>OX276392.1:22465708-27465708 GCA_946251805.1 Cybosia mesomella | reverse complement strand
ATTTTCTTTCACAGTATTTGGATAGATTTTTAATTAAGATTGTAAGTGTACGTATCACAGGAAATGTGGGATACACAATTATTGCGTTTAACGTGCATACATGTTACTGTCAAGTTCGGTGGATACCATGTTTGTCACAATCTTTGGTTAGATCATAGTTTCACTCGCAGGGGTACATCATTTTGTAAGATTAAATTGGATAACAATAATAAATAAATAATAAATTCATGTATTTGTCAGAATATTGTATAAATGTTGTATAAATGTTCTAACAGAATATAAATAATGTCCATAATATTTTGCTGTCTCCAGCGTACAAATATTAAAATGTCGTATAATACTACATCATATAATAATACATCTCTTTGTAGTTGACTGTACTCGCTGAATAAACGGTATCTCTCCAACCCGGCGATTAACTTTTACAGATAATCATATTATGTATCATCCGAGTTAATCCCGTTTGCATCCTAAGTTTGCACTTTGTAACCAGTGGTCCATACTCCTACCTTTCCTTAATTTGATTTATTATGACTTTTACGGGAGCCACTGCCGTCTGCCCCTACAACCCTGAGAGCTTCGTCCGTTAATCATCAGGTGTATCGGCTTGCAGGTGATGTTGGCTTGGGCCCCGAAGATCTTGGTGGCAACACGATACATTTTTATCACAAGTTATGATAATTATAAGGAAACTAGCTGTTCCCCGCGGTTACTTCACCCCCGTGGCACCCATTTATCCCTAAAATGCTCGTAATTTATTAGTTCTACAATTTTATATGGAAATTTGCCCGTTTTGTTGATATTTAGGGCTACTACTCCGCTCTCCTGGGTATCTAACACAAAAAAAAACAATTCGAACCAGTAGTTCCTGAGATTAGCGCATACAACCAAACATACAAAAAAATAAACAAACAATCTCTACAGCTTTATAATATAAAGTATATATATATATGACAACTCATACCGACTGGCCAAAGCACCTGGCGAGTGTGTGGTTCGCTATGAATAGCGGAACACTACGAGTAAGTCACCAACCTACCTAACATTCGCGCGTGAATTACGAACTTCGTTCGATGTCCACTACGACTTACGTAATGTCCTTGACAAGGAGAACTTCGTTCCTCAGGTTACTCCATATTTACGTAACTTCTTTGCTTCTCTCGCAGATATTAGGGAACGCGTAGAGAAATACCAGGATAATCGTAAAAAGATAGCCGATGACACCCGGCAGAAAGAGCCTGTACTTAAAGTAGTAGATTTAGTGTTGCTCAAGACGCATGATCTAAGTAACGCAAATAAGGGCATTACACGTAAGTTTCTGCCTAGGCGCGATGGTCCTACCGCGTTGAACGGATTGTTAGCCCTACCACTTTTGTTCTGTCAGATCTCTCGAACAATATCATAGAGAAGTACCATAGCTCCGACTTGACTGTCTTGAATACCTCATGGGATTCGGCACGTCCCGTTATGCCGAAAGGACGTAGAGGGAGACCCCGCGTTACGAAGGCAAGTACCAAGCCTAACTCGGGACGAGTAGATGACTTGGAGGGGGAGAGTGTATCGCGGGCAACACTCGTGTTGCATCCTGACTGTAGCGAGTGTACCAATGGGCTTTTGTGACTAGCGAGGACACATCATTCAGAACGCCAACACACCCGTGCTTGAAAATAGACTGACCAGGCGTCTTCGACAACTGACCAAACAGCAACTGCGCACGGCCACAGCTGTCATCACGGGGCACGGCTCCTTCAATAAACACCTTTATATTCTAGGAATCACCGACAGCCCTCTCTGCAGAGCCTGCATGAAAGAGGAAGAAACAGCGGCACACGTGCTTCTACACTGCCCTGTAACCGCCATATACAGGGTTAAGTACTTCGGAAATACAGGTACGCTCCGGGAGATCGCCAGCAGCGTGAATAGCCTGGGGTTTTTCAATGAGTTGGGGTGGATCGAGTGAAATGCCCACCCTCACGCAAAAACCGCGCCTTGTCGTGGAGTTGCGGATACCAGCTCGCGAAACCATACCATACCATACCATACGCCAACACACGCCACATTAAAAATGATAATTATTGTAATATTTCATAAATTGTATAAATAAATATTAAATCTAGTGGGACGGAAATCACACAGTGATTGTCAAACTTCGGGCCAAACTTAGATATTTTTGTTGCAGTATTTTTATTGAAAACTAGCTGCCCCGGCAGACTTCGTACTGCCTCAATCGATAACAACTTCCATATTTATTCACCTTTTAAACCTTCTCTGGACGTCCACAAATAATTCAAGACCAAAATTAGCCAAATCAGTCCAGCCGTTCTCGAGTTTTAGCGAGACTAACGAACAGCAATTCATTTTTATATATAATAAAGAAGATTACAGACCTTAGGCTTTATGCATATTATTCGACGCGTTTATATTTCAGTTTCATTTCAGTTTCTTTCAGAGTCTGGTTGTTTTATGTAAATATACAATATACGTATTGTCATTGTCACTCAAATTTCAAATTCAAATACGCGTTACTCTGATAACTCGAAAGAAACTCACTTGTAAAAGTTTTTTAGGGACAATTTGTATGGTAGGTACCCGAAACCTTGAACGTACAAACCCCAAAATCTAATCAGTTCTCCCCATTAACCAAACAAGATGATTGGCGAAAGAATTTTTTAAATCGCATAAGTGGTTCTTGAGTTATTGCGTAAACAGACATCCAGACATCCAGACCAACAGACAGACCGAGACAATTTTTTTTTTGCTTAATTAGACTTAGAATCATGTGAAACGTCGAGAAAAGTGATAAAAAGTGGGTGTAAGATTTTGATTTTTTTTACGTGATTTTAAGACTGCGGTGTCCACCCTGGTTGGTGGCGCGAAGTAATAAATACATTAAACGCGCAAGTTTGTGAGTTTGAATGTATGGATGTTTGTTACTCTTTCCCACAAACACGGCTGAACGGATTTGGCTGAAATTTGGTGTGGAATAACACATAGACAACTGTTTATCCCTGGAGTAGGTTCCCATGGGAAATGGGAACGGAAATAGAATTCCAGCTACTATATGTGTAGATTTTAATGTCATAAAAAGGATTAATAATGGAATAATAATGGAAAAGAATCAATTAAATCATAACATTATTATCTACTGATCATAAACCATTCATTTTCTCGGTGAGTGCGATTTCATTTTTAGTTGCAGTTTTAATAGAGGGAAATTCAACTATTCAGCAATCATCTTCAGAATACTGTTGCTGCTCTGCCTTACACGTCGACGAATAGAAGCAATTTTCTTGCGCATGATCGCTTAAAAACCGTCAACATTCGCCTTTGCAAACATGAAAGAACTGAAAGCAGCATTCTTTAAATATTGTTATCTTGATCTCGCAGGATATTGAATGCCCTCCTATATGACTTAGCCATATGCGGCTCGAATAAAAAGACTAACAATTATACAACGTAATTTTTCTCCCACGAAGTGTCGAATTAGCATATTCAAACAGCCAATGCCCAGCACCTGCACTCCCGTTCTAAATCGATATCATCCCTCACATCCTCCGCTGCTATGTGTGAGAGATATTTAAAACTGGTCACTATCCACAGTGCATTTGTTTTGCATTTGAAAATAAGTAGCTCGCTTTTGACGTGACAACGTCTTATAAATCGATGGAGCCGGCTGCACGCACGAAAAAACATACGCAATATGCCATTACCGGCGTTACCTCGTATGCCGTTACCTCGTAGGCTTGAAGTGCAAGCGATGCGTGCGCGTGGACAGCTGCTATACATATAGTTAGTATTTTCTGATTTCTAAAAAATTAGAGATCCGTAAGAAAGGCGCAATATTGTGTGGGAGTGGGAGTGGGAGTGGGAGTGGGAGTGGGAGTGGGAGTGGGAGTGGGAGTGGGAGTGGGAGTGGGAGTGGGAGTGGGAGTGGGAGTGGGAGTGGGAGTGGGAGTGGGAGTGGGAGTCCGCGTGGACAGCTGCTATACATATAGTAGTATTTTCTTATGACGTTGTGTTTATTTTTTTAAATAATTGAATCTCACAGATTGTCTTAAGATTGCGAATGACGTCCACCTTTGTGCCCAACAACACTATGTCGCCTGCGTAGCTGATATTATGTATGAAGCAGTCGATGTACGTACTGCTGAGCTTCGCGATTAATTAGTCAATATACAGGTGAGCCCAGTTTGCTGCACGTAGCGGCTTGAAACCGTACCCCCTGCCCCCCCACCCCGAAAACGTACCAGCAGTACGTTAAAAACGAGATAAATGAAGTCAGATAAATCTTCCCTCTTGTTTTAAGTAATTGGCATTGAGTACTATAGTTCTGGTAATGTCAAAAGACCACTTTTAATCTAATTTACAATTATTTATATTAAGTATTATTATGTCATATATACTCTACATTGCCCAGTAGACATAATTATAGTTTTTTTTTAACATTATTATTGAATTATAATTGTATAATTAGTCCAACGTAATTTCAACTCTTTGTAAATCAAAATCATGACCTAATATTTAAATAAGTCAGCACCTTACTATTGTTATCGCTTTTGCTGACAAACGTTTCCTCATCACACGTAAGCAATATAATGTACATTTTTTAAAGTAGTGTTGAATATGGTACTTTCATAAGAAACTACATTTTCTCCTCCTCCTCCCTTAATAACTTCCCTTTATATACTACTCACTAATATTTTGTCAAACCAAGAAAAGCATTGACACTCTCGTCTAATAACACACATTGCTGATACAAAACACCGACGCTTGATTGAATATGCTTTATTATGTGAGCACGTGCAGCAACCAACCATTAAAATGAGGTGCAAGAGAGCGGGCCCCAGGCTCCAAAGTGCGAAGTTTGGATGGGACTGAGATTGAAGGACGCCGATGAATAGAAAAACTATGATAAATAAGTAAAATAAATCTGTTCTCATTTTATTCGAACTTCCCAGTAGAGCCGGCCTTACGTGTTGGGTAAAGCGTGACTTTCCACTACGTAATATATCATAATTATTGTGAAACAACATTGTTGCTAAGCAGTAGGTTCTATCATTTTGTCTATTGTACGCATACATATAAACAACAACAATATATAAACATCTATACAATACCTACATTATAATCGTAAATTCATCCAGTAAGTACACACATCATTATTATCATTTATATTTATATTCTTTAGAAATTGTTTACGTCTCGTCCCATTTACGGATAAAAAACATCTAAAGTTTCATCTCTCGGCGAACTTCGTCTTCATAATTTATTTAAGAGACATTATTAGGAACTTTTTATCGTTACTTTTTCATGAATTCATGAATATTTATCGCTTTAGAATTACGTATTTTTGAGTTTTCCAATAAGTTCTTCCGGAAAACTCTAACAAAGTGACAGCGATAGTACGTAACCGAATGAGCTTACTTAAGAATTTTAAAGTTTTCAAACCAAACACTTATTGAATCCAGTTGTGTATGGGATACTGTATATTGGCGCTTAAAATCGGAATTAGAGATAGGGTTTAATGTAGGGTCATTCATCGTCCTGGATCGAGCCCTCGATGAGGTACCTGTTCATACTTGATGGGCGGTGGGATTTCGGATTTCATTTCCGAAGCCTGGCTTTCAAGTTTAATGGGGAACTATGGGCGGGGCTATGTCCCCGTAACAGTCATCGGAGCCTCACGCTCCAGACCCTCGTGCTGGCGCTGGCCAACGGGAGAGGTTAGCACTCTCCCGTGCCGCAAAAGTCGCAAGGGGTGGCGTAGATCCCAAAACGATCTCCACCTTCCATGAGCGTGGTGGCGCCTACATAGAGGTGAGGGCGATTTGATCCTCAATAATGATACTTCGAGGTCGTAAATTTTAGTTAGGTGACGCCCAAAGTTTTATCCGCACGTAAAAAAAAGTTATAATTTCAGGTTATATAAAGAGGTTATAATTTCAGACAGAACTAAACTCATATCAATTCACTGAAATGTCATCCAGCTATGCAGTACCGTTTTTTTTTTCGTGCAGCAATCCCTTCGGATCCCCCCCCCCCCCGCTGGCCAGCGGGGGCGGTTATGTCGGACTTGAACCGATTAAAACCGCACACCGTCTCGGGTCTACAGACGCCGGGGTGTAAGGTTGCCCATAGAGCATATCCCTCGCACCCCGACTGACCCTGGGCCATCCCCGGTTTCGAGATGGCCCCCTGGGGTTTGAGAACCACGGTGTCCCCGTCTTTCCCAGGTTTGGGGGAGGGGCGCTAGTCGTCCTACCGTTCCGGCCTGCTCTCATGGAGGACCGGATGCGCCAGAGGTCGCTTAACGACCTCCGTCCTCCATGAGCGCAGGCCTGGGGGTGGCAGGTGAGGCCGCCTGTCACCCCAGCAGAAGCAGGCCGGGACGGTGGGGCGACTAGCGCCCCTTCCCCAAACCGGGGCAAGACGGGGACACCGTGGTTCCCAAACCCGAGGGGGCCATCTCGAAACCGGAGATGGCCCAGGGTCAGTCGGGGTGCGAGGGATATGCTCTATGGGCAACCTTACACCCCGGCGTCTGCAGACCCGAGACGGCGTGCGGTTTTAGTCGGTTCAAGCCCGACATAACCGCCCCCGCTGGCCGGCGGGGGGTATCCTAGGGGATTTCCGCACGAAAAAAAAAAAAAAAAAAAAAAAAGGTACTGCATAGCTTAGCGGCGGTAAGGCCCATCATGGAGGATTGGCTAGAGAGGCGACACGGAAGCCTCTCGTACCGACTGACGCAGGTGATATCCGGGAAGGGGAGCTTCGGGGACCAACTGCATCGGATCAGGAAGGAGCCAACGCCTGAGTGCCATCACTGCGACGCGAGCGAGGACTCGGGACTGCACATGCTGGTGGACTGCCCGGCGTGGAAGGCGCCGAGGCGTGACCTAGTGGCAGCCATCGGAGTGGGAGTCCTCTCGCTCGGCAGCATGATTGCCTGAGTCGCCTGCGACGCTCGGCGAGAATGTTGCAGGCTCGGCCGGGAGAGTTCTAAATCTCTCCCGGGCGCGCTCCACCATCTCCTTCTCGAGCATTACTTGCTCGCAGAAGGAGGCGGTGGCGGCCCACGCGCTCGCGCTCTGCACCATTGCCGCAATCATGCTGCCGAGCGAGAGGACTCCCACTCCGATGGCTGCCACTAGGTCACGCCTCGGCGCCTCCCACGCCGGGCAGTCCACCAGCGTGTGCAGTCCCGAGTCCTCGCTCGCGTCGCAGTGATGGCACTCAGGCGTTGGCTCCTTCCTGATCCGATGCAGTTGGTCCCCGAAGCTCCCCTTCCCGGATATCACCTGCGTCAGTCGGTACGAGAGGCTTCCGTGTCGCCTCTCTAGCCAATCCTCCATGATGGGCCTTACCGCCGCTAAGCTATGCAGTACTTTTTTTTTTTTTTTTTTTTCGTGCGGAAATCCCCTCGGATACCCCCCCGCCGGCCAGCGGGGGCGGTTATGTCGGGCTTGAACCGACTAAAACCGCACGCCGTCTCGGGTCTGCTGACGCCGGTGTGTAAGGTTGCCCATAGAGCATATCCCTCGCACCCCGACTGACCCTGGGCCATCTCCGGTTTCGAGATGGCCCCCTCGGGTTTGGGAACCACAGTGTCCCCGTCTTGCCCCGGTTTGGGGGAGGGGCGCTAGTCGCCCCACCGTCCCGGCCTGCTTCTGCTGGGGTGACAGGCGGCCTCACCTGCCACCCCCAGGCCTGCGCTCATGGAGGACGGAGGTCGTTAAGCGACCTCCGGCGCCTGAGTCGCCTGCGACGCGAGGCGAGCATGTTGCGGGCTCGGCGGGCCGGGAGGGTTCTGAACCTCTCCCGGGCGCGCTCCGCCATCTCCTTCGCGAGCATCACATGCTCGCAGAAGGAGGTGGCGGCGGCCCACGCGCTCGCGCTCCGCACCATTGCCGCAATCATTCTGCCGAGCGAGAGGACTCCCACCCCGATGGCTGCCACGAGGTCACGCCTCGGCACCTCCCACGCCGGGCAATCCGCCAGCGTGTGCAGCCCTGAGTCCTCGCTCGCGTCACAGTGATGACACTCAGGCGTTGGCTCCTTCCTGATCCGATGCAGGTGGTCCCCGAAGCACCCCTTCCCGGAGATCACCTGCGTCAGTCGGTACGAGAGGCTTCCGTGTCGCCTCTCTAGCCAATCCTCCATGATGGGCCTTACCGCCGCTAAGCTATGCAGTACCTTGCGTGTTTGTTTTTTTAAGTTTTGTTATTTTATCTTAAGGGTACTAAAGAAAAGTCTATTAATAGGATAGTATCATATCGTGTATTAGTTAGAAACTTATTTAAATAACAATAACCCAATACATTCGTACCCAGATTTACTCAGAGGTTACTATGAAGTAGATTGGAGTAAACTTAATTCCAAAGCTTAAACCTATGTTACTTAGTATTCACACATACCTACACTTAAATAAATGCATTTCTTAAATCTATCTAATTCATACATTCATTCTATTCATAAACTATTTAAACTGTAACAGGTATTCTTTCTCTAGGTTCAATTCGGAGTCTAAATCCATCGGCTCTCTTCAGAATGATATCGGCTTTGAGTCTGAATTCACTCTCAGGTACTTCTGATATACATTTATAGCTTCTCAAGATGGTTGCAAGTAGAATTTTGAGTTTGAGTAAAGCGTATTTGCGACCTGAAAAATAGAAAAATAGTAGGTAAGCATGTACAAAATTCCAAAAATGATAATTTTACTTTGTTAAATACCTTCTTTTTTTCTTTGCGCGGGGATCCCCCGTATACCCCCCCCCCCCTCCGACGGCCAGCAGGAGTGGTTATGTCGGATTCGAATCGACTGAAACCGCACCGCGTTCTTTGGTTATCAGACCGGGATCTACAGTGCCCATAAGGCATTTCCCTCGCAATCGCAATAATCCTGTACATATTTATGTACTTGTCCTAAAGCTTTACGATCTTACAGTTGATCGCTGCCTCTTACTGATTCTCTATTATTCTGTGTTATCAATATTCTATAGTGTTTTGTTTTTTTTTTAAGTTTCTACGATAAAAGCATAGTCAAAGTCAAAAACCATTTATTCTGTATAGACCATTAATACGGCACTAACAAAACGTCATAAAAAAAAATCTAATGTTTGGCAAATGGACCACCGGTTCGAAACGCGGCCCTGTCCTGAGAAGACTCCGGCAAGAAACTTTTTTTTTTTGGTCTATTTACAAACATAATATTTACTTAACCTAAGTACAATATTTCATTTGAGTAGCATAGAGAGAGAGCAAACAGTTCAGCTTGTTAAGCTTGTTGTAGAAGCGTATACACTTACCCTGAAAGGAATTACTAATCTTGTGGAGTCGACTATTACAAACCACAACATTGTTTTTATGTCTAGTATTTACGTTATGTATATCACAAAGCCTTAAAAAATTGGAAATGTTTCTTCTAACATACAAAAGATTTTCAAAAATATATTGGGAAACTACAGTTAGAATGTTTATTTCTTTGAACTTTTCTCGGAGGGAGACTCTTGGGCCCAACTTATAAATTGCCCGCACCGCCCGCTTTCGCCGTACAAAGATTGTATAATCGTTCGATTTAGCGTTTTGTAATGAGCTTACCGAAGCAGCTTCTGGGTCCAGCACTGAATGGAATAAAGCTGTAATAATGTCTGCTTGACGCATTTTCAGGCAAAAAGTTATCAGGATTAAACGTATTGGGGTCTTTGTAGTATTTAGGATTACGATGGACCAAGTAGGTAGTGACTACCACCGTTGAGTTCTTAGGAAGGACGTAGTTGTTGCTTACTGAAAGAAATCAATATACCATTATCAACATATACTACTTGCATAAAATTTATACAAGTTTAAATAGTTATATCAAAATGATTTAACATTCCATAAGTAACATATTGATCTAATTGCTCATTAAGCATTGAATTCTCTTATGTTCTAATGTCTACACACGTGCATGTTTGCCGATGGTCTCACTGGTGTCGATGACAATGTGAAATGTAGTAGAAAAAGTAGGAAAGTTGAAACCGGGTTCCAAAGTGAAAGATTTGGACGCAACTGTGATTAACGCTAGGATGATGATCAATGATGCTAGCAAAGTCTACAATGTTTATCGAACTAGGCTATCCAATAATTATTGCCTTTCCGATAATAATTGCCTATCCAATAATGATAATGTTTATATCAAATAAAAACTCTATTAACAATCTTACCAATTTTAACATCGGTATTTAGCTTTCTTGCAATAATTGGTACAGGTGGATACATTCTCAGGGATTCAAGTATTACTCTCTCGAGATATTTCATCGCCAGTGTATCGGTAAATGTGACCGGCCTGTCAGAGTCTCCAAAAATCTCATATAGCTCATTGTACACTTTGTCTTGGATATCTTTGTGAATGCCAAGAAGACAAAGTACAAAGCTGGAACCAGCTGCTGTAGTATCGTGGCCCTGTATTGTCAAATAATTAAATCTAAACTTAGAACTACATATAGTTTTAAATTGGAAAAAATAAACATCCAGAACTTGAACCCGCCTCGAGTCCCTTACAGGGGAATTAACTGACCAACTAGGCTACCAGTTACACGTCCTAGATTTTCGAAAATTTCCAATAAATTACTCCTTAGGGCGACTTACTATCACTTTTTTCCTTCTAAATCTACAGGAAAACTTAGAATATTAATTTCTTCAAAATTTTATTTAATTAGAATTTCATAGCTTAGCATAGTTGCATTTTTTAAATATTGTTTATGAGCTTTCTTTCCTTTTTTGTATTGTATTTTTTCCTCTCCCTCTTTATGCGAATGTATTCCAGGGGATATATTCGCATGCAGCGAGAAAGAGGGCAGTATCCAGAGCTGCTCCATGCTTATAGATTGGATGCTTCCATAGGTAACATTAACCTTGTAGTATCAGGGGGAATATTTAGGACACGTCAATTTGACTTCGCCTCGCCTGATGGTAAGCTGAAGGTAAAGTCTCAGGAAAGAGGGTCACCATTACATACACGTACCATTTTAACAATGGTGGCACTCAGCTTGACGGCCTCATCAAAAGAGGATTGTCGTCGCAGCACCGCGTGACACCCACCGGTTCCACTAGTGCCGGGACCACAAACGGCTATGCACGTAATAATGCAAGTAATCCAATTTCGGTTTGATTGCGTTCAGGGGTCAGCCCTGAACGCAATCAAACCGAAATTGGATTACTATGGAGAGTTTTTCGCAATCGTGCATGGTGGTACCTACCCGGCCGAATTTTGTGAAAAATTTGTGTCATCAAATTTCTACCACCAGTTCTATTACGTTTCTAGGTTCCTTTACTTTTATTAGCAAAGTTCCGTTTTTGAGTTCTATATCAAGGTAGACAACATAGTTTGAAGTGGTAGTCAAAGCCTCTCTACCACTTTCAACGTAGTGATGGTGTGTTTCATTTTTATTTTATCTGTAATGCATTGTTTTGTAATTGTAGAGTAGATTTTAGTACAGATAAAGCTGCAAGAAAAGATTGAAATCTTACTTCGAACATAATAGTGTCGACCTCTTCTTTAATTTCTTCGTCTGAAATTTGATTTGTACCATTTTGTGCAGATTCAATCATAAGATCCAGGAAAGCAAGTCGCTTCTTTTCACCTATGTATAATATAGAACATCCTATTTAAAATCGTTAACAGCAATCATATATTAATTATTCTAGAAGATTCGTGAAATATACGATAGGTACTGGTTTAAATTTTTTGGTCATTTTTTGTGCATTAGTTATTGCCGATAGTCGGTAGAGAACTCAAGATACAATTGAATGCGTCCCTTTAGATATTCCCTTTCCCCTTATATGGCTAAGCGTATCCGTAAGTCTTAGGTGGACTAGAGTTCATACTAGACTAGATTCATAGTCTTAACTTTTAAGTATTGCATAAAATAATAATCAAAACATGAAAAAATAAATATTGACTTTAAATATAATTTGTAAATGTGTTACTACACAGGGATAGGCAGAGACAATGTAAAGTCTGTATTAATGATATTTGTTTACGTCCCTTAGGATCTAAAGGTTTATCATCACTTACAGGAATGTCCTTTGACTCTTTTTACTTGGTTCTCTTTTGTGACAACATGGCATTTATTGGTGTCGTTCTTGACTCCCACATAAATTCTATATGACCAAGTCATTTTAGCATACCAGTTAATATTACCCATTACATCTTTTTAAATTTATTCAATGTCAGCGCTTTCTACCGAAAACAAACTGACATTTTACCAAACTACTGATTCTGCATTGCATAATGAATACTGTCACGCTGATATAACATACATTATAGTATATTATATACCACATCCCAATATCAATCGGTGGACTACAGCCCATCTAGCGTGATCACTAGATGGGTTAGTTAAAAATAAAAATCTGCACTGCGTTTAGCTTGTATTGATTAAGGGATCAGTTATACTAGATTTTTTAATTTTAAATAATCATATACTTACCAACGTCTAGTTCGTCATTGAAATCTAAATCATCTCGATAACCTTTAAAAACGAGATCAGAAAGAGTGTTTGTTTTATTAGCTAGTATGTCATCATCAGTAGTATTTTTTGTCAACTCCTCCAATGTCGATGGAAAGAAACCTTTAGCTTTATTTGCAAGATACACCTCTTTTTTGCGTTTTATAACCTGAAAATGAAACAGAAATGTTCTGTGGGGGAGCTTTTTGCACCATGTATTGACAAATTTATTTTTAATGGAAAGTAATCATTTAAGTTTACTTAGTATCTTGTAGCACCTTGGATATGAATATAATCGATGTAAAACGGGTAAAGTGGGTTAGGTTAGGTTAGAACTGTGACCCCAACAGAGCGCGAGGCGAGCGAGCGAAGCAGCGGCCGGCGAAGCGCCGGAACCACTAGTCATCGATTATATTCATATCCAAGGTGATTAAAGAATACTCAAAATATTAGTTTCTGACGGTCGACTTTATTCATAACATAACATAACATAAACTCACGCCTATATCCCCGAAGGGGTAGGCAGAGGTGCTAGCACCCACATTTCGCCAGTTTATGTTTAGGTCCCAATGTAATAGGTGGCGAGCCTATTACCATTAACCGGGCACTTATAAATACACACATAACTTCGAAAAGCATTGAAAAGTTATTGGTGTGTGCCATGGTAAAACCTGGGATCGAACCTGAGACATCGTCTCAGCAGTCCATTACCCATACCACTAGGCAACCGCGCGACTTTATTCACCTATGATATTAAAAGCCGGGTGATTTAAGTCCACCGGTTGGGGATACTTAATTCACCTAGGCGATTTACATAGGTGATTTAAGTGGAATAATTCAGCAAATATGCATACGCTCAAGGTTTCTATAAGTTTGCTAAAAAAAATGTATTTTAATTTTTTAGTTGCTCACTATCATAAAACATAGTTTATATTAACCATTTATACCATATAGCATATTTGCTAAGTTGCTTTCGTTACTTTTATACTATTGATCAATGTAAACATGTTACCAAAATACGTAACTTATAAAAAAATTGTATTATTGTAAATAGCTGTTGGTAAATTTGAATAAATAAATAAATAGATATGGAATAGGAATAGTTCGCTTTGAAGCGATTCCACGCATTTCGAATGTCACTTTTCTAGAGGTGGTTCAAGTTTAGGTTCCTTGCATCTTGTTAGGTACTAACTGATCGCTAATACCTAACGGAATGTAGCACACTATTCATGCTTGCTATTTTTTTTACCCTACGGCTAAATCTTCACATCTATCCTCTCGAGCACATCTGTAGTGAATAGTAGTTATAAGTTAATTGTTTTTTTTACCTTGTTTGTGAGTCCATGAATTATGCTCAAAAGTTTCTTTTGTTTATTATATAAAGAGGTAAAGTTGAATATGGAATCGAAACGGAACCATAATTTATAATGCCTCTGGTGTATGATGTCACACATTCTGTAATCATAAGACAAAATTATAAAAAAGAAATATAATTGAAAGTACCTTTTTTTTCGTGCGAAATTCCCCTCGGATACCCCGACTATTCACTATGGCTAGCGGGGGTGGTTATGTAGGGCTGAACCGACTAAAACCGCACGCCGTCTCGGGTATTCAGACGCCGGGGTACCTACAAAATAACTAGTAAAAAGGTGTGTACCTTTTTTTTTTATCGTGCGGAAATCCCTTCGGATACCCCCCCGCGTGCCAGCGGGGGCGGTTATGTCGGGCTTGAACCGACTAAAACCGCACGCCGTCTCGGGTCTACAGACGCCGGGGTGTAAGGTTGCCCATAGAGCATATCCCTCGCACCCCGACTGACCCTGGGCCATCTTCGGTTTCGAGATGGCCCCCTCGGGTTTGGGAACCACGGTGTCCCCGTCTTGCCCCGGTTTGGGGGAGGGGCGCTAGTCGCCCCACCGTCCCGGCCTGCTTCTGCTGGGATGACAGGTGGCCTCACCCGCCACCCCCAGGCCTGCGCTCATGGAGGACGGAGGTCGTTAAGCGACCTCCGGCGCCTGAGTCGCCTGCGACGCGCGGCGAGCTAGTTGCGGGCTCGGCGGACCGGGAGAGTTCTAAGTCTCTCCCGGGCGCGCTCCGCCACCTCCTTCGCGAGCATTACATGCTCGCAGAAGGAGGTGGCGGCGGCCCAAGCGCTCGCGCTCCGCACCATTGCCGCAATCATGCTGCCGAGCGAGAGGACTCCCACCCCGATGGCTGCCACGAGGTCACGCCTCGGCGCCTCCCACGCCGGGCAGTCCGCCAGCGTGTGCAGCCCTGAGTCCTCGCTCGCGTCGCAGTGATGACACTCAGGCGTTGGCTCCTTCCTGATCTGATGCAGGTGGTCCCCGAAGCACCCCTTCCCGGAGATCACCTGCGTCAGTCCGTACGAGAGGCTTCCGTGTCGCCTCTCCAGCCAATCCTCCATGATGGGCCTTACCGCCGCTGATGGGCCTTATCGCAAAAAAAAAAAAAAACAACAAATTGAATGAGACGTTATTTTACTACTGACGTTTTTTAAATTTAATGCATTAGAGATATATTGCTGCTTGCTATTATCTCTTTGGGAACATATATTTAAAGACAAGAGGATACACCACCGCGGGTTAAACAGCAATATTTACTGGTATTTACTTTTCAGTAAAGACTACCAGTGATAGTAATCCCCACAATAGTTTATATGCGTACTTTCCATAGACTTACGTTAGTAGTATTATGTAATCTATTATTAGTACCAATTCTTTTACTTACTTCATTACAGCCATTGCATAATCAAACCCGGATTCATCTTGAGTTTTCTTGGATATTCCCATAGCAGTTTCTGTAAAATCAATATTCTTTCAATAAGGATTTTGGAATATTTTTGTGATATATGAACGGAGAATGCTATCGTGGATGAAATTCCAGAGTCCTACTGGTACGGAGGAAAGAATTCCATTTGGCATACATCGCGTAGTTCTGTAGAGCACGTTGTGAATCAGGAGAAATTAAAGAAACAAGATCACTTGCACTTTGCACGTTAGTCTTTTATACATATTTATGAATAGGTTATTTTACTAGTATTACAACTCTCAGATCTTGCATGTAGTCTAAAGTTGTCTATACGTAATTCTAGAATTTGATATAAAATATACTTAGTCTGGCCATAAATACGGTTACAAATAAAAAGACATAAAATATTACATTTGAATTTGGAATCTGTCATTTTTATATTAATGTTCATTGTCAATATATAATAATCTATGTTCATTGTGTTTTCTCATTTTGGCGCCAATACATTGTACAATATTTTGCGATATTAAAATGGAGTGGGGTGATAAAGAGAACTGAATCGCTGTGATTGCATTACACAAAGTAGGTATGAAGTCAAACGCAATTTTTAAAGCTCCATACGCTTGGTATTAGTAAAATGTTGATGTACAGGGCTATTAATAGGTACAATGAGACCTCCTCTGTTTATGACAGAAAAAATCTGGCTGTCCACGTAGTGTTCGTATGAAAAAGGTGGTCAAAGCAGTAAGGGAAAGAATTCGAAGAAATCCTGTCCAAAAGCAAAAGATTTTGTCTCGGGAGATGAAGATAGCACCTAGAACCATGTCGAGTATTTTAACGTTTAAAGGACTATATGGCACCAACTGTATTTGCAATATATAGCTTTTTTTTTATTACAGTATTTATGGCAAGACTAGATATTTTATTTTTCAAACTCTGTACTATCTGTTAACCTCAGCATCACCCTAATTGAAAGTTTTAAAATTATTATTAACACTCGTACCTAATAATATATCTACGGTTGCAGTACTCATATAGTCGTGAACATCGAAAGTTTTACCAACTTCTGACCGCAGCTTTTCTACCACATTTTTGCTGTTCTGATTGAACACACCAATGAATGACTTCAAGATGTTTATGTGGAAAGTTGGAGCTATCATTTTGCGATGTGAACGCCATTTGTTGCCTGTAAAAAGATAATGACATTGTACTTCAGTGTGTTTCATTACAGTTTGTAGGCCTTGTTATGCTATCTATTAATTATGATTATGATCTTTAACTGAAATTGAACTAACTACTAACTATCAAATATCTGGATAAAACGAATAATGGAATAGCCTTCATTCCTAAAACTTCACCTGTAGCTTACCAGCGTGGTGATATAAAAAAATACTAACCAGATGAGTGACGAATGCGTTTATTCAAGCGTTTAGTGTATTAATTTGTAATGTAAAAGGATCTGATTTAAAAAACAATTAAAGTATAAGGTTAACATACCAGTGCTAATGAGTAGGCCCTCTCCAAGCCAAGGTTTGAAAAATCTATATTCTGAAGCTTTGTCAATGTGTTCGTGACTATTGAGGATAACTTCAACATCATCCGCATCTGCAAGAAAAATTGCCAACTTGGAGCCCAGCCAACCTCTAACTACGCTGCCATGCTTCTTCCCTATTTCGAGAGTCATTTTTAGTATTTCTGAAAAGAAAGAAAATATGTTTTTGGTTTGTTTATTTGGTTTTTATTATCTTCACACAATATCATATACCTACGTTTATAGACTAGCCTTCTACAGCGAAACAAACAAACGAAACTAACCAACCAGGGCACGCTACAGATTGGGGCAGTAAGACGTGCCATAGAGGACTGGCTCAAGAGGAGGCTCTTACAGGCTGACACAGGTACTTACTAGAAAAGGGCACGCCGCAATAGCGGCGGTAAGGCCCATCATGGAGGATTGGCTAGAGAGGCGACACGGAAGAATCTCGTACCGGCTGACGCAGGTGATCTCCGGGAAGGGGTGCTTCGGGGATCACCTGCATCGGATCAGGAAGGAGCCAACGCCTGAGTGTCATCACTGCGCGAGTGCGTGGGCCGCCGCCACCTCCTTCTGCGAGCATGTAATGTTCGCGAAGGAGATGGCGGAGCGCGCCCGGGAGAGGTTCAGAACTCTCCCGGCTCGCCGAGCCCACAACATGCTCGCCGCGCGTCTTAGGCGACTCAGGCGCCGGAGGTCGCTTAACGACCTCCGTCCTCCATGAGCGCAGGCCTGGGGGTGGCAGGTGAGGCCGCCTGTCACCCCAGCAGAAGCAGGCCGGGACGGTGGGGCGACTAGTGGCCCTCCCCCAAACCGGGGCAAGACGGGGACACCGTGGTTCCCAAACCCGAGGGGGCCATCGCGAAACCGGAGATGGCCCAGGGTAAGTCGAGGTGCGAAGGATATGCTCTATGGGCAACCTTACACCCCGGCGTCTGTAGACCGGAGACGGCGTGCAGTTTTAGTCGGTTCAAGCCCGACATAACCGCCCCCGCTGGCGCGCGGGGGGGGGTATACAAGGGATTTCCGCAAAAAAAAAAGGGACTTACTAGACAAGGCTGCTTCACTAAGCATGTGTCGTATAGGCCGGGAGCTAACAGCCGTGTGCCATAACTGCGGTGGCTTTCGCGAGGACACCGCGCTCCTCATGCTAGTGGAGTGCGCTACGTGGATGAAGCAGCTTCACGACCTCGTGACAGTCATTGGTAAGGGAAGCATCTCTTTTGAGACTATGGTTTAGGCTATGGTCCAGAGCGAGAGTGCGTGGGATTCAGCCGCCTTGTTTTGCGAGTAGCTGATGTATACAAAAGAGGCGGCTGAAAGGGAACAGGACAGATCTAGCACTCACCCGTCCTGCAGAAGAAGCACCGGGCGCCGGAGAGCGCTGAGCAATCTCCGGCCTCCATGAGCGCAGGCCTGAGAGCGAGGGATAGAACTGCCCGTTCGTACAGCAGAACCAGGTCCGACATGGTGGTGCGACGTGTTGCGCGCGCGCCTATCTAAACGGAGTGCGGTTGCCTCAAAATTTCACGGCGAGACAACCTGCGTTATGACTGGTGGTCAAATTCTGCTAGGATTCCTGGGGAGTTCCTTCATGGGGTATGCCCAGGGTCCATGGCAAAAGACTCACGTGGACGCAACACCGTGTGGTTTCAGTCGGTTCAATTCCGAAATAAACACTTCACTAGTTCTAGTCAGATTCGATCAAAAAAATGGTTCGATTTACACGTTACTAGCGGCAGAGGAAAGGCTAGAGCAAACAGGCATGGAAGGATTGAGCACTCTCTTAAACCGCACTACAACCGCTTACCATCAGACGACGAATCACCCCATGTTTATTTTATTTAAAATAACGCTATTCAATAACGCTTTACTTTTTTTTTCACATTCCTTATCATAGTATCCCTATACCCCTTGAAACGTCTAACCTTTTTTGTCCTAATATACTTTGGCATAATAAGTTTTGTATAATTATTTTTCTTTTATTTTATTTGAGAATTCCAAAAAAGTGTGTGTCCTATACACACTTTTATATATTTTATATTAATTTCTAAATATTATATAATAATATCATAATATTTAACGATGGATTTTTTTGGACGATTTTGGACGCCGCGGTAGCCTAGTGGTATGGGTAATGGACTGCTGAGACGAGGTCTCGGGTTCGATCCCAGGTTTTACCATGGCACACACCAATGACTTTTCGATGCTTTTCGAAGTTATGTGTGTATTTATCGCAGGCTTATAAGTGCCCGGTTAATGGCAATAGGCTCGCCACCTATTACATTGGGACCTAAACATAAACTGGCGAAAGTGGGTGCTAGCACCTCTGCCTACCCCTTCGGGGATATAGGCGTGAGTTTATGTTATGGATTTAATTTCTAAGGCTTCTAAAACAGACATTTATTGCTTCAAAATACTACCTCAGTAAACCATGTTTATGTCACAATAAAAGTCCGTTGTATAATCCCATTCTGCTACGTCATCTACCAAATAATAAATCAGAACCATTCAGGAACCTACTCAAACATACTTCGTGCTTCTTACTTTGAAAATGACTAGCTTTTCGTTATTCCAGTCTTCAACCATTATTTCACCTTCTTAGGGGTAAAATTTTGACAAACGATGTTACATACATATACATTTATTTTTAACCAAAAGCAGATACATGAATTTCGTTCATCTAATTTTGATTAATTTAGTTTTTGATTTAGTTATATTTCTGAAAATCCTTCCTTAGTCATCCACTACTACTATTAAAAACATAAAAGGCATCAACTGCCCAAATTTCAAGTGTGTAGCCTAAACAATACATAAAATAAACAACAAGAATAGGTCTGTCAATCGGTTAGGACAAGTAATTAATTTTGTGTAGAAAATATTTTTGCCATGAGACTGTAGCTAAAGTCAGTTTTATTTGGTAATCCCTCAAATTAAAACCCTCGACAATCTAATGTTTCATGATTACGCCACTAGGGAAAAAGTTGAGAAGTTGCTGCAGGAGAGTAGACCACGAGTGCCGATGACAACTTGGCTTTTCATATAGACGAAGGTCTTATGTGTACAAGTCAGAAAACATTTTGCGGTCTGCAGTTTTTTATAACGAAAAAACCTTGGGACCTTCGTTTATATAGTTTACAGTTAATTTACAAATATTCAGTTATTCAATATACGTTAGTTTCTGGAAGAGTGAATGTATAATCTACTGATTATAATGCATGTTTCATGTGAATGCTTACATTAATGTATCAGATTACTATTATTATGATACAATGTGTTTACATACCATCGGGACATTTCCCTAAAGCAAGGAGTGCATTTCCAAAGAACGGTACAGTTTCAGGTCCGGGAATTAAATTGCCCATTTTGTACAGCCTGGATTGCTGTTGCCGCCTGTGCAAGATCCAGAGGATGGACGCAAAAAGCAAGAGAGGGTAGAATATTAGCCGAGTCAAGTCAAGATCGTATCCGTTTTCAATGTGTGATGCCATTTTGCTGAAATGTAAAAGTTATTTTAAGTTTTAATATTATTAATTTAAATAAATACTACTTAACAATAAAAACATAACATATAATTTTAAACATATTAACCGACTCTACACAAGATAATATTGCCCTGATTGCGTAATAAATCAAATTTTCTTAAAAACTTATAGTGACTTTAAAAACCAAAGACACTAAACAATTAGTAAAAAGTAAATAATAAAATAAAATAAAAAATATAATACAATAAAATAAAATAAAATAAAATAAAATAAAATAAAATAAAATAAAATAAAATAAAATAAAATAAAATAAAATAAAATAAAATAAAATAAAATAAAATAAAATAAAACAAAATAAAATAAAATAAAATAAAATAAAATAAAATAAAATAAAATAAAATAAAATAAAATAAAATAAAATAAAATAAAATAAAATAAAATAAAATAAAATAAAATAAAATAAAATAAAATAAAATAAAATAAAATAAAATAAAATAAAATAAAATAAAATAAAATAAAACAAAATAAAATAAAATAAAATAAAATAAAATAAAATAAAATAAAATAAAATAAAATAAAATAAAACAAAATAAAATAAAATAAAATAAAATAAAATAAAATAAAATAAAATAAAATAAAATAAAATAAAATAAAATAAAATAAAATAAAATAAAATAAAATAAAATAAAATAAAATAAAATAAAATAAAATAAAATAAAATAAAATAAAATAAAATAAAATAAAATAAAATAAAATAAAATAAAATAAAATAAAATAAAATAAAATAAAATAAAATAAAATAAAATAAAATAAAATAAAATAAAATAAAATAAAATAAAATAAAATAAAATAAAATAAAATAAAATAAAATAAAATAAAATAAAATAAAATAAAATAAAATAAAATAAAATAAAATAAAATAAAATAAAATAAAATAAAATAAAATAAAATAAAATAAAATAAAATAAAATAAAATAAAATAAAATAAAATAAAATAAAATAAAATAAAATAAAATAAAATAAATAAAATAATAAAAAATAGTGACAATAGCCCAGTGGCGTACGTAAAGGACTGCCGAGACGAGGTCTCGAGTTCGATTCCCAGTCGCCCCGGGCACACACCTCTGACTTTTCGTAGCTATGTGTGCATTAATAAATGATAATTATCGCTCGTTTAATAATGTGCCCGGTAGATGGCAATAGGCTCGCCCCCTATTACATTGGGACCGAAACATAACTGGCGAATCGTGGGTGTGTTATATACCTCTGCCTACCCCTTGGGGGATACAGGCGTGAAGTTATGTAAATAATAAATCTTTTATAAATTTAAATCTGTCATATAAGACATCGAACATATGTAAAAAAACTATAAATAGGCAAATTGGAAACTTATCTATTCTTTCTTGAAGTCGGTTTAAAATTGTCGCATAACGGAAAGTTAATCTAAATGGTAAATCAATTTACTATTAAATATGTAATGTTACATTAAGCTTAATAGAGGCGCCGGAGGCGTCGCCGCCCAGACGATGCGACAGCCCGAGAGGCCTTCCACGAGGCCATTAAGCAGGCTAACCGGGGTTGCCCGTGAAGAGCTGCTGGAGTCTCTGGAGCAGAACCCATGGGGGCGCCCTTACCTTGCGGTTAGGGGCAAAATCCGCCCAAGGGCGCCTCTACTTACCCAGAGCCGCTATCGGCACACTCAATGGACACTTGGGCAGGACACCGTGCGGTTTTAGTCGGTACATGCACGACATAACTGCCCCCGCTGGCCGGCGGAGAGATGATCCGAAGAGATTTCCACACGTAAAAAAAAAAAAAATAGATATTCACATCACCTTATAATATGACGGGGCTCAGTAAAAAAGACCACGTTTGGTAAAAAGTAGTAATCTTGAATTGTGGTTTTTACCAGTGAAAGGTACTGAGATCAATTTATCTGCGTTATCACAAATTCATTGAAATTTGATAATGAAATTCATTAAGTAGAACGTGTGAAGCCAGTTTAGTTGAAGAGATTGTTAACGATTTAATTCAGCCAGATTTATCAGGTTAATAATCGTAAAACTTCACCTTGTGTTATATTTAATTCATAACTAATAAAATTTCACATTTAATTTTTTTTTTATTATTTGGGAAGTACGTCCAACACAAGTCTTTTCGTGACAATACTTGATATTAATATGACTTTACATTTTATAACATTCAGAATAAACCAGTTCATTCACTTGAATACTGTGCAATCAATTCTGTACCCTTAGTGAAAAATATTTTAACTCTTTTGTTTGTTAAACTAGTTTTCATTTTAGTTTACTAAATAATATTATTTTTGTAGTTATTAATACAACTTTTATGACATTGAATTTTTTTCATCAGTTAGTTTTTTTTTTCATAATAATAAGTATGTGTAACTTTCTAACTAAAACAGTATTATTTGACACTGACCAAAATTAGTTCTCATTTCGTAATTCAATAATCTTACTGTATATTGTAGACACATTCTTGATCATCATCTCACATATGTGAATATTAATACAACTGAATATTTTTGTAAATTTCACTAAACTTTACTTTATGTCTAGTACTATGATTCATCTTGAACCGTTCGACACAAATATTAATTCAAATATTATCTTAAGTATTTTAATTCATATGAATCACATGAATCAGAATATTGGAAAATATCTTAGTAAATCAAAATACTCCGTGGCTGCGTGAAAAATAACTGATAATAACTAACTAATAACTTTAAATCTGAAAAGACAAAATACCAGTCCAGAAGTGTGGAATGTAATTTATTTACTGCAACATTCAAATATTTCCATTATCAATACACACATAAAATAAATAAAAAATACTGATATGGAACATTATGGAATAATTTTTATAATTTTTTTATATTTTATATATAAGATTATTTAATGGGTCCCGACTGTTGCAGCCAATATGTTCCGTATTAGAATTTATTATGTGGTTTATTTCATGTGTGTATTGGAAATAGCGTTGAGATGCTATTTCCAATACACAGTGAGCCGTCGTCATGTTTTTTTCACGTCATCTATCTAAGAACACTTGGGTTACCAAGACGAATCTAAAGAAATATATCCGTGCAGTGGTTTGGAAGATATGAGGTAATAAGGAATATTACATGCATTGCATACATACATGAAAGATACTCGCGAAAAACATAACCGGCGTCTGAAGAACCGAGACGGCGTGCGATTTTAGTCGGATACCCCCGTAGGCCGAGGAGATTTCCGCACGAAAAAAAAAGGTATCCTAATTGAGAGTATTGAAACAGTATCTCGAGGGGGCCATCTCAAAGCCGTAGATGGTCCAGGGTGCTAGGTGTGCTAGGTGCTAGGCAATTACCTTATTTGGCCACCTTTTATCCAAGCGTTAGAGACCTGAGATGACGTGCGGTTTTGGTCGGCTCGACTCCGAAATAACTACCATTATATACTAACACTGGCCGGCCGGTGGGGTACCGTGTGGATTTTTGCAAAAAAAAACCGCCAAATAGCACAGTATAGGCGAAGACAAATCAAAAAGATCAAAGATTATGAAAATCGGTCCACTCGCTCTTGAGTTATATACGGTTTACTAACCCAACTTGTATCACTAACCCAACTTTGTTTTATATATATAGATAATAATATAAGGTAGGCAGTTAGTTTGTGGAAGAGCATAGTAAACTGATGCTATTTCATGGTGGTGTTTCATAAAATATCCGTTCGTCATGACGAACGGATATTTTATTGATATTTCTACTGAAAACAATGTATTTTCATGAATAAAAAAGCTCTGAATGGGCTCCATTCGCTGCAATCTGTTGAACGCTTCAAATAAATAGTGTGCTCAGCTTTGGATGTAACCAAGACTAACGCTCTGATGATAATGATGACCTTGTTCAAAACTCCGAGGATACGTGATGCCAATTTATGACTTTCTTGATTTCGTTTTTAGGGTGTAAGTTTGCTCGTAAGGCATTTCCCTCCTTGCCCTGGTAAGAGGGCGGGGCGCTAGGCGCCCTGCCGTCCTGGCCTGCAGTCACTTACAGCCTCACCTGCCTCCTTCAGGATACCTAATTAAAAATATGTGACATTCACGAAATAAATTCAGCGGATAAGGTAACCAACATAACTTGATTCTGAGGCGGAACGAAGTTTTCCGAATCAGCTAGTTTGATATAAAAATATGTTTTTGAAAATTGCGAAATTTTCAATAACACATTTTAAAACAAATAGTTAAGTTAAGTTTAAAGTATGAATTATGTCAACGGATACAAAAATAAAAATTAAAGTGTGTAATAATATAATTACATTTATATTAATAACAATACTAATTAGAAATAAAAATAAGTTTCGCTATTTTGACAGTTTTTGAAGAAAAAACACCATAATTTGGAAGGATTTCAGCCGGTTTAAATCAAACTTCAATGGTTTATCTATCAAATATGCTTTCATTTTTACAAATAGCTGTTATAGAAAAACATGCATTTAAAGATTTTAAGATCTTAAAAACTTTAAATGCATTATTCTTGAAACAAAGTTTTTTGACTTATAACACTTTTCACTAAAGACGCAGAATTGATTTCGTTAATAATTACTAATGATATGTCAATGTTTAATGCATCGATGATTTAATGAATACAAAGTTTTTATTCATAGCGTAAATACAATTGCCTTGTTCGAAATTAATAATTAACATAACATAACATAACTTCACGCCTGTATCCCCGAAGGTGTAGGCAGAGGTGGGTGTGTACCCACGATTCGCTAGTTATGTTTAGGTCCCAATGTAATAGGGGGCAAGCCTATTGCCATCTACCGGGCACATTACTAAGCGAGCGATAATTTACATTTTTAATACACACATAACTACGAAAAGTCAGACGTGTGTGCCCGGGCGACTGGGGATCGAACTCGAGACCTCGTCTCGGCAGTCCGTTACATACATCACTGGGCCATCGTCGCTTTTTTAATTATTAATTAATAATTATATTGATATTTATAACGTAGATATTAATATGGTATATACGTTAGACGAATCCAGAATAATTTTGTTACTGAAGTCGGTATCTGAAAATTAATAATTTTTTCGACATGTTAGCAGTCCCACAGTCTAAGCATTATTGTTAACAGGATTTATTTTGACAATTGCTCCTTTAAAAAATTTGCTTGCTTGCTTAGCATGTATAAAATGATTGTGATGAATGTTATATTAACTTCCATCTAATATAAAATCATAAAAAAAAGGTAAAGTAAGTAAGTAAAACAAACTTTTCAATGTAGAATCTTATTTACGATTCAATTTGTAAATAGATATTGACATTATTGGCAAATGGCTATACCATGACGCGATCCATGAAATCTAAGCTTTCAAATGAATGGAACAAATACCTTACTAATACTGATACCTTTTTTTTTTTTTTTTTACGTGTGGAAATCCCTTCGGATACCCCCCCGCTGGCCAGCGGGGGTGGTTATGTCGTGTCTCGACTAAAACCACACGGTGTCCTCCCCAAGTGTCCGTTGCCGGGCACCCCGGGTAAACCCTCGATGCGCCACAGATACTTACCGAAACACCCGTGTCCGGTAACCATCTGGCACATCCGGTAGGAGAGGTCCCCATGGTCCCTCTCCAACCACTCCTTCATGATCGGTCTCACCGCCGCAATGGTGGATTCCCCCCACCTGGGGTGCTCAAGTCGCACCCTCCATGTCTCCATGAGTTCCTGACGGAGCAGGGACCGCTGAGTAATACTAATACCTTACTAATACCTGAGTAATACTAATACCTTATTAAAAATCTTTCATTTTAGTCCATTGAAATGTTACATTGTTTTAGACTTAGTGTACAAAAGTCAGAGAACACTATTTCTTTTTTTTTATGACTAGAGAGGTTTAGTGTAAAGTTAAATTCAAGTTTGTAGGGTTGCAACCATTGTCCCGCGGCCGCCATATTGAGTCACGGGTGTGAATGGTTTTTATATTATGTCGGGCAAACGATGTGACGCACAGAAAATTTGTAGAAACAGTTTTGTTGAAATTTAAATTTTCTACAACTTTGGTTGATCTTTTACTCGTAGAACCAAAGATAACAAAGGTATTAACGGAAATAGATAAAAAATTGGGAACAAATTTTTATGAGCTTAGATTTTATGGATTTCCTTTTTTTAAATTTAACTTACCATGTTAAATTTATCATGTTAGTTACAGAGATTTGATGCTCATGATTGACCCTATTGATTGATGCCAAAAAGTACAGGATATTATTTTTCGGATTTTAACCAGTTCGATTACCGAGTGTTGCAAGTGAATTCTCGAAAATATTTAAATGCATTTTAAATTGTTTTTAACATAAAAATTAAGTCATGTAGTAAAATGGCCTATAGCAGTATAGCTACATTATTTAAGATTCTTTCCCTCCATGTGGCATAGCCGTGGTAGGCCCTGTATATTGGTCTGTAATGGCTAACCAATTGTGATCATGCCCCTATTCACTTGCGTTCGTATACACTTGCAACTTTATATTTTAAGTTTGTTTTGAATCCCTAGTGTCATGTAGTTTTCCTCTATTTGTTTTGACTTCTATACACGTGATATTGTCGGAAGTTTACGCGAATGTTACATGTTGAAATACAACTATTTTTAACGGATTCTATCGCGGTTTATTTGATGTTATTTTACAATGATCAAACTACAAGACAACAACCATCTTTAGTCTCCCCGTGACCATGGCTGCTGAAAAGCAACCGAAACGTCGGGATCAATGTAAAATAACATCAAATAAACCGCTAAAATAATTTTATTCTATACACGTGTTGAACTTAAATAGTTAAGTGGCAGGTAATATCATAAGATTTTACACAATAGCACTGTGAATAAAATCATAGAGTTCATTTAACATTTATATGTAATATATTAAAAATATATTAAAATATATTTGCGGTAAAAAAGGACTTTAAGTTGTTCATATATCTGGGCAGGATCCTCATCACCTTCCGAAGCTTGATTTGTTTGGGTAATTTTAACCTTATGATGATATGTGATTACTGATGTTGCAGGCATTTACAAGGTTGGACGGTTGCAGCATAAAGTCGTATACGTCATTTACACCCACGGCGATGTTCCTGAACCAGCAAAGCAAGTAACATATTATTTAATATTTCATCCACTAACAGTACTTTCTTTTTTCGTGCGGAAATCCCTTCGGATACCCCCCCGCCGGCCAGCGGGGGCGGTTATGTCGGGATTGAACCGACTAAAACCGCACGCCGTATCGGGTCTTCAGATGCCGGGGTGAGGGGTGCATATCCCTCGCACCCCGACTGACCCAGGGCCGTCTCCGGTTTCGAGATGGCCCCCTCGGGTTAGGAAACCACGGTGTCCCCGTCTTGCCCCGGTATGGGGGAGGGGCGCTAGTCGCCCCACCGTCCCGGCCTGCTTCTGCTGGGGCAACAGACGGCCTCACCTGCCACCCCCAGGCCTGCGCTCATGGAGGACGGAGGTCGTTAGGCGACCTCCGGCGCCTGCGACGCGCGGCGAGCATGTTGCGGGCTCGGCGGGCCGGGAGAGTTCTGAGTCGCTCGCGGGCGCGCTCCGCCATCTCCTTCGCGAGCATTACATGCTCGCGGAAGGAGGTGGCGGCGGCCTAAGCACTCGCACTCCGCACCATTGCCGCAATCATACTGCCGAGCGAGAGGACTCCCACCCCGATGGCTGCCACGAGGTCACGCCTCGGCGCCTCCCACGCCTCCGCCAGAGTGTGCCCGCCACCGTGTGCCCACTAACAGTACTTTTTTTTTTCGTGCGGAATAGTTTAAGAGCCCGTGAACGCCAAACGTACGTCATAATACAGATGTAAATTTATGTTTATACGCTCATAAATTTGGTTGATTGTTTGGTTTACGCACCCTGCAGTAGGTAACATTGGGTTAGTTTGGACCTTGAATCGTGATGACTTTAGTAAATAACAGGAGTTAAAAGTGTATAGATATAGCTGCTCAAAAGCGTTTTAATATAAAGTGTTGCACCTAATTGTTGTAAAAATACGTAATAATTTAGTACTTAGGTATTGTGCACTGGACTCATGAACATAATATAAGTAAATATTCTACGACATTCTACGCAGTGCCATCTAGACCCAAAGTAAGCATAGCTCTAGTTAAGCTTGTTGTGGTGCTATGGGTCCTAGAAAGGGGAAATACGTACTTAGATACATTTTTTTATATTATAGGACGAATTACATAACGCCATCTACACGCAAACTAAGCAGAGCTTGTCATATGGATTCTAGATTGCGAATGTATTTAAGTATGTTTATACTTAAATACATTTTTGTTTGTAAATACATACATATTATACATAGAAACACCCAGACGAATGCAAATATACATATTTGCACTGAGCGGGAATCGAACCCGCGGCCTCTGACTTATCAGTCGAACGTACTACCGTTCGACCGTTGTCGTTTTTTTTAAAACATTCATATTATACATAGAAACACCCAGACCAATGCAAGTGTTCATATTCATGCACACAAATATTTGTACTGAGCGGGAATCGAACCCGCGACCTCTGACTTCAACGATATTTGAACGCTATACCGCTACGCTACAGAGGTCGTCTAATAATCACTTGCCCTGACTGACTGATTGACAGACTGGCTGACTGAATGACTGACAGATTGGGTAACTGTCTGTCTGACTGATTCATCAACACAGAGCCTAAACCGCTGCACCTACATACTTGAAATTTTAGCAGTAGCGGCTTTTTATGTTGCAGGCATCCACTATAAAAGGTGTTTCACTTCTTAGGTGTTTGCCATCTTATGGTGTTTGCCATCCATATGGTATGATTGTTTGAATGGAAATCCGTCATTTTATTTCGTAGTTAAACGCACGAAAGTTCATACAATGCTTATTTTTATAAATAAATGTTTACGTGTATCGGTGTTTATCAAAATGTCACCCTAAGGAGACATAAGGGATGAGCGGTCCTATGGAAGTCCCTTTTAGGAAAGTGCTTAACTTTTGAAATAAGAAGCATGAAACTAAATATTAAAACTTTTTTTTTTTACAATTGCTTGCAATTGAGTTATAGGATTTTTTAAGAGTTTATTCACGGACAAAGCCGGGTCCGGGGCCGCTAGTAAGTAATAATAGTGTATTTTTAGGGTTCCGTACCTTTTTTTTTTTTTTTTTTTTAATATAACGCCGTACCCTCAAAAGGAAAAAACGAAACCCTTATAGGATCACTTCGTTGTCCGTCCGTCTGTCAAGACCGTTTTTCTCAGGAACGCGTGGAGGTAAGTATCAAACTGAAATTTATATCTAAAACTCAGGTCTACTGTCCCTTGGAGCTGTAAAGAAATCAAACTTCTAAGCCAAAGCAATCAAAAGATACAGCCGTTTATGCCGCAAATTTCCGCGCACGGGAATCAAAACCTACAGGGTACTTCACGTGAACTTAGAATCTTGAAATTTGGTGCGAAGTAACGTCTTATAGTACAGATAAAGGAAAAATTGCGAAAACCCTAAATTTTTAGTTACATCATATAAAAAAACTATTTTTGAAAATTTTAAAGTTCCTATTTCTTTTCTCATGAACGCGTACAGGTATTAAATTGAAATTCATATCAAATACTCAGGTCTATAAAATGTACGGAACCCTCGGTGTATGAATCCGACTCGCACTTGGCCGGTTTTTTGAATATTAATAACAATACGTTTACCTCTGCAGTGTAAGTTTCAAATTACCATTAATTCATTATTTACAATTCAGAGTCAGGTCAGGTTTATGCAAGTTTAATGTAGTAATTGTAGTAGTAAATATGATTTAAATTAAAAAAATTATTGGCATTGTTCTATAAATAAATAACATTATCTATATTTTGAAGTATTTTTTTTACGTGCGGAAATCCCTTCGGATCCGTGGTTATGTCGTGTATCGACTAAAACCGTACGGTGTCCTCCCCAAGTTTCCGTTGCCGGGCACCCCGGGTAAGCCCTCGAAAGGATAACCCCAGGGTTGCCGGCGGATTTTGGCCGCCACCGCGGCCTCGTCTGGTGGGGTCGGGTTTTATCCCGCTTCGGTGAGTTGGCAGGCGTGTGTCACACGACACGCCTCCGCCACGGCCTGCTTCTGTAAGGACGGCGAGTCGGCCAACTGCCGTCCTCAGGCCCCGATCATGGAGGTCGGTAGTCCCGGGCGTAGATGAGTCTGCGGCGTCCTCGCCGCAAACAGCGAAACTCGCGGGGCAGGGTTCTCTCCCGCTCCCTCTCCACCGTCTCTTTCGCGCGCATTACCTGCTCGCAGAAAGAGGCGGTGGCGTGCCACTTGCTCCCGTCGGAGACCACGGCCCTCACCATGGTCTCCAACGAGAGAACGTCCACGCCCAGGACCGCAACGAGATCCCGACGTTGACTCGCCCACGCAGGGCACTCCACCAACGTGTGGAGCGCCGTGTCTTAGATACTTACCGAAACACCCGTCTCCGTTAAATATCTGGCACATCCGGTAGGAGAGGTCCCCATGGTCCCTGTCCCACCAATCCTTCATGATCGGTCTCACCGTCGCAATGGCGGATTCCCCCCACCTTGGATGCTCAAGCAGGTGGCCCCCTCCGAAGCCCGTGAAAACACATAGCCTCGGATTTGTGGAGAGCCACCTCGAGTCCCAGCCGCCGTATGCGACCCACGACTTGAGCAACCCTGCCGTGGCCTTTAGTGCCGCGCTTCGGTACGTTGCTCCCCGCGCCATAACGAGGGTGTCGTCAGCATAGCAAATTATGCTGACACTCTCGAGCAACGCACCGCGCAGCACCCAATCGTATCCGATGTTCCACAGGAGTGGCCCTAGGACCGACCCCTGCGGAACACCGCACGACATTTCTCGCCGCACTGGCCCTAGCCAGCTCGGGTAAACTATGGCCCTCTCGGATAGGTATGCCTCGACAATGCGGCAGAGGTAAGGAGGCACTCCGTGATACGCGAGCGCCTCCCTAACGCTCCAGCTCCTAGCTCCAGGGTAGGGTGTTGAAGGCGTTGGCTATGTCGAGATACACCGCCACCACCACCCCACCCCGCGAGACTACTTCCTCCGCCAGGCGCCTAACGCGCATGATCGCTTCCACGGTGGAGCGCCCCAGCGGAACCCGAACTGATTATCCGCCAGCCAAATTCCACTCAAAATATAAAAAGTATGGGAATTTTAGCGATTATCAATCGTTTATAACACTAAGGCAAAGAATAAAAACACTAGAAAAGGTAATGTTTGATGATTATATACATAGAATAGAGGCAGACATACATAAGAATCCAAGGGCTTTCTGGATATATGTCAAATCAAAAAAATTATCTAATTCTTATCCGTCAGTAATGCAATTTGAACAACGCACCTCAAGCGATGGTGTTGAGATATGTGACATGTTTGGCAAGTATTTTTGTTCCAACTTCCTCGAGGGAACGCCTAATTCATCATTAGCATCATTATTATCATATAATGCGCCGAACTATACCGGGACTGGTGTAGATATTGCTCCGGACATTTCCTCTGTCGAAATACACCCTGACGAAGTTCACAACTTATTAAAACACATTAATGTGAACAAATCGGCAGGTCCGGATAGTATGTCGCCGGTCTCGCTTTGCCTCTATCGATAGTGTTCCGGCGGTCTTTGGAAACTGGGGTCGTACCCACGATTTGGAAATCAGCATACATCACACCTATCCACAAAAAAGGCTCAAAAATGTGCGTCGAAAACTATAGACCGATATCCAAACTGTGTGTCTTTGCAAAGATCCTAGAAAGAATCGTTTATAAGCAAGTGTACTCGGCACTGAGACGCACCTTTACCGAGCTTCAGCATGGCTTCGTGATGGGTCGATCTACGGCATCTAATCTCGTGGCGCATAGTGACTTTCTGTCGGATTGTATGTCCCATAGGTCCCAGGTGGATGTAGTATACACAGACTACAGTAAGTGTTTCGACCGGATTGATCACTCCAGGCTTTTGCAACGGCTGCTATCAAGTGGTATAAGAGGGAATCTCCATAGGTGGTTTGCATCTTATGTGGAGAATAGGTGCCAGATAGTTGTACTGAACGGTTATTCTTCTAGGGCAATGCCCATTCCCTCAGGGGTTCCCCAGGGTTCACTGCTCAGTCCGCTCTTGTTCAATATCTTTATAAATGATATTACCTCTTGTTTTCACCATACAATAATTCTATTGTATGCGGACGACATAAAAATTATGAAGAAAATTGACACTATTGCTGACTCATTGCTCCTCCAAGAAAACCTAGATAGATTTTAAAATTATTGCAGTGTCAATAAGCTTGATTTGAACATCTCTAAATGCTTTGTATGCACGTACACTCGCAAACATCACTCAATCACTCACACCTACAAACTTTTGGATGCGTCAATATCTAGAGTGAATACGATTAGGGACCTTGGGGTAACGTTTGATTCGAAGCTCCTGTTTGATGCTCATATCAACAATGTCACGAAGAAGGCATCTCAAGCACTCGGGTTCATTTTCAGAACCGCTGCAGAGTTCAAAAATATAAAGACCATCAAAATATTATACTGCTCTTTCGTACTGTTATATCCACACTATGATAGCGATAGTGCTGTCCAACAGCTTTTATGCTGACTCTCATCTCTCCAGTCACTGGCTCTGCCCAGCGACGCAGAGACTCGTCAGTCTGTTTTCTTCCTTCGATTCGCGTGGTTGCCTAAGGATCCCGAAATTGATCCCATATTCAAAATAAAAGTTCTAGTTCTCCTCAGTTGAAGTGTTTCCCTTTTTTAAAAAGTGAAGTTCAGAATCCCGTATAACATTTTGGTGGCAGCGGTGGGATCCGAAAATCTCCAGTGCCGGCAACCGCTAAGCAGACTCACACCGTATCCACTTCGAAAATAATCTCAGTGTCGAAACCCTAACATCTTAATAAAACACGAGTGTTTATGTGCAACTAGTGTTTTAGCGATATCTTGAAATACTTACGTGAATTCGAATCCGTGATCATCGCGAACTCGCCAACCATCCTGCAAGAACCTGTAAGAAAACCCTAGGGGTACTTCCCAACGAGATACCCATCATACTCCGTGTTCATTCATCAAGTTATCCTGCATCCTGAAACAATCAAATTCACCGAGTATAATCTACGAGATAATATTCGTCTCTTCCCAGCGTGCAGTTGCATCACCTTATCAATCGGAATGCTCCTGATCGTCGCACTTGTATCCGTCGCCCACACACTAGCGTGAGTCTTTGGTCATTGTTTACACTAGAATTGATACCACTGTTTCTCAACTTATATTTTGTATTTCAATTGTATTGTTGCATTGCCGTTTTCATTATTAACCAATGTTCATTTTACTTCTCGTATCACTCTAAAAAAAAAAGGAATTGTGTTTGTATTTTGTATTTTACTATGCCAAAACTGTCAAAGGAAGAAGACAGTAAGTTACAAATAAATATTCCAGACAGCGAAGAGGTCCCTAGTGATAAGGAACCGGTGAAGTCACCCCTCTTATCTCCCCGCGCTACTAGGAAAACCACGGCAGCCCTTGCAATGGCCGACATCGGATTAAGTACCTTGTTCAAATTCATCAAATCTTATGACGGCCAACGAGAAACACTTAATTCATTCTTGGTGAATTGCGATAACGCATACGACCTCGCGTCCGAAAGTCAAAAACCAATACTTTTTAAATACATCCTCAGCCAGTTGAATGGAAGGGCGGAAGTTGCTTGCTCAATTAAAGAGTTCACCTCAAGGGTCCAGCTTAAAGAATTTTTAAAGACGCAGTTTAGCGAAAGAAAACACTATTCCCACCTCCTAACGGACCTTCAGGAGAGCAAACAGGGTCCGCAAGAAAATGTAAGCCAATACGCGTTACGCGTAGAGACTTACCTGTCACAACTCCTCACAGAAATTTCACTATCCAATACCAAAGTCAAAGAACTAGCCGGTCGTACCGCAGCTATGGAGGACCTCTCCCTCCATCATTTCTTAATGGGGTTACAACCCCGAATCTCGAACATCGTAAGATGTAGATCCCCAAAAACCCTGAACGAAGCCATTAACCTCGCCGTCTCAGAAGAACGCATACTACAAACACTATATAAACGTCCACAAACGGACCCGAAATTTAATAAACTCAAACCTATTACACCCAAATCCGATGCACCTTCACATTGGCCCCAAAGATCAAACGCTGTTTCTCAAAGTTCGCCTACCGTTACCTGTCGTTACTGCAAAACGCCAGGACACGATATCTCTGTGTGTAAGAAACGAGAGTACAATAACAACCGCTACAAAATCCAACAAAACCCAGTAACCAACCCAAACGCAACGAGACCGTTTAACCGGGTGAATTGCATCGAAGAACCAGTTGAACCCGCTGATCCAGACACTGCCGAATTCACATCTGATAATTTAAACTTGTAAAAGTCTCGACTCGGTGTCGCACGAGACCAGCCCCTAAAGCCGACGCCCATTCCATTTCCAATTCATGGGACCACACGGGTAACCAGCCCCAAACAAGCGACCATTCCACTTCAAATTCATGGGACCACACGGGTAACCAGCCCCAAACAAGCGCCCATACCACTTCAAATTCATGGGACCACACGGGTAACCAGCCCCAAACAAGTGCCTATTCCACTTCCATTTCATGGGACAACACGGGTAACCAGCCCCAAACAAGTGCCTATTCCACTTCCATTTCATGGGACAACACGGGTAACCAGCCCCAAACAAGTGCCTATTCCACTTCCATTTCATGGGACCACACGGGTAACCAGCCCCAAACAAGCGCCCATTCCACTTCTAATTCATGGGATCACACGGGTAACCAGCCCCAAATAAGCGCCCATTCCACTTCCAATTCATGGGACCGCACGGGTAACCAGCCCCAAACAAGCACCCATTCCACTTCCAATTCATGGGACCACACGGGTAACCAGCCCCAAGTAAGTGCCTACAATAATTCAAATTCCTCTGCTCCAACTAAAACTAAAGCAGTTTATGAAATTAACCTTGACACAACAAAAAGGTTGTTACCTCACGTCTTGTTACAATCCCAAGTATCAGACACTCCTCTATCCCTACTAGTGGACTCCGGCTCTGCCATATGTCTTCTAAAAAAATCTAGCATCCTTAAAACTCCAACCCTAACTAAAGAACCAATTAAACTAAAAGGTATAGACCCTGGTGATGAACCTACATCAACGGAAGGCCACTTCCAGCTTAAGTTAAACCTAGGCGGAAATAAATTCACTATATATAAATTTCACGTGGTTAAAGATATTAGCTTGCCTTATGATGGTATAATAGGCACCGACTTCCTAACCCAGTTCCGCTGCAAAATCGACTACACTCACGATATCCTAAAAATACAAGACTTAGAAATTAAGTTGAGTTTCTCCGAGCCTTTCTATATCATTCCGCCTCGTACAGAAACCGTCATTGAATGTTCGGTTCAGAAAACTAACCTCAAGGAAGGAGTCATCACAGACCAATGCCTTTCAGACAACTTACTAATTTCCAACTGTATTGTCAAGGTCAAGGCTAACAATCGCGTTAACCTCACTGTTGCCAACATCTCCGAATCTCCTGTAACTATTAAATCCAATTTGAATCTGAGCATGACTCCTCTGTACTCTGACTCATACCGATCGGTCAATAACTCTAGTACCACATTTTCGCGAACTAGCGAGGTGATAGAAATGTTGAGACTAGACCACTTGAATCAAGAAGAATCCGAAATCCTTTTAGACCTTTGTTGCCAATATTCAGATATTTTCCATTTACCCAACGATCAACTAACCTATACCCCTACTATCAAGCACCAAATCAAGACCACAACCGATACTCCTATACACACCAAATCATATAGGTTCCCCGAATGTCACAAAAGAGAAGTCGAGACACAAATCGGCAAAATGCTCGACCAAAACATCATAGAACCTTCCATTTCACCTTGGAGCTCGCCAATATGGATAGTTCCTAAGAAAGCAGACTCCGAAGGGAAACGTAAATGGCGAATAGTAATTGACTATCGCAAACTAAATGATATTACTATAGGGTAAACCTACCCTATCCCTCAAATATCAGAAATTCTCGACCAGTTAGGAAAAAGTAAATATTTTTCTACACTAGATCTCACTTCCGGGTTCCACCAAATCCTGATATCCCCAGAGGACGCCCCTAAGACGGCATTCTCTGTGCCTCAAGGCCATTTCCATTTCAATAGAATGCCATTTGGACTTAAGAATGCACCTAGCACGTTCCAGAAACTAATGAACAACTATCTCTCTGGCCTCCAGGGGACACGATGCTTCGTGTACCTGGATGACATCGTTATATACTCCCAAGACCTGACTTCCCAAATAAGTAATTTAAAAGCTGTATTCGAAAGACTCCGTCAATTTAATTTAAAGTTACAACCAGAAAAGTGTGAGTTTCTCCGTAAGGAAGTCGCCTATCTCGGACACATCATCGGCGAGAACGGAGTGAAACCCAATCCCGATAAAACCAAAGCCGTAACCAACTTCCCCACTCCAGGCTCACCTAAAGACGTTAAATCGTTTTTGGGCCTCGTTTCCTATTATAGAAGGTTTATCTCTGACTTCGCCAAATTGGCCAAACCTCTCACATCCTTACTGAAGAAGGATACCCCCTTTAAATGGCAAAACGAGCAACAACTTGCTTTCGAATCTCTAAAAACTAAACTTGTCAGTGCCCCGATCCTAGCCTATCCAGACTTTACCCAGCCATTCCTCTTAACCTGCGACGCCTCTAATTACGCAATATCAGCAATATTATCCCAAGGCCCAGTTGGACAAGATCGCCCAATCGCATACGCTTCACGGACGCTAAACAAAGCGGAATGCAATTATAGTGTCACTGAAAAGGAATGTCTTGCAATAGTTTTTGGTACAAAAACTTTCAGACCTTACCTGTATGGCTACCGCTTCAAAATCCTCACAGACCACAAACCGTTACAATGGCTGTTTAACTGTAAAGATCCGGGATCCCGCCTAATTCGTTGGCGGTTGAAACTAGAAGAGTTTGAATACGACATTCAATACAAAAAGGGTAAAATCAACGCCAACGCTGACGCCCTGTCTAGATTTCCCGTTAATCCGGTACAACCTGAAACTACAGAACCCACTCTAGAGTTGGATAGTGACCTAGAAGACTTAATACTTTCTCCTCCCTCTTTTAACCTGGATGACTTACCTCTACTCCATTCGGACCCGGAAAACACCGATATCAGCACAGAAGATCTCGTACCACTACCCGATGTAGACTCGTCATCCAATATCCCTGACACCCAATTCGATCAACCCCTACCAGAACAAACCAATTCACTCGAACAACCACAAATAATTGATACCCAAACTGAGCTGCTTTCCCAACCGTCGACAAGCTCTCACACGAATCCAACCAACGACGATTATAGTTCATTCCTGAGAGCAGTAGCAGACAAAACCCAAACCTTTAACACGCCTGTAGAAGAACATAACGGAAGCCTGATGAAAAGTTCATTAAAAATCATCTTAGTACCTACGTCCATCGACTTAGATGAATCCAACCCTTATATCCAGGACATTCTGAGTGACCCTGAAGTAAATACCCAAGTACTCGACTCCGAAAAGGAGCTCTTTTCCTTCGAAAGGATAGAACGTAATAACAAAATAATTTATTTATTATACACTAAGGTGCATCATTTCGACGAAGCATCTTACCCAGAAATCTTTGTCACACTAAGGACAGCTAAGAACCAATTGCTTCTGGAAAATACTGACGAAGTAGGCATATCAGACCTGAGGAACCCTTTCGAAAAACATTCGTTTGTTATAATTTACAACATCCTTTCATACCTCTTTCACAACACCAATATTAAAATTAACATTTATCATAACAACATCCTGTATCCAACTCCCACTGAAATCAAGAAAATACTTTCCGACAATCATGACCTTCCCATCGCGGGTCATCTCGGTTCCAACCGAATGTACAATAGAATAAAGGAACTATATTATTGGAAAGGAATGCGTGGTGATATAGAATCTTATGTAAAACAATGTAAATCTTGTCAGGAGAATAAAGCACTTAGAAAAGTAAACCGTGCACTAATGCAGATTACTAGCACATCAACTGAACCCTTTCAAAGGATATCCATCGATGTCGTCGGTCCTCTTCCCGAAGCAGGACCTGCGAAGCTAAAATATATCCTAACTATACAAGACGATCTTCCTAAATTCTCTTCCGCATATCCTATTCGCAGCAAAACAGCAGAAGAAACATCCGAATGTCTACTCCATTACATATCCATCTTTGGCATCCCTAAAACAATTCTCACAGACCAAGGCACCAACTTCACAGCCGACCTCTTTAAAAAAACCTGCGAGTTTCTGAAAATAAAAAACCTCTGGTCTTCCCCTTACCATCCACAAACGCAAGGAGCTTTAGAGCGAAGTCACTCGACGCTCAAAGAATATCTCAAGTCCTATATTAACGAAGAACAAACGAACTGGCCTCGATACGTTTACACAGCCATGCTCGTATACAACACAACCACACACTCGACCACCCACTATACACCATACGAGTTGACGTTTGGGACTAAACCATTTATCCCAAATTCCGTTTACAATGAACCTCCCGGTGTGACATACCCTGATTATGTCCGCATGTTGCAAAACAGACTAAAATACTCAAAAGAGAAAGCTCTCGAATTCATAAGGAACTCTAAAGAATCTTCCAAAAGATACTACGATACCCGTACTCGTCCCATTAGCTATAAGGTAGGCGATTACGTCTACATTAAAAACCATTTGAGAATGCGTAAAGCGCTCTCCCCCGTTTGGAAAGGGCCTTATAAGATAGTGAAAATAAATGGTAATAACACACTTACCTTACTCATCAACCGACGTCACGTCACACATCACTTCGATCAAGTGAAACCCGCTGACGTCAGGCCTGTAAAATAAACTTAATAGTAATAAAGTTTAGGTTAGAGAAGCAACTTAGGTTAATACTTACCTTAACATTAACACTAGTTATTAATTACAGTTCAGTTCGAGGTCAATCCCCACAAGATTTCGTCCAGCCGATCACCACCAGTTCTGGCCTCTATTTTGACTACCTAGGTAAACTTAAAATTAATAACGCACAACTAAAAATCCTGATACCAGTTGATATCTCACACTTCGAACCACACATACAGAACATTGAACTTGCTTTAAATACCACAAAACATTTATGTGAACAAACACGGATCATACAAATTAATGCAGAATGTCACAATGTGTTACAACCATTGACAGCTCGTTTCGAAGATATGAACAAGGAATTTGAATCTATTTCACACCTAGTAGATAGTCGAGGCAAACGCGGCGCATGGATTGGAGGTATAGGAACGGTTTTAAAACAAATTTTTGGAACCCTAGACGAGAACGACGCGTTTAAATACGATGAAGCTATTAATTCCATACAATATAACGAAGATCGGTTGACTTCACTGATGAAAGAGAACATTCTGATCACAAGTTCGGTGATCAGATGTTTTAACAGCACCTTGTCTAAAATTATGAACAATGAAGCTAAATTAAACGAAGCTATTGACAACCTCTCTCTTAATATAAGAAATATCTCTGAAATTACAAACGGACTTCAAGTATTCGCTAATGTCAATGAAATTTTAAATGCTCTAGAGACCTCTATCCTCACCTTATCTTTTCAATTAGAGGATATCGTTAATGCCATCCTATTCAGTGGCCAAAATCTGCTACACCCTTCAATTATAACACCAGCACAACTTCACAGAGAGCTTGCCAATAACTACAGATACTTATCAAGTGACCTCGAGCTTCCTGTAACATTAGATATTAATTCTGTACACTTTATTTTAAGTATTTCTAAGTTAGCATGTTACTACATAAGTCGGAAATTAATGTTTGTCTTACAAGTACCATTGGTTAACATCAAGGAATATGTATTGTTTCACAATATTGCTCTTCCAACTCCACATAACGTCAAGGAGTCGAACTCTTTCAGTTTAATTATTCCGAATTCCAGATACATAGCAATGACCAAAGACAAATCTCACTACTGTGTTTTAAATGATCTAGAACAGTGCAAGGTTATAAGACCCGGAAACTACATTTGCGATATAGAAAATGTATTCTCTACCGATGCGAAACTTACCTGTGAAAGTGAATTACTAGCGAAAGTGATCAGGCAAAAACCACCACAGTGTGAAGCGAAAACTCTTTTCGGAAAACTGGACATTTGGAAGCCATTAATGAATAACAAATGGATTTATATACAATCAGACACTAACAAAATTTCTATCGATTGTCTAAATTCTAACCTGTATGAGACTAATATACTAGGTACTGGTATATTATACATCCCTAACGGTTGTATTGGATATTGTAAAAGTACTACATTAATACCAAAACATGTTTTGAACATAACTTCGCCTATTAACCACATACCAGACTTTAACTTAATTAATGACTCTTGTTGTAATACAGTAAAACTTAATGATCTAGCGAATGATGTGCCCCCTATACATTTGAACGGGATAGACCTAGATGATCTTAACAACGAAAATAAAATTAAATTACAGTCCCTCTTAAACGATTTAAAAAGCATACAACCCCCACATATTGTCAAATACGGGACACATTATTCGATTACACTAATTATTATTGTAATTCTTATATTGTTATTTGTAAGCTATTTAATTTTTAAAAAGTTTTGTAAATCCTGCCAAAATCCTGCATAAAGTTGCTGCCAACCGACTTTTCCAATTAAAGCTAAACCATAGTGGATTATCACCTCAACCTATTCCAGAAACCATAACCATGACTGACAGACAGGACACTGACGAAGATACAGTTACATCTGTTGCTCCTCTTAGAATTAGGATCTAACAGAGACTTTGTCTAAATTCAACCCCAAAGTCTCTTCTTAAAGGGGGAGGTGTTATATCCACACTATGATAGCGATAGTGCTGTCCAACAGCTTTTGCATGCTTTTGCATGCTGACTCTCATCTCTTCAGTCACTGGCTCTGCCCAGCGACGCAGAGACTCGTCAGTCTGTTTTCTTCCTTCGATTCGCGCGGTTGCCTAAGGATCCCGAAATTGATCCCATATTCAAAATAAAAGTTCTAGTTCTCCTCAGTTGAAGTGTTTCCCTTTTTTAAAAAGTGAAGTTCAGAATCCCGTATAACAGTACGTAGCCATCTCGAATATGACTCTGAAGTTTGGAATCCGAACTACACAACTTATGTCAGTCGCTTGGAGGGCATTCAAAGAAATTTTTTAAGATACGTTCAGTATCGCTCTAAAACATATCTACCAACCTACCTGGCGCGATGCAAGAAATTTCACATGCTGCCCCTCTATGAAAGAAGAAGGATCACTGATTTGGCATTCTTGTTCAAAATTGTGAACGGATCGGTTGACGCTCCAGAACTGGTGAGCAAAGTAGGATTAAATAAATAAATAAATATTCTACGACATTCTACACAGCGCTTTCTAGACCCAAAGTAAGCATAGTTTAACTAGCTTGTGTTATAGGTTCCTTATTTACTTTTTTTTACTTTTATTTTACTTATATACTTTTCTTTTTGTAAATACATACATATTATACATAGAAACACCCAGACCAATGCAAATAGACATATGCATACAAATATTTGCACTGAGCGGGAATCGAACCCGCGCCCCCTGTCGTAGAAGTCGAATGCACTACCGCTACGCCACAGAGGCCGTCATCTCCCCGTGACCATGGCTGCTGAAAAGCAACCGAAACGTCGGGTTCAATGTAAAATATAAAATAACATCAAATAAACCGCGATAGAATCCGTTAAAAAATAGTTTTATTTCAATGTGTAACATTCCCTTAAACTTCCGACAATATCATGTAGAACAGTACGGATTTCTCCAGCTCTCACCTGATCACGGGGGCAGCCATCCGCCTCCACGACGGTGGAGATGACTTCCTTCGTCGTGGCCGCGTCATCCAGACCCGAAATGCGCAAACTTGCGCATTTGTTGGGTCTGGTGACGCGGACGGCTTCCGTATCCAGCAACTCTCTCAGCTTGGCCGCTAGGGCGTCGGCTTTGGGGCCATTGCTGGCGCCGGAGACCTCGAGGAGGTGAGCTCCGGTGAGAGTCGTTTTGCACCGGAGCCCATCCTCAATCTCGAGGGCCTTGAGGTCCACGGAGGCCTTAACTTGCCTCAGGACCTCGGTGTACCCAACGCCCTTCTCCATACCCTCCGTCGTCACCGTCAGGACGACGGCAGTGGAGCGTGGGGCGCGGAGCCTCTTCAGCGCCTTCGCCACAGCGGCTTTGGCCGGCGTCTTAGCCGCCTTTTTGGTGGCTTTTTTCGCCTTTTTCGCGGCTCCCGCTACCTCCCATCCCTCCCCTCTGGAGGAATGTTTGGGTGCAGTGGGAGCGGCGGTTATGGTGGGGGCGGGGGTGTCACGCTTCTTCCCATTTCCTTGTGGCGTTGGGGCCACTAGGGCGGCGGGGCCGGGCTTACCACTGACAGCCGTCGCGTAAGACGCAGGCCGTGCCAGTGGAGGACGGTAAACCCGGTCCCCTAACACGCCGAGCCGTCTCTCGATGGCCGCCAGGAGCTGCACCATACTCGGCGCAGGCTCAGATGCCATCTCGGATGCCGGATTGTGTGCCGGCCTAGGCGCTGTTTTTGGCGCCGCCTTAGGTGCCGACTTTTGCGCCGGTTTTGGCGCCGAAGTAGGCGCCCCCCCTGGCGGCGCAAGAGCCTTCGGGTGAACCGCCACCTCCTGGGCTCTTGAGGCCTTTTGGGCCTCCGGGGATCCCCTGACCATCTGGGTCAGTTCCCTGACCTCGTCCCGGAGGACCCGCTGTTGCTCCAAGGAATTAGCGAGCTCAGTTTCCAGGCTTGTGACCCGGGCCCTGAGCTTCGCCTCCTCCTCGGAGACATTCCTAGCTAGGAGCTTCTCCAGCGCTGTCTTGGCGACGGCGACGTTTTCCGCCACCGTCTTCTTCTTCCCGGCAACGTTTTTGGCACCCTTGATGGTGTCCGTGATCCGGGCTAGCGCTGCAAGGAGATCCCTCGCAACGGGGACGCCTTGGTCCTTGCCACTTGGAAGTGGACGTTCACCGGCACTCTGCCCGCCGAAGTGGCCAGCACTTTCGCTGGCCGGTCATCCTAGCTCCAGGAGACTGCCCGTTGCCCAGAGGAGCTTCTGCTCCGATCCAAGAACGGTCCACCTGTGCGTTTCCGCTTCCCTCGGAGACCCTCATTCTTCTCCTCATTCTTCTCATTCTGTCCATCCAAAGGTTGCCTGTAAGAAATTGCTTTTAGCGATAAGGCCGCCATTTGTACATATTTTGACTGTGTATTCCAAGTACCTATGCATACTCTGATTGGTGTACAATAAAGTTTATTTCTATTCTATTCTATTCTATTCTTCATAAGGCTGGGAGCTGACTCGCTGTCAGTCCCAGCCATCGACGCGACATCTGCGTCCGTTTGTCCGCCTGTTGGAGTCGGAGTAGCAGGTCTAGTGAAGACGGGCATAGTTAGCCGCGAGTGAGACCGCCGCCTCACCTCATCTTCTACCCCCACTACCTCCACTCCGCCAATGTCTTGTCCATTATTCGCGCTTGTGTCGTCGTTTGATCCGTCCGGTCTTTTTTGTTTTTGTGTTTCAGAATTTATATCATATCCCACGAGTAGGGGGGAAAGATGGTCCATCCAGGCGGAGCCCCCTGCACCTGGATAAGCCTATATACTATGGAGGTCGGCTGGTATTCATAGGTTTTGGCGACTTCGCTGTCGGGTGTTATAGACTTTTCCTTGTCGTGGGCCGGCCAATAAAGGCAAGCCCTCCGGTCAGCAAGTTCATAGCGTACCCTTCTGGAGCCACCAGTTGGGTCGTTGCTGATCACCTGCCGATTACGGAACGCGAGAGGGTGGCTAGTCCTCTCTCACTGGCGGCGGCACAAGTGCCCGTCGGCCCCTGCGTTAGCAGTGGGCCAACCCGCCCCTGGATCCCCCAGGACCCTACGGCTGCCTGCGCCACTAACACCATCGCTCTTCCTGTCTCCTCTGAAAGCAGAGGAGTACGGAGAGCGATGTGTTTCCGCCACGTTGGGTATTGGCCAACGGTCAATGCCAACCCCATGAAAGGGAAGTCATTGACCGTCGCCTAGGGTGTACCAGCCGCTCCGATTCCGTTCCCTCCGGACTGCAGCGGTATCGGAATCGGAATGACACGCGAGGAGGTTACCCAACACACACCCCATATTTTGAAGTTTATGGAACATTAATTCAATTTAGTAGCATTAGCAAAATGCCATTAGAATATTCTGCGATCTCTCTAAAGCTTTTGATTGCATTGAACATAATAAACTCTTGCATAAACTCATGCGTTATGGTCTCTGGGATACACCACTGCGCTGGATTTAGTTAGCATGTTTATATAAATGGAACTAGAACACCTGGATCATCTGTTGCTATGGGCGTGTCACAAAAACTGCTCCACCAGACATCATCGGTCCTTCGGCAGATGTGGCCAGCCCATTACCACTTCAGTTTGTTTATTTCGTGAGCTATGTCGGTAATTTTAGTACATAGTCGGGTGATCTTATTACGAATTTTGTCCTTCAAAGATACCGCAAGCATAGCTCAATTGGATCCTTTTAGTGACTTCTTTCTCGAAGTTATTTCTACCAAGCAGGTAGACCAACAAGGTAAACATATTCTTGAAAAAGAACTTTGACCGAACGTTGTCCTTTCGGTGGTAATCCGTCTCGGTGTGACATGTTCGTTGAATATAACCATGGGTTTGTGAAAGTTTACACCAAGACCGACGCGTCAAGAGGCTTCATTTAAGATGTGCATTTTCTCGCTCAGCTGCATTAATAATTCATATAGTTAAATCTACAAAATGAACAGTTCATGTTGTAGATTTAACTATATTAATTATTATTCAATATTTAAAATCAAAAAAATGGCTATGCATATTTTTAACACTAGGATTATCTTTTTTTAACTTTGTTTTTTTGATCTAAAAACAGAGCAGCACAAGGTCAGTAAAATTACTGTTGCGATGACCATTCTAAGGCGTATAATGACTTTCTGCGAAAAAATAGCAATTAGATAGGTAATATAAGGACGGAGAGGATTTGCTAATGTTTATGAATGCATTCGTAAACTTGTATGCAGAATTTCAGCTCAATCAGATACCAACAAATGGTCGCAAAATGGTTTGCAAATTTTGGCGATCAACTTACATAAGAACAGTGCAAGTTAAGAGCTAGTAAAAAGAAAGAACGCATGTTAATACTAAGTTAAGTGAGTAACAAATTTACGCTACGCAGCCCCCGTTGCACTTCCAAAAGACATTCCCGTAATCTTCTCTTAACTGTTGTTATCGGTTTGATGAAATATAACGGCAGGGGAAGGTTGTTCCATTTCGATTTTAGGGGCTGCATAGCGGTAATTACCCCTTAACGACGCGTAATTAACACGACATATTGAGAGTTATTGCGACCATTGTCTTATAGCGAATTCTCATCTGCTACCGAGCGGAGTTTGTTATATAAGAACAGTGGCTCTGCATATTTGATAACTCCGAAAAAAAGGCATGCCAAATGTACCTTTTTTTTTTTTTTTTTATCGTGCGGAAATCCCTTCGGATACCCCCCCGCCGGCCAGCGGGGGCGGTTATGTCGGGCTTGCACCGACTAAAACCGCACGCCGTCTCGGGTCTTCAGACGCCGGGGTGTAAGGTTACCCATAGAGCATATCCCTCGCACCCCGGCTGACCCTGGGCCATCTCACCACTAACAGCATCGCTCATCCTGTCTCCTCTGAAAGCAGAGGAGTACGGAGAGCGATGTGTTCCCGCCACGTTGGGTATTGGCCGACGATCAATGCCAACCCTATGAAGGGGTGAAGGGGAAGCCATTGACCGCCGCCCAGGGTGTACCGGCCGCTCCGATTCCGTTCCCCCCGGACTGCAGCGGGATCGGAATCGGAGCGACACTCGAGGAGGTTACCCAACACACACCCCAACACTAGGATTACCTGACTTAGTTTATCTGTATGAATAAGACAATGTTAGCAAACACGTGTAGCTAAATATAGTCGAAGTTCTAAATAATAAATAGCAGATCATGTTTCCGTCGTTCCGGTTGCTTTTCAGCAGTCATGGTCACGGAGAGACTAAACTGGTGACTGCCTCGTCGTCATCGTCATGTAAAGTTATCTCGAAGTATTCGAATTATGTTTCATTGTTGGTGATACTATTTACGCAGAGTGAACTATTGTGTCTTGAAATCTAACTGCATTTTGCTTTTTCTTGTATCTTCTTCTTATACAGACGTTAACGGGTTCAATTCAGAGTCTTGAAAATGTGCTTGGGAAAAGGCTCGCACCTTATTACGTGAGCATTGAAACCAGCTGGCAAAATGTGGCGGAGTAAATAGAAATAAATATATTTTTCGTAAGTTTTTCTCTTAAAGAAATTTAAGGAACGTCCAGAAAATTAAGTAAATTCATAATTTAAAATGATGATGAACTTAACATTCTAAATCGAATGGATAGAATATAAATCTTAGTTCGACAAGTCAGCCGTTGCAGAACACACCCAGGAGGATGGTAATCATACCATCAAATTTCAGAACACGAAGGTTCTAGCCACGACTTCGCATTTCTTCCCACGGCTACTTCGAGAAGCCATCGAAATATTCACGCATTCCAACAATTTTAATAGAAAAAACTAAGGTTTTCATCTCCAAAAAGATTGGTATCTAGCACTGAGAGCCGCGCGTCATCATAATTCAAACATGACAAAGCCAACACCACCCCCGGTATCGGGAGGCCACACCCCTATTGCTTAGCCTCGACCAATCGGGATCGAGCGCATCGGTTATGCAGCTCTCAAACAATGAGGATCGATCACGGCGTTTCCCCCCTCCAACTGCGCCTATAAATACGACAGTGACTCGGGCCTCTACATCAGTCGCAGAGAAGTCGCCACCGAGGAAGGTTCGCCGCACTCGAGGGCGTCCGGACCTGTACCACTGAAGATGTCGACCGCAGTAATCGACGAAACGTTTGGAAGTCAAGTTTCCGATGGACCACGGCCAAACAGCCCGGAAGCAGTATATTCTACGAATGGATAGAAATCGTACTGTACATAACCAACTAGCTTAGTGCTTTGGATTGGTGTCACCCAAAAACTCAATTTGGGTAATTTTGTAAGTGTAAGACTAAAATAAAATAAGACTAAAATCGAAACATCGCTGCCCAGAGATCTTGAATAAGGACAATGAATAATTACACGCAATAGGAATTTTGCTATAACATATTAACAGGCTGAGCGCCTTATTATAGCTAATTTCTATCTTAATTTTTGTTTGGACTTTTATTAGTTTGCCTTTTTTATAGGGTAAGGAACTGAGTTCATTACATCTAAAAAATAAACTGGTTGGCTAAGTTCCAGGCACACATAAAATCAACCCGATTCTACATATTTAAATCGCAAAAGAGCCTGAAAATAATGTAAGGTGTTCCCGCACCTGTGTTCACAAACGTTTGTCAACATTGAACATTGAATTTGGGAGCAGTGGAACCAAATGTAGCGATTGTAGACACAAAAGTGTTCATCCAAAATGACAATCAATGTAGAGGACATTGATTGTCATTTTGGATGAGAACGAGTTAAATCTGAGTTTTGAATTATAACATACTATATTCCGAAGTGTTAAGCCTTGTGTGTGATCACATCAGTGTGCGAAGGTCGGCATTTAAATTATCTTTATACACTTTAATATGATAGGCTCATAATTAAAGGTGTTTCATATCTGTACAGATTGAATCAACAAAATTTATTAGGTGCATAAATTCGCTATTGATTATGACCTACCTTTGGGTGCACATGTGTAAAGCGTTTTATATACCGTATATACGATTTACAGCTAGATTTTCATAGACATAGTTTATTCAGTTAAGAAATTATTAATTTAACCTCCTGGGTACCAGCCACTATTTTTTTGGAGTTTCGTTCTGAAATACTTGTAATGCACTGTTTATGCATTATTTACCACAAGAAAACTGTTGGTAAAAATCTTTATCCGGCAATACACGTTTTCACTATGTTTTACACAAAGAACAAAGGAACTAAGTAGTATGTGCTTTCAAAGATATTATATATTTCTACGCTTTATTTATGGCATAATAAGTCATTAAATTATAGATTTTTAGTAATTATTAATTAATTCAATTAAAGTATTAAGCATTTTGTATGCTTACTTTTTCTTATAGATTTATATCGGAAAAAGAGAACATCTAGGACGGGACTGGAACTCTCGACCAGTCCCTTACAGGGGGAGTGCTCTGACCAGCTGAGCCACCTAGACACATTAATTAATTATTAATTAGTTTTGTTAGTACCTCTAAATCAACAAAGATATCAATTATTTTCTTAACATTTTCTCAAAAAAAATATTTATGAATAAAACTTTTGGTGTAAAGGACATTGCTACGCGTCCATACATCATTCGCCCCAGAACCAACGTCAATGGATAAAGGCTTATTAAATGTGGAATATTTTTTTAATTCTTATTACATTGTATTTATAAGGGTGCGCCAAAGTTCACCTAAATTTTCAACTCCGGTAATTGGAACTCCGAAAATGTTCTTCCTAACATTTTTCATCCTAACAATCACAATTCCTAACTACTCTGTCTCTAATGTTCATAATTTCGAAGCATTCAACTTCATAATGTCAGTAGCAATAAACATCGATTATACTTTTCTTAGTTTTCCTATATTTTTTCAACATAACCATCTTTGACACTATTATTCAAAGTAATATCTTTTTTGTTTAGATTTCTTTTTATTCATAATATTCAGTATTATATACATTAGTTTTGTGTAACTTTTCCCGGTTTTATTTATTTAGTTAGATTCACATAACATGTATAACATATATAAGAATAATAGTACCATGGTACAAGTAGCACCTTACCCACCTTATACCACGGTACTATTTATAGTGATTGATTTAGGTTAGGTTAGAACTGTGACCACAACGCACGAGCCGAGCGAGCGAAGCGAGCGTGCCGCGGCAGCGGCCGGCGATATGCCAATTACTTGGTAAATATTTCATTACGAGTATTAGTGACAATATTATGGTAATTATGTTTAGGGATAAAAGCGTTATGATAAAAAACAGTAGGAGTTTTAATATATTTGCATATATAATGTTATTAATTACAATTTTCGGAAACATTAATGTTATGAACATCGCCGGTAGCACTACTAATAGTATGAATGTAAACTTTAGGATGAAAAATTTTAGAACGAGTGATCATTCGGATTAGAAATCATTAGGAAGAACAATTTCGGGTAAAGAACTTTAGGTGAGCCAATATGGACCCATTTATAAGACGGACAAGATTTTAAAACCCAGAAATGCAACAAATATGTGAGATTTTGAGGTTATGTTTGTGCATAAACCGGCCATATTTGGATAATATTATATACCTATGGGTTAAGTATTTATTATGCACGTTTGCTCTGAATGGACTTCGAAACATTTAAATACTTTTTAGATATTATTGACAGTCGAAATTATCCATAACAATCTATAAATACGGTAGGTAAGACAAATATTAAATTACTGCTCCGCTCCCTTGAACAACAGCGTGATGATAGTAGCCTATAACCTTCCTCGATAAATGCACTCATCATCATTCTCCAAGTCTTTTCCCAACTCAGTTGGGTTCAGCTTTCAAATCTGTGATGCGGCTGAACTTACCTCCACAACCAATTGGCGAAAAGTTCTGCATTTTGTGGGCTCTAACTACCCATAACGACCGCCATAGATCTTCATATGGCAACCGGGACCGACGGCTTAATGTGACAGCATGGCACGATCAGACCAATGCAAATAATGGTATTTGAATATACATAGGTATGGACCTATGTATATTCATATATACATTATTTGCACTGAGCGGGGATCGAACCCGCGCCTCCTGCGTAGCAGTCGTGTTCACTAACGCTACGGGACAGAGGCTGTATGGAAGGTGATAATTCGAACCAGTAGTTCCTGAGACTAACGCGTTCAGCCAAACAAATAAACTCTTCAGATTTATAAGATTAGTATTGGTATACTAATCTATAGAACTTTGACTGTACTGACTGTACTGTTGTGTAGGGATTATATATTTTATCACATGAATATTTACATAATGTACGTAAGAATTGCCTAAATAAAAATATCAAACAATACATTTAAAAACATGTGTTATGTAATGTAATAAGTAAAAAAATACAACACATTTTTCATTCTTTATTTTTTATTTCTCATTTTCCACATTACAAGTAAGAATATTGTCTAAAAATTGTGCAGGAGGGTTGATATTTTCAAGGAACAAGAAACAAGGAACCGCCAGCAGACCCGCAATTAACACAATATAAACATATATATGATTTTAGATTGACATGGTCATTTACATTAAAATTAGAATGATAAACGGGATATTTACCATGTTTAGTATCTTTTTCGAGAATCCGATATTTCGGCACTGTTACAAGTACCATGATCACGGATGTACTAAAGTTCTGCAAGCTAGTTGTTACTCGGCAAACCGTATCGGTCTACCCTCTTCCTCACCCGTTTCTGACGCGCGTCACCACTACCACTGTCCGCGTTCTCACTACGCACTCGATCACTTTCACGACACACAACACTCACAGTATCGGCTGGCACGGTTTTTGGAATTGTAGTTTGTTTGGGCCCAGTGAACATACGGATCACTGGATGCCAGACACTCGACAGTTGAAACCCATCCTCCCGGTTGAAGTTCTTGTACTTTTTAATTTCAATTGCTTCTTTCACCATTCTGGGTATGTAGTGGCGTTCTGTCGAGAGAATCTGAGGGTTATGTAACTCAATCCAGTGATTCGTCCCCTCCTCCAAAAGATGTTGAGCGATAGCCGATTTTTGTGGCTCGTTGTTTTTTACCGCCCTGATGTGCTCCTTGACGCGGCTTGAGACAGTACGTTTGGTCTGGCCTATATAGGAGCTCCCACAGCTGCAGTCAACTATATAAACACCTGGATGTTCTAAGGGAAAACTGTCTTTGGGTGTGCGTAGGTATTGAGACAGTTTCTTAAAAGGAGTGAAGATAGTTTTTACCGAGAACTTTTTTTTTTTTTTTTTTTACGTGCGGAAATCCCTTCGGATACCCCCCCGCTGGCCAGCGGGGGTGGTTATGTCGTGTCTCGACTAAAACCGCACGGTGTCCTCCCCAAGTGTCCGTTGCCGGGCACCCTGGGTAAGCCCTCGAAAGGATAACCCCAGGGTTTACCGAGAACTTCTTTAAAATATTAGCGACCTTATCTGTCACTCCTTTCACGTATGGTAAGTACGCGGGTTGTCGTTCAACCTTATAGTCCAGGCGCTTAGGTGCTGGTGTGTATCTAGGTGGCATGATCCGCTTCTTGTAACCATTTCTCTGTAGAACGCCCCTTAGGTGTACAATTTCAGCATTTAAATGTTCCTCGTCGCATAGACTATATGCACGGTCGGTAAGTGACGTCACTACAGAGTTCAGTTGACGGGGATGGTGATGTGAGCTGGCGTGCAGGTATCGGTCAGTGTGAGCGGGCTTCCTGTACACTGTGTGACCCAGGGAACCATCTTCTCGAACTACCACCTTTACGTCAAGAAATGCTAGACTTCTTTCCCTTTCCATTTCATGTTTCAATGGCTCTGTTTTCAAACAGAACACTTTGAAAACAGAGCCATTGCCACTGCACCTCAGGTTGTCAAAGTTTGGAAGAGGTATGCCGATGACGTTTTTTGTATACTGGAGGGTGACGAAAGTGTTGTGAAGGGATACTTGGCACATCTCAATAGCATTCATAGGAAGATCCAGTTTACCCATGAAATGGAAAGGGAAAGAAGTCTAGCATTTCTTGACGTAAAGGTGGTAGTTCGAGAAGATGGTTCCCTGGGTCACACAGTGTACAGGAAGCCCGCTCACACTGACCGATACCTGCACGCCAGCTCACATCACCATCCCCGTCAACTGAACTCTGTAGTGACGTCACTTACCGACCGTGCATATAGTCTATGCGACGAGGAACATTTAAATGCTGAAATTGTACACCTAAGGGGCGTTCTACAGAGAAATGGTTACAAGAAGCGGATCATGCCACCTAGATACACACCAGCACCTAAGCGCCTGGACTATAAGGTTGAATGACAACCCGCGTACTTACCATACGTGAAAGGAGTGACAGATAAGGTCGCTAATATTTTAAAGAAGTTCTCGGTAAAAACTATCTTCACTCCTTTTAAGAAACTGTCTCAATACCTACGCACACCCAAAGACAGTTTTCCCTTAGAACATCCAGGTGTTTATAAAGTTGACTGCAGCTGTGGGAGCTCCTATATAGGCCAGACCAAACGTACTGTCTCAAGCCGCGTCAAGGAGCACATCAGGGCGGTCAAAAACAACGAGCCACAAAAATCGGCTATCGCTCAACATCTTTTGGAGGAGGGGACGAATCACTGGATTGAGTTACATAACCCTCAGATTCTCTCGACAGAACGCCACTACATACCCAGAATGGTGAAAGAAGCAATTGAAATTAAAAAGTACAAGAACTTCAACCGGGAGGATGGGTTTCAACTGTCGAGTGTCTGGCATCCAGTGATCCGTATGTTCACAGGGCCCAAACAAACTACAATTCCAAAAACCGTGCCAGCCGATACTGTGAGTGTTGTGTGTCGTGAACGTGATCGAGTGCGTAGTGAGAACGCGGACAGTGGTAGTGGTGACGCGCGTCAGAAACGAGTGAGGAAGAGGGTAGACCGATACGGTTTGCCGAGTAACAACTAGCTTGCAGAACTTTAGTACATCCGTGATCATGGTACTTGTAACAGTGCCGAAATATCGGATTCTCGAAAAAGATACTAAACATGGTAAATATCCCGTTTATCATTCTAACAATATAAACAGTCCATTTCGTACAATGATATTTAAGTACTTTTTTACTATAACATCATTGATTTCGTATGAGTTTTATAACCGTTATCAAAGTACAGTTTACTTAGTCCAGAAATCACAGCCCGAGTATGTCGATATTTGTAAGAGATCACAAAGTTCAAATATCACAGCCAGAGTATGTTGATTTTGCAAGTGATCATAGTCCGTTAGAATAGCCAAGTTGTTAATAAAATATCCAAATTATTCGAAGAAAACAACAATGAAATTCAAATCAATTAAGTATACAGCGAACTATCGAAGTGACAGTGACAGGTATGACCAAAGAGAATACCTAATAAGATGCTACTTTTGTTACGTTGTCATTCATTGGTTGAAAATGGCGATAGTAGGTTAATATTGTTACATTACTCTTAATTATTAATTTAGAATAGATCCTTGTCCGTTTGATATAGATATTTGCATCTAATTCATTCAAATATATAAATAATTATGGTGTATGCCACATGTTTGTTGGTTCTGGGGCGACATTCGACGATGTCCTTTACAGTAATTCACTACAAACACTACAAACACTTTTTTAAGAAGGGTGATAAGACCCTCCTTAAAAACTACAGACCCATCACACTCCTGAGCCACGTCTATAAGCTATTTTCACGAGTGGTCACGAATCGTCTCGCCAGGAGACTCGACGAGTTCCAGCCACCGGAACAGGCTGGGTTCCGCGGAGGATATGGCACCATAGACCACATTCACACAGTGAGGCAGATTATACAGAAGTCCGAAGAGTATAATCAGCCCCTGTGTCTCGCTTTTGTGGACTATGAAAAGGCATTTGACTCCGTTGAAACTTGGGCTGTTCTGGAATCCTTACAGCGATGTCAAGTAGACTATCGTTATGTCGAGGTGCTGAGATGCCTTTACGAAGCCGCCACTATGAGTGTCCAAGTACAGGGTCAGCAGTCTAAACCCATCCAATTGCGCAGAGGAGTGAGACAGGGGGATGTCATATCCCCGAAACTGTTCACGAGCGCATTGGAAGATATGTTTAAGACGCTGGACTGGAAAGGTAAGGGCATAAATATAAACGGCGACTACATCTCACACCTGCGATTCGCTGATGACATAGTCTTAATGGCGGAGTCGCTAGAGGAGCTAACCCAGATGCTGGACGGCCTAGCTTCAGCCTCGCGACGCATCGGTCTTGGCATGAATTTGGATAAAACCAAAGTCTTGATTAATGGCCACATTGATCCAGGACCGGTCGTCGTGGATGGCAACCTTCTTGAAATTGTTTCTGAGTACACTTACCTCGGGCAGATTGTGCAGTTGGGTAAAAACAATTTTGAGAAGGAGGCCAAGAGGAGGATCCAGCTAGGCTGGGCAGCGTTTGGGAAACTACGTCGGGTTTTCTCGTCATCCATACCGCAGTGTTTGAAAACGAAAGTTTTCAATCAGTGCGTCCTACCCGTAATGACCTACGGAGCTGAGACGTGGACACTCACGGTAGGGCTGGTCCACCAGTTCAAAGTCGCTCAGCGAGCTATGGAAAGAGCTATGCTCGGAGTTTCTCTGAAGGATAGGATTCGTAACGAATACATCCGACAGAGAACCAAGGTTATCGACATAGCTCAAAGAATAAGCAAGCTGAAGTGGCAGTGGGCCGGCCATATCTCGCGAAGAACCGACAACCGCTGGGGTAAACGTGTTCTTGAGTGGAGACCGCGACTCGGCAAACGTAGTGTAGGACGCCCTCCGGCCAGGTGGGATGACGATCTGCGAAAGACTGCGGGCAGATGCTGGATGCGGCAAGCTGAAGACAGGGCGCTATGGCGCTCATTAGGGGAGATCTATGTCCAGCAGTGGACTAGAATAGGTTGATGATGACTACAAACATAAACATGAAAGACCAATAAATTATACTTTTTTGTAGGAATATACGTAGTTTATCCGAGCTGGCTAGGGCCAGGGCGGCGAGAAGTATCGTGCGGTATTCCACAGGGGTCGGTCCTATGGCCACTTCGGATACGATTGAGTGCTGCGCGGTTCGTTGCTCGAGGGCGTCAGCATAACATGTTATGCTGACGACACCCTTGTGATGGCGCGGGGAGCAACGCACCGAAGCGGGCCTAAAGGCCACGGCAGGGGTTGCTCAAGTCGTGTGTCGCATACGGCGGCTGGGACTCGAGGTGGCTCTCAACAAATCCGAGGCTATGTGTTTTCACGGGCCTCGGTGGGGGCCACCTGCATAACCGTAGGGGGCGTAAGCATCGGCATCGTGCACACGATGAAGTACCTTGGGCTCGTACTCGATAGCCGCTGGGACTTGCTGCTGGGGCTATCGCACGATCTCCGTCGAGGTGGCATGTCTCCTAGCCGGGACCCCTCCATGGGACCTGGAAGCCAGAGCCCTTGCGTCGCACGACCACCAGAGTCTCCGCCCATAGGGGGCTCCGTACAGGGCCCTACCAATGGCGCAAGGATGCGCTGGAGCGGGGCCTTAGGCCGGAGCCCCGAGAAATCAGGGCTCAGATGTCTCAGCTCCGCCTGGAACTCATGGAGACATGGTGGGTGCGACTTGAGCCTCCAAGGTGGGGGGAATCCACCATTGCGGCGGTGAGGCCGATCATGAAGGATTGGTTGGAGAGGCGCAAAAGGAAACATATTATATCTTCAAGAGAACATGAATGTACTTTATATAGTACTCGGGAAGACACATTTAAAAATATACATTGCGTACTTTTGTACTGTGTAATTTTCAGTTTTGTTACATACTGTATAAGTATGCGGCGATGGGTTTAATTTATAATTCAAATAATTGATTATTTATAATTCCAACCAGCCAAATAAAAAAATCCGTTCCCGCAGGGGGAACGCACAGGTAGATTTCGTGAAAAATGGCCTATCGATTAAAAATGTTTCCTACAGGAAGAATGTTCTCCGGTTAGAAGTTATGATTTTTTTCCCGAAACATTTTGGTTTTTCCCCCCTCCACTTTTAGTTAAAGTTTTAATCTTATAGGTTTACTATTAATAGTTGTTGGTATTCATGTATACTATGGGATAAAATTAGAACGGTTCGAATATCTTTCATGGAACGTGAAATTTTGAGGAAAAACTGATTTCACAAAAAGGGAGGCCCTACCGTCCCCTTAGGCCGGATTCCACCCGTTCACGAACTTAAACTAAGTTTACACCCAAGCAATTTTTGACCGCAGTTTGAAAGCGATCGGGGCAAAAATGCGACCGTGAGAGTGCCGCAAATTTTGGGAAGTGGAACCATACATATATATATATATATATATATATATATATATATATATATATATATATATATATATATATATATATATATATATATATATATATATATATATATATATATATAAACTTTTTGACCAGTGGTCATTTCGGACTCAGGGGGTCTTTATTTTTAAAATTCGACAGTAGTCAAGAAACCAATAGGTAGATCGTTTTCATCGAAATCTACCCAAAAACATGAATAAATGCTACCAAAATGCTACTAGAACGTTATACGCTATGATGAGAGTTAGAAAGTAATAGGTAAGTTACTCGATGAGTTAGGGCGTATACCTACAGTTGGGAGCGTGGCTTTCCGTAAGGTCTGATAATTTTTGAAGTATACTTCTTTTGGTGCGTTAGGGAAAAATGATGAGAGTAAATTTTTACGATGGGCGCGCACACCGTCACGAAAATCGACACCATTTTACAGGACAAGCAATAGTAAATATGTAATCGTCTTGGCGTTACTGTGCATGAAAACGTTTTTGGTATCTTAGCGTTACTTTACATCTAAATTTTATCTACCTTCTCGTGAACCTCGAACCCGGCAGTTGAAACTTTTCAGATTCTCGAGCTGCTTGGAGCGGCCGATAGGGCGGCCAGTAGACTGTATCACTGTTTTCTTCCACCTTAAGATTCATATTTAGAGAGCCTATACATCACGGACACATCTTTAAATAATATAAGCTTGCTATCCGTAATGAAATGTTTATCTTGTTTTTTGTCACAGAATCTGAGCTGCGGGCCTTTTGCTATAGAAATATTTCATTAAGAAGAGCTCCAGTGAAAGTTAACTTGTGATTTCTGCACCCTACTCCATTGGGGTCTGATTCTTGATTTATCGTATTCTTGCACTCCCAATAATTGAAATCCTCTATAATGAGGCTGTACGTGGTCTGGGCGGTATGATGCATTGCATTGGCAATATCCTCATATAAAGCCTCGGCGGTTTCGTCAGGGTGAGTCGGGATCGGCGTAGTTACCTTTATCACCATCAGAGAATTCTTGAAGAAGGGCCAGGTCAGAATTACCCGTAACTGGCGGGCATGTATTAAAACAATTATGAAAGTGGAAGAAGCGAAAGGCGTATGCCAAGATCGTAGCAAGTGGAAAGATGTTGTCTCTGCCTACCCCTCTGGGAAAAAGGCGTGACTATATGTATGTATGTATGTAGAATTCTTGATTTTACCACGTTTTTACCACGTTTTTCTTAGTTTCACTTCGTGTCTGTGTTTCTGTGTTTCTATGTTTCTTACCCTCTGAAGCCAAAAATTGACACTTAATTTTCGACTAGTTCTGATCACCCTAAAGCTCTGAAATTTTTTATGTAGGCTAATGCCACCTTACATTTTCATATTTAATCATCAGAAATAGTCATTAGTTAATAAAAAAAATAAAATAAAAAAAACTTTAAAAAAACACGTTTTCAACACTAAAAAACGTGGGGCGGGCGCTTTAATCCTTTAATGTATCGTTTTCCTTAGATATTCAATAATTTAAAAATTTCAAAGCGCCCGCCCCACGTTTTTTAGTGTTGAAAACGTGGTTTTTAAAAAGTATTTTTTATTTATTTTAACCACGTTTTTCTTAGTTTCACTTCGTGTCTGTGTTTCTGTGTTTCTTTCCCTCTGAAGCCAAAAATTGACACTTAATTTTCGACCACTTCTGATTTTTTTTATGTAGGCGGGCGGGCGCTTTAATCCTTTAATGTATCGTTTTCCTTACATACTCAATAATTTAGACATTTCAAAGCGCCCGCCCCACGTTTTTTAGTGTTGGTGAGAAATTTATTTGCTTCTTGTTAGTTCGGAAGGAAAACGTGGTTTTTAAAAAGTTTTTTTTTTATTTATTTTTTTAGTACAAGGTATGCTACCCGAGTCGATACACTACTGACTTCAAGAACTCTGCTACTAAGGTCCTTTTTGGCCAGAAAACCGTTACATCCATGAGAGAGCTCATCCTTCACTGAAGTTATTCTACTTCGGAGAAGTGTTGTTGCCTATATCAAGGGTTTTCTTTATCTTATATCTTATCTTCGGATTTCGGCCGTTATATGTGCGACCTTTATGCGACCTTGTTCTATCTCGGGTTCTTTGAAGTGATGATCCAGCTGTAGAGAACTGCCATTATAAGTCAGCAGCTCAAGTCGTTGGTAGGCCTTCTTTAACCCAGAGATATTTATTATTTTATTTATTATTTCCCGTCCCGGCGTTACCACGGCTACTACCATCGTAGTCTGGAATAGCGGCTCATTTCATTTTCGAAGGGTTTTAGCCTAATATTACCATTCTAGCCAGGCTGGTTCGTAAAAAAATTGTCTCGAGTTTGCCTTCTCTTAGGTCACTCCGGCTCTAGCGAATTATCAGCCAAAAGCAGCAATGGAAGCGGAAAATCTTGTTCCATCTATTGGACACCCTAACATATTAACATCCCGTTATACTAATATTCGATAATTGTTTTTATTACAACATATTTAGGCTGCATCTAGACAACATGCGCTAAGCTTTGTACGTACTGAGAGGGAGTGTAAGGCATGCGCAACGCGTGTACGTGGTCGGCGCGGGTCGTCTGAACACAGCCTTTGGTATCTGTCATGAACAATGCCTCGCTAGATTACGATGTGTTATGTCAATTTGTAAGTATTATATAAGTGCCGTTATTCATTATTTGAAAATAGCTTGGAATTTTTAACGAGAAATAGTTCGTTAAAATTTAAGTATTCAAACTTAAAATTTAGATAATATTGTTTACATTATCTTATCCATGAAATATAATGTGTAAAGGTGTAAGAATGGAGTCATAATAGTGGTTGTAAAAAGGTGATCCTAATGTTATTGAAAATCTAAATATATGTACGACTCATAAAGCAAGGAGCTATGCTTCTTCGAATAAATCGACTTCTTCGATTTATTCGATAATATTCTTGTATAATAAAGTGCCTTGAGTGGACATAGCAGTGTATACTATGTGGTATAACACAGTATACACTGCTATGTCCACTCAAGGCACCAGGAGTGACGACTTAAATATGTTTGCCGGACTTGTGGGCAGCTTTTGAAAACGACTTACGTGGTGGTAGAAATTTGATGACACAAATTTGTCACAAAATTAGGCCGGGTGGGTACCACCGTGCACGATTGCTAAAAACCCTCCATAGTAATCCAATTTCGGTTTGATTGCGTTCAGGGGTCAGCAAGTGCATAGCCGGGCAGGGGGATTGTGGTCGCAGAGTACTGCGACCACAAGAGCACCACGTGACACCCACCGGTCCCACTCACTAGTGGGACCGGTGGGTGTGTCACGCGGTGCTGCGACGACAATCCTCTTTTGATGAGGCCGTCAAGCTGAGTGCCACATTGTTAACATGGTACGTGTATGTAATGGTGACCCTCTTTTCTGAGACTTTACCTTCAGCTTACCATCAGGCGTAGTGAACTCAAATTGACGTATCCTAAATATATAAAAAAAAAACGACTACAGTTAATATAAGATCTGCATCCATTTTGGCTTAACGTTTGTCTTATGTACCAAACATAAGTGTCATTAGTCAAGTAAATAAATTGGAGTTAATTTAAATGCCTGATAAGATAAAGAACAATCTGTTCAGAAGTTTATAAAGTCGTTGATTCACATCGTGGGTCATACAGTTAAAGGAAAACGCTTGGACATGGATCATAATTCAGTGTCGGAGTTTGAGAAATGTAATAAAAATGGTATTAATGAAGTTAGTGCAAACAAAGATGAATATGTTTACATTCATTCATCTTCGCCATTTAGAAGACAGGTGTGTATAAAAATAGTTAATTTTCTTAAAGGGGTATTAAGTCATTAGAAGCAGTGTTCAGTGTGCATTTTTTGCATTAAATCATTTTATGTAGTTATCGAGTCCTTTCCAGTCTTGTTTGCAAAAACAGTGTAATGTAGCGACTGGAGAAGAATGGCCTTGAGTTTTTATAGCCTCTTTTTTCTCTACCCATGTAAACCATTGCATTCCCAAACGAGTAAGCGAAATCTTTTAAAATTCATAAATGGATACAAGTGTTTTATACTTTGTAATACGAGTGCTAATTAACATTTTTTCATTGCGTGAGTTGCGTGTGACCGTGTAATCTATGTGCCCGATGTTACTAAATCTAATTAAAGTTATCTATTTTTATCCAAATACCAATAAATATATTTTCATCCAAAGTTTGATTGACAGTAATAAGAAAGGCTTCCCATTGTATTTAAATCTTTTTGTATGTTTCTGTTCCCAACAATGTTATAATTAAAGTATGATAAATAAAATAAAAAATATTATTGTCTAGAACTTCAATTTTGAACTTTAATCTATTAAAACTTCCACGATCCTAGGTTGATACTAGCTTATGATGTAGTTTCGCACAAATACACGGGCTCTTACTCTAAAAGCAAACAAATAAGACGCTTAAAATTCGGATATTATGGTAATGTCACATTACCCGTTATATATTATTTATGTCTTTATTAATGGTGGTAATATTGGGTCGTTACATATGAAATTGGCATTTTTCTTGAAGAAATTGGAGGAAACCCAATTTTCAGTACTAACATTTTTGCATTTTTTTAGGATTGACAAAAAAATAATACGAAATTTATCATCAAAATGGATAGCATTTAGGAAGTACTGTTTTTGAAGATCGAATTAATTTATCAAGCGGCCAATAAAAACAAAATTTAATACAGGGTTGTAAAATCTTGATATATTTAAGATGACCAAATTCAAGTGTATTGTGAAAAAGCGATAATTATAAATTTACAATTAAAATACAAATTCTTACAATCAAAATAAAATAATAAACGTGTCCCTTTCCCCGTGTGTGTTATGTGTGAGTTGTATGTATACCCTTATGGTATGAATTTGTGTGTGCATATTATATGTGTGTTTGTTATGTGTGAATAGGTGTGTGTGTATAGATACGTGCTTAATAGAGTGAGAGTGAGAGGAGAGTAACATAGTGTAAGCATGATACTTTTCTGTAACCTGGTTTGCTTTCTCTAAGTTGTTATAATAAATTATAAACAATACTTTGTTATATTTCATTACTCTAAAACGGTTATAACTAAGTTACATCATATGATAATTCACTCAAATAGTTGGATACTGTTTTTTTACTTCTAATTTAGTTAATGAATATACATCCAGTCAAAAAGTATCGGGAATGGGTGATTTGTTTAGGGTCCCAAATTCAAATTATTGTTTTTTGAAGTGAAAACGTATTTAGCGGCGTTGTGCACTTTTTTTGTAATGGGTAAAAAAGGTTAAACTCGCGTCAGTAAACACGTGACCTGATCGTAAGACAAAAATATAGAAGCGCTAATTTCACACTGTACTTAACAACCTTGGTGGCGCGTTCGTCTAATGAGTGGTCGTTGACTTCGTCTAGACTGAGATCGATTCCAACCGAGGCGCTAGAAACACTTTTGGTCATCATATAACTTTTTATGGTCCAAACCCCCCCAAAATGACGAAGTCAATGGGGGAGGCCTAGCAGCAGTGGACTTCCTACGGCTGATATGATGATGATGATAACTTTTTGTAATATTTATTCTATTTTGTGCCATAAATCTATTGAAATAAAACGGAAACTAAAAAAGTGCATTTATTAATGAAAAAAGTGACGAAGAAATAGTGAAAGAAAATCAGTGAGTAGGTACATTATAAATATATTGGCGATGATTGTTTTTTTCTGAGACAGAAACTTTTTAATGCACAATAATTGTAATAGTTCTGAAGTGTTAATTTTACTGGTTCTATAGTCTTAAGGAAACCATACTGTGTGCTATGTAATTTGTCGCTGTCACTTTTTATGAATAAAAGTATTATTATTATTATTATTATACTGTGGAAGTTGCTAAGTTTCTTGGTATTCATGTTGATTGCGATTTAAATTGTAAATATGAACTTACTAATTGGAAGACGCCATTAGTTCAGCCTGCTATGTGCTCCGAAGCCTCCGAAATGATGTTGATACTACACAACTAAAAACTGTTTATTATGCACTAGTAGAGTCCAAGTTAAGATATAGTATTCTTTTCTGGGGAGCCAGTTATGAGTATAATATTCAGAAGGCCTTGGTCATTCAAAAAAGAGCGATTCGCACAATTCGATGCAAGGAACATTTCAAAGAGCTTCATATATCAACCGTCCCCAGTCTGTACGTCCTGGTGCTATTAACACACTTCAAAAAGTATATACACGGATACGAAACAGGGAATGAAAGATTGGTTAGAGAAAGTACAAGGAGGAAGGACTTTCAAACAAAAACCACTCCACGGCTCGAAATTTTTAAACATGGGACTGAAAATATGTCGGTAAAACTTTTTAACAAACTACCAACGGGGCTTAAAATGTCACTTTACAAGAGTGACTTTGAGGCAAAATTAAAGGTATTTTTGAAGTAGGGTATTTATTACTCAGTGGAGGATATTTAAATTGGACACCGTTTTTTTGTTTTCTGGTTTATTTTCTTGTATTTTTTTTTGTGACGAATTGTGACTGTTATTTAATTTATCATATGCTTTGATTATTTTAGGGACTCAGAGAATTGTTAATTTTAATTTCATTCATATTATTAATGACTGGATTATTTCAATGATCAAACGAACTTACCTGAAGTGAAGTTCGATCTTAATTATCCTGTCTTCGCCGGAGAGATTTAATTCTTGACTATGTAGTAGTAGCCCTGCTACGCCACAAACCATTCGCACAAGTTTTTAGAGAGAGAAAGAGAAAAAACATACTGCTTTCTCTATCTTCCCCCGCCATCGCCAATCGTTTGACCAAGGCGGTAACTGTCATTTTTTTCAGAGTAAGCAAGAGTAGCAAATTTTTAGCAACATTGAGTTTTCTAAAGGGTTGAAATCTTAGGGTAGGGTGGGATCTTAAATCTCTCCGGCGAAGACAGGATAATTAAGATCGAACTTCACTTCAGGTAAGTTCGTTTGATCATTGAATTATCCTGTCTTCGCCTTCGAGATTTAATTCTTGACTATGTAGATGTTTAGAGCATGATCAATGTTGCTAGAGTAAGTAACCAAAGAAAAAAAACTATAGTTATAACACAATAATATTATATTAGGTAAGTACTTACTTAAATAATTATATTCACAAAACTATATTATGCGCATGTATAAAATCGAACATAATGTATACTATGCATGTTATGTTATACAATCAAGTAAATTCTGACTGGCATTTATAATAGGCCTATTATAGAAATTAGCAAAAACAGCTGACTGCGCAGACCAACCAGCTGCCTTTCTAATTACATCCACGCTTAGACCAGCTGGTGAGGCAGCAAAGGTTGAAGCGTGCCTTGTGCTGTGAGCAGAGAACAGCGAGGTACCAACTCCGCTGTCACACAATGTCCCTTTCAACCATCGTCCAATGGTCTGAGATGTTGCTGGCCTATGAGGTCTTTTGAAAGTAAGTATAATACGGTCATCAGCATTTGACCGCAGGGTAGATGTTACTAAAATATATTTTTGTAGCGCTGAGGCTGGACAAATCCCAGGTCTAGCGCGAAAAAATGGTAAGCTAAGTACAGGCTGGGCTTTTCCGACAGAAGAGGTTTTGATTAAATTCGAAATTGTTATAATTACGTAATCATCTAAGATTTTCATATTTGAAAATTTTATAAGAGACAAAGTTTGTGTCCTATGTCCCGTACTTAGAGCTAATAACATGACCAATTTTTTTGATAGCATTTCTAAATTAATTGTATCATTTTGCATTGTTTCTAAGTAATCTAAAACAATATTGGGGTCCCATGTAAAATCATAACGCGGAAATACCGGCTTTAATCGGAAAATACCCTTAAAATAACGCTTTAAACTTAAATCATCACTTATGTTCTCAACCGATATTAAGGATATTGCAGAACGGTGATTATTCAAGGTACCATATGAAGCGTCTTTCTTGAAGCAATTCGTAAGAAATTCTAATAAATATGATGTATTAAAGTGATAACAATCGATTTTTCTTGAATTACAGAATTCCCACCATAATCTAATACTAGACGAATACTGAGACCTCGTATTTACGGATATGGAAGAAAGCATAACCTCTAAGGCTGGTTCGGGCACACCTTTCCTATGAAATCCCTCCCTGATTACACACACGCTGCCAGGGAAAGATGGCGACGCAGCGGGTGTGTTGATCTGAAAGGAGAGGATAGAAGATATTCACTTGGTGGAAATATCGAAATTTCCTTAACACATAACGACATAAAAAGGGGGTACCACGGCTGTGATACCCAGTTTAGGACAACTACAATTCCGGTTGCTTTATCTGATACAATCTAAAATCAAAGCAAATGGTGGGAATGCATAAAAATAAAATTGGGACCAATTTATTGTAAAAGCGTCTATTTCATAGGCATCAGGATCTCTCTTCCATGACATATATAAAGGACACTTTGTATTAATTCGTGAAGCGAACAAATCAATATCTGGTATCCCAAATTCCTCACAATTTTTTTGAAACTCCTGTGAACGCAACTCCCATTCTGTGTCGACATTTACTTTCCTTGATTCGCTATCGGCCTCGACATTTAAGGCGGAACGAATGTATGAAGCAAACACCAGTTCCAAATCATTTTGGTAACCTGATTTAAGTGAGGATATTGCACTCCCCCCATCCTATTAACGTAAGAAATAGCGGTTGTGTTATCTACACGTAAAAGAATATCACAACCTCTTTTCTTATCAGCAAAAGACTTAAGTCCTAGATAAACTGCCAGAAGCTCCAAATAATTTATATGATTGATTCTCTCAGAAGATGACCAGAAACCACCTGTTTTCTCATTCTCACACGCTGCACCCAACCTGTAGTTGAAGCATCTGTATAAATTGTCATTGTATAATTTTGATTCCTAATGGGACTCACGGCAGTCAAAATATTGGTTTTCCACCAAATAAGATCTTCATATAAATTATTTGGCACAGTCATAAAAGCTTCATAATTATCGTTGCTTTTCAGTAAAGCTAAATACTTTGCTCTTTCTAGGGATTTTGTATGAAGCCACCCATAAGTAACTGCTGGGCACGCCGCAGTAAGAGAGCCTAGAAAACGCGCAAACTCTCGAATTTTTAGTCTAGTTGTATTTATTAGTGGCAATGTTTGTTGTAAAATCCTTTGCTTTTTAGTGTCTGGTAACTGGAGTGTCATCAAATCAGAATTTAATATGAATCCTAGAAATTTACAAGTAGTTTGGGGCACCAAATTACTTTTTTCATAATTAATAACGAAGCCTAATTTTGTCAAACATTCAATAGTAGTTTTAGCATTTTCTAGACAATCTTCAGCCGAGTTTCCCAAGCACAGTATATCGTCTAAATATCTAACTGAGACTAGACCCTGAGATCGCAAATAAGCAGCAACTGGCTGTAAAATTTTTGTAAATATACACGGTGCCGAACACAAACCTTGTGGGAGGGCAACAAATTCGTATAAGTTATTTTCCACATAAAAACGTAAAAACTTCCTGTGTGTTTTATGTATAGGTAGCAAAAAATATGCATCCTTAAGGTCTAGATTGATCATATGGCAGCCTCTAGACATAAGTTTAATGGCTGTTCGGACGTCCTCCATTTTGAAATGTTCCGTATAAATTTTATTTAGTTTCTTTAGGTTCAAAATGAAACGTTTCCTACCATCATTCTTTGGTACCAAGAAAATATCAGATATAAATTGCCCTTCCACTGGTGTACAAAGCCTGATAGCTTTTATTTCCAATAAATTATTTATTTCATTTTTTATTTCTATTAATTCACTAGCACTAAAAAAGTGTCGGGGATAGTCCACGAGGCTCTGATTAGGTTCTGTAATAAATGGTATTTGATATCCCGACACCGTATTTAAGATAAATTCATCCTCCGTTATTAAGCGCCATTGTTTAAGAAAAAACTTTAAACGGCCGGAATGTACCTGGGTCTGCGTCGCTACGTCTGGCGACTGGTTGCGGAGTTGAAGTTCTGCGCCGGAGGCTACGGGCGCCGCGCTGGCGCTGGCTGATACGGCGGCGCCGCGGTCCGGCGGCGAGCAGGTGGCGCCGGATCTGTAGGCGCTCGCCAGCGGTTCGAATACTGATTCGAGTATGGCTGAGTCGTCATTGCTGACCTCGGCCCACCGGCTCGGTAATACCGATACGTCTGACCGCCCCGTTGCTGCCGGGGTCCCCGGGACGATGGGCCTTTTCCGTTTAAATTAGAACTAGTGGAAGCCGAAGGCTGCATTAACTGTCCGGTCTTCTTCAGGCCTCGTTTCACCAGATCTCCTAATTTTTCTCCGTATAAAAAGTGTCAACAAATTAGTATCCGAAGAATACAACGGATTAGCATAAAATAAAATAACATTTCTGAAGAATTTTATCAGAAGTACTTGAAACCAACGAAAAGAAACTCACCTGGATATTGTCGATCGACAGTCCTTTGTCTTTTTGATATTTTTTTCTCATACATTTCGATCTTCCTTCGCGAGATTCACTTTTACTAGATTCATCATGTGTCCGTTTAGACATGACGACTGCTATAAAACTTAAATAGGTAATCCTTTACTGAACCTGTGCGAACGCCGCGCGCGCACGGACAAGAATGACAGTTACCGCCTTGGTCAAACGATTGGCGATGGCGGGGGAAGAGAGAGAAAGCAGTATGTTTTTTCTCTTTCTCTCTCTAAAAACTTGTGCGAATGGTTTGTGGCGTAGCAGGGCTACTACTACATAGTCAAGAATTAAATCTCGAAGGCGAAGACAGGATAATTGACTATTATTGTTGTGTTGAATTTATGAATTTAATTGTTTTTTTTTGAGTTTCTAATTTTTGATTGTTTTTATTTTGCAGTTGGTTGACTTATTTATTGCTAATTAATTATACCTATTAATTATTTGGGTGCATACAATAGTTGACCTTAATTAATGGACTAGATTTGTTGATTGATTTGATTTTGCTGGTATTGAATTTATACTACCTATTAGGAATTTATTTTTTTATTACTTTATACAGTTTAATACTTAAATTGATATTATGATGTGACTCCAATATTTTAACTAATGATGTATTATTGTGGTTATGTTGCCTATTTCGCATCTTATAATATAATTATGATCCTACACAGTGTAATAATTGTTTGTGATGAATAAATAAAATAAAAAAAATCGACGAAACAGGTCAGATTTGTGGAAAGAAAATTCTTGGATTTTGCAGACATAAAGGAGAATTCGCGGCGAGAACTGAACTCAATTCCGTAAACAGCGTTTAAAAATGTTTTGATGATTGAATTATTCGTTGGCGTAATTGTATCGTTTCTGAAGGAGCATTCTTTGAAGGTGATAAAAGAAATTTGGATGAATAACAAATATTTTATGTATTATTTATCTTTTCCCGTTACTTTCTTGATAGAGTAGTATTTTGATCATTTTATTAAGTTTATTGTACGTGTAAGGGCCTAAGAATGGAAAAAAACCAGCGGATAAGAGATGTTACAGGTTGTAATCTACGGTCACACACTACATAACATATCCGCTGAGATGTTAATTTTTTAGTATAGTCAAGTAAAGAATGTTGTGTCAGTTAGGACATCACAATATTCGTATAAAAGCTGTAATCACTGATTGACAGAGGGCATAGTAGACTTGTTTAAGAGTTTCAGACTACTACACATCTCAAAGTTTTAAAGATGAAGGTAAGTGTACGAATCCTCTTGCTGAGTGCTCAGTTTCAAAGCTCATATTTCTAAGTGAGCTTTGAAAGTAAAATGTTAATCAATCGTAACTCCCGGGTATTTAATTGTTTGGGTACGATGTAGTGTTTTGCATTTGGAGGTACAAGGAGTATTAGGTAATGACGGAGACATACAGTGATGGAAAATCAATTCATTATACGTATGGGCAGAGGCTTGAATGGAGAAGGAATTATATATTTGGTCTTATCAGCATTTAGTGAAAGGTTTTCTTTTAGCCAAAGTTTGACAGTGTTAAGACCATTTTGAGCATAATAATAAACATCTTCCCATGTTTAGCTGTGAAGATACGGGCAGTGTCATCCGCATACGAGATAACGTTACTCTCAGGTATATTTAAAGAGAGAAGGTCATTTACATATATGAGAGAGAGAAAGAAAGTCGGCCCAAGAATACTTCCTTGGGGCACACCGTAACATACAGGAAGATCAGTAGTTACCAACATTTCATAACACTGAGATAATATTACTAAAGTACACTGAGTTAATAGTACGTTAGTAATATCGACTCAGTGTCTCATAAAAGAAAACATACTAAGAGGTCAATAAATTGGCGTTGAGAACAATGCTGGTTCGATTGGTATCTTTTAAACTTTTTATGTCATTTTAAGCAGTTCAGAATTTCACTATTTTGTTTTAGGTCATTACATCATTTGGAGTTTTTATGATGACATTGGGGGCAGGTGCCACATTAGGCTTCTCAGCAATTTTAATACCACAAATGCTACTTGCCAGAAATGACATGTCTATAGAATTGATATCATGGATAGGTACGTGCACATTTCATATATTTCAGTGTTATTTATTATACAACTGTATGTATAAATGTATGGCCTGGCTGGTAAGTAGTCACTTAATCTCTAAGTAGCTTACTGTATCAAGTCATCTTATATTAATTACTCTGTGAGTCATCTGACTCAAAACCAAAATCACGATAAGGAGCTCATTGCAAAATCCAATACCCTTGTATGCGCTGCTGAATGTGGCGCACACAAAACTTTATATTTGTATTGTTTGAAATGATAAGTCACTGATAGATAAAATGAGACGCGTTTATTGATCACTTAACTATCACGTAATTAATGCTAAATGGATTAATGAGTACTGCTTATTATGAGCTGTGAATGCGTACTGTCGCGAAAATGCACAATTTTATGTGAGGCAACAGAAAGGTGCTGATGTGAATGATGCGCGCGTGCCATGTACGATATATGACTCGTACATATTCCCCAGCGCGAGATGAGAGAGTAAATGATGACAATGAGTAACAAAATTAAAGGTTTAAATACTAAACTTATGAATTTCATTCAATTACATGTCATGGCTTAAATCTATGCTTATACATTGAGTCTTAGTCACTTTCACTAGATACAGGCTTTGTAAAGACAGGTGGCATCTTCTTGTGACTTTTCATGCTGCTAAGGATGCTGGAGAAGTTTCTCAATTCAACGGCCTCCTCTCGAGATTAATGTGTGCTTCTGATGGCAGGCGTCGGTCGTCGGGATTTCTTCGATATTCATGGCTGCCCCTCGGAGTCCGATCGCAAGATGGCGCTCCCCTGCCGGCGGCGGTAGGCCCACCGACAAACAAAAACTACCATTGTCAATATAGCGCCCGTGAACAGTAAGTAGATCGCTGAATATTGATGAATATCATGACTTGATATTCCGATGTCTAAGGTGTTTTCAGATTTCATCTGTTCAATTTGTTGCTTGATATGCTGCAGTGAGATTTGCTGGTCGGTGGTGTTGAGTTCTATTTGTGGCACAGAAACGTTAATGATATGATTGATAGGTGCGATTAACGGAGATTCAAACTCAGGAGATGTTTTCATTTCTGTGTATCGCAGTTTGTGTGAAAAAACTGTGAATTCTTCGCCTTTGATTATAAATTCTGAGTCAAGAGCTATTACTCCGGCCTTAGTGACTCGTATAGCCGTAATCTGATGCTCACATATGATGCGGAGTGCACACTGCCCGCAACAATAAAATAGGTATGTATTAAGTTTGTTCAACTCGATCCAGTCATTACGGCATTCTGCGATATTGGTAATACATTTGTTTGTGCTATTATCCTTAATACACAAACTGTCTGCAGACTTGAACTGAAAAATACTCTTTTGGGAATGACATAAGCGAGTAAATTCGTCGTATTGCACACACTGTTGTATGTCTCGTGCCGTTAACGCCAGATATGTATCCTTGCGTAGATTAATTGCAATGTAATCTGATACCGGCACAATAGCCACTGTAATCGTATCGTTTTGTTGTTGTTGTGGAACTGATATTAATTGATATAGATCATAACTTTCTCTGTTGACAAGTGGTATGCCGATTGTTTTGTTATTCTTGCTCTGATTTTTAACAGTTGATACATTTTCGGCAGTTCAGTTTGTATTGTCCTGAGATAATGCTGAGCTGGTCACGCAATTGCATCGGCGAGAGTAAATGGACACTAAACATTCCAAGATGGATATCTGTTATAGTGTCGATCAGTGTGTCCTGTAATGACTTCAGTTTCGCAAGCATGTTTGTTGCTATGATGGCTGAATGTGCCAATTCGTTCATAACTTCCTGATCTTGCACATTTTTGCTCAAGGTGTTAGTTGCCTTCGTCAGATTATTTAAATACCTATTGATTGTTTTATGTTGGCTGTTTATGGACTCTTCAGTTCTTTTTAAGAGATTGTATTCTGCTTCTACAACTGAGGTCTGATTTTTCCATAAAAGTGCCAAGTGATTTTGGTTTTGTTTTATTAGAGATATGTCCTTCTGGTATTGATCTGCGAAACCTTGGTCTAAAACTCCAAATAAACTGTTAGCCACATAGCCAACCCCATTAATGAGACCTCGACGCTTACGTGTGCGTTCGAAACGTTGATTCATTAACATTTCATTGTAATAATTTAATTCGTCACAAGAGTGACGTAATTGTAGTAAGATGATATCGCACAGCGCTTTGTTTCTTTCTCTTTCACAAACATCGTTTATTTGCTTCAGATATTTTTCAAGCGTTGCTGAACCTTCGCAGTATGGGTTCATGTCGTAATACACGATGAGTTTCCATTCGTCGCGTATAAACTGCATGCTTGACATTCGGTCAAAGTAATAATGCCTTGTGTATCGCTGTGATACTATATGGCGACGGTATCTGTTTGTCACCAAAGACTGACATCATAAAGAAGAGTAATGTAACGAGAGTTGTTATTAAATTGGACATCGGGTCAGTTCGTCGTTTTGATTGTTTTTCCTTTGTCCTAATGCTCTGCTTGTTTGATGTATAATCACATGCTGTAGAAGATTTATTGTCAGATACAAGTACTGTCAAGTTGATCACTGGGCGCTTGATAGTTCCAATTTTTGTCTTCAGGGTAACAACCCGGACTAGTCCATCTGAACCAGGATGTACCTCAATTACTCTGCCTAGGACCCATTTTTGACTCGTGAATGATGCCAACGTCATCAACTCTAATATTTCCGTGTGGGTTCTGCCATTTACTTCTTGTTGAAAGTGGAACAAGATATTCGGACTGCCATCTCTTCCAAATATCTTCGAAAATCTTCTGAGTTTTGTACCAACGTGTCCTTTCATCGTGTTCAGTTTTCAATATAGTAAGTATAGGGCCGCTGCTTAAAAAATGTGAAGGTGTTAGGTAATTTAAGTCATCCGGGTCCTCTGTAAGTGCGCACAGCGGTCGACTGTTGAGACATGCTTCCAGTTGTAATAGTAACGTATTGTATTCTTCGAACGTAAGCTTTTGCTCACCAACGACACGTCGGAGATGGTGCTTGAGGCTTTTTACCGCTGCTTCCCATAGGCCTCCTGCGCTCGGCCAAGCGGGGGCGTTAAAATGCCACTGAATTCCCAACTCATGGATCTCTGAATAGAATTCGTCACTAAATATTTTGTGAACTTTCTCAAATTCTTGCTGCAATACCTTATGGGCCCCAACAAAATTAGTGCCATTATCGCTGTAAATATGCTGTGGCTTGCCTCGACGCGCTGACATGCGTTTCAATGCAGCCAAAAAAGCGGATGAAGTAAGATCTGATACGAGTTCGAGATGCACGGCCTTTGTCACCATGCACACGAACACCGCGATGTATCCTTTGCTTGTCTTAACACCCCGTCCTTTAGTCAGTTTCACGTCAACATATCCAGTGAAGTCTACGCCAGTGTGCTGAAAAGGACGTGAGGGGTTACTCCGAGGTTCAGGGAGGTCACCCATCATTTGTTTTTGCTTGTTTGCTTTGTATTTCTTACATATGATGCATGTATGTAAGCGCTTCTTTACAGCTCTGTTTCCGCCCAATATCCAATAACACTTTCGGATGTGTGCGAGTGTTAACCGAGCTCCTGCATGAAACGAGCGGCGGTGAGCTTGGTCAATAATAAGGTCGGTAATGTGGCTGCTGTGTGGTATAATAAGGGGGTGCTTCATCTCAGTGCTGATGTTTGCATGCTTGAGTCTGCCTCAAACTCTTAAAAGACCGTTCTCGTCTAAAAATGGGTTAAGATTCAAGATTTTGCTCTTGTTGTGCACTGGCTTGCTTAAACGTAGATTGCTTATTTCTTCTGCAAACTCTATTTCTTGAACATACTTTACAATCATTTGTTTTAATATAGTTAATTCATTAACATTCAAGTAAGCCGAACGCTCAGTCTTACGTCGCATGAAACGTAAAACCCATGCTAGTACGCACTCGGCTCGTGTTAGGTTGCTGTTTCTACGTAATATGTTTTCTATGACGTCATTACTATAAGGTTGACTAATGGTCGTGCTATTTTTGTGGTATTTTTTTCACCTCTTGACTCGTGCTGTAGGTAGGTTTTTCTGTCATTGATGACCTTTCCAATCCCGAAAGGAAGTTAGGACCACTCCACCACAGCTGTTCTCGCTTCAAGTGTTCTACGGTAATACCACGACTAGCACAATCAGCTGGGTTTTCTGCAGATTTTATGTAGTACCACTTGTCCGACCTTATGACTTGTTTGATATGTTTGACTCTGTTCGCAACAAATGGTGTCCAACGGTTGATATCTCCTTGAATCCAGCCGAGAACCGCAGTAGAATCAGTCCAACCAAATACTTCAATTTCGCGTCCGGTGAAGGCTTGTTGTATTTTGTGTATAAGTGCTGACAAAAAATGCGCCCCACTGAGTTCTAGACGTGGTAGAGTCAGCTTCTTATTCTCCGGCACTAGTCTTGTTTTTCCGGCGACAAGTGTAATGTAGTTATTATATTTACAATATACTACACATGCATAAGCTTTTATTGAAGCATTGCAGAAACCGTGTAATTGAATGGGATCATTTTCTCCAATCTGGTACCATCTTGGTATTTTAAAGTCTCTTACGCCCTGTAGATTTTCCTTAATTTTGTGCCACTCTGTACTAATTTCAACCGGAAGCTGATCATCCCATTGAATGTTAGACAACCAAACTTGCTTGAATAAAAGTTTCAGTTTAATTGTAATTGGAGACAGCCAACCGAGGGGATCAAATATCTTAGATATATCTGATAGTAATGAACGTTTGGTATATATTATGCTTGACTTTGCTTGATTTATTTTTAACTCAAATGTGAATGTATCTTCAAATGGTTGCCATTTTAATCCAAGGGTCTTTGTTGATTCCGCCTGCTTATAGTTAAATGAAGATTGATTTGAGCACGCCCTGCTTACATCTTGAAGTAGTTCCTCATTGTTAGAAGACCACTTCCGTAAGTTGAAACCTCCCGAGTGCAATAATTGGACCAAATCGCGTTGCAATTGTTTGGCTTTTGATAATGTGAAGGCTCCACTTACAAGGTCGTCCATATAGAATTCTTCTTGCAGTGCTTGAGCGGCTCTGCTGTTTTCATACTTGTGCCCCTCGTCCACTGCCAACTGTTTCAAAGTCATCATGGCCAAAAAAGGTGCTGCTTTCATGCCATATGTGACTGTAGTGAGCTGGTATTCACGCAGTAGTTGATCAGGAGAACTCCTCCACAGTATTTTCTGGTACTTTTGATGATCAGGACTGCATTGTATCTGGCGATACATTTTTTCAATGTCAGCAGTGTACGCGAATTGATATTGTCTCCACCGCAAGATTAATAGCATGAGATATTGTTCTAAGTTCGGTCCACGTTTCATGAGATCATTCAATGTATAGCCCGTGGATGTTTTGGCCGATGCGTTAAAAACTACTCTTAACGCTGTAGTTGTCGAATCAGCACGTTGAACACAATGGTGAGGTAAATAGCAGCTCTGTCTCGGGTTACTAGTACACTCAACCATATGATTTAATGATTGATATTCTTGAATGAAGTTATTATATGCTTCTGCTAATTGTGGTTGTCTGCTAAACTTTCTTTCAAGTTGTCGAAATTGTGCCAAGGCCATTGGTTTCGAAGCTCCCATTTTCTCTAATGTTCGACTCGAACGGTATCTCGACAACGTAGCGACCTTCTTCGTTGCGAGTTGTTGTATTTTTATAGTGTTTTAAGCAATCCAAATCGTCCTGTGACATGTTTGAGTTCTCTTCTATATCTTCCACAGACCAAAATTTTTGGATATCTTCGATGTTGTTAATAACGACGTTGCAGTGGAATGTTTGCACGTTTCCACATAAGATCCACCCTAGGCGTGTTTGTTGTGCAACAGGTTGTGACTTTTCTTGCCTGATGATACCTTCTTGAATGATATTTGAATAAACGTCCGCTCCCAATAAAATGTCTACAAGTCGACTCAAATGAAATTCAGGATCAGCCAATGTTATATTTTCTGAAAATGTCCATGATTCTGGCTTCTTGAACGATTTATTTGGCAAATTATTTATCAAGTTCCTCATTATAAATACATCGGTATCAAATGTATAATCGCTGTGAATGGCCTGACACGTGATTTTCATGACTCCTTTACAGCTGTTTTCTTTAACGCCGACACCGAAAATGACACCTTTACATCGGCCGCGTGGTAATCGTAAGATTTGTGCTGCTTTTTCTGTAATTAAGGATGTTTGTGAACCCTGATCCAGGAGTGCTCGCAAAGTGATGAGGGACCCGTCACAAGCTTGTACCTTAATCAATGCTGTTGTAAGGAGGGTTTCTGATAAGTTTTCTTGGGACACGTGATTGCTATTCACGTTTGACGGTTTCTTGCTATCAGTGACAATATTATTTTGTTGCACTGATTTACTGTTCAATGTCTGTCCGCCCCCTTTACCGTAAGCGTCGTGAAGTAGTGTGTTATGATCCGAACTGCAAAGGCGGCATCTTTTTCTTGACATGCATTCACCGCCACGCGTATGAACATTTAAACAGTTTTTGCATAAATTGTATTTCGCAACGGCCTTCCGTTTCGCTTCGGGTTGCAATTCGGCAAACGCCTTGCACGCGAATAACTTATGATCTTGATTGCAATGTGGACATTTTGATGTGTCCTCATAGGTTTTTGAGCTAGATTTTTGAATGTTTTGATTTGCACTATACGCTTTGTACGAAGGATATCTCTTATTAGTAGATTCCGGTTCAAGCTGCGGTGTTTTTAATGCTTCTGGCTTGCGCCGAGATGATTCCCATGATACAAATTTGCTTTCTAGAAAACTAAGAAAATCTTCGATGTTCGGTAATTCACGTGGGTCTTTCAGGGACTCTATGTAGTCATTGTGAGTTACTGTATCCAATTTTTGACAAAGTAAGTCTATTATTAATGGATCCCACGACGAAACATCCACGCCGAGATTCTTAATCGCGTTCAAACATTCCCTCGTTGTATCGTGAAGCTTTTTGACTGAGGCTGCAGATAAATGAATAGTGTTGGGTACACTAAACAATGACTTGAAGTGTGACGAGAAGATCAACTTTTTGTTATTATATCTATGGTTGAGGATCTCCCAAGCTGTTTTGTAATTTTCCAAGCTGATTGTTAAATGTTGAATGAGTTTCTCGGCTTCGCCTCTTATTTTACTTTTGAGGAACTGCATGCGTTGAGCATCTGATAGTGATGGGTTGGAATGAATGGTCTCAACAAACAAATCCTTGAAAGAGGTCCAGTGTTGATAACTCCCACTAAAAGCTGGAATTTCGATCTTCGGAGTTGATTTTTCTCGGTGAAAAACTGACCACATTTTGGAGTTGATTTTTGTTTTCATCTCGTTGTAAATGAGTTCACACGTGCTGTAAGACATCTCATATTGTTCGTCGGCTTTGTTGGGCAAGCTGTCAAGGTCCCAATAAAGCGAATCAACTGCATTCCACCTTGATTCTCATGCCTTTAATGCGTCTTCAAACTGCTATTTATCTTTAAGAAGATCCACGTTGATGTTCGATGCTGTTCTCTGGAACGCCTTGAAGTTGCTTCTCTGTTTGCGAAACATCTAGTCTGTTTTGCTATTACTGTTAGACTGTCCTGCCTCGGGCACCTTTATCGAAAGCGGCGATTGAACTCCAAGTTCAGCTTCACTTGTACTTTTCTTTTGATAATTTGGCTCTAATAATTTTGAGGTTGATGGAGCTGGATTGAATGTAAAGCTTGGTGACTTCACTACGGGAGAAGTTAGTTGTTGCTCTTTTTTGAAATACCCAGCTAGGAAATCCCTGGTACTTTCGTAAAATTTCCGTGTCTGTTGATAACTATCTTGCACGAAGTATGGGTGTGAGGAGTCTTCGCCGTGGCGAATTTTCTCATGATTTATCTGAAACTCAGCCCAATACTTATCCAGAAGATCTATTCTCTTCTGCACGTACTCGGGTGTCTTACGACCCGGCCCATCCTTTTTGAAGTTAGTCAAGATGCTATTAATTGCTTCCATGAGTTGATATTGAGTTTCCACAATAATAGAAAATTGAATAATAAATACCTCAAATCCCCAAATTTACTGCTGTGTTACTTGTTGTTGCTGGTCGTTTGTTTGATCTAAGCGTTCCGTGTCCTATGTACGGCTAATGCGCCTTCTCAATTGAACTGGTGAGACCCGCTTCTGGGAGGCCAGCTCAACCGATTCGCCACCGCACAAAGAAACCTCAGAACACTTAAAATCTTCACGCTCGAAGGACCAAAAGTATGTATGCGCTGCTGAATGTGGCGCACACAAAACTTTATATTTGTATTGCTTGAAATGATAAGTCACTGATAGATAAAATGAGATGCGTTTATTGATAACTTAACTATCACGTAACTAATGCTAAATGGATTAATGAGTACTGCTTATTATGAACTGTGAATGCGTACTGTCGCGAAAATGTACAATTTTATGTGAGGCAACAGAAAAGTGCTGATGTGAATGATGCGCGCGTGCCATGTACGATATATGACTCGTACAACCCTGGACGAATGAAATGGTAAACCCCTCGTCAGTAGCTGTCAATATGGAATGAAGGATCTACCTCTTGATAAATTTAAAAGTCAAATGAAAACTAACCTATGCCAAAAGGCCTTTTTAATGGTAAATGAATGTTGGATTTTTTTTAATTTTCAGCGAGCCATAGGCGACTTTTCATCTCAAATATTATAATATTTATTTTATTCTGTTTTTAGTATTCTCTGTTATAGCGGCAATAGAAATACATCATTTGCGAAAATTTCAAGTGTCTAAATATCACGGTTCATGAAATACAGCCTGGTGACAGACGGACGGACGGACAGCTGAGTCTTAGTTATAGGGTCTTCTTTTACCCTTTGGGTACGGAACCCTAAAATATACATAAAACAATTTACGAAAAAAGTATATTATATTTATATTTAATATAATTTTCATATTTTTTTACTTTCAGCCTCCATGTCATCTCTGGCTCTGTTCTTCGGTAACCTGCTATCTGGATACTTAATGGAAAGATGTGGAAGGCGGCTATCTCAGTTACTTCTAGCAACTTTTTTTATATTTGGCTGGCTAGTAATTGGCTTTTCCAGCGGCCTTATATATTTAATATTAATTGGACGGTTTATCACTGGATTATGTCAGGGTTGGCTGGGACCGTTAGGTCCAGTTTTTGTTGGTGAAATTGTTTCTCCAGCTCACAGGGGTTTCTTTTTAGCAAGTTTATCTTTAGCCATTGCAGTTGGTGTTTTCTTCGCTCATTTATTTGGCACCTTTCTTCATTGGACTGTAGCATCGTTACTATGTGGATTATTTCCTTTAATCGGGGGAACTATTGTATACTACGCCCATGAGTCACCAGTATGGCTAGCATCTAGAAATAGAATTGACGAATGTTTAACATCATTCCATTGGTATAGAGGGAGAAGTCTGGCAACAGAAACTGAATTACAAAAGATGTTGATGGATTTAAAAAACAAAAATAAAGTTCGAACTAAAATACAAGCTTTTGCTATAAATATAAAGAAACCTGAATTTTATAAGCCACTGTTTATAATGATTATGTTTTTCATTATTTGCCAACTTACTGGAGTGAATGTAATCTCCGCGTATACAATCGAAATGATGAGGGAATTGATGGGTAGTAGCTCGAATGGTTCCTACGCTTACGTTGCAATGTTAAGTATAGATGTATTGAGATGCGTTGCACTTGGAGTATCATGTGTTTTGCTAAGGACTACGGGACGAAGGCCAATGGCTTTATTTAGTGGTATTTTTACCTCAATATCTTTGTTATCAATAGCTCTATATTTGTATCTTAACCATATTGCTGTAATTGAAAATATTTCTCCATTTATAACGTTAGGTTTTATGGCATTTTACATTATTGTATCTAACATGGGCGTAGCTCTACTACCTTGGAATATGGTAGGTGAATTGTTTGCAGTAGAAATGAAAGGTATAGGATCTGGCATAAGTGTTATGATGACATCTATTGCTTTCTTTGTAACAGTAAAGTATGCACCTGCTATGATTAACAGTCTAGGTATCCATGGAATTTTTCTGTTTTACGGATTAGCTACTATGTGTGGCACATTATTTTTATTTTTCTATTTACCAGAAACAAGAAATAAAACTTTATTGGAAATTGAAGAATACTTCAGATATAATAAGAAGAAAAATGTCAAAGCAGTATCTGTAAATAGTTAATGCATTTTTAATGTGTTTTATATTTTAAGAAATGGTATCTAGCCATGTGGTGTAATATTAGAATGATAAACGGGATATTTACCATGTTTAGTATCTTTAAGTACATCCGTGATCATGGTACTTGTAACAGTGCCGAAATATCGGATTCTCGAAAAAGATACTAAACATGGTAAATATCCCGTTTATCATTCTAATATTAATGTAAATGACCATGTCAATCTAAAATCATATACATGTGGTGTAACACTATCATTCATTTTAAATATCTCGAAGTGCAAGGAAATTAACGTGATGCTATACGCTCGCATATATTCCCTAAGGGGAAGGGCAGAGACAAATCAAAACCGTTAATTTGGCATGTTTTCGGACTTAGGTAACGGACAAGCGTAATATTGTTAACTGTGCATTCTCTGGGACGGCGCAGCCGGTATGTCGGAATGGAATCAAATAAAACACATGGTGTTTCGGCCATCACCTCTATTGCAGGAGAAATGGTTTACCCATAAAGTTAAATACCCACCAGCTCTCAATAGGTGATTGTACCTCAACATAGTAATATGGTTGCGAAAGTCCTTATTTATTTATGTGTAAGTAATCCCGCAGGGATTCTTCGATATTTTTTAGCTGTGGTTTAGTTAATAAGCATATTATATTATATATACACGGTAAGAGTTTCAAAAATAAAAGTTATGCCATAAAATCACAATTTCACGAAATAATTTATATATAAATACATACATATATTTTACAATGTAAACAACGGTGTAAATACCTTTCTTGACTAGTATCTCTTAACGGGAGGGATTTTCTGCAGGAAAAAAAAAGAAAAGGTACGCATGGCGATGCATACTTTTTCTACTAATAATGAAATATTGTTATTAAACGAATATTGTATTAAAATACAAGTTTTATGTTGTATTGTTATCAATAAATAGATAAAAATATTTATATCAACATTCTATGGCCAAAGGTGGTAAGTAGAGGCAGAGGAAGAAGAGAGAAAACAGGAAGAAACAAAAAAACAGTTGAATTGTAGGCCTCTGAGATACATAATTATACAAAATGTAATTTCTTTGCCTTGTGCGAAATTCACGGTAATAAATGGAATGGTACTCGTATTCTACTTCGCCGTAAATTAGCGGCCACGTGAACACCCAAAGGGTAGTTCAATCAATCATCAAGACTATTTCCTATGTCCAGCAGTAAACTATAATCAATGCACTACTGGACATAGGCCTCGCCCAATGTGTGCCATAGCACCTGACCTTCCGCCTTTCACATCCAGTCCACTTTAGCTACCTTTCTTAGGTAGTCAGTCCATCTGACTGGGGAGCGTGCCACCTGCCATTCATTGAGTCGCCGTCTACACTCTAGGACACACTTGCTCCAATGGGTATCGGTTCTTAGGCAGATATGGCTAGCCCACGCCCAATAAGTCTTGCGTATACTACGAGCTATGTCGGTGACTTTAATTCTTTATCGGAGGACCTCACGATACATATATCAAAATACTCACACCTTTCTGCCTCTGGTGTAGGCTGCAACAGCTACAGCTTCTTCCCTGATATACTTTACGAGCGTTCTCTACTGTCATTAAACAACAAGCTCTCCAGTTTTGACCTTTTATTGACATGCCCTATTTTAGTAAAATCATCAATGTGATCAGTGTATGCTCTACAAGGCTTAGTCTGCCTTCCCTACCCACTTACACGTACATCACATACTTGGTGTGTTTGATGATAGTACTTATTATATGACTATGTATTCGGCAATTGACTTCATATCATATTGATAGGTCAAGGCTATTTGAGGCGTCCAATGAACCACATTATATGTTAAGCAATAAAATTATGAATTGATGTCACTATACCAATTGATTAGGAAATAAGAATTGATAAGGTTTTTTTTTCTATTGAAGTGCTTCTGTGTGACAGAAATTATGATTAAATATTTTGTAATATCAGATATGGAACTGTAAATGAAGTTACTAAAATATTACACATTATTTCTTAAACTAAGTGCACAGACATTATTCCCATGTAAAGGCTAAAGCTAACAATTGTATTTTTACACAAATAGTAGATAAGTTTACTATCTAATGTCAGATATGTTTGAAGGTGTAATTATTATCTTAGTTCGTGATGTCAGATCGATTATTCCAGTGCAAATGTTACCTATGTTTACAGCTAATGCAGTATACTTGCGTTGTTAAGTTTTTTTCTTACTATTTTTCATGTTCTGGTATTAGTACCACACACAGTACAGGATCCGCTATATGTATAATACAATCTGTGCCTGCGACCTCGTCAGCGTAGATTTCGATTTTTAGAGTATATTGAAACCTAGATTTTTTCTAAAATAAAATATGCCTATGTCACGTATTATTATTTTACCTATTTGCCAGTGAAAATCCCGTCAAAATCAGCCTAGCCATTCTAGAGATTACCTCTTTCAAACAGACAGAAAGACAGACAACAATTTAAAAAATTGTATTTTTGTTATAAGTATGCAATCATTAAAATATCTGTTATTTTAATATTCCAAACAAACACTTCAATTTTATGTATTTGTTTAGATTACCCTTTAGCGTAATATAACTTCTCAATCGTTATGATAACAGTGGTAGAGTTCTTAAAAATTATTACTACAGCATTGCGTCGATGCAATCGATATTATTAAGAGAAGTAGACGTACCTATAACATTTTCAATTATGACTTAGGTACATTTTTATGTGAACAGTGGACTGAACTTAGATAAGTTGATCTACACCGTTTCCTAAACCGTGCACATCAATTGACCTAACTGAACGTGTTAAATGAACGATTCTGGATATTAAAATATAGTTTTTGTAATTCTTGTCTGTTTGTTCGCGATGGGCGAAAAAACTATAAAACGGATTTTTTTCTATAGTTTTTTCTATTAGAAAGGTCTTGATCAGACTTAAAATCTGCCGTATGTTTGATTGTAATTGGTTAAGTAGAACTGGAAAAAGGACCGAAGAATAATAACCGACCTCCGTGAGGGCGGCGCCGCGGGCATCAGCTAGTATGGGATATAGAAAGATTTAAATAATATAAATTTATTTTATCCCGCACCTATCCATTATTATTACTATTATAAATTTGTAAATTAGTTGTGATTACACTGCAGATATTAAAAAGATATATGCTTGGGTTATGTTTGTAACAATTGAACACAATTTATTTTAGAGTTATTGTCTGTTTGCCTGTTTGTTTGCGATGAACGCAAATACCACTGAACGGATTTTCATACTGTTTTTCTATTAGAAAGGTTTTCGTCAGACTAAAAATCTACCGTATGTAAGAACCGGAGATATGATCAAAAAACGATAACCGACCTCTACACGGTGGGAGCCGCGAGCATCAGCTAGACTTATATATAGTAGGCTAATTACATTTGTATGTAATCATAGTATTACATTATTATTACCAGTGTCAAATCTTTTGAAATATTTAAAACATAGCAACTTCACGTTCCTAGGTAGACATTAAAAATGTATTATTTGTGTGTATTAAATAACTTTAACAACAGTTTTGGAAGCTTAAATCTATAAAAAAATTACACACAACGTGTAAAATGATAACTAATGTAAAAATATTCAGTCTCTTAAAACTGATTAAATGGAACGTAGACATATCTACGACGAAAATTTATCTACAGGGTATAAACCAATAACCTGTACATGGAACTTGAAACTGTTTAGTAAGAATTTAGAATAATAAAATAATAGAAGAAACTATATTCTTTATTTTTTTAGTTACTCTCATCTTTAGGGTTTCATACCTCAAAAGGAAAAAATAGAACCCTTATAAAGTCAATTCGATGTCCGTCTATACGAGAACGCAATATTATTTTTTAAATATCAAGAGCGGGTTAGTGTAAAGTTAAATCCAAGTTTGTGGGTAGTAACCCTTATCCTGCGACCGCCATGTAGTTTGCCCGATATAGTGTAAAAAACATTCACACCCCTTTTTACAAGGTGGCCGCGGGACAAGGGTAGTGACCCCATCAACTTGGATTTAACTTTACTCTACTACTTGACCTCAAAATTTTCTAATTAAAATAAAATTAAGTAATTTTGCATTACAAACTTTTTAATTCATACATAGGACATAATTAATCTTATAATTACGCATTTAACAAACGTACAAATTACTACAAATATTAGGTAGGTACTGTAAATAAATATTATTGTTCACAAAGCGGAACTAATGTGTAAGATGTTTGTTAAAGATGTAAAAAGGATGTAATCGACATGGCTATAATAAAAACAGTAGGTCAATTACACAGACCGTTAACGCCAGGGCAAGTGGCACGTGTCTCTAGTAAATTATAGTTTCTTCCTGTCCTCACATGTGGGGCATAATAACAACAAGATTCGCTACATCTGCGAACTTTATTTTTTTCCATTCTTTCTGGAGTTCCCACGTTGGTACGCGATGTGTTTGGCCCCACAAAAAACAACCAGGAAAACATCTGGAGACGGGACTCATCTATTTTAAGACTTGAGTGCTTATGAAGTAAAGTGTAAGGAACTTGTTAATGAACTTGAGTACTGTTCTACGTTGACAAACAAACGATACCTTTCTACAAAGTTGAATCTATACTTAATATTAGGTCGTTACATATGAATTTGCCGTTTTTCTTGAAGAAATTAGAGGAAACCCAATTCTCAGTACTAACATTTTTGGATTTTTTTTAGGAATGACAAATCCAAATATTATGTTTTTTTTTGTGTATGAATGAGACAACATTAAGCTGACAAACAGCAACTTTTATTACATTTTTGAAAAGTGACAGCTGTTAAGTAATACGAAATTTATCATCAAAATGGATAGCATTTAGGAAGTAGATACTGTTTTTGAAGATCGAATTAATTTATCAAGCGGTCAATAAAAACAAAATTTAATACAGAGTTGTAAAATCTTGAAAACAACTTTCAAACAAAATATAAATAATGGAAATAACTATTACAGGAATAATGAACTCATGAATTTGTAAGAAAATTTCGGCAATTTCATAAGACCTATTATTATAAAGCTGAAGAGTTCGTTTGTTTGGTTGAACGCACTAATCTCAGGAACTATTGGTTCAAATTAAAATCATTTTTTGTGTGTTGAATAGCCTATTTATCGAGGAACGTTATAGACTATATATCATCACGCCACTTCCTAGGAGAGCGGAGCACTAATCTTAAATATCAACAAATCGGGCAATTTTTCATACATTATTGTAGAATTAATAAATTACGGACATGTATGGGACACAGGGTGCCACGGGGGTAAAGTATGCCACGCTAAAAACGTCCTTTACATATTATCCAAGTTCATAGTTATTGAACTGGGAGCTAAGACATAATAATATTAAGCGCCATTCTTCGACGATACTATAACACTCAATAACCGCTGCTCGCCTGTAAAATAAATGTTTCTTGAATATTCTTAGTATTTGATATGACGAGTACATTGCCTTGTATTTTATTACGCAGGTAAGTAATACTTATGTATGAATTTGAATCAGTTTTCGGTCATTAGGTATGGATTAATTAAGTATTGATTTATTAATATCCATTGTTTGGTATGCAATTATTGCAATGTATATCGCAATCAGTTGAGTGTCGTTAACATTTATGTATATACCCACAAAGTCGGTAGAGAACCCTAGGTCTACATTTAAGTACTTAAGATTTTTATTGGCATAACTAAACTGATAGCAGCTAAAAGATACAATTTATTCAGTTATGATGAGTATGATGATAGCATATATATCTTTAATTTTATTGCAATGTGTTTCTTAGCTAATATTATAATATCTCTCAGTACGTCATTGTTGATTCACGTGCTGAAATGAATCATCATTATTATTATCATCATCTGCCTGCCCTTATCATATTATTAATTGAATCCGGCGAAACATGTCATTCTCTTCCATACATTCCTGTCAGACGTCATCTCAATATTTCACTCGTATTATTTCTTTTTCAGAATGTCTACGGAATGGCAACTTGGTTGTATATATCGCAGGGACCCAACAACGCCACCACGATGCGCTTCAAACAATTTAGTTCAATTCAGCCTGCGGCGCTGAGTATAGTCCCATCTCTCTCCTTCAGTTCCGGTACCCAAAACTGAATTGTTTTAAGCATGTCGTTGTTAGCACACTGATCTTTGAAATCACATGCTCTTCATTGACTCGCAGTTGTAGCATGTGTTGAATAATCTAATATTATAAGAATTCCGTATTACGGTGTTTGTGGTCGCACGCCTCCGAAACAACTAAGCCGATTTTAATGATTTTTTTATACATTTCGTAGGTATGAGAATAAATCGTAAAGTATTATCTCCCACCCACCCACAGACCCACACCATTGCATTTTTTTAATACTTAAGCTAATGAATTTGATAAACTTTGACCTATACTCCATCATTACAACCCACGTCACTTTGAACCAAATTGCAAATACCATGACTATTGCTCCGTAACAATTACTACATTAGAATGTAGATTTTATTCATTTATTTTTAACATATGCAGCACAATTTAAATAGAAGCCAATAATACGAGGAACCCTCTCGTTATCTGAATTCTTAAATAAAGCATGCACCAACAAATTAGCTTTATTTTCATGTCAAGTAGTTCCTGTATTTTACATTATTTTGTAAAGTTTTATGCATATTATGTGAGTATTAAAACGCAGAGCCAAGTTCAAGCGGAACGAATATTTTAATAATTCACAATAGGACACGTGGCTGAACGGAAACTATGCACGTGCTATCAATTAGAAGTGGAACATATAAAAAAACACGACAAGAATGTTATTGAAGGTACCCTTAGAAGTAGGAGGAGTCGAGCCTATAAAGTTGAAAGCGAAATCGTAAAAATAAACCTCTGTTAATAAAGGGTTACAACTTTTTACTTTTAGTTTCTTAAATATTTTGAAACATGTATCTAGTTATAGTTCAACATTGTTTGTTGCCCTTTTTTTTTTTTTTTTTTTTTTTTACGTGCGGAAATTCCTTCGGATAAAACCGCACGGTGTCCTCCCAAAATGTCCGTTGCCGGGCACCCCGGGTAAGCCCTCGAAAGGATAACCCCAGGGTTGCCGGCGGACTTTGGCCGCCAACGCGGCCTCGCCTGGTGGGGTCGGGTTTTATCCCGCTTCGGTGAGTTGGCAGGCGTGTGTAGGGCACACACGACACGCCTCCGCCACGGCCTGCTTCTGTAAGGACGGTGAGTCGGCCAACTGCCGTCCTCAGGCCCCGATCATGGAGGTCGGTAGTCCCGGGCGTAGATGAGTCTGCGGGTCCTCGCCGCAGACTGAGAAACTCGAGGGGCAGGGTTCTCTCCGCTCCCTCTCCGCCGTCTCTTTCGCGCGCATTACCTGCTCGCAGAAAGAGGCGGCGGCGTGCCACTTGCTCCCGTCGGAGACCACGGCCCTCACCATGGTCTCCTACGAGAGAACGTCCACGCCCAGTACCGCAACGAGATCCCGGCGTTGACTCGCCCACGCAGGGCACTCCACCAACGTGTGGAGCGCCGTGTCTTCGCCAGGATCCTCGCAGTACTGGCACTGCGGCGTTGTCTCCCGGTGGATGCGCCACAGATACTTTCCGAAACACCCGTGTCCGGTAACCATCTGGCACATCCGGTAGGAGAGGTCCCCATGGTCCCTCTCCAACCACTCCTTCATGATCGGTCTCACCGCCGCAATGGTGGATTCCCCCCACCTTGGGTGCTCAAGTCGCACCCTCCATGTCTCCATGAGTTCCTGGCGGAGCAGGAACCGCTGAGCCCTGATTTCTCGGGGCTCCGGCCTATGGCCCCGCTCCAGCGCCTCCTTGCGCCACTGGTACAGCAGCGCAAGGGCTCTCGCTTCCAGGTCCCATGGAGGGGTCCCGGCTAGGAGACATGCCGCCTCGACGGAGATCGTGCGATACCCCCTGATGACTCTGACGGCCATCGCTTTTAACGGGCTGTTTAATACAGCCACGTTGCGGGCCGCCAGAGTCTCCACCCATACTGGGGCCCCGTACAGGGCCATGCTTCGCACGATCCCCAGGTACAGTCTCCTAGTGGGGGCGTTGGGTCCCTTAACGTTGGGCATTAGCCGCGATAGCGCGGCCGCAGCCCCCTCAGTTTCGGGACCAGACTCCGGAGATGAGGTCCGAAGTCCCATCGGCTATCGAGTACGAGCCCAAGGTACATCATCGTGGGTTCGATGCCGATGCTTACGCCCCCTACCGTTATGCTGGTTCCCGCAGGTGGCCCCCTCCGAGGCCCGTGGAAACACATTGCCTCGGATTTGTGGAGAGCCACCTCGAGTCCCAGCCGCCGTATTCGACCCACGACTTGAGCAACCCCTGCCGTGGCCTTTAGTGCCGCGCTTCGGTGCGTTGCTCCCCGCGCCATAACGAGGGTGTCGTCAGCATAACACGTTATGCTGACACCCTCGAGCAAAGAACCGCGCAGCACCCAGTCGTATCCGATGTTCCACAGGAGTGGCACTAGGACCGACCCCTGCGGAACACCGCACGACACTTCTCGCCGCCCTGGCCCTAGCCAGCTCGGGTAAACTATGGCCCTCTCGGATAGGTATGCCTCGACAATGCGGCAGAGGTAAGGAGGCACTCCGTGATACGCGAGCGCCTCCCTAACGCTCCAGCTCCTAGCTCCAGGGTAGGGTGTTGAAGGCGTTGGCTATGTCGAGATACACCGCCACCACCACCCCACCCCGCGAGACTACTTCCTCCGCCAGGCGCCTAACGCGCATGATCGCTTCCACGGTGGAGCGCCCCCGGCGGAAACCGAACTTCACTCCCAGTTCACTCTCTCTGACTTCGGGCACATCGCTCTCGCTATTATCAGCGTCAGGCGCCTGAGGCGGAGCCATACGCGGAGGGACATGCTCCTCCGCTCTCGCTGGGAACAAGGAGCCCAGTATCCCCTCCAGCCGCTCCGGCTGGAGGCTCTGGGTCAGTAGGGGCGCCCTTGGGCGGATTTTGACCCTGACCGCAAGGTAAGGACGCCGCCATGGGTTCTGTTCCAGAGACTCCAGCAGCTCTTCGCGGGCCCGCCGTTTGGCCTGCTTTATGGCTTCCTGGAGGGTCCTCTTGGCCCCCTTGTACGCTTCATACAGCTCCGCCTCTCGGGCTGCCGCATCATCTGGGCGGCGACGCCTCCGGCGAAACCTGGTGTACTGGCGGCGAGCGGTCACGCACGCTTCTCGCAGCTGTGCGGTCCCCGCTGACCACCAGTACACCTGTTTCTTTGCCGGGCCGGGCTTAACCCTAGGCATCGCCGCATCACAGATATGCGACATGGCTCTCCTGAACCATTCCGCCTCTGCGTCGACATCGGCAGGCCTGGCCAGTGACGGAATCCAGGCCTGCACTATTGATGCCTCCAGGAGAGCCTCCCGATCCAGGCGTCTGAGCGCCCAACGTAGATCCGGGGGATTCGCGATTGTCGGCGGCAGTTTAGTTGGAGGGGAGACGTTGAACCGAATATACTTATGGTCGGAATCCGTCTCCTCCTCCTCCACCACGCGCCAACCCTGGACGCGGCGGGCGAGAGCAGGGGTCGCGAATGCAACATCCACGACCGAACTAAGCCCCCGCCGCTCCCAGGTGGCGACACTCCTCCGGTTGAGGACCTCTAGACCACGGGTGTTGGCCCAGTCCTCCAGTACTCGCCCCTTGTCATTGGTTTCCCGGGAGCCCCAGGCCTGAGACCAGGAGTTGAAGTCTCCCAGGACCAAGACAGGACGAGGACGGCACGCAGCGAGAACAATGTCCAGTTCAGCGAGCCTTAGCCCAAGCTCGTACTGGTCAAGGCTTGGCGAGAAGTAGACGGCCACGACAGCCAAGCCCTCAGAGTCCGCCGCGACACAGCCTCTGCACCTTGCAATGAGTGCAAGGCGCGAGGTGTCCGCAGCGGACCCACCGAAGACGGTCGCTACGCCGTCCAGGTCCACCGGGCTTCCGGGGTGGACCCAGTACGGCTCAGCGACCACGACCACATTGATAGACCACTCCACGATGCTCTGGTACAGAAGATCCTGAGCACCGGTGCAGTGGTGCCTGCAGGATGCGGATTGGTGTGTCCATTAATGGAAGCCCATCTCCGCATCCCGCCGCGAATGTGGCCGCTCTTGAGCGGCACCCCCGCTACCCATTGCGGACGAACGGGGCTTTGGCCTCGAGGCGGCGCAGGTTCTGCTGTCCGCCCGGTGCTCCGCCGCTTTGGCCTCCGCTACGCATTTGTAGCAGCGCGGCGGAGCAGCACAAGCACTGTCCTTGTGCTCGGGCTGACTGCAGCGGAAGCACCGATCCCCCACGGTGTCTCCCGCTGTGCACTGCATTCCCACATGCCCCACGGCCAGGCACCTGAAGCACCTGCTCTCGCGGGGCTGCAGGAGTTGCACCCGCGCCTTTAGGAAGCCCCCAACGAGGAGGCTCCGTTCGTCCACAATTTTCTGCGCCGCTGCGACGGGGCAGTTGACGACTGCCGTGCCGTGACCGGTGGAGCTGAAGCGAATTTCTCCAGCTCTCACCTGATCACGGGGGCAGCCGCCCGCCTCCACGACGGCGGAGATAACTTCCTCCGTCGTGGCCGCGTCATCCAGACCCGAAATGCGCAAACCTGCGCATTTGTTGGGTCTGGTGATGCGGACGGCTTCGAAATCCAGCGAGTCCCTCAGCTTGGCCGCTAGGGCGTCGGCTTTGGGGCCGCTGGTGGCGCCGGAGACCTCGAGGAGGCGAGCTCCGGTGCGAGTTGTTTTGCACCGGAGCCTCCCCTCAATCTCGAGGGCCTTGAGGTCCACTGAGGCTTTCACCTGCCTCAGGACCTGGGCGTACCCCACGCCCTTCTCCACACCCTCCGTCGTCACCGTCAGGACGACGGCAGTGGAGCGTGGGGCGCGGAGCCTCTTCGGCGCCTTCACCGCAGCGGCTTTTGCCGCCTTCTTAGCCGCCTTTTTGGCGGCTTTCTTCGCCTTTTTGGCGGCTCCCGCTACCACCCATTCCTCCCCTCTGGAGGAACGCTCGGGTGCAGCGGGAGCGGCGGTTAAGGCGGAGGCGGGGGTGCCGCGCTTCTTCCCCTTCCCTTGTGGCGTTGGGGCCACTGAGGCGGCGGGGCCGGGCTTACCACTGACAGCAGCCGCGAAAGACGCCGTCCGTGCCAGAGGGGGACGGTAAGCCCGGTCCTCCAAAACGCCGAGTCGCCTCTCGATGGCCGCCAAGAGCTGCACCACACTAGGCGCAGGCTCAGGCGGCGGATTGGGCGCCGGCCTAGGCGACTGTTTTCGGCGCCGGCTTAGGTGCCGACTTTGGCGCCGGCTTTGGCGCCGACGTAGGCGCCCCCCCTGACGGCGCAAGAGCCCTAGGGTGGACCACCACCTCCTGGGCTCTTGGGGCCTTTTGGGCCTCCGGGGATCCCCTGATCATCTGGGTCAGTTGACTGACCTCCTCCCGGAGGACCCGCTGTTGCTCCAAGGAGTTGGCGAGCTCAGCTTCCAGGCTTCTGACCCGGACCCTGAGCTTCGCCTCCTCCTCAGAGACGCTCCTACCAAGTACCTCCTCCAGCGCCATCCTGGCGACGGCGACGTTTTCCGCCACCGTCTTCTTCTTGCCCGACACATTTTTGGACCCTTTTAAGGTGTCCGTTATGCAGGCAAGTGCTGCGAGGAGTTCCCTCGCCGCGGGGACGCCTTGGTCCCTGCCACTGGGTAGTGGAGGGACGTGAATCGGCTGCTTCGACGTTCTGGCCGCCGCGGTGGCCAATATTTTGGCCGGCCTATCGTCCTCGCTCGAGGAGACCGTCCGTTGCCCGGAGCTTCTGCTCCAGTCAAGGGACGGTCCAACCGAGCGAGGCCGCTAACGTCGGAGACCCTGCTCGGTCTCCATTCGGCTGGATACTGACTCGTTGTCAGTACCCGCCGTTGACGCCGCAGAGGCAACGTCTGCGTCCGTTTCCCCGCCTACAGGTAGCGGAGTAGCGGGTCTGGTGAAGACAGCCTTAACCGACCGCGGGTGAGGCCGCCGCCTCGCCTCCTCTTCACCCCCAACTACCTCCGCTCCTTCCTCTCGGATACCATTGTGCGCGCCTTGGTCGTCGTTTCTAAAATCGTCCGGTTTGTTTTTATTTGAGTTACAATTTTCCATGTCAAATCCCACGAGTATGGGGGAAAGATGGTCCATCCAGGCGGAGCCCCCTGCACCTGGATAAGCCTATATACTATGAAGGTCGGCTGGTATCCATAGGTTTTGACGACTTCGCTGTCGGGTGTTATAGACTTTTCCTTGTCGTGGGCCGGCCAATAAAGGCAAGCCCTTCGGTCGGCAAGTTCACAGCGTACCCTTCTGGAGCCACCAGTCAGGTCGTTGCTGATCACGTGCCGATTACGGAACACGAGAGGATGGCTAGTCCTCTCTCACCGGCGGCGGCACAAGTGCCCGTCGGGCCCTGCGTCAGCAGTGGGCCAACCCGCCCCTGGATCCCCCAGGACCTTACGGTGGCCTCAACCACTAACAGCATCGCTCATCCTGTCTCCTCTGAAAGCAGAGGAGTTCGGAGAGTGATGTGTTCCCGCCACGTTGGGTATTGGCTGACGATCAATGCCAACCCCATGAAGGGGAAGCCATTGACCGCCGCCCAGGGTGTACCGGCCACTCCGATTCCGTTCCCCCCGGACTCCAGCGGGATCGGAATCGGAATGACACTCGAGGAGGTTACCCAACACACACCCCTTGTTTGTTGCCCTGGTGTCCTAATTTCGACTCTTGGTGGGGAATAAACTGCCAAATTGTATTATATTGTAAGGTAAACTTTCTTTTTTAAACTTTAGGCGTACTCTTTGTGCCCAGCCCTGAATTCGACGATATTAAATGCTTCCTCACTTGCTCCGTTCAGGTCTCCAACGGTGCAGGTGTTGGGCATAGCGGGCTTGAAGTAGGTGGTTCATTATTTGTAGAGGTTTTTATAGAGTTGGCAGCGCGAGTGTGACGCCTCTGGTGTTGCACACGTCCATAGGCCGCAGTAACGGTTTCATATCAGATGGGCCGTGTGCTTGTCTGCCACCTAAGTGGTATAAAAAGAAAAAACAGTCACAGCCACCATCCTGCGCATCAAGGAAGCCTCATTTTATTCGGATTGCCCTGCAGCAACCGATCTGGGGCCTTAATTTATTAAGGGACTTCCAGGTCGTCTACTGCAGGCCATACCTACCCGAGATGTATGTTTTAGGCGGTCTGGGCTTAATCTGGAGGCGGAGCATTCTCTATGAGTCACCTCTGGTATCAAACAGTCTCGGGTTGCGCCACCACACTAGCAGTGGATCGCAGGAAACTATCATATCGGTAGAGTGGGTTACGTACATCTTTCTCTTGCTTTCTTTTCTCGATCTCATAAGCAACGTGACTCCGTACACTTGGTGGAGCGATACCAGCAAGTGGGTACAGCGTGATCAGGGGGTAAGCTTGAGGCAACCTGTTATTATACGGCATGTGTTGTTTAGTGCGGCATCAACCTCCTTTGGCGAATTCGCCCGCCAAAAGAAAAGTTAGCTGCTGAATAGCTGCTATGTAAGACTGTCACTTCAATTTTATTTATTTGTATTGATAATAATTAGCATGCTATTTAGTGAAACACAAAGAACGTGATTTTGGACAATAAGACTAGGATTTAATTATTGTATTATTGTAAGTTAATTTAAGCCTTGAACTAGAGTAGGAAGTGATAAATATGTATTTTATAATTTACAGTGAATACCTAATACAGTGTACGATGATGATTTTGAAGCTGGTTTATTTCCGACACCTTCATAATGTTTGTCGTTAAGGAGTTCATTGTCTTATCCAGTCCACCATGTCTGCAATCATAGTTAGGTACGTACGGTACCTCTTAAGACCGACATAATTATCTATATAACTTACAAAAGACATTCATGGTGTAGGTATATCGGTAAAAAATTGTTTCAGCATGTCCTTGATCACTTTAATGTACCTACCGTGTCATAGGATGGTCATGACCTAACGATACCTCGATCATTTCACATTTTTCATTTGATTTTGACGAGTTGCCTTGTGTTTTTCCGGAGTCCAAGGTCCAAAACCAATGAATTTAACATGAGATTACCTGAAAGCCAAACCAAAACGAATGCAATTTTTTTTATCGGTTCATAAATAACAAATATATCTGAATATACTCATTTAGCGGGTACAGGCGTGATGTTATGTTTTGTAATTACGTGAATAATACGTAGATATGCGATAGTAGCAATCGAGGTTGATTTGCTGGCAATCTTTAAAGAGTACCGTTGTCTATCCCCAAAACTTATAATCAGATCTTTACGAAATTTATTTATTTGCAATCGTGAGAATAAATTGGAACCATTTCGGAATAAATGTCTGTTTAACAAGAAAATATTTTTGAAAATTCGTCCATATATGAAGAAGTTCTGCCCGAACAAACATAAAAAACATTCAAATTGAGAAACTCCTTGTTGGAACTCGGTTAAAAATCACAGCATTTTAATATGTACGATTCGTTTTGTTTTTGTCTGGCTGTTTTTCTGTCCGTTTTTTTGTGGGTAATCTTTGAAGTAGCTGGGCCAATTTTGGCGGGAGTTTTACTGATGTTATAAGGTGTAAATTAACTAACTAACTTATTACTTTCATTCAAGGAAAAGTATTAGGGTTTCGCTAAAAAAATAAATCCCTCATTGAAGTCCACGCGGACAAAGTCGCAGATACAGCTAGTGATTAAATATGTTTCATCAACACAAGTCACTGCCGGTTAAAATAATTAAGCATGTTACGCATACGCATGACACTTTGTTATTGTATTCACGCGAATAAACAATCAAAACACAGTCGTTATGAAGAAAGTAATGAATAACTTAACAACTTATAGTGAATGTCAACAATAAATTATTCAGTGGTTGTTGTGGTGATTTCGTTCTTTAACATACGTATTATTGCTGCACGGTAATGTCTTGAAATTTTGTACAAGCACACGTGTTTCCTTCTTCCTACAATATATCTGATGAGGCCGTCAAGCTGCGGGCCACCATTGTAGCATAATTGTAGCAATCCCGAGAAGAAAACTTACGCCAGAGCCTTATCCGTCAATCAGCAGGTATACCAGCTTGTAGTTGAGGTTGACTTGGCCCCGTAGGTCTTGGTCGTGGCCCATACACCATTTAATTTAAGTAAATATTTTAAATAATTCATGTTTAAATTTGAAAGCATGTATAGTATACCTACATGTACACGTACACACATGCCATGTGGTTAGGAAGTAGGGCTGACACGCACCCAGCACGCAGCATGTGCGCTAGACTAGCCGTGATTCCGGTATTGTTATTTGTTAGATTTAAAGTAACATGTTGATATTGTGCTAAATGTCTAAATCTATATTCTCTATAAGTATAAGATAGAAGTGTAATAAGTGTTACTAATTCAAATATTAAAAAAATAGACTGGACATACATTTCGCTAACTTAACTACAAAAGTGCAGAGATATACGCTTATCAGCTTTAAGCTGCTAGTGTATTATAAAATAATAATTATGACACAAATTGATCCTAATATTTTTTACCTGAACTTCATTGTTCTCTGTTGTTATCCACAGAGGAATTATGTGAGGTTAAAAATCGAATGGAAAGAAAACAGTAGAGTAAGGCTTTTGGTATTCTTACAAATCTTACGAAATGTAACACTACTTTAACACTACTTTAACAACCAAACGTCTTTGAAAATAGATTTCATCTTTGTTACCAGACCAGTGTAAATACTCACAGATTTTTGTACAACTTCAATTACAAATCATTATCAAGATAAACCATGATTTCATATTATAATTATTAATTTGATATAATTATATGATCATAATTAATCAAAATGTATATGTATTAGTACTATTTTCAGGATAATATTATGTGTAGGTACTTTAAGGGAAGATGTTTTTTTTTAATATTAGTAACCAAAATTACTCTTTTGCCCCCTAACCCCTCCAGTTAAGTTAAATTCCTTGTGTTACGACTGGGTTCACGTCGCTACTACTGTAATGGCCAGGATTCGAACCCAGGACCTCTGGATCGTAAGGCCGACTCCTTAAACACTAAGTTACCGACGCTTATAGTTGTCTTTTATATTTCAAACGAATTTAATATAGATATAGTCTATACAATGACGATATCACGAGTGGTACTACGGCCATACATGCTTGAAAATAACTCTACCTTACTATATAGTTTTATTCTTCATATAGGGACCGTTTTTTATTGAATAACACCTTTCATTCAGTCACATTTTCTCGATTTGTGTACGTTCTTCGAAGTGAGCGACTTCATCGTACTTTCAAGCACCCTATCAAATTAGTTGTGAAATTTTCGGCAATGGCACGTACTTACGTGCCTTAAACGATAAAATTAAATTATATGTTTTTGCAGTCCATATTTCATGACCCATTTTGATCTCTCTGGGTTATCTCAGGTCAATTAATTAATATTAATACACATTGTGCTAGTACACTATGACGGTATATTTTTGTTTTAGCGACTTATCTTTACATAAATACATTTTAATTTCACATTATTATACTGGTTCGTTTTATGACTTCATAGGTACTTGCTGGAAAGTTAAAACCGATGAGTAAACAATGGTATAAAAATATATCTATGATAATTCGGTCGGTACCGGAGGTACAGTCAATAACAAAAGTTGATTGTCACTTAAATATTTTCAATCCTTTACTACTTTAGAATACATGTAGGTACTGACGATTAGGGGTGTGTGTTGGGTAACCTCCTCGAGTGTCGCTCCGATTCCGATCCCGCTGCAGTCCGGGGGGAACGGAATCGGAGCGGCCGGTACACCCTGGGCGGCGGTCAATGGCTTCCCCTTCACCCCTTCATAGGGTTGGCATTGATCGTCGGCCAATACCCAACGTGGCGGGAACACATCGCTCTCCGTACTCCTCTACTTTCAGAGGAGACATGATGAGCGATGCTGTTAGTGGTGAGATGGCCCAGGGTCAGCCGGGGTGCGAGGGATATGCTCTATGGGTAACCTTACAACCCGGCGTCTGAAGACCCGAGACGGCGTGCGGTTTTAGTCGGTGCAAGCCCGACATAACCGCCCCCGCTGACCGGCGGGGGGGTATCCGAAGGGATTTCCGCACGATAAAAAAAAAAAAAAAAAAAAAAAGGTACTGACGATTGATGTATTAGCAGTTTTATTATTTCATGTTTTGTTTATTATTTTTTCAAAGGTTTATGAACTAAGGTGATCGTGAAATTGGAATTCATAAAGCTACTTTTGTCATTAACTATGACTATCCAATCAGCATAATCCAATCGACTTGAGCTCGTCTTTTAATTGAATTTCGATTGTTCTGTCAAATTTAATTGAGACGGCGTGCGGTTTTAGTCGGTTCAAGCCCGACATACCGCCCCCGCTAGCGGCGGGGGGTACCCGAAAGGATTTCCGAACGAAAAAAAGGGTACAATTCAACGATGCAGGCCCATACAAAATAAAGTTTGTCTTTCATTCAGACAAATGAATAATATAAATAAATTGCATATACATAAATAATATATATATACCCACATGGTATATAACAGATTTACTTAATCGAATTGGCAGCATCATGCTAAATAGACGATAGGCAGCATAGTGTGGGGCTCCATATATTTATTCCCTGGCCAGGCGTATTAGTAATAAACTATACGTGCTTGAAGTAGCCATGGTCTTGGGGAGACTACGACCGCGGTTGATTTCCATCTTACATCTTCTTTCATCTTTCCAATCGCAATATATTCTGATAATCCATAACAATAATAAAATCCATCTTCTGAATAATAAAAAATATTAATACTCATAATGAAACTGAAGATTTTATTTGTTTGTTTAAACACGCTAATCTGTGGAACTACCTGTGAGATTTAAAAAAATCTGTTTGTATTTTATACCCCAGCTCATGCGTAGGTTTATAGTATTAGGCTAGACCCTTAGAAAATAAAAATAGAATTATTTTGCGAGTGAAAATGTTTTTACAATAGCATGGCTCTCAGAGGTTCTTGTATTACGATTATATATATTACTGATCGTTGTATGCGTCGGATTACATAAGCATAAAGATATGTTTTATTTTTTTATCATATTTATGTGCACCGGATGACATACTTTCCTGGAGTTGCACATGACTGTGGTTCTATTTTGAATGACTATAATTGGACTGCGTAGAGCACACGAGCAAGATCGTGTAGCTTTGGTATTCAATTAGTACGTGTGACATAAGGGTTCCTAAATTGGGGGCCATCTCCAAGCTGTAGATGGCCCTGGGTCAGCCGGTGTGCGAGGGAAATGCCTTATGCCTTAGGCCACCCCTGCTGGCCTGCGTTGGTCACAGGAAAAATAATAAGGGTTCCTATTTTATAAAATATATATAAAATTGTTTGTGCCTGTATTATTAGGTATAAAATACTAGTTTTTAAACGTCAAGGTGTGTTAATACTGACATGTATTTCTAACTGTTAGTAAGGTCACCTTCACAATCATCATCATCCTCCTAGCGAATGTCTTGACTGCGTACGAGCTTTCACCTCGGAACCTAGTCTGCTTTCTTGCCGTTTTACTGAGTTCATCTTATCCATTTGATGAAATGATTTTCATTTTCCTATTACATTTTTCACTTTATGTTATTCATGTTATATTTTAAAGAAGAGCTACACAGATTGTACCTACCTTACTATGTATTACCTTTTTTTTAACTACAATATAGCTATTATAACTTAATATAGGTATTGAAACTACTCTTATTTTGGAGTACCAATTTATTTATTCAATTTTTTTTTTTTTTAAAGTTTATGCACACACGACAAAAAAATCACATGCAATCGATGGTGGAAAGAATTTTCTTCGAGCAAACCGGCAAGAGGAGACAGAGAAATGGTGTATAGACGTGTATATGTTAGTGATGAAGAATAGCGTCCACACACACATACATACAATTAAAAAAACATGTACATTTGAATGCACAATCATATTTCAATATGAAATTCACTAAATATACCACATGAAATATACAATAAATAAGAAAATTAGCATATAGGCAAAATAGGTGCGTCACTGAATGGAAGAGAGATAGTGTTTACGGACTATACTTAAGACGACTGGCTCGATGTCAGATGGGAATGAAATCACACTCTAATAATAAGGTGTCGGAAAGTATTCCTGGGGTATAATTCAATAATGACTGCAAATTAACTATTGCATTATAAACTTGCGCCTAAGTGTAGTTTAGTGGATATAATACTAAGCACCATCTAGATCCAAACTAGGCATACTAAAGTGACAATGGTTCTATAGAATGCGTATAAACGTCTGTTTATACGCATTCTAGTGTATTCAAGTCTTTATAATATATACCTACAATACATCTACAATATGCAGAGCAATGCAAATACTCGAGTTCATGCATAATTGCCCTAAGCGGGAATCGATCCCGTAACCGTGATTCGGTAACAAACATGCATTCACTCAAACTTTCGCAATTATAATAGTAAGACAAGAAAAATTGAGAAGCATACGTCCTTTAAGATGCGTATAATAATAAGCCATGTGTTTAGTTTAGTCTCAAATCAAATTATACTAATTATGAGCAAACAAAAGCATATGCCACCGTGACTCAATTTTTTTAAAATGTGAAGTTAATTTATAGTTTTTGTACAATCTGTGTAGATCGCCAGATGGTTTGGTAGGCGCGCATGCCGTATGGCATCATGCGAGGAACTTGCTGCAATTTCACTGTCTACAATCTCAAACAATCTGGCCCCATGTCGGATGCAACAAAAGATATATTAGTCTGATTTTAGTTCTTTTTTTTATACACAGTATTACCAGAGAGAGAAATGGAGTGTTCTAAAAACGGGCATTGTGGCAGACTTACATCACGTGTTTTATAAGCAGGTACATTGGTTTTCTTAACAGAACATATTCGATATAATAATAATAATTATTCCACAACATTCAACACAGCGCTATCTAGACCCAATGTAAGCATAGCTTAACTAGCTTGTGTTATGGGTTCTAGAATGCGGATAAACATACTTAGATACATTTTATTTTGTAAATACATACATATTATACATAGAAACACCCAGACCAATGCGAATAGACATATACATGCGTACAAAAATTTACATTGAGCCGGAATCGAACCCGCGCCTCTGACTTGGCAGTCGAACGCACTACCGCTACGCCACCGATTCAAATATGTTTATTCGTTTTGGTCACTAAGTAACACTAATGAATATCAAAAACAAATCTGGCAATACAAACTCACACCCACTCTTTTTTATTCGCCATAAATTGTATTGTATGGGCAAGCAAGATGAAAGGGATAGATAGGTAAATGTACCTATATATTTCTACCTACATGAAAGAATGTTGAATTAAAAACTTATTCAACATTCAAAACTAGTACTGATTCCGTTCCTGTAACATTAGGAATCTAGGGATAAAATATAGTAGCCTAAGTGTTATTCCAGACTATAATCTATGCCTGTACCAAATTTCAGCCAGATCCTTTGAGCCGTTAAAGCGATTTTTTTTATACCACTAAGGTGGCAGACAAGCACACGGCCCACCTGATGGGAAGCGGTTACCGCGGCCTATGGACGTGTGCAACACTAGTGGTGTCACACTCGCGCTGCCGACCCTGTAAAGGAAAGGGGATGGGAAAGGAGTTTGGGCTCCGGGACTCTCACTCACCAAACGGAACACAACAGTTCAAATACTGTTACGTCTTGGCGTCGATATTCTGTAAGAACCCTCTCACAGAATATCGACGCCACTTCGTGCTTCCCCGGTCGAGTCGGCCCATTCATGCAACGGCCAAAATGACTGTTGCTTGACTCTACCACTTCTTAGATTAGCGTGATTGAGTAATAAACATCGAAACATTCAAAAATCTTCACAAAAAAAAAACTTTAGATAAGGCAGAAAGTAAATAAGAGACATGTTTTTATTTACAGATGAACATTTATTTATTAGTATTAGGCCTTATTTTTCGAATAAATCTATTATAAATGTATTATTATCTTATCAAATTCTACCAATATAAAATAATGTTATATTCATGTACCGAAGTTGCCCTTGTAATTCTTTTTGACTACTAAGTTGATGATCAAATGAAAATGAAGATGGTTTTGAGTGTGAAAAAACGTTTGATCTAGGGATATGCTATATTTCACATTCAAAGAAGAGATATTAAACACTTTGCAACTTTTTGTACTTTTATTAAAAAATCTTTATTATATTTATGAAACATAGTCTTCAGATCCGCAGATGACTTTGTGTTTGACACAAAGTCATTTGACAGCGTCCTTCTTTTTTCCTGTGGAATGTCACGGCAGATCAAGGATTAATTTTCACGACAACAGTTTTTTTGCAGGAAAGCGTTTCTTTGTTAAAAAATACAAAGGCATTATATGTATATTTCATTATGTAGTCACATAAGGTCGTCTAATTAAGCAAAAAAAAATTTTGTGTCGGTCTGTCTGTTGGTCTGGATGTCTGGATGTCTGTTTACGCAATAACTCAAGAACCACTTATCCGATTTAAAAAATTCTTTCGCCAATCATCTAGTTTGGTTAATGGGAAGAACTGATTAGATTTTGGGGTTTGTACGTTCAAGGTTTCGGGTACCTACCATACAAATTGTCCCTAAAAATCTTTTACAAGTGAGTTTCTTTCGAGTTCAGAGTAACGCGTATTTGACTTTGACATTTGAGTGACATCCAGACCAACAGACACAAAATTTTTTTTTGCTTAATTAGACTTAGAATCATGTAAAACGTCGAGAAAAGTGATAAAAAGTGGGTGTAAGATTTTGATTTTTTTTGCGTGATTTTAAGACTTCGGTGTCCACCTGGTTGGTGGCCCGAAGTAACTTTCAGGTCCTATTGGCACGGGATGTAATGTTTATAAAAAGTTGAAATTTCATATAGCACTATATTTTAGGTAAACTAAAATATCAGTCATTAATGGTGTCGATATTAATTTATATTCAAATCTCATTGCATTTTTAAAGAGACGCTCTAATGGTTTTATAAAGAAAAAATCTAAGGTACTGTCATCAAATGACGTCGAAAAGTTTCTAAAAGATGCTCCAGATAGCCAGTACCTTTTTTTTTTTTTATCGTGCGGAAATCCCTTCGGATACCCCCCCGCGTGCCAGCGGGGGCGGTTATGTCGAGCTTGAACCGACTAAAACCGCACGCCGTCTCGGGTCTACAGACGCCGGGGTGTAAGGTTGCCCATAGAGCATATCCCTCGCACCCCGACTGACCCTGGGCCATCTCCGGTTTCGAGATGGCCCCCTCGGGTTTGGGAACCACGGTGTCCCCGTCTTGCCCCGGTTTGGGGGAGGAGCGCTAGTCGCCTCACCGTCCCGGCCTGCTTCTGCTGGGATGACAGGTGGCCTCACCCGCCACCCCCAGGCCTGCGCTCATGGAGGACGGAGGTCGTTAAGTGACCTCCGGCGCCTGAGTCGCCTGCAGATAGCCAGTACCTGGCAACAAAAGTTAGTTTGCCTCCTTATTTTATGTATTGATCTACCTACTGTACATACTCTTTTACATATTTTTTAACGACCGTCTGTAAGCTAAGTACCTTTTTTTTTTCGTGCGGAAATCCCTTCGGATACCCCCCCGCCACCCAGCGGGGGCGGTTATGTCGGGCTTGAACTGACTAAAACCGCACGCCGTCTCGGGTCTACAGACGCCGGGGTGTAAGGTTGCCCATAGAGCATATCCCTCGCACCCCGACTGACCCTGGGCCATCTCCGGTTTCGAGATGACCCCCTCGGGTTTGGGAACCACGGTGTCCCCGTCTTGCCCCGGTTTGGGGGAGGGGCGCTAGTCGCCCCACCGTCCCGGCCTGCTTCTGCTGGGGTGACAGGCGGCCTCACCCGCCACCCCCAGGCCTGCGCTCATGGAGGACGGAGGTCGTTAAGTGACCTCCGGCGCCTGAGTCGCCTGCGACGCGCGGCGAGCAAGTTGCGGGTTCGGCGGGCCGGGAGAGTTCTAAATCTCTCCCGGGTGCGCTCCGCCATCTTCTTCGCGAGCATTACATGTTCGCAGAAGGAGGTGGCGGCGGCCCACGCGCTCGCGCTCCGCACCATTGCCGCAATCATGTTGCCGAGCGAGAGGACTCCCACCCCGATGGCTGAGACGAGGTCACGCCTCGGCGCCTCCCACGCCGGGCAGTGTAAGCTAAGTACGTATACCTACCTTATCTAACACATTTTTATTTATTTTCAGGTTGCGTTAATATTTGGTATTAATGGTGCATGTAGACGGCAAGAGCTTCACAATATTACCACAAAAGACATTGAAAATCAAGGCAAAATGCTTTTAGTTAAAATCCCAAACACTAAAAACAAAACACCCCCATCTTTTATTATCGACGGCCCATTTTATGACGTGGTCAAAAAATATGAAGCTCTGCGTACGACTAAGGCAAGAAATAATCAATTCTTTCAGAATTACCAAAAAGGTAAAGGTACTGCGCAACCTATTGGCATAAATAAATTCAGTACCATGCCAAGTCGCCAAGTTTTTAGGATTGCCGGATGCTTATTGTTATACAGGGCACAGTTTCAGAAGAATGTCAGATGCATTACTTGCTGATTCGGGAGCTGATTGACTTTAAAGCGGCATGGCGGGTGGCGTTCTAACACAGTAGCAGAATCTTATGTAGAAGATTCCATCCAAAACAAAGCAAATATAAGTGCCAAAATAACTCAGGCAATAAATTTGGAGCCACAAATAAAGAAGTTTTGCCCTGAGCCGCGCCCCTTTACTTCTACTGATGCTACTTTTTTATTTACAACTAATGACGAATTACAATGCTCTTCTGCCACCTTTCAAGAAGTTTCGTCGTCTCCAACATTTACCCTAACACAAAACAATGACATTATGACTAGTAATAATAATAATAAAAACATAATTAAAAAACCAACTACAACTACGTATCATTTTAATAATTGTAATTTCACTAACTGTTTCAATAATTAAAAATGAACAAAATATAAAATGTTTTTTTTTTCTGTTTCCTCGCAAATGTGTTAAAAAACATCGTTCGATAGACGTGCGTATTGGTTATAACATGCTCGGCTCAATTACGCCCTCGCCTCTGGCTCGGGCTGAAATTCCGCCTCGCATGTTATAACCATCTTAACGCACTAATATCGTAATGTACTATAACATAATACTATGTAAGCTAGCATGAAATCTATACTATTATAACATTGAAAATTAGTTATGTCGGTACATTGGTGACATTTAAAGAAAACTTGGGTTATTCTGAATGAACGATTCCGAACACAAAAATATTTTATTGGAATACTTGTCAGTTTGTTCGCGATGGACGCCAAACCTACTGAACGGATTTTGCTGCGGTTTTTTTTGTCTGTGTGTCGTGTGTGTCCTCACACGCCTGCCTACTCACCGACGCGAGATAAAACCCGACCCCACCTGGCGAGGCCGCGCTTGCGGCCAAGGTCCGCCGGTAACCCTGGGGTTATCCTTTCGAGGGCTTACCGGGGTGCCCGGCAATGGACACTTGGACAGGACACCGTGCAGTTTTAGTCGATGCACGACATAACCACCCCCGCTGGCCGGCGGGGGGGTATCCGAAGAGATTACCGCACGTAAAAAAACCCCCTTAAAGAAAACATAACATAACTTCACGCCGGTATCCCCGAAGGGGTAGGCAGAGGTACACCGAGGTACACCGTGGCGAATCGTGGGTGTGTAATACATTACACACCCACGATTCGCCAGTTATGTTAAGGTCCCAATGTAATAGGGGGCGAGCCTATTGCCATCTACCGGGCACATTATTAAGCGAGCGATAATTAACATTTATTAATGCACACATAACTACGAAAAGTCAGAGGTGTGTGCCCGGGGTGACTGGGGATCGAACTCGAGACCTCGTCTCAGCATTCCGTTACGTACGCTACTGGGCTATCGCCGCTTCCCTTAAAGAAAAACATAAAAAAAGCAAAAAAAAAAGTAAAAATACTCATTTTCGATCAAAGCGACTTTTCCATTGTCAATATAATATGCATAGCTTAGATCAACTCAAAGATTTCTATAATATAGGTATATAAGTCTGATATATAAATATTATGTAACTTTTAAACACATTTCCTGCCACATACACAATAATAAGTCTAGACGCGCTTAAGTAAAAGTAGTTTTTTTAAATTGAATAAAGAGACAAAACTTATTGTAGAGATAAAAATATTCACGTGCAAACTATTTGCTGTCGTGGTAGAACAAATATAAACAAAACGAATATTTCTTCTTTTAAACTTTGGCTGTCCTGCGGGCCTTTGCATAAGACGCACAGATTATAAAATACAATCCTAATCTTGGAACACATGGAAGAGCGAACTATGCATAGAAAAAGTGCTTATTCAGTTTCTTTAGTGGATTCGGTAGTACCCTAAAGGTAAAGTCCATTTTTTGCCCGTTCCCATGAACCCTGCGACAATGGTGTCGACCTCGCTGAAAGACTCCGTGGAGATCTAAGCAAGAATAAATATTACACAACAATAGGGTGGCTTCTTTGACTTTACTTCATCGTATAGCGGGACTAATAAATCTTGACTCTGACGAAAGATGTGTAAAATGTATTAATATATATTTAATTTGAATTTTATATATAAGTTACTTTAGAATAAAACTAGTTTATATTCTCTTTTGATACTGGACGCAATGAAATACTAAATTAGAAAGTGTAAGTTATTATATCTGATAACTACTTTTAATGAAATAATCAATAACGAATTATTTTGGAAAATTTCATTAAAAATGTAATTAAGAATGCTATCAGTTGTAGTAGTAGATAACAAATTTTCGAAACGGCACCAAATAGTAAGTTTTAAATACAATATGCTTGTTTTGGTAGTAGGTACCGAGACGAAGGCATGAAATGAAATGTACTAATCATCCCTAGATAATACAATTTAAGGGGATGCATTCTTATCAGTCTTAGATCATCGCAGAATAGACTCCACGAACAGAACAGTGTTCCGTTACGGTGATCTATAGCCCTGGAACCGTCTGCACCTTAGAAAGGAAATTTCTAGGAACTCCAGTAGACCTTAACCATCTGCCTTCCAACAAGCGATCTCACCGTGGAGTGAATTAGTCTTACCCTCTTTCAGTTACAAAGTTTTTAGAAGATAGAAGTTTTTCTTAGAAATTTCATGCCCATGAAACATAGCGAATCACCGCCGAGCTAGGACTGGCGTACCTCAACTTTTCGATACACAGATCTTATTATGTCCCTTACTAGCATCTGCTTTGCTGCTTTTGCTTTGCATCCTTACTTGCGTCACTGATGTAATGACACCATTACAGGTGCCATGGCGGAGAGCCGACCCGAGTGTCATTCATACCTACGCAAATAAATCTTATTTGTTGTTTGGAAAGGGTACTCTCAAACTCGATAAACTTGTTTATTGAACTGAGCAATTCATACTTGACAACGACTAAAGAACTACTACTACTAAAGAATCAAACGTATCAATTCAAAATGAAAATTCTTCAAGTTATGATATTATTTTTGTGTGCCATGTTAGTAGGCTGTTTATTAAATTATGAATTAAGTTATGGATGGGCTATTTCGTATCAATTTGAGCAGCTATTTTGAAATACTCTCAAACAAAAATAATGTTAACTATCATAAAAATGGTATGATTATATTATAATTCAATTATTCCGATGTACAAATATTCATTACAAATGAGGTGAGTGTGGATGTACATCAACAAAAGGGGCCCCTTCTAAACCTACACTTAGGTCGCAAGTCCCAAGCTATGTCCCGAGTTCCCAACTCAGCAACGCGATGGGCCCGACACCCGCACGGAGAATCCATGGATTGCTAAGAATATTCGGTCTCTATTTTGGTTAATAAATTATTATCCATTGTACTAACCTTGATATATGTAATGTAAAAATGATTCAAGTATCAAACCATATTGGGCGTTGTACTACGTTGACAACAAAAGGCATAACGGACTTTTTTTTAAGTGGCATCGATCAGATCTTCCTCGTAGATTTTGTGATGGTAAAAGGGACCCGGTATTCCCACGCAGGTAACTTGATTAAATGTTTTAAAATTTGTATTGTGCTAAAATTTCTGCTAAATAAAACGGGTAGAGTTTAAGACAGCGTTAGGTTTTAATCAATTGAACTACGAAATATGAATTATATCTAATATATAATCTAATACTATTAAACGAGCAATTCTTGTATATATAAAGAGTGGAAACATTAAGTATGTCCGACCGATTAATTCTTTATTTTTAAATTGCAAAACTTTATACTTTGTATTTTACATAACATAACATAAACATAAACTCACGGCTATTTCCCCGAAGGGTTAGGCAGGTGTTAGCACCCACATTTCGGTGGTTTATGTTTAGGTCCCAATGTAATAGGTGGCGAGCCTATTGCCATTAACCGGGCACTTATAAACCTGCGATAAATACACACATAACTTCGAAAAGCATCGAAAAGTCATTGGTGTGTGCCATGGTAAAACCTGGGATCGAACCCGAGACCTCGTCTCAGCAGTCCATTACCCATACCACTAGGCTACCGCGGCTGTGTTGTGGTTTACCATCTTTATACTATGTTTTTATTTACGTATGTAATCTGCATCGCTTAATCTATAAAATGACATAAATAGAGTTAATTTAATAAAAAAAAAAAAAAAATTAAATATATCGGCATTTGTTCACAATTTGTACTTTTGCAGTTCCCATACATCATGGCACAGTTTATTCACAAGTCTGATAACTAGAATCGTTAACATATAAATTAAATAAAGTAAAAAAAAACGTGTTCACAGTTTGTACTTTTGCGGCGCCCACACATTTACTTTGGCACGGTTTATTCACTAGTCCGTTAAGTGCTTCCACTTAAGGTTTCCACCCTGTACATATGTATGTATGTATATATTACATATGAAATTGCCGTTTTTCTTGAAGAAATTGGAGGAAACCCAATTTTCAGTACTCACGTTTTTGCATTTTTTTTAGGAATGACAAATCCAAATTTTATGTTTTTTTTTTGTGTATGAATGAGACAACATTAAGCTAACAAACAGCAACTTTTATTACATTTTTGAAAAGTGACAATGGAAAGCATTTAGGAAGTACTGTTTTTGCAGATCAAATTAATTTATCAAGCGGCCAATAAAAAATTGTAAAATCTTGAAATTAACTGTCAAACAAAATATAAATAATGGAAATAGCTATTAAATTACAGGAATAACGAACTCATGAATTTTGTAAGAAAATTTCAGCAATTTCATAGGTAAAGACCTATTATATGTTTATATATAATTAGGTCTTTACCTATGAAATTGCCGAAATTTAAATACTATATTTAGTAGAGATTTAATATTTATATACTAGATATAGATATATAAACTGAGTCTAGGAAACGGCTCCAACGATTTTCATGAAATTTAGTATACAGCGGGTTTCGGGGGCGATACATCGGTCTAGCGAGGTTTCATTTTTAGAAAATGTCGAAATAAAACCGAGGAAAGCTCGGTTTCTCAGATATCATTGAGCACTGTAATTGCTAACCTTTTTATCTTGTTTTTTGTTCACCACATAGTTTTTGTTTTGTTCATATAATTTTGCGTTTTAACAGAATGTGTCTAAACGATTGACTTAAATGTGCTGAAAGAATCTCTACATCATTAGTGGGAGAATATACTGAACCTACTATTTTTAAATTTAAATTGGTTTTGTAAAGTTGTTTTGTATAAGTATTCTGACGAATAAAGATTAATATAATTTATAAAAAACCTGGGTAAAAAATTAAAGCAAATCGGGATTTATAGCAAGTATGAAATTATGAATAAGTACATAAGCATTATTTCGTAGGCACTGTAATTTTATAACAAGTATATACAATAATTTAACATTTCTAAACTAATAATAAACAACGACTCTGCCAAAACCTACAAGAGGACTACTCTTCGATACTCTATCTTACGGTACCTGCTATTTTATTATATTTAACATATTTATTATTAATTAACTCGTTTGCACACGAAAAACTGGTATACTTTAGACATGTCGACCGAGTTACGTTGAATGTATTTGTACAAATGACGTTCGTACAAAATGAAAGCTTTGGAAGTCCGTACCCCTTTTTTCCTTTCTAGAAATTCAACTAAAAGGTCTACAAGTATTTCAAGTGAAGTAATAATCTACTCAGATAAGACCAAAACAAGGGTTCGAAGTCATGTAGATACACTCGCGGATAACGATAAAAATATATCGGACTAAGAGGATACTTGTTTTAAAGTGTGCGTGCCCTTGTGATTGTAATAACATTATTTCTATATATTTAATTCATTGTGTTTTAAATATAAATAATGATGCTATTTGTATATACCAATAAATAAAATTGAAGTTTAGATTTGTGATATTAAAATAACAGCTTTTTAATGATTGGATATGCTTGTACACACGGTAGACACTTATAAAAAAAATACATTTTTTTAACATTTTTGTCTGTCTTTCTGTCAGTTTGTTGCGAGTAATCTCCGAAGTGGCTGGGCTGCTTTTACTGCAGATAGCTGATGTAAAGAATTAGGGTTCAGCGCAAAACAATTAACACTCAGATCGAGGTCCATGCGGACGAAGTTGCGAGGACAGCTAGAGTCTGGCCATCGGTTCTTTGCACAAGAAAAGAGCGGTAAATTCAAAAAAACAAGGGGTGACAACACCGACTATAGACTGAAGAAATGCGTTTGATACTATTATTTTTTATATTCAATTAAAGTTATTTTATACATTTTTATTTATTACGTGTTATCATACCTGTACATATTATATAACAAACTGAGTCGGATAAGCTGCACAAACTTTAAAATTAGCTTAGATATCATCATTATAGCGTTTAGTCCCGTTTGCGGCCCAAACTTGCACTCCGGTATTTATGAATTAACGGTGACTGTAGCCTAATGGTTATGGCATTGGACGTACAATGTTGAGGTTACAGTTTCGATCCCCAGTCATTGCACTACCGGTATGAACCCACACAAGCAGTTTTATACTAGTAATTCCTGTTGCTAGTATGCTTTTATTAAAAAATAAATTTCCAACTTACACATAAAGTTAACATACATGCTTGCTCATCATGCAAATAATGATCATGTCCAGGATACAAGAAAAAAAATTACAAGTCATTAATATTTATAATTTTATTATGATTCATAATCAAAGTCTGATTCTATAAATTCAACACCTGAAAATGAACTGTCACTATCGTCATCATCATCACGTACATTTATTATAAATCGTTCCAGTGCTGTTTCTGTAATTCCATCTCTTAATTTGTATTCATTTTCGACGTGAATAACGTGATCTGTGCATTTCTTCCAATCATCAGCCGTTACATCATCGCCAGGTCACCTTCTAAAACACATACAAGAAAAATAAATAGTAAATAGTATTCACACATGATACCCGGACATAAATATCAAGCCAACTATCAAGAATACTTACCAGCAGCTGTAAGGATTTCGTCTAAGCGATGTATTTTTTCGTTCTGGATTCGTTCATTATCAAGTTTTATGTCTTGATACTTGCCGATCATGGTAAATATCAACTTTCTAACTACGCCTTTGATAGCTTTCGGCATTTTTCAATAATTTCAAAAGAATATTGATTGAAAAACACTATAAACACAAAAACGGGACAATCCGTTTGACACTGACATGACACTCATGACAGTTCAAAAATATTGCCATGTATAGATTTTAAAAAACAGTCCAGTGCAGAGAACCGATGGCCAGACTCTAGTAGTAAAGTTGTTTTGTATAAGTATTCTGACGAATAAACATTAATATAATTTATAAAAAACCTGGGTAAAAAATTAAAGGCACTGTAATTTTATAACAAGTATATCCAATAATTTAACATTTCTAAACTAATAATAAACAACGACTCTGCCAAGTAATAAATAAGGTTCAGTTAAATAATTTAGTCGAATTCAATAGATGCTAACCAGTCGGAAGACATCATTAGATAAAATTGATTGGATCAGTTTTCTTATTCTTGGTTACTCCTTCTTGCACAAACACTTAAGATATCATTACTTGTTGAACCTGTTGAATGTCATTCATGGTACAATTACTACACTGCCTTTGCTTAAAATAAATTTATACCTTTTAAATATGTCCTTAATTTAATCAGTAAAACATCGAGACGACACGATCGAAAAAAAAATTGGCCATTCTGTTATCACACTTTAGCGAGATGACCTTATATTACTAGCATGTTTACAATCTATAACGAAAACATGTTTATTCTGTGTAATAGCTTGAAAAACGTCGTTACAGAATGTCATTATGATAAGTTAATGTCAACATGATTACTTCCTTTCAATATAAAAGTTAAACAGAGAAATAAACCACGGTAAGAATTGCTATATAGAATATTAGGTATTGGTTCTATTTCGGGGTGCGAGGGATATGCCCTATGGGTAACCTTACAGCCCGCCGTCTGTAGACCCGAGACGGCGTGCGTTTTTAGTCGGTTCAAGCCCGACATAACCGCCCCTGCTGGCCGGCGGGGGGGTATCCGAAGGGATTTCCGCATGAAAAAAATAAATAAATAGGTATTGGTTCTATTTCTTCCCGTGCATTTCGATTTCAAACATAATAAAATGAGGTAAGGAAACGTAAAATCAAGAAACTAGAAACATAATTTATGTTTTTCTCTACGTAACAATCATTAGTTAAATAATAAATAAAATCTATGACTTTATGAATTAGGAGACTTGGGGACTTACCACGATGCTCTTATAGCAAGCCAAAAGCACTGCAGTTCAGCTGAGGGAGAGAGATGGAGATGGACATAGAGCGTGAGCCCCTGGCTACTTTATGGGACAATAGTACGGGGCTGCGTTGTAAACCGCAGATCAGTTTAGAATTATTTTTTTTCTTCTTACTTCTTTTTGACAAAATGAAGTACTTACTTTTCATTTTAATTATTGGTTTTAAAAGTGCCGTTTATATTGCCTATACAAAATAAACAGTTTTTGATTTCGACATCGAGTTCCCCCTAGAATCATCCTGGGTGTTGACTTTTCCCAATTCTTACAAAAATAATAACAGCTGAATGATAAGGCACAAAATTTATTATTATAAAAAGTATAGATAGTAGAAGCATAGGTAGCAGAAATAATTTTTCTCACTAAATATGATCGATATGCATCCAAGTGTTTCAAAAACTTTAATCTTTTGAAACTGCGCCTGACGAATGAAGCGGAAAATATTTAAATGGAAGTCAAAATAGCGTGGCAAACTACCCTGTAAAATATGATCATATTCTGATAATAAAAACTAAAGGAGAAATTTAACTACGCCCCGGAAACAGCGAGCGTGCGTGACGAAGTAAGAAATAGGAACCTGAATGTATACAAATTCTGAAATAGTTAGAAATTCCTCACATGTCTTTGCAACAACATTGATGAAGCAGTACTGCTAAAATATACCTGTGTAACCTTCCTGTGAACTGCCAGCTGTTTCGACCAAGCTCGTGGTAACAACTTTAGATTGTGATGATGGGTTTTGTTTTTAATAATGGTTTTGTCAATTCTTGTTCTTCCTACTTGTGTTAAAAGTTTATTTCTATTAGTTGTATTACTCCAAGTTTTTATCAAGTTAATTAAATCATTTTAATACATCTTAATATCTTATTTTTAGTATTCAACATAATTCAAATGTTTCATGACCGTTAGGATAGGATGCTTTGTAATGCTCTACAGCCAGCAACAAACAATAAAAATTGAATCTCAAAGTTCGACCCCTAAACCTTAAACCGTAATCATTCTCTGCGGCTCTCCCTCGGAATCTGGATATTTTTTACACGGGATACCGGCGGCGCATTACAATTATAATAGCGCTATCGCCTTACCGTTAACGGCTCGGGGTATTGGGCCGATTCTACCATTGGTATAAACGACTGATTAACTTAAGCTTTAATATTTATAACGATTGAAAACTTAGTAGTTGTGTCATTTAAAGTCTTGTTTGGATATAGTGTTATTGATTTATATTTTTATTACTTGGATGAAATAAGTAAATATACTAAATAATGGGTGACTAATAGTCGATTCGAAATATAAGTATTTAAGATGTGTTGTTGATTTTACTATATGAATTCTATATTCGTCGATACCTATGAAGCATTGTGTTTTAAATAAATCATTTCGTCCAATCAATCGTTCAAATCTTTAGATGACAATTTTTACTGTTAAAAAATTTCTACAACGTTTAAAGTACATGTATACAAAAAAAAATAATAGTTAAATGCATACATACAATTCCTTTTTTGTGTGTCTCACGCATCAGTCGAAAAGGATTAGTTTCAGCAATATTATGTTAAGCAGAGCGTTAAATTTATTTAATATAGGCGCACGTAAACTGTCTGTATCTTCAAATCCACGGTCTAACAATGTAAGAAAAAACTGTACTTTCTAATACACTTTTCTGTTATTAATTATTACAATTTTACCATTGTTATTAATTAATGATTAATTATCACTTAATCTTTAGTTAACACACTACCAAGGTGTCGTTTACCGGTTCGGCATAAAATTAGTAAGGTTTTAAGTAGGTCATTTACTGACAAATGATTTGGTGCATTAACATAAGGGCCTTTGTCTCAGTTACCGGTATTAGAGAACGCGTTGTTAATGGACCCACTAACATCATTGGACATTTTTAAATTAGATATATAACAATTAACGTTAGCGTCATAACCCCTCTAAGTACCAATACTGAAAGAATAATTAGTTTTCTTTTAAAAATCGAACGAACGAACTTTAAATTTTTTTCATCCCTATCCTATTTTGTATTTTTATAGCCCATTATAGGTTCATCAATATCTAGATTGAGATAATCTCTAATTCAAAATATCTTGCTTCGGTGGCAAATTGAGAGCTATAGTGGCAGTTGCGCATGAAGTTTTGGCTTAAGCTTTCGGGTTGGGAAGTGTTGTTGGGTCTTTCTGTTAGCAGATTCTCAGTAGCAGCACGCAGTCTAAAAACGTACCCAGTAGACAGCAATAGGCCATAGCCGATAGCCGACAGATTGTCTATAGCCGGCGAAATATGGGTGTATAATAAGTACACTTCTATTCACCTTTCATTGAAAATATACGTGAATATATAAAAATATATCCTTGTACATTTTTTTCCAAATTATTAAGCCGTTTTGTAAAGATATCAAAGTAAACATTTGATCGAATTCAAATATATTTATTGTCATTAAATTAGCATAATCTAACATCACAATGTTTCTAGTATGGAAGGCACTAAGTTAAGGTAATTATTTTGTATAAGAAGGTGCCCTTGCATGCGTATATATTTACAACCATTTTGCTAAAAAATATTTTTATATAAGCATACTTATAATAGACAATAGTTGAGTAATTGAGCTAAGCAAAAATTACTAAAACCATTAGTAGAACATAATAAATATACAAAACTTGAAGTACAGGCATGTTCCGACCGTTACGAAACACCTTGCGCCCGCGCTGTCAACCGACTTTGGTACTAGCAGCTGTATGTAGAATGCTATAGTACTATCGAAATGAGTATTTCGAATCATGTGTGTTTAACTATTTATCTATTTAACACTATTAAGACGTTCATAATTGTATACTATATTTAATAACTGTTATTTAGTTACAGAACGAGCTTGTCTGGTTTTCTCTTGCCACCATTTTAACGTTTCTTCAAATTGTTCTCGATCTTCAGGTGTTACATGAATATCAGGTAACTCTCTTTTTAGGTCTAAGTCATCATGATATTCGGCCCCAACAAATGTACTCTCCTCTTTGTATTTGTACTCATTGTGCACTATGAGATCAGGATCAATTGTGACTAGTGGAAGACTAGTCTCCTCATTAAAACTGTGGTGCATTTGTTGATTAATTGTTTCAGAATATTTAACTTCAAAATCACTATCACTGACTAGCACATCAGTTTCACTAAGGTAATTACTTTCCGGTATTACCGTGAACTGTTCTGCTGAGCTCGGAAATGCGAAATGCCCATCTAGTATATGTGAATTAACTTCATCATGTCCTAGTAGATCCGACGACGGAGTCATGGGCTGCCCACCATTTTCTTCTTCTTCGTACAAATGTGGAGTAGTCACCAACTGAAAAGGTTCTGTTGCTTGTAACTCTACATACTGCTGCTGCGGAAGATGTAAAGATCCATCTAGTTCATCTTCATCCATGTCGTCATCTTCAATAGCGGGTGACTGCATTGAAAAGTAGCTTCTTTCTTGACTGTTCTCTCTTGGAGAGGAGGACGCTGGAGAGGGGAATGATTCCATTGATGGACGCGTAGCATTTTCTTTATCAGCGTGACCGATATTTAACAAATTTTCCAAATTTCGGATGTACTCGACAGCCATGCGTAAAGTTTCTACTTTACTTAGTTTTTTGTTCGGCCCTCTGTTTGAGTTAGCGTTCTCAAAAACAGCGGCAACTTCTTCGGGTATATGTTTTCGAAGAGCTGCAAAGCCATCATTTACTTGCCGAACTCTATTCCGTTCCCGCGCATTTCTTCGTGCAACAGCAAGCGGAGTTGGTGACCGTGCTACTTCTTCTGAACTGTTTTCACGAAGCCGAGGTTTCTTTGAAACTACATTAGATGTATGTGACTCAGCAGCCCGAACTAAAGAAGACACTGACACTGTTGTTGGAGGAGATTGAATCTTCTGCTTCTTTCTCACAATTATGATTTCACGTGGAGCATTACGATGCCCTTCATTGTTTGTTATATTCACAGAATTATTTACGGATTCTTGGAGCACCTGCACCTTGCCGATGGGCGAGTTGCGGAAGACGACAACACCAATAGAACTCATTTCGACCCGATGATTTGCACTTTCACATGTTACGATTGTTTATCTTGAATTAGTTATGGACTTGATTTACGATTGGATCACGTAAATAGTTGAAAATAACTGTTTTCTAGGAAGTAGAAAGTTTTGCTGGTATCAGGGCGCCGGCCGCGACAGGAATGGCGCGTGCCGCGCGGGCTCACCTGGGGTGGCTCGCGGGGGGATCAACAGGGGTACTTACGTTTACTAGTTGCACACATGCTCTTTCAAAGGGCGGAATGGGGAAGCGTTAGCGTTCAATAACATTAATGTGTTATAGTAGAGGCATTTTCGTTTCGAAGATAAATATTTATTCGTGGTTCGTAAAAGCACATTATGGTTATACAGCGTATGCATAGTATTAACTATATAATAGTTATGTATATGCAACCATTGAACGTAAAATATCAACTAGTTTTTTATGTCCATATAACTGATTAATTGTTTTAGTATTTTTTATAAAAATAGTATTAATTAAGAAAAGAAGAATAATAAATGAACGAAGGTTCGTTACAAGCAATGTTTGAAACCCACATGATATCCCCTTTTCATTTTATAACTGCAGACTGTTAACCGCTATATTTTTCGTTTAAACGTATTTTTGTAATGAATGTGAAATCTACTTCAATTTATTTAGAGACAAATTCTACTTTTATTTATTTAGATATCTTTAGATGATACATTTAATATTTAAATAAAACCATTTTGTAGAGATTATAGGAAAAAAGTAAAAACAAACTAATATTAAATAATTTAATATTTTTGAGGCCACAAAGTTCTTGTTAATAGAAACATACGGTATATTCGTAGAGATACATTGCATCTAAATGGAACGAAATAATAAAAGCTAAGCCGTTCCGATATGAGCCATAACGATATCCCAAAACTTAAACGAAATGAAGGACAATAATAATTTTCATGGGGTGTCGCACCCAACTATATCTGTACATGTGTGTGAGTGTATTACATACCTCCACATTTTTATTATGACAATATAATTCACACACATTGAAGAAACGATACACATACACAGTAATCGGCTTAAACCGTTCGCGTGCTTGAATGGAATTCGAATTTTAAAAATGATCTGGCGCAGAGGGTTTTACTAAAATGCTATGGGAACTGTTACCAAATATGTAATAATATCAGGACATAATAAATAATTATAATAAAGGGGTTTAATATTATTATTTACCATACCTAACTCAATATTATTGAAAAATTGTCTCAGCGCAGCAAGAACGTAATCTAAAGGATTTTAAGACTTTGCTACCAAATTCGGTATTAATACTTTTGCTTATTAATTTTTTTTTTGATTATAAATAAGTGAAACAGCTGGTGGAAAGAGATTTTTTTTCTTAAATTGTAGTCATTTTGTGATATTATAATAAAAATATTACTGAGATATATTATTTGCTTTCAAATTTACTATAAGTCAGCTAGAGTTAAATTATTCCGAAGAGAAAAAATAATTATCTTTTTTGTATCTCCTTTTGCTTGTATGTGTATATCTCTATGTGTGTATGTGTGGATACACCCACGCCAGCTGCGTGCCCTTTAGCTTTTGTGTAGTGGCACGCGCCGCTATCCTATGGCCATTATTATAGAGTTCAAATGCAACTATAGTTCAGTGTTTTGATATTTTAACTCTAACCTGTATGTAATAGGGTCAGCTTTTGATTATTTGATGTATTAATAGTAAGCTGTTCCAATTAGATGAACTGGTTTGATATATTATCGTGGATTTTAATGATAATTAGGATTTAACGCCTTTATTTTATATAGATTTAGATATGAAAAAGACGGGACATCTAGGACGGGACTTGAATCCGCGACCAGTCCCTTACAGGAGGAATACTCTGACCAACTGAGCTACCTAGACACGTCCCAGATATTTTTCTATTTTTAATGTATTCTTATTCACATTATAGTAACTGACTGAAAAGACGTTGCAGTTATTATACCACTGTACTATATAGTACTGCAAGGGCCGTCTTTACCCGAGGGTGCAAGGGGGGCAGGGCGATACTGCCTACAAAATGTATATACGCAATAAAAAACTCATATAGGTATGTATATAAGTATAAGTAAGTATATATTCATATAAGTAAGTAAATATTTATTAAAAAAATACAATATAAAAATTGAGTTTTATTTTTGTTGGCTACTGCCGCTAGCTGGGCCCAAGTGGGTGGGCCAAAATATATGCCGGCCAGGAATTACTCGAAAATTTCGAGCCCTCACGGCTCCCTTATCTTATGGTGAGAGAAAGAAGAAAGAAAGAAAGAAAACATGTTTTCATTGCGGATTAGCATTAGCAGAAGTAGGCCCAGGGTGGCCGACCGTCGTGTTTCTGCGCGAATCTCTCTATTGGGGAGGGCGGATTTTGATCTCCAAGAACACATCGGGGTCACCTATGTTGGTGCCCAAGGCTGGCCGAGGTTTCTGGGACATCCTTTCCTGGGCACACTGGGAAATGCGGGAGCTGTCAAGGTCACCGAGTTTTGGAATTAATTTATTCCTAACCTATTGCCATTGACTCGACGAAGAAGAAGATAGGCTTATATGACGAAACACCGTGGTGAGAGGAAGACCGAGGAGGCTTCCGCACACAAAAAAGTACTCGAGCCCAGAATTTCAAGCCTTTCTCGCACGCACACACGTTCATAATTAACCTGTAAACTGCATAATGTGTACATTTTTTTTCTCAGCACTAAACAACCACTTATATTTAACTAGCTGTGCCCTTCCTCTTCCCTATCCCTGAACCAAATTTCAGCCAGATTCATTCAGCCGTTATGTCGCGTCAGCGGGGGTGGTTATGTCGGGCTTAAACCGACTAAAACACGCCTTCTCGGGTCTTCAGGGTGTAAGGTTGCCTATAGAGCATTTCCCTCGCACCCCGACTGACCTTGGGCCATCTCTGGCTTCGAGATGGCGCCATCGGGTTTGGGAACCACGGTGTCCCCGTCAGAGTAGGCGGATACATTCATTTCATCTTGGGATAAAAATCCTACTTGTACTACTTTCATATCTAATTGTTTTCATAAAACACATAGAAATTTATAAAAACATGTTTGATATAAAGAAAATACTGAATCATAAATTAAAAGGATCGAAATAACTGTTAATAGCAATCCTTTGAAAATGGCTTTGATGATGATGATGATAACATATTGGGTCAGACCAATGACTTCTGTGTATACTAGACTGGCTGTTCTGAACAAAAAAATTGGTATAGATTTTTGTACACAACTTTGGCGCCACGTTTTGTTACTGTTATAGCCATAGAGTATACTAAATTTATTTTATATGAGATCATCATCTGTAATCTCATAATATGTCATCTGTAAAGTAAGTAAGGGTGCCAAAATTATGAATCTATAGTGAGGCCTCCCGTACCCCTCCCCCGTTTCCGTCTCACCCCCGAATTGTGACACACCTTTTTGTTCAGAACTGCTTCTCTAGTATACATAGAAGTTATTGGGTCAGAACTTTACACCTAAGACTTAGAACACCGGAAGAAATGGAGGAAGAAAAGCCGTACAGCGGACCCTGTGCCAAAAGTCCAGGATGCACCCAGGATTCTACAGTAAGATGATGATAATAATGACCTTATACCCTTTTCTCTAATTTCGGTGTTGTACTAAATTATGAATGAGCATATGGATTTTAAAGTTTGAATTGTAGTTCAAAAATGTCTTCAAAGAATCCTTTGTTAAATTCACACATCCAACAAGCGCCTACTTATTTTATAAAGCAAAATTGCTCAAGAATTGAACTTGAGATTAGTTCGTGGCCAGGCGTATTGTAAAATTTGAACTCAAATGTGTAGAATTTTTAACATGTTTCATTATTGATATAACTGTAATACGTTATAGTTTTAGTAATTTAAATAACAGCCAGTTCTTGATCTCCTTGTAAAAAGTACAAAGTTTAAGTAGCTATTTACTTTTAATATTTACAGATTTTGGCTCCACCTGAAGTATGTATTTTAGTACATAAAACATTCTGAACAAACATTCTGTTGACTTTGTGAATCTGATCTAAATAATACGTATGAACCAAAACTGAAGAAACGAAACTGTTTCTGCCTCAGTAACATAATTTTAAACCTTTATCGTAGGTTTAGTATACCACCAATTAAATTAAAATACGAACAACGAAAGTCTACGGATTAACAGTAAGACGAGCGCTGTGTGCCTAATACTCAAAAGTGCATCCTGTAACTCAAGATGTCGTGTTTTTTCGCGCCAATCCGCTCAGTAAGACGAAGCTCACCATCTTGCGAACATGTGGGATCCGTGAGTGCACCTATGGTGCATTATTATCCAGGCTATATTTAGCCTGACCATATGGTTAAAGATTGGGGAAGGTGCAGAAAATTGGAGACACCAGGGGACTTGGTGCTTAAATCTATCAAAACAGAGAAACCCTTTCAAAGGAGGTGCTTTTTATGTCATGTAGTTCAGCATATATTTGAATTTGGATTGAAGTAAATTAAGTTGGTACAAAAATAATGAAATCATCACTAGCATCAAAAGCTATATGTTATAAATTTTGTCAATGACTGCGCCGTCGCGGCCTCGCTTTGCTTTGATTTATCTGAGCTTTTTTCACTCAAACCATCGTAATCCTACCAATATTATAAACGCGAAAGTTTGTGATAATGTATGTGGTACGGTACAGGGATATATTATAGTCTGGAATAACATATCGGCTACTTTTTATCCCTCGAATAGGTTCCCACGTTTATTGTTCGTAATCTATACTACTATAAAACTAGGTCTGCAAGGCGAATCGCTGCTTGCAATGTTGAGCTGAGTGAGACATCGTGAATCAGATTTAGAAAATTTTGAACAGTGATCATTCCTCCGTGGCAAGTCCGATTTTGAAAATTCTTTTTGAAAGTCACAACTCTGGACATGCTTTCTGAGCGTGTAAAGTTTGGTCACAGTGTCTCGAGCGGTTATTATGTAATTCCATCTGGAATTTTTTTAACAGTGATCATTCCTCTGTTTTAGCATTAATTTTTTCAAAATATATCCATAGACCTTCCTCTGATTAACCTCTTTAATCATACCAAATTTGGTTCTGATTGGATTAGTAGTTTAGGAGGAGACCTGTGACAAAGAAAATCCTGAAGTCTGGTATGAGAAAATTTATTTATGCAGTTCTTGTCTGTTTGTTCGCGATGGACGCAAATACTATTCATTTGCTCAGACTTAAAATCTGCCGTATGTTTGATTGCAATTAATTAAATAGAACTAGAGATATGACCAAAAAATTATAACCGATCTCCGCGCGGGCGGAGCCGCATGAATCAGCGAGTTATTTAATATTTTATTATTATAATAGATACTTATATACTACTGTAATACCCTTATAAAATTTCGTATAAACTGATAAAATATTAACAAATAGTTTATAAACAAAACCGGAGTCTAGACGTTAGAATCAAACAAAAACTAACCTGTGCATTCATACTCACAAACCAGCTGTGTTATGAATAGTTTTATGCTATAACCTATCTCAATATAGGACACCTTGAAATAGCTAGCCTATTGAGGGCTTCCCCGATTCAGACGTATTATTTTATTATTAGAATCGTGAATAAAGGGGAGCCTTCAACTTGAAATTAAATAAGCTAAGGTCAACACAACAAAGCCACGTCTGCCATTTCAGACAGCATCTAGACGACTAGACTAGCTGTTCAATGAGTATAATATCAAGGGGGAGTTGTAAGCATTTCCGTTTCGAAATATTGGATATGATTCGCACGAAGAATAAACAGAAATGTCTTTTATACACGTTATGAGAAAGTAAAAGTCTTTTCTATTAGAGTTGAAATTGTAATGAAAGTGAGTGTGTTACTACTAATTGTAAATGAATGGGAAAGTTTTGATGGATGAATGTTTCTCATTTATTCACGCCGGAAGTGCTGAACGTATCGGGATAAAATTTGGTAGAGATTTAGATTAAAGTCTGGGATCGCACATAAGCATTCCCATGTCCCACCGATGAGCCGCGGGCAGCAGCTGGCTAGGCTAAGTCATTAAATCTAAATAAGTAAGTTGGTTTCTATCTAGCCTTAAGCTAGTGCTTTTGTCTCTATTACTTAAGTTTTCAATTGACTTGCTTAAGTTATTTCTTATAATTACAAATTCTTCCATAAAATTTGCATTTCAGTGCGATCTCAAGTTTTCTGTCGTTTAAGTTGAACGTATTTGCTTGACTGCTATGCTTCCCATCACATGTAATCAAAAATATGGTTTGGAAAATATGGGTATATAATACACTTTTGCCAACTGCTTCAGGAATATAAGGCGTGAGTGTATGAATGTATAGTTCTGGATCCAATTCTTGTTATATAATTCATATTTCGTTACTAAATGTTAATTACTTACATACTAAGTTATAATTAGGTGTAGTATAGAGTGAATTGCTTTCAGAGTTCAGACAGTACACTTCATTCACACTTATTGATTCACATCATACACGGTACCCTCAGACCTGCCCCTTTGTTTGGATCTAAGAAATGCATTCGTTTTCAATAAACTCTTTGTGAACTTCTTAAAAAACTACAATATTATATTTGCACTTTCGCAAATATCATAGCCCTATATCCCCCGGTTTATTTCACACAATTGTTGATTGTACTAGCAGTTTCACAAAATTTGTAGTCTCAAGATCAAGTTTTTTTTTCAAGTCGTTCTATTCAGTTTGGGCTTCAGTTTCCAATGGTAAAACCGTTATATGATGTGAATTAACATTTATTTGAAAATATAAGCCATAAATGATGCATAAATTAGAGAGAATTACTTCTCCACCGTATGCAGACCATGAAGGACGTTTAAAGTGTTACATTCAATGATATAAGAAATAATAATGATTTGGAAGAATAACGGGCGTGACCTTTATTCTTACAAAGCTTTATTATTTCACGCCTCTTTAAGTGCCTTTTTTTTGTTTTTTGTGCGGAAATCCCTTCGGATACCCCCCCGCCGGCCAGCGGGGGCGGTTATGTCGGGCTTGAACCGACTAAAACCGCACGCCGTCTCGGGTCTACAGACGCCGGGGTGTAAGGTTACCCATAGAGCATATCACTCGCACTCCAACTGACCCTGGGCCATTCGCAGTGTCCCCTCTGATAACAGCAGAGGGGTACCTGGAGCGACCAACCCCGCGGGCCTTGCAGGCTTGCCATACCTCGACCCTCTCGTGCAATGGGGTCAGCTGGCCCTGAAAAGGGCCGGTGGGTCAGATTCTTGGCCGTTGACGTTGACGCCAGCTACTCCTGAGGAGCAATCAATGATGCGTCATCGCCCACGTTGCCCAGGGTGCACCAAATTTGGAGGTGATCCAACCAGTCGCACCCCCCTCTTTAAGTGCCTATATACAAAGTTATAAGTATAGTATAAAGTAAATAGCATTCACAGTATGAGTATTGGTATAATAATGATTACGATTTAAATTGACAAAATTCCGTGATTAGACTTTTTTGAAAATAATATTGTTGTTCAATTCCGGGCCAGGAGGTATAGTGCGCAGTGGAAGTTGGCCCTCCTGGCTACAATGGGGAATGAGCAGTCTGCGGTTCACAGAGCCAATTTTGTTACTAAATAGGTTAGACTTACCAGTTAGTAGAAGGCGCCTGAAACCGTGCGCTTTTATCTGTCTGTGTCTGTATTCAAGTGTACCTGGAGTGTAGGATGTATGATGTTGTGTGTAGACAAATAAACACAATGCGTGGTATGGTAGCCCTTCACATCAAATATGTAATTCGGTCGAACAACTCCCAACTGAATACGTTAATAATTCCAAAATATAAACAAACCAACGCGAGCCAAATATGATTTTCGCGGATTATATTTTATTCGAACAAACTTATTTCAACCAAACCAAACATTTTCTCAAGACAATTCTTTCAACAAGTTGACAACCAAGTGACAGTGGTAGATCTGTCAACGCAAATTTTGTTTTTTTTTTACTTCGTTTAGGAACGTAACATCTACCCCCCCCCCCCCCCCGGACGGGCCTTCCCGTCCGCTAATCAATTGGAAATCTTGATAAGGTTGCGACCGCTCTCCTCATCACCGATCCGTCAACCAAAACCTCAGCAAATCGAGGAACCCCATCGGTGCCAGCCACTAGATTGAGAATGCGCCCCCGGCGCCAATACAACGGCATTAGGTTGGCATCCTTAATCAGGACGAGGTCTCCGACCTTAGGAGGATGAGTTTTATCCGTCCACTTGACGCACTGCTGGAGGATGTGCAAGTACTCCAAGCTCCAACGCTTCCAAAAGCTCTGAGCGAGCTGTTGCACTAACTGGAACCGCGATAGCCGATTTCGGCTCACATCGACAAAGGGGCGCTCCGGCAGGGCGACAAGTGGTTGTCCAATCAAAAAATGGCCCGGGGTTAGGGCCTCCAAATCATTAGGGTCCGAAGAGAGCGGGCACAATGGACGCGAGTTTAGTACGGCCTCAATGCGGCAAAATACCGTAGCTAATTCCTCAAAGGTGAAACCTTTTTTTCCCAATAATCTCCGCCAGAGTCCCTTAGCTGCTTTCACTGCGGCTTCATAAATACCCCCCCAATGGGGGCAGGCTGGCGGGTCAAACAGCCAAGTGACCCCTCTGCGGGCTAATTTGTTGCCTATGTCAACCTGGAACACCGCAAGGAAGGCGTAAACTTCCTTCAAAGAGTTACTTGTACCTCTGTAATTGATACCGCAATCAGATCTAATTAAAGAAGGCAACCCACGGCGAGACACGAATCTATCCAAAGCTGCCACAAAGGCCTCCGTCGAGAGCGAGGTTACTAGCTAGAAGTGTACTGCCTTCGTTGACAGGCGGACAAACACACACAAATAAGCGTTAAGGATTTTACTGTTACGAAGAGTAGACGTCTTCACCAAAAACGGACCGGCAAAGTCCGTTCCGACGCCTGCAAAGGGCCTCGCCTCATTGACACGATCAGCCGGCAAGTCTCCCATCATGGGCTGCATAGTGGGGGCCTTAGTCCGGTAGCATGGCATGCAACGAAAGACAATGCTGCGGATAGTACGACGGGCCGATAAAATCCAAAAGTCTCGCTGCAGAATGGCCAACAGTGCATTACAACCGGCATGCGAGTTCTTAATGTGTCGATCAGTCACCAACAACTTGACCAAATGGCCTTCCTTGGGCAACAAGAGGGGGTGACGAGCTACTTAGGGGAGGCTAGAGTGCCTCAAACGTCCTCCAACACGCAAGAAACCCGTATCATCCAAAAAGGGGCTCAGCTTACTGATAGCTCCCGACAACTTAGCCATACCGGACTTCAAGATTTCAATCTCCTTCTCAAAGTGTGCAGTCTGCACAGAGCGGACCCAAAGGAGGAGAGACTACTGGAGCTCTTGAGGAGAAAGGACCGGCGACAGGCGTTTGTCCCCACGGTTCCTACAATTGTGACGAAAGCGCCTGATCCAAGATGTGACATTCAACAGCTTATCGAGGGAGCTGTACCGATTCAACAAAAGGTCGGGATCAAACGGCGGGTCCTTCGTCTCAACAGCGAGCACCCTTAGCCCGTGCAAAGGATCCGTCATCAAGACTGGCATTCGAGACCAAGCATCCTCGGACCGAGTCAGCCAGTCTGGCCCCCACCAGAGGGGGTGATCAATCAAGTGAGGGGCCGTGCACCCACGTGAGGCCACGTCGCCGGGGTTCAGGTCCCCAGGGACATACATCCAAGTTAAAGGCGTTGCAGAATTTTGTATCTGTAACACTCGGTTCGCCACAAAGACCTCCAAAGTGTGGACGGACGTCTTCAACCAACACAAAACAATTTGACTGTCCGTCCAAGCGTAAGAGGATCGAATGTCCACAGTTTCACCCAAGGTATTAACAACGTGATTCGCACAAGCAGAGCTGCCCCTGACAACTCCAATTTGGGAATGGTCACTGCTGTTCGAAGAGGGGCCACCTTGCTCTTGGCCATGACCAGCGACAGCTTCCCCTGGCCTGTCGCGCTGACGGTGCGCAGATAAACAAGGGCTGCGTAAACGTGCGACGACGCGTCACAACATCCGTGGAGGGTAGCAGTGTAACTCCCAGGGGGGAGGATGGCGCGGGGCAACACGACCTCATTGACCGCAGGGAGTGTGGACACAAAGTGGATCCAATCCTTCAACAGGGTTTCCCGAAGCGGCTCGTCCCAACCAAGTCCCGCGGTCCAGAGACGCTGGAGAAAGCATTTCGCCCAAAACAGTACCGGACAAATCCAACCATTAGGATCAAAAGTCCTTGCGACAGTAGACAACACAAGTCGTTTAGTCCAAGTGTGGGGCGACTCTAGGTCGACATCGTGTGTAAAGATGTCTTGGACCGGTCTGTACTGAACACCGAGGACGGCCATCATGGCGGGGTTGTCAACGTCTTCAAACAAATGCGGGTCCTGTCTATGATCCTCCGGCAAACCTTCCAATAGAGCTGGAGAGTTGGACACCCATTTACGCAACTCGTATCCAGCGGAAGCCAGGATCCCAATCAACTCGTCACGCAATAAAATGGCTTCCCCAACCGTGGGAGCCCCAGTCCAGACGTCATCAACGTACAGGTCCGTTTTCAAGATGGCGGACGCCCGAGGGAACTTCAAACGCTCTCGGTCCGCCAGCTCCCAAAGCGAACGAATGGCAACAAAGGGGCTAGAACGAAGGCCGTATGTATTCGTATTGAGCTCGTACACAATCATGGGGTCCTGGGGGTTCTCGCACCACAGGATTAACTGATAACGTCTGTCATCCTGGTGAATGACCGTTTGTCGGAACATCATCTTGATGTCGGCCACAAAGACTACCTGATGACGACGGAAAGACGTGATGACGTCACAAAGGTCCCTTAACAATTTGGGGCCTGAATGTAAGCAATCATTCAATGAGACACCCGAAGAAGTTCGCGCAGATCCATCAAACACCGTGCGCAGCTTGCCAGTGGACGGCTTGAGGACCGCATGATGGGGCAGGAACTAATGTTCAACTGAGCGCCAATCCAACCTTGACACCGACATGTGTCCCAAATCCGCGTACTCCTGCATGAAATCCAAGTACTTCTGCCTCAACACAGGGTCCCTGCCCATGCGGCGCTCCATTGCCAACAATCTCTTCTCGGCCGTAGGTCTAGATTCACCGAGAGGTGGTCGCACTGCGACAAAGGGCAACCTGGTAACAATCCGACCGGAACGGAGGCGACCCGTGTTGTTCTGATAGAACAATTCGCAATCCTGGTGTTCCAGGTTCAAACGGGCCACCTGAGGGGGCTCCTCAACCTCCCAAAACCTCTGAACGGCGTCAGAGAGAGCGGAGCCGGACACCAATGCACAATCAAGCTCAGGTGGAGGGGGTTCCTTAAATACCGGTCCCATCAATGCAAAACCAAAGATGGTCGAAACAGCCACCAACCCGGTTGGCTGCATGACCCTTCTACCACCCAAAAATATTCTCCCTAGTACATCGACACCCAACAACAAATGCGCTGTACTAGGAGAATCAAACCGGGGGTCAGCCAAACGTCAACCGAACAATATCTGAAGACAACTGTATCCGGGGATGTCTTCCCAGAATGTTCTTCATAACAATGGCCGAGGTACCAATTTTAGGGCCCAACGAATGCAAAGGAGTGAGCCCAAACCGAGCCTGTCCCTCAACAGTGGTGACAGCTGCGTTGCCCACTCCTCTAATCGTGTCTGAATAGCCACGTACATCAAGGCCTACCTGTCCCACTAACCAAGACGACAAAATGCAGCCCTGGTAACCCGTGTCCAAAATGGCACGGACCACAACAGAGGCCCCCGCTGGTCCCCAGACCCTGACCGATGCCGTAGGCAACAAAACCGTGTCAATCTGGGGGGTTGCAGTAGTGGGGCAGGCGCCGACTTCCTAATGTCTGGGCGGTGACCGATCGCCGCACCCAGACTGTAGTCTCTCGCGATGAGGATAGAGTTCCCACCCCTCGTCCGCGCGATGTCCCGAACCGCGTGCCATCGCTGGAGGGGCGTATCCCACCGGATGCTTGAATGGCGGGGGGCGCGTCTCCAATCGGGGACGCTCCGCCAACGGAGGGGAGGGCAGTCGGTGCTGGTCCGGCCACTGCCGGCAAGCGGCCGCTGCGTATTCGTCTCCATGTGGGAGAGCCCTACGGCGCTCATGCGGCTCTCGTTCTCGTGACACGGGGGGTGGCGAGCGGCGTTCAAACCTGCGGATCTCGCCTCGGTTCTGCACTGGCGAGCGGACCCCGTGACCGTCTCCATCGTACCCCCCCGTACGCGAACCCCCCACAGAGGCTGGACTGCCAACGCGGTTCGCGTTCGCGCATAAAATGTCCAAATGTGATCCCCCACAAACTCTGCAAGGACGGGGGTTGGGGCATTCCCGTTGGAAATGTGCCCCCAAGCAATCTGTACTTCGTGTTAATGACATAGAGGAAGATATGAAACAAAATACTTTCATAATGCTGTGAGTAACGGATAAAATCGGTAAAATTTAATATTCACAGAAAATAAATCCAATCCGGCATTACTAAAATTGAATCCAGCATTATTGTTCAACTTAACCGACCAAAAAATATCAGGAACCGGGCAGATGTTTGAGCCCGCGCCGTTACACACAAGCAAACAAAATTTTATCTCTCTTTCTATCACTCAATATTCTCATAAATTAAAAACGAACGGCACATATCAATAGGGGTTGCGTAGAGGGTTAGCCCACGTGATCTCCCTATTACGTACAGTGCACTCACACATACAAGGGCAGGGAACCCTCGACCATTTTATTGATCTAGAGAAAAAATCTCTGCAATTCATTCTGTTACTTGTTGTATAGTAGATGTAATTAATCTGGAATGATAAAATGGATGGTTATTATTATTAGCAATTGCTTGTTGTATTTATTCTTAGTATCACAGAAAAGCAATTTAAAAATTATGACCGACCACTATATAATATATATATATATAATAGCCCATGGGATCATGGCGAAATTTCTTTGTTCTTTAGGTTCTTCGCCATTATTAGTAAGGTAACACAAAAAAATCAACTAAGCAACTGTAGCTGAAATTTACAGTAGCTGGGCATTGTGAATATTCTTCAAATGAAAGTTGGGCTATGTTCGAATCGTCAATAACAATTATATTATTATGAATGCTGTTCAACGTGAAATAAAGGCATTATTTAGTTTAAAAAAGTTATAATATTGCATTCCGTAAATAAAATGAGATTGCATTTTATTGCTCCTAGTCTAATTATGGCATCAACCCGAGTTTACTGTTAAGTGGCTGTAAAAAACTGCTTCCGTAAACATCAAAATGCACGGCCGCCATAAGCGTTACAAAATTCTATGACGACGAGCCTTTGGCAAAATAATATGATCATCTTATTGGCTTCCGACAATTTTAAGTGTGTAAGAAAAACAGACTACTGGACTCACGTATCGAGTTACACTACTTAAACTGTCGTCAGTAGCCACCCACACAGGTCCTTTTTGTTTTTTAATAATCTTTTTACAAAACTGAATAGGTTTCCTGTCAGAAAAAAGTTAGAAAAACAAACAGAGACATTTATTGACTCCGAAATTTTTATTTAAATGTCTAGTTGCGAATGAATGATGGATTTCGAATGACTCTCGACCTCTTACGGAATGATGCTTCCGTCTACAAAATTATAAACTGACATTTATATTTGATACAAAAACGATTGATATTCTCTTAAAGTATTATAATATAATATGTTTGAGGATAATAAATTATTTATTAGGCATTAGATCGATATTATCATTAATAATTAAGAAATCGCAATTTTTGAAAATTATGAATTTCGTACTGCCGGTATGCAGGTTGAAGAAGTATAACTTTCTTGAAATCATAGAACGGCAAAAGTAAAGATAAACCAATTTATTATCTGTTCATCGGCAGCGGTAAATATATCAAGTTTTACAAAATTTCGGAGGCGAAAGAATTGGGCTGACGGCGCGCAGTAAGCGATCCTAATCGATGTTCAACTGTATGATTTAGTTTCACGATTCACCGAAGACGTTACCATCAAACCCTTCGTTTTAACCATTGTAGTTATAGAACATAAGTACATTCTTAAAAAAACAACTCCATATTCGCTATCTAAAAAGAGAGAACCCTAAATGTCGTAATCATTATCCTTGTGGCTTTGTGTCAGGTATCATCGACGGTATATTTGAAAAAAAAAAATGGAGACTACTGACACTACCGTGGACACCGCTTTGATTTACGAGAAATTAAATTTTGGGACCTTTTTAGCGGCACAATTAAAATATTTAACGAACCTGTCTCAGTGGGTGGTGGGCGACAGTTCTCACGAGCCTATTAAATATAATTTTATTTGTTTCTGTTACGATTTATGAGTAGACGCCATCTCCTTTATAGTTGTGGACATTCGGCAATACTTTGACGTGTTTTATTATCAGGAAGCTGTATAATGATGGCAATATTTTGTTTGTGTGTATCACTATGTTGTTTTTGTAGATTTTTTATTGTATCGAAAATCTAATTAATGTTGGCATGCATTTTAAAACTTGGGGAATTGCTGAAGCGAAAATCTATGTACTTAAGGATTATTTTAAGGATTATACTGTTTTTTGTTTGTTTCGACAGACTTACTTCGCCTTCTTCATGTTTCTAGTATTTATATAAGTATATAGGAGTTGACTTCTAGCAAAATTAGATGTTACTGGATATTTTACACAAAGTGAATGTCAACTTACACTATAAATCCAAAGAATATGATTTGACCAAGATGATATTTGCAGATGTTGCGCTTGGCTTCATTCTACGGGTTATATTCACGTAGATTATCATTTTTACGCGTCAGGAATATCCTGTATGCTGCCTTATTACTAGTATTTTCTTTTTTTTAAAGGCAATACCCCGTGATAACGCGTACAATATAATCTATCTGCACATATTTATATCATAACATAACGCCCATTAATTAATAACATTATTTCCTCTTTTATATTTAATTTATTCACATGTCAACATTCATAACTGCGATACTATCAACGGTGCGCATAGGAATCCCGTTCTTTTTCAATTTTATAAACAATTTGTTAAAATGTCTTGTCAGCATGACGCGAACTTAGTGAAATCATGTTTTTTTATCCAACAAAGGGTACATATAATAGTTTTGTCCTTTGGACAATATTGTGATGAAACGTCTTAGTGGTTTCACAGCATGTGGCTGACGGCATGTTCACTGTTTGGAAGCCACCACCCGCTTTGTGATATTACTGAGATTAACATATTATAATCGTTTCCAACCCTATAGAAAAGCGTTCGTTAACGGATTGAAATAGTAGCTAAGTTGAGTTTGTTTATGTTTATGGCTTAAGTAGTAGCATGGTATGTCAAAGTTAGCCCGTTACAATAAATTCGAACGCGCCGCTTGTGAGTCGCGAAGCATAAGTGCCACGCCAGCATTTAAATCACTTCAAATGACGCACGCCGTGCATTATGTTATCTATTGCAATAATTTCAGAGGCGTTAAAATGAGCTCAGCCTGGGTGTCGGCGCGCAACGAGAACAATTTTATTGAATAAAATTAGCCAATAAAGTGCGTCCGTCGAAGGCTGTTACAATGGCATACCGCCTCCATCGCACGTTACTCGTAAACCAACCTTGTTTACTGGAGAATCCTTTGAGAATCCACATTAAGTAGCCCCAATATGCTGTTGGGAACGCACGTGTACATTCATACTTTAGGCTTTAATAGTTTTCCGATCCCATTGTAGGCCGCAGACCATATCTTTTTAAGATATACTGTCTTGTAAACTTAACAATCTGGTCGAAAATTTGTTTTCTAACAGTCTGAGTCTGAGTCTAAAAGTCTGAGGTAGTTCGTCTGGTTCCAACACTAAACTTCTTCATCAATATATTAGTTGCCTAGGTATGTGCATGTTTAATGTTTCTTGCCAAACTACGTAAATGGCTTTATGTCCTGTTAAATTATAAGTTACACCCATTATTCTTACTTGTATAAATTGTTGCCTAATATCTTATCATTAATACAAGTACTTATTGAAATAAAACTATTTTTAACGGATTCCATCGCGGTTTATTTGTTGTTATTTTATATTACTTCGGGCCACCAACCAGGTGGACACCGAAGTCTTAAAATCACGCAAAAAAAATCAAAATCTTACATCCACTTTTTATCACTTTTCTCGACGTTTCACATGATTCTAAGTCTAACTAAGCAAAAAAAAAATTTGTGTCGGTCTGTCTGTTGGTCTGGATGTCTGGATGTCTGTTTACGCAATAACTCAAGAACCACTTATCCGATTTAAAAAATTCTTTCGCCAATCATCTTTTTTGGTTAATGGGAAGAACTGATTAGATTTTGGGGTTTATACGTTCAAGGTGTCGGGTACCTACCTTACAAATTGTCCCTAAAAAACTTTTACAAGTGAGTTTCTTTCGAGTAATCAGAGTAACGCGTATTTGACTTTGACATTTGAGTGACAATGACAATACGTATATTGTATATTTACATGAAACAACCAGACTCTGAAATAAACTGAAATATAAAATATTTTTTTTTGTGTTTTTGACGTCGCAGACGTTTGATTTGATTTCATTTTCTTCATATTTATTGCTCAATCTATAAAGACGCGTCGAATAATATGCATAAAGCCTAAGGTCTGTAATTTTGAATAAAAATACTGCAACTAAATATCTAAGTTTGGCCCGAAGTTTGACAATCACTGTGTATCCGTGATTTCCGTGATTTCCGCCCCACTAGATTTTTATTATAAAATAGTTTTATTTCAATGTGTAACGTTGCGTTCGCGTAAACTTCCGACAATAACAAGTACTTATGTTATGAAAAGGGCCCAACATAAAATATCCATAAATATATACAGATATGGGAATATATAATTTAAAAATTATATTCTTTAACCCAATACTTAGTATTTAATGAATGGAGCGCGGAAGTGAGCACGAGCCATTGAAAGTCAGTGTTGGAGGAGGCTGCGCGCAGAATGTTAAACAACATGTGCCGAAGCGAGACGCCTGCGCGGGCGAACACATTCCCCGCTCCGTACTCTTCAGTACATCCAACTTGATAGACATCTCAACAGCACTTAATAAGCGAATTCCTCACACCACTTTGCTTGTACTTGGAATCATCGATGTCGTCGAAAAACTCGAAATTTGCAATTTTTTCCACCGCTGATTTATTATCACATCTCATGTAATTTTCCCGCTCGTTATTCCTTATTGGCGTATGTTCCTAATTAGCCAGTAAAACTCCCAAGTTTGTAATTATAAATTATAAAGAATTTTGCTATTTGCAACTGTTCGCGTGACAAATGTTGGCCGGGCGATGCTTTGTCGGCAACAGTAATGAGACACTACGCAAGCGGGAGACAAATTTATCTCATAAATATCTTTGGGATGCGTTGATCTGCATCGTTAATTTACTACACTGGATATCGATATCGTAATTCATTCACATCTTTATTATGTCATTTATTCATAAGTGCCTCTATATGTTAACTAAATCTTTATTTCAGTTCGTTGAATAAAATATCTAATAAAATATTAGTCTATACCTTCTATATCTATACCTTTCCTAAAATCGTAACGAGGTGAAAACTGTACATTTTCAATTATAAAACTTTCGCGTTCCATGATATAGAATAATGTTAACGGAAATTAACGCGATCATGTATAGGTATACACCTTTGGATTGCCTGACGTTTTGACCAGGTTACTCTGGCAGTGGCCACAGGCTAACTGTGACCCAATGTGACCACAGCAAGTGTAACATAACTGTATATTGAATATTTAAAAAAATAGTGGTATTTATCTATGAGCGATACCGATGCCGATAATGTAATTTTAAGAATTTTTGACTGTTTATACCAATACATGATTGCGTTAGTTTACGTTAACATACCTGTACATTTAATATTGTCAAAAAATTAAGTGGTATGTGTTCCAGGAGCGATACCGATGCCGATAATGTAATTTTTAGGGTTCCGTTGCCAAATGGCAAAAAACGGAACCCTTATAGATTCGTCATGTCTGTCTGTCTGTCCGTCCGTATGTCACAGCCACTTTTCTCCGAAATTATAAAAACTATGCTGCTGAAACTTAGTTAGTAGATGTATTCTTTGAACCGCATTAAGATTTTCACAAAAATAGAAAAAAAAAAACAAATTTTGGGGGTTCGTCAAACCTATACGTGTGGGGTATCAATGGATAGGTCTTCAAAAATGATATTGAGGTTTCTAATTTCATTTTTTTATAAACTGAATAGTTTGCGCGAGAGACACTTCCAAAGTTGTAAAATGTGCCCCCTGTAACTTCTAAAATAAGAGAGTGATAAAACTAAAAAAAATAATGGATGTACATTACCATGTAAACTTCCACCGATAATTAGTTTGAAACAGATTTAGTGAGTAGTTTTTATTTAATACGTCTTAAATCGTAAACTGCAATTTACCTTTCAATTAAACAACTCAAATATAAAAAATTTACCTGCTGCTACGGAACCCTTCATGGGTGAGTCCGACTCGCACTTGGCCGGTTTTTTTAGAATTTTTGCCTGTTTGCAGACAAACAGGCAAAACAGGTTAGTTGATGCCCGAGCATCACTTGCAAACCGCTGAACCGATTCAACTGAAATTTTGCAAAAACATTATTCTTGGTTATGGTCAGAAACTGCGCTATATATCATCACGCTGTTATAAGTATGCTAGGAGTAGCAGAGCAAAATCAACCTAATCTATTATTAATAATCACTTTATTATTACTAGGCAGAAATCACGAAATTTTGTGCAGTTGGGCAGAATTCGGGCATGGACAATATCTGGTAGCTAAAAAAGACGAGCAATAAAATATAAATCTCGAAACTCTACAGAGTTATCTACGTGTAAAAGATAGTTGATTAGAGACTCATAACCCCTCAATAAATTATATCATTACGCTATTATATTAGAGCATTGGCAGAATTCATTTCGATGTTACATAAATATCTGTGGCTCAGTGGATCTGCGGGCTGATATATTCGAATCCAACCTTACAGTTTACTTTTTACGGTTCATAAAGCGTTAAAAGTAATAAATGATTCAGTAGTAATTTTATTCTCTTTTTTTTTTATTTCCAAAGAACAACTACGAGAAACACTAATAAACTGTTGAGCTGCCCAGCTCACGACTATCAGGTCATTAGGGTTTTTTATAGATGGTCCTTCCTCGCAGCCCCGAAGATTTACCGTTTCTATCCGTTCGGACCAGAATATGCACTGCGTAATAATATTCAGTAGTGGGACTTTCCGTCTCCCCGAGTAACAACCGAGAACATCAGTTGGAAGTAACAACATCACCAAACAATGGCAGAAAGGCATAGGCGCTATCATTACCCAGGCTGCATCACGTTTATTTATCAATGTTAGCGTTTCAGAACTTGGTCTTCTTTTTAAAGTTTTCCTTTAATATACGAAACTTTCTATCCAGCTTCGCAAAGGATTCTGGTAAATTCCTATTTACTTAATTCGTGTTTCAATAAGTTTAGTTCAAGGGTTTTCATCCTTCAAATGTTGAATTTCTCAACATCCTTTCTTGGCGCTTTCCTATGGCCATAGAAGAAGCCTGTATTAATTTCGTAGTTCATCGGTAGTCCATCTATGCGTTGATGAGACAGTGCCCGAAATAAGATTCACTATTCATAATTAACAATTGAAAATATATTAATGACATAACCTTTTTTCCTTCAACCCTCTCGGATACCCTAGAGTTACGTCGGAGTCGAACCGACTAAAACCGCAAGCCGTCTCGGGTCTTCAGATGCCGGGGTGTGAGGTGGCTCATTAGGCATTTCCCTGGCACCATGACTGACTCTAGGCCATCTCCGATTTCGAGATGGTCCCCTCGGGTTTGGGAACCATAGTGTCCCCATCTTGCCCCCGGCAAAGGGGGGACTCGAGGTAAGACCTGTCAACCCGAGGCCTGCGTTCTTGGAGGACGGAGAGCATTGAACGAACTCCGACGTCTGAGTCGCCTCCACGCCTCGCGGGCTCTGCGAATCAGATGAGACGTCCTTATATAGTCTCTCCCGGGCCCGCTCCGCCGTCTCCTTCTCGAGGTCGATTACTTGCTCGCAGACGGAGGCAGCGACAGCCCACGCGCTTGCACTCCGCACTATCGACGCGCGCAAGATGCCGAGCCAGAGTATTCCCACGCCAAGGAACGACGACACCTCCCACGCCGGTCACTCTGCCAGCGTATGCAGCCCCGAGTCCTCTCTTGCATCACAGTGATGGCACTCCGTCGTTGGCTCCTTTCTGATCCGACACAGGTGGTTCCCGAAGCTCCCCTACCCAGAGATCACCTGTGTTAGCCGGTACGAGAGGCTCTTGTATTGCCTCTCTAGCCAGCCCTCCATGATGGGTCTTACCGCCACTACCACGGCGTGCCCTATCAATGAAATAATCTAATATATGTTGGGTTCCAAACTGTAGAAGTAAACATACCTTGATTCATTCCGAATTTAACGCAGCGAAGTCGCGGGCAGCAGCTAGTAAGAAATGACCTGACTTTGTTTTCGTGTCGATTAAAGGATAAGAGACTTCTTGTAAGTATATAAAATCTAATAACTGGAATTATGAGTTTCAGTGATAAATAGGGTCAACACGTAGCGTTGAGATGATTGCTCGAGGCTTACAATTTAGCTGAATGCTGACATAACGTAGGGGAAATAAACATGCCACACACAAGGCGATGCTTAACCGCCAATCCTTTATGCAAATACCAACAATACCTGACCATTTCACTTATTAATACAACAATTATGTTGAAACATGGATAGCATAAGATAATGTTGGAGACGTCGCTCTATTATTACAATACTTACAGGCTTCTTCAATTAAGAGTTACAAATATTTTAATATTTGCCTTACAACGAATCTGACGGTGCGAGCAGAAATTTAAAACTTGTTAACAACTTCACGACCGTTCATTATTTCTTAAACAAATAGCGATAAGCGATGAACACGCTACAAGATTTACGAAACGCTTTTTAAGATTTAGTAAACGGCAAAAATGTCGGCAATTTTTTGTTGTTCACCTGTTTTTGTGTCGATATCGCACAAGTTTCTACCACCCGTGTTCTAATCAACACTTATCGGAACTTGATCTTAGGAAGCAAAGAACTATAGTACCTATATTTGAACAATTTATTGCTGCCGCAAAACAAGGGCTGGAATGCCGATAAGCCTCTGGTTTCACGATAACATTATTTACACTATAGGATTATATGTTTATAATTTCCATCATAATATTTTATAATTGAAATTTAAAAAACTTTTTTTTTAAGTCACTAATTAGGTGGATAACTTCTTGTTTTCTTCATGTTTGAGTGGGATTGTGAGGTATTGGGATCCATTTCAGAATCTGGTAGACGGACGTTACAATTTTCTACATTCTCCTTCGAAAATCTTATTAGCAGCAGAAAGTCTGAGCACTAGTATGGTTTAATAGAATAATGTTTATTGTTTTTATTTCTAGGGGCAAAGTTTTAGTTTATAGATAAAATACTGATACTGACATATTTTACCTTTATATGAAAATGACGGCACTTTAGAAAAATCATTCTCAAAACATTAAAGTCACATCTCTGTGATAACCAGTTTATCAAATGTACGGGTATTTGAAGTGATATTGTTGTTCTTGTTAATTTTCTATCTAGATTTAAATTAGGACATTATATTTCGTATCTAATGACGAGTCTAACATGTCTTTTTAATAAACCTTGAATGGAGAGTGATACTAATTAAGTCATTGAAAATATCACGAATTTAAATAACTAACGAGTTGTAATGTGAAATATTTCACAGATGATTGCAAATATAATGTCAACGGTTGCATACGAATTGTTCATTGCCGTGATTGTCTCATCATCGTCCAAGGAAAACTTTTGTTTTTGTTACTACAATAATTCATTGAATGCAGCTATGAATGGGATTTCCTTTCATAATGTTGGCTTGTACAGTTTGAAAATAAATCATTACATTTATTTATAATAAATTTATATGAGTTCTCATGAAGCATGTCCACCTAAGCACACCTCGGTTAACCCCATTGGGAAAGAGGTGTGACTGTATAATTTAGCATCCTACTATCAGACTAATCCTTCTAATATCTAACATGTTTCTTGCTATCTAGCTTAATTATTAACTTATATACAAGCTGTCATCGGTGGCTTTGCCTGTGTGGAACTGGTTCCGTGATCGTGATTAATTAACCTACCTATTTCTGGTACATATAAAAATTAGCATTTGTGCTATGTCAGACTTTATGCTAAATTTCACTCAGATTCTATTTCTAAACTTTTGCATTTACAATAGTAGTAAGATTTATATCATAGATCCGATGAGTTTCACCAACTGGTGTTATTAGCAGAGTGGCGCAGTAGAAGCGTGCTGGGCCCATAACCCAGAGATCCGTAGATCGAAACCACGCTCTGCTAATAAGATTTTTTTTTGCTTTTACCTAGCTATATACCTATACCTTAATATTAGGTATTCTTGAAGTTTAAGGAAAAATGAACGATTGTTTATAATATAATACTATGAATTTACACTTCAACTTTTTCCTAAATCAAAATCAAATAAAATATCGATTACAAATTTAAAGATAGGTAGTAGGTAACTAAATCTTTTCTGCCGACCGTGAAATGTAGACCACGCTTCGACGTCTTAATCCAATCAGCCAATTTTGTTTCTTATAATATAATTACATGATTATCGCTATATTATACAAATAAATTACTGATAGCCTAGCGTGTAGACTGATTAACATTAAATAAACGAAGGCAGGTCAGGTATAAATAATAGCGATTATTAAGTTTTACTTTAATTTCGAGAAAGAATATATTTACCGTGAAATAAAAACGAGCTAAATGGTTGTAATTTATGTGTTATGGTCATTAGACTAATCAAAGATGTTTCATATCATATCCAATGCTTCTTCTATTTAGTTTAGTATATATATTGGTTATTATGAGTGGAAGTAGATCATTGCGATCTATTGTGTAAGTAGTAGTAGGTAGTGTTGATTGACTAGAGGCAGGTCGTCATCGGCATCCGAAAGCCAATCCCGTTTGTATGTGAAGCTTGTCCATTGGTGTACACATATTTCTATAATTGAAACACAGAAAGAGTGACGTTTCGTATTTCTTCACCTGCCCCCTGTAGTGACTGGTATCCAACAGAATCTATAATACCTTTAAATGAGCAAAAAAAAAGGCACTAATGATTATCATTAAATTTAGTATGCCGGGAGTTTCGTGGGTAGGGCACGCCGTAATAGTGGCGGTAAGGCTCATCATGAAGTACTGGCTAGATATGCGACACGGGAGCCTCTCGTTCCGGCTGACGGAGGTGAGCGCGTGGGCTGGTCTCTCCCGAACCGCAGGCATCGGAGGTCGCTGAAAGACCTCCGTCCTCCATGAGCGCAGACCTGGGGTTGACAGGTGATGCCGCCTGTCACCCCAGTCGAAGCAGGCCGGGGCGGCGGCGCGTTGCGCCCCTCCCCCCCTCTTTCCTGGGGCGAGACGGGGACACCGTGGCTTAGCCGGGGTGCGAGGGAAACGCCTTACACATTACACCCCGGCGTCTGAAGAACCGAGTTGGTGTGCGGTTTCAGTCGGTTAGAATCCGACATAACCCCTGCTGGCCGACGGGGGTTTCGTGGGCGATAGATCGATTTAGCAAGGTTTCATTTTTATAAAACGTCGGAAAAAAAACGAGTCCGTCGTCCAGGTACTTAGCCTATAATACCAATATCATGGAGCCTATTCCCAACTAACTTGGGGTTGGCTTTCAGTTAAAGTATCAACAAGATATATATAAGAAGTCACAGAGATATACACTCACTATGAAGATCTCTCATCTTTCATCTTTGATCTGAATTCATAAATCAGTGTAATTGAGGCTATAAAAGGTACCTTTTTTTTTTTTTTTCGTGCGGAAATCCCCTCGGATACCCCCCCGCCGGCCAGCGGGAGCGGTTATGTCGGGCTTGAACCGACTAAAACCGCACGCCGTCTCGGGTCTGCAGACGGCGGGGTGTAAGGTTGCCCATAGAGCATATCCCTCGCACCCCGACTGACCCTGGGCCATCTCCGGTTTCGAGATGGCCCCCTCGGGTTTGGGAACCACGGTGTCCCCGTCTTGCCCCGGTTTGGGGGAGGGGCGCTAGTCGCCCCACCGTCCCGGCCTGCTTCTGCTGGGGTGACAGGCGGCCTCACCTGCCACCCCCAGGCCTGCGCTCATGGAGGACGGAGGTCGTTAAGCGACCTCCGGCGCCTGAGTCGCCTGCGACGCGCGGCGAGCATGTTGCGGGCTCGGCGGGCCGGGAGGGTTCTGAACCTCTCCCGGGCGCGCTCCGCCATCTCCTTCGCGAGCAAGGCTATAAAAGGTACCTATATTACTATGTAGTAACTATTATCAGCATTGATGTCTTTGATCAAGGCCAATAATGCTGACTTATCAGATATCCTAAAATAAAATAAAAAATGGTGATTCTTACACTAATACAGATAATAAAAATGGATATTGTTACCACTTTCAAGACCAATTAGCCTATCTTGAAAAATATATCGATAATAATACTATGGGTACAAAAGTTTCGTATCTCGCACTACAAATGTGTCAAAACTATCTTTCAACGATAGGGTTTAAAATGACACCATTAACCACAGCGAATGACCAGCATTTCAGTTCAGGTCACTATAAAGCTATTATTAAAACATCTTTTTTATAAGCCGAATCTTTATCTGACGCAGAAATCCTTTCAATCCATCCGATCTATTGTTTTTGAACCACTTTTTATGTTGATATCGATATTTTTTACGATGGGAGTAACGATAAAACAGTCATTTGTTCCGAACAGATATTGAGTGTACGAGTTGTCTTCGGGGTCCATAAGTTTCGTTTATCATTCGGCGGTATGGTTTCTTTTGTATGTAAATATTTTATTGTTACGTAAACATTATATTTTTTGTATGGTTGATATATCTATATGCATGCACTGGAGTTACAAAAAATAAAATAATTTAGGTATTTTCACTAAAAACCGTACTTCCGTGAAAATAAAATAGAGTTTGCGTAGGAGTAACTGACATGGGTAAGTACCTAATAAATTACGAGTATTTACGAGTATGCAATGGATGTATAATAGCGAGTGTATCGGTCAAGCTTATTCAACGCCAATCTGACATTAAATACCTTTTAATAAAGACCTTATCCTTTCGCGACATATTTCTTTCTTGTGTGGAGAGATACCGACATCGAAGGTCCAACAATCGAATTTGTGCTAAGTAGGTCATAAAATTTTATCGATTTCAAAGTGATGAATTTTAAGTCTTGCTTATGTGGTAATAATTTTTGGCTTTAAAATCAAATTAAGTTCCAAATCAATTCAAACGTTTGTTTCTGATAAAAAAAAAACTCGTAAAACGATTTTTTTTTATGTATGATAGGCTCACGTTTGACCTCTATCTCACCTGATCGTAAGTGACGATGTGGTCTACGATGGATCACGTTTGCCTAGAAGCAACCTATTCACTCGAGACTTGAAGATTCCGAGGTTATAGCTTTCCGGAAACACAGACTCAGGCAGGCAATTCCACTCCTTAGCTGTACGCATAATAAATGAGTCGCCGAAACGTTTCGTGCGTATGAGTGGAATATCCACCATGTAGCGGTGGCGTGTCGCGCGTCTGGTCGTTCGTTGGTGGAAAGGGCTTGGAGGATCAAGTTGTGCAATTCCAGCGCACACTCTCCGCATCCGGTAAAAAACCGATAGGCCTGCAACTTTGCGTCGATGTTCAAGGCTCTGAAGCCTTTTCTCGACGAGTGCATCGTTATTGATGAGCCAGATAACTGAATTGCTGCTTGATTTAAAAAATACAAACCAAATTGTTTTTTGTTCGAGTACAATTCATTGGTTAATTATGTTAAGCTACAAAATATAAATAAATATCTATTAACGATAAATGCAATTTATATTGAGAATTACCTATTGTTGTATTTTTTTTTTATCTGGTCGCTGCCAAACGCCTGAGTTTTCTTTTCAATAGAAAAAGTTATTTGAAACTACCTTTTAATTTAAACCTTGGGTTTGGGGTTGCGGGGTTAAACGGTACTTACTCCCGCAAAAGCTAAAGGAGCCACATCATGAGAAGAAGTAGGAGAGCGGACAAGGCTCGACTCCAAAGTGCCAGCTTTAGATGCAACCGAAATTAACACAGTGATGATTATGACAGTAGCAGTCGTAGTAACGGAATGGCTGGACACATAAAGGCTGGAGACAAAAGCTGTATTGTCTTTCAACAATCATCATTGGAAATGACACGTCCTACTAAGAGGGATACCATAAATTGGTATATGTAAAGTTGCCCAACCCACTGCCAAATGAATCGATTATCTGGATAAAGATAGCTGGGATAAATTGTATGCTATGGCTCCAATTAGAAGATGTCCATAGTTCAGCAATAGACTGGGCTGGACTGAGTGATTGATGACAATCTGACTGTAAAACGAATAGGTGGCCGTGATACATGTGATGTAGCCAAATAAGAACCGTTTAACAGTGAATAATAGTGATAAAACTGTCTTTGCAAAACTCTACTAGCTCATCACGTAATTTTCTGAACATTTTGCTCCGCAGTGCTTGAAACTCAATTAGTTTAGTTAAAAAATAAAGATCATTTCTCTTAATTTATTTAAATTCCAGAGGGCCAATTGTCGTAATAAAAAGATGGCCAAATTTAGTCTCAGTCTAGTCTCGATCTCCCAAATGTCAGGAAAGGTGTTCTCGTAAAAAAGTTTTATTGAAAATATTAAAAATTTTGTTATGAGAACACCTTTTTTGACATCTGGGGGATCGAGAATAGATTGAGACTGAATCTTAAACATATTTTTGTTACGAAAATTTGCCCTCAGACATATATTATATAATTATGTTTTTTTATTAGATTTTTCATAACATCATACGATAAATTAATGTCTTAATTTTCTTTGAATTTAATTTCATCTTATTAACTACTTTTCAAATATCACATTATAATTCATTTTAATTGACTTAGTAATCGATACGCGCCGTGTTGGTAATAGATTTGAATATTCAAATGCATATCGATTATCGTTTTAGACACATACGATGATTGATATTGGGAGCTATATAATTTGGTAGTAGGTTCATATAGGTAGAAGCGAATTGATAGAGCTGTTTGTTTTACTGGTGCTATTGGGCAAGCCGCGGGCGCCGCTGCGGCCTTAATGAAGTGTCGAATTCTGTGTTTCTGTTTTGATAACGGGGAATACACACTCGATTTAATGGCTTCATGCTTTGAAATAAAGTTTACTACGTCTAACAATGTGTAAAATTATTGATTTTATATTTTATTACAATGGACAGGACCGGTGACCCTTTGGCACTACAAGCAATAAAACCTCTATAAAAATTACTCTGGTGGACCAACGGTGGCGGCGGATTTGGTAGCTTGTCACTCTAAAAGGCTCTGGTGACTTAGACGATGTCGTGTATTGTAAGTGCTCTCCTCGAAAAATATGAGGCTGCTAGCAAGAATGGCCAAGATATCCTAATGGGCTTAGTCGGTTCCGAATCACAACTAACCGCTGCATCGCATAATAACTTAATTTATTATGTAAGTTATTACCATACAAATAGCTGGAGATCTTTGCTATGACTAGTGTACAGGTTCTCTAACTCTTTCGCTCCTGTTTCTATATTCGATTGACCGTCGATAAATAAATATTTATATTGTGTTAATGATAAAGAGTGTATTCGAAGATGTAATAGATAACATGTTAGGCCCTGTCGCCTCAAGGTGCATGCATTCGTTTTAATGTACCATATTTAATTGTAATCAGTTCAGATGTATAAGAGTAATGAATTTGTCAGTTTCCGTTAGGTGGAATTCTGTTTGGTGTATACAATAATTTATACGGAATAAATTTTCGAAGGAATATTAAACAATATGATGATGACCATTTAAATTTAGATTTAGACAACTTTTAAACGTGTAAGGTCCTTTTATCGAGGGTATAAGTATAGCGTGGTACTTATTTTGGTATCACAGAATAAAAACTTTTTCTTACAAAGTCTTTATTATATTTTGCTAATTTTCTTTCAACCATATAAAAATATGAACTTGGGGTATTTGATAAATGCTTGTGACCCTACTAGACAATCATTTGCTATGGTAGACTTGCTAATTTTTATTATTCAGTAAAACTTCCTCGGACATCTTTTTTATAGATGGTTTTAAGTTGGTTCTAAGAAGACTCGACTCGTTGGTTCGAAGAAAAGTGAGTTGTACCAACTCACTTTTAAAAAGTGTAGGTTCTGTTTGGGTGGTACATCGCCAATATAATAATAAAATAATAATAAAAATATATTTATTTTCTCACCACAATATAAGTTTCAAACATTTGAGTTGACTTGAACACGGTGTACAATTATTTATGTAGAAGACTGGTGCCTAAACTAGGTAGGATCCTGTATTTCCTCGTAAAAAATATCCACAAAATTTTGCGCTGCAACCTCTGATTTATAATATTATATGAATCAAAGTACAACTGTAATACTATAATATCATTCTTGGTAATGTCGGAGTTAGTATGTGTGTGTGTTTGTGTGTGTGTCTGTGTGTGTGTGTGCGTGCGTGTGTGTGTGCGTGCGTGTGTCTGATGTATTCGTATGCGTGTGTGCATATTTGTGTGTGTCACCTCATACGGGTACTGTTAGGAGACATTCTATACTCTCATAGTCTAACATCATAAGCCATTCACTGGTCTTTTTTTACAAAGTGATCTGTTGAGCGTGTAGAGAGCTAACGTTTTATTTATGTTGTTGTAGAGATGGCCTCCGAGAAAACAGAAAAACTGGTTCGTGAATTGAGTTCTGAAGGAGTCCAGTGTGCGATCGACCGGATTAAATCGCCTTGTGGGACTCACGTACCACAGTGCATTATATCACCGCTCCGACGAACAACATTCCGGCGTCAGAACACTGTGAGCACTGAAAACGAAATACGCCGTACCACAGAATTACACGGTCCGCGCGGTGCGTGCGACGGAGACAGAGAGAGAAGATCACTCGGAATACAATGCTGTTCGTTAACGTCATCGCAACTTGCAAGAATAAATTTTGTATACACAAGAATGTAGTTCGCTAAGACCGTCACTACTTGCGGGACTTTATTTTCACATATAAACTGTACATTTTAAGAAAATATAAGCAGTCAATCTTTATTGAATTATCAGTGCGTTTTATTTACAAGAACACCTACCTCCGCTACATTGGTGACCCCGACGTGATTTATATACCGACGTGATCTATATACCGACGTGATTTATATACCGACGTGATTTATATACTGACGTGATTTATATACCGACGTGATCTATATACCGACGTGCTCCATATAACATCAAGATGTCAGAAGAAAACTCCAGGGATCCGGTGAACCCAAGTACCAGTACTACTCCAGAGGCGAAGATCGTTCCAGAGCTAGCAGCAGTATCTATACAATCAAGACTGTTACCGTTTTGGCGAGAGATTCCACGAGCCTGGTTTATCCAATTTGAAGCCGTCGTGGATCCTCTGAAGACTTCAGACGACCAGAAGTTTCGATATGTTCTGCAACAGTTACAAGCCGCCGATTTGCAACATATTACGGATATACTGTACAACCCACCAGCTTCAAACAAATACGATGCAGTGAAGAATCGTCTGCTAACTGTATACGATAAATCTGAGGTCAAGAATTTCCAGAAGCTCATCGGTGGTCTCGAGTTGGGCGATCAAAAACCATCCCAATTGTTGCGGAAGATGCGAGAACTAGGCAGCGGCATGATCACCGATGAAGGACTTCGCATTGAGTGGCTGAATCATATTCCTACGCAAATCCGAGTCGTGCTGTCGGTAAACACCGAATCATCGCTAGATACACTAGCTGCTATGGCCGACAAAATGGTAGAATACTCGGAGCCCCCTACCGTCGCTGCAGTATCTACAACATCAACAGATGCAGTGATGTTAGCGCAGTTACAAGTCCTAACTAAGAAAATTGAAAAATTAGACCTAGAAGTAGCGGAGCTGCGCAGTCGCTCTACACACCGATACCAGCGAGGCCGCAAACCCTATCGCTCACGTTCACAATCCCGTGAGAATAGTAAATCTGCAGTCAGGCCCGGAGATCCAAAATGGGAATGCAGATTTCACTATCGCTTTGGTGACAAGGCGAGGCGATGTGAGTCACCGTGCTGTAGAAGAAAGAAGAACCAAGCGTCGCCATCGCCATCTTTAAACTAGCTGCAACATCGACTGTGGCGGACGTCGATGTTCCCGTAACAACTAACCGCCTGTGTGTCTTCGATCGTAACACGAGAGAACGTTTTCTTGTGGATACCGGTGCCGACATCTCCGTGTTAGCCGCCACAACGCGAATAAGTACCAAAACTGCAAGTGCCTACAGATTGTTTGCTGCTAATAACACGCCAATCAATACGTATGGTGAGAAAATTCTGAAACTCAACCTTGGACTTCGGCGTTGTTACACTTGGCGTTTCATCGTAGCAGACGTGAAAACATCTATCCTGGGAGCAGACTTCTTGCGCCACTATAAGTTGATGGTCGATCTCAGTCGAAAGAAACTTATCGACAATCTCACCGAGCTATCAGTCGACGCGTTAGAAGTCACTGCTGTTTTCGACTCAGTACACCTTATCAGCTCCGATCAAGTGTATCACGATATATTGAAACTATATCCGGAGGTGCTAAGACCTGTCAGCCTTAAGGAGCCAGCAAAACATGACGTCGTGCATCACATCGAAACATCTGGCCCACCACTTTATGCACGAGCTCGTCCTCTGCCACCAGAGAAGTACAAAGCAGCAAAGGCAGAGTTTGAACATCTGATGGAGTTGGGGATTTGCGAGCCCTCGAAAAGCCCATGGGCAAGCCCACTCCATGTGGTAAAGAAGAAGGATGGAGGACTACGCATATGTGGAGACTACCGCAGACTGAATGCGGTCACTCTACCTGACAGATACCCTATACCTCGCATACAAGATTTCACATACCAGCTGCATAAAATGAAGCTGTTTTCGAAGTTAGACCTCAAGATGGCTTACTACTGGATCCCAATAGCTGAACAAGACGCACAGAAGACGGCCATTATAACTCCTTTTGGCCTATTCCAGTTCAGGTCAATGACATTTGGTTTACGGAACTCTAGTCAAACATTCCAACGATTTATGCATCAAGTTCTACGAGGTATAGACAACTGCTTCTGTTTTGTTGACGACATCCTGTTATCGTCAGAGAGTGAAGAAAGCCACAAACTACTCTTACACCAAGTGCTACAACGGCTTAAGGAACACGGTGTTATGTTGAACATTGAGAAATGTCAATTCGGTCAGACGAAAATTAACTTCCTGGGCTACGAAGTCTCATCAAGTGGTATAAAACCGACACAGGAACGGACGGAAGCCATAGCAAATTATCCAAAACCAAAGACAGTAGCTGATCTACGTCGCTTCCTTGGCATGCTCAATTTTTATCGGAGCTGCTTACCTGGCCAAGCTGAAATGCAGGTGGAATTAAACAAGTTTCTTCATAACCGGAAGCGCAATGACAAAACTGCTATAGAGTGGACTCCAGACTCCGAATTAGCTTTTAAAAAGTGCCGTCAAAGCATTATAGAAGCTACGGAATTAGTACATCCCGTTCCTGGCAGTGAGCTCGGCATTATGACTGATGCGTCAAATTTCAGTCTCGGCGCAGTGTTACAACAGAAGATCAACAACATGTGGACGCCTCTCGCGTACTTTTCAAAGGCGATGAGAAAGACTCAACAGCGCTACAGCGTATATGACCGCGAATTGTTAGCGATCTACGCTGCTGTTAAACATTTCCGGCGACTCATAGAAGGCTGTAAAGTTACTGTGTACACTGACCACAAGCCACTTGTCTACGCGTTAACACGTCAAGCGAATAGCAGTGACACACCCCGCCGAGAACGTCAGTTACATTTCATCAGTCAGTTCTGCACAAATATCAGATATGTGAATGGAGAAGACAACCCAGTTGCGGACGCGCTATCACGTATTGAAGATATTCGTTGTCCTACTACCATCGACTACGAGAAATTGGCTAGTGATCAGAGAAGTGACGCGGAACTCGAACAACTTCGTAAACAAACGAACTTACAGTTCACCGACGTCACCATACCCGGATTGAGTCAGCCAATCACATGCGAGAATTCCATGAAAAGCCCGAGACCGTATCTACCAAGTTCATATCGTTTTGCTGCATTCAAGGCGCAACATGATTTGAATCATCCTGGCATAAGGACAACGCGGAAGCAAGTAAACGCAAAATTCTTTTGGCCTAACATGAACAAGGACGTCGGAACCTGGGCCAAAGCATGCATAGGCTGTCAGCGAGCAAAAGTTCATCGTCATGTTGTTACCCCATTAGGCGAGTTTCCACCATCAGAAAGATTCGAGCATACGCATATTGACATCGTCGGACCACTCTGTGTATCTAATAACTATAGATACTTGGTGACTATCATTGACCGTTGTACGAAGTGGATAGAAGCAGTTCCTGTTATAGACATCACAGCTGAGAGCGTCGCCCGAGCATTTTACGACAGTTGGATAGCAAGATTTGGATGCCCATTACGAATAACTACAGATCAAGGTCGCCAGTTTGAAGCATCATTATTCAAGGCTTTGATGAAGAGATTAGGCATTACGCGCATTCGTACTACGGCTTTCCATGCTCAGAGTAACGGCCAGCTCGAGAGAATGCACCGTTTAATCAAAGCGTCTCTTATGGCCCGTTGTGTTACTACGCAGTGGTCGGAAGAACTTCCGACTGTACTATTGGGATTACGAACAACCCTACGTAGCAGTAACAATTTAAGCCCTGCTATGATGACCTACGGAACTACACTTCGTCTTCCATCGGATTTTATTGCACCCGCAGCAACGAGTATTGACGAGAGCGAGTATGTACGCCGCCTCGTAGACACTATGGCATCAATAAAGGAGAGTACCTGTTCAAATACCAGCGGTGCAAATACGTTCATCCATAAGGACCTCGCTACGTGTACACATGTCTTCGTACGAAACGATACAGTTCGTTCGCCGTTGACGCCACCGTACGATGGTCCATTCAAAGTTATTCAGCGGTGTGGCAAGTTCTACAAGATACAGCTACCTAATCGGACATCAGTCATATCGCTCGACCGACTCAAGCCAGCATACATCTATAACGATTTGACAGAAGATACTGATCGACGTGCCCCTATCGAAGCAGAGAAACAGAAGCCGCTATACGTCACCAAGTCTGGAAGAACGGTAAAACCTTCCGTGCGCTTCGCTTGAGGGGGAGTGATGTGGGACTCACGTACCACAGTGCATTATATCACCGCTCCGACGAACAACATTCCGGCGTCAGAACACTGTGAGCACTGAAAACGAAATACGCCGTACCACAGAATTATACGGTCCGCGCGGTGCGTGCGACGGAGACAGAGAGAGAAGATCACTCGGAATACAATGCTGTTCGTTAACGTCATCGCAACTTGCAAGAATAAATTTTGTATACACAAGAATGTAGTTCGCTAAGACCGTCACTACTTGCGGGACTTTATTTTCACATATAAACTGTACATTTTAAGAAAATATAAGCAGTCAATCTTTATTGAATTATCAGTGCGTTTTATTTACAAGAACACCTACCTCCGCTACAGCCTCTTGTTTGAGAGTGAAGTAGCCCTGTAGCTACACCAAACAACATTCATTGCTTTGCTCAGCAATTAATGTTGTTTGTTAAGACGTGGAGAATGAATATTTGGCGTACAGACAACACTTTGCGCTTCTCGTATAGCTCTAGTGTGAGATGTCGATAGGGTAAGAAATATAATACCATAGGGTAACACTCGCTGGGCTCTTTCCACTTGGATCATGGTGGACTTGTCTGCACCACCCCAGGTTGTGATATAGTAAGTTATTAGTGATTGGCATAGAGAGAAATATACTGTCTTTTTTAAATTTTCATCCGCTGCATGTCAGAGGTTTTTAAAAACAAATAGTAGTTTGCGAATTCTAGATGTGAGGTTTGCAATGTGCAGATGGAAATTCAAGAAAGGATCCAGCAATATACCTATAAGATATTTAATGGAAGAAGTCCTTTGGAGGTGTGTACATGGACATTTTGTGTTGTGTGGAGGTGTGCATGTATGTAGTATAATAGGTAGTGCAAGCGTGGAGTGAAGAGCACTATTCCGAATGGCGACTGGTATATATTTGGTTTTGTCAGCGTTTAGCGTTAGGTAATTGTTCCTTAACCATTTCGTTACAGTGTCTAGCCCCAATTGACAACATAACATAACATAAACTCACGCCTATATCCCCGAAGGGGTAGGCAGAGGTGCTAGCACCCACGTTTCGCCAGTTTATGTTTTAGGTCCCAATGTAATAGGTGGCGAGCCTATTGCCATTAACCGGGCACTTATAAACCTGCGATTAATACACACATAACTTCGAAAAGCATCGAAAAGTCATTGGTGTGTGCCATGGTAATACTTGGGATCGAACCCGAGACCTCGTCTCAGCAGTCCTTTACCCATACCACTAGGCATCATAAACATTTGTCCATGAGTCGGAGTGAAAAATGAGGGCGATGTCATCTGCAAAGGTGAATATACTTCCCTGTGGTAGATTCGTCATGCACAGATCGTTAATATAGATACGAAATAAAGTCTGAGACATAACACTGCCTTGGGGTACTCCGTGCGTAACAGGCAGTTTTGTGCAAATTTATCTGTCTATCTTAACACTCTGTGCACGATTACTGAGATAGTCTGCGAAGAGTTTTAGTTGATCACCCCTTATTCCAATAAGCTCCATCTTCTCTAAAAGGATAGAGACGAGACTGTGTCGAAGGCTTTAGCCAGGTCTAGGAAGATGCCCAGTACTTTTTGACTCTCGTCTAGTTTCCTCACTATGTGATCGGTTAAGTCATGAACTGCGTCGCTTGTAGATCTTCCAGCACGAAAACCGTATTGAGAAGGTGACATAATTTGGTTTTTCTCAAGTTACATTTTTAATCTAGAGTGCATGAGTCTCTCGAGTGGCCTCTATGGTGGGCAGTGACAAGAAGTGTTGACCTATGTTTTGAATAAAGCCTCTCCACTAACACTAGAATTCCCGAAGCAAGGAATTGTAGTGGAATGCGCCCGCCTTATTACAAATTAGTAAGAGGAGTCATGGAAGGTGCGCCTTGAGCAATCGAGGTGGGGAGAAGCTACCATCGCAGCGGTGAGGCCGATCATGGAGGAGCGGTTGGAGAGGCACCACCGTGACCTCTCTTACCGGATGTTACAGATAATTACCGGACACGGGTGCTTTGGGAAGTATCTGTGGCGCATTCACCAGGAGACAACGCCGCAGTGCCAGCACTGCGAGGATCACATTGTCACACATTGGTGGAGAGCCCAGTGTGGGCGAGTCAATGCCGGGATCTCGTTGCAGGTCCTGGACGAGGACGTTCTCTCGCTGGAGACCATGGTGACAGCCGTGGTCTCCGACGGGAGTAAGTGGCACGCTGCCTCTTTCTGCGAGCAGGTAATACGCGCTAAAGAGGTGGCGGAGAGGGAGCGGGAGAGAACCCTATCCCTGAGTTACGCAGTTTGCGGCGAGAACACCGTAGACTTGTCTACGCCCAGTACTACCGACCTCCATGATCAGGGCCTGAGGACGGCAATGGGCCGACTCGCCGTCCTTACAGAAACAGGCCAAGATGGAGGCGTCGACGACGCGGGTTCAAACCCGACCCCACAGATGAGGTCGCAATGGCGACCAGAGTCCGCCGGTAACCCTGGGGTTATCATTTCGAGGGCTTACCCGGGGTTCCCGGCAATGGACACGTGAAGAGGACACCGTGTGGTTTTAGTCGGTCCGATTCCGACTCACCAATCTCATCGTTGGCACCAATGAGGTGGAATCCGTGGGGACTTCCACATGTCTAAACAAAAAGAAGCACAGCAATGATTTAGGATTATTTTATTTTCCAAGCCAAATCGGTTTAAAGTTTTAATAACAAAATTAGCAGAACCGTTGCAAAAATTGGCATGTTCGATTGATGACATATGACATACCATACTCAACTGAGGATAATTGTACCGCATCGCAAGACAGCTCAGCAATTTGATGATAAATAATGCAGCAAGCTCATTCAGCAACCATCGTCACGGTCCTTATATTTAATTAACGACAATCATGCAAATCACACGATACAACGAATACTCAAATGACCAGAACAAGAACAGTTGTTGTAATAAGTGCAAAGTATTCCACAGATAAAAACTTCGGAGCTTTAACATTAAGTGTAATTTCGTAGTTAACGAGCTACGTGATGAAATTTGATATATCGACAGAAGTCAGCTTGAAGCCTCCTAGAAAACGATCGCTAAATACAGCGATCAACGCAGTAATCTTGTGGGGTGACAACATTAAAATGAATACACAATTATTTGTAAGTCGATTACTAATCACCATCATTATCTTAGCGTTGGTCCGGGTTGTTCCAAGGTTTTCACCTCAGAGCCCGGCACCGCTTACCCCTTTCTCTCCTTGTGGCTTGGCTTATACGGCTATTATGGGAACGACTGTTTTATTTTTATGAAAGACGATGTTATGGTAACCACAATTTCTTCGCATGAATATCTTTCCTCTTTGGAGGAACTTGTTTCATGATTTCCATTTTCAGTATCTTTTATGAAGTCCAAAACACTAGCAAATTTAGTCACAAGATATCGTAAGCTTCCTCAGTTTATTGTTGCTATTTATTTATGTATTTTCTCTTACCTACTTCTTAACAGGCATCTGTGCGATATGATTACATTTATATTTTTAATTTATTAGATTGTTGATTTTCAACGTTAACGTAGAATCAAGATTTCTTCACAAAAGAAAGTGACAGTAATTATATCCTGCAACATCTTTTATGAAGTCCAAAACACTAGCAAATTTAGTCACAAGATATCGTAAGCTTCCTCAGTTTATTGTTGCTATTTATTGTGTGTAAGTTTATTTATGTATTTTCTCTTACCTACTTCTTAACAGGCATCTGTGCGATATAATTACATTTATATTTTTAATTTATTAGATTGTTGATTTTCAACGTTAACGTAGAATCAAGATTTCTTCACAAAAGAAAGTGACAGTAATTATATCCTGCAACATCTTGTTCTATTAAAATTTCCCTAAAATGCACTCGAACCATGCATTACGCTAAGAGCTCGCTTCATTCAAAACTATCTTACATGCATCTCTATTCTAAAACTTCTTCTAGCTGCCGTAAAAAAACTTTAATAATTCCAATTAACCCTAATAATAGAGCTCGGGCACCAGGGAGGCAGTGCGATTAAAAAGACAAATCCCTCAACCGCTAGAGTACAATAGCAGGTTGTGGGCATTCCGTCGGTCCGAAGCCTGCCCTTTATTAATAGACCAGCGACCGGTAGCCGCCACGGTTGCCATACTGAGCAAAATATATGATTAACACAAAGGCGATACATAATAAGCGATATTGGGACCAGTTAGGGGAGCTATGGACATAACATGTAACCGCGGCAGGTTTTCGAACATTTCCATTACAGGCTAATACTCGTGACTGCGACAAACGCACCCGACGAACTACACTTATCTATGAAATATTACGTTTTTACTAGTAGAGTGCTATTAGAAAAATAGATGATGAAGTAGATGGTTAAACGGTGACCCCGTCTCAGAATAATTTCAGAGTGTTAGACGTGAATTTACATTTACATTCGTTACGACATGTTATGCAATTTACTGGCCAATTTTTCAGCTTTTTAACCGACTTCAAAAGGAGGAGGTTCTATATTCATCTGAATCTTTTTCGTGTGTTCATCGATATTTCCGTCGTTCATGATCCGACATTAATTTTTTTTTGCATTTGATTTGGTTTAGCTCCAATTTATTCCCATATACATTTTATTAGTATTGAACCTTCACCCGTATCTATGCGTGCCTTTACAGGTCTCATAGCGGTGACTTGGGAACGACTCAACTGTTTGAGTACCTGCAGCGGTCGGCAGACAAGGCTATTGAGCAGTACCCCATCGCGGACTTAGTGTTCTTGGGAGACTTCAACGCTCATCACATTGAGTGGCTGGGGTCCTCGAGCACTGATTTTGCGGGAAGGGCTGCTCACAAATTTGCCCTGACCTATGGGTTCTCGCAAGTGGTTCATTTTATCACAAGAATACCAGATATCGAGACCCATAGAAGCTCTCTACTGGACCTTCTGCTGACTACGCGCCCGGATGAATACTCCATAACTGTGGAAGTACCACTTGGCAAGTCAGACCATTGCCTCGTCCGGGCGCAAGTGCCTCTCGCACGGCCACAACCACATCGGCCATCCGAATGGCGGCATGTTTGGCACTATAAGTCGGCAGACTGGGATGGATTGCGAGAATTCTTCGCTTCGTACCCGTGGAGGCGGCTCTGCTTCACTTCTGAAGATCCAAGTTCCTGTGCAACAGCAGTTACTGAGGCGATTCTAGCGGGCATGGAATGCTACATTCCCAACCGCTGGATCGCAACAGGAGCAAGTAAGCGCCCGTGGTTTAATCGGCCTTGCAGAGAAGCAAGACTTCACAAGCAATCTGCTTATAAGGCTTGGACCACGGCACTTGCTAACAAGAAGCCGCCGCTGCAAAAACCCGACGGCAATCTGGCCCATGGCGCAAGGGAGAAAGCCTGTCTTTTAGGTGACCTCTTTGCGTCAAACTCGACCATGAATGATGGGAATGCCGAGCCACCCACTATCCCCTGGTGTGGTGTTTCTATGCCAGAAATCAAAATCACACAACGGGTGGTCCGGCGGGAATTGAAGTCCCTAGATGTTCGCAAGTCGAGTGGGCCTGACGGCATATCGGCGATGGTGCTTAAGCAGTGTTCTCTAGAGTTGTGCCCTGTTCTTACACAGCTTTTTGCGCTCTCTTACTCCACGAGACAAGTCCCAGCTTCGTGGAAGACTGCATTCGTGCACCCTGTGCCTAAGAAAGGCGATAATACAGACCCGTCCAATTACAGGCCTATCGCTATCACCTCCCTTCTCTCGAAGGTAATGGAGCGTGTCATTAACATACAGCTTCTGAGATACCTTGAAGGAAACGATCTATTGAGCGACCGACAGTACGGCTTCCGCCACAGTCGCTCTACCGGTGACCTTCTTGTGTATCTCACACACCGCTGGGCGCAAGCCATCGAGAGTCAAGGTGAGGCACTAGCGGTCAGCCTCGATATAGCGAAGGCCTTCGATCGGGTCTGGCACAGGTCTTCTTTCGAAGTTGCCGTCTTATGGACTGCCCGAGGGACTTTGCGAATGGATCGCCAGCTTTTTGTCCAATAGAAGCATCCAAGCCGTCGTTGACGGTAGCTGCTCGGACCACATGGACATAAACGCTGGTGTTCCACAAGGCTCCGTGCTGTCTCCGACCCTGTTCCTCCTGCATATCAATGACATGCTGTCTGATGACTCCATTTTACACGGGCCGAGCTAACATCCCTCGGTCCACAGTGGAAGAAAGTCGCGAACAACTTGTGTCTGAAATCGAGACTACTCTCACAAGAGTGTCCGATTGGGGTGGACTAAACCTGGTTCAATTCAACCCCACTAAGACACAACTATGTGCATTCACCGCTAAGAAAACCCCATTTATTGTAGCGCCACAATTCCTGGACACACCACTTAATATCTCTAAAAGTATCGGGATTCTCGGTGTGGACATCTCCAGCGAGGTCCAGTACCGTAGTCACCTGGAAGACAAAGTCAAGTTGGCATCTAAGAAACTTGGAGTGCTCAACAGGGCGAAGCAGTACTTCACTGCGGAGCAAAGACTTCTTCTTTATAAGTCGCAAGTCCGGCCCCAGATGGAGTACTGCTGTCACCTTTTTGCCGGAGCACCTAGATACCAACTTGACCCGTTCGACTCGGTGCAAAGACAGGCGCTGAGGATCGTCGACGATCCCATACTTACAGGCAGTGTGAAACCGCTTAACCTTAGGAGAGATTTCGCCTCCCTGTGCGTTTTCTACCGCCTTAATAACGGGGTGTGTTCAGAAGAATTGTTTGATATGATGCCCACGGCCACATTCTATCATCGCACCGCTCGCCACAGACAGGGAATTCATCCTCACACGTTGCGACCGGAAACGGTGCGTACAGTTAGATATGAAAGACATTTCATTCCGCGCACCCTCAGGCTGTGGAATGATCTCCCTGCTGTGGTTTTCCCAAGCGACTACAATATGGGGTTCTTCAAGAAGGGCATTAGAAGGTTTTTACAGGGTCGGCAGCGCAATTGTGACGCCCCTGGTGTTGCACACGTCCATAGGCCGCGGTAACCACTTCCCATCAGGTGGGCCGTGAGCTTGTCTGCCACCTGAGTGGTATAAAAAAAAAAAAACCTAGTATTTCAGAGATGCAGCACGAAATTCCTCAAAATCAGACAGAAAATGTGTAATTATCGAATGTATGATCGAACATGACGTCCATGTCAAATGTCTTTGTTTGGAATTTTGGAATACATATTTAATAGGCCGTATCGGTGCCGATTAAATTTCGAATTTCAAATGAAATGGATTTAGAGACAGTATAGTAAGATAAGTAACAGATTTAACATAATTTTTTGAATTCTATAGCAAGGCAAAGATTTATTCTAAGCTGCTCCATCATCCTAGTAGAGAGTGGAGTGGAAAGTTCAGTGAAAAGTGGAGTTAAGGGTTGAGTGGAGAGTGAAGTGGAGACGAGTGTGGATTGGTGGGTGTAGTGGAGAGGAGAATGGAGTGTAGTGGAAAGTGGAGTGGACAGAAAAGTGGAGTGGAGTTACCAAAACAGCACTTCCCGATACGGATAAATTAGGTTAGAAATGTATACCTACCCTTCGTGTTCGGTTACTTATGAAAAGCATGAAGAAATAGGAGCCCTGCGATGCGGGGCACCGTCTACATCATTCACTAGCTAGAAAGTCAACCTCTCCTGCAAGCTGGAACTTGTACTGATTGACGGACGAGGCTCTGGTGCAGGTTTTCCTCTCGGGGTCCGAAATTCAAACGGCAGCCACTTCTATAAAAGCAGCATTAGCCAAATTAAAAGGAGGAGAAAAAGTAAGCGATCCCCGGACAGCCTGGAATGCAAACGGGAACAAACTTGAGTTACATTCACTAAAAAAGGAGAAATAAACTATTTTAATAAAAAAGAAAACCGTTGTAAAAACTAGTGGGGCGGAAATCACACAGTGATTTTCAAACTTCGGGCCAAACTTAGATATTTTTTTGCAGTATTTTTATTCAAAATTACAGACCTTAGGCTTTATGCATATTATTCAACGCGTCTTTATATATTGAGCAATAAATATGAAGAAAATGAAATCAAATCAAACGTCTTCGACGTCAAAAACACAAAAAAATGATTTTTTAGGGACAATTTGTATGGTAGCTACCCGAAACCTTGAACGTATAAACCCCAAAATCTAATCAGTTCGTCCCATTAACCAAACAAGATGATTGGCGAAAGAATTTTTTAAATCGGATAAGTGGTTTTTGAGTTATTGCGTAAACAGACATCCAGACATCCCTGCAGACCAACAGACAGACCGACACAAAAATTTTTTTTGCTTAATTAGACTTAGAATCATGTGAAACGCCGAGAAAAGTGATAAAAAGTGGGTGTAAGATTTTTATTTTTTTTGCGTGATTTTAAGACTTCGGTGTTCCTCTGGTTGGTGGCCCGAAGTAATAACTGAATTACAGATTTAATTCTAAAGATAACATAAAACGCAAGACTTTTCTGTTGAAGTCGGTGCCAAGCCCGAAACACTACGTTATAAAGCATCACAAGTTCAATAGGGTTAGAGCTTTCTACCTGTATGAACGCACAACATATCCGCATATGATCGGTTGTAATTTGCTGGAAACCTCAATCACGCTTACACATTTTATTGCTTGCACGGGGAAACTCATGATGTTTTGAAAACCCTATTTACCTATATAAATCTTAAGGCTTTCACGGCCGGCGTTGCATGTAGAATATACTGCTTCCGGGCTGTTCGGCCAAACAGCCCGGAAGCAGTATATTCTACCTATTTACCTAATTTCTATTCGATAAATTAAATTCTTAAATAGGTACGTGTTTTTTTATATTTAGAATAAAATCTGTAATTCAGTTATTTTACACTTTTCAGTGCTTTCTTAGTTATTGAAGTCGATTTTTTGTAAAATTAAAAATTAGTGGGGAGGAAATCACACAGTGATTGTCAAAAGATTTTTTAGGGACAATTTGTATGGTAGGTACCCGAAACCTTGAACGTACAAACTCCAAAATCTAATCAGTTCTTCCCATTAACCAAACAAGATGATTGGCGAAAGAATTTTTCAAATCGGATAAGTGGTTCTTGAGTTATTGCGTAAACAGACATCCAGACATCCAGACATCCAGACCAACAGACAGACCGACACAAAATTTTTTTTTGCTTATTTAGACTTAGAAACATGTGAAACGTCGAGAAAAGTGATAAAAATTGGGTGTAAGATTTTGATTTTTTTTGCGTGATTTTAAGACTTCGGTGTCCACCTGGTTGGTGGCCCGAAGTAATAGTTTATTTACTATTTGCTTAGAAGTATTTATTAAGTCAATCCTTTACCACACTTAAGAGATCTGTTATTTAGGCTTTCTAAGTACGTTCATGAGTACGGGCGTGAGGTACCTCATTATTCAGTGCAAGTGTGTGTTTAAGTGTTTAATTATCTTAAGTTAAAACTTTGGTGGTCATGTAAAAAAGTTTTACTTAATAGTGCTATTACCATAAGTACATTTTAATGAATCTACTTATACACTTTTCTGTTTTATTTATGTTTACTTTCACTATTAGTAATAATAATGACTTCAAGGATTATAGTGCTGACGTAAATTCTGTTCATTTTATATAAATATTTTCAGGTCACAGTTAAGATTATTGGGGTAATTTTAAACATTTTGTTTTATGTAGTTTTTACAATACTCATTTATGAAGATCTATCCATTCATCCCAAATGCATATCTATTTAGGATAAACTTTGACGTACACTAGCGCTATCTTGCGATAGTCTTTAAAATCACATCAGCATTGTCGTCCTTAAACTTAGCCTCAAGTTGCTGTTGTTGTTTAATATACGTAAATGCTTTATGACTTACAAAGAACCTGCTAGAGTTGTCTATGAGTCACGTTCAGGATTTTTATTTGATAAAGCCGTGTGGTTAATGGATGTAATTAAATTCGTGCAGATGTGTATTAGATTGTACACGCAATATTTTATTTTTATCTCTCGGTAAATACATACAGGGTGATTGTAAACAATATCTCAATGACAAGAGCGTAATTGGATGGGCCAAGACATCGATCACACGCGTGGTTATTGTGTGATCCGACAACAATCTCACCCGACAACCTTATTCATTTCTGAACATATGTATTGACACTGGTTGTTAAATATTATAATTCCGAACATATCGATGACGTGAAATTTACAATGGACAACAATAAAATATGACAGTGAATACCTTTTTTTTTCATGCGGTAATCCCCTCGGATACCCCTCACCAGCCAGCGGGGGCGGTTATGTCGGGCTTGAACCGACTAAAACCGCACGCCGTCTCGGGTCTTCAGACGCCGGGGTGTAAGGTTGCCCATAGGGCATTTCCCTCGCACCCCGACTGACCCTGGGCCATCTCCGGTTTCGAGATGGCCCCCTCTGGTTTGGGAACCACGGTGTCTTGCCCCGGTTTTGGCGCTAACCAAAAAAAGTCCGATAACCGTGACTCACTACAAAATTTCGATATCGCCAGTGGGTTGTGGCGGTCAGATAGGAGTTGTTTTACGGAAAATATCGAAATCACGCCGTTTCTTAGGATTTTTCATCCTGAGTTGGGAAAAGGCTAATAAAGGCCTGGCAAGGATAATGACTAATAAAACTGACGCTGTCGCTTCCGTATCGGACTGTACAGTCACTCCAAGGTCTGCCACAGGGATGCTGCTTAAATCATCTATTCAAGATGAAAAGGCCTACTACTACACACATGTAACATTTATTTGCGTTCAAATAAAATTGCATAGAAAGATAGAAATTTGAGAAAAAAGATTATAAAATATTAAATGAATAAAATCGCGCTGAGAAAAACCTGGCACAAAATATACAGCCTACCTTAAGTCTTAACTCTTAGTATTATAACCTAGTATCTGTATGTTAGGAAAACTACTAGGGGAAAAACTTCTGCAGAGGCGATCACGTACTGATTAGCGCAGCGTGGTATGTCGACCAATTAGATAAAGAGACGACTTGATGAAAATAGGTGGGGCCAATGGAAGGAGGCGTAACAAGGCCACAAATTTCTGAGGTCCTTAGTAAAAGCCTATGTTTATAGTAGACATAGTAAACATCCTACTACACACTATGTGGCTGAGGATGACAGGAGAGGAAGCTCTTATGGTGTTGAACGAATATTTAAAGGACTTTACGTAGAAGACACTCAAGGTTTCATCGAAGGTAGAACAGCTTGACTCTAAATTACTAATAAAATAACACAAAGTTTACGCATAAAATACTTATTGTAGAATTACTTTTGGTAAAAATTAAGCTTTAGGACTGTTTTTAATTTTTAAATTAGAGTAGAACCACAAACACATTACTTTGAAGGTTCAAGCTATTTTATAGACAGAAATAAATTGAGCTTTACCTAATGCAATATTACAAGCTCGTCCATGATACGAAGGACCTATTCAGGGACTGAACCCTAGTAGCTAGATAAACGAATATACAAATTAAAATGCAAAAAGTAATTCTAAACGCAAAGTTGCATTGCACATACCTAATGACGAGTATCCGCCAATTAAGGGTCTGTGGAGCGCATTGGCTGTGACAAAAACTTGTCTTGTGTGCCTTTAAGAGGCGCTACCGAACTTAATTGGACGCAGTTGTTATCGGCTGGTTGTACCTACTGCGATCGAATAACCGAAGGTCGTCGAGCGAATTCCGCCTAGTGCAGTCTATCCATCTACTGATCTATTTACGTCTCTGTCAACCGTCATGACATTGCATCCACCCTCGACGGTGAACAAAATGATCGAATACCAAAATTGGTATTTAAAATTTTAATTGATAGGAAATGAAATCTAAGATTAATTAAATTTTAACTCATGCCAGAGTTGTAGTTGAGGCGTACTTAATTGAAATATTTATTATTCATGTTCTAAATGTGATTAATGAAAGTTTCATCCCAACATTTAATAAACAGATTAGTTTTAAAATTATTATTTATTATATCGTTTAAATTTACATAATAAACTGATAGATACCAAGGAGAAAAGTCTAACATTATATTTGAAGTTAACGAGGAGTTGAAGATAAAACCAAGAAAAGCTATTTTCATATACTTTACCGACTGTAAAAGATGAACAAGCAAACAGAAAGGAAGCATATTATGGGGACAAGATATCTCTCATTGCATATGTAAAGTGAGAAACACGTCTGTTGCGTATCGTCGGCGACCGCCAAGCGGCGGGCGGTCGGAGGCCGTGGCGCGTGGCACGCCCGCGCTCGAAAACTGGTTTCCTACACTAGTGACGTTATTGGTAAATAAAAATAAACACTCGCTCCTCGTATTCATTACATATTACCAAAACGGACTTTATATTCGTATCTTAACCAATAATTATACCACTAGAGTATCTATGATATTCTTTATGAAATACTAGCTGACCCTCCAAACTTCGTTCCACCTTAGAATCAAGTTATGTTGGTTACATTATCAGCCCAACGCAAAAAAAAACAAAATCGCACAGTATCGGTGAAGACGAATCTAAGAAATCAAAGATCATGAATATCGGTCCCGTCACTAACACGACTTTGTTTTATATACTTACTAGCTGTGCCCGCGGCTTCGTCCGCGTGGATTTCGATTTTTATGGATTTAGTTCTTTTGCGCGGAACCCTAATTTTTTGTGGACCAAATTGTGAATCTAAACCTTCCTCGAATCCCCTTGAACTCACACAAAAAATTTCATCAAAATCGGTCGAGCCGTCTAGGAGGAGTTCAGTGACATACACACGCACACAAGAAATATATATATAAAGATAGATTTTCGCTATGAATGTTCGATACCTTTTATTATTATATAAAAAAAATGTATATAGCACTTAAAGGGTATATTTTATTCAATTATTTAAAATAAACTATTCACTACTAACTAGCGCTATGTGTTCAATTAAGAGCTACTACTGAAAGAGCAGCTAACAATCGCAATCATTTCAGATCTAACTTATAAATTTATTTTCAACTACAAATAAGTATGACCTTTTAAACAATATTTTTCTTTATTAATAATTTGTATTTAGTACTTAAGGGGTATATTTTATTCATTTATTAATAAGCAAACTATTCACGACGCTGCGCTAGTGCTATGTGTTTAATTAAGAGCTACTCAAAGAGCAGGTGACAATTGCAATCATTTCAGATCTACCTTATTGATTTATTTTCAACTACATATAAGTATGACCTTTTAAACAATAATTTTTCTTTATTTACAATTTGTATTTAGCACTTTATGGGAATATTTTATTCATTTATTAATAAGCAAACAATTCACGACTACTAGTGCTATGTGTTTAATTAAGAGCTACTCAAAGAGCAGGTGACAATTGCAATAATTTCAGATGTATCTTATTGATTTATATTCAACTACAAATAGGTATGACCTTTTAAACAATAATTTTACTTTATTTATCATTTAGTCGATCAGGAATTTTAAAGAATTGCTATGAGCGAGTACTCTTCTCATTGCACCTAGGATTTACACAACATTTTACTTAAATAATAAAGAACAGTACCTACCTACGTACGAAAAATTAATACTGAATTCTACAGAATAAGGTCAATGTACGGCGATACTGAGGGAATACAGGTATATTGAATTTATTAAGACGTAAGTGATACAAAAGTATAACGTTACTACGCTAATAGTGTTGCAACTTTATCACAGCAAAGAAAGCTCCAAAATCGTTATTTTTGTCAGTTTCTACACGTTTCGTGTTACTTTGCCAAGGTTCCAAAGTTGATGACTTGTTTATCGAGTATTTAGGTGTATAAAAAGAGGAATCCTGTGTGTCCACTGGAGCTGTCCATTCAAGAATTTGTTGACAAGCAATTAAGGGTGGGCTGGGTATGCGCACGTGATCAAAACGCAGCGAGAGATAATTTTATGTATATTTTACCTGTGATTTTATTGAACAGTGTAAACTGGCATGTACGTTTAGTTTCGTTGACTGTGATTAAGTCATTGCCTGTAATATGAGGACACTCGTATCTTAAATTAAACTGTAACCACAGTATTACGTTTTAGCCCTATTGCATTTTGCTATTTTCACATGCAAAGCTTACAAATTTTATACACAATACACTTCGTCATAATAAAAATTAACATCGTGTTGTACCGAGTATATGTATACTATTATATAAAGCTGAAGAGTTTGTTTGTTTGTTTGTTTCGTTGTACACGCTAATCTCAGAAAGTACTGGTTCGATTGAATTGTTTTTTTTTTTTGTTGGAAAGTCCATTTATCGAAGAAGGTTATAGGCACTACTAGCCAGGACAGCGGAGCAGTAATCTTAAATGTGAAAATATCGGGCAAATTTCCGTACATTATGGTATAACTAATAAAAAGCGGCCAAGTGCGAGTCGGACTCGCCCATTAAGGGTTAATGTTTTTTTTTAAGTTTTATATTTGAGTTGATTGAATGAAAGGTAAATTGTGGTTTACGATTTATGACGTATTAAAAAAAAACTACTTACTTGATCTCGTTCAAACCAATTATCGTTGGAAGTTTACATGGTAATGTACATCATATATTTTTTTTTGTTTCATCATTCTCTTATTTTAGAAGTTATACAGGGACACACATTTTACCACTTTGGGAGTGTCTCCCGCGCAAACTATTAAGTTTAGAATAAAATGATATTAGAAACCTCAATATCATGTTTGAAGAGCTATCCATAGATACCTCACACATATGGCTTCGGTGAAAAAAAAATTTTGAGTTTCAGTTCTAAGTATGGGGACCCCCAAAATTTATTGTTTTTTTTCTATTTCTGTGTGAAAATCTTAATGCGGTTCACAGAATACATCTACTTACCAAGTTTCAACAACATAGTTCTTATAGTTTCGGAAAAAAGTGGCTGTGACATACGGACGGACAGACAGACAGACATGACGAATCTATAAGGGTTCCGTTTTTTGCCATTTGGCAACGGAACCCTAATAAATTACGGGCAGGTATGGGATAAATTAGTGCCTGACCTGGCCTTTCTTCGAAACGTCCGCGATCTGATTAGCATACGTATGCCTAGGTCGACCTTTACCGGGTTGCCCAGTAACCCTTGCCTCATAAATCTTTTTCGTTAATTACCTTTCATCCATCCTCTCTATACGACCGAATCATCTAAGCGTCCCTTTCTCTATCTTGGTTACTACATCTTCTACCGTACCACAACGTTCCCTTATCATGCTGCTCCTCACTCGATCCATCATGGTCACATTGTGTGGACGAGTACTCCTCTATGTACATAAAATTATGCAGGGCCCCATTCGCTTGATTTCCAGCCAAAACAAAATGTTGAATCTGTTCAAGTCCTTTAATCTTGGTGATGTATTTTTGGAACCTACTCGAATAACTGCCACAAGTGCAACATGTATTGATAATATTTTCACGGACATTAAACCTATTAACAAATGTATTGTGGATGCTGTACACTCGGATCATCGTGGCCAATTTATAAAATGCTACAGAAATTATTATGAAGTAAGAAGAAAAGAAATTAAATTTGTACCGATAAACCAATATCGTTTAGATGCTTTCAAGGAAAATATAGTGAATAAACTACCTGATTTGCCCTTGTACACTAGTGTAGATAAGTCTTATGCAGACTTAATTAACCTGATCAATACTGAGTTTGGGAGAATTTTTACCCCAAAAACATTATCGATTGGCAGACGTCCTGTTTTCAGTGACTGGGCAACACCAGGGATTTATAATAGCAGGAGGAGATTGTATGAATTATATTCTGAAAAATCATATAATTTCAACCCTGATTTTCAGAATTATGTCAAAAACTATTCTAAAATATTTAAGCGAGCCAATATCAAATTCTGTTAATAAAATTTAGACTACCTGGAACATTATAAATTCCGAATGTGGTAAATCTCCAGCAGTTGTAAGAGATTACCATTTAAGAATAGACGGTCGCCATGTCACAGAGGATCTGGAAGTTGCGACAGAGTTTGAACACTTTTTTTCAAATATACCTGTAGCCACTACCCGAACTCTTCAGTCGTCTTCCACTTCCGCTGAGTCATTGCTTATGGAATCAATTACAAAATGTGAGGACGCTTTCAGATTCTCAGTTGTTGATAGCAAGGACATCACAAAAGCGTTTAAATACATTGATATTAAAAAGACCGCGGACCTATGGGGATTATCAGTCAAAACTGTTTCAAGCATCATTGATGTCATTGCTCCCCATCTAGCAACTGTGTTTAATGACTGCGTCAGTAGCGGTATATTTCCTGATTTAATGAAACATAGTAAAGTCATACCTTTGTTCAAGGCAGGCAACGCCTCAGATCCCTCGAATTTCAGACCCATCTCTGTGTTGCCAACCTTGAGTAAAGTATTTGAGAAATTAGTTCTAGACATCTGGTCTAGAATTAATTTCGTTCTCTAATAACCTAACCTAACCCATTTTAATAAATATAAATTATTTCATGATAAACAGTTTGGGTTTACTAAAGGACGATCAACGACGGATGCTGGTATAGAGTTATTGAAATGTATTTACGAGGCCTGGGAGGATAAGCAGGATGCATTAGGTGTTTTCTGCGAACTATCCAGAGCCTTCGATTGCGTTCACCATGATACATTGGTCAGGAAATTAGATTATTACGGAATAAGGAACAAGGCTCTCGACCTTTTGACTTCTTATTTAAACAATAGAATTCAGAGGGTCGATGTGAACGGTACACGTTCGGTGGGATCTTTGGTTTCGATGGGCGTTCCACAGGGTTCGATACTTGGACCATTTTTATTTTTAATTTATATAAATGACCTCCCTTACTACGTAAGGGATAAAAATAGTATTGTTTTGTTTGCTGATGATACTTCCTTAATATTTAAAATTAAAAGACAATTAGATAATTATGACGAAGTGAACAATGCAATCTCACGAGTGGTTCATTGGTTCAATATAAATAATCTTTGCCTTAATAAAAAAAAACCAAATCTATTAAATTCACCTTACCTAATGTTACACAGGTGGAAACCAATGTACAACTTAATGGACAGTTGTTGAGCCTTGTGGAATCAACCGTGTTCTTAGGTTTAAGTATCGATGCTAAATTACAGTGGGGATCACATATTGAAAAAATAGCTAGTAGGTTAAGTTCTGCTTCCTACGCTGTGAAAAAGATTAGGACTTTAACAGACATAGAAACCGCTAGAATAGTTTATTTCAGTTATTTCCATAGTATTATGAGCTACGGCATTCTCCTTTGGGGTAATGCCGCAGATTTAAACACAATCTTTGTACTGCAAAAGCGGGCGGTGCGGGCAATTTATAAGTTGGGCCCAAGAGTCTCCCTCCGAGAAAAGTTCAAAGAAATAAACATTCTAACCGTAGTTTCCCAATATATTTTTGAAAATCTTTTGTATGTTAGAAGAAACATTTCCAATTTTTTAAGGCTTTGTGATATACATAACGTAAATACTAGACAAGATTAGTAATTCCTTTCAGGGTAACTGTATACGCTTCTACAACAAGCTTCCTAGTGAAATGAAGAATCTACCTCTTCAAAAATTTAAAAGCCAAATTAAAAGTAAACTCTGCCAAAAATATTATTTATATTATAAAATTGAAGACTATTTAGACGACAAACAAGCTTGGATATGAACTGTTTGCTGTCTCTCTATGCTACTCAAATGAAATATTGTACTTAGGTTAAGTAAATATGTTTGTAAATAGACAAAAAAAAACAGCCCGCTGAGTTTCTTGCCGGAGTCTTCTCAGGACAGGGCCGCGTTTCGAACCGGTGGTCCATTTGCCAAACATTAGATTAATTTTTTTATGACGTTTTGTAAGTGCCGTATTAATGGTCTATACAGAATAAATGGTTTTTGACTTTGACTTTGAACTCTTCGCTCAATATCACAGTCACACTTTCCATATCTCGTAAGCTTTGAACCCAAGTATACAAACTTATTCACTTGTTCTACTGTTTCTCCTTCAATAAGAATTCTAAATTTTGTCATGTTTCCTTCTCTTTCAAAAATCATCACTTACGTCTTACTTACATTTACTTTTATTCCTTTGTTTGTTAAGGCACCATGCATAATATTAACCATCCTGCCTGCAACTCCAGTTCCGATGATGCTAATATTACTTGATCATCAGCGTACAGGAGGCATTTGACGGTCAAGTCATTCATTCTTAATCCATACGCACTCTTTCAGTTCTGTCAAGCAATTATCTATGAGTAAGTTAAACAGTCCCTGTCCAACACCTTTTTTGATGTTAAACCAGTATGTGCAAGCTCCGTTTATCCTGAAAAAGCATTGGAACCCTCATAGAGAGATTTCAAATAAATAGATAAATAAATAGTAATTTTAATATTCTCTTGAAAAAGATTCTCGAACTCGATTTTAAATGGTAGCATTTAGAATCATTTGTATAAATACTAGCTGATGCTCGCGGCACAGCCCGTGTGGAAGTTAGTTACCGCGACTTTTGGTCATATCGCCAGTCTACTCAACCAATTGCAATCGAACACACGGTAGACGTTAAGCGTGACCAATACCTTTCCTAAAAAAAACTGCATCATAATCCGTTCAGTAGTTTTTGCATCCGTCGCGAACAAACAGATAAGAAATCCCAAAAAAAATTGAGTTCGCAATCGTTAATATTCAACATAACCCAAGTTTTTTTTAATATATCCAATATACAGACAAAAATAATTTTCTATTTTATAATAGTATAGATTAGGTACCTTATTTTCCAAATTAATTCAAACCGGCACCGCATATCTTTACATATTATTGATATTATTGATATATTATCTATTGGAAATCTGCATTTTTGTTAAAAAACATTCCACATTATTTAAAAAGATGGGAGACTCGGCGAACAGCCGAACAAGGCACAAAGACCGACTCCAGATACCAAAAATAAATCTGGAAATGTTCCGAAATAATGTATACTGCATGTGTATTAAAATATATAATCACCTACCTGGTAGTCTTAAAAAATTACCCATAAGCTTGTTCCGCAACGAGCTTCGTAAAATTTTATGTGATAAAAACTATTACCACATAAATGAATATTTAGAAGACAAATTTTTAAATGTATAAATTCTATCTTTTAGACATTCGAGTAACAATACATATTTTGACATTAGAGTACTCTGATAATTCCTTGATCCTACAATATAATATTAATAAATTAAATTACAATTTTGACGAATTAGAATAAGCCCTATGATATAATGTCGTTAAATCCAACCGCGTAGATTTATTGCATGTCAAAGATGAGACTTTTTAGTATTATAAATTATGTGTTCAATATTTAAGATTTGCACGCCACAAGTGGCAGAATATGCTGTACCTAATAAATAACCCCAACACCTGTAACCGACCATATTCTGGGAAATAAAGATTATTATTATTATATAATTACTTGAAATCCTTTTCACAATAATAAATTATGAGATCAGAGGTCATAAAAAATATCAAGATATTAAAAATATTATAATAACAACAGTTGCATCACTTATTTAAATACATGCTGGGAAAGGTAATAAATAAATAAAATAAATATTGTTCGTAGTTATATAGATGGGTGTGTGGTTACATACAGGCAGTAACGGACCGTGGGCTCCGAGAAAGCCTCGGATGCGACTGGGCCTCAACATTGAAATAATGATGATGTGGTAATACGCAATTATTTATTTTATTCTTTTGTAAATGAAATTTTATATTTGCCTTTATATTTCTCTGGGCACCTGAATCTTTTAATCAAAAAAGCATTCACCAAGTAAAACCCGACCACCTATATTTAATTTTATTCTGTATTTTATAACTGTAAATTATTCGAATTGTCCACGATAAATGACGTTGGGATTAAATTATTCATTAAATCACGGGGCTCGAAAACAATCGTGATAAGTGCGCATAAAATTATTCTGTACCTTTTATAGACAATAAACCACTGATTATGGGTAATGAAATGTACGATGTTAACACAAATGGTTTTTTCGTGGTAAAATTAATTTCCACGCCGTAAAACTGGGTTAACGCTGTTTACGCAATTCAATTATGCCCAAGGATCATTGCCAAGGATCGTATAGATGCATTAAAATACCAATATATACCAAGGGTCAAATAAGCCAGATTACGAATGTAAGGCTAAAGCTACATTAGGTAATGCTCGAAGTAATGAAGCCTAGTGGCTAAAGCCGATTCACACAAATCAGTGGAATCACAGTTCCGGTAACGCGTCTGCGCAGTTCCGTATCAGGGTTACAGTGATGCGGCAGTGCTTGAATTTACACTTATCAGTAGAAGGCGAAGTAGTTACTGATAGCTCTCTTCAATAATACGGAACTAGCGATGATAGCCATTGCTTTAGACAAAGAATAAGAGCAGCATCGAGGAGAGAAAAGAAAATGGGTTCGAGAAGCATGGTAATTAAGAAAAACTCATGGAGAATTCATAAAATTATACGAACAATTAATTTAAGGATGATTTTTTTTTGTTGTATTTAAAAATGTCAGAAAGGTGTTTTAATAATCTTCCGCAGAAACTAGGAAGAAAACTAATAATGAAATATACTCATTGGAGGAAGGCATTATCTCCAAGAGAGAAGCTAGAAACTGCAGCGGCGTCCGTGATCCGTCAAAATATATCGTCAGTACTGGCAATGGGAGCAGTGTGACGACACTAACAGGTGTGAATGCGTTTATAAAGATTGTATGAAAAAATGATATAACTGTGGCGGTACTGGGTCAAAATTGTCGTTTCACTGATAAGTGTGAATCGGCCTTAGCGAGTTAGGCGAACCCAACTTCCAAACTCTTTATTGCAAGTACGAGACTTGCAATAGAGAGTTTGCAAGTTGGGTTCGCGTCAGTAGTGTACACTGCGGACGTGAACCCACACCTAACGCTAGCAAAGTCTCAGGAAAGAGGGTCACCATTACATACACATACCATGTTAACAATGGTGGCACTCAGCTTGACGGCCTCATCAGAAGAGGATTGTCGTCGCAGCACCGCGTGACACCCACCGGTCCCACTAGTGCTGCGACAACAACCCCCCTGCCCGGCTATGCACTTGCTGACCCCTGAACGCAATCAAACCGAAATTGTATTTATATGGAGGGTTTTTCGCAATCGTGCACAGTGGTACCTACCTGGCCGAATTTTGTGACAAATTTGTGTCATCAAATTTCTACCACCAGTTTGTATATTATGTTTATATATATATATATTATATATATATATATATAATATATATATATATATATACCCTATATATATATATATATATATATATATATATATATATATATATATAACGCCTATACTGTGTCTTTTTAGAAGCCATTTTGCAGTTAAATTATTGTTCATTAATGTAGCCACTTCATGTTTATCACTCTTTCTATCACGTCACAATTCCTCAAATGAAAAAATGTCTAATACAGCCTTTTAGCACTTAAGAACTACCACTACAGGTATAATTCAACAAATTATTTAACTTAGTTCAAGGTTGACAGTTGGGAATCAAGTAGGTACAGAAATTTATCAACACTACGCCAGTGTACCAAAGATAAACGGCTGGCATTTTGAAGGGCGTACAAGATAATTCTATCAATAGCAAAAGAACATAAAAAGGCAATGTCATTAGTTTTTTCTAACAATATTATATTTAATATTTCTCACAAACACTACAGAATAAAATAAATAAATGTGATGGAAAAAAGTTAAAGGGTTTAAAGAAGTTTTTTCCTATCCAAGGTATATATTCTCAACGCTTTATAGAAAGCACATAATACCAGTTTTGCCTATAAAATTTCAATGTAAAACTGTAACTGTAAAAAATGACGTGCATTTTTTACGTAAATAGTGTGAGACTTAATTTAGATTAAAAAATTGGTTTTATTAACATGACTTGTGAGCTGTCGCTGTATGAAGACAACATTCCGTTGTAAGGGTCTGTCGTTACAAGGCAAAAAGTTCGTGGTTCGTGGTCTGTAAGTGCAGAATGTATAATTTAAGTTTTATAGTGCGTAATTTATAATCGGAATCGAATTTGTTTTTTGAATACTACATCAAATCATGATTAGTTAAGAATAAATAAATAAATACCTACCGACTTAATTAATAAAATAATTAAAATAGTAATTCGACCAGTTTTGATGTCGCAATAAGTTACCTACTTTAACTCATGCCATCATCATGCTCATGCCATACTTTAACATAGTCATGTTGTTGAAAATGAATAAATTTGAAAATAAAAAAGTTTAAAATAGAAAAATACCACATGGGCTGAATATGCAGGCTTAGCCAAAATTTATTCAATATGTTTATGTAATTCTTGTATTTGGTCATTAATTCTACTAATACTGTGTCGTCACTAAAAGTATAATCAGTCAAGTGAGGAATAATAAAAAATGAAAATATAAAATTGCCATAAAAATCAACCACAAACTGTACGCCTAGTAGAAACCTGACGCGCTATTATTGATAATTAAAACGATTATTCTGCAGTAATAGCATAGTGTAATAATTTTGTTATTAGTGTACAGGCTGCAAGCCAGTCAAGCACTCGTAACTAAATGCGTAGGCGAGCCGTCAAGTAATCAATAGTGGATTCAATTTTAATATTAATCTATAGCGAGAGATATTGTACGACAGTAAAAATATATTTAAAGACTGTAACAATGCTTTACAAATAAATAATTAATTGGAAAACCAATTCTTTTTATTTTTATTTATCAATTTGGACAATTCTGCTACTACTGCTATCAGCTGGCTAACTACTATCAGCACTACTAAATTCAGCTTACATGTATCATCAAGGGGTTGGAGTTGTTTTGGACGATGCGCGACGCCCTCTAGCGTAGCAGCAGAGCGTTTGACTGCTAAGTCAAAGGTCGCGGGTTCGATTTTCGCACATTGCAAACACGTATATTTGCATTGATCTGGGTGTTGCTATGTATACTATATTATATTTATTTACATAAAAGTTTCGTTCTATTTGCTAGCGGGAACATAATTACATAGTTGCAACCTCATTACTTACAGGATACCCGTTTAATTACCCAAAATCCATTAGGATTGGCGATACCACATATGTCCAGCGTCATCTACCGAAAGTCAGCTGAACAGCTCGATACTACAGATAGTGTTAAATCGCGCAAAGTACTGATACTGATTATCATATATACAACATCTCAACGTCAACCGTTGGGCCGTGACCTACCAGGCATGCTGAACCTTACTTGGACGAAGGATTCCCTTTGCGTCAGAGGAATATCACACTCCACAGTAGTGACCCTGACGTGATCTGAAATAAAACGTATTGAATTGTCTTTAAATATAACTAAAGTGGGGATTTGATAACAAATTTGATTCAAAATGATAGGAATATTTCAAACAATGAGCGAAGACTAAAAAATGTAAACTACTCGTACATTGTGAACATTACAATAAAATATTAATTAATTCAATAGGCTAACCATTCCTATAACTAGATCTTACAATTAGATCTGCATCTGTAAATCTTTATTACGAAGACTAGAGATCTGCGTGTCAATCTTTTACCTTAGTTCAACATCATTTGATTTAGCACTATTTGAAATTTCACTAGAATAATCATTGGTTATTAGAATATGTCGTCCAATCAGTGGTGGCAATGTAGCTGCTACGTGTATAGGACTTTTGTCTACTTTGGGCATCAGTGGTCGTCGTTGGTTGTGCAGGAGATCTAAAGTATTAGGAGCGAGAGATTCACCTACATGTAATGTTGGATACATGCTAACTAATCCAATGAGAAACAAGTTGAATTCCTGAGACGAGCTCGGCCGAATACAAGGGATTTTCGATTTTGCGTTTTTTTTATGTTGCGATTTTTTGCGTTTTTTTTTATCTTGCAATGGTTCACCCCAGCACGAATCTATTACCGAAAACAGCAACTCGATAGCGCATCTCCTTCATACCCAAAACCGTGACAGTTTTTTTTTATTTTTTTATCTTGCAATGGTTCACCCCAGCACGAATCTATTACCGAAAACAGCAACTCGATAGCTCATCTGCTTCATACCCAAAACCGTGACAGAAAATTGGCAACGACGACGTCGACGACGACAAGTCGATAGCAATAGGGCTTTTCTAAAGAAAATCCCTAAAAAAGTAAATGTGTGGGATTCGTCGACTACGTTGCCTTACAACAGACGTATGCCATTTACCTACTTGCATTTTTTTATTAGGCAACGTTTACAATTTTTTTATCTTGCTGAGTGGTCGGTGTAATACGGATGAAAATATTGTGTAATGCGGACTAATGCCGAGTCTAGGGATCTTTGAACCTGCTTTTATTTTAGTGGTTAATTGGGCGGTCAAATGCAATGATAAATAATGCATTTTATTTTTAAATTTAGACGTCATTGAATTTGTTTTGTTGAAGAGTAGGTATAACCTCTGTACGGTATTTATCTACTGTAGCTTCTAAGGTACTGAACTGATTGTAATGAATGAGATGTTAATCGATTCAGTATCATGCTCTGGGTGCAATAGGTTACATTTTATACGATCAACATAACTGATGTTAGAATCATAAATTTGGAGCCTCAAATTTATTTTTTGCCATAGTATCGATTGTGATACCAAATGAAAGGGGAGAAACTCCGAGTCCAAAAATATTAATATAGTGTAATATTAAGGTAAATACCAAGAGATAAAAATACAATTTCATAGTTCAGCGATTTAAAATACTACTAACACTATCCATCGCTGGACAACTAAGACTATATTTTACTATTCTTAAAAATAATACTCTTTCACGTCCATATTTTAACCTTACTGTAGTCTGCTAACAGTATCTCAAATTGCATACTTGTTTGTATTTTGACATCATTAATCATTATGCGTTTGACATTGGATGTATGAACGTAAACAATAAATTACAGGTGTTTTAAGTGACCTACTTTGATTTTATTCAATTTATTTTCAGGTATCCATTATCTTCTTCTTCTTCTTCTTCTTATATATAAAAATGAATTGCTGTTCGTTAGTCTCACTAAAACTCGAGAACGGCTGGACCGATTTAGCTAATATTGGTCTTGAATTATTTGTGGAGGTCCAGAGAATGTTTAAAATTAAAAGGTGAATAAATATGGAAGTTGTTATCGATTGAGGCAGTACGAAGTCTGCCGGGTCAGCTAGTCATCAATAAAAGTTTCAACTGGCAGTCTGGGGTCCGCTATCCTACTTCTCCTTTTCATGATTCGGTTTCACTTTGACTTTCACCTGAGTAGCTGCTATCTGATTCCTCAACATCGAGAGTAAAACCTGCACCAGAGCGTCATCTGTCAATAAGCAGATACCGGGTTGCATGAGAAGTTTACTTGGGCTCCGAATATCATGGTGAGCCCCATACACCCAATAAAATCAAATAAAAAATAAAATAAAAGTATTTAATAACTCATAATAGAACAGGTAGGTAAATAAATAGAAAAAAATCTATACCAAAATACGAATGAAGATACAACTCCCAGCCATCGTGCGAAGAATGCCGTTTTGACGTTATGTTATTACTGTGGTTATTACGGTTTAGCGAAAGCACACGGCTGCCTCTAAAATAAATGGTCATATGAATTAAAGTTGCAGTGCAGAGTCGTAATGAAGATAACGTTGGGGTGGACGCGGCTCGATAAAGTTCTGACGGCGTTTCTGACTTGAAGATAAGCCTTTAATTATTGTGATAAAGCCTCTACGTACTGAATATAGGCTTTAAAGTGGTCAGCAATTAGGAGCGAGCAGTCATGACTTACTGGGTCGTTGATCTGTAATTAGTGATTGATTAGCTACTTCAATTAATTCGCTGAATTTTGTCAACCGTTTATAAGCTTCAATTGCAATTAACATTTCAACAGTTAAGTTTTATTTGAAAAGTTTGAACTTTAACTAATTTAAATTCAGTAGTTGTCTTATGTATATGTTTATGTGGGAATTAATATGATTTTAATTTAATTATTTTGTTCAAAGATCTTCAACCTATCTCTATTATTCTAATAAGAGAGCTTTAGTACATCGATTGAATTCTTGTGCTAGTCTAGGTGAAGCTTATAATATGCTGTAAATCTATCATCTCAAGCCACAAATCTTTTCTACCCAAGTAACACTTAGTACTGAGATTTATGTGAAACTAATTAGAAATAAATTAGTATTTTCATTGTTATTATTTTACGCAACAAAAATATCTTATTGGTATTTTGTGTTACAAGTAAGAGTTAATTTCATCAATGATAGGAACTCAGATACATTAAAACTAAACTGCGTTATCAGGTTTTTCTCAATGAATTTAATTGAATATAACGTGGGGTATTTAGTTGAACGGATTTTCACTTATGAAATAAAGCCATAGTAACCTGACCAGCGATGATCGGTTTTACTTTTGCGAAAAGACCATTATCAATGCTGTTGCAAATAGTTTGAGTTGGTGCTCAAACTATTTGCAGAACGTAACAATTCTGACTTGCTATGTTTTATTTTAAAAATCAAAGTAAATTGTCATTAATCTCATTAATAATTTCCGATCTTGATTATACGATGAGAATCCGCTCGCCCTCAGCTCCGCCTACATTTCGCACGAACGAAATGTGTTTATAACGATTTCTGTAACACCCTTACACTGTTGCAAATATTTTTTCAACCACATATTCAGTCATTTCCTAGTTAAAGAAATTGGTATGATTGATGGGCTAGCCAACAATTAAATGAGAATAAAAATATTCTTAAAACAGATATCCGCTCATTTACACTTGCGTATAATTATAATCACATTAATCTTTGAAATTATAAAAAAATGTAGCATTAAGTTGCTCCTAGACTATCCGTTTCCAATAAAATCAACGGAAATGATAAATAATAATTATAAGAAATAAGGTAAGGAGCTTCCGTCATCAATCTTGTTCTAGAATCAGTAAGTTGTTTTTTTTTTCTTTTCATTTTAAAACAATTTTGGGTCTGTCGGTTTCACTACATTACTGTATTGTATGTATAAGCAACAGACTTGATACTAATTTGAAAGTGCTTCACTTTATTACATTATTACATTCTTTGTCAAAAAGTACCGAGTATAAGCGTCGATAGCTTAGTGGTTAAGGAGTCGACCCTACGATCGAGAGGTCCCGGGTTCAAATCCTGGCCAATAAGCTACCGACGTGAACCTACTCCTAACACAAGCAATTTAGTTTAGCTGGAGGGGTTAGGGGGAATATTAGTAATTTCGGTTACTAATATTCTTTAAAAAAAACATTTACTTATTATTATTTACTTATCTGCATCATAAAACAGTGGCTTCAAATGCAATCTTATTAAACCCTTGTTATATTGTTGTGATGTTAAATTACCATTATTTTGATGAGCTGAAAAATGTATTTGGCAGAAATGTACAAATATACAAGTGATATTAAAAAATTGAAAAGTGGAATACCAACTTAGGTAAATGCTAAGTAAAAAATAAGAATATTAAAATACCAAAATATCGCACAACTGCTCTATGACGTATTATAGCTAATCAGGTTACAAATAGAATAATCTTTGTGTGCGATTAAGACAGACGCACTGTCGTTTAAAACATACAATTAAGTCATTGACGTGGACTTAAAAGGCAATATTGGGTACAAATATCAAGATAAAGTTATATCAACAGCTGAATAATACACGGCTACTTAAGTGGCATCGTTATTACAATGTGCAACGATTCAGTTTGATGTGAGGTACCGTTACTTTTTAATAAGTTTCTTGGTAGTCGGCGCGTTTACTTGGGCCTCTCAAATTCATGCACACCCATCGTTTTGACATTTTATTGATCACATAACTCGTAAGCTTATAACTTAATCTTACATGTATGGTACATCGTACACCTGTATTAGGTACACATGTACACATCGTACATCTATATTTCTACTGTTTTTTTATTTTTTTATTTTAGTGTGTCGTGTTTTAATTGTATTACAGTTAAGCTACTATCTAAGAATTTTATTCTTTGACAATAATTTTATTGGGTTTCTTTGGCGCAAGCCTGCAAACCGGTACACCTGCTGATTGACGGCCGAGACTCTGGCGCAGGCTTTTCTTACGGTGTAGGGGGTTCAGGTGGCAGTCGGTCTCGTAAAAATCGAAATAAACCTCTCATCCAGGTCTCAGCAGGTCCCCATCAAGGATATTTTTTTTTTCTATTTGTTATACTGTGTAAGCATGTTTACTGTTTTAAGCTACGATGGGATTGACATATCCGTAACGGATAAAAATCCCTAAAAAAAAAATTGAAAAAAAAAAAAAAAAAAAAAAAACCTCTCATGGATGGAAGGAGTAAGAGACATGTTGGAAGTGTATTCGAATATTACGCTATCGTGATCAGTTAAAATAATAAAAGAACACAAAACAAATTGCAATTTTGCTTAAAAAGCTCCTTAGGTTTGCTGAGGGTATTATTTACAGTAATGTACTCCCGCTAGTATAACTACAAATGTAAATATTTACGATCTACAGAACAAATCACTAAGTTTGCATTAAATTCACATCAAGGTCCATCACAATTGCACTTTGCATAAATTCTTATTGTAAACAAACTCTTCATGCTTTCGGCGATACAAAGCGGACAGGGTAGTGTAGCGGTAGGTAACATACATAATGGGCCTTGCATTTCAATTATAAGCAATTATTAAATCCCACCAATAAATCCTTGATGTCGGGTTTTGCAAAATGTTTTATGGGAAGATTTAACTCAGTACAGGAGCCTACAATTAGTGAGGCTGATACTTGCTAGACGTACAACATCGAGCGACGAAGGACTGTCCGCTAAAGTGGGGTGTTGCATCTTTCAGAAGTTTTCAAGACTGATGTAGGCAAAGTAGCCAATAAAGTAGTAAATGTTGCTCATTTGAGATTCAATACACATAATAGAGGCTGCAATAACCTATAGTTATATTAAGTGTAGTGAGTTAAAATCTCTGAAACTGCAGAAGGATATGGACTTCTGTAATTTAATATTTTCCTGCCTCTTGGGACTCTCCTGTTCATCACTCTGCGCTTCTATATTTTTAAAATACATCATCCTAATGTTGCAAAATTTCATATGCTTTGGTTAACCAATTATTATCAAATGGGTCGTTTATTTATTATTATATCATTATTAGGAACTTTAAGTCCACTGTACTGTCAGCAATCTATTATTTACGTATGCCGTTAACCTATAAACTTATAAACTTTTTGATACAGTTATAATAATAACTGTATCAAAAAGTTTAAGTATTACAAAATACCTATGCGACGGTGTTAAAAAAACTGCGTTCTAGAGGCTAGATTTTTGTTAAAAGTCAGATCGACCACGTGAGATGCAACACTTAAGTTCCACCCACGTCGCGAGGGCGGCGGCGGCGGCATGCTCCTTTGCGCCCTCGGCGGCAGGTTAATTTTACAGTTAATATATCTGCACTGATTGCCGCCCGCAACCAGGACACACTCGCCAAACTATTTATTTAACATCCCCAGTACTTAACGTATGACATGAAGAGCTTTTTTGTTATGTTAATTCGTTGGTCGTTCTTCAATTGCATTATTTTGTTATGGTTTACAGAAAATCAATTCAATTTGCTGTTGTAAAGTACAACAGCAAATTGAATTGATTTTCTGTAAACCATTTCTCAAACGTCAAACATTTATCAATCTGAGCTGAACAATAGGTAATCTTCTTAAAATATAAATTTACTCTTTTGATTGCATCTTGTTTTCCTAAACCCTCATCACGAATTACCTGTTTATAAATTATAAAAACAAGTTGAGTGAAAACGAGCTTAATGAATTAAAAACTAAAATTCTGATGAGTCAAGAATCTTACTCTATTGGCATATCACGAGTTAATAAGAAACAGTAAATTATTGGATACTATTAAGCATAAACCCCTGGGGGTGTTCATATATACAAAAATCACGAATTATATGCATTTTTGATTGGTAAATAACTAAAATATAACTTCTGTTTTATTTGATTATAGTGAAATAATAAAATAGATAAGGTAAAAAAACTTGTGAGGTATAAAACCTTCTAAAGCACTAGTTCGACTTATATTTGGCCGGTTAATAACATTACTTCTAGCATTTCAGCATATATCACACGAGACACGCAAGAACCTTCGCCTGAGGTGTTCCGGTGACGGTGGCGGATGTATAAGCAGCTTTTTATCTGCACTGTCGGTAAGGTATACGTAACGAGTTTTTGGCTAATGAGCGGATAGAAAGGCTGTTATGTCTTCAATGCCGTGGAGCCAAATTACTACTTGGTTGTGAAATTGTTCTGGTTGCAAGATGAGCTATCTATGGTATTATATAAAAGCCGGTTAAATGGCTAAACGTTTCAGAAATACTTAGGTAGTTGAATTGTTGTTTCTATAATTTTAGGTAGATTTCGATGAATGAGGGGGCCCGATGACTCCTGCAGGAGACTCTACGCGGGGATCGTGCGGTCCATGGCCCTGTATGGGTGCCCAATATGGGCGGAGGCCCTGAGGACCAGAACTGTGCAGATGCTGCGCGCTCCGCAGCGGGTTCTGGCCATCAGGGTCATACGAGGGTACCGCACGATCTCCTTCGAGGCGGCGAGTCTCCTTGCCGGAACTCCGCCATGGGACCTGGAAGCGAGAGCCCTTTCGCAACTGTACCAGTGGCGAAAGGAGGCGCGGGAGCAGGGATGGAACCCCGAGCCTCGAGAAATCGAGGCCGTGCAGTCCCAGCTCCGCCAGGCCATCGTGGTGGAGTGGAAGGAACGACTTGGGCAACCAAGCGCAGGGCACGCCGCAATAGCGGCGGTAAGGCCCATCATGGAGGATTGGCTGGAGAGGCGACACGGAAGCCTCTCCTACCGACTGACGCAGGTGATCTCAGGGAAGGGGTGCTTCGGGGACCACCTGCGTCGGATCAGGAAGGAGCCAACGCCTGAGTGTCATCACTGCGACGCGAGCGAGGACTCAGGGCTGCACACGCTGGCGGACTGCCCGGCGTGGGAGGCGCCGAGGCGTGACCTCGTGGCAGCCATCGGGGTGGGAGTCCTCTCGCTCGGCAGCATGATTGCGGCAATGGTGCGGAGCGCGAGCGCGTGGGCCGCCGCCGCCTCCTTCTGCGAGCATGTAATGCTCGCGAAGGAGGTGGCGGAGCGCGCCCGGGAGAGACTTAGAACTCTCCCGGTCCGCCGAGCCCGCAACTTGCTCGCCGCGCGTCGCAGGCAACTCAGGCGCCGGAGGTCGCTTAACGACCTCCGTCCTCCATGAGCGCAGGCCTGGGGGTGGCGGGTGAGGCCACCTGTCACCCCAGCAGAAGCAGGCCGGGACGGTGGGGCGACTAGCGCCCCTCCCCCAAACCGGGGCAAGACGGGGACACCGTGGTTCCCAAACCCGAGGGGGCCATCTCGAAACCGGAGATGGCCCAGGGTCAGTCGGGGTGCGAGGGATATGCTCTATGGGCAACCTTACACCCCGGCGTCTGTAGACCCGAGACGGCGTGCGGTTTTAGTCGGTTCAAGCCCGACATAACCGCCCCCGCTGGCACGCGGGGGGGTATCCGAAGGGATTTCCGCACGAAAAAAAAAAAAAAAAAAAAAAAAGGTAGATTTCGATGAAATCGATCTACCTATTGGTTTCTTGACTACTGTCGAATTTTAAAAAAAATTCTTCATAGGAGGTCTAGTTATGACCCCCTGAGTCCGAAATGACCACTGGTCAAAAAGTTTAAATATATATATATATGTATGTATGGTTCCACTTCCCAAAATTTGCGGCACTCTCACGGTCGCATTTTTGCCCCGATCGCTTTCAAACTGCGGTCAAAAATTGCTTGGGTGTAAACTTAGTTTAAGTTCGTGAACGGGTGGAATCCGGCCTAAGGGGACGGTAGGGCCTCACTTTTTGTGAAATCAGTTTTTCCTCAAAATTTCACGTTCCATGAAAGATATTCGAACCGTTCTAATTTTATCCCATAGTATACATGAATACCAACAACTTTTAATTATCAACCTATAAGATTAAAACTTTAACTAAAAGTGGAGGGGGAAAAACCAAAATTTTTCGGGAAAAAAATCATAACTTCTAACCGGTGAAAATTCTTGCCGTGGGAAACATTTTTAATCGATAGGCCATTTTTAAGTCTAAAATAAATGTCTGAAAAGTTTTTCGCTAAAAGTTACCGTTTTCGAGAAAAAAAAATTAAACATGTTAAAAATGCGCTCGGCGTGGGTCATAGAAGAAGCATAAGTCATAGAGGGGCAAAAAAATATTTTTGCTTCACGAAATCTACCTGTGCGTTCCCCCTGCGGGAACGGATTTTTTGTTACTGGTTTGGTACCCCTAACATACTTCAGGCATATATTTCAGTTTTAAATAAACCAATCTGTTTAAAATTTCTTTTTTTTTTCGTTTGTACTTCTGAAGTACGTAAGAATAGTAGTAAATGATGTGTTACTGTCTCTGCCTACCCAAGAGGTAGAAGGGTATGATTAATGTATGTACCTATGCCTCATACCATTTCTGTTTTATTTCTATGTGTAGCATGTATGTAAGCAGATTACGGTAGCTCAATCCGCATATCGCGTGTCTTGTGGACCCCTACCCTAAATGAGTAAATTATGAGTAAATTTAAATCGTGCTAATGCATGCGTAAACGCAAATTTTTACACTCATAGTTTACCTTCCTGGTCCTCTCACCCTCCCTTTGTAATAACAATAAGGGTTAGAGCACACCTGTCTATTGCATGCGTATGCCACGCGCCGTTTGCGATTACCTCCGCAATATTGCTTTTAAAATTATCAAGCATTATAATAAGCATGATTATTATTATCAAGGAATGTGTTTTACTGCTTTAGTAATGAGATACATTGTACAAAGTTTATTGTTAGTTGTTCATTGTTGCGTGATGTTGTATTAAGTTACGCACTAAGCAAATTGGTGGTAAAAAATTTATAGGCTCATTTTCAGCCCTTTGTACTGGCAATTTCTTTTTCATAGAATATTAGTAACCGAAATTACTAACATTCCCCCTAACCCCTCCAGCTAAGCTAAATTGCTTGTGTCAGGAGACCTACTCCCGTCAGTAGTGACGATAGACTCACGTCGGTAGTGTAATGGCCAGGATTCGAACCCGGGACCTCTCGATCGTAGGGTCGACTCCTTAACCACTAAGCTACCGAGGCTTGTTGTTGTAATTGCAACTAACTGATGCCCGCGGTTCCGCCCGCGCGTAGGTAGGTTATCGTTTTTTGATCATATCTCCGGTTGTACTTAACCCATTGCAATCAAACATACGGCAGATTTTAAGTCTGACCAACACCATTCTAATTGATAGTCTAATCGATAATAGTATAGAAGTATAAATGTAATATAAAAACTCGGAACCGGCTAGGTCACATGAAATGTATAATGATTATGATAGTAGAGGATGATGGGGTGTATGTTGGGTAACCTCCTCGAGTGTCATTCCGATTCCGATCCCGCTGGAGTCCGGGGGGAACGGAATCGGAGTGGCCGGTACACCCTGGGCGGCGGTCAATGGCTTCCCCATCATGGGGTTGGCATTGATCGTCGGCCAATACCCAACGTGGCGGGAACACATCGCTCACCGTACTCCTCTGCTTTCAGAGGAGACAGGATGAGCGATGCTGTTAGTGGTGGAGGCCACAGTAGGGTCCTGGGGGATCCAGGGGCGGGTTGGCCCACTGCTGACGCAGGGGCCGATGGGTACTTGTGCCGCCGCCGGTGAGAGAGGACTAGCCATCCTCTCGCGTTCCGTAATCAGCAGGTGATCAGCAACGACCTGACTGGTGGCTCCAGAAGGGTACGCTGTGAACTTGCTGACCGGAGGGCTTGCCTTTATTGGCCGGCCCACGACAAGGAAAAGTCTATAAGACCCGACAGCGAAGTCGTCAAAACCTATGGATACCAGCCGACCTCCATAGTATATAGGCTTATCCAGGTGCAGGGGGCTCCGCCTGGATGGACCATCTTTCCCCCATACTCGTGGGATATGTAATGAATACTATCAATTTAAACCAAAACAAACCGGACGATACAAACGAAAACCTTGGCGCGGACAATGGTATCCGAGATGAAGGAGTGCAGGTAGTTGGGGGTGAAGAGGAGGTGAGGCGGCGGCCTCACTCGCGGTCTGTTAAGGCCGTCTTCACTAGACCCGCTACTCCGCTACCGATAGGCGGGGAGACGGACGCGGAAATTGCGTCAGCGGCGTCAACGGCGGGTACTGACAATGAGTCAGTATCCGGCCGCATGGAGACGGAGGAGGGTCTCCGTCGGAAGCGGCCACGCTCGGGTGGACCGTCCCTTGACCGGAGCAGAAGCTCCGGGCAACGGACGATCTCCTCGAGCGAGGACGATCGGCCGGCCAAAATATTGGCCACCGCGGCGGCCAGAACGACGAAGCCGCCGATTCACGTCCCTCCACTACCCAGTGGCAGGGACCAAGGCGTCCCCGCGGCGAGTGAACTCCTCGCAGCACTTGCCCGCATAACGGACACCATAAAAGGGTCCAAAAATGTGTCGGGCAAGAAGAAGACGGTGGCGGAAAACGTCGCCGTCGCCAGGACAGCGCTGGAGGAGCTCCTTGGTAGGAGCGTCTCCGAGGAGGAGGTTAAGCTCAGGGCCCGGGTCACAAGCCTGGAAACTGAGCTGGCCAACTCCTTGGAGCAACAGCGGGTCCTCCGGGAGGAGGTCAGGCAACTGACCCAGATGGTCAGGGGACCCCCGGAGGCCCAGAAGGCCCCAAGAGCCCAGGAGGTGGCGGACCACCCGAGGGCTCTTGCGCCGCCAGAGGGGGCGCCTACGTCGGCGCCAAAACCGGCGCCAAAGCCGGCCACAAAGTCGGCAACCAAGCCGGCGCTGAAAACAGCGCCTAGGACGGCGCCCATTCCGCCGCCTGAGCCTGCGCCTAGTGTGGTGCAGCTCCTGGCGGCCATCGAGAGGCGGCTTGGCGTGTTAGAGGACCGGGCTTACCGTCCCCCACTGACACGGACTGCGTCTTTCGCGGCTGCTGTCAGTGGTAAGCCCGGCCCCGCCGCCCCAGTGGCCCCAACGCCACAAGGGAAGGGGAAGAAACGCGGCACCCCCGCCCCCGCCATAACCGCCGCTCCCGCTGCACCCGAGCGTTCCTTCAGAGGGGAGGAATGGGTGGTAGCGGGAGCCGCCAAAAAGGCGAAAAAAGCCGCCAAAAAGGCGGCTAAGAAGGCGGCAAAAGCCGCTGCGGCGAAGGCGCCGAAGAGGCTCCGCGCCCCACGCTCCACTGCCGTCGTCCTGACGGTGACGACGGAGGGTGTGGAGAAGGGCGTGGGGTACGCCCAGGTCCTGAGGCAGGTTAAAGCCTCAGTGGACCTCAAGGCCCTCGAGATTGAGGGGGGGCTCCGGTGCAAAACAACTCGCACCGGAGCTCGCCTTCTCGAGGTCTCCGGTGCCACCAGCGGCCCCAAAGCCGACGCCCTAGCGGCCAAGCTGAGGGAGTCGCTGGATACCGAAGCCGTCCGCGTCACCAGACCCAACAAATGCGCAGGTTTGCGCATTTCGGGTCTGGATGACGCGGCCACGACGGAGGAAGTCATCTCCGCCGTCGTGGAGGCGGGCGGCTGCCCCCGTGATCAGGTGAGAGCTGGAGAAATCCGCTTCAGCTCCACCGGTCACGGCACAGCAGTCGTCAACTGCCCCGTCGCAGCGGCGCAGAAAATTGCGGACGAACGGAGCCTCCTCGTTGGGGGCTTCCTAAAGGCGCGGGTGCAACTCCTGCAGCCCCGCGAGACCAGGTGCTTCAGGTGCCTGGCCGTGGGGCATGTGGGAGTGCAATGCACAGCGGGAGACACCGTGGGGGATCGGTGCTTCCGCTGCAGTCAGCCCGGGCACAAGGCCAGTGCTTGTGATGCTCCGCCGCGCTGCTACAAATGCGTAGCGGAGGGCAAAGCGGCGGAGCACCGGGCGGACAGCAGAACCTGCGCCGCCTCGAGGCCAAAGCCCCGTTCGTCCGCAACGGGTAGCGGGGGTGCCGCTCAAGAGCGGCCACATTCGCGGCGGGATGCGGAGATGGACGTCCATTAATGGACACACCAATCCGTATCCTGCAGGCGAACATAAACCACTGCACCGGTGCTCAGGATCTTCTGTACCAGAGCATCGTGGAGTGGTCTATTAATGTGGTCGTGGTCGCTGAGCCGTACTGGGTCCACCCCGGAAGCCCGGTGGACCTGGACGGCGTAGCGACCGTCTTCGGGGGGTCCGCCGCGGACACCTCGCGCCTTGCATTCATTGCAAGGTGCAGAGGCTGTGTCGCGGCGGACTATGAGGGCTTGGCTGTCGTGGCCGTCTACTTCTCGCCAAGCCTTGACCAGTACGAGCTTGAGCTAAGGCTCGCTGAACTGGACATTGTTCTCGCTGCGTGCTGTCCTCGTCCTGTCTTGGTCCTGGGAGACTTCAACTCCTGGTCTCAGGCCTGGGGCTCCCGGGAAACCAATGACAAGGGGCGAGTACTGGAGGACTGGGCCAACACCCGTGGTCTAGAGGTCCTCAACCGGGGGAATGTCGCCACCTGGGAGCGGCGGGGGCTCAGTTCGGTCGTGGATGTCGCGTTCGCGACCCCTGCTCTCGCCCGCCGCGTCCAGGGTTGGCGCGTGGTGGAGGAGGAGGAGACGGATTCCGACCATAAGTACATTCGGTTCAACGTCTCCCCTCCAACTAACCTGCCGCCGACAATCGCGAATCCCCCGGATCCACGTTGGGCGCTCAGACGCCTGGATCGGGAGGCTCTCCTGGAGGCATCCATAGTGCAGGCCTGGATTCCGTCACCGGCCAGGCCTGCCGATGTCGACGCAGAGACGGAATGGTTCAGGAGAGCCATGTCGCATATCTGCGATGCGGCGATGCCTAGGGTTAAGCCCGGCCCGGCCAAGAAACAGGTGTACTGGTGGTCAGCGGAGATCGCACAGCTGCGAGCAGCGTGCGTGACCGCTCGCCGCCAGTACACCAGGTTTCGCCGGAGGCGTCGCCGACCAGATGATGCGGCAGCCCGAGAGGCGGAGCTGTATGAGGCGTACAAGGGGGCCAAGAGGACCCTCCAGGAAGCCATAAAGCAGGCCAAACGGCGGGCCCGCGAAGAGCTGCTGGAGTCTCTGGAGCAGAACCCATGGGGGCGTCCTTACCTTGCGGTCAGGGGCAAAATCCGCCCAAGGGCGCCCCTACTGACCCAGAGCCTCCAGCCGGAGCGGCTGGAGGGGATACTGGGCTCCTTGTTCCCAGCGAGAGCGGAGGAGCATGTCCCTCCGCGTATGGCTCCGCCTCAGGCACCTGACGCCCATAATAGCGAGAGCGATGTGCCCGAAGTCAGGGAGAGTGAACTGGGGGTAGCAGTGCTCCGGCTTAAAGCCCGGAAATGCACTGCCCCCGGACCCGACGGCATTCCAGGCCGAGCATGGGTCCTGGCCCTGGAGGAACTAGGGCCTCGACTGGTGGCGCTCTTTAGCGCATGCCTCGAAAGGGGCCAGTTTCCAAAGGCTTGGAAGACGGGGAAACTGGTCCTTATCCGGAAGGCGGGGCGGCCGGCGGACCAGCCATCCGGTTACCGGCCGATCGTGTTGCTCGACGAGGTGTGCAAGCTCTTTGAGCGGATTATTGCAGAGCGCCTCGTCGAGCATCTCACGAACGTGGGGCCAGATCTGGCGGACAACCAGTTCGGTTTCCGCCGGGGGCGCTCCACCGTGGAAGCGATCATGCGCGTTAGGCGCCTGGCGGAGGAAGTAGTCTCGCGGGGTGGGGTGGTGGTGGCGGTGTCTCTCGACATCGCCAACGCCTTCAACACCCTACCCTGGAGCTGCGTTAGGGAGGCGCTCGCGTATCACGGAGTGCCTCCTTACCTCCGCCGCATTGTCGAGGCATACCTATCCGAGAGGGCCATAGTTTACCCGAGCTGGCTAGGGCCAGGGCGGCGAGAAGTGTCGTGCGGTGTTCCGCAGGGGTCGGTCCTAGGGCCACTCCTGTGGAACATCGGATACGACTGGGTGCTTCGCGGTACGTTGCTCGAGGGTGTCAGCATAGTGTGCTATGCTGACGACACCCTCGTTATGGCGCGGGGAGCAACGTACCGAAGCGCAGCACTGAAGGCCACGGCAGGGGTTGCTCAAGTCGTGGGTCGAATACGGCGGCTGGGACTCGAGGTGGCTCTCCACAAATCCGAGGCTATGTGTTTTCACGGGCCTCGGAGGGGGCCACCTGCGGGAACCAGCATAACCGTAGGGGGCGTAAGCATCGGCATCGAGCCCACGATGAAGTACCTTGGGCTCGTACTCGATAGCCGATGGGACTTCGGACCTCATCTCCGAAGTCTGGTCCCGAAACTGAGGGGGGCTGCGGCCGCGCTATCGCGGCTGATGCCCAACATTAAGGGACCCAACGCCCCCACTAGGAGACTGTACCTGGGGATCGTGCGAAGTATGGCCCTATACGGGGCCCCCGTATGGGCGGAGACTCTGGCGGCCCGCAACGTGGCTGTTCTTAACAGCCCGTTAAAGGCGATGGCCGTCAGAGTCATCAGGGGGTATCGCACGATCTCCGTCGAGGCGGCATGTCTCCTAGCTGGGACCCCTCCATGGGACCTGGAAGCGAGAGCCCTTGCGCTGCTGTACCAGTGGCGCAAGGAGGCGCTGGAGCGGGGCCATAGGCCGGAACCCCGAGAAATCAGGGCTCAGCGGTCCCTGCTCCGCCAGGAACTCATGGAGACATGGAGGGTGCGACTTGAGCTCCCAAGGTGGGGGGAATCCACCATTGCGGCGGTGAGACCGATCATGAAGGAGTGGTTGGAGAGGGACCATGGGGACCTCTCCTACCGGATGTGCCAGATGGTTACCGGACACGGGTGTTTCGGTAAGTATCTGTGGCGCATCCACCGGGAGACAACGCCGCAGTGCCAGCACTGCGAGGATCCTGGCGAAGACACGGCGCTCCACACGTTGGTGGAGTGCCCTGCGTGGGCGAGTCAACGCCGGGATCTCGTTGCGGTCCTGGGCGTGGACGTTCTCTCGTTGGAGACCATGGTGAGGGCCGTGGTCTCCGACGGGAGCAAGTGGCACGCCGCCGCCTCTTTCTGCGAGCAGGTAATGCGCGCGAAAGAGACGGCGGAGAGGGAGCGGGAAAGAACCCTGCCCCCCGAGTTTCGCAGTCTGCGGCGAGGACGCCGCAGACTCATCTACGCCCAGGACTACCGACCTCCATGATCGGGGCCTGAGGACGGCAGTTGGCCGACTCGCCGTCCTTACAGAAGCAGGCCGTGGCGGAGGCGTGTCGAGTGTGCCCTACACACGCCTGCCAACTCACCGAAGCGGGATAAAACCCGACCCCACCAGGCGAGGCCGCGAAGGCGGCCAAAGTCCGCCGGCAACCCTGGGGTTATCCTTTCGAGGGCTTACCCGGGGTGCCCGGCAACGGACACTTGGGGAGGACACCGTGCGGTTTTAGTCGAGACACGACATAACCACCCCCGCTGGCCAGCGGGGGGGTATCCGAAGGGATTTCCGCACGTAAAAAAAAAAAAAAAAAGTAGAGGATGATCGTGAAGTGTTTAAGACAGAAGCAGAGGGTGGGCTGTTGTCTATAACTACCCCGGAGGGAAAAGGCTTGAGTATATATATGATGTATATAATATGTATGATGTATATATATTATGTATGAATATGAAAAAAATATAGCAACTAATTAACTTTCATTATGATACTTTCGAGACTTCCAATATGTTTTATTAGTACTAGAAGTTTATCATAATAATTCATATTTAACGTATCTTACATATATGTTTAGGTTTGTCGATAAAATATCGGCAGGTATGTCAAGTCTTCCCCCAAACCGGGGCAAGATGGGGACACCGTGGTTCCCAAACCCGAGGGGGCCATCTCGAAACCGGAGATGGCCCGGGGTCAGTCGGGGTGCGAGGGATATGCTCTATGGGCAACCTTACACCCCGGCGTCTGTAGACCCGAGACGGCGTGCGGTTTTAATCGGTTCAAGCCCGACATAACCGCCCCCGCTGACGGGCGGGGGGTATCCGAAGGGATTTCCGCACGAAAAAAAAAAAAAAGAAGGGTATGTCAAGTCTTTTTTTTTCTTATTGTAAAGTTTATACGTATCTTGGCTTAATTATTAAAAATAAATTACCTTCCTAAATAGAATATTTAAATCTTCATGTAATAACACATATAAACACATAAAACATACTTACTAAGTATGTTTAAAATTTTCAGTGTTATAAAACTGTTTTTATTATCATTATCTCAACGAATGTTCAGGTTTCTTTCGAAGCCTGCGAGCCTCCTTTCAATAAAAGATCTATTAATAATAGAAGAACTATTTTCCTTCGCGTACTATTTATCTACTGCTAACATACAAATCGGTCTTGGAAATATATAAAAACCAAAAAGATTCACAAAGAAGCTTCTACAAATGTATTTGCTATCACAGTAATAACTTCAATTGATTCGGCAATATAGTATCGAATTATCATTGATGTAGGTGTCACCGTTTGTAGTTGAGGCTGTAAAATGTGGACATAACAATAAAATAGCTTGTAAATACATTTTACCAATTTGAGACTGCACAATGCTCAATTGATCACCGTCAATACGATCAGGGAATACTTTTATTGCTTACTCTTTTAAATTATACCGATAGGTTGTTTCGTTTTCATTCATTTTTATACGAACTTAAATAACAATGGTATAAAAATTAGAGCAAATGTTTTGAATTTATCAAGTCAAAGCAATAATAATACTAAAATTTAACCACCCCAACTAAACTTGTTCAGGACCAATACACCATATCCATAACAATGCACATTGCGTTACACATGCTCAGATTTTGAGTGTATGGGCGCCCTAACCGTGTACAACCATATTAATAAAAACTCTAGCTGGAAGAAAATTTTAATGCATATAAAACATTATACACAAAGTATAGAGGTCTGTTTAACATGGTCGTGTAGCTTGTGCAACTTGTGATCGTCGCGTGTCAGCGAGGGCGCGAGACAGGTGTATCGCACCACTCGCACCCCTTATTTGAGGGAATTTGAGGTTACAACGCATAACTATACTTGGGTTGAATATTGCATAGGGTGACCGTTGATTTTGGAACTAACTGCGAATTTACTAAGCCGTTGACTGTTATCATTATGGATAAAGTCATCACAAAAATAAGTTACGAATGCTTACTAGAAAGTAAGATTAAGCAGGCAGAGAGGTAGGGAGTTAGGAAGTGAGAGAGGTAGATAGGGGAGATGAAGTCAGAGAGGGAGGGATGGAGAGATTAAGGGAAGTAGAGAGGGAGAGAGGTAGGCAGGGATGGAGGATTAAAAAATACACACGAAATTGTTCAAGTTTTCACTTCTATCAGCACTCCCGGAGTGCCACACACTTTTTTTAAATTGATCCTAAATGAGACTCCGATGTTGATACACCATATATTGTAGTCTCATTTGTAAAATGTATAGTTAAGGTTTTTCATTTTTCAGCATATTGTAATTTGTTCACTGGAAACTTGTTTTTGATTTTGGGATTAAAATATTTCTTTTAATGTTTCTTTAATTGAGGGGGAGGGGGGGTTCTAAATATTGCATATTTTTTATTATTTATTGTTAATTAAGTGTTTTAAAATATGAGTTTTAAGTTTGTATTTAACATTATGGGGCTTAATTATATCTTACTTATTTTTATTTGAGCTGTATGTGTGTTCAAAAAGTTTATAGGCAAAGTTCATACTTATTTGCGTTAATTCTCTCAGTAATTTTGTACATATTATGTTCTTGAATTCTTGCATACTCATTTGAATTAATTTTACATTAAAATAGGTAGATACCCTACAAAATGTTGATACTGAACGATAGTAAAAGCACGTTATTCTCCTCACATGCAAATAAACGTGTTGTGTTTGAATAGGAACAACCCTCGTTTAATGTAAGCTGTAACCTATGGCTCTCGTGATTAACTCCGTAACGTACCATTCAATAAAAAAATTGTAATCATTTCTTTTATAATTATTTAGACCGTTTGAGAACAGAGAATGATATAATTATGTTATTACCCTGTTATGTAGGTATATGGTGCTATAAGGTAAAAAGCCGTATCTTTATTCACACGAGATTAAATATGTGAATTGACGTGCCTGCACTGGCACTAGGCACGCGTATTCTTACTTTTACAAAATATATTAAATATAATGTATTATTATGTAGTAAAAGGTAAACACGACTAATATTATTTATTTATTTTTATTTTAAAGCTAAGCAGTGGAACTCTGGGCCTGAATCCTTCGGACAATTATAACCTGGGAATCTTCAAGTGCAGAGGGAATAGTTTCTTTTAGGCAAACATGTTTCATCGTAGACCACATTAGCACTAAACCAGTGAGATAGTGGTCAAACGTGAGCCTATCAATAATAAAAAATATTAAAAATAAAATATTAAATTGATATAGGTGTGTATCATGATAAAATTATACAAGTTCATTATTATTCCAGGTAAAAATCCTTCACATCAAACGAATACTGTTACTGTAAAATGAATAGGTATTGAAATAAAACTATTTTTTTACGGATTCTATCGCGATTTATTTTGATGTTATTTTACGACTTTTCGGTCTCCCCGTGACCATGGCTGCTGAAAAGCAACCGAAACATCGGGATCAATGTAAAATATAAAATAACATCAAAATAAATCGCGATAGAATCCGTTAAAAAATAGTTTTATTTCAATGTGTGACATTCGCGTAAACTTCCGAAAATATCATGAATAAATATGCTTTATGAGTAACCTTACACCCCGGCGTCTTAAGACCCGAGACGGCGTGCGGTTTTAGTCGGTTCAAGCCCGACATAACCGCCCCCGCTGGCCGACAGGGGGGTATCCGAAGGGATTTCCGCACGAAAAAAAAAAGGTATGTAATATGTACTCATGAGTGGTACATAACAAAATAAAATATTAAAATGATATAGGTGTGTATCATGATAAAATTATACAAGTTAGTTAGTTTATTTTGTTATTTACTATTCAAGAGTGCTTTAATTGTCTTACATTTTAAATATCAAAACGTAATACATTAATCATACACATACATATATACTTCAATAGCGCAACAAAGTTGCTTACAGGCAAACTTGAAAAAGAGTAAATTGGCACCGTTTTATAACCTTGTTTTATGTTTTTATTGTTATTAGTAATGTTTGCTTTAAATGGAATTTTTAACAAGTGGTTTTTTGAACACAGTAACGAGCTAGTGCCAACAATGACACAACAGGCATTCTATAGCATTAGGGCACTCAACGTCTGGTTTTCGGTCTAAAAGTCATAATTGAAATTCTATTATTTGTAACATAACATAACTTCACGCCTGTATCTCCGAAGGGGTAGGCAGAGGTGTATTACACACCCACGATTCGCCAGTTATTTTAAGGTCCCAATGTAATAGGGGGCGAGCCTATTGCCATCTACCGGACACATCATTAAGCGAGCGATAATTAACATTTATTAATGCACACATAACTACGAAAAGTCAGAGGTGTGCGCCCGGTGCGACTGGGGATCGAACTCAAGACCTCGTCTCAGCAGTCCGTTACGTACGCCACTGGGCTATCGCCGCTCTTTGTTCTATTATTTATTTGAGTAATTCTATTATTCTTATTAATTATATATTATATATATTATTATATATATATAATTTTATATTATATATATTATAATATATTATTATTAATTCTATTATTTGAGTAACTTAAAGTTTATTTGTTTATTTGTATTGGTTTATAGGTATTTTTTCTTTCTGTGTCATCTCTTTCTTACTTTCCTAATTCTTTAATTCCTAATCTAGCCTCGCCTAGTTTATAGTTTAGACTATTTATTTAGGTTCAGTCTAGTAGGTATGAGTTTTCATTTAACATCTAACTGAAACGTATGTTTAATTTATTAAAATTGAATATTCCTTGACGTACTTATCATATAATTATTTGTTTTGACGGAATATGCGCCGCGAATCTACTTACGATATTTCACTTCTTTCAGTTAGAGGTACTAAGAAGAATTTTAATCTAACAAAGGTCTATGATTGTTCAACTCAAATGTCAATAATGCCATAAATGGCCTTAGCTGAAATCATGGAACAAGCTGAAAGGTATGCGAAGTTCTAAGAGGTTATTTTTCACCTTAGATTGTAATCATATAAGCGATAAAATGTAACAAAACCTTCAATACGATCACGGTGTTTATCTGTTTTGACCACAACTCTCAGTATCATAGTAGTATTCATTGGTTCATCCTTGATTATATCTATGACGTCGACATTTATCTGAAGGCTTATGTTGGGGCCACTAAACTAGCAGTATTGGAAAAATCTGCACTTTCATTACTTTTATAGAAGTTACTAGTTACCGGTGGCTCCATCCGCGTGGAATTCTGACTCCGTTCCCGCAACCCATTGGAAACTATTTCGGTGATAAAAAGTAGTAAATGTGGTATTATAGACAATAATCTATCCCGGTGGCAAATTTCAGTCAAATCTGTTCAGTCGTTTGAGCGTGATTGAGTAACAAACATTCACTTTCACAAACTTTTACGTTTATAATTTTAGTAAGAAGTAGGATAAATATAATTTCAATTTTAGAGAAATCAGTTTTATAAAAAGCAATTGAAATCGTCACTTTACTGGCCACAATACAGCGTACAGTCAGTGTGTCAATAGCGTGAGCAAGAATACTGATACATTATACCCACCGATCAGCGATAGTATTCATACATTTCAACGCCATTGTACTTTCGGAAACTTTGAAATAACGATTTTCGGTTCATCATTCAATGGACACATCCAATTGAAAGCTTTACATTAAATGTTTTGAACTGTCATTGACAGATTTTGGTCCTTTGTGAATTTAATAATTTTTGAATTGGTCCTTTTTGTACGTATATAATTTTGTTTTGTTTTGCTTTCATATTTTTTTGTTTAATTATTATAAAAATAAGCCTTATATTAATAAAATACAAAAAATAAGTAAAGTGGCTCATGAACAATTTTAAAAATATCATGTAGGCAATATTGTTTTCACTAGTTTTATGTATAAATCTCATTACATGGGACCAAAAATATAGCTGGTGAAATGTATTAGGTAATATACTGTGCAGAGATAATCGGATGTGAGAATATGTTTATGTGTATTATATATTTACTGTGACATTCATAGCTAAACACTCTTATCCAAATAATTTTATATTGCCCGATGCAACAATAATACAGGTTGACTATATAAAATTCATTCATAAGCATTTACAGTCTCGGCGTACTGCATTCCCACGCATATAATATGGATTTCACTTAACACAGGACAGTTCATGAACCATACTATGAATAATAGACAGCTGTATTTTTGCTTGTAATTGACACAACCAAGTTCTACGTTCGAATATAAACTTATGATATAGTGGAAACGATTAATCTGACGCGGTTGGTGGTAAAATCCGTCCACGAATAATGAGACGAACTCTATAAGATACTCTCAGTTTGCGTGCCAATTATTGACGTAATTATTTTGAAAATATGGCCAGTCTTATCTGATATTTAACACTCTAAAGTGGCTATATTTTTTAATCATCTCCAGTCGGCATTTATTCAGTCGCCAAGAGGCGTGAGGCTCAGATTGTCAATCGACTGTTTATAACCAAAGCTCGTCTCCTCATACTTGAAACACTAAATCAGAATGCAATAAAATGTTTAAATTGCTCATGAAAAAACTTACGCCTTGCCTAAATGCCTTTGTGCGAAATTAAATTTATAAGCTGTTCAGAAATAAATAACTTTAATTTACATCTTCTCCATAAAATTAAATAGTTGCGCTGCTATTAGTATCTTATGTGGATATTATAATGAATGCGTCAATAATTTTATTTAACAACCCCAATCAACTATTGCCAACCGGACAGTGTAGGCTCCCCGGTTCATACTTTTCAAAAGTTGTATGTAGTATTTTTAAAAATAAATATTATGCAGCTTTATAAATTTATTCCATATTGGAGCTTTGTAGCCGAAGTAATTAACATATTTTTGTAACACTAAGAATAAAATGATCCGAATGAAGTATTAACGAGCGCGAAAATTAAAACGTATTCCCATGTTATGTATCCCCGTTATTAAACACGACTCGCCGTTAATGAGATTGTGAGGTAATCTCTGGTTTCGTTAGTGAGACCACTTCTCGCGCCTCGGTATGATCAGCTCACAAGTATTATCGTATGTGAGCGACAATTGAAAAGTGGCTGCAGATTACACGGCGTTCACACGGACGCTCGGCTATTAGTTCCAACGAAAGACGTTAATTTATTTCGATTATCAATTAGTTCTTAACACCTAGACACGCGATAAGCCACCACCACTTTTAAGTCTAAAACATTTTTAATTAAAGTGAAAAAGTTCCTCGTTATGGTCTATAATGAATAGAAAAAATGTACTTAAGGAGACGTATGGGCGATTTTTCAATTCGAAGAATCTACCACCTGTATTCAGTATGTGGCGATACGTGATTTGTAAATACAAGACTATGCGGTGGAGCGGTGTTCTATTGCACTGTGAGTCTCGAGCAGCGCATTAAACTGTCTCACAGGTAATGGATTGGGAATTTCATGCTCCAAAGGTCGATTTAAATTAATTTACACATAAAAAAGACAAACTGGACTGGATTGCGCGAAACAACAAGTAAATAACGTTAATCCGATCGCCGATGGACATTGTGTACAGTGTTTTCTGTTGTAATACAAATGTAGTTACGATCTGACTCTGATGGAAAATAACATAGTGAGTTACTAATATCTATAGTACTCACGGGAACTATGTGATATAATATCAGATATTAAAAGGTTTATTAAAAATTCATGATGGTAGGTACTAGATACTATTAGCTCTTTTCGCGCTAGATAAGTCATTTTAAAGAATAGTGATGAACGTGAATATCCAATTCTGTCAAGGCTGTCTGTTCAAATTGGTAAAAAAATCACTAAATTATAAAAAGTACTATATTTTTACAACTATTTTTTTATTTTATTTTTTATTTGCAATACTAGTTAACTTAAAACTAAGCTCATTCAAACAGCTTCCTAAATTCAAAGATAATATTAAATTCAAAGAACTATTTGAATAATGCAAAAATCTTCGCAAATGATTGACGGCGGATATTTGAGTTGTTTTGAGTAACAACAAGAAGTGAATCGAAACTGAAACGGAAGCTAAGTTGAATATTGAGTTTGACCCTTTGAGTCGTCCAGATACAATGAAGGAAGAAAAACAGAGTCGAAGGAACGCGCGCCGACACATCTGCCCACCACTATCGAATAAATCTACTAAAATAATATTTTTTATTTTGATTACGCTTGCACGGGTTAGGCAGATGTTAGATATGATACATACAGCACGGAAGATGATCTAACTCACGCCATATAGATTATCTATAGATTCGTAGACAAAATTTTGAATCTGATATACTATCTGATATACTATATATATAGTGTTTACGTGTATGCACACGTAAACACTATATATATATTTAACTAACCGTTGAATTACAATTACAATAAGTACCTATTTCAAAATATAATTTGAATCCATTATTTAAATACTAGCTAACTAAACTAAACTAAATAAAACTAAAATAAAATAAATAATTAAAGGAAACTTAAACCTAAAATGCATCGTGGAATTCCTCCGCATGCCTCCTGTGGTAACGTGCCCAGAAGACTGGCATCATTGCCACGTTGTATGGCAATACTTATTCTCTGTGCTAAAAAGAAGCCAGCCTTCTGGTCACGAGAAGCGATCATACGTGTTGCAATCTCCCTGAAGAGACTGCGAGCACTCGGACCCCATGCCCCTAACGTTTTGACCCCAAACGACACAAATCATAATCACCAATTAAATTAGAGTATTTGCGCCGTTTGAGAGTCTCCGCAGAACCAGCAGCAGCACCGGCACAGCCAGCAGTGCTGGCTATATGGGTAGGAACAATGGTATCGACGCATGTTGCGTCCCAAACCAGAGTCCTACCCATTTTCCATGGCATTAATGACATACCGTCCGGTCTCTTGCCATCGTCGCGTGCAAAACCATTTGGTTCAAGTACAGCTGGCACACCGGCAGTAACAAGAGCACGTCGGATGATGTCATTGAGGCTGGCGTGCCGTGGTATTCGCCCAGCGCTCCTGCAGCCGTTAGTTTGTGGATGGAATGCAGGTCAGTGAACTGCAGGGTCTTATAATTCGATCTACGATAAATAGTTGGAAACACATTCAAGTTCCAAAATATTTATTGTATTAAATAGCACACTTATTTATATAACATATTCTTTAAAAAAAAATCCGTAACAAATATTAATAAGAACAATTTCTAAATTTAAAAATACATTAGATTGCTAAAATTACATTAAACTCGTCTCAGTAACTTTCAGTGTCTGTATAAACTTGACTATTCTTTAAAAATTAAATAAGAGAAATATATAATAATGAACTCAGTAAATAAAAGCTGTTCTAAAGCTAAATGTATATGGAAATGTGCAGGACTTAGTCTATTTTATGTGCGTCTATACATTGTCTGAATCTTTTCTTAGAGCATGAAATTATGCGCAAAAATACTTTCAAATGGAGTACAACAAAGATAACTTGCTAGGCATCCAAAATGATCGTGTGTCACACATTCTAAGGGCTGTTTTAAATATTTAAGTCGAGTCACTGACCAATACGGTACGGCTTCAATGGGGTACGAACATTATCAACTTATTTACAAAGTACAAGGTGTGAAGGAGTTTAGAACCCCGAGTTAATAATAGTGTAGAATATACCTAATCATATATAGATAGAAGATAAAGAACAGACGAACTTTTTGGTATAGTAACGACTGGACTTTGTCCGTTAAACTTACATTATTACCAACAATTTGGAAAAGAAAAACATAAATCAATGAATGTACATAATGAAATTGTATAATACTATCCTACTAATATTTATAAAAAATGTGAGTTTGTGAAGATGTTTGGGTGTTTAGTACTCAATTACGCTCAAACGGCTGAACGGATCTGGCTAAAATTTGCAAAGTCTGGAATAACACATAGGCTACTTTTTAGGGTTCCGTAGCCAAATGGCTAAAAACGGAACCCTTATAGATTCGTCATGTCTGTCTGTCTTTCCGTCCGTATGCCACAGTCACTTTTTTCCGAAACTATAAGAACTATGCTGTTGAAAGTTGGTAAGTAGTTGTATTCTGTGAACCACATTAAGATTTTTACACAAAAATAGAAAAAAAATTATTAATTTTGGGGGTTCCCCATACTTAGAACTGAAACCCAGAAATTTTTTTTCATTAATTCCATACGTGTGTGATATCTATGGATAGGTCTTCAAAAATGATATTGACGTTTCTAATATTATTTTTGAATAGTTTGCGCGAGAGGCACTTCCAAAGTGGTAAAATGTCCCCCCCCCCTGTAACTACTTCTTAAATAAGGGAATGATAAAACTAAAAAAATATATGATGTACATTACCATGTAAACTTCCACCGAAAATTGCTTTGAACGAGATCTAGTAAGTAGTTTTTTTTTTTTCATAAACCGCAATTTACCTTTCATTCAATCAACTCAAATATAAAAATTTAAAAAATAAACATTATTATGTTACTTGCTACTACGCTACCCTTAATGGGCGAGTCCGACTTGCACTTGGCCGCTTTTTGTTCTATTTGTGCTTAGCTGCAAGTTTTCTTTATATATGCCATAAAAACATGTTACTATCATAGAAATATTGATTAGACTTTCAACTTTCTATTTTTTTTTTTACATACGCCCTTGTTGAATAGTTAATCGTAATCATTTCATCCATCCCCTGCCTACCGTGTTCAATATCCCATTAATAAGACTATCTTAACTTGATTTCATACATGATCTAAAATAATACTTACTCATAACACGCCAATAAACACAAGAATACTTTTTGAACACTTTCAAACCACAGAACCCTAAAAACAAATCGATTTGCCACAGTACGGTGGGACAAAAGCTTGCCGCCCACCGTCATGTAGTAGGTACTATTCTGCAATTTGACATGTCGTAAAAGATACTAATAAATAAAATTAGTGTCGTTTCGTATGACAATAATGAGTAAAGAGACGCCGAAAGAGGCGGGCCAAGTATTCTATTGGCCGACTTTCAAAAAGATTGAAGAAATTTTCATTTTATTGTGAAATGACAATCGTAAAATATACACTGTGTATTTTATTGTGCGTGTGATTAGGTAGCTGTGAAATAAAATTAATGTGTCGAAACAGTTTCATGAAAGGTCTTCAAACTTTACCTTAAGCTTATTGACATGACGACAGTCAACGACAAAGATAACTTAACAAGCTGTAATTTAGCTTTAAATCTCCTTAGCTTTTAATCTTTCATAAAATAATAAATGAATCAATATTAACTTTGTCCTCCGGGGATTATAAAATTAGTTATGTATCAATTTAAAAAACATTGATAATATTTAGGTGTTAATCAACTTTTATCGTTGACTTCACAAGAAGAAAATTGTTCTTGGAATAACACAAGTATCCCTTTTTGTGTAGATGCGAAAAAAGAATTCGTGAGTACAGCAACAATCGGACTCATAGGACAAGTTGTTCCGTCAGGAATGATCAATATGAATCAAGCAATCAGGCTATCTGCCTGATTGCTTGATTCATAACGAATTTCACCAATGGTCATAACTGCGATCAATTCAAAGTAAACTGAGTCATCGCCTTTTACTTAATGAATGTCCGATCGAGGTTTTTAGTTGATTTGATAACTATTTCTCTTCAGAATAGATTGCCATAGATAAATTCATATTCATATTTTAGGATTCCCATTTCATGGCATACCTATACGTGCTTATTTATATGCATATGTCCAGAAACTGGTAACGTTTAAATATCAGTTATCAAGCCTAAATAAGCATTTTAAATATTTGACAACTATTTAAAATGTTCACCAAGTTTTTCAACACTTTTATGTTTATCTACTTATGTACTAACAGATTTGCGATACAATACTGATATAAATATTCTGATTCATGTAGGTACATATGTGACCCACTAGCACAATATTCTATCCGCGTTGGTATAAATCTTTAACGCTTCGGCACATTTCGACCACACGTCAGAATTATGATTCGGTATAAAATACTTCGCATTGTGATATCGCCTTTTACGACATCCTACAATGGACAGACATCTAACTTATAAATTTTGGTGCGAACAAAGGCGCCTTATTGACAACGGAACATCGATAAATGGACGTCCGAACGTATCGAAGGAGATATTAAAATATATCTGCCTCGAGATCGAAGTAAATCAATAAAGATGATGGTTTAAATCATCTTTGGTGTACAAGCAGTCAAAAAGCTGTTTCCAACTTGAAACTGAGTGCTTACTGCATGTCAGCTTAGTGTAAGTTTACCCTGTGTTAATCCATTCCAAAGAGGCGTACAAAAAGCTTTCCGCTCAATTTCCCTCGAAACGTCAAATGTTTGCTTTCGAAAAGGATTTTAAAATGCAACAACTTTTTGTGTAAGTTTTGGAACGGGATTACCGTATGCAAAGCGGTCATGGACATTTCAAACTTTGATGTTACTAAACGTAACATAAACGCAAACCTCTGCTTCTTTTACAGTTTAGACTTACTAGTGACATTTCTGATTTTAATTAAAGAAAAATACATTCGTTTCAATAAATTGCTCTTATGATTTTTTACAGATTTAGTTTAGTATTTTTGATTTAAAATATAAATAATTTACTTAATAAACTCTCTTACTCTCTACTTAATAAAATCTCAACTTTCATACATTCCAAAACGCAGATGTAAACGTTACCAGCACTACATCAGAGCCAGTGGAGGTACAATGGAAACTATTTGATTGCTTCATTATGCGGAATCGGACTCGGTTCATTGTATATCATTTCGCATGTTATATCTGTTCGTATCCTAATTTAATCATCTTGAAGATTGGACCACCGGGGAAAGCGATGTAACGGGTGGCCTCGTCGATTTGCGATTGAACTTTAAAGACAGTTCACATTTAGGAGCGATTGGTTTTTCAGATTACGATAATTTCAGTGAAGTTAATGACTCAAGTTTGTAACATAATTTGAATTATGTTAATACCAAGCATACGTCGGATTATGAAGAGATAATGTTGCATTTATGAAATTGGACCGAATTCAAAGATAATTAAAAAAAAAGAGTACGGTGGGTTAGATTGAATGCAGATTTCAAATGAACAATTATTTACATTTATTTCAACAGAATCGTAATATGTTCTTTTTTAATGACAAATCTTATCAAGTATGTTTTGATTTATTTAAACATACACTGATATTCAAAACAACAACGAAACATAAGTTAAACTTATTCAATTTAAAAAAAAAAACACTCTGTATAAGATACACCTAATGTAGGTAATATCGGCAGAGTCTCGTATTTGGTATTATTTATTTGAAATGGACAGAAAACGTTCAATTCTAATGCTTCTACGAAGGCTTTCATTTCTATTGATTCGTTTCAATTTGCTTGATGTTTATTTTCTACGCGGTGGTCTGCATCTTGTGAATGTATCAGAATAAGAAGTATTTTAGCAAAATACAAAAACCCTTTGATAATATTATAACTTCTGTAACGCTTGTAGATTGTTGCTTTATGATTTCTTTTTATAATTCAATTACAGTTTCTAATTGGATTTTTAGGGACCTTTTAGACCAAGCTAACCTCATCTATAAACCGGTACACCTGTTGATGACAGACGAGACTCTGGTGCAGGCTTTCCTCTCAGGGTTGGGAGATCCTCCCTTCCATAAAAGCCGTATAAGCCAAATCAAAATGAGGAGAAGGTGTAAGAGGACCCCAGACTCCGAGGTTAAAACCAACAACAGAACAGCGCTAAGATGATGATGATGATGATGCATGATAGTTTTCTAATGAACTAATATCATTCAATGAAGTATTAAGATTAGGTTGATTCAGAATTTGAAACTAGTTTTTAAAGAATCATGCCTAAATTATATTAAAATAGTGATCTTGGTCCGCTGGATTACCTCAATCTGTCAAGAATGTTATAGAAGAACAACAATCGAGTAGGCAAGTCCAATAATCCGAAACTTAAACTATATAGACCAGATCATAGTAATCAATATTTTTATAATGAGATTTGTGTGGCAGTTATGTTACTAAGAGACCCCGTACTAACTTTCCATACGTAGAGATGTTGTCAAAAAATTATGCAGTCTAGTATTGGTACCTCCTTCAGTCCTACTGACTTTCTTCTATAGTAATGATACAGTGTATATTAGGTATAATTATCTGGGGTGTGTGTTGGGTAACCTCCTCGAGTGTCGCTCCGATTCCGATCCCGCTGCAGTCCGGGGGGAACGGAATCGGAGCGGCCGGTACACCCTGGGCGGCGGTCAATGGCTTCCCCTTCACCCCTTCATAGGGTTGGCATTGATCGTCGGCCAATACCCAACGTGGCGGGAACACATCGCTCTCCGTACTCCTCTGCTTTCAGAGGAGACAGGATGAGCGATGCTGTTAGTGGTGAGATGGCCCAGGGTCAGCCGGGGTGCGAGGGATATGCTCTATGGGTAACCTTACACCCCGGCGTCTGAAGACCCGAGACGGCGTGCGGTTTTAGTCGGTGCAAGCCCGACATAACCGCCCCCGCTGGCCGGCGGGGGGGTATCCGAAGGCATTTCCGCACGATCAAAAAAAAAAAAAAAAAGGTATAATTATCTTGTAGTATTAAGGTCTATTATTTTTTTGTTTGTGCCCGATGTAGAAATGAACTCCTTAAACTATAGAATAAACGAAAAAAAAATTCTCGTATTATTATTATTCTCTTTATTCAATGTTCTTATTATTTTAATTTTTAGGGTTCCGTACCTCAAAAGGAAAAAAACTGACCCTTATAGGATCTGGGTCTTCATAACGCCTTGAAGCTGTGAAAAAACTAAATTTTTAGGTCAATGAAAAGGTACTCACCAAATTGCCCTTGGCATCAAAACCTAGAGGGTATTTTCAGTTGAGCTAAAATCATGAAATTTGGCAAGAAGCAAGGTCTTAAAGTAAACGTAAGGGAAAATCCGAAAATAGTAAATACTTAGTTACCCACATCATAAAAATATATCTGTTTATGTATCTGTTATTTATATACTACGATATTTCAGAAGATATTCAATAAATTATTGTGGTGTAAAATGCTTAAAATGACTAACATGTTTAATATGTCTTTAATATGTATCTGTTGATGAAAACCGCATCTAAATCCGTTGCGTAGTTTAGAAGTTCTCAGCGAACAGACACCGGGAAGCGACTTTGTTTTATATTATGTGAAGATATTTAGACAATCGCAAGGGAATCAAAACCTACACATTACATTCATGATATTTTGCAGAAAGTTAATCCGTATAGACAAAGTAAAGGAAAAAATCCGTAAACCGTGAATATGTAGTTAAAGACATCACATAAAAATATCTGTATGTCTGTTTGTTAAGACTAGAAGCTCTACAGCGACGTTAAGTGCGCCCCTCAATCCAGTTTCGTACGGAACCCTCAGTGCGCGAGTCCGAATCGCAGTTCAAGGTTTTTTTTTAAACAAATAATACCTACTATATAAAGTTTAAATTTTAAATATTTTTTTACAAAGTTAAAATTTAAGTCATTTTACAATTTCATTATTATTTTTTAATGTTACTCTTAGTATCGTGTTATTAAAATAAATATTAACAGCGTTAAATAATTACATCTTTACAGCCAGATGGAAGATGTTGGTATAGATCAAGCGTAGTGCTTACATCGTTTAATCGCAGTTTCGCTAAATAATTGTTTTAAAACGACTAGCTACTGACTGTTTGAATACTCCTTTCTTAGAATTCACCTTCTAGCCACACAATAATGTCCACTAAGAACGACTGACTGTTAAAACTGGCTAAGCTTCATATGTTGCTCGGTTTACGATAAATATCTGGCTTTAACGTTTTTCATCAAAATCATTATTTTAATATAATGTTATCGCCGAAAAATAACTTATCTCGATATTGGTCTTGGCACCTAATAAACTACTCAATCATGACCGAACAGCTAAACTAATCTGAATGAAATTTAGCACACACAGATTATCCGGAATAGGCTACTAACATAGGCTACACTTTTATCATGAAAATTGGTTCCTATAGGTCATGGGTACGTGATCAGTCTCTGCATAAAACCGAGGCCTTGTTCTTTCATGGGCTTCGGAGCAAACAACCTGAGAGATTCAGTCTCATCGTGGGAGGCAATCGCATCGGCATTAAGTCCCAAATTAAATATTTGGGGCTCGTGCTCGACGGCCGATGGGACTTCGGAGAGCACATCCGAAGTCTGGCCCCCAAATTGAAGAGCACAGCTGCACGCTCTGGCGTGACTGCTGCCCAACATGAGGGGGCCCGAGGACTCCTCCAGGAGGCTCTACGCGGGGATCGTGCGGTCCATGGCCCTGTATGGGTGCCCAATATGGGCGGAGCCCTGGAGGCCAGAAGTGTACGGATGCTGCGCGCTCCGCAGCGGGTGATGGCCAACAGGGTCATCCGCGGGTACCACATGATCTCCTTCGAAGGGATTTCCGCACGAAAAAAAAAAGGTTCCGCGATCAGTATTCCACGCGGATAGAGTTGCGGACAACTAGTATAAACATATCCATACTAATATTACGAATACGAAAGTAACTTTGTCTGTCCGTTATGCTTCCACGCCTAAAAAACTGAACCTATTTTAATGAAATTTGGTAAAGAGGTGGACTACAGCTTGGGAAAGGACGTAGGCTACTTTTTGTCGCGAAAATAGGCTTGAAGGGGTTCAAATAGAGGATGAAAGTTTGTATGAAAGATCATCATTTTTTAATATATCGCCATGAAACTTTGTAGTATTATCAAACACTTGATAGTAAATAAATATGCTATAGAGCGTTTACGAACTTTTTACCTTTGGGGGGATAAAATAGGGGATGATCAGCAGGTGTATTGAATTATGTCAACTTTTTAATTAATATTATACATCAATTTAATCGTTTCTTTATTAAATAAGGATGAAGTACACTAGTGATAATCTGTTAAATTAAACTGCATTTTTTCATGTTATAGGCTCGATTTCACGATAATAAGAGTTGTGATTAAAGTGAAATGAACTGCGTTACAATGTTTTACTCAACTGAATAATCAGTAAGTATAATTAAACGTATTTTCACTGGTAAAATCCACTCTTATACATTGAGTATTCGTTGAGATAAATGAATCTCATTGCTAACGCAGTTTAAATTGAATTAAATCTAAATCTAAATTTAACTTAATTTCATCGATGAAATCTAGCCATTTATTCTGAAAAGTCCGAAAGCGTTTTAGTCTATTAGTAGTCTATTAGTGGAAATCAGGATACCCATTATAAATACGTAAAAATTGATTAGTTTTTAGGGTAATTCGTTGTTTTCTGTATCTTACTTCTGTCTGTATATTTTTGGGGTAGGCAGAGTGTGTCTCTCGTATAGTGTACTAACTGGTCAATCAGAAACTAATATAAAAGTCTCTGTCCAGATTACCTCCAGATTACCCAATGACGCAAGCCCTCTGTGTTTTATATATCTTTGATTGATGAAGGTCAAATTTTCAAGTTGTTTGGCGTAGACTATAATAGGACACGAACTTATTCCCCTCAGCTATGCACCTTGGAATCGAACCTAGGACTTCATACATAGCAGTCGCATGCACCACCGCTATCGCATCGAGTTAGTAGTTCCTTGTGAACCAAAGTTAAAGAGAATATATCAAAGTATACTCGACATACAAAAACCCTTACAAAGGAAACATTAGTAACGTGCCATGAAAAACTGTAACAGTATACTCAATAACAGGCATAACAATGGCGTATCGCTTTCTCCGAACGCGATTCGATGGCTAAAGCTGCCGACACGTCTGCGCATGTCTTATGTTAAATTTAGCGTTAGTTATCCCATCTGCACGTATTATATGGTATAACCTTCGAGAGTAAAAGCAGAAAGTGACAAGGAAATGTTCAAGAATACCCCTGGATTATAAATCTGTTACAGGATAAAGTTAAGTGTTTGCGAATGCAACTAGTATTTCTGATTGGCTGAAGCTACCGAATCTATAAATACTGAGAATAATTTAATTGTTTGATCGCATTAATCTCTAGAAGTTCCCATGGGATTAAAAAAAGCTATTTGCATTTGATGGGCTAAGAAGAAGCCGAGTAACTCGTACCTACTCACGCCTTTCTCCCTTCAGGTAGGTAGAAACCATAGCCAGTTATTTGCATTTCTGCTAGCTTCCTCTTCTGTTAAAACTTATTAATTCAAAATAACTATATAACTATAGAGCTCACTATGCATTTCAGACAGATGTTTACAACTCTAAAGTCAAGCAGAAAAGAACACTGAATATAATGAAGCTTTATTTCATATTAGGCTAATGTCTGAATTATGGAAGACAGCAGTCAGACATAGAAATGAAATATAAAAATAAAAATATTACGAACGAGGGACGTGAGAACATTGTACCACGTGCATCAAATTTAAATGATAATTTAAGATGTTCGACATAATTATTTGATAGTTTTAGTATAGTTAGATTGTAATTGTTTTTGATTTAATTGTTACATTTCTAATTTAATTTTTGACATTATCCATATTATTTGTATGCCATAAATGGCAGAATATGCTGATACTTTACATGTGTCTACCGTGTATTATAAGAACTATAAAACCATGTACACAAATAAAGATTAATAATCTTATTTACAAACAAATAATAATAATTATATTATTAAAATATATTACCAAAAAAAAGCTCAAAGCTTTAATCAAATCAACCCATTCAGGTCATCGAGAGAGTTACCTTCCTGGTATTGAAAACATCACTAACTTCTTGAGTTAGTTCGACTTATATTACCATTTATGTGCCAGTCTAATTACACTAAGGGGTATGATTGCAACAACCTGTCAAAATTTCAAGTCAATCTATCGTCTACTTTTAGAGTTATGTGCCCACAAACATACGGATACTGCATTTTTATATATAAAGATTAGCCAAACTTGGGTAGACGCTAAGTAGTAGAAGAGGATACATTAATGATGAATGTTATCTTGGATATTTCAAAAACTTTGAATAAACTAAAAATGTTAATTTTTTCTGTTTACTTAGTTCCCGACTATCATCAACCTTAACTTCGAATTTGATAAGATAAATGCTACACGTTTCCGTTACTTAATATTAGTACACTCTCTATAACTCCGTTAAAATGTATTTTTAATTAAAATTGTAGTGTTAAGATAAATAAAGCATTAAAATCTCTACACATTACCGCTTCCGTGCAACTGAAGCACCTTCCAATGTAAAGATATTTCAGTGAATCAATAATATGAATTTAAAGTTTAACAATAATGTTGACAAACCAGCAGGCGGTCCTATAACGTTAATCAAGACGTTGTTTATTGACATAGCGGTCGATACGAAAATAACATGTTGTGTAGCATTCTGAACGAACTTTCGCGAATTTTCATTAATGTGAGGTCTTGGCTTAAAAACACACAGGTGATACTGTAATACAGGAGCAGATGGCAATAACTGGAAGTGTTGACACGTGTTGAACCATTAAATTAAAATTTTTATGATCGGTTGTCTGATCTCGAGTTCTTTGTTTTGAATTATTGAAATTTGGTAATTCAATAATCATTACCGTTATCTTTGGTTGAATGCTATTAAAACTTTTTTGGAATATTGAAAACATCAAACACAATTTATTTACTTTGGCCAATTCTTAAAGAAGTTATCAAATAGCGCTATTGATCATTGTTCTCAGGTTTTAAATGAGTGATATTTATGAAATTAACATTTTACGATGGTGCGGTATGTAACAAGGGAACGGACAGGATTCCTTCACTCGTCAACCAGGAACAAAAGTCTTAATATAAAAAATAAATGTATGGTAGTAGTCAAGAGATGCATCGCTCGGGAAATCTTTGAATGACATTGCTTTGTGATACCACACGACCGTAGATCGAGAAAGGTATAGACAAGTAAATAAAGTTTTTTTTTACAGATTTGTATCAAACAAGCATAGACACTTGATGAAACGTGGTTACCATAAGCATAATTGCAGCACAAGGGCTCACTAGTGTATTTCCAGCCCTCCCTAAAAGACGCGACTGAGGCGACCTTTAACTAATATTTAATTTAGACTCCCCAGTCACCCACTACCAGACTACACCATGACAGAGGATTCATTGTCATCGGTTAGAGTTAGATTGTTACATTGATCTGAGTAAGATCGAATTTACCGACTTTGAACAAACTTACAAACGGAAAAACCACCCACAGTTCAAGAGGACTAGACCGTTACAAAAGCACAAATTAAGAGCACCAGTAATCTTATTGACCATTATAAAGTATACAAGTGCTTTTTAACTTATATTTTATGTAGTTTTGAGGTTTAAATTTTATGCGTGAAAGACAAACTGCCGTGGGTACGGCGATGAAGCTGTTATGTTAGAGTTTAGAATAGAGCTGACTAACAACATAGCCACAATCCTATGTTCTGATTATTCTAGTCGAGTCCTAGTACTCGCCAGCAATTCAGCACTCAATGCAATCATATTACGTCATAAAAATGACAAATAGCATGTAAGAACGCCACTGGAGTGCATGATGACATCTTTGCGAACTGAAACAAAAAGCTGTAACATCGAGCATTGCCGGGTTGGTGTCATCGGCTAGTGCTCTCACGCATACACCATTCATCTTGATTCGCTATTTATCGGGAAGCGGATACCTCACTTACTGTTATTTTCTTTAGACTATACTGGTTCAGTAAGTGAGAAGTTTTTTACGATCGGTTTTCACACTGATACAAAGGTAAAATATCAGTAAGCAAACCGAAACTAGGAGAAAGGTTTCGCTGTTATATTTTTGATTAATTATAAATATTAATCTAAATATATAAATAGTAAAGTATTATAACCCGATAGAAACTGGATCTGATAGAATTTATCTTTCGATTGATAAAGATTCAAAAGTTGGTACCTATTTACCCAATATTTTCACTTGTAATTTCTATCAACTAAAATAATCTACGCAAGGTTTTACCACTTGGTATAATTCGTAGATAATAATCTACGAAAGGTTTGACTTCGGAGACGGCGAAAAGGAAATAGGAGACCACACTCCTATTCAGCAGAGGACGCACCGGGCGCCGGAGATTGCCGAACAATCTCCGGCTTCTATGAGCGCTAGCCTGAGGGCGAAGGATTTGACTGCGTGACTCCCCAGCGGAAGGAAGATGATAGGTAGATAAATTTGTTAAATCTGTAGGTCATATTAAAATTAAACTAAGCTTAAATTCATTAGAAAAAGGTCGAGTATATTAACATCAGTTTTCATAGTAATCTACGTGTGGGCAAGAAACTTCTTACGGTTAACGGCGTCCAAGTCGTAAACATAATTGAGGAAATCGGAGGTCATTTCGTTTATGCTTATTTCCGTGGAATGTCACAGTTTATTCAGTTAGAAAATGAGAAATGGGGAGTAATTAAATGAATATCTCTCTATCAATAGATTGCGACCTTAGGTATATCAGTTTTTTTGTGAATATACCTACTAATAATATAGCTGAAAAGTTTGATTCTAAGAACGCACTAATCTTTCCCTCTAAACAACTTGTGAAATTTGAAAAAGAAGTTGAATTTGAAAGCCCCTTCCTGAGGAAGGTTAAAGGCAATTTAACATTTTCTTTTGAATTTGGCACCTCGGTGGCGTGGTGGTAGAGCGTTTGACTGCCACGTCGAACGTCGCAGGTTCGATTCTCGCTCTGTGCAAATAATTGTATGTATAAATATGTCTATTTGCATTGGTGTGGTTGTATTTATGTATAATATGTATATATTTACAAAAAAATATTTATTTTAGCATGTTTACCCGCGGTCGAGCTTAACAAGCTTGTGTTATGGGTATAATGCTATACTTACTTTGGGTCTAGATAACGTTATGTAGAATGTCCTAGAATATTTATTATTAATTATTAGTTAAAAGGCGGGTAAAACAGTAAGACACAACTTTTTATGAATATATTGTGCAAACAGCACGTAAGTTAAAGTTTAAGTGGTCACTTCAACAATTGCTACTGTGTCAGTCAACGTTATTGGTTCAATCTCCACTTGAAGCAATTACCATTTTTGTATTTCACAGATATTGTTACTAGTCTCGGTTTATAAATTTACACATATACGGTATATACACATAATTCTCCAGTGCATTCACAACACACCCGCTTCATTAAACTACTACAAAACGAATTTTATCATTTCGAACACACAAGTACTTAGAGAGTTTACTATATTTAAAAGGAAGTTATACAGTGTTATGAAGTGCCGTAGCTGTTTTTGAAACAAGCTTAATAAATGTCCAAAAACATATTATGTTTTAATTTATACTTGATAATCGTCACGGTTTATAGACTCTAACATAAATACCATGGGAAGTGTTTCTTCGCATTACTATAGTTTATTCTCTTCTAATCTGCTCCGTGATCTTTATTGATATTATATGACATTTTATATAAAACTTAATTTCAAACAGCTATAAATTAGCTTATGATGGTGTTTGAAATAACTCATTAATTCTGTAAAACCACTGTTAAAATTTATTATAAGCAACTTATTTTTATTTATACGTCTTAATTGGGCACCGAACTTGTACGGGATGGTTTGACTAATCAACACGATCGTGTCCCCAAAGATAGTTTATCTATTATACAAGCTTTCTAAAAGATAAAAGTCAAATTTGAGATTATAAAGCAATAATGTAAGTTATAAAAACTTGATTTTATTATGCCATCAATCTTGTAGTTCGGCGTGTTGTGTCTGTCCTACAAACGGATGAGTCGTGTGAGGTTTCATTTTATTAATTTTTTAATCGCACTTTCATGAAAGCGTAAAAACAACATAAATAGAATAAATTTAAGTTTCCTATTGGAACGCGTAGAAGGATCTCCGGAAAAAGCCAGCAAAGTGAAAGCACCCGTCAAAATCTTATTCCTAAAATGCTATTGTTTTGTGTACCAACACAAGCTTTGTTGGAGCTGCAAAGTATAAACAAGCAAGCAATTTCCAACCCCTATATCAGTACCTACCTACTACATATGTATTCATAAATTTTCCTTTTCGTGAGATATTAGTCACAACGACTATAATTATTTGTACAGATTTACCATAAAACGGTGTGATTATCATAAATTTTATGGTACGGACAATATAAATTTATTAATGTCTGATTTATAAAATACTAGCTGGTGCCCGTGGCTATGCTTGCGTGGTATACTAGGACCCACGGACACCCTATTCCCGGGATACTAATAAACTTATGTACTATTATAATCTGTCTCGTGTGAAATTTTATTCAGATCCATTCAGTCGTTTTTACGTGAAAGTCTTACAAACATCCATCCATCCTCATAAACCTTCATATTTATAATATTATTGTCCAGGATAAGGTTAAAAAGATATGATAAATAAAACCTGCCAAGTGCAAGTCGAACTCACGCTTGAAGGGTTCAGTACCATTATCTACTTGTTGCCGTTATCAATATCGAGCAAAAACTAGCAAAAACATCACGTTTTGTATGGACACCCCCTTAAATATTTAATTTATTGTTTTTTAGTATTTCTAGGGATCCGTAGCCAAATGGCAAAAAACGAAACCCTTATGGATTCATCATGTCTGTCTGTCCGTCCGTATGTCACAGCCACTTTTTTCCAAAACTATAAGAACTATGCTGTTGAAACTTGGTAAGTAGATGTATTCTGTGAACCGCATTAAGAGTTTCACACAAAAATTAAAAAAAAAAAAAATTTGGGGGTTCCCCATACTTAGAACTGAAACTCAACATTTTTTTTTCATTAAACCTTCAACCTTCAAAAATTATATTGAGGTTTCTAATATAATTTTGTTCTAAACTGAATACTTTGCGGGAGAGACATTTCCAAAGTGGTAAAATGTGTCCCCCCCCCCCTGCAACTTCTAAAATAAGGGAATGATAAAACTAAAAAAAATATATGATGTACTTTACTATGTAAACTTCCACCAAAAATTGGCTTGAACGAGATTTAGTAAGTAGTTTTTTTTAGTACGTCATAAATCGTAAACCGCAATTTACCTTCCATCCAATCTACTCAAATATAAAAAACTTGCTGCTACGGAACCCTTCCTGGGCGAGTCCGACTCGCACTTGACCGGGTTTTTTTTTGTTATAGCGGCAACAGAAATACATCATTCGTGAAAATTTCAACTGTCTATCTATATCAGTTCATGCGATACAGCCTGGTTATTGACGTTATTAATATCAAGCTATAAACGGCAAAAAAACACGTTTCTTGTATGGGCCCTCCTAAATATTTATTTTGTTTTTAGTATTTGTTGTTATAGCGGTAACAGAAATACATCATCTGTGAAAATGTCAACTGTCTAACTATCACAGTTCATGAGATACAGCCTGGTGAGAGACGGATAGTGGAGCCTAAGTTAAAGGGTCCCGTTTTATCCTTTGAAAACAACAATCTTCCACAAGATAATTTATACAACTGTTGGATAAAACTATGTTTTTAAAATAATACTTTTAGGGGAGGCATATATTGAGAGTACTAGTTATACTCGTATATTAGTAGAGTTTCTCACGACTCAGTCACCATAAATATATTTGATAAATTTTAGAGCTTTCTATCGATGAGTTTTTCTTCACCATGCCTGTAGTATGTAATATAATATTATGTGACGACTCGAACCAACTCCTGAGAAGATAATTTCTTTATCTAATCTTTGATTCTGTACATCGAATGGCTGTTGTGTTAACGAGTGAAACCTATTGAAGAACCCCATTTTTAAATTTGTGAACAGTTTATTTACATTAGTGGCTTTTAATGCTTATCGAATATACATATTTTAGAGGTTTAATGTGGACTCATTTACAAAATAACCTACTAAAACTATCATCCAGTAATTTGTTTCGACCAATACCTAGAGGTAATTTATAAGAATACAAATTATTTTTAATTAGGTTAAAAGCTAAGAAATTTTTCGGTCGTTTAAAAATTCGGTAGAGCTTTCATTAAGAATGTACCAGCTTAAATTCATACTTTCGAACCTGTAGCTTCAATATATTGATAATAGTCATAGATACTTAGAAATAACAACTGCCCGTGATTCATTATTTAAATCTTATTTTGAGATAAAAGTAGTTGTGTCAATCCAAAATTTAAGATATAAAATTCGAAATAACATCTTAGTTCATTCATTATTTCTGGGTGAAGGAGTAACAAAAACACATACACTTTCGCAAATAGCTATTTTACTGAGTAGTAGTATTAGTTACTAAACTAACTAAAATTAGGAAAATCCCGTATATTTTGATCAAATATTTACCCACCATAACAGACTATTGGAAATATCAACTTAAAAAGTTGTTTATATTTCATGTAAAGGGTAACATGCCAACACTTGAAACCTAAAACTCTTTTTCCGGGGGCAATGTATCCACGGGTCGAAAGCCAAGATTTGTTGACATCCGTCCAAACATTGCTTTATTTTTTTACCGTTTTTAACAGCTACTGGAATTTTGAAATCCATTTTAAAAATTGATACTTGTCATATATTTACTAATGGTGCAATAGTTACTAACATTATGTAGTTATACGTACACTTAAACTTGATAATATGTACATTCAGTATGTTTAGTTCACTCATACTTACCGAAACATTGATTAGACAGAGGTAAAGCGTGGGCTCGAAAAACCAACGTGAATGGCTTTTTTTTACGTATGGAAACCCCCACTGGCTTCACCCCATCGGTGCCGACGATAGGGTGGGCGTGTCGGAATCGGACCGACTAAAACCACACGGAGTCCTTCCCAAGTATCCATCGCCGGGCACCCCGGGTAAGCCCTCGAAAGGATAACCCCAGGGTTACCGGCGGACTTTGGCCGCCGGCTTATGTACATAACCTGAATGGCTTATGTGAGTAAATTAATATGAAAAAATGAAACTATAGATTTCTTAAAAAAAAAGGCTACGTACCCAGAGAGGTTGCCGGGACGGTGGGGCGACTAGCGCCCCTCCCCCAAACCGGGGCAAGACGGGGACACCGTGGTTCCCAAACCCGAGGGGGCCATCTTAAAGCCGTAGATGGCCCAGGGTCAGCCGGAGTGCGAGGGATATGCTCTATGGGCAACCTTACACCACGGCATCTGAAGACCCGAGACGGCGTGCGGTTTTAGTCGGTTCAGTCCCGACATAATCACCCCCGCTGGCCGGCGGGATTTCCGCACGAAAAAAAAAATTCCCAGAGAGGTCCATTTAGGTCATTATAGAACCTCTAAAATCAGTCAAACACGAAAACTTTCTAAGTAGAAGTAGATCGTGTATCGCTAAATGTAATTAATTGTTATTTATTTATGATTATGATGACAAATATCTACTGCTTTACTACGTAAATACATAATGATTATGAAATAAATGATTTCATAATTAAAAGCCATGGTAAAAAAATTATGGTATCCTCTTCTCTTAACGACATGACCGGAAATTTAATAATCAATGAAATCAGTACGATTATTAAAGTAATTATTTAATCGTTCATATAATATATTATGTGTTTTATTACTATAATAAACCTACGTATCATTTGCATATTTATTCGGTAACATTGGATATATGCACTATAATAAATTATTAAATTATATTTAAAGAATATTGCTTCAATGCACCATGCTTTTTGCAAATTTATAATATTTCAATCTTTGAAGAGCATAAAATACATTAATTTAATATGACCTATTAAATTACTTTCAACCATAAAGTTACAGTCTCCTCGAACATCATCTGCAGAATATTAACAAATTAGAAACCATTTTAACATTTTTTGTATTCTTTAATGAACAAGTATAATATATTTCATGCTTTGTTTATCATTTTCTGAAAGGCTTTAGAGCTAATTTAATTCGCAACTAGAAATTTGTCCATCTACTACATTTGTATGTACAAGAGAAGCTATTCAAAACAAAATTTGTACTCTATTTTGGTATGTGATAAAACTAATGATCACTGCTGCTGCTAAATTAGTCATCTAATCCAATCAATTGCAGAGCCAGAAAGTTTCTATACTGCAGTTTTCCATTCATGATCAAAAGGCTCATCAGGCAGGTGCTGTTAGATTTGGACAGTTAAACTTCATCTCTTAAACCAACGATTGCTTGCAAGAGAAATGTGTTTTTTAGAATTTATGCCTGTTTGTCCGTCAGGATCGATGTAGAATTTTTTGTAAAGTCTAACTTCTGGTAAAAACGAAAATAAATGAAATCTTTTCTCATTTCTAGCGTCTAATACAAAGCAACTAATAAATTATAGTGTTTACCAGCTCAGACATGAGCCATAATATGGGTTTAAACTGCAGTACCTATTTAGTTTGTATGTAAGTAAATGTTGAATTATATAGGTGAATATTTATTCTATATAAAATAGGATTAATTCAAGAAGTTTTCACATTCCGTTGCCACGCGACTTGGAACCTTCCACAAAAACTCAAATGTCATTGCGCAAGCTTATAATAAGGCCCATTCACGTGGTACCCTAGTAAATATTTTTTCAATGTCAAGCCGAGACGGGCATGCAATTTTGTAGAAAAAACGGCAAAATCAATAATAGCCTCGTGCACGTGTTGCCGACGGATAGATTGTGTTTTGAGAAGATTTTCTCAGCAATTCCTGAGGTGATATCAGGTACGAGCGACGGTTCGAACAAAAGTGCATAGAGTAGAGGATACTGATAGAATTTTAGATAGGTAAATAAAATATTTAGATATATGACAGAAAAATTATAGTAAATAGATAATGGAATCGTTAAGCTCAAGTGGATATTAAGCTAGAAAAAAAGAAATCTACAATTGTGTAATACCCATTGATAATTTTGCGGCACTTTACTTTGTAAAATTAACATAAAACTTTGGTCAACTGAAAATTCATCCGCAATCGACTGCAAGAGCATTTCCCGATAGTAGTTACAAATTGTTGACAACGACTCCATAGATTTTGCTAGTTTATTCTTATGCCGCTCAAAGAAATTCTATACAATTATAACGGCCTAAATTGTAACTGTCTCTAACAAAACTCAGACATTGTGTTTCTGTTTCCAAATCCTTACAAAAAGCAGGTAATTTTATATTGAAAAGCATCGGTGTATTTTACGATATGATAAAAAACATAACAGTTATTTTATCAGATATTGAGTGCCTGATATTCTATAATAAATAGGTCAGCGAATTTTTAGGTGAAATACATATGATTATGTTTTCAACAGTACATAATAAAGGAAAAAATATGGTTTTATAATAAGCCGACGACGTGTCATTGGATGAGTGACTAGCAAGAATGAAAATTGGTCACAATAACAGAGATAGCATTTTTTTAGATATTGAAAAACATTAATTCCATATCATTTTTTAAATTTATTATTATTTTGTTTTTAAGTACTAAGTAAAAGCAAAAGCTATAAATTGCCTCAATTAATTTCAGCGGGTAAGGAAAGTGATGTATTCCATTCCAAAATTTTAAAGTTATATAACACAAAATTATCTTTTTTGGAGGCTCCTGCTCTCGACGCGGAAGCCTGTAGTTAGCTCAAAATATGGGCTTTTAACAAGGCCTAACAGGTGAAATTTTAATCTGGACTTTACTTACTTGATTTAATGAGAGAGTTTCTTCAACGTACCTTTTTTTTTTTTTTTTTTTTTTTCGTGCGGAAATCCCTTCGGATACCCCCCCGCGTGCCAGCGGGGGCGGTTATGTCGGGCTTGAACCGACTAAAACCGCACGCCGTCTCGGGTCTACAGACGCCGGGGTGTAAGGTTGCCCATAGAGCATATCCCTCGCACCCCGACTGACCCTGGGCCATCTCCGGTTTCGAGATGGCCCCCTCGGGTTTGGGAACCACGGTGTCCCCGTCTTGCCCCGGTTTGGGGGAGGGGCGCTAGTCGCCCCACCGTCCCGGCCTGCTTCTGCTGGGGTGACAGGTGGCCTCACCCGCCACCCCCAGGCCTGCGCTCATGGAGGACGGAGGTCGTTAAGCGACCTCCGGCGCCTGAGTTGCCTGCGACGCGCGGCGAGCAAGTTGCGGGCTCGGCGGACCGGGAGAGTTCTAAGTCTCTCCCGGGCGCGCTCCGCCACCTCCTTCGCGAGCATTACATGCTCGCAGAAGGAGGCGGCGGCGGCCCACGCGCTCGCGCTCCGCACCATTGCCGCAATCATGCTGCCGAGCGAGAGGACTCCCACCCCGATGGCTGCCACGAGGTCACGCCTCGGCGCCTCCCACGCCGGGCAGTCCGCCAGCGTGTGCAGCCCTGAGTCCTCGCTCGCGTCGCAGTGATGACACTCAGGCGTTGGCTCCTTCCTGATCCGATGCAGGTGGTCCCCGAAGCACCCCTTCCCTGAGATCACCTGCGTCAGTCGGTAGGAGAGGCTTCCGTGTCGCCTCTCCAGCCAATCCTCCATGATGGGCCTTACCGCCGCTATTGCGGCGTGCCCTGCGCTTGGTTGCCCAAGTCGTTCCTTCCACTCCACCACGATGGCCTGGCGGAGCTGGGACTGCACGGCCTCGATTTCTCGAGGCTCGGGGTTCCATCCCTGCTCCCGCGCCTCCTTTCGCCACTGGTACAGTTGCGAAAGGGCTCTCGCTTCCAGGTCCCATGGCGGAGTTCCGGCAAGGAGACTCGCCGCCTCGAAGGAGATCGTGCGGTACCCTCGGATGACCCTGATGGCCAGAACTCGCTGCGGAGCGCGCAGCATCTGCACAGTTCTGGTCCTCAGGGCCTCCGCCCATATTGGGCACCCATACAGGGCCATGGACCGCACGATCCCCGCGTAGAGTCTCCTGCAGGAGTCATCGGGCCCCCTCATGTTGGGCAACAGCCGAGCCAGAGCAAGAGCTGTGCCCTTCAATTTGGGGGCCAGACTTCGGATGTGCTCTCCGAAGTCCCATCGGCCGTCGAGCACGAGCCCCAAATATTTCATTTGGGGCTTGATGCCGATGCGATTTCCTCCCACGATGAGACTGGATCCCTCGGGTGGCTTGCTCCGAGGCCCATGGAAGAACAGGGCCTCGGTTTTGTGCAGGGCCACCTCGAGACCCAGCCGCCGGATCCGCCTAACGACTTGGGCAACCGCGGTCGTGGCCTTTCGGGTCGCTTCGCGGTACGTCGCCCCGCACGCCGTCACGAGCGTGTCGTCCGCGTAGCACGTGACGGCGGCACCGCCTACGAGCTCACCGCGAAGCACCCAGTCGTATCCGATGTTCCACAGGAGCGGCCCCAGGACCGATCCCTGTGGAACACCGCACGACATTTCACGCCGACCGAGACCGGTCACGGTTGGGTAGATGACGGCTCTCTCCGTCAAATACGCCCCGACTATGCGGCGGAGGTAGAGAGGCACTTCGTGATACACGAGCGCCTCCCTAATGCAACTCCAGGGCAAGGTGTTGAACGCGTTGGCGATGTCCAGGGACACCGCCAACATCACCTCACCCCGGGCCACTGCATCCTCCGCCAGAGCCTTCACGCGCATGATGGCATCCACGGTGGAGCGCCTCTGGCGGAAGCCATATTGGCCATCCGCCAGGTCCGGCCCCACTCTTGAGAGGTGCTCGACGAGGCGCTTCGCAATTACTCTTTCAAAGAGCTTGCACACCTCGTCGAGCAACACTATGGGCCGGTAGGCGGACGGCGAGTCCGCCGGGCGCCCCTCCTTTCGGATGAGGACCAGTTTCCCCGTCTTCCACAATTTCGGAAACTGGCCCCGCTCCAAACATGCGCTGAGAAGCCCTCTCAGTCGGGGCTCGAGAGCGTCGTCGACTAGAGCTAGGACCCACGCTCGGCCTGGAATGCCGTCGGGTCCCGGGGCGGTGTGTTTGGCTCTTAGCCTTCTCACCGCCAGCTCTAGTTCTACCCAAGTGACCTCGGGCACGTCGTCGTCTTCCACGTCGGGCGCCATGCGCAACCGAGGCGGAGTCATCCGCGGTGGAACATGTTCCACCGCCCGCGCTGGGAACAGGGAGCCAACAACTCCTCCGAGCAGATCCGGCTGGAGACACCGGGTTAACGGCGGGGCCTTGGGGCGCAGCTTGCCCCTCACCATCCGGTAGGGCCGCCCCCAAGGGTCCCGCTCCAGCGTCTCCAGCAGCTCACGGAAGGCGTCCCGTTTGGAACGCCTTATCTCCGCTCGGAGGGCTCGTCTGGCCTCCCTGTATCCCTCGTACAACTCCGCCTCTCGGGCCTCCGCATCTGCGGGGCGGCGACGCCTCCTACGGAATCGGGCCCACCGGCGGTGCGTGATCACGCAGCCCCGTCTGAGCTGCGCGATCTCCGACGACCACCAGTAGACCTGACCCCTCGGATTATAGGGCGGAGCCCTAGGCATCGCCGCGTCACAGACACGGGTCATGGCCTCCCGGAACCACTCCGCCTCATCGTCTATGCAGACAGGCCTGTCCGGCGCAGGGGCCCAGGCCTGTACGATGGCGGCTTCCAGGAGGAGCTCCCGATCAAGTCGCTTAAGCGCCCAACGTGGCTCGGGTGGAGCCGGTGCAGCCGGCGCGTCGCTCGCAGGGGGGGACACGTCAAACCGAATGTATCGGTGATCCGAACTTGTGTCCTCCCCCAAAACGACGCGCCAGCCCTGAACACGTTGCGCCAACGAGGGGCTCGCGAACGATAGGTCCACGATGGAGCTACCCCTCGAGGTCACGAACGTGTCCACGGCTCCCCGATTTAGGAGGACTAGGCCGAGTCGTGCGGCCCAGTCCACCAGTGCCCTGCCTCTATGCCCCGTCGCGCCCCTTTCGTGTCGGGAACCCCAGGCATACGACCAGGCGTTGAAGTCCCCGAGCACAAGGACCGGACGGGGCTGGCAGGCATTGACGACGACGGCCAGCTGACGGAGCCATTGCTCATATGCAGCTTGGTCTCGGTTCGGCGTGATATAAGCGGCCACGACCGCTATGTCCCCAACCGCCGCCGCCACGCAGCCGGGTCCCCTTGCAACCACGGCAAGAGGAGGGCTGCCGGCGGCAGGGTTGTGCACCAGTGCCGCCGACCCATCCAGCGCGGTTTCCCAGGTAGGCCCGAGGAACCGGTGGGTGTATGGGTCGGCGACAGCGGCGACATTTATGGCCCACTGTGCCATGCTCTGGCGCAGAAGGTCCTGAGCATGGGCACCGTGGCCAACGTTCACCTGCAGGATGCGGAGTTGAGGATCCATTATGGGACCCCCATCTCCGCATCCCGCTGTGAACTGGAGGCGGAAGGCCGGCCTCCCGGCTTCGGCTCCCCTCCGGCGCAGGCCTTGCTTCCAACCCTGTGGTCGGCCGGCTTGCCTCCCGCTGCACACCTAAAGCAGTGCAACGGGGCATCGCACGTGCCGGCCTTATGACCGGGTTGGCCACAGCGGAAGCAACGGTCACCCGCCGTCACTTCCGCCGTGCAGTGCACCCCCACATGGCCCACCGATAGGCACCTAAAGCACCTAGCCGGTCGGGCCTGCAGGAGCCGTACCTGCGCCCTCAGGAAGCCTCCTACCAGGAGGCTCCGCCCGTCAGCGACCTTTTGGGCCGCCGCGATAGGGCAGCCGACAACTGCTGCCCCCTGTCCACCGCGGCCGAAGCGTATAGCTCCGGCCTTCACTGTGTCCGGGGAGCAGTCCCCGGCCTCCGCCACAGCGAGCCTAAGCTCCTCAGCCGTGACGGAGTCGTCCAGGCCCGTGATGCGCACTTCTGCGCATTTAATGGGCCTGGACACCCGGACGTCGGCTGCGTCCAGCGACTCCCTCAGCCGAGCCGCTAGGGCATCGGCCTTGGGGCCACTGGCGGCGCCAGGGACCTCGAGAAGTCGGGCTCCTGTCCGTGTGCTCTTGCACCGGACGCCCGGGATCTCGAGGGCCTTGAGGTCGACGTTGGCCTTCACCTTGGCCAACACCTCGGCATACCCCATGCCTCTCCCCGCTGCCTCCGCCGTCAGGGTGACGACGACGGCCGTAGTGCGGGGGGCACGGAGCTTCCCCGGCGCTGCTTTCGCGGCGGCCGCGGCCCTCCTGGCCTTCTTGGCGGCCTTTTTTGCGGCCTTCCGCCTCTTTTTGTTGGCTCCAGCCACCTCCCAACCCCCTTCCAAGGGGGTTCTAGTGGGGGTTACCGGAGCCGCGACTGGGGCTGGGGCTGGGGCCTGGGCTGGGGACGTCTTCCCCTTGCCCTTGCCCTTCCCCTTTCCCTTCCCTTGAGTGGGAGCGGGGCCCTGAGCGGGAGCGGGGCGACGAGCCGGCTCCGGCAGAGCCTCCACTGCAGCCGGGCGGGTATTACCCTTCCGGGCTGCAGCCGCGTAGCCGGCCACCGGTGGCGCCAGAGGCGGACGGCGGATGGAGTCCATTAGGGCCTCCATCCGACTCATCATACGCTCCTCTAGCGCCTCCATGTACGCGAACCAAGGCTCCGCCGGTGGTACTCTCTGCGGTGCCGGTGGGCGAGCCGGCTGTACCGGCTGCTGCACCGGTTGCACCGGCCGCTCCAGCTGCACCGACAGCGCCTGCTGCGCCGACTGCCTCGCGGACGAGCGAGTCACGCGCTCCGCCGGTTGCGTTCGCTGCACCGGTTGCGCTGGTTGAGTCGGGCTCGCCATCCCCCTCCTCAGCTCCTCGACGGCTGCAGCTAGTCGAGCCGTCTCCCGACGGGACTCGGCCAGCTGCGCCGCGAGAGCCTCATTTTCGGAGGCGATGCCGAGCACAATGTGCAGCATCGCCTCCTGATCGGGGTTCGGAGACCCCCGGAAAGACGCGGTCACTTGCTGGAGTTTCTCCATCAGAGACCGCGTCTTCCCACCTGGTTCCGACACCGCCGAGGTGGAAGGCCTCGGCGGTGACTTGCCCGCGGCCCTCTCAGGGGCCGAGGAGACTCGGGTGGATTGCCCAGCCCTCGTTCCACCTCGCGCCCCTCGGCGGCCTGCTGCCACCTTTGACGCAGGCTTTGACGCCTCGTCACTGCTGGAGGAGGTCGTCCCGGTGAGGGTGCAGTCCTCATCCGACACGTCCTCCCCCAGCCGGGCCTTTGCGCGCCGTCTGCGCTTACGGGTCCGCTGTACGTTCAGACCCGACGGGCTGCTCGCCCGGCTTCGCTCGTTGGCGGTGTCGAAACTCTCCGACACCGCCGAGGTATTTAGCGTCACCTCCACGCCTGAGTGCTGCGCGACCTCCGCGCAGACTCCGTCATTCTCGGTATCCATGTTGTGTAAGCCCTTTTTGTTTTTATTTGATCGATCCGGTTTATTTGATGAGTTTATGATTGTGTCCATATCTTATCCCACGAGTATGGGGGAAAGGTGGTCCATCCAGGCGGAGCCCCCTGCACCTGGATAAGCCTATATACTATGGAGGTCGGCTGGTATCCATAGGTTTTTACGACTTTGCTGTCGGGTGTTATAGACTTTTCCTTGTCGTGGGCCGGCCAATAAAGGCAAGCCCTCCGGTCAGCAAGTTCACGGCGTACCCTTCTGGAGCCACCAGTCAGGTCGTTGCTGATCACCTGCCGATTACGGAACGCGAGAGGATGGCTAGTCCTCTCTCACCGGCGGCGGCACAAGTGCCCGTCGGCCCCTGCGTTAGCAGTGGGCCAACCCGCCCCTGGATCCCCTGGGATCCTATGGTGGCCTCAGCCACAAACACCATCGCTCATCCTGTCTCCTCTGAAAGCAGAGGAGTACGGAGAGCGATGTGTTCCCGCCACGTTGGGTATTCGCCGACGATCAATGCCAACCCCATGAAGGGGAAGCCATTGACCGCCGCCCAGGGTGTACCGGCCGCTCCGGTTCCGTTCCCCCCGGACTGCAGCGGGATCGGAGTCGGAACGACACTCGAGGAGGTTACCCAACACACACCCCTCTTCAACGTACCTATTGTAAATAATTGGAGATCCTCGATTGAGGTATAGTTAAAGTCTTTCTTGCAAAAATGTACTTAATAGGTATTAATAAAATGTACGTTGTGAATATATTAGACTTATTTGAAGTTTTAAAACTGTTATTTTAGTGGATACTTGAATGATTGTTTCATTGCCAATAAAGTGAATCTTATCTCATTATTTTTAATAATATAGCAGTTAATAGACAAAATCTATACTAACGTTTTGATAATAAAATTCTGATCTTAGAGTGCTATACATCAGACCATTAGAGCACTTCAAATAGGTCTTTCGAAGTAGGTGTATTAATATATGGCACACATACAAAATTAGCAAGGAATTCAATCAATAGGATAGTTCGTATGAGGTAGGCGTATGCTACATAAATACTGAATTATGGGGCCCCCCTAAGATCTTCGGAGACCAAGCCGACCTTACCTGCAAGCCGATACATACTGATTGATGGACGAGGCTATGGCGTAGACTTTCCGCTCGGGTTACGGATTTCGAATATTTGGGACGTGTATAGGTTGCTTATTTGTCTGTCGGTGTATTCCCCCTGTAAGAGACTGGTCGCGGGTTAAAGTCCCATCCTAGATGTTCTCTTTTTCTGATCTAAATCTATTGGAAAAGTCAGCATACTAATTTTTTTTTTTTTAAGAATATTAGCAACCGAAATTACTAATATTCCCCCTAACCCCTCTAGCTAAGCTAAATTGCTTGTGTTAGGAGTAGGTTCACGTCAGTAGTGTAATGGCCAGGATTCGAACCCGGGACCTCTCGATCGTAGGGTCGACTCCTTAACCACTAAGCTACCGACACTTCCTTTTTTCTTGCTTCTTAAATTAAATTGAATCTTCAAAAATTACGAAATTATCGGCTGGACACACTTAACGTTTCCAGCCTGTATATATAATCTGCATCTTAGGAACGGCTCCAACGATTTTCATGAAATTTAGTATACAGGGGGTTTAGGGGGCGATAAATCGATCTAGCTAGGTTTCATTTTTAGAAAACGTCGAAAAAAAACCGAACCAATCTCGGTCACCCAGATATTTATTATTATGCACATTAGTAAAATAATATAATATTACGTATTATCTTTCAATATTTATAACTTACTCATAATAATATATTTTTGAATGATTTGGTAATAAAAAATATATAAAAATATGTCGTATGTTTAAATTAAACCTATTATGGTACTTAAAAGTTTCATTATAGGCTATAATTATATCATCTGAGGATACCTTTGAGTTTTTGCGAACTAAATTACAAATAGCGACGAATGGGCGAATTAAATTAAAGATCACGGACTTGTAACTTATGAGGTAATTAAGGATAGTATGAACGATTAACATGGTTTGTGTACTGTTACAGTAATTACGGGAAATATCATAAACATTTGGACTTGGCTCAAGGATACTCTTTTACAATCCACAGTAGGTTGCAATGCTGTAGAATTTCGTTTTCCTGTCACAGTTAAGTTTTTTTTTGCGATTCACACGTTTGCTACTGGAGAAAATTTGCCGATAATAATAATAAATATTCCTATGTGTGGGAAAGTTGTGATTTAATAAACGTGAGAAAAATAAAAATAAATTAAAGCTGGATGTGCACTGTACAGCCATAATATTATTTATAAATAGGTACTGATAGATTTCATGTGAGTCAAGTAAAATAAAAGTGAGCTCAAATACTTCACACCATTACTGGTTTAATTGGTTTTAGGGTGAGACTGCCGTCAAACCCACAACAGTGAGAGGAAACCCCATAAATACATGGAAAAGGGAAAGATTATGATCTATCCCTGTACCAAATTTCAGCCAGATCCATTCAGCCGTTAGAGCGTGATTGAGTAACAAACATAAAAACAAAAAAAAACATATTAATAAAATTAGTAGGATTGAGATGGGAATATGCCCAATGATTATGAATGATTTTGAGAAGAATATTAATACATTTTAAGTGACTTTTTAAACATGGTACCTACATTTTAGTGTTTACCTTCATCATCACATGTTTTACTTATTTAATTTACTCGGCAACTATTAGTTAACTTAAAACAAACTCAGTAATTTGAATTCAAAAACAATAACCTATGTGAATAAAGGGATAACATTCGTGCTAACAAAACTTAGCTCAAATGATCGGGTACATTCACAAAATCGAGGCACCTTGATCATAATGTCGCGTCGTATCAGGTTTGCGTGTCACAAAACGTCATACCGGCGCGGGTACACTGAACAACAATAATCGTGAATGAATTGTAATGACAGATTTAATTGATACTCCAAACCAGTCTCAGCAGAAGAGGCTGTACAAAAAGTCGCTACTGAATTTAGTGGGCCACTCAATGTTTTTAAATGTGTATAGCTTTATATAAAATCAATGTTTTAGTTTTGCTGAGGCTAATTAGTTTTTCAGTAACTAATAATATATAATCTTATTATGAAAAGAAAATAACGGTACCTATTTAAAGAAATATAAACTCCGCTATCAATATTGTTAGTGTAATAATAAATTACTTCCAATTAGAACCAATTAGTTATAACATTGTAATAGTTCGACAAATGCGGTTACTAAATTCCTTTACCCTTCTCTTTACACACAGGGATTTCCGAACGATAAAAAAAAAAAAAGGTACTAAATCACTGGGGTGCTTGGTTGGGAACCTCCACGCGGTGCACCCTGGGCAACGGCGACGGCAGCGCCTCTCTCCTAGGGTGGGAGAGACGCTGCCGCCTACGGCCAACTCCGACCGAGACGAGGACGGCCCTGTTGAGGGCTGTTCGGAAGCTTTCCACGTGTCCCTCTGATTAGCAGATGACACAGTGGAGAGCAAATAAGGGGGCCATCTCGAAACCGGAGATGGCCCAGGGTCAGTCGGGGTGCGAGGGATATGCTCTATGGGTAACCTTACACCCCGGCGTCTTAAGACCCGAGACGGCGTGCGGTTTTAGTCGGTGCAAGCCCGACATAACCGCCCTCGCTGGCCGGCGGGGGGGGGTATCCGAAGGGATTTCCGCACGAAAAAAAAAAAAAAAAAAGGTACTAAATCACTTTCATACTACACACACTCACACCTGTATATGACCGTAAGAGTAGATAGAGGTATTAGAGAATATCTCTACTACATATATAATCAGCTAGCGTACGCTATTATGCATGTATCATGTATCATCACTCTGTCTATTAAAAAACCGAATAAAAATCCGTTGCGTAGTTTTAAAGATCTAAGCATACATTAGGACAGACAGACGGAAAAAGCGACTCTGTTATATACTATGTAGCGATTGCTGAAATACATTATCATAGACATACTTCAAGTAGAGTTGTAGCATAACAATATAGAATGTTTAGCACGGATATTGTAGCTTTGCTCCAAGGATATCACAGGCTCCGTTCTCGGAGTGGTAAAGGCCTCGCATGCAAAAGGAAATATGTATTTATCTTTTTTTTTCGTTACTCAATACAGTAAAAATATAAATACTGTTGAAAGTATTTAAATTATTTTTTTAAATAACATATAATATCTATTAGATTCGACCTGTTTGAACTCCGCCATTGTTCGCGTGCTTTTGATCATTAACAACTTTTTTATAGATGTTGTCTAGTACCAGAGTACCAACACTACCATGTACTCAACAGCCTAAGAAAAAAATAGTGTAAAGAGATAAAATAGGCAGGTACTTATCCAATATCGCGGTTGAATTGTTATAATCACTGATTACTTAAACACTCAAACACACCAAATACTCAAATATCCAGTGAAAATCCGATCGCCTAAACTTGGTTCTCATATTTTTAACCGACTTCAAAAAGGAGGAAGACCCTCCTCCAATTCGAATGTTTATTACGTATTTCTTTGATGTATAACTTTTTCATTTAGACAGACATTTAACCCGAAATGGTCATGTAAAAAAAAAATTATCTATATGTAATTATGGTTGCATAAATTTTATGATTTAGAAAGAAATGTTTATTTAGTAAGTTGTCTCATTTAAATTTCGTAAAAATCTGATGATAAGTTTCGGAGACAGCTAACGTAACACTTCAATAAACGGTAGCAAATCAATCGCAAATGCTGCTATATCATTGTATGTATTGCTCACGTAATCACATAATATAATATCATGCCTGTAGGGTTCAAGGGTATGCAGATGTGTTCAGTATATATATTTGGTCATATACCGTTGTTTACCAACTGATTTTGATAATTCTTTTTGTTTTGGATTTGGTTTAGCTTCGAGGTAATACCATATTTCATTAATATTGGACCTTGAACACAGACATACACCAGGAAACGTTGCAAAATAAAATACATTGTTTATGACCATCATGTGTCAAGGAAGGTAGTGAAGGTTGTGCTGGTATAATTTAGACTTGGATTACGAAGGGTAACAACAGACTTCTCATTTAAGTAATTGACGGCATTATATCGAACCTTCAGATATTTTACTGTAAAACCCTTACTACTTAAGCACCATTTTTAGGGTTCCGTACCTCAAAGGGAAAAAACGGAACCCTTATAGGATCACTTCGATGTCCTTCCGTCCATCCGTCCGTCCGTCTGTCAAGACCGTTTTTCTCAGGAACGCTTGGAGGTATCAAACTGAAATTTATATCTAATACTCTGAGTATTAGATATAAATTGTCTACTGTCCCTTGGAGCTGTGGAAAAAACTAACTTCTAAGCCAAAGCAATAAAAAGATACAGCCGTTTATGCCGCAAATTTCCGCAAATTTTCGAAACTCGCACGGGAATCAAAACGTGCAGGGTACTTCCCGTGAACTTAGAATCTTGAAATTTGGTACGAAATAACGTCTTATAGTACAGATGAAGGAAAAATTGCGAAAACCGTAAATTTTTAGTTACATCACATAATAAAAAATATTTTTGAAAATTTTAAAGTTCAAAGTAGTTTAAAGATTTTTGATCGGAAAAAGAGAACATTTAGAACGGGACTTGAACCCTTTTCCCTTTATTTCCCTTTTCCTCATGAACGCGTAGAGATATCAAGTTGAAACTCATATCAAATACTTAGGTCTAATTGCCTTTAAGCTGTGAAAATAAAACAAATTTCTAAGTCAAAGCAAAAACGCAAATGTACAACCATCTACATAATTAACATTTTTGTACCAGATGTCTAAATAGTGACTAAAAAAACTTTGTAAATAAATAACTTTGATAAAAAAGCTTGCCCTCATTCGTCAGCAGACTTTTGCAAGGCTAGTGTAGGTATTTCAGTTATATTAGATATAAAATAAATTATATGTGTTAACATAAAATAAAGGATAACTGAAACGATAAAGAGACCTTTGTCATTAATTTATGCTCCTCCAGCTTTCCATATTGTAGTATTATCAATTTCATTTTGCAATAAAAATACCATAACTATGACTCGATTGTCGTGATGGGTGAACTTTTACTTATATACCTACAGGTTTGTACGGAACCCTCGGTGTGCGAGTCCGACTCGCACTTGGCCGTTTTTTTTAACTATTTGTCGCCATATGGTCTTTTAGTTTTCAGTGCTTTAAATATTTTTGTTATTGCAGGTTTGCATTTAGGCAATTCCGTATTTGGCAATACTCTATTTGAAAATAGTTTTGGATACAAATTTCCTGCTTTGAGATAGACGATTCTCCCGTTCATCGCTGGTCTCATGAACTGTTGCTGTCTCATAGTAGCTTCACCCTAATTCGCTTTTCATAAATTAGTTACAAACGTGAACACTAAAAAGTTAGAAATAAGTAAAATTTTAGAACAAAAATTAAACAGACTTCAAATATTTAACCTTACATGAAAATGAAAAATAACCAAGGTACAGATTTAATTCAAAAGACAAAAATACGCGTAAGACTATTCTGATGAAGTCGGTGCCAAGCTAATTCGTTAAAGTAAACTAGGTTCTTACATTTTACACAATGGAATTCATTAGGTAATTATGATGAATCAGTATAGGATGAATTAAACTCAGTTTATATAGTTAATGAAATCAGCTCTAAATCTGGATTTCACCAGTGAACATTTGTTCAAATAAACTGGGTATCCGAGCTTTACTTAATTAAATTAATTGACTAAAATCTGCCAACGCAGTTTTAATTGACCTTGGTTCTTATCATTGTTGAAATCCGCTCTAACAGTTTCACATATTTCTTCCTCATGTATGTGTACCATACAATATAAATTCCTATCATAAAAATAATAAGCTTTTCTGTCAAACAAGCATAGTACAGAAACAGACCATGAATATCGACGCCAATAAATCCCGTAAGGTGCTTTGCAACATTATTCCGATTCGACCAATGGTGACGCGTTTCGTAAATTTGAATACAGTACAATAAATTTTAATTGAAGTTTACATAACAACATAACATAACATAACTTCACGCCTATATCCCCGAAGGGGTAGGCAGAGGTGTATTACACACCCACGATTCGCCAGTTATGTTTAGGTCCCAATGTAATAGGGGGCGAACCTATTGCCATCTACCGGGCACATTGTTAATTGAAGTTTTATGCAATTAAATATAAACTAAACAAGAATATAGTAGTTTAGGTGTAATTTTAAGCCCATAGCGTATCGGGGGAAAAACATCAGCGAATTTACATAACTTGCATATTCCCTATGGGACACAACACTGAGATGAAGATGATAACGTATTGCCATCATGCTTAAATTCCAGGTCCTTTAGGGGGCAGTACAAGAGCATCTATCGAGGCCGTCAAACTGAGGACCACCATTTGGCATCTATAATTATCCTTTTTATCATTTGGTTAAACAATCGTTCTAGTCTTCATAAGCTATCGCATTGTCGCTAAGTGACTGAATTTGAATAACTTGTTGATAAATTCTGGGTAGAGATTTACGTGGCCGTTGTGTTTTATATCAACAATGAAACCTATTTTTAAGAAATGACATTAAGTGAAATTATAATATTTTATAAGGTTTTGAAGTAGTCATTGTCGCAGGGGTAGTATTGGATTTATATCTCAAGTTGTTAGTGAAGCTCCGCTTTTCCGCACGTAAAAAAGCATATTTTCCATACAATTTATATGAGTTGTACGTATATGGGATGCCCCATTGCACCGTTTACCAAGAGTGCACCGTAGAGTACTTTTAGGTTCGATCAGTATTTAAGTTACAGCATCGATATGATGTATTAAGATATTATTAACTACTTCGTATATTTTCTTTAGAATTAATATAATATATAAATATAAGCCTAAAGGAATCCTTGTATGAATATGACTTGAAATGAATCATCAAAATCAAGGTACCTACATCTTTTCTCAGTGCACCGAGTTTAGGCCTCCTTGTTTGTGGTACCAGTTTCTGAGACAACTACATAGAGTCGAAGGTAATTCATGAAAGAGAACATGTTCTTACTATTTAATAGAATTTGATATTTTATTGACAACGATTCTGGATTGAACTTTTTCATTTTAGCTCATGCTAATCAAATCATTTTGAACCTCCATAGTTTTAGTTGGCTAAAAATAGTTTGAGAGAGTTTTATAGAATTTATTACTGAAATGAGTATAAATTGAATCAACTCGTTTGTATGAGTCCACCAACTTAGTAAGGTCGTTGACGTACATGGCTCAATTAGCTATAAGTAGTGGATTTGTAAGTATGCACAATATTGAAGAAGTAACTAAATTTTGAAGTCTGAATTCAGAATAAGACATTATCCTTGTTTTCTCCTCAAAAACATTTGAGACTACTAATACTACTCGGCGTTTATAGAATATACAATAATAAAAATTTGTTAAGTACCTAGTAGAAGTCATAATTTGCTCACATTTTTAAATATATACCGTACGCACTTGTTTCCATTGGCTTTTTGAACAAGTAGTTCTCAATATAGGCGAATTAATGCAGACTCGACTCAAACAAGTTCAACTCGATTGACATTTGCGAGGCATCCTTGACACCCAATCGGAAGTTGTACATATTGAAGAAGCGATTCTCTGCATAACAGTTTCAACTCGAGACAATTGCATCATCGAGTGATGCGTCGAGTCATCGGCCGGCCACTTACCGAGCGGATGTTGTTAACCGTAGCTTGATTAGCCGAGACGATGTTAAACGGCAGCCCGGGCAAGTTCAAACAATTAACTGTATAGAAGTGTCCGACTCTAATGAATGATACAGACTTGCTCCATTTCATTATACAAACACCGTGACAAGACGCGGCTTACAAATTGAGATTAATTCAAGATGCTAGGTACTGTTAATACTGCATTTAATCTTTAACGGCACATCTGATGATTTCTATATTAAGTAATGTCATTTCTATGCAGATAATGATAAGGTATGTTACCTATTTAAAAGAAATAGTTTAAGATTTCGTTATTTGACAAATATTTCGTAACTAAACTATTTAATCTTAGTTAATCAATATTCTGTTACTATTAACCTAAAGCGTTTGTTCACAAATTCTTAATTCCGATAGTCGCGTCGCGGTCCATGCATTACTTTGTCTTGATTTTTTGAAGTAAGGATATTACTAGGTTGTAATTTTTAAGTGCTGAAAGCCGCGACTCTGTAGCCGTAGCCGAACTAAAACGATCCTGTACATCCTAGTTCGGGTATGGAATCTATACACTACTAAACTTGTGTATTAATAATTTTAGCTATTCAAAATTTTATAATTTAGATATTTCTGGTAAAATAAAAAAATCTAATGAATAAAAAAAATCTACTCGCTTTATTCGGATACACATTGATTACAATTGAATAAATTTTTATATTGCTTATATAAAACTATATATAAGTAACGAAATATATATAATATGCATTAATTACAATTATAATAAATATAAATGTTAAATCTCACATAACACTAACCCAGCATGATTTCTGCATGCATTTAGTACTTAGTATTGTACATATAATTTAAAAAGTGCTGAATAATTGTCTGGTATAATTCTCAAACATTTTATTAAGATATTATCTTATTTTAGTGGTCGGCACGGGTACTGAGGCCTAAGATTTTTAATTTCTTCAACTTTGTTGGCGACATTTAAATACTCGCTTTCGTTCTGAATGCTAATTGTGAGTCGCGGGCTCATTACAATGTAAATTTTTAATCGCACACTGCTTGGTAAGAGACAATTATCAAGTTTGCCAGGATTATTCCAAAGAATCTATATATTTAGTCGTTAGTGTATTAATTAAAGGTTAATCTTTACGTCTCAATATAATTTTACATACTTTATACCTAGATGTAGAATAAAGATTATATAGACACATACTTACAAATATCATAAATAGGAAAAACATTTTTATTAACAGTATAATTATGACGATTGAAACTTTAAAGCAACTTAATACATAATTACTTTTCCTTTAAACTTAAATCGTAAAAAGATAACATCCATGACGGGACTTGAACCCAAAACAGTCCCTCAGTCTTAAGGGAAATACTCAAATGAACAGAGCTACAACATTTAAGAATCCACCTCGGTAATAAGTTAATATATTTTTCTGATTTTGTACTTGTTTTGTACCATTTGAACTACAAGAATTCCTCCATTATAATTTAAGCTCAAGTTTCATCTCAAGGTTCTCCATAAACATATCCATAAAACTATCACTATGGATCTTATTTTAAGAAAGTTAAGGTTAAATAATACCTAAAGATAAATTAAGTTTAGATAATACCTGGTAATGACCATTCTTAAGCTGGTATTACCTATATTAAAGGAGAAAAACTGATAAAATAATCTAAGTTATTACGTGATTTATATTTCCTCATTTCAATTACATACAACCATTGCATATTACTGTAAAATATGAATTCGGTAGTCATTCTTCACATTGCAGTCATTGGTCATTGTTTTGTTGTTTCTCACAAAACGGAGGCTGGTAAGTACATTCACTCGCTACTAAATAAATTTGATTGGAATGAAAACAACTTAAAACCCATAAAGTAAATACACCCGAAGTCCACAACGACGAGCACCTATCTTGCTGTAAGTAGTAGTAATTCTCTTTACAAAAACATTTCAATGACGGTATTGTAGGTGGTACAAATTGTTATTTGTCGATGGATCGTATGTTCATATCTTTGTTGTCAAGTTCGTAGATTCTTACTTGAAATTGATTACGTTTAAATCGATATTCACACCCACGCTTGGTAAATATTTACTTACGATACTATGACACCGCGCGCCAAGGAAGTATTACTTAGAAATTTATACTGATAACAATACTTCACATTTGATTATTTCATGTATAGGTAGATACAGTAATAATAGCCCTGTAAGCGATACAATTTATTACGTTGTTGCATGATAAGTAAGTACCCTTGTGGTTATAGAATATGATTAATAATCATAACGAATCCTGTAGGTATTCAAGTTTTTAATAAAGATTATTATAATATTCTGAATCTATTTATTAGTCCGACTGAAGTTGATTTGGTCGGTTATCGCCACAACTTTTGTAAAAAACTGAGGTCGAAGGTTCTGAGCTTCAACTCTGTAAAAGTTTTTTTAGATTGTTAAAATCTACTAAATTTAAAATTTAGTAAATACAATTAAAACACACCACGAGTAATATTAAGCATGACATCAAGTCCAAATATTTTTTTATAAATAAAAATGAATCTAATATCTTTATTATGATCGTTCTCTATGTTTTCTTCTATTATAAAAGAATGGAGGAATATACCCATTGGTATTATCAAATTATTAATCACTTTTAGCATTTGAAGGACTGCATTATAATAATTTATACTTTAGAACTAACGCTGTTTCTAATATGTTTATTTGGACACTATTGAAAAATTCAGTGAGTAAGGCAATGAATTGTTAACCACTCCGTTCATAACATGACTGCTTTTTATATTCTAGCAGACACTTTTTGTTGCAAAGTCACAATCATAAATTGAAAATCCCTTTACAAAGTATCTATTAAAAATTTAAAGGTATATATCTGAAATTGATTTTTAACAATCGTGCACCATAGAAAGAAATAAGTTCAATAAAATACATTCCACGACTTACTGCGTACGATCAAGATTTGTAATTTAAACTCTCAATTGTAACACTCATTTGAAATTGTAAATTTTAGATCACCCATTCATCACGCGTTGCTCGTCTTCTCTTGACAGATGGTGGCCTTGGAAATAATACCGAACTAAAATGCGCAGTTAACATGGTCGTTTTACTTGATATCGTAACATGGTCATTGTTCTATTTAAAATTGCAGGCAGCTAAAATAGGATAGATTTATTTTTGTAACAAACTGCACCTGTATATATGGGCTGGGAGGCTTGAGATTGCTACGAGAACACATTCGTAATTTTTATATTTGCCAGAGTAGGTGCCAGTGGCGAGGGGTCCATATATATATGCTTATTCTTTACGGCTTCCCTTTGCAGAGATGGCAAAGATGTATAATTTATAGTCTAATAAATAATATACATATTGTATTATTTAAAATTCATTATATTTGCAGACCAATAAACTAAACAATAAAATATAACAAACACCTTCGCTACAATTGAAATAAATTATGTATGTATGCAATGGAAATTATGTTATGTTATAAAATGGAAATTAAATAAAGTGCATCTATTAATGAAAAAAGTGACGAAGAAAATGCGAAAGAAAATGAGTGAGTATTTTATAAATATATTGGCGATGATTGTTCTGGTAATAATGATGGTGAAAAAGTCGTTGAAGTTATGGATGGAAGTTGATTTTTCTGAGAGATAAACTTTTTAATGTAAAATAATTGTAATAGTTCTGAAGTGTTTAATTTTCAATGTAATATAAAGTGTCATGTTTGTGTACGATAGCGGAATAAATGAATATTGTATGTTACCACATAAATGATAGTACTTAATACTGATAATTAAAGCAATTCGTGCAAAATTATTCCCTAACCATTCCAAAATATCAAAAATGCATAACGCTAATATTGAAGTTTTCACTTCTGCCGGCACTCCCGGAGTGCAACCCGTCGTTTTTTTTTGTGCAGTAATTTAGTAAGTTATCATTTATCCAGTATTTAATAATTAGTGTGTACCTACATAGTGTAATCGTGATTTGTATATAAGGTAAATAGGTATGTATATGTTCGGAACGGTGGGGCGACTAGCGCCCCTCCCACAAACCGGGGCAAGACGGGGACACCGTGGTTCCCAAACCCGAGGGGGCCATCTCGAAACTGGAGATGGCCCAGGGTCAGTCGATGTGCGAGGGATATGCTCTATGGGCAACCTTACACCCCGGCGTCTGTAGACCCGAGACGGCGTGCGGTTTTAGTTCGTTCAAGTCCGACATAACCGCCCCCGCTGGCCGGCGGGGGGGTATCCGAAGGGATTTCCGCACGAAAAAAAAAAAAAGGTTCTTAATGGAATATAAACGCTGAAACTTAAAAAAAATTATGTGCTTGCAAGTTCTTTCTGCCATGGATATTTAACATAAATAAGAATCATGAAAATCTTTCGAGAATCCACCTTACACTACCAAAACTTATGAAAATGCTTTTTATTTTGAAAACTTATTTTAGAAAAAGATATTTCTGATCTATATCTAGGCTGACATTATCCTAAATTATTTGCTTACCTTTGTCATGTAATTTCAATACCTACAAAATTACTGACCCTGGGCCATCTCCGGTTTCGAGATGGCCCCCTCGGGTTTGGGAACCACGGTGTCCCCGTCTTGCCCCGGTTTGGGGGAGGGGCGCTAGTCGCCCCACCGTCCCGACCTGCTTCTGCTGGGGTGACAGGCGGCCTCACCTGCCACCCCCAGGCCTGCGCTCATGGAGGACGGAGGTCGTTGAGCGACCTCCGGCGCCTGAGCCGCCTGCGACGCGCGGCGAGCATGTTGCGGGCTCGGCGGGCCGGGAGAGTTCTGAACCTCTCATCTTATTAGTTTTTTTTTTTTTTTTTTTTTTTTTATATTTAGTCCGTCCAATTGACTGTACCCCGCCTGATGGTAAGCTGAGGTAAAGTCCAAAAAGTAGTGGCCACCATTTCTAGAGATTGCCCCTATAATGGTGGCCCCTACCTAGACGGCCTCAACAGATGTTTTTTCACGCCCCGCTTAAAGAGCCCAGGATTGTAGGTAGAAGGGAACACGTGAGTGGGTAAAGCGTTCCAGTGCTTTATGGCCCGACAAAAAAAGGAGTCACCAAACCGCTTGGTTCGCGATGGTATCGATTGCACTGTATGAGGATGACACCTAAGTCCTGCACGTGTTGTTCGGGACAAGAAGGGAGAAGGAGGAATCAATTGGAATAACTCATCGGAACATTCACCATGGTAAATGCGATAGAATACTGCCAAGGAGGCTATATCTCTACGCAGCTGCAGAGATTCTAGAGAACTGGTGACCTCAGGACTATCAATGATCCGGACTGCCCGTCGCTGCAATCTATCGAGAGCGTCTAGTAAGTACTGAGCGGAGCCATCCCACAGGTGAGAACAGTATTCCACGCAGGGACGGATTTGAGTCTTATATAAAAGACACCGCTGCCCCGGCGTGAAAAACCGCCTCACCCTGTTCAGCACTCCGAGTTTACGAGAAGCTGTTTTAATAACGCTCTCAATGTAATTTTTATAATTAAGTTTGCAGCGAACATCCATACCGAGCATGTTGATACTGTCCTGCAGTGGTAGTGGTGTGTTCCGAAGAGTTGGGAGGGAAAGGAAAGATACCTTTGCTGTAAACGCGCATGCCTGTGTTTTCTTGGCATTGAACTCGACCAGGTTCTCAGATCCCCATTGGGAAATGTGGTCTAGGTCCTGATCGAGCTCAATGACAAGTTGCCGTCTTCTCTCCTCGATGTCAGTCTGCTTGGCCGCTGAATGTCCGAGATAACGCCCATGCAAAGTACTGTCATCTGCATAGCAATGTATGCTGCCCACGGACAGCATATCATTGATATGCAGAAGAAAGAGAGTGGGCGATAAGACGGACCCCTGAGGCACACCAGCATTAACCTGCATGAACTCAGAAGCCCGGCCGTCACAAAGGACTCGGATGCTGCGCTCTTGCAGAAAACTGGCAACCCAGCTGCACAGTCGAGATGGCAGACCGTAGGTCGGGAGCTTGGCAAGAAGCGAACTGTGCCAGACCCTATCGAAAGCTTTGGCGATGTCAAGGCTGATAGCCAGTGACTCGCCATGCTTGTCCATAGCCTCACCCCAGAGATGTGTGACGTACGCCAGAAGATCACCCGTTGACCGTTTTGGCCTAAAACCATATTGCCGGTCGTTAAATTCGGCCGGGTAGGTACCACCGTGCACGATTGCGAAAAACCCTCCATAGTAATCCATTTTCGGTTTGATTGCGTTCAGGGGTCAGCAAGTGCATAGCCGGGCAGGGGGATTGTGGTCGCAGCACTAGTGGGACCGGTGGGCGTCACGCGGTGCTGCGACGACAATCCTCTTCTGATGAGGCCGTCAAGCTGAGTGCTACCATTGTTAACACGGTACGTGTATGTAATGGTGACCTTCTTTCCTGAGACTTTACCTTCAGCTTACCATCAGGCGAGGTGAAGTCAAATTGACGTGTCCTAAATATAAAAAAAAAAAAAAAAAAAAAATGGAGTGATCTTCTAGGTAACGCATGAGCTGTGCGTTAATAATGTGTTCAAACACCTTGCTGAGAACTGAGGTGACAGCTATGGGTCGATAGTTGCCCGGATCGGACCGATCTCCTTTTTTGGGGACCGGTTGTACATTTGCCTCTTTCCAAGCCCCCGGGACCAATCCCGAGGAATAAGACAGGCGATACAGTCGCGTCAGCGTTGGAGCTAACTCCGCTGCGCATTTTTTAAGAACTACCGCTGGTATACCATCAGGGCCACTGGCTTTCCGGACGTCGAGTGACTGTAGTGCAGCGCGGACGTCGCATTGCCTGATACGAATATCAGGAATTGAGTGGTCACAAGTGACAGGTGTTGGCGGCTGCAAGCCAAAGTCGTCGATTCGGGAGTTAGCCGCAAAGAGGTTAACCAGCATATCTGCTTGCTCTTGCGGCTCGTGAGCCAGTGAACCGTCAGGGTAACGCAACGGGGGCAGCGAAGGCTGGCACAAGTTGGATTGCACGGCTTTGGCCAGTCGCCAGTACCCACGGCTACCCGCGGGATGTGACATGAGTTGCTGACCAAGCCGTGCTATGCGCTGGGCATCCGCTCTGACGTATGCCCTCTTGCAGTCCTTAGTGGCCCTGTTATACGCCGCCTTGAGGTGCCCTGCATTCGGATCGCACTCGACTCGTGCCCTAGTCCACGCGCGGTACGCCGACCGTTTCCGTTGAACAGCATCAGCGCACTCGCGCCCAAACCAAGGCCGAGTTCTGCGGGCGCTGGTGACCTCAGTGTGTGGAATATAATATTCCATACCCAAGCTGATTTCACCAGCGACGGCAGAAGCACAATCCGATGGGTCCTTTCCATCAAAGCAGCGCTTAGACCACGGGACGGATGCGAAATAGTCTCGCATGCCATCCCAATCCGCTGACGAGTAATGCCATAGCCGTCGCTTTATCACCATAGGTTGTGGAGGTGCAGTAACTGGCACGTTGGCGCAGACCAGACAGTGGTCGGAGGAACCCAGTGGAGCTCGTACCGAAACTCTGTACTGGGCTGGGTGGGTCGTCAGTAGAAGGTCTAGCAAAGAGGGCTCATGACTTGATATGTCTGGTATCCGGGTGGTCTGTTGTACCAGTTGAGTCAAGTCATGCGTCAGTGCGAATGCGTGGGCGGCCCGTCCCGCATGGTCAGTTTTGAGAGAGCCCAGCCAGGTCTCGTGGTGGGCGTTGAAGTCTCCCAAAAATACCATTTCGGCGGTCGGAAACCGCTCCTGCGCAACATCTGCCGCCTGACTCAGGTGGTCGAAGAGTCGAGTTGTCTCGGTATCCCCGTGATGGGAGCGGTATAGGCACACGTAAACCCGGCTAGAAGAGCCATGGTCCACGTGTAGCCAGAGGACAGAAAAGGATGGGTCCTCTAGGCAGCGCAAGCGGCGAGAACAAACATCCGCCCTGATATACACGCACACCCCGGCTTTTGCAAGGAAATTTTCCTCTACCACATAGCCGGGGTAGAGTAAGTAAGACGTATCTTCAGGGCGGCGTATTTGCGTCTCGGTGAGAAAAAACAGTGCCGGCCGTACCGTCTCAAGGTGATGGTGGACGGCTTGGAGGTTTGTATGGAGTCCACGAATGAACTCCACCTCAAAAAGTGATGAGTTGGTGGGAGAAGAGTATGCCGCTGTCTTATGTACTTCATTTCTCATTTGCGCTGCCATAATTATCTTAATAGGAAGTGAAAGCGTGAAAAAAAGAGGAGACAGACGCCACAGCAGAGTTTGACAAAGTGCAGGGTTTGGTATCGCCTATGGATGCATGGCATGGCGGTAGCCGACCCGCCGAACGGAAGGGCCCCCGTACCCTCTCGAGTGTGATCGCCGGACCCACCATCCGGTCACCAACCGGTACGACGAATCACATCGGGATTATGCGCGACCTGGTGGGGCAGCCTCCCGGGTTGGTTAGTCCCGGTTGGGCCCCTGTACTATGCCGCGGGCGGCCAGCGGCACCACCGTTTATACGGGTCTCCCTGTCAGGCGGGTCGACCCACGCCATCCACACTAGACTCCGCCAATACCCCACTGGTCCCACAACTGCTGTGTCGGCTGGGTCCTCATCCCCGGCTGTGCAGCTGCTGAACCCTGAACACAACCCAACCAATGTTGGGCTATTTGGAGGGTTTTCCACAGCTGCATGGTGGTACCAACCCGGACCATAATTGTTCCACCAGTTTCCAGAGCCATGTTGGCCGCGCCAGTGATTGCTAGATCGCGTGTCCGCTCTCCACGTGGGTCAGGTGTTCGACCCGGACGTATGGTTGGATTATAGAGAGCAAATACGTAGTAGTTTTTCACAAAATAGGTTAGGAGGTCAATTCGCGAGCATTTCCTGCCGCCTCTTTCTGCGAGCAGGTAATGCTCACGAAAGAGACGGCGGAGAGGGAGCGGGAGAGAACCCTGCCCCTCGAGTTTCGCAGTCTGCGGCGAGGACGCCGCAGACTCATCTACGCCCGGGACTACCGACCTACATGATCGGGGCCTGAGGACGGCAGTTGGCCGACTCGCCGTCTTTACAGAAGCAGGCCGTGGCGGAGGCGTGTCGTGTGTGCCTTACACACGCCTGCCAACTCACCGAAGCGGGATAGAACCCGACCCCACCAGGCGAGGCCGCGGTGGCGGCCAAAGTCCGCCGGTAACCCTGGGGTTATCCTTTCGAGGGCTTACCCGGGGTGCCCGGCAACGGACACTTGGGGAGGACACCGTGCGGTTTTAGTCGATACACGACATAACCACCCCCGCTGGCCGGCGGGGGGGTTTCCGAAGGGATTTCCGCACGTAAAAAAAAAAAAAAAGGAGGTCAATTCAGTACAAAGAGCTTTTCTTAGTTTAGCTAGGTACCTATTTAGTTATACTAAGCAGGGTCCGCCCGCGTGTAATACTGATCCCGTTCTCGCGACCTACAGGAACTTTATTAGTATCATAAAACGTCAAGTATAGATTGGTCCACACTTAATATTTTTTTAGAGTAAGAAATCCTTTCAGGATGAGTTTCATCTACAGGGTTTTTTAAACAATATATATACAAAGTAAGATGTTGTCTAATACACCAATGCTAATATTAATTATGTATAGGTATTGTGAAGGTGATAAAAGTCGAAACATCGATCGTTGAATTCCTTTTCACCGGCTTCGGTTTCGAAAATTTTGCTTTTGTTTGGAATTCTGAACAAGTGTGAAATGAATAACGTAAAAGTGAAGGTTGTGCGTTGTACATACGCAGATAGGTGTAGATATAAGTAATCTAATTATAATAAGTAACTTAAATTTAATCGGTTAAATTGCTTAAAGTTCTCCCAAATAGTTTTTTTTTTTTTTTTTTTATATTTAGGATACGTCAATTTGACTTCACCTCGCCTGATGGTAAGCTGAAGGTAAAGTCTCAGGAAAGAGGGTCACCATTACATACACTACCATGTTAACAATGGTGGCACTCAGCTTGACGGCCTCATCAGAAGAGGATAGTTTGCAAAAATGTAATTTTCATAAGAATATTGATTAATGATATATCAAGTAATAATTATTATAAAATTAATTGAACTGATAAAAAATATGGTAATTAGCTTCTGTGTAAGGCATATCATTATGTTAACCGGGTAAGCTGTTATTGAAATCTTAGAGGCAAGCAATAAGTTTAAATTATAGTTTTTATCCTAACAGTTTCTGGCAATTCAATGGCGGGTTAAGTGAATTATACAGTTAATTACTATATTTTAGCTAGTATTTCAGTATCTTTAGAACGAGTTCAGTACCTACTCTGTTATTCATCAAATAAATCAGAGGCCGAAAGAGGTTTACATTAATTCATTATGTTAATTGTTGCGATTATATCTGAATTGTTTGCCTTAACAATTAAACTGGAGCAGTCAACGCCACAGCAATTTGTTGAGAACGCAAAAGTTATCATCTCCTTCGAGCTAAAGTAATTGTTTTGCACGAAAATGCCTAATTGTTTAATAAATATTCCAATGTTATTTATTCTTCAGGACATTGAAACTCAAACACGGACGCATCACGAATTACATAAAATCTTAGCACCTGCAATTATTTGTGATGAGGACAGTAAGAGTTATAAGTGGGAAGAAGAAACTTGATAATGTGAGTTAATAATTATAATAACGCATAAGCAAGTTACGTGTAATGGTCCATACACACACATCAGGGCCGTGTCCGGGACGTGACAGGGCCGTGGCCGGCATCGGACCAGGCACTGACACTCCGTAGCCGGCCCGGTCACGGACGTGTTTGAATGAGTTCATATAAAGTGTACACATCTATATTTTTTTAAGCCCGGACGGGATATGGCTTGTCCACGGCCCTGATGCATCTTCTGAACATCTATCACGGTTAAATGCAAAGCGCAGTTTGGAGCCCGAGGTCCACAATCTTACTCATATTTTGATTTAGTTTATCTTGCCGACCGAGACGAAATCCTACGCCAAAACCTCGTCTATCAATCAATAGGTGAGGTTGACTCAGGCTCCGATGATCTAGGCAGGCCCCTTACATTCATAATACGTATAAATTTAAAGTTGGGCTTATGGGTTATGCTTTCGAGGGCTTACCCGGGGTGCCTGGCAATGGACACTTGCGTAGGACACCGTGCGGTTTTAGTCGGTTCATGCACGGCAAAAACCACTCCCGCTGGCCGGCGGGGGGGTATCCGAAGGGATTTCCGCACGTAAAAAAAAAGGCTTATCGTATTGTATCGCATCGTAACTCAACTATTAAAATATTGTATAAGCCATGATATTTGTGTGTGCAACAAAGAATAAAATAATTTTAAACATTCTACTTGCAATAACGTTAGTGTTTTATCATGAATATCACATTAAAGGTTATGAAATTTTATCAAAATAAAAATTTCTATTCAACAGGAAAGAAATATTTTATGAATTTATAGTTATATTTCTTTTTTTTTTCATTTAAAAGTCAGAGTCTACGGTCAGTCTGGTGACATAAGTCAAACCTAACCTAATGCTTTTGTTAGTGGTTTTTTCAAAGGCTTGTGCCGCTACTCCGGTAAGTCTGGATACTCTTGAATCGTTTCACACATCTGGTAGTCTCATTGTAGTATTTATCATAATGTTCGTAACAATGCACGACACACTCGACGTGCAAATTGTCATCTAGTGAACGTTTTGAACAATAGCGCACGCCCCAAAATTTCCGTGTAATTCTACCTTTTATCTTTTGAACTATTGTGGTGTGAAGTTGGCCATTTATTCTCAATTATTGTCTCTTCACCAAGGGGAGTAAGTTGTGAAGGCGTTATGTTTGCTTTGATACCACTTTAAATTTATTATACAAGAGTAAATTCTATGTAACAAAACAAAGCATCTTCTTCTTAGTACCCTTTCAATAAAGATAAATATTGCTTGGCTGTTATGAAACACATCTTACCTTTAGACGTTGTGTTAAGAAGGGTGCAAATTGTCAATGAATAGGTTTTGTCGCGTGACAAGTGAACTACTTGTAATAGGACAAATCCATACAATGTGAACACTCTTTGCGTGTTCCAAATTTTTCATCACTGTATTTATTCTACAACAGCCTAAATATTTTATTTAACTATTTTAATATTACTTTTATTTGAAGTATTATATAGTAAAGTTACTAAAATCGTTTACGTGAATTCATCTGCTATAAAAACTTATGGCGTACACTTGTCTTAAGCTCCACTATTATGTACTATAAATGATCGTATTTGGTTATAAAATAACGAACTATCTTGATAAAACAATTCGAAGCGTAAACATGATCTCAATCGCTTAAGTAGTTTAAAAGAAATAGCATCACAAACAACCGTAACTAGGACTATTTACCTGGTTTTATTTGATTATTAAATGTTGATTATCGCTCGCTTAGTAATGTGCCCGGTAGATGGCAATAGGCTCGCCTCCTATTACATTGGGACCTAAACATAAATGGCGAAACTTGGGTGTAATACACTTCTGCCTACACCTTCGGGGATACAGGCGTGAAAATATGTTATGTTATTTTATTATCTATTTATACTTGTATGTAAAAGGTAAAATTAAAGCTGTTTGAATTTTGAAAGTAGTCCAACGACGTACAACTGACAATGCACTTGTGGTGTAACAAATTCTTTCCGGTTGCATTGAATCGCCTCAAGACACCGGCAAAGGAAGTAACACTGCAATAACAGCAGTCAAACCATCATTCAGTTGTAAAATATTTATGACGATACGTTTACAAAAATTAGGGTATGAAACTTAATAAATTGCCATAACAAAGCTCTTGACAACCATGATTTACAAGATGATTCGCCGTAGTTATGTATAATGTACAAAAATGTATAAAGCAATTAATTGTACTTAACGTACCATTGGAAGTAGATATACATATTCATGAAGATGGTATCAGCCGCCAACATAACAGAAGTTGTAATATAAAAATAAAAACAATAAGAAGTCGAACTCGATAAAAACACGCACACATTTATTATAGCCACAAAGATGAAGATGTGCTTCTTCATTAAGCAGCTCCAATCATCGGAGCTTTAGTAGGCTTGTTGTTATTAATATATAGAAAGTCATCGTGGGCCCATTAGGCAAGATAACCATATTGATCAGATGGACGATATTCAAAACTATGAAGCCTGCTCCTACTTTGTATGTGATTGCCCTAATGATCACGTGCCGCTTGTTAGCGATGATCAGTGGCCGACTATTTTCAACGATTGATTCTGTATCACTGCCGCCGATATCGGTAGATTTATAACCTTCACAGTTCCTAATGGTGCAATTATGACCACAATTGACGACGTGGAAACAGGAGTGGATTTAGTTAGTGACATGGAACATCACAGCGGTGTTGTAAAAAAGGGCGACTAACGAATAGGAAGTAGTTTATCATCGTCGGAAAATATAGAAGCAATTAAAGCAGCCAGACGATGTTCCATGTAAGGTAATGAAAAGCCGAAATCGGAAGTCACTCGTTAATGTCACATGAAAAGTGCCCGATTACCGTTTTATTGATAAGATCTTGTTTATCTGGGTAAAGATCTCACGGGTTAATTCTCTAACACCTCATTAGTGTCCATTGAGAGACCGTTTACAAACGAAATGCAAATTTGATGAGTGTGCGTGAGCATTCTCATTTAAAGGCTTTCACCTCAACCAATCAACATCTATTAATACCCTGTTTTTACCGGGGCTCCAATGGGTTTAAGAGCAAATAAATTTTGGATTTGGACGCTATTAGTTCGGCTGCTTTATGTCAGTGGCGCAGAGGTCGTATATTCGGCCGGTAGTTTTAGTCGGTATATCTTTTTATTCAGACACAAATGTCTTAATTAAGGTTCAAACGGTTTATATTATAAAATATTGCACCAAGTCATTTAGTTTTGGGATTCTAAATACTATTCTCTTATTATGTTGTAAGTTATGACATTGTATTTGACTGATAAAAAAAACTTTAGTCTATTAGATATTTTAAATTAATAATATTCATAATGAAAGAGGTGATAACTGGAAGTAAAATCCTATAGCAGCTTGCTATTCTATTAAAAAAAACCTATAATTTAGGATAAATTCTTAATATACCTACCGACACCTATCCGAATGCCATATATATGAATTAGATCTTAATGTTATTTTTTAACATATACAATGTATGTGATAATTGGATGTATGGAGTCCCGCCGAGATCTTTGGGGTCCAATTTGACCTTACTTGCAAGCCGGTACACCCGTTAAGAGCGCGCATAAAGCCAGCAAAATTTTAGAATTCACCCGCGCACCCCTGTCCGCTCCTCACATCGAACACGATCGCGTGTGTATACCTACGCGCTTGCTCGACGCGTATCTTTTGTAGTATACGTAAAATAATCAGATGAAACAACTGTATTTTCAAAGTATGACTGCGTTGTATAATATTACGAAATGTTATTATATGTACGCGAACAATACATAAAAAGTAAGTTAGTAGCAGGTGACTATACCACTGATACTGAACACGAATAAAAAAAAAAAACATTTTTATTACTTACCCGGCTATGCCAGAAGGAGGGTTATATTTTTCGAGTGTATGTATGTATCTATGTATGTATGTATCTATGTATGTATGTATCTATGTATGTATGTATATATGTATGTATGTATCTATGTATGTATGTATCTATGTATGTATGTATCTATGTAGGTATGTATGAATGTATGTATGTATGTATGTTTGTTTGTTTGTTTGTTTATTTCTTTAGCACGCTGATGGATTTCAGCTTGAGAGGTGTCGCCATGTCGTTAGATTCGTCTTGATTGTGAGAGTAACACTGGGTACATCAAAATAATAAAAAATAAAAAGGCCGATTTTTTAAAAATCAACGTAGAGCAAAGCAGTATTTATTTGAATTTCAATATTCAGTAAGTGATAATATATTTTCTACTACTTTATTGCTAGAGGGCCCTGCTGCAAATTTTTTTGAATGAATAAGATCTCGGTCTCCTTCAATTACAGAGCTTTCAGTAGCAGTACTGCGCGGATCGGGCTGGTCACGTGATAGTAGACGAGATCGTTTTAAGGGCTCACTACATATTTGCTCTTCAGCTACCCGTTTTTTCGTGATTTTGCCTATATGGATGTTTGGCTGTCTTAGTGGCATGTTCCTTGTATGACGTGGATCAATCAACTCGGGTAGTATATGATCCATATAAAAGTCGGTGAGCTTGACAATCATTTTTTTTTTCCAAAAATCTTCATCACGGTGTATTTTTTCGACGGCCAACGCTTGTCTTTCACCGAGCCATACAGCAAAGAGACAAATATTTCTTTTAGTGATATGAAGCTGGCCCTGTATTTGATAATACCAAGTATCGTTGGTGTTGACAACCATAGTCTCATCTTTGATGTTCCAAAACTTAATTTTTCTTTTTTCAACAGCTTCTTTAATGGGCATGTTAAAAGCTGACATTGGGCATTTGATCTCCACGATTGTATCATTACCCACGAGGCCATCTGGGGTAGCAGCTAAAAAAGGTATTTCACTATCTATGAATAGGCCACAAGATCTTATTTGCACTCCTTCCTGTGCCGCTAGCTGGTTGAGCGCAATAGTCTCATTATCCACACCGTGTTTTATTGAAATTACGTTTGAGATATCGCTTTTATACAGCATAGCTTTTACGATACTTGCGCTGGTGGTTGGACGGCGTTTTATTATTTTCCCAAAGTTTGACGCTGTAACTAAATTCCTACGAAGTTCCAACCACTCACTACTATCTCTTTGTAAAATAGTTGCACGTTCGATAAGCAACCTTTCCTGATCCGACTTTTCTAAATTTTTCAAGAAACTTTCTTTGGCTATCTTGTAAATATCTTCTCCCATGTCGGGTTTATGGCAGCTGTCTGTTCCATAATGTTTGTCTGTGCTTGTCAATTTTTCATTAAAATTAATCCTTCTGACTCGTGTTAAGTTTCTTCTTAGCTTGTTTTTTTGTATTTTTTTCTCTTCAAATGTTTTAATTTTCGATTTGGGGCTTTTGCCCAGCAAAGATTTTTGTATATTATACAATGGCCTTTTGGTATTGAATGCCACCACTGCAGCTGCACAACTAGACTGGTATGTTTGCCGTTGTACTAAATTTGTTCTTTTACCGCCTACGAATTTAGCAATTATGCTATTAAATTGTTCGACGGCATTGCTATCACAATCATTAATTAGGCTTCGAGAATGCGCTGCAACTATGCCTACAATGTGTTGTATTTTGACCCAAAATGCAGAGTTTTTAACTTTTAGAACGAGATCTTCATTTTTCTTTTCACTGCTACAGTAGTGATCAATACATTCGTTATGGTGTCCAAATGCATGATTGTATGAATTAGAAATATCAGTATAGAGCTTATTTATTCTTTCTCCTAATTCCAAAGTATCTGATTTATGTTTTTTTATAGCACAACAAATGACTTTCCTAATAGCGAGTATTCTTTGCGTAGTAAGCATTTTTCTCATAGGCAGAGGGTATTTTGTGTCTTTGCTAACGGAAACTAATTTGTTGCACAGATTCCGTAAAATGTGGTTCCTGCATTCGATTTTTTCCACTGTAACATCTTTGTATGGCCTTTCTTCGAGAATTTTTGAATAAGTACTTGAATCGCCATCTGCGATCAGTCTTCCGTAGATAATATTGTACATCTCTACTGATTTTCTGAATCCCTCTGCTATTATTTCGGCCTCCATGCCAGATGAGCAACCTGTATAATTTTTGAAACATTTATGTTCGCTTGGAGCTATTCCTTTATTCTGCGCACGGGCACAGATACAGCAGTACTTATTCCTAACTCCTAAGAAAAGAACTTCTCTAAATTTTCTACCGACTATGGCTGCTGCTCCAGAAAGCGCAGCATAGTTGCTCTTGTACGAGCGCTTAGACCAACAGCCATCAGCAATGACATCAATGACGGCTACTCCGTTTTTTACTTTTCCTTCTTCTATTGCAGCTAGTCTTTCACGTTCTGCTGCAGCCTCCATAACTTTATGTGCTGTTTTTTCCCATTGATCACAAATTTCTGTGTGTTTTTTCCGGTACATTTGTTGTGTCATTGTAGGAAGATTCATGGCTATACACAAGCCTTGGAATTGCTCCAAGCCAATACCTGCACTAGTAATACCAGAAACTGCTGCTGTATTAATGTCTAGGTTCTGAGTTGGCTTTGGATCTGATGTATTGATTATAAATTCACCTCTGCACATATTACAGGAAAGTTTTAATTTAGAATATAAACCTAATTTAGTTTCTCCTACAATGTTTAAGTTAGACAGTGTGCAGCCGAATTGAGGTGCATGATTTGAAATAATTTTTAACTTTTCAAAAAAGTACACCTTATCTATTATCACTCTCTCTGCTGCATCATACAATTTTTTATCTTGAACTGTACTCTGCGTTTGTGGTCCTCTCTTTCGAGTGGTTCGTGGCTTCAATGAACTGTAATGAAATAAAAATAAACTTAATTATAATTACCAAGTACCAGTAGGGCCGAGCTGTGACTACACAACGAACGTGAATGGAAGAACGAGCGGTGTCACGAAAGCGGCTTAAATAAAACTCGGGTTTATCATAATGTTATGTTGATTGTACTTTACGAACAGGTACCTTTCTGGAGCTTTATCTTCATTCTTGTCATAATCATTAAGGTGAGTATTTTGTTCTGCATGACTATAGTCCGTACGTATAGTTTGTCCATTAGGGTTCACATTTTCTAAATTCAATGTTGTTCTGTAAAAATGATACTTATTAAAATAAAAATAATAAAACAAACATCATCACCTTTCTTAATCTGACTAAATGAACTCTATTTCAAGATGGAAATGCATGTGCGGATAAATAAATAATTAAACATGCATACAGAAAGCATTCGGATCAGAGGACCTACCACCATCTCTTAAAACAACATTATTTTAATATTATTTAATCTTGTTCACTGTTCGATTTTCAACGCTCGGCGTAGCGGCTTGTTGAAAATCCAACAGTGAAAAGGACACAGTAATATTAAAATAATACTGTTTTTAGGCATGGTGGTAGGCCCCCTGGGTAAGGTAACATGCTGGATACCCACACACATAGATATACACAAACATACACACATGCATACACAAACTCACACGTACTCACAAACAAACAAACAAACACTCACACACGCACACACCATCACATTCGCATGCACAAAACATACACCTACGCACATACAAATACGTGCACTCTTCAAACATGGAGAGTTTTATTATTTTATTTTTATTGACTAGCTTCATCATTTTCATTACTAAGATACCACTTAGGGAAGAGTGATACAGCTCCGACACAAGTATTGTAACTTACTGGGGCTGCTCAGTTTATGTAATAACACTATGTTTCAGATGAAATAAACATTTTTGTATTTTGTATTTGTATACATAAGTACTTACATAGCCGATGGGAGACATTCGGTTTTAACTTCGTTTAGATCACATTCACTAGCTTGTACAATATTTTGAGACGCAGCAATTCTGAAAATAATATATTATTTGAAACAAATTCCTTGATAAACATAACCACAATAAATTGAATTAAATCTACAAAAGATAGGTTTTATTTGCCTATAATGGATACTGAGTATCTGAAAATATTTAATTCTATACATAAATTAAAATTCATTCGTAATATTGTTATCCTTATTAACCACACTTTTGATGAGAGTAATACAGGATAGCTGACTAAAGTAATTATTTTTTCAAAAATATAAATAAGCAGGATCTATTTAGGTCCACATTTTTCTAATACTTAGATGCAAATTTGTCTTTAATCGATTGTTCACAATATTTAACCAAATTGGTAAGAAAAAAATAGACCTTAGAGATTTCAGAAAGAAAAAAGCCTAATGGATATACATAAATTGCTTCGAAAACGACATAAATATATTTCATCGAACAAACACAAAGACACCAACTAAAAGCTTGTGTTTATTTTGCATATACTATACTGCCCGCGTAAGTTATATTCTTACCTACCTACTGGAGCGATCGTAGAAATATGAAATAAGGAGAAGTCGTTTATGTACCTACCTAATTATAATAATTTTATAGAATACTCGTAAGATCATTATTGTTGTCCATCCGTTTATCTAGACTTTGAAAGATCTCATAACTACACTAAGTACAAAATTGTAAAGAATTACCCACATAACAAACTATCAAAAGTAAATAGCTACCTACCTATTATGAATTTAATTTATTATCTAGGTACTATCCCAATAATCTAATAAATACTCCCACTTTCGCGGGCTGAGTATTGACTATTGACTCAACCCGCGAAAGAGGGAGTAAACGAAATTAGATCTTATGATTCTCATAATAAAATCTAAAATCGCCTGCACAAAATTTCTCGAAGGAATGAAATTTTGTATTTTTTTCACATAAAACAAACAAACTTTTGTAACTCACGAACTTACCTTCGACAATTAGCCATCCTTTCAATTTGTAACTTTTTTAGGACTCGTTTCGGAAGTCTTTTCAATGTTTTCTTCTTGTTTCCCATTTCACTATTTATTTCGAACAACAACAATTACGATTGAAAAGATAGGTAAAATAACTCGGCGCAGCTAAACACTGGAGCGTAGTCTTCTCGTCTCAACCGAGCGATAGCGACTGATGTGTGAAATAGAAAAATGCTTGAAGCACCCGTAACGTGCGACGGAAGATGACTTCTTTCGCGGAATAAAAACGTAGTAAGCGCCAAAAGTGTTTAATCGTAATAAATCCAAAATTAAAAGTAATTACATAAAATGCCTAGGCTCAGCCTTTACTCTTGTATAAATATATTTATTGTCAAATTTTTGTCGCAATAGTCATTACCATATCGAGTATAAAACGGAAAAATATAAAAATTAGAGGTTACTTCGTGATTTTTTTCTATCGAGAAAATGTTGTTAATTTATGTTTTTGTTCAAAGTGAACCCTTGAAAATATCATGTAGTTTTTCATACATGTTTATTTCAAGATTTAGTCCAGAATTTTTCATGTAAAATCAAATAGAAGATTGGTAATTTTGCTTTATACGCACTCTTAATTGAAAAACGAGGCTCTGTCGCTAGCTTCCCTCTCGGGGTTGGGAGGTTGAACGATGGTCAGTCTCGTAAAACGTAACCATTAACCAAACCATGAACGTAAGTCCAACCAAATGAAATCATATAAGGGAGGAGCAACAAAGCAGATTCAAGACTAAGTGTAAAGAAAAAGTGTAAAAACAAGATTTGGAGATTTTTTACCACTTGGCGGGTTCAATTCCGAGTTCAAACTGGCAATTATTCTAAAATCTTTGAAAGCAGTTTATATAGATTTTGTAATCAAAATGAAGTCTTCTTTCAGTTTTTCTATCTACATTATTTAATATACCTTACCTCTATGTGGTATAGCCATGAGACTCCCCGTATAACAGGGAAAGACGACTAGTTAAACAACTTACCAAAAAGTAATTTCAATAAACTAAAAAAAAAAACTGTAAGACCTATTCCGCATTCACCGTACGAGTTTAGCTTTATTTACAAAATTCCTAATAGGTAAGATAAAAAATAACGAGACTATTATAAAATCAATAAAAGAGTTCTAATTAAGTAGCTGGGTTATTATTAGCGGTTGGCGAGTCTCGCCTCTTCTGATGACTATCACAAAATGAGATCTTGGACGCTGTTCCGTTACGTGTGATATCAAACTGCGTACATTCATTAATGCTTGCCAGCGGATGTGGTAAAGGTGGATCAAAGATCAGTTGGATTAGGATTTCAAAGTACCTTCAAAGTAGTTAATTTAATTAAATAATTATGGTATTACGAAGTTAAGTACTTGAAATAATCAAGTGATCCATTTTTTATGAGGTCCTTAATCAGGCAGGCAGTATTAAATAATAATAATAATAATAAGTTTATAGTTTCTTCAATTAACAAATATCCCTGGTTGTCATAAAATCCATTTTTAATCTATTTTAAAAAAGCTTTATGACTTCGGAATTAAAGTCAATTATTAACCAGTTTAAAGTTTATTACGAGGCATTAGTTTAGTTCTTGTTCTTCACTAACATTATACTTGTGAAAGTGAATTTCTTGAATGTATTTAGGTTTGTACTTCTAATATTTGCATGCATCATTTTTACTACAGCAAATTGTGAGTCCTGTTATTTAATCTAACATTAACCATATAATTTATACCTATAATAAATATAACTGTTACCATTGCAATGCAAAAGAGTGAATCAATAGGAATATTATTTAAATCAATGATGATAACGACACGATACACAGGATCCGTTCTAATTAACTGTCAAAATACAACTAGGCATCCTATCGTATCCTCCTTTCCACTAATATTCTCATTCAATCACGCACGATTGAGTCATTGTGAACTCAATCACGTTCATCTCAAATGACTGAAATTTAGTACAGGTATAGATTATAGTCTGGAAGAACACATAGGCTACTTTATATCCCTGTAATTGGTTCCCACGAGTTTCGGTAATGGGAATTTTCACGCGGGCGGAGTCGCGTCTCTTGCATCTGCATCATCTCATCATCTACACATAATCCTTTGTATATACATGTTATGAATGATTATAACATACTAGCTGTTGCCCGCGGCTCCGCCCGCGTAGTTTTCTGATCCCGTTCCAGCTTCCCATGAGAACCTATTCCAGGGATAAAAAGCAATAGTAGCAAAATAATAACCTGTGTGTTATTCCAGACTATAATCTATCCCTCTACCAAATTTCAGATCCGTTGAGCCATTTTTGCGTGAAAGAGTAACAAACATCCATTCATCCATCCATCGAAAATTTCACATTTATAACATTAGTGTGATTTTTGGGATCATGGAAAATTAATGTCTTTTAAAGGGTATTATTGTAAACAGCGTTGAGATCTACTACTTTAATCTGTTTACAAGTCGATTCATTATGTAGTTTTATATGTTGTATATAATTTTAACCTGAGAGTAATTCCTACTCGTCATGGAGCAGTTAAGTTTAATAAGAGTCCAATAACGTAAGAATCAGCGACCTTAAAATAATCTTAATTGGTGATTTTGTCTTCGTGAAAATATACGATAAGCGTTATTATAAAATGTGACCTATAGTATATACCTATATATATAGACTCATTAGATACTGATCACTTATCTAATTTACCTAATAAACAATATTGTTTCTAAGATTTTCTAATTGTCGAAGTATTTCATGGCCAGAGTTGATGATGTATGTATGTAATGTATGATTTTCTTTAAAAGTTTGAAGTGCTAACAGAATTTATTTTTATTTTGTTTCAAATGCAGATCTATGTGTTACTGCCATTTAAAAAAAAGGTTAGGACTATAATCCTTCACCCAAATCAAACGACGAATAAGAATATTGATCGTATAATAATAACGTGGAAGGTGAAAATAATCCATCGTGGCAATGGGTTATCGTGGAACAAAAAGGGGCAATAAATCCATTGATGAATTTGTTCAGTGGATAAGAGTGGTATATGGCGACATAACACTGTTATGATGATGCTAAACAATGGCGTGCGCTTTCAATGGTTTGTATAATATTAATATCACCTGTGAAATGAATCTTGACTGCGATGGTTATTGTCAATATCTAGTGTATGTAACATCGTTTATATTGTGACTGGAGTCGAGTCGAAAACGCAGAAACGAGCGCAAATTTGAAATATCACTCACTTAGAATTTTTTCATGACGTTTCTTAAACGATGACCTTCATTATTAAAGTGACCTTTTTATTATCACTGCATCAAGGGATTGCTCAATGTTATCATATAAGGAACTTAAATTATTAAATTTTGTATTTTGTCATACATCATATTTCTAAACATTAGATACTACATAAAATGCTTCTACACGTTTTCTGGTTCAATAATAATAGGCATAATGATCTCTAATAGGGGTAATTGCTTGATTGGCGTCATAAAATCAGGAGGGTAAGGAAGATCGCTTTAAATGTTCTATAAGTGCGTGTTGGACTGGGAACGCCGTATAAAGGCAAATTGATTGAATTAGTTTAATGCCCCCTAAATGGCGTTAAAGAAAACTGGGTGCAAAGAACTGTAGTTCAGTAGTATTTCATGATGATATGAATGAATGAATTGTAATGAAATGATATAAATCAGGAAGGTGTTAGGATCTATAAATATCTAATCCATAAACCTTTTTTTTTTTTTTTTTTATCGTGCGGAAATCCCGCCGGCTAGCGGGGGCGGTTATGTCGGGCTTGCACCGACTAAAACCGCACGCCGTCTCGGGTCTTCAGACGCCGGGGTGTAAGGTTACCCATAGAGCATATCCCTCGCACCCCGGCTGACCCTGGGCCATCTCACCACTAACAGCATCGCTCATCCTGTCTCCTCTGAAAGCAGAGGAGTACGGAGAGCGATGTGTTCCCGCCACGTTGGGTATTGGCCGACGATCAATGCCAACCCTATGAAGGGGTGAAGGGGAAGCCATTGACCGCCGCCCAGGGTGTACCGGCCGCTCCGATTCCGTTCCCCCCGGACTGCAGCGGGATCGGAATCGGAGCGACACTCGAGGAGGTTACCCAACACACACCCCTCTAATCCATATACCTATTCTAATATTGCAAATAAAATTTATTATGTCTAACAAAAAAACCTATACAATAAATATCTCATGTATTTTTTTGTAAATACCAAGATTACCTATACTTCATGTACTACCACAAATGAATATAACACATAAGTGTACAAAATCTGTTAGCTCTTATTCTTACAGCTCATAATATATATTTTTAAATTGAGTCGTAGTGTAGTCGTAAAAAATAAGTTCTTGAAATAAAATTTTATAGCATAACCATAAATTTTACATAAGTTTTGCGGTATTTTTTTACGGGTTATAGGCTTAAATTCAGTTTTGAATCAATCTTATGGCGGCACATCAAAAGATGTACCCCCCGTGCTGCTGCTCAAATAAGAAAAAAATGCAGGCTTAGTTTAAACTATAAATATTAATAACGCGTTCAAAACCGTTAAATATGTATGTAGGGTGACTATTTGTGTATAGTAGGAAGAGACAGTTCCAAATTTATGAACTTGGAATCGGTTACCATCTCATATTGATGGTTTATTAGATCCTTCGTCATGCATCTCTGATTTTTTGAAATGAAATGTACAAGAATATTCTTGTACATTTCATTTTTAAATTTTTACATTTGATTTTTTGAAATGAAATGTAAAAGAATATTTTTGTACATTTCATTTCAAAAAATCAGAGGTTTTTTTATTTTTACATTTTTACATTTGATTTTTTGAAATGAAATGTACAAGAATAATCTTGTACATTTCATTTCAAAAAATTAAAGGTGCATGACGAAGGATCTAATAAACCATCAATGTGAGATGGTCATCGTTAATGATGACCTAAATCGAATAATGAATTAAATCGATGGTAGGTATATACCTACCATAGATTTAATAATATATCACTACTTACATGATACACAGATTTTTTTCTGCGTTTTTGGAAAGATACAGTATTACGATGCTTTCCGTTCAAATTGAGAGTAGACGAGCTGGGAGCTGGGTACACCCCTTTTTTTATAAGCGTACTTTTTTTTTGCAGCGGGGGCGGTTATGTCGGTCTTGAACCGACTGAAACCGCAACTAGTAACCTAAAATTACTCTACACTGCAACAATACCTAAGCGAAAAATACATAAATAATTGTATTTTTTAAATATTTTAAAGTTTCCAATATTCTTGCCTGGTGGTCACCCTTGACACTGACCGCGTCAATTTTGACAGCGAGCTTCGCCAATTTAATATCACAAGGTTAAAAGGTGCTCCAACTCGCCCACAAAATTAATCAACACGCCTCTTTTTCGGACCTATTTGTTTTTAATCATCATATTTGTTCTGCTAGCTTTTAATTCTGGCCGCTGATTAAGATTTTATTCATATCTTCTTATGTTTTTAGGCAGTTATTCATAGCAGGTGCTTTTTTGCGGGCTAATAATGTTTTTCTGGGAGTATCTTCTTAACTATAATTTGACAAATAAAAATATTTTTGTTGGTTTTAGTTTATCATTAAGTTGTACAATAGTTTCGAATTTCATTTTCTATTCATAATATATAATTAGCTCATTGATATCTCGTCTGACAATAAACATAAATAATGTATATATCACGTGTGCAAGTCCACTATATATATCTGATTGACAATGTTATTATGGCGCTAGTCTATAAACAAGGTACAAAACACGGCATTTTATAGGACAGCTGTGCCTGACCACGATGACAAAAAGTGTCCAGATACCATCAGGTCGAATTACATTCGGCCACGGGTCCTGCAGCGGTGGTGAACGAAAAAAATTCAGAAACAAAAAAAAAACATATCTGCCGCCGCCGTGGTGTAAACAACTCACTGTTTATGAGGAACTTATAGTTTTTGTACTGAATATATACAGTATACTGTTTGCGTTAACGCTCTGCAAACCATTACCCACAAAGTCACAGACATACCTCTGATGTACGTATGACGCTCTACGCTTTGATACGCCGACTTTGTGGTCATTTGATATTTAGGTGGACATAAATAAAATTATCGACGTCAGATTTTTCGGAGACATCGATTTATTACTGTGTTCAAGCCCGTTCACCGATTTTAACGGTTTCCCGGTTTTCGATGCGAAACATCTCGAAATGCACTTGGTATTGCAAAATAATACGAATCTAATATCGCCACCGCATTCGACCCGCAAACAATGCGCGTTTCACTACGGCTTTTAAGCATCAATAGGACGGTATTTAGATTACGTTTTTTTCATCTTTCTAAGGTACTGTTCTCTTATTTGCCTTTTGTCGAGTTGTGGGCGCGACAAAGCCACAAACATACCCTGCTGTGTGCCTGACCAATTTTTTTGTTAAAATTTCGTATTTTATTTCATTTATTGAAGCTTTACTTGAAGAAAAAGTACATGTTATACCTTGAGGTATAGAAAAAAGTTTATAGAAGATGCACTGTGATATATCGTCTCGTAGGTACGTTCTATTATGTGAGATGGTTTTGTGGTCGTGCTGCTCTGATGGACTATCTGTACCTGTAAATGACTTTTGAAAAGTATGAATTCATTCTGGTTCACAGAATCATATATTTAGGTATGTTTTCTATTTATTTAAAATGTAGGGATCCATATCCTTTAGTTTTAAATGGAATTTTTAAGTGGAATAATCTCCCTGCTGTGGTTTTCCCAAGCGACTATAATATGAATTTCTTCTAGAAGGGCATTAGAAGGGTCGGCAGTGCGAGTGTGACGCTCCTGATGTTGCACACGTCTATAGGCCACGGTAACCGCTTCCCATCAGGTGGGTCGTGTATTTGTCTGCCACCTGTGGCATAAAAAAAAACTTACGCAAAAAGTCCTGGAAGTCTCATATATACTCATACGGAAATGATATTATAAGTGTATCATTAATTTAACCATATAGTTATCTCTTACTCAATTTACGTATTATTTGACGTTTTTGGACATAAACCTAACACTTTTAGTAACACTTGATGTATAGTAACAAATTAAGTATATAGTCATTCTAAACTCATAAGAAATAACTAATCATGAATCTTAATAAGTGAATTGACTATAACAATAGCGTAGGCAGTAGGCAGCAACTGAAAATAGGCATATTTTGATTGGCGGAGGCTTTTACGGTGCCTTTCGGCAGCAAGAGTGCAGGGGCGTGCACAAAACACTCCGGAACACGTGCAACTTCGCACAATGAGAGTTTGCATTTCCGCTCGCCGTGCACTTCCTTTACTCAGATTTTACTTTTTATTGGGAATGCTTTTATTGCGTGGTCTGGACGCTTTTGTACGGTCGCATTGTGTGCAGGACATTCAGCCACATAACGCATCGTAGGTTTCGATTTCGTTAATGATATCGGAACATTTTAATCGCGGCTGAAATCGAAAGGAAATAATAAGGAGCCATATATATAAGCACATCGATTCCCTTTTAGAATTTGAACAAAAGCGCCCATGTTATATTTAATTCTGTTACGAGATTTGAAGAAATTTTAATCTTAACATCGAAAACGTGTTTCGGATAAATTTAACACTTCTAATCTCGTTGACCACAACGAAACACAAGATAAAACCATCGTACCCCCATGAGAGGTATTTCTTGCTAAATTTATTTGCACTCAGACCTTCGTTTGGGATTAAAACAAAAAGTTAAGAGCCATTATTCTTCGGCAAGAAACAATACGGGGCAAAAAATAGCACAAGTAAGTAGATCAGATAGTACAAAGGGATGTTTGGGGTATGGGATGATAAATTATTGTGTTTGTAACACATAGAATTGGTAAACTTTAGATTCTACCTCTTAGGAATAAGCTTTAATTTTATTTGGAGCATAATTACCTTGCCTTTTCGTACTGTACGTAGAATTCCTTGTGGTCAGACTCTGATTATTTTTATCTGTACAATTATCTTTAATGGTGTCAAAACTTATGTCCGGCGCTCTGCGTGATACAGGAAGGTAGCTGTTGGTGGCATCTGCCCACACAACGTGACATCTTATTTTCTGAAAGATAAACCTAAGTTGATATGTGACAAATTGGCATATTTACGGACTGCTAAGTAATCGCTGGAGGTCCAATTGTTAGAAGTAATAAGATTTGAACAAAATATATTATGATACACATTTCAATTCGGGTGAGCCTCAAAACACCTTCGTGTCAAAATTGTCGTGATCGGAAGTAATCTGTATTCGTGGCTGTCCTTTAAAATTGATGGCGCAAAAACTTTCAATAATAATCTCAATTATTAAAGCAATTTTGTAAGGAATGGATCTGAAATTATTTGCCACCTATATTTTTGAGATTGATATTAATTTTTTTTTACAACCTAATTATTACAAAATTGTTTACGTAAACTTCTAGTTTACCCAATTTGTGGAATTCTATTCAAAGGTTCTCCTCATCTAATTTTCGCAATGCAAAGTAATGAAACCAACTAAGTACAGTGGAGGCGGTGAGTTTCTTCGTTACCATTGCTGCTAAAAACAATGAAACGTCGAGGATAGTGTAACTATTGGATTTACTCAAAAATATTGTGACTCTACTTATTGATAAATAAATATACCCTATAGACGTAGTAACGAAACTTTTTTAGATAAAAGTGAACATGTTAGTGAAACGGCTGTAACGTACCTACTGAGGAAAACAGTATCCCAATATGATGTTTTGAACCCTATATTGGAACTCGTTGTTTACCCTTAATACAGTATCAAACATAATCGTGCAATAATTCTAAGGAATTATCGAATTAATTCAATTATAAGGTGCATAATCATATGATTTTGTTTTTGCTGTTGCGCGTGACTGGAACAACTATAATTTAATACAATGCAGCTGGACATTACATTACTTTATGAAAACCATTAAGAACGAATGTGTATATTTTAGAATTCCGAAAAACTTCATTAGATATAAATATTCAATAAAATTTAGAATAATTTACATTTACACTGTCATCGAACCCATAGAATAATGTAGACTGTATTAAACAAAAGTAGATCTTTTATTTTATAAGAAAGATCAAACTCCTCTAATAGATGTCCAGCCATGCTTCTTCCACCAGGCTGCAACAGGAGAGATAGGACAAAAAGTGCTGGTTCAACATTGTAAAAGATAATCTCTATCTTCTTCATCAGATCGATATCTTCTATCAGGGTTGCCGAAAACCATGCGAAGTAGAGGAGAAGGAGTAGAAACCCCGTGTGTTATCCCAGACTATAATCTATCCCTATACAAAATTTCAGCCAAATCCGTTCAGCCACATCTTCACAAAATTTCAAATGTATAATATTCGTGGGATATTATAGTATATAGTACTTACTTTTTTTTTTCGTGCGCAAATCCTTTCGGATACCCCCCCGCCGGCCAGCGGGGGCGGTTATGTTTGGCTTGAACCGACTAAAACCGCACGCCGTCTAGGGTCTTAGAACGCCGGGTTGTGAGATACTATATAATATTCTGCTACGCTCTGTTTCAGAGAGAGCAGTTTCACTATCTCCAGATTCATTAGTAACGGAGTAAACATGATCTGGCACAGACCTCTGCTCAATCCAACCCGTACAGCGACGATTCACATAGGATCTTTGGTTTTGTGAAGATTCAAAAATCGAAATAGACTTGTGGTTGGCAGTCAATAGCCCGCACTAGAATTGGTTCACAACACTCGAAGTAAGGCGCTTTACGATGTGACCACTGTTTCATTCATCCCGGGATTTTGAGTAGCATCGCGAAGCCTGGATATATGACCAAACTTTAATTATGTGGGACGAAAAATATGTATAGCACACCTCCCTGCTCGCTGAAAAATTTACTTACCATCTATATATACTCGAGTGGGTAGGCAGAGTAAAATTACATTACAATATTTTTGCAGCACCAGCTTTTATATATTGCTATTTCTTATATCTACCTAATGATATACCTGAGAAAACTTGTAGGTATATAACATTATACAATGTTTCCATTAGCCTATCCACATACAGAACTGGCCTCTATCATTACATGCATCTAACAAAAGATAACATTGGTTAATACCATTTATGAACATTTTACTTGTGACCGGTTCATTAGCAACTTTGTGTAAAAGATAAATATCATTCCATAAATAATAAAGTGACTAAATTGTCTTTAGTATTATATCCATTCACTAATAAACGTAGGTATGTAGGCGTTTGTGAAGTAAATACTGACATCTTGTTAGCATAACACTCACCGTACGATACAATGACATATTATATAATGTATTCTTATGAAAATGTGGTATTAATAAATCTGCAGGTTTTTTTATTGTATCAATATAAAAATACAATAAATCCATGAATTTATTCGTGTTTAATTTATGCAACCACTTAAAATTCTAAGGTATAATGATAGATTATAATCAAGAAAATGTTGGTAACTGCTTGCCGCGGGTTAGAATTTATACTACGCCTCCATGGAACCGAGTGGCATTGCGTGAAATCCTTGTAAAATCTACTAAAGACCAACCCGGCTCTGAACACAGGTTTACTAGAAAATTTAATACAAACAATTGTTATAGTAAAATAAGCTTTCATCCAAAGAAATAAGAGACATTTTGTATGAATTTATTATTTTGTAAGTCCGTAATGCGTGTAATCAGCCCCTGATTGGCTTGAATTAATCGTACTGAGCATGCGTGACCGCTACCAATGCAGACTCGGGGCAGCTTATGAGATGTTGTTTAAGACTCAATGTGAATTAAAAATAATGGCGTCATTAAAACATACACTCTTTGTGCGTAAATTAATAATATCCATAATGGTTTTATTTGCTCTGAATGCATACTCAAATTGAACAATTCATGTTATGATAACTCGAAGTTACGGTAATAAATGCTCTTGATTTTATTGAACAACAGAGTTGCAGATTGAATTTATTAGAATTATAATACATTGTAACTATAAAGTTCTTGGGTATTGTTCGGACAAATTTCGTTAGTGAAAATAATTGCTATCACACTGAACTAGGTAATCACGTTTTACTCAATTCATAGGTGAAATACGCTGTTAGTACGGACATGAAATTAAATTAGTTAAATTTGTTGTTCCGTTCTAACAGATTCATATATTGTTTTGTTATACGATTAATACTAAAAGTCTGATGTAGCAGAAGCGTTGTGGTATCCGATGAGAATATTTGCGAAGGAATAGGCAGAGGTGAACACGTATAGGCCAAGGAAGGAACTTTTTACCGCCACACTACACACAACTACAGCCGACTGTCTCTTTACTGAAAAAAAAAACAGTCCTATCCGTTAATTGACTTGTACAATACCCACAGAAACAGATGATTTTGTTTTGTTCACCGAGAACTTCCAAGGCTGGAGTTTACCGTCGCAGTCAATTTAAACTGCATTTTAGTTAACCTTTAGCTATCGGCGTGTTTTTTTTCCACACTAGCAACGACCGACGTGGTCCCTGGGAAGGAATTGAATTTTGTGATAAATATTTACAATATGTGTCAAATTATAGATATTATTGTTAATTTGGGATCTGCAAATTGAAGAAAAGATTGTAAATAAATGCCTCAACTTTTTTGGCTCTGTTTTTAACTAAATAACAGAGCCTTGTACACGAAATAAATCTTAAAATAAGTTTCACTTTTTAGGAACCTCAAAAAATACCTAACCTTATAGTAAGATATAATCTATTAGAAAAAAAAATTAACAGTAATTAGTATGCGTCAAATAAAAAAGTTAGAATCAGGGTACATTTGTTCAACGGACTGTAATCAAACATCTTTATTGCACGAATAATACTGACATGTTGATCTTTTATTTAGTTTAGGTGGAAGAAATGCACAAAATTTTATTGTTTCTTTTTGTTAGCTTGACCTTGAACTTTATGTGGCACATCAGACCCGAGTATTCTAGCCAAAAAGAAGTCACGTAACTACCAACGTTGGGCCTGAGAGGCCAGATCGGAATTTCAAATCGATATAACAATATCGTGTGCGCTAGCAGTACTACCACATTCAAACTTGCAGCTACTAAAGAGTGCAGAGCTCTCCTGCATGAGGAAGTGGTAAATCTAACAAATTATCTATGCGCCGTGGCTTCACAGGCCCCATATCGGTAGTTAAAGGTTAATGAATTTCATTTAGTGGATCTAAATCTCAGTTTAGTTGAATTGATTTTCATAGGTGAGATCCAGCCTCACTCTAAGTCTTATAACTTCTCCATAATTGGGACATATTACTGGTACAATATAAATAAGATAACTTTAAATTAATCGAACATTAATTCCGATTTGTCATCAACTGAGATGATAAATGTCGAGCAAAGCAGGTCACAAAGAAAGCAAAAATGGCTAAGACGAATAATAGAAGTGACAACTTTCCTTCGAAACTCACTTACCTACGCCAAGAACTAGCACTGTCTCTTCAAATCTTGTTAATCCACTTTAGGGCTACTTGGATGGGAATATTTACTGATATAAAGTGCACCGATATGCAAATAAAATGACTATCAATCTAATAAACAGTTAAAAGTGAACTTCCATCACATCTCATGTGAAAATTTACAAAGCTGACAGAATCATTATAAATCATTTTGCCTTATGAATATTTCTCCTCAGTTTCAATTACAGTTAACCAGTTTTGGCCACCAAAATATAGAATACCATATTTTTCCAAAATTACTACTGTGAATCCAATTAAAACTCTAAAAACCAGTTACTAAGCGTATTGGATTAGATCTTTTGTTGGTCGTAATGTATGGTAATAAATCCATTAAAATAATAGCGATGCACGCCGGAGCATTCGATTCGTCACCGTCATTACATTGATCTTGCCACTGGCCACTGTGGGACCACCGGAATTTTCTAGATTGGATAGAATTTTTTCTGTGTATTTCGACTTTAAAAGATAATGTAAAATCATATTTTTATTAGTTTTTGAAGTAATATCTTAACAGTCAATCTAAGCGGTAAAAATGTAAAATTTAAAAAAAATACAAAATATTATGTTATAGTTTCAAAAACCTTAAATTTATTTGTTACCTGCGTGTATCTCTTCGTTGCGGATATCACTCTTGTGAATATCTAATTTGACGACGTCGCTATTCATGGAGCGAAACCGCTTACTGGAGCACTACCAAGGCGTGGGATTACTAATCAAGTTTAGTGATGTTGCGTAATTGAAGCGATTAGTTGGAGGATGAACGAGAATATATTATTTTTATATACTTGCTTGTATATTCTCTCAAGGCAAAGCATAGTATACCCACATTAACCGATCTAAATATATTTACCTATTGCTGTGATTCGCCGCCTTAAGCCACTACATCATCAAATTATAATATATTGCAGTGCCTACCTAATATGTGACTCATGTTACCAGCAGACTAAAAAATTATACTAGTATTAATGTACTATGATACGTACTATAATATGTAGATGGAGAGTAGCAGTCGATGCCATTGTAACCTTGCAAGATATCAAAGTAAGTCCTTATTTACCATATGCAACTAAATCGAAAAGACAACTCTAGAGTTGTCTACAGATTATCTAAGCTAAAACACAAGTTGGAATAATTCCTTAAGATCACTGGTTACGTAATACCGTGTAAAGATTGGAGCTTAGGTGTGGACTTAAGGAAATATGCCTAAGTCAAACCCTGCTGCTCGTCGGTACACCTCTTGATTGATGGACAAGGCTTTGGCGCAGGTTTTCCTCTAAAAGGAGTAGTTAATATAATTGCCACTAGATTACTTGATACCTAAGTGTATTTAAATTCACGATATTTATTCGTAAGAAACTTTTACTTACGTAAAATACTATAGGTAGTGTAACTTTATTCGCTGACGTTGCTATTAAAACAAGGTTCAAATGAAATGAACGTATCCTGTTTACGCCACGGCATTATTCCATGATTAGTTCCGAGGCTTCTACACCAGTGGCTGTGATTGTCTCATTCGATATGCGACTACCGCCCATTAGGCGATTGCTACTGATTGCTCCCCACAACGCATTTTCTCCGGTTAGCCTCTACCTAACATTGTTGTCTTAACGACAATTATAACCATTAAAATTTGTAACACTACATTAAATAATTAAAATGTTCACTTTCAGGTTTCGGTTTTATTTATAGGACAGTTTTGACTACAAAGAGAATCATGGTAGAGTTATTATAACTTTACACCAACGGATGATTTTTTGCCATGCGTGTTAATTTCTTTAATGATAAATACCTATCGAGTCATGACTTTCATTTTAGAATTAACTTAAAAACTTTCTTTTTCTCCCTCTAAACCAATATGAAATAAATAAATGTATATGTCTGTTTTTCGTTTACAATACCTTCGGTTTTCATGTATAATTTTTGATTTGCATGTATAATTTTTTCAGACAATTTAAAATAAACGCGTAAAGACAGGTTTCATCCAAAAACAGTGGCACGTTGCCGGAACTACGCAACTGCTTGACTTCCTAACGTTTAATTAAGATACCTTTTACTGGTACTCTCGCTGGTGGTCCCGCTTTGATTTAATGGTCATTTTTGAGGATTTAAGATCTCTGGTGTTTGACTCGACTGTAATGGATTTGTTTATTTTTGAATTTTGATATTTCTGTAATTCTACGCATTAATCTACAATAAAAAATAATTGCCACGAATTTAGGCTATACTTGCTTTTCTCTATTCGTAATTGTCAAATTGTCTCTAAAGGATTTGTATGAAAAACTTTTTCCACAGCAAAAATCTCGAATACCCCCCCGCCGCGCCCGCCGCGCCCGCCGGCCAGCGGGGGCGGTTATGTCGGGCTTGAACTGACTAAAACCGCACATCATCTCGGGTCTTCAGATGCCGGGGTGATGCGGGGGGGTTTCCCCGTCTTGCATCCGGAAAAAGAGTGGGGGGGGGCAAGAGGGGGCCCCAGCCTGCTTCTGCTAGGGTAACACCTGTTAACACTCCGAACGGTTGGTAATAAATATTTCATTTATATTTTCAGTGTAATCGCATTTATATTGTATCAATTATAAATTTATAAAATTAATAAATAATAATGGATGAAAAGAGTGATGAATGAAACTGATCAAAAGTTGTGGGATGCATAAGCGGGATTTAGTAAAGGAAATTCATGGATCAGGTCTTTTCCCTATGAAGTGTAGCCGAGAAATTTTTGGCTCACAACCAAATGTCTATTGCGCTTTCGTAGATTTGGAAAAGGCCCATGATAGAGTGGTGAGGAATGAATTGTGGTCAACATTGTCTATAAATGGGGTGAGCGGCAGCTTGATACGAGCACTGAGATCTCTCTATGAGGGTTCCAGTGCTTTTTTTCAGGATAAACGGAGCTTGCACAGACTGGTTTAACATCGAAAAAGGTGTTATACAGGGATGTGTGGCATCACCTGTTTAACTTATTTATAGACGATTGCTTGAAAGAACTGAAAGAGAGTGCGTATGGATTAAGAATGAATGACTTGACCGTCAAATGCCTCCTGTACGCTGATGATCAAGTAATATTGGCATCATCGGAACAGGAGTTGCAGGCGATATTTAATAGTATGCATGGGGCCTTAACAAACAAAGGAATAAAAGTAAATGTAAGTAAGACGAAAGTGATGATTTTGAAAGAGAAGAAAACATGACAAATTGTAGAATTCTGTTTGAAGGAGAAACAGTAGAATAAGTGAATGAGTTTGTATACTTGGGTTCAAAGTTTACGAGGGATGGAAAGTATGACTGTGGTATTGAGCGAAGAGTTTTGGCTGGTAGTCAAGCGAATGGAGCCCTGCATAATTTTATGAGCAGCCAGAAAGTATCGAAAGAGGCACGACTGACTGTGCATAGAAGAGTACTCATTCCCACACTTATGTTTGGTAGTGAATGTTGGATGTGGCAAAAGGAACATGAAAGTAAGCTGAATGCTGTTGAAATGAGAAGTCTGAGAAGTATAGCTGGAGTGACCCTGATGGACCGAGTGAGGAACAGCGTGATAAGGGAACGTTGTGGTAGGGCAGAAGATGTAGTGACCAAGATAGAGAAAGGGATGCTTAGATGGTTCGGTCATGTAGAGAGGATGGATGAAAGGAGATTAACGAAACAGATTTATGAGACGAGGGCTACTGGGCAACCCGGTAAAGGTCGACCAAGGCGTACGTATGCCAATCAGATCGAGGAGGTTTTGAAGAAGGGCCAGGTCAGAAGTACCTGTAGCCGGCGTGCATGTATGAAAACAATTATGAAAGTGGAAGAAGCAAAAGGCGTAGGACAAGATCGTAGCAAGTGAAAAGATGTTGTCTCTGCCTACCCTAATGGGAAGGAGGCGTGACTATATGCATGTATATATGTATAAATAAAACATAACATATAACTTCACGCCTGTGTCCCCGAAGGGGTAGGCAGAGGTGGTGTATACACACCCACGATTCGCCAGTTATGTTAAGGTCCCAATGTAATAGGGGGCGAGCCCATTGCCATCTACCGGGTACATTATTAAGCGAGCGATAATTAACATTATTGCACACATAACTACGAAAAGTCAGAGGTGTGTGCCCGGGGCAACTGGGGATCGAACTCGAGACCTCGTCTCAGCAGTCCGTTACGTACGCCACTAGGCTATCGCCGCTTTTTTAAATAAAAATCCCGTCCTAGATATTTTCTTTTGCTTGAAGAATCTATACAAACAGTTAGCATACTAATTGTTTAAACATTTCATTGAAATAAATAGAAATTGAATGTGTAATTTAGTGTTATGATATCATTTTTGTTTTAAGTAATGAAGCCTATATGTAGAGTTTTGAAGATTTAATAATTCTACATTAGGTATGATGATACAAATACATATATATATATGATATGATAAGGTGACAGGATATGATAAGGTGACAGTCGAGATGCTGAAGGCTGGACATGGCCTCGTAGCAAGTCAGTTCTGCCGGCTTTTCAACATGTGTTGGGTTAGCGGTCGAGTACCAAATTATTGGTTTAAGGCCGTTATAGTTCCACTCTACAAAGGAAAAGGCTCGCATCAGGACTGCAAAAACTACAGGGGCATTAGCCTACTCAGCATCGTCGGCAAGCTGTATGCGAAAGTGTTGATTGAGAGAGTTATGAAAGAAACCGATGAGAAAATATGGGATGCACAAGCGGGTTTTAGAAAGGGAATGGGATGTACGGATCATTTCTTTTCCTTACGAAGCATAGCCGAGAAATTTTTGGCCAAGAGTCAAAAGGTCTATTGCGCATTCGTGGATTTGGAAAAGGCCTATGACAAAGTGATGAGGAATGAACTTTGGTCGGTACTGTCTATGTATGGGGTGAGCAGCAACCTTATTCGAGCTCTGAAGTCTCTCTATGAGGACTCCAGTGCTTGCGTGAGGATACATGGGTCATACACTGAATGGTTTAGCATCCAAAAGGATGTAAGACAGGGATGTGTAGCGTCACCATGGCTGTTTAACTTATTCATGGACAGTTGTTTGCAAGATTTGAAAGATAAAGAATGTGGTTTAAGAATGAATGAGTTACTCGTCAAATATCTCCTCTATGCTGATGATCAGGTTTTACTTGCGTCATTGGCAGATGAGTTGCAAGAGATGGTAACAACTATGCATGGAGCTTTTGAGAGGAGAGGAATGAAAGTGAATGTTAGTAAGACAAAAGTTATGGTTTTTGAAAGAGATGAATGCGTAACAGAGTGTAGAATTTGTATAGATGGAGAAAGAGTGGAACAAGTGAATGAGTTCATATATTTGGGAACATTGTTTACGAGAGATGGAAAGCATGAAGAAGATGTTGAAAGGAGAGTGACAGCTGGAAATAGAGTAAATGGGGCACTACACAACTTTATGAGCAGCCAGAAAGTGTCCGAAAAGGCACGACTGGTTGTACATGGAGTATTAGTATTAGTCCCGACTCTTATGTATGGTAGTGAAAGTTGGGTGTGGCAGAAAAAGCATCAAAGTAGAGTGAATGCAGTAGAAATGCGTGCGTAGCGAAGTATGTGTGGATTGACTTTGAGAGATAGGGTGAGAAATAGCGTGATAAGAGAGCGATGTGGATTGACAGAATCAAGAATCAAGAATCAAGACACATGTAGTGCCGAGAATTGAGAAAGGTATGTTAAGATGGTTCGTTCATGTTGAGAGAATGAATTAAAGAAGACTAACGAAACAGATGTATGAGGCGAGTGTGGATGGTACCGTCGGAAGGGGAAGACCTAGGCGCACATACCTGAACCAAATCGGGGAAGTGTTAGAAAAGGGGCAGGTAAGGAGTACCCTAAACCGACGAGCATGCATGAAGAATGTTATGAGAGTGAATGAGGCGAGAGAAGTGTGTCAGGATCGTGGCAAATGGAGATCCGTGATCTCTGCCTACCCCTGTGGGAAACAGGCGTGATTTTATGTATGTATGTACGTATGTATACAAATACAGTATGCCACTATTAGAAATGATTGTACCTAAATACTACTTGAATAATATTTATATACGCATAAAATATCTATCACCACTGTGAAAGTTACATTTAGGAAATATTCTTAAGCATCGACCGTTACAGTTCAATAGATCTGACTCGTGCCTTACCTTGGTTTACGCAGTGAAATAGAAAATTATTGAGAAAATTGATGCGGTCAGAGTAATCCTTGCAGACAATGACCCGCTACTCAGAAGTAATTTTTGAGTGTCACTGACTTTGGCGTACTGTGGCATATGGTCAGGCTTAGAACACAGCGGTTGGGATACTTAGAAATGAATCTGCGAAGCGTGAAATTGAGTCTACCACAACTTAAATATTACCTCAACATTTTGGGATGCCAGAATATTCCAAACATACTCAATAAAACGAAATTCCATTTAGTCTTATAAATCTACAGACATGTAAAATATTACTGAGCTATATGGGAACAACGATCTAGATAGCGCTATCTAAGACGAAATGAAAAGATACGATATTTTAAACTGGATTTGAATTAGTATATCCTTCACTTTATCACTGCACTTTGTTAATGTGGGTCTTTATCAAATTTGAAATCCTAAGGCACGTTGATAAAGTGACCCTGCTATACGGGGCGCTACCTTTTTGAAATAAGCATTTACAAATTACTTTCGAACAGATATTTTAGTAATGTCCCTTACCTGTGAATGGTTCTATCTCTAGTGATCAATTTATCGGCTCGTTAACGTCTGATGAATGTGACTGGATTAGTTCATGATTATAAAATAGTATATCATGATTGAGGCATTGATTAACACTGTGGGAAGATCTCTTAATTTTCTTTAAACTATCTGTCTTCTGTGTTCTATACATAACGTCGATACGATAATACCCAGCCACCGCGCCGTTGAGAATTATGCATGATCGCGTGATTGCGGAAAAGCATCTTGCACTACGATTACCTCGTATCTAATTTCTGCCTTATAATCGTACATTTCATCGTACAAGACCAGACTTCTGGGCGGTGCCGATCGTAATGAATGCCTACCAGTACCAACACGTTAACGTTTAATATACTTTAAGTACCGTAGCGGCTCGAACCTGCAAAGACTAAAGTGGTACATTATTAGCAAATTTTAAGCCGCACACATTTTAGTTAATAACCGTAAAAGGGGAAATTGGTGTATGAGCTTCAAGATTATTAGTTATTACTTATGACATATCAATTCTTTGATCGTTCTTTTCCATTACTGAAAAGTAATAAGGCTTCGTTCGAAAAATGAATTTAGAATTCCTTTGATTACTGTTAAATAATCAAACTAATTCAATTTAATTTTCTTCATTACAATAAACCGTCATTGTAATGAAGAAAATTAAATTAAATTAGATTTCCCGCATTGAACGCGAGTCAACCATAATCGTAGTAGAAATTTTCATAAAAACATGAGTGGTGGGAAAATGGAACGGTTTTATTATTTTTCATCAATAATTGATGTCTAATATGAATAATTGATAATATGTCTAATATGAAATAATATGAATAATTGATTATATTATTATAGTTCTAAAACTCTTCAAGTGCTACTTCGCAAGAAAAAAATCGGACCATTGTAAAACAATTTGGATAAATAAATTATAAAGAAGTAAAGAGTCATTGTTTATCTTTTTTGACTACTAATGTCTAAGAACCAAATCTTAGTATTGTTCTTAGACATGAGTAGTCGATTTTGGAAAAGACTATTTACGAAGACATTGGACCTGTGATATCACTTTTGAGTCTAACATAGAACGTACAAATGAAATGCTAGTCTTCTTATTCCAGTTGACCAACTATAACTTGAGAATGCAAATTTGTGATAGCCGACAAATTTAAATTGGTTCAGTTTTTCACCAGTTCTTTCATCTATGCTAACCAGTTGAAATCGGCCGACTACTCACGTTACGACCGTGATTAAAGCTCGTTTCCAAACAGAATAATGCCATGTAACCTGCCTACTACATACCACCATCTAACTTTCACTGATCTAATCAACACTAAAAGCAACCGACGAACACAACATCCGTCAATACATTTATTGATTGGATGTTATGTTCGTCTATTGGCCATATAATTGTCTTGTAAAGTAATTCAAATGAGTATTGTTGTATAACAAGCCCTGTTCTGGCGCAAACGGGTTACGTTGACAGCCTCAGACCACCGGAGGCGAACACCGTTTTTTGAATACACCTTCGTTAGAGTCGATGTGGATGACATGTTACCTCTTTCTGTTTTCCTGGATAATTGCAAACGAAGAAGTGAATGTAAATTATCTGTTACTAGATTTGCTCACGATGCAATAAAGTCATATTCCACAATGTGTGACTATAGTTTACTATGTGCTTACATATACTCGTACTATATACCTGTTTTGTCTCAATTTTCAAATTTGAAAATCACTGTGGAAATGTACAAACGTTAGATTTCTTGCTATGAATTAGCGTCATTAGAATACCATTTCAATCAGTTATCGTTTACCGTAACACTTGTTTCATACAGACTGAAAAAGGTAGCTACACTAGAATGGACCCAGAAACCGTAGGACTGGATGCGACGATGGATGCTAGAATGGGATATGTATTGTTTTATTAATGGATAATGTACAATAATCATGTAAGCATTGCGTTTAGATTTTAAAACAGTAGCTAGCTTATTATTTATAGCAGTACACTTGCTTGCCCCTTGCACTTTGCTAGTGGAAATCAAGTATACTGCCAGCTTGGTGTTAGGTGCTAGGCTATAAAAACACGTTTGGCAGATATGTCACTGTCACTTGCGCATTGCGAGGGAATTGACTGTGCTAGTGAATTTGAAATAGAAATTTAATAGTCTCAAATGACTTCAAAAGTAAACATCCGGCACGGGATTTGAACCCGTGACAAGTCTAGTCTAGTGAAAATACTCTGACCAACTAAGCTACATGACTTTTCCCGATTTAAATTTAATAAAAAAAGTTCGCATACAAATTCTTCAAAATTTCATTTATTGAATAATAAGTTTTTACATGTCAAAATACGTGCCACTTATAGACAATTGCCACCAATGGGTTTATTATTGATCATTAATGGCAGTCATACAGTACAAGTAGACTTGAGTTAGTAATCTCTGAATCATACCAAGCCGAGGATTACATCCGCATTGTCTGTCTATTGGTAATACGATCACTGGTACTTTAAATGAAACATTATTTATTAAGTTGATATTGTCAAGTTTCACTTTTTATAGCACCATGTTCAGATATAATAAAAATTTGGTTAATTTGCTATATACTGCGCTAATGCCCACTTAAAACATAATATTTACCAATTTCTGTAATAACTTTCTAAACGATACTTTTTAAATAACAATTATAGTGTTAATATTCGTAGTAGGTGTACACTATATACAGGGCCCTAGGAACATCCTTGGGGCTCAAGCCTATCTCATCTGCAAGCAGTGCACTTACTAAGCAACGGACGAAGCTCTGATGCAGGCTTTCAACTCAATGTTGGGAGGTCATACGGCAGCAGCTCCCGGAAAAGCAGTTATACAAATAAAAAAAAAATAAGCGGACCTCGGGCTTCAGAGTACAAACTTTAGATAGAACTGGAAAATTGCTATGAGGATAATGATGATGCCGAATGTTAGTAACCATCTTAAAAATAATTTGCTCACTTTCGGACTGTAGTAATACCTATACTTTTTATAACGTCTCGGGACCTATCGCGATTAATATAGAACTTACTTTTAGTGTGAGTTTTAAAAAATAACTTGTTTGTTAGAACCATTTTCAAAAGTAAAAACATTTATACCTAAAACATATTTCACATTTGTACAAAGGAGTAGATGATAAAATTGTAATAGAAATAAATTTTCACATGAACTTTCAAAGTTAAAATAGTTATCAATGCTTTGACAGCTGTCCAGATCACACGCGACGATAAAATTAAATTGATTGTGGACATTGTAGAAGTTAAACGTAATCTGGAACGCATTATGAGAGGTCAGTTCAGTATTGACTGACACCAATAGCATCGTAATTTCTTCCGTTTATTGATAAGTAATGTTTACTGTCACTCAACACCTGGCCGGGTCAATGTACTACGGTTAAGTTTCCATTTTGATCTCGACCAAATTATCTACCAAAGTTGGTGACTTAAATTAACGTTCTATATGATTTCACCAGTACATGTGTAAATGATTGTCGTACGTTAGTGAAGGCTTTTTACATCACTGTTGTTAAACGTTTTTGTAGCGGTCGAATCGTTGGTGATTTTATGCCGTTTAATTCGATCGAAACAAGTGGTTGTATCGGCTCTAATTATTTGAATAGCGCGACACGAGGGCCCTTTGACTGAAGCCGGTAACTTGTTCGAACAGAAAAAAATACGGAAACGACAAATTTAGTTTCAAGATGCATATTCAATTCTGATACTGATGTCAACTTTGGAATTATAATATGATATGGTGGCCGTATTCCGTGTTCTTATAAAGAAATAGCTGCTATTGCGAATATTTTTTCATTGTGCTAAGATTGTAAAAAAGCTTACAGGTAGATTATTTACATCAACCAAATAGTTTCCCATGTCGGATGGAACCCATCAACCAAACTTTAATTGTCACTGCAATTGAGAGAAAGTTAAAGTTACATATCATACGCACCATCAAAATACATAGAACATTGCCTTTGATTTACAATATTATTATCCCTTTAATCATTCTAAAAAGTTTAAATAAAATAAAAATAAATCAAGAATTCGACTCCATTGCACTAAACAATTTTCAATAGTTTTTATGTTGCAAATGCGCATGCGGGACCATTAGATATAACATAATAATGGCAACCGCACTGACTAGTGCTTATTGTCTGGTTTTTCATTCTGTTACAAGATTTATAATTTGTTGATTGCTTCCCAATAACAATCTTGAACTTTTCTGGGCCGATTTAATTTTCTAAACAAGTAGTAGATGGGACATACTGACATACTGAGACATAAAAGTAAATTATGAGACATTATGTAATATAAATTACTTCAGTAACTTATTAATTTTTATCTTTATGCACTAAAATGTTCACGGATGGCCGGATGGCCAGCGGAAATGATTATGTCGGATTCGAACATGATTGCGGCAATGGTGCGGACCGCGAGCGCGTGGGCCGCCGCCGCCTCCTTCTGCGAGCATGTGATGCTCGAGATGGAGATGGCGGAGCGCGTCCGGTAGAGATTTAGAACTCTCCCGGCCCGCCGAGCCCGCAACATGCTCGCCGCGCGTCGCATGCGACTCAGGCGCCGGAGGTCGCTTAACGACCTCCGTCTTCCATGAGCGCAGGCCTAGGAGTGCCGGAGGTGGTCTGCTGGGGTGACAAAGGTGCTATCATGCCACTGAAGCAAGCATGTTATTATCTTCAGAGTAAAATGAATAAGCTAATTAGAAACAGATTTTTAATCAGCTCGGTTATGATCTGAATGGTTGTTCACCACTAATCTCTCAGTATGAAACAGGATATTGTGTACTTGGCCTTGAATGAATTAGTGCACCTTTCAAACTTACTTCTGTACTTAAACCTGCACTTCTTGGATTTGCAGGCTTTCCAGATCCCTTCTGTGATTCTTCAAAAATTTTACGATAGCATACATGAGCTTAAGAAGTCAGTGCTTAGCTGAGGATTGAACTTGAACCGCAGACGTCGGACACCAATGTCCAGAACATTCGACTATCAAAATTCGGCCGTCTCTGAAAACCAGCGCTGTCCGCTTGCACTACAACGCGGACAGCATTAAGCTGAGAGGCGGCCTTTATTCTACCTAGCCATATGGATGCACATGCACAATTGTTGTATTTATGTGTATATTTTTGTTAAGCTCGGTTGAATAAAAATATTTTCTTTCTTTCTTTCTTTTCTTTCAATACGCTACGATCAAAATTTTGAATGCGCAATTAAATCCATAGTTTATAACAGGGATGGCATTTCAAAATACATTGACGTGTCGTACCCTTTGACAATGTAACCGTTATTTTATTGGAATTTCGGTTGAACTATTTGAAATATTTTAGATAAAGCTACCTGCTACTGAGTTCCAATTCATTAAGGACCATTAATGAGGTTTATTGCGGACTAACAATTTATGGCACCTCTGTGCCGACTGATTAATTAAATAGTCATTGAATAGGGCATTATCTGTGGACATTACAGTTTGTAGGTTCCGATTGGAATTCTGAATTTTTATTGCACCGCATCCGTAACAAATTCGATGATCGCCATATTTGAAAAAACTTTAGAATTTCAACATTACTTTTTTACGAAAATAGGGAAGTAGGATCATACATTTTATATCAAATTGTTATAGGCAGGTAGGTCATTATCAACACGGCATTAGTCCGGTTGCACCCAAAGTCTGCACTTTGGAGCCCAGGGTCCACTCTCCTGCTCTTTTATATGATTTTTGCATATTTTAGCTTTTATGGGAGCCACAGTCATCTGACCCCCAGCCCGAGAGAAAAACCTGTGTCATTAATCAGCAGGTGTGCCGGCAAGCAGGTGAGGCTGCTTGGGTCCGAAGGTCTTGTTGGGGTTCCATACACTTACTACTTATACTTTAGAGGTAGGTTAAACGAAAATTAAATTTAGGGTACTGGATTTGTAGCAAAGTCCAATACAAAAAAACCGGCCAAGGGTTCCGTACCATTATCTATACAATAGGAGCGCCTCTTAATTTATTTTATTTTAATTCAATTATATATTTTTGAAGTGAATATTGTCTAGCCATCACGGTTCATGAGATACAGCCTGGTGACAGAAGGACGTACGAACAGCGGAATCTTGGTAATAGGGTTCCGTTTTACCTTTTGGGTACAGAACGCTAAAAACACGTACAGATTTTCAAAACACAAAACAGTAAACAAACTGCCAGGCACTTATAAGAACATGGGCAAAAAATCCACCGACCAAACACTAGCACTTGAACTTGTTCGATATTCAAAAATAGCAGCACGTTGAGCGCGCGCCGCCCCACGGATTTAGGTCACACGCTTATTGACGGCAACGTTACACTCTCGGCCAAGGACATGGACCCTTGGGGCGGCACTTGGAACATATACACAGTATTTTTTGTGGAGTCCCCTTTTGGGTAAAGGACTCTTTTTTGTGGAAGCTAAATTGATACGTAAAAACTACCAAAAAAAAAAGAAATTTATATTGCCATCAAAATAATTAAGAGAAGGTTACATACATTTCATGATGTTTAAAGATATTAAGAGAATATCAGGAGAAGGAAAAATTATGTATGTACAAATGGTGCTAATACTGCTCGACTTAAACTATTTCATATTTTTAAATGCACACAGCTATTTCATTAAAACTAAAATCAAAAGACAAGGTCTCGCAATTTGCATCGCAGTCTAGTAATCGGTTATGGGCAAGTGGTTACCGGCAGCTGTTTCAGCGCGCGCGACGGTCGCGTGCCTCGTAAACGCACGAGCGGAGCCGAGCGAGCACGAGACAGCCGAGTAGTGCGGCCGTGCCGCCTGCGCCTGCGCCGTACCGCGCGCCGCCGCTCGCGCCACTTCGTTTGATGACGCCGATATTGCACTCATTATTGAACATTTTTTTGGATTTAAAAAAAGGATTACAATTATCATAGATAATTTAGGTTTAATCTGCAGTTCTTTTCAGATTTTACAATATTTTTAATATGTAAAGCAACAAAACTAACTTTCTTATACGATATTTACATATTGGTAGCCTTATTTGATAATTAGTTTAGAATATATTATGCGATGACCTCTGATTCGTATCTAGTCGCAATAGCCCAAGCAGTGTTTAAGCATCTTCTCAACAATTGGAATGGAAATACAACTTATTAAGATTTTTAAGGTATCCGAATATTACATAATTATACTTAAATTCATTTTTTTATATTAGATTTCATAAGACAGTACATTTTGTACTTGAAAGTCTGTCATTTTGTGTTATTGATTTTTGTCCGCTATTTTCATTTGGTGAATACTACTTGTGTTTTTACTTTTAATAACTCTACAATTGGTTTAATGTGACTACTTAAAATTCAAATCTTTTCACAATATTTCATTTCTTTTCAACATCTAATGACGTTTATAGTTACATATTCAAAAGCCCAAGAACCCACCTCCCATAACAAGACAGACAAGATAATGAGAAACAAGTTTCTTGTAAACGGATGCACCAGTGCATAATAAACTACCAACAATAATTAATACTTAAGAAAATTAACTAGACTGAGCGACAAAGCAATGCGCAAATTCACAGGTGGGTTCTTCTGGTCCCTGTTATATCTAGTAGATCTCGTCAAGTACGGTATTAAACAAGTTCAAACAATTAATACTCCGACGGAAATATCCACCCATAATGGTTCAAGCTTCCCTTCCATTATCAAAAATTACTATTGCAGTTTGATTTCGATGGGCGGGTACCGCGACGTGATCCTGTTGCAATATGGATTGTCTTTTTCAAATTAAATGCCAAAGTATGCTTAAGCCCCCCATTCTGTGTATTTCGAGTTACTATGTTATTATATTCTTTTTGCAAAATGAAACATGAGTGCAGGCACGTGTAGAAAAAACACCTTTTGTTATTTTAATTTTGCTTCATACTGTGAGTATAAACTACATAGGTAATGTTGCTATATTTAAATATCGATCCTTTAAGGTTTTATCTAGTATATAATTGTGTAGGTGGTGATTTATCATGAAATATTTGAACATAGGACTTGTTTGTAGCATCTGATTTACAGCAAATAGGAGATAAAATATGAAGACTTGAATATTAAATTAGGTTTTTCAGAATAAAGGCATTGAGAAATTATGGACACTAAGCTTAATATTTAACACAAGTTCTGAAGAAAACAGGTTCGTTTATTGTGGGCGATCGGGGAGAATTCTATTAAGGAGTTCCTATTTATTTCTTTATTAGTTGCGGTTAAAACACACCTCTTCTGTGAAAACCATACAGAATTGTAAGTTACTGTAGCACACATACCACTGTTTGAAATCACCACCAAATAAATGTGTAATAAGTAAAGTAAGTTTAAACTTCAGACTATTTCAAGGAGCTAATAAATTTTATATACCTATCTACTCAAATATTAATATTAGTCTGTCATTGTGATTTATTTTTTATTTATTAATAAATGCCAAAGGTGTTTTAGGTAGAAAATAGTTACTTATATTGGTGGTTCCCAAACCACCGTGGTGACACCGTGGTTCCCAAACCCGAGGGGGCCATCTCAAAACCGGAGAGAGCTCTATGGGCTACCTTACACCCCGTCGTCTGTAGACCCGAGACGGCGTGCGCTTTTAGTCGGTTTAAGCCCGACATAACCGCCCCCGCTGGCCGGTGGGGGGATATCCGAAGGGATTTTCGCAGGAAAAAAAAATAGTTGTGACATATGGAAAACTTTTCAAAAAATTATTTATGGTTTGCTCCTAGTTTCCAAAACTAGTTCTTAATGTACCTATAAGTAGTCACCCTCAGAAGAAGCACATGATCTCTGCATTAAATTAATCTTATTAATCATAAGTTTACTACGTATTTATGAAAGGTTTTAGAACTAACGTAATCGGTAACTTGGAAATCTGACTGTGACTGTACCTACATAGATCCAGTAGAAGCGAGAGTGACTGCTATGCATTTGGGCCGGGGTTCGTTTACCGAATCGGGTAAATAGTGTTATTGGGTTGTTTATTGAAAATTTCTTTTTAACAAAAAAATACGTTTAAGAAAATACGGAAAAAGAATGCCAAGTTAACGGAAATAAGCTCACCTCGTAGTACGTAGGACCGAAAATATAATGTGTCAAAATACCTTGGTAACTTTGTTGTAAGTAGATATTTAATAGAAATAAGAAAGATAAGTGCATCTTAAAATACGATGGAATACTTCAACATTTTTCCACAAATCAGAAGAGCAAATTTAATATAATTAAAAAGATAAGCATCAACTTGAAACCTATTCTATCATTACATTAACGTAGTGTCAAGGTCAAGGCCATATATATCAATATTCGTAGATATTATCTACACATATCTAACTCAGACTAACATAATTGGAATTTATTAATTTATGAACGAGCCTTCCGAAATGCAATTTGGAGCATTTAACATTAGAGAGAGCGCCTATGAACAAACCTGCCTGCAATACGTCGATAAATATGCATGTTATAATCTCTATTCATGAAGAGTTTTTACGCCAACTCGTTGTGCCTAAGATAGAAATAATTTACGAATAAATTAGTCAACAGGTATGACTATATTTATGACTGCAATTTAGGTTTTATTTTTAGCATGAAGCCATCGTTTATAACAAATGGACTCGATTCTGTTTTATACTTGAAAGTTTTTACTTTTGTTCGCATAACTTTGTAGGTTCAACAAGACAATTAAAAAAACTATTAAAGTTCGTAAACGAATGTATTTACTTGTAGAAACAACCAAGCGGTTGAATACTGGTATTTTTTATAACTATTTCATAAAATCTTATAATATTAGGAATCTGTCTTATGGTACTATCTTACTTATTTATATTACAAGTCTTTGTCTCAAGATTTATTATACTATATTTTACAAAACAAACTCTGTTTTAAGAGTACAGACAAAAATGCAATTGTTAAAAAGTCGATACTAAAACTATTCTTAAACACTAATGACTAGATAACAATTATAAATAATTGTAAATAATTATAGAACTAAATCATAGGTATAGGTGGAAATTCTAATAAGTAAGGCTACACTAAGGCACAGCGTTATTTCAAATCACATTATAACTAAATGCTTAAGTGAAACAAATACATGATTGATTCAGTCTTGTTAGTGCTATTCCATCGATTTGGAAAATGCAGTGGGGGTATTCGTTCGGTGTTCAGTCACTCGTAGGAATGCTTCGATGGGGTCGTTACAGTCCACCATTATCCACTCTCATTAGGAATAAACTGATTGCGCTTAATTGGAGGTTCTCTCGAAGGCTTTCACGCTCCGATGCTAGAGTCCTCTTGAGGATTACTCGTTTTTCTTTCATAATCACGAAGCCACTGATGGGCTGCACTTTGATTACCGCAGCGTCCAGTTCCTGGGAAAAAAGAAAGAATGTTTTAAATATTTCTCATAGACTTACACACTTGCGGTAAAGTACGAACAGGTAATCTGAAATTGTCAATGGCTGTTATCGAGAACCGTAACGCTCTACAATTCCCATGAATACAGTACGATATCACCATATGTTTGCATTGAACTCAGCAAATATTGTAACACGTGTGCTTCGCTAGCGGCCCTTTTATTTCCTCTTGAGATTTCGTCTTCCGGTACAATAAATTAATAGTCGACGAAATGTCTTTAACCATTTTTTGTGACTTTAATATTTTGTTTTTAGTCACGGCGCTACCGGTTCTACTTAATCCATCGGGTCGGACCATATGGCGAGTGGCTGGTGAAATGATTCGCTAAAATCTCTTACTGACCGGACGCATCACATTAACTTCAGATATCAATGAAAAAGAATCAAGCACACTCTGCCATTTGGGATTATGAGCCAACTTAAATTCCGAAGTGAAAAGGTTATGGTAACTTATTATTAGAACAGGTCACTTTTATGTGCAATTTTCCCACTACATGCGGGGCGAGCCGCAAGATTGTTAGAAGTAATTGCTATTCGGTTATTGAAGTAAATAAGAATGCGGGTCCTTACTAGCTTTTACAACTCAAAATAGAAAAGTTTGAAAAAGTTGCATAACTGCGAGGTTTTTTAACTACACATTCTAACGTTTACCATTGTTGCTGACGTGCTATTGTGTCACCTAATCCTACAATGGACGTCTATGCCAGGGTTCAATGCTCATTCACAATGATATACGTGTTTACTTTTTGCTTAAAATGAAGGTGAATCTTCATTCAAATTGTGCAATATAAAAGATTCGGTCCCTAAGGTAACCGTGACTAAAAGATAACGAAAAAAATTGTATTATAGAGATAACTACCTGACTCAATGCAGTTTCTAGGGGAACATTATATAAAAAAATAGTATTTGATAAGGTCTGAGACTGTTTACACACCTACAAACTGAGCTCTATCAAATGAGATCCTAATAAAAAAAATAGATAACTTTGAATCATGTAATAACAACGGCGCGACGAAAGTAAACAGTGTGATAAGAATATCATTATCAGAGCTTCGAAGGTTATGTTAGCACTTTAAAATTCATTCATGAAATAGCTTACAGTTATCTTTTGGAAACTACAGTCACACTTGATATTTACTATTGTGTCAAAGTGATACTTTAGAAACCTTAAATATTATTACATTTGTCATTAAGAGAATGAATATGGGCTCACCTTCTTTCATTGTTGCTGCCACCATGAAATGACATCAAGAAGTTCTTCATCTTCGGGACTCATAGGCTCGTAAGAGTCATAGGCGTCATGACAGCTTGGCCCTGCGGAACTTTCAGACACATACGAAGGAGCTGGTGAGTGAGACTCTTCAGATAAAGGGGGAGTGTGCTGTCCGTTAGCTGCCGTGTTATTGTAAATCAACCCGGATTGCGATTCAGAGCACCCCTCATCACTCTCCTCTAGCAACCGCTTTAAGCTCTTGATGTACTCTACTGCCAATCTTAAAGTATCCACTTTACTTAGTTTTCGTGAAGAACCTCTTCCGCCAGCTAAAGCGGCCGAAACAGCTGAAGGTATATGCTGTCTTAGCGCTGCAAAACCATTGTTTACTTGCTTCACTCTGTTTCTTTCGCGGGCATTCCTGCGCGCTACAGAGGCTGGTTGCGTCGGATAAGGCTGGTGAAGATAAGATTTCTTCTTGCAGCTTCTGGTGTCCACTGGAGCAGGTGCCAATCTCCTAGGAGCCTGATTCTGGAGCTGCGTCAGTTTTTGATCAACGCCGAGATTTTGATAACTATGCATCGTTGCCATCGGCATCGCGAATGCTCGTGTAACTAATCGGGAGAATATCGGGAGCGCACTTGTGTGCCGCGCGGAGGTCGCCGGTGGATTGACGGAGGTGGCGCGCACCCCCGACGCTAAGTAGCGCGCGCGCCGGCTGACAGCGGGGCGCGGGGGCGCGGACTAGCGCGCTGCGGCCGGCGCGGGCGGCGCGGCGCATGCCTGGCACGCGCCCCACCGCTCGCTTCGCTACTTGTTGCACTGATCAAAATACGCCGGCGCTTATTATGCCATAGAGCGGTAAGCTCGCGCCGCTATTGTTGCACGTCGTTGCGCGTAATTATCCCGTCCATTACCAAGTTCGGTAGACAGGATCTGCTCGTATCGTCTATTTAGAAGTCGTCACAGAGAATAGACGCTGTAAACCGATCTGGGACGATATTGTGTTATTAATATTGCCCCGAACTTTGTTTTATTAAACAAGTCTTATAAAACCTTTTTGATTTACCCCCACGACGCTTGTTTGAGTATTGTAAGTTACAATTTATAGTAAGATACTAATTTACAATTAAAATGTTGAATTATCACAACTACAGAAATTCTACGCCGTAGCACATGGCAAGAGTATTTTCGTAGATATATAGTAATATAGTTGATATAGGCAATTCGTTTTAATGTACCCTCTAAATCTTTACGCTTTAATCCTCTTCTTTGCATACCTACTGCTAAAACTAATTACAGACAGAATAGCTACTTGGTGCGTGCTAGCAGGAACTTTAATGATTTATGTAGACAGCATGATATTGACCCCTTTATAATTATTGTGTCCTCTGCAAGAAGGTGTCTAAGCTTTAGCTTCTTTAAATAGACAGTGGTTATAACATTATTGTACAACAACAACGAACTAGTATTATTTTATTTTTTTCAACTTAAACAAATATGTTCTGCTCACTTTTCATAAGTATCCTTGTATTCTATGTCTATAAGTGAGGACTTATAATTGGCTGACCAATATTAAACTTATTATTTAAACCTGTGTAATTAGCTGTAAGTCTTCCATGCTTCAAAATTAAATAAATAAATAAAATAAAATAAATAAAAAACTAACATTTCTGAGCAACTAATAATGCATGTGTCGTTTAACAAGTGCTTGGGCAGGTGCATTGATGTTCAAGCGCATCCTAGCTCACTGACTTGCCAATGGCACTTTATTTGATGACTTACTCTCATTACAATGTTAAATCTTTTGATATTTATAGTTTACAAGCCACTCATTAAGTTCTAAGCCTGTACAGAGACAGATTAGAATGACTGGATATCACTTTCCCCGTACGCCACTTGGCTACTTCTAATATAATATTCTCAAGTTGTTTTGGCTATAGATTTTCTCCAGATAGAGATCTGGAGAAAATAAAGTATCCAGAGGGATACTTTAAGGGGTATAACAAGTCTCTGATTAAGTTCATCTCATTAAGAAATTACTTTCGTATAGATCTAGTTCGGAAAAAGTGAACATCTAGGATGGGACTTGAATCCGCGATCAGTCCCTTACAGGGGAAATACTCTGACCAATTGAGCTACCTGGACACGTCCTAGATATTCGAAATTCTCCGATATATTATACGTCTTGGGGCGACGTATACTTACATCATTATAATATGTTTAGTTTCATATTACAAATCTTTTCGGCCACCAAATTTTAACAAAAATTCTGGAAACCACATTCTAGTTAATCACTTCGCTTTCAAAGTTTATACCTGTATTTTATAGATTGAAGAACGAAAAACTTAGACATGGAACTGTAAATAGCCCTCAACAATCCAATGTATGGCAAGTCAAATCACTGAAGTCTATTATGTTTTAACAAATAATAAATGATGAATTAATCTGATCTGAAAACAATATTTAATTGTGATGAGCAGGAGGATAAGGCAATGCGTTGACGACCTAACAGCATATTGGTTAAACGATATTGTCACAGTTGTGTGAAGAATTAGATTACCAGACTAGGATAGAAAAGAGAAAACCTAACTCTATAGCTATGATATCAAATGTTAACGAAAATATTCAAGTTAAAAAACTTGTTTTTTCAATTTCGATTTCATATGGTTATTGTGCGAAATCAGTAATCTCATTTTTCGTATTGTATATATGGAGTTCACGTGTTACAGTGTAGGTGGAACAGGTGCACAGGTGTGGGGCGGTGTGACCTGACGCGCGACACTCTCGTAGTCCTACATCAGCTGTACTATGACGTCACGCCAGCTTTAGTTATGATCTTTTAGAGAAATAGTTGAAATTTCATACCTTTTGAAAATATTTTTTTTATCAATTTCATGCGAGCATCAATGCTAACTTTTAAAGTTGGCAGATTTGATCGTTCTGTTGCTAGTAGCACTTGGTTTTGCTTTTGCCATAAGTCTTTCGATGGTAGAAATTTGATGACACAAATTTGTCACAAAATTCGGCCGGGTAGGTACCACCGTGCACGATTGCGAAAAACCCTCCATAGTAATCCAATTTCCGTTTGATTGCGTTCAGGGGTCAGCAAGTGCATAGCCGGGCAGGGGGATTGTGGTCGCAGCACTAGTGGGACCGGTGGTGTTACGCGGTGCTGCGACGACAATCCTCTTCTGATGAGGCCGGCAAGCTGAGTGCCGCCATTGTTAACATGGAACGTGTATGTAATGGTGACCCTTTTTCCTGAGACTTTACCTTCAGCTTACCATCAGGCGAGGTGAAGTCAAATTGACGTGTCCTAAATATAAAAAAATATAAAAAAATTGTAAAAAAAATCACGGACGTTTGCTCAAAAGTACATGATGTAACTTATTAATAAAACTCTTAATGTCCACCACAAACAACCGTGGTTGACGTTAGTTTAATATTCATTGCGTTAAAAATTTATCCAACAATCCATACTTACTATATAAAACGTGCCTTATTTCAAAAAATACTTCATACTTGTTATGCTATCTTTTTAGATCTTAAAGTTATGGGGTATCTTTTTTTTAGAATACAACACCTCCATAATCTGAATTAACCCTTAACACTAACGACATCTATATTCCACCCTTAAATGGTCGGAACTACAATCGATCGTATATTAGACTGTGGGGCAAGCATTTCTATATAGCGATCGCAGATGGCGTTTGGAATGCACATCTGCTGGGGTAGTTTTACAAGGGTGGGCGCGAATAAACTCGGTTTCACGTTCGGCTGTATAGATGGGGCTATATAATTTACATTTAAAATGTACGATGAATCAAATTGCTTACGTTTTGATTACGTAATTGCATTTACCACCTAAGGGCTATCGCACATTAGAGACAAGACATTCTACAGATAGTTGTGTCTTGAAGTGACTTACAGGTAATTAGACAACTTTGTTTTGGTCTAAGTGTGCGCAGTATCATATGTTTCTGTAGAGCACTAGACTGTCTTGTCTATAATAAGCGCTCAGCCTAAAATGACGAAGTCTATTATGCTTATAGCTAAAAATATCACTGATTATGTTGACTGTGTAATTTCATAAACCTGCTAAGGGACGTTTTCTAAATAGTTTTGGAATTTAATAATTATTGTTAACCTTTTACAACAGAGTACTTTCTGGTTTTTCAAATAGAAAATGTCTTGTTCTCTCTTTCCCTCTAACTCTTTTAGTATATATTTTGTCAATGCAAATTTATACTTTATTTAGTGAACTCACACGCAAAAGTAGGTCACTAAATAAAGTATTAGCACAAAATAAACTAATAAAGTACAAAGACTTGTTTTTTCTCGCAAGTGTCCCTTACTAGGTTTTGAAATTGTGCAGCTGATGTGTCTGATATGCATAGTCACAGGCTAATTTCCCTGCCTACTGCGGTGTTGAATGATTTCAAAAGTGTATTATATCATCCTTAATTACTATTATACCCAGTTTTAGTGAAAGCCTTTAAACTGAAAGTGCTATTTGGACACTAAAGCACAATTTATTGAGTTATTGAGAAGAAAACTCGCATATATGCGTGCTTTTGAATTGATGACTTCTGATTTAGTTGATAATAATTCTCGCCGAACTAATTAAAACATTTTCCTTCTGTACCACCATTAGGAAAACTTTGTCAAGTGAGATACTTTATATTCGAATGGATATAAACTTGAATGTGGAGTAAGGCAAGGGGGACTGACCTCACTAAGATTATTTAATCTTTATGTTAATGAGCTGATTGGTGAGCTCAGTAGCAGTCATTTCGGATGTCATATAGATAATGTTTGCGTCAATAACATCAGTTACGTTGATGATCTGCTGTTGATGAGTTGAGAAAACTGCTAGAAATTAGGTCAGTAATAATATTCTGAAACATAGTACACAGCGCTATCTAGACCGAAAGCTATTGAGAAAGAAAAGAAAAATAGAAATATTAAATTTGAATTTTGGAATTATTATAAACTAATCTTTGTTAAATATTCGTGTGAAAGTAGAAGTAAAAGAAGTATGGATGTTAAAAAAAATCTAATTGATATGATGATATAACACAAAGGGGGTTTACATTTAAAAATCGGAATCGCCATTTCATTTATTATTACTTAGTATGATTTATACTTAACTTAGAGGATGTGAGTATAATGCAGTAAAATTTTCGGATGAAGAAAGTGCGTGATTTAATCGATAAACGATAACATAAAAATAATACATTATGGCCAATGGGAATAGTTTGAATGTACTTTATGTTATGTTATCTGAATCTCGGAAACGGCTCTAAGGATTTTCATAAAATTAAATATTTAAGGGGTTTCGGGAGCGAAAAATCAATCGACAAATTTTCAGAAAACGCTACCCAGATACTTTCAATAATGTGTAAAATACACACACTGCCGTAGAAAATATTGCTTTTATCTATTGATGGAAATAGAAGAAAACGATGTTTTCCTTGTTTAATGTGTTTTTCTCCATAATGTAACAAGCACAATACGCAGTTAAATCAAATTGATGTACCTATTACTAGCTGTTGTACGTATGTAGGGAGTGCGATGAATTCTTATCCCGTTCCTGCTTTCCATGGGAACCTATTCCAAGGATAAAAAGTAGCCTACGTGTTATTCCAGACTATAATCTATCCCTGTACGAAATTTCAGCCGTTTTTGTGTGTAAGCGTAATAAACATCCATACGTCCATACTTACAAACTTTCGCGCTTATAATATTAATAGGATTAAGCACTAGCTGTTATCCATATTTCTGTCCAATTTCCTATTTCTTATTTACGCCAGAACCTTTTACAAAATATTAGAACTACTTTTAAAAAAAGATTAAAATCGATAAAGTCGTTCTCAAATTATGTCGTAACCTAGAAACAGGGATTATTTTTTATATTGTTAATGTATAATGTTAATGTAAGATTTAATATACATCGCACTTATGAAAATAAATCAACCCACCTAACTACCATTAACATTTATTGATACAGTGGCGAAGTTCAATTAAATGTCTGTAACACGGGAAACGATGCAAGATTCACACCTAAGTTCCCACAAATGAAGCTATTAATTAAAAATATAATAAATATCTCCCTGCACTGCTTATTATCTCCCTGTTAATTACTACCGTCCAGTGTGAAGTCTTTGATACTATCGACGCCACGTTTTACGAGCGAAGAATCGATGAAGATGTATAAAATCAGTAGTGTATCAGTATGGTACAGTCGCCTTCAGAATTACCTTAACACGTTCCAAGTTACCGACCACCTTAGCTCTAAAGCTTTACATTAAATAATAAACAAAAATTGAAAAATGTTAAATTTATCCTCTGAAGATTACAAAAATAATTATATATCAATTATTTATTCATTTACTACCTAACTTCGTTCCACCTTAGAATCAAGTTATGTTGGTTACCTTTTCAGCTGAATTTATTTTTGTGAATGTCTCATATTTGCAGTCTCCCTCGAGCCATCTCAAAGCCTCTCCCTATCACTCACCCTGGGCTATCTAGCCTGGCCGGCCGTACGGTAAGCGTGGGGATTTCCGTAAAAAAACCCACTAAATGCCACAGTATAGACGGAGACAAATCTACCAAATGAAATATCATGAAAATTGGTCCACCCGTTCTCGAGTTATCAGCGGTCATCGCTAACACGACTTAGTTTTATATATATATCGATTTCAATATAAAGATCGTTCCTAAATTGGTTAATGTTCAGTAACTTATGAGGGCGACTGTACAGTGGTGGTGATTGACACTTGATTAAAGATTTCGTAATTGAAATCGTGGGAAAGTAGTTACCAATTTTGTATCATAGTAACTTTTATTAATTATTTCGAAAAAATCTTCGGTTAAATTCTGAATCTATGGGCATGTATAGACAGTCAATTTATATTGCGATCCAATATCGTGATCCGGTGTAGGGAGTAATCAAGTTTGTTTCGCGATATTAACCGTTTATAGGCATATTCATACATCTTCTTCTTCTTGAGAAGAAGAAGAAGAAGATATTCATACATATAAATATTTGCACAGATGAGAGTCGCTCACGTAAAAGCCAAGATAAACTATTTTATGGAATGGAGGAGTAGGAAAGCGTACCCCGGGCTCCGAAGTGCAAGAGATTGGCACTGTGATGCTGATGAAGTGTAAAAGTTAATAATATTCATTTAATTTTATTACCTGGCTATACTCGTAACACGACGTCGATGTAGTTAAATCATGACCGACTCATTTTTACATGCAGCTGTCAAAGATGACATATAAGTCGCAATTAAGACAATAATGTAAAATTTATCTTGATCGATATAAAGTAATTTAATTGGATTATGAAGCCTTTGACTTAATGGATTGAGAAAGGCGGCCTATCATTTTGATTACAGCCACGGTACACTCACGTTTTGCCGAAGCAAGATTTTTAAATAGGCCTCTACCATAATTATGCCGTCATATCGCAAATTTATTTACATTTTTAATAACCGCATCTGTTTCACGAATTAATTATAATCAGCGTCAGAAGACTATAAAATTATTTATATGGGTGTCTGACGTTTAGTTGGTACTGTAGAGAGTAAATAGTTATTTAAATAGTTATTCAATAAATTATACAACCAGCTAAAGTTACACCGGCGCTTTAGCGAAGCTACATGCAAAACAAATGATAATACCACGTTGCGAGACACAGACAGATTCTGATTGTCATCGAAACAAACGTTGTCCGACTCTCTTTATAAATAACTTTGGGTAAGAGGTAATAACTTGTCTAGGCGCGTTAGCCTATCATTTACAAAATAACAATCGCAAATAAAATGCGATGCGCGCGTAGAGTATTAGCGGTGTTGCGCGCAAACATCGCGGTCTGGTGTGTAATTTCACGTGCGCTGACACGGAGGCTGTTCGGCGCGATCGCCATACCACAATATATCACGAAGTCGCGTACGCCGCCACACTGTATAATTCGTGTAATTTATAGTACAGACCGGACTAGTAGCGAGCGGCCGACACGGTTAATAGTGTGTAACCACGCGACACACGCATTCGTGTACACTCGCCGTGTAAGAACGCTGCGGGCACGCCCCGTCAGCCACCGAGATGCCCATTTGATTAAACGGCCCTACATGGTAGTTTTGTGTGCTGTTCTAGAAACAGAACAACAAATAGGAGAACCATCATGGGTTAATTGCCTTATATATAATTTATGATATTCAATTTGCACTTCACATAAAAATATATTGCTGTAAATGTCTTCTTGCGTATTTAATGAATTTATTAATTAATACTACCGTATACCTAATTAGTCCACACTTTATACTGAAATACAATATTAAAATGTTCATGAATTCGAATTCCCTTGATAATAACTATAAAAATACATTTAAACAAATTTACAATTGGTTCTGTTCAAAATGAATTATTAGTTTTTCACAGAGATTACTGTCCGATACACACCAATTGCATTAATAAATAACTCTATTGGTTTATCTATTTGTCACCTTTCGTGTTTATGAGGGAGGCAAACACTATTTAAAAAGTTTTAAATACTTTCCTATACAAAATAGTTATCATATTTTAAAATACTTCTTCCTTGGTTAGCAAATTATAAAATGTTACTGTAATATTCAAATATTGCAATACATTTTAAGTGGTGACTGTATGTATCTACTGAGTGTATTTAAACAAGGCACCACTTTTTTATTTTACTCTTCTAGTATAAAGTTCGGACACATCGTTTTGTACGTTTTAATTTATTTTTAGTCACCTAAAGTGATTATTCATTCAACAAACAAATGGCGGAGCTTCATCAAACGAATATATTTCTGATCTTAACGTAGTATTGTGTATAATATTAATTATGAATATATAAAGAGTGCTCTATAGCAATACATGAACCTTTATATATCCTTGGTACTTGTTCGGGTGTAAAATAAAGCAAATGAAAAGACTGGAATGATAGTCACTCAGTTTGTGCATATCGTGTGTGTAATACCAACAGAGTGTTGGTATAGCTTCGGGCTACTTGTAGCTATAATGATCTGGACTTAAAAATGCATAAACGTCCAAGCAGTGACAGAATCCAAGAATTATAGTCATTGGTATGTGTGCATTGCGGTATTTTCTTACTGCAGTTATACTCTTGTGAAAGATGCCAGATGCCTGCTGCTCTTTTCTACAATACCAAGTAGTATATATAAAACTAAAATATAAAAAAAATACTTGGTTTGAGTTAGTACCCACATACTTATTGCAGTATTGAAATGGGTCAGAAGATAAATTTTGGAAAATATTAACACGCTACTTCATAGCTAGAGATCTGATTATAGGTACCTACTAACATATTGAATAGTTTTGCCGTATGGTCATGGTACCTCCGCCGGGTCCCTTTAAGAGGGTTGGACCCAAGAAGTACTGGCTTTGAAGTCGTAGCAGGTGACATGCGCACCAATGGTCTCACTGTCAAGGTTGCCCAAGACCGTGCGAACCGATCCGAATCTGAGATAAACACCTCGGGTGCCGAGGTGTTTATTTCATATGCAATCGGGACATAACGCTCTCATGATAATGATGAGAGTAATTTTTGCTTTAAGAAAAACAACAGTAAATGTAATGAATGTACTGATGGCATAGTGGCTTAAGTAACCTTGTTACCAATCGTCCCTGAATCGAATATTGTTGGTTCGATCTCTATCATTAGCATCTGAGTACCAATCTCGGTGTCTTCTGAAACTTGCACTTTGTAGCCTAGGGTCCGCTCTTATGGCCTTATTGCCGCTCCCCGCTTATTGCCGAAATTTGATTTATTTTGAGTTTTGTGGGAGCGATTGTTGAAACATAATAATGAGAGAAAAAATTGGAACTCAATCAAAACTGTCACCAATTGATAAATTAGAATATTTTTCACCGAGAAAATTCTAACGTGGTGCTATTTTTGGATGTAGGCCTGCAAAAGTGTATTTGAAGTTGTCTTTTTCAAAGAAAAAAGATCAGTTAAACTGTACCTTAATAAATTAAAAAACCGGCCAAGTGCGAATTGGAATCGCGCACGAAGAGTTCCTTACCATTATCTTTAAATACAGGAAAACAATAACGTTTATTGTATAGTAAATTGAAAAAGCCCCCTTAAATATTTATTATTATATTTTTTTAGTATTTGTTGTTATAGCGGCAATAGAAATACATCATCTGTGAAAATTTCAACTGTCTTACTATCACGGTTCATGAGATATATCCTGCAATAAGCAGTTTTATTATTAATATCGAGCAAAAAAATTGCAAAACATCAAGTTTCTTGTATGGGAGCCCCCCGATAAATATCTATTTCATTTTATTTTGTTTCTAGTATTTGTTGTTATAGCGGCAACAGAAATACATTATCTGTGAGTGTGCGTGTTTCAACTGTCTAGGTATCACGATTCATGAGAAACAGCCTGGTGACAGCGGAGCCTTAGTAATAGGGTCCCGTTTTACCATTTTAGTACGGAACCCTGAAACGCACTTTTAAATGGAAAGTGAACAAATTTTGCATCTCTTTAACTAGCTGATACGCTTCAGCTCCGCCCGCGCGGAGTTCGGTTATCGTTTTTTGGTTATATCTCCGGTTCTACTTAACCAATTGCAATCAGACATATGACCAAGAACTTTTTTAATGGAAAAAATCGCATCAAAATCCGTTATAATTATTAAAAAAAAACTATTTGTGTCCAGAATTACTTATTTAACATAACCCACGTATTTTTTTAAATTATCTTCAATGTACAGACATAACTAATTTACGATTTTATAATAATAATAGTACAGATAATGAAAGTAATACTGCTGATCTCTTTTAAACTCAAAATGATGAGTTACTCAAAAATCTCTCGTCAAAGTAACGACGGCCAATATAATAAGATAATCGCATAAAAATGTCGTTGTACTGCCTCCAATGCGTTTCTTGTACCAACCTAATTGACGGCAAAGACGTTTAAATTAGAGGGCGCAAAACAATTATCAATATTTAGCGTGTTGTTCTAATTGTGGTCCAAACGAAATACCCCGGGCACTTTAGACGTCAATCAGTTTGTACACGTGTATATAATGGCAGGAGCAACTTATTAATTAATCATTTTCCTTAATTATCATGAGGTTAACATAATAACGAACTTAAAAAATTAGTTTTATTATTCATTTGAACATCACACTCATTTCAATTACGTCCTGGAATTCGTTTGCAGCGCCGCCAACAGGATCTAATTGTATATTTAATGTTTTATTTTTAAATTGGTTCTACTGTTTAGTGCTATATACACGTAGACACTTTATTAAAATAAGACTTGCCGATTTCCAGTAAAACATAGTTAATATAATCGGTACTAATACTACCTTTTAAAAAGCATATGTCATCATCATCTAATTGAATGATTCATGCTCTAAATTATATAAGATTTTAGTTCAGTTAGAAGTTTTAATAACCCTGGTTACTGTGAAACATACCTTTAACTCCGAAAAAGTAGTTGGATTTAATTTAAGATTTTGTGACATATTATTATATTTATAACGTGTATAAAGGTGGCAGAAATGATTCCATACAATCTTGGGCCACTATTGTAATGAGATGAAAATGGTATGAACTAATAGATTCTGACTTATCAGATCCTTACTGAATGTTTCAAAAATTTTGAAAATCTGAGAGCTGAGTTTAATAAAAACAACCGCCCCCGCTGGCACGCGGGGGGGTATTCGAAGGGATTTCCGCACGATAAAAAAAAAAAAAGGTACGACCGTCCTCCATGAGCGTAGGCCTGGGGGTGGCAGGTGAGGCCGCCTGTCACCTCAGCAGAAGCAGGCCGGGACGGTGGGGCGGCTAGCGCCGCTCCCCCAAACCGGGGCAAGACGGGGACACCGTGGTTTCCAAACCCGAGGGGGCCATCTCGAAACCGGAGCTGGCCCAGGGTCAGTCGCGGTGCGAGGGATATGATCTATGGGCAACCTTACACCCCGGCGTCTAAAGACCCAAGACAGCGAGCGGTTTTAGTCGGTTCAAGCCCGATATAACCGCCCCCGCAGGCCGGCGGGGAGGTATCCGAAGGGATTTACGCACGAAAAAAAAAAAAAAGGTACGAGGTCATGAGTTATGTTAGGAGTTATTAGCTTCAACAATATCTAGCAGTAAAGTCAATTGTGTGAGTGATCTTCCGTGCCCAGTGTGAAACCAAGCATGTGCGATCCTTGCCCAAATCCGTAAAAATTAAAGCAATGGTCTTTGAAAATGAGAAAAAATTGGGCAAGCACTGAAAATACACATCTGAAAACGCGAAAAGAGTGAGGAATGAAAGCATTTGGCAGTTGTCAAATCCGTTAAATATTTTTTTTTTAATGTCTTACAATACTAAAGAGTTTAACTGATTTTCCTGATGTGGATTCGATTATTTATTATTAAATTGGATGTTCAGTAATTAATTAAAATTGTATTTGTCAATACCGCTATAATTACATGCAGTATACTGTATACATATATGTATATACAAATATGTATATACTGTGCATTTCAATCATCATCATCATGTCAGCCAAACGACGCCCACTGCTGGGCATAGGCATCCCCCAAGGATCTCCACAACGATCGGTCCTGCGCTGCCCGCTGCACTTCATTACTTTAGGTTAAATACCTTTTTTTTTTTTTTTTTTCGAGCGGAAATCCCTTCGGATACCGCCCCCGCTGGAGAGCGGGGGGTCTCCAGCGGGGGCGGTTATGTCGGGCTTGCACCGACTAAAACCGCACGCCGTCTCGGGTCTTAAGACGCCGGGGTGTAAGGTTACCCATAGAGCATATCCCTCGCACCCCGACTGACCCTGAGCCATCTCCGGTTTCGAGATGGCCCCCTTACTTGCTCTCCACTGTGCCATCTGCTAGTCAGAGGGATACGTGGAAAGCTTCCGAACAGCCCTCAACAGGGCCGTCCTCGCCTCGGTCGGAGTTGGCCGTAGGCGGCAGCGTCTCTCCTGCCCTAGGAGAGAGGCGCTGCCGTCTCCGTTGCCCAGGGTGCACCGCGTGGAGGTCCCCAACCAAGCACCCCTTAGGTTAAATACCTAGTGCAAAGTTTTCCTTTTATAAGTATTGTGTGTCCGATTACGCCATTAACCGATAATCTCATGAAAACTATCTTCCTTCCATACTTCTTCACTTCAAGACTCACAATTGAGCTAATTTTAGATATTTTAAGATAAAAAAGTTGGATTTTTTTTTAGATCACATCCCATCTCTTTACCTCCATGGCTCACAATTTTTCATCTTCTTTATGTTGGTTAATTATTCGCAAGGTTACTAAAATATTATTTTATTACACTATAAGCATAACAAGATCAACGCAATATCAAGAACAGATTTGTTAACATTATTCGATAGCGTTCTATAGTACCTTTCACACCATTTATTTGTGCAAATAACACAATGACTTTGGGTAACCAGTACTATTCAAAAACTATACTACGAACAGGTAGAACTCAGTCAACATCAATTTAATTTAGAGGAGTATCACTAGTGTCGCTACCTAAATACGATATTTTTTTCCAATAAGACGCATTTGCCACTAATAAGTCCGAATATAAATACTTAATTTCATAATCACAAACATGAAACTGACAGATCACTATAACATGAAACACCAAGAATTTCTAGACACCTTTGCCATTATAGCTTCGTATTATAATTGTTATACAAGTTCACAACGTATAACTGTTTTATGTCTCAATCGAAACCAACTATCAATACTAAATCATAAAGTTAATAACTTAAACAACAGTTCCTACTGCAATTCGATGCAAATTTACTTTAAATAAGCTTCCCTACATTTCACAACTTAACAACTTGAACATATAAAATATACGGCAACAACCTGTCTAACAAGACAGTTACTTCGCTCTCTGCAGTTACCTTCTAAGTTCATTCTAAGTAGCATGTCGAAGCAAGCGAAGGTACCGTTACAGGCGTAGCTAGTCAGTGCTATTGTTGCGTCGACGATGCTTATTGGCGGTGTTTCGGCTTAACCAAGGCCGCTCCTCCAATCACGGCTGAGAGGCTTTTCCTAGCAATAGATTTGCGTTAGTAGTGCGCATGTGCTGTCGCTGTAGGTATTTAGTAAGTAATTAGAACACTGAAGTGCATTTCAATTTAGTTATGGCCTTCTTTAAGTGATTATAATAGTATTAAAATATGTTTCTATTTTAGTATGAATATAAATCTTATGCGTGTACTTGGGTAAGTGTTGGTTACACAATGACGTTTCTATAACTTAACCTATAAAAGTATTTAGTAGTCCTTGGGCTAAAGGATTTTCGGTAAGATTTCTTATCGGAATGATAATATTTTTCACAGATTCTAATTTGAATAATTTGAAAAAGAAAAGTTTTAATTCAAATTTAAAGATTCATTACAAGTTACTCTAGTGATAGATAAAATGAGTATCAAAAGTTATTGCTCTTTATTTCCATTCACTGCCCGATTCGCAAGCCAATACATAGAGCCCATGAGAGAATCTAGCGCGTAAACCCACAGCTCTGTTTGAATCCCTAAAAAAAGGTCGTGACTTTTTATGACCAGTTTTTTTCCTCACAGGGTCTAACTTATTACCTATATATCTTTACTTATAATCGAGTAATAAAATAGCAATATGATGTTATTGCAAGTGAAGGTTGAGAGTTTAATTATCAATAATTCTACGATTTTTACTAATATTCTACGACATTCTACACAGCGCTCTCTAGACCCAAAGTAAGCATAGTGTAACTAGCTTGTGTTATGGGTTCCAGAATGCGGATAAACATACTTATATACTTTTTTTTTTGTAAATACAAACATATTACACCCAGACCAATGTAAATAGACATATTCATGCATACAAATATTTGCACTGAGCGGAAATCGAACCCGCGCCCCCTGTCGTAACAGTCGAATACGCTACCGCTACGCCACAGAGGCCGCCGTTATAAATACGTATAATTTTTTGTTTTTTGTTTTAATATCTGTGAATCTTATTCGAAACATACTGAACTTTTATCAGCATCCAAGTAGTTCTTCTCTGCGACCCCTAAGGGTTGCGTGCGAATAATCAGTATTAGGAGATTTTATCAGCAATACAGGGTACAATAATATAACTATTTAATATGATCCGTAGTTGCTACCCATAGGGCGCGTATAGACAGTCTATATATATTGCGATCCAATATCGCAATCCAGTATCTTGATCATATAATATAGGCATCAACATTATGTCAATATTATCCATATAATATATTGACTAAATCGTGATATATATATCGCCTACGAGTATACGTGCCAAGTCACAAGAGTCGGTAATAGTCCAAAGCGTGGGTTCATGTGTAATTCTTAATCATTTCGGTAGATGGCGGCGATTACATCGGATAGAGGCACAGGAATTTTTTAACAATCCACGACCAGTTCCATGGTTTTTTTTTAATGGCACTAATCTCATCCGCTTTCTCACTAATGTAACTCCTGTACACCAGGATTAATTCTAGTAACACATAACCGCCCCCGCTGGCTATGGCGGGGGTATCCGAGGGGATTTCCGCACGAAAAAAAAGGTATCTCAGTTGGTAGAGAATTAAAGAATATTGACACTGAGACTAACTACATTAAAAGTTATATTAACTAACTTTTTCGTCTTAAAGCATACTGCAATACATTATTCCTACACGTGTAGCGTGCTGCAACTAATAGACCATGCGGTCTATTAGTTGCAGCATCTTACGTAATACAATTTATAAACAAAACCAATGCCAGATTCGTTTCTTCTAGGCTTTGCCTATTTCCTTGCGAATCTGGCAGTAAATGTTAATGTAGAAGCAGATGTTACTTTGTGCCTTATATGACTAAATATATTTTGATTTTGTCAGCAATTCGAATCTTCTTTTGAGTCTGAAATATTTCCAAACTTAAATTTGTACGACTTAATTGCACAGTTAAATCAGACTAGTCTTCAATTGGTTTTGATTGGTTAAATATGATTCTTAATCAAACACTGAATAACAATTTAATTTAATTTATATACTAGCTAAAGTCTGTTATGAGATATGTGAGAACTATTTCGGAGATGTGCTCAAAAACCATAAAAACGGTTGTATTATCCCCATTTAGCTTAATTTTTTTGCCCCAACGAGATAGAGGGTATCAACCAGGTCATTTTTAAGACTTCATGTTGAAAAACTCCCAACAGAAAAATTAAATAGGTAATACTTGTACAAATTCAGGAGTCAACCTTTATTTTTATTTATTTATTTCACATCATAATATTATCCTTACAAATTAAATTGAATACACATTCTGCTGCTATGCAGGTACTTTAATGTGCTCAAATTATAACTCAGATTTAAATGTTAGTCACGTAATATTTTTACAAGATTTTAATAATATTTGTACAAGATGACACGTTCATTTATTAACTTTCACATTATGATTACACATTTCTCCAAAAAGACAACGACTACTCAGAATCTTTCATTCACAACTTTAATTTCCATTCAAGTCACACAAACTATTAGCTTCCGAATACGCGCCACTATGACGCTCAGACGGACTTTTACTTTTAATAAAAAATAAAACAGTGCGTAGTATCACGTAGGCACAATTTCCCCGTCATTACTGCGAACGTGTCATATTTATAATCTGTGGCGGTAGGCGCCACAGTTTTATTGTCTTCTCGGGTGGTTGTGTTGCACGTGGAAGGGTTATTGATGTAGAATTGTATGCTGTTGGTTGGATGCTGTTTGAAAGAAAAAATTATCATGTACATTAGTTTTAGAATTATATTACATTTTAATATATTTATGAATACAATATACAGAATGCAATATTTGAAATATAAATTTTATTATGATATTTATACTTCTATCCCAGTGGCGCAGCGGAGAAATGTGTGGCAGCGTCCTGTCGACCCGGGAATCTAATACAGGTTTAGTTTGTAGTTATTCTCTTAAAATAATCTTGTTAACAGCCTGGATACTAGAATAAGTGCTCGATTCATGATAATAGATTCACCCCTTGTAATATAAGGCCGAAAACAGATTGCAAAGTATGTGAGTGTTAAAAACACCTCTGCTCATCTCTGCGGACATATATAGGCGTGAATATATGGAAATAAAAAATTGTATAAATGTATCAATACAACTTTAACTAAAATATTAAGTATATTAAACACTCGTACAGATAAATTCTATGGAAAGACATCAACGAGGCGTGTTTTTCTTTAGATAATTACTTTACAAACAGACACGAAATACAAAACTACGTCCTCAAGTAATGTATCCCAACATAAAAATCGTCCAATATAAATGAAATAATTATACCAATTGATATAAGGCAACGATCTCTAATTGCGGGCGGCAACAAAATTTTGCAAGTAGCAATTTGACAATGGTACTATATGTAACCAATTGTCAATGAAGCCGGCACACGTGACGTCATTCATTGGTACTTACACATAAAAAGAAAGTCCCGAGCGCTAAGCAACAGTTTGTAATTTAAAATGATTACAGATCATTTATAAAGTGCCTTTTTAAATGTAATGGAGATTTGTAATGGCAAATAAGGCTGGGGTACAAACTTTGTAGCTTTATTATTACTTATTACTTACGAATGAAAATGACGAGAATTTAAGAAAGTAAAAATTAAATTAAGGTCTACAATTTTATGCCTAACCTCTAACACCACGCGGTTTCACTCGGGTTGATCCTGTGGCGATATCAGAATAAAAAGTGGCCTGGGGCCTTAAATTTCTCATTCTATTACTAAAGAATGTTTGAGTTTGAGAAATTAGTTGAGTAGTTTCAGAGTTTATCGATTACATACAAACAAATCTTTCCTCTTTATAATTATTAACATAAAGAAGTAATAGAATTGAGTTAGCACGTTAAGGACACAGCACGTTTAGCTGTCGGTCAGGGTTGCTTTATCTATGTCTATATCTATGTATGTGTCTCTTATCTATGTATTTATTTAGTCTTTACGGCTAATTGAAGCCCTAAAAAGTGGAGATCAGAAGGCATTCGCTTCACGGAAAATATCAAAGCATACGCTTCGTAGTTAGACCGAAAAGCCAACGCCAACTGTGTTGGGAAAAGGCTCGGAGAATTGTGATGGAGGGGTTAGAGGGTGAATTAATAATTTCGGTTACATATATTGTTTCAAAAAAATCACTATTTATCTATAACGGAGTGTACTATTTAAGTTCCTTATGTGTGAGTTTGACTACACTAGTTAACATACTAACGAGGTATGAAGCCACTTCCTCTGATTATCCGTTGATGAAGCGTCAATAGATATGGGATGCATATGTAAATATTTGTATCTCGTTCTTCCTGGTTTGAAGAGCGAAGAAAGATTATCGGGTTCATTAAATAACAATGTTTAAAAATAATTAAATATACCGTTCGGTGTTTAATAATGTAATTCATGAGATTAGCCCGGGAATGAGAGAAACATATAGAATGCGTCAGCTGCATATCTTCCCGGGCAAGTTGTTAAAATCGACTGAGGGATATTCAGGGTATGTAGAGTTTATCAGTGCGATGTACTTACTGTCGATCAAAATCCTACAGTCGATCCGCTGCTGGCAACACCGACGAGTACAGTGTAGCGGTAGCCTTGCATCAGGGCTTGGCGCTAAGCCCTTATCTCTTCCTGCTAATAATGGAGGCTTTGACATCGGAGATTCAGGTAGAGAGCGCCTGGTGTACGTAGCCATATAGTCTGTCTCTACCTACTCCTTTGGGAATATAGGCGTAAGTGCATGAATGAGATTAGCTTTAAGGACTCCTACTACTTACAAGGATTTTCGAAATATCCAGAATGGGTTTCAATCAGTTTCTCTCTTAGTAGTTTGGCGCGGGTCTAATTCTTTTTTGGTTACTAGAATTTTTCTACTTCTATTATCATTAAATATCGCTAAGCTTAATTCCTCGTGTTAGTAATGCGTTCACATCGGTATGACTGGTGTCGTGGGTTTTACCACGATATTTCGAGTGTAATAGATCATAAAATATAAGATAATCAATAAAAATATATTTATGGACATAACACACAGCACTATCTGGACCCTATGTAAATATAGTTTAACTAGCTTGAATAATAGATTCTGGAATGCGGATAGACGTACATACTTATATACATTTTCTTTTTTGAAATGAGAAATAAAGGTCTCAGTAGTTCGACGGTCGAGCTATTGAGAAAAAAAATCTCATTAGTTCGACGATCGAACTAATGAATCGAACTAGTGAGAACAAACGATGAGTGAGTTCAACCCGATTTAACTGGTAGAACAAGTGGGAATCTCTACTCACACTAGTTCTACTCTTTTGTTCCACCTAATATCGTAGAACTAGTGAGAAAAACTAGTTCCTTTTGTTCTACTGTAGACCTGTTCAGTAGAACAAGTGGTAACAAACGGAGAGGAATACTTTGCCGTGCCGTGAACCGTGGCTGCATATACAGATGCAGCTAGATTCATATAAATATACTAGTATTTGTTTTCAGCGGGAATCGAACCTACAACCTCCGATTCATCGAATGTTCTGTCTACCACACTATCATGGAAATTCCGTAACCACTTACCACAGTCAATATTGAAATAAAACTATTTTTTCAACGGATTCTATCGCGATTTATTTGATGTTATTTCAATGTTTTACTTCAATGAGTGACATTCGCGTAAACTTCCAACAGTATCACACAGTCAATATTTTCGTTTAGTTTTATAACATAAAAAGAAATATAGTTAAGAACTAAATTCTCTGAAATTGATGTCTCATAACTTTAAGTCTTGAAATCCAGGGTCCAATCAGATCAAGGACGTGTTGAGGAAAGGCCAGGTCAAAAGTACCTGTAACCAGCTTGCATGTATGGAAACAATTATGATAGTGGAAGAAGCGAAAGACGTATGCCAGGTTCGTAGCAAGTGGTAAGATTTCTTTGCCTTCCACAATGGAAAGAGGTGTGATTATATGTATGTATGTATGTCATTGAATTCATATTTAGACTAATTTAGGTACCAAATACCATTTTTGCTATTTCTTTAATTCAGCGTTATGTGTTGATGCGCAGTTGTTGTGACCGCATGGTCAGTAATACACACTTTGATCAATCCATAGACTAGAAGTACATCGTGTGCTTTTGGGGCCCCACCAAGATTTTCAGCCCAAGTAAACCTCACCTCACCTCACCGGCACAACTACTGATTGCGCTCTAGTGCAGACTTTGCTCTCGGAGTTGAGACATCAGATGCCAGTTACTTCCTTAAAAGATGTGTAAACGAAACCAAAAGGAGAAGAAAGAGTAAGCAGAGTCTGTGTTACAAAGTGAAAGCCTCGGTGCTAATGTGAACAACACTAAGATGATGATGAACTTTGAGTAATCACACACATGTTTCACAAACAAAATTAAATAACTGTGATATAAGGCTCTTGGTACTTGTTCTCGGGTTCGAGACGACTGAATATAGTGATAAAGAAATTAAGATAAATATTTAGACTATGAATGTTTGAGTGGTAAGGTATAATAAGGAAACACATGGCACAAGTTCGCACTTATATTTGTGAAGCAGGAACTTGGTTGATTCTAGAAGGCTAAAGGAAGATTGAAAGAAATATGCTCAAAGATTTATGAAAGTAACAGAAAAACGAAAAAAGAAGACACCGGAGTAAAATGACAGTTCCAACTGAACAAAATGATAGTTCAGCTGTCAAAACAAGAATTTGATTCTATAATATAAACGTCACTTAACTGTCAATTGGCCAATGTAATTTAAATTTTGACCAAGTATAGTTTTACATTTAATTTGGTATCAGTAAATGAATAAAAGTGTACAGGAAGGAATAGTAAGTCTTATCAGAGAAAGTTAGTTAAAAAGTTAGTGTTATCAGTGCACAGGAATCAGTGAATGTATATTTTATTTATTCCGGGTTAAAACAGCTGCCACTTTATTACTTTACTCAATTACTATTAGATTAGAATAACATATCCGCAGTTCGGTATACGGTGCAGGTGATTTGGGGTACTAATTCTGTTGAAACCGGGGTCAAACATGTTGGCTTTTTAATTACTAAATGGCTGTAGTACAAGTTTTTCCTAGTATCATATTGGATGTCAATATTTTTGAAAAAAAATACAAAATTATTTTATTAAAAAAATTATTAAAGATTTATGTAATTTAAATTAATATAGTTGTTGTTTGTGGTCATCTCACAAATTAAATAATAACTATTTACAATTTTACAACGGAATAGTAGTTAGCAGCCTCATTTACAAAAAAATTAAAAACACTGTTCTTTTTATCAGGCATGGATAGATGCACTTTTATATTAAAATGTATTTCTAATATCACGTACGCCCTGAATATACTGAGGAGAGTGGGTATTAGAGTTCTAGCAGTCCAGCACTTTACAATATTTCATTAGAGGTAATAATAATAATACTAATTTGTTTGCCAAGAAAATAATTTATATTGTTCATTCTCTTAGTTCTAATGTAGAAACATTAATGAGACTTAATACAGAAAAGAGAAGTTAAACACATCAACCCCACACTAGGTCTAGCCTATCTCGTCAAACTAAATATTTGTGATATTAGTAAATTAACGACTGTAAAGAGTCCATAATTAATTTTTAGCGCGTTACGTGGAATTTGAAACAACAACCTATAGATTGTGAAGTAGATACCGCGATCGTACATCAAACCAAATACAAATAGTCATAGCATTTTTTATAGGCTTCATGCTTTTTTTAATATAAGCACATTTAAAATTGTTGCTATTAATACTGGCATCAGTGTATATTGTAACTTTACACTTATAAAAAAGTTTTATGCACGTATTAAGGAAATAAATAATTTCAACAAAGTCGAAGTCACGCTTTTATTTTACAAAAGCTGCCACCCGCGTTGGTGCATTGATCACTGGAGACTTGCTCGCACATTCTCTAGGTATAGCCGGTGTTTTATGTATGACCGATAGAATCTTGTACATCATTTATGTTTAAGACTTACAGCGAACTTTAGGAGCGTATTTTTATTAATGTTACAAGTACAATTTTACATGATACGACCACGAAGACTGTTTCTTCAATGAGGGAATTATGATGTGACTCATTTTCTGTATCAGTTTTGTTTATAATGTATCGCACCAAGCGGGAGCATGGGGACGACCGGCGTAGAGGTATATGGGAGGCAAGGTTGAACTTCATATTTATTCGTACGTCTCTATACATATACTTAAGGGATACATACTGAACATGTAATTTTAATTTTGCCTCTCTTTCTCTTTCTTTCTAGTCACTTGGTAACAAGCTATCCTTTTCCTGTATAAACACATTACTAACACAAACATGCATATGGTGTTGAAACAAATTTTCAACCCAGTCGTCACTCATCGCCATAGTTACGAGTCAGAAATATATATTTTTTTTGTCATAATTAGTTGTCAGTTGTTAGACTGGGTCCGATTCAGTGCTAATATTTATCGTTACTAGTAAAGAATAATTTTGTTAAAAATTCAATGAATAAATAACTGAATTCTCCAGTGACTACCTAATATTTAATATAATAAAATGTTTAATTCTGCCCTTTCTCAATCAATTTTATGAATGTATACAGTTACCTGGTTATTCGTAGAGGTTCTCAGCCTTATTTCGACCCCGTCTGAACTACATTACGTATGTGCTGAATTTAGTGTCACAATATATTGGACATGTTCCGTCTGTGTCTGAATTTCAATCATATGCTCATCATAGGCTCCGTCTTAAAAATCACACGATTTAATACACTGTATGTGGACTTACAGTATACCGTGTTCTCACTGTTAAACCCGGTTAGTACAATATGCAATGAACAGTTGTTGGATTGACCGAAATCCAATCACCGTTAACATTACTTGATAAGCACGTGTTTGAACATTATCTCACCTGCTGGTAAGTTATGATGTGGTCGACGACGATGGAAATCGTTTACCTAAACGCAACCTATTTAGGCTATAGGTTAACTTGTTTAGCAGAGGGGTGCGGGCGTAGTTCTTTAAGCGTATTAAATAATAAGTCAATCAATCAATGAACTCATATTACACATAGAAACACCCAGACATCGTACATTGCAAATATGTATATTTGCATTAAATATACATATTTATTTGCATTGAGCAGCAATCGAACCCGCGACCTCTGACTTAGTAGTCGAACGCACTACTGCTACGCCACAAAGGTGGGTGTTGTGTTGTATTCATATTGTCTTTTATCAGTTGGTTATCACTTATCAATAGTATAGTATAGTATGTAGATAGTGCATTTACATTACAGCAAAAACAAAAGGGTGTTTTTGGAGCCCCACCTAGTACTTCGGGGCCCAAGCCAAACTCACCTGCAAACCGTTACACCTGCTGATTGGCAGACGAGGCTCTGGTGCAGGCTTTTCTCTCCGGTCCCCAAAAGCCATGATAAGCCAAATTAAGAGAAAGAGTAGAAGCGTTAACCCTGGGCTCTTAGTTGTGAGCTTTAGTACCAGTTGGCCCATGGCACTAGTGGGACATCATTTAAAAAATATATCAGTATCATTATAGGTCCAGCCTATTTTGTCATTTGTCCCATGGGACTAGTGGGACATAATCATACCATTTGTCTCATCATGGGACTGGGTCAATGGACAGTAAAACAAAGTTGACTGAAGGCTTAGTTGGAGTATGTAGAACCTGAATAGCTTTTTATATTCTGTTATTACTATTTTATTCACTAATCAATCTGAACAGCTGTTTTAGTAGCGTTAGGTCACACAAAATTGGTATTCCTGATAAGATAATCCCTCGCATCTTATACCAATTGCATGTTTTAGAAGTAGATTCACCTTTTAAGTATACTTAGCGTGGCGTGACCTCACTTATTATTGTTAAATTTTTGTATTTAAGCTATATTTTAGAATAGATAACGGAATAAATTCCATTCCATATATCCATTCCTCCATCCATCCATTAATTCCATACATCACGTAACTACGGCAAAATGTATAGCATTTTTTATAAACAAATACTATACAACTATCATAGTTTCCACAAGCGTATACGGTAGATATTGAACCAAGTCTTGTCACTAGAATAAAATACCCATAAAACTAATTAGCAATCTAAGGGTTTATGACGCTATAAATGAATAAAATGGACGCCGGGACCGGCCTAAGTTCACATGACTTACCGGCTCTTTTTGTCTTAACCTGATAAAGACGTTTCAACTAATTAAAAGTCCAACATCGCTTAGTATGCGTAGCACATTAATATGTATGAAACCAAAATTTCCTGAAATGAGTTGAAAAAAAGGCTTTACTAAATTCGTTCAAAGCACTAATTTAAACCTTCTGCATCCATCTTAATACTCGTAAGGATTCATCTCACCAAGGCCAACTTTAGAGAATGGAGTATTTAAATAATTACAAAAAGATCCAGCACCTCGGCAATGATCATTATGGTGATAGCATTATTGTAATTAAGAGTCCAACTTGTGGTGATACTGCGGGAGGCCAAATAAAAAACTGAAACAGTGCATCTTAACAATGAAGTATTAATGAAATGCCGATCAATTAACATGATACCACGCGGAGTGCGCGACTCTAAGTGATGCATAAATAACACATTTCCTATAATCTTCAAATGGTCGAGTTATACGGTAAAAACCGATTTGCCGCTTATATCGCTCACCCCGTGACGTCGCCTGCCGTCAGCGGGGAGTTACCGCACTCTAGTGAGAATTTACCATGCCGCCATAAAAAGTAATGGTATTCGATCGTCTTGATAGTTCATTGTCTCTCTTTTTTGCAGTTTCAAGTTCTGGACATAGTAACGATACCTCTGTACCGAATGTAATCTATAAATATATTGTAATCAATAAAATAGTTATCTACTTACAAAATACATTATCTTAACGTTAAATAGATTGTTAATAGTAATACCCTTTTGGTTCATAAAATTCTAAGTTTATGTTTCTTAATATCAGTATAGACGTGCACTTAAGGAAGATTACATGACATCTTTTTTCCACTTGTATAAGGCCGAGATCGGTTAATACAGCTCACGAAATAAAGTGCCAATGAAATTACCAGATCGCTTAGTGAGTATGCTTACCATTATGGGAATATAAAATATCCTCACTTAATAAAGAAGTAGATTTTAAACAGAAACCAGATATTCAGCATTTGCAATTCCAGTTCCGAAATAATCGCCAGTAGGAATTTAAATAAGGTGCCAATTAGAAGGAGGGTTGCCAGAGCGGGTATTATTATAATGTCTTTTAATAATTTTATGTGAGCGACATTAAATGTTTGACGTTTACTGCTTAATAATAAAATCTTGGGAGCTGCGCGGGTGCGTGCCGCGTTCTGAGCTCGCCTCAAAAGCGACCAATAAAAAGTTTGATCAGTCCATTACAATTTTTACTTGTATTTATTTAGACTAGACTTTGATATACAAAGAAATACGAAAGCACGTGTATATTTCTATAGATTTGTGTGTATTTTTGGTTTACACTTTTAAACCTAGACAATAAAACATCTAATAAATTTATGATTACGTCAATATCAATACATTTACAGCCCGATTAGCAAGACAATAGGTAAAACCTGTAAGAAAATCTATCAATAAACAAAACCATGGCCACTCTTTTTTCATTGCCAGTAATTTCAATGACTATTAACAAATTATATGGGCAAGTTAGATGTTTCAATTAGTACACTGATTTTAAAGGAGAGACTTCATGGAAATAAATAAGTGGTGGAAGAAATTCAATGCGACAGTATTGTTAAAATTGAGTCCCGATTTAAATCTAATTAAGTCTTACTAATTTCAATTTATTAATAAACACATGTGTTTAATGTATAAGTTTTATATATTTATAATCGTATTATTGAAACAGTCGTTACTTTAAGAAAGTTTTGTTTTACAATTTACTTTACAATGAATAAAAATAACATTGCAAGATTTAAACTATTCCTAAATAATAAAACTAAATTACAAGTAGATGCACGGTATCAAATTAACATAACAAAAAACCTAGAATGCTTTACATATATTAAACCAAAATAAAAAATGTATAATATCAACCGCGGAGGTTGTACGTGTGTGGCTTGACGCAAAAACCAACTTTTGAAACGTGAAACAATAAATCAAAGTACAAAAAATACGTGTTACCGCGGTCCGTTGTTTACACAGACCCATCGACATTGTCGCGAGCCCTAAAAACAACGAGTTTTGCACTTGAAACCTTTAAGGAGAAGTTATTCCTTAACACTTTATCTGTACAACATATTCAAATCACCTTTAAAGTATAAGCATAATAATGAAATGACTGTAGTCTTTCACCGAGGATCATCGAAAGTGTAACTAAGAAAGATGTTATGATATTGTTTTGGTTAACCAACTGTGCCTTAACATAATAAATAGTTCTTTTTCCTCATTACCTTACCGCCCAACCCGATGGCATGTAAATGCAAAAACTTTAAATGACATACAATACTCCAGCTACATATTCACTTAGTGAAATTGAGAAATAAAGAGATTTTTTTTACCACCAAAATGTGCTCTAATTGATATTTTATTCAACACTTTTGCTCTTTGGGTGGCGGACATGAAAATATCAATAATGAATATGACACCGGCGACACAGCGCGGCGCTTTTGTTTATGTAAATTGGATGTATTTCATACAAACTACTTTTTGTTTAATTCATTCACCGTGTATGTTTACTTGAAATATGTGTTTGTTATATTTATTTATACGCTTTGTTGTAATTTGAACAGTTATCTTAATCAAAAGTAATCTTCAATATGCATTTAATGATAATGTTATCATGATGAATAATGATGATTTGCCCTATTGCAGTTAAACTAATAATATTAAACGATTTATTACTTATGTTTATAACACTTTTGTCAATGATAGTCACAAGGAGATTAAGATGTATGTTCAGGCCACTTTTTAACGTCTCAAAATTGTCTATTGAAGTAACTAAGAATTGTAAGGCCTGATTGTTGAGTAAATCAGTTAGGTAATTATATTTTATATACTTTTGAGTGTATTTGCATTAAAAATATATATATTAAAAAAATTGATACATTCAATTTCTTAATCTGTAATTTTGTGTACTACAGGGTGGGGCCTGTTTTTAAAAGCATAAAAAACTAGACAGATGTTACTTAATAAAATGAGCCCCAATTAAAAATAATAACATGATTGATTCATACAAAAACAAACCCCTTTCATCAAAACAATTGATTTGACGTCTTATTCGAAATCTTTCAAATTATATGTTTCACTTGGTAGCACTTTTATTTTTCTCTATTAACTAGAAGTTGCGTGTGGCATCGGATCTACCCACCTCGTTTACAGCAATACTTCTGTGACATTACGTATTAATAATATAGAACAGTATCTAGATAAAGAATGCAAGAAATTAACAAGTCTGTTTACCCTCCCATTTTTTATCGTCCAAAGATAATCACATGCTTTAATAATAATTTGTAGCATACTATCAGAGTATCAGTTCTTTCGGATGTCGGTATTATTTTTTATAGCTACGATCCACGTAGCACTGATTGGATCAGTTAAACAGTGACAAAATACTCGGGACATTGCTCCTTTGTCGTGATGTTCGGTTTAGTTCCCGAGATGTGTCTCACGATATTTAACCTCATGTCATTATTAAGACATCACTTGCCCGGTGGCAGGGAGATCTTCTTACCGATAACATTTCAGTCATTTATATCAAGTCCCGATAAATGAATGGAGTGAACAACGGATAAATGTATTGTGCTATAGTATAATACTTGATAATACTGAACTATTTTAATGAGAACGTAAATATTTCAAAGATGTAGTTTTTTGGCGCTTTGAGCAGGTAATTTCTATTTTATATTTGTTACAAAAAACTGTTCAAAATTATTTCGGTTTATTGAGCAATAAACAAAAGATCAGAAACATTTGTCACCACAACGACAACAAATCGTTGCTCAATCATTCATGACGTTTGAGAGTTTCTAAAAGTCGACAGAGGAAACATTAATTAGGAGGCCACCCTTAATTAAATTGTGACGTCTCAGCGAATTTCCCTAAGATACCCACACTTGGTGGTCTGCAGGTAAACGTAGATCTGTATGTAAACTTTATGGGCACTAACCGTAAATGTAACATTTTAATGATTATCAATTAAAGAGCAATCCCTTACGGCACAGTCATTAAGCGAGCAGACTACAAGATCGCGACAGTTTTATACTCTGGGAATTTAGAAATAGGCTGGTCTTTTGAAAACTTTAAAAAAGAATATGCTGTAATATTCTATAAAACATGTATGGTGCCCTAAAAAGATACTAGGGTTGTTGTATCTAATGCTATAATTTTTACCACAGGTAGTAAAAAAATATGATGCGATAGGACACGAACAAAAAACAGATTATTACGCATCAAAAAATAAGTTATTAAATTGATGAGCGGCAATATCCTTTAACAAAAAAGGCGTTAACCACGAAGAATAGGTTCATATTTGTTGTTTAATTAAGAAATTTTTACGCTATAAAAGATTGCTTTTAATATAATAAAAACAGTGATTGTGGGTGGAGAATCCGGGAGTTTCATAAATGAAAAGCTTTATTAAATGACTTGCTATACGGACTGTGCGTATACGGTAGGTAATTGTATAGTGAAAACAAAAATGCGTAAGTTTTTAGTCCCTTATATAAATATTTATATAACTATTGAATAACTTAAAGTCGTAATTTGTCAATCCCGATAGGATTCAATTTATTTGTTTGGGGTTAATTTTAGGTTTACATAATTTATCTAATTAACAAATAAAAAAAGTGTAATTCATATCCATTAACCACAAGTCTGCACACGATGCTCATAGGTACGTACGTTATTTATTATGTAATCACTTTTTTATTTTATCAGTAGGTGACGGAAATCCAGTTCATTAATATTTACTGTTATGCCTATAAGAGATTTGGTAATTGAGATTTAAGATCAAAATAATTAAGATAAGATATTACTAGTATACATTCTGTCCGAACGATCTTTATTGGAGATAAGGTATCATGGGACTTACTGTCCAAATGTGAAGCTATGGGACTGAGAAACTACTTCAGGCCTAACCAAAACTACAGTAAAACGACTCTAACTGCTTGGTGCTGAATCCCATGCTGAGTGCTGAGTCACTAGACATCCTTGAACTCTAATGACTCTAGTCACGGAAATATGGGTGGCTGGGTTTAGCGTACGTAAATAAGCACTTGTAAACGTCTCCTATCAGGTGCAAAGAAATCCAATTCTAATACTTTACGCAAGGTTTCAGAAATAAAAGAATAAACAACACCAATACATCCCGTTATAGCTTGTTAAGAATGATATTTGTGTATCTACACAGTGCCTCTGTTTGGGAGCTTCACTGTGTCTAATTTTCTCAGCAAGAGGTCTGTCGTGCTGCGCTTTTGTCAATGCAAAATCATTAATCAAGGTCAAATCAACGTCTTGGCCAGTTTTATTAACATTTGATCCGCTGCTGACTGTGTTTCTTTGACAAAGCGGAGTTTACTGATGTAATTAAGTACTGTACACCGTTGCGGGAGCAGTGGAATTCCAAATAAATATACCTGGATGGTAATCACTTTGTTAGTCAATCAATAATTTACTATTGTATTGCAGTAGCATTGTAGTAGTAATGGAAAGGGAATTAACACAATAACGATATAGGTATGAACTGGTTGATGTTTCGGCTAGACCTTTGTTACCAACCGCAATGTGAACGCGTGCACTTTCGTATAGCTGACATATTTAGGTCGGTTTAGTTTTCGCCAGTTTTTTTTTCTACAATGTCCCATGTTGTATTAGCTGTGAACGGGTTAGTTTTTAAACATAATAAATTTGTATGTCATGGCAAGCGAAACTTTAAAAGTTAGTGTAGTAGATCTTAGTTTGGTCGTTTTTTTAATGAAGGCAACCACTATATTTTATTGTAAATATATTTACTGTACCACATTGACAATTGAATATTTAATTACAGTAATAAATCTAAGTGAATTTAATATGTTAAAGTCTGGCACCGTCTTTTTTTTCATATAAAAGAAATATGAGTCCCGCGATCGTTTGAGCATCCCGACAAACGCTTATACGACTAACCCATGTACCTACATACTGAAGTATGTGGTTAAGTACTAAAACAAGTTCCCAAACTCGTTCGGGGACGTAGTATTAAACATGGTCATAGACTCACTGGTGGGATCATTCGCACAAGGAATACTAATGAGTACAGATAACTATTATAGAGCATTATCATTAAGAAACAAGTCACATAATGTAAAATGCAGTGGCTCTGATCTTTCTATCACGCTTACATTGCTATATTCGAATCAAAAATGCGCGAATAAAGTGAGATAGGAATATATTAAGGAGTGTGTATGATAGAGATGAACAGCCGTCAAGGCAGGTGTCGCGATACATCTGCGCGTGCGCCTTGACTGGCACGTGCGCCACCACGAAAGCTTTCAGACTAAAAGCACCCGCCTAGAAAGTTCTATGATGTCTTGGGCCAGTTTTTAAAAACAAGTCGCATTAAAAATGTCTAATATATGTTGTATACATGCAACCTTATTCGTTTAAAGTACAATATAAATAGGTAATGCTTGTAGTTTAAAAAGTATGCAATGAGATTCTTATTATACCGCGTTGTTTTTACAAGGTATTACAAACAGACACACAAATAAATTTCTGGGCACATAATACATATTTAATAACAAAAAGTTCAAAAACATTGCAAAGTATTAATAAATACAATCAACAAAATGTTTCTTAACTGGTATGTAAATATAGATTTGCGATCTTAAAATGTGTAGTTGGATATAAAAGATAAATTGCCCTCTATATGTCAATCTAAAATTATAATTGAAAAGTAAATTCTTGTAATTTTTTTTGGTAGGTATCATTAACCACAGCGTGTACGGCACGAGCGGTCGCCAATTTTATAACCAATTTTGAAAACAGGAAGGCTGCGCGTGCGACGGGCTGATTTTAATAATAAATCGATGCCCCCACAACTCACCGGTGGACAGCGTTTGTCTGGAGCACTAGCCTGAAATTATCGACATTGCACAAAATGTAGGGGGCGGGGACCAACGGTTTCTGTTCAGCCGGCGAATTTTTATAGCGGTAGCAGGAATTGTCGATTAGGGGGTTATTAAGTTTTGCCACTTCGATTACCGATCATCCATGATTGTAACATGTCAGTCATGGCAGTCCGTGGTTTAAACAACACATAAACCATCCAGTTGTGGTATTGCGGCCGAAATATTTCTTAATACAGATGCGTTTCCCTGTTTGTTATAATTTTACGAAAACGACCTATCATCATATATTTCATTAAAGGTCATGGAATCGAATTTTATGCTATCACATTACTAAAATCTCTTTTAATTTTAACGAGAGGAGACAATGCAAGGAACCTCACATTAAGGTCTATCAAGTTTGAGCAGCAGAGAATTTGGTAATAATTGAATAACGATCTGCCTGAGAATTTCGAATTGAGTTTATTTAAATATAAAAAATGCCTTTAGGTTCACACCTAAAATGAGGCATCGGCTTGTTAAAAAGCTATTAATAATGTTTAGACGTATTCCAATAAACGTTTTAACACCTTTTCTCTAAAGGTATCATTAGGCTTATTATTTCGCGCCTCATCCAAGCCTTCGATGTGCAACGTGTCGCGCTGGGCTGGTTTCTTTTTTATATTGAATGAGGTTATTATTGAAAATATCTGCAATTTTTGTCATTTTTTATAACTTAAAATTGTAGTAGCTATCAGATTAAATATTTTATTAATCGGTTCATACTATACAGATATATGAAAAATGTGACTACTGCAACGAGAAACATACTCAAAGCTACCAAACCCAGTTGATGTTATCATTGTTAGGACATGCAAGTGTATAAAAAGACCTGTGCTACTGTGCGTATGGAACCCCGAAAGTTTATTAATCTCGAAGTAAATAAAGCAATCTGGGACTTCATTAAAAGGTTTAAATTTTATCTGCGAAGTTTATGTTAACCACCGCGTGCAGGGCGCGCGGCGCGGGCACATCCGATACCGAATCGTACTAATTGGAACTTTGTACCAACTAATTAGAATAAGTTGTGGTTGTGCAGACTTAAATTTATTTTGGATCTGTGCCGCGGTGAAAGTATTCCCTAATTTTCTTTTATTTTTAATTAAATTGATGTATTTAATTTTTAAGAATCGAATCACGCACAATTCAATTTATTTTTAGCCTACTTGGGCTACATTATAAAACATAATGTGTGTATAATTCATTTAAAGAGGTACATATTAATCAAATATATTTTATAGATAATTAAAAAATAACTAAATTTAAAAGTAATAAAATTTAGAATTGAATAATATGTATTCCACAAAAAGCATGACATAAACTTAATATTCAATTTTTTTATACATACACTCAAATTACTCACTCTTACACTTTAATTACCGATAATAATTGTCTACAACAATATTAATTATAATATTAAATATTTTTATATACATACTAAATTGAATCCTTGTTAACATGTTTTCGTTCCTATACCCAGAAAAAAATACTGAAGCACGGGCTAAAAATAATAATAATAAGTGGACCAATCAAAATTGTTGATCGACATCTAAGGGCACATTCACAATATTTGCAGTGCGATGTTGCATCGTGAAAGGGACGTCGCATTTCAATACTAAATAATCACGAACTGTAAACACTTTCGCAATACTGGCGGTACGACGGCGCTTCATAAAATTTTACTACAATTCGTGGGAATTTCTTATTTAGATATTGTTAACGGGCCCTTTTTTTTTTTTTTTTCGTGCGGAAATCCCTTCGGATACCCCCCCGCCGGCCAGCGGGGGCGGATATGTCGGGCTTGCACCGACTAAAACCGCACGCCGTCTCGGGTCTTCAGACGCCGGGGTGTAAGGTTACCCATAGAGCATATCCCTCGCACCCCGGCTGACCCTGGGCCATCTCACCACTAACAGCATCGCTCATCCTGTCTCCTCTGAAAGCAGAGGAGTACGGAGAGCGATGTGTTCCCGCCACGTTGGGTATTGGCCGACGATCAATGCCAACCCTATGAAGGGGTGAAGGGGAAGCCATTGACCGCCGCCCAGGGTGTACCGGCCGCTCCGATTCCGTTCCCCCCGGACTGCAGCGGGATCGGAATCGGAGCGACACTCGAGGAGGTTACCCAACACACACCCCTGTTAACGGGCCCTGTCGTGAAATTATACGATACAACGGTAAGTATTGTGAAAGAGCTTAACGCAGTGTGCGTTGCCAAAAGTAATTCGAGATAATGATTTGTGTCATTTGGCATATCCGCTAATTATTATCAAACAAAAAAAGGGATGAAAAAACGAGGGACTATGGATCTTGATGTCAAAAGCTGATTGTAGTACATCCCTAATATGAATATTCCAATTTTTTTTTGTTTCTATATTTGAATATTGCACAAAAACTACCAGACCGATTTTAATTAACACTTTTGTGTTAAACAGCTTACGATTACTATTGACATTAATTCCAAATACAGACAAATTAAAAAATAAATATCTCCCAAAGTGTATGTATTTGATATTCAGGTTTATTATGTATCATCCGCTAGCGTTTTGTGGCCAATGGCCAATATATATATAGGTATAAATAGGTTTTTTTAATTTTTTTTTGTGTCGTGCATTATAGTTATGGCATATACACTTTTGTACATAATGATTTTTTACACAGTAAATAATTATATACAAGGCATTGATATGAGTAAGTATATTTACTTTGAAATAAAACTATTTTTAACGGATTCTATCGCGATTTATTTGATGTTATTTATTTATTTGATTTATTTCAATGTCTGACATTCGCGTAAACTTCCGACAATATCAAGTATATTTACTGTTTAAGACATCTCGCGAGCTTAAGCGACAATAAGATTACCCGTATTTAAGGCATCTTCATCAAATGATGCCTGTTTAAAGTTACCCGAAATTAATGGATTTTATTTTAATTAACGGACTATTGACATTTTACAAATGTCAAAACGAAGCATAAATAAGAAGTTGCAATCTAATGATACAGAAGGTTTCAATTTCCAACGCAGCATAGGTGTCATTGTACATGACAAATTATTTCAAACAAATTACCTGTCAACTTTTTCTCACGGTGTGCTGTTATCAAATCACGCACAAATTATTGTCATAGTGGCCTGTGACAGGGTTAAAGGGCGACAACGGACGTTGAGTTCCTGTAGACATTAGGCATGCTGTATTTTTAAAAATTAGCTTTTAACGTCAAAGATTAATTGATACGGAAGTCAAGGTGTCATAATACTCATAATATGTTGCATGCATTCGTGATTTTTAAAGGCGTTGCAAGGTTTGTTATAAAATGCTCGTAAAAATACAACAAAATAATTAGTGTTACATATTTAAGGAGTAGAGGAATAAGGTTTCTAACTTTTATAAAGGCCAATAGTACATACTGCCATACCGGTCACATGTTTGTACAAAATTTTAGGTACGATAATGATTTCGGGGTGCGAGGGATATCCTCTATGGGCAACCTTACACCCCGGCGTCTGAAGACCCGAGACGGCGTGCGGTTTAAGCCAGTTCAAGCCCGACATAACCGCTCCCGCTGGCTGGCGGGGGGGGGGGGGGTATCCGTAGGGATTTCCGCACGAAAATAAAAAAAAGGTACTTTATTCTGTGCTGTGAACCAACCCTATCTCTTCTAGAGTGGAATGATGTTTTGAGCACTACGAACATCTCTAATAGCCTAACAAAAACGAAGAGGTACGATATAAAGGGATTTCATTTCAAATATGACCCTGAGTGGAGGAGACCCTGTGTGTATATGGAGTCTTATTAACATCTTCAGGGCTTAAGCCAAGCTTACCTGCAAGTTGGTACACTTGCTGATCAACGAACAAGGTTTACGAACGGACGAGATTACCGCTAATATAATAATGTAGACTCTCAAGGGTTACCTAAGTTAATTTACCACAACGTAGAAAAAGTCACTGCACTGGCGGTGGAAATGATAAAAAAGTCTCTTCATTTTTTTAAAGAACATTAGTAACCGAAATTACTAGTATTTCCCCTAACCCCTGCAGCGAAGCTTCATTGCTTGTCTTTGGAGTGGGTTCACATCAGTAGTGCAATACCAGAATTTGAGCCCAGGACCTTTCGACCGTAAGACCGACTCCTTAACCATTAAGCTACCGATGGTTAAAACATTATATTACTTGGCAAAAAAGGTCTGACCCCACATTTCACATTCAAGCGTAGTTTTGTTCTTATTTTTTGAATATCGTAAATAATACTAAGTTTTTTTTTATACCACTAAGGTGGCAGACAAGCACACGGCCTACCTGATGCGAAGCGGTTACCGCGGCCTATGGACGTGTGCAACACCAGTGGCGTCACACTCGCGCTGCCGACCCTGTAAAGGAAAGGGGATGGGAAAGGAGTTTGGGAGGGAATGGGAAAGGAGTTTGGAAGGGGATTCGAAAGGAGTTTGGGCTCCGGCACTCTCACTCACCAAACGGAACGCAACAATTCAAATACTGTTACTTGGCGTTGATATTCTGTAAGAGGGTGGTGCTTCCCCGGTCGAGTCGGCCCATTCATCTAACGGCCAAAATGACTGTTGCTTGACTCTACCACTCAAAGTTTGTTTGTTATCCTTTATTATTTGTGGCTAGTAGACTGATTCCATGAAATTTATTCCAGAACAGAAGTCCCTGAACAAAACTGATGCAATAAATGTATTGATTATTGCTTGCAAAGAACAGATCTAGTAATATTCAGTGATGAATAATGATAGTTTGCAAAAAGAGCGTACATGTCAACTGCTAGACATTGTTGGCAAGCAGTAGAATATATTATCAAGAAACGATGTGCAACGCCTTAAGGCAAACTTCGTACAAGACAAAATATGCAAATAAAGGTGCTAACATATATTATTATGTGTTACAACAGAGTAATTTACGAAAATATATATAGAGTAGACATTTTTATATCACTTTCATGATAAATAGTAAAGCTTGTTTTACTTCTCTCAGATTCTACATTTTCATTCTTTGAAATATTATATTATATTAGATGTATTTCTGTATATTAACAACTATCATTTTCAACTACTGGATATGAGCCACTTTCAGGTTTCATAGACTTATTGGCTTAGTGATGTAGATGTGCTGGAACACACCCTCGTAATAAAATAAATTTATTACTCTTAGTTTTAACGGAAAGAACTGGACATATTTTGCAACAAATTACTTTATAATTAGTACAGATGAGTTGTACTCATGTTCGTTAACAGTTTGAGGCTTACATACTTAGTACATTATTCTTAGTTCTATGCTGATCCACAATATACCAGCAATTTTTTTGATATCTATGCAAACTTATCCACGATCTATTTTCTCCTCTTCTTCTTCATGCGAGTGCCAATATATTTTGAAGCCGAGGGCCCTCTCTTCTACTTTTCCTTTTCACAAGTTGGTTTTGTTGACTTTTACGAGAGCAACAGCCATCTGACTTCCTCAACCTCGATAGGAACGCTTGCGCCAGAGCCTTGTCCGTCTATTAACAGGTGTACCATTTTACAAGTAAGCTTGGTCTAGGCCCGTAGATCTTGATGGGGCCTTTCACGCCGTAACTTTTCATTCAATCATATCATTCAGAATAAGATTATTCGTTATTCAATTAAATTTGTAATTTTAAAATCTGAAAATAAACACCTAGAAAGTTATACAAATGGTTTCTTAACCACCAAGTAATTGGCGATAAAATTTAGAATAATACCTATCATGCGTAAAGATCTTCTTCTGGTAGCAGCATTTTGTATTAATGTATTTATTCTCACGTTCGGCATGTAACATGATGATTTGTCGGTTCGATAAAGTGTTTAATCATTATCACTACCGCCGGAAAAATCTAAACAATTTTATTGTCACCCAGTGGCATTACAGGGAGGGGCTAAAATACCTGCCATTAGGGTTAATAGCTTTTCGTCTGTTCACTCACATTCCCACGGATAATATAAGTTCGAGTAATTTTGCATTGTACTAAATAGCTATGCTTCTAATATTATAAACACGAAAGTTTGTAAGTATGGATGGATGGATGAATGGATGTTTGTTACTCTTTCATGCAAAATCGGCTTAACGGATCTGACTGAAATTTGAAAATGTTTTTTCATTCAAATACGTGTATATTACTTATTTCTAAAACAATGTAGTACGCAATGTACTGCAATAAGGTAAGATTTTATGTTTGTCCTCCAGAGATCTTTGGTTCAGTGAAATGTCTGTTGTGTCTACAAACTTGCTTTTGAAACTACCGGCAATCAACCCCTTATCAGCGTATAGAAACGATAAAATCTGCGCCTGCGACAATTTCATCATTGTCCCGCCCATTAACGCCCATTAAAATTCCAATCAACACACACTTATTCATATGTCGAAGACGCTACTGTGACACGAAGACAACGTGACGTGCCATGTCCCGGCGTCTCGTAATGAGAAATTACCTGTTTATTTACCTGGCTTATTGTCACAGTTGAATTAATTGATGCCACCGGCTACCCAAAGGGCCCGCCGACATTAAAAACTGATATCCTCTTCTATGACCCAATAAACTAGAATCCGTTTTATTTTGACTGTGACTAATTTTGTTAGTTTTAACACGGCGCTTCGCGGCGCCAGTTGTTGTAAAAAACAAACAAACATTCCGTAGAACTAATGAGTGTGTAATTTTGTTAGGGAGGCTCCATGTAGGCGGTCCCAGGACTATCGACATGCAGTGCTAGAGAAAATTAATATTCCAGTCAAACTCTGCCCTGTACTTTAATATTAAAATTCTTATCAAAAGCAATTTTCTTTTAATTATAGATTAAAATAATTTCAAAATTAAATTCCTTGCTGGAAGCAGGTTGTTCCGCGAGCCGCATATGAATTTAAACGGAAGGTATTATTTTCTTATGGCAATTTTTTTTCATTCTTTTTGTTATTTTTATATTATTTGCAATGCAAGGAAGTCGTCATCTCAATAGTAAGTATTAAAGTGACATAATATAGCGGCTTGCTACATAAGAGGTATCATTCCCATATTAAATTTAAAAGAAGATAGTGCAGTGGGGTGGGACGGCATATCCTCCACTTTGCTAAAAAAATGTCGGCGTATTTTGGTACCACCAATTACTTACCTGATTAATCGGTGCTTGCAAACAGGTCGTTTTCCGGATACCCTCAAAATGGCTATAGTTCATCCCATATATAAGGGAGGGAATAAGAACAATGTGAGCAATTATCGACCCAGTTCGGTTCTCCCTGCACCATCAAAGATCCTTGAGAAAGTCCTCAGTAAACATCTAAGGTCTTTCCTTGACAAGCACCAAATAATAGCTGACAATCAATATGGATTCCGTCCTGGGGTGTCAACTGAGGATGCCGTATTGGACCTGACTCAATTTGTGGCAAAAAATCTGGACAGTCGAACCAAATGCCTGGGGATGTTTTTGGATCTCTCTAAGGCATTTTACACAGTTTTTATTCCCAATCTTATAGCCAAGTTGGAACTCACTGGAGTACGTGGCATTGCTCTGGAGATTTTCAAAGATTATCTTCGTAATCGGACACAACGAGTTAAAATTGGTACTCACGTTAGCGACGAGGTGAACATAACCTACGGAGTTCCACAGGGGAGCATACTAGGGCCAATATTGTTCCAAATATACATAAATGACTTGTGTAGAATGTTCCACTCCAACGCCAAAATATTCACATACGCAGATGATACGGCTATCATTGTATCGGGTCCGACGTGGGATAGGGTCGGCGTCGCTGCGGAGTCGTCTCTGTTGCAGATTATGAAGTGGCTCAATCAAAACCTTCTTACAATTAACTTACAGAAAACCTTTTTTCTTCCTTTTAGTATTAGCCATATAAATAGACTACCACCTACCTTCAAGCTCTCTGCACACACTTGTGGTAATCAACAGCCCTCATGCCAGTGTCCAGCAATAGCTAGAGCTGAGTATGTAAAGTACTTGGGAATATACATAGACCAAGGACTAAAATGGAACAAACAACTTGAAGTGGTAATCGCTAGAACATTACGTCTCATACACATTTTTAAGACCCTAAGACAATCCGCTAGCCTGGATACACTGAAAATGGTATATTTATCCTTGTGCCAATCAGTAATAAGCTATTGCATCACGGCTTGGGGTGGTGCACAAAAAGGCTACATACTAAAGGCGGAGATAGCTCAAAGAGCAATCCTGAAAGTGATGACGAAAAAGAGGTTTAGATATCCAACTACACTGCTGTACTCAGAGACCGGGATACTCACAGTTCGCCAACTATACGTTCTCAGATCTACTCTCCGGATACACTCCACTCTTCCTCCGCTGGCCCCTAATAAACGTACTTACCTCCTCCCTAATACATCACACAAAACAACTTTCGCCGAACACCAATACTTCTCACTAAGTAGGAACATATACAAAAAAACAAATAAGATATTAAACATCATAGGCTCAAATCAACAAATAGTCAAGTCTAAAGTGACCGAGTGGTTAAAACAACAGGATTATGATTTCACTGAAAGATTATTAACCTACATAAAATAAATATATTACAAGTCCTACAAAATAAATGGAATGTTTCACTCATTCTAACACTTGAATACGTACTCTTACTCACACTCACACTCACGCAGACACACACACACACACACACACACACAAGCACGCAAGCACATAAAAGATATTTACGAAGTGTCGAATTTTAAATTTTTAATAATATGTATCTATGGTTGGCGTCAGCTCAGATTTTACATACCTAGTTCATGTAAGCGTATCGTACACTGTCTCTTAAGATACAAGTTTTACTTAGTTTAAGAGGCAGGGTCTTATAATAATGTGCCGATAAAGTTTGATCAATATTTAAATGATACCGTCTTACCAACACATATTTTATGTAAAACTTCGAAAGCCTAATGTGAACCTATCATAAGAAATAAACATTTTTATTATTATTATTATAAAACAAGTTGAATTCCTGAGAAGAGCTCAGCCGAATACAAGGGATTTTCTTTTATTTTATCTTTTCTTTATGTTTTTTTTTTTTTTAAATCTTGCAATGGTTCACCCCAGCACGAATCTAAAACCGAAAACAGCAACTCGATAGCTCATCTCCTTCATACCCAAAACCGTGACAGAAAATTGGCAACGACGACGTCGACGACAACTCGATAGCAATAGGGCTTTTCTAAAGAAAATCCCTAAAAATCATTAGGGGATTTCCAATGATTTTTATGCTTATTATGAGAGATTTTTTTTTTATTTATGCACACGCCATAATACCATTAAATTCAATGAATGGTGGAAAGAATAGTACTTTTTTTATAATAACTGAATACAGAATAACTGGATACATTGTTCATTCCGACGATGTATTGAAGAAAGAAGTTCTTTCTCAATAAGCGTAGTTTAGAATTATTCCTCTCCTAATTTTATTCTTCTTTAACCGAATAAAGAAATATAACACAATACAAAATTATAGACTATTTTAAACTAGTGGTTCTTAAATCTGGTTGTCAAATATAATTTATTTACTTTTATTTATTTATTGCAGAAAAAATCGACATCATCTCCGATGTTTAAAACAGTCACAGCCAGTGACATAAAGTTCATGAGAGGTGTTCACTACATTTAACAAGTAAAATATTTGAAGAAGTATATACATTTAAAACAGTAAGAAGTACAAATTAAACATAATTCATGAATATTAGTATCCGAACTGCAACTAATGTTCATACACGTACTGTGAGCGTCAAAAGTAGATGATGTTTTTTTAGATATTTAAAATTCGTTTTTCAGTAAAGTTATTTATATTACTTAATGAAAGTGCTGCTCTACTACTTGGAGGGTTCTATTAAAATATTTTACCTTGCATTTATAATCTGGAAACAAAGCTTTTTCCATAGGTATTGAAAGTGACTAGAACTAGCAAGTACCTCGACACTTAAATATAAGTTGGTTTGTACCGTTGAATGGAAACTGAGCGATCGTATATTCATTTAATTTAGAGTACAGTAACGTTTTGAAGATAGCCTATAAAAGTCTGACTTAAATGAGACTGTAAAATGGTTACATTAACCTTTCACCGGGACTATTTAAGTGGAATAATTGATTTCTTTCTCATGACGATCATTGAGTGCATTGTTTTTCGCGGAATTTGCAAGCACTACAACTTATAATGATGATTCATGATGATCATACATTTATTCTAATGCCTTGGACGACCGTTAATGTTATTAAAAGATAAATATTTAGTAGGAAAGTATTTAGTTCTTCAAAAATATGACAAATATCGCTAGTTAGCAATTAAGTTATTTTAAATAGATTATTTGTCAGTGTGTATTTATCTCAGAGCTCCTATACTGTGCATAAATTATTTGCTTACTTGAAAAAAGAAACATTCAGCGAATTTTGTAATTAAGTAGTTAAGTATAATACTAACACGTTTTATACCGATGAAGTTATCATGGCATGTTAAAAATTATAATAAGTACTAAGTTTCCAACTCGTTATACGACAGCTTTTCACTTATTTTCGTGACTACACTTTGTCTGAGACAACCTTATAAAACGGGAGGCATTTAGAATTTAATACGACCTGGTTATTGCAGCAGGATCTGGGAACGAGTATGAGCAGAGTTCCAGTATTTATGGTGGCGACGTACTTAAACAAAAGAGGTTCGCTTCGGCAATGAAATGTTTATTGGCTGCCGATGCCGTCGGAGGGTTTCGCGCCTCGAGCGTGGATAACGAGCAGTAAATGACGTTTACAGACATTCAATCAAATCAGTGATTGGACGATTGATAGCCGCGGTGCATATTCAAGTTGCGTACGGCTCCAAATGGAATTGGAGTAATTATCTATTTCAGTTCAAATTTTTGTCATTTACATTTTTTGTTTAGGTCATTTGACACTTTAATGACAAAATATTTACTGTTTACTTCACAATAACTAATCGTTTGTGTGGATCAGGAGGGATATTTGCTTTGTGTTTTTTTTAATACAGGTAAAACGTACTTTCAAAATAATGTCATTTGTGATTGCAAATATTATACAGTTCCTTCTCTAAAACCGCACTTTTATAATAAATTTTATCCAATAATGTTAATGTTTTGGATAAAAATATACCATTAATTCGTTAAAAGATTGAGGTCATTATCAAAAGCTGCTAAACTCATTGGTACAGAAATATAAAATTAACATCTGATAAGGACGGTATAACAATTTATGAGCATCGTATTGAACGTATATACTTTTTATACTTTTTAAACCATTACAGTTTATTAAGTACATATAAGGTTTAAGGGTATACAGGCTACAAGCATTACCAGGTAAATATACATCAAATTCGATCGTTTCAACATGTCTCGTGTTGAACAATCAGTTGCTCGGACGGGTGTCATTCAGTGCAGCTATGCGTTAACGAGCACATGCAAATACCAAGTACCCACTTCGCACTAACAATATCCATGAAGTACTAACATGGAGAAACTTTGGTTACGTTTCACCGGAACCATCTGTTCTTTTTGTAATATGGAATTGTGACTTATTAAAGATAGTAGATAGTTAAAGTGTCTAATATTAAAGGAAATAGATTAAATATAAAATGATTGATGGGTGAAAGAAACATAATTGTGATACTGTGATGTTAACGTCGCCATCGTGTCGACAGAGTTGTGCATTGAACATATATATTAATATAACGCGAAATAACGAAACTACACTTGTATTCATGTTAAACACATCGATACTCACAGATACCTTTTAGAATTCCGTAGCCAAATGGCAAAAAACGGAACCCTTATAGATTCGTCATGTCTGTCTGTCAGTCCGTTCGTATGTCACGGCCACTGTTTTCCGAACCTATAAGAACTATGCTGTTGAAACTTGGTAAGTAGATGTATTCTGTGAACCGCATTTAGAATTTTACACAAAAATAGAAAAAAAAAAACAATAAATTTTGGGGGTTCTTGTAGAGTTTGGATACTTAGAACTGCATCTCAAAAATCTGAATTGAGTTTTCTAATATATATTTTTAGGTAGATTTCGATGAAATCGATCTACCTATTGGTTTCTTGACTACTGTCGAATTTAAAAAAAAAATCTTTATAGGAGGTCTAGTTATGACCCTCTGAGTCCGAAATGACCACTGGTCAAAAAGTTTATATATATATATGTATGTATGGTTCCACTTCCCAAAATTTGCGGCGCTCTCACGGTCGCATTTTTGCCCCGATCGCTTTCAAACTGCGGTCAAAAATTGCTTGGGTGTAAACTTAGTTTAAGTTCGTAAACGGAAGGAATCCGGCCTAAGGGGACGGTAGGGCCTAACTTTTTCTCAAAATTTCACGTTCCATGAAAGATATTCGAACCGTTATAATTTTATCCCATAGTATACATGAATACCAACAACTTTAAATTTTAAACCTATAAGATTAAAACTTTAACTAAAAGTGGAGGGGAGAAAAACCAAAATTTTTCGGGAAAAAAATCATAACTTCTAACCGGTGAACATTCTTGCAATCGGAAACATTTTTAATCGATAGGCCATTTTTAAGTCTAAAATAAATGTCTGAAAAGTTTTTCGCTAAAAGTTACCGTTTTCGAGAAAAAAAAAATCCGTTCCCGCAGGGGGAACGCACAGGTAGATTTCGTGAAGCAATTAATATTTTTTATATCTAGAGAACTACGGACTTACACACACAAGTAAACATAGTAACATTTTTAACATGTTTAATTTTTTTTTAATCGATAGGCCATTTTTAAGTCTAAAATAAATGTCTGAAAAGTTTTTCGCTAAAAGTTACCGTTTTCGAGAAAAAATAATTAAACATGTTAAAAATGTTACTGTGTTTACTTGTGTGTGTAAGTCCGTAGTTCTCGATATAAAATAATATTAATTGCTTCACGAAATCTACTTGTGCGTTCCCCCTGCGGGAACGGATTTTTTTAAACTGAATAGTTTGCGCGGGAGACACTTCTAAACTGGTAAAATGTGTGCCCCCCACCCCCCTGTAACTTCTAAAATAAGAGAATTTAATACGTCATTTACCTTTCATTCAATCAATTCAACTTACTTGCTGCTTCGGAACCCTATATGTGCGAGTCCGACTCGCACCTGGCCGATTTTTTATTTTATTGAATCAAAACCAATTTTACCGGATTAAGAGTGATATCATGATTTATTATGTTCACAGATAGCATAGACTATTACGGACGGGGAGAATAAAATGGTGGACACACTGGCTACTCAATGTACAGTTGTTTCTCTTAAGATCTCTTTATGGAAATTAGAATATTTTTTATTGACAATAGAATTGACAATGTATAGATGTACAGATTTATAAACGTATAGACGTAAAGATGTATAGACGTAAGACCTGCAGACCTGCAGACGTGCAGACGTGCAGAGGTGCAGACGTGTAGACGTGCAGACGTGTTTAGTATAAGGATTATTATAGTCTGGAATAATACATAGGCTACTTTTTATTCCTGGAATACGTCCCATGGGAAGCGAGAACGGGATTAAAACTCCACGCGGGCGGAGCTGCGGACAACAGCTACTAAAATATATGTTAGAGCCAAGTGGATAATAATTATATCTTGGGTTTGTCTAATTGTACAAAAGGGAATTAAGATGCTGAATTTTCCCTCACTGTCAGAGGGCATCATGGAGGTTTAATCTAGATCTAATCAAAGAAAGAAGTAGTAAGTAAGTTTAAAGATTTTGTTAGTATCTTTTATATCCATGTGATAAAATTCTTAAAAAATTTTTTATTTTTTTAAGAATTTTAAAAAAATAAAAATTTTTCTAATAAACGTACCCTTTTGGGTACGTTTATTAGATTATCCTTTTCAAACTATGCTATCCATATATTGGAAGAATTACAAATAATATCGCAGCGGGAATTTTGATCTTATTTGTTTTAAATCATAATAAATAATATCCGAGGAATGGGTTCCAGACACCGCATGATCCTACAAATCTACCTACGCGACAAGAATCCTATAAAAATGATAAATGTTTGTCGCTGGAGGTTGACTGAAAAAAGTATGTGCATAATATGTAAAAAAAATAAAAGACAGCATACACAGTAGGATTCAGAGAAACTGTATATTATGTGTGTTACTAATTTTAGTACATGGTAATTTTGTAATTTGTAGTACCTACTGCCAACCTATTCAAATTTAAAAACAGCAAGTGCGAGTCCGACTCGCGCACGTAGGGTTCCGTACCATTATATATAAAATGAGAGTCCCCCTTAATTTAATTTATTTTAATATGATTATTTATTTTTATAAGCAAATATTCTGTGAATATTTCAAGCGTCTACATGTTGCCGTTATTAATGTCGAGCGAAAAACGGCAAAATAATCACCTTTCTTGTATAGCCTTAATAATAACTCCGTTTTACCCTTTGGGTATGGGACCCTAAGAATGAAATTATTTTGATCTTGAATATCTAATTTGAATTTCTGAAGAATACCGTGGGATACTTCAAAATTAATACCGTTATAAATGCCCTAATCAATGAGACTATATATATAAATGGTTTATAGTGTTCTAATATGTTGAATCTTCCATGGTTTACCTTATCCGGTAACCATGAAATGTTTACATTAATTAAAGGCTTTGACAAACGATTTTGATTTCTATTTTATTCTAGTAATGCTTATGTTGAGTTTCGATTATTGGTAATAGCTTTTGGGTTGGTTTATAATTCGATTTGGTTAGAGTTGTCCACACCTCTGGGTGGGCGCCGGCCTCCCGCTAACACCAGATTAAAAATCCAAAAGTATAGCGTGGGCAATAAACATTTATTAATCGGTCTTAGATATTTGTTTCAACACTATTTTTCTACGGATTAAGTTAATTAATTCGATATAACATGTGTACAGGAAATAAGTTAAAATGTCTCGATTTTTCGATTTCATCGTTTACATGCAAATGTAATAATATAAATTAGGAAGTAAGGTAGATATTTATCTTTTGTTACAAATGTTAAACAGCATTAAAGTGAACATAATAATTATTATTATTCATTGCTCTATTGATCCATAAGTGGAAGTGCATATCACTGATAGAGCTAAGAAATACCATCAATGCCAATAAATCTCTTATTATGCCCGTCACAATTTTTGTTTTGCATAAATATACCTATGCAATTAGTCAAACTCTCTATTCACACACAACACTATGCAAGTAACGCCACTTGCATAGTGTTGTGCTCTAGCTAGTAGATTGCAGAGCTCATTGTAAAATTTTGAAGGATAGAATAGAATGGGTAATGCGCGATTAGAACCTTCTTACAGACGGCTGTAGCCTACTGATTAGTTTGTGTATTTAAAGAACCTTCGTTGTGAGATAATACGAACCTGGTGCTATGAGTGCTTAGTAATTTGCCATAAGTCGATTCGTGTGCTTGTATACCCACCGTCTTAGTCCTTTAACCAAACTGACCTTACGACTCTTTCTCAATGAACTTCATTGAGTTAAATGTGCTAACGCAGTTTAAATTGAACTAAACACCTTTATATTCATCAGTGAAATCCATCCTTAGCGGTAGTAAGAATCCATTATAGTAACAGCAAACATGAAGTTATTTTAGGTAGTGATAATTTTTGATATTTTGATATATATAAATATATTGAATATTATAGGACATTTAACAAACACCACAGCATAGCTTGTAATTTGAATTCCGTTCCAGAATGTAGATAAACATACCTTTTTTTTCTTGTAAATACCTATTTACCGACGTAGATCTTAACTGGAGGTTTTTTTTTGTTACTAGCACTCTTTTAAAAAAATATAAATAAATAGTAGTTACCCATAGAAACACCAGATTAATGCAAATAGACATATTTATACATACAAATATTTGCACTGAGCGGAAATCGAACCCACCGCACCCTCTGAAGTATCAGTCGAATGCACTACCGCCACGCCACAAAGATCGTAAAAAATTAAGGTGCCGTCTGTCTATCTATCTGTCGTACATAGGCTTATTTTAATATGTAATTGGTAAAATTTGTTATTGATATGAATTTACTCTGCAAAATAGTGTACCAACTCACAAAGTTTTATGAGTGAGTGTAAAACAGCAAGTTAAGTGGGTGCATTACAACGGTAGCCAGATCTACTATTGTTGTCGAATATGAGCAGAAACGGCGATCACCTGTATAATTTTGCACACGGGTATGGGAGTAATAAATATTTATAGATCCACTTTTCTATGTCCAGCAAATTGCAGTGTAATCGAGTCAACATTGATCCCAACAATGTATTAACATTGCCCTTAAATAGTTTCAAGAAAACATCTTGCAGAATGTTTAATATGCTTCCAGTTAGTATTAGATATGGCAAGTGGTATTCCGATGCACAAATAGTACTTATATACTCAATATTGCAATTAGATTACGAAGGCATTTTCCACAAGAATACTTGCTTTTTAGATTTAGTTGGTATCAAGATGAGCCATAATTTTGCTCTTTGGTACTACAGTACACATTGTCTTTGTTATCCGTTTTTATTAGTGTGGAAATCCCCCTGGCCAAACCCCGCGACGACGTCCAATCTGAAAAAGAAAAATACTTGGATTGCAACTTGATTACTAACTATAAAATATTGTATTTGTGTTATTCCCATTTCATTCCATTCTGTTCAAATTATAACCATCATGGAAAAGGAAGGGTCGAAAGGTTTATACCAATTTAATTTAATGTTATGGGTTTATCAGTGCACATAATTACCCTGTGTACACATTAACTATTCAATTACAATAAGTAATTATTCTCATATTTTTTAAATTTATGTGATGATTGGATGACTATGGTTTCTTATATTAGCACTACAACCTATTGTAGTCAGCCAAGGTATTAAAAATTTAAATAAATATTATTTTTATTACCATTTCTGTGTATTATGTAATTTGTTGTCTGTTTCTATATCTATCATCTACACTATTATAAAATTGTAAATTAGTTATGTCTGTACATAGGAGATAATATAAAAAAATACTTGGGTTATATTAAATGAACGATTCTAAAGAAAACATTTTTTTTTGGAATTCTTGTCTCTTTGTTCTCTATATATAGAATAACACATAGTCTACTTTTTATCCCTGGAATAAGTGTCCATGGGAATCAGGAACGCCGGCGGAGCCGCAGGCAACAGCTAGTATAAAATAAAATAAACCTACATCCACAAACAAGCATCCGGTCTACCTGATGGAAAACGGTAACCATAGTCTATGTACGCTGGCAATATCAGAGCTGAGAAATACACATTCTAAGTCTTCCCCTGGCGGCTGAAAGTCCTCGCGCACTCACATAACGTACAAAATGCAAAATATTAATACTAAAATGGTTGTAATAAATAAGCAGCCTAATTATATCATGTCTACGGCCGTTTGCGTAGAAGTTTATAATGTAAGGTAAACTTTACATTGTACCATTACACGTAATTTTGAAGACATTGCCGAGGCAAATTAGGGCCAATTAAGCTACACTCGAATTACTTTGTACTATAAGTATATTGTACTCGTAAAAGTTTTATTAAAGAGAAAGAAATTTAAATGCAAACTTGTGTTAGATCAATAGAATTTGGTATGTGTGTTTTTACCCGACTTTAAAACGGTGACAGTTTTGAGAGTTTCTGACCTGTCCATTTTCATCAGTTGTAAGGTAAATGTTACATTGTACCACTACACGTAATTTTGAAGACATTGCCGAGGCAAATTAGGGCCAATAAAGCTACACTCGAATTACTTTGTACTATAAGTATGTTGTACTCCTAAAAGTTTTATTGACGAGAACGAGTTGAATTGCAAGAATTAAAACTTTTGTTAGAACTAAAGATTTAGATCGGAAAAAGAGAACATCTAGGACGGGACTTGAACCCGCGACCATCCCCTTACAGGGGGAATGCTCTGACCAACTCAGCCACCTAGACACGTTCCAGATATTCGAAATTCTCCGATACATTATTACGTCTTAAGGCGACGTTGGAGCCACCGTACCGCCGTACCGCCGTACCACCGCTAACGTAATTCTTGCGAACTACGGAAACAATGAACAACTTTACAGTCATTTTTAAACATTGTTTTTTGATGACTCCGCCTAATTAATTCACCTCGCCTTAAGACGTAATAATGTATCGGAGAATTTCGAATATCTGGGACGTGTCTAGGTGGCTCAGTTGTTCAGAGCATTCCCCCTGTAAGGGACTGGTCGCGGGTTCAAGTCCCGTCCTTGATGTTCTCTTTTTCCGATCTAAATCTTTAGAAAAAAGTAAGCATATAAAATGCTTAAAAATGAATTTTGTTAGAACAATAGAATTTGGAACGTGTGTTTTTACCTGACTTTAAAACGGTGGCAGTTTTGAGACTTTATGATCTGTCAATTTTCATCTGTGTGCCTATGTTTATATTATGTTGACAATAACAACCCTCCCTCGTTTCCGTTATAAGTTTTTTTAACTACAATATTACGTAATTTACACATAATATACAACCTATTTTATTTTATTTTCTACCAGCTCTTGCCCGCGGCTTCACCCGCATGGAATTCTGATCCCGTCCCCGCTACCTGTGGGACTCTATTCCACATCATAACCTATATAAGATACACAACTCCACCTTACATCATTGTATTATATATCAAATGGTTTAGGCAGCAATTTCGTTGAAAGCTCCCAGACGGCTTATTTTTTCCGATACCTCCAAGAAATATCATTATATTTTAGCCAATGTATACAAAAACTTGACAAATTATATATTAAAACCTTCCTTGAGTACCACTCTATCCATTGTTGAAAACAGAATGAAAATCGGTGCAGTAGTTTTCGAATTTCCGTATATTACGCCAAACATTTAAACAAACTCACAAATATTGGTTAACTAATACAATTAAATATACTTTTTAAATATAGTAATGATAAATTTAATATAATTTATATATTATTACGTGTCTTCCAGTTAAACGCTTTCAACATAGCGGGTAAATTTCACTTGACATGACAAACTGCTGGACTATATCCAACCTACTAAATCTACCTGACTCGTACATATAATATTTGCATCGACATTTGTGTTACAACGGACTATAAATTAAAAGTTATGGTCATTAATAAACAAGTTTTAATTTACGATCACACTACTGATAAATAATAATCAAGTTGGTCGGTAAAAAAATAATCAGATGAAGTTGAGTACGACGTTTATCTGAAGCCTAGTTGCATTCCTATAATGTGTCCGTTTAGTGTATGTAATAGCAAAACAAATTGCAAAATGAAAGTTAAATTGCCGTATTCTGTGAGAATAAAAATGTGATATAGGGTTTTGAATCAAGTGCTATAAATTAAATGCCGTGCGAGTATAAGCACGTATTTTTCATATGCAAAGTTGAAAGTATAGCGGTAGTGAGCGCGACTGTTGTGCGTAAGATCCCAGGTTGGTTTCTCAGGTCATGCAAAAAGTTTTATTGTGATTTTCTGTTAAGTCTCTTAGTCATAGAGTTATTACGTGGTGACTGAAAACAACCTGCCAGATATTGGTTTTAAGTACATAGTTAAAAATACGAAATGACTATAAAATTGTCAAAAATTTAATCAATAAATATATTGTTCAACGAACGAATGCAGCCAGGGCTTCTCATGGGAATAAAATCGTAAAAAAAAAAAACAAAGTTGGTAACCAGATTGCAAACTTTAAAAAGTTTAAATTTGCATTGAAATATAATTGCATAAATTGCATTGAATTTCACATTCCTTACTTCAAAAGTAAAGAAATTTCCATATAAATGTTCTATCCCTTATCAATCTTAGAGGTAAATTTTAGGAAACAAGCTGATATGTACAAGTTGGGAGTTCTTCCTTAGAAAATGAGGCACTACCATACAAACGTTAATTTTATATTTTACCCTCTCAGGGTGACATTTCGATAAATATTGATTTACATGTTCTTTTATTTCTACCACCATAACAAGTAGGTCCATAACCGCCCCCGTTGGCCCTCTTATTTTTCGTCCCTAGGAATGGAATTTTGAAACCTATATATACTATTTATGCAGCATGTATATGAAATTTTGTACTTATAACTTTGAAAATGACAGACTTCCATACAAACGTTAATCTTTTATTTTACCAAATTTCCGAATATCTTTCTTAATTGAATGCTTACAACATAAAAAAAAAACTTTTCTTACATTAACGGTAAAAAATAATTTATGCAAAAATGGCTTATATCGTGCAAGTTCTTCCTCTGTTTTTATTTGATTTACAAGCTTTTGAAGTCTAGACAGTTTAGTTTAGACATATTCAGTGCATTTCTATTAAGTGCTTACCAAGAGGAATCCAATGAGCAAAAACACAATGGGTCTTCCTTGTTTAGTTTAGAAGTTCCTATGACAAACTATACCGTCTTCATCTTCCGACCCTGGATACCATGTAGCATCGGAGTATTTACAGACTCCATCATCAGACCAGTTCCATTGTAACATATTGTAATTTAGTTTCCAAGATTTGACCCTTACTAACTAGCAAACTAACAGAGCAAGTTAAATAAAAGCTTGTAAAAAGTATCTACTGCCGAAATTTCAAGTTTGCAGGTCCAGCTGTTTAGCACAGCAGTCCGTCGGGACAACTAACTCTTATACCCGGCATAGCCGTTTGTTGGTGGCTGAACTTCACCGTAACCACACGCGCGATCTTGACCAAATTTACCACAGTGATAGTGTGGACACTGAGGAATTTTTTGAATTGAGATGGTTCATGTCCGATGTACCATTCAGGAATAATCACCGAAAACAGTTCCACGAGCGCGCGGCCTTAGCTAAGCGAGCGACCGTAGTAAGATGTCTTATTTTAAAGTAACAGTCATGTTCGCTCAGCTCAATTTGCACTGAATTCCTAGTTATATAACGTATAGAATGAAAAAGTAACTTCTGTACCTTTGCAGTTGAATTATAAAAATATAGTATTATTGCCATCTCAACTCGTCCACTATTTAATGTATTTTTACATAACACTTAAATTAAAACTATAATATATGGTTTTAATAACTTAGAGCGAGCAATATAAATACTGAGGTATATGGTATAAAGGCTTCAACAGCCAAATACAGATATGGAAACAGATATACATTAGTATATATATGTTTAAAAGATTTACATTAATAAACTCACATTCTGATGATGAGATCTTCAGTAATTTGTCATAACTTTTTTATCTTGTCAAATGACGGAATGTAATTCGTAGCAATCAGAGATTGGGCCAATCCTCCGCCGTCGGCACCGCCAGTATCGATGATCCGTCACCACTCAGTCATTTAAGATGTTGAATGATGACAGCAACTGAACAACAAGATGGATTCAGACCCTCAGCATTTTAAACGCTTTATTAAGTAGGTAAGTGAAATTATCATTTTTTTTTCATACCTCAATTTAACTAATTTACTATAGATGCTTAAATCCTTCTATTATTTATAATATTTATATTAATACAAGCTGACCCTCCCCGGCTGCACCCGTATTTCGAAACCCCGTTGCACCCCTTTTACCCATTTATGCCCGTAATTTATTAGTTTTCATTTATGGAATCTGCCGGATTTGTTGGCATTAAAGATAACTGTGCTGCTTCCTTCGTTAGTAGCGTGATAATATATAGCCTGTGACACTTACAAATAATGTTGGTTTGGATGGGTAAAATCGGTGTTTTGTATTCAGTATATTTTATTTAATAACAATTTACATTGTGTTTGAACATTGAACATTTGTTAATAACTTATAACAATTAAAGTGAAATTTAAGCGTCGGTAGCTTAGTGGTTAAGGAGTCAACCCTACGATCGAGAGTTCCGGGTTCGAATCCTGGCCATTACACTACCGAGGGGAACCCACTCCTAACACAAGCAATTAAGCTTAACTGGAGGGGTTAGGGGGAATATTAGTAATTTCGAATATTCTTTTAAAAAAAGAAAGAATAATAATAATTTGGTTTAGTGTTGGAATTACATGTAGGTACATGTAATTACAATTACACGTAAACGTACATACTATTGCTGAATATATCAGATTTAAATGATTAAGATAAAAAATAAAAATAAATGTCAAAACCAATGAAGTCGGCAATGTCGTGAATATTGGTACATTATAAATTTAATAAAAACAAATGATTATGAACAATGAAAATGTCAACACCAATGAAGTCAGCAATAATGCCAAGAATATTGGTAATACACGTAAGCCGTTAATGAACTCGATATACCTACATTAACAATTTTCTAATAAATGTCAGTTATCGTATCATGCCAATATATCAAAATATCAAAAGAAAATAAAAACAAATACCTCTTTAACAATTTAAATCTACAAATCGTCAACCGAATAGTAGCACCCTTTCAATAGAAACGCTTTTAGTTCCCTATGGAACTCTTTTTTTTAAATAATACCTTTAAACTCAAGGGGCAACTCATTGAACAATCTGATAGAATTGTAAATAGTGTTGTGTTTGATGATAATTGAGTGAGGAAGAACTCCTTCCTGCGAGTGCGCTCTCTCTCTTTTTTTTATATTTAGGACACGTCAATTTGACTTCACCTCGCCTGATGGTAGAGTCTGAAGGTAAAGTCTCAGGAAAGAGGGTCACCATTAATAAAATAATAATAATGAATTGAATGAATATTATGATCATGGAAGGTATAAAGGTTTTAGGTACTGCAGTTTGATGTTAACCAAAATTTATATCAGATACTCCAAAAATTCATTCAAATCAATAATTAAATTGGAATAAGAGAAAATTTGCGTTTGTTGTTGTTTCCGTTAGTTCGTCAAATTATTCGATAGATGGTTCCAACTTCGCCTTTAGGCGTATTTTTATTTTTATTTTTTTAATCTTTATTTGTTTAGGAGCTTTTGGCCTAAGAGGCCTTGCCAGCTCCATGGTATCCTGAGCTTACATCTGACTTAAAATTATTAAATCTACATGTACAAAAATCTCATATGTCATTTTATAAATTAGAATAGCAGCTTCGGAGAGAGGTTGAGCCAGAATGCTATTGAACCTCCCAATATCCATCGATCGTATATCAGCAACTTCTAATAAAGCCACTCTTAATACCCGTGTTCGGACACACTCCATTAACAGATGATGTACATCCTCAGAAGTGCCGCATTCTGCACAATTTGGGCGGGCACTTTTCCTCATAAGATGCAAAAACCTATTGATTGTGTTTAGGCGTATGTAAATTAGATGTTCGGCTATCCAGGACAGGTCCAGATAGCTCAGTAAGCCATAGTATTCCCCATAGAATGGAACTGGGCACGGGTTCAAGTCCCGTCCTGGATGTTGACTAATTCCGTTTTAAACATGTAGGAAAAGTTAGCATACTAATTGCTTTAAAAATTACATTCAATAAGTAAATCTTCATAAATGTAATGATTTAATTCCAGCACAGATTGTGTCAGTAAGTTCCCACGAGTAATGTATCGGTGAGATATAAAAGTGCGCCGGTAATCGCGAATATCGCGTTTGGTGCAATGGCCCGTGAGCACAAATGTGACAGCTCTGCCAGTTAATGTAAACGAACGCGATCAATATACATTGTTATCGGCTCATCGACATTGAAGCATTAAGGTTTTAGATAGAGTACACGTGAGTGCAATGTCTCTCTTATACTGGTACTTGATATGAAAGAAAAACAACTAGTATCGGTTATCGATTTATGAGACATCAGAAATTATATTATTAATGTAAATGAAATATTACTCGTATCTGACAAATTAAACAATATAAATATTAGGCTAGCCCAATAATTATGAATACTAAACAAAATGTGGTTATTTAATATTTAGTATCTAAATCAAATTATACTAGACTAGCCGATGCCCGCGGCATGTGGAATTCTTACCCCTTTCCCGCTACCCATGGGAATCTACACCAGGAATAAACAGTAGCCCATGTGTTATTCCAGACTATAATCTATCCCTGCCGTAAATGGCAGCTAGATTTTTTCAGCCGTTTGACAAATACCAAACTACCAACTTTCGCAATATCATTAAGAGGATAGAAGGAAGATTTAGATTTATCAGAGGATTTCTAGTTATACTCATAGTTCCAAAATATATGGAGGTGTAAATAAATATAAATGCATATGTTCGAACTGTAATATTAATTCGCAACCATGACATTCATCACAAACTAAAATTACTTTTATGACACAAATCGACGTTTTCAAATCAAACAAGTGATAAAAAGCAACGTTGCTAACAACATCATTCCACCAACGAGCGTATCTAATGTTATTTAAGTCGAAATATTGGATTTGAACCATACTAAATTAATAATTACACAGGCACAATGCAGCGCGATTTGGCCATACTTATTTCTGTATTAAATTTGGACAGGAACTAATCGTATACATGTTTAGCCTTAATGTATAGGTATCAGTTACAGTAGTCATGGCAAGCTTGTTAGATTTTGATTGGTGGTACTTAAGTATGAGCTTGTACTAACGGAGATGATTAGTAACTCATGTTACTTGATATCCAAACACTACCTATACATTCAAATTTTCGAACTTTTAGAACAAAACAATTTTAAAATAAAAAGATTCTAAAGATGTGAATCAAATGAAGAGTTTAGAGGAAACATTAATAGATTTCAGTGTGCTACGTGGGATATCGAATTCAACAAATTAAGAGTATATACCAGAATTGAACAACTAGAACCACACAAGTATCCCAACCGGTGGGGATATCTCAGTAGGGATATATGGAATAGCCACACTGAACGATATTTACACGGAAGTTTGGTGTTGAAAGTTTGGGTATGAATTTCATGATGGTTGTCCTATTTTATGGAAAACAATCAGATTATTATGAAAAAATTCTGTTCAGTACCAGTGGCAAACAATAAATGCCTGATGACCACTCAACTTCTCTCGCACGCAAGGACTTTTAAGCCCAATGGTTGGTGCAGTAGATATCCACATTTACTAGCGTTTAACTGCCGGTTAATAAACCGGATGATTAATATTCTTTCCCCTCACTAGTATGCCATTAACGTTCACTTTAATTGAATTACTTCAAAATTTATAAACCACAAATTTAAATGCTGAGCCTGCTGGTCGGATGCAAAATTTATGCGCTCTATTGTCGTTTTGTAGAGTTAAGGCGATAGAAATGAACTATTTATTTGTTTTATTATTCTTTCATTTATAGATCCACTTACAATTCGTGCTTGCTACTCTTAAATTCATTTTCAAAAGTACAGATATCTTAACGAATATTTCGAGAGTGCTTTACAGCCTCAAATTGGGTAAGTGTATATTTCCGGGGTGCGAGAGAAAGGCCACCTTACACCGGACTCGGATCTGAAGACCGAAGACGGCGTGTGGTTTAAGTCGGTTTGAACCACCCTCGCTGGCCGGCGCCAAGAATTTCCGCACGAAAAAAAAAGGGTAATTAATTAAAGTCGGAAAGTATTAATGAAAGTATTTAATAAATGGGCGCTTTCTTGATCCGGATTTTCGTGATAGTTTTAGGTGGGTACCGAAGGAATCTCCGCACGGAAAAAAAAAAGGTACGAGTATATAGAAGCAGGTTACACATTAATTTAACTTCTTCCAAAACAAAACACATTTTTAATAATTTGAAACAAAATTTCATAAATATAATATTGCCTTTAGTCAACTTTAATAAATCAAATGCCATCGGTTCCATGCAATTAAAGGTACTGATGACCGAATTGTATTATGCATTGTAAAAATCCTTCAGCTTCAAAAGCAGCCCCCGCTTGTCCGTGCGTCCAGTGAATTCTCATAAGCTGTTAACGATTAAAGTTATAACAAATAAACCTTAGTGTTGAAGTTTCATGACTTAATTATTTACTTACAAGTCACGTAAGGTAGTGTCATTAAGACCTGATCGTTGATATAGATTGCTTAGAATCATTTAATGCTATAGTTATCAGAGAAATAAATTAAAATGTACTCATCATGGCCAACCTTTACAGAGGCAAATAAACTGGTGATTTATACTTTTAATTAGGTTTAATGGACTGCTAGGCGTGAGTGCAAAGCGATATCCTATTGTGATATTATTTTCTTATTTTCTACTAGATACATGTTGCTACTTAACCGAACCTACTTATTTTTATTAATTTTATATGTTTGAATTTACTTTAAATTATAAACATTTCACCCACCGATTGTAACCTGCTAAACGGCAGGTCAGTAGCACTTGCAATCGGCGGGCTTGCATGAAGACTTTATAGATAGAAGAAGAAGCTCGTGTAAGCAAGGACAGAAATAGTTGGTGGACTGTTGTCTCTGCCAAAAACGGAGGGAGAGAATATAATTCAAAAAATGCTTTTATGCCTTGTCAAGAATATCAAGTGCTGTAAGGAGCTTTTCTTTTAATACGCTAAAGATATATGTGGCTACTTATCTGGGCTGTATGTGTTATGGAATTCCTGCATAGGCCGTTAATGATGCTGTAACGTTAATGTCTCGTTGATATTCTTGTGCAAAGTTTATAAGACAGTTACAACTAAAACTTTGCCGGTACTAGCAAGTGTGCTTTCGGTCGATCTTGATGAACTGAGATGCACTATTATACTGCTACGATGTACAAAACATTGTTTTTATATTATATGTTATTATATTATATTACTCCACGAGTTCACAAGAATTTTTGCTAGATGATTCCTGTGGTGCCCTAATACATACAGGGTTACCTGGTAAGTCGTGCGAATCCCGTTAAGGGGTCGTGGTTCCCACCATTTCTGACAGATTTCCCCTTGGACCCCTGCTTCCCAACCTAACCCTTTTCAAGTTATACGGCTTTAAAGATTTTTATGAAAAAAGTCCGATTTCTTGTCTATTGGCTTAATTTTTTTGTTTATTATTGCTCAAATATTTATTTTTATACGATTTTTGTGTAGCAGATTAGTTTCTTCATCATTATGAAAAATAAAAATAGAGTTACCTCAACTAAATTGGTTGTAGATAGAAGATTGATAGTTATAGCATCAAACAAAAATCAGTACAAATCAAACTTCGACCAGCAATAGTAAAAAAAACTACTAGGTAACCCTGTATATAGATAAGAATTTCAGCTATCCATGACGAGCCTAGACATTCCCTCTAGAATAGGGGCAAAATGTCCTGTCTCGGATGTTGACTTTTCCGACATAATTTGAAAGTTGAAACCAATGCAATACTATATTAAACAATGTACTTTAAATAATATTGTGTAAGTATTACAATACATTGTGTAGGTTCTTCATTCTCATGCAAATATGATGGAGAACTGAAATTTGCGCTGCAGTAAAGCGCAAATGCAGTCATAAGGAGCCGAAGCGCCGACTTGACACGATCAAAGCACCGCAGTACCCGTCAATGGCAGCGGCTCTTCGTTACAGAAGGGTAGGATGCGTATGCGAAAGCCAAATAACTTAGGAATATTCGAAAAAGATAACATTAAGACTATACAGTGTGTCTTTCTTAACTGGGACAGTATGATGATACCTGAAACCATAGTATATACAAGGAAATTGTCTTAAGAACCATTAGCTCTTTTTTTGTAAAACAATTTTGGCATACTTATTTTTTTGATCAAGCATAAGACCTCCATAAAAATGAGTAATGTTGATCAAACATTTTTTGTAATGTAAATCGACACTGTTTCATGTAGGTAAGAATCATTTCATTGTATCGAAAGAAAAAAAATCAGAACAGCAGAAGTTTTTACCGAACACGAAGTATTTAATGAAATATTTTGTTAAATTTAATGTATGAAAGTATTTTAATAAAAAAAAGCGGCCAAGTGCGAGTCGGACTCGCCCATTAAGGGTTCCGTAGCAGCAAGTAACATGATAATGTTTTTTTTTTTAATTTTTATATTTGAGTTGATTGAATGAAAGGTAAATTGCGGTTTATGATTTATGACGTATTAAAAAAATTTTCGTTAGCAGTCGACATCACGTCATATATTTTTTTTAGCTTTATCATTCTCTTATTTTAGAAGTTGCGGGGGGGGGGAGTTTCAGTTCTAACTATGGGGACCCCCAAAATTTGTCTTTCAACAGCATAGTTCTTATAGTTTCGGAAAAAAGTGGCTGTGAAATACGGACGGACAGACAGACAGACATGACGAATCTATAAGGGTTCCGTTTTTTGGCATTTGGCAACGGAACCCTAAAAAGAGTAATTGTTTAAGGTCCGTATTAATAAATCGTTCATAATACCGATCTTGAATGCAACCTTAGCTGATATGCTCTCAAGCAATTATTGCTAATTATATAGCATTTGAAGATTGTCACTAATTTATATAAATAAATATTGACAGCTTATCGCTTGAGATTAATCTTGACTTCAAGATTGATATCCAATGGATGCTTATCACTGTCACTGTCAAATTTGATGTGCCAAACATGCCAAATATATTTTTCATTACTCATACTCTGAAAGTAGGTCTGAAGTTGCCTGAGGAACGGGATGAAAGTAATACTTTTCATCCCTAGGGAGAATCGCTTTCAACTGACAGCTGTCAAATTATTAAAAAAAACATTGTATTTTCACATTTTTAATGTACCAACTTTCTATACAGCCACTCAATTATAGCGCGATGTAAAATTGAAATAAAATAAAGTTAAGTATTGATTAAAGAATATATATTTTTTAAATAACTTTAGTTTAGTTTCAACAATTTCCTTAAAATAACATAGATTTGGGCAAAATATTCAACCATTTTTTCAGTGATGAAAATGAAAAAAAGTGGCTGAATAGCTGGCCGGCCACAGAAAAAAAAAACGAAAAAAATAGGCGGAAAAGCGGCAATTCGATCTTCATTTATTTTTCGATTTGAAGGTTTTACTCATTTTTACTCATGTACCCTGAACAATGTACCCTAGGGGTGATATAGCTTATTTGTTTCCTTTTGATGTGTGTCAAAAAGGTAACCCATCCTACTTCGTTTCCCATAATATATTCACTTCCCGCTTCATAAGTTTTAGTTACCATATAAGAAAGATTTGTTTGTTTACCTACGAGTCACTCAGTAAACATGGATTCAAGTGCACGCTTGAGATATATTTCAGGGATACTTGCAATCTATTAATACGGGCCATGGCGCATTTAACCAAAAAATTAAGTATGCCAAAATTGTTTATACAAGAAAGGGCTAATAAAATGCACGTCTCCTGCACGTATTTTACTCTATACAGAACACAAGAAGGTCTACACAAATCATATTTTGTTGTTATACACAATCGGTCTCCTGCAGTTTGATATAAATAAATGTTTTGAAAACATTAACTATTGAAAAGTCAAGTTACTTTGACGTTTACTGACGAAAAGCCAAATTATTTCAAAATATTTCAAGTATGTATAGATAGAGATAAAAGTCTTGCCAATGTATTCTAGATGCGCAGTTACGAGTTTGTAGGTCTTTTTGCTGGTAAGCACGGGGTGCGACGACGGAGGTACGCTAATCAACGAATCATGGATATATAAAACTAATCAGAGGCTCAAAGAGCTCGCATCATAGGTTGATCAGTCTTTATGTTCGCTTTTAGTCCTAATCTCGGAGACGACACTGTCAGTTGCTGTCAAATCAAATGACATTTACATGTCATTACTCCGCCTCCTTTTTACCTGCGCGAGGAAAATGTGTTGATGTTTTCCACCGGCCGCGGAAAGCAAAAACATTGTTGATACCAAAATTATAGCCCCAAATTGTGTAACGAAAACCATAGACTAAAGAGCGAAACCTGTGTAGACTTTTGGGTAGAGTAAAACACGCGCAGGAGACGGTATCTTAAGGTAATTTCCTTGTATCTTCTGTGGTTTCGAATTTTCACCGGCCGTTGTGTGAGAAATTATTGTATATACTGTCCCAATTTTTCTTTTGATCCATTGAAATGATCCAGTTATGATACTGTGTCGGTCTGCATTCAAAAATGTTTTAATCTAAATTACTTATCTTTATAGAGAGCTTATACTTCACCAAATAATTAAGTATGCCAAAATAGTTTACAAAAAAAGAGTTAGTGGCTTATCAGACAGTTTCCTTGTATCTACTATGGTTTTGGATCTCCCCATACTGTCCCAGCTAAAAAAGACACTCTGTATGTGAGGAGGATATAACATTTCTACCAGATTGTATCATTTTTATTATAAGAAACTTTATAAACAAAAATAAATTATGGCAATTTAAATTTTAAAATGAGCAGATTAAGCGTGACATGACGGAAATCCGTTATAAAAAACCGGCCAAGTGTGAGTCGGACTCGCTCATGAAGGGTTCCGTAGCAGCAAGTTAAATTTTCATATTTGAGTTGACTGAATGAAAGGTTAATGACAGTTTACGATTTAAGACGTATTAAAAAAAAACTACTTACTAGATCTCGTTCAAACTCATTTTCGTTGGAAGTTTACTTGGTAATGTACATCATATTTTTTTTTAGTTTTATCATTCCCCTATTTTATAAGTTACAGGAGGGGGACACACATTTTACCACTTTGGAAGTGTCTCCCGCGCAAACTATTTAGTGTAGAAAAAAATGATAATAGAAACCTCAATATCATTTTTGAAGACATATCCTTAGATACCACAACGTATAGGTTTGATGAAAATATTTTTTTTTTTAGTTTCAGTTCTAAGTATGGGGACCCCTAATATTTATTGATTCTTTTCTTTTTCTGTGTGAAAATCTAAATGCGGTTTACAGTATATACATCTAATTACCAAGTATATATCTAATTACGGACGGACAGACAGACAGACATGACGAATCTATAAGGGTTCCGTTTTTCGGCAACGGAACCCTAAAAAATAAAACCAATCATGCACGCACTCGCTTTGTTGGTCTCCACGATAGCAACCGCCAAATATATTCGCTTACCATAGGTTTACGGTACCTCGAAATCATTGGATTGCAGTATATAGTTAGTACGAAGTAAAACGTAGTAAAACACGTGTTTTGCTTCTAAACGAAGCATCCTTATTCTGCCAAACGTTGTGTGAGAAGTAGTGGTGGTTGATTTATGAATAAATTGTTTTCAGTTGTAGCTGTAGATTTAACATTAACTTTTGTTTCAGTTTTGATAGTATATCGCAATGAATTCTTAGTGGTTCAGACAAAACCACGAAGACTATAACATATCAATGTATCTACTTTTAAAGGAGAGGGTCCCAGTAAGAATGTACATAAATTGACTGCCTTCAAGCAACGACTAAAAATAGTTATGAATATTGATTCTACACCAAAGTCTATTCAACTCGTTAGCGTTCAAAATATACATATTTCACTTCAGTATCAGGAGGGATCAGTAAGTAACTCGGTCCATGGTCACCTTAGCTATGTGAATACTTATGCTCATCTCCGTTTAATTGATGTCGGTTTTTGAGTGTATAGCAATAAGCCGCCTGCGCACGTCGTTCCCGCACCTCTGTTCAGTCGCAATGTATGGAATTTGTATTCAATAATTTAAGCAGCCGCTTGCTTTTGACCATTCACAAGTTATTTATTTAAGCGCAATTTATTTTACTGATAAAAAATAGATTTTATCCGTACACGGTCTCATCGTGGCTTAAATGTTTTATGGTGTACAAGTGACATTACACAGTTGCAACAGTCGAGTGCTGATATCAATATTTGGCAGCTATTTATATTGTTATTCTTTATGACGTACCGATTTGTACAGTTGGCAATGAAACTAGCTCAAAAAAAATTACAGAGCACCTTAACAAAATCACCATTAATTAGATTCTAAATATAGCACCAACTATTTGGATCAATATGTACCTACTTTAATCAATTTAAGTGTGCGGCCGTTTTGGGAATTTAGGCTATTGACATTTATAGCTCTATAAAATATCAAGTATCAGATGTGACAATGAACACTATTTTTTTAATAAGATTTGCTGCCGTCACATATGGAGCTAAAAAATTAAAACCGTATTAACGTATTTCCATTAATATCACAGACTTTTTTATTATGTTTTTCATTGTCAGGAAAAAGTTAAGGAAGTTGTGCGGAAAACTTGAAAAAATTAACGACCGTATTAACTTTTTTCTTGTAACCTTATAGCGTTTAACATACACATGTCAGTCGTTTGTAATTGATGCGACTGACATATCGACTGACTCGTTAACAGATGCATAGGTCACAATTATATTGACAAAATACGCACCTGAAAAAGAAACTAACAATTTTGCATATCATTAAGCATTAGAATAATAAACACATTGTTTTGAAATTTAAAAAAAATTAAATATACCAAAATTAATATTAATAGTTGTCGGGTCGGCTAGTTTTCATTATAATTGTTTTTTTTTTTTTAATTTAATATTGTAATATGCTTTCGTTGAGTTCGTTTATTTTTTGTTATATCTACGTTAAAATTCAAAGTTCACTTTTAATTTAATAATAAAATGAATCGTATTTATTTTAAGGTTATTACATAATATCTCGGAAAAAATGGCACTTAGGTACACTTAATCCCCCATATCGGAGAGATGATAATATAAACAAACTTACAACGCTACATAATAATATAATATGATAGATGCTATAACAAAGCAAAGACTCATCCTTGGGCATTTTTTCCCTACTTCCTGAGTCCTGTACCGAGGGGTATTGGGTACAGTGGGTACTGTATTGTTTTACTTGTGTCGTTTTACTTCGAATAAATCAGTCTTGGCAGCTCGTCAGCGGACGCAGGTGCAAAAGACATAGTTATTTCTCAATGCTCTGCAAAAGACCAACGTTAACTCGGAATTATAGTCAATTTTGATTTTTTAATTAAGTATCTTATAAATTTTAAATCAATTTACATGTTTATCTTATGTCTCTAACATAAAAATAATTAGCTGCGTGATACATACTTACTGAATACGGGAAGGTAGAAAAAGTAAGGTTTTATTCGAACTTGTTCATATATCATCCAGGTACCTAAATAAGGTGGAATTTATGGTTTCTTTATTTCACCTCGGAACATTTACATTAAGTGAAACCATCTAAGTAAAATGCCTCCTCGTACCTTGAGTGCCTCGAGAAGTGAGGCAATCCACTCCCTTCCGAATAAACTTGATCAACGAAAATAAATAAATATTCTAGGACGTTCGACACAGTGCTATCTAGTCGAACCTGCGACTTCCTATGTAGCGGGCAGACTCTTTACCATCTTGCCACCATCAAACAATAATGAAAACAATGGTAGCTATAAACTGCCCGACGCCAATGAATATTTTGCTCCACGGGTAAAACCGCTTCTCCTAACAATAGAGAAAATCTGAATAGAAGATGTATTGAATTTTGTTTAATACGCACGATTTTCTAATATCTTCTTAAATAATAAGCGGCTAATTTTAACCCCCGAAATTTCCTAAGCTTAAAACGAAGAACAAATTAAACGAATACATTAAATTTATTTTTTTTCGTAGCAAAGAAGACATTTATTCTATGAGTCAAATGTTGATAGATGATATAACCTAAATCAACAATAATATTAAAATATTTGTAAAATGTCCTGTTTGTGTTACCTTTATCGTCCTACATTTCGAACTTTAAAACAAACTACTTGTATTACTTTCTCTCGAATACAAACTGTCATGTAATTATTGTTATCATCAAAGTAATAATTACGTTTTTATTAACCAATATCACTTTTATTTATTACCTCGTGGTCCAAATACAGCCGGACGCAGGTGGCTAGCAAATACGGATGTTACTTACAGAGACGGACCCATGATAAAAAAGATTAAAAGAAAATAAACACTGAAAATGAATATATTTTTGTACTCTTTTTAAGTATTGAATAGTGTATTATAATTTCTTAACGATCTTCAAAATGTTTTATCAGTAATTTTAGTACTAGTCATTAGTTTTACAAGCTTTAGTCAGTGAAGTTACTGTTGTATGAAAAGTAATCAAATTATTTAATTAGTCATCATCTTCATAACAGCGTTAATCCCAGTTGCATAAGATGGACTTTGGAACCCAGGACCCGCTCTCCTACTCTTTCTTCTGATTAGACTTCTACGGGTACAACTACCAAGAGGAAAGGCTGCACCAAAGCCTCATCCGATTATCATCAGGTGATCCGGTGTAATGTTGGCTTGGGCCCCGAAGATCTTGATGAAGCCCTGACACCAACATTATAAAATTGTTACAACAGCTAATCAACCCTTCATGTGACCGGAAAGGTAGCTATTATTTATCAAATGAATTATATATTATATTGCCTTTTGCCTCCAACATGAAATATACTCTCGGACTTCAGGCACGTTACAAGCGTGTGAAGTGACATCCGTGTCACGTGACCACCTCACGCGTCACGGGTGTCTCTTCACGCGCTTCTATGAATTTATTGTTAATTGTGACTTTCTGATTGTATACATCGACAAGTAAGCAGAAACTCCATTAGTAATAAATAAAGTTTACTTTTGTGCCTTTATATCATTAAAAATAAATATATGGTGTTTGGGCACATTTTCGGAGGAGCTCTTGCAATAAGATGCAAGCGAGGGGTGAGGGGGGACTGTGGGTGTAAAACGGTGTGTGGCAGATTGTCAACGCAGTGTGCGCGTACATCAAAGGAGCAATGCAAAATGCAAAAAATGAAATGAACTCTTTTGCTATATTTGCGACGAATTTATTGAAGTTAGTTTAAAAAAAATAGTTTATTAATTAATTTATCATTTTTTCCAGCCTGGTACTGAGGAGGAAAAAAAAAGTATAAAGTTGGAAAATATGGAGAGAGCCTACTGATCACATAAATTATTGCTATTTTTGTGTAGTCAATCCTCGTAAGAAATAAAAATTCAGTACTCAAATCTACTATCAACGTTTGCTCCAGTACCCATAGTGAAAAGTTTCCAGAGTTTTCTAAGCCAAAGCTAATGGCTCAAGAGCAGCCACTGCTATTACAAATATCTAATTGTAGCAAAGGCAACGAATTCGTACTTTGTTTGTTGAACCACGGGACATTAATTCAGAAGAGTTAAATGACTTAGTATGAGATTTAAACCTACCTAAACTGAAAGCAGAAATATTAGCTTCTCGATTATAACAGAGAAATTTGCTCAAGAACGATGTCAAAATAAGTGACTAAAGAAAGCGTCAGGAAATATTTTCTGGATTTTTTACGAAGGAAGACGGACTTCGTTATTGTAATGATGTGAAAGGTTTCTTTGATGCAATCGGAATCTCTTGCATTTCTTCTGAATGGCGTCTTTTCATCGACGGCTCTACAAAAAGCTTAAAAGCAGTTCTTCTTCACAAATTTCCATCTCTTCCTCTGGCTCATTCTGTGATACTCAAATAAAATTACGAGAGCTTTAAAATTATGCTTCAAGTTCTAAAATACGAAGAGTATGTCTGGCCAGTGATAGATGACTTCAAATTGGTTTTCTGCTTGGAATGCAAGGCGACTACACTAAATATCCATGTTACCTTTGCTTATGGGATAGTAGAGTCGATACACTTCACTACCAGCAGCACTCATGGCCTCAACGAAGTGAGTTTCAAATAGGACAATATAATGTCAAAAATAAACCAATTGTGGAGCCCGATAATGTTTTAATAGAGGCCCACTGCACATAAAATTGGGTCTTATGGAACACTTCGTGAAGGCTCTTCGTCAAGATCCTCAGGATTTTCAATATTTTAAAATATTTTCCCCGAAACTGTCAAAGCTGGTTATTTTCTCAGTCCACAAATAAAGAAAATAATGGCCAGTGAAGAATTCTTACAGCTCCTGGGCACCCACCATATACACGCGCTTTAACAAGCGTTAAAGCAGTGATCCATGGTTTCCTTGGCCACAAGAAGGCTGAGAATTACGAAGAGCTTATTTCTTAAATGCTTAACAGCTTCAAAGTCATGGGTTGCAGAATGTCTCTTAAAATACACATGCTACATGCTCACTTAGATAAATTTAAAGACAACTTGGGTGCATATTCAGAAAAGGAAATGAACTTCGAACAACGATGTCAAGGACAATATAATGAGAACATGATGGGTGAATACGTTTGGGGGTTCATACGATTCTTTTTGTATTTTTGATTTTATTCATGTCGGGTTTTATAATTAAAGGTAATAAAAATATATAATTCGACATTTTATTTTAGAAATCGGTTAAGATTCTGCAAAAAGAACCCAAATCTAAGTTCACGCGGATGAAGTCGCGGGCCCAGTTAGTAAGAAATAAACTGAATGAATTTACAAAAAAATAATAACAGGATAATATAATAATAATAACAGAATTTACATAAATATATTTCACAGATTCAAGAATTTGATTCATAAAATTACATTATAAATAATTTTGTAAACTGTTGATTCATTTCATTAAAAATAAATCAGTTATGCTTTTTTCTTCACAAAAAAATGTCTCTCTCAACAAAAAAGGGGTGGGTAGTAATCAAGATACTTGTACTATTATCAATTTTGTGGTATAACCCGAAATTTTTAGGGATCCTTTTGAGCTTTTTTTTGTTGTGCAGAAGTACCTGTCTATGACTTTGGAGAGGTAGAATGTGGGAATATTTTTTTTAGTCTTTCGTCATTTATATACTACTGAGGTGACAAGCACGCACACAGATAGAAAAAACCGGTCAAGGGTGTGTCGGACTCGCCCATGAAGGGTTCCGTACCAGCAAGTAAAAAAGTATAAAAGTATGCAAGCCAGCAAGTATAAAAGTTTTTATATTTGAGTTGACCAAATTATAGGTAAATTGCGGTTTACGATTTAAGTCGTTTAAAAAAAAAACTACTTACTAGATCTCGTTCAAACCAACTTTCGGTGGAAGTTCATATGGTACATCATTATATTTTTTTTAGTTTTATCATTTTCTTATTTTAGAAGTCACATGGGGGGGGGGACATATTTTACCACTTTGGAAGTGTCTCTCGCGCAAACTATTCAGTTTAGAAAAAAATTATATTAGAAACCTCAGTATCATTTTTGAAGACCTATCCATGTATATAGGTTTGATGAAAATAATTTATTGAGTTTCAGTTCGAAGTATGAAATTTATTGTTTTTTTCTATTTTTGTGTGAAAATCTAAATGCGGTTCACAGAATACATCTACATACCAAGTTTCAACAGCATAGTTCTTATAGTTTCGGAAAAATAGTAACTGCAACATACGGCCGGACAGACAGACAGACATGACAAATCAATAAGGGTTCCGTTTTTTGCCATTTGGCAACGAAACGCTAACAACAACACCAGAAGCAGAAGGAACTTGATTCCCCATCAAGAACACAGCATTAACAAATTAATCCATAACTGGTATCGAGGTCAAAACTGACCCCAAGGGCTCATATTTTGAATCACAAGTATGCAGTCTCAGTACCTACACTCTTGCACAGCTTGGTAATCTCATTACGTCACGGTGGTGGCGAACGCTTATCACTTAACTGCTAGTAGACACAGAAGTATATACATAGGTGGAGTCAAAATTGGCCCCCATCCTGGAAGTGTGCTTTTGTTGTGCGAGTTATTTTGCATATTTTATTATTTTTATTGGGATAAATCATCGTCATAGCGAGGTTTTTTTTTAAGTGACAGTGAAATATTACAGCTTCTAGAAGGCAAAGGCCAAGATTTTGGTTTCGAAATCGTGCATGATAGCTGTTTGTGACCAAGTAGTTATCAGCGATTATGAGGAACGGACATACTTAGCTGTTCTGAAGATTGTATTGTAATTAGGAATACTGATTCTTCGAGTTCAAGCAGAGTAGAAGAATAAGGTTTCTAACTTTTATAAAGGCTAATAGTACATACTGCCATACCGGTTCACTTGTTTGTACAAAATTTTAGGTACGATAATGATTTCGGGGTGCGAGGGATATGCTCTATGGGCAACCTTACACCCCGGCGTTTGAAGACCCGAGACGGCGTGCGGTTTTAGTCGGTTCATGCCCGACATAACCGCCCCCGCTGGCCGGCAGGATTTCCGAAGGGATTTCGGCACAAAAAAAAAAGGTACGATAATGATTTTTCGTTTTTTTTTTGTGAAGATTCGTTATTGAATGTCATTTGTTTTGTTGCATTTGATCTCAGTAGGAATTCCCAATTTTTGTTATACTGACTATATACGAAAACGATTTAAAGATGTTTTGTCATTTTAATATTACGTTACTATGCGATGGTAGCCAGGATCACTTTTGACTCCCCATACCACTTACGTTGTCCTTTCTAGTGATACCAGCTAACGGTTCAAAATAATAATGTAGGTATGTACAGACAGTATCAAAAGTATTTAAATCTAGATTTAAGTTATCAATAATAATATCAAAAGTAATATCAGCCTGTAAATCAAAAAATCTTTGCCTTCATATGATAAATAAAAGTCTAAGTAAGTACTTTGAACGAAGCTCACTATAGATAAATGTATCTACTTATATTTAAATTACCATTAAATAAACAAAAATGGACTAATAGCTCAGCAGCAATAGTGAAATTCAATTTAAGGGGTCGAATTTCTTGCAGCGATTTCTGTAGTCATCAATCAAAGGTTGCGACTATTCAATCATAGTTATCATCCATCCCTTTTCATCACATTCAGAGGTACGCTCTAAAGCTTGAGACAGCTATAAAAGTCTAAAAGATAGAATGGTATGTAGATAACACTTACCCTTGGTTCACACGATTGCCTCCAGGGAGGGTCTATCCAAAGGCATAATGAATTTGGCCGAATAAGAATGTAATTGATTTCTTGCTGCTAATAGTCTTGCTAATGTAACACCCAGCTGTGCACCATGGTCAGCTGTCAAAATCATTATTTTCTTAAATTAAACGCATCAACATAACTGACTCCAGTACTCGACTTAATAAAATGTATAAAATTTATATTCAACTTAAATTTTATACATTTTATTAAGTCAAGTACTGGTTCATTAAAAGCTCAAGTAGTTTTTATTATCAGGTCCTACTAAATGAGTGTTGCACATTATTTTGCTGCACATTCCATCAAAGGAACGGTAGTTGTAAAACTATTCGTATTTTTAATAAAATAAGTAAGCAAAGATAAGTAATAAGAATAATAAATTGACAAGACGTTAGACAACAGTAAAACTTCGACAATTAAAGGACCAATAAATTGTGTGTCGAAAGCTGAGCGAAGCGAAGCTCTTATACGTGGCTAAGCCGTTTGGTCGAGACTGTACTCCTCCGGAACCACAGTACCGATCTTGACCAAATTTGCCATGGTGATAGTGTAGACACCGCTGAGTGTTTAGAGGGTCAACTGTTCAAATACAATGTACCATTGAGGAATAATCATCGAAAAATAGTTTCACGAGCGCGCGGCCTTAGCTATGCGCGCGACCGTAGTAAGATGCCTTATTTTTCAAGTAAGAGTCCTGCTCGCTCAGCTCAATTTATTTCAGTCGCACCCTGCACTGAATTCCTAGTTAAAAAGATTGCAGTCAAAACAGTAGTGACAAGTTGTCTTATATTTTATTTATTGCGCTGCTATTTAATTACACTCTTTTATTATCGAATTTCATATGATGCTACCTTGCATACACGTATTAAATTTAATTTGACTTAACTTTTAGTATGTATATGCATATTTTATTAAAATTAAATATGTACTTAAATAAATTTTACTTCATATGTATAATATGTACGTGTAGTATTTATACATTAGCGTGTGTAGAGCAATTTAAGTAGTGTATATAAGCGCAAAACTCGAGAACGGCTTGTATGCGAGATATTTATATTTTAAAAATTACCTATGTTTTTCTTCTTTAATTCTTAACATTCGTTCCAATCAGGCACTTCCTCTTTATTTTATATTCTGTAGTAAGTAGCATACTCGTACATTTAAGGTAAGATAGTGCACAATATAAAATTTATTAAAACGTTTTTATAGCCTGTACTTAAATACGTCAGATTTCGGGATCAAGCGACATGACGGCAGAAAAATAATGAGCTTGGATGATGCCAACTCGCTCGAATGAGCAAGTTCCACGTGAGCCAGTTGACGAATGGGTCATTTTTATTTTCATATTATATTTGAGTTGATTGAATGAAGGAAAAATGCTGTTTACAATTTGATTTAATGTATATCTTTTTTTTTTATTCTTATCATTCTCTTATTTTAGAAGTTACAGGGGGGGGGGGGGCACATTACACCACTTTGGAAGTGTCTCTCGCGCAAACTATTTAGTTTAGCAAAAAGTGATATTAGCAACCTCAATCTCATTTTTGAAGACCTATCCATAGATATCCCACGTATGAGTTTGATGATAAAAAAAATTGTGAGTTTCAATTCTAAGTATGGGGGGACCCCCAAATTGCTTTTGTCTACTTTTGTGTGAAAGTCTTAATGCGGTTCACAGAAGACATCTACTTACCTAGTTTCGACAGCATAGTTCTTATAGTTTCAGACAAAAGTGACTGTAACCGTCCGTATGGACGGACAGACAGACAGACATGACGAATCTATAAGGGTTCCGTTTTTTGCCATTTGGCAACGGAACCCTAAAAAGGAGTTTTTTTGTTTGTAAATATTTTATGCATACGGGAACATTCATACATATTGAATCTGTGTAGAATCAGTGTGGCACTATCTGGCACAAGGTTGAGGCATGCTACTTCAGACTTAAAAGGTTTACTAATCCTGAATGGGATGTCCATAGGACATTGTTCTGGTGTTAATTGAAGGCAGATACTATAAATTAAATGTAATTTAAATCTGAGGCTGATTTGCCTTTTAATCTTACCTTAGGGTTTAATAGCATCTTAATTAATTCTAATTCTTTGTTAGCGAAGCAAAATGTCCATTGAGCATCCACTTTTATTGATTACTGTCGCGTGAGTGCTATGGACTCGCGTAAATTAATACGTAAAATTAGCGATCGGCAGATACGTCCAAGTTTCATTAAAAAGTAATGAAAACTTACTCAGAATATTAATCGAGTTATAAAACGGAGAGCCGGATAAAATACTACGCTCTTTTAGAGTTTATTAAACCGCAACAGTATCTACTCAGCCTATGCCGACAACAGTTTAAATAGTTATATAAATTATTCGCTCAAGAAATATAAAAATAATGACAATAAGTGGTCGTTACATATTTCTTTGGAGCACTTCTTGTTACCATGTCGATAATTTAATAGCAAACACAAACATCGAGCAACAAATTATTTGTAAGGCGATGTTTCGTATCCTCAGTACTAACACGCTTGACCAGTTATCGGGTATTCTTTTATTTCTGCGCATATATTTAAATAGTGACTGTAGATATCAAAACATATAATTAAGCGGTGATGAAATAGGTGTTTTTAGAGTCAAGTAAGCAAAGTAAACAAAGCTGTCCTCTTAGTAATTAGCTTCCAGGACTGAAATAACATAATAACGTAATTGAATGGGTTGGCGCGTGTTATTTCGTCTTTTCGCGTGTTCGTTGCTGAAGTATCTCAACAGAAGCCAATGTGCGAATGTGTATAATTTACTCATAAACAAGAGTAAAGTAAAATAACTTAAGGCGAAGGTATATCAACAACTTTAGGTATTTTTGGCATAGCAAAGTGGCCACGATACGCCGCACGAGGCGCTGGCGTACTGTATTTCGCGCCAACATTTAGGAAAACCACTAATTTACAGTGTCGTGGTATCAACACAATTAATGATGAAACTGTTATTTAGGATCATTTAGTAGCACTAGACGAAGGGAATAAATTTTATAATTATAATATTCTAATATAGCTATCAGAAAGTCACTCCCGTAAAATTTATTATAAACCAAATTATGAAAATGAGAAGTGAAAGAGCGGACGCTGGGCTCCGAGCTTCATGGGTATCCCCATATACCCATGGGTGCAGGGGGCCTGTACCCATGGGCCCCTTATACCCATGGGGCACGTACATTTATGGGGCTCCATACACATACATCACCCATAAGGCCCATACACCTATGGGACCCATATAACCATAAGGATCCATAGGCCCAAACACCCATAGGCCCCGTATTTCTATGGGCCCGTACACCCATGGGCAACGCACACCTATGGGGCCCTATACACTTATAGGGTCCATAAACCTCGAGCGAGGATTCAGGGCTGCATACGCTGGCGAACTGCCCCGCGTGGGAGGCGCCGAGGCGTGACCTCGTGGCAGCCATCGGTGTGGGAGTCCTCTCGGTCAGCAGCACGATTGCGGCAATGGTGCAGAGCGCGAGCGCTGGGGCCGCCGCCACCGCACACGCGACTAGCGCCCCTCCCCCAAACCGGGGCAAGACGGGGACACCGTGGTTCCCAAACCCGAGGGGGCCATCTCGAAACCGGAGATGGCCCAGGGTCAGCTGGGGTGCGAACGGAAAACGTTCCCCAAAGTGTCACATGCCAAAGTATGTTTCCCAAATTTTCATTCTGCAAAAAAACATTTGGCAAAACAACTTTTCGCAATTTTACAGTTAGCAAAACTATTTTTGGCAATTTATTGTTTAACAAATAATTACATGGCAAAGTTTCATTTTACCAAGTACCAAGGTAGTCAAATATGGTATGGCATAACATACTTTTCCCTGGCATGGCTGGCAACATACATGGCAAAAAAATACACTGCTGCATGGGTGTTTGTTTCACCTTGCACAAATAATTTACAGGTAAGAACTTATTACTTATACTTACTATAATAAATATATTGCTATTATACAAATCAATTCCGGCGCTTCGCCGGCCGCTGCCGTGGCACGCTCGCTACGCTCACTCGGCTCGCGCTCTGTTGGGGCCACAGTTCTAACCTAACCTAATCCACTTATCTGGCAGTTCCGATCTAGCCTACGTAACTTATATGAAATTAATATATTTTACTTTATTTATAATTAATTATAAATGAGACATGCTTTTTGAACGAACTTACTTTTGGAAAATATTTTTTTACAAAATAAAGCATTTGTTTAATGTATATTTGACCTAATAAAAATTGAGCAAGTAAAAAAGTGCCAAATGAATATTTGACGAAGTGATTAAAATGCGAAATATAAATTTGCTAAAGATTCTTTTGGGAAATGAAACTATGCGATAAGTTTTTTGGGAAGTGAAATTTGACGAAACATATTTTGCCAAACGGCAGGATATTATGCTCTATGGGCAAACTTACACCCCGGCGTCTGTAGACCCGAGACGGCGTGCTCCCCGACCCGCTGGCCGGCGGTCGAAAAAGGGTCGATGAAACTTTTTGGGAGACTATACACCCATGAGTTCCATTTACCCATAGAGCCCCATCAAGATCTTCGGGGCCCAAGCAAGTCTGCAAGCCGGTACACCTGCTAATTGACGGATGAGGCTCTGGCGCAAGCTTTTAGGAGTTCAGACGGCAGTCGCTACCGTAAAAGACAATATAAGACAAATTATGGAAAGTAAAAGTAGAAGCGCGGAGAGAGCCGCGGTAGCCTAGTGCTATGGGTAAAGGACTGCTGAGACGAGGTCTCGGGTTCGATCCCAGGTATTACCATGGCACACACCAATGACTTTTCGATGCTTTTCGAAGTTATGTGTGTATTTATCGCAGGTTTATAAGTGCCCGGTTAATGGCAATAGGCTCGCCACCTATTACATTGGGACCTAAAACATAAACTGGCGAAACGTGGGTGCTAGCACCTCTGCCTACCCCTTCGGGGATATAGGCGTGAGTTTATGTTATGTTATGTTATGTTATGTAAAAGTAGAAGAGCGAACCCTAAGCTGCAAGAAGAGCTTGATGGGCTCCATATATCTTTGAGGCCACCACCAAGATCTTTGGGGCTCAAGCAAGCCCGTAAGCCGGTACACCTAATTGACGGACGGCAGTCGCTCCTGTTAAAGCCAATATGAACAAAAATATGGAAAGAAATAGAAGAGCGGACCACGGGCTGTAAACTGCAAGCCTTCAATGCAACCGGAATTGGAGCTCGGATGATGATTTTTCACAGCAGCACAGCAGACAAAATCACAGCCCACTTGATGGGAAGCGGTAACAACTTTTTTTGTGTTGTTAGGAATTCAGCTTTTTGAGGCTAACCGCAAAGGCCTAAGCCCCAAAGCACAAATTTCATGGGCAATAAAAAATTTATATAAATTACTACTACTAACTACTGTTAGTAGTAGTATTTGGTAGTCTTGAATATACTTGTTCAGGGAGTAGGCTAGTAGATATTATACACGACCATTTAATATGCGTACTGATAGTAATAGTAGTATCAATAGCGATCATTATAATTTCTTTTATTGCATTAGATAATGTCATAAGACATTAATATTGGCAATACATGCCTTAGTTTCAATATTTATGCAATAAGTACTACAGTAGCGGAGTAACGGTTTCCTGATACTAGCATAATAATCACAAATAAAAGTTCGAGACTTAACTTTTTAGTAACGAGTTAACTGGTGGTAGAAATTTGATGACACAAAATTGTCACAAAATTCGGCCGGGTGGGTACCACCGTGCACGATTGCGAAAAACCCTCCATAGTAATCCAATTACGGTTTGACTGCGTTCAGGGGTCAGCAAGTGCATAGTCGGGCAGGGGGATTGTGGTCGCAGCACTAGTGGGACCGGTGGGTGTCACGCGGTGCTGCGACGACAATCCTCTTCTGATGAGGCCGTCAAGCTGAGTGCCACCATTGTTAATGGTGTACGTGTATGTAATGGTGACCCTCTTTCCTGAGACTTTACCTTCAGCTTACCATCAGGCGAGGTGACAATTGTACAATATTTGTACATCTAGCACATTCTCTACGATGTAGTATGTACCTTAAATACCTCCATTTTAAAAACATACGCTTCGCTACGCTACATTTCGCTGTACGTCTGCCGCAAACTGACACATGTCCTGATTCTAACACGTTCCGCCAGGGACTGATTGAGTCTCAGAACGCCTCATATTGGTAAAAAACGTAGATATTTTAAATTTTCACTGTATAACTCAGAATTTATGTAAATTTTGATAACCGCGTTTCATTCTTCACGATCTTCATTATGGTATAATTTTTATTTTTCTAGCTCAAACACAACACAAATGGTAAAGCGTTTTGAGAAAAACCGGGTTAGACCAATCATTGCGAGCAAATTCGATTGATGAAAGTAAAAGTCATCGTGTATTGAATAATGTGAAATACTAAATTATATAGCCTAGAATAACATATATGATTTTATGAATCAATGGACGTCTCATTTTCGAAGCACACGTATTTAAAAACATCGTTTCTCGGGGACCCTCTCCTTAAATATTATTCTGATTTCTGCGAGTGGCAATTACTGTGGCGCGGCATCCCCCATTGACAGTAGTGTCGTGTTGTAAGAACTAAAAAAGTAATGCAAGTAAGTAAAGTAAAGCATAACAAAATCCTGGGGTTATCCTTTCGAGGGCTTACTCGGGGTGTCCGGCAATGGACACTTGGGGAGGACACCGTGTGGTTTTAGTCATTCCGATTCCGACACGCCTACCCAATCGTTGGCAGCGATGGGGTGAAGCCCGTGGATCCCCACACGCTAAAATAAAAATATAAAAAAAAAGCATAACAAAATATTTTTCCTTGTTTGGTTCCTCTATCCAGGAGCAAAAATTACAATATAATTAAAGTATACGATGTACCTTCCGTTTAGGCTTTGAAGTATGAACGAACAGGATCATGTAAAGTGATGTATAAGCATTACCTGATTGCTTTGTATAGACAGGCAATTTTATAAGGCAATTAATATATTGCAATAGTGTTACACTCAAAAAAAGTACCTTCAGCTTACTATCAGGCGTGGTAAAGTCAAATTGACGTGTCCTAAATATAAAAAAAAAAAACAAAAAAGATGTAGCAAAGAGTCGTGACCAAAATACGAAAGTATTAATTTTAGTTTATGTAAGATAAACGTAGTGACTTACTAATGAAAAAAAAAACACTTTCAGAATTCAGACAGGTTTTAGCAAACGTGTTAGTATTGCACAGAGTATCAACATACTTTTAGTACTACCTACTACTGAAACAGAGATAATGGTGATCAAGTTTATTATGGTGTAAAGCAAGAAAACAGTTTAGGGATACTATAATATTAATTGTTTGTAACTAAAAAATGATTTATATGGACTCCCGCTATTCTTGTTTACGAAACGATAGTCGAACAAAGGCCACAGATCGGTATCATTCACCATAAATGCGTTCGGCATGATGCGAGAGTTTTGACACCAAACACTAGCGATAACATCTTATAACATCTAATGTTTTAAACAAACTCTTTTATGTGGGTTAACTTAATTTTATCAGAATAAAAGAGATATTTCCATCATGTTATTTGATATATTGATACAATACGAATTGGTTTTTTTATTCATGTGGGAGCATCAGTTTTTGTAGTTAAACGATCAGATAACAGTTAATATCGAGAAGAAGAAATTATGATTTAAAACCTTTCCAACAAATTCTCAACTAAAAGCTTGGTTACTATCCTGTTTCTTAACCCGTCGTTTACCTCACCTGTTTTAGCTACATCACTTGAGAATCCAAAACGAGTATTATAAGACCAAATTAGTCATGCATGTTTTGCCTATGATCTAGGTGTTTTTATCAACCTTGCATGGATATGCAAATACCATCTATAAACAGAGGACTCATTGACCGGCGGATAACAGGTGTACGTCTTAGACTGGTGTGGAATGAAGTATCTAGTCACTTTCGCTTCCAATATGAGTACTTTAATGGTTTGCTAATTTTACTTGTTTGATTAATTACGATGTCGTCGTTTACAATTAGAAGAAATGGTGGAACCATTGATTAATTTATTAATGTAAGACAGTAATAAACCTGATAGGTATTTGTCTTATGAAGGATACGGAATGTTTGTTCACAATAATCTTTTTGAAAATTATTGTTTTTTCACTTTGTTAAGTTAGTTCACACGTTCCCAAAGAGTGACCCTATTCTGCAACATGAACTCAAAATGAAGCAAGTACTGTAATTTATTTTTGACAGAAAAATCTTGTAAGTACAAGTCTTTACCTACAGGAGGCATACAATAATCAATGTGTCGACAGATTGGTAACGAAGTAGGTACAGTATCTATACTATTATAAAATTGTAAATTAGTTATGTCTGTGCATTGGAGATACATATTTAAAAAAATACTTGGGTTATGTTAAATGAACGACTCTGGACAATTTCTTTTTTTTTTGGAATTCTTGTCTGTTTATCCGTTTGTTCGCGATGGACGCAAAAACCACTGAACGGATATTGCTGTGGTTTTTCAATTATAATGTTCTTGGTCAGTCTTAAAATCTGCCGTATGTTTTGAATGCAATTGGTTAAGTAAAATCGGAGATATGGCCAATAAACGATAACTGACCTCCGCGCGGCCGGAGTCGCGGGCATCAGCCAGTTTCCTATACAGATAATGTAATTGTTATTTAATGTAGCTATCAACACTAAGTGAAACATTAAAATAATGCATTTCTATTGCAAGTTGGATAAAAGAACTTAACTGTTTCAATCGATACCATCCATTCACTAAACAACAAAGTGAAATATTGAATTAGATTTACAAAACAATTACTAAAGCTGTCTCCAATCAAACCACGATACATTCCAGCTAGAAGCACATTCTTCAAGTTACATATATTAAAATGCGGGGCCTGGCATGTTTCTCAGATGGCCGTACCTGCATGGCACATGCATTAGGATTCCGCAAGCCACTTAGTAGGCTCACCTACAGACCCGTTGCCCGTATTCCCATTTGAACATAAAAAATAGAAGCTGGATAATGTTAGGATCTAGTCCCGAGTGTTGTTACAGAATGATGAAGAGTCGACTTAGTTTGAATATATTTTTATAAAATGTAACTTCAGGTTCACTTGAGATTAATGAAGTCAAGTCATTTATATACACGTAAATTACATTTGATGCAAACATAACCTGTAACTTATTGTGCATCGGATAGATACATGTCCTAAAGTTATCATTAAAATCTATATACATTTGAGCTATGATAGGCACTATCTTAGAAGCCAATTAGAATTATCACACCCAAATTTCATCCAGCTTTTACCATTATTGGGCTAATCACGTCACTTTCAGACTGTGCTGCGACCGAGAATTCCCTAACAGAAAAATTCAGTACCTTTTGGCCTGAATCGAACTCAGGATCTCAAACAAAGCAGTGGCTCTTACTGCCATTGCACCGCGCACCGAGGCGAGGTGTCCATAAGTAACCCAAACGAAACTAGCCTCGAATATATAATGTACCTTTTTTTTTTTTTTTATCGTGCGGAAATCCCTTCGGATACCCCCCCCCCGCGTGCCAGCGGGGGCGGTTATGTCGGGCTTGAACCGACTAAAACCGCACGCCGTCTCGGGTCTACAGACGCCGGGGTGTAAGGTTGCCCATAGAGCATATCCCTCGCACCCCGACTGACCCTGGGCCATCTCCGGTTTCGAGATGGCTCCCGCGGGTTTGGGAACCACGGTGTCCACGTCTTGCCCCGGTTTGGGGGAGGGGCGCTAGTCGCCCCACCGTAATATATAATGTACCTAGACTCAAATTTGCAAATTAAAATTAGTTTTTAGGTTTAATTGTCTCTACGACCTCTTCTGTTATGGACTTTGATAGTGACGAGAGGTGTATTAGTGGTCAGTGTGGTCGCTACGGTAGCGAACCAGTCGGCAGCTGACACAGACGACTACTAGATGGGCTACCATATACATGTAAATTGTTTCTCAGTTCTGGTGTACTATTTATTAACGCATAAGATTAAAACCTTTATCAAAGAAACAAACAACATTTTACATTATTGATGATAAATCTGAGTAGATATAAAAATCACAGAGAAAAAACAAACTTGTGATTTGTTATACTAGTAGGATAGCAAACTGGCACATACTCCTCTTGGTAGTAAGCAGTCAGCCAAGTTATGAATGAATGCAACATCCATGCATTACTATCTGGAGAGAGCAGTAAAAAGTGAAGTAGGAGAATAGGATGAAGAAACAAAAGAAGGTAAGGCTCGTGACTCTCTCACAAATCATATGAATACAGCTTACTGTTACTCAACGTTAAAATTAAGTAATAATAATAATAATAAAAATATATTTATTTTCTCACCACAATATAGGTTTCAAACATTTGAATTGACTTGAACATAGTATAATAATATAATTATTTATGTGGGAGACTGGTGCCTAAACTAGGTAGGATCCTGTATTTCAGGTCACCAGCACAATCCCCATCTAGGGTACTGAACAATATCTACAAAATTTTTTTGTGCTGCAATATCTGAGTAGATAGGTAAGTACATTTATAATATTATATGAATCAAAGTACAACTGTAATACTATAATATTATTCTTGGTAATGTCGGGGTTAGTATGTGTGTTTGTGGTATGTCTGTGTCTGTGTGTATGTATGCGTGCGTGTGTGTGTGCGTGCGTGTCTGTGCGTGTATATGTTCGTATGCGTGTGTGCATATATGTGTGTCACCTCATACGGGTACTGTTAGGAGACGTTCTATACTCTCATAGTCTAACCTCATAAGCCATTCACTGGTCTTTTTTTTACAAAGTGATCTGTTGAGCGTGTAGAGAGCTAACGTTTTATTTATGTTGTTGTAGAGATAACCTCCGAGAAAACAGAAAAACTGGTTTGTGAATTGAGTTCTGAAGGAGTCCAGTGTGCGATTGACCGGATTAAATCGCCTCCTGTTTGAGAGTGATGTAGCCCTGTAGCTCAGCAATGAATGTTGTTTGGTTATGACGTGGAGAATGAATAGTTGGCGTACAGACAGCACTTTGCACAACTCGTATAGCTCCAGTGTGGGATGTCGATAGGGTAAGAAATATGATACCTTAAGTAACGCTCGCTGGGCTCTTTCCACTTGGATCATGGTGGACTTGTCTGCACCACCCCAGGTTGTGATACAGTAAGTTATTAGTGATTGACATAGAGAGAAATATACTGTCTTTCTTAAATTTTCATCCGCTGCATGTCTGAGGTTTTTAAAAACAAATATTAGTTTGCGAATTCTAGATGTGAGGGTTTCAATGTGCAGATGGAAATTCAAGAAAGGATCCAGCAATATACCAAGATATTTAATGGAAGAAGTCCTTTGGAGATGTGTACATGGACATTTTGTGTTGTGTGGAGGTGTGCATGTATGTAGTATAATAGGTAGCGCAAGCGTGGAGTGGAGAGCACTATTCCGAATGGTGAATGGTATATATTTGGTTTTGTCAGCGTTTAGCGTAAGGTAATTGTTCCTTAACCATTTTGATACAGTGTCTAGCCCCAATTGAGCGTGTTCATAAACATTTGTCCATGAGTCGGAGTGAAAAATGAGGGCGGTGTCATCTGCAAAGGTGAATATATTTCCCTGTGGTAGATTCGTCATGCACAGATCGTTAATATAGATAAGAAATAAAGTCGGAGAGATAACACTGCCTTGGGGCACTCCGTGCGTAACAGGCAGTTCTGTGCTAACGTATCTATCTATTTTAACACTCTGTGCACGATTACTGAGATAGTCTGCGAAGAGTTTTAGTTGATCACCCCTTATTCCAATAAACTCCATCTTCTCTAAAAGGATAGAGACAGAGACTGTGTCGAAGGCTTTAGCCAGGTCTAGGAAGATGCCCAGTACTTTTTGACCATCGTCTAGTTTCCTCACTATGTGGTCGGTTAAGTCATGGACTGCGTCGCTTGTAGATCTTCCAGCACGAAAACCGTATTGAGAAGCTGAGATAATTTGGTTTTTCTCAAGGTACATTGTTAATCTAGAGTTCATGAGTCTCTCGAGAATCTTAGACAGTGAGGGCAAAACAGCAATGGGCCTGTAGTTAGTGACTTGGTCTCTGTCTCCAGCCTTATAAATAGGATGTATTAAGGATTTTTTAAATGTTTTGGGGAATATACCAGAGGTTAGCGACAGGTTACAGACATGTGTTAATGGGGGAACAATGGCACCCTTATTTTGTTTGACAATATCTATAGGGATGTTGTCCCAGCCGACTGCGGAGCCACTACGCAAGGAGTCCACTATTGCACTCACTTCTCTCTCGTCCGTAGGAAGTAAAACCATTGAGTTTAATGGGGAGCTTAGTGTACAATTTGGTTTTGTGTGTGTATTTTTTATATTTTCAGCCAGCTTTTTCCCAATGTTGACAAAATAATTATTAACCACTTCTACTGCTTGATAAGGCGAAGAGGCGAGTGAGAGCAGGTTGGAGGAATTTACTTTGACTGTAGATCTACCGGTAATTTTATTGATTGCCTGCCATAGCCTCTTATTATTTTTCCCTGCATTCGTTAATTCGCTAGTTTCATGTTGCCTTCTGACCTTTTTAAGGATATTATTACAGAAGTTTCTGTATCTCGTGTAAGACACTTGGAGGATTTCATTATTTGGTGCCTTTTTCAGTTGTTTGTGCATGTTGTCTCTATGTCTCATGCACCGAATGAGACCAGGCGTAATCCATGGCTTAAGAACCTTTTTACGATTTGGTGATTTAAATACTGTGGTATTTGAACTTAAAATATCTCTGATCGAATTGACGAGAAAATCTGCTGCGATATTCGGGTCTTGCATGTTATAAATTTGACTAAAGTCATAGTTATTTAGGTCTAGGGATATTTTATCATAATTCATGCGGTGCATGATACTAGCGGTCTTCCGTTTAGGCGCATTTTTTTGTAGGAACAACATTGAGACATAGTGGTCAGTAAGAGTTGTGTGTCCAACGAGAGCTTTTGCTGGATGTGTTGTTTTTAGAATAATGTGATCTATGCATCTGTCTTCTCGAGTTGGTATCGTGTGGGCTGGTAAGAGGCCGTGGGAAGCCAATAACGTCAGGTAGAGGTTGCTGTCGGGGTCCTGTGTATTTTGGTTTATGTTTATATTCATGTCCCCTGTTACTATTATGTGTTTCGTGTTGTTTATCATAGTTAAGGTATTATTTAAATCGTTAAGGAAACTTGGGGTGTCTTTTATGCCTGGAGGACAGTATAAGGCCAGAACAATCGTGTTATCGCTAAGTTTTATTTGGAGGCAGTTTGCGCTCAGGAATTCCAGATCGTTCACGGTAACTACAATTCCTTCTTTAATGTAGATAACTACTCCCTCGTTCTGGGTCCTGTGGATGGAAGTCGAGTAATTTTCATAACCAGGCAACGTAGGAATATTACCGTTACCAAAGAGCCAACATTCGGTGAGTACAATTATATCCCAGTCGACACCGGATCTATGGAGTATGGTTTGGAAACCATGTATATTTTTGTTTATACTTCTAATATTAAAGTTAATGATTTTAAAACTATTGTTGGGTTCCACGCCAGGGGGGATGCATCGTTCTATATCGCAAGTAGTATAGTCCGCAACTGACACAGAATCCACAAAATTCAAATTTGCTTTAATGCTATCGAATTTTAATAGTGCTTTTATGTATTATTATTAATCCCAGCATTCTGGTATTAATGTAAATAGGTACGTGAGATTTAGGTATTACTGGGTTAGATGAGTATGTATTTTGAGTTTGTGGGTTGTTTGTGTGTGAGAGTGATTTTCCGGTGCTATGTTCGTGAATATGTTGATATTCTAAGTTGACATGTTGATTTATGCGTGTTTTGATGTGGTGTGATAGTGTGTAGGTTAGTGAGTGTGGTACTTTAAAATTATAATTAGCATAGCTTAACACTTTTATAGATAAGGGTACATAATGGTTATCGATTAGTTTACAGATATAACAGACATGAATTGCGTTATAAATACAAATATATAACATTGAATTGCATGTGAAATTGAAGCAAGCATTAGAAAAAATATAATTTGAATTATGGAAATTATCACAATCGGTTATTATTAAACAAAGACTAGATATGCTACACAATATTGTAAAATGACAGGTTTGTTTAAGTAGTCATGCAGCCTTTAATTTTTCAAGATCTGCCTCTGTATGTATACGGATTTGAGGATCGTTCGCTTGTTTTCTTATGTATACTATACCGTGTGACGTCCAGCAGAAAGAGTAGCCATGGGTGCGTTGAAAAGCTCTGGCTGAAGAGTATAGCCTTTGTGTTTTGTGCGTTAGAGATTCTGCTACGTATAACGGTTTGGGAGGTTGTTTCGGGTTGATATGAGTGGTATTTAACTTATCACAGTTTTTCTTATTTCTATTATATTCCTTGACTCCCTTAATAAGTTGATTTTTGAGTACCACCGTATTAAGTTCCACTATAACCGGATTTGAGTTATCCTTGGAACTAACTCTAAATACATCCCTTATATTTGCACCTTCTATATTTACATTTAGGTAGGTATTAGGGTAGTATTTTCTCGGTTGAGCTGATACATTGCTACTGGGAAAAACATGGCTCTTTTAAATAAGTCTTATACAGTGCCAATACAAAAATCTATACAAGAACTTTAATAGTAGTTACGAGTAATTATTCACGCTGGTTCGATATATTTTTGATGTATATTTTTTCACCCTGTCCTGTGTCTAAACAGCGCGTACTATCATTAACTCCCTATAGTGGGATGACGTTGTTTTTCTGCGCCGTATAATATGCACTTATTATGGCCATACGGCCACAATTAACTCGTCCTCTAAAGGGATTGCACCTGCTAAAACCTTAATAATTGCACAAAGTTAATTGTTCATAGTACTAGTTTTGAGAAAACACCCTGTATTCTAATAAATATGCGATACAGCAGTATACTGTGAATCTAATTAACCGTGGTCAAACATTTTAAAATAGTGATAGAGAAAAACTGTCAATAAAAATGCTTGGTTATATAATTTTCGAACGGAGGTAGTTAGAGAGTTTTCGTTTTAGTAGAAGTTGACAGAATGGTAAAGTTGATTGAGTGTTGCGGCCGTCCTTCGCGAAGGCCGCATGTCGAGTGCGTGTGAGTGACCTATCAGCCAGCTGGTAGGAGCGGGCCGCGGTCGCTGCCACTCGCTGCACGCGCGCCGCGTGCTGCGCTTGCGCCAGGACAGCGCCATGTTAATTACTACCACCAATAAGGCGCCCGAGCCGAGCTCGTCAACATGTTTATTTTTTATATCTTGATGGAGCTCTTTGATAAAGTCGCTCGCAAAACCCACTTCATTAAAATAGAATCTCTATCACCCTTTTTTTCAGACGTTCTTTAGGCTTTGCTACGAATAACATGCACTGACCCTCAACAAAATGCCAAGATTAATTCTTGACTACACGCTTTATGACAAAGACGTGTCCCGGCACGAGCACTTAATAACTCTAGACCTCCTTTTTCGGTACGATCCTTATTGGTATTTGCAACGTTCTATGAAAATAAAAATCCTAAGGTAGACACCGAATACCTAGTCCTTATATTGCAAAGACAACATTTAATAGCGACATGAAAAAACATTATCGAGTGGTAGTTAAGGTCTTTAAACTAGTATTAAGTTTTTATCATTCTCGTGCTTACAACTTTTTGTAAGTTGAAAATGACTAGCTATAATGATCAGTTATCTGGTGAATATTCAGTCCAACTTTAGCCCAGACTCTGGAATTTATTGGAAACTATATATCTGTTACTGTGCATAACTACTTCCTTTTATATAAAATGCGAAATGAAAATGATAATAATTTTCCCACCAATTTTATGAGTGGTCGTCGAACCCGTCAATAGAAAAGATCAAAGAAGGCCGCTCGTCGCCTGCGCATATCATACACTGCATCTTTGTCATTCGCGCTCGAATCAACGCGGAGCGACATTGCTGTAACACAAGCGCCGCCGCTGTTGGCAATTAATGTAACCAAAGATCATCAATAAACATCTTTATCACTTGATCGCCTCTGACACCGAAGTTACTTAAACAACTAGGGACCTATACATTATAAAGTTTTGAATATTCTGTCACGCACATCTTTCAACGGGCTTCGAGCGGACAAGTGGTCTTGTTGTATATATGGCACTTTTTATTTAAACAGGTATTTATTTAAATATAAGACCGTTTTATTTTAAAAGGTGCCAGCACAGGTAAACATGACAATTACGGAAATGGCAGCTTCCAGGTGTTTATTTTGTGTACGGATGATATTGGAACACACGCGTTTCAATAGTATTTGATTCCAAAGATCTCAGTTATTATTTTATAATGAGTATCGTGTTTTAAAGTCAGTTTGACCAATTATGACCATTTAAACGAATGACTGGGGAAATGACAAGCCGCCTAGACTAGCCGTCATGCCATCTATGGCAATTCGATCTTCGATCTCAGCGGGTTCTTTAATATTGTTTTCCTTTAGAAATACTGAATTTGATATCGTGTAGATAGTGTCAAATGAGAAGAAATCGAATTTCACAATGCCACCAAAAGCATAATTGGCTTACCGTATATTTTACGAATCTTTTCGGAATAGAAATACATTCAGTACCCCAAATATGACATTTCACACCGAGAAACGGCTCAGATTTTGACGCCTATGCTCATTTTAAGGATTTATTTCTTCAAGAAGGAAGGCGTACAGATCGTTTCCTTCGTATTAATTTCGTCGTTTCCTTCGATTCTGTAATATACGATTATAATACGGGTTAATAGATAAATTTATTATTTAATATCTAAGCAACGTCAGTTGATAACTGGAACTTAATTTTCATTTATATATTGGAGGTAGGCAGATGTGTAGTTACCTCATGCTTCTACTAAGAATTTTCTTTCTGAAAAACACATCAACACCGAACCGGGACCTCATGCAAAACAGTCACACTACCACTGTGCTACCAATACAAATATAGAATTTATAATCCAATAAGCTTCTTATTTCATTACTGCCAATAAGAGTCAATTATTATGATATGTTAGCAGGAAAATTGGGATCGTAAATCTAATCTTTAGAAAAGGAAAAAATGGAAGAATGGGGTTGTGAAGTTTTCCAAAATAAAAGGAACCTCCATTCTCCTACTAAGCTAAGTGATCACATCTGGTCGATCACGTCCTAACAACAAATGTTAAAGCATTCTGTCCAACCAATATTATAAACGCGAAAGTTTGGATGGATATCCATTGCGTGAAAGAGTATTAACATCCGTTAATACTCTTTCACGCAAAAGCTACTGAACGGATCTGCATGAAATTTGGCACAGAGATAGATTATAGTCTGGAAGGCTAATTTTTATCCCGGATAGGTTCTAATCGGTCTCAGGAATGGAATCAGAATTCCACGCGTGTAACAACTAGTTGTATATAGTTTAAGAAAATCAGCGTGAGAATTTTTATAGCGCAAATGTTTCAAATATTCCTGAGTAGAGCGCTGACTCCACTCAGGAATATTTGATAACATCTCTATACAGTAGCAATTTAACAGACAACTGAATCTTCCTCTTCTAGTAGTATCAGTGTATAAAATTCGTGTTAGTTACTTTTTCTTATAGAATAACGCACTAGGGTTGCCTGAGGTGCCTATTTTAGAGGTGGCACAGTATATAAGAATCTAGCTTACCTAAAGTTGTTATCACTATTGCTCCTCCTGCTGAAATTACAGCTCCTATTACAGAGATTCAAAACCAATACTCTTCTTTTTTTCTAGAGAACGATTTGTGCATGAACTACTATAATGTGCCCTACTTCATTATGTAATCACTTATACGTGTGGTTCATGAGGAAGGAGCTGTGGAAAGAGATATATTTTATATTACTAGCCGTTGTCCGCCGCTGAGCCCGCGTTTATCATTATTCCCGTTCCCGAGACTCACAGGAACCAATTCGTTTTCTTTCATTTTTCTTTTTTTAAATATTTAGTCCGTCAAATTACCCCGCCTGATGGTAAGCTAAGATTCCTATTCCTGTCCTATTCCAGACTTGTGCCAAATTTCATCCAGATTCATTCAGTCGTTTTTATGTGAAAGGGTAAAAAACATCCATACACACTTTCACGTTTATAATATTAGTGTAATTTATTTATCTTTATCTTTAGTCTAGCTCTTATTACGTAAATAACATTATTAAACTGTGACGTATTTTTCAAACTGGAAATTAATCATAATTTGTTTATCAGCCACAAACAACATCTTGGCTAGTGAGACGATCGCGTGGTAAGATTTAGAATTCGAGATGTGAAACTCGCGTGAGCCACTCACGCGCAGATAAAAAGAGATACGCGATTCTGATCATGCGCATAGATAAATTGATCACATGCATATCGGTTACTAGCTTGAATATCGTGGGACTATGCCTCCTCAAGCGATGAAATTAAAGCATTTTATGTACACTGTTAAAAACGAATTATCACATGTTAATCCTACTGATACAAACATATTTTATTTTTAATCCTGATGTATATTGCTCTTGCGTTACATAATTTCCATTTAAAGTTTGCAAACGGGTGAAACTGAGTCTGAACTCTACAGAAAATAATTGAATTCATTCGAATTAAAAGTACTAATAATATACGTATATGTACCTATGTAGGTAGTTATAAAAAAATATGTATGTTTCTAGGTATATTTATGACAAGCTCTCCTTAGTTTAGATCAGGATGGCGCTATGTAATATTTCCTAGAAAGTTTATTAAATATAAATAAATCTATTTATTAGTCTATATGCATATAGTAAAATCATAACGAGGTGAAAACTTTACATTTAATATTTTGTCAAAAAAGTGTTGTGTTTTAGGAACCTGTAGGATGCCTATAAAGGCAGCAATGCTCCATAATTAAATTTTCTTTTAAGCAATTAAAGTTCTAATTCCTCACATTGACTTGCTCCATTGTCATTGACACCTCATTAGTTTCCTTGATAGACGTCAGTGGAGAGTTTTTAAACTGCTTATTAAAATGATGGCGCGCTGCTAATCATTCACGTATTTGCGATTAAGATATTAAAAGTTTAAATAAAGATAAATATTGAAAACAAAAATTACAGTAAATGATGGCGTAACAGTACGGAAGACATAACACACGTTTCTCAAAAATCATAAAGTGTATTTTATTTTGGTTTCACGGTGTTTAGCCACGAGGCCGCTTCGAGCGCGTCCCTCCCCCCATTGTGTTGGACAATACGCTGTAACTCCTCACTAACGAGACGTAGAAATATTTCAAGTGATGAACATGCAGCGACTATGTTAAATAGTCCATTTTACTGGAATTGGTCTTCATTTGTAAAGAGTTACCAATAACTTAATAATAATATTATAAATATTCTGAGACATATTACACAGCGCCATCTAGACCAAAATCAAGCAGAGCTTGTGAAATCTATAATGTGAAAATAAATACTTATTATACACAGAAACACCCAGACTAATGCAAATATACGTATGTACAATGAGTGGGAATTGAACCCGCGACCCCTGACGTAGCAGTCAAACGTTCTACCGCTACGCCACAGAGGTCCGTGGTATGGTATGGTATGGTATCACGGGCTGGTATCCGCAACTTCATTTCATTCGATCCACCCCAACTCATTGAAGAACGCCAGCAAGCTATTCACGCTGCTGGCTATCTCCCGGAGCGTACCTGTGTTTATGAAGTACTTAACCCTGTATGTGGCGGTTGCAGGGCAGTGTAGGAGCACGTGTGCCGCTGTTTCTTCCTCTCTCATGCTGGCTCTGCAGAGAGGGCTGTCGGTGATTCCTAAAATAAAAACACAGAGGTCCTTTTATAGTCCTGGGATTTCATGACGTATGCTTATACTCGTGTAAATGATCTTAAATTTACTTATAAAGAATCATCACTTGGGTATGGATTTATATTCCAATTTATCATACCATTATAGCAGGGCTGTTCTCTGTACATTCGGTACACAGTGTGACAAGTATCTAACCAGGCATAGAAAATAGCACGCTTCTAGCCTGAATTCACCAAGTTCGAAAATTTCATGTGGAAGATGTCTGCACTAGATTAGTAACTATATATCGCGCTTGTTTTTCACTTAGGCCACAAGCAAAGCCTGCAGCGTACGCACATTTGTAAAAACCATAATAAGCCCTGGCTTTTGGCATATTGTATTGACACACGATAAATATTTAAGATTATGCTGAACTAAGATTGCAGTTGAGAGCACTGGTACGTTCAAGTATAGCCTTAGGGTAGTACTCTACTTGGTACAGTCAGTAGGCAGTTTCCGGCTCTTTACTTTATTAATATGATGATAGATTATATTCTGACAGCCTCTGTGGCGTAGCGGTAGTGCATTCGACTGCTACGTCAGGGGGCGCGGGTTCGATTCCCGCTCAGTGCAAATATTTGTATGCATGAATATGTCTATTTGCATTGGTCTGGGTGTTTCTATGTATAATATGTATGTATTTACAAAAAAAAAAAAAAAGTATTTAAGTATGTTTATCCGCAGTCTGGAACCCATAACACAAGCTAGTTAAACTATGCTTACTTTGGGTCTAGAATGCGCTGTGTAAAATGTCGTAGAATATTTATATTTATTATTTATTTAGTGTAATAAAATTTAAAAATCATAATCTTAAGAGTATTTCTTCGGAATAAATTAAGAAATCCTGATCGTTGTCAAAAGTTAAGGAAACAAATTACAAGCGCACCTCTAACACTTAATCGAGACAGATACAAAAACCAATGATTACGATTCATTGTAAAATTTACTGAACACGAAACTCCAGCGCAATTCGTAAAACGAATCGGCAGTACCGCACGCGTTCACTCGTGCACGTAAAAATTTACCAACTCAATTACTTTCTACCCTTACTACTTACTTCATACAACATTACGTTTTTCAGTTTTGCGTAATAGAGGGCGAGCCTATTGCTGTTAATGCCCTGTTAAAAGGGCACCATACGCACCTTTCCGTTCACATGTGACACATAGAACTTAATGCGTGACACTCCCATGGTTCGCGCGGGATGAGGGGCGTAGGGCAGGGGGGGGGGGTGTTGAAACGTGCCCGCGGGACGGCCATCAGGTTCCCGTGCAAAACATGGGAGTGCCACTGATGAATTGATGAACACACTAGTAGCCCCATTACGAGTACATTTATATGTAACATTAGCCTTTGTACAGGGTTGTTTCCAAAGGATTTCAAAAAGTCTCTCATTCATCCAATCTATAAGTTCTCACGGTTCGTCAACTCTTTATCGGGCAAATAGTCTTGCAGAAACATTCCACCCTAACTATCAATCCATCCGCTCTATCTCACAAACGTTAAAATGCTAGGGTATGCACAAATGAAATATTTAGACCCAGTCTTTCACATCACAGTTACTGTTTTCTTGGTAATTATTTACCTTATTTTTTTTTTCGTACGGAAATCCCTTCATAACATAACCACCCCCGCTGGCCGGCGGGGGGGTATTGTCGGGCTTGAACCGACTAAAACCGCACGCCGTCTCGGGTCTTAAAACGCCGGGCTGTAAGGTTGCCCATAGAACATATCCCTCGCACCCTGACTGACCCTGGGCCATCTCCGGTTTCAAGATGGCCCCCTCGGGTTTGGAAACCACGGTGGGGACAAGACGGGGACGTCTTGCCCCGATTTAGAGGAGGGGCGCTAATCACTCCACCGTCCCGGCCTGCTTTTGCTGGGGTGACAGGCGGCCTCACCTGCCACCCCCAGGCTTGCGCTCATGGAGGACGGAGGTCGTTAAGCGACCTCCGGCGCCTGAGTTGCCTGCGACGTGCGGCGAGCATGTTGCGGGTTTGGCGGGCCGGGAGAGTTCTAAATCTCTCCCGGGCGCGCTCCGCACCATTGCCGCAATCATGCTGCCGAGCGAGAGGACTCCCACCCCGATGACTGCCACGAGCTCACGCCTCGGCGCCTCCCACGCCGGGCAGTCCGCCAGCGTGTGCAGCCCCGAGTCCTCCTTCGCGTCGCAGTGATGGCACTCAGGCGTTGGCTCCTTCCCGATCCGATGCAGGTGGTCCCCGAAGCTCCCCTTACCGGATATCACCTGCGTCAGTCGGTACGAGAGGCTTCCGTGTCGCCTCTCTAGCTAATCCTCCATGATGGGCCTTATCGCCTAAAAACTTCTCAATTCTTATCTTGGAAGTCTTGATTATAACTCGACTGAATTAATTGTTCCAGCGTAAGTTAGGTAGTATTCCTCATTTGCTCACACACAGACATAAACGTACACCCTTACATGCACTCACACACCCACACCTACCAACATACCCTTACACTCATCCTCTCATCCACACACACGCGAATTCACCCTTCACTCACAACAGAACCAATCTCACACAGGAGAACCAATAAACTAAATTATTATATTATTAGTCATTTGCCAAACTATAATTAAGAAGTATAAGTGAGCCCTATGATTGGCTGTATGTCACAAAATAAAATTTATAAGCTTTTGTTACTCCTCCAAGTAAATAAGTAAAATAAATACATAATAAAGTTACAGCAATAGGCGGCGCTAAGAATAATTTTATTTTATTTTAATGTTAAAATATATACGTTTAGGAATGGAATTTACTATTCCATTGGTCTATATTTTGTAAGCCAAGAAATAAAAGTAATACATCATTCGAAACATGTTATTTGCTAAGAAGTCAGACAAAAACAAAAATGTAAAAAAGTTGTAATGTCCCTAATAATTTTGCCATTCTAAGGTAACCTGAAAAAGTGGGTAAAGTAATAAGCTCACACTTTTCTTTTTAAGTACATGCGTTTCATATACCATGTTCAGATTAGAACCATGGCACATTAATAAAATATTCTGATAGCTATTAAAATAAAAGTACATTTTAATTATAAATGTAGAATGGATCGATAATTTAATAGTAAAACCTAATAAAAATGTAATTAATAATATTATGTCAGTGTCTACGTATAATTAACATGATAATCTCGAATTGTATATCCTATTTAGTTTGTGGCTGCATTCCTAAATCCCATCAGAAATTATAGGCGGGTAATATGTACAAAGTGAATGAAACTTGTAACTAATAAAAAGAAATAATCATAAAAACCATTAACACGTGTGCGCCTCAATAATCGATGAGTCGGTAAATTAATACTTTCTTATTTCCTTTTTAATAGTGTTGCATTCGAGGCTATGGCACCGAGGAATGCTCAGCGCCACCCTTAAAAAGCCTAATTTAATTTAACAGGTAGGCAGCGTTTTTTAATCATAGGTCTACCTTTAAATTATACAGTACGATAATAGCTGGGCAGCAATCAGCAATACTTCATATTCGCTACTGTTTTTTTTTGGTATCTATAAGAACTTAAATTTACCCACACCCGCCTCAGAGATTTGCTACTCCTTCCGTTTAGTGGGTTTTAGAAGTTAACAAAAAAAAATTTTTTTTCATGTGAAATGAATCGCATCACATTTTAATACACTTTTTGTTCAATACTGGTCTTATACAGCTTTTTCTTTTCAAGATAAATTCTGATTACTTGGATTTTATGCTTAAAACTTAAAGCTTAAAGCTTAAACATTAAGAAGAAATGAGAAAATCTACAAGCTGGGCATTTAATAAGTATTCTTAATTCATAAATTTAAATCTTTTTATAAGTTAACAAATATTTACAAAAACCAACATAAACAATTTATCCTTCTTGCTGTAGGTACCTGTCCGCGTCTATCTGTCTTATTTTGTAAAATTCAATAAAAATGGATGTAATCAAGATTCATGCATAACATTTAGTTTTTGTAAGGTCACTGACAAATTCTTTCCTGAAAGCATGTGCACACCATACCGCTTGAGGAAATTGCTAACACAACAAAGCCCAATTACTCTTAAACAAAAATGATTACCTCAATTACTATTACCCACAAGTAGTATGAACCATATTTCAAAAGTCAGCTATTTTATCTAGATTATGTATCATAAAAATATCCTCTACCTTTTTATAAAAATTACAGAGCGCTAGATCGGTAGAGTGTACGATAAGATTGGGTGCATCATTAAAATCGAATGACTGTGCACAACTTCAATATTATTATGAAACATGAAAGTTATGATCTGGAAGCAGTTCTCGAAAGCACGTAGTACACACAACGATTTTCATTCTCACACGCCGACAGCACACGTCTTTCTAAAATTATGGGGGCAATGAAAACTTAGCACTCGTTAGGTGTCAAAATTGCCATAATTCTATAACACGTTGTGTGCTCCGCCTTACGTAAAGCAAGCCGACTTTTTGCCCGTTCCAAAAAATCAAATTCAATTTTTTTAATGATTTGTGGCCGCAATCGATATTCCAAAATTGGATCATCAAAAACGAAACCCAAATCGATCGTATGAAAATAAAGTTTGAATCAACCCTTATACTAAAAACTCTAAGGTATTATTTGAAAATGACTGTACTTAGTACTAGTCGGACACAAGAACTGGTAGAGGAGCTAAGTAGTTTTATATCTGAATAATCTTTAAGCATCCAATGTTTAAAGCATTATAATCTATCAATGAACAATACAATTATTTATCTTCCGCTTAAGATATTCACGTTTGTTTTTTTTTGTTTATCTGTATCATGACTAGCTCTTTGAATTGTTTAGAACCATAAACGCTACTTGATTACAATAAGTATATTTACTTTCAATTACGAAAGCATGACGGTGTATTTATTTAAATTGATGTGTTAAAATTGAAGCTAAGTGATCAATGCAATCTACTTCATAATCATTTATAGATTGCTTTGAATGAAAATATATAAAGTTATTTTAACACAAGATTTACCCAATTCAAAAAATAATGGTTTTGCCTCATCCCTGTTAAGCGTCGCAGTAAAAAAATGTACAGATTAGTTGTTCCTTGTCAGTTTAGACTCTATAATATATATTTTTATAGTAATTAGTAGGTCCACGTTTGACCACTTTCTCACCAGTCAAAGACGCTTTCATGAAAACCACCTTTTCACTCTAGAGATGAAGATTTCCAGGTTTTATATAGGAAGACTGGGGACACATACTCAGGCAAGGTGTACCACTTAGCAGTACGTTCAATGAATGTAAATAACTGTCGAAATGTAAATTTTTTACAAAGGCACTACTTTTCATAAAATCTCCCATATTCTCATGGACTGATTTGGCCTAAAAACTAATCAGTTCCCATTCTTGAACGTGATTTTATATTATAACTTTGATAATTATCCATTTATAGTTACGATACGATTTATACAGTTTTTAAAGAGGATGGTTCTAGGTAGGTATAGTAAGAAATTGTATGCATGAAATCATGAAAGTCTCACTACTGTCACACAAAATTATACTTAGAACCCATAAATTGCTATACTATATCTACCTAAATTAAACATTAGCTTAACTATACTTTCAAATTCAAAATTTAGATATAAATGTTTCACTTGTTTGAATCAATCACTTAAATACTTCAAGTAATTTGATGACTGACTAATATATAACAATTTCAAGATCATTGTGATTCCATTAGTTACGCTCTGATACGAAATAGACAGCTTTGAATTCGGACAATCGATGTTTAATACCCAATCCATTTAAAAAGCACACTACTCACTGGCCAACTGTCATTCTGACTTTTGAATATGTTCGAGGTTATTTTAAATGTGACGAGTTGATGAAACTGTTGATCTTACTCTATTATGATTTTATGTTTTTCCTGTTGTCTTACCTATTTGAAAACCAAGATTTTTACACACTTATATTGGTTTACACCACTATTAACTTCGGATACATTCTTGCACTATGCGCAAGAAAACATAGCAAACAAAAACAAGAAAACATCTAGTAGCCGCTATTTCACGCTGAATTACCAATGTTACAAGCGTAATAATTACAATATATCGTCTGTTTTGGTATGTATTGATACACCAAATTTGTTACATGTATTCAGGGTCCAAACAAACGTGAAATTTGAAGTGTTTGAGGTGCGTCGGCGCAGACAAGTGTGGCGACAATATCTCCGCTACATATTGTTATCGGTTAAGGCGAATTGTGCAAAAAGGGTTCTACCTGCCACGTAAGATCGCGGTCAAAAGTTTATACGAAGGTCCAACTAATAGTGCAATATTGTGGTGAGACTTTTTGGGTAGAATGGTCCGTGTCGTCTCGCTACATTACATAATATTCACAATAGAACCCTTCGTTCAATCTGCTTAAGGACCTTAGAATTTTTTTTCATGTTTAATTTCGTTTCGTCGTCGAAGTCAACAAGATGGACTTAAGGGTTCTCGGCAAACTGCTAAACAATTGTTGCGTCACGGTCAATAGAACACGGTTGGATTTTGTGCTTATTTTTTCATTCTATTCTGGATTGACCGTTAATGTTATAGCAGTTCCAATCGAAACGGCGCCTTACACATTTAAGATGAATAATATTTAAGAATTTGGTAAACCGATTACGTTCTGATCTATTTTGGGCCAACCTCTCCGTATTTTATTTATTATTTATATGATTTACAATTGTTGGATATACTTATTACATCCTGTTTCTTTACTTGGCTTTCCTGTGTTGTTTCTTGTTTTAACTCTTTCTAATAAATAGTTACAATTCAATTAAATTAAATTTTTAAGCATTTTGTATGCTTACTTTTTTCTAAAGTTTAGGCTCCAACGCCTTAAGACGTATTAATGTATCGGAGAATTTCGAATATCTGGGACGTGTCTAGGTGGCTCAGTTGGTCAGAGCAGGTGTAAGGGACTGGTCGCGGGTTCAAGTCCCGTCCTAGATGTTCTCTTTTTCCGATCTAAATCTTTAGAAAAAAATAGTTACAAGTTCAGTTATAAACAGTTTTATAAAATCTACACTTTACTAGCAAAAAAACATAAAATACTGTTATAATATGAAAGGTTGAATTTCAAGAGCATGAGTACCTTTTTTTTTCGTGCGTAAATCCCTTCGGAACCCCCCCCCCCCCCTTCCGGCTAGCGGGGGCGGTTATGTCGGGCTTGAACCGACTTGTCTACAGACAGGGTGTAAGGTTGCCCATTGAGCATATCCCTCGCACCCCGACTGACCCATCTCCCGGCATGCTTCTGCTGGGGTGACAGGCGGCCTCACCTGCCACCCCCAGGCCTGTGCTCATGGAGGACGCATGTCGTTAAGTGACCTCCGGCGCCTGAGTTGCCTGTGAAGCGCGGCGAGCATGTTGCGGGCTCGGCGGGCGGGAGAGTTCTAAGCCTCTCCCGGGCGCGCTCTGCCATCTCCTTCGCGAGCATTCCATGCTCGCAGAAAGAGGTGGCGGTGGCCCACGCGCTCGCGAAGAGCATGAGTACCTAATCATTATCCATCCTGCGAGCGACTAACTTTTCCAGCTATTCTTGCTCTTATACTTCATTTTTGCATTTTCTGTATGCAACAGGCTCTGAAGTAATATTACTGTTTGATTTATTAGCAAATAATTTTCTTTTGGAAAGTTATATGAAATACATTATACTTAAAATTGATGTATCGTGAATACTTGTTAAATGTCAAAGAATAAGAACTTGTATTGATTTTGAAAAGAGCAACGACTTCTAAACTAATTGTATCAAGGAAATTCAATTTTGGGATAACTTGTTTTCGATTACTCAATTTTTTTATCGGTATCCAGAACCTTGAATGATATCCGTCAAAATACATATGTAGTATTCTAGAAACTGTACGGTAAGAACAACACACACGAATAGCAATTCCGCTTTATCATTCATCGATCATCTTCTTATTGGTGAATTATTAATAGATAAAGAGGTGTAAAATTGATGAATAGATGTTTTTAAGTCATCTGTTTTCTATTTTAACATCTATTGTGAAGACCTGATATTTTGCAATAGATCATTTTAACGGATGTGCTTATCTCATCAGAGGATATGAAAAACTAAACTAAAATGCGCTTCCTTAAGTCTACTGTGATGTTACAAATATTGATAATATAAAAGATAGTTTTTACTTAGAATTATTTACAAAATAGGAGACACGCATTGCTTAAACTGTTTTTATTATTACTATACTCATTGAAAGTAATTGTGTTAATTGCAAGTACCCTAATAAATCTAGTCATCCAATTTGTTGCAATTTATGTCACACATACTTGTGGGGTATAATAAATACTTTCAACAATCACTCACGCCTAAAACTCGTGCCATTAGAAAGATTTACGAGTGGTATGGTAGCACAATACCAGCCGTAAATTCAAATCTTAAACAAATTCCTGCAGAAGGAAATAAATGGCATACCAATTATTCGAAGAGCGACTAACCGGAAGTTTTTGGATATTTTATCGGATCTTTTGAAAGCAGTAGTGATTTTAAACAAATATGAAACATACAAACCGACGCCTAAGCTGAGAAGAATAGAGGATTACAACGAAATCCTGTTTTTGTTTGTTTGGTTTGCCGTAATTCTTTTGTATCGTTTGGTGAGGACGAAATAATGCAAGTTAAATAGAAATATGCAGGCAATTATGTATCACTCAGTTTACGTATCGTAGAACTCATGGTTATTCAAAAAAATATATAATATTAGGTGCTGAGTAGCAGTTATGGTTATAAAGCGTTTTCTAGATCTCTTAGAAATCTAAATATATTATATAGTCGACACCTCTTGCGGCACTACTTTCGATCTATATCTCACAAATCTATTCACCTGAAGTCATCAAGATAAAGTTATAAAAATATAAATTAATCAAATCGCGATGAGGCCAGATTTTTTTTCTTTACAACATGTGACAACTTAATTGGCAAAACAAGTTACAAGCTTTGTATAATAAGAATAGATTCTTATCTATCAATATATGACTGGTCCAAGGGCAGCTAACCCAAAAACCGCCCACCAAAATTAGTTGACAGCATGTAACACCTTTCCGATTGGAACTATCGGGAGACAGTTCATTTGTCAATATGTTTCAATCCAGTATAAATTAAACTGTTAGATATAAGCTAAAAGCATCGGCTTCTGTATCTACGACTAGGCGTCACAGTTATCAAATTAATTCTATGAATGATAGCTATGAGTATACGTGAGAATAGATAACAGAACTCATTCCAGAGCTGCTTTTAAAGATACCAGGACTTAGCTGAGATCTAGTAGTAAGAACAAGACATTTAGTATAATTTCTCTTCAAATCTAAAGTGGCGATATTATTTTATGAGCAGTGATAAACCTTGGTTTCTCATTTTTACTAAAAAAGCGGCATTTATTTAACGGATGAAATTATTTCTCTATCAGAAACACGTTAAGTAACATATACATATTGATCAGACAAATCTATTTAATTGGTGTCCTCTTAAAATCTCTTTTCAATTAATAAGTCTATGGTAATTGGAACAGTAAGAGTCGGGGCTCTTTGGTGCTGATGGATGGTATCAATTTTCGTACCGGCCGTTACGTCCTTAGTAATTAGTTATCATAGTAATATTCTCTCCTAAAGCACTATTAAAGTAATCGCATTTAGTAGTCACACGTCATTAATTTGTTTTTCTTTTTTTATGGAAACGAAAAACATGTTTGTGGTTACAAAAAAATGTATGTCTGTATCTGTATTAATATTGAATATCAATACAGATACAGACACATATTGTTTTGTAACAACAAACATGTTTTTCGTTTCCAAAAACAATGTTTTGCAAAACATTGTTTTCGTTAAATCCACATACTTATTTATGTTCAGTGGAAGATAAGTATTCGTATGAAACTGGTGCTAATTCTGTTGTTGCAAAACTCTCTAAACTAGACACTAAAAATCACTAAAATTTAGTTCAGTCCTATCAAACGACGTTTCGCATTCTGAAAACGTAGGACTAAACTTATTTTAGTTTGATAGAATCAAAATTAGTTTAGTTACTCAACTTAGTCCGAATTCGCTCATTTGTTATTCTGTTGTTCGATTTTAGACTCAAAAACGGCCCAAAATTAGAAACGTCAAACTAATATTAGAGGTCATCTAAATACATGATTACTAAAAGTGCATGTTAGTGCTTTGAAGTAGAGTGCGTTTTATTTACTTAATTTATATGTTCTTCAGATTCGTTTGTGGGAAAATTATAAAAGGTTTTTTATTTAACAAGCTACCAGCGATTATAATCTAATAAGTGTGCTACGTGCTAGTGCTACGTCAAAATATCATTACCTTCTTCCGCATAAGTATATCAATAAAAAATAAAACATTATTTTTAGAAACTATCAAGAAAGAGTACGCTTGGAAACAATTTAGGAACCATACCAATCCTTTTGAGATGGCAGAGGAAAAGTTCCAAAAACTTTTTAGGCTCCCTAGAGCTGGAGCTCTTCACTTATTAAAAGCTTTGGACGACTTACGACTGGACGAAGGTTTCATTCCAAAACATGTTAACAATCGAGAAACAATCAAAGTATGAAAGTCAATGAAAGTAAACAAACTCAGCTGCACAGATTGACCATTTTTTTTTTTTTTTTTTTACGTGCGGAAATCCCTTCGGATACCCCCCCGCTGGCCAGCGGGGGTGGTTATGTCGTGTCTCGACTAAAACCGCACGGTGTCCTCCCCAAGTGTCCGTTGCCGGGCACCCCGGGTAAGCCCTCGAAAGGTTAACCCCAGGGTTGCCGGCGGACTTTGGCCGCCACCGCGGCCTCGCCTGGTGGGGTCGGGTTTTATCCCGCTTCGGTGAGTTGGCAGGCGTGTGTAGGGCACACACGACACGCCTCCACCACGGCCTGCTTCTGAAAGGACGGCGAGTCGGCCAACTGCCGTCCTCAGGCCCCGAGCATGGAGGTCGGTAGTCCCGGGCGTAGATGAGTCTGCGGCGTCCTCGCCGCAGACTGCGAAACTCGGGGGGCAGGGTTCTTTCCCGCTCCCTCTCCGCCGTCTCTTTCGCGCGCATTACCTGCTCGCAGAAAGAGGCGGCGGCGTGCCACTTGCTCCCGTCGGAGACCACGGCCCTCACCATGGTCTCCAACGAGAGAACGTCCACGCCCAGGACCGCAACGAGATCCCGGCGTTGACTCACCCACGCAGGGCACTCCACCAACGTGTGGAGCGCCGTGTCTTCGCCAGGATCCTCGCAGTGCTGGCACTGCGGCGTTGTCTCCCGGTGGATGCGCCACAGATACTTACCGAAACACCCGTGTCCGGTAACCATCTGGCACATCCGGTAGGAGAGGTCCCCATGGTCCCTCTCCAACAACTCCTTCATGATCGGTCTCACCGCCGCAATGGTGGATTCCCCCCACCTTGGGTGCTCAAGTCGCACCCTCCATGTAACCATGAGTTCCCGGTGGAGCTGAGACCGCTGAGCCCTGATTTCTCGGGGCTCCGGCCTATGGCCCCGCTCCAGCGCCTCCTTGCGCCACTGGTACAGCAGCGCAAGGGCTCTCGCTTCCAGGTCCCATGGAGGGGTCCCGGCTAGGAGACATGCCGCCTCGACGGAGATCGTGCGATACCCCCTGATGACTCTGACGGCCATCGCTTTTAACGGGCTGTTTAATACAGCCACGTTGCGGGCCGCCAGAGTCTCCGCCCATACTGGGGCCCCGTACAGGGCCATGCTTCGCACGATCCCCAGGTACAGTCTCCTAGTGGGGGCGTTGGGTCCCTTAACGTTGGGCATCAGCCGCGATAGCGCGGCCGCAGCGCCCCTCAGTTTCGGGACCAGACTTCAGAGATGAGGTCCGAAGTCCCATCGGCTATCGAGTACGAGCCCAAGGTACTTCATCGTGGGCTCGATGCCGATGCTTACGCCCCCTACGGTTATGCTGGCCCCCTCCGAGGCCCGTGAAAACACATAGCCTCGGATTTGTGGAGAGCCACCTCGAGTCCCAGCCGCCGTATTCGACCCACGACTTGAGCAACCCCTGCCGTGGCCTTCAGTGCCGCGCTTCGGTACGTTGCTCCCCGTGCCATAACGAGGGTGTCGTCAGCATAGCACACTATGCTGACACCCTCGAGCAACGTACCGCGCAACACCCAGTCGTATCCGATGTTCCACAGGAGTGGCCCTAGGACCGACCCCTGCGGAACACCGCACGACACTTCTCGCCGCCCTGGCCCTAGCCAGCTCGGGTAAACTATGGCCCTCTCGGATAGGTATGCCTCGACAATGCGGCGGAGGTAAGGAGGCACTCCGTGATACGCGAGCGCCTCCCTAACGCAGCTCCAGGCTAGGGTGTTGAAGGCGTTGGCGATGTCGAGAGACACCGCCACCACCACCCCACCCCGCGAGACTACTTCCTCCGCCAGGCGCCTAACGCGCATGATCGCTTCCACGGTGGAGCGCCCCCGGCGGAAACCGAACTGGTTGTCCGCCAGATCTGGCCCCACGTTCGTGAGATGCTCAACGAGGCGCTCTGCAATAATCCGCTCAAAGAGCTTGCACACCTCGTCGAGCAACACGATCGGCCGGTAACCGGATGGCTGATCCGCCGGCCGCCCCGCCTTCCGGATAAGGACCAGTTTCCCAGTCTTCCAAGCCTTTGGAAACTGGCCCCTTTCGAGGCATGCGCTAAGGAGCGGCACCAGTCGAGGCCCTAGTTCCTCCAGGGCCAGGACCCATGCTCGGCCTGGAATGCCGTCGGGTCCGGGGGCAGTACATTTCCGGGCTTTAAGCCGGAGCACTGCTACCCCCAGTTCGCTCTCCCTGACTTCGGGCACATCGCTCTCGCTATTATCAGCGTCAGGCGCCTGAGGCGAAGCCATGCGCGGAGGAATATGTTCCTCCGCTCTCGCTGGGAACAGGGAGCCCAGGATCCCCTCCAGCCGCTCTGGCTGGAGGCTCTGGGTCAGTAGGGGCGCCCTTGGGCGGATTTTGCCCCTGACCGCAAGGTAAGGGCGCCCCCATGGGTTCTGCTCCAGAGACTCCAGCAGCTCTTCGCGGGCCCGCCGTTTGGCCTGCTTTATAGCTACCTGGAGGGTCCTCTTGGCCCCCTTGTACGCCTCGTATAGCTCCGCCTCTCGGGCTGCCGCATCGTCTGGGCGGCGACGCCTCCGGCGAAACCTGGTGCACTGGCGGCGAGCGGTCACGCACGCTGCTCGCAGCTGTGCGATCTCCGCTGACCACCAGTACACCTGTTTCTTTGCCGGGCCGGACTTAACCCTAGGCATCGCCGCATCGCAGATATGCGACATGGCTCTCCTGAACCATTCCGCCTCTGCATCGACATCGGCAGGCCTGGCCGGTGACGGAATCCAGGCCTGCACTATGGATGCCTCCAGGAGAGCCTCCCGATCCAGGCGTCTGAGCGCCCAACGTGGATCCGGGGGGTTCGTTATAGTCGGCGGCAGGTTAGGTGGAGGGGAGACGTTGAACCGAATGTACTTATGGTCGGACGACGTCTCCTCCTCCTCCACCACGCGCCAACCCTGGACGCGGCGGGCGAGAGCAGGGGTCGCGAATGCAACATCCACGACCGAACTGAGCCCCCGCCGCTCCCAGGTGGCGACACTCCCCCGGTTGAGGACCTCTAAGCCACGGGTGTTGGCCCAGTCCTCCAGAACTCGCCCCTTGGCATTGGTTTCCCAGGAGCCCCAAGCCAGACCAGACCAGACCAGGCGTTGAAGTCTCCCAGGACCAAGACAGGGCGAGGACGGCACGCAGCGAAAACGATGTCCAGTTCAGCGAGCCGCAGCTCAAGCTCGTACTGGTCAAGGCTTGGCGAGAAGTAGACGGCCACGACAGCCAAGCCCTCATAGTCCGCCGCGACACAGCCTCTGCCCCTTGCAATGAGTGCAAGGCGCGAGGTGTCCGCGGCGGCACCCCCGAAAACGGTCGCTACGCCGTCCAGCTCCACCGGGCTTCCGCGGTGGACCCAGTACGGCTCAGCGACCACGACCACATTGATAGACCACTCCACGATGCTCTGGTACAGAAGATCCTGAGCACCGGTGCAGTGGTTTATGTTCACCTGCAGGATGCGGATTGGTGTGTCCATTAATGGACGTCCATCTCCGCATCCCGCCGGGAATGTGGCCGCTCCTGAGCGGCACCCCCACTACCCGTTGCGGACGAACGGGGCTTTGTCCTCGAGGCGGCGCAGGATCGGCTGTCCGCCCGGTGCTCCGCCGCTTTACCCTCCGCTACGCATTTGTAGCAGCGCGGCGGAGCGTCGCAGGTGCTAGCCTTGTGCCCGGGCTGACTACAGCGGAAGCACCGGTCCCCCACGGTGTCTCCCGCTGTGCAATGCACTCCCACATGCCCCACGGCATGCACCTGGTCTCGCGGGGCTGCAGGAGTTGTACCCGCGCCTTAAGGAAGCCTCCAACGAGGAGGCTCCGTTCGTCCGCAATCTTCTGCGCCGCTGCGACGGGGCAGTTGACGACTGCCGTGCCGTGACTGGTGGAGGTGAAGCGGATTTCTCCAGCTCTCACCTGATCCCGGGGGCAGCCGCCCGCCTCCACGATGGCGGAAATAACCTCCTCCGTCGTGGCCGCATCATCCAGACCCGAAATGTGCAAACCTGCGCGTTTGTTGGGTCTGGTGACGCGGATGGCTTCCGTGTCCAGCGACTCCCTCAGCTTGGCCGCTAGGGCGTCAGCTTTGGGGCCGCTGTTGGCGCCGGAGACCTCGAGGAGGCGAGCTCCGGTGCGAGTCGTCTTGCACCGGAGCCCACCCTCAATCTCGAGGGCCTTGAGGTCCACCGAGGCTTTTACCTGCCTCAGGACCTGGGCGTACCCCACGCCCTTCTCCGCACCCTCCGTCGTCACCGTGAGGACGGCAGTGGAGCGTGGGGCGTGGAGCCTCTTCGGCGCCTTCGCCGCAGCAGCTTTGGCCGCCTTCTTAGCCGCCTTTTTGACGACTTTTTTTGCCTTTTTCGCGGCTCCCGCTACCTCCCATCCCTCGCCTCTGGAGGAATGCTCGGGTGTAGCGAGAGCTGCGGTTGTAGCGGGGGCCGGGGTGCCGTGCTTTTTCCCCTTTGGGCGCTTGGCAGGCGTTGGCTTCGCAGGGACAGTAGTCCCTGTCTTGGGGCCAGGATTCCCACCAGCAGCAGCCGCAAATGATAGAGCGGGCGGCGCTAGCGGAGGACGGTACGCTCGGTCCTCCAATACGCCAAGACGCCGCTCGATCGCCGCCAGGAGCTGAGTCACACTCGGCGCCGATTTGGTTTCCACCTCGGGCACCGGCTTGGACGTCGGTTTGGCTGCCGCCTTAGGTGCCGGTTTTGTCCCCGGTTTAGGTGCCGCTCCTGACGGCGCAGGAGCCCTTGGCTGGACCGCCATCTCTTGGGCTCTTGAGGCCTTCTGGGCCTCCGGGGGGCCCCTGACCATCTGGGTCAGTTGCCTGACCTCCTCCCGGAGGACCCGCTGTTGCTCCAAGGAGTTAGCGAGCTCAGTTTCCAGGCTTGTGACCCGGGCCCTGAGCTTCGCCTCCTCCTCGGAGACGCTCCTAGCCAAGAGCTCCTCTAGCGCCGTCCTGGCGATGGCAACGTTTTCCGCCACCGTCTTCTTTTTCCCGGCCACGTTCTTAGCACCCTTAATTTTTTGCCCCTGGCATTGGTTTCCCGGGAGCCCCAAGCCAGACCAGACCAGACCAGGCGTTGAAGTCTCCCAGGACCAAGACAGGGCGAGGACGGCACGCAGCGAAAACGATGTCCAGTTCAGCGAGCCGCAGCTCAAGCTCGTACTGGTCAAGGCTTGGCGAGAAGTAGACGGCCACGACAGCCAAGCCCTCATAGTCCGCCGCGACACAGCCTCTGCCCCTTGCAATGAGTGCAAGGCGCGAGGTGTCCGCGGCGGCACCCCCGAAAACGGTCGCTACGCCGTCCAGCTCCACCGGGCTTCCGCGGTGGACCCAGTACGGCTCAGCGACCACGACCACATTGATAGACCACTCCACGATGCTCTGGTACAGAAGATCCTGAGCACCGGTGCAGTGGTTTATGTTCACCTGCAGGATGCGGATTGGTGTGTCCATTAATGGACGTCCATCTCCGCATCCCGCCGGGAATGTGGCCGCTCCTGAGCGGCACCCCCACTACCCGTTGCGGACGAACGGGGCTTTGTCCTCGAGGCGGCGCAGGATCGGCTGTCCGCCCGGTGCTCCGCCGCTTTACCCTCCGCTACGCATTTGTAGCAGCGCGGCGGAGCGTCGCAGGTGCTAGCCTTGTGCCCGGGCTGACTACAGCGGAAGCACCGGTCCCCCACGGTGTCTCCCGCTGTGCAATGCACTCCCACATGCCCCACGGCATGCACCTGGTCTCGCGGGGCTGCAGGAGTTGTACCCGCGCCTTAAGGAAGCCTCCAACGAGGAGGCTCCGTTCGTCCGCAATCTTCTGCGCCGCTGCGACGGGGCAGTTGACGACTGCCGTGCCGTGACTGGTGGAGGTGAAGCGGATTTCTCCAGCTCTCACCTGATCCCGGGGGCAGCCGCCCGCCTCCACGATGGCGGAAATAACCTCCTCCGTCGTGGCCGCATCATCCAGACCCGAAATGTGCAAACCTGCGCGTTTGTTGGGTCTGGTGACGCGGATGGCTTCCGTGTCCAGCGACTCCCTCAGCTTGGCCGCTAGGGCGTCAGCTTTGGGGCCGCTGTTGGCGCCGGAGACCTCGAGGAGGCGAGCTCCGGTGCGAGTCGTCTTGCACCGGAGCCCACCCTCAATCTCGAGGGCCTTGAGGTCCACCGAGGCTTTTACCTGCCTCAGGACCTGGGCGTACCCCACGCCCTTCTCCGCACCCTCCGTCGTCACCGTGAGGACGACGGCAGTGGAGCGTGGGGCGTGGAGCCTCTTCGGCGCCTTCGCCGCAGCAGCTTTGGCCGCCTTCTTAGCCGCCTTTTTGACGACTTTTTTTGCCTTTTTCGCGGCTCCCGCTACCTCCCATCCCTCGCCTCTGGAGGAATGCTCGGGTGTAGCGAGAGCTGCGGTTGTAGCGGGGGCCGGGGTGCCGTGCTTTTTCCCCTTTGGGCGCTTGGCAGGCGTTGGCTTCGCAGGGACAGTAGTCCCTGTCTTGGGGCCAGGATTCCCACCAGCAGCAGCCGCAAATGATAGAGCGGGCGGCGCTAGCGGAGGACGGTACGCTCGGTCCTCCAATACGCCAAGACGCCGCTCGATCGCCGCCAGGAGCTGAGTCACACTCGGCGCCGATTTGGTTTCCACCTCGGGCACCGGCTTGGACGTCGGTTTGGCTGCCGCCTTAGGTGCCGGTTTTGTCCCCGGTTTAGGTGCCGCTCCTGACGGCGCAGGAGCCCTTGGCTGGACCGCCATCTCTTGGGCTCTTGAGGCCTTCTGGGCCTCCGGGGGGCCCCTGACCATCTGGGTCAGTTGCCTGACCTCCTCCCGGAGGACCCGCTGTTGCTCCAAGGAGTTAGCGAGCTCAGTTTCCAGGCTTGTGACCCGGGCCCTGAGCTTCGCCTCCTCCTCGGAGACGCTCCTAGCCAAGAGCTCCTCTAGCGCCGTCCTGGCGATGGCAACGTTTTCCGCCACCGTCTTCTTTTTCCCGGCCACGTTCTTAGCACCCTTAATGGTGACTGAGATCCGGGCTAGCGCCGATAAGAGCTCCCTCGCAGCGGGGACACTTTGGTCCCTGCCACTGGGGAGCGGTGGAACGTGCACCGGCGGCTTTGGTGCCTGGCTTCCTAATTTGTAGAGGCCGGCATTCTGGCCTCTACCCGCCGAAGTGGCCAGAACTTTTGCCGGCCGATCGTCCTCCCTCGAGGAGACCACCCTCTGTCCGGAGGAGTTTCTGCTCCGGTCTAGAGCGGGTCCACGCGAGCGCGGCCTCTTGCGACGGAGACTTTCGATCTCCATTTGGCTGGGAGCTGACTCGCTGTCAGTCCCAGCCGTGGACGCAATCTCCGCGTCCGTTCCCTCCCCCATAGGAAGTGGAGTTGCGGGTCTGGCGAAGACGGCCTTCTCCGACCGCGTGCGTGACCGCAAGCACACCTCCTCTTCACCCCCAACTACTACCACACCGTTAGTATCATTTCCGTTGTTCGCGCCTTGGTTGTCGTTAGTTATTGCGTCCGATTTTTCATTTGGGTTTTTATTGTCCATTATATGTCCCACGAGTATGGGGGAAAGATGGTCCATCCAGGCGGAGCCCCCTGCACCTGGATAAGCCTATATACTATGGAGGACGGCTGGTATCCATAGGTTTTAACGACTTCGCTGTCGGGTGTTATAGACTTTTCCTTGTCGTGGGCCGGCCAATAAAGGCAAGCCCTCCGGTCAGCAAGTTCCCAGCGTACCCTTCTGGAGCCACCAGTCAGGTCGTTGCTGATCACCTACCGATTACGGAACGCGAGAGGATGGCTAGTCCTCCCTCACCGGCGGCGGCACAAGTGCCCGTCGGCCCCTGCGTTAGCAGTGGGCCAACCCGCCCCTGGGTCCCCCAGGACCCTACGATGGCCTCCACCACTAACAGCATCGCTCATCCTGTCTCCTCTGAAAGCAGAGGAGTACGGAGACCGATGTGTTCCCGCCACGTTGGGTATTGGCCGACGATCAATGCCAACCCCATGAAGGGGAAGCCATTGACCGCCGCCCAGGGTGCACCGGCCGCTCCGATTCCGTTCCCCCCGGACTGCAGCGGGATCGGAATCGGAGCGACACTCGAGGAGGTTACCCAACACACACCCCAACAGATTGACCATAGCACAGATTATAACAATTTATAATAAAGAGCTTAGAAATTGGTTGCCATGTGTAAAAATCTTGTTAAACTGTATTTATTGGTTTTATAATGAGAAAAATAATCCCTTATTTGCTAATTGTCGTACATAATGAGTAAACAAACATTTATAGGCATTTAAAAAGCTGAAAAAATTCAAATATAATATTTTCTTTTTTTTTCGCTCTTTATCATTCATTCCTAATTTTTATGTAATGTAAACACTCTCCCGAATAATTTTAGTAATGTCTAGGTCGAATTTAGTGCTGTCATAATTATGTCTAAATTTAATTCAACGGAACAACAGAATAGAATAATTGGGATCTCTAAACTAAAATTCGAAAATATTAGAGATAAATTAGTTTAGTGACATTTACAACAGAATAAGCACCACTGTCTAAAGTTTACGCGAATATCACACATTGAACTAAAACTATTTTTAACGTATTCTATCGCGATTCATTTGATGTTCTTTTATCAAATTTTTAATTATGTATATAATAAAATAGCATCAAAAACATAGCGATGAAATACGTTAAAAATAATTATATTTTATATATATATATATATATATATTATGTATTCGTGTTTCACATAAATATAATTACTTGAGTATTACAGTATGATAAATGAAATAACTGTACATTGTACAGTATAACACTATAGTTAGAATCATGAACAGTCTTGTGAATATAACAAAATGGAACCGTTAAGCTTGCGGTCAAATAAAGTACCATAAACCGGATTTCCACCTGACTAATACTAACTGTGCTAAATTATCTTTAAACCTTTTGTCCAAATGGATGTCTTTTGCAGCCACATCAAAGAAATGCCCGACACACCCTGAGCTTACAATCATCAGTGCAAAGACGCGTGCCCCTAATCTCTATTGAAATAACGGAACGCAAGAAACCTTGTAAGAACACCTTACATGTTTTTTACCCCGCTTCTTTTCAGAAACGTCCCCATAAAACGATTGACCGCTATTTTTTGTGTACTTATTGACATTAGAAAACGGTATTCTACTGCTCCGTTATAACCAACAAAAAGTACTCAGCTATCAAAGTGTTACAGTTTTTCGACGTAACTGTATCGCAGCCCCTATTCACTTCCGAGGTTCGATACCTACTCCAAGGTGGAAGGAAGCAATATATTACTTTTACTGCGATCAACATTATGTTATTGAATTACTTTTGAAATTGATTTGGTACCTTTAGTGATGTTTGCAGAACGTTTGCATCTGCTAGGGGCCATGCTTCATTTTTTGTTCACTTCATTGTAGAGGACTGTCTAGATGTGGGCGCTTAATTACGGATCACGTTTATAAAGATAATGTAATATTATCCTCATTGCGAACAATCGTAAAGCAAGGTGGCATCACAAGAATTAATTTTGGAATACGTTTGAAAGATGATAGTTGTACTGAATAAAACCAGTAGAATTACTTTTGGCACGCTCCCTGCTAACCTACATCTTATCATTTCGTAGCACCTTGAATCTCAAAGATAGTATTGGGTACCTTTCCTTATAATATAGATCAATATGTAGCGATTCCTACAGCAGATGCAAAAGGGTTATTGTGTGTGTTATTATTGTTATGATTTCTATAGAAACGATGACAAGGTGTACTTGAAATTTTGGCATGTGCTATTCCATTTCGGGACACATTTTAAGTGTGGTAGAACTATTTATCTTTTTTATTATAATCCAGAAATATTTCAGTAATGATATTTAACAAACAAGACTTTTTAAACGCCTCACAATCAAACTATTAAAAAGTTACTTTTGTTTATCTCACTTGTACTTATCTATTTAAACTATTCGTGACTTGAATAAAACATAGCATAGATGTTCTTTTAAAAACTATTAATCGATATAGAATATTTTAGAAACGTTTTACACTTTTAAGATACATGCAATTAATGAAGTAGCGGACGGGTCCTACAATCAAACCTATCTAAAGTAAGTATAAAAGTAAACTTCCCATCGTTAAGTCGTGTTACACTGCAACTGTGCGCATACGTCGTCGTTGTCGGCAAATGTTCAAAGGCTTGGACACCAACGACAGATGACGTATCGCTTGCACAATGCGATAAAATGAAAGGGTGGAGTGCATTGCAATGCAATTCATAGGGGTACTTCATGGTAAATATGTGTAACCCAACACCATGAATTTTGCACGGTGAAGCCACGTGTGCAAATCAAACTGCTCTATTGTGATAGAAATGATAGATGGGTTATTGTTTAATTGTAAAAGGATCTTGTAGTGGAGCCAGGGGAACTATCTACACACCATATTTTTGTCATTTACTCCACGTAAATATTCTGACTTAAATAAATACTTATACATTCGGTACTGACACTAGGTACGATACTATACAAACTGTAACCGTCGCATCATTATTATACTAGTTCACTCCTATTACTAAATTAATGGTCAATGCGTTCAGTGTGTCCACCACTATTTCATTACTTCCTTCATTTATTATACGAAGCTCATCTTATATTTGAATCAGGCCCAAAGTGACCCTCTAATCTTTAATTTTTTATTTATTTTTTACTTGCGGAAATCCCTTCGGATACCCCCCGCTGGCCAGCGGGGGTGGTTATATCGTGTCTCGACTAAAACCGCACGGTGTCCTCCCCAAGTGTCCGTTGCCGGGCACCCCGGGTAAGCCCTCGAAAACAATTAATGGGGTCATCTTGCTTTTATAGCTACAAAAGACACTTCTTCACGACGGTCATTTCAGGACAGTCATGTCTTCTTATTTTTCTATGAATATAAATATATTGAGGTCATAGTCTATTATTATTGATTAATATCAAACAGATTGAATATAAACTAAAAATAAAGTAGTGTTTTTTTTGCTATTTTCAAAACACATTAAACACGTGATTACGAACACAAATAAATTAAATTTGATCAAACTTAATCAGCCTGAAGTAGATACTATCTTATTTGTGTAAAAACTCAATCTCTAGAACATCAACATGGAAACATGGAAACAATTCAATTCAATTACTGCCAATACTGGGCACAAGAAGCACATTGTTATCTTGTAAACAATAGTTCGGGCTTCGAGCGCCGGTAGTATTGTTATTTAAGTGGGCACAAAAAAAAACTGACCTAAGTAAATATTGCAGTTTGCCCACCGGCGCATGTAACCTGATAGCTGACCAAACATAGCAGAACTATTTGTGTGTAAAGGTAAAATTTTCACACACAGTACCACTATCACATTATACCATTAAATTCTACTTAATATTTTACAGGCTTTTATTTTACTTGAAATGTATGTATGTTCGGAACAAATCTCGTAATTGAATGTTAAAGCAGTTACCCTCAACCGTTTGAGATGAAATTTTACATATACGTTTAGTTTAGATAATAATGCATTAATATGTAGAGTATGAGTAGTAAGATAGCTATAGGTACCCGAGACGGCGTGCGATTTTAGTCGGTTCAAGCCCGACATAACCGCCCCCACTGGCTGGCGGGGGGGTATCCGAAGGGATTTCCGCACGAAAAAAAAAGGTACTCGTAAACTACAAAAATCTGAAATAAGCAATATAGACCCATCATGTTCTGGCTTGTTTGACTTGTCTTCTCAAGCACTCTAGTGCTAAATGATATAAATAAAACTAACAAGTTGAAAATATAATTAATTTAAACAAAATCAGTTGTACTAGACCGAAAATACGAATTGTACTCAAGGGTTATGCTGATGTCACAAGCTTGTGAATTATTAATGGAGTATTTTAGGGTTCCGTTGCCAAATGGCAACAAACGGAACCCTTATAGATTCGTCATGTCTGTCTGTCTGTCCGTCCGTATGTCACAGCCACTTTTTTCCGAAACTATAAGAACTGTGCTGTTGAAACTTGGTAAGTAGATGTATTCTGTGAACCGCATTAAGATTTTCACAAAAAATAAAAATAAAAACCATAAATACTTAGAACTGAAACTCAAAAAAATATTTCATCATACCCATACCTGTCTATGGATAGGTCTTCAAAAATGATAATGTAGTTTCTAATATCATTTTTTTCTAAACTTAATAGTTTACCTTTCATTCAGTCAACTCAAATATAACCATTTTACTTGCTGCTACGGAACCCTTCATGGGCGAGTCCGACTCGCACTTGCCGGTTTTTTCTGATAGTGTATACCTGACAATTCCTAATAAAAAATACAATGTCTACGTAATTAATGAAACGTAAATATGCACCGAATTTCGACACAACCACAAAACAAAGCAAAACAAAGAGATACTGTAGAGATTATGTATACCTTGACAGGCATTATTCGGTGAGCAAAAAGCTAAATGATAATATTATATGTATATAGTATTAAATTTTCACAACATTGATGTTAATCTTTTAGGAAGAAATTCATTATTCTTTATTTATATAAAGAAATAACAGAAACCCACAAACTACAAAATGTAGTAAGAATTATCTCACACTGTGATACATCCAAAAACCTGTAGCCCATCGCAATTCAAAAACCAATAATTGTTATAATTGAATAATGTTTTTGACAGAATTATAGAAACAATTACAGAAACAAATAAAAACGCAGTAAGCGCATGAGCCATATATATAATATAGCCTATAAGGTTAGCAAGTTCATGTGTGACACTCCCATGGTTCGCTCGGTAAGAGGGGCGTAAGGCAAGCGGTGTGCTGGTGCGGGGCGGCCACGTACCTCGCGAACATCTACCTCTCTTGCCAATTGATGTGCTTGCTGAACGATTCTGGATGTTAAATATTTAGTTCTTCTGCTACATGATATAATGGTGATGGTATTTTTAGTATAGGTGATTATTTTCTAATATAGTAACGCCCTCGCAATCGATTGAAAAAAAAATGGTCGAAAACATCCAATATTTTCAAACGCATCATCAGTTCTGCATCTAATTAAGTAAATTAATTATTATAAAAATTGAATACTCAAACTGCATAATGACAAATCAATTTCATACTTAAACATCGTGTAGTTCCGTAGAAAATACATCACAAAGAATTCCATAATAAATGTGAATTCACTGCGCTCGAAGAACTTAACTTCCTGACTCACCCTTTCGTTTCTTTGCGTTTTAGTGTTCAATTTCTTTATAAAGTAAAGACATATCCGGGTTGCAAATATTCAATCGATGCACAGGAAGCAATGGTTCATTACCTGTTTAGTAAAATTGAATATAAACCCTTTTAGTCATGCCGACAAATGCATTTCAATTTAAGAATGGGAAAGATATATTTTATACGTAGTACTAGCATGATGTGTTTTGCTACGAACTAGTATTACCTATAGACCAAAGTCAATATAAAGAGAAAGGTTTTAAGTATGACAATATATATGTAGCTTTTCGTAGCATTAGATATTAAAGTCTAGTTTGCTGTATTATAATTGAATCCTAGAGGTTCTACGAACTAGTGCATAGTAATATTGTTGAATATAGACACAGTGTTTTTTATTTTCACAATGTTTTCGTTTCGCTGCAAATAAATATGATACTAGTAATTGCATGTTAATTTACTCAAATAAAACTGATTTTCCCACGAAGTAATTCATAGTACACATTCATCTCTCCACATCCATAAACAAAGACAGCTACAATAAAACTAATCTCATACATTTTTCAGCAGAGGACGTTTCAATCGCAACATGTTATCGTTAATTAAAATGCGAAGGCAGCATCGTTCATCTAGTTCTGTTCATTATTCTTTTTGTTAGTGACTAAATTATGTCTTTATGTGACGGTGTGGTGTTATCGACGACCACCATCTTGGTGATCGAGTCCCGTCCACAGTAATTTGTACCTGCTCTGTGTTACCGATGCCCTGATCGCCATTGCCGTAATATTGTAGTTGCGTAAGTTGAAACACACACTGTTTGAAACTAAGTCAAACAATTTTTAAGTAGAATTTGAATCGTAGAAAAAGATGCATATTAAGTTGACAGTGCTGTTACAATGCATCCATTCGCTGGTTATAGTTGAGTATCTTGTTATAAAAAAATCACGGGCTATCCTAGCGTTCCCCTAAAAATGTAGGTATATCAAAAATTTATTACATACACAATGGGCACTATGGACAGTCTCAAATTGTGTAACGCAAATATGAAGCTTTATATGAATACAAGATAGAAGATTCGTGTAAATATTATGCTTTTATAATAAACTAGCTGGCCCTCCTCGGCTTCGCCCGTGGCGTATTTCCCCGTTGCACCCCTTTAACCCGTATATCCGTAATTTAATTTTCTTTTCATAGTTCATCATCCTTTCTGTTTTATCATTCATTTTATCCATTTTAATCATTCATTTACTTTCATATCTATAATGTATGGGCATCTGCCGGGTTTGTTGACATTTATGATTACTGCTCTGTTACCTTGAGTAGTACCGTGATGATATATGTGGTAGAAGAATTTTCAAAAACGGTTCAGTATATGATTACCCCTTACAACCTCACCAAATCCACATCACAAACTTTATAATAATCGCCAAACAATTTGCAGATTGACCTTGAACGCGTGATTGGTTCCGCGTCAAGGTCAAAGGTCAAAATGTTTGACGTTGACTAAACCTCTTTATAATATTCGTATAGATTTTACTAATTATAAGAACACATTTTACGACTGTTACGCTCGAATAGATGCACAACTGCACTGATGGTGATGAAGTGCGCTTGTTTAATTTAATGGTTAGGTTAATTTAACTCAACACATACCATAACAACGTTAAAAAAGTGATTTAATTCCATATGATATTTGATTGCAATTTTTGTTAATAACATTTTGTGGTATTTAAGAATTAAAAACTAACGGAAACATCACTGCTTGTGAACCTTAAGGTCCGTAAGTCACGTAACATCCAAATAAGAAAGTATGCGGAATAAAAATTATTGGGCTTCTTGAGGGTTTAACATTTTTTAAACTGTTGATTTTATTTGGTGTCCGGAAGCGGTGTTCATTTTAGTCTCGTGATTAATGTACTGTCTCTTGTTCACTCTGATTAAGATTTCAAGGGTAGTATTACAAATAGGGCAAGCATCAATAGATGCACTGATAAGTAGTAAAGCAACCTTTTCGAACATATTTTTTGTAATGATCAAAATAAGAAAGTGATTTATTTCCTAAGGTAACTCTTGTAACAACTGACTGCAACAGATTCTACACTAATTGCTCTTAAAATAACATGCATTTAATGTGGCGGAGTAATAAAAGAAATTAATAGTAGAAAGTGTCAGTCGCGGATTCAAGCCTCGACCTGGCGATTGCCTTGATCCGATTTTAGGAACATTATTTAGATCATTATTTAGATTTAGGAAGATTAATAGGAATATTATTTAGATCTTATCTAAAATGTAAGGATATTAACTAGCATACATTTCTGTTGTTAATCAGTTAGTTGTATTAGACCACACAGTGTAGGTAAGATAAGGTTCTGTTTTTTCTACATTTGATCAAACTTTTTCTGATATTTCTCACATTTTCGCTTTTTGTCTCTCCACACATCCATCTCAATATTCACATCTCAGTTGCATATAACTTTCTGGCGAATGCTTCTATTCTACAATATGGAAAATTATAGCTAAATAATACTTCTTTCTTAGTACCTACACTCTACAGCTTGCTAAAACTCCTTGGTGAGCGACATAGAGTTAAGAATATTTTTCTTCTTCATCCGAGCGCCTTTCTTGGTTACATTCAACGCTTGTAACTTAGAGTCCCGGATCCACCCTACTACTGACCCTTACCGTAACTTCGTTTGGTTGACTTTTATGGGAGCAAAACCCCGAGAGAAAAGCTTACGCGAGACCTTCATCCATTACACAATATATAAGCAATGCTTCTGATATTACTAGCGCGTTTAATCACCTGTAGTCGTTTAAAACAGGTAAAATGATGATGAAATTATAGGTATATTTTTTTTAAACCCAAAATAAATACTATACATATATAAATACTACATTTTAAATGTTTCAGTTTGTAAATTTCATTGAATCTTAAAGTCAGTTAGTGGCAGTTAACTAGATACATGCCGGGATAACGGCCACCCATATGTGAAGACAGCTTGGTCAAAGGGTCGCGACCAAACTCTAAATCAAATAGACGTGCTATTTGTTTAGTCAGAGTTAGATACCACCGCACGCGATCTAATTTATACAAATGAAATTAAAACCCATTCATTTGTATTATTTTTTTTACTTTTTAGAGATAAAATAGTTGTTGAGCTATTAATTATTTGATTCAAGTTGTCTTGCATTGTTGGTATTATGCCATGCACTGAATAACGATGACGATGAAACGGAAATGACATAGCTAAAGAAATTTGCATATAGTGTTTGTGGATCGCGGAAAGATTTTTTTAAACAATTTATGTGGCAGACAAGCACACGGCCCACCTAATGGGAAGCGGTTACCGCGGCCTATGGACGTGTGCAACACCAGGGCCACACTCGCGCTGCCGACCCTGTGAAAACCATCGAATGCCCTTGTTGAAGGACCCAATATTGTAGTCGCTTGAGAAAACCACAGCAGGAAGCTTATTCCACAGCCGGGAGATCATTCCACAGCCTGTGGGTGCGCAATTCTAGATGTATGACAGGAATAAGAAAAGATGTATGACAGGATTATCTACGAAGATTTATGATGAGTTTCTTTACCGATACTGGCCTCCAAAGTGCAAGCTTTGGATTTAACCGGAATTGGCACTCGAATGATGAAGAAGATAATATTGTTGATTTCAGATGTTTTCTATTGACATATAAAAACTATTAATGTGTATACGTCATTCTTAGAGAAGCTCCCTTAAGAATAACGTATACACGTCATGATCAGCTGAGTAATCAATATCAGTGACACCTCTGAAGCAACAGTAACCAGTTACCAACAGGTAATCATGAATTTGTTTTTCATTTTACTCAATCAATGAATCAATTAGCCTATTGCAGTCCACTGCTGGACATAGGCCTCTCCTAATGTACGCCATAGCACCGATCCTCTACCTTGCACATACAGTCTCTCCCAGCTTCCTTTTCCAGATCGTCCGTCCATCTCGCTATCCGTCCTACCTTCCGTTTGCCGATTCGCGGTCTCCACTCTAGGACTCATTAGCTCCATTGGCCATCGGTCCTTCGGCAGATGTGGCCAGTCAATTGCCACTTCAGCTTGCTTATTCTGCGAACTATGTTAGTGGCTTTAGTTCTTTATCGGATGACCTCATTTCGAATTTTATCCTTCAAAGAAACCCCAAGTATAGCTCGCTTCATACCCCGCTGCGCGGTTTTTAAGTCGTTGACTAGACCCACTGACAATGTCCTCGTTTCGGCGCCGTAAGTTATGACAGGTCGCAAACCGTTGTTTTTAGGCATTGCGGTAAAGGGTAGGAGAACACCCGACTTAGTTTGCCAAATGCAGCCAAACCTAATTGGATCCTTTTGGTGACTTTTATTAATATACAGGTTTCAAGTATTGACCTGAGACTGATCATTCCACCTTAGAAACTCTTAACAGTAGTTGATCAAATAGTACTAAAACAAACAAAAGTCATTGCAATTGGTGTGTAAGCATTATAGTTCGGGTCGACAGATGGGTTAATCAATTTCTGTACCCACATTCATTCATATTTGAGTCCACTAATTACAGATGATTGTAGATTGCTGTGTCTATAGTATACAATACTTAATAGAACTAAATAGAACACTACAAAAGTAAAACATAAGCCATCACATTTACAAAATAGATACGTACATTCGTTTTATATTATCTCGCGTGGCAAAACTGGCCATAACACAGTTGAAATAAATAAATAATTCGTCTGTATCAATTGGAAAAGGAACATTCTCCCATCGAAGACGGCTCTTGTAAATCTTCGATAGCAATCTTGATGTACGAACGGATGCAAAACGGGATCGTCTCGGCTCCAAAGCGGTTTGATTTAAGGAAAAGCATCCCTGACGAAACGGAGTAAGTATCGAATGAAACATCGAATAATATCCAATCGGTTTGCATATCCAATTGTAATCTCAATTGTTTACTTCAATCACTCGACCAATATGTAGATTTAACGAAAGCCATCCAATTTCACAGATAGATACTTTAATATACCTATAGGTAAAACTTTATAGCTTAAGCTAACATTTAGGTAGTCTTTAAAATATTGTTTTTGTCTTTTTTTAAATGTAACGTCGTTGATTACTTTGGTGTTTAGAAATCATACATGAAGTGCGTAATATAAACAGTCTAAAACAGTCTAAAAATAAAATATTTATTTATTTCGCCATAGCACTATTTTTACAGGTTGAACCTAATACAATAGTGTGGTCCTTAAATATTATAACACATTACATACATTATTGTATTTGTGAACTCTTTCAGAGAACAAGTAAAAAGATCTATGCTGTCTGCCACTTCATTGAGTATTTGTAAGATGCGCGTTATTGGAGCTTTAGCTAACAAATTATTTATCTATTAAGTATATATTATATCTATTCTGGTTGCCGCGGTGAGATAGCACTACGAGGTAGAATACCTCTACATAATGTATATGGGCCTGATGGTAGGGAGCTGGACAAAGCGTCACTCTTTTGATGGGCGAGAGAATGCGGTGTGCTCTCGTCTCAAGCATTTGTAAAGAACATGGTCTCAAGGACATAGTCACCGGCAATGGATTCCACAATCTGCTAAGGGCTGATGGCACTTCTCCATGTGGGCACCCACGTTTTTAGGCAAAAGGTTTGATGTGCTTGTTACTCACATGAGAACTCAATATCAATCCTTATAGAATACAAAATCCCATATTTATGTTTATAGCAGTCTCCAGAGTTACCACTCTAAACGTTGACTATGTCGCATCCCTACTAGAAACTCCAGACTTGTAGCCGAACGTCACGTCCATGTGAAAAATTTCATAGAACAGAGTATATATGTTATGTACAAAGAAACATAATTTCAGTTAAAATGAAATGTCATTGATTCGTCCTAAAAAGTCCTACGTCATAATGATGACCGAGCAATGAAACCGGAAGATGTAATCGTCATGGCACCCTTAGTACAGGCTTGCCTAGTGTGGGGCCAACGGATATACTTAACATTGTGTTTTGGCCATAAATGATTTTTATTATTTTTATTTTTATTTTATTTTATTATTTATATGTACTCCACTCATACGCACGAAACGTTTCGGCGACACATTTATTATGCGTACAGCTAAGGAGTGAAATTGCCTGCCTGAGTCTGTGTTTCCGGAAAGCTATAACCTCGGAATCTTCAAGTCTCGAGTGAATAGGTTCCTTCTAAGCAAACGTGATCCATCGTAGACCACATCGTCACTTACGATCAGGTGAGATAGAGGTCAAACGTGAGCCTATCATCTATAAAAAAAAAGTACTAGAACTATTTTGTACTAAGTTAAGAATCATTTAAATTTAAAAAATTAATGCCGATTCAGTTATTTGCAGACTTAATTTTAGAGGGGGATAACAGGCGTGACTAAATTTATTTTAATATAATAATAATTAGAACTAGCCATAGTATTCTCATTCTATTATTACATCAGGCGCTTCTTCTGTATTACTTTGATATGTAAATTAGATAAACAAAAAGAACCATTGAATCATAATCGAAACATTAATGTAGATTAATCCAATTTGGGTTTAGTTAAACACCCAGGGCGAATATATATCAAACTCAGTTTTCGGATCATAAATAAGACTGCACGCGGTTTTGGAACGTGTGTGATAAAATTTATAGCCGAAACTGTAGGAAGCAGAGCTCTATCCCACTGTGACGATCACGATTATAATCTCGTAATGCAAATTCAAATTCATTTTGGTAGTTTGACTAATACACAAATTCAGTCGTAAAACTAAATAAAAATACGTCACTTATTAACACTCACATAGAGATCTTATCTACTAACAAGAATACAATACCTTAGCTATGACGTTATTTTTAAAAACCTAGATAATTTAATAAATATTGGGACTAATGCAGTAAACTTGTAAAAGATTGTGAAAACTAGTGAATAAATAACTCAAATATTGTTAATTTAAATCAGTAAAAGTCAACATCCAGGAAGTGACTTGAATCCGTGACCAGTAGGGACTGGTGTCGAAAGGGTTCTAGGGATGTTACTCTGATTAACTGCGCTACCTGGACCGACCCTGGAGTGCTGAAATTTTTCATAAAAAAGCATACTAATTGCTTCAAAATTTCATTAATTAAGAACAGTAAAAATATTGAACAAACGAAAAACAAGGCAAATTTATTACCACTGTTTTATTTAAACCCGAGCAGATCAGGTCATAACCTATGGACCTATAACATAACATATCATAACATAACTTCACGCCTGTATCCCCGAAGGGGTAGGCAGAGATGTGTAGACCTATCGTTGACTTAATTAACTCCTATATAAGAACCTTTAAGATAACGAAATTCCTTCTGGAATTATGGCCGATTCCTAAGGCGTAATTGGTGAAAAATCATTTTTTTTCAATGGGATTTCCGCACACAAAAAAGTCTAGTTATACCTAATTCAAGAAAATATATGTATGCCTTTTCGTCCCCAAATTCACACATGCTCTTCGCTCATCTCAATTTTTTAAACATTTGGCACTTTTAGACAAGATGGATAAAATTATTCAAAATACCCTATGCAAAATTTTAAACGCCGTTTTGAACGACCGAGCCTGGCTCCAAGCGTCTCTCCCGGTTCGCCGGGGTGGGCTCGGCGTTCGTAAAATTTCCGACGTGAGCTTACCAGCATTTTTGGCTTCGGTCCATGGCACAGAGGAATTAACCAGGAAAATATTATTACCCACACTGGTTAATTCTGAAGTGCCGGGCAAAGTCGAAGCCATAAATGCTTGGAAAATGTTTTGCCCAAATTCTGTTTTGCCCACCAACCTATGCTCCCAGAGACAGTGGGATGAGCCGCTTTGCAACATTTTAAGACAGCAATTAATTAATACGTCCTCTAATGTTGCAGAGCGTGCTCGCCTTTTGGCTGTGGGAGAATGGGAGTCTGGTGTGTGGCTTCAGGCTCTTCCGTCGTCCAACATTGGCACCATGTTGGACGACACGACATTCAGAATTGCAGCCTGTCTTCGTTTAGGCGCTCCCTGTGTTGCTCCTCATCGTTGTCACTGCGGAGAAGCAGTTGACAGTCTCGGGCACCACGGCCTATCATGCAGCAAGAGCGCAGGACGCATGTCACGTCATGCACACTTAAATGATTTAATCCGCCGGGCTCTTGTCACCGTCGGCGTCCCAGCCATCCTTGAACCAGTTGGTTTGGTGCGCGATGATGGCAAGAGACCGGATGGTATGTCTTTGGTGCCTTGGAAGATGGGCAGGCCTTTGGTGTGGGACGCAACATGCGTCGACACCCTTGCGCCTTCCCATCTTCCAAGTACGACGGGCTGCGCCTGTGCTGCTGCGGCATCTGCGGAGACCCTCAAACGGCGCAAATATGATAATATAACCAACAATTATATATTTGAGCCGTTTGGGGTCGAAACGTTGGGTTCGTGGGGTCCGAGCGCACGGTCGCTTTACACGGAAATTGCAAAGCGACTGGTCGATGCTTCGCGTGACCAAAGGGCTGGCCTGTTTGTTGCCCAAAGGATTGGTATTGCCATCCAACGGGGTAATGCCGCCAGCCTTTTGGGTACGTTACCAGTCGACATCGATGGGGAGGAATTCTTCGACACCTGACCCCTTTTTCCTTTCCCTTCCTTTTTTTTTTAAATCTTGTAAATATTTTTATTTATTAATTTAGTTTTGTTTATCTGTATATATTGGTTTTATCTGACCTCGTCACAACTAAATGTATCCGAGCAATATACCTTTTAAATATTTATTTAAATTAAACCGCACAGCCAAACTCTGGCTTTGGTGTCAGTATCGATTAATTTTAACTTTTCATACAAATTATCAGTCAGTTAAAATCCGAAACATGTGTACATTATAATTTATCTGTGAGATTGAAGACAGGAGGAAAAAAAAATTTGGCACGTTCGTTAACGACCGGCCCTGTTGATTTGGCAGATGTTATTTTTAGTCATTAGAGGGAAAAAATCAATTAATAACCGCCGTTTGTGTATAAAATTGATTAACAGTGGCTTCTGAAGTCAGCCGTCTGACCGCACCCGAGGCACCCGTGTGAACTCTGAAAATTATAATTGCATGCTGTCTAATCAAGTACGCTTTATCCCGCTCTAATCTATTTACAAATTTCAAGGCGTGAAAGAGATGAACCTTAGGAAGTAAATGTTATATCTACCGTTCGTGACCACGTCTTTGATTGATGAACAAAGAAAACGCCTCGAGTGAGTTAATCACGCCTAAATTTAATTTAGAAGGAATATGAAAACGTGGAGGCTATTAATAATGTTTTGTTTGTTTTAGATAGCATTTTCTTTTTCTTGACTCTTAATCTTACTTTATGTTCGTTGAAAATATGCGAAGTTTGACCCTACCGCATTTAGGATTACAAAAAGGTTTAATTTGATTACAGCGGTCGTAACTATCTCTTGAAGTTTTTTATAGTTAAGAAACACCTTTTTTGTCAAATATTATAAAGCTAAGGCAAGTATATGGCATTAAAGTCGCGTCAAATATTTCGTGGGAGACTAAAATTAAGATAAACGCTTCCCATTAGATCCATTTAATGTTGGAGCTATTCGGGCCTATAAACATAATGCTTTTTAATCATAGTAGGCAGATAGGCACCAATATTATATGTAACAACTAGGATATAGAAAGGGATAGATGCGTAAACTATTATTTTATTGTATATTTTTTATTTTCCTTATCGTATTAAACCTAAAGTGGTCATAGATTTCAAAATAAAGATGGTTTAGATAGAAAATAGATAGGCCTTCTTATATTGAAGTTCAAAACTGATTTCATTTTCATTCACCCTTTCGCTTCCTCTAGATGACTCAAGGCTCATTAAATGGTTGAAATAAATACTTATGATTAATCACACCAAAGGATTATATATAACATTATAAGAATAAATATAAAGATACTTATATCTACTAACGTTAAATGTTCTTTGTGAAGTAGCATTCGAAATACTTGACATTTTAATTAATATACCACATTCCTAGGGTTCTGGGCTAGCAAACCTCAAAGTGCACTCTGGGAGCAACAACGCCTCTCTAATATTGGATCGAGACGGGAGTGGCCCAGGTTTTGGCGTATCTCTCTGAAAAGCAGAGTACGCTTACAGGTAGGATGTGGAGGGTTGCTGTCTCTGTATTCTTACAAAGTGGTGGACATAGTCTAATACAGACCCGGCTAAGCTGTAACCCTGACTTGCAGATAAGATGGGCAGATACGGCAGCTCTTTAGGCAGCGACCAAGTAAACTTCTAAATTCACCCTAGGTGGGGCAGACGGGATTTGATCTGATTCTGAATACTGTACGACCAATGTTGGCAGGCCGTCAGGTCAAGGTGACTCTTATTAATAACATCCGATCCACGTAAAACTACCACACTCGGTACTAGAGCTAATGTTGGAGACACTGTGTGGTTTTAGTCAGTACAACTCTGACAAAGCCACTTTGTCGTGTCAACAGGGAAGGGGGTATTCCGTATCCATATGAAAGTATGAAATAATAAAATACTGCGTGTTTCTTTGTTCGTTAATTATAAATTTTATGTCACATCTACAGAAACTGTTGTTCTTTATATATTCCAATAGCCATCGCTCATGATTTGAAGATAACGCATAAATAAATAATAAAGCAAATTGAAAACCTTCCCAGGTAATTGTCGATGCGGTGAGTTAGCCTAATGGCTGTAATGACACCGGGACCCTTTGAATGGCCACGCCACTTAAATGTTTCCTTTAAACAAACAATTTAAAAGTTCTCTGCTTCTAAATGGTACAATAAAACTACAGATTTCCTTATAAACTGGGATCAAGTGAAAATTTGTTTTTAATTAGCTAGTTTAGTGGCGACTCACGTTTGGAATTCGCAGATGAATATAACAAAGGGGTACATTTAAGCTGTGTGTGGCCGTAGTTATTTTCTTTATTGCACTACTTTTTAATTTTATTACTTTTACTTACGTTAGATTGCAGTAGTTATACTATAGTTTTTATGACTCAGAAGGACATCATTTCCAGAATTTTATTTGATTTTAATTTCAGCGTAATATACACAACATGTGCACTTTTATTTCGTTTTGTTTAACGATGCGATCTCAGCTGTTACTAATTTGATTGTATTTTTTATACTGTAACTGTAGTAAAACTTAAATACGATTATTTGTAGGAAAAGGAGGAAGCTATCTTTTTTGTAATTCTCATAATGTGGTAAACAAGCACACAAAAAAAGGAAATCAAGGAAACTGTACTACAAAAATTAAGAAAATGAATTGTTGCACCGTCAGAAGTCGTTAGTTATATCCTCTTTCTACGTATACATAGAAGGATTCTTTTTCGATGTCTTTATTCAACGCAGCAACATCACAATTACGTCCCTGGTGTTGTTTAAATACTTTATATAATACGTTTTCTTTCATTTTATTTTATTTTCGATTGATATTAAAGAAAGTTGAATTTCGAACACCGAAAGGTATGGAAAAGGAACACCATTATCCTTAAACATACTGATAATTTTATTGGTCATAATGTAGACTCTTCAGGCAACTTCACAGAAGATGATATTAAAAATGGCAAGAGTTATTTGTTTGCATACATCTGTAGATGCTGGTCTAAGCTAGTTCCTACGCCTTCGACTTGATTCTGGTATACGTGGTGAGTGGCCTTCCAGAGTTTATCAGGAACTAATAAGCTGTCAGCTGTAGGATCAACTTAGTTACTAACAACTTTTTGAACATTTAAAGGTTCAGATACATCGATCTTACACAGTAAGGTAGAGTTTTAAACTATTCGAAGCGATATTTAGACATAATATTTCCCGTTACGTTAAACTACAATACTTCGATGCCACCAATGGTTGTGGAGGTCAGATGGCAGTTCCTTCACGGAAAATATGGAAATTCGGCTGCTTTGTAGTTAGATTTTTCGGTTTGACTAGCCGACGTCAACTAAGTTGGGAAAACGGCTCGGAGGATGATGAGGATAAATGATTTCCCGTTCCGTTAAAGACGTTCAACTAAAAAAGCACCTGTAACCAGCATCCCGTAGAAAATCTCAATTAAATACCTCTTGCATACTCGTAAGTAAGATCGCCAGAGCATAAAGTTGACGGAGATTGGTCGGCAACACGCAAGATACCATGAATAGTACGAGTGTTTATAGGCGCTGATTACCACTTACCATCAGGTGGTCTAAATGCTTGTTTACTATCTATCTTATTAATATAAAACGATTAATAATACATACAGTTTGTAAAAGGTATTTAGGTACTTTTGTATAAAATACAATTGCGAATAAAAAGTATTCAATTTTGTTTTTTTTTCTAACGCTACCTAGGTTATTATTTTATCAAACCGGCAGATGTATCACTTGTTATCTGACTTGCGTGGGTGGACGGCGTGGTGTTGTTGCCAATGAACTGATCTCAATGTGCTCGTTGTTACTAGCCCCTACATATCGATTAGTGGCACACGACCGCCTACTGTTGGCCACTTCCTTGTTTACATTATATTCGTATATACAGTGGATCAAACATGTATGTGATTATATTAGACAAACAGTTGATAACGTCGGTTCTGTAAAGAAATTCGCTATTCTTAGCTATAAGACGCGTAATTTTAAAACAAAGATTACATTGTAATGTCATAATAAATGCATAATTTGATGTATTTCTAGGCGTAATAACTCAATAATACTTTCACTGGGCTTACCGTGCCGGCTTACCGTGTGGTTTTAGTCGGTCCGATTCCGACACTCCCACACCATCGTTGGCACCAATGGGGTGAAGCCCGTGGGGATTTCCACACGTAAAAAAAAAAACTCCTATCTCTCTCTGTCAGTCGCTGCACTTCCCTATCATATTCTTGAAACTACTGCTTTTTCTGCTATTTTTCTGCGATGCAGCTTTTGCAATAGTCCGTTGTAAATTAGAGAAAATAGCAGATATTTTTTTTACATAGACATTAAACATCTTACGTAGGTAACGTTTTTATATTTTCTTGGTTATTCTTTTCTGTTCATGCGGTATATAAATACGAGGTTTTTTATTTTTATTTTTGAAGTGAAAACTTCTTTAGCAGCGTTGTGCACTTTTTTGTAATGGGTAAAAAAACTCGCGTCAGTAAACACGTGACACGCGATCATAAGACAACAAATATAAAAGCGCTAATTTCACACTGTACTTAACAACCTTGGTGGCGCGTTCGTCTAATGAGTGGTCGTTGACTTCGTCAAGCCTGAGATCGATTCCGACCGAGGCCCAAGAAAAACTTTTTGTCATCATATAACTTTTTGTAATATTTATTCTATTTTGTGCCATAAATCTATTGATATAAAATGGAAATTAAACAAAGTGCATCTATTAATGAAAAAAGTGACGAAGAAATAGCGAAAGAAAATGAGTGAGTACTTTATAAATATATTGGCGATGATGGTTCTGGTAATAATGATGTTGAAAAAGTCGTTGAAATTATGGATGGAAGTTGATTTTTCTGAGAGATAAACTTTTTAATAGTTCTGAAGTGTTAAATTTTTAATGTAATATAAATTGTCATGTTTGTGTTCGATAGCGTAAATAAATGCGCATAAATGAATATTGTATGTTACCACATAAATGATGGTACTTTTATACTGATAATTAAAGCAATTCGTGCAAAATTATACCCTAACCATTCCAAAATATCCAAAATGCACAACGTTAATATTCAAGTTTTCACTTCTGCCGGCACTCCCGGAGTGCAACCCGTCGTTTTTTTTATACTGGTCACGTCAATATGACTTTACCTTGCCTGATGGTAAGCTAAAGGTAAAGTCTCAGGAATGAGGTCACCATTACAGACACGGATAATGTCATAATGATGGCTATCAGCTTGATGGCCTCATCGGATGCTTTTTCACGCTTAAAGTACCCGGGACTGTAGGAAGAAGGAAACACGTATACTGGTCAAATCTTGATGGTGCGGCAAAGAAAAGAGGTGCCGAACCGCTTGGTACTTGATGAAATTGTTTGCCACGCTGAAGTCAAGCTGATACCGATAATGTGAATGCACATAGTAACGAAATCTATGAAAGAGCTACCGATACGGTTACATTTGTAGGGTTGATTTTAATTATCAAATTGTTACCAAAACATTACAAAGCACTCTAATCCGCGTATTTATGTACATTTATATAAAATAAGTAGGTACTACTATCCCATTTTTCTGGAATATGGGCACTGTAATGTACCATGTAGGTATGGATCTATAGTCGGGGTGCGAGGGATATGCTCTATGGGCAACCTTACACCCCGGCGTCTGCAGACCCGAGACGGCGTGCGGTTTTAGTCGGTTCGAGCCCGACATAACCGCCCCCGCTGGCCGGCGGGGGGGTATCCGAGGGGATTTCCGCACGAAAAAAAAAAAAAAAAGGTATGGATCTATAAATAGCACCGTACATATTATTAGTCATCCTATTATGGATAAACATTTCATTCATACATTAAGTTTATTGGGTACTAAACCACAAACTGCAGTCGACGCATATTAATTTATCGACAAACCCATCTTCAGGGGTGAGTGATGAATCATAATATGTATACACATACATGAGTTATGAGTTAGTACCCCTCTGTTTTCAAATAATGAATTCACCATATTCATGTCGGAAAATGTTATGTACATAGGAAATATCTGTGACTATACTAACTAAACTGAGAGCAGAGTAGTCTTGAGAGGGCTCTACCCAACGTTAATTAGGTACAAATACACATTGGAAATCCTTACCTTTTTAATATCCTTTCTACTACAAGGGTTAAGGAAAGCGTTACTTTCTGCTAAATCAGTCATACGGAAGGAGTGTCATTTGATCAGTCTAGAAGTTGTACTCAGGATGTGTCAGGAATGTTTTAGAAGTACAAATAAAGGTTTAATGGATGAACGCAAAGGGTTTCAAAAATGTACAAATTAGAAGTAGATGTCTCAATAGTTCTGGTAAGTTCGTTGTGCATATTTACTCAACTTATTAAATAAATTATATCTACACTTTATAAAGCAGTTTTATCCATTCGTTGTAACGGCAAACGTTGTGAAGAATTCTTTCAATAAGACGCCATACACATCTCTTGATCATAGTTGACCTTAAAAATAACATTTGAAATGATTTTATTTCAGTTGGTAAATAAATTATTGTGGTTTAAAAACTAAAGAACAAGCACTTTCCTAAATGTAATCTATGGGACTCGTTAAAACAAACCAAATGAGCTCCAATTTGAAGGGTTGACTAGGAGCCATTGAAGAGTTCACCATCTCGACTCTATCATTAGATCAGCTTGACGGTCAAATTAATATATTGTCACCCGGATGGTACATACCTACAGAGGTTCAAATAAATGCGACAAAAATTTATGTCACTTTTTTTAAATTTGACTATCAACATTTTACCCACACAAGCCTATCGAGCTTAAAATAAGTTTACACCCAAGCAATTTTTGACCGCAGTTTGAAAGCGATCGGGGCAAAAATGCGACCGTGAGAGCGCCGCAAATTTTGGGAAGTGGAACCATACATACATAACTTATACAAACTTTTTGACCAGTGGTCATTTCGGATTCAGGGGGTCATAACTAGACCTCCTATGAAGATTTTTTTTTTAAATTCGACAGTAGTCAAGAAACCAATAGGTAGATCGATTTCATCGAAATCTACCTAAAATTAGCTTATGGAATTCCAACACTCGAGTGAAAAAGCTCGTTTAATCTTAAAATAATATTGCGGTAAATAAAAGTACTACTGCTTCTTATTTCGTGTACTAATCCAAAATCGATCTATGTTACGTAAATAGGGTTTTAATGACCCCAAACTCTTTGATTAATACCGCAGTAGTAATGATGGATGTACCCTTCCAGGTAGGGGTGGACCGCCGGCCGAGAGCCACCCTCGAGACTAACGCGATTACACACTCATTAGTTCTAACCTATGCTTATTTGTTTTTTCATGCAATAACTGAGCTTTGGCGCCGTTGACGTAGATTTAATTTTAATAAAAACAAAACAAAATTTTGTTCTCGAACAATGAATGTAAATGTTATTATAGGAATTGTTTACGAATTTTGAACTAAGCTTTTGCTTCTATAGTTTTGTGCAGTAAAGAAAAACAGATTGTGTATGCCAGTCTGTTATCATTTACTCTCAGACTAAAAGAATACATTTACTGTACAATATAATCCCACCAAAAATATACCTGTTAAAAAGGGGGCCAAGTTCCTATCAGCTAATTGTTCACCTAAAAAAGGGTTGAAATCCAATCCAATGCCAAGTTTAGATGCACTTTAAAATCGACCATAATTATCTTCATCAACAGCCTGATCCACTGGTAAACATTTGCCATTCCCAAGACTCGCCACCACACCCAGTCCTCCACCTTCCGCATCCAGCCACTACCCGCCACCGTATTCACGTCAAAGGTTCATCTGGCCGAAATTCACTTTACCATACACCTAACTTAAAATATGCTATAGTTGTGACAATACGTAGGTACTTGGTTAAAAATATCTAAAATTATAATACTTCTAACTTGAACTTGGCTGGTATTCGTTTGATTAAATTTATTATTTAAGTTATTAAATTCAGCCAACTCACGCTTGACCGATTTCTTAAATTTCTTATTTTTTTGTTAATTTACATATAACACACAACCTGTGTGCCAAATTTCATAACGCTAGGACAATTGGAAGTGGCCTAAAGGTTTCGATTACCGGTCAGTGAGTCAGTCAGTGCCAAAATTAGCTATATTCTTAGGGTCATATTTCAGGATCTACTGAAGCAATATCTATGAAATTTGGCATACTGCTTTAGTACTAGTGTATGATTACGTACGTAAATAGTGCACGGCATGCGCGTGGCCTGATGCTGGAACTTGGCCTACGCACTACCATGCGCTTAGATTAGAACAAAGCCAGCCTACCCTTAAACTTGAACGATGAGCAAAAGAAAAATTAAATCACACTACTTCATACATCTTGACCTAAACGTAAGTAAATAATAATAACAGTTCAAAGGGTGTTTTATCGCATTCCCGAGATGTTTTATCTGCCCTTCAGTGCTCTACTCCAGTCAGAAATCACTTACAATAATTATAAATTTATCGCATCCGAGCCTTAAGCGAGTGTGTCCTGTATTTAATTTCGGCGTCCCATTGGTCGAGAACTTTCACCCTGATCGTGTGAGCGTTTTGATCGTGTGAGCGTTCATATATATAGTATGGCAAACGGAAAAAGCTCAAAATAATTTCATCATCGAAAATGTTACTAAGAAACTATTGTGATATGAAAAAGCAAATGTAATATTCAGCGCTGTTGAATATTATACTTCATTACAGAAAATGGATACGGATATTCCATAAAACTATTAATAAAAAATCGGACTACTCTGTAAAAAGTTATGTTCTGTAAAAATATACGCATCGACTTGCGAACCTCCTCCGTTTTTTCGTCGGTTAAAAAGACAAACTTATTATTAAGAGTTCTATGGGATATTCTGATCAACATGTAAATGGTTTTATCCACTTTTACTATATATGCAGATTAAAAAAATACATGTTATTATTTCACTATTATTTCACCTGCACTTAATTAAAGTGTTATGCAGTTACTTAGTAGGTATGAGTATGCTAAATAATAGTGTTACAAGTGATTGAAAATGAAATGAAAATATTTATATAGTACTGTGACGTCTGGGGTCTGGCGTCAAAACTTCTCGTGTTAATGAAATAATAAACACAAGTGATTATATTTTAAATGGCATTTATTTTTCACATAAAACTTCTACATCGAGTTTTAGGGGATTTTACACGAGTTTATTAGACTTTAAGCGAACTGAAGAGGGCCGCGGATTCTGCTCAAGGATTGAGCCTACGATCACTTTGCTTGGAACTCTCTTCATACGGCGGGTCGAGGCCGGAGCCCCCGGTCACCCGCTGTCACCAACTTGTCCGCCAAGCCAATTGTTTTCCTATTCTATATTTTATATTTTAAAACAGATTTATTTTTAATCTCTGACGCATGATGGCCAGGTAACAACCTGTAGTGCTCGAACGAGGTCGGACGCTACAGTACCTACCTTGCTCCCTGGACACAAATGAGAAAATCTCTATCTGGTTACCTTTTCTGGGAACACATAGTACGAGTAATAAGGATGTGCCCTTATTTATTTAGCTTTTACTTTAAAGAATCGTACGGACTAAGCATTCCAATGTACGCGTAATCTAGGTATGTTGATTACGCGTACAGGTGTAGTTGAATTCGCCTAGAGGTGTATACGCGTAAAGGGCACAATGCATTGCCGGATTATGAACGCGTAGTCGAGAGTCGGCTAGACTGTATCCGCCATAGAGCTGACTAACGACACGACGACTCGCGGCAGGAGCCGACATGCGTCCCAAATTGTATACGCGTACTGTAGAAACGGACTATGGTTCCTATATACGCATAACCTTCTACGCGTACATTGAAACTTTTAGCCCGTATAAGGCTTTACACTTTAAATTCCCTTCTTTTCGTGCTCATATACTCCACTTTTTCGTTTTTAACATACTCAAAGTTTGTCTACATTTCAATTGCTTCCTATTACGTGAGGCTAAATTATACAGGAGTTACACAGATACGTGTATTACTTAGAGATTCAGTAAGTTTTAAGGAAAAAAAGCAAAGCCTACTATGAATAGCGCTTCTTAACATCCTTTAGTGTTGTTAATTCGCTGGCCTGATAATAATTAATAAGCTAAAGCGATACGCTGATCGTGACCACCGAAGGGTGTCGTGACCGCGGCATCTCTGACCCTGCTCAGATTGAGATATCAAAATTCGCAATTTCAATCTGAAGAAGATGCTACGTTTGTTTTATTGTTATCATTTACCTTAGCCAACGGCACTATTGGTTTAGTTTCTATACGAGGGCAATCAGTAGTAGGCAGGTACGCACTTCATGTTTGAATGGGCAATCACTAATCATTAATTTGTACATGAAGTCATAAAACAGTTACTAGTACTTGAATAAATAAGGTAGACTGAATCGATTTAATGTTAATATCAATTTACCTCTCAGAAAAGCTGGTTACAGTAAGCTTACAGTGTGAAATTGATGGGAAAATAGTATCCCACCACTATATTAGATTCGTAAAGCTTTGAGCATAAAGCTTTTGAGACTGTGGTGTCGGCCTAAAATAGCATCTCCCAAACTCTTCCCGTGGGTGTCGTAAGAGGCGACTAAGGGACATATCCGGGGGCGAGCAGCAGCGCCCCCGCAAAACAACCCGTCCACCAAACTGTGAATCCTAACCCGCCTGTCCATGAATAAAACAGCCAATAGTTGGCCCCCAGTTCCCGGCCACCTCGCTATCCCTGGTCATGGTAGCGGCCATGGTAACGACGGGGCAGGCCCGGGGGTGCTAAGAAAAGGCTTGACCATCATCTAGCGCAGTTGGAAGTGGAGTTAGAGAAAATTAAATGGCATGTTCTCGGGTTATGCGAACTCTGTAGAGAGGGAGAGGTCACCGTAACCCTTGATTCGGGCCATCTTCTCTACTTTCGCGAGGGTGATAAAACATCCCAGGGTGTCGTAGGTTTCCTCGTCAATGGGGCCCTCTCAAACAACGTTTAAAAAATCTTCAGCGTGTCGAACAGGCTAGCGTACCTGATCCTTCGGCTATCCAAGCGGTAAAGCATAAAGGTAATTTAGGTCTACGCACCGACCTCGGCACACTCGGATGATGAAATGGAGGATATGTATGAAGACATATCCAAAGCTACGCATAACACCACTAAGGCTCACTTCAACCTTGTTATTAGGGATTTTAAGGGCAAGGGGAAACCCAGTCTGGCAGCGAATCCCGAATAGGCCCGCATGGTTATGGAGTTAGAAACAAATGCACACAGGGGGCAAATGCTTGTCAACTTCCTTGAGAAAGAGGGACTGTTCTTAATGAATTCCTTCTTCAAGAAACAACCTCAAAGGAAGTGGACATGGCAAAGCCCCGACCCTGTGACAAAAACTGAGATGGACTTCATCAGGACGATATCTCGCGAAGAACCAACAACCGCTGGAATTAGCAAGCTGAAGTGGCAGTGGGCCGGCCATATCTCGCGAAGAACTGACAACCACTAGGGTAAACGTGTTCTTGAGTGGAGACGGCGACTCGGCAAACGTAGTGTAGGATGCCCTCCAGCCAGGTGGGTAGTGGTGGGCAGTGGCCAGATAACGATCTGCGAAAGACTGCGGGCAGATGTTGGATGCGGCAAGCTGAAGACAGGGCGCTATGGGGCTCATTAGGGGAGACCTATGTCCAGCAGTGGACTAGCATAGGTTGATGATGAAAGCTTTCACTATTAATACGTTATCAGATTTCATCTAAAACCCTATCACACAGTCAAAAATTATGCGTGTCTTGTAATTTGTACTTGTAGTGTGACACAAGATTGATGTCGAGTGACTTAATTTCTAACAATAAAATTCAACAGAGTGTCTGCCAACTTTCTTTTATTAAGAAGTGGTTTGTCCAGTTAGTGCTTATGGAATTAAAAACGGAGCTTGTGGACTTTATTTGGGTCACCCCAAGAATATTATAGGGTAGTCATTTAGTCAAACCAGTTTGTTGCTACTAAACTAGTAGTCCTTATAAAAATAAAAAAGGTAAATTTTATAGAAAATCGTATGAAATAACAAGGTACAATGGTGTCTGTGTTATTGTCAAATAATTTAATTTATCTAGTGGTTGTTAAACAAATAAAAAAAATAAAGAAAAGATACAGTAAGAACAGACGGAATTTTTATCTCAGTTCTACTATTCTTCATTGATGAGATCAGTTAAATAATTTATTTCAAGACTAAGAAATTCATCAGTTGGTATGGTTGCATAAACATATTTTAGTTGGCAACGAATTAGTCTCAAATGATCAACGATAAACAAAATAGTTTCATAAAAAATGTATATTTTGGTTACTTAGATAAATCTTAATACATTTTGGTTGAATCTAAACATATCTATTATTTCAGTGGTTGCGAATTTTGTGTCCTTATTATACAAAGTATTGTGAATGTACAAATCAACACTACCAGTAGTATAAAAATATAAATAGCTGATTCAAAATGCATCAAAGAACTTTAAGAATATCTCAGTCCCTTATTATTTAAGTATAGCGATTTTTGCCAGTACGATAAAGACGCTAATTTAGCTAATCGCTTACCGGAAATAATCTTTATTGAATTATAAAAATAATTACACATTACTTTTATTTTAGTTGCCCATTTTATGGTTAACATTTTTAATGTTATTAAAATTTACAGATATATGTAATTAAAATATATTTTGAATTTCAAAGTTCCAAGCCATATACAGATGTACCGATACAGATCAATGCAGTTAAGACTTTATCTGATAGTGCTATAACTGATTTTACTGTAGATTCTATTTACACTAGCTCAGTAACGATATCTTTCATCTACGTAATGGTAAGTGCAAATGAGCTAATTGTTTTTGTTCGTTCAAATGATCGTATCCGTTCAAAGCTCACGAGGGGCCGGCCTGATTTATATTTTGTTGCGTGAAGATGTATCAAGTCCTAAAGCGTTTGAGTTTGCGTGTGCATTGTTCCAGGAGGCTGGTTTAAATTAATCTTGGTTTTAATTGATAAAATATTTTGTCGTTCAAAAACACATTTTTTATTATCTGGGACCTGTTGCTGGCTTCATGTAAAAATTCTAAAGTTATTTACTTTAACGCTACCCGTAAAAAAGGTTTATTATACTTTGCATAATTATGGACAGCATTTACCTCTTTTATCTCAATCCTAAAACAGTTTCAATTCGGGATTCTTTATTAAATTGGATTTTGAATAACATTGGTATAAGAATTTTACCACGTATAAGTCGCATTAGTGTTATTACTGCATCGCTTGCTGTTTTCAACTACTTCGGGATTGCGTTAACGTAAAGATAACCACATTTATTTTAGCCTGGAGCTCAGATTGAGCCATTTAATTTTATAAGTCGAATCTAGATAAAAGTTTCTCGGCCTTGCCTTATGAGTTTGTTTATTTAATATTATTAAAAAACGTTAATTGGCATTGAAATGTTCTTGCGCTTTATGTTCTTGTTAATTTCTATATGCATATGCCAACTTCTAAAAATAATAATATGATCAATCTCTTGCTCGGAATGAAAACTAAAACCTTTTTTGTAAAAGTTGTCACGTATATTAGCGAAGGTGTATGCTATATAAGTATGTTGACATTCGGATGGATCGCCTTGTACGCATTTTTACCCGATTCCCATAGAAGTTTAGTAATGTTTTCGAGTCTTCGGTAACCTGAGTGATCTAAAATGTATGAATTATTCTGAGATTTGTCTTATTATATATTATAGAATTCTAACAAGTCTAACAAGAAAATTGTATAAGTTAATGTTACGTTTATTATTTTATGAAAGGTTTAAGAGTTAAAGTGTTTAATAGAATAGAATTTATTAAGCCACTTTTGTCAGTGACTGTATATGGTTAAGTATAGTGAAAAGTGGGCAAACTTAAATTACAATACTTAAATTAAAAATGAATACTAACTATTATACAGAACATTCTTCATTGGATACGACGCTAGTATTGAACCGTAAATAATATTTATTTCATATGTTCCTTAAAACAAGGAACCACTTTATCACTGATAAGAATTTGCGTCACGCGCAGAAAGATATATATCACATAGTACAAACAAATAAACAAAAAACCTTGGAATGCAGCTGCATTTTATGTAAACGATTACATTTGTGGGTTACTAATAAAAAGTTTAAAATTCACGAATACGTTTAGTTTGGCGCCGACCACAGTGCTGCCGCGCATACACGTCGGATGTACAAAGATTTGCTCGTACTGTACAATGTTTTATTTCCATTATAGTTCAATCGCATGTTTTAAATCGTGAATAATATTATATGGAACTGCCAAGTCTGAATATAAAAATAGGATGTTCATCACACTAAAATAGTCGTGCTTCAAATAGATTTTTTCAATAATCATTTCTCTAAATGTGGGTATGACTTTGTGCTCGTTGTTTGTGCATGTGTGTAGCGTCTACGACAATGATAATAAAATATATAATTATAAGTAAATGATCAGATGTAAATCCCAGCGGTCATTTTTTTAATAATTTATCCAGAACCCTCCAACAGAATATTTGCAAATATTTTTTAGTTCAGCAAGATGCTTGCTACTTGTAGTCAGGCAGGCTGTGTAACCATTTTCAAGTTGGTCATGATCTGATGATATTGTATTATTGCGTCAGTTTGGTATCAATCAGGTCATATCCTTCTTCGTTATTATATACTGCATACATTAAGGTTAGATACTAGGAAAATTCGTCGTTGCAAACGCTGCATTTCGAAGATAATTACAATGTCTTAGTTAATTTTGTTAAATTTGTTAACTAGAATTTTCTAAATATCTTTTAATTATCCAGCTACTAAGGAACGCTTTTGACAATCCATAATTAATAAAATAGTATGTCACTCTCACTCAAGATCGACGTTATTTTGGAATAGTACTATTTTTTTCTTGTCTTTTATCCATTTTAATCTTTTATTTCCCCTTTCGATCTAGATGATAAAAATCAAGTAAAATCTCTGGAATTGTGAGCGTACTTACATAAGCCACGACATGAACTCACTATAAAGTGAGACGTACCGACGTATTTATGATAATTACGCATGACAGATAGGAATCATCTTTGATTCTGTTAAATCTTGTGGTCACTTTTGTAGTCACGTCGCATGAATCCATGCATAATATAAACTGTTTTCAACCCAAGTCAAACTATAACTAAAAGTTAAAACAGCAGCCAATAATGACAGTTTCGACAAAAGGAAAAACATAATAAAGGCAGTAGTTACAGGCATGTTCATGTGTCTACATTTAACACGTGAGTCGAGATTGGTATCAAACCTACTTCTTTACTTCATACAAACTTCTTGGATAGTTAGCAATATGATCCGGCACTACTCTCAGGGTCTATAAAGACTAAAGGTTAAGATTCAAAGTCGATGTAGATGTTATTTTTGCAATTGTATAGTTATCTTTGTCCGCTCACATGTTCAAACTTTTGTCATGTTATCTGGATTGGATCTACCGCTAAGTTTTACGATAATCGTAGTCTCCGTGGTACTTTTAAAATATTTATGGTTATTGTTTTTTCTTATTAGGTCTTACATTTAGTCCCAACAGTTAGAACGCTCCGTAGTGCAGTCCTAATAATATTATAAACGTTATAGTTTGGATGTATGAATGTTTGTTACTCTTTCAGACAAAAACTGCTGAACGGATCTAGGACGGAAGTGGCATAAAAAATAAAAAAAACTGTATGGTACAGGGATATTTTTTTTTACGTGCGGAAATCCCTTCGGATAAGCCCCCGCCGGCCAGCGGGGGTGGCTATGTCGGGCATGAACCGACTAAAACCGCACGGTGTCCTGCCCAAGTGTCCATTGCCGGGCACCCCGGATAAGCCCTCGAAAGGATAACCCCAGGGCTATCGGCGGACCTTGACCGCCAGCGCGGCCACGCCTGGTAGGTTCGGGTTTTATCCCGCACAATAATTACAATTACGCAAGGGCTCTCGCTTCCAGGTCCCACGGAGGGGTCCCGGCAAGGAGACATGCCGCCTCGACGGAGATCGTGAGATACCTCCTGATGACTCTGACGGCCATCGCCTTTAACAGGCTGTTCAGAACAGCCATGTTGTGGGCCGCTAGAGTCTCCGCCCATATATGGTACAGGGATAGATTATAGTCTGGAATAACACATAGGTCACTTTTTATTTCGGGATTAGGTTCGCATGGAAACAGAATTTCTGGTGCAGCAGCGCAAGGGCTCTCGCCGAATATAATACGGAAAAATATAATACGGAATAATACGGAAAAAAGGAAGAATATAATACGGAAAATAGCACACAAAAGAAAACTTTACAACTTATCGTAAGAAAAAAGAGCAATTTCACAAATAACTATGTATTAATGATGAATTTTAAAAATTTCTATACAAAATGTAATAATATCCCTTATAATAATATAAATGTGAAATAAGAGCCAAGTTCAATACTAAAAATATGTATGCTAAAAAAAACGGCCAAGTGCGAGTCGGTCTCGCCTATGAAGGGTTCCGTAGCAGCAAGTAACATTTTTATATTTGAGTTGATTGAATGAAAGGTAACTTGCCGTTTACGATTTATGACGTATTAAAAAAAAACTACTTACTAGATCTCGTTCAAACCAATTTTCGGTAGAAGTTTATATGGTAATGTACATCATATATTTTTTTTAGTTTTATCATTCTCTTATTTTAGAAGTTACAGGGGGGGGGGGGCACACATTTTACCACTTTGGAAGTGTCTCTTGTGCAAACTATTCAGTTTTGAAAAAAAAATATTATAAACCTCAATATCATTTTTGAAGATCTATCCATAGATACCACACACGTGTGGGTTTGATGAAAAAAAAAATTTTGAGTTTCAGTTCTAAGTATGGGGAACCCCCAATTTTTTTTTTCTATTTTTGTGTGAAATTCTTAATGCGGTTCAGTACCAAGGTTCTACTTACCAAGTTTTAGTAGCATAGTTCTTATAGTTTCGGAAAATAGTGGCTGTGACATACGTACGGACGAACAGACAGACAGACATGACGAATCTATAAGGGTTCCATTTTTTGCCATTTGGCAACGGAACCCTAAAAAAGAATTTTAAGATCTTTGAGGGTGCCAAGTTCTGTGTAGAAAACCCTAAAATTTGAGTTATAAGAATTAAAAAATATATAGTTTCTTGTTTCTTGGTGCTACCACAATATTTTACACTCGTGAATTTTAATACCAAGAGCTGGTCTGGGGGCTGTTACACTCATTTTATGGAAATATACGATTTTAGTCTTTTTGGCATTAAGAGTAAACAAATTGTACTGAAGTCATTTATTTATCTGCTTCATTCTATTTTCTGTATTTAGGATTGCCTCCTTCCAGGTTAAGCCTTAGCATGCATAGCATATCCCCCAGCCCTGCATTGACATTATTATGTATATCATAATAAGAAGCTCCTCTGTGGCACACCGTAATGCATGCTTCGCAGATCACTATTATAGCTGTCCACGCTAACACACTGTCTCCTCGCTGTCAGCCCCGTCAAGTAACTTTTAAACCAGCTAAGGGCAATACCCCGAATCCCTAAATAAAAAGAACAAAATTAAAAGTGCGACAGCTTCTTCTGTTGATTTGCCTCTTCTAAAATCAAATTGTCTGGAGGAGATTAGTTTATTCGATTCAATGTATTTGATAAGTCTGTTATTAACGATCTTTTCTAATAGTTTTAAAACGCTGTTATTAAGGAAATTGGTTGATAGTTTGCCACAGCTGCTCTAGTACCATCCTTATGGACAGGTGATTTGGATGCTATATTCCATACATCTGGAAAGAAACTAGACTTGCATTTAATATTTTGATTAGAGGATGTTCAATAGCATTTTTTATTTCTTTAAAAAGTACGTTTGATATACCATCACTACTGGTGGTAGAAATTTGATGACACAATTTTGTCACAAAACTCGGCCGGGTAGGTACCACCGTGCACGATTGCGAAAAACCCTCCATAGTAATCCAATTTCGGTTTGATTGCGTTCAGAGATCAGCAAGTGCATAGCCGGGCAGGGGGATTGTGGTCGCAGCACTAGTGGGACCGGTGGGTGTCACGCGGTGCTGCGACGACAATCCTCTTCTGATGAGGCCGTCAAGCTGAGTGCCACCATTGTTAACATGGTACATGTATGTAATGGTGACCCTCTTTGTTGAGACTTTACCTTCAGCTTACCATCAGGCGAGGTGAAGTCAAATTGACGTGACTAAATATAAAAAAAAAAAAAAAAACATTACCTGGTGATTTATCATTTTGTAGAGACATTATGAATGCATCAATTTCGTATTCATGGGTTGGTTGCAAAAAGACGGAATTTAGAATTTGTAATCGGTCAATTTTTGTAGCAAGTGTCTCCTGATTCAGCTGAAGTTTATTGAGAATAGTGTCTGTGTAGTAGAAAAACCGGTCGAATGCGAGTCGAACTCATGTGCCGAGGATTCCGCACCTACCCATTATACCGCCATAATAAAATTGGTACCTATCCCAATAAATATTATCTTGTATTTTCTTTCAAAGAATTTTACACAATTTTATTTATTTACCTTATTTGAGGTTATGGCAATTACTCAGAGGCCTATATTAATCGGGGTCAACTAAGTATGTATGGGGACAGCCTTTAATTTTCAAATTCTTTTATTTTTTGGAATTTTTCCTTTATTTGTGCTGTGCTGTACCTTGCTTTATGCCAAATTTCGTGATTCTAGGTCAACGGGAACTACCCTATAAGTTTTCGACCCAAACCTATAGGGTACTTCCGGTTGACCTAGAATTGTCCATTTTGGTTAAAAGCAAGGTCTTATATTATAAGTGAAGGGAAAATTCTGAAAAATAAAAAAATTGGAAATTAAGGTAAATTTTGGTAGGTACTTACAAGTTCTCGCAAAATCTAAATTTGGCCATATCTTTTTATCATGTTGACTCAGGGCCTTGATTTTTATACACCTAATAGGAACTATGGACTTCAGTATCTGGTATAAATTTTAACTTGCGAGGTCAACCTTGAGAAAATCGGTGGTGACACACGGACAGACGGACAGATAATCAGACAAGAGAGTGATCTTATAAGGGTTCCTTTTACTACTTAATCAGGTACGGAACCCTAAAAACGATAACTGACTTCCACGCGGGCGGAGCTGCGATCCCTTTTAATAAAATCCATATTCTAATAAACATGCCAGGGTCATATGTTCAATAAAATGTCAAGCGCGTAAGTTATATTCAAGCGTTATATTCATAAAACAAAATTTAGTAGAATGTTGTACTTTGAAATCATCATTTCAAATCTCTCTCACAAGTTTTGCCACCACATTAACTACGACCAGTGTACGATACCTGATTGAAATGTCAGACAGTTTCAAGGTATGTATATATTTGTAGTATACATACCCATTCCATGATCGCGTTAATTCCCGGAAACATAATTGTATACTTTGAAAGATTTATAACCCGTTTTATCTTAGAGGTGATAGATGGTCAGTCGCTACTTTACTTATATTATATTAATTAAGTTTTTATACCATTAATAAACATTTTTAATGTCTGAGAATATAATGGTTGAGGTAGTGAGTGCGGCTGCTATAAATGGGTACAATTTATTGGGTCGGACATAATGCTTTTGAGTTATTTTGTTAGAAAATTCACCGTAAAAGCACAAAAGTGCCTGGTCTTTGGAATATTACCCAGAAATAACTAGTTGGCTAAATCTAGATGTTGGGATACGTATATAAGCGTAAAATTAAAAATATGAAGTAGTGAACGTGGTAATAACTGCAATACATTATAATTTATAAACTGCTGTATGAATTAATGAATTATTTATTACAGCAGCCTAGCTTACGGCAAGTCTAATAGAAATAATTTGAAGTGGTATTTTTTCATAATTACATATGCAGGTATAAATTTTAAGTAACATTACGAAGAAACGTAAGTACTAAAAATTCAAAAGCGTTCGCTGGAAACCGTTGTCCCCGCCCCATGGGCAGCTGTGTCCCCATCCAGGACTCACTAAACCTCTATTATGGTTACCTCTCGCATAAACACGGCGGGCTCCCATAAAAGCGGTCGATCGCATCGAGCGTCAATTTAAATTTTACTCTTGAAATTAACTTGTCGTATACACTTAAATTCAAACGAGGTACGCATATTACTTTATCTTGAACTGATGAACATCAAAATATTAGCCATAGTATAAAGAGTAGGTTGAAACTGTTGCCTCTAGCATCAGATATTAAGTACATATAAAGTATAAACTATCTCTATAAACGCCGTAAAAGCTTCACGAAAGATCTACGCGACTAAACTGAATTCAGGTAAAGAAAAGAATATTAGTCTGTTTACTTTTCAAACACACTTCAGATTTAACACTCCATGGTTCAATATTCAAGTTTAAAACATTAGTGTAGTAAAAAAATGTAGTTCGTTTCAAAACATTATAATGTACCTACTCCTGAAAAAACCATGGCAAGAAGGCAATTCCTGAATTTGAACGTCTACCCACTTTTATTTTGGTAATTCACAGTACGTGACTATTTGAAATAATAAAGAGAATAATAATAATAATAATAATACTTTTTATATGTCTAAAACATGTGTTTACATACAATAGCATGCAGTTATTAAATGATAAAAAAACATAGGTTCATCATGTTTTGCCTCATATAGTGGCGTACAAATATTTCAGTGACGCTAGTTACATAGTTACATGCTGTGTCCAAGTCTAATTAAATTCCTGCATAAGATGAAATTACCAGTATAAGATGAAATATTCTTTCGTAGTGTAAACAATATTAAAATACTGTATAACCATCATCGTTTACTAGTTCACTTGGTAGCCAATTATTATTGGTTCCTTACTACCAAAGTAGCTAATAAATAATATGTATAATGGTAATATATGGCTTAGGATAATCTCTATAAGCAATATCACGTGCTTTAGATTAATACAAAACATATAACTCACCCTGTATTTTTAAAACATTCGAGACATTAATTAGAAAAACCACTCTTACGCATTTCGTAAGTGGACAGAATAATCAACTCCATAGGATATAACAAAGATAAAACGTGGTTGGTTAAGGAATATCAACGTCATAACCATATGACAGATGCTATCTTTGCAACCTTATTTATGCAATAACCCTGTTGTATACGTGAATATCAATTATGAGGGCTTTTATTATGTTTTGTAATATCTAACCAAGAAATTTTATTTGTTAGGTTGAAGAGCGTAATGTACGCGATATATGAAAGTAATTATGCCTTATAAAATGATTGAATTATAGGATTTCTAAGAAGTAATCATAGAGCCTTATACGTATGGAAAAATATTTATTAAGAACAAGGATGTGTAGATGTACTTCACCGCCTGCACTTGAACAGTTTTAACGATACAATAATCTTCACAGTGATATAATTATTTATTAAGTTTCTAATTTATTACGCTAATTTTTTAGCGTTCCGCACCCTCCTTTTTTTTTCGTGCGGAAATCCCTCTCGATCCTCCCTGCTGGCCAGCGGGGGTGGTTATGTTGGATTCGAGCTGACTAAAACCGCACGCCCTCTCTGGTCTTAAAGCATTGCCCTTGCACCCCGGCTGACCCAGAGCCATCTCAGGTTTCGAGATGGCCCCCTCGGGTTTGGGAACCACGGTGTCCCCACCTTGCCTTGGAAGAGGGCAGCTCTTGTGGCCCCGCCGCTTTGGCCTGCTTCAGTTGGGGTGACAGCCAGCCTCACCTGCCACTCTCAGGCCTGCGCTCACGGAGGACGAAGGTCGCTCAACGACCTCCGGCGCCTGAGAAGCGTGCGCCGCACGGCGAACATGTTGCGGGCTCGGCTGGCAGGGAGAGTTTTAAATCTCCCCCGGCCTCGCTCCGCCGCCTCCTTCTCGAGCATTACTTGCTCGCAGGAGGAGGCGACGGTGGCCCACGCGCTCGCGCTCCGCTTCATTGCCGCAATCATGGTGCTGAGCGAGAGGACTCCCACCCCGATTGCTGAGATGAGGTTACGACTCGGCAGCTCCCACGCCGGGCACTCTGCCAGCGTGTGCAGCCCCGAGTCCTCACTCACGTCGCAGTGATGGTACTCAGATGTTGGCTCCTTCCTGATCCGAAGCAGGTGGTTCCCGAAGCTTACCGGACATCACCTACGTCAGTCGGTACCTACGATACCTACGTGTCGATTTTCTAGCCAATCCCCCATGATAGGCCTTACCGCCGCTATTATGGCATGCCTTGGGTTTCCGTACCCTTTTTTTTTGTGCGGAAATCCCTTCGGCCCGACATAACCCCCCCGGCAGCGGGGGCGGTTATGTCGGGCTTGAACCTACTAAAACCGCACGCCGTCTCGCGTCTACAGACGCCGGCGTGTAAGGTTACCCATAGAGCATATCCCTCGCACTCCGACTGACCTTGGGCCATTCGCAGTGTCCCCTCTGATAACAGCAGAGGGGTACCTGGAGCGACCACGCCCCCCGCGGGCCTTGCAGGCCCGCCATACCCCAACCCCCTCGTGCAATGGGGTCAGCTGGCCCTGAAAAGGGCCGGTAGGTCAGACTCTTGGCCGTTGACGTTGACGCCAGCTACTCCAGAGGAGCAATCAATGATGCGTCATCGCCCACGTTGCCCAGGGTGCACCAAACTTGGAGGTGATCCAACCAGTCGCATGATCCAACCAGTCGCAGGGGTTTCCGTACCCAAAGTTTAAAACAGGATGCTATTACTAAGGCTCCGCTGTCCGCCTGTTCGTCCGTCTGTCACCAGGCTGTATCTTATAATCCATGATAGCTAGACAATTGAAATTTACACTGATGATGTATTTCTATTGCTTCTGTAACAACAAATACTAAAAACAGAATAAGATAAATATTTAAGGGGGGGGGGGAGGCTCCCATACAGGATACGTGATTGTTTGCGCCCTTTTTTTCTCGATATTAATAGCGGCAACCTTCAAATATTCACAGAATAATTAGTTGTATATTCACCGATAACGATTCAAATATCAATAGAATATCTAGTTGTATATTCACTTCAAAAAGAAATTATTAAAATTAAATAAATTAAGGCCACATACGCAAAATATTTAAAATAATAATTTTACGCTTTTCTTGAAAACGGATGTTTTCTCAAGTTGTATTTTGCGTTCATATTTTAGGATCAGTAGGACTTTTTTTTTAAAATGATAAAGATATTAATTTCATAAGATATTGCTGTAAAAAGCTCTAGTGGTAGACTTTTATAAATGAGATAAGTCACCACTAATGCGGCTCGGCATTACTCCACAGACTGACTCACTTGCTTATCATGTCTTAAACTTTACGTTCTTCCGATTAGTGGCACATATCGAACAAGATTTAAAAGGAGGAAGCGGCGAGCCATCAACTCCTCAGAACAAGATAGCTCATATATTTTATAAAGCTTTTTTGATAAGTCATTAAATAAATCTTTTTATAATTTGACATTTATTGTGGTTTCATTGATTTGGTTCACATATTAAAAAAACTACATATCTCAAGTACCTATAATAAAAATCCAGTAAAACAAATTAAAATTTGTATCATTATCAAATAATGTGAAAGAATTTTAAAGTAGTATTAATTATATCGTTAACCATACTCACCTCTAAATATATTATTGAACAAAAATCAACTGTAACATATAAAATGGCATACTTCGTTCAAACAGGACCTTATATTTTCTGATATAATTATGGAAAAGATATCTATAGAGACGACTTCATAGTCTTGATTTAAAATTGCAATAAACAACAAACTCAAGCGGTGTTGCTTGAACTGGAGCAAAGCCCCAGCATCAAATTAAGATGAAAAACAAAGTAGACATACATTAGAAAAAAAAAACAAAGTTTTATCAGTCTTGTTATATTTCATTTTTATTTATTACAGCAAAATCAAAAGAATATACCTAGGTACTTTAAACAAGGAAAGAGGTAGGACCATAAATATAATATATTATATTAAAACTATATTATGCTATCGAATTTTTAAGTATATTTTATTTGAATTAAATAAATAAAAAATTGAAAAGAAAAAGCTGTAAAAAAATTAAAACGATAAATTGATGTTTTCCTGTGTGGAGGAACGGGGTGTGACGTTCCTCTAACACAAAGGGAGGATCCTCCAACCAGGCAAGGTGATCACGCCTGGCGGGCCGCGGCCATTCGACCAGGCAAGGTGATCACGCCTGGCGGGCCGCGGCCCTACGGTTGTCGTTGGGATGTTGTATATATGCTATTGATGTAATAGTATCCAGCTAGTTCACCTTGTTGTCGCTAGATAGCGCTGGGTATATGTGGTATCGCCACATCACTCCCCTCCAAGACCGGAGGTTGATTGCGATGAGTCAGCTGTCTTAAGCTCTCTTGTGGAGCGTGCCAGTGCCAGTCTTGTGTAGTTCCGTTTCGTCGGAACTGGACGCCGCTGGTTCCATTGGTGGAACAGTCTTCCTCGCTAGTCCTCGTTAATTGGGACTAACCGCTGGTCCCGAAGATGCGGGGCTGAGTGCGGTGATGCGGTGCTGCGGTGAAATGCCCAGTGAGTCGGGACTCGAAGCGTCGAGGTGAGTCCTCGGTGAGCCCTCGGTGAGGCGAGGCGAATCCTCAGTGAGATGAGGTGAGTCCTCGGCAGTGAGACGGGGCGAATCCTCTTGAGTCGAGGTAAGTCCCCCGTGTATGGGGCGAATGCTGCGTAGACGGGAGAGATGTGCTCTTCTTATGTGGACCGTATATGCCGTAGGCAATGACTGCTACGTAGACGGGAGAGATGTGCTCTTCTTACGTGGACCGTACGTGCAGTGTGCTGTGCCTTTAGAGGCTGATATGGCCGTAGGGTAACCAGGCTGCAGCGATCGCTGCATGCTGTGGTATCCCAGTTGAGGCCGAAGCTGCTGGATGGCGAAGACTTAATTACCGCTCATGCGGAAGAAGTGAATAGGATGGTGGCGATAGGAATGCTGCTGATATGTTCAGCGAAGGTTACGTGACTAGATCACGTCGGGGTCACCACTGTGGAGGAACGGGGTGTGATGTTCCTCCAACACAAAGGGAGGATCCTCCGACCAGGCAAGGTAATCACGCCTGGCGGGCCGCGGCCCTGCCGTAGGCTCTACGGTTGTCGTTGGGATGTTGTATATATGCTATACCTGCGCGCGAACTTCACTTTCGCGATTCAGGATTGGTATTGATGTAGTAGTATCCAGGTAGTTCACCTTGTTGTCGCTAGATGGCACTGGGTATATGTGGTATCGCCACACCTGTATTAAAATATTATGTTTTTGAAAGTTAAACATATTCTCATAGTACCTACTTATACACTTTAAATTTAATTGGCATTTATCGCATATATTAATCTGAAATAGTTGTATCTTATACAGGATGTCCCAGATCTCGACGTCATACCGAAACCGGGTTATTAAGTCAATGATTTTTGTGTAAATTCACAAGGTTGGTTGCATTTATATTTATTTCGGATTAAGATCTGTAGGAATAAATAAGTATCCATAGAGCCTAGTAGAACAGAATAATTACATAAACTACTAGGTGGCACGTCGGCTCCATTTACCGACTGGATGATATCAAGACAACAAGAGAAAGATATATTTGAAAAATCTACCCAGTTCGTTTGTCAAATCTAAGATAAACAAAAGAAATCAGGATACTTACAATGAATGATCGATGGTTACAGTTGGATCTATATCTCATTGTAGGTACTAATGTAGTAGCCCGCAACGTGCTCGCCGCGCGTCGCAGGCGACTCAGGCGCCGAAGGTTGCCTAACGACCTCCGTCCTCCATGAGCGCAGGCCTGGGGGTGGCAGATGAGGCCGCCTGTCACCCCAACAGAAGCAAGCCGGGACGGTGGGGCGACTAGCGCCCCTCCCCCAAACCGGGGCAAGACGGGGACACCGTGGTTCCCAAACCCGAGGGGGCCATCTCGAAACCAGAGATGGCCCAGGGTCAGTCGGGGTGCGAGGGATATGTTCTATGGGCAACCTTACACCCCGGCGTCTGTAGACCCGAGACGGTGTGCGGTTTTAGTCGGTTCAAGCCCGACATAACCGCCCCCGCTGGCCGGCGGGGGGGTATCCGAAGGGATTTCCGCACGAAAAAAAAAAGTACTAATGTAATCGATTTAGATTTGTTTACGATATGATTTAGATACGTTTTGGAATAAGTAGTACTACAAATTTAAATCGCTTATCGACTGCATGCCACTTTAGTCTCGTAGTTTTCAGTAAGCCAACGTCTCGACGGGCGGGCAGGTGCTACTCGCGCGCACACTTCTTTCATTAAAATTAATACCAATGTCGCGTGTGCACATTCTTACTCGATAACGCCTCGACGTAATTAAGGTATGGCTTAAACGAGGCCCAGCACAAGCGGGCGCGCGCCTGCCACGCGCCCTACAACGGTACTCGACGAAACGTTTAACGAGAAATTTTGTTTCCATCAATATTTCTGCTTATGGTATCAGATTATCGACCCGTTGCGATCAGGAGCTTGTATAGAACTGGTATTTGTAATTTTGTATTTTAAGGACGAACCATCCGGGTATATATTTATTAATATAAAACTTGAACAAAATTATATACTTATAGGCATATGAGACTTGGTAAGCATAATACTAATTGAGACTGATGACAATTTATACGGGGTTAAGAAGACTAAGCTAGTTTTGTGTACCAGTTTTTTAAAATATGGTATGAGGACTAGTATACAATAAACGATGTGAAAATGATTCTTTGCATCAAACGATTCTTACTGTGTATTTTGTGACATTACTTTTACTGTGTCAAAGTGTTAAATTATACAAAACATTAAAGGCGTTATATCGAGTTTGTTTATTGGCAATCAGTATTCGACAGTTTATTTATGTTGGGTATTCTTCAGCTGTTAACACTCAGACTGATGATGATCTGTTTTGGGCGTTGCGATTCCGTTCTAATCAATAAAACGGATCGTAAAAAAGATTACACAATGGCGAGTGATATAAAGAAACAATACTAATTATCTATTTAAGGGTTTCTTATCGCTGCAGCTAACGAGATACCGTAAACCTATAAACGAATTCGACACGCCTTGTTTGTCTGATAATGAGGTGGTTCCCTAAACTAGCCTTATTTATAGACCACTGCAGTTGACTGAAGGGTTAAAGTTGTGAAATACAACGTACTAAATACTACATGTCTACTCATTATGAAGACACTAAAATGTTTTACAAGAGGTTTTTATTCAAGATATATTTAGATAAAACTTAATAACGAAATCGAAGTAAAGCAGAAGCTATAACATATTATGATGAATAAAAAAGCTAGTAAAAGCAAGACATTAACTACAGAGCCTGCCGCTGCACAGATTTACTTTTTGTCCGCACAAAAAGTAAATCTTCGCATGCTATTCCCATCCCGATAAACATCCTTTCAATATATCCAGGGTGATTGTTATACAATTCTTTATCTCGAAATTCGAATGTCAGTCAACCGGCATCCGATTGGTCAATGCAAAGCAAAATTAAAGCCAAAACGTATCTTAGTCACAATCGGTGTAAGATTGTCGGGGTGTCGTCCAGTCGGATGCGTCTACGTCACAGTGACCGACGTCAAATGTCAATTGTAGGTGGCGGTGACGGTGAACGACACCGATGCGGTGTCCCGATAGCCTCTGTGTCACTGTCTTACAAGCCTGCGAGACATACTATTTGCATTTTGGATGCTATCTAAAGGTTGTATATTATCTGTCCTAGGCGGCAAAACATATATATCTATTTTCCGACGGATACTATATCCATAAAGGATAATAAGTTTGTTGTAAATTTTTGTTCGTTATTAGATTTTATGCTCTCATCGTTTGTACTTTTTAGGATCATAGAAAACAATTCTTCGGCATTTAGTACTTTTCTTTTTACGTGTGGAAATCCCTTCGGATATCCCCCCGCCGCCCAGCGGGTGTGCTTATGTCGGCCATGAACCGACTAAAACCGCACCGTGTCCTTCCCAAGTGTCCGTTGCCGGGCACCCCGGGTAAGCCCTTTTTTTTACGTGCGGAAATCCCCTCGGATACCCCCCCGCCGGCCAGTGGGGGTGGTTATGTCGGGCATGAACCGACTAACACCGCACGGTGTCCTCCCCAAGTGTCCGTTGCCGGGCACCCCGGGTAAGACCTTTTTTTTTACGTGCGTAAATCCCTTCGGATACCCCCCCGCCGGCCAGCGGGGGCGGTATGTCGTGCATGAACCGACTAAAACCGCACGGTGTCCTGCCGAAGTGTCCATTGCCGCGGGCACCCCGGGTAAGTAAATAAACACTGGATACAGCGATGATCGTGACTTTTGGGATGCCGGGCTTTAAAACTTCATTGTGGTGCACTCTGGCCAGCATATTGTTATGTATATACAGGTTGTTACTTGCATTATTTAATATGTATTTAACCAAAATATAGTGATAACGAAAAAGTTCAGTTATATGGTTCCTTTTTTTTTTGTGCGGAAATCCCTTCGGATACCCCCCGCCAGACAGCGGGGGCGGTTATGTTGGGCTTGAACCGACTAAAACCGCACGCCGTCTCGGGTCCACAGACGCCGGGGTGTAAGGTTACCCATAGAGCACATCCCTCGCACTCCGACCGACCCTGGGCCATTCGCAGAGTCCCCTCTGATAAGAGCAGAGGGGTACCTGGAGCGACCACCCGCTCCCCCTCCGCGGGTCTGTTGACGTTGACGCCAGCTACTCCAAAGGAGCAATCAATGATGCGTCATCGCCCACGTTGCCCAGGGTGCACCAAACTTGGAGGTGATCCAACCAGTCATATCACCCCAGTTATATGGTAGCTTTTTTTTTTTTTTTATCGTGCGGAAATCCCTTCGGAAACCCCCCCGCGTGCCAGCGGGGGCGGTTATGTCGGGCTTGAACCGACTAAACTCCGTCCTCCATGTGTTATATGGTACCTTTTTTTTTTTTTTTCGTGCGGAAATCCCTTCGGATACCCCCCGCCGGCCAGCGGGGGCGGTTATGTCGGGCTTGCACCGACTAAAACCGCACGCCGTCTCGGGTCTTAAGACGCCGGGGTGTAAGGTTACCCATAGAGCATATCCCTCGCACCCCGACTGACCCTGGGCCATCTCCGGTTTCGAGATGGCCCCCTTACTTGCTCTCCACTGTGCCATCTGCTAATCAGAGGGACACGTGGAAAGCTTCCGAACAGCCCTCAACAGGGCCGTCCTCGCCTCGGTCGGAGTTGGCCGTAGGCGGCAGCGTCTCTCCCACCCTAGGAGAGAGGCGCTGCCGTCTCCGTTGCCCAGGGTGCACCGCGTGGAGGTCCCCAACCAAGCACCCCTGTTATATGGTACCTAATGAAATATAAACATTAAATTTTACCAGAGGCTTAACCGAAATCAACCACCGGTAGCTAGCTATCTGTATAGTATATATCGATTAAAATGTCAGGAAACCAAAATGAACCTCTACTTTTTTGGCCTTTTCAAGTACCTACTACAACAACGATACGCAAATGATAATGGTTCACATACGTACAGATAATGATGTCAGAGGCAATCTGACTAAATTTAACAACATACCAACGTCGTGTAGTATATCACTCGGAGAAGAGAACCTCTCCGGATGTTGTAAAAGGTACAGGCTGAATAAGTAGTGCCACCGAGCTATATATAAAGCATGTTATCGTTTTATTTTTGTCTTGATATAGATACGTGAAATACGTGATCAATCAATAGTAATCGTAAACGTTATTTTATATACCTGTATACAACAATTTATATACATTCAAATATACCATACCACTAAGTAATATCTTAAATATTAACAATTTTGGCCCCACATAGAATTAGTTAGCAACGGTGATTGCGGATTCACCGATAATTTCTTGTGAATTTGATGATTAGTTTTCAATTAAATCACAACGCACACCATGATTTAGATCAAAATAATCAAATAGACCACTAATACAACTTACGACTCATCGCTTCAATATATCACACCTTGTTGGCAAGGAATGCCGAACTCTTCAATTGTGAAGACCACGCTTGAGGTGAAATGTAAAACATTCTCTTTATTAATACTTAATACGATCACCCTTTGATTCGATGAATAGGAGTCACTCAACAAGTCGTTAATCAAACGATATTGGGTACGAATCAGGTAGTTCTTTTGTGTGATCGATGGCGGCTTGCTTTGCATCTATGATTTATAGACTGATGTAATTTTTAGGCATGGTATTGATGAGGCCTATCCCTTCAATGATCAACTGGAAGCTACGAGCTACTAATGTAAGTTACTCTTGTCTGCGTTACTGATATCAGATCCTGATTAAGCATGACAGACAGAAATTTAAGGTCTTCGGATCTTAATGCTTGTACAATAAGCCCTCATCTTTATTTTAGTGGGTAATTGAAGTAAATGATGTTCTTTAAATTATTTTATTAGATTTATACTGCATACTGATTCTTCACATGTATTCTTTATATTTTGGCTCTTTTCCGTGCCTCGGAGAGCTTGTTAGGCCGTCGGTCCCGCTTGTCATACAAACATCTATGGCAGCCATTACGGGTAACTAGAGCCCTAAAAAGTCCGACTAAGGGTCTAACTACAAAATTTTGATATCGCCAATGGGTCGCTTCACGGCAGTCGCTTCACGAAAAACATTCACGAAGTTCAACCGCATCGTATTTAAACTGAATAGCCGACCCCAGTTGAGTTGAGAGAAGGTTCGGAGGATGACTGGCTCTTAACATTTGTACTCCATACGCCTTTTCTTGTATACCAGAAAAAAATGTGCTACTACGTTCATTTTTTCAAATTTAATTGCATAAAGAGATATGACAAGTGAATATTTATGAAGATATGTCATACATATACATTTACCCTGGGGTTATCCTTTCGAGGGCTTACCCGGGGTGCCCGGCAACGGACACTTGGGGAGGACACCGTGCGGTTTTAGTCGAGACGCGATATAACCGCCCCCGCTGGCCAGCGGGGGGGTATCCGAAGGGATTTCCGCACGTAAAAAAATAAAAATAAATACATATACATTTACATACTCATGCATTTTTCCCTATAGGTTAAGCAGAGACAGCAGTGAGTTCATTCTTTGTTTTACTACAATCATATCAGTACAACATCATTTGATTAATTAATAAAATTACCTGATAAAAAATAGATAAAACAAACAAAAATTATCTGCCTAAAACAAAGTTTTTGCTCGTTTTCTTTTTTTACACACTTTTTATTTTTCATGAGGTCATTTTTATTTGTATTTAATATTCTTTGGAATACGTGTGTGTTAAATGTGTGATATTTTGGCAGGTTTATATTGTCCAATTCAAAAACCAACCCTAATTATGTTTATTTATTTTGATCATTACCTGTCAATCCCACACTACTGATGCGGAACTGCAGCATTGCAGATGACACATTTCCCATAATCATCGCAGATACGATGCCACCCTCGTATCCCACAATGTTCCGCGTCTCTGTAATTTGTTACCTAATTGTTTTATTTGCAGCAAGTAACTGTTCAAATAACCGGGAATGTCATACAATTTCCGGTATTCTAATTTAAAATTAAACTGTTTATCTATTTTAATGTTATATACTCACGTAACGTACTCGTAGGTAATAATTTATAAATTGAGCTTTTAATCGAATATTTTTAGTAGGTGTATATTTTTCAAGCATGTTCTGAAACAAATACCTATGCTCCCTACCTGATGTATTATACCGCAGAAAATGGTTACACCTTTGCTACAAGTTTCAGCCTCGGTATCTTACTACCATTACATTTTCATACATGAACGGAAAACATTGATACGACGTAATATATGAAGTTTTTATAAATTTCATTGTCATGTTCGTTGTCATTTGAAACATTGCGATTAGTGTCAATAGTCGGTAAACGAGTGACAAATTTCCGATTATTCCGAACCTGACCCGAAAACCTGACCCGTTCGCCGATTGGGTTAGAAACTTGAAAAAAATAATAATATATGTTCCGAATGTAACCCTATTCCTAACCTGACCCGACGTCTCGTTCCTGTCTTACCCGAATTGCGCAGATACGTTTAATTACTTGCCTAGCTATTTAATGAAACAGCTTAGAAAATGCCTTATTTCTGCATGGTTAAAAAAATACCACGAAGCATATTAGCCTTCTAACCTAACCCATCCAAGTCGGATACTAAATATTAAATAATAATGTGACACAATTATTTACTTTTTATTTTGAGAAAGATTAGAGAGAATGACCAATCTGCGCAATTCGTGTTGTGATAGGAACGAGATGTCGGGTCAGTTTAGGAAAAGGGTTACGTTCGGAACAAATATTACTTTTTTTTTTTCAAGTTTCTAACCTAACCCGCGACCGGGTCAGGTTTTCGGGTCAGGTTCGGAATAATCACAAATTTCTTCTTGATATAATATATGATTTACAGTAGGTACATACCCATACCAACTTAATCGGTGGGCACTGCCGGTTTTTCCACGTAACTTAGAAAACTTATAACATATTATATAAATCTCCGTCCTGTTAAATACCTAACTGCCGTCCTCAAGCTAAAAAGCAGCTAAGTGAAAAAGCAATTTTTGAGTTGGAGCTGAAAAACGAGAGTATATTTTAATGCTAGTATTTTCTTATAGAAATGTCATTTATCGTTGTGAATAACGTTGTCATTTATCGAAACATGTATTTTTTAGAGCTTTTACGACATTGAAGTTGCTGTTGATTAATATTAATATTCGTTTGAAATTAAACAGGGTAAATTAACCAGAAGTCACTTAGCCGCCTTTTAATTTAAGGACGGCAGCTATATACATACTTATAGCTTACCATCAGGCGAGGTGAAGTCAAATTGACGTGTCCTAAATATAAAAAAAAAAAATATTTAAACATTGAGATTGAATTACTCTCACATATTGTCTAATGGTATTTTATAAACTGATGCTGCGTAACTTGACATTATTTAAGAAGATTACATAATTAATAGTCGATGACCATTTTTTAAAACTTGATATTATACTTATCACAATACAAGGACATAAATTCTACAGCTTCCAATTATACTTAGAATCATAAATATAGTGGTCAATATTCATGTTAATTTCGAACCAGTTACGTGGGTGGTGAGATGAAACATGGGTATCCACCCTCACAAAACCCCGACACAATGACTGGAATTATCCCCGCATTCTTATTAGACATGTTACAAGACTCTTAACATGTTACTTAAGCTTATTGTTAGTATATTAACGACATTATTGACCGCTAATAACATAACATTCTTCTTTTGTTGGACATTCATTTTGATTATTTCTATTAATAATATTTGTTTTTATTTTATTAATAACTTAATTAAATGTGTGTGAGTCTACAGTTGCACGTTCAACAATATCTTGTTGTAAGTTCAATAATATCTCAGGACTGTTATAAATGCAAAAATTCAAATAGATAGATGTTTATTACTCGATCGCGCTAGAACTGTTAGCCGGATCTAATAACATTTGGTAAGAGATAGATTACAGTCTGGAATGGAATGTACTGCTTTTTGACATCTGATAATATTTTACGTCACTCTTAATTTTCTTTTTCACGTAGATTACGACAATTTAACTTAACTTCATCTAATGATAAGCCTCACTTCACCCTTAGTGAAGTCTCAGAATTGAGGTTACGGTACCAATTATGCTACAATGGTGGCCTCACGCCGCGCTTAAAAACGGAAGCAAGTATGATGGTAAAGAATCCCAAGTATTTATGATGCGACAAAGAAAAAGGATCTCGAACTGTATCTGGTCTCTACTTGGTCCTGGATGGAATTCTTTGCTTGTGTTGTTCTGGATAGGAAAGGAGAGAGGGGGACGAATTAGAAGAGCTCATCGTTAGGCTTGAATTATACAGAAAGGCGACCTTAAGGCGAATGAGACGCGAGCACGATTACAGAGCAAAATCGCGTCGATATGTACGATTTTATTTGGGTTATGCCTTACATCATATGCCTTAGCCTCTTGCCTTTTCTGTATAATTCACGCCTAACAATCACCATAGTATAAGGCTGTAAATACTGCTAAAGAGGTAACACGCAACTGCAAAGGTTCGAGGATTTTGCATCTCAAGTAATAATTCTGAAATCAAGTTTAAATTAATTAATTATTATTGTACTTTTATCACATTGCTAAATAAACAATAAAATTTATCGTACTCTAAATACACATTACTCATGTAAAAGTGTAAGTAAGGGTTCCTTCAACTTATTGTCTTTCATTTAAACTCCTGGCACCCTAATGAAACAACAATGACTGTACCCTAATGAAACAATGCCTATACATCGATTACTCATAATAATCAAAACAGAAAAAAGTTATTTACGGAACCCATTAGCACCTCTCCGCAGGTCATATCCGGCAGAAAATCACGGGATGCAACCCCACAAGATGACTGGCCGGTAGCTATGGCTTATTACCAATTTAAATCTCATACTTGATAAGTATTTTTAAAACACTAAAAACCTTCACTCATTGAGCATAATTCATAATTTGATTCCATTAAAAAAATTTACTTCGGTCCACTAGATCGAAAAAAATTATGATTTTAAAATTGAACATATTCTATATATATAGATCTCACCTAATTTAACATAGCATTTTAAGACAGAAAATTAGAAAATGTCTAAACAAAAAATCTAATTCGATGACTATTAACCGCTAAAACAGCTTAAGGTATGTATTAATTCACTAATGAAAACAAATACCTAACATTGGAACAACCATATCGATTCAATTAGTAAAGCTTAATAGAATGAAAGTTATTCAATTCACGCAATCATACTGACGGTAGCCGGCGTTTTGATCAAAGGCTCAACGAAATAAAACAAAGTTTAAGAAGTGCAATTCATAGCATGTTTCAGATCTAATTGATGATGGTTAAGACGCTGTAGGCTGTCACAAGGGCGGCGACTCTGACACGAAAAGCATTGGCATATTTTAAATGAAGAAAATATTTACATGTATCTTCAACTTTCCAATAGTCAAAATGTTGTCGAAGTATTCAAAATTATCTAATGGTTGTTTAAGGAATGCCAGACACATTTGTTGTCTTATAAATTTGTTGTAGAACTATGTATATCGCTGATGGGGAAGAAATGTGTTCCAAAGCCTATTAAATAATTTGAATAAATTAAACTTACTGTAATTGGAATTTCTATAATATTTATTTTAACTAATCTACATTACAATTAATAGCTTACTTATCCAGTGGGGAAAGAGCTTCCGGTGATCACGTGGTTCAGGTATCAAGAAACTTGTTAGTGTATTTTTCTTATGAATACTGATTTCCCATTGCTTGAAAATGTATTATTCTCGGGCAAAGGTTGCAAAATTATTTCAATAGAAAAGGCAAATCTGTGTCAATTCCTAATTCAAATAAATCCGATAATTATCTACAGTTTAAATCAGAAATCAAGGTCACCTTAAGTATCCATCTGACCAATTTCAAGAATTGATTTCATTATGTTTATTATGAAAATATTTTACCGATAACGTACTGATAAACACTGATGGCACTCTTTGCCTTTATGAGAAATACTTTTAGACTCAACATTCAATGAGATCAAGGCAGATAATACTGATGTGAATTCTTAAGACGATTGATTTATTTTAAGTGTAAGGACATCGACACGCTGTTTATGTGACAATATCTCTGTAATAAATGAATAAGTCTTCATTTCGTTTAATGGTAGGAAATAACGGTTTATATATTGGTTTATATAACAACACATTTCATATTTTACGTTACAGTATTTAGTGGTCAACAAAAATAAACCAGGCACGCGTTAACTACTCCCGCCGCCGCTCCCCAACAACTACGCCAGGTACCAACCCGCACACGTAAGGGGAAGGGATGATCGTAAATAATAGGGGAAGAGAATTTTAAAATTTATATTTTTTGCAGCCGGCGCAGGTGATATAACGCGAGCGCGTGCGCCGGCGGCTCACTTGTACGTGAAACTTCGCCGCCGCCGCTTGCGATCGCCTTTTCAACCGTAAGCTCCCACGAAGCCTTCCCCTATAGCGCAGTGCTTTTCCGATAGCCGCGCCGAACGGTCGTGCCTATAACAGACGTGAACATTAGTCCCTCGCATAAGAAAAATGCTACAAGAAATTCAACTCGTTCAAGGTCAGACGAACTACGTAGTTGTTGCATCTGGATATCCTTCTGCAACATTAACGAAAACTCTGGTAGAAAAAAGAAACATACCAATAGCACCGGCCCCCGAAAAAAACTATGTCACACATGATACACCTCCAAATCTGCAGTACCGAAAGAAGGTGCACTTCAAGACGAATCCTTATACGGGACCCCAAGCTGCGTCAATCGCAAGACGTAACGCGCGGGAACGTAACCGTGTCAAGCAAGTGAATGATGGATTCAATGCACTTCGGCGTCACCTGCCTGCGTCCGTTGTCGCTGCGTTATCAGGTGGTGCTAGACGCGGGTCCGGTAAAAAGCTGAGCAAAGTGGACACATTAAGAATGGTTGTTGAATACATTAGATACTTACAACAATTGTTGGACGAGAGTGATGCTGCTTTGGGTATAACGCGCAATCAAGAAAATAGAGAAAATAATCCGCATGGAAACACATTACAACCAATGACATCGATGGATATGGATGATGGATTTTTTTATGGAAGTGGATCTCCTTGTTCCGAGAAGCCTGATTCACCGGCCCCTTCAGAATGTTCATCAGGGGTGTCCTCGGCGTATTCAACTGATCGATATGAGGTCACGACATCACAACCGCAGCTCGGACCTATGGATGAGGATGAGTTACTAGACGTCATCTCGTGGTGGCAGCAGAAATAACTATTATGTAAGTTTATTGATTTATCTTATTTCTTCAAACCTTTTTTCAGACTCTTATATATATAAAAAAATACCTTTATTGTTTTTAATAACAGATTATTTTAATTGTTATTAACAAAACTGTAAAATTATATTTTTCATTAATCAAACTGACCCTAATACCCATCTATTCAAAGTAATATACTAGTACTCTATCCAAACTAGGTTCGACATTTTACGTATTTCATTGACACTAATACTTGTTTTTGTTCACAGGTTTGAAATGGGAGTTGCATAGTGGACGAACCCTCCGAGAACGATATCATTATTTATTAGTAGTGCATTTATCGTTGATACGAAAAGACTCTTGTATATCTAGTCAAAACCGTAGTGCCTTTATTTAGATTTTAAGCCTTAGTACCAATAGTGGGGTAATTTATCAAGTATTTTAAATGTGGACTGACGTTTGGTCGATCAGTTTGGCTGCTTAAACTGATTGATAATTCGAATTCAACTTTTAAATCTATCTCGAGTATCTCAGAATGATACGATTAGGTTTATTTATACTGTTTTAAGATGAGACGGGTGGGTTAAACCTTATCAAGTTAATTGTTTAATTGATGTTATGTTAATGCATAAGTCCTTTCAACTGAGTTACATATGTATCGGTGTAAGGTATCCAAAAGAGCTTGTGGTCGATAGTACATGTTACCTTTAACTTTTATTACCAAGGCTTTGTAACAAAAGTTTTTGTGTTATCGGCCCAGTCGATGATGTTGTGTAAATATACCTTAATTAGTTTTAAGTTATTTACTTAAGAAATTAAAACTATTTATTGATTTTTATAAGTGTTATATTATTGATTACCTTTTAAATAAACAAATAAGGTTGGATTTCATTGGTAACATTTCTTCTAAGTTATTTTCACTTAGTCCGACATAAGTGAGCTATGGAACTGTTTAGGTAATCTTGAGTACCTATAATTAGTGTAAAGATGGGTACAAAAGTAAATACTATTTATTTTTTGTTATTAGTATTGTTAAGAACGGTTTGGGTAACGTATATTGCTCCAGATTACTTTTCACTTTACCTTTTTTGGAGCGAGTTCACGTCGATAGTGTATTAGGTAGATTTCGATGAAATCGATCTACCTTTTTTTTTTTTTTTTCGTGCGGAAATCCCTCCGGATACCCCCCCGCCAGTGGGGGCGGTTATGTCGGGCTTGCACCGACTAAAACCGCACGCCGTTTCGGGTCTTAAGACGCCTGGGTGTAAGGTTACCCATAGAGCATATCCCTCGCACCCCGACTGACCCTGGGCCATCTCCGGTTTCGAGATGGCCCCCTTACTAGCTCTCCACTGTGCCATCTGCTAATCAGAGGGACACGTGGAAAGCTCCCGAACAGTCCTCAACAGGGCCGTCCTCGCCTCGGTCGGAGTTGGCCGTAGGCGGCAGCGTCTCTCCTACCCTAGGAGAGAGGCGCTGCCGCCTCCGTTGCCCAGGGTGCACCGCGTGGAGGTCCCCAACCAAGCACCATGTACCTATTGGTTTCTTGACTGCTGTCGAATTTTAAAAAAAAATCTTCATAGGAGGTCTAGTTATGACTCCCTGAGTCCAAAATGACCACTGGTCAAAAAGTTTATATATATTTATATATGTATGTATGGTTCCACTTCCCAAAATTTGTGGCACTCTCGCGGTCGCATTTTTGCCCCGATCGCTTTCAAACTGCGGTCAAAAATTGCTTGGGTGTTAACTTAGTTTAAGTTCGTGAACGGGTGGAATCCGGCCTAAGGGGACGGTAGGGCCTCACTTTTTGTGAAATCAGTTTTTCCTCAAAATTTCACGTTCCATGATATTCGAACCGTTCTAATTTTATCCCATAGTATACATGAATACCAACAACTTTTAATTATAAACCTATAAGATTAAAACTTTAACTAAAAGTGGAAGGGGGAAAAACCAAAATTTTTCGGGAAAAAAATCATTACTTCTAACCGGTGAACATTCTTGAAGTCGGAAACATTTTTAATCGATAGGCCATTTTTAAGTCTAAAATAAATGTCTGAAAAGTTTTTCGCTAAAAGTTACCGTTTTCGAGAAAAAAAAATTAAACTGTTTAAAGTCCGTAGTAAAAAAAAAATATTAATTGCTTCACGAAATCTACCTGTGCGTTCCCCCTGCGGGAATGGATTTTTAATGACTGAGGTTCGTGACCCGTGACCCCTGAATCGAAAGTCCGATGCTTAGCCACAAGGCTACTACCACTATAGATTTCGCAGCTTTCGCAGATTAGATGTTGACAGCGTACATTCTTCATTATAATGTACCGATTCACCGATAGCTATGGAAATAGATAAGCATTTTTACTTTCCTTTAGGGGAGGATCCTGCTCTCTCCTAATATTCTGCCAAGGTGCGATTGTGCAAGACAATGAATTTGGCCTGTTACAGACTAGCTTTTTGGGACTGCAAGGCAGAAAATCAGAGGACCTGGCGCTATAGTGCGCATTAGAAGAGACCTATGTCCAGCAGCAGGTTAATAGATAAGGAGTAAAAAAAAAGGCTTTCATCTCATCTAATGAACGAATGAGGACAGACAGGTTTGTTCTTCTCAAAAATAAAAAAACAATGTCGCTAGTAAGCACACATTCCATGACAATACTTCTTGAAGTGGGCTAATTAAAGCCAGGAAGAGAGGTAAAAGAAAATCACAATATCCGATAGGAGTGATTGGGAATTTTTACTTGAGTTACCTATTTCAGTTTTTCTATATATATTATTTATATTGCATTATATAATAGCGTAGCATAGCATTATATTATTGACAACAAACCCACAAACGGTATTGACATATCTGTGCACTCATCACATAACCTGTATGCCTGTTAGAATGTAATATTTAATATTACAAGCTTTCAACCAACCAGCGGGAGGTTACTTCCAAAATAAGAGATATTTGCATAATGAATGAATTAATGTCAGTTTTCTAAGTGGATACTGTATTACAGAATAAATACATAATACTACTAATTGGTAAGACAGGATACAGTTTATATCAATGTATAATGAGTATTACAGGTTGATTTCCCGTTTGTAACAAAATATGTTTCTTCCTTTCATGCATTCTTTTTTCATCTCCAATTACATCATAATCACAATCTCTACACTCCCACCCTTGCCAGTATAATCGCCATTAATTACATAAACTTCATTGTTATGACATATTAACGACAATCTTCACAAAAAATGGGCTAAATCACCCCAAAATAATAAATTCAGTTAGATTAAACGTAATGTTTTTAATACTTCATATTTTGTAATAATATATGGAGGAATGGGTCTAGCAAATAATTAAGTACCTTTGATTACGTAAATGTAAGTGGATCTCCACGATCAACATACTTGTATATTTGGTCGAGTACATGTAACAATAAATACTTATTTAGTCCATTGAAATGTTACATTTTTTAGGCCTTACCTTGCGTTTTTTAGAGGACGCAATTTTATTTTTTTGATGTGTAGGGGGAGTCAGTGTAAAGCTAAAACCAAGTTTGTGGGATCGCCACCCTTGTCCCATGGCCGCCATCTTGAAAATAGGGGTTGAAATGGTTTTTACGATACATCTCTTAAACTATTTATTTGATAAAAAAAAATTGTTAACATTTTTTGTTGCAAATTAAATTCTCTACAACTGTGGTCCATTAACATTTGTTTTTTATTATTTTGTTATTATAATTGTTTTAATTATTAATTTTGCAATATTATTAATAAATAATTATTGACTCTTTTCCTCACCACCCACGAGGTAGAGTCTGGAGGCACCTTTTTTTTGTGGTATTCCCCCAATAGGCATAATCCACGGTGATTTTCTAAATTTGAACTACTCCGTCCTCAGTCTTTTCGATGGCTTACCCGGGGTGCCCGGCAACGGACACTTGGGGAGGACACCGTACGGTTTTAGTCGATACACGACATAACCACTTTAACTTTAAATGTAACTTTTCAATTGGCTATTACCGCCTACTATCATGTGGGTCATGTAGTTGTTTACTGTCATAGTAGTATAAAATACAAAGACGGACTCATATAGGTACTATGTAAAGATAACTACTTTTCATACAACTCTAAGGTGAATGTTGCCATTGTTCAAAACTATTATGTATTCGGGACAAAAATATTCACTAATGCGAGAATTGTCAGTATCAGTTTTGTTTATGTTGAGTTACTCAAATATTTTTCAAGAATAAGATAACTGATGTTGTTAAGCCAGGGTTTAAGCTATCACCATAATAAATTGTATGAAAAACTGTTAAGTCGTTACAGCTCTACGTGTGAACTCACAAACATACAAATCACTAACTCGAAGGCTAGCAGGATAGTATCTCTCACTTTGTTTTTTCTCCATTCATCATAAAAAGTCAGAGAGCTTGAACCTTATAGCCAAACAAACATTCTATACGATGTCAATCCTGTTATTACCCTTTACGAATCATAAATCATCGTTGTCCACATGGAGAGAATTAGCGGGAACTGCGATCGCGACGAGATTCCCTAAAAATAATAAAAAATACCTCACACGAACCCAATCAACCATTATTATATGACACAAGGATGAGGGCAGATTCTATTAATTTATAACCAATGTGGGTGGATATACTGGCATTATTTTTTTAAGGGTCGCGGAACGTGGACGCGAATAACTGTAATTTCAGTGTTTTTATTAAGATGTTGTCTGTAAATGTGAAGGTACGTAACCCTTACGCGTGGCAATGTGGACAAGGATAATACATACATAATTTCTGTTAGTAGATTATTACAAAAATTGCAGAATAGATTTTAGTTAATAGACACTTTGAATAGGCAGCTGCTCTAGCAATAAAATATTGACCGGAAGTGTTTTGCCATTCCTGATCTGGGATCAGGAATGGCAAAACACTTCCGGTGTCATATAAACCAGTTTCAACGAGCACTACAAGATATAGCCATGCTATATTTTTTTATATTATTTCTATGATCAATTTTTTTCATCACTTTTTATTGGTTTAAGAGACGTACATAGTAACATTAGAAAGAGACGGACTTTTAAGTTAAATTTTAACTTTTATAATGGAATTCAAATAGATATGAAGTAATTGGTAATTGAGTAAGAAGGAATTTTAGGTTAACAAGAAAAAAAAATACTAAGCTATAAGATTGTTATAAAGTGACTATGAGAACACTTGAGGAGATCGAAGTAAATAAAGTAGCGGGTGTTTTTTTTTTGGAATGTCATCGAATCATGCTATAGGTAAATGGAGCCATACGTTTTAAACGTCACAGTTAAAATCTGTAGATGTTAGATTAGGATTAATATTAATATTGGCCATTAATATCTTACCACACATACCAAGACGCAGTTAACTAAATCCAATTCAGATTAAACAAAAACATAAAATGTATCAAACTTATACGGGCTTCCGTATAAGTTTGATACATTTTATGTCTTTGTTTTGTTTTTGCTATAAATGATGATAAGGTAATATGTAACGAATTGTATATTTTGTTTTGTATAGCATCTGTCTACTTCGTGTTTCTTAGAAAGCTAAAAGGTAATTTAGATGTCCACGTAAATTGTGTTTAGCTTCTTTGTCAGAGTTTTTGACAAATTTACTTGTAGCTTCATGCGTGAGAGCGACCGTGTTACCCACTGTTTCTATAAAAAACGTTATTGTTTTGATAAAAAATGACATGCCACACAAACATCTGATAATAAGCGTGGGCGGGGTAGCAACAAAAGAGAATTGGTTAGCACCAACAAACAATAATATAGAATGAAGTTTTGATTCGGGTGTAAAATTAAGTTTTCTAACATCGGCCTTCCTTTGTATGTTACTCATTTTTTCATGTCACACCATCTACACAAAGAGATTGTTTGTTCTATTAACAATTTAACTACGTTGAAATGACTGTTTTCAAATATTTTCTACTAATTTATATACTATCGGACTGTAATTTGGCCACATAATACCAAATACAAAGTATAACGATGAGTATTGTTATCTTTAGTTTACTTCTTTTGTCATTATTGTATCAAGAGATCAGAAATACTATACATTAATCAAGCACATATTATCGCTAGAGCTTCCTGCATTCTCGGTTTAATAAAAGGTACATTTAGGGTGTTTATCTTGCTAATGATGTTTTACGATGTTGCAGCACTCGCCGTTATCGTACGCTGTCGCCTACAGTAGCTAATGCACCACCGGTATCTAAGAAAATCTTCTCTATGTGCATGATATAAGGTTCTATTTCAAAATAAATGTTCTGATATATCAAGTAGGTAGTATTCTCTTGGCGGTTGTCTCTTTGTCGCCTCTTCTATCGGCAGGCGACTTAATTAATTGACGGATTGCGGTGGCAACCGAACTGATTAGAGCCTTTTTGTGCAACACCCTAACTCTTTTGTTGGAGAAGTTATCTTTGTGATAATGAAATTGAGTTCACATGTACCGCACCTTTGTAATTTTTTCTTTAAACCGTAACAGAAGCCGATAATCCAGTAGCACATATTACTGAATTATTTTTTCCTAGCTGTTTATTATATGAGACACTTATGTAATGAAAATGCTTGAGGAATTATCTGTTATAATCCACTGTAATCTCAGTATTATTTTGTTAAAATAAATACCAGTATGCATTTATCTTTCTGAGACTGTCTCAGTGTCTCAACCAAAGTATTACTCAACTTTTGTCGTGTAAATTTTAGTAGTAACTTGGTGTCCAGAAACGTTGCCGATGAACGGCGGTCTTTTGCATCAAATAATGATGTCTTCCAGTAAATTTAATATATATAATGATCAAAATCAGACTGTAATTTCAGTTAATTTCGGAAAATGAGCATAAAATAAATTAAATTTTATTGCAAACACGTTTAGGTTGTTCTATATCTCCTACCTTCAAAAGTCTTTGCGAGCGTGAAATTTATTTTACCTGAAATAATTCGAATAGGTAAAAAATCTAAGCTTTTTAAGCTAAGGTGGGACGTGCTTCATAACTTAAAACAAAATACAACTGAGTTTGTAGCAGTAGCATAATAACAGGAATCTTAGATTTTATCAATGAGGCTGCGCTAACGCGTAACCGCTTGTATATTAATTTACCTTCACGAAGGAAGCTATAGCGGTAATGTACTTAATAATAGCCATAAGCAGCTTCTTCAACAGTTTCCGACAGATCTACTTAACGAGTAATAACCCAATTGAATATTTTGGGATGGAGAACAAAAGCCGGCAACACGCCTGTCGGACATATTACCGCCCTACCACAATAAATCCAGGAGGTCCGTCGCCATAGGGCTAATTACTCTGAATATCGGTTGATATACTGTCTACTTAGAAGCCGTGATGTATGGCTGCACTCAAAGGTTCGGACGCCGCGCGCCCCCGGCACAACCGTGATGCTACGATTATAAATAAGCATGTTTAGGATAATTATTGTCGACAAAGGGGTTAAAATTTGTTACAAAGGATAATAGAAAACCATATTTTTTAAATATTTTTAAAGATAACAAAAATATGATGACTGTCCTGTGATTCAAGTGGTTGCTAACAAAAACAGGCAGTAAACTTGTTACTTTAAGTTGGAACAGCTCCTGACTTGAAAAAAGACCTACAGTAATATTATGTCTATGCCATCCTTAACAATTCTTAGAAAAACAAAACGAAGCGTATGCCTAGTAACCAAATAATAGAAAAAGTGAAGATCTATTGATAAAAACTTAGAAGACCAAAAATAAACACCGAGTCTATGGTAACTTGAACATGCCATATATGGAAAATAATACCTTCTTCTACACTATGCCAACATAGATTACATTTTCCTTGCTCAGCCAGTGCGTCCCTTTTTTGATACATTTCGATATCTTTACAAGGATAGCAATACTTTCATCGACTACGGTCCCGATTATCATCAGGCAGGTCATGTAATGCTACAAAAAGCAAGATGTCCATACGCAGTTATTGTATTCAGACAGTAACTTCTTTTTAGCGACATCGAATGAGATGTCCATGATATTCATTGTATTTATGTAACAATACAGCACATGATCTAGATTAGTGACGCCCATTGTGTCGCCAAAGGGTTGTGCTTATTGTGCACGTGTAAATGATGTACCGCATATAAAGCATCGATTCCCGCAAAACATTCACGACAGATTCGGATTCTATGAATTTCTAACGAAAATGAATGTAACTTTTAAAAGGGTTCCATTCAATATTTTAGATTGATTTATATGGGAAAAATGCACTGCTACTATTAAAATATAATAATAAAATAAAAACACTAGATTTGGATAAGTATAGTTATGTTTCAGTCTTAAGTAATAAGAATGTATATTTCCCTGCAGAGGCAGAGAACACAGCTCAGCACCACAGCAATACCTAACCCTTTGGGGATATGTGGATGTGGGCAGAAATAACACGTATCGCTCCACCACCGGGGCTACCTAAAAATGCATAATAGAATAGAAGAATACCAAATTAAAAATAAGAAAAACACAACTAGTCTTAAATTTTGTTCATTGTATTAAAGTAAATATTTTTTTTAAATTTAACTAAGCCTTAGGGACAAATCGCCCTATAAGTCTTAGTGAGATGGGAGAGAGAAAAATTAAGGGTACAAGTCTGGCAGTGCCTATAAAATATAAGTACATAAGTTGTTGGTACATACTTCGTTGATTTGTACGTGTTTATCATTTAAATTATTTCTCTATTCGGAATATACAACAAAAAAAAATACAATTTTACACTAACTGATTCAATTATTCTTATAACACCTATGAACAAGCAATTTCTACCCAAACAAATATCAAACAAACCTTCAGACGCTATTCACAATGTAATCTTTTTGCAAGCTCAACCACAATAGTCTCTGATAAGATCAAAACTCTTGCTTCAACAGACAAATTGTTGACTCACAGACAGTAACATCGATAATTATGTTTGCAAAACATGTCGTTCACTGGGACTTACTTTAAATAAGACTTTTGTACCGTGAAATTGATATGCGGCTAAGCAGAATTTTGAGTAATTCTTAATACCTTATTTTTGCAAAGTTGCTGAAATGTTGTGTTAAATATGGTACCTCTACCCTCTTAAATAATATATCAAAAACAAGACCTGAAATTCTGAAATGAAAGAACTGTTGTTTTTATAAATGGAATGAATACGGTCTAATTAGGCACTATAATATAACCTTATATAACCTTTCATGAATTATAATAATAATAAATGATTATTATTATTATGATTATTATTAATTATTATTTCCTTTATTTAATTTCTATACATATAATTACATTTTTAAATATATATATAAAAAAAAATACAAATATATTTAAAAATATAAAAATAGTGTTCCACCGGCATCGGGTACAGGGACCAAGCTGCCGGTGGTTACGGCTCCAGGGTGAGGAACTTCCTCACTATGCGTGCCGTGCCTAGCAGAACGGCCTTCTGCATCAGGCCTTTGAGCCAGCTGCCTAACGAGAGCCTCATAAGGTGTTGATCGAGGCTCTTGGCGATAAGTCCATGTGCTGACACGACTATCGGTACAATAATAGCTGAGTCCACATCCCACATGTCGACAATCTCATTGGCCAGGTCCAAATATTTTATTTGTTTTTCTTCTTCTGCCTTCATGAGATTCTCGTCATGGGGGACAGTGATATCAACTATCATTGCACGACGCTCTAATCGATCCATTATCACTATATCAGGCTTATTGGCAACAATAGTCCTGTCAGTGATAATAGATCGATCCCAGTACAATGTGACAATGTGTACAATGTGTTATTTCCTTTATTATTATAATTCATGAAAGGCTTTTAAATTGTAACTTTTTAATCATTTATTTTACTTTACGTTGTCTAAGTTTTATAATTATGTTATAAGATATTATTACAAAACTTTTACAAGTAAAAAATGTTTAAATTGCAGCTTATCATAAAAGGAGATTCAATTCAGTTTATTTCAATTCAAAAACATAATACACAATATATCTATCTTATTATGAAACTCGCAAAAGTGAACATTAGGAAATGGATACTTCAGAAAGATAGAGTTAACGACGGTGTCCGTGCTTTTTTTTTTACGTGCGGAAATCCCTTCGGATACCCCCCGCCGGCCAGCAGGCGTGGTTATGTCGTGTATCGACTAAAACCGCACGGTGTCCTCCCCAAGGGTCTGTTGCCGGGCACCCCGGGTAAGCCCTCGAAAGGATAACCCCAGGGTTGCCGGCGGAAAACGGTGTCTGTGCTGGTATAAACTTTTTAACTATTTTTGTGTGTTGGGTAACCTCCTCGCGTGTCGTTCCGATTCCGATCCCGCTGCAGTCCGGTGGGAACGGAATCGGAGCGGCCGGTACACCCTGGGCGGCGGTCAATGGCTTCCCATTCATGGGGTTGGCATTGATCGTCGGCTAATACCCAACGTGGCGGGAATTCATCGCTCTCCGTACTCCTCTGCTTTCAGAGGAGACAGGACGAGCGATGGTGTTAGTGGCTGAGGCCACCATAGGATCCTGTGGGATCCAGGGGCGGGTTGGCCCACTGCTAACGCAGGGGCCGACGGGCACTTGTGCCGCCGCCGGTGAGAGAGGACTAGCCATCCTCTCGCGTTCCGTAATCGGTAGGTGATCAGCAATGACCTAACTGGTGGCTCCAGAAAGGTACGCTGTGATCTTGCTGACCGGAGGGCTTGCCTTTATTGGCCGGCCCACGACAAGGAAAAGTCTATAACACCCGACAGCAAAGTCGTAAAAACCTATGGATACCAGCCGACCTCCATAGTATATAAGCTTATCCAGGTGCAGGGGGCACCGCCTGGATGGACCACCTTTCCCCCATACTCGTGGGATATGCTATGGATAATAACCAACATATTAAAAATAAACCGGACCGAACAATTAAAAATACAGACACTGGCAGGAATAAGGATAATGGAAATCACGAAGTCTGCGCGGAGATCGCGCAGCAACCAAGCGTGGAGGTAGCGCGAAACAAATCGGCGGTGTCGGAGAAATTCGACACCGCCAACGAGAGAAGCAGGGCGAACAGCCCGGCGGGTCTGGGCGTGAAGCGGACCCGTAAGCGCAGGAGGCGCGCGAAGGCTCGGGCGGGGGAGGACGTTTCGGACGAGGATTTTACCCTCACCGGGACGACCTCCTCCTCCAGTAGTGACGAGGCCTCGAAGCCGGCGTCCAAGGTGGCTTCTGGCCGCCGAGGGGCGCGGGGTGGCGTGAGGGCTGGGCAATCCACCCGAGCCCCCTCGGCTCTTGGGAGGGCCGCGGAAAGGTCACCGCCGAGGCCTTCCACCTCGGTAGTGTCGGAAACGAGCGCGAGGACGCGGTCACTCATGGAGAGACTCCAGAAGGTGACCGCGTCCTTCCGGGGGTCCCCAAACCCTGAACAGGAATTGATGTTGCGCATTGTGCTCGACATCGCCTCCGAGAATGAGGGCCTGGAGGCGCAGTTGGCCGAGTCTCGTCGGGAGACGGCTCGACTAGCTGCAGCCGTCGAGGGGCTCAAGAGGGCGATGGCGAGCCCAGCCCAACCGGCGCAGCGGGCGCAACCGGCGGAGACGGCGCGCGTGACTCGCTCTTCGGGGAGGCAGTCGGCGCAGCCAGAGCAGCCGGTGCAACCGGTGCAGCAGCCGGCACAGTCGGTGCGGCCGGCGCAGCCGAGGGTTCCGACGGCGGGGTCTTGGCTCCCCTATATGGAGGCGCTGGAGGAGAGGATGATGTGTCGGATGGAGGCCCTAATGGACTCCATCCGCCGTCCGCCTCTGGCGCCACCAGCGGCCGTCTACGCGGCTGTAGCCCAGAGGGGCCCCACCCGGCCCGGCCCGGCTGCGTGACCCTGCCGGGGCCGGCTCCTCAGCCCCCTCCCGCTCAGGGTAAGGGGAAGGGCAAAGGCAAGGTAACGTCGATTTGAAGGCCCTCGAGATCCCGGGTGTCCGGTGCAAGAGCACACGGACGGGAGCCCGGCTTCTCGAGGTCCATGGCGCCGCCAGTGGCCCCAAGGCCGACGCCCTAGCGGCTCGGCTGAGGGAGTCGCTGGACGCAGCCGACGTCCGGGTGTCCAAGCCCATTAAATGCGCAGAAGTGCGCATTACGGGCCTGGACGACTCCGTCACGGCAGAAGAGCTCAGGCTCGCCGTGGCGGCGGCCGGGGACTGCTCCCCGGACACAATTAAGGCCGGAGCTATACGCTTCGGCCGCGGTGGACAGGGGGCAGCAGTTGTCGGCTGCCCTATCGCGGCGGCCCAAAAGGTCGCTGACGGGCGGAGCCTCCTGGTGGGAGGCTTCCTGAGGGCGCAGGCACGGCTCCTGCAGGCCCGACCGGCCAGGTGCTTCAGGTGCCTGTCGGTGGGCCATGTGGGGGTGCACTGCACGGCGGAGGTAACGGCGGGTGACCGTTGCTTCCGCTGTGGCCAGCCCGGTCATAAGGCCGGCACGTGTAGCGCCCCGTTGCACTGTTTCAGATGTGCAGCGGGGGCCAAGCCGGCTGACCATAGGATTGGCAGCAAGGCCTGCGCCGGAGGGGAGCCGAAGCCGGGAGGCCGGCCTTCCGCCCCTAGTTCGCAGCGTGATGCGGAGATGGGGGTCCCATAATGGATCCTCAACTCCGCATCCTGCAGGCGAACGTGGGCCACGGTGCCTATGCTCAGGGTCTTCTGCTCCAGAGCATGGCACAGTGGGCCATAAATGTCGCCGCTGTCGCCGACCCCTACACCCACCGGTTCCTCGGGCCTACCTGGGAAACCGCGCTGGATGGGTCGGCGGCACTGGTGCACAACCCTGCCGCCGGCAGCCCCCCTCTTGCCGTCGTTGCAAGGGGACCCGGCTGCGTGGCGGCGGCGGTTGGAGATATAGCGGTCGTGGCCGCTTATATCACGCCGAACCGAGACCAAGCTGCATATGAGCAATGGCTCCGTCAGCTGGCCGTCGTCGTCAATGCCTGCCAGCCCCGTCCCGTCCTTGTGCTCGGGGACTTCAACACCTGGTCGTATGCCTGGGGTTCCCGACACGAAAGGGGCGCGACGGGGCATAGAGGCAGGGCACTGGTGGACTGGGCCGCACGACTCGGCCTCGTCCTCCTAAATCGGGGAGCCGTGGACACGTTCGTGACCTCGAGGGGTAGCTCCATCGTGGACCTATCGTTCGCGAGACCCTCGTTGGCGCGACGTGTTCAGGGCTGGCGCGTCGTTTTGGGGGAGGACACAAGTTCGGATCACCGATACATTCGGTTTGACGTGTCCCCCCCTGCGAGCGACGCGCCGGCTGCACCGGCTCCACCCGAGCCACGTTGGGCGCTTAAGCGACTTGATCGGGAGCTCCTCCTGGAAGCCGGCATCGTACAGGCCTGGGCCCCTGCGCCGGACAGGCCTGTCAGCATAGACGATGAGGCGGAGTGGTTCCGGGAGGCCATGACCCGTGTCTGTGACGCGGCGATGCCTAGGGCTCCGCCCTATAATCCGAGGGGTCAGGTCTACTGGTGGTCGTCGGAGATCGCGCAGCTCAGACGGGCCTGCGTGATCACGCACCGCCGGTGGGCCCGATTCCGTAGGAGGCGTCGCCACCCCGCAGATGCGGAGGCCCGAGAGGCGGAGTTGTACGAGGGATACAGGGAGCCCTCCGAGCGGAGATAAGGCGTTCCAAACGGGACGCCTTCCGCGAGCTGCTGGTGACGCTGGAGCGGCACCCTTGGGGGCGGCCCTACCGGATGGTGAGGGGCAAGCTGCGCCCCAAGGCCCCGCCGTTAACCCGGTGTCTCCAGCCGGATCTGCTCGGAGGAGTTGTTGGCTCCCTGTTCCCAGCGCGGGCGGTGGAACATGTTCCACCGCAGATGACTCCGCCTCGGTTGCGCATGGCGCCCGACGTGGAAGACGACGACGTGCCCGAGGTCACTTGGGTAGAACTAGAGCTGGTGGTGAGAAGGCTAAGAGCCAAACACACCGCCCCGGGACCCGACGGCATTCCAGGCCGAGCGTGGGTCCTAGCTCTAGTCGACGACGCTCTCGAGCCCCGACTGGGAGGGCTTCTCAGCGCATGTTTGGAGCGGGGCCAGTTTCCGAAATTGTGGAAGACGGGGAAACTGGTCCTCATCCGAAAGGAGGGGCGCCCGGCGGACTCGCCGTCCGCCTACCGGCCCATAGTGTTGCTCGACGAGGTGTGCAAGCTCTTTGAAAGAGTAATTGCGAAGCGCCTCGTCGAGCACCTCTCAAGAGTGGGACCGGACCTGGCGGATGGCCAATATGGCTTCCGCCAGAGGCGCTCCACCGTGGATGCCATCATGCGCGTGGGGGCTCTGGCGGAGGATGCAGTAGCCCGGGGTGAGGTGATGTTGGCGGTGTCCCTGGACATCGCCAACGCGTTCAACACCTTGCCCTGGAGTTGCATTAGGGCGGCGATCGTGTATCACGAAGTGCCTCTCTACCTCCGCCGCATAGTCGGGGCGTATTTGACGGAGAGAGCCGTCATCTACCCAACCGTGACCGGTCTCGGTCGGCGTGAAATGTCGTGCGGTGTTCCACAGGGATCGGTCCTGGGGCCGCTCCTGTGGAACATCGGATACGACTGGGTGCTTCGCGGTGAGCTCGTAGGCGGTGCCGCCGTCACGTGCTACGCGGACGACACGCTCGTGACGGCGTGCGGGGCGACGTACCGCGAAGCGACCCGAAAGGCCACGACCGCGGTTGCCCAAGTCGTTAGGCGGATTCGGCGGCTGGGTCTCGAGGTGGCCCTGCATAAAACCGAGGCTCTGTTCTTCCATGGGCCTCGGAGCAAGCCACCCGAGGGATCCAGTCTCATCGTGGGAGGAAATCGCATCGGCATCAAGCCCCAAATGAAATATTTGGGGCTCGTGCTCGACGGGCGATGGGACTTCGGAGAGCACATCCGAAGTCTGGCTCCCAAATTGAAGGGCACAGCTCTTGCTCTGGCTCGGCTGTTGCCCAACATGACTCCTGCAGGAGACTCTACGCGGGGATCGTGCGGTCCATGGCCCTGTATGGGTGCCCAATATGGGCGGAGGCCCTGAGGACCAGAACTGTGCAGATGCTGCGCGCTCCGCAGCGAGTTCTGGCCATCAGGGTCATCCGAGGGTACCGCACGATCTCCTTCGAGGCGGCGAGTCTCCTTGCCGGAACTCCGCCATGGGACCTGGAAGCGAGAGCCCTTTCGCAACTGTACCAGTGGCGAAAGGAGGCGCGGGAGCAGGGATGGAACCCCGAGCCTCGAGAAATCGAGGCCGTGCAGTCCCAGCTCCGCCAGGCCATCGTGGTGGAGTGGAAGGAACGACTTGGGCGACCAAGCGCAGGGCACGCCGCAATAGCGGCGGTAAGGCCCATCATGGAGGATTGGCTGGAGAGGCGACACGGAAGCCTCTCGTACCGACTGACGCAGGTGATCTCCGGGAAGGGGTGCTTCGGGGACCACCTGCATCGGATCAGGAAGGAGCCAACGCCTGAGTGTCACCACTGCGACGCGAGCGAGGACTCAGGGCTGCACACGCTGGCGGACTGCCCGGCGTGGGAGGCGCCGAGGCGTGACCTCGTGGCAGCCATCGGGGTGGGAGTCCTATCGCTCGGCAGGAAATTCGTGCGGAAATCCCTTCGTATACCCCCCCGCCGGCCAGCGGGGGCGGTTATGTCGGGCTTGAACCGACTAAAACCGCACGCCGTCTCGAGTCTACAGACGCCGGGGTGTGAGGTTGCCTATAGAGCATATCCCTAGCACCCCGACTGACCCTGGGGCATCTCCGGTTTCGAGATGCCCCCCCGGCCCACGCGCTTGCGCTACGCACCATTGCAACTGAGACATACCTATATTTATGGGGATAAAAATCACGTTTCACGTTGTAAGCCGGTTAACGCTTTGTCACTTAGGTAATCTAGTTTTTTGGGGTGCTTGGTTGGGGACCTCCACGCGGTGCACCCTGGGCAACGGAGACAGCAGCGCCTCTCTCCTAGGGCGGGAGAGACGCTGCCGCCTACGGCCAACTCCGACCGAGGCGAGGACGGCCCTGTTGAGGGCTGTTCGGAAGCTTTCAACGTGTCCCTCTGATTAGCAGATGGCACAGTGGAGAGCAAGTAAGGGGGCCATTTCGAAACCGGAGATGGCCCAGGGTCAGTGGGGGTGCGAGGGATATGCTCTATGGGTAACCTTACACCCCGAGGTCTTAAGAACCGAGACGGCGTGCGGTTTTAGTCGGTTCAAGCCCGACATAACCGCCCCCGCTGGAGACCCCCCCGCTGTCTAGCGGGGGCGGTATCCGAAGGGATTTCCGCACGAAAAAAAAAAAAAAAAGGTAATCTAGTTTAATATGCAGGAGTGTAACTTTTATGACTCTATGCAATAATCTAATTAACTAATTCAGTATTCAGTATATTTTGCTCAATAACAATTGACATTGTGTTTGAACATTGAACATTCGTTAATACCTTATAATAATTAAAAATAATTTGATTTAGTATTGGAATTGTTTGATTGACTTGGGAGTACCTACTACAGTCCCCTGATGGTAAGCTGTTAAAGTGGCCTATGAGCGCTTGCAATACCAGAGGTATTACTCGTGCGGAGTGTGAACGCAGAAAACGGAGGAAGGAAATATTAAGTAGGCAGGTTATTAACTTTTTATTAACTTTTTTTCTAAATTTTCATATGTTCCTGACACAAATTATTGAATATGCTTCAAAAATATATGGATTTGTAAGACTTTCCTAAATCTTTCAAAATCTAGATTAATTTTCAAATAATGACAATTATGTTCACTAACCTTAACACAATGCCATTTTTTTTGTGTAAAAAGAGTGAAAGCTTTACCACAGCAAAATAAATGAAGCTGTTTACGAGCATAGTTTTAGTGCGGACTAGTGCATTAAGTGGCACAGACAGATGTTAAGGATTGTGGCAGCAAGGTGTCCGGCGCGTCCGCGTCGCTCAGGTGCCACCGGCAGGCACAAGCCACAGCTTTGTCATCGTCGTGTACTGACGAGCACAAAATACATCACATTAATTTTGAATATTTTAAGCATAAATAAAGTAATCTATTTCATATAAGCTAATAGTAACTTAGTATTAGGTAATAATTAACCTCTAAAAAGTGTCACGTAGTATATTTCCTGACTTTCGTGATATAACTGAGACTTCTCCGTTGTATTCGTGAAAAAATGCTACAGAAACGCATAAATTCGGTGTCCATGAAAAGAATCAGGAAAGAAGAATGTAAGTGATGTAACACTTTATGTAAAATACTTCATGTCAATGAAAAACGACGATTAAATTATATTGTTCATAGGAAAATCAGGATTAAAAAGCGGGGTGGGGGTAGGAGGGTGAAAAATACTTCACGACCTATTCTCATATCTAGCGAATATGCAAAAAAAATACATTAAAATTCGTAGAGCCGTTTTGAAGGAGTGTGACCACAAACACCATTACACGAGATTTTCATATATTAAATATATTTATTAAGTTAAATAAATGTATTCAATAGGGCTTGGCCTATGTTTAGTCTAAAGTCTATTCAAGCTGAAATTTATTTTACAAACCTGTAGCAAAGTCAGCGGTAAGCAATACAGTACTTAAGAATATAATTCGCGAATCCTGAAGGCACCTAAGAATACTACTAAGATGTCAAACAAGCACATGAATCTATGATTGCTTACAATAGCTGCATCGCTCTCGTGTTTTCAAATGCAAGAGAAAAAGTAGAGCAAAAGAAAATAATAGTTGAAAAATGGCAAGGAAGGGAGATGAGGCCCTCACCCAAACTGCATGAGTTGCTCAGTTCAGTTTATATTAGGTGAGAAGGTGATACTTGCCTGTATACTCGTTATAACGTGTATACTCGTTCTGGTGCACGTATGGCTCTACTAGTCAATAAAATTATAAGGTAAACAGAAGTTTAAGATTGATATGCATCGAGTGTCGGCAGAGCAGGTGGAGACTTATATTATATATTTGGACGGTACAGTAGCTAAAGTGCTTATGGTAATTTTAGTTATTTACAAATCACTAAATGTGGACTTGTCGCTTTAAATATATATATATATAGATTTGTGTTTTATATAAATCCAATTTGCATTTCTGGCAAGAAGTTCCACTTCTTAATGCAAGAGCCTATTGATGGATTAATACGGTGCCGAAACTGAATGTTGTGAAAAACTGTATGTGAACTTTATTCAGTCGTTTGTCTGTGAAATGGAGACGTTGATTGAAATATTTCTGGGGTGCAGTACAGTGGATATCTATAAAAATAAAGTAACCTTCCATCAATCTTCTAGATTTAGCGACCTTACAAAATCACATTAATCTAGTATCCACTAACACATTTGTTCGTCGTATACCGTAGCTACCTCGGTTTAAAGATGTTTATTTCTCATAAAAAACAATACAGTTCACTTATAATAAGATATGACACAGATTGTTATTATACTTAACAATAATAAACAAGACCATTGTCGCCTCTGGGCCCTTACATTATATATTTATTATATATTATAAGCTAAAATATTTAAGACGATACGTGTAAGAGCGCGAGTGTACCCCTATCATTGTATATTTTATTGACGTTCGATTCAATATAAATGACAAATACGGGAAAGCGTCGAGTTACAATTATAATTTTTAGTTTCCTTATATAGCATCGACGTAGTAGGAGTACTACGTCAATGCTTCATATTGCAAGAGGACACCTATTATGTGAAAACATATTATTATAAAATTGTAGCTCCATTTTATTCCGGTTATAATGTGTGTGTAATCCTCGCATATGCCTGTATTGAAGAAATTCATGTTTTTAGGTAAACTAAATATGAAACGTATGTTTACTAACTTTCTAAGCATGTTTTAGGGTTGAATTGCTATATATTAACTCAGAAGAGTTGTGTAGAGATATTGCCTCTTTTGCAGTATTTTACCGACGCTACTATGGTGAGCGTCCCGAAGACCTCTTCCAATTAGTCCCGCCCTCTCCTTTCCTTTACAGAACAACACGTGCAAGGCTAAGGTATTACCCTCATACGGTGCAAACTACTACTATTCTGTTCAGCAGATACCTTTTGATCGTTATTTAGTTATTCGAATAACTTTACTATCTTGTTATCGAGTAAATATTGATTTACTACAAGATGTTTTATTAATTCGCCGCCAGACAGCGCTGATCTAATGTTATGTAATTCGCAATTCACTTGCTTGCTGTCACATAGTGCGAAAATTTGAACTTACGCACTGTGATCTGATGGTTACTTTTATTTAAACTTAAGTAAGTTTAAATCTAAGGCCAAATGAAGTTTGCCGGTCCTAGCTGACCGGTAAACTTCATTCTGCCTTAGAATCAAGTTATGTTAGTTACCTTATCAGTTGAATTTATTTCGTGATTCGGTGATTTCCGCAAAAAAAAACACTAAAAGGCACAGATAAGTGTAGACAAATCAAAAAAATCAGAGATCATGAAAATCGGTCCACCCGTCCTTGTTCCTGTCATCACTAACACGACTTTATTTTTTATATATATAGATTGCCAACGTATCATATACAGAAAGGTGTACAGAAAAGGTGTACAGGAAACATTAAACTGGTTGTGGATATACTGTATCATTAGCTTCAAGAAGTATTTGAGATGTAACTAATAAATAAATAAAAAGTAGTATACTACATTTGATAGTACACATAATTATATACACATTTTTAAAATCGAACCATTTTGTGGTAATTTATTTTGCTGCATTTAAGACTATTTACATTTTGTTTTTGGTCAATAAACTATATAACCAGTTGTATTAACATTTTAACTATGGTACAAGTGAGCAGATGTTCTACTCATACTATTGCGTTATAAACCAATCCAATCAGATGCAATCCTGAGTACTAAGTCAGGAGCTTCGGTCAAATACTTTTTTTCTAATTCAAAAGACGACATTTTGTGCAAACCTTTCTATTTGTATACCCTTTCTTTTTTTTGTCCTATTTGTGCAACCCTACCTTTCACTCCACTAATATTTTAGAAATGTTCAACACATGCTATTCCAGGTGCAAAAATTGTTTGTCAATAATTGATACACAATTAAGTCTGATGTATAGCACGCTTATATAATATAGCTATGTAAGCATGTGCGAGAAATGCCAAGTTTATGGGTCATTTTACTATAAACTGCTCATTATCAAAGTAAGACGTATAACCTTCATAGGAAAAGCAGACGGCAGTCATCCCCCTCTTTTTTGTGCGGCAATCCCGCAGTATGCTCCCCCGCCGGCCAGCGGGGGTGGTTATGTCGGATTCGAACCGACTAAAACTGCACGCCGTCTCGGGTCTTCAGACGCCGAGGTGTAAGGTGGAGGTATAAGGCATTTTCCTCGCACCCAGGCTAACCCAGGGCCATCTCCGGTTTCAAGATGCCCCCTTCGGGTTTGGGAACTACGGTGTCCCTGTCTTGTTTCCGGAAAGAGGCGGGCACGCAGCGCACCGCTGCCCTGGCCAGCTTCTGCTAGGGTCATAGGCGGATCCACCTTTCACCCCCAGGCCTGCGCTCATGGAGGACGGACGTCGTTCAGCGTGTGAGTCACCTTCGTGGCAGTCACCACCCAGAGGTAATTATGTACATGGATCGTAATAAAACCAAAATGATGATGGTGGATCGTAAGACTAACAATCGACCTGACTAATGGATAATTGCTAATTGCGAAGTTGTCCAGAGTTATACCTACCTGAGATCCACCATCACAAACACTGGAATTTGCGAAGAAGAGACCGCTAGGTTCGCCTAATGAAATGCTTAATTTTTCCTAATTTCCTGTATGGAGCTTAAACATGGATGCCCATCACAAAACACATAAAAAATTGACGTCCTTGAAATGTGATGCTACAGGAGTTTGCTGAGGATTAAATGGACTGTAAATCACTAGCATCTCCATCCTGAAACAGCTTCGTATCAAACAATAATTTTCGTCGATTCGACCTTAAGATGTTTGGACATATCATTCGCAATGAAAACTCTTTAGAATGGTTGCTGGTACAGGAAAGAGTGGAGGGTCCGCGTTCCCGCAGCCGATCACCCACAAGATGGACAGACCTTATTAAATTTTCAACAAAGTGTTCCCTTACTGAGTGTACACGCATTGCTATAAAGAGAGAGAGAGACATCTCGCAAAAGCCGCAACCAACTTATTAGACGATCCACGACCACGACCACTCCGCCAGGAGTATGCCACCGAGAAGAAGAAGAACATGGCGTCCAAAGTTTGTACTTTGGAATCCGGGATCCACTGTTTATTATTTTTGAGTGGTTTTATGGCTTTATCGAGAGCGACTGCCCTTTGACCAGACCCCCGAGAGGGAAGCCGGCGCTAGAGCCTCGTTCGTTGTTCAGCACGTGCTAAACAGCGAACCGCCTAGCAGTTGAGTTTGAATTGGGCCCCAAAGATGTTAGTGGGGCCTTGTACAGAGAATATAGCCAATATAACCATACATAATACGTAAGCATTTTCTTTTGATAATAACCTGCAAAAAAGTAGTAGATCGTGTAAGTATTTTAGAACTAGTCAAGGAGTTAACATGCCGTTACATATAAGCCATGACCAATAACATCATCAATATTGAACAGAATACAATTATGAGATTGCCCTTAAGTGGCTACAATAAAACAAACACATAACTAAAATTTCCTTAATCTAATGAGAAACCTTGAAGAAATCTAGAACTTAAAGAAGTTAGTAATCAATTTCATACTGTGTGAACGGTCGAGTCTTACGGCTATTGATGCCTCTATTACTAAAGTATTGCGGCGGCAAAGCTATAACATTCCAATAAACAAATATATTCTTATTTACAGACCGCTATTCTTTCAAATATGATAGCAGTTATAGCACCGAAGCATTAATTCGTCAAAATTTGAATGTCAATGAAGGCAAAGGTAGCACACAACAGCAGGTCCGAGTGTGTAACAGAAAGTTAGATATTTTACTCGGAGACGTTTACATTGGTGTTAACGAGCCATCCTTCTATAAAATGTTTTGTATCCATACATAAATCTTGTGATAGCCAGAAGAGATCACAATACGAATGTATAAATATTATGTTTAATGAAATATGTTTATTGCGTTATAAAATGTTGTGTATTTTAAAATCTAAGAATTGAAGAGTATCTCTTTAATGATTTACTTGCGACTTTTGGGTTTAATATATTTACTTAGTTACTATACTGAATCTCATTGATACCTATGGGTTCTTATAGCTATAATTTGATGGTTTGTTTCGATAAAGTGCAAGAAATTAAGAGAGGTAAAACTCGTAAAACTAGTTTTTTTTTTACTGTTTTTTATAAAAATTTGAAGATCTTAACCGAATTGCTGAAATACCCACTGAAATACTTTAGATTTTCCACCAAGCTAAATGCTTGAGATAGGAGTAGGATTTACTTACAACCAATGCCTACTACTACGACATTTTAAGATATTTTAATATGTAAATTATTAGTTAAAATCTGCAATATATATACTCAGCCACTGATTAAACTAAACCTTAGAGTAAACACATGTTACCAGTAGAGAAGCAACACTTTACAAGGTGACATCTTGTAAGCGTAATTGATATTTATTGTAGTCATTAACACATCTTTTTAAGACATGGTATTTTATATGAAAAAGGAGAGTGTTGCATAAAGTCAGCTCCTGGAAATCAATTAAAACTGTTGACTGATTAAATTAATTATATTAACTGCCACTTAATATTCTGAGAATGAATTATTTTATTTCTGACATATTATATCTTTCATTCATTTAATTTAACGCTTTCAAAGTGTAAAAACCGCGATAATGTATGCCTATCGTCATTTACTTAAGTGGCTGATAAGGTGAATGAAAAAAAAAGAAAAGTTATTTTTGTAATTAACACGTTAAGGGCTGACATCTTAATCTGTATGGCGCCAATTCTAAAAAGACTTCACCCCTTGATAACAGTCTCGACGAGTTTATCAAAGACCCGGGGCCATATCTACACAACGGGATAATAATGTGCAAAAAATCTAAAGTTCTTTTACAAGTAATGGTTTTTTTGGATATATTAATATAATGTTTTAGATTTTGGACCACCCTCATGAAAGAATGCAATTTTAAATTTGAATCCATATTCATTTAGTTACAGACAAAGCATACAAATACTTGCACTGAGCGAGCATCGACGCTGTCGAACGCTTTACTACATCACACATTTCTCATATGTACTAGAGAGATAACGTTTGTGAGGTTGTAATGGTTATATCTGGATCTACTGAACTAATTTAGATTTTTTTTTTACCAATTGAAAGCCACATTATTCGTGAGTGTTAAATGCTATAATATCATCAATCGCTACTACCCAAGGGAAAACTACTACTACCCATTATATGAACATTAATAAATTACGGCCATTTATGACTTAAAGAGGTGCAACGGGGGTTCGAAATACGTCACAGGTGAAGCAGGGGAGGGCCAGCTAGTATTCATTATTAAGAACAACAGTATATATTAACATATTAATGAAAGAATTTCTATGTAAAGATCGAACTGATGATGCACTTATTATTCAGTAGAATAAATTTAAAACCCCTAAACTGCTGAACGGATTTGGATAAAATTTCCTATGTGTTCAGTTTATAGTGCAGAGTCACAATTAAACCCTATAGGTGGCACTGCAATTGGGTGATAGTTTTTTTTTTTTTTATTTGTTGCCCTTTTGTTTTATGAACAAACTCAAACGAAGAGGTAACGTTCGGCCAGGACCAAGTCTATCTAGTCCATCTGTATTATATGCATACATTTGCCTACAGTACTTACCGCCTAATATACTTAGATAAATGGAAGAAAGGGAATCCAGAGGATAAACCACAATAAACATTTATCATCATCATGACGTAGTTAGCGTCAAAAGTAGATGATCGTTTTCAGATTTTGTAAAACAGTTTTTTAGTAAAGCATTTCTAATTATATATATCGCTGGCTATTGCTTATATATTTATTGAAGTAATTTTAACAGTTGTACAGAAAGAAGTGTGATACAGCGTATTAAGTGTTTACGGTTTATGTATTTGTGATAAGATTATTTTAAAACGCGATTAAATGTATTACCGTTCTTCTTTGTTTAGTCGAGATTTTTGTGTTATGCTTCTAAGAGTAATGTAAGCTGTTAGTAAGCTGTTAGTAATAGGCATGATAGATTGATAATAGGAGAAGCTTATATTGAAATGGCCCCGGGCAATAAAGCGGTATAAATATATCTATATATATATAATAATACTGACAAACTACTTAGCAGGGTATATACAAATATTTTTAAATTTCAATTAAAGTAGGTGCAATTAATAAGTTTCTAGTTTAAAATATGATATTTATCATCTACTTTTGACGCTGACCACAGATACGTAAATCGTGAAATATTCACGATTTTTATACATTTTTATACAGTTTTATTTTAATTATGTACAAGTATGGAAACAAATGACTCGAAAAGTTTAAATAAATTAGTTTCAGTTTATACCTGTTCAAGTGTATACTTTAAATAAGATATAATCTTTTTAATAATGGTATATAAAACAACTTTAAAAAAAAACTGAATTTTCGTAATGGCAAACCCGAAATAAACTTCGAGTAAGAAGTAATAATTACTGACAGAGCCGACGCACGTGGGAAACAGTCCTACGGCAGCGATCACCGTACACGAGCATAAATCACACAACATAACAACAAGATTTATATCCAATAAACGGATATCTACTAAACGAAACGGATTATCCGTTTAGTGGATATAAAGCAATTATATCTGAATTACTTCAGCTCATGCTTCAACCCGCTTAAAGCCTTCTAATGAATTACATAATTAACGAAAGGTGTTTCATTATTGCCTATTTATATTATACAGATATAAGAGTACCAATAACAGCGATGAAGTCATAAACACTTTTATAATCAAGAGTTCTACTTACATATGTTCAACTTATACCGTGCTTAGATACGCATCTAAAAACGATATCAAGAAAACGACTAAATGGAAAATTTTGGTTTTTTTTTAGTATTTCCCGCTTTTGTTATTCAAACGTGTCGCAGCGGTAGTGAATGTTACGGCAGCTGTGCCTAACGTTCTGAGGTTAATTCCCAAATCGGGTAAAGTGTTATCGAGTTCGTGTATTGGAAAATGTATAACTCGATTCGCACGGACGACGGCTAAATGCTTGACGTTGGCTCAAAATCAGAGTTGATGAACTAATATATAAAATACTAGCTAGCTATTTATAATTTGATAATAGTACCTATAGAACGCATAGATAAAAGTACGACACATGCCTAAACGGAGATCAGGCAGATATCTTTTATAAGTTGAAGTTCTTATTAAGTAAAAATACATATCTACATTCATTGAGTACAGAGTCATTACTTACCTACATCGCATGATATAATATAATATAATATTACTTGAAGTTAAATTTATTTATATTACCCTCTTGCACTTAAACACACATACACCCTCACACATATACACACACACTCTCTTATATACCTACACGCACAATCACTCGTGCACATTAATTTCCTTCGGAGTAAGCTGACTTGTCAGCACAATGTTAACCTGACACCTGTAGTCGCTCAAAAATAAATATCTAGACGAAAACTGTCTCTTAAGATACAGGGTTTTCCCTAGTTTAAGAGTCAGGGTTGCTTACTACTTGAGCATAGATTATCTAAATGTACTGCAATAACTTTAAAACATTGTACAATAATGTATATCTACTTATGTTATTTTTTTGAACTAAAAAAATATTATTATTATGTCCTTTATTAAATTTTAAATACATATGTTCCTATTAATTTAATTAAAAATTTTAAGCTATTTGTATGCTTACTTTTCCTATAGATTTAGATCGGAAAAAGAGAACATCTACGACGGGACTTGAACCTGAAATCTATATCTACATTAGTTCAGCAAAACAATCATAAATCTATACTATCATAAAATTAAAAATTAGTTGTGTCTGTACAATGGAAAAATTTAAAAAAAACTTCTCTACTAAAAAAATATCTCCTATGTACCGACACAACTCATTTACAATTTTATAATAGTAAAGATAGTAACACTCAGATCAATGCAAATTTCTATATTCTTGCATACAATTATTTGCACAGAGCGGTAATCGAACCCGTGACCCCTGACTCACCAGTCGAACGCTCTACCACTATACCACGGAGGTCTATGATATAGTGATAAAATCTGTTAGACCGACCCCGCTGGAAAAATGTATCTGTACATACAATAAAATAGTGACGAGATGAAAACTCTACAATGAATATTTTTTCAAAAAATATTTGCTGGCCTACTCACACGCCATAACACCGAGAAATACTCGATGTCAAACAGTACGAGATAGAGGCGGCTCTCAAGCAGATGAAGAACCACAGGTACGCTGGCGATGACGGAATTACTACTCAACTCCTCAAAGCAGGCTGGGTTCCAGTCCCCAGAAACCTAACGAGTCTTTTTAATTCCATTATCCAGCAAGGCTTAACACCTAGGGCATGGAAAGTGAGTGCGATGGTACTGTTCTTCAAAAAAGGCCTTGCTATAGAATTACAGAACCGTCTCACTCCTGAGTCATATCTGAAAGTTGTTCTCGAGAGTCTTTAAGAATCGTCTCGCGAGTAAGCTCGATAAGTTCAAGCCATCGGAGCAAGCCGGGTTTCGAAAAGACACAACACCGTGGACCACATCCATACTGATCGGCAGATTATAAAAGATTAACGAGTACAAAAAAGCCTTTGTGGACTACGAGAAAGCCTTCGACTCCATCGAGACCTGAATAGTTCTGGTTGCTCTGCAACGGTGTCGTGTTGACTGGCGATACATCGAAGTGCCTAGATGCCTATATGAAACAGCCACTATGTCCGTCCAGCTCCAAGACTAGAAGCCGAATCTCATAGGCCCTACAGCTTGGAGTGAGACAGGGGGATGTTATATCCCCCAAACTATTCACCGACGCGCTGGAGGACGTCTTCCAGACTCTATATTGGACTGGGCAGGGTATAAACATAAACGGTGACTACATCTCGCATCTTCAGTTCACCGACGACATCGTCATAGTTGCGGAGTCACTAGAGCAGCTGTGTGAAGTGCTGCACAGTCTAAATGGAGCGTCTCGACGCATCGGTCTTCGTGTGAACTTTGACAAAACCAAGGTTATGTTCAACGAACATGTCACACCGATACCTACCGGTTACCATCGCAGGGTCACCACTCAAAGTTGTGTCTACCTTGGGCAGGTTATCCAGCTCGGTAGAAACAACTTCGAGAAAGAAGTCACCAAAAGGACCGAATTAGGTTGAGCAGCATTGGGAAAACTACGTCGGGTTATCTCCTCCCCTTTACCGTAATGCCTAAAAACAAAGGTGTTCGACCAGTGCGTCTTACCTGTCATGACTTACGGTGCCGAAACGTGACATTGACAATGAGGCTAGTCCACGGCTAAAAAGTCGCGCAGCTGGCTATGGAGCGAGCTATACTTGGGTTTTCTTTGAAGAATAAAATTCGAAATGAGGTCATCCGACAAAGAACTATTGTCACCGACATAGCTCGCAGAATAAGCAAGCTGAAGTGGCAAGGACGTCCCCCAGCAAGATGGACGGACGGCCTGAAAAGGTAGTGAATGCGTAAGGCGGAGCAATACTGATGACGAAATGTGATTTTTAGAATTTTTGTTTGTTTCGTTTAAAAAACATTTGATTAGGGACTCATAAACGTTTCATAATCAATATCATCATGCATTTTGATGTTCCATGTAAACCTCAGAATTTTCAAAAATAAGAAATTGAAAAATGTAGCCGTAGTAAACATATCTTGATCTATATCGAATTTAAAGCGAACGAAATCGCAGGCAACAGCTTGTAAAATAAATAATAAAAAAGGTATTATAATTTATCATTAACCATTTCATGATATTTTGGTACGGAATGGTAACTATTTTTCTTACATAATGTGATCACCTATTAAATTTCTAAAATGTAGATATCTGGATCTACTTTGCTGCCATCGAAATAATAGTTTTGTGTGTAACAATATTTCACACGGAATAATAAACCTTTGAGATATTGGGGCAATTATAGAAAGCTAAAGTGAAAAAATAAAGACAAAATCGCTCGCCTACGGCTACGTTGCGGAGGGCCACTGTACAAACCACATTTGGTACGTATTTTTTGCTACATTTTATGAGGGAAAGACGCTATCCGTAAGATCTGGTCGTCGTGATTTATAACATCTGATCGCACTAAGCACCACTTGTTAGTATTCAGTTTAGATTTGCATCCAATTAGTAGCATTAGAATTTCGTTATACGTGATCTACCGTATCGAAACACTGATATTTATGGGATTTTTAATATTGCATTCATCCTCCTTGTTGGGCCTTATTAAGCACTTAGTATTACTAAGATGTAGGCCGTTGTTCTATAAAAATGTGTTTACATTACATGTAATACGAGAATATTATATATGATTTTATATTGAGTTCACTATGTCCACGTCCTAGCTTTACAGTCTACGAGATATGAACAAATCAAAACATTTCTTTCGTAAGTCTTCTATCATTTCACATACATATAAAGCCGATATCCAAGTAACGGTAGGTACCCAAAGCCATTTGCATTAATCAGAATAAATTGGTTAAAAACAAAAGTATTGTAAGTAAGCGGATACTGCCAAGGTGAGACGAGGCTCTCACGGTGAAGACTCTGAAAATAGATCGATGTCTAAATAAGTTTATAGCCAAATATCAAGATTCAATTATATGTTAAAATACGCCTTTGTTTATTGTGGATAATTCGCACCATAAGCAGTAACAATCCCATTTTCGATTTAACTTAAAGCTATAAAGTTAAAACAAAAGATCGAACTCAATTGTTCATACATAAGTATAAGTGGCCTGGTAAGCAAGTACGTATACACGTGTATGTTCACTTAAAACACTAAAGAATAAAGAATTTACAGTCATCCGCGGATTAACGAATGCTCCTGCTGCCGACAGTACTTTACATACGAATGAATTGTTCGGACAACATAAGAAAATCCTGGGTGAAGCTTGTGTAGTATTTAGTGATATTAAAATATATGCTTACTTTATTGCAAAATATTTTGACGCAAAGACAAATTTCAATGTCCACATATAAAGTTCATTTTGTAAACGAAGTTTTTGAACTATAAGGCTATCTATTCTCTAGCTGACCTAGCTTGGCGAGATCCTGTTACAAAAATCACTCCTCACACTTTTTGACGTAATTGTCCAGATTTGTGTACCATATGCTACAGTATCCCTAATTGACCGGTTTCTTCCAAGCGTGTACAGAGTAGCTCGTTACCTGTACCGTCACTCTATATCTACGAGGTTATAAAGTTTGTTAAAAGCAATATTAATTTATTTAAAAAAGTAGAAAATCAACATCGCTCAGATAAACTGCACCTGCACCCATGAATACTAGTTTTGCCCAACGAAGTGTTTATGCAATCGCTCCTAAATTATTTAATAAACTACCACAGGAAATAAGAGTCAGCAGAAATGACCATGAATTTAAGGTAAACCTCTTTAATCTATTGAATGATAAGGCTTATTATTCTATTAATGAGTATCTGACTGACCACTCTGTGAAGTAGTCTTATAATAATTAATTTTATGGGTTTCAGTTCCGGTGTTTGAATACATCAGATGCTATAGTGCAACGCACCCGAATTTTGTGAAATGACACCGTAAAATACCACTATCATGTCAAACTAGTATCGAACCGACATTTTCTATGTGGTTGTGTTTGAACATTCAAACGAATATCGATAAAGTACATCTGATATAGTGCAAAAATATTACAAACAAACACATCACCAGACATATTCTGAGGATTCCATTCTTCGTTACAACAACATTCTCTTGGATAGTATGAACTTCACTGATATGATTGGTAGAGTCAGTTTGGCCATAATTTTCTAGGGTAGAGTTGCATGTCAGCTTGTCACACTTTCATACTAATTTTAGATCAGTTTTTAGTACAGTTTTAGGAATGGGATAGTCGGATCAGAACAGGAGAGAACACAAGAACGCAGGTTTTAGGAGCTATCGCTGGAACCCGTCAAGATCACTGCTTCCGAGTCTAAATTTTGCAGTTTTTTTTAATCCTGCCGGTATTGCTGCTTTGGCAATTCATGAAACAAAGATCAGTCCTAATAATGACAGTATAGACTTAAGGGAAAAAATCGTTCAACTGAAGTCCTTACGAAAAAGTGATCTCGTTTGATATTTGTAAAGATAATGATTTGACTTGAGTGGTCCATTTTAAGACTACGTGTGTCACATAGCCTACCGCCGTAGGGTACGTTCAACCGCCCAGGAAGCGCAACTCAACGCGCGAATAAGAAATAAATTCCCTGGCAAGCGTAACAAAGGTGAAGTAAAAAGGAAGCGTTCATCCCCTAGGCTATGCGCAGGCGTAAGATTTATACACGTGCCTTATGGCTTCATGGGAAATAAGAAAAATTTACAAAATCACACACTCCACGTACCGAATATAAATATCTATTGAACTTGTGTTGACAGTGGTTACACATTCTCGTGTGCATTTTCAAAGTTACTTGTATTGTGCAGGTACACATATATATTAATGTCTATGAAGTTACAGACATTAGGGGAATTAGCTAACAGTAAATGAGATGAGATGGTCTTTTTTTAAATAAAGAAAAGCAATCAACACACTGTACAATTTGAGCGATATAGGAAACAAGATAAACGAAATAATTATATACTTACAGATATTGCGATATACAAAAATAATCATACATTACAAACATAATTAATTAGAGAATTTAAATTTATTTATCAAAATTATGTGAAAAGATATTTCATATGATTATGTAATGAAGATAGTAATATTGATCGAAATGTATCATCACAATTTAGACCAGATATGCCATTCTAAGTGTAACTATTCCTAACTGAAAATATATATTTTTGTACCTACTATAGTATTTTTTGTCTGAATTTAAAGAGAATCACTAATAAAAAGAAATCCAATTAAGTACACAAATCACAGTAACACGAAACAGTGTTCTATGTTCAGTGACAACGGTTACTATCGAAGATATTCGTCTTATAAAAGCAGATAAACATCACCGTGTTCTTTCAAACCTCTACTGACCTTAACGTGTATCCTAACAGCCAACTCACAATTCTCAAAACTACATTTTTTTTAAATAAATGGATATAAGTAAATAAAATGTTTTTTATCAGTCGCACTAGCTCGAACATGAAGGCAAAACCGACCTTCATTCGTAATAATAAATTAATAGTTCCATACCCAGATAGCATAGGGTCTTCCAACGCAAGTAAACACTACCTACTGATTTAGCTAAAATAAATAAAAAAATCTTTTTCATTTAAAAAGGTATGTGGACGGCGTTCTGTCGGTGCTGAGCTTATTATAACCCTTTTTTTTAGCGCGTGGAATACCCCACGGGCTTTACGCAATCGGACCGACTAAAACCACACGGTGTCCTCCCCTAGTGTCCATTGCCGGGCACCCCGGGTAAGCCCTCAAAAGGATAACCCCAGGGTTACCGGTGGACTTTGGCCTCGCCTGGTGGGGTCGGGTTTTATCCCGCGTCGGTGAGTTGGCAGGCGTGTGTAGAACACCCATGACTCCCCTACGCCACGGCCTGCTTCTGTAAGGACGGCAAGTCGGCCAACTGCCGTCCTTAGGCCCCGATCATGGAGGTCGGTAGTCCCGGGCGTAGACGAGTCTGCGGCGTCCTCGCCGCAGACTGCGGAACTTGGGGGCAGGGTTCTCTCCCGCTCCCTCTCCGCCGTCTCTATCGCACGCATTACCTGCTCGCAGAAAAAGGCGGTGGCGCGCCACTTGCTCCCGTTGGAGACCACGGCCCTCGCCATGCTCTCCCAGGACCGCAACGAGATCCCGTCGTTGAATCGTGGGCGAGTCAACGACGGGATAGGGTACTCTACCAACGTGTGGAGCACCGTGTTATCGTGGAGCGCCGTGTCTTCGCCAGGATCCTCGCAGTACTGGCACTGCGGCGTTGTCTCTCGGTGGATGTGCCAAAGATACTAACCGAAGCACCCGTGTCCGGTAAATATCTGGCACACAAGGAGAGGTCACCGTGGTGCCTCTCCAACCACTCAATCATGATCGGCCTCACCGCCGCAATGGTGGATTCCCCCCACCTTGGATGCTCAAGTCGCACCCTCCATGTCTCCATGAATTCCCGGCGGACCTGTGACCGCTGAGCCCTGACATATTGGCTGAACCCTGGGTTATTTAAGTTTCCTTCCTCAGTTTGATTGCTTCATGTTCCTCTACGTACATATTGTGATGTACCCTACCTTAATTAATGGTTTATACTTACCATCAATATTTGGTGGTATATAAAAGTTTCGCATACTTCATTTAAAATATTATTGCAATCTAATTTAATTTTAACTATTCTAGTGGCGCCTACTACGACTTTGACTTTCTTATTTCTGGTGAAGTATTTTATCAAGCCAAAATCCGTTCCCGCAGGGGGAACGCACAGGTAGATTTCGTGAAGCAATTAATATTATTTTTTAACATGTTAAATTTTTTTTCTCCAAAACGGTAACTTTTAGCGAAAAACTTTGCAGACATTTATTTTAGACTTAAAAATGGCCTATCGATTAAAAATGTTTCCGACGACAAGAATGTTCACCGGTTAGAAGTTATGATTTTTTTCCGAAAAATTTTGGTTTTCCCCCCCTCCACATTTAGTTAAAGTTTTAATCTTATAGGTTTGTAATTATAAGTTGTTGGTATTCATGTATACTATGGGATAAAATTAGAACGGTTCGAATATCTTTCATGGAACGTGAAATTTTGAGGAAAAACTGATTTCACAAAAAGTGAGGCCCTACCGTCCCCTTAGGCCGGATTCTACCCGTTCACGAACTTAAACTAAGTTTACACCTAAGCAATTTGTGACCGCAGTTTGAAAGCGATCGGGGCAAAAATGCGACCGTCAGTTGTGTATCAAAATACAGTCCTGACGAACCTTGTGGAACCTGTTTCTCATACCATGTTCAATAACAGGCACTGGGTATTCCAACAAGATTCGGCGCCAGCTCATAGAGAGAAGAGCACACAAGACTGGCTGGCGGCGCGTGATATCGACTTCATGAGGATTGGCTGGAGAGGCGACACGGAAGCCTCTCCTACCGACTGACGCAGGTGATCTCAGGGAAGGGGTGCTTCGGGGACCACCTGCATCGGATCAGGAAGGAGCCAACGCCTGAGTGTCATCACTGCGACGCGAGCGAGGACTCAGGGCTGCACACGCCGCCTCAAAGGAGATCGTGCGGTACCCTCGGATGACCCTGATGGCCAGAACTCGCTGCGGAGCGCGCAGCATCCGCACAGTTCTGGTCCTCAGGGCCTCCGCCCATATTGGGCACCCATACAGGGCCATGGACCGCACGATCCCCGCGTAGAGTCTCCTGCAGGAGTCATCGGGCCCCCTCATGTTGGGCAACAGCCGAGCCAGAGCAAGAGCTGTGCCCTTCAATTTGGGGGCCAGACTTCGGATGTGCTCTCCGAAGTCCCATCGGCCGTCGAGCACGAGCCCCAAATATTTCATTTGGGGCTTGATGCCGATGCGATTTCCTCCCACGATGAGACTGGATCCCTCGGGTGGCTTGCTCCGAGGCCCATGGAAGAACAGGGCCTCGGTTTTATGCAGGGCCACCTCGAGACCCAGCCGCCGGATCCGCCTAACGACTTGGGCAACCGCGGTCGTGGCCTTTCGGGTCGCTTCGCGGTACGTCGCCCCGCACGCCGTCACGAGCGTGTCGTCCGCGTAGCACGTGACGGCGGCACCGCCTACGAGCTCACCGCGAAGCACCCAGTCGTATCCGATGTTCCACAGGAGCGGCCCCAGGACCGATCCCTGTGGAACACCGCACGACATTTCACGCCGACCGAGACCGGTCACTGTTGGGTAGATAACGGCTCTCTCCGTCAAATACGCCCCGACTATGCGGCGGAGGTAGAGAGGCACTTCGTGATACACGAGCGCCTCCCTAATGGAGTTGCAATGGGCAAGGTGTTGAACGCGTTGGCGATGTCCAGGGACACCGCCAACATCACCTCACCCCGGGCTACTGCATCCTCCGCCAGAGCCCTCACGCGCATGATGGCATCCACGGTGGAGCGCCTCTGGCGGAAGCCATATTGGCCATCCGCCAGGTCCGGCCCCACTCTTGAGAGGTGCTCGACGAGGCGCTTCGCAATTACTCTTTCAAAGAGCTTGCACACCTCGTCGAGCAATACTATGGGCCGGTAGGCGGACGGCGAGTCCGCCGGGCGCCCCTCCTTTCGGATGAGGACCAGTTTCCCCGTCTTCCACAATTTCGGAAACTGGCCCCGCTCCAAACATGCGCTGAGAAGCCCTCTCAGTCGGGGCTCGAGAGCGTCGTCGACTAGAGCTAGGACCCACGCTCGGCCTGGAATGCCGTCGGGTCCCGGGGCGGTGTGTTTGGCTCTTAGCCTTCTCACCGCCAGCTCTAGTTCTACCCAAGTGACCTCGGGCACGTCGTCGTCTTCCACGTCGGGCGCCATGCGCAACCGAGGCGGAGTCATCCGCGGTGGAACATGTTCCACCGCCCGCGCTGGGAACAGGGAGCCAACAACTCCTCCGAGCAGATCCGGCTGGAGACACCGGGTTAACGGCGGGGCCTTGGGGCGCAGCTTGCCCCCCACCATCCGGTAGGGCCGCCCCCAAGGGTCCCGCTCCAGCGTCTCCAGCAGCTCGCGGAAGGCGTCCCGTTTGGAACGCCTTATCTCCGCTCGGAGGGCTCGTCTGGCCTCCCTGTATCCCTCGTACAACTCCGCCTCTCGGGCCTCCGCATCTGCGGGGCGGCGACGCCTCCTACGGAATCGGGCCCACCGGCGGTGCGTGATCACGCAGCCCCGTCTGAGCTGCGCGATCTCCGACGACCACCAGTAGACCTGACCCCTCGGATTATAGGGCGGAGCCCTAGGCATCACCGCGTCACAGACACGGGTCATGGCCTCCCGGAACCACTCCGCCTCATCGTCTATGCTGACAGGCCTGTCCGGCGCAGGGGCCCATCCCTGTACGATGGCGGCTTCCAGGAGGAGCTCCCGATCAAGTCGCTTAAGCGCCCAACGTGGCTCGGGTGGAGCCGGTGCAGCCGGCGCGTCGCTCGCAGGGGGGGACACGTCAAACCGAATGTATCGGTGATCCGAACTTGTGTCCTCCCCCAAAACGACGCGCCAGCCCTGAACACGTCGCGCCAACGAGGGGCTCGCGAACGATAGGTCCACGATGGAGCTACCCCTCGAGGTCACGAACGTGTCCACGGCTCCCCGATTTAGGAGGACTAGGCCGAGTCGTGCGGCCCAGTCCACCAGTGCCCTGCCTCTATGCCCCGTCGCGCCCCTTTCGTGTCGGGAACCCCAGGCATACGACCAGGCGTTGAAGTCCCCGAGCACAAGGACCGGACGGGGCTGGCAGGCATTGACGACGACGGCCAGCTGACGGAGCCACTGCTCATATGCAGCTTGGTCTCGGTTCGGCGTGATATAAGCGGCCACGACCGCTATATCCCCAACCGCCGCCGCCACGCAGCCGGGTCCCCTTGCAACGACGGCAAGAGGGGGGCTGCCGGCGGTCATCGAAATCTACCTAATATGGTCTCTGACGCATTGGAAGTATAACGAAACTAGTCGGACTTTCCAGTATTATACACATGAGTAGGTACAACTGTATACAATTAGTACTCAATTATGTTCTTTTTTATTGATATATTCACTATCATCATCCTCCTAATGATATCTCAGCTGCGAAAATAGTTTGCGCCTCGGAGCCTGGAGTTTGCTTATTGTTTTTTATTGATATGTCGGCTTTTCCGGTAGCGACTACCGTCTGATGACATACATGATATGATATTTAACACTATATGTCTCACAAAATGATTAGAGACATCTCGTTCGAAGTGTACTGTTTGATTATATTACTAATAGTTTGTGGGCTGAATTATCTGGCTCAATTAAGCAAGGTAGCTCTAGGACAGTACTTAGTGATGTACATTTAGTAAACTCGCCACTTTCGACTTGAATCTGGGCAGAAACGGTGTGGAGAAGAATATTATAGGTATAAGCTTTTTAAAATGGGTAAAACATTTTTGCGATTTTAAATGGGGAATGTCAACAAAGTCAAAGTTCCATAACTGACAAGATAATACGGATGCAAACATAATTTTGTAACAGTCATGTTTAATAGATATACACATTGATGTCTACATTACTTGTGAAGTACACAACATTACAAAACTGTAAAAATGAAAGGAACTAAATTACTTATAAAACTTAAAGATCTGACCTAACTCCAATAAATTAGCGACATGACACACACACATAATAAATATAATGGCATTTACAGCTTCGTTGGAAGATCATCAAAATTTATGTAAGTATACTCCTTGACAAATCGAATCGGGTATAACCATAGAACTCTTAATAATAAGACAGTCTTATTAATGTAGAATATACTGCTTCCGGGCTATTTGGCCGTGGTCTAAAGGAAACTTGTGTTCCAAACGTTTTGTCGGTCACTGCGGTTGAGATCTTCAGTGGACAAGTTCGGGCGCCGACGAGTGCATAGAACTCTACGCACTCGTCTACGCAGTGATCGATGAAACGTTTGGAACACAAGTTTCCTATGGACCACGGCCAAACAGCCCGGAAGCAGTATATTCTACATGTAACGCCGGCCGTGAAAGCCTAAAGATTTATAGTCTTATTAATCCTATTACTAAGAGTCCTATGAGTATTACGAAAGAAATTTATCTTAGAAAACTCATATGTAATCTGAACATATTAATTACCATAGAAAATTAGGAAAATCCATATAAAGATATTATTTATGTAGGTTACATGCTTAGCAATAATATCATTTATTTATATCCAAAACAATATTTTACTTAATTTTATTAAGTGTCAAACATTCATTTCAGAAAACAAGTTATAGTATGAACTTGTTTTCTAAAACGATAAATGGATTGTATGCAGTGTAGGTACACTGCATACAATCGTCTGTCAATGGATACAGCCCACGCGGTCTTAAAATAAAATCATTCGCCTCTAACACATTTTATAAGTTATCGCTCCGTTAGTCCAAGCCTCAGGTTACTAAGTAATAAAAAGTTAAACACACATGAAACCGCTTCCAGTACTTTTACATAATCATTAACGAAATCGTTGCATATACCTTAATGATAAAGTCCGCGCACTCTAACCACTGAGCACTTTCCTTGAATGACACCAATCAACTGTAATTTACAGTTGCGATGGAAGTAATAATAAGACAATGAAATAATTCGGAAGCCATTTATGAAATATTTTGATGTACAGAACAACTGAATAATGGCACACAAAGTGGCAATAGGAAGAAATAATATTTCGTTTCCTGTTTGTGCATGCTAGTAAAATTTGGAGAGCAATGTTTTTGCATTGTGTATGCATCCGTGGGAGTAGCTACCTGCACCCGCAGCGCAGTAATTTCTTATAAATTGACATCGAGTGAGATATCCACGGTCATGCTTCTTTTCCCGCTGCGAATGGTCGGAGAGCGGGCGCGGGACGCGGTGCCACAATACGGCACAATAGCTCACATGATCTAGATTAGTGACTCGCATTGTGTCCCCAAAGGGTTGCAAAGCTTTGTGCACGAACAAACGATGCGACTGTGCATAATGCGCCGATACCCGCAAACATCTCCACTGTGAATTCGCACTGATTCCATGAATTGTAAAGAAAATAAATATAACTTTTGACAGCCGTCCTTGCTTCGATGCTATCGTTGTTTGTCAATTGTGAATTCATAACAGTGATCATCATAAAAATAATCTGCTAGTATTCATACAATTTTCATTTTTTAAAATTTATGTGGCATAAAAGGTTTAATGAGAGCAGAGCAACCTCATAAAGCACTCACCACTATTATCTGCCTATATCGGAGCCATCTGCCAATGCCTATCCCCTGAGTATTATGTAATTGGTATAGATGACCCTAAAGTTCCTTGCCCTCAAACCTGCACCCTTTCTCTCTCATGAAGACAATTCTAAATTTGATAATGACTGCTAAACCTAAAATAAGTGCAAACGATATATTCTGCAAACTCAAACTACAAACTAGGTATAACACTTAAATAAAATTAAATGTGACTTTTTAGCCTATCCAAATGTGGATGATATGGATCATCAAACTATTCTCTTCATATTTACTATTCCATTTGAGGATCTTTGAAACGGAGATAAATGTTTATAATCAATTTCATCAAAGCAAATAACCCACAATCATACTTTTAGCTAAATGAACGCTTGAACCCGTCAAAGAGGAAGGGTTATCTAAAATTTAAAAATATTCTAATAGTTTTAATAACTATCTTTTGACGAACATTAGACAACCGATAATTAAACTACTTTGAAGCTTGGTTATAATGAATATGCCGATGAAAATATACATTAGGGGTTGTTCAAATTTAACCCCTTCGCTTTGTACACAATGTGTTTTAGGCTATAAATGATAATTACTATTTTGTTCTGATGTACAATGATATGAATTACAAACATAAGACTTAAGTTTTAATGCTGATTGCCCCAGGTGATCGCATCCGCATACAGTTACTCAGAAATTGGGTTGAAAATGTTTATAAATCAGAAACTTACACTTATGATATGTATCAATTTATGTGATACGACATCAATTTAAAAAAATGCGTGCTTTTGTGATATGTTTTAACTTAACCGACAATAGTCCAGTATAAGTATTTAATTCAATAAACTCAAATATAAATTAGGTAGAATCATACAGCGAGATTACTCGACCCAATTGCAGTTTTGGCTTAGGTATATACCATCTCAGACGATGATGTTTTTTAAAACAATCCTGTGAATAAACTTAATCTCGCTGTAATAAGTAAAATGAATAAACCCGAGGGGACCAACTCAAAAACAGAGATGGACCTTGGTCAGTCGGGGTGCGAGGGAAATGCCTTATGCCCATAAGGTACCTCATAAGGAACCTTACACCCCGGCGTCTGAAGAACCGAGACGGCGTGCGGATTTCAAGCCCGACATAACCTCCCCCGCCGGCTGGCGGAGGGGATTTCTGCACGAAACAAAAAGGCATCGGATACGTGTCTCTCTCATAAGTTTACTGAAATACTGTGATGGAACAAACGTATTCAAATAAAAAAATAATGAAAATATATTAAGTATACATTTACAAATCATTACCTTTGAACTCTTTTGAAATATAGAATTGTGAAGTTTACACTAATATAAATGAAAGGAAATCCAAACCGAGTCAGTCTGACACCAAGGCCCTTGCCCTAAGCAGATCAAAACGTTTATCTCATGAAGTACTGTTCCTAACTATGATCACGTTAATCCAGGTAAACTTAATAAATTGATCATTTATCTCAATTTTTAATATGGAAAGCTCATATGCTACAAAAAATCCGTATCAAACTAAATTCCACGTCATATTATTATTAAAAAACGTATCCCGTCCGCTTATGTCCATTAAAAGAGAAGTCAAAATATTTTATGGACATTAATGTTAACACTTTTGTCAAACGAGATCACCCACACAAGACACAAAGGAAACCGATGTAAATCTTACCTTTTATACGCCGCGCCACTAGATTTTCGATCCAACGCTATAAAATATAGATATGAACAAAATACTAAATGCAATAAAACTCTTCAAACTTGGTTCATTCTCACATAGATGAAAAAACTTACATCTACATTTCGGAAAAACTCATTCCAAAGTAATTTTTTACATGCAACCTGACCGCTGTCATTGTTAATTGTACCTCTTGAACTAAAAAATGGATGAATGGGTCCGAACGCTGTCTTTGAGCACCCAACGGGTGACACTGCTGGGAGCAATTTGTCTTACAAGCTCAGATTCGATCTCAATATTGGATATCGTTTTTTCGCACCTCACGTCAATTATGTCTTCTATCCTTTATCGGATTTTTTAGTTGGGTATATATTTTTTATTTAAAATAAGTGCTCATATGTTAAAGTTACTTTATAGTTTTATTGTATTAAAAAGGATAAGGTACAGAGATACACAATATCAACCTCTTTCATTCAAATGTACCCCTTTAAATCAATGCCTGGCCATTCATCACGCAAGCGACACTTCTCACGTGGAGTGGACACTAGTGAGTGACGATCAAAACAACCAAAACACTACTTTAATATATAGTAGCACAGCTAGTATTCGTTCGTGTCCCCACCATTAGTTAACATGTGGAACTAAGCATAGATGCAAGCATTATTGTGTATTCTATATCTAATTAGATAATTTAATTAAATAAAATTCCATTCTCGCCTTTGGGTGGTAATCCTTTAGATATTCTTATCATTGTTTAAGGTGAGTTCAAAATTTATAGCATTCATAGATACATTGCTCTAATTTTATTCTTTATCTTAAGTAAAGTATGTTTCTATAAAAAAACTATGGAGGATAAAATCACCGACTGTAATTGTAAACTTTCTATGAACTTGATATATAATGTTATAAAAAGACTAAGAGCAATCCAAATAGTGTCTTTTTTTCCCAAATCTAAATGTAGGGCATTGACGTCCAAAAAAACTGGCGGAAGAGGATGGGACCTACCAATATTAGTTTTATATCTGGCAGAAAAAAAGCTCGACACTCGAGAGGGCGATTGTCAACCAGAATAACAATAATAATGGGAACCCTTTGAGAATCGAACCCTTTCGGTTTTACACCTGATGCGGAAGCTATTCGCACACAACGTGGGAACATGATTATACTAAAACTTTGATTTTTGATTTTGCCTTTTGAACAAAATATATATACGATACGTGCGAAATCGTCTGCACTTTGCATTTTAACTTGTTGGAACATTCATATAGAAAACAAATGTCACTTCCCATTTAAAGCTAGTTCACTATCTTTTCTGTTTTAATAAGCTTCAATACATATTTATTCAATTTGAACTCCACATGATTTACTTCTGTATATGTTACTAACTGCGCGCTCTGGCTTCACCCGCTGCAATAATAGCACCTAATAGCATCCATGGACTTTCCTAATTTTTATACGCTTTTTATTAGCTTCACATGTATGTTTGTTTGCAACCGACTTCTTTGGGCGCGATTTTGATCCACTTTAAACGGCCAGATTTCGTTCAAACTTTGTAGATTTATCGAAGACCGATGACAATACACTAATTTGATAAAATTATTCCATTTTTCAATTTGCAAAATAAGATTTTTGTTAATTTATATAATTTTCATCTATAAGGGAGAAATTTTAATTTCCAAACATTATCTTTAGCTGATTTAACTAATAATAACAAATTTTCGAACACCAAAGAGAATTTTTTATTCTAGAAAGCATATAATAGTTTAAAAAAACTCAAAAAAAAAGTTAGATAAATAAACAAAACTAAAAAGTAGGAAACTTTTTATAGAAAACCGAACTAAAAAAATACAAAATAAGTTTTAATAAATTTAAGTTAAGAATAGTGTTAAAAATTTCAATAAATATAAATTAATAATAGTGTTAATAAAAAAATGTATTTTTTAAAAAAAAGCGTGGGTGCTTTTTAAGATATTATCAAAATGATAGTCACTCTACTCATGTCTGTCAATAAAATATTTATATCTATTGACCAATGCACCCCACCCATTTTTTTAAATGAAATACATTTTTTTTATTAACACTATTATTAATTTATATTTATAGAAATTTTTAACACTATTCTTCATTTAAATTTATTAAAACTTCTTTTCTATTTTAGTTCGGTTTAAAATTTTTTTCTCTCATACAAACCTTGTCCTGACAATAACGAACATAAAAAAAGTAATACCCAATTTGGTGCAGTCGTTCGAAAGTTATGCATACATACATTTCGGCGATTCATTTTTATTAAAATATTATTAATATAATATTTATCATGAATTCCGATTCTGGATGTATGGGGCATCATCAAGATCTTCGAGGCCCAAGCCAACCTTGCCTGCTAACTGGTACACCTGCTGTTTAATGAACCACACTTTTATTTCGGAGTTGGTGGATCGGACAATAGTCGTTGCCGTGAAAACCACGATAAGTTAAATCAAGACAAAGTAGCAGAGAAGAACGAGCTCCGGCCTCCAAAGTGCAAGTTTTGGACCAAACGGAACTAACGCTGTGGGTAAATAATAAGGAGTTTTAATATATAATATAATAGTTTTATGATATTGTGGTTCTCATTCTTAGAATACTTGTATTACCGTGTAGTACCGTGCTCTATAGTAGATTTTACACCAAGAAGAGCTGGAGTATGTACAAAAGTAGATAATATAAAATGGAATGGAGTAAAAAAACAATTTAATAAATAAATAAATTAAAAAATAAAGTATCAAAATTCTTTCAGGTCAGTCCAAGTAGTAGCAAATAACTTAGTACAACGTAAAGCTTTGGCAGAAGGCGCATGCCAGTACACTTATCAAGTTTGCAAATTGACGATACCTGTACTAACTGTCCGTCACGTCCTGAATACTACTAACAATGAACTTGGACGAATAACAAGTAGACAAACATTTCAATGAACAATACACCTTATTTCATTAGCAATAGGTGTTGAATAACCTATCACCCGCATGTTGTAGTAATACACGCGCTACTGCATTAATGATAGTGCTATCTGTTACCTACACTTGACTCTTAAGTTCACGACAACTAGAGATAAACATTATTCCTTCACATCGTACAGTTAAATATATACTGTCAAATAAGCTATAGTATTTTTTCCATTCCCGTATAGAATTCAAGTGCTTAACTGTATTACAATTAAGTTGGTTAGTTTTACAAAGTTATCTTGCGGAAAATATCACAGGTGACATTTTTTTTATCTTATCATAATGTTCATTCTCGACTATAATAAATCTTAGAAAAAGCTTACAGTTATTCAACATCACCAAAAACAAGACATGAGTGGTAAGAATCAAAACCTGTCTGGTCCTGGTAGACTTTCAATGTCTCCGAAAATAGTATCCACAAGAGGCTTGTTAATTGCTTAAAAGAGATAGATGATATTGTCGGCCATTTACGCGAATGTCACACATTGAAATAAAACTATTTTTAACGGATTCTATGTCTCCCCGTGACCATGGCTGCTGAAAAGCAACCGAAACATCGGGTTCAATGTAAATAATAAAATAATATCAAATAAATTGCGATATAATCCGTTGAAAATACTTTAATTTCAAGAGATAGATGATTTAATTTAAAAACATGTCTGTATTTGCACCATTCTGTTTCATATTTTTTGGAGTAGGAACGCAGCAGGTCTTGTTTCGATAGGGATGAACATTATTTAAAAACAAATCGCTACAGAGTTATGTATCAAATAGTAAACACATGACAAAGGTTTACAGATACAAGTATGCGGTTCAGCATATCCGTATTAAATGAGACTACTTTAAGATAACTGTTACACTAGTATGAGAATTATACATTCAATCACACATAGTTATGTGTGACAATATCTACACGTTAATTTAGAAGGATCGTCAGTCATTACTCGACACCTTTGCGTTACGTCAAATGACGGAAACGACAGGTTCTGATAATTTGAGCACTGTCATAACAGCGGATACAAGCCACTTAAGCTTATTTCACCTAATTGAATCCTAGAGCATTAAGCCTCTCAAACCTATAATCCCTTTTATGAGATTCACGCCGACATTTTAAGGATCCTTTAGCTGTCGCCTTAAGAGTTATTTTTTGTTGATGCATATATCTAGAGCAAGGTGCGTTTGAATTAGGTAATTAAAGCTGTATACGGAACTTCTTGTTTGTGATATTAAGTTCTAAAAATTTAACTGTCCTTAGACTTATAGAAACTGTCCTTAGATTTATATCATTTTGGAAGGTATATTTTTTTAATTGAGTTGTGTCTTCGACTCATGTAGATCCGAATTAGAACTATTTCCATTCTTCTTCTTTAAGTTGAAAGCCTTAACCATAATATAAACAGAATGTCATTGAAAACGTTACAAAGATAATTGTATACTTATTCATTGTCCTATAAGATAACACCCTAAGTAGGAAATTGTCTCTAATGCATCGCTCGCAGGCAATTTATAGCCGTCTCATAGACCAACTTATTAATCAAACTATATAGACCTTTACGTATACAGTATATTATATTAAATTGATATCATCTCATGGCGTTTAAGTAAAATCCGATAACATCCTTTATTCGATTGTTCAATTTTAACATTGAAACATCGTACTTAAAAATTGATCCTATTTAAACGATTTATATTTTAATTCTCCATCTAGTTACTTGTAACTACATATAACCTCACTACAATGACATCGATAGAAATGTACAATAAAATCAATAATTTCTATTGTAAATTAATACATAGGAAGGTCACGCTGAGCACAGCGGTGTTTTTTATTTTTTTTATTTTTTATATTTAGTCCGTCCAATTGACTGTACCCCGCCTGATGGTAAGCTGAGGTAAAGTTCAAAAAGTAGTGGCCACCATTTCTAGAGATTGCCCCTAGAATGGTGGCCCCTACCTAGACGGCCTCAACAGATGTTTTTTCACGCCCCGCTTAAAGAGCCCAGGATTGTAGGTAGAAGGGAACACGTGAGTGGGTAAAGCGTTCCAGTGCTTTATGGTCCGACAAAAAAAGGAGTCACCAAACCGCTTGGTTCGCGATGGTATGGATTGCACTGTATGAGGATGACACCTAAGTCCTGCACGTGTTGTTCGGGACAAGAAGGGAGAAGGAGGAATCAATTGGAATAACTCATCGGAACATTCACCATGGTAAATGCGATAGAATACTGCCAAGGAGGCTATATCTCTACGCAGCTGCAGAGATTCTAGAGAACTGGTGACCTCAGGACTATCAATGATCCGGACTGCCCGTCGCAGCAATCTATCGAGAGCGTCTAGTAAGTACTGAGCGGAGCCATCCCACAGGTGAGAACAGTATTCCACGCATGGGGACGGATTTGAGTCTTATATAAAAGACACCGCTGCCTCGGCGTGAAAAACCGCCTCACCCTGTTCAGCACTCCGAGTTTACGAGAAGCTGTTTTAATAACGCTCTCAATGTAATTTAATGTAAGTGTTCTATGTAAATCACTGCATTGCCGCCGCAGTCCTCTAGTAACCCAACATCTTCATCCAAATTCATAGTAATGATGAGATTACTATCGACTATATCGATAGCCAACAAATAATAATTATACTTTTCCTCTGAATAAGGGCATTGTATGAGCGTGTTTATCTGTTATGTTTTTATCGTTTTGTCACAATACACTAAAATTTTGTAATCTTAAATATACCCAGAAGTCGGGGTGGAGGCGCTGTTAGCTGAAATACAGGTGAGAAGCCTAGTTCAGCAGCAGATGCTAATACCAGCCACAAATTGTAAATCTTAATTCTAACATTGTCAACCATAAATTGTGTTATTGTGTCGAATTTCTTTTGGTTAAATAAATAATAATTATTATAATATTATTATTTATCAACATAATAGTAAGTGTACAATAACTTATCAGCATATTAAAGATGTAAAACTCGGAAGCAGATAGATAATATACCCAATGATGAGTGTTTATCTTATGTTTAGGATCTGTGTTTTTCAGTCTATATAGCTAAAACTCATTTTATGTTGTCAATAATGTGTACACTAGTCCATTGATTCTTGATTCTTGGTAGGTACCTTTTTTTTCGTGCGGAGATCCCCTTGGATAAATCCCCGCCTGCCAGCGGGGGTGGTTATGTCGGGCTTGAACCGACTAAAACCGCACGCCGTCTCGGGTCTACAGACGTCGGGGTGTAAGGTTGCCCATAAAGCATATCCCTCGCACCCCGACTGACCCTCCGGTTTCGAGATGGCCCCCTCGGGTTTGGGGACCACGGTGTCCCCGTCTTGCCCCGGTTTGGGGGAGGGGGCTAGTCGCCCCGCCGTCCCGGCCTGCTTCTGCTGGGTTGACAGGTGGCTTCACCTGCCTGGCCTCATGGCCTGCGCTCATGGAGGATGGAGGTCATTAAGCGACCTCCGGCGCCTGGGTCGCCTGCAACGCGCGGCGAGCATGTTGCAGGCTCGGTGGGCCGGGAGAGTTCTAAATCTCTGGCGGCGGCGGCCCACGCGCTCGCGCTCCGCACTTTTGCCGCAATCATGCTGCCGAGCGAGAGTACTCCCACCCCGATGGCTGCCACGAGGTCACGCCTCGGCACCTCCCACGCCGGGCAGTTCGCCAGCGTGTACAGCCCCGAGTCCTCGCTCGCGTCACAGTGATGGCACTCAGGTGTTGGCTCCTTCCTGATCCGATGCAGGTGGTCCCCGAAGCTCCCCTTACCGGAGATCACCTGCTTCAGTAGGTACAAGAGGCTTCCGTGTAGACAATCATCCATGATGGGCCTTACCGCCGCCATTGCGGCGTGTCCTTCTTGGTAGGTATCTTTGCTAATAAAATTCACCAACGCCTAAACCATGTAGTCAAAAATATCATATCGCGAAGAAACCTAACTTCACTAAAATACCGAGAAGGCAATCTGGTGTAAAATTCAACCCCTAACCCTTTATACAAATAAGCTTTCTTTTATATTACTCACGTGAATAAGCTTAATTACATTCAAGTTCAAGTTACATTCACATAAACTTATATCTAATGAAAGATATATTTACTCATGTTACCACTGTTACCGCGTTTGAACATTTTACTTATAAAATACGTTTTATTGAAGGTCTTATGTATCTAGTAATATGTATTAAACAACCCAGTAACAGAAAATACATTTTGTATTTAATAATAATAAAGACAAGTTAAGGTGTACTAATAGGGGTGCTAATAACCGCCCCCGCTGGCCGGCGGGGGGTATCCGAAGGGATTTCCGCACGAAAAAAAAAAAAAAAAAAGGTACTAAAAACTTAAACACGTACTTACTTAAAAAAATATCGGTACCTTTTGAAAGCACTATTCCTTCAAATTGTAATAAATAAAAGCCACAAAAGTATGCGGTAAACATTATTGCACAATTTAAAGTGAGTGCAGAAAAAAACGACTGTTATTGAAAGGAAAAAAGTTTAGACAATTTTGTACAAAATTGAACCGCACTCCAAAATTTAAAAAGCCGGAGGAAATGCAAAAAAAATGTAGCAATATGAGATTTCGTTATTTGGTGTATTTCATGCGGAAACCAATCTCAAATTGCAATTCACAGAAGTGTATCTTCCGTTTGCGTCGATCTGACGTGTTATTTTTTATCTAGTAGAGCGTGCCACAGCGAGAAACAAAAATTATAATTATTTAAACTTTAACAAGTATTGTGAAATGTCGGTACACTTATCGTAACACCTAAACAGTATCGTATATCACCATTTGTACCTTCGTGAAATATGAACCATTAAATTTCGCGGTCAAGTGGCTACTTTAAAATGTGATACAGATTACAACTTTGTAATTATCTTCCTTCGAAAACTGCTACTAGTCGACAGCTGATCAGTTTAAATACAGGAAATATGATTTAGATAAAAAAAATGCAAAAAATCTTCTAAGAAGTTATCTGTCTAACCTAATCGCTAGAATAACGTATTGTGTATATTGTGACCTTTATAGTTTTTGTTTTTTTTTTACTTTTTATATTATTATAATTATCGATATTTTTAATTTATCGATAAAGATAGTTAGTGTCATTCTGATTTTGTATCATCATAACTAAAGTTGTTTTAACTATTTTCAAAATAACTACAGTCATAATGACATAATGTTTAAAATTCCTAAGGTCGCCCTAATTTTACATTTTATTTTCAGCTCATAAATCTTATCAGTAACCTAGCGACCTTCGTGGTTACGTTTGCCACTACGTACTAGAACTGACAACGATTCATTATCCATACCCACCACTTTTAAAATTATTTCAGCGCGCTGTTTTGCTTTATTGATATTGAGTATGTAGGCGAGTCGTCGAATAGGTATTTCAAACATAGTTGAAATAATCAATATCTTGAAAAAGTATAGTTTAATCAAACTTAGGTTAATTGAACAGTAGTCGAGTCAACCCAATATGCGTTATGAAGTATGTGACACAACCGTAGTTATGTTGAAAATAGTTAAAATAACTTTAGTTATAATGATACATAATCGTTTCTTATGTTTTCGTGTGAAATTCTCCGAATTCACTTCGTCGAAAGCTTGACACGGCGACTATGTTAAAGCAGAACTTGTATAAAATAAAATGATTTAGTGTCTCTAATCAGATCTATTGCCGGGAGAGGTAGTATACCCTCGATGTACCTACAGGTTTCCGACAAGTTTTAACCATTAATTCTCGCAAGTAACAACTTGCTTCAGGACCAACCCGGGTTTAAACATATATATATATATATATATATATATACATATTCTAGCCCAACCTCAGTCTCAGCCCCCGACCTAAATTTCAATCGATCATTACTGATTATTAAAGCAACTCACGTTAGTACAATTTTTTTAATTGAAAGTTAAGCAAACCGCACACCACTTCAATTATGTAGCCCCCATCATTCACTAGTATCTACCAAAGACTCTAGCAGATCTACGATATGTAACTCGTAGAGCGTCGATCACATCGCAAGTTCCCAGCGCAATGCCGGAGGAAACCGATATCCGACAATTTATTTATGTCCCTGTTTGCCTCCTAGCTTTATTTCTTCGTTTAGACACCGTAGGTAAAGTACTGAAGGGATTGCTCGTTCAAGAAATGTGATAAGTTAACTACTGAGATCATGAGAACTAATAACTACTGAGATCGAAACAAAATCGTAAGCATAGGTATATTTTTAGGTAGATTTCGATGAAATCGATCTACGAAAAACTTTTCAGACATTTATTTTAGACTTAAAAATGGCCTATCGATTAAAAATGTTTCCGACTGCAAGAATGTTCACCGGTTAGAAGTTATGATTTTTTTCCCGAAAAATTTTGGTTTTTCGCCCCTCCACTTTTAGTTAAAGTTTTAATCTTATAGTTTTATAATTAAAAGTTGTTGGTATTCATGTATACTATGGGATAAAATTAGAACGGTTCGATTATCTTTCATGGAACGTGAAATTTTGAGGAAAAACTGATTTCACAAAAAGTGAGGCCCTACCGTCCCCTTAGGCGGGATTCCACCCGTTCACGAACTTAAACTAAGTTTACACCCAAGCAATTTTTGACCGCAGTTTGAAAGCGATCAGGGCAAAAATGCGACCGTGAGAGTGCCGCAAATTTTGGGAAGTGGAACCATACATACATATATATATATATATTTAAACTTTTTGACCAGTGGTCATTTCGGACTCAGGGGGTCATAACTAGACCTCCTATGAAGAATTTTTTTAAAAATTCGTCAGTAGTCAAGAAACCAATAGGTAGATCGATGTCATCGAAATCTACCTTTTTTTTTTGCGGAAATCCCTTCGGATACCCCCCCGCCGGCCAGCGGGGGCGGTTATGTCGGGCTTGCACCGACCAAAACCGCACGCCGTCTCGGGTCTTTAGACGCCGGGGTGTAAGGTTACCCATAGAGCATATCCCTCGCACCCCGGCTGACCCTGGGCCATCTCACCACTAACAGCATCGCTCATCCTGTCTCCTCTGAAAGCAGAGGAGTACGAAATCTACCTAAAATTAAACATGTTAATAAAATAATATTAATTGCTTCATGAAATCTACCTGTGCGTTCCCCCTGCGGGAACGGATTTTTTTTCAAATTGCGATGTATTTAAATTGCTAACTTCAAAAAATAAATGTTTTGGCTTTGATATCATAATGTATAAATAACGAAATATGAATAGTTTTTCCCGTTCCCGCAACCCATTCACCTATTCCAGGGATAAAAAGTAGCCTGTGTGTTATTTTCTGTGGGAAATTATCTCAGGAACTACTGGTTCGAGTTGAAAAATTATTATTATACATATTATTTAGTATTTTCATCATGCCTATCACCACATAATATTGAGTACTATATCTTACTACAGTACTCACGTACTAATGATTATAAATAAAAATATTTATCGATGTAGCGCAACAATAAAACCATTTTGACAGCTTGAGTCGCTCTCTGGCGTCGAATAGTAGGTACCTTACCGAAATTCAACTAACTGGTTTATCTGATTTTGTGTAAGTTAATTATGACTCCGTTGACTTCCGAAACGACATTTTGATTATCTAATTACTTTTATAAAAAGTAGTGATGTAATGACATGATCATTTTGAGTTGTAAAGTTATAAATAACTTACCTAGCTTAGCGTTTAAGATCAAAACACATGCATATATATCATGAAACGAATATAATAGTAGTTATATAATATACCGATTTTAATAAATCATGCGGTGGTCTGACATACGCCATAAACCATTTGCATAAGCCATGGCTCTTACTTCGTCCATATCATTGAACCAATTAAGTCTTTTGCCTACCGCCAAAAGCAAGTTTCTTAAAAAAATTTAACAGATTAAAAATTAAAGAATCATTTAAAAAATATTTATATTGTAATTGTAGCGTTACTCGGTTCAGGGCACATTTTCATCATCGGAGTTTCTTTATAATACTCGTAATCCTGGTATATTTAAATCTATACTGTGCAGTAGTAGATCGCATCAAATCCATACTTTATTATTTAACATTATAAATGCCGCATTATAAAAGTAACTGTGACCTTTTCAGAGAACCGGTGAACCAACTTTGTGGAAATTTGGCTTAGAAATATTATATTATGACCTAAAGAAGAACATATGATACTTTTTATTTCGGAAAATAGTAATTTGCGCAATCAAAAACTTCCATGCGAGCGAAACCGCAAGCAGTAGCTAGTAATATATTATTCTTAGCACTATGAAGTTGGCTGATTAGCATATACGAAGGGGCGCAAATGTTACATAAAAATTAAATTTTATACCAAATGATATTGGTCAAATATGACGGCTGCACTTAGATTTAGCCGGCTAGAACTAGGTGCAGCACAGGTGGTTAAACTTAAATCTGTCCCACTTGATACTTATATTTGGTTGGTACTACGAGTATATTAAGCCTTCACCATACTAGTTAGAACTATGCGAACATTAATATTTTGGACAGAGATGGACACCACGTTCCCTGACGCAGATAGATTAATTTAGAAAAAAAAAATTATTTATAAAAATACGATTTTGAAGGAAAAAGTAATGAACGATATCTAATGTTTTTATATCTGATTTCGATTGTTTAATGTGATAATCTTTTCAAGCACTTTTTATAGCGAAAGCTTCTTACAACACCGTTCATCACCAGCTTTTCCTTTGAGATTAATTGATCAGCAACGATAGTTGTCATCGATAATAAGCTTTGTGTTTTATTGAGTTACTGGTGGTAAGTCATTAAATAACTCTACGGACGCTGTCAAAACTTAGTACAATTATTATCTGAGCTTAGTGGACCTGACAATGTTTCTATTATGATGTCGTTCATACAACGGTCTAATATGGTTACCAGGCCTCCTGGGGTGACCTACTTATACACTACTTACATCCACTTATTCTTCTTCACTGTTATAAAGTCGAGGAGATATTACATTTAATATTAATTCGATATTCGAAGTCAGAGGTTAACTTTAAAATTAATTTTAACTATATGTCTCATTTCGACTAACGTTCACCGCATCAATTATTTACAGTACAAAGACGGTGAAAGTGAGAGATTAAATCAAAATATAATAAATGAATGAAACTATAGAATTGTTATAGTTACGATAACTATTGCCTATATTGTATTGATACTGCACGTTGGGCGAATTACGAACAATGGATATCACAGAAGAGAAATAACAAAAACTTAACTGATTTAGAAACAACCATTTTTAAGCTAATGTAAAATTACAAAAGAAAGTAATAGAGAAAATAAGATCATTGGTCAAATAAGGTTCTCTAAAACGATAGGTAAGTATGTACATAAGAGGAAGAAAAAGAGGAGATTAGGAAGAACTGCCCCTTAAATTCGATATTAAGAGAAAATGATGTGATATGTACGGTATGCCCCTCAGGGTGCCGATTCATCAGTACTGGGCAAAAACTAATTGATTCATTAACCTACCACTTATAATTCACCAGTGGAGGTCCTGGAAGTGCTATCTTATGTAATGAGCACAGAATTTATTTAATTTCTACTATCATAAAATATAATACTTGTAGTATTAAAAATCAATAGGATTTTGCTCCTTAAATCATTCAAATTTCGTCTCTAAGCAAACATTATACAAACTAAAGTAGGTACAAAAGGGCCTTAAATACTTTCGCTTATCGATAAATTTTCGCAAATATCACGAACGCTACCAAGCTCACGTGCCCCAAGTAATAAGATTAACAACACAAAGCCGATAAGAATCGCTTTAATAGTTTCCGGAATAAGCCAAAATCATTTGATCCTTTGTAGCGATGTTTTATACAAAACCGAAGCAAATAAAAGCAATGTAAAGTAAACCTCAGATTTTTAGCTAAGTAGTTTTGTAATCACTTTCCCACGTGCCGCCTTTTCATGTTAGTAAATGGAAGAATATGAATCGCAATTATGCAATTTAGAGCCTGCTGTCGATGATATTAGTTTAATTACTCGTTAGCTTCCTCTTCTATCAGTATTTTCCATAATCGTAAACCACAATCTGCGATTGCATATAAATCTGTTTGTTTTACACACGGATGCCAAGACACGTGAGCTATTAAAAGTTTTATTAAGCTTAATGTAAATTTATGTAGACGACAACATGAGATATATATATAAGATCTTTTCGCTACATCTTGGACTTGGACTATATTCTAAGAAATTCCTTTCAGTACGATCGGGGGAAGACCTATTTGGTCATTTCTAATCGTAGTAATTTTCAAAAAAGAGCATCATCGATATTGTCCAGAATATAATGTTCTTTCATAACATTAATTGAAACTCGCTGTTTGAACTTTAATGGTATGAATTGAATTTCATTTGTACAACTGAGCAGACTTTTGCTTATAGATGTTTACGTTAGGCTTTTTTTTATTCCCGCAATGTGAGCATTAGGTTTATAAAACAAATTATACTTATCTCTATTATATTCTAAGTACAGCCTCAGAATACTTCAATATTTAAATTCCATCAACTATATGAATTATAGCTCTTAAACAGTTTTACCGAACAAATGTTTTTTTTAAGAATTATATGTGTTCGTTATGTATAATAATCTAAAGGATTTAAATTTCCAAAGATTATAATTTGTGTAGATTGGTTCAAACCTACTTTTAAGTTGCTGCCCGAACATAAGAACAATATGTGCCAAGTATAAATGGTACCATTTTTATTCGTTGCGAGCTTCTTTGTCCCTTTATCAGTGTCTTTTTATTCGCACATGTAAATGCATTTAGCTCCCACCTCCTTATCTTGGCGAACATCATTAATCTTGTATAACAATGTACCGAAGCGGTGAGCAAGCTTCGACGGCTTAATCAAGCGCCGTACTTGCAGTATCACTACCTACACTCTTTTTAATCTACAAAGATACCATTTTTACATGCTATCTCTAGATGACTTAAAATATATTATATCGTTTACCGTTTCCGTACTCGTACTCGTTTAATACATACCCAGTTTTTCTTTAAATTGAGATATAAAATATTTTAAGATATATTAAATTAAGATGAACTTTATTTAGACATGTGAGCAATTTCATCTTATTTCAAAACCTTGGATAAGTAATTTCTGAAGAAAATCACTGTGATCCAACAGTCCGCAATAAAAATGTTTTCTATTTACGGAAAACTGCAATATGGACTTATTTTTCTAGCGATGATTAGACGGTTCACGTACACCTAGGAGGCTTTTTAATGTCAACAAGCAGACACCGTCTTCCTTATTGAGGCTACAAATAGCAGTTCCTATTTAGGTGTTTAGGCACTGACCAGAAGCTACTTAAGCCTAACACTGGTGACGCAAGCATCCAAAATAGAAAAATATGTCGAATTGTAAACCACCGCAGAGGTTATTATAGGTTCTAAAGGTTCGATCCGTGAATATAAAAAAAACTGTAAAATACCTACATGAAAACTAGCTAACCATATAAATTCAAAGACATCGAACGTAAGAAGAAAAATGCAGAATGAAATATCAAAAGAGACGCGACACTTCATTCGGGTCACGTCAATGAACGGTAAAATTATATGTTTCATACAAATGTGCTATAATTGCGTATCAAAAATGGGGGTGGTGTTAGGAGAACGAAAAAGACTTACGACCTTTTAACTTCACTATCCGCGAGTAAAAGTCAAACGTGCGCGTCCGCCTGCTCGTCATTTGTTTAATGCGTCGCTGAACGCCGCTCATTCCGCTCCGCCGTCCGCCCGGCGGATACGCCGGCACTCAGGACGCACACTAAGTCTTGACATAAGCACCAAAGAGGATTTAATCTCCTAAATTAGTATGTATATATTCTATTCTACGACATTCTACACAGCGCTTTCTAGACCCAAATTAAGCATAGTTTAACTAGCTTGTGTTATGGGTTCCAGAATGCGGATAAACATACTTATATACTTTTTTGAAGTGAAAACTTCTTTAGCGGCGTTGTGCACTTTTTTTGTAATGGGTAAAAAGGTTAAACTCACGTCAGTACCCACGTGACCTGATCGTAAGACAACAAATATAGAAGCGCTAATTTCACACTGTACTTAACATCCTTGGTGGCGCGTTCGTCTAATAAGCGGTCATTGACTTTGTCAAGACTGAGATCGATTCCGACCCAAGAAACACTTTTTGTCATCATATAACTTTTTGTAACATTTATTCAATTTTGTGCCATAAATCTATGGATATAAAATGGAAATTAAACAAAGTCCATCTATTAATGAAAAAAGTGACGAAGTAATAGCGAAAGAAAATGAGTGAGTACTTTATAAATATACTAGCTGTACCCGCGACTCCGTCCGCGTGAACTTCCAAATTGTGAATCTAAACCATCCTCGAATCCCCTTGAACTCACACAAAAAATTTCATCAAAATCGGTCCAGCCGTCTAGGAGGAGTTCAGTGACATACACACGCACACAAGAAATCTTTTATATATAAAAATGAATTGCTGTTCGTTAGTCTCGCTAAAACTCGAGAACGGCTGGACCGATTTGGCTAATTTTGGTCTTGAATTATTTGTGGAGGTCCAGAGAAGGTTTAAAAGGTGAATAAATATGGAAGTTGTTATCGATTGAGGCAGTACGAAGTCTGCCGGGTCAGCTAGTATATATATAAAGATTGGCGATGATGGTTCTGGTAATAATGATGGTGAAAAAGTCGTTAAAATTATGAGAGATAAACTTTTTAATGTGAAATAATAATAATAGTTCTGAAGTGTTATCTTTTTGTAATATAAATTGTCATGTTTGTGTACGATAGCGCAATAAATGAATATTATGTTACCACATAAATGACTTAGTACTTTTATACTGATAATTAAAGCAATTCGTTCAAAATTATTCCCTAAGCATTCCAAAATATCAAAAATGCACAACGTTAATATTCAAGTTTTCACTTCTGCCGGCACTCCCGGAGTGCAACCCGTCGGTTTTTTTTTTGTAAAAACATTAATATTATGCATAGATACACCCAGACCAATGCAAATAGACGTATTCACGCATACAAATATTAGGACTCCCCCGGTCGTAGCAGTCGAATGCATTACCGCTACACCACAGAGGCTGTATTCTTCTTAAGTTTGAAAATGAGTACAAATTTATATGATTTAATATAATTTTAAGATTTTAGGATAAGGATTTTATTGTCGATAGGCTTGCGTTTGACAACTGTATCACCTGTTGGTAAGTGATCAAGTGGTCGAAGATGTCGCACGCTTGCCTAGAAGCAACCTTGAGTTACGAAAACATTTAATATCTTAATATATCTAATAAGATAATGAACTTATTGTTCATAATTATTGTCCCAGTTACTAATAGTAGTAATTAGGATTTGAATTTTATACCCAGTGCAAGGAGTCGTGATCAACATTTCTGTCACGGCTATGTACCTAAGACCATGGTGAAATAATTCCTCATGTCAATTAGTTATAATATATAAAAATGTATCTCTGCTATTATAAAATTGTAAATTAATTGTGTCTGTACATTAGAAATATTTAAAATAATACTTGGATTATGTTAAATAAAATAAATATATTTTTCGAATTGTTGTCTGTTTGTTCGTGATGGACGTAAAAACTACTGAGCATATTTTGATGTGGTTGTCTTTTATTAGAAAGTCTCGGTCAGACTTAACATCTGCCTTACATTTGATCGCAATCGGTTGAGTAGAACCGGAAATATGATCAAAAGTCGCATTAACCGACATCCACGTGGACGGAGCCACAGGCATCAGCTAGTATATTTATGTGGTCATATACATAACCCACGCCTTCATACTCACTAAGGGGTAAGGTTACATAGATAATTACATTTATTAGCATATACTAACAAAAATGGAATAAAATACATTTTTATAACTAACCTAAAATCTAAAGCTGTTGATACAACAAGCGGCGTCATCACGATTTGCGATCTTCATTACTGTTAAGTCAGTGGTCGCAAGATCCTGCTCAGTGCAAATATTAATGTACAGCATTAGTCTCGGTTGCATCCATAGCTTGTTATTTAGAACCAGGTTAGGTGTTCTCTTCCACTGTCTCACTTGATTTGGCTTATCTTGACTTTTTCGGGAGCGACTGCTCGTCAGATAATCAGCAGGTGTACTGGCTAGCAGGTAAGGTTGGCTTGGGTCTCGAAGACCTTGGTGAGAGTCTTAACAAGGTTTTTGGAACCCAACTAACCTCACCTTTTGGCCGGTATACCCGGAAGTGTAAATATTGGTATGCATGAATATGTATATTTGCATTGGTCTTGGTGGTTTTATGTAAAATACGTATGTATGTACAAAAGATAATTTTTACCCATATTGTAGAACCCATATTACAAGCTTATTAAGCTATGCTTCCCTTGGTTAAGGATAGCGTTGTATAGAATGTTCTAGATAATTATCTTTATTTTTTGTACAATTCATTTGAAATTGATAAAAGTATTATGCGCCATTCTGTGTCTACGACTTATGCCATAGCCATTTGAAGGGGGAAAAATAATTCATGATATATTTATGTTTATCTATATTTTTGTTTTATATTAACACTTAATTTCATAATATTTACAAAATATTATATTTCTATTCTAAATATTGTTTCTTTTTTTACAAAATGTACATTCACAGCCACAAGAAAAAACAATAATTTACAAAGTTGCACTGAATACATTATATACAATACCTAACCTTGGCATCAAATATTTTAACATTATTAATTAATGACTAGAAATCACAAGTATCATTTACGATATTGGTTTACTTTTGTTGCCACCAGGTTATAGCATCGAGTAGGTCGTCTTCATCCACGTGACTTACTTGTCCTTCATGTGACTGGTAATTATTTGGAATATAACCACCTGAACACGCCGATGACACTCCAGATGAACAATCTGAGCCGACCGGTGAAGGCACTGATTCTGAGTACGGAGAACTATCGCCAAAAATTCCCTCGTCGACTTCGTACATTTGAGAAATCATGGTTTGAACTGGTCTAGGAATCCCAAGGGCAGCATCACTTTCATCGATCAAATTTTGCAAATATTTGATATATTCTACTACCATTTTCAGGGTATCAACTTTGCTTAGTTTCTTCCCGGACCCACGACGAGCACCACCAGATAATGCAGCGATGACTGTGGCTGGCAGCCGTTTCCTCAGGGCATTGAATCCATCATTCACTTGTTTCACACGATTTCTTTCGCGGGCGTTCCTTCTTGCAATTGAAGCTGCTTGCGGCCCAACGTATGGATTATTTTTGTAACTGTATTTCTTCTTATCAGTTTGTAAATCCAATGTCAAATATTTCCTTTCCGGAGCGGGTGCTATTGGCACCATTCTTGGAGCATCGCTTTTAACGTAAGCGACATGATAGCTGGATGGTTTATTATGATGTATTCCTTGAAGCATTTTCTTGGTGTCAAATTAAAACGACGTAGATAGACGTATGCGCACGCGGCAGGTAAAGTGTATGGGAGCTTTTTCGAGCTTCGACGTTCTCGGCACCGAACTAGTGAATGAGCACTACGGATCGATGCGCCGCGTTATATGGGCGCACCTTTACCAAAAAAAATGGACGGGACCCCTCACTCCCCTTCTTTGATCATTTTTTGGGTTGTTACCTGATACATTCTTTCAAACGTGTACTCAAATTATAGACCTGTACACGTGCCACGTAAATTTAAATATTCTAATAAACACGGACATGTTTGATTTTAGTCGTTGAAATACTTCGTAGTTTATTGTTAACATTAATTTAATCAGTATATTAGTTCAAAAACATATAGGTACAATATTAAAGCCCTATTACTTTGCATTTTAAAATTATTAACGGCGGTTAAAGGATATTTGAACTCAGGGAATTTTTTGCTATATTGAGTTAGCGGCAGAGTGGTAGAACATCAGAGGTCGTGGGTTCGATCCCGCTCAGTGCAAATAGTTGTATGCATGAATATGAATATATCCATTGATCTGAGTGTTTCTGTGTATAATATATATGTATTTACGAAGAAATTTTTCAAGTAGGGATGTTTATCAACATACTAAAAGTCATAATGCAGCTAGCTAATCTACGAGTATATTTACTTTAAGTGTACTTTCAGTTTAGGTGTAGAGGATTTTAAAATATTTTTTGCACATATTTGGATACAGCTGATTTTTTTTTCAGTGGTTTTACATTTGCATGGCGATATTTTTGGCAGGTAGCCCATAATGAATTTATTTAAATTTTAAGGACCATTGTATGCGGTGCAAGAGCTATGAGGGGTAGCAGTGAGGGCGTTTTTCCGTACAATCTGTGCGCAACAGCAGGGAGGCCACGCAGGGTAGTGGCTGGCAGTTTTTAGGTTATTACATGTTTAAAATTATATTCCTCTCTGGCAATGATGAGTGATGGCTTTCCCACCGACCAGTCACACATTTAAGTCAAAGGTTTCAGAGCTTTTGCAATTTATATGAGTATACTTAGGTAAGTTCTTCCTAATTATATTATATTATATTGTGTAATTATAATGGAAAAAACACCAGGAACTTTCTTACAATCAATCATTTTGGGTCAGGTTTTCATTGCAGTTTTCGTAACAAGAAATAACGAAGATTATGGTAAGTGTTATGTATCCTTGTCTGCCTGTTTTTTTTTTTGCAAGGGGCAATCTTGTTATTTTCTTCGAAAACCAGTAAACTTTTCAAGGGGTTCTCCAGAATACAGATGTGTCTCCAGCAATTTTTTTTATTCTTTCGTGCATTTTCCGAGGCAGATTTGATGAACCTTTACGTAACCTTATGTGCAAGTGCCAGATCCAATTTGTTTTTTGAATTACAACGACGTTTTTTCTACCGCCTTTGCCTTTTGAGTCACTCCAAGGTTCTGTTTAATAATATTCTCCATTGGAGTGTAAATATTTTGCCTAAAAAGAGTTTTAAACCATTTCGTGCCATCTTATCGACAATAAAAATAAATTTCTCAATCTTACCACTAGAAAACATCACATTCGAAGCAATAAGTTACCGTTTTCTTTTTTGCAATAAAATTTCGTCTTCACTGAAACTTTTTTTTTCAGTAGTTGGCTTATTTTTGACAAGGAACATTGTTATTACCCTCATTTTCACTATCAGAAGTAAAAAAAATATTTTTCGTCATTTTCTGAAGACTCCTCAAGAATGCCCATGACTAAAACGCTCACTCCTCCAAGTCCACTGCGTGTACTTAATATTAATAATAATTGAGCTGAGTGAGACGAAGTCGAGCGAAAGCTCCTCATACCAGACTTCAGGATTTTCTTTGTCACAGGTCTCCTCCTAAACTACTAATCCAATCAGAACCAAATTTGGCATGATTAAAGAGGTCAATCAGAGGAAGGTTTATGGATATAATTTGAAAAAATTAATGCTACCACAGAGGAATGATCACCGTTAAAAAAAATTCAGATGGAATTACATAATAACCGCTCGAGACACTGTGACCAAACTTTACACGCTCAGAAAGCATGTCCAGAGTTGTGACATTCAAAAAGAATTTTCAAAATCGGACTTGCCACGGAGGAATGATCACTGTTCAAAATTTTCAAAATTTGAATCACGATGTCTCACTCAGCTCAACGTTGCAAGCAGCGATTCGCCTTGCAGACCTAGTATAATAAGTAACAAAACATAAAACCTGAAACTAACTTATGGCACAAAAAAGCAACATCGCTAATTATTATTATTAAAGTCCAAACAGAACCATAATTAAGTAAAACTTACCATTAAATCAGATTGTATTCACAATTTTGTGGGTTTTAACGGAACCCTAACTATTTTTCTGAAATTAAAATGAAATAAATAGTATACGTTGCGCGTTGCAGGCGACTCAGGCGCCGGAGCTCGCTTAACGACCTCCGCCCTCCATGAATGCAGGCCTGGGGGTGGCAGGTGTGGCCACCTGTCACCCCAACAGAAGCAGGCCGGGACGGCGGGGCGACTAGCGCCCCTCCCCCAAACCGGGGCAAGACGGGGAACCGTGGTTCCCAAACCCAAGGGGGCCATCTCGAAACTGGAGATGGTCCAGGGTCAGTCGGGGTACTAGGGATATGCTTTATGATCAACCTTACATCCCGACGTCTGAAGACCTGAGACGGCGTGCGGCTTTAGTCGGTTCAAGCCCGACATAACCGCCCCCACTGGCCAGCTGTATCTGAGGGGATTTCCGCACGAAAAAAAAAGGTATGGTATACGTTTTTTTAAAGTTGTATCTCCAAAATAGTAATTTACTCTCGGTACTTCAAATTGCCTGAAGACACAGAACGAGGCACAGAACTAGGCTATAGTCTTGGGTACTCGTATTTTTTTAGGGTTAACAAGTATTTTTGTTTTTACACTAACGGGAAGTATTTTACATACTTATATTGAATAATTTAAAATATTCGCCTTTACATTTAGCCTTAGTTATTTTGTATAGTAACAGTTTCTAAAATCGATTTATGTTTTGCTACAATCTATCTGACACCTAATTCATATTATAGGAACTCTACATTCGTAATATATTCTCATAAGGGGGGTTACGGATCTTCAATTTATTTTAGAAAAAACCCGTACCTATGTATAATATTAACTTCGGTATTAACTTACAAAATTAAGAAATATACTTTAAGAAAAAGTTAGTATATCTCTTTTAGTTAGTATATCACATATTGTACCTACTCAGTAATTTTGGAAGTGAAAACTTCTTTAGCGTCGTTGTGCACTTTTTTGTAATGGGTAATAAAGGTTAAAAACTCGCGTCAGTAAAACACGTGACCTAAACGTAAGACAACAAATATAGAAGCGCTAATTTCACACTGTACTTAATAACCTTGGTGGCGCGTTCGTCTAATGAGTGGTCGTTGACTTCGTCAAGACTGAGATCGATCCCGACCGAGGCCCAAGAAACACTTTTTGTCATCATATAAAATTTTGTACCTAATATTTATTCAATTTTGTGCCATAAATCTATTGATATAAAATGGCAATTAAACAAAGTGCATCTATTAATGAAAAAAGTGACGAAGAAATAGCAAAAGAAAATGAGTGAGTACCTACTGTATAAATATATTGGCGATGATGGTTCTGGAAATAATGATGGTGAGAAAGTTGTTGAAATTATTGATGGAAGTTGATTTTTCTAAGTTTTAAATTCTTAATGTAATATAAATTGTCATGTTTGTGTACGAGAGCGCAATAAATGAACATTTTATGTTACCACATAAATGATAGTACTTTTATACTGATAATTAAAGCAATTCGTGCAAAATTATTCCCTAACTATTCCAAAATATCAAAAATGCACAAATTTAATATTCAAGTTTTCACTTCTGCCGGCACTCCCGGCGTGCAACCCGTCGTTTTTTTTTTTAAATAACATTTCAACCTCTATCTTGTAAAATTAAAAAAAATGTCGCTTAGATCAAATAGCCTTTCGACCGACGATAAGATTAACATTACTTGAATTATCTACTTAAAAGCAAACGTTAGTGAAACTTGTGTATTTAGTCCGTAATAAAAAAAACATTTTAATGGTAATCTTCATTACTAGTAATAAACGAAAATATCAAAAATGCACAAATTTAATATTCAAGTTTTCACTTCTGCCGGCACTCCCGGCGTGCAACCCGTCGTTTTTTTTTTTAAATAACATTTCAACCTCTATCTTGTAAAATTAAAAAAAATGTCGCTTAGATCAAATAGCCTTTCGACCGACGATAAGATTAACATTACTTGAATTATCTACTTAAAAGCAAACGTTAGTGAAACTTGTGTATTTAGTCCGTAATAAAAAAAACATTTTAATGGTAATCTTCATTACTAGTAATAAACGATAAAAGTATGCATTTGTAGTTGCCATATGCTCCCATAAAATATGTAGTTAGAAATTATCTTTATCTTATACTTAATTAAGTATATTTATCCTATTACTAATGAAATGAACTAATATTGCTACTATCTAACAAAGTGAAATTTAGTTGCAGTAATATTATGTATATTAGAACTTTAACATTGCAAAGTAGATATTATGTAGTAACGAACAGAGGTGGCGCTTGTGGGTCAGCTGGTATTTTCACTGTCAGACAATGTAACTTTCACGAAAAGGATACAAATAGCAGCCCATGCGGTTACTAGGCTTGGCAAAAGATTTATTAGGATCAATAAAATAAAATTATAAAAACAAGCTTCATTGTATTTAGAATACCATGAAAGACCATAACCAATAGAAATACCTACAAAAAACACGCTATTTTATGTATTTAAAACTAAAATAGATCTTAATGTTAGTCTATTAAGGTTTATTTCCAGGTATGAATTTAATTGTTAATACTCAAAACTCGGTAGACACTTGAACCTGCACACTAGGCGGCATTACCTTCAGTGAATAACTGAAAAAGGTTACTTTAATTTAGAATGGAGAAACGACTGAACGGCTCACTATTGTCAAAGCCATTGTGCAGTAAAAAGATTACACAAGGAATGTGGGCCAGGCCATTGAGACACTGGGAAGAATAAATTGTTTAGAGGCTTTCAATCATCCATTGAGTAAGGCGCTAAAGTGATTTTAATAGACTCGGCGTCGCCTCCAAGAAACTATTCTTGTCAGTTGTTTTTTTTTGACCAGTATATATTCTTGTTCAATTTTGTAAATTAAAATGGTATTATAATTATGAATCTAGAACATAAATATTTATACAAACATACATATATATATATATATATATATATATATATATATATATATATATATATATATATATATATATATATATATATATATATAAATGAATCCCTATTTACCTTGGTTACGGCATTATGAACTACTACACCGATTTCGATAATTCTTTTTTTTTCTATTTGTTATTGTCAGGAGAAGGTTTTTATGAATAATGAAATGAAATTCCCTTGGATTCCCCGCCGGCCAGAGGTTGCGGTTATGTCGGGCTTGAACCGACTAAAACCGCACGCCGTCTCGGGTCTTCAGACGCCGGGGTGTAAGGTTGCCAATATAGCATTTCCCTTGCACCCCGACTGACCCTGGGCCATCTCCGGTTTTGAGATGGCCCTCTCCGGTTTGGGAACCACGGTGTCCATATATACCATTCTAGGGACAATCTCTGGAATTGGTGGCGACTACTTTTTGGACTTCACCTCAGCTTACCATCAGGCGGGGTGCAGTCAATTTGACGGACTAAATATATTAAAAAAATATACTTATCTTCTTTCTTCTTCTTATATATAAAAATGAATTGCTGTTCGTTAGTCTCGCTAAAACTCGAGAACGGCTGGACCGATTTGGCTAATTTTGGTCTTGAATTATTTGTGGAGGTCTAGAGAAGGTTTAAAAGGTTTGTCATCGATTGAGGCAGTACGAAGTCTGCCGGGTCAGCTAGTATATATATATAAGAATCCCTATTCCCCTTGGTCACGGCAACAAGCGTAAACTGCTGGACCAATGAATGTCACTAAAATGACCGTATTAACTTTTATAATGTATGCCATATTAATTATGGCGTTTGAAATACCTGTCAGTTGTTTGTATAATTGAGACGATTGATATATTGATGTTTTCCACATGGCCAGTTGTATGACGCCTGTTCCCGTGTCGGAACCCCAACAAAATTATTTATATACGCACCCGAAAAACAGGCCAAGAATTTAATATAATTATCAAAATATATTACAATAGTAGACACTACATTTTGTTTTTTTTTATATGATTGTACCAAATTCAATATTCATAGTTAACAGAACAACGGTCAGCTAATGTGAAATAAAATTGATACTTTCAGCTTGTGAACAAGAATATAGGATTGTTTTACTTATAATAATGGCTGGTAAATGACAATAGAACTTATTTCCAAAAAAAACATGTGCAAGCCTTGTGCTTGCCATTTAGATCTCTTCTTCAAAATCTACCAACGTGAATAAAAATGATTCGCCAAATTTGTTGCTAAGTGCAATCGTCAATCTTTGTCATAATTAAATTTTAGTATATGTATTCTTAATGTGGCTTCATGTTTGGAGTATAGTTCACAAGAAAGTCGTTTTATGAAGCAGCTTACTTACCTAATTCCCCAGAGTCAAATAACTCCTCATTTTTGGGCGAAAAAAAAATTAGAACGAATATTAAGACCATCCATCATTTTAGTACAGAATCTCCTTCCTGCGAATGAATTCGCAAAATATAATAAAATTGTGGGAGTGATCGAAACATAAAATGCAAGCAACAATAGCGCCACAGGCGTGCTCACAATACTATCGTCAAATAACATTTAGCCAGCCCACACCTTAGAAACTCGCAAAATAGAGACATCTCCTGAACACAATGAACTTCGAATAAGTAAACGGAACCATAACTGATAATTACACTCTTTGTATCACTGATATTGCAAGATTTTACAATGAAACTAACAATGGGCTAAGAAGAACCTATTGTGAAAATTGCAATGGAAATACATTTTGATTGAGCGTATCTAAAGTCCCTAGAATAATGTTCGATATTGTTGATAAACTTGTACTCTTGTTTATCATAGGAATAAAGTCTAGAAAAAGTTTTTAAGTACCTGTCTTCTCGACGAACAAAAAGTAGTCACATTTAACTTGCAAAATTAATGGGCTGTTATCCTTGTTCATCGACAGAGGAAAGTGTAGACACAACTATGTGGGCAGCACACGAGTAATAAACTCATTCAAAGGATTATTGGTTGACAAGGAGCGATCGAATGGCAGTTCCATTACGTGGACAGAGTCTAGCTAATATTTATATACCGTTGAAACCAGACGATGCAGATATGCGGCCCGGTGGTCCATCGTGTATTGGAAAGTCTTTGATCGATAAAGTTGTAACTTTAATTACTAAACTGGAACCGTGGGTTGCTTTAAAAGGCACCGCGCCACGCGTCGAGGACCTCCACAGAATCTGAATCTCGAAGCAAAGGCAAAAATAACTACAAGTCAGTAAATTTGAATTTATTTGCAATTTTTATTACATTTAAATATTTTACATGTTATTACTGCATAAAGAGGCGAAGATAACTCACAATTTGTTCCAATTCTTTTTATTAGCATGATATTTATTTTACTTGTTGTCAATAACATACAGTGTTATGAATCTTACAGAATTGTTTCAGCAGAATTAACATAACGTTATATTCCTAATACCTAGACATAATATGAAATGATCAAATGTTGAAGTACGAATATCTACGTCAGTTCAACCATATATGGTTGAACTAATATTACAGAGAATCTTTGTTTGTCGAAAGAAGTGTTTGGCACAAGCCATAGTGTATAGAAAGCGCACCTTGCGAGCATGTGTGCAATCCTTTCGCATCTGCCGATCTTGCACTGATTTTTATATGAATAATATGACGAATTATGTCTGAACTTTTATTTGAGATGGCACCTTTCCGGATGTGTCTTGACAGCGGATGTTACCTTCCCTAGTAATATTTTGCGAAATATAAAGAAAAAAGTTTGTTTTAATTATATTTTACTGTTTAAACTGATTTATATATAAAGATATAATTATATATTTTCAGTAAACAGGTCCTTGATTTGCCTACTTATAAGTTAGGTAACCAAAACCCACATATTTTTTGCTGCTGTAATAGGCACATTATTTCCAAAAACCACAAATCCGACCCACATTAAGGCGCCAATAGTGATATACCTATCAATCGTCTACAGGGGCGTATCTTTAATAAAGTTATACGCATGACAATGTGCACAGAATAGAACATTGTTGTACAACACAACATCTCCCTTTGACATATTATAAGCTAAAAAGTGCCCTCTTCAGCCTTTGTGTATCCATGTTTACAGTAACCACACGTGGGCAAGTTTAATTCTCCCTTACCATATTTTTTCCGAGGGTAATTTTTGGAATTCTCACTGTGTGTTCTAAAATTGAATTAGAAAGTTTTTAATGTGATATTAAATGTTGTAAACAGCCATATCTGATCCCCACGATCCGCGGCACGTCCCGCAGAGAAACGCAAATTCAAATTTAATTAAGATAATGTAATCATATATATGTGTACTTAGAGGTTAGTTTTATATTTATAAAAACTTTAATGGATTATTACGGAGCTATTTTAAGAGGATCATTTGACTGAGGCGTGAGGTTATTTCTCTAAAAGTATTCATTTGTTTCGCTGGAGTAACAGGGTAAAATTATAACTCTAAGCACACTTTGCCCCACCCATCTTTAACGGGTTTATTTCGGAAGGTTAAATAAAACAGTTTTGATTTACTTAAATAAGCAAGGTTTAAAACTATTCACCGGACTTAATTACATGTCTTGTTAAACGTTGGCGTACTTTTATGCCGATATAGTAAACCAATCAGCAAGTGTATATTTATTTTTAGCTACCAATTATGCCCGTTAACATTATCTCGATTACACAGCGTGGAGTTCGAATTTTATAGAGCCACTTTGACTGGTCACTTGAAGATTCACAACTTATGATATTATTATTTACATACGAGTATATTCCAAAATATCGCGAGTTATTATGAGAAGTATATTTGCCGTAAATTGCTAGGAACAGTAACTTCTTCTAGACGTCACTGTACTTAAAGTTTAACGATTATTACAGCAGTTATAAATATTTTTAATATCAGTCACTGCTATTGGTCAGTAAATTGGGTACCCAGCTGACACTAAATGGTTGTAAATTTATGTAATCATATCAAATGATTTGGACACTTGAATGCTATAATTTTGCATAAATATTATTATCTTTAATTTTATGTTTTCACATTAGAGAACTATAAACAGAATACTTAATGACAGTAAGAGTTAATTAAATTAATTACATTACACAACAAGCGGTACACTATAAAACGCAATCAAGAGATAACTAAGAAAAATAACAACTGTCACTTAGAACCACCAGTGAAATAATTCAATGTAATGAAAACACACGTACGTCATCGCCTAAAGATACCGATAAGCATTACCTAATTGACCGTAACGCGTTATTAATTCAAATCACAGAAACATCTTTTACATATTCAAGACCACAGTCAGGGTGGTCCAAACGAAGAGCTTAATTCACGGAAATAAAGCATAAAAAATTGCTATATTTAAGGTCAGTTCTATTGAACAGTAGGAGCATTTTAATCAATGATACGCTGAGAAAATTTATTACTAATTTATTGTCCTTTTAGTTAGGGTCTATTTGAGCAATAACGTGAAATATTATGTATTTCCAGATAGATACAGTTTAACTTTTTTGAGCGACCTGAGATGCTGTTCCGAAACTACGATCCGTCTCGGCGTGGATACAGAAATTAATTTGGTGAGGAAATATTTAAGTTATCCCTTACCCCTTTCTTATTGCACGTTATCAATCAATTATGTTATTATCCGACCTTATTAACAAAGATAAGGACTATTTGAGTGAAAATTCACTGAAGCCCTTGTCTTAAAATTATATGACCCCATACGTCATCGCACAGTTAATATCGGAAAGACTGATTTCATTTGGATGCTCGCAATGGCAAACGACGCCTCTAGAGAAAGGATGTTATTTTTTATTCCTTAGCCTTTAAATCTAACAAGAGCGTCAGGAAACAATGGTTGCCTTATAACCCAGAGGGGAGCATGATCATGTTAGGAAATGGCTACTGACTCCTCGAACTAACTGCAACTAAAAGCCTTACATGCTTACGTAGTGCGTAAACCGACTATCCCAGTAATAAGCTCAAGTAAGCAATAATTACAGTTATGGAAATTTTATATGCTGTCAAACAAAATGATGGTCATAAATTAAGCAACCAGTAACATACGTTATTAGCTTGTTAATTCATTCACTAGGCAGGCGTTAAGAGAATACCAGTACTTATTTTCCATACCCTGTAATATTTAGCGCTTAAACAATAAAGGAAAAGTTGTAAATCATTTATAAACGTAACTTATTATACTAAAAACCTTTTATACTAACTACCTTCGCCTGCACAGAGCATAATTTTATTCTAAAGATATAAAAAATTTTAACTTCTTAAGAAGGTACCGAAGTGTATTTATTCACGCACTATGATTGTTAGAGAGTTTAATTTTTCATATTTATTTAAGTTGGCATAGTAGTAAACGACAACTATTAGAATTGGTCACTATAAGCTACACGCGCTACATAGGAGCATATTCACGTGTTGCTGCGCCTGCTATAACTATTTTATGGCTATCAACTTAACACATAAAATTACGTGATTCCCCACCGTTCCCTTTCAATTGCTTCCTTTACACATATGACGTTCGCACAAAATAAGGCCACAGAATCCCATGCATGCTCTCACCGACCTACTTAAGGTCTGAAAATAGTGTGGGATTGAGTGTTGCTTCCAGGATAGAATGGTTAAAATATCTGATTCTATAGGGTAGCAAATACATAAAAAAAATGCATTCAGTTCTAATTTATAAATAGGCGATATAAGTTATTGAATGTATCACAGAATGTAGGTATAGAAAAGAAATAAGTAATGAAAAAAACTTTAATTAAAATTATAATATCGGAATATTGTTATTAGATTTTCTTAGGTTTTTTCTGAATATCATATTATTTTTCGGTTAGGATACGAAGTAACTGCAATGTATCGTAAAATTAACGGTTTCTACATTTCCATTTAAAAACGATTTCAGAATGCATAACGACAAAGGATGTAGAAAGCTTTTAGACAGTTGTAACGGCTAACACACTCAATCTCATGTGGATTAATACAATCTTTCATTATTTGGCTCCCAACATTAAGATAGTAGAAAAAGCTTCACTTAACCCCTTGGGTCCCCGATCTTGGAAGATGGATACCATTCATTTATAGAAGACAAAATTCATAATTTTGGAAAAATAACAGATCAGTTACAAAAAATAAGTGTTCATTCGGCTCTTACCATACTTCGGTTTTGTCTTTTTGTCCCTAAATTTACTCATGCACTTCGATCATCCCAGTTCTGGCAACACCTGACACTTTTGGAAAAAATTTAAAATATTATCCCTTAGCAAAAATTTTAATGTGGCCTTTAACGACCGAGCCTGGCTTCGAGCATCTTTACCGGTTCGCTTGGGCGGTCTCGGTGTTCGATCAAAATTTCCGATATTAGCCTACCAGCATTTCTGTTGTCGGTCCATGGTACTGAGGACACTGAGGTTAACCAGGAAAATTCTATTAAACACACAGGTTGGTGTCGTGCAAGACTGGTGCCATAAATGCTTGGAAGATAGCTTGTCCCAATACTGCAAGTTGGTAAAAGATAATTTAATAAATACACCATCCAATGTTTCAGAGCGTACACGCTGGTTGGCTGTGGGGGAATGGAAGTCAAGACTCGGGATCCAGGCACTTCCATCGCCCAACATAGGTACCATGTTGGACGACTTTCCGCCTTGCCACTTGCCTCCATCTGAGAGCGCCGTGTGTTACTGTGGTGAAGCTGTCGGCAGCTTTGGGCACCATGGCCTTTCATGCAGCAGAAGCGCAGGCGGTACATCGCGACACGCTAGCATCAACGACATAATCCGCCATGCTCTTATCACCGCTGGCGTGCTAGCCGTTCGTGAACCTAATGGGCTGGTACGCGACGATGTCTAGAGACCGAATGGTATGTCGTTATTGACTTGGAAGACGGGTAGGCCTTTGATATGGGACGCAACGTGCGTCGACACCCTTGCGCCTTCACACCTTCCAAGCACAGTGGGTTGTGCCGGCGCTGCTGCTGCATCTGCAGAAAGCCTCAAACAGTGTATTTTTTTATTTTTTATTATTAAAAACAAACATTACATTATATACACATGACAATAGCAACAAAAAACTACGAAGGTTTATACCTGTAAATACTCCAACCAAGTAGGTGATTATGTTTTTGAGCCGTTTGGGGTTGAAACGTTGGGGTCATGGGGTCTAAGTGCCAGTTTTGTCTACAAAAATTTGGCAAAGCGGCTGATCGACGCTACACGTGACCAGAAGGCTGGACTTTATCTTGCAAAAAGAATTAGCAATGCCATTCAACGAGGCAATGCTGCCAGTGGGAACATTACCAGGCAGTGATAATGCGGAAGAATTCTATGACGCATGTATCTAAACATTTTTCTATCTTTTAGGGTTTCTTTAGATTTATTTATAATTAGTTGTACATAATCATTTTAAGTTATTGTTGTATATATATTTGAAGTTAATTTTTAGAATTATATTGTACCAATATCATAATAATTAATTGAATCTCCCTTCGATGCTCCCTGCTATTTAAATTTAACACTTGTATATAGCTTTAATTCTGAATAAACGCATATTGTTCTATTCTATATTTTTATAATTATAAATCAACCATATCATTCATAGATCAATGCATTCACAATTGCATATTTGTGGCTCAACTAACTTGTAATGTGTATCATAATTATAATAAATATAGAAACAAGACTTCCCTCATTTAAATGACAAGGACTTCAAGCACCTTACAAAAACTCTATTTGTTTAATAAAGTTTACTTCCACAGTGAATAGGTGCTAGACCCTCCGTCTGTCATACGACACTTTATATTCCCTTTTTTACGTAGCTTTTAATAAGGACGTTAAATGCTCTTAGGTGACATTTAATACTCCATTAAATAGCTTCGGCCGTTCGGTATAAAGAAGATATCTTAATTTAATTTTGGGTTAAAGGTTTTTATAACTTTACATGACTACTGTATGTGCTTGTGGTAATTTTAGTTTGAGGTATCGTACTATTATAACGTAAATTACATTCACTATTATATTGAAATAGACAAAATATCCAATACATGTTCTGGGAATTTAGGAATCATTTTCAAGATTTTCTAATTAGCGTATATGTAATGATTAGCTTCTAAGAGCCAAATGAGAGATGTAAAATAGCAATATGCTCTATCCTTATTGTATGGGAGACAGCCTTCCCTCCCTTTATTTCTTATCTCCATTCTTCTCCTCTTTTTACTCTACCTTACCCTCTGAAGGTAGTAAAGCGGGAGTTACACCTCGGGTTCTGCAAGCGTTCATAGGCAATGGTAACCGCTTGACCTAGACGGCTTGTATGTGTGTTTTGTGTGCTTGTTTAGAAAATACATATCTCTTTTCTAACTAAATCTTCAAGTTGAATATAGGTAACCAAAACAACTCCACCAGTATAAGGAAAGAATACGTTATTAAGTTGTCAGAATTCACACTCTATGATGTTTTCACACCACTTAAACGGTCACTCGACACCGATACCGGCACTCTTGTAAATCACTTGTATCCACCAATTATTTGATGTTGGTTTAACAACATCATTCGTGGCACAATCACTGGGTAAAATTACAGAACAATTCATAATAAAACAAAACAATTAAAAGCTGAAATGCCGAAAACCGTAATTATCCGGCACTTCAACTACTTCCATAAAAATCGTTTATGTTGCCGTTGTAAGAACCAAATGGTTTTATGATATACTTCGAGAACAATGAAAACTTGCAGTTGTAAGTGGAATAACATGGCAATTCTTGTGTTCTATCTATTTAATAAATTTATTATGAAATTAATAAAGGGCTCCGAACTTTGGGAAGGAATTTCTACAGATATTTAGTAAAGAAACTACGTGGCTGGTTCTTTTGGATCAATATACATGGTTTGGCGTATACCTCCGTGTCGCCCAATCTGTCACTCTGTCCAACATCAGCAAGGAACACAGGCTTTTTTGGGCAGAAAATCAGAAAAATGTTATGTCTCTGGGTTTGTTCAGAGGTAGTAGACACCGTCTGCTACAGATTTTATGTGGGCTAGTTTATTATGTATGTGGGTATATATAAGGCTCCATCAAGATCTTCGTGACCCGAGGCAACCTCAGCAAACCAGTAGGTACATCTGCTGATTGATGGACGAGGCTCTGATGACGGCTTTCCTCTCGGGACTAGGAGGTCAGATGGCAGTCGCTCCTATAAAAGCTAACACAAACAAATATAAAGAGAAGTATGAGAGCGAACACCGGGGTCCAAAGTGCGAGCTTCGGGTGCAACTGGGATTGGCGCTGAAGAAGAAGTACATTATGTATGAAAAAAAACTTTTGTTGCAACTTTGACAATCTCTAAGAAACTAATAATCGATTTTACCTATGGCCTAATGAATTTTAATTATTGACTTAATATTGCATACTGAATAAACAATGACGTCTTCCAAGGAACAGAATTCTTATGATTCCAGAATTAAGTATGGGCTTTATTTTAAATTACAAAATAAATTACCAGGAGAAAACCTGTAACTAATTAGTGAAACACGAAAGTGGCTCCTTGATTTCTTGAACTGTTTTTAGCGTTATACAAATAATAATTTAATATTCTTTGGTTAACTGCAGCTCAAACCACCAATTATCACAGCAGATATAAATCAAAGACTATTTACTCAGATCTTAATTAAAAGGATCCTGTGAATGTAATTGTTGGAAATGCGAGCAGTATTAAAATGTGTTCCGTTGGGTTATCAAACTGAAGCTGGTTGAAAAATAATAGTATATAAAGAATAAACGTTCATTAATTTGATCCTGGTACGAATCGAACTTCCAAGATAATTATCCCATCGACGTATGTTATTCTTTAATTGTTGTACTCACTATCACGCTTATGATCAAAAATGTTAAATGTTAAGTTGTTAGTTAATTTTGTTACAGAATTTAAGTATGAAGATGATCGTCACATATGTAAAAATACCTTTTTTTATCGTGCGGAAATCCCCTCGGATACCCCCCCCCCGCCCCCGCCGTCCAGCGGGGGCGGTTATTTCGGGCTTGAACCGACTGAAACCGCACGCCGTCTCGGGTCTACAGACGCCAGGGTGTAAGGTTGCCCATAGAGCATATCTCTCGCACCCCGACTGAGGTAAAACATACCTTTTTTTTTTTTTTTATCGTGCGGAAATCCCTTCGGATACCCCCCCGCCGGCCAGCGGGGGCGGTTATGTCGGGCTTGCACCGACTAAAACCGCACGCCGTCTCGGGTCTTCAGACGCCGGGGTGTAAGGTTACCCATAGAGCATATCCCTCGCACCCCGGCTGACCCTGGGCCATCTCACCACTAACAGCATCGCTCATCCTGTCTCCTCTGAAAGCAGAGGAGTACGGAGAGCGATGTGTTCCCGCCACGTTGGGTATTGGCCGACGATCAATGCCAACCCTATGAAGGGGTGAAGGGGAAGCCATTGACTGCCGCCCAGGGTGTACCGGCCGCTCCGATTCCGTTCCCCCCGGACTGCAGCGGGATCGGAATCGGAGCGACACTCGAGGAGGTTACCCAACACACACCCCAGGTAAAACATACCTTGTTTTTTTTTTTCGTGCGGAAATCCCCTCGGATACCCCCCCGCCAGCCAGCGGGGGTGGTTATGTCGGGCTTGAACCGACTAAAACCGCACGCCGTCTCGGGTCTGCAGACGCCGGGGTGTAAGGTTGCCCATAGAGCATATCCCTCGCACCCCGACTGACCCTGGGCCATCTCCCGTTTCGAGATGGCCCCCTAAACTACTCTTTACAGAAGGTGGTTAAAAGTTATAATGATAGTATAGGCGCCATCGGTATTAGCTATTCCAAGCTACCAACTACCTTGGCTCTAAAACGTAACTTAAAGTAATGAATAAAATTGAAAATGTTAAATTCGTCCTGTACGTTTCATGGTATGTTTACAGTTGCCACCAGACAAATGATATAAATAATATAGTAATATAATAAATGCAGGACTTATATAGAGTTGTGTTTCAGTTGGTCAATAGGGCGACCAGATCTCCTTGTAAAAGTGAAACACCTTGTCTCGAAGTTGTTACCACTGAAATAGCAGTGGCATTTTGAGGCAAAATATTACAAATCTGTTTTGAATCTTATCTACGTGCATTTAAGTTCATAGTCATTCAAAGGCAAAGTAGGGGCAGCGTGGACTGCGTGAACCATAGAAAATAACTATATATAATAAGACATGTCTTATTATTAAGAGTTCTATTCTAGGGTTCGTATTATGGCATAAAAGTTCTCGCAATTCAGGCCGCTGCTCTTTCAGTGGGAATTGACAGTGACCTGCTTATAAACACTTGTAAATGTAAATACTAATTAACTTTATTAGGGATCAGTGGGCCGCCTGTTTGTCTGCTAAAAAAAGCATTAAGAAAATCGATTATCCAATTGAGTAAAATATACATTCATCATTGGATATTACAATAAAATTTGAGTTTACAACTGAAATATGTTAATTAATCTCTTAACTAAGGTAAAAAATATTTTAGCTAAATAGTTAACAAGGTCAGTATAACATTGAAATAAAACTATTTTTAACGGATTCTATCGCGGTTTATTTGATGTTAAATTTAAAATAACATTTATTTTTTACATTTAAATTACATTTATTTATTTTAAAATAAAAAATAACATCAAATAAACTGCGATAGAATCCGGCAAAAATAGTTTTATTTCAATGTGTAACATTCGCGTAAACTTCTGACAAAATCAAGGCCAGTATAAGTTTTAACATACACTATGCTCTGGTACAATACATAACAAAAGGTTATAAGTTCGGGAGCAAAATTAAATGCATACAGAGCTACGTCTCATTTTAAGGTAATGAACGTACAAGAGTTTTCCAACTGTTGCATCCCTAAAACAGTTCTCACATACATTTACAATATTACCTCTTATATTTTACATTTGAAGGATAAGGCCTACCAAAATGCGATGGATTTTATCTACAGCCTCTTAGCTTAAGGCTATTTGAATAGCAAATGATGTATCCATTTCGGGTACGATCATCTTCGAGATAGCCGATACCAAATTAATACTCTTTTACTTTGATAAAACAAACAGACATTTAAATGAAGGGATGATGCATTTTTCTCCGTTCACAACGGTACGTGAATAATTTTGATACTTATGAATAAACTGTTGCTAAACTGGCTTAAAACCCTTAATACAGATTGTTGGTGTTAGTTGAAGGAGCTTTTAATTTATATTTATATAATTGCTTACAGTAGAAAACAATATGGACTCGAGTAGGTACGACTAAAATAGAAAACAAGTTGAATTCCTGACACGAGCTCAGCCGAATACAAGGGATTTTCGATTTAGCGTTTTTTTTTTTGCGATTTTTTCTTTATCTTGCAATGGTTCACCCCAGCACGAATCTATTACCGAAAGCAGCAACTCGATAGCTCATCGCCTTCATACCCAAAACCGTGACAGAAAATTGGCAACGACGACGACGTCGACGACAACTCCATAGCAATAGGGCTTTTCTGAAGAAAATCCCTAAAAATGAGCACACATGTTAATCATTTAAAATTATTTGTTATTACCTACATGACATAGATTTGTATAAGCATCACATTAAGCATTTTATGTAACGGAGAGAGGTTGGGCTTACCGATCAAATTTAGAGCTGCTTAAATGGGGGATCCCACAGTTAAACAACATGTACATTGGAAACACTACGAACTTCTCTCCCATATCCAAGGAAGAGTTGCGTATTCCTAGTGTTCCATACGTTGCAAGACTTTATAAGCATTTGTCATTGCTTACCATCTGTTGAACCGTGTACTAACACAATAATGCTATTAAGGCAAATACCAGTTTGTCGCCTAAATATCACTTTGATATTGAGAAATTTATAAAAAAAACACTTAGCGTTGTAAATCACTTTGTAAATGTTCAAGAAATATTAATTAGAATTTCAAAGTATCAAACCCCACAATCCAGTGCTACAAACGTTTAATCCTTAGTTTATTTGTTTGCCGAAAACAAGCGAGTTGGTTGGATAAGTAATAGCTTAATACTACGTTGTGTCGGCGGAGGTGGCTGGTTTCTCGGCTCCGAACCGCTTCAGAGAGCCTTCGCTTAGCTAAATACATGTTATTAACGAAAAAAGCAAACAACTGGCTGTAACAATAGTCTCACGCGGTTACCATGTTTACATATACACACATACCGGCTCTCGATCAAATTGGATGCTTTGGATAGATGCTACTACATTTCTTCATTATGTTGAGTTACATCGATCAACCAAACGGTTTAAGGCATAAAGTTTAGTTCAATCTTGCCATCTGCATCTTTTTACTTTTTTATGCACTGTGGACTAATGAAAGTTCTAGGTTTATACTGTCCATAAACAATGTATAATATATATGTATTTACAATAAAAATGTATCTAAGTATGTATATCAGCATTCTAGAGCCCATAATACAAGCTAATTAAGCTATTCTTGCTTTGGGTCTAGATAGCGCTGTGTAGAATGTCGTAGGATATTTATCATAAATATTTATATTCATTTATTCATGATTTAACCTCCTGCAAGCACCTAAATCTTTGAGGTTTACTCCAGCTATTATTCAAGCCACCTAAATAAATTATAGCGTATCCAAAGCTAGTCCACTTTCCTACTCCTCCTTTCATAATAATAACAACTAACCCGAGAAACAGTAAGAAATAACTGGTTTTAACCTTATTATATTTCTTGAAACTATGGTAACTAAATCTTCACATAATAATTTATTTTCATAAAGAATGTTAATTAATTTTAAAACCCCAGTATGAAAGTAGTTTCAAACTATTTAAAAAAGTTAAAATTGATAAACTAATTTAAATAAGTACGTAAAAGGTTAATGCTTGTTACGTTTCCAATTTTATTTTGCTTTAATTCCAGGCCATTACACTATTCTTTAAAAAAAATTGGCAGCAGAATTAATAGTTTATATTTCACGTTTTTCTTTATTTGTTTATTTTCAATATTTAGTACATGTTTGTTTGTCATTTTAGCCAAAAAAAGTCTTTTTTATCGTATGAAGATAAAAAAGTTGTAATCTTGAATTCAAAGGATCCACTAATTAAATTTGTGCAAATGTTAGCTCAGTGCTGTCTTTTTTTTTTACGTGCGGAAATCCCTTCGTAACCCCCCGCCGGTCAGCCCTCGAAAGGATAACCCCAGGGTTACCGGCGGACCTTGGCCGCCAGCCTCTGGAATAACATGGTTATATCAGCACATGTCAAACTTCGTGAAATATGATACCATGATTCTTTCTCTAACGCATACTTGATGACTCGTATTATAATATTATTTATAACTACAGGTTTTTCTTAATCTCATAAAATGTTCGATTCAATTCGCGTCTCTGTTGATCCCTAACTCCAATTTCAACCTCCCTCTAATATCCCTAAACTATCACTTGTGTACTAGTGTATGGGCGTCATCACCATAGTTTATAAAAGGCGTACCGACTCTTCTAAGATGGTCACCTCGCGTATTACACCGCTGTCATAGATGCATTTTCAACAGTCTTAATTACGCAGACTTATCATACATACCGACTAGTTTAAGTATTTAGAAAAATATCGACATTATATTTCTCCATAAAGCAATAACATGGCCTTTTTCTGATTCTGATCTATTTTAAAATAATAACAACAATACTACTAACTACTACTAAATACTTATAAAAACTTATAAACATTTAGTTCCATTCTTCACTTCGCGTTTAATGAAAGAGCCATGGCCACCCATCTAGCGCCCCACGCCGCGTCCTCCGCCACTGTGACGGATCCCAGACACGCCCCTCATTTGTTATACAAATTTTATACTACCCTCCGAGCTAAACCTCTGTTCTGAGAGCCATCGAAAATTCGCTACATCGAAAAATAAGGGAATTTTGCGCTAGAACCTATACAGGTTCAGTATTTTATTTTAATATTAGTTATCCTAAAAGTACTTAAATAAAATTTAACTACATACACATATACATAAATTGCTCTAATACATTGTTTTATCAATGAGAATCTAAACAGGTTTTACGGGCTTACTTATAATAACTAAAAGCGCACCTCAGTTCCGATATTAATGTAACTAAAACCATTGCAATTGTAACCATAGCTAAGAGATTTATTATTAACGTTTAAATGTTCTCTTCGAACTTTGTGATCTATCAGTGTAAAAGTCATTTTACCGATTTATGGCACATGTACCTATCGTTGGGTCATATAATGATAACCACAGTCTATGTATACTTACCACCCCTGTGTGCAACAAAACCTATCTGTTATCATTTCCAGGAATAGTAGTGCGACTTATAAAGATGCGATTCTGACTTATTAGCAATTTTTGAGCTTTTCCCAAATTCTGCTCTAAAAAATGTTTTCTTTCTTACTTCAAATTATTTCATCTTTTATCCCTGAAGCGAAAGTGGTCGGGTAACTACACCAGGAGCATAAAATAGTAGCCTGATGAGAAAACTTTGAGCGGGAGATTCCTTTTGAAGACTTAACTTCCCACGCGCAGCTAGGAATCATTCTGATTTTAATATAATTGGACTTTTAGACCTGAAACTTATTGAGAATTTTTCTCTTGTGAGCTAGGAATTGAATTTTTTAAATAAATATTTTCTGCAATATGATTGCATAGTTTTGATTTTCTGTTTTATAGTTTATTTTTAACATAAAAAATATATATCAACGGGTAAAATAATGAAATTATATCAACGGGTATCGTTTATTGTAATCAATATAAAGGCTGAAATTAATTTTAGGTGGCATTATTTTTCTAAACTAGCTAATTGAACAATAATAAAAAATATGCATACTTACCCTATTGTTAGGTAATCGAATTTGTAATCAAATAATAAATTAAATCTAAATTACTCGTGGTTGAACTCGCAGAGTGTCTGCCAGTCTAATTGGTGGTCTTTAAAGAGGGAAGGTCAGAAGTATACTAGAAGCCGCATGAGGATTGGCATTAAAGTTTAATAGCAGTGAAGGTTCGTGAAGTGTGTAAGAACCACAGCCTTATGTCTCTACCAACCCAGAAAGAAAAAAGATGTAAGTATATGAATGGATGAATGTAATACAATGACGTTAATACAAATGAAGGAAATCCGTTATGAAAACTATTATGTAACAAATTTAGAGTAACCATTTGGTACCTATATAAGTTTCTATGTCAATATTTATTGGTTGCGAGCATTGTGATAATAAATAATGAAAGCAGACATTAACACAGTCATTTAAAGACACACATACTAACAATCTCATACACTAAAGACAAGTGGTTCGATATTCAAGGCATGTTACGAGCAGTATTACCGAGTTAACATTCCCTCGTTATATGGACCACATAATTTATATTAATACTCCATGTGCGTTCGACTTATGACCTATAAAGAAACAGCATCTCACTTGCGTTTCTAGAGCTCCATAAGGAGGTGGTGACCTCCTTATGGAGCTCTAGAAACGCAAGTGACAAACACAATATTATATTAACTGCGATCTTCTGTACATTTGACATATCATGATTGCAGTGAGAATTTGTTGCTCGCATCGTAAAACCTTGGATACGATCGGGACCAGCGTGAGAAGTAGACGATGACTCCTACCTAAAACAAAATGACGTTCCAAATGCAAATAGTAAACAACTACCGATCTCTGCCAACAATGTTATTTTCCAATGAAGGCCGTGAAGAAATTTAATTAAATCCTCTATCACCCGAGGACAATGCAATTGTACGGGGGCAATCGAGATTGAGACGGCAGAAGCGTATTGCACTTTGCGGCCTCAGGGAGTGGTACCGCTTCTTGATTAAATAAACCTTCAAGTGAACGTCATGCCGCCGGCTCACGATGTCAATCTTCGGCATATCGCACGGAGTAGGGACCATCGAGGGTCTTGTATTTTAATAATTTCATTACAAAATGAAAGCCGTATTATTTCGTATTTATTTACATAATATTTGAAAGTAACGCCATTTTCAACTATTTAAATTTAAAAAATTCAACCGACTTCCATAACCAAAAAGGCACTGAAAAATGTAAAATAACTGAATTAAAGATTTAATTCAAAATATAAAAAACACGTAAGAATTTTCAGTTGAAGTCGGTACCAAGCCAAATAGCAATTAGGTAAATAGGGTAGGTCCACTTCCGCCACATCATGAGTCTCCCCGTAAAGCGATAAAAATGTGAAAGCGTAAGTGAGGTCTTCACGTCTGCAGCAAAATACAGCGAGTGTAGTATAATTTAATTACTCCGTGCGTACGGGTATAATGTGCATTCATACGGGTAGACGACCCTATTGAACTTATGATGTTTCGGGCTTGGCACCGACTTCAACAGAAACGTCTTACGTGTTTTTTTTATCTTTAGAATTAAATCTGTAATTCAGTAACTTTACACTTTTCAGTGCCTTTTTGGTTATTGAAAAAGGTTGTTTTTTTTTATTAAAATATATTATTTCTCCCTTTTTAAATGTAACTCAACATCTTAAATACCCGGTTGCATCCCAGACTGTCACCTCGCAGCCCGGGGATCGCTTACTCCTTCTTCTTTTAATTTAGCTTATACGGCTTTTGTGGGAATGACTGCCGTCTAAACTTCCAATTACGAGAGGAAAACCTGCACCAGAGCCTGGTCCGTCAATCAGTAGGAGAACCAACTTGCAGGTGCGGCTGACTTTCTAGCTTAGTAATGATATAAATGGTGCCCCGCATCGCAGGGCTCCTATTTCTTCATGCTTTGTCACAAGTGACCTAATCTTTCTGTGTCAGGATGCGCTGTTTAAGTCCACTCCGCTCTGCTCCGCTTCACTCCATTCCACTCCACTTCACTCCACTCCCCTCTACTCCACTCTACCCTCCACACACTACTACCTCACTGGAGAGGGAGCACTTTAAAACAAATCTTTGATTTGCTATTGAATTCACAAAAGGCGTTAATTCTGTTGCTCATCTCACTAAACTAAGCTGCCTCTAAAAGTATTTCATTTGAATTTCGAATTTTTTTTCTATGTGCCGTCGGATTAAATCTAGACTTTGTTAAAAAGGTAGTCTGGTTTAGAGAGTTTTGTAACAGCAGAACCGGCACCAATACATGAGGCTTTTCAAAGTATGTACCTTTTTTTTTCCAAGTTTTTACCTATTCCAAAATTCTGAACAAAAGACATTTGACGTCATGTTCGATCATACACTCGATAATTTCACATTTTCTGTTTGATTTTGAGGAGTTTCCTGCTGCACCTCCGAAGTTCTAGGTGCAATACTACTTTTTTTTTTCTTTTTTATCGTGCGGAAATCCCTTCGGATACCCCCCCGCCGGCCAGCGGGGGCGGTTATGTCGGGCTTGCACCGACTAAAACCGCACGCCGTCTCGGGTCTTCAGACGCCGGGGTGTAAGGTTACCCATAGAGCATATCCCTCGCACCCCGGCTGACCCTGGGCCATCTCACCACTAACAGCATCGCTCATCCTGTCTCCTCTGAAAGCAGAGGAGTACGGAGAGCGATGTGTTCCCGCCACGTTGGGTATTGGCCGACGATCAATGCCAACCCTATGAAGGGGTGAAGGGGAAGCCATTGACCGCCGCCCAGGGTGTACCGGCCGCTCCGATTCCGTTCCCCCCGGACTGCACCGGGATCGGAATCGGAGCGACACTCGAGGAGGTTACCCAACACACACCCCAGGTGCAATACTACTAACATTTATATGGGACATAATTGGAGTTGCACCGATGCAAAAAGAATTTTCAAAATTGGTTCATTAACGACGGAAATATCTATGAACCCCGGAAAAAATACAGATACAGAAATAAATAAAACCTCCTCCTTTTTGAAGTCGGTTAAAACAGTTTGTAATGATACTATACTAACTACTACAACCCATTTAGATTAACAAATAAACTTGTTCTTATTTCGCACCTGTTTTTTACGACATAAATTCTATTACAGCTGCCTTATGAATTCTTAACCCAGTTATGACAATGAATGACAATGAGATTAACTCTTTTAAAAATCATTCAATTTTATTACATCTTAAATTGAGCCGTTTCATTCCAAATTAATTTATCGGGATCGTAAATATTGTTAATGGGTACAATAATCTCGTAATTACATTATAATAGGATTCATAGATAATTAAATTCAAAATAGGAGAGATATTTGCGACACACGCCAAACAGTATTTTTAGTGAACAATAAAATGTACAAATAGAATATAATATGTAAGGTGTCACAAAATTAGGTCTCTGAATTTGGTGAGATGACTTGGTATCTACAAAATATGTGTTTGATTTTTACATTTTTTATTAAAAAAAAAAAACTTTTACCCGATATTTTTTTTTGTTTCATATACATATTTTGTCGATACCAAGTCGTCTTACCAAATTCAGAGACCTAATTTTGTGACACCTTATATACATACATATATAGATAAACGTATAGTAATAGGTAGGTAAAAAAAGAATGTCTTCCATATCATGATTTAGTGTTTTCCGAATTCCGAATGAAAAGTTACGTAAATTACAGACACCATTAATTACATACGACGACGCCAGCAATATTGAATTTGTAATTAAGATATGTTAGGACTTCAAATAAAATATGAAAGGTATGCTTCGTTCCACCTAAAATTATGACTTAATAAAACGGAAGGTGCATCGTAATTCATTGAGTGATAAAAGAAGTAAACGCGGGTAGTTGAACGAAATAGTTGAAAAATTAAAACATCTGCCCAAACATTTAATTTTTAATTAGTAGTAATAGTTATATCTATAATTACATGACGCTAAATCACTTCTTAATAAACTACTACCGGAAATTATAAAATTCTTTTCTCAAATCACTACCATACCTTCTAACACTTCACTTTATAGTGGAAACCACGAAAGGTCAATTTTATAATGAACGATATGTTGAAAACCAACTACAAAATGCAAAGGACATTCTATACATAACTGAGTGTTTCTAGTCTGATGAATGAATTAGCTACTTTCAGATTCTTTGTTACACAAGCACTCATGATGTTGTCACAGCAGATGGTGATACTTACCTTTAGTAAACCATTCTGAACCCGTACCGTAGATGGAACAAACACGTGGCGGAAGATCTTGCATCTACGTGTCTTGCGCTGCTACTTTTTTATCTCTATCCTACATATAGCACAGTGGTGAGGAGGAAAAAGAGGGGAACGGCATCCCACTTTGTCCTGAACTTTCAATTCAGTTAAACCAAAAGTTGTGAAAATATGAGCTAGCAACATATATAAAAAAGCCTAGGCCCTTGCTTTTCATACTACAGAATGCAGCTGTATGAGACAAACTATGATTTGCTAAAACCAAGATGAAGGGTTCTATTTATATGATGTTCCTGACGGAGACCTGACATTATGAGCTCATGGTAGTCCGGGAGAAGTTTGGGATAGCAAAATGCTAGTCTAATGGCGGTACCATTTCTGCCCAGATGACGTTCCGCATAGCTAGCTACAGTTAGCACTTCTGGCTACCACTCCTAAAACAACTGGAACAAAGCTCAGAAGCACAGTCACTGATAAAAAAAATAGTTTAGTTTTATGGTTTTGGTTCTTTTGCGCGGAACCCTATTTTTTTTCTAAAATTAAAGTATCTTATGTTACGCCTTGTAACATTACCTATCTACCAGTGAAAGTCCCGTCAAAATCGGTCCATTTCTGAGATTATCCGGAACAAACAGACATACAGACAAAAATTGTAAAAAATGATATTTATTATATATAATATATATATATATATATATATATATATATATATATATATATATATATATATATATATATATTCATATACATGTATGAAAAACAGTTATTTCAAACACTCCAATTGTATGTATATGTATAGAAGATGTTAGATTATTGCGTATTCTTGTTAACGATAGATACCTATACTATAACAATTTACCGCCACATGTTCTCACCATTTTACAGTTTACCACAAATTATACCACAAATACCCTAGGCACTCGTGGCTCAGTTGCAACCGAGTAGGTAAGTAAGTGGAGCAATAGTGGCCAGGGTAGTCTGAGGATGGATTACCATTCATTACAGTGAGACCCTCCGTGCGGGAGCACGATATGCCATCGGTCCCGGTTACTATACAAACATCATTGGTATTTGTTACTAGTAATTGAAGCCCTCAAAAGTCCGACAACTGGTCTAACTACAGAACTTTGATATCAATATTCATATGGGTTGTGAATTTCAGATGGCAGTCACTGCCCGCAAAATATCGAAACTTGGCCGCTGCGTAGTTAGACTGAGAAGACTCGACTATTCACTCTCTCTCTATCTTAAATGAATCAATAATCAAACAATGACCTCGGTACGGTAAAGGAACTTACATAAGTCAGTTAAATTTCCGCGGACAAACTAATAAATTCAAAGGATTGACTCGGTGGTGTGGTGAGAACTCGTCCATTTACAGAAGCCGCCATATTACGGGAGCATAAATCTAAGCGAAGTCATCCGAGTGTCATCGAACGCCCCGCTCGCCTCGTGAATGGACCGATATGAAGGATGGTCCCTACTTTAGTCCTCTTTGGTCCGCGACCGCATATCAACAACTACCATAGGACATTTTGACAACCACCGATATATGAATTGAAATATGAATGCCGCTGATACGAGTGACACGAGTATTACTGATTTCACAAAATAAAAAAGGTTATATTGAGTACATTGCTCCGATAAAATAACATACATGCAAATTAGAAGGTTCTTATTACTATAGTAATGGCTAATGAAGAAGAATATACGTATGTAGTGTATAATAGCTATGAACGAACCAGACTTATTTTATAAATAAATTCATCACTCTTAAACCATTTCTTGTGAGCAGTTGACGTCAATTTGGCGGCTTTGAGATCGAATTCAAAGTTGATAAAAAAAACACAATGGGATTATGCAGGCCTAATGGTCCTCCGAACATGGGCATTAATCTCGTCATACAATATTGATGTATCTACAATTTATGGCCGAAAGGTTAGATGAATCACAAAGTCAAAACAGCTTATTAATGTGTGAAGAAAGTCACCTCCTTTGGAAATCAATTCCATGTGACATATTTTTATGAAACCTGCGGGGAATCGTTAGTAAAATATTTTGTTTCCATCGGTAGAATACAATTGAATGTGAATCTCTAAAACATAAGTCATAATTATAATACTCTTATCTAATGTTCATTCGTTTTCGGACTCAGCAAAAACAAACTATTCATCAGCAAACTTTAAGAGTTAAAAAATACTTAAAACATAATAAGGACTTGAGGTTTAGTGGCGCAGAGCTATTGAAAAAGTCTCAGAGTTGAATTTAATCTGCTTAAAATCAAGAGACATTCGATTTCAAAGCACGTTCCATGATTGAATAAGATTTAATCTGTTTCCCCGTACAAACAAGAATCGCCGTCTCCCTCAACGAATTTTTAATCGTTGAATAATTTACTAAAGCATGCATGTTCTTAAATATAAATAAATCAATCAAATGTGAAATAATTTACACGTTTTATATTTTATCTAACATAAATCAGGATTGGTTTAGTAAAAGTTATTTGAAAGGAAACCTTATCATTAGTATGAAACGTGTTGGGCAAACGTTTCTCACATTCTTGAAAATTATAATGTTGTCACAACCTGAAAGATAAGGTTTGGTCACTACAACTTCAAATTTACATTGTAGTTGTTAATGAATACATATTTGTCATCATTTTTATTTTCTAATTAAATCTCATTGGTAAAATCCTAAATATTTTTTGCAGCATATGAAATAAATAAAGCAATAATTTCATACATTCGAGATCAAACTCCTTCGGCGGAACGAAGGGGCGTAACGTTTTATTGTAATGCAAATCTGTACTTTTCCCAGTAATAAAAGTATTTAGGTGGTAACACGTGACGACAGACGCTGCGGGCAAGTCCGCAAACGCAAATTATGGCAATCTTGACACCTCCAAGGCGCTAACTGGACCGCACCCTGCAATTTCAGTCGACGTGCATCACACGTTGGTGCAGCCGCTGCCGGCGTCCGCCATGGATGCTATAGGTACTGCACTGATTTACTTTAATATGATATTCCTAACTGCCATGATATATTATTGTCTAAAACTGCTTTGCTTTGCTGTAAAACATGATATTATGCATTATACCTACATAATGCATAATATCATGTTTTACAGCCTAAAGTATGAATTATGAATTGCCGAATGCACCAAATTGGATAATTCTTATTTTTGTGTTCCTTATTGTGAGGACAAGGTTTGTATGAAATAAAAAAAAATACAAAGTCCACGGTTTAGTTGGTATTAGTGCAGTGGGGCTAGTATATAATAATATATTTATACCAACGGTTATGTCAGCGGTCATAATATCAGATGTGTGTCATATTTTACTAACCGACTTCAAAAAAGGAGGAGGTTCTCAATTTGGATGTTTATATTTTTTATGTATGTTTGGGCATAACTCCTTCATATATGGACGGATTTGCAAAATTATTTTTTGTTAAAAAGACATTTATTCCGAATTTGTTCCATGTTATGTTGTTCAATTCCATAAAAATCTGATGATAAATTAATGAATGCCAGCAAATCAACCGTGATTGCTGCTATCGCATATCTAGGTATTGTTGACAAAATTATAAAACATAACATCACGCTTGTAGCCGCTAAATGGGTTGCAGTTGTTTAGTATATTCAGCAATATTTCTGTGCTTTATGAACCGATTAAAAATATTTTTGCAATCCTTTTGGTTTGGCTTCGAGGTAATCTCATATTAATTTTATTGCTTTTGGATGTTGGACTCCGGAGAAGTACAAGGCAATGCCCTCAAAATCAAATGGAAAATGTGAAATGATTTTGGTATTGTTAAGTTTATGATCATCCTAAGACATGTTTGGTGTGATTGTGATCAAGCACTAGCTGGAATTGACTATACTTCGACTACAAAGACTGATAACAGAACTTCTTACTGATACACAGCATGAATGTCTCGTTTATGTTATATAGAGTATTATATCGATCCTTTGAGATACCGTACGTACCTAACTATGCTTGAGACATGCTGGACTGGATTAGACTTGGACTACGAAGGCAGATAATGAAACGTCTTAACGACAAACATTACTACTTTATTATAGAACCAAGCAATAAGCAGCATTTTCAAAAATCTTTTGTCGTATGGTTTTCTAATTTTTAGTGCTTAAAAGTTATTTTGGCAAGCTTCTATTTTTGAATTGTTATTTACTCTACTTTGAGATAGACGTTTCTCTGCTTGTATTCACTTTACACATTACACTTAAAAGCTTCCTTAGATATTTATTGATCGCCAATATAATAAAGTTTATTGTGGTATTCTTTCCTTATTTAAGTGATATAATAACACTGACTAGGGAAACGCCCTAATGATAAAAAAATGCGAAACTATAAATGCGTAGGTATAGATCTATATTTATGTTTTATAACAAACAAATTTCTATTCTAACGAAGGTGCTATCAATAATCTAATTTGCATAAACCGCATTTAGAAAATATAGAATAGATTTATAATTAAGATACGACTTTTCAGGATGTACAAAACCGATAGCTGATAAGATCTCAATACTAAGGCGTGTTCCGTAGCTGCCGAACGCAACTGTGTGTAATACAGTTCACCATTCACCGTAGCACAGCTCCCAGCGCTCCCACGTCTACCGGACGCGCCGAGACGCTCACAGAAACAATAGCCCGAACAAAACAACACTACCGATCGATTTTAAAATCAGCTCCGCAATCTCTGCGCGGTATAATCTTACAAATATTTATTATATGTCAAAACAATATGCCGAAATGGAACGCTTATTGCGGTTTTTACAAATGTGTCTGGTTTGCTGCGAGCGCTCGTTAGCATGAGGTACGATGCATTGTGGGGTTACAATGGTAGGCGGGGCGCAGCCCCAGGCGCCTGCACAGTGCGGGAAATCGTGTACCTCAATGCTCCACATTTAAATCAATGACAATCGCTGTGAACTATATCGGATTACGTTTTGAAACAAATCCCTGTAATAGCATTAATCCAGATTTACTATCAACTTACGGCTAACGTCTACGGCCCTAAAACATGGTAGTAGAAGGTAAAATGGTAGGATCAAGAATAATATACTAATAATATAATTTATAATGCCCACCTGAAACTTCGCCGCAACCCAAAAGATAAGTGGTCTTCAGTTGGGTCTTCTTGGTAGTTGTTAGAAAAATAAATTTTCTCAACTCACTTACAAGTCTGAATTTTGAACCTCCAATAACTCCGTCTTAGTTTAGAAAGATGAAAAAAAATAAAACTATGACAGGCGGAATGAAATACACAGTTTCAAATACCATTTCATTATTTTACAAAACACATACATATAATATAATATTATGTCTATATATTATAGGTTTGGTTTTCCATCGTGATCTTTTCTGGGATGATACTCTATCACTTTATATCAATGTTAAGTAACAACGTTCCGTACGGTGTATACAGAGTTTTACCTGCAAGTTTATAGGCCGGCCACAGGTTACCGTATACCATCAGGTGGGTCTTGCTTGGATATTACCTTTGTGGCATAATAGAACATCACAATAAATGATTACATACGGTTTCAAAGTCCTGTTATCGTTAGTAGCGCTTGTGGCACTTGACTATCACAAGGATTGCTACAGTTTTACGATAAAATTATATTCTTTAATTGTAATGGAGCGTCATGAAGTAAAAACCGACGCACGCGACTTCTGTATTAAGTTTTAATGGAATAAAGTTGCACCTGCGTCTTGGCGAGTCACCCACAACATTCGAATCTAAAATATCTGCTAAGTGAACTAATTAAAAAATAATTCTAAAGCTGGAGGCTCCGATCTCCTGCAGTAGTGTTTTGGATTAGAAATTGGTTAGTTTTTAAAGGTTCTTAGTAATCGACGCAAACAACATTTAATTAATGAATGGTCCAAATCGAGAAGTTTTTAACAAGTGAATTTTGATCATTTAACATCCGTAGTTTTAAATGACGATAAAGGCTCTACTACTGCTTAATATAATCTACAACAATCGTTGGTACCTTATGGATAGCTCAAAGCGCAACTACAAATACTTCGGGAAATAGTGTTTAAAGTGGAGAAGTATTCAGTAAGAGTTATTCAAAATCACAACCATCGCTGTGCCCTCAGATTGCGATGTGATTGTGCAGTTTTACTTATTTATGTATATTTGAGTTATTTTGGACTGGTCTACTATTTTGGGCCCCATGCCCCACCAAGAGCTTCGGGGCCCAACCCAATCTGACCCTGCACACCGGTACACCTGCTGCTTGAAGGACGAGTCTCTCATGCAGGCCATCCTCTCAGAGTTACATACAATATATACATACATACAGTCACGCTTCTTTCCGTTAATATTTTCCTAGGACTTCACCAGGCGAGGCCGCGGTGGCGGCCAAAGTCCGCCGGCAACCCTTGGGTTATCCTTTCGAGGGCTTGCCCGGGGTGCCCGGCAACGGATACTTGGAGAGGACACCGTGCGGTTTTGGTCGATACACGACATAACCATCCGCGCTGGGCGGTGGGGGGGGTATCCGAAGGGATTTCCGCACGTAACAAAAAAAGGACATCAAGAGTGTTACTTTCATTATGGTAAGTATTAATAAAAATTACAGATGTTTTAGCGCATTTATGAACTATTATATATTATAATACATTCTATTATGTATGAATGAATACTATGAATTATTTTTTCCTGTTATAAACTACATATAGTGAAACTAATATTTAGTGAAAGATATTTTTGGATTTAATTTTGATTTATCGTTATTATCTTTTAGCGATAAAGTGAGTAAGTACTAACTGCATGAATATTCAGTTTGTAACCATAAATTACACCACGTAAAGCCCGTCAAGACCGATGTTCGCTTGACATGTTGTATCTATTGCCAGTGTTTACACCAGGGAAAATATTTTGTGGTTTTGCATTACGCCCACATGATACTTGATGTTTAAATCCAAAATTAGCAACAATAAATGAACATAACTTTTTCAGTTACTTCTGGGTAATTAATAACACAGCTGATGTAGGTACTGGTCATTATAACCGCCTCGGGTCCATTCTAGTTACCGTCACTTTGTATAAATTATATAAAAATAAGCGCAAACAGAAAGGGATGGACATATGTTTATTAGTGTGGGTCAGAGAGTGATAGGTGAGGTGGCAAGGGCAGGTGTCACGGGACATCTGCTGGCCTACAGACAGGCACGTGGCTCAACCCTATAAACCGACCGCTACGACTTCCATCCATAGGAAAAAGTCGAGAAATCCTGTAATAATTAATTCTGTTTATGTACTTGTTTTCTAATAGGTCAATGTTGAATGCAGATTAAAGATTACTTATGGTTAGAAAGGGTAGATCGGTGTCTATTCATTATGCATAAACAACCTTTAATGTGAGTGAATTTAATTGATACAATTTTCTTGTTAAGATTTTTAGTAATTGAACAGATAAGTTGCGGTTACTTACTTTCCAAGAACGCTGCGTCCGCTGTTTAAGTATAGCACTTAAAATGGAATCTTGTATAGATAATTTTAAAGAATTGGTTTATTCCTACTAGCCTTACCAGTAGTTCGGTGATCTAACTGGTGGAATAAAACTATTCCAATTAATTACACTGGATTAGATAATGTAAGTATTTGGACATAAATGTTCCGATGTGTAGTACCGGTTAAGTTAGTTACGATAAAGAGGTTTTTTATTTAGAACTGCCACATGTCGAAGAAATTTCATGTTTTCATCTGTAGTCAAAATAATTAAGGAGGAACACATCGGTAAATCATAGGTTAATAAAAGGTTTATTCAATACAAGGCAGACAAAGTAGATGAACTGCCTTTTTATATATTTCTGCATAGTTTCTACCTACATTACATAGTCAGTCACAAAAGTAGCTAAACACATTCCAATTTACAGATTACCTTAGCTTTGAAACTCGTCATAAAAAATAATAAACAAAACAGGAAATATTATTAACTTTTTCTCTAAGGATTAAAAATACTTATGCAATGAAAATATTATTGATTAAAGTATTCTATATGACGATCGATGGTTAATTTTTTATTGTAGCGTTTTTGTCACTGACTATACCACTTTATCGAATACTTGTATAAAAAAAAGTTAGATCCAGTTAGACAATATAAGAAATTGAAATACTTTTGTCCTAATAGTAAGATCATCGAATATCAAGAAGTGTACTACACATTCATAAGGTACATATATATACCTACATAATTTGTAAATGTATATCCCACCAAAAACATGTTCATGTTAAATGATGCCAAGACGAGCCGTTTTTTTTTCTTTTTTTATAACACTTAGGTAGCAGGGCACACGACCCACCTATATTGTTAAAAAGTTATCAGATCCTATGAAGAAACTTCCAACTCTGCAAGAACTAACCTAACACTCTAAATCTGATCATAGCGTGTTCTCCTAGAATTCTAGTCTAAAGTTCTCTACAATACTACACCTTGGTCATAATTAGTGGCCTGGCCGTTAGAGACTTCTGTGGGTTTATGAATGGAAAAGTAGGTACTCAATTTACTACCTAAGTAGACGTTAATTTTGCCAATAGATCCTTGAGTAACGAAACTGCCAAGCTATACATTTTGACTAAGGTGTAGGATTTGTAGAGAACTTTAGACTCACAAATATTTGCACACAAATAATTGCATTAAGCGGGAATCAAACCCCCCTCATGTAGCAGTCCAATGCACTACCGCTTCACCGGAGAGGCCGCAATAGGAAAAATAAAACCCTTATCCGAAAGCAACCTTAAGTTTATCCCTCAATCTAGTTGTATACTGAACCCTCAGTGCGTTAGTCCGACCCGCACTTGACGTTTTTTAAAAAAAACATTTATCCACATTTTACCAATATTATTAATACTAATTTTTATGTGCCTACCAAATTTCAGCTTTCTATGACTTCAGGACGTACCCTAACAGTTTTAATGATTAGTCAATGAGTAAGTAAGTAACGAAAGAAAGTGAAGTGAAGTATAATAGCTATGCATTTGAAACTTGGTATATTTAATAATATTGACATCATATCCTACGAATTTGTACTTTCTAGCACTGTCCAGACTGAATCTATAAGGTTACAAAAATACGGCGAAATGCCACAAAAAGGTAGGTAGTGCCCTGCGCTCCGCTGTCTCGTCTTGGCGGGGGCACTGCCGTGCTTCCAGATGCTGTACCTACTCATTTACTTATTTCATTCCTTGATCTACAATAATGAGATAAACCACAAATATAAAATAACTTTTCATTTAACGTATGTATTCGTATTATAAATCGAAGCATCCATTTAAATCATAGTGAGAAGCTGTGAGATCCGATTCTCAGCACTCCATGGATTCACCGTGCGGTCGCCGGGTCCATAGCGTGGTACAGAGAGGAACACCATGACGGCGACTGGGACTTGCGACCCAGATGTAGGTTTAGGGTGGCCACCTTGTGATGCATCAGCGCTCACCTCCACCGTCAGTAGTGTTCCCCCCCCTACCTATCCAAATTTGGTAAGATCCTAACAATGCCGCTTTTGATATACGTTTTAATAAAGAGCTTACTGAAGCTCTTGGCAATCCGAGGTCTTTAAGTAAGTTGTACAGGGATTTAGCTGGAATTCCCCTTGCTCCTACTTCTACGGCATAGAGTTTAACCACGTAGCCGTTTTTGGTTAACTCGTTAGTCAAATCAAAGTATTTGTTTGTCTTTATAGCGTGGTCTTTAGGTATATTAGTTTCCCACGGTACTGTGAGTTCTACAAGCACTGCACGCTTATGCGATCGTGAAAAAAGGAATATGTCGGGTCTGGATGATGAGGCACAGACATCCTCCGGTATCCTATAGTGCTTCTCATACGTGTCTACGAGTATTGTCCAGTCAACGGCAGCTATCAAAATTGAATATGGCTTTTGAGGTGATTTCTTTGAGCAGCCTTCCTTTACAAACGCAATGTCATTTCTTTGGTTTGTGGTTAATCCTTTTTTCGCTCTAGCTACCGCCAAACTTAAAGCCTCGCGTATGATTTCTAATACCTTATCATGACGGCGCGAGTAATGACCCCGGTCTAATAGCGTTTTACAACTCACTAGTAGGTGCCTAGCCGTACCAGTTGCTTCACCACATGAGTTACATGTTTTATCTGTGGCTTTTCCCCATCTGACCAGATTGCTTTGGTCGGGGAGGGTCAACTGGAATGCATTTAGGTAAAATTTAAGTAAGGCCGGTGACCAGTCGTATATTATGGTACGCCATTTTAAGGCTATAGGAATACAAAATTCATCTAGGGTCAACCATTCGTTTTGCATTTCTAGGTTCATTGCGTGCACCTTATAGGTGTTGTTTTCGTCTGCTTGAAGAAAAGATTTTGTTATTTCTTTATCTGTTTGTCTCTGAATATTACCTAGACATACTCTACCAGTCTGCGAGCCTATCATGAATCTTTTATGGAACTGGAGGCGTGATTCGAGCTCCGATGCATTTTTATCTTTTGGAAGGACTTTTACTATTTCGTCTTTAGATTCCGATAAGACGTGCATTTTAGTTACTCTTAGGTGTTTATAGAGTTCTTAAGCGTCATTCCAAAATTATTCGCGGATCTATATAGTGCCGACGGATCGGCCGACTGAGCTAGCCCTAGCCACGACTTCAGTGTCTTCGTGACACTCGCATCTAGTTTTTTGAGGAGGCTCTGGTTTATATCATATATAAGAAACGGCCAGTTAAGACGCGAGGTTAAATAATTGTCATAGATCCAAGCTTTTTTAACATTACTTATTGGTTGTTGGTCTACCTTTTTTAAATCGATAATGAAACTATCAATTAATTCGTCCAAAGCTGGAGTGCAACCTCTGTTGTCAATCTTTCTTCCGAGGAATTTAAAAGGCACGGTTTCAGATATTATAGTTGAAACGTTTTCCCCGCCTATACTAAGCCCTGGGTCATATGAAGTATACCTGGTACCCCGCCTACCCAGACATAGACAGTAGCATTTGCTAGGTTTTGCTCTCATTCCATCTGTCCATGTACAGAAATCGTCTACTCTACGCAGTAGGTCCTGACACTGCTTTGGGTTACGAGTCAGTATTGCCAAATCGTCCGCGAATGCGAGGATAGACTCCGTATATTTACCGTTTAGCTTAAACCGATAGCCCCACTTCTTGTCGTGTGTGGAAATGTTGTCTATTAAAATATTTATTACTATATTGAAAACTATAGGTGATAAACAGCAACCTTGGAATAAACCCACATTATAATTTAAAGGTTGCGTGTATCCATCTTTGGTATTAATCACAAACTTTAATTTACCATAATAAGAGGATATTATTTCCCAAATTATGGACGGAAAGTGATACCATTTTAATGCAAACAACATAAGCTCGTGTTGTACTGAGCCAAAAGCGTTTTCTAGGTCTATCCAACAAACTGTTATTTGCTTTTCATTTGATCTGACATCTTTTAAACTTTCCGCCAGTAAAGAATTGTGTTCCAGACATCCTGAAATTCCGGGTAGGAACCGTTTTTGGTGGTTTGGTCTGAAATAGTTATTATTGATCATGAAATTTGTCATTTTAAATTGAAGCCATGAGAAGAAAATTTTAGAAATTGTATTGGTTAATGCTATTGGTCTAGCGTCTTTTGGACTAGTTACTATTTCTTTCTTTGGAATGAGCACAAAATTAGCCTTGCCGAAGCCTTACTAGTAAATATGATACTGATAATTATACCAATACCATTTTTTCGTATGGAAATCTCCACGGATACCCCCCTCCCCACTCTCTCTCGGGTCTGATATACCGTGTGTAATGTGGTCCAATGAGAGCCATTCCCTCGCACTACGGCTGTCCCTGGGCCATCTAGGGCTTTGAAATGGTCCCCTCAGGTGTGAGAACACGGTGTCCCCATCTTGCCCCGGAGAGGGGGGTGTGCGAGAAATATTTTGTATATTTTCCTAGCTCTACCTAAAATTTCCTTATAATGCTGAAATACTTATATGTAAATAATGCATACAATTGTTTTTTTTTAACGTGTGGAAACCCCCACCGGCTTCACCCCATCGGTGCCAAAGATAGGGTGGGCGTGTCGGAATTGAACTGATTAAAACCACACGGCGTCCTACTCAAGAGTCCATTGCCGGGCACCCCGGGTAAGCCCTCGAAAGGATAGCCCCAGGTTACCGGCGGAAAATAGTCTAATGTTTAGCAACTGGATAACCGGTTTGAAGCGCGGCCCTGTCCTGAGAAGACTCCGGCAAGAAACTCAGCGGGCTGTTTTCTTTTTTGCTCTATTTACAAATATGTTTACTTAATGTAATTACTTACAATATTTTTTTTTAGTAGCATAGTGAGAGAGCAAACAGTTTCATATCTAAGCTTATTTGTCGTCTAAATATTCTTGAACTTTATCATAGCATCTTTGGCAAAGTTTAGTTTTAATTTGACTTTAATGAAATTTATGAAGAGGTAGATCCTCCATTTCAATAGAGAGCTTGTTGTAGAAGCGCATACAGTTAACCCAGAAAGAATTAACCTTGTGGGGTCGACTATCAAAAACTACAAGATTGTTTTTATGTCCAGTAATTATATTTTGATTGATTGATTGATTATTTATTTCTTTAAACTTTTCTTGGAGGGAGACTCTTGGGCCTGAATTATAAATGACCGCTTTTGCAATACAGAGATTGTATGTACACCAGGGTCCTTAGTACATTTCTGTTTAGCGTAATATTAGATGTCCTATCGGCATAGAACGTTTTGCGGCAGCCGCCAAACAACGTGGGTAACAAAGGTCTGGCCATAGCACCTCCGCCAATCCTTGGTAGGAAGGGTAGACCCAAGAAGTACTGGTTTGACGTCGTGAAGGATGACATGCGTGCCAATGGTCTTACTAACATGGATGCCCAAGGTTGTGCGAAGTGGAGAAGAAAAAGCAAGAAAGCAAACCCCGAGGTCCGAGGTGTAGGCCATCGGGACACAAGTTGTGATGATGATGGTGATCCTTAAGGAGAATTCCGTAGCTCAAAATACCATAAATATAACTGAAATAAACTATTCTATCCGTATCTACATCTGTTAAAGTCTTAATATTTCTACAGCGTAGGAAGCAGAACTTACCTACTAGCATTTTTTTCCAATATTTGGTCTCCACTATAATTGAACATGAATACTTAAACCTAAGAACACCGTCGATTCCACAAGGTTCCAAATTTGTCCATTGAGTTGTATACTGGTTTCCACCTGTCTTACATTGGGTAAGCTGAATTTAATTCATTTGTTTTTTTTCATTAAGGCAAAGATTATTTATATTCAACCAATGAACCACTCTTGAGATTGCGTTGTCATAAATATCTAATCGTCTTTTAATTTAAAATATTAAGGAAGTATTATCAGCAAACAAAACAAGCTAATTTTTATCCTTCACATAGTAAGGGAGGTCTATGTTTTAATAAATCAGGAAATATACCGCTACACAGTTGGGAGCAATGACATCAATAATACTTGATACAGTTTTGACTGATAATCCCCATAGGTCCGCGGTTTTTTAATATCAATGGATTTTTTAGCTTTTGCGATGTCCTTACTATTAACAACTAAGAATCCGGAAGCGTCCTCGCATTTTGGTGCTGATTCCAATGCAATGTCTCAGAGCAAGTGAAATACGACTGGAGAGTTCTGGTATTCGTTAAAAGTATTTACGAAAAAGGGTTCAAACTCTGTCGCAACTTCCAGATCCTCCGTAACATGTTCACCGTCTATTTTTTAATGGTAATCTATTACAATCTGTTACAAGATTTACCATCATAATCTAAATAGGAATTGATTGGGATGTGATCAGCCTAATAAAGTGTTCGTAACAAATATGTAGGTTACCGACACAAAACGCGGGCGTCATTGCATATTAAAAACCTTCACATACCTTTTACAAACTATGAGCCCTCGCTAGCAGGTGCAAATTGCCCGATAGTTGTAATTAATGTCCAAATTGTTCACTTGGCATCATATATATCGCCTTCCCGGTGAAACACATGTGACGTAAACCTGAAATAAATATAGATATCTCAACTCAACTCACATTAACTTCATCATATTGCCCTCATACCATGTACTCATATGAATTAAAACAAGCCATACTCCTAGTATTCTGATTGCACATAGATTGATCAGCACACACTACCAAGACTGGCCATTACAGCCCCATTAAAAAACTCTCTGCTATGCATTACCCTCTACAACTTACTGAAAATTTCCAATAAAGCTTAACAAAAGGCTAAATCACACCAGTTTACACCACATCAAACAGTACTTACGCGCTTACTAAGCCACCTAGTCAGTTTGGTTTGTTTGTTGTAGGGCTTACCTACCATCATAATATCGACACTGAAAACTAACTATGCCGTAGGTAAGATGTGACCATATTCCTTACAGCCTGAAAAAAAAGTACGCCAGTGTATTAATAGCTCATTTATTACATTTATATGTACGTTAACATTTACATTATTATATTACATTATAGGGATTTTACATTCATTACTTTGAATGCTCATCTACATAGATGAACTTCCTACAGCTAAAAACTTGCGTTATATGGCCGATTCTTGAAACTGTCTACTGTGAAACTGTATACTGTGTTTTTTACCTGATTGTTGCAAACCCTTTGGGAAATAACTCAACTATTGTGCGATAGTATATTTTGTATAGTGCCATTCATTTGGTTTCAAAGTTGCATTTCAAACAAAAGATACTCCTCCGAGACCGTTTGACCGATCTCGACCAAATTTGCCACGGTGATCAAGTAGACATTACTGAGTGTCGTAAGGGGTCGAATGTCCAGATCGGTCTTACCATCGAGGAATAACCACATCCATACTGTTCGGCCGATTATACAAAAGACCCACGAGTACAATCAGCCGCTGTGTATGGCTTTTGTGGACTACGAGAAAGCCTTCGACTCCATCGAGACCTGGGCAGTTCTGGATGCTCTGCGGCAGTGTCGTGTTGATTGGCGATACATCGAAGTGCTGATGCCGCCACTATGTCCGTCCAGCTCCAAGACCAGAAGACGAACCCCATAAGCCTACAGCGTGGAGAGAGACAGGGGGATGTTATATCCCCCAAACTATTCACCAACGCGCTGGACGTCCTGTCTTTAAGACTCTGGATTGGACTGGGCGGGGTATAAACATAAACGGCGAGTACATCTCGCATCTTCGGTTCGCCGACGACATCGTCATAGTTGCGGAGTCGCTGGAGCAGCTGGGCGAGATGCTGCACAGCCTAAATGGAGCCTCTCGACGCGTCGGTCGTAGTGTGAACTTTGACAAAACCAAGGTTATGTTCAACGAACATATCACATCGAGACCGATTGCCGTCGAAGGGTCGACACTCGAAGTTTTTCAATAGTATGTCGACCTTGGGCAGGTTATCCAGCTCGGTAGAAACAACTTCGAGAAAGAAGTCACCAAAAGGATCCAATTAGGTTGGGCAGCATTTGGCAAACTACGTCGGGTTTTCTCCTCCCCTTTACCGCAATGCCTAAAAACAAAGGTGTTCGACCAGTGCGTTCTACCTGTCATGACTTACGGTGCCGAAACGTGGACACTGACAGTGAGGCTAGTCCACGACTTAAAAGTCGCGCAGCGGGCTATGGAGCGAGCTATGCTTGGGGTTTCTTTGAAGGATAAAATTCGAAATGAGGCCCTCCGACAAAGAACTAAAGTCACCGACATAGCTCGCAGAATAAGTAAGCTACAGTGGCAATGGGCTGGCCACATCTGCCGAAGGACCAATGGCCGATGGAGCAAACTAGTCCTAGAGTGGAGACCACGAATCGGTAAACGGAAGGTAGGACGTCCCCCAGCAAGATGGACGGACGACCTGAAAAAGGTAGCTGGGATAGACTGGATGCGCAAGGCGGAGGATCGGGTGCTATGGCGTAAAATGAGAGAGGCCTATGTCCAGCAGTGGACTGCAATAGGCTAATTGATTGATTGATTGATTGACTTTTTAAAACGGTTTCCAAAAGGTAGACAGGTTCTCAATTCCGCGGAATCTATTATTGAGCATTAGGCTATTAATATTATTATATCTAAGGCTGCTGGCAACATGCTTTGTTATCCTCAACCACTTTGGAGTCGATTTCTACGTCGTCCATAAACTTTTATGAAATTTATTTCAGATAATATTTGTCAAATTTATCCAGAGCTATATAATTCTGTGGTACAAAAACTTACTACAAGGGTCCGACTCGTAGCTACTTCATTTAAACTTTGATTGCCTTTCGCTGGCTTTAAATGGTTGAATAATAAAATTTGGTAGAATTTGAAATTTCTATATTTGCTTTGAATTAGGTCAGAGGTATCAGTCGCGTATCCAAAGCTAGCTAAGCTTGTTTTTGCATAAGAAAAAAACGCGTCAAATGGTAATGGTTCACAACATTTCTGCAATTTTTTTTGTGTAATTTTTTAATAATTATTAACAGTAGAAATATATTTTACTACTATTACCAAAGTGTAACCTAGTATTCGACACAAACACGGAAGTTTCCTCATATTAACCAAACAGGGGCTTAAATACTATCGAGTAACAGTGAGATGATCATTATCAGTTTGCCCGCCACAGGACTCTTTGAATAAGGCATTTTTCCTTTAATTTACTGCCATGGAGAACAATAAAATAAAACGACATTAAGGATAATTATTATTGTGTGATAACGGCTGCTGGTGCCCATTAAACTTTATTAATAAAATTCAAAAGTAGTAATTTTCAAAATGACATTAAATCCTGCTCTCAACAATAGTTCAATAAGTGGCATGTCACGATTTAAAAACATTGCAAACAATTTTATAGATGTGTAAATATGGATACTAAATTGCTTACATATGCTTTCATTATTATAGGAGTTAAACAACTGACGATAATAAAATTATTGATAAAAAGCTTATTAAAAATATAATTAAATAATTAATTAAAAAGCATTTGAATTCAGCACAGCCCTTGCATACAATTATCATTTTAGTTTTAGTGCAACCACATTATTGAATAAAAGCTTGTTCAACAAAACAAATGAGCCCAAACTCGATAAGTTTATCTTGTTTAGTTTACCACCACCTCCCTACACCATTTTCAGACCCTGAATATCATGTAATACCAGAGAGTTTACTAAGATAAAACAAATGAGCCCAAACTCGATAGGTTTATCTTGTTTAATTTAGAAGTTCCTGAGACCACCTTCCTACTCCATCATCAAACCAGCGCTATGGTACCATATTAATGCACTGTCATCCAAACGACACGGGTATGCATAATTTCAGCTCAATCGAATGCCAAAAAATAGTCGAAAATAGTTTACACATTTTAACGGATAACACACAAACGACCAGTGCATGTTAAATAAAGCTTATAAAAATACTTGAATCTATTAAAATAGCTGGGATCGACTGAAACCCGATGCCTCTTTACTTATTTGTTACGCAATGGTAGCGCCTGCTCCTGTCTCCAACACACCTTAGATGTTATCGACATAAAATACTATTATTTCTCTGTTGAAATTATACGATTCCTATAAAAATTATACAATTTGTAAGAGAGAAGAAATTATTCAATTAGATATTATATATGTGTATTACCCACTCGCCAGGTCATAGTAGTGATGAGGGTATTTTATAATCGTTAGGTAATTAATCTATTCAATTATCGAAAGTTTTTCATAAAATTTGGAATTGATAGTAGCGCAGTTCTGATTGAGTGAATCATTCTAATCTACAACGATAATCCTTCAACGATAACTTCAACTCATGCATATTTTTATTCGATCAGTAAGTCTATTCATTAGAATATCTGCAAGTCGAAATTGTAGTAATAGGGCCCTTAAGATGAAATCAAAAGAAGGAATAAAAATTTAAAGCGTGATAATTATAGCAAATAACCTTTATTTGTTCGATTTATTACATATCAAATCGATTTTAGGTATAGTCTGTGATGGGGGTGTGTGTTGGGTAACCTCCTCGAGTGTCGCTCCGATTCCGATCCCGCTGCGGTCCGGGGGGAGCGGAATCGGAGCGGCCGGTACACCCTGGGCGACGGTCAATGGCTTCCCCTTCACCCCTTCATAGGGTTGGCATTGATCGTCGGCCAATACCCAACGTGGCGGGAACACATCGCTCTCCGTACTCCTCTGCTTTCAGAGGAGACAGGATGAGCGATGCTGTTAGTGGTGAGATGGCCCAGGGTCAGCCGGGGTGCGAGGGATATGCTCTATGGGTAACCTTACACCCCGGCGTCTGCAGACCCGAGACGGCGTGCGGTTTTAGTCGGTGCAAGCCCGACATAACCGCCCCCGCTGGCCGGCGGGGGGGTATCCGAAGGGATTTCCGCACGATAAAAAAAAAAATTATGGTATAGTCTGTGATGGATCGCTATGCGTGGCACTTCACTAGAAATATGATTTTAGGGTCCACATTTTTACTAAAAAGAATACGAAACTTCATAGTCGCGAGCCATCATAATTATCAACTTAAATTTTACAAGGTATAGGTATCGGACAACCTGGGGTGTGTGTTGGGTAACCTCCTCGAGTGTCGCTCCGATTCCGATCCCGCTGCAGTCCGGGGGGAACGGAATCGGAGCGGCCGGTACACCCAGGGCGGCGGTCAATGGCTTCCGCTTCACCCCTTCATAGGGTTGGCATTGATCGTCGGCCAATACCCAACGTGGCGGGAACACATCGCTCTCCGTACTCCTCTGCTTTCAGAGGAGACAGGATGAGCGATGCTGTTAGTGGTGAGATGGCCCAGGGTCAGCCGGGGTGCGAGGGATATGCTCTATGGGTAACCTTACACCCCGGCGTCTGAAGACCCGAGACGGCGTGCGGTTTTAGTCGGTGCAAGCCCGACATAACCGCCCCCGCTGGCCGGCGGGGGGGTATCCGAAGGGATTTCCGCACGATAAAAAAAAAAAAAAAAAAAGGTATCGGGCAACCTCGAGGGGACCATCTCGAAACCGGAGATGGCCCAGGGTCAGTCGGGGTGCGAGGGATATGCTCTATGGGCAACCTTACACCCCGGCGTCTGTAGACCCGAAACGGCGTGCGGTTTTAGTCGGTTCAAGCCCGACATAACCGCCCCCGCTGGCACGCGGGGGGGTATCCGAAGGGATTTCCGCACGATAAAAAAAAAAAGGTATCGGGCTACCTAACACCCCGGCGTGTTAAGACCCAAGACGGCGGGCGGATTTAGTCGGTTCGAGCCCGACATAACCGCCCCCGCTGGCCGGCGGGTGGGTATCCGAAGGGATTTCCGAACGAAAAAAATAAAGTTAAAAGGTAACATACAGTATAGTAATAAAATAGAATACAAAACAAAAAATGTAAAATCAGATTAATTTGGAATCTCCTTCAAAGAAAATGTCCCACCTACTCCTACATTCCATCGTGCCGTTACCAGTGCAACAATTTCAAATAGGTAGTAGACCAAGTACATTTTCCAAAACGTATCTGTGCACTGTCTATGATATTAGACCTTTGTAATAATCATATTAGACAATAAGAAGTAAGTAAATACTTAATTCAAAGAATATACAGACAGACCCACTGTATATAATGGACCGATAATTATGACATTACGAGGTACATACTTATATAAAGTACTGAGTTATTTATCTTAAGTTTTAAGTCGACACCTCAGCTTGCGTGATACCTAGGTACTGGTACTACAATACGGATAGCATTGATCACACACTCTCATTAGGTTTAAAATCCAATTTATATGCATCTACCATTGCAAAACATAAACAAAGCTATTCGAAAATGGATTGGTTATGAAAAATTCATGTGATTTATTAGAGACACGATTGTGATAAAGAAATACAACACCACGGAAATATAAATAACGAAGAATTCAATCAAAATATTTAACACCTTGAATGCACTTTCTTTCCAATGCTTCCCTAATTTTTCATATAGTATAGTTACGTAGTTACGTAGCATAAATGCCACATCGCAGGAAATTTGTCAGTTGTCCAATTTTGTTGAAAAAAGTTGACATTTGAATTTCATTTGCAATTACAGTGCTAAAGTAGATTATTATTTGCATATTATGTTAATACATATTAGATAAACATATATATAATTCTACATTGTGTTGAAATAGGTTTTTAAGGGTATGTTTTATGTTCAGAATTGAAACCGGTAGGTGGTGCCGCAGTCGTGTTGCAGGATGGCACATAGACGTTCTATAGACGTTTTATTATTGTAACGTAGAATATTTCGATTTTTACCATAGTTGATTACAATGGAAATTAACGCAAGAGTACCTAAATATAATAAATAAATATATACTATTCTTCTATATATTTCTTTCATTCATCCAATTGCAATGAAACTTTGGTAAGTACATAGGTGAAGAAAAAAATAAAAAAGTAATCATTGCAATGCATGCCCGGCGTTTTTGACGCACTCAAGATTTGAGTCGCTTCGATGCACATACCTACTATAGCGCCACTCGTCATTCGATAGAAAGTAGGTAACTTTAGTCAATTCAATCTCAAGCATAACGTGTTTGAGTGTAGCGTGTCACAATACTACTAACTACACAACTACTAACTGTGGCATGATGGCAATACTGCTACGTCGGGGGGCGCGAAATGAAATATTATGAAGAAACAATCTATTTCAAAACAATGAATGAACGCATCTATATTTGAACGTAGACGGATATCAAAATAATAAAAGCTAATAGCGTAAACTGTATTACTAGAAGATATTCTATGTTTGAGTGTAGCGTGTCACAATACTACTAACTACACAACTACTAACTGTGGCATGATGGCAATACTGCTACGTCGGGGGTCGCGAAATGAAATATTATGAAGAAACAATCTATTTCAAAACAATGAATGAACGCATCTATATTTGAACGTAGACGGATATCAAAATAATAAAAGCTAATAGCGTAAACTGTATTACTAGAAGATATTCTATGTTCTTTAATAATAGTTGTTTAATCATTTTTATTGATACCACATTAAGACAAAAACTTAAGTAAACGTTCTTATTTTTCTACACTTTGGAGCGCGAAACTGGCTGCGGACGGCCAGCGCCTCGCTGCGGCGTAAAGTGGCAACATTGCTATCCCGAAATTACCTAAAGTCCCCGAATATCTACGCCTTAAATTAACCTTCGTTGTTTTTCTGTATATTGACGCGAAACACTGGCCGCGGACCGCCTGCGCCTCGCTGTGGCGTAAAGTTGCAACTTTACTATGCCAAAAATACCGAAAGTCGTCGAATACCCTCTCCAAAATTTCTATAGAATAGAAGAAATTTGCATAGAATACGAGAGATATAATTTTATTAAAAGATAGAATAAGTATAATATTTGCTTATCATATTTTGCGCACGCGTTGCTATCTGTAGAGGGTAAGGTGAAGGGAAAAGAAGAAAATGCTAAAGGGGAAGGAAAGGTAGCGTAGAACGCCGGTACTTTCACAAACTGTACGAAATGTATCATACTGATACCTGACGTGTTACCTACTTTTGTGTATGTAACGTACCTATGTGACTGGGTAATTTTAGACAATATTAAGTGAACTCGTATCAAAATCATACTTTAATTAAAAAGTCTAGCAGTTCTCTATTCAGTAAATAATTATTCTTAAATATTACCATATTTGAATACTAACCCATTTAAAGTCAAATGAAACTTACAAAAGATATTTTCTAAATTATTTTATAACTAGACGATTATTTTTATTTCATTTTATTTATTTGGAACAAAAAACAGTTACATGCTAAAATAGTTAAAAAATTAGGTATAGGTAATATAACAGATTGGTGAACATATAACCCAATATTGTTCGGGGATTTACAATATAAAAGAAATAAACTTAAGCCAAGTTGTAGTCACGATCTCATAATAACAAAAGATTATTTGAAATATGAAATTCATAACAAGTTTATAACAACAAATTTTCATGGAACTATTTCATAAATTAATAAAGTAATAAGGTAGTACCAATTACAGAGCTAACGCGAGCTCAATGACACGACTTTTTAATTGTTCACTGGAAAATGTGAAGATGTCAATGTCATTAAAATGTGTGTTATAGGTTTCAACGAGACGACGAATAGTTGCGCAGATCCCTGCGTTAGTTTTGCAAGTTCCCGTGTAGAACAATTCTAGGAATTGAGTCTCTCCCAGATCTGCTCCGCCGCCCACTTTTCGGGCATTACTTGCTCGCATAGGAAGGCAGCGGCAGCCCACGCACTCGCGCTCCGCACCATCGCTGTGAGCAATAAATACGCTGAGCGAGAGAACTCCCACTCCGAGGGCTGCTACAGGGGCCACCTCGACACCTATATTTTCTTATGTAGGTGAACTTACTACACCAGAATGCTAGGTAATTTAGTTTTCTTAGGAATTTTTTAGCAATCGTATCGAATAGAAAAAGGAGTACTCTTACTGTTGAGGGCTCCAGGTGTATTTTTATTATTGAATAATTCAAAGAATAAAACTGCGATGCTGTACGTTCAGTTCAGATATATATTTGTTAGAAAAAACAAATTGTGAGGTATTTGTAAATTTAATAAAACGCCTGCATTTGACCGGTGTCAACCCGGTCATCAGTAAGGGTGCTCCTACAAATTAACCAGGCGTTTTGCCTGAGTATACCCCGGGTAACCCCGAAAGCCTGCCTTTCAACCAAAATTTACTGGCTCCAGCAATTCCGGATGTGGACAAATCTTGCTGAACGATCTACGGAGTAGACCGCTGGAAGTCTGGTCGTCAGCCACTCTTATAACACCATCAGATTCTGGATACACTGCTACAACTCGTCCCATTTTCCACTTTAGAGGCGGCACTTTGTCCTCCTTCAACATTACCAGCGAATTCAGCTTTCATGATCCCTTGCATGTTCGCCATTTCGTGCGCAATTGGAGCTCGGACACGTCACGGTATTATGTTGATAAGTTTGAAGGCGAGCTAAGGGATTGTCACGCCACACTATACTTTGTAAATACCTGTCATTGGGATGAACCACTAACTGCCGATACATTTTCTCGACGTCAGCAGCGATTATAAATTGATGTTGTCTGAAACGTAATAATATTGAAAAAAGATAGTACAGGATTAGGTACAGGTCCTGTGGGGGGTGTATTGGGTAACCTCCTCGAGTGTCGCTCCGATTCCGATCCCGCTGCAGTTCGGGGGGAACGGAATCGGAGCGGCGGGTACACCCTGGGCGGCGGTCAATGGCTTCCCCTTCACCCCTTCATAGGGTTGGCATTGATCGTCGGCCAATACCCAACGTGGCGGGAACACATCGCTCTCCGTACTCCTCTGCTTTCAGAGGAGACAGGATGAGCGATGCTGTTAGTGGTGAGATGGCCCAGGGTCAGCCGGGGTGCGAGGGATATGCTCTATGGGTAACCTTACACCCCGGCGTCTGAAGACCCGAGACGACGTGCGGTTTTAGTCGGTGCAAGCCCGACATAACCGCCCCCGCTGGCCGGCGGGGGGGTATCCGAAGGGATTTCCGCACGATAAAAAAAAAAAAAAAAAAAGGTACAGGTCCTGTCATCTGAATACTGTTATAGGTAACACCAGTGGTAGTAGGACTACTGGCATTAAATAGCACTCTCAATTTAGTTGTTGAACTACTTTCTCGCAAAACCCCATGATGGGGTATAAAATTTGCATTAGATTGAATCTATTGACACTTAGACATGTACCCTAACGACTCATACTCCAATAAAAAAACTTTATATAACTGGCACATTGCAAGCTTGCTCTTGAATCTACGTTCTAATTAAGTGAGACAATATTTGGCTCTTCAAAACGATTCACCTAAAACATCGGGTGAATGTTTCAATGGTATTCTGACGCAGAACTGACCATTGTCCAAACGTGTAGTATTTTGTATAAATGTTCTTCACATAGTCTTTCTTCTGAAGAATAATTAGAAGTGTTTGTGTGCATACATCTTCTAATTGCAAAAACCGGGTAAGACAATATTCTATGTTATCACTAGTTTGATCATTATTAAATTGACAGTTGTATAATTACACTGAACTTTACTAAACGGAGTTGATTTACCATTGCAATTACTAGGGCCAGAAACAACCCATCTCAGTCTTTTTTCACAAAGAAAGGGCTGTCGAATACCTAGTTTTATTTTTTGTGAACCCAATAAGGCCCAGAAGATGTCAGCACCTAGTAAAATATCTATGGGACTCGGTACATAAAACTTATGATCAGTCAAACAAACATCAGAAGGAAAATTAAATTTAGACAAGTCCACTTGTTTACTCGGAACGTTATCTGTTATTGATCGCAAAACAAAAGAGTTAATGTGGGTTGAAAAATTTTAATTTAATGATGTAATTGTTATTAGAGACATCTTATTTATACAAGATACTGAGTTATTTATACCCAGTACCGAATTACTAACAGCAACAGCTGGTAAACCTAATCGTTGAAACATGTTTTCTGTCAACAAACAAGATGTGCTCCCACTATCAAGCACCGCGCGTGCAATATGTTCGCATTTATTGCTGTCCATAATTCTAATTAAAGCAGTAGATAGCAACACATTACCTAGTTCAGCACTCGAAGACGGTGATACACTAACACCGTGAACGGACTGCGCCGACAACGTAGTCGGTGCGCCCATAACATTACTGTCATTGGTTCATTTGGGGTTGTAATCTTCAGCACGGACGCCGACTTCAATTTTTGTGCGACATGCATAAGAGCATTATTAGATTTTACAACCTGACTTTTTACAGTTATTTGAGTCGTCCAGATGATAAGCAATTAAAACATACCTTATATTTCAGTATTAACTGTAAACGTGCTTCATTGCTCACTGCCAAAAACTGCGAACAATTATCTACCCAACTTATGGTCACTCCCAAAATTGGGACAGGGTTTCAGTTGTGAAGAAACACAGCTTGTTTTATTATAAGAGTTAGTATCAGTAGGGTTATTATTTTCCTGTATGTTCATTAGATATTTTAACAACATTACTTAAATGTTTACTATCTGCGATTGACATGTCTTTTGACTAATTAATTCGGAACGGCTATTTTTAAAGTATAAAATATTCAATCTTAATTTAGAGTTTTTGTTAAGACCACTTTTATATTCTTCCCATTGACATTGTGTTTTACTATCTAATTTCTGTGAAATTATGTAAATGAGAAGTGTATCCCACTGATCGAATGGTTCACTGGGTGATTCCAAGGCATGCAAGTTCTTTTTAATCATATCAAGTAAATCTTTTAAGCAAGAAGCAGACTCCTTATCAATTTTGGGTATCTTTAACAACGTGGAAACATGCTATTGAATCAGTAAATGGTTAATATCAAACCGATCACATAGTAGCTTCCAAGCCACCTTATAGTTGGATGCAGAAAATCGAACCGAGTTAATCACCACAGCAGCGGACTCTCTAGAGACAATCTTAAATAATGAAATTTATTAATCTCATTCATCTCACCATTGCAATGAATAAGACTCACAAATGTGCCGTGAAACTTTAACCAGTTATCATAGCAACTATTGAACGTTGGCAGTTTGAAAGTCGGTAATTTAACATTTTTATTATTACTAGAATGTGAACTCAACTTATTGTCTGTTTCATCTCATTTCTTAAACTCAGTTAATAATCTTGGAGCTTTAGTTAAGGTTTTAAAATAAAGAGACTCAAACTTGCTACGTTATAGTATCTGACTCTACTAGTTATCAGTGTTACATTCCAGGGAGAATTCCTCATTCCAGGGCTCATACATATACTAAAACTTATTTAAACGTATTTGTAATTCAGTTACCTCGTCATGACTTAAGGAAGAAGAATCCAATGACTTCAAATAGTTACCGAACACCGTCACGCGTCATTTATAACACCCTCGCTTTCTAATCAATTCTTAAAATTGTTTGTCTAAATCCTTTGATATTTCCTCTAGCATTGCGAGAACTGGGCGTACTTAGTCTGCAAATGTACTCGTATATAAGCAACGCTTAAAATAATTTTATAAAATTATTACACGTATGCAGCAATCTGTCTTAATATTTTTAAACTGTAGGTACACAAACACGGGGTGTGTGTTGGGTAACCTCCTCGAGTGTCGCTCCGATTCCGATCCCGCTGCAGTCCGGGGGGAACGGAATCGGAGCGGCCGGTACACCCTGGGCGGCGGTCAATGGCTTCCCCTTCACCCCTTCATAGGGTTGGCATTGATCGTCGGCCAATACCCAACCTGGCGGGAACACATCGCTCTCCGTACTCCTCTGCTTTCAGAGGAGACAGGATGAGCGTTGCTGTTAGTGGTGAGATGGCCCAGGGTCAGCCGGGGTGCGAGGGATATGCTCTATGGGTAACCTTACACCCCGGCGTCTGAAGACCCGAGACGGCGTGCGGTTTTAGTCGGTGCAAGCCCGACATAACCGCCCCCGCTGGCCGGCGGGGGGGTATCCGAAGGGATTTCCGCACGATAAAAAAAAAAAAAAAAAAAAGGTACACAAACACGGGGTGCGACTGGTTGGATCACCTCCAAGTTTGGTGCACCCTGGGCAACGTGGGCGATGACGCATCATTGATTGCTCCTCTGGAGTAGCTGGCGTCAACGTCAACGGCCAAGAATCTGACCAACCGGCCCTTTTCAGAGCCAGCTGACCCCATTGCACGAGGGGGTCGGGGCATGGCGGGCCTGCAAGGCCAGCGGGGGTGTGGGGCCGCTCCAGGAACCCCTCTGCTGTTATCAGAGGGGACACTGCGAATGGCCCAGGGTCAGTCGGAGTGCGAGGGATATGCTCTATGGGTAACCTTACACCCTGGCGTCTGTAGACCCGAGACATATAAAATAATAATATAAAATACTTAATTAACTATACTACCTGAATAAAGAGTGTCGGGGTCAATTATGTATTAACTACGAGGTTTTTCTTCAATAGGTTCTCAGCAAAATTGTATGACCACAACCAGCGTAGTTGAAATATCCACCGATTTTCATTATATCATCTGATAATTGCTGATAATTGAAGTGATTTGTCAATTGAATCCATATCTTCAAATCCGGCTCGAAGGACCATGTCCAGGTGTATTTTTAATATTAAATAATTCAAAGAATAAAACTGTGATGCTGTACGTTCAGTTCAGAGATATTTTTTTAGAAAATAACAAATTGTGGATTATATGTAAAAATAATAAAACGCCTTCATTTGGCCGGTTTCAACCCGGTCATCAGTAAGGGTGCTCCTACAAATTAACCAGGCGTTTTGCTTGAACACTTACCTTCGTTGTCGCAACAATAACAAACTATAACACTAATATTTATAAACATATATTCATTCATTGATATGGGGATATATTTGAAAAATCATAACTGTTCCCAAATTGGCACAACACACAAATTATTGATCACTGTGCCAACCACCACTGTGAGAACAGCTAAGTTGAAAAAAAGTTTATACCAAAAAATCTCTACAACATAAACGCCTACTGGTTTCCAACAAGCAGCAAAGTTTGTAAAATTATTGCTATTACCTAATAATCAGGGACTAGGGCAATGCAAAAAGTTTTGATATTTATTTATACATACGTAATAAGTAAATTTAAATAAAATATATAAAGAGGCAGGTACTATTATTTAGTCAAAGTTTTTATTGCTACTTCACAGATGCCTACGCGGTAAAAAAGAACACTGTAAGTTCAAGTGATGTGATGTAAAAAGCAAGTAAAATTGCAAGTTCATATAATTTGGAAAGTGGTGAGCTCCAGTCCACGAACTGTTTAGCTTGCCACCACGTGGTTAATTTTTATACATGCATCTTCAAATCCTAGAGAGCCATTATTCTAGGATGTCAATATTAATGTCCAAGTAATACGTCTACATTAATCAATAAAACCGGCCAAGTGCGAGTTGAACTCTCTCATGAAAGGTTCCGTAGCAGCAAGTAAAAATTTTATATTTGAGTTGAGTATGGGGGAACCCCCAAAATTTATTGCTTTTTTTTCTATTTTTGTGTGAAAATCTTAATGCGGTTCACAGAATACATTCACTTACCATGTTTCAACAGCATAGTTCTTATAGTCTTAGAAAAAAGCTACGGGAAGAGCTGTGACATATGGACGGACAGACAGACAGACATGACGAATCTATAAGGGTTCCGTTTTTTGCCATTTGGCAACGGAACCCTAAAAATCCAGAACTCAAATATTTATAAAACTATGTATGTGTAACATGCAAATTGTACCTTACCTTTGTGAAAGAGAAATAAACCATTATTGTTATGTATTTCGATAGGCACTAAAAATCAACTCCGAGATCAAAAGGCGCGATGGCCATAATCGTTAGGTATATTTTTAGTCAGGTATTTTAATAGATTAGATAGATACCCGAGGGGGCCATCTCGAAACCGGAGATGGCCCAGGGTCAGTCGGGGTGCGAGGGATATGCTCTATGGGCAACCTTACACCCCGGCGTCTGTAGACCCGAGACGGCGTGCGGTTTTAGTCGGTTCAATCCCGACATAACCGCCCCCGCTGCATGCGGGGGGATATCCGAAGGGATTTCCGCACGATAAAAAAAAAAAGGTATTTTAATAGATTCATGTACATGTGGTCACATGTACATGAATCTATTAAAATACCTTTTTTTTTTATATCGACACCTACAAAGACAAAACAGTAAGAATCTTTGTTTTTCACGATCAAATCCATATATAATAAGAAAAACTAACTACAGTCATATGTCAATAATCTAAAAGGTACCTTTTGACACATGGGATTGACAACAATTTTTAAATAAATAATTGTGTATAATATTGAGTTGAATGAATGGAATGCGATATATTTCAGTTCAAATTTCTACAATTATTTTAAAGTAAGGTGAGATACTTTATTTCTGCAAGACGTTCTAAAAAGGTTTTAATATTCTTCATTCTAATCCTTGCGGTGGTAAAGATTAATCGGTTCATATGACAAATCGTAAATTAGCAAGGGAGTTGCTAAACCAAAGATAAAATCGATCTATCATAATTTCACTTACTATCTGAAATCGATTATTCTCACAATCGATTTGTAGACACCCAACCCTAAAGGTACCTACTACCTGGGGTGCGACTGGTTGGATCACCTCCAAGTTTGGTGCACCCTGGGCAACGTGGGCGATGACGCATCATTGATTGCTCCTCTGGAGTGGCGTCAACGTCAACGGCCAAGAGTCTGACCAACCGGCCCTTTTAGGGCCAGCTGACCCCATTGCACGAGGGGGTCGGGGTATGGCGGGCCTGCAAGGCCCGCGGGGGGGCGTGGTCGCTCCAGGTACCCCTCTGCTGTTATCAGAGGGAACACTGCGAATGGCCCAGGGTCAGTCGGAGTGCGAGGGAAAGGCTCTATGGGTAACCTTACACCCCGGCGTCTGTAGACCCGAGACGGCGTGCGGTTTTAGTCGGTTCAAGCCCGACATAACCGCCCCCGTTGGCTGCCGGGGGGTATCCGAAGGGATTTCCGCACAAAAAAAAAAAAGGTACCTACTACCTACTTATTATAACTTATAACTTGTAATTTTATAATTGTTTTCTATTTCTTTCATATCGTTCAAGGCTACGTTCTGTATCTAGGACCTGTTAATCTCATCTATCAAAACGTACCTCTTAAATGATTTATTTAGACTTGTGATATACATCAGTAAAATAAAATATCAGTTGAAATACAACTGTAGTAACGGATTCTATCGCGATTTATTTGATGTTATTTTATTATTTATCCGAAGAATCTGACGTTTCGGTTGCTTTTCAGCAGCCATAGTCACGTGGCGACATGTAAATAATAAAATAACAACAAATAAATCGCAATAGAATCCGTTAAAAATAGTTTTATTTCAATGTGTGATATTCGCGTAAGCTTCCGACAATATCATATTACTTAGTTCTTCAACTATGCTATTTTTGTCCAACAGGCGCATTTATTGAATTGATTTTTTAGTTAGGATGTCCCAAGAATCCCATGTCGCTGGGCATATCTCTTGTTCGTTTGTAAGCTGTCTAGATATTTATGTCTACAATCTATCATTTTTAAAGAACTATTTAAAATATATACTGATGTTAAGTAATTTTCTTTGAAAAGCATTTGTAGGTACTTAGCAGATACTGATGTACTTAGCTTAAGTAATTAAATTGAAACTATTCATTGTTAATTCGTAGATTAGATAGATACCCGAGGGGGCCATCTCGAAACCGGAGATGGCCCAGGGTCAGTCGGGGTGCGAGGGATATGCTCTATGGGCAACCTTACACGCCGGCGTCTGTAGACCCGAGACGGCGTGCGGTTTTAGTCGGTTCAAGCCCGACATAACCGCCCCCGCTTCACGCGGGGGGGGGGGTATCCGAAGGGATTTCCGCACGATAAAAAAAAAGGTATTTTAATAGATTCATGTACATGTGACCATATCGACACCTACAAAGACAAAACAGTAAGAATCTTTGTTTTTCACGATCAAATCCATATATAATAAAAAACTAACTACAGTCATATGTCAATAATCTAAAAGGTACCTTTTGACACATGGGATTGACAACAATTTTTAAATAAATAATAGTGTATAATATTGAGTTGAATGAATGGAATGCGATATATTTCAGTTCAAATTTCTACAATTAATTTAAAGTAAGGTGAGATAGTTTATTTCTGCAAGACGTTCTAAAAAGGTTTTAATATTCTTACATTCTAATATAAATATGTTTCAGGCCTTTGTTATAACGATAAAAATCAAATGAGCAGGTAGTAGTGCAGATAAAGTAAAAGAGGCTTCAGGAACGCAGTACTTTTTAAATTCATTTCTTCTTGCATGGCCTAAGCCTAGGTTAAATGATCTAGGTACTTCCCTAGATCATTAAATATCGTAATTTTTCACAGTGTACTAACTTTATTATTCTTTTTATTTCATAAATAACATTTTTAAATATGTTATACACTGTTGCAGTTTTCTTTTTGATTCCAAATAAAATTCACGTATCTGCCATAGCCTAGACGAGATTAAGCAATTAATTTTTGATTGATCACAAAACGGTTTTCTGAAAACTGTGTGAGTGTGGTTCGGGTGAGGAACTTTTATCTATTAAATTATCTTTTTTTCATCCTAAAATTAAGCATCTTATCTACTCACCTTCGGCTTTTTTGTTTAGCGTAACCGTAACTGCGTTACACTATTTGCACCTATAGACTGTTCTTAAACCCCGCTAAAGTAAAAAAAAACCGGTAAAGTATGAGTCGAACTCGTGCGCCGGGGGTTCCGTACCTACACATTGTACCTACAGCCATAATAAAATTGGTACCTACCTATCGCTATAAATATTTTCTTTCACACAATAGCACAATTTTATTTATTTACCTTATTTGCGGTAAACGGCAAATTAAGCTAGGCCTCTAAATTGTATAAGCGCCCATACATCTAAGAGGCCTATCTTAATTGGTGAGTTTTAATTTTTTGGAATTTTTCCTTCATTAGTGCTGTAAAACCTTACTTTTTGCCAAATTTCGTGATTCTAGGGCAACGAAAACTACCATATTGGTTTTCAACCCATAGGTACCCTATAGGGAACTTCCGGTTGATTTAGAATTGTCAATTTTGGTTAAAAGCAAGGTTTTACAGCACGAGTAATTAGAAAATTACTAATACTATTTTTATCCCGAGAATAGGTTCCCATGGGTACCAGGAACGGGAACAGCATTCCACGCGGTCGGAGCCGCGGGAATCAGCTAGTAAAATATAACGTATACCCCACATAAGCATGATACTTCTGACTTCACAATTAATATACGTCTATAAGGCTTTAGAACTTGGTTCGGGTCATATGATAAACTTAAATTGAAATAATTCAGTTTCGAAGATCGAATAATTTAAAGTTACATAACTTTACCAATTATAAGAATAAAATATAGATTAGAAAAAGCAACATATAAGATTGAACCTAATTTAGGCGTCAAGAAGTTAATTGGCTTGTAATATTTCATTCAATGTTTAAAAAAACCCTTTCCCTCACTCTACTTCATATGAGACATAAAATAAGTTATGAATTAAAAAACACTTTAAAAAAATAAGCTTTCTAGTAAGTGCACAACAAGAAAAATCAAATGAGCCCAAATATAACGAGGTTATCTTCTTCAGAAGTTCATATGGCCACCTACCGTCTTCATTTTCAGACCCTGGAAATCAGGTAGCATCAGAGTATTTGCCATGACAAAAAAAATGAGCCCAAACTTGATTGGTATATTATCGCATTGTCACCGAAGATACGCAAGTACACTAAATTTGAGTCCAATCCAACGTCAGGAAGTAGTTATTGTTCAAGATTTGACCGATACTGCCCATACCTACTAACTAACAAACTAACAGAGCAAGTTAAATTAAAGCTACTAAAAAAACAAAGAGACCCTGATCATGGGCAGTAGGTATCTATGAAAAGTTTAGCAAGTTTCCTGTATAAAGAGTGAACGTCGGACTCCAAGTTGACATTATACGGCTTATAACGTACTTAATCAACTACAAAGTTATTAGACGTGTTATAGTAGGCATAGTTATTATTTTAATACTGCATATTGATACGGACGTGCTGAGCTAGTAATTTATCATGCAACACGGTCCAGCGCGCTTATCATCGTAGACCAGTGCAAAGAAATTAAGGAGTTTCGTCACGCCGGCGATCGGCAATATCTAGATCACCGACGAGTGCAATGAACAGTGACATACATAGTGAAAGTACCCTTGACGCCATCTTTGCGTCAGTAATTTTGACGTCTGACCAAATTTGCCGCCCGCTTTCCCCGCAACTCTTAGCTCGTCTCCATCGTTCCTCCCTCCGCCCTCGACCCACCATTACCGTCTGCAGCTCTTCTAGCGAAAGTTTGGTGAACGTCACCGAGAGTGCTATGTAGCTCCTTCGTAGAACGTGTTGTAAAACATTGCACCGGCCTAATGATTATCGTGGTGTAATTTAGGTGAGGAAGAATATCGTAGAGTACATGGAACTACATACCAAGGGTGCATCTGTTGGAATTACTCCACTATGTCAGTTTCGTTTCGGAGACTAGGTGTTCCAAGCGTGGCCTACGGTGCTACACAACATGCAAAAGTGAAGTGTTTACTAATATAGTTCGACTAATAACGACTCGCACACCACCGATTTTTTATGTAACATTTTCGTCTGCATATATTATTAAGTATAATTGACCGAGAATTGCATATATAAGTACTAACTATAATTCTGATTGAATTCTCAGAAATTGCTAGCGATGATGCTCATGACCATGACTATCTTTCATCGCCTTAGCGCTTCCTCCTCCCAGAAATTTGTACAATAGATTTATCCCAGAGCGGTCACGTACTATACAGATCAATTACATAATACAGTATTAAGAAATATTTTTGTAGCACCACATGTTTAATTGCACCGTATAGGATTAGTACTACAAAATATTTCCTCTAATATACATTATAATTATTATTAGCCAAATCTTGATTTGACATCTTACTCACGGAACACTTTTTTTTTTTACGTGCGGGAATCCCTTCAGATACCCCCCCACCGGCCAGCGGGGTGGTTATGTCGTATCGACTAAAACCGCACGGTGTCCTCCCCAAGTGTCCGTTGCCAGGCACCCCGGGTAAGCCCTTGAAAGGATAACCCCAGGGTTACCGGCGGACTTTGGCCGCCATCGCGGCCTCGCCTGGTGGGGTCGGGTTTTATCCCGCTTCGGTGAGTTGGCAGGCGTGTGTAGGGCACTCACGACACGCCTCCGCCACGGCCTGCTTCTGTAAGGACGGCTAGTCGGCCAACTGCCGTCCTCAGGCCCCGATCATGGAGGTCGGTAGTCCCGGGCGTAGATGAGTCTGCGAAACTCGGGGGCAGGGTTCTCTCCCGCTCCCTCTGCGCCGTCTCTTTCGCGCGCATTACCTGCTCGCAGAAAGAGGCGGCGGCTTGCCACTTGCTCCCGTCGGAGACCATGGCCCTCACCATGGTCTCCAACGAGAGAACGTCCACGCCCAGGACCGCAACGAGATCCCGGCGTTGACTCGCCCACGCAGGGCACTCCACCAACGTGTGAAGCGCCGTGCCTTCGCCAGGATCCTCGCAGTGCTGGCACTGCGGCGATGTCTCCAGGTGGATGCGCCACAGATACTTACCGAAACACCCGTGTCCGGTAACCATCTGGCACATCCGGTAGGAGAGGTCCCCATGGTCCCTCTCCAACCACTCCTTCATGATCGGTCTCACCGCTGCAATGGTGGATTCCCCCCACCTTGGGTGCTCAAGTCGCACCCGCCATGTCTCCATGAGTTCCTGGCGGAGCAGGGACGGCTGAGCGCTGATTTCTCGGGGCTCCGGCCTATGGCCCCGCTCCAGCGCCTCCTTGCGTCACTGGTACTGGCAGCGCAAGGGCTCTCGCTTCCAGGTCCTATGGAGGGGTCCCGGCTAGGAGACATGCCGCCTCGACGGAGATCGTGCGATACCCCCTGATGACTCTGACGGCCATCGCCTTTAATGGGCTGTTTAGAACAGCCACGTTGCGGGCCGCCAGAGTCTCCGCCCATACGGGGGCCCCGTATAGGACCATGCTTCGCACGATCCCCAAAAAAAAAAAAAAAAAAAAAAGGTACAGTCTCCTAGTGGGGGTCACGGAACACTACTCTAAATTAAAATGTTATTGCGTCAATATGACACAGGTTGTTTGATTGCAATGGATAATTGAATCATATTATACAATTGCCTATGTGTACCAACTGGTGTAAAGATTATCACATTAAAATATTACATAGAATTATATTGTTTGATTTGATATGATAAAATAGGTATTTTCGTAAAAATATATTTGCCGTATAAAATAAATGGAATGTAAAGAAATCTACATACATGCATACACATATACATACCCGCGTAATAAATTACCCTGCTGGCGTAATCGCGTAAAAATGTACGTAAATTCGAACATAATGAAACGGTTGAGCAGACCCGGAGCTCAAAAGTACAGGATTTGAATGCATCCGGGATTAGCGTACGGATAAAGAAGATAAATCACTAAAGAGAATCACGCTCAAACGGATCTGGCTGAAGTTTTGTACAGGGATAGATAATGGTCTTTCTTAACATAAAGGTTACTTATCCCTGATTGTGGAAACAGGATCAGAATTCCTCGCAGGCGGAACCTCTGGCACCACCTAGTTTTTTTTCTAAATAAAGAAACGTGCTTTATAAATTTTATTTGGAAATTTAATCAGACTTTTAAATTCAAAGACAATGAAATCGAAAAAATGACTATCGACGATCAAAATCAATGATCCGTGATTAGGATCAAGATTAGGTTTTAATTATAATCACGTGTTTTGTCTTCAATGAATTTTAATGCTACATATAGGGAATCTACTCAGGGATTCAAAAAATAATATTTTCAGTTGCTCTAAATTTATTATTATATACATAATATATATATATATATATATATATATATATATATATATATAATTTTAGATACCTACCTAGGGTACTAAAACTATAGTGTCAAATAAATAACAAATCGCTTAACAAATTATAACCTATTCATAACGTCATTAATTTAAATTTAACAATTAAATATTAATAATATTGAATCTTTACTTTTACTGTAAAAAGCGAGATAAGCTTCAATTTTTATTGTTTTATCTTTCTTAATTCAAGAAAGATAAATTCATTATGTTTTTCATTATTCGAAGGACTTGCATTGACTTCGAGATTTCTAGTGTTTTTGATAACATGACATGGACATAAAACATGCGATGTGTTCTGTGGTTTAAAAGCAAATTACCGTCTTAATTTTTGATAATTTTTGACAGATTCATATACAAATACTCGTACCTATGTATAATTCCGGTTTGGTTTTGAGTACGAGACGTGAATTAATTGAAATGTAAATGTAAAGTTGACACATTTATTCAAAAGATCTCAACTATACAACACTAGCTTGCTCATTAAACGGGTCATCTAAACCTTTTTACCATACTACTAATCAGTACAGTATTATTTCCACGAACTAGGTGCCCGCGAGCGTGCACACGCATGACGTAGCGCAGGGTGCAGTTATGCCTCGAAATCTACTTAAAAAGTTACGAATAACTGATATAACCCATTAGTGAATAAATATATAAACTTTTTAGGATTCCTTTGCCAAATGTCAAAAAACGGAACCCTTATAGATTCGTCATGTCTGTCTGTCTGTCCGTCCGTATGTCACAGCCACTTTTTTCCGAAACTATAAGAACTATGCTGTTAAAACTTGGTAAGTAGATGTATTCTGTGAACCGCATTAAGATTTTCACACAGAAATAGAAAAAAAAACAATAAATTTTGGGGGTCCCCATACTTAGAACTGAAACTCAAATTTTTTTTTCATCGAAGCCATATGTTTGAGGTATCTATGGATAGCTCTTCAAAAATGATGTTGAGGTTTCTAACATAATTTTTATCTAAACTAAAAAGTTTGCGCGGGAGACTCTCCCAAAGTAGTAAAATGTGTGTCCCTGTAGCTTCTAAAATAAGAGAATGATAAAACTAAAAAAACCATGTAAACTTCCAACGATAGTTGGTTTGAACGAAATCTAGTAAGTAGTTTTTTTTTATTAAGTCATACATCGTAAACCGTAATTTACCTTTCATTCAATCAAATATAAAAATTAAATAAAACATTATTATGTTACTTGCTGCTACGGAACCCTTAATGGGCGAGTCCGACTCGCACTTGGCCGCTTTTTTTAAATTTTTTTCTATTTCACTTCTCACTTCTTCACACATTTTATAAATCTCGATCTAAGTCTAATCAACGCAAAAAAGTACACATGGAAATTGGCACAGAAAAGAATACTATACTACGTAAACGTAGCAAAATGGAGTAGGTATATTTACAAATATAAAGATATTAATTATGAATACTAATAATATCTGTATAAAAAGTAATGATATCCCATCAAAAATATAAATGTGAAATGAGAGCCAAGTTCAATATAAAGAATATGCGTCGTTGTCGACTTCGCCGACAAAAGAAATGAAATTCATAAGGGCGCCCAGTTCAATATAAAAATCCTAAAATGTGTATTACAAGAACATACAACATTCTAAAATAAATTGATATAACAATTTCTTGTTTCTTGCTTGTTGTAGACAATTATTTACAAAATGCAATTGTTTCACTTGGGATGTAATTCAAGCTTAAGATTTGACTTGGCTGGTTTTGCCAACAAACCAAATTTCAGAAAAGTAACATAGGTATTATATCAATTTAACAGTATAAGTATTGTCAAATAGGAAGGACACACACCTGCGTATGACTTAACGAAGATAAGTTTGTAAAGATTTAGATCGGAAAAAGATAACATCTAGAACGGGACTTGAATCCGCGACCAGTCCCTTACAGGAGGAATGCTCTGACCAGCTCAGTTATCTATACACGTCCCAGATGTTCGAAATCGCGGGTCAAGTCCCGTTCTAGATGTTCTCTTTTTCCGATCTAAATGTTTAGAAAAAGTAAGCATACAAAATGCTTAAAAATTTAATTGAAGATAAGTTTGATCAATATTGGTATCATTTTCGAGGGTTCCGGAGTTGTTGATTACGAATATACTATCCATTTCGCGATACAAAATGGCGAACTCGAAATTTTCCATAAAATCAATTTAGGTATTATTTTCGAGGCCCTCGGGGTTGTTGATCACAAATATACTAACTAATTTACGATAAAAGATGGCGGACTTACTTTTCAATTTAAAATTGAAATTTTATTTAGTTTTAATCAATATTAGTATCTTTTTTGAGGTTATAAAATTGCAATTTTATATTGAAAATCCGTCCGAGAAAATTAGTCCGAGGTTGTTGATTACGAATATGCTATTTATTGTGTACAAAAATAACTTTCATATATTACTAGCTGTTGCCCGCGGCTCCGCCCGCATAGATATCGGTTATCAGAACCAACGAACTATCATCCCCTAACTCGTCCCCACACACAGGTCGAAATTTGAAATAACCCGTTTTATGTATTTTGTTTTAGAGGGTGTATTTTTTTACGCAACTATTTATATGATATATGCGCACATCCCTGTCCCGCACTTCGGAGCCACCTCTCCCTCCGCGTTGCTCACTGCGCTACATGGAGCCACACCGGCGCGTCTGCGTGTTTCTTGTTTTCTAATTTCGTATTTATCGGAATGTCCGATTTCAATAATTCAAAAGTAATCAAGAGGTATTGAAACAGTATTGAATACACTAGGTCTGCAAGGCGAATCGCTGCTTGCAATGTTGAGCTGAGTGAGACACCGTGAATCAGATTTTGAAAATTTTGAGCAGTGATCATTCCTCCGTGGCAAGTCCGATTTTGAAAATTCTTTTTGAAAGTCACAACTCTGGACATGCTTTCTGAGCGTGTAAAGTTTGGTCACAGTGTCTCGAGCGGATATTATGTAATTCCATCTCGAATTTTTTTAACGGTGATCATTCCTCTGTGGTAGCATTAATTTTTTCAAAATATATCCGTAAACCTTCCTCTGATTGACCTCTTTAATCATGCCAAATTTGGTTCTGATTGGATTAGTAGTTTAGGAGGAGACCTGTGACAAAGAAAATCCTGAAGTCTAGTAAGAGGAGCTTTCGCTCGACTTCGTCTCATTTGGATAAGAATTAATACAAAGGTATGGATAACATGGTCTGATTTTGATCGGCATTTCTATCAACTTTAAAAATGTAAAAAAGTAGGGATTTCTAAGGATCTGTAGTTTTTAAGTGATGTTTATTCGTTACATGCAAAAACACAAACCTTTATACTAGCTTTAAATATAAAATTATATGTAGCTCTCATAAAAAGTTGATCCAATAACTAGTTTATATTCAATGCAAAATGCAAAAAGGATATGCAATGTGAGCAGGACAGTAATATGGCAGATTCACAAAGAGGATATCCTAATTAGGAGTTAAGTAAATATTGCATAAATGAATTAATTTAAAAAAATGTGACAACTCTGAAAAGAATCGTGTATGAGTGGCGGCATTTGCCAAACCTCAAAGGCGATGGACTACTGTATGTAATTCCACTGTGCATTGATATTTACTAGCAATGAACATTCATATTTACTAGGTACTAATATTTTCTGCGTTATGATTGAATGATTAACTTCAATACCTAGAATTACTGTGAAGTAAAATCAGTGATTATTATCAACATTCATGCAACTAGTTGCGTAAACACTGACAACAAGTTTTACAACATCATGATCTACTAAAGATTTTAAAGTTCCACGCAGTAGAATATTCAGATTCACTTTGCGTTATAAAGGTACCCTCAAATTACATCTATACATTTCCACTTGTTGATGCATTTTATACATGAATAAAAACACATGAGTTTTAAAGTAAATTGCAATACCATCTTATATTTCGAAATAATTGTCATTCTGTTATCTAACATTACCACATTCGTAATCAAAGCTACCATCGACACTTCAGGCACAAATTGAAGTGATTCTGAGTGAATATACTTAATCGTTCTTCGTAATACGTATTAGATTACCATCTCACCAAGTCCAATTTCGCTGTAAACCGCCAGCCACACCGATTTCCTACATTCAAACATACATAGTCTACACCGTGGATAATGCAGCTAATCAGTTGAACGTTATTGAACATGTAACAGGAATACCTACGTAAAGTTTTTTTTTATATGTCTCTGTAAGTATTTTTTTTAACTACGATGCTCGAAATAAATCTAATTCAAGTAAATACGAATGCAATTGGATACAAATTTCTTCTAAGTATGTTGTTGGACAGACAAAAGAAACACATAAAAATCAAACAAAATCGTGTTTTAATGTGAAATTAGCCACAAGCAAAGCTCTACATACTTTAAGTACCTTTTTTTTTTTTTTTTTTTTTTTTTTTATCGTGCGGAAATCCCTTCGGATACCCCCCCGCCGGCCAGCGGGGGTGGTTATGTCGGGCTTGCACCGACTAAAACCGCACGCCGTCTCGGGTCTTCAGACGCCGGGGTGTAAGGTTACCCATAGAGCATATCCCTCGCACCCCGGCTGACCCTGGGCCATCTCACCACTAACAGCATCGCTCATCCTGTCTCCTCTGAAAGCAGAGGAGTACGGAGAGCGATGTGTTCCCGCCACGTTGGGTATTGGCCGACGATCAATGCCAAACCTATGAAGGGGTGAAGGGGAAGCCATTGACCGCCGCCCAGGGTGTACCGGCCGCTCCGATTCCGTTCCCCCCGGACTGCAGCGGGATCGGAATCGGAGCGACACTCGAGGAGGTTACCCAACACACACCCCATACTTTAAGTACCTAATAGAGGAAATGTTTAAAATTAGCCTTGTGAAATACACAAATTATTAGTTCATAGTAGCGCATGTATATTTTTTGATCTTGTCAAAGTGAAAATGTTCTTTATTCCTTTTGAAAAGGGTAAAACGGGAACCTATTACTAAGGCTCCGCTGTCCGTCCGTCTGTCACCGGGATAGCTAGACAGTTGAAATTTTCATAGATGATGATGTATTTCTGTTGTCACTATAACAACATACATATAATAGAAACAGAATAAAATAAATATTTAAGGAGGGTTCCCATAGGATCCTGGCGAAGACACGGCGCTCCACACGTTGGCGGAGTGCCCTGCGTGGGCGAGTCAACGCCGGAGTCTCGTTGCGGTCCTGAGCGTGGACGTTCTCTCGTTGGAGACCATGGTGAGGGCCGTGGTCTCCGACGGGAGCAAGTGGCACGCCGCCGCCTCTTTCTGCGAGCAGGTAATGCGCGCGACCCATCATGGAGGATTGGCTAGAGAGGCAACTCGGAAGCCTCTCGTACCGACTGACGCAGGTGATCTCCGGGAAGGGGTGCTTCGGGGACCACCTGCATCGGATCAGGAAGGAGCCAACGCCTGAGTGTCATCACTGCGACGCGAGTGAGGACTCAGGGCTGCACACGCTGGCGGACTGCCCGGCGTCGGAGGCGCCGAGGCGTGACCTCGTGGCAGCCATCGGGGTGGGAGTCCTCTCGCTCGGCAGCATGATTGCGGCAATGGTGCGGAGCGCGAGCGCGTGGGCCGCCGCCACCTCCTTCTGCGAGCATGTAATGCTCGCGAAGGAGATAGCGGAGCGCGCCCGGGAGAGATTTAGAACTCACCCGGCCCGCCGAGACCGCAACTTGCTCGCCGCGCGTCGCAGGCGACTCAGGCGCCGGAGGTCGCTTAACGAGCTCCGTCCTCCATGTGCGCAGGCCTGGGGGTGACAGGTGAGGCCGCCTGTCACCCCAGCAGAAGCAGGCCGGGACGGTGGGGCGACTAGCGCCCCTCCCCCAAACCGGGGCAAGACGGGGACACCGTGGTTCCCAAACCCGAGGGGGCCATCTCGAAACCGCAGATGGTCCAGGGTCAGTCGGGGTGCGAGGGATATGCTCTATGGGCAACCTTACACCCCGGCGTCTGTAGACCCGAGGCGGCGTGCGGTTGTAGTCGGTTCAAGCCCGACATAACCGCCCCCGCTGACCGGCGGGGGGGTATCCGAAGAGATTTCCGCACGTAAAAAAAAAAGTAGGGTTCCCATACAAGAAACGTGATTTTTGCTGTATTTTGCTCGATATTAATAACGGCAATAACCAGGCTGTATCTCATGAACCGTGATAGCTAGACAGTAGACATTTTCATAGATGATGTATATCTGTTGCCACTCTTACAATACATTTAAACGAGCAAATATATAAACAATCTGAATACCGAAAACGGCTCCAACAATAAATTCAACTAGCTAGGTTTCATTTTTAGAGAACGTTAAGAAAAAACCGAGTCCCCAGAAGTCCATCCGCGGTCACCCAGATATTTATTCTATGAAATACAAAATTCTTAATTATTTTAGCAATTTAAGTCAAACCGATGCATCTGTTAATGTGACAGTCAACATATCAATCGTGCCAATTACAAACGACTGACAGGTATGTCAAACCTAACTTCCTTTCTAACTTTTTCTTTCATAAAAACCTTCTTCTGACAATAACAAAAAAAAAAAAGTTGCGAAATCGGTCTAGCGATAAATCACGCGTGATGCCCTGACTAAGGGAAACAAGGATTAATTTGTATATATTTATATATATATAAAATGACGTGAACTAGTTTATATATTGTTAATGACGTATATATGTTGCTTAGTTCACTACAACATTATTTTTCTTGACAAATTATTTCTTCGAGTTAAGAGTTACTTTTTTCTTATTAAAACTGACAACTCATGGCCACCTCTACAAGAGCTTCAGGCTGCGAACATTAGGAATGTAATAATACTGGCATAAATAGCTCCCATGTTATAATAATTTTTCAGAATATCGGAATGAAATAAAAATTACCCCAGTTTACGCCTCCCGTAAAAACAAAGAAAAGCGTTGCAGTTTTTTTTTGGCCGCCGTATAACCACGAGAAGATTTTCTAGCCCCACACCTCGAAAGAGGTGGCTGCACCTATTGATATATGGCTATTGTAGTCCTTTTCTTACTGTACTACCTGTTACATTGCGAACCGGGCATTAAATTTAAATGTAAGCTCTGACCATTATCAATGTCATGTTGTGACCCTCATGACTAAATCATTTTATTTCTTTTCGTAGCCTATGGAGGGCTACAACTCCACTCGGCAGTCTTTTGGGAAAACTATGACAGAGAGGCCATCACACAATCTGGACATCTGCAGGGAAAACTTTGTTTTAAATAACATATTTACATTCATTTAAGGTGTGAGGGTTAATGCGTAGCTCTTGCTGGTGGGGAGCGGAGCAACAGTAGAACGTACACGTGGCTCCCACCTTAAATAGTTTCCTAGGAAGTGGAGATATTGATCATTTCTAGCTTTTGTCAAGGGCTTCTTAGCATAGGTCACATTATACGGTCGTAATAGTAAAAAGTTTTCATGCACCGATAGTTATCACGAGGTCGTGATTTATAACATTTTTTTTTTGCTCATCATTATAACCGCAATGATAAAATCAGTGCGTTACACACAAAAAAAACTAGTTTCCTCTAACTTTTTGAGCGGTTTTATATAATCAAAGGTTATTTAGTAGTAATTAAAATTAAAATTTAAAAAATTACCTGCTTTGTACATTCCATTCTTCTTTGGTTTACTTTTATTTGTTTAATGAAATGAAGAAGCAGCAGTGGCGTAATTGCTTTAGTGTTGGACATACAATTAAAAGATTGCGGGTTCAAATCCGACCCAGTAAACCTGGCTCCGACATGTATCCAATTCTAGCCCAAGTAATTTAGCTGAATGGAACTTTAAGTTAAGTTAAGAATGTTGACAGAAATACTATTCAGAGTCAAAAACAATGAAACAATGAAAACTGATTATGTAAATATAAGTGCATATCTGTCTAAAAAATGTTTATATAATCATAACAGGTCCCATTAGAGTTACTTAGCGTCTGTACAATGTGTAGACAAGTTGAACGACTAACCTATAAATCTACATAGTTACCTTCTATTTCGTCTTCGGTTTATTAGTTGCAAATAGGATATGAAGGTTCCGTTGCTCTACTATTACAGTTACTATTAGTGAAATCAAATTTATAAGTATTCGATGCCCATTATAACTTCCATAACATTATCTGGTTATCAAATTTCACAAAAATAAATAAAAAAGTATTGAAATAAACGTATCACTTGTACTTTTCCACTATTATATTTAATAAAACCTTTGAGAATGCCGTGAAGCGAAACTGGTCAGGTGTAATTTATTAAATATAATAGTGGAAAAGTACAAGTGATACATTTATTTCAATATGTGTAGCAAGTCCCACCAAGTGCAATCAATCAACAGTATAAATAGTTAAATAAAAGAGGTTGAAGTGACTATGGAATAATTGTAGAAAATAAATTATAAACATAAACATAGCTTCACGATTGTATCCCCGAATGGGTAGGCAGAGGTGTATTACACACCCACGATTCGCCAGTTATGTTTATGTCATAATGTAAATTATGGTTTTGAAAGAAAGCTAATTTTAGTACATATTAATATATTAATGGTATCAATACCAATAAAAACGATAATCTGACGATGCCACTTTGCATCCAGTACCATCTAATGCAGTCAAGCATTTGCAGAACAACCACTCCTGCATCGAAAATACTAGTGCTGGTAAACATTTCCATAATTATTCTGTTACTGGTAATTTGACTGAGCTTTCGATGCGACTAGGATTGGTGCTTGGATGAAGAAATATTTATTAACCTTGTAAAGCGTCAGTCAAAGTGATAAATTTAAAACTTTGGCCGGCCCATATTAAAAATGCCCAACGGTCCGTGGTTTAATGAATCAAGGTTCGAGATAGCTTGAATTTATAACTCGGACCAGGTAGTATGAATATTTTCCCCTCTTCAAGCCGGGCAATGTTTTTTTTAATGTTTAGTCCATCAATTTACTGCACTAAAAAACTGGGGTAAAGTCCAGAAGATACGGGCCCATAAATAATAAAATGGGTAATTTAGGTTGGGTTAGGTTAGGTGACTTTTTTATTTTCTTTAAAAAAAGGAGTTTAAGTATGTAAATCTAATAGTAAATTTCAAGTTGTGTAATTCATAGTCGCGAAGTTCAACTATGAATTAAATACAGAAAGTTTACTACTGCGACAACGTCTGTCGCAGTAGTAAACTTTCACTGTAACGTACATCGCGACAATGAACTTTCGCAACATCGTCCGTCGCAATAGTAAACTTTCGCTGTAACGTACATCGCGATATTGAACTTCGCAACTATGAAGTACACTCTTGCCCAAGGTAGGGTAGATAGTTATTGTTCATAAAAACCGAGAAAAATGATTAACCATAATAGTTTTTTTACATTCCCCCTTTGATGCGAGCATTATGCATAAATATCGGTTATTTTTCATAGTGGCCGGACGTATTAAATTACCCGTGAGATAACATATTACATTAGAAGTTTTTGTCAAATGTTAGTGCTATCTAAATCATCATTCTCCGAGTCTTTTCCCAACTCAGTTGGAGTTGGCTTTTCAGTCTTACTACAATACGGCTGACCTTCGAAATTGTCCGTGAAGCAACTGCTATCTGAAATCCACATCTCGTTGGCGATATCGAAGTTCTGTAGTTAAAATAGTTGTTCGGCCTAGATATCGGATAGAAATTGTTTCGAATTGACGGTACCCAAGTAATTACAATTGCGGTATCATTTAGCAACTACCACGCCTTCACACGTAATCAAACTCGCTTATGATAACATGCAATAATGTTATATCGGTATATCGTAACTTTGACGTGAATACTGAAACAATTACTAGATAATCAGTTATTTATATTGTATAAGTATTATTCTACCAAGAGTTGTGGCCTTTCTCGTTAACCCTTCCAGCTAAGCTTATAAATTTACGTCGCGACGTAAATCAGGTCATTCCACTACCGACGTGTCGGTAGTGTAATGACCTGATTTCGAATCCACGATCTCTGCCCACACACACACACTTGATCACAAGCTCGACACCTAAGCCTCAGAGTATTTTTTTACAACATTATTTTGCTGACACGCAACGTGGATGCACCGTAATTATTTAACGGACCTTCCTACTAGATTACGATTCCCTGATCTAGGAGGTACATCGTGAATACTAAAATTTTACATAAACATGCTCATACCATGTAACCCAATTTAATTTAAAATAGTCTGGAACTTCTTAGATAGTGCTAACGCGATTATATACATCAGTAAAATTCAGCCCTAATTACATACCTACCTACTAATAGGTACTTTCAGTTTTAACAAAACGAATATTGTTAATCACTGGATCCTACTGAACAAAGATTGTATTAAAAATGTTGACATTACCTAGGTACTTTTATTTAATGTGACAAATAATAAGTCCTGGAGATTATTTCAAGACTGTTGGTTACTCAACTAGTTCTTTTATTTTAAGTCTAGGTTATAATAATTATCTCGCAAACCAGAAGGCTTATAGGCTCACGACAAAAAATGTTCTATCGTACTCCTTACGCTTTTATTAATTCAGTCTTTTCCGTGTAAAATAACATTATATTAAAACATATATTAACACTGTAAGGGGGCCGAGCGGAAATAACTGAACAGTGTTAATATCTTTTTAAACAGGAAGTTTATGTAAAATCGAAAGAAGAACGTAAGTTCTTCGCTTCTTGCAGATTATATGCATCAATATTATAATTTTTTGGTGTTGTAATTTTAATGTTTAAAGGTAATTAAATAATTTCAACCCGGCCCCCAAGAACCGTTTAATTTTTCTGTTTTTGGTTTTATTGTATTTCAAGTTTACCTTAGTTATAAACTTAGAGACTTTGGAAGCAGTACCACCTATGATATTGGCTATTTTTAATAAATTAGATAAGTTGTACATAATTATGCGAAATTTAAGTCGAATATTATATCTTTACCAACGGAATGTCAGTACCTCTTGTAGTTCTTGCGACGCAAAGGGGCCGGGCTGCCGGCCGCAGCAAATTGTTGAGACTGACTGCGCTCTTCAAAACCAAAGCAAGTCATTCTTAGTAGAACTCACTCATCTCGATAGGCCAAATCAAAAACCGGTCCAATACGATTTCCAAGTGTAGATGAATCAAAAGTTTTTTGGTCCTTCAAGACTATCTTCGCATTACCTGAATAAGTTTCTTATTTGACCATTCAGAGATTGTCTTGAAATACATGTTGTAATACTTAACCTGTGTTAGGAGCTTTCACTTATTATACCTAAAAGCCTTCGCTATGTCTAATATCTCCATACTATGTTACACTGCTGCCCAATATGTATATCGAAGCAAACCAAGAACTACAAATACTCCAAATTCTAACAGGAAAACCTCTGAAATACAAATGAAAAGTGTGATTTTATAAGAACAGCAATTAGTAATCTATATTATATTCAAAAATAATTTTAGAATTGCTTGATCTTTATCATTTATTATTTATTTATTCTTATTATACTTCTTTGTATTTTTCTTAATTTTATATTTAATTTATTCTTACTAAATGTGAGTCATTGATACGCATATTAGTAATCAGTCATTTGAAATTACCTAACTTTCACCCTTATCGACTCAGATTCACAAATATGTAAATTTCTTATGTTTTCATAGATTTTTTATCGTTCATAGTTTTTTTTATCTAAGAACATTAGATATAACGAGCTCTTTCATTTGAACTTTTGCTCACTTAAATTATTTTGAGAAGTGGTCTATGTTTTGGGTGACTCTGATTTGCCGTGTGTCTCTGTGATTAGCAAAGGGCAATGTGGAGAGATAGCAAAGGCGACTATACACAATTTTTTAAATTAGTTTTGGTTCAATGAGTAATTTTCACTTGAACTTTCGACAATACAGTCTAATAATAATTAATAAATATATTGTTGTCTCAGAAATCATTTAAATTTGCATCTTATATCTTGGAAATATGGAATAAATAGGATTTACAAAATTGCGGCCGAATCCATCCCGCCGTTTTTACTTAAAAAAAGTATCTAACTAACAAACAAACTTACTTTCAGATTAGATTAGAATATTTTCACGCATATGAGAGGTCAGTCAAATATATGGCCATTAAATACACCACAGTGAACGTGCGTTATGAAGGTTAGAAGTAGACATGAAAAAAAACATAATTATTCATTAACCTTATGAAGGTTAGTACGATTGTAACAGTAATAAATGCAGTTAGGACATACTGACAACTGCCCACGCTGAAGGTTAAACTAACTTATAATAAAAAAAATATATATTCAAAAGGTAGTATGTCACATTAGTTTTTGCCTGTTGCTATGGGTTAGCTCGAGAACTGCTTGATTGTGTAAAGCTAATATACTCAGCGATAACTATATAACATCTACATCCTCCTGCCCTTATCCCAAAATTTATTTGGGGTCGGCACAACTTGTGAGCTTTTTCCATTAATCTCTGCTTGCGGTCATCACAACATTCACTACCTTCCTAACCATATCGTCTTTCACACAGTCCATCCATTTCCTCTTAGGTCTTCCTCACCTAATTTCTTCTCCAGATCATTTTGTGGACAATTTGCAAACAAGATCAAAATTAATTGGTCTGTTCTACTTAGTAACATTGAAGTTACATTAATGTAACTAATTGGACCTGGACATTGGATATTCAAGTAGCAACTTAATAACTCAATACAAAAAAAAATTACATAGCACCCTTACTTGTGAACTTTCCTAAATTTTGCTTTTATACAAACCTTGACCTGACAAAATAACAAACACAAAAAAAAAACGATTTGGTGCAGTCTTTCGGAAGTTATGCGCGCACATACATTTCAACGATTAATTTTTATTTATATTGATTGAACAAGTTAACAATTGGAATGATTTAATTTTTTTAGATTTTCATTTTGATATGGTGTAAACGGCCTCTGTGGCGTAGCGGTAGTGCATTCGACTGCTACGACAGGGGGCGCGGGTTCGATTCCCGCTCAGTGCGAATATTTGTATGCATGAATATGTCTATTTGCATTGGTCTGGGTGTTTCTATGTATAATATGTATGTATTTACAAACAAAAAAAAGTATATAAGTATGTTTATCCTCATTCTGGAACCCATAACACAAGCTAGTTAAACTATGCTTACTTTGGGTCTAGAAAGCGCTGTGTAGAATGTCGTAGAAAGCACCTTGGATCCGAACAATTTCAAAAACATCGTCATAATATTTTGTCATATTTCATTATGGTAGCTAAACGCGACTTTATTGCCAATATAATTATATGTCCCCATGGAATTTGGTATCGAGATTTCTATCAATCTACCGTACTCCTTGGCACAAGCATGTAATTAATTCATTTTCTTGTAAAAAAGTTAGAGGCACTAGTTAGGGGCTGGGCCAGCTTGAAGTTTTTAGCCCGCCCCCTTTATATCGCAAGAACTAAAAAAGGTACTGACATTCTGTTCGTATAGATGTAATGAACTACTCAAATGACGCATAATTATGTACAACTTACCTAATTTTTTAATAAAACCCAATATCATAGGAGGTACTGCTTCCGTGGGGTGTGTGTTGGGTAACCTCCTCGAGTGTCGCTCCGATTCCGATCCCGCTGCAGTCCGGGGGGAACGGAATCGGAGCGGCCGGTACACCCTGGGCGGCGGTCAATGGCTTCCCCTTCACCCCTTCATAGGGTTGGCATTGATCGTCGGCCAATACCCAACGTGGCGGAAACACATCGCTCTCCGTACTCCTCTGCTTTCAGAGGAGACAGGATGAGCGATGCTGTTAGTGGTGAGATGGCCCAGGGTCAGCCGGGGTGCGAGGGATATGCTCTATGGGTAACCTTACACCCCGGCGTCTGAAGACCCGAGACGGCGTGCGGTTTTAGTCGGTGCAAGCCCGACATAACCGCCCCGCTGGCCGGCGGGGGGGTATCCGAAGGGATTTCCGCACGATAAAAAAAAAAAAAAAAAGGTACTGCTTCCGTAGCCTCTAAGTTTACAATACTTGAGTATATTATGTATATGTGGTGTAACTAGGTTTAAAAAAAAATGGTTTATTGAATATTTTAATAATGTGCTACAACGATCAATACGTCATAAGTATAACGTGATGCAACAGTATTATTGAATCAATGGCCTATAAACGCGCGACTTAATCCGCCCATTTCACTTTCGACAACTAGATAAACGACCTTCCAAACTTACAAAATGTTGTACATTACTTATTATTATATTACACTGTATATTACACCAGACACGCATAACACACTTTTTAACTCCCTATATTTCAAAATGAGCTTTAGCTCCTACTTGTAATCTAACTAGGTGTAACTAATTAGTATGTTTATATAACTACTAGTTGTATGCCACGTTTTCACCCGCCTTTTAATTGGAAATAATATCGGTATGGATTAATATAAGAATATTAATCAATTCAATAACATGCTAGTTTTTTACTGGTTAACACAAAATTGCAACTGGTCTAGTAGATAAGGCGACAAAATAATATTATTATGATAGGTAGGATACAGGCAGCGTCAGAAGTTGATGATCATAAACAGGGCGTCAAAAGGAAGTGATAGCACAGGGCGTCAAAAGTAAGTATTACGACAAAGTTTCAACAATAAGTGATGAGTACAAAGTTTCATAATTTGATGAGGAGTGTTACGACGGCATAAAGTTGAGGTCTAAGTTTAACGGCAAATTTTTATTTTTCCTTTTTTATTTACCGATTTTATTTATTTTGTACTATTTTCTAATCCCAAACTCACCATGATTTATCAACTTTTTAGTTTGTTCTTCTCTATAAGCTAGTTTTTTAACCAACTTTGAAAAAGGAGGAGGTTCTCAATTCGGATGTTTATGTATTTTTTATGTAAGTTCGGGAATAACTCTGTCATATATAGACGGATTTACAAAATATTGTTAGACAGACATTAATTCCGAAATGGTCCCATTTGAATTTGGTAAAAATCTGATGACAAGCTTTGGAGACAGACAACTTCTTCAATGAATGCCAGCAAATGAACCGCGATTTCTGCTATCACATATTATGGTATTTTTTTGCAATTTCAACGCGCTAAATGGGCCCACAGACGTATGAAGTACAGGGAACTCCTTAAAATCAAATGGAAAATTTGAAATGATTGAGGTATTTTCAAATTTATGACCATACTGTGACACGTGTACATTACTATGGTCAAGGACGTGCTGGAATTTTCTAGACTTAGACTACGAAGGCAGACAACATAACTTCTTAATGACGTACAGCATGATTGTGGCGTTTAAGTTGTTGAGGGTATTATGCCGATTCTATGAGATAGAATTACCTAACTATGGCTGCAGACATGCTGTATTAGACTAGACTTTAACTATGAAGGCAGACAATGGAACTCCTTAACGAAAAACACAACGAATGTCTCGTTTAAGGTATCGAAAGAATATTCTTGATCCTACAGGTACTTTATTATAGAACGATGCAGTAAGCAGCATTTTCAATGCTCTTTCGTCCTATGGGCTTCTAGGTTTCAGTGTTTAATAGTTGTTTATTGCCAGCTCGCAAATGCGTGAGTCTATTTTTGAGGTAATTTATACTTGTACGGGCCACGTACATTATACAAATGCTGGTCTTAGCAACTTTCGCGGAAACGGCGCGGTCGGACCGATTCCCATATAGCTAGTTCAACCTAAGATCTTACGGGAATCGGGCGCGACCAAACCGTAGCTTCGCCGCATAACGTGTATTACATAATTATTTTCATGTGTGATCTATGAATACATATTCCAACTAAAAACTTCTTTGGAAATAGCCTAGGCTGTATATTTCCTTCTTTGAGAGAGGCGTTTCTCTTTCTTCGCTTGTCTCATTTACCTAAATTTCGTAGTCTTATACTAGCAACGCGTTTAGTAGGAACACTCGAACTCGTTTTTTATGATCAGCTACGTTACTAAAAAGAGAAAAATAATTACTCCTTTATAAAAAAATAAACCGTCTTCATAAAAGCCCAAAAAAGTGAAAAAGAAACTTAATTATTGATTTAATTGAGAAAAATGCGCATCTGACTATTCTGTTGAAGTCAGTGCCAAATCAAAAAGGTAATATTAATTGAGGATCGAGGCACCTGACAATGACTTCAATCCAGACGTACCTATGTGCCCGTTAGGATTGTGTCGCTTAGCACCGCAGCAGCTTACCAATTGCTTGCGCGTGAAGACCTACGATGGGACAAATGAAACTAAACTTTAACTTAAATCTGTAGGCTTTCACGGCCTATGTTGCATGTAGAATATACTGTCTCCGGACTGTTTCATCATGTGTCCATAGGAAACTTGTATTCGAAACATTTAGTTGATCACTGCGGTCGACATCTTCAGTGGTGCAAGTCCGGGCGCCGATGACTCTGCGACTGATGTAGAGGCCCGAGTCACTGGTGTATTTATAGGCGCGGTTGGAGGGGGAAAACGACGTGATTGGTCCTGATCCTGAAACTAAACTTGAATCAATGGAAGTAGTAAGAATTCCTTTTTCTCACTGGTTCCATTGATTTTTAAAATGAAGCAAATTATTCTAAACTCGAATTAACATATCTCACTAGTTTATCAGTGTTAATTCAATGGAAATAGAGATTCTTTTTCTCAGTTGTTCCATTATCAAACTTAATTGAACTAGTGCAACAAATTGTGAAAAGTCTCGTCTCACTTGTTCCACTATACAATTATGATAGAACTGATGACACGAAAGTTAATCAACACTATTCTCATAAGTTTCATTTTCTAAACAAACATTTCCAACCAATTTCAAATCAAACCGGGCAGTCTCCAATTTCAAATTTAGTCAATTTTCACAAATATAATGCCCTCAATCAATAGTAATTATACCTACAACAAGTGATGATCGTGAATCTTTCATCTCATTCAAATCCTGATTTTGTCATTGGTGTAAACTAAATTATTTCATTGGCTGAACTTAAAAGGTTTTCTCTACTATTAAAATCTGTTCTATAAAATTTTCCCATCTATTGAATCTGTTTCGTCAGGAGCCCTAAATATAGTAAGTATATATATATGTATAAGCAGCAGTGATTTCGTAACTTAACATACGAGTACATTTTATATATAATTTTAACGCCAAAGTCAGATAATATATTTTCTATATTAAAAATGAAAGATGTTTAAAAATTCGTTATTTTTCGAGTTCCGTACCTCAAAAGGAGAAAAGGCACCCTTAAGGAATCATTTCATTGTCTGTCTGTCTACCCATCTGTCAAGAATTTTTACTCCCGGAATGCATGAATGAATAGGTCATCATCATCATTTTAGCATTATTCTCGGTTGTATCAGACTATTATGTATTTAAATTATTTGACTTATTTTGTTTTGATCTATATTATTTATTCATACTTGATAATGATGTATAATTATTAAAAAAGGGAATTCATGAGAATATTGCTCACTCTAGTTTCACCGCAATTGTTCTATGAACATAAATAAAAATATAATAGATAAAATGTTTTTTCTAGTTTAGTTTCACAAGTCCCATTGAGATTGATAATGGAACTAGTGAGAAAAAAATCTCTCTTTTTCCATGGGACAAACTGACACTGAGTTTTTGTAATCTATTATTTATTTTTTATATTTTTTAGTATTTCTAATTTAATAATTGTATTACCATAGTTCCATAATAAGTGTGTAAAATTTCAAATTATTCCGAAGTTATGAAGTGCCTACATAAGAGCCCAATGCAAGCTCGTTAATTAAAATATACTAAAAAATATTTTTAAACTATTGTATTGTCATCGGTCCTCGATAGTGTGCAAAATTTCTTACTAATCTTACGTTTTCAAGTGCACAAAAATCGAGTTCAAAGAATATTTTATTGATTTTATTTAATTATGAAAATAATATTAGTAACTGAAATTACAACTATTTCCTCTAACCCCTCCAGTTAAGCTAAATTCCTTGTGTCAGCGGTGGGTATCACGTCGGTAGTGTAATGGCCAGGATTCGAACCCGGGCGGGACCTCTCGATCGTAAGGTTGGTTGTTGGTCACTAAGCTACCGACGCTCGCTCTAATTTCCGTCACATTACATACCCTGCATACGAAGTTAATAAAAGCGTGCGAAGCTAATAAAAATAATACTATAAAATATATTTAAATTATTATAGTGTCATCAGTCGCGCCACCGCCGCCGCCGCGTTACAAAAATAAAACAACTCTTTATGAAATGAAAATATGAAATAGGTTATAGGTAGGTAGACATAATAATAGCAATGTATTTATGAATATTATATCAGTTATCTGTTATTAAGCTGTTACTCATATTACAAAAAGGTAATGTATCGTAAAAATTACAATAAATAAGAATAAATTAAGCGTGATTTCGTTATCAACGCGTTATAAACTAGTTTTTTTTTACTTTCCAATTAATAATTTCATTGATAAAATCACAACCTGTTTCTATACAAAAAAATGATAATATTAAGATATGTTACGATTTATGTAATATGCATGAACTGAATCACCTGTATATTATTGTGAAATTTAGACCGGTTGCGTTCAACGTAGATACCTTAAATAGTAAAAAAAAAAAAGTACTAAAAACGGCACGGTATACGCAGCAGTGACTATAGGAAAACCAATTCGATGACAACCCGATCAGACCTGACATGTCCCTGGCACGGTTCGGATGTAAACCCTGTGTGTGTCCGGAACCTTTAGTATGTGACCAAAATGAACAAAGGTATTTAACTGATAGGTGTGTGTTGGGTAACCTCCTCGAGTGTCGCTCCGATTCCGATCCCGCTGCAGTCCGGGGGGAACGGAATCGGAGCGGCCGGTACACCCTGGGCGGCGGTCAATGGCTTCCCCTTCACCCCTTCATAGGGTTGGCATTGATCGTCGGCCAATACCCAACGTGGCGGGAACACATCGCTCTCCGTACTCCTCTGCTTTCAGAGGAGACAGGATGAGCGATGCTGTTAGTGGTGAAATGACCCAGGGTCAGCCGGGGTGCGAGGGATATGCTCTATGGGTTACCTTACACCCCGGCGTCTGAAGACCCGAGACGGCGTGCGGTTTTAGTCGGTGCAAGCCCGACATAACCGCCCCCGCTGGCCGGCGGGGGGGTATCCGAAGGGATTTCCGCACGATAAAAAAAAAAAAAAAAAAAAAAGGTATTTAACTGATTGATTATTTAACTGGTTGCGTCGAAATACTTGTTTGTTTTCTTAACTATAACTATAAATAAATATACTACGAGCATAATGTACCAATATAATTATATTATGAAAATTATCACATGAACGGGTTCCTAACTACTTGTAACTTATAACGTCACGTATAAAATGTATAACTGCTTGCCTCGAAAAAACCGTTGGAGAAATGAGATTACTACTCCCATAGTAGTCCCTATGTTACTCATACATAATATAATTATGTTACTCAATCATGCCTTGTTAAGAGTGTCAAATCCGACATGGTGCACTATCTACGGGGTAACTAATCTGTCTAGGCGAGTACGAGCCGATCGAGTTACTATGATGCTACAAAGTCAACGTCTCGAGGGCCAAGAGGATCATTAACAACGGTGCACCGGTGAAAAAATGCTTCAGAGCCTTGAACAGCGACGCAAGTTTGCCAGCCTATCGGTGTTTTATCGCATGGATTACGTAGAGTGTGCGTTGGAATTGTACCTTGTACCTCCAAGCCCTTGGAATTGTACCTCCAAGCCCTTTCCACACAGCAATACGCCATGGCTATATGGTGGATATACAACTTTCGCTCCAAAAGCTTTGACAATTGCTTGTTTTATTATGTGATTCTCAAGTCGTCTCATACAACCCAAGACGCATTTAGGAGAGTTTTAGAAAATACTAGCTAATGCCGGCGGCTCCACACCAAAATCCGTTCAGTACTTTTTTAGTCCATCGCGAACAAATAGACAAACAGAAAAACAGACAAACAGACAAGAATTCTAAAAAAAATATTATTGTGTTTATAATCGTTCATTTAACATAACCCAAGTTTTTTAGGGTTCCGTTGCCAAATGGCAAAAAACGGAACCCTTATAGATTCGTCATGTCTGTCTCTCTGTCCATCCGCATGTCACAGCCACTTTTCTCCGAAACTATAAGAACTATGCTGTTGAAACTTGGTAAGTAGATGTATTCTGTGAACCGTACACAAAAATAGAAAAAAAACATTAAATTTTGGGGGTTTCCCCATACTTAGAACTGAAACTCAATTTTTTTTTTCATCAATCCTATACGTGTGTGGTATCTATGGATAGGTCGTCAAAAATGATATTTCTAATATCATTTTTTTCTAAACTTCTAAACTTTTTCTCGAATAGTTTGCGGGAGAGACCCTTCCAAAGTGGTAAAAAGTGTGTCCGTCCCCCCTGTAACTTCTAAAATAAGAGAATGATAAAACTAAAAAAAATACATGATATAATTACCATGTAAACTTCCACCGAAAATTGGTTTGAACGAGATCTAGTAAGTAGTTTCTTTTAATACGACATAAACCGTTAACCGCTATTTACCTTTCATTCAATCAACTCAAATATAAAAATTTAAAAAAAAAACCTTAATATGTTACTTGCTGGTACGGAACCCTTCATGGGCGAGTCTGACTCGCACTTGGCCGCTTTTTTAAATATCTCCAATGTACAGACACACCTAATTTTCAATTTTAGAATAGTATAGATTATAACCAATAATACAGAAAATTTCTACACGCATAACATTTTTGTTGTATAATATGAATAAATCAATGGCGCAATAAAATGACGTTTGCATAATGTGACGTTTGATATGTATCTTTACCCCGTAAGAACACTTACCTAGGTTATGAGGTCAGCTCAGTTCGCGTTTGGGCATGATTTGAAAGGATGTCATAATAAGCTAATGTATGACTTAAGATATAAGAGACATTAGTACAGTGTTTTTTTTTTCAATTGTATTTATTACACCCTACACTTCAATGTATGGTTTACAAAACTGTTTTAAACAGTTTGCCTGTGAACTTAGTTGAGTCTCAACCTTAACGTATTATTTATTTCTATATAATTATATCTTATTGATATATTTATAAAATGGTATTATATAATATATTGGTATGTATGTATGCATAGAAATTTCTGTTGGAGAATATGCGAAAATATAATTCATATATTCTCCAACAGAAACTTTTTAGCAGCCTAAATGGTTGCTAAAGAAGTTTCTATTTACTTTAATTTACTTTTTTTGTCTCTAGTCTGATGTTTACAGGCAAGCTGTTTAGTACATACGGTATTCGTTTACTCAAGGTTCTATCGCCATAATAATTGTTTACTCTAGGAACAACATATTTACTTACCGGTAGTTAAAACCCGAGTACCATGAATGTGCGTGCCACCAGTGAAAAGTTATGCTCGCAAATGCATTGTTGATTTACCGCTAATAAATATTTATGGCTCAGGATGACCGGAAGGATATTACGTATTTTGAATATTTTTTAATAATTTTCTTTCCAATTATTTATTTAGAATTAATTGTATATACTTATTTTAATGTCATATTGCTAAATATTTAACGAAATAAATTTTTAATCTTAACAAATATTTGTTGTTTTTTATTTACTAGCTGTTGCCCGCGACTTCGTACGCGTTAAGTTCGGAGTAGATCCAGGTATGTTTATTTCTGCAGTCTCGATACTAAGACGTTAGAATTAAGCTATTTTATTTAACGGGCCGTTAAGGTGATGTAGTACACTCGTATTACATTAATAACTCGTTCGAAATAGATAGAGAAATATGTAACATCGAAATCAATTCTGCCCGGATGCTTAATACAATAGCGTGATTATATCCATTATGAATTGTTTATGCATCTCTAATCAACTTTCTTTTATACGCGTGTAACTCTGAGGAGTATCGAGATTAACGTTTTACTGCTCATCATCATTAAGGCATAGCGTCATGAGTTATGCATAGTCCGGATTTTGAACATCTACCTTGTAATAATAAAGTTGTCACCAATAATAGTTTACTGCTCCTATCATACCTATAATAGCGTGATGATAAATAATGTTCATGCCAAATTTCAGCCAAATCTGTTCAGCGGTTTTCAAGTGATGCTCGGACATAATTAAAAGCAGACAAACAGACATAAATTCTCTCCTAGAACACACATCAATTATTTTTTGGAATTATATTAAATGTACAGTTTTTATCTCGTTACGATTTTATTAAATGCATTCTAATTTGGAATGTTTATATTTTATCAATATAGGTTTTAAATGTTAATCCATAGGAATCAAGAGCATAGTATAAATGGATTCTACTAATTATTTGTACAGACATTTTAATGTGGTACTTGGTACTCTCAAACTTAAGTGATAAAATCTGCCCAGTAATATTCTTAGTTTCCCACAAAGATAGTCTATATGGTGTGACCAAGGGAAATTTTGATCAACCTTCATTATAAGATAGGTTACGTAATTTACATTTTCAATAGGAGTATACATACAGTTGCGGTGATTATTGTTATGATATGACAAAAACTATAAGTGAAGGAGGTATTCCACTAGGTCTTAAGTAAGGCGAGTGTATGATCATAAATTTAGTCTTACCCGAATTTAGAACAATTCCGTTATCATGAGTCTATTTGACTACCGAATTGATATCGTGCTGGACTAGGCGACTAGTCTCCGCTAAATCGGTGCCGGCTGGCAGCGTCCACAGGTCGTCAACAAACATATGCGCTGTACTGTGCCGTAGCACACCACACATGCTGTTCACAAACATCAGGTACCACACAGGACCGCATCCTGACCTCTGTGCCACTCCGCACCGCACCTCTGTCTTGTCAATGAGGCTCTAGCCGTTCACACGATATGATCACGTAGTGAGATAGTCACAGAACCAGTTGTTCAATGGCTTATCTACTCCACATTCATCCATAGCTCAAATAAGTATATCAGTTTCCAATGATCCCCAGTGATTTCTTACTACTCATGTTTCTAATAATCTACATTATATTTTCAGTATCTACCAGTTGCCATCTCATACATTTGTTTAATGGTTTTACATAGCTATTTCTATCCAACCATTCATCAGAGCATACATGTTTAATTATTACACTGTCGTTGTAGAAAGTGTATACAAGCTTGTAACACCTTTGCGTCTCCTGCCCTCGCCATATTTCTAACTTTTACATTATCTAAAGAAGAAGGCATTGATATTGTAACCAAGAGGTCAAATTTGGCCGATGACCTACCAATGCGATGTCAGTCTATGGTTAAATTATAATTTTAAAAAAAAGCTGACTTAGGGAAATAATAATCAAAATCTTATTTGATTATTATATCTAAATGTTTAATATACGACTATATTCTATAGATTTAAGAAATTAAAAGTTTGTCTAAATGGTTTTGTTCTTAATCTTCTGCATGTTAAATAAATAATATCTACGTTAAATATAATTCATTTATTTACACTAAGTTTTACTTTTTATTTCATCTCATTTTACTCAATTTGCATTTCTTTGATTAATGAGTTGATAACTCAATAATCACACATTTGCGATGTAATTAGTGCGATGAGCACATTAAATTAGCTATGTAGGTACGATCTAATTTGGTTACTACTTTCAAAAGTACTTATTTGTGGCAATTAACACCATTAAACACCTTATGCACCATGGATAATGGATGTGGAAACGCCTACTTGGTTACTTAGTTTTTCCGTATATCCCTCAAATTAGCATAGGGTGCAGCCGAGCCATAGTGAGGGGGCGGACGAAGTCGCATGATTTACTCATGACTACTGCAATATCATACAAATGTACTAAAATTAATACATTTACTCAATACATACACAATTAATTGGGTTGGTAATGGGTTATACGATTCTCTTTTATAGAACTTATTACGGATATACCTGTACTTTTGCAGTTTTATAGTTCCGTGGTCTTCGCGAAGTTCATCTCACCCCGGATGTGTGAGGAGGGGAGACCATTGAGAGCGCTCAGCCTCTTATGGTAGTTTTCCTCGCGGCTCACCAACGTGACCCGCCGCCGGTCGAGCATCCGGGGAGAGGTCTGGCTACTTACCTGCGAGAGGGCAGCGGTTCGACTTCTGAACTTCTTCTTCTTCTTCTGGAGGGGAGTAATGTCCATCAGGTGGGGGAGTTTTGAGCAATCGGCTCGCTGAAACATTTCCGTGGTGATCCTGCTCACGAAACCTACGATCTGCTCCCATTTGACCAAAGGGCGCTTGGAGTTGGGTTCTGCAGTCAGACTGTCTGCAGAAACGGTGAATCGAGGGCTGTTCGCCTTTTATGGTGATAAGAAAGTTCTCCCACGCATCTTCCTTGTGCTCCCACAGGGCGGCCTTGACCTCGTTGTTTAGGTGGTTATCTATCTCGTCCCGGGGATGGTGAGTTCTGTGCCAGAGCTTCTTGACCGTGCGGTTTTATTCGAGTAGCATCCTGAGCCGTGCTAACAGTGGGCTCTGCCGCTCAGTGCTTGATTCTGGAGGAGGTGTGCAGTAGGACTGATTAAACTCAAAAGAGTATTTTTATGTTATTTTTATTTCTTTGTTAACTTGGTGTTTTTTCTTATAAAGGTCACGTCAATTTGACTTTACCTCGCCTGATGGTAAGCTAAAGGTAAAGTGTCATCATTACAGACGCGGATAATGGTACAATGGCGGCTCTCAGCTTCACAACTGGAGAGAAACAAATTCTAATTCGCACTGATAAGTGTCTTGCAGACATGGGCTTGAATATGTGACTAGTACTGTCAACCTTACACAGCCTAATAAGTCTTATAGTACTACTAGCTTTTAAAATGTCAATAACGCTTTATTACTTAAACACAATATGTAAAAAGATTCACACACACTATTGTATATATCTACATACTCACAATATCTCTCTCACAAATACATGCACACAACTTCACTCATTCACTCCTACATTCCTTCACACTCACACTATATTAACAATAACACCCTGAAAAACTTGCTTTCCAAAGATTATAAGTGCGTTGCTTCTAGTCCCTCAAAGATACTCTTACATCGTGATTTTATTAAACACACAAATGGCTAACATAAATGATATTAACACCGAGTTAGATAATAACTATACTGCGCGGTCATTTAGCTGTCAGCCAGAGAGCTGCGCTAGTCATCTCATGAATTATAAACAAGCGTTAAAAATAATTCACATTAACATTTGTAGTATAAACAAAAATTTTAATCAGTTTTGCTTGATGTTATCGGTGACCCAAGTTACTTTTGATATTATTGTGCTCACTGAGTGCTGGCTCAGTAAGGTCAGTACTCTACCTACCCTGGACGGTTATATAGCACACTCGACAAAGTCATTACTAAACAAAAATGATGGTATAGTAATCTATACCAACAAACAACTCACATGTAAAATTAGTGAGCCTTACTTGAAAGGTGCAAGCTGCTTGGTCTGCCAAGTTGACAAAAGTACTTCAATTGTCGCAATTTATCGCTCACCATCGCTAAAAACCAATGTCTATCATAAAAACTTTATAGATAGCCTAAACCCTGTGTACAACAGCCTAACGGCGCAACATTCGATTCTTGTTGGCGATATAAATATCAATATAGGTTCTAATAACCTGGACCCGTTGTATGACGAATATTTGACTTTGAATGCATCTCATGGATATTTCCCAACGCATACCTTTCTTTAAGGATCAGTCAGAGATGTCTGGACCACATATTTAGTAAATCTCATCGCAAGTCTACAACCTTAGTACTGGAATCCTATATCACTGATCACAGACCAATAGTTTTGTTCTTGGACCAACCCAAACCTATTAATTTTCAGTGCTGCACAAAATCTTGTACCAATTACTCAACGACCAAAACAGAAATAGATAATACTGATTTTTCATACATACGAGATATAAGTGATGCAAATGAGGCAACGAATAACTTTATTTCTACCTTATCATCAATCCTCAATTCAAATACGGAAGTTAGCAAAACATCAAAAAGGAACCGATTGCTCATTAACCCATTAACCCTAAGCAATCAATTAACAACGTCTGTAACTTCTTCTCTTCCATTGGAAAAATCTTAGCCGAAAGAATTGCACTCACTGCTCCTCCCCATTCTACCTCGCCATTGACAGCTAACCCTTCTCCAACGCATTTAGTGAATTCCATGGCTATACTAGAGGTAACGGAGGCCGAAGTAGAGGCTATTATCATGCAACTACGCTCAGATTCTGCCGTGGGGTGGGATGGCATTTCGCCTAAGGTCTTTAAACTGTCCCGTAAAGCTTTGGTCCCTCCTATAACCCATATCTGCAACCTAGCAATAAACAGCGGCGTTTTTCCGGATGCTCTAAAGAAAGCATTAGTCCACCAAATCCACAAGAGTGGCAACAGAGACTGTGTCAACAACTATCGACCAATTTCAGTGCTATCATCTCTATCAAACTTTTTGGAGAGAACTCTGAATAATGCACTCAAGAAATACATTAGCAAATTTAACATCATAGCTGAAAATCAGTATGCCTTTAAATCAGATACTTCTACTTAAGATGTCGTGATTGATTTAACTAACACTGTTGTTAAGAATTTAGATAGCAACAACAGATGTGCATATTTTTAGACCTTTCCAAGGTTTTTGACACGGTCTCTGTGCCAATCTTACTGGATAAAATGGAGGGACTGGGAATAAGGGGGTGCACCCATGATCTGTTTAAGAGCTACCTCACTAACAGACATCTGAGAGTGAAAGTTGGCGATCAATTGAGTTATGAGGTCCTTGTCTCTTATGGTGTTCCACAAGGTAGTATTTTAGGTCCAGCGCTCTTTCAGTTGTACGTGAATGATCTATGTACTATGTCTCTCCCTCATACTAAAATGTTCACTTACGCCGATGACACCGCGATTGTAATAGAGGGAACTACCTGGTTGGATACTCCTTAAAACAAATTATGCTCTGGCTTAATAAAAACTTACTGACGCTAAACCTAGACAAAACACTTTACATCCCCTTCTCTTTGTCCAAAATTAACATACCTGCTGACGATTTCTCCATTAGAGCTCACACTTGCCTGGGGGATAATAATAGCTGTACATGCCAGGAAATAATTCGAGCTATAAGTGTAAAATTTCTTGGAGTACATATTGATAGCAGACTAGCTTGGGATATCCAGATTAGCGTTGTTAAGACTAGAACTAGAAGGCTGATATATCTCTTTAAAACACTGCGTGATATCATCAATCAAACAAGATTGAGAATGGTCTACCTCGCCCTCTGTCAGTCTATTATCCAGTACTGCATTCCGGTGTGGGCCTCCCCACAAACAAAACATTACAAGTCTGTAAAAACAAAAGTAATCGAACTGGAAAAAGCACAGAGAGCTGTACTTAAACTTATGAACCAAAAACCATTAAGATATATAAGATATATGTAATGTTTTGTTTGTGGGGAGGCTTCTTCGTGAAGTTTTACAAAACTTCACGAAGAAAATAATGTTCTAACAGTCAGACAGCTCTATGTGCTTAGAACAATCCTAAAAGTCCATCAAAGTGTACCTCCCCCTGACCTCAACAAGCGCAGTAAAAAACCTGCTTGTCATAGCTCTCGTTGCAGAACCGCCTTCGCCAGGCGTCAGTTCAAGAGTATGCGTAGCAAGCTTTATAACAAATTAAATAAACTTGAAAATATAGTGGGACTTAATAGCCACAAAGTTAAAAATATAGCTACTTGTTGGCTTCTCCAACTAAACTATGAAGGCACTGAAGCACTACTTAATTATTTGGAGTAAACAGCTGGTGTTCAATATCAAGGTTTCTCACTCACATATACCTACACACACCCTCTCCCCCCCCCCCACACACACACGCACACACACACACACACATACACACTCACGCAATTATTACAATAAACAATTAACAATTAATTTAATGCATTAATATTAAAAACATGTTACAAATCTAGGTACTACGATGATTATAAAGTTATTTAATCACGATGTTAATATTATAGATATTGTTAAGCCTAAAATGTATAAGATGTCGTTACTTTTGCGTATACTGTATCATAGGTTTATTTATTTTATTTATTTATTTATTTATTTTGAATATACAAATGTAAATCTAGACAGTATGTACCTTAAAAGTATGGCTAATAACAGGCTTTCCTTAGTATTACATGTTATAGGTAATTCGGTTGGTGAACAGACACAAAACACGGATAATGCAATATGCTTGCAGTGTTGTATTAATAGCGAACATGGAATTAATAGTTCTGAGTTTAGCTTATCACTGCTCGCTTTACAAACAAGTTATTGAAGATAATAGTTGCTTAGGAAGTAAATAATAAATAAAAATACAGCTGATTATATAAGACTAGTCAGAAGTTGTCATGATCATGAGATCGAAGCTTCTCTCAAAGCACTCAATAGTTTGAGTCTAAACATTTTCTTAGAGCATGAGAATAGGTCGATATCGCCAAAAGTAGTATTATGAGTCCGAGCAATGCGTGTAAGTACAGTATTTTGGGAACAGTTTGTAGAATGCCGAGGCACGTGTAACATGGGTGTATGTCGAGTACATCTAGCGGGAGCATTAAATGTGATTTGCTCTACTAAATCAGGAGAATCTAGGCGTCCATTCAATATATCGTATAGCAGGCACATATCTAAAATTTAGCGTCGATCGTCAAGGGGTAATATTCCATGAGTAACACAGGCTTGTTGGTATGTCATGGGACATTCACGCTTGCGGTAATTAAGATGGTTAATAAATTTATTTTGTATCCGTTCCACTTGGTTCTTGTAAATAATATAAAAGGGTGACCAGATAGGGCAAGCGTACTCTAGTATGCTTCGTACAAATGCAAAGTAAATTGTCTTTACTAACCCGACATTTTTAAAACACTTACAAGATCTGATAACGAAACCCAAATTTTTGAAAGCAGTAGTGGTTACATTATCTATATGTTCAGAGAATGTCAGCTTACTGTCAAACGTTACACCTAGATTACGGACTGCGCTGACTTTGGCTATGATATTGTAGTTAAAGTGGTACTGATAAATAACTGGGTTCCTTTTACGGGTGTAACTGATGAATTGGCACTTGCTGATATTAACTGTGATTTTATTCGCTTTATAGTACTCAGTTAAGTTATTTAGATCAGTTTGAAGAGATTCGCAGTCATCTATACTATTAACTACGAAATATTTTTATCATCGGTGTACATTAAATATTTTGAATACTTGATAGCCTCATTAATATCAAATACGTAGGCGTTGTAGAATAAAGATCCGAGGTGCGATCCTTGTGGTACTCCACTCGGAATTTCAATAAAGTTAGATCGATAACCTCCAACTACTACCGCTTGAGACCTCTTGTATAAGTAAGATTTAACCCATCTTAATAAATGATGCCATAATGGCCGTATACCCAGTCTAAACAACTTGTTGAGCAGGATGGCATGATCCACACGATCGAACGCCTACTCAAAATCTGTATAGATTCTAATTCTAATATTCTAATATTCTACGACATTCTACACAGCGCTTTCTAGACCCAAAGTAAGCATAGTTTAACTAGCTTGTGTTATGGGTTCCAGAATGCGGATAAACATACTTATATACATTTTTTTTTGTAAATACATACGTATTATACATAGAAACACCCAGACCAATGCAAATAGACATATTCATGCATACAAATATTTGCAATATTTGCACTGAGCGGGAATCGAACCCGCGCCCCGTGACGTAGCAGTCGAATGCACTACCGCTACGCCACAGAGGCCAATAGAGATAACGTCAACCTGCCCCCCACCATCGGTATTTTCAAGAAGAAAGGTCGAGAAACACGTCAAGTTCGATATGGTTGATCGTTTGCGAAGAAATCCGTGCTGATTATTCGGTACACCAGCCGCAATGTATGTATGGATAGATGGCGTCACTGGAAACTATCTACCAAAATACAAAAATTAATAACAAAAAAGGTTACTTATCTTGATTATACTTAATATATAGTTGTAATACTTACTAAAATATAAGGTATTTAATAACGCCGATGAATTACTGTATACTGAGTCATATAATTTGACTGAAAACTGTCTCCCAAAATACATGCGCCAGCCTAGTTTGGGAACCAGTATCAGAAACGTCTGTGACTCTCACTACAGCATAGTATAAGACAATAATTGTATATTTTCTCTAAGACCAATAAAACATTATTATTATATTATTATTCCCTTTATTAAACTTAAATACATATACATATACAGCTGCCTAACGGGAGCCTCATAAGGTGTTGATCGAGGCTCTTGGCGATGAGTCCATGTGCTGACACGCCTATCGGTACAATAATAGCTGAGTCCACATCCCACATGGCATCTCATTGGCCAGGTCCAAATATTTTATTTGTTTTTCTTTTTCTGCCTTCATGAGATTCTGGCCGTGGGGGACAGTGATATCAACTATCATTGCACGACGCTCTAATCGATCCATTATCACTATATCAGGCTTATTGGCAACAATAGTCCTATCAGTGATAATAGATCGATCCCAGTACAACGTGACACGACCGTTTTCGAGAACTGGGTCGGGTACATACTTGTAGTATGGCACCTCCGAAGTCACAAGATTGTATTTAAGGGCAAGTTGCTGATGTACAATCCTGGCCACTTGGTTATGTCTGTGCAAGTACTCGCCGTTGCCAAGACGAGAACAACCGGAAATAATGTGTCTGAGTGATTCTCCGGGGTGATGACATGCCCGACAGATGTCAACCGTACCGTCCTTCAGAATATACTTCCGGTAGTTGTTCGTCATTACAACTTCATCCGTAATTGCAAAGATAAAACCTTCGGTTTCTCCAAAAAGATCACCGAACCGTAGCCAAGATACAGACGCTTTTAAATCTATATCGGGCCCATTTAAGGCCCGATAAAAGCGTCCGTGTAGCTCTTTGCCCTTCCATACATCTCTGCGATCAGCAGTACCAAGTACTACTAACAGGTTTGCGCCAGTTCTCTTTAGCCAACGCGAGAGGGGTTAGGCCATTGTCCACTGCGACCACATCGCGATGCATATCGGAATCTACACGTAGGAATTATTCTCTAAGGTTGTATATCTCGCGGTTATGAAGGGTCTTGGCATTTAAAAAAACCACGACCGCCCAATTTCCGCGGGATATACAACCTCATTACCGATGAACGTGGATGGTGCATTCGGAATGTGGTCAGCAGTATCCGGACCCTCCTATCTAGAGCATCCAGTTCAGTCTGAGTCCATCTGAGTATGCCGAAGGAGTACATCAGGACTGGCATGACCCAACCATTGCAGGCGCGAACCTTATTACTACCCGATAAAAAGCTTTTTAGAACTTATTTCAGGCGGCCAAAGAAGCGTTCCTGCAATGACTGCTTCATCCCAGCTTCGGTGATTCCTAACGGCTGCGACATACGCAGATATTTGTATGTTTCGGTTAACCGATCGGTTGTTGTTGATTTGAGTTTAATGGAATCTGAGAGTTCCACCCCTTCAGATTCCAGTATCCCACCTTTTTCTACATGCATGACCGCATACTTATTTATACCAAATTCCATCTTGATAGAGCTACTAAAGTTTTCAGCCAACATGTCGCCAGATTCTTGCGATTACGACGTACCTGTTGGCAAATGGCCGTATCAACAATAAGGAGCTCCTTAGTGCCACGCGCCCCACTTCTACATCCATTCTGAGATATGGAGATTATCGAATTTTTATTTAAATGTGTTCTAATTTTGATTCTCAGAATAGATGTCAGAAGCTTATAGACCGTTGGTAAACACGTTATCGGTCTATAATTTCTGAGATCCATGATACTACCAGACTTGTAGAGTAAATGGGTTATGCCAGTTGTTAAGAAAGTGGGAAGTGAACCCGAATCTAAAGATGATTGGAACAGAGATGCCAAACGAGCATGTGAACTTCGGAACCACTTTAACCAAAAATTGTGCAGTCCGTCCGGTCCCGCCGATATCCAATTCGGCAGCGAACGAACTGCACAAGTGACGTCATCAGTCACTATAGTAGTGGGCTCCATGTGCTTTATAGTCTCACATGATCGTTCAATATCTTCCATCCAATCACCTTCGACGTGACTGACAGGCATCGACCAGATGCTGCGCCAGAATGTATTCGTATCGTCGGCATCCGGTCGAGTACGGTCACCCTCGACTTCATCGGGTTGTTCCCACTTTCGGTAAACCCACCTCTCATCTCTTTAGAACGTGCGATTCTGGGTATATCGTTCTACTCGTTTTTTGTACCTATGAATCCTGTTTGCCCATGCATAAACTTTCTGCTTCAGAAAATCAATGCGCTCTGTGACATGTATTGAGTATTTTTGAGGGCTAATATCAGTCCCCAAAAACGCCCTTTTCACAGAGCGCATCACTTTCGGACGTTAGTTTCCCGATCTGAAGCAGATTAGCTTGCCGATGAGCGCCCTGGCTTCGGCAATACGACGTTTAATTCTGTACTGCCAGGCTGGTACAGCAGGTTTAGGTCGAGTAGCGGTGGTGTTCAATGTAAATTTAACACCAGCTACACGACATGCTGCAACAGCCGCACAGTAGAGAATTGAATGTGTATCGCCGGGATCTTCACTATTATCTAAATAATTAGGTAATAGTGAGTCCATGGCACACACCAGCGCCATATTTATTTTATGCATGGGCAAACGTGGTAGGCGAGGTCTATTGCCTGGGTTCAAAAACCGATATTCCAGCATCGCATCCTCCAAAGTGCTCCTTAATTGTTCATTACACTGAGTATTGTGACGTCTGGGGTCTGGCATCACAATTTCTCGTGTTAACGAAATGATAAACACAAGTATTTATATTTATAATGGCATTTATTTTTCACATAAAACTTCCTATATCGAGTTTTAGGGGATTTTACACGAGTTTATTTAGACTTTAAGCGAACTGCAGATGGCCGCGGATTCTGCTCAAGTATTGAGCCTACGATCACTTAACTTGGAACTCTCTTCGTACGGCGGGTCGAGGCCAGAGCCCCCGGTAACCCGCTGTCACCAACTTGTCCAGTATGCCAATTATTTTCCTATTCTACATTTTATTTTAAAACAATTTATTTTTAATCTCTGACACATGATGGCCAGGTAAACAAACTGTAGTGCTCGAACGAGGTCGGACGCTACAGTACTTACGGATATATTACGGATATATAGAATGTCGTAGAATATTTATTTATTTATTTATATAGCCTCACTTTCCTCAACATCGCTAGCGGGAACGAACTGTCGCGAGTCGGTTTCCACCAAAGCGACAGTTTGCGACGAAGTGGGGCCAGCAAGGCTACTCTGCACGTACTGCAACCTGTCGAGAGCATCTAGTAAGTACTGAGCAGAGCCATCCCAAAGATGAGAGCGGTATTCCACGCCAGAACGGATTGTGTATTGTATAGAAGACACCGCTGCTCCGGCGTGAAAAACTGTCTCATCTTGTTCAGGACTTCAAGTTTACGCGAGTCAAGTGAGTTTTGATGATGCTGTCGATGTAGTTTTTGTTGTTGCGTTTACAGTGAAAATTCATACCGAGTATATTTAGATTGTCCTGCAGTGGTATTGGTGTGACGAAGAGTAAGGAGGGGCAGGAAAGGAGATACCTTCGCTGTAACCGCACATGCCTGCGTCTTCTTGGCATTGAAATCGACTAGGTATTTTGAGCGCCATTGAGATATGTGATTCAGGACAGGTCACTGACAATAAGTTGCCTGTTCTCCTCAATGTCAGCCTGCTTGGCCGCAGGGTGTCCGTGATATCGCCCGTACTATCATCCGTATAGCAATGAATGCTGCCGGCAGACAGCATATCGTTGATATGCAAAAGAAAGAGAGTGGGTGACAAAACGGACCTCTGCGGTACCACCAGTATTTACCTGCAAAAACTCCGAAGCTCGTCCATCACAAATCACTCGAATAATAAAAATCCCTGCAGGAAGCTATAAATCCAGCTACATAATCGAGGAGGCAGATCAAAGGCAGGCGCTAGGAAAGAAGCTTCCTGTGCTAGATTCTATCGTATGCTTTGGCGATCTCACTCACCATGCTTGTCCAAAGCCTCACCCTAAAGATAGATAACGTAAGCCGGAAGATCACCCGTTGATCGTTTCGGCCTGAAGCCATATTGCCGATCATTAATTAAGGAGTGATCCTCTAGGTAACGCATGAGCTGTGCGTTAATGATATGCTCAAAAACCTTGCACAGCGCTGAGGTGACGACTATGGGTCGATTTCTGCACGGGTCTGAGCGATCCCCTTTCTTGGGGATTCGCCTCTTTCCAAGTCAGCGGCACTGTGCCCGAGGTGTAAGAGATTCGATACAGACTACTAAACTAAGCAAGATAAACTTGTCGTGTTTGAGCTTATTAAATTTGTCTTGGTATTCAGGGTCTGATGATGAAGTAGGAAGGTGGCCATAGGAATTCCTAAGCTAAACAAGATAAACCTGTCGAGTTTGGGCTCATATGTTTTGTCTTGACAAACTCACTGGTGCTACATAGTATCCAGGGTCTGATGATTGAGCAGGAAAGTGCCCATAGGAACTCTGAAGCTTATTAATCAAGATTAATCAAAATAAACCTATCGAGTTGGTATTCAGGTTCTGAAGATGGAGACGGTGTGTGGTCAGGCACTAAACAAGATAGACTCTTTGTGTTGAGCTCCTTTGGCTGGTTTTGGCGAGCACTCTTATGCTATATGATATTACTAAAACTAAAAAATTTAAAATGAAATAATTAATAAAAAAAACTTTTTGAAAAACAAGCTTTTTTAAAAAATAACATTTGTTCTAGGACGAAAATATTACTGTAGTATTAGTGTTCTTTTAATAAAAGGTTGCTTTCATAAAAGTTTTTCTACTAATTATTATTTATGTATTACTATTTGACGAGTTTTACCATATACGACTAAAAGACCGTTCATAAAAGTACTTGTAAAATAAAAACTGACGCCAGTTATTTAACATGTGTTTATTTGTCACATCAATCTGAGCTTGGCTTAAACTGGCGGTAACAGGTAATATTAATTCGTATCAACGAATTAACCCGTAGTTCGTTCATACGAACTAATATTCCCTGTGGTGACAAAAGGCAAACATCTCAAACCCTTAGTCAGTTTCTAGTGCGTGTAATAAATAAATTAAAACTAATTTACGAAATAAAAAAGTTATTTGTGGTATAATATCGTAGATTATTATCGATACGATCAGTTCTTGACCATAAGCGGATTTGATGTCGGTTCAGTGTATAGAAATAAAATTGACTTCAAAAATAAACGAATCAACATTATGAAATAAACCATTTTTAGGGTTCCGTTGCCAAATAGCAAAAATCTTTTTTCCCAAACTATAAGAACTATGCTGTTGAAATTTGGTAAGTAGATGTATTCTGTGAAAGGCATTAAGATTTTCACAGGAAAATAGAAAAAATAACGATAAAGTTAGGGGGCTCATTATACTTAGAATTATAATCAAATATTTTTTTCATCTAACCCATACGTGTGAGGTATCTATGGATAGGTCTTCAAAAATGATAATTTTTCTCTAAACTGAGTAGTTTGCGCGAGAGATACTTCCAAAGTGGTTAAATGAGTGTACCCTCCCCCCCCCCCTGTAACTTCTAAAATAAGAGAATGATAAAACTAAAAAAAATATATGATGTACATTACCATGTAAACTTCCACCGAAAATTGGTTTGAACAAGATCTAGTAAGTAGTTTTTTTTTAATACGTCATAAATCGTAAAGCGCAATTTACCTTTCATTCAATCAACTCAAATAACAAAATTTAAAAAAAAATCATTATTATGTTACTTGCTGCTACGGAACTCTTCATGTGCGAGTCCGACTCGCACTTGGCCGCTTTTTCTTTTGCGATTAGGGTGTAGTATATTGAATATTTAAAAAAGAACGATTGGTAACCTCTAAAAATATTCTTGGGCCCTAATTTATTTAATTATTTTATAATTTTGAATAATTTTTTGACTTTTTAGGTGATTAGAAATGGAACGACTCTTTTACAAAATTGCCTATTTTTTCAAATTAAGAACTGGATACGAACCGGTGAAATCAAACCCGGGCTGTCATGTACAGTACATGTCACTGTACATGACAGACGATCATGGTATTATTATAGAGGTATGCAGATTTCCGCACGAAAAAAAAATAAATAAAAAAAAAGGTATGCATATCTGTTCAAGTTTTTTTTTTCATAATTAGGATTCGTCAATTTGACTTCCCCTCGCCTGATGGTAAGCTGAAGATAAAGTCTCAGGAAAGAGGGTCACCATTACATACACGTACCATGTTAACAATGGTGGCACTCAGCTTGACGGCCTCAACAAAAGAGGATTGTCGTCGCAGCACCGCGTGACACCCACCGGTCCCACTAGTGCTGCGACCACAATCCCCCTTTCCGGCTATGCACTTGCTGACCCCTGAACGCAATTAAACCGAAATTGGATTACTATGGAGGGTTTTTCGCAATCGTGCACGGTGTCATCAAATTTCTACCACCAGTACACGTTAACGCTAACGTTAGTGATGTTAACGCTGTGATGATGATGAATATAATGTTGATATGCTTAATACTTATTCTTGATAGGTATTCCACGATTAGCTTACATTACAGTCCAATGAAGCTAACCAGAAATGCATAATTTCTAAAGAAGCCGAAAATGGACATGAATATTAGGGATATCATTATAATGAAATTGTTTGAGTACCCAGCGATCCCATTACTCTGTGTCTATGTTATCACACCACACAATCACTGCAGTTTCTATAAACTCAACTAATCCCATAAATCTATTATTATTTTACTTTACGTATATGGAATTACACTTACGAGCATAATATATGTAAACAAGTGGTTAAAAAGTTTAAAATTCATGTAGAATATTTTGAAAACTATGCAAAATACTATTTACTTAAATCTGTTCTAGTTAGGAATTACGTAAAATTGCAGTTTTGACCCATTCTTTTGCAAAACTTAACATTTCAGTTGTTAGTTAGTTTGAATGTTTTTGTTCTTTGTAATAATGATTACCTCACAGTCATTATTATGCTTTTACAAATTAATGACGACAGGCTATGTAGTGCATCAATTTTTTACATAATGGCGTTACTCAATGGCCAATGAAATAAGTTTGAACATTTTGAACACGAAAACAAGCTATGGACCTGTTGAAGTAGGTATTAGATAGTATACCAACAGGTATTAGATAGGCATGTTTGGGTCTGCCCCCATAGTCCCGCCACAACATGAGACTCCCAGCGCAAGCGAAGAAATGCGTAAGCACGGGTCAATGGGGTCACGTTCTGAGCGACTCAACCAAAACAGGTAAAGTTATTAGACGTCTCGATTAATGTTATATTTTTGATGCTGTATTAAAGTCAAAGATCCCAGGGTTCCCAGATCTCACTCATTTTTACAAGCATAAAATGTATCCATGGGATAATGTAGTGTTAGCATGTGCCTTGAGTGTATGCTTATTACATATATATATATATAGACCGATATTCTTAGCAATCCATGGATTCTCCGTGCGGGTGCCGGCTCCATCGCGTTGCTGAGTTGGGAACTCGGGACAGTGCTTGGGACTTGCGACTCAAGTGTAGGTTTAGAAGGGGCCCCTTTTGTTGATGTACATCAACACTCAACTTCACTACCCAAGTTCCCCTCCCTGCCTAACCAAATTTGATGCGAACCTACTAGTGCCGCTTTAGGCATTCGTCCTAGTAATGAGCTTATTGTAGCTCTCGATAGGCCTAGATCTTTAAGTAGGTTATAGAGAGATTTTGCTGGTATGCCTCTCGCTCCCACGTCCACTGCATACAAATTAACCACATAACCGTTTTTGGTTGTGAGATCATAGTATTTATTTTTCTTAATTGTGTGGTCCTTCGGTATATTTGTTTCCCACGGTACAGTAATTTCCATAAGGACCACATATTTTATCGCTCTCGAGTAAAGAAATATGTCAGGTCTAGATGACGAAACCCCAACATCCTCCGGAATTTTATAGTGCTTTTCATACGTGTCGATTAGGATAGTCCAATCTGGGGCAGTATCTAGGATTGAATAAGGTTTATTCCTGGATTTTATGGATGAACCTTCAGACACAAAGTTGATATGACGTCTGTTAGTAGTCAATCCTTTTTGGGCTCTAGCTACTGCCAGGCTCATTGCTTCACGTATTGCATATAAGCACCTTATCGTGGCGGCGGGCGTGAGTACTGGCCTCTATCGAGGAGCACCCTACATTCGACTAATATGTGCCTAGCCGTCCCTATTGCCTCGCCACAAGTATAACATTGTTTTTCTGTGGCCTTCCCCCACCTTACTAGGTTACTCTGGTCTGGGAGGGTCATTTGAAAGGCGTTAAGATAGAATTTTAACAGGGCCGGCGACCACTCGTAAATTAAGGTGCGCCACTTTAAGGCCATCGGTATGCTGAACTCTCCCATTGTCAACCATTCATTTTGGATTTCCAAATTCATCACGTGCACTCGATATTTATCATTTTCGTCTTGTTTTAGAAAGGACCTAATTATATCCTGGTCCTTTTCTGGCTGTCTTACTCCCAACCCCACTCTGTTCGACTGGGCCCCTATCATAAATCGTTTATGAAATATGAGTCTAGATTCCAGCTCGGACGCATTCTTGTCTTTCGGGAGTGCCCGGACTGTGTCATCTTGGGATTTACGTAAGATGTGGGCTTTGGTAACTCTAAAGTGTTTATAGAGCTCCGATGGTTTCTTTAATTTCATCACAAAATTATTTTGATCCCTAAATAGAGCAGAGGGATCAGCAGAATGCGCTAGTCCAAGCCACGATTTTAGGGATTTTGTGACAGTTGCATCTATTTTCGCTAGTAAGGTTTTGCTGAAATCATATACCAGAAAAGGCCAAGTCAGACGTGATGTTAAGTAGTTGGCATATATCCAAGCTGATATATATATAGATATATATACGTATATGTCAGAAAATATAGTTAAAAATTGATTATGATCTTTTCTAACATTGTCCCATCGCTAGTAACTTTTACCAAAACCCGGAAGCTCCCAAAAAGTATTTTGTTGAAAATTACATATTTCCTTAAGTTTGCCGTATGTTATTGCTTCCCAGAATTCGTTTCTCATTAGTCATTAGCGGCTCTATCGAATGGTTTAATAATACAGAGTGGGTTTTCTTTTTTCAAAATCAACAGTATTGAATCTGGCGAGCCCAATTTTGATGAAAACTAAAGCTGCATCATTTGTATTTTAGAAAATCAATATTCCTAGCCAGGAATCAAACCTGTTAATTATGGAATAGATATATGATATAGAAGATAAAAAAACCTTTGCAGACAAAAAAATAATCACACTTCACTTTGGCTGCCTCAGCCTACATTTTGGTACCATTCTACTTACTTTTTTTTTTTTTCTTGCGGATATCCCTTCTGATTCCCCCGCCGGCCAGCAGGGGCGGTTATGTCGGGCTTGAACCGACTAAGTATCTATAATAAAAAATTATAGCAAGCTGGCAATACGATTATACTATTTCCCTTTTTTTTTTTATATTTAGGACACGTCAATGTGACTTCACCTCGCCTGATGGTAAGCTGAAGGTAAAGTCTCAGGAAAGAGGGTCACCATTACATACACGTACCATGTTAACAATGGTGGCACTCAGCTTGACGGCCTCATCAGAAGAGGATTGTCGTCGCAGCACCGCGTGACACCCACCGGTCCCACTAGTGCTGCGATCACAGTCCCCCTGCCCGGCTATGCACTTGCTGACCCCTGAACGCAATCAAACCGAAATTGGATTACTATGGAGGGTTTTTCGCAATCGTGCAGATCAAACATACCCTTCTTAATTCAACCTTGAATTCTACGACGGACAAATAAAAAAGCGGCCAACTGCGAGTCGGACTCGCCCATTAAGGGTTCCGTAGCAGCAAGTAACATGATAACGTTTTTTTTCGAGTTGATTGAATGAAAGGTAAATAGCGGTTTATGATTTATGGCGTATTAAAAAAAACTACTTACCAGATCTTGTTCAAACCAATTTTCGTTGGAAGTTTACATATTAATGTACATCATATATTTTTTTAGCTTTATCGTTATCTTATTTTAGAAGTTACAGGGGGGACACACGCACACACATTTTACCACTTTGGAAGTGTCTCTCGCGCAAACTATTCAGTTTAGAAAAAAATGATGACCTATCCATAGATACCACACACATATGGGTTAGATGGAAAAAAAAATTTGCGTTTAAATTAAATTTTGGAACCCCAAAATTTATTGTTTTTTTTCTATTTTTGTATGAAAATTTTAATGCGGTTCACAGAATACATCTACTTACCAAGTTTCAACAGCATAGTTCTTATAGTTTCGGAAAAAAGTGGCTGTGACATACGGACGGACATGACGAATCTATAAGGGTTCCGTTTTTTGCCATTTGGCAACGGAACCCTAAAAATGAAATGAGAATCCTATATATAAGATATTGGTTTGAGATCCCTAGGTTGCTTAGTTTATATTTAGTTATTAAGTTACAAGTAGGTACATAGTAATCAATGTAGGTACATAGTGCACCAGGGCATGCCGCAATAGCGGCGGTAAGGCCCATCATGGAGGATTGGCCAGAGAGGCGACACGGAAGCCTCTCGTACCGACTGACGCAGGTGATCTCCGGGAAGGGGTGCTTCGGGGACCACCTGCATCGGATCAGGAAGGAGCCAACGCCTGAGTGTCATCACTGTGACGCGAGCGAGGACTCAGGGCTGCACACGCTGGCGTACTGCCCGGCGTGGGAGATGCCGAGGCGTGACCTCGTGGCAGCCATCGGGGTGGGAGTCCTCTCGCTCGGCAGCATGATTGCGGCAATGGTGCGGAGCGCGAGCGCGTGGGCCGCCGCCACCTCCTTCTGCGAGCATCTGATGCTCGCGAAGGAGATGGCGGAGCGCGCCCGGGAGAGGTTAAGAACTCTCCCGGCCCGCCGAGCCCGCAACGTGCTTGCCGCGCGTCGCAGGCGACTCAGGCGCCGGAGGTCGCTTAACGACCTCCGTCCTCCATGAGCGCAGGCCTGGGGGTGGCAGGTGAGGCCGCCTGTCACCCCAGCAGAAGCAGGCCGGGACGGTGGGGCGACTAGCGCCCCTCCCCCAAACAGGGGCAAGACGGGGACACCGTGGTTCCCAAACCCGAGGGGGCCATCTCGAAACCGGAGATGGCCCAGGGTCAGTCGGGGTGCGAGGGATATGCTCTATGGGCAACCTTACACCCCGGCGTCTGCAGACCCGAGACGGCGTGCGGTTTTAGTCGGTTCAAGCCCGACATAACCGCCCCCGCTGGCCGGCGGGGGGGTAACCGAGGGGATTTCCACACGAAAAAAAAAAAAGGTACATAGTGCACTGGGGTGCGACTGGTTGGATCACCTCCAAGTTTGGTGCACCCTATGCAACATGAGCGATGACGCATCATTGATTGCTCCTCTGGAGTAGCTGGTGTCAACGTCAACGGCCAAGAATCTGACCAACCGGCCCTTTTCAGGGCCAGCTGACCCCATTGCACGAGGGGGTCGGGGCATGGCGGGCCTGCAAGGCCCGCGGAAGCGGGCGCCGCTCCAGGTACCCCTCTGCTGTTATCAGAGGGGACACTGCGAATGGCCCAGGGTCAGTCGGAGTGCGAGGGATATGCTCTATGGGTAACCTTACACCCCGGCGTCTGTAGACCCCAGACGGCGTGCGGTTTTAGTCAGTTCAAGCCCGACATAACCGCCCCCGCTGGCTGGCGGGGGGGTATCCGAAGGGATTTCCGCACGATAAAAAAAAAAAAAAGGGTATCCGAAGGGATTTCCGCACAAAAAAAAAAGGTACATAGTGCACTTCTCAGTATGCTTCAATAAGAAGGAAACTTAATATCTTTAACCTCTTCAATATTGATGTCAGTATTACTTTTGGTTGAGAAGTTTTCTGCATTTTTCCATCCAATCAGAAGAAACCTTTCACCAGCCAATCTCAAAATTAGTTCATCCTGAAATCCAGTAAAACGTCGGAAGTGAACCTATAAAGTTAAAACATAAGTCTACATATTAGTCCTTCAAGTACGTTTAACAAATTATATATTCATAAACAAGATTGTAAGCTGTACCGTACCTACTTACTTGATTCAGGTCGGACGCGAGCCTTGGGGAGGCCTTGGTTTTAAAATCACGCCGGACTGTGATTTGCATTACTATCTTTTATAGCAGTTTACAGTTCAGTTTATTAAATTCATATAAGTATTCAACCATTTCACAATATTATGTTTAGGCTGACACAGCTGACAATGTTTTTTTTTACGTGCTGAAATCCCTTCGGATACCCTCCTTTTTTTTTCGTGCGGAAATCCCTTCGGATACCCCCCTGCCGGCTAGCGGGGGTGGCTATGTCTGGCATGAACCGACTAAAACCGCACGGTGTCCTGCCTAAGTGTCCATTGTCGGGCACCCCGTGCAGCTGACAATGTTTCTTTTTTGTAATTCCTTTGATATTTGACAAAATAATCAAATTCTTAATAACGGTGTAAGTAACCTAAAGTTTATGATTAGAATGTAATGTTACAAAGTTAAAATAGATAGTTTCTGTAGTGGGGGGAGAAGAGGAGGTGAGGCCGCGGTCTCACTCGCGGTCGTCTAAGACTGCCTTCCCCAGACCCGCAACTCCGCTGCCAATAGGAGGGGAAACCGACGTGGACATTGTGTCTGCGGCGTCGACGGCTGGTACCGATAATGAGTCGGTATCCAGCCGAATAGAGACCGAAGAGGGTCTCCGACGAAAGCGGCCGCGCCGTGACCGGAGCAGAAGCCCCGTACAACGGGCGGCCTCCTCAAGCGAGGATGATCGGCCGGCGAGTAGAGCGCCGAAGCTACCAGTACACGTTCCGCCACTACCCAGTGGCAGGGACCAGGACGTTCCCGCAGCTAGGGAGCTCCTTTCGGCGCTGACCCGTATTACCGACGCCTTGACCCTTCAAGGCGTCGGTAATACGGGCCAAGAATGTGACCGGGAAGCGGAAGACGGTTGTGGAAAACGTAGCCGTCGCCAAGACGGCTTTGGAGGATCTCCTCGCCAGGAGCGCCTCCGAGGAGGAGGCGAAGCTCAGGGCCCGGGTAACAACCCTGGAAACTGAGCTCGCCAACTCCCGGGAGCAACAGCGGGCCCCCCGGGAGGAGGTTAAGCACCTGACCCAACTGGTCAAGGGATCCCCGGAGGCCCAGAAGGCCCCAAGAGCCCAGGCGACGGCGGCCCAGCCAAGGGCTCCTCCGCGGATAGGAGCGGCGCCTAAGCCGGTGGCAAAGCCAGCGCCTAAGGGGGCAGCTAAACCGGCGTCCTTGGGGCGGCAACCACTTCTGCGCCGAGTGTGACTCAGTTGTTGGTGGCGATCGAGCGGCGCCTCGGCGTATTGGAGGACCGGGCGTACCGTCCTCCGCTAGCGCCACCCGCATCATATGCGACTGCTGCCGGCGGGAATCTAAGCCCCAAGGCAGGGATTGCCGTCCCAGCGAAGCCTACGCCGTCGAAGGCCAATGGGAAGGGGAAGGGAAAAAAGCATGGCTCCCCCGCCCCCACTGCAACCGCTGCTCCCATTGCACCCGAATGTTCCTCCAGAGGGGAGGGATGGGTGGTAGCGGGAGCCGCCAAGAAAGTCAAAAAAGCCACCAAGAAGGCGGCTAAAAAGGCGGCCAAAGTCGCTGCGGCGAAGGCGCCGAACAGGCTCCGCGCCCCACGCTCCACTGCCGTCGTCCTGACGGTGACGACGGAGGGTGTGGAGAAGGGCGTGGGGTACGCCCAGGTCCTGAGGCAGGTGAAAGCCTCAGTGGACCCCAAGTCCCTCGAGATTGAGGGGGGGCTCCGGTGCAAAACAACTCGCACCGGAGCTCGCCTCCTCGAGGTCTCCGGCGCCACCAGCGGCCCCAAAGCCGATGCCTTAGCGGCCAAGCTGAGGGAGTCGCTGGATACGGAGGCCGTCCGCGTCACACGTACGGACGTCACCCAACAATTGCGCAGGTTTGCGCATTTCGGGCCTGGATGATGCGGCTACGACGGAGGAAGTAATCTCCGCCGTCGTGGAGGCGGGCGGCTGCCCCCGGGATCAGGTGAGAGCTGGAGAAATCCGCTTCAGTTCCACCGGTCACGGCACGGCAGTCGTCAACTGCCCCGTCGCAGCGGCGCAGAAGATTGCGGACGAACGGAGCCTCCTCGTTGGGGGCTTCCTTAAGGCGCGGGTGCAACTCCTGCAACCCCGCGAGGCCAGGTGCCTGGCCGTGGGGCACGTGGGAGTGCAGTGCACAGCGGGAGACACCGTGGGGGATCGGTGCTTCCGCTGTAGTCAGCCCGGGCACAAGGCAAGTGCTTGTGATGCTCCGCCGCGGTGCTACAAATGCGTAGCGGAGGGCAAAGCGGCGGAGCACCGAGCGGACAGCCGTACCTGCGCCGCCTCGAGGCCGAAGCTCCGTTCGTCCGCAAAGGGTAGCGGGGGTGCCGCTCAAGAGCGGCCACATTCGCGGCGGGATGCGGAGATGGACGTCCATTAATAGCCACACCCATCCGCATCCTGCAGGCGAACATAAACCACTGCACCGGTGCTCAGGATCTTCTGTACCAGAGCATCGTGGAGTGGTCTATCAATGTGGTCGTGGTCGCTGAGCCGTACTGGGTCCACCCCGGAAGCCCGGTGGACCTGGACGGCGTAGCGACCGTCTTCGGGGGTTCCGCCGCGGACACCTCGCGCCTTGCACTCATTGCAAGGTGCAGAGGCTGTGTCGCGGCGGACTATGAGTGCTTGGCTGTCGTGGCCGTCTACTTCTCGCCAAGCCTTGACCAGTACGAACTTGAGCTAAGGCTCGCTGAACTGGACATTGTTCTCGCTGCGTGCCGTCCTCGTCCTGTCTTGGTCCTGGGAGACTTCAACTCCTGGTCTCAGGCCTGGGGCTCCCGGGAAACCAATGACAAGGGGCGAGTATTGGAGGACTGGGTCAACACCCGTGGTCTAGAGGTCCTCAACCGGGGGAATGTCGCCACCTGGGAGCGGCGGGGGCTCAGTTCGGTCGTGGATGTCGCGTTTGCGACCCCTGCTCTCGCCCGCCGTGTCCAGGGTTGGCGCGTGGTGGAGGAGGAGGAGACGGATTCCGACCATAAGTACATTCGGTTCAACGTCTCCCCTCCAACTAACCTGCCGCCGACAATCGCGAATCCCCCGGATCCACGTTGGGCGCTCAGACGCCTGGATCGGGAGGCTCTCCTGGAGGCATCCATAGTGCAGGCCTGGATTCCGTCACCGGCCAGGCCTGCCGATGTCGACGCAGAGGCGGAATGGTTCAGGAGAGCCATGTCGCATATCTGTGATGCGGCGATGCCTAGGGTTAAGCCCGGCCCGGCCAAGAAGCAGGTGTACTGGTGGTCAGCGGAGATCGCACAGCTGCGAGCAGCGTGCGTGACCGCTCGCCGCCAGTATACCAGGTTTCGCCGGAGACGTCGCCGACCAGAAGATGCGGCAGCCCGAGAGGCGGAGCTGTATGAGGCGTACAAGGGGGCCAAGAGGACCCTCCAGGAAGCCATAAAGCAGGCCAAACGGCGGGCCCGCGAAGAGCTGCTGGAGTCTCTGGAGCAAAACCCATGGGGGCGTCCTTACCTTGCGGTCAGGGGCAAAATCCGCCCAAGGGCGCCCCTACTGACCCAGAGCCTCCAGCCGGAGCGGCTGGAGGGGATACTGGGCTCCTTGTTCCCAATGAGAGCGGAGGAGCATGTCCCTCCGCGTATGGCTCCGCCTCAGGCGCCTGACGCTGATAATAGCGAGAGCGATGTGCCCGAAGTCAGAGAGAGTGAACTGGGGGTAGCAGTGCTCCGGCTTAAAGCCCGGAAATGCACTGCCCCCGGACCCGACGGCATTCCAGGCCGAGCATGGGTCCTGGCCCTGGAGGAACTAGGGCCTCGACTGGTGGCGCTCTTAAGCGCATGCCTCGAAAGGGGCCAGTTTCCAAAGGCTTGGAAGACGGGGAAACTGGTCCTTATCCGGAAGGCGGGGCGGCCGGCGGACCAGCCATCCGGTTACCGGCCGATCGTGTTGCTCGACGAGGTGTGCAAGCTCTTTGAGCGGATTATTGCAGAGCGCCTCGTCGAGCATCTCACGAACGTGGGGCCAGATCTGGCGGACAATCAGTTCGGTTTCCGCCGGGGGCGCTCCACTGTGGAAGCGATCGTGCGCGTTAGGCGCCTGGCGGAGGAAGTAGTCTCGCGAGGTGGGGTGGTGGTGGCGGTGTCTCTCGACATCGCTAACGCCTTCAACATCCTACCCTGGAGCTGCGTTAGGGAGGCGCTCTCGTATCACGGAGTGCCTCCTTACCTCCGCCGCATTGTCGAGGCATACCTATCCGAGAGGGCCATAGTTTACCCGAGCTGGCTAGGGCCAGGGCGGCGAGAAGTGTCGTGCGGTGTTCCGCAGGGGTCGGTCCTAGGGCCACTCCTGTGGAACATCGGATACGACTGGGTGCTGCGCGGTTCGTTGCTCGAGGGTGTCAGCATAACGTGTTATGCTGACGACACCCTCGTTATGGCGCGGGGAGCAACGCACCGAAGCGCGGCACTAAAGGCCACGGCAGGGGTTGCTCAAGTCGTGGGTCGAATACGGCGGCTGGGACTCGAGGTGGCTCTCCACAAATCCGAGGCTATGTGTTTCCACGGGCCTCGGAGGGAACCAGGAACCGTAGGGGGCGTAAGCATCGGCATCGAGCCCACGATGAAGTACCTTGGGCTCGTACTCGATAGCCGATGGGACTTCGGACCTCATCTCCGAAGTCTGGTCCCGAAACTGAGGGGGGCTGCGGCCGCGCTATCGCGGCTGATGCCTAACGTTAAGGGACCCAACGCCCCCACTAGGAGACTGTACCTGGGGATCGTGCGAAGCATGGCCCTGTATGGGGCCCCAGTATGGGCGGAGACTCTGGCGGCCCGCAACATGGCTGTATTAAACAGCCCGTTAAAAGCGATGGCCGTCAGAGTCATCAGGGGGTATCGCACGATCTCCGTCGAGGCGGCATGTCTCCTAGCCGGGACCCCTCCATGGGACCTGGAAGCGAGAGCCCTTGCGCTGCTGTACCAGTGGCGCAAGGAGGCGCTGGAGCGAGGCCATAGGCCGGAGCCCCGAGAAATCAGGGCTCAGCGGTCCCTGCTCCGCCAGGAACTCATGGAGACATGGAGGTTGCGACTTGAGCACCCAAGGTGAGGGGAATCCACCATTGCGGCGGTGAGACCGATCATGAAGGAGTGGTTGGAGAGGGACCATGGGGACCTCTCCTACCGGATGTGCCAGATGGTTACCGGACACGGGTGTTTCGGTAAGTATCTGTGGCGCATCCACCGGGAGACAACGCCGCAGTGCCAGCACTGCGAGGATCCTGGCGAAGACACGGCGCTCCACACGTTGGTGGAGTGCCCTGCGTGGGCGAGTCAACGCCGGGATCTCGTTGCGGTCCTGGGCGTGGACGTTCTCTCGTTGGAGACCATGGTGAGGGCTGTGGTCTCCGACGGGAGCAAGTGGCACGCCGCCGCCTCTTTCTGCGAGCAGGTAATGCGCGCGAAAGAGACGGCGGAGAGGGAGCTGAGGTCGGCAGTTGGCCGACTCGCCGTCCTTACAGAAGCAGGCCGTGGCGGAGGCGTGTCGTGTGTGCCCTACACACGCGCGCCAACTCACCGAAGCGGGATAAAACCCGACCCCACCAGGCGAGGCCGCGGTGGCGGCCAAAGTCCGCCGGCAACCCTGGGGTTATCCTTTCGAGGGCTTACCCGGGGTGCCCGGCAACGGACACTTGGGGAGGACACCGTGCGGTTTTAGTCGAGACACGACATAACCACCCCCGCTGGCCGGCGGGGGGGTATCCGAAGGGATTTCCGCACGTAAAAAAAAAAAAGATAGTTTCTGTAAAACTTGACGACTTATAACGATTACTTTCATAAATTAATATGTGAAATTTTTCCCAACTGACCCTAAATATTATTAAACGTCAACATTTTTTGCTCAGATTCACTGGATTATGAATACATTTTTCACTAGCTAACTGTCATCGTAAAGTACACATATTTAACGACATTGCGTGCTATCTCCAATACAGAGACTACCGTTTACCGCTAGCACCGTTACTGCAACCGATGTATGTCGCTATCTTAGCTTGCAATTTCCTCAGCAAAAATCGTTGCGATAAATGTCGAGACTACCGCCCCTGAGCGAAACCGGAACCCTAGCCTACTGTATAACAAACGACATGACACTCGGTGCCGCTTGCACGTGGCTCTAGGCTGACTTGTTAGCGAGGCGTAACAGGCGACCAAGTGGCTTGCATACCCCACGCTGTTGCTTCTGTATAATGTATGAAACGCTGTACTCGCGTAATTATCTTACGCGTATATTTTGTATTAAAACGTTTGCAGGCTAGGCACGCAGCTTCGTCGACTTTACCTTACCCTTGCCACCCTGACCGGAATCTTCCTAAGGTATACTTAGGAAGATTCCGTACCTCCTCTACACATAGGTCGATTACGCATTTAAATTCTATATAGTATAGAAAATCCACCAGTATTGTTGAATAAGACGGATTGATTCAAACCAGTAAACAATTAATTATGCAATTAAGACCAAGAACTGACATATAGATCTGAGTTGGATCTGATTTAATCTACCGGAGTCAATACCAGATATATTTTCAATGTACAAATACAACAAATTTACATTTTATAATCGCGATATTTATTTGAAGGAGTAAGACTGTATTGGATGCAATTGCCATATGTTGCCAGAATGAATAAACTCGCTATTGATCTATGTTATGATGCTAAAATAATGTTCACTATGTAATGATTTCGTTCTGGTTCTGGATACATCGTCATCAATCGTTGATAGAAACTACTTATAATAATTACACTGATACATACACAGTGGTTTGGCCCATTTTACGAACTCTGATTGGTTATCGTGATGTAACCACCACTCGTCCTCATCACGAAAACACATACACATATCATATTCTAGTGATAGGTTTAGTTCATTTTTTATTTCAGCAATAAAGGTACGAAATGGCTTATATGCTGCATTTCGTTCGGTTCAAGAGGGTGTTACGGAACTACCCTCTCATCCGTTCCATTAGTTTAGTATCCTCTTTTTCCTCTCCTTTGCCTTTAGTTACATATTTATTGTTATATTAGCTATTAGCTATAGCCCGCGGATCCTGTTCCCGCTACACATAGGAACCTATTCCCGGGATGAAAAGTAGCCTATGTGTTATTCCGGACTATACTTTATCTGCCGTTTTTGCGTGAAAGAGCAACAGACATACATACACACATACTCACAAACTTTCGCGTTTATAATATTAGTAGGATAATCGAACTAGCTATCGCTTGCAGCTTCGGCCGCGTGGAACTCTGACCACGCTACGGGAACCTATTCCATAAATAAATAGTATCCTTTGAAGACATCTATCTCTGTACCTATAATAGGTCCCGGTTGCCATACGAACATCTATGGCAGTCGTTACGGGTATCTGGTGCACTGAAAAGTCCGATAACTGATCTAACTACAAAATTTGGATATCGCCAATGGGTTGAGGAGGCCAGATGGCAGTCGGTTCTCGGAAAATATCGAAGTTCGGCCGCTAGCGTTGGAAAAAGGCTCGGTAGAGGATGAATGTATCCCTGTACCAAATTTCAGACAGATCCGTTTTGTCGTTAGAGCGTGGTTGAGTTACAAACGTCCAAGCCTACAAACATCTTCGGAAACTGACACATTTTATATTATTAGTATGATAGAATAGTAGGATTTCATAACAGAAAGTCCGAGTGCCAGAATCTTTAGAGGTTATCATTTATGAGTAGGCCAGACTCAATAATAACTTGTAGGCGATCACCGACCTTCTCTTAAGCAACAGAGTAAGGAATTAACACGCAACTTCTGTGATACCTTGAAGGATACTTATAGGCATAGATCTACAGAATCATTCAATCTGAGGTTATTTATGTTACAGAGAAAGTTACTAACATAGATGTCAAATAATAATCTTAGTACACGATAAGACATTATGACGAAAGTTTATTGTTCTACAACATGAATCCTGTCAGACAACATCAGATCAAACTATACGGCCTCATAATATTAATTAATGAAGTACGCTCGACTTACTCGTGTGCAGCACGAACTACTATTCCATAGACGTATTAAAGTAATAGAGATAATTATTGTAATTCCACATATTTCGTGAATTATGATAATATAGATATTAATCTTTTTCTTCAAATGAATATAATGTATTATTATAAAAGCATAATTAATGAGGTAATCCAGTTACAATATGATAATTAGAATTCAAAAATATGTTGACAGAACATCTTTCAGACCGTCAAATTTATTCTACAGTTGTTGGAGTGAAATTGAGATTTGAAGACTCAGTCAATATAACGACTATAAACTAGCTTATAAGCGTAGTTTGTAAAATAAGTTACAAAAAAAAGTTTTACGTCAATTTTAATATATTGCGCATTAAAATACGATGTAATAACTAAGTTAGAGTAACTTAACCATAAATTGTCATCTAAACATATTTGATGAATATGTAACAGCGTTCTAAAATCAGATAAAGCACCTCCAATACTAGACACGTCAAGATCTATGCTCATTATACTATAGACTAGGTTATCACTGCGTATCTAAGGCAAGTATCGGGTTCACAGCACTACATTAATTTGTACGAGCCGTCGTTGCCGTTGGTAGGACGGATAGACTAAGCATTATAAAGTAGGGGTGGCTTGTTATGATTCAGTCGAATACCAACTGTCGTGGTTATTGGGCACTTTTGGAAAATCACGTAGGTTTACTTTGCATATTTTTAATTTTAGTTTACAATTTGAAATTTCGCGCCTGTTTAGTTTGTTTTTGTGAAGTGAGATTTTTATTATGATCATAGTTTTTTTTTCTATGTTCAGATATCTTCAACATTTTAAACTTCTACACTATTTTATATTTTTTAAATTTAAACCCCTAATAGTATTTGTTCTAATCCACCATATTTAGCGGACATAAAAAGGGAGGCGTTGAACTAACTGTATACTTTATATGTGTTTATGTTTAAGATTTTAAAAACATTTTTCAATTTTTCCAAATTCCCAACTACCAATCAGGTTAAAATATCAAAATTGGTATTTAGCCCTAAGAACATCAACCACGTGTGACGTGTCTGTGTGTCTGTGGCATCGTAGCTTAAGAACGGATGAACCGGTTTGGTGTGGATTTTTTGTCCGAAAACCGATCGAGATGGTTTTTGGCTCCAAATGATTTGGATCGGGGGTATTTACATTCTTAAATGAATGTTATATGACTGTGTTATGAAATTAATTAAAAGTTATCAGTGTGTTATGAAATTAAATATCGTGTCAAATGAATTTTGATAATTTTAATTTAATATAATTTTAATAAAAATTTTAAGGTGGATTCAGACAAGCAATAATGGTCGTGCCAACTAAAACTAACACGCTTTCTCCGGCGGTGTTAGAATCGACAGATATTAATTAATTTAAGTTAACCTTGATAAAAAGTTCAGAGAAGGCGTCATTTAATTTTTTTTTGCATTTGCAAGTGGTCGGAAAACACAACAAGTGCATCTTTCATCAGTAATCCAAAAAAAAAATTACTATTAAAGTATGAAGAATATTGTATCTGATAGCCTGCTGGAGGTACAGAACCAAAACTATAAAACTTTGATTATATAAATTGTTTTTTTTAATCGTTTAAATTTCATCTGTAAAACTGCGAGCACTCTTATCTACGTATTTTACGAAATTTGTAGAAACTGAATTATAAAAAATTGAATGAATATTTTTTACACTTATTAGAAGTTCATTTTACTATTAAATCTGCGTAATGCAACCAGTTATTGAGTACGCGCATACCGCTTACAGCACTCTGCCACATTGTGACATTTTTTTTTCTAAAATACAAATTTATAAAAATACTGTAATTTTGGCATAATTAACATGTCTATAATTTAAAAACGAGATCAACATTTGTGTTCCTTCCTCAAGATGGCTTAACAAATTAATCATTACTCATTATCAAACATACAAAATATATACAAACATAAACGATATGAATACCACAGTGCAAAAGTTAATTTCTCAGCTTTTATTCATTGTAAGTTTACTAAGTTCTTGTCATTATTAAGTTTCGGAAGATTTAGTCATTCCGTTACTAGATTTATTATACATAACATGCTAGATGAAATTATAACTATAATCACTTACATAAGTTTAAGTAGTCTATACAGACAGACATGAGATATTTGCATAGTCGTATGCTAATTTCTTAAATAGTTAAGCACGTATGCGAATAATATTTTAGTTCTTGTAGCTTAAATAAATTTACAGATAACGACAGCAATTTCAAACAAGTTGAATTACCAAGCTTAGTTATATTCTCTGATGAATAATTTAATGTACTGAATGTTTATTTTTGGGATTATGTACAGGTGGATAGTATTACCACTGCCGCAGCATTTCTAATGCAAAACCAAGGTTAATAATAAATGCAATATCGCATCGAAAGATAAAGTCACCTCATGTTAAAGCTGTTGACAGTTGAGCTTAATCACTGGTCCCACCGACAGCTGTCGGCCCTCTATTTAGGCAATACTAATTTCTACCTTTACCATGCTTGTATCTGTTAGAAATATGCATTTTTGATAAGAAACATTCTGCATTATTTAAAAGATAGGATATTAGAGAGATTCAGATACCAAAAATCAATCTGGAATTTTCCGAAAGTTTGTGCGTGCACTCATGTGTATTATTTATTGTATATTTTATATAGCCTTCAAAAATACCGATGAGTCTATTTCGCAATGAATTGTGTAAAATTCTATATAAAAAATAAATTACAATAGTAACGAATATTTTGAAGACACATTTTTAAGTACCTACTAATTAATCAATTCTTTCTTTTAAATATTCCGGTAACAATAATGGTCCACATATTTTGACATTCGATAGATTATAATATATTCCAATGTTATCATAATAATTATTATGATAATTCCTTGGCTACAAGGTCAAGGAATGATCATAATAATCTTGAATATTGAATGAATTAAATTACTATTTTAACGAATTAGATTCAAGTTTACGACATAAACAAACTTCAACTGTGTTACAACAAAACTATTTAATGGAAGATTTGCACGCCATATTATGAGGTAGAATATACTGTACCTACACAATCATCCCAAAACCTGTAACTGACCATATTCTTCGAAATACAGATATTACTTATTATGTTGAGTATTGCTTTTAAATGGTTTAGATGTGCAAAAATTTTTGTTACAGATAAAATGACAAATAAATTACTTCTTCTTTTTGCACTGATATCTTCCGCGACAGCAGTGGTTAAACTTCGAGAAACATTTGCTTGGAATATATTGGATTGGAACTTTGATAATCCTTACTCACGACAGCAGGCTATCCAATCCGGAGCTCTCATACCAGAAAATGCTCTCCCAGTGGGTATAGAACGCTGGAGGAACAAGCTTTTCGTCAGCGTACCTAGATGGCAGCCGGGTAAGACAGGCGTTCATGTTATTTCTTTTAAACTATGAATTACGTTCGAAAGGTCCTGGGCTTGTATCCTGGCCATTAACTACTGGTGTGAACCTACTAACACAAACAATTCAGCTTAACTGGAGTGGTTAACAGGAATACTAGTAATTTCAGTTAAATAAATTTAAAAAATAAATAATAATTACAAATCCGAAACATAAATCGATTTTCAATGTTTGTAGTTGTACTGAAATATACTCATTTTGAAATGTCATCATTATAATTGCTTAATAATCATATCTGTTATGAATACTTGTATTATTATCTATTTTGGTACCGGTTCATGAGTTTTATTGGTTTTGCGCGGCACTCAATTTTTTTATACATTCATTATGCATTCGTTAAAATGCTGTTATTTTACATAACAAACAGACATTTCAATTTCATTTATTTGTATATACGTATAAATAGAGTTAGAAATATTACCAGGTCAAAGTTGATATAGCATTATTTATATTTATTGCGTAACAGATCACTATCGGGTAAAAGTATTTGTAGCTAAACTGAACGGGCAAAATTGTTACTGACACACCTAATTAATGTAATTTATTATACATATTATGACTTCAACCTAGACTATTTTATTGTAATCTTGTGACTGTTATCATACGATATACTTTTTTAAATGGGACTAACCCGGGGAAATCTGAAACCATAAGAGATTCAAGAAAACTTTTTTTTTGGACATCAATATTGACGAAGTCATAGTGAAGTCATATTGACGTGACTTATATAAAAAAAAAGCGGCCAAGTGCAAGCTGGACTCGCCTATGAAGGGTTCTGTAGCAGCAAGAAACAATGTTTTTTTTTATTTTTCCTAAAGAGTTCATTGAATGAAAAGTAAATTGCGGTTTACGATTTATGACGTATTAAAAAATAACTACTTACTAGACCTCGTTCAAACCAATTTTCGATGGAAGTTTACATGGTAATGTACATTAATATATTTTTTCTAGTTTTATCATTCTCTTATTTTAGAAGTTACAGGGGGGGGGGCACATTTTACCTCTTTGGAAGTGTCTCTCGCGCAACCTATTCAGTTTAGAAAAAATTATATTAGAAACCTCTGTATCAATTTTGAAGACCTATCCATAACCACCACAAACGTACAGTTTTTTTATGAAAAAACGATTTTGAGTTTCAGTTCTAAGTATAGAGAACCCCCAAAATCTATTTTTTTTTTACTATTTTGTGTGAAAATCTTAACGCGTTAACGTGTGGCTCATACAATAATGCATTAAGTATCAATTTTTATGAATTAGAGACAAATTTTTGCACCACCTATTCTAAATTCATAATAAAATCAACCAGCTAAGGACTAAGACACGCAACTTAATGCAAATCAGCCTGAAATGAAACTATTAACAAGTAATATATTCCTCTTAGTACCAATAATTAAATTGTGTTGGTTACATACTTGAACTAATCATGTGTTAAGGATAGCGGTTAAATTGCTTAGGAAATTAAAATTGAATTATTAATCTGAAATCGTCCTGAAAATACCTTTTTTTTTTTTTTTTTTTATCGTGCGGAAATCCCTTCGGATACCCCCCCGCCGGCCAGCGGGGGCGGTTATGTCGGGCTTGCACCGACTAAAACCGCACGCCGTCTCGGGTCTTCAGACGCCGGGGTGTAAGGTTACCCATAGAGCATATCCCTCGCACCCCGGCTGACCCTGGGCCATCTCACCACTAACAGCATCGCTCATCCTGTCTCCTCTGAAAGCAGAGGAGTACGGAGAGCGATGTGTTCCCGCCACGTTGGGTATTGGCCGACGATCAATGCCAACCCTATGAAGGGGTGAAGGGGAAGCCATTGACCGCCGCCCAGGGTGTACCGGCCGCTCCGATTCCGTTCCCCCCGGACTGCAGCGGGATCGGAATCGGAGCGACACTCGAGGAGGTTACCCAACACACACCCCGTCCTGAAAATACCTATCGTATATTATTTATATATAATAGGTATATAAATAAAAGTTATATTAAGAGGAGTACAAAATAAACAAATAGCACAATCCAATAAATATTATTTATTATATTATGATTATTTATATATTAGAGCATTGGCCAATTTCGGAGTGGATTTTTTAAATAGCAATCATATCATTGATTAATATATTTACTTATTACCTCAAAAATAAATATATACTGTTATTCAATTCAATGATTCATATCTACGATATCGGGCAAGAGGGTAAATATTATTTCATTTTGTGCATATTACGCGGCCGCCAAGAAGAATAAATCTATAATATAAAAATGAATCGCTTAATGTGTTGCTAAGCGCAAATCTCGAGAGCAGCTGAACCGATTGCGCTAATTCTTTTTTTTAATAATATTCCTTGAAGTACGAGGATGGTTCATACGGAGAGAAATTTTTTAAAAATGGCCTGAAAAAAATCAATTTTCTATATTCCCATACATAAGATTTTTAATAATACTTATAAGTCAATTTGAACTTTAATAAATAAAATAAAATAAAATAAAAAGCCTTTTATTTCCTACAAATTAATTTTACATATAATTTTTACATTTACTTATCTTTAAACGCTTAACTAATTGAAATTAATACCTGCTTATTTTGTTTATTTCTTATATTATGTAGCTATTTACTGTTTTATTCACTAGTATTAATATACTTGTTTTGACACTATATACTATTTAAACGCTTAACTAATAGAACTTAATACCTACTTATTTTTATCTATTTTCTATATTATTTACCTATTACTATTTTATTTACTATTATTAACATAGCTAACTTGGTTAGATTTTAGATAAATAACATAGTTTGTAGGAACCCCATTATTGGGTGAAGGCCTCCTCCAAATTGAACTTAATACCATATCATAAAGTTTAAGTGTTAGACGGTACGAAGTTCGCTGGGTCAGCTAGTAAATAACAAACAAATATTCTACGACATTCTACACAGCGCTTTCTAGACTCAAAGTAAGCATAGTTTAGCTAGCTTGTGTTATGGGTTCCAGAATGCGGATAAACATACTTATATATATACTTTATTTTTAGAAACACCCAGTCCAATGCAAATAGATGTATTCATGCATACAAATATTTACACTGAGCGGGAATCGAACCCGCACCCCCTGTCGCAGCAGTCGAATTCACTACCGCTACACCACAGAGGCCGTCAATATATTAAACATTGAATAAATCTTAATCTGACATTTTTTTTTAGTTAACCGAGGATTGTTTTAGGTGCAACCCTTGTTTATTTATTAGAAATGCACGAAATGTAAAAAATCAACTCAAAAATATAATTACCATCCGCGTCACTTTTTACAGCTTTTAGTAAATTGGAATCAGTTGGAAGAACGATTAATTTAATATATTTTCGGTTAACAGTAATCTTTTCTAATATGAATTAATATTCATCCATACTATTTACTATAATATATTATTTACAAAAGAACAAACTTATCTAGCTTCATACGACTTAGAAAAATGTCCCTACACTCACACGTAATTACCGTTCAACGATTTTTCTGTCGTTTTCATAATTACGTGCCATTATGTACTAGACTACACCTAATACATTCGCAGACAGTTACCGCTACACTACCGTACCCAAAACATGCGTTAAAATGGTAATTTTGGCTACATACTTTATAGTTCTCCAGCTCGAAAGGTGAAGTAGCTCTTAATTTTTTTTTAGCTTTTAGAAAGGTATTTCACGAAATTATTTCGTAGGTATATCCAATATAAATCATTCTATATGCTGCTTAACTTAAAAGTCTTTACCTACTAATTTAAATTCTTGAAAATCGAATTACCATTCTTCTAATTACTATTAATTATCAGTTATTTACTTCAAATGATAATTAGAAAAAGGATCGGTAATTATAATTATTTTTTGTGATAATAATTGTAATTCATGTATGAATTCTTAGCGTTTCTACTTTACACGTCTAACATATAAATGTATATGGTCGGTTGTAAAATGAGTACGAAAATATATCCATTTATACAACAACCTGTTATGTTATATATATTTTCGTACTCATTTTCGCACAGTAACAATATTTATAAATAAAAACGATAGGTTGCACTCCGGGAGTGCCGGCAGAAGTGAAAACTTGAAAATATTAACATTGCATTTTTGATATTTTGGAATGGTTAGGGAAGAATTTTGCAAGAATTGATTTAATTATCAGTATAAAAGTACTATCATTATGTGGTAACATACAATATTCACTTATTGCGCTATCGTACACAAACATGACAATTTATATTACATGAAAAAATTAACACTTCAGAACTATTACAATTATTTTACATTAAAAAGTTTATCTCTCAGAAAAATCAACTTCCATCCATAATTTCAACGAATTTTTCACCATCATTATTACCAGAACCATCATCGCCAGTATATTTATAAATTACTGACTCATTTTCTTTCGCTATTTCTTCGTCACTTTTTTCATTAATAGATGGACTTTGTTTAATTTCCATTTTATATCAATAGATTTATGGCACAAAATAGAATAAATATTACAAAAAGTTATATGATGACAAAAAGTGTTTCTTGGGCCTCGGTCGGAATCGATCTCAGCATTGACGAAGTCAATGACCACTCACTAGACGAATGCGCCACTAAGGTTGTTAAATTAGCGCTTCTATATTTGTTGCCTTACGATCAGTCACGTGGTTTACTGACATGAGTTTAACCTTTTTTACACATTACAAAAAAAGTGCACAACGCCGCTAAAGAAGTTTACACTTCAATCATTTTTATTTACCTGTATACAGCGGTGTACATATGCATACGCGGGTGAGAGTGAGTGAGTGGGATAGTAATAGCGCCAAAGTGAAGAGAGAGGAGGAGGTATAGGTTACTAATTGGTCAGTAAAAGCCTGATTTGTATAACTAAAGTTTTATTACTAATCACTATTTTTGAGTTCTAATTACCGTATTTGTGAAGTCCATTTCCGTTCTATGAAAAAAACCACCCAAACGTAATATCTCTAAGAACAAAAGAGTAAATACTGTGCCTCCAATATAATTCAGTTTTGTCTATTAAATACTTTACGAAAATACAAAGAAGATGACCAAGCGCATTCTTTTACATTTTTTCAAACTTCAAATATGCACGATATGAAATATTCACCCAAGATTGAAATTCAGAAATCTAAATTATCGATCCACGCAAGAATTACGGTAGATGGCTCCAGCGTCGCCTTAAGACGTATATAATATATTTGAGAATTTCGAATATCTGGAACGTGTCTAGATAGCTCAGCTGGTCAGAGCATTCCCCCTGTAAGGGACTGGTCGCGGGTTCAAGTCCCGTTCTAGATGTTCTCTTTTTCCGATCTAAATCTTTACTAATGAATTATTTAAATTTCATTATATAACTCAACGCCTCCATTACCATTATACCAATTTTCAAGTTACGGAATCATTCAATACCGTTCAATACCTATATCTTGCAACAGGAGCTCACTCGCAGCATTTAACCCTTAATTCACTAGGTGAGTCCCTGGGACTCACATCAAAATTTCAAACTTCCATAATTCTAACGTTTGAGCGGCTGGTTTCCCCCCCGACTCAGTACCTTCCTGCAGTGTCGCGGGCTACACGGTGGCGAGAGGACGTGTGTCGGCGCTGCGTATTTGGTGAGTTATTGCGTCGAGTGAGTCCCAGGGACTCATACTAGTGAATTGTGCTATATATTTTTTTATTTACTTCAATTTTCGAATGTTGCTTATTTGTCGTTATTTTTGATATACTTAAATTATATTTTATTATATGCTTATATATTTTTTTTTAGTTTTGCAAAATGAATCCAAAACAAGATAAATTCATTAATATGAATGAAGACGGGGCGGATTCCGTTGTGGAATCTTGGCTGCAAGGTGTTTTGAATGACGAGGATGACGATGAACAAGGTACTGGTCAGTCATGCAGTGTAATGCACGCAAATGAAGAATTATTCAACTCGGATAATGAAGATGGTGAGTACATTCTCAGTGAACACGACACTGATTCTGATTCCGAGGAGCCACCTGAAGCTGAGGAAGCTGTGATCGATGATGGTGAGTCGTCATCGAGTGAGAGCAACTTACCGCTATCGGAATTTTCTCGCAGATCACGCAATAATGCACCAGCCCAGGAAAATTCATCTGATCTAAGTGATGACGATCAATCAACACCTGCACAAAGAGGAAGTCAAAACTACTACTACGGAAAAGATCGATTCAAGTGGTCACGATTACCTCCGGCCCGAAATGTGCGTACTGCAGCACATAATGTGGTTCAAGTTCCTAGAGTCAGACCTGCAGCTGAAGGACCTCTTTCTCCAGTTGATGCATTCCAGCTAATGTTCGACCAAAGGATGCTCAATACCGTGTTTATTTGGACAAATAAAAAGCTTGAGGAGTTTCAGAGAAAATACCCAAAAGATAATTCTTTCAGACTGACTAACACTGTCGAATTGAAAGGTTTTATGGCCCTGCTTATTTATTCCGCTATTTTCAAATCTAACAGAGAAAGCATCTTGTCATTATTTGCAACTGACGGCACCGGGCGTGAGATATACAGAGCATCTATGGCCAAAAACAGATTCTTGGCATTGCTACTGGCCCTCCGCTTTGATGATGCTTCTGACCGTGAAACCCGTAGACAAGTTGATCCTGCTTGTCTTATCACTGACATATTACAAGCATTTGTAGAAAACAGTCAAAATAATTACTCAATGGGCACTAACGCGACGGTTGATGAAATGCTCATAGAATTCAGAGGAAGATCCAGATTCAAAATGTACATGCCCAATAAGCCGGGGAAATATGGTTTGAAGATGCAGTGTCTAGTAGATTCTGAAACATTCTATGTTTACAACATCTACTTATATACCGGGAAAGGTTCCGATGGATTTGGTTTGACGGAAGAAGAGAAAAAGAAGTCAGTACCAACACAGGCCACGCTTCGCTTGTGTAAGCCTATTGTCAACACAAACATCAATGTCACCACAGACAACTGGTACTCCTCAATGGAACTACTTCAAGAGTTGAAGGCAAGAGGCTTGACAACAGTGGGTACTCTAAAGAAAAACAAGAGAATAATTCCAAACGAATTTCTCCCACACAAAGAGCGGCCAGTGGAATCTTCTGTGTTTGGGTTTACCAAAGAGTGTACTTTGGTCAGCTATGTTCCAAAGAAAAATAAGTCTGTGGTGCTCTACTCCTCCATGCACCATGACAACAAAATTGACGACACTACTGGAAAGCCTAAAGTAATAATGTATTACAATTCAACCAAAGGAGGTGTCGATGTGGTAGACCAGAAGTGCTCCGTGTACTCGTGCAGTAGACGAACGACCCGTTGGCCTATGGCTGTGTTCTTCAGGGTCATTGATATGGCATGTTGCAATGCACAAGTCATCTATGAGAGCCAAAGTGATGTGCCAAAGCTGAAAAGACTGGATTTTCTAAAAAGAATTGCTGAAAATCTAAACGAGAGTAATCTGATGACACGTCTGCACAGTACTCGTCTGCCACGCCAAGTTCGCTGCTCGATTTCATCTATCATGAAAAAAGACATTCCTGAAGATGCGAGCCACCCTGAAACTGAAGACAAGCTACCCAGGAATGAAAGAAAATACTGCTATATGTGCCATTACAAAAAGAGGACAAAGACTGCATTTCTATGCACCAAATGTATGAAGCCAATATGTTTGACCTGCTCAAAAAAGGTATGCCGACGCTGCCTGTAACCAGTGGCAAAACCCTTTGCACGTTTTTTTTTTTATTGGAGCATACATTTTTATTTTTTTTTATTTTTGATTTGTATATCTTTGAAAGTCTAAAAAACGTAAAAACATATATTTGTTACGAATATTTGATAGTTCTGTAGAGGTTTTAAAATACCTTTGTTTTTTGAGACTGCTAAAATTAGTTTATTTATTTTTTAAGAGGATCTCAGAAGTCTGTCCAGTTTTGTTACTTTTTTCTAGTGCCTTAATAAGTACTTAATATGAATAATAAAAAAAAATAATAAAAAAATATGTTTTATTTAAGAAACTCACGCTTAGAAAATATGTGAGTCCCATGGACTCATAGAAGTGAATTACGTTAGCAAATTTCACCTAGTGAATTAAGGGTTAAGCATAGAAAAGAATTATACGTAAACGTTCAAGGCTCGAGCATCCGATTCCACAGCAAGTGATCGGTGTATGTGAGACACCCCGGCGTCTGTAGACCCGAGACGGCGTGCGGTTTTAGTCGGTTCAAGCCCGACATAACCACCCCCGCTGGCACGCGGGGGGGTATCTGAAGGGATTACCGCACGAAAAAAAAAAAGGTATATATTTTCTCTACTTACCACTCTCCTTACCACATATTTCTATACTTTTTCCTCTTACCTTGATCGTTTAAATTTAGGGAATATTTCGCCCATTAGCAAAATTTATTTAAAATTTATTAATAAATGAAATCAAACAGATAGACATTTCATTGATCATTCCCGTTGTCCTTGTTATTGAAGCGTTGTTTCGTTAGAGTAATTATATTATTTTTTAGTTTTTGTGCTGTAACTTTAGCAGAGACCAATATATAATTATATATATTTAAACATACTAGGAAGAACACACCTCTTTTTAGGGGCTCTTTGGAGATGCAAGATACAAGTGTTTTATTTTCAAGCGACAACGCACATTTCGATATTCAAGTAGATGGAGATAACGACTGTAAGGAGTAATCCATTGCTGTATTCCCCGACTATCCACAATAAATCCATATAAAGGATGTAACAGATATGCTCTGTTGTTCAAATCAGTCCGACTTTGATAGGTAATATCACTAGTAAATAACAGGGGAATATTCGAATGGCTGATCCCCTTCAAGCCTTTCTCTATCTGCTCAGTGGCATCTGCTAACGAACACAATATGAGAACATAAATGTAGTGGTTCAAAACGTGAATAATTAATTTACCAGAACAATGAGAGTAAACTTCAAGTAGCACTGTAAGGATTAGAGACGCAACATACGCTATTCAGGGTTCATGAATTGGATGTTACGATAACAATGTCCTAGTTAATGAACATTGCTCAAAAACAGCAAAAAAATATATTTATAATCAAACTTTCAATTATTTCCAATTTAAATTTAAAAAGACTAAAAAACTTGCGTACTCATGTATTTTTGTGTATATATAACCTTAAATAAAATAAAATACTCATATATTTATTTTCAACAGGTATACCCGCAACACTAAACTACATACCACTGGATGCTCCATATAATCCGTCACCTAAACTAAACCCCTACCCGAGTTATGCTGGCAATTAGTTGGGTAATTGTCAAACTGGTCTGAACACTGTCTACAGAATGAAGGCGGACAAATGTGATCGTCTTTGGGTTTTAGATACTGGCACATACGGGTATGGTAAGTATAAACAACAAATTATTATTATTATTGATATTAATTTTATCATGTACTTTATTGCGTATTCAAAAAAAAAGCCGTGATTTTCTGTTTCTCACTCTTAATAACAGTAAAATAGGTATTTATACATATAGGACTACTTACATCAATAAAATGTAGTTTTATACTTTCTAAATTATTTGTTCAATATAATATATTATAATTATATATCGGCGATAGCACAGTGGTGTACGTAACGGACTGCCGAAACGAGGTCTCGAGTTCGATCCCAGGTCGCCCCGGGCACACACCTCTGACTTTTCGTAGTTATGTGTGTATTTAAAATGTTTATTATCGCTCGCTTAGTAATGTGCCTGGTAGATGGCAATAGGCTCGCCCTCTATTACATTGGGACCTAAACATAACTGACGAATCGTGGGTGTATAATACACCTCTGCCTACCCCTTCGGGGATACAGGGGTGAAGTTATGTTATGTTATGTATTATAATATATTATATTGAACAAATAATTTTTATATTATAATATAAATGATTTGCAAGTGGGTGAAAATAGGGTTATGCACCTTGACACCCCTTTGGCAATTTAATTAACATTTACAAAGACACCTTAATTATAATTGAAAATATTACTTTACTTTCAGATCCCAACGTGACCAATCTATGTCCTTACACGCTGAATGTGTTTGATTTAAATACCGATCAGCGGATTCGGAAGTACGTGTTCCGCCCTGAAGATATTGTTGAATCAACCTTTATTGCCAGCATAGCCCTAGATGAAGGTAAAACATGTGACGATACTTTCGCATACTTTTCCGATGAACTTGGATACGGTCTTATCGCCTACTCATGGGAGCTAAATCGCTCCTGGAGATTCAATCATGGCTTCTTTATGCCCGATCCTCTTGTTGGTGACTTTAATATTGCAGGCCTAAACTTTCAATGGTACGATGAAGGCATTTTCGGTATCACCACATCACCTATGGGAGCCGATGGATTTAGAACACTTTATTTCAGTCCTTTAACAAGTCACACGCAATTCGCAGTTTCAACGCGCATATTACGAGATGAATCCAAAGTAACTGATTCCTACCGTGACTTTCAAGTTGTCGGTGTACGTGGTAATAACGGACACACCACGTCTAAAGTAATGGATGAAGTCACAGGCATTGAGTTTTTCAATTTAATCGACCAAAATGCAATTGGATGTTGGAGACAAGGCCTCCCTTATAAACCCCAAAATATTGGCGTGGTTGATAAGGATGATGTGGCTCTTATATTCCCAGCCGATATTAAGATCGACGCATATCGCAACGTATGGGTAATGTCAGACCGCATGAACATTTTCCTTGAATCAACACTAGACTACAGTGAAATCAATTTTAGAATTTTAACTGCTCCCTTAAATTCACTAGTTAAAGAGACTGTGTGTGAACCTTCATTGAATTACGCCAACGCATTAGGTCAATACCCGCAGCACAATAACATTATTGCACAAACGCCAATTTCATATTATGATAATGGCTTTAATGTAGCTGTTACATCAAATCCTGGACTATATGAAATATTCAGTTCATTTTCAACTCCTAAACCAGAGTTCCCTGATCGGTACTCGTCCGACTTCACAAAGAACTCAATTTCTACAGTACATAGTTACTTCAACACATATAATCGTAAGAACGACCAACGATCGAATCAACGGTGGTACCAAAAAAGTAACTACAGATTATAAAGACACCAAATAACTTTTTATATATTTTTGTAACATAGCTATAATCGAACCCGTATAGGTAATTATCGCGAGCTTAGACTTTGTATTTGCACTGTAATTAGTGATTGTTTGTTAAGCAATGGGTTGTCATCTCTTTCCTCTTAAGTGATATGTGACTGTATTTGCGATACATTTGTCATATTTGCAGATTACACATATTGCCAGAGCATTACCTATTGCATGATAGTTAAATGCATCTGACAAACAAAACTCACGTATCAATATAATTATTATCTATAACACTAAAATTAAAATAAAGTATTAAAAGATAGTTATATGATTTCTGGAAACTCCCAGAAATCGGTATAGTCTATAATTTAATCGTTACTATTTGATCATAATACACTATTTAATCAAATATAATGGAAAATCGTACACTGATCACACTATATATCTATATAATAGTAGTATGATCGGTGTAAGATATTTAATATTGTTAGTGTTATGTATGTTGTTAAAATAAAAAAATATTATACTGCTGTTTGTTTCATTTATTCGTACCTGCCTTAAGATGTTCTTTTAATTGATTCCAAAAAGTCATACGCATTATATTACTCGTGTATGTGTATTTACACATCAGTGGTGAAGGGCGAAAATATTCAAAATGGAAACTGGTCAAAAACAATACGACGATCGATGTCTCGACTTCGCAGATATAATAGTACTAGTACATCAATGCTTATTTAGTGGTTTAGTTTAGTTAGTTAGAGGTTTAGTGAAGGTGCTATATAAGCATTGACGTATAGGGGAATTGTATGCTAATGGAGATTTTTAAAAAAGCTTGTTGAAGATAGCTCATACTGAAAAGATTTCTTAATGTTAAAAAATAGTTAATACTAGCTGTGCCCGCGACTTCGTCCGCGTAGATTAAGATTTTTAGGTAAAACCATAAAAATCTTTAGTGGTTTTGTTGTTTTTTGTAGTTTTTTTTTGCGCGGAACTCTTATTATTTTTCCTAAAATTAAAGTAGCCTATGTTACTCCTTGTTATATTACCTTACTGCCAGTGAAAGTCCCGTCAAAATCGGTCCAGCCAGTTCAGAGATTAGCCGGACGAAGGCGTCCAGCTGATTTTCCTGGATTTTCATGCTGGTTCAGGAAGGTTCTGGAGCAGGGTACGATGTGCCCAATCTCCGCGATAAGGCGCGTGACAGATTCTGTCACGCGCTGGTATTTGGCCACACTCATAGCCTCTCGAGAGGTGTGGATCGGAACCCTCCGTCCGGGCCACGTCGCGGAACGGAGGTATTGTGTGATTGTTGTTCTCGTATGAGATATTGAACCGTCAGCATTTGCTTGTATTGCAGCAATGTCAGCTACTTAAATAAGTCCCGTATTTAGCCGCAGGTAACGGCTAGTTACTACTAAAGGTAGTGAACCTAAAAATCACTGTTAAAGTACCTATCTAGCTAAACTAAGCAAAGCCATTTGTGCTGAATTGACCTCCTAACCTATTTTGTGCAAAACTACTACGTAAATTCTAATAAGATAGCTTATTTACTTATTATTGCTAAATGGACTTTAGCAAGGGCTCGGGCGTCCCCGTGATCTCCTGTCTAGCTCCCCATAGTTGCCGTTCTGCCAGGGTATGTCTGAGGGTTGGCAGAGTGGTATTTTATTTCACCACCATCTTCTCACCTTCCTTCCTCAAATAACATTACCCGGAACAAAAAGTGCAAAAGTACTCCCTCTCTTTCAAAGTGCACCTCACTAATATCAGAGATCTGCACTTAAATTTCGTCGCAATCCATCACCGCCACTGAGAAACCTGCTCTCATGTTCCTTTCGGAAACGAAGACGTATGTCCGTCGCATGTATCGTACCTACAATAACGGTCGAGTGGAATTTCTACCGCCCCTAACTACCTCCATTGCTGAAACCCAACAGGTCGCTGGCCCCCTCCGCTGAGGAGAAAGCAAATTTGTTTGCTTCCCTCTTTGCGGAGTTTTCGCGTCTGCGACGTCATGCTCCTCCGCAAAACCCCCTGCTTCTCCTGATGGATGCGAGGTGCGCATGGTGGGTATCAGCATCCGTCAGAGGAAGGTTCATAGAGGTAGGCCCAGTGGGCCCGACGGAATTCTAGCAATAGTACTTAGAACGCGTGTGCCTAAGTCGTCTCTATTTCGTCTCTCCTATGAGGCTGATAAAGTGCCAAATGCTTGGAAGCAAGCTAACGTGCTACCGGTGCCCAAAGAGGGCAGTAGTACAGACTCTGTCAATTAAAGACCCTAATTATACTATATTTCGGTAACGTCCATACTCAGTAAGAGTATGGAACATGTACTACACTATAGTTCCAGCCATAGGCTTTTCTATGTTTAATATGTATGTATATACAAAAAAAAGTATATATGTTTGTTTAGCCACTCTTACCTTCAACTTTGGCTCATACGTTGCGGCAATGGCTCAATTAGCTGCCAAAAAGCTCGCACTTCTATGACGGCTCAGCTAAATAGCAACTTGAAACACTTTACTCGATAGAGAAACGGGCCATTGGCTCGTCAACAGCGATGCGCTAGTTGAGACGAGGCTTCAGAGCTTGGAACATCGACGTAGAGTTGCTAGCCTTTCAGTTTTTTTTCGGATGCACTTCGGAGAGTGTGTACTGGAGTTGCATAACCTACTTACTCCAACCCCTTTCCACTAAGGAACAACTAGACGTATGGCGACGCGCAAAATGTATATGGTGGATATTTCACTCCTACGCACAAATTACTTTAGTAATACATTCATCATGTGTACTGCTAAAGAATGTAATGCCCTACCTAAGTCTGTGTTTCCGGAGAGCTATAACCTTCAATATAGTCTTCAAATCTATCCCCCATCAAGATCTTAGTCCTCTCTTCTATTGCTCTTTTTCATAGTTTGGTTCATATAAGCTTTAACGGGAACGACTTTCTGATAGTTATATAACATTATTATAACCTTTATTCCCTTTATCTAAAGTGCAACTAGAAGATCTTCTATGTAAATAACACGTCATTATTTGTGTTGATTCTACAACTCCACCTTAAGTTAATCTTCGTTGTTTTTCTGTATATTGACATAAAACACTGGACGCAGATCGTCAGCGCCTCGCTGTGGCGTAAAGTGACAACTTTACTATGCCAAAAATAACTAAAGTCGTCGAATACCTTCGCCTTAACAAATGCAAAACTTCAAAGATAAGAAAATTATTTATTCTTAAGCTTTACAAATTATTTACACAACTAACAAAAGTTTACCATTACGTTACATACCGAGATCCAACTTACATCCTGTCAAAACTTAAGGATTATATTCCCCTAGACCGACCGATTCTGGTCGCCAACGTTCTTGGGATCCTTTCTTCCTTTCCCTTAAGAGAGGCGCGCGCAAAAACACGACGCGCCGCGACCCTTTGCCTGCTTCTGCTGACTGTCATCCCCAGGCCTGTGCTCATTGAGGACGGAGATCGTTCTGTCACCTCCACCGCCCGATAGGCCATATGCGGCACGGGAGAATACTAGACCTCGCCTGTTCCTTATCCGCTGCCCTTATTTCGCGTAGGGTAGAAAGGGGTAATGGGAGTCAATTAAGCAAGAATTAAAATAAAAAAGTTATAATCAATAAAATCTTTATTGCAACCGCCTCATAACAATATTTACTTAATTATCTATCATTTGAGATCAGTAATCATCACAATTATAATCATCTTTGGAAAATAGAAAAAAAACTGTTTTGGCGCCCATTGCACTGAGGTGCGGGTAATTGAGATCAAAAACATAACCTTTGGCAGATTCCCACCCAGTACAATCTGATTGAGCCCATAAACCATATAAGGTATACCTGTATCAGCACGCCGCAATAGCGGCAGTAAGGCCCATCATGGAGGATTGACTAGAGAGGCGACACGGAAGCCTCTCGTATCGACTGACGCAAGTGATCTACGGGAAGGGGTGCTTCGGGGACCACCTGCATCGGATCAGGAAGGAGCCAACGCCTGAGTGTCATCACTGCTACGCGAGCGAGGACTCAGGGCTGCACACGCTGGTATCTGAAGGGATATCCTCACGAAAAAAAAAATTTTGTCTCGTAGTGGGAGTATTGATTTTTTCTGGCAACTTAATTAGTTGTGACACAATATTGACACTAGATACTGCAGAATCAACTTGACGTGATGGGCCAGGAACTGGTGTATATACTGGGCCAGGTGCTGGTGAAAATGTTTCCACTGATGGGCCAGGGACTGGACAATAAACAGCGCTACAAGTTCTTGGTGGCATCGTTGTGAATGGTGGCCTTGCATTGATATGCCAGGTACTGAAGAATCTTCTTGGCCTGGTGCTTGATCATCAATTGCCACTTCATCGTGTTGAATGGCCATAGGTTCTGCCAACTGGAGCAGTTCGGCTGGTAGAAAATCTTCATCACAAAATACGTCAGAATTCGATCATCGGATAAATGCCAGTAGCTCTTAATCCTGTCTCGCCTTTACTGATGCACGTGACGTTGTTAAATGCTTTCCGCAATAAAGACGCGACTTCGTAAGGTGTAATTTTCTCAGCCAGGTGACTTTTCATGTATAAGTCGCATTCCTTTTTGTATGACCCTTTCAGTGGTCCAAAAACAAAACGTCGAGAGGTTACATTTTATGCGACGTATGAAACCTTTACCTCCGTAAAGAGAGCATATGGATATGGTGGAGTTTGCAAAATTCGTGCACAGGAAGCGATATATGACTGGTATGATTGTCCAGTATTAGCAGGACTGGCTCTTCAGCAGAAGGTTTAGCGTGATGCCTGAAGTGAAGCCATTCAAAAAAAGCTGCTCATTTATGCAGCCATGATTTGAGCATTTATATAGAGCTCCTGCTGGTCCATCGTTTTCAAGCAGTGGAGTCAGTCTTTTCCGGGGGAAAATGAACATAGGTGGGATGAATCCACCAGCAGCGTTCATTGCACACATTAACGTAATACTCTTTCCTTTCTCCCAGCTTGTGATTGAACCTACTCTTCTTTGCACTTTAGCTGCTAGTATTTTTTCAGGTGGTTGCACGGTAGAAATTCCCGTTCATCGCAGTTTTTGTTGTTTTTGGCTACAAATTTATGTTGCCATCAGTTCGCCCAGCAGCTGATAGAATAACTTCACTTCTGTTTTATTGAATACCGTGATCCGATTTATGCTGGTGGCTTCTGGTTTTCAGCGTACTCAAACGCCACTTGTTTTATTTGTGTAGCTGTGCATCCATAAAAAATATTCCCCATCTTCTTTATCAATTCCGCTAATTGCTTTTCTTCTTCAGCGCTCAACACAGTCAGCCGTCCCAGACGTGGTGCCAAGTTATTTTTTTATTGTATCTTTTCTGAAGACTCGAGAATGGAATATTCGAAACTTTGGCAGCTTTTCGTATTGAAAATACATCGTCTTCAATAAGTTTCACCGCTCGTTCTAAGGTATCAGAAGACCAGAAGGCCTTTGTGATAGTTTTAACTCATATTTTCGGCATCTAAAACAAAAATAACAAATTTATATTATACGTTTTACATGGCGGGTAATCGAGGTCACAAGCGGGCAATGGGGGTCACCCGATTCTCATTACCCGCAAGTTTTTAATGAAGAAAAAAAAATAAACACAAAATATATATTAGGAACACTGAACAATTTAAGTACGAAATCATTACACTTCATGTACAAGCAAAGGCGTAAAAAAGTAACAGACAAGTAGATCAATAACTACAATACTTACTGTTGGCCAATGGCATGAGCTCCCTAGGGTGTCATTATATGTTACATTGTTTCATAGTATGTAAGTATTTTTGATTTTTTGTTATTTTTTGGTGGGTTTAGTTGTAAGTTTTTGTACTTTTTGTTTCATTATTTAATTGCTTATGTTTGTGTTAGTTGTAAGTCCATTATTGTTTTGGGGGATACCCTGTAAGATAGTGGAAAAATATTACATCATTACAAAATAATACAGCGAGCCGCAAAAACAAAACACACCTCTCACTATCTTGGCCGTCGCTATTCAGGCGCCACGCGCTCGCGGCGACAGCGAGGGGCCAGAGCGGGGCGGGGAGGGCCTTTGCCGCGTCTCTATTAGTTATACTTTTGGAGATATGGTGGTGACCACCGTTACCCGCTGACTCCCATTACCCGGTTTTCCCCTATTACTGCTTCGCAAAGGAAGACGTCGGCATTCCACACACTCTCACTGCCACACCATAGCCAGAACCAGGTTGTGCAGCGTGAGGCTTTCCGACTGCTGCTTTGAGAATACGGCGCCACTCCGTCCATGCTGGATAATCTGCCAGTGTGTGACGCGGTGTGTCATTCAGAACAGCCCCGGCAGTGGTGGGATTCGGGCGTTGGCTCCCAAAAGGATAAGAAAAAGATCGGAAGTTAAAAGAATTGTTGAACAAGAATAATTATTATTAGTATCCGAAATGACTGGTAAGTAGCAGTTAAACCATCTCCAGCTAAGCTAAATTGATTGTGCAGGAGTGGATTTTCTTTATTGCACCAAACTAAAACCTATATAGTGGGGATCCTTTCCGAACTTTATCCGCTGGGCCAAACATGCGAATTTTAATTTCATCTAATACAATTTAGTCAGCTTAGACCACTGACTGAATAAAATTAGATGAAATTAAAATTTTGGATTCTCAACTTAGGTTATATAGTTTTCAAACCAAATACTTAGATTGATAAGATTGATAATTGTTCACGTTTGGTAGCATTACGTTGCAAAAATAAAATCGTTGCGTATTTCAGAGCTGAATTAATGGTTTTGAAAATATTTGGGCAATGCGAGAGCGAGGCCTCTAATTTTGTAAGCACTATAATATTACCGCTTTCCATCATACTACCTCAGTAGTATAAGAAAATAGCCATTGACACTGCTCTTGCGTTTAATCCTCAGTTAAGATAATTTTATCTGATTATCAGTTATTGTCTCAAGTGCCTGTACCTTCTGATGTACTTTTAAGAACAGTACAATATTAAGTATACATACTTGTGAAGGTTTAATGCTACATTTTTATATGAATATTTAAAGTGTTTATAATTATGATCTCAGTACCGAATGTGTCCGAAGTGATTTTTCATAAAGAATTACCCGCGTTTCAGTCAATATTTCTTAATATCTTGACAAGATACTAAAAAATTCAGGTTACTTTTTGTGTTCGAAAATCTAAAACTAAATTGATTTGAAATAAAAATTATTAAATTAACCAAAACTACTTTAGCAAAGTTGATACGTTCAATATAATTTAAAGTTACCCTAAAGTTTATTCATTATTCATGAACTACTTATGTAATTATGTCATAGAATCAAAGTAGTACTAACGGAATATTTACATTTGCACAATGTCTTTATATTCCTTCTAACCATTTCAAATTTGACAGTGGCTTCAGAACGTAAATTAATTTTATTAATCACTACTACTTTCCTAGTCCTCTAGTATTCTAATACTACGTAATAGAAATTACTAGCTGTTACCCGCCTGCGTGTAATAATGATCCCGTTCCACCTACCCACAGGTACCATTTTAAACTATCTATGTGCCAAATTTAATCCAGAATCCTTCTGCCATTTTGGCGTGAAAAGGCAAAAAACATCTTCCATGAATCCATCCATCCCACAGAACTAAAAATATTACTTCTTAAATCCTTGATGTATAAGAAAGTTTGTGGGGAGGGATCACAGAACAAATAATATTAGTTCTGTAATTCATCCTCACCAGCGATTATTATATTATATTAATCATCAGACATCATTATATTTATATTACTCTGTGATCCTCACAAACTTTCATACTTATAATATTAAGTTGGGTTGTAGGATCAGCAGGATAAAGAATTCTTCTAATCGTTGTCGAATACTAACGTGTCCACAAACTGGTGGTTTTCAATATAAATACACAAAGATAAAATTATAAAGTAAAATCCCCTGTAAAATCCTATCCGTGCTCCAAACATTTCAACTTTGCTCTCACGATATTACATATCAATGGGCGTTCTGTCCAATGTCCATTATACCACAGTTTTAAAACGTCACATAAGCCTCAAAGCATGTCTACTCAGTTAGCATGTTCCAAACCGACGGAAGACATTATTTATCATTGTGCGCAAATCTAGTAGAGTCTTATCTAAATTGAAACTGAAATCTGTATGTAACAATCAACAAGTGCTAACAAACGACATTTAAATATCTGCATCGGCCGTGTGACAACTAAAATTTAATATTATTATTTAAAAAAATACTATATATTTATTTTTATTCATTTTGTAATTCCATCCGCTCAAGTGCTGATATTTATATAGTTGTTAAAATGTATTTATCGAGAGTTTAGCTGCGTTTTACTAATTAAATGACTTAAGTGAAAACGTGATTTTGAACATTAGTGTCTCGAACTTAAATCACCATGAATGACGAAGCAACAAATGGAAATGTTGATATGAAAAAGGAATATAACCCTTTCGATCATCGAGAAGTTGAAAAGCCAGTCTCGTAAGTGTATTACTCTTATTATAAAAATATTTTTGAGTGGATTTAAGAGAATGGGAACCATGGCAAGGGTAAGTAGTAGTTATTCAATAAATATCGCAATCCAATATCGTGACATGGGTGTAATATAGGTAGGAATTGCGTTTGCACATCAATAATATCAAAATTTATATTGCCAAGACCGAGAGTATCGTGATATTTAGTGACTATCTAATCCCTGCCATTGATAGAAACTGAGATCAAGAAAAAATATCCCGTTACACTAAATAGCTTAGTGGTTAAGGATTCGGCCTTACGATCGAGAGGTCCCGGGTACGAATCCTGGCCACTACACTACCGACGTGAACCCACTGCTAACACAAGCAACTTAAATTAGCTGGAGGGCTCAGGGGGAATTCTAGTAATTACGGTTTAAAAAAATGAATTGATTGAATAAAAACATGAGATCCCAGGTTAGTTGAACTAGGACGCAATTATTTATCACTGGTGAAATCCAAGCTAAGAAAATAGACGGGGATCTATTTAGAAAGTTGATTTAATAGGAAAACTGTAATAATAATTAAAAATATGGTTGGTATTATGATAGTTAATAAACCACGACCTTCAGTTATATGAGATGAGATTAACGACATTGGCGGAAAAATATACGCATTCATAACATAACTAAGACGTATTTCTATAACGTATAACATTTTGTTATGTTAACTATGATCTTCTGTAGGGTGGAAATTCTTAATCAATTGAACAGCTATCATTTCAATAAATTTACTGTGAAAAGTATTTCTCACAGTTAAAAACGACCTCTGCATTAATTACGTTCGACTGCGGAGTAGGGTAATTGCTAAGGGTAGTCTCCCTACCTCCCTACGTTCCTCCCACAGTCCTTCCGTCCAACTCTCCCTCCGTCCCTTCCTCCTTCCCTCCATCTGTGCCTCTCTCTCCATATGTGTCCCTCCCCCCACCCTCTGTACCTCCTCCCACTTCGTGCCTCCCTCTCTCCGTAATCCCTCTGTCCCAACGTAACCCTCCCTTCCTCCGTCCCTCCCTTTATTCATCCATCCATCCATCTAGCTACAACAAAGATGACGTTGTTAAAAAAATGCAAAGCATCTCAGTGACGTAGGCGCATCTGTGACGATTGATGAGATTTAAAAAAAACCCGAGTTTCATGAGTTTTCTTCACCCAAAAAGTGTTTAATGTGGAAAGTGCTCAACGCGCGTACGGAAGTTTTCACTTCGAAAATATTTTTTCATTTTCCTACCAGAAAATTAATAACTAATCATCAACTCCTAAATCACGTAAGTAAACTTTCTTGACTTTTGTTTTTATGTTACAGAGATATTCGAGCAACAGCAAACTTAATTAAATCTTCACTCGGCTCGGGTTTATTGGCAGGGCCATTGGCATTTTCTAATTCAGGATGGGGTGTCGGACTATTTGGTACTATACTAGTTGGCATCGTAACTGGACATTGTGTTCATATATTCGTAAGTATTTATAAATTACCTTTACGTCACTCATTATTTTCAATTTTATCTAGCTATTTATTTATTAGGCTTTTCTAGGGTAAATGGGGCCCCATAAAGATAATCGTGGCCCATACCAACGTCACCTGTAAGGTAAATCTACTCATTGAGGGACCAGTCCCTGGCATAGGCTTTTCTCTCGGGGTTGGGAGGTTCAAACGGCAATCACTTACTTAAAAGCCAAAATAAACCAAACTATGTAAAGGAGGATTAGGAGAACAGTGGGCCTACCGCGCAAGTGTCGTCGATATCACAGCCGTCGAAATGTTGCGCTGGTCAAGGTCGACGGCCATTTTGTACCGCCCCATTGATAATCAATGCCGGCGCGGCGTAAGAATGAATGAAACGCTGTTTTTGACGGTGAATAGCTGCCGCCTAAAAATTCATTCATTTCATTACGGCACCTCATGAGCTGTCGTTTTGAATATTATTTTCTTTTCCGAATGTTGATTACGATGCTGATTGCACCTAACACTGGGCTACTATGGCTTTTATGGGTGCGACTGCCGACGAGTGGGTTCTGCCGTCCTATTGCACCTAACACTGGGCTACTATGGCTTTTATGGGGGCGACTGGGTTCTGCCCTCCTATTGTACCTAACACTGGGCTACTATGACTTTTATGGGGGCGACTGCCGACGAGTGGGTTCTGCCCTCCTATTGTACCTAACACTGGGCTACTATGGCTTTTATGGGGGCGACTGGGTTCTGCCCTCCTATTGCACCTAACACTGGGCTACTATGGCTTTTATGGGGGCGACTGGGTTCTGCCCTTCTATTGCACCTAACACTGGGCTACTATGGCTTTTATGGGGGCGACTGGGTTCTGCCCTCCTATTGTACCTAACACTGGGCTACTATGGCTTTTATGGGGGCGACTGGGTTCTGCCCTCCTATTGCACCTAACATTGGGCTACTATGGCTTTTATGGGGGCGACTGGGTTCTGCCCTCCTATTGTACCTAACACTGGGCTACTATGGCTTTTATTGGGGCGACTGCCGACGAGTGGGTTCTGCCCTCCTATTGCACCTAACACTGGGCTACTATGGCTTTTATGGGGGCAACTGGGTTCTGCCCTCCTATTGTACCTAACACTGGGATACTATAGCTTTTATGGGGGCGACTGCCGACGAGTGGGTTCTGCCCTCCTATTGCACCTAACACTGGGCTACTATGGCTTTTATGGGGGCGACTGGGTTCTGCCCTCCTATTGCACCTAACACTGGGCTACTGTGGCTTTTATGGGGGCGACTGGGTTCTGCCCTTATATTGAACCTGCGACTAATTAAAACACTCTTTAATCTTTACCTTACCTACTTAAACGTTTATGCTGTGTTGTTTGTTGTTTTCGTATCTTTCAGAAGGAAGGAATAAGGGAAGGAGTTGGAGGACGAAATTCCATCGTCGGCAGTCGCCCCCATAAAAGCCATAGTAGCCCAGTGTTAGGTGCAATAGGAGAGCAGAACCCAGTCGCCCCCATAAAAGCCATAGTAGCCCAGTGTTGGTGCAATAGGAGGGCAGAACCCACTCGTCGGCAGTCGCCCCCATAAAAGTCATAGTAGCCCAGTGTTAGGTACCATAGGAGGGCAGAACCCACTCGTCGGCAGTCGCCCCCATAAAAGTCATAGTAGCCCAGTGTTAGGTACAATAGGAGGGCAGAACCCACTCGTCGGCAGTCGCCCCCATAAAAGCCATAGTAGCCCAGTGTTAGGTACCATAGGAGGGCAGAACCCAGTCGCCCCCATAAAAGCCATAGTAGCCCAGTGTTAGGTGCAATAGGACGGCAGAACCCACTCGTCGGCAGTCGCACCCATAAAAGCCATAGTAGCCCAGTGTTATGTGCAATCGGCATCGTAATCAATCGTCGGAAAAAAAAAATAATATTCAAAACGACAGCTCATGAGGTGCCGTAATGAAATGACACTTCAAAGCGACGCCGTCGATTAGAATTTTTTTAGGCGGCAGCTATTTAACTGTCAAAAACAGCGTTTCATTCATTCTTACGCCGCGCCGGCATCGATTATCAATGGGGTGGTACAAAATGGCCGTCGACCTTGACCAGCGCAACATTTCGACGGCTGTGATTTCGACGACACTTGCGCGGTAGGCCCCCAGATCCGTGGCTCCAAATTGCAACCTTTTTTTTTGAATAAGTGACAAAATTAGTTTGACAAAGAGTACTTTGAATATTTGAAAGTGTTAGCCAACTATTAGGTAATCTGTGGTGTTAGTCAAATTTTGCGCTCATGATGTTCAGCAACATATAAGACAATGACACAAAGCTTGTTTGCATATAATGGGTGTGAGCTCATTAAGATGCAATAAGAAGAACAGCTGCTATAATTATGACTTTTATTTTATAAAACATATAAAACTTGATTAATGATTCATTCATTAATTAATGAATAGCTATTCTATTCAATTAATTTTAAAATCGTTTTGTAATAAGAGGAATCAATTGTTTTAATAAGAAGAAAACAACTAATCTACAACAATATTAATGAGCCATAAAAAGATGAATTATCATTTAACATTTTCATGGCTCTTTCAACTGGAGCTCATTCAATACTACAGATTAACTAAACTTCTAAATATGGTATTGGAACTTCAAACACTGTACCAAATTAACCAACTGAACTTTTTTTTTTCGTGTGCCTTCTGCGACCTAGCAATCTGTGTTGACACAATAAGCCAATTCATTTGTCATTTCATTTTATTTACATGTCATCATTAGCAGAAAGAATGGTCTGAAGATCTCTTCACATTCCTTAATCAAATCTCGCAATTAGCGTAGGGACATCATGCCGCCTCAATCGGTCATGTGTTACACTTCCTGACCCCTGGAGATTTGAAGCCAGCGCGTTAATGTGCGTTGATATTCTAGCTAGGTAGCTTTTGCTGTGCCTAGAGGTCTCCTGTTTGACTGTACTGATATTTAGATCCTCGTGTTTGTATTTGTTGCTCACATAATAAGGTATATTTAACATGGCTCTTAGTGTTTTGCTTTGGTATCTTTCAAGTATTTCAATGTTACTGTTGCTAGAAGTTCCCCATAACTGAATGCCGTGAGTCCATATCGGTTTCAGTATGGTCTTATATATTGCGATTTTACTTTCCGGCGACAGACTTGACTTGCGTCTTATCAGCCAGTACATTGTTCTGAACTTTGTGTCCAACTGCATTCGTTTGGTCCATATATGTTTTCTCCAGGTTAACCGTCGGTCCAGATGCATTCCAAGATATTTAGCATCCTCGGATTGTGGAATATCTTCATTGCAGAGTTTTATTGCGGGGCAGGTCGGTTTTCTGAGGGTGAAGGTTACATGGACAGATTTGCCTTAATCCGCCATTTGTTGAGCCATTTTTCTATTTTATAGATGTGTGTCTGTAGTTTAGCTGAAGCTATTGTTGGATTTTCATGGACCGATAGGATGGCAGTGTCATCTGCATATGTTGCAGTTATAGTATCGCTGTGTGTTGGCAGGTCAGCAATATATAGTAGGTATAGAACGGGACCCAAAATGCTACCCTGGATAACCCCGGAGAGAATTTCTTTGAAGGGAGCTGTCTCATTATTAAATTTCACCTTAAAGCATCTTTCATGGAGGTATGATCTCAGTATTGGAAGGAAGGAATGAGGAAGCAGCTGTTTGATTTTGAAAAGCCCATCATGCCACACTCTTTCGAAGGCTTGGCTAATGTCTAGGAATACTGCAGAGCAGAATTATTTGCATTCCAAAGTATGGCTTAGGGTGTCCGCAACACGATGAACCTGTTCGATAGTTCCGTGCTTCTCTCGAAAACCAAATTGGTGGAGTGGTATGACATCCGGTAAACCAAACTAAATAATTAAAGGTTCTACCTTCAATTACTTAGTTCTGTTTGTTAAATACATATTTAAACTTATAATACATATTTAAACTTATATTCAATTCAATTCAATTAAACGATATTTTTTAAGATTTTAAACTAATTTATAATAATAATTCAAACGATTAACTTTATGGTCTTCAAACGCTAAAACTTGGTTAAGTTATAACTCTTTATATTAATTAAAACGTAAGTTATAGATTTTACCTAAACCGACTGAGGTCTACTGGAGTTATTCGTTTTTTTTTAATACACTAAATTTTAAATATATGATGCGTTTTTTGTACGACCTCTAGTTTAATTTTTAATCATGTAAAACTGACAAAAGGTACCAAAAACGGTTTTTCACAAATACTTAGAATCCTAAAGTACTTGGGGATGTACAAAATACCTTTATTTAAAAATATAGATTAAAAATATAATAGGATACTAAATTTGGTAACGTAGCATTTCGGTTAACACTTATTAACACTGTTAACAGATTAATATCTGTTACATATACATATATAAAGTGGTAACGATTAACAGATTCAATACCACATTTATAAGTGTAACACTTTCATTCGGTAACCTTTTCATAGTGTAACCCATATAATTATGTAACCTTTATAAATGTATTGAATAAATCACTTGTACTTTTCCACAATTATTTATTTATTTGAACCTTACCGGTTGTGGAAAAGTACAAGTGATTTATTCAATATGTGTAGCAAGTTCCACCAAGTGCCATCAATCTCCAGTATAAACAGTCTTTATAAATGTGTTTTTAGCCGACGAAAAAACGAAGGAGGTTCTCAAGTCAACGCGTTTATTTTTTTTATGTATGCTCATAAAATTTTACAGAGTAGTCCGATTTTGATTATTCTTTTTTTATTGGAAAGAGTATACTCCGAAGTTGGTCCCATATAAATTTAAAAATAAATATCCAACCCTAAGGGTAGGAAAACAGGGGATGATTGATTGTTCACTCACTGATTGTAAGGTGTACCACGCATAACGTTTTACAGAGTAGTCCGATTTTGATAATTCTTTTTTTTTATTGGAAAGAAACAATGTTTTCTATCAACAAAATTTTCGGCGAAAAGTGCTGTCTAGGAATAGAGATTTCTATTAGCTGTGCTTTTTGTATGTAGTCGTATCGTACAAGCGTGTTTCTATTTTAGGTTCCACACTCAAGAACAAAACCTCAAAAACAAACATATAATAAGCGGACTTCCACACAGTTGCAACCACCCACACGCACACACTGCACACAACCACACTAACACCCACATACGCCCTCTACCCCCACGTATACTCACACACGCGCAAACAATATTTGTTCCGCTTAAAATATTTTATTTTTACTGTTATTCTTTAGTATTATTATTTTCTTTCAAACAATTCAAAAATGAAGTACTTAGTAATATTTTTGATCTATCATCATATAATCTATCATAATATAATATAGGAACGGATAGCTCTGCTTATAACACGGGAGTTCTTCCAAGTTTAAGCGCAGCTGCATCTCGCTCTCGACGCTCAGCCTTATATGTGTTAGCATTCATATTTTTCATAGATCAGGGCCAATTCTCGTAATGATAAGATATTCAAAATTCAGTCTCAATATAGTCTCGATCTCCCAAATGTCAAAAAAGCTATTGCTATTAACAAATTTTGTTGAAGATATTGAAAATTTTGAAATGAGAACACCTTTTTTGACATTTGGGAGATCGAAACTAGATAGATAGATAGATAGATACTCTTTACCGAACAAAGGATACAAATGACTAAGATACATTAAAATACTTGTACAATGGGCAGTCTTATCGCAATTTGCGATCTCTTCTAGACAACCTTTAGATGTAGGTACTAGATTCCTAGAATTGGGTAGTTGCTGAGGTGTGTCTATAATAAATTATCACTTAGCTTATCTTACTCTAAAGTAAAAATACACTAAATTTAACATAAAATACACAATAAATATAAATATCTTTACAAAAATTGATTCTAAAGCGTTAAGTAGTGTTCTTTGACGAGTTTCTGGAAAGTTGGTAACGACTGTGCTCGTCTGATAGATTCAGGCAAAGCATTCCACAGGCGTGCAGCTTCTTTAGTGAAAGATTTGTCGAAAAAGGTTGTGGCATGCGGCTGGATTTCCAGAGTTAAATTTTCCGAAGCTCTCAAGAATCTCGATTGAGATTGAACGTTGAACATCTTTTTATTACGACAATTGGCCCTCTGAACTGTATATAGGTTAAGTTTGAATTGTACATAAATAAATAAAAAACTGTGAAATTTGATTCAAACAAGCAGATATCTTACACTTTGCCAAGATAATCTGCATATTAAAGGATGGTACATCGTTAAATCGCGGAATACAGTGAACGAAACATTTTTGGTTAGTAATTATAATGAATTCGAATGTTTTATTCATTCAAAGAACCTGTTTAAACTTTTCTTGGTAATTAGTCTGCAAATTACCTAGGAAGTCTGCAGATGAACAAGTTAATGTTAGAAATGAATCATTTTTTCCATTTTATCAAACTGAACCACATAATCTGTAACTATTCAATCTGCTCTTTAACTGATTTACGCACATTAGCGGTGACATCTCCGCTACTGGTCGGTCTGAGCATATGATTTATGTCGGTTGAAACAAGTACGTGACCAAATTGTCGACAAGTGAAATTTTTTATTTATATATACCGACATATTAAACTGCCAACTTCAAGAATGCTTTACATAAATAAGTATGAGTGTTTACCGTAAAGGTATTGAGGGATCAAAGCCAAATCCCATAACACTTCAAACTGCGATAAAATATATCATAATAGAGATAAATAAACTACCTAGTACATTCACGTTTTTTCGTTTTCTATTTATGGCGCACATCACTATGACGTCACCCCGAATTATGATAAACTCAGATTAAAATTAAAATAAGGATGGCCATCATTAAGGTGCTATTCCGAGATCGACCGCAATCTGCAACCGCAGGTGACATTGCCTTCGGCCTCTGCGGTCGACTGTAGCCATATTACTGGTTTCTATGTATTTATACTGAACTTGCAGGAGAAGAAGAAAAGTTAATTAAAATTGGTGCCGGATATCCAATACTTAATGTTTATTCATTTATTTATTTTAGGAATTATATTTTGCCCTACTTCTCTTAATAGTGTCAAATAATATAATAAATACATCACGACAGAAACTGTTAAAATGAGACCACGATAGAAGAATCGGTTGGATGGACACGATCAGATTTGAATTCTGAAATAATATTTAATATGTACACAGGTTACAACCTCTCGAGGATGTTGTGTGGCCGAAAAGAAACCGTCATTAAGTTACGCAGAAACCTGTAAAGTTACGTTCAGGAATGGACCCAAAGGTGTAAGGAAACTTGCTAATTTTGCAAGGTAAATTTTAACATTCTGGCAATAATACGATGACTTTTAGAATTAATTAAACTTTTTGTAACTCGGTAATGAAATAAACATTTTAAAATTGTCTATTTTCAGTATATTTGCCGAGTTTTCAATAGTTTGCACATATTTAGGAGTTTGCTGTATTTATGTTGTATTAATATCAGACTCTGTAAAACAGGTATGTACTTTGAATATATACTTTTTGCATAATATTCACCGTTTTACTAATTGATTAGGTACATAAATTTTAATTCATTATTCATAACTAACTACCATTATTGTGCAATAGCTATGTTGATAATTATTTACCAAGTCATTAGCATATCTGTACAGCGAGCGAACAAGATTGTAGGTAGTGCAAGAATCATGGGTTAAGTCAATTCTATAAATCTTACAGAATGCTAATAAATGGTAAGCCATTTACCTTTTTTTACATTACTTTTTTTTACATTTTTTACTTCACACGATTTAACGTTTTTAGCTGATGATGTTTGACCTTCACTGTTTTTAGGTATATGTTTAGTTATGATACGAGGGTTTTCGCAATAGCGGTGTCAGTGGAAAATTCGAAGAATGCCAAATTGCCGATACGGTTTATTTCATAGTGATTATTCAAGGTTATTTTGTTATAGAACATCCGAAAGTACGTTATTTGAATTGCAACGTTAAGTTTTTTGTATTTATAGGCATATATAATTGTGTATCATTAAAAATAAAAGTAGTAGTCTAGTCAAACAATTTAACATCACCGATATGCACCGGCTATTTCGACGACTTCACCCAAGAGGTGAAGTCGTCGAAATGGCCGCTGAAATAAAAAATATCAAGATCACTCATTATTCGCAATTCAACCATAATCATTATTGATAATTTAAAAGAAAATACCAGTAAAGGTGAAATGATGCGTTGTTAATTAAAAAAAATAGTTACAGTTGCTCATAAATCACTTGACACAGAAAACTAAAGAAAATTGGTTGACGAACAGAGGAGAATAATGTTCCCAAAGTTTTCACCGTACCCACAGACTATTAAGTGATTACGAGACTGAGTGTCATAAAATAGCTTTTATTTTTCAGTTGTTCGACCAATACGTGCCCTCAATGATATTAAAAGTGGAATACTACTGTCTAATATTTTTAGTTCCTTTATGTATTTTATGCCAGATCAGATATCTTAAGTTCCTAGGCATATTCTCCTTATTAGCTAACATCTTTCTATTTGCAACATATCTTATTTGCTTGTATTACATATTCGGAGATGAAATATCCTTCACTGACAAGCAAGTTGCTGGCAATCCGGCTAGATATCCAGCGTTTCTGTCGTAAGTATATTTAGAATTTTGGTTTGAAGCTTTTATTGCCGAAGCCAACGTCACCTTAAGAGCCGGTATACCTGCTGATTAGAGGATGAGGCCTTGGCGTCTCGTGGTTCGTAAGACACCAGTTACTACCTTAAAAGCCAAGATAAGCCACAACAGGAGTAAAAAACGTAGAAGAGCGGACCCCAGGCTCCTAAGTACAAGTTTTGGGTGCAACCAGGATTATAGCCAGAATGATGACGATGATGATCTACGTACTTCAAAACTCACCCTCAAAAATCAGAAGTAACGATTAAAATGTTATAGTTACTGCTAATAACAATCCTACTAGTATTATTAACGCGAAAGTTTGTACGTATGTATGAATGAATGTTTGTTACTATTTCACGTAAAAACGGCTAAACGGATTTGAATAAAATTTGACATAGATTATGGCGTCGCTTAACGACCTCCGTCCTCCATGAGCGCAGGCCTGGGGGTGGCTGGTGAGGCCGCCTGTCACCCCAGCAGAAGCAGGCCGGGACGGTGGGGCGACTAGCACCCCTCCCCCAAACCGGGGCAAGACGGGGACACCGTGGTTCCCAAACCCGAGGGGGCCATCTCGAAACCGGACATGGCCCAGGGTCAGTCGGGGTGCGAGGGATATGCTCTATGGGCAACCTTTCACTGTAGACCCGAGACGGCGTACGGTTTTAGTCGGTTCAAGCCCGACATAACCGCCCCCGCTCGCCGGTGGGGGGGGGGGGTATCCGAAGGGATTTCCGCGTGAAAAAAAAAGGTATAGATTATGGTCTGGAATAAGTAATAGGCTACTTTTTCGGTGGAGCTGCGGGCAACAGCTAGTGAAAAATAAACTATTAATATTCTAACATTTCAGGACTGTAATCTTTGCAATGGAAGGTGTGGGGGTCGTTATGCCAATAGAGAATTCTATGAAGAAACCTCAACACTTCCTTGGCTGTCCGAGCGTACTTTTAGCGGCCATGTCTGTAATAGTATTCCTGTACAGCACCCTTGGCCTTTTTGGTTACTTCAGGTATGGTGATGTGCTAAGGGGATCTATCACACTGAACTTGCCTACTGAAGAATGGTTAGTTACTTTCAGTTATTTCAAAATACCTTTTTAGGGATTTTCTTTAGAAAAGCCCTATTGCTATCGAGTTGTCGTCGTCGACATCGTCGTTGCCAATTTTCTGTCACGGTTTTGGGTATGAAGGAGATGAGCTATCGAGTTGCTGTTTTCGGTAATAGATTCGTGCTGGGGTGAACCATTGCAAGATAGTAGTATAGTCTGGCCAGGATTCGAACTCGGGACATCTCAATCTTAAGACACCTTAACTACTAAGCAACGGACGCTTAACTTTGAAGCGTGAGCGTGGACAGATGAGCATTGCATGGAAAATAATTTCATACCACAAATGTGCATATGACGACCTCTGTGGCGTACCGGTAGTGCTAAGGTGCGGAGGTCGCGGGTTTGATTCCCGTTCAGTGCATGTATTTGTATGCATGAATGAATTTGCATTGGTCTCAGTGTTCTTATGTATAAAATGTATTTATTTACAAAAGAACATGTATCTAAGTACGTTTAGCCGCATTCTAGAACTCATAACACAAGCTAGTTAAGCTATGGTTACATTGAGTCTAGATACTGTTGTGTAGAATGTCGTAGAATTTGTTTTATTTATTATATTATGTATTTTTATATCGCGATAACACTTAACTTACCCACAGAATATTCCACTTTTTTTTTACCTCGGATTCACATTACGTCCCACGCATCACATACCTGCCTACAATTAAATTACCGAAAACTGTATAAATACAAAACTGAAAAAAGATGAGAGAAAGTATTTTTCACCTACCTCTCTACCACAGCAAGTACATCTAGTATTATTAGATTGTACCTAGTTGGAGTTTAACTCAAATTTAAATTTACCTTTATTAAATCATTAATATTATATTTATCTACAAAAAATTAGGTACATTATAAAATCGGACGTTGACCAGTAACTGGCTCAAGAGGCCCGGATCCTTGTAAATAATCTACAAAAATATTGTAATTAAGTAATTAAAACTTAGATTTATCCATGTAGGTACTAAACAATCTGTTTAGAACAAAAATTTGTGAATCGGGGGTTTAGGCAGGATGAATTTTTTGTATTTTAAATTTGCAATTAGAAACGAGACACCAAAACTAGATATAATGAGTTAATGAATCTTGGCATCTATCTGTATACACATAACTCGCACTTTTTGTAATCTATATATTATTATAAAATTGTAAAATGGTTGTGTCTATACATTGGAGATATTTAAGAATATGAACTATGTTAAATGAGCGATTCTGAACACATAAATATTTTTTTGGAAGTCTTACCTGTTTATCTGTTTATTCACGACGGACGCAAAAACTACTCGAGTGATTTTGATGTGTTTTTTTTCTATTAGGAATGCCTTGGTCGGACTTAAAATATTAAAGGTTAAAGGTGAGAGGTTATAGATTAAAGAGAACCAATATGAAGATATGGCCATAAAATGATAACCGACTTCCGCGCGGGCGCAGCTGCGGGCTTTAGCTAGTTAAGAATATAATTCTGTATAAATAATATAATAATAGTGACTTTTTGCTCCGGTTGTCGTCTCGAGCGTTAGCAAGTTTAGTCTATAGACTAAACTAGCTGTCATATATGACAGCTACGAATAGTGACCAGGGGCCTCACCATGATGACATATGACGCGACAGCAACGGCCAACTCCGAGCGGCTTTCAATTTTATGGAATTAATAACAGCACAAATACTGGTGTACTGCTAATTGCAGAGCCGGGATCAGGTAATCATTCATACGGTATATGACACCAGGCTATATAACGCCTGGTGTCATATACCGTATGAATGATTACCTAGTCCCGGCTTGACACGACATTTTTTCCGTGTGAACCTAACTTTTCGTTAGCACTAATTATTATTCTCGGATTGCATAGAAAATTCGAAACAGTTCAGTTTCGGAGCAATTCAATACAAATTTGTAGACTGAGTTGCTATGATCTGTACTATGACATGCTTAAACTGCAACGCGTTTGCGTTTAATTGGCGACTTAATACGAAGTCATGGTATGAGTACGAAACTATTCAGTTTAGGTCTGCAATTGAATTGCTATTAAGCGGTCATGGTTAGCCCCCAGATTGTATTCTTAAATCTATACTTTTTTATACCGTACAGCTAGTCAATGATCAGATATAATACATAGATGCCATTAGATATATTACAATATATCCAATGGCTATGGCAACCCGATATATTACAATAATACAACAAATTGTAAGACTGCTATATACTTTCGGGTTTTTTTAAACAACTATCATCATCATCATCATCATCATCAACCTATTCTAGTCCACTGCTGGACATAGGTTTCCCCTAATGAGCGCCATAGCGCCCTGTCTTCAGCTTGCCGCATCCAGAATCTGCCCGCAATCTTTCGCAGAACGTCATCCCACCTGGCCGGGGGGCGTCCTACACTACGTTTGCCGAGTCGCGGTCTCCACTCAAGAACACGTTTACCCCAGCGGTTTTCGGTTCTTCGCGAGATATGGGCGGCCCACTGCCACTTCAGCGTGCTAATTCTTGCTAAACAACTATCACTGTGACTTATTTTGTGTTTTAACTAACCAGTTAAGCCTAGTTCGGATTAGGCTAGTAATTTAGAACAGTAGCGATTAATCTAGTAGCTAAATATGTGCGAACTACAAAAATTTAACGAGTAATTTAGTAAATGATTTAGTCGAGTCGATCCATTTTACTCTATTTTTTCGGGCGAGTAGCGCCTCCCACCACGCATCCGTGCTCACTGGTTCACCGGCTAAACAAGTCCGAACCTGTTGATTAGTCGAGTTCATTAGTGGCTGCCTGGCCGCAAATTCACACAACTTTCGGACATTCTCAATCTATCGAAGTATTCTTTGGTATCTTCCAATGCTAGTTCCTTTAGAAGACAATTGGTAGCTCCTAGTTTATCTCTTCTATCGATCCATTTTCGTACCCATAACTTCTTTTTCTTAATCAGACAAATTTCCTCATCCACTTCTTCTAAAATAGTCATTACGATTAGCTTAATCAGTTTATTCACTCTATTGCGTTGCACCCGTTCATCTTGTACAACAACACTCACTTGTGTACTGTACTAATCCGTAATGCGAACGATTTCTGTGTAGTAGCGAGTAGTTTAGCCACTAAATTATACGCTACTCTACTATATTACTAAAGCAGTGCGAACTAGACTTTAATGAAGTGCATAACATAAGCTTCTGACCTTGATAAATCATAAATCATAGAATGTGGATCATATATTTGTATAATGCATGAATAATATTATGAATATGTATATTTTGTCTATGATAATGTAAATATAATTACCAAGAACACTAGTAATGTGTGGCCGCAGTTACTAATATTCTAACGACATCATACATTTCACTCTCAATTCGGCTTAAAGTCTTACCTATACTTACTAAGCTTAAGACATTTTGTGAAATACTAAAAGCATTATTTTTATTTCAGGCCTGCAGTATGTGCTAAAGTATTTATAGCACTTTCAACTATTTTGACTTATCCTTTACAATTCTTCGTGGTGATTGACGTCTTTAATAGATACATTATGCCTCGTGTTAAAGATAATTACAAACAGGTCACTCAAATAAGCGCTAGGATCATAGGAGTTATATTTTGTGGTAAGTATAAAATTTTATAAAAAATCAATCGTATGTGATATAAGTTTAATTTACTTTTTGCTAATTAGTTCCACCATTTTTGGTAAGTGTTTAGTATAATATTTCTCTTGACTGTTATGTTTATAGCAATGAATGAATATCCTGGGATTACGGTTAATTGATATAAATATAATTACAACATGAACTTACTATACGAAGCTAGTTTCTACAACTAAATTGGGACATAGAGGCTTATAGTCAAGTAGTTGACACCAATAGAACTGGCAAAGATGAATATTTGTTGAAATGAGTTAAAATGCAAAAAACGTAAAGCTACCTAAAGTTATTATACGATGTGAAGCATGTATGAGTACACTAGCGTAGAGGTATACCAGCTGTTTAATAACAAAAATTATGTCACGGTTCGTGAGTGAGGCAGGCATTAATTTTGAATTTCAAATTATACGAACTAGAACTACGAACTAGATAAATGAGTTAATGAAGCCTGATTTGACACCTATCTGTATATCTAGGAATCATGAACATGAACATCTTATCCTTTGATAGTTTGTCTTTCTGAAATGACGTCTTCTCCAATAGCCACTATTAAAAGTTGAAGTTGAAGTACGCCTTTTGGAAGGTCATCTTTTGAAAACTATAAAAATTTGCGCATTGTTGCTAGTAAAACCGTGGTCTTTCGTGATACCATTTTTTTATCCTTACAGCCGGTCTAGAAGTACCTATATATACTCGTATAAATCATTAAAAAATATAATTTATGTTGGTGTTGATTCTGTTGCGCATAACCTATGGCAAAAAGTTTATATTTGAATTTCGAAACTACATTCTATTCGGTATCGATTTTTGGACTTAAAAATTTTTTTTATTTAAGATGTGGACCTATATAACGCCGCCATCTGTTAATTGCAGTTAATTGCACGCCTATTTCCTCGCCGGCATGCAATTAAATAACTGACAAATAACTAGTCAATCTTTGAGTGAAATCTTCAATGCGACGGCTGAATATCGTGTAGTCATTTAGCCAAACTAACTTTTGCGTCCTATATTATACAAATATACTAACGGCAATTACTGTGATACTGTGGCGATACCACAATTTATTCAACACCATCTAGCAAAGTCAAACCAAACTACTTCGGAACTATTGTTTCCACATCGCGCAATGTAACGTGTTCAAAACGTCGACTAATGCCAAACTATTATTCGGTCGGTTGCTTAGTGTTTAAGAATTCGGCCTTTACACTGGCCATTACACTACCGACCCACTCCTAAGACAAGCAATTTGGCTTAGCTGGAGGGATTAGGTTTAATACTAGTAATTTCGGTTACTAAAATTCTTCAAGAAAAATTAGACTAAGTTTGTACCTAATTGATGATGTAGAATGATTGACACTGATGTTTGCCATATTTAAAAGTTAGGGCTCTAGAATTGATACTAAACATTGTAATTGTTGCTTCCTTAGTGGGCGTTGGCATGGCATTGCCGTTGTTGGAGCAAATCCTCAATTTCGTCGGCGCCTTGTTTTTCTCTATCCTCGGCCTTATCATCCCAGCGGTGATCGAGACTGTATTTCGCTGGAACAATCTCGGCAAGTTTAACTGGGTTCTTTGGAAGAACACCTTCATTTTAATATTCGGGCTTACGAGTCTTATTTCTGGATGTACTGTCACTATTATGGATATCATTAAACATCTACAACAGAAAACTGAGTATTAACATCGATTTGACCAATTGTTTTAATAAAATATATATTAATTAACCAAATTTGTATAATTATTTTCCCCTTACTTATAATAATTAGACACAGGACTAATAGAAAAAAATGCCTCTCCACTGTTTCATGGTTTTATGACTAACCTTTTAGTTATCCAGGTAATCGAATGACTTTTTTTTTTTAAATATATTGTAGGACAAATGTACATAACGCCATCGAGACCCAAACTAAGCAGAGCTTGTCATATGGGTTCTAGAATGCGGATAAACATACTTAAATACTTTTTTTTGTAAATAAATACATATTATACATAGAAACACCCAGACCAATGCAAATTCACATATTTGCACCGAGCGGGAATCGAACCCGCGACCTTTGGGTTAGCAGTCGAATACACTACCGCTACGCCACAGAGTCAGAGAATCACTTAATCTAATTTAATATTTAACTTCAACTTGAGTATTGATCTCTCATCACATGAATATAACGCATGTGCTACCAGGCTGTATTCATCGCTCCATTTGACTTCATTCAATTGAATTGGACCTTCATGTACAAGCAAGACAGACATCCAAACTGACCTAAGGTAAGAAATTTACTATAAAGTTAGTACCGTGGCTGATCACCGGCTTTATTTGGCTGATGATCAGCCAGGATTGTGATAACAATCAAACCATTACATCTGTGTTAAACGCCTAGTTAGCGCCTGCACTGCGTCATCGTGCGTGTGCACGCATTCGGGTGCCTGTTTTGTGCAATTAATGCTGCGCTAATTTCATGCGATAATTTGCATGAAATCGTGCAAAAGAATCCATATGATTTGCACAACGTGTGGGTTCCCACATACGTGAGATGCATGATTCAGCACAGGAATGTAATTTTTACACACAAAAGCATTCCCTTTCCACCTGCATCAGATGTACTTCTCGTTAACGATGATGACCTCAAACTAGATTACCCACGTTGCAAGTAAATATTTTTAGATGAGTGCTACGCAGGCCGCATCAACCCTAAAATTCAAGTAATAATGAAAATACTTAACTGTCTATAAAAAAAGTTATATTAATTTAAAAATACAATAGAATTTTGACATAATGTATTCAAACTATACAATATGTAACAAAGCTAGTGTCCGATGCGTGAAGATTAGGTTAGGTTCTGTATAAGTAATCCTTATTATTAATATATATATTAATAAATATTATTATATATATATATTATAATAAATTTTAATAAATCACCCCACAAAGACTACAATAAAATTTACGTCCATGCGGGAAACTTACATTGCAACACAGGCAACAACCCCTCTCTAGAAATACAAATAAAAAACACAAGTTGGCACGGCGCCGCTAAATATTATTGGATATCTGCTATATGGTCTTGTCACATGTTCAGATTTTAGAGAAATATTGGGTAATTATGATATGGAAAATTGCATTTAAAATTCCAATAATACATTTATTTTGATTAATATATTGTTTTTATTTTCATATATCGTATAGCCTTTCTACTTATACTGGCTACTTCACCGGCCAGTCCAGGTGAGTAAATGAGTTCCTAATCCCAGGGCGTCGTTACTAAAGGGGTTCTAATTTGGTGCACCGGTTAGCTGATCTCCAATGAAACACAGGAACAGTTATACATTCATATATTTAGCGAAAACAGAGACACATAGAAAATATACAGACAGAGATATAGTTGTAGATTACACAGACAGATACAAAATATTTGATAGAGGTTCAGGTACATATACAGATGCTTATGAGATCCTACGGGTTTAGGTTTACAGACAGATGCTTAAAAGGCAGTACAGGTTCAAGCACATATACAGAGACCCCAAAAGATCATACAGTCTCATATACGCGTACAGGTACTCAAGGGATGGTCTTGTACCCAAGAGCTAGTTTCAGGGGTCGTCCTCACCAGGCGCCGGTCAGCATTTGGTAAAACTTAGTAAGAAAGTGGTTTACGTGACCTTTTTGCTCATAAGCCCTGCGGGGTCACCAGTGGTTGGTACTGCGGCGCTGCAAGTCCCGGAACGGTCCTTGCGATCTGCTCCCTTGATGGTATGTAGGTGGAACCTCTTAATATTGTCTGCCTCAGAACCGATGTCAGAATCACCGAATGATCTTCAAAGAATAACTTGACCAAACGACCCTGCAGCCAAGATACACAACACTCATGAATAGCAACCCCCATAATGAGACTAAATCGACACCTATGTAAGGAAACTCACTTACCAGGGTATGCTGGGCAGATTAACTCACTTATAGCCTCTCAACTTCACAGTTCCAATAACTAAACTTGATTCCAATATGTACATATGAAGAGTGACTCCACGCAGATTATCTATCAGAATAAAAACACTAGGGGCACCGCGACGATGTTTATATACTCAATTAATTCCAGACTTTTCACGAAATATCTCTCTAATTATGTGATAATATGTTACAATCGTTATGTAGGTATTTAGGATTTCTATGTACCCCTCATTAATCAGACTAGTTTTGTTACAGACTGTATTATATTCACTTATTTGGTTCACGTTTGATGATTGACATCCAAATTAACCGCCCGTTATGAACACTACACTCACTTTATTGAAATCCAAGAATGGGAGATGCAAAGGAATACAGTTTTTGTGAGAGAGCTGGACGATAAAGTCTGCTGGCCCCAGGAATGATGGCTGGTTGAGCCAACTGGTCATCATTTCTGTGCGCCAGTACTGATCTCCACATTCATGGATAATGGCAGATACAGCATGGAAGTAGAATCCACGCAATTGAGATGAGATCACTACTTTTATTTTATTTGGAAAATAAACAGTATTAGGACTAAATAATATTACAACTCACATTACTAGAAACCATTTATAAGTTTTCACATATAAAAGCTACTTAGCATCTATATTTATATCACGGGGTAAGATTAACTGATAGAAAGGGGAATTTAGATTTATGATTTAGTTTGAAAGAGAGTGTGGTGACCAAAGTTGAAGGAGGTTTATAAAGATGGCAGCCATGTCAACTGAATGAGCGCTGCACAAATGACAAATCTAGTATTTAAGGTAAAATAATATAAGTGGATGAATTGATCGGGAGTAACCTTGAAAAAGATACATCAACCAAATTCTAAACTCGTTAAGAAAAAGCAAATCAGAAGCATCCGAAACCGGTGAGTATAACAAAGAAGTAAGGAACGTAAAAGTGTGGAAGTAAGGTTTGTCACTTTTGTTCAAGTTACATGTTAAAAAGTTACCTTACAAAAAAAATGCCTTCAAAAATAAAAAGCCGGCCAAACGCGAGTCGGACTCGCCCACGAAGGGTCCTGTTACATTATCTTTACAATGGTAGCCCCCCTAATTTATTTTATTTCAATTTAATTCTTTATTTTTGAAGTAAATATACAACTTAATATTCTGTAAATAAAAAATAAAAATTTCAAACGTCTACCTGTTGCCGCTATTATTATCGAGAAAAAAACAGCAAACAAAAAAAAAACAAAACACGTTTCTTGCATAGGAGCCCCTATCAAATATTTATTTTATTCTGTTTTTAATATTTTTAGTATTTTTAGTATTTATAGCAGCAACAAAAATACATCATCTGTGAAAATTTGAACTGTCTAGGGTTCATGATATACAGTCCGGTGACAGACGGACTGACGGCAGCAGAGTCTTAGTAATAGGGTCCTATTTTACTCTTTGGGTACGGAACCCTAAAAAAAATATAAGGTTCACAAAGATGACTTCTCTGCGATTGAATATTGTTTAAAGTATAATCAAAATAACGATACATAGTCATATGTAACACTGCAATTAATAATCGCCATGAAAGAACACACGTTGCAAGAAATACCAGACTTCACCTTAACGTTCCTTAAGATCTGCGAAATTTGTAAAGACCATGAATATAATAGTTATCCACAATACAACTAAACAGAAAGGGTCAAATGCATCAGGCTACGAGTATTATGACAGTTTGTAACTAGCTATACACCTATATAATACAAGCTTATAAAAACAATATAATAAGATAACCATTGTCCGCGCTCCAGTATTCTGCATTCCATTGTTGTCTGCTTAGTGATCAGTTAACTGTATAAAGTATATATTTTAATAACACTGACATAATGATTCCTTGACATTTTCATAAGCGTATGGAGGAACTGTTACTGAAAATGGAACGCACAAGCTTACATTTTGGATTAAAGATCAATCGTAGCAAAACTAAAATGATGATCGTAGATCGCGCCAACAGTAACTCGCCCGAAGTTACACAGATCGCGAACTGTGACGTGGTTCTATCCTATGTATACTTGGGATCGTTGATAACCCATAACGGTGGATGCATAGATGAGATAAAGCGACGAATGGCTATCACGAGGACATCTATGGATAGGATGAAGAAAATATGGCGGAACAGGAACATCACTAAAACCACGAAAACGAGGCTCGTGCGAACACTCATTTTCTACATATTTCTTTACGCAGCTGAAACGTGGACGTTGCGAGAAGTGGAGAGACAAAAAATAAACGCTCTGGAGATGTGGTGCTGGAGAAGAATGCTAGGAGTTTCATGGACAGAGCTCCGCACAAATGTCTCCATTCTTCAGGAACTCGGCATAAAGCAGCGTTTATTTTCGACAGTACAGTCTCGCATATTAGCTTTCTTTGGCCACGTTACAAGGCGTGATAACCTGTCCATAGAGCGTCTAGTTATCCAGGGTAAGGTGGAAGGCACTAGACCGCGCGGGAGGTCTCCTACACGTTGGACCGATCAAATCAAGTCCTTTGTGGGCGAGTCCTTGAACGAGTGCAGTAGGATGACTTCCAGCAGGGAAAAATGGCGGAGCATCGCGAGGCGCGGTCAATCTGCCCCCTCCACTACTACAACTGCGTGGCGACCACGACCACTCTGACAAGAGTGTACCGATCAAGAAGAAGAATGATACCTTTGCTAAATTCAAACGTAATCCAAAAAATGAACTTATTTATATTTCTTCAACCTAAGATAATAGACCTTTTAGGCTATAAATATTAAACGTCTATGAGCGATGTGGTGACCATGATCAACATCCCTACGCTAAAGAAATTCTAATACTGTTAAGTTTTGCAAATTTAACCATATTTTATTACAAAAAACCGGCCAAGTGCGAGTCGGACTCGCCCATGAAGGGTTCCGTAGCACCAAGTAAAATTTTTAAATTCTAAATTGCGGTTTACGGTTTATGACGTATTAAAAAAACTACTTACTAGATCTCGTTCAAACCAATTTTCAATGGAAGTTTACATGGTAATGTACATCATATATTTTTTTAGTTTTATCATTCTCTTATTTTAGAAGTTACACTACAGACATTTTACCACTTTAGAAGTGTCTCTCGCGCAAACTATTCAGTTTAGAATAAAATCTTATTAGAAACCTCAATATCATTTTTGAAGACCTACCCCCCCTTGTATGGGTTCAATGAAAAAAAAATGAGTTTCAGTTCTAAGTATGGGGACCCGCAAAATTTATTGCTTTTTTCTATTTTTGTGTGAAAATCTTAATGCGGTTCACAGAATACATCTACTTACCTAGTTTTAACAGCATAGTTCTTATAGTTTCGGAAAAAAGTGGCTGTGACATACGGAAGACAGACAGACAGACTTGACGAATTTATAAGGGTTCCGTTTTTTGCCATTTGGCTACGGAACCCTAAAAACGAAAGTATTAACTAATCAACCATATTTCAGGGGCTTGTATCACAAAATGTTATTAAGTATTATATATATTTTAAATTATGTAAAAAATAACGATAATGCTATAAATAAATTATTTCTTGGATGCAATGATTTGATATAAATTTCCAATTAGATTTAAATTTAAGTTCTGGAAAAAATAAAAATAATACCAAAAGACATCTTGGATGCAATGCAAATCACTTATTCTTTCAATTTGTTATAATTGTTCACAAACTAATTTTTACTACATGTAGGTACATGTGAAATAAAAAGGGCTACAATATAAAAATAAAGTTTTTTTGTAATTTTGTTTTAAACTGTATATATAAGTATAACGGCGTATCTCCCTTATATACATGGTAGGTACTTATTATTCTTAAGCCATAGTATCTATTATAGACTGTGTACAATTATATAGTTTACTTCTGTACATCTACCATGAGTATGTATTAAAAGGTCACTCGCTATCTCCAAACTCGCTAGCGCATAGCGTTATACCGTGTTTCAAATATATTTCGAAGATACCATGAGTTTTAGGTTATTGGGTGGCATTAGGGAGGCGCTCGATAGGTTTTTATTTCACTGTGACGTTTTAATTCTTTCTCTCATAATACTGAAAAGAGGGAAAGGATCATAAGGGTTAAAGTTTAGTTCTAACCTCATGCAAAATAACTCAATATTTATCTTAGTAACTGTCAGTCAAGTTAATTGTTATTGTCTTCGATCGTTCATTGGAGTTTTTTAATTATATTGAGTGTTTTTTAGGGTTCCGTTGCCAAATGGCAAAAAACGGCACCCTTATAGATTCGTCATGTCTGTCTGTCTGTCCGTCCATATGTCACAGCCACTTTTTTCCGAAACTATAAGAACTATGCTGTTGAAACTTGGTAAGTAGATGTATTCTGTGAACCGCATTAAGATTTTCACACAAAAATAGAAAAAAGCAATAAATTCAGGGGCTCCCCATACTTAGAACTGAAACTCAATTTTTTTTTTTCATCTAACCCATACATGTGACGTATCTATAGATAGGTCTTCAAAAATGATACTGAGATTTCTAAGATATTTTTTCTCTAAACTGAATAGTATGCGCGGGAGATACTTCCAAAGTGGTAAAATGTGTCCCCCCTGTAACTTCTAAAATAAGAGAATGATAAAACTAAAAAAATATATGATGTACATTACCATGTAAACTTCAACCGAAAATTGGTTTGAACAAGATCTAGTAAGTAGTTTTTTTTTAATGCGTCATAAATCGTAAAACGCAATTTACCTTTCATTCAGTCAATTCAAATATAAAATTTAAAAAAAGCATTATTATGTTCCTTAGTGCTACGGAACCCTTCATGGGCGGATCCGACTCGCACTTGGCCACTTTTTTATCTAGAGTAAGAACGAATTTAAAGAAAGGTATGTTTTTGTTAAATAATTTTACTCACTTTAAACTAATGTTTAAATTACCTACTTAAAACCTTGAAAGTGAGTTTGAAAATAATTCAATTGGTTTCTTTCTACTCGTTTATGAGCTTGGCAAAATATACAAATGTTTCATACCTCAAAATGGTAGTGAATTACAGATTAACAATCATAATCGAAATCATCGATAGCGTCCGGAAAATTAAAGTAAATATGTACCAATAATACAATTTATACTGCACCAGTAATTAATATTTTTACTTTTGACTTGATATAATAAAAATATTTAAGACCCTAGCAGTGTATCAAACGGATACAGACAAGTACTACTGCAGTCGCGAATGATGTTCAAAAAGTGACAATTTCAATAATATTGAAACGTTATTCAAGTGTTCTCTGTTTGACGTTTTTAGTGGATTCGTTAAAATTCATTGCGGTCAAAACCTTGTTACATAAAATCAGTGCTTTTTAATGATAAATTGTTGTTTAATCTATTTCATATTGCAAATAGTAGCCAAAACTTTTATTCTCTTACAATTTGCATAGTTATTAATCGAAATACGGGGATATCATCATCTAAGATAATAATTATCTGAATTCTAGAATTGATACTACAATCAACTATTGGGGCATTGAGAATGTCAATTTTTACATCTTTTGCCATAAGTATAAGGTTAGAAAAGACGTTTTATACATCTGTAGCAAATATTGCTATTCTAGTGTTACTTCTAAATAATTGATAGAAGGTGAAACATATCAATTACTTGTAAAAAATGTCCCGTGTTTCTTGCGATATGACTTGGAACAAGAGATAAAAATAAAATTAACACTGCAAATTCTGAGACAATAATGATATGCAAGGCAAGAATTCCTGTATTGTCTACAATAGGAATAGACGACAGTAACGCATTAATATTAAGAAAGTATGTGGTTATCTCATATATTTAAAATAAATAGTAATAAGTTACGTAAAAAGTAAGAGAATATGCAATAAAAATAGTAGATTAATGGGGAAGATTCTGTATGTAATGTAGTGAATAGTAGTCTATCATATTGGAAAAATGTAAATAATAATTAAGCAAAGTAGTGAATAGTAGTCTATCATATTGGAAAAATGTAAATAATAATTAAGCAAAGTACTACATAATTATGTGAATAAAAATAACTTCCTGAATACTACACATTTATTACTCGTGTACCCAAGATATAAGAGATACAGAAAGAAATAAATAACTGTGTGTGTAAAAGAAATAAATAGTACTAAGTTAGTACAGAAAAAGAGGACATTCCGCCGTTACAAGCATAGCATAGATATTAAAAGATATATAAATAAATAAATAAATAATAGAAAATTAGTTAGCATAGAGCAGAATAGAGGGCATCCTACTCTTACAAGTATGAAACGACAAAGTTGAATGACAGAAGACACAAGAGCGTTAGTAAATGTGAGAACTGGTATGAAAGATAAAGCTTAGATAAGGGCTCCGCATTTTTAATATCGGAGGCGCTAGAAAAAAAAAACTGGTTTATGTTTTTATTGAACCTACATCAATACAATTTCAGTTCTTCCAGCGGTCTCATAAACTTAGAAGCTTCTACTTGTGTAGTAATACTTATATTGTAATTCCAACTTCACTTGAACAAAAATCCCTTCACAAGAAAAAGGAACAAATTCTAAAAGATTTTCGGTGTTTTTATGTATTTTTTTAGTAATATTGTATTTATTATATTTTTGTTTACATTTATCATGATTGTTGCAATATTTCTACAAGTTATTTGTAACGAATAGTCAACTCCTAGGTCGAACGAAATTCTTGCAATCAATTATATAATTTTTGACCAATGAAAATAAATTTGTGGAAAAACAACTTAAGCATTCTATCTGTATATTAGGTGTCTGTAAGCTAAATGAAAGTCCGTTTCATAATTATTTTCTACTTTTAAAGTTCCTACAGAAATATAAATACTATTTTTCTGAGATCAACCGCATTTTTCTTACTTTAATATAAATGACTGGTATATTTAACTTAGTGAGTCATGGAGCCGTTTTGTAGGGCGACAGCTGATAAACGCTACTAACCTTATCGGTACGTTTTTTACCTATCGAAAACTATAGCGCTCATGGTACAAATTTTATTTGTTACTGTGACCACCAGTGGCGCTGTAAGGGGTACGAGAAAGGTCTAGTACTTTTCCATCCCGCAGAGGACTCACCGGGCATAGAAGAACGTTAAACGATGTCCGTCCTTTCTGAGCGTAGTAGAAATGGGGAATAGATATCCTTGGCCCTAGCAAAAGCAGGCCCGAGACGGTGGCACGTTCTCAACGAAGGGGGCCAAGGCTCTGCTCTCCATGGTGAAGCCGCCGTTTACACGATAGGTAGCCAATGCCTGGCGAGGTTGCTGAGGAATTCCGTTCTTAGGGTATACCCGGTTTAGTTGATTCGATTCTGACATGTTGATGTGGTACCCATGAGGGATACCACACGTAAAAATATGGACGCGGTAACAAATATCATACAAATAGGTACTTTACGGCGACGATAGCGAAAAACGACTCAGTAAACTCATGGTAGAAACACTGATGAGCGGCTTATAAGAGCCACGATACTTTATAATCATTCAGCATTGTAGGTGAGATGTTTACTGTGATCGCATCTCAGTATTTGAAATGCATCCAGTTAGTGAAATAATTAATGATATAAACATCCAAAACACAATGTAAAATCAAGAATCGAATCCAATAAATTTCTTGCAATCAGTAACAGTTTTGATTATTGAATTTAACGTGCAAAGTAGTAGTGTGTGAACATATTATATTTGATTACAAATCAATAAACTGCTAAACAAAGTGAAAGGTTAATATTTTGTAACAAAAGTTTTTTTTTAAAATCTATTTATGTATAAATTTACCTTAGTAAGTCATAAAGTATATGTGCTGTCCTTTTTATAATGTCAATAAGAAACTTAAGATAATAATGAGTTCTTCACGGAGTTTATCTTTCTCATAAGATAAGTAAAACTAGCATAAATAAAACAATTTATTACTATAAAATCTCGTCAGTTGTCCTGAAACACTGTAACCTTCAAATACATGATGAGATTTGTTAATTGAATGCCTTAATCAAACAATCGTATTCTTGAGACTTAAAAATTGAGAAATATTAGCATCCAATACTGTATTTTTTGCGTGAGTGTTTAACTTGTAAATAAATAACTATGGTTATAAAAAATAAAAAGGACTTAAGTCCTGAAAACTATAATCCCTTCGAACATCGGCAAGTGGTTAAACCAAACTCGTAAGTACTTTTATTATTTCCTTTACCTAGTTTTATTCAGAACGAAATTTTTAAGGAACTGCAATACACTAGCTGACACATTTTGTTTTTGCCTTCAAAAGCTTCTTATTGAGCTACTCATATACCGTCTGAAACTTATCAGAGCTCGTGACTAAGTGGTAACTGAGTAGGTTAACACACTGCAAGGTTAAGTAACACTAGCCAGGTAAATCTTAGGATGTGTGACTGTTATACATTGAGAACCATGCATGCCTCGGAGAGCACGTTTAGCCATCGGCCTCGGTTACCATGCAGACACCTGGGGCATCCATGGATCGTTGGAGCTCTATTAAAAGTCCGACAACCTGATCTAACTACAGAGCTGGTTCCTTGTTCTTGTTGAAACTCCGGTGAATTGTTAAGGTCAGATGGCAGTTGCTTTATGGAAAATATCAAAGTTCGGCCGTTTCGTAGTTAGATTGTAAGTGACTCCAACTGCGTTGTGAAAGGGCTCAAAGGATGATTATGTCAAACTCGGTGTCAGTCACAGTGTCGCACAACCGAACTATAGAAGATTTATATTATCCGGTTAATAAAACCACAAAGTTCAATGTGAAGTTATTTTATCAATAACGTATACATTCCTAATTCGTATAATAATTAATTTGTAATTACATATAATTTGTCATTTAGGCATATGGGAAAAGTGGTTTATGCATTTTTAGGTCGTAAATAAACATACTATTCCGGGATATGGTTTGCAAACACTGACACTGTGGAAAGCCATCGCCAAAACGGAATCGACTAAAGGTATTTTTACACACGTCAGGGCCGGGCCCGGGTACGTCCGTGACGTGTGTGGATAGACCTTAAAACCACAAGATACAGCAAGCCATACTTTGATTCGAACAAAATTGATCTTTCTAATAATATCCTCTTCCTTTTTCACAATTCCACTTGCATGAGACTATGTTTTACAAATTGAGTGCAATCCACTCAATATGTTTATCAATCTTTCTAATCATGTCAATGAAACCAGACAATAGTTGTTTAAGTAATCGCTCTATTGCATTAATTACTAATAATTCACTGGTGGTAGAAATTTGATGACACAAATTTGTCACAAAATTCGGCCGGGTAGGTACCAACGTGCACGATTGCGAAAAACCCTCCATAGTAATCCAATTTCGGTTTGATGGCGTTCAGGGGTCAGCAAGTGCATAGCCGGGCAGGGGGATTGTGGTCGCAGCACTAGTTGGACCGGTGGGTGTCACGCGGTGCTGCGACGACAATCCTCTTCTGATGAGACCGTCAAGCTGAGTGCCACCATTGTTAACATGGTACGTGTATGTAATGGTGACCCTCTTTCCTGAGACTTTACCTTCAGCTTAGGCGAGGTGAAGTCAAATTGACGTGTCTAAATATAAAAAAAAAAAAAAACATTTTACTTCTAAAAACATTTTAAGATGAAGTGGGAACACGTGCATCGCGTTTGTGAGGGGGTGAGGTATGAAGTGCGGGAGCGTGCGCGGGGCAACCATCTTTCCCCCGCGCTTTATGTTCGCGGACAATAAGGGTCACCGTACACTTGACCGGCTATCGGTATTGTCTTTTACGAATACCAATTTTTTTTTTTCATCAGTCTGATGAGTTGACTTGAAATTGAGGGTCAACGTACATTTGACCGGGTATCGGTAATATCGGTACCTATTGTTATGTATCGATACCAATTTATTTTTCACCAGTATGAGTAGAAGTGAAATGATCACCGTATATTTGTACTTACGTAACAGCCTCTGTAGCGTGGTCGGGCGAGCGCCAGCTTACTATGCAGGAGGTTACGGGTACGATTCCCGCTGGGACCAAATATTTGTGTGGACCACAGATATTTGTTTCTGGTCTTTACCACATGTTTCTATATGTATTATAAGTACGTAATTTACAAAAGAAAAGTAATTCTTACTTTTTTTTTAAATGAAATCAATGAGACCATCTTCACACTATAAGAAAATTTGTTGTGTCCGATTAGAAATGTCTCATCAGATATTTCTTATCCAGGAAAATTCTTGTCTTTCGCAAGTCGTCGAAAGTCAGTTGATTGCCACAAGTTTTGAGTTCAATTTCATACAAACCAATGTAGGTACAGCGGACTAAAAATTCTAAGTTATTTATTTATTTTAATGCATTTATTAAAAAAAATTCTAAAACGTAAAAATAAAGTGACACTTATTAGATCTACTGAAAAGTTTAATATATATAAAATAATTGTTAGTGATTTGCAGTAGATTTGATTGACCCTTACTCCTTTCCCGTAGTAAATTTAAATGACTGTTGTTGCATTTAAATACAAATTCATGCTCCACTTCTTTTAATTGTTTCAAAAAATAGCCGATGTCTACTATTCTCCTGCCACTAATTTCTTCAAAGTTCGATGTATGTTCAGGAAGATGACAAGTTCACAGTCAATATTATCTATGGACCTGAAAGGTAAAAATACATATTACAAATCTCTCAATGATTATTTAATGAAAATAAACAATGAATATAAGTTGTAAAATAAATATCTTTGACACTCACTAAAATGGAGTTTCTGGACGTAAGACATTAGAAGTGGCTGATAATAGGTCAGCATACACAGTAGTCAGTTCCGTTGGTGCACTTTGGTCTAGTAATGATTGAGTTCTGCAATGTAAGTAGGTACTTATTATTATTTCTTAAAAAAAACTTTACTTCATAATGTTTATTCCCACTGGACAACTGCAATTTATGATTTGATAATTGGTTATGCCTTACGCGGTTAAATGTACAATAGACGTAGATGACACCTGAAGAGGAGTCTCTGAACTCAATTTTTTCGAATTTTTTGCTCAGCCAATGCACATAATCTGCAAAAAAGTAAGTCTTCTAATTTTTTTTTCAGTTTATACAACATAAGTAATTTCCAAATACCTATTCAAATCACCATAACAAAAGATTCACGTATATAACCTTAAACCATTTTCACACTATAAGATTTTATTCTTGTCAGACACAAGAAATCCAGTTAGATTGGTGGATGTATGAGACCGTGTACATTACAAGAACTTTTTTCTGATGTCCGATAAGACACAAGAGTTCTAATCTAGAAACGTCATCTTCTCAACTATCCTTCGTGAAGGGTTGGTCTTGACTCCCACTGTTCCTGGTTCCCACCGTTCCTGGCGGGTCCAGGAACCAGGAATATTTGGTGCTAAAATCTACTATCACTAACTATTATTTTATATATATTAAACTTTTTCAATAGATCTAATACGTGTCACTTTAATTTTCTTATAATGTGAAGATGGTCTTGTCATTCCCACTTATACTGAGAAAAAAAATGGTATCGATACAAGACCCGGTCAAGTGTACGGTGACTCTTATTAGCATTCATACTCATACTCTAATAAGAAAACAATAAAATGGTATCGAGACAAGATAATGCCGATACCGGTACCCGGTCAAGTGTACGGTGACCTTCATTAGCATTCCTACTCGCACTAAGAAAATCATAAATATAATTATGTGGTACGTTGATACTCACTGAGATAGATTGTTTTGGGCAATCCGCTAACGGGATATTTTCCTTCCTCTAAGGCTTTATTGCCCATTTTACATCAAAATGCAATCACTAGCGATCGAGCGAGCGCGACGAAGCAGTACGTGTATACTCGCGGCGCGGCCCCGTGGCCGTCTGAGCTCGCACGCGAGAGCTCTAACTATATGTTTTATATAATTAATTTATATTTAAGAGAAAACTATCTGTACTACCATATGGGATTTGATGTAAGGTTTACAGGTTAAGGTTCGTCGCCGTGAATCGCCAAAATAATGTATTTATTTATTTTTCAGTGATATAAGATCTTTAGCGAACTTATTAAAAGCTTCACTAGGATCAGGCCTACTTGCTATGCCATTGGCTTTCTCAAATTCTGGCTGGTTAATAGGCATTATCGGTACTTTTATTATCGCAATTATTTGTGGACACTGCGTTCACATATTTGTAAGTATAATTTCTATATTTTTTATTAGATAAATGCATAATATTTGAATAGAGCGGCACACACTGAATTCAGATGATGATTTTTTATTATATTCCTAGAGCAAAAAGGAGTGCGATTAGTTTTAATTCCACCTCCATAAAGACAATTGTATTTGCCGTGTAACACGAGACTACTGATCCATTTTTTTTTAGATATAGTAACAAAGTCTACCCAGCCACAGCTCAAACCATGAATGTGATATTTCATAATACAGTGACGTACGTATCAGACTGCCGAGACGGGGTCTCGAGTACGATCCCCAGTCATTGCGGGCACAGACCTATTATTATTTTATTATTACAATTGGAGACACCGGAAGCCGGACGGACGATCCACCCACGAAGCTTGTTGGCCACTTCATCCATTTTCCCAGCCCTCCCGTAGGGGAGCGCGTGGTTATTCCAGCATTCACGGCGCCCCTACAACCCTTTTTGTGTCCTTGCACAATCTTACGACCTGTTCCACCTTCAGATCCTTCAACTCCTCCGTGTCAAGTGTGTCCGATCCCAGAAGTTCTCATCTAATTAGTGAGTACATGGGACACTCGGCCAGTATGTGGAAACTGGTCTCTTCTGTCTCCATGCACTCCGGACAATTGGGGTCAGTCATCTCTCCGATCACTGTTAGGTGTCTGTTTAGTCTGCAGTGTCCTGTTATTACTTCTATGACGAGCCTCATGTTCCCTCTTGAGAGTTTGGTCATTTGGCTTGTGTTTTTCTTGTTGATGCCCTTGATAAAGATCTTCGACTGTCTCATGCCTGTCGATGATCTCCATCGTCGGTTAGTGTCTGCTGTAATACTGCAGCTAATTACTTCCTTGGTGATTTTGTGCGATATTGGGAGCCAGGGCTCCGGCCCCACCAAGGTTTTATCGGCGCCGTCTCTGGCAAGTTTGTCAGCTGTCTCGTTGCCCATGTTGCCCTCATGGCACCCAGGTGACTGTTAAGTCGACTTTTTTGGCCAGTTTCCTAATTTCTCGTTACTTTCCTTTACGATTGCTGAGGTCGTTTCCGCTTTACTTAGTGCCTTCAGCACCGCCTGGCTGTCGCTGTACATGGTCACCATGTTGATGTTGTTCAGGTGTTTGACCAGCTCAGCACATTCCTTTATGGCGTATACTTCAGCTTGGAAGACACTTGCGTATTTGCCTAAGGATATTGATCTATTTATCTCTGATCCGTCTTCGCCCTTAATGTGTATTCCAGATCCAGATAGCTTTGTTATTTCCTTCCTTAAGCCGTCCGTGTAGCAGACAGTGCCACTGGCATCTGTCCTCCAGTGTGTACTCTGTACTTCTTGTCGAAGATTCTCTCCTTCCTAATCAGGTCATTGTTAGAGAGGATCATCGGCAGCCTCTCTTCGTACTTCTTGCTGATACTGGCATGGCCTTTATCCATAATGGTTCCGGTCCATTGGCCAGTGCTCCTGAGTTTGAACCATTGTTCGGTTGCTATTCTTTTTATTTCTTCTCTAAACGGTTAAGCCTCAATATGATTTCGATCACGGCTGTGGGAGTTGTCCTCATCGCGCCCGTGATCATCAGAGCTGCTAACCTTTAGACTTTGTCTAGTTCGGCTTTATTTCTCCCAATGGCAGTCTTATGCCACCATACAAGGGCACCATATAGGATTCTTGGCAGGATAATTGCTTTGTAGATTCATAGCACTATCGCTGGTTTCATCCCCCATGTTCTTACTATTACGCTTTTGCACTGCATCATGGCCATTTTGGCGTTTAGGCATGTGTTGCTGATGTGAGTCTTGAAGGTGAGCTTGCTATCCAGTGTTACCCCTAGATATTTGACTTCCTTGACCGTTTCCAAGGCTTGGTTATCCAGGTGCACCGGGGCAGTTCTTCCTATTTTTCTTTTCTTCGTGAACAAGACTATCTTGGTTTTATCAGGGTTGAGGTTAAGGCCTTTGCTCCTGCACCATACTAATGTTTATTTTATGCCTCTGCTCATGATATCGCACATGACGCTGAGAACTCTGCCTGTGATCAGGAGCACTCCATCGTTCGAGTACACTTGTGTGTATATGTGCATCCTGTTAATCTTGTTTACTAATTCGTCTATTAACAGGCACCACAGTAGTGGCGATAGACATCCTTCTTGGGGGAAGCCTCTTCTCGCTATCACCGTGTGTGTTGTATCTGCAATCTCTGTTTTTATCAGCCGGTGTCCTAGCATAGCTTTCACCCATTCTGATATATCTTTGTCGATTCCTTCGCGATCTAATGCGGTAGCTCTGTCAAAAGCGCCCTCTACATCAAAGAAGCAGCCCAGTGCATACTGTGTTGTCTATTGATCTCTGCACTCTTGTAACCAGATTGTGGAGGGCCGTTTCGGTGGACTTGCCCTATATATGCATAATGGTTTTGGTGGAGTGGAGATTCATTCTTGTTTATTTGTTGTCTTATTAATCTGTCCAGTATTTTCTGTAATGTCTTAAGAAGGAATGAGGAGAGGCTAATGCACCTGAAGGATTTGGCCTCTTGATATGATGTCTTCCCTTGTTTAGGGATGAACACTGCTCTTACCTCTTTCCATTTCCTTGGGATATATCCAGCTCTGATGCTACTGTTGTAGAAAGCCAGTATATCTTGGCTTATATACTTGCTGGTTACCTGTTACATTTTGGGGAAGATTTCGTCCGGTCCATCCGCCTTGTACGGCTGGAATGATCGTATACTCCACTGTAAATGTTCTTCTGTGATAAGGGCCTTCGACTGTGGGTCCTCTATGGGGTATGAGCGGGCACACACCTATGACTTTACATAGTTATGTGTGTATACAAAAATGTTAAATATCACTCGCTTAGTAATGTGTCCCCTATTACATTGGGACCTAAACATAACTGGGGAATCGTGGGTGGGTAATACACCTCTGCCTACCTCTCCGGGGATACAGGCGTGAAGTTATGTTTATGTATGTATATAGCATTCGCTGTCTAACACTGTGGTTTGTTTTAGGTAGCCACGTCAAGAGGTTGTTGTCGGTTGGAACACAAGCCATTACTTAGTTATTCAGAAACGTGCTACTCTGCTTTTGCCAACGGGCCCAAGTTTATCCAGTCGTATGCAAACTTTGCAAAGTAAGTACTTAGCTACTCTTAATTTGAACTGAGATGACTATCGAAAATTCGCCTCAGATAAAAAGGTATATTAATCTAAACCTTTTTATATACGCATCTTGTTTTGTTTATCGTTATTTTACAGTTACATACTTCGTTACGTCACAATCGTACTCGAAACACCCGTATCACTTAATATGGACTTTAAGTAGCAGAGTACTGCATTTCGTATAGTTTGTAAGAAAATAGAGGTCCTGCCTCTTTTGCTTTTTTAGACTCTCGTCTTTTTTATCTCGCTTCCCCTCTGCAGATGCCAGCCAAGAATAGTACCTCTGTTCTACATATATTCATAGACTATGGTAATCACACCACAGAGAATTTGATAAAAAAGTGAAAGATTGGCAGCAATTATATAGTTTTGAAAATAAACCTTACAGTATGATACTTTACAACAAAAAATACCTTATAATGCTGTTATTATGCAGTTGTCCATACATTTTAATGATACTGTGTGGAATATCTGACAGTGGTCATTATGATGATCTCAAATATTATATTGTTTCTAAGCCCCTGATCGACAGACGAGTAAAACTGCGGTTTAAACGCTCGACAGCGTATCACAGCAATACCGCGGTTTTAAAAACCGACAAAACTAGGTCTTGCTTCGTCAGTTATATTTTAATTATTGGTGGACGAGCAGACGGACGAAACCATTTGAGTTAGTGTAGTGTTTTAAAGACAAATAAATAAATGTAGTGATAAGTGCTGCGTATAAAGAACACATGAACAAAGTGTCTTCGCCTTAATAAAAACTAAGTAAGTGTTTATGGACGCATTCTTAGAATTATGTTTACGCAGTAATTTAGGTGAAATGTATTTACTTATTAGTCAACAAGGCTAGATTTTAATATAAATAAAGTATTGTTTACAGTACTTTATTAGGGAAAAAAAAAATTCAAATGCGGAAACCGGTTGGACGATCCACCCACGACGTTTACTTCACTTCATCCACTGCATGGGCCACTTCATTCATTTTCCCAACCCTCCCATTGGAAAGAGCGTGGTCAATCCAGCTTTCACAGCGCCCCTTCAAATCTTTTTCTTTCCTTGCAGAATCTTGCAATCTGTTCCACCTTCAGATCCTTCAACTCCTCCTTATCCAGTGTGTCCCATCTCAGAAGTTCCCATCTGCACTTGACACTCGGTCAGTATGCCTTGACACTCGATCAGTAGGTGGAAAGTGGTCTCTTCTGTCTTCATGCACTCCCGTAAATTGGGGTCAGTCTTCACTCCAATCACTTTTAGGCCTGTCCTGTTTTTACTTCTATGACGAGCTTCATATTTGGCTCGTCTTTTTCTTATCAATGCCCTTGATGAAGATCTTCGACTGTCTAATCCTGTTGAGGATCTTCATCTTGGGAGCCAGGGCTCCGGCCTCACCAAATTTTCATCGGCACCGTCTCTGGCTAGTTTGTCAGCTGTCTCGTTGCCCATGTTGCCCTCGTATCCGGGCACCCAGGCGATTGTTAAGTCGACTTTCTGGGCCAGCTTCTCTAGTGACTTTTTAAATTCCTTTACAATTGCTGAGGTCGTCCTCTCTTCTTCCCCCGGACCGCCACAAGGTGTAGACGTGCTCAAATCTGCGTTCATTTGCATAATTATTTATCTAAATTAAATCAAAGCCAAGTTAAATCGCATAGAAAAATAGGACCACATAATTAACGAGGAGTCAAGACACAAGCAAAAGACCGAGGACCGTCGACCTCCGAAGTATTCATATCATCCTGGTACATTGAGACAACTCGGACAAGAAAAAAGGTATGATTCACGCCCTTTTATACTTTTGAAGACGAATCAGCGCCTGCGCAGCTGTCGCCATTGTAAGCAGTGTTTAATTGATCCGCCCACTTGCTTGTAATTGGTCCGCAAAACTCCACCCTCAACTGTGGGTCAACGTACCTGTGTGAGAACTGGTAAATTAATAAATTATTTATGCATTTCATAACCTGTTTGACTTTGTCACTGGCTGGAATAATAAGGTGCCGTACAACTTGGTTGAAGTAAATCAAGTCTATATCCAAAATACTTCGGTCTCTCTAGTATCCGACTGAAGAATAAGAATGAAATAAGAAGTAGCTTACCTCGGAGCAACGAAGTCTGATTTCAGTATCATCATCTGCCATTTTTCAATAAATTCTAAGAAATAATATTCACCGGCCGATGATTGAGATTGTATTGTTGCCGGTGTTGGTGTGAATCTATCTATCGCAGCATACTGTCACTCACCTGCTTCACGTTTACCTTATTGGAGAACGCACCCACTACAATACTGAGTATACTTGTATACGGGTATATCTGGTAATTACCTACTAATAACATCTATCGAACTCGTCCGAAACTACCCCGTACAATCTAATATTCTTCTGTAGCTGTTAAAAATGCAAGAACTAGGCAATAGATCGTTATCTGAGTCAAACATTACCGACCAGGCAGAACAGCCCACCCCTCCTACTTATGTATACCAACGATCCAAACGCCCAAGAGGACGGGATTACGACAACGACGACTTCATGGCCTTCAAGGAGGAAATAAAAAACATGATCTCAACCATGATGAATAAACAGGCGGATGAATTTAAAAAATTTCACCCGACACTAATGGAAATAAAAACAACAAATACAAATATAGAAAATGCAATGGCTGTTTTGTCAGCGCAAAATGACGATCTTAAGAAGAAGATGGAGCAACTGGAGGCCCGGGTGAGGAAAGACAGCGACTACATTGTGATTTTAGAAGACAAAATCGAAGATCTCCAAAGGGAAAGCCGTAAGTCCAACATCGAACTAAAAAACGTGCCAAAAGTAGCTAAAGAATCGAAAGATGACCTCCTAAATATGGCTAAGAAATTATCGGAGGCGGTAGACTGTACAATTGAGACGAGAGGCATCAAAGACGTATACCGGGTACAAAACAAACGTACCAACACCAGGACCAGCTCAATAATAGTTGAACTAAGCTCTACCATACTTAAAACTGAACTGCTCCATAAATGCAAAGAATATAACAGGAAGCATAGCGATAAAATCTGTGCAAAAAATCTTGGATTTAAAAGTGATGAATATACCCCAATATATGTTTCGGAGCAACTAACTGCTAAAGGGTCAAGACTGTTTTTTCTTGCTCGCGACCTAGCTAAGTCCAGAGAGTATAGATATTGCTGGACCTCGTACGGCAAAATATTTGTTAAGAAAGGCGATGACTCACCTTCTATAATTATAAAAAGTGAAGCGCAGGTGAATAACCTTATGCAACTTAAATGACTAGAGGAAATATCAGTGTATTCCTTTTGTAGTAAATTTTGCAACTTACCAAAACACCTCAGTCATTCTTTTAACATTTTAATTTTTAATCATTTTATATGTAAAGATATGTATAGAAAAAGCGAGACCACTCAACATTTACTAACAATAAGACTACACGTAAAGCCTATTATCACCACTATTCAAAAAATACCTAACACTCACACATGTATACCCTTAAAGACACGTACTTCATTATTAATTATAAATACGATTATGGATAAAACCCTACAAACACTAAATAAAATTGATGAAACAGTTACTGCTCACGTTTATGACTGTTCTTCAGAGGATTTTCCAAATCTTATTCAGGTGACCCCCACAGACTTCACCATCGTTTCCCAAAATATAGTAAGCGTTTATAATGCCAAAATACATGACTTTCTCCTAAACCTACAAAGTCTAAAAACAGAGATTGATATTATAGCTTTGAGCGAATGCAGACTTAATAGGGACAAGCCAATACCTCAAATTCAAAATTACACATCTTATCAGTCTACAAATCACCTTAACGCAGCGGATGGAGTGGTCACCTACATTAAAAATACACATGAACCTGATGTACAGGAAGTGATATTAACACACGCGTCCTGTCGTCAAATTAATATAAACCCCGACCTTTTAGTACTGGCCATTTACCGATCTCCATCAAATTTAAAAGCAGATGAATTCATTAATTCCCTTAGTCAACACTTAACTACTATTGCATCTTGTAAAAATATTGTGATAACTGGTGATATAAATATAAATTTGATATATTTCGATAAAGAAATATTGGAAGAACGCTCAAATAGACATACATATCTAAACATGTTGGCTATGCATGGCTTACTTCCAGGTCACAAACTACCTACTCGAAAGAAAAGGTGCCTCGACCATTTTATGGTAAAACTTAGTCCACTAAACAATAAACCTACTATTGCTATTATTAAAACAACCATCACAGATCATTTAACTATATTTTTAAAACTATCCCCCCAAATTCAAATGACTAAACAGAAAAGGTCCTTCATAAGAACAACACTTGATATAGATAACGCACTCGAGTGGTTAAAACAAAGTGAATTCCTATCTCTAATAAATATAAATGATCCTAACATTCTTACTGACCGCATGATATATATATTACAATCATGTCTTGCAGCCAACACCGTCACTAAGAAAATTCCTTTAAGATACCAAATGATCAAACCATGGATGACCTTTGGTTTACTTCGCTGCATCCGGAACCGGAATGATATGCAAAAAAGACTTAAACAAGATCCTTTCAACGAAATATTAAAAATAACATATAAAAGATACCGTAATTACTGCAACTGTCTAATAAAAAAGCAAAAACGTAAACACGACAAAGACCTGTTAGTAAAAGTGCAGAAACACCCTAAAAAGCTATGGGATACAATAAATAACATTACCCAGCGTAAACCAAAGAAAACCCCCAATACAGATTTACTTGAAATAAAGGCTACCCCAGAGGAATCTGCTGATACAGTAAATAAATACTTCTCTTACATAGGTAAGATTCTTGCCAACGAAATCAGTGCTAGAACTACTACAGAAAGCAATATAAACCCTGATATATCTAAACATCCACCGTTAACATCCTTTGGAATTTTGAACACGGATCGTTATGAGGTACATAACATTCTGATAAACCTTAAATCTGACAGCGCCCCTGGCTGGGATAATATCCCAGTAAGATTTCTAAATGCTGCTTGTGGTTTTGTCGTTCCAGTTGTATCCCATTTGGCAAACTTATGTTTCGAGCACTCAATTTTTCCCTCTGCTATGAAATTAGCATTAATTACACCTGTGTTCAAGGATGGGGACAGAACAGATATGTCAAATTATAGGCCTATCTCTGTCTTGACATCTATGTCGAAAATTATAGAGAGATTAATAAACTCGCGACTGATAAATTATCTCAACCAAGCAAAACTATTATCACCTTTTCAGTTTGGTTTCAGGCAAGGCAGGTCGACTGAGGATGCAGTGTTGGCGCTTACCTCTACTGTAACTAGTATAGTAGATAGGGGAGATAGGTGCCTCACTGTCTTCCTTGATCTTAAAAAAGCCTTCGACACCGTGTCTGTTCCCATCCTTCTGGACAGATTAGAGCAACACGGCATAAGAGGATCTCCCCTTCAATTGATCAAAGATTATCTGACTGACAGAAAACAAAAAGTTAAGCTCTCTGACGTCACCAGCTCAGAAGAGGAGGTAACTTATGGTGTTGGACAGGGTAGTGTCCTCGGCCCAACTTTATTCCTACTCTATATAAATAGCCTCTGTAATATGAAAATTGAAGGAGCTCACATTTACTCGTATGCAGATGACACCGCTATAGTTTTAGCCGCTTGGCTTGACCTAAACCTACTAACTCTTAACACCTCCAAAACTAAATTTATCTGCTTCACCAAGTATGGGTGTTCTCAGCCACCAGACCTTAATATAACAATACATAAGTGCCAACGTATTTCAAGCTCATTGTGTACCTGCGCGAAAATTGAAAAAGTTAAGTGTGTCAAATACCTTGGTATAATGATCGACCAGCGCCTATCATGGCACAACCACACTGAACTTTTAATGGCAAGAGTAAGGAAACTGATCTGGACATTTAAGATATTGCGACACGTAACATCGAAAAGTCTGCTACAGCAGATTTACATATCACTGGCACAATCAGTGCTGGCATATTGCTTGCCAGCTTGGGGAGGAGCCACCAAAATCAAGTTTCTAGAACTCGAACGAGCTCAAAGGTCCCTGCTTAAGGTTATGTTTTTTAGGCCCTTTAGATTTCCAACAGAAACTCTCTATACCAACTCATCTCTTTTGACGGTCAGAAAACTTTATGTACTTCTAGTAACTCTGAAAAAATACAAAACACTGATCTTTGACCCAAATAAACTAACTGGTAGGCGGAAAAATTTTGTAGCACCTACAGTTATGGTCAAATCTACTTTTGCTGATCGACAATACACGAGGCAATCAGCACGTCTGTATAACTTGATCAGCAAAGAGATAGACATTTACTCCCTTACTCTGCGAGACTGTAAGAATGCTGTAGTAGACTGGCTAAAGTCCAAAACATATAATGATATGGAACAAATAATACAGGTACTCAACTTATAACATCCTTCTATCCTTTTAACCTATTTATATCATCTCGCAGTATTAATCTCAGTTTATGCTCTGGTGCCCTTGCCTGATAATTGTAGGGAAAGGGCATCAGTGAGCAAATGATTTATTTGCTTGACACACAAAACCAACAGTTCACCCTGCCGACAACCCACTAACACGCACACTACAAACACACGCACACTTACATACACCCTCTCTTTCTCTTACACACACACAACCCTGCACACACACACACACACACACACATACACACACTCACACACGCACGCGCTTTCTTTATAAACTGTGCACCTTCGCTTTTCCTATGGATCTTATTTATGTTGTATTAAATTTAGTAGTAATTTTTAGTTAGGTAGTAATTTTGTATTAATTCACTGTTAAAGTAAAATAACCTCTTGAAAACTAAAACTGAGAAACAACTATTGTGGAAGAAGGAAATTCCCAAACACAAGCATTATGTTTGCTTACATGGGAATTTCTACCGAAACTATTTTTGACCGAACATTGTGATTTCAATAAAGTTATTTATTTATTTATTTATTCTCTTTGTGTCACTTTGTACCTTATTAAGTTAGGTACCTTCTAATATCATCATCATCTTAGCGTGGTTTTCAATTGCATTCGAGGCTAAGCGCACCTCGGGCTCCAGCCGCTGCGCCAGGTGCGCTTACTCCTTCTGCTTACTGTTCCCTTTTTTCTATCCAAAGTTTCACTTTTTTTTTTTTTTATCGTGCGGAAATCCCTTCGGATACCCCCCCGCCGGCCAGCGGGGGCGGTTAAGGTACATGACTAGGTACCTAAAGACTGTTAGACTTTAGACGCTTATTTAAATTTGAAATAATCTTTTATTCTATGTTTTATTTGCTGTTAACTCTTATCTATTTAATTGTGTCAGAATGTGGAAAACCGCACTAGTGTGTAAGTATAAATAAGTACGCAAGTCAATTATACTGTTGAAAATTACCAACATAACATGAAATTTATTCTTTTCAGGATATTTGCAGAATTTGCTTTGTTTTTTACTTACACTGGTGTCTGTTGTATATTCACTGTACTAATAGCTACTTCAATAAAGCAGGTAGGTTCAATCTTCATATCGATGATGGTGGAAAGGAAAATCTTCTAAGGCGCTATTTCGGCCAAAAGGAGTTATACATATCGTTGATTAAAAATTTTATTTGGCGTCGATTTTTATAGCCATCGGAGCATATTTTGGCGTTTTAGAAATTTTCCTTACCATCGCCAGTATGGGCAGCATCTAATTTTCAGCCTCTTAAATGACGTATTTCTGGTGATTTTGAGATAGAAGTCGGTTAAGAGTCTGATTTTTGAGCTATATACTGAATAGATATTGATTTTAAGATTTTTTTCTTAAAACAAATTATTTGCGAGTTATTTTGGACATAAAATGTTTTTGTTTATAGTTTTTTTTTTATAAAAATATCCGTATAAAAAGTGTTTCATTGTTGTACTTACCTAATGAATGTCGCTTAAGATAAAAAAATAGTTGAGGTAATATCCTTAAATGTGACATAAGAATACGAACATTGAAAAAAATTAGGCAAGGCTTGTGCTGATTTCAAAAAGCTTGTAGCGCACTTAGGAAAACACAAAGAAACATCTTGTGCGGTACAAGCTTTTAAAATCAGCAGCACAACCCTTGCATAAAATTATTATTTTCGCTTCAGTGCAACGATTTTTTTAAATAAATGCTTATTTTTTAAGTAGTTTTATTATAAACTATTTATTTTGATTTTCAGTTGTTCGTTACACTCTGTATTGACATATTTTTATAATTCAAGGTGGTGCATAAATATATATGCAGAAACTGATTTATTCATACAAACCAACAGACAGGCATACATCACAAATAGACATACACGCACGTTACATTAGTAAGGCTAAATTTGTGGTATTTTTCTGTTATACCAGAAGTGATCCCACGTCGTGCAGCTAGTAATCTGTTATTACAGAGTTACAAGGTTTATACTTGTAGGTGCTATCTATACATAAGTTTATTGCTCTTCTAATATAGTTGTGCCGTAGTATTTGGCAGATAACAGATATAGAGTGTCTTTATGTACTTATACTGAGATTTTATACTAAATTCAAAATACAGCTATAAAATTTTCTATAAGTATAAGCATGACTTTTACGAATAGGGGAATAATGAGATATGATGTATCTGTGTCATGCATGGTATTATATTGAAAATTAGCATAAATTATGCCCACATATTTGGATTTATGGAATCCCACCATGGTCTGAGCGTAAGCCAACCTCATCTGAAAGCCGGTACACCGCTGATTGACGGACAAGGTTTTGGCACAGGTTTTCCTGTCGATGTAGGTGGGAGGTCAGACGGCAGACACTCCCGTAACAGCCGTATAAGCCAAATCAATAGGAAGACTGTGCGAACCCTGGACTTCGAAATGCCACCGGGAAGATATGGATGCAAAATAACTGAGAGTTTAAACGAGTAATATTATCTATACGAGAACATTGATTTTTTAAGACAACTATGACGCTACACCTACACTGTGAAATATACGTGAGACATTCGTTTCAAAAAACAAATATATTATCCACCTCTCAAACATCTACAAACGGCGTAGTTTATTTGATTTGAGATTGACATTTAAATTACTATCACAATTCATTGAAATTGAAGCAATCAAATTGCTAACTTTTCCTATAGTTTTATATCGGAAAAAGAAAACATCCAGGACGGGACTTGAAACCACGACCTGTCCCTTACAGGGGGAATACTCTTAGCTATATATCGCAGAATTTCGAATATCTAGGAGGTCTCCAGGTAGCTCAGTTAGTCAGAGTATTCCTCCTGTAAGGGACTGGTGGGTTCAAGTCCCTTCATGGATGTTCTCTTTTTCTAAATCGCTATTAACGGAACATTTACCATGTCAATATGTTCTGTCCAGTTTCCGATATTTCCTATATTTGGATTTATTGTCATTGTCACGGGTTTTGCGAGCTAGTTGTTAGTAGAGAAACTGTATCGGTCTACCCTCGGTCCACTCATTACCACTACCACAGGCCGTGTTCTCGTTTCGTACCAGATCACGTTTCTGACACACAACACTCACAGTCTAGTCATACTGTTGATTGATGGTACTTGGTGGAACTTGCCACACATATTAAAATAATGCACCACAGGCACTTTTCCACTATATATTTAATAAATTATACCGGACCAGTTTCGCCTCACGGCTTTCTTAAAGATTTTTTTATATGGCAGTTATTAAGCATAGCTAACATTAGATGTATTGGAACTTTTAAAACAATAATATTTATAATGTAGGAAGATGTGAATGTGTAATGTCAGTTCTAAATTTTACCCTAAAAATTTGCCAGAGTAAAGTTTATGTATTTTTTAAATTAATTATACTACAAATACAAAATAATTATAATGGAACTAGCTGACCCGGCAGACTTCGTACTGCTTCAATCGATAGCACCTTTTAAACCTTCTCTGGACCTCCACAAATAATTCAAGACCAAAATTAGCCAAATCGGTCCAGCCGTTCTCGAGTTTTAGCGAGACTAACGAACATCAATTCATTTTTATATATAAAGAAGACTAGCTGACCCGGCAGACTTCGTACTGCCTCAATCGATGACAAACCTTTTAAACCTTCTCTGGACCTCCACAAATAATTCAAGACGAAAATCAGCCAAATCGGTCCAGCCGTTCTCGAGTTTTAGCGAGACTAACGAACAGCAATTCATTTTTATATATAAGAGAAGAAGATAAGAGAAGATTACAAATTTCAAGTGTCAAATTACTAAATGTCAAGAAATGAACATGTCAAAATGATTAAGTGTCAAAATTGAATTACATTTCTATGTCATACCGTATAATGTCATTTCCAACTAAAATTACATACTATTTTTACAATAAAATAAATAAATGTCAAATGTCAATAAGTACTATTCCAATTGTTAGTTATTCGGAGTTAAGATCAATAAATATATAGATGTCATTAAATACTGTAGTAAAGGTAAACGGTTTAAATTAATGTTGATTTAAAATAATGTTTCGGTTTTTATCAATGTATTTATTTCAATAGCCTCGAGGGTAATCATTTTTCTACCTTTGTCACAGCATTGTAGTACTTTGTAATTATTTTGGGATAATTGTGGCGAAACTGGTCAGGTGTAATTTTTTAAATTTATAGTGGAAAAGTACAAATGGTGCATTATTTCCACACAGTATTCACTCACCCGGATTTTCGAGATGCATTTTTTGTGGGCCTTGTGAAGATACGGATCAGATACCAGGATGCCAGATACTCGACAGTTGAAACCCATCCTCCCGATTGAAGTTCTTGTACTTTATAATTTCAATTGCTGCATTCTAGGTATATAGTGGCTTTCTGTCGAGAAAATCTGATAATTGTATAACTATAGGCGTAATAATCAAAATATAGATCATGGTCACTTCAACAGCACTCAGTTTATCTTACATAATTTAACTTAGATATTTAAAATTTTATAAAATAAAAAAAGCAAGTTTGTAATGATGAAGATAAAAGTGCAGTAGGTATGTAATTAATGTATATTTTTTGTTACAGATATTGGATACTTATGTGTCAACTGTAAGCTTTTCTGTGGAGTTATATTGTTTAATACTTCTAGTGCCGCTATGCCTCATGGTTCAAATCAGACACTTGAAATGGCTAGCACCTTTTTCCTTGTTGGCAAATATTATGCTTTTTGCAACATTTGTTATATGTCTTTACTACATATTTGGAGAAAAACTAACTTTTACGGATAAGGTTGCTGTAGGACAATTATCAAGATTACCTGCATTTTTGTCGTAAGTTTTTTTTTTCATTCTCACGAGTTGCTCGTATATGTTGTAGAATATACTGCTTCCAGGCTGTTTGGCCGTGGTCCATTGGAAACTTGTATTCCAGACGTTTCGTCGATCACTACGGTCGATATCTTCCGTGGTACAGGTCCGGACGCCGTCGAGTGCGGAGAACCTTCCTTGGCGGCGACTTCTCTGAGACTGATGTAGAGGCCCAAGTCATTGCCGTATTTATAGGCGCAGTTGAAGGGGGGAAACGACGTGATCGTTTCTGATTGGTCGAGAGCTGCGGAACCAATGCGCTCGATCCTGATTGGTCGAGGCTAAGCAAGGGAGTGTGTCCTCCGGATACTGGGGATGGTGTTGGCTTCGTCATGTTTGAATTGTGATGACGCGCGGCTCTCAGTGCTGGGTACCAATCTTTTTGGAGATAAAAACCTTCGTTTTTTCTATTGAAATTGTTGGGATGCTTGAATATTTCGATGAAGTATACCACTGAAGATGTCGACCGCAGTGATCGACGAAACGTCTGGAATACAAGTTTCCAATGGACCACGGCCAAACAGCTCGGAAGCAGTATATTCTACATGCAACGCCAGCCGTGAAAGCCTTAAGATTTATGCTCGTATATCAATTTGAATGATGACATCAGAGCATAGTAAAAACAAAGAAGCCGCGGTTGTCATAGGACATCCGGCTAATGTAAATAGCACAGTGATATGATAGAGCGTCATGTGTCATGCCATTTGCCATCTCAGCAAATAAGTCTGTCTTACTCCCAATAAATGTTTCACATCCAAGATAAAGGGAGATATAGATTCAGCTAAGGACATCACCACATTACCTTCAAAAATCAAGCTTGCATATTCCAAATTGAATTATATATTATTGATATTTTCATTAACGTATCAATCTTAGGCATACAATTTTCCAAAGACACCTAGAATAATTAAATCATAGCTGATACCGCCTTTTCTTTTCCTTCCTATTTCTTCAGGCCAATTATGTCGAACCTGGCATTTTCTCTAGCCAATATGATTTGGCAGTGCAGCAAAGTAGCACCAGTTAAACGCCAGCCTTTAGTCGTTACTCATCATCATCATCTTAGCGTTATGTCCCAATTGCTTCCGAGGCTACACTTCTAAGCCCAGGGTCCGCTTCCCTGCTTTTTCTTCTCCACTTCTCAATCTTGGGCATTCATGGTAGTGAGACCATTGCCACGTAAATCATCCCTTACGACGTCAAACCAGCGCTTCTTGGGTCTTCTCCTCCTACCGCGAAAGTGGCATGGCTGGAAATTTCTTACCCATGTAACCTGGCGATTACCGCAACACGTGGCTGAACCAGCAAAGGCAACACTCCTGTATTTTATCTGCGATGTCTCGGACATAAAGGCTGCCGCGAATGCGGGAGTTCCTCAAGCGATCATTGTGATTTACTGTGGATGAATTCTTTTTTGCGTGGATGAATGCTTCTGTCTAACAAATCGTCTAAATATCTGCCAAAAAAAATTATGTTTACTTTTTTCCATGCAATGTATCTTACGGACCTCGAACTACATTATTATTATACCTATAGTTTCGATAATTCTAGTCAGCTTCCTAACAGTTTTTACTATTACTTCAAGTCATGTTACATACCAGTACAGTACGATACGTTCTATTATTCCTTATGTATAAACAATAATTAAACTGGCAAACCTCATATTGAATAAATCACTTGTACTTTTCCACAATTATATAAAAGTACAAGTGATTTAAACGATATGTGTAGCAAGTTCCACCAAGTGCCATCAATCTCCAGTATAAACAGTCTGGCAAACCTCAGTTTCTAGATATTCATTTTAAAAAACACTCTAACAATACAGAACCGTTATCTTTGCAATGGAAGGAATTGGAGTTGTTATGCCCGTGGAGAATACAATGAAGAAACCGCAGCACTTTCTGGGCTGTCCAAGCGTGCTGGTTATAGCCATGACCACGGTGATGATGCTGTACAGCATCCTTGGTTTGTTCGGTTACTTCAGATACGGCGATGTATTGAAAGGAACTATTACATTGAATCTACCAATGGATGACTGGTATTGATATTGTTATATTTTTATAAAAAGTTTAATTTTCTTTCAATAAAATTAATCTTGTAATAAACGAGGGGCCTAAGATTTTTTGTTTTAAAAATCTGCAGACTGAAAATGTTTTGTAATTTATGTACCTGTGACCTTCGGCTATATGAAAAGCCATGTTGCCCACGGCAAAAGTGGTCCACTCTCCTGCAGCACCACCTCAACTTTGCCTCTAGTGACCGGACATATTTTGCTAGCATAAAAATGTCAATTAAAATGTAAATTTTTAGTCTTATTACATCTTCATAAATATCTACGCAATATTTTATTTACGAATGATATAGTACCTATACACCCATTTAGCACTTCTTTCATAATAAAATTATATAATTTAACCCAATAGCCTTTTGAGGTATACTAACAAGTTCACAGGGGTGGGGGAGACGAGTCTAACCACAATAGCGACTGGCAACATCGGTCATATTGTATCCTGGGATCAGTACAAAAAATATTAGAAGTTAGAATACGGCCTGCACATTTTCCGAGCGAATTATCTCTTGGTACCTCCTCTATATGTATCTGTACTCGCTTCGAGTTCAATTTTTTTTTAACACGTTCATAATCATCTGTATAAAAAAGTCTACATATTGTGTTAAATAAAGTATAAAGGACAATCAATTATTTAAATAAAATAATTCTAACGGATTCTATCGCGATTTATTTAGTGTAACTTTGTCAGTTAGATATTATAAAAACAAACTTTTTTTCAGGCCAGCAATTTGTGCAAAAGTTTTCATCTCAGTGTCTATTCTATTTACCTATCCTCTCCATTTCTTTGTCGTTATTGATATATTCACAAGATACTCCGAGCCTCATATCAAAGAAAAATATCGAAATATTGCACAAATTGGTGTGAGGACTTTCATTGTTTGTTTCTGCGGTAAGTTATGAGGTATTTCTATGTCAATATTTTAATTTTCATCTTATAGGAGGTGATAATTGTATCACCATGCTCTGAACTCATTTAGATACCAGTATGATGCGGTAACTACAGTGAATTTATAGAACTGATAATAATCACATGTCAATTAGTCATCTATATTAATAAAAATCAATGTTACTTTGTTTGTTTGAGCCATAAATGTTCAGATATCGTGAAAAACAAAATAAAAGTATACCTTCTGTATTTGTGTGTCAACTGGCCATTAAAAATATTATGCTAGGGTTGATATTGATACAGTTGTTGATACTTCACAAAATATAATGTCATCAAAATAATTTGGGCACAGTATATTTTATTTTATTTTTTCATAGGTACAATGTTAACGGCAAAAGAGAAATAAATAAATATTTTGAAAATGACACATCTAGTGGATTTACTTGAAGAAATAATATTCTTTACGAAATCTTATCGTAATTTGTTATTCAGAAAATAGGTCTTTTACTTTCTACATACAAGTACTTGCTATCATTATTAATAACAATGGCAAGCCTAAACCTAAAAGTAAATAATCGGAACCATAAAACTTATTTTCAATATTACTTACCGAATTTGCTTCAGTTTTAGTGAAGTTGGTGACGTGGTGACCTTCCACACATTTAAAATGCGTAAATTTAGTTATCGAACTAAATTTACGCACATACCTACATTCAAACAACTGTGTCAGTGACATTATTTTAAAGATATGTTAATTCTACTTTCTTTTTGTTTCCTGTGATACTTTTACCCATGAAACGAGTTTCAATTAAAAAATAAAATGAAAATTGTAATATTGGTACGAGACCGATATTTGAATTCGTATTATTTTAACATTGTAAGGCGTGTAGAATCATTACAGTACGTCTCTTGTAGCAAACAATATAGGCTAGATGTAATAAAGCTAGCAGGTCATTGTATTTCTGGTCAATTTAAGGGCTAGCACTACCGCAACCATTATGTACATATATTATAAATCTAATATGTTTATGTATTTTCAGGCGGTGTGGGTATGGCATTACCCTACTTAGAAAAAATAATTGACTTGGTAGGTGCACTATTCTATTCCACGCTTGGTCTCATCATACCAGGGATCGTTGAAACCGTTTTCCGTTGGAATGACCTTGGCAAATACAACTGGATTCTTTACAAGAACATATTAATTGTATTATTCGGCATGTTGAGTTTAATCAGTGGTTCAGCCGTGACAATAATGGATATCATGAAACTTGTTAACGGTGGACCTGAGTAACAATATAAGACAATTGTATAATAAATTATTGAATAGACACTTCTATCATACTATAACATTTCACGTATTATTCAATTTTTAAAAAAGGAATACAGATCTCGTAGAAAAAGATGTAGAATCCACTTAGTACCAAAAAGTAGAATGTAACTAACTCTACAAGACTGTATAAAGTCATTATTTGCAATGCAAAAAATAGGAATAACATTATATCTTACAATAGACTATCACCTAAGTGGTATAATAATAAAAAAGTAGTCAGTGTTCATTAGAATAAAACCGGCCAAGTACGAGTCGGACCCGCGCACGTAGGGTTCCGTGCCATAAAACAGCAAAATATCACATTTGTTGTATGGGACCCCCAAATTCAATATTTATTTTAATGTCACTATTTATTTTTAAAGTGAATATACAATTAAATACTCTGTGAATATTTCAAGCGCTTACCTCATCTATCAACTATCACGTTGTTGTATAGGAGCCCCACATAAATTATCTGTTTTTAGTATTTGTTGTTATAGCGGTAACAGAAATACATCATCTGACAATTTAAACTGTCTAGCTATCACGGTTCATGAGATACAGCCTGGTGACAAACATACAGACGGACGGACAATAGAGTCTTAGTAATTGCGTCCCGTTTTTACCTTTTGAGTACGGAACCCTAAAAAATAATAACGGTCGTTTTGCTTTCATGGCCAATAGTTTATGGTTAAATTTCCGAAGATACTTTTTGCTCTCCGTACCTATTTTTTCGTGCGGATGCCGCCCCAGATACCCCCCGCCGTCCAAAGGGGGTTGGTTATGTCAGAGTCCAACCGACTAAAACCGCATGCCGTCCGGTGTTTTCAGACGCGGGTGAAAGGTGGTCCACGAGGCATATTCTCGCACCCCGACTGACCCAACTATCCGAGCTTGAAAGAAAGGGCTGACTAATTGAACTACAAATTTTAATCATTTGGCTGAGACTTGGTCAGCCATCTTCAACGGGCTGATTTTCAACAACCACTTCGTTAAACGTTGAAAGATTCTTGTTCAATTAACTATCAGCCTAGGTATTTAATTAGATGCCGACTCTTACTGAATAGCCTAGGCCTATCCTATGAAGGCTTATTTAACGAGTTGGCTGCGGCATTATATACACACCGGACGGCTTTGGTCTTGCCGACCGCGGTAAACACTAAAGCAACAAATAACTTCCTGTCAGGTACTTATCTTTTTAAAGTATAGTAACGCCAGTCAATTGCTTTATTTGGCTTCCATAGTTAACTTGGTATTAGATTATGTTAGTTAATAAAATTGAGTACAAACCCATTTAGCCATTTTACTAATAATATAATAAAAGCATCGGTAGCTTAGTGGTTAAGGATTCGGCCTTACGATCGAGAAGTCTCGGGTTCAAATCCTAACCATTACACTACCCACGTGAACCCACTCCTAACACAAGCAATTTAGCTTAGCTGGAGGGGTTATGGGGAATAACAGTAATTTCGTTTACTAGACTCTTAAAAAAAAAGGTTTTTTTTTAAGTTACATACTTCATTATTAATTTTCCTGTAATAAATTACTATTACTAATACTGTCATTTATGATTCTCGTGTTTTACAATCACATTTTTATTTTAATAAATTAAATTATAGAAAAAAAAAATATCAAAAAAATACAATATTATAATTTTATAATATCGCAACTACTATAATGAATAATTAGGTTTACATGAAAATAATGTATCGCTGAATTTTTTCTTTACACTACTTTCTGTAATAAAAGTTTGCGTCAGTAGACCAGCAATATCTCTCTTTTAGAATAAGCAATGGTACATTATGATGATATGTATGGACGCTATTAAAAATTAAGTTAAATGTTCACTTTTAACTTCCCTACGCTCAACCAAACCAAACAAATGTTAAGTGGGAAAAAGCCCAAATTCAAGGATAAAAATAGATCAGAAACTCTAACTTTAAGAAGTTATTCACTACTAGCTATTGCCCGAGGCTCCGCTCGCGTGGAAGTCGCTTATTGTGTCCACTTCCACTCCCGCTCCCACTCCCACTCCCACTCCCACTCCCACGCCGACTCCGACTCCAACTCCGAATCCGACTCCGACTCCGACTCCGACTCCGACTCCGACTCCGACTCCGACTCCGACTCCGACTCCCACTCCGACCCCGACTCCTACTCCGACTCTGACTCCGTTTCCGACTCCAACTCACACTCACACTCACACTCACACTCACACTCCAACTCCCACTCCCACTCCGACTCCGACTCCGACTCCCACTCACACTCACACTCACACTCCGACTCCCACTCCCACTCCCACTCCCACTCCCACTCCCACTCCCACTCCACCTCCCACTCCCACTCTCACTCCCACTCCCACTCCCACTCCCACTCCCACTCCCACGCCCACTCCCACGCCCACTCCCACTCCCACTCCCACGCCCACTCCCACTCCCACTCCCACTCCCACACTCCCACTCCGACTCCGACTCCGACTCCCACTCCCACTCCCACTCCCACTCCCACTTCCACTCCCACTCCCACTCCCACTCCCACTCCCACTCCCACTCCCACTCCCACTCCCACTCGTGTTGTGATGTGATCAAAAAGATATGAAATAATTAGATATTGTAGCTTTCTATATGTGGAAGAATGATTGAAATCGGTCCAATAGTTTCGGAGCCTATTCGTTACAAACAAACAAACAAAAACCAAATCTTTCCTCTTTATAATATTAGTGTAGATGACTAGGTATAGCTTAAAAAGCTTTTAAAAAATCAAAGCAAATCGGTGCAGTGAACGCCTAATCGAACTCTTATGATATGTCCTCAAAAAGAAGATCACATGACCAAATACTTTAAATATCCATAGTGACTAAATATATGGCATTTACTATCCCCCTATATCCTACTAATATTATAAATGTGAACGTTTGGAGGGATGGATGTTTGTTACTCTTTCACGCAAAAACGTCGGACCGGATTTGGCTGATATTTGGTATGGGGATAGATTTTAGTCTGGAATAACCCATGGGAAGCGGGAACGCCAACAGATTTTCACGCGGACGAAGCCGCGAGCAAATGCTAGTATATCATTAAACCAAATCATTGAAGTTAGTATCTATGGTAACTAAATATGCCATTTACTGTATGTCATAAAACGAAACTATGTAGTTATCCATAATGGCTAAATATGTCATTTACAGGGGTATAGCATATAACGAAAATATTATAAACATTCATAATGGCTAAGTATACGGTTTACTGTATAAAATAAAATCATAACATGTAAGTAGGTACCTATCCATAGTAACTAAATATGTCATTTACTGTATGTATATCACAACACAAAAACATTGTAACTTAGTACCTACCTATAGTGACTAATATGTAATTTAATGTATATCATGAAACCAAAACATTGTATGCAGGACATGTAGGTATATATATAGCCTCTATGAAGGCTGAATATGTCAATTACATATTATACCTGTCATAAAACCAAAACTTTGTAAACATGTTACCGCTAATGTGTGTAAATCAGTTAGAGTGCAGATTAACTAGTTAATCTGCAGATTACTTAATTGGTTTAGTCCGTTAAAGTGAAAAAAAAATGTTTCAGTTGTAACATTAACTAATTAATCTACAGACTAACGGACATGCCTACGGTAAAGTTAATAAAACAGGTTTTTTGCTTGAATAAAACATTCGGATTCTTTGTAATTATTATATAATAATAAAACCGCGGTAGACTAGTGGTATGGGTAAAGGACTGCTGAGACGAGGTCTCGGGTTCGATCCCAGGTATTACCATAGCACACACCAATGACTTTTCGATGCTTTTCGAAGTTATGTGTGTATTTATCGCAGGTTTATAAGTTCCCGGTTAATGGCAATAGGCTCGCCACCTATTACATTGGGACCTAAAACATACACTGGCGAAACGTGGGTGCTAGCACCTCTGCCTACCCCTTCGGGGATATAGGCGTGAGTTTATGTTATGTTATGTTATGTTTATTTAATAGGTTAAATGCATACGCCACGGGAGCCTGCGAAGCGAGCTCGTGGATACCACGTGCCCCGACACGGATAGATTTCGGTTAGAAGAGTTTCAAAAATCTTTGCCAAGTGCCATTTTGACAAACGAATACGACTGCTAGCGTATGACACTTCACGAACGGTAACACAACAATAGTCGTAAACATAACGACAATCCCTTACATTGATTGTTCTATTCTATTCTATTCTACTAGTGATTTATTTGCATTTTATTTGTTTATTACACCAAGAAAAGCTTAGGCTAGGTAAATAATGCTAGGTAATAGGTAAATAAGCATAGGCTAAAATTATCAACTACACAAGTATGGAAGTATGGTAACACCTGTAGCTGAACTAGGACGAGCCTGCATCTCATTTTACAGCGCCAATCCTCTCCGAAAAAGTTGCACACTGGTCATCAACCTTTTTCAAAGTTAATATAAACAAGAAACAAAAACATGGTATAGTTATATCAGAGAAAAGGTACTTAATTAAATTAAATAATACAACACTGAAAATGCTGTGTAGTATGTAAAATGTGTGTGTTTTGTGTGTGAGTGGTTGTGAGGGCGTGTATGTATGTGTGAGGGGGTGTGTGTATATGAGCGTGAACTAATGTGTGTATATATAAGATACGATGTCTGATTCTCTGCCAAAGAGTGATACTGAATTCAAATAAACCGCTAGCTTTGAATGGTGATGACATTTTCAGTTTCATCATAGGTAAGTCTTTGTAGGTAGGTTATAAGTATTTGGACTTGGTGAGTGGATATAATATATTCAGGGCCCTGTTGAGTTTATTATATAAGAGCGGGCCAATAAAAATTGATAATTTTCGAATAAATGGTGTATTTGGTTTTTGCGTTTATTAAGATGACTTGTGTCATATGTAAGCTTGCTGAGTTGTTGGAGTATAATTCTTTTCATTAGTCATACTCTGAAAGTAGGTCTGAAGTTGCCTGAGGAGCGGGATGAAAGTAATACTTTTCATCCCTAGACAGAATCGCTTTCAACTGACAGCTGTCAAATTATTAAAAAAAAACTAATCCTATTTTTCTAAAGATTTAGATCGGAAAAAGAGAACATCTAGGACGGGACCCGAACCCGCGACCAGTCCCTTACATGGGGAATGCTCTGACCAACTTAGCCACCTAGACACGTCCCAGATATTCGAAATTCTCCGATATATCATATACGTCTTAAGGCGACATAACATACAAAATGCTTAAGAATTTAATTGAATTAATCCTATTTTCACATTTTAATGTACCAACCATGTACCAACTTTCTTCTATACAGCAACTCAATTACAGCGCGATGTAAAATTTAAATAAAATAAAGTTAAGTATTGATTAAAGAATATATATTTTTTAAATAACTTTACTTTAAAATTAGAATGATAAACGGGATACGGGATACGAAAAAGATACTAAACATGGTAAATATCCCGTTTATCATTCTAATTTTAATGTAAATGACCATGTCAATCTAAAATCAACTTTACTTTAGTTTAGTTTCAACAATTTCCTTAAAAAAACATAGATTTGGGCAAAATATTTACCATTTTTTCAATGATGAACATGAAAAATAATGGCTGAATAGCTGGCCGGCCACAGAAAAAAAAACAAACAAAATAGGCGAAAAAACGGGAATTCGATCTTCATTTGTTTTTCGATTTGAAGGTTTTACTCATTTTTAATCATTTTTTCTTTGGCTAATTCATGTTTTTATTTTTACTTTCCTTGTATTCGTAATGAAAAGCACAGTGTTTACCTCGGGTTAAAGACTTATTTAGTCCCTCGAACTCGTCTCGGGTAACAATGTACTATTGTATAAAAAGCTCTCTTACTGTGAGCACTTCGCTGTATTGGTATAATAGTGTAGTAGGAAATTAATAGGCTTAAAAGTAGACACTTTTAAGCTATGATTATTCATTTACTCAACGTGCCGTATACGTTGAGTAAATTCTATACTTTAATGTAATTTTAGGTGCTCCTCCCTAGGATGTTATACAATATGTAATAATTGACTGACATACGGCAAAATGGATCTTATTAGGCAATGAAGGATTTGTAACGTTTCTTAGGGTTTTAAAAACATAGATAATTTTCTGTACCCGAGGAGATATGGCCTTGATGTATTCTTTATATGAAAGATTACAGTCGATTATAACACCAAGGTATTTTATATTTCTAGTGCACTCGAGTGGCTTACAGAGGCAGTTATTAGTAGAGTTACATTCACGGTATATAATTTTATATCTGTCGTTAATGAAAAAAAAGAATTTTCAACGTTTAGAGTCAGCATGTTACAATTAAGCCAATTTTTAACCAAGTAAAGTCCGATTTGGGCTGCTGCAAAGACCCCATCCCATTTATTGGCGGAAAAAAGTAAAGGGGTGTCCTCCGCATAAGAAATGATTTCGCCTAGGGGTAGTTTTAAGTTAGTAAGGTCATTAATGTAAGCTAGAAATAAAGTCTTTGCCCGACTTTATTATTATGCTTCCTTGTGGTACGCCGTAGGTTACTGGAAGCTCATCACGGGTATATTTTCCCACTCGAGCACACTGATACCTATCCGAAAGCTTCAGTTGCCGCCCCCTTATACCAAGAGTTGCTAATTCTTATACCAGGGTTGGACCGAGATTGTATTAAAAGACTTTGCGAGGTCAAGGAACACATTTTTTTCCTGTGTCAAGAGCATTGCTGATATAGTTATTCAGTTGATGAACTGCTACATCAGTTGATCCACCCTCACGAAAGCCATGTTGGTTACTGGACAGCACATTGGATTTCTGGAGGCAGCTAACTAATCTCACATAAATTATATTCTCTAGTATTTTCGATAAAGATGGAAGGATAGATTGCCTGTAATTCTTAATTTGATTTCTATCTCCACTTTTATAAATAGGACGCACTTCGAATTTCTTCAATTGAGGACGGAAGATGACCAGTTTGGAGGCACAAATTAAAAATGAACGTTCGTCTACAACCTTAGGAAGTACGACCACGTTTCGGCTTGTCGTGTGGAGCTGGGTTGGCTACCCATACGACGGCGACGCAGTCTACGGGCTGTCACATTAGTGTATACCCTATTAAATTCTCCTAACGCTCCTACCTACTTAAAATCCCATCTCCATTTACTCGGTTCTAATCATAATAAAAATCTACGCTCCTCTAACAATCTCCTTCTTCACTGTCCCACTCACACTTCAAACCTCGTCCATTCCTCTTTCTCTATACAATCCATTCTCCTTTATGTGTATTTAATGTAAGTATATGTGTACGTTTATGTCTATATATATTATTATACTTAAGTATATTCTTTGCTAACTTATTTATATTTGAATATATACATTTTATATATGTATTAATATGTTTATCGGTTATAATATGTTCACCAAAAAATTATATCATACTAGATCACACACTCTCTCAATAATTTACTAGCACCTACCTTAACAATATCTCTGCATCACCCTAAGGTTGACTGGCATTAAGTCCGCCTTTGTACATTTATTTGTGCAATAAAGTTTAAATAAATAAATAAATAAACGTGAGTGGCGGCACAAGAATATTTTTGAATTGTTTGAGTAACTGGTTAGAGATGTGACTAGACTACAACTGAGCAGATACTTTTCATTTCAGGCCACTGATGTGTCGATTCACTTCCCCGTCTTCAACATCTCTCAGCACAAAGGAATGCAGCTGTGATAAATTGGCAGAATCGGTGTTGATAGTATAATTATTCATTTTGAGACTTTTCTCAGCAAGCGATTTACCTACGTTTATAAAATTTTGGTTTTGCCTAGGCTTATTCTTAGCCATCTACAATTGAGTTTCGTCATACGAAGGTTTTCTTAAAATTAAATATCAGTAATTTCTATACCTTCTGTATGTTGTTTGAATTATTTCATTATCAGGTGATATTTTTGCCACTTGTCTAGGCCTGCAGGAACACCAAACGCTTCGTGTTAGGTTACATGTGCTATTGCACAAAGAAATTGGAGACCTAAGAAGGCATAAAAGTACAGGCTATTATTTTTTCGATTTTAACCGGTTCGATTACCGAGTGTAGCAAGCGATTTTTTGAAAATCTTTGAATGTTTTTTTTTAATTAAAATTGAAGTATACTTTCAGTAAAATTGTCTACTTACATTATTTAAGATACTTTCGCTTCATGTGGCATAGCTGTGGGAGGCTCTGTATACACAGGCTGAATTTTTCAACTGGGTGCGAATGGCCAAATCCGAAACTATCAGCAATAGCGAAAAATGCTCATGGGAGTCTCGAGCCCATTTTTGATGAAAACTAAAACTAAACCCATTGATTCAGAAAAAAAAACACCCTGTATTATTACACAATTCGATAGTGCCGCTAATAAGCAATTAATTCTGGGAAGTAATGATATACGGCAAACTTAAGGAAAAATCCCATTTTTAACGAAATACATTTTCATATTCGTTACGTTACCTATCTATTACAACTAAACTGGTTAAAATTATTCAAAATTATGACGAGGTTCTCAAATTTCTCAATACATGGCTTGATTCTTCGTCTCAAGGATTGTACTGAATTCAGCATTAGGTACAATATTATTGATTTTATTTAATACACAATTATTGATTTACATTAAGTGTCTTTTTAGTATACAAGTAGTCGCCGTTGAGATGTAGCCCTACCAAGATCTCGGGAGACAAAGCCACTCACGTGCTAAGCAGTATGCCTGCTGATGAACGAGACGAGACTCTGGCGCAGGCTTTCATCTCGGGGTTGGGAAGTCAGAAGGCAGTTGCTCCCATAAAAGCGAAATCGAAAAACTTTTTAACAAAAAATTAAAACGCCGAAAAAACTGAAACGCAAAAAATTATAAACCGTTAGTATTTAACCTTAATAACTAGTTAGTTAGTTATTAAGAAGTTTCTTAAAGTAATGAAACTATATCTAAGTATATATTTTTGTTAATAGTTGAGTTTTTAATTAATTAAGTTCCTAAACTAATGTAAGTAAAGCTAAATAATTTTGAGTCGGCGCCAAACAAGCTATGTAATTGATTAATTACGTAAATCCTAATGAGCGGCGGCGGCGCGGCGCGATACACCATTTCGCCGGAAAATGATGAGCGTTCACGCAGTTAATGTCAGCGAGACAACAACCCGAACAGGCACACACGATACATCGTTGCGAGTGGTCGTACGGAGATCGTATTTTTGGGAATGTTAATGTTTATCGTAAGAGATTTCATGTTGCATTGTAAATTAGATTTGATTATTTCGTTAAATTTAAGGTAATTTACTGATCTTTGTACATTGATTGTTTGGCGCTGACTCAATTACTTAGCTATACTTACATTAGTTTAAGAACTTAGTTATTAAGGTTAATTAAAAATTCAACTATTTACAAAAATATGTACTTAGATATAGTTTCATTACTTTAAGAAGTTAGTTATTAAGGTTAAATAAAAAAGTTTTATAATTTTTTGCGTTTCAGTTTTTTCGGCGGTTTAATTTTTTGTTAAAAAGTTTTTATTTCATATTTTTTGGTGGCTATAATCCTCTAAGTAAGTAATCAAAAATTAAGCATGTAGTAATCTACATGCCTAATTTTTGATTACTTTTAAAATATCTACCTACCTTACTTAAGCTATTAACTTTCATATAATACTTCTTTACCCATTATTTGTTGCATAATATAAATACTTAAAAAAACAGCCTTTATTTTTTTTATTCCACTCTAGCTTTATATGCCAACATGGGTAGGACTACAAAAATGCTGCTCGAATGAGAAAAATATATTAATCAATACCTACAGAAATTAATGACTTATCGGACATTGAGAAACGTTTTATTTGCAGAGTAGTACCTTACAATCAGTGATTGAACAATCAATCAGCCCCTGTTTTCCTACAGAATATAAGAATTATAAAAATCGGACTACTCTATAAAAAGTTATGCGTGGTCATACATAAAAAAATATACGTGTCGACTTGAGAACCTCCTCCGTTTTTTCGTCGGTTAAAAAAGGACAAAGATTAAGCGGGATCCGGGCTCTGAGGTGAAAGTTTTAGTTACAACAGGGAATTGCTTAAGATGATGATGATGAAATGCCCCCAGAGAGCTATAAGATAATAATATATTTTTGTTCTCTTCTTACGTTGGGCCTATATAGGGATGTGAAGAATGTCGTAGAATATAAAATAATAGGATATCTATATTCAGACGCTGCTGGCTTATTTTTGAAAAGTTACTTTAAAATCCTATATTTACTTGTCAGGTCTTCAATCAGCATAATATTAGTACACATATAGTAAAAAAAGTGAAGCTAAATCTGTCTGGCGGGCATACGAACAAATTGACATTGATTGTCGTATTCATTGACCTTATATTTAGCACAATTTATTATAGTACATATATGAATTGACTTCATTTTGTTTAAGAGGTAATTTGGTCAAAAAATTCTATTGCTTAATAACTACATGTTTGGATATTGAAGGGATTGTAAGACGATAAGTAAGGATGCATTTTAAAATCTCGCTGTCATTTCGAGAAGATTGAAAATGACTCCCGAATCCGACAGGCTCCAACACACACTCTGAGTCAATATGGGTTTCGCTCCGGTTATGTGACCATGGATCCGGTGGACGCGGTGAATTACAATAAGAAGGTTTTTATGTCGCCAACTGCCACGAAATCATGGTACATGTCTCGTATGACGTCAATATAAGATATTGGAACATCTAGTATCCTTTTTTTTTTTTTATCGTGCGGAAATCCCTTCGGATACCCCCCCGCCGGCTAGCGGGGGCATTTATGTCGGGCTTGAACCGACTAAAATCGCACGCCGTCTCGGGTCTACAGACGCCGGGGTGTAAGGTTAAGGCCCATAGAGCATATCCCTCGCACCCCGACTGACCCGGCGCCGAAAGATGCTGGAAAGAGAATGGTCCATTCTTGGTTATTGAACATGGTGTTGTTAAGGGGCGTCATTACCTTCTCAAGAATGGTATCTTGATACACTTGTGCCGATGTCTTGATACCTTTTTCACAAAAGTATGGCTCAGTCACTCCAGACGCCGGGGTGTAAGGTTGCCCATAGAGCATATCCCTCGCACCCCGACTGACCCTGGGCCATCTCCGGTTTCGGATGGCCCCCGTTGTACCTATTAATAGCCCAGTACACAAACATTTTACTAATACCAAGCGTATGGAGAGTTTTAAAAATTGCATTTGGCTCCACACCTACTTTGTGTAATGCAATCACAGCGATTCGTTTCTCTTTATCACCCCACTCCATTTTAATATCGCAAAATATTGTACAATGTATTGGCGCCAAAATGAGAAAACACAATGAACAATCAAATATAAAAATTACAGATTCCAAATACAATTGTAATATTTTGTTTATTTTTAATTGTAACAGTAATTAGGGCCAGACTAAGTATAAATTATTTCAGCGTTTTCATTGAACTTTCAAGAACTGTAAATTAAATCAAATATGTATTCTTTTTGGACTTTTTAGACCATGGTTAGCAAAAATATCCATTGAGGATACAAGTGTGTGTTTGTCTTTGACCATATTTTGGTCATGCATTTTAATTACTTAATAATATAATCCTATATGTTATCTACTTACATGATTAGGTATGTAGCCATCTCTTCCTTTACAGATCACTGCAGTTCACACCTTATATTTGAACAAATGATAGCCGATTTGCACTATCGCGTAATGCCAGAGAAAATCACGTGGAAGACAGCTGTTTGTCGTAACTAATATTTTATTGCAAAAGTTGAAGCCAAATGCGCAGGTCTGTTCCAAATAGTTATATTTACAAATTTAGAAATTTCAGAGCTTTTAATTTGTCACAGTAATTTACATATTATCGTTGTGACTACATATCGTCGGCCTAGATGTGACCCCCCATATGTGACAACTAAAAAACTTTTCAGGAGAGAAAAAGAAATGCTCTGAAAACTAAATACCTACAATATATTTTTTAATATTTTTTACAACTGTTGACCTAAAAAACTATTGCTATATTAATGATGCATCTTATTACGTACTTGTGCGTTATTGTAATGTAAAACGCACGAGCTTTTTCCTTATAAGGTAAAACTCACGGTTTATCAAGATGATCCGTCTAAAACGTACGGTACTTTTTTAAATCTTAGCAAAGAGTTTTTATGTCAGAAAAGTTGTCTACATTTTATGAATGAAATTAACTTTGGGAATAAAAATATAATAAATAAATATTTAATTCTTTAATTTAATTAATTTTAACAATAAATTACAACCTGTAACAAAAACACAAATTTATTAATTTACTTTATTAGTAATACTGACTGTTTTTGTGCCTTTGCCTTAAAAATAGCACTGATGCGCGCGCATCGCCTACTTGTAAACAAGTACAAATTATTCCGCACGCTTTTTCTTTTCCCTGTATTATTTTGATTTGAAAATGTCGTCAAGTAGTGATGAATTTATTAATTCGACACCGCCAGAAGTCTGAGAGGCAGTGAAAAAGGCTACTCCAAGCCTCTTGCCCGAAAATCGACCAATAGATACTTATGCGTATCAAAATTTCATCACATGGAAAACAAGCAAAGATGGAAATTCATTTTCAGAAAGTGTGTTTTTAGCCTATTTTATGAAACTTTCTCAAAAATATAAGTCAAGCTCATTGTGGTGCCACTATTCAATGCTAAAAAGCAGTGTGAAAACAAAACATGGTATTGATATCAAGTCATACTCCAACTTGCTGGCATTTCTAAGAAGACGCTCAGATGGCCATGTGAGTAAAAAGTAGAAAGTATTTTCGGCTGACAATGTCATGACGTTCCTAAAAGAAGGTCCGGATTGCCGATATTTGGCAACAAAAGTCAGTTGAAACTAAAATATTGGTCTAGGTGGCTCAGTTGGTCAGAGCATTCCCCCTGTAAGGGACTGGTTGCGGGTTCAAGTCCCGTCCTAGATGATCTCTTTTTCCGATCTAAATCTACAAAATAGTGTTAGTAACTTCTTTCATTTTCGTATTCCTTTACAATATATCTCTATCTCTGTTCAGGTTGTATTAATATACGAGTATGTACCCACAAAGTAGACAGGTGCCCTGTCTTCAAGGCCATTAAGACGGCGGCAACAAATATCATCGCTGACGTACGTGCAAACCCCAGCAGGCTTAAAAAATTGTGTTTGAGTTTGTACCCAGGGTACATTAGGTAGGCTATATCGGCAGGGGATGATATTCCGATGTCTCCGTTAGGAAAAACAAGCTCAGTTGAGCGGTTCAAGGTGTTGGTGGACCGCGCTGATGTTGCCGTGTATTCTCCTGATGTTACAAAAGTCCACTTGTAACGCGGACGAGGATGCCACAAAACTCTTAATTTCTGTTGCTTTTGGCCATTTTAGAAGGGGGGGGGGGGGTACACGGTTAAGATAGTTTACGTGCTGACAGCGCAGGAGCGTAACAAGACTTCATGTCACTACTGAAAAGCAGCCACTCCGGCCTCTTCCTCCGGCATGACCAGCTGGTTCAGCTTCCTCGGATGAAGATTATGTACAGCCTGTGGGCGGCCAGCGGTTAACCGTTTCACCGGGTCTCCCTGACTGACACGCCAACATTTCACGCCCAAAATTGTCAGTGACGATATCTCAAGCCTCTGGTCTCCCCGCTGACAGCACTAACCCCTTCCAGTAAACTCTGGCTACCCTACTTACCGCCGGGAATACAACACGATGGTTATTATGGCCGCGGTCTTCTGTAGGGCGGAGGTACTACCCCAGTCGGAATATTCAATTTGGATCACTTCGTTGTTCGTCTAAGGGAAAATACTTTACCCTTATAGGATTTACCTTAACTCTGTCCGTCTGTCTAACTGTTTGTCTGTTTCGTTAAGAACTTTTTCTCAGGAACGCATGGAGGCATCAAGTTGAAATATAATAACACTATCTATTGCCCCCGACTTCATACGCGTTAATAATATAGAGTAGATCAATGTATGTATGTTTATTTATGCAGTCTCGATACTAACACGTAACTATTAAGTTATTTTATTTAACGGGCTGGATGACGTGTCGTGGTGCACTCGTTTGACATTGACAATTGGTAACATCGAAATCAATTATGCCCGATTCCTTAATATAATAGCGTGATGATTCATTCATGATTCATTATGAAATATTTATTCGCCTCTAATCAATTATCTTTTATACGTGGATAACTCTGCAGAGATTCGAAATTTAACATTTTACTGCTCATTACCTTCCCAGTATAGCGTGATGAGTTATAGTCTGGATTTTGATTATATCTACGTTCTGCTGAACTACAAAATTTCGTAAAGATCTACCTAGTAATAATAAAGTTGTCATCAATAATAGTTTAGACCGATTTTGCTCTACTGCTGCTATCATACCTATAATAGCGTGATGATATATAGCGCAGCTTATGACCATGCCCTAGATGAACTTTCATGAAAAATTTCAGCCAAATCTGTTCAGTGCTTTTCAAGTGATGCTCGGACATCGATAATAAAATGCAGACAAACAGATAAAACGAAAAACACAAAAATTCTAAAAATTACATTTCGGTATCGCTCCTAGAACACATCAATTATTTTTTTGAAAAAATATTCAATGCACAGTTTTCACCTCGTTACGATTTTATCATATGTATAGATGATGATACTGAGGTCAGCAACTTAACAAAAATAATAGGACCAATAACTTATTTCAGTAAATGAACTTTGACCTACATACTGTAGTCTACTTGGACCCGATCCCCCACCTACCTCTATTGCACAGGTTCATTATCTGCCAAAAGTGTTATATAGTGGTATATTTTTATTCTACAACTATGTATAGGAAACTACTATCACTACAGCGTACCAAATATTAATAAATGATACCAATACAGATTACACCTTTTGAATTTAGCATAGATAGGTACTTTAACCAAAAGAGGCAATAATGTGACTGATTCGTATGACGTAATAAAAAATATTCCTACAGCTTTCGTTAACGACGGTACCCATTAAGTAAATAGCGATTTGGTTTCTAGAAAGTATTTAACCAACAAACGTAAAGACATTTCAATATACAGGGAGTTTTGTCAAAGGTGCCAAAATTTGCACATTGGGTTCACACTTACGTACGAACAAACGAACCGTCACTTACATCAAACGTTATTTGACATCTGTCAATGTGTCACAACTAAACACACTCAAGTAATAATTGAAGTGGCTTATACAAAATAAACTAAAATTTGTATTCCTATAGTCTCAACGTTCGATATAATCATCATCATCATCAATCTCCGATATATAACTGACCTTTTTTTTTTCTTTTTTTCTCTTAACATTATTTTATGTTCAGAATGTCATAAAAATAAGGGTACATTTCATATGACATTCCGATATATTATGCGTCGAATATCTAGGACGTGTCTAGGTACTTCAGTTGGTAGGAGTATTCCCCTTGTAAGGGACTGGTCGCGCGTACAAGACCCGTCCTGGATGTTCATTTTTTCCGAACTAAATCTATTGGAAAAGTTAGTAGAGTTGCTTTAAAATTTAATTGAAGCAACTAATAAATTATTAATATTTGCTGATAATCATAATATATATTTATTAACTGAACTCCGTGTAATCACTTACTATCGTGATTCTTTTATGCCGGCTTTATTTTTATAGTTTTCTACAACGAGACGATAAAGATAAGACGAAAATAGTGCATGTAAGAAAATGTCATTACTATGCTCTTTTAATGTATCGTAAAGGAAACGGGAATACGGTATCAGTGAAAATATAGTTAATCAAAATCTTATATTTTATTTTAGGAGTAACAAAAAAAGTGTGCTGAGAAATTCCATAAAACCATTGTATATTGTATTAAGAAATTCTAGAGCAGCCTTTCGGCAAGTTATATTGTGTTCTTTAAAGCGAATAAGCTTCTTACCATTCATTATAGATGCTTATAAGATCGAAAGGAGTTTGAAGTAATAGTCTAAGAACCGGTGAAGATCAACCTTCACCCATCAGATAACCAGACAGGATATATTTTTTATCAAATATTATTCATGTATTAACCATACAATGATGACTTGCCTATCAAAAAGTGTTCATGGCTTTTTTAATCAAATTAATCTTAATAAAAAAAAAATTACCGGAAATGTTTAGTTCCAGCTAATAGTTTTTAACATAGAAAATATGCCACGATAGTCTTATAATTTAACAAACTTTCTTATAATACAACTTTGCGATTGGTTATTAGATCGGTGTATTTACCTATATCGACTTACCTGTTTATACCTGCTCACCAGGCAGTCATGAAAAAAATAAGTAGGTGTGCCTACCGAGGTATATTCTCTATGTTAAAAACTACTCGTTGGAATACAAATTTTGCGGTTATCAATACTGATGATGAAATTAATGTAATTAAAACTAGCCATGAACACTTTTTGGTAGGCAAATCATCATAGGCATGTTAATAGATGAATTATATTTAATTTAAGCGGCGATAGCCTAGTGGCGTACGTAACGGACTGCTGAGACGAGGTCGCGACTTCGATCCCCAGTCGCCCCGGGCATACACCTCTGACTTTTCGTAGTTATGTGTGCATTAATAAATGTTAATTATCGCTCGCTTAATAATGTGCCCGGTAGATGGCAATAGGCTCGCCCCCTATTACATTGGGTCCTTAACATAACTGGCGAATCGTGGGTGTGTAATACACCTCTGCCTACCCCTTCGGGGATACAGGCGTGAAGTTATGTTGTTATGTTATTAAATATTAAAATATTAAAAAATATATCCCATCTGGTTTTATAGATGGATGAAGGTCGATGTTCACTGGCTCCTCCATTATAACTTATATTATTTACCAGCCTTTTTCTTCTGCTATTGTACTCTACCTGTGTCTATTATAAATTTCAACCAAATTCATCCAGACGTTTTTGATTAAGTCAAACAATCAAAGTCATTTATATTAGTTAGGATTATATTAAGTACATTCATTATGTTAGCGTCATCAGTATCTTCTATTGGGCTGGCATCCATTACTCTGAAGACTACTAACAATAAAACCCTCATTAAGGACATCTCGACAAAGACTCGCCGGCACAGCCTGTTAGTAGTATAATATTATCTTAATGTACAGTGAACATTTCTAAACTACACAGTTACAATTATAATTGAATTATTTCAATGAATAATACCTGAACGCGATGTGGTTTTTGTTTATTAGAATTAACCAAAATATGACATTTGCTGCCTACTGTTAACTTAAGCTGTTCGAAAACAATGGTAAAGTAGATAGTAATGAAAACTAACACATCATCAACGCAATACAATTCCAATGTATTCCCTCAGTGTCTAAACAACGTAACATTTACAAATATTGTTATTTTATTGAACTAGTTAACGTAACATGAATAATGCGGTCCAAAATTCCAAATTCCAATGGCCCTTGAGCTAAATGTCGATCGATGCCAAGATGGTCCCTGAAGCGCTCACGTGTATTTTATATTTATAAGAAGATGAGCACTTGTACACTAGAAATATCTTCATTGACTGTGTCGCCGCTCACACAATATGTCGCTCGGGTGCAAATGCTTACATTTAAACATCTCTAGTACACAAACAAATAGTTCTAATTAAAATAAATCCAGTGCCTTCTTTGAATTGTATATTCCCAACGTTATATATTATAGTAGTGATAATGACGAATAGTTATAACATGAAGGACTTCAGTTCAACGTAAGTTTTAAATTATTTGGTTTTATATAATCATGAATTTCGAATTTCGCCTAACGCCGTTAACGATGACATACTTTATATTTATTAGATCCTGAAGAATAAAAAAGCTTTCTTTCAAAATAATATTTTCGTGAATGTTTATATTAAAATTTGAGGGTCAAAGTTAAATTTGTGTATAAACTTTTTTTATTACATATTTTTATCTAGTTACGTTACCTTGAGTTACAATAGAAGTGTCTAAAAATTTAAATCATGTGTGCTTTGAAAAATTGTAGCTATTTTTAAAGGAAACTATTAGTCCCACGTTCATTTTTAAATTAATAGGTGACAATGTTGAAGGGCACGCCGCAATAGCGGCGGTAAGGCCCATCATGGAGGATTGGCTAGAGAGGCGACACGGAAGCCTCTCGTACCGACTGACGCAGGTGATCTCCGGGAAGGGGTGCTTCGGGGACCACCTGCATGAAGCACGAAGGAGCCAACGCCTGAGTGTCATCACTGCGACGCGAGCGAGGACTCAGGGCTGCACACGCTGGCGGACTGCCCGGCGTGGGAGGCGCCGAGGCCTGACCTCGTGGCAGCCATCGGGGTGGGAGTCCTCTCGCTCGGCAGCATGATTGCGGCAATGGTGCGGAGCGCGAGCGCGTGGGCCGCCGCCACCTCCTTCTGCGAGCATATAATGCTCGCGAAGGAGATGGCAGAGCGCGCCCGGGAGAGATTGAGAACTCTCCCGGCCCACCAAGCCCGCAACTTGCTCGCCGCGCGTCGCAGGTGACTCAGGCGCCGGAGGTCACTTAACGACCTCCGTCCTCCATGAGCGCAGGCCTGGGGGTGGCGGGTGAGGCCGCCTGTCACCCCAGCAGAACCAGGCCGGGACGGTGGGGTGACTAGCGCCCCTCCCCCAAACCGGGGCAAGACGGGGACACCGTGGTTCCCAAACCCGAGGGGGCCATCTCGAAACCGGAGATGGCCCAGGGTCAGTCGGGGTGCGAGGGATATGCTCTATGGGCAACCTTACACCCCGGCGTTTGTAGACCCGAGACGGCGTGCGGTTTTAGTCGGTTCAAGCCCGACATAACCGCCCCCGCTGGCCGGCGGGGGGGTATCCGAAAGGATTTCCGCACGAAAAAAAAAAAAGGTGACAATGTTGAGTAATTCACAAATATTCTCTGTGTTGAACATTGTAGTAATTATTATTTAATCAGCAACTACACTAATGTCTACTCACTTTACACTTTCTTACTTCAATAGTAGTACTACGTCATGCATGAAGATATTAATTATGCGTAACGAGTTGTAAGTAGGCGGACATATATGAAGATGTAATAAAACGTACAATTAGAAGTCGTCTTTTTTAAACTAAGTAATCTACTTGTAGTTCCCTAATAAAGGAGTATATATAATAGAATATTCATGTTACATGTAACAGCTTGTCGTTGTAATTACATAGGTACCTACTTTACTTTGTATTTAACATATTCATCCGAGGTAAGATATTGACAGATGGATTGATTGTACAACTGAGCTAGGAACCGTCAATTTCTTTTCTTCCTGCTGGCTGGCGGACTTGAACCGTCTTCAGATGCCGGATGTAAGGTGGCCCTAAGGAATTTGTCCGTCTGCTGTTTCGAGATGGCCCCTTCGAGTTTGGGAACCACGGAGTCCCCGCCTTGCCCCCGGAAAAGAGGGGGCGTGCAACGCGCCGCCACCCCAAACTGCTTCTGCTCGGGTGACAGGCGGCTCCACCTGTCACCCTCAGGCCTGCGCTCTTAGAGGACGGGGGGCGTTGAGCGAGCTCCGACGTCTGATTCACGTACGTGTCTGGTGGGCTCTACGGATCGGGAGAGACCTGATTATATCCCGGACCCGCTCCGCTACCTCCTTTTCGAGCATTCCTTGCTTGCAGATCTGCGGCAGTCCTCGTAATCGCACTCCGCACCATCGCTGTAGGCAAGACGCCGAGCGAGAGGACTTCCACTCCGAGGGCTGCCTCGGCACCTTCCACGCCGGGCACTCCGCCAGCGTGTGCAGCATTTGTAGTCCTCATTTGCATCACAGTGATGGCACTCAGACGTTAACTCCGTCCTGATCTGACACAGGTGTTCCGCTTCTACGGCGTGCCCTACTGAACTAGGAACCTAACTTCCTTTTTGTGATTCTTGCTTCCTAAAGTGCAGATAACATAACATAACTCCACGCCTGTATCCCCGAAGGGGTAGGCAGAGGTGTATTACACACCCACGATTCGCCAGTTATGTAAATGTTATAGGGGGCGAGCCTATTGCCATCTGCCGGGCACATAGGCTCTGATTCATGCTTCCTAAAGTGCAGATATGTGCATTAATATAACAATCGTATCCGTTGACAATTATTTATGTTAGAAGTCGTATTGTTCAATGAGAATCTATACTTTTAAACAGCCTATTGTTACTGGAATTTACCAGGGCATATATACACAAGTGTAATATGAATTTCATAATTCATGATTAGAGGTTTGGCTCATATAGACGTTTCTGTCAAGAAGTCCCAATGTCGTAGCATATTTTTAAATACCTATACGTTTCCGTTTATAAATACATCAACTTTCATCGTAAACACCTACTTAAACTACACGTTTTTAGCTTTGTTTACATGGTAGCATACTACTTTGCCATAAAGATATCATGCTCAAGGGATAAAAATAAATGAAAACACTTTAATTTACCATGATATTACATTATTAATATATATTATGCACAATGCACACAAACCACGTCCGATCAGCTTACAATATTGAATATCAGATCACGAAATTTCAAAATATTATAATAATAATATAATAATTAATTTTGAAATCAGATAATTAAAATCCATAATTTGTTAGTAGTATTAGTTACAAAATAAAGATACTATTTACCTTATTGTAATGTTAGTTGTGTTAGTAATTTGATTTTTCTAGTAGGTATACATTCAGCCCCAACAAAACAATTAACGATTAAACGATTTACTATAAAATTAAAAATAATTGAAAATTAAATAAAATTGAAAATTATACACCTTTATCACACTAATAAATTTAATAATAATGTGATAAACGTGTACAATTGTCACATATAATTGACACATAAGTGTCACATAATCTTATTATGTGACCGCTCCACTCGTTCGCCCAACAAGGTGGCGATACACGGATGAGTCGTAGCTGCCATGTATTGTCTTCAGAATGCTGTTGCGACTGCCACGTAGGTTGTTCAGTACGGACACCGTCTTTTTGCGCAGTACGGCAAAGAAATCCGCAGTATGGAAGATTGCGAACATACCCGACGCACTGCAGTACCGGGGCAATCCCACCAACACTCTGAATCCGTGATTGTACTGCACGCGTAGAGCATTCAGTGATTTCTGCGTGTAACTGGTCCACAAACCTCCAGAGTATAGGTTTTGACAGTAGGCCTTGAAAAGTGTAAGTTTGACTTGTACGCTACATCTGGAAAACCTGCGGGCCAGTACATTACATCTAACAGCCAGTGCTCTACGCTCCCTGTCTATGTCTATATCATCCTTAAAGTCTTCGGTAACCCAATGACCTAAGTATTTAAACTGCTTCCCTGTTGAGTATCTCTCCATCTACAGTGATTGGAGGTATGTGTTCGGGTATTTTACCGGCAGCTTTAAAGCCACTTTTCTGCGTGTTATAGGCCAGCCCATGTTCCCTAGCGTACTCACTACACACACGCAGCAGGTCTCTGAGGGCTCCTACCGTCGGGCTCAGCAGTACCATATCGTCAGCGTAACTAATGTTGTTTACACATACATCTCGTACGTAACAGCCGACTCGCATACTACTGAGCCCAGGGATAAGTTCATTAACATACAAGTTGAAGAGCCTAGGTGAGCTTAACCCCCCCTGCCTCACTCCACACTCCAACCTGTATGTCTCTGAGAGGGCCTGGCCCCACTTCACACAGTTAGACTGGTTACCATACCAAAACTGCAGTATACGCAACACCTCTGTAGGCACGCCTCTCTCCTCAAGCTTTCTCCAGAGCGTGTCATATGACACTAGATCGAAAGCTCTCGAGAGGTCCAAAAAGCATGCATACACAGGCGTCCCCCGCGAGGTGTAGTATTGGACGGTATGCTTGAGACTCAATATTGCGCTCTCTGTTGAAAGTTCAGGCCTGAACCCGAACTGCGCGTCATGTATCTCAATATATTAATCTAACTGGGTATCAAGCAGACCGTCCAGTACCTTCGCTATTATAGTAGCTAACGATATAGGCCTGTAGTTACTACCATCCGCCATGTCACCCGTTTTGTTTTTTGGTATGGGAACAACAATAGTTTTTAGGCAAGCCGCTGGCAGATAGGAATGACTCAGGCACAGCGAGTAAAACATTGATAAAACTCGGGGTAGATGGCAGCCCGCATTTTTAAGGTGCTCTAAGCTTAGACCGTCATGACCCGGTGATTTACCTCTAGCCATCTTATTTATTCTTGTGGCCACTTCCCTCGCTGAGAATCGAAGCAGCTCCATGCCATGACCGTCCGTGCCCATGAGCTTCCCATGTGACGTCCCCAGAGGAGACTCATTTCTGAAGCGTTGTGCAAACGCTTCAGCTATGCGTCCCACATGAGTTTCCCCGTCAACACTCTCGGGTCGCTTAGGTTTCGGATTGAGCTTATTTGTGGCTTTCCAAAACTGTTTCAACCTCTTTGAAGAGTGATGAGATGCAATAAGATCCATCTTAAACTGATCCTGCTGTTTCATACACCAGCTCGATCTACTCTTAAAAATTTTACGGCTCTCTGTCATCTCTTCAAAGAGGTGGCCAGTCCCGGGTCTACCGCCTTGTAACCACACCCTATGCTTAAGTCGCGCCGTGTGGTGCGACTCCCGAACGTGTCTATTCCACCCCAGGACACGCTTACTACCTTTCCCGCGACTTAAAACAGCATAGCTCTCAGTTGCAGCTTCCGACAGAATAGAGACTACAGTATTATATAGATTATCAAGTTCCCTCATGTGCCCCCGTTCATTACAAAAGCCATCGGCACATTTTCTGAATGTCTCCGGAAAATGGATCTCTCTAAGTCTGGCATTAAAAGATGCTCAAAACTGCTTTATCTGTTCTGTGTTCCTATCTCCCCACACAGTCTTGTTCACGGGGATCGGATCATCTGTGACTTTAGCCCTTACACTATTTAAATTACACTCTATTGTCATAGGCATATGGTCAGACCAATAAGTATCGTAATGTATAAAGATATTAGATATACTGTTTAGTGCAGACTGAGTAACTAAGCAATGATCCAACCACATCCTACTACCGGATGCACCGCAAACAAAGAGTATATGAGTCCGAATCAAGCCTACCAATATCGGCGCATACCCATTGCTGCTCATTACAGAAATTCATAAGTTCGCGGCCAAATAGCTTGTTAGGATGTGCGTTATAATCCCCCAACATATACACAGATTCTATTTCACTAGTGGATACTATCGCATTTACAGTACTTAAACAGTAAATAAATTCAGCTAGGTTGTTACTATCATCGTTCGGCATATAGACGTTGAGTATAATTATTTCACGACCACTGAGAACCGCCTTGACGGCCACCACACGCGTATTATCACACTGAATAACGGAAACAGATCTGAACGTACCCTTGCGCCACAGTAGTCCCATTCCTCCGTAAGGCTTACCTCTCAACACTCCTCTAGATATGTCCATAGCTGAGTTACCGTAGTACTCGAAGTCGGTGTGGATTGTTCCCAAGTGTGGAACCTCGCAATCCAGGAGCCACGTTTCCTGAAGAGCAATGACATCCGCCGACCGGCATAGACGTCTCACGTCCTCTGTAGACCGCTTAATACCCTTACAGTTGAATGTAGTAAATTTTAAAGTTGTATTAGTCATAGTGTTGGGTAGAAGGGCCGTTCACCGTTGTTACTCAGTTCGTATGTGTAGTCGTGCAGTTAACAAAGCGTCTAAATATTATCCCTTGGGGCCACAAATTTTCGTCCAAAAATACTGACTCCTTGTTTTCATTTACAAAAAATTTAAACGCATTATATTCCTTCCCTTTTCTCATATTTATTTTACGTAGTAATGCAGTTTAACTTATTAACTTTTCTGAAACACAACATATCCTACTCCTATCTACATCCCTGTGGTTGCCCGAAACATAAGAACCAACATTTTAAAGAGAATTCTGCAAGTCCCAGTGACTTCTGTCTCCACATCCATCCAAAAACGAAATCCTATAGCGTAAAATAAATTAAAATTCATCGTTACATCAGAACCTTATTATTTCTAAACATTTACATATTGGATCAATTACCACAACGCAACCACAAATAAACTAATATCTCATTTTTATGATGTGGGGAACTATATATTTACAGGGCCCGACTTATCTCTTTACTTGTGTTAAAAGAATTTGCCGTTTCTCATCATTATAGATCAATGGAAAGTAATTGGATGATTCCCGCTCAGTGCAAATATTTGGATACATGAATATGTCTTTGCATTGGTCTGGGTGTTTCTATATATAATATGTATGTACTTACAAAAGAAAATGTATCTAAATATGTTTATACGCATTCTAGAACCCATGACACAAGCTAGTTAAGCTATGCTTACTTTGGATCTAGATAGCGCTGTGTAGAATATTTATTTATTTAAATCCATGTTTATGGGGTCATAACTCTTGTCCCGTTGCCACCATCTTGAAAAACGGGTGAAAATAGTTTTTACGCCAAATCGGGCAAACTATGCATAGCACAAAAAAATGTAAAGACAGTTTACCTTTTAGTCGTAAAACCAAATATAACAAAGCTATTAAGTAAAATAGTTATAAATTTGGGAACAAATTTTTCTAAGTCTAGACTTCATGGATTCCCTTTTAAAAACAATTTAAAGTACATTCACGTACAAAAAATCTTTGAATGCAGTTTAAATTGTTTTTAACATTAAAATGAAGTCTTCCAGTGAAATTGTCTATCTACATTATTTAACATACTTTCCCTCCATATGGCATCGCCGTGGGACGCCCAGTTTATTGCAAAAATCTAGTCCAAATTAATAAACTGTATAGAAAAGGGAATAATTTGCAATATTTCTAGGTAACTCAGTTGGTCAGAGGATTCCCAATGTAATTCTGTTCGGGGGTTCTAGTCCCGTCCTATAGGTTCACTTTTTCGGAACTAAATCTTTTAAAACCTAGTCTTGGCTACTATAAGTTTAACAAAAGGTGGGCTTAGGGCAGGCCACCAAGCCTAAGCCTAAGCCTAAGCAAGAACCCTGCCCCCCGAATTTCGCAGTCTGCGGCGAGGACGCCGCAGACTCATCTACGCCCAGGACTACCGACCTCCATGATCGGGGCCTGAGGACGGCAGTTGGCCGACTCGCCGTCCTTACAGAAGCAGGCCGTGGCGGAGGCGTGTCGAGTGTGCCCTACACACGCCTGCCAACTCACCGAAGCGGGATAAAACCCGACCCCACCAGGCGAGGCCGCGAAGGCGGCCAAAGTCCGCCGGCAACCCTGGGGTTATCCTTTCGAGGGCTTACCCGGGGTGCCCGGCAACGGACACTTGGGGAGGACACCGTGCGGTTTTAGTCGAGACACGACATAACCACCCCCGCTGGCCAGCGGGGGGGTATCCGAAGGGATTTCCGCACGTAAAAAAAAAAAAAAAAAAAAAAGCCACCAAGCACGTAAATCGACCAAATATTTTTGTTTTTACATATAATTACTTTAACTGAAATATAAGAAAATAACCAAAGGTGTGTTCTAACTGAAGTATACGCCAAAAAAAATGTAGAACAAAATATTTACGTAATACGATTCTGACCCTGGATACTCAAAAAGTGCTGTCGGGATATTTCACCTATTTGATTCCCTTGCGATTGTCTAAATATGCTGCATAAACTACTGTATATTTGATTGTGTTGACTTAGAACTTTGATTTTTTTACAGCTTGAAGGCATTACAGATTTCAGTATTCGATATTAGTTTCAACTTCATACTTTCATGTGTTTCTGAGAAAAAGGTATTGACAAATAAATAGACAGAAACACAGACGGACAACGAAGTGATACCCATAAGGGTTCCTTTTGAGGTAGATATGGAACTACAAAAAAAAAAAAAAAACATTATTTCCTACTTTATATTACGTGTGTGTATCGTGAATATTTTACTGGAGCGTTTTGAAAGCAAAACAATAGTAGATTGTTACACAAAGGTTAAAAGTCAGCCATTTCACTCAAGATATGTAGGAGAGGAGAGAGGTAGGACATGACGGTATTCCCGTCCAATTGAGCAGTCCGACTGGGGAAGTACCTCCGCCCTACAGAATACCGCGGCCATAATAACCTCGTGTTGTGTTCCCGGCGGTGAGTAGGGTAGCCAGAGCTCACTGAGAGTTTTTGTGCTGTCAGAGGGAAGAGTCTTCCTTCTGACAGCACAAAAACTAAAGAAGAAGGGAGAGGTGGGAGTAACCTTTGGTTTCCCGGAGGCTATTCCTGCTTTGCAAATTCTTTTTTTTAGGGTCGACAGCGCGAGTGTGACGCCTCTGGTGTTGCACACGTCCATAGGCCACGGTGACCGCTTCCCATCAGGTGGGCCGCCACCTGAGTGGTATAAAAAAAAAAGAAGATATTTCTGGCGCTCGAACGAAGTGAGAGCGCCAATAGTTTGAGGGTGAAATGGTGACATTCGCCCGAGGTAAACACTCTACTTTTCATTTCGTCTATGTGAGGAAATTAAAATACTACACACACATTTAATGAAACAGGTATATTGATTATCAGTTAAAATTTAAAGTAAAATTAGAACAATTTGAAAATAGATTAATTATTAACAACAGCTTTTGTCTGTTCTTCAATCTCATCGGGAGTTAAATTAATATCCATGTCACTGGAATCACTTTCCGAAACCATTTTTAACCACAATTAACACAATTATATTTATCTATTTATTTATATTGAATCTCGTTTTCCCGATAATTCTTTAGCAAACTTAAATTGTTTTTTTTTTAATACTGAACAAAAGTTATAATTCACGTACATACTGCCAACATTAGAAAAGTTTTGAAAATCGAATGTATTGGTTACATTGTAATCTATTTGGTCAAGAGATGTGGCTTAGACGGCCATGTGAAAAAAAACGTCATGATATCAAGGCATTATGACGTAATTAAATTACCAGGGACTCCATGGCAAAACTTAAAATTAAAAAAATAATACTTTCCACCCTAGGGATGAAATAAGCTACTTTCCACCCGGCTATCTACCCATGAAAATTAAACTTTCCGAACAGGAGAGATGAAAAGTGTATTCCATTCATAAAATTGTTTAAAATAGTGGTTAGTTATTTGAGAGGATTCATTCACATATCGTCGATTATTACCAATTTGAGTCCAATGTCTGAATGTTTATAATTGAAGTTGGTGGCATTGAAATAAAAATAACAATTGATTACTAGGCAACAGTTATCTAGTTTATACTGTCCTTCTGATTTTTTTTAAAATTTACCATGCATAAAGTCTGTGTCTCTTTAGGAGTGCACCACACAGACTTACACTTGATAATAGACGGCAATTACGCTGAATGGATGAATCGCCCTGAATATGTTTTAAGTGGTCTTAATACATTTAAGACCACTTAAAACATATTCAGATTTCAATGAAAGAAACATTTGATGAATAAAAAACCGGCCAAGTGCGAGTCGGTATCGCCCATGAAGGATTTCGTAGCAGCAAGTAAAATGTTTACATTTGAGTTGATTGAATGAAAGGTAAATTGCGGTTTAAGATTTATGACGTTTTAAAAAAAACTACTTACTAACCAATTTTCGGTGGAAGTTTACATGGTAATGAACATCATATATTTTTTTTAGTTTTATCATTCTCTTATTTTAGAAGTTACAGGGGGAACACTTTTTACCACTTTGGAAGTGTCTCTCGCACAAACTATTACACGTATGGGTATGACGAAAAAAATTTTTTTCGAGTTTCAGTTCGAAATATGGGGGGAACCCCCAAAATTTATTGTTTTATTTTTCTTAAAAGAAGTTTGACCTGTAGGTAGGTATGTTTGAACGTCGGCGGACTGCCCGGCGTGGGAGGCGCCGAGGCGTGACCTCGTGGCAGCCATCGGGGTGGGGGTCCTCTCGCTCGGCAGCATGATTGCGGCAATGGTGCGGAGCGTGAGCGCGTGGGCCGCCGCCACCTCCTTCTGCGAGCATATAATGCTCGCGAAGGAGATGGCGGAGCGCGCCCGGGAGAGATTTAGAGCTCTCCCGGCCCGCCGAGCCCGCAACTTGCTCGCCGCGCGTCGCAGGCGACTCAGGCGCCGGAGGTCGCTTAACGACCTCCGTCCTCCATGAGCGCAGGCCTGGGGGTGGCGGGTGAGGCCGCCTGTCACCCCAGCAGAAGCAGGCCGGGACGTTGGGGCGACTAACTCCCCCAAACCGGGGCAAGACGGGGACACCGTGGTTCCCAAACCCGAGGGGGCCATCTCGAAACCGGAGATGGCCCAGGGTCAGTCGGGGTGCGAGGGATATGCTCTATGGGCAACCTTACACCCCGGCGTCTGTAGGCCCGAGACGGCGTGCGGTTTTAGTCGGTTCAAGCCCGACATAACCGCCCCCGCTGGCACGCGGGGGGGGTATCCGAAGGGATTTCCGCACGAAAAAAAAAAAAAGGTATGTTTGAACGTATGTTTTCCGCAATTATCTCGAATAATACGATACGATTTGCATTAAAATCGGTTCGGTTATTATATTCTAGAGAAATTTTTCGTGTACTTCTGAAAAGGAAGTTGCATTTTTGTTGTTGCTATGTAACGTTGTTTCGGATTTGGCACCGACCGCAAGTATTAAACGCATTTTGATCCTTGGAATTAAATTAAATTCAATTATTTTACACTTTTTAGTCTCTTCTTGGTTTCTGAAGTCGTTTCTATTTTTCTATTAAAGTTGCGTGTTTTTAGTAAAGGCGAGCGTGGAAATCGTATGAATTTCTTTGCACGATTTTCAAAATCGAAGGTTCTTGTTTTTTGCAAGGTTTTCTGCAAATTCTCTGCACGAAATTAGATCAGTATTATTTGCGCGAAACAGGCGCCCGCATAACTGCACACGTACGATGCAGTAAAGGCCCTAAAAGCTCTGAAACCTTCGACTTAAATATGTGACTGATAGTAGCCATCACTTATCATTGCCAGAAAGGAATATACCTAGTCCAGCCATAAGTTTTGCTACAAATGAAAATGCAATTTTTTTTTAAATGAAGTAATGTAATATGATTAAAATTTATACCTACGTATTTCATGAAGTCTTAGCTAAAAATAAAAATGTGTTTTATTCGAAATGGCCACCTATGGCTTTTATACAGGCCTTTAATCAGTTTGGCCACGAATCTATGGATTTACGCACTGTTTCCAAGGGAAATTGCTCAATTTTTAAGGGACTCAATGTCGCCGTGTCGTTTAGAGCAGGCCATGTCCTCTAAAACTGACCATAATTTGTAGTCTAAAGGGTTGAGGTCTGGGCTAGATGAGGTATAGTCTTCAGCTCTTATAAAGTCCGGAACGTTGGTTTCTAGCCAGGCTTGGGTAGTTCGTGCCTTGCAATCAGGAGCAGTCCTGCTGGAAAGTCCACGGTATATTTTTAAAAAGTGTGTTGCTGAGAGGTTTCACAACATGATCCAAGACAATATCTTGATACACTTTGGCTGAAGTTTTCACTCCTTTTTCACAAAAATGTATAGCTTTGTGACTCCCTGATAAGACACGCCCCACCAAACTATCACTGACGCAGGATGATGACCACGTTGTACCTTTCCGACCACTTGAGCAGCTTCCTTAGAACTGTGAGCGTACACTTTATCATTTTGCTTATTATAGTGTTCTTCAATCGTGAATTTTTTTTCATCGGTAAAAAGGATATTTCTGTGCCTTTCACCTGCGTATCGCGTCAGAAGGCGCTTTGATCGATCCACTCTCTTCAATCGTAAAGATTGATTTAGGGCGACGATAAGCACCGAGCTTCAGGTCTTGTTTTATAATACGGGAATCTTCATTTCACGCAATAAGATTTTTTGCTTCCTTATGGGGTTTCGCCGAATTCTGGCTCTAACAGCATTAATAGCCTTTGTAGTTCTAACAGCACGCGGCCGCCCCGATCTTTTCTGCAGTGCTATTCTCTAAGGACCACAGCCTTGCGCGCAGCGCTGCGCTCGTCGACGAGCTCGCAAAATGCTGCTTTGGATTTATATTTTATTTTATTTTAATTTTGATTTTAATTTTTGCTAAATCCAAATCCAAATCCAAATCCAAATCCAAATCCAAATCCAAATCCAAATCCAAATCCAAATCCAAATCCAAATCCAAATCCAAATCCAAATCCAAATCCAAATCCAAATCCAAATCCAAATCCAAATCCAAATCCAAATCCAAATCCAAATCCAAATCCAAATCCAAATCCAAATCCAAATCCAAATCCAAATCCAAATCCAAATCCAAATCCAAATCCAAATCCAAATCCAAATCCAAATCCAAATCCAAATCCAAATCCAAATCCAAATCCAAATCCAAATCCAAATCCAAATCCAAATCCAAATCCAAATCCAAATCCAAATCCAAATCCAAATCCAAATCCAAATCCAAATCCAAATCCAAATCCAAATCCAAATCCAAATCCAAATCCAAATCCAAATCCAAATCCAAATCCAAATCCAAATCCAAAGCCAAATCCAAATCCAAATCCAAATCCAAATCCAAATCTAAATCTAAATCATAAATTAAAATCAAAATTAAAATAAAATAAAATATAAATCCAAAGCAGCATTTTGCGAGCTCGTCGACGAGCGCAGCGCTGCGCGCAAGGCTGTGGTCCTTAGAGAATAGCACTGCTGGTCTTCGACAGACGAAGTGGTGTTGTATCTATTGATAGTACGATATACGAACATACGGCTGATACCAAGTTTTTGAAGTGTCTGGAATATGACCGACGGCTTCATACCCACTTTGTGCAAGGCGATCACTGCGATCCTATTTTCTTTAACACCCCATTCCATATTGTAATTCGATAATGAACACGAAAAAATATGTGAAATGGCGCGAAATCGAAAGAAGTTTTTAAAATAATATACGTGTCCCAAATTCAAAATAATTATTAAGTTGAGAAAGAAAGAAAAGTAATAACCCAAATCTGCAGCCTCCATGCCGTCGCACTTGGACCGCACGAAAAGATCATCTGCCCCTCACTGCTATAGATACGGGGCTATCTCTAAACCTCTGAACTAATCTCGGGCTCAAAAATGCTCAAGTCATTGGTGGATCAGTCCTTTTATTGGTTTTTTGATTGGTCAGTTAGTGCACATGTGCGAAATTTTAGACGTTTTGTCAAAAACTTTACCTAGAGGTATATATCCTTTTTAGCTCTTACAACGTAATATCACAAAGACAGCCGCGCGGGCAGACGCGTGAGCAGACTATTGCGAGTGGTTGTGTCTCAACACGCGAATTAAAAAAATATTACTATCAGGTAACTGATACTTTTTGATTCGGTTTTGCGTTATTTGAATTAGTTATAGTTGTGTTTCAACAAGCAGCTTTAATAAGATTATTAATTAAAAAATCAAATAACCCGACTGCCCTAAAAAGACCGAAACAAGTTTGATAGCAGGCGGGACCCATTAATTTTCTTTCGGTTTATGATTTGCATCTGGGTCCCGCCTGCTATCAAACTTGTTTCGGTCTTTTTAGGGCAGTCGGGTTATTTGATTTTTTAATTAATAATTTTATTGCATACTTTTTAGTTATGATATATATTTTTGAAATACCCTTTTTAAAGTTCTTCATTTTGATACCCTACTCGATAAGTTTGAGTGAAAATATTTTTTGAATAACATACATTTTAGCGCCAAAAATCTACCATTTCGTTTTTTTATTATTTTGATATACCCAATGTCACTCTCACAGTAAATACGAATCTAACGACACCTCTCAAGCTAAAATCCATCGAACCGTTCAGGCTTCTGAGCGTGCCAAACAAGTCGGTCAACAAACGATTCTGACGGGACTTTGACTGGCGAATAGATAATACTATAAGGCTATTATTATTTTATAAGAAAAGTCAAGGTTCCACGCAAAAGAAGTAAAGTTCTAAAAATCTAAATCCACACGGACGAAGTCGCGGGCACAGCTTTTTTTTTATGTGCGGAAATACCTTCGGATACCCCCCCCCCCGCCGTCCAACGGGGGTGGTTATGTCGTGTATCGACTAAAACCGCACGGTGTCCTCCCCAAATGTCCGTTGCCGGGGACCCCTGGTAAGCCCTCGAAAGGATAACCCCAGTGTTGCCGGCGGAATTTGGTCGCCACCGCGGACTCGCCTGGTGGGGTCGGGTTTTATCCCGCGTCGGTGAGTTGGCAGGCGTGTGTAGGGCACACACGACACGCCTCCGCCACGGCCTGTAAGGACGGCGAGTCGGCCAACTGCCATCCTCAGGCCCCAATCGTGGAGGTCGGTAGTCCTGGGCGTAGATGAGTCTGCGGCGTCCACGCCGCTGACTGCGAAACTCGAGAGCAGGGTTCCCTCCCGCTCCCGCTCCGCGGTCTCTTTCACGCGCATTACCTGCTCGCACAAAGAGGCGGCGGCGTGCCACTTGCTCGAGTCGGAAACCACGGCCTTCACCATGATCTCCATTGAGAGAACGTCCACGCCCAGGACCGCAACGAGATCCCAGCGTTGACTCACCCACGCAGGACACTCCACCAACGTGTGGAGCGCCGTGTCTTCGCCAGGATCCTCGCAGTGCTGGCACTGCGACGTTGTCTTCCGGTGGATGCGCCATAGATACTTACCAAAACACCCGTGTCCGGTAAATTTCTGGCACATCCGGTAGGAGAGGTCCCCATGGTCCCTCTCCAACCAATCCTTTATAATCGGTCTCACCGCCGCAATGGTGGATTCCCCCCACCTTGGATGCTGAAGTCGCACCCTCCATGTCTCCATGAGTTCCTGGCGGAGCAGGGACCGCTGAGCCCTGATTTATCGGGGCTCCGGCCTATGGCCCCGCTCTAGCGCCTCCTTGTCGCGGGCACAGCTAGTTTAAATATAGAATACTTAAATCAACATGCTTTTATTAAACACTAGCTGATGCCCGTGGCTTTGCCCGCTTGGAATTCTGTTCCCGTTGCCGTTGCCCATAGGAAACTATTCCAGGAATAGCTTATGTGTTATTCCAGACTATAATCTATCCCTGTAAAAAATTTCAACCAGATCCTTTCAGCCGTTAGAGCGTGATTGAGTAGGTATGTTTTAAACATCCAAACATACAAACATCTTCACAAACTTCTACATGATACATATTAGTAGGATAGGATAAATCTACAAGTTTACAGAACAACTAAATGAAATCTTAACTTCTTAAATTACTACAAGGACAATTTTTTTTTTAATTAATTTATAATACTAATAATATAATACTCTCAACGCGAGTCTGACTCGCCAGGTCTAGTTTCACCATTATATTGTTTTTTATATAACTACGTTCAGTATTTTTACCTATTCCTGAATCTTATTATTCTATTAGCGGATTTCCGCACCTCAAAAGTCTAATATTTTACGTTCTCTTGATACCTACGGGATACAAAGTTATACAAAAAATGTGTAACTTCTTGTAATTGTAATTTCTTGGACAAAAATGCACCAACCTCTCATAAGTTCAAGTCAATTTCAAGACAAATTTTCGAATTTTGCAATAAATATAATACGGATGCTGTGTATAAGGGTCAGTCGGGGTGCGAGGGATATGCTCTATGGGCAACCTTACACCCCGGCGTTTGTAGACCCTAGACGGCGTGCGGTTTTAGTCGGTTCAAGCCCGACATAACCGCCCCCGCTGGCCGGCGGGGGGATATCCGAAGGGATTTCCGCACGAAAAAAAAAAAAGAAAAAGAAAGGTACCTTTTTTTCGTGCGGCAATCCCCTTGGATAAAGTCAGAGGTGTGACCGGGGCGACTGAGGATCGAACTCGAGACCTTGTCTCAGCAGTCCGTTACGTACGCCACTGGGCTATCGCTATCCAACACAAAAATAATTTTTCAATTCGTAACAGTAGTTCCTGAGATTATCGCGTTTAACCAACCAAACAAATAAACTCTTCAGGTTTAAATGTTTAAAAAAGTAAATAGAAATTATGTTGTTATTATTATGTTAAAACAATTGAGAGTCACACTAAACAAATAATATTCTACAGCCTTTATGGTTTTAAGATTCCCTGTTTTAAGATTCGTCAGATGGGGCCTCTTTCAACACACTGTTTCTGTGAACACTTTCGACCACCTATTTCGCTCAATCGCATCGTGGATGGTGCGAATGGTGGAGCGTCAGAGGTGTGTAGTACCTTTTTGATTCGTCGGTTTAAGGCTCTCCCCTCTGACGAAAACCACTGGATGGATGGGTGATCCCGGCTCCGCCTCATAAGTTCGAGAGTTTCGGGACAGAGTTTGCACTCGGAAAACAGTTAGATTTCTAACTGTTTGCGTTTTCCAGGAAACAACTTTCGAGATACTTTTTGCAGTTTTGACCACTGTGTCGGTGTTCTGCAGTAGTTTCCAGTATTGCAAAACGATTGAAGTTCCAGTTGGATCTTTTCGGACCCTATAGAGCTGCTTAGGTGGCGTAGGTCGGAGAGTAGACTTTATGTTGATACTTAGAAGACCTCTGCCAAGTGTGTGATCACTCACCAAAGGAATCTGATGCGGTGGGTTGAGGTGGGGACTCGTAAATGAGATATTGATGTCATTTATAAGTTCCCACCTTAACAAAGTTGTTCCGTGATAATACTAAATGTCACTATAAGTCATTTTTTATCGTCAATATGAATTGTAATATAAAAATAATTTATCTCCGGCACGACTATGCGAAACTTTCCGCATCAAAATCTCATTTTACTCAAACATGCTAGTGACGAAGGGTCACATCTAGACCGAAGATATGTTTCTCTTAGAACCAAGTAATCACTATCGCCATAAAACGAGATTCTGTGCCGTGCAAATAAATGAATATAAAAGTGATGAGATTGACGCATTAAGTAAACTACACATCTAATTTGCAAATCATCTTTAATTAAGTGCGCCACGCTGAACTTTTAAATAAGTAGGTATTGTTTGTTGCCACAGAATCGAAATCTCAACTTTTTTAAAGAACTTAATGTTCTCCGATGATCATTATTTTTTTGGGAATTAAAGTAATGTCGATGTATGTTAAAACTTAACTATAATGAATAACATTAATAGTCGATGCGAAAAACGGTTAAAAATATTTTAAATTAATAATAAACATTTAAAATTCGATAAAATTTAAAAATAAATTATGTGACAAAAAAACGCGCGATTATTGGTTTATGAAGTCTAGTCATATGTTAAAGGAGTCACGATTACTGCCGTATCTTACAGCATACAATATCATATCATGTGCTTCTACTCGTGAATTGATTAACAACATGCAAATGAGTGGAAAAACATTGTTTATAATAGTTAATTTCATTAAAGCATTCATATTCTGAAAACATACCCAATTTGGTGGATATATATTTATGATAACCGATTGTTCTAACCGTTGTCTATTAGTATGAGGAAAAATTAACATTGTAACGCCATACGCATTCATGTTAGTTCGGGTACTGTCGGCGTGTTTTCGGTACCTACTCGGTTTAGAAATTAATTTTCGATTTTATACGTATAACTTTTTGATTATACTGAAAAAATACCTATATGACCTATATGATCCTTTCAATTATCACAAACAAGAATTTATTTCAAAATTCCAATACAAAATTATAAGAAGTTAACTCCTTCCGCAAGATAAATGTTTGAGTAAGTAAGTGTAAGAGGTAGGTAAATACCGCTAATGTGCATATTGTGCATTACTGTAATTTTTCTAAACTTAATTATTGTACAGTTATGGCATTGGCAACTATAAGCGATAGTGTTTATGTTTTCAACAAAAAACATTAACGTGAATCCTAATTTGGATTCGATTAGAAAAAAACAATAATATTTATCTGATATTGTTGGAAATTTACGCGAAATACCTACTTAAAAGAATTTTAACGGATTTTCTTACGATTTACTTGGAGTTATTTCATTATATACACTGATCCCGACGTTTCGGTTGCTTGTCAGCAGCCATGGACACGGGTAGACTAAAGATAGTGGGTGGTTATCTAACCACCTCTCAATCTATCTCAAACAAGGGTTTTACCAAAGAAAGGTGGTCCTCACCGAAGTTGCTTATATTATCTTCGTTTTCCGTTTTCAATGGATTTAATTCGAATTTCTTTCATTTTGAAATCTTTTTTCATCAGTAAAGTTTAAAACCAGGAAAGATGTTTAGTCATTTGTTCAATTTTTTCTAGTCTTTATGGAACTCAAAATAATGCAATAAATTCAACCTACCCACCTACTTTGTATAGATTAAAAAACAAATTATGAATAGATAATATTTACTAAAAAAAATATAATTCACAGGATTACCTGTGAATTAGTCTGTTAACTATCAAGTAATCTGGTTATACCGTGTGTTTTCTTACTGGGTCGCATGGTCAAAGGTGTAATAGTTTTTCTATGAAATTCAAGTCACTATAAAATTTCATACAATTACACTAAAGATTATGACAGATTAGTGTTCAAAGATCGACGTTGACGCCAACCTTCACTTCACAGAATGGTTGGTACGACTATATATGAAGAAATCCGAAAATATACTACATTTTTGGTCTAGCGTCCATTTTGCGGCGTTTGACGGCTAAGTTAGAGGTTAATGGGTTTGATTCCCATTCAGTGTAAATATTTGTATGGATTAATATGTTTATTTACATTGGTCTGAGTGTTTCTATGTATAATATTGTATTTAAAATATATCCAAGTCTTTTTATCTGTGTTCTAGAATCCATAATACAAGCTAGCTAAGCTATGCTAACTTTGGGTCTAGATAGTGTTGTAAGAATGCCCTAATTTTTGTTATTATATTTATGCGAGTGAAATTGATTGCTGTGACACTGTACATTTATTATACTTGCTAATAAAGTTAAACCTTTAAAAGTACTATGCGGTAAAATACGAGTTTGCTTAAGAATATTACCGTTACATTAAATACTGTATGTGCCTACAACTTTATCGCGTTTATACATATCTCATTCGACTAGTTAGATGTGAATTTTTTACTCACGAGCGCCATTTGCAAATCTTTTTATGAGGATAAATCGTAATACAAACTATGTCATGATGATAAATACAAAATGTTGATAACATTGTATGCAGCATTAATGAAGAAGTGATGATAAAACTTAATAATTAAATTAATAAGCATGCTGCTGAAACGCTGATTTGCCGTATTGAAGCAATAATAATAACAATATACCTTTATATATATATATATATATATTACCTATATATATATATATATATATATATATATATATATATATAAATATAAATACATTTGAAAATACTATTATAAAATTGTAAATAACATGTGTCTGTACATTAGTAATAATTTTAAAAAACTTGGGTTATAATATATAAACGATTCTGCACATAAAAATATTTATTTTTGGAATTCTGGTTCTGTTTCTCTGTTCACCTTGTAACCGCTGAACGTGTCGGACGGTCTACAAACTTATAACCGCTGAACCTGTCAGACGGTCTACAAATCTGCAACCGCCGAACCTTGTCAGACGATCTACTCACCAGCTACCTCAGTAGTAGGGTGCATGAGCTCATATATCCCAGGGCGCCTTTTCATCAGAGGTCAGAGAATAAAATAGTGCTGTGGGTGTGCGAGGAACTTTCGGGTGTCACTTCAAAGAAAACTCTCTTACACACAGTTATACATACATATATTTACTTCAGAAACACAATACACAAGATACAAAAAGTTCATGAATACATAATAAGATTATACGTTGACTTGAAATTACATAAAGGTCTTGCCGGTCTCTCCACTCATGCGTAGGGTCTTCCTAGCCAACCCAAGGTGGTTGGGGAACTCCTCTACGCCCAAGTAAGTACAAGTTTAGTGACATTTAGGGTACACACAAAATATTAAAGGAAAATTAAATACGTATCCAGAGCCTTGGTTTTCTGCCAGCACGGGGCCAAGCATCGCCCCGCGAGTCCTCGATTGTCTACCGAGATGTAGACGAGAAGAGCCCTCGGTATAGCGATACTGACACTCGGGATTGCATTTCCGCTCAATCACGTTCGCAAGTTGATTCCAAGACCCGAATCTGGGACCCTGAGACCAAAATGAGTATAAAGTATTGACTCTAATGCAGAAGAAACTTAGAAGCAAATATAGTGCAGAAACTTACCAACGATGTGGGAATATCACTGAATCTAATTAATATAGGTTATGAACTTATAGAAATTGACAAAATAGTTTATACACAAAATAACCGTTATAGGTTCTCAACGAAGAATTCTCAAGTGACGGCCCGCCAGCTGACCTGGCCTTATATACCTTCTAGCTAAGAACTTTCTCGAAAAGACCAAATTCCAGCTTTTTTTTCACGAGGAGTCTCGCAGCAAACACAAAGTCACTCCGATAATGCGGTACAATCAAATGTCAACTTGTCGCTCTGAACACAAGGCAGATTAAGTATCTACTTAATTTATACGTATTTTACTAAACAAACCATAGCTTATGAAGATGAAAACCATAGAGGGACTGAGCTAATAAATTAGGGAAAAGCCTGGAACTTAACGTTTGACTACAAATCATAATTATTCTTCCCACAGGACTGAATACAGGGACACATTCAATGAAATGAAATTTTATTGCATCCAGTACAGCAACGCCATCTCGTGGTATTACTGTGAACCACAACACCACTATGGGATTCCGATCGAACGCTGCTACACTCCGGGAGAATTCCATGCATAGATGTCGCTACCGTTTCTCCTTATTTTAAATCTATTTCAGAAAATAAATTGTTACAACCTGTTTGTCTGTTTGTTCGCGATGGACGCAAAAACTACTGAACGCATTTTGATGTGATTTTTGTTAAGATCGTGGTCAGACAAAATCTGCCCTATGTTTGGTTGCAATTGGTGAAGTAGAACCGGAAATCTGAGCAATAAACGATAACCGACCTCCGCGCGGGCGCAGCCGTGGGCACCAGCTAGTTACATATAATTTTATTGGTGACAATTTACTTTTTATAACTAATTACACTTTTTATTATAACTGATGCAAAATTAAATTTTTGTTATTGTCAGCATTGTATTACGTTAGTGACAATACTGACAATCATATTCAGCATATTCACTTTTGTCGGAAATCCCACCGGTTACGACCACCTATTGATGAAGGAAAAAAAATATCTCTTCGATCACGTTCGCGCTGGTCGTCTAGAACTAAAATTATGAAAGTGTGAAGACGCAATTGAAATACAATTAAATGTAAATATTTAATGGATCGTTCTTCTAACGAAAGCCCGTCTGAAGTACCGGGCTGAAGGACGGGGACACCGCGGATGGCCCAGGGTCAGTCGGGGTGTGAGGGATATGGTTTATGGGCAACCTCACACCCCGGTGTCTGAAGACCCGAGATGGCGTGCAATTTTAGTCGATTCAAGCCCGACATAACCGCCCCCGCTGGCCGGTGGGGGCCATCCGAAGGGATTTCCGCACGAAAGAATGTATGAAATCAATTATGAAAGTAGAAGTGAAAGTTACACCTATGCTAGAATTGTAGCAAGTGGAAACAAGTGGCTACATGGCCTACCCCGTAGGAAAGAGGCGTGTAATAGATTTGTAATGTATGTTTCTAAAGATTTTCTTGTTGCATGTCTTAATGCGAAATATACTACATCCCAACTTTCGTACGATAAGTGACGCAATTTGTATTAGGTCCAAAATGGTTGGATATTTGAAGGATATTTTACAGTGTGTCTTTTTAACTGGGACAGTATGGGCAGATTCGAAATCAATGTAGATACATGGAAACTGCTATTACATTAGCTTTTATTGTGTAATAGTTATTTATGCCACTGTCAAGCAATGATAGCTATTGTAACACGAGTGTGGCAGCCGCTGGTAATAAAACCACATAAAAATGCTGTTGATAGTGGACTGTATTTAAATTAAAATAATGCACAAGGTACAATAATATAAAATAAGTGTTGCGCCGGCTGGTTGCGAATGGTGACTGATATAGCTTTGTAATTTTGTTCACCTGAACGGAACGAGTGAATTTTTATGTTTGTTTCATACATAAATTGGCAACGCCGACAAAAGAAACTAAAAGCTAGTTTTGAATACAAACAAAAACTTAACTTAATCTCAAATTTACTTATCATTAGACAAATGGGAACCTGAGTTCTTCTTTCAGGTGTAATAAACTTTTTAAACTTACTATTTATTATTGTGGTAGGTATTTAGTACAAACAAAATGTTTTACTATTTAGGAACTTATTGAATGCTTCAATACCTTTGAAATCGTTTAAATTGATACAGTTTTACTGAGACATAATTTAACAAAGTTGTTGAACTACTTTAAATTAAATAAATGAAGTGGCAAACTAATTACAAATTGCAAAATTAAAAATTGTTAGCTACTTTACACAGGTTATTGATTATAAAAAACCTATTGTAAATACAGGTATATACTTTTCACTCATTTAAGTATGCACTATGCATTCTATTCCAAAATAAAGGTTCAACAAAGTTACATTTTACCTTCAAAAAGTATAATCATCTGTTTACATCATATTTTAGGTTCAACTATAAATTTTTAAAACAAGTACGTTTTATATAACAGAAGCTTGCACAATATCTGATATTCTAAAGTATATGTAGGTATGCATTATAGTCTAGTTAACAAAAGCTTGCTATTATGGTTTTCTATGAAATTATTGTATGGTGCTAGTTTTTAATAAAATCTATGGATGGGTACATTATAAAGATTTTCATAATGAATCTTAAACTACTAGGTACATATATATGCTTAATATTATAGATGAAATTATTTTTAATAAACTATCAACCAAATTATAAGTGAACAAGTCCACATGACACGTTCCGTAGCCACACAAAGGTAAATTAGTAAAAATAATTTATTCATAGATAGGAAGTACACAAATTTTCATCACACTGGTACGCATGATTTTACCACTTTTAGTTCTTACAGATAATGCCCTGACCTTGCCATCTGATCCGGGGAAAGTTTGTTCTACTCTGGCCACTGGCCATGTTAATGGAGGGGTGTTATCAACTCTCAGTAGCACTAAGACACCTTTTTCAATATTTGGTACACTGCTATGCCACTTTGGCCTGTTTTGTAACTGAGTCAAATATTGTTTTGACCAAGTTTTCCAGAAGGATTGCACCATGTGAGTACATTGCTGCCAGAATGACAAACGGTTTATGGGCACATTTGTGACATCAGGTTCAGGGAATGATGTAATAGAAGCACCTGTCAAAAAATGAGCAGGAGTTAAATAAGACATGTCATTTGGGTCAATACCTGGCAAAGAAAGTAAAGGTCTGGAGTTTAAAAGACCTTCTATTTGAATTATTATGGTATTCAATTCCTCATATGTCAGTACCTGTTGGCCTACAACTCTTTTCAAGTGATATTTTGCACTCTTAATCCCTGCTTCCCATAGGCCTCCAAATATTGGTGAATAAGACGGAATAAAACTAAATTCAATACCAAGATCTGAAGTAAAATTTATAATTTTGTTCTGATGTACCTGATTACAATGTAATGAGTATAGCTCATGTAACTGATTATTGGCACCTTTGAAAGTAGAACCATTATCACAAAAAATAATAGAAGGTTTATTGCGACGAAAAATAAATCTTTTTAATGCCTGTAAGAAACATTCAGTTGTTAGATTTGATACCAATTCAATGTGAATGGCCTTTGTTGTGAAACAAATAAATAATAGTATGTATGCTTTTAAAATTAGTGGCTTTCTAACACGGTGTAATTTTATTGAAAATGGACCGCCATAATCGATTCCTACCTTTTCAAAAGGCCTGCTGGGGTTCACCCTGTCTGCAGGAAGAGATCCCATCATTTGCTCTGATGCCTTGGCTTTTAGCTTGAAACACACTAAACATTTGTGAATTACCCCTTTGACTTCCCTAAGTCCATTAATTAGGTAAAACCTTTGGCATAAACTAGCTAGGGTCAACTTTTTTCCAGCATGTAACAAACATTTGTGTTCATTACTAATTACTAAACGTGTGATGAATGATTTTTTGGGTAATATGATAGGATATTTATGATCATATGGTATGTTAGCATTGTGTAACCTACCTCCTACTCTGAGGATACCTATTCCATCTAAAAATGGATTTAAGTATTTTAAATTGGATTTTATTGGTTTCTTGGACATGATACAAGTTATTTCTTCACTAAAATGTTGTTTTTGATCTTGTCTAATTATATTAATAAGTGCAAATTTAAGTTCTTTTATTTTCAGATGTCCATAGACCCTATCTTCTTTCTTTACTTTGCAATTATTAAAAAACCTGTAAATATAGGCAATAATTCTTTTTAATTTGTTAATATCAGAATAATTTGAATATAAACTGAAATGTTTATTTGACTCAGAAGTCAGTGTAATATTACAAAGTTTAAGCTCAGGAATTTCCTTGAGAATTTTGATATTTGTAGATTCATGTGTGCAATTCTTACTATGTAAAATATGTGGCCCATGCCACCATAACTGGTTGTTTTTAAGTAAGTGAGGTTCTATACCCCTGGACAAACAGTCTGCAGGATTCTCATCGGTAGTGATATATGACCATGAGGCATTTTGTGTGAGATCACGGATAGTTTTGACTCTGTTTGCAACATATACAGACAACTTTGTAGGCTCTGTGTTAAGCCAAGCAAGAACAATTTGAGAATCTACATATAAATGTACCTGAATGGTAAAATTGTTTTTAATTAGTTGATCATACAACTTTTTTGATAGTTTTGCTAGTATCAAAGCGCTATTTAACTCTAATCTTGGTGTGGTTAATGATTTTATGGGATTTACCCTTGATTTTGAGCATAACAACTCAACCTTTACTTGACCATTGCTGTTAATGGTCCTTAAATAAACACAACAACCATGAGCCTTCTGAGAGGCATCTGCAAACCCTATTAGTTCAATACATGTTGAGTTTTGTGTGTCAATATTTCTTTTTACTGGAATGCTACCTGTTCTTGATAAATTCTCAACAAAACTTCTAAATTGTTTATTTAAGTTATATGGCAATGGTGAGTCCCATGAGATCTTCTCTAACCATGTTTGTTGCATGATTATTTTTGCAAGTACAATAATTGGACCTACTAGACCAAGTGGATCAAAGAGTTTGCCAATGAAACTTAATGTCTGACGCTTGGTGTAAACATCTAACAACTCGGTTTGTGGACATGAAATGTTCAATGTATCCATCTGTGTGTTATATTTAATACCCAAAGTCTTCACATATTGATCATCACCTTTGCATAAATCAATTTCATTTGAAATCTGTAAAGCACTAGGAATGTCACTTAATATATATTCACTATTTGAACTCCATTTATGAAGTTTAAACCCACCAATTTTTAAAATGGCAATTAATTGGTTTTTCATATCAAGTAATTTTTGTAAATCATTATTACCAGTACAAATGTCATCTACATAACAGTGATTCAGTAATATATGTGCACCTTCAGGGTAAATATGGCCAAATCTAAATGCTAATTCATTTAAACATCTTGTAGCTAAAAATGTTGAGCTTTTAAGACCATAGGTGACAGTTTGTAATTGAGCACACTGTATTTCCTTATGTGGTGAATCTCTCCACAATATATTTTGAAAAGCACAGTGTTTTGGGTTGAGAATAACTTCTCTAAACATTTTTTGAATGTCAGAAAATAGCACATACTTATGTAATCTGAATAAAACTAATATATTAAATAACTCATTTTGGGTGTTGGGCCCATTGAGCAACATGTCATTTAAAGAAAAACCTAGATTTGTAGGCATTGAGCCATCAAAAACAACTCTCAATTTTGTAGTTTTGCTATTTTCGTTTAATACTGGATGGTGTGGCAGAAAGTATACCTGACCAGCTTTTAAATCATAACTTTGAATATCAATGTAGTTAGCATGACCCATTGAAATATAAGTGTCAATGAATTCTTTATAACCTCTGAAAAGTTCAGAATCTTTGTGAAGTCTTTTTTCTAAATGGTTAAAACGTTGTAAAGCTCTTGAGAAAGAGTCTCCCATGTTTAATTGATCTAAATTTTGTTTCAAAGGTAAGTCAACTTGAAATTCATTGTTTTTCAACTTTACAGATTCAGAAAAGATTTTTTCAGCAAGAGCTTCTTCAGAAACCGACTCAGTGAAAACTTCTGTCACTTGCTCACACTTCCAAAATTGCTCTAAAGTTTTTTCTATATTTTTAATGCTATCACATTCACTGTTCTGTAAAATATGTGCGCTATACTTATTTACCTGTGAGGAACTTCTAGTTGGTGAACAAAATTACAAAGCTATATCAGTCACCATTCGCAACCAGCCGGCGCAACACTTATTTTATATTATTGTACCTTGTGCATTATCTTAATTTAAATACAGTCCACTATCAACAGCATTTTTATGTGGTTTTATTACCAGCGGCTGCCACATAAAAATGGTCCTTCGAGCCGGATATGAACCAGCGACCTATGGGAAGCAGGGATTAAGAGTGCAAAATATCACTTGAAAAGAGTTGTAGGCCAACAGGTACTGACATATGAGGAATTGAATACCATAATAATTCAAATAGAAGGTCTTTTAAACTCCAGACCTTTACTTTCTTTGCCTGTGAGGAACTTCTAGTCTTCACCCTTCCAGCTACTATATACCCAAAGTGGGTATTATGTAAATACAAACCTTTAGGGATAATAGGTAATTGGTCACGCAATACAATTTTAAAGAAAACATCACAACCTAATAAGATGCTTATTTTTCCAGTTTTGTAAAATTCTGTGTCAGCTAACTTGACATATGAAGGAATTTTTAAATTATCTATGTCTATCTCACACTGAGGTAAATCACTAGTGATGCTTGGCACTACACAGCATGCTATTTGTGTATTGTAAGTGTTGAGAGTAGAAGAAATATTAAATGTAGCAGTGTAAGGAACAGTATTAGATTTACCACATATTCCTTTGATATAAGTAAGGTTTTTTACTAACCTGCAATCAATTTTTTCTGTTAGGTCTGATAAAACAAAGGAAACCTGACTACCTGAGTCACAAAGAGCCCTAACTTGAAATTGTTGACCAAATTTGTCAGTTATGTTTACCTTTATAGTAGGCAATAAAACATCATCACACTTATTCATAGATAATGACACTTGCTTTACCTGTTGTTCATGCAGTAAACTATTATGCTTTTCTTTGCAAATTGAACAGTTAAAAGTAAATTTACACTTTGACAGATGTTTGTTTAAGCACAGAGTACACAACTCATTTGTCTTTACATAGTTTACACGATCAGATAGCGAGGCAAGTTTAAATTTTTCACATTTATATAGTTGGTGGTGATCAGACTTACAAAATTTGCATACTTGTTTCACTTTCTTATCCTTTGTTGTTGTGGCTACTAAACCTGTCCTGCGTCCGCTGTTCACTCCACTATTTGAGGATACTTGGCTGTCTGCCACAGTTTCAAGTGCTGCTGCCCGTTGTTCTAAAAATTTAAGAAGTGAGTTTAAGTCAGCATCAGCATCTGATTTCATTTCTAGATGAAAGCACCTTAATGTGTGCATGTCAAGCTTGCGTTGCAAAATGCATACAATAATTGCATCCCAATGTTGAACAGGTATATTCATATTTTTTAAGGCAGCTATATGCTGTCTGGTTTGAGAAATGATTTCTCTTAAAGCTAAAGCAGTGCATTTAGAAATAGGTTTTAGGTCTAATATTGAATTTACATGATAATTAATGACCTTATTTTTGTTATCATAGCGCTCGCTGAGCAACTCCAGTGCAATTGTATAATTATGTGCAGTTAGCGATAAATGCTTAATTAATTCGGCGGCTTCGCTAGTTAGATAGGTTTTTAAATAATAGAATTTATCACATTGTGACAGTTTAGTGTTTTTATCGATGACACTTTTAAATAGGCTAATGAAGTCGTGGAAATCACCTACCTCACCTCCAAACTTGGAAATACTTATAGGTGGGAGGCGTTTCATAGCGTCTCTGCCTTCCTCATCGTGCTCCGCTCCTGCGTCTGAAGCTTTACCTGAGCTAGATTTTAGTTCGATGGCATCTTCGAATGCGGCTAAGGCACTTAAATATATGGATTCATAGTGACCAAAATCTTCATCGTTATTTTCATCCAGAACAGATATATCTATGTTAAATGAGCTGTATTCTGAAAAGGCAGTGACCAACCTTTCCTTCTTGACCATAAGCGCCTTTATAGAGGCATTGTCGACGTCCTCAGACTCGGCAAACTTACATAGTGTTGTTATAGTTCCTTTTGTCTGGCCCCTGGCCAGTATTAGGCGTTTTAACTGGTTTGCCATGATGGCTAATGATATTGTAAACCTTTGTGAAACTACACAAATAAAACTTTGCAATAATAGCAATTTTACGCATATATAGATGCTAAATAAATATGCAGAATGCAATGATTGCACAATGCTGAAAAAGTGAGACGTGTTTCACGATTTAGTCTTTGTGTTTTCACTAACACCACACCACCAAAAGAAAAAATCTTGGCGCCAACGCCCTGCAGTAGCCGAGCTTGCTGGAAGTTTCTGGAACTCGATGTCGCCGATCGCCGAACGACCTGCGGCCGAGTTGGTCGCGCTTCCCGCTCGCACTCGTACGCGCTTCTCGCTGTGTCGCTGCTGACTGCGTCCTCCTCGCACGCGACGCGAAAGTTGAGACGCACGATGGATGACAACTCGAATAATTCGAATGGCCACGTCCACGCTGACGAAATTGAGATTGAGCCACACAATACACAACTTAAAATGTCAATAATTATTGTTAACACTGCCGCGAACACTATTACGGCCGATGGACCATTTTTATGTGGCAGCCGCTGGTAATAAAACCACATAAAAATGCTGTTGATAGTGGACTGTATTTAAATTAAGATAATGCACAAGGTACAATAATATAAAATAAGTGTTGCGCCGGCTGGTTGCGAATGGTGACTGATATAGCTTTGTAATTTTGTTCACCTGAACGGAACGAGTGAATTTTTATGTTTGTTTCATACAACGAGTGCTAGTTTGTGCCAGGAAGCGAAGCTGAGTGGCACAATAGATCAGCACGAGTATTACAATAGCTGTTTGCGGCAGTGGCATACAAAACTTTTTCTAAGACCATGAAATAAATAAGTACAAAAAACAGTCAATGTTAAACTCTTTCAAAACAATTTTATTTATAAGTGCAGATAAAAGTTAACAATGACGCGAAAATAGCGCGGCGAATATTGTTTTTTTGTTATAATCCCACAAGTGAAAGGCAAAGGCAATTCATCTATACAGCCTAATTACATGTTATGTTTAGTCGTGACGCAAATACGCGCGCCTTTTGGCATAATTATAAGTTGATTTTTTGATGTCATAGCCATAAAAAAAAATTTAATGTTTCATTGTAGAACGATTTACCTGTGTGGAAATGGTCATTGTAACACGACTTGGCAGGAATGAGTAGGTACTGTGGCGTCGGGGGTCTGACGCCACAATTCCTCGTGTTAACGAAATGATAAAACACAAGTATTTATATTTATAATGGCATTTATTTGCACAAAACTTCCTATTTCGAGTTTTAGGGGGTTTTACACGAGTATATTTAAATTTTAAACGAACTGTAGGGAATCGCGGATTCTGCTCCAGGATTGAGCCTACAATCAATTCATTTGGAACTCTCTTCGGACGGCGGGTCGAGGCCGGAGCCCTCGGTCACCCGCTGTCAGCAACTTGTCCGCCAAGGCAATTGTTTTTCTTCCCTAAACTCTCATTTCAATTTAAAACAATTTATTTTTAATCTCTGACACATGATGGCCAAGTAAACAAACTGTAGTGCTCGAACGAGGTCGGAACGCTACATCAGCTACGCCCCATGGCCATGTCATATGACAGTTCTAAGCTAAGGCCCTAGGTAAGCTAATCTGGGACACAAAAAAAGAATTTCGCGAACTGTCCCTTACAATGGGAATAACGAAGCAATCTTTGTAATAACTAGTAATCGTTAATAGAATATCAAATTATAGCAATTAAACTGTAATAAATACTGAAAAACACGAACAAAAAGATTGCTTCATTCTTGGCCAGGCAAAAACCAGAATAAAAGAAGCCTGGCCACAGTTGGCCTGTCTAAATAAATTAATTTAGTATCTTTTGACGATACATTTTATTGTTTGTCCGAAAGGGACTTAAAGTACAAAGTACTTTTAAGACCTACCTAACTAATAAACAAAAGATGACATAAAGTGATTTATCCTTACACATTATGCATATGTAATTATAAACCTCTTACATCGCCTACGAATTACAAAATTACTTTTTAATCAACACTAAAGAGAAAGAAAACTTCACCCCATAATGAGTCTGGTGAAAACCCACTTTCACCATCGCAGGCAACTATGACCTTAGCGATTTGACTCTCTTACAAAGTTTAGATTTCCACTCCCAATATTAGACGAAAAAATAATTGCCTAATCCCTACGCTAGGACGTCATGAATATAACAAAAAAAAAACTATTTATCTTCGACAGCGCTCCAACATAGAATAAACCGGAAAAACACAATATTAATAACACATATTACACAACACATTATTTACTATATGGATTATAATTCTATTAAGACTACTAGTCCTTATTGCCCTATTGACCCGCAGATACCTATTAATGGCGAAAATAACACTGAAATCTCTTGCGAAACTCTGGAACAAGCCACCATCATAGCCATTGCACCTCTTTGTCTCAGCCATCTTCTAGTAATAATAAGGCACATAAAAGCAAATAAATGAAAACGATACTGATAAGGGCGTCGCTCCAATGTCACACGACGTCTTCCTTCTTACGGTACGGGATCGATCAATCCACTGCACACTGCAGCACGTTGGCGTTTCCAAATCCTGTGGAAACCAGCGCTCCACCAACTCCTGTGGAAACCAGCGCGTTCGCCAACTCTGAGGATAAAGCGCCTCCACCACCTGTGGCGTCGGGGGTCTGACGCTACAATTCCTCGTGTTAACAAAGTGATAAAACACAAGTATTTATATTTATAATGGCATTTATTTCACATAAAACTTCCTATTTCGAGTTTTAGGGGGTTTTACACGAATATATTTATGTTTCAAACGAACTGTAGGGAATCGCGGATTCTGCTCAAGGATTGAGCCTACAATCAATTCATTTGGAACTATCTTCGGACGGCGGGTCGAGGCCGGAGCCCTCGGTCACCCGCTGTCAGCAACTTGTCCGCCAAGGCAATTGTTTTTCTTCCCTAAACTCTCATTTCAATTTAAAACAATTTATTTTTAATCTCTGACACATGGTGGCCCGGTAAACTAACTGTAGTGCTCGAACGAGGTCGGAACGCTACAGTACTATTGAGATATGACTTGTGGTTATGTATTAAGCAAATTACCAAATGGTCGTAGAAAAATAGTAGTATATTAACTGTCATATAAGAAGGGGTATTAAAACACGAGAGTCTGTTTATGGATAATTGGTTGACTCGAGTGTTTTAATACCTAAGTTATATGCAGTTTCATACACTACAATATCTTCACTCATAGGAATAAATGAAATTAAACAAAGTAGGTAGGTTAGAAGGGCGCTATTTTTTTTCACAGTTCGAACTGCGCATGCGTGCGCCATGTTTTTCATATTCAGCCTATAACCTTAGACTAGTTTAATGAATAAAAAAGATAGCGATACTATAATAAATTTAATTTTTAATTTTATGTATATGCGTTTATAAAGTGCGTATCGCCTTTGTTTTGCCTTTGTTGTAATCGTCTTTGAATTCGTAATTCAAATTTTTCGATTTGAGTGTAGATAAAATAATTTTCTTCATTCTTCACTTTTTCATTATTTGTATTTGCATGTAAAAGCTCATAAGAATAATCTGTATTTAATTGGAATTACATGTAGACTGATAAAAGGCATAATTTTTATGAGACCGATATTCTTAGCAATCCATGGATTCTCCGTGCGGGTGCCGGGTCCATCGCGTTGCTGAGTTGGGAACTCGGGACAGTGCCTGAAGGGGCCTCTTTTGTTGATGTACATCAACACTCACCTTCACTACCCCTCCCTGCCTAACCAAATTTGATAAGAACCTACTAGTGCCGCTTTAGACATTCGTCCTAGTAATGAGCTTATTGTAGCTCTTGATAGGCCTAGATCTTTAAGTAGGCTATAGAGAGATTTGGCTGGTATACCTCTCGCTCCCACTTCCACTGCATACATATTAACCACGTAACCGTTTTTTGATTAATTCGTTTGTGAGATCATAGTATTTATTTTTCCTTATTGTGTGGTCCTTCGGTATATTTGTTTCCCACGGTACAGTAAGTTCCACAAGGACCACATGTTTTAACCTTTTAGAATAAAGGAATATGTCAGGTCTAGATGAAGAAACCCCAACATTCTCCGGAATTCTATACTGCTTTTCATACGTGTCGATTAGGAGAGTCCAATCTGGGGCAGTGTCTAAGATTGAATAAGGTTTGTTCCTGGATTTTATGGATGAACCTTCAGACACAAAGTTGATATGACGTCTGTTAGTAGTCAATCCTTTTTGGGCTCTAGCTACTGCCAGACTCATTGCTTCACGTATGGTGTATTGGTGGTATTGGCCTCTATCGAGAAGCACCTTACATCCTACTAATATGTGTCTAGCCGTCCCTATTGCCTCACCACAAGTATAACATTGTTTTTCTGTGGGCTTACCCCACCTTACTAGAATATTCTGGTCTGGGAGGGTCATCTGAAAAGCGTTTAGATAGAATTTTAACAGGGCCGGCGACCTCTCATAAATAAAGGTGCGCCACTTTAAGGCCATCGGTATGCAGACCTCTCCCATTGTCAACCATTCATTTTGGATTTCCAAATTCATCGCGTGTACTCGATATTTATCATTTTCGTCTTGTTTTAGAAAGGACTTAAGTATATCCTGGTCCCTTTCTGGCTCTCGTACTCCCAACCCCACTCTGTTCGACTATCATAAATCGTTTATGGAATAGGAGTCTAGATTCAAGCTCGGACGCGTTATTATCTTTCGGGAGTTCCCAGACTGTGTCATTTCGGGATATACCTAAGATGTGGGCTTTGGTAACTCTAAGGTAAGGTTATATAAATGTCTAGATGGAGCGTCGCCCTACTACCAACAGATATAAAACAAGTCAACCGATGTAAACATGTGTGCGTGCGGCCGGTGTTTTACACGATGCATTCATTTTTCTGTGTGCGTAAATAATGATACCAGCTACTACAAAATATCCCAAAATCGCATAGCTATAATTACATTAATTAAATACTATTTAAATATATGTACGTATTTTTATGACAGCCTCTGTGGCGTGACAGTAGTAAACGCGACTGGTACGTAAGGGCCGCGGGTTCGATTCTCGCTCTTTGCATTGGTCTGGGTACTTTCATGCCTCAGAGAGAACGTTAAGCCGTCGGTTACGGTTGTCATACTAATATTTATGGCTGTCGTTACCGGGTAGTAGGACCCCAAATCAGAGCATTGTTTGAAATATAAAGTTTACATAAGAAGATATCAATTTTTAAAGTTTTTGTCTGTCTGTTTGTTCCGGTGAATCTATGAAATGCCTAGGCCGATTTTGACGGAACTTTTACTGGTAGATAGCTGTTCTGACGGTATGTTTATGAAAATATGTATTAGAAATGTCCAAAGTCTTGAATTCAAATTGGACATAATATAATTTGAATTAAAAACTAGACTAGACATTTGGAAGATAGTAGTAGATGTTTAGATAACTTGTTTATAGACGGGAAGTACCTTTTTTTTTTTTTATCGTGCGGAAATCCCTTCGGATACCCCCCCCAGCCAGCCAGCCAGCGGGGGCGGTTATGTCGGGCTTGAACCGACTAAAACCGCACGCCGTCTCGGGTCTACAGACGCCTACTACGGGGTGGAGACGGGAAGTACCTATCTCCGAATTCTGATCTCCAAGCTAAGGGGTATAAAAATAGGCTTCAAAAGACTCAAGAGTAACATAATAAAGAAATAAGTACCCACATTCTACGATATAATACTATTAAAGCTAATTAAGCCTTCGCATGATATCGAATGAAATAAGAATATTATATTATAATATTATTATTTCATTTGATACCAAATTCTCAAATTTATTTTTTAACACAGTACTTTATGGCCACTAGAGGGCACCACATTATCTTCAATGACACCACATATAGCCTTTAACCAGCGGACAATAAAGACGCTTCTAATGTTTACCTCATTTGTCCAATAACATTCTAATAAGTAGTTGAGGAGTTACGAAGAACAGATGAACATACCTTTCTTTGTCAAAATCATAACCCTCCTTTAGCTTTGCCGTAGTTAGTAAATAATGTTCTAATCTAAATCAATGAAGATTGGGTCCCCCAACCGATAAACATGAATTATTTAATAAAAACCGGCAACACCACAAATATGGCGTGTGATGAATGACATTTTTTAATGATGAAAAGAAAAAATAATATAACTTGTGTTTTGGTTATTTACCGATGATAGGTAGCGTGCGTAGTAGTTTTTAGTCGTCCTTTATAATTCCGACACACTTTAATAGTACAAGTCGCCATTATTTCGACAGTTTTTGTTTATTGTTTTTCGCGGGAATTACGTAGTGACACCGAGCCGACACGATGGTCACTGAGCAGCGCGTAAGTACTTATCAGTTAGAAGTGAACTGATATTTATGAGACGCTTGTGCGCATTTTACACTCCATCTAGACATTTATATAATCAAAGATTATTTCTTCATTTTTTCAAGTCAAGCATGAGTTCTTTATAAAACTACGACCCAGATTCCTTAGGATTATTTCTTGTATCGAAAGAAAAAGAAATTGGAAAAGCAGAAGTTACTCATATTTATTTTTGTTCCTTATACAATAAGTCGGTGCAAATCCGAAACCTCAAAAAAAAAAGGAAACTGTTCTGTGACCAATCAGTTATTTACATTTAGCCCTTGTCAGCCTCTAGGAAACCAGTTACCCAAATTACTGAAGAAGCGCTGTCTAAAGTCAGTGTGGCAACTCGTGAGATGGTACTCCACTGGGTTTTATCACCTTTTTCCACTGGGCAGTGTCGGGTCATAAGGTAGCAGTGTTTTAATATTGTGTGCAATATGAGCAGCTGACGTACGATGAGGATTTTATTCTCTCTGTTGGTCAGCTCAGAAGGATATCGACAAGGTCGGAAAGACGATACTTTTAGAATGGCTCTTAGAGTTCTTTCTTATTGTCTTTGGAGCCCCAGCCCATGAAGTGACACGACACTAGTCAACTACTGTCTACCTATAATACTGCTTATAAAACTATACCATAACAAGCTGGAGCCTCGGTTCCACCCGCTTAAAATCTTCACCTTCGGACATAAATGCCTACGATGCCTACGACCTATTCTCAGAACTACCTAATATACACACATAAATAATCATAAGTACCGGTCAAGCCGTTTCGGAGAATTTTGATAACAAACACTGTGACACAAGATTTTTATATATTAGATATTAAGTACACATTCATCGTAGATACTATTGTTTAAACTAATTAAATTAAATAAATATTTCTGTTTCAGAGCCATCATAACGGAAAATTCAATCTATCCGTCGACAATATCCATAAACACAATCAACACAAAATGTAAACAGAATGATTTGGAGATGAATTCGTATGATCCATTTCAAAATAGAAAATTAGAGCATCCTAACTCGTAAGTTACCTGGTCTGATAAATTTATATTATTACCTATATATTACATTAATCTTCGTATTCTATACAAAACAAAGAAGTTCTTTGAAATACAAAATCAATAAAAAATACGACCACTATAGTACGTTGTTCCTCTTAGCAAGAACAATCGCTCATTCAAATGTAAATGGACTTGATACTAAATTGGACAAGTCATTAAATATTTTTATATAAATAAATCTTTATGAAGATTCATCAACAAATGCTTCTTTTGAAAGAACACAAGACAAAAAATTCGATACTAAATTCCAAATATATTAAATTCTAGGTCATTGAATATGTCATATACAAATTCACATTCCTTTTTAGAGATGTGAGATCGTTTGCGAATCTTCTGAAGTCCTCCCTCGGTTCCGGGATTCTTGCTATGCCTGCTGCATTCAAGAATGCTGGCACGATAGTGGGCATTTTCGGAACCATAATACTGGGATATATTTGTACACACTGCGTTTATTTATTGGTAAGTAGACACAAAGATAGATGTTACATGATAATCTTAAGCTTCTCGTTTTGGAAGTAGTCTCGCGGGGTGGGGTGGTGGTGGCGGTGTCTCTGGACATCGCCAACGCCTTCAACACCCTACCCTGGAGCTGTGTTAGGGAGGCGCTCGCGTATCACGGAGTGCCTCCTTACCTCCGCCGCATTGTCGAGGCATACCTATCCGAGAGGGCCATAGTTTACGCGAGCTGGCTAGGGCCAGGGCGGCGAGAAGTGTCGTGTGGTGTTCCGCAGGGGTCGGTCCTAGGGCCACTCCTGTGGAACATCGGATACGACTGGGTGCTGCGCGGTACGTTGCTCGAGGGTGTCAGCATAGTCTGCTATGCTGACGACACCCTCGTTATGGCGCGAGGAGCAACGTACCGAAGCGCGGCACTGAAGGCCACGGCAGGGGTTGCTCAAGTCGTGGGTCGAATACGGCGGCTGGGACTCGAGGTGGCTCTCCACAAATCCGAGGCTATGTGTTTTCACGGGCCCCGGAGGGGGCCACCTGCGGGAACCAGCATAACCGTAGGGGGCGTGAGCATCGGCATCGAGCCCACGATGAAGTACCTTGGGCTCGTACTCGATAGCCGATGGGACTTCGGACCTCATCTCCGGAGTCTGGTCCCGAAACTGAGGGGGGCTGCGGCCGCGCTATCGCGGCTGTATTAAACAGCCCGTTAAAAGCGATGGCCGTCAGAGTCATCAGGGGGTATCGCACGATCTCCGTCGAGGCGGCATGTCTCCTAGCCGGGACCCCTCCATGGGACCTGGAAGCGAGAGCTCTTGCGCTGCTGTACCAGTGGCGCAAGGAGGCGCTGGAACGGGGCCATAGGCCGGAGCCCCGAGAAATCAGGGCTCAACGGTTCCAGCTCCACCGGGAACTCATGGAGACATGGAGGGTGCGACTTGAGCACCCAAGGTGGGGGGAATCCACCATTGCAGCGGTGAGACCGATCATGAAGGAGTGGTTGGAGAGGGACCATGGGGACCTCTCCTACCGGATGTGCCAGATGGTTACCGGACACGGGTGTTTCGGTAAGTATCTGTGGCGCATCCACCGGGAGACAACGCCGCAGTGCCAGCACTGCGAGGATCCTGGCGAAGACACGGCGCTCCACACGTTGGTGGAGTGAACTGCGTGGGCGAGTCAACGCCGGGATCTCGTTGCGGTCCTGGGCGTGGACGTTCTCTCGTTGGAGACCATGGTGAGGGCCGTGGTCTCCGACGGGAGCAAGTGGCACGGCGCCGCCTCTTTCTGCGAGCAGGTAATGCGCGCGAAAGAGACGGCGGAGAGGGAGCGGGAGAGAACCCTGCCCCCCGAGTTTCGCAGTCTGCGGCGAGGACGCCGCAGACTCATCTACGCCCGGGACTACCGACCTCCATGATCGGGGCCTGAGGACGGCAGTTGGCCGACTCGCCGTCCTTACAGAAGCAGGCCGTGGCGGAGGCGTGTCGTGTGTGCCCTACACACGCCTGCCAACTCACCGAAGCGGGATAAAACCCGACCCCACCAGGCGAGGCCGCGGTGGCGGCCAAAGTCCGCCGGCAACCCTGGGGTTATCCTTTCGAGGGCTTACCCGGGGTGCCCGGCAACGGACACTTGGGGAGGACACCGTGCGGTTTTAGTCGAGACACGACATAACCACCCCTGCTGGCCGGCGGGGGGTATCCGAAGGGACGCACGTAAAAAAAAAAAAAAAACGGTTCTCGTTTTAAAGAAGAATATTTTCTCAATATCAGTAAAGTAACTCATTCATTCTCCTCTGAGCCTTTTCCCAACACAGTTGGGGTCGGCTTTCAGTCAAACCGCGAAGCGACTTAACTTCAATATTTTGCGAAAAAGCGATTGCCATCTAAACTCCAAAAAGTCCAAAACCCACTGGAGATATCGAAATTCTCTCGAATCGATTATCTCACTATTCGTAAAATAAGTGTAAGTAGGTCCGTTATTAGTGGGCTAAATTCATATTATAAAGTAGACAGTACAAATCTTGTTACGAAAATCACAACCACTCGTGCTAAACAAAACACAATTTTCTCTAATCATAAATAATTATTTCATGTTGAAGTGTTTATAAATATCGACACGTGAATCAGCAGTGCGGTATTCGCCGCAAGAAATTTGATACTCACCGCGGATTCAGCTATCAAGATACATAGACGTTTTTACAGAATAGCAGGGCTGAAATGACAGACCTATTAATCGTTAATGTTACTAATATGCACCTTGGTATATGCAAGACGTAAAAGACAAATCAAATTCAATATCAATTTATTAATAAGACGCCAAAATATCAAAAAAATGGGTGCACGTGGGCTTCATAAAATAATTAAATTAAATTCAAATTCTTAATTGTGCAACATGGATATATACTTTATATATATAGATGGTATAACAAAGAGTCGGTCAGCCATGTTCAGCCTTATCGGTATACAATAGTGGTTTGCGTTCCGGTTGATGTTATTTTGGCAAACAGTATTGCATTGCAATTAACAAAATAGGTAATGTAATATTTACAGGTCAAAACTTCACAAGATGTTTCAAGAGTATCTAAAGTTCCATCACTAGGATATGCTGAAACTGTTGAGGCTGTCTTCGCAACAGGACCACATCGATTAAGAAAAATGTCGACAGCGGCACGGTATGTATCAACAAAATTCTGTTTAAATATGCAGTAATTCTTTTCAATTATTGACTAATCGACAAGGCATTCCTCCTACACATGTTGTAAAATATGAATTGTAAGTCGAGATCTTTTTCTTTTTTGCTATAAAAGTGGCAAAAACAGTTTTTCGCGATATTCGTATCAGGTAATGCGACATTCGGGCAACCCTGCAGTCACTCGATGTACGGAAAGCCAATGGCCCTGATGATATTCCAGTGATGGTGCTGAAAAAATGTGCAGCCGAGTTGACAGGAACAGTTCCTTGAAAATTTGAAAACACTACACTAACTCGAATGGCTTTGTCCGCTTCAGTCTTCTCACTATATTGGTGATGTCAAGGAGCTAAATTGCCTCGACATTCACATGATGATGAAGTCTTTTTTCATGAGCTTCGGCATATTTTTGTATGACTCGATCTACGACGTCAATGTTCAAATCCCGATGTAGATCGGTTTTGAATGTACCAGGGTGCATTGACTGTATCCCTGAGCACTTTATTTTGGAATTGTTGAATTATCTGACCATTGCTCTTACTGGTACAGCCCCATAGCTGGATACCATAAGACTATACAGGCATCAAAATCTGTTAATATAGTAGAACTTTGTTGTGTTCTGATACATGAGAGTTACGCCCAAGCAGCCAGTACATTATCTGGTAGCGTAGTCTTAATTCTGACCTTTTTTTACTTGAGGTTTGCTTTCCAGCGCAGCTTGGCGTCAAGCGTCATACCAAGATATTTGGCTGTATTAGCTTATGGTACTCGTTTATCATGTATAAGTACAGGAAAATACTGTGTTCTCTTATTGGTAAAGTCTACGTGAATTGACTTGCTTTTATTCAGCCTGATACGGCATTATATCACTTATCAGAACTTCATTTATGACTATTTGGACCTTTTCAATAGCCTCTTTGTGCTACCAATCGCTATAATGACCGTGTCGTCGCCAAAGGTTACAATAAGATAGTTATCGTTAACTGGGATATCACTAGTATATAGTAGATACAGGATTGGGTCTAATACACTTCCTTGTGGTACCCCAGCTTTTATTGGCCTTATTTCTGTATAGGCTTCTTCTTGTTGAATATGAAATGCCCTGTCCAATATATAAGACTAGAACTTCAGCAAATTGCATTACTTTCATTTTGTGTATGAGGCCTTCGTAACAAACCTTATCGAAGGCTTGTGCTACATCAAGGAATATGGTAGAACAAACCTTTTTCATCTACTGCTATTTCGATGATATTTGTTATTATATGTACCTGGTCAATTGTTGAATGCCTTTCTCTAAAGCCAAACTGATGATCAGGAATAATAGCTTTTTTCAATAACCGGTTTAAGTATTTTAGCAATATCTTCTCAAATAATTTTGCTATCATTGGTAGAAGTGAAATTGGTCTATATGAAGCGGGTTCACGTGGTGTTTTGCCAGGTTTTGGTATCAGAATTATTTCAGCTACTTTCTAAAGTTTGGGTACATGTTTCAATCGAAAAGCAGTAATTATGAGGGTTATCAGTTTTACGATCGCTTTACAATTCAAATTTTGTAGAATTTCACCTGTTATTAGATCGTAGCTAGGTGATTTTCTTGAATTTATGTGATACTTAATCATATTCGACACTTCCTTTGGAGTGACCAGCTATATTTCTAAGCCCTCATATTTTGGGTCAGTATCTGTAAGTACAGCGGAGTTCGATGATTCATCATTGGGCTGAAATATAAGTTCTAGGTGCCGAGCAAACCCTTCAAAAGCTGATTTATTACTAATAGCACATTTCCCGTTTTCTCCTTATGGGAAGGAATGTGTTTAATAGGTTTTTGATGTTTTTGGTCACCTTCCATAGAGTATAATCTGACTTAGAGTCTGTACTGAACTGCCGTAGGTAGTTATTAGTAAGTGAATTATTGTGACTTACTATTTCTCTCTCAGATGTTTACTCAGATTGTTATGCTTGGTTTTATTTTGAGGGCGTCTGGTTAGATGTCATCTTCTCCATTGCCTTCGTTTTTGCATTAAAAGGTTTCTAATATGTTCAGAGTATACAGTTTTCTTGATCCATATTGGTTTGTCAAGTGTATTTTGCCACCCTGCCTGTTGCATATTTACTATAAATTGTCTAATTTCTAAATCTAATTGTTCAATCATTTTCAGCGGAACTATTATTCCTATACTATTATCTAGATCTACTCTAAAACTGTTCCAAACTTATTGGCTAAGTCCGATCGTTTCTCATTAGTCATTATATAAGATGTCACAAAGTTAGGTCTCTGAATTTGGTGAGATGACTTGGTATCGACAAAATATGTATTTGAAACAAAAAAAATATCGAGTAAAAAAAATTAAAATAAAAAAAAACTTAAAAGAATAAAAATGAAATAAAAAACACCACCACCGCCCAGCGTCACGTGACACGACGAGCACACGTGAAGCTGGTCGCGATTTTTTTAGGTATTTGCTATTGCTATTGTTAGAGGGAACATAATATATTATGTGGCTCCTTGTTCTTCCAGCTAAGTTTATTAGCTGCGTCTATTATTTTTAGGGCCTTGTTTTGTAGATCCTCAACAATTCTCTCAGATTTACATGTGTGGTGCAGATTTTTGACCAGGATATTTCGAATCTAAAAATAATATTAACCATATGTAGGGGTGTGTGAGGATGTAGGTATTTTGTATATGATTTTTAATCAGTCAGCCATCCAACAGAGCTGCAGAGTCATGATATCAAAGATATATATTTAATAGGAAATTCTTATTGAAAATTCACTGGTAAAAACAGTACGATAAACTTGTTTGCGTGACGAAAAAGCCCAGACAATGAAATACTTTCAATCGAGGATCTAAGCTTTTTCTATCTGCTGCAGATACAAATGTTTTTATAAGTATCAGTAACAAATTATCTTGGCAACATTGTAACATGAAAATTAGGTGTTTTCATTGGCATCGCATCTTAGTCAGACAGAATGATCACATGCGAGTACATTATTTTTGTGTTTCAGAATAATTATAGACTGGGCAATGGCTTTCACCATTCTTGGCGCCTGCGCAGTATATGTCATTCTACTGGTTGCGTCCGTAAAACAGGTATTTTGGTCGCGGCGACTGTCGACTAATTTATCTCAACTAAATCACTGAAATATTTCTTGAAGATAATTCCATTGGAGTCAGTTTTATAAATCTCACTATTTAAATCACAACTAATTACGAATGATTTTCCTTCAAAATAAAACACGATACGCATTAAGCTATACAAATAAATAAAATTGTTTGCAATATCATAACATAACTTCACGCCTGTATCCACGAAGGGGTACGCAGAGGTGTATTACACACCCACGATTCGCCAGTTATGTTTAGGTCCCAATGTAATAGGGGGTGAGCCTATTGCCATCTACCGGCCACATTATTAAGCGAGCGATAATTAACAATTATTAATGCACACATAACTACGAAAAGTCAGAGGTGTGTGCCCGGGGCGACTGGGGATCGAACTCGAGACCTCGTCTCAGCTAAGCTAAGCTGCGCTAAGCTTAAATCAAATTGCAGGATCTGTTTATAATATTAAAATAACTGCTTTTTAATGATTGCATATGAATTGCATACACAGTATGTGTAACAATTTTTTTTTTTTTGTCTGACAGTCTTTTTGTCTGTTTATTCCGTGTAATCTCCGAAGTTGCTGGGCCGATAATGACGGGTTTTTTACTGCAGATTACTGACGTTATAAGGCGTAACTTAGCGAATTTTTATTTTAGAAAAAATTGTGGGATCCGCAGAAATAAAAATAAAACCCAGATCGAAGGCCACGCGGAGAAGTTGCAGGCACAGCTAGTCAAAGCATTATAATTAATCAAGTACCATTTCAAATCAGTTTTAAAGTTTTTGTAAAGAGTAACGAAGTGAATATTCGGCGACCGAGCTATCAAAAAAAAATTGGTTTAAAGTAAGATGTATGAAGTTCCATATAGAATATTTTTGTACACTGAATTCTAAAACTCCTTACAAAAACCCTAAAACTGATTTGAATTGGTACGTAATTGATTATGATGATTTAACTAGCTGTGTCTGCGACTTCGCCGCGTAGCCTCAGGGTTTTTCTTTCTTTCTTGAATTTCAATTAGCCCCGCCCTTTCTTATACAGAACAACACGTGCGGAAATCCCTTCGGATACCCCCAGGTTATGTCGTGTCTCGACTAAAACCGCACGGTGTCCTCCCCAAGTGTCCGTTGCCGGGCACCCCGGGTAAGCCCTCGAAAGGATAACCCCAGGGTTGCCGGCGGACTTTGGCCGCCGCCGCGGCCTCGCCTGGTGGGGTCGGGTTTTATCCCGCTTCGGTGAGTTGGCAGGCGTGTGTAGGGCACACACGACACGCCTCCGCCACGACCTGCTTCTGTAAGGACGGCGAGTCGGCCAACTGCCGTCCTCAGGCCCCGATCACGGAGGTCGGTAGTCCCAGGCGTAGATGAGTCTGCAGCGTCCTCGCCGCAGACTGCGAAACTCGGGGGGCAGGGTTCTCTCCCACTCCCTCTCCGCCGTCTCTTTCGCACGCATTATTTGCTCGCAGAAAGAGGCGGCAGCGTTCCACTTGCTCCCGTCGGAGACCACGGCCCTCACCATGGTCTCCAACGAGAGAACGTCCACGCCCAGGACCGCAACGAGATCCCGGCGTTAACTCGCCCAGGCAGGACACTCCACCAACGTGTGGAGCGCCGTGTCTTCACCAGGATCCTCGCAGTGCTGGCACTGCGCGTTATCTCCCGGTGGATGCGCCACAGATACTTACCGAAACACCCGTGTCCGGTAACCATCTGGCACATCCAGTAGGAGAGGTCCCCATGGTCCCTCTCCAACCACTCCTTCATGATCGGTCTCACCGCCGTAATGATGGATTCCCCCCACCTTGGGTGCTCAAGTCGCACCCTCCATGTCTCCATGAGTTCCCGGTGGATCTGGGACCGCTGAGCCCTGATTTCTCGGGGCTCCAGCCTATGGCCCCGCTCCAGCGCCTACTTGCGCCACTGGTACAGCAGTGCAAGGGCTCTGGCTTCCAGTTCCCATGGAGGGGTCCCGGCTAGGAGACATGCCGCCTCGACGGAGATCGTGTGATACCCCCTGATGACTCTGACGGCCATCGGTTTTAACGGGCTGTTTAATACAGCCACGTTGCGGGCCGCCAGAGTCTCCGCCCATACGGGGGCCCCGTACAGGGCCATGCTTCGCACGATCCCCAGGTACAGTCTCCTAGTGGGGGCGTTGGGTCCCTTAACGTTGGGCATCAGCCGCGATAGCGCGGCCGCAGCCCCCCTCAGTTTCGGGACCTGCAGTGCTATTCTCTAAGGACCACAGCCTTGCGCGCAGCGCTGCGCTCGTCGACGAGCTCGCAAAATGCTGCTTTGGATTTATATTTTATTTTATTTTAATTTTGATTTTAATTTATGATTTAGATTTAGATTTAGATTTAGATTAGATTTTTGATTGATGATGAAATCTAAATCTAAATCTAAATCTAAATCTAAATCTAAATCTAAATCTAAATCATAAATTAAAATCAAAATCAAAATTAAAATAAAATAAAATATAAATCCAAAGCAGCATTTTGCGAGCTCGTCGACGAGCGCAGCGCTACGCGCAAGGCTGTGGTCCTTAGAGAATAGCACTGCAGGCTTCGGAGATGAGATCCGAAGTCCCATCGGCTATCGAGTACGAGCCCAAGGTACTTCATCGTGGGCTCGATGCCGATGCTTACGCCCCCTACGGTTATCCTGGTTCCCGCAGGTGGTCCCCTTCGAGGCCCGGTGAAACACATAGCCTCGGATTTGTGGAGCACCACCTCGAGTCCCAGCCGCCGTATTCGACCCACGACTTGAGCAACCCTTGCCGTGGCCTTTAGTGCCGCGCTTCGGTGCGTTGCTCCCCGCGCCATAACGAGGGTGTCGTCAGCATAACATGTTATGCTGACACTCTCGAGCAACGAAGCGAACAAAGCGAACGATCGAACGCTAAAGAGCGCCACCAGTCGAGGCCCTAGTTCCTCCAGGGCCAGGACCCATGCTCGGCCTGGAATGCCGTCGGGTCCGGGGGCAGTGCACTTCCGGGCTTTAAGCCGTAGCACTGCTACCCCCAGTTCACTCTCCCTGACTTCGGGCACATTGCTTATTATCAGCGTCAGGCACCTGAGGCGCAGCCATGCGCGGAGGAACATGTTCCTCCGCTCTCGCCGGGAACAGGGAGCCCAGGATCCCCTCCAGCCGTTCTGGCTGGAGGCTCTGGGTCAGTAGGGGCGCCTTTGGGCGGATTTTGCCCCTAACCGCAAGGTAAGGGCGCCCCCATGGGTTCTGCTCCAGAGACTGCAGCAGCTCTTCGCGGGCCCGCCGTTTGGCCTGCTTAATGGCTTCCTGGAGGGTCCTCTTGGCCCCCTTGTACGCCTCATACAGCTCCGCCTCCCGGGCTGCCGCATCGTCTGGGCGGCGACGCCTCCGGCGAAACCTGGTGTACCGGCGGCGAGCGGTCACGCACGCTGCTCGCAGTTGTGCGATCTCCGCTGACCACCAGTACACCTGCTTCTTTGCCGGACCGGGCTTAACCCTAGGCATCACCCCATCGCAGATATGCGACATGGCTCTCCTGAACCATTCCGCCTCTGCGTCGACATCGGCAGGCCTGGCCAGTGACGGAATCCAGGCCTGCACTATTGATGCCTCCAGAAGAGCCTCCCGATCCAGGCGTCTGAGCGCCCAACGTGGATCCGGGGGATTCGCGATAGTTGGCGGCAGGTTAGGTGGAGGGGAGACGTTGAACCGGATGTACCTATGATCGGAATCCGTCTCCTCCTCCTCCACCACGCGCCAACCCTGGACGCGGCGGGTGAGAGAAGGGGTCGCGAATACAACATCCACGACCGAACTGAGCCCCCCCCGCTCCCAGGTGGCGACACTCCCCCGGTTAAGGACCTCTAGGCCACGGGTGTTGGCCCAGTCCTCCAGAAGTCGCCCCTTGGCATTGGTTTCCCGGGAGCCCCAAGCCAGAGACCAGACATTGAAGTCTCCCAGGACCAAGACAGGGCGAGGACGGCACGCAGCGAGAACGATGTCCAGTCCAGCAAGCCATAGCTCAAGCTCATACTGGTCAAGGCTTGGCGAGAAGTCGTGCAAGGCTAAGGTATCACCCTCACACGGTGCAAACAATTCCATCAAGAACCAGGCGGTTTGGCACCTCTTTTCTTTGCTATACCATAAAGACTTGGAGTTATTTACCAGCACACGTGTTTCCTTCTTCCTACAGTCCCGAGTCCTTTAAGTGGGGCGTGAAAACGCATATGATGGGGCCGTGAAGCTGAGGGCCACCATTGTAGCATCATCGGTGTCTGTAATGGTGACCCCATTCCTGAGATTTTACCTTTAGCTCAGGCGAGGTAAAGTCATATTGACGTAACCAATATTAAAAAAAAAAATCTAAATCGGGATTTACGTGGCGACCCCCACGACGCTTGAGCGAATCCCGGATTGTGGAGATTTTATAATAAAAAAGGAAAAAAAGGATAATGATTATGTCCTTTCATTGGTGGGAGTAGCGTGTAAAGGTTTTCTAAAGACGTCACGGATAGGGTAAATCAAGTGAATCCAATGATCTTTCTCTACTATTCTAATCGGCAATCCTAAACACGTGGTTCATGTATGGAGGTGGTACCTAAAAGGGTGCAAGGTTTCCTTCATTATGTTCTTCTGCCGCGCTTGAGTAAATGCTGAAATCCCTTCTAGGTTTCCCCTACTCAGCGCAGCAGAAGCAGGCCCTCTTTCCGGGGGCGAGACGGGGACACCGTGGTTCCCAAACCCGTGAGGGCCATCTTGAAACTGGAGATGGCCCGGGGTCAGCCGGAGTGCGAAGGAAATGCCTTATGGGCCACCTTACACCCCGGCGTCTGAAGACCCGACCCGTGTGCGGTTTTAGTCGATTCGAATCCGACATAACCACCCCCGCTGGCCGGCGGGGGATATTTGTGGGGATTTCCTCACGAAACAAAAAGGGCTCCCCTACTATTATAATAATATTAGAAAAGAGAAGCGAACGGTTACTATAGTGATTTACAAGTATATCAATGGTTCCACGTATCAAATTGTTTCCAAATAGACCTAAATAAAACTACATAAATTATATTAGACTCTCTTCAGAACCCAGAAATTTCGTTATGCTACTCAATTTTGCTTATAATTCTTTCAATATAGAAATTGTTCATTTTCAGATAATTGACTATTACTTCGTTGACAACACTATTCAGGATACTATATACTACGTGGTCTTCTGCATTCCTATTTTAATATTCACACAAATTAAGAACTTGAAATACCTCGCGCCGTATTCTGGAATTGCCAACATTCTCCTAGTTCTTACATTCCTCATCTGTTTATACTATATCTTCTCGGACTTCAAGCCTATTGACTCCCAACCTACATCGGTTGATATTGGAAAATTGCCTCTCTTTATCGGGTAAGAATTTTTTATTATAATCAATAAAAAAAGTAAGTATTTTTGCGTGATTTATAATTGATTTAAAAATGCTATATTGATTTAAAGATATGTAAATATATCCAGATTATTATTTCATTTTTTTTACTTCTAATGCCATCAAAGCCATGTTTTTAGTATTTTACTGCAAAACATATATTATGTTATCAATATTACGTAACATTAATACTTTTTCCGACTCTGAGTTACTCTGTACACTAGTATCGTAATTACCAGCCATTGAATCATTATTTTTCAAAGTTTACTTATTGTATTAAATGACACTAGGTGCAAATATACAGGGGTGTGTGTTGGGTAACCTCCTCGAGTGTCGCTCCGATTCCGATCCCGCTGCAGTCCGGGGGGAACGGAATCGGAGCGGCCGGTACACCCTGGGCGGCGGTCAATGGCTTCCCCTTCACCCCTTCATAGGGTTGGCATTGATCGTCGGCCAATACCCAACGTGGCGGGAACACATCGCTCTCCGTACTCCTCTGCTTTCAGAGGAGACAGGATGAGCGATGCTGTTAGTGGTGAGATGGCCCAGGGTCAGCCGGGGTGCGAGGGATATGCTCTATGGGTAACCTTACACCCCGGCGTCTGAAGACCCGAGACGGCGTGCGGTTTTAGTCGGTGCAAGCCCGACATAACCACCCCCGCTGGCCGGCGGGGGGGTATCCGAAGGGATATCCGCACGATAAAAAAAAAAAAAAAAAAAAGGTGCAAATATACAATATTGCTGCGTGCGCGGGGTATAAATTAAATGCCGTTTACACAACAAAGAGGTTTATTCGCTCACCACAAACTAGACAACTAAATAACTAGCACACACAGTACTCTTCAACAGTTCCAGTCGCTCAGCAGTTCACAGTAGTCCTTAGTAGTTCCTTAAGTCGCAGGTATAACTCTCTTGAATCGCTTCGATAACATGTCGCTCATTGAATACAAAAGGGACACAAATCGAAATTTACAAATTTTACAGGACAGATAAAACAAATTTTTGAAAGTGTTTTTTTTTAATATTTTATATTTTTGTTTTTTAAATATAAGATATTAATATATCATTAGATGCGTTTTTATAAGCCCCATCTTTGTACATTATGAACTTTGTAATAACTGCTACTCATTATGATAAAAATGCACAAAAGTCCTTTTTGCATTCAACATGTGAATCAATATCATGAAAATTATGTCAAAAAATAAACACAATTTTATAAAAATAAATGGTTTATTTATTTATTTATTTATTTATTGGGACATAAAACAGTTACACGTTAGGTACATTGCTAGTATAAAATTAGAGTAAGTTATAACTATTGCGTTAACGTATAACCCACAGCAATATCCGCGACATAATATATGATAACTATATAATAATTATGTTAAAAAATCGTGCGCACTTCATGTTGAAGTTGTATTATACATGTTTAGGTAAAAAGACAAACAAAATAGTGAAATAGCAAAAAAAAAAAAAAAACCTAAGACAGAGATTTTAACATTTGAATTGCTGCAATTTTGAATTTATAGTGTGACTGTGCAAAAATATCAATATCGGCGAGGTATTCGTTGTACGTTTCTACGATATGGCGGAGAGGAGCCCGCACACCGGCATTCGTTCTGCAAATGGCAGTGTAGAACAACCGGGGTACGCGCACCTCGCGCTGCAATACAGTTCTAGGCACCACATAACACAACTGATTAGTTATGCCGCTACAATCAAACCTATTATTGCATAAGCCGTGCAACATCATACACATGAGCAGTTTGCGTCTAGACTCCAAGCTTAAAATGTCGTACTCTTCAAGAAGACAATTGTATGGACATTTCGAGTGGTGAAATTTGTAGTGAATAGATTTTAAAAACTTTTTTTTTTTTTTTTTTTTTTTTTTTGTTTTTTTTTTTTTTTTTTTTTTTGAACATTTTATTATTTATTAGAACATTTTGTTAAAAATGTATTAAAAACTTTAATCTTATTACTAGGTTAAAACATAAGTAAATAAACACAAGTAATTATATCACTGTATTAAACATCTAAACTACAAAATCTTTGCTTATTGTTAAATTGAGTTCACCTGGGTACGTGATTATTATTCAGTCAAATTAAACATCTACCTAAGATTTTTTTATTATAAATTTGTAGAATTCTAACAAAACAAGAAATGAAACTATAATAATCATATCAATATAAACATAAAAAATCATATTAATTAATAAATCCTCTAAAGAAATCAACAAACTACACACATCACTTCTGTCTCTGACACTTTAATATTAATAACCTACAAAATATGAGATCAGTTCTAATGGCACAGAATCCAGTAGCAAAATATTATAACTTATTGTAATATTACACAATAACATGCAGTCTTACAAAATCACAATTTTAAATAGTATAATAATAGCCACTTTTTACGTTAACTATATTTTAGAATTATATTTTAGAATAATTATTTAGAATCGTAGTTATTTATTATTATTATGTACTCACTTAAATGTTTTTGTAAAATTTATTAGTATTTTTTTAATAAAAGGAACTTTCAAAGCTAAATGTTCTAAATACATTATCACAATTTTATAATTAAAATTACAAATTTTCGTAAAAGCTTTGGTAATATTTAGGTATGATATTTTTCTCAATAAGTTTAACTTTAAAGATATTTTAAGATTTTTTGTACAGTTTTTTGGCACTGTAGAATTAGCAGGCCTTTTCTTTGTCTGCGTGGCTATTGAGGTGAACTCTTCTGTTTCATAAGAAGTCTTAAAGAAAAAATTATTGTCGTAATCTCGACGAACTTTAATAATTTTTATATCAGCCCATTTAACTTTTTGACCATCTTCTGTAGTAGTGTAATTGCAAATAGCCAGACATTTTAAATCCAGAGAACTGTCATGTGTAAGTTCATGAACAACGTAGGGTCTTCCTTTCTTCGTTGCGGTTTTAATAAGAGTCATACATTGCTTCGGCATATATATTAGGAGAAGATTTTAAAGCATTTGAAATGTTGCGTTGAATTAGAGAGTGAGCAGCATCTCCTTCATTTTGCGTGTGCCCTTTTATTAGAAATTTATGAGTAACACTCCTTAACTTTGACAACTCATTTATGTTGTATTGGTACATCGCTAACAATAAATATGTTTTTCTGTTGACCGCAACAGTTGTCGCTGTAAAATACTACGTCAAAATAATCAGAAGCTTTCTCATTCAAATTCTTCAAATACGCGAGCACACACGATCCTATTTCATTCACACCACGAGCTCCTGCACCTTCATGCCAAACGTAGCAGTTCGTATTATTTGTACCCAGCTCAGTAATAGTGAAATTCAGCATATTTAATTTCGAAATATAGTAAAAACTGGAGAACCTCACCTTGCAGACATGGCATTACAGCCTGTAAGTCATACACACATATCACAAAATGATTACTTATATTTTTCTTGTTATTTTCCTTATCAGCTCTGGCTAAATCTTTTTCTTTCAAATGCAGGTCGTATTTTAATGATAGGCTAAGTTCATGTTGACTGTCTGGTATGGAATTTGTATCTGATAAATCAATAGGTGTCGTGTCTGGTTGACTGAGTGCTGGAGTATTAGAGTAGATGTTATTTTGTATATTGTTGTTGTGACCAGGTAATGGTTGACTTTGTTCTGATGCTTGAATGTAGGTTGCCATAGTAAACATTCATTGTGTAAGTAATCTGTAATAAAAAATAACTTTCAAGTATTTTAATTAAAAAACAGATAATATGTATGTTTATCAGTTGTCTAGAACCTATAACACAAGCTTTAATTGCTTACTTTGGGACTTAATAGCGCTGTGTGTATATGGCGAAATATATATTTATTATTTGGTTAAAAAAGTACACATTTATTTGGTAAATAATGACATTGTTTAATTTTATATTGGAAAGCAAAATGTACAGATATCGAAATATGGCTAAGTTTTATTTCATATTAGAATGCAATATGTACAGATATCGAAATATGGCTAAGTTTTATTTCATATTAGAATGCAAAATGTACGGATTCCGAAATATGGCTATGTTTTACTTCATATTGGAAAGCAAAATATACGTATTTCAAAATAAGGCCCTGTGGCATTAATAATTCTGACTGTACTTACTTGAAATTTGAATGCAATACGTCCGTATTCCAAAATAAGGCCTCTTTGCACAGAACACTAGATTTAGCATTGGGTATTTTTTCAAAATGTGACCGTTTTGTATGAAACTGGCGTGCGTTCACTTCAAGTTCTGGGTCGCAACTGACAAAATGGCGGTTTTGGTTTGAACTTCACGCGTAAGTCAGTCCAATGCTAAAACGGCAGTTGATCAGTTTTGCATCAAAATGAGCGAAAATGACGGGTGTCTTCAGCAAAACGTAAAATATTACAGTTAAAAAGCCCAATTTTGTAATAAAACGGTTTTCAAAAAAATTTGATTTGTGGCTGTATTGAATTCAATGAGCGATGTGTTCGCTTTCGCTTCCGAAAATTAACTGACTCGTGTTGATAGCCGAGCGCCCTTTTATAGCTCTTAAAAAAGAGGGTAGAATGTTCCGGAATCATCTAGAGATAAGGCACTAGAGCGTTCGAGAAGAGTAGGTATTTGTAGGTAAAGTAGGTATAGGTATTTAAAAGGCTTGTGATTTTGTATGGACTTTTCTGGATTTTTCTAAACGGATTGATAGCGTACTTCGACATTAACAATGCGTTTTAATTTCTAGAAGATTCGATCAGTAGTTTTCGAGATATCGATGCTCGTTGTAACAATATTCTAAAGTGTCACGTAAACACGTCTGTAATTTGATTTTTATAATTATTCCAGTACAGTTATATTTGCAATGGAGGGCATCGGTGTAGTACTCCCTGTAGAGAACGCCATGGCTAAACCGCAGCACTTCTTGGGCTGTCCTGGAGTATTGAATATTACAATGTCAGTCGTGGTGCTATTGTACATGTGTATGGGGTTCCTAGGATACGTCCGCTATGGAGATGAGGCAAAGGGCAGTATTACTCTGAATTTGTCTACAGGTGAATTGTAAGTATTGAATTTACATTTACTATTTTATGAGAGAGCTTACTAATTACTCAAAAATGAAATATCATGATGAAGAAGAAGCTCTTCGATTATTCATTTTAATAAAATTTCGAATGATACCGGTTTCACATACCGGAGTATGTGAAATTATTACATCTTAGGCTTCCATGCAGGCATTCATCATAAAAGATATAACAAAATTTAGAAGACTTCAAATCCGACTTCCTACTGATATTATAAACGCGAACGTTTGTGAGTATGAATGTACGGATGTACGAATCTGCAAATGTGCGGATGTGCGGAAGTGCATGAATGGATGAAGAAGTGGATGAATGGATGTGCTGATGTATGAATGTATGGATTTAAGGATGTACGGATGTACGGATGTACGAATGTACGGATGTACGGATGTACGGATTTTCGGATGTACGGAGGTACGGATGTACAGATATACGGATGTACGGATGTATGGATACATGGATGCATTGATGCATTGATGCATTGATGCATGGATGCATGGATGCATAGATGAATGGATGTTTGTTATATAGTTTGTTACAGGTAAATATTATAGTCTGAAATAACACACAGGCTACTTATATCCTTAAATAGGTTCCCATGGGAAGCGGGAACGGGAACAAAATTTACGCGGACGAAGTCGCGGGCAAAAGCTAGTATAAACTAAATGTTTCAAAGTATGTGGTTATGAACATAAAGAGTTTTATAAAAATCAGTCCAGTTTCACATTTCGCATGTTGCCAGTCGCCACAATAAGTACACACATCAAAAAAGTCTAAGCAACATGCTTAATGTTACATAATTCTGCAAATTATATTGGACAATTATTCTACTTTTTCGACCATAGGTGGGCAGGTATGTAACCTTTTTGGTTCCAGATTACCTACTGGCTGGTCAGAAAAAAAAACTCGATTGTGTTTTGTTTTCTTTTTCATAAAATTAAAGCTGATACTGATAGTTCTAATTTAAATGTTTTCTTTTGATAATTAAGAAATTTGATTTTGTTTGAATTTGTTTTCTTTTTCATAAAATTAAAGCTGATACTGATAGTTCTAATTTAAATGTGTTTTCTTTTGATAATTAAGAAATTTGGTATCGTTTGAATGTTATAGTTTTAACCAAGTTTTAATAGAGTTTTTGATAAAATAGAATTGTGAGATATTCTTTACGTTATGGAGCGACGTCATTTGACCGCTGATGAAATGCAAAGAGCTGTGGGAATGATAAAAGCGAGAAGAAACCAATCTGAGGTATCTCGCCATTTTGATGTGAACAAGAGCATTATCTGCCGTCTGTGGCAGCGTAACACTACGACAAGAAATCCCGCTGAGCAGCACCCGGGCCATGGAAGGAGTACAACTACTCGGCAAGACCGATATATACAACTAACCGCAAGACGTCAACCAATGTTAACCGCCAGAGAGATAGGTTCAAGGCTACAAAACTCAAGTGGTGTTGTTGTTAGTCCCCAAACCATGCGAAATCGACTGCATGAGTACGGTCTACGACCGCGACGTCCAATCAGGTGCCCGCCTATACGTCACGGAACTCGCGCTCATCGCGTGGACCCAGGAATAATGGGACAACATTTTATTTTGCGATGAGTCTTGATTCGGGTTTAGGCCTGATACAAGAAAGGGTAAGAGTGTACCGTCGTCCCGGCAATACTGAAAGACTGAGGTGCCTTCAGGAAGTTCATCCATACAACGGATCAACAGTTATGGTATGGGCGGGTATTATGAAGAACAGACGAACTGAGCTCGTTTTTGTAAATGGAAACATGAACGCTCAAAATTACGTTGAGGATGTTCTTAGGCCTTATGTTCATCCATTTGCACAAACCCTTGGCTCCGATTTTAAGTTAATGCATGACAATGCACGTTCTCTTTCAACGATGTGGACTAGAGAGTACTTGGCAACAGAAAACATCAGGGTGTTACAATAACCTGCACAATCGCCAGACCCAACCCCATCGAGCATGTATGGGATATGCTCCAGAGATGTGTATTAGAGAACCTGGACGGCGTGACAACAACCCAACAGTTGCAGAATTTGCTAAAATTTTATTGGGAGCGATTGCCGCAGGATACCATTAACAAACTCATCGATAGCATGAATAACCGGTGCCAACAAGTTTTAAACAACAGAGGAGGACACACTTTGTATGAAATTAAAGAATTCTTTAAGAATAAATAAATTTTGGTTAACGATTTAATTTTGTTTTAACAAGTTTATTTTCTGGTGCCTTGTTTTCTTTTTGCGTGATAGAGTAGGTATACTCTAAAAAAAAAAAAACAAAATCGAATTTTTTTTCTAATCAAACAGGTTACATACCTGCCCACCATGTTAAAAAAAGTAGAACAATTGACCAATATAATTTGCAGAATATGTAGAATTAAGCATGTTGCTTAGACTTTTTTGATAAGTGTATTTTGATTCAAGCTAAACTAGAATAAAGATCTTAATGCAAAATTCCATATAATTAATTGTAAATAGTGAAGTCAACTTCGTCACAAATTTTATTGTTGTCGTTTCCTTTTCAGTCCAGCATTAGTGGCAAAAGTATCCATTGTAGTCGCGATCTTCTTCACATACACGCTGCAGTTCTATGTACCGATGGAGATCGTGTGGCGGAACACTAAGCAATATGTCACTGTAAGATACCACAATATCGCGCAGATCGTCATGCGAGCTGTATTTGCCATTCTTACTGGTTAGTTTATTTACCTCTAGCTGGAAAACTTCGTTCCGCCTTAGAATCAAGTTATGTAGGAAACCTTATCAGCTGACATTCGTGAGTGTCTCAAATTTTTAATCATCCTTAGTGCTAGTACAGTCATAGTACCCAGAAAGGGCCATTTCAAAGCCATAGATGGCCCAGGGTCAGCCAGGGTGCGAGGTAATTGCCTTATTTGTTTGGTTCGAGTCCGACATAACTACTCTACTCTGGCCGATCATGGGGGTTACAGCAAAAAAAAAACACAAAAAGCACAGTATAGGCGGACAGAAATCTAAAAAATCAAAGAGCATGAAAATTGGCCCTTCCGTTCTCGAGTTCAGTGCCATGACCACTAACAAGACTTTGTTTTATATATACCGGCTGGAAACGTTATGTCCAGACGATTTATTCGTCATTTTTAAAGATATTGCAACGGTTTAAACTGATATGAAATCTGCATCGCTTAATCTATCAGAAGACATAATGAAAATAAAGAAGTGAAAAGTTTTACATTATATTTGAAATTGACGAACTTAAGTTAAAAGTTAAAGATTTACGAACTCGACGTGTTTTTTGGGACTTGATGTAGGAATCCTCCTTCTATCGTCCTAGGTATGCTTCTACTAGGGTAATTATTCCCATCTGGTGTAATCATAACTTATATCATAAACATGCATAAGCACAAAAACAGGGAAAAACGGGCAAAATATTGTGAACGAGTTAAATAATTATATTTTAGTTTAACTATTTTTTAAAGTACATTTTAAATAACGAATTTATTTAATTATTTTGTATTTTATCTAATTTATATGCCCCTTACTAATTTTTGGAAACTTAAATTTACAGTGGCAGCAGCAGCCTTATTTCCCCGACTTGAACAAATAATTGGTCTTGAGGGAGCTTTCTTCTACTCATTTCTTGGCCTCATTGCACCTTCTATCATGGATCTCATCTTCATGTGGGATAGAGGACTCGGCAAATACAACTGGATTCTCATCAAAGACATAGTATTGATAGTGTTTGGAACCTTCGTACTCGTAGCAGGAGTGACACAAAGCATTAGAGAAATTATTAGGACTAGTAACTTGTAAATAATTGTGATAAGAGTGTTATTTATTAGTTTATTGTGTAAATATGGTTAAATTAAGTGCTTTTACTAATTAGGCTAATAAGTAATAAGTGTTTTATAACATAACATAACTTCACGCCTGTATCCCCGAAGGGGTAAGCAGAGGTGTATTACACACCCACGATTGGCCAGTTAAGTGTAATATATTATTGTAAATTACACTGAGTGTTTTATACAAAACATAATAATGTATGAACAATGCGATTCAAAACTTGTTGTCAAGACATACAAATATAAAATAATACAATTTTTTTGCCACATGTTTGGAATCATTTTTTTTCATTTAAGCGAGTAGTCCTATGGTCTAGTCATTAAAGATTTCCATTTTTCTAATTTTTTAAACTGTCTCTCCTATATTAGATTTTGTATTTATTCATTTATTCCCAATGTGGCTATAGGCCACTTTGGATATAAATAATACATACAATAGGTAAGAAATATAGGTGAGAAACGATGTTTTTAGATGTGTTTTAAATGTATTGGAGACATCCGACGGAAATCATATATGTTATTCTATCCTAATTTAACTAGTTCTTTCGGTAATTCTATACACGATGACTTTCACTGTCCTCGATAGAATTTTCTCGCAAAGATTCGACTAATCAGGTTTTTTCCAAAAGGGTTTTACAATACCTTTTTTTTTTTGTGCGAAAATCCCCTCGGATACCCCCCCCCCGGCCAGCGGGGGCGGTTATGTCGGGCTTGAACCGACTAAAACCGCACGCCGTCTCGGGTCTGCAGACGCTGGGGTGTAAGGTTGCCCATAGAGCATATCCCTCGCACCCCGACTGACCCTGGGCCATCTCCGGTTTCGAGATGGCCCCCTCGAGTTTGGGAACCACGGTGTCCCCGTCTTGCCCCGGTTTGGGGGAGGGACGCTAGTCGCCCCACCGTCCCGGCCTGCTTCTGCTGGGGTGACAGGCGGCCTCACCTGCCACCCCCAGGCCTGAGCTAATGGAGGACGGAGGTCGTTAAGGGACCTCCGGCGCCTGAGTCGCCTGCGACGCGCGTTGAGCATGTTGCGGGCTCGGCGGGCCGGGAGAGTTCTGAACCTCTCCCGGGCGCGCTCCGCCAGGGTTTTACAATACCTAGTTTCTTGTGTTCAATTTAAGAAACAAAATATATACCGAAATGAAGGTCGTAGTAAGGAGAATGAAAAACGGTTATCACATTGACATACATTCTGAATTATTCCATGAAGTTTCAAAATACCTACGTTTTCTACCTTCATTAGCATTCAGAGAGTAGTTTAGTTCCAGATGTACAATTCCAGTGATAAGAAGTTGAGACTCGAACTTTTGCGTATTAGTACTTTTTTTTTTTTACGTGCGGAAATCCCTTCGGATACCACCCCCGCTGGAGAGAAGAGGGTCTCCAGCGGGGGCGGTGCGTTTTAGTACCTAAACTGTTTTCTGTAATGCGTAAGTTGTGTAAATAAGTCGTTATTCATTGCACTAATATCAAAACGTGTTGGCATTATAATAGCATTAAATGTCTTATGACATTAGTCAATGCAATAAAAGAATTTGTAATACTTGACATTGGTACTAATAGACGCATATCAATTGGTGGTACTAAATATGTAATTAGGAAAAAATAGCAATATAATTGAATAATAATAATAACTGGCAACACTAGTATCAAACGGGCGGATATTTTTGTGCTTAAAATAAAATTTGATAAATATAAAAATCTGTTATACTCGTAGTAATAATCCACCAATAGTAAAATATTCATCACAAGATAAAAATAGGTTTAAATAGATAAAATGTCCGCCTGTGCGGGAAGGAAACTGAAAGCACAGCCGGTCCCAAGCCCGGATAAAAGAGGAGGGTTCATCACAGGGCCAATCACCCAGTATGGGAAAAACACCACGATTACGAACACGACAACAATGAAAAGAACCGGACCGATTTATAAACAACGACCTAGGCAACGGAAAACGGACAATCGAAATAGCATGAGATTAGGAACATGGAATATACGAACAATGCTGCAGGCAGGCAAAATGATGGAAGTAGGGAATGTGCTTTGTAATTATAAGCTCGACTTAATTGCAATTCAGGAGGTCAGATGGGGTGGATCCGGGCAGATTGATAAGCAGGACTTTACGCTTTATTATAGTGGTGCCGCAACCCAAGGATTGTATGGCACAGGATTCATGGTTAGCAAACAGTTGAGAAAAAGCATACTGGGCTTTGAACCGATCAGCGACAGGCTCTGTAGCATTAGAGTAAAAGGCCGCCTGTATAATACTACGCTGATATGCTGCTACGCACCAACTGAGGAAGCCAATGACGAAACCAAAGAGCAATTCTATGAAGAGCTACAAAGAGTCTGTGATAAGGTCCCAAACTATGATGCCCTGATAATACTTGGAGACATGAATGCAAAGGTGGGAAAAGAAAGAACTTATGAGGAAGTAGCTGGTAAACATACGTCACATGATATAACCAGCGATAATGGTGAACGTATGTGCTTCTTTGCAGCTGCCAACAATCTTTTCATCTCTAGTACACAATTTCCCCACAAACAAATCCACTTAGGTACCTGGAAGGTCCCCGGAAGAGATCAGGTGAACCAGATCGACCATGTGATATGCAGAAAGCGAAGAATGTCGAACATACTTGATGTAAGGACATACCGAGGAGCAAACTGCGATTCCGATCACTTCTTGGTTGTGACCAAAGTTCGGTGCAGGACATCGACAGTACAGGGAAAAGGAGAAAAGAAAGTACGATGGGCCACTGAAAAACTGAAAGATGGAGAGACCAAGAGAAAGTACAGTCAAGAGGTGGAAAAACTACTGGGTGATAGGCCACAGATGGACAGCATAGATGAGGAGTGGAAAAGTATAAAAGAGAGTGTGCTGGAGGCAGCTGAGCATACAATAGGAGAGAGACAGAGGCAGCGACCGGAGGAATGGTTCGATGAAGATTGTAAGATGGCGTTAGAAAGAAAGAACGCAGCTAGACGTCTGTTTATGCAGACCAAATCCCCTAGGCATGAGGATAAATATAAAGAGGAGAGAAGCCTGGCACGCAAGCTGATCAAGCAAAAGAAAAAAGCTGACGAAACAAGAAGGATACAGGAGTTAGAAGACTGCAAGATGACGAGGTCTCATACGGTCCTTCTTTCAGCGGATTAAAGGGATGCGGACAGGGTATCAGCCCAGAGTAAACATCTGTCGCGACAAGGACGGAAACGCACTGACAGATAAGGCAGCGATACTGGAGAGATGGAGGGAGCACTTCAACACCCTACTGAACATCGACAGCGACGTGTCTGACACTGGTAGCTTCTATGATGTGGAAGAGGAAATTGCACCTCCATCACTTATAGAAATCGAAATGTGTGTGAAGTTCCTTCACAACAACAAAGCCACGGGACTGGATACAATAGCAGCAGAAATGCTTAAGAGCGCGGGACCAGAGCTAACTAGTCGGATACACAGCCTAGTAGCGCAAATTTGGAATATCGAGAAGATTCCACAGGAGTGGTGTCTTGGTATTGTCATGCCCATACACAAGAAGGGAGATAAAACAGTGTGCGATAACTACCGCGGAATCTCTCTACTGTCCACTGCGTACAAAGTATTCTCGGGGGCAGTGTACCGAAAACTGAGGAAGTATGCAGAAGAGATACTTGGGGAATACCAGTGTGGTTTCAGGCCTAACCGATCAACTACTGATCAAATTCACTTCATGCGCCAGACTATGGAAAAGGCTTGGGAGTATGACATCAATCTGCACCATATGTTCATAGACTTCAAACAAGCCTTTGACAGTGTGAATAGAAAGAAGATTTTCGAGGCGATGAGGATGCTCGGGGTCCCCAGCAAACTGGTGCGTCTGGTGGAAGCAGCAATGTCGGGCTCGAAATCAGTGGTTGCGGTTCAAAATGAGTACTCGGATCCTTTTGAAGTGCATTCCGGAGTGAGACAGGGTGACGCTCTATCCACTATAGTGTTCAACCTTACACTGGAGGCAGCGATCCGGAACGTGGAAATTAATGGCCTCATCGACTACAACACCAATCAGCTGGCAGCCTACGCTGATGACATAGTGGTAACAAGCCGTACACAAATCAGTATGATCCGAAACACGGTTAAATTACAGCAAGAAGCGGCCAAATTTGGACTGATGGTGAACGCTAGCAAAACGAAATATCTCGCTAGCTCGCGCCAGCCGTGTCCACTTCAAGAGGTAGCCGTGGGCGCTGAGAAAATCGAAATGGTCAACAGCTTCAAGTACCTAGGCTCTACATTAACCAGCGAAAATAAAATGGAAGACGAAGTGTGCGCCAGGATAATGGCCGGTAATAGATGCTTCTATTCCCTCAACAAACTTCTCCTGAGAAGATAGACATATAAAATGATAACAAGAGGCAAGGCAAGAGCAGCAGCACGCCCAACAACCGCGAACTCGTTGCTCAGCTCCATCCCACAACCACCAGCAAGGTCTCCGTGTGTGACAGTGACGTCGAGCTCAAGCTCCAGCGACGAGTTTTTCTCCCCGTCGACGTCGCCAACACCTATACGTCGGCAGGGGAGAGGCTGGCCACCGACTGGCTTGGAGCCCCGACGCCCACCGGCTTCGAATAGGGCCCCCGCTACCGGTGGTGATGTGCACCGCAGGCGTGAATGAAAACGTCATGCGGGCATATTTTGTGGCTACAGAGGAAGGAGTCAACCTCACTGCGTACCGTGTTCGTATGCTGCCTTTGTTTCAGTTACTGGAACCAACTGTCAACGTATCGGTATAACGGCTATCGGATCAAATGCGGGCCATTCAACGTGGTCATTTGTTGGATGACTCTGTACTAGAGACCCGGGTACCACACCGTCTTCGCAAATTGTGAGACAACCAGCCACGGAGACCATCTCAAAATAAATCTGTAGCGAAGAAGTGATTGATACCAGGGCTATAGACGTAAGTACCGAGTACAACGAAAAATTAAGGAGTGGTTTGGAATGTGCTATGCGGAAATATCGATCTATGCATTCTATTAATAGACCTTGCCTACCACATTTACCAACGCATAAAAAAATGTAGCGCTAGTGTATGCCCTGGATTCGTTATTATCAGATTAATTTGATAAAAGCGAAGATCTCTGTGATACACATTCAATTCAATATTGCGCGGCCATCGCAGTATGTCGAGTAGCTAATGTTTAATTTCCAAAGTGCGAAATAGCTACTAAATCTGCTGTGCCGGCTTGGCAATTTAGAATTGAGCAACGTATTACCGAGACCAGGGCACTCATTGAAAAGCTCATTTGTTTCGGGTCGGGCAATACACGCCCAACCGTGATGCGCTTTGTGAGTCGAGCGTTTTCGGGGACTGACATTAGGCCTCAAGAATTTTTGGCACGAGACACAGAGCGTATCGGGTGCCTGAAGCAAAAAGTTTATGCGTGGACAAACCAGATTCGGCGGTATAAAAAAAGAGTGGAGCGATATTCTCACAATCGCACCTTCCAAAGGGACCAAAGGTAAAGTATACAGAGATTGGGAGCGCCCTGATTCGACTGGGACTGACGTGCGTCGAACAGATGATGATATTACTAATACACTCTGGAGTAATATCTGGTCGAAGCCCGTCAGTCATACAGAAGGTGATTGGATGCAGGATATTGAGCGATCGTGTGAGCCTATTAATATCATGGGCCCGGTTACTATACTACAAGAGGATGTTAAATACTGGAAGTCAGCGGGACCGGTCGGACTGCATAATTTTTGGTTAAAATAGCTGAAAAGTTTCTTTACAAGTCCGGTAATGCTACGGACCTTAAAAATTATAGACCGATACATTTATCCTCCTACGGTCTATAAGCTTCTTACATCCATTCTAAGAGAAAAAGTAACTTTACACTTAACCGACAATTCTATCATGTCTATCTCTCATAATGGATGTAGAAGTGGGTCTCTTGGCACTAAAAAGCTCCTTAATTGATATGGTCATTAGCTAACAGGCACGCCGTAATCGTGAAGATCTGGCGACATGTTGGATAGACTATAAAAAGGCCTATGACTCCGTGCCTCATACATGGCTCTTGAGGGTGCTTGAGTTGTACAAAATTGATACAACTCTATGTCTCTACCGTACTGAAGGCATGTACGGGGCCATGGAGTACGGTTCTTTGCTATCCAGGGTGTCGACGGATCTGCGAGAATGGTGGGCTGATAAGGATAGAGCCGGGCATATTCCAGGGCGATAGTCTTAGTCCATTATGGTTTTGCCTGGAACTATGGCACTGAACCCTGTCAGTTATATGCTGGAGAGTTGCAGGATCATTGGAGGAGTTTCAGATGGTCACGTTATATCTAACCTCCTTTACATGGATGATCTTAAATTATTTGCCCTCAACAATTCCCAACTGATAGCGTTATTAAAGATTACCGAAACCTTTAGTAACTCTATCAGGATGGAATTTGCTTTGGACAAATGTGTGGTCATGCATGTAAAAAGAGATCAGATTGTGGAATCTGAAGGGGTTGAGCTCTCAGATTTTACAAAACTCAGGTCTCTCTCTGCAATCGACACCTATAAATACCTGGGTACGTCGCAGGCGTTAGGCATTACAAAAGGTAGCATCTACAGAAGCTAGTTTCTTTGGCCGCTCGAACCGTTTTAAAGTCTTTTGTCAGGCGGTAATAAGGTTCGCGCCTATAACTGTTAGGTCATGCCGATTTTCCCTTCATCCTCGTCGTTCCACCAACTTGTTCCACCAGTGGTACGAGAAGGAATTGTCATTCCTCGTCGTACCACTGAATGCAGGCATGTATCTGCATTCAGTGGTACGACGAGGAATGACAATTCCTAGGAACGACAATGCAGGGATGGTAGCTCTACTTAATGTCCACAAACATAATTCCTTTAGTTTATTCATTACTAAGTGACAAGAAAGAAGCGACATATTTAGCACTGTTCGACATTATAACATCACAAATACCAGGATGGAAACCTACTACAATTCATGCTGATTTTGAAACTGCATCTACAAATGCAATTCGTATTTAATTTTTTTCCTGATATTAAAATAAGAAGATGTTATTATCACATGACTAACAGTCTCAGGAGGAAGTCCAAATCTCTGAGGCTAAAACAAAAAATTGAAAAACGAGTTTTAGGCCTTTTTAGTGCGTTACCTCTATTGCCGCGAGAGATGATTACGGATGGTTGGCAATATATACAAGATGAATGTCCGGACCTATCAAAAGTAAATAAATTTATAAACTATGTGCTATTGGATGAAAAATGAAAAAATTATTGATGAATGGTGCATATACTCGGAACGCCACCGTGCCAATAACGTGGTAGAGGCCTGGAATAGTAAAATCAATAGGACTATTAATAAAAATAATGTGTCATTGACCAGTCTGTTAAATGCATTGTTAAATGATGTCGCTTGCTAAAATTTCAAAAAAATGCAGTTTGGACTAAATATTTCTACTGGCAGACTGGCACTGCACCAAAAAAAGATGAATTCGTTTTACAGACGCAAATGGAACTAGTAAACCACGTAATTAGTATCGGTCATTTTTTGGAAGAATTAAGATAACTTTATTTTGATTTTGTTAATGTAGAAGTTGTGATTTTGTTGTTTGTTATAGTATGTAGGACCGGGATTGACTAAAACTAAATTTATGTTTTTAGATTCTTTTTTATTACTAGTAGAGCAACAATCATTCAATAATCATTCAGTGGTACAACGAGGAATGACAATTCCTTATCGTGCCACTGGTGGAACCAGTTGGTGGCACGACGAGGAAGAAGGGCCGATTTTAATGTACTCCTTCGGCATACTCAGGTGGACTCAGATCGAACTAGACACCCTGGACAGGAGAGTCCGTACTCTTCTTACTGCATATTGAATCCATCATCCGCGTTCATCTGTGACGAGGTTGTACATACCGCGGGAATGCATGTATGGAAGAGCAAAGAGTTGCATGGACGTTTCTATCGGGCTCTCCATGGGCCTGATATAGATTTACCAACATCTGTTTCTTGGCTACGCTTCGGTGACCTATTTGGGGAAACCGAAGGTTTTGTTTTTGCAATTATGGACGAAGTTGTGATGACAAATAACTATCGGAGGTATACTCTCAAGGATGGTACGATTGATATATGCCGGGCGTGCCACCGTCCCGGAGAATCCCTTAGACGTATAATTTCTGGTTGTTCTCGTCTTGCCAACGGCGAGTATTTGCATAGACATAACCAAGTAGCCAGGATTGTTCATCAACAGCTTGCTCTAAAGTACAACCTTGTGGAATCAGAGGTACCGTACTATAGGTAGGTGTGCCCGACGCAGTTCTCGAAAATGGGCTTAACATGTTGTACTGGGATCGATCTGTCATCACTGACGGGATTATTGTAGCTAATAAACCTGAAATAGATTTGATACATCGATCAGGGCGCCGCGCAATATTTATCGATATCACCATTCCACATGGGTCATGGGTGTATCGGGCCCATGGGTGACGTATGTGTATTGGGCGCCACAGGGAAAAGAGGCCTATAAGTGTATGGGGCCTCATAGGTCTATGGGCACCATGGGTATTGGACTCAATGGGTAACATATGTGTATGGGGTGCCATGGGTCTCTGTCACCCTATGGGTGTATGGGGCCCATGAGTGATTTATGTGTATGGGGCCACATAGGTGAATGGGGCCTCACGGGTACATGTTCCCCATGGGTGACATATATGTTTGGGGCCCCATGGGTGTACCGGCCCCATAGGTGAGTAGGGGCGCATTAAGGGGGCTTCATGGGTATATGGGGCCCCAATCAAGATCTTGCAACTTAGAGCCCTTCTCTTCTATTTATATATACCTATACTCTTCTAATGAGCGCCATAGCGCCCTGTCTTCAGCTTGCCGCATGCAGCATCTGCCCGCAGTCTTTCGCAGGGCAGGGCGCTATCCCGCTCATTAGGGGAGACCTATGTCCAGCAGTGGACTAGAATAGGTTGATGATGATGATGATGATACTCTTCTATTTCTCGTTTTCATAGTTTGGTTCATATTAGCTTTTACGGGTGCGACTTTCTGATAACTATATTATAATTATTATAAGCTTAATTTTCTTTACTTGAAATGCTACTAGAAGATCTTCTATGTAAATAATTGCCTCATTATTAATGTTGATGACTACAACACCACCTTAAGTTAATCTTCGTTGTTTGCGGACTGCCAGTGCCTCGCTGTGGCGTAAAGTGACACCTTTGCTATGCAAAAAATACCTAAAATCGTCCAATACCGCCTCCTTAATATCTGCCGTCCTCAAGATAAAAAGACGAAAGCAAATTTCGAGCTGGAGCCGAAAAACTATTTTGAAACCTATGATAGTACAAGACACACTATGATAGTTTCAATAATGAAATAGATTAGCAGTAAGAAAAGTAATGAAAAATAAAGAAAGCAACAAAATATAGTCCCCCTACCCTACCCCATATCCCAATAGTATGAAAGGAATGGAATGAAAGTGCGAGAAGAATAAAAGCGAGAACTTGTAGGGTAGGTACTAGAGGACAAGAATGAAAGCGTGATATATATAAAATTAAGAATAGATATAGAGAAGTTAACCCTGGGTGGGTTTTTCTTCATATAAAGCAGAAAGGCTAGGTAATATAAATATTTTGAGCGTAGGCTTTGGCCATGCCAAAGATGTCAGAGAAAAAAAAACTCCTTAGCTGAACGCATAAAAATGCTAAGAATGTATTTTAAGGTAGTACGAAAATTTCATTGACATTACTTATATCATATCTAATCTTTGCTTCTACTAAAGGACTGCGCAGCATCAAACATACATACATATATATAACTTCACGCCTGTATCCCCGAAGGGGTAGGCAGAAGTGTATTACACACCCACGATTCGCCAGTTAAGGTCCCAATGTAATAGGGGGCGAGCCTATTTATAACTACCGGGCACAATATTAAGCGAGCGATAATTACCATTTATTAGGGGGTCGAAAGTGTTCGCTCAGCAGTTGGGAAGGCCCCATCTGACGAAACTTAAAACTGAGGATGGCAGAACCATCACCTCAAGGTTCGAGATTCTCGAAGAGGTCGAGAAGTTCTATGGACAGCTGTATGCATCACGGATGAATAAACCGACGGGACACAGCGATGAAGACCACAGAGCCCCACTCACGCGCCATTACACCGAGGAAATACCCGATGTCGAGCAGTGCGAGATAGAGGCGGCTCTCAAGCAAACAAAGAACAACAGGTGCCCTGGCGATGACGGAATTACAACTGAGCTCCTAAAAGCAGGCGGTGTCCCAGTGCTCAAAGAGCTAGCGAGCCTTTTTAATTCTGTCATCCAGCAAGGCTTAACACCTAGGGCATGGAACGGGAGTGCGGTGGTACTGTACTTCAAAAAAGGTGATATGGCCTTGCTAGAGAATTACAGACCCATCTCACTCCTGAGTCATGTATACAAACTGTTCTCGAGAGTCGTCACGAATCGTATTGCGAGCAAGCTTGACGAGCCGGAGCAAGCCGGGTTTCGAAAAGGCTACAGTACCGTGGACAACATCCATACTGTTCGGCAGATTATACAAAAGACTCACGAGTACAATCAGCCGCTGTGTATGGCTTTTGTGGACTACGAGAAAGCCTTCGACTCCATCGAGACCTGGGCAGTTATGGATGCTCTGCAACGGTGTCGTGTTGATTGGCGATACATCGAAGTGCTGAGATGCCTATATGAGACCGCCACTATGTCCGTCCAGCTCCAAGACCAGAAGACGAACCCCAGAAGCCAGCCAGCGTGGAGTGAGACAGGGGGATGTTATATCCCCCAAATTATTCACCAACGCGCTGGACGACGTCTTCAAGACTCTGGATTGGACTGGGCGGGGTATAAACATAAACGGCGAGTACATCTCGCATCTTCGGTTCGCCGACGACATCGTCATAGTTGCGGAGTCGCTGGAGCAGCTAGGTGAGATGCTGCACAGCCTAAATGGAGCCTCTCGACGCGTCGGTCTTGGTGTGAACTTTGACAAAACCAAGGTTATGTTCAACGAACATTTCACACCGAGACCGATTGCCGTCGAAGGGTCGACACTCGAAGTTGTTCAACAGTATGTCTACCTTGGGCAGGTTATCCAGCTCGGTAGAAACAACTTCGAGAAAGAAGTCACCAAAAGGATCCAATTGGGTTGGGCAGCGTTTGGCAAACTGAGTCGGGTTTTCTCCTCCCCTTTACCGCAATGCCTAAAAACGAAGGTGTTCGACCAGTGCGTCCTACCTGTCATGACTTACGGCGCCGAAACATGGACATTGACAGTGAGGCTTGTCCACGACTTAAAAGACTGAAAGAGCTACGCTTGGGGTTTCTTTGAAGGATAAAATTCGAAATGAGGCCATCCGACAAAGAACTAAAGTCACCGACATCGCTCGCAGAATAAGCAAGCTGAAGTGACAATGGGCTGACCACATCTGCCGAAGGACCGATGGCCGATGGAGCAAACGAGTCCTAGAGTGGAGACCACGAATCGGTAAACGGAAGGAAGCACGTCCCCCAGCAAGATGGACGGACGACCTGAAAAAGGTAGCTGAGATAGACTGGATGCGCAAGGCGGAGGATCGGGTGCTATGGCGTACAATGGGAGAGGCCTATGTCCAGCAGTGGACTGCAATGGGCTAATTGGTTGAATGCAAACGTAACTACGAAAAATCGGAGGCGTGTGCCCGGGGCGACTCTGGATCGAACTCGAGACCTCGTCTCAGCAGTCCGTTACGTACGCCACTGGGCTATCGCCGCTTTTCAAAAAGTAGTGAAAACTTACCAACCGTTTACCATCCAACCATGATTGCATCCGGAACTCCTGAAAAACATTTTTACAGTCCAAGATATGTCTACATCCATTAGCATCACATTATTTAACATTAGTTCATCATGATCAAGATTGACAGGACATAATATTCCGGGAAGTAGCGTTGCAAATACAAAAGTCATGGTAAGCTGGCTGATATTAACAACGATAGTTGATCGTATATGACTAATAAGTGAACCCACCGTTTGCTGCTCAAGTCGCGCGGTCAAGTGGTGCGGGTGTGGGAGGCTGCGAAAGAGATAAAGAGGCTGCAAATTTCACGATGATTAAAATAAATAGTTGACGTCATACTGAGCTGAAAAACATCGTCAGCTGCATCGTGAATAGGAGATTATGCCTCAGCTGCTCGCATGAACTTGAAAAAAAAAGTAAAATGAAGTTCTAAGAACCGTCGATAAGCATTCATCTTTTCCAGCTCTCGAAGAAGCTGATACGAAAATTGTGTTCCACGTTTATTAGTTAGATTTCTATGCTCACGTTACGATAGGATGCTTCGACACTGGTATTTTTATCTTAATGCTCGGCAATATGAATGCATTTTATATCGATTTGAAATTAACGTTGCACATTGATTCCGAAAATTCGCAAATATTCGTTAATATCACGAATTTGTATGAACAATTGGGAATCGATTTGTGCTCTGCATTGCCAGGATTCCGAGCCCTCACAGGTTGTGATTTCAATCCTATATTTTACAGGAAAGGAAAAAATAAGCCTCTGCAGATGAGGCGACAATCTTAGGCGTAAATGCAGGCATTAGGTCATATTACAAAAATTCCCAGTTGTTAATTAGACGAGGTCTTCATAACGATTGAAGAATTTGTTTGTCACCTGTACGGATTTGAAAGGATAAACTATGTCAACGCTACACGAGTGGTAACGTTCACTAAAAATTATAAAATTAATGAGAAAAACGATCTACTTAATTGGAAAAACCGTATCGATGGGGCGATTTTCCCACCATGCAAATCCAAGCTACACCAGCTTTTACTGCACATTGCGTACGCATTTGGAGCCATGCTCACCTTCAAAATCCTTCACAATTATCTCCCACTGACTGGAGATGAGAAGAAAAAGATGAGAGATATGTCTTCAAATGACACTTTCTGTATATTTCTGGTGGCCTAATTTTGATGACTAATATGTTCAATTACAGATGATGGTGAAGAAAATCGAACTCTAGAATTCGATCAAGATGAAGAGAATGATTTCAAGACCAGTTCGGCCTGTTCGGATGATGATTCGTCAGACAACGATTACGATAGCGATACCATCGACAACGAATAACTTCTGCAAAGTTCTCAAATAAATTTTGTTCAAAATAAAGGAAGGATTCTGTGCATTGCTCGAATAATCTGCATCTTTTAATTATTTAAAGAATCACGTAGTTATATTTCATCCGGCGAAACATAACTTTATTACGCATATTACTTTATTATTTGCATTCCACGATGTAGCTGACGATTTTTTTTTCAGCTCAGTATGATAACAACTATTTATGGAAGAAGTTTCAGTCAACGTACTCTTACTTAACTTTTTTGCCACTTCCGCAACCTCCCAATTCCACCCCCACCGCCTGACACTTGGTTCAGTTATAAGTCATTCGACATCTATTAGAAAAAAAATGGCAAGGAATCGGCGTAAAATTAATACCTTAAATGCAACTCTACCTCCCGGACTATAAGTAATGCAGTCACAGACTAGTTCGGTGATTAAAACAATTGGACATACCTACATTTTGCTTTTAATTCTTGGTTTTCCTGCAATTCTTTGAATTTAGTGATAACCAAAGAATGAGCATTTATCTTTATTAGTATAAGATAAATGACTACGTGATATGACAAAACGAATATAAATAAAACAGCATTGTCACAATCTGCAGTACCTTTTACTCCTTGGCTTCTCCTATATTTAAATCATCTTATAATAATAATTTGTGATTATAAAAATAATACTGAAATAATACAGGTTTATTAAGAGAGCATCTGCCGCATAGATGCTTAGGTAAACTATAACAGGCGGATACCCTTTTGTCACTTTTTGACAGTTTGCTTCGAATGTAGGACAGTTTCGTGATCATGTAAGCGATGCCATGCCATGCCATGGTATTGTAGTGTTCCGACCTCGTTCGAGCACTACAGTTCGTTTGCCTGGCCATCATGTGTCAGAGATTAAAAATAAATTGTTTTTGATTTGAATTGAGTTTAGGGAAGAAAAACAATTGCTTTGCAGACAAGCTGCTGACAGCGGGCGACCGGGGGCTCCGGCCTCGACCCGCCGTCCGAAGAGAAGTTCCAAGTATACTGATTGTAGACTCAATCCTTGAGCAGAATCCGCGATTCCCTACAGTTCGTTTTAAACATAAATATATTCGTGTAAAACCTCCCTAAAACTCGGTATAGGAAGTTTTTTGTGCAAATAAATGCAATACACGAGGTTTTGTGGCGTCAGCCCCGACGCTACAGTATCCTGTAAGAGTGTTTATAAATCTCGACAACTAATTCCGAGGTGAGATATCATATTCGCCAAAAGTAATTTGATACTCACCTCGTATTCAGCTGTCGAGATGTATAAACGATCTTACAGAATACCATGACTGCTCCACATAAGAAGCATTTACAGCGAGTCTTGTTGTTTGACCTTCCCTTTTTTAGAAGCTATAGCAGCAGCCGTTGATCGTGCGTTTCCAATACTCCCACTTGAGGCTCGTGGAATTTCCATCGGAGCGATCCGGTCTCAAACACTTTCTATTTTATTGTTTAATGTATTCAATTGAAATAATACAGGAAAAGCCGCATAACATTTTCAGGATTAACTATTTTAATTATATTAATTCATTAAAAAAATTACTTACGACGACGGCGACGTAAGAATGACATCGATGACTTTCTCTGTCATTGCTTTTTTCATGAAAAGTACTTATATCACAAAAAAGTCGAACATTCACAAAGGAGTAATATATAGCGGTTTTCGTTCTCATTCCAAAAAAACATGAAGTGACCCATCCTAAAGATACTAGACCGATAGCACTAACATAATTTCAAAAATATTTTTCTCAATTCTACAAACAAAAATGTGTCATTTTATGATTAACAATAGGTATTTCGGACCTAACCACCAGAAAGGGTTTTTACCCGGCATTTCTGGTTGTCTGGAACACAATAGTCTGTTAGCGGAAAGCTTAAAAGATGCCAGAAAATACGAAAGACAGATAACGGTATGTTGGATAGACCTAGAAAATGCATTTGGCTCAATTCCACATTACCTTATGGTATACGCGTTGCAATGGTATAACTTTCCGCCCGTGGTCATAGAGATAATCGAATCGTATTACTCGCAGCTAAAATTTGCTATAAGCTTCCAAGAAGTACACACAGAACCATTACGGTATAATGTGGGACTGTTTCAGGGATGCTGCTTGTCACCAATAGCATTTAACATAGTAATTAATATCTTAATTACCAAGTTACCGGCGATAGCCCGGTGGCGTACGTAACGGACTGCTGAGACGAGGTCTCGAGTTCGATCCCCAGTCACCCCGGGCACACACCTCTGACTTTTCGTAGTTATGTGTGCATTAATAAATGTTAATTATCGCTCGCTTAATAATGTGCCCGGTAAATGGCAATAGGCTCGCCCCCTATTACATTGGGACCTCAACATAACTGGCGAACCGTGGGTGTGTAATACACCTCTGTCTACCCCTTCGGGGATACAGGCGTGAAGTTATGTTATATGTTATGTAATTACCAAGTTAATACGTCACGAAAAGAAATGGGGTTATCGGTTTAAAGTAAATAACATATACTCAGAGTCCATCTTAGCTTTTGCTGACGATCTCGCAATACTGACGCGCAATCCAAAACAATGTCAGGAACTATTAAAGGAAGTCGGTGAGTTCTGTTCGTGGACAAATGGACTGAGGACGAAGCCCAGTAAGTGTCACTGTCTGTGTCTGGGTAGACGGGACACCAAATGTACCTCTTACGACCCGGGACTCTTCATTGGGGGTAAACCAGTTTCCATAGTCGCTGAATCGGTGCCATTTAAATTTCTTGGGAGAAAGATAGACTATAAAGGACGCACACCATCCTTAGATGAAGTTGTCGATACGTTTATAAATGACCTAAATAAGATAGATCAGCTACCACTAAACAATATCAAAAAAGCTTGGATATATGACAACTACTTAACATCACGTCTGACTTGGCCTTTTCTGGTGTATGAATTCGGTAAACCTTACTGGCGAAAATAGATGCAACTGTCATAAAATCGCTATAATCGTGGCTTGGACTAGCGCACTCTGCTGATTCCTCTTTAGGGATCAAAATAATTTTGGGATGAAACTTAAGAAACCATCGGAGCTCTATAAACACCTTAGAGTTACCAAAGCCCACATCTTAGGTAAATCCCAAGATGTCACAATCAGGGCACTCCCGAAAGATAATAACGCGTCCGAGCTTGAATCTAGACTCCTATTCCATAAACGATTTATGATAGGGGCCCATTCGAACAGAGTGGGGTTGGGAGTACGAGAGCCAGAAAGGGACCCGAATATACTTAAGTCCTTTCTAAAACAAGACGAAAATGATAAATATCGAGTGCACGCCATGAATTTGGAAATCCAAAATGAATGGTTGACAATGGGAGAGTTCTGCATACCGATGGCCTTAAAGTGGCGCACCTTGATCTATGACTGGTCGCCGGCCCTGTTAAAATTTTATCTTAACGCCTTTCAGATGACCCTCCCAGACCAGAGTAATCTGGTAAGGTGGGGGAAGGCCACATAAAAACAATGTTATACTTGTGGTGAGGCAATAGGGACGGCTAGACACATATTAGTAGGATGTAGGGTGCTTCTCCACAGAGGCCATTACTCACGCCGCCACGATAAGGTGCTTATCATCATACGTGAAGCAATGAGTCTGGCAGTAGCTAGAGCCCAAAAATGATTGACTACTAACAGACGTCATATCAACTTTGTGTCTGAAGGTTCATTCATAACATCCAGGAACAAACCTTATTCAACCTTAGATACTGCCCCAGATTGGACTCTCCTAATCGACACGTTTGAAAAGCACTATAAATTTCCGGAGGATGTTGGGGTTTCGTCATCTAGACCTGACATATTCCTATATTCTAAGAGGTTAAAACATGTGGTTCTTGTGGAACTTACTGTACCGTGGGAAACAAATATACCGAAGGACCACACAATAAAGAAAAATAAATACTATGATCTCACAAACGAATTAATCAAAAACGGTTACGTGGTTAATTTGTATGCAGTGGAAGTGGGAGCGAGAGGTATACCAGCAAAATCTCTCTATAACCTACTTAAAGATCTAGGCCTATCGAGAGCTACAATAAGCTCATTACTAGGACGAATGTCTAAAGCGGCACTAGTAGGTTCGTATCAAATTTGGTTAGGCAGGGAGGGGAACTTGGGTAGTGAAGGTGAGTGTTGATGTACATCAACAAAAGGGGCCCCTTCTAAACCTACACCTGGGTCGCAAATCCCAAGCACTGTCCCGAGTTCCCAACTCAGCAACGCGATGGACCCGGCACCCGCACGGAGAATACATGGATTGCTAAGAATATCGGTCTCTATACTTGTAATGGAACTATTAGAAACATTTTGACCATTTTAATATAATGGTTGCGTTGCGTTCCGACTAAGATTATATTTTCATTGTGATTTTTATTAAAAAATCAATATCATTTATTCCTGATTGCCGATTTCTTTCTAAGTTTGTTTTTATAAATAGTTTCAAAAACGCTATTTTATGAGGCCACACTATAATATTGATTATTATCATATGAAAGGTCAAAAATGAACATCCTCCTTTAATTTATGTGTGTTGTTACTAATTACCTACTATACACCGATTGTAGGATTCACCGATTGTAAGTACCTACTATTCACCGATGTCCTTTTAAATAACGTCATCGAATCAGTTTTCGACTAAAATTCGCTAGAGATCAGCGAAAAAAACACGTTATGAAATTAAGCAGACAAACTCAGGAACTCTCAGGAACGCATAGATGCATCAAGTTGAATTTATAAAATATATCTAATCAGGGCTGCAACGACTTGAAGTCAATGCAATCAAACGATACAGTCATAACCATATGCATGGGTATCAAAACCTATAGGTTTTGATACGCATGCATATGGTTACGACAGAGGCATTTCTCGTTGAGTTGAATTATCAAACTTGGCAAGAAGCATGGTCTTCTAGCACAAGTAAAGGGAAAACCGAATTGCGTAAATATGTAGGTACCCTTTTTTTTCGTGCGGAAAGCCCTTTGGATTTGGATAACCGCCCCCGCCAGCCAGCGGGGGCGGTTATGTCGGGCTTGAATCAACTAAAACCGCACGCCGTCTCGGTGGGTCACTCCGGGGTGTAATGTTGCCCATAGAGCATATCCCTCGTAACCCGACTGACCCTGGGCCATCTCCGGTTTCGAGATGGCCCCCTCGGGAATATGTAGGTACCTTATATATAGACTATTTAGGTATATTTAGACTCTTGCCTATTGAGACTCACACTTGACCAGTTTTTAAATTACGAGTATAATGCAGTAGTACTTATTATTAACAGTAATTGAAGATTTATTTTCGGTCGGTGAAGTTGACACGCCGCGTATATGCTTTTTTTATTACCCATTCAGCGCGGGACCTACATATTTAAACATTTTTTTTAATATGTAGTAACTTTATTTCGAAATAGTTTGTACTTACATGTACAGATCTTCATTTACTGTGAACGATTATCACAAATCGTTTGATAACGTTATCAATATTACTTATCACTAGATATACTTAATCTATAGACTATTAGACATCTAAAGTTCTTCAGATTCTTTTTTACTCAGTAAGTACGTTTACTTTATTATTGGCAGACGGAAATCATCATGGTTCATTTGGTTAGTACAATTCACATTGTCATTTCAGTAAATATAAATAAAAAAAATAAGTAAAGTAAAAATAAAGTGCTTATTGACTTCATCCGTGAAATCTGACAAAAGGGCTGTTGTACTCTTACCAGACTGAAAGTCAAACTGGTTCGGGTTGATCACATTATGCTTCCTGTAAAATGCGTGTATTCGTTCACATACATATTTTTCAACTATTTTACCAATAGATGAGAGGAGTGTTATTGGACGATAGTTTAAATAATCGTTCCTTTTACCCCTTTTATGGATTGGTCTTATGCACCCTACTTTTAGGTTATCCGGATATAGACCATTTTCAATACTCCGATTAATTAAGTCGGCAATGGGATCACATATACTGTCACCTATCATTTTAATGTCCGAAACCTTGATGCCATCAGCACCTGGAGCTTTCCTCGAATTAAGCTGTTTTATAATTTTATGAACACTGCTAGCTGAGGCTATTTTAAACAAAATGCTTGAGTTCAGGGGCTTGCGTGTAATATTACAGTGTTACAGTTCAAAATAACAACTGTGTGTCTCTAAAGTTGTTAAGAATCCGTACTTATGCGCCGCGGTTCGCAGTTACTCCCGCGTTCTACACCTGCCAGTCACGCCCAAGTGTTGGGCACATGTGCGTGCTCAACACGTTCGCTTCGGGCCACGGAGCCCTTTACATTTTAGTTATTATACTACCATGGTGTAAGGACAATAAACATTAAATATGTATAAATCTATACATAAAATTTAGTCTTGACTCCAATACGTATCCTAAATAACTAGTAAACCTGTAACTGTAATCTATTATCTATTATCCTAGCCTAGCACTAGAAAGTTAAATGATTAAAAAATGTTTGTTAATATTTTATAGTAAGTTTATGCAAACTGAATGACACTTCGTATTGCCATAAAAATCTATTTACCCATATAAGGATAGGATTAAATAAATCTGCTGAGATTGAAGAAACCGTGACATCGGGAATAATGTCTCCATTTGTCCCGATGTCACAGCTGTCTTTATCTATACTATTATAAAATTGTAAACTAGTTGTGTCTGTACATTAAAGATATTAAAAATAGAGGGTTCTGTTAAATAAACGATTCTGAACATAAAATTTTTTTTTTTTGAATTCTTGTCTGTTTGTTCGCGATGAAAGCCAAAACTACCGAACGAATTTTGATGCAGTTTTTTTATAGAAAGATCTTGGTTAGACTTAAAATCTGCCGTATATTTGGTTACAATTGATTGAGAAGAACCAGAAATATGTATTGTGTAAAATAATTCTGACAATCAATTCACACAAGAATTCAACATTAAATTTATTTTTAGTGCAATTTCATTTACTAAATACAAATATAATTAAAGATTAAAATGAACAATGTTTATGATTACCTCGACAAAGAGTGAGGTAACTGTAAACATTTTATATGCCAAAACGTTGTTTGAAATAAAACTTGCCAATCAAATTGGAAGTCGTTGTCTGACCCTGAAGTAACTACAATAAAACAATTCTGCCAATACCATAACCCACTTCAGCATTAATTAACAAGACTGGTTTCATTCTAAATCACTAAGGTTCGTTGTCTCGTTTCTGTCTAAATTTAAACTTTCTTGATACTAACTTACCACCAGAAACTACGCGGCATGTAATCTCACATGTTCCAACATATCAATAATAATAGTGATTTTCATATTTGGCTATGAACTCACCTTAGTTCACCAACCAGAGTTGACCGAACTGTGGTCTTCATCGTACCAAGTCCACCCTTTTCGGTAATTGTTATAGAAGTATTGTACATTATGACCCCAAAGAGCCACTGTTACGGCCCGTTACCAGTCAGAGTTATGAGTTGACCAGGTATGTTATGCCCCTCTTTATTCCGATTATCTGTACCAGATAATCGGAATAAACATGCAGCCCCGCAATGGATAACTATACTTAACCTGACTGTTTAATGGTTCAGACCAGGAGAGATCTTTGTAAAGCCATGTCCACGGCACCGAAAGAGCTATGAGATTACGAGTCTGCCATTAACGTTTCTACACGTGCTGTAGCAGTGTAAGAGTGTGGCATAATATTAACTGGAAACAGTAACGCTTCTTCCAAAGAAAAACAAAAGATTATGTTACTACTGCCGTTGCCCAGTGTCAATAGAAATAAATATCAGAAAAATATCGTTGAACAGGATAATAAATTATAATATATTTTAGACTCTAGTTCTCGCGACAAAACATATCCTATGTCCTTTCCCTAGGTCTAATCTATCCCTGTACCAAATTTCAGCAAAATCGGTTCAGTGGTTTAGGTGTGAAAGCGTAACAGACAGACAGACAGAGTTACTTTCACATTTATAATATTAGTAAGGATAACTTCTTATCGAACTAATAGTATACGTTTTTATTTCTTAACTCTGGAGATATCTGTGCACCAATAACTGATATACAAGATAAGCTGTATCAGTCGAAAAATCTAAATGCGTGAGAAGAAGTGTGTTGTTATCAGGCGTACGTGCACTGTTTTTATCATTGAGACGTGATGTGAATCCATCATACCTGATCACAAGGCTCTATGGCTCTCTAATGTGGGTACCAGCGTAGAGAAATACGTAGTATAATGTATTAATTACTCTGCTTCGGGTACCTACGTACTTCCATAGGTAGGTAGGTACTCTTTTCTTATTTTAAGTATGTCCAAAACATAAATAGTACCTTTTTTTTCGTGCGGAGATCCCTTCGGACACCCCCCCGCCGGCCAGCAGAGGCGTTTATGTCGGGCTTGAACCAACTAAAACCGCACGCCGTCTCGCGTCTTAAGACGTCGGGGTGTAAGGTTGCCCATAGAGCATATGCCTCGCACCCCAACTGACCCTGGACCATCTCCGGTTTCGAGATGGCCCCCTCGGGACATAAAATAGTACCTAAGTTTAAATTTATGAATTACAAGTGAAAAGTATATTTGGATAATTACATTTTTGTTCACAGCTATGGCCCATAATAACTTTGGTCTCGGGAGGAATTGCGTTGGCAACGCTACTTGCACACTTAGTATGGGGAGGTAAAGAGAATAGTACCGCTGCAGCACACACAAGCTTGATACTTCCAAAGGGAAACACAAAGCTTGTGGCGTTAGTGGATCCTAACAAAAAGTATCCACTGCCACTCATCCAGCGGGAGGTTATCAGTCATGATACAAGAAGGTTTCGGTTCGGATTACCCTCACCTGAACATGTGTTAGGTAAGTATAAAATGTAATGGATACTACATATTTCCTTCTTATATTCTTAGTATATTATTCATAAATATAGGAAGTTAGAACATTAACCCATATATACATATTCGTAATGCATATAATTACATCAGATTTGGGGGGACCACTTACTAATAAAGTGTCTGATATGCGAGTATATCTACCTGGTAATAATATCATTTCTAGGTTGAAGGTACTTCTCCAGTCGTGTAACATTCCCATATATAAAAAAGCTGTGTATTCGAATGGGAAACTTCGTTATAGTTTACTTCCTATGAGTAGTCCTACTTATTTGTAGTTTTCTACGGCGGTAATACATCCAATCAGACAGCTTTAAAGTCACACAGGATTTGCGTTATGCCTTACCTCGTCTAAATAGTGATGTTCAACTGCATATTCCTTAATAGTGTGTAAATGGTGGCATTGAATCTATTAGACATGGTAAAGGTGAATACCCAATCGAGCATGATTGTATATTCACTCTTACAGACAGACATGTCTCATTCCAAATTAGATTAATCACTCTAATTCGGAATCAGACCGTCCATTATAGTTTACTCTACGTTTCTTGTCATAATTTAAAAACAGTTATCTGCACTTTAACATACATCTAAGCATGTTCATCCGCATTCAAGAACCCATAACACAAGCTAGTTAAGCTATGCTTACATTGTATCTAAATAGCCCTTTGTAGAATGTCGTGAAATATTTATTATTATTAATAAAGTGGTAAAACAAGCTCTAAATTATTTTTGTTCCAATAACCACTCTGGTCATGTAACTATTATTTCTATTTAACTCTTTCAAGGATTGCCCATCGGTCAACACATACACTTGTCGGCCCAAATTGGCGAAGACCTAGTCATCAGAGCATACACGCCAGTGTCGAGTGATGAAGAAAAAGGCTACGTTGACTTGGTCGTTAAGGTAAGGTTCATGTGATCATCATTGATAAAGATTTAAGTGTAGGTACAGACAGTGAGCAGCAATGTTGTTTCCTACTATGCACTTAAATAAGACTTACAATTTCATGAATAATTTCCAGGTTTACTTTAAAAATGTGCACCCTAAGTTCCCGGAAGGTGGCAAGCTGACACAATATTTGGAAAATATGAAACTCTTCGACACCATCGACGTAAAAGGGCCATCTGGTAAACTCCAATATACCGGCAATGGTGTATTTCTGATCAAGAAGTCGAGGCAAAACCCACCAGTTACCGTTATGGCCAAAAAGATGAACATGATTGCAGGTACGTACAACTATGGTTTTAAAAGAACTATAATTTGAAGTTTCTTGAACTTCTTTTAGTTCAATATCATTAAAATTGTTACGATCACTATGATCAATTGACATAATCACGTTGAAGCCACTGATTATTAAAAATATTGAGTTTCCCAAATATTCAGAGAACCGTGTTATAGTAAATGTATGGGAACTGCAAAAGTAAAGCAAGCAACTTTTAGGGAAAAACCTTATTTAGAAATTGTGTACAGTTTATGAATGCACAACCTAAGGTAATCAAAAATCTTGGCAAGTATCGTCGTATTATAGTATAAGTTTAACAATATAAAAAGTCACCCTTAAACAACACATGCTTTGTAACCTACTGGTGGGTTGCCAGACCTCCAGTTAGATTCGGTGAGACTTCTCGTGCTGTAGGCGTCTATTAGCACCTTGATCCGTCTATTAGACCCATGATCCGCCTGATTAGCACCTTGCCATCAGGCGGATCATGGGTTTACTTGTCAAATCAATAGTGTAAAAAATCATTTTGCATAAATTGGTTTGTACAGTGACACACATTCGCTATTCGTGCTAATGAATGAATAATAAGCCAGATTCATCTATCAGATAAATAAACACTCTAGGACAAATAACTAGGAATTCAGTGCAGGGTGCGACTGAAACAAATTGAGCTGAGCGAGCAAGACTCGTACTTGAAAATAAGATATCTTACTACGGTCCCGCGCTTAGCTAAGGCCGCCCACTCGTGAAACTGTTTTTCGGTGATTATTCGTCAATGGTACATCGGACATGAATCATCTTGCTTCAAAACACTCCTCAGTGTCCACACTATCACCGTGGTAAATTTGGACAAGATCGAGTGGTTACGGAGGAGTTCAGTCACCAAAAAACGGCTATGCCGCGTATAAGAGCTTCGCTCGCTCAGCTCAACAAAACACTACCTAGACCCAAACTAAGCAGAGCTTGTCATATGGGTTATGGAATATGGAATGCGGATAAACATACTTAGATACTTTTTTTTGTAAATGAATACATATTATACATAGAAACATCCAGACCAATGTAAATATACATATTTGCACTGAGCAGGAGTCGAACCTGCGACCTCTGACCGCTTCAGTCGAACGCACTACCGCTACACCACAGAGGTCGTGTACTTCGTTATAACGTCGCTATTCGCGCTGGAATGAATAATGAGCTAGATTCATCCATCAGATCCATATCTATATACTATTAAAAAATTGTACATTAGTTGCGTACATTGTACATTGGAGCTGTTAAAAAAAAACTTGGGTTATGTTAAATGAACGATTCTGAATACAAAAATATATTTTTTGGAATTCTTGTCTGATTGTGTTTGTTCGCGATGGACGCAAAAACTACTGAATGGATTTTGATGCGGTTTTTTTATATTAGAAAGGTATTGGTCAAACTTAAAATCTGCTGTATGTTTGATTGCAATTGGGTTAGTAGAACCGGTGATATGACTAAAAAACGATAACCAACCTCTGTGCGGGTGGAGCCCAGGGTATCAGCTAGTGGATAATAACAGAACTAACTACCGACGGAATTGGGTATATTTTGAATGATAATTTCAACCACGTCTCTTTCATTTCTGGAATAGTAGATGTAGTCTGTGACATCGGTTTTTTTTAAATAGTCTCCAGGAAATTGTCAACGCTGTGAGACTTGTATATCTACGTAACGTGTCTTGACAGCTGTGGTACGATATTTAGGTATTATCTTTATTCATTACGTGATAATAATCAATACCCCTCATAACACGTCCCAGTTATCTTTCATATCGCACATTGATACTCTTACCTCTTATCTGTGACACCCAGATATAACAATCCGAAAGCAATAATCTATTTCTGAAATTAATTATGATTTCAACTTAATTAATTACAATGTCGTGTGCAACTAACGTCTAACAAACGAAAATACTGGTATTTAGGCATCATTGTTGGCTAATTCTCACGTTCCTAGAGGGTGATCAAGTTGGTTTGAACTAAATGATTAATCACTAGTAATATCTGATCTGGTTGTCATAAGTGCAACTTATTTGTTTCTTCACATTTCGAAACCATTCAGCTGGCAGGGGGAGAGGGACCGTACACCAAGGCGACCCTGAGGGCCACGACTGCCCAAGTCGTGGAGTGGATCCGGCGGCTGGGTCTCGACTTGGCTCTGCATAAAACCAAGGTTCAGTTCTTTCATGGGCTTCGGAGCAGGCCATCTGAGAGATCCAGTCTCATAATAGGAGGCACTCCCATCGGCATCAAGCTCCAAATGATATATTTATGACTCGTCGGCGAGCATCTCCAAAGTCTAGCCCTCAAATTTTATGGCACAGCTAACAGTCTGGTGCGGCTGCTGTCCAATATGAGGGGGCCCGATGACCCCTGCAGCAGCGTTTACGGGGGGATCGTGCGGTCCATGGCCCTTTATGGGTGCCCATTCTGGGCGGAGGCCCTAAAGGCCAGAAGTGAGCGGATGCTGCGCGGTCCGCCGGGTGATGGCCATCAGGTTCATTAGGGGGTACCGCACGATCTCCTTCGAAGCGGCGAGTCTCCTTGCCGGTAATCCACCATGGGACCTGGAGGCGAGAGCGTTTTCGCAACTATATCAGTAGCGAAAGAGAAGCTTCGAGGACCACCTGTGTCAGATCAGGAAGGAGCCATCGTCTGAGTGCCATCACTGTGATGCAAGCGAGAACTCAGGACTGCACACGATGGCGGAGTGCCCGGCGTGGAAGATACCAAGGCGGGCGAAGTCCTCTCGTTCGGCGTCTTGCTCACAGAGAGGGTGCGGAGCGCAAGCGTGACCTGAGACGGCGCGGAGTGTGGTTTCGATCCGCATATATTCACACGGGAAAAAAAAGGGGGAAACTTTACCTGTACCTGGGGGAACATTTACCTGTAATGAAAATTTGTTGTCTGTTTTTTACGTGCGGAGATCCCTACGGATCATATCGCATACCCGCCCCCGCCGGCCAACGGGGGCGGTTATGTCGTGCATGAACCGACTAAAACCGCACGGTGTCCTGCCCAAGTGTCCATTGCCGGGCACCCCGGGTATGCTCTCGAAAGGATAACCCCAGGGCTACCGGCGGATCTTGACCGCCAGCGCGGCCTCGTGTGGTGGGGTCGGGTTTTATCCCGCGTCGGTCAGTAGGCAGGCGTGTGTATGACACACACGACACGCCTCCGCCACGGCCTGCTTCTGTAAGGACGGCGAGTCGGCCAACTGCCGCCCTCAGGCCCCGATCATGGAGGTCGGTAGTCCCGGGCGTAGACGAGTCTGCGGCGTCCTCGCCGCAGACTGCGGAACTCGGGGGGCAGGGTTCTCTCCCGCTCCCTCTCCGCCGGCTCTTTCGCGCGGATTACCTGCTCGCAGAAAGAGGCGGTGGCGTGCCACTTGCTCCCGTCGGAGACCACGGCCCTCACCATGTTCTCCAACGAGAGAACGTCCACGCCCAGGACCGCGACGAGATTCCGGCGTTGACTCGCCCACGCAGGGCACTCCACCAACGTGTGGAGCGCCGTGTCTTCGCCAGGATCCTCGCAGTGCTGGCACTGCGGCGTTGTCTCCCGGTGGATGCGCCATAGATACTTACCGAAGCACCCGTGTCCGGTAAATATCTGGCACATCCGGCAGGAGAGGTCACCGTAGTGCCTCTCCAATCACTCCTTCATCATCGGCCTCACCGCCGAAATGGTGGATTCCCCCACCTTGGTTGCTCAAGTCGCACCCTCCATGTCTCCATGAGTTCCCGGCGGAGCTGAGACCGCTGAGCTCTCATATTTATCCAGCCTATGGCCCCGCTCCAGCGCCTCCTTGCGCCATTGGTACCGGCTAGGAGACATGCCGCCTCGACGGAGATCGTGCGATACCCCCTGATGACTCGACGGCCATCGCCTTTAACGGGCTGTTTAGAACAGCCACGTTGCGGGCCGCCAGAGTCTCCGCCCATACGGGGGCCCCGTACAGGGCCATGCTTCGCACGATCCCCAGGTACAGTCTCCTAGTGGGGGCGTTGGGTCCCTTAACGTTGAACATCAGCCGCGATAGCGCGGCCGCAGCCCCCCTTAGTTTCAGGACCAGACTTCGGAGATGAGGTCCGAAGTCCCATCGGCTATCGAGTACGAGCCCAAGGTACTTCATCGTGAGCTCGATGCCGATGCTTACGCCCCCTACGGTTATGCTGATTCCCGCAGGTGGCCCTCTCCGAGGCCCGTGAAAACACATAGCCTCGGATTTGTGGTGAGTGACCTCGAGTCCCAGCCGCCGTATTCGACCCACGACTTGAGCAACCAATTTGTTGCCTTTTCGCAATATGACATAAATACTTAAAAGATCGATTTATTTACTGTAGTGATATTAACCAAGAACCTTGACAATTAAATAATAAAATTAGACTTGACTCAATGTAATAGATCCTCACTAGAATAAAGTACATATTGTAATGACATTCATTTTGTAATCCATTTGAGTAATAGAATCCAGTTATAACATCTATTTTATCAAGATCTATTAACATAATTAAAATAGACATAGGACACAATGACTTCTATGTATACTGCTAGACAAACTACGATTGACGCAAAACTACTGCACGTATTTTTTGCGGTTTAAATCTTGGTTAGACTTAAAATCTGCCGTATGTTTGATTGCAATTGGTTAAATAGAACAGGAGATATGACCAAAAAACGATAACCATCCTCCGCGCATCAGCATCAACTTGTGATTCAATCATTTTAAGCATTAAAAATGCCTGCTATGCTTAATATATTGAATTATAATATTAAAATTAGGTTGAAGGCGCAGGTCTTAAAAACTGTCACTATATCTAGTACCAAACTGTGAACCGTGACCGGTGCTAAAGCGACACTTGCAGAAGCTACGTATTACTAGAACGAATAATATAATATTCGTTTATATATAAACGATTTTTTTTTTTTTTTATTGAATATGTTGCAGTAGATGTGCGGAGTCACGCAAAAGGATTGTGTGAGGGACTCCCGCGTCTATGGTAGCCTATTATATGGCCCGTGATATATCAGACAAATTAGGATTAGCCTTCACTGGAACGGCCAGGTTTAGCCACGATCGCCTAGCTACGTGGATAAAAATGTCTGACTGGTACCCCTTTGGGTAGATTCAAGAAATGCTGACTTGACATTGAAAAGATGACATGCGTAGATACAAATGGTGTCACTATAGGAGTACCGAAGACCGGGCAAAGTGGAGGACAAAAAGCTAGAAAGCCGTCAGTGGGCTCCGAGGTAGAAGCCTCGGATGCAACCGGTCTGAATAATGATGACTGAATTTTCAATATCAGAAGAGATACCTCAGTTGGCTGAGCAAGTTCCTATCTTAAAATTTTAACTCCTCTCAGCTCTGCAACCTACAGCTAACCAATGGCTCCATCGTGACCTTTGCGGATGGTACTGTTTTAATATTTAATGCACCGACATGGGGTGAGTTCGCTCATGCTCAAAATGGCCTTGATAGTGTGACTGATTGGCTTAGCGACAACGATACGGGTAAGACAAAATATATAAAACAGGGGTGTCACCTACAATATCCGTGGATAATAGTGACTCATTGCTGCCTCCGTCCACGACGTTTGAATGGCACTTGCGACTGTCCTCCACTGCAAAATGTTAACACAATAATGTACCTTGGCGTACATATTGACCACCATATACGCTTCAATGGTCAGATTGAATTGCTTTCGGGTCGGTTGCGCAAGCTGATGTACGTATTCAGGAATCTGCGTGGGGTTGCTGAAGCCACTACAATCAGAATAGTGTACGAGTCGCTTTGCCAATCATTACTAATTTACTGTGTAGTGGTCAGGGGAGGCACCTAACATCACTCCTGAAACTTGAGTGCGCCCCTACGAGTAGTTCTTAAAACTTCATTGTCTCTTCCCTTTCACTTCCCTACTGTGGAACTTTATAAAAACAGTTCTTTACTTACAGTTCGATAGCCATTCACCGTATACGCTATTCTTAAGCAACAAATTTTTGATCCACTATATTGGACAAGCGTCGCTAATATAGCGTTTGTGCAACTCCTTCTTTTTCAGCTTTTTCTCAGCGATCGTTCTCTTTTTTGGGTGGTTACTTGTATAATAAACTTAACAAAACTCTGAATATATATCCTAAAGCTAAAAAATGTGTAAAGTAAATAGCTTTTAAATTTTTACTTACCTACCTTTGACTCAACGCCGGGATCTCGTTGCGGTCCTGGGCGTGGACGTTCTCTCGTTGGAGACCATGGTGAGGGCCGTGGTCTCCGACGGGAGCAAGTGGCACGGCGCCGCCTCTTTCTGCGAGCAGGTAATGCGCGCCAAAGAGACGGCGGAGAGGGAGCGGGAGAGAACCCTGCCCCCCGAGTTTCGCAGTCTGCGGCGAGGACGCCGCAGACTCATCTACGCCCGGGACTACCGACCTCCATGATCGGGGCCTGAGGACGGCAGTTGGCCGACTCGCCGTCCTTACAGAAGCAGGCCGTGGCGGAGGCGTGTCGTGTGTGCCCTACACACGCCTGCCAACTCACCGAAGCGGGATAAAACCCGACCCCACCAGGCGAGGCCGCGGTGGCGGCCAAAGTCCGCCGGCAACCCTGGGGTTATCCTTTCGAGGGCTTACCCGGGGTGCCCGGCAACGGACACTTGGGGAGGACACCGTGCGGTTTTAGTCGAGACACGACATAACCACCCCCGCTGGCCAGCGGGGGGTATCCGAAGGGATTCCCGCACGTAAAAAAAAAAAAAAAAAACCTACCTTTGACTATGACCAAACGGAAAATCTGCTAAATGTAATAAAATAATTCCTACATATACTCTTAGATACACACACATACACACACACACACACATACACACACACGCATATATACATACACATACACACACACACACACACACACACATACATACACACACCTAAATGCACAAGTTACAAAAGAATATGAATATTAACTTTACTTACCTATTTTTGATTTCCACGTATTTTTATTATAGTTTTTTTTGTCAGTTAACAATTCTTTATTGAAATAAAACTATTTTTACCGGATTCTATCGCGATTTATTTGATGTTATTTTATATTTTACATTGATCCCGACGTTTCGGTTGCTTTTCAGCAGCCATGGTCACGGGGAGACTAAAGATGATTGTTGTCTTGTAGTTTGAAGTGTAAGCGGGGACTTTAACTATGTTAAATTGTTGGTGTTACTATTTACGCAAAATGAGCTCACAGTGTCATGAAGTCTTGTTGCATCTTGTTGTTTCTTGGAATTAATTAAGTGAATGACTGGGTCCCAAGCTGGCTTCCAACCAACTTCTCTATTATTATTTTTTGTCTATTAAAGTTTTATTTCAATGTGTGACATTCGCGTTAACTTCCGACAATAATAATTCTTTAGTTAACTGTTTTGTTGTTATTTTTAATCGTTAAATTGGCTTGCCTACTCTTGTATGTACTTTTTTGCTATGACTCAGTATGATTTTCTGTGGAATGGAAGAAATAACCAATCCATATCACAGGTACTTACCTAGCTTTCCTCCATGAGCGCAGGCCTGGGGGTGGCAGGTGAGGCCGCCTGTCACCCCAGCAGAAGCAGGCCGGGACGGCACGGCGGGGCGACTAGCGCCCCTCCCCCAAACCGGGGCAAGACGGGGACATCGTGGTTCCCAAACCCAGGGGGGCCATTTCGAAACTTCGAAACCGGAGATGGCCCAGGGTCAGTCGAGGTGCGAGGGATATGCTCTATGGGCAACCTTACACCCTTTAGACCCGAGACGGCGTGCGGTTTTAGTCGGTTCAAGCCCGACATAACCGCCCCCGCTGGCCGGCGGGGGAGTATCCGAAGGAAGGAAGAAAAAAGAAAAAAAAGATACTTACCTAGCTTGGAAACCAGTCTCCCAATACCTTCTCAACTGCTGTAATCGTATTGTTGTTTGAATTGTTATATGGGAGAAAATAAAAAAGCGGCCAAGTGCGAGTCGGACTCGGCCATGAAGGGTTCTGTAGCAGCAAGTAATATAATAATGGTGCTTTAATTTTTATATTTGTGTTGATTTTGGAAAAAAGTGGCTGTGACATAAGGACGGACAGACAGACAGACAGACATGGCGAATCTATAAGGGTTCCGTTTTTTGCCATTTGGCTACGGAACCCTTAAAACTATTATTATATTATTATTATTATTATATCAGAAGAGATACCTCAGTTGCCTGAGCAAGATCCTATCTTAAAATTTTTAATCCTCTTAATGCATAGTCTCAAATTTTAATTTCCACTAATGGTTTTCTTCACAGGTGGCACTGGAATCGCTCCAATGCTTCAACTCGTTAGACATATATGCAAAGATCCCAATGACAAAACCGAAATGCGATTGTTGTTTGCCAACCAGACCGAAGAAGACATTTTACTAAGAGATGAACTGGAAAAATATCAAGCAGGATATCCTGAACAGTTTAAAGTGTGGTACACAATTGATAGACCAAATGAAGGTAAATGTTTCTCCTAGTCTTCTATGTCTCGACAACAAACCCCATGTATGCATGATGTTTACAGTGCAGTTTACAGTTCATTTGTTTAAATTGTATAATGTACGAGTTGTCAAACGAAATGATTCAAGTGCAGTGCAGCAGCGTGCATCCTTTTAATTTGCGCTTTCAGTATACCCAATTCAGTTAGTCTATCTTACGCTTATTTTACGCTATTGTTAAAATTTTATCTTAACGCCTTTCAGATGACCCTCCCAGACCAGAGTAATCTGGTAAGGTGGGGGAAGGCCACAGAAAAACAATGTTATACTTGTGGTGAGGCAATAGGGACGGCTAGACACATATTAGTAGGATGTAGGGTGCTTCTCGATAGAGGCCATTACTCACGCCGCCACGATAAGGTGCTTATCATCATACGTGAAGCAATGAGTCTGGCAGTAGCTAGAGCCCAAAAAGGATTGACTACTAACAGACGTCATATCAACTTTGTGTCTGAAGGTTCATCCATAACACCCAGGAACAAACCTTATTCAATCTTAGATACTGCCCCAGATTGGACTCTCCTAATCGACACGTATGAAAAGCACTACAAAATTCCGGAGGATGTTGGGGTTTCGTCATCTAGACCTGACATATTCCTATATTCTAAGAGATTAAAACATGTGGTTCTTGTGGAACTTACTGTACCGTGGGAAACAAATATACCGAAGGACCACACAATAAAGAAAAATAAATACTATGATCTCACAAACGAATTAATCAAAAACGGTTACGTGGTTAATTTGTATGCAGTGGAAGTGGGAGCGAGAGGTATACCAGCAAAATCTCTCTATAACCTACTTAAAGATCTAGGCCTATCGAGAGCTACAATAAGCTCATTACTAGGACGAATGTCTAAAGCGGCACTAGTAGGTTCGTATCAAATTTGGTTAGGCAGGGAGGGGAACTTAGGTAGTGAAGGTGACTGTTGATGTACATCAACAAAAGGGGCCCCTTCTAAACCTACACTTGGGTCGCAAGTCCCAGGCACTGTCCCGAGTTCCCAACTCAGCAACGCGATGGACCCGGCACCCGCACGGAGAATCCATGGATTGCTAAGATTACGGTCTCTATTGTTATTATTATAAATAAAGTAATATTCTGTTACCATAGTAAATAACAGAAGTATTTACTTATGTAAATATAAAAAAGTGTTAATTGTATTATTATTTCCTTTATTAAATTTTGAGTACATATAAATTATATTTTTAAATACATTCTGTATATAACAAAAACCAAATATATTTAAAAATATAAAAAATAGTGGCCCACCGGCATCGGGTACAGGGACCAAGCTACCGGTGGTTAGGGCTCCAGAGAGAGGAATCTCCTCACAATACGTATCGTGTCGAGGGGCCCTGCCTTCTGCATCAAGCCCATGACCCAACTGCCTAACGCGAGCCTCTGGAGATGTTGTTTGAGGCTCTTGGCAATCAGTCCGTGAACCGATACAACTATCGGAACAATAATCGCCAAATCCACACTCCACGTGTCGACAACCTCGTGAGTCAAATCCAAATATTTAATTTATTTTTCTTTTTCGGCTTTCACAAGATTCTCGTCATGTGGAATGGTGATATCGATAATTATTGCGCGGCGCTCTGACCGATCTATCAACACAATATCAGGTTTAATACGCGCTGGAGCGGGGCCATAGGCCGGAGCCCCGAGAAATCTGGGCTCAGCGGTCCCAGCTCCACCGGGAACTCATGGAGACATGGAGGGTGCGACTTGAGCACCCAAGGTGGGGAGAATCCACCATTGCGGCGGTGAGACCGATCATGAAGGAGTGGTTGGAGAGGGACCATGGGGACCTCTCCTACCGGATGTGCCAGATGGTTACCGGACACGGGTGTTTCGGTAAGTATCTGTGGTGCATCCACCGGGAGACAACGTCGCAGTGCCAGCACTGCGAGGATCTTGGCGAAGACACGGCGCTCTACACGTTGGTGGAGTGCCCTGCGTGGGCGTGTCAACGCCGGGATCTCGTTGCGGTCCTGGGCATGGACGTTCTCTCGTTGGAGACCATGGTGATGGCCGTGGTCTCCGACGGGAGCAAGTGGCACGCCGCCGCCTCTTTCTGCGAGCATGTAATGCGCGCGAAAGAGACGGCGGAGAACCCTGCCCCCCGAGTTTCGTAGTCTGCGGCGAGGACGCCGCAGACTCATCTACGCCCGGGACTACCGACCTCCATGATCGGGGCCTGAGGACGGCAGTTGGCCGACTCGCCGTCCTTACAGAAGCAAGCCGTGGCGGAGGCGTGTCGTGTGTGCTCTACACACGCCTGCCAACTCACCGAAGCGGGATAAAACCCGACCCCACCAGGCGAGGCTGCGGTGGCGGCCAAAGTCCGCCGGCAACCCTGGGGTTATCCTTTCGAGGGCTTACCCGGGGTGCCCGGCAACGGACACTTGGGGAGGACACCGTGCTGTTTTAGTCGAGACACGACATATTAGGAAATCCGCACGTAAAAAAAAAAAAAGGCCCATGGAGAGCCCGATAGAAACGTCCATGCAACTCCTTGCTCTTCCATACATCCATACGGTCATTAATACTTAATACCACAGGTTTACGCGTATTCTTATTATTATTAAATGTTCATTATTAAATTAGGATAATGACGTAAATAACATCAGGAATTTCTGATATTAGCTATTATATCACGTTATGCATGTTCAAGGGCAGATTCATACTTTAGATAATCAAAGATATCTGACCTTTTATGATAAATAATATTTAGATTAATGTATGATATTGCCAAATATTAATCATAATGATTGTTACTTAATCACTGAAGATACGTATTGTATATCAAATGAAAAAATTATCGACGTATTCCTGTCTATTTATATGACTAGTTACATTTCTAGATCAGTCTTTAAATTTTGCGTTATGTAAATACTACGTAGAAAAAAATGCAACCCGCGAAGTTTGGGTGATATCCGAATTGTGAGTAAAAAAAAATTTAAATTAAAAAGTGTCAATACGGACAAGTGTCACTAAAATATGGTGTCCCTATGTGCTAACCAAGTACATAAATTATGGCACATGGCAATATGGTACAACTTAATCCCAAATCACACGAGACTTATAAAACGAGTCACCCCTTCAGATGACCATGCTGGAGACTGATCTTGAACTAATAAGACCTACTAACTAATTTATTTATTTATTCAATTCCTTCAGGGTGGCCATACAGCGTTGGATTCATCAACGAACAAATGATCCGCGATCACCTTCTACCCCCATCCGATGACGGCATAGTACTCATGTGTGGACCTCCCCCTATGATCAATTTCGCATGCAAACCGGCACTGGACAAACTGGGCTACAAGGAAGAACTACGTTTCGCTTACTAATGTAATTGTGTCTTTCAGTACATCTATCGACTTCAATTGTGCCTTCCTATACTACCGTTCAGATTACTCATAAGGTACTGCGGCTTTAGCCATATTGGCTCATACGATTTATTTGCATAGGTACTTCTTGCCAAAGTTGATGACCGCTCTGAATACGCGGTGAATCCTAATTTGCGCATGATACAGACGAGTACAATATTAGTATGTAACAGGCCACAGGCAATTTTGATTAATAATTTTTGTAATTATTTATGAAACTTCATGATAATAAGAAATTATGTTGCAAAAATCCAGCGGTCATTAATTTTGGTGCGACCTTTACTACATGTATTTTAAACTACTAAAACGGAACACGTACCTAATTAATTACGTTTGTAATATTAATTTGGAATAAATATTCATAGGAATATGTTTGTACTTAGAGTAGGGTTCTGCTTATGATAAATCTGAACGGGCCCAGGAATTCAGGCTATTGTTTATACTACACTTATTTATTTTAGTTCTAGTAACGAGAATGACAGGAGTGACTAATATGAATGCGTGATATTTGGTTGGTTTTGCATTATTTTTTTACTGTTTTTGCACCAAGGTGAATGGGCTCTACTTGAGGCTATATACATTATTAGATACATTGTATCTAATTGTATATAAAGGACATACAAGCATATGTGCCCACACACTGTACATAATTCCGTATATAGGTTCCGACCTTAATTAGTAATAATAAGTAATAATAAGAACTTTATTGAAATATAAGAAACTATTTATAGATAACTCTTTTATTCCAAAAACATTCCATTACATATTTATTGGTGTACTTAACTGCATGTGTACATTCTGATACTGCTTCAGTTGAAGAAAAAAAAAATGTTCAACTAGGTTTAGTCACATTCATTAAATATTATAGGTAAGTTTGTTACACTTATAAGGAAATTTACATAGTAAATTGAATCAAAATTACTACATTGGTGGTGATAATTCCAATAAGTTTGAAAATTAAAGATTCATCTAGAACAAAAATACCGTACACTGAAAACACAGGTTCCACGAATTGTATTGCACGGAGAAGATCGTTAGCGCCCTTTCGTATCGGACCTGAAAATAGTTGCAAGACATAATTAGGGACGGAAGCCGCAAATATCCAGAAACATGGTCAAATAAATATTAAGTATAAACAATATTAATATAACACAACTGAAACTATCTTTGTCTGGTAATAGTACTTTTCACGAAAAAATTGGTCTCCAACGAGTTGCGCGTGTACCATAATCCATTTGATTTCCAGCTATTGTACTGTAGTACAGTAGGTATATTTACAATGTTTAAAGGTATGATAGGGTTAGGAAAACGCCTAATAAAATAAAGATTTAAAACATACATGTGTATATTTAAATTACCTTCAAAATGATGCGACAACACATATATACAATGCAGTTTAGTTCGTCTTACTTCTTGAATAAAGATGTCGTTTACAAAAGCTAATGTTGAGATAAGAAAAAAGTAGTAAACTATCCATAGACAAAAACAAATAATTGAGACCTCGGGAATGAGCTGTAAACAGAAAATGTATTATTTATTGAAATAAAACTATTTTTAACGGATTCTATCGCGATTTATTTCATGGTATTTTATATTTTACATTGATCCCGACGTACGGTTGCTTTTCAGCAGCCATAGTCACGGAGAGACTCCTGAAAAGCAACCGAAAGTAACCGAAAGTAAAGTTGGCCAAGTGCGAGTCGGACTCGCCCATGAAGGGTTCCGTAGCAGCAAGTAACACGATAATGTTTTTTTTTAATTTAACTAACATTTGAGTTGATTGAATGAAAGGTAATTTCCGGTTCACGATTCATGACGTATTACAAAAAACTACTTACTAGATCTCGTTCAAACCAATTATTGTGCCCCTACATTATCAATTCTCAGTCAAATTGTTTTAAAAACGTATGGCAACATAGAGAATGTCTATATTAGATAACTGTCCAATGTTAGAAATATCATCAGAACATCTATTACAAATGGAATTACTGGAGACAGCATTTAAGTCAAGAAATTAAATTCGTAGTGGATGTTACAACTTTACTATGTATGTTTTAAGATTTCTGTTCGAAATCGTCCTCAGTATACCCTATCTTTTCATCAAAACAATAATGGAATATCAGAGTCTTCTAAACCGGTGAACGACTCCAAAAATATATGACCGACATTCTTATTACAATTTGATTAAAAATCTCACTTTCACTACATACTATAAATATATATAATATATACTTTCTTTTTTTCCGTGTGGAAATCCCCTCGGATTCCGGGATTCCCTTCAGCGGTCAGCGGGAATGGTCATGTCGGACTCGAACCGACTAAAACCACACCCTGTCTCGGGTCTTCAGATGCCGCGTTGGAAAGGGGCCCGTATATTATTTCTCTCGCACGCTAGCCGACCAAGGGCCATCACCAATTTCGAGATGAACCCCTCAAGTTTGGGAACCACGGTTCCTTGCCCCTGGAAAAAGGGGGGACGCGACGCGCCGCCGCTCCGGCCTGCTTCTGCTAGGGTGACAGGCGGCTCCACCTGTCACCCTAGCAGAAACGAGTCGCTTCCGCGCATCCTATCGTCACCGATATAGTTGCGAAAGGGGTGATTACTCTTCAGGGCCTCCGTCCAGATTGGGCACCCATATGTGGTGGTCTGAGATAATTTTAGACACGAGACAATTCAGTTTCAGAGAAGCCAATCATTACTGCTCTGAAACTGACTTATCTCGTCATGGGATAATAACTTGATGAAACGGATTTTAGAGAAAATATGCTACTTGTACTATAATTATCACTCAGTCACTATAAATAAACGGTCAACCTAAGGCAGCCGATGATCGATCTTGATGATCGATGAACAATGAACAACATCAACTTCGTAAGACTACTACGAGGCCGTTGCCGTGCCGCGCCGTGTACAACTCTATCTCCTTTCAGACAAAAAGCGAACCTGCTCTACTATACGTGTTAATCGCCAATGTTTTCTACAGCATCACGGCTTCAATACTTGGAATCCTAATTTCAGTCAAAGAATAAAAAGCTGAAAAATCATTGTCAAGCGTGTCCTTGCCATTACTGGTGAAGTTACGTCACCGTCCGTGATATTATTTTAAACAATCCTCATGGAAACTGCCCTTGGGGTATCCGAAGGGATTTCCGCACGATAAAAAAAAAAAAAGTTCTACTGCGCGAGCGCGTGGGCCGCCGCCGGAGATGGCGGAGCGCGCCCAGGAGAGATTTAGAACTCACCCGGCCCGCCGAGCCCGCAACATGCTCGCCATGCGTCGCAGGCGTCTTAGGCGCCGGAGGTTGCTTAACGACCTCCGCCCTCCATGAGCGCAGGCCTGGGCATGGCAGGTGAGGCCGCCTGTCACCCCAGCAGAAGCAGGCCGGGACGGTGGGGCGACGAGCGCCCCTCCCCCGAACCGGGGCAAGACGGGGACACCGTGGTTCCCAAATCCGAGGGGGCCATCTCGAAACCGGTGATGGCCCAGGGTCAGTCGGGGTGCGTGGGATATGCTCTATGGGCAACCTTACACCCCGACGTCTTTAGACCCGAGACGGCGTGTGGTTTAAGTCGGTTCAAGCCCGTCATACCCGCCCTCGCTGGCCGGCGGGGGTGGGTTTCCGAAGGGATTTCCGCACGGAAAAAAATATTTACCTACCTACTAATCTGGAAATATATAAATTATTTTTTATTTTATTTGTATTAAATTTTTTTTGGTTGATAACCAGATCTATTTTTAAAAATGCCACTAATTTAGGATAGGTGTCGATATGTATGTCTTTTTTTATCTTTATTGTTGCTTTTAACATTGAATACTTACTACATAGAATACTTGATTTCTTGATCTCGGATAATTTAATAAAATATGCCAGCAAAACATTTTCTGAGAAAGTTTTGGCTCCTTTAGCTAGAATGTTAAACATATCGTGTTTTAAATACTTCTCGCGTGATTGTTGAGGCCGAAAGCTCATTTGCGCATTATTAACAGTTTCAGTCAATTCTGTCGGCGCCAAATAAACTTCTTCGTCGCTAGAATCACTCATTTTAGGTTTTTCACTTGTTTTCAAGTTTCTTGTTTTTAACCCCAGGTTTTAATAAGACGTGAAAAGAAAGTGGCGCGCTCAAAACAAATTAAAAAAAGGGGCCAAGTGCGAGTCGGACTCGCCCATGAAGGCTTCCGTAACAGCAAGTAACATAATAATGCTTTTTTCTAAAGATTTAGATCGGAAAAAGAGAACATCTAGGACGGGACTTGAACCCGCGACCAGTCCCTTACAGGGGGAATGCTCTGACCAACTGAGCCACCTAGACACGTCCCAGATATTTGAAATTCTCCGATATATCATATACGTCATAAGGCGACGTTGGAGCCATCTACCGTAATTCTTGCGAACTACGGAAACAATGAATAACTTTACAGTCATTTTTAAACATTGTTTTTTGATGACTCCGCCTAATTAATTCAATTAAATTTTTAAGCATTTTGTATGCTTACTTTTTTCTAAAGATTTAGATCGGATAAAGAGAACATCTAGGACGGAACTTGAACCCGCGACCAGTCCCTTACAGGGGGAATGCTCTGACCAACTGAGCCACCTAAACACGTCCCAGATATTCGAAATTCTCCGATATATCATATACGTCTTAAGGAGACGTTGGAGCCATCTACCGTAATTCTTACGACCTACGGAAACAAAAAAAATATATATCTAATATATATATAATAATATCTGGGACGTGTTTAGGTGGCTTAAAAATTTAATTGAAATAATAATGCTTTTTTTATTTTGTATTTGAGTTGATTGAATGAAAGGTAAATTGCGTTTTACGATGTATGACGTATTAAAAAAATACTACTTACTAGATCTCCATCAAATCAATTTTCGGTAGAAGTTTACATAGTAATGTACATCATATATATTTTTTTTGTTTTATCATTCTCTTACCTATTTTAGACATTACAGGGGGGACACATTTTACCACTTTGGAAGTGTCTCTCGCGCAAACTATTCAGTTTAGAGAAAAATTATATTAGAAACCTCAATATCATTTTTGGAGACCTATCCATAGATAGGTATAGACACATATGGGTTTGATGAAAAAAAAAAGTTGAGTTTCAGTTCTAAGTATGGGGAGCCCCCAAAATTTATAGCTTTTTTTCTATTTTTGTGTGAAAACCTTAATGCGATTCACAGAAAACATCTACCTACCAAGTTTCAACAGCATAGTTCTTATAGTTCCGGAAAAAAGTGGCTGTGACATACGGACGGACAGACAGACAGACATGACGAATATATAAGGGTTCCGTTTTTTGCCATTTGGCAACGTAACCCTAATAAAAAAGAAGTAGGACACCAAGGAGGTTCTGAGTCTGAGTTTTTAACAAATTAAAAAAAATCGGTATCATGGAGGTAGAAGTAAATAGGTTTAATGATGTTTTGAATTCACAAACTTAGTGCACACGATGTTCTAAATTCTAATTTACTTTACCCTCTAGCGGATAAAAACTACTTTTGCACTCAGTTGTCAAAGAGCAAAAATACTCTTTCCGAGATGGGGGGATGAAAAAGTAGATTTCTTGCAGGCACCTCATAACTTTTCCTTTTTTTGTTATTTACATCTGCACATATCAAAAAAAAGTTTGTGATCAATAGCATAAGCTGATATAATTTTTTAAATTGAACTTTATGAAGGAAAATTCTTTGATGTATGTTTTCTTTAAATAGAAATAGATTAAAAGATAAAACTCATTTAAAAAAAATAATTACAAATTAATCATAATGTAATATAAACAGAAATTTGATATACCGTAAAATACTTTTTAAATAAACTTAAACAACAATTTATTAATAAAAAATGTATATTCAATGTAATAAAACTCCTCCCCTGGCTCGAACATAAGTTGACGCCTGTATCTTCAAAGGGGTAGGCAGAGGTGTACTACACACCCACGATTCGCCAGTTATGTTTAGATCCCAATGTAATAGAGGACGAGCCTATTGCCATCTACCGGGCACATTACTAAGCGAGTGATAATCAAAATTTGTAATACACACATAACTACGAAAAGTCAGAGGTGTGTCATGTCTATCTGGTGGTAGAAATTTGATGACACAAATTTGTCACAAAATTCGGCCGGGTAGGTACCACCAAGGTGAGTGCCACCATTGTTAACATGGTACGTGTATGTAATGGTGACCCTCTTTCTTGAGACTTTACCTTCAGCTTACCATCAGGCGAGGTGAAGTCAAATTGACGTGTCCTAAATATTAAAAAAAAAACTACGAGAAGTCAGAGGTGTGTGCCCGGGGCGGCTGGAGATCAACCTCGACAGCTCATCTCGGCAGTCCGTTACGTACACCACTGGGCTATCGCAGCTTTCTAGAACACATGCGGAGAGCCTACTGGGCGTGCTGAAAATCAAGTTATCCAGCATTTCTTGGGGCAAACTGTTCTATTCTCGACTAGCGGCTTTCCTGAGCTCTGTACTGTCTGGGGACATGGCTGCCGGTCCCAAACATCTTGCTCGCAGCTTCATTGGGTTTAAGTCAGGCGAACCGGCAGGCCAGGCTAACCTTGTGATATCGTATTTTTTTCAATATTCGTTCCGTCAAATGACTGCATTCCGCTGGATGGTGAGAAGCTAGGGTGTAGTCCACAAGATATGGGCCACCATCCCAGATGCTGACGATCCTAAAATGGTAGCCCCCTACCTTGACGGCGTCAAAAGATGCTTTTTCACGCTCCGCTTGAAGAACCCGGGATTATACGAAGAAGGAAACACGTGCGCGGGCAGAGCATTCCAGCTCTTTATAGTGCGACAAAGAAAGGAAGCACCAAACCGCTGAGTTCGGGACTGTATGGTTTTCACCGTGTGCGGATGGCATCGCAGTCCAGCACGTGTTGTTCTGGATCGAAATGGAGAAGGTGGGATTAGTTGAAAGAGCTCCTCAGAACACTCGCCGCGGTAGAGGCGGTAAAATACAGCCAGAGGGGTAATGTCTCTACGCAACTGCAGAAGTTCTAAGCTATTAGTAATCTCAAGACTCCCAATGATACGGATTGCACGCCGCTGCAATCTGTCGAGAGCGTCTAATAAGTACTGTGCGGAGCCATCCCAGAGATGAGAGCAGTATTCTACGCAGGGGCGAATTTGTGTCTTGTACAAAAGACACACGCAGGGCGCTAGGGCGCTCATTAGGGGAGACCTATGTCCAGCAGTGGACTAGATTAGGTTGATGATTATGATGATGATGAAGTTCTCACATCCCCATTGGGAAATGCGGGTCAGGACCCGGTCGAGCCCAGTGACAAGTTGTCGTCTGTTTTACTCAATGTCGGTCCGCTTGGCCGCAGGGTGTCCGTAGTATCCCCCATGCAGAGTGCTATCATCTGCATAGCTATGAATGCTGCCAGTAGACAGCATGTCATTGATATGCAGAAGAAAGAGAGTGAGTGATAGGACGGACCCCTAAGGTACGCCAGCATTAACCTGCATGAACTCTGAAGCGCGGCCGTCACAGAGAACTCGGATGCTGCGCTCATGCAGGAAGCTGGCAACCAAATTGCACAATCGAGTAGGCAGACCGTAGGTCAGAAGCTTGGAAAGAAGCGAGCTGTGCCAGACTCTATCGAAGGCTTTGGGGATATCAAGACTAATAGCCAATGACTCGCCATGCCTGTCCATAGCCTCGCCCCAGAGATGTGTGACGTACGCCAGTAGATCACCTGTTGACCGCTTCGGTCTAAAGCCATACTGCCGGTCATTAATTAAAGAGTGATCTTCTAGGTAACGCATGGGCTGTGTGTGTATGATATGCTCAAACACTTTATAGAGGACTGAGGTAACAGCTATGGGTCGATAGTTGCCCGGGTCCGATCGATCCCTCTAGGGACCGGTTGTATGTTCGCCTCCTTCCAAGCCCGCGGGACTTTTCCTGTGGAATAGGAAAGCCGCGTTAGTGTTGGAGACAACTCTGCTACACATTTTTTCAGGACCAACTCAGGACCAGCGGAGATACTCTCATTGATTCGTTGAGCTCGAGGGGCATTATCATCGACCAGTACAAATTGGTGCCCATGGTCTACGCGGAATGGTCCGACAATTCCATTAATGGCAACTGCTTTATACTTGTCTGCTGTCATGAAGCCTCGATACGGGATCAAACGCGTTCTAGCTCCAATCATAATAGTAGTCTTTTTAAAATATATGAAATGTATAAAAGGACACCGATTTGCCGCCTTGCTGAACTGTTCCAGTGGCAGTTCTTTGTCTTTCACGGTCTTCTGATCTTCTCCAGATACGGGCACGTTGGTTACCTGGATGAGTACTGATTCTCGATTCGTCAACGAAGAGACAGTTTTGACAAATGTTTTCTTCTTTATCTTCTTCATTTTGCTGAAGTCTAGCCCACAGTGTCTAGCCCACAGTGTCTAGCCCACAGTGTCTAGCCCACTACAATCTCCGACGTTGACGTTGCCGGGAATTCAGAGGAGCTCGCCAGCCTGGTGCAACAATTCCGAATGGTCTGAGTGCTATCTTCAAGCCCAGAGGCGGCCCGAACTTCTACTTCTATTTTGTAGCGTTGATTGTTGGGTCACGGGCTGCCAGCAATCTGATATAGCGCTTTTGGGCAGTAGATAAAACAGTTGGGCGACCACTGCGCAGTCGATCAGCTAAATTACCCATATTGTGGTACCTCTGTAACAGGGTCACGATACAGGATTGGAATATAGTAACTCTGCGTGCTATTTCTCTCGTGGTGTATCCTTTTTCACTCAAATTTACTATTCTTGATCGTAAAACTTCTGATAATCCTTTTAGCATTTTTTTAATCACAACTTTCCGCGAAAAAGTATTTTAAATCCGTTAAAATTGACTAAATCAGATGTCTGAATGAGCGTAAGCTAGGACTGAAAGTCTTTTTATACGGAAAAACAATTAAATTGTTTTACATTCTAATTCGATATTTTTAAATAAAGAATCTAAAAATAGGGAAAAAGCATAATATAATCTACCGTAACAAAACAGATTTCGATTTTTCTAAGTGATCACAAACTTTTTTTGATGTGTATATCTATATAAACAAAATAAAAGTATTTGTTTATAATATTAAAATAACAGGTTTGAAATTAATGCTTATGAGTGTATTTACGATACATTTAACAAAGATAAGTTTTAAAAAATTTTGTCTGGCATTCCGTATGTTTGAATAAGGTAATCTCTGGAAAGTCTGGGCCGATTTCGAGGAGTCTTTCACTAATAGATAGGTAATATTATAAGGTGTAACATATGCTTATATATACTTTTAATTATAAGAATAGATTAACGCGCAGAGTAATTACAACTTTAAAAACCGAAATCCACGCGGACTAAGTCGCGGGCACAGCTATCTCCTGTGTGTAGGTACTATTATAAACTTGTAAATTAGTTGTGTCTGTACATTGGAGAATTTAAAAAAAAATACTTGCGTCATGTTAAATAACCGATTCTGAACATAAACATATTTTTTTAGGAATTCTTGTATGTGTGTCTGTATATCTGTTTATTTCACGATGGACGCAAAAATTACAGAACGGATTTTGATGCGGTTTTTCTATTAGAAAAGTCTTGGTCAAACTTAAAATGAATGAATGAATGAAGAAATTTGATTGCAATTGGTTATTTAGAACCGGAGATATGACCAAAAAACAATAATCGACCGCGAGCATCAGCTAGTAATTTATATTGCTGGAGTGAACCTCTAGTGTTGCTCTACAAACGATGGGCCCCTTGATATCTATTTCAACTTATAACCCGTTAAATATGCACGATGAATTGATGAAACACTTAATAGATGTTACTGAAAGGCAATTTATGTAGGTATGCGCTGTCACAAATTATCTTGATTTATTTACCTACCGTATTTATTAGATATTATTAACATTTCTTAATGTATTACCTGGTCGCGTAATCCCACAAACATAGCTTCTATTATCACTAGAGTCCACATAAACGACGTTGCAGCTATATTGAAAACCTGAAAATATATTTTCTTTCAATAGTACAAATAGGTAACGTGGGCCATAGACCCCTAGTATTCTTGTAAACCCCTGCAGCTAAGACCCATCATGGAGGATTGGCTTTAAGATGAGTCGTGGCAGCCGCTCCTACCAGATGACATAGGCACTTACTCGACACGACTGTTTCGACAAAGATCTGTGTACATAAATACACTGTATTACATAAAACTTACTGTGAAACGAAAACCTTCGTTGATTTTAATATAAGATCTTAATATCTGCTTCAGACTTAGTAGAAATTTATCTAAGTTTAAGTTCTCAGTATCACCAACAGTAGTAGCTGAAATGATAAGCTCTTGATTCACATTAGGTGGAGGATGTTTGCAAACATATTTGGCAGCGATATTGTATTGTACAATTTCATTCAAATATTTGAGACGTATCGTTATATAATAGATTAAGCTTCCAGTAAGAAGTAAGTCCAAATAGGTAATTAGTAGCCCTACTGCCCAGAAGATAGTGAAAATCGGATATTCAACAGTTAGTAACATATAGGTTACGAAGCCACATTCAAAAGGGACTACAATCACTATCAAAAAGATTATATTCCAATAGAACTGATTATGCGATAAATTGTTATACTGTTTTAATAGTAGGATGTCGTCAATTTTTTGTATCATAACATATATTTCGGTAGAGGATGTGCTACTGCAAAACCTAACATGGATCATGTTAGATAAGTAAGACGTATACTGAACAACAATCCCGATTACAGAAGTAACATAGAGTATGGTACTTTTATGGTGAAATTCTTTGTAGTAATATAACCCAAAATAGGAAAAGGAAGCAGTGAAACAAATGATCCAAATGGACGTGTACAGTTTCTGCTCAGCCGATACAGATGTTACCACATTCTTTTTAATATTTGTCCGAGAAGAACCTAAAAGTGACTGCACAATGTGAATAGGAGCGAAACACTTCACAAAGCTATCATCGAGATAAAACTGCTGGAATAATCGCTGAGGATGCATTTTTATTCGTCAAAAATATAGGATTATCCTTCACACCACACGAGCACACGTAAGTATTCTTACAAAAATGCGATCAACGATAGGGTGATATTTGTAATGTTATCCATCACCGAAATTGACTCATTATTTGTGAAATTATGTATATTATCTACGTAATATAGAAATGTAGCACATAATGGAAATGCTTTCTATTCAAATCACTAAACAATGATGTCAAATAAATTGGTCCCTCGGTAGATTAAGCAACCAGAAAGATTTTTTATGCGTCCCAAGAGTATAATTAGTATAGGCATATGTAAAGACAGAACATAACATTTATTTCCAACTTCATTTTACTGTCAGTAACCTACAATTCTACATATGAGAACAGTGAACTGTTTGTTAACTTAGGTACTATAACTAACTATTAAATATGTATTCAGGAAACAATATCGAAACAGTATCCGCAGATATTTTAAACGACGACTTCATTCAAATTTTTCGACCAATTTTCTTTATGCAAAGGATCCTGGGTTTGCTTCGTATCAGCATAAAACACAGATACCCCACGCCACCTTCAACAACGTACCATATCTATAGTATTGCGCTTTGGTTAATTAATACAGTGTGTATAATCGAACATATATTAAATAGTAACTGTAGCAATAGTTACAATTCAAAATATATAGATTTGACGATAAACTTTGGCAATATAATGAATGGAGTAAATGGCATCCTTCTTGTTTGTCGAAACAGTCTGTACTGACATGATAACATTTGCCAGTTGTATATAAAATTACAGAAGATAGAACGATACCTAAATATGAGGAATGCGAAACAAATGAACCAATCGCTTTCCACCTTTACGATTGTAATAACAGGAACTACTTGTGCTATATATTTGATCTCACTATTTTTTTCAAATATGTTCTTTTTGAAACAAATATGCCCAGTTTCTGGGATTACATTGTTTACAAGTATGAGCACATACATTGAAGTAGCTCAGATATATGTCATTATCCATTTTCTTATAATACGACTGGACTACATAAACCATCTATTGCAACAAAAGTCTCCAATAGTAAATATGCCTTGGGTCGATCCTCAGAAGATGTTTATTCTGTCAAACTTCAGTGACAAATTAGATGTTAGTCCGTCTATTGGAGTGGTGCACGCCATGCATTGTATTTTAGATGCGATGTCAGATTTCACCAAATATTACCAATTCTCGGTAAGTGATAATACACTGAGGAGTTGTAATAACCTAAAGACGGAGATAAGTGTTAGATCATAAGTTTTATTTTAGCCCTTATAAAATGTATTTACATCTAGAAAGGTTTCTATCTGCTAATCAGAAAGCTGAATTGCATTTGCGTTCTCTCAACCTCTCATATCTAGCACGTCTCGAGAGTTCTACCACTTGGAAGCTTACTCTTCCGCTGTGATTAATTTTACAAACCTAAGTATAACTTTATTTGAACTCTCCAACTGACTGACTTAATTTGAGTGATTTAAAAACTTAGTCTGAGATTTGGGCTGCGTATAAACGTTTTGCATTTCATTCATTTAGAATTAGGCTATAGTCAATTCAGTTGGCAGTGTCTACTAGCAAACGTCATAGACATTACGAGCAACTCTCTGAAATGTAGATTTTCTAAGTATGCTTACCAAGAGATAATTAAAGGTGTATTGAACCACTCAACATCATTTACTGGTAAATACCTACCTAGGTAATTAGACTGATATACGTATTGTTTTTCAACAGATATTTTCTTTTACATGCCAAATACTAGCCTGGGTTTTAACCTCCGTTCAAATCTTCGTCAGTTCAATGAAAGAACAGGTAAGGTTTAATTTATTCACTGGCAATAGCCAGTGGTGTGGTGAATATGTCTATTTGCATTTGTCTGGGTATTTCTATGTATAATATGTATGTATTTACAAAAAAAAAGTATATAAGTACGTTTATCCGCATTCTGGAACCCATAACACAAGCTAGTTAAACTATGCTTACTATGGGTCTGGAGAGCGCTGTGTAGAATGTCGTAGAATATTTATTATTTATTATTTATTATTATTATTAATAGTTACCACATTCATGAGCTGATTATTCACAAATTCTGTACTTTTTTCCAGATGACTGTAGATTTACATCTAATAATGAGTGTAACACCAATACTGTTGTTTATAACGATCATTATGCTCTCATTATGTTTGAAAGCCCAAGCTTTATCAACCAAACTGAAAAAATCAAGAACGCTGTGTGTTGATATTACGTCAATACAAAACGATGGTATATCATCTCATATATATGCTATCTCATAAACCAGAAGTTATACTATTATAAAATAGTAAATTAGTTTTATCTGTACACTTAGGATATTAAAAAAAAATCTTGGGTTATGTTAAATGAGCGATTCTCAACTGAAAAATATTTATTTTTCGGAATACTTGCCTGTTTGTCTGTTTGTTCACGATGGATGCAAAAACCACTGAATTGATTTTGTTACGGTTTTTTTATTAGGAATGTCTTCGTTAGACTTAAAATCTACCATATGTTTAATTGCAATTGGTTAATTGAATCTCCGCGCGGGCGCAGCCGCAGGATTCAGCTTGTATTTTATCTAACTGCCACCTGTGCTGCTACCAAGAGAATATACTGAATATTTTATGGGTATCTATACTCGGTTGCACAACCTGATTACTTCATTCAAGCCCTTCCTATCATCCAGCGACCAGACGTACGGCGATGCGCCAGCGCGCGCACGTTTTAGCAAGCATGCGGTCATGATGCGCACTGCTAGGGAATGAAATGCCCTGCCTGAGCGTGCTACATCATCAACCATATCAGCACTTACCAACCTGTGAGATGATGGTCAAAACGGGCCTATTGATTATAAAAAAGTACAATACTAGAGTGACACGTATAAAGAAATCCCAAAAAATAAACGGTAGGGTACGGGGTAGGTACTACTATTTTTTGACCTGAGAAACGTATCTGTAAAACTGAATATTCGAAAACAAGTTCATTATTATTGTCCTGGCAAAGGCCCCCTGGTAACTTTATTACAGCAATCATTGTAAAGGGTTTATATATTACTTATTCATTTATGATCAATTAATGTGTATAGGTAATTATAGTTAATTAACCTAGGTACTTCTATCGTAGTAATACACGAAAAATGTGTATTATGTATTTCTATCATTGACGCGACACTCTGAGAGCACTTAGTTATTCTATATATCTTTGTTTTATCCAAATCTTTATTAGAATGAATATAACGAAGCGATGCTAGCATAGCATTACGCACGCCATAATATTTGTATTGTTTTATTTTAACAGGCAGATACCGGAAACATGCCAAGCAAGTAATATTAATTGTGGAAAAAAGAAGCAGAGTGTCTGTCTACAACATATACACTTTAGGAACTCGTTTACCTCTGCACCTATTGGCAATCGCGGCCGGTTATACAATTGTGTTATTCCAGTTTTCTGCGTTATATTAAGCGCTAGCACATAGGTACATTTTATAAACCACTGTTTTAACAATCAAATATTTATCATGAAGAAAAGTAGTGAATATCTTTCAAAAGACATTCTTGATAGACAATTTATTAAATCTTTCAAACCGATGTACCAATTCCAACTGTTGATGGCTTCTAGCCGTGTAAACATTAAAGATTCGTTTGTGACTTCACCCTCATTTCTACAAAGATGTCATTCTATTATCAGTGTAATTGGAATTTTAGCTTTAGAATTTGTAACAATTCAGCAGTATAACTTACTTAATATAGTAGATAACTTTACTTATAATTACTTGTGCTTAAGTGTTATAATATTGCAGACTTTAACATTTTTGTGCAATGTTATTCATGTACGATTTATAAATGGTAACGAAAACGCAACTTTTTTTGTCAAATTGCAACAAATTGATAGATTAATGAAGTTAGATGGAAACAAAACTATAACTGCAATAATGTTCCAAAGCAATGCATTTTCTCTTATATGGGTGTTGGCCCCCTGCTGTGCAATTATAGGAGTATCATTTATGAATATGAATTACTCGATGTGGTCGCTATTGGCGATCATGTACTCTCAAATTAATGTCATCATAGAAATCATTGCCTGTTCTAATATATTTATGTTTTTCTATATACGCACACAATTTATCAACGGTATAATGTTTAATTTCATACAGCGTGAGAAAGGCAAAATTCTTTTAGCTTTTAATAATAATATACTTTCTTCATTATTTTCTACAAAGAAGTTTATGAGGCAACTGGCTGCAGAGACACATAATTTTCCGTCCAGTGAAACGGATGTATACCTGAAAGAAATATTACATGGATTTTCATTAAACCAGCAGATTTGTAAGTTTCAGGTAAGTAAAACTATAATATGTTTTATAACACACTAGCGACCCGCCGCGGCTTCGCACGGGTGCAGTGGATGTTATTATACATATAAACCTTCTTCTTCAATCACTCTATCTATTAAAAAAAACCGCATCAAAATCCGTTGCGTAGTTTTAAAGATTTATGCCGCGGAGCCCGCGCGGGCCCAAGTGAAGCGTCCGTGCTGTGCGAGTGTCTAACAAATTGCAAACATAGGGTTGTGGTTAGAGTCGATAGTCCAGTTATCGACAAAATCATGGAGCGATACCTGCTGAGGACTTCGACTAACGAGAGCCTAGCTAGCAAGCGACCCGCTGAAGAAACTTTATGGAGTCAATCAAAACTGAAGAAACTTCCCGTGAGAAAACCAATAAGTACGTCCAACCGATTTGGGTCCCTAGCGGTCGACTCTGACGAAGGACAAGTTGATGACCCAGTTATTGCGTCATTCAAGAAAGCGTCGAAGAAAAGACAGTTGACCAAATCCCACCAATATTGATTGAGCTTCTTGGCGACTGGAGTCACAAAAATATTAAAAAGACCATCGAGAAGTACGAAAAAAGTTTTCATCTACAATTCAGAGGTCGTAGCAGAGTGAAAGTCCAATGTTACTCAGCTAAAGGTCAACAGCAACTAAAAGAAGGACTCTCAACGGAAAAGGTTGCTTTTCACACTTTCTCACGCAAGGATGAAAAGCTACCGAAGGCAGTCATTAAAGGACTTCCCAAACTTCTTCAAGAAGACGTCCCAGCTGAATTGTACGTGATGGGATTTCCTGGAACTACGACAATTGAAATAAAAACCAAGAATCCAACTGAATGCCCTCCACTTCTTGTCCAGTTCCCAAGTGGTACTGATATGGGTAAGTTTAAACAAATACGAATTCCAATTGTGTCGTAAGCATTGAGAAATATAAGCCTAACAATAAAGTGGGTACCCAATGCTTCCGCTGCCAGGGGTTTGGACATGCCTCTGAAAACTGCAACATGCCGGCAAAATGTGTAAAGTGTGCTTTGGACCACCCCACCTGGGAATGCCCAAAGAAAAACAGAGATGAACCCGCGCGCTGTTGTAACTGCAACATGGACCACCCTGCCAACTACTCACAATTTGCAGAAAGAGTTAAATACCTTGATCGTATACAATCAAAACGCGAAGCTGTACAAAAGACAATTGCTACCACTATAAAACCAGCTCCCTCAGGCCATGTGAAGAGCAGCAAATTTACCTGGGCCGTAGTAGCTGGGTCAAGAAAACGTCGTCCCACCGCTACTGAGGTAAACTACGCACGCAACAGCTTGCCAGCAAGACACCCGTGAGTCGCAGCCAGAGCGTAGTTACTCCTATAGAAGAACAAGCTGAGCTCAATCTGTCAACTAGAAATGACATCGAGAAAATAAATAATCCTGATCTAGTTGCGGCTGAAATGTTAGAAATTCTAAATACAATCAAGTCTATCAAATATGAATTTATGAATTGTAATACTTTTATGGAAAAAGTAATATTGATATTAACTCACTTAGGCCAGTATGTCTGATAAATCTTTTGGTCTCAGAATCTTATATTGGAACGCAGATGGCGTTCAGCATAAGCAGCGGGAACTTGCAAATTTGGTAGGTGAGTTGAACATTGACGTAATTGCCATAAGCGAAACACTCTTAACTAACCGTCTCCAACTGCATATACGGGGTTTTGCTTGCTACCGTCAAGATAAACACTTTAGTGGCACGGGCCGAGGCGTAGCGATCCTTGTCAGAGCGGATCTCACCCACTCGCTTATACCTACCCCACCCACGACGAATATTGAAGCTGTCGGTGTCTCTCTCAATGTACACGGGAATAGAAATGTTATATTAATATCAGCATACCAATCTGCCAACAAGCCACTAACTACCAGAGACCTAAATCTACTTATGTGAACTGGCAACCAAGTGGTAGTCATGGGTGACTTTAATGCCAAACACCCCTATTGGTCACCTGGACCACTTAACTCTCACGGTCAAATCTTATATGATCACATGCTGGACAGGGACTTTCTTGTTCATAGCCCGCAAGTTCCAACCCTAATTCATTACCGAGTAGACTTATCACCAAATAATCCGCACTTGCTTCTCACCAAGAACTTTAACTTTTTAGATGCTATAGTCACAATACCCGCATTATCTTCCAACCCCTTCCCAGTTTTTGCAAACCTCACTGCTAAAATCTCCCGTAAACCGATTATTAAATTCAATTATCCCAAAGCAGACTGGACCAAGTTTCGTCAACTTTTAAATAATAATATCCATCTCTCATCGCCTACCTACCACAATATTAATGAAATAGATTCTGCGATAAATCAATCTGCAAGATACTATATTACACGCTGGAAACAAGTGTGTTCCCACATCCAAAATTGAGCCTTGGCGCCCCACTATGATTCCCCGCGCGCGTCAAGCGCCTCATTCAACAGAAAAGCCGTCTCCGGCGATACGCTGCTGTTGAGATGGAGACCAAAATACGCAAGCATATAAAAATTATCATATTAAATAAGCTACAGGCTGAGATCAACCTTGCCTTAAAATTATATCACGACAATATTTGGAACAGAAAATTAAAAGACACATTTTGAAACTTAAAATTCACAAAGCATCTGGTCCTGATGAAATTTCTAACCTACTAATAAAGAACATACCCCAAAAGGGTTTAGTCAATCTCACTAAAATCTTTAACGTCTTGTACACAATTACTTCCCAACTATCTGGAAAACCGCCAAAGTTATTCCCATACATAAACCGGGTAAAGATGCCTCGGAGCCTACGTCTTATCGCCCGATAAGCCTACTTCCTTGCCTAGGTAAAGTCTTTGAAAAGATAATTTATTCCAGACTAGCCCGTGCTACCGAAAACATGCTCCCAGACGAACAATTTGGTTTCCGTAGTGGCCACTCGACTGTACAACAGCTGGCCAGGGTTGCTGAGGCTGTGTCCCATAACTTGAACCTTCACAATTCAACTGACATGTTCTTATTGGACATTGAAAAGGCATTGGACACAGTCTGCATGCAGCCCTGTTGCATAAACTAATCAACGTAAATACGCCCATGTCACTTGTCAAAATAATACGATCATATCTCTCTGATTGTTCATTTCAGGTACATGTCGGTAACTTCTCATCCTCACCTAAAACCGTTCCCGCTGGCGTGCCCCAGGGTTCAATTCTTGGTCCGTACCTGTTTTTAATCTTCCTTCACGACGTTCCTACGCAACCACGCACCAGCTTAGCTTGCTTTGCTGATGATTCAGCCTCCTATACATCATCAAATGACGTTGACCTAATTATCAGCCGACTCCAACTATCAATAGAATCACTCTTTTCATATTTTAATAAATGAAAACTAAAGATAAACGCATCAAAAACCGAGGCAATCCTATTTACCAGGGAACGCTCTCTCCCCGTACGAAGAATCCAGATTGATGGCTTCAGCATTCCATGGAGCAAATCTGTCAAATATTTAGGCCTTATACTAGATAGCAAAATGAACTGGACAGAAAACACGTCGAAACTCTGCCTAAAAGGAACCAAAGCTTTGAACGTCTTGAGCCCAATCTTAAATAGACGGTCGTGTCTAAGTAGTTCTACCAAATTACGCATTTATTGCACCTTAGTCCAGCCCTGTCTCACATACTCCTGTAGTGTGTGGAGTAGGACGTGTGCCACAAACATTAATAAACTACAAATAATCCAAAATAAAGCTGTTAAATACTCTTTTAATACCCGGCCATACACTAATCTTAAAAAACTACATGATAAAATTGGTCTTCCCAGTCTAAATTCATATATCTACAAACTATCCAAAACATTTTATTTATATAATAACCCTAAAAGTAAAAACAAACTAATTAATACTATATGTAGGACACGTAAACGAAATTTATCTTATATCGATAAATACAAACGTAATAAATTACCACATCACTTTTTCTTAGCTGAAGAATAGATAAGGTGTGTGGTGGTTATTTGCGTGTGGGTGCGAATAGTCGGCCGCAGAAGCGCGGGCAATGCTCGCCCGTATTTACTGAGCATATGGCACGGTATGGCGAACGCGTGGATGGCGATCGGCGCGCGCTCGACCGCAGGGATGCTGCCGTAACTTTGTGAGTTCTTGTTGCTTGTGTGAATCGTCATTCTTTAATAACTACCCCCATGAGTGGTTAAATGAAATATACCTTTTTTTTTTTCTTTTTATCGTGCGGAAATCCCTTCGGATACCCCCCCGCCGGCCAGCGGGGGTGGTTATGTCGGGCTTGCACCGACTAAAACCGCACGCCGTCTCGGGTCTTCAGACGCCGGGGTGTAAGGTTACCCATAGAGCATATCCCTCGCACCCCGGCTGACCCTGGGCCATCTCACCACTAACAGCATCGCTCATCCTGTCTCCTCTGAAAGCAGAGGAGTACGGAGAGCGATGTGTTCCCGCCACGTTGGGTATTGGCCAACGATCAATGCCAACCCTATGAAGGGGTGAAGGGGAAGCCATTGACCGCCGCCCAGGGTGTACCGGCCGCTCCGATTCCGTTCCCACCGGACTGCAGCGGGATCGGAATCGGAGCGACACTCGAGGAGGTTACCCAACACACACCCCAATGAAATATACCTAGCATTTTTTATTGTAATTCTAAAAATTGTAATGCCTAAACTAAGCTTACAGTGACTTAAATTTATGTTTTATACAAGTGTAAAAGGATATAAATAGTTATGTATCAGTTTTGTAGCTATTCTGCAGAAAATTGTTTTCTATAAGGACTTTGCAACCTGTAAAACGTATGTATATAATTTATTACTATAAATTAATAGGATGAGAATGTACAGTATAACTTTATATTTCCTAAGTTCTGTCAATAAAGATATTTTAAAAACAAACAACCAAACACTAGCGACCCACCCCGGCTTCGCACGGGTGCAATGGATGTTATTATACATATAAACCTTACTCTTCAATCACTCTATCTATTTAAAAAAACCGCATCAAAATCCGTTGCGTAGTTTTAAAGATTTAAGCGTACATAGGGACAGAGAAAGCGACTTTGTTTTATACTATGTAGTGATTTGCTCCTAAAGGGTCTGTTTTTTCACCAATTTCAATATTGTATGCATCTCATTACGTACTTGTGCGTTATTGTAATGTAAAACGCTCGAGTTTTTTTTAATAAGGTAAAACGGATGGTTATCAAGGTGCTCCATCTAAAACTAACGGTACTTTATTAAATCTTAGCAGAGTGTTTATGTCAGAAAAGTGGTCAACATTTTATGAATAAAATTAACTCTGGGAAATAAAAATTAATAAATAAACATTTAATTCTTTAATTTAATTAATTTTGACAATAAATTACAACCAATTATCTGTAACAAAAACACAAAAATATTATTTACTTTATTAGTAATACTGGCTGTTTTTGTGCCTTTTTCTTATAAAAAGCTCTGGATCGCGCGCATCGGCAAATTGTGAACAAGTAAAAATTATTCCGCGCGCTTTTTCTTTTCGCTTTATTGTTTTTATTTGAAAATGTCGTCAAGTAGTGATGAATTTATTAATTCGATACCGCCATAAGTCTCAGAGGCAGCGAAAAAGGCTACTCTAAGCCACTTACCCGAAAAGCGTATCAAAATTTCATCATATGGAAAACAAGCAAAGATGCAAATTCATTTTCAGAAAGTGTGTTTTTAGCCTATTTCATAGAACTTTCTCAAAAATATGAGTCAAGCTCATTGTGGTGCTACTATTCAATGCTAACAAGCACTGTAAAAACAAAACATGGTATTGATATCAAGTCATACTCCAACTTGCTGGTATTTCTAAAAAGACGCTCAGATGGCCCTGTGAGTAAAAAGTCGAAAGTATTTTCGGCTGACAATATCAAGAAGTTCCTAAAAGAAGCTCCGGATTGCCGAAATTTTCAACAAAGGTCAGTTGAAACTAAATTATTGTTATTAACTTCTTTCACTTTCGTATTTCTTTACAAAATAGGTGTTTCGTACGCTATTTTTATCTCTTTTCAGGTTATATTAATATTCGGTATAAATGGTGCACGTAGACGTCAAGAATTGGCAAACATCACAACTGATGATGTCGAGAACCATGGGCGGGTTCTTCTTGTCCAGGTCAAAAACAAAAATAAAATTCGAAGATCGTGCACAATACAGCGGCCTTTTGACGACATATTGAAGAAATACGAAACGCATCGTTCAACAAAACCGATGTCTAACAGATTTTTTCAGAATTACCAAAATGAAAAATGTACTAGCCAACCCATTGGCATAAATAAATTTGGAACAATGCCGACACAAATTGCCACTTTCTTAAATTTGGATGATCCATATGAATACACAGGGCACAGTTTCAGAAGGTCCTCGGCTACATTGCTCGCCGATTCAGATGCGGACTTATTGACAATAAAACGCCACGGAGCAGAGGGCTATATAGATGACTCGATAAGAAATTAGCTCCCGCAGTACAAGGAATGTAAATTTAGAGCCAAGTGTTGTCTCTCGACCATCTACGAGCATACATGCGTACATTCCACCTCCGCCGCCGCCATCGACTGCAGAACTCTGTGGTCACGTTTCTCCTAATTTCACTCAAGAGAGTGAGAGAGAGACTGGTGAAGTTTTAACTAATAATAATAACTTGACAACATTAAAAATGCCAACTGGCAACGTAATCAATTTTACAATTTGTTCAATTTTTTATAACTGCTTTAACAAGTGATTAAAAATTTAATCGTTTAAGAAAGTCTGAGTTTTATTTATTTCCTCGCAAATCTTATAAAACGTCGTATGAAATACGTGCGCTTTGATAATTACAGCCTCTGCTTTCTTGTAGCAATATAGCAATATCGCCTCGGCTGTAGTTTTCAACTCACCGCACTTATAGTATATCGTAATGTACTATAATCCAGGCTATAATCTATCCCTGTACCAAATTCCAGCTAGACCTGTTCAGACATTAGAGCGTGATTGAATAATAAACATACTATTTATACTCTTCATTGATGGCACTTTGTGGAACTTGCTACACATATTGAAATAATGAATCACTTATACTTTTCACATACCTACATACTTTATATATATACTAGAAAAGTATAAGTGATGCATTACTTCAACATATAAACATCTTCACAAACTTTCACATTTATAATATTAGTAGGAAGTAGAATAGTATAGTAAAATAGGTAGGTACTGTAGCGTCGGGGCCTGACGCCACAATACCTCGTGTTGACGAAATGATAAAACACAAGTATTAATATTTATATTGGCATTTATTTTCTCATAAAACTTCCTATATCGAGTTTTAGGGGGGTTTTACACGAATATATTTATATTTTAAACGAACTGTAGGGAATCGCGGATTCTGCTCAAGGATTGAGCCTACAATCAATTCTCTAGGAACTCTCTTCGGACGGCGGGTCGAGGCCGGAGCCCCCGGTCACCCGCTGTCAGCAACTTCTCCGCCAAGGCAATTGTTTTTCTTCCCTAAACTCTCATTTCGAATTAAACAATTTATTTTTAATCTCTGACACATGATGGCCAGGTAAACAAACTGTAGTGCTCGAACGAGGTCCGAACGCTACATCAGCTGCGCCCCATGGACGTCATGTGACAGTTCTAAAGCCCTAGGTAAGCTAAACGAGGACAACACAAAAAAAAACATTAGTTCGGCTGTCTCTTACAATGAGAAAAATGACGCAATCTTTACAATTTATAGCAATTAAACTGTAATAAATACTGAAAAATCCGAATAAAATGATTGCTTCATTCTTGGCCTGGCAAAAACCTCGTCTAAAAGAAACAAGCCACAGCACGACTATCTAAATGACAAATATTGGTGTCTCTTGTCGACACATTTTAATGTTTGTCCGAAAGGGACTTAAAGTACAAATTACTTTTAAGACCTACCTAACTAATAAACAAAAGATGACATAAAGTGATATATCCTTACACATTATGCATATGTAATTATAAACCTCTTACATCGCCTACGAATTATTAAATTACTTTTTAATCAACATTAAAGAGAAAGAAAACTTCACCCCATAATGAGGAGTCTGGTGAAAACCCACTTTCACCATCGCAGGCAATTATGACCTTAGCAATTTGACTCTCTTACAAAGTTTAGATCTCCAATCCCAACATTAGACGAAAAAATAATTGCCTAATCCCTACGCTAGGATGTCATGAATATAACAAAAAAAAAACTATTTATCTTCGACAGCGCACCGACATAGAATAAACAGAAAAAACACAATATTAATAACACATATTACACAACACATTATTTACTACATGGATTATAATTCTATTACGACTTATAGTCCTTATTGGCCCTCTTGACCCGCAGATACCTATTAATGGCGAAAATAACAGTGAAATCTCTTGCAAAACTCTGGAGCAAGCCACCATCATAGCCATTGCACCTCTTTGTCTCAGCCATCTTCTAGTTGGGCACATAAAAGCACATAAAAGCAAATAAATGAAAACGATACTGGTAATTGCGTCGCTCCAATGTCGCACGACGTCTTCCTTCTTACGGTACGGGATCGATCAATCCACTGCACACTGCAGCACGTTGGCGTTTCCAAATCCTGTGGAAACCAGCGCGCCACCAACTCCTGTGGAAACCAGCGCGTTCGCCAACTCCGAGGATAAAGCGCCTCCACCACCTGTAGCGTCGGGGCCTGACTCCACAATACCTCGTTTTGACGAAATGATAAAACACAAGTATTAATATTTATATTGGCATTTATTTTCTCATAAAACTTCCTATATCGAGTTTTAGGGGGGTTTTACACGAATATATTTATATTTAAAAAGAACTGTAGGGAATCGCGGATTCTGCTCAAGGATTGAGCCTACAATCAATTCTCTTGGAACTCTCTTCGGACTGCGGGTCGAGGCCGGAGCCCCCGGTCACCCGCTGTCAGCAACTTCTCCGCCAAGGCAATTGTTTTTCTTCCCTGAACTCTCATTTCGAATTAAACAATTTATTTTTAATCTCTGACACATGATGGCCAGGTAAACAAACTGTAGTGCTCGAACGAGGTCCGAACGCTACAGTACTATGTCAAGAGTTGGTACGAGCCGGTTCCCACCAAAAAGATGCCCTAAGAACCCAGGGAGAAACAAATTTTGGAGCTAGAACAAAGCTATAAAACTGTACAACTCCAGTGGATACCGTCGCACATCGGTATAGCAGATAACGAAAGAGTACGCATTAGCCAAACAGGCCTGTTCCGAAGGTATACCTATCTCGATAGTTCCTTACTTCTCAGACCGCTGGTATCTGGTAAAGGAGTATTGCTCCAAATTGTGGATGGAATATTTTGATTAGCGATCAGCTGAAAAGGGGATCTGGTACAAAACTATACAACCCGAACCGTTGACTATACCTTGGATAGATAATAGTTGGATTTGGCAATGAGGTTGCATTCCGGACACATTCCATCTAGAAAGTTCACCTTCCTCATGGGTATATCAACTTGAAGATGTACAACATATTGTGATGGAATGTGTGAGGAATCAACAACTGAGAGAGGTTCTACTGAGAAGCAATATAACGGCAATTGGAAGATGTAATAGTATCCTGGCAAGTCCTATGTCAGATACAGCACAGGACTGTTACTCATAATACTGCGAATACTTAAGATATGTTTAGTTATATACCTAATATACTGGCTATGATGGAGCGCCATAGTCATATTGTGGCTAAGCTCCTTAAATAAAGATTTAAAAAATAAAACCCAGGGAGAAAACAAAGGCGCCCAGTAAGACACAAGGAAGGATGGGGACGGCTCAAACTGGACGATCCGGCATTAGACGCCGTCGCTGAAAAGTGCGAGTCACCTATATGTGATGCAGTGGCGAAGCAATCGCGAAACGCCGGTGCTAAAATTTGCTGTTTTATAACGAGAAGTACTACTCTTTCAAGAAAGTAACGGGAAAAGATCAATAATTCGTAAAATGTTTGTTATTCATCCAAATTTATTTTATCACCTACAAAGTATGCTCCTTCAGAAACGATACACTTACGCCAACGAAAAATCCAATTGATCCAATCAAAACATTTTTTAAACGCTGTTACCGGAATTGAGTTCAGTTCCCGCCGCGAATTCTGCTTTGTCTTCTACCGATTGAAAACGGGTGCCACAAAGTGGTAATTTGAGTTTAGGAAAAAGAAAGAAGTCGACTGGAGCCATATCTATTGAATATGGTAGTTGCTCGATGGTATTTGTTGAGTGTTTGGTCAAAAATTCGTTCACAATGATGGCCTCATGCGAAGGCGCATTATCGTGGTGCACAATTTAGTAATTTCGGTTACTAATATTCTTAATTAAAAAAAAAACAAAAGAAACAAACAAACAAAACAATCCAAGAATTTTCTTTCCACAAATCACGCCTTTTTCGTCGGATCTACTCTCTTAAATGCCGCATAACGCTCAAATAATATTCTTTATTTACCGTTTGACCTTCCGGTAAGAATTCCGAGTGCACAACACCGCGATAGTCAAAGAAAACAGTCAACATGACTTTGACTTTTGATCGTCTTTGGCGTGGTTTTTTCGGTTTCGGTTCAGTTGGAAAGTGCCACTCCGAAGCTTGTTGACTAGTTTGCATGTCAAACTCGTAAACCCACGTCTCAGTAACAATGCGTTTGAATGTTGGGTCGGAATTGACTCGTTCTAGCATGTCCTCAGCGAATCTCTGGCGATTGTCGCCAGGCGCCTCTCGCTACCCGTAGTTAGGAGTTTTGTCTGTAGTTAGAGGAACGTCTGTTCCTCTAACTACAATGGGTACATGGTTTTAGGTTAACTTTAACTTTTATTAACTTGGGTGGTTTGTTAATGTTTAATTTTTGTAACAATTCGAGACAGTCAATTTTGCTGGCAATTTTCAACAGGTAACAAATAATGTCAGCTATATTTCTACGATTGGAAAGAGGCAACAGATGAAATTTTCTACAGAGGTTTAGATAGTTGGAAGATTGGAAGGGCACTAAACGATAACATTTTAAAAATTCTATTTGTATTCTCTCAATTCTTCGTATGTCTCATAACGTGAGTTACATAATCTGTGATACAAATTCCAATATACTTCTAACGAAAGTGCAAACATGAATTTTCCACGTTTTGGCGTTCATAAAGCAAACAGATGAGCGCATTATAAAGCCAAGTGCCATAGAGGCTCTCGCTACTATGTGGTCAATATATAATCAGATAATTAATCAATCAGTGTTTTAACATGTGGTTCTTGTGGAACTTACTGTACCGTGGGAAACAAATATACCGAAGGACCACACAATAAAGAAAAATAAATACTATGACCTCATAAACGAATTAATCAAAAACGGTTACGTGGTTAATTTGTATGCAGTGGAAGTGGGAGCGAGAGGTATACCAGCAAAATCTCTCTATAACCTACTTAAAGATCTAGGCCTATCGAGAGCTACAATAAGCTCATTACTAGGACGAAAGTCTAAAGCGGCACTAGTAGGTTCGTATCAAATTTGGTTAGGCAGGGAGGGGAACTTGGGTAGTGAAGGTAAGTGTTGATGTACATCAACAAAAGGGGCCCCTTCTAAACCTACACTTGGGTCGCAAGTCCCAGGCACTGTCCCGAGTTCCCAACTAAGCAACGCGATGGACACGGCACCCGCACGGAGAATCCATGGATTGCTAAGAATATCGGTCTCAATCCTTTCTAATATTTTAGATATTACACACCGTTTTAAGATCGGTCAATAATTTGTAACTTCAGTTTTAGCTCCTTTTTTATGTACTGGTACTAGGTACTTTCCGCAAGGGACTTCCTGAACAGAAGTGATATGGGCACGGCTAGTGCTTTTGAACATCTGATGAGGAGACGAGGGAGGCAGTCCAGTGGAGACGGGAGCTTGGTAACTTCGGGGATGTTTTCTATATTTGTTAAATCTGAGTTATTTGATGCATTGGTTTCTATTAGATATGGTGTATTGCTGAGATACCGGGGTCAATGAACGTGGAGTGAAAATAGGTAGAAAGAGCGTTACAAATATCCGCGCCGGTTGAGACCGTAGTCACAGTATAATTGTTCTTAGTATACTGTGCCATAGTGATTTGAAAATTAAGATAACAGGGGATAGTATTACTTTTGAGTCGTGAACGAATGATTCTTCTAATGGCTTTTGAGTTATTGGATATTTCAGCTATGTTTGAAATACCTATTAGAAGACTAGCCTATGGTTTATTACGGCGCACTGGATTTATTTCTAAAGTGGTGGGTTATTACAGTATTGTTATCAAAAATCATTGTAAAATTATTCTAAACGCAAAGAGTATTTATTGACTATTGAGAATATTGACCACTGAGAACTCAGGTACCTAGGTGAAGCTAATGTTTTTATAATTTGCAACTGTTACTGAATAATTAAGGTTATCTTAGGGTTGTTGATGAATCACATTACACACCCCAACTGAAATGCAAAATGTTGGTGAATCACACATGATTCACGAACAATCTGGCACTCTGTTAGCTCCGCGTGCTCGCCTTCGCGTGTTAATTGTCAATGTTCTCACCTAACCTAACCTAATCTACCCGTGTCCGCCTCGCTCCAGATCAGTCCATTCCACTCTATTCTACTTTAAATTTGAATCACTTGGCTGTGTTGGGTGGGCGGTCCATCACCTTGACGACCTAATTACATGTTGGTATTTATTTGTGTGTTCTTCACTTACTACTACTAAAGGAAACGTTGTAGACCGTCAGTTACCAATAAAACGGGTATTTACAGAAATCGAAAAAGTGTCAAATTTTTTTTCATGATTAGATATCTATCTTCCATCTATAAGTACTTAATATACCTTTAATAACCATTCTTTTTACAGATTTTCTCATTTTGCTGCAAGTTGGTTGCGGCATGTTTATTGTCATTTCAGTTTGTACTGACTGTAGCACAAAACGAAGTAAGTCCAACATACCTACGAGTAAGATAGGTACATAATATATACTTACTCCTAATAAATTAGGTAATGAACGAATCAACCGCGCACAAGATTTAAAAATTTCTAGGTAATTCTTTTTACTATTGCCATTGAGTACAGTGGTGTTTTAACATAAGTGCGGAGCCGCTGGAGCAGCTGGGTGAAATACTGCACTTTTACTGTAAACTTGGCCAAAACCAAGGTTACGTTCAATGAACATGTCACACCGGGACCGATTGCCATCAAAGGGTCAATACTCGAAGTTATTCAAGAATATTTCTACCTTGGACAGGTTATACAGCTCGGTAGAAACAACTTTGAGAAAGAAGTTGCCAAAAGGATTCAATTGGGTAAGGCAGTATTTGGCAAATCACGTCGGGTTTTCTCGTCACCCTTACCGGAATGCCTGAAAACGAAGGTTTTCGACCAGTGCGTCCGACATCCGATAATAAAATAAATTAACCGACATAGCTCGCAGAATAACCAAGCTGAAGTGTCAATGTGCTGGCCAGAAAAAAGAATGGCCGATGGAGTAAACGAATCGTAGAGTGAGGATCGCGGATCGGTAAACGGAAAGTGGAACGCTCCCCAGCAAAATGGTTGGATGACCTGAAAACGGTTGCTGGGATAGATTGAATGCGCAAGGCGGAGGATCGGGTGCTCAGGCGCACATTGAGAGAGGCCTATGTCCAGCAGTGGACTGCAATAAGCTTATTGATTAACTGTGTCTAAGTTTATTATGTATGTAACTACCAATCTATGTACAATAACAAATGTATTTATGTATGTTTATCCGCATTCTAGAACCTATTATAAGCACAAGCTACTTAGTTAAGCTATGCTTACTTTGGGTCTAGATAGCATTGTGTGGAATCCTAACCTGTGTGGAACTTATCCATCGAATAAACTTACTTCTGCATAATCACTACTTTACCTACAGGACAGGAGCGTAAACATGCTGTAACTTATTTCTTAGATACTATTTTAGAGAAATTATTATTTTACATGAACATTTGAAGCATTATTAAATGTGGGTAAAATTAATGACCAAAATACAATAAAGTAACACAGTTCAAAAACACATGTAACTTCATTCTTTGCATAGGAGCTCTGACGTGTGAATCCAAAACACTGTATCTCAGAAATACCTATTTCGTGAAAAGGACTTTTAAAACTTTTTTTGGTTTTTGGTATGTTTTAGTAATATTGTTATAACATTATAGTATGTGCTAGGTACCAAATTAAAGGTATGTTTACGTTTTATCTAGCCATGTACATTTTGCAACCATACCATTCATACAATTAGAATTAAATAAGTAAACGTGTATTGTCTCTATAAAACTTGAAGAAATGTTTCCAATTGTTTGAGCAAAACACTGTATATTTAGATACAGTGTTTTGGTTTTATGAGGAAAGAGCTACTGGATCATACAAAAATACTGTATTTTCAAATACAGTGTATTACTTTAACAATAATAGGTGCCCGAAAGAACATTAACAATACCATAGTGTATTTTGCGTGTTCAATTTTGTATAAGTCAAAGACAATAAAACTCAATTAATATTAAAAAAATATTTATTAAAATAAAAATTAAAAGCTCAAGTAGGTAAGTAATGAAATCTTTCAAATCAAATAATTATCTCTTCGAATCAAATCAAAGGAATCAATGAAACAATTTAAAAACTAGGTATCAATCTAGTCCCATTGACACGAAAAATTAAAATATAAATCAAATATTTAGTGAAATAAGAATAGAAATACGGAATTAACAAAAGCTCAACTCAGGAATGAATTATTTTTAAAACGTCATCATCGATCTCTTCGAATAAAATCTTATTTATCTTATTTAAAACAGCAAATAAACTTAACATTAATTAAGTCATTTTAAATCTAACAACGCAAATAAAATATGGAACAATTTAGTAATGAGATAAACGTTTTATTAAAAATTTATCAGTCTATTAATTACTTTGAGGTCATAGGTTTACCTACTATATTAAATCAGTGTCAATGTGTTCGTCAAGATCGGGTGATTCCGAGACAACAAGATTTTCATAAAAAATTGTTCTTGTCTGAGGCATTGATTTGCACAGTGCTAATAACTCTCTTTTTTTTTGTTTCGCTAATACCTCTAGGTTCAGTCTCTTTAGGTATCTCTTCTAATAGATCAGTTACACCCTTTGTGAGATTTTTCCGCAATTCAAGTTCGATTTTCTTTTTCAAAAAAGGTATCTCCTTAAAATCTGCGTTGTAATCATTCTTGACGAATATTGTTAATTCATTTCTTCTGAATTCTATGACTTTCAGGTTATGTATATTATACCCTTTGGGGAATGCTGCTTTGGAATCATTACTAAATATGATCATTTGTTTGTGACCTAATAAATCGACTTGCATGTTTTTCCGTGAACTTTTTATATTGAATATAAAATCATCTATATCGTAGACTTGGCCCTTAGATTTCAATTTCTTTGTAATTGCAGCATGTACAGCATCTGCGGCCATAAAAGTGTGTCCTGGCTCAAAGTATTCCAGAGTAATTTTGTCCAAATTTGTCATTTTATCATTAATTACTCTTATCAAAGCAGACAATAGTATTTTGTTTTTGTTTTGCGCATTACAGTTATCTAAGAAAAATGTTACAGACTTTAAGTCTCTGCAATATTTTCTGAGAAAATGAGTGTATGTCGAAGCAATATTATGAGCTTTTCTACCACTTTCTCCCTCATGCCAAACTGCACAGACAGCTTGTTTGTTTTTTCCTGGGGGTACAAAAGATTCATTGAAAAGTACGAGTTTTCTTGAGAAGAAGTATTCTTTTGTAGTCAACAGTGGCATACAAATAGCTTTTTGCATATCTACAGTATATAGCATGTCTCGCCCTTCAGAATTTTCACACTTTACTTCTATTATCTTCAAATCTCTTCTTGAATTTCTTTTGTTTTCGAGATGTTTGCCTAAGTCTATACAGTCATTACAATTACACGGTAGAGGTAATATTTTATGTTTTAACTCATGGTTTCTACATTTTGTGCAAATGTCTTGAGCTGGTTCTGCTGTAGAAAGATTAAGATGTTTGATCATATGGTGAAAATGTGCCCAACTACAAACTTTCAAATTTTTCTCTAAGCAGTATAGTTGAAATTCTTTGTAAATGCGTGTAAAACTCACACCTACTGGAAGATATCTTCTGTTTGGCGCATGATTTATATTATAGTGTGATGGCGTAGGGTTATATTTTAATATAAAATTTTTCATTTCGTCTTCGTACTCCGTAGGAAAAGCATTATAAGGTGTGTGACGACCTCTAGGATCAGGAGCAGCACTAATTTTCGGATTTTTATTTTGAGTTAAGTGGTTTTGCTTTAGAACAGCCTGGACTGCTTCATCGTTACTGAATCCTAAGGTATTTAAAAAAAAGTTTTACAAATTTTGAACTCATTAAGAGTCCATGTTAAAGTATGGTATCTCCTTGAGTTAGGGCCAGCAGTTTTACTTGCCGTGGGCATTTTGAGCACCTGCCTGACAAGAAATCTCGTCGTCTCTGTCTATCCATACTCCAGAACTGATTGTGGATGATCTCTCTGTCCGTTTCCGAGATTTTAACGGAACAATTTTTTTTGCAGTTTCGGCAGGGAGGTCTCATGGGATGCTTTTTTTTTTGATTTGCCAAAATAACTTTAGAATCTCGACTTCGTTTGGCCGGTAGAGAATTAGATTCTTCTGGCGTTTCAGATGGCATTACAGCACTTGAGGTATCGGGGCAGTTTGCGTTAGAAATAGAAGAGGAAACCGTGTCCATATTAATTATTGGTTCAGTATCAGAATATTGCAATGATGGACTCTTTGGGCAGGTTTGGCTACTTAAATCCTTAGGTAACTCTTGAATGGCACTAGAAGCAGATACTGGTAATAAATCAGCGTAGTTGACGTCGTCGCCGAGATTGTCAGCAATACATTCATTTATTTGAGATTCACTAAGGGGTATCAAGGGGCTGATATTACGTGAATCTAATACATACATGGAACAATCAAATTCAATGTTATCACAATCGTATGATTTATTGATACCAGGACGCTCCTTATTACTGCCGTTGATATTCTCTTTTTCATTTAGCACACTGTTAAGCTCTGAAGCCATTGTGGTACATGATGAGTTATTGTGATGTTGTATATTGCTTTGTGATAATTTCACCAATAGTCTATTACGGTATCCACTCATTATTATTCTTCTTACACAATTACACAAACTTATCAAAACGAACGTAAACAGAACGTAGCGCACGCGCTGTCGATTAAAACACTATCCACGCGTCCAAGCAATAGCAATGATTCACGACCACCTAACCGCGAGCTCTCGCCCGCCTGCCCCCCGCGTTTCTTGCACCTAGTAAGCGTAGACCGCGACGTCTCCAGTTTCTTTGGTTATCAAAAACACTGTATCTCAGAGTTTCAACTAATCTCGCGTAAACTTATTCAGCCAAAACACTGTAACTTGAATCACAGTGTTATGCCATAATAAACCGTAAATCTATCTAAAATACAGTGTTTTGTATATGCTTATATCTCCTTCTACATACTATAAAATGAAAAAATATTGACATAGGGATATGTAACTGCCGCGAAATAATCAAATGAGCGCTATTAAGGCAAAACACTGTAACTCGAGTTACAGTGTATTGGATTTACACGTCAGAGCTGTTTTGAACCGATTGAACCTATTTTACGTATTTACAGAATATGGACTTGGTGGATAGTTTAACACCAGCGTTATTCACTTTAATCGACATAAGTGTTGCTTTGATCCTGGTTATACGCTGTGAATCATTCCTCAGAGAGGTTAAAGGCACTAAACACTTGGCTATTACCATCATGTCGCTTCAAGTTGATGGTAAATATTTATCTATTGTGCTGTGTGTAGCAGTAACGGTTTCGTATATACCGGGTGAAAACGTTAAGTGTGCCCAGACAATTACTTCGTCATTTTAAAAGATATTGTAAGACTTTAACTTGTAAGCGGAGAATTCACTAGACGGACATGCGGGCAAGCCTACTATAAGGTCTGCGCTTTCCAGACAGTATATTGCTACCACGGGGGCGTCCGGCAGACTACCCGATGCAAGTCTGAAAAATCTCATTATGTATTCGCAGGCATCGATATGCCTGAACGTAAATTCTCACCGCAGGCATGCCTGTGCACATTTGTATGAGCGGAAATCCCCTTGGATACCCCCCCCCCCACCGGCCAGAGGGGACGGTTATGTCGGAGTTGAACCGACTAAAACCGCACGCCGTCTCTAGTCTTCAGACGCCGGGGTGTAAGGTTGCATAAGGCATTTCCCTCACGCCCCGACTGACCCTGGGCCATCTCCGGTTTCGAGATGGCCCCCTCGGGTTTGGGAACCACGGTGTCCCCGTCTTGCCCCGGTTTGGGGGAGAAGCGCTAGTCACCCCACCGTCCCGGCCTGCTTCTGCTGGGGTGACAGGCGGCCTCACCTGCCACCCCCAAGCCTCCGCTCATGGAGGACGGAGGTCGTTAAGCGACCTCCGGCGCCTGAGTCGCCTGCGACGCGCGGCGAGCATGTTGCGGGCTCGGCGGGCCGGGAGAGTTCTGAATTTCTCCCGGGCGCGCTCCGCCATCTCCTTCGCGAGCATTACATGCTCGCAGAAGGAGGTGGCGGCGGCCCACGTCTTGCCTCAGTGTGGGGGCGGGGGCGCTAGTCGCTCCGCCATCCCGGCCTGCTTCTGCTGGGGCCCCTACATATACCTAACAAGCATCTGCTTGGAGTTCGCCGTTACCTCCCGCCATCCTCATACCGCACCTCAAGCCAGACCCCGTGATAGCGTTGCTATTGGTACTGATGGGGTCTTACTAATGCTGGTCTCTGGGGAAGGAGACGCGTAGTACAGTACTATGGCAAGGCTTATTCACTAATCTGATAAGTAGAAATGTAAAAAATATAAAAATTCAAAATGTTGAATATACTGCTTCCGGGCTGTTTGGCCGTGGTCCATAGGAAACTTGTGTTCCAAACGTTTCGTCGATCACTGCGGGTTCTCCGCACTCGTCGGCGCCCGGACTTGTACCACTGAAGAAGTCGACCGCATTGATCGACGAAACGTTTGGAACACAAGTTTCCTATGGACCACGGCCAAACAGCCCGGAAGCAGTATATTCAACATGCAACGCCGGCCGTGAAAGCCTTAAGATTTGTACAAAATTCAGAAGCTTAAAAAAAAAACGTGTCAAAAATTTTATATTTTTACGGCTCCAGGCGATTGAATTGTTTACTTTAATATATTTTTTAGGTTTTAGGTGCATTGTATTTAAAATTGACGAACTAATAATCTGGACACATTAAAGTTTCCACCCTGTATACAGGGTGTATTTTTTAAACGGGACAGTAAGGGCAAGTTCCTTAACCGTTGTAGTTACAACGTTCTTAGGAGACCTTCCCTAACTTTTTGAGATATTTTGAACTGCATTCACAGATTTTACAAAAATCTTACAGTTTGTAAAAAAATGCAATAATTTTTTTTTGTGCCAATGGATTCTATTTTATGTGGGGATCAAAAGACTATGGAGCTTTGAGTACTAGGAAAGACAGAAATCGCCAAAAACTTTTGGCATACATTTCATACGGATTTTCTTTTTTATGGATAGGCTCACGTTTGACCTCTATCTCACCTGATCGTAATCGACGATGTGGTCTACGATGGATCACGTTTGCCTCGAAGGAAATAAGAAAAATCTACTCGAAACCCATAGTCTAAGCCTACGAGTTTCGAGTTGATTTAAAATTTTGAACTTTGTAAGTAAAAAAGAAACATTTAAACATGTATGAAATAAATTGCTCAAAATGACTTCCATTTTCACGAATACATAAGTTTATCCTTTTTTGCTATTGATATTCTTCGACATAAGTCAGAACCGCAATCTCCGTGTCTATGTCTACACGAGGCTGCCGCTGGCTTTTGAAAGAACCCTGCAATTCCAGGTTTCTCAAAAGATTTGTAATAACCTTTATTGTTGGCACATGCCGCAACGGATACTTATCGCGGTACCACATTAATACAGCTCCCGCGTTTCGATTATTGACAAAATAGGCTTCTAAGAAGTCAATTTTTTCACTATTAAAAGACATTATAGCCTAATTCACAATTCTTAATTAATAACTTAAACGAATTTTCTCAGCTGATACTAAGAATGACATAAAGATATTCGAATCAAATTCGAAATTTGTGGGTAAATAGTAGATTGTTACACAATGGTTGAAAGTCAGCCATTTCACCCGAGCCAATAGGTCGAGGGTGAAATGGGTGACATTCACCCGAGTTAAACACTCTACTTTTCATTTCGTCTATGTGAGGAAATTAAAATACTACACACACATTTAATGAAACAGGTATATTGATGATCAGTTGAAAATTGGAAATAGATTATTAACAACAGCTTTTGCGTGTTCTTTAATTTCATCGGCAGTTAAATTAATATCCATGTCATTGGAATCACTTTCCGAAACCATTTTTAACCACAATTACACAAGGTATTTATTTATATTGAATCTCGTTTTCCCGCTAATAATTTAGCAAACAAATAGTTTTTTTTTTAATTCTGAAAAAAAGTTATAATTCACGTACATACTGCCAACATTAGAAAAGTTTTGAAAATCGAATCTATTGGTTACATTGTAATCGAGTATCTGGCGGCCATGTAAAAAAAAAAGCGTCATGATATCAAGGCATTATGACGTAACTTAATTGTCATGGACTCCATGGCAAAACCTAAAATTAAAAAAACATTACTTTCCACCCTAGGGCTATCTACCCATAAAAATTAAACTTTCCGAACAGGAGATGAAAAATTATTTTTATTTACTTTATAGTTAATCTTACTCACTTCCAACAAAAAGTATGACTATTGTAGAAATTTGATTCTCTTGCCGAAATACTAGATCGTTCAATAAGTCCCGAGACTAACTTGGAAATGGCGTATTAAAACTCTTTTGATTTTTAAAAAGTACTGGCCTTCAATAAAAGATATGTGTCAAATTTTTAAAAATGAAACATTAAAATATTGATCTTGCACATATATTTAAGTGACGCAGACGCTACGCTTGTAGTTTCGATACAATGGAAAAAAACGAGTTTCGCGTGTTGATAAAACATTGTTTTTTAATGGGAAAAAATACCGTTGAAGCACAGCAATGGCTTATAAAATGTTATGCGGGATCAGCTCCCTCTAAAGCAACCATTTGTCGGTGGTATGCCGACTTCAAACGCGGTCGCATGGACACAAATGATGGGGAACGCTTAGGTAGTCCAAATGAAGCAGTGGCTCAACAAAATATTAACCAAGTCCTCAAAATCGTAATGGAAGATCGGAAGATAAAAGTGCTCGAGATAGCCGAGATAGTGAAGATTTCAGCTGGTAGTGTTTTCACTATTTTCATAAAAAATTGGCCATGAAAAAGCATTTTTCCAAGCGGGTGCCGCGTTTGCTTACAACTGATCAAAAGGAACAACGTATCAATGATTCAGAGCGATGTTTGGCGCTGATGAATCGTAATAAAAAGGATTTTTTACGTCGGTATGTGACAATGGATGAAACATGGATACACCATTTTACTCCGTAATCCAATCGGCAGTCAGCGGAGTGGAGAGCGGCTGGTGAAAGCCGCCCAAAGTGGCCAAAGACTCAGAAATCGGCCGGTAAGGTTATGGCGTCTAAATTTTGGGATGCGCATAGAATACTTTTCATCGACTACCTTGAATACTATAAATAGTGACTATTACATGTGCTTATTGGAGCGATTGAAGTACGAAATTGCGGATAAACGGCCTCAAATGAACAAAAAGAAAGTGGTGTTTCACCAGAACAACGCGCCTTGTCACAAGTCTGTGAGAACGATGGCCAAAATTAATGAATTGGGCTTTGGATTGCTTCCTCATCCCCCTTATTCGCCAGACTTGGCCCCTAGCGATTACTAGCTGTTTGCAGATCTCAAAAAAATGCTCCAGGGTAAGAAACGGGCCTAATCGCGAGTGGGTCATACCGCGAACGGGCCATGTAGCGAACGAGCTGAATCGCAAACGGGCCATATCGCGAATCGTAGAGATTTTAGAAGCGGGACGTAAAGAGAAAGGGCCTAAACCGTCCTAATCCAGAAATTTGACTCAAATAGTGAAGTTATCACAGCAACGGAGGCTTATTTTGAAACCAAAGACAAATCGTTCTACACGCATGGGATAGAAAAGTTAGAAAAGCGTTGGAGGGACTGTATCGCTCTTGGAGACTACGTTGATGAATAAAAAATATTTTTATAAAAAAAACCTTGTTTTAGTACTTAGTCTCGGGACTTATTGAACCACGTGTTATATGGGAAATGTTTTTGGCGATTTATGTCTTTCCTAGCACTCAAAGCTAAAATAGTCCCTTAGTCTTTAGCATAAGACCAATATATAATAATTCTAATATTGGTCTAAGACTATAGGTAGGTTGTTTTAGCAGTAGATATGCAAAATGGTCCATATTTAATCTAGTCATCATCATCATCATCATATCAGCCTAGGAAGTCCACTGCCGAAAATAGGCCTCCCCCATTGACTTCGATTTTGACCGGTCTGTAGCGGCCTGCATCCACCGAGTCCCTGCGCTCTTTACCAGGTCATCCGTCCACATTGCGGGAGGCCTTCCTACACTGCGCTTGCCGTCACGTGGTCTCCACTTAAGAACCTTTCTGCCCCGTCGGCCATCGGTTCTCCGAGCTATGTGCCCTGCCCACTGCCACTTCAGCTTGCTGACTCGCTCTGCTATGTTGGTAACTCTGGTTCGTCTACGGATCTCCTCATTTCTGATTCGACCTCGTAGGGAAACTCCAAGCATAGCCCGTTCCATAGCTTGCTGTGTGACCCCGGGCTTCCTTATGAGGCCCATAGTGAGAGACCACGTCTCGGCAGCGTAGGTCATCACTGGTAACACGCACTGATTAAAGACCTTTGTCTTCAAGGACTGCGGTATTTTGGACGAGAAGACGCTGCGCAGTTTCCCGAACGCAGCCCAGCCGAGTTGGATTCGTCGATTGACCTCCTTCTCGAAGTTGGATTTGCCTAGTTGGACGATTTGTCCCAGATAGACATTCATCAACAACTTCGAGAGGTGAGCCTCCCAATAATACGGGGGTGGGACACATGGACATTTAACATGACTTTTGTCTTGTCCATGTTCATGTTCAGGCCCACCCGCTGGGACACTCTGTTGAGGCCTCCGAGCATAGTGCTGAGCTCCTCTAAAGACTTTGCCATGACTACGATATCGTCGGCAAACCGAAGGTGAGTGATGTATTCGCCATTGATATTGGTAAAGAGTTTCTGCGAGATGACATCACCCTGCCTAACTCCCCTCTGCAACGGAATAGCCTATGTGCTCTGACCCTGTACTCGGACCGACATGGTGGCGTTTTTATACAAGCACTTCAGCACTTCGATATACCGATAGTCAATGTGGCACCTCTGAAGAGACTGCAGCACCGCCCAAGTTTCGATCGAATCGAAGGCTTTCTCATAGTCCACGAACGCCAAGCATAGTGGCAAATTATACTCCTCGATCTTCTGTATAATCTGCCGCAGCGTAGGTACCTAGGTACCTAACTAAACCTTGCCTACTCTATCGAACTATACTGTACCTAAGTACTTAAATATATAGCTAAGTATGCAAGCACTAAAAATGGTCTGAATAAGCATTTGCATATGCAAATATACAAATGCATTTAATTCGGTCTCTAGCCGAGATTCGGTAATACTCATTACATAACAAACTCTTGTGCACATAATTTACTTTAATCAGCGATATGTACTTACTACTTACCACTACTACATACCTAATTATTCGTTATTTCAGGCCGACTAAGAGAAAAAGCGAAAAGAATGTACAAACTGATTGAAGAAACACCGCCACGTTTATCAGTCTACGAAATGTGGGAATTGGACGCAAAAGTTTTATTGCAAATATTTCAGCTAGTCTCTACTCTTATTCTTACACAGCTGCAGTTCGTGTTTTAGTAACATTCAAAAACTATACAAGCAATTGAATATTGACTACCTGATGACCCATATTGTACCTACCTGACGACCTCGTATAAAATTAGCACCTTATTACCTAATTAAAGTAATTAGAGCAAATACAGTAGTAATATGTTCTAAAAGATCATCCGTTTATTTAATACTTACACTTCGTCCGCGTGGAATTAAACAATAAATGTTCATTCAGTTCGCATACTGTATTAAAAACTTGTTTATGTACATACAATCATACATATTATGTAGCGTATACACGATTTACATTGCGTGCCGTAACTCTCAGGCGGTGTAGTCAAATTCAGATGGTAATTATTATTTAAGGATAATATATTTTCCCCACGTACTTTACCCGGCTTTTGATTTGCCTCATCAGGATGAAGAGGGAGAGTTGAGAGACTGGTTAAGATTGGCTTGCTTCGGTATTGTAGAGCATTCTCTCTATCGCAATCGGACTGACAGACTGTTAGCTTTATATAGTTAAAACTGTGTATATGTATATACGAGTATATATATATATATATATATTGTCGGAAGTTAACGCGAATGCCACACATTGAAATAAAACTATTTTTAACGGAATCTATTGCGATTTATTTGATGTTATTTTATTATTTACATTGCACCCGACGTTCCGGTTGCTTTTCAGCAACCATGGTCACGGGGAGACTGAAGATGGTTGTTGTCTTGTAGTTTGAAGTGTAAGTTATCTCAAAGTACCCGAACTATACTGAATTGTTGATGTTACTATTTACGCAGAATGAGCTCAGTGTCAGTCTTGTTGTAGTTAAAACTGTGTTCATACATAACATAACATAACTTCACGCCTGTATCCCCGAAGGGGTAGGCAGAGGTGTATTACAAACCCACGGTTCGCCAGTTATGTTTAGGTCTCAATGTAATAGCGGGCGAGCCTTTTGCAATCTACCGAGCACATTGTTAAGCGAGCGATAATTAACATTTATTAATGCACACATAACTACGAAAAGTCAGAGGTGTGTGCCCGGGGCGACTGAGGATCGAACTCGACACCTCGTCTCAGCAGTCCGGTCAAAATCGTTTCAACCGTTCGGGAGCTACAATACAACAGACAGTCATGTCAAACTTATTACCCCGCGTCGTGGGTTAAAAATCGAGGCAAGCCGATCTTCACAGACGGCGACGCAGCATGCCAAATAAAAAGTCGGGTGGTGCAGTTAATATAACGGTACTGTAGGCTTTACACGAGTTAAGGGTGTTTTTAAAATCCCAACAAGTTCTTCGGGGCCCGAGCCAACCTCTGGCGGAGTTTTTTTCTCGGGTTTGGGAGGTCGGTCCTATAAAAACCGTAGAAACCAAATATAATCCGAGGTGAGAGCCTCAGATACAACCGGGAGTAACGCTAAGATGATATTGAAGAAAAAAAATTTTTTTATACCAACATATGTTTTATTTCTTCTATGCATTAACAACAACGGCAGCCTAAAAATGTTTACATATATACAGTAACATCAACAAATATTCACTAACTTTTATATCAAAATTCAACTATAAACAGATCCGACACACTTATTCGCCAATATCAGTTATGTATTTGTACCATTATGTATTTTTATACCCGTTTATACATTATAAATGTTCGATTGAATAAGATAAAACCGTGATATTTACAACCCTTGATCGATAAAAATTAACCAAAAGTATAATGAATATAAGACACCTGCGCCAGAATTCGCGTATTAGCAATAAGCACGTTGTTGGATATTTAAAATTGTTATAAAACCTTTTAAAAAATCAGTCTGACATCCCGGGCTTAATTACTACGTCTAATAAACTGTTAGTGTTTATTACTAATAAGCTGATCAGTATATTGATTACAGGCACATACTAATGCGATACTAAGTTTCGAATAAAAACAACTAAACTAACCAAGCGTTCCTTCCTAAAAAATTAACTACCCATGTAATACAACTTTAAAGCCCATAGAAAATAAAATCAAGAATTGGCCCGCAACTATCGCTAGTGTGCCCTGAAAGATATGCAACATAATTGACTACTAAAACAACATTACACGATTGACTACTAAGTAACTGACATATAAGTAATGACTAATAACGGGCACACTACGCGGAAGATCGCTCGTTAGCGTAGTGTACTCTTATTTAGTCATTTATATGTAATAATAACATGTAGATACTTATTGGTGTTCCGAAGCGGAAAATCCGCGACGGCATTTCCGACAAGCTTAGCGTAGGACTTGGGCTTGTTCTCTGTTGAAAATTATAACCAATCACAACACTGATTTATATGACGTGACCAGTCATAATTATGTGAAAATTTGGCGACACTAGGTGCCAGACACGAGATTTAAGGGCACTTCCTCTTGATTTTATATGCCGCTCGTTCGCCTTCGAAATTCAAACCATTAAAGAACATAGCCGTTCGTGTAGTATTTGAGTAATAGTTGTATAGCTTAGCAAATTCATACGTGAAACTCCCATGGTTCGCGCGGGATGTGTGGCGTAAGGCAGGGTGGTGGATTTTGCCAAGCTATAGTAGGTACTGCAAGTAAGCAATATAACTAGTATGCGAAACGTAATTCTTCCTTGTAGTCTAGTTTATCCAATGCGGGTTTACAAGCGAAGTTGATCATAGGCGGAGGTCCACACATGAGTACTATTACGTCGTCAGATGGTGGGAACAGATGATCCCGGATCATCTCCTCGTTAATAAATCCAACGCTGTACTTCCAACCTGAAATAATAGAATAAACAGCACTTGAAAACACAAAATGAAAAATAAAAATCATAATACAGTGAGAGTACATAAGATATTTTTATTACAGTTTGAGTATTAATATGGTCTAAGCCTCCTTATAATTTGAGCTACGGGTAAGGCACATTAACATTTTGGTATTCGTAACAAACTTCTCTTAAAATGGCGCACTAACAGATGCAGCATAAAAATTTACAAAAAAAAATAAGCACCGAAATATAACTATTTTGAAGGGATTCTATCGCGATTCATTTTATTATTTACACTGCTCCTGATGTTTCGGTTGCTTTTCAGCAGCCATAGGGAGACTAAGATGGTAGTAGTCAGTCATGTCTTCAAATGTAAAGTTATCTCGAAGTACCCCGAACATTGTTTAATTGTTAGATAGTAACACCAACATTCACTCAATTTTGACGACCAGTACCCGGAACATTGTTTAGTTGTTAGATAGTAACACCAACATTCACTCAATTTTGACGACCAGTACCCGGAACATTGTTTAGTTGTTAGATAGTAACACCAACATTCACTCAATTTTGACGACCAGTACCCGGAACATTGTTTAGTTGTTAGATAGTAACACCAACATTCACTCAATTTTGACGACCAGTACCCCGAACATTGTTTAATTGTTATATAGTAACACCAACATTCACTCAATTTTGACGACCAGTACCCCGAACATTGTTTAATTGTTATATAGTAACACCAACATTCACTCAATTTTGACGATCTTCGTAGTGTAGCTATAGAGCATTCGAGTGCAAATTAAGAGGTCGCGAGTTCGATTTCAGTTCATTGTAAATATTTGCAAACGTTTCTATGTATAAAATGCATGTATGTACAAAAAAAACCGGCCAAGTGCGAGTCAGACTCGTGCATGAAGAGTTCCGTACCATTATACGGCAAAATGGGAAAAAAAACATATGTTGTATAGGAGCCCCCTTATATATTTATTTTATTTCAATTTAATTTTTTATTTTAAAAGTGAATATACAACTAAATATTCTGTAATGATTTCAAGCGTCTACCTGTTGCCGTTATTAATATCTAGCGAAAAACGGCAAAAGGATCACGTTTATTGAATGGGAGCCCCTCTCAAATATTTATTCTGTTTTAGTATCTCTTTTTTTATTTTAGTATCTTTTTTTATTTTTATGAAATACATCATGTATAAAAATTTCAACTGTCAAGCTATCACGATACACGAGATACAGCCTAATGACAGACGGACCGACGGACGGACGGGAAATGGGACCCTATTACTGATAATAGGGTCCTGTTTTGCCCTTTAGGTACGGCACCCCAAAAATTTAAGAATCTAAGTATTATTTATCCACTTTTCGAGAACCAATAATTAACCAATTAGCCCAGAATATAACAAGCTAGTTCGGCTACGCTTACTTTGGGTCTAGATAGTGCTATGTATAAAACCACAGACAGCTTGTATCTCTAACAATGATTTACTATATTGTTGCTGAAATGCTATTGTTAGTAGACAAAACAAAAAAGTCTATTATTACCTATTGTTATTATTTATGAAGATGAATTTACCTTGATTGGGTCTGTCGATTGTGTACCAAACTTTAAACTGGTCAGGAAATTCAGCTTGATATTTCTCCAGTTCATTTCTCAGTAAGATATCTTCTTCCGTCTGGTTGGCAAACAACAATCCGATTTCAGTCTTGTCGTTGGTATCCCTGCATATGTGTCTTATGAGTTGAAGCATTGGAGTGATGCCAGTACCACCTGTAGCAAAAATTTAATGCCCGTTAAAATTTAATGTATATTAAACGGCCAACAGCTATGTAAGCTATTTAAAGGAGTCAATTTCTGGCCATCTTAAGATATCCTTTATGAACTCTGATATTTATTTTGGCTTAAAAGACAATAAATGCTGAAAACATTACACAAACATTACATTACACAAAAATTATATCAGCTTATATTAGTGATACTAGTATAAGCTGATAATTTTTTCAAATTGAACTTTATGAAAATAACTCTTTGTTGTGTTTTCTTGAAATAGAAATACCCTGCTTGAAATTAAAAAAATACTAATAATAAAATCAAATAACCCGACTGCCCTAAACAGACCGAAACAAGAAGGCATCATTATATATTATTAGTTATACTAGCTATCGCATTGGGGTAACCTGTAATGGTAGTTTTTAAGTAAGGTGAATAAATAAATAAATAATAAAAAATAAGTTTGATAGCAGGCGGGACCCATTTTATTGTATACTTTTTAGTTATTATATATATATTTGAAATCCCCTTTTAGTTCTTCATTTTGATACCCTACTATTTTTTGAATAACATACATTTTAGCGCCAAAAATCCACCATTTCGTTTTTTTATTATTTTGATATACCCAGCGATATACCCACCTCTCAAGTGAAAATCCATCGAGCCGTTCAGGCTGCAGAGCGTGCCAAACAATTATACATAGATAAACATACATACTCTCGAAACTCATAACCCTCCTTCTGGCGCAGTCGGGTAAAAATAAGACTATTTTTTATTTTATAAAAAAAATTGAGTAATTTATCATAATGTAATTGTAACAGAAATTTGATAGAAAGAAAAATACTGTATAACTAAACAATATAATACATAGTCTTGCCATAAATACTGTAACAAAGAAAAAAAAACTATTTTCCATTGCAAATAACATTTATTACTTTTACAGTGTGTTTTTTTAATACATAAGTATAAAACAATTTAAAATATAAAAAGCTTATTCGAAGTGGTCTCCATTGGCTGCAATAACAGTCCTTATATGTTGAGGCCAGTTATTATCAATAGCTCTTTCCACTGGAGAATTCTTCACTGCCAATCGTATGGATTGTTTTAGGGACTCCAAATTATCATGGCGTTTAGAGCAAGCCGTACTCTCTAAAACTGACCATAAATCATAATACTGCGGATTAAGATCGGGACTAGACGACAGCCAGTCTTCAGCTCTGATGAAGTCCGAAACGTTCGGTTCCATCCAAGACTGCGTAGACCGAGCTTTATGACCCGGTGCTGAGTCATGCTGGAAGGACCATTCTTGGTTATTGAACATGGTGTTGTTAAGGGGCTTCATTTCCTTCTCAAGAATGGTATCTTGATACACTTGTGCCGATGTTTTGATACCTTTTTCACAAAAGTAAGGCCCAGTCACTCCTTCATAGCTAATACCCCACCAAACCATCACTGAAGTCGGATAATGCCAACATTGCACTCTGTCGACTAATTGGGAAGCTTCCTTAGAGCTGTGAGCATAAATACGGTCATTTTGTTTGTTTAAATGTTGCTCAATTGTAAGAATTGTCAATTTTTTGATGTGTGTATGTTTTCGTTTCGTTTAATCCCCATAATGGATCTTGATAAAATCAAAAAACTGTAACTAAATTACATTTAAAATGCGAAGACCATTATGTTTAAAAGTACTGGTGAGTTTCCACTAAATTAGGGTCAAATCTAATGACAGGAATAATGGACTTATTATTTAGTCATTGGAATGGAATGGGCTTAATTTATAGTATAGTACAAATATTTTATCTACAGTTTAACACAAGGAGATAATCACAATCACCACAATGCAATTAGAAGGGCATATCATTATATAAGATAGACAGAACAAATTGTACAGTGCATTTATTTAATACTGGTACTATGGTATCACAAAGTCCCAGCACTGGGAACGATATTCCTCAATATGTAGTTTCACCACCAAATATGCTGCTAGAGTATGCCTCAAAGCTATCTCAATCTATAGCCGAAATGAATACTTAATCAATCTCGTCCACAGTCAATTATGGGTATCATGTTAGAGATAGATAACAAGCATAAAACAAACAATAGATTACGACCGTCATAATTGAAATGTTCAGATATCAGATTAGACTAATAATAATCATTTTGACTAATAGACACAAGCATGTATATTAAAATCGGCTGAGCAGACTTTCGATTTTTTGCACCTTCACAAATTAATTAACAGAGTATTTTTAAGGGTTTTACTGAACCAAGAGAATTTGGGAGAATACAAACGCGAGACTGTGGACGTCACGGCGACAGCAAGCGAGTGGAATTCGTCATCTGTGCACAAATGTGCACGGGTCCTGTTTCGTGCAAATATTACTAAGCTAATGCCGTGCAGATAATTTGCACAAAACCGTGCATTAAAAATCCATACGATTTTCACGACGTGCGGGCGCCCGGACGCGTGCCACGCATGAGGCAGCGCAGGCCCATGAGGCACGCTCAACTGCGCGCAGTAATGATTGTCGACTAGGTAGTCGACGAGTAGTTGAAGCTAAAAATGTAAAGATATAGGTATAACCTATATCTATACATGTTTAGAGTTAACAAAGGCTTGAACTAAATCTGGTAGCACCGAATCGTACTTTACTGTACTTCTATCCTTTTCTATCACTCAGAACCTTAGTTGAACCCAGTACTTGAACGAGAAAGAGAGCTGGAGTACGACCGCACTCTCGCTCTCTTTTAGAAAAGGATACAAGCACAAGTGTGATTTGGTGCTCCCAGATGTAATTTCACCCTAATACGTAACTTTAGTCGAGCCTTGATGTTACGTTACGTTACGTTACGTTAAGAATATAAGCAACCGAAATTACTAATATTCCCCCTAACCCCTCCAGCTAAGCTAAATTGCTTGTGTTAGGAGTGGGTTCACGTCGGTAGTGTAATGGCCAGGATTCGTCCGAATTACCTATATTCCATATCATTGATGTATCTACTATAATTTCGAGTAGTCATTATTGTGAGAGAGAGTTAAAACGGGCACTCGAATAGTAGTCCTCCGATAGTCCTTTCAGTATTCTTCACTATTACTATTAATTTGGGTTTCTGGTTGTTCGTTATTGATGTGGTTTGATCAATGTAACAATTATTATTAGGTGACTCATAATTTAAAACCATCACCTCCCCCCGCCCCTCTTTATAATAGGTCTTTACCTATGAAATTGCCGAAATTTTCTTACAAATTCATGAGTTCGTTATTCCTATAATTTAATAGATTAAATAATATTTCCATTATTTATACTCTGTTTGAAAGTTGATTTCAAGATTTTACAACTCTGTATTAAATTTTGTTTTCATTGGCCGCTTGATAAATTAATTCGATCTTCAAAAACAGTACTTCCTAATTGCTATCCATTTTGATGATAAATTTCGTATTACTTAAGAGCTGTCACTTTTCAAAAATGTAATAAAAGTTGCTGTTTGTTAGCTTAATGTTGTCTCATTTAATTTTATGATTTTTTTGTGTATGAACACAAAAAAATCATAAAATTTGGAAATGCAAAAATGTTAGTACTGAAAATTGGGTTTCCTCCAATTTCTTCAAGAAATACGGCATTTTCATATGTAACGACCTAATTTATATAAAATATGTACTTATTTAAAAATTATAGTCGTAGGTACCTGCAATCATGTTCAATTTGTTGGCCAAGATCTTAACAGGTGGGTCTTTTCTCAACTTCTTGATCAAAAATACACCATTGCCAGTGTACTGTAGTCTACCGGACGGTCCTCGAAAGTCGATAGTATCATTTAGTTTCATATTCTCCAAATATTGCGATAGCTTACCACCGTCGGGGAATTTAAGATGCACATTTTTGAAATACACCTGGAAATAATTCACGTAACTATAAATGAGAAGCCCACGGTGTGTACCTATACATACATTCCTCGCCCATCGCAATCGGCAATCGCATTCAAAGTTTGCACTTTGGAGCTCAGGGGCCGCTCTCCCACTACTTTTGGTATATTTTCGCTTTTACGGGAGCAACAGCCGCCGCCTTCACCGTACGCCTTTTCTGTATATTTTTTATAAGTAACACGAGTTGAATAATATTAGATGCTAAATACAGAAGATCGTATACTATAGGCTTATAAAATTCAACGACGTGGCCGATACCAAGAATTCAGTGCATTACAAAAAAATACATCTACATTCACAGAATACATCTACTTACCAAGTTGCAACAGCATAGTTCTTAGTTTCGGAAAAAAGTGGCTGTGACATACGGACGGACAGACAGACAGACATGACGAATCTATAAGGGTTCCATTTTTTGCCATTTGGCTACGGAACCCTAAAAAGGTCCCCTTTGTTGAATATGTTTTATTTCTTGTCGGCTAGCTCTTAACTTAAACAAAAAAGTACCAAGTGGTTCTAAACTCAATAATGTTGTCAACAAATTTAAGTGATCATGAGTAGGTACTAACATTCGGTAGTATTTTACCCGTTCAGAGTTCATACAATGATTTAAAAAAAACTGGATTCTCACCATCCTTCATCGTTTCAACGCTACGTATCTTATACATACTTTTTATGTAAATGTTATGCAATAAAGAATTTTAATTAATAAAATAGGTACTGCAAAACTCTTCTTCCGTACCTTCACAATTTACTTTTTTTTCTTTGTAACATCTGCTATGTTATTCTGTAAGTAGGCTAAGAGGTTAAGTTGAATACAGAATTTATGATTTTTTGTAATGTCACAAATGAATCATAATTATCATAAGTAAATAATTGTAAATGAACCTTACCTTAATAACCAAGTCGACGTAACCCTTTTCCTCATCACTCGACACTGGCGTGTACGCTCTAATGACGAGGTCATCGTCAATGTTAGCTGACAAGTGAATATGTTGACCGATGGGCAAACCTTAAAGAAATAATTAACAAACAATGTTGTCTTGAAAAAATTTAAAGTTTACTAATATACGAGGGTCAAACTGAAAGTTCTTAGAAAATCAAAAACTGATTACCTTAGCCAGTTATTAGTTTTATTATATCTTTTCAAAATATTGTCCATTCACGTCAATACACCGCTGCATGCGATGGAACCACTGGGAAAAGCACTTTGCCCACTCGTCCTTAGGGGTCTCTTCAATGGCATCGCGATACGCAGCCACCACTTCTTCAGCATTCATAAACCGCTTTCCTTTAAGTTTTTCTTTAATTTTTGGAAATAAATAAAAATCACAAGGCGCGAGGTCGGGGCTATACGGCGGGTGACCCAGTAATTCAACGTTTGATGTCGCCAAATAGTCGATCGTTCGCTTGGCGGTGTGCGACGAGGCGTTGTCGTGGTGAAGGAGGATCCTACTGCGAGGTCGTTTCTCTCGAACTTTTTCCAAGACAAGTGGCAAACAATTGGTAGTGTACCATTCTGCAGAAACTGTTTTTTGATCCTCTAACACAATTGTTACGAAATGACCTATCCTTCCAAAGAACGAGGCCACCATTTTTTTTCCCGCACTTCGATCTCTCTTCACTTTAGTTGGCAACTCCTCGAAAGGAAACACCCACTGAGCAGATTGTCTTTTGGTTTCAGGATCATAACAGTAAATCCAGCTTTCGTCACCTGTTAGTATGTCGAACACAGCATTAGAGTCACCTCCGTTAAATCTTTCAATCATTTTACGGCACCAATCCACACGATGGAGTTTTTGAGCCTCAGTCAAATTATGAGGTATCCACCGGGCGCAAAGCTTCCTGACCGCTAAATGTTCGTGGAGGATTTTGTGCACTTGACTCATACCGATGCCTAAGCTTGTCCGAATCTGCTGATAGGTCACTCTTTTGTCAGTCTCTATCATACGCCGCACAACACAGATGTTATTTTCAGTCGTCGCCGTAGAAGGCCGTCCCTCACGTGAATCATCAGTGAGATTAGTGCGACCACGTTTAAACTCATTAAACCAGTTGTAAACAGTCGCACGAGATGGGGCTTCATCGTGAAAGGCCAATCGTAGTCTATCATAACTTTCTTGTTGACTTAAATGACATCGAAAGTCATAAAAAATCATTGCACGAAAATTTTCTCGTGTTAAATTCATGTTAACGTGACACAGACAATTTTCAATTTGCCGCCAAATCGTAAAACAAATGATAAATGAATGAAATATATACTCAGTAATATTGGCAAAGAGTTCTATTTTCAAATTTTAGAATTATTTTTTTATTATATTGTTTATAAGTGGCCAGTTCTAAGAACTTTCAGTTTGACCCTCATACCTAATTTGTCTACTTTCAGGTAGTCAGCAATTAAAGTAGTATACATGCTATCTTCAGACTAGCAAAGGCAGTATACCCACAGAGCAAAGTCTCTCTTGTCTACTGGCAAATGTTGAACAACATGATTCAATGACTTGTATCTTGCTCACGGCCTCTAAAAGCCACTGCTTCTACCTGTTGCCAGTTAAGTTATGGCTTGGCTATACATATACTAATAATTTCAATATGCAATTATATAATACAGTCAAGTGATCCTTGTAAGTAATACCTACGCCTTCACTTACCCAAGACATGTTCAAGTGAGGGTAATGCAAACCGAAACCTCCTTGTGTCGTGACTGATCTCCTCACGCTCAATGAGTGGCAGTGCATACTTTGTGTTAGGATCCACTAATGCCACAAGCTTTGAGTTTCCCTTCGGCCCATTCTTCTTTTTTCTCCATAGTAGGTTTGCAACTACTGTTGCCAAAACTACTGCAGAACCAACTCCTACAATAATGGGCCATACCTGAAAACAAAACCATAGCGTGATGCAAAATTATTGTAGTGTTGAGTATTATTGAAATTAGGACTTTGGTTTAATGAAAATGTATGGTTGTTAGGTACTGTAGAACAGGATACTGTAAAAATAACCTGATTGCTGGAACATCTTTAAGCTGTCATACTTCAGTAACTACAGAACTAAGTTGTTTCATGAGAGATGACAATTAGGTGCAACCTATCTAATATTATTTAGTATTGTCATGTGACAACAATGTTGTTGTCAGAGTGGAACATCCTCAGTGGACTTGCACTGCGATTTTATTTATCATAATATATCATTCCAAAAATACAATTTTTGAATACCTATAGGCATATTCCACTTTACTTTCATTTATGTTTAAGAGAGGACATGAAACCCTATTCTTATATGTAGGTATATCATATCTACATCTTACATAATAGGTGTACCTTGGTGATACAACATACCACGGATGGGCCGCTATGGGTAATTAAATGGCTGGCTGGTCAGAAGTATTAAGTAAGATGTAAATTTGTAAAAAGCACTTTCTTATGTACAGATGTCACAGTAGTTATACAGTATATCTACCAAATATCAAAACCTGATGATGCACAATGACATCCTTCTTATCACTATGAACTTTAAAATATCTAAGTACTACATTTGTTTAATATCTCATGGTATAACATAATTGTGAAATCTAAGCACATGGAAGACAATAAAGTTATAGGGAATGCACCTATCAAAGTACATGTTTTTATTATATTATGAAGGTCATACATACTTGAACGTTTTCTGTAAAGTCCGTCACAGCCTGTTGTAAGTTACTCATAGTAGTTAGTAAAAAATATATTTTAAGCACTAAAAGCACTAGTTTCAGCACAAAACACAAATTTCAAGTGTTAAAATAATAATTACACAAATGACAAGCAGATCAGTTTCAATTATAGGTACCTATATAGTCTGTAACTCACGTTATCTCGAGAACTCAAATAAATTCATTTTCATCATTATAAAAAGTTTCGCGCGTGTTCAAACCCATAGATATATAAATACTAGAAGTTCCAAACCGATACCTACCTACGATAACTAATTTAATTAGGTATAAACCATAGAATGATTGAACTTTTTTTTTGACACTTATATTGAATGAAATATGACAACATAAAAGTAATATAAGTTTACTGTATACTGAATAATTCATGTAGGTATGCTCAGGTATGCTATTTAGGCCATGTTCATACCCATTACGCCAAATCTGTCTTACCTATTCGGCCTATGGTTCAAAGCGTCCAAACCGATACAATTCCAATCAGAATGCAAGCAAATTTTTAAGATTTGCTTGCAAGAATCTAAGAAAATAAATCAAAGAAATGTTATGTATGAAAATGTATTATAATATCCATTGATATAAATTATATATTTAATACATAACCTCAATAGTACGTAAAGACAAATATGTTGCTCATAAACTTACAAGTTTTGAGTTTATGGCAGTAATCATTGTCGAAGAACTTATAAACCCAGTAACAAATAAATCAGGCTATATTACAATAATTTGTTGTTTAATATGTTAAACGCTAACGTCACGCACTGCTCTAGTTACTGTTATCAAACTAGTATTCATGTATTGTATTGTTTGGTGAGAGGAAAGATCTTATTTACCTACCTTTCGCTGGTCAACACACAATTTGGTCTTAAAATAGTCTGTTTTGGCTGAGTATTAATTGCAGGCCAGGCTCGTGAATTTTCCCAAACCCCATATTAATGTAGAGTTGAGTATGGAATAGCTATTGTATTAAATATATATATATATATATATATATATACATATAATATCGTAATGAACTGAATTAACAGATATGAAATAATATTCATTGAAATCATTTTAAGTTATAGTAGGTATTTTGTCGTTTCTAAACTTAATACACAGAGTACTATGACTTAATATTGAATGATCAAAATAAAATATCTAATCTATCATTGCATATAGGTACGCTACACTACGGTACAGGTACATTCATTAAGTACATGGCGTTGGATATTTCACGTGGTCGGAATGAATCCAAATTGAAGACGAGATAATTATTGACCCCTGTCTGTTATAATCTCTATCTCTCTCGCACATTCCCCAAAATTGCCATTGCTCGCTGTGCTACGTGGAACCACATCGTCGCTCGTGAGCTCGTCGCCGTCGGCCGTCGGTGCGTCATGGGCGCGTCCGTCGGCTCTTGTTTCCTAATTTCCTATTTTTAATTTCGTAATATCTTTTGAATGAATTGTCCGATTTCAATAATTTAAAAGTAATCAACAGGTATTGAAAAACTATTAAGTATATTGAATTAATACAAAAGAATGGACCACATGGTCTGATTTTGATCAGTATTTCTATTTTAGTAGGGATTTCTAAGGATCTCTATTTTTTTTCTAGTAATAAACATAGCCTATGTTACTCAGTGATACTGTAGCTTTCTAATGGTAAAAATGTTTTTGAAATCAGTTCAGTAATTTTTAAGTTTATTCGTCACATACAAAAATACAAATCTTTCTTCTTATAATATTAATTATATATTATAAGAAGTAACAGATAGAAGAGAAGATAACAGTAGGATAACTAAAGCCCCGCGGCGAGTTAATTACCTAATCTGCGTTGCCGCAGGGTTGTTTCCGTTAAAATATCCTCTCGCTCGGCAGCATGATTGCGGCAATGGCGCGGAGCGCGAGCGCGTGGGCCGCCGCCACCTCCTTCTGCGAGCATGTAATGTTCGCGAAGGAGATGGCGGAGCGCGCCCGGGAGAGATTTAGAACTCTCCCGTGTAACGATGAATGTTTTTATAGATTTTAATGAAGTTACGCCACTCTATGTATTTGCTCTGTAGTCCCATGATGTGCACGAAAACCGAACTGGTGATCTGGTATTAATTTTTGTTCTTCGAGTATTGGGAGTAAGCGTCTCAGAAGTAGCTTCTCGAAGAGCTTTGATAGTAAGGGGAGAAGACTTATGGGTCTGTATGATGTTACTTCTGTAGCGGGCTTTCCTGGTTTAGCTACCATGTTTATAATAGACACTTTCCACAACTTTGGAAAGTATTGTATTCTCAATATTGCATTGAAGAGGATTGTGAGCAAAACAATGCCTTTTTTTGGCAATTGTTTTAGGACTTCTGTCGTTATTAAATCAAACCCTGGTGCCTTTTTTTGCTTTAGACTTATTATTGTTTTTCTTACTTCTGCCGGTGAAACTGATTTCAGTGGTAAATACATCTGTTGGTCACTGTTGAGGAATTCATCAATTTCTTCTTCGGTTTGTGCGATGTCGGGTTCGTTAGGTTTAAACACGTCTTTTAGATAGTTAGCAAATAGCTCAGCTTTATCTTGAGGTTTTCGTGACCAGTTACCATCAGCTTGTCTTAGTGGTGGTATGTGTTCTTTTGGTCTTTTTAATGAATTAGTCATTTTCCAGAGTGAATAGTTCTCAGCTTTGTTTGGTGACAGGGTTTTTCTTGTTTATCTTGCAGGGTACTATTCTCATTTTCTTCAAGCATTTCTTTGAGCTCTTTTTGAATTTTATTGAGTGCTGTTTTGTCCTCTCTATTTCTGCTGGTGTGCCACTGCCTTCTTAATTTTCTCTTTTCAGTTATCAACTCTTGGATTTCCTGGGTAGCGTCATAACTTTGAGGTTTAAATTTTATAAACGGAGTTGTTAGCCAGGCTGCTTTTTGAATTAGGTTGGTCGTATACCACGCAGCGTTTTCTATGTCTTCTTCAGTTTTTAGTGGTATACACAGATTAGCGTTTTCTTCGATGTATTCTCTAAAAGCCTCCCAGTCAGTTTTGTGGTTGTACAAGGTCTCACGTGGTTCTTTCAGTATGACTGTAGAACTCAGTGTGCAGATGACAGGTGTGTGGTCTGAGGAACCGTCTAGACACGATTCTATTTTTGTGTAGAGTCCTGATATTCCTTTTGTGATAAAGAAATCTATAAGATCCGGAGTTTTTCTAGGATCTGATGGCCAGTGAGTAGGTTTCCCTGTTGATATTACATTGAGGGCATTGCTATCAATTGCCTTTTTTAGCTCTCGTCCTCTTGTCGTTGTGAGGCGCGAGCCCCAAAACGTATTTTTGGAGTTCCAGTCTCCACCTGCAACATATCTCTTACCCAGTGTTTGTAAAAAGTCTCCAAACATTCTCTCATCTATGCGGTGTCTCGGAGGACAGTACACTGCTGCCAAATTTAGTGGACCCTGCCAATCATTTATTGAGATTACAGCTTGTGTGTGTGCGTGTCTAAAGCTTGGTAGAACGTGGTGTATTATGTTTTCCTTAACTATCACGGCCGCCCCAGCATGTGATGTTCCATCTGGATGGTTCGCGTAGTATATGTTGTATCCTTTAATTTTAACAACTTTTTGATCTGTCATGTGCGTTTCTGTGATTAGAAGGATATCTATTTTGTTATAGTTTATGAAAAGCTCAACCTCTTGCGTATTCGGAGATAAGCCATTTATATTCCATGAAGCAATGCGTAGGAATTTCATTTTTTCTGTAGGGCTATGAGGGTTGTTAAAAGGCCCATTAGGGTCCCTATTTGTTGGATGAGAATGTCTATCTTCTCTGATTGTTTAATAATAATTTGCTCAAGGGAGCTTGTTGACTGAGATTGTGTATTCTCTGTTTTTCTTTTCCAGTAGTTGGTATTTGTGGTGTTGGACATATTTTCAGGTATGTTTGCTGTGTTTCTTTCTTGATTATCTTTGTCTAGTGTATCTGCTAGGGTTTAGTGGAGGAAAATCATCTTTTTGAGGTGGTGGTATAAATGGAGCTTTCCTGTTTCCAGCTTGTGTCATTTTTCTTGCTCTGATCTCTTTATAAATTTGGCAGCCCTTGTAATTGGCTGGATGGTCACCATGACATAGAGTTACAAGTTGCTGGTGTGTTCCGATCCTTTTTTGGGCAGTCAGTGGTTTTGTGTCCTTTTGCACACTTGACACACCTGTATGGGCGCATGCAGTTATTTTTGGTGTGCCCATATTGTTGACACCTAGTACACTGAGGAATTTCAGTTGATTTCTTTGGATCTTCGATCTTAACTCTCGTGTGGTATATATATTCTATATTTTTTATTTGCGGGTTATTGGGGCTAGGTTCCACGTTTACAAAGAACATGTTCAGGGGCATTTTGTTTTTCTTAGACCTTGCACAAACAATTTCGCCTCGTACCCTGTTTCCCGTTTTTTCTATTTCTTCCATTATAGCCGATTTGGGGGTAGTGTGATGTAAGTTTTTGATTACAACTCTGTAGCATTTATTTTGCTTTTGAGTGAATGTATGACCAATGAGGCCTTTGGCACGGATTAGATCAATGAGACTTTTATATGTTTCAGCTGACTGTGTCATCACTCGTAGCTGGTCTCTATTAATAACTTTATATGAGTAACTGCCAGTTGGTACAGACTTACCTAATAGTTCTGTTAATTGGGAGAGATCTTCTATGCCATATAATATTATGGGCGGTGGTTTGCTGACCTTTTTCACTTGAGTAGAGGCAGCTTCAGTTGACTCATCATCAAGTAAGTCTACAGGTAATTCACTGTATCTGTTAGAGGTTTTTATTTCCGTTTGTACTCTTTCAGTACTTGGCGGACTGTTTGATAGTTTTTTCCTTTTGGGGTAACGATCAGTAGGTACTCTTTGCCAGGAGGGAGGGCAGATGTTGTTGTCTTCATCGTCTGCAATAGTTATTGTTGGGGACATGGGATGAGAACTGCTTGAGTCCATGGTTTTGATATTTCCCAATGAATTCGACCTTGGTCTTGTGATGAATAGGCTTGGATGAAATGCCTGCTGTACAAGTTTTTTATTAGTGCTTCCAGTAGCATTCACCGTCGCGGAGGCCTGGTCGTCCACCGCCGCGCAGTCTTCGGTAACATATTTCACACTCGCAGGCCCGGGTACCTGCGAGCGCCGGGCGTTAGACGGATCGCATGACAAATCAACATTCGCATCGCTCATATTTTCATAATTCAAAAGAAGGCGGGGCATACTTATGTTGCTTTCCCAAGGCAGCATGGCCACACTTTTACGGAGGGATTTAGTCCTCCTTGGTCTGTGGTACACCAGTGGACAGGTTATTTGACCGCCGCCTGTTGCTCGGCGTTGTTGCTCATTTAGCACCACCCGGGGGGCACGTGTAGGGTGGGCCTAGGAGAAGGTGGTAAGTCCTACGGACGCGAGCAACCTTACTCCCCGGAAGCTATAACTAAAAAGAATATAATTAGGCAGCACAAGCTGGTGCCGCGACCTCTGACCGTAGGGGTCATCGGCCTCGTGGCACTAATTAGGTAGGCTGAAATAGCACACATAATAAAATAAAATATATTAAGCCATGCATTTTAGCAGGCAATAAACTGCACCGCTGGAAAGTTTTCACCTGTAGAAAGAACTAGGAAATGTTGATCTCAAAACTTGGCCACGGGGTCAAAGTGACCTTGCTCGGCGAAGGTTCCAAGGAAAGGGACGATTTAAGAGCCGTCAGTTGATAACTGGGCTAGTGTTGTCCAATCTCGCTCGCACGATCATAGATGTAAAGTATCGAAACATACTAAATCCTCGATTAATTTATGGATTATATTTTAATTTGATTTATAAAGAATCCACAACGTTACACCCGGCCCGCCGAGCCCACACTTGCTCGCCGCGCGTTGCATGCGACTCAGGCGCCGAGGTCACTTAACGACCTCCGTCCTCCATGAGCGCAGGCCTGGGGGTGGCGGGTGACGCCACCTGTCACCCAAACAGAAGCAGGCCGGGACGGTGGGTCGACTAGCGCCCCTCCCCCAAACCGGGGCAAGACGGGGACACCGTCAGGGTCAGTCGGGGTGCGAGGGATATGCTCTATGGGCAACCTTACACACCGGCGTCTGCAGACCCGAGACGGCGTGCGGTTTTAGTCGGTTCAAGCCCGACATCACCACCCCCGCTGGCTGGCGGGGGGGTATCCGAAGGGATTTCCGCACCAAAAAAAAAACGTGGTACATAACGACGCTCAGGTCTCAAGTTAACTCTTACGGGCTACACCTGCCAATGAGAATGATTATTGAAACGCAACTTTATAGTATTCAGACAGAGTATCTTTTATTCAAAATAAAACAAAAATAATCGATTCTTATATAAAACTAATGTGAAGGATGAATCTGATGCTGTTTAATAAGTTTGTTGATATCAGGTTCCAATTTACTCAAGAACAGCCGCATGTCGCCACGTTCGGTAACATGCAAACGATTTCTCTTTTTAGTAAGCAGCGTTGCCACAGCACTAAATCCACGTTCACACAAATATGACGATGGGAATGCTATCAAGAATCGTTGAACGATTGACCACAATCCAGGGTACAATTGCGGGATCGATTTTTGTAGCCAAAATTCTTGATAGCCATTTTTATTTCCTCGTTTGTTGTCAATTTTATAAGTTCTTCTTCCAGCTGAGGTGAGATGGCTGTGTTGACATTTGAAAACGGATATAACACCCAGCCTGGTATTTCCAAGTTCAAAATGTCCTGGTATCGTTCGGTGAAGTCAATGTGGAGGTTTTCCAAATGTTGGCAGTAGGCAAACAAGTCGTCGTTACTGCAGGATACCTACTGATAAATTCGGAAAATTGCGAAACTCACGTCTGCCCTTATTCTTTTTGTGTAGAAGCAGTTTGGCTGCGAAAGCAGCAACGACATTTTTTGTTTTAATTAAATTTAGTTCATCGCCTTGCAGTTGGAGATTCATGTCGTTGAACAATTTATACAGGTCTGTCATGTAAGCTATATCATTTTTTGATGTAGGTAATGAGCTTGTTGCGCAATTCTGTATCTTTAGTTTTCAAGAACTCTATCACAGAGTCAAACAGGTTGTAAAATCGAGTCAGACAATTGCCTCTTGATAGCCAACGAACCTCAGTATGAAGCAACAAACGGTTGGAATCTTCGTCATTATTAACACAAAGCTGATGAAATAATGATAGATTATTTCATCAGCTTTGTGTTACTAATGACGAAGATTCCAACCGTTTGTTCCTTCAAAAGCTGATGAAATAATGATAGATTATTTCATCAGCTTTGTGTATATACATAACGAGGAAATAAAAATCCAGTTCAAAAATGGCTATCTAGAATTTTGGCTACAAAAACCGATCCCGCAATTGTACCCTGGATTGTGGTCAATCGTTCAACGATTCTTGATAGCATTCCCATCGTCATATTTGTGTGAACGTGGATTTAGTGCTGTGGCAACGCTGCTTACTAAAAAGAGAAATCGTTTGCATGTTACCGAACGTGGCGACTTGCGGCTGTTCTTGAGTAAATTGGAACCTATCAACAAACTTATTAAACAGCATCAGATTCATCCTTCACATTAGTTTTTACATAAGAATCGATTATGTTTGTTTTATTTTGAATAAAAGATCCTCTGTCTGAATACTATAAAGTTGCGTTTCAATAATCATTCTCATTGGCAGGTGTAGCCCGTAAGAGTTAACTTGAGACCTGAGCGTCGTTATGTACTACCTACTGTGCTCAGGTCTCAAGTTAACTCTTGCGGATTATAGTAAAAGTCTATTTTAGAATGAATGTTTAATCTCCGCTAATATAGCTCACAACAATTAATTAATTTAATTTGAAGTTATAGTGGTTTTTCAGAAGGTGAAAAAATGGGGGAGCTAAAAATTAATTTAGTCTCATAGTGGGCAGTAGACAAAATAAGTTTGGGAACCTCTGGTCTATGGTACCTACTAAAACCGCACGCCGTCTCGGGTCTACAGACGCCGGGGTGTAAGGTTGCCCATAGAGCATATCCCTCGCACCCCAGGCAAAGTGTATGAGGCTCTTCCAAGATCTCCGGGCTCAAGCCAACCTCACCTGCAAAGCCATTACACCTGATTGACGGACAAGGCTCTTGCGTCGGCTTTCCTCTCGTGGTTCAGGCGATAGGTAGGCTCTAAAGTGCAAGTTTTGGATGCAACCGGGATTGGCGCTCCGAAGACGAGTAGTAATACTTTAGTAGAATATAATAAAACATAAACATGTCTTAAAGTGTTTATTAAAAGCATCAGTCGTATTTTACGAGTGCTATTCACAAATAGGTGAACACTACTACAAATTGTAGCTTTGTAAATCTGTCAGTCAAATTAATCTATGTAAATAAAGTGAAGCAGTACAAAAAACGCACTTCCAAAAAAATATTTAGTCTTATGTTGTAGATATACTTATATACTAGGCTCCTATTTTTAATGGACGGAAGTAATTCTTAATAATTATCACCTTTGTATGTTATTGAAATCATCAATACTACGACGACGTAGATTGTATCACTATCTAACCACCTACAATAATATTCATTCTTCACACAATGTTGTAAAATAATGTGACTGATTTGTGATGAAGACAACAAAATTTGTAAATCATAAACTTGCAAATTATGATATATATTTGCATTGGTCTGAGTGTCTATGAATTTACAAAAAAAAAAAACTAAAACATTTATCCCATCATTACAAAAAATACATCACATTTAATTTAAAGTAGAACGATAAAGTCTAGTTACAACACTAATTACATAATCATAACGCATTTTACTTGACTAAAATTTGACCTTATTATAAAACATGAACTTCTAACTACCTACCCTGATTTAAATCATATCAAGGCTATTTATAAATAATTAACTCATTGAATGTAGGTACCTGAAGAACATGATTGATCAGTTTAATGCTACTTTCCACTTTGATTAGTGCGAGTGCAGGTGATTAGAAATTGTAAGTGATTACTTCAAATGTGTAGTGTGAGTAGTGTCCAATACTGTTTAATGAGGTTTAATGGCAGCGCGCGCTTAGTTAAAATTGTCATTTTATCATTTTTACAAGCGAGCGTACAGGTACGCTAAACACTGGGGTGTGTGTTGGGTAACCTCCTCGAGTGTCGCTCCGATTCCGATCCCGCTGCAGTCCGGGGGGAACGGAATCGGAGCGGCCGGTACAACCTGGGCGGCGGTCAATGGCTTCCCCCTTCACCCCTTCATAGGGTTGGCATTGATCGTCGGCCAATTCCCAACGTGGCGGGAACACATCGCTCTCCGTACACCTCTGCTTTCAGAGGAGACAGGATGAGCGATGCTGTTAGTGGTGAGATGGCCCAGGGTCAGCCGGGGTGCGAGGGATATGCTCTATGGGTAACCTTACACCCCGGCGTCTGAAGACCCGAGACGGCGTGCGGTTTTAGTCGGTGCAAGCCCGACATAACCGGCCCCGCTGGCCGGCGGGGGGGTATCCGAAGGGATTTCCGCACGATAAAAAAAAAAAAAAAGGTACGCTAAACACTGGGGTGTGTGTTGGGTAACCTCCTCGAGTGACGCTCCGATTCCGATCCCGCTGCAGTCCGGGGGGAACGGAATCGGAGCGGCCGGTACACCCTGGGCGGCGGTTAATGGCTTCCCCTTCATAGGGTTGGCATTGATCGTCGGCCAATACCCAACGTGGTGGGAACACATCGCTCTCCGTACTCCTCTGCTTTCAGAGGAGACAGGATGAGCGATGCTGTTAGTGGTGAGATCTCCCAGAGTCAGTCGGGGTGCGAGGGATATGCTCTATGGGTAACCTTACACCCCGGCGTCTGAAGACCCGAGACGGCGTGCGGTTTTAGTCGGTGCAAGCCCGACATAACCGCCCCCGCTGGCCGGCGTGGGGGTATCCGAAGGGATTTCCGCACGAAAAAAAAAAAAAAAGGTACGCTAAACACTGGGGTGCGACTGGTTGGATGGGGTGCGACTAGTTGGATCACCTCCAAGTTTGGTGCACCCTGGGCAACGTGGGCGAACACGCATCATTGATTGCTCTTCTGGAGTAGCTGGCGTCAACGTCAACGGCCAAGAGTCTGACCAACCGGCCCTTCTCAGGGCCAGCTGACCCCATTGCACGAGGGGGTCGGAGTATGGCGGGCCTGCAAGGCCCGCGGGGGTGGTCGCTCCAGGTACCTCTCTGCTGTTATTAGAGGGGACACTGCGAATGGCCCAGGGTCAGTCGGAGTGCGAGGGATATGCTCTATGGGTAACCTTATACCCCGGCGTCTGTAGACCCGAGATGGCGTGCGGTTTTAGTCGGTTCAAGCCCGACATAACCGCCCCCGCCGTCCGGCGGGGGGGTATCCGAAGGGATTTCCGCACAAAAGAAAAAAAAAGGTACGCTAAACACTAACTACTAAACATACATGTCCAAATGTGTTTAGTAGCAGTCATGCTACGAGTGAACGGGAAGGAAGGGCGCGCGGGACGTGGCTACTCGCAAAAAAATAGAACACGATTCTATCCACTTCACTACGCTGATTACTAATCACTCGCACTAACCAACTACTGTCCACACGTGTTTTGTACTAATCACTAAGCACCTGCACTCGCACTAATCAAAATGGAAACTAGCCTTTAACTATGTTAAAAACAAGGGGAAATTGTTGTCTCAAAAAGAAAATAACATGATAGTAATGAAACTATCTGAATGACATCATCATCATCATTTTTAATGTCAATCATCACATAGCATGGGTCTTAAAGAAGATTCATCTTTTATAGTTAAAGTTGCCAAATTATCAATAATGTAGGTGCACCCATTGTACCTTTTTTTTGTATTTAGTTACATGTTAAAGCTTTAGAAAAATAAATTTTAGTTATACCTTAGTGATTTTCTTTAGGAACATATGAGAGTTCATGGTTTAGCGTTAACATAGTTATTATAATATGAATTTTATGTAGGTAGGTATTTAAAAAAATTATGATTCATGCATGATTTGTAATAAGGGGTACTGTTCTATCTTGTCTTAATCAATTGAACTACATTGAAAATAAAAAGAATGTATAATGGCTCATTATATTACTAAGGAGAATTCATATGAATGGAATGGAGATGAAGTTAAGGTTATTTATCCAGTAAAATTTGTGATGAAATTTGCACATAGCATGGCCGTCAGAACAACATTTTAGTGAATAGAAATACAATACATGTGGGGATTAGTAATGCAATTGTAGTTGATATGCTTGATGTGCCGTTACATCTGTGATCAAGGAAACAGAAACACCATGTTGTTTGATCGTACCAGTCCCTGAAAATAAAAATAAATCAGTTGTCATACATTTTCTCTATGCATTCATATTAATGACTTTTGCGTTAACATGGAATCTCTATTGATTAGGCAAAGAGTCATAGCTGCTTCACTAGATAATATTTGGCTCGAATTGCCTCTTTTTGTGGAGTTGAGTTCTGTTAAATACTATTTCCATTTCTTTATTCTATCGATGACAGCTCCTGTGGAAACTTGAACGAACATCTTTTTTACATTATGTATACATTATTTATATTATTTCCATTTCTTTATTTTCTCAATGACAGTTCTAATTTGATAGTTGTAGTGTTGTGACCAAATAAGTAATGATATTGATCGCATATAATTATTATGTTTTGAACAAAGACAAATCCAACAAAAACATTCAAATATATTATTTCATGGTGGAAACAGGTGGGAGGCCCACTGCCATGTTGTGTTCGTTTTAATCTGTCACTCGCAACAAGACGGTCGTGCTATATCTAGTCAATACATTTCTGTTCGCTGAGTTTTTTCACATTATCCATGCGTTACGTTGTGTATTTTGTGTTCCTCCGTGTTGATTGCTGCCCAGCTGTCACATATCAAAATGATTAAAGGATCTGTTCTGAAACGGCAGGTGAGAAAACTGGAGATCAAGGTTCGTAATTACTTTGAAGCAGAGTATCAAAATGGTGGCCCGCTGTTACCACTGTCGCCAGTCCGAAAGCGTGTTGTGGCCGCATTAGGAATTAGTGGACCTACTGTTTCAAAAATTACTATCGAAGCTTATGGTACAAGCGGCATGCTGGAAAATAAGCTTCGTACGCCGAAGAAAAAACGCCAACCACGTCGTGTGACATCGGTTAACAACTTCGACGCTGACGCTATTCGCCGTCATTATATGACTATTACTTGCGCAAAGAAATTCCAACACTTTTTTGTTTCTTTACGTGAATGTAGTTTGTTCCATGGCCAAAAATCATCATTAAGCTTGGTTTTGAAAGAAATTGGAATTTTCTTATAAAAAATCGGACAAACGTAAATAATTATGGAGCGTCACGACGTTGCTATGGCTCGCTGCGAATTTTTGAGCGAAGCCAAAAAGATATCAGAATGGTCAAATGTTATTTTCACTGACGAGACTTGGTTAAATGCAAACCACACAGTATCTAAGAATTGGACTGACGACACCGCTGCTTCCACTAGTTCAGTGCCAATGGGTAAAGGTGAACGCCTTATCATATGCCATGCAGGGTCTACGAAAGGATTCGTGTCAGATGCTTTACTGGCCTTTAAATCCAAGAAAACAGTGGACTACCACAAACAAATGAATTCTTTATTTTCTCGATGACAGCTCCTGTGGAAACTTGAATGAGAAACTAAACTATTGGCGGATAATGTGACAAAACTCAGCGAACAGAAATGTAGTGACTATATAGCACGACCGTCTTGTTGCGAGTGACAGATTAAAACAAACACAACATGGCGGTGGGCCTCCCACCTTGATTAAATCTATTTGAACAAAGACAAATACAACATATTTGTCTTTGTTCAAAACATAATAAATATATGCGATCGATATCATTACTTATTTGGTCACAACACTACAACTATCAAATTAGAACTATCATCGAGAAATTATAGAAAAGGAAATAGTATAGTATGGTGCAAGTTACAAAAGGCAAAGTTTTTTAACAAAATTGATAACAGTGCAGGGTAGCTAATTTAGCCACCTTTGTTTTAGAACTATAATTCTAGAAATCAGTAAAAAGATATTAGTATTCCAATTCTAAAATCCAAATGCAATACATACAGTAGTCTCACTTATCCAGCACTTTATTAGTTTAACACATCCAGCACCCTCAATTATGACACATGAAGAATTAGTACAAAAATAGGAAAACCTTGTTGATATTATATTATATTGGATACTGACTACTACAAAAAAATTGTGAACCTGAGTATTTGTCGAACATAATTATAAATTCTTTGGAATTTACGAGATAAGAATAACCCAATCAAACCACAAGTTGCAAAAAACAAAATATTTCAACTAAGGATTATTTGAATAGAATACCAACATCTTCCCTTACAATCTCTACTCAAAGTCAACCAGTCTTATTCATAAAAAGTTATGGGAGGTTTATAAGACTGCTATAAGGTGATCGTCGAAAATTTGTATTCATAACAGCATTTTAGCACTAATATGCTCTATAAACCCTCGATAAACTTCATATAAGTTATATGGAAGGCAGGAACCTACTATAGCCGTGCCCTAAAGCAATATTAAGAGAAAAGATGGCCGACCTGCGCAACAGCTGATGTGTTTGACAGCTCTGACTAGCATCGTTGCTTTGTTCGCATTAGTTTGGTGAATTATTGAATATATCTCTAATATCTCTGATTTGTTTCCAGACAAGCACAAGCCTTTATTATTATTATTACTTATCAAGGTCAGTTACTTTTTGTGATAAATTTATTGCGGCAGAGTGTTTATCAGTGTCTTCCACCATGCAAGCTTTACAAAGCCTAGATGTACTTGAAGCTATTGAAAATATTGGGAATCCGCGACCAAAAGTTTATCGACTATAAATTCATTAGAGAGCCATGAACTTATGTCTTCACTGTCTATTTTGGTAGGAGGTGGTGGACCTAGTAATGCATAATAAACAGGCACATCAAATAACACGGCAGAAAGGACTTAATAATTTTAATTTCAGTTAAATTTTGATAGTCTACAACTTTTAGTATTATTATTATTATTTCCAACTTTTAGTAACTATGAAAAGTAACGTAGGTACCTTGTCCTCGTCTAACCAATTTTCACTTCTCTGCCTTTTTTTGGCACTCGTCGCATGTTCCTTTCCTTCCATTTTTATTTATGCTTGGAAAAAATTGCAATAGGTACGAAAGAATTTTGAATACATAAACCAGGGGCGGGAATCGGTATGACGTTACCGAAATAGTGACATAATGACAATGACAACAAATCTATTGTCAATTTGAGTACATTTTTCCTTTGATTTTTACCCTGCATGCACAGCGTGCAGGATGATATCTGAATTTTTTAACCAAGTGGCAACATTGTCATCTAGATCAAAAAAAAAAAAAAAAAAAAAAAAAATCTCTTATAGCGATACTATAGTTATCGAAGGTTTATAGAGCAGTTATGAATACAATATTTTAAAATACGTATGATAGCGTTATGAGACGTTTTAACTAATGTACGCTATAAACCTTCGATAAGCATTTTTTATGAATAAGACTGAAAGTCTTTATTTTTCAAAATAGTGCAACGTAATTACATCTTTTTGACGTCAATAACTGCTTAATACTAAGTTTACCACCGCTTCATAGGCGCTAGTGGAGAAGAAACGGCGCAACAAACTCCACTGCGGCATTTTCGAGACGTGATATAGAGAAATAGTGATTTCTTAAGACTAAATATGGACGAATGTACATTTTTGTCTCGTGTCAAGATAAATAAAGGTATATAAAAAAAACGTTATAATAAACTTTAACCCAAGTTAATCGTTCAAATAATTGAAAAATGTTAAAATATGGTAAAAAGGTCACGTGCCTACTACAATATTATGCTGCATGTTGGCATTTTAGGAGGAGCCTGCACCATGCTCAAACCAGACATTTTTGTCTTTATGGTAATCATCTGTGCTATAGTATGCTTTTTTACATAAGGTGGTCTTAACAAAGGTTTTAAATTTGTTATCAGGCATACCAAGGACCGATTCAGGCAATTTGTTATAAAAGCGTATACCTTCCCCCCTAAAAGAATCACTAACTTTGCTAAGCCGATAACATGGAAGGATCAGTTTATTTTTATTACGCAGATTTCTGTCTGTAATGTCACTTACTTTCAGCCTCCGTGGCGTGGCGGTATTGAAAGCGGCCGCTACGCAGGAGGCGCGGGTTCGATCCCCGCTCAGTGTAAATATTTGTATGCATGAATATGAGTATTTGCATTGGTCTGGTCGTGCCTCGGAGAGCACGTTAAGATGTCGGTCCCGGTTGCCATACGAATATGTATGACAGTCGTTATAGGGGAAATGGGTGAAATGGCCCCACATAGAAGGGCTGATCACCCGTCTGGTCACTGGCAGTATGGTCACTTACTTTTGTAAAATTGGATATATTTGTCCTGACATACAGTATGTCCTCGAATATATATTGGGAAGCTACAGTTAAAATATTAGTCTTTTTAAATCGTTCCCTAAGAGAATCTCTCTTGCCTAAACAATAATTGGTACGAACTGCCCTCTTTTGTAGTATAAATATAGTTTCTAAATCTGCTGCATTCCCCCAAAGTAGTATTCCATAAGACATCAGACTATGAAAGTAACTAAAATATACCAGCCTAGCAGTGGGTTCATCTGTCAACTGCCTAATCCGTCTGACAGCATAAGCAGCAGAACTGAGTTTATTGGCCAAAATAGTGATATGGTCACCCCATTGCAATTTCGAATCTAGTGTTATGCCTAGAAAAGTAGTGCTATTTACAAATTCCAACCTTTGCCCCTCCATCACGACATTAACGTGTGCTTGCCTCACATTAGGCAGTGTAAACCTAATGCATTTGGTCTTTTCTGCATTCAACAATAGGTTGTTTGCATAAAACCAATTTGAAATGGCGTTCAAAATATTATTAATATTACTCGCATCTGTACTACGCCGATCTACTTTGAATATCAGTGATGTATCATCTGCAAACAATACTATGCCAGCTTGAGCCTCGATCGTATAAGGCAGGTCATTGACATACACCAAGAAGAGAAAAGGTCCTAGGATTGATCCCTGCGGTACGCCTATTTTGACGTTTGATCCGTTTGACTTGACGTTATTCACAACAACAGTCTGAAGCCTATCTATTAAGTATGATTTTAATAGTTCTATTGATTTCTCATCAAAACCATATCGACGTAGCTTGAGCAAGAGTGTTTGATGGTCAACACAATCAAATGCTTTAGAAAGATCACAGAATACCCCAATAGCATCCTGCGATCCCTCCCAAGCGTCGTAAATTAGGCTGACTAGAGCCACTCCCGCATCGGTGGTAGATTTCCCGCCAGTAAAGCCATATTGTTGGCTATGGAAAAGATTGTTGGTCTTGAAGTACAGTTGCATCTGATTGAGCATCACTCTCTCAAACACCTTACTCAGAGCTGGCAAAATAGAGATGGGGCGGTAGTTTCCAAGTTCCGACTTAGATCCTTTCTTAAATAATGGTATTAGTTTACTGTGTTTCATTAAATTAGGAAATGTGCCTTCATCTATACATTCATTAAATATGAGTGCTAGATTAGGTGCAATGATATTAATTATATGACTAATTAAACTAACTGACATGCCCCAGTAATCCTCAGACATTTTTATTTTTAGATTTATAAATGCTTTTAAAATGTCATTGGGATCAATATGTTTGAACTTAAATTTAGAAGAACTAATATTACTCTCAACAAGGGCCACAGCACTGTTAGCGCTAGAGTTAATAGAGGAAGTGAGTTGCAATGGAATATTGGTAAAATAATCTTCAAAAGCATTTACAATATCCTTCGGAGAGGTTATATTCTTGTTTTCTAATTTAATTTTAGTAACAGTATCCCTCATTTTACATTTATCAGACTCTTTGTTAATAACTTTCCAAGTTTCTTTCATTTTATTGGGAGCCTCAATTATTTTCCTTTTAATATGAATGGCCTTCGCTTGTCTACATACTTTTTTGAATACCTTGGAGTAATTTTTGACATATTCAATGAAACGACTGTCAAGTCCGTACTGTTTTTGGGCGTATTAATCGAAAAGTGTACGTCTACTTTTATATATGCCTACAGTAGCCCATTCACAGAATTTAGATTTAGTACTGTGCTTTTTACATTTTTGTTTGAATGTATGTGAAAAAGCACCAGTTAATGTACTAAATAAACTATTGTAATTAACCTCAGGATTATTGCCTAGGTAAGCTACACAATTGAGCTTGTTCTCTAACAAGTATTTGAATTCTCTAATTTTGTTAGAGGTTATGGGCCTAAACATAATTTTCTCTTTAGGTTGATTATTATTTCCCTTGGAAAAGGATACTATTTGACCACAGTGATCTGAGGGACTTACTTAAGTATACACTGTCACTAAAAAAATTATCTAAACAACTGGCAGTTCTAGCAGTGATTCTAGTTGGTTCACGGAAAATATTTTCAAGGTTGTAACTCTTGAACATGTTTAGAAATTGGGTACTTTTCCTACACTGTTCCAAGATGATTATATTAAAGTCTCCACACACAATTAGATTCTTTCTGCTATTTGATGCTATCCCAAGAATTTGGTCCATGACCCCAATAAACGTTCCAAAATCACTACTAGGTGGACTGTATACGCAGACTACTATATAACTGTCAAGCTCGGCACAGGCCACCTCAGCACATCGCTCCACAGAAAGTCTAACAATGTCAATCCGCTCATTGCTGCGGAGACCATTTTTTATTAATATATATATTATAATATATATATTCCCTTGCCGGGAAGACCTTCTATGTTTTGATGAGCTATCTTTAGCTCTGGCATTCCTGTTGTCTGAACACTTAGTTTAAAGTATCATTATCAGTTAAACATACAGAATTAACACTACAAGTATCTGGCAAGTCTGTAGGTATTAGGTTATTGCTTCGTTTACAATGTAAACTCGTCCAAAAATTAATATTATATGCTACTATAAATTTAATACTAGCAATTTTATATTTTTCATACTTTGTAAGATAGATAGGTCTTTAGTCTTAAAACAATAATTACTAATAAAATTATAAGTGTCAAAAAATATAAAAGTGTCACTATGACGACGTGTCAAAGTAACACTAAAAATAATAAAATTATTCAAATAATGTATCTTTTTATTATAAGATGAGGACTGGCAACACACATATGGGAATGCACATAATATTATTTTAAATACTTTTAGTTTATTGAGGGAGTCTATACAGTACATTAAGTCTTTCTTGCCTACTCTGATACTCTCACCTACCAGTAATACAATAGTGGAATTACTATTATACTTAGAAGACAGAATTTTGTCTATAATTTGAGTGTAAGTTGCATTGGGCAAGGAATAATGAATACAGTTCTTTAAATATTCATTAAAAATGTAGCCCATATTGCGACCAACACTATCAGAAAAAACCATTGTATTACTAGGTGGAAAAATGTTGTCACAAGGGTCAGATGCAGTCTCCAGAATACTGTCACAAGTAGAGAGAGCTGGTATGGAGTCACTGCTGATAGGGGGTTGGTTGATCTGCCCACAGCTGCACTGGCGAGTTAATGAATCAAGTAGTTCTTGGGTGTGCCTGCTGTCATCAATCAGTTTGTCCAAAGCCAACATGTATTCAGTATTCTGTTCCCTTTGGAGGTCATATTTAGAGAATAAACTTGCATAATCCTCCTGCAATTGCTTAATGTGTGATTCTAGCTTTGCCCTCCCAACATCATGAGACACCTGACTCTCCGCCAACTGATTACTACATATAACCAACTGCCTTCTACACATATCTAGGTCAGATTGGAGTTTTGAATTTAGGTCTCTAGTGTTACTCAAACAAGATTTCATCTTCAGGTTAAGTTTCTTAATTTCTCTACTTCTTCATCGTCTCTTATACTTTTTTTTTGCATGAATTTTTCTATACAATCCACTAATCCAAACAAGCCAATAATTCCACACCCCTTAGATTTTAATAGTGCTGGATTTATGAGACAACTGTAGCTTGACTACCACATTTGATTAAAACATTCTCATTCTGGCAATGGCGAGCTGAGGATTGAACCTTGGTGAATAAAAAATAATGGGAACAGCTCCATTTTTAATGACAGCCGAGTCAGTATGTTACAATAACATAATCACAATAATTCGATGATATAAAAAAAACATTTCTCAAGCCTTTTCTTCCTATTTTACACTCATTTGTTGCTCATGTTGTTTTGATATTATGTCAATATAATGCTAACATATTGCGGACTCAGCAAAATAGGAAAGGAAAGAATTATAGTTTAACTTTTTTGATTGATTGTGCATTAAGTTTATATAATTCACAATCAATGTGCAGCTATGGTTACATGCATCTACTACATTAAACTTACTTGTTATGTTTATATAAATACTACAAGTGTAGGGGTGTCCCTGTGTTGTACAAAAATATTATGTATAATAATAGAACCTCATTTAAATATATTTACCTTTTGATATCAAGTTCTTTGATAGTGTTATTGACATAATTAGCTAGGTTCACATCTCTAGCAGCTGGACGGCAACCCTCATATGTGTCAGCAGGTATATCAGTTCGGAATGCTCTAAAGTTACTTAAACAATCCCTTGTTATGACTTCCTGTGCTGAAAGCATGTTTAGATATTATTAATGTATGACAATTTTTTTCAAGAATATTAGTAACCGAAATTACTAATATTCCCCCCAACCCCTCCAGCTAAGCTTAATTGCTTGTGTTAGGAGTGGGGGACTTACATGATATTGTCTGAAGTTTACACAAATATCACACATTGAAATAAGACTTCCCGTGACCATGGCTGCTGAAAGACAACCAAAATGTCAGGTTCAATGTAAATAATAAAATAACATCAAATAAATTGCAATAGAATCCATTTAAAATAGTTATATTTCAAGAAACATACATGTTTAGAATTTAACCACTCTAATATTATTATTATTATTTCGGGCCTTCAGACGCCGGGTGTAAGGTGGCATTAGTTTTAATAAAGCATTTCCCTCGCACCCTGACAACCACTGTAATACCTCCTTTTAAAATCACATACAGCTATACTTGTGGACGGTGGTCAAATGGATGAATACGCGTATTTGGTATTCGCGTTTGTGCGTTAGGTATGCGTTTGAATAGTGAATATAGACAAATGAACTCTCCACACTTCATTGTATGCGACCGAATAAGGTTAATAACAAATAACACATTGCGAAGTATGGTTCCGTAATAAGGCATAATAGGATTTCTTTGCACGAAGTTTCTACAGTTGACACATTTATATTCAAATAATAGCTTAAAAGTATGTTGTTACAAATTTAATTACCTCCTTTTCTTTCAATAAGTTTAACACAAATATCTTCGGAATCAGGACATGGGTTCCCAAGATACCCTACTCCACGCCAATTAAATGGTTCCATACATCCTGGTGTAGCAGCAGTACATTGATAACACCACAATGCAAGACCTGGGGAGAAATATTCAAGATAAGTGATTTTGTTATAGTTAACAAGTACTGACTGAATCTATACATTGACAATCCATTGTATAGTTTTTATTTCATAGATACAGTAAATTGAATAAATATTGAGCAAGACTACAATAGCCAATACACTATTCAATACGTTGAACCACACCCCGTACATACTTGATTATGAAATTCGATATACTTGTAGTGCTTTTTATACTTACATTCATTGAAAAACAATGATAAACTAATCAATATTATATAATGCTTCATAGTTAAAACTTTATAACTTTGTTTTTACAGTCGATTTATAAACTTCATTAAAATCGACGTAAAATAGTACTTTTTGGTTAACTTGACAACAATGACATATATGAAGTATGAGTCAAATGACAACCGATCAAAAGTATTCAAAATCGACATTAATGACTAGTTTGTTTGGAGCCAAAGAACTTAGTTCTTTGTTTGGAGCACAGAATAATAATAATACCCATTTTGCTGTAAATAGTGTAAGAAAAATAAAAAATAAAAAAACCAAGCAAAGGAACAATCTTTTAATAAAAACAACAAAAGGGAATATATTCACTCAGCAATCAATTAAAAGAAACAGTCAACTAACGATATGTTGTCAAAAATTACAAAAGATATTCATGAAAAAATATTGTTATACTAGGAGAATGATGGTGGATGTTTCACGTTTAATTTAAAAAACCTTTAATTTATAAAAGAAATATATTTGGACTTGATTTGGTTCATATCGTTTTTTTTCTTTTTTAGATTACACGATAATTTACACGGTATTTATTTATCTGATTCACCGCATTTTTGTAGAAACCGTATTTTCACCCTTGCAACACGGTAACTCACGATTTAGGTACATAGGTAGGTATTGCTGGGGGTGGCAGGTGAGGCTGCCTGTCACCCCAGCAGAAGCAGGCCGAGACGGCGGGGCGTCTAGCGCCCCTCCCCCAGACCGCGGCAAAACGGGGACACCGTGGTTCCCAAACCCGAGAGGGCCATCACAAAACCGGAGATGGCCCAGGGTCAGTCGGGGTGCGAGGGATATGCTCTATGGGCAACCTTACTCGATGGCTTCTCGAAGTAGCCGTGGGTAGAAATGTGAAGTGGTGGCTAGAACCTTCGTGTTCTCAAATTTGATGGTATGATTACCATCCTCATGGGGGTGTTCTGAAGATGTCGACCGCAGTGATCGACAAAACGTTTAGGACACACGTTTCCTATGGACCACGGCCAAACAGCCCGGAAGCAGTATATTACATATAAATGTAGCCTTACATACCTTGCAGAATGGTGAAAGATTTTTTCCCATAGGTGCATTGGTTCCGAATATTACCCCAAACATATAAACAAACTAACGAAATTCAGCCTCTCTCTTTATAATATAAAGCAATATTTTGTTTGGTAACTGCAAACTCGCCTATTGGTTTTTACGTTTCCGTCAGCGTTTTCAAAATGTTGTAACTAAGGGTACATAAAAACATATATATAGGTATATTGGGGAAGAACGGATAATGGGAATCAGCGGGCAATCGGAATCACGCTCATACCTACAAAAGTACATGCCTGTATCTTAAGCAAATACCCTTTACGGTTACCTCTGCAATACCTCCTGTAATTTTCCAATCTGAATCTGTAGTATGTCGTTTGCGATGGATCAGTTGCGGTTTCTACTAATGTGCCAGAAAGAGGGCACTCTAAAACAAATTGATACTTCAGCTCCAAGTACATCAAAGCAGGAGTATTTTTATATTATATATATTTTTATTTTATTGCTATAATGTACTTGGAGCTGACTTCACCAATACCTCAATAAATGATTGAGTGGGATACTGCCGAAGATTACCTCGGCGGTACGTGTTACGATTGTTTGACTCTGATTTCTCACAGGATGACAAGGTCAGAAAACAAGTTGAATTCCTGAGACGAGCTCAGTCGAATACAAGGGATTTTCTTTTATTTTATCTTTTTTTTTTTTTTTTATCTTGCAATGGTTCACCCCAGCACGAATCTATTACCGAAAACAGCAACTCGATAGCTCATCTCCTTCATACTCAAAACCGTGGCAGAAAATTGGCAACGACGACGTCGACGACAACTCGATAGCAATAGGGCTTTTCTAAAGAAAATCCCTAAAAATAGTTGTCAAAACTGTTTTTTTTTTAAATTCGAACTATACGGGAAATTGGTTGCCGGTGTAATTAAAACTCGCATAACTGACTCCCATTACCCTTTTCTCCGCTTCACTCACTCCTTTTTCTCTGCGGGATAGACAGAGACATCACAGCCCACCTTGGTCTTCAAATTAAGAGTAATCAGCACTTAATATGATGGTCCATCATTACTCACTTGCTTACCGGCAATTCCTTGAAGTTATCGTCCTTTTATCCGCGTGCTCATATATCTATCTATCTAACACCTTTAAACGAACAATCCTTGTATATATACATATATATGTACTAGCTGCGCGGAGTTCGGTTATCGTTTTTTAGTCATATCTCCGGTTCTACTTAACCAATTGCAAACAAACATGGCAGATTTTAAGTTTGACCAAGACCTAATATAAAAAACCGCATCAAAATCCGTCCCACAGTTTTTGCGTTCATCGCGAACAAACTGACAAACAGACAGGCAAGAATTCCAAAAACAATATTTTTGTGTTCAGAGTCGTTAATTTAACATAAATTAAGTTATTTTTTTTATAAATACCTCCAAGGTACAGGTACGTTTTTGGAAAAAAACTTAATTAGATCAATTTATCGCCTTCGAAACCCCTGTTTCCTAAATTTTACTTTTACTAAGTTTATGGATCTAACGATTTTCATGAAATTTTGTAAACTTTGGTTTTATTTAAAAAAAATGTCGGAAACAAAAACCCGGTAACCAGATATTAAGCTCTAATAGAAGGAAATAATAGTTGCAATTTCATGAACTTATCTTTAGTATTTTTATTATATTAAAAAAGCGGCCAACTGCGAGTCAGGACTCGCCATCGATATAGGACGAATAGGACTCGCCCATGAAGGGTTCCGTAGCAGCAAGTAACATATTGTTTTTTATTTTAATTTTTATATTTGAGGTGACTGAATGAAAGGTAAATTGCGGTTTACGATTTATGACGTTTTAAAAAAACTACTAACTAGATCTCGTTCAAACCAATTTTCGGTGGAAGTTTACATGGTAATGTATACATCATATATTTTTTTTTAGTTTTATCATTTTAGTAGTTACAGGGGGGGGGGGGGCATTTACCACAAATTAGCCGGAAGCAGCAACACCTACCCTCTACGGAGAGAGATGTTGCCGCTCTCGTTGCCCAGGGTGTACCACGAGGAGGACCCGGCCTAACACCCCAGTGTTTTAATACCTAAGTTATATGCAGTTTCATACACTACTTTATCTTCACTCATAGGAAAAATTGAAATTAAACAAAGTAGGTAGGTTACAAGGGCGCCATTTTTTTCACAGTTCGAACTGCGCATGCGTGCGCATTTTTTTTCATATTCAGCCTAAAACCTTAAGACTAGTTTCATGAATAAAAAAAGATAGCGATACTATAATGAGTTTTATCTACACCCATGCTTTAAATCCTCTATAAAAGATTCTGAAACAGTTAGCTTATTGCCAACATTAATACATCCAATGTCCTAATAACCATAATATCATCCGAACGGGTGTTATAATGTTGTATGAAATTTCATAATAACACTCTTTTCGCTTTTACAATCTCTTCCGCGCAAAGGGTTACTCATCAGACAGCCAAATTCTTACCGCTCGATGCGTGAAATCTGTATGAGTTTCAAAAAAAGAACTGTCATTCACGCGCGTTGCATTGCTTTACCACAGCGGCGGCGCGCCGTAAAAAAAAAGTTCTGTTATACCCTGTCAATGTCGGGAGATGCGCTGACCATCATCCCTCGCCTCGCGAAGTCAGCACTTTGATGATGACATATAAGCTGAGTGCGGGGGACGCGCGCCAGTTCATTCAGAATCACGGTACGGGTCGGATCCTTGATTATCCTATTTCCTATTTCCAAGTTTTATTCTATGTTTTGTGTACTAAATCCAAATAAATCTCATTTAATCAAATAATAGTTTTTTTAAAAAGCTAATCATCAAGTTCCGCATAATATTTGGTGGCAGCGGTGGGATAAGCAAATCCCATTTAGCCGAATACGTCTCTGGATTACAGTGAACTCGAATACCAAAAGTGCCAAAATATACATAATCACACAAGTGAATTTGTGAAAGTGTGCCCTGCAAATTTAAGTGCCCAGAGGGTCCCTGTTGTGACCTTTACACCTACTGCTGGCTGCTGGTCAAGCAAGCCGAGCCAACGAGCACCATGTTCCTGCTCATCACTATCCTCTGCTAGTGAGTGGAAACCGTACTAATTCGTCACAATACAGAACTCAGAGCCTTATTTTATCCTTAACTTCAGTAACTTCTATCATATTATTGTATCTATAACATTTGTTATTGTTACGTCCAGACGTTGTAGTGAGATAAGCTCGCAGTCTCCGGTAGCAGTAAGCTCACCTAGTGTGGAGACGGCTTCTTATAATTTTATTTTGTGTGTGTTTTGAAAATTCTTTTGTGTATTGTTCTATATTTTTTTTTGTGTGTATTTTCTTTATATATTGCCACAATGGCAACCAAAGGCGAATCTATCCCCGAGAAGGTAGAGAAAACCGAAAAAGTTTCCAGTAAAGTAGAAGTTAGCGAAAAGATTGAATTAAATGTTTTACTTAAATTCATTAAACCATTCGACGGTTCTAGGGAAAAGCTAACCCCATTTATTTCAAACTGTCAAAGTGCATATAATCTAGCGAACAAATTCCAGAAACCAATTCTATTCAAATACATATTAAGCCAGTTAACGGATAGAGCCGAAAGTACATGTAGTATCAAAGAATTTGAGTCTTTTGAACAATTTATTGAATTTTTAAAGCAACAATTCGGTGATAGGAAACACTATGCTCATTTACTTTCTGAATTACTAGACTGTAGACAGGGTTCAACCGAAACGGTTAACCAATACGCCCTTAAGGTGGAAACAATCCTGTCTAAGCTACTTACTGAAATTAAAATGTCCATAAAAAAGAAGTCAGAAGTAAATGGTCGCGTGGCGGCAATGGAAGACCTCGCACTACATACATCCACGACTATCACAAATAGTGCGGTGTCGTGACCCTGACTCTCTTAATTCAGCTGTTGGTTTCGCTGTAGCAGAAGAAAAGATATTATCAACCTCATACAGGAAACCAAGCTTCAACAACGTCGAAAAGTCAAAATTCATTCCCCGACGCGAATTCCAACCTCAAACGTATCGTCCCTCAAATTCATCAAATTCACGACAAGACTCCCCTAGGAAAATAAATACTGGGGAATTAATCTGCCGTTATTGCAAGAACGTAGGGCATACCATTGATTATTGCCGCAAAAGGCAATACAACAATAACAGAAACCAACCTAACCCGTCAACCTCAACATCAAATTACCATAAAAATAATCTACCACAAAACAACCCTCAAAGCTCACCCCGCAGAGCTTTCGCTATTAACTACTCAGATGATAACGGTGTTGATGAAGTCGACAACAATAACTATTTAAACGAGTAAAATTTCCCGATCGGTATCGCCCGGGAAATTACCCGTACAAAATCAAAGTCGATACAACAAGTCTCACTGCATGCTCTGTATCCCGTAAATCATCAAGAACAATTACAAATTCCTCTGATTCAAAACAAACAATTGCTAATTCCTCTGTATCTCAAAGAACGAATGCCAACTCCTCTGTATCCACAATTCCTAATTCCTCTGTACCACAAAGAACAAATCCTAATTCCTCTGTATCACAAAGAACAATTCCTAATTCCTCTGTACCACAAAGAACAAATCCTAATTCCTCTGTATCACAAAGAACAAATCCTAATTCCTCTGTATCACAAAGAACAATTCCTAATTCCTCTGTATCACAAAGAACAAATCCTAATTCCTCTGTATCACAAAGAACAATTCCTAATTCCTTTGCATCTCAAAGAACAAATGCCAATTCCTCTGTATCCACAATTCCTAATTCCTCTGTATCACAAAGAACAAATCCTAATTCCTCTGTATCCCAAAGACCAAATTCTAATTCCTCTGTATTACAAGAAAACAATGTTAAGATATACGAAATAAATAAAAATACCGAGAAAAGATACTTACCACATGTGCTCATCCAAACTCCTCTCGCAGATCGACCCCTATCATTCCTAGTAGACACTGGTTCTTGTGTAAGTTTAGTAAAATTAAATTAAATATCCAAAACACCAAGGTTAAGTAATGTAATTATAACACTTAAAGGGATTGATCCTGGTGACGACGTAACGCCGACATTAGGAAGTTTCGAAATGCACGTATTCAAAAATTCAAAAAAAGTTCACGAATTCCACGTTGTTAAAGATATAAGCCTCAGTCAGGATGGCATAATCGGGAACGATCTACTAAACAATTTTGCTTGCCAAGTCGACTATCGTAAAAGAATACTACAAATAGGAAATGATTCAATTAATTTAAACTTCTCTGAACCACTTTATACCATACCCCCTCGCACAGAAGCAATAATTGAATGCACTGTAAGTAACCCTGAAATTCAAGAGGGAACAATCCTAGACCAACACATCTCTGAATCATTACTAGTTGCAAATTGTAAAAAGAAAAAACAAACAACGAAAAGAAAACAACCGTATCAATATAACCGTTGTAAATACATCGGAAAAATCTGCTTTTCTCCACTCTGATCTTAACCTTACCTTAGAACAATTGGACACCAAATCTTGCATGGCTATGCCCGACTCCTTACCAAATATAAGTTCCCTAACTAGAACAAATGAAGTCCTTAAACAACTCAGGATGTCACATCTGAACCATGAGGAAGTAGAAGCTCTCTTACAAATCTGCTCAGACTATTCCGATATTTTCCACCTCCCAAACGAACAACTCACTTTTACTACAGCAACCGAATACAAAATTAGAACTAACTCAGAGATTCCAATTCAAACAAAATCCTATAGATTTCCAGAATGTCACAAAAAGGAAGTTGAAAACCAAATTAATAAAATGTTAGACCAAAACATAGTTACGCCATCACACTCACCTTGGTCTTCACCAATCTGGGTCGTCCCTAAAAAGTTAGATGCATCAGGCCTACGGAAATGGAGAGTCGTGATTGACTACAGAAAACTCAACGACATTACTATAGGCGAAACTTACCCAATTCCACAAATAACAGAAATTCTAGACCAGCTAGGGAAAAGTCAATATTTCTAGTCCCTAGACCTGGCATCCGGATTCCATTAAGTCCCTATCTATTTCTATCCCAGGGCCAAATCGGAAAAGATCGCCCTATAGCTTACTCCTCTCGCACGCTTAATAAAGCCGAATGCAATTATAGTATTACAGAAAAAGAGTGTCTCGCTATAGTTTTCGGCACAAAAGCTTTTCGTCCCTACCTTTACGGATACCGATTCACGATAGTCACGGACCACAAACCGCTTCAGTGGTTGTTTAATTGCAAGGACCCGGGATCCAGACTAATACGTTGGCGCCTGAAACTGGAGGAATTCGACTACGATATAATTTATAAAAAGGGAAAGATCAATTGTAACGCCGATGCACTTTCCCGCTTCCCAGTTAACCCCATAGAAGGCGAATTTCCATCACCTGATCTCCCTTTACCAGATGTTACCGATATACCAGTAAACCCGTTAGAAGATCCTCTTCTAGAACTACCTTCCCACATTCCTTCTACTTTTGACAATGACGACTTGCTACATCAAGACATGAGCCTAAATCCAAACACAATTCCAGATTCTACAAGTAACCCTGACTTGAATCCTATCCCAGGCCCAAGCTCTGCTCCAGACCTTCCAATAATTGAAGAGGAAGAACCAGACCTGATCGATTTAGGACCTCTGGAATTAAGTCCTCAAAGTGGAGATCTTAACCTCGACTTCGAAGATCTTAACATCCCTTCAACGACAAATTCTAGTCCCCGAACTAACACAAACTTGAACAATGACGACTATTCAAAATTCCTAAAATCTATTAGCAACAAAGAAACTACTTTCGACACCCTATTAAAAGAACACAACGAAAACCTATTAAAATCCCCTTTCAAAACAATTCTAATCCCTACCTCTATAGACTTAGATGAATCAAATCCTTACGTCCCTGAAATCTTACTCAACAATCCTAATAAAGACGAAATCCTCAACTCTGAAAAAGAATTAAACTCGTCGATTAAAACAAAATATGAAGACAAAGACATTTACTTACTCTTTACCAAAGTACACCATTTTGACGAATCCTGTTACCCTACTATATATGACAGCCTGAAAAGAGTACGAGATAGTATTATACAATCGGGTCCTATAACGAATATCGCAGTTTCTGATTTCAAAAACGCATTTGATCAACATTCCTATACCAAAATCTATAACATCCTTACTTATGTATTCCAAAACACTAAAATATGTATACACATGTATCTTAACAAAACTATTTACCCAACTTTAAGCGAAAGACCTAAAATCTTACGGGAGAATCACGATCTGCCTATAGCTGGTCATCTAGGTTCATCGCGTATGTATAGTAGAATAAGAGAACAATTTTACTGGAAAGGAATGAGGGGAGACATAGAGGATTACGTTAAGAAATGTAAGATGTGCCAAGAGAATAAAGCCTTAAGGAGAGTAAACAGAGCTCCTATGGAGATAACCACTACATCAACTGCCCCGTTCCAGAGGGTCGCATTAGATATAGTAGGACCATTACCTGAATCTGGCACCGGCAAACTCAAGTATATACTGACGTTGCAAGACGATCTCACGAAGTACTCTTTGGCCTATCCTCTGCGTAGCACAACAGCTGAAGAATCAGCAGACTGCTTAATTCATTTTATTTCCCTCTTTGGAGTTCCAAAGTCAATTCTCACTGACCAAGGTACTAATTTCACTTCAGATCTATTTAAAACCACTTGTCAATTTTTGAAAATAAAACAGTTATGGTCATCACACTACCATCCTCAAACTCAAGGAGCTTTAGAACGTAGCCACTCGACCCTGAAAGAATACTTAAAATCATTTGTAAATGAAAATCAGGACAACTGGCCAACATACGTTTATACAGCTATACTCACATATAATACGACAATACATTCTACTACAAAATTCAGCCCATACGAATTAATCTTTGGACACAAACCCTTAATACCAAATTCCATTTATGAAAGTAGTGCCGGTACAACTTATTCTGATTATATCCGAATGCTACAACACAAATTTAAATACACAAGAGAAAAAGCATTAGAGAATATATTAAAATCTAAGGAAACTTCAAAAACTTATTACGACTCTCGAACTAAGTCACCACCACAATACAAAGTAGGTGACTACGTCTACCTTAAAAACCACTTAAGGCTCAGGAAGGCCTTATCACCACTCTGGAAAGGACCGTACAAAATAATAAAGGTTCACAGCAATCATACAGTCACACTTCTAATTAATCGAAGACACGTAATACATCACTTTCAGATCAAACCCGCAGAAACTTCACAACCCTCTACTTCTACATCTGCTAATTTAACTTCAGAGTAAATATTTATTTATTCTCATTTCCTTTTCAGCGTCTCAACCAATGCGCATCCAGATTTTGTCAAGCCATACCCCTCTAACTCCGGCATCTACTTCGATAGAATAGGCAAACTTAAGATAATAAAAGGTAATCTTAACATAGTCAGCTATGTGGACATTTCCTACATAAATCCTCATTTATCCAACCTAAAGGCAATTGTAGGATCAGTGAGACTTGCGTGCCAAAAGTCTAACGACCCTCAGTGTGAAAATATACTATCTCCATTGAAAGTACGTCTTAATGATATCCAACTCGAGTACGACTCTATTTCTCATTTAATCTCAAAACGTAATAAAAGATCAGCATGGTTTGGCGGTATAGGTACCTTATTTAAACAAATTTTCGGTACCCTCGATGAAGACGACGCAATAAAATACGATTCCGCTATAGAAGCTGTCCAACAAGATCAAAAGAAAATCGCTAATTTAATGAAAGAAAATATCCTAATTACCACTTCTACATTGGAATCCTTTAAACAAACAATTAATAAAATAAAGAAGAATGAAGAAATCCTTAACGAATCATTAAACACAATTATGAAAGAAGTGTATAATTTTACTGAAATATCTAATATCTTAATTATTGAAACTAAAGTCAATTCCATACTTACCAACCTCGAAGGTTCCTTACTTGCATTATCGTTTCAACTAGAAGACTTGATCAATGCTATTATATTAAGTAGTCAAAACATCCTGCATCCGAATATATTAACTCCAGCCCAATTATACAAAGAATTGGTTGATAACGATAGACACTTACCTAGGGACACTGGTATACCTATCTCTCTTAGTTTAGATAATATTCATTTAATACTAAGTATTTCTAATGTTGCATGTTATTTCTATAATAATAAGTTAGTATTTGTACTACAAATACCATTAGTTACTAATGATGATTTTAATTTGTATTATAGTCTAGCTTTGCCTACACCTCATGGAGAGGCAAACTCTAATATTTATAGTCTCATTTCTCCTTCAAGTCCGTTTATTGCTATTTCTAGAGATAAGTAAAGTTTTTGTAACTTAGATAGTTTAACAAAATGTAAAGTTGTAAGCTCTGAGTTCTATCTTTGCGAAATATCAACAGTGTTGCTGACAAATGGCAATCCTACGTGTGAAAGCGAACTATTAACAAAAACAATTAGTGCCGTTCCTGTGCAGTGTAAAACTAAAACAATATTTGGAGAATTAGACATTTGGAAGCCGATTGTAAACAATCAGTGGATTTTTGTGCAGTCGCGTCCGAATAAGATTTCTATCGAGTGCGGTATTTCAGAATTACATGAAATAATAGTGACCGGTACGGGAGTGTTACAAACCCCTAATCAGTGCACGGTTTATACTAAAAGTGTAAGACTTATTTCGTCCATCGACGCTATCAATATAAGCATACCTACACCTAATTTAGACTTTAGCATTATAAATGACTCTTGCTGTAAACTAGATGTAAAAACCAACACCAATAATGCGTTATTTTACGCTATGCTTATATTTTATTATTTTACTGTTATTTTACAAAATATTGATTTAGACGATTTAACGATAAACAATCATGACGAAAAACTTTTATCTAACCTGGATAATATTATTAAAAAGGAACCAATCCTTGTAAAATATGAGACGCATTATTTGGCATTTACCACGTTTATTTCTATTATTGTAATATTTTTTGTAGTATTTAAGTTTGTGAAAATTGTTTATCCTATGTTTAAGAATAAGCTTAATATTCCTATTTCGGAACCGACCCCTACCAACATCGACGAAAACCTAGAAGGTCAAGATTCACCAATACCATTGCCTCGATTGAGAGAAGTCGTTTAATTTACTGAACTTCGACCTTTTTCCTCGAACTTCAGTTTTCCGCGGGGGGTTGTTATACCCTGTCAATGTCGGGAGATGCGCTGACCATCATCCCTCGCCTCGCGAAGTCAGCACTTTGATGATGACATATAAGCTGAGTGCGGGGGACGCGCGCCAGTTCATTCAGAATCACGGTACGGGTCGGATCCTTGATTATCCTATTTCCTATTTCCAAGTTTTATTCTATGTTTTGTGTACTAAATCCAAATAAATCTCATTTAATCAAATAATAGTTTTTTTTAAAAAGCTAATCATCAAGTTCCGCATAATAGTTCGAATTCGAATTCCCGCTATTTTTCTTCGCTATTATTTTTGCAAATTGTTTTGTTTACTTACGAAAATGAGCGATTCAAGTTTTGATAACACACCTCCAGACATTTCGAATGCAGCAAAGGACATTTCTAACAAATTACTACCGGAAAAATCTAGAAAACAGTATGAAAAGGCGTACCAAGATTTCATGAATTGGAAAATATCAAAGGGCAGTACATCATTCTCTGAAGATGTATTATTAGTTTATCATGTGTGTAGATAAAGTCTTGTATGCAACTGTATAATTAGGTATTAAAACACTCATGTGATACTATTATCACACTCAGCTTCGCTTCGTGTGATAAACCCACATTCATGTTTTAATACCCCTCATTATACCACAGTTGCATAAATAACTATTATGATACAGTTGGCGGTACTATAATAAGTTTTATTTTTAATTTTATGTATATGCGTTTATAAAGTGCGTATGTATAGAATCGTCTTTGAACTCGTAATTCGAATTTTTCGATTTGAGTGTAGATAAAATTATTTTTTTACAAAAATCGTGGTTGCAAAGTGTACATTCTAAGCTATCTAATGATGTATAACACTAACATGCTTTCTTGGAAAACTTCCGAATAATTTTGTGTTGACCTTCCTTAACGGTAATTTAATTGGCATGAAAATATTTATGCCCAATGTTTGAGGTTCATTTTATATTCTAAGTATTATAATTTTTAGGGTTCCGTTGACAAATGGCACAAAAAGAGACCCTTATAGATTCGTCATGTCTGTCTGTCTGTCCGTCCGTATGTCACAGCCACTTTTATCCGAAACTATAAGAACAATCCTGTTGAAACTTGGTAAGTAGATTATTCTGTGAACCCCATTAAGAATTCATTAATTAATTAATTCATTTATTTCACACAAAAATAGAAAAACATACAATACATTTTGGGGGTTCTCCATACTTAGAAGTGAAACTTAGAACTGAAAAAAAAATTTCATCAAACCCATACGTATCTATGGTCTTCAAAAATGATATTGAGGTTTTTAAAATCATATTTTTCTAAACTGAATAGTTTGCGCGAGAGACACTTCCAAATAAGGGAATGATAAAACTAAAAAAAATATGAGATGTACATTACTATGTAAACTTCCACCGAAAATTGGTTTGAACGAGATCTAGTAAGTAATTTTTTTTAATACGCCACTAAACGTAAAGCGCAATTTACCTTTCATTTAATCAACTCAAATATAAAAATTTTACTTGCTGCTACGGAACCTTTCATGGGCGAGTCCGACTCGCACTTGGCCCGTTTTTTTTTGTAATTTATTCGTAAGTTCCATCCTTTGAGAGTATAAAACCATAAAGAAAACTATAAATTTACGACTTTCGTCAAAACCATTTTCGAGATGGAAAATACTGTTTGGTCCCATAGTGCGTCGACCTTACGATCTTGTGGTCCCGGGTTCGAATCCTGGCTATAACACTACTGACGTGAACCCACTCCTACCACAAACAATTTACATTAGCTAGAGGGGTTAGGGAGAATATTGGTTACTGGTATTTTTTATAACAAAACAAACAGACAAAGTTTAAAAAAATATTTTTTGTTGTAAGTACCGTGTATATATTACTGCTAATGTACGTAAACCAGTTAGAGTGCAGATTAACTAGTTAATCCGCAGTTTATCTGGTTCAGTCCGTTAAAGTGGAAAAAAATGTTTCAGTTCTAACATTGACTAGGTAATCTGCAGACTTCCTAGGCCATCTGCAGACTTATGGCCAACCATACGGTAAAGTTAATAAAACAGGTTATATGCTTGACTAAAACATTGTAATTAATTGTTATTATATTATTTATTCAATATGTTAAACGCATACGCCACGGGACCGAGCGAAGCGAGCTCGTGGACACCGCGCACCCCGAATCGGATAAATTTAGGTTAAAAGTTTACCCTTAAGTTTACCCTTCGTGTTAGTTTACTTCTGACAATGCACGAAGCAATAGAGGGCTCCGTCGACATCTCTAATTCATAAGATAGAAAAAAACTATATTTCTAACCAAAAATGTTTCGCTCACTGTCTGCCGCGATTTAACGATTAACAAGTTAAAGTGGAGAAATCTGCTACTTTGTCAAAGGAGTTGCCCAGAAATGGTTTTTAGGTAGATTTCGATGAAATCGATCTACCTATTGGTTTCTTGACTACTGTCGAATTTAAAAAAAATTTCTTCATAGGAGGTCTAGTTATGACGCCCTGAGTCCGAAATGACCACTGGTCAAAAAGTTTATATATATATATATGTACGTATGGTTCCACTTCCCAAAATTTGTGGCACTCTCACGGTCGCATTTTTGCCCCGATCGCTTTCAAACTGCGGTCAAAAATTGCTTGGTTGTAAACTTAGTTTAAGTTCGTGAACGGGTGGAATCCGGCCTAAGGGGACGGTAGGGCCTCACTTTTTGTGAAATCAGTTTTTCCTCAAAATTTCACGTTCCATGAAAGATATTCGAACCGTTCTAATTTTATCCCATAGTATACATGAATACCAACAACTTTTAATTATAAACCTATAAGATTAAAACTTTAACTAAAAGTGGAGGGGGGAAAACCCAAAATTTTTAGGGAAAAAAATCATAACTTCTAACCGGTGAACATTCTTGCCGTCGGAAACATTTTTAATCGATAGGCCATTTTAAGTCTAAAATAAATGTCTGAAAAGTTTTTCGCTAAAAGTTACCGTTTTCGAGAAAAAAAAATTAAACATGTTAAAAATGCGCTCGGCGTGGGTCATAGAAGAAGCATAGGTCATAGAGGGGCAAAAAAATATTTCTAACCGATAGGTTATTTTTTATAATGAAATATTTTTATATTTTTATATAAAATGATATTAATTGCTTCACGAAATCTACCTGTGCGTTCCCCCTGCGGGAACGGATTTTTTATTCTTGAAAAATTCCAGTAGCTATTAACCAAATATTTATGGATAGACTTCCTAAGGACTTATATTTTGATTTATCAAATGGAATTTTAAACTTCTGCAATTTTGAGAAAACATCGTTTTTGCTTCGGTATATTTTTTAGGTTGAATGAGAACAAAACTTTTGTTACTGTTAAGGTTATCATACTCTGTGTGCATAGACTTAAGAAATATATATCCGTGTTACTAAGCAACGCATGTTGATTGGAGTATGTCACTTAATTACATATATTATTCTGTTTCAAAATGATTCCTTATTTATCTAAAGTTTCCACAACTTTAATATTACCATATTAAAGTTGTGGAAACTGCGTGAGATTATTGAATAAGGATAAAAGTTCTATTCTGGGAAAGAATTTTTCTTTTCATTCTTTTGTTACGAGAGAACGGAAAAACTCATATAGTGAAATCTGATACCAGCTATCAACCGCCATGGACAGGGCGATTGTTGAAGCATCAAGGGTGCAGATAGGACACCTAGATTCAAAGAACTTCAAATCATGGAAATACAGAATATTAGTGGTAATGAAAGCCATCCCTGGAGCCTTAGACATTATCGAAGGTAGGCGATGTAGACCACAAGCACCTGCAGCGAAAGCTGGAGAAGTTGAGCTAGCTAAATATAAAAACGATTTGCAAGAATTCGTGAATATTGACAGTGCAGCCTTAGATTATTAATATGTCTAGATAGACAGTCAAAGCGTTTAAAGCGGCCAAAAAAATAGGGCCCAACTATTGGGCCCAAAACGATTTTCGTGCTTTCAGTGTCAGACGCACTGTCAGTGGGCACGGACAATAATCAGTAATTTTGAAAATGACGGTTTGTGTGGTAAAAGTGTGCAGAAATTATAAAGGACATACTAAATCAATAAAAAAAATCCTATCATCGGTAAATACCATTGTATCGTACCAATTTTAGCAAAATAAGTCATTAGCTTTTTTCTAAAATAATTTAATATTGTCGTCGCCATTTTATACTTAACGGGTGTATTGCTAGTTACTCAAGTCAAAACTTCCATAAAAAACGTGGCCTAAAAAAAAAAGTACGGCCGCTGAGTTATTACCGATTTGACAGATTATTCTTAAATTAATCGATATAACCTTGCACGAGCGACACATTTGCCGAATGATTTAGAATACCTTTTTCAATAAACTCTGTTTCAAAACTTAAAATAGTTTGTAAATAATATGAAAACATTTATTTTTTGTTCTTTGGCGCGCTTGTTCAAAGTTACATCGTGCGTCTAGTTTTCATAGTGATGTGCTTGATAGTATTCGGTCCGAATTCATTGGAATAGATATGATATTTATTTTATTTGGATATTTTTATTTTACTTATTCCTTCGAGCAACTAGACTAAATATAATGCTACCATTTTTTTGCGTCTCTTAATTGCACTGTGTTGCCAGTATCTTATGATTTTTAAGATTTATGTGTGATCCAAAGACAGAAATACTGTTTTCTATGATTTAAAAATAAATCCAATTAAAATGATTGTGTATAATTTTTAACATTTATAATATATAAAACAACATTTAATAAATATAATTTTCTCCCTCAATTAAGCAATGTTATAGGTGTATGTTTTTAAGTAATTGGCGATACTATTCTGGCAACATCCTTACCACCGCTATTTTAATCTGTTTAGTCGTCTTCCGTACTCTCGTGCGCACAGACTACGTTCTCTTGTGTAACCGTTGTTTTTTAACTCGGCTTTCTCCTGTTTATCGTTGCGCTTTATTGGACTAATTTTGTTTGTGTTTGGTAATTTTGTTGAAAATGCCGAAACGAGGAAAAACATTGAATAGTCAATGTCGTGAGCTTGTACTAAAGCTACAGGATTACTTTGAGCGTGAGTCACAAAATGGCGGCCCTTTGATTCCTGTCACTCAAGTGAAAGATCGGGTTTCACAAGCTCTTGGAATTGGTGCAAAAACACTATATAATATAAATAAAGAAAAATTTGGTGCTTCTGGAAATGAAGATAATATTTTACGCACTCCTAAGAAAAAACGAAGACAAAAGCCCGTGACAGGTGTTGATGTTTTTGATGCAGATGCAATAAGAAACCACATATATGGTTATTATACTAGGAACGAGTTTCCAACTAGACGTTTGCTTTTGGTCTCTTTAAAAGAAGCTGGCTTGTTTAAAGGCGGTAAAACGGCGTTGTCAAAACTATTGCACGAAATTGGGTTTGAATATAAAAAAACGAATAAAAGGAAAATATTAATGGAAAGATTTGATTTAATAATTAAGCGTAGCGAGCCGAAGGCGAGCGAAGCGTCTTTCTCCACAAATCGGGTTATCGCGTGAAACCATACTCCTCCTAGACGGCTCGACCGATCTTGACCAAACTTGGCACGGTTATCAAGCTCAGTTTGCTGAGTGTCTCTATGGGTCGAAAGTTGATGTCCGACGTACCATCGAGGAATAATCACCGAAAAACCAAATCAATGGAAAAAGTCGACAGGTCACGTTGACCTATTGTTGGATAGGCAAATCTCGCTACGCTTAAGTTTGGGTTGATTGCGAAGCTGGTAACCGTCCTAGTTAAAAGGAGTGACTTTTTAAGAGAAGCCAGAAAAATCGAGTCTTGGGACAACGTCGTTTTTGTTGACGAAACATGGTTAAATGCGAACCACACTGTGTCACGCTCTTGGACTGACGAAACAAAAGCATCAACCTCAAAGGTTCCAATTGGAAAAGGATCGCGACTGATAATTTGTCACGCCGGTTCTGCTGGAAGTGGTTTCTTTGAAAATGGACTGCTGGCTTTCGCGTCAAAAAGTACTTCCGATTACCACGAGGAGATGGATACAGACACTTTTACGAATTGGTTCGAAAATCAATTATTACCAAGCCTGCCAGAGCCTTCTATCATAATAATGGACAACGCTTCATATCACTCGAAACAAGTGAATAAAGCGCCTACTCAGGCCTACAAGAAAGCTGATCTCCTAGCATGGCTACACCAAAATGGAATTGAAACTACTGCCGAATTGCTAAAGTCCGACTTAGTAAAGTTGGTATGCGAAAATAAATCATCAAGAGTCCGTTATGAAGTAGATGAGATAGCTCTGGCACATGGACATCGGGTACTTCGAATTCCTCCTTATCACTGCCAGTACAATGCCATTGAGCTAATATGGGCACAAATCAAAGGTATTGTTTTTTATCGCATAAGTTATGAATATGAATAATTTGTACTATTATAACATCCAATATTCAGCATATAAGTAAAAAGATACATAACTAAGAAATAAATATCTCATGTCCCTTACATGTAGGTAATTGTGTAACATTTCATTTATTTAATGTAATAAATTAACGTTATTTAATGTTTACATTACAGGTTACGCAGCTCGTAATAATACGACTCCGCCATTCAGTACTAATAAAATGATGGGTCTATTAAAAGATGCTTGCAGCAAAATAACGAAAGAAGATTGGGTCAAGGTCGTCGAAAAGACTCGAAAACTAATAACAGAAGATTATGAACGCGATATAAGAGTGGACACCATTATAGACAATGAAATTGTCATACAACTGACTGATAGCGATGACAGCTCTGGCGAATCTGGTTCAGAGTCTGAATAATTGATTTAATAAATGATAGGTAGTCATTTATTGTCGGGGTGCGAGGGATATGCTCTATGGGCAACCTTACACCCCGGAGTCTGTAGACCCGAGACGGCGTGCGGTTTTAGTCGGTTCAAGCCCGACATAACCGCCCCCGCTGGCACGCGGGGGGGTATCCGAAGGGATTTCCGCACGAAAAACAAAAAAAAAAAAAAAAAAAAAAAACAAGGTAGTCATTTATTAAAACATCTTGTACCTACTCTATTCATTAAAATGTGTAACAGTGTTTACAAATTTGTTTTATTTTGATATGTCCTCGACCAATTATCTACGCCCATCAAGGATACTCCACCTAATAAAGAACCTGTGTCTTTAACTATTATTTGTTTTGATTTTATTTAATTACACACTATACTAGAATATTTAAAAACAAACTGTTCCCAAATGATATTAGGGTTACTGGTTCAGTCACTTCACTAGTATTGTCAATTCGTCATGTGTCAAATCGGTAATAACTCAGCGGCCATACTATAGCGGGTATATTATGCAATATAATATGAGTATCGTATGAGGGGTATTTCGGCATGCTGAGTACGAATTTGATGTCATTTTTGCAAGACAAAATATGACCACCAAGTCGTAGTTATGAAATTTCAGAATGGACTTGGTATCATGTATTTTCGGTTATATTTTTTCAGAACACCAAGCGATCCAATACTAAGAAACCGATGGATACAGATAATACGAAAAAGTCGTAAAGAGGCATTCGAGCAACCAACGAAAAACTCAGTTGTTGCTCTGACCATTTCAATAGAAAAGAGTAATATTTGATCAATGAGCAGGGACGCCTAAGATTAACGAAGGGAACGGTGCTTCGTAAGGCAAGTTTATAAAATAATAATAAAAAAATTATTACGCTTTCACAGTCTCCTAATACATACAGAGTTTAAATGTAAAATTTAAGCGGGATTTTACGAAAAATATGCATACTTTTATGTTGCCCGACGTTTCGCGTGATATCCTTATCAGGCAATGTAATTTTCTAAAAGTTAATATTACAAATAAAGTTGGTAATGATTTGGCTTAACCTAAATAATTTAAAAGTCAACACTAATTTATCAAGCAAGCAAGCTCATGCAGCAAGATAAAAATATATCAATAATTTTCTTTATTTTTGACATCATTAGTTTTATTTACTTTCACCATATTGATCACAGGATTCACAGGTCCCACTCCGTGCAAATATTTGTAGGTATGTATGAATATTTGAATAGTATATTTGCATTGGTCTGGGCATTCATCTCAATCAGTTAATATAACTGCTTCAAAATTCAGTTGCGAAATTTGACCCGAACATACATACATACAGCCAAGTTGAATAAAATTTCTAAGATAAGTTATGCGTCATATCACTAAAATAATCAAAAAAATAGTGGTCAAAAATACTTCAAGTACCTACTAGCTTTCACTAGACCAGTGTATAATTAATATTACGATAATTCGACCAACGAAACATGTTAATGTTGTATCAATATTATTCATTAATACATAAAACTTTCCCTATTTTTAAGGCAGTTTTTAGCAACTGGTATCTATTTATACACGCACACTAAAAATGCAAACTGACATGACGCGAGTGTAAGACGAAGCTGTCACGCACACTATTATGGAAAATTCGTCCCATTTCTTTTTGTTCTTTTGCAGCGCGATGCTCTATCTAGACATATTAATAATCTAAGAGTGCAGCCTTGGTTCTAATTACGACAAATATGACAGATGAAACTTTGAATCTCGTCATGCGTCTTACGAGTTCACAAGAGGTATGGGAAGAAGTAAATAGATTAGAAGGAGAAAGTAGTGAAGATAAAAGCTATGTTCTATGTCTTAAATTTTTTGGTTATAAAAATGAGCCAGAACATGATATAGCGAATCATATTTCTGCGTTGAAAACTTAGATTATTAATATGTCTAGATAGAGCATCGCGCTGCAAAAGAACAAAAAGAAATGGGACGAATTTTCCATAATAGTGTGCGTGACAGCTTCGTCTTACACTCGCGTCATGTCAGTTTACATTTTTAGTGTGCGTGTATAAATAGATACCAGTTGCTAAAAACTGCCTTAAAAATAGGGAAAATTTTATGTATTAATGAATAATATTGATACAACATTAACAACATGTTTCGTTGGTGGAATTATCGTAATATTAATAAAATTATAGACTGGTCTAGTGAAAGCTAGTACTTGAAGTATTTTTGACTACTATTTTTTTGATTATTTTTGTGATATGACGCATAACTTTTCTTACAACGGTTATGTCGGGCTTGAACCGACTAAAACCGCACGCCGTCTCGGGTCTACAGACGCCGGGGTGTAAGGTTGCCCATAGAGCATATCCCTCGCACCCCGACTGACCCTGGGCCATCTCCGGTTTCGAGATGGCCCCCTCGGGTTTGGGAACCACGGTGTCCCCGTCTTGCCCCGGTTTAGGGGAGGGGCGCTAGTCGTCCCACCGTCCCGGCCTACTTCTGCTGGGGTGACAGGCGGCCTCACCTGCCACCCCCAGGCCTGCACTTATGGAGGACGGAGGTCGTTGAGCAACCTCAGGCGCCTGAGTCGCCTGCGACGCGCGGCGAACATGTTGCGGGCTCGGCGGGCCGGGAGAGTTCTGAACCTCTCCCGGGCGCGCTCCGCCATCTCCTTCGCGAGCATCACATGCTCGCAGAAGGAGGTGGCGGCGGCCCACGCGCTCGCGCTCCGCACCATTGCCGCAATCATGCTGCCAAGCGAGAGGACTCCCACCCCGATGGCTGCCACGAGGTCACGCCTCGGCGCCTCCCACGCCGGACAGTCCGCCAGCGTGTGCAGCCCTGAGTCCTCGCTCGCGTCACAGTGATGACACTCAGGCGTTGGCTCCTTCCCGATCCGATGCAGGTGGTCCCCGAAGCACACCTTCCCGGAGATCACCTGCGTCAGTCGGTACGGGAGGCTTCCGTGTCGCCTCTCTAGCCAATCCTTCATGATGGGCCTTACCGCCGCTATTGCGGCGTGCCCTGCGCTTGGTCGCCTAAGTCGTTCCTTCCACTCCACCACGATGGCCTGGCGGAGCTGGGACTGCACGGCCTCGATTTCTCGATGCTCAGGGTTCCGTCCCTGCTCCCGCGCCTCCTTTCGCCACTGGTACAGTTGCGTAGTTGCCGTAGAAAGTAAATAAAACTAATGATGTCAAAAATAAAGAAAATTATTGATATATTTTTATCTTGCTGCATGAGGTTGCTTGCTTGATAAATTAGTACGATTGGTGTTGTCTTTTAAATTATTTAGGTTAAGCCAAATCATTACCAACTTTATTTGTAATATTAAGTTTTAGAAAATTACATTGCATGATAAGGATATTACGCGAAACGTCGGGCAACATAAAAGTATGTATTTTTTTCGTAAAATCCCTCTGAAATTTTACATTTAAACTCTGTATGTATTAGGAGACGGTAAAAGCGTCCAAGAAAATAAAATTACAATAGGTAATAATTGTACCCGTTTTTGTGGAATATTTTTTTTATTATTATTTTATAAAGTTGCCTTACGAGGCACCGTTCCCTTCTTTAATCTTAGGCGTCCCTGCTCATTGACCAAATATTACTCTTTTCTATTGAAATGGTCAGAGCAACAACTGAGTTTTTCGTCGGTTGCCAGAATTCCTCTTTACGACTTTTTCGTATTATCTGTATCCATCGGTATTGGATCGCTTGGTGTTCTGAAAAAATATAACCGAAAATACATGATACCAAGTCCATTCTGAAATTTCATAACTACGACTTGGTGGTCATATTTTGTCTTGCAAAAATGATATTAAATTCGTACTCAGCATGCCGAAATACCCCTCATACGATACTCATATTATATTGCACATTATATTGCATAATATACCCGCTAGGCCACGTTTTTTATGGGAGTTTTGACGTGAGTAACTAGCAACACACCCGTTAAGTATAAAATGGCGACGAAAATATTAAATTATTTTAGAAAAAGCTAATGGCTTATTTTGCTAAAATTGGTACGATACAATGGTTTTTACCGATGATACGATTTTTTTATTGATTTAGTACGTCCTTTATAATTTCTGCACACTTTTACCACACAAATCGTCATTTTCAAAATAATAAATTATTGACCGTGCCCACTGACAGTGCGTCTGACACTGAAAGCAGGAAAATCGTTTTGGGCCCAATAGTTGGGCCCTATTTTTTGGACCGCTTTCAACGCTTTGACTGTCTATCTAGATATATTAATAGTCTAAGGTTGAAAAATATCTGGCAAGAATTAAATGGTCAGTTAGATTCAAAGTTACCGGATATGCTACAAATCTGCAAAATTTTGGACACTTTACCAGCAGAATTCTTCGTTTTTAAATCAAGTTGGTTACTTATGACAAAGAAAGACAGAACTTTTGAAAATCTAACTACCCAAATCTGTGCCCATGAAAAAACCTTACTGAACAGAACCGAATATAACTGCACCAATGAAGCACTATTCGTAAAAGTTGCAAAAAGCAAGAAGAAAAAAGATAAAATTCTTAAATGCAATTATTGTGGAGAAACTGGACATGTTGTACGAAAATGTCGAAAATGGATAAACAATGGAAGACCACAAAAGCCAACAAATGACAGTCAGATATCAAATATAAACTTGACAGTGTTAGCCTTGGAAGATACTTTAGAGTTTGATAAAAATAACTGGTATGTCGATAACGGAGCGACTAGCCATGTTACAAATAGAGGTTTTAAGCACTTTGCAGGTACAAGTACAGTGACTGCGGCAAATGGTCAAACTATTGAAGCCATCGGCATGGGCAACATAGAGAGAAGAGCCAGAGTCAATGGAAAAGTTGGCCAGATACTTTTGAAAGACGTTTAGTATGTTCCACAAATTAAAAGAAACTTATTTTCTATGCTTTCTGTACATGATAACTCATCTTTAAGTACGTTCGAGTCAACGCCGAACAAATGTTATATAAAATTAAATGGAGACATTAAAGTAATTTGTATTAGAACGATTGGACTGTATAAGCTGGAATTAAGATGTATGGCGCCTAAAAACCAGGAAGTTAATCAATTATTAGCAAATCTTTTACAAGTATACCATGAACGGCTAGTACACCAGAACAAAAGACATGTTCGTCAGGTTGTCGAGAAGGAATTCGGATTAAAAATAGAGAATACGCAATCGGATATTTGCGAAGGCTGCGTGTATGAAAAGGCTCACAGGCAATCATTTGGTACAAGGAATAGAGCCACTAAGCCTGGAGAACTAATCCACACAGATTTATGTGGACCATTTCCATATTCAATTTCAAAGTTACGATATTATATTTTATTCAAAGACGACTTTACGCGATATCGTCATATCTACTTTCTACGACAAAACTCTGAAGCAGCTTCGAAGCTGGAAATTTTCTTAAATGAAGCTAAAGCTGCAGGCCACGTCATTAGAGAAATGTTGAGCGACAATGGTGGTGAAATTGTCAGTCAAGAATTTAAAGATATCTTAACTCAAAACGGCATAAAGCAAAGATTTACGATGCCACATTCTTCTGAGCAAGCAGGATGCGTAGAGTGAGAAAATACGACGGTAGTAGAAGCTGCTCGTGCCGTTATGCATGCACATGAAAAAATTCCAGATGGCTTATGGGCTGAGATAGTAAATGCGACAGTCTACGTGTTGAATCGCACAGGACTATCTAGCGTCCCTAGTAAATCTCCACACGAATTATGGTATGATAAGAAGCCAGGAATTAAATTAATTAGGTCCAGAGACGTGACATTTGAGGAAATACCGTTACTGGGAAAACCTTTTTTTTTTTTTTTACGTGCGGAAATCCCTTCGAATACCCCCCCGCTGGCCAGCGGGGGTGGTTATGTCGTGTCTCGACTAAAACCGCACGGTGTCCTCCCCAAGTGTCCGTTGCCGGGCACCCCGGGTAAGCCCTCGAAAGGATAACCCCAGGGTTGCCGGTGGACTTTGGCCGCCACCGCGGCCTCGCCTGGTGGGGTCGGGTTTTATCCCGCTTCGGTGAGTTGGCAGGCGTGTGTAGGGCACACACGACACGCCTCCGCCACGGCCTGCTTCTGTAAGGACGGCGAGTCGGCCAACTGCCGTCCTCAGGCCCCGATCATGGAGGTCGGTAGTCCCGGGCGTAGATGAGTCTGCGGCGTCCTCGCCGCAGACTGCGAAACTCGGGGGTCAGGGTTCTTTCCCGCTCCCTCTCCGCCGTCTCTTTCGCGCGCATTACCTGCTCACTGAAAGAGGCGGCAGCGTGCCACTTGCTCCCGTCGGAGACCACGGTCCTCACCATGGTCTCCAACGAGAGAACGTCCACGCCCAGGACCGCAACGAGATCCCGGCGTTGACTCGCCCACGCAGGGCACTCCACCAACGTGTGGAGCGCCGTGTCTTCGCCAGGATCCTCGCAGTGCTGGCACTGCGGCGTTGTCTCCCGGTGGATGCGCCACAGATACTTACCGAAACACCCGTGTCCGGTAACCATCTGGCACATCCGGTAGGAGAGGTCCCCATGGTCCCTCTCCAGCCACTCTTTCATGATCGGTCTCACCGCCGCAATGGTGGATTCCCCCCACCTTGGGTGCTCAAGTCGCACCCTCCATGTCTCCATGAGTTCCTGGCGGAGCAGGGACCGCTGAACCCTGATTTCTCGGGGCTCTACTGGGAAAACCTAAAGAAAATTTACTAGGGGAGATGACCCCAATTTTGCCGAAATACTTTACTTACAATTTCCCAATTATCTCGAAAGAATATGAAATGAATATCAACAGAGATTTTGGTGAACCATATACTACGGAGGACAGATCTGGAGTACCTGAAGAATCCACTACAGTCCAGGCTTGTAATGAAGCTAATAAGGATGTAGAAGGTGAACAGAGAACTGATCTTGATGAATCAAATTTTGAATCAATTTCCTCTGAAGTAGAAAACGACGAAATAGGTGAAGGTAATGAATTAGATGACCCTTAACTTTCTAGTGAAGAACCTGAAAGAGGAGGCAGTCAGATGACTCTTAGAAATAAAGCAAACCTAAAACCTCCTATAAGATTTAATAACCACATTATGAATCTAGTGGCTTACAATTTGTACGAGCCTCAAACCTTTAAACAGGCAATGTCTTGTAAGGACAAAGATAAATGGAAACAGGCTATCGAAAGTGAAATTAACTCGCTTAAAGATAACGAGACATGGGAGCTAGTAGAATTGCCGAAAGGTCGAAAATCTATTCCTTGTAAATGGATATTCAAGATAAAAACTAATTCGGACGGCTCTGTCGATAAATATAAAGCTCGATTAGTCATCAAAGGATATTCTCAGGGAAAGGATGTCGATTTCCATGAAACTTTTAGTCCAGTAGCTAGGAATAGCACAATTAGATCTGTCTTAAGCGTGGCCGCTAAAGAGAAGCTAAAGCTAGCACGATTTGACTTGTCTACCGCTTTCCTTTATAGCACGCTAGAAGAGGATATATACATGAAACCGCCTGAAGGTTTTACTGATGAGAGGCATGGCTACAAGTTAAAGAAAAGCTTGTATGGGCTAAAACCAGCCCCACTTTGTTGGAACAGATGCATAACAGACTAATCGTAAAGATTGGATTTAAGCAAAGTAGTTCTGATTCCTGCTTGTTTATTAGAAAGATGGGCAAGGAGAAGATAATCTTACATTGTATGTTGACGATGGTTTGATTGCATATACCAGCGAGAAAATGGCTCACTGGTTCTTGGAGGAACTAAGAGCACGTTTCAGGATAACAGTGAAACCGGCAAGCTACTTTCTTGGAATGGAGATAAAAAGGTACTCTGATGGTTTCATTTTACTGCATCAAAAAGCATACATTGCCCGTGTGCTAGAAAGATTTGGCATGGATGAATGCAAACCCGTTGCAACCCCAATTTTAAAGCCATGTAATAATCAGGTTGAGAAAGAAGTCTTGAAGTGTGATTAACATGGATTTTCATACCGTGAAGCTGTTGGTGCATTATCCTACCTGATGACAAGTACAAGGCCTGACATAGCATTTGCTGTGAGTGTTGCATCTCGCAATTTAGATAAGCCTACAAAGGAGAATATTGTTAGCGTCAAGAGGATTATGCGTTACTGTTGTTTATCAGTTATCATATCACTAATATTATTTATCTTGTAATCTTAACTTTGACGTCATTTTTATACAATTTTATTATGTAATTGACTACTAAAGTGATAAATGTTTTTTTTTTTAATCATTATGGTATTTTTTTTTTCTGATTTTTTCGTGTGGCACTGTTTTACGAATTTTTATTTCTATTGATTATGTTATTGACCAATTTTTTGTTTTTATTCTCTTTATCTTTAATTATTGAAACCTGACTGACATTTTATTTTTGACAATGTTCGATTTTATTGTATATATTAGGTTGGGGAAAAAGAAATCCATTATTTTTACGTGAACTTCAAGACTTTATTTAAAACTGTTTTGTGGTCGATCTTTAACTCCTGGGCGATGCTACGACTACTAACATGCCGGTCCACTTCGATGATTTCAGTGACTTTGTCGACATTTTCGACGACGGGCCTGCCTGTGCGAGGGGCATCCTTAACGTCAAAAATACCCGAACGGAATCGACGAAACCAAAATTGCGCGTAATTAGCTGTTACAGTATCGGGACCATAAACACTATTCACATTTTCAGCCGCCTGACTTGCATTTTCGCCCTTATCAAAGAAAAACTGTAAAATGTACCGAATTTTCTCTTTGTTGACTTCCATCTTTAACGCCGTGTAACTCAGAACTGAATGGACAAAACAAAAAACTGCAAACGAATTCTTTTAGTGCGAACTGTTACCTTGACAACGAGCATAAATTTGAAATTGTTTGATCGATAATTTACGAGATATCGATCACTACAGCCATCTACCGAAAAAATAATGGATTTCTTTTTCCCCAACCTGTTATTTTATTTAACTGACCAATTTGTTGACATGCTTTAAATATATTGTAAGTATAATTTGACATTTAACGCCATTATATTATAATTTTTGTAAGACAATCAGCCAATGCTGTGCATATCTGTAATTTGTGTAGCACATGCCTAACAATATCTTGCCACTGTCACTTATCAATGTTGGTGTTTACACTGTTGATATGCCCAATTAATAAATAAATAAATAAATAAATAGACACGTCAATTTGACTTCACCTCGCCTGATGGTAAGCTGAAGGTAAAGTCTCAGGAAAGAGGGTCACCATTACATACACGTACCATGTTAACAATGGTGGCACTCAGCTTGACGGCCTCATCAGAAGAGGATTGTCGTCTCAGCACCGCGTGACACCCACCGGTCCCACTAATGCTGGGACCATAATCGCCCTGCCCGGCTATGCACTTGCTGACCCCTGAACGCAATCAAACCGAAATTGGATTACTATGGAGGGTTTTTCGCAATCGTGCACGGTGGTACCCACCCGGCCGAACTTTGTGACGAATTTGTGTCATACCACCAGTATAATGTCACTTAATTAAATATATTATTCTGTTTCAAAATGATTCCTTATTTATCTAAAGTTTCCACAACTTTAATAGTTACCGGTGCCCAACAACAAAAAGATAAGTTTGACAATTGTCACCTACGCGTCACGTGTGACAGATGGATGACGGTTCTGTAGCATTTGTTGTTTTGTGTTAAGTTTGTTATGTAATATTTTTTTGTTTACTTTAGGTATGCTATGAGGTGGTGCGGAGCGCGAGCGCGTGGGCCGCCGCCACCTCCTTCTGCGAGCATGTAATGCTCGCGAAGGAGATGGCGGAGCGCGCCCGGGAGAGATTTAGAATTCTCCCGGCCCGCCGAGCCCGCAACTTGCTCGCCGCGCGTCGCAGGCGACTCAGGCGCCGGAGGTCGCTTAACGACCTCCGTCCTCCATGAGCGCAGGCCTGGGGTGACAGGTGAGGCCGCCTGTCACCCCAGCAGAAGCAGGCCGGGACGGTGGGGCGACTAGCGCCCCTCCCCCAAACCGGGGCAAGACGGGGACACCGTGGTTCCCAAACCCGAGGGGGCCACCTCGAAACCGGAGATGGCCCAGGGTCAGTCGGGGTGCGAGGGATATGCTCTATGGGCAACCTTACACCCCGGCGTCTGTAGACCCGAGACGGCGTGCGGTTTTAGTCGGTTCAAGCCCGACATAACCTGCTGGCATGCGGGAAGGTATGCGAAGGGATTTCCACCATCATTGTTTTCCTCCTATAGAGCTTCTTGGCGTAAGAAAATTGTGATATGTTGACTGCTTGTCAAAGTATAACACTGTTGATCGCAAATATTTGAGACTTAAATAGCTACAAGCTACTGAAATCAGTGCAGTACCAAAACCATACATGAACTATTGGCTTCCAAAAAATGCAAATTCAAGACTAATCCTGAAGTTATGATGACCTAATAAGGAGTCCTAGTTAGTGAAAAGTATATCTTACACAGCAAACGAAGCATAGATATCTTACATTACTTAAATGAGTATGGATCATGTGACCTCTAAATATATTTCATATTGAATGAGCCACAACATTGCGTTGATAATATAAATAAGTGGAAAAATAAACGAAAAAAGCTGCTAATACCGTACTACTATCAACAAAGCGAGTAGACGACAGTGACAGTAGTGAGTGTTGTGACAGTAAAGTGCCATAATTGCTATTAAAAAAATATATTTATTATTGCCATCTTCCAATAAAAATATCTACTATCATAAAATAACTTTTAGTTTTTCTCTTAAAGCAGGATTTAAAAATTATTATCTCACCGATTCCCGATTCCTAATTTTGGCTACTATATATCAGTGTAATTTGAGCTATATTGGAATTTATTCGGAATAAAAAACCAACGTCCATACAAAAAGTGCACATCTCCTTTCACACTTTGACGGGTCAAGTTTTATCAAGTAATGTGCGTATTAACGTATTCCGCATTCTAACAGTAACGGTAAGATATACATTCATATGCATTCATAAAAAAACTGTTTAACATCACAAATAAACACTTCAATTTTATTTATTTGTATACTTAGATTATTGTTCTAAAATGAGATCTACTATATATAGCAACAAACAAAAAATTCATTTATTTTATGTAGGACGGATGCAAAGCGGTTGAGAAAAGCTCCTCCTATGACCAAAATCTCACGCGGTCTCGTGTCTTTAACACCGGGATGTAAGGAGACATTCACGAAATAAATGCAGCTTATAAGATAACGAACAAAACTTGATTTTAAGGCGGAAGGAATTTTGCCGGTTCAGCTAGTTGTGGAATTTGTGGATATAAGATACTAAATAAAAGATACCGATGAATTGAGAACCACCTTTTTTAAAGTCAGTCAGCAAATAATGCTGATTTCGTATGCTGTATTCACATTCAATTCTGTTGATGTACAGATAATTTTCTATATGAAAAATGTGGTAACTAATCTTCCTCTTCTTCGACAGGAGCAGATTTACCATATACCGCCTCTCTAAGCATTATTATGTCATCTTTGTTCAAATCAATGCCCATTGTGCCAACCACATCTTCTACTCCAATAGTTCCATCGTTAGCGATGTCTACTTCTTTGATCAGGACATCTACCTGCTTCTGAGTCATTTTATTACCAGTGGTAAGTAAGAGTACTTTAAAGTTCTCGCGATCCATAGATCCCGTTTTTTCAGGATCAAGAAGTTGTAAACTCGCACGTAGTTCATCTTCTAAGGCCACTGTTCTTTGGCGAATCGTCACTATCTTGACAAACTGTTCGAATGTTATATGTCCTTTGGGATGTGCTGGCCTAACACAATACGCTACAAGCTCTTGAAACTGTTCCGGTGTATGTGTTGTAAGCATAAGAGCTTTTAGCATGTATATCAACTCCTTTTCTGTAATGTAATTGTCTATGTCGGTATAAGCCGGAGTATAATCTTGATAAAGTGCCCAGAGTTGTTCGACTTCTGCTAATTGATCAGGTCGCAAGGTAAATGGCTCTTTTAAATTTTCTGAAGAGTCACTTAAATTGTAAGGGGCTGCTGGATCTGGCGGTGGTGGTTCAACATAAACCTCTTCCTCTTCAACCACTTCCTCAACGGCCTGAACTTCTTCCTTTTTCTCTTCACCTTCAGTTTGTTCACCTTCTAAACCTTCACCCATAAGCTCTTCACCTTCACCTAAAACTTTTTCTCCACCTTCGGTCTCTGTCTGCTCGCCTTCTGTTTGTTCACCTTCAATATGTTCACCTTCGATATGTTCGCCCTCGACATGTTCGCCTTCGACTTGTTCACCCTCTACATGTTCACCTTCAACATGTTCACCTTCAATTTGACCACCTTCTGCAGCATCGCCTTCACCAACTCCCTTTGGTACATCTTCAATGGGCTTAGTTTCATCACCTGTAGAAACAGTAAGATAATAAATCTTCATTTTACAATGAACTTAGTAAAGATTAGATGAAAAATGTTATTTAATGAAACGAAATGTTTTCGAAAGACTTGCTATCACGAAAGAGAGAGTAGGTATCTAATATTTAATAATACATAGATGTATACGTGTAAGTAATGATTTCAGCTATACTAATATTATAAAGAGGAAAGATTTGAATGTTTGTTTGTTTGTATTGAATAGGCTCTGAAACTACTGGACCGATTTCAAATATTCTTTCACCATTAGAATTCTACATTATCCCTGAGTAACATAGGCTACTTTTTATCCCGATATTCCCACGGGATCAGGACTTACGCGGGTGAAACCGCGCGGCGATGCTATTGAATTATAAAGTAATATTAATTTTATACGGGTTTAGTACCACCATCTCAATTAATATCGACTTTAAGTTACTGTATGCTGCATTTCGTACCGAGTATTAGAGTGAAGAATTTACGTATTTTCCCCTTCATATACTTTAAAAAAAAACTTTTTCCCTGCCGCCACGGTCACCGCATACCTTCAGATGTGCCGTAGGTATACTCGTTTGATACAGTAGTATAAAAATGTATATTTAAATATATAGATAAACAATATTATTATTTACCTTCAGCTGGATTAGTTACCACATCGGTGGGTGCTTCTTCTGCCATGATTTATAGTTTCGGTTACAAGAATTTAAAATTTTAACCACTTTGTCAATTCAGACTGAAAACTTATCACCAGATCGAGGCCGCCTGAGTTGTCCCCGCAGTATAGTTATAAGGTTATCCGTAATTTTATCATATAAACTGAGGCTCTCTAAAGATATAACGTCTAAAATATCAACAAATTCTTCAAAAAGTTCATTTCTAACATGATTTAATAAGTTATACATTTATAATTTCTTCAGAACGTAAACATGTACACATGTATAAAGATACTTAATGTCTAATAATCTGACATTTACCTCCTACTCTGTATAGTATGTCTGTCATGTGGTTTATCAAACCGAGAGCTCGCAATTTTTTTAATAATATACTATTTGTTATACTGGTGCTAGTGTAGGTAAACATAAATAAATGGAATATGCATGATATGAGGAATGGGGTCCCCCAAGATCTTCGTGGCCCACGCCAACTTCTACTGCGAGCTGGTATACCTGTTGATTGGTGGAGCTCTGGCGCAGGCTTTCCTCTCTAGGTCCAGAGGTCAGACGGCTGTCGCTCGCGTAAAAAAGTGAAAATTAATCAAATTATGGAGAGGAAGAGTAGTGAAGCAGACCAACCCTGGGCTCGAAAGTGCAAACCGGGATTGGTGCTCCGAAATCACTGGTTCTAACTGTCAAGTAAGTTAATAATTTTATCTATAACTAGCTGAACCGGCAGACGTCGTACTGCCTCAATCGATAACAACTTCCATATTTATTCACCTTTTAAACCTTCTCTGGACCTCCACAAATAATACAAGACCAAAATTAGCCAAATCGGTCCAGCCGTTCTCGAGTTTTAGCGAGACTAACGAACAGCAATTCATTTTATATATAAAGAAGATTATATTAATCTATGTTAGGTAATATTAAAAAGGCGAAAAATTTGTTTATTTGTTATCAATAAACACTGAAACTACTGAATCGATTTCAAAAAATATTTTACCTTTAGAATGCTATATTATCCCTGAGTAGCATGGGCTACTTTTTATCCCGATATTCTTACGTATTACAGTCACAAATGGCAACTGTAAGAGCTATAGTACGATACGGGGACCACTGGAAAATGCATGGCTCTACCAAAGTCGAACGAACGAACTCTTATTTAGTTCCACTGTGGCTCTACCAACAAAAAAGTTATACACCTAAAATATTACTACCTGGCAGTGGTAAGAACTATAACCGCTTCTGAAAAACCAAATTACTGTTCACGTATTCGATTACGGGTCTAGCAGGTCTCATTTTAGGAAAAATAGGCACAAAAAAATATGATCTATCTATCTATCCTATTATAAGATTCTAAATTAGTTGTGTCTGTAAATTGGAGATATTTGGGGATAACTTGGGGTATGTGTTTTCAACAATTCAGAACACAATTTATTTTTTGAATTCTTGTCTGTTTGTCTGTTCGTCGATTCGTATGTTCGTTTGTTCGTCTGTTCATCTGTTCATCTGTTCGTCTTTTCGTCTGTTCGTTTGCTCGTTTGTTTGTCTGTTTGTTCGCGATAGACGCAAACACTACTAAACGGATGTTGATGCGCTTTTAACTTTTAGAAAGGAAGACCTTTTTACTTTTAATCGGCAGATTTTAAGTCTAACCAAGTGGTCAGACTTAAAATCTGCCGAAAGTTTGATTAGAAGCTAGTAATTAAATATAAATAATCATTCTGGAACATAAGCGTATCAAAGTTATTCTTGCGGCTCCTAAACTACTAGGGAATGACATTAGGTAAATAGGTATAATATTTTGTTTCCAAAACAATGAAGGTTTTATCTAGACATGAAATGCAAAATAAATATAAATAAGCACAATAAAGAGGTCGAATTTGAGCCGTTATTTTTACGAGGCTAGAATTAATGGGAGTGAAGCAGCCATTACGCTATTTCTGGGCAGCCTTTTAAAAGATAACTTTAAAAAAAGTACGGCCGCTGAGTTATTACCGATTTGACAGATTATTCTTAAATTAATCGATATAACCTTGCACGAGCGACACATTTGCCGAATGATTTAGAATACCTCTTTAATATAAAACTTTATGTCAAAATGTCAGAATCAAGTAATTTTCCAATAAACTCTGTTTCAAAACTTAAAATAGTTTGTAAATAATATGAAAACATTTATTTTTTGTTCTTTGGCGCGCTTGTTCAAAGTTACATCGTGCGTCTAGTTTTCATAGTGATGTGCTTGATAGTATTCGGTCCGAATTCATTGGAATAGATATGATATTTATTTTATTTGGATATTTTTATTTTACTTATTCCTTCGAGCAACTAGACTAAATATAATGCTACCATTTTTTTGCGTCTCTTAATTGCACTGTGTTGCCAGTATCTTATGATTTTTAAGATTTATGTGTGATCCAAAGACAGAAATACTGTTTTCTATGATTTAAAAATAAATACAATTAAAATGATTGTGTATAATTTTTAACATTTATAATATATAAAACAACATTTAATAAATATAATTTTCTCCCTCAATTAAGCAATGTTATAGGTGTATGTTTTTAAGTAATTGGCGATACTATTCTGGCAACATCCTTACCACCGCTATTTTAATCTGTTTAGTCGTCTTCCGTACTCTCGTGCGCACAGACTACGTTCTCTTGTGTAACCGTTGTTTTTTAACTCGGCTTTCTCCTGTTTATCGTTGCGCTTTATTGGACTAATTTTGTTTGTGTTTGGTAATTTTGTTGAAAATGCCGAAACGAGGAAAAACATTGAATAGTCAATGTCGTGAGCTTGTACTAAAGCTACAGGATTACTTTGAGCGTGAGTCACAAAATGGCGGCCCTTTGATTCCTGTCACTCAAGTGAAAGATCGGGTTTCACAAGCTCTTGGAATTGGTGCAAAAACACTATATAATATAAATAAAGAAAAATTTGGTGCTTCTGGAAGTGAAGATAATATTTTACGCACTCCTAAGAAAAAACGAAGACAAAAGCCCGTGACAGGTGTTGATGTTTTTGATGCAGATGCAATAAGAAACCACATATATGGTTATTATACTAGGAACGAGTTTCCAACTAGACGTTTGCTTTTGGTCTCTTTAAAAGAAGCTGGCTTGTTTAAAGGCGGTAAAACGGCGTTGTCAAAACTATTGCACGAAATTGGGTTTGAATATAAAAAAACGAATAAAAGGAAAATATTAATGGAAAGATTTGATTTAATAATTAAGCGTAGTGAGCCGAAGGCGAGCGAAGCGTCTTTCTCCACAAATCGGGTTATCGCGTGAAACCATACTCCTCCTAGACGGCTCGACCGATCTTGACCAAACTTGGCACGGTTATCAAGCTCAGTTTGCTGAGTGTCTCTATGGGTCGAAAGTTGATGTCCGACGTACCATCGAGGAATAATCACCGAAAAACCAAATCAATGGAAAAAGTCGACCGGTCACGTTGACCTATTGTTGGATAGGCAAATCTCGCTACGCTTAAGTTTGGGTTGATTGCGAAGCTGGTAACCGTCCTAGTTAAAAGGAGTGACTTTTTAAGAGAAGCCAGAAAAATCGAGTCTTGGGACAACGTCGTTTTTGTTGACGAAACATGGTTAAATGCGAACCACACTGTGTCACGCTCTTGGACTGACGAAACAAAAGCATCAACCTCAAAGGTTCCAATTGGAAAAGGATCGCGACTGATAATTTGTCACGCCGGTTCTGCTGGAAGTGGTTTTTTGAAAATGGACTGCTGGCTTTCGCGTCAAAAAGTACTTCCGATTACCACGAGGAGATGGATACAGACACTTTTACGAATTGGTTTGAAAATCAATTATTACCCAGCCTGCCAGAGCCTTCTATCATAATAATGGACAACGCTTCATATCACTCGAAACAAGTGAATAAAGCGCCTACTCAGGCCTACAAGAAAGCTGATCTCCTAGCATGGCTACACCAAAATGGAATTGAAACTACTGCCGAATTGCTAAAGTCTGACTTAGTAAAGTTGGTACGCGAAAATAAATCATCAAGAGTCCGTTATGAAGTAGATGAGATAGCTCTGGCACATGGACATCGGGTACTTCGAATTCCTCCTTATCACTGCCAGTACAATGCCATTGAGCTAATATGGGCACAAATCAAAGGTATTGTTTTTTATCGCATAAGTTATGAATATGAATAATTTGTACTATTATAACATCCAATATTCAGCATATAAGTAAAAAGTGTGCACGACACAAATAAACTATAGACACATGTGCCAGTGACACGTAGATTAGTAAGCGTGAATATAACGAATAAATTATGAAAATGTTAGATTTACGTAAATTAAAACGTAATTATGTAATAACTTTGATATTAAGCTAAGATAAATAGCTTACTACTGTTAGGAGTTAGTTTTCTGAGTAATTAAGTATGTTAGAGCCAAATTTAATAAAGAAAGTACATTCCCCGAAAAGCATAATTACAAATATAATTACGTAAATGCATTACTCAGAATCTAACATAACTTCGTATAAATAGGAAATACGACTTTGTATACTAGTATGTAAGTTTAATTACACCCCGCGACTGCCTCCCACGCCGTAAGAAGCGAATATGCGCTCCCCCGGCTGGTGCCATTTTATTATATAGTAGCTCGCGGGAGGCAGGGCCCATATATAAGTCTGAGGGGTCAATCCGCCCGTCATTCAGTAGCCCGACGTCGCACGGTACAGATGTAAGTACCTATCGTCGTGCAACTCTTATTGCTACCAATGTACATATATGCTATGTGATTAATATGTAAAACATGAGTTCTGTAAATAAATGGAAATGCGGAGGTGAGGTAATTTGGATCGCGGGCCAGCACTACAAAAGACTATAAAAGCAGGGACCATTTGTTAGGAAAATATTGGGTATTGGGCAACAAGTAGACAACAAGAGTCTCTCAAGGAACTAGGAAGCTCAACAGGAAGTAGTAAATCAAGAGTAGTGCTGGGCCAAGTACATCCGATGCCTCACTGACGTCAATGAAGTCCACCCATCCAAGTGTTTCATTCTTCGACTCAACATCCGTCAAATACAGTCCACTGAAGGCGACCGCGAAGTAGTGGCAGTCTATTTGGAACCTTATCAGGTCATAGTCTGTTACGAACCACGGTCCTTAACAAAAAGATACATAACTAAGAAATAAATATCTCATGTCCCTTACATGTAGGTAATTGTGTAACATTTCATTTATTTAATGTAATAAATTAACGTTATTTAATGTTTACATTACAGGTTACGCACCTCGTAATAATACGACTCCGCCATTCAGTACTAATAAAATGATGGGTCTATTAAAAGATGCTTGCAGCAAAATAACGAAAGAAGATTGGGTCAAGGTCGTCGAAAAGACTCGAAAACTAATAACAGAAGATTATGAACGCGATATAAGAGTGGACACCATTATAGACAATGAAATTGTCATACAACTGACTGATAGCGATGACAGCTCTGGCGAATCTGGTTCAGAGTCTGAATAATTGTTTTAATAAATGATAGGTAGTCATTTATTAAAACATCTTGTACCTACTCTATTCATTAAAATGTGTAACAGTGTTTACAAATTTGTTTTATTTTGATATGTCCTCGACCAATTATCTACGCCCATCAAGGATACTCCACCTAATAAAGAACCTGTGTCTTTAACTATTATTTGTTTCGATTTTATTTAATTACACACTATACTAGAATATTTAAAAACAAACTGTTCCCAAATTATATTAGGGTTACTGGTTCAGTCACTTCACTAGTATTGTCAATTCGTCATGTGTCAAATCGGTAATAACTCAGCGGCAGTGTTGCCAACGTAGGCGATTTTTCGCCATTTAGGCTACTCGAAACTAGAATCGGCGACGAAAAAATATAAAAGGCGACTGGTCGCCCGTTAGGCTACTTCACGGACCGGTATTTAATAAAAAAAAAATATGATTCTCTTTTTTCATTCGTTATTTTGTACACTCTTATAATTAAAAACATTATTACAGTACAGAGTACACAGTACACAGTTGTACACAGTAGTTGATTTCATATAGATAGTTTCGGGTTTCCGAACGAAATATTTAAACTAAACGCAACATTATTCTCCCGCGATTGGCGTAATTTGGATAAACCCTTTAAAAGGAAAACAATCTTGGTGTCTTTTTTTTTATCAAAAACTCAGTTTATAAAATATGTTTGTTTAGAAACTCATTTTAAAGACTAAAACCAGAAACCGAACTAGTAGTTTAAGCCTAGTTTATTTATATAATATGTTAAGTATTAAAAATAAAAAGTCATCACAAGATTGTTTACCTTTCTTATAAACCTATTACTATTACCAAAATTCATATATTCCGGTATAAATCAAAATATTCTTTGAACTAGTCTGTGTTTGTAACTTTCGCTTTGTACGACGATCAATGTGATTATTTTAGTACCTAGGTATATTGGTTTAAGTGAAAAGGAAAAATGGGTAAGCACGGTAAATACGTGAATGGCTAATACGTGATGCGCATTGAGGAAATAGTTGGAACTGCATCTCCTCATCACATATAGAATTTCTGGATTCACGTCCAGAAAATTAAAAATGCCAGTGGAAATCCGATGTATAAAGAATTAGCAGATTTTACAATACGCTGTCTTTCATTACCTCTAAGTAATGCCGTGGTAGAAAGGATATTCAGCGTAATGGGAACCATAAAAACAAAATTAAGGAATCGCATGCAATTACCTATGCTGATCGCCATTCTTAGGATACGTACCCATATGAGTGTGAGAGGTATATGTTGCAACACATTTCAACCAACCAATTACATGGTAAGCTTATATGGCCCAGGGTCAGTCGGGGTGCGAAGGATATGCTCTATGGGCAACCTTACACCTTACCTTAACCTTAGACCCGAGACGGCGTGCGGTTTCAGTCGGTTCAAGCTCGACATAACCGCCCCCGCTAGCCAGCTAGCCTAGCTAGGGGTATCCGAAGGGATTTCCGCACGAAAAAAGAAGGGTAGACAAATGTACCTCTCCAGTGGACCCTGTGCCAGTACTAGCATAACAACGGACTGTTTCGCTACCGAAAGTTCTACTACAAAAGTTCTGACGGCAGCGAAAGTCTCGTTAATGCGTTATTATTACTCGAAGACGATAAGTATTAATAACGCATTCACGTCGTCGTAATCATTGTTTATTTGTTTGTATTTTTTAATTTTATGTAATTTCATTTTGACAGCTAGTTTTTTTAGCTCCCGACGCAAGAACGACGGGATTTTATAAGTTTGACGTGTCTCTGTGTGTGCGTGTGTGTGTCTGTCTGTGGCATCGTAGCTCCTGAACGGACGAACCGATTTGGATTTAGTTTTTTTGTTTGAAAGTCAGGAGTGTTCTTAGCTATGTTTGAAAAAAATCGGCCCAAAATGGCCGCTGCCACTAAATAACGGAGTACGTATTTTTTCATAACTCTATCAATATGGGTATCAAATGAAAGGGTTTGATTAGTAGATCAATTTAAAAAGTGTAAAATAAAAATTAAATTTAAAAAACCCCCGTCATAAAAACTTCCCCCAAAAAGTTAAAAATAAATTGTGTTGGTTAGCCTTTTAACTCTGATATACCTAGTTTAATTGATTCGTTTGAACTTTTTAACAGATTTTGTCATTATTTTTTGTTATTATTGTATGTTAAATTTTGTGTTATAAAGTAGACATATGCCTACTTATCCCTATAATATAAAAATATGTTTGTAAGAAAGTGACAAATATATATGTTTTTTCCATATATTTTTATTTCATTTTATTCATACTGATATTTTTGCGTTTGGGCTACTTTAGGCTACTGCAGCTGATATTCGGCTACATTAGGCTACTTTGTATATGAAAAATGGCGATATTAGGCAAAGCGCTGTTGGCAACACTGCTCAGCGGCCATACTTATAACTCATGAAAACTTCTCAATACTTAAGTATTATACATATAAATATTTGGGTGGTATAATAATCCTACTTAATAAATTCAATATTGAGTGATCAGAAGATACTTACTGAGTTCTATGAACATCGATTTAAATATAACTAGTAATTGTTGCCCGCGGCTCAGCCCTCGCAACTATGGGAACCTATTCCAGGAATACATATAAGTACCATATATGTTAATCCAGACTACAATCTATCCCTGTACCAAATTTCAGACAGATCCATTCAGCCGTTTGAGTGTGTTTAAGTAGGTAACAAACATCCAAACATTTTCACAAACGTTCGCATTTATAATATTAGTAGAATTACTCTCATGTGATATGAAATGCATTGACCAGTATAAAGTGCATACATACGCCTATCTATATGTAAATCAATTACGTAACAATACAAGTAGCGGAATGTATCTAAGCTTTTCCGCGCCCATCTCCACTCAAGTCACGCAGCTTAATATACTTTCTGCGATAAACTAGACCACTTCAGTGTGACCTGCGTTGCGTCTTTCTACCCGCGCAGGAAGGTGTATATTAAGAGCTAGTTCAACAGTCAGTAAAAGTCTTGTAGCTAAACGACAAATTCTAACCTTCCACGGCCATCACTTTCATAACGCGCATTACGTGCCTTGATTCTCCCGGGCGAACATTCGGTGGGTAAGCGGTTGTAAGCGCCTAGCGTGAGCAGAAGTTCCGACGCGTGGTAACGTCGCGCGTGCGTACAGTCTGTTAACTTTTTGGCGGGAAACGAAGGTTTTTATTATTTTCACAGTAATTAGTGCCCAGTGATCTACTTACTTAAAAATTGAAGATTCTGAATCACTTCTCATTCGACTCATCTGCCAATCATGGTAAGTTTCTTAGCGACAGCGACATTATGAAAAACAATTAGATTTACCTACCTAAGATGCTTTTATAAAATATTGAGTTCTGAGGTAAGTACAAGATTTTAGAATTACCTATGTACCTTTTTTTTTTTTTTTTTTTTTTTTTTATCGTGCGGAAATCCCTTCGGATACCCCCCCCGTGCCAGCGGGGGCGGTTTCTTGAACCGACTAGTAATTACTGAAAAATAAATAGAGTTTTAATTATAACCAGTGATTGTCCTACCTACCGCTGGGGTAAACGTGTTCTTGAGTGGAGACCGCGACTCGGCAAACGTAGTGTAGGACGCCCTCCGGCCAGGTGGGATGACGATCTGCGAAAGACTGCGGGCAGATGCTGGATGCGGCAAGCTGAAGACAGGGCGCTATGGCGCTCATTAGGGGAGATCTATGTCCAGCAGTGGACTAGAATAGGTTGATGATGATGATGATGATGATGATGATGATGATGATGATGATGATTGTCCTGGTTGTTACCTACTGAAACCTACCTACCTAAAATATCAGAGTTATTTCGGGAACGGTGGAAAATCATACCATTTTATGTAGGATTTTTTTTTGTCAATGAACGTGCAGGTTTTTTTTTACTCAATACTCAATACCTTTATTGTATTCCATAATGTTACACAGTTGTTAAATTAAAATTAGGTTTTCATCTTAACTTGACTTGATCCGCTGCTATATTCATATTCCTGGTGGGTATATGCCTAAATAGTCATCTTCATCATCTTCATAATTTAAGAAATTGAATTGAAAAGGCAGTGAATCTCTCCATCAGTTACGATTTAGGCATGTGTTAGAAATTAATTTAATAAACATTAGAACGAGGTTCTTGTAGCTTCGAAATAAGTTTCACCTATTTATGAGATTAATTGTAATAAACAATTTCTTAGCTATACAGAACAATATTATGTAATCTGTGGCTATACCTACCTATCATGATTTAGGCAAACGCCTAAATCACCAAAAGATGTTAGTATGGACCCAAACGGGTCCATACTAACATCTTTGGGGCTCAAGCCAACCTCACTTGCTGGCTGATACACGTACCGATCAACGTACGAGGCTGTGGCGCAGCCGCGCAGGCTATCCTCTGGGGTTAGGAGATCAGACATAAGCTCCCGCAATAAATAAGCCTAACATAAACGGGTAAGTGGACCCCGGCCGGGCTTTGAGGTGAAAGTCTTCGATGCAACCGGGACCATTGCTAGGATAATGATGACCGAGTTTAAATAACTTGATCTTAGTAGGTAAGTAGTAAATTCACATAGTTCATTACTAACTATGTGAAATTTATAGTGTGATAGGTCACTACCTCTCTCTCAGTAGGCACACCTACTTTCATATCATGATTCATGAGGAGAAAACTTACTATCCTATCTAAGATACCTACCTACTTACATAAAAATTCTTAGTTCAAAAAATTAAATTATATTCGGTTGTGTTTACAAATTCTTAATTCATGTTTTCTGAAGTATTGCATACTATATTAAACTTGTAAACCATTATTACCTTTGTATAAAACTGTTAAATATAATTCTAAGTATATAGAAAACACTAAAACTTTAAAAAACAAATAATCTCTCCAATAGTGAAAACCGTATAATAATCCATAAAGTATTTTAATTTTTATTTAATAAATGAGTCAAGTCAAGTCAGTGAAGACAGTGCAAATACAACATTGCAAGTAGAATATACTAGATTGTGCTGTGTAACATGTCCTAGGATATTTTTTGGAGATTAGTAAATAGGATGTTTTTATAAATATTTATTTAAATTTGTAAGCGTAGGGTGCTCCACGATGATTGTGGTAAGCACCCCACAGTTTGTAATAATTAAATAATTGTTTTGTTATTCTTTCTAGTTTTCTGATCTCAAACTCATTTTTAGGGTTCCAAATGCCAAATGCTGTTTTTCTGTTTCTGCCAAATGGCAAAAAACAGAACCCTTATAGATTCGTAATGTCTTTCTGTCTGTCCGTCCGTATGTCACAGTCACTTTTTTCCGAAACTATAAGAACTATGCTGTTGAAACTTGGTAAGTATATGTATTCTGTGAACCGCATTAAGATTTTCACACAAAAATAGAAAAAAAACCAATAAATTTTGGGTTCCACTTAGAATTGAAACTCAATTTTATTTTTTTCAATCAAACCCATACTTGGACATACCATACCCTATTTATGGTTAGGTCTTCAAAAATGATATTGAGGTTTCCAAACTGAGTAGTTTGCACGGGAGACACTTCCAAAGTGGTAAAATGTGTCCTGTAACTTCTTAAATATGAGAATCATAAAACTAAAAAATTTTTTGATGTAGATTTGGTAATCTACATCAATGGTAAAATCAATGGTACAAATGGTAATCTACTTCCACGAAAATTGGTTCGAACGAGATCTAGTAAGTAGTTTTTTTTACCTCATAAATCGCGAACCGCAATTTATCTTTCATTCAATCAACTCAAATTTAAAGCAATTATAAGTTACTTGCTGCTACGGAACCCTTCATGGGCGAGTCCGACTCGGACTTGGCTGCTTTTTTTAACTTTTTAGTTTGGTTTAGTATTAAAACGTGTTTCTTGAGTTTTTTTAAGCTATTACCTAAGTATCTATTTATTTTTTATTCATTCTTATAAATAATTAGGTATATTGTATATACTACTCTGTGTAAAAAGTATCGGGAATATGTCAATAAAAAGACCCCCGTAAAAGAGGTCGTTCTAATTTTTTTACTGCATGTTGGTAGCACTGTACTGATTTAGCGCGCAAAATTTGAGCGGGATCTGTCATTCAATTTGTTTTAAACTACACTTTTTGTTGGTCATAGTTTTGAGTCCTTGGCGATTTTTACAATGGAAAATATTGTTGAACAAAGAGTGTGCCTTAAACTTTGTGTTTCGAATGATATTTCATGTGGTGAATCACTAAAAATGTTGCGAAATTCCTACGGCGAATCGTGTATATCGAAAACAAGGGCTTATGAATGGTATAAGGCTTTTAAAGAAGGCCGAGAAGTAGTAGTAGACTTGCCTCGTTCTGGTAGACCTTCAACCGCTACGACCAAAGAAAACATCGACAGAATCAAGAAGCTAGTGCTCGAAAATCGACGTATGAGTCTGAGAGAGTTGGCTAGTGAGGTGAACATATCTTTTAAGTCCGTCCACAATACTCTCATTGACATTTTAGGCATGAAACGTGTCGCCGCTCGACTAGTTCCAAAAGAGCTCAATTTTGTTCAAAAAGCGCAGCGAAAGCATGTCGCTGAAGACATGGTTTCCCGAGCTTCTACGGATCCGACCTTTATGAAACGTATAATTACTGGCGACGAGACATGGGTTTATGAGTATGACATGCAAACAAGCCAACAGTCTTCAGAATGGCGTCTCGAAAACGAGCCGAAACCCAAAAAACCGCGGCAAAGTCGCTCCAAAATCAAGGTGATGCTGACAGTTTTTTTTGACTACCGTGGTTTGGTGTGGTGTGTTCACTCCGAATTCCTTCCAGAGGGAGAAACAGTGAATAAATAATATTATATAGGCGTCATGAAGCGTTTGCGTGAGAGTATCCGCCGAAAACGTCCAGATTTGTGGCGACACAACTCATGGATGCTGCACCATGATAATGCACCATCACACACAGCCATTATAGTGAAAGAGTTTTTAGCGAAAAATTCAACAAAAGTTCTCGACCAAGCACCGTATTCACCTGATATGGCTCCGTCTGACTTTTTTTTATTTCCCAAGTTAAAATTACCAAATAAAATCAAATAATCTCTCTATTCTTCCTTCAAATACTACTCATCACGTTCCAAATTGTGTGCCTTCACTACTCGACCTAATCATTGTCTCATCTCTAAATCGTGTTGCGAAACACGGACAATGCTCTGCAAACCAATTTTCATACCATGACTTGCTTTACTTATCCTACAGACAACGTCCTCCTAAACCTAAACCAAAAGTTCTCTTGCAACGCAACTTTCGTGAGATGGACCTTTGTAGCCTATGCAGGGATGCTAGGGCTATTGATGGGGAACCGCTCCTTGCCTCCAATTGCATAAATCAGAAAGTTGAACTACTCACATCCAACCTGACTGAGTTATACGATTCGCATGCTCCTATAAGAAAAATCAAGGTAAAACATCTGCCTTCGCCTTGGCTGACAGATGATATAAAAACACTCATTTCCAAAAAAGCTACAGCCAAGTCTAGATATAGAAATCGCCCCACGGAAGTTAATCGATGCAAGTATGTAGCCATTCGAAATCATTGTAGTAAGGTGTGTAGGAATGCTCAGCGCCAACATATCCACAGCTCCGTTGAAAACGGGGATACAGCTCATGTATGGAAGTTTTTAAGGTCATTGGGAGTCGGAAAACCTCGGCAAAACGCTATTACTCAAAATATAGACATTAATTCTCTTAACCAACATTTCTCTGCTCCGTCAACTTTTGACGCTGCAACTAAAGTTAAAACAATAAATTATCTCTCATCCATTGGTACTCCCGACTGCTCTCCATTCCTTTTCTCTCAATTCACTAGTTGTGATGTTAGAAGAAGCATAATGTCGATTACTTCTAATGCGATGGGAACTGACTGTGTCGGCCGTAATATGATTCTACCTATTATTGACGAAATCCTCCCTATAATCTGTCACATTTTCAACTTCTCTACTGTCAATAGCACCTTTCCAACCGCTTGGAAAGATGCCCAAATCACGCCTATTCCTAAAAAGAATAACCCTTCATCTTTCTCCGAATATCGACCTATATCTATACTATCCTTTCTTTCTAAAGTTCTCGAACGTCTGATTCACTCACAGTTAACATATTTTCTCTCAAAAAATTCACTTCTAAATCCTTTTCAATCTGGATTTCGTCCTGGTCATAGCACTACGACCACCCAGGTTCATATTACGGAAGACATAAGATCAGGTATGGAAAACGGCGAGCTAACTGTTTTGGCTCTATTAGACTTCACCAACGCATTTAATAACGTTGACTTCGACGTTTTGCTCGGCATATTGTGTTCTCTTAGCATATCTCCGGCAGTGATTGACTGGTTTCAAAGTTACCTGTATGGTCGCCGGCAGCGCATCCGCATCGAAGAAACTGTCTCCGCATGGTGCTCAACGTCTGCTGGTGTACCGCAGGGCGGCGTTTTATCTCCTCTACTCTTCGCGGTTTTCATAAACTCAATCACCAAACATCTTACTTCTTCCTACCACCTCTACGCAGATGATCTTCAGATTTATTCTAGGGCTACTCTAGATAGACTGTCAGATGCCATTGGAATAATCAATGGGGACATGGATAAAATATGCAATTGGAGTAAATCACATGGTCTAAAGGTGAACCCAATTAAGACTCAGGCTATTGTTATTGGTAGCCCAAGAGCCATATCAAAAATAGACTGGACACTCCTCCCCCAAATCTCCTGTGATGGTACTAATGTACAGTATAGTGAAGTAGTTAAAAACCTGGGCATATATATTGACAGAAGTCTTTCTTGGGGCCCTCAACTTCAAGATGTTAGTCGCAAAACATTTGCCACAGCGGGGTCCTTGCGTAGGCTCCGAAGTTTGCTACCCATTGCTACGAGAACTGCGCTTGCACAATCTCTTTTTCTTCCCACCCTTGATTATGCCGATGCCAGCTATCCAGATCTCACTGAAGACCAACTAAATAAACTTGAGAGACTCCAAAATCTCAGTATACGATTCATATTTGGACTACGCAAATATGATCACATCTCCGAATATCGTAGAAAACTCAAGTGGTTACCTATACGCCTTCGTCGGAATGCTCACATTCTTTCACTACTCTATAACATCCTATTTCATCCTCATACACCAGTCTACTTAAAAGAACGCTTCAATTTCCTCTGCGACACGCATTCTAGGTCCTTAAGATCGTCAGAGAATCTGAGGCTGAAAATACCAGCACACTCCACAACGTTTATGGATAAATCCTTTACAGTACAAGCTGTCCGATTGTGGAATACCTTACCTGAGGCCATAAGACGTGCGCAATCGCTGCCAATTTTCAAAAAATTAATCACGGCTTACTATCTACAGGAACAATAGTCATCAATTTCTCTCCTTCTCTCTTCACATCTCTCTCTCTTTATTCTACACTGTCTTTTTTATGTATGTATATTGTATATAATATGTACCTAGAAATAGGTACTGTTTTTAGTATAAATTATATATATAATGATAAGTTTATGTATTTGTAAGTTCATATTTAAATGTCAGAGCTTATATGGAAATAACATAATTATGTACACCAGAAACTGCCCTATATCTTTTATTACTGTTTTTTCTCCATCCAATGGTTGCCTGTAAGAGATTGCCCTGTGCGATAAGGCCGCCAATTGTATATACCTCAAAACTGTTCCAGCTTATGTTCTGCATGCTTATTCTTGTGTACATACAATAAAGAGATTTATTATTATTATTATTATTCTCTTTATTACAATTAAAATACATATAAATTATATTTTTAAATACATTCTATATAAATAAAAAACAAATATATTTAAAAATATAAAAAATAGTGGCCCACCGGCATCGGGTACAGGGACCAAGCTACCGGTGGTTAGGGCTCCAGGGAGAGGAACCTCCTCACAATACGTGCCGTATCGAGGAGCACTGCCTTCTGCATCAAGCCCTTGACCCAACTGCCTAACGCGAGCCTCTGGAGATGTTTATCGAGGCTCTTGGCAATCAGTCCGTGAACCGATACGACTATCGGAACAATAATTGCTGAATCCACATCCCACATGTCGACAATCTCGTGAGCCAAGTCCAAATATTTTATTTGTTTGTCTTTTTCGGCTTTCCCGAGATTGTCATCATGGGGGATGGTGATGTCAACAATTATTGCGAGACGCTCTAATCGATCAATCACCACTATATCAGGCTTATTGGCTACAATAGTCCTGTCAGTGATGATTGATCGATCCCAGTACAACGTGACACGACCATTTTCAAGAACTGGGTCGGGCACATACCTGTAATACGGTACCTCCGAATCTACAAGATCATACTTTAGAGCAAGTTGTTGATGAACGATTCTGGCCACTTGGTTGTGTCTATGCAAATATTCTCCGTTGGCAAGACGAGAACAACCAGAGATAATATGTCTTAGGGATTCTCCGGGACGGTGACACGCCCGACATATGTCAATCGTGCCGTCCTTAAGGATATACCTCCGATAATTATTCGTCATGAAACCTTCATCTGTAATTGCACAGACAAAACCTTCGGTTTCTCCAAAGAGATCACCGAAGCGTAGCCAGAACACTGATGCTTTTATATCTACGTCGGGCCCATTTAAGGCCCGATAAAAACGTCCATGCAGCTCTTTGCTCTTCCATATTTCCTTGCGATCAGCGATGCTAAGTATTACCGGTTTGTGCCAGTTCTCTTTTGCCAGAGCGAGAGGGGTTAGTCCGTTGTCTATTGCCACTACATCTCGGTGCACACCCACGTCAACGTGTAGGAAATATTCCCTAAGGTTGCATATCTCACGGTTGTGGAGAGTCTTGGCGTTTAAAAAACCACGACCCCCACATTTCCGTGGGATATACAACCTCATTACTGACGAGCGTGGGTGGTGCATACGATTTGCAGTTAGCAACGTACGGACTTTCCTATCCAGGGCATCTAATTCGGTCTGAGTCCATCTTAGTATGCCAAAGGAGTATACTAAGACTGGCATGACCCAGCCGTTGTAGGCTCGCACTTTGTTACCGCCCGATAAAAGACTCTGAAGTACTTTTTTCAGGCGCCCAAAGAAACGATCCCGCAACGTCTGTTTCATGGCAGTCTCAGTAATACCTAGCGCTTGTGACATACCAAGATATTTATAGGTTTCAGTTGCCGAGAGTGATTTCAGTTGTGTAGAATCTGAAAGTTCAATTCTTTCAGATTCCACAACCCCACCCTTCTTAACATGCATGACTGCACATTTGTCTACACCAAACTCCATTCTGATAGAATTACTAAAGGCTTCAGTTACCTTAAGTAATTCTACCAGCTGGGAGTCGGTGGGGGCAAATAATTTCAAGTCATCCATGTAAAGAAGATGGGATATAACTTGACCTCCTCTCCGCAACTGATAGCCTAGTCCTGAATTCTCCAGTATTGTACTGAGAGGATTCAGTGCTAGGCAAAACCATAACGGGCTCAGGCTATCACCCTGGAATATACCCCTCTCGATCTTTATCGGTACACCATCCCCCAGGACCTGACCACACCCTGGAGAAAGAAGAACCGTCCTCCATTGCCTCATACATTCCTTTAAGAAGGTGCATAGAGTTGTATCAATTTTATACAACTCCAGCACCCTCAACAGCCATGTATGTGGCACGGAATCGTAGGCTTTCTTGTAGTCAATCCAGCATGTCGTCAGATTCTTTCGGTTACGGCGGACCTCGGCCATATCAAAAATAAGGAGCTCCTTCGTACCACGTGCCCCACTTCTACATCCATTCTGAGAGATAGACATTATAGAGTTACTCTCTATGTGAGCTGACAATTTAGCTGTCAGAATGGATGTAAGAAGTTTATATATTGTTGGTAAACAGGTAATTGGTCTATAATTTTTGGGGTCCGTGGTACTACCTGATTTGTAGAGTAGGTGGGTTATGCCTGTAGTCATAAAAGCTGGGAGCGATCCTGATTCGAGTGATGACTGGAACTGTGATGCCAAACAGGCATGTGAGCTGTGGAGCCATTTTAGCCAGAAATTGTGCAGTCCGTCCGGTCCCGCTGATTTCCAGTTTGATAACGAACGGACTGCACTGGCGACATCATTTTCACTAATAACTATTGGCTCCATTGCTTGTATTGACTCACATGACTGCCTGACATCCCGTATCCATTCACCCTCTGTATGACTAACAGGCACCGACCAAATGCTACGCCAGAATGAACTGGTGTCTTTAGCATTGGGTCGGCACATATTAGCCACATCTGAATTAGGTTGCTCCCATCTTCTATAAACCCACCTCTCATCTTTTTGGAACGAACGATTCAAGGTGTATCTATCCACTCTCTTCTTGTAACGTCGTATACGGTTTGCCCACGCATAAACTTTCTGCTTCAGGAAGTCAATGCGCTCTGTGACTCGTAGCAAATATTCACGAGGACTAATTAGTCCCTGAAAATGCTCGAGTTACAAAGCGCATTACTCTCGGGCGTGTATTGCCAGACCTGAAGCAGCACAGCTTGCCAATGAGTGCCCTAGTCTCGGCGATACGACGCTCAATTCTGCATTGCCAGCCAGGCACGGTGGATTTAGGTCGAGTAGCTGTCTCAGTACCTGAGAATTTCACGCCAGCTACTCGACATACCGTGACCGCCGCACAATACAGAATTGAATGTGTATCAGTAAGATCGACACTGGACTCGAAATATTTTGGTAACATCGAGTCTAGGGCACACACTAGCGCTATGTTTTTTCTATGCGTAGGCAAACGCGGTAGCCGCGGTCTGTTACTGCTACAAGTGGATCGAAATTCATGAATCGCAAGCTCCAAAGCGCTCCTTAATTTATCATTGTACTGAGTACTTACGGTTATAGATCCGTCATCAGTTACTTCATCATCAGGGGTAGCCTGTGGTGTTTCACTAGTATTAGTATGACCCACAGGTCGTGACGAAGAAGGGGTGACGAGGCTACACTGCACGTCTGAGCGAAGTCTCTCAAGTACGGCGTCATCCAACAAGCGACAGCGTTGTATGGCCCGCACCTGATCCGACAGGCGTTGTGCCGAAACGTTGATAGATGGTTCAAGTTCCTGAAACAGAGGCAACATACGAACACGCTGAAACAGAGGCAACATACGAACACGCACGCACGCATTATTATTATTATTATTACCACTTCGAGGAAAACGTTTTGAGTCGATAGAAGCCATAAAAGAAAATTCGCTGAATGAGCTAAAGGCCATACCGCAAAGACTGGGTAAAGCGGTGGAGATGTTGTATTGCAAGCGATGGGGCCTACTTTGAAGGCGATAAAATAAATTTAGATGAATAATTTGTATTTTTTGTTTTATTGACAAATTCCCTATACTTAGTATACAGAATATATATATATAAATCTTAATATTTAAAATCAATCCGACGTTTTGAAGTATCTACTCCAAAATCAAATTCAAAGAGTCCGTTACATACAAAAATACATACCAAGCTAATAAAAGCGTGTTCAAAAATCACTCCAGGCGGGATGGACGGATTAGATCTTACACATATCACCGTCGATCTAAACCACCCCTAACCAAGAACGGAAGATAACGGTGGTTCCTCGGAATTGTTGGGAAGAAAACATCTATAAAAAACACCCTGATACCTGATGGTGACGAGCCAGAGGTGGTGGCGCGCTCGCGTTTTGTCCAGCACGCTTCTCAAAAAGGGAGGAAGGCTTACATTGCTCCAAAAAGGCGTGCTTGCCAACACTGGCTCGCTGAGGACACTCAGGGGCTGGTGGACAAACCACCTCTCCCGGCAATAAGTGTTATGTGGAGACACTGTTGGTTTATGTCGTTTCAATTACAATCAAATTCGGGTGGTATCCAAAGGTAATAAATTATGTTTTTTTTTAAAAGGCAAGTTTTTATTCCGAAATTCAGTTGTACTTAACCGAAAAAATAGTTTTATAGGAGGCGAAGACCTTCGCATCTACCATGAAGAAAACATCTTCATCAACACGCAACTTAAAAGGATTTCAAATACTGACCGAAATAAACGAATAAAAGTCAAGAATTCTACGATTTACCTACAACCTACAAATTACAAACTTCACGTCACTTCTATTCAACTAAAACCTTCTGAGCAATATCCCAATCTTAGAAACAATGTGCCTCATATGATTAAACATTAAATTATGGTCGGGTTAGCCAATTTATTTGGATTGGATTTCTCAAACAAACTGTCATTGTTAATCGCTATTGTTAACTAAGAAGACACATTCTTACTTAAGTAGTTAAAAGAATAAAACCTGCGTGTCGCAAAATGTGTGTGTCGTCCGACATTTGAATTAGAAATAAGATAATTAGTTATAATAAATATTTACAAAAAGAAAAATAAACCGACTTCGAGAAACAAAAGAAGATACTGAAAAATAAAAATAATTCAAAAGACAAAATAGAGTAAGATCCCAGGAACACCAGTAATCACTTATTTTCTCAACATTGTCCCATACATTTTATATGGGAAAATGTAACTAAGGGAAGTATGTACCTTGAGTGTATGCATACCTACTACTAGCTAGTTCCAGTGGCAATCTTTCATTGTTAATAAGGTGCTCAAGGTAGGTTGGTAATATATTATATATTTAATATATATTTTAATATTTATTTTAACAATTTATTATGAATTGCTAGCACCGCGACGACGACGTTCCGTCGGCGGTATCTTTTATCAGAAACCTGGAGCTCCCAAAAAAATCAATACTCCTAGCCAGTAATCAAACTCATTGATTTTGAAAAATAAAATACATCCATATTATTATATAAATCCCCTCTTTTATTTACCTATAGGGGTATGTAATATAGTCACCAATTATATAGGCGATCTCCGAATGTCACTGTTCTAACATAACCTAACCCTAATTATTCATTAACAGCACATAGTGTCTGATGGTTACATATTATATTTAAACGTAACATAACATAACATAACTTCACGCCTGTATCCCCGAAGGGGTAGGCAGAGGTGTATTACACCCACGTTCTGTTTAGGTCCCAATGTAATAGGGGGCGAGCCTATTGCCATCTACCGGGCACATTACTAAGCGAGCGATAATCAACATTATTAATACACACATAACTTCGAAAAGTCAGAGGTGTGTGCCCGGGGCGACTGGGGATCGAACTCGAGACCTCGTCTCGGCAGTCTGTTACGTACACCACTGGGCTATCGCCGCTTCCGCTATTTAAACGTAACATAACTATTTTCGAGATAATTACTATCATATCACTAATTTTACATTTCAGCTAATAAATGTTATTAGCAACGTAACCTTCGTGATTATATTTACCATTACACGCTAGAACTGACAACGATCCAATTTCCATACCCACCACTTTTAAAATTTATCCAGCGCGTTATGAACATATAGTTATGTTGAAAAAAATAAAATAACTATATAGGTAGTTATTATGATACGTAACCCAAATTAGGGGTATGGGGCCCCGTCAAGATCTGAGGGGCCCAAACCTTACCTGCTAGCCAGTACACCTGATAATTGACGGACGAGGCTCTTGCGCAGACTTTCTTCTCGACGATGTTTTGGATGTAACAACAACCTAATACCACTTTTCCTGACCCGAACTTCATGCACAGTAGTAGTATTCACTAGGTATCGCTGGCCCAAGACAGTCGACAAAATACAGCACATTGTTATTTAACACAGATATTAAAGTACACCCGGCTAAGTGCGTGTCGAGCCACATACAGTAGGGTTCCGTATTGGCCCATCATAATAATGCATCATATTAATACAACTTTCTTATGATGACACTCTACAGGGTAGCCGATAGAAAAAAGAAACCATGCTCACTTTACGTGTAGAGTAGGTTAGGTACCTTAAAAACTGTACTGCAAGCAGTTTGTATTTGCAAAATTATCGTTACGTAAATTAAATCTCCTGTCTCCTTTCAAGTAATATCCACTAAAACTAGGCGGAAACCATCTTCTTCATCTGAGCGCCAATCCCAGTTGCTCTCTCAGTCCTCTTTTCCACAATTTAGTTAATACTTGTTTTTACGGGCGCGACTGCCGTCTGATCTCGGTAGGAAAGCCTGTTGTATTCCATGATTTTTCTTCACTCAAAAAAGTGCTCATACGGAAAGTACTCAGCGGAAAGTACTAAAGAAGTTTTTTTTCACTTCGAAAAAAATAATATCTGATATACAAAACACCTTTTCTCGGCTCTTCTTCTCATAACTTTGGTGGAAACCCGACCTTACGCAATCGTCAAGCCTACCTCACTTTTTCACCTTTACAAAACAGCGCTTATCAAACAACCAAGTGCGTAATACCTCTTAACCGATTAACGAAATACCTCGATAATATTGGTAATTGGACCACAAACACGGAATATGTACAAACCAAACAGACTACCAATATAACATAGAAATGCTATTATAAATGGAATAGCTTTGTGTAGGGTTGCCTGAGAAATTTCTGTCCTTTTTATTATTATTATTAGCTTTTTATTAGCTTCACCTGTATGTTTGTATGTTTGAAACCGACTCCTTTGGGCGCGATTATGACCCACTTTAAACGGCCAGATTTCGTTCAAACTTTGTGGATTTATCGAGGACCGATGACAATACATTAATTTGATAAAATTATAATAAAAAATAAAATAAAAAAAAAAACAGACTCCTTTGGACTTTTGGACCTTTGGAAAATTATTGACACACATGAGTAGAGTGATTATCATTTTGATAATATCTTAAAAAGCACCCCACGCTTTTTTAAAAATGAAATACATTTTTTATTTACACTATTATTCATTTATATTTATTGAAATTTTTAACAGTATTCTTAATTTAAATTTATTAAAACTTATTCTCAATTTTTTTTAAACGGTTTTCTATAAAAAGCTTGTTTTTTAGTTTTTTTAAACTATTATTTATATACAATATGCATGCTTTTTTTAATATTTAGTCCGTCAAATTGACTGCACCCCGCCTGATGGTAAGCTGAGATGAAGTCCAAAAAGTAGTGGCCACCATTTCCAGAGATTGTCTTTAGAATTGTGGCCCGTACCGAGACGGCTTCAACAGATGTTTTTTCACGCTCCGCTTAAAGAACGCAGGATTGTAGGAAGAAGGGAACACGTGTGTGGGTAAAGCGTTCCAGTTCTGTATGGTCCGACAAAGAACGGAGTCACCAAACCGCTTGGTTCGCGATGGTATCGATTTCACTGTATGAGGATGACACCTAAGTCCTCCACGTGTTGTTCGGGACAAGAAGGGAGAAGGAATCAATTGGAATAGCTCATGGGAACATTCACCATAGTATATGCAATAGATTACTGCAAAGGAGGCTATATCTCTACGCAGCTACAGAGAATTGGTGACCTCAGGACTATCGATGATCCGGACTGCCCGTCGCTGCAATCTGTCGAGAGCGTCTAAAAAGTACTGAGCGGAGCCATCCCACAGGTGAGGGACGAACGTGAGTCTTATATAAAAGACACCGCTGCCCCGGCGTGAAAAACCGCCTCACCCTGTTAGCACTCCGAGTTTAGGTGAAGCTGTATTAATAACGCTCTCGATGTAATTTTTGTTGTTGAGTTTGCAGCGAACATCCATACCGAGCATGTTGATTCTCCTTCATGTTTTATGTATTTAAAACTAGCTGAATCGGCAAACTTCGTTCTGCCTTAGAATCAAGTTATGTTGGTTGCCTACCTTATCAGCTGATTTATTCCTTGAATGTCTAATATTTTTTATTATTCTAATTGCTAGTAAGCCGTAGAGGGCCCAGAGTCAGACGAGATGCGAGGGAACTGCCTTATTTGGTCACATTACACCTCGGCATTAGAGACCCGAAACGGCGTGAGTTTCGATCAGTTGGAGTACGACATAACTACCTCCTCTAGCCTGGTGGGGTAACCGCGGCGATCGATAATCGAGGATCTCCATTGGCGGGTCGAGCATGCTACCATAAAAAAAAACAAATAAATTTACGAGATGTGTAAGGCTTATAACGATTATACTACTTCACTTTGTGGGTTTATGGGTATATCTACTTGTTATAGCTATTAAACTCATAAAATGTGTATTTAAAATTTATAGAGTACATCTAATCGTTAAATCTTAAAGTAAATACTACTCAATCTTTACATATTAAATATACATCCTTATTATAGTAGGTGCCTTCAATATTTTGCTTATTGTCTTAAACTCATACCGACGACGCATCGTGATTTGACCATGGATAAGGAAACACATAAATGAAACAACTGTAATATTAATGATGAATTAATTATTGATTGATACAATAACAAAAGCAAGCCGAATTTCTCAGGCACGCACATCGTGATCATCCTTGAAGTGATATCTCATCGCGATTAACCTTGTCACTCCCATTGATGTGTGTAGGTCCAGAAGTTATCAACCTGGAAATTAAACAATACTCACACGTTTATTAATATTTAAGTGGATGAGTCTTTGTCTTAGCCATCAATCATTGTTATAAAATCATTCATTAATCATCAAAATATATGATGAGATATAGTGTAATATTTAATGATATACCTACGATAAAACATTCTAATAACACTGCTCATGCTCTGATCTCGTTAATGTATTGATAAGTATCTGAAATTCGTTTATTCAATTAAAATAATGAATAATATATCATGTATACTATTATAAAATTGTAAAATGAGTCGCGTCTGTACAATTAAATAAGATATTTAAAATTTAATTTTAATTAAATTAAATTTAAAATTTAAATAAAAAATACTTGGGTTATGTGCTCAGCTGAGGTATCTGACACGTCCCAGTTATTATACGTCTTATGGCGACGCTGGAGCTATCTACCGTAATTCTTGCGAACTACGGAAACAATGAATAACTTTACAGTCATTATTAAACATTGTTTTTTGATGACTCCGCCTAATTAATTCAATTAAATTTTTAAGCATTTTGTACGCTTACTTTTTTCTAAAGGTTTAGATCGGACAAAGAGAACATCTAGAACAGGACTTGAAGCCGCGACTAGTCCCTTACAGGGGGAATGCTCTGACCAGCTGAGCTATCTAGACACGTCCTAGATATTCGAATTCTCCGATATATTCTATACGCCTTAAGACATTCAAGTCCCGTTCTAGATGTTATCATTTTCCGATCTAAAAAAAAACAAATATTTTTTTGAAATTCTTGTATGGTTATCTGTTTGTTCACGATGAACGCAAAAACTACTGAACAGATTTTGATTTGGTTTTATCTATTAAGAAGGCCTTGATTAGACTTAAAATCTACCGTATTTTCGATTGAAATTGGTTCAGTAGAACCACAGATATGGCCAAAAAACTATAACCGACCTCCACACAGGCGGAGCCGCGGGCATCAGCTAGTCAGCTGTAAATTAATAAGTTAAGTACAAGATTCATCATCATCATCCTAGTGTTAATCTAGGTTCAATTCAAAACTTGCAGTTTGTAAATTTTCAGTTTGTTGGAATCTTACTTTATTTTTCTCTAAGTATGTTCTCCGATTATACTTGAAGACGGTTGTACCAATTGAATTTTGTTTTGTTTGAAAGGGTACAGGTACTTCCTATGTCGACACGGAAGCCTCTCGTACCTGATACGTACGTGATCTCCAGTAAGGGGAGCATCGGGGACCACCTGCATCGGATCAGGAAGGAGCCAACGCCTGAGTGCCATCACTGCGATGCGAGAAGAGGACTCGGGGCTGCACACGCTGGCGGACTGCCCAGCGTGGGAGGCGCCGAGGCGTGACCTTGTGGCAGCCATCGGGGTGGGAGTCCTCTCGCTCGGTGGCAATGGTGCGCAGCGCGAGCGCGTGGGCCGCCGCCACCTCCTTCTGCGAACATGTAGTGCTCGCGAAGGAGATGGCGGAGCGCGCCCGGTAGAGGTTTAGAACTCTCCCGGCCCGCCGAGCCCGCAACATGCTCGCCGCGCGTCGCATGCGACTCAGGCGCCGGAGGTCGCTTAACGACCTCCGTCCTCCATGAGCGCAGGCCTGGGGGTGACAGGTGCCCTCACCTGTCACCCCCAGGCCTGCGCCCAGCAGAAGCAGGCCGGGCCGACGGGGCGACTAGCGCCCCTCCCCCAAACCGGGGCTAGACGGGGACACCTTGGTTCCCAAACCTGAGGGGGCCATCTCGAAACCGGAGATGGCCCAGGGTCAGTCGGGGAGCAAGGAATATGCTCTATGGGCAACCTTACACTCCGGCGTCTTAAGACTCGAGATGGCGTGCGGTTTTAGTCGGTTTAGCTGGCGAATCCGAAGGGATTTCCGCACGAAAAAAAAGGTACTTCCTAAGTAATTGCCATTGTATTCAAATCATGAGTCGCATACGAAGGATCGTAAAGAAATCAAGGGCACTCTACAAAAATTACAGATACGCGTATAGCGATTTGAGTGTTTTTTTATTATTATTAACATTATGTACTGATGAACCTACGGTGACGGTAACTTAGTGAAATTAGGATGATATTATTAATTACCGGTGCATTTAAATACTTTAGCTTGGCAAATTCAAGCGTGACACTCCCATGGTCCATACGGGATGAGGTTCGTAAGGCACGGGGAGGGAAGTCCTGAAACGATCGCGCACCATCCGCCCTGTCTTACGCCCATCATCCCGCGCGAACCATGGAAGTGTACGCATAAATTTGCCAAGCTATAGTCGCATACCCCTAGAAACACAACATTATGCAAATAAATAATGCGATACATTTCGTAGTGGGCAGTGCCAAATTTGAACGGAAGATCTTCTTCGCCCACAGATATTAAAATTAAATGTAAATAAATTAAAGGAAGTTACCTGTATCCTACAGGAAACCGCAGATAAATTATAATTTCCTTTGCAATATTATATGTAGGTACTATCATTTACTGGTAATGCAACAGACACGAGGAACGTATTTATACTAGCTATTAATTATGGCGTTGCAGCGATGCATGTTTCATTCAACGAAACTGCATGCAATACTTGTAATAAAATAGGATCGAACCGCATAGTGAAGGTCGGTTTGCGCAATAAATCGAACCGCATCTGGCAATATAGTTTTTAGTTCCCATTGTAGAACTGTGACGTGCATCACGATTGCTATTGCTCTACTTCCTCGGATATGTTAGGCACTAAGTTTAATAGATAGACGGTATTACGAGGTCCCTTTTACTAGAATAAACGAGACCTTCTCTCTCGGTTACAGGCTTAATTTAATCGTACACCCACAACTAGGTGAAGGCGTCTGCCGTTTATCAATGCAATGACGCGTAAGTGATGAAACAATGTTTAATCTTCTTACTGTCGTCATTATTAGTTATCTTTAAAAAGATTATAAATATCATTGACTCACAACAGCAGTAAGTTAAGAAAAGAACCTTTTTTTTTTTTCGTGCGGAAATCCCTTCGGATACCCCCCCCCCCGCCGGCCAGCGGGGGCGGTTATGTCAGGCTTGAACCGACTAAAACCGCACGCCGTCTCGGGTCTTCAGACGCCGGGGTGTAAGGTTACCCATAGAGCATATCCCTCGCACCACGACTGACCCTGGGCCATCTCCGGTTTCGAGGTGGCCACCTCGGGTTTGGAACCCATGGTGTCCCCGTCTTGGCCCGGTTTGGGGGAGGGGCGCTAGTCGCCCCAGCGTCCCGGCCTGCTTCTGCTGGGGTGACAGGCGGCCCTAACCTGCCACCCCCAGGCCTGCGCTCATGGAGGACGGAGGTCTTAAGAAAAGTACCTTACAAACCGGACGGCTTATAAATTAGTAGGCGTTTACATTTCATAAACGTATTGTCAGCAGAAAATAAATAGCGTTAGCGAGAAGCGTGTAATGTGAATATTCGTCATAATATACGTGAATGTTGGCCAGAAGAAAAAACAGAAAAAAGTTTTCTCACACACTTAAACCACATAATATACACTTTATCTATTCGTGTGCTTAAACCACAACTATCTTATTATTTTGTGCCTGAATCTAGTTATACGTATGTCACAATAATAAGCACAGATAAATTTAATTATATTTGTAAAGCACGACTCTGATCATGCAAACGTTTGTATATTTGTGTATACAAAAAAATAAGATAAGTTTACGCGAGTATTACACATTGAAATAATTTTCTTTAATATAAATTCATCGATGCTACGCAATTGCTTGGTGTTATTTTATTATCTGCACTGCATCGAAAACATTTCGGTTGTTTTTCAGTAGCCACTATAACGGGAAGACCAATATAATAGCTGTCTCATATATTATCTTGAATTGTAAAGTTCTCTGAAAGTACCGAAACTTCCTTCAAATAATTAGCAGTAAGTGTAACGCAGTGCCTATAACCCCAAAGCCTAACTGTCTTGAAGTTTCGCTGTGTAGATATTGAACCCAACTGGTGACACATTCCAAGCATCTTCTTTTAAAAAAATACACTAATTGTCCCTTACGTAGTCTTCTTCTTCTGTCGTGTCGACGGCATACCATTTATCAAATTTTATTTACTTAATGCGCTATCACCTTGATTGCGTTCTCAGAGGCGCTCATGAGTTTCTCCGGTGTACATACTCGTGTAGAGTAACTCCAAATTCACACCACGGGTCCACCTACAGGATTGGCGCTTGGATAAAAAGTGTTAGATAGGTACCTAATCTTGGCGGGGTGCGACTGGTTCAATCACCTCCAAGTTTGGTGCACCCTGGGCAACGTGGGCGATGAAGCATCATTGATTGCTCCTCTGGAGTAGCTGACGTCAACGTCAACGGCCAACGGCCCATTGCACGAGGGGGTCGGTGTATGGCGGGCCTGCAAGGCCCGCGGGAGTGGTCGCTCCAGGTACCCCTCTGCTGTTATCAGAGGGGACACTGCGAATGGCCCACGGTCAGTCGGAGTGCGAGGGATATGCTCTATGGGTAACCTTACACCCCGGCGTCTGTAGACCCGAGACGGCGTGCGGTTTTGCGTTTGTGCGCTGGCCGGCGGGGAGGTATCCGAAGGGATTCCAGCACAAAAAAAAAAGGTAACTAATCTTGGCAGACAAACAAATTATTTGTTTAGTATAAAGTGTAGTGGGCTTTTTATTTACATATTTTGTATGCGTTTTGTAGTCAACAATGTATGGTTATAAAAAGTAACTTTCGCCTTTCGTGGACATATTCTCCGTGATTTGATAATGACGTGGAACAATATCCGTTTGTAATTATTTCGTTTCATTTGAGTAACCGTCAAATAAGAGATTGGCAGGAATAAAGTTTGTGGATGTGACTTATGATGGCGTGAATAGCATCATTGTTACGCTCGTTAAAAACTTGCATTTTGTATATTTTGTAAATTAGGCACTTATCTCACATTTTTTGGATTTGATAGTAAGACGGCAGTAGCTCCCGTAATAGTCAAAACCTACTCAAAACAAAAAAAAATACAAGAAGTAGAAAAACGGAACCCGGGTCCAAAATAGGAAGCTCTGGAGGCAACCGGTACTAACAACGGCGTACAGGGCATACATCACATGAAAAAAGGACAGATTCACTATGATAGCACATTATAAATAGGCTCATGCTCTATTATTTACATGGAACCAAAAATCATTTTTGACAAATTGTGGATTTAAAAGTGTAAGTACACCTCTACTCGTTGATGTCTATATTACTAATCTACCTATCACTTCGAGCGTTTACAGGCATGCATATATTATGAAGATAATGTTTGCAATCGCCTATGTAGAATGAAAATCTTCCTCTTATTCACTTGTTGTGCTTGCCTACAGGTTTTAACCAATACTTCTTGAAATATAGAATTAATGGGTTTTTTTACTTTAGATTGTTTTTTCTGGGATCTACCATAATAAACACTTGCCTACTAATAAATGTATTCATCAAAATGTATATTTATACTGCAACCTGCAATACCAACCTTTATTATAAACGTCGACACATATTTACAGTAGGCACCTTTTTTTTAACGCGCGGAAGCACCTTCGGGCTTCACCACACTGGAGCTAACGGTGAGGTGGGTATGTCGGTCTTGAACCGACTAACATCGCACGAGTCTCTTGCATCAGCCATGTGGTACTGGGTATCTGGTGTACCTTAGAAAGGAATTCCCAGAGTGCCCGACTGGTTCCAATCGTCAGCTTTGCTAACCCCGACGCATTGTTGGGGATCCTAACTAAATAAACAAATATATCCAATGAATTTTTGTTGTTTAATCAATTCTCGTTTATTTTTAAATTTATGATTACCGTTCATTGTTTTTTTCCTTTAAGCAAATTGCGAGAGTAGTTATTGGATACGGAACTTACATAAGATAGCATAATTTCCAATTCCATGTTAGGTACTATCTATGGCAATTAGATGTTGAAGCACCCAACATACAGTAAACAAGAAAGTTTAGCTCTGCGAATAACCGTGGTGCAAATATCTGCAAATGTTTATATTACTAAAGCAACTCCTAATGTCTTCAAGTTACAAATAGGTTTCCAAAAGATAAAAAACATAGCAGAACACAACGTGGTACCTACCTATATTTTTTTAGGTTTTAAATCATTGATAAATAAGATACGAGTAAATGAAGTACAGCATATATCAGTAGGCGTGTTCCCCTATTTGGAGTTAGACGGGCTAGACACAATAGTTCTCCGGTATTGTACTTCAATCAATTAGCCTATTGCTCGACATAAGCCATCGGTCTTCCGGAAGATGGTCTTTGCCACTTCAGCTGTATTAGTAACTTTAATTATATTTCTGGTGTGACTTGTTTTGTCATAACTGGCGAATCGTGGGTGTGTAATACACCTCTGCCTACCCCTTCGGGGATACAGGTGTGAAGTTATGTGATGTGTTACGTTGTTTTGTCCCTATTCGCAATTTTTTTGGTCGACTAACCCTCTCTCTTTATATTATTTAGTAGGTATAGGTAGATTCAATCTTCATGTTCTATTTTTGACACTGAAAGTAGGCTGAATAAAGTGGTGGGTGGTATGAATAAGTTTTGAACGTAAGATCGCAACCCTGGTCTTCACCGTGAAAGCAGATTGGACGCGTTGGTTTGAGAGTACCTTTAGTACACTAAATCACTCAGAGCTCGGACCGACAGTTTTACCAGTGCGACAAAGGTGTCGGATGCATATTGGCACATGTATTTCAATAGCAGCGATAGTTTTATCAGATCGTCGTAATGTGAACAGCGCTATTTAAATACATAATTATTATGCATTCGACACCTTTGTCACTCCAAAGTGTCGATCCGACCTAATGTGAAGTACCTCTGAATAGTAATCCTTAAGCGAACGACCGTATAACCAAAGTTTTAGCTGATAAATTCGTGAATTACCTACTTCATAATATGAGGATAACCGACCTACGATACCGACATACCGACACCGGGCAAGCAGCAGGATACCGGACCCGAGCCCCAAAATGGAAGCTTTAGCGGCACCTACGGACTTACTCCGTAGTTGCCGGGAAAGATAGGCGGTAAACGTCACTAACACTACGATCTCACTAAATGTTATCTCAAACTACAAACACAAACCAAACAAATATATATATAAGGGTGGTGCCCAAAATCTTGATGTTTAAAATCTAAACTCAAACACTTATCAAGAATTTTTAAATATGTATCCAAATTTGAATGCCTGACAATGTAGGAAATCCGACCAGAATGCTGCTCTAACATTGAATAAATTATCATTGACACTCACGTGATTCAAGTCTTCTCAACATCTGGGTACCATATAATAACGTCTTTCCGACACTGTTTGTCTTATGATCTGGTTTAGGTAAATTTTTAATAAATATTGGTAATTTTCACGGCAATCGCACTTTTAATCCATTTACGCAACTTTACCCAATCTACATCGTATCTATAGAAGTGTAGTTGTAAGCGGCGGAACAAGTCTTTGTTCCTGACCTGCTAGGTTTTAACTTTTTCAAAGTATTGACGATGTCAGTGCAGAAGTACGTTCCTTTCGTCACTATCGGTCGGGTCATATGCTTTTTGTGGTCTTCAACTGGATTTTATCTCGCTAGGATGACGGAAAGCCGTAATTTAATGTACGGTCTAATTATAAAGTGCGCATGTTATAGTATGATTTAGGTCCAATCCTATTTGGAACAATGTCGTATAGTCAACGATTTATGAGTGTAATCAATCGTTGATTACACTCACAGATCATCTTCCGCAGGCCTATACCTTTTTTTTTTTTTTTTTATCGTGCGGAAATCCCTTCGGATACCCCCCCCCCCGCCGTCCAGCGGGGGCGGTTATGTCGGGCTTGCACCGACTAAAACCGCACGCCGTCTCGGGTCTTCAGACGCCGGGGTGTAAGGTTACCCATAGAGCATATCCCTCGCACCCCGGCTGACCCTGGGCCATCTCACCACTAACAGCATCGCTCATCCTGTCTCCTCTGAAAGCAGAGGAGTACGGAGAGCGATGTGTTCCCGCCACGTTGGGTATTGGCCGACGATCAATGCCAACCCTATGAAGGGGTGAAGGGGAAGCCATTGACCGCCGCCCAGGGTGTACGCTCCGATTCCGTTTCCCCTGGACTGCAGCGGGATCGAAATCGGAGCGACACTCGAGGAGGTTAGCCAACACACACCCCCGCAGGCCTATACCTACATATTTTACGTGCTCAATTATGAATCAATCGCTACTTCGTGAGTAAAATATCATTACGGTTGAATTACTCTTTGAATCACGAGCTATTCGATTTGATAATTAAGTAGGTAGCTATTAAGAGAACTCACGCTGATGGTAAGTAGGTACCATCGAGGATGAAACGAAGTAGGCACACGTATCTACAAACAAGACGCGATGTATCTATTTGTATTAAAATTAATTAGTGATTACCGAAAATTAAAGTGGAATGTGCTTATACATATATAAATGTTTATTTTTAACTTGTTAATACCTAAAGTCAAGTATTATTGTAATTTTAAAGAGGTCAATGCCAACTTCATAGAAAGAAGAAACTCGCTTTTGAGAGTGATTGAGAGTTAAAAAGTTGGTAAGCCTTGACGTTATTATAATCCGGAACCGAAAAAATAATTGGATGTTTGAGCATGCTATTACGATAGCATTTCCTCGCATGAGAGTGTGTTCGAGTAAATTTGTCATCTTATATTAATAATTAATTTAAAAATTAAAAAAAAAAATTGTGTCGCATAGACACAAATTTATTTATAGCTAAGAATTATAACTGATAAATTACGATATCATATGATAAATTACGATATCATTGAAGGTGTGTACGAGAACCTACTTTCGTCATTTTATATTAATCATTAATTTAAAAATTATAAACCCTCGACACAAATTTATTTATAGCTAAGAAGCATCTCGATTATTTCGGCTTTCGAACAAAAAAGTTCGCATCAAAATCGGTTCATTCTTTCGGGAGCTACGATGCCATAGACAGACACACACTGACACGCCAAATCTATAACACCCGGTCGTTATTGCGTCAGGCGTATAGATGTAAGACCACGGTTGACAACGGATATTCATCCAAAGCCCCTGTTGACAACCTATAAACAACGTTTGAATATTGGTTGGTTATCTGACTGCGAGCTAAAACATGACTATGTTATCTTACACTTTTTTGTTTATTGTTTTATTTTGTTTATTTGGTATACACAATAGGTAACAATTAATTGTTTTATTTCTTACCTTCAAAGCGGTTCCAAATTTTGACTGTTCGTCTTGAAAACCGTAGAACAGATTCGGCTGAAATTTTGCACGAACATTTGGCTGGGGTATGGCCATAAGATTCGTTATATATCTTCACGCAATTATTGATCTATCAAAACTATTATTGATCATAACTTTGTTATTATAAGGCAGTCTTGAGAAAAATACGCACTTCGGTAGAATAAGTATATGGTCAACATTCAGACTATAAATTATCACGCTATAGCTAAAAGGTGACGCACTGGATTCAGATCAACACCTATGTTATACCTTTAACTGGTGCTGTTTGGGTGCTTTTGGGGCTCCATAAGATCTTTGGGGCCTAAGCTAACCTCACCTGCAAGCCGGTACAACCTACACCTAAACATATACACCGGTACACATTTACGGCAAACGGCAGTAGCTCCCATAAAAACCCAATAAACCAAACCGAGATGAGGACGAGGAGTAAGCGGATTCTGAACTCCGAAGAGCAAGCTAAAATTAAATAGAAGAATCTACACTTATAAATATTTAACAATTTTTCTTTGCGATGCATAGTCTGCCCGATATAACGTAAAAACCAATCGTAAACCAATTTTCAAGATGGTGGCCGCGGGACTAGAGCGACCCCACAAACATGGATTTAACTTTCCACTTACCCTCTCTTCATATCCAAAAAAAAATCCGTTCCCTGACTTTTGTACGCTAAGCATAAAAAAATTAACATTTCAATGGACTAAAATGACGTAAAAGATTGTTAATATGGTATTAATATTAGTAAGGTATTCGTCCCATTTGATTTAAGAGTTATAATTTTATGCATTTCCGTTTTTTTAATTTACCATCTTTGTTAGAGAGATTTGATTCTTATGATTGACCGTATGGATTGATGCCATAAAAGTACAGGAGAATGTTATTTTTCCGCAATTTAACCGGTTCGATTGTGGCAATCGAGTCTTCGACAATCTTTGAATGCAGTTTAAATTGTTTTTAAAATTAAAATGTAGTCTTGTTTCAGTAAAATTGCTATCTAAAGATTAAGATACTTTCCCTCCATGTGACATAGCCCTGGGACACCCTGTATAATATAAAAATACTCGACATAACCACCCCCGTTGGCCGGCGGGGGGTATCCGAAGGGATATCCGCACGTAAAAAAAAAAGCGGTCCGGCCCGGGAATAAATTGGTAAAAAATCCTATAACCCGATTGCACCGCCACCGGAACCAATTGTAAATGTAAGCAATAAGCTTTGATAATACATTTCATGCTTCTTACTTCAAAAGTTATCAATATCCATATAACGAACTTCCATACAACCACTTATACCTTATTAGCCCTCTTAGGGGTGAAATGTTGAATTTTTTTTACTGGTGGTAGAAATTTGATGACACAAATTTGTCACAAAATTCGGCCGGGTGGGTACCACCGTGCACGATTACGAAAAACCCTCTATAGTAATCCGATTTCGGTTTGATTGCGTTCAGGGGTCAGCAAGTGCATAGCCGGGCAGGGGGGGGTAGTGGTTGCAGCACTAGTGGGACCGGTGGGTGTCACGCGGTGCTACGACGACAATCCTCTTCTGATGAGGCCATCAAGCTGAGTGCCACCATTTTTAACATGGTGCGTGTATGTAATGGTGACCCTCTTTCCTGAGACTTTACCTTCAGCTTACCATCAGGCGAGATGAAGTCAATATGACGTATCCTAAATATAAAAAAAAAACACCGATACATGTGTACATTTGTTTCTAGAGAAATGTTCACTTCAAAAAGTTCGCATATAGCACTAGCTAATGCCCGCGGCCACGCCCGCGCGCAGGTTGGTTATCATATTTTTGGTCATATCTATGGTTCTACTTAACCAATTGTAATCAAAAATATGGCAGACTTTAAGATAGATAGATAAGAATTTTTTGCGTCCATCGTGAACAAACAGACAAGAAATCCAAAATAAATATTTGTGTGTTCGGAGTGGTTCATTTAACATAACCCAAGTATTTCATTTAATATATCCAATGTACAGACACAACTAATTTACAATTTAATGATAGCACTAGCTGACCCGGCTGGGACTCGAGGTGGCTCTCCACAAATCCGAGGCTATGTGTTTTCACGGGCCTCGGAGGGGGCCACCTGCGGGAACCAGCATAACCGTAGGGGGCGTAAGCATCGGCATCGAGCCCACGATGAAGTACCTTGGGCTCGTACTCGATAGCCGATGGGACTTCGGACCTCATCTCCGAAGTCTGGTCCCGAAACTGAGGGGGGCTGCGGCCGCGCTATCGCGGCTGATGCCTAATGTTAAGGGACCCAACGCCCCCACTAGGAGACTGTACCTGGGGATCGTGCGAAGCATGGCCCTGTACGGGGCCCCAGTATGGGCCGAGACTCTGGCGGCCCGCAACGTGGCTGTACTAAACAGCCCGTTAAAAGCGATGGCCGTCAGAGTCATCAGGGGGTATCGCACGATCTCCGTCGAGGCGGCATGTCTCCTAGCCGGGACCCCTCCATGGGACCTGGAAGCGAGAGCCCTTGCGCTGCTGTACCAGTGGCGCAAGGAGGCGCTGGAGCAGGGCCATAGGCCAGAGCCCCGAGAAATCAAGGCTCAGCGGTCCCTGCTCCGCCAGGAACTCATGGAGACATGGAGGGTGCGACTTGAGCACCCCAGGTGGGGGGAATCCACCATTGCGGCGGTGAGACCGATCATGAAGGAGTGGTTGGAGAGGATGGACCTCTCCTACCGGATGTGCCAGATGGTTACCGGACACGGGTGTTTCGGTAAGTATCTGTGGCGCATCCACCGGGAGACGACGCCGCAGTGCCAGCACTGCGAGGATCCTGGCGAAGACACGGCGCTCCACACGTTGGTGGAGTGCCCTGCGTGGGCGAGTCAACGCCGGGATCTCGTTGCGGTCCTGGGCGTGGACGTTCTCTCGTTGGAGACCATGGTGAGGGCCGTGGTCTACGACGGGAGCAAGTGGCACGCCGCCACCTCTTTCTGCGAGCAGGTAATGCGCGCGAAAGAGACGGTGGAGAGGGAGCGGGAGAGAATCCTGCCCCCCGAGTTTCGCAGTCTGCGGCGAGGACGCCGCAGACTCATCTACGCCCGGGACTACCGACCTCCATGATCGGGGCCTGAGGACGGCAGTTGGCCGACTCGCCGTCCTTACAGAAGCAGGCCGTGGCGGAGGCGTGTAGTGTGTGCCCTACACACGCCTGCCAACTCACCGAAGCGGGATAAAACCCGACCCCACCAGGCGAGGCCGCGGTGGCGGCCAAAGCCCGCCGGCAACCCTGGGGTTATCCTTTCGAGGGCTTACCCGGGGTGCCCGGCAACGGACACTTGGGGAGGACACCGTGCGGTTTTAGTCGAGACACGACATAACCACCCCCGCAGGCCGGCGGGGGGGTATCCGAAGGGATTTCCGCACGTTAAAAAAAAAAAAAAAGCACTAGCTGACCCGGCAAACTTCGTTCTGCCTTAGAATCAAGTTATGTTGGTTAGCTTATCAGCTGAATTTATTTCGTGAATGTCTCCTTGCAATCCGGCATTAAAAACTCGAAACAGCGTGCGGTTATGACATAAGCAGCCCCACTCTGGCCGGGGGGATTACAGCAAATAAATAACCAAAAGGCACGGCATAGGCGGAGGCAAATCCAAAAAATCAAAGATCATGAAAATCGGTTCTTTCGTTCTCGTTTTGACACTAACACGACTTTCTTTTAAATAGCTAGATAGATAGACTATCACTGTCGGATAATGTTCGCGTTTAATTTACAATAAATAGATATTGAATTGAGTATTACTCATCTCCGTCGAGCAATCAATCTATCAATTGTCAGAGAGGTAAGTTACGCAGATGCTATTTTAGAACGTGACTTCAGACAAAAGGGATTCTAATTATCATTTAAGCGGTCTATGTACCAACTGTAGTTAGAATTACAAAAGTTTATGCTCGGTACTAAGAACCAATAAATTATGTTCCCCGTTGCGTGTTTTTTTTACGAAGTGGAGCAAGAATTTGTCACGAGGTTAACAGTTGCAGACTCGAGGAGAATAATTAGGATCTTTGTCACGTGGTTTTTAATGGTCTATTAAATGGGGAATGAAATTTAGCTGTATTCAGCTTGTTTTAGGTGACTATCATTTCACGGCAAAATGGGGTGGGTGGTATTTAGTCTGTAAGGCTACTGCATTGATACTCTGGCAGCTCTGCGTCTTCCAAATATGCAAAATAAGGCTAAATCAGAGAAAGGCCTAAAAGGCGAAAATGTAGTGATAGATGGTATGCATATTTTTATCCTCTTGAGAGGGTGACCTATGAGAGACACAATTAAAAATCCCTTTGAGTGTATTCTCGATAGATCTATTTGTTCGCACATAAGTTCACGGCCATTCATAAACCAATTTCGACATAATACCTATAACAGTAGCAAAAAACTGTTCAAGTGCGAGTTGAACTCGTGCGCCGAGACCCATTATACCGACATAATAAAATTGGTTTAATTGGTTTCTGAACCAATATTAACGATAAAAATTTATGGGCAAATTTTTATTTTCGCTGATAAAAAAGTTGAAAATTAAGGTAAATTTTGGTACGTACAAGGTATGGTACCTTTTTTTTTTTTTTTATCGTGCGGAAATCCCTTCGGATACCCCCCCTCCGGCCAGCGGGGGTGGTTATGTCGGGCTTGCACCGACTAAAACCGCACGCCGTCTCGGGTCTTCAGACGCCGGGGTGTAAGGTTACCCATAGAGCATATCCCTCGCACCCCGGCTGACCCTGGGCCATCTCACCACTACCAGCATCGCTCATCCTGTCTCCTCTGAAAGCAGAGGAGTACGGAGAGCGATGTGTTCCCGCCACGTTGGGTATTGGCCGACGATCAATGCCAACCCTATGAAGGGGTGAAGGGGAAGCCATTGACCGCCGCCCAGGGTGTACCGGCCGCTCCGATTCCGTTCCCCCCGGTACCTTGTACGTACCAAAATTTACCTTAATTTTCAACTTTTTTATTTTTCGGAATTTTCCTTTTACTTGTGCTGTAAGACCAAGGCTGTTTTGAAGTGAACGATGTATGCAGAACAATCTCATTTTTTTCATTTTATATTCATTTCAAATTTACCGAACTATTTCTTCTTTTTTTTGTATCGACTACCAATGACGATGCACTAGCTGTGGATCAACCACAGCTAGTGCATCGAATTCATTTACCTTTTAGGTACTTGTTGTATGGTGAAAAAAGATTACACTGTTGTTGCAAGCATCTATAGCTAACACTTACCGATTACCTACTATTAGGTGAGCCCTATGCTTGTTATGGTAAATGCTAAAGTTACACAAAACAATTACAGAAATATGCAATATGCTACCCTGAATAACACGTAATTCATCAAATATCTGATTAAATACATCACCCAAATACATTGTTACTTACATTGTATACCACTTAAACTTACACGCAATCGCAATGTTTTGGAAGCCAAAAACACCACCCCGGGACCCGATGACATTCCAGGCCGAGCGCTTGGTCTCTCTAGAGTGGGGCCGGACCGGGCGGACCGTAAATGCGATCATGCGCTTCGCGTGAGGGCTCTGGTGAGGGAAGCAGTTACCCGGGGCGTTGTGATGTTGATGGTGTCCCTAGAAATTGCCAGAAATTCAAGCTACATAGAGAAATTCGCTAGATGCCGTGGTTCGGACCGCTGTCGGCGACACGAAACCCTTCCACATCACCGTCGGGGTACACAAAGGATCCATCTTTATTTCTGGATATTCCATTTTTATACAATTATAATGTTCATTTCATTTTTTTATAAATTCCATTCTTATATCTGGATTTATTGCCGAAACAGTCTTACAATGTTAAGTATAATTCGTTGGCCCCACACTAGGCAAGCCTGTCCTTTGGGTGCCATTACGAGTACCTCTTCCGGTTTTATTGCTGGGTCATCATTATGACGTAGTCATATCTAGTAGATTGGTACGTAGTAGAGAAGTAAAAGCCAGAAAGGTTACTAGTTTTGCGATAAATTAGATATTATGTGGACTGTAGGTATTGCAAAAATTTGCTGGTTCGTTTCTGCCCCGCATAAACCACGTTGAAAACCACAGAACTGAACGGACCTGCAATTCCTTTGGCTCTGGTGTAAGCTGGCGCCGAAGATAGTCCAGGAGGTAACGGCTCAGCAAATATACAGGATAGCACAGCACAAAGTTCATTAAATGAATTAAATAATTTTAAAATAAACGACGGCCGTCGATGCGTGCGAGTGTCACAGATGCGGTTCACGGCAGTGCCGCTAGGGGCGCGCACAACCAGCTCATCGAAACATTCGATCAATTCAGCCGCGGAATTCAAACGTAGCAATGCGCGGCAGATTTAACCCAGATTGTATAGAATAACACCAAAGACCCGCGAGATTAACCAATTCCCCGGCCTTGAAAGGTTTGAGAGAGAGAGAGAGGGGGGTATATTGTCCTGTATTATAATAATCACCATCCCATCCTTTATAGAAGGAGAGGGCACGTTCCATTTTTGTCGAACCTGTAAGTTATGAAGGTATTCTTTTCGCCATCGCACCCAGAACGACTGCACTAACTTGTCCACCAACTCGTATCTACTCAAAAGATGAGAAACAGAATGTGATATTACACAAGATGGGAGAGATTCAAGTGGAGCAGTATGCAAAAAATGCGCTGGTGTCAGTGCTACCGGATCAGATGGGTCCGAGGTTAAAACAGTCAATGGGCGGGAATTTAATAAACTTTCGATCTGGGCTAAAACTGTATGAATTTCTTCAAAAGTTAAAATATGACTACCGATTACCTTAAACAAGTGGCTTTTAAAACACTTTATATGACTCTTCCAACAACCTCCAAAATGTGGGGCGTTTGGTGGAATAAACTTCCAAGAAATACGGTGTAACGATAATTCTTTTTTCAAAGTCGGGTTATACTCCTTTTCTAAAATGGCATATAATTCGCGAAGATACGAATGAGCTCCTACAAAATTAGTTCCATTATCAGAATAAAAACAATAGACGGGTCCTCGACGAGACAAGAAACGTTTCACAGCTGCTAGAAAGCAAGAAGTGCTCAAATCACTTGCAATCTCGATGTGCACTGCACGTGTATTCAGACATGTGAAAAGGCAAATATAAGCCTTGCGAATTTTAATACCCCTTCCACGGTATGGTGTCACTGATATCGGTCCCGCGTAATCACTTCCGGTGTGAATAAAAGCCTTAGTTGCAGCTTTTACCCTAGGTTCGGGTAAGTCGGTCATTAGGGGAGTACCTGGTTTAGGTTTATATTTAAAGCTAATATTACATTTAGAAATAATAGATTTAATTGTTCTTCTAGCTGATATAATCCAATACTTGGCCCGAATAATGGATGTTAATAACCCCGTACCCGTATGTAAGTATCTCCGATGATAAAACTGAATAAGCATAGTTACTATATGATTTTTATGTTCCTGTGGAACATCGACTACGACTGGGCGCTTCGCGGTATGCAGCGGGACGTACCGCGAAGCAACCGTAAAGGCCACGGCCAGGGTCATAAGAGGGTACCACACGATCTCCTTCGTAGCGGCGAGTCTCCTTGCCGGAACCCCACCATGAAATCTGGAGGCAAGAGCGCTTACAACTCTTTACAAGTCGCGCAAGAAGGTGTGGAAGGTGGGAAGGAATCCTGAGCCTCCACAAATCGAGGCTCAAAAATCCCATCTCCACCATTTCATCCTAGTGGAGTGGAAGGAACGACTTGGTCAAGCGAGCGCAGGGCACACCGAGTCGGTAAGACCCGCCATAGAGGATTGGCTCGCGCGGCAACACGGAAGCCTCTCGTACTGACTGACGCAAGTGATCACCGACAAGATGAGTTTCGGGGAACACCTGTTTCGAATCAGGAAGAAGCCAATGTCTGAGTGCCATCACTGCGACGAGAGCGAAGACTCGGGGCTGCACATACTGGCCGAGTACCCGGTGTGGGAAGTGCCGATCGTTGACCTCGTGGCAGGGAGTCCTCTCGCTCAGAACCATGATTGCGCCCATGGTGAGCCACCAGCGCCTCCTTCTGCGAGCAAGTAATGCTCGAGAAGTAGATGACGGAGCGGGCCCGGGAGAAATTTAGAATCCTCCCGGCCCCCTCTTCGGGGCGAGATAGGAACACCGTGGCTTACACACCCGAGGAGTCCATCTCAAAGCCGTAGATGGCCCAGGGTCAACCGGGTTGCGAGGGAATTGCCTTACACCCGGCACATGAGACCAGAGACGGCGTGCTGTTTTAGTCCGTTCGAGTCCGACATAACCACCCCCGCTGGCCGGTGGCAGAGAGAATCCGTGGGGGTTTCCACACGAAAAATAAAAAAGGTACGCTTTCGATTATCAACAAAGACGTTATGGTTAGTGTTTTGTTTTCTTACTAATAACATCTCTAGTGGGCGTAGTAGGTAAAGGCCCAGCAAGATTTGGCTAGGCTCCATAACTTTTTAGTCAAGTGTTCGATACACGAGGGACTTGGAAGTATTGTTTGAACATTGTTTTACGTTTTTTTTTTTATATCTAGGACACGTCAATTTGACTTCACCTCAGGTAAAGTCTAGGAAAGAGCGTCACCATTACATACACGTACCATGTTACCAATGGTGGTACTCAGCTGTGACATCCACCGGTCCCAATAGTGCTGCGACCACAATCCCCCCTGCCCGGCTATGCACTTGCTGACCCCTGAACGCAATCAAACCGTAATTGGATTACTATGGAGGGTTTTTCGCAATCGTGCACGACGGTACCCACCCGGCGGAATTTTGTGACAAATTTGTGTCATCAAATTTCCTCCTCCTACTAACTGAATTACATACGGAATGAGGGTCACCATTACAGATTAATGCTACGATGGTGATCCTCAGCTAAACGGCCTCATTATATGCTTTCTCACGCCCCGCTTAAAGAACTTGGGACTGTAGGAAGAAGGAAACTTTTTGCTTTGCTTTTTTAGTCTTTATGGTGCGGCAACGAAAAAAGCGCCAAAACACTTGGTTCTTGATGGAATTCTTTGCACCGTATGAGGGTGATACCTCAGTCTTGCACGTGTTGTTCTGTATAGGAAAGGAGAGGGTGGGACTAGGTAATTGGAACTGCACATCGGAGCACTCGCCATGCTAGAGGTGGTAAAACACTACCAAAGATCCAATATCTCCACCTAACTGCAAGGGCTCGAGGGTGTTGGTGAACTCAGAACTCCCAATAATGCGGACCACACGTCGCTGCAACCTGTCGAGAGCATCTAGTAAGTACTGTGCAGAGCCATTACCGACCAGCAGTTTTATACGCCAGAATGGATTTGTGTCTTGTACCGAATCTACCCTTTTTATAACCAGATTAAGTGGCGACTAAAGCAGATGAAATATTTGTGCGTCTCGTTTCATTTCACGACCTCACTAAATCGCACGGCAGGTCCAATTCAGATGACAATCATTGTGACGTAACTGCGCCAGCGTGCTCTCACGCCGTTCTACGTCTTAAATGGACCAGTGATAATCTAAACTTTAATATAGGCTCGTAGTTACTAAGGTTCGCAGTGCTCATCATAACCGAACCAAAGATTAAAGCGCTCAGCCGTCTGTACTGATGGTTGGTGATAAAAGTCAAATCATAGGTGATCATTGAATTTAAAATGTTAAAAAATTGTAAATCTAATTTTAGTTGATAAGATGAAGACCAAAGTAATATTTCTTAACGAAAATCTGTAGGTTCTAATAAAACATAATTAAATTTGATTACTTAAGTATACTATTTATTAGTAATTTTCATTCGCTTCTTTGATGCTAAAATCTGTGCAAGCATCATCTACTTTTGACGCTTCTTGTACCTACGTTATTTATTACTATAAGCGTACGTTTTTTTAATTATTCAAGCTTTCTCAATGAATTCATTGAGTAAGCTCACTTACTTATAAGTACATTACATACATATACTCACGCCTTTTTCCCTCCGGGGTTGGCAGAGACAACAGCCCGACATCTGCTTCTGTCATTACATACTTCACGAGCTTCCTTCTCTGTCATTAAACCTTTCATGCAAGCCCGCCGGTTTCGAGTGCTTTTGACCTGCCATTTTTTCAGTATCTCATTAATTTGATCAGTGTATGTTCTGCGGGGTCGACCCCGGCTTGCCTGCTCACTTACATCTGCCTTATATACTTGGTGTGTCATTCGCTCAGTACTCATTCCTTCAAAGTGCCCAAACCACCTTAGCACACCCTTTTCAATTCTAGTAACAACATTCTCTTTCAGGCCACACCATTCTCGTATATCTGTATTCCTCTTCCTATCAGCCAACCTTACTCCACACATACTACGCAATGGCCGCATCTCCACTCCATTCACTCTACTTTCATGATTTTTCTGCCATACCCAACTTTCACTTCCATACATTAATGTGGGGACTAGCACGCCGTTATGAACCGCCAGTCGTGCCTTCTTCGGCACTGACTGGCCACTCATGAAGGAGTGTAGCGCACCATTGACACGATTTCCTGCAGTCACTCTCCTTTCAATATCTCCATCGTATCTTCCATCCCTTGTGAACAAACTATCCAAGTATACAAACTCTGACACTTATAAGTACTATAACTAATATAATAATAACGCACTGTAGTTTCAGATTTACTACGGTTCCTTGCTTTGGTTAATTCACTCTTAGAAATCTACTGACAAAGATACCTAAATAGGGTAACTAACCTATAATTGGTATCTGTCCATTTGTTAACACTTTTGGATTTAAACTTAATCTTTTTAGTTTTGAATTTTGTACGGATCCACCATTACGATATCATCAGCGTGTACATGAGCAGCCTAATTGCTTAAAGCTAAAAGCTTAGTGGTAACCGAGTAGGTAAGCATATTCCAATCTTAAGCAATACTAGCCAGATCAGTCAGAAGGGTGGTCATTCCTAACACATTGAAACCTCTCCGTGCCTCGGAGAGCACGTTAAGAGCATCAAGCAGTATGTGGAGGTAATTGTGGCAGTCGCTTCACGAAAATATCGAAGTTCAACCGTCCCGTAGTTGGACTGAGAGTCAACCCCAAGTATATTTTACTGCAACAAAACCACCGGTGCCACCAGTCGAGCAGTTGTTTGTTCGCTAGATCCATTAGTCGACTCTAAAGAGAGGTCGTGATATAGTTGTATTCTAAAGCCGCCATCACACTACTAACGGTCCGGTACACCAGCTGATCGACACGGTAAACTTGCAGGTGGGGTTGGCGTGGGCCCCCAAGATCTTTGTGGCGTGTAGCTGTATGGGGACACCTAATTCGGGAACTAGAGTAGTAGGGAATTGTTTCAAGTTCCGAGTAAAGGCTTTATTTTTCTGTTTCAGATGGTACCCAAAAAAATATTCAAGAGTGCAGTCAACTTAATAGTTTTCGCGGTACAGTTGACAACGCAAGTTTCTGCCAGAACGCAGTTCGCCTCACACGTTAGTGTTAGCACACCTGCGCGGAGCTTCACGCACGGGGTCGGTGACCCGCTGCCATTGCTGGGTTCACGACACTACAACCGGCAATTTTCCTTTCGAAGTTTACCAAGTATGTGCCTTTACAATGTAAATCGTAATCTTTTAATATCAGTAGCAGTGAAGTCTTTTAATTATAATCATAACTAAGAGATTGTATAGGAATCTTGCAAGATTCTTGACCTTTATCATTATTACGTAGTACCTACACATAAAGTCACTTTTATACGTCTGTCTCTTTCTCTGGTAAATTTTGCCCGACCACTTTAACATATTTTATTAATACTGATTTCACAAATCATCATCTTCCGAGCGATTTCCCAGTTGCGCCCAAACTTTGCACTATGGAGCCCGAGGTCTGCTTATTGTTTTTGGATGGTATATTGGCTTTTCCGAGAGCGACTGCTGTCTGACCTCCCAACCCCGCGCGCAAAGTATGTTTAGCAGGTGAGGTTGGCTTGGGCCTCAAAGGTGTTGACAGGCTCAATTGAGGCTCGAATAGGGCCTCAAATATGAGTTTCACTGTGAATTAGATAATTTTACGCAAAGTTTAAATTTTTCAAAATTTACGATAGATGGAAAGTATAGCTGTGATAGTGAGCGAAGAGTTTTGGAAGGAGACCAAGCAGATGGAACGTATCTGAAGAGGCACGACTGACTGCTGTACACTATACATGGAGGAGTGTAGTGTGACCTAGTACTTATATGTTGGGTGTCGCGGAACGAGCATGAAAGTAAACTGCACGTTGGGGCAATGATAAGTCTAAGAAGTGTAGCTGGAATGACGTTGATGGACCAATTGAGGAACAATATGATAAGGGAACGTTGTGGTATGATAGAAGTGGTAGCGACACACATCCACGCATCCTTTCACTTGGTCACTATCAAGTGAAATGATGTACGAAACAAATTAATGAGATGAGGGTGAATGGGTAACCTGGTATAGGTCGACCTAGGCATACGTATGTCAATCAGATGGAGAATTTACGAGAGATAGCAACGTAATGTAATACCTTTCGTACAGTAATCTAATACACACACACACACAAAATATATATATATATTAAAGGTGTTAGATCGCAGACCACAGCACAGTGCATGCCGGTGCGGTCGTTAGTATACAGGTGGTTTAGGGGGCGATAAATCGGTTTATTTCTAACCTGACCCGAAGACGATCTTTTTTTTTAGCGTGTGGAAACCCCCACAGGCTTCACCCCCTCGGTGCCGACGATAAAACCGCACGGTGTCCTTCCTAAGTGTCCATTGCCGGGCACCCCGGGTAAGCCTCTGAAGGATAACCCCAGGGCCAGGGCTACCGGCGGACTTTGGCCGCCACCGCAGCCTCGCTTGGTGGGGTCGGGATTTATCCCGCGTCGATGAGTTGGCAGGCGGTGTAGGACACACACAACACGCCTCCGCCACGGCCTGCTTCTGTAAGGACGGCGAGTCGGCCAACTGCCGTCCTCAGGCCCCGATCATGGAGGTCGGTAGTCCCGGGCGTAGACGAGTCTGCGGCGTCCTCGCCGCAGACTCGTTTGTTTCTGTGTATTTTTAATTTTATGATACGCTGACTGGCATCTGCGGGTTACGAATGGCCTCGTTGAAAATCAGCGCCAGGCACCAGTCTGGCATATGCTGAACCAGGTCCTATTCAGCATGCCTGTGAAGTACATGCCTGTACTTGTTTGTTGTGTTCTCTTTTTTTCTTATATTTATATGTGTATCTCGTAAGTCAAGGTTGAATAAATGCTTTCTTTCGTTCTATCTATACTATCATAAAATTATAAATTAATTGTCTGTAAATTGGAGATATTACGATAAAACTTGGGTTATGTTACTTAACGAATCTGAATACAAAAATATTTTCTAAATACCAAACCTACTGAACGGATTATGATGCGGATTTTGCTATTAACAAAGGTCGTGGTTCGACCATGGTGGTGATTTTACCACAATTACTGGTGGTAGAAATTTGATGACACAAATTTGTCACAAAATTCGGCCTGGTGGGTACCACCGTGCACGATTGCGAAAAACCCTCCATAGTAATCCAATTTCGGTTTGATTGCGTTCAGGGTCAGCAAGTGCATAGCCGCGCAGGGGGATTGTGGTCGCAGCACCGGTGGGTTCACGCGGTGCTGCGACGACAATCCTCTTCTGATGAGGCCGTCAAGCTGAGTGCCACCATTGTTAACATGGTACGTGTATGTAATGGTGACCCTCTTTCCTGAGACTTTACCTTCAGCTTACCATCAGGCGAGGTGAAGTCAAATTGACGTGTCCTAAATATTAAAAAAAAAAAAAAAAAAAAATGTCGTATTGGCTACGTATTGGCTTCGCCAGATTACGGAACAATGAAAAATTCGTGCCTAACGGGACATCTGGTGGGTGACCAGATGTCCCGTTAGGCACGAAACTGGGCTGTGAACAGACATCGACCCGTCGAAAAGTAGGTAGGTATATAGTGCGCTAAATGTCTTCTATACATATATTATACCCCAGACCCGTTGTAATTTATTGACGCACACCAGGAATTGCCCGTATCTTAACTGATATCGAATACTGACCGAATAGTTTGAATACCTTCTTTTTTTTTTCGTGCGGAAATCCCTTCGGATACCCCCCCCCCCCCCCCCGCCGGCCAGCGGGGGCGGTTATGTCGGATTTGAACCGACTAAAACCGTACGCCGTCTCGGGTCTTAAGACGCCGGGGTGTAAGGTTACCCATAGAGCATATCCCTCGCACCCCGACTGACCCTAAGCCATCTCCGGTTTCGAGATGGCCCCCTTACTTGCTCTCCACTGTGCCATCTGCTAATCAGAGGGACACGTGGAAAGCTTCCGAACAGCCCTCAACAGGGCCGTCCTCGCCTCGGTCGGAGTTGGCCGTAGGCGGCAGCGTCTCTCCCACCCTAGGAGAGAGGCGCTGCTGCCTCCGTTGCCCAGGGTGCACCGCGTGGAGGTCCCCAACCAAGCACCTCAATAGTTTGAATACCTACCTACATACTTCGCCACTGCCTACATAAATGTAATTCCTGATTGTATCATGCGTAATATATAATTAATTAATTAATTTCAGTTTCAAACCAAAATCGAGGTTATCCTCGAGTGAAGCCGGCCATTCCATTCCGTAACGAAGACATAATAACCCACAGCGACAACACTCTCAACGTTTCTCCTTGGCAGTATAATAATTATATGGGTAGGTAAGCTTGCCATACTTAACCCAAACCCTTCTCTCATTTTCTTGTAAGTATACCACCATATTTCATCGAAATTCAGATCCTTGGACTAAAGATAAATCACTTAAGTACCTAAGTACTTAATCTTTTTATTATGCCGTTACCCACCCTCGCCCTTGGGACATCTGAAGTTGTAAGACAATTTCAGATGTCTGTTAGTTAGTTCAGAAGGTGTGTTACACCTTCAATCATTTTAAAAGCGAAGCTTCAGCTTAATCATCACTTTTCATTAAAATTAGATTTAGAATTGAGTTTTTTTTTTTGACAAAATTATAACATATTAAAATACCTACTTATTGTCCTCCGACTATAAATGCACCAACTAACTCAAACTTTTCCAAATCAAAAATTGAAGTTCGATTTCTCTAACTCACTCACTAGGCAGCGGTGAAGACAAATTCTTTAATTTACAGATGTTGCAATACCAGTCTTACCAGTATCGCCTTACAAAGTCGACTCACCAGATCCTGAATCTCTGTGGCCCGAGGGTCTACTAGTGCCTTCGTTAAAACCCCCACACTTTACCAGCAATCGCCGAAGTCAGGTATTGTCAGGTAAACCTTAAAATTGTAAACGAAGTTAAGTAGTTAAGATATTTTATTATCTTTAACTATTTACATTTATCTTCACGTTTTGAGGCTCTCACCTCGGAGTCCGGGGTCCGCTTTCCGACTTTTACGTCTCCACTTTGTACGGTCTTGGACATTCATGGTGGTGCAACCATTGGCAGGCATGTCATCTTCGACGTCTACGACGCCAAGCCATCACTTCTTGGTTCTACCCGTCCTACCGGGGCCCTGCGGAGTGTTAGGTTACTTTTGACGATGTACGAAGAAATAAGTCGACATCTCTCATTAATAATTTATAAGATAGAAAACGATCTATAGGGAATGGGAGCAGTTCAGAGGAAGCATTTCGGGCTATACTGTGTATCAAAGTACGCAGAATGATGCAAAAACCCTGGTGGCGCAGAATGATGCAAAAACCTTTTTTGATTAAAATCAGTACATCTCTATACCTAATTACTTTTAGCTGCCATTTCACATATTAGCCAATGCATACGTCATATAAATGGCCAAATATGATACTTTTCATCCAATAAAAATTAGGTTGAATTTTGTGCATCAATTTGCCCCGTCCCATAATAGGATCTGAAAAAACATTTGAATTATAAAACCTTGAATACTACAACGGACTTCAACTTAATCGTTCGCAACTCACAATAGCTGAATGGTTGTTTAAAGTTACTTTTTGTTAATTAATGCTTATAAACCCGCACATCAAAAGTAAGTAGGTACTGGAGTTCTCTCCCCAAACCGAGGCAAGACGTGGACACCGTGGTTCCCAAACCCGAGGGGGCCATCTCGAAACCGGAGATGGCCCAGGGTCAGTAGGGGTACGAGGGATATGCTCTGTGGGCAACCTTACACCCCGGCGTCTGAAGACCCGAGACGGCGTGCGGTTTCAGTCGGTTCAAGCCTGGCCATAACCCGGTGGCCGGCGGGGGTATCCGAGGGGATTTCCGCACGAAAAACATATAAAAATACTTTTTATTTTGCAGTACTTTCTGCAGTTCTGAATACTGGAAAGGTTTCCATAAACGGAGTGGCGGAGTCGCTATACCACATAGGCTAGAACCAACGTCAAATATTTTGCTTCTTCCTTCCTTCTTGATTCCTTTCGACAATTCGATTTTCTTCTCATTGTAAGCCTCAGTTGCGTGGCTCGAGTCAACAATATTGAAAGGAATACGGAAATAGGCTCACCCCCTATTACGTGGAACCGAACACAAAGTTTGGTGAAATGTGGGTGTTAATTCGCCTCTGCCTAACCCTCCGGGGATAAAGACGTGATTGTATGCATGGATGTATTAAAAATCGGAGAATCTACATAACATTGTTTATTGAAATAACATTCCGTGCTTCACTCTGAAGGCGCTTTGGAACAAATAAACTCACCTTACCTACCATACTACTATTGATTTTTATTTTTATTTTTTGACGTGCGGAAATCCCTTCGGAAACCCCCCCGCCGGCCAGCGGGGGCGGTTATGTCGGGCTTGAACCGACTAAAACCGCACGCCGTCTCGGGTCTTAAAACGCCGCGCGCCGGGGTGTAAGGTACATTATGAATTATCAAATAAATAGAACTTTATTTCGCAGTCGTTTATTAGCGATGATTTTTTTTAAGTAACCTTCCCAACCCCGGGTCCTCCGTTGTAGGCACGATGGGTATGTATGTATGTACCTATAACCAAACCCTAGTATAATTACGCCAATAGGTTCAAAGTCAACATTTATTTATTCTGTATAGACCATTAAAACTTAAAAAACATCAAAAAAAAATAAACTAATGTGTAGGTAGCAAATGAACCAGTTCGAAACGCGGCCCTGTCCTGAGAAGACTCCGGCAAGAAATTGAGCGAGCCATTTTTTTAATTTTAAGTACTAACATGTTTACTCAATCCAATTTCAATGTATTCTTTGAGCAGCATAGTGAGGGAGTAAACAGTTCATATCCAAGCTTGTTTGTCGTCGAAATATTCTTGAATTTTATAATAACCTTTTTGGCAATATAGTTTCAATTTGACTTATAAATTTATGAAGAGGGAGATCCTTCATTTCATAAGGTAGCTTCTTGTAGAGTCGTATACAGTTACCCTGGAAGCAATTACTGATTCTGTGAAGTCAACTATCACACGACTTAAGTCAGTAGTTTTTGCCGTCAGAAAATATTTCTGTGTTCAGAATTGTTCATTTAACATAACCCAAGGATTTTTTAAATATCTCCAATGTACAGACAACTAATTTTCAATTTTATAATTGTATAGATTAACACTCATCAGTTGTCTTCAGTTCTATAAGTAATAAGGATTACAAAAACCTTTGAGCTAGACGATTTGTTTCAGTGCTGCAGTAAACATTCTAGTTAACTTTTACCAAAATAGCGTATGAATGACATGAAATGGCTACAATTAAAACAGTAACTATCCCCTAGTAAAGCGCTACGCAAGACGTTTTAGTAGTTATCCATTCATTATTTTTGCGGCAACCGCTTGGCTACGTAGGTAACAAACGTCTGGCTAGGGACCCAAACTGTAACCGTAATAAAGTGTTTTAACACTGTTTTTTGAAACTGTTTTAGAAGAAACCCATTTATAAATGTAACAGATACGATACGAAGTGTACCTACCATATTCAAAGTGGTACGTTTTATGTGTTAATAATTTTAACAGAAATAACGTCCTAAAGTACTTGGGGGTGTACAAAATACCTTTTTTTAAAATTAGATTATAAATATGATAGGATAGTAAAGGACACAGTCCACGTTGTATGGAACTTCGGCTCAGGTGTGGACATTTTTTATTTAAATAAAAAAACTGCTATTTAGTAGCTGAAGCTATGTAGAAACCAATAATATGATTAGTTTAGTACCCAGGCTTACTTATAAAGCCCATGCAACAACCCACTGTCCTTCGGCCAACAATGCAGTTACAATAATATTCGTTTATTGCATTTAAATCTTTTATTGCATTAATACAATGTATAAGTTCCATCTCAACAGTTGAATTCGGGTTTTCCACGTCCAAGCGTAAGTCCCCATGTAAAGCGGGTACAATATCCAAAGAATTGCCAGGGTCAACGTTTAAAGCAGATACAGGGTCCTAGTGCAAGCCGAGGTCGTCGTTATAGTTATCACAATCCATTTTGAATCAGAATTCAATTCAATTCAATTCAATTCTTGATTATGGCCTTGTGGAGCAAACACCACAATTTTGCCAGTGTCGAGTTAGAGATAGACCAGTAAACGAAAGGAAGTTTGACCGTGAATCAGAATTATTCAAATAAAAACAAGAAATGATAGCAGCCGTACACGTCAAGCGAATGACATTTTTTTTTTTTTTTTTTTTTTTTTTTAAAGATGGTCGAGTGTTGCTAGCGTAAAACAATAAAATACCCATGCGCTTTACAATTTTACAATATCATTTATTTAAAAAAATACATTTTCGTCTTTAATAAAAAACATTTAGATAGTAAAAGAAAAATAATCATAACTTATGGGTGTTACAGACTTTTAAAATATCTTGTTACATTACATTTCAATTTATTAATCAGTCATTTTAAAATTATTTTTCCACTGATTTTTTATCTAAGCAACATCAACCATCTTTTTGTTAATGAATTGTGTGAATTGTACAAAACTCAATCATATTAAATATTTTCAAAAACGTTTTCAAAATGGACTCGTTTGATACTACAATATTGTGCCTAATATTATTTTATAATAAAAGAAGACTATCGCCATTTTCATTTTGCTACGAAACAGCTGTCCATCGGATAGCCGACTTTGGCCGTCCTCCTTTGGCAACGTAATAATTCGATTAACACTGTTAACAGATTAATATGTTCCATATATATAACTATTACACAATTGAAAGTGGTAATGATTAACAGATTTAATAGCACATTTATAAGTGTTACACTTTCATTCTGTAACCTTTTCATAGTGTAACCCATATAATTATGTAACCTTTATGAATGTGTTTTTAAGTCCCTGCGTCTGGCCACTCCACTTCCGCCGGGCCCAGGTATGAGGGGTATACCCAAGAAGTGCTAATTTGATGTCGTAAGGGATGACCTGTATGCCCATGGTCTCACTGCCATGGACGCCCAAGATTGTGGAGAAAATGGAGAAGGCTAAGCCGGAAAGCGGACCGAGGTCCGAGGTGAGAGCCTCGGCTGCGACCGGGACTAACGATAAGATGTAAGAAATTATTAGTTGATAATAACATAACATAACATAACTTCACGCCTGTATCCCCGAAGGGGTATGCAGAGGTGTATTACACCCACGTTTCGCCAGTTATGTTTAGGTCCCAATGTAATAGGGGGCGAGCCTATTGCCATCTACCGGGCACATTACTAAGCTGTAAGTTGATAATAAACTGTCAGTATTTACGGTATGTATACTCAGGATGATTGTTCGGAATAGCACCTTGATATAAGGTGTGTTAGTACATAAAAATATTAAAACAACTTAATATTAACTATTTATTTTTAAACCAGCTGTATCGAGTCCACGAAACCTGCTCAACTGTCATATTTCGGTAGACCATAATTTCTAGACCAGCCCTGCACTACATACATGGTTTTCTACCGGTTCACTTGTTTGGTGGCTTTTTGTATTGGACAATTAAATAATATTTTTATCTGTGCTCCTCAGATATTATCCTAACCATTTTGCAAATATAAGTATTATACCTGTGCGTTACTCGTTCTATTTCAGAAGCCGAGGATCCATACTTATTAGAGGGATTACAAGCCATTGCAGCAGTAAAGAAGGCATATCTTCATGACCTTTATTTCCATGATATTCCACACATCAACTCATTACTCGCCAACCAAGAGCTTAGGGTAAAGAACGATTTGAAGCCTCATCGAATTGCCAGCATCCGTCACACGTGGCCTTACAATCGACCTTAACACACTACAAATTGAATAAAACATTTCATACAAAAGTACAAATATATATTTGTATACAACTGTCAAAATACTCAATAAAAGTCATTAAAGTTATACACAATAACGTAGCTGTTTTGATTTACAAAATGTCTTCTAAAAATAGTCAAATCAATTTCTAACTAAAATGTACAATACTATAAGTATTTAACAAACTTGCATAGATAATTGTAAGTTTGAACTACATCCTTTGCTCACATCTCATACCTATTTACCGCATAAAGCGTGAATCGCATATTTAATGGCCAATTGACTTAACTCAAGATCGTAATAGAGTTTATATAGATATTTTATTACCCTCTCCTTATTGCCATTTAATGATGCGTTAAAATTGCACTATAGTCAAAAAAAGGTATTTTACCAACCATAATATTATTAAGGCCGACCGCTGCGTTGCGCGACAGACACACGCGTGCGCACGTGGCAGACTACGTCGCGAATAAATCGTGTAACGGGCGGTTCGTCTAACGCAGCGTTGCTCTATGTTTTTACACAAAACAGCACGCCGCGATTGGGGCACGCTCAACGTAACGGACGGCCTAAAGTTACACATCACTTTACTTAAAACCGAAGCAACAACAATGTTTTTTGTAATCAAAAACTTTGTTAAACCTTTGAATAATAATAATAAACATAATGTGTAATTACATAAGAGACAATAACAAGCCATCTACCGTAATTCTTACAAACTACGGTATATCGGAAAATTTCGAATATCTGGGATGTGTCTAGGTAGCTCAGTTGGTCAGAGCATTCCCGCTGTAAGGGACTGGTCGTGGGTTCAAGTGCCGTCCTAGATGTTCTCTTTTTCCGATCTAAATTTATAGAAGTAAGCATACAAATTGCTTAAAAAACTATATTGAATTAACATAAATATTTTTTTTTAAATTTCCTTTTATATGGACGGAATAGTTTCTATAGTCATTTTCAGTCAGTTATTCTAAAGTACCTTTATAGCTTATGGGCGTGTTTACACCCTGTGCGTGTGGCACCCTATCGATGCAAGTAATGCATCAGTTTCACAATATACTTAAGGCAGTGATGTATTTATTAACTAGACTGTTTTAATTAAAACTAAGTAAAAACTTATAACACCTTGTGCATAATAAATTCATAACATGTAAGAGGTCCACACAACCTTTTCATCCTCTGGCTATAAAAGAGAATGCTTACCTTGTTACTTAATTCATTAATAAGTACCTAGTTAATTTACATTGATTTAGTTTTAATGACTCATTTGTCTAGTAATGTTATTATAAAATCACAAAACAATACTAAATGAGATGAGGAAATATATTAATAAACTATAATTGATTATGCTATTAAATTAATTGTTTTATTACAGTCACAATTTGTCCAACAGTAAATCTATGTAATAATAATATAAAGTGCATATCTTTTATGTTGTTTGAAAGAAATTAACCATAATTTAGACAAAAGCGTATAATATGTTTCTCATTTAAATCAGTAAAATTACCTACATAATGATTGATTTACAATAAAGTTGGAATGTTGTACTATAGCATATAAAAGTGAAAACTACATTGCATTATGTTATAATTTTGTGTTTTCATATGTACACACATGAGAAAACAAAACTATTATCACACTAACTACTGAAATAATCTTTGTGATTTATAAAAACCTCTAGATAAAATAATTATAGATAGGAACAAGAACTGCTAATATAGGTAGAAGAGAATGTGATGAAAATCCACTAGCTGCATTGCATAGGTCACCGTTACAGAAACACATGTAAACCTTTTTACGATTCCACATAGTGTATGCACATCTTTCTTCATAATCGCTGGGTGGTCTTTGTAAGCACATCCTTTCAGTAGCAGTGCCATAATCTAAAATTCATAAATTATATTCAAAAAATGCAGAACAATCTCTGATAAAATTATAGGGCTGAATTGCTAAGTCCAGTAAGTACCACAGAGCAAATTATAGTTACTAAGCATTATTACATTATTTAAAGACAATTACAAGACATTATTTAAAGGTAAGCCTAAGTCGTTGTGACTAGTAATTTAATATGCAAGCAAGCATCCATAAACCATAACACTATGGGTCAAGTTTTGCTATAAACTAATAAATAACATTAATAGTAAAAAGTTCTTTTTAAATAGGCAGATCTGACGGTGGTATGAAAATGACATAAAAGGTTTACCGGCTTTACTTAACCAAATGGAATCAAACATACCCACCAGACCTTTGTTTTTTCTATTAGAAAAAACAGCATCAAAATCCTTTCAGTAGTTTTTGAGTCTACAGCAAACAGATAAGAATTCGAAGAAAACAAATTTTGTATATTCAGAATCATTCATTTAACATGGCAAATTTTTTTTTTAGTATCTCCGATGCACATACATAACTAATTCAAATTAACTAAAAAAAATTACCATCCGTTCGGAATGCCCCTACAGTGCCTTCAATTAGCTTGCCACACCATCCAGACGGGCAAGCCACAATATGTAGGCCAACTTCAGCATCTACTTCAGTAACATTATATGGGAATGGATCCTTACAAGTCCCATTATCCCCTCGGGATCTACATCTTACACAGCGCTTATTTAAACCTGAAATTTTCAATTTTATAAGAATTATTACAAATGTAGCCAACCAAAATTATATATTTCAAAAACCCCCGAAATAGCTAATAAGACTACGGATTGGTTCATCTTTCAAACAAAAAAAAACAGAATCCAAATCAGTTCATCCTTTCATCACACACACACATACAAACACATCAGACTTATTTAACCCAATAGTTTTTGCGTTGGGGGTTACAAACTCAGTAGCTATCAGTCAATAACTCAATACAGTGGAATCTCAATGTCTCAAATTTCAGGGGAAATGATAAAGATGTCAAGTTAATGAGTTTTCGATTCAACAAAATATTTGAGATACAAAGGATTTACTTTCTAAAATTTTTACTTAATGAGGCGCCTTAAAATAAGACTTAGAAGTTGATTAAAAAATTCAACCTAGGTAACATAATTATGGAAAAAATTACCATATAGTCATGAACAAAACTCTACAATTACAAAAAATCTGTTATCTTCTTTTATTCCCAATTTTTTATTAATTATTTATTATTTTGAGTTCAAACAATGAACTGAATATGTGATCTTTACTACAGTACACTTTTTTACATACATTTGCAGTGTGGTAATTGCTAGACTGGCTTGTTTGTTTGATACACTGGTACAGAATCTACTGGATCCGTAGCATTAATGTTATTTTGAATAACACTATCATCATCACATTTTGATTAACTTCAGTTCAGTTCAGTGATGTTCAGTTAGTTATTAATCAAATAAGAACTTATCTATATTTAGCGAACTCTTTAAGCAATGAGCCAAAACTTAAAAAAACAATTGTACACAGCTGTGTTACTCAAAAATTTGAAAGAGTGCCGTCAATAAGTGCGCACGTGCAAGATCTAAACAATAGATCAGAAACACCGAACTTCTAAACTTTATTGCTATGAGTTCAGAGAATACCAAATAAGACGTTAGTAAATTTTACTAACTTCGACTTCGTCATCTTTTTGAAATTCGAGTTATAGAGTATAAAAAACGTACTGTCAATATCTCGCAGGGAAATACCACTTTGTACGACTTACAAAGTCAAAAAAAAAAACGAGATAATGCGTATTTAGGGGTCCAGCGGAAGGGAATGACAATATTTTTCGTCTTACCGAGGATTACGACTTAACGATGTTCGAGTTATCGAGACTCCACTGTACCTACCTACAATACGTAAAAAATTACGTGACTGACACATTTAATGTTTTAACAATAATTTCTTATATTATAAACAATGGCACTCATGTCACTTGAATACGTACTAAACAATCTAAACTACATAAATACATTACACATATTTGTGCACTATTTTACTCTCACTTCACCTTGATATAAATAAGTCGTTTCAAAAGAGCTAAATGAAAACTTACTTTGAACTTCCTTTACGATTAGAAACACAGATATTGTACACAAAAACATAATACTGCAGTTCATCTTGTTGTTATTTTGCAAAGAACAATGTATAAAATTAATAGTAAACTCTTTTATCAACTTTCAAAACTTTTCATTTCTGTCGTCAAACTAGTCAAACTTATATAGGTAGGTATGTATTCTGATCTGTCTTTTGTAAAAGGTGGTGATGGCAATATAATTTTGACAGCTCACAGCAAGTAGTGGTGGAGTAGTGTCTTAGCGGTAATGAATTTTGAAATTTAATAATCGATATTTTTCTAATATAACTGGGAATCGATTTTTGCATGGTTATACCACAGAAGACCTTCATACAGTGCTCTAACGCCATAGATTAGGGATATTCGATATACATCGATGCATCGAAAACATCGATGTTTGCAATGAAAAACATCGAATCCATTCGATGTTTTGAAAAGCTTTCAAAATACTCGATGCATCGATGTTTTAAAAAAAAACATCGAATTGGTGATAGACGAGTTAGGCCACGTAGTGATTATATCCTCTTTGGTTTGAGCTTAGTAAAAAAAAACTTAAGTTTTACCACTAAAATATTACTTATTACTATTATGAAATCATCATTATTCCGAATTCTCTAAAATGGACCCGATGTTGACAGCATGGCGCAAGAGTCAGTTCAGTGACAATAAAAAAAAACTACTTTTCTCATGTCGGCTGGCAAAAGCAAAAAAAAATTTGTGTCGGTCTGTCTGTTGGTCTGGATGTCTGTTTACGCAATAACTCAAGAACCACTTATCCGATTTAAAAAATTCTTTCGCCAATCATCTTGTTTGGTTAATGGGAAGAACTGATTAGATTTTGGGGTTTGTACGTTCAAGGTTTCGGGTACCTACCATACAAATTGTCCCTAAAAACAACCAGACTCTGAAAGAAACTGAAATATAAAATCATTTTTTTGTGTTTTTGACGTCGAAGACGTTTGATTTGATTTCATTTTCTTCATATTTATTGCTCAATATAATTATAAAGACGTGTCGAATAATATGCATAAAGCCTAACTAAGGTCTGTAATTTTGAATAAAAATACTGCAACAAAAATATATAAGTTTGGCCCGAAGTTTGACAATCACTGGGTGATTTCCGCCCCACTAGATTTTGTAATAAAATTTTAGAAAAAGTACTCGATGTTTAAAAAACATCGATGTTTTCATCCGATACATCGAAAGACATCGATGTATAGTTGCGATGTATCGAATCAACAAAAACATCGATGTTTTTTCAAAGTGGACACCCCTACCATAGATGTCTCGTGAAAAGCCAACTCTGTCTAGACGTACGCAATTGTCGCAGGGTTGTCACATTCGTTTTTATTTTTAATTTAATTTATGGAATACTTATGTAACGTATTAAACTTGATACAGGAATAGATTATATATGTCTGGGATAACACATGGACTTCTTTTTATTCCCGGAATATGTTCCCATGGGTTACGGGAACGGAATCAGAATTCGGGAAGTAGGCAAGGAAAGAGGCCGGGAATATTACTTTAATTTAATTTAATTTAATTAAGCAATATTAATTTTTTTTAATAGTCACGTCTTCGAAAACTCCTACCATTTTAACGTTTCAATATTTTACTTATCCCTGATAGAAATAGCTAAATATAATTTGCGTGTGTGGTAATTGATGAAATTAAAATCGAAGTGTCGGTAGCTTAATGGCCAGGATTCGATCCCGGGACGGTTCGAATCCTGGCCATTATACTACCCACGTGAACCCACTTCTAAACAAAATGTCGCAAGCCGAATAAAAAGTTATCGAATCAACTTTTCATGAGAGCACATATTAAACCTGTATCTTTCGAAAAATGAATAATACAATAAGTATTAATTTATTGTTTTTTTTTATCAGACAACAATAAAATGTAAAAAATACAAAATAATATATAATTTATAATAACTCCCTACTATAATTTACGATAATCATCATCATCATCATCATCCATCCATTTTGGAATATGGAAAGCGTGACAGGACGTGACGATGACGCACGTGACGATGATGCATATTCTATGATTTTTGTTCACCCTGAAAGTACTCAACGCGCCTAAAGAAGTTTTCACTTCGATATTTTTTTTTATATGAGACAGCCCTGAATCGTTAGTACCGAGACAATTTTCAACAACAATTGTCCAATAACCTCGTATCCCTTATCCCGCTTAACCCGCACGATTGATCTGTCTAGATGGCACCGTCGAACATCTGTAAGATAAGAGCTCGTTCGATTGCAGTTATACTGTATGGATACAAATTTCAAAAGCTTGTATTGCGCTCCGTGTTCTAATTGCGCTACAGGCTTTTGGAATCAGCACAACCCTTGCATAACATTAATATTTTCTTCTATATAAATCTTAAGGCTTTCACGGCCGGCGTTACATGTTGAATATACTGCTTCCGGGCTGTTTGGCCGTGGACCATAGGAAACTTGTGTTACAACTGCGCCTATACATACGCCAGTGACTCGGGCCTCTACATTAGTCGCAGAGAAGTCGCCGCCGAGTAGGGTTCTCCGCACTCGTTGGCGCCTGGACCCGTACCACTGAAGATGTTGACCGCAGTGATCAACGAAATTTTTGGAATACAAGTTTCTTAAGCACTACGGCCAGACAGCCCGGAAGCAGTATATTCAACATTAACATTTTCGTTTTAGTAGATCTAATGATGAATGATGATTTTTAAAAAGCTTGTTAAAACATTTTTTTTTTATTATTTTCTTTAACTTTTTAGTATATATTTAGTTATGTCATATAGCAACAGAGTGCTTGCCAAGACCAGCCGAAGGAGCTCCACACAACAACTTTATCAAGTAGGTAGTTCCAGACCACTTACCATCTCCATCTTCAGACCTTGGACATCATGTAGCACCAGAGTATTCACCAAGACAAAACAAATAACCCAAACTTGATAGGTTTTTCTTGTTGAGAGTTTGTCAAGGTAAAACAAATGAGCCCAAACTCGAAGGGTTTAACTTGTTTAGTTTAGGAGTTCCTATGGCAACCTTCCTACTCCATCATCAGACCAGCTCCATGGTACCATATTAATGCATTGTCATCCAAACATTTGTATGTGAATTCCATTTCAATCACCTAAAGATAATATTCAGTTACTTTGACCCGTAATAACATACAAACATACATACAGAGCAAGTTTAATAAAAGCTAGTAATTAATAGAGCGAGGTAAAGAGAAATTATCGATTTATTTGCTCAATTTTTTTTTAAGTGAAGACTTTAAATTCTATAAAATCACGCATAACAACTACAACTGCCAGAATAAAATAACCCGTGCTAAGTATTACAAAACTTTTGTAGTTTGTCAAAGACGTAAATTACACAGCTCAATCCAATAACTTTTCATGTTCAGGTTTTGAATTACTATAAGGTTGTTTTTTGTAGAGATTCAATGGATCCGCAAAGGATGCTCTTCGGTGCCAAGCGACACATACTCCTGCACAGTAGCATGTCATCGTCAAAGACAAAACAAAACCCAAATAAATTGAATAGCGAATAAATTCTGCAACAAGAACATAATGAATTATTGTAAACTAGCTGTTACCCGCAGCTAAATCCGCGTGGGATGGTGATCCCGTTTTGCAACCCATGAGAACTTATTCCTGAGATAAAAAAGTAGCTTATGTATTATTCCAGACTTTAATCCATTCCTGTACCATATTTCAATCGGATCCGTTCAGTCGTTTGAGCGTAATTCAGTAATAAATATCATATCTTCATAAACACTCACATTTATAAAATTACTAGCTGACCATGGTAAACATTGTTCCGCCTTAGAATCAAGCTATGTCGGTTACCTTATCACCTGCATGTACTTCGTAAATGTCCCATCTACTCGTATTATAAAATTATAAATTAGTTCTTTCTGCATATTGAAGATATTAAAAAAAAATAGTTTGTGTTAAATGAACACATTTTTTTTTTTTGGAAATCTTGTCTATTTGTTTGTTTATCTGTTCATCTGTTTGTTCGTGATGGACGCAAAAACTACTATTTTTTCTTTAGTATTATTCTACTAGTAAAGTCTTGGTCAGACTTAAAATCTGCCGTACGTTTGATTTCAATTGGGTTAGTAGAACCAGAGATATGACTACGCTAGGCAAGTCGCAAGGTGACGTTTGAGGACGTCCTTCTAGTGCAGATATCGACCTCCCTGTTTCTGCCTTCCAAGAGATACTTCCGAATAGAACACGGTTTGTGGCAATCTGCTATCTCATGCGCATAATATAGCCTCTTAGTTGACTTTTCGTGATGAGTAGTTCAATGCCTGACAACGTAAAACTTCCGTGTTTGTTTTAGTCACCTGTCGTTTTGCTCGGAAATGAGAAAGATCAAATATGCTTTCATCCGTTCTTGAGTTAATATTAATCGGTTCAGTGCAGATTTCGCTGCATCCTACTTCACACTGCCAGTTACCGGGCCTGAAAAGTTATCTGCATATCGAACTTTTGCCAATTTTGATGAAACTGGTGTATCAAGTTTAGAAACTTTTCAGCACATCTAATTTCCTTCAGCAAGATCCAAAAGCTTCAGGGGGTACCCTATCGAATCACGTAAACAGGGGACGCTATTGTTCCAAACTTTTTTCTTGGATTTGCCATACAATAAAGATGGAATCTATCGTGCCTCTGCTTGGGCGAAAACCACATTGGGTCTCTGGGAGCAGTGTTTCTGCAGGGTGGGTCAGTTGTTGATTGATTATATACGCTAGGACTTTACTCGCCCTAAAGAGGAGAGAAATGCCCCTGTAGGACACAGTTAGATATTTCAGATATGTGTGTTGATCAAATTACGTATTTACCTTGATTTAATAATTTGGATTTAGATACCACTTTTACTTCAAATTGTTTCACTTTTTTGCCATTTACAGAGCATGTATAATTACCTTCTTCATTCTTACTAATGTGCAATATATGCAAGGAATTGGAGGCATCTATTGATATATGAGGCTCTTCTTCTTTTTTATTAAATATGTTTCTGAAAAACACGTTAGAAGGTCAAAAATATATATGTAAGTACCTAATATTACAATATTAGTTATTAACTGTAACCTTTTACCCATATAAAGATTTCAACAACTTTTTATCTTTGAACCATTTCAAATCAGAATTCGGAATAGCTTCATTACATATGAGTGTTACGTGACTGTCTTCCATTACTTGCTGTATAGTTTTGTGCTTGGTTTTGTTTCCAATTAGCTTACGTTCTACTGAGAAGATTAGAATAAACAGTAATTATTGAATATTTATTTACAGAGTAATTTATTAACCACTGCAAATTTTTCGAACGGTCGGATTAGTAAAATGTGATTTTTTATTTGATACATTTTATCAAAACCACAACTATATTTTCAACGGCTGAAGTCTTAAGAAAAGTGCTTTACCTACAGAATGGATGAGTCACTTAGCAATTTAATAAACTAAACCTCTTCATAGAATAAACGTGTGGTAATATGAGACTTAACTGTCTTATAGCCCATATAGCCTGTTTCTACCCTGTTTATAGTCCAGAATGATTATGAAAGAAGTTTTCTACTCGCATCCAAAAACAGCGAATACATCCTTAGTAGAGATAAAACCTCTGTTGAGTTCATTTTTACATGAGTGTTTTCCTCGTCTTATTTTTTTTCAACTTCATTTCCTAGGGACACTACGAGAAAGAGCCTAGCAAGAGATATCCTCAAACATATTTAATACATTTTCATCTCAGCGGTCCCTGCTCCGCCAGGAACTCATGGAGACATGGAGGGTGCGACTTGAGCACCCAAGGTGGGGGGAATCCACCATTGCGGCGGTGAGACCGATCATGAAGGAGTGGTTGGAGAGGGACCATGGAGACCTCTCCTACCGGATGTGCCAGATGGTTACCGGACACGGGTGTTTCGGTAAGTATCTGCGGCGCATCCACCGGGAGACAACGCCGCAGTGCCAGCACTGCGAGGATCCTTGCGAAGACACGGCGCTCCACACGTTGGTGGAGTGCCCTGCGTGGGCGAGTCAACGCCGGGATCTCGTTGCGGTCCTGGGCGTGGACGGTCTCTCGTTGGAAACCATGGTGAGGGCCGTGGTCTCCGACGGGAGCAAGTGGCACGCCGCCGCCTCTTTCTGCGAGCAGGTAATGCTCGCGAAAGAGACGGCGGAGAGGGAGCGGGAGAGAACCCTGCCCCCCGAGTTTCGCAGTCTGCGGCGAGGACGCCGCAGACTCATCTACGCCCGGGACTACCGACCTCCATGATCGGGGCCTGAGGACGGCAGTTGGCCGACTCGCCGTCCTTACAGAAGCAGGCCGTGGCGGAGGCGTGTCGTGTGTGCCCTACACACGCCTGCCAACTCACCGAAGCGGGATAAAACCCGACCCCACCAGGCGAGGCCGCGGTGGCGGCCAAAGTCCGCCGGCAACCCTGGGGTTATCCATTCGAGGGCTTACCCGGGGTGGCCGGCAACGGACACTTGGGGAGGACACCGTGCGGTTTTAGTCGAGACACGACATAACCACCCCCACTGGCCAGCGGGGGCGTATCCGAAGGGATTTCCGCACGTAAAAAAAAAAAACACCTATTGTCACACAGCGAAAGCAGTATACTGTTAATTCAATATAAAGTGGAAGCGCAGTAAATCCCCGATCAAGCCACGGCCATTTATGCTGGAAAAAGCCTTAACTCTACGACTACTGTGGGCCTGAAATGTTGGCGTGGCGTTCAGGTAAATCTGGTTAAACGGCTAATCACTGGCCACCTGCAGGCTTGTACGGTTACTGACCTGGGGACTGCATAATCTTCTCCCCAGGAGGCTGAACCAGCTGCCCGTGCAAAGTGCCTGGAGCTGTGGCCGTGCTGGAGGAGGAGACCGGAGTGGACCCGGCTACTGCATCTATGGGGGGACCAGGGGCCATTCCGCCCGACGCGCCAGCCAGTCACATAACCATTAGTTGTCTGTTGTGGTATACAGTCTTGCTTTGTCTGCTGCGCTGACAGATTCTGTCTGACCAACACCCACGCGGTCCACTAACACCTTGAAACCGCTCAGACGACTTTATTTTTCCTAACGGTAACACTAATATCATCCCCTAGCGATACAGCCTACCTAATGTACCCTGAGTATAAATTCGAGCATAGATTTTTGAGGCGTTGAGGGTTTGCATGTACGTCTGGGATGATATTTGTTGCCACCGTCTTAATGGACTTGAAGACAGAGACCTGTCTACTTTATGGGTACGTTTAGATCACGGTGGCCACACCCTTATCTATGTGTGCCTCTACAGGTCTCATAGCGACGACTTGGGCACGACTCAACGGTATGAGTACCTGCAGCGGTCGGCAGACAAGGCTAGATGTTCTTAGGGGACTTCAATGCTCATCAGTTGAGTGGCTGGTGTCCTCGGTTACTGATTTTGCAGAAAGAGCTGCTTACACATTTGCTCTGACCCACGGGTTCTCCCAAGTGTTTCAATCTGTCACTAGATACCAGATATCGAGCACCATATAAGCTCTCTATTGGACCTTCTACTGACTACGTGCGCGATGGAAAACTCCATAAAGTATCAGCAAAAGAGCAACGGCCAGGGTTAAATTTGATTTCTTCGGCAGAACTGATGAGCGGCTGGCACGGTAACTATCTGGTGGTCGTGCATTCTGGTCGCTCGCCAAAGCTGCCGAGGGAAATATCTATCGACCTTGTCTGCCACTGCTACAAAAACCTAACGGCAATCTGGCCCATGGCGCTAATAAGAAGGCCGCTCTTTTAGGTAACCTCTTTGCGTCAAACTCGAAACTGAACGACCGGAATGCCGTGCCACCTTCTACGCCAGAAATTATAATCACACAACGGGTAGTCTGGCGGTAGCTAAAGTGCCTAGATATTCATAAGTCGAGTGGGTCTGACGGCATATCGGCAATGGTGCTTAAGCAGTGTTCGCCAGAGCTTTCTCTGTACTTACACGGTTTTTCGCGCTCTCTTTCTTCACGAGCAATAGCCCAGCTTCGTGGAAGACCACATTCGTGCATCCTGTGCCTAAGAAAGGTGACAAAACAGACCCTTTCCATTAAAGACCTATCGCTATCACCTCCCTTCCCTCGAAGGTAATGGAGCGTATAATTAACGCATAGTTCCTGAAATACCGTGAAGGCAATCTATTGAGCGAACGACAGTACGGCTTCCGCCACAGTCGCTCAACCGTAACCTTCTTGTATATCTCACACACCGCTGGGTGTAAGCAATCCATAGTCAAGGTGAGGCACCAGTGATCAGCCTCGATATAGCAAGGCCTTCGATCGGGTCTGGCACATAGATCTTCTTGCGAAGTTGCTGTCTTCTAGACTGCCCGAGGGACTTTGCGAATAGATTGCCAGCTTTTTATGCAACAGAAGAAAACAAGCCATCGTACGGTCGGAACGCATGAACATAAAAGTTGGTGTCCCACATGGCTCCGTGTTGTCTCCGACCCTGTATTTAATGCAAATTCATGATATGCTGTCTGATTACTACATTCATTACCATGCGGGCGACTTGGTGCAAAGATGGGCGTTGATGATCGTCGACAATCCCATACTTAGCCTTGGTGACAAAATAGTGACGAAACGAATATAAATAAAATATTATAGCATAGGCAAAGTAGGTTATTTTGGGTTGAAACAAGATAAGTGCCAATTATTGCGATCGGTGAAAAGAACACTAACCTGCTTTTTTAGATATAGAGCATGGTTCCTCTGCGTCATATTCTGGAATATTTCTAATGATATTGCTTAATTCGGGTATTATTTTCATAAGCTTAAGTGAACGACAGGGTACATCATAACCATCCGTCAAATACGAAATAATGATACGAGTTAAATTATTTTTTGGTGTACTCTGCAATGAAAATAAATTCACTGGTAGAACTCATAAACTCATAAATAACAAGAATCATTCGCCAGTATAGCCATCACTCATGCATGGAGAATACTGATTCAAATATTATTTTATATGTTTTAGAAAAAGGTATTTAATAAATAATAATAAATAATTAATTGAATAATCACAGTTATAAGTGCAAGATTTGGATGTAAACGGGAGTGGTTCTCGGATGAAAAGAAGAATCGCAATTTCCATGATTGAAAACGTAAGGTACCTATGTAAAAACCGATGATAGCGTGGCCATATTTTGTAGGTAAATAATTATTCGTTTATATAAATGAAAACTAGTTTCAAGTGATAGGTAAACTTGGCAGTAGGTCTTTATGAAGAATGCTTTAGAGATAGATGACTCCATTTTCAATTTTATGCCGTGATCGTTACAACCAGACGGGGACAACGTGGTTCCTAAACCCGAGATGGCCCATCTCGAAACCAGAGACGGCCCAGGGTCAGTCGGGGAGCAAGGGAAATGCCTTATGGGCAACCTTACACCCCGGCGTCTGCAGACCCGAGACGACGTGCGGTTTTAGTCTGTTCAAGCCCGTCATAACCGCCCCCGCTGGGGATTTCCGCACAAAATAAAACATGATGCGCCTAGAAAAGTATAAAAATCTTACTTTTGCAGTACCATTTACGAGACATATACGACATCTCCCGAGTCTTTTGCGTTTGCCTTTTTGGTGGCCATCAATTTCTATACATTCACTCCAGTTATCCCACACTGTGTATATATTAAAAAGAAGATCATTTCGTCTAAATGTTTTGTATGGTTCCTCTTCTGACAACTTAAATTTCTTATTTATAGGATCGATATATAGACGCTTGTATTCTTGCCATTGGCTCGCTGGTCCTACTTTTGGGCTAACTTCGACATAGATGACTCCTAATCATAAAAATGGTAAAATTATTATTAAAACAGTTATAGGATTAGGTACTTGAAAGCATTTGGGGTGTGTGTTGGGTAACCTCCTCGAGTGTCGCTCCGATTCCGATCCCGCTGCAGTCCGGCGGGAACGGAATCGGAGCGGCCGGTACACCCTGGGCGGCGGTCAATGGCTTCCCCTTCACCCCTTCATAGGGTTGGCATTGATCGTCGGCCAATACCCAACGTGGCGGGAACACATCGCTCTCCGTACTCCTCTACTTTCAGAGGAGACAGGATGAGCGATGCTGTTAGTGGTGAGATGGCCCAGGGTCAGCCGGGATGCGAGGGATATGCTCTATGGGTAACCTTACACCCCGACGTCTGAAGACCCGAGACGGCGTGCGGTTTTAGTCGGTGCAAGCCCGAAATAACCACCCCCGCTGGCCGCCGGGGGGGTATCCGAAGGGATTTCCGCACGATAAAAAAAAAATAAAGGTACTTGAAAGCAATTTTAAATATTCTACGACATTCTACACAAGACCAAGACCCAAAGTAAGCATAGCTTAACTAGCTTGTGTTATGGGATCTCGAATGCGGATAAACATATAGATATATATTTTTTAGGTAAATACACACATATTGTGCCTAGAAATACCTAGACCAATGCAAATGTACATATTTATGCATACAAATATTTGCACTGGGTGGGAATCGAACCCGCGCCCCTTGATATAGCAGTCGAAACGCATTACCGCTACGCCACAGAGATCAATGAATTTGATGTTAAGTAGGTACCTATCTAGCTGAACACTAACCATCGAGTACATATGTGAATTTGTTTTCATCTCTATTTCCGTAACTTAGGCACGTATAAATGCCAGAATTATTCGGTCTAAAACAATTTATATTCAAAATATGGGATAACGTAATGGATACATTTTTATCTGGAACATCATCACTCGTTTCAATTTCTTTCATTGTTTGTTTTAAATTCATCATTTCTCTTGGTATGTAAAACCACCGTTTAGGATTATAATCTTCTTTTGTATTACTAAAAAAAGGAGACAATTGTAAATTTAAAAAAAAACTTGTGTAGGTACCCAAATGTTAGACCCTGAAAGTCGGAAGTGTGCGGATGCTGCGCGCTCCGCAGCGAGTGATGGCCATCAGGGTCATCCGCGGGTACCGCACGATCTCCTTCGAGGCCAGTGGCGAAAGGAGGCGCGGGAGCAGGGACGGAACCTCGAACCTCGAGAAATCGAGGCCGTGTAGTCCCAGCTCCGCCAGGCAATCGTGGTGGAGTGGAAGGAACGACTTGGGCGACCAAGCGCAGGGCACGCCGCAATAGCGACGGTAAGGCCCATCATGGAGGATTGGCTAGAGAGGCGACACGGAAGCCTCTCGTACCGACTGACGCAGGTGGTCTCAGCCAAGGGGTGCCTCGGGGACCACCTGCATCGGATCAGGAAGGAGCCAACGCCTGAGTATCATCACTGCGACGCTAGCGAGGACTCAGAGCTGCACACGCAGGCGGACTGCCCGGTGTGGGAGGCGCCGAGGCGTGACCTCATGGCAGCAATCGGGGTGGGAGTCCTCTCGCTCGGCAGCATGATTGCGGCAATGATGCGGAGCGCGAGCGCGTGGGCCGCCGCCACCTCCTTCTGCGAGCATGTAATGCTCGCGAAGGAGATGGCGGAGCGCGCCTGGGAGAGGTTCAGAACTCTTCCGGCCCGCCGAGCCCGCAACATGCTCGCCGCGCGTCGCAGGCGACTCAGGCGCCGGAGGTCGCTTAACGACCTCCGTCCTCCATGAGCGCAGGCCTGAGGGTGGCAGGTGAGGCCGCCTGTCACCCCAGCAGAAGCAGGCCGGGACGGTGGGGCGGCTAGCGCCCCTCCCCCAAACCGGGGCAAGACGGGGACACCGTGGTTTCCAAACCCGAGGGGGCCATCTCGAAACCGGAGATGGCCAAGGGTCAATCGGGGTGCGAGGGATATGCTCTATGGGCAAAATATTATTAAGCGAGCGATTATTAACATTTATTAATGCACATATAACTACGAAAAGTCAAAGGTGTGTGCCCGGGGCGACTGGGGATCCAACCCGCCAATGGACTATCGCCGCTTTTATCTACTTTTTATAAAAATGCGTTTTACTAAACAAATTAAATAATAAATAAATAAATATTCTAAAAGCCTTTTAAAAAGCTCTAAATTTCTTAAAAGTCGTATTATAAACTTAACTTGTTGATGTTTCTTACCAATAATGACACCACAAATGTACAGTGGCACCATCCATAACGTCAATTACACCTGTATCATTGTTGGTCTTAAAAAATCTTGAAGAATTTGCAAAACAAACTGTTAACGCTGACGGTTTCCATTGGGTTGAAAATGAAACTTTACTACTGATAATAATAGCAGTTATCAAAAACAATCCCATCTCGTTCCTAAAATAATAACAGGTACTTAATTGTTTATATTTACGAAACAATATTCATAAAGTTATTCGTGAAAGTAAACTATGAAATACGTAGCAAAAGAAGTACATACTGCCCAATCGTATGTAGGTGGGTAGCGAGGGCGGGTTGCGAGTCTTCTATAGGCTGACCGCTTAACTCGCGTATCGCCTGCACGGTAAGTCCATTCTTACCGGGGGAAGATGTTACCAGGTGGGTGAAAAGGGGTGCGCGGAGCAGAGAGCTCTAGTCAGACACGGTAGTGCGCTGGCGGTGCTCGCAGTGCGTGGTTGGTATTTTTGTTATGGACGCTTGGACATTAACGTACAAGGTAAACGGCTTGCCAACATTATTCCCAAGATTAACGCTCTTCCTGTTTTGCGAAAAAAATTAACAAACAAGCTAAACAAATAGCATACAATGTATATTCCTTTTTTAAAGCCAGAAAACAAGATCATAGTACTAATAATATCTAGTAATATCTTCAAGACGTAAACCTAAACAAACTTGTTGCTGAAGCTACAGTACTCTCGGTGACTACCATAAGTAAGATAATAAAAGAAGGAAATGAACTGGAGATGAACAAAGTCATGTACATTTTAAATCACCAACTAAAAATAAACAAATCCGAAAGAAAAAAAAAATGGTAAACAGTTTACAGAAGGCGTATTTAGAAGAAAAATAACTCAAATTTATACGGTTTACAAGCAGGTTCCTACAGTAAAAACTTTGAATGCGAAACTCTGAGAAGAAGGAATTTTAATTTGTAGCCGAGAATATTTAAGAACATTGATTCATAAGCTTGGCTTTCGATTTAAGAAATGTCCGTCAAAAAGAAAATTACTGATTGAACAACGAAACATCGTATCGTGGCGGTGGCGATATCATAATGTGATAAAGAAGCACAGACGAGATCAAAGAAACATCGTTTACCTTGATGAAACATGTCAATTCGTCTTTAAATGTACTGGCGTGTTGGCAATCTAATGATCAATCAATCATTTATTTGAGAATATAGGTACAAAATAAAGGTGGGGTGTGTGTTGGGTAACCTCCTCGAGTGTCGCTCCGATTCCGATCCCGCTGCAGTCCGGGGGGAACGGAATCGGAGCGACCGGTACACCCTGGGCGGCGGTCAATGGCTTCCCCTTCACCCCTTCATATGGTTGGCATTGATCGTCGGCCAATACCCAACGTGGCGGGAACACATCGCTCTCCGTACTCCTCTGCTTTCAGAGGAGACAGGATGAGCGATGCTGTTAGTGGTGAGATGGCCCAGGGTCAGCCGGGGTGCGAGGGATATGCTCTATGGGTAACCTTACACCCCGGCGTCTGAAGACCCGAGACGACATAACCGCCCCCGCTGGCCGGCGGGGGGGTATCAGAAGGGATTTCCGCACGATAAAAAAAAAAAAAAAAAAAAAAAGGTACAAAATAAAGGTGTTAAACATGATATAAATATGACCAACCACATCCCGCTTCAAGGCGTGCAAACATGTAAAATGGTACAATTCAATTCAATTAATTCCATTATCATAAAAATAGAAAATGTCAAAAACCATAACCAATAATAATATATGTCACTTTGAATAAGTCATAAATATCTAATAAAATTTAATTCAAAAAATTACATAATAATTTAATTATATAAAAATAGAAAATGTCAATAACTGGATAATTAACAATAATAATAATATATGTCACATTCAATTTGATCACAGTTTATAGAGTGTCAATGGCAGGGATTATCTTGTCATCTAAATATTCTTGAACGCTGTAATAAGCTTTTTGCATTAGAATATTTTTTTATATTAATTTAAATTCATGTAGATTATCAGTGCAGCATAATTCAGTTGGCAGTTTGTTGAAAATCATTGTTGTCTTACATAAAATACTTTTGTTCATTAGAGCAGTCTTATTTTGTATGATTTTTATTTTATGTTGGTGCCGAGTGAAACTAAGATATTCAAATAACTGCATATTTCTTTTGACAAATATAGCTACTTCCAAGATGTGTAGACTTGGAAAAGTCAATAACTTTAAATTAATAAAATGCGGTATGCAGCTATCAGTTTTCGGAATTTTACAGATGGATCTAATTCATCGTTTAAATACCATTTCCCAATTCGTGGAGTTGCCCCAAAATATTACACCGTACCGTATCACCGATTCCGCGTAGGAATGGTATGCTGTTACCACAGTAGAAACATCTACGATTTTCGTCAGCATATACAGAGCATATGACATTTGGTACAGTTTAGTGCTAACATTTTCTGTATGTGATTTCCAGTTTAGATTACAGTCAACCGTTAAACCCAAAAACTTTGTAGTATCAACTTCCCTTATTGCTATACCTGCATATTCAATGGCAAAATCAATTGGCGGTCTGACTCTATTTCGAAATAACATTATGTTAGTCTTAGTGAAGTGAACTGCAAGATTATTCGATTTCAGCCATACAACTACATCAGAAAGAGTTTCATTCAATGTATCTTTAAGTATGGCATGATTTTTATTTGAAAATACTAAAATACTGTCATCTGCAAACAGAATCATTGATACTGTTACTGCTTTAGGAAAATAGTTGATATACATTGAAAACAATAAAGGACCCAGCACACTACCTTGAGGAACTCCAAACTCTACCTGTTCATAATCCGATATATAAGTAACTTCTTTTCTTTTTAATTCACATATTATGCTAATCAACGTGGCTTGTTTTCTATTACTTAAAAAAAAGCATTTTAATATTTAACACGTTACCTCTAATGCCACATTTGTATAACTTAGTTTTAAGTATTTTGTGGTCTACGCACTCAAAAGCTTTGCTAATATCCATAAAAAGGCCACAAACTGGTGTTATTATCGATGTTGACCGTAACATCACTGACGGTGACTTATAAATAACTTTATTTATTGTCATGTCTTTTCTAAAACCCGTTTGTGCATCCGTAATTATGTTGTATCTTTCTAAATAGTTGTATAGTGTCTCATATATCGAGGGTTAGGTGTTAAAACCCGATAAGTAAAAAAAAACGAAAGTAGTTTTAATAGCCCACTAGAATAAGAATTTTTTGCTCTTCCTTGTGATGTTTCCAGATAACCCTAATTTAGAGTGTAACATAGTGATATACTAACCAAATAACCCAGTAAGTGCATTTCTAAATAATAATTTTAGTTGTAAACACTCTAAAGCTAGTTATACATATTTTGTTTTGCGAGAGAACCAAATAAAATATATTTATTGGTATTGAAATCTTAAGGACGTTAATCACACTAATACAAAAGATAAAAGCACATAATTTTGTGTAACGGATTTTAACACGAGAAGTAATTTAATAAAAAAGAAAAAAATCTAAAATATAAAACAGTAAAATTGAATTAACGGGTTTTAGCTCTAGATGATTTATTATGATTAAACGTAATAAGAAGATATAAAATCCAATAAAATCGAAAAAAAATAATGTTTGTCTACTTAATGGGTATTTAGACTGTTTTAATCAATATTTTAATTCAATGTTCCTCCGGGGAAGAACCCGATAAGTATGTTTGACCTCTAGGTGTAAGTTCACGAAAGAAACATATTGTGTCTTGTACCACACGCGCAGTCAGTTTTGTGAAATGGTGGCGTGCGCTGCTTTTTATGTTTTTCCCATTGAAAAGGGACTCAAAAAGGTGTATGATGAGCAATCGATCAAGAAAATTAGTGAGTCTAGCTTGCAATGGATTTCGAAAGCAAGGTAATTCATTTTTTATTTCCTATGAAATACCTATGTAAGTACTATGGATTTACAAGCTGTTCTACAGATACCTTGTGGAGGTGACATAAGAAAATTAGTCCTGTACAATCTTACCATATTCGAAGCACGTCTTCCAAAATTATTTGGAAGACGTGCTTACTGCCTATGCTGGAGTGAAATAAATGGAAAAAAGGCAGTTGCGAGATAGGAACTTATCTCTTCCACTATTTATCTAAAGAGATACCTAAAAACGTGACAGAGCCGAGCATTTTTTCAGATACATGCAGTGGCCAAAACAGGAATCAACACATTTCGGCTCTTTTACTCTGGGTTGTGCAGAAAATAGAACCTTCAGATAATAGAACAAAAATTCTTGGAAAGTGGGCAAACCAACATGGAGGTTGACTCTATGCATGCCGCCATTGAAAATGCCTCCAAGAACTTATCAATCAACAGTATATCAGATTGGAAGAATGTTTTTAAGTCTGCCAGAAAAAAGAGAACAAAAATAGTTAAGACTGATGAAACGAAAAAAAATTGTGGTAGATAGCTACGAAGTGAAAGAATTCAAATATAACGAGATGTTAGACCTAAAAAATGCTAAATGCTCTAATAATCAAAATAAAACTAAAGATAATAGAAAAGAAACTGTGAACTGGTTAAAAATATAAAACATACGTTATGTGAAAGGGGATTTAAAAATATACTTCAACTACGATCAGAATAAGGAATATAGACACATAGAAATTTTAAGTACCACTCAAAACACACCTAAAACGAGGGCAAAGCGATTTTCAACCAACATGAACTACCAGAACGGCTGGAGCCTGGCATCGTTAAACTGTCATACTGCCATTGCGGCGCCAAACAGAATTGAATTCGTATCACTGAGGCTGCTGCTGTTCTCCAGATATGGAAGCAGCATCGAGTTAACAGCCTCAACGACAGCACGATTTTGGTGGCTCAGAGCAATTCTGGGGATCCGAAACCTCCTTTCGAGGGTTGTTTCACGCACCTCCTATCGCATCCTCTAGAATCCTTCCAATTCGCTGTTTGTCCTGGGAAACTGTTCCCTCCCCCCCTCCGTCAACAGCTAAAGGTAGAGATGCGGTGTCCATCACAGCATCGACACTTAGGTTCTGTACTGCTGCGATAGACACTCGTCCTTGAGCTGGTGCAAATGGAGGGGCAGGAACAGCCTCACGTCGCAGTTGTTCGAGTTCGTCTGCACTAAAGGTGTTAGAGCGCAGCAGAAATCGAACTCAATCGGCCAGGTTTTAATCCGTGATGTGAGTCAATGTTGGCTCCAGAGCTTGGAAGTTACGAACCAGTCTTGCTCGCCGCCCAACGCCAGCAGTTTCTACTCAAATCGCCCCAAAGTGGGCGCGCATGATATTGGCATTTTGTAATCGTGTCCATTTCATGCGCCGCCCTTCACCGGGTGCGGGTGCCTGTTGCTGAGCTCTTACAGACTCTGCAGTCACCAAGTCTCCCAGTGGCGATGATGGTGGGGGTTCGACCCGGCAAGGTGCCCTTGCCGGGCCAGGTCTTGGTCTCGATTCTTTGAAATTGTGACTCTTCTTTGAGCCTTGGAAAGTGAAGTGCAAACGGTCACTGCAGACAGAGCCCCGTACCTGCAGAAGGCTATTTAACCCTCGGAGAGACGCCTGGACCTCCGAGGGGACCGTTAGCGACCCAGTAATTTTAGCACCCAGCGCCATGCAGCCGCTCGGCACGGTGCCTTCCATCTTCGGCTAGTGCGGGTTACTTGCGCGGGTAAAACAACTATCTCATATTAGTTTTTCTACCCGTGGGCGATGGGTTCACCACATCCCTACGCCACTTAAAAAAATATTATTTTTATTTTGGGGTAAAACCCAATAAGTCAGCCCCCCAATTTACTAATTACAATTTTATGCAAAATTTTATTATTAAACATAGACTAAAATCATAAAATATATTTTCATAGATATATAATTTTACTAAGTTACTAAGTAATTTGCATTAATTTAATATATTAACCTATTTTTTATTGCCAGCAAACTTTAACATTGATTATTTCGATAGTTAATTTTTCACATTTAACGGGTTTGAACACTCAACCCTCGATATAATCTTTTCCAATATCTTTGATATCACTGGTATCAAAGCTATTGGCCTGTAACACGCCATTTCTTCACGATCTTATTTTTTGAAAACTGGTTTAACAATAGTCGTTTTTAATTTTTGCACATAATATACGCGGGCACGCGCTGCTTCGGAACATTAGATTGTAGGTACTAACCAAGTATTAACATTGTCTTGTATCTTGTAATACATTATCAATTACATATTGTAACTACAGTCCACTAATAGTTTAATTTAACATCAGTATCATGAACAAACAGAAATATACCATGTAGAATGCATAAATTGAAAATGTGAGACAGTACCGGTGATATAGTTTTACTGACATGCTTCATTACTTTACTGTTATTGTCAACCAGTACTCGTTGTATTCTTAAGTGTAGTGGTTAAACGGTAAATTTCATATGCTGTCGTAGGATTTATAAAAATTAAATTATAATTATTACAAAATGTCAGAGTATCATTATAATGTCAGTTTGTTCTTAACTGTCCGGTTATTATTTAATGTCAAGTTATTGTTTAATCTTAGGTTATTATCTAATGTGGGGTGTGTGTTGGGTAACCTCCTCGAGTGTCGCTCCGATTCCGATCCCGCTGCAGTCCGGGGGGAACGGAATCGGAGCGGCCGGTACACCCTGGGCGGCGGTCAATGGCTTCCCCTTCACCCCTTCATAGGGTTGGCATTGATCGTCGGCCAATACCCAACGTGGCGGGAACACATCGCTCTCCGTACTCCTCTGCTTTCAGAGGAGACAGGATGAGCGATGCTGTTAGTGGTGAGATGGCCCAGGGTCAGCCGGGGTGCGAGGGATATGCTCTATGGGTAACCTTACACCCCGGCGTCTGAAGACCCGAGACGGCGTGCGGTTTTAGTCGGTGCAAGCCCGACATAGCCGCCCCCGCTGGCTGACGGGGGGGTATCCGAAGGGATTTCCGCACGATAAAAAAAAAAAAAAAAAAGGTTATTATCTAATGTCGAATTATTAATTAACGTCAACATTATATAAGGTGTCACAAAATTAGGTCTATGAATTTGGTGAGATGACTTGGTATCGACAAAATATGTATTTGAAACAAAAAAAAATCGGATAAAATAAAAATAAAATATATAAAAAATATAAAAATAAAAATTATAAAAATGAAAGAAAAACACCACCAGCGACCAGCCAGCGTCACGTGACGCGATCAGCCCGTGATGCACGTGGTAGGCGTGCAGTCCTTCTCCTCGCAGTATTCTCCAAGCGGATGTGTGGGAAATACCTAAATCGCGACCAGCGTCACGTGTGCTCGTCGCGTCACGTGACGCTGGCCGCTGGTGGTGTTTTTTTTTTAATTTTTTTTTTTTACCCGATATTTTTTTTTTGTTTCAAATACATATTTTGTCGATACCAACTCATATCACCAAATTCAGAGACCTAATATTGTGACACCTTATATAATGAAGAACGAGGGGTGCTGTCACATATTGTCAAAGGGCCACGGTTAATTATTGTACATGCTGGAGGACAAGGCGGATTTATTGATGGAGCTCTTTTAATTTTTAAATCTAAAAGCAAAACCGGAGATTATCATAGTGATATGGATATTGTAAACTTCAGCAAATGGACTAGAGAAAAGTTATTACCAAATTTACCGCCAAACACCGTTATCGTAATGGATAATGCTTCATACCACTCGGTACAGGAGGACAAAAAGCCTACGATGACATCCATAAAAGCCATCATGCAGACATGGCTGCAAAGACACAATGTTGAATTTGATGTCTTTAAGAGAATGTGATTTGTTGATTTTGTATACATTTTCTGAACCGTGTTGCTTGATTAAGTCAAGCAACACGGTTCAGAAAATGTATACAAAATGGATTAAATTTTAAAGGCGGTAGGTCATGAAGTCTTAAGACTGCGTCCATATCACCCAGACTTGAACCCCATCGAGTTAGTCTGGGAGGATATCAAAGGACAGCTCGCAATAATTGAAACTGATTCTAATTTAGACAAAAAGAAAAATACACTGGGACAGTTATTCGCCGAATTCTCTCTGGAAAAATGGGTTAACTGCGATAAACATGTTCAGACTATTGACAATGAATACTGTCAGCACGATCGCGTCATTGATGAAGAGATGGACTGATTTATTATTAATTTGCAAGATTCTGACTCCTAAAGCTGCACAGACAGTGAAGACGATTCAAGCGATATGGATATTAGTGACGAATAATCCTACTTACATTACTTTTATCTGTAGTTAAATATTTCGGAAAAAGAGTTAATTAAAAAGTTTATCTTTTACTTAAAAACATACAGATACTACTAATATTTTATACTTCGCCAACAATGTCTATCTCGAGATAAGTCTTTGGATTATTGACTCCGTGTGTAGCGTTACCCGCCCCCGCTCCCTTCTTACCGCACAGGCGAGACGCGAGTTAAACGGTCGGCCTATATCTATGTATACTATTATAAAATTGTAAAGTAGCTGTCTTTACGTTGGAGACATTTGAAAAAAAAAATGGGTTATGTTTAATTAACGATTCTGAACATTATTTTTCTTTGGAATTATTGTCCGTTTGTCTATTTGCTCGCCATGGACGCAAAAACTACTAAATGGATTTTGATGCGATTTTATAAAGGTCTTGATCAGACTTAAAATCTACCGTATATTTGATTGCAATTGGTTAAGTACAACTAAAGATAAAACCAAAACACGATATCCGACCTCCGCGCGGGCGGAGCCTCGAGCATCAGCTAGTTAATACTAGTTTTATATAATTATAAAACAATGAAAATATATACTTTAATACTATTTTCTCACAATTAATCCTCTTTTGTCGAGCAAAAATAAATGTCAATGTGTAAAATCGATTAAAATTTCTTAATAAATAAAATCGATTGTTATGTAAAATCGGTAATACATTAGGACATTACTATTTGATTGAGCATTTAGCGCACTATTGAGCACTTGTAGAAAAATTACAATTAATTTTACGGCTGATTTTTTTTTAGTTATAGGCAGTGCTGCCAATCGCGGAGAAGATCCCCGATTTGTGGGGAACTGAAGGTTGGGGCGGGAATAACAAATATCGGGGAATTTTGGGGAGTGCAGCCAAATCAATTTTTCAATGGGCGTCAATCTATTTTATGTCTTACTTACAGTTCAAAAAACACGTTCGAACTTGGCAGATACAGCTCAATATCATCATCCTCCGAGCCTTTTCTCAACTCAGTTGGACCGGTCTTTTCAGTATAAGTGTAGAGTAAAACACGAACAGCTTTTAAAATTTTCTTCTATATTTATTTAGAAGGATTTGGCAGGATATCAAGCTAAGCAAGAAAGTTATTGTCCTATTCAGACGCTGTTTACCGACTTACAGCAGATTATACCGGTAAGTTACTATGTTTAACTATGGAAAATTAAACAGAACACTACATATTACGAACGCTTATAATCAGATTTTTACGGACACAATGGTTGCTATTATGTTCTTTACTACTTAATTTGAGGTTAGAAGCATAGAAGCAGCAATAATTTAATCGTCACGAATACGCATGTCAATGTTTGTAGGTACAGTTGTATAAAATAAAAACTTGTAATTGCTATTAAAACTTTAAATTAATGAAAATAATATAGATTTTACTTCTTCAGTAAATATTCTGTATTTAGACTTTTATTCATAACTTGTTTTTAATATTATGATATTTTTAATCGGTTTATTGAGACATAGGTAATCACATAATCAACATAATACTACCGAACAAAACCTAATTTGGGCTTAATGTAAAAGTGCCGTCCAGTAAAAAGAAAACCATATGGTACTTCATGATCGATAATTATTTATCATATCGATCAAATCACACAACATATCCCACAAATAATGAGTATTTTCTTTATTATGTACCGTGCTGAGAATAGCAACACATGGGATAGAAAATGGTGGGAAATTCTCGACACATGCCAAGCACAGAAGGGCCTACGAGGCGATTTGGTATTTCTGCCATCCGACAGAAAATTCATTAAAATTATAATTATTTTAGCATTAATGGTTATGTTGTTTCATTTTTAGGGTTAGAGTACCGGGCCCCTTTAGTAAGATTTCGCTGTCCGTCCATCTCTATTTCTGTTGCCGCTATAACACTAAATACTACAAAACAGAATAAAATATTTAAGGGGGCTCCCATACAACAAACGTGATTTTTTTGCGGTTTTTATAGATGGTACGGAACACTTCGTGCGCGAGTCCGACTCGCACTTGTTTAAAACCTGATCCTCGGCACTGTTTTTGTCATGTGGGCAAAGTCGCGATTGGTAAGATAATGTCATAGTTAATATTCAATAAATTTTAAAGTAAAACTTCAAATATGTACAAATATCAACATTGTTCCAGTCCTACTAGCTGTGTTGCTATATCATCGATAGTGGCGCCCTCGTTTACTTTCTACTCTTTTGTTTCGTACTGTACAGTTGAAATTTTCAACACTATGGAAAGTGATTAAAAATTGCAGAGATTTGCACTAAAATGTAAGTAACAACGAGGCCCGTGGCCCTCACTTTTAAGGTGTTTATTCCGAAAATATAATTTGGGGAATTTGTGGGGAATGAATAAAAAGAAAGCGGGGAATTTCGGGAAATTGGCATCGCTGACGCGGGGAATCGAGAAATTTTTATTGGCAGCACTGGTTGTAAGTATTATTTCCAGTTTTCCAGTCCCTATTCTAGGGGTGTCCACTTTGAAAAAACATCGATGTTTTTGTTGATTAGATACATCGCAACTATATATCGATGTCTTTCGATGTATCGGATGAAAACATCGATGTTTTTTAAACATCGAGTACTTTTTCTAAAATTTTATTACAAAATCTAGTGGGGCGGAAATCACCCAGTGATTGTCAAACTTCGGGCCAAACTTATATATTTTTGTTGCAGTATTTTTATTCAAAATTACAGACCTTAGTTAGGCTTTATGCATATTATTCGACACGTCTTTATAATTATATTGAGCAATAAATATGAAGAAAATGAAATCAAATCAAACGTCTTCGACGTCAAAAACACAAAAAAATGATTTTATATTTCAGTTTCTTTCAGAGTCTGGTTGTTTTTAGGGACAATTTGTATGGTAGGTACCCGAAACCTTGAACGTACAAACCCCAAAATCTAATCAGTTCTTCCCATTAACCAAACAAGATGATTGGCGAAAGAATTTTTTAAATCGGATAAGTGGTTCTTGAGTTATTGCGTAAACAGACATCCAGACCAACAGACAGACCGACACAAATTTTTTTTTGCTTTTGCCAGCCGACATGAGAAAAGTAGTTTTTTTTTATTGTCACTGAACTGACTCTTGCGCCATGCTGTCAACATCGGGTCCATTTTAGAGAATTCGGAATAATGATGATTTCATAATAGTAATAAGTAATATTTTAGTGGTAAAACTTAAGTTTTTTTTTACTAAGCTCAAACCAAAGAGGATATAATCACTACGTGGCCTAACTCGTCTATCACCAATTCGATGTTTTTTTTTAAAACATCGATGCATCGAGTATTTTGAAAGCTTTTCAAAACATCGAATGGATTCGATGTTTTTCATTGCAAACATCGATGTTTTCGATGCATCGATGTATATCGAATATCCCTACCCTATTCTGGTCATTATGATTCTTCCGGGGGTTCGATTCCGTAAAATTACGTTTTCTAAATATATGACTTCAAATCTAACTATAAATCTCAAAATCGAATTGAAAACGAAATCAACTATGACTGGTTCTAAATGTTTAATAACCTCACTAAAGTGAAGGTAGGTTTTGTTTTGATAGATCATACTGAATACTAAAATATTTTTTACAGTTTTTCTTACTAATCGAATCGAAATCACGCGTTTTGAAAACATGGCGTTAGAGAATCGGGTCCCAGGTAAATGGTTTAAACGGCTATTTTTTTAATTAAAAAAATAGCCATTTAATTCTATAGAGGTCTACTTTCTAAATCTATAATTTTTTTTATAAATTTTAATGTTTTCAATTTGATATCCCTGTTATAATGTAGAAATGAATTATTTTCCAACCTAGACAAAGTTCCTCTACATTTCAGTTGATATCCGAACGCATTTCTTCTTGGCGCTCTCATCTTCAAAATATATCAAAATCAAATCAATTTACTACATCAACATGGCGGATAAATCAGAAAGTAAGTAATGTTTATTTTGCAAATATTTCATATGTTAAAACAGTTTTCTACTATTCATTATAATAAATATATAAATGTTTTTTATTAAATTACATACCAGCATCTCATTGAGCAAGTTATTGTTCTTCTCAGTATATACGATTGAATGTTGTTCGCTAGATTCAAAATTTGAAAAAATTCAAATTTTCAGCCGAAGTGTCATCGAGTTTGTCGAATTTGAAAAAATAAAAATAAGCTTTGTATAGTTCTTTAAATTTGATATATGGTTCTGTTTTTAATTAAATTTGTTTATAATATTATTTCCTACTTTGCAAGTTATTTATATAATGCCTTTAACGTCGTACAGGAAACCGAGATGGAGAAGATTATTCACCCAGATCTCAATATCGTGTCAAAGAGGAACCAATGGAAATGGATTTTCCCGAAGAGGAGCAAGAGCCACCAGCTTTTGGGCCCGCAGCGCTTGGCCTTCATAGAGTTGGTACCAAGTTGCCGCCAAAACCTGCACCAAGTGAACCTGTTCAGAAATTAAATGCGCGAGGTATGCCAGCTCGGATCAGAAAGAAGAATAGATTTATATTTGTTGACGATTTCGTCAATACATCGCCTCCGCGTCAATCGCCAAAGCGAAATGCCAAGATTATTGTTAAAACTCCTAACAAACAATCAAGTGCTAAAAAACAGAAATCACCATTGAAAGTTCAGAGAGCCAGTGATAAATATGATGAGAAATCGGAACCCATTGGAGCTCAATCACCAGATATTAAATCTGGCCATAGGATAGGTATGCGATTAAGAAATTTATTGAAATTACCAAAAGCTCATAAATGGGTATGTTTTGAATACTTTTATAGCAACATAGATAAAGTACTGTTTGATGGGGAGAATGATTTTATAATATGTTTAAGGGAATCTTTTCCTCAACTTACTAATCGCAAACTGACTCAAGTGCAATGGTCTAAAATAAGGCGCATGATGGGAAAACCTCGAAGATGCTCTCAGGCATTTTTTGATGAAGAAAGAAGAGAACTTGAGAGGAAACGAAAACTGATAAGATTTATACAGCAAAGAAAAGCATCTGACATAAGTGTTAAAGATCTGCCAAATGAAATACCAATGCAATTAGTTGTGGGTACAAAGGTAACAGCTAGACTACGTAAACCACAAGATGGTTTATTTACAGGGTGCATAGATGCAGTGGACACATCTAATAATACTTACAGAATAACATTTGAGAGGCCTAAATTAGGCACCCATTCTGTCCCAGATTTTGAAGTTTTATCCAATGAACCTCCAGATACTATTAGCTTGTCTAGTATAGCAAAGAAGTTTAGACCAAAAATGTGTTATGTTCTTCAAGATATATTCAGCTTGTATGAACCCACAAACAATAATGCTTCAGGCGATCCTCTTATTGGTTGTTCAGATATAGCTAAACATATGGATGCTATTGGCAGTTATCCATTTGCACTTTTAGATATTATTGTAAAATTAAGAAGAATATTGCTTGCAAAGAGGGATAAAATTAACTTATTGAAAGAATATAATTGTGATGCTGAGAAAAGGAAGTCATTCGGCCAAAAGATGCCAGAGGACTTTGAAAGGAAATATGCTGCAGTTGTTATTGATTTAGAACGAATGAACATTGATTTACAAGAGTACATAAATGAAGTACAACAATTCTGTCAGCAAATTGCACCAGAACCTAGTTTAGCCGCAATGTTGGTGCCTTCACACTTAAGAGAAATTTGTCGTGAAAAAGCATCCTTATTAGTAGAGAAAAATAATGGGCCTGTGAAGGATTCACATTTAATAGATCTTATTACAGACCTTGTTGCACTTATGTTACAGGTGAAAAGCTTGTCGGATTCTGACCAAAATGCCTATGAGTTAACTGTTTTGCAAGGTACAATGGAACAAATAAAAATGAAATTGGAACCTCAGCACCAAAAGCTATTCCATAGTATAGAAATACATATGCACAGGATTCAAATGGGTTTAGGTCAAATGACACCTAGTAGCTATGTAGCCGGTACATAACCTTTATATTGATAGCAACTTATTTTGTCAATTCCTGAATCAGTCATAATGGTGCATATTATTTTATAGACAAAATTGAAATTTTGTGGCAAACATGTAAAATATTGTTATAAGGAAAGAAGCTTACCTTAGAAATGTAATTTATTATAAATTGGCAGGTACACGGGCTTGCAATATTGCTCAGTGCCATGCATAAATAAATATTTGTTGTATTTAAATATAACATAACTAATTTAGAAATAAAACTTGGAATGTAATCATTATTTTATTGCCTATTATTTGTTTACACACATACAAAATCCAAGAAATGGAATCCATCCAATTAAATAAAAAATACATCCCTTATATTATATCTTTCGTTTACTTTGTTATGTTTATACTTATAACATTGTTAGTGGTGAATGGGATGGGTGGACTGATTTTCATGATCTTTGATTTTTTAGATTTCCTCCTGTACGCTTTTTCGTGGTTTCGCAACGGTCACCATTCACCCCCTTCTCCAGCCAGCAGGCAGACTCGAACCGACCAAAACTTCACGCCGTCTCAGGTATTTAATGCCGGTAAAAGGAGACATGAAATATTTTTTTTAAATATAACGATTCTGAGGCGGAACAAAGTTTGCTGGGCCAGCTAGTTAATAATCCAAGTCAAATTATATGTAGATATATATATTTATATTAATAATACTGTGTAGGTATCATTTTCGATACATTGTGCATTTAAGTAGGTAATATTTTGACAATATAGACCAAAACTGTTTGAAATTATTGATCTTACAACAAAACCTTAATATATTCCTGCACCACACACTAAAATACTTCCCTAGTCGAAAATGGTATCACGAAACTCAGTTGTCAATTTTTATTTTTTAAATTAAATGCCTGTCGATGTTTTATATTCAATCATAAAACATATAAAAGAAGCATGTAAACGGTTAAGAAAGTACATTTTTCGATTTTGATACAATATGCATTTAAGGGTTAAATCCAGGACTTGTAACACAACATACCTACACATGTCATGTTAATTTCCTTTATTGCCCGTGGTCCAATCACGGAGTTCTACTGATCGATCCATGGGCAATTTTTTTTGGCAGTGGTTCGTTCAATCGATCCACGGGAAATTTTGATTTACCGTAATCCTATCGATAGGACTAAGGGCAACTTTGTTTGCCCGTAGTCCTACCAACTTAAATGAGTAGGTAATTATTATCTTTGTATGTAAACTACACACAGGAAAATTGGTTGATAAAGAAAACACTGATTGATCATTGTTATTTCCCTGTTTTGATTTTCATTATTCTTGGATTATCCTATTCATAGGATCCTTGTGAATTAGTTTTCTCTATCCTAGGCCAGTGTAGCCTGTGTTTTTTTTCAATGGAAGTCGATTTAGATAGTGATATTTGTTTCATTAATAGAAAAGGCGGAACAATACTTTTATTTGACGATTGCCAATATTGAAATAAAACTATTTTTAACGGATTCTATCGCGATTTATTTTGGATTATACGGTGAGACTGTCTCCCCGTGACCATGGCTGCTGAAAAGCAACCGAAACGTCGGGATCAATGTAAAATATAAAATAACATCAAAATAAATCGCGATAGAATCCGTTAAAAACAATGATATATAAAAAATACTTTTATTTCAATGTGTGTCATTCGCGTAAACTTCCGAAAAGATTGCCAATTATTATAAAATGCAACAGTAAAAAAATGGTTCAGCTGTGTGGCGTTGTGCAGAAATGCACGGGTACAATAACGCTTAATAAGGTAATTTTTCTTGCTGGTTGTTTCATAAAAAAAGAAGAAGTGCACTTGAAACGAGATGTAACTTTATTCTGTGATGTAACCTAAATAAACTTTCCATTTTCAGGAAAATATTGTACTTAAACATGAAATCCACCAGTGTCTACCTAACAAGGCCAAACATATCATTAATAAAACTTTATCTAATTTAAAAGCAACTGTTATAAATTCCAATCGCCCAATGCCTCAGTTGTCTAATGAAGCGATTGCAAAACTGGAAGATTCAGGCCTAAATTTTATTCAAAATATACCTTCTCTATCTAGTATTCAACATTGTCTGTATAATGAAAGGAATAAGTTTATAAATTGCTCAAAGAAAGTATAAAAACCTAGAAGAAGTACAAATCCCTGAAAATAGTTCATCTTTCATTATAGCGGACTATTGTTATGAGGGTAAGCGTATACTTGTTTTCGGCATACACTAACAGACCGATTTATTCCCTGTAGTTCCATGTACTCAGTTCCACATGAAACTTTTGAAACCTTGAAATATGCTGTTCCCATGGAAGTAATAAGTAGTTAGTACTTACTACACTTCCATGGCTGTTCCATGTTATTTTAAACTACTTTTACAGTTGACGTTATAAAAATTCTTTTATAACCAACCAATCAATGAACGCCCTCAAAACAAGACTATCGGAAAATGATCAGCCATTGAGTGTTTGCAAAAAATGATTAGACGTAGGTACCTTTTTTTTTGTGCGGAAATCCCTTCGGATACCCCCCCCCCCCCGCCGGTCAGCGGGGGCGGTTATGTCGGGCTTGAACCGACTAAAACTGCACGCCGTCTCGGGTCTACAAACGCCGGGGTGTAAGGTTACCTATAGAGCATATCCCTCGCACTCCGACTGACCCTGGGCCATTCGCAGTGTCCCCTCTGATAACAGCAGAGGGGTATCTGGAGCGACCACTCCCGTGGGCCTTGCAGGCTCGCCATACTCTGACCCCCTCGTGCAACGGGGTCAGAGTCTTGACCGTTGACGTTGACGCCAGCTACTCCAGAGGAGCAATCAATGATGCGTCATCGCCCACGTTGCCCAGGGTGCACCAAACTTGGAGGTGATCCAACCAGTCGCACCCCAGACGTAGGTACCTAGTTAGATTGAATTTTTTTTTTCTACTGAAATATATACACTAGGGATGCGATGCAGTTAGCCGATCGCAAGAAAATTGAGCTGAGCGAGCATTTATTTTTTTATTTCAAAATCTGAAAAATTCAATTTTTGCGCGCGCGAACTTTTTCCATTAGTTTCAATGGTAAATTTGTTTTTCGGTGATGATTCCTCAACGGTATGTCCGATTTTTAATTTTATGGTCTAAAAACATGCCCCTAGATTGTCGTTATGACCATGCCAAATTTGGTTGAAATCAGATTTGTGGTTGCAAAGGAGTATCCGAGTTTGTAAGCGGCTATCCCGCGTATACTTATTACTATAATGAAAGTCAAAGTTAGGTACTCATTTGAAAATGAAGAAGGCTTCAAGTACGGGTATAATTTCGTGAAAAATGAATTAAAACTTAAATTTATAGATAAAAATTAAAACAATTTTGTGAACCATACAATAACAGTAACGATTAAAGTGTATGTATAACTAGCGGCTAGGGACCCGGCTTCGCCTGGGAATAAATTCGTAAAAAATGACCTATAACCCGATTGAAGCGCCACTGCGTCCAATGGCAAATATAAAAACATAACTTCACGCCTGTATCCCCGAAGGGGTAGGCAGAGGTGTATTACACACCCACGATTCGCCAGTTTTGTTAAGGTCCCAATGTAATAGGGACGAGCCTGTTGCCATCTACCGGGCACATTATAAAGCAAGCGATTATTAACATTTATTAATGCACACATAACTACGAAAAGTCAGAGGTGTGTGCCCGGGGCGACTGGGGATCGAACTTGAGACCTCGTCTCTCCAGTCCGTTACGTACGCCACTGGGCTATCGCCGCTATTAAGCTTTTTAAGCCGCTTAAGATTTAAAATTGAAGTTCGTGCTTCTTACTTTGGAAATTATGGATCCCTTATTTTACCCCCTCAGTAGCAAAATATTGAAAAAAGCTGATACAGCGGCAGCTATATGAAATTTCGTGCTTCTTACTTCAAAAATGAGGAACTTTCCATATAACCGCTAGGAATATTGATTTTCCAAAAACCAAATGATAAAGCTTTAGTTTTCATCAAAATCGGGCTCGCCAGGGATCAAACTCGTTGACTTTGAAAAAAAAACACCGTATATTGTTAAACCATTCGATAGTGCTGCTAATAAGGAACGAATTCTGGGAAGCAATAACATATGGAAAACTTAAGGAAATATCTAATTTTCAACAAACTTTTTAGGAGCCTCAAGGGTTCTGGTAAAAGTTAACGCCGTCGTTAGAACGATGATGGAAATGTTCATAATACATTTTTGATAATACCTACTTTCCAACACGTAAAAATCGAGCACTGAAAATTTAACTGAACTGCGTACTATATTTACGTAGGTACCTTTAGCTCCTGATTACTGACAAATGGCCGCCGGGAAAAGCTGGCAAATATGCATACACTCAAGGTACATACCTACACTACTTTATCCCATTCATTTTATCCTTGTGAAAATCAGTGAATTCTGGCGACAGTGGGATCTTACTCTATTACCGAAAAGCGATACTAGTTTCGCTACGTTCATTTGCCACGAGCAAGTATCAAGAGTGAGATTTTATTTTATCCATTTATTTAAATGAAATGTTATACGTATGTAGAATATACTGCTTCCGGGCTGTTTGGCCGTGGTCCATTGGAAACTTGAATTAAAGACGTTTCGTCGATCACTAGGTTATAAGGTTTCTATTACAGTCGCAATTGATTTTATGGACCTACTGGGTATATTTTTCCGCGTCTAATAACTACCTATTCCCACTAATTCCATGTATGGAGCTAATGGGTTGCGAAAGTACCATGGATTTCACCGATGAAAAATGGAAACAAACCTTATCATATTACACAAAAAGTGGGAATCCAATAGTTGAATGGATTTTTACTACCGAAATCCAGGCTTTATTTCAAAATATAAGAGATCGGTGTACAGGGCCCTACAGACATCTTTGAGGCCCAAGCCCATCTCACCCGCAAGTCGGTTGCACCTGCCTAACATGGATGAGGCTCTTCGCAGTCGCTCTCGGAAAAGCCTGAAATACCAATCAAAAACAATAAGCAGACCTCGGGCTCTGAAGTACAAACTTTGGACGCAACTGGGAAAAAACTAGATACCTACTATCCAAAAATTGTTCTTATTTGATACTTATAAGACCTAAAATGCGTCTGTCTGCTTGTTCATGAATATCTCAGAAACAATTGTAGTGGAAGTGGAAACAAATGCATCGATGAATTAGAGTGGAACAAAAAAATAGAAACAAATACAGCGATGGATCAAAGTGGAGTAAAAAGTGGAAACAAATCCATTAGGGAGAGGGTCCCTGAGCAATGGGTGTTTTTAGATAAGGATTTTTCGAAAATGACGTAGAATGAAGTTCCTGTATTATGAAAATCACATACCTTCCGTTCTCGATTCCGAAGCGATGACTTTTACTTTCCTCGATAGAATTTGCTCTCAAAGATTGATCTAACCAAAAACGAATTCCGGTTTTATTTGAGTTGTGTTCAAGTTAGAAAAATAAAAATGATATCAATATGAAGTTCATTGATAGGAGAATGAAAAACGGTTATCAAAATATACAAAAATTCTGTATTATATCTTGAAAATTCAAAATACCTACGTTTTCTATCTGTATGAAACGTTTAGAGAGTCAATCAGTCGAGCGGAACGTGTTCGAGGCAGGACGTGTGTCACTTCGTGCTAGGTGCACAGTCGAGTTATATACGTTTTTAAATGTCACCTCTCACGAAATTTGTCAGTTGTACAATTCCGTCGATAAAAAGTTCAGATTCGAATTTTATTTGCAATTATAGTGCTAACGTACATTATTATTTTCATATTGTGTTAATACATTATTAGATAAACTTATATACAATTCTACATGGTGTTTAAATGGATTTCTAAGGGCATGTTCAGACGTGAAACTGGTAGGTGGTAACGCAAGTGATGGTGTTAGGATGGCACATAGTATTCGCTTTCATTGTTAATATTCCGTTTTTTTTTCACCAATGAAGTGAGTACCTTTTTTTTCGGGGGGAAATTCCCTCGGATATTCCTCCCTTCAGACGCCGGGGTGTGAGGTTACCCATAAAGCATATGCCTCGCACCCCGACTGACCCTGGGCCTGGTCTGGGTGTTTTTATGTATAAATGTGTATATTTTAACAGAAAAATATGATACTATGTTTATCACCAATCAAGGGTTCATTATTGAAGCGATTTACATTAGTTTCATTCATGGGTAAAAAACCTTGGAAACTAGGTCCTTGAAATAAAGTTAAAACTATGAACTTCAATAAGGAATACTTCAAATTAAAATTATGATATGAATAAATCCTTAATCTGAAAAAAATTGGCCTTTATTTATTGCATACTAGCTGCGCCCACGACCTATTCCTCCACGTGTATTTAGATTTTTGAGGTTTTAATTCTTTTGCGTAGAGCCCTTACATAAAAGCTTCTAAAATTAAAGTAGCTTCTGTTACGGCCTAATATATTTCCTACTGCCAGTGACAGTCAAGTCAAAATCGACCCTGGCGTTGCAGAGATTATCCTATGCAAACAGACACAAATTTGATAAATTGCGTTCTATCTCTTCTACCTATCGTACACACAGTCATTGCATTTATTTCTTAAAACCTGTTATTTTAATATCATAGGTAGACTTCAATTTTATCCATTTGTTTAGATTTTTGAGTCATTTTTGAAGGTTTCTTTAAATTAAATTTTAATTAAGTAAGAAGGTACCTACGTAATGTTGAAATATTTTAATAATAGGTCTTTACCTGCAATAGCGGCGGTAAGGCCCATCATGGAGGATTGGCTAGAGAGGCGACACGGAAGCCTCTCGTACCGCCTGACGCAGGTGATCTCCGGGAAGGGGTGCTTCGGGACCACCTGCATCGGATCAGGAAGGAGCCAACGCCTGAGTGTCATCACTGCGACGCGAGCGAGGACTCAGAGCTGCACACGCTGGCGGACTGCCCGGCGTGGGAAGCGCCGAGGCCTGACCTCGTGGCAGCCATCGGGGTGGGAGTTCTCTCGCTCGGCAGCATGATTGCGGCAATGGTGCGGAGCGCGAGCGCGTGGGCCGCCGCCACCTCCTTCTGCGAGCATGTAATGCTCGCGAAGGAGATGGCGGAGCGCGCCCGGGAGAGATTTAGAACTCTCCCGGCCCGCAACTTGCGCGCCGCGCGTCGCAGGCGACTCAGGCGCCGGAGGTCGCTTAACGACCTCCGTCCTCCATGAGCGCAGGCCTGGGGGTGGCAGGTAAGGCCTCCTGTCACCCCAGCAGAAGCAGGCCGGGACGGTGGGGCGACTAGCGCCCCTCCCCCAAACCGGGGCAAGACGGGGACACCGTGGTTCCCAAACCCGAGGGGGCCATCTCAAAACCGGAGATGGCCCAGGGTCAGTCGGGGTGCGAGGGATATGCTCTGTGGGCAACCTTACACCCCGGCGTCTTTAGACCCGAGATGGCGTGCGGTTTTAGTCGGTTCAAGCCCGACATAACCGCCCCCGCTGGCCGGCGGGGGGGTATCCGAAGCGATTTCCGCACGAAAAAGAAAAAGAAAAGGTCTTTACCTATGAAATTGCCGAAATTTTCTTACAAATTCATGAGTGCGTTATTCCTGTAATTTTATAGCTATTTCCATTATTTATATTTTGTTTGAAAGTTGATTTCAAGATTGTACAACTCTGTATTAAATTTTGTTGTTATTGGCCGCTTGATAAATTAATTCGATCTTCAAAAACAGTACTTCCTAAATGCTATCCATTTTGATGATATATTTCGTATTACTTAGCAGCTGTCACTTTTCAAAAAGCGGCCAAGTGCGAGTCGGACTCGCCCATTAAGGGTTCCGTAGCAGCAAGTAACATATTTTTTTTTTAATTTTATATTTGAGTTGCTTGAATGAAAGGTAAATTGCGGTTAACGATTTATGACGTATTAAAAAAAACTACTTACTAGATCTCGTTCAAACCAATTTTCGTTGGAAGTTTACATGGTAATGTACATCATATATTTTTTTAGTTTTATCATTCTCTTATTTTAGAAGTTACAGGGCACAGTTCCGTTTTATGCCAATTGGCAACGGAACCCTAAAAATGTAATAAAAATTGCTGTTTGTTAGCTTAATGTTGTCTCATTCATACACAAAAAAGAACATAAAATTTGGATTTGTCATTCCTAAAAAAATGCAAAAATGTTAGTACTGAAAATTGGGTTTCCTCCAATTTCTTCAAGAAAAACGGCAATTTCATATGTAACGACCTAATATATAACGCGCCAGTGTGATATTAACAAATAAGGTATTTAAAAGATCACACACACTGAAGTTAGTACCTATAAGATGTAGTTACACATGTGATGTTATGATGAAGAATACAAAAGCTAGTGTTAAAAAAAAATGTGTTCAGAATTGTTCATTTAACATAACCCAAGTGTTACTTTTTAAACATTTCCAATGTATAGACACAACTTAATTTACCATTTAATAATAGTATAGATGGTTTATTATTGAAGCAAATGGACTTAATACTGCAATACAATATATTTACCTTCATACCAGAATGCTCCAGAGTAAAGATATTTGATAGAAAACTTTGATCTTGATATAGTATTTATTTTTTCTAGTTACACCTAAGTTACATTAGAAAGAAGTTGGAAACTATCAGAAACAATACTGTTTTGCATTAATTATAAATTTACAATTAGAATAATAATAATTGAAATTGAAATTATTTTTCTTATTATTACAGTTTGAATTCTTTACTACTATTAACACATAAAATTAACTGTCTGTATATTTATATTAAAAAAATACCATAAGCGCATAAAGTCCAATTCGCAAAATGTCAAGCAGTTATAAAATGTCCAAATTACAGCTTATACGCATTTCGCTTCCCGTTCATTTAGTAGTTGGTAAACGCACATGATCGACTCCAAAAGCAGCCTGCTTTAAAAAACGGGCTTCCACAAGGCAGCATACTGGCTCCAGCTATGTTTAATAGGTACACCAACAATCAGCCTACCAAGTACTCAGTGGTTTGTCTATGCGGATGATCTTGCGCTTGCTGCTCAGGTACCAAGCTTAGTAGAAGTTGAAACATCATTCACAGTCGCGTTGAACGCACTCGGTGAGTACTACGAAGAAAATTACAAACCAAACCCATCGAAAACGCCGGTTGGTCGTGTGCTTTTCACCTTCGCAACCGTGAAGCGAGAAGAGCTCTAACCTATAGATATTATAATAGAGCTCGTGACGTAATCTGGGGGTACTCCGTGATATCTTGGTATTACACTTGACAGGGTGCTGACTTACTAGAGTCAATGATTTGATACAACTCGGTGTTGTTCCCAGTTGAATCCGAGGCTTTTACCTCGGAGTCTAGGGTCCGTTTACTCCTCCTTTTGATTAGGTTTATACGGTTTTTATGGGAGCGACTGCCGTCTGATCTCCCAACCCCGAAAGGAGTTACTGTAGAAATGGACGAAGTGGCCCGCGAGCGTAGCGGGTGGATCATCCGTTCGGCTGTCGGTCTCCATGCTGGAGATAATGAATACCGAGAGGAACATCTGCACTAGAGCCTCGACCGTCAATCGGCAGGTGAGTGTGGCTTAGCTCCCAAATCTTGGTGGGGCCTCATACGCCCCATGCAGGTGCACTGTGATTGTGGAGCCGTATCCCATACGATGTCGCATTTGCTCTATTGTCCGCTGTGCCCTTCACCTGCACTAGAGAGGACTTGTGTAGGACAACAGATAACGCTGTGGCTGTGGCTAAGTTTTGGGCTGATCTGATGAAAATCTAGCAAATAATAAATTATTATTAACCACTGACACAACAAAGAAGTAGTTAGCAGTGAGAAAAGTAAGAGGAGTATGTATCCTATTCACTTTTCTCACTGCCAATTAAGTATATTATGAAAATTTTCTCATTGCTATGAACTAGATAGCTTTGGATGGTTATAGAACAACCTGTTCATATTATTACATGATTTTTGTTTGTAGTTCAAATTGTATTGTGTGTGTATTTGGAAAAATACTGGGAGAACATGGAATATGACGTTAGACTTGTAAACTTACACAGCAAGCTGCTGTGTCAGCAATTGAGAAAATTCTGTTAGTGGACTGTATGCACTGTTTGCGATTTGGACATTAGGTGCAAAATTTGGAGCAGCAGCACATATAGTTATGGAGTGTGGCCTAAATTAAAATACATTTGAGCGTGTTTGTTCCATTTCATAACCAAGTGATGCATGTCTATCTCTACATATTGGTCATCCAAAATACTGTTGCTAGATATAGAAGTATATTAATATTCTATCTGACGTACTTTTATTGATATAGGCTGATGACAATGCTACAGTACAAATGCCCTTCAATCTATATCAGCCTAGCCTGTTATACTGTGTACCATAATCTGTAGTTTCAACATCTAGATACCTAATTCATATTTTGAATAAAATTAAAAGAGTACAGCTATATAGTATTAACTTTCATGTTTTGTATTTGTCTAAAGTGGTTAGCAACTCATCAGCTTCTTCTGAAGACTTCACTCTGACTAAAATCGGTGTAGGTGGTGGCTTTGAATCCGGTGTTGGTATGCAAACCATCATAACATTATTTTTACCCATTCTTTGTGTGGGTATAGCTGACACCAATATCAGATTGACTAAAATAGTGCCCAAATTTGTATTGGCTCTGACCAATAGCTGATATTTGCCTGATTCTTCTATTTTCTTGATATATAGCGTACCCACTCCTTTGTCAACAAAATTGCCTTCTTTCTTTACAAATATCTTACATTTCTTATCATACACACTATTCTCTTCAACAACTGGTGTGTATTCGACTTTAGGGGGAGTATCATCTTCGTCTTCTTTGTTCGGCTCTGCAGTTGCTTCATTGTTTTGTTTAATATTGGCAAAGCTGAAAGGTTTCCCAATTCCAAATGAAAATGGAGCTGCAGATCCATTGGTTGTAGTGCTTGTATTAGTAGCAAAAGAGAATGGAGATGATGTAGTGATCCCAGTAGAGAATGGAGATGATATAGTTGTCATTGATTGGCTTGATGCAGTTGCCACACCAAATGTGAATCCAGGGGAACTTGTTGTAATTGTACTTGAAGTACTAGTTGATGATGCATTAATTCCAAAAGAGAAAGAGGCTTGTTTGTTATCTGCCACCAGACTGTTATATTGAGATGCAAATACAGATTTAGAATTAGGTGAGGCTTTGAAAATTGTTGATTCTGTGACAACTGTAGATACAGTCTTAGCATCATCACTTCCACTATTAGTCTTAGCTTGCAATGTTGTTTTTGTATCTTCTACTTTTTTATTCTCTTGGCCTACACCTTGATATTCTTCTTGTATTTCTTTAAGGTATTTTTCATAGTCCTTAAATATTGGTGTGAGTATGCAGAGAGGAGTTTGTTCAACATGTTTTTTTATCCAATCACATACAGATTCATTAAGACCTTTCAGTTTAGAATAATATTTCATCTTAGAATCATTCTTATTATCATCAGATTTGCTGTCTGTTTCACTGGGACTTGATTCAGATTTAGTTTTTCCATCAGAAATTATCATTGGTTGAATTTTAAATGGTGATGCATTTGAGGTACTTGAAAATAATGACTTGGCAACATTTTCACTGCTAGTAGGTATATCCAATTTAGTGGAGGAAGCTAGTGTGGTTGACGTTGTTAATTTTGAAAAATCGGTTTTATTATTATCTGTAGAACTTGTTACTGTTTGAATTTTGAAAGGAGAGTCCCCAACAGTAGAATCAGCTTTAGAAGTAATAAACATGTTTGAAGCTGTGTTAGTGTTTGTAGAAGAAACTCCAAATACAGAACTTGCCCCAGTTAGCATAGATGGTGATCCAAAGGGTGATTTAGTTGGTGTAGTAGAGCCTGTCTGAAGAGAAAATAAGCCTGTATCTGGACTTGAGGCAGGTCTTTTACTAGTAAATAAACTGGATGATACAGGTGAGTCCATTTTGCTTGTCGAAGTATTGTTATCGTTGTTACCATTAGTCAGTTTTGACAAAAAGTCAAATGATGCCGGCTGTGTTTTCATGAATCCACCAAAACCACCAAAGACACTTTTTTTAGGCTGAAAAATAAAATAAATTGGGTGAACATACCATTTTTTAAGATAATGTATTTAATAATATTGCAATGACCGTATATTAAAATGTGGTATGTTGTCTCAACACACAGCATGTCAAAAGTGTATTCCTTGTTTGTCAGAAGTCATACTTTTTTCTAACTCATACTCAATGATAATTGTGTCCTGTTGCACTCATGCTCACACTGAAATAAGTAAATTTGCTTAACTTCTAGTGACCTATTCCAAGTGGTAGTTTACCTCTTTTTAACAAAAATCATGTTTGTATCTACAAAATCTACATTGGTCCGTTCAGGGTCAAAATGTCCAATTCTCAAAATGTTCAACGGTGTCAAAATGTCCAAATCCCAAAATGTCCAATTCCCAGAAATGTCCAATCTTTGAGAATGGACTACAAACCTTGAAAACATGATTACAGAAATATAGACATTTCTGTTCTATCATGTTTTTGAGGTTGTTTCGACATGTGTCCACAATGTGCAGACCTGAGACGAAAAGTTTTAGTCTGAGGTGCAGATAAAATATTTTAAAATCACTTTAATATCTATAACAGTCCCGGACTCTTTTTAGAGATTACTATTCAGCTAATTTTCCGCGAGTAGCTTAATTTTGATGAGACCCGCTTACGAAAATTCCACATTGTGGCAAGTAACAGGTTAAGCAGAGATAAAATATTTTGAATTGACGATTCTTATAAAATTGATTACTAACTGTGAGTTTTTTATTAAATTAAAAAAAATATATTGCCATAACTGAAAAAAATATTTGTGCTACAAAATGTATGGTTTGATCAAAGAGTCCCTTGAACATGTATTGATAATGAGGGAATCAAAGATGATTACTAGCTAGCAGATTTTTTTACTGTTGCTTAGTTACTATTTATATAATTTAACAGCCACATTCTCCTACAATTTGTGAGGTAAGTTATCCCGGTCCTTCGCTCTTAAATTCTTAATACCACAAGATCATTCTTTTTTACTTTTATTTATTGCTAATAAAAGGACTGGGATCTTGAACAAAACTGTTATACATTTTTGGCTTGGTATGCATTTTCGTCATTATACTATCCCTCAAAAATAAGCTTTTAGGACTCAGGATTGTACCTTAGTGATTTTAGTAGATTGAGATGATGATGATGTTAAAGCTGGCTCAGTAAAAAATTATAAAAATAAATTCTTTTTATGCAAGTGCACTCAACAGCAAAAGTAGCTTAACAAATTCTAATATATTGATCATCTTAGCTCATAAACCTTGCATAAAATAATTAAAAAAAAACAAAATACATTACTTGTGTCCTCGAAGGATTATAAAACTTAACAATATATTCATTATTAGTCCATGTATACCAATGTAAAAAAAGGTTTGTAAATATGTTACGGTACATCAATACGGTACATCATACATAAATATCATATTTGCTATTGAAAAAAATTGTACTATATATAATTTAGTAAAATAGTCATAACTTTTATGACATAAATTTGAATGATTCAAAATTCAGTATACTACAAATTGTAGCTGCTAGCTAGACTTCGTCCAAGTGGATTTATATTATCAAGTTTTTTTTGTGCAGTATATTATGTTACGCCCTATAATATTACCTATCTAGATATACCTATATAGAGATTACCTAATTCTAACAAACCAGACACCGGGTTGACTAAAAAAATTTATGGATGCTTATGGTCAGCAAAAACCTAATAAAAATAACCTATATATATATAATATATATAAAATATCTAATACCACAGATTAAATAATATTACTAATATACAGTAAATAATGCTATCATTAATTTTGTCAACACCATTATTACAGTGCTTTCTGCAAAATAAATGATTTGATTTGATTAAACCTACTGATTTTATTGCTGCTATCCCTGTTAGCTACCGTAATTGAAACTTTTTGTATAGGAAATTGATGTGCGTCTCATCGAAACAAAGCTATTCAGCAAAATTTTACTTGATAGGAATTATTATTACATCAGTGATCTGTGCTACAACTTTTGAGTGTAGGCCTAGGATAATGTACCAAGCAAATTGTAGGAAACTGTAGCTTTTAAATTATATAGTCAAAGTCAAAGTCAAAAGTCAAAAACCATTTATTCTGCATAGACCATTAATACGGCACTTACAAAATGTCATAAAAAAAAATCTAATGTTTGGCAAATGGACCACCGGTCCGAAACGCGGCCCTGTCCTGAGAAGACTCCTGCAAGAAACTCAGCGGGCTGTTTTTTTTTTTGGTCTATTTACAAACATATTTACTTAATCTAAGTACAATATTTCATTTGAGTAGCATAGACAGAGAGAGCAAACAGTTCATATCCAAGCTTGTTTGTCGTCTAAATATTCTTGAATGTTATAGTAGCCTTTTTGGCAGAGTTTACTTTTAATTTGGCTTTTAAATTTATGAAGAGGTAGATTATATATAATATAAACTAAGCAACAGTAAAAAAATCAGCTAGTTAGTAATCTTATTCTATGACCTAATTATCGATACATGTTGGAGGGATGCCTCTTTGATTAAAGCATACACTTTGTAGGACATTTTTTTTTTAATAATGGTAATATCCTTTTAAATTTTAATAAAAAATTACTCACAGTTAGTAATACATTTTGAGAAACGTCGAATCGAAATGTTTCCTCCCTGCTAAACCTGTTAGCTACCATAATTGGGAATTATCGTAAGAGAAAAGTTGGGGTCTCATCAAAATGAACCTATTTGTGGAAAATTAGTTTAATAGTGATCAGTTGTAAAATTGGACCAGGGATCCTGGACTATAACATACATTTATGAAAAATGACACAGCTAAACTTAGATTGGTAATGTTTTGAGATTATGAAAAAAAAAATTTAGAGGTTCCAACTTACCTCATCACCAATAGCTTGCGAACGTCTTTTGGCTGTTCTGATAACACGTTTATCAAGAATATTCTTAGAAGCGATTTTGAAACCGCTTCCGTTTTCCTGGTCGGTTGAATCTTGATCAGCTGGATCGTCTTGATCCCAGTTCTCATGATTTAAATCTGTAGTAGCTTGTCGTTTTGCCATATTCGTAAATAATAAGCTTTGTTAAGTCGTGATTGCCTGTTATCGTAGCGCTAATCACCATGAAAATTCCAACATGAGCATGTCAACGTTTGGAATGAAACTACGAGAATAATTTACTTTTTCAACAATTATTTCAATGAAACTGTTTATTTTAAACCTACACACGATATTATTATTTTCACAAGTCTTGCTAAACTCGCATCCAATCAATCACGTATGTGTGATCTTCTTAACGCGAAGCAGTCTTTGGTCGTTGCCGATGCTGATAAAAAGCGTGAAAGCGTAATTTGCATTGCGATTTTCAATGACAACGAATGACAAATGACAATGTGCATGCAGTGTTGCCCATTTACATTTCTTTTTTTTTACCATTTAGGAGGCAGGCAAGCACACGACATATTTTTTTTATTATTCAAATCAAATCAAATCAAATCATTTATTTTGCGAAATATGGGTTTACATGATGTCGTACATTATAATAATAGTATCACCATACTCGACCGCCAAAGCGGCATGCAAATATCATTAATTAAAACATAGTACCTAATAGCAGTTCCATGCAGTATTCTACTGTCCAATATTTTTAACGATATGAAATTTAAATATTATTAATTAGTAAGAGTAACATAATCATACAATAACAATTAGGCACAATATAACAAAATGTCAATAGATTCTATCTTAGTCAATTTATCACGTCAATCAAATTATTCAGTCAATATTCAATGTCAGTACCTAGGTCAATACAATTTTAATATCGATTATAATAGCATAATAATAGCATAAAATAAGTACAATTGCACAAAATAAAATGTCAATAGATTTTACAACATTCCATAATAATATTTAAAAGTGGGTATAATTAAATTGCCATCCCAGGTAAACAATTGAGTCAAACGAACATTCTATACTTTTTAATCACACTTTCTTTATGTCACTTAGATTTGTCAATAAGAAAGTCCATAACGGAGTAATAACACTTTTGAACTAAGAATTTATACAGGCATTTCTTAAATGTAATTATTTGCTTTTCGCTCCTTATAGACCCCGGTACAGCGTTATAGATCTTTGGACCCATGACAATAATACTTTTTGCACACAATGCAGTTTTGTGTCTCGGTATACAAATAGTGCCAGAGTGCCGCTTAGATTGAAGCGTCTCATAACAATTAAAATTGCTTTTTACAAATACTGCTACTTCGTAGATATACATACAGGGGAATGTCAGTAAATTTAGTTCTACAAAATATGGCCTACAGCTATCTGTCGGACGGAGTTTACAAAAAGCTCGCACACATCTTTTTTGGGCCAAGAAAACGTCATCTCGGTCTGTGGAATTGCCCCAAAAAATAATGCCATATCTTAAATTGTTAGCCACGTATGCGTTATAGGTAACACTTTTACTTTTTACTTTTACTTTATAGTAACACTTTGGGCTCACAAAAATTGTGTTGAAAATGAAAACATTATTTAAGTTTGCCATTACACTATTGCTTCTCAGAATGTGTTCCTTATCAGCTGAACTATTGAATGGAGCAATAATAAAAACTCTGTTTTGTTTTTCAAAAGCAATGGTTTTGATTCCTTGCGAGCTCGATAATTATGAAAACTAAAACTGCATCATTTGGATTTGGGAAAATCAATATTTCTAGACAGGAATCAAACCCGTTGATTTTATGGAAAAAACGACGGGTTGCACTCCGGGAGTGCCGTCAGAAGTGAAAACTTGAATATTAACGTTGTGCATTTTTGATATTTTGGAATGGCTAGTGAATAATTTTGCACGAATTGCTTTAATTATCAGTATAAAAGTACCATTATTTATGTGCAACATACAATATTCATTTATTGCGCTATCGTACACAAACATGACGATTTGTATAACATTAAAAATTTAACACTTCAGAACTATTACAATTATTTTACATTAAAAAGTTTATCTCTCAGAAAAATCAACTTCCACCCATAATTTCACCAACTTTTTCACCATCATTATTACCAGAACCATCATCGCCAATATATTTATAAAGTACTCACTCATTTTCTTTCGGTATTTCTTCGTTACTTTTTTCATTAATAGATGCACTTTTTTTAATTTCCATTTTATATCAATAGATTTATAGCACAAATAGAATAAATATTCCAAAAAGTTAGATGATAAAAGTGTTTCTTGGGCCTCGGTCGGAATCGATCTCAGTCTTGACGAAGTCAACGACCACTCGGTTGTTAAGTACAGTGTGAAATTAGTGCTTCTATATTTGTCTGCAAACGTCTTACGAATTTTCGAATCAGGACACGTGACCTGCACGTCCTGACGCGAGTTTAACGTTTTTTACCCATTACAAAAAAAGTGCACAACGCCGCTAAAGAAGTTTTCACTTCAAAAATATACACTCTGTATTATTACACCATTCACTAGTTCCACTAATAAGGAACGAATTCCGGGAAGTAATAAGGTACAGCAAACTTAAGGAAACATCTCATTTTTAACAAAATACCTTCCTACCTTTAGCACCTAGCCTAACCTACCTTTAGCATGTGCTAACTATTATCATGTGATAACTGACAAACAGCCGTCGAGACAAGCCCGCTAGTGGTCGGGGCGATGGCATACTGCGTGCTTCCCCTTCTTTCCGGGGACAAGACAGGGACACCGTGATTACCAAACCCAAGGGGGCCATCTCGAAACCAGAGATGTCCCTGGGTCAGCCGGAATGTGAGGGAAATGCCTTATGGGCCAAATTACATAAGTCTGGCGTCTGAAGACCCGAGACAGCGTGCGGTTTTGGTCGGTTCGAATCCGACATAACCATCCAACCAAAAGTAACCGAAGCTTATAAAGAACTTATAAATATTATTAATACCAAAGTTGAAATGTGACAACAATTATTAACTAGAGACAGAGCCGACTTTTTGTATAAATCCTAGATATTACATAAACTTAAAATAGTTAAGGAGTGTTTTACCAGTAGTTTACTCTTTGGATTCGTGTATAAAGGTGATTTCATAATTTTCTATGTGTGTAAAGTGTGTTATGATGTTTAATACAACATATACCTGCATATGTGTTGTACTAGTACTACAAATGTATTTTTGTATTGTATTTCAATTCAATTGAAATCACCTCGCATCTAAAGTTGTATTTTTTCTGTACTTTTAACCCAATTTATGATAGGTCTTTTAATATGGAAGTGTTTTACTATGTTTCAGTATATTTTATAAGATTATATAATCCTCTTATTAGTGTGTAAAGTTTCTGAAAGTGAATTATTATGTTTCCTTGTTACTGTTTGTGAAACAGTTGTTTCTTCGGAAACATTATTTCCAAATAAATTGCTTGTACATAGTACAGGTAGAATAATTAAATAAAACTAAGTTAAAGTATCATATTCGTTGCATGAACAATGGAAGTATCAAATGAGATAAAGGAAGATATCCGCAAGACGCAGTCCGATTTGAAACATGCGATACGAATCCATCAGGTTGGTTTTGTGACTGCTTTATTTTTGCTTTCAGCGTTGACGGAAATAAATGCCATGTTAAATAATGATTCGTATTTTGTAGGTTTGGGTAGCACGTCTTCAAGAAGATGAAAATGTAAGTAACACGTTTAATATTATATAAACTTCTGAACAATAAGCAGTAAAAAGTGAGTAAATAATGTAACTTGCGTATAATAATTCACAGAATATGCATCTGAAATCGAAAGTTATGGAAGCTGAAAAAGAAATAATTGAAATTGGCCAAGCTCAAGTAAGTTTGTTATAGGTACTCCAGAAATACATATTTTTCATTAAATGATATGCATACCCTACTCACAGTAATTATGTCTCGCATGGTAGAAGTATTTGGTTCGTTTTCCGAAAGTATATTATATCATAAAAAAATTGACAAAATTTCAGTTATTAAAGTATTTGGTACAACATTTAAACAAAAATGGTGTAGTAAAACTTACTCTTAACATCTTATAAACAATAAAACACCTTCAGTTATTTACTTAAAAGGGTTTATACTTTATTAAAAAATATTGTTATTTCTATTGTTGTAATAATTTTTTATCCAACAAATTAACTCTTAGCTAACTCTCAGGTGTTTTACTAACTTTTATTTATTAATATGGATATACATATCTACCCTCTCACCTTACATCCCAGGGGTAGGTATTTTACCAGCACTCTTTTGGTCCCATATAATGCAAAAGTGGTGCTATCAACTCTACACTTTGGGGTTAAAGGATTGTAAATATGGGAATATACCTACATATACTCACACCTTTCGTCCTCCGGGTTTAGGCAGAGACAATGGCTCACTATCTTCTACCATACACAGTTAACAAGCAAAGTAAGCATGCATGTGAGCAAAAGAAATCACTCAAGCAAGAGTCATGTAATACTGGTTGAATTGAAAACTGTTGGATAGAGTCTTTTATATATCTTACTTATCTTATTTTTTACAGAAATTGGTTGTAGAGAGACTGAGAAGAGAGCTTGAGTTATATCAGCAACGTTTGAAGCAGCGCAACAAACACATTAATATTGAGAATGACAACAAATATGTAGCAACACAATTGAGGGACCATCAGTTACAATATCGTAGTAGAAATAGAACAGTTTCACTATTGAAACCATCTGTATTAAATGAGATTCATATAAAAACTGAAAATAATAGCGATGTGGCTAAAGAAAATAATATGTCAGATTCAGAAAATGAAAAGTCAGGTAATGAAAAGGAGAACTCTAATCATAGTGAGAATGAAGAGAAGGATAAATATGAAAGAAATTTTTCACAGTTATCCAACACTGTACACAACAGCAGAAGCAATTTTGTGAATGTTCTCAAGAAAGTGAAAGAATCTTTCAGGTAAGTATATATTTATTATAGTCCTTTTTTCATGTTTCTTCAATCCTTGTTGCCAACTCATTAACAATGATTACTAAAGTGGGTCTAAACTTTACCCCATTCACACTTCTTTGTTCTTAGTAAGTTGTTAACTCATGTATAATGATTATTGTAGTGGGAGTAAGCTGACACATTTACATCAACACAATGAATGGGAAGAACGAAAAACCGACTCAGACTCGTCCAGTCTTGCAGAACTCTCTCCTACGCCATCACCTCCACCTTTACCTGAACCTGGTCAGCCTATTACAAAGGAGACATTCTTAAGGTACAGTGAGGGATCATGCTATCTTTGGAAATAATGCTATTCAATATTGTGGCCACCTCCACAATTAGGGAATGCAATCTTTCGAGATTGGAGCTCAGGCGAGATTTCCCGAGTTTATGGATGACAATACCACGAGATCTCGCCAATTTCGAGATTGCGCGAGATTGGTAGTTTTGTGTGTTTATTCTTGCAAATAATCACAATAATTGAATAAATATATATATTTAAAAATATAAATATAGATAAAAAAAAAGAATTATAGGCATTATGAAATAAACATTTATTTTTACGAATTTTTCTATCATAGTTTTTTATATTTAACATGGTTTTTTTAATAAACTTTTAAGTAGTCTACTTTGACATATCTAATCGAATAAGAAATCAAATAAACAACCAGTCTTCTCATGAGTCGTCTTTTAATAATAGTTCTTTTACAACAAACAACAAGAAGTCAAAAACTAAATGAAGTAAGTTGTTGAGTTGACTATTAAATTGAGATATTATTATCAATTAAAGAAAACGTAACCTCCTAGATCCTCAGAATAGTTAATAAACAAAAATATCTGGGCTTTGCGCTTTCTACAATTTTTGTATTGAGACTGTAATCTTAGCAATCCATGGATTCTCCGTGCGGGTGCCGGGTCCATCGCGTTGCTGAGTTGGGAACTCGGGACAGTGCCTGGGACTTGCGACCCAAGTGTAGGTTTAGAAGGGGCCCCTTTTGTTGATGTACATCAACACTCACCTTCACTACCCAAGTTCCCCTCCCTGCCTAACCAAATTTGATACGAACCTACTAGTGCCGCTTTAGACATTCGTCCTAGTAATGAGCTTATTGTAGCTCTCGATAGGCCTAGATCTTTAAGTAGGTTATAGAGAGATTTTGCTGGTATACCTCTCGCTCCCACTTCCACTGCATACAAATTAACCACGTAACCGTTTTTGATTAATTCGTTTGTGAGATCATAGTATTTATTTTTCTTTATTGTGTGGTCCTTCGGTATATTTGTTTCCCACGGTACAGTAAGTTCCACAAGAACCACATGTTTTAATCTCTTAGAATATAGGAATATGTCAGGTCTAGATGACGAAACCCCAGCATCCTCCGGAATTTTGTAGTGCTTTTCATACGTGTCGATTAGGAGAGTCCAATCTGGGGCAGTATCTAAGATTGAATAATGTTTGTTCCTGGGTGTTATGGATGAACCTTCAGACACAAAGTTGATATGACGTCTGTTAGTAGTCAATCCTTTTTGGGCTCTAGCTACTGCCAGACTCATTGCTTCACGTATGATGATAAGCACCTTATCGTGGCGGCGTGAGTAATGGCCTCTATCGAGAAGCACCCTACATCCTACTAATATGTGTCTAGCCGTCCCTATTGCCTCACCACAAGTATAACATTGTTTTTCTGTGGCCTTCCCCCACCTTACCAGATTACTCTGGTCTGGGAGGGTCATCTGAAAGGCGTTAAGATAAAATTTTAACAGGGCCGGCGACCAGTCATAGATCAAGGTGCGCCACTTTAAGGCCATCGGTATGCAGAACTCTCCCATTGTCAACCATTCATTTTGGATTTCCAAATTCATCGCGTGCACTCGATATTTATCATTTTCGTCTTGTTTTAGAAAGGATTTAAGTATATCCTGGTCCCTTTCTGGCTCTCGTACTCCCAACCCCACTCTGTTTGACTGGGCCCCTATCATAAATCGTTTATGGAATAGAAGTCTAGATTCAAGCTCGGACGCGTTATTATCTTTCGGGAGTGCCCTGATTGTGACATCTTGGGATTTTCCTAAGATGTGGGCTTTGGTAACTCGTAAGATGTTTATAGAGCTCCGATGGTTTCTTAAGTTTCATCCCAAAATTATTTTGATCCCTAAATAGAGCAGAGGAATCAGCAGAGTGCGCTAGTCCAAGCCACGATTTTAGCGATTTTATGACAGTTGCATCTATTTTCGCCAGTAAGGTTTTACCGAATTCATACACCAGAAAAGGCCAAGTCAGACGTGATGTTAAGTAGTTGTCATATATCCAAGCTTTTTTGATATTGTTTAGTGGTATCTGATCTATCTTATTTAGGTCATTTATAAACGTATCGACAACTTCATCTAAGGATGGTGTGCGTCCTTTATAGTCTATCTTTCTCCCAAGAAATTTAAATGGCACCGATTCAGCGACTATGGAAACTGGTTTACCCCCAATGAAGAGTCCCGGGTCGTAAGAGGTAAATTTGGTGTCCCGTCTACCCAGACATAGACAGTGACACTTACTGGGCTTCGTCCTCAGTCCATTTGTCCACGAACAGATCATCATATCAGCCGTAAATATACATATATTGCTCGTTTAAAGGTATTAGATAGATAGGTTAGAGTGATTAGATATACCAATCAAATGAAAGGCTTGTTTAGTTTACATTACACGCTATTATTACGAATTATTTTGAAAGTAGCTCCTTAAGAAGCACAAACATTCCAAAGAATCGTCTGCTAAACGGCTTCTTATTTTGCTGGTCGGATAACCAGCCGCTGAGAAGGCTCTTTCGGATTCACCGCTAGTTGGAACCACAGATCTCAGGCAGTCATCCGCGAACTGTAAAAGTTCGCTTTTTGACCCTGTGGACTCGTATAAATTCATTTCCTTTTTGATTAATGGCTCCAGCGAATTCGTAGGACCGGAACCGTAGCCAAGTAAAAGACAGAGCCAGGGTGAACTGTGTTTATTGATCAAAATTGGCTTTCAAATATATACAATATTCAGTTACAAGTAATTACTATTTACACGAGCAATTATCTCCTTTCCACAAATCAGCTTTATGTACAGTTGTTATCTTATATCTATTATGTACAATTACTAACTAAAAAAACGGCGGGCCCAACTCCGCCGGTTCATTCCACGAATATCTTACTGGCGCGCGAAAGTACGCTGGAGTGTGCTGGCGCACGGCTTCAATATTTCGCAATCTCGATGCTCTGTGTCCTGTGTCACTACAATCCTTTCATTATTCTGTCTTGGTTTTCGGGAGCAATTCCCTAACACCCTGTATAATATATAATGTAGTTAACCATATTATAAAATATGATAAGCGACAAATATACGGTAAAGGAGATAACAGCAGATCTAAGTACTTGAGATATTTCTGTGGAAATAGATAAATATGTGAAGGACGAGAGAAGTCCCCACGCCACAGGAAGCATCAACGGATCAGGCAACGTGACACGTCTGGTTCACGGGCCGATGGTTGATTTTGGGTTGTTGTATCATGCCAATTAGCGTCAGCATGTTAATAACGCGATGCAGGATCAGTAGTTTCTAGGTATTTCAACTTGCTGTCGTGAGATGGCGCTGGGTAGCACAATTTAGGAATATTTTTGATGATGATGATGATAGTAAAAGTATAATTGTAAAAATGGTGAAAAATTTATATTTATTCTAAGTTATAATGATTTTTAAATAACGCTATAGTGTTTAAGATTATAAGTTTTGTTTTGCAGGCTCCTTGGCTTGTTGACACCGTTTCAAAAAGAATTACTTGAGAAAAAAAGAAACGAGCGTCGGAAGAGATCTTCAACAAGTTCAAACCAAAATGAGTTTCTGTACGGAAGCTATGAAATGTTGCCGGTAAGTTCTGCAAAGATACTTTCTGTTTTGTATGCATTACTGTAACCAATTTTAGTTCCTTTCTCTGTGATTCGTTGATGTGCCTTGTATTATGAGCGCGCTAAAATTTACAACTCTATACCAGGTTACTACATTCCAACTTAATTATTGCAGAAAAAGAAAAAATACAATCAATTTTCATACCTGCAGACACACAGTGATCCACCACAGACAAGATCAGCAAAATTACGTAAACAACAAGGTGAACAGGGTCAAAAGGTAATTAAAATTGGAATATTAGGTATTTCTTTTTTATTTTTGAGTTAAGAATTGAATATGTACGTGCATTCTAGTATTAAGGGTTACAGCGAGAGGTGGGTCCCCGCACATTGCTCTCCGCAGCGGGTGATCGCCAAATGGGTCATCCGCGGGTACCGCACGATCTCCTTCGAGGCGGCGGCGGCGTGTTTCCTTGCCGGCACCCTTTCGAGAGCCCTTTCGCAACTGTACCAGTGGCGAAAGGAGGCCGTGCAGTTCCAGCTCCGCCAGGCCATCGTGGTGGAGTGGAAGGAACGACTTGGGCGACCAAGCGCAGGGCAAGCCGCAATAGTGGCGGTAAGGCCCAACATGGAGGATTGGCTAGAGAGGCGACACGGAAGCCTCTCGTACCGACTGACGCAGGTGATCGGGGACGTGGGGGGTGCAGGGTACCACCTGCATCGGATCAGGAAGGAGCCAACGCCTGAGTGCCATCACTGCGACGCGAGCGAGGACTCGGGGCTGCACACTTTGGCGGACTGCCCGGCGTGGGAGGTGCCGAGGCTTGACTCGCAACATGCTCGCCGCACGTCGCAGGTCCTCCATGAGCGCCGGCCCGGGGGTGGCAGGTGAGGCCGCCTGTCACCGCAGCAGAAGCAGGCCGAGACGACGGGGCGAATAGTGCTCCTCCCCCAAACCGGGGCAAGACGGGGACACTGTCGTTCCCAAACCCGAGGGGGCCATCTCGAAATCGGAGATGGCCCAGTGTCAGTCGGGGTACGAGGGTTGTGCTTTATGGGCAACCTTACACCCCGGCGTCGGAAGAACCGAGACGGCGTGCGGTTTTAGTCAGTTCAAGCCCGACATAACCGCCCCCGAATTTTTTTGAACTGCATTAACAGATTTTGCAAAAGCTTACAGTTAGCAAAAAAAAAATCAAAATGTGCAAAAATTTTTTTTTGTGCCAATCGATTCTACTTATGTCATGTGGGGATCAAAAGACTCTATGGAACCATTTTAGCTTTGAGTACTAGGAAAGACAGAAATCGCCAAAAACTATTCCCATACATTTCGTACGGAAATACGATAAATCAACTCGAAACTCATAGGTCAGGTAAAATTTTGAAAAAAAAAAAACCATTTAAACATGTATGAAATTAGTATCTGAAATAAATTGCTCAAAATAACTTCCATTTTCACGAATACATAAGTTTATCCTTTTTTGCACTGGTCGAATGGCGGCTAATAATGTTCTGGGATGAATATTACGTAAAATGGTCGTTAATGCATCCTTGAGCTCTTGAGCACCGCTCACTTTTTGTGAAATCAGTTTTTCCTCAAAATTTCACGTTCCATGAAAGATATTCGAACCGTTCTAATTTTATCCCATAGTATATATGAATACCAACAACTTTTAATTATAAACCTATAAGATTAAAACTTTAACTAAAAGTGGAGGAGGGAAAAACCAAAAATTTTCCGGAAAAAATCATAACTTCTAACCGGTGAACATTCTTGCCGTCGGAAACATTTTTAATCGATAGTCCATTTTTAAGTCTAAAATAAATGTCTGAAAAGTGATTCGCTAAAAGTTACCGTTTTCGAGAAAAAAAATAAACATTTTAAAAATGTTACTGTGTTTACTTGTGTGTGTAAGTCCGTGGTTCTCTATATAAAATAATATTAATTGCTTCACGAAATCTACCTGTGCGTTCCCCCTGCGGGAACGGATTTTTTTTCCATATCTTTGTCACAAGGGAGTTGGAAACACCTACTTCAAGTGCGACATGCCTGGACGATACCTCTGGATATGCTTCGACATAAGTCAGAACTGCAATCTCCGTGTTCATGTCCACACGAGGCTGCCGCTTGCTTTTGTAAGAACCCTGCAATTCCAGGTTTTCAAAAGATTTGTAATAACCTTTCTTGTTGGCACAGCCATGTGCCAACAAGAATAAGCCGCAATAAGTATCCGTTGCGCCAGCAACGGATACTTATTGCGGTACCACACTAATGCAGCTCCCGCGTTTCGATTATTGACAAAATAGGCTTCTAATAAGTAATTTTTTTCACGATTAGATAACACTTAAGCCAAAATTCTTAGTTAATAACTTATACGATTTTTCTCAGCTGATACTAAGAATGACATAAAATTTTGGGTAAAAATTCTTTTTATTTACTTTATAGTCAATCCTACCCACTGGCCCATAAGAAAAAGTTTGACCATTGTAGAAATTTGATTCTCTTGCCGAAATGTATGGAAAACGTTTTTGGCGATTTCTGTCTTTACTAGTACTCGAAAGCTAAAATGGTCCCATAGAGTCTTTTGATCCCCAAATGAAATAGAATCAATTGGCACAAAAAAATTTTTTTGGTCTTTTTGGATTTTTTTTGCTAACTGTAAGGTTTTTGCAATCTGTGAATGCAGTTCAAAATATCTCAAAAATTTAGGGAAGGTCTCCTAAGAAAGTTTTGCTGTAACTACAACGGTTGAGGTACTTGCCCTTACTGCCCCGTTTCAAAAATACACCTGTATAATTATTTTTTTGTGTGTTCGCGTATAACTTCTTCGTTTATTTACCGATTTTGATGTTTTATTTTTCGTTGGAAAGGAGATATATCTAGGGTACCTTGATATCTTGGTACCTTGATAAGGATCTGATAATGGCATCCCAGAAAAATCGAAGGAATCCTTCAAAAATCGTAGTGGCGACTAGTGCGTTTATTAATTTTTACATTTGGTATTTTAAAGCAAAGAAAGTCTGGAGTTTACATGTGTTTGTCCGCACTGTCAATATATAAACGCATTCTTCTTAAATAAATCATTGGTATGTTATTTTCAGCAACATCAAAGTCAAAGTAAGACGTCCCGCGAAGGCTCGCCATCAGGATCCTCGACTGAAAATAAAGGTAAAATATGCAAAACGACTCGTCCTGTTTAGCTAAAATGTAATATTTTTTTTACAAACTTATATTTAACTTTTAATGTATTTACAGTCACCGTAAAAAGTTGATGAGCATGTCAAAAGTAGGTGATGCTACAGAGCGTCAATAGTAAGTATTGCCACAAACTTTCAAGATTTGATGATGTGTGTCATGATGATGACAAAGTTAACTTGACGTTCAAAATTGTAACAAGTTTCTTATGTTAATGAAAACGAACCTTATTCGTTGACTCTGTATTTTTTTTTCTTTTTTATGTTTTTTCCCTCTATCTGCCATCAGCCTGTGTAGCTATTATCAGATTTGTGGATTCTTTGGTCTTTCTTTCTTCTATTTTTCACCATTTATTTAATTTAGCGTTAAGCTTAAACTGGAATACATTTTAAGTGTCTGTATTAGGTCAGAAACGTTAAGTGAGTCTAGCCGATTATTTCGACAAACTGAAATCTGCGTCACTTCATCTATAGCACACGTGGCATGAATTTCTATTAAATAAAACATGAAAATTCAGTTTAGTAAGAAAATTCTACCAATAGATAACCAAAAAATGCTCCATAATGGATAAAAAAGTAATTCAAAAATCTTAGTAGACTTAATCTAAGTATCAAACTATGGAACAAACCGTGCCATAGTAAATGTATGAGAGCCGCATAAGTAAGTTTCTACAAATTGTGAACACTTATGTTTTTTAAACTTAATACATAGTTTTAACTTTTTTAACGTTTCTACTTATCAGACTAGTGAATAAACTGTCAAATGCACTACCTCTACGCCACAGAGGCCCTGCTCAGGGAACTGCAAAAATACAAGTTGTAAACATTTTTTCTTTTTACTTTGTTATTTTTGTTGGTGTCATTTTATATATTAAGTGATGCAGATTTCATATCAGTTTAAAGTTTTGCCAATATCTTTAAAAAGGACGAAATAATCGGCTGGACACACTTAACGTTTCCACACTGTACATTGGAGCTGATTCTGCATTTACAAAACTGTCTAAACTATACCTTGGCAAATCCATGCTTGTCACTCCCATAGTTCACACGGGACGGCTGTCAGGTAACCACATCCCGCACGAACATTTCACTACTTTCTCATCTCGCGCGAACCATGGAAGTGTCACGCATGAATTTGCTAAGCTATAGACTACGTTTTTAAATTTTAAATTTGATCCGTCGGCAAATAGGACAAAATCACGGAATTCAATTTCGAATTCGATTTCGGATTCAATTTTGAGTTATTTTAGTTTAGTGAGATGAGCAATATAATCAGCGCCATTGTGTGAATTCGCAAATTAAAGATTTGTTTTATAATTCATATTTTCGCGCAATTTTGAACGTCAAGGTGGCTTTGTACTCGTCATTAACTTTGAAACTTTCTCGGAATATTTCATTTTAAGGCTCTGTAGCATCACCTTTTGATACCTAGATATGATCATCAACTTTTGACGCTGACTGTACGTTGTACTTATTTATTTTTATTTTTTTATCGTGCGGAAATCCCTTCGGATACCCCCCCGCCGGCCAGCGGGGGCGGTTATGTCGGGCTTGCACCGACTAAAACCGCACGCCGTCTCGGGTCTTCAGACGCCGGGGTGTAAGGTTACCCATAGAGCATATCCCTCGCACCCCGACTGACCCTGGGCCATCTCACCACTAACAGCATCGCTCATCCTGTCTCCTCTGAAAGCAGAGGAGTACGGAGAGCGATGTGTTCCCGCCACGTTGGGTATTGGCCGACGATCAATGCCAACCCTATGAAGGGGTGAAGGGGAAGCCATTGACCGCCGCCCAGGGTGTACCGGCCGCTCCGATTCCGTTCCCCCCGGACTGCAGCGGGATCGGAATCGGAGCGACACTCGAGGAGGTTACCCAACACACACCCCTGTACGTTGTACCTACGAGGGAAGGTACAAAAATTCGCGGAACGAAATGTTTCTGAATTAAACAAAAAAAATATATTTTTCTTTTAATTTTTTTTAATCGGAGGTAATTTTTTGATTACCCCCCATTCCAGCAGCGTTGCTTAGTATGCCCCAGTTATGGTGACCCCCTTGTCTTTCTAGTCTATCATGAGAAATCCCTTCGGATCCCAAAAGATCGTGGCCATCAACTTCTCGGCTGATTCTGACACTTTACACTTCTGCACCCTTCTTATGCCACTGCATCGACTCCTGTTTCGACTCAGGTTCAAAGTAAAGAACCCAAATTTCATCTCCAGTAACAATTCGATCTAATATAACTTCAGGGTTATCGCCACACAGCACAGGTCTAAAAAATGTTTCGATGCGTCAATTCTTTGTTGCATCTGTAGTGGTTATAGCATTCTGGGTACCCACCTTGCACTAACTTTCGTCATACTAAGATGATCGTGCAGGATACTCAAAACAGTCGTATCTGAGACGCCAACTAAGGCAGATAACTGTTTCTTTTTAAGACGAGCATCTTCCAGTACGAGTTTTCGACTTTTCGCACAATATCTGAGGACGTAGCTTCGACGGCCTTCCAGGACGAGGGTCATCTTCGATGGACTCTCTGCCATGCTTGAAAAGATTCTGCCACTTGTAAATCATGGTTTTACTGGGACATTGACCTCCTTAAACAGCTGACATCTCATCCATTATCATTTGCGGAGATTTTCCATGCCTAGACAGGAACTTTACCACGCCACGATATTCAATTTGCTCCATAATGACCGATTGTTTCCGAAATAATTCGCTTTCAAGGCGATATCGAAAATAAATAATAGTTAAACTAAAAAACACGCTTTTTATAGAAAACCTAACTAAAAAAATAGAAAATAAGTTTTAATAAATTTCAATTAAGAATAGGGTTAAAAATTTCAATAAATATAAAATAATAAGTGTAAATAAGCAAAAATGTGTTTTATATTAAAAAAAGCGTGGGGTGCATGGGTCAATAGATATAAATATTTTATTGACAGACATGAGTATAGTGATTATCATTTTGATATCTTAAAAAAGCGGCCAAGTGCGAGTCGGACTCACCCATGAAGGGTTCCGTAGCAGTAAGTAACATAATAATGCATTTTTTTGAATTTTATATTTGAGTTCATTGAATGAAAGGTAAATTGCGTTTTACGATGTATGACGTATTAAAAAAAAACTACTTACTAGATCTTGTTCAAACCAATTTTCGGTGGCAGTTTACATAATGTACATCATATATTTTTTTGTTTTATCATTCTCTTATTTTAGAAGTTACAGGGGGGGGGACACATTTTACCACGTTGGAAGTATCTCTCGCGAGCTAACTGAATAGCAGTTTAGAGAAAAATGATATTAGAAACCTCAATATCATTTTTGAAGACCTATCCATAGATACCTCACACGTATGGGATAGATGAAAAAAATATTTTTGAAATTCAGTTTTAAGTAGGGGAAACCCCAAAATTTATTGTTTTTTTTTATTTTCTTGTATAAATCTTAATGCGGTTCACAGAATCCATCTATTTACCAAGTTTCAACAGCATAGTTCTTATAGTTTCGGTAAAAAGTGGCTGTGACATATGGACGGACAGACAGACAGACATGACGAATCTATAAGGGTTCCGTTTTTTTGCCATTTGGCAACGGAACCCTAAAAAGCACACCACGCTTTTTAAAAATAAAATACATTTTTTTTATAAACACTATTATTAATTTATATTTATTAAATTTTTTAACCCTATTCTTAATTTAAATTTATTAAAACTTATTTTCTATTTTTTTAGTTCGGTTTTTAGTTCTTTTAAACTATTATTTATTTTCTACTTTTTAGTTCGGTTTTCCTTAATAAGCGTGTTATTTAGTTTTTTTTAAACTGTTATATGCTTTGTTGAATTAAAAATTCTCTTTGGTGTTCGCAAATTTGTTAATATTGGATAAATCGGCTAAAGATAATGGTTGGAAATTAAAATTTCTGCCTTCGACTATAGATGAATAATCTGATAAAAAATTATCGCGAGGGAAGATTCATAGAAATTCAGCAGTATTACTGAAACTTCTAAAAGTGCTAAATTAATAACTTGCTGCTGTTGCCACCTATTTCAGGGTTTATACTGTGACATTATTAGCTACTACGTGATACAAAGTTGACGGGATAGATGGCGCTGTAATCAAATATTTACAGAGCTTTTTTAATTCATTAGTTTAAATTATTTTGCAAATAGTAAAAATGGAATAATTTTATCAAATTAGTGTATTGTCATCGGTCCTCGATAAATGTACAAAGTTTGAACGAAATCTGGCCGCTTAAGGTGGGTCAAAATCGCTCCAAAAGGAGTCGGTTACCAACAAACATACAAACATACAAACAGTCATACAGGTGAAGCTAATAAAAAGCGTATAAAAACAAAAGACAGTCTTGACATAACTTTTATTTTTTTTTACCTAAAGAGGTCTCACTATAACTGAGCATAGTTTGTATAATATTGTTTCCTCCTACTACTTCATTCCGCGAACTTTTGTACCTCCCCTCGTATGTATGTTCGGGTCAAATCTTGCGACTGAATTTTAAAGCAGTTACGCTCAACCGATGGACATGATATTTTACATACATGTAGAAGTCTACTGCTTCACATAGGCCTCTTCTAATTTGCGCCGCTTCTCCGCATTCTCCGCTTTCAACGTCCTGTCTATCCCAGCGGCCATAGGAACTATTAAACTAAACAAGAAAAACGCATCTTTTTTTTTCGTGCGGAAATCCATTCGGATACCCCCCGCCGGCTAGCGGGGGCGGTTATGTCGCTCTTGAACCAACTAAAACCGCACGCCGTCTCGTGTCTTAAGACACCGGTGAAAGGTTGCCCATAAAGCATATCCCTCGCTCCCCGTCTTACCCTGGGCCATCTCCGGTTTCGAGATGGCCCCCTCGGGCAGATAAATTCTTGTACCCAAATAAAGTTAATATATTTCTTAGCGATACAACCGTTTATGAGTTGACGAGCGTTAAGAATTGAGGTATCTACATGTTTAAAACATTTTCTTGGAATATCCAGTTACAAGAAACCAGTCGCAAACTTTTTGCGTCAGCAGGTTTGCTACGAAGGCTACGAAATTCCTTCCTATTGCCACTGAAATTAAGCTAGCACAGTCCCTTCTTCTTCCTATCCTTGATTACGTCGATGTCAGCTATCCCGATCTCGCTGCGTATCAACTTAATAAAATTGAGCGACTTCAAAATTTTTGCGTTCATTTCATATTTGGTCTACGCAAATATGATCACATTTCACATCTTCGTAAACAACTCAAGTGGCTCCCAATTCGGCTTCGCAGAGATGCCCATATACCAACATTATTATATAATGTATTGTTTAATCCCGCGACTCCGTCTTACCTCAAAGAACGATTCGAGTTCTTCCGTGACACAGGTACGTGCGGGGCGACGTACCGCGAAGCGACCCTGAAGGCCACGACCGCGGTTACCCAAGTCGTTGAGCGGATCCGGCGGCTGGGTCTCGAGGTGGCTCTGCATAAAACCGAGGCCCTGTTCTTTCATGGGCCTCGGAGCAAGGCACCCGAGGGATCCAGTCTCATCGTGGGAGGAAATCGCATCGGCATCAAGCCCCAAATGAAATATTTGGGGCTCGTGCTCGACGGCCGATGGGACTTCGGAGAGCACATCCGAAGTTTGGCCCCCAAATTGAAGGGCACAGCTCTCGCTCTGGCTCCGCTGTTGCCCAACATGAGGGGGCCCGATGACTCCTGCAGGAGATTCTACACGGGGATCGTGCGGTCCATGGCTCTGTATGGGTGCCCAATATGGGCGGAGGCCCTGAGGACCAGAACTGTGCGGATGTTGCGCGCTCCGCAGCGAGTTATGGCCATCAGGGTCATCCGCGGGTACCGCACGATCTCCTTCGAGGCGGCAAGTCTCCTTGCCGGACCTCCGCCATGGGACCTGGAGGCGAGAGCCCTTTCGGGCGCGGGAGCAGGGATGGAACCCCGAGCCTCGAGAAATCGAGGCCGTGCAGTCCCAGCTCCTCCAGGCCATCGTGGTGGAGTGGAAAAAAACGACTTGGGCGACCAAGCGCAGGGCACGCCGCAATAGCCGCGGTAAGGCCCATCATCGAGGATTGGCTAGAGAGGCGACACGGAAGCCTCTCGAACCGACTGACGCAGGTGATCTCCGGGAAGGGGTGCTTCGGGGACCACCTGCATCGGATCAGGAAGGAGCCAACGCCTGAGTGTCATCACTGCGACGCGAGCGAGGACTCAGGGCTGCACACGCTGGCGGACTGCCCGACGTGGGAGGCGCCGAGGCGTGACCTCGTGGCAGCCATCGGGGTGGGAGTCCTCTTGCTCGGCAGCATGATTGCGGCAATGGGGCGGAGCGCGAGCGCGTGGGCCGCCGCCACCTCGAAGGAGATGGCGGAGCGCGCCCGGGAGAGATTTAGAACTCTCCCGGCCTGCCGAGCCCGCAACTTGCTCGCCACACGTCGCAGGCGACTCAGGCGCCGGAGGTCGCTAGACGACCTCCGTCCTCCATGAGCGCAGGCCTGGGGGTGACAGGTGAGGCCGCCTGTCACCCCAGCAGAAGCAGGCCGGGACGGTGGGGCGACTAGCGCCCCTCCCCCAAACCGGGGCAAGACGGGGACACCGTGGTTCCCAAACCCGAGGGGGCCATCTCGAAACCGGAGATGGCCCAGGGTCAGTCGGGGTGCGAGGGATATGCTCTATGGGCAACCTTACACCCCGGCGTCTGTAGACCCGAGACGGCGTGCTAAAACCGCACGCCGTCTCGGGTCTACAAGCCCGGGTCGGTTCAAGCCCGACATAACCGCCCCCGCTGGCCGGCGGGGGGGGGGGGTATCCGAAGGAATTGCCGCACGAAAAAAAAAAAGTACTACTTACTAGAAAGAAAGAACTCATTATTTTAGTTTCTACTATGGGGAACAAAAAAACAAATGTTTGCCACACATTTAGCATCCTGAGGTCATCCGAGAATTTGAGGCTGAAAATGCCGAAGCATTCCACTGATTATGCTGACAAGTCATTCACAATTAAAGCTGTGCGCTTATGGAATGCATTAATTGCTATTAGACGTTGAACGGGCAGAATCCATAAACATCTTAAAAAAATGGTGAAAGATCATTTTCACCTTTCATCATGTACTCTGTGAAAGGTCATAATTATGTGCTCACTCGGCATGTTTTCAGTTCATGTTAGTGTGTACTATATATACATATTTTATATACCTACCTATTTATTAATTATTTATAGTTGTATAAATTATATGTCTATAATAAGTTTCACAATATTATTTATTTATATTTTACAACATTTTTTCTTTTCTCCATCCTCATTGGATTCATTTGATTTGTATAATTCATTCTATACTTCATTTATATTATAACTACACCATATTATTTTGCTTTCGTCACATTACTGTCCATCCTAAGGTTGCCTGGAAGAATAGCATCAACTGTCTACGTACTACTTATTTATGTTTTTAATGTATATTTTTTGGTGTATAATAAAGAGTTATCGATATTTATCTATCAACCTTTGCCTAAAATGATTATTTTCGTTTTAGTACATACCACTGATTTTTTTTATAAATCTTCTTTTTAAAAGTATTTTTTATTTCTATTTTTATTATAAATATTTTTTTTGTGTTGTACAGGTTGGACGAATGGGAAGCCTGCGTGGGCCGCAACTCTTCCAGCTAGTTTGTCAGTAGAACCAGTATATGCAAATCACAATCACAAAAAAGTTTGTCACGCATGTGGGCGAAGTGGTAAGTATATTTATACGAGTAAGTATATATATATATATATATATATATATATATCGACAAATATTTATTATGTAAGTAACAACAAATCTGCTAAACACACAAAAGTCCAAACAGACAATATGTGTAACTAGTATAATAGTGTCATTCGCATGATTTCAATCAAACCGTTTCACACGTTCACATTGCGCGCTTGACATTATTTCACATATACGCGCATCATATCAGATGGTGATATCGACAATTATTTCGCAATCCCCCACTCCCTCGAATCGACCACTATATCAGGCTTATTGCTATTTTATCACACAAACATCTCTCATACATTAGACATATCAGGCTACAATGGTTCTGTCAAGAACTATTGTAGCCTGATATTACGGATATGTTACACTGCCTACTCAGGAGGGAATAAGGTGCGAGTATTTGTATGTATGTATGCAGGTCAAAAGCACTCGAAACTGGCGGGCTTTCGTGAAAGGTATATGGACAGTAGAGGAAGCTCGTGTAGGTAAGTAGAAATGTAGATGGGGTTCTGTTGTCTCTGCTTACTCCGGGGGGAATTAGGCGTGAGTATATGTATGTATGAAATGTTGTGTGTGTTTCAGACGTGACGTCGCTGCTGGTGTGGTGCGTGCCGTGCGGCGCGTGGCAGCACACGGGCTGCGGGCCCGGCGCGCGCTGCGTGGCGTGCGGCGCGCCGCTGCCCGAGCCCGCGCCCGCGCCCGCGCCGCAGGACCCCGACCCCGACCCCGACATCACGCCGTGCTCGCGACTCTTCAGAGGTAGCGCCTTGTGCACTCTAGCAGCACTCCACCCCATTGAGAAAGAGGCGTCATCATCATCATTTTAACGTTGTTCCCGGTTGCATCCGAGGCGCATACCTGGGAGCCCGGGGTCCGCTTATTAATTCTCATCTTAGTTGGGCTTGTACAGCTTTCATGTCAGCGACTGCCGTCTGACCTCCCAATCCCGACAGGAAAGCTTGCACCAGAGCCTCGTCCGTCAATTGCAGGTGCCGTCGACTTGGACCTCGAAGATATTGGTGAGCCCTCAAAACACCCTGATGGGGCCCCAAAAATACCCATTGGGAAATAAGCGTGATTGTACGTTTGTATGATGGGCTTCCGTTCCTGACGGTTGCCGACTCGCTACTCGCTAGTCTTTGACAAATTGGATCCACCGTTTTGGTATCCTTTCGAGGGTGCACCCGTGGTGCCCGGCAATGGATATTTGGGGAGGACAGCATGTGGTTTGTTCTATTCCGACAGACCCGTCTCATCGTTGTTCCCCATCACCGATGGGAAGAAGCCCGGGGGGTTCTACTCGCAAAAAAAATCCCACCCCGCCTAGGGTAGATTTTTATAGGGGTTTTCGACATCACTGAACAGACAGTGTTACATGTTAGCCGAAACGGAAATCACTGCCCGATCATATCGACCACTAAAATTACCAAGGAATGACACTCCCCCACACTTTCTGCTTTATACCGTCTACATTAGTACAATGATATGAGTGTCAACAAGACGTTAACCAAAGGCACCAACATCTAATCAACATAAAAATAAAACGGCTCTGCGTACCCCGAACGAAGAAAGGCGGGAGTGTATGTATGTAGGTAGTAGGTATTGTATCCTATGTTGTACAGATTGCACCACTAGGAAGTATTCCAGCTAAATATCCCCTTCTAATTACAATCAAAAATTTGTGTGAGGGTCTCCATGTATTAACAAATATATTTAAATACCTATATATACATATATAAAACAAAGTCGTGTTAGTGATACCTCTTATAACTCGTGAACGGGTGGACCGATTTAGATTATTATTATATATATATTATATTTAGAGATTGTCTCTGCCAATACTGTGCCATTTTTTGGAACTTTTTGTCTTGCAGAAATCCCCATGTTACGTAGGACTCGAACCGACCAAAACCGCTCGCCGTCTCGGGTCTCTGATGCAAGGGGTGTAAGGTAGCCAAATAAGGTAATTCCCAAAGGACCTTGGCCTTCCCAAAGGCCAAGGTAATCCCAAAGGACCTTGGCCTTCCCAAAGGCCAAGGTAATCCCAAAGGACCAAAGGCCAAAAGACCCTAAGCTATCTACGGCTTTGAGATGGCCCCCTCGGATACTGTGCCTAGGAAATCTCAAATACACATATTCTTATAAGATAAGAATATGTGTATTTGAGATTTCTACACAATTTTAGGTATTCAAACAAAAGATACTCGAGGCAATAATACTGAACTATGTATTATTCAGAAAAAGGATTATATTATTATTACGTAGGCATTTACTGTTTTACAGATAAATTAGCCGAGCGGAAAAGTTTACAAGAGAAAAACATAAAGTTATGCGTTGAGTTACGCAAACTGGAAGCGAGAGCGGCTAGCCTTAAGGAAAATTTAGATGAACACAATGCCGAGAAGCGTCAACTCTTGGCCGATCAGATCAAGACGCAAAGAAACCTTCAGAAACTGCTAGACTTCATCAGCCAATTTAAAGAGACTTCAATAAGCATTCGTTCGACATCTGTCAGCGAGTCTGGAAGTGAAATGAGTAAAAGTAATGAGGAATGATGCCGGTTAGTTTTATATATATTTGTGCCATACAGAATACTTATTAGATATTTTTAGCAGATAGCAGCGTGTAATTCACATCATTTGGAGTCCTGAGATCATTAATACTTGAGTTTTTGCAGTTGCTTAGAGACGTTGCCATTTTGGCGACCGGCCGCGTGCTGTACCATTGTACAGCACGCGGCCGGTTGCCAAAATGGCAACCTGTTAATTTCACAATCGTGTTTATACATATTTTAACACATGTTAAGGCGAGGGTATTCGACGACTTTAGGTATTTATGGCATAGCAAAGTTGCCACTTTACGCCACAGCGAAGCTCTGGCGGTCCGCGGCCAGAGTTTTGCGTCTTTAAAAGTCACAATGAACCAGGATATGGAAAGGAGAAGTAGAAGAGCGTACCCTGGACTCCAAACTGTAAGCTTTAGATGTAACCGGGATTGAACTCGGATGCATGAGGTTAGGCCGTAAAGCAAGAGCTTAAAACATGGATATTTCTGCTCTCCTCTTTTCGCCCCTTCGAGAAAGGTTTGGCGTGACGTCTGGCGAATACCGTCGCCACCCCTCCATGCAGATTTGTCCCCCCCAGATACGTGGGACTGTCTCTACCTTTGAGGAAGAGAGGACTCTCCGGTTGCTCCGGTACCTCACTGGGGTAGCTTTTCCTTTATATCCATATGCATTTTTCGACGGTTTTTCTTGAACTGTATGAGATAAGGTGAAAGACAGCCACATCCCTTAAACGACACCCATGGGAAGAGATGGGATATCTACCAGTGCCACGTTAGCCATGTATGTAATTTTGTGAATTGTTTGTCCGTCCCCCACGTGATCAGATAATCGATCTGGACGTGTGGTTGGACTTTAGGGGGTATTGAAAAAAGAGCAGGTCAAAAGCACTCGAAACCGGCGGGCTTGCATGAAAGGTTTAATGACAGTGAAGGAAGTTCGTGAAGTATATAAGGACAGAAGCAGATGGCGGGCTGTTGTCTCTGCCTACCCCCGAGGGAAAAAGGCGTGAGTATATGTATATGTATATATATGGATATTTAGAGGCAGGCAGTTTTTTTTTTTAAGAATGATAGGCTCTAGTAGTCTTGAAGGTTCATGTCAGTTAAAATTATGTCGCTGGTAGGTACTGTACCTAATATTTAGTACCACCATTCGATATACGTCTATTAGTACCAATAGCAATCATCAATTCAATTCTTTATTATGGCTCCTGTGCCTTAAGCAGCAATACCGCCAAGCAATCATTATAAATTCTTGTATTGAATCGACTAATGTCATAAGACATTTAATGCTATGTATAATGCCGATACATGACTTAGTTTTAATATTTGTGCAATGTGTAACTACTTACTTATTTACACAATTTATACTTTACATAAAACTGTACTTATACTAGCATTGTATTCGCAAGACTTCGAGTTAACTTTTTACCATTGGGTTTGTACATCTGGCACATTCTCTACGATGTGGCATTTACGCTATGTACCTACATTTAAAAATCATACGATTTCGATGTGCATCTGCCGCGAACTGTCACACGTCCTGCCTCGGGACTAATTGACTCGCCGAACGCGTCATGTAGGTAGAAAACGTAGGTATTTTGAATTTTCATGGTATAATACAGAATTTTTGTATCTTTGATAACCGTTTTTCATTCTCTTATCAATGATTTTCATTTTGGTATCATTTTTATTTTTCTAACTTGAACACAACTGAAATTCGTTTTTGGTTAGACCAATCTTTGAGAGCAAATTCTATTGAGGAAAGTAAAAGTCATCGTGATTCGGATAACCGAAAATACTAGTTTATATAGCCTAGAATAATATATGTGATTTTCAGAATACGGGGACTTCTCATATTCGAAAAATCTTAATCTAAAAACACTTATTCACTAAATTCACTTATTAAGGCGAGGGTCCCTGAGCAGGGTCAGGGACCCTCGCCTTAATAAGTGAATTTTAGTTAGCATTTCTATTGATGTTGTTTGTTTGTTTCAGGTAAATGGTCAGATATGTGTACTCTCTGTGAATAAGTTAGTCGTGATCAGTGTGATTTGTGACTGTGCAACTGTTGATGAAGTTCAATTAGCTCAAAATTTAGTTAGTCAATATTTTACCAGTAAAGACTCTTATACTAGTTTGTGATTACGTCATTTATTTTTAACGAATTTGTATATTTATGAGAGAAATTGCAATTGATTGTGGTAGTTTGGGGATTAAAGATCTATTTTTGACAAATTGAATTGAAATATAGCAAGAAATTGTACGTTTTTATACACAAATGATTTATATTGACCAGAAGATGTGAATCAAGTCTATCAAATTAAATTCAATGATTAGCCAAACGTGAAGTGTTCAGTATTTGATTCCTAATTTAGGTAGATGTATGTAGATATTGTCAGTTATATTAGAAATGAATTACGTTTTTATGTTACATGGTTGTGTTACGGGGAAATCAATTGTCCGTCCTTTTCTAACGCGAAATTTTTTAATGTAGAAAAGGACCACAACAGTTTAGTAATAATCAAACAATGTTTTTATGTAAGGAAGGACACTGTCCATAACTTTAATGTATCTTAATTATTCTCTGTGATATAATTATTTTCTCTTGTTGATTAGTAGGTACCGTGCCTACTTTATGGAAACGTGATTGTAAAATAACCTTATGTAAATAAATATTCGTAAATTGGTAAGTATATTCTTTAATATTCACCATTTTTGTTATCACCGTACTAATTTATCAATACATTTGAATTATTAATTGACGCGGAAATATTTTCGTGCACAGTACTACAAACACTTTTTTAATCGGGTAGAATAGTCGTCAGAATTGGTTACCCGCAAGATGTACAATGCTGCACTCAAAACCAATTACCGGAATAATAAGGTCTTAACTTAAAAAGTGCGAGCAGATGGTACAACGTACTAAACTTAAATAGTGCGGTCACTAGTTGTGTGCGAGCGGACAGCTCTCCACTCGAATAAGCCGCGTTGCAATGTGTAGGCCCTAACCCTAAAGAACAGCATTAATTATACGTTACGCATATTCCAATATCTTCTTTCCTCTTAGGACATCCTTACGCAACTCTTCAATACTGTCTTCAAGGAGTTGACATTCATAAGAAGATAGTTTATAGTACCTCTGCATTTCTTTAACACCGTCTTGGTTTATATGGACTAACCCGGCAAAGTAACCAGTACCAAAGTCGTTATTGTCAACGAATGCCTGAACGGCTCCCTCGTTGCCATCTAAAACATTGAGTACGCTGCGGGTAAACATAAGAGCGCTGTACGCGACCGATAACACTGGGGCAAAACCTTTCTTTGCTTTTAATATATTCTGATCGGCTTTCCGAAGTTTTGTAGTGAACGCCTGGACTTGATTTTCGGTCATACTTACATATGGATTGGCTTGAGACAGTAAAGGTATACACGTCTTGTCTGAGCGTCCTCCTATTACAGGAACAGAGGCTTCACAAGGATTCAGGTTATTTTCTGTTCCGTATAGTGCTTGTGCGCGCAAAAAGTCAATAGTGGTTATGCCAAATAGTTTCCTTGTATCTAATTCACCGTGGTTTCGTACTATTTCAGCAGTCATTGGTATGAGGCTGTTAATAGGCTCCGTGACTATTCCTATAAAAGGCATAGGTTTTAAGCGAGCCACTGCTTTGGCCATAGATTTTATAAAAATTGTGTTGGTTGCGAACCATAAATTTTCGGTAATGCCCGGTTTTTGTATGATTCCGCCAGCGCCAATAATGATTTCGGAATTGGTTAGAGCTTTTTCCAACGTGTCTTCACCCACGTAACCTTTCACAACAGCATTTGTAGGTACGTGCGACAAATCCAGTGTTACACCCGGTGTTTCTTTTTGTGCGTCGTGGATTATCAGTTTAGTAATATTAGGTTGCGCACGTAGCAGCAGGCTAATCGTTTGACCAACGTCAGTTGCACCTCCGAGTACCGTTACCTGATGACCTCTGAGACTTATGTATAATGTCTTGAAGATTTTATTCAATAATAACATTTTGCCAGACATTGTGTATATAATAATTTTGTGTTATGGTTAATTTTACATTATTTTTGGTATTTTGGGCGTGAAGAATTCTTAAGCGTTAATTGGCGTCTTTGTGATTAAAAGTGACACCATGAAGTTACTTTCCAGACACATATATTAGTCTATGGAAGTGACTAAGGTAATAAACTAAAGAGGGTGTAATATTTCTCTATGGTATTCTACAGTTTTAATATTATTTCAAAAAAGTAATCCTTAACCATTATAAACACAGATCCTAAACGACTGCGAACTCCATTGAGTTAGGAGCCCACTATAAATAGAAATAAAGAACCAACGGACCCAAATAGTGCATATCCTGAAAGTCGAAAGTAATGTGGTGTGCAGTCGATTGCATTACACTAGCTAACCCTATAGTAACTATTTTATCTGTTTTATGATTTTGTAGTTCAGGTTATTTATTTTTTAAATTATAATAAGAAGTTCCACAAAAAAGTTTATGAACTTCACCTCAGATTTATAAATCCTATAATGGTATCCTTTATTTATCCTTTGGGTTACCCGTAAGTAAGTGAGCCTGAAACGAGATGGGTGTGATAGAGGGGGTTATTATTTGACAGCCTCTGTGGCGTAGCGGTTGTGTATTCGACTGCTACACAGGGGGCGCGGGTTCGATTCCCGCTCAGTGCAAATATTTGTATGCATGAATATGTCTATTTGCATTGGTCTGGGTGTTTCTATGTATAATATGTATGTATTTACAAAAAAAAAGTATATAAGTATGTTTATCCGCATTCTGTAACCCATAATACAAGCTAGTTAAACTATGCTTACTTTGGGTCTAGAAAGCGCTAGAATATTTATTTATTTTATTTATTTATTTTATTATTTAACAAAAATACTAAAATTAATTGTCCTAAGCCTTGCGGTTATAATAACTAGTCATCTTACCGAAATTTATTTTCAATTATCTTGTAGGTACAAAAGGTAAAAGGGGTAGAAACCTTGAATAAAAACAAAAGAAATAAAAATATTTTGTAAAATTCGAAATTTTGTCTATCTACGAAAATTAGAAGTAAAAGATTTAAAATTTATTATTTTAAAACTGCAAAGCTTTGCACAATTAATTGCAGTGTTTCTGTTCACAGGCATTAGATGCTTATATTGTCATATTTCTGTTAGATAATAATCCTATTTCACCTTCCCGTTGCTCAAGTCCGAGTTTGAGTTTGTCAGTATGGAGTACATAACAAGCTAGGTGTATTATCTATGAAGAACATGTAGGTACCGTAGACTGCGGTAGACAGAAAATAAATACTCAGTCTATGTTATGAACATGAACATTATGAAACCCGGTTATGGTTTCATTACTTCAAAACGACTTCAAACTTCAAACGCAAATTAAATGTCGACAAAATGTGAAAGCAATGGTCAAATCAAATTTTCAATAAAATTACAGAAAACCACAAAAACCGGCTCAAATTAATATACTATGTTGTTATCCATTAAACTTCTGTAACATACCAGTATCACGTAGGGTAAGAGCAAAAATGTTTTATCGCAAATATTTATCATCTTCGTATTTATTTGTCAGACAATTGAAGACATGTATCAGTGCAAAATATCTTCCTATGCGAAACATTAATTTGTCTATAATTGGTGCTGCAAATGAAGTGGGAACAAATTTGGCACTTCTTCTGAAGCAAAACGATCAAGTAAAGAAAATAGATTTATATGATGACGATGTAAAAGTTAATGGAATTGGATTAGAATTAAATTACATACCTGGAGGGCCAGATGTACGCGCATGGAGTGGAGATAATTCATTAGATGATGCTATTCGTGACTCGCACCTTATCTTGATGGTTTACAGAGTACCTCGTAAACCAGGTTATACTCGAGAGCAAATGATTGCTGCTAATGCACCCTCTGTGCAGAAATTGTGTCGTTCTATATCTAATGCAAATCCAGGAGCGTTTGTGGCTATTGCAACTAATCCAATCAATTCTATAATACCTTTTGCAAGCAGTCTTCTATACAAGTATGAATCTTACAATCCGTTTAAACTTTTTGGCATAACACAATTAGATACTGCTAGAGCTCAGGTTCTTACTGCAGGAGCTCTTCGAGTCAATCCACTAGATGTATCGTTACCTGTTATAGGAGGGCACTCGGAGGACACAATTGTGCCCCTATTTTCCAACATGATTCCCAATACAACGGTTGTGGATCCTTACAAAGCAGAAACTTTGACGCGCATTATTAGGAAAGCTGGAACAGAAGTTGTCTCCCAGAAATATGGCAAAGATTGTGCAACGTTAGGTATGGCAGCTGCTATTAATGACTTTGTTAACCAAATCATAACCGCACTTACTGGTAATGAAGTTGTCGTTAATAGTTATACTGCAAATCCAAACTTTGGAACTAGATTTTTTTCAGGACCTACCAAAGTAGGACCTTGTGGTATTAAACAAGCATGTTATAGCTTTCAACTTAGTGATTACGAAACGTTTCTCTTAAATTCAACTATACCACTGTTAAATCGAGATGTCAGTTTGGGAGAAGATTATGTACGTTATATGGCCAATGCAGGAAAAGATTGAATTTTTAACTTGTTGTTGTCGAAAATCCGTTAAAAATAGTATTATTTACCAATGTCAAAAATCCATAAAAATCGTAATATTTCACAGTTTTAATAAAAATAGTATTTCAAACAGTGTTGAATTGGATTATTTTGTTATTTGTCCATTCAGACAATTGTCAGAAACTTCTACAAACAAAGCGGCAACTTTGGGCGAATTTGCATTTTATGTCGTCTGTAGACCTTCACTCACCACTAGATGATCCGACGACATGACCAAAGTAGCAGGTTGATGTTGGATGGTGGTGGTGTAAGACTATGTAGCCAAATCCGCTAGCCAGCGGGGGCGGTTATGTCGGACTTGAACCGACTAAAACCGCACGCCGGGTACCTGGAGCGGCCCCCACCCCCGCGGGCCTTGCAGGCCCGCCATGCCCCGGTTGGCCGGTTGGTCAGACTCTTGGTCGTTGACGTTGACGCCAGCAACTCAAGAGGAGCAATCAATGATGCGTCATCGCCCACGTTGCCCAGGGTGCACCAAACTTGGAGGTGATCCAACCAGTCGCTTCGAGGAAACGACACCGCTCTATCCACTCTGCGCACTCTGCCAGTGTCTGAAGTGAAGTGACCACGAAGGAGCCACGGCAGTGCTCGCACTCGGGCGTCGGCTCCCTACCTATACGATGCAGTAACTTACAGAAACAGCCATGTCCGGCGAGCACCTGCGTCTACCGGAGGAGTAGCTACCGTGGCGTGTCTTGTGCTTGGTTGCCCATGTCGTTCTTTCCATTCTTTCATAAGCACCTGGCGGCGTTGGGATCACTGCTCCTCGATTTCTCGTGGGGCAAACCTCAGATCTGGCTCCAGTGCCTCCTTGCGGCATTATATCAGCCCCTCGCTTCCAGGTCCCATGGAGGCGTCCCGGCTAGGAGACTCACCACCTCAATGGAAACCGTGCGGCATCCCCTTATGTATATGTGTGTATAAGTGGCGAAATTGACGGACAGCACCTACAAAGAGAGTCGCAGGCTTACGCTACTGCTGGCCATCAGCCTTCGGAAAATCACAGCAGGGATATCATTATTCAGTTTGATCGTGTTTGGAATGAAGTATCTTTTATACCTCACTATGCGCACCGTTGCCAGTTGCAACGTGTGAGGATGAATTCCCTGCCTGCTTCGAATGGTGCGATGATAGAATGTGGCCGTAGCATCATATTGAATAATTCTTCGTAACATACCTTTATATATGCAATAAAACACGCACAGAGAGGCGCAACGATGACATCAGTACTCGATGTGAGGCCGGACTTGCGACTTATGAAGTTGTTGCCCCAGAGTAAAGTACTGCTTTGCCCTGTTGAGCACTACCCAGTTTTTTGGATGTCAACTTGACCTTGTCTTCGGAATGACTGCGGTACTGGACATCGCTGGAGATATCGAATGCACATACTTATGTTTTAGTGGGGGTGAACTATAAATGCTCCTTACTGTGTTGTAATCACCGGTTTGCCGACCCTTAACCCTCACTGAAGTTAACACCGTCTAGAATGTTCGATTGGGGAAGACTAAACCTAGTCAGCTTTAGTCTTCCCCAATCGAACATTCTTGTGTGAGTAGTTTCGATTTTAGACACCAGTTGTTCGCGACTTTCCACCACCTCGGAATTATGCTAGTAAGTTTAAGTATGTATGATATATATATATCTTCATAATTTTAAAGTTTACCACTCCAAGTGGAAGTTTAAGAAACCGTGTATTGGTGGAATGTATGACTTAAAAGGTATATGTGGAGGAGTACGAATCGGAGGCGATCCGGAAGTAATCCGTGAGCCTACCCCATTCAATGCATTTTTACCTTTGCCCATTTGGCGATGAAAACTTTTTCGTCCACTAGCAGACTGCCTTGTAAACAATGTAATCAGCGAGTTTCATTCCTATCTCGATGACGGGCAGTAGAAGAGTTGTCAGTTCAGTAAATGCTAGCCTTATCAACCAAAACTTTTTTATACAGGGCACGCCAATATTACGTCACCCCACCGTCAGGTGGTAAACTTAAGGTGATGTTTCAAGAATGAAAACCAACATTAGCCCGCAACTTGCTCGCCGCGCGTCGCAGGCGACTCAGGCGCCGGAGGTCGCTTAACGACCGCCGTCCTCCATGAGCGCAGGACTGGGGGTGGCGGGTGAGGCCGCCTGTCACCCCAGCAGAAGCACGCCGGGACGGTGGGACGACTAGCGCCCCTCCCCCAAACCGGGGCAAGACGGGGACACCGTGGTTCCCAAACCCGAGGGGGCCATCTCGAAACCGGAGAAACACACGTTCCGTCTTCATACAATCGACCCAAGCACCTGTAAAAAGCATAGCAAAGTCAAATGAAGACCATTTTACCATTGATAATTGCTGGTATCTAGGTATACCTTTTGCTTTTTTTTTGCTAACGGAGAAAAAAAAAGCAAAAGGTATACCTAGATACCAGCAATTATCAATGGTAAAATGGTCTTCATTTGACTTTGCTATGCTTTTTACAGGTGCTTGGGTCGATTGTATGAAGACGGAACGTGAGTTGGTAAAAAAATCCAAGTCGTGAAGGTAAAGAAAAGATGCTTTTTCCCCACTGCTCATTTGGACTGCTCATTTTGATAATAGCTGAGCAGTCGGGATTCAAAAGTCACAATGCTTAACTGGTTGAACAGTTTAGTTGAGCAGCTAGGCTAGTGTTAGGTACTTCTCGATGGATTTGTTTCCACCATATGGGGGTGATACCTCAGCTTCGCATGTACCTATTGAGTATAGGATGTACCTATTGGGCATAGGATACGATGGGATTATTTGGTAGGGCTCCTAGGAACACTCACCATGGTAAAGGCAGTAAAATACTGCCAAGGAGTCGCGTTTCTACGCAACTACGAGTATATCTACTGCAAAGGTACAAAGGTGTTAGTATCCCAGTGATGTGGATTACACGCCCGCCGCTGTCATTTGTCAAGAGCGTCTAATAATTACTTTGCAGACCACGCAGGAGCGAATCGATGTCTTTTATAAAAGTATCAGTAAATTGTTTACGTCGCATCATCACCTCCACCACAGATCCATTCGTTTGGCATACATACTTAGTCACCTTATTGTCTTGATATCTATGTTAAATATTTCTAGCCCTAATTATATTAGAAACATTCGTATCGATTATAATCAAAATACAAGCAATCCACCGAGCGATAACCAACACTATCATGAAATGACTTTACTACGGTCGTAATGTAGGACAAAACGCTAATGTGGTCCACACCCAATCTGAAACAGTGTAGAGACTATAAATGCTCCTTACTGTGTTGTAATCACCGGTTTGCCGACCCTTAACCCTCACTGAAGTTAACACCGTCTAACGCGGGGGTCGTCAAGACTCTAGACCGAAAGACATTAAACTCAATGTAACGCCGCGGCGGGCCCGTATGGCCGCTCAGCGATTATCTTAAAGCTAACCCCGTCGTTACGATCCTTATTTGCGGTTGCAACGCTGAGAACATTCCCCGCCTGTTAAGTTAAGATCACATGAAATTATATTAGGACGTAGATTCGACTTCGAACGCATCTGGTGAGCGTACGTGTTAAATGAGCCTTGTTTCACACCCGCTTCTTTGTACAGATATTTTAACGTAGATAGGTTTAAATACTATTATTTACCATTGACAAATTGTTTTATTATACCTATTATTTTCAGATAGTATGACTTGATGTTTCCACTAGGTTTCACTGTAGGTACATCATGAAAACTCACAATAATATTCTCAAATTTTGTATTGTCTATTATTAACAGAATACTTAGATATATTTGGCATAGCCGAATCCATGGTACCCACACAAGATTACAATCAACATAACCTTGTCTCTACCTTTTAAGTTTCTGCGTAGAGTAGGGTCTCCAAATCTCCTTTTTAGACTTCCAATATATCGTGAATAGAGTAGGTGTCGTAAACGCCTACTTCATTATCCGAGTGCCAATCCGAGTTACATCGAAACCCGCTCTCCGACTCCACCTAGGATTTGGTTTATCTTGGCTTATACGTGACCGACTGCTGTCTGACCTCTAGCCCCGAAACGAAACCCTGCGATACCGCCTCATCCAGTAATCAGCATGTGTACCGGCTTGCAGGTGAGTTTGGCTAGGGCCGCAATCATCTTGTTGGGGCTCCATACACCCTCGTAAACGCTTACTAGGCATGTTTACGGCCTTAATGAAAAAAAAATAAAGCAGGCAATAAAGATTATTAACCCCATAATAAATCATTGCTATAGCTCAAAGCTATTCTGAACACGATTCAGTGTACTTATATTCGTAATTTTTCTAACATAAAAATTTTGAATGGTCATAATAGGTCCACGGTCAGTGTAAACGCAGTTCAACTCTAGTTCAGTAGTTAGAGGAACAAGTCCCTGTAGCAGTTACAATGTTCTCCGAATGAGATGCGACTCGGATGGCCGCTTTGCGTCTCCACCTAGCCGTTTGTCCGATATTGGACCGTTACAACCGAACGATGCACACGTCAGCTTCGATTACATTCCTCGCTATTCCTATAGCTTTGTTTTCAATGCCTCTAAAGGTGAATTTGCAGGTATTCATCCTTGTGAAAAATGTTAATATACTAGTCGCTTAGACACTTTTTTCTTTTTTTATTGAAAACACACATCTTATTTTTACGCCACTCTTTTCTGCTCGGGTGACATTTTTTTTTACATTTAATTAAGTATTAGAAGTTTTGGTAGCTTTTCGAGAATAACAGGGAGTTTCTTTAAAAATTACAATGTAGAACCAAACAATATTGAAGGATGGGCGTGCCAGTGGATAAATTCGTGTAAATAAATATTTATGGTTTTAATTAGGAAATAAAGAGCAAAATTGTATACAACCTCATTATTTAATAAACGCTTGAAGAGCTACAAGAAGAACCTCTGAAGACTTCGCTACTGGTTCGTCCACTATTTACTTCATCGCAGTGGACGAACCAGCTCCAAATATTTCTAAATATTTCTTTAACTAAATTTCCTTTCGTAATATGCGCTAGTATGGATACTTGTTTTACAACAGTTCAAGTTGAAATATGTATGAAGTTCTGCGGAACCATCTCCCACAAGTCGTTATCTACAAGTTGTTTCCTACACTCGCCACACCAACAATTGCAAAATAGCGATAATTCCAACTGCGCCAATAAATCACCTCTACTCCGTTCAAGTTTTTTCCCTTGAGGGTGCAGCGCCTTCCACCATTGTTGGTGATTGATCGCACCATTCTGATACTTAAGTTTCAAAACGTTCAAGAACATGTGTTACTAAAGTTTCGACAAGTTATCGACACTGATATATTCCGATTTGCGGGTTTAATTTGTCGTTTATCCTAACAAATTTAAAACTTATCTTTTCTGCGCTAATGCACATATAATCGGAGAACCATGATGTTTTTTGTTTCTTACTTGGCTTATAGGCAAGTCCAGTCATACATTTTAGAGTTGGTAGGTATTTAGTATGAATAGGACTACAATTAATTAATTATACTGGATAATTTCACAGACCAAAAATTATATGAAACTTTGAATTTATTTATAAATTATCTGCTCGGGTCCCTTCTTCGCACGGGAATATAATTCCTAAAAAATAAATTCTATATATTGATTGCAGCGGCACCTATCAAGTCTAATTATGAGTAAAACCATAAGAAGCTTCAATATCAAATTTCATGCCTCTTACTTCAACAATATAGAAATTTCCATATAAACTTTCTACGCCTAATTCACAATCACAGGGGTGAAATTTTGAAAACGACTGATTCACATCTTCATTTGTTTCTAACCAGAAGCATACACACATACAGGGTGTTACGGGAACCGCTCCCGAAAACCAAGGCAGGCGATAGTAGGTATTGAAGATAAAAAAAATGACGTTTTTTTTAATTGGTTTAAATTAATAAAAAAAGATCATGATTTTCAAACGGTTGAATAACATTATTCACGTTACATCGTATTAGTTATGGTTTCAATAAAAATTGCATCACTTTTATTGACATGATGGAGTGTGAATAATGCTTATAGAATGTTATAAAATCATGAATTAAAAAAAAAACAAGTGAAAAGTAAAATCGCTCAATATTTTTTTATCTTCAGTACTATCATGTCTTGGTTACACACCCCGTAGTACTAAAATTTCACAGTGTACGGGGCCCGTACACTGTGAAATTTTGCACTTCTTACTTTGAAAATGTGTAACATTACGTTCCACCTCTGAGAGGAGGAAGAGCGTAATGCACATTTATTGAGTGTTATATAAAAGAATTTAGGTTTCAAGTTAAGAATTTTAATCTTAAAAATTAGAACTAAGGTTTTTTAAATTAAGTTTCTACAGACCGTAAATAACTGCGAAGGTATGATCAAAAAGGTGCTAAAGTGGAACGGCAACACAACCACTTAATACATGTAGGTAGACGTTGATATTATCTGCGGCTTAATAAAAATAATTGAGCTGCATGACCGAATTCGAAGAAAGGCAATAAATTAGAAGTCGATGACGTCTTCGGGAGCCAATGCCGACTTTGGCAATTTATAGCCAACACTAATTGTTCCTAATTTGTACCACCGACATGACCATGACCATTGACCATTTGGAGCGTCACGTCGGTAGCTTAGTGGTTAAGGAAGTGGACTTACGATCGAGAGGTCCTGGGTTCGAATACAAAACTCTATATATAAAACAAAGTCGTGTTCCCGATTTTCGTGATTTTTGTTTATTTTTATTTGTCTCCGCCTATACTGTGCCTTTTTGTGGTAGGTTTTTGGATTTGGTTTATCTAGGTTACTTAATTATGCCTTTTATGTATGTACTTCATTCAATTTCAATTTTTTTTAAATCACACACTAACAATATTGTTCGTAATTTAAATTTTTCGTATCCAATATGGAATTTGTAATTTAGAGGTGATTTTGAATCCCGCATATTGCGCACTACCTAAGTACCGATACCAAAACAAGAAATTAAGCAATTTCATTCACTTAACATTAAATACCTTGTAACGTGCAGTGTTCGCCCCGCGCACTATTTTAAAATCGTGATTCAAATATAGTGTTAGAAACAACTAACTGCATTTTATTCAGATAAGTTAATCGTATTTCTGGTAGATACAACAAAATAATGGTATTCCAGCAATAGGCGCAGTGCCAGTTTTACCCTCAACTTCCGCCCTCTTAGTGCGATTCCGTGCTATTTTGGCCTATTCATTACGAGGCGGGCGCTTCCAAACACTGCCAAATGCAATTTATTCTGCTTAAATTGACAGATAGTTCTTGTTAGTACATGATATTTTGTATGTTAAGTAGACGTTTTATTTTCTCGTTATCATTATGAGCAAACTTGCGACAAGGTCCGAAATTTATGATATTCGCATTCCATTCAATCTATTCTATACTAGCTGTTGCCCGCGATTTCGTTCCGCTGGTTTTGGTAGTTGTGAGGTTTAGGATGTAACATCGAAATAAATTGTACCCGGTTGTTTAATATAATAGAGTGATGATATTAATTATGAATGATTTAAAAGTCCCTAATCAACTATCTATTATATACGTATGTAGGTAACTCTGAGGAGTTTCGAGATTTTATATTTTCTGCTCATCACCTTTTAGCTATAAAGTGATGATTTACAGTTCGGCTGTTGATTATATTGGAGTTCTACCGAACTGCCAAATTTCGTCAAGATCTACCTTGTAATAATAAATTATAAGTAATCAATAATAGCTAAGAACGACTTTGCTCTGCTGCTCCTAGTCTATCAGACCTATAATAATGATATATACCGAAGTTTAAGACCATACCCTAGAAGGACGCTCATGCAAAATTACAGTTGAATTTCTTCAGCTGTTTGGAAGTGATGCTCGTACATCGATAATAACGTGCGCATAAATAGACAAAAATTCCAAAAATCACATTTTTGGCATTGATTAGTTCCTAGAATACGAATACATATCAATTATTTTTTTGGAAAAATATTTATGTACAGTTTTCACCTCTTTATAATTGTATTATATGTATAGGTTAAATTATAGTCACCAAGAAATAGTCACACTCATTGTTCACCTACTACATTTTCTACATTAAGTGACCACCTCGCCACCACTTTAAGTGAGAAGTATGGTGCTCACGTTACATTTAATGTAATTTAAAAATTATAGTGTTCTGAGTCAAACAAAAACATAGAGAGAAGTTACAGTAAGTTGGTATGAAACTACGGCCTTACTCAGTTCATTTTGTTCGAAAGCATATTAAGTATTCAAGTATGGAAAATAATGAGTGAATGAAGAAATTGCTAATGTAATGTTGCGATTGAAGGTATGTGTAGAACGGTAGATATGAAGGAAATATTGAAAGCAGAGTGACTGTGGGAAATCGTGTTAACAGTGCGGTACATTGGCTACAGAAACGAATAAGTTTAAACTACGACAGAGCAATGGACGGATACAAAAGGGTATTCTCGTGTCAGGGCTCAAGACGAGCCTATTTAGAGTTTTGAAATTGTGTATCGAAGACCCTGACAAGGCTAGATTCTTTATTTTTCTTGATTCTTCACATAACTCTAAGATAACCGCGTTATTCCAGATGAAGAAGAATGCCGGGCCCAATCTCTCTAGAAAAGAATTGCCAATTGACGTAACGGGCGAAGTGTGACCACCCTTCGCTCATGGAGGACGGAGGTCGCGCTCCGCCATCTCCTTCGCGAGCATTACATGCGGGAGAGGGGTACCTTTTTTTTTTTATTGAGCGGAAATCCCTTCGGGTACCCCCCCGCCGATCAGCGGGGGCGGTTATGTCGGGCTTGAACCGACAAAAACCGCACGCCGTCTCGGGTCTACAGACGCCGGGGTGTAAGGTTACCCGTATATAATATAATATAAATGTCATGTTTTTCTTAACCGTTTGGGAAGCTATACGGATAAATTATACTCTTGCTCACACACAAAAGCAATGTCTTACAGCACAAGATAGGGAAAATTCTGAAAAATAAAAAAAGTTGAAAATTAAGGTCAAGTTTGGTACTCACAAGTTTTGACGAAAATCTAAATTTGCCCTCATCTTTTCATCGTGTTGACTGGTTCATAAACCAATAAAAATAATACCACTTTTGTTATGGCGGTATAGGTACGGAACCCTCGGCGTATAAGTTAGACTTGCACTTGACCGGATTTTTCTCACTAACAGTAGGCTTGCTATCCAAGTATGTGACAGCAATAGTAACGATTCACCCCTCGACTCAAGTTTTAATAATCGATTTAATTGAGCCAATGAACAATTTAATTACACAAGGCAAGCGCAAGGCCTGTGGGATGCGGCGCGAAACGTATGTTGCGTATGTGTTCGGTAGATAAGTATTTTGCGATATGTCCTGTAAAACGTGACATGACGGCTTCGGTGGTGCAGCGGTAGTGAAAGCGACTGTTGCGCACTAGTGTTTTTGTTACGCAATTTTCAGCAAGTCGGGTAAAGTGCCTGGTTAATAATAGGCTCGTCCCCTATTACATGAGACCAAAAACATAATTAACGAAATTTGGGTAAGTAAGTATATGTATCAAACGGTAGCCGCTCCCGTAAAAGCCAAAACAAATCAAATTTTGGTGAAGAGGAATAGGGTTAAGGTAGGACAACACACTAACCTAAGCATAATAAGTTTGGAAATAAAGTAGTAGAATTTTCACATTGTCCGAATTACTACAAGTGCCTGCAACTTGTGTAAAAATATGCGATTATTAAAATGTCGGTTGTACAAATGAGCGGTGTGGAGCGCGAGTTATTCAGGTATTTACGGTACGGGTTATTGGAGATCTGACGGGAATGATGTCTTTTTCTATTCTTACTTTATACTTAAATACTTCGTTATTCTCTTATTATAGAACTCATGCAAATTGTACCTAACTGTAAGATGTAAAATTGTACTTCTAAGAATGTGCGAAGTCTGCCAAATCAGACTTAGGTGCTCGCGAAGGAGATGGCGGAGCGCGCCCGGGAGAGGTTCAGTACTCTCCCGGCCCGCCGAGCCCGCAACATGCTCGCCGCGCATCGCAGGCGACTCAGGCGCCGGAGGTCGCTCAACGACCTCCGTCCTCCATGAGCGCAGGCCTGGGGGTGGCAGGTGAGGCCGCCTGTCACCCCAGCAGAAGCAGGCCGGGACGGTGGGGCGACTAGCGCCCCTCCCCCAAACCGGGGCAAGACGGGGACACCGTGGTTCCCAAACCCGAGGGGGCCATCTCGAAACCGGAGATGGCCCAGGGTCAGTCGGGGTGCGAGGGATATGCTCTATGGGCAACCTTACACCCCGGCGTCTGTAGGCCCGAGACGGCGTGCGGTTAAAAAAAAGGTATGCTAGTGGAATTTCAATATTCGGATGGTGGTGCATCATCAATGATCGAATGGTAGCTGATTGTGATGTGATGATGATTGATTTATCATGTTTCTAAACTATTCTTGAACGAAAATACTTGTATTAGATTCAACATAACAACGGACCGAGATAAACGAGTTAATTTTCAAAGTTTGCAAAAAAACTTGCAGTCACTATTGCGAGTTTTTCACGCGTATTCGGTCATGAGTAGAACAGTAGGAGTACCTAGTAGGATTGTGAAATAATGTTTGCCTTAATACACGATGGCGAAATAGTGAAGTTATTTAAATGGTTTTATGGAACACGTGGTTGCGAAATATAACCAAAATCGTCCGGTAAATATGACCACAGCAAAATTCTCCCCTTTGCTGTAACAAAAAATTTGGAGAGTAAATCTCCTATTTTTTTGTTACGGTGTCTTATTTAAATCTGAATAAGTATTGAATACTTCTGCCAAATATAATCAAAATCGGGCTATGAATGGCACACTTCACATATTTTTGGTAAGCCTCCGCAGTCGGAAATCACAAATCACCGAAGACATAGAAAAATCGTAGAATACAGGTTCTACGATTTTTTAGTCTTCTACCTTTTCCACGTGCAGAAACCTTGAGCTTCACCTTGCCATAGTTCACGATACGAGGTGGATCACGAAGCTTTTCTTTGTTAAAGAAATTGAAAATTATTCTCTGGGTAATATTCAAATATTCAGGGTTGTATAACCAGTGTGACAGTATGACTGGTGGCGTGAGTAGCTTATAGTTATTCGGCCAACATAGCTTGTGTAACTTAAGTAGTAATAATACGCACTATTAATTGCATTACGGGGAACAGAATCATTATGACCCTTGGCGAGTGAGTGCAAGTGTCACGCACACGCGTAGAGAGTAAAGATAAACCATGATCTCGATGTCGCGTGGCGGCGCGTGCGGCTATATTCCACAAATGTAGAGATACCAATATGTAGAGCTGCCAGCATTTACTTGATAGCCCTAAAAAATTGTTCATGTGCTTAGGATTCTTGTATGTATTGTATGTATAGAGTTGCATATCATAACTTAACATTACGTAGAGTATCAAAATTTCTAAATACATTAACTAAGTCAGATATATTATATGGCATACCGTTTTAACATTAAGGTAAATTACCGCCAGTCACATAGGCTAAACATTGTGTTGTTAATGCTTGATTTACCCAATTATTTATTATTGGGCAACGGAAGTGCCAACTCTATTCTTATTTTTTTTGGGGAGTCGCTGTTAATTCTGGCTAATGTGTTTGTGTGTGCTAGTGTGGTAGTGTGTGTCCCTCTGATAAGCAGTGGCCACAGTGAAGGATCACCGATGACTTAGGTGGCTTCATTGTCTCTGTATTCATTAGGAGCGGTGGATATGGTCCCGTGGAGACGGTCAACTCGTAACCCTGATCACCACCGTACAAAAACGGTAACTTTTCGGAGTTGCGTGGAAGTAGTTATGTAAAACTATAATTCGGGATAGAAACTCAACTCTGGTACTATAAAACTCTTTGTCCAGACTGACTGACTAACGGCCAGTCTCAATAATCTACCTACAGTTAAAGGTAGAAGCTATCCCAGATAAACAGTCAACATTAATCTCTCTGTAACTGCGGTTTCAATATTATCAAAGTAATTTTCTGCTTATCTTTGTTTATTGAAACAGTAAAACCCCCGATAGATACTAATGGTAGCTATTTTAACTGCTGGTAAAGAATAGATGGATTATTGAAACCGGTTGTTAGAGACAACGAACAGCCTAAACCGCTGATCCTAGAAAATTAAAATTTGGAGTGTGTGTTTGTTTTGATGCGAGGAGGTGTAATAAGGAAGGAAATTCAACCCCTAAAGCGGTAAAAAGGAGTAAAGACGTACCTTTTTATTACTTACCTTTACTTACGTTAACGGCTGAACAGATTTTCATAAACCTTGATTTTTTGAATTTGTCTCCGCCTCGAATAGCATATAACATAATTAAAAATATACGACTAATGCACGAAATAAAGTAATATAAAGGAAATTTGATTTTTCAGACGTTTTGAACGCTATCTATATGTGATCATGACAACAGGAACTAACAGTGACTGGCTAAATTTAATGTCATATACTAGACGAGTTACCTAGCAAGCGTTGTTTACCCTTCTGTCACACTGTAGAAACAAGATTACGAGTACATACACTTGAAAATACTAACCAAGGATTACAACGCATACAGAGCTAGATAGAACAGGAAAAAGAAGATGAAAATCTTGAAATAGAAACGGAATACAGGGTTGAGGTGGAAAGAAATTATACCATTTTACGTGCGATAGTGTTACAAATACTGAATACACTTAAACATACAGAAAAATCTACCTTGCCCGTGAACCTAGCGAGCGTTCAACGCGAACCGCAGTCCAGACTCAACTTACGGCCTTATCTTTCCGTTTATCTCATCGTCAAAAATATAAATGACCCCAAAACAAAAGTCTACGTATTTCTACCCACACTACTCCCAGATATTTATGAAAGAATCCAAAATCTGTGCTCTCAGGCGAACCGATTGACAAGACTTTTGAAGAACTGTCAGGTATTTAAAAAAAATCACGGATAAAAAACCAAGCAGTATATATAATAAATAAATATTCTACGACATTCTACACAGCGCTTTCTAGACCCAAAGTAAGCATAGTTTAACTAGCTTGTGTTATAGGTTCTAGAATGCGGATAAACATACTTATATACTTTTTTTTGTAAATACATTCATATTATACATAGAAACACCCAGACCAATGCAAATAGACATATTCATGCAAACAAATATTTGCACTGAGCGGCAATCGAACCCGCGCCCCCTGTCGTTGGCTGATGTTACTTACAGGAACGTTTGATGTTTTGAAAAGTTCACCTCTACGAGAGTGAAATAGGCGTGAAAGTTTATATGGGGAGTCCGTAAGCCATAAAAAGACTTGGTGACGTCGTATCGTAATCCGACATCATCACGGGCGGAGCCGCGGGGAAAGGCTATAAATATATATATAAATATTTGTTGTATTTATCTCATTCTTACTGAGTTTAGGTAACAAAGTAATGCTTATGAACATGAAGATGAACTGCTTCTAGGTACATTTATTGAAATTTATAGCGAATTTAATTACAATATGAATAAAGTAAAAACACTATATTATCATGCTACGGGTAAAGTAGCATTCTATAATTTGAGAACTCTATACGTAAGTGGTGTGGCAGCGAATGTCGGAACGCGATCATTTGGCACGCGTCGCGTTATCTCCAATCTGTGGGCACAGCTCAGTCTCATAGCGGCGCAATCGGGCCGCAAACAGCCGCAAACCGACGCAAATCCTATATAATGTGCCTCATATACGACATCGTTGACATCAGCCAGCTTTTGAAAACAAGTGCTGTGTATACGGAGCTTAATAACATGATCTAATAGTCTAATTAATCTCTAATTTTGGGAGCGGCATAAGACGTTAATAAGTTAATTTGCAAGTGTCAATTAACGGTTTTATTTAACGCTAATATTTATAGAGATTGGAATAATCCAGCTGTTGTGTTAAAATTCTCAAAAATTCTAATGTCCAAGTGTGTAAGGTTACTTCCGCTCTGGCTCCCGCTCTCTGGTTCCCGCTGCAGAAAATTAGCCGAAAGCAGCAACACAATAATATGTCAAAAGAAATGTAGTATCCTTAGTTTCTACAGCTTTTGCTCTGCTGCACCATTAGGTTTAGGCAATCTCGCACAGCACCTAAAAGTAAAATAGAATTACTAAGTCAAAAGTTAACGAAACTGGAATTAACGCGAACATGAATGAATATTATAGAACATAATCACACACAAAAGCGCTTTTATTAAATCATTTCTCACGAAACTCAATGCGTAGTTATGATAATCTGTATTTATTTTGCGGCTGCAGATTCGAAGCCAAACTTAATGGTGTGTAAGCCAGAACACATTAACACCAGAATAGAGATTAGGGGTCGATAACACTATGCCACGTCATATTAGTATAATTTCAAATCCACCAATTTGATTTGAACTGTTATGAAAAACTATTTAAAATGTATACCTACGTCCTACGTAACTATACTTTACTTTTTTCAAGGTACATACTTAATCCTTTTGTAATCTGATCTGATATTTAAGTGGTGATTGAACTCAAATGATAAGTTTGTTATTATCTGTTCACAAGATGTGGTGTTGTGGTTCAAGTGACTTCACCGACTCGACACCCTTTTTTTTTTTTTTTTTTTTTTTTTATCGTGCGGAAATCCCTTCGGATACCCCCCCGCCGGCCAGCGGGGGCGGTTATGTCGGGCTTGCACCGACTAAAACCGCACGCCGTCTCGGGTCTTCAGACGCCGGGGTGTAAGGTTACCCATAGAGCATATCCCTCGCACCCCGGCTGACCCTGGGCCATCTCACCACTAACAGCATCGCTCATCCTGTCTCCTCTGAAAGCAGAGGAGTACGGAGAGCGATGTGTTCCCGCCACGTTGGGTATTGGCCGACGATCAATGCCAACCCTATGAAGGGGTGAAGGGGAAGCCATTGACCGCCGCCCAGGGTGTACCGGCCGCTCCGATTCCGTTCCCCCCGGACTGCAGCGGGATCGGAATCGGAGCGACACTCGAGGAGGTTACCCAACACACACCCCCGACTCGACACCCTCGAGTATTTTGGGCATTGTAATTGTAGCTCTTGTAGGTGCGAGAAGGGAAGTCTAGAAATAATGAAAAAACAAGCACAAAATCATAGCTACCTACCTAGGTAAAGTGTATTCTGTGTTGACGATTCTTATGCTTTGAGAGCAACCAGATACAGCTAAAACTTGTATTATGCTCGAAACTGCCATTACGCTAAGTTTGTAAGTATAAAAGGCAGTGTTATTCTTTAGATAATAAAGAAAAGGTAACAGAATTTATATTTTTTGTTGACTTAATTACTTTCTGGCATGTGCAGCAAATCATCTTTCATAACGTAGATTCATACACCCAATTCATGCTTTCCGTGCGACGACGCTCAGTGACTATTAAATTTACACTGGATTAAACGCACGTTTTGTCTATTGTGCGAGCACGTATTCATTCATTCACTAAAAAACTTTCTTAACGTGCGTAGATTTATGCAGCGTGAACGCATTACTTTACCCAACTAATTGTATAAAAAAACTGAAGCGTATATTTAAAAATCGTGGGAATAGACCAATGTAATGAGTTGGATCAAAAATTGTCTATTTAATATTGTAAAAGAGGGATGTGATTAAGTGTGGGGCTTAATATCCGCATGGAATGCGCAAGACATAATGCACGTTTAGTTTAGGGCTGTCACTAATAATCTATTTTATATTTTCTTTATTCTACTAAGATAGTAAATAACAAAGGACTTAAGTGTTTGTTTGTAAATAGTTACCCTGGCTTATTAACGTTTACAAAAACATCTGATGCGAGGTAGAGGCAGGGTAAAAAGCAGTAAGGCCTCTAGCACTCTCATAAGCCGTATAAAATGCAACATACAGCTGCTTAAAGTCGCTGAGATAAGGTAAAGGGTTCTTTTCTGGTTGAAAGGCCCATTAGTGTCAGACAAGCATGACTCTTGCCACTTTCAATACAATCATTATGATGTCATGATGATGTCATCATCATCAACCTATTCTAGTCCACTGCTGGACATAGGTCTCCCCTAATGAGCGCCATAGCGCCCTGTCTTCAGCTTGCCGCATCCAGCATCTGCCCGGAGTCTTTCTCAGATCCGTACACCTGGCCGGAGGGCGTCCTACACTACGTTTGCCGAGTCGCGGTCTCCACTCAAGAACACGTTTACCCCAGCGGTTGTCGGTTCTTCGCGAGATATGGCCGGCCCATTGCCATTTCAGCTTGCTTATTCTTTGAGCTATGTCGATAACCTTGGTTCTCTGTCGGATGTATTCGTTACGAATCCTATCCTTCAGAGAAACTCCGAGCATAGCTCTTTCCATAGCTCGCTGAGCGACTTTCAACTGGTGGACCAGCCCTACCGTGAGTGTCCATGTCTCAGCTCCGTAGGTCATTACGGGGAGGACGCACTGATTGAAAACTTTCGTTTTCAAATACTGCGGTATGGATGACGAGAAGGCCCTGAATTGAAAGAAAATAATGGTCAGTTATTTTGTAATAAATCTGAAAACACCATGGAAAAAGCATCGTTCCAAACAAAAAATATGAAATAAAATCTGGTAGAATGTGGCATGTAGTAAGGATAAAGTGCCAGTTGACAGCAATGCTTATTACGTGGAGGCTCAAAATGATTCGCAAAAAATATGGTGTTATATAGATCTCTGCTTACTCCATCTGATATAGATAAGACAGGCGCAAGTTTATTCAAAAACAAGTCTTATATACATATATATTTAAATTAATCCCTATTTCCCTTGGTCACGGTATATCGCGTAAAATGCTGGACTGATATCGCTAATTCTTTTTTGTTGTGTTTATTATTGTCGGGAGATGGTTTATATGAACGAAAATTATGGATACCTAATCCACGTGAACAGTCGGCCCTCGGGTGACACCGGAACGAACAGCTAGTAATGAATAAACACGAAAAAAAGGCAACGCGATCTGATATCTCATAATCTAAAAAGGATTGTCAAATTTTTCACCTTAAATCAAGCAACATTTTATACCTACTAAATAGTGGTAGCCCTATTAATTTGCTGTATCTACTGGCCAGTAGCGAATGGAACTCAACTAGCATAACAGTAGGGACGCACTTATCATTTTACTGTTTCCTAACTCGTTTATCCCACGATTTTCAACTTTATTCCACATCGATACGAATGTTAATGATATCAAGCACTAAAAACATGATAGAATGATTATTCTTGTGGTATAGTTAGCAAGGGAGAGACGTGTGTACGACGTTATAAAATAAAACTGAAGCCGCAAGGGCACTCGACACGGATTTAATTAAATGATAAGTGCGATCTAAGATTAATGTCCTCCTGTACTAAAGAGATCATGTCTAAAATTCTTAATATTCTCTGATGAATAGAAATTTAGGTCAAATTATCTTAATTAGATTTCATTTGTAGAGAATATTTGGGGTATGCCGTGGCCATGTCGTGGCTAATGGTATCAATCAACTATTTTTAACTGCACTCACCTCTTTAGATTAATAAATCATTTGTATTTATAATCCGTAAATTACAAGCATGAACAGGTCATGATTTATTACTTATCTTACGGCTTGCATTTGTTCAAAACCATATGGTGCTCAAAATGAAAAAATGGTAAAAGTACAGTTTCAAACTTTATTTAAATTTCCATCAGGGTTGTTTTGTATGCAGATGAGTGACGTCACGTGTAACGATACATAAACATTGTTCTTCAATTTCTGTTTTTAATATTCATGTTACGATTGTTAGTAACTTCTTATAGAAATGATAAGTTAAGTTGTACCTAGACATTTTCATTATGTAGATTGCAGCTTATTATAGACAAAGGGGAAGGACAAGTATATGGAAGTTTTCAATCCTTGAAACGTTTTAAGAAGTTTTTGCTCTACGTCTTCGGAAATACAAGCATAGTTTTGAATCTACCGATAGAAACTTGTATCTGGTTATTCTGTCAGTGAGCCTGCATGAAAGGTTTAATGACAGTAGATATAGCTCGTGAAGTGTGTAAAGGCGCTTCTTCTGCGCGAGTTTTGCTCTACACATTACACAAAAAAGTTCTACACAAATCATATTTTGTTGATATACACATTCGATCTCCTGCAGTTTGATCTAAAAAAATGTTTCGAAAACTTTTGCTGTCAAAAAACCAAATTACTATTACGTTGAGTGTCAAGCAGCCAACGTACACAAACAAACACATTTCGCCACTTTGAAAGTGTCCCTCGCGCTAACTATTCAGTTTAGAATTTTTTTTAATTAGAAACCTCAATATCATTTTTGAAGGCCTATCCACGTATGGGTTTGATGAAAAAAAATGTATTGTTTTGTTTCTATTTTTGTATGAAAATCTTAATGCGGTTCACAGAATACATCTACTTACCAAGTTTCAACAGCATAGTTCTTATAGTTTCGGCGAAAAGTGGCTGTGACAACGGACGGACAGACAGAGAGGCATGACGAATCTATAAGGGCTCCGTTTTTTGCCAATTGGCTACGGATCCCTAAGAAATGTGTAATTATATCTTTGTCCCAATACTTAATAAACCATACGACCGACACTATTCATACGACGCAGGCATACGTTTTAGATTTCATATCAAGTAAAAAGAAGTATAGGTTACATGGTACATCCCATGCTCATTTGCCTTATCATAACTGCAGTTAACTTAGTTATTTACAAAATATATATTTATTTAAGACTATACTACTACTCTAGCGTGATATTTTTTTTTAAATTGGCAGTGAACAATCACATTTCTAAATACTTATCGACAGAGGGACGAGTTGGCCTATTCAAATGACTGGAAAAGTATAATTCTTCCAATTTGAGCACCTCTTTAATGCTAGGGAAATTAACAATACACAATAATACAATAAATTTAAAAAGTGGAAGCCATTAGCCTAACAAAATAATGTTATTCACCCGCTGACAGTACCTACGAGTCGTTTTTAGGAAACTCTGAAGGTGTTACTTATTGCCTGGATCATAATTATTGTGGAAGGTCATGATTATTGATGAATATTGATTTACAAATCGCTTAAGTTACAAAATATTATATATATATATATATATATATATATATATATATGTCTATATCTTAAAGTATATATGCAGGAACATGGAAAATACAAGATAGAACCTACCTCCTAGATATGTAAGTTGTGATGGAATCGTTTCGTTAAATTCAATAAATATTGTTGACGTACCTACCAAAGGAGTATTCGTGTTCTGGAAGAAGAAAATATAATGTAAATGTATTTTTGACGATGACATGAATTTACATAAATGTAGCCTTTCTAAAAAATAAATCTGCAACCAACACAACCAAAATGGTTCCTCAACTAACGTTATTGAATGTTTCCAGTACATTTATTCGCATGTGCGGTTATTCGACAGGGGAGTTAAGTTAATACGTGGGCCGAAGCTGAAGCCGGTGTATTTGTCAACGTGGGCCAACGCAATCTTAAAATCAATTTTCATTTATTCGCGGCTTAGCTTCACTAGCTTGGTGTGCGCCTTATGATTTACACAGGTTTTAGAATGGCTAGAGAAACTCTTTATTTTAACATGCAACTGATATTTTCAACCAACAAACCAAGAATTTTTTCGTATACCTACTAGGACATTTCAATCGTAAATTGCACACAGGTTTAAGTCAAGTTATTGTTTAAGTTGGACTTCATAAGACAGTTGAGAACATAAATGTAGTACATAAAAAAATTATACAAATGTTCACAATAGTGAGGTAGTGTAGAATTGTAGAAACAGTTGTTTATCATCTCGTCTTCCGAGAAGATAGATAGTCAAAGTAAGATCAACTACACGTGACGTGATGGGTGATCAATTAATCATAGTTACGATGAGGCTGCTCGAAGACGTTACTCATCACATAGTGAATTTAATGATTCGCTCTCTGCAACAGTTACGACGTGACGTTAATTACGAGCCTTTTCCCAATTAATTTGCTGTCGGCTTTCATTTTAATACAAAACGGCCGAACCTCGACATTTGCCAGAGATCCAATAAACAATACCTATAATAAGATGATCTTGGCATTGGGACATCCAGATGGGAGATCTCTATCAAAGATTTTCACCACGAGTAGAGCATCACGAAACATGGAATATAATATCATTTAACTTCTCTACAACATTTATGAGTCTACATAAACGTATGGCCACTACTTTGGAGTATAGACGGTCGACGTGGGCCGGCAAAATCTTTACAAATGTGGGCCGTTATCGTGCAGGCCGATTGACCGGCGCGCCTTCTACCCAGACATTTCTCACTCTGAAAAATAACGGATTTATTTAATTTTATGGCCACGCCGCCGCGTGCTGAATGGACGATTGGGCAGCGGTGACGCGGTCTCCCCCAGATCGACTTCATTTGTACTTTTTTCACGTCTTCTGTTTTTGTGTGTTTACTTACGGAGTGTGGTTTTGATTGAATTTGTTTACTTCATTACGCGTTGATATGTTGTTTGCGGTAAGGACATTGATAATAAATCACACGATAATTTAGGTTAAAGATTCGTTATAGGTACATGTTGTATGACGCAAATTATCAGGATACTTTAGCCAGAATAATGAATAAAAATTAAAACGTCAGTTAATAATCACTTATACAACTAGTTATAATATTGCCAGTGTTGGTGGTGCGGCAGTAGTCGCATTTGATTCCGGATCAGGCAAAAAATGAGATTGAGTTTTTCTCTTAGGTATAAAGGTTCAATAACCGTTCGGCCTCAAGTAAAAACCTTCAGTGGAGGGTAATAGGTTCGTATCTTATTATATGGCGACTGTAAACAACTGGACCTCCTTTTTAATCCATCGGGGCTGAGTAATTTTAAAAAAGCTCAATATAGTCTATTGATACTTAATCGACCGACGAACGTCGCGTCGTAATCGAAATGATAGGCAGCTTCAATATAAATTATACCTTCCATAAAACATTGCATTGTTCCGATTTCTGAACAACTATTAGAAATTCACGCTTTGCTGCTGCGTCCGGGTTCGTTAACAAGCCCATCATCAGTCATCAAGGTTCAAATTAGTGCAACATAATAGTCAAGGACCAACTTTATATCTTCGTAATCGTGGTTTAGTTTTACGACGTGGGTTGTTTATCAACTAATTTGTGGATTAGCGTGAGTATAATGCCCCATCCAACTACTGTTTACATTTCCCACAGCATCCGTGACTCAACGGTGGGGTATGAGACTGATCTCATTATTTAAATCCCCGTTCATAATTTTTAGATTTGTCATGTTGGTACCATAGATTCGATTCGCACGAAATGTTAGGGATGCTTTTAAACTTTTTATTGCTTTTGTATCAATAGGTGTCAAACGTTCCTTCTTGTTCTTGATTGTCAATATTATAATATTATATTACACTGTACATTACTGAAGGTATATCTTCTGTCTTATAAAATTGGCGTGGACTATTTTGATCTCAAATAATTTTACATAAAAACCTTGATCTAGGTATATACTTTTTTTTTTTAATAGGCAGATTAGAAGAGCAACGTCCACCACCAATTGATGACCTTTTCATCTCTGATTCTTGAAATTCCTATATGGACTATCTAATATGTATATCTTTGCGCTCGGTTGATGCATTCAAGATATGCGAAACGACTACGACTTTTTAGCGCTTTGGCACAGAATTGACCTCTTTCTTGTATAGGAAATTTACATTGTCAATCAACGCTGCAATGCCTTTATGTATTTAACCAGTTTACATAGATTAAGAAGTTTTCACCCTCTACTCAAATTTAATCATCTCAAACTAAAATACTAGGTATAGATCAAGTATCTCAGTGTTATTTATAAACCTGTATAATTATATATTCAAATTGGAAAAAAGCAACATCTAGGATGGGACTAGAACCCGTGACCAGTTTTAGCAAACGGTTTTTGAGTTCGTAAACTTGTGAGTTACGCCAGTATACGCTATATTGTTATTATAAACAACTACATACGTCTAATATATTTTATACAGATTTACTTATATTCAGTAATTTTGCATCTTTCTTAAAATCATTGATGTTTTACAGATTGGCATTCCAATAAATTCTGAGGTCCCTGAACTGACTGTGTATCTCATATATGCAATAATGAAATAACGATCGCTAACATAGTTTGTTTCACTCAGGCTATTGACAATCATGGCTTCACGGCAACTGCATTTATAATAAACAACCAATTTATTTTTTTGTCTGTATCGCAACTTTTGACAAAAATGAATATTTAATTTACACTTAAATGCACCGTTATATCAGCTTCTAAGGTTATCTGTGGCCATAGTGACCTCATTTTTTAATTGTCTGCCGGTTTTTTTGTTATGTTTGTATGCATTAAGTTATTTACGATCGAGATCATGGCGACCAATTGGTTTTTTTAAGTTATCTTTCATAATAGAGAAGTAATTTTAGATTATAAACAGTTTATTTTATAATTTTCGATTATTTTGGAAACCTTGATGCTGTCTCATTAATATAATTTCCCTCAGAATACTTTCAATAGCTCTTCAGAATCATTTCTTTGTATGTGGAAACCCGCACCTGCTTTCTCATCCAGTCTAGCAAATAAGTGGAATGTTGTGATCCAAATTACTAAATTATTCTTCCATGGAAGCCTGTTGCCGTGTGTCCGGTTATAATCTAGGAAGATGGTCCGCAGGAGTCCTGTACAGTCGTTCACAACTTTTTGGTATCCGTTGCTTCTTCTATAGAACGGTGGAATACTAGTTAGTAGTAGAGACTGGCACAGGTTGATATCGGATGATTACGCTCTATCTTTATCGTGTCCTTGCGCTACTAATACAGTTAACTGAAGATCTTTTATTCGAGGTCCTATGACGGTCCCAGCTAAGACGTATGCTGTTTCGAAGTATGCTTAGAGAACTATGCTCTCTTGTGTAAATAGTTCCTCAATGCTAGTCTTACTTATTATACTTATTATAGTAGGATATGTATTTGCGTTATGGTTGAATACTTTGTTTCATTGTTTTTTATTTTTGGACATATACATATGTCCGAAAATAAAATGCAATGAAACAAAAACCATTCCCTCTGCCCTCGGGAGTCGGGATTACGATCGGTGCAATACCATTAATCCGTTCTTATGGAGTATATGGACTCTTAAACATCTGACTAACCTAATGGAAAATTCCAATGGCATTTATTAATGTTTTTGTACAGCCGAATAACAATACAACTAATAGCAATACAACTAACACTCTGATTAATCTATGCTAATATTATAAAGAGAAAATATTATTTTCGTCCCATTTGCTCAAAAAAGTGACATTCTATGCCACAAAAAGCGAACATAACAATAGTCATTTTTAATCTGTTAAAAACAGGGAAAGAAAATTGTACTGAATTTCATTCACCTCTAGGGGAAGAATGTGATTTAAATTTGGAATACTTACCGAAATTTATACTGAACTACATCTGTGTTTACACCATTGAGTTTGTATATAAAGCATTATACACATACATTTGACCATTTGCACGGTTCGAATCATATGCGGCGTTCGCGGGCAAAGGCTGTTTGCAAATGGAATGCTGCCTTAAAAAAAATTAACTCATCAACAATAAATGTACCAAACAAAAATGTAACTCTCTCTATCAATAACTGGACCAATGTTTCGAATGTTAACTTTTACTTTTAATTTTCATTATTTTTAATAAATGCTTATCTCATATTATTATTGTGTTAATTTTTTCGCAAATGGTACGAAAAGTAGAGTATTTTCCTCGGTGATAAAGCTGTCTTAGTCTTGGGTGAACTTAAATCCCTCGCTACACTCAGGACTCGTCTTAAATCCCTCGCTTCGCTCGTGATTTAAGTTTTTGACACCATCGCTACGCTCGTTAGTAAACCTCGCGTCCTTCTTTACGCTCGCGATTTAAATCGTCACCCGCGACAGAAGACACTGCTTTATCCCCTTGGTTAATAATCTACTATTGTTCGTTTGTAATCGATAAACCCTGAATCTACTGAACCGATTTCAAAAATTCTTTCACCATAAGAATGCTACATTATCCCTGAGTATATAGGCTTTTATTCCGATATTCCCACGGGATCAGAACTTACGGGGGCGAAGCCGCGGGTAACATATTTTATAAGTTTATTAATCACAACATTATTAAAAATAAATGCACGGTTTTGAATTCTTTTATACTTAATCTAGGTTTAAATTGTAATATACTTAAGTATTATCGAATTACTTACGCTACAATACGTATCGAAGAGGCTTTAATTGAATGCATAATAATGCTATCTACATTATGATTTCTTGATTAAAGAAGGTTGCTTTGGAACAACTTAGTGAACAAAAGTTAGAAATGATATGCGAAGGCGCCCAGCTTGGCCTGGTTAACTTAGCTTTACTTATTGTATTATCATATTAATAGGCAGGAAGAAAGTTCGCTTATTTGTATAGATTTGTAGGGTTGATGGCAGGGTGCATAAGTTAGTATGAAAATGTTGTATACGAGTAAACCAGCTAACAGAGAATCAGTTACTCACAATAGTTACAATGAATGAAAGGAATTTAGTTCTATGAAATAGTTTTATGAGATAATTAGCACTTTTTAGTATATTATCGTCTGATAGCCCCTTTGAATACTACTCAGCTGAGGGTAGGTACTACATGTTGACCTGGGAAGCAGAATACCCATCAACCTGCAGAAGCTTATGATCTACATATCAGCCGATTCCTATGGCTTTTCAATTACTGTTCTGATGCACTCCTCTACCTGCCTCCACCAAGACAACCTGGTGACGTTCTAAAGATACCGCTCCTTAAAAGATCACCAACCTTGCAGTCCAAAGAATTACTGTTTCTGTCCGTTGTGAGCCACAGTTTAGGCTGGACCTTGATCCGTATTACAATTCACTGGATTCTACAACATTCCATTTTTATTAATTTATAAGTTTTTTTTATTAGATACGACATCTAACAAGAGTGTATGGGAAATAGAATTCAAACAAGGAAACGCAGCTGATGATGAAGAGCCCATAGTCCCTAACAGTTGCCTTTTTTTTTTTTTTTTTTTTTTCGTGCGGAAATCCCCTCGGATACCCCCCCGCCGGCCAGCGGGGGCGGTTATGTCGGGCTTGAACCGACTAAAACCGCACGCCGTCTCGGGTCTGCAGACGCCGGGGTGTAAGGTTGCCCATAGAGCATATCCCTCGCACCCCGACTGACCCTGGGCCATCTCCGGTTTCGAGATGGCCCCCTCGGTTTTGGGAACCACGGTGTCCCCGTCTTGCCCCGGTTTGGGGGAGGGGCGCTAGTCGCCCCACCGTCCCGGCCTGCTTCTGCTGGGGTGACAGGCGGCCTCACCTGCCACCCCCAGGCCTGCGCTCATGGAGGACGGAGGTCGTTAAGCGACCTCCGGCGCCTGAGTCGCCTGCGACGCGAGGCGAGCATGTTGCGGGCTCGGCGGGCCGGGAGGGTTCTGAACCTCTCCCGGGCGCGCTCCGCCATCTCCTTCGCGAGCATCACATGCTCGCAGAAGGAGGTGGCGGCGGCCCACGCGCTCGCGCTCCGCACCATTGCCGCAATCATGCTGCCGAGCGAGGGACTCCCACCCCGATGGCTGCCACGAGGTCACGCCTCGGCACCTCCCACGCCGGGCAGTCCGCCAGCGTGTGCAGCCCTGAGTCCTCGCTCGCGTCACAGTGATGACACTCAGGCGTTGGCTCCTTCCTGATCCGATGCAGGTGGTCCCCGAAGCACCCCTTCCCGGAGATCACCTGCGTCAGTCGGTACGAGAGGCTTCCGTGTCGCCTCTCTAGCCAATCCTCCATGATGGGCCTTACCGCCGCTATTGCGGCGTGCCCTGTCAAGGTTCTGGAACGAGAACGACCTTGGTTGTCTAGGTCATACTATATCCATACTTTTGAATAAATTATACATAGCGACTACCCCACCTCATTGCCATTTTTTCTGCAGGGGTGCTCTAGTAATATAATCAGAGGGTCACTTGGAAGAACAGAGTAATCCAAAACGTGGGCCAATTCTGCCTTGGCAGAAGTAGCAATGTATTCCCGAAAGAAAAAGGAGAGAGGCGTTACTATTTCCGTTGCACAGCTCCGTGCAACGGATATAGTATAGAGATAATAGACTTGTGAGTCATGAGACTTTAGTATCATCTTACCTCTCTTTCTCTACATAATGATACTGAATTTTAAAATGTTACAAAAACGTTTTCAGCTTCAATGCAGCATTGAAGCTGATCACAATTGGTTGGTTATTCAGATTCGGGTGTGGATACTTACAATTATTTATTACAATATTACAACAAATCGAACTTTATTTAGATCTGTATAAAAAAGTATTTCTTATTACGTAATCGAATAGGCTTCTAAAGTAATAAATAGGTTATAAATCCCGCAGTCACAGATAATTCGTGAGCGCGTCACGTGATACCGAATCAGTTCGCGTGAGTGACTTGAGCTGTCATTAGCGCACTTTGTAAACTGGCGAAAGGTGCTTTCGTTTAATTTATGCAAATTCCAGTTTCGTTGTTTTCTTAGCGAAGAGCCGCTAAGCGCCGCATAATGGATGTGAGCTACTTTCGAAGTGCTAAGCTTTCGATGTTTTTGGAGACGCGAAGCTTTTTGTCTCTGTCTTAAACTCTTAAGACATATTACGGAGTTTGAGAAACTCCAGATGGTGATTCTTCGTAATGTCAGTGGATGCAATCGAATATTTACACATATTTTATCATGATTTAAGAGTATTCAAAAGTATAGTCTTAGAAGTTTCAATAGATAAAGCAATAAAACTTATCAGTATCTATATTTTAAAAGGTGTAGTAATTACTATGTTGTATATGGATGCAAATTTTTCAAGGATAGATATAGACGAAATATTTGAAGTTGTTGTAAAAATGCTTGGAATTCAATCGTAACAATATATAATAGAAATGTACTGTAATATACTTAAATTATGTACTTAATTCAAACTAGAAGTCAAGTTTATTTTTAACAATGAACAAACTAAACTTGTTTTTATAACTGTACTTGCTAATATTTTTAATTTTATTTTAAAATTAGAATTATAAACGGGATATTTACCATGTTTAGTATCTTTTTCGAGAATCCGATATTTCGGCACTGTTACAAGTCGCCAGTCAGTCGCGCGTCACCACTACCACTGTCCGCGTTCTCACTACGCACTCGATCACGTTCACGACACACAACACTCACAGTATCGGCTCGCGCGGTTTTTGGAACGTGATCGAGTGCGTAGTGAGAACGCGGACAGTGGTAGTGGTGACGCGCGTCAGAAACATGTGGGGAAGAGGGTAGACCGATACGGTTTGCCGAGTAACAACTAGCTTGCAGAACTTTAGTACATCCGTGATCATGGTACTTGTAACAGTGCCGAAATATCGGATTCTCGAAAAAGATACTAAACATGGTAAATATCCCGTTTATAATTCTAATTTTAATGTAAATGACCATGTCAATCTAAAATCGTATATAATATTTTTAAGTCTGTGTATATCCTCGGTGAGCTAACCAAAAGTGTAGTACGGTACGGTTTAAGCCTCCTTGCTGCTAATAAAAGAACGGAATATAACAATACCCCAATAAGGAATCGCATCGCAACTGAAAAAATCCCCTGAAATAGTTATGTAGTTGCTTTTTAATTGAACTAAAGCTACGGCATAAATTGAAAGAAGCAAATTGTTGGGTTCTGTTTAATAAAATGTATTTCAAGCTCTAATACTTATTAGTAGATGTCAGATTAGACTGTTTATTAAATTCCACTTTGATCCAATTTTTAAACCAGAAGACTAATCATTGATTTATCGGGGGCGATCGGAAGCATCATCAGTTTCCAACAATAGCCGAAAGCCGCACACAAAACGCCACAATAGCAGCCCCGTTTACCCCAACAACAGTTCAATGGTAGCTCAATGGTCAACTGTCGATCCCTTTGTCGAAAAACTCCGAGGAAACAACCTGATAAGAGTGATTAATTGGTTTAAGACGAATTCAATGAAAGTAGCAAACGCCGACGTTTTTTATGCAATGGATAAGCTTAAGCTTTAGGTTATAATTCTATTTGGAAAGAAATATTGCTCAGATACAGTCGTGGAATTCTGTTTCAGTTCGCTATCGTTATCGTTATCGTAGATGTTAGATTTTCTAGTTGCTTTTTATTTTAGGTTTTTAGTATTATTAATGATCTATAGGAAAAATCTTTTCTGATGAAAGACAGGGACTCCATTAGGAACTGTCAGGTACTCTACCAAAATATATTTTGCCGAACTGAGAAAGTACTTACACCTTAGACTACTTAAGATCAAGTAGTCTAAGGTGTAAGTACTTTCTCAGTTCGGCCCGGGTATTAAACCAGAACTTCACGGCAGTGTAGAATATTGTTTCTTCATCAGATTCTGTTTCAGTCAATTCATAATTGAATATGCAAATGAAAGAAATCATCCGAAATTTATATCATATACTTCACATATAAAACTATTACCATCAACTTATTGTACGGACATGATTAGATATAAAAACTGATTATAGGGACTGAGTCGTCTATCGGTCTATCTAGTCGGATTCCATTATTATCAGCTTTTAAATCTAAAATAAGATTTTGAAAATAAAGTAAACAGGTTCATCAAAGTTGGTCTAACGGTACAGAATACCTAATAGTTGGTTGCTAATGGTTAATGCACATTATTATACAGTTTTGTTTATAACATAGTTAGTATCAGGGAGTACTGGTGTTGCGCACGCCCATAGGCTACGGTAACCGCTTCCCATCAGGTGGGCCATGAGTTTGTCTGTCACCTGAGTGGTATAAAAAAAGCCTAATCAAATATAAATTAATTGATTTAAAATTTCGAAGTAAAGCTAATAGTATAAAGTCAAAATATGTGAAGTTTTCTGATTAAATAAATGGTTATAAATGAATAAATGACCACTGTCTATAAGTTTTTTTTGAGTTTAGTTAAATAGTTGAAGTTCAATTTAAATAATAACCATGAATGTATTTGCCAATACTCTTGCCAAAACCTCATTTGCAAATAAAAAAAAATATTTTGTATACTGTCTCACTTTTAAAACAACATTATAAGCATAACGTAGGGTCCTCCCAATGGAATTTAATAAAGCATACGATAAAATAGAAACAGGTTTCATTTGTGTAGTGTCGCTAAATAGAAATGAAAATTAAGTGCTATTCATCAAAACGTGTACAAGATAGGGGCGTCGAGTCGTGCCGAAACTATATCTTTGAAATTGGGCCCTATGAAAGGGTTTAATATATTATAAGATTGCAAACAGTCAACATAAGATTTAACTTTTTGTTGGTTCATAAAGATCATTTCACAATAACCCTTCCATGGTTAGCGGATACTTCCGAGTGAGCGGCTCACAAAACACCGCTGAAAATGCGTAAAAGCTTACTTGATTTGTGAGCGAACATGTCTCGAGTTACTCGGCAATAAATTAAATGTGTATAGAAAATGAATGCGTCAATACGTTCCCCCATCCTTGTTCGAGTCGCTCGTAGTGATGTTGTTAAGATTTATCGATGACTTTTGTATTAGATAAGTATCATATTCTACTATTTGTTAGTTTGACGTTTACACGATTTAATTGACGTAGGTACGCATGTAGTTCGTTGTAAAGTTCTAATGATAAATGTGTTTCGTAGTCAGTTAGCGTAAATAACAAGTAAACTACGTAAGTAATTAAACTTTCTTTATAGTGCTATGTTTATAAATAGTTTTTAATGGATTTGATAAATAAAAAGTTGCAGCATAAATCTAATTAAATTTATGTCTGAGAATTAAAATAGCTTTGTCATTTTCATTTAATTATATTATAATTATTTATATGATTCCTTAATGTAAAGATAAATTCTAGAATATGAATATCAGTAAAAGTAGATAATTTTAATTAAAATTAGCAAAATAGTAATTGGTTTGAGGTTAGAAGCAAAATATAATGAAAACTAGGTAACAATTTATTTTTTAACATTCTTCTTAATTTTGTTAAATGTGAAAGAGATACGAATCTGTAAGTATTAAATCTGTATGTGTGATTATGATGTAATTACATGTACCCATAGAAGCAATATTACACATATCGATACAGTAGCCGTCGCTTGAGTTCGTCCTTCGCATCCTTGATTTTTGCGGGCCGTGCACTGAATGGATCGCAAATTGACACACAACGCAAGGCATTCGCTTCGATTTGTTTGTACGCAATTTAAACGTATTCACCTAAGTGTTAACTTGTATTACCTATTCCGACGCATTCTAAAGCTTTATTATTGAGCATAACTTGTTTTGGCCTGAATAAATAACAAAACAATAACTCATTATTTTATATATACAAAAGTGTTGTTGTATAATATGAACCTTGAAAAAGTAGGGGAAGTGAAAGGTATGCCAGGATCGTAGCATGTGAGGGAATGGCCTAATCTCTATCCTTTATTTTCTCTGTTTAGTTTCTACTAGCAATTACTTGGCTTTCGCTGGTTCAAGTCATTCGATCTGCTTCTGGTCCGTTTATAACGTCGTCCGTCTAGAACGTTATCTTTTGGTCTATTGGACACAATATGAGAAACCACAGAACAGGACACATAAACCATTTGTAATACAAGAAATACAGGCTTCTTAAGAAAAGAAGGAACTATTAAACGTGCCGGTGGGAGTTTTTCACCTTAGTTATAAATAAGATCATTTTTTTTTTAAACTGCCTTTCATTATGGATAGCAACAAGTCAGAATAGTAAGAAAAATAATTATGTAGTTATAGCAACTAAAAAAATGTTACCTTGGTTACTGAATACCATCTGAAAGGGCTCTTAATATAGCCTGGTATGTAATCACCTACTAATATAGACCACATAACTTGTGTTCTCGTGGTAAACCGCAGCTAGTTGTATATTTCTGAGAGAATTTATACAAAGACACGTTTATAGCACGATATTTACATTTTTCGACACACTCATGCATCCTTGTGAAATATAATTAAAACTATTATGGTCTTCAGTAATAAATCATTCTTTATAGGACCCTTTTTACATCAGCTTAAATTGATTCAATGGAGAAGTGCCACCATAAAATGATAACAGGGCCAAGTACCGGTCTGAGTGAAGAAGAATGCATTTATAAAGTTTTTGTAATCGGTATTATGGAGTACGGTCATGTCTTCGTCAATTATAGCCGAGTTAAGCTTTAAATTCATGTTTCTTTTTAAGTATAGTCACACATTATCATGTATATCGTTGTATTATTTATCATTGCGGCTACAGGAGACCTGACTGTCTTGTAACTGGTAGAAACCGGACTAGGAGTTATGCTAACGATTTATTTTGCTGGCCGATTAGATCAGGTAAAACATGAATATTCTCTAATTGTCAGGTTAGTATGATTTATTTTATTGCGTATAATAAAGTCAGTGATAAATCTTGTGAAAATTATTGTAATAAATGCTTTTTGGAATTTAAAACTGGACCAGAGAAGTATCCTTTTCGATCAGTTACTCAGTTATCTGAAACAAAGATGTTTATTTTTACTGTCTTCATTTCCACTGCTAAATGTAACCATAATTAGGGATCTCTTAACCCATCAGTATCAACCCTCAGCTCCTGGCCAGTTTGCCCAGATCTGCATTGCAACCAACGACGGGATTGCTCACGTTGCACTTGCCAGTTTGGAATCATGTTCTCTGGATTAACTACATTGTCTACTCTTTTGCACTTGCACTTGTACTTGCTAACGGTTGGTGTATGAATATTATTTCAATTTATTTCCTTTCTTTCAGGAATTTCTTCATTATGACTTATGTCTGGAAGAGGAGGTATCTTCAAGTGCCTAAAGGGCTACCGTACACCCGGTATACGTGTACGGTATACGGTAGCCCGGTCTTCACCCGAGACGGCGTGCGGTTTTAGTCGGTTCTAGTCCGAAACATCTCCCCCGCTGGAAAAGTGGGGCTTTGTGTAAAATAGCAATCCCCCTCTTTCATTTCTGTGGGTGAAGTACCTACCTTCAACGCGACTAAGGGATACGGCTGTTTTCCATCCGATAGTATATAAAAAGTAGGTTCACTCCCTATGGCAAAACGTTACCCAAAGGCATTTTAGAAAAAAAACCGTAGTGCATAATATCATAATATACATTACACACATATTTATAATTCTTCAATGAGATTGTCGTAGATAACAAACAAGTTATGTTTAGGGCTTTCCTAATGAATGAGGTTTATTACGCATTGTTATTGTGTTTAGACTTTGGGAATTTATTAAAATGACTAAACCTATGGTTTAGTCATTTGAACCAAACCAGGAAAACCACTAATTTTTATTTTAGTATGATGAATGTGTTTTATTTGAACTATAAATAGGTATACGCATTTAAAACTATATTTGTTGCGTGTCATTAGGTGAAAAAAGAGTACTAGTTTTAGAATTTCTTTTAGAGAAATAAATGCATTCGTTATCACCGTATACTATACGAGGTAGATGCTCTATCGTCGTTGGGTTGGTTGGTTGGGCCATTTAATAAAATATATCAGGTATATAAACTAATATATAATCCAAATTGTTAGATAGTTTTGAACCCTGATGTCTATATTACTAAAGTGAATAATTTGCTAATGCTTTATTGGCCATGAAAAAATAAGTCGTGATCAGTACTTTTTTTTTTTTTCGTCCGGAAATCCCTTCGGATACCCCCCCGCCGGCCAGCGGGGGTGGTTATGTCGGGCTTGAACCGACTAAAACCGCACGCCGTCTCGGGTCAGGTGTGAAAGTGACTAACTTATTTTGTGGTAGTGTAGTAGGTAGGTCCCTAACATTATAATTTTTACTTGACATAATTACATAGAAAGGTAGTCGTTCTCAAGATCTGCGTAGCTTATTTGTGTATAAGTATATAAATTTATCAATTATGGATTACTGAACTATGAGGGGATTTCCTCACGAAAAAAAAAGTGTTATTACATAAGAATAATAAAATGATAAATAATTATTCTTATAGTTGTGGCCCTGTTTTAGGATGGGAACAAACTATGCACAATGCGTTGAATGAGATATCACCCCCGGCGTTTTATCAATGATGGATCACCCCTAGCTTCTATCAATTTATAATAAAATTGTTAGTTTGTTCACTAGAAATTCTTTCATAAGTTGCTAGTGGCCTATATTTATAAATACCTACATTACTCTTGGTTATTTTGGTGAATAATCGTTTCGCAATATCAACACGTAATAAAGCTTATTTATTACAACTTTTCCACATGTTGCTTGAGCAAATCATTTTAAAAAGTAGAAGTATTTAATTCGGCTCTTTTTAGTAATAGCGATAATAAACTATTAAAAAGATTTTATAACGTAATACACTTTTCGCAGTAGAGCAATGGACCGATCGTAATTTGATTCAGTATCGTTTTTATTTAGGCCTAAATGCGATACAGCGCAAAATCTGCCCACTTACAAAGTTAAGCGTCGTTCTAATTAGAGAAGGATGTAAGCGACATACTAGCTTTATGCGAAAAGCTCCACAAGTGCGGAGCTTTCGGACGGGAAAAGGAAGGGCATCACACCCCGCCTTGCACAGGCTGGCGGTGCTGGCTCTGTGTGTGGCGGCTTCCTCCCGCTACAATCTGCGCATTCGCTCCGTGGCGGTGGTAGTGAACGTACGTCGCCGTACTACTCGTAAAGGTAGCCGCACGCGATCGCGAAAAAACTTTTCAGTGCTGTGAAAAACATTTTTTTTTAAATACGAGAAAATGAACACGATATTTGTGTGCTGTGAGTATTTCTAACTGTGCAAAGACTAGTCGGCTGGAAGAGTGTTTTGAAGAGGCTAATTACGAGTTGCTAAGCTAATTGGCTGGGCCGGCGTTTCATGAAGGTGAGCCGACTTTTATTTCCGTTCGGCAATCCCTCTAATTGCGTCAATTAGTGTAATGCGGCGACAGGTTTGAAGAGTCGCTTAATGATCTCTACCACCGGACTTGTGCACTTTGAAAAACTATTAAGCCGGTGATGTGGAGGCACGCACCAGTTTTACCATTTTAAACTAATTACTAATTAGTTTATTGTATGGATTACGATGCTTATCAGGACCATCCATCTTTTAGTTTAACGATGAAATTATTTTTTAAATGTATTATCATACTTTAATGTTCTTGCTAAGTTAGGAAGAATGTAATTCGAAATTTATGACGGTGGTATATTAATCTTAATTAATTATTTATAACTCTTACGTGTACCGCATAATTTTTCGAAGCTTTTTTTTAATAACAAACTTTGAGTAACACAATGTTTATAAATTTAAATAACATGATTCAAGTTCTTAACATTGTTGAGTTTGTAGAGCGAGGCTCGGTTTAACAATGTATTCTTTACTCAAGTCACTAAAATAAAAGTTACATTTGAATGCATTTAAGGTAGACATTTTTTAAAAAATAAATGCGATTTGTAAACCTTGAATATAATGATAAAGTATATATATGTCAAAAAAACTGTCTGATAAGCTGCAATTCACATTTTTAAGTATATTTTGTAACCGTTGCCCATGTCCGGAGTGGGTCGGCAATATCAACAAAGCTCGATAACAGCTGGTTAAGGCTCCTATTGTCCGAATTTACTTGTGAGGCAAGAAACTTTTTTGTATTTGTTTTTTGTAAAAAGGGCATTTTATTAAAAAAATAATATCTTTAAAAAGCGTATTTATAAAAGTTGAGTAATTGAATTTTATGAAAAAAGACTGGTGGACACATATATGACGGTATATTTTATGCAAACAATTATCAAACTATTTTCTTAGCACTGAAAAGATAAAACGCTTTAAGTATTTTTCATGACAAACAATTAAACCAGCTAGAAATTGATTGACAGTGACACCTACTTAAAATTCATTGGACGTATCATAATATATTATTGCTCATTTTTAAGCATACAAATTGTTAATTTCAAAATTAATAGCACTGATATATAATAATTCGAAAAATATTTTAACTTCCTTTAACCTTTAACCAGTGACATGAAAAAATTATAACACTATCAGTGACAGGTAGTCTTACAGGCTACTTTCAAAGTCAATTTTGGTTATTAAAATTAATTTAAATGTCTTAAAATTGTGTTGTAATTTAACTATTGGTATGTTATATAAAACAAATAAGTAAATTGAATTAGCTTATATAATAAAATATTAAAAAGAAACAGTATTACCTCTTAGTGGTAATTTTCCGCCCTTATTGGCATGACATCCTTATTTTGGTATTTTAATAGCTAATTTTTATATTTATACAAGCAATATGATAAATTTAATACTTTTACTTGTAATCTAATCTAAAAAGAAACAAAATAGCATAAAAGGTACTTCTTAAATAAAAAATCTGACAACATTACAAACCTACATTATTATTGCAAAATCTAATTATTTATTATTAAATGTTTACTACTTAGGTTTACTATTATATTGGTCTGTTAACATCTAGGAATGGAATTCCTCTTCAAATGATCTTCTTTATAGACTCATGACCAGTCCTTGAAATTTTCTACTGTTTTTTAGCCATTTTGCACTAAAAAATTAAAAATAAAAGAATAAATCATCAATATATTTTGTATGGGATCTAGTGACTTGTAGCCTGACAGGCCTTTTGTGATATGTAGCCTGATGCGTATTTATCACGTTTTATACAATTCGACTTCCTCCGTGCTCGTTTTACTACTAAAAAAAAGCTACTATGACACAGCGTCGCGTCAAGTGAGGGGAAATGGTCAATTCTAAAAATTAGCAAAACGCGCGACCCCTGTAACTGGTTAAAGGTTAATTATGTTTTTTATTTCAGTAAGCACAATATTAGCTGTTTTTACCGATTGAAACTTTTTGTACCGTATGAGTTGTAATGGGAGTTATACTAATTGAGCTTAGCGCACAGTTAAGTTATTTGTTTCTTTAATAAATTGCAATGACATGGTAAAAAAGCAGTTTAAATCGATTAGTACATGCCGGTTTAAATAACCAGCAGCTAATTGACTTGAAGGTAAAAAAGCTAAGCAAACTGCGATTTATGAGATCGGTGACGCAAATAATGCACTTTTAAGAGGCGTTACTAATTTAAAATCAAAATCTATCTTTATTAGATTTGGATCACAAGTAACACTTTTGTCTTGACGATCAACATTAAACTGCTACATTTAGCCAGATTCGCCATAAAGCCTGTGAGACAAAAATCTGGCAATAAAAACTCACGGTCACTTTTTTTTAGTCACCAGTAATTAAAATCGCATTGATAGAAGAGAAAGTTCGTGATTTGTGTAAGGATAGAAGTAGATGGCCGGCTATTGTCTCTGCCATGAAGGGAGAAAGGTGAGTATATATGTATGTAGAATAATTTATTTGTATCTCCCTTCCTAGAGTGTAGGACATTAATCTAATTAAATAAGAACTAATATGAATTATTAATTTCGAAATAAGAGAATATTATTTGAAAATGATTTCAAAAACACACTGAAAGTAAAAGTTGAAGTACTACAAAAATATCCTAATGCCAATATATTTCTTTATTATCTATTAGCGTACCCTTTAGAGTATACATAAATTTCATAAGTATATATAAGCTATTTTATGTTGTTACACCGGCAAGTCCTGATTCCCGGCTTCTATTACTGACGACACCGTTCTTTTCAAATACTCCGACAGCTAAACGAGTAAACCCTGTGCCCCTCTTGAGAACCACGCTCAAGACACGGGCTCACCACTTTCTTCGACCCTGGTGATAGGCTCTCCACATGGCCATTAGGGTATTTTTGTAAATATTTCTTCCTTATCAGTCAGGATATGGGGTTGATCGAATGTTGGCCTACATGTGCGGTGGTTTTGCATTAAATTTTTCCATCATTCCTGACCGTTGGGTTCCGATTTAAGCTGAGTGTAGGTCTGTAGCAGACTATGTCCATCACCCTGCAATAATCCAGACTGGCACTCTCATTGTGCCTGCTGCTATAAACATACACGGAGAGGCCGAGTAATCCAAAACGTGGACCACTAGTAGCAATGCAATAACTTACTGAAAAAGAGAGGCGCGCCACTATTGTTGGTCGGGGTACTATGAGAAAGGTTTCTAGTCCAGCCCTCCGTATGTACGGAGGGCTGGACTAAGGATGCCCATATGGGCAGTGATAAGAATTGGATCGGATTTGATTAATTGGAATGGAATGGATTATTTTTTCAAACACATTGTTAGGAAAAAAAATCGTTTAACAGAATTTATGACATTTCGAGATTTCTTAAAAAAAGTTACTCGTATAGTTCTCGTGTACACACTGAGATACATTTTCGGTAAGTCCTAGAAATACCTGATATCCCGGACTCTTGTCTACAACTCTTCACAGGCAATAATATAATACTACATAGCTATTGAGTTGAGGTAGTCAATTACGGAAATTAATGCTTTATTATTATCAACACAGATTTTATGTACCCTGAACGCATCCGATCTTGATTAGTCACAGTTTAGATTTGATTTGGTTAAAAACAAAAGATTTCAAAGGTTGTTCCAAGTTTAAGTACAATGGTTCCTGTTACGGAATTCTAAAAACAAGAAAACATCTTTTTGCTATAAAAAGACAGAGCGGTTGTGGCGCTGAGCGCGACATGCTTGTCCCAAAAGCCAATTAGAATCCCGTATCCGGCTTGTTTATTCTCTAATTAGCAAGTTGCTCATTAGAGCTACATCACTAGACCAGCCAGTGTGGCAATGCTTCATTCGTTTTAATTATAAACACTGCCTCCTTCTGTTCATATAATTACCGTGCACAATTAATGGACAACATTTTATTGCTTATCTTACCCATAATGAATGTTTATATAAAATGGATTAACGACGCTCCACTTGTTTATCAGTTTGATTTTGTTATTTTTTTTTGATTTAACGTTATCATTTTGTTCAAAATGAGCATAATTATAATATAATAAATCATAAAAGTAAGGTTATTATGCGTTTCAGATTTGTTGATTAATATTTGAATACTAATCTGGAATCACGTTATTCACTCCGGAACCCGTCCTACTGATGGCCTAGGATAAATTGGAGCACTGTATCGGAGTTTTGGAATCTAATTTGAAGAATTTAATCAACATTTAACAGTCACAGGATTTTTTATATATTAGTGCCTACAGTACCTACAACAAGATATAATTATTTTAGAATTATATTATCTTAAACAATAATGGAATTTAACGGAGCCGCATATTAATTAAAATCATTAAAATGTTCAATTAGCTACATAATGTAAAAGGTAACGCGTGTCACTCCTAACCATTAACGAATCATATTAAAAGCCGTGAATTGAATGTGAACTACACCCGACCGGCCTCTCCTATTTATTTTACTTTAAGTACCTAATCGCGTTCGCTATAACCCGGCTTAAAATTATAATTAGCTCACTAGTTATGGTAACGAAAAACACTTTTTAAAAGTGCGCGTTTATAACGCTCGTAACTATATTTTTTATTTATTTCATTAAAAATAATTAAAGTGACATGTGACCCTCGCGCTAGGGTTGTTATTAGCGGGTCCTCGGCGCGGGACGCAGGGTCACCGCGCGCACTAATTGGTCTGGCTGCAACCTCCTCTGCTCGGTACTACAAACAAATTAGCTAGAGAAACGGATGTTGACGCTGTGTTAGGGTTGACCCATCTATTCTTTTTATATCATTGTGCCACATCAAAAGTAAAGAAAATTAGTATAAAAAATGACGTGATAAGTGTAAGATGGAAGCATTTAAATTTATTATCTTTCTATTATTTTTCATAAAATATAATATATGTCTAATTTTAGACTCCCAGTTATTCAAAGAAATTGATGAAATTGCAAAATTTATTTTTGATATTTTTTTATCAAATTATTCACGAAAAGACGCATTCAGCAAACCTAATTAAAAGAGAAAACAGTTTCCATACGACTGATGTAACGGGACTCAATAATTACAACGGAATAATTAATATCTTTAAAACGAAAACTAAATAATAAACGAAGTGCACTCAACGAGCCACACCGTATTGGTAACAATCAAGTTATTGAAATAAAAAACTTATTCTGTTTCATTCACAGCTTAATTTAAAAAATCCGTTCCCGGAGGGGGAACGCACAGGTAGATTTCGTGAAGCAATTAATATTATTTTATTAACATGTTTAATTTTTTTTTCTCGTAAACGGTAACTTTTAGCGAAAAACTTTTTAGCCATTTATTTTAGACTTCAAAGTGGCCTATCGATTAAAAATGTTTCCGACCGCAAGAATGTTCACCGGTTAGAAGTTATGATTTTTTTCCCGAAAAATTTTGGTTTTTCCCCCCTCCACTTTTAGTTAAAGTTTTAATCTTATAGGTTTATTATTAAAAGTTGTTGGTATTCATGTATACTATGGGATAAAATTAGAACGGTTCGAATATCTTTCATGGAACGTGAAATTTTGAGGATAAACTGATTTCACAAAAAGTGAGGCCCTACCGTCCCCTTAGGCCGGATTCCACCCGTTCACGAACTTAAACTAAGTTTACACCCAAGCAATTTTTGACCGCAGTTTGAAAGCGATCGGGGCAAAAATGCGACCGTGAGAGTGCCGCAAATTTTGGGATATATATAAAATTTTTGACCAGTGGTCATTTCGGACTCAGGGGGTCATAACTAGACCTCCTATGAAGAATTTTTTTTTAAATTCGACAGTAGTCAAGAAACCAATAGGTAGATCGATTTCATCGAAATCTACCTAAAATGTTTCCAATGTCATACCTGTTAGTGAAGACTTATTGAATTTTATAACGTTAGTTGGATCGTAGGATTTTTTTTATGGACGGTTTCGTGCTAACCCTATTTGAAGGTCACCCGTAATTAGGTTGTTGGTGTGGCTTATGTTTTTCAACGACGGGCAGGCGACGCTTCCTCTTGTTACTTATTTAATTAGGGCCGCGACGGTTGTCTCGTGTTCCCTGTGTGCCATTAAGTGGTGTTCCTAAGGTTACTATTAGTTCTAATCTTTAATGAATCGATCAGAGAACAGAGTAAATAATGAATAAAAAATAATAAAAAAATAAATCGAAACCGTTCTTTGTGATCCAGGCTATTGCAGTCCACTGCTGGACATAGCCTATCCCAATGTGCGCCATAGCACCCAGTCAACTGCCTTCTGCATCCAATCTATCCCAGTTATCTTTTCAGGTTGTCAGTCCATCTAGCTGGGAAGCGTCCCAACTTCCGTTTGCCGATTCGCAGTTTCCACTGCAGGACTAGTTCGCTCGGTCCTACAGTGGAAACCGGGACTCTATTACTAAGACTCCGCTGTCAGATGTCTGTCCGTCTGTCGCCAGGCTCATGAACTGCATGTGATAGTTCGACAGTTGAAATTTTCACAGGTAATGTATTTCTGTTGCCGCTATAACAACAAATACTAAAGAACAGAATAATATAAAATACAATATTCAGGGGGCTCTCATACGTGTTTTTTTTTTGCTCTTTTTTGCTCGATATTGATAACGGCACCACATAGACGCTAGAAATATTCACAGAATATTTTGTAATATATTTATTTACTTTATAAATTTTACTTTATAAATAAATAGTGAAATAAAAAAAAAAAACAAATATTTAAGGGGTCTGTCATACAGCAAACGAGTTTTTTTTTGCCGTTTTTAAAGATAATGATATAGAACCGTTCGTGCGCGAGTCCGACTCGCACTTGGCCGGTTTTATTTAAATATTTGGCCGTAGTTATAGTAATTGAATTCAAAGCCTATTAAATTCAGATATCAATCAGAGCAGTTCGTTCAATTGCCTTATTACGTTAATTTGGGATGAATATTATTTTAATAATAATTACATATTATTTACGTTATTGATGATAAACAGAAGTACAGAGTTCACCAGATGCGTTTTATGCAGATAATCAATATTTAGGTGTTAATATGTATGTGAGACAAATACTTATATAGCCCCGTTCGTGAATGGAATAGTGCTCTATAACTATAAAAAATATAAGTATTATGAAACTAACAAAAAAAAAATGAGGACTTTATAGACTATGAGAGACTATAAAGAGAGGAGACTATGTTTCAGCGGACTGCGGGAACAGGATAAGTAATTCACGCGGGCGAGACCGCGGGCTACCGCTGGTAATTAATACCATATAATGTATTTTATACTTACGGGTAATGATAATAATGATTGCTATAATAATAAATAATTGATATAATATGTAACTTATTAGGTAGATTTCGATGAAATCGATCTACCTATTGGTTTCTTGACTACTGTCGAATTTTTAAAAAAATTCGTCCGAAATGACCACTGGTCAAAAAGTTTATATATATATATATATATGTATATATGGTTCCACTTCCCAAAGTTTGCGGCACTCTCACGGTCATTTTTGCCTCGATCGCTTTCAAACTGCGGTCAAAAATTGCTTGGGTGTTAACTTAGTTTAAGTTCGTGAATGGGTGGAATCCGGCCTAAGGGGACGCTAGGGCCTCACTTTTTGTGAAATCAGTTTTTCCTCAAAATTTCACGTTCCATGAAAGATATTCGAACCGTTCTAATTTTATCCCATAGTATACATGAATACCAACAACTTCTAATTATAAACCTATAAGATTAAAACTTTAACTAAAAGTGGAGGGGGGAAAAACCAAAACTTTTCGGGAAAAAAATCATAACTTCTAACTGGTGAACATTCTTGATGTCCGAAACATTTTTAATCGATAGGCCATTTTTAAGTCTAAAATAAATGTTTGAAAAGTTTTTCGCTAAAAGTTACCGTTTTCGAGAAACAAAAATTAAACATGTTAAAAAATAATATTAATTGCTTCACGAAATCTACCTGTGCGTTCCCCCTGCGGGAACGGTTTTTTTTAACTCTATGGTCGATTCCCGCTCATTGCAAGTATGTATATTTGCATTGTTCTGGGTGTTCCTATGTATAATAATATATAATTATTTACAAAAATAAAAAGTATCTGAGTATGTTTATCCGCATTCTAGAACCCCTATGAGCTATGCTTAGTTTTGGCTCTAGATGGCACTATGTAATTTGGCCTAGAATATTTATTTATGGATTATACCAGAGATCACATAATATTATTCTAATATTATACAAATGACAACGCGTGAACGAAGTTAATGATTTACCGAATTCAAGTTGGTGTAACATTTACATTGTGTACACCAATAGATATATAGATCGATAGATGTATAATAATAATAATATGCTCATACATTAGATTTTTTTAATGAGCTGCTCTCTCAAAACTTAATATAGCAAATTGATACAATATGTTGATGCTTGAAACAGTATAAAATCTAAAATCAATCACCAAGATTTATATTTTCAATTCAACTACAAAATGGGCAAATATGAAGGTTATGTTTTCCTTTATAATTACAAAGTTATTGTAAACAGACTACAGCTACATATGTCGCTGTCCGCTCATTGACAGACAAATGTTCATAAAGTGTATGTGTAATTAGAAAGTCGTCTTAACCCCCATTCCCGCAATAAAGCTGCTCTGTGGCCACGAGATAACCCCGGCGTGGCGTGATGACTGACGCATATGGATAACTTGGCGTACAAATCATAATCTACTTGCGTACGTATTTGTATCAACCTAATTACTTTTCTTACCTACTTTTGATGGTGATAGCGAACGCGAGATTTATTGAACGCTAATGAATGCCTGAATTATACAGAACAGGCAAAGGTCATAAGGCTTGCTTAATACCGTATGTGTTAATATTGCTCATACTGTGTAACAATCGAGGTGCCTCTAGTGCATCTTTAGCATGACTCTTGCACGTCGCTTCAGTCTCATCTGCTAGCGACGTGGAACAGGCGATCAAGAGGCAACGCCTTTTCTGTGTTATTTACGAAGCGCTGTCGTACATTTTGAATAAAGACTCGGCTTATGCCTGTTACTATCTCTGTATATCTCAGGTCTAACGCGAATGAACTACGAACTTCTTTGTTCTTCTTATTCAACGAATAGGCACACCTTCCTCCTGATGTTTAACACTCGCAACACCATGGGTATATTTTATGCATTGTTGACCCTACTACTCTTGCTTAGGAGCAATGGTGACTCCACTTAGTGTTGGTGACTAGACTCTACTGGTGGCTCTCCATCAGAAGCGCAGCAGTATTCTATTATATTTTAACGTGGAGGTACCTAGCCGACTGGATACTGAAAATTACAAATGCGGTTATGTTCTACCTCTTATTGAACAAAATTAAATATTATTGAAAACGTGACTCTATATGTGTTAATTGAAACTTAATATCAATATACCTTCTCATAAATAACACCGTATAAATTATCTAATAGCATATGTGACTTGGAGAACATTAATTCAAAAAAGTATGGGCACATAATACAAGGTCAAATTCTTTTGTATTCGAGCCCGAATCCCGATTGCATCCAGGGGAGCATGGAGCCCTGGGTCTGTTTACCTACTCCTCTATTCTATTAATTGGTTTATTTCAGCTTTTACTGGAGTGACTTCTGTTTGATCCCCTGACCCCAAGATGTAAGCCTGCACCAGATCCTTGTCTGTCAATCAGCGGGTGTACCGGCTTGCAGATGGGGTCAGCTTGAGCCCTGAAAATCTTATTGGGCCACTCCTATTTGATGAGACCTGTATTTGTAATACAAGTCTGCCTAATGAAATAAGAAATTACAGGTGTGATGGTTTGTCAGTAGTTACAAAAATAATTAAACAAAGCGATATTTAAAATTGTTGTATATGTTCCATTGTTTCATTTTTTTATGATGAAGATAAATGATACGATTTTATTTAAAAACCTGTATTTTAATTGTCTGGTACATTCTATTTTTTAATAACTACAATTTCTCTAAGAAATATGACTTTTATACCTATATTATCATATTATTCACAATTTTTTATTAAAAATAGTAGGTGCCTTGCTGCTTTCAGAATTGTCTGTACCCAAAGGTCTAAATTTTCATTTAAATATTCGACCTGGAAAAAATAGATAGGTACTTATTAGAACGAACCAAATACCAGCATCTAGAGAAAGTGCTAAAAAATAAACTTTATATTTATAGAACACTTAACCAAAGTCTTCGGTTTCTTAACAAATAGCTCACGAGTAAATAATATTTTCTATCGATCTTGTCGACTCCCTAATTGGCTCGAATGCAAATACTCTGTTATTAGGCAGGTTAATTAAAGAGTTATCGTTCGTAATTAACCCGTTTCGGTACACTACGTATGCCTATGGTTCGTTCAAAACACTACTAATTAAGAAATTCCTCCTTCATTAGCTCAATTAGATTTATTCACGTTAGAAACTTCATAGGATACATGTGTATGTATATTAACACGCACAAAGTTTTTATATTCGTATAAGTAGTCACGCCGTTTTGGTACATACAAACATTTTGTTTTTATTTAAAGTAATTTTTAAATACATAGCACGGAATGTGTTTAATGGGTATTTATATTTTTTTTATGAATGTAGGTCGACTTAAGTATTGTGGCGTCACGAATCGTGAGGACAAAATTACGTTATGTTAATGTGATTTTTATTATCTTTTTAATATAGTCTATATTAAAATTACAAGTAATTTTATGCCCAGTTCCGCTTAGTGTTGTTTCCACAGCCTACTCCACAAGACGGTCTTGTAATTGCGATGCTTACTGTAAAGCATCGCATCGCGTTATCGCACCGATGCACGCTCGGTACACTGATATCCTGTTATTAGGTTTTTGCAGGATATCACATCCTTTGTCATAAACTGTCGGCACGGTTTCCACTATAAATATTTTGATCGATCATATATATTTGAATACCGTAGATATGTACCAAAAAGCAAAATAAATGACTTAATATCGTTTCATCTTAGACAGTGTGGCACCCGTAGAGGCTGTAGAGGCCGTCCATCGAGATAAATGAAACATGTTTGCATTCTATTTTTTACGGACCTGCTACAAAACACCGGACTCGCATATCGAGGGTTCAGTACACACTTTTATGAAGATAAATTCATCCATAACGAATATCAAGTCTCGAAGAATAGTTAACATAACTGATGTTTATAAACTATAAAAGCCCCCAACATTATTAGTCATATTGAAGAATAACTTTTACTTTATAGCTAACAAACTTGTAGTTTTAGCCTATATCTATTACCAATGTTTATCTTAAGTTAGTAGTTAAAAGGGCCGATTTTTCAATGCTCAGTTAAATAACCAGATAGGATTAATTTTACAGTTAACAAGATTCTCAATTTTTCAACCACTAGATAAGCTTTAACTGATTGTTATACTCTCTAACTGGCTGATAAATTTATCTGGCCGTTCGGACCCCAGTTAGCGACTATCTGTAGAGTTATTTGACGTTGCTGTCATCATTACGCGCGCCGTTTCTGCGTTTAAAATATTTTAAGCATGGATTTTTTTGATTCTATCGACGATTTAATGATCGAAGAAGACTATACAGTGCTATACTACTTAAATCCAGACAGGAAAGAAAGAGTTGTAAGAGAACGGCCCGATAATATATCTGAATGGAACGACACAAAATTGCACAGGCTATTCGTCTTGAGAAATACACTGTGGAACTATTATTAACATTATTTGGAAGTAAAATTGCAAACATAACAGATAGGTAAGAATAAATTCCTTCCTAATCAATGATGTCTGATAACTTTGACAGAACCCGGAACAGACTTTGGCCCTAAATAAACCAATTGCAGTATATTCATTTGCACTAGGTATCCACCGACCTTGACGCAATAAAAAATGCATTTAATTATATAAGGTGTCACAAAATTAGGTCTCTGAATTTCGTGAGATGACTTGGTATCGACAAAATATGTATTTGAAACAAAAAAAAATATATAAAAAAATAAATGAAAATGAAACAAAAAAAAAAAAAATATCAGGTAAAATAAAAAAATAAGAATTAAAAAAATATATAAAAAATAGATAAAATTGAAAAAAAAAACACCACCAGCTACTAGCGTCACGTGACGCGACGAGCACACGTGACGCTGGTCGCGATTTAGGTCCGCTTGGAGAATACTGCGAGGAGAAGGACTGCACGCCTACCACGTGCGTCACGGGCTCGTCGCGTCAGATGACGCTAGTAGCTGGTGGTGTTTTTTTTTTCAATTTTATCTATTTTTTATATATTTTTTTTATTCTTATTTTTTTTATTTTACCTGATATTTTTTTATTTTATTTCAAATACATATTTTGTCCATACCGAGTCATCTCACTAAATTCAGAGACCTAATTTTGTGACACCTTATATACTCGTATTATCAATCAAATCATTATATAATGTATCAAATCTTTAATACTATTATCTTTTGCAATAATATGCCTATTTATATTATATAGTCGCATGGTAACACTAGTAACTGCCTACAAGTAATAGTGATTTCTTTATCTGGGTATCAATATCGGTTGAATTCAAAGCTTCTACTCTTGTAAATTTTGCACTGGTGTGTAATTTTTAAAATACGAGCGGTGAAATTGTTTTCGTAGTTGTAAAGAAGAAATAAAAATAGAAATAATTATGGGCATGTCAGTTAAAGCACAAACACACCCTAAGATCTATATTCGAGCCCTCGCAATGAAGAATCCTTCTACGATTGATTTCCAATTAAATACATAACTATTTCGAGGTTTTTTTCTAACTTAGTTGCGTTTTAGCCTGCTAACGGCCTCGTCTTATCTTGCACGGAAAGATACTGAGTTGATCCCATAAGTGGGTACAGTTCGTATCTTGGTACGAAACGAAACAAATATTCTGCGAGTTCACCAGAATGAACGAAGAAACAACATTAAAAAATATTTTTATCAACATGGCCAAGCAGGTTTAGATTGGAAACCATCACAAATGCGTGAATGAAGCGCTGTGTACAGCCGATCGGAAGTCGTGACCCGGGGTTATCGTTAATTAAGAATGCCTGTTGACGTCAATAAACGTCATTATCGGACTGGTGAATACAAATTAATACTAGTAGTTATTGCTAAAACAACATCTGGCACACAACATAATATTTTGAAAGTATTATATATACTTCGATGACGCTGTGGTAGAAAGTATATTTTGAGCCAGGGTTTCAATTTCCCGCAATAGGTTTAAGATTAGTGAAGAAATTCTTAGTAGTAGCATGGAGTGACGGTTGATGGCAAATACGTTTGTTTCATTTAGGATCAAAAAAAATCTCTAGCGAATTATGCCTATTAAACTTGACTTTACTAAGAGATATTTAGCAGTTCGTTGATTTCATTATATTAACTAAATGCTGGTGCCCGCGGCTCCGACCGCGTGGTAATCTGCTCCCGTTCCCGTTATCCATGGGAACCTATTCTCGTGATACAAAGCCTATTTGTTATTCTCGTCTATAATCTATCCCTGTACCAAGTTTCAGCCAGATCCGTTCTGCCGTTCTGGCGTGTTTGAGTAACAAACATCCATCCATCCATACATCCATCCATTCAAACTTTCACGATTATGATATTAGTGGGGTTTGTATAATATAATATTATATATAATAGGATAGGATAGTAGCAAGTAGGACGCCTGTATGTAACCCTTCCGCAATAGTGTTGTCGTTCGGAAATAAACTCGAACACGTGGAACCCTGGACATAATTTGGTACCCTGGATAGGTCTGGGGATGACTTCCTCAGATTTTTTTACAACGATACCTTTTTTTTTTTTTTTATTATCGTGCGGAAATCCCTTCGGATATCCCCCCGCCGGCCAGCGGGGGCGGTTATGTCGGGCTTGCACCGACTAAAACCGCACGCCGTCTCGGGTCTTCAGACGCCGGGGTGTAAGGTTACCCATAGAGCATATCCCTCGCAACCCGGCTGACCCTGGGCCATCTCACCACTAACAGCATCGCTCATCCTGTCTCCTCTGAAAGCAGAGGAGTACGGAGAGCGATGTGTTCCCGCCACGTTGGGTATTGGCCGACGATCAATGCCAACCCTATGAAGGGGTTAAGGGGAAGCCATAGACCGCCGCCCAGGGTGTACCGGCCGCTCCGATTCCGTTCCCCCCGGACTGCAGCGGGATCGGAATCGGAGCGACACTCGAGGAGGTTACCCAACACACACCCCTTACAACGATACCTAAGTAAATACGTAGGTATTGCTAAATTTTCTTCTGACAAAATATAAAAGACCCAGCAACGTTTCCAGCTATCTTTATGATATTATAAAATATATCTTTTTTTTTCGTGCGGAAATCTCTTCGGATACCCCCCCGCCGGCAAGCGGCGGCGGTTATGTCGGGCTTGAAGCGACTAAATCTGCTCGCCGTCTCGGGTCTTAAAACGCTGGGGTGTAAGGTTGCCCAAAGACCATATCCCTCGCACCCCGACTGACCCTGGGCCATCTTCGGTTTCGAGATGGCCCCGCTCGGGTTTGAGAACCACGGTGTCCCCGTCTTGCCCCGGTTTGGGGGAGGGGTGCTAATCGCCCCATCGTCCCGGCCTGCTTCTGCTGGGGTGACAGGCGGCCTCACCTGCCACCCCCAGGCCTGCGCTCATGGAAGACGGAGGTCGTTAAGCGACCTCCGGCGCGCGGCGAGCATGCTGCGGGCTCGGCGGGCCGGGAGAGTTCTAAATCTCTCCCGGGCGCGCTCCGCCATCTCCTTGGCGAGCATTACATGCTCGCAGAAGGAGGTGGCGGCGGCGCACGCGCACGCTCTCCGCACCATTGCGGCAATCATTCTGCCATTATAAAATATACCTATCATTAAAATGTATTAATTTATAATGCGTAACGAAATATGAACGTCGTGGCACTATCGAGCATACAATCTTGTCATAGTTTATATCTATAATCTACATTACTGAATGTATAATAATAGCTAAGATTAATAAAATTCTTGTGAACTAAATCATAACGTGGAAACAAGTATCGAATTCCTTAATGGGATAATATATATTATGCTTGAAATATATTGCTAGTTACGTTTGTAAATACACTTGAGAAAAAGTTTTTAAATAAATTGATATCAGTGAAATGCCACAACACTTTGGAATTCCGACTAGCACTGTACAGTAAAGCCTTTTTATAGCAACAGATTTTTGTGATATAAGTAAAAGATATTTTATTATAGTTACACAAGATGCTTATGAATATTTCTCGAAGATTTTGTCGCTTAACGCTTAGTCCGTTAATAGGCACATACTGTCGTAAATAACAAATATTAATGTTGCTTTTTCTAAAATTATTTTATTTACATAACCTCGGTTTGTGGATACCTCTTCTCCATGTCTTCAGAATAATAAAGCTAGAATCAATTAATTCATAAATTCATAAAAAACAAGACGTTTAATTAGTTTTGAGTTCAATGTGTACGAAGTTCTTAAAACTATTTAAACATCTTGTTTTTATTACAGAATTTACAGATCCATCATAAAAAAAACGGTCAAGTGCGAGTGGGACTCGCGCAATGAGGGTCTTTACAAAACTAGATTTTAGGGCTAATTTAACGTTAGTGTAGAGCTTCTATTCTTGATAGACAGACAAACAGATTTTTTTTTGTGATGTGGGTAACTACATATTTACGATTTTCGAACTTTTCCCTTTAGTTGTATGTAAGACCTTACTTTCTGCAAAATGTCATGATTCTAGCTCAACGGGAAGTAACCCAGGTTTTGATTCCCATGCCATTGTCTAAATATCATTTCATTTTTTTAAATATTCGTTCCGTTAATTCACTGCACCCCGCTGGATGGTGAGAAGCTAGGGTGAAGTCCAGAAGATATGGGTCACCTTTCCATCCTAAAATGGTAGCGCCTACATTGACGGACTCACAAGAAGCTTTTTCACGCCCCGCTTGAAGAACCCGGGATTGTAAGAAGAAGGAAACACGTGCGCGGGTAAAGCATTCCAGCTCTTTATCTTGCGACAAAGAAAGGAAGCACCGATCCGCTGAGTTCGGGACCGTATGGTTTCCACTGTTTGCATGTGCTGTGTGGGTGGCATCGCAGTCCAGCACGTTCTCCTCCTCAGAAGCGCTCCGCAGAACACTCGACGTGGTAGAGGCGGTAAAATACAGTCAGAGAGGCAATGTCTCTACGCCGCTGCAGAGGTTCTAAGTTATTAGTAATCTCAGGACTCCCAATGATAAGGATGGCACGCCGCTGCAATCTGTCGAGAGCGTTTTATAAGTACTGTGCGGAGCCATCCCAGAGGTGAGAGCAGTATGCCACGCAGGGGCGAATTTGTGTCTTATACGAAAGATACCGCTGTCCGGCGTGAAAAACCGTCTCACCCTGTTCAGAACTCATAGAAAACAGAAGAATATACATAATTATTGCTTCTGACACCACATAATTTCATTGAATATCTTTTGAAGTATCGTAATATTAAAACGTAACTTCGGCGCCCCGCGGCGCGGCGTGGCATAAACGGCAATATCTTTCGTTTGCGTTGAAAGAAGTTTAATTTTTTACAGTTTTTAAGCTTAGAATATACAGAAGCATAGAGCGCACCTAAGGGAGTATGAACTGTAAGCACCGGTCTAAATAGACGAAAAATTGCAATGATGCCGCCATTAGTCACTGAATATTTGTATTTATCGATTATTTTTACCTTCCGTTTAATTAGTGATAACTTAAATAGCCTTAACTACATATACTCGTATGACCTGATATTACAAAGTAATTAGAGGATTTTTTTAAATGTATGGTTAGATTTTATTTTTATTTTTTAATATTTAGGACACGTCAATTTGACTTCACTTCGCCTGATGGTAAGCTGAAATATCTTATTTACGTTTTTTGAAGATATTTCATTTATACTGAGTTTGATTATTGTTCTTTAAGTATTTTGATGATATGAGTGCTATTTGTTGCTATTTGTTTATTACTTGTATAAATCACTACATATTATAAATTCCTCCGCCGCGTCTGTCTATCTGACTGTCTGTTCGCGATCAACTCAAAAACTACTGCACCAATTTTCATGCTGTTTTCACCAATGAATAATAGATAGTCGTTCTCGTAGTAAATAATATAACTTATTTCTATAATCTATTATTTATTAATTTTCAATGAATGGTTTAATAAGCTTTTCTTTAACTTTTTACAAGTATTATCTAATGTTGCGGACTAGTGGGAATGCCATTGAACTTTGGCTTGTATCTATACAATTTAAAAAATCGTAACTTAGTTGTGTCTGTACAGTCAACGACAAAATTTGACTAACACTAAAATATTTACAAATATTTACAAACCTTACTACATTGGAATACATGTACCGACGATTGATTTATAAGCAGTTTTATTATCCCCGGAGGACAGAGTTAATATATTTTATATTTTGTTTATTATTAAATGTTTTTTTTAATCATTAACTTGGGTTATGTTAAATGAACGATTCTGAACACAAAAATATTGTTTTTGGAATTCTTGTCCGTTTTCTGTTTGGTCGCGGTGGACGTGAAAACTACTGAATGGATTTTGATGCCGCTTTTTCTATTAGGAATACCTTGGTCAGACTTAATATCTGCCGTATGTTTGATTGCAATTGCAAAAAACCTGAGATATGAACACTAAGCGATAACCGATCTCAGCCGCGGGCATCGGCTAGTTTATTACATAAACTTACATCTCAAAATTAAATTGCGTGTCAAAAAAACAAAAAGTCTGAATATTTTAAGAGTGCAATCTCGTCCCAACTACTATTGACAATATCGAGACGTCGTCGGTCATTGCGCATCACTATTCAACTATTACATTCACATATCCTTTGACTATATAGAAATATAGTGTATAGTCAAAGCACATACCTATATATAGATCATCTGCTTACACTTTGCATAGTGAACTCTGGAAATATTCACGCGCGCTCTACAGCATTGCTTATTGTATACTCTAAGGTTTCAAGACGTTACAGACATGAGATATTAATTTCAACTGGATACCTCCACGCGTTCCTGAGTAAAAGGTCTTGACAGATACACAGACAGACGGACAACGAAGTGATCCAATAGGGGTTTCGTTTTTTCCTTTTGAGAAACGGAACCCTAAAAAGCAATAAATAGGCGTACTTAAATGGTTACCTATTCATTTATATACGTTACGTACACCTACTTAACTAAATTGAAAACTCTAGTCACGACACTCAAAAGCTATAATTATAGCTAAGTGAATGGGGTAAAAACAAAATAAAATAAATCATCAAGATAAGCGCAATAATGACACCCCTATCATCCATGTCAAGTTTCAAGTGTTCTTCGCATGCACTCTCCACTTTTTATACCAACAAAGATATGAAAAAAGTTTGACCTTTTTTTATTCTCTTAAAAGATAAATGGATGTCTCAGTATTCCTTTAATGAACAAGAGATAACAAGCGTTTGTTAAATTAAACGTATTAATTTTGTTTAAAAGTATTGAACTTTGACGTTTTCTTAAAAAAAGCTTAATTTATACGTAAAAATCGGGAAGCTGAGTCTACAAAAATAAGGGTCCACCATTTATGGCTCATTTCGATTTTAGTGCTTTTCAAGTACAGTCAAAAGTTTGTAACTGAGGCTTTTGGCCGACAGATTTTATGCAAATTTGGGTATGATGACATTATGTGGGGTTACAAATTGTGCCCATGCTTTACTTTTTTTATTAAGGCCCTTGTATAACCCTCGTTAAAATTATAAAGATCATGACTTAGTTGAGGTTTCATAAGATACTCTATTTTAGTATGTATACGTGCGTGGCAGATAAGTAAACAATCATTAGCAACTTTATCAGCTTAGGTCCCATTACGGGCCTTTCATAATCCATCTGGATATATCAACATGAAAGGTCTCAAAGCTGCAGATCACCAGTCATTAAGATCTCTCTTTAAAATGGATATCATCTAGGGTCGTGTGTTTTCCGGAATTAGCTGATGTCACCATTTACTGGTCGGTCGCTGGTAGTAGTGACGACATAAGTGCTCAATTAGGCCGTTTTGTTTGCCAAACAAACGCATGACAGCTTGACTTTTATAAGTAAATTGCGTCAGACGAAATTTGTGACTTCATCGGAGTTTGCCTATACTGTTAATGACTAGACGGGTTAGAATGGGAAAATGGAGTATTCAGTATTGAGATCATTCAATTTTACTCATACCTCATTAGTCAACAGGAAAACAACACTAATTTAAACGTGTGGTGTTGCTAGACTTTGATATTTTGAAAGTAGGGGAAATTCCAGTCGAGTAACTTCAGTCTTACGCGGGGACTATACTCTTTAAAATTAAGACTGAATATCTTGTTAATCTATGCAACATCTTTGTTTACGCGAGCTTATTGAAAGCTATAATAGGCGATACCCATTTCCTTGCGAATGTGGCCACATTTTTTTTTTCGTGCGGAAATCTCTTCGGATACCCGCCCGCCGGCCAGCGGAGGCGGTTATGTCGGGCTTGAACCGACTAAAACCGCACGCCGTCTCGGGTCTAAAGACGCCGGAGTGTAAGGTTGCCCATAGAGCATATCCCTCGCACCCCGACTGACCCTGGGCCATCTCCGGTTTCGAGATGGCCGACTCGAATTTGGAAATGTGGCCACCTAAATGCTATTGTAGAAAAACATTCATTTTTACATTCAGAAGTTTTACTTCTGAAAAGGTTCTAGGTTTGAGTCAGTTATAAAATCAAGTTAAAGTTAGGAATGGATAGTGCAAGAGTCATTAGCCGTTCACAGAAATCGTTCATTTCCTGATGTTGTAGTTCACTTGATTCGTGGAGTAGCAAACATCGGAACGGTAACGAACGGGCAGGAACGCGCACCTCGCTACGGCAATTTGAACGTTCAGTGGGCCGGCGCATATCAACAGTCCTCGAAATTACTACAGCTCGATACTTAGTGCCTATATAGAAGATTGTTTTCATTGCCCACTTGATTAAGGATTACACAGGAAATGATTTGAATACGCCATTGTTGATTGAGTAAGGTAACGCCTGTTAGTTTTTATTGTTCGATGTTTGATTTCTAAATTGTTTTGTGTAATAGAAAACGTTCTATATCGAAAGGTGGTGAAACTAATCAAGATTTTAAGGACTAGTTACATGTTTAAGAACTATGACTGCAAAAAGGAAGTAAGTGCAGATGTAAGTTAGTGCTTGTGTAGTAACCTTCGTTTCAGTAACCAATATTGAACCGCGGCGAGGCGCTTACGTTGGAGTACTTCTGTATTTCACAGAAGTGGTCCAATTTGAGCGCCCCGGTTCAATATTGCTTACTCTCCCCAATGTGTAAATTTATATCGTTTCAATGAAATATTAAATATTCTGTAATGAAACATTTAATTTAAATTTTGAACAATGAACTGAACTTTATTATTAAGTGTTAAGCTGTTCGGTAGATTAATAGTCACAGGAATGTGAATACCTGGCTAACTGTAAACTTAACTGTAGTTAGTGGGTTCGATTCAGGGACAACATTTCTGCTATTATTTGTGTCCATTACTTGTTAGTTCGTTGAAGTTTGCGATACACAGGGTTATTTCTCGTACCTCCTTGGTCCGGGAGTAACATAACATAACTTCACGCCTGTATCCCCGAAGGGGTAGGCAGAGGTGTATTACACACCCACGATTCGCCAGTTATGATAAGTTCCGGGAGTTGTCACTTTTAATTGAAAAAGATTTTATTTTTTATATCGATGTAATATAATCGGGTTACATTCTTAAGAGGAATAGATGTCAGATACGAGACTGGGATGACCTGGCAACTTCTATGACTTTTAACTTCTTCTGTATCATATTTCGAAAATATTTATATAGCTGTAACGTATTTCAAAACAACTTACTTCTTTTAAAGTGATATTCTTTTAGACTGATGTGTCTATAAACAAAAAGAGAATTTCGATATTAAATCGCGTTGTATCGATCACCTATAAGTGCGGTAGAGTTTCAAAGCATAACAGTATGCAATTTAGACTGGACTAAATGGATGTTGGAGTCAACAACGCGACAGCAACGGCCAACTCCGATCGGCTTTCAATTTTGCGGAATTAATAACAGCATAACTACTGGTGTACTGCTAACTGCAGAGCCGGGACTAGGTGATCATTCATACGGTATATGACACCAGACGTTATGTATATTGACACGATCTTTTTTCCGTGTGAACCTAACTTTTTGTTAGCACTAATTATTCTCGGATTGCATGGAGAATACGATTCTAGTCATACTTTATTATTATTCGTAACTAAGTAATAATATTATTAAATTATACAAAAGACAGTGATATTCATTTCCATATGAGACTTCCTAGAAGTTATGTTGCATAATTGAATACTTTGCTAAAAATGTAATCACTAGATCAAAGTAGTTTTACTGGTTTTGATTTATGTCACTAGTCATAAAGTACGTAGTATAGCTAATTTTCTTATAAACTCTAGATCGTCAGTGGCTTCACCCTTACCCTTTATAGACTGAAAATCGCTTATCATATGGTTCCAAAGGAGTTGCTCTCAGATAAGGAAAACCATGCGCCTTATCTGAGGGGAATTTCAAATTCTGATATGTCCCATTATTTTGATCCGTATACAACAGTATTGATTGGAACATTGAAGATTCCATTTGGATCGTAATTACTAGTGAGACTGGTTTCCGAGTAATAACCAAGTTCTCTAATACGAACGTTGTTTGTCAATGCTTGGACCATTCGTCAAACATCGTCGGGAGGTATACTGGGCGCCCAATTAGAACGCTAAGCTGAGCGTAGCTGACTACCAACTCTGGCCGAGTAAAAGCACCTCTAATTATTATTATACCATACCTACTCTAAAAAGCTTATTTTATTCACGCAAAACAGTGAATAAAAAGGCCTTTTATTCACTGTTTTGTTTTTATTCACTATTTTGGTGTTTGAATTTGGAACACAAAAATATATCCGGTCTCTATTTCAATGCTTACACAAACTCCTTGCGCTAAGATTCGAAATTCAAAACTCTTTGGTGCAAATAAATTCTCGAGATTTGATTGGTCGATATTTGCGACAAGGAGTTTGGCATTAGATTAATAAATATTGTTGCACAAGTTGACCACTCTAATGATAATAATAAGAAAATTACGCTTAATTTCAGTCATTGCTCTAATTTTAATGTCCATTTCAATTAATGCAACAATTCTTATTTCTTGATTAAATTTCTATTTTCGCTTAAATTATGTCTTTTCTCGTAGTCATGGTATAAAGTATAGTATGCAACTCCTGAATAAAGTACGAATTTATATCGAGGGCCATGAATCACTCGCGTCGTTCAGGATTCTAACAGTTGAATCACTCGCTGCGCTCGTGATTCAATCATTAGAATCCTTCACTTGCTCGTGACTCATCTACGGCCCTCGCTTTAAATCGGTCCTTTATTCACTAGTTGCATAATATACTATTGATACGAGCTCTACGCTCATTCTCTGGGGTTTAACGTGCATCTGCATTTCTAACATGCACGTTGCATTATTATCGACATTACGATCGATGTTAGTTATTTTGTATATGTAACAAAATTTATTAATTTCTGAATATTTGGGGATTTAGCTGTAATTATTTCGCCATGAAGAGTGATTCTTCTAAGCCAGTGATCTCTTCACAGAAGCTGGTCCGATTCTCATTTAAAAATTTTTTTGTAGAAAATATAGCTTATGATACCCTATTCATTTCATCATGCACCTTTGTCATCACGCATTTTTGCGATCCCTCGTCCCTGTATTGATTTGCCGGTCTGAGTAATTAATTAAAAAGCCAGACGCAAAGGGTCACTCCTCCAGGCTTAATAAACGTATTGGATTGAAGTGGTCTGGTCGACCTGGTGTAATCTTAACTTCGGGGTTACCTGGCAGATGTATATAGGGCGATAGTAGTTGCTACACTCAGTGCTTCGTTTGTATCAAATTTGCCAAAAATGACCTGGTTACTCACTACGAGTTATATAGGTAGATAAAATCAGAGTGTTCTTAGAGTATACATAAGAGCGCTCGACTGTGAAGAAATACCGATTACAGTTAGTACGACTTTGCTACAACAGCTAATGGAGGTCAGAGATTAGTTAAGCTTAATGTTTTGTTCTAATGTTTAGGTAAAATTTGAAATTGTAAAAATGAAACAATTATAATTATAATAATAAAATATTGAACAAATCCAACCAATATTTAGTAACTGTGAAATAAAAGTTCTCCGCCAAAGGCAAGGTAGCGTCATCTTAGGTATCGGACCGTTGTGGCATAGCAGTAGAGCGTTCGATTGCTAAGTCATAGGTCGCGGGTTTGATTCCCGGTCAGTGCAATAATTTGTATGCACGAATAGGTACATTTTCATTGTTCTGGATGCCTCTATGTATATTTCATTACATAAGATAGAGTAATTATTAGATAAGTGTGGATCTCATTATAAAATGTAATACACATTTGAAAGCCATGAGTTTCAGACTAATTTTCTGCACTAACCAAGCTAATCTCTAGATCTTTCTACTGGTGGACTACTGAAGAAAGGCTTAGAAAGTAGACCGGTCTAGTATGATTTTATGAAGAATATATTTAAATAAAATAAAATGCCTGTCTTTGAGGGGCAACTCCTCGGGTGTTACAAGCTTTCATAGGACACAGTAACTTGCTGCCTCAAAGTGAAATAAAAAACTTCCTTTTGGGGGTGATACTGACAATAGATAGAATCGCCAGAATTCCTTGAGGAGGGGACTGGAATAAGCAAAGCACGAGAGCCACTTCTGGAATTACAAGCATTGAAAATATCGGACTAATCCTAAAAAAAACGAAATATCTTATGATCTATACTATTATAATAAGAAGAGAAGTCGAATTTCATGAATTTATTTATACAAGCTGACTTTATAGTCGTTTTGGGCCCGAAACTCGGAATAATCTATTGTAGCATTTTGAGATGTCCCAATTGCTATATCGGTTATAATAAAAAAGCTGACTTTTCTATAATCTTTTTCACTCGTTCCAATAGAAACTTTATTAGCGCTTCGGTAATACATTGACAGTTTTTAATGAATGAAGGTTCGTCCTTGCTCATAACTGCGCGGGAATAGAAATAAGACGCGCCGCTTGGCGCGGCTAACAGGTGATTATAAGAGGACATTGACCACTTTAGGTAATCCACTATTCGCTCATACTTTATGACAAAGGACATAGGACCGTCAGAAATACTTTATTAGGATATCATTTAACGATAAATGACTTCATGGTCTATGTATTGATGATAAAATAAACACAACAACGGACCGCGAGTAACGGATTTCAGATATATTAAAATAATTAGAGTTGTTTACATAATAATAAAATAATTAGAGCTGTTTACAAAATAATCAACTCACGAAGTGAATTAAGAAGTGTAAACTAGTTTTATACTATTGTCTTTTAGCGTATTTAATGTCTGTCTGTCTCTATCATTTTTCACGAGTTCGAAAACGTACGACCACCACTGCATTACTCATCACGAGTTTCGTATTCACGAGTATAACCAAGTCGTTTTAGCACAAATAAGATTCTAGGGCTAAGTCATGGGGCTACCGCGATGTATCCATCGTGCACCAAATTCATTATTTAGATATTCACGCACTACGCATGCATAATAAGCCGGATAGACGACCTCATAGGCACTAATAGAGGCATATCCTCTAATAATTCAGATATTACTGTACCTACATTGCATTACTAGATACGAACTACCAGTGAGATCACCTCAACAGACGGGCCCTAATAATTGATCGTTAATAATCCGGCACACACCGCACAGACACTCGAGCGAGAACCGCGCATCTGAAGAGGGCGCCGGGCGGGAAGGATGGCGCGTACGTCGCCGCGAGGTGGTTCGAGTCCTGACATGTTTCCACTGGCGGTGAGGCTGTGGATGGATACCGAATGCGGAAAAGTTGAATGAAAATAACGGTAGTAAAACGTAGTAAGCGTATTACGTGAAATTGAAAGGAGTTACCACGAGTTCCCATTTGATTTGTGTATACGACATCATTTTTTTCCTTTTTATAAAAAAAACATATTTTTGTTTTTCAAATAAATACTTCCAGGCTTAAATGTTATCGAAACTGTGCCCAAAATATTTCGTTCCAAAACGACTATAAAATCTCGGTGTATATGTTGAAGGTAATCTTCGGAATCACTGCACTTGGAAAAATTATTTCACCATTTGAAAGATATACTATTCCCGATGGATATAGGCTATATATTATGTGAATTGAGTTATAAAAATCTCCTGTAACCTAAGCGAAGCGAGGGCGAGTCACTAGTATTTCAATAAAATATTATAAAGGACTATACAATTTACAAAAGTTCCGTAGAATTCTCCTTCGAATTGTTCCATTCAATGTTTTGCCAAGATAGATACGTAGGCATTCCACGAATCAATTACTGGCTAGCGGGAATCAACTGACAGTTACAAAATATTTAAGTGCAACGAACATCCTGGAGGTAAATTCAAACGAATTACTAAAATATCAATGTTGAGTTTCGAATTTCCATCCATGCTTTACATTAAAAATGAAACAATACGATTGGAATAGTTTCTTAGAAGTGGAATACCGTTTGTTAAATAAAATTTCCTATTAAGTATTTACAGAAAGTATTGGTATAGCAGAATGCATAATGGGCGGAAAAATGTCAAGCGTAAGTGTATTAAAGTTGGGGCTGTTACCGCTGCGTGCCGCGGCTGATGTATGGCGGCGACGGACAAATTGAAAACAGTAGCAAATGGCCCGATCGCGGCCCGCTCACTGAGCCCCACAATACGCGTGCACTGTTTGTGCCATTCCATTTTTAATTGAATAAATCTGTGTATGTTGGTCTGTTACCTAGTACTGTCTAAATTAGAAATTGCAGTTAATTTCGAAAGATTTTTTAAATGTACAGTTGATAGGTAGCCGGCGTCTGTAGACCCGAGACGGCGTGCGGTTTTAGTCGGTTCAAGCCCGACATAACCGCCCCCGCTGGCTGGCGGGGGGTATCCGAAGGGATTTCCGCACGAAAAAAAAAAAAAAAAAAAAGGTAGCCGATTCTGGTGACAAACGGCCGAGACTCTAAAGGTGTTCCTTTCTCCACAATTAGCTCCAGTGACCTTGATCACCAGGCGGAACACAATACTAAATGAGGTGCATTGTTTACAACAACCCGTTACCATTTACCTGTCGAACGTTATAGATGGTAAGTCCATAACCATTTAATGTTTTTGTTTCTAATGTTTTTCACTGCTGAATGACGATAGTATCAATCACTCGTTAGCCTGTAGGTGACCACGGTTAGGAAAAAAATCTCTTCACTGTGTCCACATGTTTCGGTTTGACACTGTACAGGGTAAGTCTTGCTGCAAAGAATTGGATTTATTATATCAAGCCTACCGAGTGACGGTACAATTTCAGAACGGACGATGCTATTACTAAAATGTTTTTAATTTAATAAACCAAATTACTCCATTTCATTGCCAATTTATGGGATACAGAAAGTTCCAATGTTAGGAGATTATTTAGTCTAGATAAAGATATTCCATCTTTGCAACTTATTTCATAAAATCCTGATACAGATACAGATATATTAAAGTTTTATGAATTTTCTTTTCATTAATTATCCATATATATGGTTAAAACATAATAAAGAAATACAAACCCAATAAGACGTTTCAAATGTACAAAAATGGCAGCCATAAAATTAGTTACTAGTCAGTTTACCCGAAGGTTATTTATTTATAAGTTTGAAGTGTATAATATAGAAAGTGTTTTCAGTTAGATTTTTTTTCAATATAGAGTTTCATTCGCGCAGAAAATGCATGCGGAGCGCGTGTGCGGCGCGTTGGCGGCCCCGATAGCTCCATCATGCCTACCGTCCTTTACACAGAATTTGTATTAGTAATACAGAACAATAAAATTTACCAATGGCTTAGCTTAATGTGGTATGGCTTTTAATGTTGCAGCGTAATATATTAGCTAAGCAGTGGCTTACGGTTCGTACGGTAAACTATTTCACATATATTTATTACCGGAATAAAAATATGACCCTACTTCCATATCCGGGTCATGGTTTAGGTAACTATCTCAGACTAAAGGTACCTGTATGCCAAACTTGCCAAATTCGTCCAGCTATTTCAGCGTAACTAAATAACAACAATGAACTAACTTTTACATTCATAATATTAGTAGAGTAGGCTGGATATTAAAACGATAGGATATTAATAATAATAGTAGGATACTGTGGCAATGTTCTTCCATGTTGTAGCAAAGTATTTAAAACAAACAAAAAGTAATGAAATAGGGTGCAAAATTCACCACTTTAAACTGCTAATTCTTAAAACTAACCCTAAAGGAATACCATAAGGGGTGTTTGTCCCTTACAAATAGTTAGATTATATAAATAAGGCGGTCGGAATAGTTTGACCGATAGCGATCTGCGGCCGGCCCTCGACGAGACCGTCTCACAAATTGAGTGGGTTTTACGTAGATTTCTTTATTCATCTTATTATGTTACGTAAACTTTGAAAGGATAGTTAAATATGATTCTTTTGTGATAAAGAAATACGTTCCTTTATTTTAGAAAGTGTAAGGAGAATACATGTACCTTTTTTTTCTTTTTTGTGCGGAAATCCTTTCGGACTTGAACCGACTAAAACTAAGACGCCGGGGTGTAAGGTTGCCCATAGAGCATATCCCTCACACCCCGACTGACCCTGGGCCATCTCCGGTTTCGAGATGGCCCCCCTCGGGAGAATACATGTACCTATAAGGATTACTGCAATCAATATCTTATCATTTGCAGTATAGGGTTTTCAGGCATTGAGTGTTCTTATTATTTGAGCCAGCATTAAAAACACTCAATACTAGCAAAACTACTTTTTCATACAAACTTTTGACTTTTTTTCATAATGGTCACGTCTATAGGACTTCATCTTACCTGATGGTAAGCCAAAGGTAAAGTCCCTCAGCTTCCTCCTCCCTCCCCAGTGGCCCCATCAGATGCTTTTTCACGCCCCGCTGTGGGGACTGTAGGAAGAAAGAAACAAGCGTGCTGGTCAAGAATTCAAAATCCTTGAACTAAAAACATATTTAACAATTAAATTGTTATTTACTGAACTTTTTAAAATGCACCTCATAGGCTAAAGAGCCATTGCTTTTTTTTACGTGTGGAGACCCCTACGGGCTTCACCCCATCGGTACCAATCATGGGATGGGTGTGTTGGAATCGGACCAACTAAAACTACACGGTGTCCTCCCCAAGTGCCCATTGTCGGGCACCCCGGGTAAGCCCTCGGAAGGATAACCCCAGGGTTACCGGCGGACTTTGGCCGTCGTCGCGGTCTCGCCTATGGGGTCGGGTTTGAACCCGCATCGGTGAGTTGGCAGGCGTGTGACACGACACGCCTCTGTTTTGGCTTGCTTCTGTAAGGACGGCGAGTCGGCCGACTGCCGTCCTCAGGCCCCGATCTTGGAGGTCGGTAGACCTGGGAGTGGACAACGGAACTCGGGGCAAAGGGTTCTCTCTGCTCCCTCTCCGCCGCCACTTTACCGCGCATTACTTCTCGCGGAAAGAGACTGTGGCGTGCTACTTGCTTCCGTTTGAAACCACGGCTCTAACCATAGCTTCCAGTGAGAGAACGTTCACGTCAAGGATCGCAACGAGATCCCGGCATTGACTCGCCCACCCTGGGCACTCCACCAATGTATGAAACGCCGTATGTTCGCCAGGATCTTCGCAGTGCTGGCACTGCGGAATTGTCTCCGGGTGGATGCGCCACAGATACTTACCGAAGCACCCGTGTCTGTTAAATAACTGTGACATCCGGTAAGAGAGGTCACAGTGGTGCCTCTACAACCACTGCGCGGCGATGGTGGATTCTCCCTACCTCGGTTGCTCCCGTCGCACCTTCCATGTCTATATAACCCTTAAATTTGAATAAATCCTGACTGTTTATTAAAAATTTAGGAAAAAACATTATGTAACTGTTCAAAGGGGGTTTTTACAATAAAGCTTCTGCCTGTTGGTACGAGAAGAAATATTTTTTAAGTTACCATCGAGAATCGTTCAATAGAATCGGAATATGGTTATAATGGCTATTGTAATGTATATTTTGCAGTGTGGTTAACGTATGAGGTGGTAAGTCGATAGCGGCGGGACGCCTCGCCGTCCACGACCTCACTGGTTTCTTGTTACAATTCTATCTGCTTAGTGATATGTAACAAATTGATACGATGACACTGCTGCAGCGTTTTTATTCCGACTATTATACAATAAGAAATCCTACAGGAATTTAACCATAATCATCATGAAATAAATTTATTGAACAAAGCAATTATTCAAAAAATAACTTTTGTGTTTTTACTACCGTTACTAGCTACTTATTTCGGGGAATAAGCAATTATCTTCTTTATAATAATTCACTGGCAAATGGATTGTCTGGAATAAATTCATTTCTAGTGAAAAAGTTGAATACGGCGACCGAAATTCGGCTAAGAAAATAAGAAATGCAATCTTGTAGTAGAATCAGACAAATAGCGGAATATCTGCAGTGACCAATTCAAATTGTAGGAACTATCGGGCTCCGCGCACGAGCCGGGGATGGAATCCAATCAGCGAAACTAGTTCCACTGATGCCTATCACTAAACTTTCACATTCAAAGATTTGTTTCTCTAGATTAAATCAAAGGCGAATTACAGTAGCGGCGAAAAAGAAATATGGCGAGTCCGGCCCCGCGTGAGGGCGGGGGTGTCCTGCTGAAATTGCTTTTCAATCCCTCGGACTTTGGACTTGTAAAGAAGTTATTACCTTCCAAGGAGATAGCGGTGGGTCCGGCGATACGGATATATGTCTTTTTCATATGTAATATTCCTTTTTCGCGTTTTATTAATGGAAAATGTTTCGTGGGACAGTGCGGCCAGCTCTCGCCTTCGATATTAAAAAAGGCACAGTCGACTTTGTGCGGCTTCTTTTATGAGATTGTCGTAAAGCAGTTTATGTTTCGCGGACGCTCAATAAGCCTTACGCCTTCTATGTGTTATCATTATTTTATAAGGCTACAACTCCTTGACTTGTTGTCTTTTATTATATTGAAAAAATCGAGTATTGTTTGTTTGTATAATATTGGAGTACCTTCTGAGTAGATTCATATGAATTAATCAAATATTAATTTTCCAATTGTGTTTCATCTACAACATAGATACCTGTGTATTACTCGTTTGATAATGTTCCCTACTCTAATTAAGTCCACTACACCAATGTTTGGAATTAATTAGTGTATTGTTTAATTGGCATCTCTTGTTATCTGTTTGTTTGGTTTATTTATTCATTAGTGGTGTTTGTGACAGCTGCTGCTGAGCCAGACGCCATTAGCGTGAATTGTATTGCCATGTAACTTTTGAAAAAGTGTAGTTTTATTAAATATGACTTACTATGGAATAATTTCCTGTATCATGAGTAGAGGTAAATATAGTCCCAGGCATCATCACCATCATTGGTACTGGTTGATCACCATGTCGTACAATATTTTCACTGATTCATTTATCAAATTTGAATGGATATTCTGAAACTTATCTTCAGAATGTATTATAGGGGTATTTTACGGGGTTACTCATATAATTATGCTCCAGAATTTCTTATCGATCTTAAGAGTATAGGAATTATTTTGCAGAAGAACGGTAGTAAGTAATATAGCTTTGCTCATCAACAGGTGGCTGTTCCGAAGATATCGTAGTAGGATCATTTTGATAGATGTTTCTAAGACCTTTGTATACTATTATCAACTTTGGTAGCAATGTTAAGAATATATTTGAAGTAAGTCTTTCGCTACCATCGTGTAATATTAAGCTACCTGTATTGATTCTATATTCAGATATAATGTGTTAGTGGGCACTAGGTCAGTACATCCCATAGCATAGGGTTGTTTCACATAATTTTCTCACTATTTATTTTTATTTTGATGATATTGCAGTTTTGACTATCCACCTGTGTCATGTAGTTTCTACTTTATACCTTAGTAGTACAAATTTCGGGTTATACTGATATATTTCTTATGGAAGTTTATTCTATACAATTTGAGATTTTCTAATATGTTAACATGTTAAAGTATCGAGAATAATCATTTATGAAATATAATTTTTTAAATATAAAAATTCGACCATAGAACACGTATTGTTTCGTCGCAGGGACCAGGGATAGTTTGTCAGAATGGTTTTTTCCACCTATGACACTGTCTTGGACTCGCTTAAATATACAGGCAGCCTCGTCTCTGTTATTGCGAGTAGCGCGTGGAACAGGTTGTGCCATCATTTTAAATCTGTTTGAGTAGGTAGTAGCGTAAAGGGAGTCGTACAGGACTTTTAAATTACATGAAAGGATATTCGGGATAAAATAAAAAGTGTGTTAGTGATATTACGTGGAAGTATCACTCGCAGCCCAGGGACAATCCGACCGGACGCGCGCATGGATTGATTACACCTGTCCTTCACGATTAATAGAATATTGTGTGTGATTCAAATTGAATTACGCGGCCATTGTCAAATTACCTGTGCGTGTATGTTCGTATGGACTATTGGTTCTGAATATTTAGTAGCCAATTTAGATCGTGTTAGTATTGTGATTTGCGAATGAAGTTAATATTGAAAATTAATTTTGTATTGTGTTTAGTTAGTTTGGTCCTTGCCGAAATTATGCCTACTTATATGTTTGCGTTAAGCTTATATGACTGTAGGAGGTTCTTCCTAGTTCACATTTATTAAAATACGAGAGTTTTGCTAAAACATGAGACAATCACAATTCCGGCAGAAAATTTTAAATCAAAGGTTACTTATTGTAATTAGATAATGAGAAGTCACATTTGATATCTCATGAAACTTTCCAAACGTATGGAAATGCATATTATGACAAGTATGATTGAATGACAACATTTACTATCAGTATCAATACATATTATAAAACAAAGTCCTCCACCGCGTCTACCTCATTTTCATTATTGGGTAGAGTAGTTTTTAGGAATGTTTTAGAATATAATTTGTCAAGTTTTTGTAAACATTGGCTAAAATATATTGATATTTGTTGGAGATGTTGGAAAAAAATGAGTCTATTTTGAGCTTTCAACGAAAACGCCACCTTAACCCTTTGAAATATAAGATAATGTTGTATCGTGGAATTGTGTATCTTATTATACGTTGTGTTGGTGGAGTATGTACACATGGGTAGCGGGAACGGGGTCAGAATTAGACGCGGGTGTAACCGCACGCAACAGCTTGTTTTATAATAAAACAATGATTTATTTTATTATTATAACATGAATACATAATTTATTATAACATCTTTATTATGTGAGTGCAACAATATAATATGTATAATAATAATTATATGATCATACAACGCATGATGACAATAGATAATTGTAATAAATAATAAATAAATATTCTAGGACATATTACAGCGCCACCTAGACCCAAACTAAGCAGAACTTGTCATATGGGTTTTAGAATGTGAATTGTACGCGAACGTAGCCAGAGCAATGATTCCGAAGCAGCTCTGCTACCAGCCCACTAAGGAGGAAGCAAATGCGACTACAAGTAGGTAGTTTTCAAACCGTAGCCCCACTAGTCGCCTTCGCGCTCGGAAACCGCGTTACGAGGCACCGATATCGTCGTAAGTCAACGATATTAACTTAAGTTTAAAAAATCGCGTAGTGGAAACGTGCGTAAAACTTAACCATTAATTTATCAACCGTGTCTAGTAAAATCCGATGCCAAACTAGGCCCGAAAATCGGCACAAACAATTATTACTAGGTTAGGCAAAAGTGATACCACAAAATTATAAGTTCATGACAAACCTGAATTTCCCGTAAATAGTAAATAGGGAAAAATATAAAATCAGTTCAAATAAGTTCAGTGAGCCGACCGGACACAAATCAGAAACAAGAATGCAAAATTTGGACAAATTTTAGTTTGGGGGTCAACCGTACCCCACTTGAAAAAATCTGTAAAAATGTTCAGGATAGGCTTCTAAACGTTGTTGAGAGCTCCCCAAGGTAATAACATAAATTTCCAAATTATTTTCTTTATTAATTTGAGTAACCCAACCCTCTTTGGCGGACAAGTGACTCGCTCTTGACCAAAAAATCACAGTATGGGAAAATGATAGGTCAATTATATAAGGTGTCACAAAATTAGGCACAAAATTTGGTGAGATGAGTTGGTATCGACAAAATATGTATTTGAAACAAAAAAAAATATCGGGTAAAATAAAATATATAAAAAATATAAAAAAAAAAAATCAAAATGAAAATAAAAAACACCAACAGCGACCAGCCTCGCGTGACGCGACGAGCCCGTGATGCACGTGGTAGGCGTGCAGTCCTTCTCCTCGCAGTATTCTCCAAGCGGATGTGTGGGAAATACCTAAATCGCGACCAGCGTCACGTGTGCTCGTCGCGTCCCGAGCCGCTGGTCGCTGGTGGTGTTTTTTTTTCATTTTGATGTTTTTTATTTTTATATATTTTATTTTTTATTTTACCCGATATTTTTTTTGTTTCAAATACATATTTTGTCGATACCAACTCATCTCACCAAATTCAGAGACCTAATTTTGTGACAGCTTATATAGATCTCAAGCAACAATATTTGGACGGAAATATGATCAAAATTAAATCCCACAAGGTCCCAAAAAATAGGCAAATGTAGGTAATAGGAAATAGGTAAATTAAAATAGGCACTCAAATCAAAACAATCATTCAAATTCACAGGATAAATTCCGATCGCAAGTGATTAGGCAACATTCGACTTTTAGGCTAGATTAATCAAGTATTAATATGAAATAGTAATTTATTTTCCAAGGAGGGTAATCAAAAATGGATGACCCGCTACGTCCGAACGTTGACAATTATTACAACCGAAATCCGCGTGGTATTTTAATCGAGACAAAAGATCGATCGATTTCAAACAAAATACGACGATTACACAAGCAAACAAATAAATAAAACTTCAAGAAAATGTAATATATAAGTGGGTTGTTAACTAACCTTATTAATGACGGCCCCCTTATTAGGAACAAATGACCCAGTGATAATGTACCTTTTTTTTTTTTTTTTTTTTTTTTTATCGTGCGGAAATCCCTTCGGATACCCCCCCGCCGGCCAGCGGGGGCGGTTATGTCGGGCTTGCACCGACTAAAACCGCACGCCGTCTCGGGTCTGCAGACGCCGGGGTGTAAGGTTACCCATAGAGCATATCCCTCGCACCACGGCTGACCCTGGGCCATCTCACCACTAACAGCATCACTCATCCTGTCTCCTCTGAAAGCAGAGGAGTACGGAGAGCGATGTGTTCCCGCCACGTTGGGTATTGGCCGACGATCAATGCCAACCCTATGAAGGGGTGAAGGGGAAGCCATTGACCGCCGCCCAGGGTGTACCGGCCGCTCCGATTCCGCTCCCCCCGGACCGCAGCGGGATCGGAATCGGAGCGACACTCGAGGAGGTTACCCAACACACCCCAGTGATAATGTACCTTTTTTTTTTTTTTTTTTTATAGTGCGGAAATCCCTTCGGATACCCCCCCGCCGGCCAGCGGGGGCGGTTATGTCGGGCTTGCACCGACTAAAACCGCACGCCGTCTCGGGTTTTCAGACGCCGGGGTGTAAGGTTACCCATAGAGCATATCCCTCGCACCCCGGCTGACCCTGGGCCATCTCACCACTAACAGCATCGCTCATCCTGTCTCCTCTGAAAGCAGAGGAGTACGGAGAGCGATGTGTTCCCGCCAGGTTGGGTATTGGCCGACGATCAATGCCAACCCTATGAAGGGGTGAAGGGGAAGCCATTGACCGCCGCCCAGGGTGTACCGGCCGCTCCGATTCCGCTCCCCCCGGACCGCAGCGGGATCGGAATCGGAGCGACACTCGAGGAGGTTACCCAACACACACCCCAGTGATAATGTACCTAATGTAATTCTAGTCTAATGTATGTTGAGGATGTATTATACAATAGATTACAAAAATTATAAAAGATTTCACTTCCCTTTACGGCGGCAACGGCGGTCAAATCTTCAAGACAAGGTAACCAGTAAAGCTCCAAATCAAATTCTTCACAAAATAAAACTGCGCGAGGTCGTAGAACAAAGCGCGGAACTCGAGCGCATTAAAATCTAAAACAATAAATCAACACGATCTTGCTCCTCCAAAGCGCGTGGCGAAGCCAACCAAAAACGCGCGAGCACGTGATCTACCAACGAGCGAACGAGCTCGATCACTTAAAAACTCAGTCACCTCGCTCACCACATCGCGATGTACTGCTAGCATACCACGCCCTCTTCGTCCGGTACAGGCGTCGTTGATCCCGTACTACTAATAATGAGCGGGTACGTAAAGAAAAAATAATATACAAACACCGACATTTTAATACGCGGTAAAAATATCAAACTATAATTATTTAACCAATAAAACTAAACACGGATAAATATACTTAGATACTTTTTTTTTATTTGTAAATAAATACATATTACTTATTAACTTACGTATTATTAGAAACAGATCAATGCAAATATTTAATTTGCTATGAGCGGGAATCGAACCCGCGACCTCTGAATTAGCAGACGAATGCTCTACCGCTACGCCACAGAGGTCGTCATATCGGAATTCGGTCAAATTGTACGAGTTGATAACACTTTAGGCGAAATGTTAATAGGCAATGGACGTTTTTAGGGTACCGTTGCCAAATGGCAAAAAACCGAACCCTTATAGATTCGTCATGTCTGTCTGTCTGTCCGTCCATATGTCACAGCCACTTTTTTCCTAAACTATAAGATCTATGCTGTTGAAACTAGGTAAGTAGATGTATTCTGTGAACCGCATTAAGATTTTCATACAAAAATAGAAAAAAAAAAAATACATTTTGGGGGTCCCCATACTTAGAACAGAAACTCAAACATTTTTTTTTCATCAAACCCATACATGTGTGGTCTCTATAGATAGGTCTTCAAAAATGATATTGAGGTTTCTAATATCATTTTTTTCTAAACTGAATAGTTAGCGCGAGAGATACTTCCAAAGTGGTAAAATGTGCCCCCCCCCCTGTAACTTCTAAAATAAGAGAATGATAAAACTAAAAAAAATATATGATGTACATTACCATGTAAATTGGTTTGAACGAGATCTAGTAAGTAGTTTATTTTTAATACGTCATAAATCGTAAACTGCAATTTACCTTTCATTCAATAACTCAAATATAAAAATTAAAAAAAAAACATTATTATGTTACTTGCTGCTACGGAACCCTTAATGGGCGAGTCCGACTCGCACTTTGCCGCTTTTTTCATGACGTTATGACCATATTTCTTTGAAACGTGGTAATAACATCATGTGCGCTAGTTGGTTAAAAATTCAACGATTTATGATGAACTAGCCGACATGATCTGCATTACTAACTTCCGCAATTGTAGCATTATATAATAAGTCGTTAGACCACTGATACTGACTGATTGAGTTTTGAATGCGTAATGTTTTGTCAAATGAATCCAACCGTTTTATTTATTCCTAGGACAGGGTCTGACATGGGAGCCTAATCAATAAACTTGCATCCTACAGACTGCCTGCTGGCTTGTGCCTGCCTGAAAAATCGGTCAATCCGAGTGGTAATTGACGGCTGCTCGTCGGACCAATTACAAATAAACGCTGGGGTCCCTAAGGGGTCGGTACTCTCTGTCACGCTTTTCCTGCTGCATATTAACGATCTGCTCAAGGCGATACCTTTGGGTACGCAGACGACAGCACAGTGGTTGAGAGTTACAAGTCCGGCCCGCAGGCCAGCGTGGTACAAATCCAGTCTCTTCGAGTGGCTATGGTTGAGCGTTCGGACTTGTTCTTGAAGGCGGTGTAAGACCCAGGCGTGTCTCTCCAATTCCAGCCAAACTCTACTTTCCGAAGTGTACCCGTGCCGATAACCGACCACCTTGAGTTTTTTGACGTAACTCTTACTTCTACCCTTTACTTTGGCCAATACATTGAGGTAATGACTTAAGTGCCTGCTAAAAAACTGGGTATTCTGTCGAAGGTACAACGGTACTTCACACCGGAACAGCTCTGTGACGGCTCAGCTAAATACCAGCTTGAAGTGCTTGAGTCGATAGAGAAATGGGCCAAGAAGCTCATCAACAGCGATGCATTAGTTGAAACTAGGGCTTGGAGTTGGTAGCCTTTCGGTTTTTTATCGGATGTGGTTTAGAAACCTCCAAGCTCCTTTCAACACTGAACGACTAGACGTACAGCGACACGCCACCGTTACATGGTGGATATTCCACTTATACGCACAAAACATTTTGGCAATACATTCATCATGCGTACTACTGAAGAGTGGAATGCCCTGCCTGAGTCTGTATTTCCGGAAAGCTATAAGCTGGCTCTTCAACTCTAGAGTGAACAGGTTGATTTTAGGCAAACGTGCTTCAACTTCGACCACATCATTACTTACCAAGTGAGATAGTGGTCAAACGCGAGCCATTTATCAATAAAAAAAGTGGTCCAACTTGTAGTGTTTGAGAAAAACATATAACTTGCAATGTCATATATTCGAATCTCGTCTTGAATGTTGCAGTTTTCCGTTTCCACTTATAGGAAATGTTTCGATGTCAAGTTAGACTTTTTATGAATCTGCTTCGCAACATTTACTCAAATTGTTCAAAATATATTTCTAGTTGTGTGTTATTGCATTTAGTAAAAGAGTGGGTAAAGTCAGTACTTTTGTAATTGTATAGTAATAGGATTAATGTACCTACCTCTGGGACAGTGTGTCGATCATCACCGATTCTTTGTGCTACGGATGTATCTAAATTGTCTGGCATGCAAGTCACTAAAGGATGTATCATGGGATAATAAGCGTGAAATAAATTCGTGAGAATTTCCAATTTTCAAAAAATATACCGGTTTTGTGCGAACGGATTCCCATTTGACAGTCCGTAACCCTCGTGGTTTTCTGACCAATTAATCACGAATGTACCATCGTTCAATATTTACTTAGAGCATTTATGAGTACAGATGGGTACACCGATGTTTAGCCAGCTGTCTGTTTGCTTGTGTGTAGCTCTAATAGCGCGTATTTAAATAGTTTTTTCATGAAATTTAGGAATGGTTCGGTAGTTGTTTGTTAAGTGTTATTAACGCTTGTTTTGATTGCACAGTTACTGTATGTGGGTTACGGTAACGGTATTACATAATATATATTTTACTAAACTGGCAAGCATCAAAAACTGATGGTAAGCAGTCACTGTAGCTTATAAATAATAATATATGATTTATTCCAAGTAACCTAGACTCGTTTCTATACATTATATTTCACAGTCACATTATAATAATGATTAGTCAACAAAAAGTCCTGCAACAGGAGTGTGTTGCGCGTTACCGACCTGTTAAAAGATTTTTTAAACATCCCTTAGGAAAACCGTGGCGTGAAGATCATTCTACAATATGAGAGCCCGCGCGGAGGAATCCTTTTCAAATTATGTTAAGTGACCGTTCTAAGAAGATAGGCATCTAATAATGTATATTATTTTTGTTTCAGGTAATAGTTAACGAAACGACATGCTGCTCAAGTAAGTAGTTATAAAGGATGGACCGTTCAATCAAAGTGAATTGTTCTGTAAAAATTGTAGTTTGTAATGCAATCGCATCGTGAACGCGTATGATGGAATGTTTAATTGGTTTGAAGTAACGAAATTGAAAGCTATATTGAACCGAGACTAAACCCAAAAGCATGATTGATCGTGTATAATCGTTTTCGTATTCACGTGTATATGCAACGATGTCTAACGTCTCATGATATTCTTTTGTAATGGCATCGGCATAAGGACTAAGGACTACAACCAGTTTGCACAATAGGCCTAGACTAGCCTAAACACCTAGGCAAGGCCACAATAAATCTTAATCTTCTAATAAATAAATACAATAAAAAAGCCGTTCCGCTCTAACAGTTACTCAAAATATTTTTTCACTCTGACTTGATGAAGAATACTTCTAAAATTTTCATTATTTTAAAGATAGTTTTTTATTAAATGCATGTAGAGATATGAAACAAACACCAAATTAGTCTCCCGTGACTACTGAAGAGCAGCAGAGACACCGGGAACTAGTGTGGATACAAAAATAACAAAAAATAATAAATCTGCTGAAATTAGTTTTTTTTAATGATTACCTAGTTTTCGCGTATACTTTCGACATTAATATGCATACAGATATTTATGTATATATCATACCTACTTACAAAAATTCTCCGCCATAAACAAAGCGTAGTTTGTGAAGGCTCATGTAACGGTATACGGCTGTTAGACTAATTTAGGTGGAAGATCATCCTCGTAATTAATCCACTTAGCAAGATCCCACGCGCGGCGGGTCGATGCTTTGAAACTCGATGCTCAAGTTCCTCAGTTGCTTTGCTCCTTAGTTACTTTGTTCCTCTGTTGCTTCCATCAACTCTAGAGCTCGGTTGGTCTCCCTTAAGCTACGATTAAAGAGGTAATAGATCAAGTTAAGGTAGGGTTTAAGTATACTTGTAACCTGTTAATTAGTTGGGCGAATACTTGTTCAGCTTTATTGTTTGGGAGAATTTGAGTTGGCACTAGAACATAATTATAGTTGTTCATAACAATTGTTAAATCATTGTGCATCATCACAGACAATTTGAATTGGCATCAATTGGTTCAAAGAGACAGCGTTAGGAAACGCGATGAGGTAATAAATACGACTATCTCATTCATCCATCAAACATAGTCATTGTAGCAAAATCAATAAAATAGGTCTAGTATCTAAATAGTTGGTAGATGAGCAGGTATTGACAAGATTATAAAGTTTGATCTAAGTAATAATCGATATTATTCAACCATTCACACATTACACATTATGTCATAATTTCTTTTGTACTGCATTTCTTGTGTATGTATGAACTATAAAGTACATTGGTAACTGAAATTAGAAGGGTATAACTGTAGGATTAAGGTTCATAATGCTTTTGAGGTCCTTTTCGACCAGAACCATTCACACAATAAAACGTCAATAATGCAATAGCACTGTCACACAATGAGCTATTGTGTGAGTCATTCCCTCTTCAAAATAAGCGTTTAATTAAAAACATACGACCTTTTTTATTGCTACACTTGAGTATTGAGTGCGTTCGACCCATTTGGGGGCGCAACTGAATATGAGCTGATTATATTCATTCATCGTTGAGAATTCTAAATTAGGTGAATACCCGCTGATGAATTGATGATACCTTTAGAGATTTTTCTTCGTCATTAGGCGTAATAGAGGAGCTCATATTGTGTTATTGATTTCGTTATTAATGATTACTAATGATGTAATGGGAGTTCGGTTTAATAGCATTGTTAATTCCATTGGATGTTTGTGTTCTAATGATGAAACATTTATGCGAGATATTACTCTGATTATTGAAACAATTATTTATGCCTAAATGTGCTACAATTTTTGTGTAGCACTAGGTAAATGAACAAATAAATTTAGTTTACTTATAGAACACATGACACCACATAACTTCACGCCTGTATCTCCGAAGGGGTAGGCAGAGGTATATTACATACCCACGATTCGCTAGTTATGTTTAGGTCCCAATGTACTGGGGATCGAACTCGAAACCTCGTCTTGGCAGTCCGTGTAGCACATAAATTTAATATGGATACTTAATACAACGATTAAGAACAGTACCTAAATCAGATAAATATAAATAAATCTCCAAGGGTGCACCGATGTGGGATCTGGGGGCCACCATGAAACCATATAACCGAAAGGATAGACGTAGCATTTTCCAGGTTTTAGGCCGAACGGAGTGCTCGTCTCTGGCACAGTAGGTACACTTCTTAGTGTGGCCGGCGGCGGGGTGTATCCGAAGGGATTTCCGCTCGGAAAAAAAAAGGTACTGTGTCTTCGGGCTCTGTTGTGTAATAAATGCGTTTCATGTTACCAATGACCTGACACTTCGGTTGCAATTTGGGATGTATTTTTGGGAATTCATTCTCATGGGGAACCATTCACCAGCCCTGCAACTCGCACAACATCAGCCGAACGTCCTACTTTGACGGGGATAATTTGCGCAAGAGACAGTTACGAGCGCGCACTTTCTGCTTTATGATCTCACATTTTTTATATAATGTAAGTAAGCTGTCCACAATAAAATCAATATAATTTGAGTAGTCACTACGTGCTGCTGGGAATACCAGTACAACACTAATCATATTGTACGTGGACTGATCGTATTACAGAAAGACCGCAATCGGGCAGTAATATGTACTTACAGAAAGTGGTACTCCTGTTCGAACAGTATCGCCAGAACTTTTAAGGGGAGGAACAGTTACCCGCTTAACATTAAATTATTTTTTGTTTGTTTCACTATAGTTAACATATATGCTTGTTTGTTTCAATCAAATCAAATGTTTAATCTTCCATTGTGATGTGGGTAATTACTTAACAAAATAATCAATTAGACCCTCTTGTAATAAAACCGCGTTTGTTTGTAATTAAACACACAGAACACTTTACGGCAATACTCATGTGTTTCATAGAATTACCCGGTCAATTATAATTAAAACACAATTTGCATCCGATATTGAATCATGACGGACATTTGATTAAATCGCTGCGTGCCGACTCACGGAGGTATGTTACGAGTACTATCCTGATTTGATCGAGCCAATTAGTTACTAAATTAATTTCATTTCCTATAGGTAATTAATATACAATTTTCACCCATCGTTATACCGATATCAAATAACTAATAACTATGTGCATTTTCGATTTTAATTAGGTTAATGTTATTTCATACTACGTAGCACGATCATTCGTGGTACATTTTTTTTTTCGTGCGGAAATCCCTTCGGTTACCCCCCCGCCGGCCAGCGGGGGAGGTTATGTCAGGCTTGAACCGACTAAAACCGCACGACGTCTCGGGTCTACAGACGCCGGGGTGTAAGGTTGCCCATAGAGCATATCCCTCGCACCCCGACTGACCCTGGGCCATCTCCGGTTTCGAGATGGCCCCCTCGGGTTTGGGAACCCCGTCTTGCCCCGGTTTGGGGGAGGGGTGCTAGTCGCCCCACCGTCCCAGCCTGCTTCTGCTGGGGTGACAGGCGGCCTCACCCGCCACCCCCAGGCCTGCGCTCATGGAGGACGGAGGTCGTTAAGTGACCTCCGGCGCCTGAGTCGCCTGCGACGCGCGGCGAGCAAGTTGCGGGCTCGGCGGGCCGGGAGAGTTCTAAATCTCTCCCAGGCGCGCTCCGCCATCTCTTTCGCGAGCATTACATGCTCGCAGAAGGAGGTGGCGGCAGCCCACGCGCTCGCGCTCCGCACCATTGCCGCAATAATGCTGCCGAGCGAGAGGTCTCCCACCCCGATGGCTGCCAAGAGGTCACGCCTCGGCGCCTCCCACGCCGGGCAGTCCGCCAGCGTGTGCAGCCCTGAGTCCTCGCTCGCGTCGCAGTGACACTCAGGCGTTGGCTCCTTCCTGGTCCGATGCAGGTGGTCCCCGAAGCAGGCTCATTCGTGGTACCTATATACCACTCTGTACCACAATCAATATAATACCTACCTATTACAAAAAAGTTCTATCTCTAGGGCGAACGGTGAAATGGCTATAAGGGATTTGCACCAACTTACGATCACAACACATTAATCGACGGCAATCGATAGTTTATGTATATTAAACTAGTATGACAGACATTAGTCTAGGACTAGAGCATAGCAATAACAAACTCAATAAAAAACATACCTAGGCTAAGTAAGTCCGGCATCATCTCGTCTAGTAGTAGGCCTGCCATGAAATATATTTATGAATCGTCAAAAATTCTTAAAGGAGATAAAGAAGAGAGTGATTACTGAACTGAAAACTCTAAGTGCTTTTAATTTTAGAAGAAACAATAGTTTTAGATACGTTAGGCATTGCTAAATTTTCTAGAAGTATTTACGGGTTATCTCTATAGCTATTTAAGAATGCGCTCTACTGTTTGTAGAACTGATCATGCGATGAGCATTTAGTGAGATTGCATTATGCCTTCAAAGGTTTTTTTAATACCACTCAGGTGGCTGACAAGCTCACAGCCCACCTGATGGGAAGCGGTTACCGTGGCCTATGGACGTGTGCAACACCAGGGACGTCATACTTGCGCTGCCCACCCTGTAAAAACCTAGGTTTACTATCAACTTATCCAGATGTGCAACTATGCATTCCATCAAACATTGAAATACTTATTTCAATTGGTTTTGGACCTTATTAATTATCGAAACTTCTCCACCTCCAAACAAAATCTATTTTATGAACACCGGAAAACTAAACTTTTTATTAATGTATCGTTTAATGTTACACAATTTCACTATTTATTGAATTATACTTTTCTTACCTTTACTGTGTCTATAAACAGTTACTGTACCGATATTATCAACCAAGACTATCATCCAAGACTTAATTACATTAGTTATTAGAAACGTAGGTGCAGTCAACGACAAAAGTTGATTAACACTAAAATATTTACAAACCTTTTTCACATTGGAATACATATACTGACAATTGATGTATTAGCAGTTTTATTATACCCAGGGTACAAGGTTTATATATTTTATGTTTTATTTATTATCTTATTAAAGTTTTAAGAGCTAAGGTAGTCAAGAAATTGGAATTTGTAAAGCCACTTTTGTACATTTACCTAATAATTGTTATAGCAAGTATATCATTTGCTAATAAGTTTCATATTTTTATCAGACGGTAAGGTATAGCAGGGTATACATTCGAATTTGAGCTTCTGCCATTCATCAATTAGGTTCACTCTACTGAAAATTGTGAACAACGCTGGTTGCGTATTGTTTTTTTCTGGTAGTAAGCAATGTTACCAGAAGATCTTTGTTTAAAAAATAGAAAATGTAGCTCTTCCGCTAGGTTGATTAGATTCGGTTGTCTTTTGTCCAATGACAGCTTGATCCAGCGCTGCCCGAATTTTTTTTTGGTAAGTCGGAATTTTGAAGCTTTCCGGAATAAAAAAGCGGAATTCTTTCGTTGAATTATTACTTAGAATTATACTAATTAGAAGTTTTTAAATATTTATCTTTGTATCTAAGTTTTAAATTACGTTAACATGACAATAGATAGCAAAAATAGTAGTAGAAAATGTATTTTAATAAAAACCCCGCGTGGAATTCCGATCCAGTTCCCGCTTCCCATCGGAACCTATTCCAGAGCCTATGTGTTATTCCAGACTATAATCTACCCCTGTACTACATTTCAGTCAGATCGCGGTTTTGCGTGAAAGATACGATACGATAGGATACATCTATACATACTTATAAACTTTCGCGTTTATATAATATTAGTAGGATAAATCAGATTTACCCTATCGTTAGGTAGTGGAGTCATCTTTATCTTCTAAATAAAAAAATAAAAATAAAAACTTTAAGTAAAAAACATTTATGCTTTAGAAAAATATAATGTTTCAACAATTTCAAATAATAGTCCGCACTTGTCTGTGTCCCACGGCCGCGCTTGCTCAGCCCGCTGTACGCACGGTCCACGGTCGAGTTATCCCCGAAAAGCGGGACTGACATCCCGCTCGACACTTAAAAATTGGGATTTCAAGCCAATATTAATACATCTAGCAATGCTGGCGTGATCAAACAATATCCTTGACCAATACTGCCTCGCATAACATTGTCAGTTCCACTCGAATTCATTATGAGTTACTGAACTGTGAACATGCATTAATCATAATAAGATCCAATTTGAGTCCGAGACTAGCAAATTAATCATACGTATATAATTATATCTAATAATTAAATTAATTGTAGGACACGATTAACTAGAATTATGCTTGTGATCCATAATAATGAAATAAATGAAACATGTACAGGTAAGCGTATTTTTTTTTACATTACTGAAATTTGCCTCGAGGTCCATCCACCAGGGCTAGCTGAGAAGTGGCTATACACATCGGAGTCAAACAAATCAAAACCACACGATGTTCCGTAACAGTAGCTTATCACCAGGGGCACAAGAGATAGTAAGCCTTATAGGTTAAATTGAGAAATTAAAAAGCGTCTGCATCTCTTGCCGTTTGAATTCACAGATATAATGTGCTATTTCACAATCAAATCCGTGAATGATAGCTAGTTTATGACATGTTATTCAATCAATAAGCGTCACATTATGTATGTGGGTTGGCATTACTCACTGATTAGGCGTGTCAGTAACGCGTGTTATGCACTCAATTAGCCCACAACACGAATTAACCCCTACTCAACTATTCTGAGATTATGCATCTAATGTGATTTGTTTAATACTACTGTGAGATCACGTTCATTTCAGAAGGATTAGAGATACTGCCAGTGCCCGGATATTCGACGGTGTTGTAAATCATAGAAGATTCGATAATTCACATTTTCATTATTGCAGATATACGTATACAGACTGATGTAGGAGTGTTGTTTTACATATAACATTACCGGTAATTAGCATCCCGCTAGCAGACAGTTTCTATTTAAAGTTAGAAATTAGAGTAGCCTTAAGTTTACTTATATAAATTTATGTTAAAGATGATAGAAACTAATTTAAAAATGAACATTGTTAAAAATCTGTAAATTCGGCTAGACGGACAGCTCATTACGAATAAACCGACGCTGCAGTATCCACCATTGCGTAGAGCTCGAAGTGCCGTCAGGAGATTTCTAAAATGAATCATCGATGATATCAAGTACAACACTAGTCATTGTAACCGCATCGGTTAGGCATTGCACCAATAATACGCTCAATTAATTAGCGAGAGACTGACGTGTTCCACGTACTTACCTAATTAATGTCCCAGAACCGAGCCAACAATGCCCGTGTTATTATAATACCGCTAACTGCCTCTGATTGAGTTACCTAACATAAACATTGTGTTCTAATACAGCCACAATACGTTTTGATTAGCTAACTACTTTGTTGTATCGAGACGCATAATGCGTGACAACATTACCATATATACATACAAACATTACTTTCGTGATGGACTCGTAGTTACTTAGAATAATACCATTAGGGGTCGCTAGAGACAGCGAGGAAAATTTCTAGGCTTTCTTTTCTTTTTATCTGTGTGTAGGTTTTTACCGAGTGCATACACGCGTTGATCATCTAGTAGGTATTGCCAGTATAACATAGGTATATAGGTTAGTGCATTATTACAGGTATTATAACACCAAGTTAACAAGAAAGTAACTAATCAATCTTTAGTTCAATTACGTATTGTATATTGTTGTAACTATACTATGTTTCGTTTGAATTTTGTACCTACCTATCTTATTAATCGTTTCTCAAACATTAGGAGTCAAATTAAAGGGTTTTATAGGTGAAGAAGTAATTAGTATTTGTGACCAAAATGTTTGTGTAAATTTAATTTGATTTGAATGAAAATATGAATTAAATCAATCCTATAGCTTTAGATGCAAAACATATATATAGGACTCACTATCAGTTCTATCTCACTTGTACCGAACACATATAAATTTAAGAAAGTGGTGTGTCTTCAGTATATTTAACTTCAATTTATCTTTAACAATCACAACATCAATACGCACTGGCACTGTGACGAATCCAGCCGTCTACAAAGTTATCCATATTATTAAAGAACCCTCTAGTACTTTTCGTTCGTGTTTACATATGGAAGGGGCGCTATGCAGTAGACAACAAAAAAGCTTGGGTGTACTAAATTAAACTGGCTTCACTCGCAGTCTAATCAAACCTTATATTTCAACCATAGAACACCATTAGCCGAAATTAATTAAAGATTTTTCAAACCGAAAATTTAGTCACCGTTGGTTTCGAATTCTTCCTTAATTCGTTTATTAAAACGCAAGCTTCACACATCATTGGTTTGCATTCCAAAATTTTCCAATGCTTTTACCAAATACGTGGTCACACGGCTCGATTGATTAATCTTCTGAATACGGACCCTCATACAAACAACCTTTACAATTTAATTAAATTAATTTTAGTAACGCGTTGTGCGATGTCAAATTAATATTATTACGAGTACAATATAACGTCAATAAGTCACCTTCGAGCCACGAAATCCGAGGGGCGAAGGGAACAATTTAGCAGCAATTTTAATAATAAGTCGCTGGTATTTCTATTATAGCTGGCAGGCGATCAGGTGGGTTGCCGCGAGGGGTTTAATAACTCACGATTAGCCTATTGGAATCGCTCTGAATGTTTGATATTTTTTCTATATTGCATATATGACAGCTTAACTGAATGGAAATTAAAAATTGTTTGCAGTAGTTATGAAATAGCTGACACCATCTAAACCAACTGAAGTACTGTAAGCAATTTATATAAAAATCCTTTTTCGTTTACACTCGGAATTTAATTTTATAGAGCAATTTTATTAGAATATGGAATGCGATGATTCGTGTTGTGAATATGAAATATGCAAGATATAAGAATTATTGGAACCAGTTTTAGGTTTGTTTTAGACACATCTCGTGAAGATAGGTTCTAATCAAGTTAAGCTCATGAAGAAGGAATTACGATGGAGGCGAATATGCGCTTTGCAATGCTTAAAGAATTAAGCCATTTTGAATGTAGACATAATAAATAAATTTATTTGCAGGTGATGTAAAAGAATATTTAATGAATTAGTAACTACCGTATTTCAATACAACCAATTATTCATATTAGGTTGAATAAGTCGATCTAAGAGCAATCGATTCGATAATAAGTATAAGATAAATTATTGTGTTCTGCTCGTCTGATTTGTTACATTAAAATTAAATTTCAAAGTAATGAAACTACTTGGACTCAAAGTGTCCATCTAGTTACATCAATGTAACTCCAATGTTACTAACGGGTATAGACCTTTTTAATTCAAACAAATCAGATATATCTTATAAATCATAAATAATGATAATAAATTTAAGAGATTTCACCGCAATAGTTTGGACGCGAGTATTTTAATTAAAAATGATAACGTGTAATGTGCAGTGTGTAGACTCCCTTCATGGTTGGGGTGGTTTTTAATTATTAAAATTCTACGCCGCCGGCGGCGTTTGCCGATATTGCTTTGATATGGGGCCTGACGTTGTATTACCGACTATTACTTGCATGCATCGCTCTGATTCATCAATTAGGTAAGTACCTTATTAAATACGCAGCAAGTCAAGGGTGATTGAATACTCAAAAATTAATATATTCCAATAAAAATTGTTTATTGACCATCAAAAGATGACAGTTGACATCCATGAGGTCGAGATACACGCAGACACCCATCTGACGACTGCAAGTTCTGCAATATCCTTTAAATTTAAACCTACGATCAGTTGGACATAAAATATGGCATATTCCGCGGCTTCACTGGCATGTGATTCTTATCTCATTACCGCTTCCTATGGGACCTTATTCCACAACCAAAATCTATATAAGATACACAATTCCACCATACATCATTTTGTTACATCTCAAAGAGTTTTTGTTCAATACCCTTTTGGGCAGCATTTTTGTTGAAAGCTTGGGAGCTTTCAACAAAAATGCTGCCCAAAAGGGTGCACCAGGTGACCCCCAAAAGGGGCAGTTTGTAAGGTGGCACCTAGTTTAAAATTGTATCGTTTATAAAATATTTTTTTATAAATTCGTGCTGACTGTGCAATACATCTAGATAAAACATAATTATAGAGGTCAGTGTGTAGGTAAAATAAATAAAAAATCTTTAAAAGTTACATGTGTTTTATTTTATATATTTTTTTATAAATTTCTTACCCTTTCTAAATTCTCGGTTATGAAATTTTAATGTAGAAAAATTCCTGAATCTAATAAATTTTGTATCTGCGCCTTTGATGGTAATGGCTGATAGTATATTAATATTCGAATATTTGGTTTGTGTCGATATTTCCTTAGATTCTGGTTCAGTACTGGCACTTGAAGTAGTTGGTAGAGATGGCAGCAGTTTTGTAGGCAAAGCGTCAAATCGTAATTGTGGTTTATGAATAATCACCGACTTTTCAAAATGAAGACAACACACATAATGACTTCTTGGCTTGGTGTCTGGCCTTGCTAAATCGGGCCTGCCAATCAATTCAGCCCATGTTTCACGCCTAAAAAAAATAAAAATTAATAAAAAAATTGGACAGGTCTAAGGAAGGAGATGGGTACCTAGATAAGACAGACGGACAGAATGACACAGACATGACGAATTTATAATAGATCCCAAACTAGGCAATCCTAAAGTTTTATATTATGAATAAATAATACTAATAAATACATTGAATGATTATTAACATTTATCAATTTATTAATAATTTTAAACGTTGCACGTTGTTAAAATAGTGTTTAAGGTAAGCATGACGTTTCTATGTAACAAAAATATGTAAATCTGTGTCTGAAAGGCAAGCTAATCATGTATCATATAGACTAGACCTATTAAAAATAATTTTGAAACGACAAAAAACAGTAATAATTTATCACTTACCTTTCTTCATTGACAGGTAAATGGAAAAATGTTAGGTGTTTATTCCTTCTTTTGCTTGATTTGCACCCATCAACAGTACATAAGGCACCAGACGGCATCGTAGGTACGCGTACGAACGGAGCGATTAAAATTAAACAGCGTGCGTGCGCTTCGCTAGCAAAAACCGCACTGAAATTTGGTCCGCAAACGGCCCGAGGCCGCTCGGCCGGGCGGTAGGTAATTATAGCGCACAAGTATATGGAGTGAAGGAGGCCTGATTTTAGTATGTATATTATTATTATTACGTAACATAAGTACAATTTCTTATAGATGAGGTGGTTTGTATTTGATATTAAAATACCAACATACAAAAGAAAAGATTTGGAGACCTTGTACGGAATCATTAGTGCGAGATCCAAGTCACATAGACCATTTTTAATTATTTTGCTGAGATGCGATGCGGGGACAGAAGGACACAAATTGCAAATATTTTTATTTAGTGAGAGTGAGTAAACCAAAATGAATCCTTGAAATGAAATAGTTATTACAAACATATTTTCTTCGTATTTAGAGCTAGTATGCACTTATCGTCACCCCGTCCATAGTTAAGGATAATATTTATTCCTAATACAGGAATGATGAGGTGTGTAAAAAATCTATTGGAGACTTCTGCAATAATAAATAATATTATACAAGGAACAATTCTGAAATCTAATATTTGTAAAAGATGTTGTAGTTATTAGGTATATTATTATTTAATAAATGACGTCTTCACCGGTTTGATGAAATTTCATTTAACTGTTTGACAATAACCCCCAGAAGCATTATTGTTTTCAATCAATTTATAACAATGATCAGGTAATCGGCTGGAAAATTCAAGTACTATTTATTCTATTGTAAGGGGATGTTTTTTGCTTGTATCCAACTGTCCGCTCAACAAAATCTCAATAGTTGTTGCATATATTTTTTTGCAGTACAGTCGCGCAGTCGGATTCCATGCGTTACATGGAGGCTGCGAAATGAAAATAATAACGGAATGTTTTAATTTCCCTGCGAGTGACAGGTCACGTGCTCCCGCCGCCCGCACACCCTTTGCCCCCAACTGTCATCATCACTGCTATGGACAATTAGCCTGCTCATGAGATTAAACAAGAAGAGTGCGCGTGTTTGCTCGATTTTTTATTTAAGCGGTCTTGCCCATGGAACCCTTGCCACGTTAGACTCAAATTGAACTCTATTGAACACTATAGTGATATCACTAGCATGAGTAACATTTATACAATTGAAATGATGATAACAATGAGTTATCAATAAGCGTGGGTTTAATAGGACCAAAGCATTCGCATTGTAGATATGGTTTGCTGATTTCCTGCGGGGGAATATTACTTTGCATTGAAAAAAATAACAAATATGGTACCTACTACTCTTTGCATAGGATGGAAATAATAATAAATAATAAATAAATATTCTACGACACAGCGCTTTCTAGATCCAAAGTAAGCATAGTTTAACTAGCTTGTGTTATGGTTTCTAGAACGCGGATAAACATACTTATATACTTTTTTTTTTATATAATACATAGAAACACCCAGACCAGTGCAAATAGACATATTCATGCATACAAATATTTGCACTGAGCGGGAATCGAACCCGCGCCCCCTTTCGTAGCAGTCGAATGCACTACCGCTATGCCACAGACGCCGTCGAAATAAGATGTATATGCTAATTGTTTAAAGAAACATTATTATTGTTTCAATCTTTTAGCTAGTCTACTAGATATTGACTTAGCTGGTCAAGATGGCATAATTTTTACCGTCAGTATTCCATAAAATTAAATTTGAATTTTATTAATCCAAACTTTAAACATAAGGAAAAATAATGATTATAAGCTGAAATTGTTAAGCCCCAAAATAGCAACAGACCTCTGTTTTTCTTATAAGTAAGGAGTCTAGGTATCTTCAAACCCTAAATATGTAGTAATCCGTAGGCAACGAGTTAAACTTCCACACGTATTTTGGCTCTACATGACGACGCATCCTCAGGCCAATCGACGTCGAACGTTCGGAATAAACTGTGTTCGGAGTTTGGAGGTACATCACGTATCTCCAAACTCCAAACACGAGGCTGATAAACAAAGCTTAGGTAAAAAAATTGAGAGCATGTCGATGGCTATTCTTATTTGCTCTTGTAAGTTATTTGGGTAAGTTGCAGGTTAATCTTCTTAAGTCTTAAATCGAATATGTACAAGGTTGGTCAAGGAGTAGGTGGAGGTAGACCATTATGCCCCTTTTGTCTCAATTAATACATAAAAGTCGCTTACATTCTGCTGAGGTGTCCCTTCTATATGGTTTCATATAATGCTATAAGAACTTGACCTCTAGCTCAAAGTCACTTTCTGTATCAGAGAAATTGCAGCCAAGAAACATGTCCCATCACCTTGCATTAAGAAAACAGTTTTTAAAACTTTAGTCCGAATAACATGTTTGCTCTTTAGCTGCTATTCATTGTAAAGAGAGTTTTCTATAGAGTAATTTCCAGTATTTCCCCAGACGGGTGACTCAAACCAAGAATCCCGTTATACCCTTCCTCATGTAGAAATTCTAAATTGCTCAAAGCATTTTAAATTTTTCTAGATATTCCTAATTTTTAAACAGTTGACACCCGCTGGGACTTGTTCAGGTTCAAAACTGTAAAGAGAAACAGTGTTCTTTGTTACTGTTTATACAGTCTTTATTTTTTAGGGTTCCGTACCCAAAGGGTAAACTATTACTAAGACTCCGCTGTCCATCATTCCGTCCCTCTGTCACCAGCCTGTATCTCATAACCGATAGCTAGACAGTGGACATTTACACAGACGATGTATTTCTGTTGCCGCTATAATTACAACAAATACTAAAAACAGAATAAAAGAAATATTTAAAGGGGGCTTTCATACAACAATCATCAAACCATATTTGTTTGCCGTTTTTTGCTCGATATTAATAACGGCAACAGGTAGACGCTTAAAATATTCACAGAAAATGGTACGGAACCCTTCGTGCGCGAGTCTGATTCACACATGGCTGGTTTTAACACTACTATCGCATTAATGTTATTTTGTTATGTTCTGTTCTTTAAAATTAGTTCAAAATGTCAATCCCGAATACTATTGTTTATTCTATCATACAAATGAACAAATCCTTTGATTAATTCATAACATGTTCGAATGAGATTTCTTCACGTTTCAATTCAGAGAAGTGATTACCAATAAAGGCGCACGAGCGGAAAATTAAATACGATTGTTGCAAGTGTTAGAAATTCGTGATTTGCCCTCGGAACAATGCCTGGATTACGAATTTACTGCAGTAACACTTGCGTATGTATAAGTAAATCAAATGACCCCACCCTCTTTAATTTTTCAACTGTTCATTGTTGTGAAAATACACCACGTTTTTGACGCTGACGAGTTGTTATTACCTACTTATTGGTTACTTGTAAGTTAAACTGATAAGTTGGAATTTATTTTAATCGTATTATTAGTGATAGAACAGTGACGGAGAACAGAAGAAACAACATATGCATAAGCTTATACAAGTGAGAGTAGGTTTTCGAAAGGTAAACGGAATAAACAGTTTATCACCATGAAATCGATGCGTAATAACACTACATGCTAGTAAGTAAAGCCGCGATGGGTAGATGTTAACTATCATAAACTTACTATTCTGTCGTATTCCTACAGCGAAGCCCGACTAATCAAACAAAAATTCACCTCCTTTTTAGGAGTATAAATTGGAAAATATCAATTCTAGAAAAAAAAATTACAACCCAAGTCGCTGGCAATTTCATTCTAAACAAAATTGAAAATAAACGAGTTACTCAATAAACAAAAATATGGCGGATGGAGCAACGGATCGATTACCACGCAAAACAAAATGTAGACTGCCTGAATTAGGAAGGAAAATTTCAACTTCTAGTTTTTCCGGATCTGCCCCTTTTTCGAGCTCGATGCTACTGGGCTAAATTGAGTAAAATTATTTGCATACTTTTTTTTTACTAAAAAGGTGCCATGTATCTTTTGTGACAATACTTGTCTTCGAATAGTAGTTCTGATAATATACAAAGTGGATAACGATGTCTGTAAACACTACACCTAAACAGTTAGTGACGCGTTCTCAAACTCTATCAGCCTCATCAATGACTCTGGCGGCTTTACTTACGTGACCCCCTCTCCCCCCAACGAATTCCGAAGGAAAATTGCTACCTCAAATTTTTTGAAGTCTTAATTCGACTGGGCTAATTATATTGTCCAAACATATTCATAATTGTTTGGGTTATATTAAAATCGACATAAATGAATAGGCACTTATAAGAACTACAATTTTTTGATTATTGGATACCAACCATGTACCAAACATCGAGATCAAGGAGTGCGTATGGAAATGAGGCGAAGGGGCAAAAGTCGCGTATAATAGACGTGTTGTAATACGGTCCAATTAATTAGGTACAGAACACTGTGTGCAGACTGAAGCCACAAATCAACGATAGATACAACTTGGGATAGCAGTGTTCAGGGCTAAGAACGCGGTTCTTGCTATGAAAGTCGTTTGAATTTAGATACTTAAGACGGAAGAATAAAGGTTTTATTACCACTATAGTCTTCAGTTCAATGTGCAAATTTTTCATGTAAAATTATATTTTGTATTTTTATTGTTATCATTCTGTTTATCACATTCATGTTTGATTTCTTCTCATAACACTTATTAATTAAAGAGTTGTTGCAAATTATTTAATAAAATGAAATTACACTACTTATCTACTGGAGAAGCTAAACTTATTTACATTTTGATAAACGTTAAATCTAAATTTTGCTGCAGGGCTGAACAAATTAATTGTCTAACCCAATTATTGAAATATGCAGCGTGACTCGCGAGATCGCATTTAGGGAGTAGTTTTCTCGCGATGAAAAGGTCGAGAGCGCTGAGATTTTCAAGGTGCTTACGCGATTTGTTCAACGTAGTGCATCAACGTTCTCTACGTACCTTTCTTACGAAATAAGTTCAATTTTATTGACCATACCAAAGTAGCTAATATTTATTTCCGTGCAGCTGGTGTAGCACAGGTACATTGAAGTCTCAAAGAGTTATTAAATATTGTTTGTTGATAACATTTTGAAGTGTTCATTCGATATTAATTATATTATCAATGCTGCATCTACAGAAACTCCTGGGTGCTTCCACTTTGCCCCACTAAGCGACCCCACCAGTGTGCCTACGTGCAATATCCTAAACATAATGAAATGTATAATGAACATATTTCAAATTATAGCCTTTGGTTAAAAGTAAGGCGTTACCAATAAGCAGGTACGAGTATATTTCAGTCGGGGTGCGAGGGATATGCTCTATGGGCAACCTTACACCCCGGCGTCTGTAGACCCGAGACGGCGTGCGGTTTTAGTCGGTTCAAGCCCGACATAACCGCCCCCGCTGGCACGCGGGGGGGTATCCGAAGGGATTTCCGCACGATAAAAAAAAAAAAAAAGAAAAAGGTACGAGTATATTCCGAGGGGGCCATCTCGAAACCGGAGATGGCCCAGGGTCAGTCCGGGTGCGAGGGATATGCTCTATGGGCAACCTTACACCCCGGCGTCTGTAGACCTGAGACGGCGTGCGGTTTTAGTCGGTTCAAACCCGACATAACCGCATCCGAAGGGATTTCCGCACGAAAAAAAAATAAATAAAAGTTACGAGTATATTGGCAACACCTTACTGTTTTATATCACATTGGTGGCAGACAAGCACACGGCCTATTTTATGGACAGCGGTTACTCTCGCCTTTGGATGTGTGGCAACACCAGGGGTTCACACTCGCGATGCCGACCCTGTAAAAACCTTCCAATGCTCATCTTGAAGAACCCCATATTGATTATTAGCTGTTACCTGCGGCTTCGCCCGCATGGAATTCTGTTTCCGTTTCCGCAACCCATGGGAACCTATTCCAGGGATACAAAGTAGCCTATGTGTTATTCCAGGCTATAATCTATCGCTGTACCAAATTTCAGCCAAAAAATAACCCCATACGCTTAGTGATGTGTTATTTGGAACTGTTATAATGAAAACAGTTATTTTTGTAGTCAATTTATCATAGTGCCGCGCGGGAGGAGACGTTGTTAATCATAGCTGGTACGATTGCCAAAATAACTTGTATTCCTAGTGAACGATGATTTATGATGGTCACATGTTAATTACAATCTTGCATATGCCGTGGTTAGGATACTCCTATCGGTACTGATATTTGCCACTTTTGTAGGTTACTCTAATGATTGACCGATGACGAAGTTGACCTGACCTTTTACAAGACCCTTTTATCTCAAATTTAGCAATATTTAGATTGTGACCGTCTTCAAAAACAAAACATTTCGCGAAAACAAAAGTAGGTACCTAATAATTTAACCGCCCCCGCTGGCCGGCGGGGGGGGGGGGGGAGGGTACCCGAAGGGATTTCCGCACGAAAAAAAAGGGTAGGTACCTTTTTTTTTTTCGTGCGGAAATCCCTTCGGATACCCCCCCGCGTGTCAGCGGGGCGGTTATGTCGGGCTTGAACCGACTACAACCGCACGCCGTCTCGGGTCTACAGACGCCGGGGTGTAAGGTTGCCCATAGAGCATATCCCTCGCACCCCGACTGACCCTGGGCCATCTCCGGTTTCGAGATGGCCCCCTCGGGTTTGGGAACCACGGTGTCCCCTTCTTGCCCCGGTTTGGGGGAGGGGCGCTAGTCGCCCCACCGTCCCGGCCTGCTTCTGCTGGGGTGACAGGCGGCCTCACCTGTCACCCCCAGGCCTGCGCTCATGGAGGACGGAGGTCGTTAAGCGACCTCCGGCGCCTGAGTCGCCTGCGACGCGCGGCGAGCAAGTTGCGGGCTCGGCGGGCCGGGAGAATAATTAGTAGATATAAATTATTTTCAAATTGATTAATAAGCTGGAACATGAAATTAAACTATAAAAAGAGTACTTGATAAACATAACTTGTCAAAGGTCACGTCATACATTTTTATGACCTTTAATAAACTTCTCAGGTGTTGTTACGTATAAAAATCCCAGCAATTCAATTAGCGGGAAAGCAGGGCAGAGCGCGGAGGGCGGTGCCTAATAAACATAATATAAATAATCTGTGGCGATAAATCTGCAGCGCTTTATGGCAGGAGTGGGTTGTCACTCCGTCTAATTAGCGCTAGTGCTGCTGTAAGCGTTTTAGCAGTGGAGCGCTTGGCTACGTGTATCGGAAATGGTTCACGCGAGGTTGAGGTGAAAATGTTGTGTAGTGAATAGTGAGCTTAAATGTTTTAGAAAAGCCTAGAAAATATGAGTACTTATTTTCATATTTTTGGTAGATAGATAGACAGATAACTATAAAATGTAATAATTTAGTTCTATGCACCAAAGAAAAGTGTAAAGTGAACGTTCAGTTATGCTTAAAATGAAAAAAAAAAAACAAATTTATTTCAAACCATGTAGAGAAATACAGCGCTTCAGCAGATGAATTTCTTTGGCACTCGTCAAAGCACTCTTCATCAGGCTTAGTTAATTATGAGGACATATCAGCTTTATTATAATTACTCATTTTAATGTCGCTGCGCCTAGTGACTGCGACGCTAGCAGTGGCCGAGCCCGCCACATACAAAGTTTTATTTAAAATATTGCTTATAGCATGTAACTCTTTTGTTATTCTTAAGGTATGTAAGAAAAAAAAAACAAGTAGGTTCTAATCTTATAACGGCGAAAAATATGTTTGTTTAAAGGCACATATTATCTTAGCAATATCTACAAATCTTCGGGTAATCCATAATTAATAGAGCAGTAACTATACAGAAAGAATGCGAGAGGAAACCGTATGGTATAACCAGTAATTCATAAAACATGCACGTTATCCATTAAAAGAGCAAAATAGGAGGACTTTTAGTACCTATTAGTAAAAGCGGCGATAGCCCAGTTGCGTACACAACGGACTGCCGAGACGAGGTCTCGAGTTCGATCCCCAGTCGCCCCGGGCACACACCTCTGACTTTTCGTAGTTATGTGTGTATTAAAAATGTTAATTATCGCTCGCTTAGTAATGTGTCCCGTAGATGGCAATAAGCTCACCCCCTATTCATAACTGGCGAATCGTAGGTGTGTAATACACCTCTGCCTACCCCCTCGGGGATAAAGGCGTGAAGTTATGTATGTATTAGTACCTTTTTTTTATTCGTGGGCAAATCCCCTCGGGTACCACCTCGCCGGCCAGCGGGGGCGGTTATGTCGGGCTTGAACCGACTAAAACCGCACGCTGCCGCGGGTCTTCAGGGTGTAAGGTTGCCCATGAAGACCCATTGCCCATAAAGCATATCCATTTTTATTATTATTGTAATTGTATTTATTTTTTTATCTACGCCCATGCTTTAAATCCTCTATAAAAGATTCTGAAACAGTTAGCTTATTGCCAACATTAATACATCCAATGTCCTAATAACCATAATATCATCCGAACGGGTGTTATAATGTTGTATGAAATTTCATAATAACACTCCTTTCGTTTTTTCAATGTCTTCCGCGCAAAGGGTTACTCATCAGACAGCCAAATTCTTACCACTCGATGCGTGGAATCTGCATATGAGTTTCAAAAAAAGAACTGTCATTCACGCGCGTTGCATTGAACTACCACAGCGGCGGCGCGCCGTAAAAAAAATTAAAGCTTATTCGTTCGAATTCGAATTCCCGCTATTTTTATTCGCTATTATTTTTGCAAATTGTTTTGTTTACTTACGAAAATGAGCGATTTAAGTTTTGATAACACACCTCCAGACATTTCGAATGCAGCAAAGGACATTTCTAACAAATTACTACCGGAAAAATCTAGAAAACAGTATGAAAAGGCGTACCAAGATTTCATGAATTGGAAAATATCAAAGGGCAGTACATCATTCTCTGAAGATGTATTATTAGTTTATCATGGGTGTAGATAAAGTCTTGTATGCAACTGTATAATTAGGTATTAAAACACTCATGTGATACTATTATCACACTCAGCTTCGCTTCGTGTGATAAACCCACATTCATGTTTTAATACCCCTCATTATACCACAGTTGCATAAATAACTAATAAACATTTTTCAAGACCCACGTAATAGGGGGTGACTCAGAGAGCAAGTTACTCTACTACCACTTGTCCATATTACATTTCTATTCTTCAATAATTACTACAATGCAGGTTACATTCAAATAAATTCTAATGTCTGAAAACATACAAACTACATAACTCGACCCAAACTAAGCATAGCTTGTAATATAAAATCCAGAAAGCGCATAAACATATTTAGATACGTTTTCTTTTGTAACTACCTTTTTTTTTTTTTTTATCGTGCGGAAATCCCTTCGGATGCCCCCCGCGTGCCAGCGGGGGCGGTTATGTCGGGCTTGAACCGACTAAAACCGCACGCCGTCTCGGGTCTACAGACGCCGGTGTGTAAGGTTGCCCATAGAGCATATCCCTCGCACCCCGACTGACCCTGGGCCATCTCCGGTTTCGAGGTTCCCCTCGGGTTTGGGAACCACGGTGTCCCCGTCGGCGGTGGCCTCACCCGCCATCCCCAGGCCTGCGCTCATGGAGGACGGAGGTCGTTAAGCGACCTCCGGCGCCTGAGTCGCCTGCGACGCGCGGCGAGCAAGTTGCGGGCTCGGCGGTCCGGGAGAGTTCTAAGTCTCTCCCGGGCGCGCTCCGCCACCTCCTTCGCGAGCACTACATGCTCGCAGAAGGAGGTGGCGGCGGCCCACGCGCTCGCGCTCCGCACCATTGCCGCAATCATGTTGCCGAGCGAGAGGACTCCCACCCCGATGGCTGCCACGAGGTCACGCCTCGGCGCCTCCCACGCCGGGCAGTCCGCTAGCGTGTGCAGCCCTGAGTCCTCGTGATTATGTAAATTACGTGTTAAGAATAAGCTATGTACTCACGACACCTGAAGAATGTTATTAGTATAATATTCTTCCGGGATCATATTGCCTAAATATATCAATTGTTACTACTACCACAGATTACATACTACTAAACACTAATTGAAAAATCTATTGTATTTATATTGACAGTAATTATTACAGTCGAACGTTCAAATTGTGTATATTTTCTTCAGTATGATTCGTTTTAATTGCTTGATATTATTGTTCGAACTCTCATTAGCTACGCTACAATTTACCACGTGATGTAGTTATAAAGTAATTAGGGACCGAAATCTTATTTATAAAATGTTATTTCTATAGTAAGTATTCAGGTAACGGGTATATTTAGGTAACAGGTATTTACAGGATATTGAAATCACTTCAAATTATATGGGTACCAGAAATGGCAGCTCGATCAACTTTACGGTTGTAGTTGCAACATATTGATTGAGTAGCGTATCAGAGCTTGTGCTAAATAAATAAGTTTTGATGGGACCTTTCGTAAAACAGGAAAGACATACTAAATTCAAAAGACATTTTTTTTCAGTAATGTCTATTGTTTATAAAATAACCACTTCATCTGAAATTTTACAATTGTACAATTTACTATGTAGCCAGCATTAAAATAAAATCACAGTGCTTAAAAATTGAATTATAGTTTTCCTAATGTTCTCAGGATTATAGACTCTAAGGTTTTCACACAATTTTGCAGGTCAGTGTAACTGCCTAACTGAAATAGTTTTCGAGATATTGGGTATATTTTTATGAACATTGACCCCCATTCGGGATCTCTTACCGGATGATATCTTCAAAATCCTTTATTAGTACTTACCTACAGGCCTGAGGACGGCAGTGGGCCGACCCGCCGTCCTTACAAAAGCAGGCCGTAGCGGAGGCGTGTCATGTGTCCTACACACGCCTGCCAACTCACCGACGCGGGATAAAACTCGACCCCACCAGGCGAGGCCGCGGTGGCGGCCAATGTCCACCGGTAACCCTGGGGTTATCCTTTCGAGGGCTTATCCGGGGTGCCCAGCAATGGACACTTGGGGAGGACTCCGTGTGGTTTTAGGCGGTCCGATTCCGACACGCCTACCCCATCATCAGCACCGATGGGGTGAAACCCGTGGGGGTTCCCACAGGCTAAAAAAAAAGTACTTACCTACAACCTGTTAGATACAGTAGTATTCCAAATTTCAAGCCCGTAGGTACCTACATTTTATTTCGTGCAAAAATCCCCACGGGTCCCCGCCGCTCACTGAGAGTGGTTATGTCTGATTGGAACCAACCAAAACCGCATGCCTTCTTGGGTCTCTATTGCCACCCAAATCCCTTGCACCCCGGCTGACCCTGGACCATATACGGCTTTAAAATGGCCCGCTCGGGTGTGGGAACCACGGTGTCCCTAACCAGCCCCGGAAAGGGGAGGTGCTTGCCGCCACACCACTCCAGCCTCATTCTGCTGGTTACTTGGGTAGATGACGGCTCTCTTCAGCAAATACGCCCCAATTTTGCGGCACAGTTTGGAAGCGTCCGCGATCTCCAGAGACACCGCCAACAACTAGACTTTAGTAGCTGTTAATAGAGCTGTTGTTATTTTACCTGCCTAGAAGCTAATAATCTTGAGCACGATTGTACCTGGCAACAAAACGGGAAAAAACGCCACTGAATTTACTATTTATTTTTTCAACGAAAATCGCCACTGGGGAATAACACCACTAACCTAGTATAACGCCTCCTTAACGAATTCGGGTGCAGCCAGTCACCAAAGTTCACAAGGTTATTAAGGCCTTCTCCGAGATTGAGGTCTTCTCTGTCTCCGTGAATTACTGGATATGCAAAAGTAAAGCTTGACTTTACCATAACGTAAAATTATTTGGAAGGGTAACGAGAATAAGCCTCGGTAGCTTAGTGGTTAAGGGGTGGGTCTTAGATCGAGAGGTCCCGGGCTTGAATCCTGGTTATTACACTACCGACGTGAACCCACTCGTAACACAAGTAATTTAGCTAGCCAGAGGGATTAACGGGAATACTAGTAATTCCGGTTACTCACAAAAGGAAAAAAAAATTGTGATTGATGTTACTAGTCATGTTAATAGCAACGGGGTACTAGACATCTGAAAGAATAAATTGTGCAGAGAATAAGCTTGGTAAGTCACAAATAGAGTCACGATCTTCATAAGGTCTGAAAATAGGGCGCAGTCACACTATTAAGAGCTGGTACTGAATTTATTTCAGACGCGTTGATGTGAGTGCTAGGTGTTGTTACGTAACGCAGTCAGCTTCCAGCTTTCAGAATCATCCCGCGGCTGGTATCACGTACACGCACCATTAACTCCATAATTTAATTAGTTTCGAGTGATCATTTCATTAATAGAGGCGATATTTGGCAAGCGAGAGCGCTCGCCCGCGGCTTTGTCAATTTTAATTAAAGCCCGATAGGTGGACCGAAATGTTGGAATTCTTCATTAATTAGTCCGGCTCGAGATTTCTAATAATTTAATTAATGGAAGGAGTTAATAAGCTGGCCATCCTGTCGGTATTCCTGTAACGCGCCGCTCACCGACACGTCGCTGCTATATAACATTCAATTTGTTTGAAGTATGTGTGCCGAAATGTCGCACCTCTCATGGACACATACCTACCGAATATTACGTTATTGCTTGATGACTTCATTAAAGCTATATCGAATTATAGTAGTTTGTACGTCGAACTGGATATTCGGTATCTTAGGCCCGTAGTTAATAGATCGCACTAATCTCTGAGATATAACTCAAGCATGCACTTGAGATGCTATGCGATTTAATAGAATGAACTCTGAGTGCAGTGTGCTGACTTGACAGCGACTCGTCAACACAGCCATTCTTTTTTATTACGATATCTGAAACTTATGAAGCATGAAGCATGAAGAAAACGAAGTAGGAGGGGTGACCCTTCATAGTGTTGTAAATATAAGCGCTGAGAGTCGAGGGTTGAGCGCTGAGCCGACGCTTTTGAGCGTTAAGACTCGCAACTTAAACGCTCGAGCTACCACCTCAAGCGTCGAATGAAGCGTTCGTTATAAGTTTTAAATATGGATATTTAACAAATAACTAAATATTAGAATAGAATATTGTGACAGTAACTTTTTGCAGGTTGAGTGGTTAGTCAGTCACGCATAATTATAACTAAAATAAGAAACAGACTTAGTGGTGAAAATGTACAGACCTGCATGTGTCTTTCTTCGTGGTTAAAAAAATATGTGTATAAGATGATTATATAAAACATGATGATTATGACAGCCTCCGTGGTTCGTGTGGCTTAAAAAAATAACAATAAAATAAAAAGCATTAAAGGAAAAAAAAATTAAAATAAAATAAAAACAAAAAAAAGACCACTCTAAATGCGAGATTCTTTTGCAAAAATACAGAAAGTAGAGCAAAAATACTTAATTATATTCTGTTTATTTTGATTACCTAATCCTTTTTTATTTTATTTTAGATTATAATAAAATATTGTTTAATGGTAAAGTTATATCATTGAATATAACATAAATAGGAATAAATCTCTCTTAAAGTTATTTCTCGTTTGACGCTCAATCTCGAATCGAGCGTGGAAGCGTCGAGTTCGAAGCTCCGACTGAGCTTTTTTACTAAAACGCTCAAGCCATTGCTCGAGCGTTTTAGACCCGACTGGAGTTCCGACTCAAGCGTTTACAAACTGTTCGAGCGCCGACTCGAGTGTTTAAGCTACGACTCGAGCGTTTTTACAACACTAACCCTTCATCGTTCAATTCAATTTTTAAGTATGGCAGGTCTGTCGCCTTGACGATGGCGACAATTTAAGCCAATGACAGAAATGCGATGGAGATTCGTATAGTAGAATTCGGAAATAGCCTACTTGTCCATCTTCCACCTGTTTTTTGACACGTAACAAAGGATACAAATGATACCAGGGCAACAGCAGTAACACATATATTTGGCATGTTTGGCACATCAAATTTGACAGTGACAGTGATAAGCATCGACTTGACATCAATAAAAGAACATTAAACAATCCAAGTTTGTCCCTTTATGTGGTAATGAATAGTTTAAGTCTAAATATAAACTACTCAAACTCCAATGTCTCCATAATTTCAAAGAAATTATACACTGTTGTTTTTCTAATAGTAGGCAGAACCAACCGTCATGTAGTAATGATATCATACAATGTTTTTAATGAATCAGTTTTCTGCGTATTATCGTAGGTGTACTTGTTGGCTATGCAACTCTAGCAAATTGCACATTATTACGGGTTAGCATGCGGCATTACATTTTCCTTTAAATGACATACAATTGTCCAAGAGCTCTTTGATGTAGAATGGCAGGCAAATTGCCGACTGTTGTTCAATAATGTACGTAGGTAAGTATCGTATTATGTCACTAAGTAAAGAGCAGATCCCTTGTTAAAATTGTTTACGTGTATACTTATTGCTTATTACTCACCTGATGAAATAGAGAATTCTATTATGTTTCTGTTTGCTTGTGACGTAAACCTTGGCGGTGGTTCCTTGTCAAAGCGAATTAACCATAGCTATAGGTAAGTCATTTATTTTGACAAATAAATCGATTTGTTATTAACTGATTAAATTTAGAGGCGAAAGCCCTAAAACTGTAATCATCAATACAATCATACGAATTTTTCACTTAATGTTTTATTTCCCAAACATTTAACCTTTTCTGAAACTACTGAACACATATTTCAATTTGAAATAAACATTTCTTTCAGTAATAAATACAAGGGTATTAACTATTAAGATAGCCTAACGTCGTGTGTAAGTAAATATTATAGAACTCTTAAGTATACACTTGCTATATTAGCGATTAATGACGCAACGTCCGGTAGCCCTTTACGTCCTTTATCTATGAAAATGCCGCGGGCGATACTACGGCAAAGTAGCTCAAAGGATGCTTAACATAAAGGTTGGTTAATAGAATGTATTAATATTTACTTTAGAGTTCGGCGAAGGATGATAAAGTGAACTATTAGAATGTGTTATATAACATTCACAGGGAAACGCCGTGGACGTCTATTGTTTGCCTGGAGATATTAGTAAGGGGGAGATTCTGGTAGCTTAAGGACGCTTACGAGATTAAAAGTTTAAAATAAGACTTTATTAAATCCAAAAAATCCGAGGGAGTCAATGTCCTAGTATCTGAAAACAGAATATTGGGGAACTTTCCCAATATGATATTGAAGTCTCCATCCTATGCATAATAACGTAAAGTGGTTTATACCACTAATTTAGCAAACTAACATAAGGTTGGCCTGATGGTGACAGGTTTAACGTAGCCTGGAGGTTTGCAACGTTGTGGGTGCTACCTGCTTAGTTGTCCGAAGCTGGTCCAGTCAAAGATAGCTCTATAGGCAAAATACTAATTAAAGCTAACGACCTTGAATTTCTTGACTTTTTTTTTGTAGATTAAATTCATAAAATAAGTTACTGTATTACTTTGTTAGTCATACAGTTATACATTTAGGAATTCAATTTTAATAATTTATTATGTGTCCAATTGTATGTACACAATTTCCCTATAATTATTCAATTTATTGTTTATTTTTGATTCATGATTTTTATTATGTTAATTAACGTTGGGCTTTGTTTTTTGCAATTCAATGCACCTTATTACTTATTGCCATAGTATGACACTCGTAGGTTGCAACTGAAAAGCAGCGTTGAGTGCATGGTCAGATGCCAAGTTGTTGTCCTTTTACACTCTTGTACGAAATATTGTAAAGTGTATCTATCTGTACCTATTAGAGTGTTAATACATATTTTTCTTTCTTTCTTTCATTTTTCTTTCCGAACTAACCGAAAATTTCAACAATAATTTATCAAGGATAACGTTACGGTTAAAAAATCGCAACCATACTTATACTTTACTTGTTAAGTATAAGTATTAATTAGCCGTATAAGAATAATATATTTCATAGGTACGTTTATACCTTTTTTTTTTTTTTTTTGTCGTGCGGAAATCCCTTCGGATACCCCCCCGCCGGCCAGCGGGGGCGGTTATGTCGGGCTTGCACCGACTAAAACCGCACGCCGTCTCGGGTCTTCAGAGGCCGGGGTGTAAGGTTACCCATAGAGCATATCCCTCGCACCCCGGCTGACCCTGGGCCATCTCACCACTAACAGCATCGCTCATCCTGTCTCCTCTGAAAGCAGAGGAGTACGGAGAGCGATGTGTTCCCGCCACGTTGGGTATTGGCCGACGATCAATGCCAACCCTGAAGGGGTGAAGGGGAAGCCATTGACCGCCGCCCAGGGTGTACCGGCCGCTCCGATTCCGTTCCCCCCGGACTGCAGCGGGATCGGAATCGGAGCGACACTCGAGGAGGTTACCCAACACACACCCCGGTACGTTTATACCTCCTTCTGCGAGCATGTAATGCTCGCGAAGGAGATGGCTAAGCGCGCCCGGGAGAGATTTAGAACTCTCCCGGCCCGCCGAGCCCGCAACTTGCTCGCCGCGCGTCGCAGGCGACTCAGGTGCCGGAGGTCGCTTAACGACCTCCGTCTTCCATGAGCGCAGGCCTGGGGGTGGCGGGTGAGGCCGCCTGTCACTCCAGCAGATCACCCCAGCAGAAGCAGGTGGGGACGGTGGGGCGACTAGCGCCCCTCCCCCAAACCGGGGCAAGACGGGGACACCGTGGTTCCCAAACCCGAGGGGGTCATCTCGAAACCGGAGATGGCCCAGGGTCAGTCGGGGTGCGAGGTATATGCTCTATGGGCAACCCTACACCCCGGCGTCGGTAGACCCGAGACGGCGTGCGGTTTTAGTCGGTTCAAGCCCGACATAACCGCCCCCGCTGGCCGGCGGGGGGGGTATCCCAAGGGATTTTCGCACGAAAAAAAAAAGGTACGTTTATATTGTTCTCATTACCGACCGGTAATGAGAACAATATAAACGTAATTGACACCCATACGTGGGCAGTCTGAAATATCCGTAAACGAACAACATCAATTATTATAAACGATAAGAAGCTTTTAATGATACAATAACAAATATGTTTCTTAGAAAACCTGTCCTGGAGTGTATTAGTAATTAGCTTTGCAATACAAACTAATACTATTAATACGATAGTGACGTATGTGTGTTTTTTACCTTTTCACTAGTTAGTCTCTGAATCGATTGTAATGGAATTTGATAACCTGAAGCTTGTAAAAAGACTACTTACATCCTATGTCCGCGTCTGAGGTACCATCCGACGTCGTAGACGCAGTCACGAAGGAAGCTAGAAGGTAATAAAATACAAAATACTGTTTATTGCACATCAAATAAAGGATACAAATCACTGATATACCTTTTTTTTTTTTTTTTTCGTGCGGAAATCCCTTCGGATACCGCCCCCGCTAGAGAGCGGGGGTCTCCAGCGGGGGCGGTTATGTCGGGCTTGAACCGACTAAAACCGCACGCCGTCTCGAGTCTTAAGACGCCGGGGTGTAAGGTTACCCATAGAGCATATCCCTCGCACCCCGACTGACCCTGGGCCATCTCCGGTTTCGAGATGGCCCCCTTACTTGCTCTCCACTGTGCCATCTGCTAATCAGAGGGACACGTGGAAAGCTTCCGAACAGCCCTCAACAGGGCCGTCCTCGCCTCGGTCGGAGTTGGCCGTAGGCGGCAGCGTCTCTCCCGCCCTAGGAGAGAGGCGCTGCCGTCTCCGTTGCCCAGGGTGCACCGCGTGGAGGTCCCCAACCAAGCACCCCGATCACTGATATACCTCAAATCAAATACTTATACAATGGGCGGTCACGTAATGGGCTGTTTATTATAAATACATAGGCTAAGTAATAATTAAATTACGAGTAACTATACCATCACAAACACAAAACTGAACTGAAACTCTTAACCTTCTTTAACCCTTGACTTTGCGTCGGGGGTTAAAAATAAAGAAAAATTCAGTGTCACTGTACCCCACGAACCCTCATGATTACACACATCTTTATCCCCGTGGCGTGGTGGTAGACCGTTGCCGTTCCCACGACCTACAGGTGCTATTCCTGGGATAATGAGTTATTCTAAACTATAATATACCTCCATGACAAATTTCATCGAAATAATGTTGTCTCTACATTGAAAATTCTGTCTGATTTTGTTTGGTTATATGATACTAACAAAAATTTCATTTACGAAATATTATTATGTTAGAAGCTAATATTATACAAAGATAAAAACTAGGTTATCCATGGATAGTGTAGTTGTTTCGCATCCTAATCCTGCGGCGGACGCGGCGGGAAAATGGAGGAAATTGAAAATAAACATTTCATCTGCGCCCCGGCACGCACTGCCCAAATTGACAATACAACCAATTTGCCGCCGCGCACCGACCACTTTTGTATGGGAATTGAAAAATAATATTACTCTTTTTTCTACCACTGCACGTAGGCAATCTCAAAAATAAACTATGATTCTTCAACTTCCTCCACCATTTGGTTCTTGTCACGAAAAATAATCAACTCGTGAATGGTTTTTAATTTTATATACATTTATAACGTATAACGAAATAATTTCTGGGCTGTTTAAATTACGTGAAAGTACTTTTTTTCGTGCAGAAATCCCTTCGGAAGCCTCCCCCCCCCGCTGGCCAGCGGGGGTGGTTATGTCGGGCTTGAACCGACTAAAACCGCACGCCGTCTCGGGTCTTCTGACGCCGGGGTGTAAGGTTGCCCATAGAGCATATCCCTCGCACCCCGACTGACCCTGGGCCATCTCCGGTTTTGAGATGGCCCCCTCGGGTTTGGGAAACACGGTGTCCCCGTCTTGCCCCGGTTTGGGGGAGGGTCGCTAGTCGCCCCGCCGTCCCGGCCTGCTTCTGCTGGGGTGACAGGCGGCCTCACCTGCCACCCCTACGTGAAAGTACCTACTTGCATTTAAAACTACAAGACTTTCTGAACGGAACTTTTCATTAGTAATTATCGCGGTATGGCGGAAACACTTACATCGATGTTAAAATACGCAACAATCATTATGTCGGTATTAAATGGTCACAATAATTAGGTAAAGTGGGTGCAATGGTAACAGACGTCTCATTAAGCGGCGCGGGGTGTTATCACAGTCGGCAGGAAGCACTCCGATGAGTGCTGCTTATTCATTCAGTTTTAAAAGCGAGTTCGTTTTGTAAACACGCGTGTCCCATCTTCCACTTTTCTCACCGAACATTTTCTATTAATCATAATGAAGGTATTCATATTATAACTTAGTTAATTAGTAATTACAATGTGAAGAATCTTCTCCCTTTAATTAGTACAATTTAATGCGCAGTGAGTGTTACAGAACTTCATCTCTTAGCAGTGTTGTGAACGCACTATTGTGTATATAGGTAGGTACGGTTGTGTACATCTCAACACTTTTTAATTAAGTGCAGTAGTTATAATGAGCTTCGTCAAGTTTTGCAGGCGCTTCGTGCAACAAGCTTCTGCTGCCAATTAATTAGAAGCTTATTGGAAGTTTCCATCAGATTTTGTTCTTTCAATTTACTTTACCTGTTGTAAAATATTTTATGCTAATATTAATATTTAGGTTGTTACTATAAACATGGTAGAAATGAAATCTACAACAAACTACGTTTAACAGGTAGTCATATTATTAAAATATTTCTCAAGAGTATTTTTCAATTAATTACACCATATATGGTTACAACTCCGTTATTAAAACGTAAAAATTATATACTAATAAAGTTTAAAGAAAATAACCTTCATAATAATTTAATTAAGCTAGCTGAATTAGGTTGTAAAGTGACCACAGTCAATTTAATTTAGATTGAGTTTTTTAATAACCCTAATTGACTGATTTAATTACGCATATTAGCGTTGTGTTGTTGGTTGTTTGGCTAACGAATTTAATTCTAATTATAGCCACCTGTATCTAACTCACATGGGAAAAAGAAATTATACATCATACGCACTTTAGAAATGGTTTTATCATGTTTTGTGTTAGTGTTAATAATAATTTAGTCATTAAAAACATGTTTTAATATTTCCTCGGATTTGTAACTTAATATTCGGAAATCGCTTCAGTTCGTGTGTACACGGCGCCGTCACCGCACCGCACCGCTAACGTGACGCTACCGTGCCAAATAGAGGCGGTGGCGCGGCGGTGCCGTGTGCACGCGCAATAAAACTTCAAGGAAGTTAAGCAACACAAGATACTACTAAGGACTTAAGACGTTCGACGTCTGGACTAAACTTAGTATAATGCACGATCGTCAGCCTCAAATTAGTAATCTATTCACTATAGTTACAGCATTGAAAGTACAGACGGATGTCTAGTTTGTATTACAAATATTGCAAGATGTTCGAAACAAATATTGAACGCGAATGGAAAGAAGCTTGGAAATATAAAGTGCAATTTAGAAAACATCTTTAACTGAATGCATAACATCGGCAGCGCGAGTGTGACGCCCCTGGCGTTCTACACGTCCATAGGCCACGATAACTACTTCCTATTAGGTGGGTCGTATACTTGTCTGCCACCTAAGTGGTATAAAAGTACCTGAAAAGGTTACTCTTACTAATAGCGTGAAAATACGTACTTGGCCTCGACTACCCAAATTTAAACTAAGCCTTCTTTATATGTAGCGTAGTTTTAGCTATGAGGACGCTGAGTCAATGTTAAAACACACAGTTTAAAAATACCACTTCAAATATGGACATCGTAGTAAGTAACTTAAGTAAGTAACATTCCAAACATTTTTATTGCGTTCGCAACTAGCGGTTCTGCGGAACGGCCGGCGCACACGCAGAACGGAATACATCCAGTAATTATTAAACGGCCAGTCTAAATTATAATTAGAGGTAATGGCCGCCACTCGATGGCCCACAAATGAATGAATGTTTAATTGAATGTCTCCCCACAAATAAAAGCAATTTTCTTACAGCCCAGCCCTTAGCTAACGTAATTTAATTAATGGGTCGCATAACTCTGATTAAATAATATCTGGGTTGGGAAAATGTGATCAGTTTTTCTACCACTAAGTTTAAATTACCGTTGCTCAAGTAATTTGCAGTTGTTTGAAGAATAGAAAATAATTGTATTTTATTAAAATTAATGAGACCGTAATCTTAGCAATCCATGGATTCTCCGTGCGGGTGCCGGGTCCATCGCGTTGCTGAGTTGGGAACTCGGGACAGTGCCTGGGACTTGCGACCCAAGTGTAGGTTTAGAAGGGGCCCCTTTTGTTGATGTACATCAACACTCACCTTCACTACCCAAGTTCCCCTCCCTGCCTAACCAAATTTGATACGAACCTACTAGTGCCGCTTTAGACATTCGTCCTAGTAATGAGCTTATTGTAGCTCTCGATAGGCCTAGATCTTTAAGTAGGTTATAGAGAGATTTTGCTGGTATACCTCTCGCTCCCACTTCCACTGCATACAAATTAACCACGTAACCGTTTTTGATTAATTCGTTTGTGAGATCATAGTATTTATTTTTCTTTATTGTGTGGTCCTTCGGTATATTTGTTTCCCACGGTACAGTAAGGTACACAAGAACCACATGTTTTAACCTCTTAGAATATAGGAATATGTCAGGTCTAGATGACGAAACCCCAACATCCTCCGGAATTTTATAGTGCTTTTCATACGTGTCGATTAGGAGAGTCCAATCTGGGGCAGTTTCTAAGATTGAATAAGGTTTGTTCCTGGGTGTTATGGATGAACCTTCAGACACAAAGTTGATATGACGTCTGTTAGTAGTCAATCCTTTTTGGGCTCTAGCTACTGCCAGACTCATTGCTTCACGTATGATGATAAGCACCTTATCGTGGCGGCGTGAGTAATGGCCTCTATCGAGAAGCACCCTACATCCTACTAATATGTGTCTAGCCGTCCCTATTGCCTCACCACAAGTATAACATTGTTTTTCTGTGGCCTTCCCCCACCTTACCAGATTACTCTGGTCTGGGAGGGTCATCTGAAAGGCGTTAAGATAACATTTTAACAGGGCCGGCGACCAGTCATAGATCAAGGTGCGCCACTTTAAGGCCATCGGTATGCAGAACTCTCCCATTGTCAACCATTCATTTTGGATTTCCAAATTCATCGCGTGCACTCGATATTTATCATTTTCGTCTTGTTTTAGAAAGGACTTAAGTATATCCTGGTCCCTTTCTGGCTCTCGTACTCCCAACCCCACTCTGTTTGACTGGGCCCCTATCATAAATCGTTTATGGAATAGAAGTCTAGATTCAAGCTCGGACGCGTTATTATCTTTCGGGAGTGCCCTGATTGTGACATCTTGGGATTTTCCTAAGATGTGGGCTTTGGTAACTCTAAGATGTTTATAGAGCTCCGATGGTTTCTTAAGTTTCATCCCAAAATTATTTTGATCCCTAAATAGAGCAGAGGAATCAGCAGAGTGCGCTAGTCCAAGCCACGATTTTAGCGATTTTATGACAGTTGCATCTATTTTCGCCAGTAAGGTTTTACCGAATTCATACACCAGAAAAGGCCAAGTCAGACGTGATGTTAAGTAGTTGTCATATATCCAAGCTTTTTTGATATTGTTTAGTGGTATCTGATCTATCTTATTTAGGTCATTTATAAACGTATCGACAACTTCATCTAAGGATGGTGTGCGTCCTTTATAGTCTATCTTTCTCCCAAGAAATTTAAATGGCACCGATTCAGCGACTATGGAAACTGGTTTACCCCCAATGAAGAGTCCCGGGTCGTAAGAGGTAAATTTGGTGTCCCGTCTACCCAGACATAGACAGTGACACTTACTGGGCTTCGTCCTCAGTCCATTTGTTCACGAACAGAACTCATCGACTTCCTTTAATAGTTCCTGACATTGTTTTGGATTGCGCGTCAGTATTGCGAGATCGTCAGCAAAAGCTAAGATGGACTCTGAGTATATGTTATTTACTTTAAACCGATAACCCCATTTCTTTTCGTGACGTATTAACTTGGTAATTAAGATATTATATATGTATATTTAAAATAGGTATATTAAAATGTATTATCAGGAGCTATACTGATCCTAATCCCTAATGTTGGCTTAGCTTTGATAAATTTCCAAAGATGGATCTTATTTACACTAGGCACAACAAATGGTAAACAGAGGAGGTAAACGGTTTTCTTGCTGCCGCTTGAATAGGTTCCTTGTGAGCCTGACCATTCAGTCTATATTATAAGGTGTTTTTGATTAAGCGCAAAATGCTTATTTTTCTAATTTTAGTCCACTGTAAAACTTACTTAATGCGCGAAAGATTGAGTTTCCTAACAAATCTAATTGAGCGTGTTCCACTATAGTCTACCTGGGAATCTTGGTTCCTGAAGCCCAGTTTATATATCGTTCTCAAAAGAATTGTCATCTATACTGGTGGCCTTCAGTCTCTAGACTCCTCGACTTTAGACCTCTTACAATCAGGCGTGCTATAATCAGACTTGAATGAAGCTTTTTTATAGCACTTTAAGTATAAAGTGCTATAAAAAAGCATTACCTAATCGTCACCTTAAGTCAGAGTCCTATTAAGTCGCTAGGCCCTGAATAAGATACATATAAGTAAGTGGAGAACACTAAAGTCAAACTGCTACAAAACTTAGGAATAGTTTTTTATAGAAGTCAATCCGAGATGGGTTCTATTTTCTAACACGCGCCCAACATCACAGACTCTCTTAGGTAGCTTGAAACATAACAGAGAGAAACTAGCAATCGAATAAAAGATCATAAATAAAACATCGAGAACGGTACCTCCGATAGCTTTTGTCTAATCTAATAAATGTTTAATAAGAATTAGGTAAAAGTGGCACTCACTGGCAGGCATTGGGGACTTTCATTGCATTAAGGGGCTGCATATTGACGAGATTGACACAACATTGTCGAACGTCGCGTTGTCGTTGTACATACTCGTAGTGCTTCGTAATTATATCCGTTGATGAAAACTCTAATATGATGAACATTTTTGCAGCTCTGTGTAGAGATTAAACAAGAATAAGAAATTAATTAAAAATATATTTTAAATGAAGTTATAAAGTGAGCTAGAATGTGTAGATAATTTAATTTAAGTGGTAAAGAATAACTAAGTAAGCAATATTTTCACTTCAAGCCCGTATGCAAGCAACACCTATCTGGAAAACAATTTATTCAATTATATCTGCCAGAAAAACTCGTTCTTTAACAGATAGATTTACATCTCGATTGAATTTTAATTGAGTCAACGAGCGAGTGCACTCCAATAACCGAGTAAGTTAATTATAAAAGGCAATTGATTTAAAAGGAGCCGTGTCGTGGCCGCGGTATGAGTAACAGAAAAAGTTTTCAATTTCACTAAAAGGGACTGGTTTGTGTCTCAGAAGTCTCGTCTGGTTATCGGCTTGTAATGTATGAAGTTACTCGCCGCGGCTTTATTTTATAACTCACTTCACGTAATAGGCTCCAAGTTGCTTTAATTCACTTTGGTTCTCATCGCGCGAGTCGTTTACTAATTTAGCTTAACAACTCATCTCGGAAAAAAATTTTTGGGCGGAGAAAAACATGATATTAATCACGGAATGGATGTCGGGGTATGTACACAGTATTAAATACAAATACTAAGGACAGACAGATATCGTCATAAACTCATCCATAAACATGCTTCGTAAATTATCACGACAACGATTTGGAACATTTTACAACGGCTATCAAAGATTCTTTACGATCAATAAGGATGTGACTGCATCGCGACTCATAATTAATACGAAACGTTTGTTTTATAATCTAATAAAAAATCAGCAGAATTTGCCATTGGTGACGTTACAACAGCATCGTTACATAAGTTACTTTAATAGGCCTTGTACGTTTAAGTATTCATAAAGTATTATCGATTTTGCTAAGTCGAATATCTGGACTACATTACAGTGTGAGTACCCTGTTACTAATCCACTTCGTAAAATCTATATAAGGTTAATTTGTAACCGTACCTTTATTGACGAGGCTAAGCTATTAGACAACTTCCAACGAGTACACCATTGAATGCTTAAGTGGCTGCTGTTCTATTAACTTGATTTTTAATTATTAGTATTGCCTCGTTTAGAAAACAATTAACGTTCTAAATTAATCTGAGTAGAAATCGAAAATTGTAGTAAGATGTTTATGAACAAAATATCGTATGGGAGTGCACGTTATAAAAGACAAGTTCACCGATCCAAATTGAGTTCGACATCTCAAATAGATAAAGCGATATCTACCCGTTATAAAGCAAACTTTATAGTTTTGTTTTTGGCAGTTTTGACACAGCTTCTATCTACTTATTTGTTCCTTCAACTGCATCTAACTGAGGTGAAACTTTTAACTTGCCAGACGTATATTCCACCTGAGTATCACTTACTTCGAATACCACGGGACTTTGTTTATTATCCAGTTTTGCGTTAAGTTATTCTATTGTTATATGGATAGATTAGTTTTCTATCTCTCTGAATGTGTGCTAGTTATTCAAAAGTGTCATGAACAAATATTGTAGTAATTTTATTCAAATAACAATTACGTTGCCTTATTTGGAAACTGTTACAGACGTCCAAGGTAACATTTTACAAGATCGTCTCTATTGAGATAAACTGGCGGCATTGTGTCCCTCCTTCAGGACGTCGGGGTGACATGAGACACCTGAAAACAATAAACATGAAATTGCCACAATAATCGGCCCTCATGATCAGCGCAACGACTGTCAGACAATGGAGCAGATTACGCGATAGGGGTTTAACCGAATAGCAGCTAACTCGATTATGCGGCCATCCGTGATTGTGTTTGAGCCTATTAATGTTTGAATTTCGTTATATTATTGCGGCAGTCGAGTGCCGCAGCTAATCCAATATGGGTTGGTATTAACGAAATTCCGCGGTGGGTTGGCGGTTACCGCTCATGGCGCGTGGCTGATAATGTTTCTCACATTCGAGTTCTAATTGCCCATCGTCTACTACTCACCTCATTGAAAGCCTTTTATTGTCGTCAAGATAAGAGTTAATACCCTACACATTTGAATTTTGTTTATTGCTCTAATCCATATTAAATTAATCTTATCCTAAAACTCACATATTTTCTTATTTATATTTTTAAAACTAATCCTTAAACTGCAAACAATTATGAGGCGGAAAAATATTTCTCGAACATAGTGCATGACACCTGCAATTGCAAGAGTTTAATATCAAAGTGCGTGCGAATATCCTTTGTGGAGCGTCGCCGAATGTGACGTAGGAGGGTGTGAAGTAAAGCGACGCGGCATCCGCGGCTGACGAGCGGCCATACCTAGATTAAAGAACAACTTAAAGGAAAGCAATCTGCTAAATAAGTACAAGTGCAGTTACTACACTGGGAAAATAGCTCTACTTTGTTATTAGATTTTTGGATAAGGATGAAGTAACACCACTAGTAGGTACATATTTATAATACCTACCTACTCGTTTAATAAATAAATCAGTGTACTCTTATACAAATGCTAGTTAGTTGCAGTCTGTTTTATTTATATAATACATGAAATAAATTGTCATTATTTTATCCTATATTTTATATTATATTTATAGTCTCATTATCTCCAAAGCAGAGTAATAATGGTGATCTCGATGCAGGTTTTTTTTAATAATGCGGCTTTTATATTATTAATGTTTCACTCATTTGAGGTTAATTATCAATTAAATTACTTGTGTTCTGCAAATTAAGTTACGGAAAAAAAGAGTAGAGCAATGTTCGTAGCGGTGTTAGTTGGTTGAATTATTTAGCTTCTCGTCTCGTTACTTTGCGTCGTTTCCGCAGGTGTGGCAATCATATTGTCTCTTCGTCTCATCCGACCGGAGGGAAGAATGCTGGGGGAGGGCCTACCGTAGCTTGTATCTCCCTCATTCCGCCGCTTATTCTTTAATCTCACTGATGAATTATGATTAGCGAAGTGCACTCAATCCTATTAGTTGATGTCTTTCTCGAATAAGCTTCTAAAAGATTTGTTTTGTTTCGGGTTTCAGAAAGTTTACAGTTTCTAATTGTAGACTTAAAAATAAATAAAATAGTTATTAGTATTTATCAGTTACCAATTCTAAACAATTTAAAGGATATCTGGAAATTATTTTTGAATAAAAGTTGCGAAAGGTGAAAGTTATTCTTCTGTAGAGTAGGCGATAAAGTTTAGGTTCATAAAATTTCGTGTGGTTTTAGCAGTTGGATTCCAAAGTTACCCTTCTGAGATTTGGTAAGGTGGCACCATTGGGGGTTTCCAGAAGCAACAGACAAATGAATAATGTTGTGAGTTTTCATTATATTTTTCGGCTAAGAAATATACGTTACTTATCATCACAGTTACAAGTGCGTCATAAACAAATAATACTGGAAAAGGGAGCTAGCAGGAATCGTATTATACAGACTATTCACCACTTTTGAATACAATTATTTAGCCTAATGTAGTTACCTGACCGAAATGCATTCAAAACGTGCATTAAAATTTCCAGGATGCCTAGCAAAAACCTTTATGGCCCGCACAGAGCCACGTAATAGCTCGCCGTGGGACCACAAACTCCGATTATCCAAACATAGAGCTCCTGAAACAGCGCTGTGAAATTTTAACGTATAATTGATTATGAAGTTGGCCACTAATGGGCGAAAATAGTTTCTAATTTGGAGTGTGGTGGCAGCGCATAATTGGTCTCGGACCGCGTCTGTGTTAATCATTAACGTTGGTAGTTGGTGCAACGCCGGATGCTGGCTCCCTCGCGGCTCGTGGCGGCTATCCTTCATTTTCTGTCCAGTTGTATCCCAGCACGGTACTCACTACAGTCGTAATGTATTCCCATTTATTTACTTCACGGATGCATTTCCGAAATATATGTTGTATGGATTCTATAACATATATATAAATTAAATTGAAGTGTCTGTTTGTGTGTGTCTGTCCCAGTTCCGTTCAAAGACCACTTATTGTGACACAACTATAATAACTAAACATTAGTGTCACGACACTTTTTGTAGATAATGATTTGTTCTGCAAAGTTGTAGTACATTAATTTGTTGTACAATGATTTGTCATCATTAGTTTTCGCAGCACGCGCGCTGTCCGGAGCCCCGAGAAATCAGGGCTCAGCGGTCCCAGCTCCACCGGGAACTCATGGACACATGGAGGGTGCGACTTGAGCACCCAAGGTGGGGGGAATCCACCATTGCGGCGGTGAGACCGATCATGAAGCAGTGGTTGGAGAGGGACCATGGGGACCTCTCCTACTGGATGTGCCAGATGGTTACCGGACACGGGTGTTTCGGTAAGTATCTGTGGCGCATCCACCGGGAGACAACGCCGCAGTGCCAGCACTGCGAGGATCCTGGCGAAGACACGGCGCTCCACACGTTGGTGGAGTGCCCCGTGTGGGCGAGTCAACGCCGGGATCTCGTTGCGGTCCTGGGCGTGGACGTTCTCTCGTTGGAGACCATGGTAAGGGCCGTGGTCTCCGACGGGAGCAAGTGGCACGCCACCGCCTCTTTCTGCGAGCAGGTAATGCGCGCGAAAGAGACGGCGGAGAGGGAGCGGGAGAGAACCCTGCCCCCCGAGTTTCGCAGTCTGCGGCGAGGACGCCGCAGACTCATCTACGCCCGGGACTACCGACCTCCATGATCGGGGCCTGAGGACGGCAGTTGGCCGACTCGAGGTCCTTACAGAAGCAGGCCGTGGCGGAGGCGTGTAGTGTGTGCCCTACACACGCCTGCCAACTCACCGAAGCGGAATAAAACCCGACCCCACCAGTCGAGGCCGCGGTGGCGGCCAAAGTCCGCCGGCAACCCTGGGGTTATCCTTTCGAGGGCTTACCCGGGGTGCACGGCAACGGACACTTGGGGAGGACACCGTGCGGTTTTAGTCGAGACACGACATAACCACCCCCGCTGGCCGGCGGGGGGGTATCCGAAGGGATTTCCGCACGTAAAAAAAAAAAAGCACGCGCGCTGTGAGGAATTTGTGCATGTTGTTGTTAAATCGGTCCAGTATTTTCGGAGCCTATGCAATACGAACAAAAAAACAAATTTTACCTACGATAAAAACCTATACAAATACAATTAAAAATAATGATTATGTACTACTTATTATAAATAAATGTACAGAAAACTAAACCTAAAAGATAGAAAAATATTTACATACATGCGTCATATAATTCCTCCGCATCATCACCGACTGGTAATGTTCCCAGAAGACTGGCAGCATTGTCTCGTTGAATGGAAATGCAAATTCTTTGTGCATGATAAAGTCCAGCCTTCTGGTCACGTGTAGCGTCGATCAGCCGCTTTGTCAAATTCTTGTAGACAAAACGGGCACTTGGTCTCCATGACCCCAACGTCTCAACCCTAAACGGCTCAAAAACATAATCACTTACTAGGTTGGATTATTTACGCCGTTTGAGGCTTTCCGCAGATGCAGTAGCAGCGCCGACACAACCCGCTGTGCTTGGAAGGTGTGAAGGCGTAAGGGTGTCGACTCGTCGACACGTTGCGTCCCATACCAAAGGCCTACCCATCTTCCAAGGCAATAAGTCTCTTGCCCTCGTCGCGTACCATCCCATTAGGTTCACGAACGGCTGGCAAGCCAGCGGTGCCAACAAGTTTACCTAAAAAATATATATCTTAATGATTAAAAATAAATAATTAAAAAGATTTTTAAATACGAACAAATTTCAGACACCGACAATGCGTAATTTTTTAGGTAATTAGCACTATAATTGGTCTCTTTTTGATCTTAAGATGTGTTATCATTAACATCAATTAAATGTATTAATGACCACAACATGACGCCAAATGACCAGTAATATAAAAAAAATGTAGCATAGAATTTGATGAGCAGTAAATTCTTTCAAAATTTGCGTTCTTATTTAACCGAATTGAATAAGCCTCTGATTGTCAAACGAAATTATTTTTGCATAGTTAGTTCCGTCCCTTTCTAGGGCTGACATTCGTTAAATCCTAATTCGTGCGTATTGACATTTCGAAAGTCACCGTTAATGGAAGGCGTGAGCTTTTTTGCTCTAGCTGCGTCTAATCTTGGTTAGCTGCATTCGCCACGGGTTGTTTCCCGAGTGGCGTAGCGTGTTGCTGTCATCGATCGGTAATTATTCACGAAGGTTCGCTTCACGGACTGTCCACTTGGCAAAAAAATGTCGCATCGATACTTCGGTCGTGCATTACCATTGTATTGTACACCGCGGCACTGTACCGTGTTTAATGAATTTGACTTGAATGTTATTGTTGTTTAGCGGTGACTGACTTACATCTAGGTGAAAATAAATCAATTGTTGTGCTATGATTACTAGTGCAAATCTTGACCTGGCCTTAGGCTGCGGATTTGCCCCATATGATATTTAATGTAGTATATCTGCAGCTTCTAACTTCTTCAACGTGAAGTATACAGGTTCTTAAGTCTAAACATAAGCTTTTGAATACAGAGCATTCAATTCACACAGTCTTATGAGTAACAAGCGAAATTAAAAAATACTTTAAAAAAATAAGCTTATATTATGTTCTTATTAATAAAAAGAAATTTGAAATCAAACGAGCCGAAACTCGACGTGGTTGCGTCGTTTCATTACAGAGTTCCTATGACCACCAGAATCTGGTTCACTGGTTCTGGTTCTGGACACTGGTTACCATTGAAAGACAAACTACTCGTTAAGACGATTCAAACGAGCCCAATCTCCATGAGTTTGTGTCGTTTCATTGCAATGTTCCTATGGCTACCTTCCAGCTCCATCATCAGATCAGTACCATAATTATCATCATAATATGTCATTGTCACGCGATCTACACTTCTATAAAAAAAATTACTACACATTTCATTTACTACTACAATTTTTAAAAATTTTGTCTGTCTGTCTTTCTTTCAGTTTGACTTAGGTAATCTCGGGAACGGCTAGGCCAATTTCGGAACGGGACGGGACTTTTACTGGCAGATGGGTTATATTATAAGGGGTAACATTAGCTACATTTATTTTAGAAAAAAAATAGAGTTCCGCGCAATACCCTAAAATTCAAAATCCACGCCGTCGAAGTCGCAGGCAGTCAGTTACATAATATTGTCACATTCATTTTTTTTTGAAATTCTTATACACACGAAGGAAGATAGTTTTCACACTTACCAGATGTTGTCCAATATCAAAGCAAGTAACTCCACGTAGTCTAAATTCTATAAGAGGAAAAAACACACAGACGCAATTGATATGTACTATAAATCAATGTAAATTAATGTAAGTGTTTGTAATTAATGACGAGTGCACTTATTGGTAACAGCTAATACGTGTCCATGGATATTATTGTCATGAACGCTAATTACTTGCTTCATGCACTTGAAAGTCGAGCTCTGAAGTGGGTATAATAAAAGCAAACCGTATTTCATATCCAATGCATTGGTACCTACTAAAGAAATAAACCATTGTTATATTATATTATGTGCAATTAAATAATTCGTCATACTTGATTAGGTATTATGTATTTAACCGCTAGGTTCAACCGACTCACAACAAAGTTGATGAATTTCCTCTATAGATTAAACAAACAGTCATTGACACGATTGGTCGCTGTGTGCAGGTTTCCGGGCTATATCCGAATACTATTATTTATGGCTGGCGATCGGACGCACTCTCGAAAACACATAAAAATAAGAACCGCGGGCCATTCGTCATGGGCATTACAATAGCCAGTATTGTTTCAGGCACGTTGGCTCATAATACCCGAATTCACTTTACTTACTAGAAAATAAGGTTGCGCGTTTGTAAAAAAATGCCAAAGGTCGTAGAGTTGTGCCTGGACGCGAATGTCTCCGCGACAAAATAGTGCGAGGCTGCACCAATTCCCAAATTTAATTGAATTGTATTTAAAATTTTAATTAACCATGACGACGTTGCGGTCCGGGCCCAAGTCATTGCACCTTTTTTTGGCGGCACGATCTCAATTACGTATTTTTTGTTGTTTTATATTTATTCGATATTTTAAGGTACATAATTGGCTATACTTCAGTATCCTCGAGTCGTGTTTCACGTTCTCATTAATCGCTTGAGTAGTTGTGCTAATTTTTTCGAGAAATATTACGGGCGATAAATTTCATGGCCCTGGAGTTTATGCTGTAACATAAAATGGACTGAATGAGTTGTTCAGTTCTGAGTCGATAATGTATAGAGACTTATGATTCAATATCAATGGACTTCGATTGGACCGAACTTGATTTGTTGCTAAGGAGCTTACGACTATTACTCAAACCGGAAAATTCTTTTCTGGCATTCGGTTTAGTTTAGGATTTATTATTTTCTTTCTAATATCTATGTTCTCATTGTTTTGTGAAAACATGAGCCATTTAAGCAAAACAACAATAGGTATTTGGTTTGAATTGTTACTAAATAAATGACTTCAAAAATATTATTTGGAGTAATTATCGAACGATTTCTATCCAGTCATATAAAAAGTGACAGTATATAAGTTTAAATGACTTCCATAGATACATACCTAATACTATAGATACAAAAGATAATAAATTCCAAAATTGTGGCTGTATCTAAGTTAAATTCTTATAAATACAGCAGGGTCGTTTGTCTACAGTGCGAGAGGCGAACGCCGCAACAGGCGAGCAGCGGCAGTCCTACGCTGGGGTCGCACATGCTCGCCATGGAGGTTACCAAGGAGGCGCGGGCTTCACCTCTGCCCGCGTCGGTGCAACAACCGGCTTCAGCAACCGCGCCACAACAGCCGCAGCCACAGGTATTGAACAACTCCTTAATAACGTGCACCTATTACTGTAAAATTAAGAAGAGACTATGAGAATATAATTTATGGCTTGGTGATGCCAGCTGCGTGCTTGGCGCATCTGTCAAAAATATCATCATTTACAAGAAAACCTATTCAAACTCACAGGCATGTTGCAATTTATAATAATTTGTTTCTGAGACTACGTTAGCCTTACAATTGCGGAACGGAATTTATGAGTAAAAGTTCTATTATTTTTGAAAAGTTTTAACTTTTTTACGAACAGCAACAGATTATTGTTACACTTTTATCCTATATCCCAGAGCCTACCTCCATGACTATACTCACCTGTAAGAACGCACACTAAAAGTTAGTTGCGTTATGTCCATCCTACTACAACTTACGTCTACACATCTCCAGCCAGCGATTCCAGATTTCAAAGCGAAATATTATTATTATATAAAACCTATGTACTCCAATGTTTTCAATATTCGTTCCCTAATTTCATATGTCTGTCTGAATTTCCATGAATCGTATATTTTTGTTTTAGATTTGTGCTGGATGCAGTAAAGTGATAACGGAGCGATATTTACTGAAGGCTCTGGACCAGCTGTGGCATGAAGACTGTTTGAAGTGCGGGTGCTGTGACTGCCGGCTCGGAGAGGTTGGCCATACACTTTATACACGCGCCAACCTCATCCTCTGCAAAAGGGACTATTTGAGGTTAGCCTTGTGCATATTATTATTACATAATGTATTTCCTTTGTCGGTACGATGGTTTATAGCTATACTAAGATTCGATACATAGTGATGTAAGTGTAAACCAAGTTAACTAATTCTATATTTAGTACTCAAACGAACCATTTTCACAATATATGGCCATGCTGTATAGACATAATATTGGTTTTATGAATGGTAAATCAGTTTCCACTTAATATTGCCAAAGAGTCACGTTCTGGATCATACCTTTTTTGACATTGATTTGCAAAGAGTACACTGGAAAACCATAAGAAATGGGCTTGTTTTAAGACGACTGACGTGGGCTAGCATAACCCTTTGTCCCGTCAACCTGTAACGGCAACGAAATGTAACAGGAGCAACAAATACCGAAAATTGAAGCTCTAAATTTGCAGTTGTTAATTTTGCAGTTGTTGTGCTTTAGGTTATTTGGCAACACGGGCTACTGTGCAGCTTGCAACAAAGTGATTCCTGCGTTCGAAATGGTAATGCGTGCCCGCAGCAATGTCTACCACCTCGAGTGCTTCGCTTGTCAACAGTGCAATCATAGGTTAGTATACTGTGGAGGAGTAAACTGTGGAATAGTACATAATTGCAAGAACTTTATATCGTTCTTGAAACTACCCCTGCATTGCTACCTTTAGAGGACAAGAGGGCGAAACGAACTTGAAGGATCGAAGCTCAGGCCATCGGCACTCTCAAAAGCTCTACGGTATGCAATATACTACGACTTCAGTTAATTTTAAGTGAGAGGGTGCAACATTGCTATTAATGGTAGCAAAACAAAACTCTTCCACCATTAGCACTATATTGTTTTATATTATATTCGGTTACTTAATACTGAAATTTAGTAAATTGAACAATAGGTGTAGAAGGCCCTACCAACATCATTGAGGCTCACGCCAACCTTACCTCCTACTTGATGCACCTGTTAAGCAACGGACGAGGCTTCTCAGGGTTGGGAGGTTAGAAGGCAATCGCTTCCGGAAAAGCTAACATACTAATCAAAAACAATAAGCGAACTTCGGGCTCCAAAGTGTAAACTTTGAGCGCAACTGAGAAATCGCTATGATGATGATGAGAAAATAGAACATTGGGATAGTCAATGGACTTTCCCAATGTCATTCACGGACCTCACTGCAGTACCTATGAGAGGAGTAGCATTATGGGCTATGGGCGAGATTAACATTTTGCCCCGCGATTCACAAACCAAACATTCACCTACTATAATCTTCGTATTCATATGAAACGTTTCCCTTCTCAATAAAGTAAAGTTCAGGGGCGATCTATGAATCTCGCCCATATATCACTGCGTTTCCTATTCTACCTCTAACTTACACGACAAAAACAGAACTAAATTGTTTTTACAATACACAACGCGCTTTTCCGAGAAGGACAAACAATTTTCTGAACCGTGTGAGTAAAAAGGCCAGAGATATAATGTAACAGCAGTTTAGATTGTTTATTCATCTCACGGATACCGTGAAAAGAACGCGATTAAATTTTCCGCTACATAATAAAGTCAAAGGCAAAAAGACAACGATCCTATACAGCGCTGTGTGAACATTTAATATCTACAGACTATAAATTCTGAAGCTTATTTTACTTATCTTCACACTTTTATACTTTACAGTGTGCGCAGAATAATAGACACTAAGAATTGGATTCAATTGAATCGAAATAATCGTGGATGTTGCTTTGCGGTGATACAGTAGATCTGATAATATCGTATATCGGAAAGAGAAGTTGCTTGGACAGAGAAAGCAATGCTCAGAGTCATCGCCTGAAAATATGTACCTATGCTTAATTAAATATTGGGAATTATTGTTAATAGTAAATATTTCTACGCGTAACGTAGATTTCATTGATACGGGGGTTTGTATTTGTAGTAAGTAGGGATTGAGTTACTAATTGTAGCTCCAGACATGTTATATCATTACTTATTATATACCTTCTTGAGAGTCAAATTCAAACCATTACTATAGCAATGTTACTATTCTACAAATACTCCGAAGTGAGGAGGTGTATTAACATTTCGTCAGTTATGTTTTAAGACCCACCTTTTAAAAAAGAGAGAGAGAGAGAGAGAGGCGAGGCTGTTGCCAGCAAGCGGCATTCATTCATTGGATGTGTGTTTACTATCGGAAAATGAACAACCCTATCCCTTATAGTCACTTTAAACGACACCCACAGGACGAAATGGGATGCCCCACAATAAAATTCTACTTCGTCGGAAATCATGAGGCCTGTATCATATTTGCTATCCATTTCTATAATTTTACTTTAGTTTCCTTTACTTTAATTGGTTCTAATTAGTAAAGGACGATGTGAGCAAGAAAAGAAATCAACAGGAAACTTGTCATATGTACCTTACAGTATGACATTTAACTCACTTATACTGTATCGGCGTTGCACACTAATGAGCACCTTATCGGTACCCTTCAACGGTTTCATTGGAAATAAAGATCGGTATAATGAGCTCTGCTGGGAATAGATATTCACATAGAAAGTCTATTTTTTAATATCGTACTGTTTACTACGCAGGTATTTTTATAAAATAACTATGGGGGTTTTTAAGTATGGGAGCTTGAAGTATTAGGTAGAAAAAAAATGTTACGTAGTTAGCGGTGATCCTGGCCTTACAAAGGGAATAATTTATCTTAATGTTTTATCAGACCACTTTTTTTTTTTTTTACGTGCGGAAATCCCTTCGGATACCCCCCCCCCCGCCGGCCAGCGGGGGTGGTTATGTCGTGTCTCGACTAAAACCGCCCACTGAGGTCGCATACATGGCTACAAACAGCCATATCAATTATAGATACTTGCAACATGGGTTTTAGTCGGTTCAAGCCCGACATAACCGCCCCCGCTGGTCGGCGGGGGGTATCCGAAGGGATTTCCGCACCAAAAAAAAAAAAGGGGCAATCCGCGTATTGTTGAATGCGTATAAACCTTTTTAATCCTGAATTTTTGGGATAACCGCGGTAGAGTATATGGAAAATAAATATAAATAAAAATCCTAATATTTTATTTTGGCTCGAAAGCAGTTTCGGAGACCATACTCATAACAAAAACTGAAAAAGTAGTTAAGGCAATTATTGTACCGGTAAATCTAGACCCTAGTTCAAAATATCAGGATCATTTTCTTTTTGAAAGATTTTTTATATTTAGGTACATTCAAAATTTTTACCGCGTTTACTTCTAGTAGCTTAATTCTATCAAAACAGACTTGTAAATGCGTACAACATGAGACACGTGCAAATATTACCAACGAAGCTTAAATAATTCCACAAAGCAGCATGACCCAAGCAAAAAGATTTTCTTACTAATCAAAACATATGAATACTGTTCGACTGTATTATTCAATTCAATTGTACAGTGCACGTCGTTGTCAGCCACCTCAGATATCTCACTCCATATTCTGGTCTCTACTACACTACATCGACTCACGTTACAGAGATCGGAGCGACGAATTTATATTATTGGTCGAGTTCCAAAAACAAATAAGACTAACTTTCTGGCTTAGTAAGATATCTTAGCTGGTTTATTTTTTGGTTACTTGCTAGTTTTAACAAGCCTTTTTTGGCTCAACTAATTAATGTGTATAGACTAAGTAATATATTTAAGTTTCTTGGTAGAAAGTAAAACTTTTATAAATTCAATTAAATTTTTAAGCAATTAGTATGCTTACTTTTCCTATAGATTTAGATCGGAAAAAGATAATATTTAGGACGGGACTTGAACCCGCGACCAGTCCCTTTAATAGGGGGAATGCTCTGACCAACTGAGCCACCTAGACACGTCCCAGATATTCGAAATTCTCCGATATATTATAATTGTCTCAAGGCGACGCTGGAGCCATCTACCGTAATTCTTGCGAACTACGGAAACAATGAAACATTGTTTTTTGATAACTCCGCCACATTCATTCAATTAAATTTTTAAAATCGGATCGGATCGGAGAATTTCGAACATCTGGGACGTGTCTAGGTGACTCAGTTGATCAGAGCATTCCCCCTGTAAGGGACTGGTCGCGGGTTGAAGTCTCGTCCTAAATGTTCTCCTTTTCCGATTTATAACTTTTATCAATGTTATTTCTGTCTCGTACTGCTATGTAAACATCAGAGTAAGGATGCAGGCGCGAGTACGGCAATTTTCACCGGACTGCGTCCGTTTAAATAATAGAAAGGTCGCGAAGATTGGAGCCGCTCTGAATGGTTTATATGTCACTTGTGAACCTTTCCCGTGTTAGTAGATCTCGCGCGACATTCTCAACGAATTATATATTCATTCGACTACTTTTAGAATTCAGATTCAACAGTTGGGTTCGTATTACGGAAGGCGTTTTGTCTTAGAAATGTAAAAATCTGTTGTACTTGTACTTATTGGAATAACAAACTATACTGCACTGTAATTCAATAGCTATGTGTGGAGAAAATGTACGCAGTCATTTCACTAATTAGCCTTATTAGGCTTAATAAACATGGAGCAACAAGAGTACGCCCGGCAGTGCAAACTATTAAATATCACGTACAAATCAATTTCCACGCCGGGCTGAAATCTGAATCCAATTTGCGGGCTGTCCGATCGCAGCGGACGGTAGATATCACAGGATTCACGGGCGAATATCGCTAAACGGCTAAATAATTTAGTAGCAATCTGGTGGCGGGCGGCGGCGGTGGCGGCCCGCGGCGGAAGCCGCGTGCAGCGGATCGCACGCTCCACTTCACGCTGTCAATCGTCACTGTGACCACGTGTGACAAACCGACTTTCACGATGTTTTTTATAATGTTTGATTCGTCAAATTGCTCCAATCCAGCTTCACTCCGCCTAACAAACTATAAACGTGCCTTACTTTGCCCACTAAAAGAAGCTTTAAATAGAAAAATATTAGTTCATATTTTGTACTTCCGAAGTAATTATAATTAGTAATAAAAAATACTATACATAATACCTACTAATATGTCTAATTGTAGATGGTTGGTTGGTTGGAATTCTAGATGATGTTTCCCTATATAGTTTTAAAGAATATAATTATGTAATATCCTTTATTTTCGGATCATAACATCCATTGTTTATCGACAGAGGAACACTGTACACGTCCGTTTAACGTAAAACGTCAAACTTAGGATGGATGTCGTGGGACACAATGGCGCGTCGAACAAAGCTTAACTTGCACCCAGTCATTAAAATTTCGTTTTCCATCTTTTCCATTACGCAGCTGCAGACAAAAAATAGCGAAATAAAAAACGGTGAGCCCAAAACAAAAGTCGGGAACGAAGAGAACAGGAAATAAAGTTAATTAAGAGCGGCGAAATCGACTGAGTTGCGGTGGAAATTGGCCCCTTAAAAAAGAGACATTTGTAGCGGAGCTATTGCGCTTAATTTTTGTGACAAGTGAAACAAAAGAGTTGGCAGGGTGGCGGAGACGCGAGCGCGCGGGGAGTGAGGCAGGAGGGTAGATAAGGTCGGCGTTATCAACGGCGGTTCCGGGCGGCCACTGGCGAGTCGAAGGCGATACCTTTTGTTTTGCCACATTGAGGGATGCTCGCTTGCGTGACGTTATCGCGACTCCTTGCTTCGCGTTGACCTTTCCACTCATGATAGTAAATTTTCTTTCTTAGACGTTTTATGGTGGTAGCTTTTGGGTTTTCTTTCATCAAAGTAATGATTTTTACGATTAGATCTTTGATTTATAATAAATTGTATACAGAATAAAAAACACGATCTTTTTTTTTACTTGCTTACTTTATTCAGTTCATTAAATTTATTCTCGGCATTCCGTTAGTGCGTTGCTTGTAGTAGGGTTATGTTAGTTCCGGTAAAACATTAATTAGATCTTTCACCGAATCCGATTCCTTTATTTATCAGTACACAATCCGGACGTTTACGTAGATCACGATGATTATAAAGCAGTAGCATATGAAATACGTTCAAGAGCAAGCAATAAGTTAATTAATGACCGTCAATACAGTTATTAAAGTTAGATTGAATAGATAGCGTAGGTGTGAAAAAGGAGGAACATAAGAACCTTATTCACGACCATATGATCTCGACTGCTGATTTATTGGTTTAGGTTTCTATTATGAATAAAAAATTAAAATGTTTTTTTTTGTTAAAGGTTCTGTGTGGGAGATCGATTCTACTTATGCGATAATAAGATTCTGTGTGAGTATGACTATGAGGAGCGACTGGTGTTCGCCAACATGGCGTACAATCCTCCACCGCTTGCGCATCTCAAGCGACAGACGACTCATCTGCCACCACCACCGGTGAGTTACTTCTATACTATTATAAAATTGTAAATTAGTTTTGACTGTAATATAAATACCGTAAAATGTACTATACGGATTTTGATGTTTTTTTTTTCTATTAGAAAGGTCTTTGTCAGACTTTAAATCTGCCGTATGTTTAATCGCAATTGGTTAAGCAGAACCGGAGATATGACCAAAAAACGAAAACCAACCTGCGCGCGGGTGGAGCCGCGGGTATCAGCTAGTTTTTAATAAAGGCGAGACCTTTCTTTCTCGATTTTTTGTACCTTTATTGCCCATGGTATTTCTACCTACGTAGTTTTTGTCAGATTCGTTGTTAAAAATGTGTTCGACATTATGTTAACTGTGACTATCTTGTGGTGAAAATTCCTGTTTCTTATTCGTCAACTAGCTTGTAAATTTAATTAACGAAATCCCAAACTCGTTGTAACGATATTTTGGGGTGTAAAACAAAAACGCTATCGTTATATCACGTCAATTGAATTAATACCTACTTCATTTGATTGACGTATTCAGAACTAATTAAAGCATGTTCAACAGACAAGCAACGCCATGAGCGGATTGATGAACGGCTCGAGTCGCTCCGGTGACCTGAACAACAACATGTCGGGTTCTTCGCCTGCATCATTCGCTCCCCCACCACACCTCAAACCCCTGGGGCTCTCGGCGTCCAGCTGAGATTACAGCGCGTGAGACGCGGCTCACCCATACTCAAAATATCAAAACTAAACACGTTGTAAACACAAGTTTAACTGAACATACTTGAGCGGTGTACGTTTGAAACAGACTTCAGTGTTTAACGCAGTTTACGAAAAGACATTCAAATATGACTTTTGACCTGATTTGACGTTCTAAGTGTCAATAAACGAAAAGCAAAGTAAATGCCAAACTGTAGTTAACGTTTCTTATTGTTTATATTGAAATAGCTCGTAAATAATAACATACGTTTTCATGTTTTTTCTTGAATAGAATATGATATTATTACATTACCAGGAGTAAGTGTAAAGGAGATTTGTTTTAATTTGTTAAAATCTCATCATTTGATCTCAGACACAATTTTGATAAATTAGGATATAGCAAATAGCATTGAATCTCCGTTTTGTACAAATTTGTTAAAATGTTCATTATAATGTCTGTACTTTATCTTTAACGTGTAGGTAATGTTTGATCGAGTATGAAGAAATTGGAAGTTCAGTGCTACGCTTGGTGGTTCATAGAGTATTGTGCTGCACGTTTTTTTGTAGTGCGTATTTTACCGAATAAGTTGTGGTGAAACCTTCCATACAGATCCACTCACACGTCGTTTGTAGGTACTATAAAAACGTTTATAGCTAAATACATCTGTCGAATACTCACTGCACTTGTTGAGCTAACTGAATTTTGATTTTTTTTCAGTAGCGCATGGTAGGTGGTCAATATGATTGATTGTTTTACGAATATAGTGCACAGGCAATATTATTCGTCTTTACCACGAGTAGAAATGTATATTGTGAAGATACCCTGGATCGACATGCTGTACAAGGCCTCGTTAATGGCTATAAATTAACTAAAATTTAAATATGTTTTGCCGGTATAGCTAGAATTTGCAATCTATGCAGTCTGAACGCAATACAACACAAATTGGTTGAATTGCAGCGTGGCATGAGGCGTAAGCGTTAGATCGAACATTTTTCTTCAGAAACAACAATGGATTTTGACCATCATTATAGGCTTAATGGTGCATTTTTAAGTTAGGACAATACTTCAGCAGTTTAAATACTATTGCTTGACTCTACATTATTGTAGTAGAGTTAGGGTAGCCATAGCTACATTGCCTGACTCCACAAAGTAAAATAATAGAAGTCACTATTGGAAATGTATGTAAGTACCTGAAGTGCGCGGCTGGACCGCTAAATGTGTGTCTGGCCTACAGCTGCAACCCTAACGAGCGCGGGTATTAAGACTGTCGAATTGTCGTCTTTGAGGGATAAAATGTATTTTAGAAAAAAAAATAAGTGTTACTTACTGTAAATATAAACGTCTATATATATACATATTACAGTACAATCAAATTCTTTAGTCTCAAATTCTTTATGATAAAAAGCTTAATTATTTTCATATATTTTTATTTGGCTAAGCCGCGAATGAAATATTAATTTCATAGAATTTTGAATTGGAATCCCTAATTTGTTGTTTTGTTGTATATCTTGAACAGAAAAACAAAACTTCTACCGTAAGAGCGCTATATTTCTTTAGCTACGCAACCTTGATTGATGATGCTCTAGAAATTTAGTTTAAACATTTGCCGCAGAAGGCGAGATATTTGTTTTTCTGGTCACGTCATATCTTTGTATATACACTGTTAAGTTTACTGTAGGCATTGTTATGATGTTTGTATTATTTATGTAAATAGCTCATTTACTGTAAGTAGATTATTGTATCATACTATACAATTATCAATATAAAAATTCGGATTAATTAGTAAAATGTGGATATAATGTGTTAACTAAAAATAAAACATAATTCAATATAGTTCAAATTAGTTTGCTTAGTGATATTTTAAATGAATTTCTGTGTCGTCTGTAGATGATTTCTGTAATGTCGAAAGTCTACTATGGCAAAGCTACCCATGATGCGCATGTTTACGGAACTCGGGAGAACAAATAACATATGAACAAAATGCACTAAAGTGTTATCATACTCGTTCACTGCTTTTGTCACTCGATTATAGCCTTATTTGACATTTAATTTGAGTTGATTACGATCATCGGAAACTGAGCATAAGTGCGTTTTTGAGGCGATTCCATGTTGATGCCGATCATCGTTTTAGATCGCGACTACCCTGTCTTATCAGTGCTAGCCCTCAAACGTCTGCATCGTGTAGCGTGTACATATACAGCTGTTGTCAGTTACCTTAACTGTTTGCATTTAATTGTGTACAGTCGCACATAATTTTATAAATTATAGCCTTTGAACATAAGTATGATATGCGAGTAATTACAAGTACATGTGCAATGTTATTTAATAATTGTGGTAACGAGTGTTTTGTTAGCAGTTGTAAGTAGAGCAGCTAATGTGAACTTTAAACCCACTTTGTTGTGTAAACAACGTTTGTATGTATATGTTTGCTAACTTAAATGCGGATATTTTGAGGACTGCTTTAGACATAAATCATTGAGTTTTTGCAGTTTGCATTCGGATTTTTAAAATTGAGGTTGCTAATTATACCCTAGGTAAGTAAAAAAGTGATCGTGAAAAATATCAATTTATCTATGCACGATTCCTTCCGTGGATAAAATTGATTTAGGTTTATAATACATAGTCGCAAAAACATACCATAAAAATAAACCGCACGTTTTAAGGTTTTGTAATTTTTGTATTTCAATTTTCATGGATTTGCTAAGTGCATTGTAGTTCTTTGTTTCGTGCCTAAGATCAGTTTACTCGTACAAAAATTAATAGTTCGGCCCGTAAATCCTTTTGTATATTAACGTTAATATCTTATCTGATAGTCCTCAAAATATTCCTTCTTTATATTATAAATATCTTATTATTATGTTGATGACTGTTCAAGCCCATGCATTCCTGTAGTTAACGAGATTTGATTATGTAATCAATTGTTCACATTTGTATAAATACGAATGTGTCAGGTTCTAACCAATGATACGACCAAAGATGTAGTTCATTAAAACCTTGTTCAAGAATATTTTGTTGTTTTATTTATCATCACGATCATTCTATAATAGAAAACGTTTTGGACTCTATGGTACAACTTATAAACGAGTTACGATTGAGAATTGCAATATTTTGGCCTACACTGACGTGCTATATAGGGTGTATAGCTCCATTCCTCTTTCTCGCCCGGAGCATGAAAGCTTATAGTATGTCATCGTAGGCAAACTGATTATTGTGTTGCTGCGATTTCAACCTCAGCTGTTTCCTCCTGGCGTAGTAGATTGGAGTACCAAGAGATGATTCCGCATCTGTTCTTTTGTTATAGTAGGTAAGTTCTCGCTAAACTGACCTTCTACAAGAGCTGGTGAGTCGCAAATGAAGCAGTAAGTACCTTATACATAGCTTTACAAACAAAATTCTTAAATGAATAAAGTATTAAGATTAGGTGTCTAATCTACGCTAATATTATAAAGAGGAAAGATTTTTTTTTTTGTTTGTTTGTTTGTTTGTAACGAATAGGCTCCGAAACTACTGTACCGATTTCAATAATACTTTCACATATAGAAAGCTACAATATCTACAATTTATTTGAAAAAAATTAGAGATCCGTAAAAAAAACGCAATATTGTAAAAAAAATATAGAGAAATGAAAATCTTTTTAGGCGTGCGTTGCGTAAACTATTGATGGTAGAACAATATGATGTAGGTACTACAGGTTTTACACCCCGGCGTCTGTAGTACACCCCGGCGTCTGTAGACCCGAGACGGCGTGCAGTTTTAGTCGGGAGTGAGAGTAGGAGTGAGAGTGGGAGTGAGAGTGAGAGTGGGAGTGGGAGTGGGAGTGGTAGACGGAGTCGGAGTCGGAGTCGGAGTGGGAGTCGGAGTCGGAGTCGGAGTCGGAGTCGGAGTCGGAGTCGGAGTGGAAGTGGAAGTGGACGCAATAAGCGACTTCCACGCGAGCGGAGCCGCGAAAAATTAGCTAGTTGAAAAATAAATAAGTTGTCATAAGAGTTTCTTGGTGAGAGTATCTACGGAACTTGCGCACGTATGGCACGGCACATGCGAGGCTTAAAACAGCAACTAGTGGTGTTTTATTAATAACCTTCAAGCAAGTCGTGCACACATTTACCACCTTAGTACTTACTGAAATACGTAGAATATGTGTAGATTATAATTAGATTGTAACTAACTAGGTATCTTTTAAAGTAGGTGTACTATTTAGTACTATTTCCATGACATAATAGAGGTCAACATAAAAAATGAACTGAGTAATATTTCGTTGGTCACGAACAAATGGACAATAAAACAGTCAATGAAAGAGAAAATACGTTATCAACTGTTGAGGTTCCGGAAATTCGAAATCTCTCTCTCGTAGTGGGTGAGAATGGAGAGTAAAGCGGTCTTATATCGGGGACATAAAAATGTCGGCCGTGCCACCATTGTAGCATTCGCTGATAGCACCTGAGGAGTACAGACACTGATTGTACTGTCAGCATAATAAAAATAAAATTATTAATTACTTGGCTAAATGCCTTAAATAAATTTTAAGTAAGTAGATATTTTTATCAACTTTTAACATATATTTTTGTTGGTGCTGTAGTTACTATAGCACTAAAATATACCAGTATATAGTATACTGGTATATTTACTACTCGTCATATACGATTTTTCTTGTTTAATGAATTTCATATTAATACATGAAATTCATTGATGTCATAAATGGAAAATCAGGATTCCAAGGGTGTTTTGATAATACTAAGATGACAACCAAGCATATTTAGTCTAGTTCACAAGTTGAGAATGGTCTAAAAGAGAGATATTGCTGCCGCTGCAATAGTATATTGTTGAAAATTTCCTCCTTTTCAAGAATCTCTTCTTAAAAATTCTTAAATATTAATAGTCTATGAAATATTGTCAAAAAACGGAATGCCTTTTTTTTTTCATCTTTAATTGTTTATAACTTTTGCAATTGTTTATGTGCTAATACAAGTTTTTCGCACATTTTTCTGAGCGCCATTCCGAATCCAATGAGGTATCACACATAATTTAACGAGCAATATCTCTATGACGTATGGCTCGGAGTGCTGGACTACACTTAAAAAGCACGAACAGCAAGTGCATACAGCAGAAATGAAGATGCTCCGCTGGGCTGGTGGTGTAACGAGACTCGATCGAATACGCAACGAGTACGTGAGGGGATCCTTCAAGGTGGCTCCAATTGCGGAAAAGATAAAGGAAAACAGGCTCCGATGGTATGGGCACATAATGAGAAGGGATGATAGCTATTCCGTAAAGACAGCGCTAAATATAGAAACTAAGCGCCGGGGAAGAGGTAGGCCCCCAGCAACGTGGTGGTCAAACATACAAAGAGACCTGAAGACGCTGAACCTGACACCTGAGACAACCCAGAGTCGTACACTCTGGCGCAAGTGTACAAGGAGGCCCGACCCCAGATAAAATGGGATTAAGGGCAGGACGAAGAAGAAATCTCTATTTTAGATCATTTCAACTTGTCGACTAGACTAAATAGAAGATGGCGCTGAGGTCGCATTGATGGAGGTTATATTATTTTATTATATACTCATGCCTGCGTATCATTGAAGCCAGGCAGAGGCATGTTAACATCCGAATTATAAACTTACATTTTGCATATTTTTATTCTATCTTTATAATGATTATGAAAAAAGTATCGGGAATTTAAAACGAAAATAAAAAGTAATTACTCTTTTTTTTTTGGTGACGGTATCAAGCGTAAACATTGTGCAAAGAGGAGAAAAATCACCCCAATTTCCCGGCACCCCGCCCTCATTGTCGGCTAGAACAGGCTGATAGAATTGTTATCAATACTATCTTTAATTTTACCAGCGTAAACAACCAACAATATGAGGATAGAACTACATAACTATCATTGAAGGCATTCATTATAATAAACGATAAACAGTTCATTAAACTATTGCAACATTTTTGAAATGTTAAAAATATCTAATATGATTGATTTATTTTTATCATTTAAATTAGGTAGGTATGTACCTGTTTTATTTACAATATCTGGGTTATATTTTTCGACATTTTCTGAACAACGAAACTGGGCGATAAAACGATATTATAAAAAGGCGATCTTTTTATAATATCGTTTTATCGCCCCTGAAACCCACAGTATACAAAATTTCATGAAAAGCGTTGGAGCCGTTTCCGAGATTCAGATATATTTATATACAGAGTGGACACGTGTGTGTCCAGCTGATTATTTCTTTATTTTTCAAGATATTGCAAAACTATGTAAGCTGCGTCGCTTAATCTATAAAATGAAAAACAAAAATAAAATAAAAGTTAAAAAAATATACGAGTATATAGGCATGTGGTCTCAATTTGTACGTACTTTATGTACACACTTAATGTTTTCGCTCTATATATATTATATATATACAAGAATTGCTCGTTCGTAAAGGTATTCGATAAATTAAATTTATTCAGTAAGCTAATGAACTTTTCTATTATCGTTATTATCGTCATCACAGCGTTAGTCCCGGTTGCATCCAAAGATTGCACTTTGGGGCCCAGGGCCCTCCTACATTGTCGCCTGATTTGGCTTATCTTAAATTTTGCGGAAGTGACTCTGGTCTGACACCCTAACCCCGAGAGAAAAACTTGGGCCAGACCCTCGTCTGTGAATGAGCAGGGGTGTACAGACTAGCAGGTAAGGTGGACGTATGCTCTAAAGATCTTGGTGGGGCCCATACACTCCCACTTACCCCACCCAATGAACTTCCCTATGCATTGTTTATTAAACAGGATAGTCTGTTCTAAAGTGCAGGAGAATGTAAAAGAGGTGACATACCCTCCAACCTTCCCATGGTCCTTCCCGCCTTGCGGCATAACGGACCGAATCACGGGAGACACAGCCGGTACTTGCGTTTGCTCTTTCCCGGCTGCGCTTCTTGAGGCTCCCTACAAATTTCTTGACGCGTCCCTGTTCCACCTGAAACCTCTCCCCTTTTTTTGGGGCGTCACAGTCACAAATACGGCGACCTTTCGCCTGGGCTCTTCCTGGGATTAGACTTACTGGGTGGCTCTTCGGTGCTGCCAGCGATGTGCGAAGACCTTGAGCCGCCTAAAACCCTCTTCGCTGTTCACCAGTTCACTATAGTGAACCGGTCCTTCGGATTTTCGCTCCCAGTCCCGCAGCATTTCATCTCTTATGTCCTCGTACATTGGGCACTCCCACAGCACGTGGTCCCTCGTCTCCTCGTCACCACTTTCGCAGCTGCAGAACCCTGACTCCACAAGCTTCATGCGGTGCAGGCGGCCGTTAAAACATCCATGCCCGGTCAGGATCTGGGACACCGCATAGTCCGGTTCGACCCATCCAAATGACAGCCGGAGACCGACCTCCGGAAAAAACTTAAATAGGTCCCTACCCTTATCCACAGCCGACCACTCGCTCTGCCAACGAGCAACGACCTCCCCCATGATGCGCGACTCAACAGCTCTGCGCTCCCCACCCAGGGCACCCACCGGGCGCTCCTGCGCGATTCGTCCCGCCCGTATGACCTCCAGGTCGGCCGGCAGCACACCTGCTAGCACAGGGAGAGCTGAAGTGCTGACCGACCTGTAAGCCTTCGTAAGGAGTGTTAGTGCTGGTCTCTGGGTGCGCAGTAGGGCCCTCCTTACTGTGAACGCTGAGGCACGTCTCCACCATACCGCGGCGGCATAGGTGACTGTTGCCGTGTACGTCCCAAAGTATAGGACTCTAAGTGCCTTGTATTTCACCCCCCATGAGGAGGAGGAAATCCTTGACACTTTTCCGAAACAGTTCGAGGCCCTCACGCCTATAGCGTTAGCGTGCTCCAGGTATGATTTATTTTCGTCAATGATGACTCCCAGAATTCGAGCCGACGTCACGTGCGCGATGGACGCACCGTCCATGCGTATGATTGGCGACCGCTTCAATTTGCCTTTGATTGTTAGGGCTTTTGATTTACCGGCTGAGAAGCTGAGTCGATTTCTCAGTCCCCAGTCGGAAATCACCCGTAGCGCTGCTAAGGCGCTCGACTCAATCGCAGCCCTGGACGATGCCTCCACCACGACCGTCACGTCGTCAGCGTATGCTACCATACTGACGCCCTCCGGCATCGGCAGCCGCAGGAGGTCGTCGAGGAGGAGGTTCCAGAGGGCGGGCCCCAGCACCGATCCCTGTGGGCATCCCATTGTGGATGTCTTCCACACCGCCTGCTGGCCCACGATTAGCCCAACTTGGCGCTCCGTGAAGTAGCTGCAGATAGCACGGTAAATGTTTGGCGGGCAGCCCGAGTTCTTCACTTTGAGGAGGGTCATGGGCCACCAGGCGTTGTCGAAGGCCCCTGATATGTCTAATAGGACAATTTCAACATAGGTGTGAGCCGAGGAGGCCGCCCGATCGAGAATAGCGTTTATCGCCGATACTGTCGACCTCCCCCGCACAAACCCATGCTGGTCCGGGGAAATGGACCGGTGTAGGCAGGGGGCGCAGGCGATGATTGCCCGTTCCAGGATCTTGCCCAGAATTGGCAGCAGGGTGATAGGGCGATATGCCTTGGGATCGGATGGAGGTCTGTCGTTTCCCTTTGGCAGCACCAGCAGCCTGCCCCTCTTCCACACCGAGGGAAAAACTCCCTCCCTGATGCAAGCCTGGAAAATGGCTACCAGCTCTGATCTGGATGCTCGCCATGCAGATTTGATTATTTTGGCCGAGATGCCATCCAAACCGGGGGCCGTGTTTGGTAGGTCTCCGACTATCCTATGGAGCGTCTCCCCGTCCGGCGGATCACAGTCCATCCCGGGAGGAATGCAGGCCGCCGCCAATCTGATCTTCCTGTGGTAGATTGTGTCCTCGTTTGGGCTATCGTCCGGGCACAGGGAGTGTATTAACGCGGACATGGTATTATTGGCTGTCAGCGGTTCCCCGTCCGCTCCACCTACAAGCCCGCAGATGATGTTCCGAGGAGGACGGATTCGGCCTGTAGCTGCTCGGTAGGCCATTCCCCATGGGTCCACGTTCCCCGTTTCCGCGATGTTTCGGTTAAATGTGATTTCGGCGCTTCTCATCGCTCTCTTATAGTTGCTGCGTGCGCCGCTAAGGGCATCTCTCAGGAATGGCACGCTTATGTCCCCTTTTTTCCTGGCCCGTTGCCAGGCCCTGCGGGCATGGTAGACCGTGCGCCTAAGTGCATCAAGCTCCGGCGACCACCATTCGTAACCAACGTTACGCTTCTCCTTCCTTACGCCCAAGCAGTCCCCTGCTGTGCGTGCAAGGACGTCGGAATACTCCGAGCATATTTTTTCGGCTGGGCCACTAAATTTAATTTTCCCCACTCGATAGTGGAGGGTGGAACGGAAAAGTCCCCAATTTACCCCGACTTCCCTGAACGACGGCTGTTCCACTAGTTCAGGCGATGTTCGGTGCGGTAGTGGCAGGGGCTGTCTGCCCGGGCCTCCAATCTTGTAAGTGATCAGCTGGTGGTCACTCACGCTCGCGCCCTCGTTCACTCTCCAATCTGTGACCGTAATCCCTCTGGTGCTTATTGTGAGGTCAATGTTTGATTGCCCCACTGGTCCGCTGAATGTTGGTGGCTGCCCTTCGGTGTTGTGGATGATGAGAGAACGTCCCAGAATGAAATCTTCCATTTGTTCTCTGCGATAGTCCGCGTCGCGTCCTCTTCCCTGGTATTGTGCGGGAGAGCAGTGCCAGAGTGGAGAATGGGCGTTGGAATCAATCCCAATCAAGATAGTGCTTCCTGTCAGCCTGTCCAGTACCGCCGACAGGTGTTCTAGGTGCTGGCCCACACGGATGGTGTTATTCACAGCCATTGCGTACGGTTGCGTTCCTGCTTTTCGGCAAACACTCGGGCGGGGCAGTCCAGCGCTGCCGTGCGGTGGCTGTTGGCCTCCGGCCGCTTAAATTTCTTACATGTGGCGCAGCACATAACTTCGGACTGGCACTCTTCCGCTTTGTGGCCGGCTCCCGCGCACTTTCCACAGATCATAGAGTCGGCCCTGCAGTGCTTTTCCGGGTGGCCGTATGATTGGCATTTGTTGCAGCAGGTCACTCTGATGAAGTCGCAAACTTCGGCCTCATCCCACCCGATATAGACCCTACCGAGGGAGACCAGGGTGTCCCTCATGAGCGGGGAGCATTCAAGGACCACCGTTGTGCGGCCTCCGTCGCGCCGACCCTTCTTAAAGGCGACCTGGCATTCCTTGCCGACCTTTTCCTCCGTCCAAGTTGGGATGTCCTTTAAGTTGATCCGATATAAGTCCTCCATGACCTGGCTGTTGTCGTAATCAGTGCGGAGATTGCGTATGGCGACTAGTGGTTTTTTAACCTTAGGGTCTGTAACCCTCAGTGTAGGGGGTGCCGCTGCCTTCAACCTTTGGGCCGCCTCAGCCGATGCTGTCTGGACCACGACCCCAGCATTACCTACACGTCTGACGCTTTGGATCCTTATGCCGGCTTGCCCCGGGGCGATAGCGCCAACCAGCTCCTTTTTCGTGTCGTCCGAGGATTTGATCTGGTCGTTGGCGGGGTAGAACAGCACGCTGGGGCCCTTCTGGGCAAGCTCCATGGGAGGCTTGCCTTTGGGTAGTTTCAGCCTGTTGGCGTAGGTGTCCGGGAACTCGCTTTGTGCGGATGCCATCTGGTGGGAGGAGCCAGCTACTCCGCCAGCAGCCGTTGCCGCTTTCAGTTCGGCGCTTGCAACTGCCAGTTTCATGTCAGCAACTTTTTGCTGCGATTCCGCCAGTTTTATGTTTAAAGCTGCCACCACTGCCAGGATCTCCTGGTTGAAGGTTGCGATCAGGCCCTTGTCGGTCAGGTTCAGCTTGTTGGTGGCGTTTGCCACCGCAGTGATTCCTTTTACAGCACCATATGCCCGGTCTAGTAGCGACATCTGGTCTAGGGAGGATAATGAGTCCTCTGAGGGACCCGCAGAGCAGATCGCTGTTGGTGGGGCCCCAGTCAGGATTCCACCAATGGGGGGTGCCGATGCCTTCCGGGCCGTTTGGATCCTTCTCCTGATGGCCTCCTGCTCCTCTTGCGGAGACGTTAGCGGGCGCTTTCCCGCTGCCGACGGTGGGAGCTGTTCCGGGGGGGGCTGAGGTGACTCTATGGGGGTACTAAAGAGACCTGGGGGGGTCCGTTGGAGGGACTGCCTTGGGCGGAAACCAGATTCGTGCGCGGCACTCTCCATGGCGAGCAGTTCCGTCTCCTTTTCAGCCATTTGTTCCTCAAGTAAAAGAGGTGACAGTATATAATAAAAAGTGTTAAGTGTGGTGACAAACCTCAGCAGCAGTTCTCAAGCGTGAACACTATTAGATGCGTGAAAAATGGCGCCAGACGACGAGAAGCGACGACGGCCCGCAAATCAAAAATGAATTCGTTTGGCAAAAATAAAAACAACATGACAAAATAGGAAACCTGCCGCACACCACTGATGGCTTCTTGCAATAATTTCCGTTATCAATAAACACGTTTTTCTTTTTCTTATCATCGCACGAACTAGGATGGTTGGGAATAAATTGAAATACAAAATTGATTGTTGACTTTTCCCGGCCGCTTTATTACTGTCACAAATGGGAAAGAGATTGAACATTGCCCCCCACCCTGATAGGCTGATTTGATGATTGTAACGATTTATTATTGTATGCTTAAAACGATTATAAGAATGTACATATTGTTTATAATATAGGAGCTTTTTTGTGCCTTCCTGAAGAGTTGAAGGAAGGTTAAACTAGTGATAAAAATTAAAGCATATAAATATATTTTCATAGTTTGGGATGCTTTTCAACTGATTGTAATTCGGAGAGAAAAGGTATTCACAGTTTTTCTATGGCCTTTAATTTTTGTGACTAGTTACGTAGTGCCAGCAAGGCTCATCGTACAATTTAAAAGCGGAATGGTCACGTTCTTCTTTTATAAGGAATCTCCTCTCACAGATACTCAAACTGTGGAATCACCTTCTCCCGTGATTTCTTTAGAGATTATACAGTATGGGTCTTTTAAAATATGTTTCTTGTAAATATTTCTTCAGTGAGTTTCAATAACTGCTAAACATCTAAGGGACCTTATGTTTACCATAGTAATCATTGTCATCATATCAGCGTTGGGTCCCGATTGCATCCGAAGCCTTTACCTCGGAGCTCGGGGTTCGCTTTTCAGCTTTTCCTTCTCTGCGTCGCACGATTTTGGGCATCCATGTTTATCATAGTAGTACACTGGAATAAAGAATATTTACAAGGATATTTTGTAATTTCCCAAGTCTCGGGAACTTTCATGTACATAAGATGATCAAGGGAGCTTTTTATCAGTAATCTTGTAAGTAAAAAGAGAAACGCTGTATCAATATTAAATAGTAGGTTAGCAATTTAACTAAAAATCTATGTAGGTATTACACTTCGATGAAGCAATAGTCGCATTGAACGACATATAACCAGTGCCATCTAGCGAATATAATCTCGACTAATATATACCGCAACAACTGCTCCTGCGGCTATAGCTTAGTAGCTACAGGCTAGTGGCATCGGCTAGTAGCTACGGTCGAGGGTTCGAGTCCCGCCTACTATACCAACGTGAACTATCTCTTAATACAGGCAATTTTACTTAGCTGCAGGGGTTAATGAGATTCAGTATATCTTAGCAAAAATCAAGAAATCAATATATAAACACATCTTTACGTTGTTAGATTGAATGATTAGTTAAGACTGCATTTGATTAAATTTCCGAGCCCCTTAACTTTCATTGCAGTGCATGAAAAATGAAACACAAAGTGTACCTATTTCTTATTCTTATCGTGATGAATAGCCAAGCTATTATTTTTATGAGCTATTCCCTGTTTACATTCCTTAATGCCCGGTCAGGATGAGTTAACGACAGTTGTCAGTTCTTTTACCCCACGGCTAGGGATTTATATAGGCAAATGGTTCTTACACAACACCCATCTAAGAAGACCCCTCAGCTGACATAAAAAAGCGTCTATTTATCCACTTTTACCTAGTTAAGAAACGGGCAAGGGGGTCTTTGTAATATAGACAGTTATGCCCCCGATGCTCCTATTTTTATTTGAGTTTTAATTATTAAAAGTTTTATGAACTGCTTATTTCTTTTTATGAGATTGTTGAATTAATTCCTTTTGTTTGTTAACTCAACCCTCCTTGTATTATCTAATGCTAAAAGTTGTTTTTATTTTGTCTTAATTACTTTTAAAATTAAAATGTGCTGAACAAGGTTGGCAAATTTATTATTATGACTGTTCAACCTACATGAATATATTCATATGTATGTGTTACGTTAGTAAACCTTTATGAATCAGGTAAGTCTACGATGTCCATATGGATTGAGAGGCCATTTTGCGTATTTCATACATTATATACTTACTAGCTAATCAGGCCAACTTCGTTCCGCCTTAGAATCAAGTTATATAGGCTACCATATCAGCTGATATTCGTGAATGTCCCATATTTTTAAGTATCCTAATTGCTAGTATAGGCACAATATCCCGAGGGGTTCATTTCAAAGCTGTAGAGGGCCCAGAATCAGCCAGGTGTGCGACTGAATTGCCTTATTTGGCCACCTTACACCCCGGGATTAGAGACCCGAGATGGCGTGCGGTTTTGGTTGGTTCGAGTCCGACATAATTTCCCCCACCCTGGCCAGCGATGGGGTAATCGCGGGGATAACAGCAAAATGATAATTTGACATGTAATGTGAAATTAAACTGTCCAAGAATCAACTTTGGCCTTGGTTCAATATGTAATAGATTAATAGAAATCAGCAAAATACTAGCTGCCTTTCATTGGATCTCAAAATGTTAATGACACATAATATAAGGATCTACTGGATTTTTTATCAGAAATACTAAACCGCATTAATACAAACGGACGCTGAGGTGATTGCTATTCGATAAATTTCAGGGGTTTTGGTAGACAAGTCATTACTGTTTATGTTTAATAAGTTTAAAGTATTAAAGTACGTGGTATATCATACCGTTTTCAGTTCACGTCTTTCTCGGGTGATAAATTCCAATAAATATGTTTTATATTCATTTCGATTGACTGGGTTATTCCCAAATTTACCGTTATCGCGTCCGCTGAATATCATAAAACATTTTAAACTTCGCAAAGAGATATTGGAGTCGAATCTTCATTCGGAGCCGTGGGTTCGACGTAAGTAAATTTAACTTTAAAATATGCATAACAGTTTTCCGATGCGATCCCCTTTCGAATTTAAACACATCGAGTCGTATTAAGATACATTTCGATTCAGTGCACTCGAGGAAGTTGGGAAGAAAATACTGTTCAGTTTAAAGATGATGCAGTTGCCAGTTATTATTGGTATTATAATAAGAATATTGTTGCAAAGGGGGCTATGTATTTTCTACATTTGTATTTTATACATGCACGTCATGACTGCATTATTAAATGGTTATAAGAAAAGAGATAAAATCGTCACAGAAAGCTATCCCTCTCCCAAGAATCTAACGATTATGTAAATTATTATGAAGTTGGTAAAATATACGAGATATTAAAATGAGGAGCTGAAAAATTTAATTTATTGTTATGGATATATTGAGATGATAATAATAGCAACGGTAGGTACAAAACTAAAAGCTTTGGAGATATGATTGTAATAGTTGATATGATTTTAAAGACGATATTATGAGGATCGTTTTAAGTAACAAAGATAAATATTATCGTGACATGCGAAAGCGCCTTGGTATACTCGGTATAGGTACTCTCGGCAGCATGATTGCGGCACGGGAGAGGTTCAGAACTCTCCCGGCCCGCCGAGTCCGCAACATGCTCGCCGCGCGTCGCAGGCGACTCAGGCGCCGGAGGTCGCTCAACGACCTCCGTCTTCCATGAGCGCAGGCCTGGGCGTGGCAGGTGAGGCCGCCTGTCACCCCAGCAGAAGCAGGCCGGGACGGTGGGGCGACTAGCGCCCCTCCCCCAAACCGGGGTAAGACGGGGACACCGTGGAGATGGCCCAGGGTCAGTCGGGGTGCGAGGGATATGCTCTATGGGCAACCTTACACCCCGGCGTCTGTAGACCCGAGACGGCGTGCGGTTTTAGTCGGTTCAAGCCCGACATAACCGCCCCCGCTGGCCGGCGGGGGGTATCCGAAGGGATTTCCGCACAAAAAAAAGGTACTATGCAATACTTTTGAGTAATGTCGTACTAAAGTTTCATAGCAATCGTATGAATGGCATGATCAAAAATAAGGGATAAACTAAGGAACATTTCATGTATTTGTGTATTTTGAGCTTTTAAATTATAAATATATTCTTATATTGTGACCGAACTTTTCGAAACTTTAATAACTGTATATGTTATAAATATTAAATTAAATATAAAACGTATTTAATATATGTTACAGTTATTGAAGTTGCATTTATTAAATTTTAATGAATGCAACTTCAATAACTGTAACATATATTTATGAGACCAAATTTCATTTATGGACAAATTGCAAAGGGCTTTTGGTCGTCGGTTTAAGGTAAATGTACTTAACCACGACTTATGGAATGCAAATAAGGAGCTTCGTAAAGAGACCAAGGGATTTTGAGGCAACGATGTTTTCCCTAGATATGATAATTAGTTTAACAAGACACTAGGCAGGCTATATCTGCATAATATATAGCTTCAGTCAAAGTTTATGGTCACAAAATTCAACGTTTTTGAGCAAGTGTTATACGATCTCGCGTCATTCGATTTCAAGTAGGGAACCCGTTTGATACTTCGTGGCATTATTATCAAATCCTTTAAGTGTGGTTTGAAAAAGGCCGTCAAGCTGAAGGTTACCATTGTGACAATATTGATGTCTATAATGGTGACTCTCATTCCTGAGAATTTTGCTTGCCAACAGGCGAAGTGAAGTAGTCAATATTGACGCGACCAATTTAAAATAATATATTCAAGAGGAGCGGGCAAAGGGGCACACAATGCTACAATTAGGTTGCCATGGTAACTGTTGGTCTGGCATGATCTGACAAATGACATGATATTTTTTCTATCTATCTTCAAACTAAAAAAGTGGATGTGTGGTGTGATAAGAATAAAATTAGAAATGAGTACCTTTTTTTTTTTTTCATTTTTTTCGTGTGGAAATCCCTTCGGACACCCCCCCGCCGGCCAGCGGGGGTGGCCATGTCGGGCCCGAACCGACCAAAGAAATGAGTACCTGCATTAGAGAAAGTTTAAAAGAAGCGCCGATCACAGAGAATTTACAAGGAAATAGCTTATACCGGTTCCGACATTTAACACGTAGAGATGTAAGTAATGTCATAAGGAAGGCATTAAATATGGAAGTGGATGGTTATAAGGGGAGAGGAAGACCTAAGTGGAGATAGACGGACTATGTGAAAGATGATATGGCTAGGAGGGGATGACTGCAAGCAGAGATGAATGGAAAAAGCACTCTTGTTGCGCCGACTCCAAATATATATGATGCGATTAACTTTCATTAAGTGTACAAGCTGTTGCCGTGCGTAACAGAGGAGTCTAAAATTGTTTTGCCTACAGCCTGCAGTCAACAGCTCAACTAAAACTGGAATCCGTATAAACAGTTATCACCAAGATCTCAGGTAAGAATGTGTAGCTTCGCCTTGGCTGTTCAATCTTTTCATGGATAGCTTTTTGCATGAGTGATATGAAAGGCATCACTCCCTTTTTTTCATATGGAATAAAGATGGGAGACCTGCATGTTAAGTGCCTCTTATACGCCAATGCTCAAGTTATACTTGCATCATCGGCACAGGAGTTGAGAACATTATGAATGCGACCTTTAAAGCGAAAGGTATGAAAGTGAATGCAAGAAAGACGAATGTTATAGTTTTTGAGAGAAAGCAAGATATGACTGAATGTAATGTTATGATTGAAGGTGAATGTGTAGAACAAGTGTCAGAGTTTGAATACTTGGGTAGTTTGTTCACAAGGGATACAAGATATTAGGTCTTTACATATGAAATTGCCGTTTTTCTTGAAGAAATTGGAGGAAACCCAATTTTCAGTACTTACATTTTTGCATTTTTTTTAGGAATGACAAATCCAAATTTTATGTTTTTTTTTGTGTATGAATGAGACAACATTAAGCTAACAAACAGCAACATTTATTACATTTTTGAAAAGTGACAGCTGTTAAGTAATACCACAGATTACATAATATTATTCTAATACAGATACACGAACTAGAACAAAAATTTGAAGCCACCGTAAGTCGTCTAACGGCGGATCCCAATATCGTATCTCCAATCGAGAGATAGAATCAATCCAAGCTGTATTTGATCTGCAGATCGATCTGTAATCTACATCTCAATAACAAAGTTAACAAACCTCAATCGAATTGTGCAAAAGATTGCAGACCGATCCTTTCCCTCTCATACGTTCCATTTTATGCAGATATATGATAGATAGATGTCTACAATTATTATAGATTCCATGCAGATTTTGTACACAGAGATAATAGATGGCGTTGTTTTAAATTTTCATTCACTTCAAATAATTTCACCCGGACTTTGGGGCACTGAACGGGTGTCTACGTAAACTGCATACGGTCGTCAAGGTCAAGTAACAGAGCGTCGAATGAGAATACAAGCTAAAGCTTTAGACTGGCTATCAGCGTATACGGGAGGAATAGCGGTAGTTTTTTTATTGCCAGGCTATGAAATTTTCCCATAATATCCTACTAATATTATAAATGCAATAGTTTGTGAGTATGTTTGTATGTATCTTTGTTGCTCTTTCACGCACAAACTGCTGAACGGATCTGGCTGAAATTGGTACAGGGATAGATTATGGTTCGGAATAACACATAGGCTACTTTTTATCCCGGGAATAGGTTCCCATGGGTTGCGGGAACGGGATCAGAATTTAACGCGGGCGGAGCCGCGGGCAACTGCTAGAAAGTCTAGAGAGGCGACACGGAAGCCTCTCGTACCGACTGACGCAGGTGATCTCCGGGAAGGGGTGCTTCGGGGACCACCTGCATCGGATCAGGAAGGAGCCAACGCCTGAGTGTCATCACTGCGATACGAGCGAGGACTCCGCGTGGGCCTCCCCCATCTCCTTCTACGAGCATGTAATGCTCGCGAAGGAGATGGCGGAGCGCGCCCGGGAGAGATTTAGAGCTCTCCCGGCCCGCCGAGCCCGCAACATGCTCGCCGCGCGTCGCAGGCGACTCAGGCGCCGGAGGTCGCTTAACGACCTCCGTCCTCCATGAGCGCAGGCCTGGGGGTGGTAGGTGCGGCTGCCTGTCACCCCAGCAGAAGCAGGCAGGGACGGTGGGGTGAATAGCGCCCCTCCCCAAATCGGGGACACCGTGGTTCCCAAACCCGAGGGGCCATCTCGAAACCGGAGATGGCCCAGGGTCAGTCGGGGTGCGAGGATATGCTCTATGGGCAACCTTACACCCCGGTGTCTTTAGACCCGAGACGGAGTATTTTTTGGATACCCATCCCAAGGGATTTCCGCACGAAAAAGAAAAAAAAGGTACCCATACAAACCAGTATACAAAATATTATATTAAATTACTTAATTAAATATTGAAGGTACTAACATAAAATGTATATTGTGACAAAAAAATATAAAAACATTATGTTTAATAATTTTAATTAGTGGTCCACCTAGGTCCTGGACCCAGCACAGGGGGGGTCCATGACCCCCATGACCCTCCCCCTGGATCTGCCCTTGCCAACTATATAGTCACCTAACGGGAGATGGACAAATAGTGATCTTTTAACATATTTTTAAAAGACACCAATGACTGTGCTCTCTTTATATGTAGTGGCAGTTCATTCCACAGGCGAACTGCCTGAATATTAATATATTGATCAAAGAATCTTGAAGAATGCACTAGCATTTCCAGTCTCAAATTTTCCGATGACCTCAGAAATCTTGAATGTGTGTCACGAAGGAACTTGAACCGTTTTTTGAGATAAAGGGGTGTACAAGGATTAAACAATATGCTGTATAATAAAGAAAGTATATGAGTATTCCGACGAAGGCGAATTGGGAGCCACTTGAGTCTGTTACGAAATTCGGATACGTGATCATATTTGCGTAAACCAAATATAAATCTAATACAGAAATTCTGAAGACGCTCAAGCTTGTCAAGTTGCTCCTCGGTGAGATCTAGATAGCTGACGTCGGCATAATCAAGAAGTGGGAGTAAGAGGGTTTGTGCAAGCGCAGTTTTGGTAGCAGTTGGAAGCAAGTTTCGCAATCTACGCAAGGACCCTGCAGCTGCAAACAACTTGCGGCTGACTTCCTGTAATTGATGACCCCAGGACAAAGTGTTATCAATATAAATACCTAAGTTCTTTACATTATCACTAATTTGTATAGGAGAACCATTGAAAATAACTTGGGGCAGCTGTGTATAGTCAATGCGTGACATCATCCAGGGGCTTCCAACGACAATGACTTGCGTCTTTTCGGGGTTTACCTGAAGTCCATAGTTGTTGCTCCATTCGCATATGCGGTCTAAGTCCATATTTATTATAGCAAATGCTTCTGACGGCTGATTCAAAGGCGCCTGCATATATATTTGAAGGTCATCTGCATAAAGGTGGTAGGATGAAAGTAATTGTTTTGAAATGGAATTTATAAAAACGGCGAGAAGTAATGGAGATAGAACGCCACCCTGCGGCACACCGACTGTTATATCGCACCATGAAGAAAAGGAATCCTCTATGCGCGTACGTTGCCGGCGGCCAGACAGGTAACTGTGAAACCAATCAATCACCGTTGGAGATATGTTAATCGAGCGCAGTATGCCTAGTAGGATTTGAAAGTCCACTGTGTTAAAAGCATTACTGAAATCCAATAGAGTAAGTACTGTTAGATTTCCTTTCTCCATGCCTAATCTTATGTCATCCGTAACATTCACAAAGGCTGTAATGGTACTATGTCCAGGGCGGAAACCAGATTGAAACATATTTAGAAGTGAATTTTTAAAGAGAAAAGCATTAAGCTGAGTGTGTACAAGACGCTCAAGAACTTTGGAGAGGAAAGGTAATATAAATATTGGATGGTACTGGGAAAAGGAAGACGGATTACGTTTCTTAGGCAAGGGGACAATCTGTGCTTCTTTCCATGCAGACGGGAAGAAGCCACTAGAAATAGAAAAGTTTAAAATGTGAGTTATAATAGGAAGGATCTGGTCTAGAATGGGTAGAATCATTTTACGACTAACACAGTCATTGCCAACAGCATTTGATGTATTTGACATTACGCTCTTCTTAACATCACAATCAGTGAATTGATCAAAGACGAAGGGAGAATAGTTAGGAGCTGGAAGTGACGGAAGATGGTTAAGCGTATTTACTTTAGCAGTCCCTCCAAAATTGGACGAAGATGAAAAATGCTGGTTAAGTGCTTCGAGGTCAACGTTTTGAGGAGTATCTTCTCTTGACTTTCCAACTCCTATGGTTCTCAAAAACTTCCATACTTTAGATGGATCACCGTTTTCGACGGAGACATGGATATATTGGCGTTGTCCATCCCTACAGACCTTATCGCAGTGATTTCGTATTGCGACATATTTTTCCAAATTATTGGAGGTTGGTCGGCACTTATATTTGTATTTGGCTGCAGCTTTTTTCGCCATAATGGTCTTAATGGCATCGGTAAGCCAAGGAGCTGGTAGATGCTTAATTTTAATTGCACGCACCGGTGCATGCGTGTCAAAAGATCACGAAGTTTATCATAGTTCATACTACCAAAATTGCGCTGCCTAAGAATTTTTGCCCTTGCCTTAGGAGGATGCAGTTTATAAGAAAGAAATATAAGGTCGTGATAGGAAAACATATCGGCATTGCATTGACCATGGCTAGTGACATGTTGTAAAGATGAGACTAGAATGAGATCAATAAGGGAAGGAATACAGTTAGGAAAGTGATGGGTAGCATTTAGAGGAAGAATGGAAAGATTGCAAGATTAGTGATGTGCGCCGAAAAGAAGAAGTACGAGAATCATTTTTTAGCTGGCAGGTGTTAAAATCTCCCATGACGATTGTATGACTGTAAGAAGGTGTTAAGTTTCCCAAAATGCGTTCAAAAGATAAGAAAAACTTAATATCTGATGAAGGACAGTAGTACACACCAAGTAGTACTTTGGTGTGATAAAGGTCCACTTCTAAAAAGATATGCTCACCCGCATTCGGAGGTGGTGGCTGTACTGATTTATCAATGATGCGAACAGGAATTTGCGTACGCAGATAAACTGCAATGCCACCAACACGACCGTCCGCGCGATCATTCCGGAATAAATGGAATCCTGGAAGAGAGTATGTAGAAGTTTCTAGAATGTGGATATACATAATTAGATACTTCTTTTTGTAAATACTATAAATAAAGTAAGTTATTATACATAAAAACCAGACGAATGCAAATATTTATATTCATGCACACAAATATTTGCACTGAGCGGGAATCGAACCCGCGACCTCTGACTTAGCAGTCGAACGCTCTACCGCTACGCCACACGGGTCGTTTGATTGCTCGGTGCATGTAAAAAAATCCAGGCTATCCTATGGTTGCCTGACATCGCGTTTAGCGATAAGGCCGTCCTTTGTACAGCCAACGACAAAAGTAGCCTAGCAAATTCTAATTCAGGGATCACCTTGGCTCTGAAACCATTCATAAAATAATAAACAGAATGTGAAATTAATAACTTTGTGCTCTGAGGATTATAATACTATTTTTATTTCTATTATTGATATATGTATTCCAGTTTAAAAAAGGTCATTTAATATTGTGTTTATTTTATTGCAAATGGTGTATATATTAGGTGTTATCAGCCTATATATTTTACGTATATGTTTATTATATTATCTGTGAATTTAACCAACTTCTAAGGTGCTCCCATAATATGGTGGGTCAAAATAATTTAAAATTAAATGTAAATCAATTAAAAATCCAAATCAGAATTAAATAGATTATGAAATCAAACAAAATGAAAAACAAAAAATTATTAAACCTATGTATGTGATCTGTGTTGTGGTGTTGGTGTGTCTGTGAGTGGGGGGTGTGGGAGGATGCGTGTGTGTGTGTGAGGGGGGGAAAGAGGAGGGGGGGGTTCCTGCGTATAAAAGTAAGGGTAGGGTCACTATTTAATATAGGTACTCCAGGAGTCTTTCTGTTTTAAGGTAAGTGAGTGATTTTAACCAGCCCGTAAGTACTTTTTTGCACTAATAATAATGTGAAGTGTATAAGTTATGTATTTCTTTATTCTGTTATATAGTCTCAATCTCAACACAAATAATTCGCATTATACGTAAGCACCACCATGTACTTATTACCATTGTAGGGTTTCGTATCGTAGGGTACAGTCAGCGTAAAAGGTTGATGATCGTATCCAGGTGTCAAAAGTAGGTGATGCTACAGAACGTCAAAAGTAGGTGATGTTACAAAGCGTTAAAAGTAGGTGATGCTACAGAGCGTCCAAAGTAAGTATTGCGATAAAGTTTCAAAAGCTGATGATGAGTACAAAGTCACCTTGACGTTCAAAATGGTGCGAAACTATGGAAAAAAATAACAGCCTAGAGCTATAAAACAAAATAATCTTTCATTTGCTATTGAATTCACACAATTCTATTGCTCATCTCACTAAACTAAAATAACTTTATTTGAATTACGTAATTTTGTTATAGTTGCCATCGGATTAAATTTAGATTTTAAAAAGGTAGTCTAGCTTAGACAGTTTTGTACAGGTCCCGATGCTTAGGTTGGGATATCGGGTAGAAGAGCTACAGTTCGGCTAAGATCGACTTACTTCGGTTTTGTAGAGCGTTTTCTCTGTCGTACATCGGACTGACAATAAACGTAGACAGATCGTGAACTATTGACCGGCTATCAGCGTATACGAGAAAGGAATAGCGATAGTTTTTTTTCATTCAATCAATTAACCGTCGTCCGTCCATCTTGCTGGGGGACGTCCTACCTTCCGTTAACCGGTTCGTGGTCTCTACTCTAGGAAACGTTTGCTCCATCGGCCATCGGTCCTTCAGCAGATGTGGCCAGCCCATTGCCACTTCAGCTTGCTTATTCTACGAGCTATGTCGGTGACTTTAGTTCTTTGTCGGATGGCCTCATTTCAAATTTTATTCTACAAAGAAACCCCAAGCATAGCTCACGCCATAGCCCGCTGCGTGACTTTTAAGTAGTCGTCGACTTAGCCTTACTGTCCATGATTCGGCACCGTAAGTCATGACTGGTAGGACGCACTGGTCGACCACCTTTGTTTTTAGGCATTGCGGTAAAGGGGAGGAGAATCCCGACTTAGTTTGCCAAATGCTGCCCAATCTAATTGGATTCTTTTGGTGACTTCTTTCTCGAAGTTGTTTCTACCGAGCTGGATAACTTGCCCAAGGTAGACATACTGTTGAACAACTTCGAGTGTCGACCCTTCGACGTCAATCGGTCACGGTGTGACATGTTCGTTGAACATATCTTGGTTTTGTCAAAGTTCACACCAAGACCGACGCGTCGAGAGGCTCCACTTAGGCTGTGCAGCATCTCGTCAAGCTGCTTCAGCGACTCCGCAACTATGACGATGTCGTCGGTGAACCGAATGTACTCGCCGTTTATGTTATACCCCGCCCAGTCCAAACCAGAGTCTTGAAGACGTCCTCCAGCGCGTTGATGAATAGTTTGGGGGATATAACATCCCCCTGTCTCACTCCACGCTGTAGGCTTATGGGGTTCGTCTTCTGGTCATGGAGCTAGACGGACATAGTGGCGGTCTCATATAGGCATCTCAGCACTTCGATGTATCGCCAATCAACACGACACCGTTGCAGAGCATCCAGAACTGCTCAGATCTCGATGGAGTCGAAGGCTTTTTGTAGTCCACAAAAGCCATACACAGCGGCTGATTGTACTCGTGAGTCTTTTGTATAATCTGCCGAACAGTATGAATGTGGTCCACGGTACTGTAGCCTTTTCGAAACCCGGCTTGCTCCGGTGGCTGAAACTCGTCGAGCCTGCTGGCAAGACGATTCATGACGACTCTCGAGAACAGCTTGTAGACATGACTCAGGAGTGAGATGGGTCTGTAATTCTTTAGCAAGGCCTTATCACCTATTTGAAGAACAGTACCACCGCACTCCCGCTCCATGCCCTAGGTGTTAAGCCTTGCTGGATGACGGCATTAAAAAGGCTCACTAGCTCTTTGAGCACTGGGACACCGCCTGCTTTTAGGAGCTCAGTAGTAATTCCGTCATCGCCAGGGCACCTGTTGTTCTTTGTTTGCTTGAGAGCCGCCTCTATCTCGCACTGCTCGACATGCGGTATTTCCTCGGTATAATGGCGCGTGAGTAAGGCTCTGTGGTTTTCATAGCTGTATCCCGTCGGTTTAGTCATCCGTGATGCATACAGCTGTCCATAGAACTTCTCGACCTCTTCGAGAATTTCGAACCTTGATGAGATGGTTCTGCCATCGTCAGTTTTAAGTTTCGTCAGATGGGGCCTTCCCAACTGCTGAGCGAACACTTTCGACCCCCTATTTCGCTCAATCGTATCATGAATGATGCGAGAGTTGAAGCGTCGGAGGTCGCGTCGTATCAGCTTTTTTATTGTTTGTTTTAAGGCTCTCCCATCTGACGAAAACGACTGAGTTGAGGGCTCATCACGCCTCTTCCTCATTATTTCGAGAGTCTTGGGTGAGAGTTTGGACTACTCTAGCTGTTTGTGTTTTCCGGGAAACAACTGTCGGGACACTTCCTGCATAGTTTTGACCCCTGTGTCGGTTTTCTCACCAATACTGCTTGTCCAGCATTGCAAAATGATTTCGAAGTTCCAGTTGAAACTTTCCGGGCCCTAGAGCTACTTGGAGCGGCGTAGGTCGGAGAGTAGACCGTATCATTTGGAATCTTTCAGCCTTAAGGTTGATATTTAAAGAGCCTCTGATAAGTCTAGATGATCACTTCCGGTGTTGAACCTGTTAATCACGGAGCCATCTCTAAATATGTGCTTACTGTCCGTAATGAAAAAGTCTATCTCTTTCCTTACCACGGAATCCCGGCTTTGCCAAGTCCACTTCCTATGGAGCTTCTTCTTAAAGAAAGTATTCATTAAGAAGAGCCCCTGGCATTCGAGAAAGTTGACTAGCATTTGCCCCCTGTAATTTCTGCGCCCCACTCCATAGGGTCAGATTCGCGTTCTTGTACTCCCACTTTGGCATTGAAGTCCCCCATAACAACGCTGTAGGTGGCCTTGGCGTATGATTAATTGCCTTGACAATGGCCTCATACACGGCCTCGGTGGTTTCATCTGGGTGGGTCGAGTTCGGCGCATATACCTGTATCACCTTCAGGGAACGCCTGTTAGTGATTTTTTGGACAAGGTACGCTACCCGGTTCGACACACTACCGACTTCCACAACGCTGCTAATGAGGTCCTTTTTGACCAGAAAATCGACACCTCCCTGGGAGAGCTAATCACCTTCTCTGAAGTAGAATAAGTCGCCTGACTCAAGGGTTATCGTATACTCCCCCTGTCTTTGGATCTCGGACAACCCCAATCTGTGCCAGTTTATGCGACCCAGTTCTATCTCCAGTTCGGCGAGATGATGGTCCAGCCGAAGGGTACTGCAGTTTTACGCTACCAGCTGTAGTTTTTGTTGGTAGCTTCCGGTAACTCGGAGATTCTTAGCACCCCCGCCCCGCCGATACCGCGACCGCTACCGTAGTCGGGAATAGTGGGACCACCGGAAACTGGGGGCCTTTTATTGTGGCTTCTATTCATGGGAGGGTTATAGCCTACTACTGCCACGCTGGCCAGACGGGTTGTAGAGGGTTTTGTTTCGAGTTTTCTTTCTCTTAGGTCAATTCGACCTTGGCAGAAGGCTTTCTAGCATACACCCCATTTTTCCCACAATTTCTTCATTGCCAATCTATAAATTCTACCCAGAATATAGGTAAACGCTCTTACTATAACAGGAGAATCGGCTCCAATATATACATCCTTTTTTTATTTCTACGTGCGGAAATCCCTTCGGAAACCCCCCGCCGCCGGCCAGTGGGGATGGTTATGTCGGGCATGAACCGACTAAAACCGCACGGTGTCCTCCTCAAGTGTCCATTGCCGGGCACCCCGGGAATATATACACCCTTTCAAATGTATTCCAAACAAAAGACATGTCAATTACAGTTAATGACCGTTGTTCGTGATAGCCTACCCCTAGTACGGTTCCGAATAGACTGCCACTTCGCGGTCGACTTCAGTGGACTGTATGTTGAGATGTGGAGTCGAAGAATGAAACACTTTGGATGGGTGGCTTGAATGACGTCAGCGAGGCATTGGATGGTCTTGGCCCAGCACTACCCCGGATGTACTATTTCCTGTTGAGCTTCCTTGTTCTTGACCGCGTACTGTGAGAGACTAATTTCCTAACAAATGGTCCCTGCTTTTATAGTTTTTGATAGTGCTGGCCTGCGATCCAAAGTACCTCACCTCCGCATTTCCATTTATTCATAAAACTCATATTATACATATTAATCATATACCATATATGTATACCTGTAGCAATAAGAGTTGCACGACAATAGGTATTTACGCTTGTACCGCTCGAGGTCGGGCCGCTGAATGACGGGCGGAATGACCCCTCAGACTTATATATGGCCCCTGCCTCCCGCGAGCTACTATATAAGAAAATGGCACCAGCCGGGGGAGCGCATATTCGCTTCTTACGTCGTGGGAGGCAGTCGCGGGGCGTAATTAAGCTTACATACTAGTATACAAAGTCGTATTTCCTATTTATACGAAGTTATGTTAGAATCTGAGTAATGCATTGTCGTAATTATATTTGCTACTTATGTTTTTCAGGGAATGTACTTTCTTTATTAAATTTGGCTCTAACATACTTAATTACTCAGAAAACTAACTCATAACAGTAGTAAGCTTATCTTAGCTTAATATCAAAGTAATTACATAATTACGTTTTTAAATTACGTAAACCTAACATTTTCACAATTCATTCATTACATTCACGCTTACTAATCTACATGTCACTGGCACATGTGTCCATAGTCTATTTGTGTCGTGCACATTCTCCCGCCGTCGCTGACCCTTGTTCGTCTGCGAGCTCCGTTGGTAGCACGACGATCTTCTTCGTAGGCCTCCTCAGCACGTGTCCGCTGCTGGTGGTGACGTCCACGACTCGTACCTCGCCGTCGGCTCCTGGGAACACCCGGCCGACGCGTCCTCGCGGCCAGGTGTTGCGCGGCAGATTGGAATCGCAGATGATGACGACGTCCCCGACCTTCGGGGCGACGCCGGTGCTGGTGGGCTCCCGCCGGTGTTGCAATAGGGGAAGGTACTCCTTCACCCACCTCCTCCAGAAGATGTCAGCCAGGGCTTGAGCTCGCTTCCATTGTTGGCGAGCAGTCACGTCGTCTGCAGAGAAGTGTCCTGGTGGTGGCACATGGCAGTTGGGCCCGATGAGGATGTGGTTCGGCGTGAGGGCCTCGGGATCGTTAGGATCAACCGAGACATGTGTGAGGGGTCGCGAGCTGGGATGCTTTTCCATCATGGTGACACGAAGCACTTCCTTGACTGCTTTCACCATACGCTCCCATGCCCACCCCATGAAGGGTGTGGAAGGGGGTATGTACTTCCACACGATGTGTTGACTCGTAGTTTCTTTTTCGAGCGCGTCGAGTGCGGCCTCTGCTAGCTCCTTTTCCGCTGCCTTGAAGCACGTAGCGTTGTCACTCTTTTTCTTCGTGGTATCTTCTATCTCGGCGGGGCGGTGTGCAACGAAAGACTTATACACACGCGGCTTCGACCTTATCCATGCGAGTGCGGTTCGCGAGTCGCTCCAATAGGTCTTCTCTGTTAACTCGTAGTCGTGCTCTTCCAGGGTGGTTTGAGCCAGGCGCGCTGCCAGTAGTGCAGCTTGAAGCTCGAGTCTCGGCATGGAGGTGGGCTTCAACGGGGTCGCTCTGCTCTTCGTGGCTGCTAGATTGTAGCAGCGGTTGAGCTGCGTGAACCATTTGTACCCTCGTTCTTGTGGCTCTGCTGGGAGTGGGTCGTCCCATTCCGTCTTATAGCGCCATGTGTCCTGAAAAATACGTTTACTGGGAATTATTATCGGTGAGATAAAGCCGACCGGATCGAATGAGGCCCTTATCACACTTAAGGCTTCTCGCTTCGTTGGAGGTCGCGTGTTTGTTTCCACTTCACGCGGGATTTTCAAGTTGCTCGCGTTAAAGCCAAGATGATCTTCGTTGACGTGCCATGTTAGACCCAATGTTTTTTCTGTCTCTTGGCTGCCGAGTTCTTCTGTAGCACTGCTGTCTTGTGGCAGTGATAAGTCTTCTATCTCGGTGTCGCTTCTCAGCTTCCTTGTAATTATTCGGTATGTTCGCATTTTCTTCTTTCCACAGCAGTCCGGTCTCATATCTTCCATCTGGTAGCCGCCGGCTTTTTTCTTCGAGAATCTGCATGGCTCGTAGTTCGGGATCTTCTCGCGGGCGTCGGGGTTCAATGCCCAGTGACTCCAACTTGAAGTAATTCTTCACTGTATCTTCAATGGAGTCCTTTTCGCGCTGTTGTAACTTACCGCAGAATGACACTGTTGCAGTCACTGAACTGCTGCATCCGTGGAGCACCCATCCCAGCTGAGTGAGCGACGCCACAGGCTGGTTACGGCTTCCGGTGCGCAGCTGACGGGTTACGATGAGATGCCAGTTGTCTTGTCCTAGTAACACTTTGGGTGAAGCCTTTTCGTACGTTATCTTATCACGTATATCCTCCAGATGTTCGCAGCCGTTGAGATGCTCTTCATACACTGTATCGGGTGAGAAGCGGAGTCGGTCCATGGTGCGGGCGGTTAAGTCGTACTCTTCATCGGCGTACTTCCCTTTGATGAGTAAACTGACAGTCTTGCTCTCGTGCTTCATATCACTGTTTACGCCTTGGATCCAGATCTCCTTGGTTGGTCCGTCTGCCCCGATGACGTCGGCTATGGTCTCATCTATCAGCGTGATCGTGCTTCCCTCGTCTAATCAGGCGTAGGTATTGACGCTACCGCTTGGTCCCCTTAGTGTCACTGGTGCCATCTTGAGGTAGGCCTTGCACTGACTGCGGGGAACTGCTGCTGTGGCTACTTCTGCCGTTGAGGTCGTGATCTCTTCTTTCTGTTCTTCACGGTCTCCCGGCGGCATATCGCGATGCAGTAGTTGGTGATGCCACATCTGGCACCCGTTCTTCCCACAGACCGGTGCTTTGCATGTGACGCGTCGGTGGTTACCTCGAAGACAGCGATAACAGATTCTGTTCTTCTTGGCTTGGCACTTCTCCACTAGGTGACCCCTATCTTGGCCGCTCTGAGTGTTTTCCTCGATGTCTTGCCCCTTTTCCTTCAGGTTGGGTGCCGCAGCGTCATCCTTCTGTAGCCACGTGTTTATATGTACCGATGCCAGATCTTCCTCAGACCCGTCGTCGCTGCTCTCGTCCGATCTGCTCTATTTCTGTTTCGGCTTGTAGTTGCTTGAGCTTCAGTTCTGCCAAGCGTTGTTTGACCTCCAGTTCCTTCTTCTTTCTTGAACTGGTGGAGCGGCGTGACCTCGTGTCCAAAGGCCGCATGATGCGCTGTGAGCTAGGCTCCCCATATATAACAGCGCGGGTGTGGGGCGACACCTCTTGCGTCGTCCCTGACTCTTCAGTGGTCACAGTTGTGCTGGTCGTGGTCTGCTCGGAGCTGGCTGTGGCTTCCGACGCACCACTGTCCGCGTAGCTTCTGGCCTCTTCAGTGGCCGCAGGGTGTAGTACTGATCTTGGTACTGGTGCTGATGCTGATGCCGGTTCCTCTTCCTGACGACGCTTCTCTCCATCCCTGGTGAGAACCATTCTTCTTTCTTCAAGTTTATACTTACCTGGATCTTCGACGGATCGTGGACTTTATTGCCATCCCTTAACCCGACTCCAAAGGACCATAGATGTTCGTGACAGCCTACCCCTAATACGGTTCTGCATAGACTGTCACTTCTTCCTTAGTTGAAGAACGATGAAACGTCTATGGCTGGTAGCTTGACTTGAAGTTGACCTGGATCTTCGAACGACCGTGGACTTAATCCGGCTCCGAAGGACCAATGTTAATGACCGTTGCTCGTGACAGCCTACCCCTAGTACGGTTCCGAATAGACTGCCACTACTTGGTCGACTTCAGTGGACTGTATGTTGAGATGTTGAGTCGAAGAATGATACACTTTGGATGGGTGGCTTGAATGACGTCAGCGAGGCATTGGATGGTCTTGGCCCAGCACTACCCTTGATGTACTATTTCCTGTTGAGCTTCCTTGTTCTTGACCGCGTACTGTGAGAGACTAATTTCCTAACAAATGGTCCCTGCTTTTATAGTTTTTGATAGTGCTGGCCTGCGATCCAAAGTACCTCACCTCCGCATTTCCATTTATTCATAAAACTCATGTTATACATATTAATCATATACCATATATGTATACCTGTAGCAATAAGAGTTGCACGACAATAGGTATTTACGCTTGTACCACTCGAGGTCGGGCCGCTGAATGACGGGCAGAATGACCCCTCAGACTTATATATGGCCCCTGCCTCCCGCGAGCTATTATATAATAAAATGGCACCAGCCGGGGGAGCGCATATTCGCTTCTTACGTCGTGGGAGGCAGTCGCGGGGCGTAATTAAGCTTACATACTAGTATACAAAGTCGTATTTCCTATTTATACGAAGTTATGTTAGAATCTGAGTAATGCATTGTCTTAATTATATTTGCTACTTATGTTTTTCAGGGAGTGTACTTTCTTTATTAAATTTGGTTCTAACATACTTAATTACTCAGCAAACTAACTCATAACAGTAGTAAGCTATTTATCTTAGCTTAATATCAAAGTAATTACATAATTACGTTTTTAATTTACGTAAACCTAACATTTTCAGAATTCATTCATTACATTCACGCTTACTAATCTACATGTCACTGGCACATGTGTCCATAGTCTATTTGTGTCGTGCACATTTACGACAGAAGCTAAATTAAATAAATAGTGAAAAAGAAACTTAAATACACCCTAGTGTCAACGAATAAGGTTGGTTTTCATCAACCTGAGAAACTTTTTAGTACTCTTATCTATATATATATATATAAAATAACTTGTCCCTACTGACTGACAGACTGATAACTGACTGACTGACCTACAGACTTGAAATTTTGACAGCAGGTGTCTTTTATCTTACTTACTAAGAAAGGATTTTTGGAAATTTCATTTCTAAGGTGGCAAAATAAGGAATGAACGTTTGTATAAAAGTCCGTTATTTTCAAAGATACAATTTCATACACATGCATTGGTTAGAAATGAATGAACAAATGCATCAGCGTTTTTCAAAATTTTACCCCTAAGAGGGTGAAATAAGGGTTGAAAGTTAATATGGGAAGTTCGTAATTTTTGAAAAAAGAAGCATGATAGTTCAAATGTCTACTTTTGGTTACGAATAAATGAATAAGTGTACCAGATTTCTTCAAAAAATATTAGCATCAACTACTTTTGACACCTGGATATGATCATCAAATTTTGACGCTGACTGTACCTACGTAAATGGTGATAAGTACGTAGGTACCACAACTTACTTATGTTTAATTATTCTTAATTTGGTTTTTCCATCAATTTAGTATACTAGGTGTTGCCCGCGACTTCGTCCGCATTAAATTTTGAATAGAGCAAGGTATTTCACCATGTTTCGAACCCAACATGTATTAAGTTACCTATTTCATTGTTATATTTTCAATCATTTATCATGTTGGAATAGATGTTTACGTGTAACATCGAAATAAATTCTACCTGGTTGCCTAATATAATAGTGTGATGATATTTATTATCAACGGTTGAATTTCTAATCAACTATCTGTTACACGTAGGTTACTCTGTAGATTCGAGATTTCATATTTTACTGCTCATCACCTTTTAGCTATAGCGTGATGATTTATAGTCCGAACGTTGACCATGTCCGAGTTCTATCAAACTGCAATTCCGTGATGAAAATAATTCTGCTTTGTAATTACGAGTATAAAGGAATGATCAATAATAGATCTGGTCTATTTTACCTTGCTGCTCCTATCACACTTATAATAGCGTGATGAAATATAGCGCAGTTTTCATAAACTGCGCTATATACTTCACACATACCCTAGAAGAATGTTCATGCTAAATTTCAGCTGAATCTGTTCCGCGGTTTTCAAGTAATGCTCGGACATCGATAATAAGAGACAAACAGAAAAACAGATAAAAATTCCATAAATCACATTTTTGGCATCGGTATCGTTCCTAGAACTCAAAAATTATTTTTTCAAAAAAATATTCAATGTACAGTTTTCACCTCGTTACGATTTTATTATGTATAGATGTTAATAATATTATGTACTTCTGATGTGTAGTAAAAGCAGTTGAAATTTATTACAATGCCATCTATGGTCAAATATTTAAGTTATTAAATAAGGATCGAAAGCCATTTTCACATAACTACGTATTTGATAAGTTTAAATAGCTACAGGGATATTGATTAACCTAGTATTATATTTTAAAAACCTTTACATAGCTTAATATGACCAAAATAGGTATTTCTTTTATTCATTTTTTAAATTTGAGCCTATTAGTGTCATCTATTGGTGAAACTAAATACTAATTTTAGAATGTACTGGTTGGGTATGCATGGTAATATGAAATTTATCATCAAAATGGATAGTATTTAGGAAGTACTGTTTTTGAAGATCGAATTAATTTATCAAGCAGCCAATAAAAACAAAGTTTAATACAGAGTTATAAAATCTTGAAATCAACTTTCAAGCAAAATATAAATAATGGAAATAACTATTAAATTACAGGAATAACGAACTCATGAATTTTTAAGCAAATTTCGGCAATTTCATAGGTAAAGACCTATTATTAATAGGAGAGTGACTGCGGGAAATCGTGTGAATGGTGCGCTACACTCCTTCATGAGTGGTCAGTCAGTGCCAAAGAAGGCACGACTGGCGATTCATAACTGTGCTAGTCCCCACATTAATGTATGGATGTGAGGTATGGAAGTTGGGTATGGCAGAAAAATCATGAAAGTAGTGTGAATGCAGTGGAATTAGAAGATAAAAGTGGCACCTCAATCTAAATGTTTGGATTGAGAAGCAATGTCAGAATTAGGAACATCATAGATGAATAATAATTGTTATAATTTGGTATGATTTTGTAGTATACGAGTGTAGTTTGTAGATAAAATCCGTCAAAGTCTGGAGTCGGTAGTGTTAAAATTTAAAAAAAGCGCCATACATTATACGCCAGTGATATATGCCTATATATGGCTGTGACATACACCTTGTTATTTTTCAAAGAAAATTGAAATATGTGACAAGTCACATAAAAGTATTATATATTCTTGAATAACTATACTATTACTTACTTATTACTTAGATTTTTAGTAAATAAGCACTATTTACAATTACTACTAAATGATACAAAATATTTAAACATTCATCAAATGATATAAAGATCGAGGAGCCACTTTTACATTAGTATAACTTTTGATATATTTTACCCCCATTTTCAGAATTTCGCCTACAGAATTATTTGTTTTCCTACTAAATCAGGAGGTAAGGTTCCTTTCAAAATCTAGATATAGAGTAAGATCCCGCGCTCCGCAGAACTTACTCATTTTTACAAGGATAAAATGTATGGGACAATGTAATGTAGGTTCAAGCCCGACATAACCGCCCCCGCTGGCCGGCGGCGGAGTATCCGAAGGGATTTCCGCACGAAAAAAAAGAAAAAAAAAAGTGCTCCCGTCCACAGTTAAGGCGCGCACTTCCATGGTATGCAGTTAATTTCGGCCCATTTGCTGGCTTGTGCGGTACCAGTCCACGTTCCTTCAACCTCTTCTTATGGTTGAGTCACTTACAGCCACTTAAAAGCGTTAAAAGGCGTCGATTTCGTATATAAGGAAGTTGTTACAATAAATCTATCATTTCGCTCAGAAGTGACCCGATTTCTGCCAGATCCTGAACGGCGGGTGAACAAACCTATCTCCCGATACCTTTTGTAGACTCTATGAACAGAGGACAGACTTAGATGCAATCTTTCAGCCACAACACGCTCACTAAGTCCAGTATCCAGCAATGCCACCACTTGGGCGGCTTCTGCGGGCGAAGTATCCATATGTTTTGGAAAAAAAAACTTTTTTCCGACGTCCAAAGTCACAGTAAACAAATAAAGAAGAAAAAGTTTCAAGATAAACGCTAATTTTTAGTTTCTAAGGTGAGATGTACTCCAACTGTAATGGCCAAACTGCCAGCTATACAAATCATGTGATTTTTTGTCATGGAATGAAAATCCATTCCATATTTTATTTTTTTAACGAAAACTACCCACACACAAACTAGACAACTAAATAACTAGCACACACAGTACTCTTCAACAGTTCAAGTCGCTCAGAAGTTCACAGTAGTTCACAGTCGTTGCTTAAGTCGCAGGTATGAGTCCGGAACCGTGGTCCCACTGTGGTGTCCCACCGGTGGGACAAAACTTATTCGTGGTCCCACCAAACACACACTTGACCGTTATAACCCTCTAGAATCGCTTCGGTAAGATATGCGTTCGCTTTCGCTTCTGAAAATAAACTAACTGCGTGGCGATAGCTGGGCGCTGTTATAGCTCTTAATTCGGAGGGTAGAATGTTCCGGAATCATCTACACGTTAGGTATCTAACTAGAGCGTTCGAGAAAAGTACCTACTTTAGTAGTAGGTACAGTCACGCCGACGGTCGAGGTCAATAACCTTGTATTCAAGATTTGTAGGTAAAGTAGGTATAGGTATTTGAAGTACTTGTGGTTTTGTGTTGGGATTTCTAGATTTTTCTACACTACTAACTTTTAAACTTTCGCGTTCCATGATATAATAATACCTTTAAATAAGTGATCGCGTTAATCCCCGTAAATATAATTATTATTTTTCTACACTGTTCGGTAGAGTAATTTCACACTAACAATGCGTTTTATTTCCAGAAATTCGATCAATAGTTTTCGAGATATCGACGATCGTAGTAACAGTATTAGTAAAAAATTCTTATGAAAATATGATTAAATTATTAAATTTATTATGATTCTTTAAATTATTGTATGAGGACTTGACATTGGCGTCTTCGCAATTAATAATTTTATAGACAATTAGTATATAAGGTTTATTTATTTATTTATTTATTTGGGAAAATAAACAGTCACACAAATGATTACAAACCATAACTTAAGATAAAGAAATACCTTTGTGAGACCAACAACATTTTCCACATAATATTTTAACACAAAATATTTTAAAACTATCATGCGTTGTTCCTACTCAGCTTGAAGTTTATACAATTTAACAAATTAACTTATAAATCTAAATACTTAAATTATCTAAACTTTGCGCTACACATTTTTTAAATTTGCCCGAAGATATTGCAAACAAATCTATATCTTGAAAATATTTATTGTAATTCTTAGTTAGCCGACGCAGTGGCGCTCTCAAACCTGCGTTAGTACGAGAAGTAGAAACAGCAAATGTGAGTTGCGTGCGCACCTCTCGTCGTGTTGATGTTCTAGGTACTACGTAAAATAGCTTATTGCGAATATCAATGCAGTCATATACATTGCCACATAGATCGAACAGAAACACCGTCTCCAACAAGATACGTCTTCTTTTCAGTTTTTGTAAATTATACCTTTCCAGTAAGATGTCAGTCGCTGCAAAACTACGAAAACAACGATAATGCATGGCTCTTAAAAATTTGCTTTGAACCCTCTCAATATATTCAGAATATTTATTATAAAAAGGATTCCACACAGGTACTGCATATTCGAGCTGTGACCTAACTAAACTTTTGTACAGAAGGGCGCACAAATTCTTTAGCTGTTCTCATTATGAAACCATACATCCGATAGGCGTTATTTACGATTTTACTAATATGTTCATCAAGATGTAGTTTATCATCGAGAAGAATCCCCAGATCACGAACTAATGATACTCTAGATAGGGTTGTGCCATTTAACGTGTATGGGTGTTTCATTACGTTTTTGTTTTTTGTAAAGCTTATACAACAGCATTTGGATATACTAAGTTGCAGTTTGTTAGCTTTGCAGTATACATCGAAGCGATCCAAATCTGCTTGAAGCAAAAAACAATCCAATTCGCTTTTTATTGGTCTGTAAATTTTGAGATCATCAGCAAAGAGTAGTAATTTACAGTTATGGAAACATGTATCAATGTCGTTTATAAATATGATGAACAATAGGGGGCCCAGGATCGATCCCTGGGGCACGCCAGAAGTCACATAAACAGCAGAGGACTGGAATCCATTAATTACTACTCTCTGGGTTCTGTTGGTAACATATGAAGAAAACCATCGCAGGAGATCGCCACGTATGCCATTGTAGGCTATCTTGTTAAGTAACAGCTGGTGGTCAACCTTGTCGAATGCCTTTCGAAAGTCCGTATATACAGTATCAACTTGGACTCGAGAGTCCATGTTGTTGAATAAATAATCCACAAAGGCAACCAGATTTGTAGTGGTTGATCTTCTCTTCACAAATCCATGTTGCTGTTGAATTATGTTGTTTTGAAGCACAGGATATACTTTATTGTGGACTAGTCTTTCAAAAAGCTTCGACAAAACTGACAATATTGATATTGGGCGATAGTTTTCAACGTCCTGCTTAGGACCCGATTTGTAGACGGGTGTTATATTAGCGCGCTTCCATTCATCAGGAAAGACCCCTTGTGATAGTGATAGATTGCACAACATTCTTATAGGAATACACAGATTTTCCGCCGTATTTTTAAAAAATATTACCGGGAGACCATCAGGCCCTGGCCCTTTAGAGGCATCTAAAGATTTCAGCGCTTCTAACACATCACCATCACTAAACCGAATCTTATTAAATATTGAACAACCTTCGGAACAATCCTGGTACGAAATTGGATCATTATTAATAGTAGAGGGTTCGTAGACTGATTTAAAAAATTCTGAAAAATAGTTACAGATCTCAGTAGGGTCATTGGTATGTCGGTCAATATATTTCATATCGGAGGGGATACCGGCAGAAGACTTTTGTTTAGAGACATACGACCAAAAATATTTAAGATTGCTGCGTATACCCTCCTCAACAGAGTTCATATAGTTAGTATAACAATTTTTACACTCGGCATGAAATCTGGACCTAAACAACGAAAATTGTTCATAGTCAGATATATTTTGATACTTTTTCCATCTGATCCATGCTGAGGATTTATCTCTGTATATACGTATTAGGGCAGGCGAGAACCAATGAGGGAATTTTGAAGACCTGCCATTAACCAGGGGTACGTGCGTTTTTATTATACTAAAAACAATGTTATAGAAAGTGTTCAAGGACTCATTAACGCATTGATCTATCCTAATCTCGTTACTCCAGTCTATAGTGCTCAGTTCACCATTAATGCAACTGTAGTCAGCCTTAAAGTAGTTATACTTTTTAATAAATTTCCGCTCCATGGGAGTGTGACACAAGTCAATAGTAAGTAGTACACAAAATATCGGATGTTTTTTATCAGATGGTAGTAAATCATTATTCGGCACGAACACCGAACAGTCTCTGTCACTGATAACTAGATCCAACAAATTCCCATAAGCATTCTTTAGCGTGTTGTACTGACAAGCACTAAAATAAGACAAAAACATATTGAGGCATTGACAAATAGAAGAGTTACCACTGCATAACAGTCCCAATAGTGATGCATCATTATTACAGGGTGACCAACAAATATCATCACCCACCACATAGAAATTTTCAACGTGAGTGTCCTCTAGGAGAGATTGCAACATTTCAAAGTGTTGAACATAAACATATTCAGGCGTATTGGGTGGTATATAGGCTGCACTAATGATGATTTGTTTAGGTCTGGATGAACTGGGTATTTGCAGAACGACGCACTCCATCTTAGAATCAAGGGTTGATTGTGGCACAATTCTTACTGAACGCAAACCTTTTAGTACCGCCACAAGAACACCGCCACCATCTTTTTTATTAGTAGCTATTCGATCACGGTCACATCGATAAACTATGTAACGGGAATCGATAAACTCATTATCAAATATTTCTGGCGTCAACCAAGTCTCGGTAAGTACAATTATGTCATAGCTATTAGACAGAATATTCATATATAGTATATTCAGTTTAGTGCCCCACAATTCTGATAGTATATTAATAAATTACTAGACATTTATACCCAATAACAACAAAACAATAAAACATTACACCAGAACTACCTACTTTACTCAATATGTATATCATCGGTAGACAGTATCTCTGCTCGACCAACTGCAGCTTATTGGCAAAAACAGATGATAAGTTGTCAGAACTCCGTAAAACGCAAATTACATTAAAAATCCAGGTGAGGTTTACAGTTAATATACCGGTGACATAATTTACTAAACAAAATAATATCTTCAAGTCGCTCACTTTTACACATCTATCGTCTAAGTTCAAAATAAACATAATTTTTTGAGGGCTCTTTCTTATTTCATTTATATACTGTACAAAGGAAAGCTTAAAAAATATATGTCTCGAAAACAGAGAAAAAGTGTGGTAGTATTTAAGTGAGTTATATGTCTTAAAATTAAACAAAAATAAACTTATGGTGTAGCAATACAACATGCAAAAATAACACAAGTTTGGCAACATTAACTTCAGGAGGAAAATAATACAAAATAGACGAGTATAATAATATTTAGATAAGTTAAATATTTCAAAACTGAAGAAATATATGGTTATATACCTACAAAACATGCAATAATGAAACAAACTGAAAAGTAAATGAAATAGTAAACGTATTATTATTTGAGTATACTTCAATATATTCACTTTAAAAAAATAACTAAATAAACGAACTAATTTATGACATTTAACCCTAAGTGTTAGACTGCATTCGAGGTTTAATTTTAGCGAGATCTTGCTGACATCTAATAGCGATAGACTTACTTCCTTCATTTTCGCGGATAAGGATTGTTCCATGTTGAACCCATAAAAATTTGAAGGTGTCACAAAATTAGGTCTCTGAATTTGGTGAGATGACTTGGGTATCGACAAAATATGTATTTGAAACAAAAAAAAATATCGGGTAATGAAATTTAAAAAAAAACCACCAGTGTGCATTGTGAATTTTAAACAAGCCCACTCTTGTAAAAGTGGACTCGTCTGTCCACAAAATTTTTCTGGTAGGATCTTCCACTAACCACCTACAAAATCTAAATCGCGGATCAAAATCTGTGGTAAGGAGCTCTTGCACCCCCAGAAAGTGGTACGCGTGCAGTCCTTCTCCTCGCAGTATTCTGCAAGCGGATGTGTGGGAAATACCTAAATCGCGACCAGCGTCACGTGTGCTCGTCGCGTCACGTGACGCTGGTTGCTGGTGGTGTTTTTTTTTCATTTTTTTTTTTTTTTATATTTCTTATATATTTTTTATGTATTTTACCCGATATTTTTTTTTTGTTTCAAATACATATTTTGTCGATACCAAGTCATCTCACCAAATTCAGAGACCTAATTTTGTGACACCTTATATTTTACTAGAGTTTGGCGAAATTGCGGTGATTCTACTGCAGAAGCCATTAACTAAGAAGAATTTATTATGAACATTGCTTACATTGTTCCGCCTGCGATTTGATTCCTAATCCTGGCGAGCACGATTTTGATATAGACTAAAAGTTGCATCATTTGGATTTCACAAAATCAATATTCCTAACCAAGAATGAAACCCGTTGATTTTGGGAAAAAAACACAGCCTGTATTATTATATCATTTGATAGTTCCGCTAATAAGGAACGAATTCTTAGGTTCTGTTAAAAGTTACCGCCAACAAAACGATGTTGGTGATGTTCATCATGGATTTTAAACAATATTTTCTAACATTCGTAAAAATCAGCTCTACAAATTTAAGTGAACTTCGTACTATTTTACCTACCTTTTAGCTCTTGCTTACTGACACACGGCCACCGGGACAAGCTAGCAAGTATGCATACACTCAAGGTACATACCTACCTACTTTACTCGTGGTCACACTACACCGCAAAGGATCGTACTTGACTGAACTAGTTAAGTATCTATAGTGATTTCAATACTTTGATCGATATGTACTTGATAAATGATACTACATAAATATACTTCATAGACTGTGATATCCAAACTTATTCATGTTTGTTTCTATTTAATTGACATTGTCACCAGTCATATTGTTCATATGATACCTTTTTTTTTAATATTTAGTTTTTTGTACAATTTAAACTTTATAATCATCAAAATGAGTACTGACGATTGTACCATAATAAAAAATCCATTCCCACAGGGGGAACGCACAGGTAGATTTCGTGAAGCAATTAATTCTTCTATGACCCACGCCGAGCACATTTTTAACATGTTTAATTATTTTTTTCTCGAAAACGGTAACTTTTAGCGAAAAACTTTTCAGACATTTATTTTAGAATAATACATAATAATACATAATTTTGTTTACTTTTGGTTCATTTTAATATATATATATATATATATATATGGTTCATATGTAATAATAAAAAGAAACTAATAATAAAAAACATTTATTATTATACTTATTTTATTCCCCTCACTAATGTGGTCACGAGTCTTATGTTTCAATAGCTTACTGTTGTTCACACCACACAGTGTGACCACGAGTAAAATAAATTCCTGTTGGTCACACCAGTGTAACAAGCTGGTGTGACCACGAGTCTGCAGTGCTATTTTCATAAAAGAAAGTCGTGTTTCGTGTTAGTGATGACCAGAGACAGTTCGTGAACAGGTAGACCGATTTTCAAGATTTTTGATTTTTTAGATTTGTGCCTATAGTGTGCCTTATGTTTTTTTTATGGAAGTCCCCACGTATATGTTTGTCGGACTCGAACCGACCAAAATTTCACGCGGCGCAGTCTCGAGTCTCTAATGCCAGGTGTAAGGCAAGTCCCTCGCACCCCGATTTCGGCGGTAACTGACTCGGAGACGCAGTAGCAGCGCTTGCGACTGTTGTGCGCACGAGTTCTTGGATTTGATTTCCGGGTTGGGTATTTTCCGGGTTAATGGTATTATAACTTAATTTATAATTCAAGTTCATGCCCGTGTATCATGAAGTTTGGTAAAAGTGCATGGTTAACAGCAATAGGTTTGTTCCTTATCACATAAGACTTTAGAAATATCGACAATGGATGGTAAACATATACCCAAAAATACTGTTGAATCTAGATTTATCATTCATGTTTATTTCATTATTCAACTTAATTGACTTCGGAATTAGACAATATTAAATACTACAATCAGCATATTAAAGTTATAGAGGAGAACATAAACTGGCATATTTTAAAATATACTAATGAATTTCATATTCATAATATATAAATTCCTTCAATACAGTCTGGAAACTTGTTAATGCTATTAGAGCAAGCTGTGGAGGCGTTAAGCCTGCAACCTTACTTAATTCTACTTATTCGAAAACTTCGACATCGCCGTCGTGCTGGAACATCTTTCGGAAATAGTGCACGCCTTTATAATGATGTTAAAGGAAATCCAGTAGCTAGTTCTTACGCAAAAAAAAAAAAAAATAAGTATAGAAACTATGACAATGGTTTTTATTTCATTTTAGCTATCGCCGGAGAGTTCGTTCTAAAGCTCTAAAATAGATGGTGTATGACATATTTTGTTTGTACGCCAAAGCGAATCTGTCAAAGCGATTCTGTCGTACAGCGAATCTGTCATAAAGCGAATCTGTCCTAAAGCGAACAAGGGAAACAAAACCCGTCATACACCAACTATTTTAGAAGCTCTTTTTGTTAAAAGTACCAGGATAGCATAAGTTTAGAACTTTTTTATACGTCGTAAGGCACTTTAATAAGCATACAGTGCATCTTTAAAGTAACAGTGACCATAACCTATGAACATCTGTGATACTAGGGGTGTCACTTGGGTAAGTATGGAAAATGCCATGGCTGCGAAGTCTTTCCGCCATTTGAGAGTCAGCGAGGAGGAAATGTCTTAAAATTTCTTAAAATTTAATTTCATTTTTTTTTCGGTAATGCTGTCGGTTTTGACCCATTAATTGCTAGAGGTTATATAAATGCAATTCCAAAGAGTGTTCCTTTACGTTCCCATTCAGGCTATTTACCTTAGAATTTACTAATAACATGGAATATACACAAAATGTACCCCACAAAATTTAAAATTTACGCCGAACTGAAGGAACGCCACATGGTAAACATTACCCACATTGTTTTGCTTGTTTGCAGAAGTACCTAGGTAGGTAGCAATCTAAAGAGGTCCAATTTTTTATGATCTAATGAGCGATAAGAAAGAAGCGTCGTATTTTGCTTTATTTGATATAATAAAGACCATATTTAAAAACGAGTGGAACCCAATAAGGATTCATATGGACTTCGAAATAGCTGCATCTAATGATTTAAAAAAAAAATACTAAAAAACGAAATTATAGAACTGCAAACGCAGCTAATTCACGGCGAAATTTCAGTTGGCCATTATTTAGAAGCTTTGCGGTAAAATAGATGGGATAAATTTAAATTTTATTGCTTTTTTATTTTATTTCAAGAAAGCAGGTAGCGACTATTACATACAACATTGTAATAAAACGGTCAAGTGTATGTTTGGTGGGACCACGAAAAAAGTTTTGTCCCACCGGGGGGACACCACAGTGGGACCACGGATCCGGAGTGAAAATTAACTGCTTCAATAAATATCAACTTCAAAAATCATTAGAAAAAATTAAAGTTTATTGTCCTTTTAAATATTGATTAAATGAACTTCAAATCCAACATGCCAAAATTAAATATCCAAAGAAAGAGATTTGGTTTATTACAAAGGTATCTCCGGAGCTGGCTGCTTTATGTACTTGCGCTTCAACTTTTGTTTTTCTGTTTATGTTTTCCTCATCATGCACGAAAGTTTTACGCTCTTTAGGCCAAGTTTTTGTCTCCATGATTCCTTCTGTTACAGATTCACTGACTAGATACTGTTGTTCTGTTGTAGTTCGTAGAAATCCTACAACTGACTCTGAAGCAGTCTCCTTTAGTGTGGTTTGCATTGAAGTCATTTGTTCCAACGTAGTTGGTTCTGTAGTAGTTTGCTTTGAAGTGACTAGCTCTGAAGTAACTTGCTCTGAAGTGACCTGCTCTGAAGTGACTTGCTCTGAAGTCGTTTCATCTGAACGAATTTGATCGATAGTGGGCTGATATTGCTGGGTTGTTATAGGTTCTTGTCTATCATCAAAGTCCGTAGGTTTGTCAGTCGTAGTAACTGCTACTTCTTCACTAGTACTCGCAGTAGTAGATGTAGTAGTTAAAGTGGTAGCATTTATCGTGGTTGTTTCACTTACTTTCAATATTTCACTGACATCAAATGAAGATGGTGAATCTTTATTAGCCACATCACAAATTTTAGAGCACTGTTCCTCTTCACATTTATTCTCTGTTCCACACGATATAAAATTTTCCCAAGCTGATAATACTTGATACAGATGCGGTTGCTTGCAGTCATTGTCGATGTAGGTCTGAATTCCCATTACTTCAGTTTCACAAATCAGGGGCCCGCCACTGTTGCCCTATATTGATAAAAAACAAACTGTAAGACATTTTAAAAGATCGACATACTCAAACCATATTGACCTGTAAACCGGACGTCTGCTGATTGACGAACAAGTCTCTGGTGTAGGTTTTCCTCTCTGTGTCCGGGAGTCAAACCAATCGCTCCCATAAGAGAAAAAATAAAACCAAATTATGGTAAGCCATTCTGATTTGTCAGAAGGATAAAGCGTAGAAGAGCGGATTCCGGGATCCAAAATGGCTTACAATAATTTGGTTTTATTTTGGCCACACTTATCTTGGTTTTCATGTGAGCGTCTGCCGTCTGATCCTCCAAGTTCGAGAGAAACGCCTGCGCCAGTGCGTTCGTTAATCAGCCGATATACCACCGCGTAGTCGAGGTTGGATTGTGTTCTGAAGAACTTGGTGGAGCCATACCCCCAAACAGCTGCTAAAGTTATCATCATCATCATCATCTTAGCGTTCTGTCCCGATTGCATCCGAGATTAGAACTCGGAGCCCAGATTCCGCTTTCCTTCCTTTTCTTCCCTACTTCGCACGATCTTGAGCATCCGTGGTAGTGAGACTATTAGCACGCATGTCATCCCTTACGACGTCACACCAGCACTTCTTGGGTCTCCCTCTCCTACGGCAGCCCGGTGGCTTAGCCAGATATTAGTTACCCACATAACCTGGCTGGTCACTGTAAGACGTGGAAACACCAGCGAAAGCTACACATTATTTTTTTCCCCCAAATATTTAAGATTTATTGTTGATATGCTATGATAAACAGACGCAGCTTTACCCGCCAGTTAAACTTTCCTAATTGGTAGAAGAAGTAGTGAGTAAGTTACAGGTTGGTTTAGTCGTTGAGTAGTGTTACTCAAACATCGTGAAATGCGAATGTGTAGTTATCGGTGACTTGACGTTGCAAGTAGTCTAATGAACACTTTAAGTGGTGAACGAAGCCCTAAATAATTTATTTAACTTTTGACAGCACAATTTTTATCAAATAGTTATGTCCTTTTGCGTAACCTATTCGATTTCACACAACAATCGACTTTATTCGATTGCAACTTGCAATCGATTTTACATATTGAAATTCTATTTTTCCTGGATATTACAAAAACATTTTAATGTATACAAGTGGGCCTTCCACGACGCGCATTATGCGATTCAGTTTTGGGCAGTGGTTCAGAAGACGCGAGAAGGAGCCCCTATGTATCGGAAGTACTACTCGGGTGGGGCAGAATGATGTAAAAACTTTTGAATAAATTCAGTATATCTAATCAGATTTAGCGGCTTTTCATATCCAAAATAATAACTAATATATTAGTTAATGCATATTTCAAAAGAATGTTTTAAATATGATGCTTTCCGTACATTAGAACAAGGTTGAATTATTATGCATCAATGTGCCCCATTTTTAAGGTGTGGAAACCCCCACGGGCTTTATCCCATCGGTGCCAACGATGGGGTGGGCGTGTCGAAATCGGGCCGACTAAAACCACACGGTGTCCTCCCCAAGTGTCCATTGCCGGGCACCCCGGGTAAGCCCTCGAAAGGATAACCCCAGGGTTACCGACGGGTGGGTCGGGTTTAATGGGGTGTAGGATAAATCCCCACCCCACCTTAATAAATTTTTGAAGTTTAAATTTTACTTACCTGACAGAAGTTGGGATCGTAAACGCTGTTCTTATTTTCATCACTATCAGTGGCGCATGCCATGGTTTCTTGAAGGAAATTATGACCACAATTCAAAATCGAAGGTGGTAGCAGTTCAACTGTTACTTGCATTAAATTCCTATCTTCTGTCCAGTTACCAAATTTCTTCTATGAAAGAGAATATCAAAATTATATTTTGCCCAAAATATATCTTTTAAATAATAGTTACTGGGATATATGGGAGCATTTTTGGATTTTAAAAATTGACACGTATAAGAGAAGAAACTACTTACAGCGTATACAAGTATGGTACAGGTTTTCTCAATGTATTCGGACCTATGGTTTAGTACCGTAACGTATACAGCTGATGTCATGTTGAATGGTAATAACGTCTTCACCAAAGAGATATCGGTGTGCCACCACTGTGTAGCACTATGATTGTACGGGCGAACTATTTGTATGATCTGGAAATATTTAATACGGTTATATTATGGTTGAAAACATGCAAGAGGTTCTACAGAATGATCACACGATATTAGGACTTCATATAAATTTGGCTCGCGATGTATATAAAGCTTTTGCCTATCCCGGCGAGAGAAAGGCGAGTACGTTTATTTGTATGTATGGTCTGCAGGAATAGTGAGTACGTTTATTTATTTATTTGTGTATCCTACGATCCTTTTCCCTACTCAGTTGGGGTCGACTCTTCAATCTGACAGCGAAACGGCCAAACATCGATATTTTCCGTGAAGCAACTGACATTTGACCTCTACAACCCACTGGCGATAGCGAAGTTCTGTAGTTAGACCAGCTTGTCGTATTTTTAGGGCTCGCGACTACCCGTAACGAATGCCAGGGATATAACCGGGACCGATGGCTTAACGTGCTCTCCGAAGCACTGAGAGGTCTCAATGGTCACCTATCTTAAAGCTGATCTGGCTAGTATTGCTTAACCTTGCAATATGTATGCTACGCGGTTACCATTTAGCCACGAGCCTCATGATGCACTCACCATCATGAGGCTGCTTCATTCCGGTAGTCATGCCCTATATAGGTACCAATGGTAGTACCGCTGGCGGACTGCCCGGCGTGGGAGGCGCCGAGGCGTGACCTCGTGGCAGCCATCGGGGGGGTCCTCTCGCTCGGCAGCATGATTGCGGCAATGGTGCGGAGCGCGAGCGCGCCCCGGAGAGGTTCAGAACTCTCCCGGCCCACCGAGCCCGCAACATGCTCGCCGCGCGTCGCAGGCGACTCAGGCGCCGGAGGTCGCTCAACGACCTCCGTCCTCCATGAGCGCAGGCCTGGGGGTGGCAGGTGAGGCCGTCTGTCACCCCAGCAGAAGCAGGCCGGGACGGTGGGGCGACTAGCGCCCCTCCCCCAAACCGGGGCAAGACGGGGACACCCGTGGTTTCCAAACCCGAGGGGGCCATCTCGAAACCGGAGATGGCCCAGGGTCAGTCGGGGTGCGAGGGATATGCTCTATGGGCAACCTTACACCCCGGCGTCTGTAGACCCGAGACGGCGTGCGGTTTTAGTCGGTTCAAGCCCGACATAACCGCCCCCGCTGGCCGGCGAGGGGGTATCCGAAGGGATTTCCGCACGATAAAAAAAAAAGGGTACCAATGGTAGTTATTAACCGATTGGTCTAACCGTTGACGTTTCATAGTGGAGGTTCTAATCGATGCCAGGTCATGCACCTCGTGACTCTTTAAAATTCATGAGCGTAGTAAATATTTTCATTCTTTGCTTTAACAGTGAAAGTAAAATATCGTGATAGACTTTTTCATAATGTTCAAGACAGTGCGTTCAATCAGAACTTGCGTGCAGGCCACGCAAGTTCTGATTGAACGCACTGTCTGCCCACCTTGTCTTGGTGGACTACGGTGTAACAACATAGTTGAATAAAAAAATGGATTGATTGACCGATTCCATATACACGATCAATTCCAATTATATCCATACACATGATCAAATCGAATACTACATTTTTAATACCACTAATATTTCTTTGTACGGATATTTATTTTGTACTAGCTCTCCCCCGCGGTTTCACCCGAGACATACTTCGATCCCCCGTGGCACCTATTTAACCCATATATGCATTAGTTTTGTAATATTTATGGAAATTTGCTCAATTTGTTGACATATTTAATCACTACTCAACTCCCCTGGGTAGTAGACTGATGATATATAGACTATAACCTTCCTCGATAAATAGGTTATCCAACACCATTTTTCTAACCCACATTTTTTTTAATATCTCGGACTAATGACTAATAAAATAAAACGAAATTAAACACGCCTAATTGACAGAATTGATTGAATTTATCTTTATATATACAAATTACGTGTCACGTTGTTTGTCCGCGACGGACTCCTAAACTACTGAACCGATTTTAAATTTGATTTGTACGCCGTGTGCAATTTGATACAACTTGAAAGATAGGATGGATAGCTTACATCTCAATTGATAGTAGCAATATTTAATTACAAATGTGTCAACAAATCGGGCAAATTTTCCTATATTATTGCGAAACTAATGCATGTATGTGTTAAATAGGTACCACGGGTGAAGCCGCGGGGGACAGCTAGTAATCTTCTCTTGGACGGCCTCTGTGGCGTAGCGGTAGTGCATTCGACTGCCACGACAGGGGGCGCGGGTTCGATTCCCGCTCAGTGCAAATATTTGTATGCATGAATATGTCTATTTGCATTGGTCTGGGTGTTTCTATGTATAATATGTATATATTTACAAAAAAAAGTATATAAGTATGTTTATCCGCATTCTGGAACCCATAACACAAGCTAGTTAAACTATGCTTACTTTGGGTCTAGAAAGCGCTGTGTAGAATGTCGTAGAATATTTATTTATTTATTTATTATCTTCTTCTTCTTATATATAAAAATGAATTGCTGTTCGTTAGTCTCGCTAAAACTCGAGAACGGCTGGACCGATTTGGCTAATTTTGGTCTTGAATTATTTGTGGAGGTCCAGAGAAGGTTTAAAAGGTGCTATCGATTGAGGCAGTACGAAGTCTGCCGGGTCAGCTAGTAGTATATAGATAATTATTAAGTATAAATTCCAAACGGTACAGCTGGCTCGATTGCTAATAATTACCACTATAAATTGCTAACCATTATAAATTGAAAAAAAAAAATGGTCTGAAAATGTTAGGCAGACCGAATTATGACTTCTCCGTATCCCCTAAGATGCTAATAAAAATGCCATATTACCGGCTCCGTTCAGTAATCGTAACGATCGTAACGTTATTAAGTTGATTGTTATTATGTTATTAAGAGTTGGTATTAAGTTATGAGGAGTATGATCAAGAACTGGTGAGGCAGATTTTTGTTAAATTTCAATTCGTAGTACCTATGCGTACTTATATTTAAAATATATGCGTATTATTACCTCTCGTTCTTGCTCATCTTCATCTTCATTTAAAGTGAAATTAGCGTCAATCGAGATTGCACCAACTCGAGCTAAGAGCGTTTTTCGTGGGAAACCCTTGGGGCCATTGGTAAGAATACTTGGACCGACCGCAGAAGTAACTAGCCACTCAGGTCTGATGAGTACTGCACCGCGAAGAAATCGTGCTCCAGTTCCATCCACTACCGTTTCATCAGGGTAATAAATAAATGCCTGAAAACAAGTTAATATGAGTAAAGGCAAGTTGCATGTTCAGGTTTAAAAGAATGTACTACTATGATACTATATGGTTCATGTGCATAAGCCAGTATCACCAGTCATATGTGTTTGCAAAGTCATAAGCCTTGTCAGGTTCGTATTAATTTCAAAAGAATGTATAGTATTTACCATGAAAGGGAACAGTCCTCTTTTTACTTCCTGTTCACCTTCTGCATATACTTCAACACAGAACGATAATGCTGGAAAATAATCAGAACATTTATTTATGAAACTAAGAAAATCTATTTTACATGTAAAACCACAAAGAATCGATTACCTAAACATAGTGTAATTAGAATTTCAGCTTTCATATTTGTAGAAAACAATCATAAAGAATTATAAGAAAACTAAATGACGTTTTACCGTCAAATTCATTGTTGTTCTGACACTAGAATTTCAAAAGAGGAATAGATCAATTTCTTTTTAATGTAATTGTACTGCCAGGTGAAATACAATAGATTAGGTTGCCTACAAAAGTATTCAAATCCGTATTTTCGTACTAAACGCTATAATTCTTTTTAACTCTCAGGGTCGTAAAAATCGAATTAGTCGAGTCACGTCCCTTTATTTTTCTCCGTTATCTTTGACAAAGTTACGGCAACTCGATTTAAAGACATTAATCAGAATCTCATCCAAGCCAAGATGTATTATCCTCAATAAACCGGAAAGAATGACTTTGCGAATTTAAAACGCGTGTTTTACAGATAACGGCGAAGGATGAATCCGGGGAACACCTAATTATTCATGTTAGGGGTGTTTAAGAGAGCGTATTAATACGCCACAAGCGACATCGCCTCTTGAAAAATATGCTACGAAGATAAAAAAATGCAGTTTATTTAAAATACCGTTGACGCAACATGGCTTGGGCGGGCACGGTGCGCCGCGCCGTACTACGAGAGAACTGTATATGTCTTCTCAGTTTTATTTCAAATTGGATATACAAACAAAATTTTGAAGGGGAAAGAAAGTCTTGTGAAATGGAATTCATATATTTACTAGCATTGTCGTCGACTTGCGGATGTTCGAATTCCTTTGATTGTTTTCTGGATTTCAATACCTATAGTTTAAGTGGCACATCAAGTCCAATACAGTATGTCAACCATGGCTCCTGTTATATATAGGCCCCCACCTTGTCCTTACATGTAGTAATTTCGGCAGTGGGTAAGAGCTGTCAACATAAGCAACGCTCTTTGTAAATGTAGGTTAGTGTGTGAAATCTGTAAGCACAGATTTCACATACTAAGTCACTTGCCTATCACAACTTTCTAACGTGACCAGCTTATGTGTTATGATCAATCAAGTTTAAATCTATTAAGAACAATTAAATTACTTGGTACTTTAAAACAGTGAGAGTTTGTAACATTATCTTTAAATGAGCTGGGAAGTCGTATTGAAACTGCTGATGCAGCCACGTCAATAGCAGTCGTTGAAACGGTTATTACATGTCCAATTTACGAAGACCTTCCCTTATGCTCTAAACAAACCGTCGGTGTTCTCTTAAACTTGGGTTCATAAAGGCAGGGAGTGTCAGATTCAGTTGGACTTTTTATAATGGCCTGAATGAACGGGGAACGTGTTTTGGCGGCTTCTCTCAATTGCTTTACACTTCATCCTTTATTGGCTGTGAAAATAAATAATTGATATAAATATATTAAAAATATGTTTTATGTGTATATAACATATTTGTAATTAATACAACTATTTTATAGCAACTGTATTAGCTGCATTGCATTGGCGATGCAACGATTGATCTGATATTTATGGGCTCTGCGACAGCACCCATTTGATTTTATTATTATCAATCAAACCAATAAGTTTGATTGAGAATAATAAAATGGTATTTGTGTTCCTATGAATACCATTTTATTATTCTTAACGTTAAAAAATTCTGGTTTTGCTATTTAGTTTTGTGTGGGATTTGAATGGGTGCAAGTTTATTTAGTAATTGTCAGTTTAAAAACTTCCGAATTATTTGAGTTGCCTACCTAATTATGACTCATAATAGTGGGTGTAGGTAGAGTTAGATAAGTAGACATATTTAAATAACCGTATCGTGTAATTTAATATGTATTTTAATCAAATTGGAAGATAAATAAAACTCATAAAAATGACAAAAATAATTAACATTTACAATTTTTTCTTTGAAATGAAATGTGAATGAAATCAGTGCCGGTAATAACTTGAATTTTTGTCATCCATTAAGTGAATTACTTCTCATGTAACTTCAATAAATTTATTGAATTATTAAGAATGTATTACTGAGGAGCAGTATCCTTTAACTGTAACTAGGTCTGCAAGGCGAATCGCTGCTTGCATTGTTGAGCTGAGTGAGACATCGTGAATCAGATTTTGAAAATTTTGAACAGTGATCATTCCTCCGTGGCAAGTCCGATTTTGAAAATTCTTTTTGAAAGTCACAACTCTGCACATGCTTTCTGAGCGTGTAAAGTTTGGTCACAGTGTCTCGAGCGGTTATTATGTAATTCCATCTGGATTTTTTTTAACAGTGATCATTCCTCTGTGGTAGCATTAATTTTTTCAAAATATATCCATAAACCTTCCTCTGATTGACCTCTTTAATCATGCCAAATTTGGTTCTGATTGGATTAGTAGTTTAGGAGGAGACCTGTGACAAAGAAAATCCTGAAGTCTGGTATGAGGAGCTTTCGCTCCACTTCGTCTCACTCAGCTCAAAAAATCGGCCACCAGAAAAAAAAACTTCGAAACTAAAAAGACACTCTTCGAACAGTAATAATTTGCCCATAGATCTTAGCCTAATGTTGTAACTATTCACCAGTATACAAATATGTATGATATTTGAAATAGATTATATTTCCTGTTTGTGCCTACATCCTTGAGATATATGTATGTATTCTCGGGGACTTCCTAGTCGGTAAGCCTTCGAAAAGTTCGCAGTTCTGACTTGCAAACGGTGATATGAATATTAAACGCTTGAAGAATTAGAAGATTTATACGACAATTCGGAAGTTTTGCGCTCCGCGCACACTTAAATGAATGTTTAACATTATCTGCAGAGTTTTAAAGAACTTGAGCCTCTTAAACAACTCGTGAAGAAACTTTAATAGAGAGAGTAGCTCTCGGGCGATTAATTCGGGAACGTGGAAAGGTGGACGGGAATTCGTAATATGAAGGGGTGGAGGTACTCAATCGGTGCATCTAATAGAGAAAGTGTAACCCTTTACATTTTAATTATTTTAGTGTCTTAAAATTTCAGAGGTGTGTTTCATAATTTGCTGGAATCTTATTTATATAAAAATGAATCTCTATTTTTCCTTGGTCACGCTGTTACTTGAGAACGACTACCGATTTAACTCATTTTTTATATTAAGCTGTGGGCAGTAACAAATATATTCTCCTTAGTACCAGGTTCGGTATTTTAGTTTCCCGGAAAATCTATTAATAACACAATGCATATTTACGTGAATTATATTTCTGGTAGCAACGACAACGTCGTTATTCATATTTTGTTCATTATATTTGTCGTTTATATTCGTAGAATACATAGTATTGAATGTTCATTACAATATCTGTTTCGCGTGCTTGATAATACACATTGATTGATACACTGTGACCGCAACCAGCCATTGTCTACGGCATCATTTTCCGATGTTCCGTCCCGTTCTATTGTGCTGCATTTTATTGAATTTGATTTACGCGCCAATTTTTGTAGGCTTCGGTTTTTATTAACTGACCTCGGTGCCGATGTAAACTTAATTGAATCCGGCAACAAAAGGTATCGAATGAAAAGAGCGTCCAGCGGTGTGCGATGCAGATTAAAATAGGTTTTTACCGAATTTGCATGGGTTTTAAGTTACCTACTCGATATTCGATATTTTCAGTTTGATTGAACTATTATATTGACTATATGTTTGTATGAAAGCATTCAAACATAATTCGAAACCCTCTGTCCGGTACACTTAGCCTTTTCACTTTACATGTGTATTTTACGCTTACACACTTTTATTTGTCTAGCTTAATGCGAATGTTGTCGTTTTGATTACAGGTATTATCCTACTAAGATTATAAACGCGAAAGTTTGTAAGTATGGAGGGATGGATGGATGTTTCTTACACTTTCACGCAAAAACGGCTGAAAGGATCTGACTGAAATTTGGCACACGAATAGATTATAGTCCTGAATAACACGTAGGCTACTTTTTATCCGGGAATAGGTACAGGTAGGGTTGCGGGAACGGGATCAGAATTCTACGCGGGCGAATCCGCGGGCAACAGCTAGTTATGCCATATGATATTTTCGGAAGTTTACGCGAATGTCACAAATTGAAATAATTAATATTAATTCTATCGCGGTTTATTTGGTCACCGGGAGACTCAGTGCCATGGCTGCTGAGAAGCAACCGAAACGTCGGGATCAATGTAAAATATAAAATAACATCAAAATAAATCGCGATAGAATCCGTTAAAAATAGTTTTATTTCAATAGTTATACCATAATTAGCCTACAAATTAATTCACAAGCATTCTATATTCAACAGGCTTCCTTCTCATGCACAAACGGAAAATGACAACTTGTTACTCCTCTTAGGTAGGTTACTACACTAACTGTTCATAAAATAAATTTCATATATTTTTATATAGTTTTTGAAGATTTAAAACCTGCACAGTTTATACTTATAATATTCTTCAACAAAAGCAAATTATTTACTGAAAGGCCGTAATCTAAGTTAATTATCTGAAATTCGGTCGTATTTAACATCGTTTCAAAACGAGTTTTCACAATTGGAATTGAGTCAAAAGAGCCTTCTAAAGGAATCGCAAACACAATTAGGAGCAACTTGTTGTTGTTGAAATTGTCAGAGAAAGAGTGCGCATGACACATGGCTCCTCGCGCATATACAAGTCACTGCCGATTTTTTAATAATTTATTGTAATCATCAATCAAATCACTCCATGAATAGCGTAGTCACTTCAGCAATATTGTGGGTTCGATTACAACATAGGATAAAATAATATGTGTGAATAAATTAGTTATCTAGATTAAATTATATATCCATTAACTGTAGGTGCTTATTTCACGCCGAGCCGAGACTTAGCTGCATATGAGCAATGGCTCCGTCAGCTGGCACTCGTCGTCAATGCCTGCCACCCCCGTCCGGTCCTTGTTCTCGGGGACTTCAACGCCTGGTTGTTGGCTTGGGGTTCCCGACACGATAGGGGACCGACGGAGCATAGAGGTAGGGCATTGGATGACTGGGCCGAACGACTCGCACTAGTCCTTCTAAATCGGGGAGCCGTGGCCACGTTCGTGACCTCGAGGGCCAGCTCCATCGTGTACACCTCGTTCGCGAGCCCTTCGTTGACGCGACGTGTTCTGGGCTGGCACGCCGTTTTGGGGGAGGAGACAAGTTCGGATCACCGATACATTCGGTTTGACGTCTCCCGTCTCTCGTCGAGCTATGTAGGTCGCTTAAGCGACTAGATCGGGAGCTCCTCCTGGAAGCCGCCATCGTACAGGCCTGGGCCCCTGTGCCGGACAGGCCTGTCAGCATAGATATAGCGATGAGGCGGCGTAGTTCCGGGAGACCATGACCCGTGTCTGCGACGCGGTTATGCCTAGGGCTATGCCCTATAATCCGAGGGGTCAGGTCTAGTGGTGATTGTCGGAGATCGCGAGGCTCAGACGGGTCTGCATGATCCGAGCGGAGATATGGCAGGCCAAACAGGCCGCCTTCCGCGAGTTGCTGGAGACGCTGAAGCAGGACCCGTGGGGGGCGGCCCTACCTAATGGTGAGGGGCAAGCTGCGCCCCAAGACTCCGCCGTTACTCCGGTGCCTCCAGCCGGAGCTGCTCGGAGGCGTTGATGGCTCCCTGTTCCCAGCGCGGGTGGTGGAAAATGTTCCACGGCTGATGACTGCACATCGGTCGCCCATGGCACCCGACGTGGATGACGACGACGTGCCCGAGGTCAGTTGGCTAGAACTAGAGCTGGCGGTGAGAAGGCTCAGAGCCAAATGCACCACCCCGGGACCCGACGGCATTCCAGGCCGAGCGTGGGTCCTAGCTCTCTCGTCTATGCCCGGGACTACCGACCTCCATAATCGGGGCCAGAGGACGGCAGTTGGCCGGCCGTGGCGAAGGCGTGTCGTGTGTGTCCTACACACGCCTGCCAACTCACCGACGCGGGATAAAACCCGACCCCACCAGGCGAGGCCGCGGTGGCGGCCAAAGTCCGCCGGTAACCATGGGGTTATCCTTTCGAGGGCTTACCCGTGGTGCCCGGCAATGAACACTTGGGAAGGACACCGTGTGGTTTTAGACGGTCCGATTCCGATATGCCCACCCCATCGGCGGTACCGATGACGTGAAGCCCGTTGGGGTTTCCACACGCTAAAAAAAAGAAAATGCTTAGTTTTTGTTACAATTGAAATCACTACATTTGATGAGAAATTATTATTGATTTATAGTTATGAAACATTTAACTAAAGAAAATAAGAGGTTCTGTAAAAAAATCTCAGAAAAGAAATATATAATATTTATAAATTATAATGTAGTTTCGTGTATGTGAATAAAGGTAAAAAATAATATTTACGCCTCTATGCAGATGGTGTGTGGAGGCCGCTAAGCTCGTTATTATTATTGTGCCCTATAGAGAGATACAGAATCAAATCAGTTGGAACAATGGCGGTGCAATTAAACCCGCAAGGGGAACGTCTTGTAGCCGAGAGACCTTTCCGTATACTCTTAAGTAGATTTTTGGGATACCATACCCAAAAGGTAAAAACGGGACAATATTACTAAGACTACGCTGTCTGTCCGTCCGTTTGTAAACAGGCTGTATCTCCTGAACCGTGATAGCTAGGCAACTAAAATTTTCACAGCCAATGTATTTCTATTGCCGCTATAACAACAAACACCAAAATAACATTAAAATAAATATTTAAACGAGGCTCCCATACAAGGGGGTGCGTTTTGGGTAACCTCCTCGAGTGTCGCTCCGATTCCGATCCCGCTGCAGTCCGGGGGGAACGGAATCGGAGCGGCCGGTACACCCTGGGCGGCGGTCAATGGCTTCCCCTTCACCCCTTCATAGGGTTGGCATTGATCGTCGGCCAATACCCAACGTGGCGGGAACACATCTCTCTCCGTACTCCTCTGCTTTCAGAGGAGACAGGATGAGCGATGCTGTTAGTGGTGAGATGGCCCAGGGTCAGCCGGGGTGCGAGGGATATGCTCTATGGGTAACCTTACACCCCGGCGTCTGAAGACCCGAGACGGCATGCGGTTTTAGTCGGTGCAAGCCCGACATAACCGCCCCTGCTGGCCGGCGGGGCGGTATCCGAAGGGATTTCCGCACGATAAAAAAAAAAAAAAAAAAGGCTCCCATACAAGAAACGTGATATTTTCTGCATATATTTGCTAAATATTTACAATTCCCAAGATCTTTGGAGTTCAAGCCAACCTCGTACGCAAGCTGGTGCACCTGCTGATTGGCAGACGAGGTTTTTGTGCAGGCTTTCCTCTCGGGGTTGAGGGGTCAAATGATAGTCGCTCCCGTGAAAGTCAAATAAACCAATACATTTTAACGTTCTTGATGAAATCCATATGTTTAATTTATGTTTACGTAGTACGAAGAAAATACAGAACTTAAAATAAAAATACATGTATGGTGTTTTCAAAAGCTTTGTTCGCGATCTCTACTTATTAATTCTATAAAATTTACGTCTACTGTTAGCTGTTATAACATTTCAATACGTAAGACTTAATGTCGAAATGGATGAGAATAGACTCTACGTTCCCAACGGTGTCGTACAAAGCATCTTACAGACTATCCGAGAGAGGGCAATGCTGACCGTCTGTGACTTTTATTCTTTTTACTTTCCTTTGAACGACTCCTTCCATTAGCTCTCGAATCTCTTAGCAATATTTACATTCTAGAGCTTTTTATATGTTATTAAAATATAGATTAACCAGGCAAGGAATTTAAAAAATATTAATTATTTTAAAACATGTGTTTGCGAACAACAACTTTTAATTACCTACATTTGCATTCCTGCCACTCACAATTGAAACTATACCTATTGTATCATATTTTAATTGAACTTATCCAATACAAACTCAACCATTTAACTATAAGGCTACAGATAGCTGAACCAAAACCAACATTGTAACAGAATTAAAGTCAAACTCTTTCATTGTCGGCACTAATGCAAATCCGCGTCTGAATACAGTCTGTTTACTTCTTTGCCCCCTTTGTTTCAGCTGTAACGAGCAGAAAAAGGGCCCATTCAGAACATCCGAACCTAATTACCCAACCCTTGGCAACAAAGGAGGGTTTCTAATTAACGATATTATGTCAAATAATTTGTTTTAGACGACGTCTTACTCGGTTTGAATCGCGGATTGGATTAAGTTTGTTCATGGTTCACTACGTTAGCTTTAGAAGAAAAGCTTGAGATGTTGAAGTGGGTTTCTGTTGGTTGTTGAGTTGATATCGTATAATTATAATTGTTTAAAGGGGCGCCTCGTAGTTGTTTTAAGAATAGGTGAGGGTGTATGGGGCCTCAGCGAGATCTTAGGAACACGAGTCAGCCTCACCTGCATCCGGCCACCAGCTGACTGATGGGCGAGGCTCTCCGAGTTTAGAGCTCAGGCGGCAGTCGCTCCCGTAAAAGCCAAAACAAACCAATAGAGGAGGAACTGGACGCCGGGCTCCCAAATGCGAGCATTGAATGTGACTAGGGCTGGCATTCAGATGAAGAAGACTGTGGAAAGACAAACATTTGTAAAATCTTGAAACAATAAAAAATATTGTAAAATCTTGACTTCGAAACCACCCAATCCAGCTACGAAGCATCATCTAGACATAATAAGGTTGTTGTGTAGCAATAGTTTCATCAATTTAAAATGGCTAATAGTGCGAAATGTATCACTTTTTCTTCTTTTTCAACTCAACATTTTTGATTCATGCACACGCATCTCGGCATCAACTATTCATCCAGAAATTTGTTATCAATATTACGGTATATTCCGCTTTGTTCACCTAGGTTCACAAAATGGAATATACCAATATTACATGCACAATTGCGGAATATGCACTCTGCGGGAACAACTTTTGACATGTACATGTGTAAACAGTGCCCATGATAAATGTTTCACGTCATGACGTCATTCGAACACTGGCTTTTGCATCGTTAGCTCAGTATTAGCAATCTGTCATTGCTAACCATGCATTTGTCATTACGATCGGGTAACATTAATTGGATTAACGTCATCCACGCAACTAACGTCATATTGCGAATACCTACGTAGTCAAACTACTGTTAGACGTAGGTGTAATGCCGTGTACATAACAATTAACCGCAAAAAAACTCGCATGCTTTCGTTATTGTCCATACAGAGTGAATGCGTTTTAAGTCTGGCAAGCGGTGGTGAACCACAGTCAACGGCTATTGGGTATTTAGGTTGGCCACGTTCAGATCTAAAAATATTTTTTTGTTTGGTTATTGTTTAGATTTATGTACAGTCAAGGGGTGAAGGTGGTTCGTAGGAACATGCTACAATCCATAGGCGCCGGACTGTAATCTGTATAAAGATAAAATACTCTTCTATGTCTATAACGCTAGTAGTAGAAAGCATAAAGATGCCCCAGCTGTTTAAGAGACAGGTTGCTTACTTCACGCTCGCTAGCAAAAATAACTGTATACTAAATAGTGTGGCCTCACCCTAAATGGCTATTTGCAAAAGTCCATTCTCAACCGTCCGCATGTAATACCGTCAGTCCTAGGATATCAAAGGGGTAGGATTAGCAGACATTTGAATGCGAGGCCCGCGTCTCTGCACTAATTGAGTTAATATTTGGTTATCGGCGGCGCGCACTCGCCCTCACGACTAATCCTACCGAATTAATGACGTGAAATTTATCATTATTAATGCGAACGCCATCCTGGCCGCACCTGATTTTACGCTGCGTTCATATGACGGAGACTATTTGACCTCCAGGAAAATAAGACTAATAACTCTTCCTACACAGTTACAAATGTACATATTACAAGTATCTATAATATGTAGCTTCGAGAGGATTTACAATATATCTAACAGATATCGGTGGGTATAAATAATATGATCAGACTTATTCAGTTCAGATTTTCTGTGATATATTGTGTAAACGTCGATTGACGATGACTGGGTGTTCATCCTTTTTAAACCTCTAGGTAACGACAGCATCCAATCACGTCCGTTTCTGAGAATGAGGAACTTGACACGACATTTTTATCCATTTCACTTTCAGAGTGTTGTAATTTTTACGTTTGAAACAAAAACTCATTCAATATCCTTAATTCATCTACACTATATACAATATAATAATAATAATATTATATAGAGGAAATATTTGTATTTTTGGATTTTTATATTTTGGTATATTACGAATATAAAACAAAAAAAAAGTATAAAACTACTAGACCAACTTCAAAAATTCTTTTACCGTTAGAAAGCTACATGATACTTAAAATATTGTAGCTTAGGGTTAATTTATTTGTTATTAGTTTTTATTGTGTGAAATATGAGGATTTTTAGGATTTTTAGGCCTCCTTCAGCCTTTTCCATGACTCCCTGTCCTTGCCCACCTTAATCCAGTCGGTTCCCGCTGTTTGTACTATATCATCAGTCCACCGTTTTATAAGTCTACCGACCTTCCTTTTACCATCTGAGCAACATGGGCTATATTTATTACTAGAAAAAAATTGAGATCCTTAGAAATCCCTACTAATACCAACCCAAGGTGTGAAAAATTCGTCATGAAATGTCTTTCATCGCATGCACCGCGGAAACTATTGACTATACAACAAAAAATGTTCTATAATATTTTAGAACATATCAATATCTACAAAAAGCTTTGCGAGACCATATGTCCAACTATTGTAGTTATGTCAATATCTACTTTTTTACATTTTTAAAGTTGATAGAAAAGCCGATCAAAATCAGACCATGTTGTCCATACCTTAGTATTAATTCTGATCCAAATAAATGATTTCCTATTCAAGACTGTTTCCATGCCTTTTTTTTTTTTTTCGTGCGGAAATCCCCTCGGATACCCCCCCGCCGGCCAGCGGGGGCGGTTATGTCGGGCTTGAACCGACTAAAACCGCACTCCGTCTCGGGTCTGCAGACGCCGGGGTGTAAGGTTGCCCATAGAGCATATCCCTCGCACCCCGACTGACCCTGGGCCATCTCCGGTTTCGAGATGGCCCCCTCGGGTTTGGGAACCACGGTGTCCCCGTCTTGACCCGGTTTGAGGGAGGGGCGCTAGTCCTAGACCTCCGGCGCCTGCGACGCGCGGCGAGCATGTTGCGGGCTCGGCGGGCCGGGAGAGTTCTGAACCTCTCCCGGGCGCGCTCCGCCATCTCCTTCGCGAGCATCACATGCTCGCAGAAGGAGGTGGCGGCGGCCCACGCGCTCGCGCTCCGCACCATTGCCGCAATCATGCTGCCGAGCGAGAGGACTCCCACCCCGATGGCTGCCACGAGGTCACGCCTCGGCACCTCCCACGCCGGGCAATCCGCCAGCGTGTGCAGCCCTGAGTCCTCGCTGTTGATTACTTTTTTAATTATTGAAATCGGATATTCCATCCAAAAGATATGAAATTAAAAATACGATATAGTCCGTGGGTAGCGATTACCGACTTTTACGCAGGCGGAGCCCCGGGCAACAGTATATAAGTCAATGTTTGTATTTTATGCGCTACCGTGCTGTTCATCTTATTGCGATAAAACTTTATCAACTTGCACCTCCACGAATGTGATAGTTATGTGATGCTGCACTTGGGTTACAGGGTATTTTTATCAATCATAAATAATCTCCAGTCATATTATTATAACCATTTTATCGCGATAGATGGAAAACTTCTTGAAAACAATATGTTCTTTTGCAGTCTGCTCTATGCACCAGTATGAATAAAGAGCAAACGTTTTTTATACTTTTTCCATACGTCATAGCACAGAATATATAATATTGTACCGACATAGTTCGCGTGATATATTTTGACATAATTTCCCATTCAATTTGATCGCAATGGAAAGAAAACGTGTGGTCTTGTTTGTTTCACGTGTGAACGCAGCTCGGCCAACTGCATCGTCCATTCAATTCGACAGTTTTACGACCGAAACCACGTTTATTCGCACGTTTCGCTCCGTTATCGCTTTATTACAATTTTTTATAGCTCTACTAGTTCATATTTTTGGCTGTACTGAGGGATTAAGGTGAATGAGATTAAAGGCCCGGGTTAAAAGCACTGCGGGATTAATCGAAACTATATAATGAAACTGAGTGCTATAACTTTTTTTACGTAAAAATTTATGGAGTTCAATACGTTTATTTATATTTATTTCTGCAAACGAATAAATTATTTTAATTCACAAATGGCCTAAATTTGAGTGAGAATTTTAGCGCAATAGAATAATCTTACTAATGTATATATTGTATAGATTTCCGTCTATATAGGATTCCATGTAGGATTCGCGAACTCCCAATCACACGTCAAACGCCTTAGGCGCTGGATGAACATAACGGACGCGCGTCCTGGACGTATCTTTATAACACCTCGGGCACCCCTTATTTCCTCCGCTCACTCCGCGCGGGGCGCACAAAGACACGTCTAAGACGCGTGTTCGTTCTGTTTGTCCAGCGCGGCGCCTTAACTATTGCCGCTACCTCCTTATTACACTCATTTGTACAGTCAACTTCTCATATAAAGTGACAAATAACATATCCAAATATATGGGCACTCCTTATGTGATCAATGATATTAATACATCCATGGTCTACTAATTATGTATATCACCAACATGAACATCGTCAAATATATGACTTCAATCAAAATGTCATAATCTTAGTAACAAACACAGTGCCAATAGTTTCTAAGCATCCAAAGTATTCAAAAATATGAAGCACTATATGCAAATGAACTCTATTTCTATTACTTTTTAGGTTCTATTTGAAATATGCTACTTACCTTAGCCAAACTTATTTGACATTTTGTATCAAAAATATCTTTCATCCTTCATTTTGTTTTTGTCAGCTAAGAGTAATTCTACGATCGAAACCATCATCTGTGGCGATATCAAAGGGTACCCAATAAATGTAGCGATAGAGTTCAATTTCATATAGTACTTCATATTTTTGGATACTTTGGATGCTTAGAATTTGGATGTTCGTTTCTATGATTATGAAACTTTGAACTCATATATTTGACAATGTCCATGTTCCGATATATTTGTGCAAGGGGTGATATACATAATTAGAAGACTTTGATTGTATTACATATCTACTCTACTCTAATATCATTAATCACTTTAGGAGTTCTTATATATCTGGATATGTTATCTGTCACATTATATAAAAAGCTGACTGTACCTAAACTGTGTACCAGTTCATTGGGGTAGGTATCACCTATTCAAGACACAGCGTATTGGTTAATACAAATTGTTTATCTATACCTTTTTTTTTTAAAAACGCCTGCTAGCGGGGGCGGTTATGTCGGGCTTGCACCGACTAAAACCGCACGCCGTCTCGGGTCTTCAGACGCCGGGGTGTGTTTATCTATACCTAACATTCAAATCGCTAAAACAAAACTTAAATTGTCTACAGCTGTAAAACATTCCGTATGCAAACAGTCGTTACCGAGCGATCAATGCGCCATCACATCAGCATTCGGTAATCAGACGGGATTGATTGGACGCGATTGACGTCAAATGACGATCGGTGGCAATGACGCGCGAGTACGTGCATACGGACTGCGCTAATGAATTGGCATGCAATTGAGACTAACACAGACGGTTCGATTTAAAAATAAATTTTAACATCTGTCTTTCACGCGGGTTAAGCAGAGATGGTAACTTAAATATAAAGTATAGGGTATATTCACAATGTTCAAAATACATTAAACAGAAATATAAGTATTATGAACTTATCATTCAAAGCAATTTTTTACAGACAAATTAAGGGACGGAAAAACATGGAGATAAAATATTTTCAAAATGATAGAAACACTTCAGATGTATGAAAAATCAATTGAATTCGGTTTTTGGTCTGACTTTCTAATTTTTGTGTCATCTAAATCGTTAGTTTTTTATAAGTACTTCATTATTATCATTTCAGTAGCGCGGTCGAGTACGGACGTGCCTGCGCTGCTTGAAACGAATATTTTATTCGTGTATTGCGCGGCTCTAGCCGTCGCTGTAACATGGACATGAGTGCGAAACTTAGTAATCTGTGGCGAAACCCCTCACACCTAACGAGTTGTTGGCATTTGTCAACCATGCCATCGACTACACGGACGAGGTCAGCATCCTGCAGATCTGCACATCCAACTTCAAGGAAGAGGAGATATGCAGTGGAAGCGTTTGCTGTTCCATGCCCTCGGGAAATTAGACCAGATGCCGTCCCGACGGAGGGATGGAGGCGAGAAGAGTGTCCAGGGCATCATCACCATCCTGAAGAACACCGACCCGGACGACGTGCCTGTTTTCGTGGCGAAGGAGCTACATAAGCTACCCCCCGTCACGTTCGATCACGTCGATGTCACCAGGCTGCTTAAGGACATCACAACTCTGAAAGCGAGCCTGGTCGAGGTGCAGTCCAAGATGGAGGCGTGAAACAACACCATAAGCGAACTACGTGCCGAGGTAGAGTTGTTACGCAATGCTGTTTCGACAAGTAGGTCGCCCGATGCCTCTAACGTAAACAAACGTCTCGGGGCTCAAAATGCATCCATCTGCAGTTTCGAGTCGGCGAGTTGCACTACGTCACCCGTCGCCAAAAATGCGTGCCCTGCAAACTGTTCAATTGCCGACGCCGTTTCGACACCTGTCCGAACAATGACTCACGTAGGTACGCCCACACCTCGCCCCGTTTTTTTTTTTTTTTTTTCGGGCGGAAATCCCTTCGGATACCCCCCCGCGTGCCAGCGGGGGCGGTTATGTCGGGCTTGAACCAACTAAAACCGCACGCCGTCTCGGGTCTACAGACGCCGGGGTGTAAGGTTGCCCATAGAGCATTATTGTTGCCTCACACGAGCCTGCTATGACACAAACAAAACGTCGAGCAGGTAATGAGATAGGGTCAAAGAGAAGCTGTGCATCAGACCACAACGATCCGAAACAGCTGGGTCCAAACAAGGACTCGTGTGACAAATATGGCTACATAAAGGTGGAGAATAAGAAGAGAAAGAAGCCTCCTTGTCGTAATCTATGCGGTACGCTACGTTAGCAGGACCCAATATGTTGCTGCGTCCTGCAACACCTTCGACGCAGCTGTACGTGTCCCGATTACACCACTCCACGACAGTTGAAGATATGGTGCAGTACATCAGGACGAAGACCAACTGGACTTTGAGGGTCGAGAGGCTAGAGTCCCGCCACAGCACCAATTTCAAGTCGTTCGTGGTACGGGTTCCGATACATCACCTCGCGAACTTCCTCAAAGAAAAGTTTTGGCCGAAGGGTGTCAAGTTCCGCCGATTTCGAGGGCAGCTACGAGACACCGCGCAGCGCAAAATGACGCCGCCGTCATTTCGTGTGAATTAATCATAGGAATTTTATAATTATATGTATATTAGTCTGTAAGGTATTATATACATATAATTATAAAATTAAGCACAATGGCTTATACATATAGTCTGTAAGGTATTTATGTATAAGCCATTGTGCTTGAAATAAATGATTATTTTTATTATTTCCTTTATTTAATTCTATACATATAATTACATTTTTAAATATAGGTATATAAAAATAACACAAATATAATTATTATATTATTTTTTTTTTGATACCTCACATATTTAATAGTTTGCCATGCCACAAAAAGAACATTTAAAAATAAGACTTAGAAGTTTTTTTTTGTATTGTATGAACATATAATAGATATAGATATATAATATTAAATATGAGGATGTAGCTGTAAAATGTATATGTATACATATATGTATGTGTACATGTGTTTATATCTATAAAAAAAAAGTTTATTTTATTTGCCATTACAAAACTGCTTATAATTACTTATAAGTGTTACCGAGAGCGGACACAACAGTTTTAGATATGAACAAGTCCGGTATTGCCAAAAGCTTCCTACACTAGGCTAAGCCTGTCCTGTAGGAAACCTTTTTTTTTTTTCATGTCTGTAGTTCCAACAGCAGGTTAGATATAGTTGAAGTACCTTTAACACTTACACAAAAGTTTTATTTATATAAAATTCTAAGCAACATGCCATCCAAGAGGTCAAAGCATTTAATTTCAGACCTCACTTCAAGGGTTTTCCGTGTATTCATAGGAACAGGTAAGTAAGGTTTTCAGAATAAATTCCTTAGCTTCACTCATTGACAATTTACCTATGAAGCAGATTTTATTTATTCTGTTGTATATCTGAGGCTTCATGTAGGCACTAAAACGTCTTGCGAATTCTCAGAAGGAAGCTTGTAAACCCGTTTCAAGATCATGTCCCCATGGTAACTAGAGTTGATCACCTGCTTATGGATTAGCAAAGCGATTCTTAGGATGTATATCCTCTTGACGCTGAGCAGCTGAGTTTCTTTGTATAACAAGTTAGTACGAAAACGGAAGGGTTTATTAATCATAGTTTTTAGCACGGCTCGCTGAGCTCTCTCCAATTCTATCAGGTGAGTACCACCAGAACCCCCCCAGGCTGTGATACAGTACGACAAAATCGGTTCGCAGAGAGAAATGTATACTGTTTTTAGGAGGCTCATCGAAGCCACGTCTCGTAGAATTTTCATTGCATATATGATCTTTCTAACTCTTGCAGACGTTGCCACGATGTGCTCGCCAAAGGTTAGTTTCTCATCTATGATGATCCCCAAATACTTTATCGATTCTGCTCTACTTACTTGGGTACATTTACAACCTGGAACAGTATTAATGGTGGTTCTCAGTGCTACAAGAATGTATCAGAATTTTTAAGCCTACTGGAGGTGCTGAAGCAGTAGTTTTGTGAAAGGCTACTATACGCGTCTTAGTGTGGTTAAGTGCCAGGAGATTATTATTCAGCTATTTCACTACTCGATTTAAGCCCCTTTGGGCGATGTCAAACACTCCCTCCCATGTCCTATCATAAAATATAATAACCGTGTCGTCAGCATAGTTAATTATTTCAGCGTCGCCTATATGTTCCTCAGAAGCCAGGTCATTTATATAGACAGGAAAGAGAGATGGGCCCAAAATACTACCCTGAGGTATTCCATAATTCACGCACTGGGGGTTGCTAACAAGGTCTTCCATTTTGAGACATTGCTTTCTACCTGTAAGATAACTCTGAAATAGATTCAAACTTATGCCCCGGACACCTAGTTTTTCTAATTTCCTCAATAAGATAGGAAATGAAACTGTGTCGAAAGCCTTTGCCAGGTCCAGGTCCAAGATTCCCATACAGGCATGTCTTTCATCCAGGTTTTTGCTTATAATATCAGTTAAAAGGAGTACTGCCTGTTCAGTAGATTTCCCCTGCCAGAAACCGAATTGGTGTTTGGAGAGCAACCCCTGTGACTCGAGGAACTCCTTAAGCTGCCTATTGACTACTTTCTCCAGCATTTTTGAGAAAATACTGAGTAGTGAAATCGGTCTATAATTGTTTGGACTATCTGTTGTTCCTCCTTTATGAATTGGGACCACGGTTGCCAGTTTCCGTACATCTGGTAATATCCCCGAAGACATAGATAGATTAAATATATAGCACAAAGGCTCACAAATGTAAGAGTTGAGTGATTTTACTAATCGGTTAGTAATGTTATCATACCCAGGAGCACTATTATTATTAAGCTGACGTATGAGACTTTGAACTTCTGTAGGTGAAGTTGGATGGAGAAACAAAGAGTTAGCTGGAGGCACATGAACTCTAACTTTAGATGCTAAATTCGATTCCGTTTCCTTCATTTAAGTAAGAAAAGCCGTTGCCCTACTGTAGCGAAAAAGTTATTGCAATAATCCAAGGATTGTATGGGAGAACCCTTTATTTTGGATAGGTTTAGTGCGCGTGGTGCGTTAGAAACGGAATGAGTTAGGCGCTTAATCGTACTCCATAACTTACGTGGGTTGTCTGAACTGTTTTCTATTTCCATTTTATTATATTGTGTTTTTAATTTGCGTATAAGTTCTTGATAAAAGTTCCTGTATCTCTTATAAACTAACAATTTAATGGGGTCGTTTGGGAATTTTCGTGTTTCCAAGTGTAACTGGTCTTTATGAGTAGAACATCTAAGAAGTCCAGGAGTCATCCAGGGTTTGAAGGTGAGCTTAGACCTACTGATTTTTGTTACCCGGGTATTATTATCTGTTATAGACAGTATCTTAGCCATGAACAATTGAGTAGCTTCATTTGGGCAAGTTTTATTGTAGATGGTTTGCCAATTGACTTCTTTTATTTCCTCCTTAATGGATTCGAAGTCAGTTCGGATTTGAAATCTATTTTCTCGTGGCTTTCGAGCCTGCAATCTGACCCCAGTTAAAACTATGTCATGATCGGTCACCGAAGAAGTGCATATGATGGATTCCAGCTCGTATTTTGTGTTACTGAAACATGATCAAGGCACGAGGCACCCCGTGTCGGTTTATTTACGATCGATTGATAGCCCAGATGTGCCATGACACTCAGATATTTGCCACAAACCTCAGGGTCCAAAATGTTTATATTTATATCACCGGCTATTATACAACAGGGGCTCTTTTGGATATTATTTGTAACAATTTCAAGGGTGGTCAAAAATTGCTAGTGTTAGTGAAAGAAGGCGATCTATAAATACCAAACAGTGTAATACAGCCGGGAATGTGTACTTGAAGACAGTTTGCGTCCAGAAGATTAGGCTCGCTTACTATAGGTGTCCAACATTGCTTTATGTAGACAACTACTCCCCCTTTTTTTTTTTTTTTTTACGTGCGGAAATCCCTTCGGATACCCCTCCGTCGTGTCTCGACTAAAACCGCACGGTGTCCTCCCCAAGTGTCCGTTGCCGGGCACCCCGGGTAAGCCCTCGAAAGGATAACCCCAGGGTTGCCGGCGGACTTTGGCCGCCACCGCGGCCTCGCCTGGTGGGGTCGGGTTTTATCCCGCTTCGGTGAGTTGGCAGGCGTGTGTAGGGCACACACGACACGCCTCCGCCACGGCCTGCTTCTGTAAGGACGGCGAGTCGGCCAACTGCCGTCCTCAGGCCCCGATCATGGAGGTCGGTAGTCCCGGGCGTAGATGAGTCTGCGGCGTCCTCGCCGCAGACTGCGAAACTCGGGGGGCAGGGTTCTTTCCTGCTCCCTCTCCGCCGTCTCTTTCGCGCGCATTACCTGCTCGCAGAAAGAGGCGGCGGCGTGCCACTTGCTCCCGTCGGAGACCACGGCCCTCACCATGGTCTCCAACGAGAGAACGTCCACGCCCAGGACCGCAACGAGATCCCGGCGTTGACTCGCCCACGCAGGGCACTCCACCAACGTGTGGAGCGCCGTGTCTTCGCCAGGATCCTCGCAGTGCTGGCACTGCGGCGTTGTCTCCCGGTGGATGCGCCACAGATACTTACCGAAACACCCGTGTCCGGTAACCATCTGGCACATCCGGTAGGAGAGGTCCCCATGGTCCCTCTCCAACCACTCCTTCATGATCGGTCTCACCGCCGCAATGGTGAATTCCCCCCACCTTGGGTGCTCAAGTCGCACCCTCCATGTCTCCATGAGTTCCTGGCGGAGCAGGGACCGCTGAGCCCTGATTTCTCGGGGCTCCGGCCTATGGCCCCGCTCCAGCGCCTCCTTGCGCCACTGGTACAGCAGCGCAAGGGCTCTCGCTTCCAGGTGCCATGGAGGGGTCCCAGCTAGGAGACATGCCGCCTCGACGGAGATCGTGCGATACCCCCTGATGACTCTGACGGCCATCGCCTTTAACGGGCTGTTAAGAACAGCCACGTTGCGGGCCGCCAGAGTCTCCGCCCATACTGGGGCCCCGTATAGGGCCATGCTTCGCACGATCCCCAGGTACAGTCTCCTAGTGGGGGCGTTGGGTCCCTTAACGTTGGGCATCAGCCGCGATAGCGCGGCCGCAGCCCCCCTCAGATTCGGGACCAGACTTCGGAGATGAGGTCCGAAGTCCCATCGGCTATCGAGTACGAGCCCAAGGTACTTCATCGTGGGCTCGATGCCGATGCTTACGCCCCCTACGGTTATGCTGGTTCCCGCAGGTGGCCCCCTCCGAGGCCCGTGAAAACACATAGCCTCGGATTTATGGAGAGCCACCTCAAGTCCCAGCCGCCGTATTCGACCCACGACTTGAGCAACCCCTGCCGTGGCCTTCAGTGCCGCGCTTCGGTACGTTGCTCCCCGCGCCATAACGAGGGTGTCGTCAGCATAGCACACTATGCTGACACCCTCGAGCAACGTACCGCGCAGCACCCAGTCGTATCCGATGTTCCACAGGAGGAACTACTCCCCCTGATTTATTTATAAATTTAGTAGAATAGAAGTGAAAATATCCATCAATCGTCGGAATTACTGGATTTTCGCTTAGCCTACACTCACTCAAAAGTAGTATGTCAAATTCCAAACCCATCCTTTTTACGATTACCATAAGTTTATCTAAGATACATGACACGCCTCTTACATTAAACGTCAGCAATTTGAAGTCATACTTTGACAGATAGTTTTTACAATGTCGTGGGAGCTCAACCTTGTGGCTGCCACAAGGTTGAGCTCCCACATTAAGCGTATTGTCCACTTCTGATAATAATTCGGTGGACGCCATAGATTTGAATAAAGTTTACATAATTTGATTGGATATCTGGCAACAAATTTAAACTGTATTATTATAGGCATTAACTCAATTGCACTTATCAATATATCTACACAATAAGAAGTAAGAATTGTTGGCTTAAGTAAATGGATGTTGAGATCACGGATCGCAAGATTGTGTATATTGTTATAGTGTAGTAACATTATAAAAAATATAGGTATTTAAACTATCATGGTCACTAACATAAGTATTAGAGTTAACGGGATATTTACCATGTATTTTTAAGAGTGTCCGATATTTCGGCACTGTTGCAAGCGCCATGATCACGGAGGAACTCTTAAAAACACATGGTAAATTTCCCGTTAACTCTAATACTTACATTATAAAAAACTTATTAACTAAACATATAAACGGATTGTGCGCAATATTATATATATATTATTATTATATAATATATATATTATTATTATAAATATTTTTGTACCTACTTAAGTAATTCTAACGAGACACACATGTTTTACGAAGAACAAGAACTATATTTTGGAGGTTACGCCTACTTACTTACTAAAAGTCCTGTTCCAGACGGAAAGGTATGGCACTAGAATTTTCCCCTTTTACTTAATTATGGTTGATTCTCCATAATTAATTTGAGTGATTACTAGAATCCGGTTTGTAGTACGGCGAAAGTTCTTAGCGACATATTTTATAAAATTAAAACGTAGTTTCTGCAAAGCGAGTGACTAAAGTCTGTTACACTCATTGGAACGAAACTCGTTTCTGCCAGTCATTTCTGATTTTGACAGCAACTCCATCTCTGTTTTGAAGAGCGAAGTATGTAAAATGTACTTTTTCTCTTAACCTTATTGTCCTTATCTGTGTGAATTTACTTATTATCAGCATATTTTTTTTGTTTTTTAGGTTTTTGTGTTAAAGTCACCGAAATTACCCGTTAAACCCTCTAGCTAAGCTAAATTGCTTTTGTTAGGAATGAGTTCACATCTGAAGTGTAATGGCCAGGATTCGAATCCTGGACCTCTCGATCGTAATACTGACTCCTGAACCACTGAGCTAGCGAATCAGGTATTTATATGTTTATTTATAATTATAGTTGTGTATTTACGAAATCTTGTAGTTTCTAGTATTTCTCTCCTGCCTCATATACATACGATTACAGATGTCCGGTGCCAGGTAATTTTCTTTTCCTTCACGATATCCTACCGCTGCGCCAGTCTACAGGAAGAAATTTCAAACAGAATTAACCAATACCATAGTACTAATCTTGCTATTATCTCACTTTAATTGTGATATTATGTGTGTGCATAAACTTTTGATAGCTATTCCTTGGATGCAAGACGGTGTAATAACAGACAATAGACCTTGTAACTTGGGACAAATTAAACCAAGTTGCACGTGACAGTAGAATATTGATTGCGCGGACGTTGGTCGCATAATGACGTCGTCCTTCCCGGTAATTAACGACTGATTAACGCACAATTAGCCCACCGATCAATGATAACAGATGCTGTCGGAACTAGAGAGCGTAGCTGAAGGTGATGTGAATGTGTGTATACATACCAATATACCTCCAACAAACCACTACGTTTCTGCTTATTTAGGGGCAAAAAGACCCAAAAACAATGTTCGGCTAAATCTATATTTTGTACAAAGAGGCAAGCATTTTAAGAGTTCCGTTGCCAAATGGCAAAAAACTATAGATTCGTCATGTCTATCCGTCCGTATGTCACAGCCACCTTTTTCCGTAACTATAAGAACTATGCTGTCGAAACTTGGTAAATAGATATATTCTGTGAACCGCTTTAAGATTTTCACACAAAAATAGAAAAAAAAACAATACATTTTGGGGGCTTCCCCATACTTAGAACTGAAACTCAATTTTTTTTTCCTCAAACCCATATGTGTGGGGTTCTATGGATAGGTCTTCAAAAATGATATTGAGGATTCTCATAACTTTTTCTCTAAACTGAATAGTTTGCTCGAGAGACACTTCCAAAGTCGCAAAATGTGTGTCCCTGTAACTTCTAAAATAAGAGAAGGATAAAACTAAAAAAAATATATGATGTAAATTACCATCTAAACTTCCACCGAAAATTGGTTTGAACGAGATCTAGTAAGTATATAGTTTTTTTTATACGTCATAAATCGTAAAACGCAATTTACCTTTCATTCAATCAACTCAAATATAAAATTAAAAAAAAAACATTATTATGTTACTTGCTGCTACGGAACCCTTCATGGGCGAGTCCGACTCGCACTTGGCCGCTTTTTATTTAGATCGTAAGTGCACATGGAGTGCTGCCTTGAATCGGTTACTGATACGAAAATCTCTGACTGTGAGAACTTGACAGTATTTGTACTATAACATAGATATTAAAATTTAACGTCGATATTAAGAGAAGGTATCCCTATCATATATATAATTATAACCCTATCATATATATCCCTATAATCTATCCCCGGTACAATCGGCCACGGTCACGGAGTCACCCATTCGAGGTCGTTAGATCAATCTTACTAAATATTTTAAACTCTTTAAGGAGACTGTTAATAAGACCTTTACATTTTCTACTTTGAAGAGTACAGGAAACTTAAAATGCATCAACAGAACTTATTAAACTAACAACTTGCATTCACGTAGTTCGCATTGAACTATTGAACATCTGCAAATGCCAATGAACATTCTCATCAAGAATGTCGGTGTGTTAACATATCACTTATTACATTTTGGACAATTCATCGCTGATTTAATAAAAATCTTACGTAAGTTTATATAAATGCTTTAAATTATTATCCACGTCTGTATTGTGTTTCGCATAAAGTGGGCATTAATTAATTTCGGGACAACAGATGGATTACGGAAGCAAGCGGGCCGTTTGAATTTGTTTATCGCACAGCGCAGAGCTAATGTCGTCACACGGGTCGACAAACACTACTTCTGTCTTGAATTAGAGGAATTATAAGCTATTTATGGTCGTTTATTTAGAAATATACTATTATATAGTAATATAACATAAATATGATAAGCTGGTTTAACGAGGTATTTGACCCATTTTGCACCATTAGTTTGCACAAAAAAGTTGCGTTGATTAAATAAGGGCTTCTCCCTCAGAGATAGCGAGCAGGATACCGAAAAATAGTAGTAGGAATTTAAGCGAGGGTTAAGACGACTCTCTTTCGGTTTTCAGTTGCCATGAGTGAAATGAGTCCCATATGCTATTATTGCGACAGCACAGAAAACTCGGCGCAGCGCTTGCAAGCTGATATACAGACCTGCTCTAGCTTTTTGCTTAGTTTGCATTTGTAACTCTTCTTGAATAACAATTATTTTTTATTTTTGTTTTAACAAGTGGGCCGTGAGATTGTCTGCCACCTGAGTGGTATAAAAAAATGCGAGTATTAGTACCCGGTGGATCGGCGTCACAAAATTTCTTGTTTTTCACAATAGTCAATACAATTTCTTTTCTCAATAGTAATAACAATTAGTTTGTCCAAGAAATCGCGTCATCGCTTTTTAGGGTTCCGTTGCCAAATGGCAAAAAACGGAACCCTTATAGATTCGTCATGTCTGTCTGTCTGTCCGTCCGTATGTCACAGTCACTTTTATCCGAAACTATAAGAACTATGCTGTTGAAACTTGGTAAGTAGATGTATTCTGTGAACCGCATTAAGATTTTCACACAAAAATAGAAAAAAACAATAAATTTTGGGGGCTCCCCATACTTAGAACTGAAACTGTTTTTTTTTCATCTAACCCATATGTGTGAGATATCTATGGATAGGTTATCAAAAATGATATTATTTTTTCTCTAAACTGAATAGTTTGCGCGAGAGATACTTCCAAAGTGGTAAAATGTGTGTCCCCCTGTAACTTCTTAATTAAGAGAATGATAAAACTAAAAAAAATATATGATGTACATTACCATGTAAGCTTCCACCGAACTTAGTTTGAACAAGCTCTAGTAGATCTATAAAGTTGTTTTTTTTTAATACGTCATAAATCGTAAAACGCAATTTACATTTCATTCAGTCAACTCAAATATAAAATTTAAAAAAAGCATTATTATGTTACTTACTGCTGCGGAACCCTTCATGGGCGAGTCCGACTCGTATTTGGCCTTTTATTTATTTATTTACAGGAACCAGTATCGCTCGAATTGGTGAACTTACAGCTTCCGAATTGTAATCGTAATTTTCACGTATATATCTGATAGAAGCATGAATTTAATTTTCATGACTTTCATGTTTGTTACCAAACAGATTAGAGTAACGCATAGAGGACTTTATTGGCTGAGAAGGGCGAGTGGGCTTTCAGTCCGTTAAAGTGAATAGACATAAGCCTATAAAAGCCTCCATATATCACGACAGCTATCAGTTTAGCTAATTGATGCGACGGATAGCGTGCTCTTAAAAAACATTGTTCAGTACAGAGCTCCCGGGTGCTGGAGCAGATAATGTTTTATTTATAATTCAATTCTTTATTGTACACAAAAAAATACATAAATTTATTACAAGTAAAATAAATTATGTACAAAGGCGAGCTTAACTCAAAAAGAGTTCTCTACCAGCAAAACTTCAAAAAAATAACAGAGGGAAGGAAAGTGTACATACAAAGGAAACTTAAACGAAAGGTGTTAAGAATTAAATTAAAAGATAAAACAATATACATCCATACATGTATATTTTATACATAATTATACATATATATATATACGTTATATACATCCTACTAATATTATAAACGCGAAAGTTTGTGAGTATGTATGTTTGTTGCTCTTCCACGCAAAAACGGCTGAGCGTATCTAGCTGAAATTTGGTACAGGGATAGACTATAGTCTGGAATAACACATAGGCTACTTTTCATCCCAGGAACAGGTTCCCATGGGTAGCGGGAACGGGATCAGAAAACCACACGCGCGGAGCCGCGGGCAACAGCTAGTACTCGTACATAGTTTTGTTTTACCACTAAACTAGTGAGACTTTTAAGAAGTCATACTTTGACATTTATTTGACCTTCAGGGGTTACGTTAACCTCATACCTAAACACGTATCCGGACGTAAAATTGTACGTTCTTTTCGATTCCCGTATAAAAAATAGTGGTTCCCATTTAAAAAAATAACGTTGACCTTGAAATAACCTTGAAAAAAGGGTTCAAGGTCCAATCAGAGGTCACCGTTGGATTCCTTGTTGAAAGTTACCTAGGGTATGATATTTTTTCACGACTAACCTCGTGTGGTTTTCCGATTTTTCCAGGGTTTCCATACTTTTTCCTCACCCGGTATATACTTTAAAAGTGTGAGTGGAAATGTCCTGCGACTGTCTCGAATAGTGTGCGGTAGTGCGTTCCATAGTCGAACAGCCTCAATAGTGAATGACTCATCATAACAGCCGGGGCTGTATGCAGGAGTATGAATTAGAAGGGATGAGGAAAGACGACAGGCTTTGCCCCGAGGTACGAGATACTCAAAACGTTCCCGCAGATAACTTGGAGAATAAGAGCTGTGAAGGGTAGTATAGAGAAGGGATAAGATATGAGTATTACGACGCACCCGAATAGGGAGCCAGTTCAGTCTTTTACGAAATTCAGATACATGATCGAATTTTCGTAGACCGAATTTAAAGCGAATCCCCAAATTCTGCAAGCGTTCAAGTTTGTTTAGGAGGTCCTCCAATGCATCGAGAAAACAGACATCAGCAGTCTAATAGTGGAAGTAGAAGAGATTGTGCAAGAGGTTTTGGTAGTTTGAACAGGAAGGAACGTCTGAAGACGTTTGAGAGATTGAAACGAGTAGTATATCTTCCGGCTTACCTGCGCAATGTGAACATCCCAAGAAAGATTAGAGATTTAGATTGAATCGAAGAAAAATATAGAAATTTATCGCATATTTATTCACAAATTCACGTTGTCTATAATCATGCACCGAAGTATAGATCAATCAATCATTTTATTGCTGAACCTTTCACATAATTAGTTTTCAAAGGTGTAATACTATGCAAAATTAGTACAAACATACTAGGTAAGTCCACGTTCACCGAGTGGCAATAGAAATAGCTCAGATAACAATGTTAAATAGAAAAACAAAATACAATATCACTAAATGACCACAACAAATAAGCTTCATAATTAAATAATAAAAAATATAAATTCGATGTCAGAAAATTACCATGATAAATAAACTGAACAAAATATAAAAATCACACCACATTTAGGTATTAATATAGCAGTTAATTATGTAATTATGTAAATTTCAATCCAAATATATTTGATAATTCTTAATCTACACTTTTGACAGTTATTAATTTAGAAATCTAAGGATATCATCATAATTTGAGCGCCAATGCCGATTGCATCCAATGCTTGCATTTAGGAGCCCAGGGTTCACTCACGTACTCTTCCCTCCTATGATGTTGTGTATCTTGGCTTTTCAGGAATACTGCTCTCTAACTCCCAACCCCAAGAGGAAAACTTGTGTCAGAGCCTCGTTCGTCTATCAGCAGGTGCAGGCGTCATCTCGCAGCTGAGGTTGGCTTGCGGCCCGATGGTTTTGGTCAACCTCATATACCCCATTTTTTATTGAATACCTATATCGCATTAAAACCTCTGATTCACTAATTTTGCAGAGGTAGGAAAGCGGAGTCTCAGATGCAAAGTGCGCGCTTTAGATGCAACTGGGGTAATCGCTGGGTTGACTACTACTGAGATTTTCCTACTAAAACAACTCTCTCTTTCAATCAACTTTCAAGAGCCAGGAATAGAAACAGTACCTCATGAAGCAATAATTGCACTCGCCAACACTACGCGATCAAGATATGTATATAGAATATATATAGAGATATATATATATATATATATATATACTTATCAGACAAATTTATTTTGTGAATGTCTCATATTTATACAGTATCTAGAGGGTGCCATCTCTAAGTCATAGACGGCCCAAGGTCAGCCGGAGAACGAGGGAATTGCCTTATATGGCCCCGGCAATAGAGGCCCGAGACAGCGTGCGGTTTTGGTCGGTTCGAATCCGACATAACTACCCCCACTGGCCGGCGGTGGGGTAACCGTGGGGATTTCGGCAAAAAAAAACACGAAAAGATAGAATTAAGGGCGGATACAAATCTAAAATATCAAAGATCATGAAAATCGATCCAGTTCTTGAATTCATTGCGGTATCACTAACACGATTTTGTTTTAAAAATAGTTTTTTTAAATCTAGTACTCGTAGATACAAAAGATACTTACAATTTGCTTAATCAGTTACCACATCATTTTACAGTTTGCTTTATGTCGTCATTCTGGAAGGAGATATATTATATTACATAGCTTGCCAAATAACTCTTGTGATATTACATACACCAAAGCTGAAAGGTTCGAATGCAATTCTTCCACAAGCTAAGAATATTCCGCAAGCGGTAAGTGACACTTGGTTGTAACGTGGTAAGTGTCGGTTTAAACTGAATCAAAAAGTCTTAAGCATATTATTTTATAACCTACAGATAATTTATTTCGTTTAGTAATATTAGGTATTTGTTAATACATTTTACTCATTTTTAATAGGCTCGCGTTTAACTCGTTTGCCTAGAAGCAATCTATTAATAAATATCAAGTAAATAACTATTGTCGGACATTCTATATAGCCCTTGCTAGACCTAAAGTAAGCATTGTTTAAATAGCTTGTGTTATGGGTATAATATCTTTTTTTTTTGTAAATACATACACATTACATCTATACACTCTAGACTTGAATTGCATGCTATGTGTTTGATTTAAATGAGTACTTACTTTAAATAAACCCGCAGTTTATTTAAAGTAAGTTCACACTTTGCAGTATAATTTGAGAGAAACATTGGGAAATCAAGATACCTTTTTTTTTTTTTTTTCGTGCGGAAATCCCTTCGGATACCCCCCCGCCGGCCAGCAGGGGCGGTTATGTCGGGCTTGCACCGACTAAAACCGCACGCCGTCTCGGGTCTTAAGACGCCGGGGTGTAAGGTTACCCATAAAGCATATCCCTCGCACCCCGACTGACCCTGGGCCATCTCCGGTTTCGAGATGGCCCCCTTACTTGCTCTCCACTGTGCCATCTGCTAATCAGAGGGACACGTGGAAAGCTTCCGGACAGCCCTCAACAGGGCCGTCACGCCTCGGTCGGAGTTGGCCGTAGGCGGCAGCGTCTCTCCCACCCTAGGAGAGAGGCGCTGCCGTCTCCGTTGCCCAGGGTGCACCGCGTGGAGGTCCCCAACCAAGCACCTCGGGAAATCAAGATACCTATCGTACTCTAAAATACTAACAGTCTTAACCTGTGAGTTGTAGTTTGAGATAGATAATAATAATAAATCTGTTTATTGTATTTACATAAGAAGATGCATACAGTACATACATTTAGTAGGTACAGTTTTTTTGACATTTAGGTACAATGGGCAGCCTTATCGCACAGAACAAACTCTTACAGGCAACCATGGAGAGATTCAGGGAATAGAATAATGCAATATATATACAAATAAGATATCCTACCACTTACTTACCCTTTTCCTTTCGGAGTGATAGTAGTACCTACCAGTTATCCGGGGAGGCACTGCTATGTTAATAATTTTCTCAAAGACATTCCTGGCGTAATTACGACGCAACGCTTTGTTAACTCTTTAAGGTGCTTCAAATTTCACAAATTACTTGCTTAGCATGTCTCAAAGAATTCTTTCGATAAAATATTTATAAAATGTAGCATTAATGACAGTGAGAATTCCATTTACAGTTTCCAGCTACGTAAATTAAATGTTTCTTATGGTATATAAGGACTTCTAAGGTATAAATTAAATAGATGCCTATTAACAAGCCGAATAGAAAAACTAAAGACAAGGGATTGAGGAGTTTGTGTGTTAAATAACAATCTCAATACAGATAATAGAATACATAAGCATGTCGGCCATTTCTTGCTCGATGCATAAGCACAATGTGTATGTTATATGCCATATATAAACCCAAGCGTCGAGTTTATTTTAGTGTCTGAAACAATCTAAAATCTATACTATCACAAAATTGCAAATTAGTCATGTCTGTACATTGGAGGTATAAAAAAAATACTTGGGCTATGTTAAAATGAACGGTTCTGAACACAAAAATATTTTTTTTGGAATTCTTGTCTATTTGTCGGAACGGACGAACGGTCTTGGTCAGACTTAAAATCTGCCGTGTGTTTGATGGCAATTGATCGAGTAGAACTGGAGATGTGACAAAAAGTCGCAATAACCAACATCCAAGCGGGCGGAGCCGCGGGCATCAGCTAGTAATAATTAAAAGTATGATTTTGATTTAAAGTGGAACAACTCCTAAAATAGTTTTCACCTTATGTCGTTAAAGTATTGAGTCTTTTTTTGATAGGTAGGCATCGAAATAGGTAGATTTTATGTAATTATATGTTAGGAAGACATTTACCTACATCTACTGCAGACTAACATCAACCGGGTAACGTTAGCATGCTAAAACAGAGATTAGGTACACTACTTCGGGGGTGTGTGTTGGGTAACCTCCTCGAGTGTCGCTCCGATTCCGATCCCGCTGCAGTCCGGGGGGAACGGAATCGGAGCGGCCGGTACACCCTGGGCGGCGGTCAATGCCTTCCCCTTCACCCCTTCATAGGGTTAGCATTGATCGTCGGCCAATACCCAACGTGGCGGGAACACATCGCTCTCCGTACTCCTCTGCTTTCAGAGGAGACAGGATGAGCGATGCTGTTAGTGGTGAGATGGCCCAGGGTCAGCCGGGGTGCGAGGGATATGCTCTATGGGTAACCTTACACCCCGGCGTCTGTAGACCCGAGACGGCGTGCGGTTTTAGTCGGTGCAAGCCCGACATAACCGCCCCCGCTGGCCGACGGGGGGGTATCCGAAGGGATTTCCGCACGATAAAAAAAAAAAAAAAAAAAGGTACACTACTTCGATGCTTTTGAGTGTATGGGTACAGTTTACGTATAGGTCTCCACCAAGATCTTCGGAGCTCAAGCCATCCTCACCTACAAGACAGCTTCTCTCCCGGGAAAATCACCTATAATTGGGTGATTTTCTTGGGAGCAAGGAGGAGTAAGAGAGCATACGCTGTGGTCGAAAAGTGATGACCGCAAAGGCAAAATAAATGAAATTATACAACTTTTTTTTTCTTAGGCCAATGACCCAGGATCTTAGGATCTTGCCTCCAGGATTCTATGTGGTTTAGCAGATTTGATTCCGAATAAGCTATCAGTATATATATAGTACTGTATAGTATTTCGCCATTAACTCTGATGTGGTGGTATCTACGGAGTTTCAACACAACAAAAAGAGGGTACAACTTGTTATTAATCTAATGGATGACTGAATGAAGATGACTTCTAAATGAATTTAAAATAATTAGTCTATCCTGGCTCTTTCACCTTGGCAACTCTGTTAAAGGCATCAGGCCCAGGGCATCTATAGGAGCTCCTATTATCGAATATGAATATAATATACTCATGTGGATGTTTATAGGTTACTGGAAATCTTTGCAAAGATCATGTGGTCATCAGTGTAGAAAATTTTTTTTTTGTTATATTACAAAGAATACTTACATCGAGGCAGACTCTTTAAGTCAGATACTGTAGTAAAACAGTCATTTATAAGAGATTCATTATCCTAAATTCCGCAAGAACTCTAATTGTATACAGACAGCCCGACGTCTAGCATTCCAAAATTAATACAAGGATTAATTCTATCAAAAATGTAGCCTAGACAAATAAATTTTAAATTACCATCGAAGGTAACAAATTACTTGATAAAGTATCCTTAACGACGATACTTCAGCTTACCCCGCCCACCTGTCATGGGTTTTCGTTCCATGGGGGCGGGTTTGTGAGTAGGCGGGGCGTTGTGTAGGCGGTTGAACGCCCACTTAAGTGCCCCGCCCACCCGCTGATGCTTCAGTCGCCAGCGAAGCGTCGTCCGCGATGATACTGTTGAAAGTTGTTAGGTCTGAGCTAGATGAAATGTTTGATACTGGGTTCACTATGGACATTGGCAGTACATACCTATAGGTTGATGAGACTTAGCACAAATTGTTATGTTTTAATGTAATTATAATTAGTAGCTAATTAGTCAAGAATATTATATTATTATAGATTAAGCTCTTGACTGCTTGGTTGACCCCATGGAATAAGTATACGTGCCATATCGTGATGTCTAGGATTCGATTCCAACGTCTGATAAAATGTTGTCGAGTTTTTCTGTTATTAAATTCGCAATGGTATCCAGCTATTTAAAATATAAGAGCCACTCAATTTATTCCCATGGGTGCCGTACAAGGTGACTAAGGGACACTCAGGGGCTGTTCATCCAACAATATTTTGCGGAACAGAACTAGTCTGTAGATAAACTTCCCTGGTTAGACGAAATAAGTTCTACGTGTAAAAAGATAATAGCTGGCGAAATCTGTGGCTGTATACAGGATCTATGGGGTATGTAATATATACGTAAAACTTTTTGCAAATTAGCTACTGACCATTGAAGCTGGGATAGACTGGATCATGCGGGTGCCTGTGGTGGTCTGCAACACGCAAATTTGTTGAATGAATAGGCATGATGACAGATTTGGAAAAACTGTCCTATAATGCTTGGAATCATATATTATTACACTGGTGGTAGAAATTTGATGACACAAATTTGTCACAAAATTCGGCCGGGTGGGTACCACCGTGCACGATTGCGAAAAACCCTCCATAGTAATCCAATTTCGGTTTGATTGCGTTCAGGGGTCAGCAAGTGCATAGCCGGGCAGGGGGATTGTGGTCGCAACATTAGTGGGACCGGTGGGTGTCACGCGGTGCTGCGACGACAATCCTCTTCTGATGAGGCCGTCAAGCTGAGTGCCACCATTGTTAACATAGTACGTGTATGTAATGGTGACCTTCTTTCCTGAGACTTTAACTTCAGCTTACCATCTGGCGAAGTGAAGTCAAATTGACGTGTCCTAAACATTAAAAAAAGAACTACTTATTGCCCTCGGCTGCGCCTGCGTGGAATTCTGGTCACGGCTCCGTAACATTCAGTTCGCTTTTTTTAAATTTTCTTTTATACAAACCTTATCCAGATAATAACGAACACAAAAAAAATATCCAATTTGGTGTAGTCGTTCAGAAGTTTCAATTTTATTTGTATAGATTTAAAGAGAATAACATAATATTTCTGCAGAAGTTAAAGGCTTTATTAAGAAAATAACTGCATTTTAGTTTGTATATATGTGTATGTGTTTTGTATTCCATGACTCGTTTCAACAAATACAAAATTTTAGTAATTTTTAGGGTTCCGTAACCAAAGGGTAAAACGGGACCCTATTACTAAGACTCCACTCTGTCTATCCGTCTGTCACCAGGCTGTATCGCATGAACTGTGATAGTTAGACAGTTGAACTTTTCACATATGATGCCTCTTTGTTACTGCTAAACAACAAATACTAAAAAACAGAAATAAAATACATATTCAATATTCTCGATATTAATAATGGCAGATAGATGCTAGAAATATTCACAGAATATTTAGTTAAATTAAATAAAATAAAACAAATATTTAAGGGGGGCCTCCTATATATATAATTTTTTTGCCGGTTTTCATAGATAATGGTACGGAACCCTTCTTGCGCGAGTCCGACTCGCACTTGACCGGTTTTCAGCTACTTTCTGTGTGTCTGCTTATTATGAAGCTATGTTTTAAGTATTTTGATAAAATCCTTCAGAGTTCCATCAATTTATAGTGTGTGGCAATTTTTTTTTGAGATTTTAGAAGCACCTAACTCTGACTTGTAGATTCACCTGGCAGGTATTAGAGACCTCAAAGGCATCACCGTTAGGAAGGAGTTGAATCCCACCAGAAACCACCTCTGCTTATCCTTATCACGTATTATAATGTGCATGAGGTACATGAAAGATGTCTCAATCAGTGAGAAGTATTTTGGGGGCATTAATTTTTTCATTTTTTTTAAAGGGTACTTTCATTTTTAAAGTGCTATCTTTTTTAGTAGTATGGCTTTTTTATTACCTCCGATACAAAAACGACGGGATGTTATAAGTTTGACGTGAATGTGTGTGTGTGTCTGTCCGTGGCATCGTAGTTCCCGAACGGATTTCCAACCATTATCTTTAGCCGATTTATCTAATATTAACAAATTTTCGAACACCAAAGAGAATTTTTAATTCAACAAAGCATAAAATAGATTAAAAAATCCGTTCCCGCAGGGGGAACGCACAGGTAGATTTCGTGAAGCAATTAATATTATTTTTTAACATGTTTAATTTTTTTTTCTCGAAAACGGTAACTTTTAGCGAAAAACTTTTCAGACATTTATTTTAGACTTAAAAATGGCCTATCGATTAAAAATGTTTCCGATATCAAGAATGTTCACCGGTTAGAAGTTATGATTTTTTTCCCGAAAATTTTTGGTTTTTCCCCCCTCCACTTTTAGTTAAAGTTTTAATCTTATAGGTTTATACTTAAAAATTGTTGGTATTCATGTATACTATGGGATAAAATTAGAACGGTTCGAATATCTTTCATGGAACGTGAAATTTTGAGGAAAAACTGATTTCACAAAAAGTGAGGCCCTACCTTCCCCTTAGGCCGGATTCCACCCGTTCACGAACTTAAACTAAGTTTACACCCAAGCAATTTTTGACCGCAGTTTGAAAGCGATCGGGGCAAAAATGCGACCGTGAGAGTGCCGCAAATTTTGGGAAGTGGAACCATACATACATATATATATATATAAACTTTTTGACCAGTGGTCATTTCGGACTCAGGGGGTCATAACTAGACCTCCTATGAAGAATTTTTTTTTAAATTTGACAGTAGTCAAGAAACCAATAGGTAGATCGATTTCATCGAAATCTACCTACACGGAAAGAAAAGATGTTTTGAAACAAGACAATATTTATTGGTTAAGAATAATACAGTTTCCTATATAAGCTAGACACGTTTTTCTTGAATTTAGAATTTTATTGTCTTGGTTTCCAACACCTTATTATCTCAAATTAAGAGGATATATTCATAATAGAAGAAATAAGCAATGTCTCTGGGCAACTGGAACAAGTTTCTTGAATTAAAAATTTACGATTTTTTTGAACAGAAAAGAATTGACTTTTCATTGTAGAATTTATTTTATTTTATCCAAGAGTATATTCTTTTTTTTTTGAGAATGCATTTGTCTTGTTCAGAAACTACATGTCTTAGCTCGACAATTCGACTTCTTGGAATGAAAGTGTCGCATATTTGCCAAAAGGCCAAAAAGGCCAAAACGTCACATTGGCGCTGTTTACATCTAAGACTTGCATCATTGAACGAAGACTTGTCACTTCTTGAACTTGCACCAAAACCTTCGAATCTTAATTGAAGACTTGCTTATGTTGGCAGAAGAAAACTTCTGAGCATTCTGAGCGTTCTGTGGAGAGTATAATTTGCTCAACTGAAGCATTTAAAATCTTAAGTGGAAAGTAACGATGATTTTGAGTCGAGAAAGCACATCTTTAGGATGAGTATATTCATATTCTTAATTCAAGTATCAGAGGTGTCATACTAAAACCTGATTTATCTTAGGTGTATACTTTCTGCGCTTTCTTGAGAGAACATAATTTGTTTAACCCAAGCGTTTTAAATCTTAAGTGGAAAGAAACGACGATGTTGAGCCGAGAAAGCACATTTTTAGGCTAAGTATATTCATATTCTTTGTTAAAGTATCAGCGGTGTCATACTAAAACCTGATTTATCTTAGGTGGATACTTTCTGTGCTTTCTTGAGAGAACATAATTTGCTTAACCCAAGCATTTTAAATCTTAAGTGGAAAGAAACGACGATTTTGATTCGAAAAAGCACATTTTTAGGCTAAGTATATTCATATTCTTAATTCAAATAACCAGGTCTCATACTAAAACCTGATTTATCTTCAGTGGAAACTTTCTGTGCTTTCTTAAGAGAACATAATTTGCTTAACTCAAGCATTTTAAATCTTAGGTGGAAAGGAACGACGATTTTGAGTCGAGAAAGCACAGTTTTAGGGTAAGTATATTCATATTCTTATTTCAAATAACCAGAGGTCTCATACTAAAACCTGATTTATCTTAGGTGGAAACATTCTGTGCTTTCTTAAGAGAACATAATTTGCTTAACTCAACATTTAAAATCTTAAATGGAAAGGAACGACGATTTTGAGTCGAGAAAGCATAGTTTTAGGGTAAGTATATTCATATTCTTAATTCAAATAAGAGGTTTTATACTAAAACCTGATTTATCTTAGGTGGAAACTTTCTGTGCGTTCTTTAGATAATATAATTTACTTAAGGTGGATGTGCCGATGTGAACCGCGAAATTCAAATTTTCTTGTGTTTTTTTTTGCAATTTTGAGGACTGTGTGAGGTTATAAATCTTAATCAAAATATGATTCGCGCAAATAACATTTACATAATAATAAACATATAGGAATCATTAATACTTCTCTTTATCTTCACAGTATATAGTCATGGATTGTACTAGGTTATTAAAAAAAATAAAAATGAAGTTAAAAAAAAGTTAATGATTTTTAAGTTTAAGATTATGGAAATACCTATGTTATTTGCGCGAATCATATTTTATTCAACATATAACCTGACACAGTTCTAAAAATTGCAAAACACAAGAAAATTTTAATTTCGCGGGCTATACATCGGCACATCCACCTTAACTCACGCCTTTTAAATCCTGATTAATTTGAAAATCCGGGAAGCAAAATCAGTAGGCGGAAAAAAGGGCATAAATTATGTTTTGACTTGTTAAAATAATTATCATGCCCTATTTTTCCGCGTAGTGATTTTGCTTCCCGGATTTTTAAATTAATCAGGATATAAATGCTCGAGTTAAGCAAATTATATTATCTGAAGAACGCACTGAAAGTTACCACCTAAAATAAATCCGGTTTTAGTATGAAACCTCTTATTTGAATTAAGAATATTCTTATCCTAAAATCTGCTTGCTCAACTCAAAATCGTCGTTACTTTCCACTTATGATTTAAAACGCTTGAGTTAAGCAAATTATTTTCTCTTAAAGCACAGAAAGAATCCACCTAAGATACATTAGGTTTTAGTGTGAAACCACAGGCTATTTAAATTAAGACTATTAATACCTTAAAAATCTGCTCTCTGTCATGTCCTTAATCTGTAAAATGAAAGTAAACAATAATTATATTGAAACATTATTTATTGGGTTATAAAAACGTTTGGCCTTGCCAAGGTACACACAAATCAACAATCACAAACCAAATAATATAATTATATAACAAAATAACAAGTAATAGACAACACATTATTATGCTACCAATTTTCAAACAAAAACCTTAGTTTAAGAGGCCGTATTTTTTTCCAATACACTTTTAGAATGATACAGTCTTTTACAGTCCTTTTCAGGGCACGGGAAATAATTAGTAGTATCATGAGCGTATCGCAAATGGTAGAAATAAAATCGAAAATTATCATAAACATTATCACACTTATTACACTTTAACATGTTTTCGAAATTCTGAGTACCTAAAACCCAACCTACTTATATATTTATAGATAATACATCAGATATTTAAGGGACTGCTTTATCATATTTTGTTGAAAATCCATACACACATCTTTGGATAACTAGATATATATGCGCAGCAGCGGCAGGGTATCTGGCGTTAAGAATGTGGTAGCTTTTAAATAAGGTATCAAATGCCTTTGTTGCCGATTGAAACCTGTATTTCACCTTGTCGATGACTAGATAATATTTAAAAATGTTATCTCCAGCAGACCCACATCTGATTAGAAATGGTTGCAATGTTTGCGTTTGCTTTTGAGCTGCTGATGCTATCGATCTTGATTTTTTTTAGAAATATCTCCAAAATTCTGAAACAAGTTACATTATTATTATTTTAGGTCTATAAACAACCAAGGACTACCAGAACCATGGTACAAAAACTCCTAGACACAGAACAAGAAATTCCACGTTTTGTCTACAGATGCAAATAAATAAATAAATATTGGTGGACATTTTCACACAGCGCCATCTAGCCCCAAACTAAGCAAATCTTGTACTATGGGAACAAGATAACTGATCAGCATCATCATCATCATATCAGCCACACACAGTCCACTGCTGAACATAGGCCTCTCCCATAGACTTCAAGAATGACCGATCTAAAGCAGCCCGCATCTAGCGCTTCCCGGCGACCTTGATGAGGTCGTCCTTCCACCTTTTAACCTGTCGCGGGAAACGACCCCGAACCCTTTAACATCAATTCAATTCAATTTTTATATATGGCAACTGAAGTCGACGTATGTGTCGACAATTCTGCCAATGTCAGACGTGCAGTGGAGTTTTAGAGGCCTGCTTATAAATTTTGATGGACTGAATGTGAGCATTGCAGAGTGACCCTTTAACTTATGAGCCAAAACAGAATAAAAAGAAGTTATATATGAGCCGATCTAGTTAACTACCATGACTCCACACCGGCAGTATAGGCAGACACAGAAACACACAGACTTCAAACCTATAACACCCCTTTTTTTAGGCGGTAAAAATGAAACTTACTTCAACTTCAGCTATAAAATTTTCGATGCATTCTAGTGTAGTGAATTTAGTTTTTTTGTTCAACCTCCCTCTTGGAGGGATCAGGTATCATAGTAGTTTTATCTGATCGGTCACTTTCTGGTCTGAAAAAAAAATTTGACAATGTTTAAATAAAGAATAAAAAATAATACATTGTTTACATTCTCAGTAGGCACTATAAACAATTTTCAAAAAAAAATCCAACCGAGTTCAAAATTACACTCAAAAGCGAAGAATAAGAATAATTTGTTCAAATAACATATTCATGTTTTAATATAATGTTCTACAATTGACGGAGTAATCGATTTTTGAAGTCGGGTAAAAAGATAAAATTATGCCACTTACCATCATCGGGGTTTTGGCATATATTTTCATATAAATATGACAAATTATCATCCTTGGTGCTATTAAATTTCAAATTGATGACCCGGTTGACAAATGGATGCCACTTCGTAAAGAAGTTCAATGTTTTGTCGAGGTATTTCTTTTCAAAATCCAAGTTGATCTGAAAAAAAGTAAAACTTAAAAAAAAAACAAACAATCTATTGGATTTATCAGTATCACTGATAAAGGAGATGTTTTCGAGCAAGAATTATAATTTTGTTAGTCAAGAATAATAGTTTCAAATAACATGAACATTTATTGGTCATTATAGTATCATGGAAAACTACAAATAATACTTGAATTTATTTATAGTTAATGGGATAGTTTTCCAATATTACAAAGAGCATTTGTTCTCGCTTGCAAAACAGAATCTGCAGAAGTAAACTTTCTAGAAAAACCCAACATCTGGACCCACAACATCTGAGTATCAAATAATATAAATAGTGACAACCTCTTTGGTGCAGTGGGTGAAGGCCCACCTGTGTCGCATGAGGTTTCGGGTTCAATCCCCACCACGGGACATATGTTTGTATGACCTGCAAATATTTGTCTCCGGTCTGGGTGTTTCTATGTATTTACAAAAAAAAACAGTATTTAAGTAGTATATCAGTCATGTGGTTACCATAACACAAGCTTTGCTTACTTTGGGACTACATGATGCTGTGTGAAATTTCCAGCATTATTTATTATTATTAATAGTGGTATTCAAATATAGGGTCCGGTGACTTTTGCAATATCATACAACCTACCACCGGGAAAAAACACTTTCTCTTCCACAAATAACTTTAAACCTGTTAGTTTAGAGTAGCCTACTGCTGGGCTAACCGTTTGGTTCACAAATGAAAATATTGCAATAAAAAGCCAGTCTAAAGGGTTCTGTGTGGGGTGGTAGGGCCTGGACTGACATCCTGCTTGGAGTGTATATCATTATGTAATAATAGTAGGTACTTACATGTCCAGTGTAAAATTCATCCAATTTAGATTTTATGAGAATTCGGTGGCCTATTAGCGGGCAAAGTTCTTCGAGAATGTCTTCGTTTAGGTGCCTTCATTGATTTGGTTTGATTTCATTTTCTGGAATAGAGAGGTTTTATTACTTACATAAGTAGGTAGGTAGGTACTCATTAAATGAACCAACGCGGGAGCACGCGCGTCGCGCCCTTGAGAATAAATGATGAGAAAAATGTCAATGATATTTTAAGTCAATTTTACTTATAAATCATTGCGCACCGTGATAGGGCAGCAACAGACCTACCGGCCCGGGCCGGTTCGACCAGCCAGATCCGAACCGAGACTAGAGGCTAGAATGCAATAGTATCGAGGGCCTGCACTTCAAAAGCAACATACCTACATATATACTGGTCGGTCGGTAGGATAGGTCCACTACAACTTAATATACCTAGTAAGTAATGGTACTTACCTTGGAACCGAATAATGACAGACTCCGGGACTTCCCATTTTCTCAGTAATGAACGAATATTGTCAGAGTCTGAGAAACAACTTTCCACGTGTTCAATAGTATTTTCTCTGTCTGCTCCGGCAGCGACTACATCAAATTGTTCGTTCATCTAAAACAATAGGGATAATACATACCTTTAATGAATTAAGCTATTCTAATCCAATACGATAATTTATCAATACTTTACTTACTTTTGAAGTTTAATATTTTTTTTGTTTCGATTTCACCAACGATCGACCGCCAACCGCCAATGCTATAAAAAAGTAGGTAGGTACTCTGTGCGCGAACGGTCGACTCCTAAGCCAGAGTTGCCAGCTGCCAGCTGCGCGACGCGCGTATTTAAGGGAAATGGATCAAACAGACAATAAAAAAAAATGTGGCTCGATTCTTAGAGCATTGCTCGATTATGGTATTATAGTAGTTAACTAGCTGTTGCCTACGACTTCATCCGCTTGGAATTCGATGAGATTGGGGCAGCTGTTAATAATCTCGTAAAAAAGTTTGTAAACGCTCAAAACCACACTCAAAACCAATTATTTTATTACCGATAAAAAATTTAAGATAATATTTTTAAATTAAATAATCAAGCTCAGTTTTTTTATTTGGTTTGAATGAATGATGAATGATTTATTTGAATTACGTGCATAATATTAGTAAGTAGATAGCGCAACGTTAACACTAGTTTAGATGTACCTATACCTACTTCAGCCAAATTCGATGTAGAATGTTTGTATTAAACAAATTGTCAATACTTAATCTAAAAATAACTTTTTTTCTGTGGAGTTTTAAACTTATTTCGTAACTAGTGAGGATTTGTGACCACTCACTTCAATATAAATTACTATCAACTCGGTCTAGAAACGAACCCTATTCCTACCTACCGAAGCTATTTAATTTTATGAGTGACAGTTTGTTTACAAACATTATTTCTTTAAAGTGACTTGAGTAAGTTGAGTATAAGTAAGTGACTAGCGTTACTTAAGCGCCATTTACATGATGCAAGTTTATTGCCTGTTGCATACAATTAAATTGAAGCAATAAATGACTTGCATGGTTTAAACAGCACGTAACATTCTTGATTTGGTACTCGTAAATGTATCCGAAATCAATACAGCAAAATATAACTTAACAAAATCTGTGACGCGAGTCCGTTTAGAATTTTTAGATATACCTACATAATTTTACTGTTTAAAGTTTCCCATTACCAACTCTTCTCGATGAAATTCCCTGTACATACCGCGATAGCACCCCATTAATTTTGTAAATATTAGCTTTTCATAATTTATTTGCCTTGTCCCTAATAATATTAAAGTCATCCATCGTCCGAACAATCGCAAAATTGAGGAGTACTTAATTTGAGATGGTAACACTCAATGCTTTTTCGTTTCTTCCGTTGCCCGGCGTGGCGTGTGTGTGTGTATGACCAATCAATTACGATTGAGTGTCAGTCAAGAAAATTAGTTTTCATCTAAAATTATTATTCTTGGAAGTCTGATAAATTCCAATCATCCAAGTAAATTCGTTCTTGGATTAAAATTGTGTTTCTTGACTGATAATTCAAGAATTTTCGTTATCTTAGAATAAGAACGTTTTTCTTGACTTTTCGTTCAAGAACATTCATTGTCTTGGCTGTTGATATAGCAGTAAATTAGACAATTTGTTGCCATATTATGTTTATCTATGTAGGTATAACTATAGGTTAACTTAACCTACCTTTCTACTTGGATACTTAACCTGGGTCTCGTACTCTATCTAGCTCAATGTTCATTTAGCAGTACCTTTTTTTTTCGTGCGGAAATCCCTTCGCAAGCCCCTCCGCCGGGCAGCGGGGGCGGTTATGTCGGGCTTGAACCGACTAAAACCGCACGCCGTCTCGGGTCTTAATATGTGTTAGTAAGGTTACCCATAGAGCATATCCCTCGCACCCCGACTGACCCTTGGCCATCTCCGGTTTCGAGATGGCCCCCTTACTTGCTCTCCACTGTGCCATCTGCTAATCAGAGGGACACGTGGAAAGCTTCCGAACAGCCCTCAACAGGGCCGTCCTCGCCTCGGTCGGAGTTGGCCGTAGGCGGCAGCGTCTCTCCCGCCCTAGGAGAGAGGCGCTGCTGTCTCCGATGCCCAGGGTGCACCGCGTGGAAGTCCACAACCAAGCACCCCCATTTAGCAGTACCTATAACCTCGATATACCAGGGACCGGACAACACCGCTTACAGGGTTAAGCCTTTTGACAGGGTAACCCGTACATGTGGTAACTCATATCGCAGTGTTACCTTTCGTTCGAATTACATCCTCAAAACCCAGCGAAATGATTAACACCTTTATAATACTAACCACGTGAAGGGGTTAACCCCTTCAATGACTTAAGCTTATGAAGAAAAGAAATTACCAAAAATATTAATAGAGCCTAAACTTGACGTAAAACTATAGACTTAATTATTTTACCTACCAATCTAAGCAATTTGATTATTTTTCTACACATAGGCATTTAATTATTTTTCTCTGAATCTGTGAACTCAACTTATAAAAAGCGGTATTATACTCACTCACTGAAAAGATTATCTAAGTAAAGGTTATGTAATTTATGTAAACCGTAGAGGTAACCAGAATTCATCAAAACCGGTACCGAAAATCACAACGGTTTTCAGTTCCTGATAGAAACGTTATTTTATAGATTTAGATCGGAAAAAGAGAACATCTAGGAAGGATGTTCTCTTTTTCCGATCTAAATCTTTAGAAAAAAGTAAGCATACAAAATGCTTAAAAATTTAATTGAAGGAAGAAACGTTATTCTTTCTTATTTAGAAACAATAAGATTCTAACTTAAATACCTACATTTATTCCTACAAAAATAAATAAGTTTTATCAGGAAAATTTGAACTATATCAGTTCAAATAGTTTGGATTCTTACGCCAATGCTGTACGTTCTTACCCTAAAACATATTTTTCTTGGTCCAAACATTAGAACATCTAATATAGAAAGGTTTTTATTTCTTATTTAGAAACATTAATATTATTAGTTGAACACTATAATTTATTCTCAGAAAACGAAAAAGTCTTGTGTGAAAACTTTGAATTATTTCAGTTCAAATAGTTTGAATTCTTACACCAATGCTGTACGTACTTACCTTAAAATATACTTTTTCTTGATCCAAACTTTACAACAACTTTTAAAGAAACATTATCTTTCTTATTTAAAAATATTAATATTTTTATCTGAAAACTACAATTTATTCTCAGAAAAAGAAAAATTCTTGTGAGAAAACATTTAACTATTTCAGTTAAAATAATTTGAATTCTTACGCTAATGCTAACCTTACTCACCCTAAAATATATTTTTCTTGATCCAAAAATTAAAACAACTTGTGAAGAAACGTTATTCTTTCTAATTAAGAAATATTAATATTATTAGTTGAATATCATATTTTTCTTCTTACAAAACAAAAACGTCTTGTGTAAAAATATTGAACGATTTCAGTCCAAATAGTTTGTATGCTTACGCTAATTGCTAACCTTACTTACCCTAAAATATTATTTTCTTTATCCAAACAATTAAATAACTTTAAAAAAAAGTTAATCCTTCTTTTTAAGAAATATTAATATTATTAGTTATTTAATACTATAGTTATTTATCACAAAACGAATAAATCTTGTCTGAAAACTTTGAAATGTTTTAGTTAAAATAAATTGGATTCTTACGCCAATGCTTTGACTTACTTACTCTTATATAAAATGTCTTTAAACCAAACATGTATATTCTTAATAAAAAAACGTTCAAAGGCTCATTTGAACCATTTTAAATTCTTAATTCAACTCAATTAAATGCTCCTTCAAAAACTAATTTTCTTGAACAAAATAAATGTTTTCTTGTTTGAAAACATTCCTATTTTTTGCTATGAGAAACCTAAATTTATTAAATCGGAGAAAATATCGATTTTATTTTAAGAATATATTCTCCAGTTAACCAATTTTGATATTTGAGTTTAAGTCAATAGTGCAACTTTTGATTCAAAACTTTAAGGTTCTTGAACTCAAACAACTTTTTCTTATATTAAAACACATAAAAATCTTAATTTTAGACAGTATTTTTTATTCAGCCAACACTCAGAAACACTTGAATTATAAAATATTGTTTTATTTGTAGTAAATATTCTAAGAATAATACTGTTTTTCATGGACAATATCAAGTTTGTTGAGCTGAGATATTATTGTTAGTTCAAGCATTTATTTATTTAACATAAAACAATATTCCTGAGAATAATATTATTCTTGAAGGAAAACTAATTCCACGAGCATTTTTTTCCGTGTAAAAAACTCAAAATAAAAGTTTTTATAAATAAACAAAACTAAAAAGTAGGAAATAAATAATAATTTAAAATACTAAAAAAACACGCTTTTTATAGAAAACCGAACTAAAAAAATATAAAATAAGTTTTAATAAATTTAAATTAAGAATAGTGTTAAAAATTTCAATAAATATAAATTAATAATAGTGTAAATAAAAGAATGTATTTTTTTTTTAAACGTGGGGTGTTTTTTAAGATATTATCAAAATGATAATCACTATACTCATGTCTGTCAATAAAATATTTATATCTATGGACCCATGCACCCCACGCTTTTTTAAAAATGAAATACATTTTTTTTATTTACACTATTAATAATTTATATTTATAGAAATGTTTAACACTATTCTTAATTTAAATTTATTAAAACTTATTTTCTATTTTTTTTAGTTCGGTTTTCTATAAAAAGCGTGTTTTTTAGTTTTTTAAATTATTATTTATTACATTAATGTTACGTTGCATTTCATAAGGTTTGTTCGTGCCGGAATCCTTATCTTCTTCTATCTCATTATCACTATTGATGGCTACCATCAGATGGGCTTTGTACGTATTTCACTGCCGACTGATTAGTAGAAGAGACATATCACATATTATAAAACAAACTCCTCCACCGTGTCTGTCTCGCGATAAACTCAAAAATACTGCACCAATTTTCATGCTGTTTTCTCCAATGGATAGTTTTTCTCGAGAAAGGTTTGAGTATATAATTTTTCTAATTTTTGTATACATTGGCTAAAACATAATGATATTTGTTGGTGTCAGAAAAAAATAAGAGATATAACAAAATGATGTAAGGTGGAATTGTGTATCTTACATAGGTTGTGGTGGTGGATTAGGGTCCCATGGGTAGTGGAAACAGGATCAGAATTCCACGGGCAACAGCTAGTTTCTTTTTATCTTTCGATAAATAAAATCAAGAATAGTAAAATAATTTTATAAAGATTAATAAACTTAATTCTACATCTTTTTAAAAAAGCTCGTCTAAATAAAATGGACGACTGTTTTAATAATGCAGTTCGTAGCAATTTCTTTCCGAGTTGTTATCAGGCTCGTATTTCAAGTTTAATCTGCAATGATTAATTAAAATGTCGGCAAAGAGCAAACCACCGCAGTATACATCATAGTACTGTCTTAGATACTTTATTTCAACCCAGAGATGCATTTAGAAACAAAACCAAATGATTTTACTATGATTTTCTTACTGTTTTTATTAGAATCATTGTTTTTTTGGTACTTATTATGTATGCTATAATAGATCACGACGTAGGGAGAAGGCATTTCATAAATGTCTTGCGTACCTTGTTTTTCGCGTGAAATCCCTACGGTTACCCTCTTGCTGGCCAGCGGGGTGGTTATATCGGATTCGAGCCGACTAAAACCGCAAACCATTTGACAACGTCTAAATTACAAGTTATAGATGATCAATAAAATTAAGGCAACGTAAGAAAGACATACGTACAAAAGTTAAACTAATTTAAATTCTTAAAATCTGTTTTTAAATTTGACCACGGCTGGTCAACACCTAAATATTTTGTCTATTAGTTTTTTATTAGCTCCAACTTATTTTTGTCAGAAGTATCAAAAAAATTTAGGAATAGTTTCAACTTTGCTTCCGGTAGACAAGTAGCGTATCATTCGTGTAGATTAGTGTCAGATTTAAGGCACTCGTTTAAAGAAATTTGACTTTAATTATTTCTAGTGAACATATTATTCGGTGAAGACACTTCGCGGTACAACTCACCTACCTCGTTTGCGTATCGTAACGTAGGTAACTTTATAGTGTAAAATCATAAAAACGCTGTGTAATTCAGGTATTATAAGTTTAGTCTACTTAACATTTTAAGACTGCTTCTTTTAAGTTTTTCTTAGCACACACAAATCTTTGCTGAATGCAGTCCCCGCAGTGAAATTAGCAAAAATAATTCATTAACCATTCGCAAAGATTGCGCTAAGTCCTTTATTTCAGTGCGGGCTTGCAGCGGCTCCAGCGAGCATTTTTAATTCCCCGGCATTACCATTGTCTACTGTTGATTTATGCCTGCCAAGTCGACGCCCTACGCAAATAAACCGAGATAATGGCCCTTTTTTAACACCTTAATTAAAATCTACTACAGTTAATTGATGTGTAAAATTACGTTTCTTACGTTTTTACAGAGATTTTTTTGCCTGGCTTTAAATATGATTCTTTTTAATAGCTGGCTATACCCCTAGCTCCACCTGCGTGAATCCTACTTCCTACTATAATCCCACTAATATCATAAATGTGGAAGTTTGGTTGGATGGAGGAATGGATGTATGGATGGATATATGGATGGATGTATGGATGGATATATGGATGGATGTATGGATGGATGTATGGATGGATGTTTATTACTCAATCACGCCAGAACGCTAAACGGATCTGGCTGGTACTGGGATAGATTATAGTCTTGAATAGGACCTAGGCTATTAATAGTTATCAATATAGAGGAATAGGTTCCCATGGGAAGCGGGAACAACAAGCGGGCAACAGCTGGTACCTAATATTATAAATGTCAAAGTTTGTGAAGATGTTTGTGAGTTTGGAAGATTGTTACTCAATCACGCTCTAACAACTGAAAGGATTTGGCTGAAATTTAGTACAGTGATAGGTTATAGTTTGGAATGCCATGCCATGGGAGATGGGAACGTGAACAGAATTCCACGCTAGCGAAGCCGGGGGTAACAGCTAGTATTCAAATAATCGTTAAGTTTTCTGAAAGTTTAGAATGTTATAGGCAATTTTCTTAATTTTTACAAGCTTTTAATTCATTTGCTCTCCATGTATGTATCTTGGCGCGGGTCAAAATATTGCAACTGAATTTTAAAGCAGTTATCCTCAACCGATTGAGATGAAATTTTTCTTTCCGTAAGAACCTTCTACAAAGGTTCGAAAGGAAAGTCTGACTCAGAGCCTCATATGGCAATCAGCAGGTGTACCGGCTTACAGGTAAGTTTGGCTTGGGCATTTAAGACCTCGGTAGTACACACTCCCATGTTTTATTTATCAATTGATAAATAATAACGCCTTAAGGAGTGTCTTGTATTCTACAGAACCTATGCCAAAAATACTGCTGCATGTGAGTACAGAAACCGTATAAGTTGTTACGGTTGCATGTTACGTAATAATTCCAATGGCCTAAGATAACCTGTTTCTATAAATTGGCAGTTGGGTAGTTCCGGTGAGTTAATGGTGCCGATATAAGGTCGGGTAGAACCCATCTCTTTCATCCTTATCGCGTCTTCACAACGTCGCGGCTTATACGAATGCTAAACCCTCTGCTAAGCATTTGTGTTTCTTTAGAGGTAGGTATAAGTGTAGACAGCGTTTATAGCGCCCTTTACCCGGTGAAACTAAAATAAACTATACAAATACATAAATTTTTAGAATCTGTGTTTATTCGACGATTCACCGTAAATATATGCTGACATTCAACATCAATGTATAACTCGGGTTTGAAGTAAACTTGAAGCTATCGAGGTCAGTTCGGCAATGCAATCATTATTGCCGAAAATGCTACTTTGGCACTAATTAATTAGTGGATAAATACAGCTAGTGGTCTGAATTCGACATTATCATTGCAGACCATATATTTGTATTCTAAAGCAGCGCTATTAATTAATTTGTCTCAGTATTATTGAAACACTAGCCACAGTAGACCTTTTTAATGAATGTGTAAAGTTAGTTTACCCGAGACAATATCACATAGGAGTTCTAGGGTGGTAAATCTGAACTGGACCCGGAACGGAAGAAGTTCTTCATCATCATCATTATAGTTTTCTTTCTCAGTTGCATCTGAGACTTTCACCTCGGAGCAGCGGAGTCCGCAGTCCGCTTACTTCTTCTTCTCCTTTTGGTTTGGCTTATGAGGCATTTTTGGGAGCGATTGCCGACTGACATCCCACCCCAGAGAGTAAAGCCTACGCCAGAGGCTCGTCCCTCAATCAGCTGGGGTACTGGCATGCAGGTGAGATTGACTTGGCCCCATACACTCAGAGGAGACCCCTCTTCTTTTCTTTTGGAAAAATTTCCGGATTAGAGGCACACAGTAAGTGCTGGTTCTGTATCATTGGGTTTCTCCACGTGGCCTTGATGATTATGCAGATGTTATTAAATGAAGTATTTTTATCTATGTAGCGGCGACTAACACGCCATTTTTTTTTATCAGCGTCATCTTTTGAATTATGATTTTGTAAAAATCATTCTAGTATCTTCTGGCGTATTCCGCTTCGGTACGGACCGGTGTATGATTCAAATCAAAAAACGCAATTTTACACTTTGAATGTTTTAAACCTAAATACTTATAGCCTCACTCTGTTACAAGAACAAAACCAAAACAGAACACATGCATTAAAAAACAAAACCATAAACGAATAAACCACATTCCCCTTAATCGCGAACGTTTCACCATCAATTCATAGTCGCAGCGAGTTTCATTTAAATCCCAACGAATTAATTGCTAGAGCAAGGGCTTTCAGCTCCAGCCCCATCGACATACAGTTTACCAAACACATGAGTTCTCAAGGGCCTGTGTGCTACAACTGCATCCTAATTATGGCGCATTCAAAATGGGCCGCCAATTTACCACCGCCGGTTGAACTCCGAGTGTGCAAAAACTCTAATTAAGGTAAATAATGTTACTATTAAAAAACCCTCGTTTTTGAACGAATCAAAGCGAGATTTTAAACAGGCGATGCGCGTAATGCGACCTTTTCACCTCGCGGGTATTTTTTTATGTGTACTCCGGTGTCTTCCTTACATTTACACTGGGGTTCGGGTTATGAACTGGAAGAATTAAAACAAAATGATTTTTTTAATTAGCTTTAAATACAAAATCTTTTTGTTATTATTTGGGCTCCTCATCTCAAACATTCTCAATTTATTGACAAAGTGTCCTTGAGTTTTAGATGAGTAAATTTATTGATCAAAAATCCAAAGGCTGACGCGTATCATCCACATTTCGCCTACCCTAACCGTTACCGGAAGCCTATTCAATAGGGTTGCCCACTATTGACACAATGAGACGAATAAATGTTAACAAATAAAACAACTTAAACCTAAAACCCACTCACAAGTTAGGCATAAAGGTGAAATAAATTGCAATCTAATAAAAACAGACAGGTTATCAAGTAGTAAAATGGAACCATGGTGCACCTGTGATAATTTGTTAATGCTAATTAACAACATACGCCATAGCCATGCCTCGTAGCGTTTCTATGCTAAAAATTCGATTTGTATTTTAACTGGAGAGAAAAAAATACAGCTGTATTGTAATGTATGTTTTATTAAATTTATTTATAATTCCGGAGACTTAATATATTTGTCTCAATAGTATACTCAAGAGTATATTTTGAGACGTTGTCATTACAAACTCTTAAAATATACTCTTGGGCTTAGCCCGAATCTTAGTCTTATACACCCGAGACTCTGGCGACTACTTTTCTCACGGGGTTGGGTCACACGGCAATTAAGTTCAGGCGGCAGTCGCTCCCGTTAAAGCCTAAAAGTTAAAAGCGTTAAAGCATAAGTAAAAAGTGTCCTAAATATAAAACTTTTTCGTTTAAAACTTTCAATTCGTAGTGAATTTTAAAACCAAAATGTAACAATAAAATAAAGCAACCCATTGAAAGTAAAATATATTCACTAAGTCTAAAATCACTTAACTTGCAATAATTAACTTTATTTACATTTTACGTTCTGGAAAATACTAAGGACAGTGTTACATCCAGTATTTTTGGAGAAATAAAAAAAATTCAGCCGCAACGTTTGAATATAATCAGTCCGCTATGAGAGATTTCAGCGCAAGGTTATACCTGAAATATGTAAGAAGCATTCAATATAATTATATAAAGAATATAATGTTAAATGTATTTTATACAAGAGCCTGGAAATAGCTTGTTCAGGATTAGTTACAAAATATATTTTTCATGAAACCGCCATTATTTTGTTAATTATATTATTTGGCAGGTTCATTATTTGATTGTCATAGAATAAATTATGAAAATTATCTATATTAAACATGATACAATTAGATTATATGAACTATACATGACTTTATACTCTCGAAATCTGGGTTTTGAATCTGTTTCTTTCTGTCTCTTTAACAGACCAAATATTAAAATATTTTTACTTACGCATAACGACCTCCGTCTTCCATGAGCGCATATGAGGGTGGCAGGTGAGGCCGCCTGTCACCCCAGCAGAAGCAGGCCGGGACGGTGGGGCGACTAGCACCCCTCCCTCAAACCGGAGCAAGACGGGGACACTGTGGTTCCCAAACTCGAGGGGGCCATCTCGAAACCGGAGATGGCCCAGGGTCAGTCGGGGTGCAATATGCTCTATGGGCAACCTTACACCCCGGCGTCTTAAGACCCGAGACGGCGTGCGGTTCTAGTCGGTTCAAGCTCGACATAACCGCCCACGCTGGCCGGCGAATCCGAAGGGATTTCCGCACGAAAAAAAAGGTACATGATTTACGAAACTATCAAATCTCGACTAAAATTTTGCGTTCATAAAGAAGATTTTGAAGTTAAACACTGTAATTAAATTTGCATTAGAAGTAAATCTCTTATAGCTAAGGTAGATTATTACATACTTTGCGTCTAGCAATTCTCCATTGTGTACCAAGCTTAACGCCGAGTGGTTCCGCCGGACGTGTAATTAAAACCATCCTTTACTGATTTATCGCGTCCACAATTTATTCCTTTATCTTTGTTCGGACCACTAATATATCTTTATTCAGCTCTGTAGATAAAATTAACAAATTTGCTCGCTACTCCACTTTGCTTCTTGTTTCCCTTCTTCATGTTTGGGTAAAGGATTGTAAGGGATAATTTTTTTCAGTAAGATTAATGTTAGAAGGTAGTATAGATTTTGTTGAACTTGCGCCAAAGTTTTATTAATTTATCTAATGAAAAAATGCGGTTTAAATAAATGTTAATATGTTAAAATAAATTATAAGGTTGACACTAAATTAGCACTCAAATTTTCTGCCAGAACAATTTCACAGATAGCTCAATAATCTTAGTCAAAAAGAGGGGTCAATCTCGAAATCTACCGGAGTAAGCAGAATTTTTGTATAGATATTTAGTTTAGCATTAAGTAATGAATCCCAATCTATTATACCCGCTTTTCTCACTTAATTATTTATTCATCATCATCATCATCATCAACCTCTTATTTCACTGCTGGACTAATGAGCTCCCCTAATGAGCGCCATAGCGCCCTGTCTTCAGTTTGCCGCATCCAACATCTGCCCGTAGTCTTTCGCAGATCGTCATCCCAACTTATTTATTAAGTATTACTTAAATAACAATTTAATACCTTATACTTGTTTTTTGAGGGTTCTGGACGTCAAAAGGAAAAAAATGGAATCCTTATAGGATCACTTCGTTATCCGCCTGTCGGTCTGTCTATTTATCAAGACCCTTTTCTCAAGAACCTTGAATATTTGAAGACGCTGATACGTTGGCATATTATGACTTTTGAAACAACATTTGTAATGCTAAAATAAAGCTATGTACATAAATTCGGCTTATTCCGTTAGATTTCAAGATAAAATGCCTAGATGACTGGACTAAGACCCGTATGGCCAGCATTGTCACTAAACTTGTTTCGAGATCAACTTTATACGTTCAAAATTATTAGTTTTAAAATATACGCGTCTTAAAGGTGAAGATAAAATTATATTTTAGAATTCCTAGATAGGCCGCTTTCGGTTCAACCACAATACAAACTTACTAATTCAAAAGAAAAAAAGACTAAAATATTTACCTTTTAAAAGAAATCTAATGGATGTAGAAATTTAAGCAAAACCACATGTTTATTAATTACTAAAGGAACGTAAAGCATTCGTATTCAGCTCTATCAAACTCGTAGCTCGGTTATTGCACGAAATACGCCGCAATAAATCTAAAGGGCGATTTATTAAATTTTTCATGAAGCTGGCCATGTTTAGTACTCGATAAGGAGATTAATAATTCACAAGTTTACGGTGTTTAGCGAGGCTTTGTTGCATGGCTGCGCGTTATCGTTGCGATCTCGCTGTGAAATGGCACCCTCTAAATGCATCTACGAATTAAACATGCGAATTGTGGATAGGGTATTTAAACCTGATTGTGAATAGGTCGTATCCAAGGTTTCCACTTGGTTTCATGATACCGACTGCCTGTTACTGTTTGACCCCCACACTCCGACAGGAAAACCTGCGCTAGAGCCTAGTCTGTCAATCAGCACGTGTACCGGCTTGCAGGTGAGGTGGGCTTGGGCCCCGAAGATCTTGGTGGGCCCCATACAGGCCGTGAATTGCAATGAGTATTATGGTTTTTTATCATTTATTTCTAAGCGGGGTTGAGGATTATCAGACGGCAGTCGCTCGCGTATAAGCTAACCATACCAAATCATGGAAAGAAGGAGTACTAGAGTGGACCCTGGGCTCTAAAGTGCACGTTTTGGATGCAACGGGCTTGGCGTTTGGATGAAGACGAAGATATTAGCCTGTTATTGTTGCCGGCGCAAGTACAACTTAAATCTTAACGAAAAATGTCTCAAAGCCTAATCCACCTTAATGTACTCCAACCGGCAGGTTGAAGGTTGCAGCCAGTTGCAATGTTATGACACCTAATATACGTTAGACACGCGATGTGAGTGGTTCACTTCACCACTATTTAATGGTCTGCTGAAACGGTTGAGCGTGTTGAATAGCGGATTTGCGATTGATGCTATTAATCTACGTTAAAAAGTTATACACTGGAATTGTATACAACCAACAATATTTTCTTTTTAATGTGCGTTTTAATTGCCATTTGTGTTGATTGTAAGAAAGAAGTATATTGAGCTACATAGGTCATGTTGCGAAATATACAATCATGGTTTTCACCTTACAGGCATATTAACATGTAGTATTCTTTTATTTTTTTACAGTACCTAACTAACATAGCTAGTATTTTTTTTTTATCTGGCTAAATAAGTTATCCTATGCTAATTAGCTATATTTATAGCGAATTGATAAAATAGTAACCCGTATACACTCAACAACAGTGATACTGATTGGTAGAAGTGGTAATGTAAACAATAACACAGTTGTTAAGTTTTTTGTGGAGTTATCAAACCTGCAGATTATTCAATCTGTATTCATCATTTTAGCATTGTGTCCCGATTGCATCCGAGGCTTCACTTCGGAGACCGGAGTCCGCTTTCCTTCTGCATTACCATAATTATCTTTATATATATATTTCTTGTGTGCGTGTGTATGTCACTGAACTCCTCCTAGACGGCTGGACCGATTTTGATGAATTTTTTTGTGTGAGTTCAAGGGGATTCGAGGATGGTTTAGATTCACAATTTGGTCCACTTCGAATAAACGGCGTGTGTACAGGACAACGTCTGTCGGGACTGCTAGTATGTAGTAAATCTCCGGGTACGAATTTCAGAAAAATATTGTTGTAAAAATTTATATTTACTACAAAATTACAAAGTATCCAAGGGCAATAAATATACGACGTGTTAATTAGTTTACGGATCGTGACAATGCAAAAGGTTTTAATTTCACATAGGTTCCCATACGATCGTCCACCGATAAATGTAACAAACATTTAATGTAAAGCAGACTGCAATCACGACGATACTTCTGTAACATTATGTTTATGGGCCTATAAAATTTATTAATGAAATTGCATCATAACCAGAACTAAGTGCACAATTATTAAAAAAAATGCTGTTTAACAAGGACGAGCTGCACGTACACGCTTATAGCGTATCTTGAACGCTACGTAATGACTCTATGTAAATCATCATTAATAATTTAAGATGAGAGTGAAAAATACTTGACGACGTTTTCGCATACGTTCCAAATATACAAAGTTTCGGAGATCGACCACAAACACAGTGCCTCATGTTACTGTGTTTGTGGTCGATCGTTTTTATTGATTAGATAGTACATTCGAGTTTTGTGGGTGGGTCACAGAGAATTGTTCTTTAGGTACGGTGTAGGATGGGGTGCGACTGGTTGGATCACCTCCAAGTTTGGTGCACCCTGGGCAACGTGGGCGATGACGCATCATTGATTGCTCCTCTGGAGTAGCTGGCGTAAACGTCAACCAACCGGCCCTTTTCAGGGCCAGCTGACCCCATTGCACGAGGGGGTCGGTGTATGGCAGGCCTGCAAGGCCCGCGGGGGGTGGTGGTCGCTCCCGGGTGGTACCCCTCTGCTGTTATCAGAGGGGACACTGCGAATGGCCCAGGGTCAGTCGGAGTGCGAGGGATATGCTCTATGGGTAACCTTACACCCAGGCGTCTGTAGACCCGAGACGGCGTGCGGTTTTAGTCGGTTCAAGCCCGACATAACCGCCCTCGCTGGCCGGCGGGGGGGTATCCGAAGGGATTTCCGCACAATAAAAAAAAAAAGGTACGTTGTAGGATGATGCACTTTATTTTATGGACGTTGATTCTACACCTATAGAATCTTCGTAATATTAGCGTGTAGTGTAGTTTTTTAGAAAAAGAATGTAACTGTATAAGGCGTACCGGTAGTGCATTCGAATGCTACGACAGAGGGCGCGGGTTCGATTCTGGCTCAGTGCAAATATTTGTATGCATGAATATATGTCTATTTGCATTGTTCTGGGTGTTTCTATGTATATTATGTATGTATTTACCAAAAAAAAGTTTATCCGCCTTCTAGAACCCATAACACAAGCTAGTTAAACTATGCTTACTTTGGATCTAGAAAGCTCTGTGTAGAATGTCGTAGAATATTTATTATTATATTTATAACTGTATGCATGTATTCATTCAATTTACTATTAAGGTGAATATAGCCTCTAAATATGGACAAAACTGTAACAATGAAAACTTGAATGTGTACTACAAACAGCAACTACTCACGTGTACTTACACAGTACATATTTGCCGAACAACGAACGGTCCATTAATCAATTTTTGCATTTTTAATTCGCCCCTCATTATTTGCCTGTGAATTCATTTCATCGTTGTTGCACTATTTTTTGGTCGGCTCAAAACACACGGTTTCAAGTAATTCACAATTTATCATGTTGACCTGCAAATGAACAAATATTTTTCATTTGTAAAGCCACTGGTAATTAATGTACGTCATACTTTCATTAAACTATGGTATGTTTAATAATAGTGTTTAATAATGCTTCAACTATAAACTGTTAAAATTAAACAAAACGCGATTATTGTTAGTTGCACTTACCTATACAGATCTCCGTCCTACATGAGCGCAGGCCTGGGGACACCGTGGTTCCCAAGCCCGAGGGGGCCAGCTCGAGACTGGAGATGGCCTTGGGTCAACCGAGGTGGGAGGGGAATGCCTTATGGCCCTCCTTACACCCCGGCATCTGAAGTCCGGAGTCCCGAGGCGGCGTGCGGTTTTAGTCTGTTCGAGTCCAACATAACCACCCCCGCTGGCCGGCTCTATGCAGGCGCACTTATACATCGGGTCTGTATTAGGTGTTTCTTGAAGCCACAACGTCTCTATCGTAAGTAGGTAACTGCGACATTACATTACAGTAAGCTTACCCTTTAGTGCAGAATGGAGACACGTTCAGACATCAAAATAGTTTTAGAGCGCGCAGTGTCGTCGATCATATACACGTGGTGACGTCAAAATAAAATAAATTTTATACTTTCATTCATTTATCACTTCCACTCATACGCACGAAGCGTTTCGGCGATACATTTATTATGCGTACAGCTAAGGAGTGGAATTGCCTGCCTGAGTCTGTGTTTCTGGAAAGTTATAACCCCGGAATCTTCAAGTCTCGAGTGAATAGGTTCCTTCTAGGCAAACGTGTTCCATCGTAGACCACATCGTCACTTACGACCAGGTGAGATAGAGGTCAAACGTGAGCCTATCATTCATAAAAAAAAAACAGTAGTAAGACCGTCACTACTTACTACTTACAACAAAATAATATTGATGCTAGTAGAGCAGAACATGATATATTTATAGTCATACAAAAGTTCGACGGATTAGTCTCAGTAGTTATTTTGGTTTTATAATGCTTGTGCCACAACCGGTGAAAAAGACGTCATGTAATTAATGAGCGTAAAAAAATAAAATAAGAAATCGTACTCTTAGCACCGGGAACACCCAAAACTTTCGAAATACATAATTAAAAATTTCGAATATTATAATTTATTGCTAAAAATCTGAATTCCGATCATTCAAAAATACGATATTCATTTACCCGAAACTGTATTTCACAGAATACAGTTTATGGTTACGAAGTTTTATTTTACCGAATTTCATTTATATTATTTCCGAATAAAAATAAAATAGAATTTCATTCAGTTCAAATTCATTGTTAAAATTAAAAATGTATATCAAAAATAGGTAATGGCCAAACTCCATTCCACAAATTTATTCACCGCAGGAGCGAGCTTGCGGACACCGCGCGCCCCGATACGAGTAGATGTAGGTTTTAGGTTAGATACTTGTGATAATGCACGGAGAAATAGGAAGAAGCTATAGGAATAGGAGGTCCATCGAAATGTCTCACTAATAAAGTTTAATAGATAATGAGTTTCCATAAAATAGATATCACATTTTATTATAACTCAAAAAATTATTTGACTTACTTTCAGATAACAGATAATGACATAGGAAATCAGTTTTGCTTCATCTATTAAATATTTTGTCTGTTTCACTTCAATTTATTGTAACGTAGTGTACCTCTAGAACAGTTCATTTTGTTTACTTCTTTACTTAAGGACTGTGGCGCGGCGTTTAGCAACCCTGTTTACTTCAAAATACTCATGCGGTTTTACAAAGCTTTTGATTTTCGCTCTTGTGTTTATTTTGATTTATGATAATCGGAATTCGTATTTATGATATTTCGAATTATTGTAGATTCCGAATTTTTATTGTTGTAGTATTAGTATATTTATAGTATTTATAGTATTTTATAGCCCGGTGGCGAACGTAACGGACTGCTGAGACGAGGTCTCGAGTTCGATCCTCAGTCGCCCCGGGCACACACCTCTGACTTTTCGTAGTTATGTGTGCATTAATAAATGTTAATTATCGCTCGCTTAATAATGTGCCCGGTAGATGGCAATAGGCTCGCCCCCTATTACATTGGGTCCTCAACATAACTGGCGAATCGTGGGTGTGTAATACACCTCTGCCTACCCCTTCGGGGATACAGGCGTGAAGTTATGTTATGTTATGTTATAGTAATTATAACCATTAGGAATTTAAAAATTCAGGTTTTTAATAATAGGATTTATGATACATCGGATTTCTGATTTTCGGCATTTCAAATCATTTGGAATTATGAAATTCGTGATTGTGACTATCGGAATTAAATTTTTTGTTTTGTAATGTGATATACGGGATATACCCCTTAACACCCAATTTCTACGCACCTTCACAATTGAAGTGTGAAGTGTCACTACACATAAAGTAAAGTCCTTCGCCGAGTCTACGAGTTTACTACAGCATAATAGCGTTACATTAAAAGTTACACTAAATTTTAAACGACCAATGTTTCCTACTTTAAATTTTTTGAAACGATTCCTCTTTGTAATTGATAAAGGCAGACAGCTACCGCCCATGACATGTTGTATTTATGCGAATTTAAAAGCTTCCGACTCGCGGAGCTTAAATCTGAATTAATCCCGCGTTTTTTGATCACCCCTGTCGAAAATTTAATGGTCGTTATTTAATAATCAATTTGGAATACATTTTAGACTACGCTGCGTAATGTATTCTACACGAATGTGTTCATTCGGTATTTGAAAATGGACGATGGATGAAACTCAAGATGTTCACAGAATACAGTTTATGGTCTATGGAATATTTTGGGAGGATACATTAAATTTATATTAATATAAAATTTGTCGATGAAAATCGATTTGTTCGATCTGTTTTTATTTATGGTAAGTTCAGTACAGTTGTCCGTTAAATAAATAGGCATAAAACGAAATGTTCAACAAGATGGTTTGGTTTTGGAAACTTGTTTGGCAAGTTCGAATTGGAGCAGAAATGTGGAGAGATTAGGCTGAAAATTTGGCTAGATAATGATCGATAAAATATTGATTTAACGAAAAGTGACCAGTACAATATGCCACGCAATAGCAACGAGATAGCCGTTGGCATTAAGTCCGCCTTTGTTCATTTCATTACGCATCAAGCTTTAAATAAATAAATAGCTTAATATATTACCTACATCATTAGATTGCGTTATTTTTCATCCTATTTTTATATTCCGCGGTAGCCTAGTGGTATGGGTAATGGACTGCTGAGACGAGGTCTCGGGTTCGATCCCAGGTTTTACCATGGCACACACCAATGACTTTTCGATGCTTTTCGAAGTTATGTGTGTATTTATCGCAGGTTTATAAGTGCCCGGTTAATGGCAATAGGCTCGCCACCTATTACATTGGGACCTAAACATAAACTGGCGAAATGTGGGTGCTAGCACCTCTGCCTACCCCTTCGGGGAATATAGGCGTGAATTTATGTTATGTTATGTTATGTTTATCAATGAATTAATTAAAATCACTTTGCTTTACTATATAAAATAAAATAATGAAATAAAGATATATTCATTCTCTTATACCTTCAAACGTGTGAGAATACCTTCACGTTCATAGCTTAAGGTGACTACTGTAAAACTGAAAGTTAACTCCCGCTTCGGGAGATTGTAGCGCAAAACTTTCTGACAATCTTTTATAAGTTAGTTGCATACGATTATTCGAGATCCCAGGGGCTGTGATCCGAATATTTTACGTGAAGTATGCGAGTGCTGGTGTTAACATTATTTAGTAAAGAAATACTGTTAATAAGAATAGTTTTTAGAATGTGGATCTGTTTACCGTGCAAATAATCATATTCACCATATTAATTGGACACTTCTTAATTAATTAAATGTCAGGAAGTATTTATTTAAGCGACGCAAAGACATAGTTTTTTCAAATAGGCCTACATTTAAACACCAATTTGCAAATAAATATTTTCCCTTCCTAGGCCCATATCTATATAATAATATTAGTAAAATTATTGACATACAAAGTTTAAATTCTAGAGAATGCAAGATGAAGCTGTTTGAATTTATTATTGGACTCAATTATGAAGAAACCGAAAAATTACTAGAGGTACCAAAATAATCTCACTCAACCTCCTACATACACACATACACTAACATACCACACACGAGGAGGCTTACTCTACACTACACAATCCTATTTCTCACAATACTGTTATGTGTTATTAATTAATTAAGAATGTTCTATGTATTAATATCATTATTTACTTTTTTTTTTGTAATACAATTATATGACTGATGATTAAATTAAATTAAATTAAAGATAGGTAAAAAGAAACTATCTGATTTATCTAATAATAGTAAGTATTCTTCTTTTTTTTTTTTTTTATTATTTTGTATTCATTACATATCTTAAATTTATGAGATCTTTGACATATTTTTGGCTTACAACCCTATATTAGCTTTATTTACTTGTATTATCATGGAGGCTGTTGTCTGAAGCACAGATATTAGGTTATCTAGTTCAGACACAGTTGTTTTATTGATTGTGGTAATGAGCTGTATATTATTAGCTAAGTGAAATTCTATCTTAGAAAATAAGTTTTTGTTTGGAAAAATAAAATTATTTTAATTTCCTAGCACTGTGTATTCACACAGGTAAATTCAATACCTTACGTATTTTCTTAAAATTTCGATTCAGATTCAAGATGTAATTTTTATAATATTAAAATCAAGTTTTCTTTTTTCGTACCTAAGTGTAAATACAATTAGAGATGACAAAATAATGGATGGTAAACTGGAAGACGTCCCTAGTCCCACTTTTCAGTTCAAGTGCGTTAAGATGTGAATAAAAAGTGATATTCTGTATGTATATTTATTTAATTTGTTGTTTTATTACTAGACTACGTAACTATATATTCCACGTGGTTAGGAATACGCTAGCATTTGCATGAAGAGAAAATTATGCGTACGTGTTCAGAACTGATAAGTTTACAAAGTAATCATACGCCAACTCTAATCCAGCGCTAAACACCTTAATAATCATGACAACTTGTTTCAACGTGGGCACAATGCTAACTAGACAGACGGCAACTTTAACAAAACACAAACATAACATATCACATCCAACCATACATGGCATGCAAAAGTGACTGTTATGTTCACAAGCATAAAGATGTTATTCTTTTACATCAAAAGCAAAGTTAAGTCTGTATATGTGCACCCAAACTTAGGCTAACTTGGAGCTGTCAAATTTGTTTAGCGGTGAGGGAGGCCCGCTTAAGTTGCAAGGAAACGCCGCTGGCGTATAACTAAGTGCTTACTTACCTACAACTAAATTGTTACATTTGAGTTGTAAAATTAATGCTGCGATTTATGTGAGGCGCCAAAGTTATTATTGGTTCGGTACATGGCACAACTGCTCCCCTGCTCAGGGAAGATTATTAAACTATTGAACGAATTGTTTATTGTAGGAAACCCCTCAGAAATAGTTGTTTGTTTACGATAACTAGGCAATGAGAAACGATCGTGTTACACAATAAGCATTACTCCGGATTCCCTGGTCAAAGTTCGAGAGAAGCCTTGCAGGTGTGGTCGAGGGCTAATTACAGCAAGTTAAAAAATGAAACGTAATTCAATACGTTTTTTTTTATACTGAAAGTTCGTGTCTGTTTGTAAGTTTTATTTCTGACTCGGTATTTTGAGTTGCTCAACTAATTAAACTAAACTTGGGAATAAATTGGAGTTATATTCATTGCACGTTAATAAACGTGACTCATAAAGCGTACATTATTTGGGAATAACAATTACTGCAAAAATCTGGGCCTTAATTACTGTAAACAATATGAACTTATCACTTGATGCATAAGAATGAAAAATTTTTCGATAGGGCCGGGCCACTATACACCCCGGCTCGAACCTGAGACGGCGTGCAGTTTTAGTCGGTTCGAGTAGTCCGACATAACCCCGACCCCCCCCCCCCCCCCGCTGGCTGGCTTAGACCCGAGGGGAATTCCACAGAAAAATAATATAATAATATATATATATATATATATATATAATAATAATATACACATTTAGTCTTATTGTTGCTGTATCTTTAATTGCATGTACTTCCACCCAATAATGATGTTTAAAACATAACTAAATGTAAACAGTTTACTATGTAGAACTATAGTTATAAACATTGATGTATATATTACTAAAGTAACGCTATAAATATAGCTTTAAGTATTCATAAATCAAGGCAAGTACATGTATTGATAGTGGAGATTTAATTCATTACTAGACTACTAATGGAATGGTTGCAATACCTTGTTTATTATATTATTAAAATAATTCAATAATGAAGTTAATCATAATCTCAAAATAATAAGATACTGAAGGCGGTACTCCTCGACACGGCACGCATAGTGAGGAGGTTACTCTTTCAGAAGCCCTGAACACCGGTAGCTTGGTCCCTGTACCCGATGCCAGTGGGCCACTATTTTTCTATATATAAAATATATATATTTTTTATATAGAATGTCATCCGTAGTTCGTAAGAATTACGGTAGACGGCTCCAGCGTCGCCTTAAGGTGCATATAATATATCGGAGAATTTCGAATATCAGGGACGTGTCTAGGTGGCTCAGTTAGTCAGAGCGTTCCACCTGTAAGGGATTGGTCGCGGGTTCAAGTCCCGTCCTGGATATTCTCTTTTTCCGATCTAAATTTATAGGAATATAATACATACAAATTGCTTAAAAGTTTAATTGAGATAACTTATATGTATTTTAAAATGTAAAAAAGGAAATAATAATAATAACAAAAATGATTCAAGTAGCAAAGCAACGTAAATATTCCCTTTATTTATCTTGTTACTTGTACTTAGTACCGATACTTTGCACTGTTCCGTTCTATAAACCTGTATCAGGCACTAAATGTAATGTTGCTGTAATATAAACCGTTACCCCTCAAGCCGATGGTAATGGACTTACTTTTTGTCGAACCTTTGACTAATAAAATGCTATGATAAGCTGTATTTGGAAACACCTGTGCTGCGTCATAAAAAAAGGAAACTTATTTTTAGTGGCTCTCTTAGAATGAAATAATATGTGACCAGTATTTATTAATAGTAATTTACTATTGTGCGACTGTTTTCATATTTGGCAACTTTCTTTAGACACTTCTATTGAGAATTGTAGACTATTAATATTATGCTACTAGGAGATTGGTAAAGAACAACAAACTGCCTACGTGAATTTGGTTATATCTCTTCTTATTATTTAATTCTTTCATAGTAGCGAACTTCCCATACCTTCATTAAAAAAAAACAGTTTACTTCGAACATCATCAATTTGATCAGTGTATATTCTGCAAAGTCGATCCTGGTTAGCCTGACCTCATACTAGTAACTTACGTAATTGAACAGTTACTTTAGTAATAAGGTTCGACCAGCTTTTTTGAACATAGGCATAAACCAGCATAAACCACCTACTCTACAAATCAGGCAGTGCGGCGGATCCCAAAAATATATAGACCAATAACTTGTTTAGCAACAATATATAAACTTCTTAAATCCATTCTGAGAAGTCAAGGAGCTCTTTATAATTTGACATCGCCATTAGCCAACAGGTAATCAAAAAATCTGGCAACATGCTGGATCGAGCAAGATACAAGAAAACCTACGACTCCGTGCCACATACCTGGCTGTTGAGGATGCTGGAGTTATATAAAACTGATACAACTCTAAGCACCTTCTTGAAGGTATGTATGGGGTAATGAAGGACGGTTCTTCTTTCTCCAGGGTGTCGTCAGGTTCTTGGGAATGGTGTACCGATAAAGATCAAGAGGGGTATATTCCAGGGTGATGGTCCTAAGTCCGTTATGGGTTTGCCTAGTACTGAATTCTCTCTGTACAGTACTGGAGAATTCAGGGCTAGGCTATTAGTAGCGGACCTTCTTTTCTTGGATGATTTGAAATTGTTTGCCTCCACTGACTTAGACTTAGAATTACTTAGGGTAACTGAAACTTTCCGTAATTCTATCAGAATGGAGTTTGGAGTAGACAAATATGCAGTCATGCTTGTCAAGAAGTGTGGGATTCTGTAACATGAAAGAATTGAACTTTCAGTTTCTACACAACTGAAAACTGAAACTTATTAATATCTTGGTATATCACAAGCGTTAAGTATTACTGAGACTGCCATGAAACAGACGTTGCGGGATTATTTATTTGGCCGCCTGAAAAAAAAACTAAAGAGTCTTTTATCATGCGGGAACAAGGTGAGCGCCTACAACACCTGGGTCATGCCAGTCTTAGTAAACTACTTTGAAATCCTAAGATGGACTCAAACCGAATTAGATGCCATGGATATGAAAGTTCGTACGTTGTTGACTACATATCGGATACACCATTCACGTTCATTAGTAAAGAGGTTGTATATCCCACGGAAACGTGGAGGTCCCATTTTTGTAGACGCCAACACTCTATGCAACCGTGAGATATGCAACCTTAGAGAATATTTGACATTTGACATGACAACATAATGGTTGACGTGCGTGTGCATCGTGACGTAGTGACAATAGGCAACGGACTGACTCCTCTCGCTCTGAGTAAAGAAAACTGGCACAAACCGGTAATACATAGCATCAACGGTCGCAAGGAAATATGGAAAGCAAAGAGCTGCAAGGACGTTTTTATCAGACCTTAAACGGGCCGACGCAGATATAAAGTCTGTGTGTTCTGGCTACGCTTCGGTGATCTCTTTGGAGAAACGGAGGGTTTTTTCTGTCTAATTACAGATGAAGTTGTCATGACGAATAATTATCGGAGATCTATCCTTAAGGACGGCACGATTGACATGTCAGGCATGTCACCGTCCCGGAGAATCCCTAAGGCATATTATTTCTAGTTTTCTCGTCTTGCCAACGGAGAGTATTTGCAAAGACGAAACCAAGTGGCCACAATCGTTCATCAGCAACTTGCTCTGAAGTAAAATCTTGTAGATTCGTGTAATACATGTATGTGCCCGATCCAGGTTTTGATAATGATCGTGTTACGTTGTACTGGATTCAATCAATCATCACTGATAGGACTGATCATCATCATCATCATCTTAGCGTTATGTCCCGATTGCATCCGAGGCTACACCTCGGAACCCAAGGTCCGCATTCCTGCTTTTTCTTCTCCACTGCGCACGATCTTGAGCATCTATGGTATTGAGATCATTGGCACGCATGTCATCCCTTACAACGTCAAACCAGCAATTCTTGGGTCTCCCGTTCCTACCGCGGTCCGGCTGAATTGGCATGGCTAGACCTTTGTTACCCACGTAACCTGGCGATTGGCGCAAAACATGGCCGTACCACGAAGGCGAAACTCCTGCATTTTATCTGGGATGCCTCGGACATGGAGGCTGCTGCAGATGCGGGAGTTCCTCAGGCGATCTTTGCGCGTGACTACGTACATCAACCGCAGTATATCCATCTCTGTGACATGCAGCTCTTGCTTGTGTGCTCCAGTAATAGCCACCCTTCACACTCATGTAAAAGGACAGACAAGGCCAGGTACTTAACCTGGTCCGTGTGCTCAACAGAGCCATCGCCTATGCGGACGGGTGTGAGATCTTTAGGACGTCACTGACAGGACTATTGTGGCCAATTAGCCTGATATAGTGGTGATTGATCGATCAGAGCGTCTCGAAATAATTGTTGCCATCATCGTCCCCCATGATGAAAATCTCGTGAGAACTGAAAAAGACAAAAAAAAAATTGGACTTGGCCCACGAGGTTGTCAACATGTGGGATGTGGATTCAGCAATTATTGTTCTAATAGTCGTATCGGTTCACGGACTGATTGCCAAGAGCCTCGACCAATATCTAAAGATTCGAGTTAGGCAGTTAGGTCAAGGGCTTTATGTGATTGTATTTAAAAATGTAATTTATATGAATATAATTTAAATAAATGAATTAATAATTATTATTATTTATTTACTCATCAATAAGCAAAAATTATATACAATATTTGCTTATCAAAGCGGACACAAGAGATTTGGTTGTAGATTGCTGGTAGGTACCTGTGGTAGGTAATAAATACCTGTGTTACTAGTCACCAGGTATATTCGTATGTATGCATCATTTAATCATTATAGTATATTTTCACAAGATCTACAAGCTTAAACTGTAGAGCATAACATAAAACAAAATCAACAAGGCGATAAGAGTCGTTTCGCACTGCGTCATATTTCACAAAGTGCCCTAAGTTCGGCAGTTAACTCACACGGTTATGGCGCTGTTAACACGTGTTCGCTCTATATTGTTTGTGGAACTATACAACTAAATCATTGGTAAGAAAAAATGGCGCGAAAAAAGTTACTTTCTGCGTTATTATTCATTTTCTCAAATGTTTGAAAGTTCCCTTCATATAAATCATTTCTGAAAATATTAAAACAATGGTAACATGATCTTGTAAAATATGTGTATAAGTGCATACTTAGCTCTGCAGTAGGTACTTGCCACCTCGCCGAGCCCGCAACTTGCTCGCCGCGCGTCGCAGGCGACTCAGGCGCCGGAGGTCGCTTAACGACCTCCGTCCTCCATGAGAGCAGGCCTGGGGGTGGCGGGTGAGGCCACCCGTCACCCCAGCAGAAGCAGGCCGGGACGGTGGAGCGACTAAAGCCCCTCCCCCAAACCGGGGCAAGACGGGGACACCATGGTTCCCTAACCCGAGGGGGCCATCTCGAAACCGGAGATGGCCCAGGGTCAGTCGGGGTGCGAGGGATATGCTCTAAAGGCAACCTTACACCCCGGCGTCTGTAGACCCGAGACGGCGTGCGATTTTAGTCGGTTCAAGCCCGACATAACCGCCCCCGCTGGCACGCGGGGGAGTATCCGAAGGGATTTCCGCACGATAAAAAAAAAAACAAAAAAATGGTACTTGCCACCTTTTTTACTAGTGCTATTTTTTTTTCTTCAAAAGTCAATTCAGGTCTAGTCTTATCTTAAAGAATCATTTAGCCTATTTGTCAATATTCCGGTTTGTCACAATCATGTCAAAATGCGATGTGATTATTTACGTAACTGCTCACGCTAAGTCATAGCATCTTATAACGTGTTTCCATGTAGAATATACAAAAAATTTCACATTTTAATTACATGAATTACAAAAGAAGTAAAAAATATTTATTTTCTCTTTAATTTCCAACCTTAATGTAAGCAGCTTGATAAAAAATTATTAAGTTACCAACTATATCTATATACGAGTAGAGTAGATTTATAAGAAAATAATGTTTATTATATTAAACTTCCCCATCCTCATATATTTTCAGCCCGGGGCTGGTCATAGTAGACTTGACTCGACTCCTAAACTTACATGGGATGTAACAATGGCATAAGTATACCTGTCCTTTTTCAATTACGTACCGTGAGATATCAAAGACGATGTAAGTTTTGTGGCAATTTTCATAAGAGATGGGGTAAAGCGTCGCCCGGGGCGACACGTCTCCGCATCAAATCACTTTGTAGTTAAACGGACCTTTATCGAAACAGGACTCACTGCGTACTGGACAAGGGTACAGCCATAGAACGTAAATAGACAAGTAGCAAAAAAATTTTATTTGAATTTTAATTCGAAAGCGTCATTTGAATTGTGATATTTTATGAAATTCGTTTTATAGTCGTCAGTCTGCAGTGTAAACGGTTACTCAGTTTACTATTGACAATAATAAATTAGTGTGCTTAATTGTTTGGGTAGGTTATTAATTATTACTTCACAATGATGTTGTAACTAACAATTTGTTGCATAATTATATCTGTTAAAAGTTACCATACTAATTGATATTAACACGGATTGACATAATGATATTTTCATTTCATTTTTTTCATTTCATCATAAAGTGGACCGCACATAGTTACGTTGTGAGGAGCCGGGTATCAGTAAAGATGTCGCCGCGTCGCCATGAATAAGTGTAGTGGAGCGTGAACGACTTGACAGTATCATATCTGAAGGAGCTCCTCCTTGGACAACAGGGTGGACGCCAAATGAAACTTTATTGAACATTTTTCATTTACTTCGAAAGCCTTCACAAAATATTGTATAAGACAGGAATGGTAAAAAGATAATTCGTAGAACAGAATATAAAAGAATATTTTTTCGACGCTCAAAATATATGATTTACGTTTCTTTTACAAGAGAAGTTTGTACTCGATGAAAGACTGGCTTCTTATGTACTTAATAAAGTACAAAAATGTATAAAATATACCTTTTTTTTTCAAACACTGTTTCATTACCGTAAACGTCTTTAATGCAGATTTAATGAAGTATAATAATTATTTATTGATCAAAAATGTGCCTTGGATTTAAATACATACCAAGCGAAGGGCACGCTGTAACAGCGGTGGTTAGGCCCATCATGGAGGATTGGCTAGAGAGGCGACACGGAAGCCTCTCGTACCGACTGACGCAGGTGATCTCCGGTAATGGGAGCTTCGGGGACCACCGGCATCGGATCAGGAGGGATCCAACGTCTGACTGACAAAGTCGACTAGCGCCCCCCCCCCCCCACCCCAAACCGGAGCAAGACGAGGACACCGTATTTCCCAAACCCGAGGGGGCCATCTCGAAACTGGAGATGGCCCAGAGTCCGTAGGGGCCGGCAGTGGCCTCGGAGGCTAAACCAAGGGATTTCCGCACGAAAAAAATTAATTAATTCCATTATCTCTCTAATCATTGATCTTGAAAATCTGACACTTAATATGAACTAAAATGCTCGATTATCCCTTGGGGCCTCATAAATTCGTTTTCATGCTTTAAGTTACAATACATTCTTACTTTTCTAAGATCGCTACATGATTTAAGAATTACTTTGCGAAAAGAAACATATTCCAATCATACAAAGGTAAGTAATTAAATCGGACTTTAGTACCTACGTCGTAACCAGAAACATTTCTATTCACATTAGTCTCTGCATAAAATTCCTTTCATATCTCGAATATTTACGACAAAGGAAAATGCAAGTCGTATGAAATAAAATGGCTAAAACGTGTGCGATTTCCGTGTTCGTCCACATGAGGACGATTTCCGAAATGTGTTTACAATGAGGAGCGGACGCTGAACGCTCGCGACATATTTCATTATTCCAAAGAAATGCCGAGTGACTCCATAAAAATGGAATGAAGTAAACTGTATAATCGATCACAAAAGTCTTATTTATGAAACTGTTTTAGATGATGGGACATTACAAGGATGCTTTAAGTGCATTCACGTCAGGTGTAATAAAAAAAGAAATTAAATGTTTTATGAAAGCGTATTAATTAAGTTTTAAGTATATTGCTGTAAAGTGACATGGTTAACACGAGGCTTGTCAAACATGAATCGTTACATGCAAGGTTTGTGTGCATTCAATGTATTGTGTTTGTAGAATTTCAGGAACGCTAGGTATATCTTGCCATATTCTGTTTGGAGATAGAGTCCATGGTAACTAGACGAGGTGGTGTCAGATCTAAGAATGTAGTGCAAAGAGAAATTTTGGTCACAATATAAGCTCTAGCAAAGGCGTGAATACAGTAACTAAGAGGATTCATTCTTCCGAGCTCCGATCTTTCAGTCTTAGTGCTAATTGACCTTGACATCAAACCGATAAAAAAAATGTGCGAGAAGAATGCACACGATGCGACATAATATTAAGAAGAAATAAACATAACTGAGTTGAAAAAGCAATAAGATGTTTTTTAGTATTTTATGATTATTTCACACACCATAAAAATAATAGTATAACATTTAAGTATGTTAACATGAATCATATACATATTTTATTATGTGCTCCTTATTTAAATGAAGTGATTGCTTTATTAAATTTACTGTTATATATTAGTAACGACGTTGCCTCTGTGGCGTAGCGGTAGTGGATTCGACAGCCACGACAGGGGGCGCGGGTTCGATTCCCGCTCATTGCAAATATTTGTATGCATGAATATGTATTGGGCTGGCTGTTTCTATGTATAATATGTATGTATTTACAAAAAAAAAAAAAAGTATATAAGTATGTTTATCCGCATTCTGGAACCCATAACACAAGCTAGTTAAACTATGCTTACTTTGGGTCTAGAAATCGCTGTGTAGAATGTCGTAGAATATTTATTTATTATTATTATAATGCCACGCATAATGATATTTTTTTTATAATCTCTGTGGTGTGGCGATTGAGCTACTACGTTGGAGGTCGTGGGTTCGGTCCCCGCTAAATGCAATTATTTGTATGGATAAAAATGACTATTTAAATTAATCTTCGCGTTTCTGTCTGAATTTACAAAAAAAGAATAAAAATAAATATATTTATCGGTATTCTAGAACCCATATCACAAGCTATGCTTAGTTTGGGTCTAATTGCCTAAAATATGATTATGTCCTTAAAACTTCTGTAGAGGACTGTACTATTGCGTCGAAACTGAGTAGACGTCCACCCTCCACTTCCGGTCACTATATAATAAAGTTATTTTCGTTCTTTCGATAAACTTCACTTTGTCCGCCGATAAATTACCGGGTCACATTCGCGGAAGTTGTCCCGGGTTCGCCAAATATTGGCTTAACTTGAAGAATGGGATGAAACGTGGGCCCGGGATTTGATATGAATTACTCTTTATTTGTGATTGTAGATCAACAAAGTTAATGTGATGTTGTCTTCTCGAATAAACTGTCTGGTGAACAACATAACCTGTAACCAGAACAGTTTTAAAACACACTATACTGTTCATATTTTGCAACTTATCTGATTAAATTACAAAAAAAAATGTTAAGGATTTTTTCTTTATGAACCTTCCATAGCCTAAATACAATGACAGGATACACAATATGTTTGAATACTTAGGAGTAGAGGAGCTAGAGTGAAGTCCAGAAGATATATGCTACCACTCTAGGGGCTGTCGATTCTAAAATGGTAGTCTTAAATTTTTCACATTCCTCTTAAAGTTTTTACACAAACGAAACACGTTTCCGCAGCGCTTCGGAGATGTTTGTGCTGAACAGGACAGACGGCTTCCACGCCGTCAATCGCAAAAATGCTGCATCTCTGCTACGCAGAAAACGGGACAACAGTATCCTGAAAACAGTGGCGAAGCGTATCAATTTCTTGTGAGAAAGACGATCAGTTAAGATTATATTTCTCACAGAATAATATATAGTAAGTAATTTTGTGCATACTAATACTAGTTATAAGTCTTTACTGACAAAATGGATCACTGTAATCTTATAATAAATGATTTGAAACAAGTCGTATTCAAACGACATATTTCAAAAGGTCGGTTATTATAATCCAATACAAAGAAATTAAAGAACTCAGGATTGTAAGGAGAAGGAAATACATGTGTGTAATAGTAGTAGTAGGATTACGATAACTTTTTTAATTTCTATAAAATATATTATATTGCATCGAAAACTAACGATGATTAGTTTGAAATACATGTTGTTAAATTTTATTTTATAATTCGTTTCGTGGTGACCCGTGCTAAATTAGTCGGTGGGGTAGGGACGCGTAGCGGTTTGGCGTAGACACCGCTACGCCATCCGCAGCAGTTACATAGAGTTACGAAATTCACTATACTGTCACAATTATTTACTCTTTGCTACATAACTAAATTGAGGGACGAGGCCTGATGCAGGTTTTCCTGTCGAGGTTGAGACGGCAGTCGTTGGTGTTATTTTAAATCGACTTAGAAAAACAGAGAAGGTTTAGAGTTCGTTCAAATTTTTGTTTTAATCTGAACACATAAATACCACCATTTCAATTCTCAAACGTTTTGAATAATAATTTGACCTTAAATTGACTAGAAAAATACTACTGTCCCAGAATAATAAATACTGCGTATAGTAGTGATAGTGAATGCAGTTCATTTTATCCAGGACTTAATGCCTGGGTCAGGCACATTGTTATTTGGGTTTTCTGTAAGGAATTTCTTAGTAGCACCACACAGTTCATCACGAAATAAACTACTTCAGTTGCAATGTAGAAAACAAGTTAATATTTAAAAAAAAACTATATTAAAAACAAGCTTTTATTAAATAATATTTTATAATATATTTATTCGATTGTGCTACAATATGTATTAATATTACATTGTCATTCAATATACATATGCGTGCAAAAGTTCAGCTCAATTAGAAACCGGGAAATGTGACTAATCGTCAATGTCAATTGACAACAGACAAGTGAATATAAATAAAAGCTTGTAAATATATACAAGTATGTGAACAGAGTCCGTAACAGATTTACCGCGTCTGTGTATTCGTAGGCGTATTGTTTGCGGGAGATATTCCTGGATCTGATGGTGCGGCACTAATGCCGTATGAATGAAATTTACTGTCAATATCTGAGGCCCGCATGCGGCTTTGTGACGCAAACTGTCCTCTTTTATATCCACCATTATTCCTCTTTTTATTTTTCCCTTTGCATTTTTCAGTGTATTTATTTATGAGTCGCCGGTCTTTTATTTTATGGATCCGGTTTCATTGGCTATTTGGATTCTATATCTGCGAATAAAATATTTGTAGACGAGTTATTTTAATTTAACTGAATCAACAACTATTCATAATTAAGTTTTTCATTAATAAAATGGTTGCTTATTTATCTATCTAGCCTGAAATATCCAAGGAGGCATCATTAGGTGTAATGGGGGTCCATCAAGATATTCAAGGCCCAAGTCAACCTCACCTGTAAGCCTTGTCTGACGGACGAGGCTGTAGCGCAGGCTTTCTTCGGAAGTTGAAGGGGTCAGATGACAGTCGCTTTACAAACCAATAAACCTCCTGCGACGCCACCTCTGTGGCGTAGCGATAGTGCATTCGATTGCTAAGTCAGAGGTCGGGGCTTCGATTCCCGCTCAGTGCAAATATGTATATTAACATTAGTCTGGGTGTTTATATGTATAATATGTATTTATTTCTAAAGATTTAGATCGGAAAAAGAGAACTAGATGTTCTCTTTTTCCGATCTAAATCTTCGAACATTGTTTTTTGATGACTCCGCCTAATTCATTCAATTAAATTTTTAAGTTAAGGTTAAAAATGACTAAAGTTATTCATTGTTTCCGTAGTTCGCAAGAATTACGGTAGATGGCTCCAACGGTGCCTTAAGACGTATTAATGTATCGGAGAATTTCGAATATCTGGGACGTGTCTAGGTGGCTCAGTTGGTCAGAGCATTCCCCCTGTAAGGGACTGGTCGCGGGTTCAAGTCCCGTCCTAGATGTTCTCTTTTTCCGATCTAAATCTTTAGAAAAAAGTAAGCATACAAAATGCTTAAAAAATTTAATTGAATGTATTTATTTACTAAAAAAAGTATCTAAGTATGTTTATCCGCATTCTAGAACCCATATGACAAGCTCTGCTTAGTTCGGTTCTAGATGTCTTTGTGTAATTTGTTCTAGAATATTTATTTATTAAAAATAGGTCGAAAACGAATGTATTACATAAACAAATGTTCCCGAAAAAAATCTACACATTCATTCTTATTTATATTTCTATGAACCCAACCTTTATCTAAAACACGGCTTACTTCAACTGACTGTTAAATAATGATCCTGAAACCCCACACAGTAATAAGCACCCCTATAATTTGTCCAGGATTATCGTGAGACGGCGAGGTGAATCCCGGCGATTAGTCACAAGTATCGCGGGATGAATTCACAGGCGACGCGATCCTGGGCTTATCTTCTGTAAGAACGAACCGCTTGCGAATACTGATTTCAAGTTCCTACCTCGATTAAGTATTCAGGTGAAGGCGTGGAAATATCCAAATGTTGTATTAATGTTCCTGGAGGTACTGTTCAAGATAAAAGTAATGATGAATTTGTTTTAGCTATAAAGTATTAGATCTAAATAACGTAGGGGTTGGGGGTTATACTCGTAGAATATACAAGCATAATTATAATGCACTAGTATTTTAACTTTGGTCGAAATTGGTACAATTAGATATGCAGGTACATTGTTAGCTGAAATACAGGTAAAAAGACTAGTTCAGCATGGCTTGCTAATACCAGTAAAATAATAATACAGACATAAATAGTGTTATTATGTCGAATTTATTTTGGGTAAAATAAAAAAATATCAAATATTATATTAGTACCTGCATATGTGATTTGATTAATGATAATAGATGGACTAAAGTAATAAATGAAATCACATGAAACCGAAAAAAAAGGCTGGTAGACAGAGACTTACTACTGAATAGGCATTAACATTAAATTGAATATATCTGAAAATACTAATTTTTGAACTTTCGCGTTCCATGATATACAAGTATTTAATGGAAATTAACGCGAACCGTGGTCACAGACCAGTGTAACCTGGTCGAAACGTCAGGCTATCCAACGGTATGTATCTACCTATACATGATCGCGTTAATTCCCGTTTAATTATTGTATATCTGAAAATGTTATAAAATTAATGAAATTAAGATATAGTTAAATAAGCTGCTGCTAGGAATAAAGATACTTTGTAAAATGATACAAACAGCATTTTATCATTTTACCTACTGCTGACTAGCCTGAGTATAACGCACTGATCATGTTGGTGATCACAAATATTAGTAATATATTCGACAAATAAAAATTAATCTTTCTCTGTTTATTTCTCATGCAAAACAATTAATTCTCATTCATCTTATTGCGATGAAACTTTGGTATGTTATTATGCAGTAAAGTGTAAAGCTTTTTGAGTACAAAATAAAATAAAATGCAATTGCAATATAAATTAACCCACTCAAAACTCACTTTCGTTTCTCTTTAATTACAATATCAACAGTAAAATTTCCCTGGCGGTAATTCGAGGTGAAGCAAGTGGGTTGAGCAATTAATTCTGTCGCGGCGTCGGGCGCAGGTCGGTTGCGGTTCGGTGCCCGCTCGACGACCCCTGTCTTTACCGCGTGTCGCATTTGCCTCAACGCATCTTGTTACAGTTTACTTTGATATAATTAAAGATTATATAGAATTAAATTAGTGCTGTATATGTATATCATCTCATAAACTCACGCCTATATCCCCGAAGGGGTAGGCAGAGGTGCTAGCACCCACATTTCGCCAGTTTATGTTTAGGTCCCAATGTAATAGGTGGCGAGCCTATTGCCATTAACCGGGCACTTATAAACCTGCGGTAAATACACACATAACTTCGAAAAGCATCGAAAAGTCATTGGTGTGTGCCATGGTAAAACCTGGGATCGAACCCGAGACCTCGTCTCAGCAGTCCATTACCCATACCACTAGGCTACCGCGGCTAATATAGTATATGTATATGCCTCAATTTATTCGAATCATTTAGAACAAAAGATATTCCTGACTAATTTGCTATTCACAAACTAATTTGCTATCAACTCTATGTTAAAGTACTCACCCTCTAATCATGAAAAAGTTAAGTATATTGTAGTTTCTAATTAACATGTTTTATCTTTTTCCGTTTTAAAACATGTTAATTAAGACAAAAGAAGGACAGAAGATCGGGGATGCAGAAGATCGTATAAGTGGAGAGGAAAAAGCAGGCAAGCCTACACCAGGTTACGAGATACACGCTAGGTTGAAGTCTTTATGAACAGTAACTTTTTCATTTTACGCGCCGCATTAACTAAACGTCGCAGCATTAACATTAAACATTTCAATAAAACCCTAACCCGCTGACCATCGATATCGGTAAAGCTTCCACGGTACGATAATTATGGCGCACCTCAAATACGCGCCACAATTAATTCGGTCCCGCGTTCGGCTGCGGTGTTCACTGTCCAACAGTGGCACAGACAGGAATGTCTTACATTTTGACTTATATCTATCTATACAATAATAAAAATTTGAATTATTTTTGTCTGTACTTTGGAGATATTAAAAAATACTGGGTTATGTTAAATGAACGTTTCTGAACTCATAATTTTTTATGGAATTCTTATCTGTTTGTCTATTTGTTCGCGATGGACGCAAGAACTACTAAACGGATTTTGATGGGTATTTTCTATTAGAAAGTTCTTGATAAGACTTTAATGTCGTATATTTGATTGCAATTGATTAAGTAGAGTCAGAGATATGACCGAAAAACGATAATCGACCTCCACGCGGGCGAAGCGGCGGGCATCAGGTAGTCAGATATATATCTGTTTATTTGTCGAATACTGGAACATTAAACTCTTTAGCTATAAAACTTTCGCGATTATTAAAATCGAGTCGTCAAGGAAAATATAAGTCATACTAGTAGCTATTTAAGATGAATACTCTAAGCTAGAAGACATACATCGGCTTCTTGAGTGTTATATTAATATCCTAGTGTTCATTATATTCTTTTCATGATATACAATTTATATTTATTAACGTGATCATGGTATTGGAACTTTCAACTACCTGACATTTCAACTAGGATGCATTGGCCATGGTTACAGGCTGACCAGGTAGACCTAGTATCCATTTATGGCTACGCGAATGTATATAAACTATGATTGCGATAGCAACAAAGTTTTGTTGCTATCGCAATCATTCAATAATAAGTCAGTTGACTTTCCTTTTACGATCAATTGTAATCTAGCTTTTGCTTGTACCTTTATAATAATTCGCTCGAGTGCGCGAGGATGAAAACTGTTCGAAGAGATCATGATAACGATCAATTAAATTCTGGAGAAGCGGAATTGTTCATCCCTTACTCTTTTGAAAATTAATTGCCGAACCAATTAATACGGCACCGAACTACATGTGTGCCCAAAATATCAATTAGCTGGGTCCCGACACCACGAACAAAAGATATAGCATCCCTAATGAATTCGTAATCTCCGTAATCTGTTCAATGAGAAATGGCGTTTTCCAAATAGCGGAGCGCACAAACAAATTAAACCTTCGCAGCTTTGCCCAAAAATGAATTTATCACGTAGGACGGCAGAACGGGTCGCCTAACTATCCATTTGTACCTCTTGTTTGAACAATACGGGTGCTGTGTACCTATATCGACAATTTTATTATCATTGGCGCCAGTTTTAGTTAATATTTATGTGTGTACTGTCGATTATGTTCGACAGTTTTATGTGCATAAACACTTGCAAAACGTAAACGTTTTACTAGCTTATTTTGCTATTTAGTCGACAGTAATGAAGCCAAAAAGAGAGTTATGATTTTATAGGGTATGTTAAGTTTATTTATTTAACTTTCAAACATGAGACAAGATTTACATATCTAACTAACTAATATAATTAATTAATCAATATTTAATTGAATACCTACCTAAAAATTTTAAGCAAATAAATAATATATTGTCTTAAAACTAAAATAATTATATTTATAGGTAAAATTTCATACAACTCGTTTAGATATTTGTGTGAATTTAATAAAAAACGGTCAGGTATCGCTTAAAATAGGTTTTGATTAATTAATCAGTTTATAATCAGTAAAATTTACAAGAAGGGAACCTCACCGCATGTATGACTCAAACAGTCCTCCTTTACTGACCTGTTAATAAGCTGGCTAAACAGGTGGCGGGGAAAGACATGGGATTGTTTTTTTTTATATTGTATACATTCTCATAGCACTGAAGAACTTAGGTTTCAATTATTGCTTATAAGGTTGTAGGTTGCAAAGGGAGAGACTGTATTTTCAACCATTATGTTTTCTTCCTTACACCTTCCAATAATCAGAGGTACTGCTGATATCATGGTATTTTAAATGACGGTAGAGTCTCACTACTTGGTTTTCTATGAATGTTTAAACAATAATTATAATTGTCACTTCCATGGCCTAGGGTGTGGAACCCTAGACCATGGCAGTGAAAATAATTTTCTGATGAAAGACCCCAATGTCCCACATTATCCCTATAAGCAACATAATTTGAGCATTAATATTCTAATATTAAATTTTCAAGTGACCGCAAGGATTCCTCAGCTATTCCCACCAAATGTTACATGTTTGTCACTGCGGAATCCTGAGTCCGAATATTTTAATTTAATTTGAGTCCGGTAAGGCCGTTGGCAGATGGTGCCTTCCTGCGATTAATATGCGCGATGGACACTGTCAATCCAAGCCAAATGAAAATACTCGTTGTTTTCCTAAGTTTTGATAACAATGTAATATATTAAGTACTAGCTATCGCATTGGGGTAACCTGTAATGGTAGTTTTAAGTAAGATGAATAATTTGTTTAGAAAAGTACTTTTTAAATTATATAAAATATATAAAGGGCTAATTAAGTACTTAATCTATTTTTAATTATTTTTTAAGTTATGGTTTGTTAATCACAAGATAGTACCTTTTTTTTTTTTTTTTTATCGTGCGGAAATCCCTTCGGATACCCCCCCGCCGGCCAGCGGGGGCGGTTATGTCGGGCTTGCACCGACTAAAACCGCACGCCGTCTCGGGTCTTCAGACGCCGGGGTGTAAGGTTACCCATAGAGCATATCCCTCGCACCCCGGCTGACCCTGGGCCATCTCACCACTAACAGCATCGCTCATCCTGTCTCCTCTGAAAGCAGAGGAGTACGGAGAGCGATGTGTTCCTGCCACGTTGGGTATTGGCCGACGATCAATGCCAACCCTATGAAGGGGTGAAGGGGAAGCCATTGACCGCCGCCCAGGGTGTACCGGCCGCTCCAATTCCGTTCCCCCCGGACTGCAGCGGGATCGGAATCGGAGCGACACTCGAGGAGGTTACCCAACACACACCCCCACAAGATAGTACCTGCATAATATAAATGTTTTATTTATTTTCTAGCGGGTAGCGTGGACTTAGAACTGTTTTTTTTTACGCGGAACCTTAATTCTTTTTTAAAATTAAAGTAGCCTATGTTACGCCTTGTATTATTAGCTATCAGTGAAAGTTCCATCAACATCGGCCCAGTCATTCCAGAGATTACCTAGTTCAAACGGACAGAAAGACAGACAGACAGTCAGAAAACAAAAAAAAATGTTTTTTGTTATATGTATCGTACATACACTCATATGCATTTATTGCACCAATTATTTTAATATTACATACAGACACTTCAATTTTATGTCCTTGTATAGACGATATGGATTTATTCAGGGATGATAATCAAATTTATAAATATTAATTGTGATATTTGTTATATAAATCAATATTCTAAGGATAGTATCTCTTTTTACGAAGATCTATCTCCATGTTCACAGAAAATTGAAAACGTTAGGGCAATAACAAGAAATAACTAAGAAGTTTAGTGTTCATAAAATTAAATATTGCTTCTAATAAAAACCGACAATGATAATACCTACTTGCCCGACAGACTACTCTTACAAATATTGAAACGCACTTAATTGAATTGCTTTCAAGATGTTCATGTAGATCTCTTAGTATGGCGCATAAGCTAGTGTGTCCCATGACCTATTAGCACCTGCCAGAAATATTTTCAGAGCCTAGAATGCAATATCTGGTCTGCAAATGAAAAGACCTAAAAGTAAAGTGCAATATCCGCTCCCCAACTTTAAACTAAAGCCCGAAGGAGCTCGTTATTCCTTCTGTAATTTATTTAATTACTCTGTGGCGGTAATTATTCATGAAATTACGGCAATTACGTCTCTGGAAACAATTATTTATTGTGCAAACTTGAGTCTTAACTCACATTTTATTCCATAATGCATCATCAGATAACCGGGTGGACGGAACTGTATCATTACTAGCAGAAACAACTGTAATTTGTTACAAAATAACAATATTATCCATTAGGTTTTTGCTTGCATAGATTATGCAAAATAATCTTGCCATCTTGTTCTGTATTTTAATAACAAGTTTATGGGTAGTCCTTCAATAAAGAAGTTAATATCATTGTATTTTTGTACTAATAGTAAGCAAAGATTAATTAAGATTAAAATTATATAAAGTTGGCATGATGTGATATAGTTAGTAATAAAACTGTTTACGTATAGTATTGACAATAGACAAAGCGATGTTTAATATGAGAGATCATTATAAAATTTTTGACGTTACTGTCCGTTTAGTAAAGTCATCCACTAATTCCCCACAATATTGAACTCCAGGTTGCTACAAAAGAATTCTTAACAATAATTATATAACTCAATAGAACTTTGACCGAATTGGTAATCGAACTTTTAACTTATCTATCTATACTATTAAAAATTTGTTGTGTCTGTACATTGGACATATTTTTTTAACAATATATATATATATATACGCCTTACGATCAAGAGGTTCCGAGTTTGAATCCTGGCTACTCCACCGACTTAAACCCACTGCTGGCAGCTTAACACAAGCGATTAAGCTTAGCTGGAATGGTTAACAGTAATACTATAGCTTGGCAAATTCTTGGTAGTGTCATGAATTTGCCAAGTTCTGGGTTACTAGTACTCTTAAAAATAACATAACATAACATAACTTCACGCCTGTATCCCCGAAGGGGTAGGCAGAGGTGTATTGCACACCCACGATTCGCCAGTTTTGTTGAGGTCCCAATGTAATAGGGGGCGAGCCTATTGCCATCTACCGGGCACATTATTAACAATATGTTATGATGATAACAAACAATTAATCAACATCCTAAATAATATTAAAGCAGTCTGTAACAATATCTTTAAATAAGACTCACTGAGAGTGTAGTTAGCGACATGTGGCGGTGGCTAATTTGACTGCCTACATTTGTACCTGTAGGTATGTATGCTTACTGGATGAGAGGCATCTCAATGGTATTGCTACTTTAATCGCCTATTCTTCGTGTAAGTAGATAATGCTTAGTACGAAAATGAAGAAAACAGGGTCTTCGAGAGCATATAATTGAAACTTTGGAAATTATTGCTATATTCTTTTACCCTCTACGAAAAAAAAGGTACGTAAATTTCAAATAGCTCTTCAATTAAATATCCTGCTTCTAATAATATTTTAGTAGCCACAAACGATCGAGAATATTTTAACATATTCTTTTATACTAAATAAAACAGGTTGAGGTTCAAACTAGCCGTACGATAGGAATAAAAATCCCATCATGTTTACTCTGCGACAATATTTTGGCGTTGCAATCTAAACACGTAACCGCAAATTGTAGCGCCAAACCCGGCCGCCCTAAAAAATTTAAAAAGACAACCACTGCTGTCATAGACGCGATATGGCTCGCTTCCAAATATCGGGGTGAGACGAGGTGAAGTGAGGCGGGCAGGGGACGGGGACGTCCCCACATGGCCAGTTAGTTACGCCGCGAATTATAGGGGCCATTACGATTCATTAAGGCCAGTTAGGCTTAAACCGGTGTTTACCCACGCACACCCACTCACACACGCACACCAGCTCCGTTCGCAACAGTTGGTATTGTTTTAAGCGTGCTAGAAAAGGACGGCACATACGAGAGGGTTGCAATTTGAAATTTTAAGCTACAGAAATGTGGGTGTAATTAGTGGCGGACGTAACGAGCTTAGGGTCTTGGGCACTGAAGTGTGAATTTTTGATTTTGGTCCTCTTGGGTTTAAAAAGAGGAATAGTTGGTCAGGAAGAACATCGACATAAAGAAGATATACGTTAAATATATTCCGTACACTTATATGAAACAGTTGAATGTTCTTGCCGTGTGAAATCTGTAAAATATACCATAGACGTTAGGCATACCGAAGAGTAGCTGTGCAAATGAATTTAAGTTATTAATTTGCCAGATTACATTCGTATTCACGCTCCTTTCCCATTGAGGTAGGCAGAGAATACATCTTTCCACTTGCTACGATCTTGACATACAACTTTCACTTCTACTACTTTCATAAACGTCTAACTACGTCGGCCTTACCGGGTTGCCCTTACACCTTCGCTTCATGAATCGTTTTCGTCATTCTTCTTTGGTCCATCATCATCATCATCATCATCATCAACCTATTCTAGTCCACTGCTGGACATAGATCTCCCCTAATGAGCGCCATAGCGCCCTGTCTTCAGCTTGCCGCATCCAGCATCTGCCCGCAGTCTTTCGCAGATCGTCATCCCACCTGGCCGGAGGGCGTACTACACTACGTTTGCCGAGTCGCGGTCTCCACTCAAGAACACGTTTACCCCAGCGGTTGTCGGTTCTTCGCGAGATATGGCCGGCCCACTGCCACTTCAGCTTGCTTATTCTTTGAGCTATGTCGATAACCTTGGTTCTCTGTCGGATGTATTCGTTACGAATCCTATCCTTCAGAGAAACTCCGAGCATAGCTCTTTCCATAGCTCGCTGAGCGACTTTGAACTGGTGGACCAGCCCTACCGTGAGTGTCCACGTCTCAGCTCCGTAGGTCATTACGGGTAGGACGCACTGATTGAAAACTTTCGTTTTCAAACACTGCGGTATGGATGACGAGAAGACCCGACGTAGTTTCCCAAACGCTGCCCAGCCTAGCTGGATTCTCCTCTTGGCCTCCTTCTCAAAATTGTTTTTACCCAACTGCACAATCTGCCCGAGGTAAGTGTACTCAGAAACAATTTCAAGAAGGTGGCCATCCACGACGACCGGTCCTGGATCAATGTGGCCATTGATCAAGACTTTGGTTTTATCCAAATTCATGCCAAGACCGATGCGTCGCGAGGCTGAAGCTAGGCCGTCCAGCATCTGGGTTAGCTCCTCTAGCGACTCCGCCATTAAGACTATGTCATCAGCGAATCGTAGGTGTGAGATGTAGTCGCCGTTTATATTTATGCCCTTACCTTTCCAGTCCAGCGTCTTAAACATATCTTCCAATGCGCTCGTGAACAGTTTCGGGGATATGACATCCCCCTGTCTCACTCCTCTGCGCAATTGGATGGGTTTAGACTGCTGACCCTGTACTTGGACACTCATAGTGGCGGCTTCGTAAAGGCATCTCAGCACCTCGACATAACGATAGTCTACTTGACATCGCTGTAAGGATTCCAGAACAGCCCAAGTTTCGACGGAGTCAAATGCCTTTTCATAGTCCACAAAAGCGAGACACAGGGGCTGATTATACTCTTCGGACTTCTGTATAATCTGCCTCACTGTGTGAATGTGGTCTATGGTGCCATATCCTCCGCGGAACCCAGCCTGTTCCGGTGGCTGGAACTCGTCGAGTCTCCTGGCGAGACGATTCGTGACCACTCGTGAAAATAGCTTATAGACGTGGCTCAGGAGTGTGATGGGTCTGTAGTTTTTAAGGAGGGTCTTATCACCCTGCTTAAAAAAGAGAACAACCAAACTCCCGCTCCACGCCTTAGGAGTTCTTCCACTGTGAAGGACGGCGTTAAAGAGCTTCTGTAACTCCTGTATGACAGGAGCTCCTCCTGCCTTCAGAAGCTCTGAAGTAATTCCATCCTCACCAGGGGCTTTTCCATTTTTAAGCTGCTTCAGAGCTAACACGATCTCGTCTTGACTGATATCAGGCAGTTCGTCGGTATAGTGGCGTGTCAGGGTGGCTCTGGAATCATGGTCGTCTCGTCGAGGACGGGGAGCATGTGCAGTATACAGACGGCCATAGAAATCCTCTATCTCGGCGGAGATCTCCGGCTTCGACAAGACGGTCCTCCCGTCATGCGTTATGAGCTTCGTCAGATGGCTCCTTCCAAGCTGTTGAGTGAATACTTTGGACCCTCGGTTTCGCTCTATCGCCTCTTCAATGAGGCGTGTGTTGGAGCTCCGAAGGTCGCGCCGTACCATCTTCGCAATTTCCTTGTTTAGGTGTGACCTGTCTGACGAAGTCGCTTGGGTGGTTTCCCGTCTTCTTGCCATCAGCCCCAGAGTCTCATCCGAGAGTTTGGACTTCCTGCCAGTGCGCTGTTTTTTGCAGAACTTGATGCCCTCGTCTCTCAGCGTTTCGACCAGATTGTGTAGGGTCTCGTCAGCGTCATCAGTGGGTTCCAAGGCAACAAATCTTTCCCCGAGAAGCTGCTGGAACTTCTCGGTGCCCGCCATGATTTGGGTTGGGTTAGGTCGGAGCGTGGACATCATCAAACGGTTTCTTTCAAGCTTTAGGTTGATATTCAGAGAGCCTCGGAGCAGTCGGTGATCAGATCCGGTATTAAACCTGTTGATCACTGAGACATCTCTGAATATGTGCTTGCTATCCGTCATGATGAAGTCGATCTCATTTTTTGTCACAGCGTCGGGGCTTTGCCATGTCCACTTCCTTTGAGGCTGTTTCTTAAAGAAGGAATTCATTAAGAATAGTCCCTCTTTCTCAAGGAAGTTGACAAGCATTTGTCCCCTGTGATTCCTAACTCCATAACCGTGCGGGCCTATACGGGATTCGTACCCAGACTGGGTACCCACCTTGCCGTTAAAGTCCCCCATAACAACGTTGAAGTGAGCCTTAGTGGTGTTGTGCAAGGCTTTGGATATGTCTTCATACATATCCTCCACTTCATCATCCGAGTGTGCCGAGGTCGGTGCGTAGACCTGAATAACCTTCATGCTATACCGCTTGGATAGCCGAAGGATCAGGTACGCTACCCTGTTCGACACGCTGGAGATTTCTTGAACGTTGTTAGAGAGGGCCCCATTGACGAGGAAACCTACGCCACCCTGGGATGTTTTATCACCCTCGCGAAAGTAGAGAAATAGGCCCGAGTCAAGGGTTACGGTGTCCTCTCCCTCTCTACGGACTTCGCATAACCCGAGAACATGCCATTTAATGTTCTCTAACTCCACTTCCAACTGCGCTAGTGATGGTCAAGCCTCAGAGTGCGTCCGTTATACGTAGCCAGGGTCAGTTTGTGAAGGGTTTGGTAGCCTATTGTAGCCCGGGGATTCTTAGCACCCCCTGCCCCGCCGTTACCATGGCCGCTACCATGACCAGGGATAGCGAGGCGGCCGGGAACTGGGGGCCATCTTTTGGCTGTTTCCTTCATTTGGGGGTAGTGCCCATAATCCCCACGCTGGGCAGGCGGGTTGGGGATCGCAGTTTGTTGGAGGGGTTGTTCTGCGGGGGTGCTGCTGCCCGCCCCCGGATATGTCCCTTAGTCGCCTCTTACGACACCCACGGGAAGACTTGGGTTGGTGCTATTCTCTTCTAGGCCGGCACCACACACATTGGTCCATGGGGGGGTTCATTCACTTAATGATGTGCAAAAATATTAGTCATAATTGTATATTATGACAATTGTCTAGTTTATTCAACTCGTTAGTAATAAAGTATATGCTGGACTGTATGTCAGCATTTTATTAAAATCATTTCCTTCGAATACTTGAAATGTGAAAGTTTATGAAGATGTTTAGTTGTTTGCCAAATCACGGTCAAATGGCTGAACAGATCTGGCTGAAATTTGATACAGGTATAGATTATAGTCTGGAATAACATATAGACTACTCCTGAAATAGGTTCCTATGGGTTGCGCAAAACAAGAACAGAATTCCACGGGGGCGAAGCCGCTATTATAATATACTAGCTGATGCCCGCAGCTTCTACCGCGCGAAGGTCGGTGATCGTTTCTTGTTTACATCTCCGGTTCTTCTTAATCAATTGCAGTTAAACATAAGGTGGATTTTAAGTCTGACCAAGAACTGTCTAATAGAAAAAACCGCATCACAGTCCGTTCGGTAGTTTATGCGTCCATCGCAAACTAACCGACAAAAAGACAAGAATTCCTAAAAAATATTTTTGTGTTTAGAATCATTGATTTAACATAACCCAATTTTTATTCATAATTTTATATCAGTATAGATAGATTATTAAAGCAGATTGCAATTTGCCAATAAACTGACTATTAGTTAGCCTATATAAATAGCAGCAATATTTTATTCATCGTTGACTATCAAATGGCGACTTCATATGTAAATAGGAGGCTATAACCAAGTTCGTGGCTGGAGGCTTGCCAGTATTGACACTATCGACTATCGGGCGTGCTACGAGCTTCAGCTACGGCGTAGCGGTAACTGATAGCGTCACATAATATTTTACTGTTATATTAATAATAAATGTGTACAAAATTGTTCCATGACTTTGTATTCTAAGAGGGGATTAAATACAACATGGACAACAGATGACGATCTGTGTGGTGTAGCGGTAGAATGTTCGACTGATAAGTCCGAGTTCACGGGTTCATATTCGTTATTAATAACTACTAGCATACTTTTTATTACAGTTGCGCATCTACAAGGATCCATTACTGTACCTTTTTACTTAGCACTGGATAAAATAATCGTATACATAGCCTGCCAAATAGTTATACCATAAAACTCAAAGTCCTGACTGACTGATAGCCTTAACCGCTTGTCATAGAGACTTGTAATTTGGAAGGTGTGTTAGTTTTGATGCGTGGAGGTGTACTAAGAAAAGATTTTTGAGATTCAACCTCTAAAGCGGTAAAAAGGGGTAAAACGTACTTTTTAATAACTCAAAAGGGGCTGAACAGATTTTTATCATGTTTGATTTTTGGATTACTCTCCGTCTCAAATAGCATATAGCACAATTAAAAATATATGATTAATTCACTAAATCTATATTGTTCTCATGACAACAGGAACTCACAGTGACTGGCTAAATTTACTGTCATATACTTGAAGAGTTACCTAACAATCGTTGTTTTTCCACTACTGTACTAGTTGGAAAGCTATTTAGACAAATACACTATCAATTTTCAACAAATTAAACACGTTAGTCACTTTAAGCAGTTCATATACATAATGTTTACCTTTTACAACGCACATTCTATTGAATATCTTCTGAAATATCGTAATATTAAAACTTTCGCCCAAAAAAATTAAAGGTTCACGCCGGCGCCGCTTGGCGATGCAATCGCGTCATAGGATTTACTGTTGCGTAATTATGATCTATGACGTAGAAGTTTGATTTTTTCACAGTTTCAAGACCAAGACGTTACAGACCTGAGTATTTCATATTAATTTCAACTTAATTTTTTTCAACGGAGACATTGTGCATTTATGAGAAAAAGGTTTCTTAAAGATGTTTTTTTTTGTGATACATAATAACATAATTACTGTTATCGGATTTTTCACATTACTTGTGTTATAAGACCTTTCTTCTTGCTTCTTGGTTTTGATGCCAAGGGCAACTTGGCGAAATTAAGTGAAATTTACTACATAAGAGACTGTACCTTTCGATTGCATTGACCTAGAAGTTTAATTTTTGAAGTGAAAACTTCTTTAGCGTCGTTGTGCACTTTTTTGTAATGGGTAAAAAAGGTTAAACTCACGTCAGTAAACACGTGACCTGAACGTAAGACAACAAATATAGAAGCGCTAATTTCACACTGTACTTAACAACCTTGCTGGCGCGTTCGTCTAATGAGTGGTCGTTGACTACGTTAAGACTGAAATCGATTCCGACCGAGGCCCAAGAAACACTTTTTGTCATCATATAATTTTTTTGTAATATGTATTTATTCTATTTTGCGCCATAAATCTATTGATATAAAATGAAAAGTAAACAAACTGCATCTATTAATGAAAAAAGTGACGAAGAAATGGCGAAAGAAAATGAGTGAGTACTTTATAAATACATTGTCGATGATGGTTCTGGTTGTTGATTTTTCTGAGAGATAAACTTTTTAATGTAAAATAATTGTAATAGTTCCAAAGTGTTAAATTTTTAATGTAATATAAATTGTCATGTTTGTGTACGATAGCGCAAATAAAAATGAATATTGTATGTTACCACATAAATGATAGTACTTTTATACTGATAATTAAAGCAATTCGTGCACAATTATTCCCTAACCATTCCAAAATTTCAAAAATGCACAACGTTAATATTCAAGTTTTCACTTCTGCCGGCACTCCGCGGCGCCGGTTTTTTCACAGCTTCAAGGCGTTACAGACATATTTGGTTTAAATTTCAACTTGATGTCTCTACGCATGCCTGAGTAAAAACTTTTGACAGACAGACAGACATACAGGAGACAGACGGACAATGAAATGATCCTATCCTATCCGTTTTTTACATTTGAGGTACGGAGCCCCTTAAAACTAATTTCAATGAATGCTATTCTAAAGATAATTTTTGAAAGAGTTAATCGCTACAAAACGCCGTGTAAGCATGGTATAACCCGATCAAGGTGAAATCAAATGGAGCGTTTGACCTAATCCAACTCAATCACTTTTAGCCAAAGAAAACTAAACCTTGTAACTTTAGCGCGAAGGTTAAAGAGAAATAAAAATAGGCTGGCAACGGTAGCATCTGCCAATTTGTAACTGGCTGCAACTAGTCGTTGGTAAATACCGACGTGCATCGTTTGCCGATCCTATTGACAGTCAGAAGTATGGAGGAAATATTCACTATTTATTATTTTTATATTTATATCTACATACATGAACTATTTCTATTTTTTGTTCTGTACCGTTTTTTCTGGTATTGTATTCGATTCATGTCAATTATGAATGCATGGTTATAGATGGAAATGGGTGTTTATGAGGTGCCACCAAGATCTTTGGGTCCCAAGCAACCTTACCTGTAAGTCAACACCTGCTGATTGACGGACGAGACTCTGGTGCAGGCTTTCCCCTCGGGGTTAGGAGGTCAGACGGTAATCGCTCCTATAGAAGTCATAACAAACCAATATAAGGTACTTCTTCTGCTACTGCAGGACGATAGATCCCCGTGCTCCAAAATGCGAACTTTGGATGGGACTGTGATTGGTGCTCGGATGCAAAGGTTATTATACATACAAATACTTTTAGGTTCCACCTGACGAACTTATGTCTCATTTGTATTTGTAATTATAAATATATTGTGTTTAATGATTTCCAGGGAACTTTAAAGCATTGTTAAATGTTTTTAAATATTATACTTAGACCTATCGTGATAATCTATCTACTGTCTATATCAAGGCAATAAAAATATCGTACCTTAAAGTATTATAGCGATTAAGCCACGATTTACATCTAACTAGCTGACCCGGCAAACTTCGTTCCACCTTAGAATAAAGTTATATTGGTTACCTTATCAGGTGTATTTCGTTAATATCTCATATTTTGAATTACTTATCGGGCCACCTTAAAGACCCGAGATGGCATGCAGTTTTAGTCGGTTCGAGTGCGACATAATCACCCCCGCTGGCCGGAGGGGTTTAACAGTGGGAGATTTTCGAAAAAAAAAGCCCAAAATGGCGTAGTAAAGGCGGAGATAAATCTAAAAAACGAGCCTTAAAGGTATCACTGTGTTTATACACAATGTTTATATACATACATGTACTGACGCCTTTTGCCCTCTGGAGTAGGCAGTTATTTTGCTTTCCAATTTTTTCTCTGTTGTAATTTTATTGGTTCAATTCAGCTTACGATACTCAGCCATGTATGCGGTCCCACTAAAATCTTCAGGGCTTAAGCCTACCTCACCTGCTGACTTATCAATAAATTATATTTTTTGATAAGTAATAATATAATTATATTTCATTGCCGTGATCAAGTTTAAATTATAGTAATGATTCATAAATGAAATATGTTTTTTTAGGGTTCCGTAGCCGAATGGCAAAAAACGGAACCCTTATAGATTCGTCTTGGCTGTCTGTCTGTCCGTCCGTATGTCACAGCCACTTTTTTCCGAAACTATAAGAACTATGCTGTTGTAACTTGGTAAGTAGATGTATTCTGTGAACCGCATTAAGGTTTTCACAAATTTTCAAATAGAAAAAAAGCAATAAATTTTGGGGGTAACTGAAGCTCAAAAATATTTTTTTCATCAAGTCCATACGTTTCGGAGCTATATGAGACGTACAAGGGGGCCAAGAGGACCCTCCAGGAAGTCATTAAACAGGCCAAACGGCGGGCCCGCGAGGAGCTGCTGGAGTCTCTGGAGCAGCACCCATGGGGGCGCCCTTACCTTGCGGTCAGGGTCAAAATCCGCACAAGGGATCCCCTACTGACCCAGAGCCTCCAGCCAGAGCAGCTCGGGGGGATCCTGGGCTCCCTGTTCCTCCGCGCATGGGTCCGCCTCAAGCGCCTAACGCTGATAATAATAATATAATAATAATTTATTGCCAAAAACACAAAAGTTACATTATTTGCCGGTGACCCCACACTAGGCAAGCCTGTCCTGTGGGTGCCAAATACGTTGTACATTATTGGTAATACATTGTTGTTCGGTATTTTGTTGTTGTCATTATTTACATTTGAAGTTCGATAGTGTTACAGTTTTACATATTTTTCTTTGATATACGCAATATAAAATTAAGAGAACAAGTACATACAAAATGAGGTCATTATTAAAGAAATTTCACAGTATAACTAAGTCTTAAGTAGGTAGATGTATGTTTAATGTAATCTGATAGTGTGATGTAGTGTAGTGCTGTGTAGTATGGTGCAGTGTAGTGTTGTACAGTGTAGTGTGGTGCAGTGTAGTGTTGATATTTTATGATGTGCGTGGTTTTCAGACCAGGTGTACTATTAGGTCTTCTGTGTCGTCGTACGATAAACTGAGCAACCATTTTGTGATAGTAAACTTAGCCTCCCCAACAGAACACAACTTTATGTCGCACCACTTAGCTGTTGTGTTGTATATGTGTAGATCCATAAAGGGACTGAACCGTCTGGCAAAACTGGTTTTAATGGTTGGCAGTGGCAACCTATAAAGGCGACGCTCAAGCAGTTTACTGTGTTCCTCAGTGTTAACAATTGTGCGATGAACTCTCAGTGTTGTTTTGAGGAAAAATAGTTGACGCACTGTTAATACTTCACTTTCTTTGTAGAGCTCAGTTGTTGGGTACATGAAGGGTCTTTTAAGCATGGTTTTTAAAACACATCGTTGCGCTATTTCAGCATGTATTATGAAAGTTTTTTGTCCACTACCCCAGCAAGTTACGCAGTATGATAGAAGTGACTGTGTTAGGGCAAAATAAACCTGTTTTAAAACTACTGGTGATGCTGTAGACCGGAGTAGTTTTAAAATGTTAGCAGTTTTCCTTACTCAAGCTGATAAAGCGCTTATGTGTGCTCTAAAGTTAAGGTGTTCATCAAGTATTATTCCAAGATACCAGTCAGTTTTATGAAGCTCTTCACAGCTGCAGCGTGCTTGATTCAAACACATGTGCAGTTTTATATTAGGATTTTGTTTTGGGGCTGATGCCGCGGTTTTGTGAAAGCACATGAATTTGGTCTTCTTCGCATTTAATGTTAATAAATTATGCTGCAACCATGTTGAGACCTGTATCCTACCGGTTTCAGCCATACTGAACACCTCAGCCCAGGAAGAGCCCTCATAGATGATCACAGTGTCGTCGTCATAGCAGATTATTTCTGCGTCCACATTCTCGTGTATATCGTTCATATACATGATAAAAAGAGTCGGACCCAAGATACTCCCCTGGGGAACACCGAAACTGACAGTGAGAAGACTACTTTCCTGACCTCCAACTTTAACACATTGCTTTCTGTCGGTCAGATATGTTTTAAACCAGTTTAGAGCCAAACCTCTCACCCCAAAGTGATTTTCAAGTTTTCGCAACAGGATTGGCGTCGAAACGGTATCAAAGGCTTTGGCAAGGTCCAGGAAGATGCCTATGGTTGCCTTCTTGCTATCCAGGTGAGACGCAACTGTGGAAGTAAGTAACGTTATTGCATCTTCCGTGGATTTTCCCTGCCTGAAGCCAAACTGTCTGTTGGAGAGAAGTTTATTTGACTCGATATAACGCACAAGCCTGTTGTTTACTATTTTCTCCAGAAGTTTGGAAAATACAGTCAAAAGGGATATTGGTCGATAGTTTGCAACGCAGTCTCTAGGCCCATATTTGTGAATCGGTGTAATGGATGCTGTCTTCCAAGCTTCCGGGAAGACACCCGTTTGTAAACTGAGATTCACAATTGCTGTAAATGGTTGTAGGATAGTCTTCCGTATCTCTTTCAGCATGGTATTAGTAATACTGTCTACACCGGGTGCCTTGCCGCCTGCTAATGATAGTATAAGGGACTCAACTTCATATTCGTCTGTGGGCTGCAGAAAGAAAGAGTCTTTGAGAAGTTTATTTTTAACTTTGGATGGCAGCTTCTCCTGACTTTGGTTAAGTCGGCCTAAAATATCGCCAGCCAGCTTTCCTCCGATAGTTGAGAAATATGTGTTACAAGTGTCAAGAGAATCCCTGTAATCTGTACTACCCTTCAATGTTAAAAGTTCTTGCGGTTCTATCTTGGTTTTGGACATGTGACATATAGATTTAATTGTTTTCCAGAGCCTTTTTGTGTTATTTGTACTGTTGGATAGTTCTTTATTTTCATATTCGGTTTTAAGCTTCCGCAGCAGGCTATTGCAGAAGTTCCTGTATCGTGAGTAAATTAAACGTAGGAGTTGATCATCGGGAAACTTTCGTGTGCGTAAATGGAGACGGTCACGATGTTCCATGCACCGAATTAATCCAGGAGTAATCCACGGCTTAATATTAAATTTGGAGTGGCTAATTTTTATAATTCTCGAGTTTGTGTTCACGATTTCAGTAAGTCGGCTGCAGAAGGAATTCACTGCCTCGTTTGTGTCTACGTAGTCAATTAGGGCGGTCCAGTCCTCATTTTCAAGTTCTGTTTTTATTGTTTCCACGTCGTGTCTAAGGATAGTTCTGTTACAGTTTACTTTGTAATTTGTTGTAGTAACCATTCCTAGCATTACTATGTAGTGGTCAGTTATATTAGAGCGGCAAACTACGCCTGTAGCGTCCTGTCTGGTGTTCACAAAAATATGATCCAGGCATCTCCCATCTCTTGTAGGTTTGGTTATTGCAGGCAAAAGTCCGTGTTCTGACGTGAGGCATTGATACTCTATTTCTTGAGCACTTTTTGCCAAGAGCAGGTTTATGTTGATATCACCTATCAAAATCAACCTGGTGTTCTTGGTTGTGTTTCCTTTTAAAATTGAGTCCAGTGAACAAAAAAAGTTTGTGAAATTTGGGAAGGAGGGAGGGCGATACACACCGAGGATTGTGATTGCATTACCTAGTGTCAGTTATAGACAATTTGCATCCTGACATTCTGGTTCTGAAACACTGGCGCTAAGGGTGTCTTTTACGTATGCTACGACACCAGTGTTTTGATTAATTCGTTTGTTTGTAGAATAGGAGGTGTACGATGGTAACTGAGGGATTACAGTGTTCTCATCAAGCCAACATTCTGTAAGAACTATTACATCAAAGGACGTCTTCATCCTGTGTAACGTTACCATGAAAGCGTTAAAATTTTTGTTTATAATCCTTATGTTATAAGAAATAATTTTAAAATTATAATTACTGTAGAATATTGTACTACATTGTGTTGGCATATCTATTAAATGACAGTTTATACCAATCGAGTCTAATTCAGTTACTGTATAATCATTGGTCATGGTGAAATATGGCTATCAGCTTCTTGCCTTTTAAATGATGGATGATTGGTAAAACTTTTACACGGTACAATGTCATAGGTATATGGTTTAGAAATTATATTTAGTTTTGTAGTAATGCGGAAGTAAGCCAGTTGCAAAATGGGATACCATTTTTTTTTAGCCTTTCCAGACAGCCCTGCTAATAGTCTGTTACACGCAGTGGTTTTTGTGTAAGTGTAATGTTGTGGTAGTAACAAGTGTAAGTTACATGTTTGTTTGTAATAGGTGCAATATTGTTTGTGATAGTAGTAGTGTAATGTTGTATAAAGTTGTAAATATGCCATATGAAAATCTAATATGCCATAGTAGGTAGTAATATAAATAATTAAGTTATGATTATAAAAAATACTTAATGTTAGTAACCTAATTGCGGCCGTATCGCCTGACGACTCAGTTTTCACTGGGGGCAGCGAATATACGTAGTAGATCACCATGCGTGCGGACGGGCAGGGCTGGCTTGCCTTCCCGCTGCTTGATAAAGATGTTACCCTGAGTGACCCAGCAAAAGCGTCGGTAGCTTAGTGGTTAAGGAGTCGACCCTACGATCGAGAGGTCCCGGGTTCGAATCCTGGCCATTACACTACTGACGTGAACCCACTCCTAACACAAGCAATTTAGCTTAGCTGGAGGGGTTAGGGGGAATATTAGTAATTTCGGTTGCTAATATTCATATAAAAAAAAAAATAATAAAAAAATAAAAATAAAAAAGGTGTATCCTCGGATATGCTTTTTCGAGCGGCACGAGCAAAGTCCAAGGAACTCGTTCCTTGGACTTTGCTCGTGCCGCTCGAAAAAGCAATCTGTTTTCCTTTGTTAGGCGCTCATTGTAATATATCCTCTGCGAAATCCCGGATACGTTGAGGCCGAAATCAGAGGTAGTGACATCTTTTCTAGATTTTGCCGCTTTTAATATTTCATCTCGTTTGTTACGACGTAGGAGACGAACTACTATCGGTCTCGGGAACTTAGCACCATCGTTAGTAACAACAGCAGATTTCACCCGAGGTCCAACCCTGGCCACCCAGTCAATGTCACCGTCCTCTAGTCCAACACCAACCTTCCGCGCGGCCAGAAGTACAATATGATGAAGACTTTCGTTGTTATTTTCTGAAATACCAGCCAACTCCAGTTCATTCCGCAGGTGGTGCTGCGCTTGAGTGTTAAGTTCTTGTTGAAGCTCCGATACTTGTACCTCTAACACCTTAACCTCGCGGTCGCGGTTTTCGAGATGTTTGATGCGCGCATCATTCGATGCAACGCTATGGGTCAGCTCTTCTAGTTTTGATTGACAACTGGATAATGACGATGTAGCATCTTCTAAACGTTGCTTGAGTAGGGAAATTTCACGTGCCAAACAACGAACCTCTTCCACCAGCTCTTTTACGTCGGTACTTAGACCGCCATATTAATGTCGGTTTTCTTTCTCATTGTTATGTTCTCTTCTAATGTTCGCACCGGGGTGGAGCTATTGTCTCCCCCTTTTTTTGGGTTGCGCAACAATCAGGACATTTCCAGGTCTTCTTCTTGTCCGCCGGCATCGCAGATATATTAAGACAGAGTAAACAAAAACTCTTTTCACACGCAGAAGAGGAGCATTTTATACAGCGTCCTTTGTGTTCTTCAAACATCCGCAACATTTCATCATGGTTAGTAAAAAATGTATCGGGAGGAATGAAAATATCACAAAAAGAAAAAATAAATCACAAAAAGTGTATGTGATCTGCAGCCCAGTCTCGAACTCAGTGCTACTTCGAGCCAATGTGCACTTGAAGTCGGGGCACTTCCCGCTAAGCTACGAAGCTTCATAGAATATTTTGCGAAATAAACAATCTGTAGCTTGGTTTTCAAAATGTGTAAAAGTTGTTTATTGACCTTGTCGAATAATAGCGAGAGCGATGTGCCCGAAGTCAGGGAGAGTGAACTGCAGTTTTCCGCAGTAGTGCTCCGGTTTAAAGCTAGAAAATGCACTGCCCCCGGATCCGACGGCATTCCAGGCTGAGCATGGGTCCTGACCCTTGAGGAACTGGGGCCTCGACACTCTTTAGCGCATGCCTCGAAAGGAGCCAGTTTCCAAAGGCTTGGAAGACGGGGAAACTGGTCCTTATCCGGAAGGCGGGGTGGCCGGTGGATCAGCCATCCGGTCACCGGCCGATCGTGTTGCTCGACGAGGTGTGCAAGCTTTTTGAGCGGATTATTGCAGAGCGCCTCATCGAGCATCTCACGAACGTGGGGCCAGATCTGGCGGATATCCACCGTGGAAGCGATCAGGCGCGTTAGGCGCCTGGCGGAGGAAGTAGTCTCGCGGGGTGGGGTGGTAGTGGGGGTGTCTCTCAACATCGCCAACGCCTTCAACACCCTACCCTGGAGCTGCGTTAGGGAGGCGCTCGCGTATCACGGAGTGCCTCCTTACCTCCGCCGCATTGTCGAGGCATACCTATCCGAGAGGGCCATAGTTTACCCGAACTGGCTAGGGCCAGAGCGGTGAGAAGTGTCGTGCGGTGTTCCACAGGGGTCGGTCCTAGGGCCACTCCTGTGGAACATCGGATACGACTGGGTGCTGCGCGGTGCGTTGCTCGAGGATGTCAGCATAGTTTGCTATGCTGACGACACCCTCGTTATGGCGCGGGGAGCAACGTACCGAAGCGTGGCACTAAAGGGCACGGCAGGGGTTGCTCAAGTCGTGGGTCGCATACGGCGGCTGGGACTCGAGGTGGCTCTCCACAAATCCGAGGCTATGTGTTTTTACGGGCCTCGGAGGGGGCCACCTGCGGGAACCAGTATAACCGTAGGGGGCGTAAGCATCGGCATCGAGCCCACGATGAAATACCTTGGGTTCGTACTCAATAGCCGATGGGACTTCGGACCTCATATCCGAAGTCTGGTCCCGAAATTGAGGGGGGCTGCGGCTGCGCTATCGCGGCTGATGCCCAACGTTAAGGGATCCAACGCCCCCACTAGGAGACTGTACCTGGGGATCGTGCGAAGCATGGCCCTATACGGGACCCCCGTATGGGCGGAGACTCTGGCGGCCCGCAACGTGGCTGTTCTAAACAGCCCGTTAAAGGCGATAGCCGTCAGAGTCATCAGGGGGTATCGCACGATCTCCGTCGATGCGGCATGTCTCCTAGCCGGGACCCCTCCATGGAACCTGGAAGCGAGAGCCCTTGCACTGCTGTACCAGTGGCGCAAGGAGGCGCGGAGCGGGGCCACAGGACGGAGCCCCGAGAAATCAGGGCTCAGCGGTCCCTGCTCCGCCAGGAACTCATGGAGACATGGAGGGTGCGACTTGAGCATCCAAGGTGGGGGGAATCCACCATTGAGGCGGTGAGACCGATTATGAAGGAGTGGTTGGAGAGGGACAATGGGGACCTCTCCTACAGGATGTGCCAGATATTTACCGTACACGGGTGTTTCGGTAAGTATCTATGGCGCATCCAGCGAGACAACGCCGTAGTGCCAGCACTGCGAGGATCCTGGCGAAGACACGGCGCTCCACACGTTGGTGGAGTGCCCTGCGTGGGCGAGTCAACGCCGGGATCTCGTTGCGGTCCTGGGCGTGGACGTTCTCTCGTTGGAGACCATGGTGAGGGCCGTGATCTCCGACGGGAGCAAGTGGCACGCCGCCGCCTCTTTCTGCGAGCAGGTAATGCGCGCGAAAGAGACGGTGGAGAGGGAGCAGGAGAGAACCCTGCCCCTCGAGTTTCGCAGTCTGCAGACTCATCTACGCCCGGGACTACCGACCTCCATGACCGGAGCCTGAAGACGGCAGTTGGCCGACTCGCCTCCTTACAGAAGCAGGCCGTGGCGGAGGTGTATCGTGTGTGCCCTACACACGCCTGCCAATAAACCGGACCCCACCAGGCGAGGCCGCGGTGGCGACTAAAGTCCGCCGGCAACCCTGGGGTTATGCTTTCGAGGGCTTACCCGGGTGGCCCGGCAACGGACACTTGGGGAGGACACCGTGCGGTTTTAGTCAATACACGACATAACCACCCCCGCTGGCCGGCGGGGTGGTATCCGAAGGAATTTCCGCACTTAAAAAAAAGCCCATACGTTTGGTATCTATGGATAGGTCTTCAAAAATGATATTGAGGTTTCTAATATAATTTTTTCTAAACTGAATTTGCGCGTTAGACACTTCCAAAGTGGTAAAATGTGTCCCCCCCCCCCTCTGTAACTTGTAAAATAAGAGAAAGATAAAACTAAAAAATATATATGGTGTACGCCGGGGTGTAAGGTTGTCCATAGAGCATATCCCTCGCACCCCGACTGTACCTAGGCCATATCCGGTTTCGAGATGGCCCCCTCGGGTTTGGGAACCACGGTGTCCCCGTCTTGCCCCGGTTTAGGTGAGGGGCGCTAGACGCCCCACCGTCCCAGCCTGCTTCTTCTGGGGTGACAGGCGGCCTCACCTGCCACCCCCAGGCCTGCGCTCATGGAGGACGGAGGTCGTTCGGTCGGTCGGCGCCCGAGTCGCCTGCGACGCGCGGCGAGCATGTTGCGGGCTCGGCGGGCTGGGAGAGTTCTAAATCTCTCCCGGGCGCGCTACGCCATCTCCTTCGCGAGCATTACATGCTCGCAGAAGGAGGTGGCGGTGGCCCACGCGCTCGCGCTCCGCACCATTACCGCAATCATGATGCCGAGCGAGAGGACTCCCACCCCGATGGCTGCCATGAGGTCACGCCTCGGCGCCTCCCACGCCAGGCAGTCCGCCAGCGTGTGCAGCGCTGAGTCCTCGCTCGCGTCGCAGTAATGACACTCAGGCGTTGGCTCCCTCCTGATCCGATTTAGGTGGTCCCCGAAGTTTAACGTCCCCTTTAACGGAGATCACCTGCGTCAGTCGGTACGAGAGGCTTCCGTGTCGCCTCTCTAGCCAATCCTCCATGATGGGCCTTTGTACCTTTCATTCAATCAACTCAAATATAAAATAAAAAAAAGGATATTTTTTAAATTTCATAAACATAAACCTTATGCATAAACCGTGAGCCATTATTTTCTAATAATAAATCTGTAATAGGTGCCTAAGTAAATAATAATTATAATTCGCGCGCGGCGTGGCTTGAACGAACTACAAGAACTTTTATATTATGTTACTTGCTGCTACGAAACCCTTCATGGGCGAGTCGACTCGCACTTGGCCGGTTTTTTTTTAATTTTATTCTTCGTTACAGTTTATACAACAAGCAATCTAAAAAGGGTAAATGATCAAAACCCTCAGCTAACCAAAGCAAATATTAACATAAAAATCTCCAAGTCTACTTAATTGTCCTAACCAATTTATTTTCAAAGCCAGACACATTAACAAAAACCGTCGGACGAATGAAGTACGAAAAAAAACACACATAATCCCGGCCCAACTAAGCCCAGGGGCTATCTAATAACATTTATTACTCGGCTTCCGGTCCCCAGTGTCCACTTCCGGTGGCTGATAAACGGTCGCCATTTTTGCCGCCATATTTATTTATAGGTGTTCGCCAGGCGATAATGTCGATACGCCTATACGTTACGGTAAACCAGCATCCGGAACGCAACGAACCATTTGCTGGCCCATTATAAAATCATCATTAAATTAACTATGAATTTAATTTATATTATTACATAGTGTTTATTGCAACTGTTCGACATTATTAATGGTTATTACATAAATTAGTGCTACACGTATATTCAACCATATTAGTATCTATAGATAGCGACTTATCGATAACTATAGTGTTATGTAGCTTGATGGCTTGGGACATAATACGCTGAGGTGAAAACGTCATCTCTGTTGCGTGTCAATAAAAATATATTTATTTTCGTCTCGTCTCGTAAGGTAAACATTTGAAATTATTACAATTATATTGTTTTTTTTTGCAGGGTGGAAGTATTTCTATATTTAACGCTCTGTCGAATACTTAATGCAATCAACTAATAAGATTAGTGACAAATGCAATTTTTGCCCTAAAATAACAAGATAAGATGGTTTTACATTGGTAGAGATGCTGATAATATTTAAAACAAGTTTTATATTAAAATTCGAATTATAATGAGTAAATACTTTTAATTGATAACTCGAATAATATATATAAATTAATAAATAATAGAAATAAAATTGACTTTTCTCTGATAAAATCTGCGCTCTGTACAAAACAAACCTCCCCCTTAAATCTTTGAAGAAATTCTAATATTATCCCAATCTATTATCCAGAACCAAAAGAAGCTATTAATAATATCGATGGGAACTAGCAAGTGTCGGCGCGATTTATACGATCAGAACTTTTGTGCCGACCGTACACTGGGCAACTAATGAGTCCGATCACGGTTATAAATGATCACATCTCATTGAACATTTGTTTGTTAGCAGTTCTGTTGAGATAATATACGGTGACGGACTCGCGGTAGAATGAACTCACTTCTTACACAGACATTTGTATTTGTGTCATACTGATAGTAGTTAGTTAGCTACTGTTTCCTTTTGGACTGTTTTTATTTAAAATTCCTATAATTTATTTAACAAGTGTTTGTCCACTAGTAACAATTATTCAAAATTTGAGGAAAACATGAGTCAAAGTAAGTCATGAAGGCGAGTTATCTCTCACTCAGAGCAAATGAATGCAGGAATATTTATATTTGCAGGTCTGAGTATCGCTTTGCATAATATATATTTATTTAAAGTTAAAAAAATATAACTAAGTTTATTTATCAGCGCTCTAGAGATTCAATTCCATGTCACTTAAACAATATAACCCAGTACAAGTAAGAAACGCTTATCCAAATCGTGTGATGTATTTACATTTAAATTGTGAACTAAATATTATCAAGCAAATATACCTTACTCATCTTTTAGTTGAACATCTTGTTTGTTTGAAGTGGACAACAGAATCCCGGGCATAAATCGCGAAGAGCCGTTCCTAAACATGAAGAGCCCCCAAGGGACCGACGCACATACATCATGCTCGCTCCTTGAGACTAAACCCGGTGGTGGCTTATACGGTAGGATGACAATCTTTTGAGTATACATGAATAACAATTTATACCAAATGAGTATACATGAATTACTATATTATAACTAACTATATATTTTATACCATGAATGAACGCTTTAAAAGGAATATTGAAAATTCTACTATTCTAATTTGTAAATAAAAGCTTTGGAGACTGTTATTTTAAATAGCAAGATTGAATTGGAGATTTTTATTACTTGATTTGAATGGGAACTACTTCTATCTTTCGAAAAAAAGTACATTGATTTGTAGTTCCATAAGAAACAAAAGACTACGTGTTTGATATTCCTAAGTCTTTTATAGCGAGAAGAAAGAATCAACGAATCTATTGGGGAAGAGCACAGATAAAAGTAAATATTATCGTTGTTATTTTTACTATGCTTAACATTTCTTAGTCTTTAGCTTTTTAATTTAAGCTTATATCCAACATTCCGTAAGGACTGATACTGCGGAATGTGAGATAAAATGTCACACGTCTCACAATGTCTTCATTCAAGACGTATGCTGTCTGCACAGTCTGTCACTTATAGGTAGAGGAAGGAAATTATTCATATTCTTTAATAAAATCTACAATAAATTTTCCAATACAACGTTTTAGTTATAACTTTAGAAGTACTGATGTGTAACACAACTGCCAATAACTTCAACTATAACCATTCGTCAAGATGATTAACACTCGATTATCCCACAAGGGCTAATAATACATTAGCCAGCGTGATAACTTAGTAGACGCCGGTAATAATGGCAATATGTGGATTGTGGATCTAAATCAAATAATATCAGCGGGTTTATACATATTTATCAATAATATAATATCACATTCCAAGTTACAGATAGACCCAGTTATAAGGATCTTTAATGAAATAATAAAGAAACTATGAAATATTTTTAAACTTGTCCAAATACTTATGAAATAGAGAAATTCTAATACATACTATACATACACAATACATGCTGAAAAGCAACCGAAACGTCGGGATCAATGTAAAATATAAAACAACATCAAATAAATCGCGATAGAATCCGTTAAAAATAGTTTTGTTTCAACATCGTTATGTATTTATTTTAATGTAAAGACCGTATTCAATAACTTTTTGAGGGTGTATACTTCGTAAAATTGATGAGAGACACATGATGGTTTTAGTCTGTTTTTGATTGAGGAAAATAAATTTGTGGTACTTTATTTATTGTGACATAGTTAACACGCAAAGGAACTCACAATACTATAACCAAATAGCTTACAAGATAATCTCTATTATTCTAATAATAATTAACATTATCTCCCCAAAGAGGTTACCTGAAGATTTACGGCGTTCAGCCAGGTGTGCACTCTCTCGGAGGGATAGCCCCATCCATCCCGAAGCCGCAGAGGTTCGGGTCATCTATCGTCCGCCTACCAACTGGCCCTTGGCGGACATTAGCCGGCCCTTGTCTTTGCCACTTTGATTTACGTGCCGCGAAAGAGATCAATCGCCCGGAGGCAGATAATTTGTGTTTCGAAATGTCCTATATTTATGTTGTTCATTTTTTTGCGTTTTGTCATTTTTGTGTAATTTTATTGTTGAAAGAAAATTTATAGATACTTTGATTGTTAATATTCATAATAGAAAATACTATGCTCACTAACAATAAAACTCAAAACACAATTTCAGTAGACTGATACATTTGAAAGAATAATTACACTAAGAAGTAAAAAGACCATATATGTGAGACCGTAGTTGAGACAGTACTCATACCACCGAATCAAGCCACAGAACAAAAGAGCTAGCCGACGAGAGCAGTTCCTTCAATCGTCGCAACGCAAGCATATTTTATGTTTTATATAATCACTGCTAGACGTGTATGTCCAGCAGTGTTTATATAAAAACATAAAATCTTCCTGTGTGGCCATACCTCCTGATCCTATGCTAATTGATTGATATAATCACACTAGTTTATCTTGGAACCGGTAGGCAGACGGTTATTCACATATATATTTCACTATGTATTTGAAGTAGTAATAGGGGGTGCGCTTATTGCCGTCAATTTGGCACTTGCTCAGTCTGAGAATTGAACCCGGGACCTTATGAATAACAGTTATACTTATTACCAGTACGTATTTAAATCATTTAATATATACCATGGATATCAATTAAATTCAGCTTCAGCGGTGAATAGTGTCGTAGGTATCGTGATAAAGGAAGGTCCTTTACAATATTCATATTTTATTTTTTCAAGTCAAGTTTTTGGTTTACCTGTTAGGTGTCGGACAAGCAAAAAACACGTCAGTCTCCTTTTACTTCTCAACACTCATCCAAGAAGTAAGTATACCATACCATGTTTTTTTTAACATAAGCTATATACAGTGCTTAGATAGAGCACAGATAGTAGAATAAAAATATGCTATCCATAAATTAAAAAATCCCGATGGCTCGGCAGATGTCTCACACAATTTATAAACGTCAGAACGTTGACTGCCGTGAAACCTCCTGATTCATAATGAATGATAATATCCGGCAGAAGCGGATTTTTCATCCAGAGAGAAAAATGTAGCTCGTCAGGAAAATAATCGAAAAAGCCTTTATGATGTTGCCTGAATGAATAAAGAATGAAATGAGTTTATATTTTTTATACATGGTAATTATAACTATGACTTTTTTATATTTTCCACCGTGGTTTCGCCCGCGTGGAATTTCAGTCAGATTAGCTGTTAGAGAGATTGAGTAACAAACACCCAAACATCTTCACAAACTTTCACATTTATAATATTAAGTAGGACTAGGATAGGATAATATAGCCATGTATATCATTTATAATTAGTTGTACATATTTTGAGTTACGTTTAATATCATATTTATAAATTTAGTGTATTGTAACGATTGATTCAATATTAATTGGAATTTAAGGTATTATTTGTATGAATAAATTGATATATACTTCTAGAATGATTAATAGTACTGACGTAATATAAACACTTCTATAGATGAATATGTTTAAATTAAAATAATATCCCAACGGTCAAGTTACTGAGAATACTAGAACTCTATTCATCAGTCATTATGTATGATATAAAGTTATTATTCTTCAATAAATATATACTATACAGTATTGTTTTATGCTAGTATACCAACAGAAAATTTCGATCCCACAAACCTCAGGGAGCATTTAGAGCAAATAAAAAATTCAAACCGTTTCATTTGAGTCTTGTCCAATTCCGCGTGACATTGGCTTCTGTGCCAAAACGGAAATACAACCTTTGAAAAAAGAAGCGCACGCAACCGGAAGCGACGGCAGGAAGATGCCGACGACAGCGCCGCGTCGCCCGCCGACCGAATTAAAAATTAAACGAGGATCCGTTTCCGGATACCATGACGTTTGCTGTTGGTACAAGATCCCACTATTGCCAGAACTCCCATATTTTTACAAGTACAAAATGTAAAGGATAAAGTAGTGTATGCATACCTGCTAGCTTGTCCCGGCGGCCATTTGTCAGTTATCAGGTGCTAAAGTTAGGTAAAAATAGTACGAAGTTCACTTTCATTCGCATTGCTGATTTTTGCGTATGTGTAAGGAAATATTGTTAAAAATTAATTATGAACATTGCAAGCAACGTTGCGTCAGCCGTAACTTTCACCAGAAACCTGGAAGCTCCCAATTTTTTTATCCCATACATTTTATCGTTATAAAAACAAGTGATTTCTGGTGAGCCTGGGATCTATGTGTTTTTAGGGGTTATAGCAGACTTTACTAAACACAAACCGATTGAAATTAATTTTACTAATCACCGCTAATATTTGAAATGTGTAAGTTTGAGAGGAATGAGGGATGGATATACAATTTCACGCAGAAACAACTGAATGGATTCGAATGAAATTTGGCACAGAGCTAGATGATAGTCTGGAATGGCACATAGGCTACTTTTATCTCGTGTATAGTTTCCTGTTCCTTAGGAATGGAATCAGTATTTCTGCGTGAATGACAGACAGTATCATAAATGTGAATTTGTCAGTTCACTTGTTACTCAATTATGGACGTCCCTTTAGATCGATATGGCGGAAAGTTTCAGATATATATCATGACGTGAATTACACTTTTCAGACTGTAATTTCTGGTAAGATCTTTTTTAAATAATATAACTGTTAACGGACTCTCTCAGAATAACAAAATTCATACGTGCAATAGTCACACCTCTTTCTCAATGGGGTAGCCAGAGACAACATGTTTCACTTGCTGCGACCCCACAAATTATATGTGTTATCTACACTATTTCCGACGTTTCGATTTCTTTTCAACAGCCATAGGCACGGGGCTGCCAAAATTGGTCGTTTCATGTATTAAGTTGTGAAGTTATTTCATAATTTCCTTACGTTTTTTAATTATTAGTAACTCTATGTACAGTCGCCATCGGTATTAGTATAACACATTTCTTAATCTGGCAGTAAATGTAAATGTAGAAGCAATAATCTTGACTTTCATAAGTATTGCTTTGTGACCTATATAAATGAAACCATTTTTTGATTTAATTTGATCAGAGGTGGTAGTGGTATCGATTGCTGTTCAGTGCAAATATTTGTATCTATGAATATGTCTTTTTATTTTGTTCCAATGATGTAATCAATGAAATTCAAAAAGTAAAACGTGATAACGCGGTTTACGGTTACTGTAATTGGTGAAATATTTTCTTAGCTACAGAAAACGAGTGTAACTTTATCATCGATTATAGTTGATGACCCAAAATCTCAAAAATAATTGTCTTACAATTACATCTGTAGCTATACTCGTAGTTGAATTGGATAATTATCAAATATCTAGCTAGTTATGATGGGTGTACAAAATGGCCAAAAAGGAGAATGATTTTTCAAACTATGAGTTTCTTCACTCAAGGAAATAAATCCTACTTACTACTTATATTATGAACGCAAAAGTTTGTGAGTATGGATATATGGATGTTTGTTACTTTTTCACAAAAAACGGCTGAACAGATCTGGCTGAAATTTAGTACAGGGATCGATTACAGTCTGGAATTAAACATAAACTACTTTTATCCCTGGAATAGGTCCCCATTGGAAAAGAGAACGGGAACAGATTTCCACACGGGCGAAGACGCAAGGAACAGCTAGTAATGTAATAATATACTGGGACATATCACACAGCATGGGTTTGGTATGGTTTTTCTTCCCACCAGATTGCTCTGGATACAATTTTGATGTGTTTCGTATACGTCTTTGTATAAATAAATGGGTAGGCAGGGATGTGTAAACATCCAAATTTTGTCAACGGTCCTCTCATTGAAGCCTATTGAACCAGTCAGTTACATCAGACGCAGGGCGGGTATTAATGATTCCTAACAGAATAATACACACATTGCCCGAGGTTTTCAAACAGTTTGTTGTAAATAAATGGTACTACTGCTACTTTAGTGTAAATGCAGATGTAATATAAATGCATTTACAGTAAAGTGTGTTTTAGGGACCCATCAAGATCTTCGAGGCCCAAGCCTACTTCCGCCTAGCCTAGCCACCTGCTAGCCAATACACCCGGTAAATTCTGTCGGATGGTTATCGCTCACATAAAATCCAAGGTGAACTAATAATGGTAGAGTAGAAAATCGGACCCCGGACTTCAAGCTAGCTAGCTAGTTCTGGCGCTAGGATGATGAAGAAGAAGAATTGTAAGATAGAAAACAAGTAAATGGTTCTACTTACAACAGGTAAGCGATTACCGTAGCCTATGGACACTGGCTACATGACAAGTGTCACTTATACGTTGCAACCGGTATAAATAAAATAGGAAAAGAATTGAAAATACAGTACAGAAGGAAGTAATAGCCTCAAGCATACTCACCAACCATATGAATCAGCACACAGCTACTTAACATTGATCTTAACGGAGAGGGTGGTACTTCTCTGGTCTAGCGAACCAATTTGTGCTGGCTACGGCTTATCAATTTTATAAAAAAGAAACAATCTGTGTTTGTCTTATGGAATACGTAACTCTGCCTATCCAAATTGTAATGTAAATCTATAAAATTATAATTATCATTAATTTAATCATAGTTTTTTTCATTTCTAGTGGCAGTCTATCTGGGTAGAAAGCCTAACACTCAAGTCAGCATTAAAAAATATTCATTAGTTATGCTATTCTACCGGTCTGGTACAAATATTTCGAGATTTAGAAAAAACATTGTTGAAAATACTGCGTAGTAATAAAAGCCTGAATAAATACCAATACACGTGTATTTTTATGAATTACATTGACAACAAACATGTCTACCTTCAAGGGCCACGTTATTGATCGCGAGCCTGGTTGTACCTCCCACGCTTATCTCCAATTTAGCTGTGTACATAACCTAGTAAATATGTCGTTTTAGCTGTGTGTGTTAGAGAATACATCTGCATAATCAAGCTAAAAAGTTCTACAATGTAATTCTAGAAGTTTGCGTTCGTGTGTGTAAATAGCTTCAGTCTGGCCTCTGTTATGAATCATCACACACAGAGACGTTCGTGTACTAGGCATGCACACATAGCTTCTTTATATTATATTGAAACTGAAGAAATGTCTCACTCTGGTCCTTTCAGGAGAGGATCTTTGTGGGCGTGTCGTGAAGTGGGCGGAGTCTGAGACGGATACTCCTTGAAATCCTCTTTTTTGTAGACTCGCTTGGTATCTAGGCAAGCGACGTCCATAGTAACAAGAGCTCTGACACTTCAACCCAGGATGTTTTTCATGGTATATTTTAAATATAGCACTAGTCATTGCAGGTCATGATTGCCTGGTCGTGTAATATAAGCGGAGAAACAAAGCTTGGAACAACTTTGGTCGTTATCGCGCTTATAAAGTTCTCGAGACAATTCAGTTTTATGGGGTGTTTTGCTTGAGATATTTTTTATTCCTTTTTGTCTGGATGTCTTTTGTTTACCGTAGATATGCTCGTATACTTTTACATCTTTGTTATAAATTGATACACTAATTTTTAGTTCAATTTGAATTCCAACACGGGGAAAGTACTTACTTCATATATTCCGATACCCTTTTTATAAGTTATCTGCAATTCCTAAGGAATAAGCTACACAACAATGATACAAAGCGGTTACAACGGCCAACTGACTGAACTGGTTGCAACATATTGTTAAACAAACTTTTTAAATCCTATTGAGGTAAACATGGCAGGGTGTCATTTCACAATTTGTGCGCGTGTTAAAAAAATGTTCAAGTACTTTTTAAATGGACTGAACGTTATTCCCACTTTTTAATATCATATTCCTGTAGAATATTTTAATTTTGTGTGTTACATTATCAAATTGGACTGAACGTTATTCCCACTTTTTAATATCATATTCCTGTAGAATATTTTAATTTTGTGTGTTACATTATCAAATTTGTGTGTGTGTGTGTCAAACCACACTCTTACTTAATACTGTCGTTTCCTATGGTTTCTAAAGTGCCAAAGCCGTTTAGTATATTCTGAAAGGAAAAGCGTCGATCTATTCACGATAGCTGATGCCGCAATAGGAACACCTCAGTTCGCCGTGCGAGGAATAAGAGATGATGCAAGAGACATGTTCAGGTCCAACCAGAAGTCATTATGCTATTGAGACTAGCATGTGGCGACAGCCAGTTACTGTTACTGCTGTATGAGAGGCCATAGTTTCAGAGATTTTCGCTTGAATAATGTAATTATTATAATCGATACCTTTTTTTTTTTCGTGCGAAATCCCTTCGGATACCCACCCGCTGGCCAGCGGGGGCGGTTAGAATATTGTTGGTCATTTCAAATTCAACCACCAAGGTTGTCAAGACACAATCTCGATACACGCAATTTTACAATTTAAATTTATTTACTTGTTTAAAAATTTTAAATCTAAGATATATACAAAAAAAACCGTGTATGTTTATCCACATTTTAGTACCTGTCATCCGAGCGCAAATTCCAATTGCATCCAAAGTTGGCACTTTGGAGATCGGAGGCTGCTTTCCTAGATACTATACCATTATTTGGTTTAGCTTGGCTTTTGCGAGTGCGACTGCCGTCTGATCCACCAACCCCAAAAGGAAAGACTACACCAAAGCCTGCAGTACTGGCTTGCAGGTTAGACTGGTTTGGAGCCCAAAGATCGTGGTGGGGTGACCTAGTAGTGATAAAAATCTAATCTCCTGGCCTTATCTCTTGGATGATCTTCATAGGAAATATCAGATTTTTATTGATTGATCAGTTCATCAACTCAGTCGTTTTTTGCCAGATTACTTGTACATGCAAGGTTTCTAGAATAATTAAATTATACCAACTTCTACTTATTACAGTCTAACTTATGCCATTGAATCTCATGTTAATTCAATGGCCCATCGCCATCTGACTCGATATTCTTCATAAAAGTAGCGTTAGTAAGATTGATAGCGCATCATAATGCGACGTTGAGCTTATCTTGGGTAGGGCTACGTAGAAATAATAGCGAAGCGAAGAAATGTATCATAATCTTCGTAGATATAATACCGACGGAAGATAGACACGATTTGTGATGGATCGGATGCGTCTTGTACGTGGACTGATAGATTATTATTTATGAAGATTTATACTACATTACTATAAGTTTCTTGCAAATCTTGTAAATATACATCATATTAATGTAATATTTCAGTTTAATGCTTTTGTTTATTTATATTAATTTCTTTATGCAAAGCAAGTCATGTTACAACTGGAAACCTTTCATATTTAATAATGTCAGATTAGACTTTTGTATACTCTATATCGTTTTAATAAATAACGGTTCAAATATAGTAGTTTTCGACATAGATGCGACATTAGGATATTTTAAAACCAATTGACTTTATCCAAATTTTCAAAGTACGTATTAAAATTGGTTCTTATAAATCTGGACTTAGTTGCGATAGTATTTACGTAAGTACGTTTCAAACCCATTGTCATTAGTTCACATGAGACCGTAAGCATAGCAAACCCTAAGTATTATATTTCGTAAAATATAACATTGTTTATTAATTTCCACCATTATACGAAACAGATCCACAGTAGAGATATTTTTTTTATTGAAATATCAAGATTTTTCTAGATAGCCGTGTAATGCTATTTCCAACACGTATGGGAATAACATGACTCTGCCATCAACGTAAGTCAGAAAATTAGCACTTTGTCACTTAATACATTTTGTGCCGTTTGTGGAGAATCCGAGGTCTTACTTTTCGCCATGCCATGCTATGCCATCAAGCATAAAGTGGATCGTATACTTGTTTGCAACCTTACCTATGTAATATAATATAGTATTTCGTACAAAGTGTTTTGTTTACGGAATTGATTAATATTCTATGGTGAATGAATTTAGACGCTGTTAAGTTTAAATGTTAGTTTTTTTTAGCTCTAGAGTTGGTTTTGAAAAGGTAATACTTACAAACCGCAAAAAATCCTTGAATGTTAATTAAAATAAGATCGATAGCTTATGTTTACAAGTCGAAAACAACGAGTGGGGATCAGGGGACCTTATCTATTGCCACTTACTTTGGCGCCCAATTGTGTGAACGGGAAAATACTCCTACAATAATAGTGTAATAATGAAGACATGGGTTGTTTATGAGATATTCAAAATAAGCTAATAAATATGGTACTGAGGTTTATTCATGTATTTGGATGGCCAATAGCTGCATGCACACCTTACTTTTTTAAGTTCTAAAAGACTTTTAATTGCCTTCGTTTGTTATTGCATTATGATTTCAAGAAGTAATCTATGTTTAATAATTTATTACCATTTAACATGTGATATTCGTCTTGTAGCTACAAACAAGTAAGTCATTTCTAGGTTACGTCACATTTCATCAACCCCTAACTGATATCTAAACACATTCAATTTAACACTTACATGCCATTACAACAAATTATCGATGTCACCTACATTACATTGTGAACTCAACCCTACGAGAGCTATTTACGACGTTCGTTTGTGTGTGTTGTGTGTGTCAGCATAAGCGTGGGGATGTCTGCGTTATCTGAAAGATTCCACTTCATTTCCCTCGACCCGCGTATAACGTCACATGTTACTCTATTATGTGGTTATTTTACAAATTATGCGTACTACGCATTTGAAACATTTAATGTTTCAAAAACAGAATTATAACCTATGCCTACTACGCTTAAAATTCTTCGAAAACAGATTTACAAAACTTTTTCATAAACCTATTTATTTCAAAACGTAGGACAAATATTAAAGCCCTGCGATACCCAAATTTGAGTATTTCATGAAAACTGCGAGGGCCGTTGTTTAGGATAATTTGTTGGCTTTGTCATCTAATTTGAAATCATAATTATATAATCACATTGAAGAATTCACTTCACTCAGTAAATGATAATAAAATAAAACTTTCAGTTTAATTTATATTATTAGATCGTCAAACTACTATACCTATAGTTACGTCTTAACCTTCGTTTTCTTTTCTCATTTCGTTTCCTACCTACAAACGAACATAAAGACGAACGATTGTTATTTACTTGATATATTTTTATTACGTCAACTACAGCTATGTCAGATCCTAATAAATATATAGCCGAGAAACATTAAATTTCGAAATAGCCAAAAAAAATTTCTTCTACGTGTTAGAGTACACATTTTAAGTATTCGGTCATTTCAATAAAAAAATTTAAGCAATTAGAATGCTAACCTTTCCTATACATTTAGATATTTTTATTATTATTTATTTATTTATTATTAAAAGCAAAACATTACATTATTATACAGTAATAGCAACAAAGAAACTTTCTGATCTAAATCTATTCAATTAATTGTAAAAAAAACTCTAAAAAGTTTATATCGTCTTTCATTGAATTTTATTGAATTTGATTAAATAATCATAATAACACTAATCAGCTTAGAAATAGACATGTTTACACATGTTAACTTTTCTAAAGACTATTCGAAGTAAAATTAAATAAATAATTATACGCTACAAAACAAACAAACACAGGAAAAACAAGTGCATAAAAGAAAACATCACAATGGCGGATCGCAAAGCGCAACCTTCTCCGTGTAATGAAGCCGTATCTTTAATAGCCGCGATAAGGGCGCTAAATGTTTGCGCACACGCCAAATAATAAGCGCCTCGATCATTTGCGAGGGGAGACTGACGAGAAAAAAGAATTCGAGGCTTTTGATAGCTCCCTTATCGATGATGGGAATACGGGAATTGAATAAGGTCGTGTTGTGGCCGGATTTTCATTTTTGCGTTGATGATCATACAAGTAATCTGGTGGTCATTAATGTTTTTTCGGTCTCTTTGTTTCGGTTGTGTACTGTGTATACATTACCAATTAGCGAATATAATATGCAACTTCATCGACAAGCCGAGCTAAACATGTAATAAGGAATAAGTTCAACCGTTAAGTATTTTATCCGGCTTAGTATTTGTTTCGGCATATTAACGCCCATGTTAAAAAGTTACCTCAGCTAAATAAATTTGATTCCATATAAATTATATCCAAATAAAAATTTGGATCTGTGAAAATCACTACTTAAATTTACAACGACATCTACAAATGAAATTTCATATTAGCACTACCTAGTGGCATAGCGATGGTTGAACCATAAGCATTTAATATTATAAGCAGAGACGCTTATTTTCCGTTAATTTTTAAAAATAACGTTCACTACTTTGTCTACAAATAGTAGTCGCGCCATAGTTCGGGCACATTTTGCACGGCGGCACTCGAGTAGGACAGACGTTTGGTGATGTACTTTTCAAATTGTTTTTTTTTGTTTGATTTTCCTGATCTATTGCTAAAAATATAAACATTTTTTACATTGGTTTCTTTAAATAATTAAACCGCGGCACTACACACAGCAAGCGTATAATGCGCTGAGAAAACAATACAATAATAATAATAATAAAGTAATAATAACTGGCAACACTGACCGCAACCTGTCGCATATTTTTTCTTAAAATACAACTAAGTAAAGTTAAATACAATTTGAGCAAAATATCCTGATACATTATAATAGACACCAAATAAACCAAAAAAGCGACTCAACAATAATGGAAAATTCAAAAAATCACATAGTTACAAAAAAATACACAGACAATTTATGACATGACAGAAGATGTCATGTCAAACGGAAACTTTAAGAATTAAGTATATTGACCAGGGCGAAAGCCAGAAGACAAGATGCACACAAAACATCCACGGACTCGTCGTGCAGCTCCGCCTCACAGAAAACCGTCTCAACGGCACCGGCCACTGCTGAGGCGTCGAGCTCCGACACAAACGACGAGTATTTCTCCCCGCCGACGTCGCCAACACCTGTGCGTCGGCCGGGGAGAGGCCGGCCGCCGACAAGCCTGGGATCCCGAGGCCCACCGAAATCGAATAGGGCCCCCGCTGCCGGTGGTAATGTGCGCCGCATGAAATGGACTAGGTCAATTAATGAAAATGTCATGCGGGCATATTATGCGGCTACGGAGGGAGCAGTCAACCTTACTGCGTATCGTGTTAGAATGCTGCCCTTGTTTCAGGAACTTGAGCCGGCTGTCAACGTATCGGCACAACGACTTTCGGACCATCCAGCGCTGTAATATGTTGGATGGTGCCGTACTTGAACCGTACCTGTCGCTTTGGTGGAAACCGACTCGCGACAGTTCGTTCCCGCTAGCGATGTTGAGGAAAGTGAGGCTATATCCGTAAGTACTCAGTGTAATGAACAATTAAGGAGCACTTTGGAGGATGCGATGCAGGAATATCGGTTTTTGACCCTAGGCAATAGACCTCGCCTACCACGTTTGCCCATGCATAAAAGAAATATGGCGCTGGTGTGTGCCCTGGACTCACTATTACGTAATTATTTAGATAATAGTGAAGATCTCGGCGATACACATTCGATTCTCTACTGTGCGGCTGTTGCAGCATGTCGTGTCGTGGGTGTTAAATTTACATTGAACACCACCGCTACTCGACCTAAACCTGCTGTACCAGCCTGGCAGTACAGAATTGAACGTCGTATTGCCGAAGCCAGGGCGCTCATCGGGAAGCTAATCTGCTTCAGATCGGGCAATTCACGCCCGAGAGTGATGCGCTCTGTGAAAAGGGCGTTTTTGGGGACTGATATTAGCCCTCAACAATACTCGATACATGTCACAGAGCGCATTGGCTTTCTGAAGCAGAAAGTTTATGCATGGGCAAACAGGATTCCTCGGTACAAAAAACGAGTAGAACGATATACCCAGAATCGCATGTTCCAAAGAGATGAGAGGTGGGTTTACCGAAAGTGGGAACAACCCGATGAAGTCGAGGGTGACCGTACTCGACCGGATGCCGACGCTACGAATACATTCTGGCGCAGCATCTGGTCGATGCCTGTCAGTCACGTCGAAGGTGATTGGATGGAAGATATTGAACGATCATGTGAGACTATAAAGCACATGGAGCCCACTACTATAGTGACTGATGACGTCACTTGTGCAGTTCGTTCGCTGCCGAATTGGAAATCGGCGGGACCGGACGGACTGCACAAATTTTTGGTTAAAGTGGTTCCGAAGTTCACATGCTCGTTTGGCATCTCTGTTCCAATCATCTTTAGATTCGGGTTCACTTCCCACTTTCTTAACAACTGGCATAACCCATTTACTCTACAAGTCTGGTAGTGCCATGGATCCCAGAAATTATAGATCGATAACATGTTTACCAACGGTCTATATGCTTCTGACATCTATTCTGAGAATCAAAATTACAACACATTTAAATACAAATTCGATAATCTCTATATCTCAGAATGGATGTAGAAGTGGGGCACGTGGCACTAAGGAGCTCCTTATTGTTGATATGGCCATTTGCCAACAGGTACGTCGTAATCGCAAGAATCTGGCTACATGTTGGATAGATTACAAGAAGGCCTATGACTCGGTGCCTCATACATGGCTTCGGAGGGTGCTGGAGTTGTATAAAATCGATACAACTCTATGCGACTTTTTGAAGTCTTGTATGAGGCAATGGAGTACGGTCCTTCGCTATCCAGGATGTCGTCAGGATCGGGCAAACGATATACCAATAAGAATTGAGAGGGGCATATTTCAGGGTTATAGTCTGAGTCCCTTGTGGTTCTGTCTGGCTCTGAACCCTCTTAGCACAATGTTAGAGTGTTCAGGGCTAGGCTATCGGTTGCGGAGAGAGGGTAAAGTTATTTCTCACCTCCTTTACATGGATGACCTCAAGCTATTTGCTCCTAATCATCTACAATTGATGGAGCTACTAAAGGTGACTGAAAACTTTAGTAGCTCTATCAAGATGGAATTTGGTGTAAATAAGTGTGCGGTCATGCATGTAGAAAAAGGTGGGATAGTGGAATCTGAACGGGTGGAACTCTCAGATTCAGGTCCGGACTCTGCTGACATTCCGAATGCACCATCCACGTTCATCGTTAATGAGGTTGTATATCCCGCGGAAATTGGGCGGTCGTGGTTTTTTAAATGCCAAGACCCTTCATAACCGCGAGATATACAACCTTAGAGAATATTTCCTACGTGTAGATTCCGATATGCATCGCGATGTGGTCGCAGTGGACAATGGCCTAACTCCTCTCGCGTTGGCTAAAGAGAACTGGCGCAAACCTGTAGTACTTGATCGCAGGGAAGTATGGTGGGGCAAAGAGCTACACGGACGCTTCTATCGGGCCTTAAATGGGCCCGATATAGATTTAAAAGCGTCTGTATCTTGGCTACGGTTCGGTGATCTTTTTGGAGAAACCGAAGGTTTTATCTTTGCAATTACGGACGAAGTTGTAATGACGAACAACTACCGGAAGTATATTCTGAAGGACGGTACGGTTGACATCTGTCGGGCATGTCATCGTCCCGGAGAATCACTCAGACACATTATTTCCGGTTGTTCTCATCTTGCCAACGGCGAGTACTTCCACAGACATAACCAAGTGGCCAGGATTGTACATCAGCAACTTGCCCTTAAATACAATCTTGTGACTTCGGAGGTGCCATACTACAAGTATGTGCCCAACCCAGTTCTCGAAAACGGTCGTGTCACATTGTACTGGGATCGATCTATTATCACTGACAGGACTATTGTTGCCAATAAGCCTGATATAGTGATAATGGATCGATTAGAGCGTCGTGCAATGATAGTTGATATCACTGTCTCCCATGACGAGAATCTCATGAAGGCAGAAAAAGAAAAACAAATAAAATATTTGGACCTGGCCAATGAGATTGTCGACATGTGGGATGTGGACTCAGCTATTATTGTACCGATAGTTGTGTCAGCACATGGACTCATCGCCAAGAGCCTCGATCAACACCTTATGAGGCTCTCGTTAGGCAGCTGGCTCAAAGGCCTGATGCAGAAGGCCGTTCTGCTAGGCACGGCACGCATAGTGAGGAAGTTCCTCTCCCTGGAACCGTAACCACCGGCAGCTTGGTCCCTGTACCCGATGCCGGTGGAGCACTGTTTTTATATTTTTAAATATATTTGTATTTTTTTTTATATATATATTTAAAAATGTATATATATATACATTTTTAAATATATAGAAACTAGCCATTTTGGTAAGGTAACATTAAAAGAAAATGTTAGTAGCAAATTGCTTACATATAGGTTAACGGCAATAAAAGTTTTGTAATCTATTCATGTGACCTAGATTTTAATGATTATGGAAAGAACGCACAGGACATACAATAAATTTGTAAATCATAGTACAAATAATGTCTGTCAACATTCCATAGGGACATGTGATCAGACGCAAAAGAAGAAAGCCACAACATAGATACAGTTCAAGTTAATAAGTTGTTCACTTCTCACCAACCCGCTGCTGGAGCGTCTCTTATACTCACAATTACTGCTACCACCTTCACACCAAACCACACACCACCTATATCGGGAGACACGCCCTAATCTAGCTACGAAATTACCCTTAACCCACCTACATTCAAACCAGTGGCAAGCAAATGGAATAATCTCTACAAGGTTTGCCCTAAAATTTAGGATTCTAAACTAGATTTATAGCTTAGTACGTACTGCATGAACCCAGTCACCTCATCCCAGATAGAGAGCCTCGAGTACTCTAAACCCAGCATGAATCGACAGAGAACGCTATCATAGCATAGCCACAGTCTGATCCCTGACTTGACTTGGCCAAAGTCAACCCAGTTCACATACCATGACCACACCAGATATATAAATCTTAGGTTTCAAAGGAAAATTTATATTCTATTTTATTTTTCTACCTCCAACCCACAAAAGTAAATTATCATGAATACAATTTATGAAACCTAAATACAGTCAACATTTTAAGAATTAGAAGAACAGAAACTAAGATAACTCACCACGCAGGCTACAAGGCTTTCTAAAATTCAGATAGAAATTTTCAGCAACTTAAGTTCTCGACGAATTCTTGAAGACTCATCTTATATCCTAAGCTGAGCAGCGACTGATCGAAGGCTGCTCGGGCAGAGCTACCGCTTGCTTATAGTTTGCGACGAATTCTTGACGACTCCCCCGGTATTCCCCGGTACGCTCCTTTTATTACCTCTTACTACCCCCCTTTCCTATTCCTTTCCTTTTCTGAGTTGCCATAAAACAATATGTTTCAAAGCCACTACTAACTATCGACTATTTGAAATTAATAACGGAAGCTATCAGCCTAAACAATTAAATTCACTTCAACTATTCCTACTCTTTAAATTGTCTTGTAACCAAATTAACATGAGATTATACCAAAATTATATTAAAAGTTAATAAAAGAAATCATTAAGTCTTGAATTATGTATGAGCAGTGAGAAGGGTATTTTAATGTTAATCTGCAACGTCTGAAGCCGTTCTGAACAGCAAGCCCCCATCCTCAGACCGCCAATGCAATCTTGATGGTTGGACCGTCACACGGTGGTACCTCACCGTACGCGATTGCAAAAACCCTCCATAGTAATCCAACTTCGGTTTGATTGCGTTCAGGGGTCAGCAAGTGCATAGCTGGGCAGGGGGAATGTGGTCGCAGCACTAGTGGGACCGGTGGGTGTCACGCGGTGCTGCGACGACAATCCTCTTCTGATGAGGCCGTCAAGCTGAGAGCCACCATTGTTAACATGGTACGTGTATGTAATGGTGACCCTCTTTCCTGAGACTTTACCTTCAGCTTACCATCAGGCGAGCTGAACTCAAATTGACGTGTCCTAAATATAAAAAAAAAAAAAAAAAAGAACCTATACTAGTCCACTGCTGGACATAGGTCTCCCCTAATGAGCGCCATAGCGTCCAGTCTTCAGCTTGCCGCATCCAGCATCTGCCTGCAGTCTTTCGCAGATCGTCACATCATCACTACGTTTGCCGAATCGCGGTCTCCACTCAAGAACACGTTTACCCCAGCGGTTGTCGGTTCTTCGCGAAAGCCGCCGGCCCACTGCCATTTGAGCGTGCTAATTCTTTGAGCTATGTCGATAACCTTTGTTCTCTATCGAATGTATTCGTTACGAATTCTATCCTTCAAAGAAACTCCAAGCATAGCTCTTTCCATAGCTCACTGAGCGACTTTGAACTGGTGGACCAGCCGTACCGTGAGTGTCCACGTCTCAGCTCCGTAGGTCATTACGCACTGATTGAAAACTTTCGTTTTCAAACACTGCGGTATGGATGACGAGAAGACTCGACGTAGTTTCCCAAACGCTGCGCAGCCTAGCTGGATCCTCCTCTTGGCCTGCTTCTTACTAGCAAGCTTTAAATAATATTTAGAGTTAAATATTTATGAAACTAGTAACACCTTTAGTCAATGTCTTAAGATCTTCGGAGAATCTGACGTCGAAATTGCCGAAGCATGTTAGAACACTCCTGGACACACTGTTCGTATTATAGTGAGAGCTGGCTACTTAGAGGGAACTTTACTACGACCAAGATAAATCCAGTTAAATTAAATATCGGCGCAACTACGACCACAAAAAAAAATTGTCCAATCTTGTTAACTCTAGTTGAAAATTTTGCGTTGCCATCGGCTTTGGCTGATTGGCAGTTAACTCCCCCGCAGATAAAAGCAGATGGGTTCGTTCATATCGTTCGACAGATATCGGTTATCGTTCGACAAACTTCGTTCTTTATGGTTATTCGCCCATAAAGGGAACTTTAAGTAAAAACAACTTTACAACCATCGTTTTATGCGATCTTTTATGTAGCGCGGTTATTTTTACTGTTATTACCGATCATTATAAGTAACGTAATTGTTTTATCTTAGATCTTTAGTGATTATTAGCACTGAAACTGTTAAAACATTGTGATAGCCTCGAATGCGGTCGAAATATAAAGCTAAGCGCTTAATACTTATATTTTTATGTTATTATAAAAGAGTTTATGTTGTAGTCACGAATAACCGATTAAATTTAACATCAATAGTAGTAAAGATATTCTACAATGAGAAAGGTTTTATTCATTATTGAATATAGCATGATTTGAATTACTATTGTTTTTTTTAGGGTCCCTTCTATTAACCGAAATTAACCCCTTCAGCTAAGCTTGTGTTAGGAGTGGGTTCACATTATTAGTGTATTGGCCAGGATTCGAACCCGGGACCTCTAATTCATAACGCCGACTCCCTAACCACTAAGCTACCGACGTTTTAATTGTTACATTACATTTGATTAGAACTTGAAATTGAATTCATTTCTCCTATTTTAGAAATATTTAACGACCAGTGTGGCGTGGTGGTAGAGCGTTCGTCTGCTACGTCAGAGGTCGTGGGTTGAATTCCCACTCAGTGTAAATATTTGTATGTATAATGCATTTTTGAATTTGTCTGATTGTTTCTATGTATAATATAAAACGTACCTGTATTTCAAGCTATACTTGCGTCAACAGGGCATTTTTTTACTCCACGCTGTTTCTTAACATTTACCGATTGAAAAACCCAATAACACTTTAAAGCCTTCAAATCCCTGCTTTAGCTTCACCACCAATTCAGTCACCGTATCTTCTATGCAAAAATATCAACAAATACTAACCCTCTGTATTTGAAAGCATAACAAAATTTTAAGTGTACGTTAGCTATAGAATGTTCAGATTTTCCACTCCCAACACATTTGAAATAGATAAAAGAGAACTGAACATACTTTCTTCACAATGTACTTCGAAACTTTATAATTCATAACCATGTACAATTGAAAAATGCAATGCCAGTTATTGCAATGTGAACATGAACTAACATTGATATTTAGAGCATAAGTTCTATGTTAGGTCCAGGATATCACTTTTTTATTATTTCTAAGTATACTTAATAGATTTTTGTCTAAGACTATCACTCCTTATGTCAGTAACGTTCCGATAATTTTTTCATAAAAGTGTTTGGCACTCATCGCGATGTCGTATAAAATTCCATTTAATATTTGAGGTACACTGCAGCTTATTAAAAAGCTTAACCGAAACTCTTCAACAAATTGATATAAACTGCTCAATACAAAAGGTGTGTAAATTAAGCGTACATAAACCACTACCTTCTTTCAAGTACCAACACCGAGCAATTCTCAGTTCGCGTAACATTTGATAGGCACTTGAAGTCCGCAGACGAATTAACACACTACTACCTACGCAGATAAAAGCACCACTAATTTGAAGCCTCTATAGAGACTAGCAAGTGCTAGGCAACACCCGCCACTTACCGTCATGGGGGTCATCAAAACTAAATTTGGGCAACGAGACGCAATCCCACATCAAATAATGGGAGGAATGACGAACAGAACAAACTTCACACATCCCTGCAGACAAAGAGATTATACTGTCATTTGTTACGTCCAACACGTTGGCTTAGACTTAAATTGAGTAACTAGTTTCATAAAGAGATATAATTTTCATATTATGTGGCACCTTGACTTGCTTGACGAGCTTTTCAATTAGAACTGTACATTCACTAAGCCTATTTCAAAATCAGGTATTGGAATTATTGGGGTGTGTGTTGGGTAACCTCCTCGAGTGTCGCTCCGATTCCGATCCCGCTGCAGTCCGGGGGGAACGGAATCGGAGCGGCCGGTACACCCTGGGCGGCGGTCAATGGCTTCCCCTTCACCCCTTCATAGGGTTGGCATTGATCGTCGGCCAATACCCAACGTGGCGGGAACACATCGCTCTCCGTACTCCTCTGCTTACAGAGGAGACAGGATGAGCGATGCTGTTAGTGGTGAGATGGCCCAGGGTCAGCCGGGGTGCGAGGGATATGCTCTATGGGTAACCTTACACCCCGGCGTCTGAAGACCCGAGACGGCGTGCGGTTTTAGTCGGTGCAAGCCCAACATAACCGCCCCCGCTGGCCGGCGGGGGGGGTATCCGAAGGGATTTCCGCACGATAAAAAAAAAAAAAAAAAAAAAAAAGGTATTGGAATTATTTCTACTCGGTTTAACCAATTATTTAACAGTTCAATTTTTCGTCCCAATGCGTTTCGTGTTCGATTTTCCTAAATGAATAAAAAAAAAAAAAAAAAAAAAAAAAAGTAGATACAAACTACAAACGCAAGGCTATAATAGCCGATTTAAATGCAAATAATTGTGAACGATTATTTGCGATTCGTTAATTTGCAGCGATTTCATTAGATCCCAACACTAGATACGGCTTGGCTGTTTGCATTGCGTGAGTGAATTATCGTAAATATTATTTCAACCGAGACATTTAAAGCATTTTAATATTTTTAATGGGTTATAAATAAGGTAGATACATACGATTAGTAAGTTTATATATTTATTTTGTGGCGAATTTCAAGGTTACTTTTACGAATAGTGCAAGAGTTATGTTCTTAAGCCGCTGTCAAAAGATAAATAAATGGTCGGACCGAGTATAAATACAACACGTATTTAAATTACTGCAATATTAATTGATGCATACCTATGCACGAATTACAGATATAATGAACTACTAACTACTGTTTAGCGACTGTTGTAGTTTCACAAATTTAAGAAAAAATTAACTTTAATCGTTAAAAAAGTTAAAGAACAGATAAAAAGCTTCTATAGTTTATTACTCTACTATCATCATAAATTAATCTACACACACAATACTAGAAACCAGATTTTGTAAGACGTTTTGATGGCCCGTCTGTATAAAGTAAATCGCCAGATGAATATTATTTCAAACGGAATTAAGCACGCGCTGTAGGGACGAGGATCACTTATAATTGTTATTTTATTCATAGAAACAACAGTCCTTCGGGACAGAGGATAGGTGAACAAATATTTTAGCTATTCGAGTACCTTTTAGTGAATTGTGACTGTCACCTGTGAGTTATATTGCCTTATTTGAATAGGTACGTAGTTTTACCTTATTGTATTTTTACTTGAAGAATATACTGCTTCCGGGCTGTTTGGCTGTGGTCCATCGGAAACTTGTATTCCAGACGTTTCGTCGATCACTGTGGTCGATATCTTCAGTGGTACATGTCGGGACGCCGTCGATTGCGGAGAACCTTCCTCGGCGGCGAACTCGGTACGACTGATCAAGTTCGCCGCCGAGTAAGGTTTTCCGCACTCGACGGCCGGCCGTGAAAGCCTTAAGATTTATATTGTATTTTTACTGTTTCAAAAAATATATTATTAATGTATTAGGTACTGCGCTTTAACAACATTGTCTATAAAGTAAAACAATGAAATATTTATGACTATAACCGATGTCTGAATGTCCACTCTCAATTGGGTCATATATTTTTGGGTAAAATTCTACTAATAAATGTTAGTCTTATTTATACAAAAGCCCTGAAAAGAATGTGCAGGGGAAAATGTGACTATATATAGGTACACTAGACAAAAGCATTCAAAAATTTCAGCAAAATTAATTTTAACGGGATCTATCACGATTTATTCTGTTATGTTTTACTACACTACACACTAGACTATTTTCGACATTTCGGTTGCTTCGCAGAAGCCATGTGTCTCCCCGTCGGACATAGTGTAGACACAAAAGTAGCACAACGCGATTGGGTCCGTTTAAATTAATATTCGCGTATAAACGTTCGATAATATCAATGAATATTCAGTCAGTGCTACAATTAAACTCTTTAAATTATGAGACTAAGGACAATTTTTGCATATAAACTTGACGGCCAGTATAGTACCTATACCCTTCTGTCTGCAAAAGATAACCGTAAGTTCTCAGTTTAGTCTGTATAGCGCGCAATCATCCTGTAAATCCCGTATCATTAAGTATCGCTAAGAAAGCGATTCGCAGACCATTACCATGTTAATAACATAGGGGAAACAGTGATTAATCAACTTGACGTTTAGCTAGATCCCTGACGTAACTAACCTCAGTGGCATTTACAATTTATGCATTGGTTTACAAAAGGTCTACACTCCGAGATCCGGGTCTTAGGTTGCATTCAGATTCGTTAAAATGTTGATTGTAGACCACCGTTCATGAAGGGTTACGATTCCTGCGGTAGGACTGAATTATAATTTCAAAAAGATTACCCTAGTGTTGTTTCAAATGTTTAATTTATTTAAAATTTCATGCCCAACTAATTCGAGTATATGTAGGTATATGTCGTTACGTTGATGAAATTTTCCTACCGACTCCACTTAAAACAGTTGAATACCTACTTATAATTATAATGTAAGTCTTATACGGACCTCTGGACAATGCTTATAGACTATATAAGCATTTTGTTATAAAATACAAGAACTGATATAGCTGTACAATTTCATATTTTAATTAAGTAGTAGGTATATTTTGAAAAATTAAAAATGTGTTTAAGGAATTTAACCATCCTCTGTCGCTTATCTAAATAAAATACACATAAATGCAACACAACATTATGTGGATAATCCGGCGGAGGCTGTAGGCGACAGTCAAAAGCTGATATTTCTCCGTTTAATCCCTGTCAGATTATTTAAATTCCCACCTGCGGGTCCTACTCACCATTTGCCGCCGCTTTTTATTTAAAACAAAAATAAAATATAAAAATATTCTCGTATTTGTTTTGGACGGACGGAATCCTTTAATTTTCGGCACGGCTGCGTGACGGTTAGCCTACTGTCCGCTCGCAGTGTTAGGGTCGCTTTGAGAAAAATATTTTCATATTTCATGCTTATAAAACGAAATGTTCACCAGATTTTAATATTTTATTTTATTGTCAAAACAATGTTCTATTATTTTTGTTTTGAATAGCTTTGAGCATGCATTTCTGTGAAACAGAATTCATATTTTATTTGCGCAAGTTAAAACCCTTTTTTATGACAATGGTGCAATATATTAGTTTCATAACAGTTGTACAAAGCTTAATTTTTTGTCAGCATTGCTCTAGAGGCGACTGAACTCATATAACAAAAGAAAAACTAGGAGTCAGTTGTCCAAAGCTTTGCCAACTCTGCTGGTTGTTCTACAATGAACCTAGAATTATAAAAATATTATGTAGAAAGTAAAAAACATCAGTGGAGCTGTAATAATGGTCTTGACAATTAAGATTCCTATTGACTATTGACTGGAGGTCGTAAAAAATTATGATCTTATAAACTGTTCTGCATATTAGAGCTTCACCAAGAGCTTTCCACCCGACTACAGCGAAACCAACAAAATTTGTTTACGTTTTCAAAAAATACCAGTAGAGTTGCGTGATCTTAGATACCATTGTTAGGGTGGTCTCAAGAGATGCAATACTGGGTTAATTGTTTATGATGTAAACCTAAACACAGTTAATATTTACGTGTGTACTATTGTCATTTAGAAAAAAAAGTTGATACTTGTTTGAAATATTCTAGATATTTTTTAAATATAAATCTGAGGCATGTCAATACATTATCCATAAGAAGAAATAAGATAAGTACATTCACTTATGTATGTTTTAAGTACCTTCCAAGTACCGAATAAAAGAGTGTAAATGCGGAGATTGTGGCACCACCATCAAGTGTAGCATAGAGCTGTCTCGAACCGTTTCGAGGCTGGAATGTAGCAATTGTTGCCGTTGGCTTTATCCCGCGACTGTCGCTTCCCGTTTTGTTTGCTTTACTATACTTTAAATTCTTACCCTCCACATGCATGTGATGCTTTATACGAGTTGTTCGCACACACTCAGTCGGGACTCGACTAATGAAAAGTTTTTGAATTAACGTATGTAACATTTGACGGAGTTTTTTCTCCATCCACCGTTGTATTGAAAATAACTCGTTTATGGTTGACGTTGAATTTAAAAACTCGTTTTGAAATCTCTTTATACAATAGAGTTAGAATGAAGCATACTTACAAATTTTGTAAATTGTAGGCACTGTAGTAGTCAAGAAATATTTTTGATCGAATGCTTTTGTAATAAATGACACAAAAAATCCTCAATAACGCCTAAGTATTGAGGGTGTTTAACCAATGTGTTTGGATAAATAATTTAATTTTATTAATTATTAGTTTAACAGTGGATACATTCAGTGATCAAAAATTTGATTCCTAATATCGGAAGGGGCTTAGGTTTGGGCCTCGAAGATGTCAATAGGATTCTATAGACCCAGTAATATTTTATCGTTAACTCATGTTTTCGCACGTGTTGTAGCGAAATAGGTCTACGAACTTACTTGGGAAATCCGTCGGCCTGGGGGTATGTGCAGTCAGCGCTGGAGTGGGTGCTGGTTGTTGAAGATAGACGAATTTTCACGTAATTAGGACACGGCACAAAAGTTTTTGTTCGGCGTGTTCGAGGACGAGGAAGCACGGACGAACCACTCTCAAGGACAATCAAAGGTGCACTGAAGTATGCGTTTATTGCACATTATATGAAAAATACTGGTAGCCAACATAACTGGAGGACACCCAAAGTCGCTAGCCTAAGTTCGCTACCAACACACGAAAAATGTATCTAATTACTCTAGGCGCAGTCACATTCAAAATTCACAATTTTATTTTTATAGAATAATAAGAAAATTAAAATTACAAAGTTAATACTGTTTCAGTACGAAACAGCACGGCTGCATCAGTGTCACGTAGCGTTTAGATCAGAACAGTAAAGTATCTTTAACCAAAAACGTGGAATCTTGCCAATTACAACTAGCAGACACCATACATACACAAGGTGGCAGAAAAGTACAAAACGAATTATATTCAATGAAATTTTAAGCAATTAGTATGCTTACTTTTCCTATACATTTCCTACAGGGGGAATGCTTTGACAAACTGAGCTACCTAGACACGTCCGACATATTCGAAATTCTCCGATAAATTATATACGTCTCGGGGCGACACTGGAGCCATCTACCGTAATTCTTACGAACTACGGAAACAATGAACGACTTTACAGTCATTTTTAAACATTGTTTTTTGATTACTCTGCTAGATTAATTCAATGGAAGGGTCCGTTAAGGGGTCCTGTAAGGGACTGGTCGCGGGTTCAAGTCCCGTCCTAGACTTTTTCTTTTTCCGATTTAAATTTATATGAGTTATATTAATAAAAACATTTTAAATTTAACCCCATCTGTCTTTAAATCGAAACAGGCGAGCCGATTGTGGCCGACACACCTCCATTGAACGGATTCGAAAGCGAGACCGCAACAAGGCAACCGATAAATCACACGCCAACTTCAAATAGAAATGTCATATTATTTCCACAAAAGATTTAACTCGAAAATAAATTATATTTTCCCCCTTTTTCGTGCTATTGTTCACGGACGTGTGGAAGCCGCGCCGCACTCAGCGATATTTAAAATACCATTAACTGCACGCTTTTGTAAAGTAAAACGGTATGAACAGTAACCGACTAGTATACTCAGATGTTCGCCTGTTTAAATAGCTAATTGTGTAATCGTTTGTATTCATGTGTAGTAAATATAACATTTTATTCCAACCTTATAGTATTCGCTAACTCTCTTATTTTGTTTTAAATTATAGTCTTGATTTATATTAAATTCAAACACGCACTGAGTGTTAGTTATAGAGTTAGAGTTATAGAGTTCCAGTGAAATAAATTAAAAATTTACGAGAAGAAACCAGCTAAATAAACGGTTTACCTAAGTAGAGTTACCTAAATAGTTATAAGGTGTTGCTCAACTCCTCCTGATTTAATTATACCGCCGAATACTTGAAATATGACTTGTATGCTTTCTATTCCAAAATATGAATTTGACTACACTCACATTTCAGTTTTCATTGCACCAAACTCGCTATATTTGTACCTCTGTCTCGGAGTGGGAATCCTCTCGCTCGGCGTCTTGCTCACAGCAATGGTCAGAAGTGGTCCCTGAACGACCACCATTTTTATGAGCGCAGGCCTGGGGGTAACAGGTGGAGCCGCCTGTCTCCCTAGCAGAAACAGGCCAGGGCGGAGGTGCGTTGCGAACCCCCCTCTTTCCGGGGGCAAGACGGGGACACCGTGGTTATCAAACCCGAGGGGGCCATCTCGAAACCGGAGATAGCCCTGGGTCAGCCGGGGTGCAAGGGAAATGCCTTATGGGCCTTACACCCCGGCGTCTAAAGACCCGGGAGGATTTCCACAGGAAAAAAGTTCGGAAAGCTTTATGAATCTGCGTAAAAAGCATAAGTCGTTAGGAACTAATTATGCCTCATTTTTATTTCAATTGAGGTGTAGTTAATGAGCTTACACATACACAGGTCGTCATGTTTTACAGTCCGTTTTTAGGGTTCCGTTGCCAAATGGCAAGAAACGGAACCCTTTTAGGGTTCTGTTGCCAAATGGTAAAAAAACGGAACCCTTCTAGATTCGTTATGTCTGTCTGTCTGTCCGTCCGTATGTCAGATAGTTTTTTCCAAAACTATAAGAACTATGCTGTTGAAACTTGGTAAGTAGATGTATACTGTGAATCGCATTAAGATTTTCACACAAAAACAATACATTTTGGGAGTTACTCAGAATTGAAACTCAAAAAATTTTTTTTCGTCAAAGACATACGTGTGTAGTATCTATGGATATATGGAAAGACACTTCCAAAGTAGTAAAATGTGCCCCCCCCTGTAACTTCTAAAATTAGAGATTGATAAAACTAAAAAAAATATATGATGTACATCACCATGTAAACTTCCACCGATAATTGGTTTGAACGAGATCTAGTAAGTCGTTTTTTTTCAATATGTCATAAATTGTAAACCGGAATTTACCTTTCATTCAATCAACTCAAATATAAAAATTATAAAACAGCATTATTATGTAACTTGCTGCTACGGAACCCTTAATGGGCGAGTCCGACTCACACTTGGCCGCTTTTTGTATCATTAAATGCACGTCGAGGCACTTGCAAATGTCGTTTCCAGGCTTTTGGTGGTACAATCAACAGAACTAACATCTGTATGAATGTAATATGGCGCAACTTTAGGAAATATAAATATTAATGTACCAATTACACAATTGTTCAAAAAGTGTTCTCTTTCATCACGTGAAACCTAAGGTATAAGCTGAAACATTCTTTCTTCTAAAATTTTGCTAGCTTTATTCTAGCTTTAAAATATCATATTTTCACTTCAAAAGAAAAAGTAAAATGACTATATAATATAAAAATATTTTGTTGGGACATACAAAAGTATTGCACCATTCCCGACACTATTGTCTTTTAATTTCTATCTATAGAATTATAAATTTACCGTATGTTTACCTCAATATTTTCCGGGGTACGTGCTTAGCACCATTGTGCGGGCGAGCTATAAATCCAACGCTATGCTGATTTACCGCTTCGACTAAATGTTTGATTTGTGCTCGTAAATCGAGATGAGCGTGTGTCATCCGCACAGCTGATACTTTTTTGTTTTTGTTGATATTGTGACTCGTACCTATTACCTAATGAAACCATTTATTTGAATGGCTATCTACAAATTTTTCACACAATTTTTTCACACAAACTAAAAAAAAACGTACCTTTCCACACAACTACACTTTACTACTGTTTTATTGCTATATATTATTATTTTTAAATAATAGTGAAGCGGCAGCCAATTGACTGCAACGAAAGAGAATACCAAAGTAAATAACAGGTACCGAAATTAAAAATGGGCGCATTAACTGTTGTCTTCCGAACATTATATTATATAGTCACATCATTTATTATATTATACTTCTAAACGAAATTGATTGTTAAAATACATTTGAGAGGACTAACTACTGGATGATGCCAAGCAACTACCCTAGCTGGAGCATTTGAATAGAAATAACGCTCCACTTTAGTCCTCTTTACCGTATACTACATATGCTTGTGCACAAATAATATAGCATAACATAACATAACATAACTACACGCCTGTATCCCCGAAGGGGTAGGCAGAGGTGTATTACACACCCACGATTCGCCAGTTATGTTAAGGTCCCAATGTAATAGGGGGCGAGCCTATTGCCATCTACCGGGCACATTATTAAGCGAGCGATAATTAACATTTTATTAATTAATGCACACATAAATACGAAAAGTCAGAGGTGTGTGCCCGGACCGACTGGGGATCGAACTCGAGAACTCGTCTCAGCAGTCCGTTACGTACGCCACTGGGCTATCGCCGCTTCTTACACTACTAATATAGCAGTTAATATCAGTTAATATAGCAGTTACACACTTAATTGATAAATTAATTGCTATACTTCGCCGTGAGCCATGAACTTCAGTGCGTTTTCTTTTTTATATCCCATTTTGAAAAACCCGTATGAAAACTTTATTTCCCCACGAAAATGTTGTGAAAATATGAAAACCAAACCAAACGTTGTAATTTTAAGGCGGTCGCGATCACGATGATACTCACAACGAATAAATCCGCCAAATAGGCGCTCGTGTCGCGCTGCAATGTCGTTAATTCGCCGATTTAAATCGGAAACACGCGATAAATTTACCGTTTAGCCCTTTTGAATTTGAATTTCCAGCGCCGATTGTAACTACTGTTTGTAGTTAGCCATTCAAATAAGGTTTGCAACGAAATTGCAGCCTTCAAAAAAGTTTCATTTGTCGTAAACATTAATCTTACTTAAAGCAGCCATAATTTTAAATTTAAAAGTCCACTTGAAAAAGTCTTGTATCTTATAGGTAATGTCGTAGTATGCAAATGATATGGGAATGGTATTGAGCCTCCAAGGTTCACCTAAACAAGTTTTTGTTCATTTTGTACTAAATCAAAATAGTAAACATGCATACGGGTCACCTGATGGAAAGGAGCTAAAAGTTTCGATAGGTACTCTTACAAAGGGGTGCGACTGGTTGGAACACCTCCGCGTTTGGTGCACCCTGGGCAACGTGGGCGATGACGCATCATTGATTGCTCCTCTGGAGTAGCTGGCGTCAACGTCAACGGCCAAGAGTCCGACCGACCGGCCCTTTTCAGGGCCAGCTGACCCCATTGCACGAGGGGGTCGGGGTATGGTGGGCCTGCAAGGCCCGCGGTGGTGGTTGCTCCAGGTACCCCTCTGCTGTTATCAGAGGGGACACTGCGAGCGACGTGTTGATCCGAGGGGATCAGGGGACGGGTCGGCCCACTGCTCGTGCAGGGGCTGACGGGCATTCGTGCCGCCGTCGGTGATGGGAGGGCTGGCTGCCCTTCCGCGTCGCGTAATCTCCGGGTGATCGTCATGGACCTGCATGCTAGCCACATGCGGGAAGATGTGATCTCGAAGGACGCGGGGCTTGCCTTGATTGGCCGGCCCGCGACAAGGAAAAGTCTATAAGACCCGACAGCGAAGTCGTAAAAACCTGTGGACACCTGGGGACCTCCACAGTATGTACCCCGCTTCCCGGAATGAGCGTCACCCGGGAAGTGTATTTATATCGACTCATTCTCGTGGGACTTACATGGATAAGAATTTTGAAAACCAAAACCCCCCCAAAAACCAAGCGAAACAGTCTGCGCGGAGGTCGCGCAGCAGTCATGCGTGGAGGTCACGCCAAAAACCGCAGTAGTGTCGGAGAAGTTCGACACTGCTAGCGAGAGAAGCAGGGAGGCCCGCTGGGATTGGGCGTGAAGGCTGCCCAGAAGCGGAAGCGGCGCTCTAGGAAGCCTAGGCCGAAGGAGGACGTGTCGGATGAGTAAGTTACCCTCACCGGGACGGCCTCCTCCAGCAGTGATGAGGTGGCAAAGCCGGCGTCCAAGGTGGCTGCAGGCCGCCGAGGGGCGCGAGGTGGCACGAGGGCTGGCCAATCCATCCGAGCCCCCTCGAACACTGGGAAAGCCGCAGCCAAGTCGCCGCCGAGGCCTTACACCTCTGCGGCACCGGAGCTGGGCAGGAGGACACAGTCACTCTTGGAGAGTCTCCAGAGAGTGGCTGCATCGTCCCAAGGGTCCCCGGACCCAAAACAGGAGGAGATGCTGAACGGCATCGCCTCCGAAAATGAGGCCCTCGCGGCGGAGCTGGCTGAGTCCCGTCGGGAGACAGCTCGGCTGTCTGCCGCTCTCGAGGAGCTGCAGAGGGTGGTAGCGAGCTCTGCGCAGCTAGTGCCGCCAGCACAACCCGCGCAGCCGGTGCGTGTGACGAGGTCGTCCCGGTTGGCACAACCGGCACAGCCGGCGCTACCAGCGCAACAACTGGCACAGCCGACGCGGCCGGCGCGGTCGCTGGGAACGACGCGGTCCAGAGAGCCACCGGCGGAGTCCTGGCTCCCTTATATGGAGGCGCTGGAGGAGCGCATGATGTGTCGGATGGAGGCCTTAATGGAGTCCATCCGCCGTCCGCCTCTGGCGCCGCCGGTGGCCGGCTACTTGGCTGCAGCCCAGAAGGGCCCCACCCGCCCGGCTGCAGGTGCGACCCTGCCGGAGCCGGCTCCTCAGCCCCCTCCCGCTCAGGGGAAGGGGAAGGGCAAAGGCAAGAGGAAGGGCAAGGGGAAGACGTCCCCAGCCCTGGCCCCAGCCCCAGCCGTGGCTCCGACTACCTCCACCCCACTGGAAGGGGGCTGGGAGGTGGCTGGAGCCAACAAAAAGAGGCGGAAGGCCGCCAAGAAGGCCAGGAAGGCCGCGGCCGCCGCGAAGACAGCGTCGGGGAAGCTCCGTGCCCCTCGTACCACGGCCGTCGTCGTCACCCTGACGGCGGAGGCAGCGGGTAGGGGCATGTGGTATGCCGAGGTGTTGGCCAAAGTTAAGGCCAACGTCGATTTGAAGGCCTTCGAGATCCCAGGTGTCCGGTGCAAGAGCACACGGACGGGAGCCCGGCTTCTCGAGGTCCCTGGCGCCGCCAGTGGCCCCAAGGCCGACGCCCTAGCGGCTCGGCTGAGGGAGTCGCTGGACGCAGCCGACGTCCGGGTGTCCAGGCCCATTAAATGCGCAGAAGTGCGCATTACGGGCCTGGACGACTCCGTCACGGCAGAAGAGCTCAGGCTCGCCGTGGCGGAGGCCGGGGACTGCTCCCCGGACACAGTGAAGGCCGGAGCTATACGCTTCGGCCACGGTGGACAGGGGGCAGCAGTTGTCGGCTGCCCTATCGCGGCGGCCCAAAAGGTCGCAGATGGGCGGAGCCTCCTGGTAGGAGGCTTCCTGAGGGCGCAGGTACGGCTCCTGCAGGCCCGACCGGCTAGGTGTTTTAGGTGCCTGTCGGTGGGCCATGTGGGGGTGCACTGCACGGCGGAAGTGACGGCGGGTGACCGTTGCTTCCGCTGTGGCCAACCCGGTCACAAGGCCGGCACGTGCGATGCCCCGCTGCACTGTTTTAGGTGTGTGTGCGGCCGAACACAGGGTTGGAAGCAAGGCCTGCGCCGGAGGGGAGCCGAAGCCGGGAGGCCGGCCTTCCGCCTCCAGTTCACAGCGGGATGCGGAGATGGGGGTTCCATAATGGATCCTCAACTCCGCATCCTGCAGGTGAACGTTGGCCACGGTGCTGATGCTCAGGCACTTCTGCGCCAGAGCATGGCACAGTGGGCCATAAATGTCGCCGCTGTCGCCGTCCCATACACCCACCGGTTCCTCGGGCCTACCAGGGAAACCGCGCTGGATGGGTCGGCGGCACTGGTGCACAACCCTGCCGCCGGCAGCCCCCTCTTGCCGTCGTTGCAAGGGGACCCGGCTGCGTGGCGGCAGCGGTTGGCGACATAGCGGTCGTGGCCGCTTATATCACGCCGAACCGAGACCAAGCTGCATATGAGCAATGGCTCCGTCAGCTGGCCGTCGTCGTCAATGCCTGCCAGCCCCGTCCAGTCCTTGTGCTCGGGGACTTCAACGCCTGGTCGTATGCCTGGGGTTCCCGACACGAAAGGGGTGCGACGGGGCATAGAGGTAGGGCACTGATGGACTGGGCCGCAGGACTCGGCCTAGTCCTCCTAAATCGGGGAGCCGTGGACACGTTCGTGACCTCGAGGGGTAGCTCCATCGTGGACCTATCGTTCGCGAGCCCCTCGTTGGCACGACGTGTTCAGGGCTGGCGCGTCGATTTGGGGGAGGACACAAGTTCGGATCACCGATACATTCGGTTTGACGTGTCCCCCCCTGCGAGCGACGCGCCGGCTGCACCGGCTCCACCCGAGCCACGTTGGGCGCTTAAGCGACTTGATCGGGAGCTCCTCCTGGAAGCCGCCATCGTACAGGCCTGGGCCCCTGCGCCGGACAGGCCTCTCAGCATAGACGATGAGGCGGAGTGGTTCCGGGAGGCCATGACCCGTGTCTGTGACGCGGCGATGCCTAGGGCTCCGCCCTATAATCCGAGGGGTCAGGTCTACTGGTGGTCGTCGGAGATCGCGCAGCTCAGACGGGCCTGCGTGATCACGCACCGCCGGTGGGCCCGATTCCGTAGGAGGCGTCGCCGCCCCGCAGATGCGGAGGCCCGAGAGGCGGAGTTGTACGAGGGATACAGGGAGGCCAGACGAGCCCTCCGAGCGGAGATAAGGCGTTCCAAACGGGACGCCTTCCGCGAGCTGCTGGAGACGCTGGAGCGGGACCCTTGGGGGCGGCCCTACCGGATGGTGAGGGGCAAGCTGCGCCCCAAGGCCCCGCCGTTAACCCGGTGTCTCCAGCCGGATCTGCTCGGAGGAGTTGTTGGCTCCCTGTACCCAGCGCGGGCGGTGGAACATGTTCCACCGCCGATGACTCCGCTTCGGTTGCGCATGGCGCCCGACGTGGAAGACGACGACGTGCTCGAGGTCACTTGGGTGGAACTAGAGCTGGCGGTGAGAAGGCTAAGAACCAAACACACCCCCCCGGGACCCGACGGCATTCCAGGCCGAGCGTGGGTCCCAGCTGTAGTCGACGACGCTCTCGAGCCCCGACTGAGAGGGCTTCTCAGCGCATGTTTGGAGCGGGGCCAGTTTCCGAAATTGTGGAAGACGGGGAAACTGGTCCTCATCCGAAAGGAGGGGCGCCCGGCGGACTCGCCGTCCGCCTACCGGCCCATAGTGTTGCTCGACGAGGTGTGCAAGCTCTTTGAAAGAGTAATTGCGAAGCGCCTCGTCGAGCACCTCTCAAGAGTGGGGCCGGACCTGGCGGATGGCCAATATGGCTTCCGCCAGAGGCGCTCCACCGTGGATGGCATCCACGCATCACGCATCCACGCATCATGCGCGTGAGGGCTCTGGCGGAGGATGCAGTAGCCCGGGGTGAGGTGATGTTGGCGGTGTCCCTGGACATCGCCAACGCGTTCAACACCTTGCCCTGGAGTTGCATTAGGGAGGCGCTCGTGTATCACGAAGTGCCTCTCTACCTCCGCCGCATAGTCGGGGCGTATTTGACGGAGAGAGCCGTCATCTACCCAACCGTGACCGGTCTCGGTCGGCGTGAAATGTCGTGCGGTGTTCCACAGGGATCGGTCCTGGGGCCGCTCCTGTGGAACATATCCGATGTTCCACAGGAGCGGCGAACGACTGGGTGCTTCGCGGTGAGCTCGTAGGCGGTGCCGCCGTCACGTGCTACGCGGACGACACGCTCGTGACGGCGTGCGGGGCGACGTACCGCGAAGCGACCCGAAAGGCCACGACCGCGGTTGCCCAAGTCGTTAAGCGGATCCGGCGGCTGGGTCTCGAGATGGCCCTGCATAAAACCGAGGCCCTGTTCTTCCATGGGCCTCGGAGCAAGCCACCCGAGGGATCCAGTCTCATCGTGGGAGGAAATCGCATCGGCATCAAGCCCCAAATGAAATATTTGGGGCTCGTGCTCGACGGCCGATGGGACTTCGGAGAGCACATCCGAAGTCTAGCCCCCAAATTGAAGGGCACAGCTCTTGCTCTGGCTCGGCTGTTGCCCAACATGAGGGGGCCCGATGACTCCTGCAGGAGACTATACGCGGGGATCGTGCGGGCCATGGCCCTGTATGGGTGCCCAATATGGGCGGAGGCCCTGAGGACCAGAACTGTGCAGATGCTGCGCGCTCCGCAGCGAGTTCTGGCCATCAGGGTCATCCGAGGGTACCGCACGATCTCCTTCGAGGCGGCGAGTCTCCTTGCCGGAACTCCGCCATGGGACCTGGAAGCGAGAGCCCTTTCGCAACTGTGCCAGTGGCGAAAGGAGGCGCGGGAGCAGGGATGGAACCCCGAGCCTCGAGAAATCGAGGCCGTGCAGTCCCAGCTCTGCCAGGCCATCGTGGTGGAGTGGAAGGAACGACTTGGGCGACCAAGCGCAGGGCACGCCGCAATAGCGGCGGTAAGGCCCATCATGGAGGATTGGCTGGAGAGGCGACACGGAAGCCTCTCGTACCGACTGACGCAGGTGATCTCCGGGAAGGGGTGCTTCGGGGACCACCTGCATCGGATCAGGAAGGAGCCAACGCCTGAGTGTCATCACTGCGACGCGAGCGAGGACTCAGGGCTGCACACGCTGGCGGACTGCCCGGCGTGGGAGGCGCCGAGGCGTGACCTCGTGGCAGCCATCGGGGTGGGAGTCCTCTCGCTCGGCAGCATGATTGCGGCAATGGTGCGGAGCGCGCCCGGGAGAGACTTAGAACTCTCCCGGTCCGCCGAGCCCGCAACTTGCTCGCCGCGCGTCGCAGGCGACTCAGGCGCCGGAGGTCGCTTAACGACCTCCGTCCTCCATGAGCGCAGGCCTGGGGGTGGCGGGTGAGGCCACCTGTCACCCCAGCAGAAGCAGGCCGGGATGGTGGGGCGACTAGCGCCCCTCCCCCAAACCGGGGCAAGACAGGGACACCGTGGTTCCCAAACCAGAGGGGGCCATCTCGAAACCGGAGATGGCCCAGGGTCAGTCGGGGTGCGAGGGATATGCTCTATGGGCAACCTTACACCCCGGCGTCTGTAGACCCGAGACGGCGTGCGGTTTTAGTCGGTTCAAGCCCGACATAACCGCCCCCACTGGCACGCGGGGGGGTATCCGAAGGGATTTCCGCACGATAAAAAAAAAAAAAAAAGGTACTCTTACAAACAGCAAGAAAGTATGGCAATGCACGGTAGTCGATTTTAAATCAGGAAGAATGGGAAAATGGCCTTTTTTAGTAATTGAATTCCTTAAGTACATTATATAATAACCAATTTCGGCATATAAACTCTAGGATTACTTGAGAATACTTTTTTCTTGCATATTTCCGTACGTCCCTATAAGTATCTTATGTAAGTTCTTTTGGCTTGCTTACGTAGTTTCTGTCTGTGGTAGCATATAAAAATTACTAAAAAGACTCTAAAAAACGTTATTATTTATGGTTTTCCCTTGTGGTATGTCCATTAAAGTTAACATTTACATATGTAATATGAAAAGCATATTGTTTCAAGAGGTATATTATCAAGTCAACTGACTTTCATTTCGGAAGTGTTATTAGAGAGTAAACTATTTCAGTAACTTCGTCAAACTGTCTCGTAGAATATAACATTTAAATCGAAACAGAGACAACAATATAAGCCTAATATCATATTGATAGGTTTGATTTGGCGCCCCTTGCCTTTTTGTTCGTTATTTATGGCGCCTGAGATACAGATAGAGCTGGCGGCGATATCATGAAATATTAAACGCATTACAAGTGGCATATAGGCTGGAAGTTGAGGTAAGAAAAAACGTTCGTTTCATTTACTTCTTTAGATGTTAGATGTTAGTATCATACTTGTACTTTTATTTACTCGTGTGTGATATAGCTGAAAAAGGTAATAAGTAAGGTTACTTTGGTAGAGGCAAAATAAATTGATATAAGAAAATCTAAAGTTTTAGCAAACAAATGGAGTAATATTATTTTTTTATGATTTTAAAGTGACTTGGTTTCTCACGTCATATATGACTGTTCGTAGCCAGAAATAAGTAATAATAGTAGGAATTATTTTTCTTGCTATTTATTTAAAAAATAACGAAAGTCAAGCCAGTTTCACACCATATAAATGATAATGGTCACGATGATGGCATATACCGAGTCTATATATCACATCAAAAGTATAAAAAGTATTTTGCCATTCGACGAGAAGACACATCCACTCCATTCTTACTTCCCATAGTTTGGCAGTAAAGTTCACCGCAGTTGTATCATGTTCAAGAATCACACGCAAGTTTATTCGTTTTCTTTTATCGCGAACACTGGAGGCGCGTTAGCGAAAATGATTTATACGATTTATCATAAATAAGTTATACAGACTCCATTTGGAAAACTATTGTTGATGCCACCCTGTTTAGTGTACAAAGGAGATGAAGTCCTTGTCTGCTCTATCGCACATAATAAGTTTGATTTACCTACTGGTAAGTATAAAATAAATACTTTTAGATGGTAAATAAACTTACTTATGTAGAGATTAAGTAATTAATTAAATGCAGGTGTTGTATTTTTTAAGAGATGACTTGCGGTCGTGAAATGGTGAATATCAACCTCACCCTAACAGTTTAGATTCATAACAGGAGAATAAGTCTAATATTAACGTGTTAATAGAAGCTGCCAGCTAGTAGAATCACACATATAACAGTACTAGCTGATTCCCGCGGCTCCCCCGCGTGGAAGTCAGTTATTGTTTTTTGGCCGTATCTTCGGTTCTACTTAACCAATTGCAGTCAAAAATACGGTAGATTTTAAGTCTGACCAAAACCTTTCTAATAGAAAAAACCGCATCATAATTCATTCAGTAGTTTTTTAGTCCATCGCGAATAAACAGATAAACAGACAAACACATAAGAATTCCGGAAAAAATGATTTTGTGTTCAGAATCGTTTTGTTTTTCATTTTTTTATATTTCCAATGTACAGACAACTGATTTACAATTTTATAATAGTATCAATTTTGATAAAATAATTATCGGATCAATTTTCAGCACGGTTAAGTATTACCGCCATGAATTTTATGAGTGAGTACCTTTTTTTTTTTTTTTATCGTGCGGAAATCCCTTCGGATACCCCCCCGCGTGCCAGCGGGGGCGGTTATGTCGGGCTTGAACCGACTAAAAAACCGCACGCCGTCTCGGGTCTACAGACGCCGGGGTGTAAGGTTGCCCATAGAGCATATCCCTCGCACCCCGACTGACCCTGGGCCATCTCCGGTTTCGAGATGGCCCCCTCGGGTTTGGGAACCACGGTGTCCCCGTCTTGCCCCGGTTTGGGGGAGGGGCGCTAGTCGCCCCACCATCCCGGCCTGCTTCTGCTGGGGTGACAGGTGGCCTCACCCGCCACCCCCAGGCCTGCGCTCATGGAGGACGGAGGTCGTTAAGCGACCTCCGGCGCCTGAGTCGCCTGCGACGCGCGGCGAGCAAGTTGCGGGCTCGGCGGACCGGGAGAGTTCTAAGTCTCTCCCGGGCGCGCTCCGCACCATTGCCGCAATCATGCTGCCGAGCGAGAGGACTCCCACCCCGATGGCTGCCACGAGGTCACGCCTCGGCGCCTCCCACGCCGGGCAGTCCGCCAGCGTGTGCAGCCCTGAGTCCTCGCTCGCGTCGCAGTGATGACACTCAGGCGTTGGCTCCTTCCTGATCCGATGCAGGTGGTCCCCGAAGCACCCCTTCCCGGAGATCACCTGCGTCAGTCGGTACGAGAGGCTTCCGTGTCGCCTCTCCAGCCAATCCTCCATGATGGGCCTTACCGCCGCTATTACGGCGTGCCCTATGAGTGAGTACCTACTTATTACAAATATATGTTCACTCCTTCATAACAGCAAAGTACGCAAAGCTGACGGACATCCACGACGAGCATTTTGTGAAGTACTTATAGCTACTTGAAAATAGTTTTGCCCGGGTATACCTGATGATGATCATTGTTTGATCGAAATTATTGAAATAATAATTAGCATTCATCTTATTTAAATAAATAAGCGAAGTAATGGCTTCCGTGTTGCTTTTTATATAATTTTCTTTTCACTATGTTCGATCTTAACCGAATGTAGTCTACGATAGAAAAAGTTTGCCAAGAAGATGAATTTTCTCTCCAACGTCAGGGGTTGTTACATGAGAATAATATTTGTGTACTGAGATTATGCATCTCAGTAAAATTATTAATTAAAAAATCAATAATCCCGACTACCCTAAAAAGACCGAAACAATTTTGAGAGCAGACGGGACTCATTAATTTTCTATCGGTTTCTGATTTCACAGTAAATACGAATCTACCGACACCTCTCAAGCTAAAATCCATCGAGCCGTTCAGGCTGCAGAGTGGGCCAAGCAATTAAACATACATATATGTATACATACATACTCACGAAAAACAAATCCCTCCTTCTGGCGCAGTCGGGTAAAAACAAAGAAACCACTTCTATTAATTTTTGAAAATAATTCATGATAAATAGCTATAGACAATGTTTAAAAAATCGGAATAAGATTTGGAATAAAATAATATCTCTTACAGTGCGATGTAACTACAACTCCATGCCTATATCCTGTATAACAAAGTAGAATTATTGAAAAACACGTAATAAAGTATCGACAAGTCCCTCGGTATATTCCTAATATCATTGTAATCTACATATTATTCCAATAAGTGAGTTTTCCTCCGCCAATATTGCGCCCGGGAGTGAATTGCCGACCCTCTCGGTAAGTTTTTACCTTTTATTGTTTTATTTATAACTTTGTGATTGATGATGGCTGAGAACTTGGCTTCATAAATATTGAGAGAACTCACGCTGCGAAATAGTTCTGCAACAATCTTTTGCTACCGTTCCATAGTTTTGCTGTCTGTTTTACTTGGCTACGTTCTGATAAAGAACGTTAGCATTTAAATTGGAAAGAAAACTTAGGGTGGATTTTTAGTTCGATTTCGATGAAATCGATCTACCTATTGGTTTCTTGACTACTGTCGAATTTAAAAAAAATTTCTTCATAGGAGGTCTTGTTATGACCCCCTGAGTCCGAAATGACCACTGTTTGACAAAAAGTTTATATATATATATAGAGGTATGTATGGTTCCACTTCCCAAAATTTGCGGCACTCTCACGGTCGCATTTTTGCCCCGATCGCTTTCAAACTGCGGTCAAAAATTGCTTGGGTATAAACTTAGTTTAAGTTCGTGAACGGGTGGAATCCGGCCTAAGGGGTACCGTCCCCTCACTCGGGCCTCACTTTTTGTGAAATCAGTTTTTCCTCAAAATTTCACGTTCCATGAAAGATATTCGAACCGTTCTAATTTTATCCCATAGTATACATGAATACCAACAACTTTTAATTATAAACCTATAAGATTAAAACTTTAATTAAAAGTGGAGGGGGAAAAACCAAAATTTTTCGGGAAAGAAATCATAACTTCTAACCGGTGAACATTCTTGCTGTCGGAAACATTTACAATCGATAGGCCATTTTTAAGTCTAAAATAAATGCCTGAAGAGTTTTTCGCTAAAAGTTACCGTTTTCGAGAAAAAAAAATTAAACTGTTTAAAGTCCGTAGTTCTCTATATAAAATAATATTAATTGCTTCACGAAATCTACCTGTGCGTTCCCCCTGCGGGAACGGTTTTTTTAATATTGCTTACAATTAAAAAAAAACAGAAACTGACTAGATCACTGTTATAACATGAAAGTAGAATCACAGTACTGTTTACTCTGTACATCAATGATCTTATATGAAAAGTGGTGGATACGGTACTTGTGCTTAAAAATAGTCATCCGAAATTAGGAAATCAGGCTTCTACAATGCGATAAACTTTTGAGATTGCGATATTATTGAGATAACATAACTATCTACGTCATTTGAATATAAGATCATTGGTGTATACATATAAATTAATCTTTGTATTATATATTTAACTTTAACAAACAGTACTTTGGTAATTTCGCTACACGTCTTCATTCTTCCTTCAACACATATCTTCCTTTTACACGAGGTATACCCACTCAAGAGATTATACAACATAATGGTTCATTTGGCGGTCGACCACAATATTTAAATAGCTTTTATTCAAAACTCACCCAAACACTGAGGGAAATATATTCCGCTGTCTGAACAAATCCCATACAACAATTTTAAGTCCTAGTGTTCATAAAAATACGCTTCAGTTCATGTAAACAGAAGAAACGTGCTGAATGGCCACAAATATTGTGTTATCAGTGCATCAACAGGGACTGCACCCTGCGAACGACTGTACGTGTCGTGTACTGTTTAATCAGATTTTAGCATTTGTCAATACTGTTGAAAGAAAAGTGTGTAATTATAGCAACATTGTTGTCATGGTTTTGAATAAGAAATTCTGTTTGCAAATGATTCAAGTGTAACTTTGTATTGGTCATTTAACATCGTATTTAAAACACTGTATAGCATTTTTAAGTGAGGATGGATATTCCTTTAATGTAATTTCATACTTTCGTTTAAACTAATGATTGTTGCGAAAATGTACACAAACATTTTTCAACACATATGCTTTCTATTTCCAAAAATACGAGTATAAATTTGATTATACTTGTTACACAAAATAGTATACTCACCTACTTTAATAATATACCATGAAACTCCTAATCGGAAGATTCGAAACCGAATAATATTTCAACAAATATCAAGTAATACAAAATGGTCGGATAGCCACAGAATGTATTCCATTTTTAAAATTCAACCGACCACAATAACTGCGGTCGGCCGGATGTTACCTTCGAAATGGTTCCGCGATTAGACTGCTCTGTATCTCTGTTACGTATACACAATATGTTCTATGTTTAATTTTTGAGTAAAATATGGATAAAAAGAATATGATCCAGAATAATACGGTCGTGGATTATGCTGTTTGAAATGCAAAAAACATATTTGTTGAATATCTCTTTTAGTTTAAGATTATTTTACTGAAATCTTTAACAGATAGTATGATGGAATATTTAAATGTTTCGAAAATGTACACTTACTATTATTATACTTCGATTGTTGTGATTGCTTGAATTTACGAAGATGCTGTGCTCTCTGCAAAGAGAGCACATCTTGACAAAAATACCTACGGAGAGGTTAAACTCTCTGAGAAGTTAAACTGCAGCGCACTCTTTTACATTTTAAGGTATTTGTAAGGTCGGTACTGCGACATTAATACTATTACTATCATCTGAGTGGCAAACTAGAAGTGAAAAGAAACATGAGTTCTTTTAACGTAATGCACATACAACATGCAACTCACCAGCTAGGTTTAATGTAGATAATTCTCTTTTGCTTTCATTTTCTATACGTTAGGTCAATTCTTCAAGCCGAATATCTCCAGATTGGAAGACTGAAATCCTGTTAGACTCTACTTTAAAAAATGACATCCTTTTTTCATGAAATTTAATTCGTACGAGCTATAAAAATATTCGAACATGAGCATAAAATAGTATTGTGATGTTCATTTTACCCACGGCCACAACAATTTATAGAACTCTTTATCTTTGACTCACTTCATTCCATTTTATATGCATTACCAAGTAAAGTATTTGTACTGAAGCAAGCTATCACCATAAAGGTGGCATGACAATAGCGTTTGAGGACACGGCAGGGTGGCGGCGTATCTCTGGAATAGCCTCCATAAAGTGGCATTCACAAAGAGACGTCCGCGCGGCCCACCGGCCCATATCACAATGCGGCAAACGACGACGGCGCTTCCTGTTCCGGCCGCGGCGCCACCGTAGCATAGATTTATGCCCGTCGCTTCCTCCCGCCATATGCATGGGCTCCCGCCGACTACCCTCACGCTCATTTACACAAAACTCGACTTTTTCAAGCACCTGTGTTATACAAATGACGAGGCGGATGCCGACTTTTTGCTGTTTAGCGAAAGCGGTCCTTCAGATGCTTTTTTTAAGAAACTTTTTAAAGTTTTATTAGGTACATTACAATATATATCGTTATTGTAAAATACACAATATAGATGATAAGGCTGAAGTTCATTACCTAATAATAATCGAATTGACAAAATCTACCTAACGGCTATTTTCAAAGCATGAACAGATGCAAGCAGCAGCTTATGATTATGAACCGTATTTTTTCTTGAAGATGTTAACTTTCACATTACAACCTAATATAGAAAAGTCACAGCATGAGGTAGTCACTCAATACCAATGTTAGTATAATGAGTAGTAAGCATGTAGTCAAGAGGGCCCTCAGTTTTGCTCACGGCTTCTTTTTTCAGCAAGAAATGTAACTGAAAATTGCTTAGTTAATTGTTGTTAATATATTTTGAAGTTCGTAAATACTTAAATGGTAGGAGAAAATCTATACATATAATAAAATAGTAACGAGGTGAAAACTGTACATTGAATATTTTTCCAAAAAATTATATATATATGTTCTAGGAGCGATACCGATGCCGAAAATGTGTTTTTAGAATTTTTTTATGTTTGTCGATTTGTCAATTTGTCTGCTTTATATTATTGACTAGTATTTTGCGCGGTGCGTGTTATGTAAAAAAATCGATCCGCCATCTTGGATTTTTCAACTTTTTTTTTCAAAAATTCAAAATCAGAAGCGTCGATTTACTCAAAAATGACACCCATGTTGCCATGTCTTCAAAGATGGCGGAGAAACGACCACCATGTTGGCCGCCATCTTGAATTTTTAGACATTTCGGATTTTTCCCATAGTCACCTCAGCTCTCTCTGCATTTTTCCCATACATCATCCATATCCCCCATTACTCCTTCTAGGAGAACAATTGTGTCAGTGAGTGAGTGAGTGGTAATCGATAGTTTGTGAGTGCAGCTGTACCCTGCATTATCAGGGTTGAGGAGTTGGGACTTGAAATCTAACCATGAAGTCGTTGCTTGGTACCTATAATATTAATTCACTATGAATACTTTCTGAATCTTGATAACCTAGGGCCTAGGCGGGCAGTAAACTTTTAGCATCAGGATTAAGGAGTTGGATCCAGAATTTTTTATGGGACCAAGACGAAAACTTCTACTGTTTATTTAAAAAAAAACTTTGCAAATCGGTCCAGAAACCTCGAAATAATCGGTGTACATACATTGAAAATAAACGGGCCGTTTTGAGAACCATCTCTTTTTAGGAAGTCGGTTAAAAGCATATCAAAGTCTTGCACATTTGTCTCTTCAATATTCGCCTTATATTTTGTATGGAAAAATAAATTTCGCCATTTTGAATTTTTTTTCCATTCATCGAGTAGACCTCTAGGTCCTGATCATCTTTTGCCAAAAAACCTCTCTTCTATCTTCTATTATACTTTGTGAGATAGACGCTGTCGAAATTTGTATGGGCGCCATCTTGAATCTGCCATTTTGGTTATATTTTTAGCTCACTGGCAATTAGATGAGATTCCGAGTGGTTTTTATTTGAGCACCCCCTACCTCTCTTCAATACCTTGGCCGTGCTCTTCACCCGTCTCCAAAATCCTCAATCATCAGAGCCCTCCGAATGAATTTTCGTCCTTTATACGAAAGCATCAGGGAAAAAAAATTACAGCAGAGGTGAACCGAAGCACAATTCATCCATCTTTAATACTTTCTGAGAGAGACACCCATGACATTTGTGTTGACGCCATCTTGAATCCGCCATTTTGGATTGATTTTCATCTCCCTGCCAATTGGATGCGGTTCCGAGTATTTTTTGTTTGAGCAGCCCTCACCTATCTTTAATACCCTGGCCATGCTCCTCACCCATCTTCCAAACCCTCGATCATCATCTATCTCCATATTTCTGACTGAGAGTTCTTCCATAAAAACATTCTGAAAAGGAACCATATCAAAGTTTTGCATAGTTCCCAACTTGCAGTCTCTTCAATATTCTCCATATATTTTGTATGGAAAAATAAATTCCGCCATCTTGAATTTTGTTTCTGTTCATTGAGTAGACCTTACTCTCCGAGATAGACACCGACGAAATTTGTATGGCGGCCATCTTTTTTTCTCCATTTTGAATTTTTTTTCAGCTCACTGCCAAATGGATGAGGTTCCAAGTATTTCTTGTTTGAGCAGCCCTCGCCTATGTTTACCCTGGCCGTGCTCCTCACCCATCTTCCAAACCCTCGATCATCATCTATCTACATATTTCTGACTAATAGTCCTTCCACAAAAACATTTTAAAAAGAAACCATAAATCAAAGTCTTGCATAGTTCCCAACTTGCAGTCTCTTCAATATTGTTCATATATTTTGTATGGAAAAATAAATTCCGCCATCTTGAATTTTTTTTATTCATCGAGTAGACCTTTGGATCCTAATCATCTTTTGCGAAGAAACTGCTCTTCTATCTTTTATACTCTCCGAGATGGACACCGACGAAATTTGTATGGCGGCTATTTTTTTTTCGCCATTTTGAATTTTTTTCCAGGTCACTGGCAATTGATTGACGTTTCGAGTGACATTTGCTCAAGCACCCCCAACCTATCTTCAATACCTTAAGCGTGCTCTTCACCCGTCTCCGAAATCCTCAATCATCAGCTCTCTCCATATTTTTCCTCCGAATGAATTTTTATCCTCTATACGAAACCATCAGTGAAAAAAAATTTTTCATACAAAATTGTTCAGGAGAGGTGATCAATGAGTGAGTGAGTCAGTGAATCAGCACAAGCAGCTATATATATATTAATATCCGAGCTTCACTATAATACTGCTGAACAGATTTGGCTGAAATTTGTAGTGTACCACTACTAACTTTTAGCTAGTATAGGAATCGCTACGAGTACGTATGCCGAACATTTGACAACCAATATAAAAGTGCCTATTCGCATAATCATAAAAGCGTCCAATCGTGTTCATGTTATGTTATGTTTATTAGTTATAATTTTAATGTATCTGATATTGTTCGTTCTGGAACCCAGTCCCCCAAGTGGCTGGTATCTAAGTTTGCAAAAACGCTAATAAAAAATAAAAAAAGGAAACCACAGCCAGACAGTTTCGCGCGTTCATAGGTCTATGCTCGTATTACCGGAGGTTCGTTAAGAATTTTTCTACCATAGTAGCTCCAATGACAGCATTGATAGGTAAAAGGAAAGGTAAGGAAGCGATAGCTTGGAGTGAAGAAGCTGAGAAGTCATTCTTGGCTCTAAAAGATGCTCTCACTCAGGCTCCCGTGCTTGCTTGCCCAGACTTTTCCCTACCGTTTCCGATCCATACGGATGCTTCATCTGTAGGTATTGGGCGCTCCCAATACCTACAATGCCTACAAAATGCGATAGGGTGCTCAGTGCCGTCAATTTCCTGAGTAAGTACGCTTACTTACTCAGGAAATTGACGGCACTGAGTACCCTATCGCATTTCATTCTCGACTTCTATCAAAGACCGAGCCCAACTACAGCACGACAGAGCGAGAGCTGTTAGCAGTGGTCGATTCTGTGATCCATTTTCGTCCTTACATTGAGGGAAGTCATTTTATTTTAGTTACAGATCACATATGTCTTAAATGGTTGCAAACATTAAATAACCCTTCTGGTCGTTAAGCCCGATGGGCCATGCAATTAGCATGCTATGATTTCGAGATTCGACATAGAAAAGGTAGCTTACATGTTGTTCCTGATGTACTGTCTCGAGTGGAGTTGAACATTGTGTCATTTACTGGCGGTAGTACATCTGGAGACAGCTGGTATAATCAATTATATAAAAATGTAGAATCCAATCCTTCATTTCATAGAAATTATCAAATTAAAGACAAGGTTTTGTTTAGATTTTCCAAACCTTCATCTAAACTACATGAAGACATCTCATGGAAAGTAGTCATTCCTCAGGAATTAGTACAGGAATGTATTAAGGAAAATCATGAGGTTCAGTCTATACATCCTGGTACATTTTGGCCAAAAGTAAAGTTAATTACTTCTGGAAGAACATGTATGCAGACATTAAGAATTATGTTGCCAGTTGTGAGAAATGCAAATGCTATAAACATTCAAATAACATCCCACACGGCTACATGACAAACCAGAAAAAGGTGGGTCGTCCCATGCATACACTGTCCATTGACACCATTGGACCGTTACCTAAGTCTTACTCTGTTCATGTTTATATCTTGTCTATAGTTGATGTCTTTACAAAGTTTTGTTGGCTACATCCACTTCGTACGGCTACCACTAAAACGGTTCAATCTTTTATCGAATCCGAAATTCTATTAAAAGAAGGCACACCGTGTGTGATTATCTGTGACAATGCAACTATCTTTAACAGTAAGGAATTTAAAGCGTTTTGTGTAAAACATTCCATACCTAAAAAAATTTATAATGCTTATTATGCGCCTCAATCTAACACAGTTGAGCGCTATAATCAAACAGTACAAACCTGTCTTTCCTTGTTAGTTGAGGATGATCAACGAAATTGGTCTAAATACATACCTCAAACTCAACTTTTTTTGAATACTTCTGTTAACATTGCTACTGGTTATACACCATACTTTTTGGCTAGAGGTAGAGAGATAGTCGCGGATGGTGAACTGCATACCCTTCGTGGCCGCACACCAGATTCGTTTGACGAACACCAGATCACCAATAGGGATATTAAAGCTGAGTCCCTACATGAACTGGCAGATATTTTCCAACGAGTAAGCGCTGCTTTGACCAAAGCGTGCAAACAGAATGCCAACCGTTATAACTTGCGTCGCCGAGAACTTCGGTTAAGCATTGTAAACGGATATCGTGTGGAGGCGTAATTTTGTACAGTCAGATGCAGCTAAGTTCTTCTCGTCTAAACTGGCACCTCGGTTTGTTAAATGCAAAGTGATTGGTAAACCATCTGATGTCGTTTACGAATTGAAAGACCTCAGTACTGGGTCTATAGGGAAATATCATGTCAAGGACATAATCAAATCGCCAGGAGGTGTATAACATTGATGTGTACATTTACAGGTGTGGTTGCTTTTCACATCTTCTCTTTTTTTTTTAAATTATAAGCAACCTGTCAAACTGTATTTATAGTACCCGCACAGGTATATGTACAAATAGGCAATGTATTTTGGTTCAATTCCCTACAATTTTTTTCATGTTAATTGAAATTAAGTTGTAAGTACGGCATTTTTTTTTTAAACTTGAAAATTGTTATTTTCATGTTTGCTTTTTTTTGTTTGGCTTGTGTATCTACACACTTTTGGGATTATAAATCCGTTCTCCTGACCAAATTTGGATCAGTATTTTAGCCAGAACAATTAAAACTGAGTTCACAGTTGAGGGAGCTCACTCAACTTTGAAATTTATTTTCAAATATTTTTTTCGACAATGGTGTATTGCCATGTGCAACTACACATGTCAAGGATTCTTAATCCGTTTATTTGACCGATTTCGGTTCAGTATTATTCTCAAAACAATTGAAATTAAGTTGTCAATTGACTTGTGATTTCTCATCACTTTCATTTTTTTTCACTAAGTCTTTATAGATTTTGTACTCATGGATTATGTCTATTCAGGAAACACTTATTGTACAGTTTTTCTACCATTTCAGGTTTCAAAACAATTTAAAATAAGTTGTTTTCCTGTACATTTTTTTAGGACTTTTTCTTAGAATATTTTTTTTGGTTTTCCATATCAGCCTTGCACAGATATGATGTACTATACTGAACACAGTTCGGTACCTTTTCTGTTCGGTTCTTCATGTCGGATGGAGTTGGTTCGAACATATACCCCCTCCACATCTGATATGAGGTTCGGACCTGCATGTCACGTAGTGCTTGCGGCTCTATAGATATGCATTGAAAGTATATAGTTCTTTTACACACAAAAGCGCGCTTGTGTGTCATAAGTAGGTTAAGTACTTTATATATTGCTCATGGGTCTGATCAACCTATGTAGTCAATACTAGTACCTTAAGTTGCTTGTTATTTGATAGGATATACCTTAAATCTTTCTCATCTTTATTTTAGGGATATTATTCCCATTATTTTAGTTTAGTGAAAACTTTTTACTGACTTTAAAAGTTTTCACCGGTTACCCCGGCTGTGTCGGATAACTGGGTTATCCTCTTTTTCCGAGAAGGAGGGTATTGTAGTGTACCACTACTAACTTTAAGCTAGTATAGGAATCGCTACGAGTACGTATGCCGAACATTTGACAGCCAGAATAAAAGTGCCTATTCGCATAATCATAAAAGCGTCCAATCGTGTTTATGGTAGTTATTTATCTAGGTGTTGCGAGTGGCACGCCGACGGTTTGTTGTGTTCTGGTGAGGTTTCATACTATCTCGGAGTATTGAATGTAATATAGTAGATTATATGATATATAGATTATATGATGATATTAGTTATAATTTTAATGTATCTGATATTGTTCGTTCTGGAACCCAGTCCCCCAAGTGGCTGGTATCTAAGTCTGCAAAAACGCTAACAAAAAAAAAACGTTTCTGAAGGATGGCAAGGATGAAAAAAAAGAATTGACTGATCATCGGACGAGCTCGCCAACATGATTGTGGTGGAGTGAGAATTTTGATGGCGGATTAGCTGAAGAGTTAGGTGGAAGCATCCACTTTCATCATGGCGTGCGTCAGACGCGCCTGGCGTCGCCATCCACCCTACGCGTCGCATCTGCGTCGTGCATCGAGCGACGGGGTCATTTTGATCCGTCGCATGCGGCGTGATTTTTCCATCGGCTGAGGGGTCGCAGGATGGCCGCGGACGCGACGGCCACGTTCGGGTTTCCCATGGGGGCTCGAACGACGCCGAAACCGCCAGCTTGGGCGCTTGAGCGTCCTAAACAGCGTCATGTGTTTTTCGTCACTTCATCGCGGGACGACTGCGTGAGTCAATAATTTTCTTTTACTATTGGATCCAATAGGACCTTATGTGTGGAAACCTTTTCGCGCGGAAATCCCTTCGGATACCCCCCGGCGTGCCAGTGGGGGCGGTTATATCGGGCTTGAACCGACTAAAACCGCACGCCGTCTCGGGTCTACAGACGCCGGTTGCCCATAGAGCATATCCCTCGCACCCCGACTGACCCTGGGCCATCTCCGGTTTCGAGATGGCCCCCTGGGGTTTGCAAACCACGGTGTCCCCGTCTTGCCCCGGTTTGGGGGAGGGGCGCTAGTCGCCCCACCGTCCCGGCCTGCTTCTGCTGGGATGACAGGCGGCCTCACCCGCCACCCCCAGGCCTGCGCTCATGGAGGACGGAGGTCGTTAAGCGAACTCCGGCGCCTGAGTCGCCTGCGACGCGCGGCGAGCAAGTTGCGGGCTCGGCGGGATGGGAGAGTTCTAAATCTCTCCCGGGCGCGCTCGCGCTCCGCACCATTGCCGCAATCATGCTGCCGAGCGAGAGGACTCCCACCCCGATGGCTGCCACGAGGTCACGCCTCGGTGCCTCCCACGCCGGGCAGTCCGCCAGCGTGTGCAGCCCTGAGTCCTCGCTCGCGTCGCAGTGATGACACTCATGCGTTGGCTCCTTCCTGATCCGATGCAGGTGGTCCCCGAAGCACCCCTTCCCGGAGATCACCTGCGTCAGTCGGTACGAGAGGCTTCCGTGTCGCCTCTCTAGCCAATCCTCCATGATGGGCCTTACCGCCGCTATTGCGGCGTGCCCTGCGCTTGGTCGCCCAAGTCGTTCCTTCCACTCCACCACGATGGCCTGCACTGTGGGACTGCACGGTCTCGGTTTCTCGAGGCTCGGGGTTCCATCCCTGCTCCCGTGCCTCCTTTCGCCACTGGTACAGTTGCGAAAGGGCTCTCGCCTCCAGGTCCCATGGCGGAGTTCTGGCAAGGAGACTCGCCGCCTCGATGCCGAGAGTACCTATCCGGCCAACTTCCGTTATTAGTAAGTATTTTGTGGCATAATCTTAATCATCTACTATTTCCAAACCATCCCACCTTTTTATATGCTACAAATTTTGCAGGAACTTTTTTCTAGGCCATGGTCATAAACTGCGCTATATATCATCACGCTATTATAGGTATGATAGAAGCAGTACAACAAAATCGGTCTAAACTATAATTGATTACCACTTTATTATTACAAGGTAGGTCTTTTTAGAAATTTTGTAGTTCAGCGAAACTCAAACAGGGTAAAATCCAGTCTTTAGTTCATCACGCTTTACCTATAGGTAATGAGCAATAAAATGTGAAATCTCGAAGATCCGCAGAGTTACCCACGTATCAAATAAAGTTGATAAGCATTTCATAATGAATATCATCAAATCAACTCATCCGGTCTGTTAAATTAAATAATTTACATTTAAGATAATTTAGTATCGAGGCCGCAGAAGTAAAAATACCTTGATCTATTCCGAACTTAACGCGTACGAAGTCACGGGCAACAGCTACTCATATATAAACTTCAAACATAATCAGTATCATGCAAATTAATAATTATATATTTATAAAACTCCAAAAACGTAAAGTAAAACACATGTTACCTACGTAATAATTAAAATTGGATGTTATTAAAAACTCTGCCATACACGTCTCGGGGCGAAGTAACGAAGTTAATTTAACGGGTGCTCGTTAATAAAATATGGGCGAAAACGCGTTCAAAAGTTAGCTGCGGAAGGGTTAAACAGTTATAATGTTAGCTTAGATTATGAGGTGTTGAACAAATTTCGAAGACGAAATCTAACTTGGCGGTTTAGGTTTGGGTGTAAAGATTTAGTATAGGGATTTCCGCACGATAAAAAAAAAAAAAAAAAAAAAAAAGTACGATAAATTTGTTTGGTTCTTTTGTTTTTACTTTTGACAGACGTTCACGATGACGATAACAAACGATGCTGACCGCGTAACAGTATAATTCGTCCTTACAAGCTTCAACTGTAATGATATGCATGTACAACATGAAGACGCGACGTCAAGCATCCTGACTTGACCGCTGCTTAATATCACGACATTACAGTAACAGTACCTACCTTGATCAAATACACCTACGTACTACATTAGTACAGCTAATTAGTTTGTATTCCCTTTTACACATTAAACTTTCATAATCTTTGTACTTTGTACTCACTCACACACACCACTTATCACTTTCTTTATGATATCATTACTTATTAATAGTTTTGTAAAACAATTACGGCATACGTCAGGGGTGTGAGAAAAGGATGAAGGTTCAAAAAGGGAGTGGTTCGTACATAATGGAGCGTCAGCCGCGAACTCTGCGTCTCGGAATATCTTAGCAGTTGTTCTGCTACCACGTCACTCTTCCCAAGTACTGCCTAGCTATGACGAATTCCATTACCCTTATGTAGACGATTTCGAGTAATTTTAAAGTATTGTAATGATTTTTCAAGCCTTATAGGGACCTAATTCACTTCTAGGTATATTTTTTTTGCGAAAATCCGGTGAATATTTTTTTTATTTTTATATTTAGGACAAGTCAATTTGACTTCACCTCGCCTGATGGAAAGCTGAAGGTAAAGTTTCAGGAAAGAGGGTCACCATTACATACACGTACCATGTTAACAATGGTGGTACTCAGCTTGATGCCCTCATCAGAAGAGGATTGTCTTCGCAGCACCGCGCGACACCCACCGGTCCCACTAGTGCTGCGACCACAATCCGCCTGCCCGGCTATGCACTTGCTGACCCCTGAACGCAATCAAACCAAAATTGGATTACTATGGAGGGTTTTTCGCAATCGTGCACGGTGGTACCTTTCTTTTTTTTTTTTTTTTCATGCGGAATTCCCTTCGGATACCCCCCCGCCGGTGTAACCTACCCGGCCGAATTTTGTGACAAATTTGTGTCATCAAATTTCTACCCCCAGTAAATCACCGTAATTTGTTATTGTTAGCATTTTATCTACTATCGAATAAATTATGGGATAAAACGGGATTTGTTTTTCAAATGATGCCATTGACGATTCATGATGTTCTCTATATCAAGTCTACTTTAATGTTTATAATATAGATAATCAAAATATTGGATTACACCCTTATTATAATTACGACTAACGAATTCTAACTTGAAATATTAATTTATGTTAACTATCTGTAACCAACGCAATAGACATTCATCGCAGTAAGACCGCACATTTTGCAGTTCGGAAGCAAAGTTTCATATAAATTTTGTACAACTAACCTTAGCTGACGTTAACTTGGTATCTTTGTCTGATCCTCACGTGGAGGCAGGTGGGCGAGGGGGCACTTACAGTGGAGGGGGTAAACTAGTGAAATTCCAACTAGCTTTGTGAATCAATCAGGAATTAATTGCGAGCCCTTCGAGTCTAGTGGAGTTGATTCCTACTTGTGAACTCCATGTTGCATATCGAATTACTTTTAAGTTGTGGATGAAATGTTTATGCAGCTGAGATGAGTTTTTAACTACTTTATTGTTTACGTAATGTCTACTGTGTATTTGTAGTTTGGAAATATGCCACGAATTAGATATATTAATAGATAACTTAAAAGTGGTGACCTTGGTTTGCCACTGTGTAGTTTTGTGGATTTGATCCCCATCTGAGTTGGGCGTGCTCTGTGTATATTAATCATATATTATTATGTTTGTGAGATGTGTGTGATTTATTTTAAAGAAATTAACTGAAAAATAAAACTTGGCATGGCGTGAAATACACGCATAGCCACGCCAGAACATGGACACCTTTAATTGCACTATGGGTTGCGCAGTGTTAGAATTAATACAAATACGTTTTTGGTATTTGTATTTCAATTACTTGTTCAAAATGTAATTAACATAAATAAGTTTAAACTTCATTTAGTGATCTTATTAATGTTAACAGGGACAGGGTATATGTGAACAGGGACAGCGATCAACCAAAGACATCAAAAATGGAGTTAGAGTCAGTTTCCTAATAAAATATATAAAGTAAAGACCTCTCCATCTTGAACGCTGTCCAAATACAAATAATGTGTTTATACAATTTAACACAAGTTTGTTCTAAAGATTTAGATCGGAAAAAGAGAACATCTAGGACGGGACTTGAACCCGCGACCAGTCCCTTACAGGGGGAATGCTCTGGGGGAAGTTTGTGTTCATGAGGACATGTAGAAAGATGGTTTTCTTTAACAGGTTTTATTCATTCTTCAACAAGATGCTGTTTGCCTGACAGTACCTAGGTACATTTAAAAATCTAGTGTTCATGATCGAAAACTCTGGTTTTACTGATTAAGTGTGCTTCTTAAACCATGCTGGCCTGAATAGTATTTTGTAATTTGTAATGCAACTAAAAATAGCTAAAATACTGTTTTTTTTTTTGTATTGTATATTTCAAATACATCAATAAATATATTTTGTATGTCGTATTTTAAATACATACTAGATAGAATTTTGTAATTTGTATTTCTATTAAAACAAAGGATTTATTTTACCCAGTCCTGATTTCACTCTTGCAATTTTATAGGAAAACCCCCTTCCTGTTATTATCGCTCAATATAACAAGTTGGCTCGACAAGTCTTGGAGTAAAACCGAATAATAACTTTCTTTTTGACATCTAAATCTTAAGACTTTCACAGCCGGCGTTGCATGTTGCAGTTCGCAATTGATTGATTGAAGATTTATTTTATCGTGAGTATCAATAAACCTAAAAATAGAAAACTAGTATCAAACCTACATAATGCTAATACGAGGTATTCATAACTTTATTTTTTTAATAAGATTCAGCCTTGCTATTGCTATCCAATGAAAATCATTTAGTAAAGATATCATGTTACAGAAACAGAACCGAAAAAATCAGCTGCGAGGAGAAGTTTATTTTTTCGTAGTCCGTTTAAAATTAGAGCCTCGTGACTCTAGAAACCAAACAAGTTGAAGTAAAAGTTATGAGTTGTAACTTTGCACTGTGATTGTTTAGATCCACGAAGAACGTGTACGGTCGACGTCAAAGCGAAAGTTTCAAGTGCTGAGCAATACGATCCTTTGTGCCAATTAATTTTGCCGTAATTGTGGTGAAAAACTTGTTATTTGAAAGACAAGTTTCACAATACATTCTAATTGTGTCGCTAACAGTAAAGCACGTGTGTTGTATGGGCGCAATCGAAACAGTAGATGTAATAAAATATACTTATATATATGTAGGTACATACATGCACTCTAACATACATACATAATTACGTAGTTTCATTGTCATTGATAATTATACACGCTGGTATTATTTACCGCTTCACTTAGATTTAGGTTTAGCGTTGTCGTGAAGAAGTTGGACAATCAATCAGGGCAATAGAAATAACTATAATAATTAATACATGATACTAAAAATAACTATAACAACTGTTGCAATTAATACTACAGTACACAATAAAACTAAACCTAAAATGCATCATGGAATTCCTCCGCATCGCAGGCCTTGTGGTAACGTACTCAGAACACGGGCCTCTGTGGCGTAGCGGTAGTGCATTCCACTGCTACGACAGGGGGGCGCGGGTTCGATTCCCGCTCAGTGCAAATATTTGTATGCATGAATATGTCTATTTGCATTGGTCTGGGTGTTTCTATGTATAATATGTATGTATTTACAAAAAAATAGTATATAAGTATGTTTATCCGCTTTCTGGAACCCATAACACAAGCTAGTTAAACTACGCTTACTTTGGGTCTAGAAAGCGCTGTGTAGAATGTCGTAGAATATTTTTTTTTTTTTTTTAACTGGCAGCATTGCCACGTTGTGTGGCAATGCTTATTCTCTGTGCTGAAAAAATGATCACGAGTAGCGTCGATCATACACTTCACAACACTGTAAGCAAGAATAAATTATAAAAATATTAAGTACAATAGAAAGCATTCAACTGGTACGAAGTAAAACGTCGACACGTGCCATGCTAACAAGCGGTCCCGAGTTCGGTCCTCGTACAGAAGTAAAAAAAGCGGCCAAGTGAGAGTCAGACTCGCCCATGAAGGGTTCCGTAGCAGCAAGTAACATAGTAATGTTTTTTTAATATTTGGGTTGATTGAATGAAAGGTAAATTGCGGTATACAATTTATGACGTAAAAAATAAAACTACTCATTAGATCTCGTTCAAACCAAATTTCGGTGGAAGATTACATGGTAATGTACATCATATATTTTTTTTAGTTTTATCATTCTCTTATTTTAGAAGTTACAGGGGGGGAGACACACATTTTACCACTTTGGCAGTGTCCCTCGCGCAAACTATTCAGTTTAGAAAAAAATTATATTAGAAACCTCAATACCATTTTTAAAGACCTATCCATATGGGTTTGATGAAAAAAATATCTTTGAGTTTCAGTTCTAAGTATGGGGACCCCCAAAATTTATTGCTTCTTTTTTATTTTTGTGTGAAAATCTTAATGCGGTTCACAGAATACATCTACATACCAAGTTTCAACACCATAGTTCTTATAGTTTCGGAGAAAAGTGGCTGTGACATACGGACGGACAGACAGACAGACATGACGAATCTATAAGGGTTCCGTTTTTTGCCATTTGGCAACGGAACCCTAAAAGCGTGTCAAGATTTTACTTCGTACTAGTGGAATGCTGTATTTCAATGGTTTCGAAGTATCTTCCACTTCTGTAGTAAACTTTTTAGGGTTCCGTTGCCAAATGGCAAAAAACGGAACCCTAAAAAGTTTGCTCTATGGGTAACCTTACACCCCGGCGTCTGGAGACCCGAGACGGCGTGCGGTTTTAGTCGGTTCAAGCCCGACATAACCGCCCCCGCTGGCCGGCGGAGGGGTATCCGAAGGGATTTCCGCACGAAAAAAAAAAAGGTACTACTAGTATGTACGCAGGTAGTGACGTGAGTTGAAAGAGATATATAAATTCAATTAAATTTTTAAGCATTTGGTATGCTTGCTTTTTCTAAAGATTTAGATCGGAAAAAGAGAACATCTAGAACGGGACTTGAACCCGCGACCAGTCCCTTACAGGGGGAATGCTCTGACCAACTGAGCTATCTAGACACGTCCCAGATATTCGAAATTCTCCGATATATTATATACGTCTTAAGGCTACGCTGGAGCCATCTACCGTAATTCTTGCGAACTACTTAAACAATAAATAGCTTTACAGTCATTTTTAAACATTGTTTTTTGATGACTCTAAGCATGATGGTTTTAAGCATTTTGTATGCTTGCTTTTTCTAAAGATTTAGATCGGAAAAAGAGAACATCTAGAACGGGATTTGAACCCGCGACCATTACGATATATTAAGTACTAAACGATTTACAAATCAAGTATATAATAATAATAATATTAATATGAGTGACCAATTTAGTTTTTGTGAAAAGAATGCCAGGTCAGAAGTCGTCGGTCAATAGTTATGTGGGGACAGAAGTAAATGAAACACTATCATCTCTGCTTTTGATGCAATTCAATCTTTGTTTGTGTCTTTCTCAGTATAAGTCCTATACTCATTACAGTCTATATCTGTCTCTACTATTATAAAATGTAAATTAGCTGAGTGTGTAAATTCGGTGAGATATTTAAAAAATGGGTTAGGTTAAATGAGCGATTCTGGAATCCTTGTCTTTCTTTTTGTGTGTTTGTTCGCGATGGCAGCAAAAACTACTGAACGGATTTTGATACGGTTGTTCTATTAGAAAGTACTTGGCTAGACTTAAAATCTGCCGTATGTTTAATTGCAATTGATTAAGTAGAACCGAAGATATGGCCAAAAAAACAATAACCGACCTACGCGCGGGCGGAGCCGCGGGCATCAGCTGCGGTCTTTTCAATAACTAAAATTAGCACATTACTAAAAATCTATACATTAGTCATTAGAACTGCACTTGGTACTTGATAAAATTCCCACACTTTCAATATATAAAGTCGTACCATATTCAATATAAAATCGTATACATGTATTCAATTAACATACCACGGAATTTATTAAATACATGTTTAGACATTCCTTATCGTAAACCTTTGATAAATAAACCCGCCAGTATTCTACGCGAACTTACTGCAGCAGTACCTACATCGCATTCCTTGGTGGAGTGGCTCTTGTTCACCTGTCCGGAGTTTACTCAACTAGACACAAAGCGTGCCATACCGTCCGTTTAGCGGATCGAATATTGCACTTGTCTCAGTGTTCCAAACCGCATTGGGGGTAAAACTTACGGTAGTGATATGTATCGTGTTTAGAAAGACAGATGAAGACTAGAGTAGCCGTACTTACCTGTTTGCAGTAATCTATATTTAATGATATTACACGAATAAGGAATAGCGATAGAATAATTTTACCTCAATCCTTTAGAATGTTCTTGTAAGTCACATTTGTGTGAGTCATGGTTTTGATTCCAGCTAGAAAGTAGAATAATTCAAATTGAGAGATCGAAGAAAAATCTATATATTAGTTAACATAATACTAAGTTTTAATCTAACAGAAAAATAATATAATTCAGCTGTACGGATTATTCAAGCTATTTCGATAATAGCAGATATCTGTAGGTAATATGTCAAGGGCTGTCTTACCCTAGATAATTGCTTAAGTGGGATCTCTAGCCCTCCAGCAATGTTGCCCTTTAGTAGAACTACTTCAGATAAGGGTAGTTTGTTGTTCAGATGAATCTGCTTAGACGTAAGATAACAAAAGATTAAGATCTCTAGCGCCTAGTATAATACCTTGAGGATAGGATGAGGATTTCAGCGAAGTATTTTGTTGCTAAACATAATAAGGTTCGAAAAAATCAAATTAAATGCAAACCAGATTTGAAACTCTTTTTGATTTGCAAAACATAAGCACATTACGTTACCTATGTCATAGTAAAGGCTGAAATCTGCTTTTATGTGCAAGTACAGGTAACAGCAATAAGGGATTATGAACTTTAAGTTACGCTGGCTTTGGGAGGTTACAGCCGCGAAAGAAAAACTTTATAGTAAGAAGAGCACATTTTATTTGGTGGAAACTCTCCACCAGATTGTTTGATAAATTGCAATTGTACTACTTTCGGTACAATAGGCCTTCACTTTGTCGCAATTGTAAAGAAGTAAGTATGTTATAGGTTATTACTACATTTTGAGCGTGATTTCAATTTTTTTTTTAAATTGCCTTCAATGAGAGGACTGTACTTGATTGTGTTTATTTTAACAAATAATTGGAAAGATTATAGAATTAAAGTAAAGAACATGATATATTTATAGGCCCAAAAAGGTTGTTTAGTAAATAAAATTGAAGACAATACATCAAAGTCAACCAATTTATTAATATTTAATGTAAGACAGTGTTCTAGTGGAGTAGTTTGTGATAATAATAAATTCAAAGCACGCCTCAGCTAACAGGATTCCGAGGAAGCCAATCCGCAATAATTTTCACTCAAATCTGACGTAAACATGACCGATATTCTCCTTCCAATTTGCATGTCCGTTGGCTCTTTGAATAAATTACAAGCACCTGCCCTAAGGTACCTCAAACCACCTCTATGAATATGTAAGACAATGGCTTTCAAATCTTAGACTCCAATTAGAAAGGAGGTCATTAAACCCTTAGTTAATTACATCTGCCCGTTACAGAGACGAATTGCGAATATATGCGCCCTTCAGATTAGGTGGGTATGGAGTATGAAATTGAATACCTTCAGACGGTGACTCGAGTGTTTGTTGTACTGAGAAGGTTATGTAGGTAGCCATATTACCGAATCTTGTCTTGAGTACAAATTTATATAAGTACTAGCGACCCGGGTCCCGGCTTCACCCGGAAATAAATTAGTAAAAAAAAAATCCTCGCAGCGTCATCTCAAAAAAAAGCGAAAAATAGACGAAAAGCATCTTTGAAGCTTTGTATATATTGTCAAATATATATATTAGGTCGTTACATATGAAGGGCACGCCGCAATAGCGGCGGTAAGGCCCATCATGGAGGATTGGCTGGAGAGGCGACACGGAAGCCTCTCCTACCGACTGACGCAGGTGATCTCAGGGAAGGGGTGCTTCGGGGACCACCTGCATCGGATCAGGAAGGAGCCAACACCTGAGTGTCATCACTGCGACGCGAGCGAGGACTCAGGGCTGCACACGCTGGCGGACTGCCCGGCGTGGGAGGCGCCGAGGCGTGACCTCGTGGCAGCCATCGGGGTGGGAGTCCTCTCGCTCGGCAGCATGATTGCGGCAATGGTGCGGAGCGCGAGCGCGTGGGCCGCCGCCGCCTCCTTCTGCGAGCATGTAATGCTCGCGAAGGAGGTGGCGGAGCGCCCGGGAGAGACTTAGAACTCTCCCGGTCCGCCGAGCCCGCAACTTGCTCGCCGCGCGTCGCAGGCAACTCAGGCGCCGGAGGTCGCTTAACGACCTCCGTCCTCCATGAGCGCAGGCCTGGGGGTGGCGGGTGAGGCCACCTGTCACCCCAGCAGAAGCAGGCCGGGACGGTGGGGCGACTAGCGCCCCTCCCCCAAACCGGGGCAAGACGGGGACACCGTGGTTCCTAAACCCGAGGGGGCCATCTCGAAACCGGAGATGGCCCAGGGTCAGTCGGGGTGCGAGGGATATGCTCTATGGGCAACCTTACACCCCGGCGTCTGTAGACCCGAGACGGCGTGCGGTTTTAGTCGGTTCAAGCCCGACATAACCACCCCCGCTGGCACGCGGGGGGGTATCCGAAGGGATTTCCGCACGATAAAAAAAAAAAAAAAAAAAAAAAAGGTCGTTACATATGAAATTGCCGTTTTTCTTGAAGAAATTGGAGGAAACCCAATTTTCAGTAGGTTTTAGGAATGACAAATCCAAATTTTATGATTTTTTTGTGTATGAATGAGACAACATTAAGCTAACAAACAGCAACTTTTATGTAATACGAAATTTATAATCAAAATGGATAGCATTTAGGAATTACTGTTTTTAGGGTTCCGTTGCCAAATGGCAAAAAACGGAATCGTCCGTATGTCACAGCCACTTTTTTCCTAAACTATAAGATCTATGCTGTTGAAATTCAGTTGCTATTCAGTTCAGGAAAAAATGATATTTGAAACCTCAATATCATTTTTGAAGATCCATATCCATATCCATAGATACAACACACGTATGGGTTTGATGAAAAATTTTTTTTTGAGTTTCAGTTCTAAGTATGGGGACCCCAATATTTATTGTTTTTTTTTCTATTTTTGTATGAAAATCTTAATGCGGTTCACAAAATACATCTACTTACCAAGTTTCAACAGCATAGTTCTTAAAGTTTCGAAGAAAAAAAGTGACTTGTTTTGACGAATGTATAAGGGTTTCGTTTTTTGCCATTCGGCAACGGAACCCTAAAAACTAGTTGTTACACGCGGCTCCACCCGCGTGGAATTTAGATCCCGTTCCCGTACCCCATGGGAATGTATACCATGGATACTAAAGTAACCTATATGTTTTTCCAGGCTATAATTTATCCATTTCGCCGTTCGAACGTGATTGAATAACAAACAATCCAATATCTTCACAAACTTTCACATTTATAATATAGGGAAGTGTATTATGTACGCTTATTACAATGATTAGTTTCGAGATTATCTCGCTATATCTAACTCAAAAATGACTTAATAAACATAGTATTCCATATTCAAATGTAGGTTGAACCCATCTGTATATGCATGGAGTAGATTAGCGAGTGTCCAGTTTAGTGGCAGCCCGACTGGCACTTAGCCGACGGTCACCGTAATCCGGTTATAACGTTTAATCGACTCTCACCGTCACGTTCTCATCGATATGGCTACCACTTTAACCGATATCGAGTTATAGAATCCCCTGTAATCGAATGACGTTGTTAGTGATGATGAAGAGCGCTGATATGAACAGATGTCAATTAAAAATAAATCGTTAAATTTAGGAACGGTCACAAACATATTAAGTAATAGACATTAACTCTGTCTGTCCCTCGGTGTGCTTAGATCTTTGAAACTACGCAGAAGATTTTAATGCGTATTTTAATAGATAGAGTGCTCAGGAGGATATAGATATATGTATAATACATGTATAGTAAATCACGCAGGCGAAGCTGCTAGTGTCTACTAGTACCTAATAAAACACAACGTACTGTTTATCTATAGCACAGACTAGTTAAAATACAATGTTCAAAACAGCCCGACTTAGATGGAGAAAACATATATTCAAATCACTATACATGTCGTATTTATTTAATATTAGAAAAGTCAACAACCGGGAACAGGACTTGAAATACGTCAGAACTTTCTAGAAAAAACTATTTTTTAAATGTACAAAATATCGTTTATATTATAATGTACCCCGCGTTATCAAAAAGAAATCTTATTAGAATTCATTGCAATATAATTTACTTAGAAAATATAATCTAAAAGTTACGGCGAATCCGGTAGGGCACCAAGAAAACCATTTCCATCTTTTTATGTCTATTTGTATATATGATCACATCTGAATATCATAGTTAATGTATAACTGCGACCAGCAGTGTTATAAATAAAATAACTTAGCCTGCATTTTATAACGAGCTAATTATTCGGACGTGTGAGCATGTCGAGCGGTAGTACCATAAATATCAAACGCAAACACGGTATTAGCACCGGTCACGCTGCACCTTGTTTGACTACGGCCTAAAACAACATGCGTTTGCGACCACCGACTGAATTTGTTACTGCCGGTCACTCGCTGACTCAGCCTTTGCGACTGTACAGTCAAAGAGAAAGGCTTACTGAAAACACAAACAAAGTACATCATACTGATGTATCTTCGAGTACTACATTCATCCATACTACAAATACTCGCTTGTGAACTAATATATCTATACAATAATATCAAAATCCCTCTTTTTAACTAAGTGAATTATAAAAGGAAACCTTTAAATGCGAGAAAAAGTCTATCATACTGATTAATATTAAAAATATTAATAATACATTAAAAATAATAAAATAGTTATATTAAAAAACATCTCCGTAACTACAAAATTTCAATTAAAATATATGAGGATTATATATATTGTAAGTAATAATTCCTTTATTTTAACATTTAAAAACCTTCAACGCAGCTTTTATTTGCTATATCGAAAGTAAATTCTCTCTGTGATTATTTTCATCACCTTAAAACTGAACTAAAAGACGTATTTTAGGCCTTACCAATGATTCTGAGTATTCCTGTTGAATTTAAAACCATTTCTTTAATATATTGCCAAACACTTTTCTATCGGACTGTACAATACGTGACTAAGCCTAAACAGCGCCAAAAGCTGAAGTACTTTTTATTTAAAATAATATTTTATTTGACAATTAATTCGAACGTAATAATTTAATTCGAATAAAGATATTATTTTAGGAGATGTTAATCTGTGTCTATATTTATTTTTATAGGACTAATTTTTATTAACTTTGCATAAATATTTGTGTACAGATTGGTTGCGCATGGAGAATTATAGGGTTAACTCAATCGTCTACTGTAAGGTCTACAAAAAATAATGATCTCGTGTTTTTATCTTATTTCAAGGATTACAAACAACATTTATACAATTAATATTTCCAAGCCTTTAAAAGTACAAGTGATAAATTTATTGCAATATGTGTAGCAAGATCCACCAAGTGCCATCAATCAATAGGATAAATAGTAATTTAATATTACTATTATTCTCATGAGCATGGCCATGAAACGCTGTTTAGTGTGGTATGAGAGCCATAGCCTCCTTGGCGGGGATCTACATGAATAGTTATCTTTTTTATTGGCAGTTATTTCAGTAGTTACATCAAAAGTTTAAACTTTGGAGCCGAGGTCCGCTTATTGTTTTTGATTGGTATGTCAGCTTTTCTAGGAGGAACTGTCGCCTGTCCTCCCGACCCTGAGAGAAAAGCCTTTATTTATAGCTTATTTGACCCATAAGACTGTCAAACTTTTCAACTTTTCTATTAGTTTTTAGAGATAATTTTTTCCGTTTCAACTTAATTTATTACTATTTATTTTACAGACTACAAATTAATTCAATAAATAATACAAGAAATATGGAACTGCTATTATGGCATGTCAATAAATTTTCACCTAGGGATGATTCAGAACACACACCAATTATCGGCTTGTTTGCCAACGCTATATTGGTCAAATATTACCAATTAACTATGAATTTACAACTATCGACTTATGACACGTGTTTGAATGCGAAACACGCAAAACTTGGAATTCAAAGCGTCAGTCGATTTTAGCTAATGTGCGTCATGTCAACATATTGTTTGTTAGAAGCGTGGACAAAGCCTAAACAAACAGTCATTACTCCCGACGCCAGAGGACGATCGTACGTGATCACTGTCCCGACAATCACATCGGATCATATCATGTCACGCGTATGTTATCACTGTTTGGGCATTAGCAGTCATTTGTTTTAATCGTGACTCCGAATTTCACATCAACTTGCGGCAAATCATTCGAATCGTTTCACATTCACTCTGTTCAATTTTGATGAACCTAGATTATGATATTGACATTATGAATATTCACTGTTAGACATTAGCTGTATTTTATACCCTGTTTAAACTACGTTAGCCTAATATTGTTGAAAGCTTACACAAATACTACACATTGAAATAAAACTATTTTTAATGATTCGAGGTACCATTCGGTTATAACTCCGGTCCATTTATCTTTATTTTGTCTCAACGTATATATCCCGTACAGTCCCATTTCAATTTTTACATACTGGTTGGACTTTTTCGAACTTAGGCTTTTCTTTTATTCTTTTTAACTGTATTTTATCTCTTCTCCTTACTCCTAACACACTTCTGTATATTCCATTCGGACATATATTAATAGTATTTTGTTGTTGCTCTGTTAATGTCTAAGTTTGGCATGTGTATGTTAGACATGGAAAGATGCAAACATTGAAAAACTTTCGCTTCACCGACATTGGCATTTCTTTATTTTTCACTAGCTGCGTGAGCTGGCTTCAGATCATCTCCAACGCAGCTGAAAATATCATGGGCGAAATAGCGTCTCCTTGGTGGAGGCCCCTTTTTATTGGGAACTCATTACCTATCCTTTCCAGTGTTATTTATGCAGTACTGTTCCCGTAAATAATCTTAAGTATGCAATTTTATTTGGGCAGTACTTTTCCCGTAAATAATCTTAAGTGTACATATTTACTTGTTGTATTTTGACGTATCTATAGTTCATAGATTTCGTACAATCGTCGTAATTTCGGTATTTACTATTTCAGAGAATAAGTTGGTTAGTTTAGGGACAATCACAAGCATTGATACGCTAAAAAGTTCATTGGTGATTTAATGGGATCCGGTGTTTTTCCTAACTTCTGCGTTTTCAAAGCTCTTCTTATTTCTTCACTCAGAACAGGTGATATAGGTTCAGACTCTTGCGTGTCACCAGTCGCACGCAGTCTTAGTACGTTAATCAGTTTTACTTTTATATAGGTCCTTAAATTATTCCGTAGCAATATTTAATAACTCTAATCTTTTGCTAGTGCATTTTTCCTGTTTATTCTTCATGTTTAGCATCTAATCTTTCTATTCTACTTCTTAGAACGCTTTCTTTACTCTCCCTGTTTCAATAATTTGGCAAGTCTTTAATGTTTGTGCTTCCTATCTTTCCTTTCTGCAATCTCTTTATGTTTATCTTCATGTGTTGTACCTTGTAGAATCATTTTTCTTTCCTTAAGTAGTTGAGCTGTTTCGGGGGATAGTATTGGTTTATTATTTCTAAATAGTTTTATCAGAATTTCTTAAAAGTTGTTCATTAGCTCCGCTTTGATTTTCATGTTTACATAGGGTACCGAGTCAGTTTGTAACCTTCTGCTTTTCTTTAAATGTGTTCCTCGTAACGTCGCCCGAATCATTTTATGGTCTGAATAAAAATTTAATTTGTGTATAATTGACAGGTCTTTAAAAACTTTTAGTTTATTGGTCGTAATATAATCGATTTCGTTTCTATAGGGTCCACCTGGGGAAGTCCACGTTGATTTCTTATTCTTTTTCTTTTTGTAGATATTATGCACATGACGATGATGTGAAAATATCACGCCAGATTAATTCTAAGACGGATGCAGAGTTGACTGTTGCAAAAAGATCTTGACCGAATAAATGACTGTTATGTTATGGATAACAAAATGTTGTTGAACGCTTCAAAATGTCTACATATTCGATTCACTAAGAAACGTATTCGTAACATCACAGAGATTTATTTCTATATTGGAAAAGATGAACTACATTACCAGAATATAATTAACGGGGCCGCTACAATACTTTCATTAAACGTAACTCGAAGGATTTTAAACAACTTTCCTCAAAAATGCTACTCTATAATACACTGATGAGAAGTATACTAGAGTTCGGCAGTATTGTCTGGAACCCGCAGTATGCCGTTCATATACAGCGCATAGAATCGGTCCACAGAGCCTTCACTAGACATCTGGGATTTTCACTCCTGGGCTCCATCCTAGATATCCATACCAGGAACGGTTGGCTTATTTTAAATTACAACTCTTAAAGACATAAGAAACGTTATAGACTTGAGGTTCTAGCAGAACCTGGCTAAGGGCTCATTACAAGGACTGAGACTTTTGGAGCCCACAAAGACATGCGTTCCAAGACCAAATAGCAGGTTTAGGAATAACTCTCCATTTTTCAATGTGCCACAACACAGAACTAACCTAGGTGGTCATGCTCCTTTAGCTAGGTTGTAGTAGGTCCTTTAACTACGATTGTATGTTATAGTAACATAATTCATATTTGGTAAGGGAAGCTTAATCTTGAGAATTGCTATTCTTTCGGATATTCCCTTCAATTCCTCTATTCGGTCAGAACATTTTCATTTTATCAAAAAACTGACAACATATTGCCCTAGTGTTTTTCTTTGTGATGTAGTAGGTATATACTTTCCGTGGTCTTCTTTTCCTTCTCCTAGTCTTCTTATTTCACTCATTCCAATTATATCCCATTTCATTTTAATGGTTTCTTTTCTAATTCTTAGTTCAATAAGTTTCTCCAGAGTTCCCAATGATCGTATGTTAAATGAAGCTATGTGTACTACGTAGTTTTTTATATATCTATCCTTAGAGAGTTTAGGTCATTTTCCTCCACGATGACCAGTCGGCTTGAGGGAGACATATGTTGAGAGAAAGTAAATAGACCAGAATTATAACCGAATGGTACCCTAGAAGGTAGAAAAAGTAGGTGAAGACAGCTAAAGCGATGGGAAGTCGATTCGAAGAAAGTAGGAGGTCCAGAATGGCTAGGTACAACAAAGGATAGACACAAGTTGAAAGCCTTAGAGGACATCATTGAATTTAGAATATGTTAATTAGTTATTAGTTTTCTTACCTCCATTTTTCAATTTTTTAATATTTGTCTAATATGTTAAAAATAACAGCAATAAAAGCTTATCTTATTAATATTACATTATTATTATTTACACTGAACCCGAAGTTGCGTTTCTCCCCGTGACCATGATTGCTGAAAAGCAACCGAAATTTCGGGTTCAGTGTAAATAATAAACTAACATCAAATAAATCGCAATAGAATCCGTTAATGTAGTATATATATTTTACTGAATTAATTTGATGCCCGGTAGATGGCAATAGGCTCGCCCCCTATTACATTGGGATATTAACATAACTGGCGAATCGTGGGTGTGTAATACACCTCTGCCTACCCCTTCGGGGATACAGGCGTGATGTTATGTATGTATGTAATTTGATTAATTAAGTAAAACGTGAAAACTCCGGTTAAGTTTTTTTATACCACTTAGGTGGCCGACAAGCACACGGACCACCTTAATGTCACCTACGGGTACTTGTAAACGCTCGTAAATATCTTCTTTTATATGAAGTTAATATTTTATTTTTCATTCATAGACCTACAATACCCTTACGTCAAATTAGTAGGTATGGAAAATAGATCATTTAAAAATGGAAGCCGACAAGGCCTAGTTACAGTTTATCCACTATAATCAGCAATCAATTTACACATGCTGTTCTGATGACGTTATCAAAAGGAAACCCAGTGGGGATCGCGTTATAATGAGACCCTCGCTACTGTATCATACAATAAAAACAGCCTATTAGTATAATTAAGGTACAACAAGCATGGTGGTGGTAGAGTCATATTTTTTTCCAGTACAAATAGGTTGGTTGATTGAAGCAGAGAAGTACAATCCTCTCACTGAATATGAGCTTCAAGCAGCAGTATGCTAATATTGTATAGTCTGTGAGAGTACTAGAGTTCCTAAGCCTACTCTTTCCCTCTGTAGGTGTCAACGAGTGTCACATCTGACACTGCTAGCTTTCATAGGTCATAACAGCTTACTACCAGGTGGTTGTGCTACGTATTTCTTTGCTACTTTAGTAATACTAAAACTTATCAGATTTCATTGAGTTGAACAATTTTTGACACTGTATTTCTGTTTGGACTCTGTTAAATATTGATATATTTTTTTTTTCATTATTTTTACTTTTTCTTAAGACAATGTAGACAAATAGAGTTGAATTTAAAATTGGAAATTACCTTCTAAAGCGGCAAGTAGTTACTTGTAGTAGATAATTACAAATAGAGGCGAGTTGTCGAACTAAATAAATTCTAGCAAAAGCTACTCCTTGCTTTAAAATGACACTCTAAACAAGCTTAACATAGTGCCATGTCACTAAATATTATCAAGACTACAATGTCGCATCAGAAAACAATATCTTGCAACTTCATTTAGGATGCAGCGAGGTGGCCGCCCGGCGCGATCGTTCGTAGCCGCAGCAGTCCGAACTAGGATGCGACGCGACGCGTACCGAATGACTGATTGTCTGCACGTGCTTGGATGAAACCACGGTCACTGTTTACTGGTAGGAAACATTATGACACTTGCACATGTTGGGAAAGGATATGTATGTAGGGAATTATAGGCAAATATTATTTTAGGATTGTTCTGTGTAAAGAGTCCTCTATACTTACGCACTTCTTTAAACTAATTTAATATAATTCATTACAGTAATGAAAGTACTATTAGTACTAATTAGCAACTAACATTACAAATTATTAATTGAAAACAACGAATAAGATGACGAAGAAGTTTCTTTTGTAGGAATCAAGCAATTATTTTATACTTGAGCTACTTCGGTCACATGGACTAATTGTTTGAAATTAAATAATTTTCACCCACGAGAAAGGTAGTAAAAAAATATATTTCGTCCTTGTACAGATCATGTGTACCAAATTACAATCCGGTAGACCAATTTTGCGTGATTGTGTGATACTGAAAAATCTTAAACGTGATTGAGAAAAAAAAAAACGTACTTCACCATTTTTATTATATTTATATTCTCCTTTTAATGAAATCCAACAAACCTTTATGTTATACAACAAAATGGCAACTTATCAAAGTGAAAGCAAACGGCTTAATAAATCACTAAATGATTAAGTAAACAAACGAAAAACTGGGCTGTCACACGCACGCCCCTTCCCCCGAGATCGGTGTAAGTTGCCCGAACTGACCCTAAACTTAACCAGTAAATACTGAAACCGCACAAACTATCAAAAACTTGGACACTATTCCCACTTGTGAACAACTGTTGTTTAAACTAAAATAACTTAGTTATATAGACTGGCATATATCCTCTCGGTTATAAGAATGTTTATACAGTACTAGCTGTGCCCCGCGGCTTCGTCCTCGTGGCACCCATTTGTCCCATAATACATATCCGTAATTTAATAGTTTTACAATAATGTATTAAAAAAAACCCGATCTGTTGACATTTACGATTACGGCTCCGCTGTTCTAGGTAGTAGCGTGATGATATAATCTATAACCTTAAAAATAATTTTTCAATTCGTAGAAGTAGTTCCTAAGATTAGCGCGTTCAACCAAACAAAGAAACTTTTCAGCTTTATAACATTAAGTATAGATACATCTCTGACATATTCAATTAAGCTGTTAATTTACATCATTATTCGAACATCAATCCAGCTTTAGTATAGACTCTCTTATAGTTACTGAAGTTTTAATTTCCATACCTACGGGGACATGCTTTTTAATTACCTGATTACCACCACAGATTACTAAATAGTTACTACGTAATTACCACTTCAAAACAAGTATGAATTAAAGACACATCGAAATATCTACACCATACATCAATTTATTGCATTACTGAATACGTACCTGTAAATTCTTCACCTATCAGCATAGAGAAGTACAGTTCAGCCACGTAGAAATTTCCACGTTACACTGAACTAAGCTGAGCAGCAGACGTTGACTGAAGTAACAGATTCCAGTTGGTTATGTTGGTATTGCACGAACTACTTCTAAATTCAATTAATCATAGTTCGGATTAGTTCCCCTTTGTAGACCTGCGGACCAGACGTGACTATCTTGTGTAACAGCTTTTCGATCACTATTTGCAACTATTGTTATTTTACCAAGTTTATGTAGCGTATATATCTATATTGCAAACGCATCAACATTTAGATAGATTTGATTCATTAGTTTAATGTTAAACCAATATTTATACCCTATATTATTTAATATACGGAAAAGCTTTAAAAATAATTACATTAGTATTGTTTGAATATATGGGAACCCACCAAATTTCAGAACCCACCCAGCCTCACCTCCGAGCCAGGACACCTGCTGATTGATGAGTAGATAATAACTTTTAATCTTATCAATTACTAACAATCGCTTCGCTTCGGTTTATTTAAGTTTTTTACCCGACTGCGTTTAACTCAAGCTATCATAATTTACACATAATATTATACGTCCATCAGAATAGCCTATGACCATCGGAGGTAATGTACCTTTAAATTACCTTTCTGAATTTTAACTGAATTTGATACAAAATCAATTTTATTTGGCAAGAATCATCACCGAGACCAGTGACTCAGAATTTACATTCAACTGGATTGAACCACAGAACAAAAGAGAGCTCTCAATGCATTTTTCTTCATATTCCATGTAAACCAAACCTCAACTTTTTTAGTTGAGTTTAGTATTAAATAAATCAGGTTGCTATTCTAGAGCAGACAATTTGAGGATACAAAACTTATTTTGCCATAAATCAGTTCCAGAGTTTGAGCTGCAAAATGTTGAACAATTTAAATAAAAAATTGAATATAGTAAAATAAATAAGCAAAACAAACAAAGCTAAAAAGATAGTAACTGCTTGGCTACTCAAGCTGGATTATGAAGGATCTGAAACCCTACTCAAATTCATAGAATAAACCACAACTCATTCCACATTGCACAGTCGCTCGCACTTCACACCAATTCCAAGTCACCAACACATACTCGAAAATAAAATAAAAAACCCTGTCGTCCTTTAATATGTTCACATAAGTCTTAAATATAGTTTCAATTTATACTTATTCTTATATTTAAAATAAAAATGGTTTTATATCTTACCTGTATAATGTGCACGATTCACAAAGTACAACGTATGTGTTAGTTCATCGTTTGAGCACTGACTCCCAAAATACGAGTACAGGCTTCAGCCTAGTTTGGGAACCAGTTACAGTACTTTCATGTGAAAATATAAAACATCTTAGTTTTAAGATTTTCATTGTCACTTTATTTTTAGACAATAAACCATTTATTATTATTAGTCTGTAAATAAAGCAACTTCAACGTGTAAATATGAGGGTATTCTGGCAGTTGCTGGATGCAGCAAGCGGAAGACATGGCGCTATGGCGCTCATTAGGGGAGACCTATATCCAGCAGTGGACTAGTATAGGTTGATGATGAGTCTCTAAAAATATATTCAGTAATATTTCGGAAGGGCGATAGTTGGCAACGAGGCAAGAGATGAGTTTTCGAAGTGCGTATTAGCTACGATTATCACTTACCACGAGGTGGACCATGGAGTGTAGACAAATTGATAGTCTATTAGAGGAATCGCTTCGAAACGAACCGTTTTCTAGTAGTTATCAATGAAGCTCGTGATACTTCGGTAATTATAATAATAAAAGAAAATAATTCACTTAATTTTTGTAGTCACATTTATAATTATATCAATCTCTTACATTACTGAACGTTTCCACTGGCGTTATCGATAAAAGAATGCCACTTTGCTTAGTGGCCCTAGGGGCTCAGACAAAGCAACATTCTACTAGTGGAATCGCTTCGAAGTGAAACCTTCAAAAGTCCGAAATGTATGAAAGTGACATTATTTGTCGACATGTCACGTTATAGCCAAATGAATGTGACTTTGTTCAGACCCCCTGGTCCTTATTTACTAACTCAGTAGTTCAAAATGCGTAAAACTTTTATGTTGTAATATAAGTTCTGCTCAAACAAAATGTTCCTTTTCATACAATCACGTTCACCCTCGACAATTAATCTCACTCCAAATAATAAAGCTACTTCAACGTGAAAATATGAGGGTATTCTCAAGATATCAGTTATAAATTCCCGCCAATTACAAAGTTAGCTCAACTTCCGTTGGTCAGTACTCGAAAGGCCAACTAGTTAATTCGTAGTGTAGCCCCGTCGGGAATCGAACTCCGGACGTCGGGTAAGTAGCAGATTTATTAAGAGGCTATTCCTAAATACCGGCGGGTAGAACTTGGCTTTAAAATTGAATCACGGTTTAGTTTGCAACTAAGCCTTCTAAATTCGAGCTTTGTCTGTTGCAGATACGGGCTCCGTTTAACTGAAGTTTATGTTTGAATTGTATAGTGAATGTTGTTTAGTTAATAACGGTATATAAGTTTAGTTTTGGGAAAACAGACGCGTATATAACGTGTTTACTAATCTTTTAAATAGTTGCAAAATGTAAGAATAGAGCTATACGTGTATCAATTTTGATATATTGAAAACCTTTTCTGGATGTTTTTGTAAAGAACCGACCACCCACCACTACCTTCAGTACAGACAACCACATTTGTAACCATTGGGTTACAAATATATTAATAAACTAACTGTTGCCCGCGGCTCCGCCCGCATGGAATTCTGATCTCGTTCCTGCTTTCTATAGGAACCTATTCCAGGGACAAAAAGTATTTCCAGATAATAATCTATCGCTAGATATACGAAATTTCAGCGAGATCTATTCAACCGTTTTTGCGTGAAAGAGTAACAAAACAAACTTCCATACTTACAAACTTTCGCATTTATAATATTAGTGGGATTCTTTTGTTAGTTGACAGTATAAAGCCCTTATATATATTTATAAATCAATACTCAAATTAAAGTGTAAAATAATATTTTAATGACACCATACCATCTTGCATTCCAAAAAGGGTAAGAAATCATAATAAAAAGACCTAAGATATCGATAAAGAAGCGGTTACAAGACTTCGCTACCGTATTGAATCAAAAAAATATATTTTGTAAGTATTTTGAAAAGTCAATCCTTTTATTGCAGACTTACAAATCAAAAGGCTCATAAAGAAAGGCGAACAACTCAGCACTAAGTATTTCTTTCATCGGAGTCGAAGTTGCGAGTCGGAATTTCCTGAGTGGTGAAGGAGGGGTTTGGGAGGGGTTCGGGAGAAAAGAGGGAGCGGAACTGCCAACGACTTCCTTTACTTCATGTAACTGCAGTCAGACAAACGGGTTTGTCATGCATTCTTTGTTTGTACAGATTATTTCCTTAACAATTGAATTCTGGGATATTTACGTGATGTTTACCAATCAAAAGTGTTTATTTAACTATATCAAATGCTAAACGCGATTCGAACCCACATTCTGCAGTTTAATTCACTGTTTTATATTTTAAACAATTATATAGTTAGAAAATTTTGTCTATTTGACGTTACGTCATCATGTATGGTATTCGAAATGATGATCGCAATTTGACATAAAAACGAACACGCAATCTTAAAGTATTTTAAAATAAACGGATTGTAGTGATTATTTATTTTAAAAACGACGTCTGGTCATAGAGTAATAAATAGTTACTACGTAAGTCTGGTGCAGTATACGGATGAAGCCGTATTATCAATCCTGCGTACCTTTTTGCGGAAATCACTTCGGATAACCCCCCGCCGGCCAGCGGGGGCGGTTATGTCGGGCTTGAACCGACTAAAACCGCACGCCGTCTCGGGTCTACAGACGCCGGGGTGTAAGGTTGCCCATAAAGCATATCCCTCGCACCCCGACTGACCCTGGGCCATCTCCGGTTTCGAGATGGCCCCCTCGGGTTTGGGAACCACGGTGTCCCCGTCTTGACCCGGTTTGGGGGAGGGGCGCTAGTCGCCCCACCGTCCAGGCCTGCTTCTGCTGGGGTGACAGGCGGCCTCACCTGCCACCCGTTAAGCGACCTCCGGCGCCTGTGTCGCCTGCGACGCGCGGCGAGCATGTTGCGGGCTCGGCGGGCCGGGAGTGTTCTGAGCCTCTCCCGGGCGCGCTCCGCCATCTCCTTCGCGAGCATCACATGCTCGCAGAAGGAGGTGGCGGCGGCCCACGCGCTCGCGCTCCGCACCATTGCCGCTATCATGCTGCCGAGCGAGAGGACTCCCACCCCGATGGCTGCCACGAGGTCCCGCCTCGGCACCTCCCACGCCGGGCAGTCCGCCAGCTTGTGCAGCCCTGAGTCCTCGCTCGCATCACAGTGATGACACTCAGGCGTTGTTGAAAAAATAAATGTGTACCTACCTATTATGTTGAGGAACAAAATTTCCCTTTTCATATGAATTAGTTTGCAAACTTATATGAAGTACATAAATAAATCAACATTATACAATACATAAACAATTTGCCCACGAAACAATTATGAGTTTGTTAGCCGATCCGGCAAAACTAAAACATAACAAGGGAACAACGTTATGTATACAATCCCGGACCAATATTGATTTCAGTTTAACCGACAATATAATCAACTCTAATTTGTATAAAGTTTCGACAAGGAGTACAGAAGATAAATAGCCACTTGAAATAACTTGTTATTATTACGGGTTAACTATATTATATGATTAAGACATTGAGGCGATGATGCTATAATATGAAATGTATATATATAAATGCAAAATTTCGGAACCTTATCTTCTGAAAATCCATGTCACTAACAACATTTAAGGCCCTGTCTGGACGTAAGCTACCATAATTATGCTTATTTTTTGTTTCTAAGATTATTTCTCTTTCTCTCTAAGATTACTGATGCTAGACAGTTGTTTTTTTTATATATACAGCTAATTATCTACTGTTCACGCACATTCAAATACGTTTTGGATAAATAGAGCAGTTTCTTGTTAAAAAAATTGCAAAGAAACACTCTTTGAAATAAATTTTTCGTTTCAGTAAAAATATCGCTAAAAATATTGAGATACAATATTTTTAGCGATGACATATATATTTTTTGTTACAAATATAAAGAAAATTTAATCAGCTAGTGGAATATCTACAAATTAACATCCTCAAATCCGTCATATTTTTTAAATGATTTATTTATTCGTTTGCCGCCAAACAAATCAAAATGTTTTTGAATGTGCGTGAACAGTAGATAATTAGCTGTATATATAAAAAAAACAACTGTCTAGCATCAGTAATCTTAGAGAGAGAGAGAAATAATCTTAGAAACAAAAAATAAGCATAATTATGATAGCTTACTTCCAGATACACCCTCGTTATTGCGCGGGGAGCAACGTACCGAAGCGCGGCACTGAAGGCCACGGCAGGGGTTGCTCAAGTCGTGGGTCGAGTACGGCGACTGGGACTCAAAGTGGCTCTCCACAAATCCGAGGCTATGTGTTTTCACGGACCTCGGAGGGGGCCATCTGCGGGAACCAGCATAACCGTAGGGGGCGTAAGCATCGGCATCGAGCCCACGATGAAGTACCTTGGGCTCGTACTCGATAGCCGATGGGACTTCGGACCTCATCTCCGAAGTCTGGTCCCGAAACTGAGGGGGGCTGCGGCCGCGCTATCGCGGCTGATGTCCAACGTTAAGGGACCCAACGCCCCCACTAGGAGACTGTACCTGGGGATCGTGCGAAGCATGGCCCTATACGGAGCCCCCGTATGGGCGGAGACTCTGGCGGCCCGCAACGTGGCTGTTCTAAACAGCCCGTTAAAGGCGATGGCCGTCAGAGTCATCAGGGGGTATCGCACGATCTCCGTCGAGGCGGCATGTCTCCTAGCCGGGACCCCTCCATGGGACCTGGAAGCGAGACCCTTTGGGCTGCTGTACCATTGGCGCAAGGAGGCGCTGGAGCGGGGCCATAGGCCGGAGCCCCGAGAAATCAGGGCTCAGCGGTCCCTGCTCCGCCAGGAACTCATGGAGACATGGAGGGTGCAACTTGAGCACCCAAGGTGGGGGAATCCACCATTGCGGCGGTGAGACCGATCATGAAGGAGTGGTTGGAGGGACCATGGGGACCTCTTCTACCGGATGTGCCAGATGGTTACCGGACATGGGTGTTTCGGTAAGTATCGGTGGCGCATCCACCGGGAGACAACGAAGACACGGCGCTCCACACGTTGGTGGAGTGCCCTGCGTGGGCGAGTCAACGCCGGGATCTCGTTGCGGTCCTGGGCGTGGACGTCCTCTCTTTGGAGACCATAATGAGGGCCGTGGTCTCCGACGGGAGCAAGTGGCACGCCGTCGCCTCTTTCTGCGAGCAGGTAATGCGTGCGAAAGAGACGGCGGAGAGAGAGCGGGAGAGAACCCTACCCCCCGAGTTTCGCAGTCTGCGGTCTGTTATGTTTTAGTTTTGCCGGATCGGCTAACAAACTCATAATTGTTTCGTGGGCAAATTGTTTATGTATTGTATAATGTTGATTTATTTATGTACTTTATATAAGTTTGCAAACTAATTCATATGAAAAGGGAAATTTTGTTACTCAACATAATAGGTAGACCGCAGACTCATCTACGCCCGGGACTACCGACCTCCATGATCGGGGCCTGAGGACGGCAGTTGGCCGACTCGCCGTCCTTACAGAAGCAGGCCGTGGCGGAGGCGGTGTCGTGTGTGCCCTACACACGCCTGCCAACTCACCGAAGCGGGATAAAACCCGACCCCACCAGGCGAGGCCGCGGTAGCGGCCAAGGTCCGCCGGCAACCCTGGGGTTATCCTTTCGAGAGCTTATCCGGGGTGCCCGGTAACGGACACTTGGGGAGGACACCGTGCGGTTTTAGTCGAGATACGACATAACTACCCCCGCTGGCCAGCGGGGGGGTATCCGAAGGGATTTCCGCACGTAAAAAAAAATGAAAAACGTCCAGACAGGGCCTTAAACATTCGCGTTCCATGATTAAGGCGATCATGGCAGGTCAGCCTGTGACCACGGCTAGTGTAACGTGGTCGAAACGTAAGGGAATTCAAAAGTATTATATTTATACCTACCTATACATGATCGCGTTAATTCCCGTTAACATTATTGTGTATCCGTGTCACTTTAAGTAAAAGAATTTAAAAAACAGCCTCGTGTGTTTAGGGTCGAGATGCGCACAGTAAAGAGCTGTGTAAGGAAATTGTAATCACTAATAAATAAAGTAATTAATATTAATCTTTTGCAATACCTATTATATACCTATTATAATATTTCACAGTGTAATGTATGGAAAAGTAATGTATTTTTACTATCGTTTAACCAAATTAAGAATTTTCCACAGACCTAAAGGCAGAACGAAATTATTATGTAAATTATAATTAAAACCACGAAGTTAGTGAGTCCTATTATAAAACACATATAAAAATATGCAGATAAGATGTATGGACTAAATTTTAAAACTATTTTATTTTTAATTTATTTGAAATCTTATAAGCAGATTCAAAATAAATTGTACGAGAAATGATTATTTTAAATTGTCACTATGTTATAAATTAGCCATGAATTCATTTAGGTACTTTCTGAAATATGCCTAGTGAAATGAATTTAACAATGACTGACACTCTAAGACAATGTCAGAACAGTGTAACTTGCTATCTTAATATTAATTTCCTGCGTACCTATTTCAATAAGCAAATGTCATCGTTACTACTCCTTGATATAGGGACGGATGTAACAAAACAAACTATGCTCGTACATGTTTGTTTAACAAATAGGTAGACTCATTCAGCCATTGTCTTCAATCAGAGCGTTTATTGATTTTCAGAATCTAAACTTGCTTGACTTAAATTTATCTGACTTGACTATCTTCTCGGTGCAGACCTGTCTAACTAGACCTAAATTGCCATCAGAGGATTAGATCTAGATATGGGTTAACTGGCATGTAACAAACTATTAGCTGTATGGTAACGTCAGGTGGTACAGGTCTCGGTTTGTACTTATATTGTTTGCAACGCACACGATGAAAGTATCTTATTCAATAACAGATGCTTTTCTCTTTCTATTGTGATTTTAAAAAACTAATATTTTTGTTCAATATTCATATCTACTATATTTCAAGAGGCATTTCACCAATTTACGTTTATTTATTTCCGAAAAATAGCCCCACCGCATACATTACCGTATATACTTTAAAATCTTCATGATGGGACTTTCTTTTTACCACTAATATTGTATGAAGGTTAGTATGTATTACTTAAGTTACATAGGTATGCACCACATGAATGCATACTCATTGAACTTAATATTATTATATTGAAACACGATTATACTGAATACAAATAATATGCTCATTTATCCATGTTCTGATGGCAGAGTTGATATGGTTATGTTTGAAATCAGAATATCTATTATTATTTTTTAGAACGATAATTTTAAAATTACATCTACTATTCAAAATTTCATGAAATAAAAATATATTTAAAAAGTATAAGCACCTATTTAAAAATACATTATAATATCTAGGTAGCTTAGTGGTTAAGAAGTCACCCCTAGGATCGAGAGGTACCGGGTTCGAATCCGATACCGGGATCGATACCAAGTTTTATTTTACCTAACCAATTTAGCTTAACTGCATTAGTGAGAACACTAGTAATTTCGGTAACAAGTAGTGCTCTGGTAAAAAAAAACTATTTGTTGTCCTCGCACCATGCATATTATATTGAATGTAAAAAAAATCTTCAGTTACGTATAAAAGCGTCAATTTAGTCACCAATAAAGTTAATATCAGAAATTTATTCCAACGCTACGTCAGAATGTCATTTGATACGTGGTCCAAATTGATGTGAGCCATGTGGCGCGTGATTTGGCCTAATGAAAATCAAACGGGAGATGGCTAGGACATGCATATATTTAGATACCGGGACGTTCCCATGATTAATTAGGCTCTCTTCATATAAATGGATATTGTGAGTCATAGTATTTGACCTCGTTGGGTTAATCAAACACCAGGGCTTACATTGTAAACTAATATTACAAGTTAAATAATAGACTTGTACCTTAGAAAATCAAACATACCTAATTTTTTTTTCATACCATTTGGGAAGCAGTTACCGTGAACTATGGATGTGTGCAACACCATGGGCGTCACACTCGGGCTCCTATCGCTGAGATATTCCACACTGCCTGAAACCACTGGATCGTCGACGATCCTCAGCGCCCGTTTTTGCACTGAGTCAAACAGGTCAAGTTGGTATGCAGGTGCCAGGGCAAAAAAAAGGTGACAGCAGTACTCCAAGTGAGGCCGGACTTACGACTTGCGAAGAAGTCTTTGCCCCGCAGTGAAGTACTGCTTCGCCCTTTTGAGCACTCAGAGTTTTTGGATACCAACTTGACCTTGTCTTCCAAATGACTGCGGTACTGCACATCGCTGGAGCTGTCGACACCGAGGATCCCGATACTTTTGGAGATGGTGTGTGGGTTTAATTTAATTGGTCTCAGTTCTGGTAAAAGGTCTCGAATTTGATTTTGATACATACCTATATTCCTATGTTTTTTGTTAGGAAATTTTCAGTAGCAGTACGGAGTGAAAAACTACCCGATTGATAGTAATTGACTCGTCTCTATTACGTAAGTCCGGAAATATGGCATAATGTTCGTTAATATACCTCTACTTCAGAAAATATATTCATGAGTGAGTGATTATTTAAAAAACTCTAGATATCATCAAATACATTTGCACTATTACAACATGAGGAAGTAATTAACAACAAATCCGTATATTTAACCTCCGTAAATAAAATTTGAGAAAGATGTGATCTAAATATCTCTAATTAACAGAAAACACCTATTTCCATTTCTCTTTTGCCCAATCGTCAATATAATATCATCCATCAGAGGTGTTTCTAGGCAAAAAAAATTTTTATTTATTTAGTTTTATTTTATTTAATATATAATCAGTTTTGAATTATTTCAATCTAGCGAAAAGGGCTCGGCTTTACAAGGGAATAAATTCGTAAAAATTACCTATAACCCGATTGCAGCGCCACCTTCTGGATACAATGGTAAATATAAGATAGCTATAAAAAGCTTTAAAATTGAATTTCGTGCTTCTTACTTTGAAAATGACGAACTTTCATACACCCGTTCATCCCTTATTTTACTCCCTTAGTAGTCAAATTCTGAAAAACGCTGATACACGTATTCTTATATTTCTGAAAAGATGTACTTGTATGAAATTATTTCTTCTATCTTCAAAGGATCCCATATAAATTTTCGAACTCCTATTTCACCGTCTTAGGGGTAAAATTTAAAAAAATATTGATACACGTGTTTATTCATTTGTAACCAGAAGCAGGTGTATGAAATTTCGAGCTTCTAACTTTGAAAATTAATATATATATTATAAAAAAAAAATTGCCACCTAAGAAGTGAAATTTTCAAGTACCCTTTCTTAGTGGATGCCTAAATCATAATAACATCTACAACCGAAATTCAGGCGGTACAGTCCAGCTGTTTAGGCTCTGCGTTGATGAATCAGTCAATCGGGACACTAATTATATATGTATAGATAGTATGGTGATAAGATAGTCGTTACCCTTATTATGCCAAGGTTACTTGGAATATCGTTTTACTCTTAATATCAGTACCTAATACGAGCCACAGGTTATTCAGCGAATTAGACCTACCAGTGCACTAACTTCTACATGCATAAAAATTTAAATGAAATAAGTGCCCCGCTGTTTTATCAGTAAAAGTTAAATTTCACAAAATCATTTACACCGTGACTGGACGACGTAGTTTTAATCCTAAAGTTAATATTTCAATATAGCATGTAGATGGAATCGTAAAATTCCCCAATATCGTTCACTTTATAACACTGTAAAAGGGAATACACACTCGACGTATAATCAAATACGCCCAACGTCAGAGTCGAGTTGAAATCGAATTTTTTCGCTCTTAAAAATTGCGATCACGTTTCTAATATAGTGAAAACAATATTCTAGTGACCGGGTGATTTTTGCACAGATGCTTGCCCTACCAAATATTATGTAGGTAGGGCAAACTTTTTCATAGCTTTGATATATGAATGTCCCATAAAATATGAGGATGTGATTTTAGATGCGTACAAACTAACAATAATTTGAATACATGAAAATATTCGACCTTGTGACCATTGAACTTCGTCTAATAGGAATAAAAGTGATCATGCTATTTAAAGCCCCAGTAAACGTCTGTACCTTTTTATTGCATTGATTTTTTCATAGCTTAAAGGCATTGCAAACCTGAGTATTTGGTATAAAGTTCAACTTTATACTTCGTGTTCCTGAGAAAAAGGTCTTGATAGACAGACGGACTACGAATTGATCCTATATGGGTGCTATTTTTTCCTTTTGAGGTAAGGAACTCTAAAAAAGGAAACAGAATATCGCAATCAGCTATTTGCGCTGGTAATTAATAATCTAAATAATCCGACTTGACTGACGTATATGTACATGTAAAATCCACTACGGTACACCTACTTATCCATCATAAAAAAAGTATTCTCAACCTAGCTGCAAATTATGATCATAACATTTATTTTATACTTTGTAGTTCCATTTATTGTTAATTTCAGATTCTGTATAAAGTCTGTTATTTAAAGATTTTTGTTTCAAAAAAAAACTGATACAATTGTGTAAACATAAATTAGTTTTTTTTATATTTTCCCGATATCGTTGCTGTATCGTAATTTGAAATCGCACACATCGGTCGCTGTCGTGGTTTTAATGCGCGAAGGGGTCGTTTGAAAAACACCATATCGATCGAACGATATAAAAACGACATTAATCTGCACTTATCTCGGTGATATTATTTAATGACGCGTCATTTCGCGGTTATTTGTAACTTTTATGGAGGTAATAGATCGTGTTCGAAGATGCATTTTAGATAAGGCTCTTTATGACTGATATTATATTATGCGTAAGTGAAATTTCATTACGAAAGGCGTGATCGTTCTGACTCACAGTTTTATGTAGACTCTTATGGGCACACATGTAGTAATAAAATTTATCGGTGAAATTTGTTGCTATATACTCGCGAATGGAGACGTGGGTAACAGTCAGTTTTGTAATAAATATAAGTTACGAACAATATTTTTCACAAAGAGCTATACATCATTATCCGAACAACAATCCCGGTTGCATCCAAAGCTTGTGCACTATGGGACCCAGGGTCTGCTCTACGTCGCCTTCTTTCCGTGAGGAAGACCCCAAGAGGAAAGTTGACACCACAGCCTCGTCCTTAAATAAGCAGTTATGAGGTTGGCTTGTGTCCCAGAGATCTTGGTGGGGCCCCATACACCCTTTTTTCATTTTCCTCAAGGAGTATAAAATTTACGACAAATATCGTTTATCAGTCGTTCCAATTATTTTACAGCAGTCGGCAGCGGCGCTCGATTTGCATGAAATATAAAGGTGGCCACACACATAGTTTCCATTGTTTATAGCGGTCAGTGAACGCGGTCGTTTTGTTCGCTCGTCCCCTTTTGCATTCCTGTCTTCGTACCTTTATTGTCTTACTTCCCGCTCATGACATTGGAATAATATATTTATGAAAGATAAACAAAGAGGATTACAGTTACAAAATGAAATTCAATTGTGTCGGTAAATATTTTACATAAGTTTTGTCATGTTGAGCTTCGCTTGTTATTTTTATGAGAAGCGTCTTAATTCGAGATTGTTTGTGTGAGTAGTGGGTTTACGTTAGTGAATTTGCTTTGGGTGATTAAGCTTAAATAGTTTTGAATGTCAGGCTTATTAAACCAACAAAGCATTTTTAAATATATTTTAAATAGCAATAGTAGACGCCACTTTTAAATGTAACTCAAAGTGTTTGTTAGATTCGATTAAGTTTACCTCAGTATTATCAGTATCAGATCTATGAGTGTATGACACTCCACAAAGATTTTCGTGGGCAGTTAAACCTTACGTACTAGCGTGAATACCCTTTTTTTTTATCGTGCGGAAATCCCTTCGGATACCCCCCCGCGTGCCAGCGGGGGCGGTTATGTCGGGCTTGAACCGACTAAAACCGCACGCCGTCTCGGGTCTACAGACGCCGGGGTGTAAGGTTGCCCATAGAGCATATCCCTCGCACCCCGACTGACCCTGGGCCATCTCCGGTTTCGAGATGGCCCCCTCGGGTTTGGGAACCACGGTGTCCCCGTCTTGCCCCGGTTTGGGGGAGGGGCGCCAGTCGCCCCACCGTCCCGGCCTGCCTCTGCTGGGGTGACAGGTGGCCTCACCCGCCACCCCCAGGCCTGCGCTCATGGAGGACGGAGGTCGTTAAGCGACCTCCGGCGCCTGAGTCGCCTGCGACGCGCTGCGAGCAAGTTGCGGGCTCGGCGGACCGGGAGAGTTCTAAGTCTCTCCCGGGCGCGCTCCGCCACCTCCTTCGCGAGCATTACATGCTCGCAGAAGGAGGCGGCGGCGGCCCACGCGCTCGCGCTCCGCACCATTGCCGCAATCATGCTGCCGAGCGAGAGGACTCCCACCCCGATGGCTGCCACAAGGTCACGCCTCGGCGCCTCCCACGCCGGGCAGTCCGCCAGCGTGTGCAGCCCTGAGTCCTCGCTCGCGTCGCAGTGATGACACTCAGGCATTGGCTCCTTCCTGATCCGATGCAGGTGGTCCCCGAAGCACCCCTTCCCGGAGATCACCTGCGTCAGTCGGTACGAGAGGCTTCCGTGTCGCCTCTCCAGCCAATCCTCCATGATGGGCCTTACCACCGCTATTGCGGCGTGCCCTGCGCTTGGTCGCCCAAGTCGTTCCTTCCACTCCACCACGATGGCCTGGCGGAGCTGGGACTGCACGGCCTCAATTTCTCGAGGCTCGGGGTTCCATCCCTGCTCCCGCGCCTCCTTTCGCCACTGGTACAGTTGCGAAAGGGCTCTCGCTTCCAGGTCCCATGGCGGAGTTCCGGCAAGGAGACTCGCCGCCTCGAAGGAGATCGTGCGGTACCCTCGGATGACCCTGATGGCCAGAACTCGCTGCGGAGCGCGCAGCATCTGCACAGTTCTGGTCCTCAGGGCCTCCGCCGATATTGGGCACCCATACAGGGCCATGGACCGCACGATCCCCGCGTAGAGTCTCCTGCAGGAGTCATCGGGCCCCCTCATGTTGGGCAACAGCCGAGCCAGAGCAAGAGCTGTGCCCTTCAATTTGGGGGCCAGACTTCAGATGTGCTCTCCGAAGTCCCATCGGCCGTCGAGCACGAGCCCCAAATATTTCATTTGGGGCTTGATGCCGATGCGATTTCCTCCCACGATGAGACTGGATCCCTCGGGTGGCTTGCTCCGAGGCCCATGGAAGAACAGGGCCTCGGTTTTATGCAGGGCCACCTCGAGACCCAGCCGCCGGATCCGCCTAACGACTTGGGCAACCGCGGTCGTGGCCTTTCGGGTCGCTTCGCGGTACGTCGCCCCGCACGCCGTCACGAGCGTGTCGTCCGCGTAGCACGTGATGGCGGCACCGCCTACGAGCTCACCGCGAAGCACCCAGTCGTATCCGATGTTCCACAGGAGCGGCCCCAGGACCGATCCCTGTGGAACACCGCACGACATTTCACGCCGACCGAGACCGGTCACGGTTGGGTAGATGACGGCTCTCTCCGTCAAATACGCCCCGACTATGCGGCGGAGGTGATACACGAGCGCCTCCCTAATGCAACTCCAGGGCAAGGTGTTGAACGCGTTGGCGATGTCCAGGGACACCGCCAACATCACCTCACCCCGGGCTACTGCATCCTCCGCCAGAGCCCTCACGCGCATGATGGCATCCACGGTGGAGCGCCTCTGGCGGAAGCCATATTGGCCATCCGCCAGGTCCGGCCCCACTCTTGAGAGGTGCTCGACGAGGCGCTTCGCAATTACTCTTTCAAAGAGCTTGCACACCTCGTCGAGCAACACTATGGGCCGGTAGGCGGACGGCGAGTCCGCTGGGCGGCCCCTCCTTTCGGATGAGGACCAGTTTCCCCGTCTTCCACAATTTCGGAAACTGGCCCCGCTCCAAACATGCGCTGAGAAGCCCTCTCAGTCGGGGCTCGAGAGCGTCGTCGACTAGAGCTAGGACCCACGCTCGGCCTGGAATGCCGTCGGGTCCCGGGGGGGTGTGTTTGGCTCTTAGCCTTCTCACCGCCAGCTCTAGTTCTACCCAAGTGACCTCGGGCACGTCGTCGTCTTCCACGTCGGGCGCCATGGGCAACCGAGGCGGAGTCATCTGCGGTGGAACATGTTCCACCGCCCGCGCTGTGAACAGGGAGCCAACAACTCCTCCGAGCAGATCCGGCTGGAGACACCGGGTCAACGGCGGGGCCTTGGGGCGCAGCTTGCCCCTCACCATCCGGTAGGGCCGCCCCCAAGGGTCCCGCTCCAGCGTCTCCAGCAGCTCGCGGAAGGCGTCCCGTTTGGAACGCCTTATCTCCGCTCGGAGGGCTCGTCTGGCCTCTCTGTATCCCTCGTACAACTCCGCCTCTCGGGCCTCCGCATCTGCGGGGCGGCGACGCCTCCTACGGAATCGGGCCCACCGGCGGTGCGTGATCACGCAGGCCCGTCTGAGCTGTGCGATCTCCGACGACCACCAGTAGACCTGACCCCTCGGATTATAGGGCGGAGCCCTAGGCATCGCCGCGTCACAGACACGGGTCATGGCCTCCCGGAACCACTCCGCCTCATCGTCTGTGCTGACAGGCCTGTCCGGCGCAGGGACCCAGGCCTGTACGAAGGCGGCTTCCAGAAGGAGCTCCCGATCAAGTCGCTTAAGCGCCCAACGTGGCTCGGGTGGAGCCGGTGCAGCCGGCGCGTCGCTCGCAGGGGGGGACACGTCAAACCGAATGTATCGGTGATCCGAACTTGTGTCCTCCCCCAAAACGACGCGCCAGCCCTGAACACGTCGCGCCAACGAGGGGCTCGCGAACGATAGGTCCACTATGGAGCTACCCCTCAAGGTCACGAACGTTACTAGCGTGAATACCTGCTGATTAAAAGACGAGGCTTTGGCGCAGGCTTTCCTTTCGGGGTTAGGTGGACGGCAGACACTACCTTAAAAGCCAAGAGTGGACCCTAGGCTCCAAGGTTCAAGACTAGAATGCAACAGGGATTAGCGTCTGGATGATGATGAGTATATTAATATCTAACTAAAGTGAAAATGTTACTTATTGGTTCATGCAACAAACCTCACTCTGGTATCACATTCTCTATGTTACAAACAGATATTTTAATACGCAGTCAGACTACATCCAAATGAGGTGATGTTACTCCAAGGTCCTAGTTCGAACTGAGCACTGAGTCTCAGTTTAATGTGTGATATAAGTACAAATACGTAAGAGAGCAATTATTTCTAAAACACCTTCGTGATTTTAATTTTAACATTATACTAAGTATAATGTGTTATTGAAAGCATTTATCTAAGAAACCAGAATGTACTTAGTGATACTTTACTAATAGTTATAACAAGATTTATCGATTTCACTAACGTAGACATATTTTTGTCGTGAATCATAGTGTTAGAAAACCTATTAGGTAGTAAGCTTTTCTAGCTTTTCTAACGATTGTTACACTATGATTGACCTGTATTTCTTGGGAATGCAGGTAGACCATGGTATCATTAGTTGAGAAATTAAATGGTCAATGCAGCTATTTTCTGCATGTTTGTATATTTATGAATTGTTCATATTAGACTAACAATCTCAATATATCAAACAATTATATGTATGTCTCATATATTTTCAATTCACATCGAAACCTGTGTCGTAACCTTTTAGTGTGAACAGACCTAGACAAAAAACAAAAACGAATATCCGCATAAATTCATCTATAAAGCGTGAACCAGGTTCTATGATGTTAAAAATTTAAACAATAAAATTTTCACGACAAAAGAAAAATAATTCATAAGAACCGTATTCAATATTCTTTCTGCGTTTTCAATTTTACATTTCACACCTCAATGACACCTTTTGTCTGGACTCTCTCACTTTCGTTATTCGATTATCATTGAGAACTGTCAATTGACTGTCATATTCCGAACAATTGCACTCGATCACACTTCTCTGTCTAATGAGGGACGACATATTGAAGTCCGAAGTGGAATTATTAAAAAACCATTAGATGTGGGGCAAAGACCGTGATGGATGGACTCTTGAATCCGATCCATTTCAATTTCCACGGCCCGATGTCTCTGCATAAAGGGTGAGCATCCCTCGAGTATGGTAATACGTTTTTGGTCAACCGTAGTCCGTTTCATTCAACATTGTTGTCTAAAAGTGAACAGAACGACTCTGTGGCGTAGCGTTGGAGCGTTCAACTGGTAAGTCAGAACTCGCGGGTTCGATTCCTGTTCAGTGCTAATATTTGTATGCATGAATTTGTATACAACCCAATACAAATACATTAGGTTGGGTATTACTGTGTATAATATGTATGTATTTACAAAAAAAAAACTAAGTATGTTTATTTGTATTCTCGAACCTATAATACAAGCTAATTTAGTAGAATGGCCTAGAATATTTACAGTTATATTAGGAAACATTAGAAACCAAATAAAATGTACATATAGATATATATTGTGACGTTTATAACGTTGCAATAACAGTTATAACGTTACTCACACCTAACCAAGAGTGATGAGCTGATAAATCATATCTAGTCGCCGATTTATATCGCAATAAACGAGGAGGGATTGCAGCAGTAAATAAAAAGTACTGGCAACTCTTTATGATGTTTTATATTTATAATAGTCAATAAATATACTTTGTCCACGTTTGCGAATATTGTGCGTTCATCGACATGCAACAATAAAATTAAATAATAGGTCTTTACCTATGAAATTGCCGATATGAAATTACAAATCATGAGTTCGTTATTCCTGTAATTTAATAGCTATTTCCATTATTTATATTTTTACGATGTATATTATTTTATATCTTATGTATATTATTGTATATCTTAAGATGTATATTATTTATATTTTGTTTGAAAGTTGATTTCAAGGTTTTACAACTCTGTATTAAACTATGTATTTATTGGCCGCTTGATAAATTATTTCGATCTTCAAAAACAGTACTTCCTAAATGCTTTCCATTTTGATGATAAATTTCGTATTACTTAACAGCTGTCACTTTTCAAAAATGTAATAAAAATTGCTGTTTGTTAGCTTAATGTTATCTCATTCATACACAAAAAAAACATAAAATTTGGATTTGTCAATCAAAATGTTTGTACTGAAAATTGGGTTTCCTCCAATTTCTTCAAGAAAAACGGCAATTTCATATGTAACGACCTAATAATACTGAACCTGATATTGAAGAATTTTAAATTATATAAAGATGTTATTAAAATAATAGACAAAAAGTGTTAATAGTGTTTGTCTTTTTAAACTTATTTAAATAATTCCTTATTTCCTCAATGGCACAGATGCAACTGATGCAGACACAAATGTATGTCGGGGTCGGGTTTAATTTCCGCGTCGAGCCTAGTTTAGTGTCTTATTTTGTTATTTTGTTAAGTGTGTGTTGGGATGAAGTTTTGGGTGACCACGAAAGGTTTGCTCAATTACGTGAAACCGGAATGAGTAAGTGAAATTTTACAATAATACACTCCTGTCCACCCCTTCGGGATATACAAGCGTGAGTATTTAAAATAAAGTATTGTGAGCATATATTATGATAGAAATATTATTTATTTATTTATAAAATATTATCTGTTTATTTATAAATACCAAACTTCTAAAATACTAAATGCATTAGACATTTTCACAGAATGTTATGATATCATAATAAGCTTAGTACTACGGTCTACGACCGCGTAGCTCGTCTACGGTGATGCTACGAATGCTAAAAACCCAGCCCGTTAAGTCGACTTCACTGTATAAAATAACCATCTGCGGAAACCGCCGCTTATCCCTTAGAAAAACTCTCTTTGTGAGGATAACTCGCTCTACAGCCCCTCTTATGATATGTTTATGTACTTTGAGATTTTATGTGGACGTTCCAACGCCAAGCACGAATTTTATTGGGTTTATAGAATTTTATGACGCCATATTCCATACAGTGGCCGCTGTTTTTCATTGTCTATTGATTTTGATGCGGGTATTTGGCGCTACGCTTAAACTATGGCCGTTTAACAGCGAGAATTATAGCGCTTGTACAATAAATAGGAATGGTGCGTAACATTGATAGAACACGTAACATATGAGGAAGGATTAGTTTTTTTTTAACAGCTTACCCGTATATAATAAGGTGGAGGTAGAAATATATTAAGTACCCACATTTCATCAGCTGTGTTCGATTTGCACATAAAAAGTGCAATTTCGTTTTAAAATAACTTCCTAACCTTGATTTTTCCTAAGATACTGTATTAAGGTTATCAAGCGTTGTTCCAACTTGCATCCAAGGCTTTCATCTCGGAGCACAGACTCCGCTAATTTGTTCTCCTCCTTTATACTTTTATAGAAGGAATATATATATATATATACTTATATAGAAAGAACTGAAGTTTGACCTCCAAAACCCCAAGAAAAAAGACCACACCAGAGACTCTTCCGTTAATCAGCAGGTGTACCGGCTTGCAGGTCAGGTTAACCAGGCCCCAACCATCTTGGTGGGACCTCTAATGTCCTCACGTTAATCAATCATCAATTTGCTTTGGTATATAACGACATATTAAAGTGAGTTGTTAGAACTGTAATAATAAACTTTAATGCACGAAGCGTAAATAACACAGTGGATGGTGTAAAAAGGAAAGTGTCAAACAAACGCTATCTTTTGATTGAAGGCAATCTGTGTCCAAAGCTATATTTAAAGTGTGCTCTAACAGTTTGACGGCGCACTTAATGTATTTATACCGGGCACTGGCTAGCAGCATCTGTGGCTAATGATATCGCTGGACCTGCGCTCACTCCCTCGACCCCCAACCCCTCCGTCACCCCGCTCTACTCCCAATAGGCCCCCATGACTCGGTCATTAGTTAAATACGCACAGCCGCCCGCATGTCGCAAGTTTATCTTTGACTAAACTGTAGGTATGTGGACTCGATTAGCCCTTTGATCAAATAATCCAGCGATAAAATAGGACTTCAGGAAATTAAATTACATTAAGTGTCATTGTTCGAATGCTTCGGCCATGAAATGGTTCGGTTTTGCAAAGGGCTTGGCGTGTTTAGATAGTCGTAAAGCTTCTTAAGTGTGTATGTGCTGCGTTTCATTATCGTTTGATGTGTTGAGGGTGGAATTTCATTCATCTATTATTGAGTGTATGCATCTTATAAAAAAATTACAAGAAAATTTACTTATACAAAAGTAATTCAAGCCTTTTCAACAACCTTAAATATTAACTGCCTGTATAGAGAAGAAACTTCACGTTACCAAAGATCGTGGTGTATGACTTATTTGATTTTGACTGTGCAACTTCAAATGCCAGTAAAGGAGGCTGGATGAATGTCCGGCATGGAAACACGGGTCTTTGCATTTTGTAGGTCACTAAGCCATAGAGCATCTATTTCCATTGTCCAAATATCTAGAACGACCTAGAAATAACTCTTTTCTATCTGGAAATCTTACAAGTATATAACCGCAATGGTATTAAAATGTAATAAAGGGAAAAAAATATGATAAAATTTATCTCGTTTTGTACTAAGTTTTGAACTTGCGCAGCTGATTTGTCACTGGATTGAAAATGACCATCCAAGACTTCATTGGCTGTGTGGTATTTCCCGTACCACACCGCCAACTGCTAGTGTTATACTCTTCTGCTACCAGTAGATATATAATATTATTCTTCAATACTACTTTAAATCGTCAGTTTGAAACCATAAAAAACATGATTTATCGAATTTGATCAGAACGCCGTTTATAGAAAAACATCGCCACTTTCTTTTCTTCACGCCACAATCTTTAGCATACTCTTTAGTATTTTCGTTCACATTTTTTGTACGAATGTATTTTGTTACCTACCCTGCTAGCACGGCGACATTTCATATGCACACGAAGAAAACATCGTGTGCATATGAAATTTACCTTAGCCTGAAGACTGTGCTGAAAAGACGGTACTATTGTATTCTTCTGTTTCTCCGGTATTAGGTCGTAAGACAGGCCGGTGGTGTTAGCTACGCATCGCGTTACCTCCGTCCTCCATGAGCGCAAGCCTGGGGGTGGTAGGTAAGGCCGCCTGTCACCCCATAACCACCCAGGGGACACCGTGGTTCCCAAACCCGAGGGAGCCAACTCTAAACCGGAGATGGCCCTGGGTCAGCCGGGGTGCGAGAGAAATGCCGTGATGGCCACCTTACACCCCGGCGTCTGAAGACCCCAGACGGCGTGCGGTTTTAGTCGGCTCAAATCCGAGATAACCACCTCCGCTAACCGGCAGGGAGAAGGAGAGATCCGGGGATCTCCGCACGAAAAAAAGAGGGAACGAATCGCGTTTGAATTTCAAAAATATCCATATAATATTGATTGAAACGGGAAAATCGCAATATTAGTATACTGACTGTCTAATCCCTGCCTTAGCATTAAAACTTATTCCTTTAACGCGTATATGAGTGTTGTAGATACCCGTTCTCACAACCTCCCACACGGTTAGGTGTGTGGGGTAATGAAGACACGCTCATAACTCGTTAGCAGCCACCAGATGAACTCACTTACAGATTTAATTGGCGATCAGTTCACGGTCCTGTGCGTAGACGTAGATGTACTGATTTGCAATACCGAGAGCTTCGTTTTATACAGGTTAATTGATGAATGTGATATAAAGATTATTACAAAATTATCATATTTTTTTTATGTTGCATTGACTTACAGTGCCCGTTGCTCCACCCGCACGGAGTTCAGATCCCGTTCCCGTTCATGGAAACCTATTCCAGGGATAAAAGTAACCTATGTGCTATTCCATACTTAAATCTATCTCCGTGCCAAATTTCAGCTACCAAATTCGGTATCCAAACATCTTCACAAACTTCACATTTATAATATTGGTAGGATACATATAGTAGATTATATTTAGATTAATATATAGATGTATATATAGATGTAGGTTATATATTCATCCTAAGTCTATGGTTGAATTTCATATTTATTCGATTATAAGAAACTGGCTGTTGCCCGCGACGCCGTCCTCGTGATATACTGATCACGCAACGCAAAGGAAGATACTCCCGTGATAGTGCTAGGCTATACTAATTATCTCTGTGGCAAATTTCTTATCACAACATTTGTATATTAAACTATCTGCTGTCACATTATTCGTGATGCAGCAGTAATAAGTGCGACAGATGCATAAGGTCCCAGCTTTAATTACTGGGCTGCGCAAAGTGTTGGGTTTTCCTGTTTCAAAATTCTCACTAACAGCTCGAACCGAAAACATACTCGTTAATACACCGCTACCTCCCTTTGTGAGGATATATAAAATAGATATGATAATCTAAAAAAAAATTGGTGATAAAAAAACATTTAATTTGTGCAAATATTGATTTAATACAATTTTTGTATTAAATCAATATTTGCACAAACACACGCGTGTTTGAATTGGGTTAACTGGCCTCCCCTAGCTCAATCTTATGTCGCGTAATTCCAGTTATTCTAGTCGTACAACTACTAAGTCCATTCTTATAGTTTGTAGGAACTACAATCTATTTTTTCATATTCAGTACATCGTTGTGGTTACATTAGTTTTTAAACAAAAGATATGCTATCATTACTATAAGGGTTAAATGTTGGTGACCGGAACAGAGCGAGCGTGCGGTGGTCACTCGATTAATACCGACATTATTCTCGACCCTCGTGGCAAGGGGACTTTAATTTATGCTGTGTTTTTAACAATTGATGAGGGAGGACGTCATTTAGATGTTTTAAATGCACCTGAAATTGTATATAGGTTTATTACATTTTTCTTAAATACAGTTTTGCTATAAGTTTAAAATTTATAAGTTTAGCTTATGGCAACCTGCAGTTAGCCGTATGTTTTAATTAAATTGCTCTTATTAGATAAAGTTTAGGTGAGTGTTGAATTTATTAAATAAATAATTGTGCACAAACAGTAAAATGTGTGTCTATTCCTATTTGATCATATTTATTTATTATTAATCAGCCGCAACTAATAATCATAAATTATTGGACAATAAATAAATATGTCGCTATACTTCTTTATTTCATACAAATTTCCATAAAACCATTTAAATTAGGATATACAATTCGGCTCAAATTGTGATTTTGTAAATTACAGCTCTTTTGAAAGATATTTCAGAAACAAAGGAAACCGAATGACGCCAAATTCTAAGAATGTTCATATTAAAAGTTACCTTTTAATATGAACGTTCTTTAGAATCTTGTTTTATTATTTCATACGCCTGAAAATTGTAAAGAGATAAAACATGCATGTATTTTATAGTTGAACATCTAATGGAAGTATTTGATTTATTTATCGGTTCTTACTATAATCTATACAAATACATTAAATTGATATGTCTGCTTGTAATATTAAAGTGCTTAACAGATTTTTAATGTGTACCAAAAAGTTTGAATTTTTTTTAGGTGGTTTAATTTTTTTGTTAAAATGTATTTACTTTACTAAAAAAATTGTGGCTATAATGTACTTACTACCTTACCTCTCTCTCAATCACCCCCTGTTTTCCTACCCTTAGGGTTGGTATTTTTAATTCGAAATTTATATTGAACTTCAGACTACTCCGTAAAAAGTTATTCGTGATCACACATAATAAAAATATACGCGTCGACTAGAGGACCTCCTTCGTTTCACAACATCTAAAAATACAATTTTTTAAATTTTGGCGTTCTGGCTGTCTGTCTGAATAAAGTAATCTCTGGAATTGCTGAACCTATTAAGATGGGACTTTCACTGATAGATAGCTTATATTATAAGGCATAAGGTAGGTACTTTTATTTTAGAAAAAGTATTAGGGGTTCGCGCAATAAAAACCCGGAACGAAATCCGCGCATGTGAAGTCGCGGGCACAGCTAGTATATACATATGTCTGATACTTTTTAGTTACCTTTATACAAATTTACATATAACTTAACCCTCAAATTCATAGCAGCCAAAATTAAATAAATTTAAAACATTTCAGCGATTGCGATGGGCAGCCATCCCGAATGAGTGGTGTTGAACGGTCGGCCTGAGCGCAAGGCATGCGTGAGCGCGCGTCCGCTGCACTTGACGTTGGCACGACGTCGACGTCGCGTCCCACAGCGAATATTAATTCACTGACTGCCGGATCTACCAACATCACACGCAGCGACAGAACACAGTAACTAATTGTTTGGAAACTTGCTACTGTCTCAATAAGTTTGCAAAATAGTTTTAAAAACAAATTGACTTTTAGTTTCCATATTTGAGCGTTCACGAGAGTAAATTTGGAACACAGATCACGCTGATTTGTTTTTTAAAGAAGAATGCTGTTATAAATAATGTTGTTTAAATTTTAGGCATAAAGTATGTGGTCCATGACACAGATTGGTAGTCACGTATGTGATACAATTACGTGATGAACAATTTATTGTACCTAATAGCTTTGATAATTTAGGTCTAAATCATTAATATTTCTTTCAATCACAATATCTTAAGAAAAGCACATTTGATACTTCTAAATTTATTTCTGCTCGAATACTCAAAAGCAGTGTTGTACCACCACTGCTTACAGCTTATCTTACAAAATAATAAGAACAAGCATCCGTACATATCTCTAGTTTTTAAGGAGCCTTTAGTCTAAATAAATTCTTACCATGAACATAGACCAACTATTTTTCTTACTGACGAATAAATATCTCAAGTTGGGTCACTTGAACATGAAGGATTTTGAAATAGAAATTGATTTTTGATGATTGATTAACTATAGAATTATTATGATCAGTTGATAATCTTATATAAGTTAAATAATATAAGTATAAGTAAATATAAGTATAATTAATAATAAGTTGTCATGATAATTACTTACTCAGAATTGTAAAATACTTTCAGCTTTTAGGTTCATGGTATCTTTTTTCTTTTCTTTTTTCGTGCGGAAATCTCCCCAGACACACCCCCGCCAGCCAGCGAGGATGGTTATATTGGAAAGCTCATGGTATCTAATTATGATAGTGTATCAACTTCCAAAAAAAAGCGATGATAGCCCAATGGTGTACGTAACGGACTGCCGAGACGAGGTCTCGAGCTCGATCCCCAGTCGCCCCGGGCACACGCCTCTGACATTTCGTAGTTATGTGTGTATTAAAAATGTTGATTATCACTCGCTTAGTAATGTGCCCGGTAGATGGCAATAGGCTCGCCTTCTATTATATTGGGACCTAAACATAACTGGCGAATCGTGGGTGTGTAATAAACCTCTGTCTACCCCTTCGGGGATACAGGCGGGAAGTTATGTTATGTTATCAACTTCCATGCGTAAAAAGGACATCGCCCCCGAGAGATACCGTTGGATAGAGCAAGATCATTCCTTGTAAAAGTCTTTAGAGGTAAAATAGTAGTAGTCTGTAAAAGTAGGCGAATGTCAACAGTAATAAACCTACAATAATATACAATAGAAAAGAAAGAGATTAAAAACATCAGCTGGACAAAATATAAACCTATTTAAATTATTTAAATAATATTAATTAGTCCTAACCACGAAAATGTTTTGTACAGCATTCGTTTAATTAGTTGTGTGCAGTTTTATGTGTTTGGCAATTATTTGTATTGTAGTCTAGTAATAGCTGCGAGCAAACAATTATCATCAAAAACTAATTAAACCCTCTATATTAATTTTAAGTTGGAAAATTATAAATTCCTCGCTGACACAGAGGGACCCACAAAACTGATATGGAATAAATTTTCAACTTAATTTAACTAGACAAACACAGAGCACCGAACGAAAGGGACCGACTTAATTTCAGTATTGAGGTGGAAACTAATGATAAGCTAGCTAGTTTGCTCACTACGCACAGATGTAGGCATTGAATGGATGTCTATTTCTACTTTATTATTTTAAAGTGGAAATACGTGTGTGTGTTTACTAGTACCTATATCCAACGCTATTAGTAACAAACAAAAAGCTGACAGGTTCGCTCAGGACTTATTGTTGATATTTTAACCTAACGTGGAATCATTATTAATTTCCCACCAAAATTACAGAACGAAAGTTCAGGAATAAAGCCCGTCACACCAATGGAAGTGTTAAATATGATTAGATCCCATATGAACACACAAAAATCGCCTGGTTACGATCTTATAACAGGTGAAATCCTACAGAATTTAAATCGCAAAGCGATTGTAAAACTGACAACTTTTATAAATGCTGCATTTAGATTAAAGTATGTACCTGATCTGTGGAAAGTAGCTGAAATAATCATGATAGTAAAACCTGGCAAGTCACCACAAGAACCGACTTCATATAGACCAATCTCTTTACTGCCAATAATAGCAAAACTATTTGAGAAACTATTATTAAAAAGACTCAAACCAGTCATAGAAAATAATAATCTTATACCTGATCACCAGTTTGGCTTCAGAGAAAACACTCAACTATTGACCAGGTCCACAGGATATCCAATATAATCGAAACAGCTATAGAAGAAAAGAAAGTGTGCTCTACCATATTCCTTGATGTAGCACAAGCTTTCGATAAAGTTTGGCACGACGGCCTCATACACAAACTAAATCTTAGGTTACCAAGAGAGTTTGTGGACATTCTCAAATCATACATACTAAACAGAGTATTTCGCATTCGACACGAAGACGCCTTCTCAGATATAAGGCCCATCAAAGCTGGGGTACCACAGGGAAGTGTATTAGGTCCAATCCTATACCTATTGTACACCAGTGATATCCCAGTTACGGAAGATAACCCTATTGCCACTTTTGCCGATGACACGGCTATTATAGCGATAGGTAATAATCATGAAGAGGCTGTTGAAAAAGTCCAAATAGCAATTAATCAAGTTCTTACCTGGACTAAAAATGGAGAATTAAACTAAATGAAAGCAAGTCAATTCACGTTGACTTCACAAATAAAAGAGGACAACATTTTCCTGTATTTATTAATGGCCAACAAGTTCCATACTCTAATACAGCTAAATACCTTGGTATGACACTTGACGCTAAGCTGCGCTGGAAAGCACACGTCAAGAAAAAAAAATCAGAATTGAAAATACGCTACCAGAAAATGTACTGGCTGCTTGGAAGACACTCTCCCCTATCAGTACACAAAAAAGTCCTACTATACATACAGGTATTGATGCCAGTATGGACTTATGGTATACAGCTCTGGGGCTGTACCAGTAAGAGCAATCGGCAGATCATCCAATGATTTCAAAACAAAGTGCTCAGGGATATAGTCAATGCGCCCTGGTACATCCGGAATTGCGATCTACACCGGGACCTAAACATGGACGACGTAGATCGTGTTATACAAAAATATGCAGAAGCTCACGAAAATAGACTTCATCACCATGTGAATGTTGAGGCAATCCAGCTGCTTGACATCACTAATATAGTAAGAAGGCTGAAACGGACGAAACCATTTGAGTTAGTGTAGTGTTTTAGAGACAAATAAATAAATGTAGTGATAAGTGCTGCGTATAAAGAACACATGAACAAAGTGTCTTCGCCTTAATAAAAACTAAGTAAGTGTTAATGGACGCATTCTTAGAATTATGTTTACGTAGTAATTTAGGTGAAATTTATTTACTTATTAGTCAATAAGGCTAGATTGTAATATAAATAAAGTATTGTTTACAGTACTTTATTAGGGAAAAAAAAAATATCCAACGCTATGTACAGATGATACACTCAACTACTTCTTCAAGATAAAATTACACAACATCAGCTTACCATCAGGTGGGCAGAAGTCATATTGACGCACCCTACTTGTCACTCCCTGTCGTGATTTTTGCAAATGACTAGCTGCATATATGCATACACACATTGTTCATACAGACGATGACCCAGATCCGATTGAGTCGATGATTCTCTGTGACTCAGAGAGAGAATCATCGACTCAACCGGTTCAAAAACATAGTTATATGTATATATATCTACTAGATCATCTAATCCCAGAGTCAGGGTTAAAATATAAAAGCACTTATGAAAAATTTGATATCTAAAACAAACCAGAAAAAGTTGGCAAATTACTGAAATACTCGTTCAAGGACTTAATAAAAATGGAAACTAACATCTCTCTCTTTTAGAATCAAACAGAATCGGTTTAAAAATATACCTACACGTTGCCCATTAACAGTACTTTTTTTTTATTTGATTATAATTCTTACTATCATCAAAACATAAACCCAAATGCCACATCAATATTAAAGCTCACTTTATGCTCGCGTCCGACCACCCTACTCACCCAGCTACAGATTTCGCGCTTCACTATACATGCACAGCTGTCGTACTACGGTCTACTTTACACAACGCTTTTTAATTACATATTCTAAATGATTATGAAATGTTTTTCAAAATTATTTTTGTATTAACTGTTTAAAACTTTTGTAATATTTGTGTGGAGTAAAGATGATTGATAGGAAGAAAAATACTGACATACTAGAGTAGTTTGGTACGCACCAAGTATATAGGGTAAATGTAAATGGGCCGGCAGTCAGAGTTCACTTCGTAGATTAGACAACGATCGAACGACTAAATTGGTGATGTCGCCGCATTAAACATCGATACGCCATCGAATCGCAAGCATTTATAACGAAAGCTTTTTTTATAGACAACTTTGGCACTGTAGCTTAGATATATTCAAACATAGAATTTAAAAAAACAGTAACCATTAAACATACAACCCAAGTTGAGAACCGAAGTTTCGTGTAATAAATACCATAAAACGCATTTATCCCAAGGACGGAGCATGTCATTTCGTTCAACCTAAATCCTACCGAAAGAAATCCGAAGTATGTAACTTCCTGCTACATAAATGCTACATATCTCGCAGGCAGGTGCGAAGTTTGTGATATACATGTTATGGTAGCCCTCTGCTTACAATAAACTCGATCAGCTCTCCCTACCTACTGATACACCATCCGTGCAGCTAGTCAATTTTAATCGTTAAAGTGCGTATTGATAAATCATACAGGTGCTCGTGCGCTCAAAGCTATAATTAAATCAACGTGCAATACATTCCTCCTCCGTTGTGCAACTGATCGTCGCAGTTATTAAACCGCAGACTGCCATGTTCCATTTACAATGGAACCCCATGGAAAATATTGTGATTGTATGTATACCTGTGATTTTGTAGCTGCGTGATTCGGCGGTTATCCGTTCATAAGTAGTTAAATGTATTGAAATCTTTTAGTAGATTTCAATTCATGTTTGTTTTTTCGTATTTTATGAGTTGCCGTACCGTCCATCCGATTGCTACAAAACTTTATCCACTTATTGCTTGCATTTGCACGAAGGTTATAGGCAGTCGGGTCATTAGGATTTTTTTTACGAAATTTTCCTGGGCGAAGCTGAGACGGGACGCTAATTACAGATAAAAGAAACATCCTGCCATTTCATATTGACTTTTAATAGTCGCTACCTCCCTTCCTTGCTTTTGCTTATCCTCCTTTGCATACCCTCTGCAGCCAGCGACGTGTTACAAGGTACTGTCACGGTGACCGCATACTATCAGCTGCATTCTTGTTTACTACCTTAATAGAAAAAAGAAGTAACCAATATTTAAAAAATGTGATTTTCCTAAAACTTTGTTGATTAAATTCTGATTAAATTCAGGCCATCATTTTCGACTGCTCTTATTAAAATGTAAACCATGTTTATTATAAAATTTCTATTTCTTTCTATTTTCACAGATTTTTTCTATTTTTTCAGAGATTAAATAAAATTTAATTGTAACTAATTAGAGGCGAGTAATAAACGAAATTTTATCAAGCACTAAACAAGAAATGCAACCCACGAATGCAAACAGTAGCGATACGAGAGAAACTATTTAATTACTCGATTTCACAGAAGCTCACAAATGAATAGTGCACGGATTTCCACTTCATAAGTTAATACCGGGAACTCAGAGTTTAGTTCTACCATACATTTTCATTCGGCAATAACAAAGCACGAGACGTAATTAATATGATTATTTATTGTTCTCTTGGAACTTGTATGTAGAGCTTTTGTTCAACCAGGGTTGGTTTGTGAGGTATTTCATTTTGTTATAAACTTATTAGTATCGCAATGTTTTTATAGTCTATTGTAAGTTAGAGTCACCCTTACTCGTTCTTTGTTTTGAAGTACCTCCACTTTAAGTTAAATGAACAGTCTCCCTTCTCTCTTTCTTTTACCAAAGTGTTATGTTTCTGTTGATGAGCAACGTCAACAACTGATGAGTCGAGAGGTGTTTGGGGCGGGACATAGGCAAAGCGCAAGTAGTTCAACTGATGTATTGTATGTAGGTTGTTGCGCATTGTACTTGCTTGCGACATAAGTAATATAATGCAAGAAATTTAGACACGTTTTCTTGTTTTATACAGATGCATGTTCTAGAGAGGTTCTGGTTTTCGTGTATTGTGATTGTGGAGTTATACCTCGCAGACGGCTCAAGAAACAGCTAACCACCAAAAATTTCATGTAAAATGTGACATCAAGATGAGTTCATGCATTGCTTGCACAGTAAAAAAGTTATCAGATCTAATGGACAGCCAAGCTTCTAACTCTACACGCCTTAACAGTCTAAATCTCATTATAGGATAATAGTGTTATGCGTGAATCCTAGTCTTAAGTTCTCTACAAATCCTACACATAAGTCAAAATGTATATGCTATAATTGCTATGGGGATGGGGGAAAATATACCGAATTCTTAATTTTTTGATGTTATCTGTGTGCTAATCCTAGCTCATACACAAAATTTAACCTTTCTAGGACTTCAGGAAGTACCCTAATAGTTTTAATGATCAGTATCCGAGTCCAGCCTGAATCAATAAGGGTACAAAAGTATAGCGAAACGGTTTTAAAAACGGTGGGTAGTACCCTGCGCTCCGCTGGCTCGTCTTGGTGGGGCTTTGCCGTGCCCCCAGAAGTCGGAGTCAAAGAAATCCGCACTATTTCGTTCGTTCACCTTTAATTTAAATATGTACCCCTATACAAGAAATTTGTTAATCATTTGCCGTAATTTACTCGTAAAATCTTACAACGCATTTTACTTCTGAAATATAAGATAGAGCCAAATGCCGGCTCTATATTTAGTTAATAGAGCAAAATAAAGTGAGCATGTACATCTGTCAATTTTATTACAAAATGCTTGTCGTCCGTCGTCCGAGAGCCTAGGGCGCGCGGACGGGCGCGGGGCGTTGGCCGAGCAATTAATGGGTCCATATTACACGCCTAGCCTGGGGGCAATCACTGCTGCTACACATGACTTATCTGTTTTTTAATCTACCACATGTACCAGAGCATAACAAGCGCTTAAATATTAACTATGAATAATAATATTTTGATGGATATTCCAGTATCTGGAAATTTAATTTTACAGAGTAAAACAGATCATTCATAACAAAATACGAGTGTTGTGGTTTTTTTTGGCGTATTAAAATGGCGTTTATTTGCTAAAAAAACATAAAAAAATGTTCACTTACTGTTACTATTTACAACAACTTAAAAAACTGGTGCCAGTAACCGATACTATTACAATGCCCGCTAACCCCTCCACTTTAGCTATATTGCTTGTGTTAGAAGTGGGCCCACATCGTCAGTTATAGAACCCGGACCTTTCGATTGTAAGGCCGACTCTTTAACCTTTTGTTGTTATTATTGGTATAAACTGGTGACGTAGACGTTATAGGGTCACGGTAGTTTCGTTACGACTCACTATTCAATATATCAGGCATTCCTTAAATTCATAATAATTTGCTGTATGAGCATTATTTGCTCAATGATGCATGATGATTAAATGATGTCAATTTTTATTTCAAATAAATATATCTTTAACTAGATTGTTTACTTTTCTTCTTTCGAAAAGCTTATTTTTGATCTCGTCAAAGCAACTTGATGTGACGTCTTGATACTTTGCGGTCAGCGTCAGCGACACTACTAGTGCTGCGGTCTGTGGTAGTCACGACCGCAAGCGGCGCGCCTCGACTGCAAGCGGCAGTGTCGCCGCTCTTGGAATAGGTAAAGTACAATTATTATTTTTTATAATTAGGACACGTCAATTTGACTTCACCTCGCCTGATGGTAAGCTGAAGGTAAAGTCTCAGAAAAGAGGGTCACCATTACATACACGTACCATATTAACAATGGTGGCACTCAGCTTGACGGCCTCATCAAAAGAAGATTGTCGTCGCAGCACCGCGTGACACCCACCAGCCCCACTAGTACTGCGACCACAATCCCCCTGCCCGGCTATGCACTTGCTGACCCCTGAACGCAATCAAACCGAAATTGGATTACTATGAAGGGTTTTTCGCAATCGTGCACGGTGGTACCCACCCGGCCGAATTTTGTGACAAATTTGTGTCATCAAATTTCTACCACCAGGTATATTATCACATAGAAAGTAGTAGTAGTAGTGTCGTTTTGGCGACTAAAGGGGCCCACGGCAATGCCGCCTACGGTGGAAGTCTGCGGTCGGCCTAGGAATGGCACCTTAAGCTACCGCTGCTCACAGACCTTAAGAAAAGTGAAACAGTCGTGAGCTGTTGAGAGTTCAAGTGGATGAGCAGTTGGATCTTAATGGGCTCCAACTGCCCATCCTCACCTACGAACGAACCCCACTCCTCACACAAGCATTTTAGTTTAATTTGAAAAGTTACCGAGCATACTTATAAGTGTGCCCTCGTTAATAGCATTTTAAATCCATTTTTCTTTTATTAACCATAGAAGTTAAAAGTTCAAATATAATTATTTACAAACTAGAACCAAAATAACCAAATCACGTTTGCAAACTATATATCATGAGCTAAGACTAGTTTGGGAATTAAGCTACAATTAAATGGCCGTAAATTCCAAGTTTGGGTCACTTTGGGGAGCTCGGTGGCGATTTATCAATTATTTACGCCACTTGGTCCCAGTGCAGCCCGCCGTCACCTACCCTGGATCAGTCAACCGATCAGTTGATGAACGCCGAGAATATTGAAAATAAACTCAAGCGTGTCTGAAAAAAAGTTTGTTTGTGAAGGTTTCGGAGAATCCTACTCGTTTGATTTCGAGTTAACTTTAGTCTGATTTTTTATCGCAGTAAATAATAGAAGAAATTTGTTAATAATTGTCAAATTTGTGGACTCTAACAAAAAATTCATTTCATAGGATATTATTTGGGAAATCGTAATTCTTTTAACTTGAAATATTTCAGATTTTAAATATTTCCTACCATTGTCTTCTATGTTGTAAACTACTTTTTTTTTTACGTGCGGAAATCCCTTCGGATACCGCCCCCCCCCCCCCCCGCCGGCCAGTGGAGGCGGTTATGTCGGGCATGAACCGACTAAAACCGCACGGTTTCCTGCCCAAGTGTCCATTGCCAGGCACCCCGGGTAAGCCCTCGAAAGGATAACCCCAGGGTATATAATATAAGATAACGCCAGCGCGATAATAAAAATATCCCGTGTGAGGGGGGCATGAATTTTAAATTTCGAATTTAGTACGCGATGCAAACTAGATTAAATAGCGAATGAATTTTGACACTTATCTATAAATTCACAGTGCGCCTCTTCATAATATTATCTGTTTGACAGCTACTAAAAGTTGCACTTTGACAGCGGATGATTCGTGGCCTTTCGTGATACCATTTTTTTTGTTCCCTACAACCATTTTCGTAGTGTACATAGAAGTCATTGTTTCCTACTGTAAGTCGTACCTTAATTATATTTTGGATAACACCACCAATTTAATATTTGCCACAGACAGTGATTTAAGCGCCACTCACCACTAGTCGCTTACCAACTTAATTAGGCTAAATTCATAATACATATTCATAATAAAATATCTATTTAAACAGAATACTTCTTCATAGTTTTAGTATGTAGTATGAGTGTATGTAGTATGACTGGCGTAAAATAAAAATGCATCAGTCCACTGGGGCATATTTAGGGGCATCATAGTAGTACATGACTGGTTTCTCGTAACCACGGGACCAGAGTTGGAAGGTAAACACTAAGTAAAACGAATAAAAAGAGTTCTACGAAGAACCCTCAAAGTACTTTTATTTGTATTATATATATTTTATTATATTTATATTATCTATTTTCCTTCCATCTATTGTCCTATAAAAGTTCGCAAAAGAAAACTATGTCAGAAACCAGATCAAAATCCTTTAACCAAGATACATAAATAGACATCTGTGCACCAGGGTCGGTCATCCGTCACTTAGCGTTGCCCCAAACTTGTCGAGACGAAGGCGCTGGCGGCCCTGGTCGCCACATCGATCTACGTCAACCGCACTTTGGTGACATCGTTCAAGAGTCCTAAGACACAGATGTTTACAGAAATACCCTGTGTATTCATTGTTCTGTGTACAGTCAGTAAAATATCTAAAATTACAAAGCACTTGAATTTAAAAAGTTTGTCTGGTATATTGAATATAAAAACGGTTACTCCGTTGGAGTTTCACTGTTTTGCAATATTTTGGTATTATTTCACCCAAAAATCAATGGTAACATATAAAAACTGAAAAATTAATCGCATTTTTAGGGTTCCGTAGCCATATGGCAAAAAACGGAACCCTTATAGATTCGTCATGTCTGTCTGTCTGTCCGCCCGTATGTCACAGCCACTTTTTTCTGAAACTGTAAGAACTATGCTGTTGAAACTTGGTAAGTAGATGTATTCTGTGAACAGAATTAAGATTTTCACACAAAAATAGAAAAATAAAACAATAAATTTTGGGGATCCCCATACATAAACACCGCGGTAGCCTAGTGGTATGGGTAAAGGACTGCTGAGACGAGGTCTCGGGTTCGATCCCAGGTATTACCATGGCACACACCAATGACTTTTCGATGCTTTTCGAAGTTATGTGTGTATTTATCGCAGGTTTATAAGTGCCCGGTTAATGGCAATAGGCTGGCGAGCCTATTGGCACATTGGGACCTAAACATAAACTGGCGAAATGTGGGTGCTAGCACATCTGCCTACCCCTTCGGGGATATAGGCGTGAGTTTATGTTATGTTATGGTTCCCCATACTTAGTTTTTTTTTCATCAAGCCCGTACGTATCTATGGATAGGTCTTAAAAAATTATATTGAGGTTTCTAATATAATTTTTTCTAAACTAAATAGTTTACGCGAGAGACACTTCCAAAGTGGTAAAATGTATGTGTGTGTGTGAGTGTATGTCCCCCCCCCCCTGTAACTTCTAAAATAAGAGAACGATAAAACTAAAAAAAATATATGATGTACATTACCATGTAAACTTCCACCGAAAATTGGTATGAACGAGATTTAGTAAGTAGTTTTTTTTAATACGTCATTAACCGTAATCCGCAATTTGCCTTTCATTCAATCAACTCAAACATAAAAATTTAAAAAAACATTTAATTGCATAACCTTATGCATAAACCGTGAACCATTATTTTCTAATAGTAAATCTGTAATAGGTGCCTAATGAGCTACAAGAACTTTTATATTATGTTACTTGCTGCTACGGAACCCTTAATGGGCGAGTCCGACTCGCACTTGGCCGGTTTTTTTGTAGAAATAATTTCATAGATAATTATATGTATAAATAATTATACTGACTTCAAAACCAAAATGACACTAAAAATAGGCACTGCAAATTAAAAATAACTGGATTACAGATTTGATTCAAATGGAATGGAATAAAAACTTTTGGTAACATGCCTATTGTAGAATTAGTTTTAATGTAAATATTGCGATTATAGATTTTTTTTTACAATTGTTATGTATTTGTGTAGTTGTCATCTATAATTTAATAGTCTAATTGTCATTTATGGTCTAGGTTAGGTACCACACATTGTGGGTCGAATACGGCGGCTGGGAGTCGAGGTGGCTCTCCACAAATCCGAGGCTATGTGTTTCCACGGGCCTCGGAGGGGGCCACCTGCGGGTTACCGGACGCGGGTGTTTCGGTAAGTATCTGTGGCGCATCCACCGGGAGACAACGCCGCAGTGCCAGCACTGCGAGGATCCTGGCGAAGACACGGCGCTCCACACGTTGGTGGAGTGCCCTGCGTGGGCGAGTCAACGCCGGGATCTCGTTGCGGTCCTGGGCGTGGACGTTCTCTCGTTGGAGACCATGGTGAGGACCGTAGTCTCCGACGGGAGCAAGTGGCACGCCGCCGCCTCTTTCTGCGAGCAGGTAATGCGCGCGAAAGAGACGGCGGAGAGGGAGCGGCAGACTCATCTACGCCCGGGACTACCGACCTCCATGATCGGGGCCTGAGGACGGCAGTTGGCCAACTCGCCGTCCTTACAGAAGCAGGCCGTGGCGGAGGCGTGTCGTGCGTGCCCTACACACGCCTGCCAACTCACCGAAGCGGGATAAATCCCGACCCCACCAGGCGAGGCCGCGGTGGCGGCCAAAGTCCGCCGGCAACCCTGGGGTTATCCTTTCGAGGGCTTACCCAGGGTGCCCGGCAACGGACACTTGGGGAGGACACCGTGCGGTTTTAGTCGAGACACGACATAACCACCCCGCTGGCCGGCGGGGGGGTATCCGAAGGGATTTCCGCACGTTAAAAAAAAAAAGGTACCACACATCCGGCAGGGCATCATTGCACTACTTTTACTATGATTCACGAATAAACACACAAAATCAGATAATTACAGTATTATAATAAATTATTGTAAGAAACAAAGTCTCCCATGAATTATTTTAAAAGTCTAGTTTTATGTGTAAAGTTACACAATGGGTGCAACGAAACAGATTACAAATGACTTGCGTAAATCATGGTAACATTTGCAGTTAAGGAGATAAAGGTTTATTATTCAGCTTCTGCGTCTTAATTATGTTACTGAAACTGTAAGCAACGGTAACATTACCTACGTAGTATGTCAATGTCTACTTCCTGCTTAATAAATACTCTACTGGCGACGAGATTCATTTCAGTAAGAGTTGATTTACATAACTTCACAATCCTTCACCAGTTTTATGCGAAAAACTCAAGTAGCTCAGGTTACATCGAGATGTTTCAAATTATTCTTAGAAAAGTAGTTTAATGATGTGTTAAGGTGCTCGCTAAGTACTTAAATTAGACTACGCTTATGTTTCTTAAACACATTGGTATGTAATTGGCGATACAGAGGATCAATAAAATCCGTACCCTTCTGCGTTCAAGCACGTCTTGATTATACGCATTCTTTATTATACAAACTTTTTGTCCTGATGCTTATGACGAAATCAGTTAGTTTAATTCGAACTTGAGTCATATAATTTCACAAGGCTTAAAAACAGATTTGATCTGTAAACGACGTGCCCGTCAGCTGTTAAGCCGACATCTTTTATACGAACTGTTTAAACAAAGGCGAGGCGTCGGAGCTAACTTAAGCCTTTTGTTCGTTAATTCCTTAGATGAACAGTGCGCTTCCTTCAAATATTGTACGCTGCGACCTATTCAATACACCCACTTATTTTGTTTGCAAAGTATTTGTTTGAGTATTTCTGTTGTATTTTTAAATGGCAATTGGTTGAGTAAAGTTTGTTACGAGTCTGATAAAAATCAAGATGATTGAGAAATGAGTTAGAGATTTTTCACCTTCAGAATTAGTTTTAAAATCCCAGCCCTATCTTGTAGTTGAATGTTACAAATTACAAAAAAAACAATTATAAATACAAAAGTTAATCAATTAGTAGTAAAGTCACTTTAAAATAAGCTATGAAATCGGAAAAGGAATTTATGTTTATTTTTGATCTCTGAGGATGGCCGATTGATAATATCTATTCATTTGCTTCTTAATTAAAGTGTAAATCCATTAACTAGTGAAATAGGATAAAAATAGTCCAGTTATATTTTTGGACCCACATACATATATACAAAAGCTTTGTTTATTCGTTAAAAATACATCCCGTGTTTAAATTTATATATTTAGTAGGTATGAGATATTTGTAATAACAACACATGTATTAAATTTAATCGTCTGCAGTGTACACATACCATAAGAGCCCCGTATTGTCTTGACGTCATCATGACGAGAGGCGAAAACGTAACAATACCGGATTAACAGTTGACGCTTTATAAATATTCATCTTGGCCGTATTAAATTCGAGAGCCTTTTCCAAATGTTATGTTTGTGCGACAGATGCGTCCTGGAAAATTTTGAAACAATAATGTTTACAGTTGCCAAGCGTAATACAAACTTCCAATATTTTGTTAAAAACGAGACTGCGATCCTGCAAAATAATATTTTAAAGGGCTTAAATTTAGTTAGTCAGGACCTATATACATTACTAGTATTTTGCGCGGTGCGCGAGCTGCTAGCAGCTCGCGACTGTTAAATAAAAAAATCGATCCGCCATCTTGGATTTTTCAACTTTTTTTTTCAAAAATTCAAAAATTAGAAGCCTCGATTTACTCAAAAATGACACCCATGCTGCCATATCATCAAAGATGGCGGAGCAACGACCACCATGTTGGCCGCCATCTGGAACTTTTTGACATTTCGGATTTTTCCCATAGTCCCCTCAGCTCTCTCTACATTTTTCCCATACATCGTCCATATCCCCCATTACTCCTTCTAGGAGGACAATTGTGTCAGTGAGTGAGTGAGTGGTAATCGAGCTATATATAATATATATTTTGTTTGAAAAATAAATTTCGCCATTTTGAATTTTTTTTTCTATTCATCGAGTAGACCTCTAGGTCCTGATCATCTTTTGCCAAAAAACCTCTCTTCTATCTTCTATTATACTTTGTGAGATAGACGCTGTCGAAATTTGTATGGGCGCCATCTTGAATCTGCCATTTTGGTTATATTTTTAGCTCACTGGCAATTGGATCAGATTCCGAGTGGTTTTTATTTGAGCACCCCCTACCTCTCTTCAATACCTTGGCCGTGCTCTTCACCCGTCTCCAAAATCCTCAATCATCAGTTCCCTCCATATTTTTCCTCCGAATGAATTTTCGCCCTTTATACGAAAGCATCAGGGAAAAAAAATTACAGCAGAGGTCAACCGAAACACAATTCATCCATCTTTAATACTTTTTGAGAGATATTTTGTATGGAAAAATAAATTCCGCCATCTTGAATTTTGTTTCTGTTCATTGAGTAGACCTTCAGGTCCTGATCATCTTTTGCTATGAAACCACTCTTCTATCTTTTATACTCTCCGAGATAGAAAACGACGAAATTTGTATGGCGGCCATCTTTTTTCTCCATTTTGAATTTTTTTTCAGCTCACTGCCAATTGGATGAGGTTCCAAGTATTTTTTGTTTGAGCAGCCCTCACCTATGTTTAATACCCTGGCCGTGCTCCTCATCATCTATCTACATATTTCTGACTAAGAGTTCTTCCACAAAAACATTTTGAAAAGAAACCATCAATCAAAGTCTTGCATAGTTCAAAACTTGTAGTCTATTCAATATTCGCCATACATTTTCTATAGAAAAATAAATTCCGCCATCTTGATTTTTTTTTCTATTCATCGAGTAGACCTTTGGATACTGATCATCTTTTGCGAAGAAACTACTCTTCCATCTTTTATACTCTCCGAGATGGACACCGACGAAATTTGTATGGCGGCCATTTTTTTTTCGCCATTTTTAAATTTTTTTTCAGGTCACTGGCAATTGAATGACGTTTCGAGTGTTATTTGCTCAAGCACCCCCAACCTATTTTCAATACCTTAAGCGTGCTCTTCACTCGTCTCCGAAATCCTCAATCATCAGCTCTCTCCATATTTTTCCTCCGAATGAATTTTTATCCTCTATACGAAACCATCAGTGAAAAAAAAAAAATTTCATACAAAATTGTTCAGGAGAGCTGATCAATGAGTGAGTCAGTGAATCAGCACGAGCAGCTATATATATATTAATATACCTATAGTTATATTCAAAGTAAAATATCATACAGATAAAAATAATAAATTTAAATATTTATTGTTTATACATATGTTTTACCACAACTTTCCGAGCCACTTTGATGTATAAAAGATTTTATCAAGGTTTTTATTTGTTTTCAAACAATAGTGGATAATCATAAAATAGACAGTGATGAAAAACTGAACTTTTCACTTCTTCTAATTGTGAAAAGATAGATATAATGTGGTCTAGCTATAGAGTTTAACTTGACTTGAAATAACACATTGAAAAAACAGCACTACTAACAATAGGTGTAGTATATTAGCCGGCTTGAGCTTACCATACTCCATAGTGAGGTAGTGGAGCGCACTATCGCGGTATCTTCACGCTCGGCCGAGTGGAAGCCTTCTGCTTCATCACACGCGTCGATCGCTTACGCACTCAAAGCTGCCACACTATTATTTTATTTTTAACTTCATTTTTTTTTTTGGTCGTCGTCATTTGGCAAATTGCGACATCGCAAATCACATAACAATCTGCCTATTAGATCCAAAGAGACTATAAAAAAAGCAATTGTCATAGTTAATTATTGTAAAATAGCGGCGATAGCCCAGTGGCATACGTAACGGACTGCTGAGACGAGGTCTCAAGTTCGATCCCCAGTTGCCCGGGCACACACCTCTGACTTTTCGTAGTTATGTGTGCATTATAATAAATGATAATTATCGCTCGCTTATTAATGTGCCCGGTAGATGGCAATAGGCTCGCCCCCTATTACATTGGGACCTCAACATAACTGGCGAATCGTGGGTGTGTTATACACCTCTGCCTACCCCTACGGGGATACAGGCGTGAAGTTATGTTATGTTATGTGTTAATTATTGTCATTATGTCGAAATTATTTCATACATCAACAGCCGCAACAGCAGGTATTTAATTAAGTTTTTTTCACAAAGTAAGTCGTCAAACAATTATATTTTCGTATATTTGGTACAAAGTTTGGTATACAGTTAAAGAAAATCCTAGTTAAAATAAAAGCCGTATTAGAAGGTGCAACTGGACCCCGAGCTCCAAGTTGAAGGCCTCGGATGCAACCGGATATGATGATGATAATAACTGTAAAGCACGCTCGTTAAGTGTGTAGGGACAGAAGCAGGTGGCGGGCTGTCGTCTCTACCCACCCCGGAGTGAGAAAGCGTAAATGTATGTAGGTATATGTCGAAAAATTTCGATTATAAAACTATACTAATCAGTAAATAAGTATAGTTTTATAATCGTAATATTTAATGTACGTAATGTGTATGGTAGTAACCATACACATTACGTACATTAACTACTAAACATTAAATAATTACCCATACTCTAAATAACAATATGCAAATTACAACCTATATTTGAGTTATTCATGTTACGAACATTCAATTGGCAGCTACGTCAACATGCATTTGTAACGCAATAGATACCCTGACAAATGATCGTGGCTAATTAAGGCTATTAATATATTACTAGTCATACGTCATAAGCGTATACGTACGTCATTAATGCCGGTATATGCTTTAGTATCAGTATCATGGACTAAATATCAATTCTATAAAAACTTAGATGTCAAATGAGAGAAGAATATGCGTCGTTGTCAACTTCGCCGATAAAATAGCGTTATTTAAACAATTAGAAAGGAATCAGCAGTCAGAAAAAACATACTGATTGTTTAATGAATATCGATAAATATACCAGGCCACTCAGAAAGTATTGCGAAAAAAGTTTTTATATATGAGAGACTGGTCAGTTATAATCTATTTCTAAAATATGATTATTTATGAGTAAAAATAAGTACGTTCCAATTTCAAAATTTGTCTCTGCATTTTTTGCAAGATAATTTCAATTATTGTGTCTCATTGAAAAATGGATCTGCGTCGGGAACATTTTCGCGCTATGATTTTCTACGATTTCAAGTGTCGCCTGAAACCAGACGAATCGTACGATAGACTTCAAATGGCATTCATGGATGAAGGCCCTTCCAAGGCGACCGTGTATCGTTGGTATAACGAATTCAAGCGCGGTCGACTGACTTTGGAGGATGAAGAAAGAAGTGGTCGCCCTTTGACGGCTGTTACGGAAGAAAACGTGCTAGCAGTGAAAAATTGAATCCAAGATAATAGACGAGTCACATATCAAGAGATTCAGCACATTCTTCAGATTGGATCGGGCAGCCTTCACGAGATTCTACACGTGCATCTTCGTGTGAGAAGGATAGTTTCACGCTGGGTGCCGCACAATCTCACCGATGCTCAGAAGCAGGCCCCTAGTGGAATGGTGTCGTGATATGATAAACAAGTTTGAAGCAGGCGCGTCTCGTTTATGACATCATTACAGGGGATGAGTCGTGGATTTATCAGTATGATCCAGAAACAAAACGCCAGTCGACGGTTTGAGTGTTTCAAAACGAATCAACACCTACCAAAGTGAAGCGATCTAGAAGCGGAGGGAAGATTTTGATCGCGAGTTTTTTCAATTTGTCTGGCTACTTGTTATCAATCCCTTTACGAAATCAAAGAAGCATCAACGCTGAATGGTACACTACCAAATGCTTGGCAGAAGTTTTCTCTGTAGTGAGCTACAAGCGACCAAACACAGGGCTCCGCGGGATACTACTCCACCATGACAACGCGCCCGCACACACCGCGCTTAAAACGAGGGATTTCCTGGACAGCACTCCGGTTAAACTCCTAGGTCACCCTCCTTACAGCCCTGACCTTGCACCGTGTGACTTCTTTTTATTCCCGAAAATAAAAAATCAGCTCAAAGGGATACAATTTTCGTCGCCGGAAGATGCGCTGTCAACGTTTGAGCAGGCTGTAAACGAGGTATCTGCGGCGGATTGGAAAAAGTGTTTTGAAAACTGGTTCAAACGCATGAAACTTTGTATAGAGGCTGGTGGAGAGTACTTTGAAAAGATTTAATAAAAAAATATTTACCTATAGAACACTTTTTTTTATTTTCGCAAAACTTTCTGAGTGTCCCACGTATATAATATAAAATAGTTTTCGAGTTGTGAAGGGGTCAGAATTTCCGTTTCGTGGTTCGTGTAAATAAATATACATGGCAGCTGCGTCGCCAGGTTTTTTTAACTTGGCTGGACACGCTACCGCTTGTCTAAATATTTATTCAAGCTTCTACCTCAAAAGCATGCTTTATGAGCGTGCATAACCTCCGATATTGTATACAAATAATTAATTGTTGAATGCAATTGTGACTGTTGTTATTGGAGTAATAAATGATATGCCATATTCTATCTACATAAATAAATATGTGATGATGATAGAGTTTCGTCATCTAGACCTGACATATTTCTTTACTCGAAAACGATAAAATATGTGGTTCTTGTGGAATATATATAATATCACTTTGGTTAGGCAGAGAGGGGAACTTGGGTAGTGAAGGTGAGTGTTGATGTACATGCCCCTTCAAAACCTACACTTGGGTTGCAAGTCTCAAGCACTGTCACGAGTTTCCAACTCAGCAACGCGATGGACCCCGCACCCGCACGGAGAATCCATGGATTGCTGAGAATATCGGTCCTATCGCTCTATATTGCACTCTTTTTCCGGACCGATAAAATTCAAACTAAAAGCAATAAATTTTTGATAGAATAGTGTACAATTACGCGTTAACAGACAGTTTTAAACGGTCGTATATACAACATTTTAAAAAGGAATTAATGTTATTCATTGGGAAATAGAGAATATATTGACTTGGATTAGTTAAACGAACTTGCGAGTAACTGTACAGCCTAACTGTGGCTCAAATTCATTCGAAATTTATTCTTACTAGTAATTGCATAACGTTTAGTTTTGACTATAGCCTTGTCGCCATAAGTGGGATATGAGTGCATGTGTACAAGGGGTGATACAGAGTGTAGGATTCAGTGCAACGCGTGCCCGTGAATAATGCGTCACTAACGGGCGATTAATGTCCAGTTTGGTTGATCGACTATTTTTACTGGGCTTACACTCGATTAAAGGCCTCATAATAATATGGTTTATAAGTACTTACTATGTTTATAATTTAGTTTTCTGTGAGAGATATCATGAAAAGGGTAACTTGTAATGATACTAAATTAGGTTTTAGACATTTTACTCTGGCCTTTCTTTGTACTTAAATTCTATAAATTAGGAATATTACGTGCAAATAGGAGTGTGAAAAGTGGTATACTTATATCTTATTCGAAGAAGTGCCAAAAGCAATTTTTTTTTATGATATAAAATAAAAATATAATACAAAAAAAAAAGATCAAATTTCGAACATCCCACTGGTCACTAGTATTATTTTAAAATGATGTATGAAATGAAAAAATGAAGGAAAAACTTTAGTACACCTTTATACGAACGCAAATGAAGGATTATGATTGATTAATTTGATTATGATTTGACACAGTTCAAGTCTATATGAAGAATGAGTACAGGAAGCTGATATTTTTAAGTTAAAAAAGAAGACTTAACATTCAACCACTCCACTGGTATTTGGTATTATGAATAATTAGTTACATCAAATCCCATATACCTAACGACTGGATATTGGCTGAGGATTAAAGTAGATGCCAAACTGTAAATCAATGAAGCTAGTCTAGTCAGGTTAATCAAATGTAGTCACTGGAGCTTAGGAATACGCAGCGCGTACAGTGTACAGTCCTGAACACAAGCGCTGAATGGAATGTTTTGTAACTGCATTAATACTAATGATAGTTTGCGTCACTAAAACTAATGTTACATAGAGAAATATTTATCTAGCTTTACGGTGTGTAAAGCAAGGAACAAGGTTTGCAAGGACCAAATATACGGTCAGCAAGTCAACCATTCTTATTTCTTGCGCTTTTATTTTTCAAATGTTTGTTGAAACTAAAAATTAGCGTTTATCTTGAAATTTTTTCTTCTTTATTTGTTTACTGTGACTTTGGGACGTCTGAAAAAGTTTTTTTTCTGAAACATATGGATACTTCGCCCGCAGAAGCCGCCCTAGTGGTGGCATTGCTGGATACTGGACTTAGTCAGCGTGTTGCGGCTAAAAGATTGCATCTAAGTCTGTCCCCTGTTTATAGAGTCTACAAACGCTATCGGGACACAGGTTTTTTCACCCGCCGTTCAGGATCTGGCAGAAATCGGGTTACTTCTGAGCGAGATGATAGATTTATTGTAACAACTTCCTTACAAAATCGACGCCTTAACGCTTTTCAACTGCAGCAGCAGCTTCATGTTGTATGTAGAGTGGCTGTAAGTGACTCAACCATTAGAAGAAGGTTGAAGGAACGTGGACTGGTACCGCACAAGCCAGCAAATGGGCCGAAATTAACAGCAGACCATCGAAGAGCGCGCCTTAACTTTCCACGTGAGCACCTAAATTGGTCATACCTCCAGTGGAGCAAAGTTCTCTTTTCTGATGAAAAAATTATGCTAATATGATAACGACGGAAGGAACAAGAAAAGATGGAGAACGCTTTGCACAATGCTGCATTGAAAGACAGGTCGGCTATGGTGGCGGTTCGTGGACGGTTTGCGGAGGAATCAGCGCTGACGGTAAGACTGAGCTTGTCTTCGTGTCTGGGCCACGTCTACCTGCACTAAACTCTCATCGGTACATCGAACAGTGTCTTGAGCCTCACATGGAGCCTTATGCACATTTTATTGGGAACGGCTTCATATTCATGCACGACAATGCTAGGGCTCACACCGCGGGCGTCGTACGAGACTATCTCCATTATGGAATGGCCACCAGAAGCCCAGACATGAATCCCATTGAACATCTATGGGTTGCGTTAAAGAGACGATTTCGTGCAAGAGATCCTGCCCCAGGAACACTTAGTCAGCTGCAAAATGCAATCCAAGAGGAATGGAATGGAACGCCACAACATGTGATCGTGACTCTCATCCGATCGATGAAAATCCGTATGGAAGCAGTATTAAGAGCTCGGGGAGGTAATACAAGTTATTAAATAAACGGTTTTTTTTCATTTACGTGTTGTTTTATCCACTTTCTTCACACTCCATACAGGGTAAATAAAATACGAAACCTATGAAATACAGGGTAAAAATGGCTCATTAAACAAAATACGAAACCTATGAAAATGTAATCTGAATTTAGAACAATAACATTAGAATTTGAAAACATCATATTTGTCACTATTTAACGACACTATTAAATATACATATTTTTCCGATAATCCTTAGAAAACATAAACTTGCAAGGTGTTTCGATTTTTCTGATGAGAAGTGTATATTCTCAACTAGCATCACAAAGTGGGTGGATTTCTATTATGCGAGATTATTTATATAGAGTTTAATACTTATGTGCTTACCTATCCAGAAAATACAGCACCATGTGTGCACATTTCTAGGATAGCGGCACGCCATCAGAATTATAAAGGCAGCTCATTGCAGCAACCTTAATACACATTTGACCACGGTGGCTTACCTTACCGGAACATATTACAGAGGCAAACCCTATTGTAATTGAACAAATTATGTTAAGCGGGGGAAAAGTTTTGACATATCAGCCTCTAATGAATTTGATATTCTTATCTGCACTCCCGGGGTTTGCCGGAAGAAAACTCAGCTATAGGTAAGTTAAACCTGCCTTTGTTAGGGTTCCGTTGTCAAATGGCAAAAAACGGAACCCTTATAAGTTCGTCATGTCTGTCTGTCTGTCCGTCCGTTTGTCACAGCTACTTTTTTCCGAAACTATAAGAACTATGCTGTTGAAGTTGGTAAGTAGATGTATTCTGTGAACCGCATTAAGATTTTTACACAAAAATAGAAAAAAAATTCTGTGTAGCAAATAGTTAGAACCTAAAAGACTCTAAAATATATTGATATAACAATTTCTTGTTTCTTGCTGCTACTGCTATATTTTCTACTTAATAGGTAAAATAAATTCTTAAATTATAACAGACAATTATACACAAAATGCAATTATTTCACTTGGGATGTCATTCAAGCCCAAGATTTGACAAGGCTAGTTTCAACCAACAAACCAAATTCTAGAATACTAACATAGGTATCTATTTATTAATATTATTAATATTCATCATTAAAACATAGATATTAGTAAAATTGTTCTATTTTCCTTCGTTTACGTTGTAAAGATTTCTTTTTTCCATATTTATTTTCCATTATTTTCCATAATATGTTCTTGTAACTTCGAAATATTAGAGTGTATTGCTCATTCATTATCTACAGGTTTATTAACACGTTTTCTGTTTATTTTTAAATGGGCCATGTCGGGAGGGGAGAGGGTCGATATAACGCGCATAGGTGGCTGTATTCTACTATAGAACTTTCATAACACCTTAATTTGATTTAGATCGAGATTTAAAAGTTTATAACATATACTCCGTGTAAGGCTTTAACTCAGTCAGTCCACGTCACGGATACGTGATAGTGCGTATTCACCTATTTCATACTTAAATTTATTATTACTCTGCTAATACTAAGCCTGCTTATCCTACTTATATTCTACTAATCCTACTAATATTATGAATGTGCAAGTTTGTGAAGATGTTTGATTGTTTGTTATGCAATCACGCTCTAACGGCTGAACGGATTAGGCTGATATTTGGTACTGGGATTTTTTTTTTACGTGCGGAAATTCCTTCGGATACCCCCCCCCCCCGCCGGCGGGGGTGGTTATGTCGTGTATCGACTAAAATCGCACGGTGTCCTCCCCAAGTGTCCGTTGCCGGGCACCCCGGGTAAGCCCTCGAAAGGATAACCCCAGGGTTGCCGGCGGACTTTGGCCGCCACCGCGGCCTCGCCTGGTGGGGTCGGGTTTTTTCGCGCGCATTACCTGCTCGCAGAAAGAGGCGGCGGCGTGCCACTTGCTCCCGTCGGAGACGACGGCCCTCACAATGGTCTCCAACGAGAGAACGTCCACGCCCAGGACCGCAACGAGATCCCGGCGTTGACTTGCCCACGCAGGGCACCCCACCAACGTGTGGAGCGCCGTGTCTTCGCCAGAATCCGCGCAGTGCTGGCAGTGCGGCATTGTCTCCCGGTGGATGCCCCATAGATACTTACCGAAGCACCCGTGTCCGGTAAATATCTGGCACATCCGGTATTAGAGGTTCCCATGGTCCCTCTTCAACCACTCCTTCATAATCGGTCTCACCGCCGCGATGGTGGATTCCCCTCACCTTGGGTGCTCAAGTCGCACCCTCCATGTCTCCATGGCGGAGCAGGGACCGCTGAGCCCTGATTTCTCGAGGCTCCGGCCTATGGCGCCGCTCCAGCGCCTCCTTGCGCCACTGGTACAGCAGCGCAAGGGCTCTCGCTTCCAGGTCCCATGGAGGGGTCCCGGCTAAGAGACATGCCGCCTCGACGGAGATTTTGCGATACCCCCTGATGACTCTGACGGCCATCGCTTTTAACGGGCTGTTTAGAACAGCCACGTTGCGGGCCGCCAGAATCTCCGCCCATACGGGGGCCCCGTACAGGGCCATGCTTCGCACGATCCCCAGGTACAATCTCCTAGTGGGGGCAGTCTCCTAGGGAGGTCCCTTAACATTGGGCATCAGCCACGATAGCGCGGCCGCAGCCCCCTTCAGTTTCGGGACCAGACTTCGGAGATGTGGTCCGAAGTCCTTACGCCCCCTACGGTTATGCTGGTTCCCGCAGGTGGCCCTCTCCGAGGCCCGTGAAAACACATAGCCTCGGATTTGTGGAGAGCCACCTCGAGTCCCAGCCGTCGTATTCGACCCACGACTTGAGCAACCCCTGCCGTGGCCTTTAGTGCCGCGCTTCGGTACGTTGCTCCCCGCGCCATAATGGGGGTGTCGTCAGCATAGCAAACTATGCTGACCCCCTCGAGCAACGTACCGCGCAGCACCCAGTCGTATCCGATGTTCCACAGGAGTGGCCCTCGGACAGACCCCTGTGGAACACCGCACGACACTTCTCGCCGCCCTGGCCCTAGCCAGCTCAGGTAAACAATAGCCCTCTCGAATAGGTATGCCTCGACAATGCGGCGGAGGTAGGGAGGTACTCCGTGATACGCGAGCGCCTCCCTAACGCAGCTCCAGGATAGGGTGTTGAAGGCGTTGGCGATGTCGAGGGACACCGCCACCCCACTACTTCTTCCGCCAGGCGCCTAACGCGCATGATCGCTTCCACGGTGGAGCGCCCCCGGCGGAAACCGAACTGGTTTTCCGCCAGATCTGGCCCTACGTTCGTGAGATGTTCGACGACGCGCTCTGCAATAATCCGCTCAAAGAGCTTGCACACCTCGTCAAGCAACACAATCGGCCGGTAACCGGATGGCTGATCCGCCGGCCGCCCCGCCTTCCGGATAAGGACCAGTTTCCCCGTCTTCCACGCCTTTGGAAACTGGCCCCTTTTGAGGCATGCGCTAAAGAGCGCCACCAGTCGAGGCCCTAGTTCCTCAAGGGCCAGGACCCATGCTCGGCCTGGAATGGCGTCGGGTCCGGGGGTACTGCATTTCCGGGCTTTAAGCTGGAGCACATCGCTCTCGCTATTATCAGCGTCAGGCGCCTGAGGAGGAGCCATACGCGGAGGAACATGCTCCTCCGCTCTCGCTGGGAACAAGGAGCCCAGTATCCCCTCCAGCCGCTCCGGCTGGAGGCTCTGGGTCAGTCAGGGCCCTGGGCGGATTTTGCCCCTGACCGCAAGGTAAGAGCGCCCCCATGGGTTCTGCTCCAGAGACTCCAGCAGCTCTTCGCGGGCCCGCCGTTTAGCCTGCTTAATAGCTACCTGGAGGGTCCTCTTGGCCCCCTTGTACGCCTCATATAGCTCCGCCTCTCGGGCTGCCGCATCGTCTGGGCGCCGACGCCTCCGGCGTTTGGTACTGGGATAGATTATAATCTGAAATAACAATTTTTTATCCCAGGAATAGGTGTAATGTATCCATGGGTAACGGAGCCGCAGGCATCAGCTAGTATAATATTATAAATGTGAAAGTTTGTCAAGATAGTCGGATGTTTGTTACTCAATCACTCTCAAACGGTTCAACAAATCAGGCTGAAATTTGGTACAGGGATAGATTATAGTCTAGAATACAATACAAATACAATATGTTCGTTCCCATGAGTTACGGGAATGGGATTTGGTTTTCAGATTCTTCTTTTGTACATGCCTCATAGTATACCTTGATGCCAAATAGCAAATTTCTATCTCATCTGGAAGTTGGTTAGGTTTTTAACCTTTCTATTTTTCTTTCTTTTCTTTATTTATTTAGAAACAAACAGTCATAATACAAGTATGGAAATATAGAAACGAATTTAAAAATTGTAGACCTACAGTTTCCTGCATTTTTAAAACTACAGTATAAAATTTTATTTTAATAACAACCAAAAACATATTTTAAACTTAAATTTAAGAAAATACCTACCTACATACCTGTGTTTTGTAATTACACATAAAACATACAATTATTCATTGAGACATTCCGAAGCCAATCTCTTAAAACGTCGAAGAGATTCACTAAACAAGTCTACATGTAATAGTCTATCATTGTACAACCTGCAAGCACGTCTTACGAAAGCATTTTGTGCGTAACTAGTGCGACTGCGGGGTATCACAAAAAGAGGTTTGTTCCGGCAACTCCGTTCGCGACGCTGAGGTACTCTAAAAGATAATGAGTGCAATAATAGGGGAGCGTCGATAACATTGTTTATTATTTTGAAGATGATTGAAACATCAATGAAGTTTCGACGACAACCTAATGAATGCATATTATACCCCTTCAATGACGTTACATAATTCAAATATTCGTTACCAGTACGGTAATCAAGAGCTCTTATAAATTTTTTCTGTACTTTTTCTATTTTATTTATGTGAATTTCAAAAAATGTATTCCAAATGGGGCTAGCAAACTCAAGACGACTGCGAACATAACTATTATATAGCACCTTGTAAGTTGCAGCTTTTTTAAAGGGTTTTCCTACACGAAGTATGAAACCTAATAGTTTAAAAGCTTTATTTATAATGTTATCCACATGAGGTACAAAAGTAAACTTGGAATCTATAATTACACCAAGATCACGAATTTGATTTACATGGCCTAATTCTTTTTGGCAAAGTTTGTACTGAAATAATATAGGTTCTCTCTTTCTGCTAAAACTTATGACAGAACACTTGTCTGTATTCAAAAACAGGTTATTTTGTTTGCAGAATGTCTCAAAGTTACTCACATCTCTCTGTAGGGCGTCACAGTCACCCATGTCTCGGATAACCTTAAAGATTTTTGTATCATCGGCATACAGTAATATATTTGATCCATTTATGCTTTCTGTGACGTCATTAAGGTACAATACAAACAATAACGGTCCCAAATGCGACCCCTGTGGGACGCCTGAAGTAATGGGTCTGTACTGAGAAGTATACCCACCAACCGCAACAGCCTGCGATCGGTTATCAATGTACGACGTTATCCAACGAAAAAGATCACCGTGTTGTACCAAGTTGCCAAAGTTTCAAAAGTAAGCGTTCATGACAAATTTTATCGAATGCTTTGGCAAAATCAGTGTAAATAGCGTCCACTTGGTAATTATTGTCCAAGGCCTCAAGAATGATCTCTGTGTATGATAGAAGATTTGTTTCAACACTACGACCCTTTAGAAAACCATGTTGATTTATTACAATATGACCACGCAGAGCGGCAGACAGCTGGTCAGTATTTGGATTTGGCATGATTTTATTTTCGGTGAAATTTATGTAATTTCTATAGCATATAGGTTCCAATTTAGCAACCTATAACAGTCATAAAAATGCCAGTTTAACGTTAATATATATATTCTAGATAAGCTAAGGGGGCTTTAATAAATGAGCCAAACTTCAGATACATAGATTAAATAGTTATCGATGTGAAGTGTGAAGGGCCCCAAGTGACTTGAAATGGTTCGTGTAAATATACACATGGCTGCAGCGTCGCCAGTTTCTTTTTCTTTGAGCTTGGTTGGACAGTTGCCGGGTGTCTAGATACCATTATGTTGTATAAGATATGTCATACATGTGAACCATAAATAATAAAATAAAATGAAAACGTATCAATTTTACAAAGGTGATCAGTTTTTTGTATGATTAAATCTTGGATACGCACTCGTATGTTTTTTCTACCAAGGACTCACTCACATGTGCTAATCCACCGAAAATCTAAAAAAATGGTGCATTGCACAAGAGACACAAATTTTACCCCGTCCAGTATAGCTATAACTATTAACAGACCAATTAAATTTTACTATATTAGGCTATGAACAATAAACGTTTTTTATTTGAGAAGCATTGACAATATATTATCAATCTTTAAAGAATAAAACCATATGTAATTTGATTTAAATATTTTTAAGACGTATTGACGATTATGTGCGCATAATACAGATTAGCATTATAATCAATTTTAAATTTCTACGTATTCAAGAAAACCTGACACGGGGGTGATCCTAAAAGGATTCCGTTTTACTCTTTTTCCATCTTTACATAACCCCAGAAAAATAACCGTTTATTTTAAATTATTCCCTGTTGATAAGAGGAACTTCAAAAATTAAACACTTTTCATCATGTAGACACAATAGCCCCATAAAGAGGCATCCCTTCGACAGTGAAAAATGACACTCATCATTTCAACACCATTTTTATGAGCGCAATTTCTTTCACATAAAAATAAAAATCGCGTCTTTATAAAAACATCTCTTCAATTGTCATTCATAGCGGCGATGTGCGTATTTGTCACCGCCATGTCGGTCGCGAGTCGCGTTCCAAATATAAAAATGCAATTTTAAACAAAAATCCAGTAGTCGAATTCGAACCCTCACAATAAAAAATAAATGCGTAGCCGTAGCAAGCATAGGAACACGCGCCAAAATTTTATTTGCCAGATATTTTTCCAACTTTTGAGATGGAGCGACTAGAAAATATGTGTTTGTAGTGTCTGTAATGGTATGGTGTTCTTTGACATGTTTCTCGATCGTTTTTTTTTACCATAGCAACATTAGGCCTACTTCTATTGTGTGACACCAAAATATAGCTAGTGAAATTTAGGTTTTCTCCTTGTACCTTCGGCGATAATACAGGAATATTAATATAAAATAGATTATGACTTAATATTCTGTATGGTTTTGTATTAAAAACTGATATGTCTTTATGCTTATAGGAACAAAAATGCGTCGAGTGTGTAATGCCTGCGACGCGCGGCGAGCAAGTTGCGGGCTCAGCGGACCGGGAGAGTTGTACCTTTTTTTTTTTTTTTTTTTTTTTTTTTTTTTTTTTCTTTTCGTGCGGAAATCCCTTCGGATACCCCCCCGCGTGCCAGCGGGGGCGGTTATGTCGGGCTTGAACCGACTAAAACCGCACGCCGTCTCGGGTCTACAGACGCCGGGGTGTAAGGTTGCCCATAGAGCATATCCCTCGCACCCCGACTGACCCTGGGCCATCTCCGGTTTCGAGATGGCCCCCTCGGGTTTGGGAACCACGGTGTCCCCGTCTTGCCTCGGTTTGGGGGAGGGGCGCTAGTCGCCCCACCGTCCCGGCCTGCTTCTGCTGGGGTGACAGGTGGCCTCACCCGCCACCCCCAGGCCTGCGCTCATGGAGGACGGAGGTCGAACAGAAACATACATGGCTTGACCGCAGTTTTCGTTAAATTGTAATACGCCTTAAAACGGAAGAAAAAATTAGCTATCTATACATATAACAAAATCGTAACGAGGTGAAAACTGTACATAAAATATTTTAAAAAAAATCCGTTCCAGCAGGGGGAACGCACAGGTAGATTTCGTGAAGCAATTAATATTATTTTATTAACATGTTTAATTTTTTTTCTCGAAAACGGTAACTTTGAGCGAAAAAACTTTTCAGACATTTATTTTAGACTTAAAAATGGCCTATCGATTAAAAATGTTTCCGACACCAAGAATGTTCACCGGTTAGAAGTTATGATTTCTTTCCCGAAAAATTTTGGTTTTTCCCCCTCCACTTTTAATTAAAGTTTTAATCTTATTGTAAAAGTTGTTGGTATTCATGTATACTATGGGATAAAATTAGAACGGTTCGAATATCTTTCATGGAACGTGAAATTTTGAGGAAAAACTGATTTCACAAAAAGTGAGGCCCTACCGTCCCCTTAGGCCGGATTCCACCCGTTCACGAACTTAAACTAAGTTTACACCCAAGCAATTTTTGACCGCAGTTTGAAAGCGATCGGGGCAAAAATGCGACCGTGAGAGTGCCGCAAATTTTGGGAAGTGGAACCATATATACATATATGTAAATATATATATACACACACCGGCAGATTTAGCGGAACACAAAAGAAGGAGAGTATAGTTAGCTTTATTTTTAAACAAATAATAATTAAACATGAAACAATAGTTAAATTAACATGTTTTGACATTAATTTGCAACACCATACTTAAAGTTTAATAAAAAAAAACTTAACTAAACAAAATGCATTTTTCTTAGATTTCGTAGTAACAGAGAAACAGTTGAAATTTTTAGATTTAATGACGGTTTAAAATTAATTAAATGAATGTTTAATAACGAGTGTTTCCCCCTCGTGCCCTGATTAAGGTTTCCATCCGTCTGGGTATGCTGCGAATGATGTTGTCAATGATTTCTTGGGGCAACCTCTGCCATTCTTCAACTAATGTGTTTCGCAGCTCGCCCAGATTGTAAGGAGGTGGCATTCTTGATTTAACACTCCTCTTTAGCAAGTCCCAAACGTGTTCAATCGGATTCATATCCGGGGACCGTGCTGGCCAGTCCATCACCGTAACACCAACATGGTTTAGGTATGCCTGTACTGAGCGAGCACTGTGAGCCCGAGCATTATCCTGCATTAAAATGAAGTCGTTACCAATAAATGGGGCAAATGGCACAAAATGTTCCTCTAAAATCTCCCTGATATACCGATCAGCAGTCAGATTTCCGCCGTCGACTACCACTAACTCCGTGCGAGCTCCTAAACATATCCCTCCCCAGACCATAATTGAGCCGCCGCCATATGCCACTGTATTTTCAAAATTAGACTGTAAATAACGCTCTCCTTTGCGTTTCCATATTCGCTGCCTTCCATCAATCTGATTTAACAGAATTCTGCATTCATCAGTAAAGAGAACCTGTCCCCACTCGTCAAAGTCCCAATGACGATCCTCACGAGCAAAGTATAGTCGGTTTGTGCGGTGGTGTCTCTCAAGTTTTGGTGCTTTGGCGGGTATAAATGAGCCTATACCAACTTCCTCGAATCTTCTGCGAACTGTCCGCTCACTCACTCTTACTCCTCGAACCTCCTCCAATGCATTTCGGGCCTGCACCGCCGTAAGTCTCGTGGTCCGACGAACTTGAAGTTGTAGAAAACGGTCATCTCTCCTTGAAGTACACCTTTTCCTGCCTTGCCCTCTTCTCCTCACTAGAGAATTCGTCAATCTGTACCGTTTGATGCTACGATGAATCGTTGATAACGGTCGACGAAGTCTTGTTGCAATCGATCTGTAGGATTGACCATTTCTTCTCATTTCATCTGCCCTGATGATTTCTGGTAGCGTTAAATCAGGCATACTTAGATGTTCGTAACTTATCAATAAGCGAGAAAACACAAAAGTCTCATAAAACTGCAATACAATGTTTTTCAAGTGGAATTTACGAACTTTACGAAAATGAAAAATCTACTTCGAAGCAGTCGATAGAGGTGTATGAATGAAAAATTAAAGCAAACGAATGAAAAAAATGACTGTTGACATATGTTCCATTTTCAAATAAGACGTTTCTAAAAAAATTATGTAAAATAATGATAAAAAAGTAATGTAACCGGCCAGTGCTACGGAAAAAATATATTAATTCTTCCTTTTTTTTTGTGTTCCGCTAATTCTGCCGGTGTGTGTATATATGCATATAAACTTTTTGACCAGTGGTCATTTCGGACTCAGGGGGTCATAACTAGACCTCCTATGAAGATTTTTTTTTTAAACTCGACAGTAGTCAAGAAACCAATAGGTAGACCCAAACCCGAGGGGGCCATCTCGAAACCGGAGATGGCCCAGGGTCAGTCGGGGTGCGAGGGATATGCTCTATGGGCAACCTTACACCCCGGCGTCTGTAGACCCGAGACGGCGTGCGGTTTTAGTCGGTTCAAGCCCGACATAACCGCCCCCGCTGGCACGCGGGGGGGTATCCGAAGGGATTTCCGCACGAAAAAAAAAAAAAAAAAAAAAAAAAGGTAGATCGATTTCATCAAAATCTACCTAAAATGTCATTTTTACATTTCTTGTCAGTTTGTCTGTTTATCCCTTTATCTGTTTATCTGTTTATCTGTTTGTCTGTTTGTCTGTTGGTCTGTTTGTCTGTTTGCCTATTTTTCTATTGTCTGCTTTTTTATCAATGTTCGAGCATGACTTGAAAAGCACTCAACTTATTCAGCTGAAATTTCGAAAAACATTCTCCTCTAGGGTATGGTAATAAACATCGGTACATAATATCACGCTATTATAGGTATGATAGGAGCAGCATAGCAAAATCGATCTTATAATTGTATTATTACAAGGCAGGTCTTCATGTAATTTTGCAGTTCACTAGAACTCAAACATGGTCAACATGCGGACTATACATCATCACGCTATAGTTAAAAGGTGTCGAGCAGTAAAATATAAAATCTAGAAATTCACAGAATTATCCACGTAAAAAAGGTAATTAGAGACTTATTACACTTTTTATAATGAATATCATCACGCTATTATACTAAAGAATCAGCAGAATTTAGTTTGTTATTTTATCCCACAACCTATCCTACATCCTACTATCCTACTAATATTATAAATAGGAAAGTTGGTGAAGCTGTTTGGATGTTCGTTACTCACGTTGGGACTAGTTTATAGTCTGGAATAGCACATAGGCTACTTTTCATCTCTGGAATAGGTTCCCATGGGTATTGAAATCGGATCAGAATACAACGCGAGCAAACCCGCGGGCTGACAGCTAGTAAATAATAACATTGATAAACGATTAATGTTCCAGTGTAGACAAATATTTATTGATTGGCTTTTGAAATAAAGTTGCAGATAAAAGATAACAAGACGTTTATTCAAGGTCCCCTTTAAAAACTAAACTACCGGATATAAGGAACTGTCACAATAAAATAAACTTTACGATGTAATTTCAAAACCCACGGATATCAAATACAAAATAAATACAATCACCAATAAATTTGATTCGCGATACAAAAGCGAGCTGAATTGTCTCATGGGAGGGCTCTATGCAGGAATTTGGTATTCACTGCGTCGTCAAGAAGACATCAGAGGCAAAGTAGCAAAATATTATAATAGCATAATGGTGTCAGGTGGCGTTGTTCTATAGGGATCCGTATCTACAAACGCGCTGACATTTAGGGAAGGAATGTGACATATCGACATTACTGGGTTTAATTACAGCATCATTTATGATGTTATATTTTGATGGCCTCTGTGGCGTAGCGGTAGTGTATTCAACTGCTACGATAGCGGGCGTGCGTTCGATACATGCAAATTTTTTATGCATGAATGTCTGTTTGCATTGATCTGTGTGTTTCTTTTTGTGTTGATTTATATCCGCATTCTAGAACCCATAACACAAGCTAGTTAAACTATAATGTCGTACAATATTTATTTATTTTATTTCATTCAGTGGAAATCTAAATCTTTTGTTTTTTTTTATTGTAACAAAACAAATATCTACAACCGTGCAAATATTATTTTCCTTGAGCCAGATGCAAGTAGGTATACTGAAATATTAAGTTGGGTGGTAAATTTTATAATCTAGGTAACTATCGATACCCCAAAGAACAGCACAACCTGTCTCGATGCACAATCACTAAGCAGGGTTTAGGCTTGTTATATGAAAACGAGGTGACGTCACAACCCAGCCACTTCTCTCAACCAAACACCCATCCAACTCGTTCGAGATCAGCTCCAGTTTTATTGTTCGTCGGATTGTCGTGTGCTTAGTTTTATTGCACTCCCGATGTTTAGATACCGCCTCTGCGGCGTGAATGCCAAACAGCTCGGAATATTCATGTGCGGAAAATCAACACCGCTAACCCCAAACAAAAGCTTTTTATTACTGTTTGGAAACTATCAACGTACACCGCTATCTACTGTATTCAAAACTTTAAAAACGTACACAATGTTATATGAATTAATTCAAATTGAATGAAAACCCCAACTGTGTTACTCAGATAATGGTGATTAGGTAAAATGCAGGAAAGCGGCGATTAAGAATGAAAAATGATCATTACGCTCGTTTATAATTAAAAAGCACCCACATACATTCGTATGCGTACTAGCCTGTTTCGACTTTGATTAATATTCGACCTGACAGGACGCAGCCTTTGAAGGTGTAGCAAAATGATCATTAATTTATAAGTGCTTTATGACTTTTACTATAATGAATTAATTTGCATGTCATACATGATGACATCGTTAGTATTCTGTAATTATGCCGAAATGCATCACAGTAAATCTGCTTACTAATACCAATTCATTAAAACCATAATCCTTAATAATATTAGGACCAAGATAAACATGTTTAATGATCAGATTTTTTTACACACTTACATACTGCCTAATTTCCTAATGGGGTAGGCAGAGATCACATGTTTCCACTTAATACGATCCTGGCGTATATCTTTGGCTTCGTTTACTTTCATATTTCTCTTGACATGGCCTTTCTGTAAAATGGCCTCGATCTGATTGACATTAGGAACATTCTAATATGAAAAATATGTTTTCTTTGCCCTGCTTTAGAACGATAAAAAGATACGGCATAATTATAAACACACAAGATTAACCCATCGCAATGAATATGAATAATCCATACCAGTCAAGTTTAAATCGCAGCGACAAACAAAATGTCAACTTGTAATCTACGAGTATGTAATTAAATGAATGTCAGTCGAGCTCGAAATAGGGTCGCCACACGCGAAGCGACATTGGATTATGAGAATGTAGTAAGGTATGAATATTATATACTATCCTTAACAAAAAAATGACTTCATATCTTTAGTCACTTATGCCACTGAAATGATAAAAGCTTAGGTATTATTACAACCACACGCACTAACATATATACGCACACATTTTTCACATGAATATTTATCCCCTTAGACAACCTTATATTACAGGTGTCAACCTCCTGTAATATAAAGTCTCCCCTCATCTCCTCGGTGCTCCTTAACATATGATTATGATACAAACGATATAGCCTAAGACAGAATAGCCTACATTAATTTCACTCATAATAGTGCTTTAAAATTATTTCTGAAACTTAATCTTAAGTTGACAGGGGAAAGTATATACGAGTATGTATTTTGTCTAAAATCTAACAATTTCTTCAAAAATAAATTCTTTCTAAAAGTTATAACTATCATTTTGAAAGATAAACACATATTAGCTTGAGCTACAGTTTTTAATTATAATAACTGATTAGACTACAGACACTACTTTTCACAGTCTGTTTTTAATTATGTTATGAAAATCACACATAACCGTAGACACTTCCCAAGTTGAGCTACACGACTATACGTTATAGTATAGTATATGTTATGGGTAGGTATATAAATATGTATAAGAAGGAAATTTAATAAAATTTTGGGATTACTGCTGGCTTAAATTTTAAAATTAGCACCTAAGAACGTCACGATTACAAAAGACTTACCCTGACCTCTGAAACTCTTCTACCTCTTTAACAATTCTCTTTCTCTAAAAAAAATAATATATAGAATTCTATCTGATATAGTGCCAATGAAACTACCAAATTATTTAAAGACATATGACGTCAACTCTTGAGATTTGCACGTCGTAAACTTCACGAGTAATTCAATCTAAATGAATTATTCCTTCCCGCCGAGGTGGCGCCCTCTATTGACGGAGTAAACTCGCTAAATAGTTTCGTTCCCGCTGCTATTATTGTTCAGAAACTGTCGCATAAGTTAGATGTGGAGTGTGTCTGCTGACACAATAGTTTAGTAGTTGGATAAATTTTCCCTTACAAAATCTTCGCAGTTATATTGCACGAAGTATCAGTATTTCTATTTTAGATAATATCTATTGATATAAATATGATAATGTTTGGAGGAGTTCGGAGACCCTACCTACATCGTGGTATTAATTACAGAGACGCACCACGGTCTATTTCCAAACCTTTGTGTACAAGGGACACCCCCTTCGTACTTTCCCATTTCTGAGAGGGCTCCTCAGCGCGTGACGGCTCTGGCGGAGGATGCAGTAGCCCGCGGTGAGGTGATGTTGGCGGTGTCCCTGGAGATCGCCAAACGTTCAACACCTTGCCCTGAAGTTGCATTAGGGAGGCGCTCGTGTATCACGAAGTGCCTCTCTACCTCCGCCGCATAGTCGGGGTGTATTTGACGGAGAGAGCCGTTTTCTACCCAACCGTGACCGGTCTCGGCCGGCGTGAGATGTCGTGCGGTGTTCCGCAGGGATCGGTCCTGGGGCCGCTCCTGTGGAACATCGGATACGACTGGGTGCTTCGCGGTGAGCTCGTAGGTGGTGCCGCCGTCACGTGCTACGCGGACGACACGCTCGTGACGGCGTGCGGGGCGACGTACCGCGAAGCGACCCTAAAGGCCACGACCGCGGTTGCCTTAGTCGTTGAGCGGATCCGGCGGGTGGGTCTCGAGGTGGCTCTGCATAAAACCGAGGCCCTGTTCTTTCATGGGCCTCGGAGTAAGCCACCCGAGGGATCCAGTCTCATCATGGGAGTAAATCGCATCGGCATCAAGCCCCAAATGAAATATTTGGGGCTCGTGCTCGACGGCCGATGGGACTTCGGAGAGCACATCCGAAGTCTGGCAACCAAACTGAAGGGCAGCATGGAAGATCTCACTGGTTTCCTTTTACTTCGAGCCGGACCAACCTATGGGTTCATACATTCGCCAACTGAGAGCTATTGTCGCGAACTCCGAGATGGGTAAACTCATCATAGGGGGAGCCGGTAATGCCTGGAACACGTGGTGGGGTAGCGTATTGGTGAACTCCCGAGGAGAGGAGCTTCTGGCAGTGATCGACGAGCTGGGCCTCCAGGTACTTAACGTAGGTAACACCCCGACATTTGATACCATCAGAGGTGGCCAGCGATTCCACAGCCATGTGGATATAACTGTATGTACGGAAAATGCGCTAAACCTGGTGGAGAACTGGGCAGTTGAGGAGGGCCTCACGAGCTCGGACCACAATGGAATCACCTTTGGGATTAGGCTACAAAAATCTAAAGGCATCGATATCCAACGAACCACGAGACTGTACAACACCAGAAAGGCCAACTGGGACCGGTTCCGAACGGAGTTCACACAGCTGAGAAGTTAGGGAAACCTGTCAGCTTCAGAGGTGAACAAAGTTGGGAGCCGGTCCGAGTTGGACAACATGGTAGATAAGTACTCCGATATAATTAACAAAGCCTGTACAGTCTCTATGCCGAAAACGACCCAAAACCCAAGGTTAAGGATTCCATAGTGGTCCGAGGAAATTGGCCCAGTTAAGAAGGGAGGTAGTCACCAGGAGGCGCCGTATCAAGAGCGCCGCACCGATACGCCGCGAGAAAGTCGTGGGTGATTACCTACTGGCTAAGGAAAAGTACGAGACGGAGGCCAAGAAGGCTCAGATCGCTAGCTGGAAGCGGTTCTGCTGCAAGCAGGACCGTGAGGGGATGTGGGAGGGTATCTACAGAGTGATTGGAAGAACCGCTAAGAGAGCCGAGGACGTACCTCTGGAACTGAATGGCGCGGCCTTGAACGCAGAGCAGTCCGTGAAGCTCCTAGCCGAGGTGTTTTTCCCGGAAGACTTGGAGGAGGAGGATACGCATGAGCTGGCCTGCTTGAGGGAAAGGGCAAGGAGGGTGATCGAGGAGCCCTGCGGAGAACCGCTGGACCCCCCGTTTACCCTCTTTGAACTTGAAATGGCGGCCAAATCCTTCAACTCCAAGAAGGCACCGGGGGCGGATGGCTTCACGGCCGACATCTGCAGCCGCGCCATCAGCAACGATCCCGAGCTGTACCTCAGTCTATCAAACAAATGCTTAATGCTTCACCACTTTCCGAAGACCTGGAAAGAGGCAACCGTCATCGCGCTTCGCAAGCCAGGAAAAGAAAGCTATTGTCTTCCCAAATCATATAGGCCCATAGGACTGCTCCCAGTCTTGGGCAAGATATTTGAGAAGATGCTCATGGCAAGATTGCGACACCATCTCCACCCAAATATCAGCGCCCACCAATACGGGTTCATGCCACAAAGGAGCTGTGAGGACGCTCTCTGTACCCTGGTCCAGCACATTAGATCTAAGCTTGATGACAAGCAGATCGTTGTGTTGGTCTCCTTGGATATAGAGGGCGCCTTCGACAGCGCCTGGTGGCCGGCGATTAAAGCCCGACTCGTGGAGGAGGGGTGTCCGGAGGGCCTTAGAAGGCTGATAAATAGCTACCTGGAAGATAGACGGGTCCGGGTGAAGTATGCTGGGCGGGAATACAGCAAAAGCACAAGAAAGGGTTGCGTCCAGGGCTCTATTGGTGGTCCAATCCTCTGGAACCTGCTGCTAAACCCGCTGCTAAAAAGCCTGGAGGGAATGGGCGAGTACGTACAGGCCTTCGCAGACGACGTCGTCCTGGTCTTCCACGGTAACACAGCTGCTACAATAGCAAGAGGTGCCAATGCCGCTCTCGACCATGTTCAGACGTGGGGTGACAAAAACAAACTCAAGTTCGCGCCCCATAAGACCAACGCAATGGTCCTGACGAGGAAACTGAAGTATGACACACCACGTCTGAGCATGGGCGGGATAGACATTGGCACGTCTAACGAGGTCAAAATTCTTGGCCTCACTATTGATAGCAAGCTAACTTTTAACACGCACGTAGAAAACGTTTGCAAAAAAGTTACCAACATCTACAAGCAGTTGACCAGGGCGGCGAAGGCCAGTTGAGGTCTCCATCCAGAAATCGTTCACACTATCTACACAGCGACAGTCGAACCTATAGTGCTGTATGCAGCCGCCGCGTGGGCGGGGGCGGTTGGGAAACTGGGAGTCCAAAAGAGGCTAAATTTTATCCAGAGAGGTTTCGCCCAAAAAATTTGCAAAGGTTATCGCACGGTCTCCCTCCACTCAGCTTTGCTATTGGCTGGGATACTCCCTCTTGACCTCCGTGTCCGTGAAGCAGCTTTGCTGTACGGGGCCAGGAGGGGGGATCCACAGCCAGGCCTTGGGAGGAGGGAGGTCGAGCGACCGGCCTCAGCTCTGGAGAACCCTCACCCTGCGGAGCATATACGCCTGGAGTTCCTACACCTGGAGACTAGTGAGCAATTACGCGAGACAACGAACACTGCAATGCAGATATACACCGATGGCAGCAAGATTGAGGGCAAGGTTGGAGCCGCATTATCCATGTGGACTAATGGGGCCGAAACCAAAACCCTCAAACTTGGCCTGCCATCATACTGCACGGTCTACCAGGCGGAACTCTTGGCGATATGTGAAGCAACGAGGGTGATCCTAAAACATAGGGCTACCTCATTTGGACTCTACAGTGACTCAACCGCAGCACTCCAGACGGTCGCGAATCCCACTTGCCTTCATCCCCTCGCCATGCAGAGTAGGAAAAACCTAAAAACATGTTTCCAGCAGAACAAAATTGTCAAGCTGTTCTGGATTAAGGCGCATGCGGGGATGGAGGGGAATGAGAGGGCCGACAAACTGGCGAAAGAGGCAGCCTTGGGACTGAGGCGGGCTCCGGACTACGACCTTTGTCCGGTTTCCTTCGTCAAGCGAACCATCCGTAAGGACTCCCTTGGCGAATGGAACCGGTGGTATGTGTCTGGCGAGACCGCTTCAGTGACAAGGCTCTTCTTCCCGAGCGCGGTGGATGCATACGGCATTATAAGAAAGTTCGAACCAACTAAATACACCACGCAGTTGCTGACGGGGCACGGTGGGTTCTCCGCGTACTTGACAAGGTTCAAGTGCAAGGAGAATCCATCGTGCACCTGCGATCCGGATAAAAATGAGGATGTTCCCCACCTTATTGCCGAATGCCCGGTCTTCGCAAGACAGCGGTATGACCTGGAACAAAAACTGCAATTTAACATCACAAGAGACAATTTGAGTCATATATTAACTTTCCCTTCGCAACTGTACCAGTGGCGAAAGGAGGCGCGGGAGCAGAGACGGAACCCCAAGCCTCAAGAAATCGAGGCCGTGCAGTCCCAGCTCCGCCAGGCCATCGTGGTGGAGTGGAAGGAACGACTTGGGCGACCAAGCGCAGGGCACGCCGCAATAGCGGCGGTAAAGTCCATAATGGAGGATTGGCTAGAGAGGCGACACGGAAGCCTCTCGTACCGACTGACGCAGGTGATCTCCGGGAAGGGGTGCTTCGGGGACCATCGGATTAGGAAGGAGCCAACGCCTGAGTGTCATCACTGCGACGTGAGCGAGGACTCAGGGCTGCACACGCTGGCGAACTGCCCGGGGTGGGAGGCGCCGAGGCGTGACCTCGTGGCAGCCATCGGGGTGAGAGTCCTCTCGCTCGGCAGCATGATTGCGGCAATGGTGCGGAGCGCGAACGTCGCAAATGTAATGCTCGCGAAGGAGATGGCGGAGCGCGCCCGGGAGAGGTTTAGAACTCTCCCGGCCCGCCGAGCCCGCAACATGCTCGCCGCCCGCCGCAGGCGACTCAGCCGCCGGAGGTCGCTTAACGACCTCCGTCCTTCATGAGCGCAGGCCTGGGGGTGGCAGGTGAGGCCACCTGTCACACCAGCAGAAGCAGGCCCGGACGGTGGGGCGACTAGCGCCCCTCCCCCAAACCGGGGCAAGACGGGGACACCGTGGTTCTCAAACCCGAGAGGGCCATCTCGAAACCGGAGATGGCCCAGGGTCAGTCGGGGTGCCAGGGATATGCTCTATGGGCAACCTTACACCCCGGCGGCTGAAGACCCGAGACGGCGTGCGGTTTTATTTGGTTAAAGCCCGACATAACCGCCCCCGCTGGCTGGCGGGGGGGTGTATCCGAAGGGATTTCCGCACGAAAAAAAAAAAAATTACACCCAATTTTCACACCTGCAAAAAATAGTTTTTTATTCCCCAATACTACGTGGGACTAACAAAAAAATTATATTGAATGATTTTTGTAACAAAATAATTAAACCACCGAAAAAACTTAAAAGAAAAAATAATTAACCTTTTTTATTTAACCTTAATAACTAAATTCTTAAACTAAGTAACCTATTATTATTATTATTATTATTTCCAACGGGGACGCCGATGACCTGGCGGGTGATCAACCCTTCTTCAGTGGGTCATTTCACCCATTTCCCCTGATCCTTCCTTCTGGGAAAGATGTGGTTACCCGGCAATCACGGCGTTCCGTCGAACCTACCTGTGTCCTTGCAAAATCTTACGATCTGGTCCACCTTCAGATCCTCCAAGTCTTCTGTGTCCAATGTATCCAACCCCATTGTCTCCCATCTTATAAGTGAGTACATGGGGCATTCGGCGAGCAGGTGGAAGCTGGTCTCGTCACCGTCCATGCACTCTGGGCATCTGGGGTCGGTTTTCACGCCTATCAGTGTCAGGTGCCTGTTCAGTCGGCTGTGTCCTGTTAACACTTCTATGACGAGCCTCATGCTTACTCTTGAGAGTTTTATTAGTTGGCTCGTCCTTTTTTTGTCTAGGCCTTTTATGAATATCTTCGACTGTCTCATGCCTGTCGATGATTTCCATCTCCGGTTGGTCTCTGCTTCAATGCTTCGGCTGATGACTCCCTTGGTTATTTTGTGGGCGATTGGCAGCCGGGGCTCCGGGCCAACCTGGTTTTCATCAGCTCCTTTCCTGGCCAGTTCATCTGCTATTTCGTTGCCCGTGTTGCCCTCGTGTCCGGGTACCCAGGCAATCGTAACGTCAGCTGTTCTGGACAACTTTTCCAATGACTTTTTGCACTCTTTGACAACAGCTGATGTTGTCTCTACTTTACCAAGTGCCTTCAGCGCTGCCTGGCTATCGCTGTAGATGGTGACCTTTCCCATGTTGTTTAGGTGGCCTGCCATTTCTGCGCATTCCATGATAGCGAAGATTTCTGCTTGGAAGACACTTGCAAACTTTCCTAGGGGTATTGACCTGTTTTTCTCTGTACCGTCTGAGGACTTGATGTGTACTCCGGAGCCAGAGAGCTTGGTTATTTCCTTTCTGGAGCCGTCTGTGTAGCAGATGGTGCCATTGGTGTTCATCTGCCAGTCGTCTCTCGGTCCTATGTGTATTCTGTACTTCTTATCAAAGGTCCTTTCTTTCTTTATCAGATCATTGTTTGAAAGGATCATTGATAGTTTTTCTTCGTAGTCTTGACTGATCATGGCATGGCCCTCATCAAATGTGTTGCCAGTCCATAGGCCAGTACTTTTCAGTTTGAACCATTGTTCAATCGCTCTCTTTTTCGTTTCCAAATCTAGGGGGTTCAGGCCCAGTATGATCTCAAGCGCGGCCGTGGGTGTAGTCCTCATCGCGCCGGTGGTCATCAGGGCCGCCAGTCTTTGGACTTTGTCTAATTCTTGTTTGTTCCTTCCTATGTTGGCTTTATGCCACCATACTAGGGCACCGTGTAGGATTCTCGGCATGATGATTGCCTTATAAATCCAGAGTACTGTGGCTGGCTTTATTCCCCAGCTTCTTCCTATTGCACTTTTGCATTGCATCATGGCCATTTTCGCCTTTGAGCATGTGTTGCTTATATGAGTCTTGAAGGTCAGCTTGCTGTCCAGTGTGACACCCAGATACTTGACTTCTTTTACTACTTCCAAGTCATGATTATCTAGTCGTACTGGTTCAGCACTTCCAATTTTCCTTTTGTTGGTGAAAAGAACTAGTTTGGTTTTGTCAGGGTTGAGGTTGAGGCCTTTGCTCCTGCACCATCCTAGTGCTTCTTTCAGACCTCTGTTCATGATATTGCACATGACACTGAGGACTTTGCCTGTGATTAGGAGCACACCGTCATCAGAATATACCTGTGTATATATGTGCATCCTGTTTATCTTGTTGACTAGCTCGTCTATTAGCAGGCACCACAGTAGTGGCGATAGACATCCACCTTGAGGGAAGCCTCTCCTAGCTATCACCGTGCGCCTTGTTCCTGCTATCTCTGCTTGTATCAATCGGTGTTTTAGCATGTTTTTCACCCATTCTGATATATCTTTATCTATGCCTTCGCGGTTTAGGGTATCCTCTATTGAGGCCGGAGTTGCCTTGTCAAAGGCACCCTCGACATCGAAGAAGCAACCCAGTGCATATTCTTTGTTGCTTATGGATCTTTGCACTTTGTTTACCAAGTTGTGGAGTGCTGTCTCAGTTGACTTGCCTTCCATATACGCATGTTGGTTATGGTGAAGTGGAGATCCGCTTTTGACTATTTGTTCTCTTATTATTCTGTCTAATATTTTCTCTAATGTCTTGAGTAAGAATGAGGAAAGACTACTATCTGAAGGCTTTTGCCTCTTGGTACGTAGCCTTTCCAGGTTTAGGTATAAAGACCGCTCTTACTTCTCTCCATTTCTTTGGGATGTATTTCATTCTGATGCTGCTATTGTATAGAGCCAGAAGGTCATCACTTATGTACTTGATGGCTATTTGCAGCATTTTTGGGAAGATCTCGTCCGGTCCAGCGGCTTTATAGGGCTGGAATGACCGGACACTCCACATTATGTGCTCTTTTGTGATTAGTGCCTTTCCCATCGTCTCCACTGTGGGATTCGTATCAGCTGGCGTTTCATCACCTGTGTGTTCTTCACATTCTGGAAAGTGTGTTTCCAGCATCACTTCTAAGATCTTTTCCGGGTCGGTTATTAGTTCGTCTCCGTTCTTGATACTTCCTAGTTTGCAGGTGTTGGTTTTTGAGAACATTTTTACTAGACGCGCTGCGTCGGGGTATTTCTCTACTCCTTCGCAGAAAGCTTTCCAGCTGTTTCTGTTCTCCCTTCTGCATTCTTTCTTAAATATGTTTCTTTCTCTCTTGTATATGAGCCAGCTTTCCTCATCGCCCTTTTTTTGAGCCTTTCTGAGAGCTCGTCTGGTCATTTTCCTTTTCTTCTCTAGTGCCCTTGTCCACCAGGGCTGTCCTTTACCTGGTTTGATCTCTTTGAGTGGGCATGCCTTATGGTATGCTTCTCTTAGAGCTTCATCCAGTCTGTTGGCCTCTTTTTCTATCTCTCTGCTGTCTTTTAGCGAGGTCTGGTTACCTGGGCTCCACTTTTTTATGTGAAGTTCATATGTAGTCCAGTCAGTTTTCCTCGCATTCCTAACTAAGGTTTTCTCAATTTTGGTTCCCAGACTAAAAGTTATTCGTCTGTGGTCCGATTTCGAGTCGCTTTCGTCTACTTTCCAGTCTGTTATGTACCGGCTTATCCTGTCTGTGGCGATTGTGATATCCAGTACTTCTCTTCTAGTTTTGGTAACGAATGTTGGCGTGTTGCCTTCGTTTATTATGTCAAAACCTGTTGCGCTTATAAAGTCTAATAGTAAGTCACCTTTAGTATTGCAGTCTGTGCTGCCCCATACCACATGATGGGCATTGGCATCACAACCTAGAATAATCGGAATGTTCTTACCTTGGTATTTTCTTATTATTTCTTCCATTTCTTGTGATGGTGGTTTGAAGTCTGCCTCACTGGGTAGATATGCAGAGACTAAAAGCACCCTCTCTTTGTTGCCTGTGTTCGTCTGTATTATCACTGTGGCACTAGCAAGGTCACTGTAACAATCTGTCTTTATTATTCCTAACGATCTTACCCTACTGCTGGCATATATGCATGCCCTGGGAGTTGACTCACCCATTTCGTGGTAGATGATTTCTCCTCCCAGGGAGCTGAGCCCTGACACACGTCCTTTAACGACGTATGGTTCTTGCAGTAGAGCAATGTCTATTTTCTCATCCACCACGTGTCTGCAAAGCTCGATCATGGCGTCGCGGCAGTGGTGTAGATTTACTTGAACTATTCTTATTTTTTGTGTGTGTGTTTGTGGTGTGTTATTGTTTTTGTGCATGTTTAGTGTTATTGTGCCTGTGTGTCTGTGAGTGTTAATGCTCCCTCCCTATTTTCGTCATATCGGTGGACTCTTGCCCAGCCAAGACGGTTGCAGTAATGCAACGCTTGGTGGGGGAGTCCGGTCACTCCGTGTCGTAGGGAGGGGGTGTGCTGTGTGTTGTTCTGGGCGTATCTGTTGGTGGGGCGTTTGGTTTGCGGTCGTCACCCCCTTTGAGGCTCCCGTCCGCGCTCCGTCTTCCCCTCCTTCAGGCCCAGAGCGGTGTGTGTCTGGCGCCTGTTGTGTGCTGTTTGGGATCGAGCACAGTCGGTGCGGTCTGCCTTCGTCAGTGGCTCCCCTCTGCGGGGCTGCAGACTGATCGTTACTGCCGCTTTCGACAGGTTCTTCTCCCGGTGTCTTGGTGTGGAGGTTGGTGGGATGTACTGGGCATGTGCACTTTTCGGGGACTTGAGTTGGTCCTTTTCCCAGGACCCGGGCATACACTTGTGTGGCTTGATAGTTGAGCCACACGTGGGCTTTCGCTACGTCTTCCGGGACTCCCACCACAAGTCGTACTCCCAGAGGCAGAATTTCCTTGCGGATGAGAGTCCAGTCCGACAGCTTTAATTCCTCCCTGTAGTTATTCTGGATCCTGATTAGTTCCAGTGGGTCGATGCGTCGACCCCCGGTGCTGCCAGGGAGCCAGATGGATAGCCTGTGGATATCCAACTTTCTGGGCTTTAACGGGACGCCGTTCCACTCGCCGAAGTCACAGCCAAGCAGCCAAGTCATCGCCTCCTCGGTGTTTGGGCTCACGAGGAAGTACCCCTCGGCTACCAGTCCCGATGCCGCGAATGATAGACTTTTGCCACTTACCCCGTCTAGAGCGGCTTCCTCGATCTTGCCGACTAGTCGTATTCTTATTTCGGCGGCCGTAGCATCGTCCATCGCCGTGCCATCTCCCCGGTGAATGATAACCGAGCGGTCACTTTGGCCCGCGGTGGGTCGTCGTGGCCCCTCGTTGCGTGGGGTGGGTTGTGGCTTCGGGCGCTTCGGTGGACGCTGCTGCGTTCGCTCCTCAGGGTCGGTGCCCTGCCTTTTCATTTTTGTGGCTCTTGACCTATTTACCTCTCCACTCGGTGTGGCCGTCTCCCTGCTGGTTGACGCACCGAGTTTGGTTTGGCTGGTCCTCTCCTGCTGTCGGCGCGTTCTCTCCCTCCTCTTTTTGGATTTGGTGATCCACGCGCCTTCAGCCTTTTTGGTGCTTGTTTCCCCGATGCTCATGCTAGTGAGGCCGTCTCCGAGAGATTCCGAAATGGATCTTTCGTGTCGGCTGGGGATCTTGGTAGTACTTGTTGGTTTTTGGGAAGATTGCGCTAATGTGCCCCCCCCAGAATACGAAGGGCTGCCTGCATCACTACGTGATACAGGGAGGGATTCTCCGGCATTGCCGGTACCCTCCTGGGGTAGTTTGTTGTTGTCATTGGCGCTCATTTTTTGGTCGACGTTCCGGGATTGCCGGATTTGGGTTTGGGTTCGGGATGGGATGGATGGGAGGTGTGCCACGCTCTGTGCCCCGGACGCCCCGCGAGCTCTCTCGCGTTGCTTCCGGTGCACAGGCGTGGCATGAGGATGAGGTGTGGAAGGGGTGGGGAGGGGTGGGAGGTAGCCCGGATAGAGGTTTTTGTTACGTCTGTTTCTTAAGGAATCAGACCAATAACAGGCGGCAACCTCGTGAAGGATAACTCTCTAGCCTTGCCCTGAGGATCCTAGCGACTTGCGCTCCCCCCAAGACCTACGCCAAACTCTGCACCGGACTAGGTGCTGAGAATAGGGTTTCTCGAACCAGACGCATTTTTCGCAGGTCGAATCCGCCCCGCCCAACTAAGTAACCTATGTATACCTAAGTAATTTTAAGTAGGCCCCAAACAGTATGGAATGTTAAAGTTTTTCGTTGGAGATTTCCAGATTTCAAGTTGCATTTTTAATTTGATTTGGTTTTAGTAATTTAGTGATCTTTGTTTATTGATTGTTTGACGCCAACTCAAAATTACTTAGGTATACTTAGTTGGGGTGCGACTGGTTGGATCACCTCCAAGTTTGGTGCACCCTGGGCAACGTGGGCGATGACGCATTATTGATTGCTCCTCTGGAGTAGCTGGCGTCAACGTCAACGGCCAAGAGTCTGACCAACCGGCCCTTTTCAGGGCCAGCTGACCCCATTGCACGAGGGGGTCGGGGCATGGCGGGCCCGCGCGGGTGGGGGCCGCTCCAGGTATACCTCTGATAACAGCAGAGGTGAAGAAAAGTCTTTTGATATTTTGTTGTGGCTATAATCCACTAATTACTCCATGCTTAATTATTTTATTGTAATACAGATCTCAGCATTCAAATCTGTTAGGGAACAGTAAATCAGCTATATTTGCTCACCCTTAGTATATTTTTTTTTCTAAACTTATATCAGGCCAACTTTGATCCAATAATAAAAGAATTATCAAAATCGGACTACTCTGTAAAAAGTTGTACGTAGTTATGCATTACAATCAGTGAGTGAACAATCAATCATCCCATGTTTTCCTTCCTGATTTTTTTTTCAATACCCTTTCCAATAAACCAAGAATTATCAAAATCGGACTACTCTGTAAAAAGTTATGTTTGATCATCATACATAAAAAAACGTACGCGTTGACTTAAGAAACTCCTCCGTTTTTTTTCCTTGGTTAAAAATAACCACAGGCGGCCATAGACCAACCGATTCTATTTGATATTTTCGATTATGGCTCGGTAATAGGACGGAAAATACATTTTTTTCATTAAAAGTATAATGTTACCACCTTTGTAAATGACTTGTAGGTATGCCTATATACCTATACCTATTCATGTAATCGGTAAGGTGAATATCTGAACAAATATTTACAAATCTTAGATACAATAAGCTCTCATTAAAGACACTATTACTATGTTTATGGCACAATTTATACAGTCATGAGTGTTTATTTTATACCTCTAACTCAACAAACATGCATACGGCTGGCCAGGTGACAAGCAGCGACCATGTCGCGGCCTTGCTAAAGAGCTCAGGCATCTAGTTATCAGGAAAAACAATAACTGATAAAGCGCAAGAGCAATTTTAAAGATTTTCTTCATAATTTAGTCAAAAAACCTGCTTGAGGATCTCAGGATTCTAGAAGGAGGGAAACACGTAAGTTGGTAAAGAATGCCAAGACCTCATGGTGCTGCAAAAATGAGAGGTACTGAACCGTTTGGTTCGAGATGAAATCGCATAGGGCTAACACCTCAGTAGGTATTTCGCTATGATAGAGATGGTAAATACTGCCATGGGGTAATATTTCTGTAATGGAGGTACTTTCTGAGTTCCACTTCGAATTTGAACGAAAAATTCCGTTACGGTCGATCTTCTGGAGATGGACATATATTATTTAAAACTAGTTTAAACTAAAAAAATAATTTCACTTTTATGTGTATCAAATGTATAATTCCATCGTTAAACAGTTAAAGGAATCATACCCAACTGTCGTATCAGTAGTTAGAAAGCGGCTTTGCCGTCGGAATCTCCTCCGTTCCTAAAACCCGAATACTCAATTAATATGCAAATAATATGGAGGATTTGACAAGGGTGCAGTGCAAGGTGCAGTAAAATCTAGCCTGTGTTGAAATAGCGCTGTCTTGAACCCAGACTTCGTATCGGCGGAAGTGTTTAGTTAAGGTATTGTAATTTTAGTATCTAATTATTATAATACATGTGGAAGTTTACGTGAATATGATACGTTGCACTGAAATTATTTATTTTGGATTAAATCGTGATTTATTACTTGTTAACAGCGGGGGCAGTTATGTCAGGCTTGAACCGACTAAAACCGCATGCCGTCTCGGGTCTTCAGACGCCGGGGTGTAAGGTTGCCCATAGAGCATATCCCTCGTACCCCGACTGACCCTGAGCCATCTCCGGTTTTGAGATGGCCCCCTCGGGTTTGGGAACCACGGTGTCCCCGTCTTACCCCGGTTTGGGGGAAGGGCGCTAGTCGTCCCGCCGTCCCGGCCTACTTCTGCTGGGGTGACAGGTGGCCTCACCTGCCACCCCCAGGCCTGCGCTCATGGAGAACGGAGGTCGTTAAGCGACCTCCGATGCCTGAGTCGCCTGCAACGCACGGCGAGCATGTTGCGGGCTCGGCGGGCCGGGAGAGTTCTAAATCTCTCCCGGATGCGCTCCGCTATCTCCTTTGCGAGCATTACATGCTCACAGAAGGAGACCTATAGAATAAATCTGTTCGTTTGTATAACATCGTTGTTATGGGAGTGTACGGGGACCACTAAGATCTTCGGTGGCCAAGCCAACTTCACCTGCAAGTCGGTATACCTTTTTTTTCTTTTTTTTTTTTTCGTGCGGAAATCCCTTCGGATACCCCCCCCCCCCGCGTGTCAGCGGGGGCGGTTATGTCGGGCTTGAACCGACTAAAACCGCACGCCGTCTCGGGTCTACAGACGCCGGGGTGTAAGGTTGCCCATAGAGCATATCCCTCGTACCCCGACTGACCCTGGGCTATCTCCGGTTTCGAGATGGCCCCCTGGGGTTTGGGAACCACGGTGTCCCCGTCTTGCCCCGGTTTGGGGGAGGGGCGCTAGTCGCCCCACCGTCCCGGCCTGATTCTGCTGGTGTGACAGGCGGCCTCACCTGTCACCCCCAGGCCTGCGCTCATGGAGGACGGAGGTCGTTAAGCGACCTCCGGCGCCTGAGACGCCTGCGACGCGCGGCGAGCCGGGAGAGTTCTAAATCTCTCCCGGGCGCGCTCCGCCATCTCCTTCGCGAGCATTACATGCTCGCAGAAGGAGGACTGATTAACGAACGACTCTTAGGCACAGGCTCTCTATTCACGTTTGGGGAGTCAGACGTCAGTCGATCCTATAAAAGTCAAGATTAACCAAATCTAGAGAAGTAGAAGGAGATTGAACCCCGGGCTCCAAAGCGCAAGTTTTGGGTGCACCCGGGACTAACGCAGTGATCACGATTACTAAGGTAAAAGGACAGAAGCAAATGGCGGGTTAATATCTGCTTACCCCGGTTACCTGAGCCATATAATATTTCACTGCCTTGGTCGTACAAAAATACCCTTTCCAATAAAATTATTCAAATCGAACAAACCGATGACCCTCGCGTAACGTTGCATAGGGTTTGCGTAGGATACGATGACGTTGTTCTACGTTATAAGAGATGAGACTGTTAGGTTACTAGTCAGAACAACCATTTTTTGGGGCCCCGGACCCCGGATTCTGAGGTGAGAGCCTCAGGTGCGTCCGGTACTAACTCAAAGTCATCATCTATGACTATTGCTGTTTTGCGTTCGGACAGAAACAGCCTTATACCTTAGTCATCTTATACGAGGATATACACTATAACTTAATAGTGTTATAGTTATAGTTGCATTATCAGTCTGCAAAACGCAATTAATATTATGACTACCACGTGTGTTATGTAAACAAAATGTTACGTCACATACCAAGGCTACAAAATGTACGTGCGCATGCTTTCGCCCCACGAAGAAGTAGGGCACCTTTCACATTCGTTATTACTTAATATGTAACTTAGTAGTCGACTATTTCGCACTGATTCCTGTACCTTCGATAGCTCAGTTGGTAGAGCGGTGGACTGTAGCTGTTAAATAATTGTAATCCATAGGTCGCTGGTTCAAATCCGGCTCGAAGGAGTACTTTTATTACTTTCATTTTTATTTTATTTTCTTTAAAGTAGCTCAAGTATTTACTTACACTAATATACCTTCGATAGCTCAGTTGGTAGAGCGGTGGACTGTAGCTGGTAAATAATTGTAATCCATAGGTCGCTGGTTCAAATCCGGCTCGAAGGAGTACTTTTTTTACTTAACTTTAACAAAACCTCACTTATTATACGTGATATTTATTATCACGCAAACTATTCAGTTTAGAAAAAAATGATTTTAGAAAAAAATGATATTAGAAACCTCAATATTATTTTTGAAGACCTATCTGTGGGTTTGATGAAAAATTTTTTTGAGTTTCACTTCTAAGTATGGGGAACCCCCAAAATTTATTGTTTCTTTTTCTATTTATGTGTTATAATCTTAATGCGGTTCACAGAATACATCTACTTACCAAGTTTCAACAGCATCGTCCTTATAGTTTCGAGATAAAGTGGTTTTGACATACGGACGGACAGACAGACAGACATGACAAATCTATATGGGTCCCATTTTTTGCTATTTGGCTACGGAACCCTAAAAACCATTCTCACGTTACGTATCCCATACGTATTCAAATTCAAATTCATTTATTTGCAGAAATGTGGTCATACATGATGTTGCATACAGATAATTCAGTTCCGCACATCTACCATTCAGTGGCATGCAAATATTAGCTTAGGCTCTATTTAATTTCTTCCATTCAAAACAAAATTGAAATACAATTATTATAAAAATTAGATTACAATACAAACGTAACGTGAGAACGGTTTAGAATGGCACCCTAAAAAATATTTTTTCGGTCTTCGGTCACTTTGTTCAGTTACTTCAATCACTTTATCGGTGGTACAAATATGTATATCCATGACAAATTACACTTTTTTAGAACCTTAGAACTAAGCTGCAACCGCACATACTGAAACTACAAGAGTTCTGGGTTGACTACCGGAAAAATTGGTAAGAATTGTCAGAAGGAGGCTCCGATGACGGCCTAAGACTTATAGAGACGGTAATTTTAGATATCCAGAACTGGTCCAGGTAGGACAGTTGCTAAGCTTGTTAGAGCTTAACCCCTAGAAAGAAACTGGTTCAAGTCGCATCCCGGATAATGAGTTGATGACTTTGCTGTTTTGAATTTACAGGTCAGAGATGGTTTTATTATTTAAAGTGCTTGAAGCATCTTCTTATGGAAAAGAGAGAACTAATCCGCTACTTTAGCTTACATAATCTCGAAAAACGAAGTGGCGCAGTGGGATCCGACGCTGTCTCGCTCCAGACAATCGACATAGTCATTATCTCCAGCGAGACACTTCGCGATCCGATAAGCTAATATTTCTGGTCGTTCTATTTGTATATTTAATTCAAACTTGTTCCATACATTTTGGTTACTCTTTATTTTAACAATTGAATAACTTTTTCGTAACCAATTTCAAAAAGCAATGTTCTCAATTCGGGTTCTTAATGTATGTAGATGTCTGATAAAACTCTGTCATTTAAGAACCGAATTGGCAAATTCTACTGTTTTGATATTTTGATATCCTTCGCATATAATGCAATGAATTTATTCAGTATTTATACCATTTGTTACGAATCCAATAAATAGGCAAATAACAGACACTACACCACGACAGTCATTTTGATTGATTTTACAACAAAACTTGTATTTACAAAAACCACGCTAAAATATAATGACTTTTGTTGGAGGCGTCGGAAAAAAATTAGCCGTCTGGGAGCTTTAAACGACAATGCTGCCTAAACTCTTTGAGATATAACAAATTGATGTATGGTGGAATTGTGTACCTTATAAAGGTTGTGGTGGTGGAATAGGATCACATGGATAGCGGGAACGGGATCAGAATACTACGCGGGTGAGCCTCGGACAACAGCAAATATAACATAAAAATAAAATAGTAAATTACAAAAAATACTCCTTCGAGCCGGATTTGAACCAGCGACCTATGGATGACAATTATTTACCAGCTACAGTCCACCGCTCTACCAACTGAGCTATCGAAGGTATGTTTAGTTGTGTTAATATCAATAATGCTTTCTGAAATTTGGACTGGTACATAGTTTTATTGCAAAATAGAGTGGTGTAAGACTTCTGAGTAAACAAGTTATACGTGTGAAAGCAGTGAAGTCAATTTTAGAATAACTAGACTAAGACGTTACACGTAGTAAAAATACTAATTGACTCTTTGCTAAGCCGGGGTGCCCGGCAACGGACACTTGGGGAGGACACCGTGCGGTTTTAGTCGAGACACGACATAACCACCCCCGCTGGCCAGCGGGGGGGTATCCGAAGGGATTTCCGCACGTAAAAAAAAAAAAAAAAGACTCTTGATTTCAAAACATGAGTATACTGTCTCTTGAGGTGTTGTACAAAAAATATAGTTCGCAAAGATTTATTTTGCATGTATCTTATAGCTCTTGATTATACTTTATCATTATTTGAAGTAATTTAGTGACTACTTATATAGAATTTTAAAATGCTAACGTGATTGGCGTGAATGCTCTGTCAACATAACTGAATATTGAATTAACTTTTGAAGCACTCTTAATACTAACTTTTATGGACCTTCGTGCCCGACCGAACCTCACCTTCAAGCCGGTGCATCTGCTAATACACGGACGAGGCTATGGGGCAGGCTTTCCTCTGGAGGTAGGAAATTGAGACGGCATTCACTCCCATATAAGCAAAGATAACCCAAAACAAGAGAAAGAGTAAGAGAGGGTTCCGAGTTCTAAATTGCAAATTATGGATGCAACCAGCAATGGGTGGATAGATGTGTGTTACTAAATCACGCTAGAACGGCTAAAGGGATATTTTTTTTTACGTGTGGAAATCCCTTCGGATAGCCTGCCGGCCAGCGGGGGTGGTTATGTCGTGAATCGACTAAAGCCGCACGGTGTCCTCCCCAAGTGTCCGTTGCCGGGCACCCCGGGTAAGCCCTCGAAAGGATAACCCCAGGGTTACCGGCCTGCCGGCCAGCGGGGGTGGTTATGTCGTGAATCGACTAAAGCCGCACGGTGTCCTCCCCAAGTGTCCGTTGCCGGGCACCCCGGGTAAGCCCTCGAAAGGATAACCCCAGGGTTGCCGGCGGAAAGTAACAAGACCAACATAACAGACACGAACAAAATGTAAAGAATAGATCATTATTATGTTTTAAATTAAGAATATGAAAGGTCGCGTATTTTGTGATAAAAAGAAGATAATGTGATATAATGTCACCTCTAGTTCAATAAATGTCAACTCTATTGTTATGTATGGCTAATCTACAAACATTTTGGAGATATTATTACGGCTAAAAAAAAAGGTCTTGTTACTTTACCATATATATTAATTTAAACAATTAATATATATATTGATATAGTACCTATATATTCGCCGATATGTATGTATATTCAAAGAACCCTGATGTAAACTTTCTTAATGTTATTATGTTCTAATGAAGCAATATTTTATTGCAATTAGATCATTCGTATTAAAAGTATTGCAAACAAACTACTTTCTAATTCTCTGATTTTGAATCTCAGTAAAATAAAAATTACTCATGAAGTTATGTAAATTTTGTAACTAGAAAATCCACAACTAAAATTTAGATTGCACGCATTTTGAACGACGCGACGGTCACGTCCGGAAACAGTGACGTGTCGTCTACTGCTTAGACGGCCAGCTATCGATGTACCCACCCCTGCACATTAGGGTAACGTACATTAGGGAACTATCCATCGAAACACCAGTACTATTAGATACAATTTCTATCTGAAAATAACCGTCAATGTACGCAAAACACGAAGAAAATAAAGCTGTTAATTTTAATGGGGAACATTGGTATAGTAGTGAGATTGTAGCTAATTTGAATAGAAACTGTCGCGGTGGCGGGCGATAGTCGTGCCGTTTCCGACCCGTCCCGTATCGCAGAAAACGGGCCTTAACGAGTTCCCAAGAATTTCAACCGTGAGTTACAGCACTTACTCACGTAAATGACTAAATACCAACTATTGTGTAATGAACAACTCGGCACGTAATTTGATTATGTTCAAAGTTACACTAGGTTACTTAACGATTTAATTGTTCTTAATATGAAGTGAATTTAGTATTTGAGTCTTTACGTACACCTTCGATAGCTCAGTTGGTAGAGCGGTGGACTGTAGCTGGTGAATAATTGTAATCCATAGGTCGCTGGTTCAAATCCGGCTCGAAGGAATATTTTTTTGTACTTTACTTTTTATGTTTATGTTTGTACTTAATTTATATTAAAACTACACCATATTATTTTGCTTTCTTCACATTACTGTTCGTCCTAAAGTTGCCTGGAAGAAATCGCTTTTAGCTATAAGCCCGCCCAATGTACAAAACATTCAATTGTTTACGTACTATTTATTTATATTTTTTACTGTATTTTTTTTAGTGTACAATAAGAGTTGTCTATCTAGGGGTTAGGGGGGATATTAGTAATTTCGGTTACTAATATTCTTTTAAAAAAAAAAAAAAACAAAAAAAAATCAAAGTACGATGAGGTTGACATATCCTTACTGGATAACAAACCCGAATTGAATAAAGTTAAAAAAATCCGTTCCCGCAGGGGGAACGCACAGGTAGATTTCGTGAAGCAATTAATATTATTTTATATAGAGAACTACGGACTTTAAACAGCTTAATTTTTTTTTCTCGAAAACGGTAACTTTTAGCGAAAAACTTTTCAGACATTTATTTTAGACTTAAAAATGGCCTATCGATTAAAAATGTTTCCGACGGCAAGAATGTTCACCGGTTAGAAGTTATGATTTTTTTCCCGAAAAATTTTGGTTTTTCCCCCCTCCACTTTTAGTTAAAGTTTAATCTTATAGGTTTAGAATTAAAAGTTGTTGGTATTCATGTATACTATGGGATAAAATTAGAACGGTCCGAATATCTTTCATGGAACGTGAAATTTTGAGGAAAAACTGATTTCACAAAAAGTGAGGCCCTACCGTCCCCTTAGGCCGGATTCCACCCGTTCACGAACTTAAACTAAGTTTACACCCAAGCAATTTTTGACCGCAGTTTGAAAGCGATCGGGGCAAAAATGCGACCGTGAAAGTACCGCAAATTTTGGGAAGTGGAACCATACATACATATCGCTCATTGAATTCAATACAGCCACAAATCAAATTTTTTTGAAAATCGTTTTATTACAAAATTGGGCTTTTTAACTGTAATATTTTACGTTTTGCTGAAGACACCCGTCATTTTCGCTCATTTTGATGCAAAACTGATCAACTGCCGTTTTAGCATTGGACTGACTTACGCGTGAAGTTCAAACCAAAACCGCCATTTTGTCAGTTGCGATCCAGAACTTGAAGTGAACGCACGCCAGTTTCATACAAAACGGTCACATTTTGAAAAAATACCCAATGCTAAATCTAGTGTTCTGTGCAAAGAGGCCTTATTTTGGAATACGGACGTATTGCATTCAAATTTCAAGTAAGTACAGTCAGAATTATTAATGCAACAGGGCCTTATTTTGAAATACGTATATTTTGCTTTCCAATATGAAGTAAAACATAGCCATATTTCGAAATCCGTACATTTTGCATTCTAATATGAAATAAAACTTAGCCATATTTCGATATCTGTACATTTTGCATTCTAATATGAAATAAAACTTAGCCATATTTCGATATCTGTACATTTTGCATTCTAATATGAAATAAAACTTAGCCATATTTCGATATCTGTACATTTTGCTTTCCAATATAAAATTAAACAATGTCATTATTTACCAAATAAATGTGTACTTTTTTAACCAAATAATAAATATATATTTCGCCATGTCCACACAGCGCTATTAAGTCCCAAAGTAAGCAATTAAAGCTTGTGTTATAGGTTCTAGACAACTGATAAACATACATATTATCTGTTTTTTAATTAAAATACTTGAAAGTTATTTTTTATTACAGATTACTTACACAATGAATGTTTACTATGGCAACCTCCATTCAAGCATCAGAATAAAGTCAACCATTACCTGGTCACAACAACAATATACAAAATAACACCTACTCTAATACTCCAGCACTCAGTCAACCAGACACGACACCTATTGATTTATCAGATACAAATTCCATACCAGACAGTCAACATGAACTTAGCCTATCATTAAAATTCGACCTGCATTTGAAAGAAAAAGATTTAGCCAGAGCTGATAAGGAAAATAACAAGAAAAATATAAGTAATCATTTTGTGATATGTGTGTATGACTTACAGGCTGTAATGCCATGTATGCAAGGTGAGGTTCTCCAGTTTTTACTATATTTCGAAATTAAATATGCTGAATTTCACTATTACTGAGCTGGGTACAAATAATACGAACTGCTACGTTTGGCATGAAGGTGCAGGAGCTCGTGGTGTGAATGAAATAGGATCGTGTGTGCTCGCGTATTTGAAGAATTTGAATGAGAAAGCTTCTGATTATTTTGACGTAGTATTTTACAGCGACAACTGTTGCGGCCAACAGAAAAACATATTTATTGTTAGCGATGTATCAATACAATATAAATGAGTTGTCGAAGTTAAGGAGTGTTACTCATAAATTTCTAATAAAAGGGCACACGCAAAATGAAGGAAATGCTGCTCACTCTCTAATTTAACGCAACATTTCAAATGCTTTAAAATCTTCTCCTAATATATGTGCCGGAGCAATATATGACTCTTATTAAAACCGCAACGAAGAAAGGAAGACCCTAAGTTGTTCACGAACTTACACATGACAGTTCTCTGGATTTAAAATGTCTGGCTATCGGCAATTACACTACTACAGAAGATGGTCAAAAAGTTAAATGGGCTGATATAAAAATTATTAAAGTTCGTCGAGATTACGACAGTAATTTTTTCTTTAAGACTTCTTATGAAACAGAAGAGTTCACCTCGATAGCCACGCAGACAAAGAAAAGGCCTGCTAATTCTACAGTGCCAAAAAACTGTACAAAAAATCTTAAAATATCTTTAAAGTTAAACTTATTGAGAAAAATATCATACCTAAACATTACCAAAGCTTTTACGAAAATTTGTAATTTTAATTATAAAATTGTGATAATGTATTTAGAACATTTAGCTTTGAAAGTTCCTTTTATTAAATTAAAAAAATACTAATAAATTTTACAAAAACATTTAAGTAAGTACATAATATTCATAATAAGTTGGTAAGCAACGCCAAGAGTTTAATTCTAAAGATCTAGATTTAAATTCACTTAATCGGCATTTCTCTTCTTCGTCCAACTTTAATAGGACAACAAAAACGAATACTTTAAATTATCTTTCATCGCTACCAACTCCTGATTATTCTCCATTTTTCTTCGATCAATTTGCCGCTTGTGATGTTAAGAAGAGTATTCAATCTATCACTTCCAATGCTGTTGGAAATGACTGTATCAGCCGCAATATGATACTTCCTATTCTTGACGAGCTTTTACCAGTAATCTGTCATATCCTTAATAGCTCCATCATAAATGGTACGTTTCCATCAGCATGGAAAGAAGCTCAAATCACTCCCTTACCTAAGAAGCCTAAACCTTCATCGTTCGTAGATTACCGTCCTATTTCTATACTACCTTTCCTTTCAAAAGTCCTCGAACGCCTAATCCATAATCAACTCAACGCATTCCTCTGTCGTAATAACTTGTTAAATCCCTATCAGTCTGGCTTCCGTCCTGGTCACAGCACCACGACAGCTCTCATTAATATTGCGGACGATATAAGATCTGGCATGGAAGATGGCAACCTTACAGTTCTATGTCTACTGGATTTCAGCAATGCATTCAACACTGTAGATTTTGATATTTTACTTGCTATATTGGGCTCTCTTAACATATCTCCAACGGCAATTGACTGGTTTCGTGGTTACCTGTTTGGTCGCCGGCAGCGAATAAAACTTGACAATGTATTCTCATCATGGTGTACCACTTCTGCCGGTGTACCACAAGGTGGCGTTCTTTCCCCGTTGCTCTTTTCAATATTTATAAACACTATCTCCAATGATCTTATTTCTTCCTACCATCTTTATGCGGATGACTTACAAATTTATTGTCAGATACCTTCTGACAATGTGTCGCAGGGTATTCTGACAATAAATAAAGACTTAGATAGCATATGTGCATGGACAGGAGTGTACGGTCTTCAGATCAACCCCACTAAGACGCAAGCGATAGTAATTGGTAGTTCTTACTACATTTCGAGAGTGAACTGGGCAACACTTCCTCAAGTTTGTTTCAACGGAGTAACAATTCCTATCAGCGATAAAGTGAAAAACTTGGGCATTTACTTTGACCAAACTCTCTCATGGAACGCCCAGCTACAAAACGTAAGCAGAAAAATCTTTGCATCTGCGGGGTATTTAAGGAGGTTGCGTAATTTTCTCCCTACTGACACTAAAACTGTGCTGGTGCAATCTATTCTTCTCCCTATCTTGGACTATGCCGATATCAGTTACCTTGACCTTAATGAGGATCAGCTTGACAAACTTGACCGACTCCAAAACATTTGCATTAGGTTTATATTTGGGTTACGCAAGTTTGATCATGTCTCTGAGTTTCGTACTAGGCTCGGGTGGCTGCCTATCCGCCGCCGACGGGATACTCACATTCTTTCTCTTTTATATAACACCCTCTTCAATCCTTCTTCCCCTAACTATCTCAAAAAACGTTTTTCATATTTGCATGACACGCACACGAGGTACTTGAGATCGTCGGAAAATTTGAAATTGTGTATGCCTAGACATTCCACAAGGTTCTTTGATAAATCTTTTACCATCAAAGCAGTGCGCCTGTGGAATGCGCTGCCAGAAACAATAAGACGTGCACAAACTCTTCAGACATTTAAAACACTGGTGAAGGAGCACTACTTGTCACTGTAACAAGATAACTATGTTCATATGGTTTTTAATTTGTGCGTATATGTATATATATACGTATATGTATATATATGTATATGAATGTGTATTCATTGAAGTAGGTAAGTCAATATTTAACGTCCTCACATTTGTATGTATAGACTTTTTAGATAAGTACTAATATGATTTATATATTGTATGTACATTATATGTAATAGAATTTATATATTATGAGGTATGATGTAAGTATTTAAATTGTAAATACACCACATGTTGCCTGTTACTCCAAAACTACCAGTCCATCAGAAGGTTGTCTGTAAGAGATCGCAGTCCGCGATAAGACCGCCCATTGTACTTCATTAGTTATATTATTATCTACGTATTACTGGTGTACAATAAAGCATATTCTATATTCTATTCTATTCTAATAATAATAAATAACTACGATTCTAAATAATTATTCTAAAATATAGTTAACGTAAAAAGTGGCTATTATTATACTATTTAAAATTGTGATTTTGTAAGACTGCATGTTATTGTGTAATATTACTATAAGTTATAATATTTTGCTACTGGATTCTGTGCCATTAGAACTGATCTCATATTTTGTAGGTTATTAATATTAAAGTGTCAGAGACAGAAGTGATGTGTGTAGGTTGTTGATTTCTTTAGAGGATTTATTAATTTATATTATTTTTTATGTTTATATTGATATGATTATTATAGTTTCATTTCTTGTTTTGTTAGAATTCTACAAATTTATAATAAAAAAATCTTAGATAGATGTTTAATTTGACTGAATAATAGTCACGTACCCAGGTGAACTCAATTTAACAATAAGCAAAGATTTTGTAGTTTAATTTTTTAATACAGTGATTTAATTGCTTGTGTTTATTTACTTATGTTTTAACCTAGTAATAAGATTAAAGTTTTTAATACATTTTTAACAAAATGTTCTAATAAACCATTTATTTTTATACAATTGTGTTTATTTTTTGACATAATTTTCATGATATTGATTCAAATGTTGAATGCAAAAAGGACTTTTGTGCATTTTTATTACAATGAGTAGCAGTTATTACAAAGTTCATAATGTACAAAGATAGGGCTTATAAAAACGCATCTAATGATATATTAATATCTTACATTTAAAAAACAAAAATATAAAATATTTAAAAAAAACACTTTCAAAAATTTGTTTTATCTGCCCTGTAAAATTTGTAAATTTCGATTTGTGTCCCTTTTGTATTCAATGAGCGATATATATATATATATATATAAACATTTTGACCAGTGGTCATTTCGGACTCAGGGGGTCATAACTAGACCTCCTATGAAGATTTTTTTTTTAAATTCGACAGTAGGCAAGAAACCAAGGGATTTCCGCACGAAAAAAAAAAAAAAAAAAAGAAAAAAAAGGGATTTCATCGAAATCTACTTAAAAGATAGTTTAATTACGAACCTACAGAGGTATATTTTCGATGTTAAAAACTATCAGTTGAAATAAAAAAAATCCGCTTATCAAAAAATTATTAAAATTACCGTTAACAGTTAACACTTTTTCATAGGCAAGTCATCATAGACATATTAATAGATGAATAATATGTGATAAAAAATATATCCCATCTGGATATCAGATAGGTGAAGGTCGATCTTCACCGGCTCTTAGACTATAGATAGAATTTAAAATTAGAATACCATGTGATCAATTATTATTTTTTACTTTAAAATTACCAAACTCGAACTCGAACTGGATAAATTCGTACAGAATGTAAGCGAATAGTAACACAATGGTCTGATTCAGTAATGCCACGTTTTCAAAACACGTGATTTCAATTAAACAGAAAAGCGTAAAAAGAACTTTGGTATTCAGTATGACCTGTCAAAACTAAACCTACGTTTCGTGAGGTTTTAGAACTTACGTCAGGAATCACTTACGCTCGGGCTTATCGTCCCCCACTGACACGGACTGCGTCGTACGCGGCTGCTGTCAGTGGTAAGCCCGGCCCCGCCGCCCCAGTGGCCCCAACGCCACAAGGGAAGGGGAAGAAGCGCGGCACCCCCGCCCCCGCCATAACTGCCGCTCCCGCTGCACCCGTGCGTTCCTCCAGAGGGGAGGAATGGGTGGTAGCGGGAGCCGCCAAAATGGCGAAAAAAGCCGCCAAAAAGGCGGCTAAGAAGGCGGCAAAAGCCGCTGCGGCGAAGGCGCCGAAGAGGCTCCGCGCCCCACGCTCCACTGCCGTCGTCCTGACGGTGACGACGGAGGGAGTGGAGAAGGGCGTGGGGTACGCCCAGGTCCTGAGGCAGGTTAAAGCCTCAGTGGACCTCAAGGCCCTCGAGATTGAGGGGGGGCTCCGGTGCGAAACAACTCGCACCGGAGCTCGCCCCTCGAGGTCTCCGGTGCCACCAGCGGCCCCAAAGCCGACGCCCTAGCGGCCAAGCTGAGGGAGTCGCTGGATACCGAAGCCGTCCGCGTCACCAGACCCAACAAATGCGCAGGTTTGCGCATTTCGGGTCTGGATGACGCGGCCACGACGAAGGAAGTCTTCTCCGCCGTCGTGGAGGCGGGCGGCAGCCCCCGTGATCAGGTGAGAGCTGGAGAAATCCGCTTCAGCTCCACGGGTCACGGCACGGCAGTCGTCAACTGCCCCGTCGCAGCGGCGCAGAAAATTGCGGACGAACGGAGCCTTCCTTGTTGGGGGCTTCCTAAAGGCGCGGGTGCAACTCCTGCAGCCCCGCGAGACCAGGTGCTTCAGGTGCCTGGCCGTGGGGCATGTGGGAGTGCAGTGCACAGCGGGAGACACCGTGGGGGATCGGTGCTTCCGCTGCAGTCAGCCCGGGCACAAGGCCAGTGCTTGTGATGCTCCGCCGCGCTGCTACAAATGCGTAGCGGAGGGCAAAGCGGCGGAGCACCGGGCGGACAGCAGAACCTGCGCCGCCTCGAGGCCAAAGCCCCGTTCGTCCGCAACGGGTAGCGGGGGTGCCGTTCAGGAGCGGCCACATTCGCAGCGGGATGCGGAGATGGACGTCCATTAATGGACACACCAATCCGCATCCTGCAGGCGAACATAAACCACTGCACCGGTGCTCAGGATCTTCTGTACCAGAGCATCATGGAGTGGTCTATCAATGTGGTCGTGGTCACTGAGCCGTACTGGGTCCACCCCAGAAGCCCGGTGGACCTGGACGGCGTAGCGACCGTCTTCGGGGGGTCCGCTGCGGACACCTCGCGCCTTGCACTCATTGCAAGGTGCAGAGGCTGTGTCGCGGCGGACTATGAGGGCTTGGCTGTCGTGGCCGTCTACTTCTCACCAAACCTTGACCAGTACGAGCATGAGCTAAGGCTCGCTGAACTGGACATTGTTCTCGCTGCGTGCCGTCCTCGTCCTGTCTTGGTCCTGGGAGACTTCAACTCCTGGTCTCAGGCCTGGGGCTCCCGGGAAACCAATGACAAGGGGCGAGTACTGGAGGACTGGGCCAACACCCGTGGTCTAGAGGTCCTCAACCGGGGGAGTGTCGCCACCTGGGAGCGGCGGGGGCTCAGTTCGGTCGTGGATGTCGCATTCGCGACCCCTGCTCTCGCCCGCCGCGTCCAGGGTTGGCGCGTGGTGGAGGAGGAGGAGACGGATTCCGACCACAAGTATATTCGGTTCAACGTCTCCCCTCCAACTATCGCGAATCCCCCGGATCCACGTTGGGCGCTCAGACGCCTGGATCGGGAGGCTCTCCTGGAGGCATCAATACTGCAGGCCTGGATTCCGTCACTGGCCAGGCCTGCCGATATCGACGCAGAGGCGGAATGGTTCAGGAGAGCCATGTCGCATATCTGCGATGCGGCGATGCCTAGGGTTAAGCCCGGCCCGGCAAAGAAACAGGTGTACTGGTGGTCAGCGGAGATCGCACAGCTGCGAGCAACGTGCGTGACCGCTCGCCGCCAGTACACGAGGTTTCGCCGGAAGCGTCGCCGCCCAGACGATGCGGCAGCCCGAGAGGCATAGCTGTATGAGGCGTACAAGGGGGCCAAGAGGACCCTCCAGGAAGCCATTAAGCAGGCCAAACGGCGGGCCCGCGAAGAGCTGCTGGAGTCTCTGGAGCAGAACCCATGGGGGCGTCCTTACCTTGCGGTCAGGGGCAAAATCCGCCCAATTGCGCCCCTACTGACCCAGAGCCTCCAGTCGGAGCGGCTGGAGGGGATACTGGGCTCCTTGTTCCCAGCGAGAGCGGAGGAGCATGTCCCTCCGCGTATGGCTCCGCCTCAGGCGCCTGACGCTGATAATAGCGAGAGCGATGTGCCCGAAGTCAGGGAGAGTGAACTGGGGGTAGCAGTGCTCCGGCTTAAAGCCCGGAAATGCACTGCTCCCGGACCCGACGACATTCCAGGCCGAGCATGGGTCCTGGCCCTGGAGGAACTAGGGCCTCGACTGGTGGCGCTCTTTAGCGCAGGGCCAGTTTCCAAAGGCTTGGAAGACGGGGAAACTGGTCCTTATCCGGAAGGCGGCACGGCCGGCGGACCAGCCATCCGGTTACCGGCCGATCGTGTTGCTCGACGAGGTGTGCAAGCTCTTTGAGCGGATTATTGCAGAGCGCCTCGTCGAGCATCTCACGAACGTGGGGCCAGATCTGGCGGACAACCAGTTCGGTTTCCGCGGGGGGCGGTCCACCGTGGAAGCGATCATGCGCGTTAGGCGCCTGGCGGAGGAAGTAGTCTCTCGGGGTGGGGTGGTGGTGGCGGTGTCTCTCGACATCGCCAACGCCTTCAACACCCTACCCTGGAGCTGCGTTAGGGAGGCGCTCGCGTATCACGGAGTGCCTCCTTACCTCCGCCGCATTGTTGAGGCATACCTATCCGAGAGGGCTATAGTTTACCCGAGCTGGCTAGGGCCAGGGCGGCGAGAAGTGTCGTGCGGTGTTCCGTAGGGGTCGGTCCTAGGGCCACTCCTGTGGAACATCCGATACGACTGGGTGCTGCGCGGTTCGTTGCTCGAGGGTATCAGCATAACATGTTATGCTGACGACACCCTCGTTATGGCGCGGGCAGCAACGCACCGAAGCGCGGCACTAAAGGCCACGGTAGGGGTTGCTCAAGTCGTGGGTCGAATACGGCGGCTGGGACTCGAGGTGGCTCTCCACAAATCCGAGGCTATGTGTTTTCACGGGCCTCGGAGGGGGCCACCTGCGGGAACCAGCATAACCGTAGGGGGCGTAAGCATCGGCATCGAGCCCACGATGAAGTACCTTGGGCTCGTACTCGATAGCCGATGGGACTTCGGACCTCATCTCCGAAGTCTGGTCCCGAAACTGAGGGGGGCTGCGGCCGCGCTATCGCGGCTGATGCCCAATGTTAAGGGGCCCAACGCCCCCACTAGGAGGACTGTACCTGGGGATCGTGCGAAGTATGGCCCTGTACGGGGCCCCAGTATGGGCAGAGACTCTGGCGGCCCGCAACGTGGCTGTACTAAACAGCCCGTTAAAAGCGATGGCCGTCAGAGTCATCAGGGGGTATCGCACGATCTCCGTCGAGGCGGCATGTCTCCTAGCCGGGACCCCTCCATGGGACCTGGAAGCGAGAGCCCTTGCGCTGCTGTACCAGTGGTGCAAGGAGGCGCTGGAGCAGGGCCATAGGCCAGAGCCCCGAGAAATCAGGGCTCAGCGGTCCCTGCTCCGCCAGGAACTCATGGAGACATGGAGGGTGCGACTTGAGCACCCCAGGTGGGGGGCATCCACCATTGCGGCGGTGAGACCGATCATGAAGGAGTGGTTGGAGAGGGACCATGGGGACCTCTCCTACCGGATGTGCCAGATGGTTACCGGACACGGGTGTTTCGGTAAGTATCTGTGGCGCATCCACCGGGAGACGACGCCGCAGTGCCAGCACTGCGAGGATCCTGGCGAAGACACGGCGCTCCACACGTTGGTGGAGTGCCCTGCGTGGGCGAGTCAACGCCGGGATCTCGTTGCGCTCCTGGGCGTGGACGTTCTCTCGTTGGAGACCATGGTGAGGGCCGTGGTCTCCGACGGGAGCAAGTGGCACGCCGCCGCCTCTTTCTGCGAGCAGGTAATGCGCGCGAAAGAGACGGCGGAGAGGGAGCGGGAGAGAATCCTGCCCCCCGAGTTTCGCAGTCTGCGGCGAGGACGCCGCAGACTCATCTACGCCCGGGACTACCGACCTCCATGATCGGGGCCTGAGGACGGCAGTTGGCCGATTCGCCGTCCTTACAGAAGCAGGCCGTGGCGGAGGCGTGTCGTGTGTGCCCTACACACGCCTGCCAACTCACCGAAGCGGGATAAAACCCGACCCCACCAGGCGAGGCCGCGGTGGCGGCCAAAGTCCGCCGGCAACCCTGGGGTTATCCTTTCGAGGTCTTACCCGGGGTGCCCGGCAACGGACACTTGGGGAGGACACCGTGCGGTTTTAGTCGAGACACGACATAACCACCCCCGCAGGCCGGCGGGGGGGTATCCGAAGGGATTTACGCACGTTAAAAAAAAAAAAAAAAAAAAAAAGGAATCACTTACGCTTTGATTTTTTTAAATCAAATTTGTAATTAATTTGTAAATTTCAAAATCATACATTTTAGAACGCAATTTTACTGCCCCTGAAACGAGTGAGTCGATATAGACGATATAGACTTCTGCGTTCAATTTCATATTCTGTTTGTGTTATATTTTCGTATACAAAGCAATTTAATGTTACGAATTTAAAACAGGGCATTAAGTGCACCTGGGAACTAACGAGTCGCTCTCCTTAGAATAACTTATCTGCGTTAACATGGAAATTTACTGCGATTTAATGAAGACAGCTTTGTACTTGTATACAACATTAAATTTGTTTCACGGAACAAATAGTAATGTTTTAGATGTATGCAGTATCACATTGTGACCCACATTGTTTTATGTTTAGTCCGTCAATTGACTGCACTCCGCTGGCGGGTAAGAAGCTAAGGTGAAGTACAGAAGGTTTTGGCCACCATATAGTGGATAACGGACTCACCCCGCTAGCTTTGGCTAAAGAGAACAGGCGCAAACCTGTGGTATTAAGTATTAATGACCGTATGGAAGTATGGAAGAGCAAGGAGTTGCATGGACGTTTCTATCGGGCTCTCCATGGGCCTGATATAGATTTTCCTGCAACTGTGTCTTGGCTACGCTTCGGTGACCTATTTGGGGAAACCGAAGGTTTTGTTTTTGCAATTATGGACGAAGTTGTGATGACGAATAACTATCGGAGGTATATTCTAAAGGATGGTACGGTTGATATATCGGGCGTGCCACCGTCCCGGAGAATCCCTTATACCTTTAATTTCTGGTTGATCTCGTCTTGCCAACGGCGAGTATTTGCATAGACATAACCAAGTAGCCAGGATTGTTCATCAACAGCTTGCTCTAAAGTACAACCTTGAGGAATCAGAGGTACCGTATTATAGGTCTATGCCCGACGCAGTTCTCGAAAATGGGCATATCACGTCGTACTGGGATCGATCTATCATCACTGTCAGGACTATTGTAGCTAATAAACCTGATATAGTGTTGATAGATCGATTAGAGCGCCGCGCAATAATTATTGATATCACCATTCCACATGACGAGAATCTTGTGAAAGCCGAAAAGGAAAAATAAATAAAATATTTGGATTTGGCTCACGAGGTTGTCGACATGTGGAGTGTGGATTCGGCGATTATTGTTCCGATAGTTGTATCGGTTCAGGGACTGATTGCCAAGAGCCTCGAACAACATCTCCAGAGGCTCGCGTTAGGCAGTTGGGTCAAGGGCTTGATGCAGAAGGCAGTGCTCCTCGACACGGCACGTATTGTGAGGAGATTCCTCTATCTGGAGCCCTAACCACCGGTAGCTTGGTCCCTGTACCCGATGCCTGTATCTGTTTTTTTTTTATATAGAATGTATTTAAAAAATATAATTTATATGTATTTAAAATTGAATAAAGGAAATAATAATAAATAATTTATTGCCAAAAAAATAAAAAAAGATATAATACATTGCCGGTGGCCCCACACTAGGCAAGCCTGTCCTGTGGGTGATGAACTGCTATCGATCATGGTGAAGCATGAAAGGGGGAAAGATTCTTTTTTTGAAGATACTTTCTTATGCTCCGCTTAAAGAACTCGTAATTGTTTGGAGTCGGAACCACGTGTGCGAGGTAAGACAATCAAATTTTTTGTCGTGCGACAAAGAAGAATTGAATCTTATTTGCTTGTCCTACCGTATACATGACACCTCAGTCCAGCACGTGTTCTTCTGAATAGAAAGGGGGAGAATGAGATAAATAAATAAATAAATATTCTAGAACATATTACACATCGCCTTCTAGACCCAAACTAAGCAGAGCTTGTCTATGGGTTCTAGAATGCGAATAAAAATACTTAGTTTTTTTTTTGTAAATAAATACATATTATAACCTACATATACAATAAAGTCAACTCTAAACTACACATTTATCCTATGTTGCTTTACGATTGTAAAGTAGACCTCACAAAATGGCTAAGCTCATTGACTTACAATGACGTTGAAGTAATGCTAGTCAGGCTTTCTTGAACACACATAAACACACACACACACATACACACACACACACACACACACGCTAACACAACAACAACCATCCGTTACCATACTAGCGATACTACACACACACACACACTTTGTTATTATTACACATATATCGATATTGTTAAATGTCTATAAATAGATATATATAGATATATGGATATATGTAGATATAAGCACATACTTTACTTTGCAACTCAAAGTACTATGTATGTTAATAGTATAATAATGACTTAACATGTGCGAACGGGATGAGTATTATATTAAATTATAATTATCATTGTATTAAAACAAATAGATTAAGTTCTCAGCATTGTATTCTCAAACCTAGGGGAAGCAGCGAGACAACCCCGTCACAAGTATTTTTTAACTTACTGGGGTTCGTCTCAATATATGGATGTTATAACAATGTATGAGTTGGAAAATAAAACATTTTGTTTTTTTTTTTTTTTGATACATAGAAACACCCAGACCAATGCAAATATACATATTTGCAGTGAGCGGGAATCGAACCCGCGACCTCTGACTTAGCAGTCGAATGCTCTACCGCTACGCCACAGAGGTCGTCGAGATCAATTTAAAGAGCTCATCAGAATACTCACTACTGCAAAGGTTCTACATTGATAGTGAATTAGGACTACCTATGATACGGATATCATGCCGCTACAATCTTTCGAGAGCGTCTACTTAATAAGTATTGTGCAGAGATATCTCAGAGATTCGAACAGTATGTGATATACAGGCATTCATAACTTGTTTTGAAACTCGTTCTATGCGGCATAGTTGCGGACTCAGCATAAAGATAAACGTTAACGTAAATTTGAAATAAGAAATTACATTGTAATTCATACAGAAAAAGTAAAATGGTGTTATGATTGTAAAATTGTATTAAATAATACGACAAAATGTTTATAAATCCTTTAAACATGAAACAACACGACGGAATTATATTCAACCACAAACTAGAATCAAGACCCATTTACTGTCAAATTATTGTCATATCAAAACATCGAAAATGTACGTTACGTTGAACTAAATTGACAGCAATCATATAAAGGGCAGCTCGTAAAGATCAAACAGGTACTTGTCGAATAATTCAGTAGCGGTGCGCTTAGCATAAGGTCAAACTGACATTTCGTACAACATTTACGAAAATCCATAATAACGTAGCATCGACACGCTATACTGATTTAGTGATGGGTAAGTGCACAGGTATTATTTTCAGGAAATTTAAGGCAAGAATGGGCCTCAGCAAGAACTTCGGGGCCTAACCAACCTCGCCTGCAAGCCGGTACACCTGCTGATTGACGGACGAGGCTCTGGCACAGGTTTTCCTCTCAGGGTTGGGAGGTTAGACGGCAGTCGCTCCCATAAAAGCCATATAATTCAATCCAAATAATAGAAGGAGTACCCCGGGCTCCGAGGTGAAAGCCTCGGATGCCATTGGTGACAACGCTAAGATAATGATGATGATGAAAAGCAAGGATGTCTTTATTTAGGGATTTATTTAATTTATTTCATTTTATCGCTGATTTTAAAGTACTTAATTAATTATATAACATATCTAACATGAGTAATTTTAATATTATGTAAAATACCATCATAATTATCGTGATTGCATCTAAAACTTACACTTCAGAGCCCGAGGTCCCCTTTCTGTTGTTTAACCATCCACCCCCCAGGATGAGAGCCTATTATAGGGGATGGCACATACACCCAAACACCACAATATATAAAAAACTCAACAATTGTTTTTTTTTGAATTAGCGCCCTACGTACAAATCTCTAGTGTTGATTATATCGAAGTACTAACATAATAAAATATTATATCTTCTAACGTCTGGCCTTCAAAATATCGATATTAGAGAAAGGACATCCCTGCTCGAACAACCCTTTAGCACAAGTAAAAAGGGTAATACATGCCTACTTCAGACGGAAGTGCCCTGTCATTTACTAAATTATTAATGCACAACATCGAAAAGAATGCCTGATTTAATTACGAGAATAATATGAAACTGCTGCGTAACACGAAATGTGTTAAGAACGTGCTAACTATTGCGTTTGTGAGGTCAAATGTTTTCGATAAAAATCGTTAGGAATTTAAATCAGCTTCGAGTTCATGTTCAAGTCATTACTCACGCTTAATAACCAGTTAGCTTTCATTTGTATTATTTGGTTTCGGACCAACATAATCCCATGATATAAAAATAAACTTTTAAGAAAGGTTTTAGATTAACGCTAAGTTTGATCTGTCGACTAGTACCGAAAGTAGAATACTTAATATACCTCAGATTATTATTTATAAAAACTAAAAGTAAGGGTTAATTCGTCAGACTTGTTATTGAGAGGTTGAATGGACAAACCTCACCCAATACATTACTGATGTAAATCTAACTAGCACTTGTAATATAGCACTTATAGTTAAGTAGATCTAAGCTAGCTAGCTAAGGGTTTCAAAAGTTAAAAGTTTTTATTTTGGTCTATAGCGATTAATATCAACAAAGTTTGAAAAAAGATAACCTGATTAATAGGCCAACAGACTAAATCCCCGTAAACTTACAAATCCGTTTAAGTCTTATCAATCAAAAATACTTGAGCTAATTTACGGCGCTACCTAATTAAGTCAATCTCCCATTAAATCCCCCTTTCTTAGCGACTCGTCTCGTCTCGAGGCGCATAAAACGCGCGAAAACCTAATGCCATTTCACGCCGGAGTAAACCTTTCTCTTGGAGTTAACGTCTATTTAAACTCGGCTTAACTTAATCGATTGAGAAGGCCCTTAATTATGGCTTTATCTTCGAAGCAATAAGATCGAAGCCGGCGGATCTGAATTAGAGTAAAATTAGGTGAGCACGCAAAGCTATTGTTCGCGAAGTGGCAAATTGTATGTACATAATTTTAAACGATTAAGTATTCATTTACGTACCGTACCTTTCTTGATTTTTTTTTCGTGCGGAAATCCCTTCTCATACCCCCCGCCGGCCAGCGGGGGCGCTTATGTTGGGCTTGAACCGACTAAAACCGCACGCCGTCTCGGGTCTACAGACGCCGGGGTGTAAGAGCATATCCCTCGCGCCCCGACAAACCTACACTTTTCGACGATTAACCAAGATATCAAATTCTAAAGTTGTGATAATAAGCCTGCTTCAGAACCTCGTCAGTCAATCAGCAGGTATTCCGGCTTCCAGGTGAGGTTAGCTTGGCCCCGAAAGTCTTGGTGGGGCTCCATAAACCTTATTGTAACACTCCTCCTCTCCTGCTCCTCCTCCCTTCTCCTCTCCTCTTTAACTTTCGAGTTTGTATTATCATTAATTATTTATATGCACTGAACAAATTAATTTACAATAAACAAACAAGTTCTTCTTTCCCGTCCCCTCCCAAACTCCTTTCCCATCCCCTCCCAAACTCCTTTCCCATCCCCTTTCCTTTACAGGGTCGGCAGCGTGAGTGTGACGCCACTGGTGTTGCACACGTCCATAGGCCGCGGTAACCGCTTCCCATCAGGTGGGCCGTGTGCTTGTCTGCCACCTTAGTGGTATAAAAAAAAGTTCTTCTTAAAAATACTTATAGGATGATTAGCGAATACCCGTTATGCGAAGCAATCCCAATTTTATGTAGTGAGCTTGCTGAACCTGAAAGTTGCCACAAACTGGTGTTGTTTATTATCATTTTTTTCGTTCAATTGTCTACATTTATGTTTAGTAAGAACACATCCAGCATCGATAAGTTCACTGTGATACAGAGACAGCAAGCCTCGGTGTCGAGAGAGGTTTGTCTATTCGTATTAGCGTTAAACCGCTAACCTGCAGTGTCGCCGCCATATTAATATTCATAATCGTCGCTCCTTGCCGTAACGTTCCACCGTGGCGTGATATGTTAATTCAATATGACTTTCTTGATATAAATTGATGTACGTCTTAATTTATGAACGTGCTATTTGGATCGAGTATTTAATATTGTTACGTATTATGTTTGGACTGTTTCGAAGAAGCAGTGCATAAACCGCTTAACCATTGGCGTATCAGCTTAATTTTGAACCCCTGTCTCACAGATCTGACGTTGAAATTTTAAGAAAAAATAATTAATACTTAGGTACTTGAAAACTTGAAAAAAAGGTACTTGACCAGTGGAATGGAAACAAGTTTTTAACGTGACTAAGAGATTTATATAAGATTTTCGCAAGTTTGTACGGAGTCGTAATACGTATTAGATCAGTGAGGCGTAGGAGACTAGCGCCAAATCCAAGTCAATATCAAGAAGTAGTCAATAATAATTCCTTGACTGTTGAGGAAATATCTTTGTTTTCAGATCTGCTTTTCGTTGTCAGAGGGTTTGTTTTATATATATATCTTTTTTTTTTATCTTTGTTATATAAATATCTTTGTTTTCAGTACCATGACGTATTAAAGCGTCCGTGTTCTTGGTGAGAAAGAGGGATGGGGCTACACACCCTATAGCTCCACTTCTCTTTCCCGCCCAGAACTCGTCTCTAAAACTGAATGTCATTCTGATGATGAATTAAATTTAATGTGTTAACAATAAACATTCTAAATATAAACGGTCAATACATCTCACATCTTCGGTTCGCCGACGACATTGTCATAGTTGCGGAGTCGCTGGAGCAGCTGGGCAAGATACTGTACAGCCTGAATAGGGTCCATTCGACGCGTCGGTCTTGGTGTAAACTTGGACAAAACCAAGGTTATATTCAATGAAAATGGCGAACCGAGACCGATTGACGTCGAAGAGTCGATACTAGAAGTGGTTCAGGAATATGTGTACCTTATCCAGCTTGTTAGAAACAACTTTGCTAAAGAAGTAACCAGAAGGATCAAATGAGGTTGAGCAGTATTTAGCAAATTACTTGGAATTTGCTAGCAAATTTCTTTGCTTGGAATATCTTCGTAGGATAAAATTCACAATGAGGTCATCCGAGAAAGAACTACGGTTACCGTCATAACTCGTAGAATACGGATGTTGAAATAGCAATGAGCTGGCCATCTGTCGGTGAAATGATGGCCGTTGGAGCAAACGAGTCCTAGAGCGGAGACTGCGGCTCGGCAAACGGCAGGAGGCCCCAGCCAGATTGACCGACGATCTAAAAAAGTTAGCCGTGATAGACTGGATGCGAAAGGCGGAGGATCGGGAGGTATGGCGCACATCGAAATAGGCCAATGTCCAGCAGCGGTCTGCAATAGGCTAATTGATTGATTGAATGACTATAATACAAAATTTCTAGTCTATTTTAGTTCCGTTCGCAATAACAGAATGATTTATAGTCCACCTAAGTACTTCTTAAATACATTAAATACTATCGTGAAATTAAGAAAAAAGGAACTTGAATAGGCAGATTGTTAAATAAAAATAAAAAAACTATTTAATCAAATTAGCAATTGACTTAATCAGATGATAGTGAAAATATCATTTCATGCAAAATAGGATGAACTCCGCACCGCGGCTGACTTGCATGTTTCTGGGGCGAGCAGCCCACCGGGACCACAAACCCTAATTGTGTCTGAAACAATACTCCACCTTATTTTTACCCATTTTGTGCTCAATCATAATTACCACCAGTTTCCTAAGGGAAGCATTTTTACGGAATATCATCGCTAAAGCTTTAGCAGGTTTAACATTATAGGGAAAAATATTTACCTCTGAGGTTTCATCTACCTTAGAATGTTCGCATTAGTATAAATTTGGTATGGTCCAAAACAAAGAATGTATTGTCAGGGATATATTCTTCCATAGATAGTCCATTGAAAAGTTACATTTGGGGTTGCGTTTATTTGAGGACGCAATTTTATTTTTTTGATGTGTAGGGGGGGTCAGTGTAAAGCTAAAACTAAGTTTGTGGGGTCGCCACCCTTGTCCCATGGCCGCCATATTGAGTATTGAGTAAATGGTTTTTACGATATATCTCTTAAACTATTTATCTGATAAAAAAAATTGTTAACATTTTTTGTTGCAAATTAAATTCTCTACAACTTTGGTCCAGTAACTTTTTGTCGTAGAACTATAAATAAAAAGTTATAAGCGAAAATGTTCAATTTTTTTTTATCAGATAAATTGTAAAACATAACATAAACTCACGCCTATATCCCCGATGGGGTAGGCAGAGGTGCTAGCACCCACATTTCGCCAGTTTATGTTTAGGTCCCAATGTAATAGGTGGCGAGCCTATTGCCATTAACCGGGCACTTTTAAACCTGCGATAAATACACACATAACTTCGAAAAGCATCGAAAAGTCATTGGTATGTGCCATGGTAATACCTTTTTTTTTTTTTTTTTTTTTTTATCGTGCGGAAATACCTTCGGATACCCCCCCGCCGGCCAGCGGGGGCTGCCATGGTAATACCTGGGATCGAACCCGAGACCTCGTCTCAGCAGTCCTTTACCCATAGCACTAGGCTACCGCGGCTAAATAGTTTCTAAGAAATATATCGTAAAAACCATTTCAACCCCTATTTTCAAGATGGCGGCCGTGGGACAAGGATGGCGACCCCACAAACTTGGTTTTAGCTTTACACTGACACCCCCCTACACATCAAAAAAATAAAATTGCGTCCTCTAAAAAACGCAAGGTAAGGCTTAAAAATGTAACATTTCAATGGACTAAGACTTAAAGCCTTTTTCTAGTTTGTTCTAATTTTGAAAAGTACCAACGAATTAAAATTCGATAGAAATCGACGTTGAAGTTTTACAAAAACTAGAAATCAGCGTTCAAAACGGTACAACCAAATCAATCCTGAATTCTTATGGTTACTTGGTACTCTTATGGTACGCCGGCCAGCGGGGGCGGTTATGTCGGGCTTGCACCGACTAAAACCGCACGCCGTCTCGGGTCTTCAGACGCCGGGGTGTAAGGTTACCCATAGAGCATATCCCTCGCACCTCGACTGACCCTGGGCCATCTCACCACTAACAACATCGCTCATCCTGTCTCCTCTGAAAGCCTCTGCTTTCAGAGGAGACAGGATGAGTACGGAGAGCGATGTGTTCCCGCCACGTTGGGTATTGGCCGACGATCAATGCCAACCCTATGAAGGGGTGAAGGGGAAGCCATTGACCGCCGCCCAGGGTGTACCGGCCGCTCCGATTCCGCTCCCCCCGGACTGCAGCGGGATCGGAATCGGAGCGACACTCGGACCATTTAGAACTACAAGTGGGTAGATATTCATGAGTTTATTATTTCAAAATCACAAAAAGAGTATCGTAAAATACCAATAAAGCGAGTTCATTAAAGACTTCGATTGTTAAGTCAATACATACACACGCGCAATAAATTTTGTTCACAATAAAAAGCCTTTGAAATCAAACAACAGCTCAATAAAAGCGTACGCAATTACCTGCGTCTCGCATATTTATCTTTTTCCGCGATATAAATGCTTTGTGGACCCGAACAATGGCTGCGGGGAGGCAGCCACGGGAAGCTTTATAATTTTTTAATTAATACCGTCAAAAATATCAAAGTCATTGGACGTTTTGCCTACTAGTGGGGAATGCTATTAAATTTTGATAAACTTTTTTACATGAACCATAAAGCGTTCCACTCTCTTGGGGTGCCCCCGGTCACCCTATTGTCAGATAAATGTGTCTATATTATACCCTTTACGCTAATGAAAATTAAAGCATACTTGTTCAAAATTAAATATTTCCTATTTGTTTATTGCTACTTTGTGAAATTTTGTATTTAAAGTGAACTGTTTATTACACTTGGGCTCTGAAGTCTCACTTGCAATACGGTAGATATTCCACACGTATTCATCAAGTGCTTTGGTTGGACTTTAATCAGATACTCTAAGGTTCAAAGCGCAGCGCTAACTGCTACTAGAGTTCTAAGAGGATAGTGCTACCATAGCACTCCATACAAAGAGGAGTGCAATCATAATTTTGATCAATAACTAATGAAATTCGAAAAAAATAAATAAACAGAATACAAATAACAATATCTAGGCTTCTAGTTACTCAATTTTCCGTTAAATAATGTGATTTCTAAATGATATATAACTCAGACGCTTGTATTTTTAAGGATATACCAGGGTCTATTTTTTTTTAAATTTAGATTTGATTTGAATTATTAACAGTCAGGTAATTAATGACCAACTAAATTTAAAAAATATGACCCAAAACAGTTCGCAATGTGCAGACGCTGCCTCACACATAACGCAATACATATACCTACATACATATTATTATTACTGCGCGAGAATATCTTCACAACCATACAAACTCTCGAAAAAATGTTCTCATTTATGAAAGCCACTATGGCTTTCATATATGAGAACATTTTTGCGCAGAACTTCCTCCGTGGCCGACCCACGGAGAAATATACACTGAATAGGCAAATTGGATTAAATAATTCGATCTATGTTATAATTTCACTGTACAATTTTTGGAACAGTAAAAATATACTGGTAATATCTGTTTGCTTCACGCCCCTCTCATCCCTTAATCATTATCCTCAATTTACACAAACCAAAATTATTTTATCTTCAAAAACGGAGTGAACTCAATTGAAAAATGTGTTACAATTAAGAAGTGATGTGAAGCGAGGAACCCTTTAAACCTTCATTTTCCTGTGGGTTTTCCTAATGAGTGATTTTCACGTTGACAACATGACAAAGCCGCCGCTCACCCTAACAATGACATGAACTTCCAATACGATAACTTCGTTAAACATAGATTTAGTTCGGAACATAGTGGAACGAGAACTGGTCATAAAATACTTCTAAATATTTCTATTGCATTACTAGACTCTTCTCACAAAAATATACATTAACCTTTCTTTCTAACAGCCTCGAAGAGCCAACGTTGTTTTCCTTGCCAGTCAGGGAAACGGCTTGGCAGGGTGGAAAGTCTTACTAGTACAAATCACCGCACATCATGATCATGGTCGATCATCATATGCTATGAAGACATGAGCTGACAAATCTGATATACAAGAGGTCACAAATAATACAGGAGGTTATTATATATATACAGAGGCCTGCCCCACGACAAATCAAGGGGCAGCGGTCTCAACTCCGCCAGGTGCTCATGGAGGAATGGAAAAAACGACTGGGGAACCAATAGCAGGGCACGCCACGATTGTGGCGGTAAGACCCGTCATAGAGTTATGGCTGGCCGACGCCCAAGTGCCACCATTGCCGGGACTGCTCCGTGGACACGCCACTTCATACACTGGTATAGTGCCCAGAGTGGATAGAGCGGCACCGTGTCCTTGAACCAACCGTCGGACCGGGGAGCCTCACGATGCAGACCTTGGTGCTGGTCATGGTTGGTAGCGGGAGTGTGTGGAGCGCCGCCGCCTTCTATTGCGAGGTAGTGATGCGCGCAAATGAGGCGGCAGAAAAGGTACGGGAAAAGTCTAGCACTCTCCCCTGAAGGTATACCGGGTGGCGGAGATCGCAGAACAATCACCGTCCTCCACGAGAACGCGCCTGGGGTGACGGTCGGGACTAGCCGTCACCCTCGCAGAAGCAGGCCCAGATTGGCGGCGCGTCGTATTGCTGCGCGCGACTCTCTTTACGGGAGGGGGGATTACATCCCCAACAACGTTTCGGTGTCACCAGCGCAGGTATTCGGAGCCGGTCGGGGTCTCTATGGTATCCTTTCAAGAGTAAACCAGATTCCCCGTACCACATGGTTGACGCAACAGACACCGTGTGGTTTTGGTCAGTTCAAGTCTGACATACCCATCTCATCTCTCTCATGGGGTGAAGCCCGGGGAACTTTCCGCACGTATAAAAAAGGAGGTTATTCAAGCCTACATATTAGAATTAACTAAGCAATTAAAGGAAACACACACAATTAAGTATTATTTACATATCATATTAGATGTCTGCCGGTCACCAGGTCTGCTTAGGCAGAAGAACTCTAGATTTGTGTCCATTGAAACTACAACTGCTTATCGCCAGATATATTGTGTCAGGCCGTGTGGTTGTTTACCATCTTAGAAGTATAATTAGGTAGATTTTCTAATCATCCTTATCAATATTATTACAAATACAATAAATAGAAGCGTCAGTGGTTAAAGATCGGACTTACGATCGACAGGTCACTACCGACGTGAAACTACTCCTAACACAAGCAGTTTAACTTAGCTGGAGGGCTTAGAGGGAATATTAGTAATTATGGTTAATAATATTATTTTTGTACCAAAGAAAAAAAACTTTTTAAATGTTATATGTATAACAAAATGGTCAACCTTAATATAAAATGGTACCGTTTAACATCAATGCTACCCTCTAGCATCAATTATGGACTGACCGTACTCATTGGAATTCAAAAAGGGTAATCGATGTTTGCTAAAATTTTATTACACATCCCATGCAAGTGGAATTGCCATCATTGGTCCACGCTCATGCTAATCGCCTCTCTGCTATTACAGAAGGTAATTAATTTAATAGCCATCTTTTTAGTGAATCGTGACTAATAGTCGGCGTTTAGATTCGCCCACATTGTGAACTTTCAATAGGAAGATTTTTATTCAATTTGAAGGCTAGATATTTTACGTTTTCGGTAGTTATTAATATAAGGCTACAATTATAATAATAATAAATAAAATCATTTATTCACTTTTAGTTTGCTTACAAATGATGAACTTAACTAAATAATAACAACATCCGTATTTTAAACACAAACAGTAGTTCAACTCTGGTACCCTTGATAAGATTTAACTTGTGTTGACCACGCAGTAAACTTATTAATGACCTCTGTGGTTCGGCTTCTATGACGGAGGTCGCAGCTTCGCTTCCCGCTCAGTGTAAATATTTGTATGCATGAATATATATTCATTCGGTCGGTGTGTATGTTTAATATGTATTTACACATGTTTATCCACATTCTAGAACCCATATTCTAAGAAAGTTAAATTTTCCTTAGTTTCGGTCTAGAAAGCAATGTGTATAATATCGTAGAATATGATATTATTCTTTAATTACATTTTATAGCTTCTTCCGATACAAGTTATTAAAAGTAGTACTTTATCTAGAACAGATCTAGGTAGCTTAGTTAGCAGAGCATTCCGCCCAGAAAGGAACTGTCACTGATTCCAGCCCCATCAGAATATTCTTCTGATTGAAATTTATAGAAAAAGTTAGGGTATACCATAGAACTAATAACGAAGTATTTTTGTTTCTTTTTTTAAAGAGTACTTACAGCCGAAATTACTACTACTTCAAAATGTAATTGTCAATTTATTCTTTTTATAATATCTAAAAATGCAGTCAAAACCTATTTTCAACTATTACAAAGTAAGAATTTAGCTAAAAAATGTACTATAAGACTCACTAGATCCTGCAGATAAGTTTATTAGTATCCGGTACTGTTTTGTAGGACTAATAGCTACATGTTATGTGTAAAAAATTTAAGAATAATAAATACATTTAAAAAATAAAACAGAAACCGAGACCTACCTACCGAAATTATAATTAACCTTCAACTAATTGCACGTGTAAAAATTACAACCTATTCATAATTTCCGGTTCGTTTTAAACAAACATATATTTGCAAGCCGTAATTTACTCAGCGCTATAATTGTGGTTTGCAAGACCTACTAGCGAGTGACGTGCCACATCTTACTTACTTACCTTCTATATAAATATTTATACTTACGCCATACAGGCGTAAGTATAAATCCTTAAAGGAGTAGGCAGTGGGATAGACATCCACATTTCGACGAGTATGGCGTAGTAGCGGGCAAGCTTAATGCTATCCTTATGGTACCGGGCATATTGTCATGATTCCGTGCTGCTACTTAGACATTCCTAACAGAAAACTGTTTGTGCGTTTATGTAGTTATTTTTATGTATTTATTCAGATACAAACACTCATTATACACATACAGAAATACAGAGGTAATTATCACATCGTAGACTCTCAGTTTTCTGTATTTCTTAAAAACTACATCATTAAATTTTTCATTTCACCCTTGTTATATTTCGTGTTTAGGGTTCAACTTCTGATTGATAAACAAGGATCTACCGCAGGTTTTCCCCTCGGAGTTGGTGCGTCAGACGGTAATCGTTCCCGTAAAAGAAACAAGAAGTAGTAGAGTAAGACCTGGGCTCTAAACTGTACCAGCTGCAACCGGTATTGGCATTCGGATGATGATAATCATTTAAAATGAGTTTGTGTATCGAGGGAGTATAATAAATATTTGATAACTCCAAATAACAACACGGCTGGTAAACAGTGGGAGCTCGGAGGAGGGGCTTAGTACGGTAGGCTTAGTCGAGGCATGTTATCTCTACAAAGTTCACGATTTGCGCCTCGAGCCTTCGCGAAGTATGAGAACGCATTAGAACTTTCGAACGGCTGACAGTAAAATACTGATATAATTATATTATCACACCAAACAAGGCATTGTGTATTACGAGTGTACAGGGTGTATTTGCTTTTGGAGATACAGATTATCTTCGTACTAAACAAATTTCTCCGGTAGAGTACAGGCTAAGATTCTTAAAAGAGGAGGCTGTTAATGTACTATTAACTCATTGCCAATACATTTTTATTCCATAGAACAGAAGTTACGTTTTTACCCGACCAAGAGGAGTAATATATAATTAGGGAAAAAAGAAAGTGAGGGAGATAAGACCACCGGTACTTTAACACAGGCGAAGTATATATTGCTAGTAAAATTTGATTTATCATTCCTAAAAAAAATGCAAAAATGTTAGTACTGAAAATTGGGTTTCCTCCAATTTCTTCAAGAAAAACGGCAATTTCATATGTAACGACCTAATATTAAATGAGTAAGTGGTCATTTGTAACAGGAAAAGCATTACTCAACTTCCGCCTATTATCATATGAACTTAGGTTTAAATAACTTTGAAATCTGTATCGTAAAATAATTAGCGGCCAATTTACAATTAACGCATATGCGGTAGTACATTTACATGAAACAATGGCAATATTTTATGAAGAGAATTATTAATCACGTATCTAACACTATTAGGGTAGTAGGGTAGTTCTGCCAGTTTGCCGGCCACTGCCAGTTCTCGACCATCTAGGATATTTTGTAAAGGAATAAGAAAAATACACGCCACCAATTTGAAAAGTCTATGTTATACTATTAAGACGGTAGTTAGGCGTGACCTTGCCAAATTTTAGGTTAATAAAATCTTGTTTGTCGCATCAGTGTGCCATTGACGTTTAAAGTGTGTAAACGTGTGCGGGAATCAACGAAAAAAATAGTGCGCAGCATTTTGTTCTAAGGTAAGTTAAACGGTTAGTTATATGTATTTCTGTGACTATTTGATTTTATTGTGTCAAGAGTTTGTCAAAGTTTCAGTAGGATATTTTTTTTTTAGAATAAATAAAATTTACTAATTAAATTTACGTGGCCGGCTAACTCAATGCCTATGGAACAAGATTTTTAATTCTCGGCCAGGTGGCCGACAATCTGCAGTTCCTTCAAGGTTTTCATTAATTCATATCTTCAACAACTGTATTTTTTTCTTGTTTGTCAGTTCCAATTTAGAGATTTAAAAAAAAATCCAGATCCAATTCCAGTTTCCGGCCACAAGGACTCATACAAAAAAACGGAGAAAAAAGTATTTTGATTTGATAACTTTTAGCGGCCGAAAAGAGGCATTCACGTATCCTTTTCTCGGCCTAAGTATATCTATAGGAAAGTACACACAACAATTATTTATTATTTTCTTGAATATTTTATAAAAATAATCATTATCAACAGCTTCATCTCTTATTCAATCATTAATCTTCTTATTCATTCGATTTTTAACACAAACTCATCTAAATGTTGTGACTAAATTGAGTGGCCGAAAAACGACAGCACTTCTGTCAGCTCTCGACCATAACACAGCGGCCGGCAAACGGTTGCGACGTTTCTAGTTTTATCGGCCTACCATTACTAATGTGGTCGAGAACCTGCTGCTGCTATTCATATTGTCGGCCATAACATCGTGCATAGGCCGACAACTGAGCGCAGTGATGTCAATTTTCGGCCACTACCTTCCTTATGGCCGAGAACTTGCACTATATAACTCAGTTATCGGCCATATAAAACAGCAATGGCCGTCAACTGGTACGATTATGTCAGTTATCGGCCAATCATTTTTTTAGTGGCCGAGAACTCGGTTGACCTAAAACATCTATCGGCCAATATCTGTGAAATTGTCAAAATGATATCACAATGATTAGGTACACTTTATTACAGATGGCCCCTAGGACAAAAAGAAAAGAAGTGAAAAATGTAACGAAATAGAAGAAAAAAGGAGGTAAAATATACAAAAAGAGGAAGCTATTTAACTATAAGGAAGAAGATTTACAAAGGGCAATTGATGCCATAAATATTGATAAAATCGGTGTTAGACAAGCCTGTCGTGATTATGGTGTTCCTCGCACTACTGTTCAAGACAGATTATCAGGACGAGTTGTTCTTGATCAAAGAAAACCGAGAAAAGTAGGTCCAGATCCAGTTTTAGGTTTTGAAGGTGAACAGAAAATTGTAGACTGGATAATAGATATGGCTAAATGTGGCATACCAATAACGAAAACACAATTGATGGAGACAGTGAAAAACATTTGCAAAGATACGGGCAAAGATGCAATTTCTTTTACGGGTCAAAAACCTGCGCAGTCATGGTTCAGAGGTTTTTGTAAAAGGCACCCCGAAATTAGTATACGTGAGCCCGAAGGGATCAACAAAGCAAGAGAATCTGTTAAGGAAGGGACGATCAGGAAATGGTTTGAAGATCTTGAAGTGTTTTTATCAGAGAAAAATTTGTTGGATATGATGAAGGATCCAGAACGTGTTTTTAATGCTGATGAAACCGGAGTGTCTCTATGTCCCAAAACTGGAAAGGTACTTGCACCAAAAGGATATAAAAACGTTTACACTGTTACAAAGGGCAACGAGAAAGAAACTATAACTGTACTTATCACAATAAACGCTGCTGGAAAAATATGTCCTCCTCTGGTGGTATTCCCTTACATACGACCTCCTAAAGCGATTGTGGTCAATATGCCAGAAAAGTGGGTGGTAGGAAAAACAGAATCCGGTTGGATGCGCTCTGATGTATTTTATGAATATATGGCTAATGATTTTAATAATTGGATACTCGATAACAATATAAAAAAACCCGTAATTTTATTCGTGGATGGGCACAAGTCGCATATGACAATGCAACTAAGTAAATTTTGCGAGCATAATGATATAGTTCTATATGCTTTACCTCCTAATACTACCCACATAACACAAGCAGCAGACGTTAGTGTGTTCCGTCCGCTGAAGCAAGCATGGAAAAAAACTGTTTCAAATTGGCATTCCAGACCGGAAAATACGAACAAAACTGTGACCAAAACCAACTTCTGCAAAGTATTTCAAGAAACGCTTGACAATGATATGACTCAAAGCATAAGGAATGGTTTCAGAAAGTGTGGGTTGTATCCGTTTGATGTAGAAGCAATAGACTATTCTAAATGTGTGAAAGATTTCCAAGAAAAAAAGAAGAAGAGACCATCTTCATCTAGCGAGTTAACAGAAAGAGATTTTGAAAGTACTTTAAAAGTAGTAAACTTTATAAAAGAAAATCTGCTCAAGAGTAGTGTAGACTTTAATATTGTTGTCAAAGAAATCGAAAAAGCAAGAACTGCGAGCAAAGAAAAAAGAAGGTCTGCTTCTAAAACTCCCAGAAAATCCACTGAAGTTGTGAAAATTGATGAAAACGTAACTAATCAAACACAAAATGAATCAAATTACGAAAATGTTTCATGTTTTGGGGACATATCTATTCCTGACGTGGGATCATTTGTATCTATTAACGATATATCTATTATAGATTTAAACTTGCATAATTATTCCATTGACACACATGAAAATAAATTAACCCAAAGAATAGACACTCCTCAAGAAGAACCTGAGAATGCATTGAATATAATAACGAGGGCTGATGTCCACTGTGAAGAATATTTGAAAGAGCATGTTGAAACTCAAGAAACGATTCTAAAGTCATGTACGTCACCAGCGATTAAGAGTGCTGTTGTTAATGACGATACGATAATCGAGTCTCGAGATGTTATAATAAACACAGTCTCAAGTAATGCTGATCCTTTCGATAAACATCTTAAATTTTTTGAAACACCCTCCGAAGTAACAGCAAAAAAGAGAAATATTAATAGGCTACCAAGTGCAATATCAGCAAAGAAATGGAGAGAATTCTATGAGCTTAAGGATATAGCAAAGCGTAACATTGAAGAAGAGAAACAGAGAAAAAAGGCGGAGCGAGAGAGAAAAAAGAATGAGACAGCTGAACTTAAACAAGCTAAAAAGAAAACACGAAAAAATAATGACCAAATTAAACTTACTATGATTGACACTGATAGTATAGATGGTGACCATATGCCGGTGAGAAAAGATAATTAAATATTTAGCTATTTTATTTATTATTTTTATATTTTAACTAGATACGAAGTTAAAATTATTGTTGCAGACAAAAGCGAAACCTCCAAAGAAAGAAGAATTTAGAGCAATGAGATCAGAAAACACAAACACAGTAAAAGATGATCAAATTTTTAGTGAAAGGATGACGGATATAAGAAGAAAAATATTTGACAACTCTGAAAGTGATGAGGATAATATTAATATTATAAAAACGTTGATGAATAAACCAAAGGGAGGCCATAATATAAAAGTTGGAAGCTCAGATAAGGTTCGTGGTATCAATAAAAAATACTTGATAGGGCTAATAATTCAAGAAAACTATAAGCTAACAAAATACCAAATATCTTAACCTATTGTGATATAAAAAGAATGAATATATTTAATACCGGAATAAAAAGCACTAACTTGTTGATAAATAACAAAATTTATGTGTTTCAAACGTCGGAATCTAGATTTGAAGAAACAACAGGTAACCTAAGCGAAGAAGAAAGATCAGGTGAAGATGAAGACTTTAATATATTTTAAGAAGTCAATCAATTGAAGGTGAGGTATATAATACTATGTACGCATTATACGTACCAGTACTAATTGAAAACAACTATGTATCTAAGTATTGTAAAAAATAATACAATAAATAAATAAAATACTAAGTATAGGTAAGTAAATTGTTTTAAAAATATGCTTTTTTTCAGGTGTTTAAATAATTGAAAGCAGTATTTAATAGACGTGATTATTGATTTGTTACACATAAGAGAAGGGAGATAGAAGAATCTAATATAAGACACACATGAGAAGCTAAGAGTAATAACTAAGAGACGAATTAGGAGAATATTAAAATCACGAAGACTGAATTTAGTAATTGGTATTTGTTGATTATATCAGAGGATTTTGTTGATTATGTTGATGATTATATATTGATTATTGTTATTTATTAAGCCAAAAATATTAAAACCATAAAGACTGAACACAGAATATTACAATAATAGTAGATAGTGGATAATGCTATCATAGTAGATGTTACAAAATTTATTTTTATAGAAATTAAGGCAGTTTATCTAAGTCATATAGACTGAACAGAGTATGAGAGTCATACTAATATAAGGAAAGTTTCTAGATAGTCATGAATATGATAGATGTTGATGACATATAAATATATTGAACAACCAGAGGTTTTTATTTCGTTTATAATGTTAATTGTAATTCCTATATATCTAATTGAAGTTTATCCAAGATCACGAAGACTGAGCTGAGACTGTTTAATTTAATTATTTTATTCATTAAGAAAGTGATGTTACTTATTAAATAGTTAGCTTTGTAATTTAACTGTCAAGTTCCTAAATAAAAGCTTTAAAATGCAGAACAATAACACTCTTTATTTTTTGTAAATACCTACCCTATACCTATACAAAATATTAATACTTGATGGCGAACTATGCGGCCGACAATTAGCGCCTAGTGCGGCCGATAACTCATATAGATGGCCGAAAACTAGCATATTGAATACTTTTCTATGTTTTTATAATTTAAAATAAATATAAATATTTGGCTATATAATTTCTAGACACTATAAAAGTACAATTAAATTTCCGTTCACATGGTATTTTTTATTTTTATTTCTTGTGTTTGGTTGTAAAGATATACGAATCAGAAGGTGAAATTCCGCTTAATAGGCCGAGAACTGGCAGAACTACCCTATTTATATTCATATTCTTTATTTTAAACATCAAAATTGTGTGATACATAAACAAAAGGACTGGTATTTAAGTACTGGTATGTTAGTGGTATGGGTAATGGACTGCTGAGACGAGGTCTCGGGTTCGATCCCAGGTTTTACCATGGCACACACCAATGACTTTTCGATGCTTTTCGAAGTTATGTGTGTATTTATCGCAGGTTTATAAGTGCCCGGTTAATGGCAATAGGCTCGCCACCTATTACATTGGGACCTAAACATAAACTGGCGAAATGTGGGTGCTAGCACCTCTGCCTACCCTTCGGGGATATAGGCGTGAGTTTATGTTTATGTTTTGAGTTACAATTCAATGTGGAGTTTTCATCTAGCAAACCTAGGGGTGGATATATGTAGAGGAGGATCGAAATAGAGACAGAGGGCAGAGCCAAGTGTACAACAGAGTGGAAATGGCAGACTAGGAAAGAGAATCTTCATCACCTGGGTACCGAGGCGTTCACGTCGAAGGTTTCACATACTACTTTTCCTACTTTTTATGTGGCTGTATAGTTTTTATGGGACCGACTGCCATCTGACCTCCTAACCCTGCCTAAGAAAACCTGCGCTAGAGCTTCGTTCGTCAATCAGCAGGTATACCGGTTTGCAGGTGAACTTGGCCTGTTACCGAAGGTCTTAGTGGATTAGAGTAGTACTTATACCCTAGAAAAAATCACAACTAATTGTGTTATGTCCACGATCTGACATATTAGGGATTACTGTAGCTAATGTTTCCACCATTAAAATATCCCATTGATTTTTTTTTCCTCCCATTGGATTAAAACTCTATGTCCATCTCTCACATATTAAGGAAACCACCTATAAGCTAGTTTATTTTTATTTCTAGCCATTTCGTGCAACGAATTTGTTTCAGTCTTTAGTTTAGGGGCTGACAAATGAAAGATAGATTGGTGATTGGATTAGGGGCGGACAATGAGACTGCTCGTTCGTAATCTGTCCTGAGTTTGCTATTTAGTTCTAATCGGTAGATTAACTGTTTAAGCTTCGGTAAATTTATATAGGACGTAGATAAGTTGGCGTAGTTCTTAATGCTATACAATTTATGCATAATTATGTTTTACCATCATTTTTATGGCGATAGTCATCTTTCTCTTAGTTTTATCTCTTTATAACATAAGCACTTGTTGATATGATTGTCACATACTGCTGATGGATTTTATAATCAGATATTTATTTTAAATTGCTAATGACTCTTATTATCTTAAGTAAGATCTTCCATCATATTGTAGCATAAATCTGAAACTAGTTCAAAATCAGTTTAAATAAAATAATCAAATTACGTTAACTTTCCAGAAACATCGAATTTCAGATGAAGAATCGTATCAAAGATATAATATATCTCTGTGACATTTTCTTAACCGGGACAAAAAAATTAATATCATTATACGCACCACGATTAAAATAATTACGTCATAATATCATCATCTAAAATTAAATTTTCAGCCCTTCCTCAGCTAAAGGTATCAAGTTGAACATCGAATAAATGCGGCCATTTCTCATTTTAACCGAAGCAAAACTTAATAACCCTACTGGAAACGCAATAATTACGAACGTTCAGTACGAGATTCGGGAGAGAAATAAATGAGAGTCATTAAGAGACTCACGTTTAGATATTTCATCCCCCTTGAAGAAGACGTTAGCGGGGCCAACGGCACGCTACCGCACCGGTGTGGATTCTTCCCACGCAACGCGTCAAAGAAGAAATCGTCTCTCCTTAATGCCTGCAAAAAGTACCTAGTATGTTGCTTATTTAATTACATATTCATTTAACATAAATTAAAGAAACGTAAAAAAATTTGTTTAAGTTTGAATATAAAAGTCCCAGTCGGAACCGGCAAGCTTCCTTGAAAGGTTTATTGCCAGTAAAACAGCTCATGGAGTGTGTAAGACCAGAAGCAACAAAAAGAGAGAAAAGTATGTGTATAAAAATAAGTATATCTCTTTCAGCCATTTAAATGAACGCTTTAGATTTTATAAAAAAAAATGTCATCGCCATCGCAGTGTTAGTCTCGGTTACATCCAAAGCTTACATTTTAATGCCCGAGGTCCACTCGCCTACTCTTACTCTAGATTTAACTTATCTTAATTTTACGAGAGCGACTGCCGTCTTATCCCCCGACCCGGAGAGAAATACCCATGCCAGAGTCTTGTCCGCAGGTGTACCGGGCCTCTAAGATCTTGGTGGAGGCACGTACACCCATAAAGAAATTTTGTTGTACTAGATTCTTCTTTGAAACAACGACAGGAGCCCATATAGTATTTTATCATGAGTATTAGGCATTTCGTTAATTTATGCCGTATCTACATCAACATTGTTCTTTGAGAGCGGGCCACCTGACAAATTATCGCTGTTCTGAGGCAATCCTCACGTTTGTTTTTGTTGAATGTTCATATGTTTTGCGGCTCCGTGAGCCTGAGACTAATGTACAATGTAATTGCCCATACCTTAGAGAATACACGTTACGTTCAGAGACAAGTAGCAAAACATAAATGCTAACGCTACAAGTTGCTTATTTACTATTATATTTGCTATTTATGTGAGTGACTAAGAGTGATAAAAATAATTTAAAATATTTTTGGCACACATACATAATAAAATCTAAATCATGGAACTAATTGGATAACGTCCCCTTTCCCTTCTGCAAAGGGCAACGGGAAAGTGACTCCTCCAGTATTACTTAGCGTTTAAGGCCATCGAATGAGCCATATGCTTTTACATTTGGGTGTCTGCGGCCCCACCAAGATCTTCATTGCCCAATCTAACTCACCTGTAAGCCAGTACTTAGACTTATCTCTCGGAGTTGGAGGTCAGACAGTAGTCACTCCCATAAAAGTCACGCAAGCCAAATCAAGGAGGAGTAGGAGTATGCGGACTGCGGGCTTCGAAGTGAGGCCTCGTATGCAATCGGGATCAACGCTAAAATTATGATAATTTAGTTTAAAGAGACTATTACATTTAAGACTTATGACTTATGACTTTTAAAATAAAACTTAAACTTAAAAATGTATGAGTAACAGTACGAGTAATACGCCGTATCTACTTATACTAACTGTGAATTAAGGTAAGATGGTGTTGACATATCCTTACTGGATCAAGACCCCAAATTAAATCGATATTTTTTAAAAAAACCTACTCATAGATATATATATTGTTAACATTAGCATGTCGATGATCGGCGAAGTAGAGTGTAAGAACTCATGATTTCACTCATGAGTTCTAACACTCTAATTCACATACATTCACTTCAAAATTTAAAACTTCAGCACTGTAGTTCTATAGATAAGTACATAGTGTTTGTATTCGGATTGATGCGCTACTCGAGATATTATATGAAATACAATGTAGGTACGTGAGCACGGAGCATGTTGACAGCGGGACACGATTGCGGACGCGGTTGCTCACGCAGAAGCAACCCTGTTCACAGTGCAAATACCAATCCGCGATATTCATTCATTCTATTCGATTTTATTCACGATAGTGATGTCTTTATACTATTACGGCACTTTATCGATACATCTATCATTTATTTTATTCACTGCAGTTAATTGATATGAAAAGCTCTAAAACGTAGAAAAACCGACACCCTAACCCATCTTGAGAAAACTAGAAACTTGATATTTGGTATCAAGGTAGACTATGAGGCATACACAAAGAAAAAAATCCGTTCCCGCAGGGGGAACGCACAGGTAGATTTCATTTTTCTCGAAAACGGTAACTTTCAGCGAAAAACTTTTCATACATTTATTTTAGACTTAAAAATGGCCTATCGATTAAAAATGTTTCCGACGACAAGAATGTTCACCGGTTAGAAGTTATGTTTTTTTTCCCGAAAAATTTTGGTTTTCCCCCCTCCACTTTTAGTTAAAGTTTTAATCTTATAGGTTTATAATTAAAAGTTGTTGGTATTCATGTATACTATGGGATAAAATTAGAATGGTTCGAATATCTTTCATGGAACGTGAAATTTTGAGGAAAAACTGATTTCACAAAAGTGAGACCCTACCGTCCCCTTAGGCCGGATTCCACCCGTTCCCGAACTTAAACTAAGTTTACACCCAAGCAATTTTTGACCGCAGTTTGAAAGCGATCGGGGCAAAAATGCGACCGTGAGAGTGCCGCAAATTTTGGGAAGTGGAACCATACATACATATATAAATATATAAACTTTTTGACCAGTGGTCATTTCGGACTCAGGGGGTCATAACTAGACCTCCAATGAAGAAATTTTTTTTAAATTCGACAGTAGTCAAGAAACCAATAGGTAGATCGATTTCATCGAAACTTACCTAAAATCTGAAAACTGAAAGTTATTGATAACTAGTTAATTATATTCCTTCATAAAATATATATATATATATGCGTACGACATAAACAAACAATGAAGGAAACTAACATCGATGACATTCTGTCATTGGTTTTTTGTTTTCATGAAAAGTAGGTACCATCAAAAAAGTTAACTTATGTACACAAACACTTTTTTTATAAATATTTAAATTTAAAAGCAAAGAGTTTATTTTCCCATTATTTTTTTGATAGTTGTGCATCGTGAAATTATTCGTGGTAGTGAAATACTTTAAAAAAAAGAACTCCTTAGTACCAATTACAATATTTATAGCACAGATTAGAAATACTCGTAGTTACTACAGATACTAGCGCGAATACGAAACTATTATTCCTGCCTACTTAACTTCCATAAAAGAAAAGGCAACAATGGTTCACGTAAAATATTATTAGATTTTTTACGATAATCATCAGTTATAAAAACTATCGATATCATTTAAAAATAAATCTTCACTACTCTCTTCTGTGAGGCCCGCCTCATATCAGATTGCAGTGCGTTCCGCATATAGAACGATGTATTTTTTCACAAAGCCCTATCAAATCGACACCTACACAATTGAATTTTCCTCTATTTCTAACAGAACATGAATTTACAAAAAAAAGTAGTGTACTATATAAGACTCTTCACGACTATCACGAGTTAATACTAGAAATGTTTAGGTTTTATACAATACGTGGGACACTCAGAAAGTTTTGCGAAAATAAAAAAAGTGTTCTATAGGTAAATATTTTTTTATTAAATCTTTTCAAAGTACTCTCCACCAGCCTCTATACAAAGTTTCATGCGTTTGAACCAGTTTTCAAAACACTTTTTCCAATCCGCCGCAGATACCTCGTTTACAGCCTGCTCAAACGTTGACAGCGCATCTTCCGGCGACGAAAATTGTATCCCTTTGAGCTGATTTTTTATTTTCGGGAATAAAAAGAAGTCGCACGGTGCAAGGTCAGGGCTGTAAGGAGGGTGACCTAGGAGTTTAACCGGAGTGCTGTCCAGGAAGTCCCTCGTTAAAAGCGCGGTGTGTGCGGGCGCGTTGTCATGGTGGAGTAGTATCCCGCGGAGCCCTGTGTTTGGTCGCTTGTAGCTCACTACAGAGAAAACTTCTGCCAAGCATTTGGTAGTGTACCATTCAGCGTCGATGCTTCTTTGATTTCGTAAAGGGATTGATAACAAGTAGCCAGACAAATTGAAAAAACTCGCGATCAAAATCTTCCCTCCGCTTCTAGATCGCTTCACTTTGGTAGGTGTTGATTCGTTTTGAAACACCCAAACCGTCGACTGGCGTTTTGTTTCTGGATCATACTGATAAATCCACGACTCATCACCTGTAATGATGTCATAAACACGCCGAGACGCGCCTGCTTCAAACTTGTTTATCATATCACGACACCATTCGACCCGGGCCTGCTTCTGAGCATCAGTGAGATTGTGCGGCACCCAGCGTGAAACTATCCTTCTCACACGAAGATGCACGTGTAGAATCTCGTGAAGGCTTCCCGATCCAATCTGAAGAATGTGCTGAATCTCTTGATATGTGACTCGTCTATTATCTTGGATTAAATTTTTCACTGCTAGCACGTTTTCTTCCGTAACAGACGTCAAAGGGCGACCACTTCTTTCTTCATCCTCCAAAGTCAGTCGACCGCGCTTGAATTCGTTATACCAACGATACACGGTCGCCTTGGAAGGGCCTTCATCCATGAATGCCATTTGAAGTCTATCGTACGATTCGTCTGGTTTCAGGCGACACTTGAAATCGTAGAAAATCAAAGCGCGAAAATGTTCCCGACGCAGATCCATTTTTCAATGAGACACAATAATTGAAATTATCTTGCAAAAAATGCAGAGAGAAATTTTGAAATTGGAACGTACTTATTTTTACTCATAAATAATCATATTTTAGAAATAGATTATAACTGACCAGTCTCTCGTATATAAAAACTTTTTTTCGCAATACTTTCTGAGTGGCCTGGTACATGTACAGGGGGTGCGTGGGAATTGGCATTAAGATCTTCGAGGCCCAAGCCAACCTTACCTGCTACCCGTTACACCTGCTGATACCTACTTACTTGCTTACCTGTACCTTCCTCTGGGAATGAGTCTGTAAAGCTAGCAGAATCAAAACACTAAAGAAAACTTCAACTGTATACCTGTACACCCGATTAAAAAAAAAAACCCTATTATAATCACAACAAACATTGTAGCTTATGAAGTGTATGGAACTGTAAGATATCCTTATTTAAACCGGGTAAGTTTATATATTTATACAAGGTAAAGGAGTCGTGAAAATCCGTTGGCTTTATCTTCTCCCTTTAATTGTTGGCTGGAGTACTATCAGGAGGTTTACTGGCGCCGATTGCACGCAATAAAATGTAACAGCCCTTTTGTTCGTACCGCGGTATTGTCGCGTGTGTCATTTGGTGCTTTGTACATTCCGAAAATTTTACCTAAACATGTTAGGTTGGTTTATAATAATGTTAAATTAAAGGTCGCTTCAAACAAATCCTACATTAGGATTTTTTTATTCTCGTTTTATCTTCATCATCATCTTAACGTTATTCCTGGGCCTCGATTATGCTATTTTATGTTAAAGCAAGCCACTGTCATTGTTAAAATGTTATTTAATTTTAGACTTTATCGATATAAGTCTAAAAGTCTAAAATTAAATGAAGAGACTTTATTAAACTTTTTAATTCACTCTACAAACTACTTTATCATTTGTATACTTTATTTTAATGACGTTAAAGTCTAAAATAAAATGAACTTTTTTTAGAGTATCAGTGAAATGACAGTGATTTGCTTTAACACCAAATAGAAGAAATTGTGGCCCTGGTTGCATACGCGGCTTTCACCACGAAGCCCGGGGCCCGTTTACTCTTTCTCCTCCTTTTGATTTGTCTCATATGGGGATCCAACCCTTAACGCAGTTAGTGGCAGTTGGCGAGGTCTTAAACATAGGACAAGCGTTCATAGGCCACAGTGATCGCTTTCCAACTAGCTGGCGGGTCATATTTGCTATTTATTCATCATTCTCCCAGCGATTTCCCGGTTGCTTCCATAGCTTACACATCGGAACGCGGGATCGGTTTATTATTTGTGATTATTTGTTGGTTTTCACGAGATTGACTGCCGTCTGACCCCCCAACCCTGGGGAAAAGCATGCGCCAGAGCCTCGTCCGTTGTTTAGCAGCTGCACCGAGTAGCAGGTGAGGTTTACTTGGGCTCCGAAGTTGTTAGTAGGATTCTGTGCACCCCAATGTATATTGTTAAAATTTAAGAATTCATATTTAGGACTCCCCCTTTACGTGCCAAATCTCCAAAATTATATATGATATATAAAAACAGAGGTTTCCATTCGGTTTTTCATGCTAGATGTTTACTATTGTAAACACGCACAGACATTTTGAATAATTTAGTTGCGTAGAAATTTGCACGCACATCCTGCTCATATCTCGGTAGGATAAACTAAGTTTGATATGTGATTGAAACGTGACTTCACTATTAAAAGCTACAACAACCAAATAAGTATATGACTTTGATCTGTATCATAGGTACGAAATATGTTTCTGATTTTTTAACAAAAAACGCTGTTCTAAAAATTATCCTAAACGTTAAAGATTGATTTGACTAGATAAAATTAGTTCATCTAAATTATTTTCTCACGTTTTACTCAATAAAATGGTTTGAATAAAATATACACTATATACAAAACTTTTGCCTATTCCCGTCAAACCTATACCTATGAGTATGTTTAAGAGTATGATGGGATTTTATGAACACTCAGGTTATTTACGCTCATAAAATCTTAATTCAAGTTTAGTTCTAGAATACAGTCTAAGTATGCCTAAAACTATATAGTTTCAAGTCGAGATTCATGAGTGAATTATTGTTCTAGAATACGGGCCTTACAGAGGGAAATCGTTTTATTGAGTCGAAAAGTCAAAAGGGAAGACTTCAGGTAAATTCTAAATACTTACGAGAAGTCTAAAAAAACTATTAAAATAACTAAAAACAGGTAGTGCATGGTCACGGGGAGACTGTGACCATCAGTCTTTTCAGCAGCCATGGTCCTCGTGACCATGGCTGCTGAAAAGTAACCGAAATGTCGAGTTCAATGTAAATAATATAATAACATCAAATCTATCGCGATGGAATCCGTTGAAAATAGTTTTATTTCACTGTGTGACATTCGCGTAAACTGCCGACAATAATATGTGGTAATATTAAAATCTGATGAAAATTTTCAAAATCCATCATGAAAATTTGGCTGAAACGATATGTTTTCACCAACGAATCTGCCCTTGCAGTCAACTGTTGGACATAACAGCAAAAAAGAAGCTAGTGCATAAATTTAATCTTGGGTTTCGTAACCATCCACACTCCTGTTCAAAACTTCTCAACTGTGACACGATATTCTACAGTATTTTTATGTAGGTATAGCAGGTACATGTATACATAATCACACCGCTAGTTATCCGAAGCAGTCGGGCGATTTGCGCCTCACTCTAGCTATGCGTCGCACGCCATACACGCTGCAACCACATTTCTTAGCATAGTGATAGGTCAGTTGCTCTACTTTGAGATCATAAGTACGAAATAATATTATCTTCTAACTTGGGAACATCAGGAACTGTAGGTGCTTAGCCTCATTAAGATTCAGAAATGATAGATCAAATCATGACGGGTACCAGAAAACTAGGGCACGCCGCAATAGCGGTGGTAAGGCCCATCATGGAGGATTGGCTAGAGAGGCGACACGGAAGCCTCTCGTACTGACTGACGCAGGTGATCTCCGGGAAGGGGTGCTTCGGGGACCACCTGCATCGGATCAGGAAGGAGCCAACGCCTGAGTGTCATCACTGTGACACGAGCGAGGACACAGGGCTGCACACGCTGGCGGACTGCCCGGCGTGGGAGGTGCCGAGGCGTGACCTCGTGGCAGCCATCGGGGTGGGAGTCCTCTCGCTCGGCAGCATGATTGCGGCAATGGTGCGGAGCGCGAGTGCGTGGGCCGCCGCCACCTCCTTCTGCGAGCATGTGATGCTCGCGAAGGAGATGGCGGAGCGCGTCCGGGAGAGGTTCAGAACCCTCCCGGCCCGCCGAGCCCGCAACATGCTTGCCGCGCGTCGCAGGTCGCTTAACGACCTCCGTCCTCCATGAGCGCAGGCCTGGGGGTGGCGGGTGAGGCCTCCTGTCACCCCAGCAGCACCCCAAACCGGGGCAAGACGGGGACACCGTGGTTCCCAAACCCGAGGGGGCCATCTCGAAACCGGAGATGGCCCAGGGTCAGTCGGGGTGCGAGGGATATGCTCTATGACCAACCTTACACCCCGGCGTCTGCAGACCCGAGACGGCGTGCGGTTTTAGTCGGTTCAAGCCCGACATAACGCCCCCGCTGGCCGGCGGGGGGGTATCCGAGGGGATTTCCGCACGAAAAAAAAAAAAAAAGGGTACCAGAAGACTGGCAATATTATTTACATACGAATGTAAAAAAGTATTTTTTCCAAGATTACATTCGAAGAGTAGCCTATAAGTCTTTTTATATTAAATCATGAATATTGTTACTAAACCACTAACTCTTGTATTTTGATGGTGTGATTCATATCCACGATCCCTGTCTTGATCACATGCCACAATTTTGAATGGCCTTTGGGGCCAAACTTTAATTGGCCTCCGTGGCATTATAGGCAACTGCGAAGATGATTTCTGCGCAAGAGTTCCCGGCTTTGATTAGCAGGTTGGACAAAGTGTTATTGGGTTTTCTATTAGTAAATTTTGAATAGTAGCACAGAGTATAAAAAACTAACCAGTTAATTACAATAAGCTGACCCCTATTATGTGAGTATTAAAATACTTCTGCCTATCCCTTTGGGGATATACGGGCGTCAAGTACATACAAAGGAAACCTAAGTTTACTTCTTATTAGGACTAACTCTTCAATATATATACCCAACTATTTACTGTTCTCAAGTAGAGCACGTTTTCATATGCCTCACTATATGCCTTCAGTGGTCTCAACTCCAAATGCCCGAAGGCTGCCTCTAGGCACGAATGCCAAGACAAACCGAAATCTTATCAAACGCCCGCCATGTTGGTCTCGTTAATAAGCAAAACTACACACAAGGGCCTCCGTAACTTACCTGAAGGCTGTTTGTAGAACATATTGCCGCGCCATTCGCAAACATACTAAGGCAACTGTAGTCGTAAGTTATGAAACACTTCAGACGTTATTGGCGCCATCGGTGCATATTGATGATTAATTTGATAGTTTGATTTGCTTGTTTGATCAGTTTTAAAGTATAACTGAACGGACAGCATTTAGCCGGTATCCGGATCTATGTGATGCTTGCTTTTCCTCACAGATGGGCTTATTCCACCTGAGATATACGTATTACTTAAAATCGACTTTAAGTAGCATAATACTAGATAATATCTAATGGAAAGCGCTTTTCATATGCGTGTGCCCAGGATCTTCGGAGCCCAAACCAAACCTCACCTGCAAACTGGTAGACCTGCTGATTGAAGAACGAGGCTCTGATACTGGCTTTCCCTTCAGGGTCAAACGGCAGTCAGTTTCGTATAAGCCAAGATAAATGGGGATATTACCTATTTGAATGCCTCGGGTACTCAAAGAACACTGTGCTTCAATATCGTATGTAGAATTTTATGATTATCTTCTTGCATTTATCTTCTTGACTAAACATTTGCCCTGGTAAAAATGGTCCTTATGCGAACAAAGAGGCAAGAGGAACAATACAATATCAAAATATTGGTGCTGCCTGAATGAATTTAAAGGTATAACACAATAAAAAGCCACAAAAATGCATAAAAAATATAGCTAACAAACCCTTTGATGGCTGATTGGTTTGTTCTTTAACTTTTTCTTTAAACCCATAAAATAGACGAAAAATTTCGTTTCACCCATCGTAAATTTTGTTTAACAAACCGTAATGTTTAATTGGATGTTGAGAATTGTGACAATTCATCCCGCAGCTGACACTTTGTGCAGAAAATTTCGATTAAAACAAAATCGGGGGCTGAATCCCACGAGAGTGGTTCATTTTATAGCAATTAGTTTGCTACAGGCAGTGGATTCGTCACGAGTGAATAAATACCCCTTTAGATGATACCATTACATGTTGCGATCCGATCCGATCGTTTAAGTATTTCATTCAAATTTTATTTATGAATTAAAATGGTCAAATTTTATGATACTACTGATATTACTGAGTAAGTGAACTTGTTTTGTATGCTAAATCTAGGCTGGTAGCTGGTTCCTATTAGCGTATGAGCATTTGGCCAGATGCATCGCTTATAAGTTTCTTAACAATTCCGTAAAAATATAAAAGCTTAATCAATCATTTTATTACGTAATTGTTATTAGCCGGTAACAAGCACACGACCACAAGACGATGTTAAGCGATTACCGATACCTACCTACCTATAAGTAGTCGCAACATGTAAAATATCACTAACTCGGTGTCGACCATACCACCTCCTAAAAGAGCTGTAATGGTCTTTATGCACCAGCAAGAACAAAACCATACGCAAGTGCCATTATTTATGATATAGACCGTAGCTATGATAGACATTGTAGACACTAAACTTATAGACATAAATAGAGGCACGGGTCACATAGAGGAGACCCTGGATTTTTTTTTTACATTCCCTGGGTTGCGTGAAGTGTACCTACCATATGAAGTGCTAGGTACTTGTTAATCCAATTCGTTCAAGACTAATTTGAAATCGGAGACGTATAATCGTATACTGTAAACGTCACTACGTCCTGCAACTTGTTCATCTGAACCAAGCCAGGGAATCAGTAACAAAACAGCCATCCAGCTAACTTCAGACAATAAACATTCACAGATAACGGAGTTGTCGAGTTCGCATTGTCGCGACAACTTTGCTGGCGACAAGCCGACTGCTTAGAAATGCGCCACGATTTGTGTATAAGTGACAATAATTATAGTAAGGATGGCTGGAGGTCTACATCGCAAATGAGAGGTGAGATGCTCGTAATGCAGTGAGACCGTTTGATCAGTTAGAAAAAGCTAGATGCTTGACCATTTGCTAATAAACTTTCTTATACCTACATCGTTTAAACGTCTAGATGAGTATGCAAAATTGAGTAAGTTATTTCATTTTTGAAAAGGAATGAATAATTTGCTACGGAAAATAATACTGAGGCTGACGTAAGCTTCAAGAAAAGAAGCCTTAGGTTTAAAACTGCTTGCGTTGGAACTGAGTTCACTTTGGTACTAGGAAAGGTTTGAACTTGAAACTTTCTTATCGTAATTCTGACAACGCCTTTAGTTGTATCAAAGAAGAAGCTTGCAACACGGCATGCAGACTCCCATAAAATAATGCCTACCGTACTTCCAAACACAATTTATATACAATTATACAATACAAAGCTCTATCTGATCAAAACTAACAAGAAAATTCGAACCCCATCCCGTTGTGGACCATTGAAAGTTCGTTAAAGTAATGTCACTCTATCTCGCCAGCCCCTCGAGAGACAAATGAGATGACATTACTTTTATTAACGAGCTAGAAAGAGAAAGGGATGTTTAGATAATACCCTATAATCACAGTTTTGTTTTCCAATCGCTGCTAACGATTATTGGCGTGTTATTCCGGTGCCATTTTGAAATTGCTTTAGTGTCTACAAGTCGTTCGCAAAAGTAGGTACAATAAACTGAGGACTCGGTGATTAGTTTCGAGGTAATCGCTCACTTTTTCGAGTTTCGGAGCTCTTTTCTTTTCATTTTCCAATAAGATGGATATGTCTTTATAATCGAATGGTTTTTGAACCATTTCCTAGATTAACACATAGGGGAGTAGATAGACTCTATTTCGCACCCGTACATTATGAATAATTTGGCTGCGATTTGCTTTTAGGCAGAAGGTCCTTACCCAGTTAAGCAGCACCTACTTGAAGCGGTCTACCCTGTGCTCTTTAACCACATAAGTATAATTTTATTTATTCACAAATTGAAAACTACCAAAGCTCAGTTCACCAAACAAAGAGAATTATGTAAACCGAGTACTCATATTAATTCAACGAAGCGGGATAAACTAAATGCAGATACTATTCATTTGCTCCACAAAGCAACATGAGTGGTTGATTATATTTGAAATTGCAGATTGGCTACTAAGATGCATATCTATAATAAATTCATTAATATGTACCGAACATTTTAATTATTTAAGATGAGTCTAAAGAAAAATATCTACAAATATCGAAAGGATCCTAATAGCTTTTCTGCAGTATGTTATAGAACGTACTATGCTCGTGCGAGGGATATGCTCTATGGGCAACCTTACACCCCGGCGTCTGTAGACCCGAGACGGCGTGCGGTTTTAGTCGGTTCAAGCCCGACATAACCGCCCCCGCTGGCCAGCGGGGGGGTATCCGATGGGATTTCCGCACGGAAAAAAAGGTATACGTAAGTATCTAACGTAGAAAGTCTTCTAGGAACCTTTTTATAGGCCTAGTGGTGAGGCCACATCACATAGCCCGCATTAATATGCGAATGTAACACCTATCACCTATTTGTATCTTACTTTTTCATGCCTAGACCGCTAAACCAATTTCGTTAAAATTTGGCACAGAGATAACTTATAGCGTAGGTAAATAAATAAATAAAATTGTTCTACGACATTTCATACACCTCCATCTAGAATCAAAGTAACCACAGCTTAACTAGCTTTTATTTAGGGCTGAGGTCTCTCCCAATCCGCAGAGCCCGCGAGGCGCGGAGGTGATTCAGGCGCGAAAGTCACTGAACGACCTCCATCCTCCATGAGAGCAGGCCTGGGGGTTACAGGTAGAGCCGCCTGTCACCCTAGCAGAAGCCAGCCCCCTCTTTCCAGGGACAAGACGGGGACACCGTGGTTCCCAAACCCAAGGGGGCCATCTCGAAATTGGAGATGGCCCTGGGTCAACCGGGGTGCGAGGGAAATGCTTTAATAATAACCTTACACCCCGGCGGCGGTTTTGGTCAGTTCGAATCCGATATAACCACCCCCGCTGGCCGGCGCGGCGGCGGGGGGAAAAGGGGGGGATAACCGCACCAAAAAATGGACTGAGTGCGGATAAATATACATTTTTTTTGTGAATACGTACATATTATACCTACCTACATAAAAAACAGAGCAATGACTAGACTAATACAAATATACCTACATTTTCATACATAAAAATGTTTACACCGAGCGGGGATACAGTTGGATGATCTACCGCTAATTTACTCTCGCACCAATCAACCAATAATAGAATATGAAACTAATCACGGGCTCCAAGGATTCGCGTGTTTGGTTGATCAGTCCTTTTATTGCCTTTTTGTTCGGCTACTTAATGCACATGTACGAACCATTTTGTCAAGATTTTTGATCCTTATCAAACTTCCGTATCTTTCTAAAAAAATCTACAGCTCACTGTTTATAATTAACCTCATTCGCTAAACAACAGTCATCTTTTTAAAAATAAAAATAAGCAGCTCTTTATTTCGAGTGCGCCCTGTTCTAATCCAATTTTAAAATGTTGCCCAGGCCATACATATTATAAAACGAGACTTCGTCCGGAGCTTAACGTTTAAATTAGTTTATCCCCCTAAAGCGGAACCGCGGATAAGGGTTGCAAAATTTAAATTACAAATAAAAGCACTGAAAAATATCTACGAGTGGGTAGTGGCTCAATAACGATGTCTATTAATTAAAGCAGAAAGGGTTATAGAACGACTTAATTCAGAAACTTGGTTGAAAGACACCCCAGAATTTCGCGAATTTTGTAGAAGTTCTTTGCGGCACTGAGCAAATTTTAACATCAGGAGCGTGAGATATGGACGAAACTACTACCTTACCAAATTGGGCGTCTAATCCAGCTTCTTATACTTTGATACTCATGTAGAATTATAAAAAAAAACTCGTAAATGAAAACAATTATAGTGGAAACAAAATTCGGTTTTAGCGCAAGCCTCTTATTGCAAATCAATGACCTAGAAAATGATAACCGTTATAACGTTGAAGGCGTTTAAAAAGCGGTCAAGTGCGAGTCGGACTCGCCCGATAATAATATATAATAAATAATAAATATAATAATGTTTTTTTTTTAATTTTTATATTTGAGTTGTTTGAATGAAAGGTAAATTGCGGTTTACGATTTATGACGTATTAAAAAAAAGTACTTAATAGATCTCGTTCAAACCAATTTTCGTTGGAAGTTTACGTGGTAATGTACATCATATATTTTTTTAGTTTTATCATTCTCTTATTTTAGAAGTTACAGGGGGAGGGACACACATTTTACCACTTTGGAAGTGTCTCTCGCGCAAAGTATTCAGTTTCCTCAATATCATTTTTAAAGACCTTGCCATGGATACCACACACGTATGGGTTTTATGAAAAAAGGCCCCCAAAATATTGTTTTTTTTTTCTATTTTTGTGTGAAAATCTTAATGCGGTTCGCAGAATACATCTACTTACCAAGTTTCAACAGCATAGTTCTTATAGTTTCGGAAAAAAGTGGCTATGACATACGGACGAACAGACAGACAGACATGACGAATCTATAAGGGTTACGTTTTTTGCCATTTGGCAACGGAACCCTAAAAAAATTAAAAAAAGACCGGTGCCGGTGCTTGCGACATCAATTGTCAATCATGTTTCCCCTAAAAAACTGCTCTCCAAGCTCTGGCAACGATACTCGGTTTTCTTTTGGGTATTTATATAGTACCTAGTGAAGCCACTCCGAATTTTAACACAAATCTCATTATTCTGAAACTCCTAACAAAATACATCTAATTTACCAGCTTAAGATAGCAGGATAGTAATACTTCACTTGTAGGTACCTATAAAATACAAAGTGTGGCGTAGCGTTGGCTAATATGACCGCTATGGTCCTGCATTTGATTTTCTACTAAGAAATTGTCAACAGCAACATAAAATCTGATATAGTGCCCTATTGACGACAGCAGGCTCGCCTCACATTACGTGGTTGCAGGGATATACAAGCGTGAGTATACCTTTTTTTTTTTTTTTTTTTTTTATCGTGCGGAAATCCCTTCGGATACCCCCCCGCCGGCCAGCGGGGGCGGTTATGTCGGGCTTGCACCGACTAAAACCGCACGCCGTCTCGGGTCTTCAGACGCCGGGGTGTAAGGTTACCCATAGAGCATATCCCTCGCACCCCGGCTGACCCTGGGCCATCTCACCACTAACAGCATCGCTCATCCTGTCTCCTCTGAAAGCAGAGGAGTACGGAGAGCGATGTGTTCCCGCCACGTTGGGTATTGGCCGACGATCAATGCCAACCCTATGAAGGGGTGAAGGGGAAGCCATTGACCGCCGCCCAGGGTGTACCGGCCGCTCCGATTCCGTTCCCCCCGGACTGCAGCGGGATCGGAATCGGAGCGACACTCGAGGAGGTTACCCAACACACACCCCGGTTACCCAACACACACCCCAGCGTGAGTATACCTATAGCTAGATGAAATAAATGAAACACAGTTTTCAGAATCATAAATATACGCCTAACCCGTTGACAGTTTTTTCCCGAACCAATGGAACCGATTTAGCACGCTCCTGTCATAGTCACGGCCGAAAGCTCAACCCACTCAACTGTGACACTTGTAGCATATTGAAATATGGCACCCGACTGACTGGCCATCCGACCGTCACGTAGCAACTGCCCGGAGGAATCTTCCCTTCAAAGTGTTACCTATTTGCCTTCCACGCTTCACTGGAAATTTGTCAATACCCATAAATTTAATATCCACATAACTTCAGCTTCATGCGTGTTAGCAAAGGTACAAATTAAATAAAAATGGAAAAGGTATTACTGTGTTTAAATGTTACTTATCCTAAAATATGCTTTATTAAAGTCTTATTTTTTACAAATAGATATCGAATAAATTACCCACCACCTTACCCAAAAGTCAAGACTGCAGTTTTGACTATAACCATCTCATAGCTAAAGTTCACAATCACAAGACATGATTTTAAAATATTGTGAGCTTTAATGAGAATTTAAAAATAATAATCTTACTAAAACATTATAAAAACTAATTTAAATTAAAGTCCCAACATACACAGTTCCAACATATACAGTTTTAACTAACAATAATAACTAACTTATACTTACCTACCCGAATGAATTTCGAATATCAACATGAATATAATATTCATATAGTAAGGTTTCGATTAAGTTACTGCCTCCTATAGTTGTAAACTAATCTATTAATTTTACTAGCTTCGACGGCTCCTTCTCGAGTTGCGGGAGAGTTATAGTACGTATCATCGTAACTGGCGTATCGATGACTACTCGGTTTATACTCTAATTGTAAGTAATCTCCCTCCTCTCGTCTTAATTGACCTTTATCCTTGCCATCGTATCTCGGATCTTCGTATATAGTTATAGTTTGTTTTCGCTGAGCTACTACAGGTGCGTTTTTAGGTATCTCAGCAACAGGACTAACTTGAGATTCTCCATAGCCATATCCGTAACCGTGATTAGGGCCGTAACCGTAGCCACCGTCGTGGCGGATGCCTTTATCGTCATAATAACCGGGACCACCGTAATCTCTTTCCCAGCCGCGATCCCTTTGCCAGTTAGGTTCTCTCTGCCAACCCGCATCCCTTTCCCAACCAGGATCCCTTTGCCAATTAGGTTCTCTCTCCCATCCTGGGTCTGCCTGCCAACCCGGATCTCTTTGAAAACCTGGCCGGTCCCAACCTCTCCTATCATCCCATCTCTGCCAATCCCATCCCGGATCACGATGATGATGTGGTTGTGGCACGTGATATTCATGACGATCTCGGATATTTCCTCTGTCGTAATTATTTTGAGTATTGCGGTATTTATTATGATCTAGGGTATCATCCAAACGATACTTTTTTCCATAGTTTTGATAATCTACATTTTTCACTCCGGTATCACCGTATTTATTATAACCGCCTCCACGATAATTATCTGTTAGGTGTTCTGTGCCTTTATTGTGAGATCCATGATAAGTTCTACCACCTTGGTTGTCATGTGAATTTACTCTGCTGTTATACTGGGCTTGGTCGCCTTCATCATTGAAATCATCAAAAAAAGTACTTTTATTAGATGACTCGTCCTTATGGTATGAATTTTGAAATCCTTGCTTATGGTGGCCTTTCTTGTGACCTCTCTTGTAACCTTTTGCATCACTCTCCTCAGCTTTGTCTTGCTTGGTATTATATCCCTTATACGCATCATTTTCTGATGCAGTATTAGAATCATGCTCCTTTTTCAAATATTTTGCCTCATCATTAGCCTTTGAATATTGGTTTTTATGATTGTCGTTAGTTTGGCTCAGTTCTTGAATAATCTTTTCACCTTTGTGCTTGTCATGTTTGATTGACTCAGATCCATCATCATGTGCAACATCTTTCAAATGTTCTTCTAGCGCTTCTTTTATCGTCGAGGTACTAATTTCTGATATTAATAGGAGCACACAAGTTAATAAATTAAAACTGTATTTGTGTCTGGGAATCATTTCATCGCAGGATAAGCGATAGATGTTGTCAGTAAACCGATAAAACTGATAATAAGCCGGCATTGAATGCTATAAAGAGTTTTATATCAATGAGAATCGTGTTAGACTTCATGGCGAATTAGAGTACAATGACAGGAACCACAGAAGCTGTGGTGAGAACAATGAATCGAACAACTGACTTGGGCGTCCGTGACATCACATTATCGAACTAGAAGCACGCGGACATACCGTAGGACAAGCCGATCGAGGTCAATGGAAACTGAACGGGAACATTAATTAGAAGGTCATTGTTGCATCCTCTTCGCGTGTATTCTTTTTAATACCGTTAAATTATTTAGCAGTACTTAACGTTATACCGTATACGATAACGTTTACCTTCGCATATCTAAGCTCTAGCTTTAACAATTCGATGAAAATGTTTAATCGCAAAATGTCGTGCTTCCAAATTAACGTAATTATAGTAATTGCAAATTATTTATTTACAGAACCAAAATAAAAACCTCTCAATACTGATATAGGCAACGGTTCCTTTATTATCATGCGTGCTGTATTCTATAATAACCACCTTAATGGTAAGTTCAAAAAATCGGTTACAAGGGGAGAGTATCATCATAGTCATCATCTTAACGTAATTCCCGGTTGTTACCGAGGCTTTCACGTCGGAGCCTGGGGTCCGCTCACTCCTTCTCTTCCTTTTGGTTTGGCTTATACGGCTTTAATGGGAGCGACTACCATCTGACCTCCCAACCCCGAGAGGAAGCCAAAAACTTCGTCCATCAGTCACCAGTGTACCGACTTGCAGGTGTGATTGGTTGGCCCTGACAGTCTTGGTGGTGCCCCATACACACAAGGAGAAAGGATGACCTGAGAGAAGACTGTATGGAAGATATGGCCGGGAAAGGAGTGAAATTTAATATGACTGTAAGTAGAGATGAATGGAAAAAGCATATATAATTCGCCGGCGATGAATAAATATGGGATAAGGTTTAAAAACTTGAAGAAAATTACTTCGATTAAAGAAATAGGTAAATTTCACAGGTTTGTATTGAATCGATTACAGAAAAGTGGTAGATATTGTTTTCTTTGTTGATTGATTGCTCACACAATTGATCCACAAAGTAGCACTCAATCATCAGGCGGAATGCAGGTAAATTGTAGGATGAAACATTTATTTCAAATCAATTGCTATAAAATGTGCTAAGTATCAGAAAACATAAGCAGGTACTTGGGTATTTTTTTTTTATATTTTGTCAGTACAATTTAAGCTGAAGTTCAAAACGTAGGTGAAGGGCGCCATTCCTCATGCCATGAATGCTAGTTTGCTGGTGTCGATACACTTATGGGTATTCAAATACCGCTTAAAGAACCCGGTATGGGAAAATGGAAACGCGTGTATGGGTGAAGCATTCTAGTTTTTTTTTATCTACTCTACCCTGACCCTTCATACATGTGTTGTTCTGAATATAATAGCAAGTGTTTCGATACTCCGATATACCTACCTAACACGGCGCTCGCAGGACGTTTATCTATGGTCGTTTTTGTCATTTCTAATGCAATTATGTCGTACAAAATTCAAACTACATACACCCTCCAGCGTCCGGTGCATTGCTGGCTTTACTTGTGAATGCTTCTTACGCTGCGTCTCTTATTCGCCAGCTTCTTGTCACAAAACGTGCTTACACTCGGTTGATTTGAATAGTAGGTAGGTAGTTACCTATAGCATTTTACGGAGAACGACGGTACAATACATATTAAAATAACAGTAGTGTAAGAAACCAATTTGAACCACGTACCTATTCAGTTTTTTGGTTTGTATACGTGCTTTGAAGTTTATTTTAACGGCATACCTATTTATTGGCTAGACTGTGAAGTTGAATTTGGTCATCGTTACCTGCGTATGCTTAATAGAAATGGAGTTCTCTAACTGCTAGTGTTATAATTATACCAATCTACTGGTTCTGATAAACCTGTACGTAGGGATAGTCAGCGTCAAAAGTAGATGATCATTTTTAAGATTAATATTTAAGCAAAATAATTCATATTTCGTAATTAAAATGTTGTTTACCTACTCAGTGGGCTCTATTATCAAAATTTTGGATAATGAATAACTTTCTTTCAGATTTTTAATTTTGAAATCTCTGCAAACATCATCTACTTATGACGCAGACTGTATTGTTATACTGCTATGTTACTGTTTACCTAAATTATACATACCTAAATACGCAAACCTTGTAACTACGGTCGAATGTAGTTACGAGGTTGACGTATTAAGGTCGATATGTACCTACTAATACTTACCTGCTCTTTTAGTAAAAAAACTAGCAAATATACTGTGGACTTCCAGGCTTTGTAATGTAATGATCCCGGTTTTTGAGCAAATACCTACCTACTCGGTTTCTCTGCGTGATTCGATTTTCATGGTGGTAGAGTCAAGCAACAGTCATTTTGGCCGTTGCATGAATGGGCCGACTCGACCGGGGAAGAACCACCCTCTCACAGAATATCGACGCCAAGTAACAGTATTTGAACTGTTGCGTTCCGTTTGGTGAGTGAGAGCCCAAACTCCTTTCCCATCCCCTCCCAAACTCCTTTCCCATCCCCTTTCCTTTACAGGGTCGGCAGCGCGAGTGTGACGCCACTGGTGTTGCACACGTCCATAGGCCGCGGTAACCGCTTCCCATCAGGTGGGCCGTGTGCTTGTCTGCCACCTTAGTGGCATAAAAAAATAAAAATAAAAAATTCGCTGACTAGCAGAAGTACGGCGGAGAAAAGGTGAGGGGACTGGCGAAGAAATGGCGCTCCATACATTGGAGTGCCCAGCGTGGGCGGGTCAACGCCGGGATCTAGTTGCGGTCCTGGGCGTGAACGTTCTCTCGCTTGAGACCAGTGGATTCGAACGTGAGAGCCGTGCTCTCCGACCGGAGCAAGTGGCACGCCGCCGCCTCTTTGAAGAGAGCTCTGCGAGCAGATAATGCGCTTAAAAAGAAGGCAGAGAGGGCGCGGGAGAGTTGCCTACGCCCGATGCGTGTCGTGTGTCCTACACATGCCTGCCAACTCACCGACGCGGAATCAAACCCGACCCCACAGGCAAGGCCGCGATGGCGACTAAAGTCCGCCGGTTACCCTTGGGTTATCCATTCAAGGGCTTACCCGGGGTTCCCGGCAATGGACAGTTAGAGAGGACACCGTGCGGTTTTAGTCAGTCCGATTCCGTGGGCGATCCCAAACGTAAAAAAACGCCTGGGCCTCGTCCGTCAATCAGCGGTTGTACCGGCTTGTAGGTGAGGTTGCTTACTACTAAAATCTTAGTGGGGTCCCAACACTCGCATCTTAGACACCAGACCTGTCCTGTCTGATGTCGAAGACAACCGCTACACCCTGCCCTTGTTACCCGGAAATTCCCATAGGGAAAAAATAAAGGTAATAAGGTGCAATAAAAAGTTTTCATTATTATTTACTTTATTTATTAATATTGTATTCAGATATACAAAGAAAAACACATGAAACTTGTATGAATAACAGTAACATAAATATTTTTTGACAGAAGCATTTACCTAACACGCCCGAGACAGAGTGAGAAAGAAAATCCCTGTGGACGCCAAGTCCCATCCAGGGGACAAAATAGTGATTGAAGACACTTAAGGCTTTAGAAAGTTATAATAAATTACTTTATGTGTAAAACTAGCTACACGCTAACATAGCCCACAAATAAATTAGAAGACAAGTATGCGAAATTTAAAAACAGAAAATCAAATGCAAAATTATAGGAATATATTTCATGTTATACGAAATTCTTTTAATTAATGAACATATCTCTGGTCTTGAATCACAGAATATAAAAACATGGTTTTACAAGAGGAAGTGCCTAAACCTCGTTTGAAACTAGAGCCGCCAAAATTAATTGGTAACGTAAGTAACGCTGACGTGATAAGTTATAATTTTCAACAGACAACAAGCCTCGAGTAAATTTCAATTACTAGCTAATCGCATGCGAGTTGTGTTGAACACCTTCACAGCATCGTGGCATAAGCCATAGGTGTGGGGCACTTCCAATTGTTTTTAAATTGAACAATAGCAGAACTTACTAGTTAACTACTGAATACCGGTAATATTATATTATCATTCATACCATAAATTGTATTATTAGGAAACATATTTTGACAATAGTGCAGTATGACGTCATACTTCGCTATTTACATAATAGCATTACCAAACAACAAACTTTTCCTATGTTTAATGAAAAGAAACAGCTCAGCTTTTCAGTCAACTACCCCATTGATATGTATCAGTGAGATACATATCGTAACCTATATACAATATCGCTAAGGCCAAACGGGTCTAAGAGTATCACTAACGAACACGTAGTATTGAACTTATTTCTCCACACATAACTAGTAACTTATACACACTTCTTATCATTTTATTGTACGTCCGTAAATGCCACCAATATAGGTTAATTGGCGCGCGTCAGGCGCTCATCTGATTGTTAAAATGCGATGCTACGTGACCAAAGCGCAAATCACTTTATAATAGCCGCTCAATGCTGAACTTAACTGAACACTACACTGCACACATCAACGGGTTAATCGAACAAAGACGCATGTATAAAAAAAAACTCTTTTCCATTGCTGCAGCTACCGAAGTGCGCGAGCTTCTAAACGTATCATTCAGATGCAGTATGTACGCAAGTCGCCAAGCCGTCCCAAAATCGACGGTCACTGAGTTTAAAATCAGCAAGTATGCTTTGACCAATAAGTATAGTGTTGTTCAGAGTGTAATAAAATAAGAGTTTGAAGCAGAAAATAAGTTGTAGTTTTTAAATAATGCGTCCACACACCACACAAAACACTCTCAATATAATACTAGTGGCAGTACCTAACGAAAGAAAACTATTAATAGGTTCAAAAACTATCTTATTTACTAAAATAAGTAACTTCAATCTAAACTAAAATCTCTCGAGTTAGATTTCTGAAAAAAGAAGTTGACCTTTGATTCATAACAATTGGAGCGATATTGATACGTTTATAACTATTATACCTTGCAGATTTAATTCTCTGAATCTATATGTTATATATGTTTTACAAAATTGCAAATGAGTTATGTCGGTACATTAGAGATATAAAAAAAAAATTGGGTTATGTTAAATAGACGATTACGAACACAATTTTTTTTTTAATTCTCGTCTGTTTGTCTGTTTTTTCTTTTTATTCGTTAATTGTTCACATGCGTCTTGGGACTACATAAATCTAGCAGAATTCTTATACCTTTTTTTTTTTTTTTTTTTTTTTCGTGCGGAAATCCCTTCGGATACCCCCCCGCGTGCCAGCGGGGGCGGTTATGTCGGGCTTGAACCGACTAAAACCGCACGCCGTCTCGGGTCTACAGACGCCGGGGTGTAAGGTTGCCCATAGAGCATATCCCTCGCACCCCGACTGACCCTGGGCCATCTCCGGTTTCGAGATGGCCCCCTCGGGTTTGGGAACCACGGTGTCCCCGTCTTGCCCCGGTTTGGGGGAGGGGCGCTAGTCGCCCCACCGTCCCGGCCTGCTTCTGCTGGGGTGACAGGTGGCCTCACCCGCCACCCCCAGGCCTGCGCTCATGGAGGACGGAGGTCGTTAAGCGACCTCCGGCGCCTGAGTTGCCTGCGACGCGCGGCGAGCAAGTTGCGGGCTCGGCGGACCGGGAGAGTTCTTAGTCTCTCCCGGGCGCGCTCCGCCACCTCCTTCGCGAGCATTACATGCTCGCAGAAGGAGGCGGCGGCGGCCCACGCGCTCGCGCTCCGCACCATTGCCGCAATCATGCTGCCGAGCGAGAGGACTCCCACCCCGATGGCTGCCACGAGGTCACGCCTCGGCGCCTCCCACGCCGGGCAGTCCGCCAGCGTGTGCAGCCCTGAGTCCTCGCTCGCCGCGCAGTGATGACACTCAGGCGTTGGCTCCTTCCTGATCCGATGCAGGTGGTCCCCGAAGCACCCCTTCCCTGAGATCACCTGCGTCAGTCGGTAGGAGAGGCTTCCGTGTCGCCTCTCCAGCCAATCCTCCATGATGGGCCTTACCGCCGCTATTGCGGCGTGCCCTAGAATTCTTATACCTCGGGCAAAAATCAAACGTCAAAAAGTTCGTGCATGGGCACTAACTGGCCAATCAAAATACCAATGAAAGGACTGACCAACCAAGGACGCGAGCCCTATGAGCCAGTGAGTATTGGTTGATAGACGCACGGATTGGCGTCTCCGCCGTCGCGCCCCGCGCTTACCACCAAAAAGGCCTAAGAATCCATTACTGCACACCTAGAGTAAGTTGTGAAGATTTTGCCCCCTACCTATACAAACTTCGGAACGATGAATGATGTTACAAACATCTTTAAACATTGTTTTTTACTTTAATTACTAACGATTGATAACACTCTTTTACACTTGTCTGTGGTAAAGAATAATCACTGAAATTTTAATATGAATAATGAGGCTACATCGATAAGGGAAAACTGCAATAGGCATAAATTTAATCGTCCGCAAATGCAATTAAAATCAAAATTCCCTATTTCGAAATTTTGTCACTCTTCTACCAAATTAGCAATAACATTTGTGTTGAATATAGTCATCTAGAGATTTTAGATTAGATTGATTTATGAATGTTATGCTGTTAAGTTCCTACACTGCGCCATTTTCTTTAACATTTAGTGCTGCTATTCTTGCCTTAATATCTTGAACGAGGTTCTCCATTGAAACTTCGTCTTCTTGCCTTGTGGTAATATTTCGGACTTTAACCACACCACGTTTGAGTTCCGATTCGCCTAGAACTACAGCTAATGGTATACCATTCTCCTCGCAGTGTTGTAACTGGGTCAGCATTTTAGGATTTTTCTTGTAAGATTGCTCAGTCTGAAAAAACAAGATACTTTATTGCAGAAAAATATTGTCACAAGTGAAGATAAGACCTTGTTACAACGAAACTAGAATCGAATTAATATAATATATCAATCTAACTTAGAGGCGCAGGGTAGCAAGTGCTAATGAATGAATGAGGTCCCAGGTTTTATTCTGGATCGGACAGTATTATTGGGATTTCTGTGCGAAAATTCTAAGGAGCAGCGCGGAGTCCGCGAATAGTATCCAGTTAATGGCAATAGGTTCCCTAAAGCTGGCGACGTATAGTGTTCTAAAATACGTTACATTATCAGCTAGCAACGTTATAGCTCATTCAGGCATGTTGTCTAACTAATGAAGTCCAACCTGAAAGAACTGAATTCTGACTAGCAAGCCCGGACATTTAATATTATTGGTTATTAGTTTCGCTCTCACCGAGAATTCAACGCAACGTAACATATAGCGTGACAAGTGACGAGTTATTCGTCGCGTCGTATAGTAATTAATAAGCAGTGAAGCGGTAAGTGTGAAGAGAAAACAGTCCTCGGGTTTTATGTCCTTTATCTTAATATAAATAATTCTTGTGTTCGTCACCTAACACCTCCTAAAAGGCTGCAATGGAACGGTTTCAATGAAATTTGGTGTGTAAATTTTAATGGGTGCCTGGATGGTGTGAAAATACAGTTTGATCCGGTAGGTGACGCTGATGTAGATATGTCACGAAATTTGATTAATGTGTTGCTGATTTTCCTCGCAGGACGTCTGCCGGGTCCGCTAGTACTATTATAAAATTGAAAATAAGTCGTGTCTGTATATTTAAAATATTTTTATTTGTTTTACACCTTTTTCTTAGTTTTTATATAAAAAAAATTCTTATCTGTTTGCTCGCTGTAGACGTAAAAATCGTGATAACATAGTGGATGTCGACCCGGAGTCGGGCGTAGCCGCGGGCATTAGCTAGTAAGGAATATAAATCCAAACTTGACATTAAAACAAATATATATCTAAAATCTGGAGATTTTATATATTTAGTTATTTTTATTATATCTATTTATTAGATTGATAAATAATAATTAATCAATGTACCTTGATGCCAGCATTCCATAACGTAGTGCAGATCTTCATTCTCTCTTCGAGGAAGTTTTTCTGAGCGGATGCAACATACACTTCAATTTCGCTTGTACGCACACTGATGTCGCCTGCAGCCAGTTTAGCTTCGAGCACTGAGAATATACGCTCTACTCCAATACTCACACCAACACAGGGAACCTGGCAACAAAGCAATATTTTATTTAGCCAGTCGGCCCACTAACAATGATTGTCACTACAATCAAACTCTCAGACTCACAACAATAAAACTCAACTAAAGGTTTATTAAGTAGGCATACAACGCGGCATAGTGGCTGCATGCATTCGGCATGCGTTCTCTTTTTTAGTCAATAACCTTCAAATAAAATCATCCGAGAACATATATTAGCAAAACCGATGAATAATTCAGGCCTGTGTAAGGGACAAACGCTAAGAAACATTAATTTATGTATTTAGAAGACAAATATGATAAGATCAGTATTGCGGAGAGTAATAAAATATTAGTAGCGACAGTAGAATATATATATATTATAATAGACGCAATTACAGTGAGATTTGAGAAGAACGATAAACACACACATACTCGATAATATTGCACTTGATTTTTATTTATATCTACTTGGTCACAATCATCATCATAATCTTGGTCACAAAATCATCATTATAATCATCATCTTGGTCACAAAATCATAATTTCAATTCCAAAGAATTTACCTGTTTATTTTTAGAGTCAAACATCCCAACAAGGTTATCATATCTACCACCACCAGCGATGGATCCGACCGTTTGTTCTTCATTACCGATTTTTATTGGCTCTGAAAGGAAATACGCCATTTACCTTCAATATTCAATTTCATTAGTTGAATCAAACTGTATATTAGCATTTAATATTGTTGGACGAAAAAAAATGTACTTCAATTACAAATAATTGCACCATGTAAATAAAGGTGAATCATTAATTTTGTTGTCAAGCGAAAACCTTGAGAATGTCTTGACCGATTTGGATTTGTATTCTGTTGTGTTCGTTTATATTAAAGAAAATTTTGAAAAAGCTAAAGCATATGTCGGCAGACGCCAGGCACGAACAGTTAGTTGCTGCTATAAATAACACCATTTTATATAGTTTAAATAATTATAAAAGGTTTTACTTTTCCTATAGATTAGAATTGGAAAAAGAGAACATTTTAAGGTTTTATTTATTTTACTTATTTGTAACTGCCATATGGTGCTCTAGCAATAACAATAGACACAAAAATATTAAAAAAAAATTTTAAACAATAAAACATTTATGAAACAAAAATAACTTGAAAATACCATCTGAAAATCAGCATACTCAAGGCTCTCCTTGGGCAAATGAAGAATAAAATTGAGGATCAAAAATGTAAGCTTTGTTTCTTTTAACAAGAACTTTAGTCAAATTGGGTTGATGAAAAATATAGTCATAGTGTAGTAGTCCAATAAAAAATTGCGAAATCTCTATTATATTACACGAATCTCCATCACATTTCTGTCATTGTCAAAATGGTAGTCATCGGTGCACTTGCCCCAGTAAAAAAAAATACATTAAGTGATCACTAATCCTAACTACATATTATAAAACTGTTTGGATGAACCCTTTTTGAGTTTATAAGCTTAGGAAATCTAGCAACCAGAGAATTTCAGGATAGGGCGCAGTCTTCGGAAAAGTCGTCTCCGCGTTTTATCCACGCCCCGTCTTATCTGATTGTCTTGTGTCGCGACATTTCTATACATTTTGTATGAAACTCACTGTAGGAGCGCCGCACCCGCGTCTTCAACGCGACCGCGCCTCACGCCCTTTCTGTTCCTTAGGCTTAATAGAGATATTATGTGATACCGAAACATAGTTGACGATAAAACAAACGTATAAAATTAAATTATACTCACGTGTCAAAACAGCTTCATAAATTACTCCTGTATAATAATCTAAACCTCTTGCAAGACTCACATCAAATAGTATCTTATCTTTAATACCAAAGAGTTCACAGTACTCTAAAAGTAATTTGATACCCAGTAGACCTTCAACGGCTGCTTTAGTTTTGGATAATTTCTCGTCTTTGAGGAGCTGGTCGGCTAACTCTACGCTGCCGTGAAGACGAACGTATTCACCTATTCTGTCAGCCGCCTCAGGCGTGACGCCTTTCTCGTTTATCATTTCAGTTCTCACTTCTTCCCAAGGTGACTGCAAAAAATACAATCGTACGAAATCGTTATTGGTGGCCTTCATTCTGTCAGAATGTCACGTTATCGAAATCCAACTTTCCGGACTAGTGGTTCGGGCGCTTTGCCGGCCGCTGCCGCGGCAGGCTCGCGCTTTGTTGGGGTCACAGTTCTAACCTAACCTATCCCAGAAGCGCCGGAACCACTAGTCCGGAAAGTTAGATTTCGATAACGTGACTATATTCGAGCGTATGAGGCAGTGAAAATATTTTTCAAATCAGCGTCTTTCGCAAGTATTTCATTCGAGTCCATGAGCTTTCGAACCTGTGAGGCAGTGGAAAAATAATTCGCAGCAGCGTGGGTCGCAAGGACGGCATTCGAAACTACATACAACTAGGGTTTGTAGCATTGTTAGTGTTCAGCTACTTCTGAGGGCGACTGTACTGAGACGTATGTAGACTTTAACTGTCCAGATAAGTGTCCGGTAGCTAAATCAGCTGAGTAAAAAATTTCGCTCTAAAATGTTACCGACACATATCAAAGGCTCGTGAACGTAAGCTTAAATCGCTTTAGTAACTTTTTAAATACACTCTGCTACGCGATTATGACTCGACTAATGTCTCAATCATTTGAATTTGTACGATAATAACACATTTATTTAGTTTCGTATAAAATACCAAGCAAACCAAACCAAATGGATAACAAAATATGGTTTTAATGCAACCGCGTATGATAATTATCGAACTTAAAATCTAGGCCAGGAGGTCAAATTTTCTATAAGTAGGTCAATTGTTAAAACAATGCCACTATATTTAGTTATGTACATGATATAATGGTAGGCATGTTAATACGTGTTTTGTAAGTGTGTGTCATACATAAGTCATAACTCATTACAGGTAAATTGCAAGGCCATTTTGTTATGTATTCAGTTGTGATGATTTTAAAGATTTAGTATTTTAATGAGTATAATAAATTGAATATAATATACCTACATAGTTCCTATACCGAAATGCGTATGGGTCATATCTAAATAAGCGATTTAAATTAAAATTCAATTTTAAATTTATAAAGGCAGATATAGTATATTGATAGTAGGGTTCTAAAAATAATCACTCTTGAAAAGCAATGATTTTTTAAACTATTTTGAACAATGCTCAGGATTTTTATTCTTTTTCTCGTGCCCGTTATTAGTAATTTAAATATACAACCATTTGTTTATTTACTCAACTGTAACAGGAAACATTAAAATATAAAACTCTACTTTCAACAGTGTATTCTACATAAAAATGACCTCGACCCTGGCTGTACAGCGATCGCAAAGTTTTCGATTTCAGGGTCGACTTTAATGTACCACCTCCTTCTGCGAGCATGTAATGCTCGCGAAGGAGGTGGCGGAGCGCGCCCGGGATAGACTTAGAACTCTCCCGGTCCGCCGAGCCCGCAACTTGCTCGCCGCGCGTCGCAGGCGACTCAGGCGCCGGAGCTCGCTTAACGACCTCCGTCCTCCATGAGCGCAGGCCTGGGGGTGGCGGGTGAGGCCACCTGTCACCCCAGCAGAAGCAGGCCGGGACGGTGGGGCGACTAGCGCCCCTCCCCCAAACCGGGGCAAGACGGGGACACCGTGGTTCCCAAACCCGAGGGGGCCATCTCGAAACCGGAGATGGCCCAGGGTCAGTCGGGGTGCGAGGGATATGCTCTATGGGCAACCTTACACCCCGGCGTCTGTAGACCCGAGACGGCGTGCGGTTTTAGTCGGTTCAAGCCCGACATAACCGCCCCCGCTGGCACGCGGGGGGTATACGTAGGGATTTCCGCACGATAAAAAAAAAAAAAAAGGGGTCGACTTTAATGTTATTGAGTTTTTTATATTTTTTTTATATTTAGGACACGTCAATTTGACTTCACCTCGCCTGATGGTAAGCTGAAGGTAAAGTCTCAGGAGTTTTGTTAAGAAATTTTGTGGCAGCAGGGAATCTGGTGGGAGTGCCTGCTTGACGGTAATAGGCTTGGCCACTATTATGTACGACTAAAAACATGGCTGGCGAAATGTAGACGTTAACACTGTGAAAACACCTCAGTCTCGTTTTGTACAAGTTCTTGATTTGTATGAATTAAATTATAATTATAATAACGTCTTTACTAATAACTTCTTAGTAGTATACTAATAGTTACATAAGTATCATAAATGTGAAAGTTTCTGAAGATGTTTGTAACTCAATCATGCTCAATGGCTGAAAAGATCTGGCTGAAATTTGGTACAGAGATAGTAATATATAATATTATAATAATAACACATAGGCTAGTTTTTGTCCTTGGAATAGGTTCTCATGGATCGTTGGGATAGGATCAGTACACAATGCGGGCGAAACCGCGGGCAACAGCTAGTAAATAATAAATATTCTGGGACTGTCACACTCACCTTATCCAATTTGTCAACAGTCGAACACGTACTGCGGAATTTTTCGGCCGGCACCCCGCAAGCTTCGAACATCCCATCTAACAACCGGCGATGATTGACCTTAAGCACATACTGTCCAATATCTAGAGAGTCCAGTATTTCTGTCACTGCCTTTAGACATTCCGCGTCTGGTACCATAGGGTCATATTGACCTGCTATATCAAAATCCTGAAACATTTCAAATTTTATTAGCAAGTTTAATGAAAAAGTATATGTAAGTATAATTATGTACCTATTTACCTGTCAGGGAAAATCTACATAATATAATTTTAGTAAGTATAGGTACTCGTAAGCACACCGAACATTCACTTAAAATTATCTAGAACTTCTTAAGATGGCCATTTTGCGTGCGTGCCTACAATATCGATATAATATGTCATATATCTACATGTAATGTGTTAGTATGTTACCATCAGATGCAGAAGAGCCAAGCCGCATGCCTAATTGCCAACTTTGCAGTATAAAAAGGTAGGTATGTATGAGGATGTTTGAGTGACAGCAAGACAGGAAAATGGAGGAAGCGGTTTTTGCTTATAAGTCATAACCTGTATGCTATAAAAATTAATAATTATTAGTAATTATTATTTCCTTTATTCGAAAATTTGATTTTGAGAATGAAAATTGCCATTTAAATTACCATAAAAATACAAATATTTAAAAATATTAAAAATAGTGGCCCATTGGCAACGGGTACAGGGACCAAGGTATTGGTAGTTAGGGCTCCAAAGATAGGAACCTAATTATTATTATCACTACTAGACTGTGAAGTCAAATTCATCAGCTTCATTTATTAAAAGTTAAAATAATAACTTGTATAAAATAAAGAAGTATGACATCACACTTTATTATTGCTAAATAATTTCCAATTAGTGATTGATTGAATGATTAGAAAAAAATTAAAAAAATAAGAAGAGACATGTTTTCCGCTCTTATTCTATTTTTTATTTAATAAGCTCAGTATATAATTTATATTAAATAAAGGGAAGTACTCATTGATATCTATATTACTAAAGTACCCAATTTAACTCATACTAAGGGGGTACAGTTCTCAAAGTAAACAATGTATGTAATATTGAAATCTTTATCATGAAACCCATACCGATAAACAATCTGAGAAACAGCACTCCAATTTTGTTAATTTATAGCTAGATATGCTATAAATTAACAAAATTGATTGACTAGATAATTTTGGGGTGATTTTTTTGTATCAAAATTACAGATATACCTGTTAAATTAAGTGGAAAATGAAGAAGAAACCATATCGAAATAAGTGATAGAAAACTTACACATTGATAAAATTCTCTATAACGGCCCCTGGTCATCGCAGGGTTATCACGACGGTACACCTTGGCAATGTGATACCTCTTCAGATTGTTTATCTTGTTCATCGCCAAATAACGCGCTAATGGTACAGTCAAGTCATATCGCAGAGACAGAATCTCACCTCCCTGATCTTTCAAATCATAAATCAGCTTTGAATCTTCCCCATATTTGCCAGTCAGAACATCCTGTAATTAAAAGAAAACAATAAATGAGAAAAAACTACGTTTTGCAAACCTCCCTTTGCAACCACATTGAAAACAAATGTTTCAATAGAGATTAATCTTTGTACCAGAAATAGAAAGTAAATTTTAGATTTACATTATGTTAGCCTGGTTTTGTTTGTAATAAGTTTATGAATATAAAAACATATACTCACGCCTGTATATTCGTGAAAGGATAGGCAGAGGTGTATTTAACACCCACACTTCGTCAACTACGTTTTTCGTTCCTACAAAATAAAGAACAGGCCCATCAATCCGGCAGTTTTTCATTAGTTTTACTTGACATTTTACCTCCTTGCAACATTACATTGAGCACCAGTTAAAATTACCCATCGCCAAGAATTGTCAGAGGATTAAATGTAATGGAGTAAATGGATATGGTTGTCATGTTTCAAGTACCAAGGGATTTTTGTCTGGGTTGTAGAGCCATTATAGTGTATTTAATAACAATATTACAATAGACCTATTCCTAACATAATTATTTTACCTTCAAAGACCGAATATAAAAAAGGGCCTTTTTTGTGTTCTATCAATTCGACTAGTCTCCCTGAAAGCTTGGTTGTAAGCCACAAAGACCAAACCAGCATTCCAGATGCTAACAATTCTAAAACAGTGGCCCTTAATAGGACGGCATCTACTGCTATGGGGTCCATCAAATCCATTTGCTGTTACCACAATTTTAGTGAACTCGGTTGATGTATGATCACACCACTTCCAAGACCAACTTTAATGTAGGAACTATTTTACCATCTATATACATATAATATACACATATAATTTGTATATGCATTAGACAATATAGTAAGTATATAATTATATAGTGTGGTAGTATTCTAATTTTGAGAAACATACAGTTAGTGTCTGGGGCCACTGCAGGCTCCACTATTTTACTTAATTGCACACTAGTGTGTATTTACCAGTGCTAGTAGTGAGGGCACAAAAGTAAACTACTCTACATTGCTTCCCTAAAGTGCCATGTGTTTGTTTCTGACTCTTTAATCATTAAGTGTTTCAAACCTTTAGCTCAAATACAGGGGTATCAATACACTCTGCTCCATGTCTCTTGAACACAGCAATAATCTTGTCTAATACTCCATTTCTTATAGCCATCTGTTGTGGAGTGTAATCTCTTGTACCCTTAGGGGTCTTGAGGGTAAACTTCTGAGGAGCAGCATTTTCAGTGGTGATCTGTGCTTTCAGTGCCAACAACTTCGCTACTTCTTCTTGGATCTAACAAGCAAGAAATGTTTTCAATAGCGATATTACATATGCAAAAACTTTTGGTTCAAAGTAACTCTTATCATAAGTTCTAACAATTGCTTAATAAATAGAACAAGTCTTGTAGAATCTATTACCAATATTCTTCATGCTAATAATTATTTAGTCTGTACCAAATAAATTAAATAAAAACAAAGTTTGCATTTTGTTTGAAGTCTTTGATGAAATCAATGAATTATTGCCTGGTATTATACCAGATTTTTGTTTAATTAGACATCTTCCTAATTGATGCAAGTCCTTAAAAATTAGAGTATTGATAATAATAATATAGGCTACATAAAATATGGTTAAATAAGCTTAGTCACAATAGCAAATTATTGCTTACCACCTATAAACAAAATGGGGCATCCTAAACAGTGACCTTAGAGTCAAAATAAGGTCACTTAGAATTTACAACCAACTAATATTATAAAATGTTATATGCTGACAGTAACTTACGTTAATTTTTATAACTTACTACAGCAGCAAAATGCTTGCTATTTAATTAATTGGAACCAAAGTAATATAAAATTTATATTTCAACTCCCTTGAAAAGGTGTGAACTACAAGACACAACATGAAAATTCACAATGGCAAATAAAGCAAAATAACTACTCATAAAACATAAGCATTAAGTAGGCCAATACCTTGCAGAGGGATGATGTTGCAATGCATTTAGCAAAATTGGTGCTGAGTACTGAGTTGTGTAATCGCATCACAGTTGCATAGGCCTTTGTAAACCGTAACAATTTGTAAGACATGCTTGACTAATTATCTCTTCGCAATTTCAAACAATATGATATCTCGTCACCACTGACAGCATTACTATTTTTAATCCGGAAACAAAAAAATTTTTATTGTACTAATGTATATTTTTAGTATACATTAAAAACAAATAATAAAAGTAAAAGATAAATATACTTAGATGTTGGGTGACGAAACCACCATATGTAGAGATCTAACAACATTCTAGCAATCCAATGAAAGAGGGGTGTACCATAAATACTACAATTGTAACTATACAATAAATACCAGCATACATACAGACCAAATACAAGTTAGTAACATAATGTGAACACACCTGTTGATCAATTTTACTCTCATCTCTCATATTTTTCCACTCTTTAGGAAGCTCCAATTTAGGAAATAATGATATCTCAGACTCACTGAAACTCTGCATATGGTACCACCACCTCTTAAGGTGTTTGTATTTTCGTAAATTAATTTTTTTTAGACTCCTCATCAAGTCTATGTCACAATAACATGGAGTGAACTGACAAACGTAACTATATTGACTAAAATGTTTATCTATTGCCGCTAAATCATATTTTAAATTAGTCCTCTTTCCCTATAATATAAATTATTTTAGGTTCAGAAAATGATGCAATACTGTAACAATGAAACAATATGGAGCTTTCAATGCACATTATTGAATAAAAAGTACACCAACCTTCTCTCCTGATTCTTTGGCAGCTTTCAATTTTCTAACAAGATCACCCTGCTCTTTGATTTTTAGAAGCAAAATTTCTTGGTTATTTGCCATAATTTAAATTGAAACTTAGACTGCTATAAATGTGTATCCGGTCAAGGCTTCTGAGCAAAGTAAGTGTTTCTGCTGCTTTACTTGTACTAGAATTGATTACATACTCTCAGTTTCGTCCCTTTCATTTTTGAGTGCAGCAAATAGCGAGCAAGATTTTGCACTATAGGAAGGTTAAGTATTTCTAGTATATATATATAATAATCTATGGTTAGGTAAGTAAGACGACCAATAAATCCATAGATTATTATATTTATTAAATCTGTTATTTATTTATATGTAGCATCTATTCCTTTTTGCTCATTCGTTCTTTTTTGATACTAGTAATGATACTATTTCATTGCCGAGCTTGTTTCTTAAAATAGCTAAAAGTTAATTCTGGAATACCACTTCACACATTGTATTGTAATTTTAATAATGACAACTTTTACCATATAAAGACAAAATGTCATCATCCGTATGCCGTATGGATGGGTATTCCGTATTCCGTCACATGTCATATTTAAAAAGTTGACAGGATGCATGGAGACTTTAATAAAACGTAAATTGCATATGTAGTATAAGATTGGATTGTAAGATAGGATAATATTACATTATGTTATCAATGACAATACTATATATGACAGATATGAAAACATTTTTAATTTTTAACTCTATACATGTAACACCAATGAGGTTGTAACATTCGCCCCCTCCAACTAAAGTTACATCTCATCAATGAGTCGACGAGGAGGCTTGATATTCCGCAGGCTGCGCCTTGGTTGCATTTGTACTGGACTAGGACTGGAAATGGCAGGAGAGTTCAGTGGAGATTGGTACAATGCTCCGGGTGTCGAGGTAGTGGTATAGGAGGTTGGTAAAGAGGCCGGGCGAGGATCGAAAATAGGTGACGTTTCGGTAGATGAGCAGTTTGGTGATGGAACAATTGATCGTGGTCGAATCTGATCTGCATGTCGACGTATCGTATCCCCCTGCGGCGTGGTGATAATATACGAGTATTTATTCTTACAGGCGGTTATAACACCAGGCTGCCATGTCTTACCCAGTCGTGTTCGATGAAAAATCTTGTCCTCGGTTTTATAGTTATACTTTTCCGCCATTTCATTTGAGTTGATATTAGCTTGCACTTGTTGAAATTGTAATCTTCGTCACTTGTTGGGTCGGATATTAGAAAGCAAGCAATTTAGCTGCCGACCAAGCATTATTTCTGAAGGGGACTTGCCAGTGGTGGTATGTGGTGTGTTTCTATAAGAAAAGAGGAATTCGCGAGGATGTTGCTGCTGCGCCCTCTCCGATGTTGATGAAAATCGTGTTTTAAAAGTCCTCACTAGCCTTTCAGCTAAACCATTTATGCGTGGATGATAGGGCGATGATCTCAAATGCTGAATTCCGTTACTTTCACAGTACTCTTTGAAATCTAATGAAGTAAATTGAGGCCCGTTGTCAGACACAATAAATTGTGGTAGGCCAAATGTGCAGAGTATGTCATCTAACGTTGACCACAAGTTTCTTGTTGTTATATTTCTCATTGGTCTCACTTCAATCCACTTCGACAAAGAATCGCATAGAACTAGCCAGTATGTGTTTTGGAAAGGCCCAGCAAAATCAATATGTATTCTTTCCCATACTTGTTCTGGAATAGACCACGAATAGACTGGAAATTCTGGATTATGGGGTCTATTCTCTTAACAACCTGTACATGTCTTGACAAAGTTTTCAATGTCAACATCAATAGATGGCCACCAAACATAGAAGCGTGCCAAAGCTTTCATCGCGGATATACCCGGATGACCTATGCAGGTAAGTTAGGACTTGTTTTTGTAGATTTATTGGTATGACCATCTGTCCTTTCCATAAAATGATTTTATTCTCCAGCGAAAGTTCACTGCATTTCCTGAAAAATGATTCCTGAAAGATTGCCTTGAATTTCAACTGTTACATCTGTAATGCCTTTTGACTTCAGCTTGTGATTGCCGTATGCCTTAAGTTTCGGTGTTTTTGTTAATTTTGGAGCTCCTATTTGTTTCCAGAATTTGGTGCTTATGATAGAATATGCCGAGCCAGGATCCCAATCCATTGTACAACTCTTTCCGTTAATAATAGCGTCAATATGTTTACAATCCTTGTTGTGAGTTCCAGTGACGCTGTACACAACATTGTCATCAATGTCGCTATCTTCTGTTGAGCTGTTTGTTCCAGATGATGAATTCCTTTTAACGACTCGTTGTAGTTTATGTCTCTGTTTCAAACTTCCACTTTTGTCGACATATGCTCTACCAGATTTTATACAGCAACTTTCATAATGTCCGGCTGTATTGCACTCATTGCAACAGTGGTCTTTGGCTGGGCAACTAGCAAGGTTGTGTTTATCCTTTTTACCGCAACGTAAACATTGTGTGAAAGCACGTATCTTCCGAGGGCTTCTGTAATTTTGAAGTTCTCGGCCGCCAGATCCTTTCTTTTTAATACGTTGTACACTGTTCGATGGAAGCTCATCATATTCATATTCAGCTAGTTCACGTGATTGCGAGACTGCAAATATTTCCGAAAAGGTAACTTCAGTAGTTTGACCTTCGTAAAATTGCGTTAGATCTGGCCATCTTTGCTTTAAATTGGTTACTAATTGCGTGTGATTTAAGCCAGGTGCAAATCTGTCGCGTAACTGCCTTTCTAGTGAAGTATCATCATATCTGCAGTCCTTGCTCAATTCTTTTAATCGATTAGCATAATGTTCCATAGTTTCATTTTTGTCCCTTACGCAGTTCCAAAATTCTGTGAGTGCACGATATCTTGTTTTTCTCACTCTGAATAAATCAAGGAGTTTGCAGCGTATTTTGTTGAAGCAAGGAGTCTTTAGTGATACCGGCATAAATACTCTCTTGTACAATTTTTACTTATATTTAAATGTGACAGTGTGTCAGATTGTAATTTGTTATTTTTGCACTTCAAAGTTGGTTGTTGTCAATAAAATACATGTTTTATCAAACATTATTTTAATAAAGTATTTTCACCTTTGTTCGAACACTTCGTACTCTGCAGAATCTACAGATAGTTGTTAACCATTCGGCTAGGTAGCAACTATCAGGTTATGCGCCACTAGTAAGAGTGGATGTCGAACACAGGAAGTGGAGACGACAACGAAGGGAATTCAGTCGAGATGGCAAGTAGTAGTGGTATAAGCATGCCACCAATGGCGAGGCTAGAGGGTAGCTCCAATTATGCTACGTGGAAAGTACAAATGGAGATGGCACTTGTCTACGAAGATCTTTGGGAGTTTACTAGCACAGAGCCAAACCCGACTGATGTAACTGCCGTGAAAAAAGACCAGAAAGCAAAAGCCAAGATAGGTATGATGGTTCTACCTGAATGTCTTGTGCATATACGGTCTGCAAAGACAGCAAAGCAAGCTTGGATTGAGCTGAATAAGACGTTTGAGGATAAAGGCGTGAATAATCGCTGTCGCCTTTTGTCCAGATTGTTCAGTTTCAAATTGGAACAATTTTCAACGGTACGGGCTTACGTTACTGCTGTATTAACAATAGCCCAGGAGCTAAGAGACACTGGAAAGGAAGTCGATGATGAGCTATTGGCTACCCTTCTTCTACAAGGTCTAACACCAGAGTTTCAACCTTTGAAAATCACGATTGAGAATAGTCAGACTGCACTAACGTCGGATTATGTAAAAAACAAACTGTTTCAAATGAAAGATACATATGCTGCTTCAAATAGTGGAAGCCACATGTCAACGTCAGCACTACTGACAAAGAATAAAGGAAACAGAAATAGCAAGAACAATACTAAGAAATCTACAAAGAAAGTATTGAAGTGCTACATCTGTGATGGTCCTCATAAGTGTTACCAATGTCAAAAGAAGGAAAATCCAAAGAAGGAAGCTCTTCAAGCATTTGCCTTCGGAACTGCATCTGGACATGTAACTGGAGAAGATTGGGTGATCGACTCTGGAGCCTCTACGCACATGACAAAGACGAAAGCTTGGCTGAAGGATTTAAAAAAGACTCCTAGACCTTTGAAAGTTATGTGTGCGGATGGAAACGAGGTGCTGGGCGAAAGTGTCGGTAAGGTTGTGTCTGACAAGATGACGGTAAGTGATGTGACTTATGTACCAAAATTAACATCTAATTTATTGAGTGTGAACGTTATAGCTAAGAAAGGTCATGTATTAGTGTTTACAGAGAACGGCTGTGACATCTTTAGGAGTAACGGATGTGAGGTCTATGGTGAATATGTTGGATCGGGTGTAGAAGATAGAGGTATTTACGAAATCAAGAATTGTTCATACGGTTCTGCACTCGTTACATCAGAAGGTGAGCCAAATGACCAGGTTTTATGGCACAGACGTATGGGGCATCTGGGCTTGAGAAACCTGAAGTTACTGAGAGACAAGATGGCAACTGGGGTGAGTTTTCAAAATTGTTCTTGTAAATTTGAATGCATTTCTTGCATTATGGGAAAACAAACAAACTAGGCAACCTTTTACTAAAAATGGTACGAGGGCTACTGAGGTCCTAGGCTTAGTACACTCGGACGTGTGCGGACCTATGCGTATTCCCTCTATTGGTAAAAATCTTTATTTTGTTACGTTTATTGATGATTTATCGCGTAAGACTTTCGTATACTTTTTGAAACAAAAGAATGAAGTTTTTGAAAAGTTTACAGAGTTTAAAGCTTATACTGAAAATCAAACGGGCAAGAAGATCAAGATTTTGCGATCGGATAATGGTACAGAGTATGTCAACAAACGGATGGATGACTTCCTAGCGGCACACGGAATTCATCAGCAATTAACGGTTGACTACACGCCAGGACAAAATGGAGTTGCAGAAAGGGCAAACCGCACCATCTGTGAAAAAGCAAGGAGTATGCTGCAAGATTCTGAACTACCTCAACGGTTCTGGACAGAGGCTGTCCATCATGCAGTATACTTGAAAAATAGATCACCAATCATTGCGGTGAGAAAAATGACACCGGAGGAGAAATGGACTGGAAAGAAATGTGATCTGAGCATGGTGAGGACTTTTGGGTGCAAAGATTTCATGCACATTCCAAATCAGAAGCGAACCAAATGGGATGCGAAGAGCATGGAATTGGTTCATACCGGTTTTTGTGACAATGCGAAAGCCTACCGCCTTATAGATCCTATAACAGGAAGAGAGTACAAAGCCAGAAATGTTGTATTCCTGGAAAACAGCAAACACACAGACACAGAGAATTCAGAGGAGAATGTGGGTGAGTTCATGATACTTCCTGAATCAGAAAGTGATCAAATTCAAGACACTGTGGAGTCTGTGCACACGACTCCAGAGAGAGTTCTTGGCAATGGAGATCCGAATGGAAACGTGAATGTGGAATTGATACAGTTTGGATCGGTGAGTCCGAGACCTGAAGAGAAAGAATGTGAACCGGAGGCTGAAATTCAGGAAGTGGAAACTGAAGTTACAGAACTAGAAACTGAAGTTACAGAACCAGAAACTGAAGTTAGAGAACTAGAAACTGAAATATTTGTAGACTGTGAGTCAGTTGATGATTCTGAAAATGTACAACAAGAAAGTGAAAGGAGATATCCACTCAGGGAAAGAAAGAAAAAAAAGTTTCCTGACTACATCCTTTATCACGTCAAGACAGAATGAGATCCAGCGACTTTGCCAGTGAGGCACTTTCAAGATCAGACAGCGAGCATTGGAGACAAGCAATTCAGGAGGAGCTTGATGCGCTGAAGAAAAATGGGACATGGATGCTTGACTCGAAACCAAAAAAGGCGTGTAACATCGTTGACTCGAAGTGGCTCTTCAGAGTCAAAGAAGAGGCGGGGAATAGAAAAAGGTGTAAAGCACGCCTCGTTGCAAGGGGATTTAGTCAAAGGCACGGAGTAGACTACGAAGAAACTTTCGCGCCAGTAGTGAGACATAGCTCTTTACGAGCCCTTATCGCTCAAGCTGTGAAACAAGGACTCAAGATTGATCAGATGGACGTTAAGACAGCATTTCTTAATGGAGAACTACAGGAAACTGTCTATATGAAACAACCAGAAGGCTTCGAAGAGAAAGGTAAAGAAGACCATGTTTGTTTATTGAAACGTTCATTATATGGGCTGAAGCAAGCCCCAAGGGAATGGAACACAAAACTCAACAATGAGTTACTACAGCTAGGATTCAAGAGATCAAAGAATGAACCCTGCGTATACACGAGGTCAAAAGGCAACAATGTGATCATACTAGCAGTGTATGTCGATGACATGTTGATTTTTTGGAATAACGCTGCTGAACTACACAAGGTCAAGCAGGATCTCATGTCTAAGTTTGAAATGAAGGACTTAGGCAAAGCTGAACTTATCCTAGGAATGCAGATAACTCAAAGCGAATTAGGCATCAAAGTAGATCAAACAAAATATGTCAACAAAGTTTTGAAGACTTTTGGTATGGAGGACTGCAAGCCAGCCGCTACGCCTGCAGTTACAGGTCTAAATCTTAATAAACCTGGACCGGGACATATACCCAATCCTGACATACCATATCAAAGTGTGATTGGTTCCTTGATGTATCTATCTGTGTGCACGAGACCAGATATAGCATATGCGGTTAACTATCTAAGTCAGTTTAACAGCAACTATAATGACGAGCATTGGATTGCTGCGAAACGCGTGTTAAGATACCTAAAAGGAACTAAAGAGTTTGGACTGATGTTTAAGAGGGGGATATCAGATGAAATTCATTGCTATGCAGATGCAAGTCATGCCTCCTGCTATGATAAGAGGTCTTATTCAGGAGCAGTATTCTTGCATATGTGAGCTGCTTTCAGCTGGGAAAGCAAGAAGCAGAAGACCATAGCATTATCTACAGCTGAAGCTGAATATGTGGCAATGTCAGAAGCTGCAAGAGAGGCAATTTTTCTGAAAAGATTTGTGGCTGAAATAACTGGCCAAACTGAGTTGCCCATCAAGATTTACAGTGACAGCCAATCTGCTATTGCAATTGCGCACAACACTGTGCATCATCAGCGTACAAAATATATTGCTGTACGCCACCATTTTGTGAGAGAGGCAGTTGAACATGGGCACATTGAGTTAGAGTATGTTCAGACAGAGCGTATGGTTGCTGATTCATTGACCAAACCTTTGCTGAAAGGAAAATTTGTGTGGTGTTCATTAAGTATGGGAGTTGTATGAAAGTTTGTATGAAGTCAAAATTGAGGAGGAGTGTTGAAGCAAGGAGTCTTTAGTGATACCGGCATAAATACTCTCTTGTACAATTTTTACTTATATTTAAATGTGACAGTGTGTCAGATTGTAATTTGTTATTTTTGCACTTCAAAGTTGGTTGTTGTCACTAAAATACATGTTTTATCAAACATTATTATACATTATCAAATGGACTGAGGACGAAGCCCAGTAAGTGTCACTGTCTGTGTCTGGGTAGACGGGACACCAAATTTACCTCTTACGACCCGGGACTCTTCATTGGGGGTAAACCAGTTTCCATAGTCGCTGAATCGGTGCCATTTAAATTTCTTGGGAGAAAGATAAACTATAAAGGACGCACACCATCCTTAGATGAAGTTGTCGATACGTTTATAAATGACCTAAATAAGATAGATCAGCTACTACTAAACAATATCAAAAAAGCTTGGATATATGACAACTACTTAACATCACGTCTGACTTGGCCTTTTCTGGTGTATGAATTCGGTAAAACCTTACTGGCGAAAATAGATGCAACTGTCATAAAATCGCTAAAATCGTGGCTTGGACTAGCGGACTCTGCTGATTCCTCTGCTCTATTTAGGGATCAAAATAATTTTGGGATGAAACTTAAGAAACCATCGGAGCTCTATAAACATCTTAGAGTTACCAAAGCCCACATCTTAGGTAAATCCCAAGATGTCACAATCAGGGCACTCCCGAAAGATAATAACGCGTCCAAGCTTGAATCTAGACTCCTATTCCATAAACGATTTATGATAGGGGCCCAGTCGAACAGAGTGGGGTTGGGAGTACGAGAGCCAGAAAGGGACCAGGATATACTTAATTCCTTTCTAAAACAAGACGAAAATGATAAATATCGAGTGCACGCGATGAATTTGGAAATCCAAAATGAATGGTTGACAATGGGAGAATTCTGCATACCGATGGCCTTAAAGTGGCGCACCTTGATCTATGACTGGTCGCCGGCCCTGTTAAAATTTTATCTTAACGCCTTTCAGATGACCCTCCCAGACCAGAGTAATCTGGTAAGGTGGGGGAAGGCCACAGAAAAACAATGTTATACTTGTGGTGAGGCAATAGGGACGGCTAGACACATATTAGTAGGATGTAGGGTGCTTCTCGATAGAGGCCATTACTCACGCCGCCACGATAAGGTGCTTATCATCATACGTGAAGCAATGAGTCTGGCAATAGCTAGAGCCCAAAAAGGATTGACTACTGTGACGGTCCAACCATCGAGATTGCATTGGCGGTCTGAGGATGGGGGCTTGCTGTTCAGAACGGCTTCAGACGTTGCAGATTGACATTAAAATTCCCTTCTCACTGCTCATACATTGTTGGCCTAAAAGTCAAATAAAAATTATAAGGACAATTCAAGAGTTCTTTTATTAACTTTTAATATAATTTTGGTATAATCTCATGTTAATTTGGTTACAAGACAATTTAAAGAGTAGGAATAGTTGAAGTGAATTTATTTGTTTAGGCTGATAGCTTCCGTTATTAAATTCAAATAGTCGATAGTTAGTAGTGGCTTTGAAACATATTGTTTTATGGCAACTCAGAAGAGATGACGTGTAGTGGCGTGATTATAGGAAAGGGGGGTAGTAAGAGGTAATAAAAGGAGCGTACCGGGGAATATCGGGATGAGTCTTCAAGAATTCGTCGCGAACTATAAACAAACGGAAGCTCTGCCCGAGCAGCCTTCGATCAGTCGCTGCTCAGCTTAGGATATAAGAGGAGTCTTCAAGAATTCGTCGCGAACTATAGGTTGCTGAAAAGTTCATCCGAATTTTAGAAAGCCTTGTAGCCTGCGTGGTGAGTTATCTTAGTTTCTGTTCTTCTTATTCTTAAAATGTTGACTGTATTTAGGTTTCATAAATTGTATTCATGATAATTTACTTTTGTGGGTTGGAGGTAGAAAAATAAAATAGAATATAAATTTTCCTTTGAAACCTAAGATTTATATATTTGGTGTGGTCGTGGTATGTGAACTGGGTTGACTTTGGCCAAGTCAAGTCAGGGATCAGACTGTGACTATGCTATGGTAGCGTTCTCTGTCGATTCATGCTGGGTTTAGAGTACTCGAGGCTCTCTATCTGGAGTGAGGTGACTGGGAACACTTTTATTGCCGTTAACCTATATGTAAGCAATTTGCTACTAACATTTTCTTTTAATGCTACCTTATCTAAATCTAGATGGCTAGTTCCTATAAGCCTGGGATGTCTATTGTAGATTCTTAGCCTGTATCTGTAATAGCATTTAATATTCAAAGTGTGATTAACGGGTCATATGACTTGGTAAACTAAGTTATAAAATATTACTTTAAACACTCATCATTACACTCATCCTGCACACTACACAATACCCTTGTGTACACGAAATATGTAGTTCTAGGCACTCTTAAGAGCCTCCCAAGTTCTTAAGTTTGCTTGGAATGAGGTAAAGGTTTGAGAAATTGAGCTATCTTATTTTCTACGATGGTTATATTGAAATTCAACAGTCTGTCTGGGATGAGTCCAGAGGATGGCTGTATTCGACCGTTGTTTTATTATAGGGAACCCCAATTGGGCAGAGCCCGTTCAGCGTTGGATATCGCATTCTATGTGCTAGACAGACTAAATGTTTATTCTAGTGGATGGAATGTAGCGTCCCTTTACTTGCCTAGTCTGCCGAGACAACAGTACTGTACGCAACAATAGCTAGTAATGGATTGTCGATGTGTGTTGTGAAACCTTGCTTAATCAAGTAAGGTAACATAATCATACCCTGACTCAGTTCATTGCTGATATTGGTTCGGTCTGAGAGGAGGTTTAGTGACGAACTGATGCCCCTTAGCTAGCTCAACCCTACTGAGCTCATCTTGTAGTATCATACGGTTTCTCAACTGGTGATAGGACAAGATCAGACAGTCCACTTTGTGTTGTATTGTATATATATACAGCCATCTGCTGGACTATTATTCCTATCAAATACAGACCTCACTTTCATTGTAAAGATGAGAAGCTCAAAAGGTACGGTAATTACTTGAGTAAATGATTGTCTTACAAAGCAGTTTCATTTAACTCTTGACAATTCCTTTGTCTTTATCCAGTCTTTGTGAGTGCCTGGTTTAATTCAGACATTTAAAACAAATTATTTACAGGATCGATGTCCAATTCGATCTATGTATCCTGTTTGACGGATGTGAGCTCGTTTCATTGTAAGTGATATGTCATGCTGGGCTAAGCCCTCGCAATACATGCTATCATACTTACCTACCTACTTATTATTATGTCTTTATCGGTGTGGGGAAAATACTTGTGTCTTGAAAGCGTTTGGTCGCGGTATCGCTTGACCCTGAAACGTGGACAGTTGCCACAAGCTCGCATTGTGTCTTGAAAGCGTTTGGGTCGCAGTATCGCTTGACCCTGAAACGTGGACAGTTGCCACAAGCTCGCATTGTGTCTTGAAAGCGTTTGGTCGCGGTATCGCTTGACCCTGAAACGTGGACAGTTGCCACAAGCTCGCATTGTGTCTTGAAAGCGTTTGGTCGCAGTATCGCTTGACCCTGAAACGTGGACAGTTGCCACAAGCTCGCATTGTGTCTTGAAAGCGTTTGGTCGCGGTATCGCTTGACCCTGAAACGTGGACAGTTGCCACAAGCTCGCATTGTGTCTTGAAAGCGTTTGGTCGCGGTATCACTTGACCCTGAAACGTGGACAGTTGTCACAAGCTCGCGAAGACCTTACCATATATATTACCATGTCTGTTTACAGCTGGTACCCATATCAGCGCTAGTACCTCATTGGCCGTGTTCTAGATGAACTGCCCAAGGGGTTACCCAATTACTGCCTGTGTATGAATACACTACAGCAATGATTCGAGCTATACATTCTTTAGACTGGATATATTTGCATCTAACCTATGGGCACTCATTCCTAATTCGGTACTATTTTTATTTTGTAAAGCACCAAGGTTGTGCATAACTTAAAAGTAGTATGCCTTCAGCTTGGAGAGGATTGGTTGCTCGTTGGGGGCCTGGGGTTTTGGCGGATGCGGCCTCCCCGGTTCCAGCAATGGAACCGGTCATAGGATTCCTTATTACCTATAAAATTACCCCATCCTAGCAGTCTACACATATCAACAGATGCTTCATTTCATTTTTCCGGCTACTCTGAGATAATCTACTATGTAGGTTATCTCAAGGTAACTAATTATTAACCACATATGTATTTAATCACACATTTTATTTACTTGACCACCAATATTTACTATATCTTTGTCTAAATAACTCAAATTGTATATAAGAAAACTATATACATTTCCTTTGCAGGGTCCAGTTATGGTAAGACAACTCCATATTGTGTGTGTTATATCTTTACTTTACCTAAACTAAATGCTTATATATCATACTGTGAAATTGAACTAGCTTGCATTTAAAGGTACACAAAACTTAAAATGTCTATATCTAGGATCACTTAGGAATGAACTTAGTATTCAGAATTTTATAAATATCACTAATTATCACTATAGAGACTAGGTACCTTCTAAAATCAAAATCTTAAATCATATTAGGTTCAGGGATTCAATATAGTTGTATAGGAACATTATTTAACTTTATTACTAGATAGAATAATAGTTATAGGAATTAGATTGAAATCAGTGTTCTCAATACCATGTACTCTTGTCTTGTCTCAATGTACCAAATAAAGGACTATGAGTTACTACAATGCTTAAACACAACGTATAAAGGGTTCCATACTTATAAATATTTAGACGATCACAATAAAGCCAAACTTTTAATAGTATCTTCCTAAACTTTGAGGATATAATAGTAACGGATACTCTCAGTGCCTTCAGCACTGTAATCAGTTGCTGCATTCAGGTCCATCGTCTCATCAGTGGGCGGTTCATATACTTTCGGGACACTGTAAAGGGGGGAGCGTTACACTACTAACAGACGTCATATCAACTTTGTGTCTGAAGGTTCATCCATAATATCCAGGAACAAACCTTATTCAATCTTAGATACTGCCCCAGATTGGACTCTCCTAATCGACACGTATGAAAAGCAGTATAAAATTCCCGAGGATGTTGGGGTTTCGTCATCTAGACCTGACATATTCCTATATTCTAAGAGGTTAAAACATGTGGTTCTTGTGGAACTTACTGTACCGTGGGAAACAAATATACCGAAGGACCACACAATAAAGAAAAATAAATACTATGATCTCACAAACGAATTAATCAAAAACGGTTACGTGGTTAATTTGTATGCAGTGGAAGTGGGAGCGAGAGGTATACCAGCAAAATCTCTCTATAACCTACTTAAGCGGCACTAGTAGGTTCGTATCAAATTTGGTTAGGCAGGGAGGGGAACTTGGGTAGTGAAGGTGAGTGTTGATGTACATCAACAAAAGGGGCCCCTTCTAAACCTACACTTGGGTCGCAAGTCCCAGGCACTGTCCCGAGTTCCCAACTCAGCAACGCGATGGACCCGGCACCCGCACGGAGAATCCATGGATTGCTAAGAATATCCGTCTCATAAAGTATTTTCACCTTTTTTCGAACACTTCGTACTCTGCAGAATCTACAGATAGTTGTTAACCATTCGGCTAGGTAGCAAATATCATATTTCCATGTAATTGCTGTAGTCAAACTTCGGTGTCAAGGCTGTTTTCAGTTCCCGAAATATGTCTGGTGTAAGGCAATTTAGTAAGAAGTCTTTTTTTTAAACGTCGTCTTGAATATTATGAATTTTGCATTTAGCTTCAAAAAACTCAATGTAGTCGTCAATTCTGAAACCATCTCGACTAAATTTCTACATGTCAAATGCCTTGATAGTAGCCATTCGACGTGCAGTACCAGCGTTCGTCGCGCCGACTGTACATACATCGTTGGTGTCGGAAGATGTCGATGTAATTTGAGTCTGAGTTACTAACATAGAGAGCAATTTCGTAATAATTTCCTGCTGCGCCTGTTGGGCGTTTAGAAATTGTTGAAACTGGTTAGCGTCCATTTTTCTTGTCGCCAATTTAATAAAACGTAAATTGCATAGTAATATAGGATATATTACATTATGTTATCAATGACAATACTAATATGACAGATATGAAAACATTTTAAATTTATAACTCTATACATGTAACACCAATGAGGTTGTAACCGAGACAGTCAACATTTATCGCATGATTGCAATCGATAATACAATTCAGTATAATGAGCTAAATGAGCAACGCGGTTAGAAAAAAACTTGACATTGGCATCCTCGCCATTAATAATTTTATAAATATTTATTAGGTATATTTTACTTGGGGTGTGTGTTGGGTAACCTCCTCGAGTGTCGCTCCGATTCCGATCCCGCTGCAGTCCGGGGGGAACGGAATCGGAGCGGCCGGTACACCCTGGGCGGCGGTCAATGGCTTCCTCTTCACCCCTTCATAGGGTTGGCATTGATCGTCGGCCAATACCCAACGTGGCGGGAACACATCGCTCTCCGTACTCCTCTGCTTTCAGAGGAGACAGGATGAGCGATGCTGTTAGTGGTGAGATGGCCCAGGGTCAGCCGGGGTGCGAGGGATATGCTCTATGGGTAACCTTACACCCCGGCGTCTGAAGACCCGAGACGGCGTGCGGTTTTAGTCGGTGCAAGCCCGACATAACCGCCCCCGCTGGCCGGCGGGGGGGTATGCGAAGGGATTTCCGCACGATAAAAAAAAAAAAAAGGTATATTTTACTTGACATTGGCGAAATTGCGGTGATTCTACTGCAGAAGCCATTAACTAAAAGTAGAAGATTTATCGCAATCCTCTGAATATACATTGATAATATTGATGCGCAAACGCGATCTGTGATTTTATTGTCGTTTAAACCGGATATTTTTGTAATTCTCGGGTCGATTTCACGTTTCGAATTAATTTGTAACTCTTTTTCGATTTCTGCAAATACCCGTTTTATTGGTAACTAACCATGAAGTAAGGAAAGATAAGATAGCGGAGATGTGGCAAGTCTATCGGGGCCATGAGCCTTCACTTTGGTCAGGTTAAAAAAATTTGAAGATTAAAGTGATTTTAACCGGTTTTGAATATAGTTGAATGCAAAAATTGTTCAGGAAACATCTAAAACATACTGATGGTATAACATTTCATCTGTTGTCCGATACATTTATATTGTCATTCTTAAAGAATATTTTCAAAAATAAAACCATCTAGCAGAGAATGGACATGATCGACATGATATACTTGTAAGTTGTAAGACAAGGTTACTTACGTCCACTATCCGCTAGATGGTATAATGTTTCTAATAAAACTCAATCCATACTACACAATCACTATAATTATTGAACTAGAGTTCATTAATAATTCCTAAAATCATATATATATATTTACCTAAAATCGAAAAAGAAAGTGCTTTAAATAAAAAAATCCGTTCCCGCAGGGGGAACGCACAGGTAGATTTCGTGAAGCAATTAATATTATTTTTAAAAATGTTTAATTTTTTTTTCTCGAAAACGGTAATTTATTTTAGACTTAAAAATGGCCTATCGATTAAAAATGTTTCCGACGGCAAGAATGTTCACCGGTTAGAAGTTATGATTTTTTTCCCGAAAAATTAGGTTATTCCCCCCCCCGAATATCTTTCATGGAACGTGAAATTTTGAGGAAAAACTGATTTCACAAAAAGAACCGTTACCGTTTCACCCGTTCACGAACTTAAACTAAGTTTACACCCAAGCAATTTTCGACCGCAGTTTGAAAGCGATCGGGGCAAAAATGCGACCGTGAGAGTGCCGCAAATTTTGGGAAGTGGAACCATACATACATATATATATTATAAACTTTTGACCAGTGGTCATTTCAGACTCAGGGGGTCATAACTGACCTCCTATGAAGATTTTTTTTAAAATTCGACAGTAGTCAAGAAACCAATAAGTAGATCGATTTCATCGAAATTTAACTAAAATTGAGCCATCTGTCTGTGCATAGCCAAGTCGTTTAGGGAGTATCCATTAATTACGTGAGAAGATCAGGGGAGACGGGCTCAAACCTAATCTTAGTAAATCTCACGTTTATCACCTCTTCATGTCTTACAAATTCAGTAGGTCCCATTTAAATAATTTTCAAAACGTTATCCCTGTGCTTTAGATTAAGATATAAACAAAAAACCTTAAAAACGACTCTCGTAATCAATGGTCGCCCCCTTATAGAAAATATAAAAGTGATCATCATAACAGCGTGACCATTTCTATATTCACATTATTTTTAACCGACTTCAAAAAGGAGGTTCTATCATATGTTCGTCTGTACTTATCTGTGATTTTTTGTATAGTGTTTGTTTTGTATAGTGCTAGTAATCGTCAACATATATTATGCTTGTCTTCATTACTGTGGAATAACTCGGAAAAATTTTCGTACTATGATTTTCTACTATTTTAAATATAATATGACAGCTCAACAGAGCCTTGTCCGATTTCAAATTGATTTTGACGATGAAGCCCCGTACGACTATTTAAAGCTGGTTTTCAAAATTCAAACGCGGTCGTGTCAATCTCAGGGATGAATTTCGAGTAGGTCGCTCATAATTATACCGCTTTGAACAACTTTTTTGATTATTTGAAACAGACAGGCATGTGACCTGCAATGAGATTCGGGCACCCTTCAAGCAAATAATAATTTTGTATGGAGGTATGATTTTAAAAATTTCACCAGTCTCTGAAAGGCGCCTGTTGTACCTTTTTTTTTTTCATGCGGAAATCCCTGTAAGCGTCTTTGATCATTTTGTTTGAAACATCTGACAAACAAACGAAGTGACAAACATGTGACAATATAGACAAATTCATTAGAGGATGGTAGGTCTCTGTCATTAGTGAGTGAGGTGACATTTGATGTATGATATCCGGTCTGAGTATTTGGAAATTCAGGATACGAAAGAGAAGAGAAAAAAAGAAGAATTCAAGAGTAATCAGGAATATATTGTTCAATTCTTATATTATAAACTTCTATTGTCACCAGCTACGCTGATTATATTATTTTGGTTAAAATAAACATAATGACATTTAAAGGGTGCATTTATTTTTTCCCTAAGTCATAAATTAGGTAATATCTGTTATAACAATAACAACAATAATGTTCAGTACTGCTCGAGAAGGTGATGGCGGAGTGGACTCTGGGAGATCCGGGGAGCCCTGTGGACGACAGTTACAGCCGTCTGTCATCCTCGCCGAAGCATGAAGCATAATGGCGCGATGCGCGACCCACTTTTGTCCCCCTGCGCTCATGGACGATGGAGGTCGTTCAGCGACCTCCGATGCCTGCGTCACCTCCGCGCCTCGCGGGCTCTCCGTATCGGGACAGACCTGAGTCTCTCCCGGAACCTCCTTCTCGAGCATTATTTCTCTCCGCACCATCGCTGTAAGCGAGACGCTGAGTGAGAGGACTCCCACTCCGGGGGCCGCCACGAAGGCCCGCCTCCCATGCTGGAGCATTCAAATGCCTAATTGACTCTAGCTAAGTGGTTCCTCGTTAACTATGCACATAGATTATTCTAAAACACCTCATATTATGATAATTTATTTTATCTTTTTTTTCCTTTCCTGTTAGCCACACCAATAACTACAATGTTCCAATTCGTGTGAATCCAAAGGCTGCCTGTAAGAAATTACTTTTAGCGATAAGGCCACCATTTGTAGAAATGTTGACTGTGTATTCCAAGGAACTATACCTACTCTGATTGGTGTACAATAAAGTTTATTTCTATTCTATTTCTCTTTTATTCTAGCGCTAAGTGGCGAGTTGTCGAACTAAACATAAACATAACTTCACGCCTGTATCCCCGAACTAAAGTGATAATTATTATGTCCTGTTTCTGTTCTGTTCCACTAAGGACCACTAGATGGATTCCTAATAGTGGGAAGGGCTTAGACTTAGAGAAAGAGCTGTGCGGGGAGACGAGGTACTGACCTAGACTGCCCTAGCGTCTTCTAAAGTTTTCACGCGTTTTTTCTAAAGAGAAATTTCCTTGCAGAATCTCCGCTATCGTCTTTAATAACACGAATGAGTCTCCTGGGAACATGAATGAAATTCTCATAATACTGATGAAGTCTGTATGACCAATGATATTGGCTAACTGAACCACACGTTAGATGGCTTCAACTTTTTTTTACAAAGCTAATGATTGAAGTCTACGGTCCTATCTGCTGCATGATGAATTGGACAGCTGTTGGACCCGATGGCTTGGAAGGCGATGATCCCACGTGGTATGGACATTCTTACAAACCTCTATCACTGTATACTCCTCACCGGTAAGATGTCAAGCCAATGGAGGCTGAGTATCATTACTCCATTCTTTAAAGCAAGTGGTCGGTACAGGATTGTCCAAACTGCCACGGTATCAATGTAATATTTCGCGCCACGAAGCTCTACGAGAGGATAATTGACCCTCGGATCCAACAAGAGTGTACACTCTCGAAGTGTTAATATGGGTTTCGTCTCGTTTACTGAAGCTGAATGTGGCGATGACCGAGTACACGATGTTAAAGTCTGCAGATCCTACATAGGTACCTCTGCATAGGTGATGACTTGGTCAAGCGTATGGACCAACGGACACGAACGAATTTTTCAGCAATATACTCTTATTTATTGTATCGTAGTATAATCTAGACGCCATTAGAAGGCTATTTAATATTCTGGTTATTTGTTGCTAATCTACGTGCATGATAAAGAGTTCATGGTTCAAACAATATTATAAACACGAATAAATCAATTTTCGTCTTAAGCGCAGAAATCTAATTAAATTACGATAGGTGGAGTGCTCAGAATGCATGGAGCAGCGACGTGTCCTTGAAGCAGCCTTGAGAAGCCTCACACTGCAGACCCTGGTGCTGGCCATGGTTGGCAGCGAGAGTGCGTGGAACGCCGCTGCCTTATTTTGCGAGGCAGTGATGCGCACAAAAGAGGCGGCAGAAAAGGTACGGGAGAGATCCAGCACTCTCCCGTGCCATAGAAGGCGAACCGGGCGGCGGAGATGGCAGAACGATCTCCGTCTTCCATGACCGCGGGCCTAGGGGTGACGGTCGGGGCTAGCTGTCACCCTAGCAGAAGCAGGCCCAGAGTGGCGGCGCGTCGTGTTTCCGCATACACTTCTCTCAAGGGGAGGGGGGATTAGATCTCCAACAACGCGTCGGGGTCGCCACTCTGGTGGCTGGAGCCGGGTCTCTGGGATATCCTTTCTAGGGCACACCAGATTCGCCATATCACATGGCTGACGCAAAAGACACTGTGCGGTTTCGTGCCGTGGAGGGTTCCGCATGTAAAAACAAAGGTCGAGTTTTCATTATAAAAAAAAAAAATTGGCCGTACAATGAAGAACAGTGACGAAATTTTCTGCAAATTTCCCCCGCTAACATGAGACAGGGGGTTTTGGCACCAACACGGGAAAAGACGCATAGAGGTAGTGTTTCATTTTCTAAAATTTGTGTAATTTCGAGTTTTTATGTGTAAAAATGGTGGGTTTTTAGACATAACGTCTGCGACAATACGCACAAGTGTAGGAAAGACCGGGCATGTTTCGGCCTGCAAAAATGAAAATTTCGATATAAAAAGAATATATATTGATAGATCTTAATTAGCCCTTTCGAACTACGTTAATTAATTTATGAGTCTTTCGTCTTTCGTTTTCCCAGGAAAAATCAAAATATTATTTTACTTTTTTAACCTTTTCAAATACCCGTATCTCTTTAAAATATGGTTATTTTTATTCAACCAAGTGTAGAAAAATTGCCCTTGAGCTAATTTTAATTGCCCGCGTGTCAATTATTATAAATATTTAATAATAATCCTATAAAAAATAAAAAAACCGTAATGGGATTTCGAAACAATTATTTGCGCACTGCGCATGCGCGGTAGAAAAAGGGAAACACTGCTCTAGTCTAAGGGCATGTCCACATCACCACGGCACGACGTCGTCGCCGTGGAACGGTGCGGTGTCGCGGCGCGGCACGTTGCCGTGACGTGGAAATTTACGTTGCCGTACCGTAAAAATGTACGTCACGACGCCGCACCGTGCCTTGTAATACTTCACTAAATACCAGATAAATAGCAGTCTCGTTGTAGATATGGACTGCACAAACGTATTTTGCTACTGTTGTTATTAAAAAGACCGAGAGAAGTTGGAGAAAAAAATGTAAAAGACAGTACTGGGTGCACCTATAATTATCTTTTAATTATGAATAGTGATGGAAATCATTTCAATACAAAATATGAGGCGTTGAAAACCTGTGACCACAAATTTTACAGTTCTTTGAACATTATACATAATTGTACAGTTTCTTGAAATATTGGAATTATTAGGTAGTTAAGGAGACTTCACCTTAGATTATAAAAAAAGTGGAAAATAGGATTTAATTTTATATAAGTAGGTATAACAAATTCAATAAAAGAAAATTATTGAACTTATAATTCAAAATATATATATTTTTTTTGTTTTAAGGAATATTAGTAACCGAAATTACTAATATTCCCCTAACCCCTCCAGCTAAGCTAAATTGCTTGTGTTAGGAGTGGGTCACGTCGGTAGTGTAATTACCAGTATTCGAACCCGGGACCTCTCGATCGTAAGGTCGACTCCTTAACCACTAAGCTACCGACGCTTTATAATAATAATACTGAGATATAAGTTAAAATTGAGGTTATATTCGACATAAAAATAAAACAATTTTTTAATTTTCATTGTCAACTCACGTGTAACTCAACATTATCCCCACAATATACCTAATTGTGCACGACACAAATAGACTATAGACACATGTGCCAGTGACACGTAGATTAAGTAAGCGTGAATATAACGAATAAATTATGAAAAAGTTAGGTTTACGTAAATTAAAAACGTAATTATGTAATTACTTTGATATTAAGCTAAGATAAATAGCTTACTATTGTTAGGAGTTAGTTTTCTGAGTAATTAAGTATGTTAGAGCCAAATTTAATAAAGAAAGTACATTCCCCGAAAAGCATAATTGCAAATATAATTACGTAAATGCATTACTCAGAATCTAACATAACTTCGTATAAATAGGAAATACGACTTTGTATATTAGTATGTAAGTTTAATTACACCCCGCGACTGCCTCCCACGCCGTAAGAAGCGAATATGCGCTCCCCCGGCTGGTGCCATTTTATTATATAGTAGCTCGCGGGAGGCAGGGCCCATATATAAGTCTGAGGGGTCAATCCGCCCGTCATTCAGTAGCCCGACGTCGCACGGTACAGATGTAAGTACCTATCGTCGTGCAAGTCTTATTGCTACCAATGTACATATATGCTATGTGATTAATATGTAAAACATAAGTTCTATAAATAAATGGAAATGCGGAGGTGAGGTAATTTGGATCGCGGGCCAGCACTACAAAAGACTATAAAAGCAGGGACCATTTGTTAGGAAAATATTGGGCACTTGAACAATGGAGTTGGGCATTGGGCAACAAGTAGACAACAAGAGTCTCTCAAGGAACTAGGAAGCTCAACAGGAAGTAGTAAATCAAGAGTAGTGCTGGGCTAAGTACATCCGATGCCTCACTGACGTCAATGAAGTCCACCCATCCAAGTGTTTCATTCTTCGACTCAACATCCATCAAATACAGTCCACTGAAGGCGACCGCGAAGTAGTGGCAGTCTATTTGGAACCTTATCAGGTCATAGTCTGTTACGAACCACGGTCCTTAACACTAATGATAATAAAAATCTAGTAATAATAAAACCACTTACATTGAAATATTACTTTAATCATCAGCTTCATTTTTTATTATGACTTACGACGAAAAATAACTTTATATACTTTATATAACTTTTCTACTGGTGGTAGAAATTTGATGACACAAATTTGTTACAAAATTCGAGCGGGTGGGTACCACCGTGCACGATTGCAGAAAACCCTCCATAGTAATCCAATTTCGGTTTGATTGCGTTCAGGGGTCAGCAAGTGCATAGCCAGGCAGGGGGATTATGGTCGCAGCACTAGTGGGACCAGTGGGTGTCACGCGGTGCTGTGACGACAATCCTCTTCTGATGAGGCCGTCAAGCTGAGTGTGCCACCATTGTTAACATGGTACGTGTATGTAATGGTGACCTTCTTTCCTGAACCTTACCTTCAGCTTACCATCAGGCGAGGTCGTCAAATTGACGTGTCCTAAATATAAAAAATAAATAAAAAATATTTTGATATTTTGTTGTAAATGCTGCCCTTATACTAGAGCAGTGTTGCCTTTTTTCTACCGCGCATGCGCAATGCGCAAATAATTGCTTCGAAATCCCATTACGGTTTTTTTTATTTTTTATAGGATTATTATTGAATATTCATAATAATTGACCCGCGGGCAATTTAAATCAGCTCAAGGGCAATTTTTCTACGCTTGGGAGAATAAAAAATAACCATATTTTAAAGAGATACGGGTATTTGAAAAGGTGAAAAAAGGAAAATGATATTTTGATTTTTCCTGGGAAAACGAAAGACGGGCTCATAAATTAATTAACGCAGTTCAAAAGGGCTAATTAAAATCTATCAATATATATTTTATTTATATCGAAATTTTCATTTTTGCTGGCCGAAACGTGCCCGGTGTAGGAAAGTGGCATATTTACCGTGAGTTGTGAGTTTCCATGTTGTTTCCAAAACTCCAAAGAAGCCTTTAGTAAAGTTCCCACTACTTTACTAGTGCAAGACTAAGTGTACTAGTGTGTGTTTTAGTTATCTATGAGCATATAGCGATAAAATCATGATAAAAACTGAATAAAACGGGAAGATACTTGACATTGGCTAAATGCGATGCAAGAAGCCAGAAAGAAAAGAAAAAAAAAACATGACACAGCTGTATCCGCGATGTCGAATTGTGAAAAAAAGGCGGGAACCTGGAAATTGGAAAGGCGCGGTTTTTAATTCTAAAATTGCAAAAATTCATTTGAATTGTATAATTTGTATATTATTCCTGTAAATAGTCTTATAAATACATATAAATAGAGTACGAATTTGGTGAGTGTCCCAGAATGATCAAAAAAAGACGAAGAAAGGAGGAGCCGCCACCACCCGATGAGCAGCAGCCGCGGATGATTCCGTCTTCCGAGTCGTGTAGTTCTGACTCGGACTTTGAGAAGTTTCCCGCAAGAGAAACTACGAAATCGAAAAAGAACGATAAGTATGAAATCTTTAAGGTTCGGGGATACTCACGTAAGTATCCTGAGGACTCAAAAAAAACAGAGTTCATTGTGTTTCTTTCACACGTTGAAGAAAATCGTACATTCAGCGATAAGGATCGTATGGCACTGTCGAGAGGTTTACGGGATCATGGCGTTTCAGGCGTCATGCATCTGAAATCTATAAATAAGTACAAGGTTGGCATAACTTTTGATTTACCTAACAATGCTAACATGTTCCTGCAAAATCAAAAATTATTGGACCAACTCTCATTGAAGGCAACCATACCGGCTGGCGACACCGAAGCTACGGGTGTGCTCACCTCGGTGCCGGTGGACATGTCTAACAAACAAATATTTTCATTAATCGGAAGCTCAAAGAATGTGATACAGGTCAGGCGATTTATGCGCAGAGTTAGAGGTGACGTCGGCGCTAGCGTGTCCTTCGTACCCACGCAGGCAGTCGCAGTAACGTTTGCATCCACCAACCTTCCAGAGTATGTCTATCTTGATTCATGGCGTCATGAGGTGAAAATTTACATACCTCCTGTAAAACAGTGTCTTAAATGTATGTCCTACGGCCACATAGCCAAATTTTGTAGAAACACAGAAGTATGCTCAGTATGTACAGAAAAACATAACTATAAAACATGTCAGGTTGACCTCAAAAATGCCAAATGTGTTAATTGTAAAGGAAATCATATAGCAATTTCATCTGCTTGCCCAATGAAAAAACAAAAAGTAGAAGAGAACAAAATCAAGTCCCGAAGTGCTACCTTCTCGGATTTGTTTGATCCAAAATCATTTCCAGCACTAACAGCACGAACAATCGATGTTCAAGTAAATAACCTTATGAAATCGGAAACATTTATTAACATATTAATCGAAACAATAACTAAAATTATCAGCAACAAAGAAGTACCTATAAACTCAAGGTCTATCCGAGAGACTCTAAAAAATACCCTCAGCAACAAATTACCCCCTACAGTCTCATAATGGATCAGCTACAAATTATACAGTGGAATGCACAAAGTCTAAATAGTAACAAAAATATATTTATCAACTATCTCTACACAAATAATATAGATATCGCCATTATTTCAGAAACATGGTTTAAAGCAAATCATAATTTTAAAATAAAAATTACAGTGTCGAACGTAATGATTGTGGAAACAACCACAATGGAGTGGCCATAATCATTCATAAAAATATAACATACTCAAATATTAATACGTATTATGATGATTCATTACAGAACATTTGTGTCAAAATTACAGTTAATAATCAGGATCTGTGCATTGTCAGTTTTTATAGCCCTACAAACTGTAATCCAGCTTTCAATAAATCTAAATTTGATACATTAGTAAAATCGATTCCAACACCATTCATATTTGCAGGAGATTTCAACGCCCATCACACCTCTTGGGGTTGTGATTCTGTTTCCCCACGTGGCAGGGACTTATTGGAGATAATTGATGATAACAATCTAGTCTTGCTTAATGATGGTCAAACAACAACAGTTGGTTCATTAACATGGCGTCCAAACGCACTTGACTTGTCCTTGGTGTCCCCATCATTGGCGCTTCAATGTGAATGGTCTGTTTCTGATACTCCTCTTGGTAGTAGTTACCACCTTCCTGTAATAATAAAAGTATCTTTAAATAGCAATAATGTTAATTCAGATAATAACTTTTGTAATGGCAAACACTTGCCCATCTACCCAAATTTTAAACAGGTGGATTGGAAAGTGTTTAGTAGTTATGTAGATTCCTTATTGAACGATTTTGAATTAAATCTTCGGAACCCTCAAGAATCATATTCACTATTTTGTAAAATTTTGCATACAGCAGCAAAATCAGCTTCTAATGTCAAGAGTAGTTCTGCCAATATTAATCAGTCTTGCCATAGAAATTTTGGTAAAAAGCCCCGCCGCCTTCCATGGTGGAATCAAAAATGTGCAGAAGCTGTTTTAAATTTCAAAGAAGCATATCTGAAGTTCAAGCGTAACCCAACAGATGAAAGCTACTTGGAATTTAAAAGACTTCGAGCACTCAAAAAACTTACAATTAAAATAGAAAGGCAAAACAGTTGGAAATCTCTCTGTGAAACTTTTAATCGATGTACTCCTTTGTCTATTATATGGAATTTTATGCGAAAATTCAATAAAACATACACTCCTAGCAATAATGCAGATGATTCCTGGATTCCAAAATTTTTAAGAAAGTATACCCCAGATTTTGTTTCAAATGACTTCATCTCATTCAGTCCTGGCATTATAAACTCTAGCAATAGCTTCCTCCTTGACCCATTTTCTATTAATGAATTGATATCAGCTGTCTCATCCAGAAAAGATACTGCCTTTGGTCTTGATGGTATTTCATACGTTCTTTTAAAAAATTTAAGCCATAAGAGCATGGAAATCTTCCTAAAATTGCTGAATTTACTATGGGAAAGCAACACTGTACCCCAGAATTGGAAAACAGATTGTCTGGTACCTATTTTAAAACCTAACAAACCAAAATCCATTCCTGATTCTTATCGCCCTATAGCTCTTACCTCTTGTGCTGGAAAAATATTCGAGCAATTGTTAAAGCAGCGTTTGGAGTTCTATGTGGAACAAAACAAAATTTTACCATCAAATCAATTTGGTTTTCGCAGAAATCAATCGGCTAGGGAAAGCATCTGTCAGCTCCAGCTTGATATTCATAATGCATTAGTTGCAAACAGTCATCTGCTTGCCGTTTTCTTCGACATTACAGGCGCTTTTAATAGTGTGAATATTGATATACTTTGTCATGAATTGTTGCTAACAGGAATCCCTGGAAAGATTATAGATTGGATAAAAATTTTCTTAAGCAGACGTGAAGTCTTTGTTAAATATAACAAACACTTATATGGTCCTAGACTTTCATCAAAAGGCACATGTCAAGGTGGCATCCTGTCACCTTTAATTTTCATATTGTACATACGTCGTTTAAATTTAATTTTAGGTACAAAAGTTAAAAATTTACAGTTTGCTGATGACTTAGTAGTCTATGCAACGGGAACAAGTTTAACTCAAGTCATCGAAATTGTTAATGATGCATTGGCAAAGCTTAACACATATTTTGCTTACCTTGAACTTGATGTTAATCCCTTGAAGACCAAGGCTGTCGTCTTTGGAAAACGGTTTTCTAGTATGCCGGTTGTTTACTTCAACAACTCTCCTATAGCTGTTGCACTCGAGGTTAAATTCTTAGGGGTGTTATTCTCACAAAATTTATCCTGGAATAATTATTTAAAACACATATTAAGCAAAGCTAACAAAGCTTTTAATGTGTTGAAATCATTGTCTGGCTCATACTGGGGTGCAGACCCACAAATTCTGTTAATACTGTACAAATCATTAGTTCGTAGCCACTTTGAATATGGTTTCTTTTGCTTTGCTGCGGATCCTAAATTTGTAAATAGTTTAGATATTTTTCAAAACAAATGTATGCGTTTAATTACAGGGGCATTTAAAAGCACCCCAATAAATGCAATGCAGATTGAATGCAGCCTTCCCCCAATCAGTATTCGTTTTAACTATCTAAAAGAAAGATTCCTTCTAAAACTCTACAGTGTTTCTAGCAACAGTCTTATGGCTAACCTGTACAGTACACACATTCAATCAGTTCTTAAACCGTTTTATATGTTACAAGGATTTCAATGTTATTTAGACTTCTTAAAAAATTTAAATATTTATCAATCAGAACATATTTTGCCTTGTTATGAAGGAACTTTCACTAGCAAATTTCCAGCAATGAATATAGTCATAAACAAAAATCTGTCAATAAAAGAAGAGGTATATGCAATGTTGGCAGAGTGGAGAGGTCATAAATTTGTTTACACAGATGGATCTAAAAATGATAGTGCTGTATCTTTTGCCATATTTGAACCCTCATTGAACACTGCTGTGGGATATAAAATTCATAAACATGCTAGTATCTTTACTGCTGAAGCTCTTGCTATTTTGAGTGCTTTGAAGCACATTAAAAACAAGAACCAAGGACACACTAAATGGATTGTTGCTAGTGATAGCATGAGTGTTTTGAAAAACTTGGCAAATAACAAGTTACATGCTAACACTAACTATATCATTCTCTATATAAAACAGTTATGGATGGAATTGTCTGATTCAAATATTGATGTTAGTTTTACATGGGTGCCTTCACACATAGGTGTTGATGGAAATGAAAGAGCTGATTATTTAGCCAGAACTATTATTAAGTTTTCAGATGTCATTCCTAGGTATAGCAGTGATATCAATGTTTTGTTACCATTCACGGATGTTGTAAGCCTTCTAAAACAACGGATGTGCCAACTATGGGAGAAACATTTATACCAATGCACACAAGTACAAAATAAAGGTTCATGGTATACAGGTTTAGATGTTCAGATCAATTCAAAACCATGGTTTTGTAAAAGTAATACCTTTATAGATAGAAAATTCTATGTAACTATTTGTCGTATGCGTTTTGGTCACTGTCGTTTGAACTATCATCTTCACCGCCTTAGAATGGTCAGTTCTCCAAATTGTGATTTTTGTTTATCTCAAAATATTCAATCCTTAGACCACATTTTCTTTGATTGTTCATCTTTCAACATTCAGCGCCTTGTGTTGATAGACGAGCTTTTACAATCCTATGAAAAACCCGAACTGGTCCCGCGGTGCATTCAGGAGTTGCTTAGGAATGCCTCTACTTTTAAATATTTGTATAAATTTATACTAAGTACTATACATGAGATTTAGAATAAGATAACAGCTTATCCTTTGGAAATATGTAAAAACATTGTAATTTAAATTTTTGTGTAATTTTCTGTTAAACTGTAAATAATCTCGGTGATGAGCATCACAGGTCGTTGACACGTTGACACATTGACAAACAATTAATTGACTTTTGACTTTGAGCGTTTCATAACATTGACATTTGACATAGGTAACGGATTAAAGGACGTCAGGACGTTGTAGTCCACAAAGTACAATAATAATTTGTAGTCTATTGATCCATGGACGATTCCCACTCCATAAACGGAGATTCACAGATTAGAAGATTTTAACTGAAGACAGAATTTATCGGATTTGACTGAAAGAAGTTATGAACTGAAGACAAAATCACCTGGATTTGATTATGAAAGAAAATTAAACGAATGAAATTATTTTCCTATCTTTCAAGAAAGAAATCCACGTCAGACTAGGCGGTATGGTCTCATGACTTTAGCCTGCCCAATAGGGCGAAGAAAACAAAAAAAAAAAAAAAAAAAGATGTCGAATTGTCAATGTCATTTCATACTTTTGTTGTCATTAATCGAGATATGTCTCGGGTATATTTTAATTCATAAACGCTTCATCTTTAGAGGATTTTAAATGCAATTCTAATAGAATGGATAGATTTGAATACATAGAAGCGCGTTTATTTGAAGGTGAAAATTATCTGAAAAGGGATAAAAACGTCAAAATATATGATGGTGATGATAAGGTTGTTTATGTTCATATAATAAATCATTTCATATCGCTAAATCTCATTGTGCTTATTAAAAAAATAGTTCTTAACTATCCATGAAGACTTGTGTAGAAATTGACAAGTAGTGGTATTTGTTTTCAGACCCAGTACACTGATGGCGAAGTAGTGCTGACTACTCATAGGATCCTATGGGGAAAACCAGGCGATATACCTAGAGGGCTTGTATGTCTATCACTTTATTTATATTATGTATTCTGTATAGAAGAAGAAAGCGGTGGAGTTTTTGGTCTAGGAGGACCTAAAAGAATTATTTTGCATTTAGGACCTGCACTTCCAGGTAACTCATTTCTTTTATGTTTGCTTGCAGCTTATTTAGAGCATAATCAATGTTGCATATGTGAGAATAACTTACGTTTTCTTGATGATCACTGCCCACATATATTTTTGTTATTCATTTATATTTAATCCATTTCAGGTAAGAGACCAGGCCCAGCTGTTACCAGCCCTTACCATTTTGTCAAATTTTCGTTTAAGGATGGCATTGATCAAACATTCTACAAAGCACTGAATGATGCTGTTACTAATAAAGCCTGGGAGAGAACAAGTCCTATTGCATCACCTGTTAGTTCTACCAGCAGGAACTCACTTTCTAAAACATCAGTCCAACCTGTTAATTCAAAAATACGTTCCGGCATAGTAGGAATTGAAAGAAGTATAGAAGAGCAGCAAAGGCAAACTGATGAAAGCATAACAGTAGCTTTCAAAGACTTGAGAAAATTAATGGAAAAAGCCAAAGATATGGTGGCTATTTCTAAGAATATATCTGCTAAGATTAGGGTCTGTATGATATGTTTTTTGGATAATAACTTAAAAATGTACACCAATAATTATGAGAATGTAATTTACAGGAGAAGCAAGGTGATATTTCAGAAGATGACACAGTAAGATTTAAAGCTTACCTCATGAGCTTAGGTATTGAAGACCCTGTAACAAGAGATGCATTTAGATCTGATTCTGATTATTATGTAGGACTAGCTCAGCAAATTTCTGATATGATGGTTGCTGTTCTTATGGTAAGTGTATTTAGAAACAAAAATTGTAATCTAAGGGTGAGCAAAACGCCGAAACGGAATCTCTCTCAAATATAATGAATGCATGTTTCTTAGGACGGTTTAAGGGGTCTAGAGCCATCATCATCGTGCTGTGGTCAGCATTAGTCCTGATTGCATGCAAAGATTGTCCTTTGGAGCTTGGGGTCTGGTTTCCTAATTTTTTCTTGATTTGGCTTCTCTTGACTATTGGGAAGTGATTGCCGTCTGACCTCCCAACATTGAGAGGCAAGCCTCCACCAGAACCTCGTCTGTTAATCAGTAGTAGGTGATGTTGGCCTGGCCCTGAAGATCTTGGTGGGGCTCTCCATACATCCATGTGTGAGAGTTCTAGAATATATTGTAAAAAAATGGTGTATTTTTTTCCTAAAAACTAACAAAATATATAGTGCTTGCCTCCCCCATGCTTGAAATGTGCTTACTTTCTTGTAGGACTGTGGTGGAATAATGTCTTTAGCTGATGTTTGGTGCAGAGTGAATAGAGCCAGAGGTTTAGAACTCATATCTCCTGAAGATCTCTTGAATGCTTGCAAGTATGTAAGCTTAAATTTCAATTTTTTTGACTATTAATATATTTTCGTACATGCCCCTCTCAATATGCACATGCATTATTTGTTTTGTTACTACCCCAAATAACATAATTCAAGTAACATGAGTGACTATTTTATACTCTGTATATTTTTTATACCGGTGATGCGACAAAGAAGCATCTCAACACATACTGAATGGGTATTTTTACTGCATTATCAATACTCTTGAAACATATAATACACTTTATGAAGATCCTCATACTGTGCTTTCTTGAAAATGTAACCATTGCAGAGAGGACTTTCGAAATCTGAGAGTACATAAGAACTTGCTCAAACCTGGTGGCGTATTTACCTTTCCGTGTTCAATACGAGTCAACATTACCATGAAAAATGCACTGGACAACCTTAACACCCTTTCCAAATCCATGTTCAATTGGAGGCATGCATCCTCAAACGTACACGGTTTTGTTACGCAATTGTTCTTGCAAATACATACTCAAATTACAAATCTGTGTTTGTTTGGGCATTTTTGTATTTGCTGAATATGTAAGAAAACTCTAGTCTTTGATTTTTTATTAGTAGGTACAAAAATAAATAACCATTCTAAGATATACGACTTTGGCACCTATTGTACAGAAACATGTAAAATAATTACCTATGTCGTATTTTATACAAGTCAATGTTTTTTGCCTCAATAGGGTGTTAAGCTCCTTGCCTTAAATTGAATACATGTTTTTTTATATATATTATTTAGAATAATTGGGTAACAAACCCGTGTGCGATTGTAGGACGCGTGCCTCCCAATTGAACACGGATTTGGAAAGGGTGTTAGTGTGACAAACCCATGTGGGTTTCAAAGTAATGTTGCCTCGTATTGAACACGAAAAGATAAATACGCAACCTGGGGGCATTTTTATTTTATTTATTTTTAATACCATGCATCATTATTATTATTTACAGATTATTGCAGACTATTGATGCTCCTATGTCGCTGAGAAAGTTTCCGAGTGGAGCTTGTGTTCTACAACTAAGCAGTCATAGAGATGAAGAAGTTGCCAAGACAACTAGTGAACTGGTAACTACTTACGACTATTGTACTGACAGGCCGACCTTGTTGTTGTGTCCACCTTGGTATAGGTCTACTAGAATTTCATGGAAAATCGGGAAATAAAAAATGTAGAGTGCAATACTGGGGCAATTGGGCTATACTACCTTGATACTTTTAAGTTTTATTAATTTCTCATACATAGCAGTAGATAAAGGGTATTAATTGTATTATTTGTACTAGGTTTAGATATGTATAAATATGTATCTAAAGATTTTTAATTAAATGCGGTTAATTATAAAAGAGAAAGAAGTCAAATACAAAATAAATAGAACAGGATTTAGAGGGGTAACAATACTATTAAGCTCATGCGTTATTATGCAAGGAAAATTATTTAATGAAAACAAAAGTGAATTAAGTAACTATAACTTTATATTATACTAACTGAAGCCCGCGCGCAGGTCTGTTAACATTTCTTGGCCATATTTCCGGTTGTACTTAACCGAGTCTGACCAAGACCTTTCTAATAAAAAAACCGCATCAAAATCCGTTGAGTGGTTTTTGCTTCCATCACGAACAAACACAAGTATTCGAAAAAAAAATATTTTTGTGTTGAGGAACATTAATTTAATATGGGTTATATTTAATTTTATTTATATTTATATAGGTTATATTAAGTTTTTTTTTTAATAAGTATCCAATGTACTTATATAAGTAATTATCAATTTCATAATAGTATAGGTAGATAAGTCAAAATAAATGCACACAAACATCTATAGAACAAATAATAGGTCAATGCTATAAAACAAATAGTGAAGATGATATATCTGTAGTGATTACATAAAAAGGATTGAGGATCTCATATTCTTAATCCTTTTATGTAATAATGCTTAAATCTTTAATTAGAACTAGAAAATGATTCTAAAAACTCCACATGCATTTCTTGCTCTTCAACAGACAAAGACGTATAAAAACGGTACAACCTACTTTGTACTTTGATTTGATAGAGACATTTGACATTGCTATATAAAAATCATCATTCTATTTATTTATTTAAGTTCTTAAGATTTTGGTATATCTATAGTGAATGTGACAACCCGGGGCCCCGGGTTGTTCAAGGTACTAAAACTGACCAATCAGGTTTTTGTGGTAGGAAATTCTCGGTAGCAGCAGGAAAAGTGCCTGACCTCTCCGACCCTCGCAGTCAGAGGGTGCCATTGGTGGAACCCTCTGAAAACCTTTGAATAAGGACCAATTTTTGTTTTGTTTCAGCTTGAAGAAAATGGTCACCTTACCCCAGAGAAGTTATCACAAGTCGCAAATGTGTCCGTCCTATTAGCCCGCGAACGATTGTTCACAACTGAGCGCCTTGGAATGGCATGCCGAGACGAATCTATTGAAGGCCTCGCATTCTATCCCAACCTATTTCTAATAGAAGTTTCTTAATAGTATTGTTAAACACTGTTATTAATGTTAAAAGTTTATTATACTTATTTTCAATGTGCTTATTTTTTTTCATTAATCAGATAAACCTGACCTGATAAAATGTATGGGATATATGTACCTTTTTTCTTTTTTTTTTCGTGCGGAAATCCCTTCGGATACCCCCCGCCAGCCAGCGGGGGCGGTTATGTCGGGCTTGAACCGACTAAAACCGTACGCCGTCTCGGGTCTACAGACTCCGGGGTGTAAGGTTGCCCATAGTGCATATCCCTCGCACCCCGACTGACCCTGGGCTTCCTAACCTGACCCGACGTCACGTTCCTATCATAACCCAAATATAATAATAAAGCTTTTCGTACATCGCAGTCGAGGCGCAAATATTTTTCAGTGCCAAATTTGTAAGGGTGCTTTTTATTAGGGTTCCGTTGCCAAATGGCAAAAAACTGAACCCTTATATATTCGTCATGTCTGTCTGTCCGTCCATATGTCACAGCCACTTTTTTCCGAAACTATAAGAACTATGCTATTGAAACTTGGTAAGTAGATGTATTCTATGAACCGCATTAAGATTTTTACACAGAAATAGAAAAAAACAAATTTTGGGGGTCCCCATTCTTAGAACTGAAACTCAAAAATTTTTTTTTCTTCGGAGCCATATGTGTGAGGTATCTATGGATAGCTCTTCAAAAATGATATTGAGGTTTCTAATATCATATTTTTCTAAAGTAGCAAATAGTAGTAAATAGTTTGCGCGGGAGACACTACCAAAGTGGTAAAATGTGTGTCCCCCCCCTGTAACTTCTAAAATAAGAGAATGATAAAACTAAAAAAAATATATAATGTACATTACCATGTAAACTTCCAACGATAATTGGTTTGAACGAGATGTAGTAAGTAGTTTTTTTTTAATAAGTCATAAATCGTAAACCTCAATTTACCTTTCATTCAATCAACTCAAATATAGAAATTTAAAAAAAAACATTATTATGTTACTTGCTGCTACGGAACCCTTAATGGGCGAGTCCGACTTGCACTTGGCCGCTTTTTTAAATCTACAAATAAAAACACGCCTTAACCTTCAAGCGGGCGCGCGTAGTCAAATCGACCGCACTTAGTACATTTTTGTTCATATTATTATTACCCATTACATTTATTTCTCATTTCTAGTAGCCTGTCGCTATGTCATTGGGAGTAAAATAAACAATAAACCGTCGCTCGGGGCACTCCCCCCACTTCACAGATCGCAATTGTTGTAGTCCCGGTCACAGAGTAAGTAATATAGGTACTACTGTCCCGGTGCAGTCGTCGAAGGCTACACGCGCCTGTCGTTCAAAAGGTTTTTGTTCTTTTTTTTTTTCTAACTTCTTTGACGTGGTCAAAGCCTACTCTCTAAATTATTATATTAACTAGGCTGCAACTGCTTTAGTGTGTTAAAACCCACTCAGGGTTAGCTGCTTCTTTATCTAATTCTTAATTCTGTGTTCACGCTTTCATTCTTGTCCTCTAGTACCATACCGTTCTCGCTTTTATTCTTCTCGTACTTTCATTCCGTTCCTTTCATACTATTGGGATATGGGGTAGGGTATGGGGACTATACATATAATTTTTATTCTCTCTTTTTATGTTATCTGCTAATTTATTTCTTTATTACTATTTTCACTACTATCTTATTAATTGCTACTATCTATTACCTACATTTTTACTCGTTCAAAAGGTTACGCGCGACGCTCAACGCAACATATCCTCGTTCACGCTCGTATTAGTTCTTGTTCTTCGGCGATCATACAATATTATCGAATTAAGCTTGGTTTTTTTTTCTATAAAATGAGTCATGGACGGTTACCACAAAGTGCAATACTCGAGGAATTACTAAGAGAAGACGAAGAAGAGAGTGAATCCGACCTGAGAGCTGAGAAAAACTGATTCTGATGAAAACTAAAATAAAGTTTATTAATTTTTATTCTTATTTTGTAATTTTTATTATTAGATTAGGTGTTCAGGCTTATTGTTATTGTTACAATGTTGCATATATATTAACGCCATCTATGGAGCACGGCTGTAACTAACTGCTCTATGGACATAACAAACCAACCACGGTTTGTTTCTTGACTGTCGGAGCTTGACTTGTTCGGAACTCTGAATGGCGGTGGCTGTAAAGTTATTTGCTCATTGTGATCCAATTTACTTTAAGCCTGATCTCAGATAACCGGGACAGACAGACAGACCAGCAACCTCAACTTATACAGTCCTTCCTTACTCTGCCACTAGGTATATAAACTAGTCTGAGATATGTAAAAGGGTTCTGTGTTTCATAATTTAGTTTTGATTCAAAGAATATTTGAGTTATGTTAATTTATTTAATAATTGTTTCTTTTCCATAATTTTAATTACTTTTCTTGACAAATCAGACTAAAGACAATGATAATATATCTTAGCATTAGCATTAGCCTTCTAACCTAACCTATCCAAGTCGGATACTAAATATTAAATACTGATTTGACACATATGTACTTTTTATTTTGAGAAAGATTAGAAAGAATGACCAATCTGCGCAATTCGGGTTATGATAGGAACGAGACGTCGGGTCAGGTTAGGAAGAGGGATATAGTCAAAACCTACCTTCACTTTAGTGAGGTTATTAAAAAGTGTAAAAATCCTAAATTTGTTTTCCCCGCGCACATTACAGTGCCGGAATATAATTTTACTTTGAACCGACTTATACGTTTAGTACAACATTCAGTTTTTAGCGATGACATTCATAATCTTTCTAACGGAAAATCTTGTTCAAATAAATTAAATCGATTGAATCCTTTCGTTGATTCAAATAAATTCCTGCGTGTAGGTGGACGTATTCATAAATCTCTTTTACCATTCGATTCGAAACATCAGTTTATTTTACCTAAGAACCATCCACTTACAATTTTAATTATTGACGACGCTCACGTGACTAACTTGCATGCCGGTGCACAAAGCACTCAGTTCGCATTACTACAAAGATATTGGATATTATCTAGTCGTGATGTAGTTCGGTCTCGCATACATCGATGCGTGCGTTGTTTTCGCGTCCGTCCCCCACGCTCGCAGCCGAGCATGGGAACGCTTCCCGCAGCCCGTCTGCGACCTAATCGTCCGTTTCTTAAGACCGCAGTTGATTTCGCAGGTCCTTTTTTTGTACGCGCGAATAAAGTACGTAATGCTAAAGTTGTAAAATGTTACGTTTCGGTATTTGTTTGTATGAGTGTTAAGGCCATACATTTGGAGGTAGTTTCGGAGCTTTCCACTGAAGCCTTTCTTGCTGCGTTACGACGTTTTACATCGCGCCGAGGTTTGTGTACGGATATATATTCTGATTGCGGCAGGAATTTCGTAGGATGTGATAGGTATATACAAGATTTATTTAATTTTTTACGTAATGATTCTGTTCAAGCAACGCTTAAGAATAAGGTGCTTGAGCAAGGTATATCGTGGCATTTTCAACCACCATATGCTAGCCATTTCGGTGGTCTATTCGAAGCTGGTGTTAAAAGTTTCAAACACCATCTTTATCGCGTAATAGGTACTCGAACTCTAACGTACGACGAGATGCATACCCTTTTATGCCAAATTGAGGCGATTCTAAATTCTCGCCCCCTCTGTGTGTTAAGTGTAGATGCAAAGGATCCCCTTCCGTTGACTCCATCCCATTTTCTAATTGGTGCGCCTCTAACGGCCATTCCTGACGTTTCTTTAGAGGATGAAAATCCGAGTCGCCTTGTTAGGTGGCGTTTGATTCAACAGTCCATTCAGCATTTCTGGAGGCGATGGAGTTTAGAATACTTGCATGAAATTCAACAGCAGAGTAAATGGTTTAAAAATCGCGGTTCCTTAATTAGTGAAGATAGTATTGTTGTGATCTGCGACGATAATTTGCCGCCTCTCCAGTGGAGACTGGCGCGTGTGCATGCTCTACACCCTGGTTCCGACGGGATTACTCGAGTTGTAACTTTACAAGTTGGTAACAATTTTCAGTTGTAAAGATTTGTCCTTTGCCTATTGCATAAATATTTTTAAGTGTTTTTCGTTACATCTCTTTTAGTTAGAGTTTTGTTGCATGTATTTTATTCTGTTAAAAGATACTACGTACTTTTAAGGTGAGCGGCATGTTCCGTACTAGTACTGATTTTTCTATATTTATAACACATTTGGAATTGAATATTTTTCTCATAGCTACTTTTCATATTTTGTTTACTTTCGAGGGTCGCAGCTGGTTAGCATTTCATTCTGTACATCGGATGTTGCAATGGCTGCGACTAACTTCATGCCTACCCACAATTGGTATGAATATTGACATATTGTCAATGAGAGATCGTTATACGCGTTCCCGCTGGACGGCCGTATCGCCTGCGCCTCCCAGCGATTGTTGATACACATTTCGAAAACAGTACACTTCATCTTAGTGTTAGTGAATAGACTATAACCCCCAACGACCTATGGACTCCCTATGTTGTGATAGTGAGGCTATCCGACCCCTGCTGGATTTCAGAAGACCTTTCTCCGGGCCCGGTGTGCGCCTTGCAATCTGAAGAAATCAGGTGAGTGTTGGCTAGCTAGACCCACTACGCGACACGATCTTATCGATAGTATCGACAGTTATACAGTATCGAATGTGACTTGTATTTCGATACTATCGCTTAACCTGCCAGATATAGTAACCAATGATGAGCAATGGTTTTCTCTATGTTATATTCATTAAATCTTATTCTAAGTACCGTTAAGTCAATCGTTACGGTAATCAAGCGGATATGGGTAGAGGTAAGATTATAAATACCGTTGTATATGTGTAGCCCATTACATCAGTTTACAGTAGGGATAGGCAGACGTAACGGATTTCTGCCTGCTATACAATCCTGCCAAATTTTCGTCTCGTTTTTCATTACATTCATTATATAGGGTACCTACGCTTAACATGGCCCATATCTAAAATTTCTTTGGTTTGATAACGTGCACCTAGGTCCATCTAGGGAGCCTAGATGGACCTAGGTGCATGTTATCAAACCAGAGGAAATTGGACGCTGCATTAATGAAATACCGCAGCATTTATGCAAAACGGTCATTGAAAATTTCATTATAAGATCGCGTGCATGCCAGCATAGCTGCGGCGGCCATCTGCACCATATATTGTTCCATACATAACCTCATTCTGTCTACTTTACGATATAATAAAGTTTCACGATTTTTTTTTTAATATCTGTGTTTTATATAAAATTTAAAAATTGCGCTCTTGTTGGGACACCCGTTATAAAGTAAATAACAAACTGCCTACTTTAAATTTTAATTACACAGGAATACCAGAATTGTACTAATTAATCACTGTTTGTAATTTAAATTTAAAAGAATAAGCCAATTAAATTAATGGAACAGCTTGAAATGCTAGCCTATGGACAGTAGCGAGCCTAAGCCGTTTACACTTTAAAGTGGGAACATAACAATAGGCTAGTTTCCTGACCAGCCAACCCAGCTACTTCTTATGAAAATATCATAACGAATAATTAGTAAGTAGCTTTAATATAAATGAAGCGGCTTAATTTAACATTATTAATATGAAACAAATAATCTTCTATTTAATAAGTAAGTATTTAGCTATAGGATACTACCCTATTATGAGTCTGATATGTTTCATTCAATATAATTATTTGTTCATTAAAGTTGAATAAATCATAGTTTAAATATTTTGTCGTTTTGATTTATAAAAAGGAGTTCGTTTATATGATCTCCAGATAAACGATTGCGACGGTCATTTATAATGTGGCCTGCCATGGAGAATATTCTTTCCGCTGGCATTGAACTTCCAGGTACACACATATATTTTAATGCAATATGTCTTAGATTATTCTGACTAAGCGACCAATATTCGATAGGATATTGTGACCTGGGTATGATGGGTATGTCTGCAGTAGAACTGTAAGTGTTGCTTGTTTGAGTTTGCTTCAAGGTAGGAAAGTAAATTAATTCTTTTGATTTCTTTTCCGGGACTTAAATTTCGTCTGAAGTAGTGTCCAAATCGTTACTACTATTTTGGCATGACATATTCATTGTCAAATATGAAGAATATTCTTTTTGCACTACCTGAATTGCACTTTCTACTTCAGCATCGGTTTTAAAACCCATGTTTTTGAAATGAGGATTTAATAATGTCGATATAATACAAGGGGTTCTCTTTTCATAAGGTTTCAGTCTCGTGGCTACAGATGTTTTTATATTACTTCGGACCACCAACCAGGTGGGCACCGAAGTCTTAAAATCACGCAAAAAAAATCAAAATCTTACACCCACTTTTTATCACTTTTCTCGACGTTTCGCATGATTCTAAGTCTAATTAAGCAAAAAAAAATTTTGTGTCGGTCTGTCTGTTGGTCTGGATGTTTGGAAGTCTGGATGTCTGGATGTCTGTTTACGCAATAACTCAAGAACCACTTATCCGATTTAAAAAATTCTTTCGCCAATCATCTTGTTTGGTTAATGGGAAGAACTGATTAGATTTTGGGGTTTGTACGGTCAAGGTTTCGGGTACCTTACATACCATACATACCATACAAATTGTCCCTAAAAAACTTTTACAAGTGACTTTCTTTCGAGTTATCAGAGTAACGCGTATTTGACTTTGCCATTTGAGTGACAATGACAATACGTATATTGTATATTTACATAAAACAACCAGACTCTGAAAGAAACTGAAATATAAAATCATTTTTTTGTGTTTTTGACGTCGAAGACGTTTGATTTGATTTCATTTTCTTCATATTTATTGCTCAATATATAAAGACGCATCGAATAATATGCATAAAGCCTAAGGTCTGTAATTTTGAATAAAAATACTGCAACAAAAATATTTAAGTTTGGCCCGAAGTTTGACAATCACTGTGTGATTTCCGCCCCACTAGATTTTCGAGAACAGTTCTTGCAGAATCTGACATCTGTTCCCTGTTCAACTCTGCGAACCTTAATAACATTCCTTTTGTAAGAGGAATAATCAAAGACAATGTTACGTATTCTTCACCTGATACGGCTTCCGTTGCAGATTGCAGACCGTTGCAGGGCTCAAAAATTTTTTGAACTTCATCGATAAATGAATATTCAAGAGCAGTCAGATTCGGTGGTGCATTAGGGGTTTGGTTAAGAGTGAGAGTCAATTCATCTCTGATTTTGCTTATCCTACTAAACATACGCAAAGCACTGTTCCATCGGTCTCGACATGTTGTAGTAATTTTAATTCTTTTTTTCCCAAGTTTCGTTGAATTCCCTTTAATTTGTCAGAGGCTACCGTGCTGTGTTTATAATAAGTAACGATTATTTTGCATTTTTCGAGGACTGCCTTTAATTCAACACAGTTTTCAAGTGCATTTTTACTAAGTAATTAAATTTAAGTTGTGTGCAAAACAAGGTAGGTAAATGTCGTATTTTCAAATCTTTTGCTACTTTAAGCATAACAGATGCACTGTCTGTTACAAGTACCTTTTTTTTTTGTGCGGACATCCCTTCGGATACCCCCCTGCGTGTCATCCGTTACAAGTACCTTTTTTTTTTTTTCGTGCGGAAATCCCTTCGGATGACCCCCCACCGGCCAGCGCGCTCGGTTATTTATTTATTTATTTATTTATAAAACTTCATGCACAAGTACATAGGCGGACTTAATGCCACAGGCATTCTCTACCAGTCAACCAAAGGTGGTGCAGAGAAAGACTCAGTAGGTGCATTATTACAAGTAGGTAACATTATGTATAGAGAGAATGTACCATATCCAGGAACAATAATTTTATGAAGTGTGTAATACCATGAGGCATGTAAAATGAGATAGGTACTTAAATACACATAAATACATAGGTGTACATAAATGTTTTATGCTAATGAATACATACATTAAATATATATATACATAACGATACATCATACACATCATAAATACTATAAACATACTTATATAGATACATTACATAGTACATACATATATTTAAATACATTATACAAACACTAACTCGATATTATTCCGATTATTCTGCCAATTTATCCAACAGTAGTTGGCGAACTTTTACCTTGAACACATGACGACTAGGAGCCCTTCTAATTTCCAGAGGTAGCCCATTCCAGAGAAAAACAGATTGTACCGCAAAAGAAGAGTGCACGAAATTAGTCTTGTGCGTAGGACAAGTCAAGAGGAGATTACTTTTTGACCGAAGGTCTTTGTTGTGAATGGTGTGAAGGTACTGAAAGAACGGTGATAAGTAAATAGGAGTAGTAGGAGATGTGAGTATAGAGAAAAGAGTAGTAAGTGCCCGCAAATTTCGACGTTGACGAATCGGTAGCCAGTTTAATTGGGATCGGCAAGCAGACACATGGTCGTACTTGCGGAGGTTAAAGACGAACCTAATACAGTTATTTAAAAGGTCGAGGTCAAAGTAACATACATCCCCATAGTCTAATATAGGGAACAGTAAAGCTTGAACGAGCATAGTCTTGGTCACGGTGGGTAGGAGGGTCCGTAGGGGATAAAATGCCCGAAGCGTCCCAGTTACTCTCTGACTAACATGAGATACTTGTTTTTGCCAGCATAAGGTCGAGTCTATAAAGATACCGAGGTCTTTTACTGAAGTACTCAGTTGTATGGTCGATCCATTGAAAACGATAGGTGGAAGAGACCGTGTATCCACACGGTTAATCAGCCAATGGCTACCTATGATGATAGCCTGGCACTTACTTGGGTTCACGGTCAATCCAAATCTGCTTGCCCAGCTGTTTATTTGCTCGAGGTCCTGATTAACGCTGTTAATGGCATCATGTATATCTCCCATACCCGCCTGAGCGTAGACCTGCAGATCATCGGCATACAAATGATACGCACATCGAAGATTTTTAGTTAGGAGGTTAATGAATATCGAAAATAATAATGGAGACAGTATACCGCCTTGAGGAACACCAGCATCCGTGTCGCACCAGCACGAAAAACTTTCATGCAGGCGAACCGCCTGCCGGCGCCCCTGAAGATAATTTGAGAACCATTCCAGAGCATCCGGTGAGATCATAAAGTAAGATAGAATTGCTATTAGAAGGTCGTGGCTGACAGTATTAAAAGCGTTAGAAAAATCCACCAGTGCCAGTACCGTGAGCTTCGTGTCGTCCATGCCAGCCCTCACGTCACCAGTCACCTTCAACAGTGCGGTCACTGTGCTGTGCCCGGGCCTAAATCCTGATTGTAGGGGACTTAATAAGTGGTTCTTGTAGATAAAAGGGGACAGCTGTTTGTGCACACATGCCTCCAGCACTTTTGACAGAAAAGGTAAAATACTAATGGGCCGGAAATGATTAGGAAGGGATGGGTTTGATGTTTTAGGCAGAGGTATTACATAGGCCTTACGCCATAGAGATGGGAACTGCCCTGAGTACAGAGAATAGTTTACTATGTGGATAATTACCTCCAAAAGATGGTCTAAGATCGTAGTGATCATACGACGACTAATACAGTCGTAGCCCACGGCGTTGGATTTTATAGAGAAAATTATCTTTTTGATCTCACACGGTTGGACCGGAGAAAAGTTAAAAGGACCAATATCTGGACGGGGCAGGTTTGCCACGTACTCCATTGTGCAACTCTTGGTTTGATGACTCATAAGAGTAACAGTGGTGAAATGGCGATTTATGTCGTCCAAACCAATAGTTGCCTGGATTTCAGAACGCCGCTGCTTACCTATACCCAACGTTCCGAGGAACTTCCAGATACTGGCGGAAGAAGAAGAAGAAGTGATGTTATCATGAATATAACGGCGTTTTGTATTACGTATCACCTGGTTACACCGATTCCTAGCAGTCTTGAAAAGCGACCACGTTTCATCCCGCCGATCCCTTCGAAACCTGTGGAAGGCCCGATCCCTACGTCGCATCGCCATTCGAACTTCTTCCGTTATCCAAGGCGCAGGAGGACGTTTCAGCTTTACTCTCCTGATAGGCGCGTGGGCATCGTAGAGACTAATGACCTCATCATTAAAGATGCGGATTTTCTCGTCTATTGATGAGGTCTCACCCACGCGTTCCCAGTCTATTGCCGAGGCATCCCTACGCAGTTGGTCAACGTTCATACGTCCGAAGCTACGTATAAGCATTGTGCGAGGTTTGGGTTTAGGGGGTTTAAGGGTGTATGACACGAACAAAAAATCGTGTCGCGAAAAAGCAGGTGCAGCATGTTGGCCGTGACAAGAGACAAGCGCTGGGTTGGAGGTAAGAATTAAGTCCAGCCACGTATCCTCGACATCAGGGTTATGGTGGGTAGCTTGAAGGGGCAAGATCTGAAAGTTAACAGACTCGACAATGTCAAGCAACCGGCGGCACCGCGACGACAGGGGGGCCAGAAGATTAGTGTTGAGATCGCCTATAACTATGTGGTGTACATACTCCGACCCCAAAGCTTCCAGGACTGGTTCTATACTGGAGAAGTAATTCACGGCAGGAGGGCAGTAGACAACCCCCAGTAACATTTTCTCTCCTTTGACGCCAACCTCCAAGAAAAGAAACTCCGCAGTAGAAGATAGTGTTGAGGGAGACGATGCGAGAATTTTGTAGGGTAAATCACTACGGAGGTATATAGCTGTAGAAGTTGCTTCCAGAGGATGCCTTCCACCGCAGATATTAGTACGCAGTGGTGAGGTTAGGGCACACGATGTCGGTCGGCAAAATAAAACCATGAAATGTCACATAAACACTCTGCTGTATATTTACCAAAATATAAGGGCGTTTACAGTTGTCTAATTAAAGGATGCATTACGATTATTATAACTTACAAATAATACAATGGTTCGTGCGGCGAGAGCAAACCACAGAGAGAGGAAAGTCAATCGAAGTGACAGACATGTCAATGTTGCCAACAGTACATTTAGAGGGGCATATACACGTTCCAACACTTCCCCTTATATGCTCCTTACAATGTATATAATCTCTTATTCCAAGTATAAATTAACTCTACATTGACTTTACATTGACTCTACATTATATAACATCACATTGTTTCTATGTTGACTCTACATGTACATAAATAAAAACAATTTGCATTGACTCTTCAATAATGTACTTATTTAAACAAAAACAGAAATAGTTAAAGATTCAACATCTTTACATTCATACTCTTTGTAAATTCAACATGCTTAGAGCTACCCAGTGGTTTTGTAAGTACATCTGCTATCATTTTATCTGTACTTAAATATTTAATGGTCACAATCTTATTATGTACTAATTCTTTGACATAGTGATACCTTATATCTATGTGTTTGGTTCGCCTGTGACAGTACTCCCTAACTTGTAATAACTTATGAGCGCTCTGATTATCATTGAATACTATCACATGCAAATCCTTACATAAAATTTCAGACACGAAATTTCTTATAAAGCATACATCTTTATTTTTCTTTATATAGACGCAGGGCTCACATTTGCTCTGAATATAAGAATTTTCTGACAATAAAGTATGGACTCTATGGTTCCATATTCTACTGGCCTGTTTAAGGCCATAAATTCCTTTCAACAATAAACAAACCTTGTTCTTATCGTTACAAAAACCTGGAGGCTGCTCCATTAATATTGTTTCCTCTAAGTCTCCATTTAAAAATGCTGTATTAACATCAATGTGATCTATATTTAAATTCAATTCATTAGCTAGGGTAAACAAAATTCGCAAAGTGGAATGCCTAACCACTGGCGAAAAAGTTTCGTTGTAATTTACACCTTTTGTTTGTGTAAAACCTCTGGCAACCAACCTAGCCTTAAATCTATCGAAATGACCAGATGAATCATGTTTCTTTTTATAGACCCACTTACATTTTATAATATGTTTATCCTTTGGACGATCCACCAATCGCCAAACTTTATTTGTTAGGAGAGAATCGAATTCTTCCTGCATAGCAGCCTGCCATTCATGACTCTCAGAGCATGTGGTAGCTTCCTCATATGTTTGAGGTTCTTCAAATGGGGATGTCGCATCCACCAACATTGAATAATCTAGATCATAATCACTATACCTCGATGGCAACTTTGAGCGAGTAGCACGAACTGGCCGCTGGGGAGCAGTGACAGGCGGCACGGAAATACCTTCCCCTCCAGCTGACACGTCGTCACACGGTGACGTTACACACTCATGGTGCGCGTCAACCGTTGGCGGAGTAGCAGAGGTCGCCTCGAGCTCACCCTTGCCGTCGTCGCCCAACTCATCAGTCGCATCTGTAAAAATAGAAGAGTTATTTCCATCTTGATTCTCATTGTGACTCAAATCATTACTAGAATTCAGTAAACTACTACTAGGACTAGAATTCAGTAAAATGTCAGTTTCATTTAAAATTATTTCATTATTAGAATTTATTTCACCATTAGAATTAATTTTACTTTCATTTAAATTATTCATATAGTCATTATTATCAAAATTATAAGAAATAAATTCATTATTAAAACTATTATCACAGTTGGTTTCTCTCTCTTTAGAATAAAATCGATTCTCCAGAAATGCCACATTTCTAGCAATAAGCACTTTACAGGGATTCAGGGGATCCATCAACCTATAGCCCTTAGTCGTCTCACTATACCCCACAAACACATACGGTTTACTTTTAGCATCAAGTTTTCGACGTTTTTGTTCTGGTACCAAAGCATAGGCAATGCATCCATAGACACGAAGGTGACTGAGGTCTGGCCGGGACCCAGTCCACAATGTCTCCGGGGTTTGACCTGAAAGAGCTGATGAAGGGCACCTATTCTTTAGGTATATAGCAGCCATGATAGCCTCTCCCCAATACCGCTCACAGAGTCCTGCACCCCGCATCATGCACCTAGCTTTCTCAATAATAGTCCTATTTAACCGCTCTGAAACACCATTTTGCTGTGGACAGTATGCTACACTGGTTTGATGAATTATCCCCTCCCTCTCTAAATATGCAGAGAACTTCGCACTACAGTATTCACCGCCATTATCAGACCGAAACTTCTTTATAGGCATACCCAATTGCTTTTCAACTAAATTTTTAAAAATAATAAATTTAGACATTACCTCAGACTTGCTTCTAATCAAATACCCAAAGGTCCTTCTGGTGTAGTCATCAGTAAACGTAACAAAGTACTTTGCCCCTGCAAAGCTGCACTCCTGCATAGGTCCGCACACATCAGAATGTATGAGCTCCAATGGTCGTGAAGCGCGTGACGCCTGGCCGACTGGATACGGCTTCGCTGGCATCTTTCCTTCCAGGCAGGGAACACACTCACCAAGAGCTGTATTATCGGCCTGAAACAGAACACCATAAGCACCACCACCCCTAAGAGCACACATACTTCTGAAATTCAGGTGACCTAACCTTTTGTGCCAAATATCTAGTGGCACAGATGAGGCAGCAACCAGAGCACTCGGTGTCTTCTGTCTATCACACAGAAGCAAAGAGTCCTCAAATGGCAAAGACTTCACAGACGTACACTTTGCACATAACCTATACATACCTTTGTACATAGAAGCCTCACATGTTGGTTTGCCAGAAATTCTACAGTCTGAATCATAAATCTTGCATCCATCCCTACTAAAGCACACAACGAAACCTTTTTCAACCAAACAACTTACAGACAAAAGATTACAGGATAACTGAGGAACATATAGTACATTTTTAATTACTCTTACCGAATTGTTATTTGTTTCTAAACTTATGTCACCATATCCTAGGCAATCTAGTTTTTGACTATTTGCAACTGTTACACTGCTCTTATTTGAGCATTCTTTCAATTTGACAAACATTCTCTTATCATTACACATATGTGCCGTACAACCGGAGTCTACTATGAACTGGAATTCTTGTGCTGCAAGATAGGCTGAAGCGGAGAACGTGGTGGCGTCCTGCTTCTTCTTCTCCCTCTTCAATTTATAACATTTTGACTTGATATGACCAGGTTTCTTGCAGTGATGACATATGACTTGTTTTCTTTCTTTAGAAACGAAAGCCTGGTTGAGATTTTCAGTCTTATTAGAATTCCTTCGGAACTCCTCCTGTAGTAATCTAGTACGCACGAGCTCGCTTGTGAGCGTTGAAGTAATGTTTGCTGTCTCCAGAGTAGATACAACATTATCATATTCCTCGGGTAATCCACTAAGCAACAGTTCAGCAATTTCTTTGTCCTCAACTTTCCGTCCGATATCAACTAACTGTTGTGAGACAGTCATAATGGACTCGATGTAATCTGACATGGTTGAAAACTGGTTGAAGGTAGTGCTATGCAACTTACGAAGCAGAAGAACACGACGATAGAAGCCCTTGTCTTCAAAAACAGTTGCAAGCTTATCCCAAGCTTCTTTAGCCGTTGTGATATTGTGTACATATTGGTAGCAGCATGGTTTAATAGACAGGCATATCCGTGCAAATGCTCGTTCATCCTTACTTGTGTCTGCACCATCTGCAGGGCTGGTGATGACACACGCCCAAAGTCCCTCTAGCGTCAACAAGTTTTTCATGCAAAATTTCCATTGCAAATAATTCGACACGCCTTCGAGTTTTTCGAGTTGAAACATCTGCAAACCGCCGACAACACCTCCCTCACGATTCTGTTCGGCTGGCATAATAGTTATCTAGCGCCAATCTGGGCCAATTACCTGTAGAAGTTGCTTCCAGAGGATGCCTTCCACCGCAGATATTAGTACGCAGTGGTGAGGTTAGGGCACACGATGTCGGTCGGCAAAATAAAACCATGAAATGTCACATAAACACTCTGCTGTATATTTACCAAAATATAAGGGCGTTTACAGTTGTCTAATTAAAGGATGCATTACGATTATTATAACTTACAAATAATACAATGGTTCGTGCGGCGAGAGCAAACCACAGAGAGAGGAAAGTCAATCGAAGTGACAGACATGTCAATGTTGCCAACAGTACATTTAGAGGGGCATATACACGTTCCAACAATAGCAACGCCACCCCCTCTCCTCTCACCCTCATCCACTCGGTCATTGCGGATAAGGACGAAGTCAGGGAGAGCATAAGTGGTAGAAAGATGATGGGGTTTGAACCAGCTCTCAGAAATCAAAATGGCGTGAACGTCAGTGTCCGTAAAGGCTTCCAGGAAATCGCTGTAATGGTACGGTAAACTTTGCGTATTGAGGTAGCCGATATTCATTAGGTGTTGAGATTGGTGGTTAAACTGTTGTCGCGTGAAGTCACCGAGTGTACCGTTGACTGAGCAAAAACTTTCATCACCGGAAAACGTTGAGGATTCATTAGCAGAAACATACATATCATCATCAGAATTCATAATATATTATATATATAGCAAAAAATATGATTAATAAATATAGTTTTATAATAGATATATAGATAATGTAGATTATAGATATAGAGTGGGATTCAAATTTAATTAACACTAAATAATGCAAGGTACGTAATGCAGTACTTTTGTTTCTGCACCACCCGCCAGCAACTACATTAATTTAAACAACTAGTCATTAAAACATTATTAAACTAATAAAACATAAAATGAAAGAGTCTAAAGAAGAACGGCAAACAAGTTTGTACTTAACAATCAATTTGTGAAATACAATACAAAGTTAGTATTGCAGCCAGGTAACGAAACGTATTATCTTATTTCCGAACGCGCATAGTTTTTTCAGTGTACAATGCACAAACTCCCTTGTTTCTCATTGGTTGGCGCTCGCGCCTTATCATACGTAAGTAACATCAAACATGTCAACATGTGTCAAATAAGTCAAATGATTGTCACTTCAGATAATCTAACTTTGTAAACAATAATTTTATTGCTTGTTGTGGGTAATCAATATTAAATACAGAGTAGGTCTTCAATTATGTCGGACTTGAACCGACTAAAACCGCACGCACCACTACTTTTTCACGACAGTTATACTCTTCTAAAATTGATGCAATAATCTAAAAAACAAAAGATAAACCAATAAGGAAACGACACCCAATTGCAAGGGGTTCTAAAAATGGCACCACATTCCAATTTATTTAAAATATTGGCGTGGCGTTACAAACAATTAACATTTTAAAAATAGTGAACATTTGACTATTTTATTCAGAGATCGGGGAGAAAATAAAGTTTCAAAATACTTCGGCAATAGAACCTAATCATTTTAGTTGGTTACTAGCCCGCTGCAATAGACGTTTCACATCAAAAAATGATATTAGGTAGGTATGTCATGTAGACCCGAGACGGCGTGCGGTTTTAGTCGGTTCAAGCCCGACATAACCGCCCCCGCTGGCACGCGGGGGGGTATCCGAAGGGATTTCCGCACGAAAAAAAAAAAAAAAAAAAAAAAAAAAAAAGGTAGGTATGTCATGTAATTAATTATTTCTTAAGTTTTATAAACGAGAGAGCGAAAATAGTAGATAGAAAATGTGGTAGTCGAATAAAATCGGAAAAAAATCCGTTCCCGCAGGGGGAACGCACAGGTAGATTTCGTGAAGCAATGAATATTATTTTTTAACATGTTGTATGTAAACGGTAACTTTTAGCGAAAAACTTTTCAGACATTTATTTTAGACTTAAAAATGGCCTATCGATTAAAAATGTTTCCGACGGCAAGAATGTTCACCGGTTAGAAGTTATGATTTTTCTCCCGAAAATGTTTGGTTTTTCCCCCCTCCACTTTTAGTTAAAGTTTTAATTTTATAGGTAGGCGTAGCAGTAGTGCATTCGACTGCTACAACAGGGGGGCGCGGGTTCGATTCCCGCTCAGTGCAAATATTTGTATGCATGAATATGTCTATTTGCATTGGTCTGGGTGTTTCTATGTATAATATGTATGTAATTACAAAAAAAAAAGTATATAAGTATGTTTATCCGCATTCTGGAACCCATAACACAAGCTAGTTAAACTATGCTTACTTTGGGTCTAGAAAGCGCTGTGTAGAATGTCGTAGAATATTTATTATTTATTATTATTTATTATTCATGTATACTATGGGATAAAATTAGAATGGTTCGAATATCTTTCATGGAACGTGAAATTTTGAGGAAAAACTGATTTCACAAAAAGTGAGGCCCTACCGTCCCCTTAGGCCGGATTCCACCCGTTCACGAACTTAAACTAAGTTTACACCCAAGCAATTTTTGACCGCAGTTTGAAAGCGATCGGGGTAAAAATGCGACCGTGAGTGTGCCGCAAATTTTGGGAAGTGGAACCATGCATACATATATATATTTATATAAACTTTTTGACCAGTCATTTCGGACTCAGGGGGTCATAACTAGACCTCCAATAAAGAATTTTTTTTTAAATTCGACAGTAGTCAAGAAACCAATAGGTAGATCGATTTCATCGAAATCTACCTAATAACCAACTTTTAACACGCATGGTTCCGTACCGACTGAGAATACTAGTGTAAACAGACATACCTATTCATACTCACGGATGATATATTGTAAGCGTTATGATGCCCTTCAATAACTGTTGCAGCCAGTAAAGCTTAAATTAGCTGATTTCCCTTTATAAAATGGCTCGTTAACGCAAGAATGCTTTGATTACTGTTAGACGTCCATGAATCTGCAGTAATTGCCATATAATGAGTTTTTTGCAACAAATCCATTAATTTAATTTTCATTTTTAAGAATAGTTTTGACAGTTTGGAAGTTGCATCTGTTCTTCCTGGCAACGTACAGCGAGTCCAGAGCAGCAACGAATTCTTTAAGGCCCTTTCGTTCAGACAATCTAAGGGGCTCCATATCGATAGCGATCATTTTGACAAACAAATTATCTAGCATCTTCTTTCTGGACGAATTTGCATTATATTTTGCTACGTGTTGTTCAGGTTGCTTACGGTGCTCAAGATTATCATTTGGAGGCGTTGAACTATTCACTAAAACTTCAGGATGTTTTCTATGAAGATGATCCCTCATATTGGAAGTATTATTACAGTACTTGTACGAGGTCAAACTGAAAGTTCTTAGAACTGGCCACTTATAAACAATATAATAAAAAAATAATTCTAAAATTTGAAAATAGAACTCTTTGCCAATATTACTGAGTATATATTTCATTCATTTATCATTTGTTTTACGATTTGGCGGCAAATTAAAAATTGTCTGTGTCACGTTAACATGAATTTAACACGAGAAAATTTTCGTGCAATGATTTTTATGACTTTCGATGTCATTAAGTCAACAAGAAAGTTATGATAGACTACGATTGGCCTTTCACGATGAAGCCCCATCTCGTGCGACTGTTTACAACTGGTTTAATGAGTTTAAACGTGGTCGCACTAATCTCACTGATGATTTACGTGAGGGACGGCCTTCTACGGCGACGACTGAAAATAACATCTGTGTTGTGCGGCGTATGATAGAGACTGACAAAAGAGTGACCTATCAGCAGATTCGGACAAGCTTAGGCATCGGTATGAGTCAAGTGCACAAAATCCTCCACGAACATTTAGCGGTCAGGAAGCTTTGCGCCCGGTGGATACCTCATAATTTGACTGAGGCTCAAAAACTCCATCGTGTGGATTGGTGCCGTAAAATGATTGAAAGATTTAACGGAGGTGACTCTAATGCTGTGTTCGACATACTAACAGGTGACGAAAGCTGGATTTACTGTTATGATCCTGAAACCAAAAGACAATCTGCTCAGTGGGTGTTTCCTTACGAGGAGTTGCCAACTAAAGTGAAGAGAGATCGAAGTGCGGGAAAAAAAATGGTGGCCTCGTTCTTTGGAAGGATAGGTCATTTCGTAACAATTGTGTTAGAGGATCAAAAAACAGTTTCTGCAGAATGGTACACTACCAATTGTTTGCCACTTGTCTTGGAAAAAGTTCGAGAGAAACGACCTCGCAGTAGGATCCTCCTTCACCACGACAACGCCTCGTCGCACACCGGCAAGCGAACGATCGACTATTTGGCGACATCAAACGTTGAATTACTGGGTCACCCGCCGTATAGCCCCGACCTCGCGCCTTGTGATTTTTATTTATTTCCAAAAATTAAAGAAAAACTTAAAGGAAAGCGGTTTATGAATGCTGAAAAAGCGGTGGCTGCGTATCGCGATGCCATTGAAGAGACCCCTAAGGACGAGTGGGCAAAGTGCTTTTGCCAGTGGTTCCATCGCATGCAGCGGTGTATTGACGTGAATGGACAATATTTTGAAAAGATATAATAAAACTAATAACTAGCTAATGTAATCAGTTTTTGATTTTCTAAGAACTTTCAGTTTGACCCTCGTACACGCGCTTACATATTTTACACATTATTTATATATGTATGTGTATGTGTGTTTATATATTATAATTAGTTTTGTCAAAGAATGACCACATTAGCGATTTCTTTTGTTTTGAGTCTGAACTATTTGCCATTTAAAAAAAAAAAGTAAAATTTTGAGCGCAGAACGAACCGATTGCTAATAAAATAAACACTTCACTGGTTTTTTTGTCACCTACCTTCAGATTAATTTAAGGTAAGGCCTCTGTGGCGTAGCTGTAGTGCATTCGACTGCTACGACAGGGGTCGCGGGTTCGATTCCCGCTCAGTGCAAATATTTGTATGCATGAATATGTCTATTTGCATTGGTCTGGGTGTTTCTATATATAATATGTATGTATCTACAAAAAAAAAATAAAGTATATAAGTATGTTTATCCGCATTCTGGAACCCATAACACAAGCTAGTTAAACTATGCTTACTTTGGGTCTAGAAAGCGCTGTGTAGAATGTCTTAAAATATTTATTTATTTATTATTTATTTATAATATAGATTTTTGTCTTTATCACAGAATGACAAAAATTGCCAGATACAAATATTAAAACCCTAATAAGATTTGTATCAAACAAGTAATTATTATAGTCACACGGAAAACACTTGTACTAATTAATCCTTTACCTTGTGACTACTGACTATTATACTATATCTGCATTCTGTCAACAATACTATTGCAAATTCACGAACTATCGATTGTCCAAATAATCGATAGTATCGATACTATCGATAGTATTTCTTTCAGAACATTGATACTTTCGATATTATCGATAACATCGATAGTATTGCTCTTTTGAGCTTCTGTACTATCGATAGTATCGATAGTATTGCTCTCTGACAATACTATTGCCACCTTATTAGCAATCGATTGTATCGATAGTATCGATACTACCGATAGTATCGATAATATAATCGATTGTTATACTATCGTTAAACTATCGATAGACTATCGTACTGCTATCGATATTCGCCTATCGATCGGCAACACTACTTTGACCCCGTGGCCAACTGCTGTCGGCTCCGGGTAAGTTTTGAGATCAACATTTCCTACTTCTTTCTACAGGTGAAGACTTTCCAGCGGTGCAGCTTATTGCCTGCTAAAATGCATGGCTTAATATATTTTATCTACACCCATGCTTTAAATTCCTTTATAAAAGATTCTGAAACAGTTAGCTTATTGCCAACATTAATACATCCAATGTCCTAATAACCATAATATCATCCGAACGGGTGTTATAATGTTGTATGAAATTTCATAATAACACTTCTTTCGCTTTTTCAATCTCTTCCGCGCAAAGGGTTACTCATCAGACAGCCAAATTCTTACCGCTCGATGCGTGGAATCTGTATGAGTTTCAAAAAAAGAACTGCCATTCACGCGCGTTGCATTGCACTACCATAGCGGCGGCGCGCCGTAAAAAAAAAATTAAAGCTTATTCGTTCGAATTCGAATTCCCGCTATTTTTCTTCGCTATTATTTTTGCAAATTGTTTTTTTTACTTACTACAATGAGCGATTCAAGTTTTGATAACACACCTCCAGACATTTCGAATGCAGCAAAGGACATTTCTAACAAATTACTACCGGAAAAATCTAGAAAACAGTATGAAAAGGCGTACCAAGATTTCATAAATTGGAAAATATCAAAGGGCAGTACATCATTCTCTGAAGATGTATTACTAGTTTATCATGGGTGTAGATAAAGTCTTGTATGCAACTGTATAATTACGTATTAAAACACTCATGTGATACTATTATCACACTCACAGTTGCATAATAGTTATTTATGCAACTGTGGTATAATGAGGCGTATTAAAACATGAATGGGGGTTTATCACACGAAGCGAAGCTGAGTGTGATAATAGTATCACATGAGTGTTTTAATACCTAATTATACAGTTGCATACAAGACTTTATCTACACCCATGATGTGTCCTCTATGAAATAGTAAGTAAACAAAACAATTTGCAAAAATAATAGCGAAGAAAAATAGCGAGAATTCGAATTCGAACGAATAAGCTTTAATTTTTTTTTACGGCGCGCCGCCGCCGCCGCTGTGGTGGTGCAATGCAACGCGCGTGAATGACAGTTCTTTTTTTGAAACTCATACAGATTCCACGCATCGAGCGGTAAGAATTTGGCTGTCTGATGAGTAACCCTTTGCGCGGAAGAGATTGAAAAAGCGAAAGGAGTGTTATTATGAAATTTCATACAACATTATAACACCCGTTCGGATGATATTATGGTTATTATGACATTGGATGTATTAATGTTGGCAATAAGCTAACTGTTTCAGAATCTTTTATAGAGGATTTATAGCATGGGTGTAGATAAATAACTATTATTTTATACTGTGTGCTATTTCAGCCTACCTATTTAATGCCACGAGGCCGATGACCCCTACGGTCAGAGGTCGCGGCACCAGCTTGTGCTGCCTATTTATATTCTTTTTAGTTATAGCTTCTAGCTACGCTGCATTGCTGCTGGGAGATTCTCTTCACCTGCTATTTTAGCGGGTCACTTGGACGTAATTGCCTGGTGACAAACTGACCCGTACTTTTTCTATTTCGAGCGAGGCACACCAGCGGAGACCCCGGCACGCCGGCAACATCTAGCCCGTGTCCACTAGCTAAGTGCATACTACCATCTTTGCACAACGGACTGAACAACGCCACGGCAAAATATTTATTACGAATCCATTCCCTGAGGTTCATTTACTCAAATACCTATTATAAATTCATGTAACGTTCTATATCACCGATTATAATGTCATAATATATTGTAATCAACCTTTTATTTATCTCTGGTCGCCCTAGCCAGTAGTTAGTCTCAAATACATTAATTATTTAATTAAATCTTACAGTGCATAAGTCACCCTTAAATTTACGTAACTTCATTAAAAACCCCCATAAAAACGTCACCGTTACACTTTTTTAGGTCAATAACTCATTTCAATACTCAACAGCTTCCAATTTGTGTAAGCCAAATCACTTTTACAATATTATATAGTCTGCAATATCTTTAAAATTACGACCAGCAGTGCTATTCTCCAAGGACCACAGCCTTGCGCGCAGCGCTGCGCTCGTCGACGAGCTCGCAAAATGCTGCTTTGGATTTATATTTTATTTTATTTTAATTTATGATTTAGATTTAGATTTAGATTTAGATTTAGATTTAGATTTAGATTTAGATTTAGATTTAGATTTAGATTTAGATTTAGATTTAGATTTAGATTTAGATTTAGATTTAGATTTAGATTTAGATTTAGATTTAGATTTAGATTTAGATTTAGATTTAGATTTAGATTTAGATTTAGATTAGATTTTTGATTGATGAAATCTAAATCTAAATCTAAATCTAAATCTAAATCTAAATCTAAATCTAAATCTAAATCTAAATCTAAATCATAAATTAAAATCAAAATCAAAATCAAAATTAAAATAAAATAAAATATAAATCCAAAGCAGCATTTTGCGAGCTCGTCGACGAGCGCAGCGCTGCGCGCAAGGCTGTGGTCCTTAGAGAATAGCACTGCAGGTGAGATAGAGGTCAAACGTGAGGCTATCATGCATAAAAAAATAAAATATCTAATGACTTAGGTTAGCTGTTGAGGGCTGTTCGGAAGCTTTCCACGTGTCCCTCTGATTAGCAGAGGGCACAGTGGAGAGCAAGTATGGGGGCCATCTCGAAACCAGAGATGGCCCAGGGTCAGTCGGGGTGCGAGGGATATGCTCTATGGGTAACCTTACACCCCGGCGTCTTAAGACCCGAGACGGCGTGCGGTTTTAGTCGGTGCAAGCCCGACATAACCCCCCCGCTGGAGACCCCCCGCTCTCCAGCGGGGGCGGTATCCGAAGGGATTTCCGCACGAAAAAAAAAAAAAAAAAAAGGTAGGTACTAACCTCATAGGGGTGTGTGTTGGGTAACCTCCTCGAGTGTCGCTCCGATTCCGATCCCGCTGCAGTCCGGGGGGAACGGAATCGGAGCGGCCGGTACACCCTGGGCGGCGGTCAATGGCTTCCCCTTCACCCCTTCATATGGTTGGCATTGATCGTCGGCCAATACCCAACGTGGCGGGAACACATCGCTCTCCGTACTCCTCTGCTTTCAGAGGAGACAGGATGAGCGATGCTGTTAGTGGTGAGATGGCCCAGGGTCAGCCGGGGTGCGAGGGATATGCTCTATGGGTAACCTTACACCCCGGCGTCTGAAGACCCGAGACGGCGTGCGGTTTTAGTCGGTGCAAGCCCGACATAACCGCCCCCGCTGGCCGGCGGGGGGGTATCCGAAGGGATTTCCGCACGATAAAAAAAAAAAAAAAAGGTACTAACCTCATAGTCAAGAGCAGTGTTGTTATGGATATCCATATCCGTAACCGAAACTATCGGATATCCGAAATAAAAAAATATCCGTAACCGTAACCGAATCCGAAATAAAAGTTTCGGATAGTTTCGGATAGGGCGGAGTCTAACTAAATAAAATACTACAACTCGTACGAATTAACTATGCGATTCGCTGGAATGCGACACCTCTCCCGCTACCTAATGACGACACAGCGCGAGGTACACAGCTAATTCGTACGGTTTATACTTTCTTTATAGTAAATATGACACGTCGTGACAAGTTGTTGTTTTTTCCCGGCCGGCAGACCATCGCGCGCCGGTTTAGTCGTCGTAACTTTAGAGGTTATTGTGGGATTACGTTACCTACGTACGATGTAATTTATTTTACGATTACTTATTAAAGGTGTGGTTTCTTGTTTTATTATATTATTATATTATGTGGTTTCTTACAGTGTTGTTATGGATATCCATATCCGTAACCGAAACTATCGGATATCCGAAATAAAAAAATATCCGTAACCGTAACCGAATCCGAAATAAAAGTTTCGGATAGGGCGGAGTCTAACTAAATAAAATACTACAACTCGTACGAATTAACTATGCGCTTCGCTGGAATGCGACACCTCTCCCGCTACCTAATGACGACACAGCGCGAGGTACACAGCTAATTCGTACGGGTTATACTTTCTTTATAGTAAATGTGACACGTCGTGACAAGTTGTTGTTTTTTCCCGGCCGGCAGACCATCGCGCGCCGGTTTAGTCGTCGTAACTTTAGAGGTTATTGTGGGATTACGTTACCTACGTACGATGTAATTTATTTTACGATTACTTATTAAAGGTGTGGTTTCTTGTTTTATTATATTATTATATTATGTGGTTTCTTATATTATTAGTAAACAAAATGTCAGTGACTGGAAAAATGCGTCCTAAATCTAGTTTAATTTGGTCATTTTATGATGAAGTGAATCTAAATTTTGCAAAATGTAAACAGTGTGGGAAACAATTTTCACGCAAAGGAGGTGGCACTACTTCACTCAAATTTCACCTTAAATCTCAACACAAAGATAAGTATGAAGAATTGTTGTTGCTAGAAAAAGATAACCCACAAAAACTGACAAATTCCCAACAGCTGACACCTTTACAGGAGTGTAAAAAACAGTTATCAATAATAGATTCTTTGAAAAATAGATCTGCTTGGGATGACAATAATACTAAACAAAAAGAAATTGATCAATTAGTGGCTGAGCACTGTTGAACAATATTGAGCCTTTGTTGCTTGTAAAATAAAGAAAAGAAAGAAGAAAATTTTAGTTCCTTAAAAAATTAATATCCGTAACCGAAACTATCGGATAATCCGAAATAATTTAATATCCATAACCGTAACCGAAACCGATATAATATTTTACCAATATCCATATCCGTATCCGGATCCGAAATTATATATCCATTACATCCCTGGTCAAGAGCTCATTAAGGTAATCAAACATTGGGTATCTCATTAGCTGTAAAACTTTGTAATTAATTATCCAGTTATAAGGAAAACATAATAATCTCTAGTAATTAGTGCAGTATTACCCAAATGAGAGTAATACAAAACAGTAATACCCTCATTAGTCAATAACAATAAATTGTGAAATATCGAACTCGTATCTTCAGTTCGTTTTGAATATTTTTACTGCTAACATCTGATAACACCTTGTAACCTTTTGATTGTTAATAATGGAAAGCGTAATTACAAACTTAGATTTGTTTGTTATTCTGAGTAACCAGGATACTACTTCTTTCGATCACGAAGTATTGTTCAATTAACTCGCTATTCGACTGGGCTCTAGCCTTTCTGATGAAGATAGTGTTACTGTGAAAGAATTTTGTCGAAACTTACACGGGCAGTTCATAAGAGATGGTTGCGACCCCACCGCAAAAGTGAAATTTTTAAACGTGATTACTCTGATTGGCATCAGGCAAGTATTGACTGGCCAAGTTTCGTGTAACCCTATTTACTCATTCAAGAACCAAGTGATAATATTGTTGATAAACCAGGACCATCTACGTCAAAGCTGACATCGACTTCAACAATGATGACCCCAAAGAGACCTCGAAAACCTTTTGAAGATCTAGGTGCCAAATAGGAAAGAGACGATCCGACGAACATGTAAGTGAAGATCCTATTGCATTAGCATACTCGGCATCAGTGCTTTTGCAACGTTATGGTCGTGATGATATTGCAGATGTTATTGAATATATGCTGAAACATTCAGAAGCAGCGAACAAATATGAAATAAGTTATTAAAAAACCATCTTCTTTAGCCATGTTTTCATCAGAGAAAGCACTAGGTTTGCTACTTTCATAAAAATTATCGAAATTTGTTCCGCAAAGTGATGTATTGCACATCACTTTGCGGGAAACAACAATTCGACAAGGTTTGAAGGATATAATATATCCGTCTTATTACAAAATACAAAAAGCTAAGCTGCAGTGCTACCCTCCGAAGACATTTGTGACTATAACGGATTCCTCAGCAAAGATTAGATTACAAGCATTACTAGATTTAACAGTGAACAGAATTCTCGAAAGTCTTCCTGGTACTGATGTCATACAAGGCAAACAATTGATATTAACATCAAAGTGGGGATTAGACGGTGCATGCCCCCAAAGTAGATATAAACAAAAAATTACAAGTGAGCAAGATTTTTTTGCAAAAGAAATACCTATCGTAATAATGTTTACGTTTTCTGTTACAATATGAATTAAGCTTTCAGGTAGTAAACATATTTTTAGGGTACGTAGGTCGATAAAAATAAAATAAATCATTTAATTTTGCCGAAAAATTGATCACAATGTCTTTTACACATAGCTTATCGTCTTGATTTCAAGAAGTGGTCTGCGAGAGGAGAAAATTATCACGAGTTATTACAGACAAGGAAGAAACTTATCCAAGATAGATTTAAAGAAGATCTCAATCTTTTGATTGACATCGTTAAGCAAGGATCAGGCACAACTTAAGATGGAAACACAGCGACAAGATTTTTTGAGTTTCCTGACAAAACTGCAGCGATCACTGGATTAGAGAAGACCTGCTGATCCGCAGGTTTGCTGTAATTCTGCAGAAGGCTTACAGTGAATTCACTTTATCAAAAACACGTGCTTATGAGTGGTACAAAGCGTCCAAAAGAGGTTGAGATGTGATGGAAGATTTGCCTCGCTCTGGTAGGCCATCAACGTCTGCAACTGAAGTTAACCTCGCAAAAGTGAAGGAAATAGTGACTGAAAATCCTCATTCAACTTTGAGAGAGATAGCCACCGAATTTTCTGTATCTCACGAGTCGATTCGCACCATTTTAACTAATCATTTGGGTATGAAACATGTTACCGCTCGGCTAGTCCCAAAAGACCTGAATTTTCTATAAAAACTCAATCGCATGAGAGTCGCTGAGGACATGCTAGAACGAGTCAATTCCGACCCAACATTCATAAAATGCATTGTTACTGGTGACGAAACGTGTGTTTACGAGTTTGACATGTAAACTAGTCAACAAGCTTTGGAGTGGCGCCTTCCAACTGAACCGAAACCGAAATAAACACGCCAAAGTCGATCAAAAGTCAAAGTCATGTTGACTGTTTTCTTTGACTATAACGGTGTTGTGCACTCAGAATTCTTGCTGGATGGTCAAACGGTAAATAAAGAATATTATTTGAGCGTTATGCGGCATTTAAGAGAGCTAATTCGACGAAAAAGGCCAGATTTTAGGAAAGAAAATTCTTGGATTTTGCACCCCAGTAATGCGCCTTCGCACAAGGCCATCCATTGTGAATGACGTTTTGATCAAACACTCAACAAATACCATCGAGCAACCACCATATTCACCAGATAGGGCTCCAGCCGACTTCTTTCTTTTCCTAAACTTAAATTAACACTTTGTGGCACACGTTTTCAATCGGTAGAAGACATAAAGGAGAATTCGCGGCGAGAACTGAACTCAATTACAGGAAACAGCGTTTAAAAAATGTTTTGATGATTGGATTATTCGTTGGCGTAAGTGTATCGTTTCTGAAGAAGCATACTTTGAAGGTAGGTAATAAAATAAATTTGGATGAATAACAAATATACAAAATGTTTGTTATTAATAATTAAAGTTTGGTAAAATAATTTATTGCATTATTGATATTTTCCCGTTACTTTCTTGACAGAGTAGTATACCAAAATAACCGCCGAAAAATATGTGGCACTATATAATTGGTATTATATATCGTCGACCGTTCACAAGTTACGTATCCATGGAGGGGATATAATAGCAGAAAATGCCATTGTGCCAATTGGGTGTCTTTCGGAAGAAGCTTCAGAGGCCCGAAACAAAGATTTTAGGAGGTTTAGAGAACATCACTCGAGGAAGAAGAGCAGACAAGCATCTAATGAGGATGTCCTCAATATGCTTATCCTCTCTTCTGATAAATATTATATCTAATAGGTTAAATAATTTGTCGTTATGGTAAATTTATTTATAATTATCTGTATTGATGTACTTCTAAATAATAGTTTCAAATCATTCGTTACATTTTGATTAATTCAGTTATAGGTTTTTTAAATGAATATGATGACGTGTTTTTTTAAATCAAATGCGTTTTTTATTTACGACGGCTTTTAATCCTACAATTCCACGATTAGAATTAGGTACTAGATTTATTATTATGAGGAATACCACTTCGCACTGAATTTATTTTTATGATATCTTGACTATTGTGCCTTGTGGTGTAAATAATGTTGTTACACATAGTATTTGATGCATTGTTATTGACTATTTGAGGGTATTACATACCTTTATACATTTATTTCAATATGTGTAGCAAGTTCCACCAAGTACCATCAATCAATTAAAGTATAAATAGAGGGTATTACTGTTTCGTATTACCCTCATTAAGGTAATACTACTATATTAACGCATACCCAGATCAATGTCTTCTTTTTAACTGGACAAGATAACAGCTAATAAGATATCCAATGTGGTGATTACCTTAATGAGCTCTTGACTATGAGGTAACTACCTACCTAAGTCTTTATATATTTTTTAGGGATTTTCTTTAGAAAAGCCCTATTGCTAAGGAGTTGTCGTCGACGTCGTCGTTGCCAATTATCTGTCACGGTTTTGGGTATGAAGGTGATGAGCTATCGAGTTGCTGTTTTCGGTAATAGATTCGTGCTGGGGTGAACCACTGCAAGATAAAAAAAAATCGCAAAAAATCGCAAAAAAAAAAAAAAAAAAAAAAAAATCGAACATCCCTTGTATTCGGCTGAGCTCGTCTCAGGAATTCAACTTGTTATGATATCTTAGACTATTTTGGCCTATGGTGTATATAATATTGTAAAAGAGATTTGGTTTACAAAAATTGGAAGCTGTCGAATATTTAAGTAAATGGGTTATGAACGTAAAAAAAATATTAAAATTTTCGACAATAAAAAAAAAATCGGAAGTGGTACTGTAGCGTCCGGGGGTTGGACGCCACAATACCTCGTGTTGATGAAAAGATAAACACAAGGGTTAAACTTTAAATTATCATTTATTGAAATAACAAAGGTTCCTATATAGGAGGTTTTTACGCGAATATATTTATATTTAAACGAACTGTAGGGAATCGCGGATTCTGCTCAGGGATTGAGCCTACATTCAGTACACTTGTATCTTCTCTTCGGACCGCGGGCGAGGGCGGCGCCCCAAGTCGCCCGCTCTCAGCAGAATCGTCCGCCAAGCAATTGTTTTTCTTCCCTCGACTTATTTGAATCAAAAGAAATTATTTTTAAACTCTGACACATGATGGCCAGGTTAATGAACTGCAGTGATCGAACGAGGTCGGAGCACTACAGTACCTACCTCAATATGAAATATGTAAAGAATCATAATTAAATATAGTACTATAATAGTGTGTAAGGATATAACGGCCAACCGTGCGATTACAGAAATATACGCATTTTTCATGTTTCCTCCAAACAAAATTTTCTTTAAAAAATTATAACTCGTTAATTTTTACTGATGTTTTCATTGTCTCATATTATTTTTGTAGCATAGTATTGATCAACCGAATCCATTTCAATACAAAAAGTGATCATTGATAATTTAAGTTTCTGTCTTCGAAACCCGATTTTCGATAACAATCCGATTCGATCGATTTCCGGAACAAGCTAGCAAATATGCATACGTTCAAGGTACTTACCTACACTAGTTTATACCATAAATTTTATCCTTGTGAAAATAAGTAAGTTCTAGCGAAAGTACTACCCGTGCGCTATAAGTTGAGACCTGCGCTCTCCGCCCACTGCCCCTCGGTCCCCCGTGACGTACTGTCCGCAACGCCATTTTTTCAACACTACTTTAGTATTTCTAGTATATTATCTAATAATCTATGTTTAGTATCATATTGTCTATGTTTAGTATCGTACTGGCTAACGTCACGTAACGACGACGCGCTCTGAATTTCGTTTAATGTTATTCGTTTTGTTGTTATAGTTTCTGTTAAGTTTTGTTGGTTAGTTATAGTTTCTGTTAAGTTTTGTTTGGATTTGTTATAGTTTCTGTTGAGTTTGTTTTTTATCCTTTATTGTTAAAATGAAGGGTTAAACTCTGCATTTGCTCTGCATAGTGGAGAAAGAAACCTAGTGCTTAACGTGCTAAAGTTTTTTGAAAACGAAAAGCGTAATAAACAGTTTTGTTTACCCGTTGACCAGGTTGTAAAAAGAACCTGCATGGCAACGGGAGTTTCTAAAGCCACGCTGATGCGTATCAAAGGCGAAACCAAGCGCTTAGAAAGCTCTTCACCAACACCCGACCCATCTACGGTGGCGGGTGAAATTACTGGTGGTAGAAATTTGATGACATAAATTTTGTCACAAAATTCGGCCGGGTGGGTAGAGTCTGGCTAACGAAAGCTGGCCCCAGAATATTGGCGGCAAATTTAAAAAATACATGCATGACAACACTAAAATCATACTATGAGAATTGGAATAACCTACTTTGATACCTGGCAATTCATTATTAAAAATATCATATATATAGACTGTATAAGAATATTATGTTAGGGAATATATAGGTGTTGGTATATGAGGTAAATATGGGCAGAATCCGAAAATAAATAGGGAAATAAAATACGATAATATTCCACACATAATAACTTAGTTTTATTCATCATAATCAAAATCAGATTCTAACATTTCAATGCCAAAAGATTCATCACTGTCACTAGTTTCGCTGTCTCTAACATTTATAATAAAACTTTCTAAATTTTCTTCTGTTATTTTATCACGTTCTTTATATTTATTTTCAATATGTATCACATGATCAGTCATTTTCTTCCAATCCTGAGAACTTACGTTTTCAAATGAATCTTTAATTATCTCTTCTAATGCAGCTGTAGTAACTGCAATATTTTTGCTAGCCACTTTACGTTTTGCCAAACTCCAAACAAGCTCAATCGCATTTAGATCACAATGGTAGGGTGGAAGTCTCAACACCTCATGACCACATTGATTTAAAATTTCATCAGCTTCATATTTTGGATTAGGCATATTTCGTTTTACAATACACAACAGCTCTGCTTTCGTGTGGTAGTCCTCGTATTGAATTCCATTATCACGAAGCCATTCTCTTATATTACTTTTACGCGTTTGTGTGTTAGGAACCTTATCTATAATTACCGAATAACATAACATAACATAACATAAACTCACGCCTATATCCCCGAAGGGGTAGGCAGAGGTACTAGCACCCACATTTCGCCAGTTTATGTTTAGGTCCCAATGTAATAGGTGGCGAGCCTATTGCCATTAACCGGGCACTTATAAGCCTGCGATAAATACACACATAACTTCGAAAAGCATCGAAAAGTCATTGATGTGTGCCATGGTAAAACCTGGGATCGAACCCGAGACCTCGTCTCAGCAGTCCATTACCCATACCACTAGGCTACCGCGGCTGAATACCGAATGGTAACTAGCATTATCCATTATAATTACACTTGGTTCTTCCAAATTTGGTATAAGTTTTTCTTTAAGCCATTTATTAAAATTTTCAGCATTCATGTCATGGTGATAATCAGCATTTTTTGATTTAGTACTAAACACTAAGAAAGAGTTTGGTACGGGGCCTTTCTCTGATCCTGCATGAACTATAATGTACCTTTTCCCGGTCGAAACATTTTCAATTGCACCACTAGTTGAAGGACCTTGCCATGACTTCTTAGGCTTGTAGTTTCTATGGACATAAGTCTCATCTACATAAATGATCGGCTTGCCTTCTGCACGTTTTCCTGCTACAGTTCTTAAAAATCTATGTCTCCAAGCAGATATGTCATAGCGTTCTATTAATACAGAACGCTCATTTTTATTCTTTTTAAATTGATAGCCATTGGCTAATAACAAGCGGCGCAGAGTTTCTCTGCATCCGTTAAAATCAATACTTTCTTTTAACTCCACCAACAGTGTCCTCAGTGTAGGAACTTGTTTTTTAACTATATAAAATTCAAACGAAATCTTGTTACGCATAGCATCTATGTCAAAGTTATCTAGGTTAGACACAGTAGGTTTCCGTGGACGTTTCTTCCCCGGGGTACTCCAGACACCTTCATTTACTGCACCTTCCCTTTTTACTCTTTTTAGTGTTCTGACACTCACTTCTGCAAAGAAGAAATACGAAATATGTAATTAATTCTTGGTATTAGTAAGTAAAAATGCAAAGGTTTTTTTCGGCATAATTTCAAAACATCAGTGTATAGTAAAAACTTACCAGTCATTGAAGCTATTTTTTCTAAGTACTGATTCTGGGTTATTATCCTATCTTTCTGCTCTAATTCAGTGAGATTTTCAATAGTTCTTACTATTTCATTAACTCCTTCGACATCTTGCAGATTCTCTGTTAAAGAAAGGTAATCGTTTTAAAATTAAAATTCATTATGAGTATACGTAAAACATAGGTGATGTTATTAAAATGAATTATTGGTTGACTGATGCGATATACGAATGAATATAATTAGTTTTATTCAATACATAGAGAAGCGTAGGTAACTTATTTGGAAGGATACGTAAATTATAAATCAAAATTTTATTAGGACGACTCACTGGATAGGTAGGTGTTTAAAGTATCAAAATAATATTGTCTACTAACCTATGAAATTCAACACCACACGTAGACAATCTTGTTTTTGTTTAAACGCGGCATCACGCTGTTGTTGTATTTCGTTGAACTTGCCAATCATGCAAAACAACATATTTCGTACACCACTTTTGATAGATTTGTTCATTTTAAGCCGTAATTAGAATCACAATTTACACAAACGCATACAATTTGTAAACAGAGTTAACGAACGACAACCTTGTCAAATTGACGTTGTCGTTCATACAGAGTTGCTATATAAAAAGTTCGCAAATAATTCCAGGGCCTACTTTCATTAGCCAGACTTTACCACCGTGCACGATTGCAAAAAACCCTCCATAGTAATCCAATTTCGGTTTGATTGCGTTCAGGGGTATATGCATAGCCGGGCAGGGGGGTTGGGGTCGCAGCACTAGTGGGACCGTTGGGTGTCACGCGGTGCTGCGACGACAGTCCTCTTTTGATGAGGCCGTCAAGCTGAGTGCCACCATTGTTAACATGGTACGTGTATGTAATGGTGACCCTCTTTCCTGAGACTTTGAGGTGAAGTCAAATTGACGTGTCCTAAATATAAGAAAAAAAAAATTGTCCACTCCGGGCAGAAAACGGAAACCGAGGCGTAACAGAATCCAATTGGACGATTTTGTCATGTGCGCCTTGCAAAATATTGTGGACAGTTTTTACACGGCTCTGAAAGAAATCCCCACATTACTTAAATAAAATATTGGCTGTGGCTAAACAATACCTTAATTTCCAAGGACAAAAAACTTACCTAAGAAAGCTCCTGGTAGAAAAATTGGGCTACAAATTTAAAAATGTAAGGACGCTAGACATTTCCCGGTTCAGAAACCAGATATTCGAGCTTGGAGAGCAAGGTACCTTCGACGGCTAAAAGAGAACGACTTAGGTGCCACCAAAAAACCTGTTTTTATGTCGATGAGACGTGGACCCACTCTCACTACTACACGGTGAGCAAGTGCTAGCAATACAGTACCTTTTTTTTTATTTTTATTTTTTCGTGTGGAAATCCCTTCGGATACCCCCCGCCGGCCAGCGGGGGCGGTTATGTCGGGCTTGAACCTACTAAAACCGCACGCCGTCTCGGGTCTGCAGACGCCGGGGTGTAAGGTTGCCCATAGAGCATATCCCTCGCACCCCGACTGACCCTGGGCCATCTCCGGTTTCGAGATGGCCCCCTCGGGTTTGGGAACCACGGTGTCCCCGTCTTGCCCCGGTTAGGGGGAGGGGCGCTAGTCGCCCCACCGTCCCGGCCTGCTCCTGCTGGGGTGACAGGCGGCCTCACCTGCCACCCCCAGGCCTGCGCTCATGGAGGACGGAGGTCGTTGAGCGACCTCCGGCGCCTGAGTCGCCTGCGACGCGCGGCGAGCATGTTGCGGGCTCGGTGGGCCGGGAGTGTTCTGAACCTCTCCCGGGCGCGCTCCGCCATCTCCTTCGCGAGCATCACATGCTCGCAGAAGGAGGTGGCGGCGGCCCACGCGCTCGCGCTCCGCACCATTGCCGCAATCATGCTGCCGAGCGAGAGGACTCCCACCCCGATGGCTGCCACGAGGTCACGCCTCGGTGCCTCCCACGCCGGGCAGTCCACCAGCGTGTGCAGCCCTGAGTCCTCGCTCGCGTCACAGTGATGACACTCAGGCGTTGGCTCCTTCCTGATCCGATGCAGGTGGTCCAAAAACACCCCTTCCCGGAGATCACCTGCGTCAGTCGGTACGAGAGGCTTCCGTGTCGCCTCTCTAGCCAATCCTCCATGATGGGCCTTACTGCCGCTATTGCGGCGTGCCCTGCGCTTGGTCGCCCAAGTCGTTCTTTCCACTCCACCAGGATGGCCTGGCGGAGCTGGGACTGCACGGCCTCGATTTCTCGATGCTCGGGGTTCCGTCCCTGCTCCCGCGCCTCCTTTCGCCACTGGTACAGTTGCGAAAGGGCTCTCGCCTCCAGGTCCCATGGCGGAGTTCCGGCAAGGAGACTCGCCGCCTCGAAGGAGATCGTGCGGTAACCGCGGATGACCCTGATCGCCATCACTCGCTGCGGAGCGCGCAGCATCCGCACACTTTCGGCCTTCAGCAGTGCTATTCTCTACGGTAGCTCGTCGACGAGCTCGCAAAATGCTGCTTTTGATTTATATTTTATTTTAATTTTATTTTAATTTTGATTTTAATTTATGATTTTGATTTTGATTTCGATTTCGATTTCGATTTCGATTTCGATTTTGATTTTGATTTTGATTTTAATGATGATTTTGATTTTGATTTTAATGATGATTTTGATTTTGATTTTGATTTTAATGATGATTTTGATTTTTAATGATGATTTAGATTTAGATTTAGATTTTTGATTGATGATGAAATCTAAATCTAAGTCCAAGTCCAAGTCTAAATAAAAATCAAAATCATAAATTAAAATCAAAATTAAAATTAAAATAAACTTAAAATAAAATAAAATATAAATCAAAAGCAGCATTTTGCGAGGTCGTCGACGAGCTACCGTAGAGAATAGCACTGCTGAAGGCCGAAAGTGTGCGGATGCTGCGCGCTCCGCAGCGAGTGATGGCGATCAGGGTCATCCGCGGTTACCGCACGATCTCCTTCGAGGCGGCGAGTCTCCTTGCCGGAACTCCGCCATGGGACCTGGAGGCGAGAGACTTCGGATGTGCTCTCCGAAGTCCCATCGGCCGTCGAGCACGAGCCCCAAATATTTCATTTGGGGCTTGATGCCGATGCGATTTCCTCCCACGATGAGACTGGATCCCTCGGGTGGCTTGCTCCGAGGCCCATGACAGAACAGGGCCTCGGTTTTATGCAGAGCCACCTCGAGACTCAGCCACCGGATCCGCTCAACGACTTGGGCAACCGCGGTCGTGGCTTTCAGGGTCGCTTCGCGGTACGTCGCCCCGCACGCCGTCACGAGCGTGTCGTCCGCGTAGCATGTGACGGCGGCACCGCCTACGAGCTCACCGCGAAGCACCCAGTCGTATCCGATGTTCCACAGGAGCGGCCCCAGGACCGATCCTTGTGGAACACCGCACGACATTTCACGCCGACCAAGACTGAACTTATAATAAATTTGCAGTACGATACCTCATCAAGCGAGGACTCTAGTGTTGATGAAGTTGAAGGTATAGCACCACTCAGGAGTGACTCTGATTAACAGATTTTTTAATAATAAGAAATATATAATGTATGTATACCTTTTTTTTTTTTTTTTTTTTTATCGTGCGGAAATCCCTTCGGATACCCCCCCGCGTGCCAGCGGGGGCGGTTATGTCGGGCTTGAACCGACTAAAACCGCACGCCGTCTCGGGTCTACAGACGCCGGGGTGTAAGGTTGCCCATAGAGCATATCCCTTGTTATAATTTTAAAAATAAGTACCATTTTCAGTCAATATTTTCAATCATTATTATACGTTATATGAGAATCACTTTTAACCATAAAATAAAAAAGAAGTTTCAAAGCAGTTTTAACAGTAGAAAGCCAAAACAAGAATTGAATTGAACAAAAGCAACAACAATAAAATAGGGTAGAAAAGTCTCGGTCGGAAGCTTGTTACGATTGTTTTTGTGCTAGTTTTTGGGTAGTAGGATCTTACTCCATAAAGTTGAATGGGTGTGTCGGACTTGAAACGACTAAAACCGCACGGTGTCTCTCGCATCAGCCATGTGGTACAGGGAATTTGGTGTGCCCGAGAGGAAATCCCAGAGACCCCGACGGGCTCCGGTCGCCAGCGCTGGTGACCCCAAAGCTTTGTTGGGATCTAATCCACCTCACCTAAAGAGAGGCGAGCGCGGAAACACGACGTGCCGCCGCCACTCTGGGTCTGCTTCTGCTCGGGCGACGGCTAGCCCGAAACGTCACCCCCAGGCCCGCGCTCATGGCTCACGCAAGACGCTTTTTTATATAAGTATTTGTTTAAGTTAAGAAATGAAAATTGGCCAATTACGGTCTTACGGTCAGACAACTCTTCATACTACGAGTTGTCTTTAGAAAGCACGTACTTAAGCTTATCATATGACCAGAGTATATATAGCAGAAAACGCCGCTCGGATAAGGTGTGTCCCATGATCCTACACAAAACTACATTAGCAAAACGTCATTATACCATCATTAGCATCCACCTTTATAATAAAATTAAGAAAATCATTCATATTTACCCTTTAAATTTCCACCAATGTAAGTCAAAATTGATAACATTGTTCCAAGAGCAAAGTTACACATACTCAGAGGAGCTCTTGCGATCAGAACTTGCATAATCTCGTAGTGAATGTCTGCACGCAGTAACACAAATTCGTTCTATGGTTATTAAGAGTTACGCACACACACAATTAAACACATGCACACAGCACACGTAACTATATGAAACACGCACACTCCACAACTCACACTGACTCACAAAAGCTCACTCTTAACGTGGCAATGTATTTTCAATCATTCTTAGTTATATTTAGTCCGTCAAAATGACTGCACCCTGATCAGGCAGGGTGCAGTCATTAGGTAAGCTGAGTGGAAGTCCAAAAAGTAGTGGCCATCATTTTCAGAGATTGTCCCTAAAATGGTGGCCCCTACCTCGACGGCCTCAACAGATGTTTTGTCACGCCCCGCTTAGAGCCCAGGATTGTAGGTAGAAGGGAACACGTGTGTGGGTAAAGCGTTCCAGTGCTTTATGGTACGAAAAAGGAGTCACCAAACCGCTTGGTTCGCGATGGTATCGATTGCACTGTAAGAGGATGACACCTAAGTGTCGTTCGGGACAAGAAGGGAGAAGGAGGAATCAATTGGAATAGCTCATCGGAACATTCATTCACTTTTATTTTTTTCTTTTCTTAATCATCTGGTTCCCATTAAAACAGGTATAGGTACCTAGTTTAGGGACTCAGAAATCAAAAATCCACTTTAAATCAGCGATGCGAGGGCTACAGCCGTGCTGTTTGGGATTATCCTTAACCTACCTCTAACACAGTTCCTTACTAGCACCGGATTGGGAAGGGCTAGTCTTGACGGCTGTTGCGGCTAGACGTATTTGAAGTATTAAAACTGTTATTTTTAGTGGATACATGTAATTGTTTTATTACCAATAAAGTTCATCTTATCTTACGTACTTTACGTAGCTTTGGTACTGAAAATAACTGTAATACTCTGGTTAAACCACCATGGAAGTGATATTTTGGGTGATGATACTTAATTGAGGTTTCATCCAAACAGTGGAATGAAATAAATATCCAATATCAAGATATGTAACTGGGAGTAGATCAATAAAACAACTGCAATTCAAGCACATACAGGTTTATTAAAAGCTTGGCTTTCAACTTCACAAAAGCTGGCTGATTATATAAATTTTACAACACATTTTTGTCATCCGACCATGACTGTAAACCTTCTCTTAAAATATTATTCAATCTTACTGAAAAAGAAATAACTCCTTAAATGCTTTCCATAAACCGCGTGTCAAACCTATTCAACATTAAGATGTGAAATACCTAAGTTACAAAGCCTTATCTTAACATCATTCCATAAATACAAAAATAAACCTAATTTGTGAAAATCTAAACAGCTATATAGTCACTTGCATTGTATGATCACTCCAGATATATCAAACACGGAAGCAAATATTATTGTGGCCATGTATTTTAACATGATTTTGACTTATTAATTAAGCATTTTTTTAAATGTGTAAATGAAGAAGAATAAGTAAGTACTTTCCCTTATTAATACTATTTCTAATTACAAACCTATAGTAACAATTTCAATAATGGGTCTGGATGATCAATAATAATCAATGGATTAACTGCACAATTAATATTCACAACACAGACCTTTAAACTAACGCTAATATCAGCATGAAACCAATAGGTGCCAGAAAAGAAAAAATGTATTCTACTTTATAGTTTTCAAATTTTTGTTGGAATGTCCTTAAATAGTATTTTAATACTCAATTGCACTCTTGAAATCCTTTGGTAATTGATTGTGCTTGCCACAGAGCTCCCAAGCTTTAAAATCATCACATGAACGAAGATTTTCTACAAAACATTCCACTCCCCTCATAAAAGGTAGCATCATTTCATCATTGATAATTTCTGATAAGCGATGCAAGAATGCAACATTCTTGGCAAGGGTATCCTTAATTTTCGTTGCTAATGGACGCTCAGTGCATTGGACAATGTCAAGCTGTAAGAAAATAATGCCCATTAATCATAATACTCCTCAAATTAATAATGGTCTTGTTGAGGAAGGGTTTTAGGCCTTGGCAGCTATGTTGTTCCTTTAGAGTCCTGAACACAGGTCTGATATGTCTACTCAATCGACTAAACTAAAACAGTTCCTTGTGCCATACTTTGTGTTGGAAATAAGCTGACCATTTTTGCTAGTTTTGTATGCCATTGATAGCTCAATGATCACTGGCCTGTAAGATGGCAAGCAGGCTCTATTCTCAATTGGGTAAAGTTGTAGTTGTTGAATATTGTAGTCATGAATATAAACCTTAAAATCTTACTTTTTCATCAACAGCTGATCCAGGTAAACCCAGGTAAAGATTCAGACATTCCTGTAAACTCTTTACCTTAATAGGCAGACAGCCCTTTTTGTTTCTTGTGATGAGTAGGTCACCAACCTAAAATCACACATAATCCCAATCACTTATAAATTATGTGGGATTTTCACAAATTTAAGTCAATATTTGTAAAAATTTACTAAGACATTTAACAACTAAATCTTCACAGAATAATTACCTGAGTATCAAATACAGAGGTCAACTTTACATTGTGCTTATGATACAGACAATCTGATATCTTCCTGGAATCATGTACAATCTTCTTGGGTGTTTCACTTTCCAAAAGTTTCTTTAAACCAGCATCAAAGGCATGGTATTGCATTACTTGTGTGTCAAATATATAAATCTGTTGGGATGTTGATAAAACTAAGAATGGCATTTTACATTTTCTTCCCATGGTTGCACCGTCTGTACTTACACCAATATAGTTACAATGGTTTAAATGTTCCAGGGCATCATGAAAACTGTTATCTACTTGGTTGATACACATATATTTCTTGGAAATCTTTATGATATCTTCACATTCTCTCTCTGATATTTTTAAATGCTTTTGTTCATTTGGCTCTATAAGTTTAACAATGTCTCTTATTTCAGAGTCATAATAGTGAAAAACACCATCACTTAGGTTACCTTGAGGTAGTTCTTTCACGTTATATAAAGATATTTTGGATTTATCGTGGGTTATTCCATAAAACCGGCCTTCAAATACTTCACTGTTCTTAGTGTGAACTTGTAACAATTCACCTTTCATGTATAAGGTATCCATTTTATAAGAATTGATATGGGAATGGTTTATATATATGGATATGGGAATTTAATCTTTTTTAACGGGCTTGCTAGGTTTATCAGTTTCAGCTTCACTGTATGCTCTATAGATATAAAGACCTAAAGTTACATGCAGAACGATAACTGCTACTACAGCCGAGTAAACACTGCTCGTAACCGGCTCCAGCCGAAGAACGCCATCGAATAAGACAATCTTGGACACAAGGAACGAGAGCACGGGTACAACAATAATGATCAAACAGTATTTTATTACCGTCCGAAAAACTTGAAAATCGGCTAGATCCTAAAACAGATAAAGAAGGTTGTGGTTAAATGCATATGAAATTAAGCACATATTTGAGGCATATTTGTGTTTATGTTTTATATCAATTCCAACTTACATTTGCACGTCCTTCAATCATCATAAAATAAAAAGGAAATAAATTAAATTAAGATGTTACTTGCAATAACGCCAGTCACAAGCTTCATCAATCAATCATGTGTGTACCACAGGTGTGTACAATCAAGCACAGACTACTAAGGGATACTTCCGTCAGGATATAAACTATTCTGTGGCGAAACTATACTACGTATATCAAGTATCAACCAATCTGCATCAGTCATACGAAAAAGAATGAATTGAACTAATGAATGATTTTTTTGAATTTTGAAGTAAACCAAAGATAAGAAGAGTTTGAATGAAGACCCATGTGAATCATTGAAGCACGAGGACAGAAGGGATAAGAGGACCTATTATTAAGACTCAATCTTCATTCAATACAAATAACATAGTACACGAGTAATAAACATCACTTATACTAATGAGAACCAACAGATGCTCATCGGTTTTATCTTAACACGGTAAACTTCGTTCTGCCTTAGAAGCAAGTACCTAGCTATAGGGGGAGATAAATATAAAATGTCAAAGATCATGAAAATCAATCTAACCAGACTTTGTTTGTATATATAGATAACAAATCTTTATATTTATAAATGAATTGCTGTTCGTTAGTCTCGCTAAAACTCGAGAACGGCTTGACCGATTTGGCTGATTTTGGTCTTGAATTATTTGTGGAGGTCCAGAAAAGGTTTAAAAGGTGAATAAATATGGAAGTTGTTATCGATTGAGGCAGTACGAAGTCTGCCGGGTCAGCTAGTTATGAATAAAATTATATTTTAAAATCAATGACAATGATTGTAATACATATATACCTATATACGATTTAAATGTAGGTATTGTACCCATCTGAACTGAAACATAACATTTCTTAAATATTTAATTTTTAATTGCTGGCGATACGACTATTTTGAAATATTCGTGTCATTAAATAATAGGTGTTGTTTGCTTTGTGTTTAGCACTATTAACACTTTCGCTGCTTCACGGTACTTGCACATGGAAACACATTATAAATACAATGAGAGTATTGTAGAAATAATATATTAATACACATCAGTTACAAAGCATATAAATATTTGTAGGCCATGTGATATAATGCCATATTATGTTAGAATTTCGATCATGATTTTACTTGCATCAAATAAAAAATAATTCCCTTTCAAAATTTGCAGCATGTTAAATATTCAATGTTATATTTTATTAATATTAGTTGTAAGTATTTCTACTACGTATTTATGTTAATTTATAATGAGTCTAGGATAGTATTTTAATCTTCGATAAATTATAACAGCTTGCATTCGTCCAACAGATCGGGTCAAATTGTACTTTACTTGATTTTAACGAAGTTCAAAAAAATATTTTACAGTGGAAGAACCAGAACTTACTCAATTTTAGCGAGGTTTGAGCCCATGTATACTCTACGAGATATTATTTATAAGTGAATAAGACATGTAAAGTTGATATTTAATTCGACAGATCGGAGTTGCACCCAACGGAGTTTTCGACTTCAGTGACGTTAAAAACAAAATATTACAATGGAAAACCCAAAAACTAGCAGCATTATGTCCTTCAAATGGGTAAGTCCTGTAACATTCAATTCATATACTTAACTGTTTGTAGTAGTTCTGATGGTTTAGGCGTAGGAGCCCTAATTCTCAAAATGGCAATGGAGTCGCAAAAGGATTAACTCTCAAAATGGCAAATTCTCTGGAAGCCTAATTCCTTGAATGGCCAACTCTCTAAAAGCCTAATTCTAGCAGCTCACAGATATGAGGCAATAAGGACACTTTCACACAGACCCCTGAACTCTGAGAGGTAGGAGGATCATGAAGGCCACTAAAATGCACATAAAATATCAGTTATAAGTTATACTATTAAAAGTATATGAAACTCAGCTCCTCTATTCTGCTCGGCTAACAGTAACGGATCCGTGAATATTCAATCCTCTTCAACAGTTTTACATACATATAATTTAAACACACGTAAATTTAAACTATACTATTTAAATATACTAGATAAAAATGTATTCGCAATTGATGTCTCGTAGACATTAGAAAAAAAAAGTATTTGAATCTGATACAAAAGTGCCACTGCGTCAACAAAGGAGTTGAATCTAATGGAGCTTGCATTGGAGATGGAAAGTCCCGACAGTATTAATGTCATCTAATTTTAAAAGAAAATAATTAAAGAAAACAATTTGAAAGCTTTAAATCAACATATCGAACGAAAGTAAGGCCAACGCTTATACTGGTCGTTTAGTCTAGGAATGACTTATTCTCGGAATGACTACTGAGTCTATAATTGACCAACTCTTGGAATGTACAATTCTAGAAATGACTAATTCTACAAATTACCAATTCTAAAATTGACTGATTCTATAAATGACCGATTCTACATCTACAATTGACTGAGAGATTTGAATAATATTTAACTTTATCTTGTATAACAAGAGCTTTGCATCCTGATGCAAAGGTAGGGTATAAACAAGAAAGAAAAAAAAAGGGGTCTGTTATTTTCTTGTGAGGTAATTATTTATTTATTACATAGGCATTTTACATTTTCTTATTTCTATTTAACTAAAATCTAATACATTTTCAAGAGTGGCTATATTGTTTTAATATTACAGTCTTAATTTATATTTTATATACTTAACCATGAGTACAAACAGACCCGGTTAGGATCACTTCGTTGTCTGTCTGTCAACACCTCTCAGTTTTTTTTCAGGAACGCGTAGAGGTATCAAGTTCAAATAACTCAGATCTGAACGCCTGAAGTTTGATTTTTTTACAGCTTCATGTAAAAAATCTAACTTCAATGCAATCAAAGAATAGAACCTTTAATGTAGCAAATTTAAACAATTACATCACCTATTGGGCATGTCCAGGTGTCAAGACGCAAGGTCTTATAGCACAAGTAAAGGGAAAAGTCTGAAACCGTAAATATATATTTACGCACATCGCAAAAATCAAACTGTATGTCTCTCTGTCAAGACCTTTTTCTCAGGATTGATATCAAATAATCTGGTCTGCAACCCCTGGAAGCTATGAAAAAATCATGTCTCTAGGTCAACACCATTAAAAGATGTTGCCGTTTATGCAGCATATTTAGATAATGGAGGGGAAGGGAATCAAAACATTTAGGCCATCCAATATATCCGAGCTATCTTTTTCAAGTCCTCAGTTCATTTGGCTGGGGTGTGTCCCATCTCACCTTTTGTATAGGTACCAATTCGAGGTCTCTTGGACTTGTTTGAGCCCGGTAGCGACGTTTTGTCACGAAAAGTCGTAATTTGCGAATTCCGTGGTGAGCGCATTAAGTCTTTGATTTACAATTATGTCAAATTCAAATGATATTTCTTTTTTTTAATGTCTGCGACAGCGATTGTCAGTCTGTATCAACAGAGAAATGTATATATGGTAATTTTGTGCCCGTAATGGTAATTTTGCAAAGCTGTATCTAACTGATATAATATCGCTTTAAAATAAGCTGAGTATCTTTATTAGTTTTTCACCTTATAAATAAGATATATAACAGTTGATAGATTGATTCAATTCATGATGGACGATCGGTGATGTATTTCTCCCATTGATGTCAGGAGAAAGCATGAGCACCTTGAAGTTCTAAAGTTAAGGACGATCGGTGGTGTCTCTCCTCTTTTACGATAGGGGAAAGATATGTGCGCCTTGAAGTTCCTAGTTTGGGGGCCCGACTGAGAAAGCAGTTCAGTTAAGGACTGATGCATTTACGGCTGTGTTGCTGCTTCGTTGTAACGAAGCAGCAACACAGCCGTAAATGCATCATAGGTATGTGTGTATGCTTAGTTTGAGACTAAGCCGTAACAAATTATGTGTATAAGTCAATGATCTGACTAGTTAAGATACAAAGCTACTCAGTTAATTCCATTCATTTGGAATCAACGGTCATTTCTAAGGTTACATGTGACTTCATCAAACATCTCTCTACTAACCTGAGCTGTGTATATCTGAACTTTCTTAGCAACACGATATCGATATCATTTCGTCAGCTACATTTCATAACCCAGGCTTTAAAGGTGAGATATCAATGTAGCTCACGACAGGCCCATCGGTCAATCGGCAGATGTGACCAGCTCAGTTTTGGACTAGCCCCTTCATCAGTTTGTACGGAACCCTCAGTGCGCGAATCCGACTCGGACTTAAACGGCTTTTTTATTTTCAGGCATTATACAATTTAAGAATTTCAACTCACTGATTAAACAATTGCATATATTTAGAAATCCTAATTATTAATAGTATAATACATATACATATAAAACATACAAATAACCCAATTATAGAAAATATCCTATTATGATAATATTAGCCATTAAGAGAATTAGGCTTTTAGAGAATTGGCCACCCAGAGAATTAGGCTTTTATAGAATTAGTCCTTGTAAGAATTAGGCTTTTCGAGAATTTACCATTTTAAGAATTAGTTCTTTTGTGACACTGTTACCATTTTGAGAATTAGGCCTACTGTGCCTTAATAGTTCTCATGGTATGGCATACAGTATTCCAACTAGCACTGAGAAGTACATTTACATTACGTTTCATACCTCTAACATGAGCTATGTATTAGGGACACCTACGAAGATTTTGAATTTTATATTTCTTTCTTATAAACTGCATCCTCCTAAGGCAAGGACAAAAATTCTTAGGCAGCGCAATTTTGGTAGTATGAACTATGATAAACTTCGTGATGACGCTGTCACTATCGACTGGAGCCCATTACTTGCTTCGGAATCTATTGATGACAAAGTTAATATGTTTTCTTCGAATTTGATTGAACTTTTTGACACGCATGCGCCGGTGCGTGCAATCAAAATGAAGCATCTACAAGCTCCTTGGCTTACCGATGCCATTAAGACCATTATGGCGAAAAAAGCTGCAGCGAAATACAAATATAAGTGCCGACCAACCTCCAATAATTTGGAAAAATATGTCGCAATACGAAATCACTGCAATAAGGTGTGTAGGGATGCACAACGCCAATATATCCATGTCTCCGTCGAAAACGGTGATCCATCTAAAGTATGGTAGTTTTTGAGAACCATAGGAGTTGGAAAGTCAAGAGAAGATATTCCTCAAAACGTTGACCTCGAAGCACTTAACCAGCATTTCTCATCTTCGTCCAATTTTGGAGGGACTGCTAAAGTAAATACGCTTAACCATCTTTCGTCACTTCCAGCTCCTAACTATTCTCCCTTCGTCTTTGATCAATTCACTGATTGTGATGTTAAGAAGAGCGTAATGTCAATTACATCAAATGCTGTTGGCAATGACTGTGTCAGCCGTAAAATGATTCTACCCATTCTAGACCAGATCCTTCCTATTATAACTCACATTTTAAACTTTTCTATTTCTAGTGGCTTCTTCCCGTCTGCATGGAAGGAAGCACAGATTGTCCCCTTGCCTAAGAAACGTAATCCGTCTTCCTTTTCCCAGTACCGTCCGATATCTATATTACCTTTCCTCTCCAAAGTTCTTGAGCGTCTTGTACACACTCAGCTTAATGCTTTTCTCTTTAAAAATTCACTCCTAAATATCTTTAAATCTGGTTTCCGCCCTGGACATAGTACCATTACAGCCTTGGTGAATGTTACGGATGACATAAGATTAGGCATGGAGAAAGGAAATCTAACAGTACTTACTCTATTGGATTTCAGTAATGCTTTTAACACAGTGGACTTTCAAATCCTACTAGGCATACTGCGCTCGATTAACATATCTCCAACGGTGATTGATTGGTTTCACAGTTACCTGTCTGGCCGTCGGCAACGTACTCGCATAGATGATTCCTTTTCTTCATGGTGCGATATAACAGTCGGTGTGCCGCAGGGTGGCGTTCTATCTCCATTACTTTTCGCCGTTTTTATAAATTCCATTTCAAAACAATTACTTTCATCCTACCACCTTTATGCAGATGACCTTCAAATATATACGCAGGCGCCTTTGAGTCAGCTGTCTGAAGCATTTGCTATAATAAATATGGACTTAGAACGCATATGTGAATGGAGCAACAACTATGGGCTTCAGGTAAACCCCGCAAAGACGCAAGTCATTGTCGTTGGAAGCCCCTGGATGATGTCACGCATTGACTATACACAGCTGCCCCAAGTTATTTTCAATGGTTCTCCTATAGAAATTAGTGATAATGTAAAGAACTTAGGTATTTATATTGATAACACTTTGTCCTGGGGTCATCAATTACAGGAAGTCAGCCGCAAGTTGTTTGCAGCTGCAGGGTCCTTGCGTAGATTGCGAAACTTGCTTCCAACTGCTACCAAAACTGCGCTTGCACAAACCCTCTTACTCCCACTTCTTGATTATGCCGACGTCAGCTATCTAAATCTCACCGAGGAGCAACTTGACAAACTTGAGCGTCTTCAAAATTTCTGTATTAGATTTATATTTGGTTTCCGCAAATATGATCACGTATCCGAATTTCGTAACAAACTCAAGTGGCTCCCAATTCGCCTTCGTCGGAATACTCATATACTTTCTTTATTATACAGCATATTGTTTAATCCTTGTACACCCCTTTATCTCAAAGAACGGTTCAAGTTCCTTCGTGACACACATTCAAGATTTCTGAGGTCATCGGAAAATTTGAGACTGAAAATGCCAGTGCATTCTTCAAGATTCTATGATCAATCTTTTACTATTCAGGCAGTTCGCCTGTGGAATGAACTGCCACTACATATAAAGAGAGCACAGTCATTGGTGTCTTTCAAAAATATGTTAAAAGTTCACTATTTGTCCATCTCCCGTTAGGTGACTATATAGTTAGTATAGGTATATGTATATATTTTTTTGTGTTATATGTATTGGTATACACTTATAATGTAATATATTGTGTATATGCTTAAAATATGACTGATTTATATGTAATTTTTGTTTATTTATCTATGTATAATTTATTTTTCTTCTTTTTCATTGTTAATTGTACACTGCCCTTATCCATCTCTTTTGATTTCTATCCATCCAAAGGTTGCCTGGAAGAGGTCGCTGTTAGCGATAAGGCCGCCCATTGTGCATTTATTAACTTAAGTCGAGTATTATTTATTTATTACTACTTTTATGGTGTACAATAAAGAATATTTTATCTTTATCTTTATAATAATATTTGATGTAGTAAACTTATTACTTTACAGGGTACAACTGCAAAATTTGTTGAATATTGTATGCAGTACATCACAACCTACCAATGTGACTCTAAGGGATGCTTGCATCACATGCTTTTCTCGAGTTACATCGATGCCTGAGGTCTGTCTACTAACCACTAATTATAAATTACATTTATTTTCTTCTTATAAAATACGAGAACATAAAGTTTAAATGTGAATATTGTGTATACCAACAGGGTCCTCAAGAATTAAATGCATTAAGTGTTTGTGCAGTGCAATATTTTACAGGTGCATACGCAACGTGTGCCACGGCTCTTATGGTAAGTCGATAACTTACTATATGTATCGGTAAACATACTAAATACTGTTAATCACCAAATTTTATTTTTGTAGGCTTTATCAACGTCAGCCCTAAATGTACAACCATCTGGTTGTTTTATGGGCTACTGTGATTTTGTACGGTGTCTTAGAAGAGCTAATTCAGCCAATTTAGTAAGTAGCTAATAAAGCCAATATAAATTAGCATCAAACTTGTAGTTCTGGTTAAAGTTATCTACTATTTACTTAGGTACTTTGTTTCCGTTATTTCAAACTCCCATGCAAACACATGAAATCACTTATAATCTATACTTACTATAGTGATATTATAGTAAACTATAATATCACTACATATATAAAACTAAGTTCTCCGGTGCGTCTGTCTGTCTGTCTGTTTGCGGTAAACTCAAAAATACTGCACCGATTTTCATGCTATATTTCATCAATGGATAGAGTGGTTCTCGAGGAAGTTTATAATATATAATTTGTCAAGTTTTTTTATACATTGGCTAAAATATAATGATATTTGTTGGAGGTGTAAGAAGAAAACCAGCCAGGGAGCTTTCAACGAACACGCTGCTTAAACCCTTTGAGATAGAACAAAATTATATATGGTAGCCCATTTATCGGCTATATTTCATCACTGTATTACTAAGGAGAGCGGAGTAGTAATAATAAATGTCAACAAATCGGGTAAATTTTCATACAATTGTAGAACTAATAAATTACGGACATGTACAGGATAAATAGGTGCCACAGGCGCGAAGTATGCCACGGGCAAATCCGTGGGGAATAGCTAGATAGAGAATAAAAGCAATGCTTACGTAATACTATTTAGCTAATATTTAGACACTATACCTACATATACTAATCAAGGCAAAACTTGCCAAATGAATTATCGTATAGGTATTCTATACATTTAAATATTTTACAGATTACACAGTGTACAAGAGAAGCAAGAACAGGTGTAAATATTACATTAGACGCCGACAACGTTAGATTCTTTACCAATGTAACATCTTGTATATTGGCAAAATCAAGGTGTGGTACTTTCAATCCAATAACTGGAGAGCCTCAAATACCAGGTTATACAACATCGGGAACTAGAGTCAGTAATGCACTTCAGTTTTCAGAAACCGGAGAATTAAGAATTCTAGCTTTTTCTTCTAGTACTCCAGTTACCAATTCGTTCTGCACTGCGTCCCTAAATTTAACACAGTCAACTTGGCTCACAAATGTATGCTAGTTGCTCTTTTTTCATACAGTTGATTATACGCCACCAAAAGGACAGAGCCTCTAATAATAAACATGTAAAACTATACACTTATTTCTTTGGCCTTGTGTACATATTCGGTAATTAAATATCTATGTTAAGTTTATATGATGTGTATGATTTACAACTTACTATTAGACATAAATTGTAATAGGTTAGACAATATTGGAAATAATTAACTACATACCTTAAATATTGGATAGTAAAGTATTGTCAGATGACTATTACTGTGGTATCTACGTTTATGATCACAATATGCATTGATGGTATATTGAACTAACGGGCATAACTAGCGCGGAACTAGCTATTGAAGCGGATGAAACATTTTAATACTTATAGGGGCAATGAAGCACGCCCAAACAAAATCAAGCGTCTATGAGCGTTGACTTGCTATAGGTCGAAGTGATGGAATATCTGTATGTCACTATAATAACTTACAGTGCTTACGTTATGGTTAGCTATGTCTGGATCCCAGGTCATTCAAGGAACATCGAGATGCAACACTGTTTAGTTTAATTTTGGTTTACTAGGTTCATATAATCTTAAAAAAAAACACCATTGATTCTTCGATCATGTCTTCGATAAGATGAATATACATATACATATATACACACACGTTCTTCCCTCTGGCGTAGGCAGAGAACCCGCCATCTCAAATGTCTGTTCTTAGTCCTTGCACACTTCACCCGAACTTTCTCAACTGTCATTAAACTTTTGGATCAATCACCGTGAGCGTGAGTCTTTACTTTGTAGTGGTGGAATGTACCTTTACCTGTCTGTCGCTGACATGTGTCAGTTGTCGTCAGCGATTGACAAGACAAGACAACCATAATATTACTTACTCTGTGATGTCAAATGTCAACATTATCAACATTGTGAACTGATAGTTTATTTCTTTTCGAAAAGTTTATCCTATAAATAAGCATTTTCCATGATAAAAGTGCATAAGGGCACTAACGGACGGAAATATTTACAATACAGTAAGTTCTACTGATTATGTTACGTATTTAGAAGCCAGAATAATTCACTTTTATGATTGTTTTCATTTGCCCGGTTCTTTTATTACAAGAATTTGGTTGGGCTTAGTATAATTAAAGTGTTTTTAACGACCTTGAATACCTATTGCAGAATGTTACTCCGCCGCGTACATTTACAATATTATGTCTGTAATTTTTCAAACAACTACTGCTGTTAGGTTAAATGACTGGTTACCCAGTCACATAAAATAGGTAACAAGCTGAAAGTAAAAAATTAATGAATGAATTTGAAAATTTGTATTCTTCTATGTACATATTTGAATAAAGAGAAACAACATGGTTTCATAACATTTGTTTATTATTTATTTTAAAAGTAGAAAATATTCTTTTATGTACATATTTGAAAATAGAGTAACTACATGGTTTCATAACATTTGTTTATTATTTATTTTAAAAGTAAAAACAATCTGAATTTATTTTGAAAATTATATCTTTTGTGAAACATGAAACTAGTCATTTGACAAATTGTAGACTATACCTACTGGTTTTTGATGGATCTACTTTAATTCTATTCCTGGAGATCTTTCCTTAATTTCAGGAAAATAATTTAGGATAGTTTTTCATCTCATATCATCATTATGTTGTATTTTATATCATCATCATGTTGTATTTTTCTTTAAATATATACTGAATGAAGTGTTTTCATTCTCGTGTTTGACTCTCTTAATATTATTGATAATTTAAAAGGTGTGAGATGCCTAAGCCCACCACACCTTTTCATGGTACACCTGCTGACGGACTGACGAGGCTCTGGCACTCTGGCAAAGGTGCATTGTTAGGAGATCAGACGGCAGTGGCTTTCAAATGTATTATCATTTACCAAATTACCCATAGCTGACCCTGGGCTCTGAGGCCTCAGATGTAACCAGAAGCTGTTTTATAACAAAATTATAAGCGGCGATAGCCTAGTGGCGTACGTAACGGTCTTCCGAGATGAGGTCTCGAGTTCGATCCCCAGTCACCCCAGGCACACACCTCTGACTTTTCATAGTTATGTGTGCATTAATAAATGTTATTTATCGCTCGTTTAATAATGTGCCCGGTAGATGGCAATAGGCTCGCCCCCTATTACATTGGGACCTTAACATAACTGGCGAATCGTGCCATTCGCCCTGAAGGGCGATTTCTGCGATTTCGGCGATAGAGATTCTGCGAATCTCTGCCTACCCCTTCGGGGGTACAGGCGTGAAGTTATGTTATGTTATTTTAGGTGAGTATTTATACAAAAGCCATATGTCTAATCTAATTTCTGCACCTATACTTACTAACCTGAGTAGATGTAGGTACCTAGTAATTGCATACCTAGCCACTTGTGGATTCTCTAAAGATAGGAACCGAGATCAAGTCAAAAGTATGCTAATGATAAGTAAAAGGAAAATTTATCATAATGATTCAACATAGCTTTGTACTTACAAAGCTATACTGAATCATATTTTGGAGTGTTTTATTATCAACGCATTAACTAAACTGCATTGTTTTGTCAATGAGATTCATTGACTAAAATGTGAGAACACAGTTTAGTTGAGCAGATATTCACTTATACTCTTTATTGAATTGAGGTAAAGAGGTAATTCAACCTATTTGCAAATAACAACTTAACTCATCTTACTTGTTGGAGTTATTCTAGTATAAAATTAATTATCAAGTTTTAGGTAGATTTCAATGAAATCGATCTACCTATTGGTTTCTTGACTACTGTCGAATTTAAAAAAAAATTCTTCATAGGAGGTCTAGTTATGACCCCCTGAGTCCGAAATGACCACTGGTCAAAAAGTTTATATATATATATATATAATATGTATGTATGGTTCCACTTCCCAAAATTTGCGGCACTCTCACGGTCGCATTTTTGCCCCGATCGCTTTCAAACTGCGGTCAAAAATTGCTTGGGTGTAAACTTAGTTTAAGTTCGTGAACGGGTGGAATCCGGCCTAAGGGGACGGTAGGGCCTCACTTTTTGTGAAATCAGTTTTTCCTCAAAATTTCACGTTCCATGAAAGATATTCGAACCGTTCTAATTTTATCCCATAGTGGTAGCAATTCTGTGGTTCAAAAACTCTCTTAACTAAACTAAAAATCACTAAAATTTAGTTTAGTGATGTCAAACGACGTTTTGTATTCTGAAAACGTATGACTAAACTATTATTAGTTTGACACAACCAAAATTAGCTTAGTTACTCAACTTAGTCCAAATTTGCTTATTTGGTATTCTGTTGTACGTCCTAAACGTCTAAAATTAGAAACGTCACACTAAAATTAGACGCCATCTAAAATACTGCCGACCAGTTATAGTGATAATTGTAATTTCGTTAAAATTTTTGTGGCAAATAACATTTTTATGATGAATAACATAACATAACTTCACGCCTGTATCCCCGAAGGGGTAGGCAGAGGTGTATTACACACCCACGATTCGCCAGTTATGTTAAGGTCCCAATCTAATAGGGGGCGAGCCTATTGCCATCTACCGGGCACATTATTAAGCGAGTGATAATTAACATTTATTAATGCACACATAACTACGAAAAGTCAGAGGTGTGTGCCCGGGGCGACTGGGGATCCAACTCGAGACCTCGTCTCAGCAGTCCGTTACGTACGCCACTGGGCTATCGCCGCAATGATGAATAACGATTTCGTGATTTTGGCTTTGGCCAGTCAAAGTCAAAGTCAAAAATCATTTATTCTGTATAGACCATTAATATGGCACTTACAAAACGTCAAAAAAAATTAATCTAATGCCGGTTCGAAACGCGGCCCTGTCCTGAGAAGACTCCGGCAAAAAACTCAGCGGGCTGTTTTTTTTGGTCTATTTACAAACATGTTTACTTAACCAAATTACAATATTTCATTTGAGTAGCATAGAGAGAGAGCAAACAGTTCATATCCAAGCTTGTTTGTCATCTAAATAGTCTTGCATTTTATAATAGCCTTTTTGGCACATTTTACTTTTACTTTGTCTTTTAAATTTATGAAGAGGTAGATTCTTCATTTCACTAGGAAGCTTGTTGTAGAAGCGTATACAGTTACCCTGAAAGGAATTACTAATCTTGTGGAGTCAACTATTACAAACCACAAGATTGTTTTTATGTCTAGTATTTACGTTATGTATATTACAAAGCCTTAAAAAATTGGAAATGTTTCTTCTAACATACAAAAGATTTTCAAAAATATATAGAGACACTACAGTTAGAATGTTTATTTCTTTGAACTTTTCTCGGAGGGAGACTCTTGGGCCCAACTTATTAATTGCCCGCACAGCCCGCTTTTGCAATACAAAGATTGTATTTAAATCTGCGGCATTACCCCAAAGGAGAATGCCGTAGCTCATAATACTATGGAACTGAAATAAACTATTCTAGCGGTATCTATGTCTGTTAAAGTCCTAATCTTTTTGACAGACAAATGCGGGAAGAATTCATTGAAAGAAATTTTAATTAAAAACATATAATTCGTTTTAAATAAAGCTATTTTTTTATACATATAATCACCAAAAATTATGTTTTACTTAAAGCTATTTTTATAATAAATAAAAATAGCTTTAAGTAAAACATAATTTACACAGTTTTATTTAGTAAAACATGTACACTACATGCTGCTAAGATCTCAGCAGCATGTAGTGTAGCAGCACTGCTGTCTCTCAATGCAGCAGCAATCACATCAACACTATGTCGAATAGTTTCTTGTAAGGTGCTATTGCTTTGGGGTGTGTTGGGTAACCTCCTCGAGTGTCGCTCCGATTCCGATCCCGCTGCAGTCCGGGGGGAACGGAATCGGAGCGGCCGGTACACCCTGGGCGGCGGTCAATGGCTTCCCCTTCACCCCTTCATAGGGTTGGCATTGATCGTCGGCCAATACCCAACGTGGCGGGAACACATCGCTCTCCGTACTCCTCTGCTTTCAGAGGAGACAGGATGAGCGATGCTGTTAGTGGTGAGATGGCCCAGGGTCAGCCGGGGTGCGAGGGATATGCTCTATGGGTAACCTTACACCCCGGCGTCTGAAGACCCGAGACGGCGTGCGGTTTTAGTCGGTGCAAGCCCGACATAACCGCCCCCGCTGGCCGGCGGGGGGGTATCCGAAGGGATTTCCGCACGATAAAAAAAAAAAAAAAAGGTGCTATTGCTTTCATGCAGGGCATTCACTAAGTTTTCATAGGCAGGAGGTCGTGAAGGCCTAGGCAAGATGCGGCGTCTCGGTACAATCCGATGGCGAATGGGGCCAGCTTCTGCCGATACACCAGATTGAGGCAGTTATGGCTGCTGTACCTCCTGAGGAGATTGTACAGAGGGCAGCAATAGAGATACAGATGGCGAGCTGCTCAATGTAATTCCCTAAAATAAATATTAAATTGTTCATGTATTTCAAATCAAGCAATTATTTCCTTGCCAAATTTTTAACTGATCCGATATGTCAATTGTGTCATGTGACGTCAAATCGGTCAAATTGACTTGCACATATTCCAGCCAGAGATAGTTTAGTTGCGTAGATAACAAAGAGGTTTACACCGGGTTGCCAGGCTAGTGATCTGAATAAAACCGTTTGTACTTAGCTATGACTAAGAAAAATAACGGTTTGTTTACTGTTTGATCTATAATATGCATTAATAATCATTTTTCGGCATTCTTAAAACCTAAGAATATAGTTTTTAAAGAATTTAATAATTCACTCTTTATCATTCATTCTAATTTTTTTAATAACGGTAACACTTTCATATTTAAATTTTGGTGATGTCAGATTCAAATTTGGTGCTGTCATATTGAACACCAAATTTAGTTCGACGTAACAACAGAATAGCATTCCCTCTAAATTTCTCTAAAATAAGAAAATTTTAGAGAAAAATTAGTTTAGTGATGTCAGCAACAGAATTGCTACCAGTATACACGAATACCAACAACTTTTAATTATAAACCTATAAGATTAAAACTTTAACTAAAAGTGGAGGGGGGAAAAACCAAAATTTTTCGGGAAAAAAATCGTAACTTCTAACCGGTGAACATTCTTGTTGTGGGAAACATTTTTAATCGATAGGCCATTTTTAAGTCTAAAATAAATGTTTGAAAAGTTTTTCGCTAAATGTTACCGTTTTCGAGAAAAAAAAAATTAAACATGTTAAAAATGTTACTGTGTTTACTTGTGTGTGTAAGCACAGATTAATAAATAGTTACTAACGTAAGTGTAAGTCCGTAGTTCTCTATATAAAATAATATTAATTGCTTCACGAAATCTAACTGTGCGTTCCCCATGCGGGAACGGATTTTTTATTAATATGAGGGTGAGTTTGATCAATCACTAAGCCTATTGCAGTCCACTACAAGACTAAATAGGTCTCTCCCAATGTGTGACATAGCACCCGATTCATCCTCCTCCACTTTCGTCATCCAGCCCATCCCGGTCACCCTTTACAGAAGCAATTCACAGTCCAGTGCGACAGCACATCAGCTCAACAACGTACGTTGAGCTGAGTTCGACTGATTGGGGACAGGTTTCTCGAGGCTCAGGGTCTCGAGAAATCGAGGCCGTGCAGTCCCAGCTGACCAGGTCATAGTGGTGGAGTGAAAAGAACGACTTGGGCGATCAAGCGCAGGGGACGGCGTAGTAGCGGCGGTAAAACCCGGACTGGCTCGAGAGGCGATACTCGAGGCTCTCGTACCTGCTGACGCAGGTGATCTCTCAGAAGGGGTGCTTCGGGGACCACCTGTGTCTGATCAGGAAGGAGTCAACGTCTGAGTGCCATCACTGTGATGCAGGCGTGGACTCAGGGCTGCACACGCTGACGGAGTGCCCGGCGTGGGAGGCGCTGAACCGGGCGGCCCTCGGAGTCCTCTCACTCGGCGTCTTGCTCACAGCGATGGTGCGGAGCGTGAGCGCGTGGGCTGCCGTTACCTCCTGCAAGCAGGTAATGCTCGAGAAGGAGGTAGCGGAGTTGGTCCGGGAGAGACATAGGTCTCTCCGAATCCGAGGAGCCCGTGAGGCGCAGAGGCGACTCAGGCGTCGGAGGTTACTGAACGACCTCCGTCCACCATGAGCGCCGGCCTGGGGATGACAGGTGGAGCCGCCTGTAACCCGAGCACATGCAAGCTGGAGCGGCGTCGCGATGCGCGCCCCCCCTCTGTCCGGGGACAAGATGATGAAAGTTATAAAAGAAAAGAGATAGTAATGGAAAAGAGACAGTGAAATAGTCAGTTCTTAGATTTATTTTCAGAAACAGATTTACCAAACTTGGCTTTTGTTGTTTTAGTTTTCTTTTTTATTTTCTTTGATGACTGCAGAGAATTATCTGAGTCAGAGTTTTCGGACATAACATTTGCTTTGGCATTTGTTTTCTTTGCTTGGATAGCAGTTGTAACAATAGCACCTTTTTTAAATCTCGTCTTAGTCTGTCTGCTTTCTAATGGACTTGTTTTCTGTGCTTGTGTATTTCGTGGAATATCAGTAAAACTCGTATTATTTTGATAGCAACTCTCCGACTTCGCATGTTTTAATCTGAAAAGGAATGATGAATGTATAGCCAGCAATCTTACTAGATCTACGTAATGTTAATAATCTACTACTATTGAGAATGTTATTGGTACTCACTTTCCCTTTTTCTTCCAAGGTTTAGGTGATTTGTTTATAGGTTCTAAGTTTTCATTCATAGGATTTGGCACTTTAAGTGTTAGTTTTTTGGTTTTAGTCTTTTTCTTCTTTTTCTCTTCTTTAATTTTCAGTCGTTCTTCTTCTAACTCTTCTAATTTTCGAGAACATGACCTATAAGGATAGTAAGGAATTGAGAGCAGTTGAAACTCCAAATAATGTGAGTATCATTATGCGTCTTATAAAAATAAAATAAATATAAAACAGTAGATAACCTTAACAAAGCTTCACTATCAGTGAAATACGAATTCATGGCAAAACTTGATATGCCCCATGACAGAGGCCCTTTCTCTTCATTTTGTACTCCCGTCCATATATTTCTTTTCAGAGAGCTCAATTTTACTTGCAGTTCTGAAGGTTGACTATTTCTGCTTTTCAAATCAGACAAGCACCTGAAATTTAAACAATCGATTTTCAATTCGTTTATAGGTGAATTAGATGATACTAACAACGTTAATATTTGTAAATGCGAAAGTTACTATGGCAGTCTGTCAATTCTTTCACTCGTCACAACCACAAACACACGACTAAACCTCTATAAAAATGTCTTGAGACCTAGGTAGCCTAAGATCTGGACGACGAGACGCGCGACAGTTCATCACCAAACTCAGTAGGATCAACACGGTACATCGCCCGTCCGCATCTTATTCATATTACAAGCTTTTATTAAATTTGCAAACCATTTTTAGAGTTCCGTAGCCAAATCGCAAAAAACGGCCACTTTTTTCCGAAACTATAAGAACTATGCTGTTGGAACTTGGTAAGTAGATGTATTCTGTGAACCGCATTAAGATTTTCACACAAAAATAGAAAAAAAATTCCCCATACTTAGAATTGAAAATTCTAATTTTTTTTTTATCAAACCCGTACGTGTTTGGTATCTTGGATAGGCCTTCAAAAATAATATTGAGGTTTCTAATATCATTATTTTCTAAACTTAATATTTTCCGGTAACCATCTGGCAACCTGGCTCTCCAACCACTCCTTCATGATCGGTCTCACCGCCGCAATGGTGGATTCCCCCCACCTTGGGTGCTCAAGTCGCACCCTCCATGTCTCCATGAGTTCCTGGCGGAGCAGGGACCGCTGAGCCCTGATTTCTCGGGGCTCCGGCCTATGGCCCCGCTCCAGCGCCTCCTTGCGCCACTGGTACAGCAGCGCAAGGGCTCTCGCTTCCAGGTCCCATGGAGGGGTCCCGGCTAGGAGACATGCCGCCTCGACGGAGATCGTGCGATACCCCCTGATGACTCTAACGGCCATCGCTTTTAACGGGCTGTTTAATACAGCCACGTTGCGGGCCGCCAGAGTCTCCACCCATACTGGGGCCCCGTACAGGGCCATGCTTCGCATGATCCCCAGGTACAGTCTCCTAGTGGGGGCGTTGGGTCCCTTAACGTTGGGCATCAGCCGCGATAGCGCGGCCGCTGCCCCCCTCAGTTTCGGGACCAGACTTCGGAGATGAGGTCCGAAGTCCCATCGGCTATCAAGTACGAGCCCAAGGTACTTCATCGTGGGCTCGATGCCGATGCTTACGCCCCCTACGGTTATGCTGGTTCCCGCAGGTGCCCCCCTCCGAGGCCCGTGGAAACACATAGCCTCGGATTTGTGGAGAGCCACCTCGAGTCCCAGCCGCCGTATTCGACCCACGACTTGAGCAACCCCTGCCGTGGCCTTTAGTGCCGCGCTTCGGTGCGTTGCTCCCCGCGCCATAACGAGGGTGTCGTCAGCATAACACGTTATGCTGACACCCTCGAGCAACGAACCGCGCAGCACGCGAGCGCCTCCCTAACGCAGCTCCAGGGTAGGGTGTTGAAGGCGTTGGCGATGTCGAGAGACACCGCCACCACCACCCCACCCCGCGAGACTACATCCTCCGCCAGGCGCCTAACGCGCATGATCGCTTCCACGGTGGAGCGCCCCCGGCGGAAACCGAACTGGTTGTCCGCCAGATCTGGCCCCACGTCCGTGAGATGCTCGACGAGGCGCTCTGCAATAATCCGCTCAAAGAGCTTGCACACCTCGTCGAGCAACACGATCGGCCGGTAACCGGATGGCTGATCCGCCGGCCGCTCCGCCTTCCGGATAAGGACCAGTTTCCCCGTCTTCCAAGCCTTTGGAAACTAGCCCCTTTCGAGGCATGCGCTAAAGAGCGCCACCAGTCGAGGCCCTAGTTCCTCCAGGGCCAGGCCAGGTTTTTTTTTTTATATTTTATATTTGAGTTGATTGAATGAAAGATAAATTGCGGTTTACGGTTAAAAAAAGCATTATTATGTTACTTGCTGCTACGGAACCCTTCATGGGCGAGGCCGACTCGCACTTGGCCGGTTTTTTGACCATTTGTTGGCATCCGATTGAGTTAAAATTTTCTTATTGGTTAGGCTACCAAAGGTTCCCCAAGAACTGGGTTACCAAATGCAAAAATATTTATTTAAATCGTACATGTATTTTCAGAGATTAGCGCGTTCAAACAAAAGAACTCTTCAGCTTAGTGAAGAATATATAATAGTTACTTTGCTGGTGGTAGACATCTAAATTGATGCCATGACGCAGGATTCAGTCTCGATTTCTCTGTTGTATCGTTAAACATTGACACGCTTCTCGGTCTTCTAGATTTGAACATTTTCTTCTCATTTTCTGAATGGCATGGCGAGTCACTTGTCTAAAATCAACAGAACACGTGGATAGGTATTTTTGTATCAAGTATAATTTTACGACTTTTCTAATATGTATTTATGTAAGTAATTGCACTATATACTCGTAACTAATTACAAATTGATCTACCCGTGATGTGTTGGAAGGGTCACATTATAATAATAGTTACCGGTGCTCTAATTATTTTCAGTTCAGGCGGCATTTTCTTTTTCCTTCTGGGTTTAACTTTCGTTGACGAATGTATCAATTTTTGAATTCGTCTCATAGGACTATGGTTTCCATCCGAATCAGCATCTGAAGACATGTCTGTCATTGCATCTGAAGTTAAATCTATTGTAGCTCGCGATACCTGCAAAGTAAAACTGTGGGTCTAATTACACCGTCAATCAATATGTATTTCATCATTATAGAAATTGTACGTCTATTACCTGCAAAGTTTCACGCTTCGTTTTCTTCCTTTCTATTCGTTTCATTTTCTCTAATTTAGGTCGTTGCTTTCTAGGTTTCTGAAACGTAAAATTATGTTGAGTATAATCATTTTACTATTTAACCAGAAAGCAAAGGAAAACTTGCCTCGCTTGGATTTTTGTTAATATCTGGAAATATCGGTGAAGGCGGTGGCGCAGGTTGTTTGGCTGTTTCCCTAAGACCAGCTTCCGAACTACTGCTCGAAGTATCTCCTTCGTCGCTAAAACGATTCATTTTGTAAACTTGGAGTAGAAAAAATAAATAATTCAAAATAATTTGAACTGAATACCTGGAATAGTCCGAAAGATCAATATTCGTTGGTTCATCTGCATTAGATCCTTCTTTCAATAATCTTGTAACAATTTTTGTTCTCAACCTTTCCTTACTAGGATCTTCATCATAGAAATCTAGCAGTGTTTCGCAAAATGTTCGCCCTAGGCTTTCGTAGTCTTGAACTGAAAAATGGGTCGACAGTCTACTGCCTAATTCAGATCCTCCAAAAGAAGCTTCCATCGTGTAACTGTTCGCTACTCCTAACATCCATACCACTACTCTGCCAGTGCCTTCTTTGCTACGTTGTATTCTAAATTTACAGTTCTCAAAAGAGAACTGCAACAGGGAGAACATTCAGGTTTGTATTAGTGGGCATAGGTATATAGTCCATTGAAATGTTACATAAGCTTTGCATTTTTTAGAGGATGCAATTTTATTTTTTGGGACATATGCGTACTCTAACAAATGCAATATGAAGTCCTTAAACTGTAACATTTCAATGGATAATATTACAAACACTAACATTGATAGCTGTATTTTGTTTAATACCTTGTCAGCTGCATTTTTATGCAGCATCAAAGGAAAAACTTGTTCTTGTAACCGTTTGTCGGAAGTTTTTCGACTTTCGCATCCATATATGAACACATTATGTTTGCGGGAATGTGCGTGGAGGTCAACGTACATAGCAACTCCACATTCCTCCTGTAATCTAATAAAATATATATGATAAGGATAGTAACATGATATTTAAAAGTATTTTAGGTAGTACAGTCATATACCTCTCTAGACACAAATGAGTTGGTTAATCGGTGAAGACGTCCCTTCTACTATCAACACTAGTCAACAGTACTGACAGAACGCTGCATGTCTAATAATTTGTCCTACCTCTTTTTTTCATTGAACTTTGCCGTCGACCTTATCCTCTGCAGCGCACCTATGGTGGTGGAAACTTTCAAAGTACCACAGCAACCGTTTATCTGATTACTTTATTAAAAAAATAGTATATTTCTTAGTATAAAACTGCGTATTTATGTAGCGTACTAACCTGCGTAACATGACTTTAGTATGCCAGACAGATGGGTATGTTTCTCGTATTACTGTCCGATACTGTCTATTCAGGTCCTTTCCGGTCAACGAACATCGATTGTTACCAACAATTACCTGTAATAATTTTAAAATTTTAAATCATGCTCTGCAACCTCTAATTTACCTACACAGTTTTAGTATATGCAAATCTGAGTCACCTACTCCATCTGGATTCAGCATGGGCACTAGCTTGAATATGAACTTTTCTCTTAACTCTCTGGCTTGATTCGAGTCCCCCGTCAAGTAATCCATGAAACCTTTCATCATCCAAGATGCAGGAGTTTCTCCGGGGTGGACTCTAGCAGTTACGACCACGGCTCTCTTTATCTGAAAAATGAATTACAAATTTCAATTGTAATCGTCATAGGACATAGCATGATGTCAATAATAAGAAGTACTAAACGTAAATTACCCTTTGTTCCATTTCGCTCGGATTTGGTGGAGCAGTAACGGTTAGGTAATAAACGTTATTTCCAGCTAGAGTTCGGCAAAGAAGTCTAAGTTTTGCATAAGTTGATTTAACTGGATGTGACTGTAATTTCGACAGGTATTCTTGAAGATCTGAGTATGTATAAGGGTAGCAATGAGCAATGTATACAGCGTCATCTGTATGCGGGAATTCAATGTTAAACGTTAATGTGTAACTTGGAAATTGTTCCTCTTCTTCGGTTCTGAAATCAAATGGTTTTTAACTTATTAAATGCATATTATGTCGTAAGAAGGATGTTCAACACCAGGAAATAACATCTACCTCGAAATTACTTTCAAATTCACAAATGGCAAATATATAGTATCAGATTCACAGGAACAAAACCCCTAAGGGCTCTTAAGCTATAAATATCCTCGTAATGGGCTTCAAAAGTTTATATTACTCACGTCGAATCATTTTTATAGTACGCGATGTTATCACCGCACCGCCTCCAACCGATCGAATGCAACTGTGCGTCCTTGGTTGAATATAATAGAGGTCGCATGCCCTCGTTGTATAAGCTTTCGGCTTTTGACAAGTTCACTATGGAAAATCTGTAACATTTTGCGTGTGTATAATTTTTTTTTAGTAAACAGTATGTAACGATGAGAAACCATGCAACGGCTATTACCTGTACATCGTTTGCTTTTTTGTGTTTGTGACTCTAAAATAAAACCATTGCATATGTCTATTCGTATAAAGATCAGTGCGGAGATGCAATTCGTAGTAGGCTGATGTTATTCGAATTGCTTTTGCTAAATTGCCACTTTCAAATCGAGATTCAAATCTTAGTTCATCTTCACTTCCGGTACTAGATCCAGCACTGGCGCACGCTGACAAAAATAAACGTGACCCTCCTACAGCGGAGCGGCTGAACTGGAAAATTAACAAATTATGAGCTAACCTTTTTTATACTAATGATCATGGATAGGAAGCATTTTACTCACATAGTTAACGGCACTCATTGGATAGTATTGGTATATTACAGTCCCAGCGTCTTCGCCGACAGGTTGTGGTTTCAACTCTTTACCTGACGGGACATAATATGGTTCTGGCGACGCAGGGCTCCACGTTAAGTGTTGAATTCTTTCCTCAATAACCTAACAGTGATTTATGTTAGTAATGTCGATCGGAATATTCTCTTCTTGAGGACTGTCAGGACGGACGTAACAGGTGATTACATGAACTGCCACGTTCCTGTAATCACCTGTCTCGGAGTCTACAGTAGTCAGTCGTCTGTCCGGCCGCCATTAGACAGATTTCTCGTAGAAGTCGGTTCTCGAGAACGCGAATGACACGTGGTTTGAAAGTAGCCTATGTCCCCTAAATTGTCTCGGTTTCAATTTTCAATATAGGTACAGGGGCTAAATCGCGAAAGGGAAACAAACAGACAAAAGGATAAATGAACTTATAATTATAAGCTTTATTCTGACTTAAGATGAGTTACTGACATATACACTGACTGGCAGTCATGCACGCAAACACTGATATTAATTTTATGACATTGATAGTATATTTTATTACGAGCTTAAAAATATTTATCTAATAATTTCATATTACAAACAAATTTCCTTTGAAATAAATTTAGCCAAGGTGCCCTTTTATATAGTTATCATTTAAGAAAGTGATGGGGAACTTGGTAGCCGTTCAGATCTTAACTCTTTTTGTAAGAAGTAAGATATATTATTATCTGTGAATAACGCAAATTATTATACCATCTGGGCATTAAACCCACAACACGTACAGCTGTCAAAAGTACTCTTCGATCCTATTTCTGTTATATTTGAAAGGTAATTTTTTTTGCTTCTGGAATGTTCTCCTGGGACGGGAGTGACCTATATTTCAGGTTTTTCGTTACGTTTGTCTACTCTGATCTTCAGATAGCACAGAGACAGTGAGAGGTGCGAGCAGGTTCAATTAATTAGTCTATCGCAGTCCACTATTGGACATTATCTTTCCAATGTACGCTCTAGCGGGTTGACTCTCTTTGAATTCTTTCAGAGACAGCGACACTTTTTGGTGTGCCATGCCAATTCACGGAGACACCGTTTGATCAGTGCGATTCCGATATAACTGCGAATTTAACTTTCAAATTTCTTTAATGGTTTGTATATTTATATTGCAATATGTAACCTAACTTGTGAAGTTTTCGAAATAGTTCTTTAGTTTCATTACACAACAACAGAAATAGTGCCCTGCTAGCGATCATTTGCGATTTCGACGCAAACTTTTTTGTGGTGGTTCTCTTATGCTATTATTTAATATACACACATCAAAAAGTCTAAGCAACATGCTTAATGTTACATAATTCTGCAAATTATGTTAGACAATTATTCTACTTTTTTACCATAGGTGGGCAGGTATGTAACCTTTTTGGTTCCAGATTACCTACTGGCTGGTTAGAAAAAAAAACTCGATTGTGTTTTGTTTTTTTTGATAACTAGCGGACCCGACAGACTTCGTTCTGTCAAAAAGATTTGGAATGTGGCAGTTTTTCGTTCCTACCTATTTTATAGCCGGGACAAAAAATCTCCTGAACAGAACCGTCACACTGGTGATAGGGCGGTGTGTGGGGTTCAGCTCGGGTGATCAAAGTATCTTCGCTTCCACGAACTTTGGCCACCTTTCTGGGACCCACTAAAAAACCCCGACTGGGCTTCAAACTAAGAGGCGAATTTAGGGTTCAAACCTGATTGGAAAATAATCTAAAGGGACAGTGGGAACTCCCGAGTGGGTCATCTCGAAACCGGAGATGGCCCAGGGTCAGTCGGGGTGCGAGGGATATGCACTATTGGCAACCTTACACCCCGGCGTCTGTAGACCCGAGACGGCGTGTGGTTTTAGTCGGTTCAAGCCCGACATAACCGCCCCCGCTGGCCGGCGGGGGGGTATCCGAAGGGATTTCCGCACGAAAAACAAAAAAAAAATAGGGACACTGGGAACTTAAAGGTGACAAATATTTAAAAAGTGGGTGACTCGCTCGGATAGTGGAGATAATGATCTGCAAAGGAAGTCATGGGGATTTAATAAACATACCTACAATAATCAACAACTTATTACAACAGACAAACTCATCTATTCTGGTTATTTTCTTGTGATGTTATAGTTTATAATGGGTACATGCTGTAGTGACATTATTCATTTTCAATAGTACAATCCACCTGAACAGATAAGTTTGCGATACTATATAATAGGTCTTTACCTATGAAATTGCCGAAATTTTCTTACAAATTCATGAGTTCGTTATTCCTGTAATTTAATAGCTATTTCCATAATTTATATTTTGTTTGAAAGTTGCTTTCAAGATTTTACAACTCTATATAAAATCATGAATCTGTAATAAAAAATAATAGATAGGTAAAACGTATATAAGCATTTAAAAGTAAGCAATCGCTTTATTGTTAATCAAGTGAATCACAGTTATTAACAAAAATCAGTTTTATTTTCGTTGTAGTGCTTTGTGATATACGATGTTTTTTGTTTGATTACCTGGCGCATAGACAAACAAATCTGTGATGGTTTTCCAACACGAGAACAGGCAACATACAATTGACTATGTGAGAAACATGGGTTTTTTAGATTAATACCACAAATACTTAATGATTGCCCCTGGGACTTGTTTATGGTCATAGCAAAAGCAAGCTGCACTGGAAACTGTAGTCGTTTAAACTCAAATGTTACATTAGTCGGAATCATTGGGATGCGTGGTATCAAACATCTTCTCCTTTATACTTTCCTTTCAGTATAGTTGCTTCTATCACGTTGTTCAGTAATTTTTTTATCGTTAACCGTGTGCCGTTGCAAAGACGCGGTTGGTTGATATTTCGCAACATTATAACTACCGATCCAACCTTCAATTGAAGATTGTGAGGAGGCAATCCTGGCAAATCCAGCAAGTTTAAAAATTCCGGTGAATAGTTGACGAAATGAAATGTTTGTACTATTTCGGGTTCTTCTACCTAAATTGCTTCGTCTTATAGGAGACATTTCGAATATATATTGTGTCACATGCAATAATTAGTGATCATAGGTAATTAAACACTTTGCACAAAAGACGATATAAAACAATCAATCACAAATAAATCAAAGAAAGCTGCCGATTTTTTTTTGTTTATCAGTTGACAAAAGAAAACTCAGTAGAGTAGGTAACACAAAATCCAAGAAAAACAACACGTGTACACCGCCAAATCGGTTTGTTGGTTTGGTTGTTGTTGTTTCAATTTGCAACGTTTTTTTTTGATATGACTTGCAGTCTAGTTCTTTAAGCCATACCAATGTTGTATGTGTGTAAAGTTTTCATTTTCCTATATTTATTATTTTATTCGGTGTTCATTTACATAATATTAGTATGTATTTAAATAATTATGCAAAAATAGAGATATTAAATTAATCATTAAAAATAATAAATCACTTTTGGTAACGCGGTTTGTGTTTGTATGATGTAATGACGACATTAGATCCTCCGACGCGCGCACTCACACTGTTGTGACAGATATGATTGAATTTGAACTTTGTGCAGCGGTAATAAAGTGCAAATTGACTCTTTAACGTTAGGAACACACCTACATTGTTTAGACAACAGTGAGTCCTTGTAATTTAATATGAACTTTATTGAATAGCAATAAAGTTCGACGCTACATTTTAGTTAGAAAATGTTTGTATGGGAAAAAGGAAAGGACTATTTTTAGGGGTTTCCCGGTAATTATTCGAATTTTTCTCGCCGTAAAAACCATCCTTGGACTTCAACGAACCTTTAAAAAAAGAATTGGCCAAATTGGTCCAGGCGTTGTTGAGTTATGCGCTTACCAACATATTTTGCGATTCATTTTTATATATATAGAAGAAGAAGATTAAGAAATTTGGTATCGTTTGAATTTTAGAGTTTTAACCAAGTTTTAATAGAGTTTTTGATAAAATTGAATTGTGAGATATTCTTTACGTTATGGAGCGACGTCATTTGACCGCTGATGAAATGCAAAGAGCTGTGGGAATGATACAACCGGGAAGAAACCAATCTGAGGTATCTCGCCATTTTCATGTGAACAGGAGAATTATTTGCCGTCTGTGGCAGCGTTACACTACGATAGGAAATCCCGCTGAGCAGCACCCGGGCCGTGGAAGGAGTACAACTACTCGGCAAGACCGATACATACAACTAACCGCAGGACGTCAACCAATGTTAACCGCCAGAGAGATAGGTTCAAGGCTACAAAACTCAAGTGGTGTTATTGTTAGCACAAGGGTTTGACCTTGCGAAATCAACTGCATGAGTACGGTCTACGAGCGCGACGTCCAATCCGGTGCCCGCCTATTTGTCACGGAAATCGCGCTCGTCGTAATGAATGGTGTATGGAACACATAAAATGGACCCAGGAACAAACAACATTTTATTTTGCGATGAGTCTCGATTAGGGTTTAGGCCTGATACAAGAAGGGTAAGAGTGTACCGTCGTCCCGGCAATACTGAAAGACTGAGGTGCGTTCAGGAAGTTCATCCATACAACGGATCAACAGTTATGGTATGGGCGGGTATTATGAAGAACAGACGAACTGAGCTCGTTTTTGTAAATGGAAACATGAACGCTCAAAATTACGTTGAGGATGTTCTTAGGCCTTATGTTCATCCATTTGCACAAACCCTTGGCTCCGATTTTAAGTTAATGCATGACAATGCACGTTTGGCTGTTACCCTGGCCTGCACAAATTTTGGTTAACGATTTAATTTTGTTTTAAAAAGTTTATTTTCTTAGGTGCCTTGTTTTCTTTTGTGCGTGATAGAGTAGGTATACTATTAATAAAAAAAACAAAACAAAATCGAGTCTTTTTTCTAATCAAACAGGTTACATACCTGCCCACCTCTGGTAAAAAAAAAGTAGAACAATTGACCCATATAATTTGCCGAATATGTGAAATTAAGCATGTTGCTTAGACTTTTTTGATGTGTGTATTTATATTATGTTTTTTAATATAAAGTACTGAAATACTTACTTGACATTCTGTCGGCCATCGGGGTGCTTGCTGGGGACAATCGAGCTCTTTCGGAAGTGCAAACAAATCTCTTGGTTCTCTTAACTTAGCTGTAGTACGAAATGTTCTGATATCCGTATCGATTTCTAACTGATTTGTTTTAATATTATTTTGAAGAAAATTTGATATGAATGTTCCTGCACCAAAAATATGACATGGACTAAATGAATAGTATTTATTTTAATATTAACGGATGTTGATATAAAAACTTCAACTACTATCTAAAAAGCATTTGAACATAGTGGTTGAAGGTATGTACTTGTATTTTTTACTATTTTATAAACCATAATGATGTGTGATATGACCTAGTTTCGTTAAATTAACCGACAATCGTACTCGGCATTCTATGCTTCACAAATAACATGATCACGCAAGTTCCGGACGTCGAATTATTAGGGGAGTGATAAAGATAGCTATCTTGTTTGAAATCATTAAGTACACACAAAGCAGCATGTATACAATTGAGGCAATTACTTAAAACGAACACTAGAAAGATATCATCATTATGTATGACTATGTTTTTTTATTACTACTGTAGATTCGCGTAAGCAATATTAACTTAATATTGAATTTCAATTGTACAATTTAAGTAGATCGTAAACAGATAGCGTCTCTAAGTTCTATAATTGGAAGATAACTGTATAACATCGATTTCTGCATATAAAAACCACTAAAATAAGTTTACCTTTACTGCATATTGGAAATAATGAGGCTTGTAGTGATTTTACATGCTCGATGTTTGCTATAAATAAATTATCTTGCAATCCAGGATTTATTGAAGGAAGAGTTAGAGTTACTGTTGTGTTCTCAATGTACTCTTTCTTTTGTTCTTCCCTTTCAATCATAATTATATTATCTTGAACTGTTTCAATTTGTTTCCACCATAACATGTTAAAAATGTTTATGAATAGCAACTGTCGCCATTCACTAGCACATATTAATCCTTGTCGTGTGTATTTCTATAGTTGCTATAGTAGTATATATGGTCACCATGGCTACGTAAATGTTTGAATGTTATTCGTCAGCTTTGGATTTTCGGCGTGTAACCTGGTGGGTAGCGCGACGCTCCGGAATAAACTGAGTAACTGACGACATCAAAAACAGGGGCACAAGCTTTCGCTTATTGGAAGACGATTGCCCTGTAATGTCATGCTTCGCCCGTATAAAGCTTATCAGGTGATTGGTGACGTCATATGGTTATTCATGCGAAATTTAGGATTATGGAAATTTTAATGCTGGAAACCGTAACTAGAGGTCAAATTTAGATTTGATTTATCGTTACTATGTAAGGCTATTTAGTTAGTTCTGAAAAGTATGACTCGCGAATATACAGATATTTTATTGTCGGATTAGCCGTAGACGTTTCTGAATACATTTGTGTAAAGGGTTTTATAGTTGTCATAGTACTTACTACTACATATTCGGAATTTGAAGTTAATTTTCCTATTTATACTTCATTGTAACACATAAACTGCTTTTACAGTTCATAATAATAAGCTAATGTAAAGGTATACTTACCTTGGTTATTAATGTCGGGAACATTTTCCTTTTCGGTAATTGAGTCGATTGCTTTTGCTTTGTTTTCATTATCCATTATTATTACTATTTGCTTCAGTAATTGAAATCACTTCAATTATTTTATTACCAGTAAACACCAACATAGTTATGAAATTATGCCTTAAATAAACATGTCTGTAGTGCTTAGCGTTAACGAACTCCAACCGGCAGGTGTACAGACTAAACTGCATATACTTCCTCATCTACGTACTTAGTAGGTAGAGTAGAGTACCGGATATTTTAGCACTGCATTGTAACGTACACTCACCAATTTCTACCGAACAGAGTATTGTTCTAAACGGTTCAGGTCAAAACCACTAAAAATTAACAATTTGTAGTATAACACACAACTTATAGTGTACTTGTAAGATTATTCATCATGACTGATAATGTTTCTACGAAAGCTTGAAAGGTGACTGCACTTCCACGTAGTAAGGGGGTTAAGTTGTGGCGTTTGTATGGAAAACTTTACCATTGGCCTCAATCATTGCCGTAAACTTTTATTACCTCATAGACTTGAGAATGCATAGATTTTCCTTTAAACCTTTTTTATGTAGTTCTTTTTTTAAGTAGGTATAGTAAAGTGTTTAGTTGTAGTAGAGGTATCTGTAGGATGGCCATTGATACAACAATTAAAATGCCATGATATAATTTCGATGAATAAGTAGATAGATAGTAGATAAGTAAATTAAGAGAATAAACCTAATCATTTCGTCCGTGAACTAATTGAAAAACCGGCCAAGTGCGTCAGTCGGTAGGAGAGGCTTCCGTGTCGCCTCTCCAGCCAATCCTCCATGATGGGCCTTACCGCCGCTATTGCGGCGTGCCCTGCGCTTGGTTGCCCAAGTCGTTCCTTCCACTCCACCACGATGGCCTGGCGGAGCTGGGACTGCACGGCCTCGATTTCTCGAGGCTCGGGGTTCCATCCCTGCTCCCGCGCCTCCTTTCGCCACTGGTACAGTTGCGAAAGGGCTCTCGCTTCCAGGTCCCATGGCGGAGTTCCGGCAAGGAGACTCGCCACCTCGAAGGAGATCGTGCGGTACCCTCGGATGACCCTGATGGCCAGAACTCGCTGCGGAGCGCGCAGCATCCGCACAGTTCTGGTCCTCAGGGCCTCCGCCCATATTGGGCACCCATACAGGGCCATGGACCGCACGATCCCCGCGTAGAGTCTCCTGCAGGAGTCATCGGGCCCCCTCATGTTGGGCAACAGCCGAGCCAGAGCAAGAGCTGTGCCCTTCAATTTGGGGGCCAGACTTCGGATGTGCTCTCCGAAGTCCCATCGGCCGTCGAGCACGAGCCCCAAATATTTCATTTGGGGCTTGATGCCGATGCGATTTCCTCCCACGATGAGACTGGATCCCTCGGGTGGCTTGCTCCGAGGCCCATGGAAGAACAGGGCCTCGGTTTTGTGCAGGGCCACCTCGAGACCCAGCCGCCGGATCCGCCTAACGACTTGGGCAACCGCGGTCGTGGCCTTTCGGGTCGCTTCGCGGTACGTCGCCCCGCACGCCGTCACGAGCGTGTCGTCCGCGTAGCACGTGACGGCGGCACCGCCTACGAGCTCACCGCGAAGCACCCAGTCGTATCCGATGTTCCACAGGAGCGGCCCCAGGACCGATCCCTGTGGAACACCGCACGACATTTCACGCCGACCGAGACCGGTCACGGTTGGGTAGATGACGGCTCTCTCCGTCAAATACGCCCCGACTATGCGGCGGAGGTAGAGAGGCACTTCGTGATACACGCGTCCTTAGGCCCTGATCATGGAGGTCGGTAGTCCCGGGCGTACATGAGTCTGCGGCGTACTCGAGGGGCAGGGTTCTCTCCCGCTCCCTCTCCGCCGTCTCTTTCGCGCGCATTACCTGCTCGCAGAAAGAGGCGGCGGCGTGCCACTTGCTCCCGTCGGAGACCACGGCCCTCACCATGGTTTTCAACGAGAGAACGTCCACGCCCAGGACCGCAACGAGATCCCGGCGTTGACTCGCCAACGCAGGACACACTCCACCAACGTGTGGAGCGCCGTGTCTTCGCCAGGATCCTCGCAGTGCTGGCACTGCGGCGTTGTCTCCCGATGGATGCGCCACAGATACTCCGCCACAGGTCCCCATGGTCCCTCTCCAACCACTCCTTCATGATCGGCCTCACCGCCGCAATGGTGGATTCCCCCCACCTTGGGTGCTCAAGTCGCACCCTCCATGTCTCCATGAGTTGCCGGCGGAGGTGGGACCGCTGAGCCATGATCTCTCGGTACTCCGGCCTATGGCCCCGCTCCAGCGACTCCTTGCGCCATTGGTACAATGACGCAAGGGCTCTCGCTTCCAGGTCCCATGGAGGGGTCCCGGCTAGGAGACATTCCACCTCGACGGAGATCTTGCGATACCCCCTGATGGCTCTGACGGCCATCGCTCTTAACAGGCTGTTAAAAACAGCCACGTTGCGGGCCGCCAGAGTCTCCGCCCATACGGGGGCCCCATACAGGGCCATGCTTCGCACGATCCCCAGGTAGTCTCCTAGTGGGGGCGTTGGGCAGCAAGTAACATTTTTTTTTTTAATTTCTATGTTTGAGTTGATTGAATGAAAGGTAAATAGGGGTTTACTATTTATGACGTATTAAAAAAACTCTAAATCTCGTTCAAACCAATTATCGGTGTAAGTTTACATGGTTTATTTTTTTTAGTTTTATCATTCACTTATTTTATAAGTTACAGGGGGGTGGGGACGACGACACATTTTACCACTTTGGAAGTCTCTCGCGCAAACTATTCAGTTTAGAAAAAAATGATATTAGAAACCTCAATATCATTTTTAAAGACCTACCCATAGATACACGTATGGGTTTGATGAAAAAAAAATTTTGAATTTCAGTTCAAAGTATGGGGTATAACCCCCAATTTTTTTTGTTTTTTTTTTCTATTTTTGTGTGAAATTCTTAATGCGGTTCACAGAATACGTCTATTTAACAAGTTTCAACTGCATAGTTCTAATAGTTTCGGAAATAAGTGGCTGTAACATACGGACGGACAGACAGACAGGGTCGGGTTGTACGCCCGATTCCAAGGTCCACTTATTCATACTCGAAATTTCATCGAAATCAGTTCGATTCGACTTCAGTCGTTTTGGTAATTCCTGACATACACAAATACAGAAGGTTTTTATGCCTAGATATATGTATTATAAAGATAACAAGTTCTAGGACGCCTCTGGGAAACGTATACAAAACTTTAGTCTGCATTGTATTTTTACCTCACTGCGCCAGAAGGAGGGTTATGTTTTTCGAGAGTATGTATGTATGTATAATTGTTTGTCACGCTCTGCGGCCTAAACGGCTCGATGGATTTTAGCTTAAGATGTGTCTTTAGAGAGTGACACAGGGTAAATCAAGATAAATTATTTTAATGGTAAATGGTGCTTTTTTTTTGTATTAATAAAATATTTTCACTCAAAGTTATCGAGTAGGGTATCAAAATGAAGAGCTTTAGAAGGTGATTGCAAAAATATATACATACTAGCGGACACCAGCGGCTTCGCACGAGTGATATTATGCATGAATTATACATATAAACTATTCTCTTGAATCACTATCTATTAATAAAAAACACATTAAAATCCATTGCGTAGTTTTAGAGATCTAAGCATACATAGGGACAGACAGAGAGGAAAAGTGACTTCGCTTTATAGTGTGTAGGGATATCATAGCTAAAAAGTATACAATAAAATTATTAAATAAAAAATTAAAAAACCCGGCTGCCCTAAAAAGACAGAAACAAATTCGATAGCAGGTGGGACCCATTAGCAAATCATAAACCGATACAAATTAATGGGTCCCGCCTGCAATCAGACTTGTTTTGGTCTTTTTAGGGCTGCCGGGTTTTTTGATTATTTAATTAATAATTTTTAGTCAGTTCTATTTTATTTCTTACCTTTTCAAGATTAATAAATATTAATAATAAATATTATTTATAAAAAATAATAAATAATGATAATTAAACGAATTATCATTTGGTAATGATCCTTAAATTTATTCTTTTTTTAGTCGGAGATAGGTACATAATTAAACAGCCAACTGAGCTTGCAAAAATATAATTACATGCGACTGAAGGTACATGTTAGTTGAAACATTTCAAATTTCTTTAACCAAACATATACGCCTGTATATAGGCAGAAGTATAATAACCCGGTCATTACTCTAATAGTATTTTTGATCCCACGAAATCCCACTATTATCTGGGCTGTTTACAGTCCGATAAGAGATCCTTAGTCGCCTTGGACGATGCAGGCAGAGATGAGGTGACCCTTGTCAATTACTTTGCCGGGAACCGGACGCCTGTGTTGTGTAAAAGGTTTAAATATCTTACATAAACCTAACTTAATACTTTGACTCTTACTTAGAAACGTACTAATGCACACTGATGTTCGTGGGGTTGCTAGGCAACATTTCATGTGAAATCGACTTTTTTCGCTTAAAGGAAACCTTTTTCACAGAATTAACTGGTAAGATTTATTACTGCTTTATATTTTTTTGCAAAATTCAGCTCTAGACATTTTTGTTATCTCGTAAGGCCATTTAGATTTGTTTAAAATTGTTACCATTTCGCTATTTGCTGAATATTTTTTGTAGAAGGTCCTATTTACATACAATTATTTGTCGATGTTCTATAAAGTATCGAAGTGAAGTTTGACCCATTATTTGTTTGTAATATGAATTCTGAAGTCATGATTGCATAGCGTAGTATACAGCTTAATTTTTCTTCTGGAGTAGTTACCTCCATAATACATCTTTAAACATTTCGATGATTTAGCGTCGTCGTCGATCTTAATTTGGAAAAATGGCTTGCCAGATTGTTCAGAAGTAATAGAAGAATATACTTGAAATAAAAGAATATACTAACAATACGTCACGTACGGTTAACTAACTTGGCATAGATTGATTTAGGTTTATCTTATAAGGATCTCTCTCGTGATTTGTGGGATACGATGTTAATATTTTTACACGTGAGCATTATTCACTTTCCTATTTACTTATGTACCTATATTATGCCCAAGTTATTTTAAAATGTCTACGATATAATCTATAAAAACAAATAAAATTGAGTTGCCTGTTTGTAACGTTAAAATAACAGAATACATATGAATGTATACACGGTACTTACAACAAAAAACGTTATTTTTACTTTTGTCTGTCAGTCTTTCCGTCTGTTTGAATTGGGTTATCCCTGGAACGGCTCGGCCGATTTTGACAGGACTTTCACAGGTAGATAGCTTATGTTATAAGACGTAACATAGGCTTATACAATTTTAGAAAAAAGAATCAGGGTTCCGTGTAAAAAAAAAACCCAGTTCTAAGTCTTCGATATTGACAGTGCACGTAATAGTTTCGAACGAAACCGGGGATGTTTTAAAACTGTATCTACGAAGAAAGTTTATCTACGGGAAATAAATCGTTGCCACGTGGCCATATCATGAATCACTACACTAAGTATTTTATGACAAAGTAAGACGCCTAGTGTCTTACTTTGTCAGTAAGTAGTCTAGTGTTTCAGTGTTGAAATTATTCAAGCTATAAATATAAACTCACGAATACCTGCTGTCTGCGGCTTTGCCAAGTCGTAGGCCGATATAAACGGTTACTCTTTACGGTTGCGAGGAAGAATCTAGTATCCTGATGTTAGTGGGATGACCAGCGCGTTATTCGCTTAACGGACTAAAGTAGGTATGTAGTGCACACGTGACCACTTCTCGAGATGGGATGAAGGCTCACTCTTCTTCATAAGGATGGGTTTTATGGTTTGAAGAGAACAATATGAACTTAGTTTGCCAAACTTTAAACAATAAAACTCTGCTTGATCTACTTTTTACCTTTTTTTACCTCGGTCTGTAAATTACTGTGGGAGACGCAAACATCGTGTCATGCCTAAAAATCTTGTCTAGGACTTTAAAGTCCATAAAATTACTTATCTGACTGATATTAAATACAAGACTGGTTTATTACCTTACGTTGCTTTCATAGCGTCATGTCCTGCAGTATTCTGTTATGGGACAGGACAGCTGACAAGTAAACTGATTTTGTACTTCAAGAGTGAGGAGGAATACACGTTATTCACAACTTAGGTTACTCGGCTGCAGAGAACGATAGGAACACGCATATATAGTTTAGTAAGGACAAAGCGTCTACAGAATTTTTCGATAAATATCGGGCCCGAATAGATATGTGGAAAATTCAAACACTTCTACACAGAAATTGAATACCTTTGAAGTTACTCACTTGTTATTTTGTAAGTGTAAGGCACAAAATTATTTTAAGAATTCGTTTCTATTTGGACTATGTACCTACTACCACTGAATAAATAATAGTACAAGCTACTACTTAAAACTAGAGATTTTACCAGGTACCTTCATATTAAATGTGTATTCTTCAGAAGTTAGCTATAATTCTTCAGAAGTTAGCTATATTTGTTAATATTCATTAACTAGCCGCGGTAGCCTAGTGGTATGGGTAATGGACTGCTGAGACGAGGTCTCGGGTTCGATCCCAGGTTTTACCATGGCACACACCAATGACTTTTCGATGCTTTTCGAAGTTATGTGTGTATTTATCGCAGGTTTATAAGTGCCCGGTTAATGGCAATAGGCTCGCCACTTATTACATTGGGACCTAAACATAAACTGGCGAAATGTGGGTGCTAGCACCTCTGCCTACCCCTTCGGGGATATAGGCGTGAGTTTATGTATGAGTTTATGTATGTATGTATTCATTAACTAGTCAGTGCACTTATTAACTTGGGAGAAGTTAATTAATATTCCTTTTGAAAGGAAAGTAATTCTACATAATTAATTGCTTTACATTTGTGTAATGACAAAATCATGTTGCAGTTATACAAAGCTCGCTTTTTTCACGAACCGCTTAGACTACGTGTTCGTAAGGGTTGCGGCCGTTGCGGGGTGATTGGCCGGGCCTTAGTACCGCCTGGCGCGGATCGATTTCATACTCGACAGCCGCTCTTATTGTCTTTTGACATTCATCAATCGCCCGTCGACTTTGTTTTTTGCTGCATGAATATTCGTAATGTTCTTTAAGATAGGAATGTCAAAAAGTTAATTTTAAGTTTAAGTGCCTAAGTTTTACTAGTTTTTTTGATTTCTTCCTCATAACTTACCCAATGATTGCCTGCTCCTTGGCAATAGCAAATCAGAAAAAAACAGTAAGCGGGGTATCAGTTTCATGTTTTTCTTTTAATACCCGACTGCTCCAGTAGGAGGGTTATGTTTTGCGATGGCTCGATAGATTTTAGCTTGAGAGGTATCGTTAGATTACGCGATCGACACGGTCGACGCAGCCGGCACAGTCAGCGCAGTCGTCGCAGGCGGAGCATCCGGCGCGTTCGTTGCGGCTGCCGGCCCAATCACCGGAGGAGCCCTGGGTGACGGCTACTCGTGCGCTGGAGGAGCGGATGATGAGTCGGATGGAGGCCTTAGTGGACTCCATCCGTCGTCCGCCTCTGGCGTCGCCGGTGGCCAGCTATGTGGCTGCAACCCAGAAGGGCTCCACCCGCCCGGCTGCAGGTGCATGAAGAGGAAGGGCAAAGGCAAGGGGAAGGGCAAGGGGAAGACGTCCCCAGCCCCAGCTCCAGCCGTGGCTCCGGCTACCTCCACCCCATTGGAAGGGGGCTGGGAGGTGGCTGGAGCCAATAAAAGCAGGCGGAAGGCCGCCAAGAAGGCCAGAAGGGCTGCGGCCGCCGCGAAGGCAGCGCCGGGGAAGCTCCATGCCCCTCGAACTACGGCCGTCGTCGTCACTCTGACGCATGTCGTCGAGGGGCATGGGGTATGCCGAGGTGTTGGCCAAGGTAAAGGCCAACGTCGACCTCAAGGCCCTCGAGATCCCGGGCGTCCGGTGCAAGAGCACACGGACAGGAGCCCGACTTCTCGAGGTCCCTGGCGCCGCCAGTGGCCCCAAGGCCGACGCCCTAGCGGCTCGGCTGAGGGAGTCGCTGGGAACTAATGTAACAATCTATGGCATAGTCACTTACATCAATATGGCCCTCTCTCATCCGTACGGCATTCATGCCTTTGGCGATGGTATAGGGGATATAATTTTTATAGAGGCGTTCTGGAGTCGGCAAGTGACCGTCTGCCAGAGCTATAAAATATTTAGTGTAGAAGGCAGATGCTGTTTGTCTCAATGGCTTCTAATTAAATCAGTCGATATAGCGTCCAAACTGAATTGATGTGTAATCAAGTCTGTTTATTTGTATTATTGTTAATCTTTCAGCATCTACTGGGGCCAGTTTATTTAAATGATTTCGACCTTTCAGATAACTACGCACAGACTTTTTTGGACGTTTCGTTTGGACCGTTTTTAGTGAGTGTCCCATTCAATATTAAATTTAAATTTTCTAAGAACCTCCGTGTATTAGACCTATGTGTCCATGTAAGAGTTCCAAAGGATCCCAACAAAATGGAGGATCTCTGAGACAACAGAGGGCACTTATAAAATTAATTAAAGACCCTCAGTCAAGTTATATTTGTGATTTCTTTTGATACATCACAGCTAGTATTAATATTTAGTACGTGAATGACTTGCCCCGGTTTTTTCGATTTTTTGATGAACTTGAAAAGCAAAACCCTATCTAAATATGAATTTTAGTTTCGTTAAAACAGTTGCTCGTTTAGTAGTATAAGATACTTATATCTTGTTTGCGGTGACCGCTTGGCTAGGTGGGTCATAAAATGTCTGGCCTTGTCGCCTTGCCAGGCCCCGTCAGAAGGGGTGGACCAATAACGATCTGGCTCAGTGTCGTAGAAGATGCCCAAGACTTGTGTGAAGTGGAGGAGCAAAATCTACCCCAGACTAAGTGAGAGCCTAATTCATTAATTAACTGTTTGTTGTCGTTGATTTACCAGAAATAATATTCCATTAAATTTGTTTGGAGTAAAAATAAAGTTCATAACCAGCACTAACCAGTTATTATGTTTGATTTTTGATAGTTGCTTTCATAATAACAGGAAAAAAATTGTATCGAAAGCCTCATTAATTGTTCGATAACACGTGACGAGGCTACTAATAGAAGAAATTATTTCAATTATCTTGTCCAAGTAATTGTTGGTTATTAGTAAATATTGTGCCTAAAGTGTATTAAGTATACAATTATGTGTGCGAGCGCGTGGGCCGCCGCCACCTCCTTCTGCGAGCATATGATGCTCGCGAAGGAGATGGCGGAGCGTGCTCGGGAGAGGCTCATAACTCTCCCGGCCCGCTGAGCCCGCAACATGCTCGCCGCGCGTCGCAGGCGACTCAGGCGCCGGAGGTCGCTCAAAGACCTCCGTCCTCCATGAGTGCAGGCCTGGGGGTGGCAGGTGAGGTCGCCTGTCACCCCAGCAGAAGCAGGCCGGGACGGTGGGGCGACTAGCGCCCCTCCCCCAAACCGGGGCAAGACGGGGACACCGTGGTTCCCAAACCCGAGGGGGCAATCTCGAAACCGGAGATGGCCCGGGGTCGGTCGGGGTGCGAGGGATGTGCTCTATGGGCAACCTTACACCCCGCTGCAGACCCGAGACGGCGTGCGATTTTAGTCGGTTCAAGCCCGACATAACCACCCCCGCTGGCCGGCGGGGGGGTTCCGAAGGGATTTCCGCACGAAAAAAAAGAAAGGTATCGTTAGATTAATATTTACTCTGAAGTGACACTGGTTTTAAATGAAAAAATCCGTTCCCGCAGGGGGAACGCACAGGTAGATTTCGTGAAGCAATTAATATTATTTTATTAACATGTTTAATTTTTTTGTCTCGAAAACGGTAACTTTTAGCGAAAAACTTTTCAGACATTTATTTTAGACTTAAAAATGGCCTATCGATTAAAAATGTTTCCGACGCACGGCAAGAATGTTCACCGGTTAGATGTTATGATTTTTTTCCCGAAAAATTTTGGTTTTTCCCCCCTCCACTTTTAGTTAAAGTTTTAATCTTATAGGTTAATAATTAAAAGTTGTTGGTATTCATGTATACTATGGGATAAAATTAGAACGGTTCGAATATCTTTCATGGAACGTGAAATTTTGAGGAAAAACTGATTTGACCCTAGCGTCCCCTTAGGCCGGATTCCACCCGTTCAAAAACTTAAACTAAGTTTACACCCAAGCAATTTTTGACCGCAGTTTGAAAGCGATCGGGGCAAAAATGCGACCGTGAGAGTGCCGCAAATTTTGGGATGATCTTTAATTTAGTGGAATCCAAATTAAGGGATGGCGATGTAAGTGGAGCATCGAGGTTACTTTTTAGTAACGATGTAGTGGCGCCTTGCTTTCCGGAAACCCTTGCTGGTCTGCGGAGTAAGCATCCAGCGCCGGCGGATAACCTTTCTTTTCCTGAGGCTCCTGACGCCAATCCTGATTGCCTGTGCGTAACAGCCAAGGACGTGTTGGCAGCCGTTATCTCCTTTCGAAATGGCTCTGCTGGTGGCCTCGACGCTTTGACACCACAACATCTAAAAGATCTTTTGGGTTCAAGCGCCGGGGAAGCTGGCGAGGCTCTTCTAAAGGAGCTAACGGCGCTTATAAATTTAATGCTCTCCTGCAATGTGGACAATGGCATCATAGATATTTTGTATGGGGCTAATTTGTGTGCCCTACGCAAAGGAGATGGTGGCATTCGTCCCATTGCCGTGGGATGTACCTACCGACGTATGGCAGCCAAAATTTGCTGTCAATTTTATAAAGAGGAGTTGGCTATGAAATTCCAGCCAGTCCAAATCGGTTTTGGATCGAAGGGAGGTTGTGAGGCTGCCATACATGCTTTGTCAACCTACCTTGGCTCCGGGAAAAGCGAGGTGATCCTCAAGGTTGACGTGAAGAATGCGTTTAACTCCGTGAACAGGGACACCTTGTTGACACAAGCTAAATTACAAATCCCCAAAATTTATAACTTTCTTTGGCAATGTTACAGAAACCCATCCAAATTATTATATAAAGACAAACTTTTAGAATCTGCTGTTGGATGTCAACAAGGTGACCCCCTCGGGCCGGTAATCTTCAGTTTAGTTATCAACCTATTATTCGGCAGTTAAATTCTAAATTTAATGTATGGTATCTAGACGATGGGACCTTAGGAGGAGATATAGATAATGTTTTCCAAGATTTGGTCTTTATTAAAAATGAATTTAAATTAATAGGTTTAGAACTCAATGCAAATAAATGTGAACTTTTTTAAATGATGATTTGGACAAAATTTCAACAATTTCAAAATTTAATTCATTAGCACCGAATATTAAAATTATTGAAAAAGATCCACTACGCCTCCTTGGGTCCCCAATTTTAGAAGATGCCTATAACTCCTTTATAGAGGAGAAAATTCAAAATTTTTGTGATATTTCAGATCGCTTACTCAAAATTAATATCCATTCCGCTTTTACTATTCTTCGGTATTGCCTTTTTATTCCAAAATTCACCCATGCCCTCAGATCTTCCCATTTTTTCAAACATTTAACACTTTTAGAAAAAATGGACAAAATTATACAAAGCAACCTGACAAAAAATCTTGAATGTGGCCTTGAATGACCGAGCTTCACTACAAGCGTCTCTACCGATTCGCTTGGGTGGGCTCGGTGTTCGCAAAATTTCGGATATAAGCTTACCAGCGTTCCTGTCCTCGGTCCACAGTACGGAAGAATTAACCAGGAAAATCCTTGCACCTACACGGGTTAACTCTGAAGTATTGTGTAAAACTGATGCAGTAAATGCTTGGAAAATTGCTTGCCCGAACACCGATTTCCCAAAGAACCTTTTCTCTCAGCGACAGTGGGACGCGCCGCTTTGCAGCTTAGTAAGACAACATTTAATAAATACATGTTCTAATGCTGCAGAGCGTGCCCGTTTGCTGGCGGTAGGAGTGTGGGAGTCGGGTCTTTGGTTACAAGCTCTTCCGTCATCTAACGTAGGAACTATGTTAGATGACACTACCTTCCGCATTGCAACATGCCTTCGTTTAGGTGCCCCGTGTGTTTCTCCGCATCGATGTCGCTGTAGAGAAGCCGTCGACAGGTTCGGACACCATGGCTTATCGTGCTGCAGGAGCGCTGAGCGAATACCACGGCACGCCAGCCTCAATGACATAATCCGACGTGCTCTTGTCACTGCCGGTGTGCCAGCTGTACTTGAACCAAATGGTTTGGCACGCGACGATGGCAAGAGACCGGATGGTATGTCATTCATGCCATGGAAAATGGGTAGGACTCTGGTTTGGGACGCAACATGCGTCGATACCATTGCTCCTACCCATATAGCCAGCACGGCTGGCTGTGCCGGTGCTGCTGCTGCTTCTGCGGAGACTCTCAAACGGCGCAAATACTCAAACTTAATTGGAGATTATGAATTTGTGCCGTTTGGAGTCGAAACGTTAGGGGCATGGGGTCCGAGTGCTCGCAGTCTCTTCAGGGAGATTGCAACACGCATGATCGACGCTTCTCGTGACCAGAAGGCTGGCTTCTTTTTAGCTCAGAGAATAAGTATTGCCATACAACGTGGCAATGCTGCCAGTCTTCTGGGCACGTTACCACAGGAGGCATGCGATGCGGAGGAATTCCACGATGCATTTTAGGTTTAAGTTTCTTTTAATTATTTATTTTATTTTAGTTTTATTTAGTTTAGTTAGATATAAAATTTGTAACCACATTTGTACATTTACTTATTGTCATTTACTAATTAAGTAACAAACTGAAAGATGTACAGTCAACATCAATAGTAGCGTAGTATCTGAATTGTCCAAAAGAAATGCATTGCAAGATATATCACAATAGTCTGACAAAATCGCGTCGCAAAAGTGTTTGGTACATTAATATTTTCATAATGCAAAAAAAACTATCCATCAAAAGTAAAGCAGTATCAGAAATTTTCAAAAGTTTTTCACACAGTGGTTCTATAAAAAGTTTCAAAAGTAAGTACCTGAATTAAGAATAAAACTTTCGTCGAACAAAAACCTTTTTAGAATGCTGATGTATATTTTGATTTAAATATTGTGTTCTGCCTTTTGTTTTATGGCATTGTCAAGAATTGTCACTTGAAGTGGCTATATAAACCAAGGACTGAACTGAATATAATCTATTACTGATTATTCCTAAGTAGGTTAGGCACCTATATATTTCTAGGAAGTCATAATTTGATTAAATAGCACTACAAATTAGTAAATTTCCTTAATTCCTTTATCATCGATATGTCGCATTATGTATCAGATCATGAAAGACATCGTATAGTAACGCTTCATGAAGATGGCTTACCAATTGGTGACATCGCCAGACGTGTTGGTGTTGCTCGAAATACCGTTACTCTTTGGATCAATAGATGGGACAGCGAAGGACATGTTAATCAAATTCGAAAAACAGGACGACTGACTGTTACATCTGCTTCTACACGTAACGAAATTGTTAGAAGGACAAGATATAATGGGTTCACTCCAGTCGCAAACTTGGCTACTGAGTTTAATATATCACGGTCAACAGTCCGACGTGTATTGCATAAAGCAGGAGTACATCACCGCAAACCGGCCAGGAAGCTTGCTCTGACTGCAATACACAAGGAAGAACGATTGAGATTTGCACGAGACTATCTAGACTTCAATTTCGAGAATGTCATATTCAGTGATGAAAAAACTTTTACATCAGATGAAAGTGGAAGGGTCACCTTGTGGCGAATTAATAACACAAGGTATTTTGAAAGAAATATTGTCAATGTTCATGCAAGCGGCAGAATAAACCTTGGATTTTGGGGCTGGATGTCGTCTGCTGGGCCTGGAGAATTAATAGAAATTGGTGGACGATTGAATGCTCAAGGTTACGTTGATATTATGGAAGACGTTTTGATACCAACTGTTAGAAATTGTTATCCAGGCATCGATCCGTTTAATTTTGTTCACGACAATTCACCCGTACACACTGCAAGATTGACCAGAGCATGGTTTAGAGAGCACAACGACGAAATTATTGCTTTGCCATTTCCACCTAAATCTCCGGACATAAATCCAATGTAAAACATGTGGGGATTGATGGTGCAAAACTGGGATCCGTCAACTCCTCGCACTGCAACCGCTATTTGTAATCATGTATTCGTGTTATGGGAACACTATAGAGGAATGTATACATGTCAGAACATGGTCATGTCCATGCGGGAACGTCTTCAGTGTATTATAGATAATGCAGGAGGCCATACCCGATTCTAAAAACGCCATTGAAAACCTTAACTTTAATTATTCAAGTATGCAAGTGTAAATTTTTTTTAGCTACAATGTAAACGTTTTTTAGTAGATAAGTGGTATGTTAATTTTAAAGTTTATGTTTTTTTTACAATAAAGTATCGGTTGCGAAAATTAATAACTTATTTTTAAATTCTCAAATATGTGATTAATCCATTAAGGGCCCGTGGTCCCACTACATCGAACAGCAGTTCTATTCTCTAACTTTCACTCGTCGACGGACACAGCGCTGCTGGCTCGTCGTAGAGCAATCGACCAATCCCATCATACAATCGTCGGCGAGCACAACCTTGTTCTATGATGTGATTGGTTGATTGCTGCGGGCTCGTCGACTAGTAAAAAGTTAGAGAATAGCACTTTTTTATACCACTTAGATGGCAGTCAAGCGCAGGGCCTACCTAATGGAAAGTGGTTACCGTGGCCTATAGACATGTACAACACCAGGGGCATCACACTCGAGCTGCCGACACTGCTGCTAATAATTGAATAATACCACTTCCCCTTTTGTCTGACTATTTTGATTCAATTAAATATCAGTCACTTTAAAAACACAATATAGTTATGAGTATTGAAAAAAAATTGAATCAGCTTATTTTGAAAATAGTTTTTTTGATTATTTTGAAACCTTAACGCGAGTGATTAATATTAAAAAGAAGTAAGTCAGGTTATTAAAAAAAATTATAGAGTCAATACTTTTGGAGCTCAGTTTTTGATCAGCTACTATTGACGCTGACTGTACTTACAATAAAAATTCAACCATACATACATATATATATATATATATAAAATTTTTGACCAGTGGTCATTTCGGACTCAGGGGGTCATAACTAGACCCCCAGAAGAAATTTTTTTCAAATTCGACAGTAGTCAAGAAACCAATAGGTAGATCGATTTCATCGAAATCTACCTAGAAGAACCACAAAATAGCGGATTTTTGCCGCTAAAATATATGTTGTTAAATAATATTTTCACTTAAATTTATGATAATGATATTTATCGCTCGCTTAATAATGTTCCCGGTAGATGGCAATAGGCTCGCCCCCTATTAGGTAAATTGGGACCTAACATAACTGGCGACTCGTGGGTGAATACACCTCTATCATTTGGAATGCAGAAAGAATGTGCTTGTTTCATATTTTTTGTGAAATATTTCTTTGTGTCATACACACTAAAGTAGAAACAAGTTATTATGCGAGTCAAAGAACGGTTAACGGCAGCGTGTGCTTCGAAAACAATTATATCTAATGGTATAGACACTCGAAAAATTTTGAGAAGATATTGCGGTACAGTTGGGGAATAAATACTAATGTTACCCGTTTCATGTTCAAATATTTTTGAACATAGAAACATAAAATTGATTTCTCAATGAGTCCATTTTATGGTTATATGCGCGTGCCTTAAGTAAGCGTTGCTAGTTCAATTATATGATTTAAAACAAATATTATTTTAATTGCAGAGAAAGTAGCAACAATGGGGCGAAAAGTTACAGTAGCGGTAACTACGCTAAACCAATGGGCGCTGGATTTCGAAGGCAATTTGAACAGGGTCCTTCAGTCAATACAGGAAGCTAAAGAAATGGGAGCTCTCTACCGTACTGGACCGGAGCTAGAAATATGGTAGGACCGATAAATAAACGTGTTGAATTTTTACCCGTGATATTCGTTAGTCAGTCGTCAGCTAGAGTGTAGATTAAATACAGTACTAAGCTAATTTACATTGTTCATTAAATTTATTTTATTATCAATACAAAGCTGTATCAACGTTATTAGTACCGAGCAATACAAACCTTATAATTAAAACTGTATATTTTTGGTCCTGCGAGCCGGTAGTGGTTATATAAAGAGCTAAAATAACCGTAATTTACATAATCATACCATTAACAGAAATGTAAATGACATTATTATTATTATATCTAAGCGTAATAATGTTGCTTCAATAAACGTATGGCATAATTTGAAAGCACATAAAAGTAGTAAGATGCCTGGATTTCTAGATACATCTCGATTCAATCATATATTTTATACTCTTTCAGTGGTTACAGTTGTGAGGACCACTTCTATGAACCTGACACTTATCTTCATAGCTGGCAAGTTCTAGTTGAATTGCTCAAATCGCCTACATGCAAAGACATGCTGATCGATGTTGGCATGCCCGTTCAACATAGAAATGTACTCTATAACTGTCGAGTAGCATTTCTCAATAAAAAAATTTTGCTTATCAGACCAAAGATGATGTTGTGTGAAGATGGAAATTATAGGGAGTCTAGGTGGTTTTCCCCGTGGACCAAAGTGAGTAGACTTTTCAATTATTCAAGTGGTAGGCCTACACTACACTTGACGAAAATTTCGTTCCGAATCTTCCGCATCGGAAGGTCAATACCATGTTATTGCATATAAATGATGACGCGACGACGGAGCGACCGATCATCCGCGCAGTGTGCCCGTTACGAGTATTAATCATTCCGACGCCGGAGATCCGCGACAGGTGTATTGTTTTTGATTACTGCTAACAATGTTAGGCCCGCTACTATTACATATACTTTCATTAGGTCCTGTTCTACGATAATCATCATAAATAATTTGAATATGAATCTTGTGTTTTTTTCTCTGTTTTTCTAAATGTCTTTTTCTTCTTCATTTTCAATTTTCAAATGTCTTACTTTGTTGCATTATTAGGAACGACAGATTGAAGAATACTATTTACCAAGAATGATAACAGCAATAACAAGCCAGACTACTGTTCCTATTGGTGACGCGGTCATAGCCACGAAAGACACTTGCATAGGTTTCGAAATATGCGAAGAGTTGTGGAATCCGCAGAGGTGAGAATGAAACAAATGCTCAAAATATGTTACTACCCTACGTAAAGTTCACGTAGGGTGGTATAATATTTCAATTTGGCTTTTAAAATATTTCCTAGTTGTTAGCTACGTGGTTATTGTTTATCTAACAACCATAATGAATCAAATCAGGTACTGAAAAGGCACGAAAATGGTGTGGCCTCAAAGGTGTGGAGATTACTTTGGATATAATTATAAAAAAAATTATAATATATATGTATTAGAGGAAAGTAACCAACTGTGGATGAGTATCCCTAATGTGGAATACCGACATTTCTCGGAAACAAAGATTCTTAGACGCAAAATGAGTAGTGATCCTCTATCTCTTTCAATCTCTCTAAACACGTATAGGTACCGACGAGCCAGTCGAGCAAGAACTTTGTCCCCGATATGAGTGTGTTGTTTTGTTGCTGTCAAAAAACTTTGCAGTTCCTAAAAAATTAAGTATTTTTAGGGATTTTCTTTAGAAAAGCCCTATTGCTATCGACGTGTCGTCGTCGACGTCGTCGTTGCCAATTTTCTGTCACGGTTTTGGGTATGAAGGAGATGAGCTATCGAGTTGCTGTTTTCGGTAACAGATTCGTGCTGGGGTGAACCATTGCAAGATAAAGAAAAAAGATAAAACAAGTTGAATTCCTGAGACGAGCTCAACTCGATAGCAATAGGGCTTTTCTAAAGAAAATCCCTGTCGACGTCGTCGTTGCAATTTTCTGTCACGGTTTTGGGTATGAAGGAGATGAGCTATCGAGTTGCTGTTTTCGGTAATAGATTCGTGCTGGGGTGAACCATTGCAAGATAAAGAAAAAAGAAAAAAAAATTAAAAAAAATTAAGATAAAATAAAAGAAAATCCCTTGTATTCGGCTGAGGTCGTCTCAGGAATTCAACTTGTTGAGAATCAATTGTTTATACTCGTATATTATTCATTACATCTATATTATTATAAAACTGTAAATTAGTTGAAGATATTAAAAAAAATACTTGGATTATGTTAAATGAAATATTCTGAAAAAAAAATATCTTTTTGGAATTCTTGTCTGTTTGTCTATTTGTACGCGGTGGACGCAAAAAATACTGATCGGATTTGGATGCGGTTTTTGAAGATATACTACTTTTGGCGCGACGGGAAAAATGAGGAGAGTAAATTTCACAACAAACACACCATCGCGAAAAACCAACACCATGAAGTTAGCTAGAAAACCGACACCCTGAAGTTAGCTAGTCAACATTTTACTTTGAGTACGTTTGTAGAATTTGAGATTAGTTGACGGTATGTATTATTTATTTACATCATAAACTAAAATATTTTTTTACATTATTATCTCTACAAACGTAGGATAACGCGAAGGATTTTTTTATCTTGTTACGCCAAAGAAGTACATAAGTACACACACACTTTTTTTTCTGTTAGAAAGGTCTTGTTTAGACTTAAAATCTGCACCGGAGATTAGACCAAAAACGATAGTTTTTGGTCTAATCTCCGGTTATCACCAACCTCCGCACGGGCGGAGCCGCGGGTATCAGCTATTTATATGTATACAGAAGGCAGGCGGCATTGGCACTTTGAATAGTAGGTAATTCTTTATGCAAAATAATCCCAACCTCCCGTTATCGTAAATTCTCTCCAATTAAAGGAAATCTTCTAACGAATTATGTAGATTTGTTTTCTAAAATACAAAGGGAATAGCTTGAAAAGTTTATTCTCTTCGAATTTTGATGTTTTGGTGAGAGCTCTTTTATAATTATATCATTTGATATCCATCAGAGTAATGTACTCTGCTTAATCTTGCAGTTGACTATAGTCTTAAGATATTACAGCCTTCTGTCAGACGGACGGACATTTACAAATTAAACAATTTCGAATAGTAGAAAGTATTCTATGACATTTTAACGTTTTGTTTTCCTTGTTAGTTTTTTTAGGGATTTTCTTAGAAAAGCCCTATTGCTATCGAGTTGTCGTCGACGTTGTCGTTGCCAATTTTCTGTCACGGTTTTGGGTATGAAGGAGATGAGCTATCGAGTTGCTGTTTTCGGTAATAGATTCGTGCTGGGGTGAACCATTGCAAGATAAAGAAAAAATCGCTCAAAGATAAAATAAAAGAAAATCCCTTGTATTCGGCTGAGCTCGTCTCAAGAATTCAACTTGTTATAGTGTAATGGCAAATAGTAATTATTGATTGCTTCCATACATTGTATAAATATTAATTTGAAAGTTTTTTAGACATTTTATTGTATTAATTCATTTACTTTAAAAATATGAATACAAATTGAAATTACGTATAAATGCGAAATAGACAGTCATGTGTTCCAAATATGGAGATTTCCATAGATGTGTCCCTAAGACATTAGCTGACTGGTTACCTATTTTAATTTTGTTCTTTTGGTTATTATTAACTATAAAGCAAAACAAGAGGTCAAATGAAGGTAAACGCTGCAAATAGGGAGTGTGTTTTCTGCCTTACACTATTTTCTAACGATACAGATGGGGAAAACTGAATGAAACCCTCATGTGCGCTTTTTTTTTTTTTTTTTTTTTTTTTACGTGCGGAAATCCCTTCGGATACCCCCCCGCTAGCCAGCGGGGGTGGTTATGTCGTGTCTCGACTAAAACCGCACGGTGTCCTCCCCAAGTGTCCGTTGCCGGGCAGCCCGGGTAAGCCCTCGAAAGGATAACCCCAGGGTTGCCAGCGGACTTTGGCCGCCTTCGCGGCCTCGCCTGGTGGGGTCGGGTTTTATCCCGCTTCGGTGAGTTGGCAGGCGTGTGTAGGGCACACACGACACGCCTCCGCCACGGCCTGCTTCTGTAAGGACGGTGAGTCGGCCAACTGCCGTCCTCAGGCCCCGATCATGGAGGTCGGTAGTCCTGGGCGTAGATGAGTCTGCGGCGTCCTCGCCGCAGACTGCGAAACTCGGGGGGCAGGGTTCTTTCCCGCTCCCTCTCCGCCGTCTCTTTCGCGCGCATTACCTGCTCGCAGAAAGAGGCGGCGGCGTGCCACTTGCTCCCGTCGGAGACCACGGCCCTCACCATGGTCTCCAACGAGAGAACGTCCACGCCCAGGACCGCAACGAGATCCCGGCGTTGACTCGCCCACGCAGGGCACTCCACCAACGTGTGGAGCGCCGTGTCTTCGCCAGGATCCTCGCAGTGCTGGCACTGCGGCGTTGTCTCCCGGTGGATGCGCCACAGATACTTACCGAAACACCCGTGTCCGGTAACCATCTGGCACATCCGGTAGGAGAGGTCCCCATGGTCCCTCTCCAACCACTCCTTCATGATCGGTCTCACCGCCGCAATGGTGGATTCCCCCCACCTCGGGTGCTCAAGTCGCACCTTCCATGTCTCCATGAGTTCCTGGCGGAGCAGGGACCGCTGAGCCCTGATTTCTCGGGGTTCCGGCCTATGGCCCCGCTCCAGCGCCTCCTTGCGCCACTGGTACAGCAGCGCAAGGGCTCTCGCTTCCAGGTCCCATGGAGGGGTCCCAGCTAGGAGACATGCCGCCTCGACGGAGATCGTGCGATACCCCCTGATGACTCTGACGGCCATCGCCTTTAACGGGCTGTTAAGAACAGCCACGTTGCGGGCCGCCAGAGTCTCCGCCCATACGGGGGCCCCGTATAGGGCCATACTTCGCACGATCCCCAGGTACAGTCTCCTAGTGGGGGCGTTGGGTCCCTTAACGTTGGGCATCAGCCGCGATAGCGCGGCCGCAGCCCCCCTCAGTTTCGGGACCAGACTTCGGAGATGAGGTCCGAAGTCCCATCGGCTATCGAGTACGAGCCCAAGGTACTTCATCGTGGGCTCGATGCCGATGCTTACGCCCCCTACGGTTATGCTGGTTCCCGCAGGTGGCCCCCTCCGAGGCCCGTGAAAACACATAGCCTCGGATTTGTGGAGAGCCACCTCGAGTCCCAGCCGCCGTATTCGACCCACGACTTGAGCAACCCCTGCCGTGGCCTTCAGTGCCGCGCTTCGGTACGTTGCTCCCCGCGCCATAACGAGGGTGTCGTCAGCATAGCACACTATGCTGACACCCTCGAGCAACGTACCGCGAAGCACCCAGTCGTATCCGATGTTCCACAGGAGTGGCCCTAGGACCGACCCCTGTGGAACACCGCACGACACTTCTCGCCGCCCTGGCCCTAGCCAGCTCGGGTAAACTATGGCCCTCTCGGATAGGTATGCCTCGACAATGCGGCGGAGGTAAGGAGGCACTCCGTGATACGCGAGCGCCTCCCTAACGCAGCTCCAGGGTAGGGTGTTGAAGGCGTTGGCGATGTCGAGAGACACCGCCACCACCACCCCACCCCGCGAGACTACTTCCTCCGCCAGGCGCCTAACGCGCATGATCGCTTCCACGGTGGAGCGCCCCCGGCGGAAACCGAACTGGTTGTCCGCCAGATCTGGCCCCACGTTCGTGAGATGCTCGACGAGGCGCTCTGCAATAATCCGCTCAAAGAGCTTGCACACCTCGTCGAGCAACACGATCGGCCGGTAACCGGATGGCTGGTCTGCCGGCCGCCCCGCCTTCCGGATAAGGACCAGTTTCCCCGTCTTCCAAGCCTTTGGAAACTGGCCCCTTTCGAGGCATGCGCTAAAGAGCGCCACCAGTCGAGGCCCTAGTTCCTCCAGGGCCAGGACCCATGCTCGGCCTGGAATGCCGTCGGGTCCGGGGGCAGTGCATTTCCGGGCTTTAAGCCGGAGCACTGCTACCCCCAGTTCACTCTCCCTGACTTCGGGCACATCGCTCTCGCTATTATGGGCGTCAGGCGCCTGAGGCGGAGCCATACGCGGAGGGACATGCTCCTCCGCTCTCGCTGGGAGCAAGGAGCCCAGTATTCCCTCCAGCCGCTCCGGCTGGAGGCTCTGGGTCAGTAGGGGCGCCCTTGGGCGGATTTTGCCCCTGACCGCAAGGTAAGGACGCCCCCATGGGTTCTGCTCCAGAGACTCCAGCAGCTCTTCGCGGGCCCGCCGTTTGGCCTGCTTTATGGCTTCCTGGAGGGTCCTCTTGGCCCCCTTGTACGCCTCATACAGCTCCGCCTCTCGGGCTGCCGCATCATCTGGTCGGCGACGCCTCCGGCGAAACCTGGTGTACTGGCGGCGAGCGGTCACGCACGCTGCTCGCAGCTGTGCGATCTCCGCTGACCACCAGTACACCTGTTTCTTGGCCGGGCCGGGCTTAACCCTAGGCATCGCCGCATCGCAGATATGCGACATGGCTCTCCTGAACCATTCCGCCTCTGCGTCGACATCGACAGGCCTGGCCGGTGACGGAATCCAGGCCTGCACTATGGATGCCTCCAGGAGAGCCTCCCGATCCAGGCGTCTGAGCGCCCAACGTGGATCCGAGGGATTCGCGATTGTCGGCGGCAGGTTAGTTGGAGGGGAGACGTTGAACCGAATGTACTTATGGTCGGAATCCGTCTCCTCCTCCTCCACCACGCGCCAACCCTGGACGCGGCGGGCGAGAGCAGGGGTCGCGAACGCAACATCCACGACCGAACTGAGCCCCCGCCGCTCCCAGGTGGCGACATTCCCCCGGTTGAGGACCTCTAGACCACCGGTGTTGGCCCAGTCCTCCAGTACTCGCCCCTTGTCATTGGTTTCCCGGGAGCCCCAGGCCTGAGACCAGGAGTTGAAGTCTCCCAGGACCAAGACAGGACGAGGACAGCACGCAGCGAGAACAATGTCCAGTTCAGCGAGCCTTAGCTCAAGCTCGTACTGGTCAAGGCTTGGCGAGAAGTAGACGGCCACGACAGCCAAGCCCTCATAGTCCGCCGCGACACAGCCTCTGCACCTTGCAATGAATGCAAGGCGCGAGGTGTCCGCGGCGGACCCCCCGAAGACGGTCGCTACGCCGTCCAGGTCCACCGGGCTTCCGGGGTGGACCCAGTACGGCTCAGCGACCACGACCACATTAATAGACCACTCCACGATGCTCTGGTACAGAAGATCCTGAGCACCGGTGCAGTGGTTTATGTTCGCCTGCAGGATACGGATTGGTGTGTCCATTAATGGACGTCCATCTCCGCATCCCGCCGCGAATGTGGCCGCTCTTGAGCGGCACCCCCGCTACCCGTTGCGGACGAACGGGGCTTTGGCCTCGAGGCGGCGCAGGTTCTGCTGTCCGCCCGGTGCTCCGCCGCTTTGCCCTCCGCTACGCATTTGTAGCAGCGCGGCGGAGCATCACAAGCACTGGCCTTGTGCCCGGGCTGACTGCAGCGGAAGCACCGATCCCCCACGGTGTCTCCCGCTGTGCATTGCACTCCCACATGCCCCACGGCCAGGCACCTGAAGCACCTGGTCTCGCGGGGCTGCAGGAGTTGCACCCGCGCCTTTAGGAAGCCCCCAACGAGGAGGCTCCGTTCGTCCGCAATTTTCTGCGCCGCTGCGACGGGGCAGTTGACGACTGCTGTGCCGTGACCGGTGGAGCTGAAGCGGATTTCTCCAGCTCTCACCTGATCACGGGGACAGCCGCCCGCCTCCACGACGGCGGAGATGACTTCCTCCGTCGTGGCCGCGTCATCCAGACCCGAAATGCGCAAACCTGCGCATTTGTTGGGTCTGGTGACGCGGACGGCTTCGGTATCCAGCGACTCCCTCAGCTTGACCGCTAGGGCGTCGGCTTTGGGGCCGCTGGTGGCACCGGAGACCTCGAGAAGGCGAGCTCCGGTGCGAGTTGTTTTGCACCGGAGCCCCCCCTCTATCTCGAGGGCCTTGAGGTCCACTGAGGCTTTAACCTGCCTCAGGACCTGGGCGTACCCCACGCCCTTCTCCACACCCTCCGTCGTCACCGTCAGGACGACGGCAGTGGAGCGTGGGGCGCGGAGCCTCTTCGGCGCCTTCGCCGCAGCGGCTTTTGCCGCCTTCTTAGCCGCCTTTTTGGCGGCTTTTTTCGCCTTTTTGGCGGCTCCCGCTACCACCCATTCCTCCCCTCTGAAGGAACGCTCGGGTGCAGCGGGAGCGGCGGTTATGGCGGGGGCGGGGGTGCCGCGTTTCTTCCCCTTCCCTTGTGGCGTTGGGGCCACTGGGGCGGCGGGGCCGGGCTTACCACTGACAGCAGCCGCGAAAGACGCAGTCCGTGTCAGTAGGGGACGGTAAGCCCGGTCCTCTAACACGCCAAGCCGCCTCTCGATGGCCGCCAGGAGCTGCACCACACTAGGCGCAGGCTCAGGCGGCGGAATGGGCGCCGGCCTAGGCGCTGTTTTCAGCGCCGGCTTAGTTGCCGACTTTGTGGCCGGCTTTGGCGCCGGTTTTGGCGCCGACGTAGGCGCCCCCTCTGGCGGCGCAAGAGCCCTCGGGTGGTCCGCCACCTCCTGGGCTCTTGGGGCCTTCTGGGCCTCCGGGGGTCCCCTGACCATCTGGGTCAGTTGCCTGACCTCCTCCCGGAGGACCCGCTGTTGCTCCAAGGAGTTGGCCAGCTCAGTTTCCAGGCTTGTGACCCGGGCCCTGAGCTTAACCTCCTCCTCGGAGACGCTCCTACCAAGGAGCTCCTCCAGCGCTGTCCTGGCGACGGCGACGTTTTCCGCCACCGTCTTCTTCTTGCCCGACACATTTTTGGACCCTTTTATGGTGTCCGTTATGCGGGCAAGTGCTGCGAGGAGTTCCCTCGCCGCGGGGACGCCTTGGTCCCTGCCACTGGGTAGTGGAGGGACGTGAATCGGCGGCTTCGTCGTTCTGGCCGCCGCGGTGGCCAATATTTTGGCCGGCCGATCGTCTTCGCTCGAGGAGATCTTCCGTTGCCCGGAGCTTCTGCTCCGGTCAAGGGACGGTCCACCCGAGCGTGGCCGCTTCCGACGGAGACCCTCCTCCGTCTCCATGCGGCCGGATACTGACTCATTGTCAGTACCCGCCGTTGACGCCGCTGACGCAATTTCCGCGTCCGTCTCCCCGCCTATCGGTAGCGGAGTAGCGGGTCTAGTGAAGACGGCCTGAACAGACCGCGAGTGAGGCCGCCGCCTCACCTCCTCTTCACCCACAACTACCTGCACTCCTTCATCTCGGATACCATTGTCCGCGCCAAGGTTTTCGTTTGTATCGTCCGGTTTGTTTTGGTTTAAATTGATAGTATTCATTACATATCCCACGAGTATGGGGGAAAGATGGTCCATCCAGGCGGAGCCCCCTGCACCTGGATAAGCCTATATACTATGGAGGTCGGCTGGTATCCATAGGTTTTGACGACTTCGCTGTCGGGTCTTATAGACTTTTCCTTGTCGTGGGCCGGCCAATAAAGGCAAGCCCTCCGGTCAGCAAGTTCACAGCGTACCCTTCTGGAGCCACCAGTCAGGTCGTTGCTGATCACCTGCCGATTACGGAACGCGAGAGGATGGCTAGTCCTCTCTCACCGGCGGCGGCACAAGTACCCATCGGCCCCTGCGTCAGCAGTGGGCCAACCCGCCCCTGGATCCCCCAGGACCCTACTGTGGCCTCCACCACTAACAGCATCGCTCATCCTGTCTCCTCTGAAAGCAGAGGAGTACGGAGAGCGATGTGTTCCCGCCACGTTGGGTATTGGCCGACGATCAATGCCAACCCCATGATGGGGAAGCCATTGACCGCCGCCCAGGGTGTACCGGCCACTCCGATTCCGTTCCCCCCGGACTCCAGCGGGATCGGAATCGGAATGACACTCGAGGAGGTTACCCAACACACACCCCCTCATGTGCGCTTACTGGCCATGATTGCGCTGGGAACAGAGTACAATATCTAGATTTTGATTTTGTGGTAATTGCAAATAATTTAAGTTCCTTTTTTATGTTACCGAAGTTTTTAAATATTCTCATACAATTGAGGGTTGATTTCTGATAATTTTAAAAGTATTCCATATTTGGGATATGTAGATTTTATTTTTGTGGAATTGTAGTATTTATAATTAATCCAATACCCTTAAACGAGCAATTGAAACGGCTCCGACGATTTTCATGAAATTTAGTATACAAAAGGTTTCGAGGGCGCCGACACGCCCACCTCACCGTTAGCTACGGTGAGGTGAAGCCAGAGGGGATGTGCGAACGAAAAAAAAAAGTGGTTTCGCGGGCGATAAATCGATCTACCTTTTTTTTTTTTTTTCGTGCGGAAATCCCTTCGGATACCCCCCCGCGTGCCAGCGGGGGCGGTTATGTCGGGCTTGAACCGACTAAAACCGCACGCCGTCTCGGGTCTACAGACGCCGGGGTGTAAGGTTGCCCATAGAGCATATCCCTCGCACCGAATCGAATCGAAATCGATCTACCTAGGTTTCATTTTAGAAAACATCGAAAAAAAAAATTAGCGAAGTTCGGTCACCCAGATATTAAATATAATGCAAGAGAGATACTATGTTAAACGCAAATATATGGTTGCTACTTATTACGATTAAAAGTTTTAAATTTTTGATAATCTTTTTATTTATGCTTAAAACGCAAAACCTTATTTCATATTTGATTACTTTCCTGTAACGTAAGTACCATACCAAAATTTGTCGAAGGAACTGGTTGGATTTGATACCACGTTGAAAAAGGTGCATGTAATTTATTTTTATTTATATTCCAGTCGTCACATTCCTCTCGGCTTAGACGGAGTGGAGATAATAGCAAACGGTTCCGGTAGTTATATGGAACTACGGAAAGCCTACGTCACAGTGGATCTGGTTAAGAGTGCAACCTTTAAGAGCGGTGGCGCGTATTTGTTCAGTAACCTGAGAGGTTGCGACGGGCAGAGAATTTACTTCAATGGATGTTCCTGCGTAGCTGTAAATGGTGAAATCGTTAGTAGAGGACTCCAATTCGCGCTGCATGATGTGGTCAGTAGTGCTTTTTGTACCAATATTGACATTAAAGGCGTGCCTAATTTTTTTTAACAAACAAGTACGTTCGGGTAACTTGGGGCCCTATTTATTTTTGAATCTTTTAGTATGAACTTTTAAACTTATACCAATTTCTTCGACAAAGATAGGTATTTCATCTGAAAATCAAGTTCTTCAGGGTTAGGTCTATTGAGAATTGAAAAATTTACTAGGCTATGTCATTTACCTGGATAACAAAAAATATTTAAAATAAAAAATCCCGACTGCTGCTGAAAAGACCGAAACAGGTTTGATAGCATGCGGGACCCAGTTGCAAATCATAAACCGAAAAGAAATAATTAGTCCCGCCTGCTATCACACTGGTTTCGGTCTTTTCTGCAGCAGTCGGTATTTATATTTTTTAATTATTTATTTTTATTTGCAGTTAGTTTTAAGCATACAAGAGAAACGAATCTTGCAACAACACATAGGTACGACAACTGGACAACCTACAGCGGCTCCGCTTGTTGTAAGCTCCGTAATAGGTTTAATTTACCATTCCTCATGCCAACTTACATTAAAACATATAAGTTGTATATGTTTTTGAGAGCACCTTTTAAACCTCTTCATTTTGATACCTTACTCGATAAGTTTGAGTGGAAATATTTTTTTGACAATATACATTTTAGGGCCAAAAATCCACCGTACTCCGTAACTCACCTTATGACACTCGGAAGATGAGACCTTATTCATCGAATTCCGTGCAGCGGTTTTACGATACGCGCGACAAACATTACCCTTCTTTGGCAGTCGGGTAAAAAGTATCCTATGTATATCTTAATTCATCCAAAACCATTCATTTGTTTTTGCGTGATTGAGTAATTGGACATTGGATGTTTGATACTCCATCACGAAAAAACATACTTCTCACATTTGGAAAATAAGTATTAGGATTAAGGTTATGTTTTCACAATATAAAAAAAATGAAATAAGTATTTTTTCTAGGAAGTAGTGACAGCTACCATTGATCTTGAAGATATTCGTTCATACCGTACGCAAATCCGGTCTCGAACGCATTTAGCAGCTTCAAACAAGCCCTTCCCGAGAATCACCGTGGACTTTGCGTTGTCAGATGACGATGACGTATACCTTATACCTAGTCCGCCGATGAAGTGGGAGTACTTGACGCCAGAAGAAGAAATCGAATTAGGTTTGTTTTTGTTTGTCTTAATAGCATAAAAGTCACGTGTCAGGTCACTGTAGGCATCTCTATTATAAATTCATCAACAACTATCCATCCCCAGAGCAGAGATGAGTGTTAGAACTACCATCACATCGATTTTGTATAAAACAGCTCGTCGCACGCATTTGAACCATAACCATATTTTGCATACATGCATAAAATAGACCGCAAACGTCGTGCATGTATGAAAACAATTATGAAAACAAAAGAAACGAAGGTTTCTAGCAAGTGGGCAGATTTTCCGTTTATTGTGCTTTTTTCTTTTTTTGTGAAATATATTTATCATTATTAAATTAATACAATTGCAGGACCTGCGTGCTGGTTATGGGACTACCTCCGTCGTTCAGGTCAAGGAGGATTTTTTCTCCCACTAAGTGGTGGTGTAGACTCAACGAGCACAGCGTGTATCGTGTTCTCTATGTGCACACAGATATGTGATGCTATACAAAAAGGAGGTGTGTACAAACTAGTTATAATCATACAATTATTTATCCTAATAAATCCTTCTCACTAAACGACTCTCACCAGCGTTCCACTGCACGTATGGCGATGAAACATAAATTTGACAAATCTACATTGTAATACGAAAATAATGATTTAAGTATCCTCGTGATGCGTGGAGAGTACAATCTAAAATACGAACGTAGTTAATATTTAGTTGTATAGATTAGAGTTCAATATTTATTTCCGCTACCAATTCAGTTCTTTTATTTAATACTAGCTGACCCGGCAGGCTGCGTACTGCCTCAATCGATAACAACCTTTTAAACCTTCTCTGGACCGCCACAAATAATTCAAGACCAAAATTAGCCAAATCGGTCCAACCGTTCTCGATTCATTTTCATATATAAGAGATCTATTAATTTGATGTAATTATTTGCAGAAAGTCAAGTGTTGTACGATGTGCGCAAAATTTTATGTCAGTCGGATTATACGCCTTCCGATCCAATGGAACTTTGCAATAGATTGCTAGTAACGTGTTACATGGCAACAGAAAATTCGAGTCAAGAGACCAAGAAGCGAGCTTCTCAGGTATAATACTCTTTTATATTTTTGTACTGAAGGCTTCCTTCTAACTATATTTTATTTGGCATATTATTTACTATTATCAGAGCGACTGCCGTTTGACCTCTCAACCCCGAGAGGAAAGCATGTCAGCAGGTGTATCGTCTTGCAGGTGAGGTTGGCTTGGGCTCCGAAGATTATGATGGTTCATCAAGTGCACCAAATGATATGTTTGACCCGTATTATACGAAAAGATTACCAGTATAAGCCAATCCATAAGGAAAGGAGGTGTTCTGTGCTGCACTATACTGTGCTGCACTATACTGTGCTACACTATACTGTGCTGCACTATACTGTGCTGCACTATACTGTGCTGCACTATACTGTGCTGCACTATACTGTGCTGCACTATACTGTGCTGCACTATACTGTGCTGCACTATACTGTGCTGCACTATACTGTGCTGCACTATACTGTGCTGCACAATACTGTGCTGCACTATTCTGTGCTGCACTATACTGTGCTGCACTATACTGTGCTGCACTATACTGTGCTGTACTATACCGTGCTGTACTATAGGTACTGTGCTGAGTGGACCGCGGGCTCCAAAATGCAAGTTTAGGATGGAATCGGAATTGGCGCTCGTATAATGATGAACATACAACATGAAATTATATAAAAAAATAAATTTCAGCTAGCCAGTGAAATTGGCAGTTATCACTTTCCGATAACAATCGATTCAGCTGTGAGTGCAGTCATAGGGATATTCACGGTGGCTACAGGATTAGTTCCTAAGTTTCGTAGTAATGGAGGCTGTCCGAGACAAAACTTAGCATTGCAGAATATTCAGGTAATGTCACTACCAAGTATTCGAATTGCCAATCTTTAAAAATAAATTGCCTTCTGCTACCTTTTGGTATCTGTATTAAAGGGATTGATCTTGAATCAGAGCTGCAGTTTAATAACAGATACCAAAACGCCTAAATTCCACGTGGTTTAGTCGCTCATGTCGTCAGTAGTTGTAGTCATGTCTGATATTGAAAATGGATCTATCTTAAACTGTTTAAAGTCCTAAAAGACTAAATACTAATTCAACTAAAGTGTCCTTTGCAAATCGTAATGTGTACACTACGCCTTACTTCTTGATACATCGATTTATGCATAAACAAACATGTTGTAATAAGGTAATCAGAATTAGGTGAACATATGATTTTAGACTGATTACACTGACATTGGCTTTTGTATTTCTCTGTTCTGGGGGCTTGTTTAAAGCAATTAAACTCCCTTTAAGTTCATAGTCGTCGTCCTTAGAGAGTCATTCTATTTCAATGCAATTATGAACCTTGCACTTTTCATTGCTATTTAGCTTACTACATGAAGGAATATAAATTGAATTAATTGCCCATGAATTAATTATGAATCTTTTTAGGCGCGTCTCCGAATGGTCCTTTCCTACTTATTTGCCCAACTGATGCTCTGGGTTCGAGGACGACCTGGTGGCCTACTGGTTCTTGGTTCTTCAAACGTTGACGAAGCATTGAGAGGCTATATGACCAAGTATGATTGCTCCAGCGCCGATATAAACCCCATTGGAGGAATATCTAAGAATGATCTCAAAACGTTCCTCCAGTATGCTAAGAATAGGTAAGATTGGTTTTCTTACAGAGTATAAATAAATAGTACTTTTAGTTTACACCTAAATCCTGTTTTATTACCTATTCGTTACCTACGTTTACGTGAAACCTAGGTACTGTTCACCTGGGGTGTGTGTTGGGTAACTTCCTCGAGTGTCGCTCCGATTCCGATCCCGCTGCAGTCCGGGGGGAACGGAATCGGAGCGGCCGGTACACCCTGGGCGGCGGTCAATGGCTTCCCCATCACCCCTTCATAGGGTTGGCATTGATCGTCGGCCAATACCCAACGTGGCGGGAACACATCGCTCTCCGTACTCCTCTGCTTTCAGAGGAGACAGGATGAGCGATGCTGTTAGTGGTGAGATGGCCCAGGGTCAGCCGGGGTGCGAGGGATATGCTCTATGGGTAACCTTACACCCCGGCGTCTGAAGACCCGAGACGGTGTGCGGTTTTAGTCGGTGCAAGCCCGACATAACCGCCTCCGCTGGCCGGCGGGGGGGTATCCGAAGGGATTTCCGCACGATAAAAAAAAAAAAAAGGTACTGTTCACCTCGGGGTGGGAGTCCTCTCGCTCGGCAGCATGATTGCGGCAATGGTGCGAAGCGTGAGCGCGTGGGCCGCCGCCACCTCCTGCGAGCATGTAATGCTCGCGAAGGAGATGGCGGAGCGCGCCCGGGAGAGATTTAGAACTCTCCCGGCCCGCCGAGCCCGCAACTTGCTCGCCGCGCGTCGCAGGCGACTCAGGCGCTGGAGGTCGCTTAACGACCTCCGTCCTCCATGAGCGCAGGCCTGGGGGTGACAGGTGAGGCCGCCTGTCACCCCAGCAGAAGCAGGCCGGGACGGTGGGGCGACTAGCGCCCCTCCCCCAAACCGGGTAAGACGGGGAATCCGTGGTTCCCAAACCCGAGGGGGCCATCTCGAAACCGGAGATGGCCCAGGGTCAGTCGGGGTGCGAGGGATACGCTCTATGGGCAACCTTACACCCCGGCGTCTGTAGACCCGAGACGGCGTGCGGTTTTAGTCGGTTCAAGCCCGACATAACCGCCCCCGCTGGCACGCGGGGGGTATCCGAAGGGATTTCCGCACGAAAAAAAAAAAAGGTACTGTTCACCTGGACATGTTTTTCCTTAATTAAACCCTGATGACTGTCCGAAAATACAAGACAGTGAATGTTTGTAAATATTTACTTTACATTAGTGTTGTATCAGACAATCTCATAAAATGTCTCCACAATAGCCTTAATAAACAGACCATTGCCGAGGTTCAAAAACAGTATTTTATAGGATGCTAGTACTTTATTTTAATCTGCTCTATCATTTATTTTTTTATTTATATTGTGTATATACGGATGTATTTGTTATGCTGCAGGTTCTTCTTGCCATCACTCTCGGAAATTCTGCAGGCACCTCCTACGGCGGAATTAGAACCATTGACAGATGGTCAGATTACGCAGACTGACGAACAAGATATGGGCATGACATATTCCGAGCTCTCGGAATTTGGTCGTTTGCGAAAAACGCTAAATTGTGGACCGTATACCATGATGCAGAAACTCGCGCACGCATGGAGCGACAGGTGTCCCCCGCAAGAGGTTAGTTTAAAATGAAAATTAAACAAGCGTATTTCAAGGACAGCATGGCTTGTATAAACCTGTCAGATTTTTTTTTTATAGATTATACATAATATATACCTTTAGATTGTATATTATATTTAAGGTGTTAATTTTTACAGGTGGCTGAAAAAGTGAAACACTTTTTCCGTTGCTACGCGATCAATCGTCACAAGATGACAGTACTGACTCCATCGTATCATGCGGAGTCCTACAGTCCTGATGACAACCGCTTTGACCATAGGCCATTCTTATACAGAGTGCACTGGCCTTGGCAGTTTAAGGCTATTGACGATGCTGTGAGTATGACTGATTACGTGAAATAAATTTTGTAGTGTTGATTTACATTTTGGCAAATTTTAAGCAATAACAAACAATTTTTTTTGTGTTCCCGGTCCCTGATTATACTTACATTTCCTTTGAGATATTTAATTTGATACGGTGTGGTACATCCACTAGAGATAGGGCACATCACCACTACAGAAGAATTATTATTATTAGTTATGTATTTTATTATTACAGGTAACAAAGATGACAAAAGATAAACGGGGCTCCACGACCGACCGGCCGGTGGAGCTGAACAAACTCGCCAGTACTTCCACTTCTAACGTCAACTCACACTTCATGCGAGGGGATCGTAAAGGTGTACTTATATAAAAATGTTTATAGAAAGCTTTCTTATTATCACAAATAATTCCTTGTCGTTTTATAAATTCTAGATTAGTAGGTATCGCTTGTACGTAGAAGTTTAAGTGGCTTGATGTAATGTTTTGAGCTAGTGTGAGTACTTTCCCATGTTGTGATAAGAAATATTCAATGCCGGCCGTTACTTTATAATCATCTAATGCAAGAGATAATTATTTAGGAGATAATTTAGTATGTAACAAACGATAGTTAGTTTTTACAAAGTGGTCCTAGACACTCCTTTATGAAAATCGTTCCTATACTACAATGTAATTGATCAATATTTTTTAACATAACATAACTTCACGCCTGTGTCCCCGAAGGGGTAGGCAGAGGTGTATTACACACCCACGATTCGCCAGTTATGTTAAGGTCCCAATGTAATAGGGGGCGAGCCTATTGCCATCTACCGGGCACATTATTAAGCGAGCGATAATTAACATTTAATGCACACATAACTACGAAAAGTCATAGGTGTGTGCCCGGGGCGACTGGGGATCCAACTTGAGACCTCGTCTCAGCAGTCCGTTACGCACGTCACTGGGCTATCGCCGCGTATTTTTTATGATAATGTAAAAAATCAAATTACATATTTTAATTAATGGCCGTATTCATATATTATGGTAGTGCCTTTAAGAAAGTTATATATGTGCGTAACATGAATCATTTTAATAATAAATAAATCAACTGATATATTTATAGTTAAATACGCAATCTAAGCAATACCTTTTGACATCTGAATTGAGAAGTTGAAGTTGAGTCTCGTCAACGGCTACTTACGCACATTTTCGTACAACCGGCCTTAGGCATATGAAGAATCAGCAATTGCTTTCATTTTCGATTCTCAGGAGATTATAGATTTAGATTATTATATAGTTAGTCATCGATCACAATTTTTGAATGTAATTCCTTCGTTGTAGCCTGTTTGTAATCGGGTTAGTACGATGGTACAGGTCCCGGCGCTTAGGTTGGCACGTCGGGAAGAAGAGAGAGGGTTCGGTTAAAATCGACTTACTTCGGGTTTGTAGAGGGTTCTCTCTGTTAAACATCGGACTGGTAGTAAACGTAGACAGATCATGAGCTATAGACTTACTACAACTTCATAATCAAACCTTCAGTGTGATGTGCGACAGAGAGAACGCTCTACATAACCGAAGCAAGCCGATCTTAGCCGGACACTCTGCTTCTCGACGTGCCAACCAAAGCGCCTTTTACTGTACAAAGGTTTTGCGTCGTCTAAAGAGCGAAATGTCAAAAAGTATTGGATAGACTGGGTGAAATTAATATAATATTCCACAAAAGGGGTATGCCATCATTATAATATAAGAATAAATAATAGTGAATTGTTTCCAACAAATATTTAGCCATCTGCTGGTAGTATAACCAAAATAGTTGCTGGTACTACTTAGTATGTACATCAATTAGCTTTAATAAGTCACAATTAGTTTTCAAGTTTATTATGTAAGGGTGTAGTTTTGCGATGATTTCAACCATTTCAATCGTGTTGTAGCTTGGTGCCATGCGGTCTATTCTGTTTTTATCTTTGTACCGCCACAGTAGACATTTTTTTTTTTTATATTTAGGACACGTCAATTTGACTTCACCACGCTTGATGGTAAGCTGAAGGTAAAGTCTCAGGAAAGTGTGTCACCATTACATACATGTACCATGGTGGCACTCAGCTTGACGGCCTCATCAGAAGAGGATTGTCGTCGCAGCACCGCGTGACACCCACCGGTCCCACTAGTGCTGCGACCACAATCCCCCTGCCCGGCTATGCACTTGCTGACCCCTGAACGCATTTAACAGTCATTTTTCTAAACTATTGGTAATGTAGGTCTTTAGATAATGGTCTTGTTGATATTGTCGGAAGTTTGTGGATTCCTACCTAGGATGCTCTGCGAAGCCATTTGAAATTAAAAGAACATCCTAATTTTAATAGAGAAGATGGTTGGAATGTACCACCAGCTTGGGACCCAGTCATTCACTTAATTAATTCCAAGAAAAAACAAAATACAACAAGACTTCCTTCACACACACACACAATTCAACATAGTTCGGGTACTTTGAGATAACTTACACTTCAAACTACAAGACAACAACCATCTTTAGTCTCCCCGTGACCATGGCTGTCGATAACGAAAGTAACCGAAACTTCGGGATCAATGTAAATTATACTCGTAAAACAACATCAAATAAATCGCGATAGAATCTGTTAAAAATAGTTTTATTTCAATGGTTTTGTTACTTGTATTTCCTCCGGTAGTGTACTGGTTGGCATTGGGACCTGTTAGTTGTCTTATATATTATAGCCTAGCTATTGTGCTACTTTTGCCACTTACACGAAAATACATACAGCGTCAAGTCTACCAGTAGAAGGAACTGTTAAAGGTTTAATTCCTGATGTTTTAGTTACCCTGCCTCCTACCGGCCTCGTGCCGGATATTACCTACTGGTTTTCTACTTTTTTTTGAAGAATACCGTTAACTGAAATTACTTTTACTAAATTAAATAGCTTGTGTAAGAAGAGGGTTCACGTTGGTGGTGTAATGCAAGGGTTAAATCCCGCGTCCCTTCGAATGCAAGTTAAACATTAGGTACAGGAGTACCGACATAACCGCCCCCGCTGGCACGCGGGGGGGTATCCGAAGGGATTTCCGCACGATAAAAAAAAAAAAAAAAGGTACAGAAGTACAGCCTGTCACCCCAGTAGAAGCAGGCCGGGACGGTGGGGCGACTAGCGCCCCTCCCCCAAACCGGGGCAAGACGGGGACACCGTGGTTTCCAAACCCGAGGGGGCCATCTCGATACCGGAGATGGCCCAGGATCAGTCGGGGTGCGAGGGATATGCTCTATGGGCAACCTTACACCCCGGCGCTGCAGACCCGAGACGGCGTGCGGTTTTAGTCGGTTCAAACCCGACATAACCGCCCCCGCTAGCCGGCGGGGGGGTATCCGAGGGGATTTCCGCACGAAAAAAAAAAAAAAAGTTACTGGAGTACAGCCTGTCACCCTAGTAGAAGCAAGCCGGGACGGTGGGGCGACTACCGCCCCTCCCCCAAACCGGGGCAAGACGGGGACACCGTGGTTTCCAAACCCGAGGGGGCCATCTCGAAACCGGAGATGGCCCAGGGTCAGTCGGGGTGCGAGGGATATGCTCTATGGGTAACCTTACACCCCGGCGTCTGAAGACCCGAGACGGCGTGCGATTTTAGTCGATTCAAGCTCGATATAACCGCCCCCGCTGGCCGGCGGGGGGGGGGGTATCCGAAGGGATTTCCGCACGAAAAAAAAAAGGTACAGGAGTACAGCAGTAGAACTGAGGGTAAGGTTAGTTTCAGGTAAAAAATTCCTTATTAACCATAGAGTGGGTAACCGCTATTACTATATTGTCGCCCGTGCTAAAAATACGTTGATAATTCATAAAACCAATGCCCAGCCATTGCCATTGCCATTGCCAGCTACTATAAGCACAAGCCTAAAGGCTTTTAGTAGCTGCCCTCACTTTCGTTAGCAACGCGTACCGATAAGCTGGATGCTGTGCGCAGAGGACCGCTTGAGGGGCAGGATATTACCACCACTGCGCGCCCACTAACGTAGGTGGAAATTATGTCATGTATTTTTTAGTCATCCTATAGCCATCCTATATATAAGACTAAAATACTGAAAACAAATTACAAAATTATATGTTACTTAAATCTATAGCATATGCGTTATCCAAACGGACTACACAAAGGTATGTGCAATATTTATTGGAAAGTAAATTTGGGCATCTGCGAAACCCTTTTTAGGTGCGCCTATTTTTGTTCGACATATTACTGTATTTGCCCTTTTTCTTTGAAGATGATGCTTGGTCTGCGGGTACTAATTGAGCAATTAGGTTCCTCAAAGGAATATTTGATGTTTCTATAGAAGACCTCGTGGTCATATATTGTTCAAATACTGTTGGCTTAACATCAAGTGTTCAGTATTGTTTGTCTGTTTACAACTTTGACAATAGGAGAAAGACTATTCTGTTGGAAAAATGATTGCATCGAGGTTATTTTTGTGTCAATGATGAATATTGCCGGTATTTAACAGTCAAATTATTTACAAAGCCAATACTAAACACTTGATGTTAAGCCAACAGTATTTGAACAATATATGACCACCAGGTCTTCTACATGCTACGTCGATAGTACGAGGGTCAAACTGAAAGTTCTTAGAACTGGCCACTTATAAACAATATAATAAAAAAATAATTCTAAAATTTGAAAATAGAACTCTTTGCCAATATTACTGAGTATATATTTCATTCATTTATCATTTGTTTTACGATTTGGCGGCAAATTGAAAATTGTCTGTGTCACGTTAACATGAATTTAACACGAGAAAATTTTCGTGCAATGATTTTTTATGACTTTCGATGTCATTTAAGTCAACAAGAAAGTTATGATAGACTACGATTGGCCTTTCACGATGAAGCCCCATCTCGTGCGACTGTTTACAACTGGTTTAATGAGTTTAAACGTGGTCGCACTAATCTCACTGATGATTTACGTGAGGGACGGCCTTCTACGGCGACGACTGAAAATAACATCTGTGTTGTGCGGCGTATGATAGAGACTGACAAAAGAGTGACCTATCAGCAGATTCGGACAAGCTTAGGCATCGGTATGAGTCAAGTGCACAAAATCCTCCACGAACATTTAGCGGTCAGGAAGCTTTGCGCCCGGTGGATACCTCATAATTTGACTGAGGCTCAAAAACTCCATCGTGTGGATTGGTGCCGTAAAATGATTGAAAGATTTAACGGAGGTGACTCTAATGCTGTGTTCGACATACTAACAGGTGACGAAAGCTGGATTTACTGTTATGATCCTGAAACCAAAAGACAATCTGCTCAGTGGGTGTTTCCTTTCGAGGAGTTGCCAACTAAAGTGAAGAGAGATCGAAGTGCGGGAAAAAAAATGGTGGCCTCGTTCTTTGGAAGGATAGGTCATTTCGTAACAATTGTGTTAGAGGATCAAAAAACAGTTTCTGCAGAATGGTACACTACCAATTGTTTGCCACTTGTCTTGGAAAAAGTTCGAGAGAAACTACCTCGCAGTAGGATCCTCCTTCACCACGACAACGCCTCGTCGCACACCGCCAAGCGAACGATCGACTATTTGGCGACATCAAACGTTGAATTACTGGGTCACCCGCCGTATAGCCCCGACCTCGCGCCTTGTGATTTTTATTTATTTCCAAAAATTAAAGAAAAACTTAAAGGAAAGCGGTTTATGAATGCTGAAGAAGCGGTGGCTGCGTATCGCGATGCCATTGAAAGGACCCCTAAGGACGAGTGGGCAAAGTGCTTTTCCCAGTGGTTCCATCGCATGCAGCGGTGTATTGACGTGAATGGACAATATTTTGAAAAGATATAATAAAACTAATAACTGGCTAATGTAATCAGTTTTTGATTTTCTAAGAACTTTCAGTTTGACCCTCGTATTTGAAAGAAATTGCCATGGCCCTAGTCAAGCAATATATGACTACCAAGGTGTTTGATAGACACGTGTTGCAGATGCCCAAAGTTACTGTGCACTGAACATTGCACATAGCCTTGTTAAGGCTATTTGTGTAAAGCATATACTGTAGATTTAGAAAAAATATAATTTTTGTATTATTTTTTTTCAGTAAGTATTATAGAGGATAAGTTAAAAAAGTCAATCAAAATAAAATCTTTTGTAAACCAAAGTTCTCAAAACAAAATTTAATAAATATGTTCATTTATAATTTCTTATTGTGAAAATAAATTAATTCAATTGCTGCATTCCTACTGACAATAGTAAAAAAAATTGGGCGGATAAATGCTTTAATAGACGACGATAGACGCGCCCACTCTAGCGTTAATATGGAAAGGTAAAGAAGTCAGTTTTGAGGCTCGATTCGTATTCGAACTTAGGAAATAAAAAACATGTCTCCTCCTGAAAAATAATAGTTGAGCATATTGTGTGTCTGCATATATCTAATGCGGAACTGTATAATATTTTAAATATTTAATTTTACCGTACCACAAGTAAGGCTCCGTAATCCATTTTATATTTTAAGAATATTGCTATCTATAAACTACCTACATATTCTACAATATTATCGAGGCTTACTATATATTATGTATAATGTATTGTGTTCTGACAAGTATGAATAAATGGTTGTTCCTGAATGGTTTTATGTTAACTTTTAAACAACATTCGCACAAATTATTGCACAATTCGTATTAATGAATATTTGTTATTTATTAACGATCAATCTGTTCAAATAAAATAATGTGAAAGATTTTAGCAGTGTTTTTCTTATTCCGATATACCTTTTTTTTTTTTTTTTATCGTGCGGAAATCCCTTCGGATACCCCCCCGCCGGCCAGCGGGGGCGGTTATGTCGGGCTTGCACCGACTAAAACCGCACGCCGTCTCGGGTCTTCAGACGCCGGGGTGTAAGGTTACCCATAGAGCATATCCCTCGCACCCCGGCTGACCCTGGGCCATCTCACCACTAACAGCATCGCTCATCCTGTCTCCTCTGAAAGCAGAGGAGTATGGAGAGCGATGTGTTCCCGCCACGTTGGGTATTGGCCGACGATCAATGCCAACCCTATGAAGGGGTGAAGGGGAAGCCATTGACCGCCGCCCAGGGTGTACCGGCCGCTCCGATTCCGTTCCCCCCGGACTGCAGCGGGATCGGAATCGGAGCGACACTCGAGGAGGTTACCCAACACACACCCCTATTCCGATATACCTAGGTACTCGTAACCCAATGCCATTTTTTTTTTGTCAATCACGTTTAGATGTTCTTTGTTTTGGCTGGTGTGAATTATAGGTCTTACTATGATTTGACTTTTCATCAAAGATTATTCTAAGTGTAAAATCACTTAAAAATAATCTTTTAACGCCCAAAATATTGGTTGATAAGAATCGCAGCGACATCTTAGAGAGCTATTTAACTCGCTAGGCAGTTTATACGAAAGTATTATCTCTGTAAACTTACATAACTGTATAAAGGTACCTATATTACATTAAAATTAACATTTGAGAATTGCAAGAAGGAATACTTAATTGTATATCAGCTTATTGAATGCAATGCAATGAAAAAGCAACCACTTTCAATCCAAAATTCTTCTTCCTTCTTTCTCTAATTTATTAAACACACGTTTTTATTACACAAAATTATGATTTTGACAATAATATTTATTTGTGTACAAAGCAGTATCGTCAGTAGTTTTTTGGGAATCCTAGTTGTAGTGTTGAACCTTAACCACGGTCACCACCGAAGACCCCTGTAAAAGAAATACAGTTTAAAAGTAAATAAATCTGAAAAAGTACGATACTCGGATGCACTGAGAGCAAAAGATATAGATATTTTCTGCAATTTGGCCTATTTTAGTCCGTCTACGATTACAGTACCTTTTTTTTTTCGTGTGGAAATCCCTTCCGCCGTCCAGCGGGGCGGTTATGTCGGGCTTGAACCGACTAAAACCGCACGCCGTCTCGGGTCTTAAGACGCGGGCTGTAAGGTTGCCCATAGAGCAAATCTGAAAAGGTACGACGCTATCGGATGCACTGAGAGCAAAAGATAGATATTTTCTGCAATTTGGCCTATTTTAGTCCGTCTACGATTACAGTACCTTTTTTTTTTGTGTGGAAATCCCTTCCGCCGTCCAGCGGGGCGGTTGTGTCGGGCTTGAACCGACTAAAACCGCACGCCGTCTCGGGTCTTAAGACGCGGGGTGTAAGGTTGCCCATAGAGCATATCTGTCACATCCCGACTGACCCTGGGCTATCTCCGGTTTCGAGATGGCTAAATGAGAAGTAAGTACCTGTGAATCCTTGAATTGATTTAGGTACATCAACACGTACCTACTATCTATTTTTTGCTATCATGAAAATTTCTTCCTTTTAAAGGTGGAGTTCCTCAAGGGTCCAGCAACCCGTTCAGAAACTATGGAGCCGCCGCTCAAAAATCAATTCAAGGATTCACAGGTACTTACTTCTCATTTAGCCATCTCGAAACCGGAGATAGCCCAGATAGATAGTAGGTACATAACACGGGGGTGTGTGTTGGGTAACCTCCTCGAGTGTCGCTCCGATTCCGATCCCGCTGCAGCCCGGGGGGGAGCGGAATCGGAGCGGCCGGTACACCCTGGGCGGCGGTCAATGGCTTCCCCTTCACCCCTTCATGGGGTTGGCATTGATCGTCGGCCAATACCCAACGTGGCGGGAACACATCGCTCTCCGTACTCCTCTGCTTTCAGAGGAGACAGGATGAGCGATGCTGTTAGTGGTGAGATGGCCCAGGGTCAGCCGGGGTGCGAGGGATATGCTCTATGGGTAACCTTACACCCCGGCGTCTGAAGACCCGAGACGGCGTGCGGTTTTAGTCGGTGCAAGCCCGACATAACCGCCCCCGCTGGCCGGCGGGGGGGTATCCGAAGGGATTTCCTCACGATAAAAAAAAAAAAAAAAAGGTACATCAACACGGGCACGCCGCAATAGCGGCGGTAAGGCCCATCATGGAGGATTGGCTAGAGAGGCGACACGGAAGCCTCTCGTACCGACTGACGCAGGTGATCTCCGGGAAGGGGTGCTTCGGGGACCACCTGCATCGGATCAGGAAGGAGCCAACGCCTGAGTGTCATCACTGTGACGCGAGCGAGGACTCAGGGCTGCACACGCTGGCGGACTGCCCGGCGTGGGAGGCGCCGAGGCGTGACCTCGTGGCAGCCATCGGGGTGGGAGTCCTCTCGCTCAGCAGCATGATTGCGGCAATGGTGCGGAGCGCGAGCGCGTGGGCCGCCGCCACCTCCTTCTGCGAGCATGTAATGCTGGAGGAGGTGGCGGAGCGCGCCCGGGAGAGACTTAGAACTCTCCCGGTCCGCCAAACCCGCAACTTGCTCGCCGCGCTTCGCAGGCGACTCAGGCGCCGGAGGTCGCTTAACGACCTCCGTCCTCCATGAGCGCAGGCCTGGGGGTGGCGGGTGAGGCCACCTGTCACCCCAGCAGAAGCAGGCCGGGACGGTGGGGCGGCGACTAGCGCCCCTCCCCCAAACCGGGGCAAGACGGGGACACCGTGGTTCCCAAACCCGAGGGGGCCATCTCGAAACCGGAGATGGCCCAGGGTCAGTCGGGGTGCTAAATATGCTCTATGGGCAATCTTACACCCCGGCGTCTGTAGACCCGAGACGGCGTGCGGTTTTAGTCGGTTCAAGCCCGACATAACCGCCCCCGCTGGCACGCGGGGGGGTATCCGAAGGGATTTCCGCACGATAAAAAAAAAAAAAAAGATACCGCACCTTGGCCTGCTCCTTTGGCGACCGTTACTGCTTTGATTACGTCTGCGACAGCCGCAGCTGGAGCGCCATCTAATGCTGTAATCATACGAAAAGAAAAGATAAGTACCTGTCAACTAAGAGACATACCTGCTTATATAGGTATACCTTCCTATACATGGACTTTTTATATTCGAAATATAAAAAACTAGCGACCCGTCCTCACTTCACTTCGATTTATGAGTTTTTTTAACTCAAGCCATCGTAATATATTACCTACGTCCATCGGGGATCCTTACAAATGGTGATAGATTTTTTCCAATAAGTGCAGTGGTTCCGAAGATTACCCCAAACATATAAACATAATGCTCGCATGCGTGCATGCTGGTTTGCATGCATCTTTGGCTACATGCATGCTCGTTTGCGAACTGTAGGTATACATGCGTTCTTGCCTGCTTGCTTGCTCTTGGTTAAGGCAGCGTGTATTTTATAATCAGTAGGTTAGGTTATAGGTTAAATACCGATCAAGTGCAAGTCGAACTTGTGCGCCGAAGATTCCGTACCTACCCATGTGACGTCTGGCGGGCCATTATTACGAGTTGGATGTATATGGTTGTCAGATCTAAAGTCATCAAGTGCTGATCACCGCACCGTAGAAGTGCTGATCACCGCACCATCGTAGGAGTGCTTTAGCTGTTTCTAGGCGACTGAGATGTGAGTCACCGCGGGTATACTATTTTCAGCTAACGCAGTGCTTCTGAAGCCACCTTAGGTACTATAGAAAATACTAAATAGAAAGCTCTAGCAGCAGATTGGCGGAATGTTCAAGTAAATTAAAATATACTTGTAATAAGTATAATCTACGTCTGTTGGAAGATACTTACGTTTTGTAGCTAATTTGGCTGGATCATCTGGCGTTGGGGTGGTTTGCTGAAATACATATTTCAAGGTAAGTAGATATCTACGTGTTAAATTGTAATTTGAATCAGTCCGAGTCATTAGGCGTCCTGACGTCTCTTACACTGCAGATAGAGCCTTTGCAGTTGCGTGAAGATGTTGTCTCTTTGACAGTATTTTACCGCCTCCACCGTGGCGAGTGATGAGTTCTTTCAATTATTATCACCCTCTTCCTTTCTATATCCAGAACAACTTTTGCAGGATCGAGGTGGCCCCCTCATACGTTGCAAGCAATCCCGTCTCGAACAAAACAGTTCAATACTTTTTTTGACGCACGATAAGAACTGGAATCCTCTGCCTTCACACGTATTTCCTTCTTCCTACCATCCTGGGTTCTTTAAGCGGGGCATGAGAAAGCATCTATCGAAGCCATCAAACTAAGGACTACTATTTTAGATTCGATAGCATCTGGAATGATGGCCATTACCGTATCTTACCACTAGGGGCCCGATTCAGTAACGCCACGTTTGTAAGACGCGTGATTTCAAAAATACTTTGGTATTCCGTATGACCTTTCCAAATAAAACCTAGCCACGTTTTCATGAGATTACTAAACCTTCAAAATCACTCACAGATTGATTCCTTTTCAATTAGATTTAGACATTTTAATCTTATAAGATTTCCTAATTTTAGAAAACACGTGTTTTAAAAAGTCATTTTACTAAATCGAGCCTCTGCCCCTTTTGTCTGCAGCTCACGGTGCAGTCAAACGATGGACTTTTTTTTAATACTTAAACCGCTTAGGTGGCCGACAAGCACACGTCCCACCTGATGGGAAGCAGTTACCGGTGCCTATGAACGACGTGTGTAACATCAGGGATATCACATTTGCGTTTTTGAATTTGTGCGTTTGGAATTTCTTATCGTGTGACACTTTTTTATGTTAAGTACGGCAACTTAACATAAAAAAGTGTCACACGATAAGAAATTCCTATTATGATCTTAAATTAGGTAGACTACAATATCAGATAACTTACTGCAGACAAGATAAGTGTAACAGTTATAGTGACGGCTAAAATGCTCTTCATTTTTCGGTACTATAATATTTAGGTATATATAATTTTATACTGAACCGACTCTAAACACGTAGGAAACAATACTGAAGTATCGTTTCATCAAACCGCATTATTTATATCAAGATTTACAATGACTTGTTGTTCGAAAATGTTTTAACATATAGTGTCACATTCGTTTAAACTTTAAACAACTGTTTCAGGATTTGTCATCCGACAAATGAATATTTTCTTGCAAATTACATTTATTATAATTTTACGTTCTTGTTTTATGTGTGTTTATCCTTTAGGTAGGTATTTCCAAGCATATTTTGTTTTTGTAATTGCCTAATTGACAACCGCGAAGTGTTAAGAAAAGTAGTTTCGCTTAACATCTTCATTTACAAAGAAACCAGACGTTCGAGCAGGAGTGCGAATTGAATGTAGGTGGACAGGGTTCCGTACTTTAAAAAATTACACCACTTTACACACACACACCTTTTTACATTTGGTTTTTTTGAATACGTATCTAATAACCAAAGTTGCGCATATGACTAAGGTAGCAAACTAGCACATATGTTTTCGATCGTGAGCGACTACTCACTCATTGAAAGAGGAAAATGTAGAGGAGAAAGGAAAGATAGGTTGGTCGGCTGTCACAAATCTAATCTTAGCGATTTCAAATAAAAAGGTAGTATTTTTTCTTTTCTTTTTCGGTTAAACCAACGCATTCGGTTTGGAAAAAGAATAGCTCTACCATTTATAAATGAATGATAAAAATGATAAAGACAGAACTTAGGTAGATCGTACCCGTATTTTTTACGTACGGAAACCTCCTCGGACTTCACCTCACTTGAGCTAATGAGCTAACTAAAAAGTACGAGCCGCCGCCGCGCCGGTTCATCTAAGCTGGGCACTTTGTCAGTGTGCGAAGTAGTATGTCCATCCTGGCTGAGGTAGCGCACGGGCGTTGGCTTTCGGCCTATACGATGCAGGAATTGATCGAAGCACCCATGCCCGGTGAGCACTTCCCCAGGGATTACTCAATGACGAATCCTACCGCCAAAATTGTGACGAGCCCTAGATAGGATATACCCTAAGTTCTTTGTATGTATAAATATTAAATAACAGCAATAACATTTTATTACATAAACTGATGCACTTATTTAATTTAAAACTAAATTGTGTTACATAGAAGTAAATAACTGCAGACAAAAATTATTTGCTTTAAGTTAATAACTAAATATATTTTGGACTGCTCATACATTGACATTACTTGACGTTGCGGTTGCGGTCACACCGATGGAACCGACCAATTTATTAATGTCACGACCGTAACACACACATACTACGTTTTCCATACAAATGACGGGTACACATCAAGCCTAAAAGGTGACCGATGGGTAACGAATGAACGTAAATGTATGCCTTTCAAACGAGCCAACCAAGCAAAAGCATTCGCGGCGAACACCTTTGCTTGGTTGGCGTGTACTTAGCAAAATAATCATAAGCAGGTTGAATTACTTTGACTCCCTATATCTGACAGCGAACGAAACTGTAGCAGAGTTTGAGTGTAGTAGAGCTTTCGACTGCTTATTTATTTATTCATTAAAACTTCATGTACATAGTGTACACAAGCGGACTCCCACAGCGCAAAAGATACATCCTGATGGGATTTTAGCCATACACAACGCATGCTACAACGAACGAATGATGGAAAGTAATAGTAGGAAAGTAACACGATTTAATCAGGAAGTAAATAACAATAAGACTATTGTGTATGTAGGTTTGATACTGTATGCGCTTTGAACTATCTGTGTGTTTTTGGTGTCTGTTTCACCTGTCAATATAAATCTTATAAACTAACTATGTTTGCTATAATTAAAAGAGAGTTTTAATTATAATAGTGGCGACGTCGTAACGAATCTACGTGTTATAGTATTGTGTAAACATGGAACAAGTGAAAGCAGTGAAATTCCACGAGTACCAACCGGGAACAGAAGACTTTTGTCATTATATTGAGCGGCTCAAATACTGTTTTTTTGCTAACGGCATCACGGCAAACACGGCTCAACTGGCTAATTTCTTCACTGTATGTGGGGCGCAAGTGTATCAAACATTGTTGGCGCTTATAACACCATTGAAGTCAAATGAAATAACCTTCGATCAAGCGGTGATAATACTTACGCGTCATTATCAACCAGACACAAACGAGATAACAATGTCTTATAAGTTCTATAAAAGGAATCAAAACGAGGGCGAAAAAGCTTGTGATTATATTACGGAACTGAGAAAACTGGGTGCACAGTGTAATTTCAAGGATTTGGAGCGCAAACTACGTGATAGGCTAGTTTGCGGGATGACAGATGAAAGACTACAATTCGAATTACTGCGGCGAGACAAAATCACCTATCAACAGGTGGTGGACGCGATGTTAGCGGCCGAGACAGCTACCAAGCTACATCATGCTGATGCGTAGCGTCAATACCGGGGTGCCTGGGGTGCCGTCGGCGAGCGCGCAGGCGGAGGCGATGGACATCGGTGCTCTTCGCGATCGCGGCGCAGGTGGCGGCGGCCGGCGCGACACTCAGAACTTTCCTAGCGGCAACGCATCAGCAAACTACAGATTTTGCTATCGGTGTGGTGACAAACATAGTGGTTTGTGTCGACATGTTAACACAATATGTAACTATTGTAATAAAAAGGGGACACTTAGAAAAGATTTGCACATTAAAACGGAAAGGATTGAACAAAAAAGTGAATTTTACTGATGAAGACAACAATGATGATGACTTTGCATGTTTAAACAGTATATATTTAACCAGTACCAATGATCAAACATTAGTTGCCTCCGGTAGAAATTAAGGTTATACTCAATGGTGTTCAGATTTGCATGCAGGTTGACTCTGGAGCTTCGTACTCACTTATAAATATAGATACTTTTAAGAAAATACCTAATACCGAATTACAGTCAGTAAAAATGAAGTTGTCAACATGAACAAATTCAGCAGTAGAACTTTTAGGAATGTTGAAAGTAAAAGTGCAGTATAAAAATACAAATTGTGACTTGATGGTGATTGTTGCTAAAGGAAGAGGACCTAATTTGTTAGGGAGAGACTGGTTTGCTCCGCTGGATATAACTATGGTTAATATAAACTCCCTTTATAACACAGATTCATCGCATACTCAGTGTCAAGATTTGATTCAAAAGTATTCAGACATATTTTTACCCGGGCTGGGTACATACCGTGGGGACCCAGTGTCCATACAGCTATCATCAGGGGCGAAAAGTAAATTTCTGAAGGCTAGGCCAGTCCCATATGCTTTAAAGGAGCGAGTAGAACAGGAAATTGATAATATGGTCGCTGAGGGTGTTTTAAAGCCCATACCCTATTCTAACTGGGCAACTCCAGTAGTACCAATTGTAAAGAATGGTAGTATTCGATTGTGCGGTGATTATCGTAGCACTGTAAATCAAGCTACAGAGTCAGACACGCACCCAATGCCAACAGCCAATGAGATTTTCGCGTTGTTAGCAGGTGGAACTTGGTTTACTACACTGGATTTAGATCGGGCATATACTCAAGTGACAGTGGATGAGGAAACGGCAAAGCTGTTAACTCTGAATACATGTAAAGCCCTCTTTTCAGTACATCGACTGGCTTTTGGAGTGAAAGCTAGTCCCGGAATCTTCCAACGTATAATGACATCATTACTGGCAAGGATTCCAGGAGTTGCAGTTCTTCTTGATGACATAATAGTGACAGGAGCTACTTATGAAGAAATGCATGCTCGATTGGACCTTGTATTAAGACAAATATGTGAAGCAGGATTGAGACTAAATAAAGAGAAATGTAAATTGGCAAGAAGGAGAGTGGAGTTCTTGGGATTTGTGGTAGACGCTGATGGCATACACCCAGCACCAAGTAAAATTGAAGCCATAATTAATACTCCTCCACCTGCTAATGTGCAACAGTTGCAAGCCTTCTTAGGACTTTATAATTTTTATGAAAGATTTGTGCCACATAAGGCCACACTGCTGGAGCCGTTACATAGACTACTGGATAAAACTCAAAGTTGGACGTGGACAAGCAAGGAACAAACAGCTTTTGATACTGCAAAAAGCTTACTGACAACAGATATTACTCTAACTCATTATGATACAGAGAGAGAATTGGTACTTACATGTGATTCTTCGGAATATGGAGTTGGGGCAGTTTTGGCTCATATAATGGACAACAAGGAGGAACGGCCTATTGCCCTGGGTTCTAGGACATTACATCCACATGAAAGGCGATACTCACAACTAGACAAGGAGGCTACAGCTATATTGTTTGGAGTTAAGAAATTCCATAATTATTTGATGGGACGCAGATTTACAATAGTCACGGATCATCAGCCACTACTAAGTATTTTCAACCCCGGAAAGAAAATGCCAGATGTATTATCACCACGGTTAGTGAGAATTTGTTTAATACTGGCAGCTCATGACTATAAAATTGTGTACAAACCAGGCAGGGAAATCGCAAATGCAGATGGATTGAGCCGTTGGCCATTACCAGTTTCACCCATTAAAGCTGAAGTACCGGCAGACATATTGTTAATGGCAGAAACACCTGAAGATTTACCATTTGAAACAAAAGACATAGTTCGGGAGACAGCTAAGGACCCACTGTTATCAAGAGTAAAGTACTGTGTAATGAAAGGTTGGCCAATTAAGGAGACAGATAAAGACTTACATACATACTGGTTACGCAGGACAGAATTGAGCATACAAGATGGATGTGTGCTCATGGGGACAAGAGTAGTGTTACCCCCAAACATGAGAGAAGCAGTGCTCAAATTGCTTCATCACTCACACAGCGGTATTGTACATACAAAAGCCTTGGCTAGAAGCTATATATGGTGGCCACAGTTGGACTAAAATATAGAAGCCATGATAGGATCATGTGAAAAATGTCTACAAAACAGAAATATGCCTGGGAAGACTGCTCATGAATGGATTATGCCTTGTAGACCATGGTCTAGAATACATATAGACTTTGCTGGCCCATTTCAAAATAAGATTTTTTTAATTGCAGTTGACGCATATTCCAAATGGCCAGAAGTACAAATTGTCAGCAGCATGTCATCAGCAGCTGTGATAAAACATTTAAGGATCATGTTCGCGCACCATGGACTGTGTGAAACGCTAGTATCTGACAATGGGACGGCTTTTGTCTCTAGAGAATTTGAAAATTTTCTGGCTGCTAATAAGATAAAGCATATTACATCAGCTCCCTATCATCCAGCCACGAATGGCCAAGCTGAACGCATGGTACAAACCATCAAAGCAAAATTAAGGAAAATGCCAGAACTCTCATGGGACATAAAGTTACCTCGGATTTTACTCACATTGAGATCAACACCTTGCTCTACAACAGGGAAGAGTCCAGCAGAGTTGCTGATGAACCGACAATTACGCACTTTGTTAGATTCATTTCATCCAAATAATGTTTTGGGAAGAAAACTCGAAAATCAAGTGGTGCAGAATGCACAGAGGCAGAAGAGAGAATTGGAAATCGGTAAAAAAATAATGTAAAGGAACTACGCTACTGGCCCAAAGTGGTTGGCAGGTACAATAAGGGAAAAAGAAGGTCCTTCACACTATAAATTTACGACTTCAAGAAATGATGAGGTGGTACGCCGCCATATTGATCAACTTTTTGAGTATAAGATTGAAGCAGAAAGAGAGGAAAGAGACGGAATGAATAATGAAGGTGATAATGACAGAGAGGAAAAAGAGATTTGTACTGCACTAGAATCTATACTCCGCACGCCGAATGATGATCCCTATGACGTTTCAACTGACAGTTGTATTAGTTATGCGAAACAATTTCGATAAAATACTGTTTTTTCAGGCAAATGTCATGTCATTCAGCCAGGTCATTCAACATAATAAGCAATATTTATTTATTTTGAAAAAAAGACTACGCGCATTGATGGACATAAAACACTAGATAAAAAAGTAACAGCCTTATTATATTTTATTTTACTATACTTTAATTTTTATTCAAATTGCATAATTTAAAGAATTTAAAATTCTTTTTGAATTGAATTTTAAAGAATTCATAATTAGCTGGCAATTATGGATTACATGGAAAAGTATTTAAAAGGAGGCCATAGACCTACCGTATTTTTTTAATTCAGTCATGTCATGTCTTGTCAGTCTGTTTTGTCTTCTTGTCACACCGCATCACATCGCGTCATACGAGTGCTCTAACGCCTTGTATGCGCCACGTCTTTCTTTGTTAGCTGAGTTTTGTTTCTGTTTTCGCTGTTTTGTGTTATTTGTTGATTTTCTGTTACCTGTTTGTTGATTTTCGGTTTTGCAAAATGCCGAAAAGACAGCGGAAAACTGTTCTCAACAGTGAAGTTCGCGAGTTTGTAGTTCGTTTGCGAGACTATTTTGCTCGTGAACAACAAAATGGCGGACCCTTGTTACCGCTTGACAATGTTCGCGATCGTGTAGCCGATGCTCTAGGAATCGGAAAGGCTACTGTTTCTCGAATAACAAAGGAAAAATTTGGGGAGTCGTCCATGGAGGACAATAAACTATTAACACCAAAGAAGAAAAAGAAAAGGTTATGTCATATAACAGAACCTGATGATTTTGATTTAGATGCTATACGCAATCATATTTATGGTTACTACCTACGAGGTGAACTACCGACCTGCCAGAAGTTATTATCTTCATTAAAAGCTGCAGAACTCTTCAAAGGCGGTGCTACTTCTCTTAGAATTGTTTTAAAAAAATGTGGATTCCGCTATAAAAAATGTGACAAGAGAAAAATATTAATGGAGCGTACTGACATAGCTTTACTACGATGCGATTTTCTTCGCAAAATCAAACAAATTGATAACTGGGAGAAGGTAGTATACCTTGATGAGACATGGCTGAACGCCAATCATACTGTAGGTAAGGCATGGACGGATGACACAGCCAAATCCAGCACAAAAACTCCTGAAGGAAAGGGCCAGCGCTTAATCATTTGCCACGCTGGCACAGCTACAGGTTTTGTGCCGAATTGCCTGTGGGCTTTTAAGTCAGTGAAAACAACGGAGTACCACGAGGAAATGAATTTCGAAAACTTCAAGACATGGTTTATAAAACTATTAGAAAATTTGAATGAGCCTCACTATATTTTAATGGACAATGCTTCATATCACTCAGTTCAAATTAACAAACCCCCCAGCAGCAATAACAAAAAAGCTGAAATTATAGAGTGGTTACAACGCAATGGTGTAGAAACTGACAGTCAGATGTTAAAAAAAGAGTTGGTTAGACTGTTGAACTTTCACAAACAACAGACGCACCCATCATATTTTTTGGATGAATTGGCCAAATCAAATGGACACACGGTAATTCGGTTACCGCCCTATCACTGCCAATATAATGCAATCGAGTTGATATGGGCGCAGATCAAAGGTATCTATATTTTTTATTTATATAATATTATGTATATGCATATATTTCTAAAAATAATTACTAAATGTACAAATATTTTCAGGTCATGCAGCTAGGCATAACAGAAATCCGCCATTCACGGCAAATAAAATGATGGTTTTATTGGAAGAAGCTTGCGCTCAAGTGACAGCTGACGATTGGCGAAAAGTGGTCGAAAGAACGAAGAAAATTTGCTTACAAGACTGGGATCGAGATGTACAATACGACAATATCATTGACCAACCGTTAATAATAAACGTCACGGATAGCTGCAGTTCAGACTCAGATTTTGAAGATCCGATTGACCCTGTATCAGATTCAGATTGATATAAATAAAATACAAACTCAAAGCATTTGTTTTATTTTTCCAACAAATTATCGATATTTTGTTTATCGACGTGTCCCTTCTTAGTCGATAACAGCTTGACGACGTAACTTTTGCAGCACGTACCATGTACATTTCCATTGAGTTTTTTTCTATTATTTCCGAACATTACGTAATAATTTCTTAATATTCATTTTTATAATTTACAATTGTACACAATTATGATTTTTTCTACTTTTTAATGGACCTCTAAAGGATTTCATGTGATAGGACGTCAGTACAACGCAATGGTGTAGAAACTGACAGTCAGATGTTAAAAAAAGAGTTGGTTAGACTGTTGAACTTTCACAAACAACAGACGCACCCATCATATTTTTTGGATGAATTGGCCAAATCAAATGGACACACGGTAATTCGGTTACCGCCCTATCACTGCCAATATAATGCAATCGAGTTGATATGGGCGCAGATCAAAGGTATCTATATTTTTTATTTATATAATATTATGTATATGCATATATTTCTAAAAATAATTACTAAATGTACAAATATTTTCAGGTCATGCAGCTAGGCATAACAGAAATCCGCCATTCACGGCAAATAAAATGATGGTTTTATTGGAAGAAGCTTGCGCTCAAGTGACAGCTGACGATTGGCGAAAAGTGGTCGAAAGAACGAAGAAAATTTGCTTACAAGACTGGGATCGAGATGTACAATACGACAATATCATTGCCCAACCGTTAATAATAAACGTCACGGATAGCTGCAGTTCAGACTCAGATTTTGAAGATCCGATTGACCCTGTATCAGATTCAGATTGATATAAATAAAATACAAACTCAAAGCATTTGTTTTATTTTTCCAACAAATTATCGATATTTTGTTTATCGATGTGTCCCTTCTTAGTCGATAACAGCTTGACGACGTAACTTTTGCAGCACGTACCATGTACATTTGCATTGAGTTTTTTTCTATTATTTCCGAACATTACGTAATAATTTCTTAATATTCATTTTTATAATTTACAATTGTACACAATTATGATTTTTTCGACTTTTTAATGGACCTCTAAAGGATTTCATGTGATAGGACGTCAGTACAATGTTAAGCGCTAACGAACTGTCATAGGGATCATCATTCAGCGTGCGGATTATAGTAACAGAAATTACTAGCATTCTCCCTAACCCCTCCCCTCCAGCTAAGCTAAATTGCTTGTGTTAGGAGTGTGTTCATATCGGTAGTGTAATGGCGAGAATGGCGGCCATCGTCATTCCTTTTGTTAAAGCGCTGAACATTTCTAGATATATACTAAAATGTGCTTTGTTTTTGTATGTTTCTTTTAATTGGCGGTTATATAATATGCTATAGTGTATGTCATAGTATCTAAATTCTGAACGTTAGCAATACTGTATCTTGGGGGAAAAGTATATTGTGTATGTAGGTTTGATACTGTATGCGCTTTGAACTATCTGTGTGTTTTTGGTGTCTGTTTCACCTGTCAATATGAATCTTATAAACTAACTATGTTTGCTATAATTAAAAGAGAGTTTTAATTATAATAAAGACAATATATATATATATATATATATATATATATGTATGTATATATGTATGTAAGGTTCCACTTCCCAAAATTTGCGGCACTCTCACGGTCGCATTTTTGCCCCGATCGCTTTCAAACTGCGGTCAAAAATTGCTTGGGTGTAAACTTAGTTTAAGTTCGTGAACGGGTGGAATCCGGCCTAAGGGGACGGTAGGGCCTCACTTTTTGTGAAATCAGTTTTTCCTCACAATTTCACGTTCCATGAAAGATATTCGAACCGTCCTAATTTTATCCCATAGTATACATGAATACCAACAACTTTTAATTATAAACCTATAAGATTAAAACTTTAACTAAAAGTGGAGGGGGGAAAAACCAAAATTTTTCGGGAGAAAAATCATAACTTCTAACCGGTGAACATTCTTGGCGTCGGAAACATTTTTAATCGATAGGCCATTTTTAAGTCTAAAATAAATGTCTGAAAAGTTTTTCGCTAAAAGTTACCGTTTTCGAGAAAAAAAAATTAAACATGTTAAAAATGCGCTCGGCGTGGGTCATAGAAGAAGCATAGGTCATAGAGGGGCAAAAAAATATTTCTAACGAAACTAAAGAAGCAAAGCGCGAATTGCTTCACGAAATCTACCTGTGCGTTCCCCCTGCGGGAACGGGTTTTTTTTTTAAGTACACTACTCCACTATATGTAAAGTACTTACGATCAACCATAACCCAAGGAACGATTGACAAATTTGGTCATAATACATAGTGGTCCAAGATCGGCAAGAACCCAGGTTCACTAGAACTCACTTATTTTTACAAGGATAAAATGCGTGAGATAAAGTAGTGTAGTGTAGGGATGTACCTTGAGTGTATGCAGTAATCAGGAGCTAATGGTAGGTGTACAATGTACGAAGTTCAATTAAATTTGTAGTGCTCATTTTTACGTATGTGTTAGAAAATATTATTGAAAATCGTTCCGTCGGGGGTGACTTTTAACAGAAACCTGGAAGCTCCCAAAAAAAGTATTTTGTTGAAAATGAGATTTTTCTTTAAGTTTACCGTATGCTATTGCTTTCCAGCATTCGTTCCTTAATAGCGGCACTATCAAATGGTGTAATAATACAAGGTGTATTATTCCCCCAAAATCAACGGGTTTGATTCCTGGTGAGGAATATAGATTTTCAAGAATCCAAATAATGCAGTTTTAGTTTTCATCTAAATCGGGCTCGCCCCAATCAAAAGATTCGATAGTATAGTAGTTCCTCAGCCACTCATAAGGAACGAATTCTGGGAACAATTACGTACCTACGGAAAACTTAAGGAAAGATCTCATTAGTGTCTATAGGTAGGCTCTCACATGTCGATAGTAGGTACAAGAATAAAAAAAAAGTGTTTGTTGTGTGATCGTTCTAATTAAGACAGTACACATAGACACTAAAACAATAAAATAGGGTATATTTTATTGTTTCTAGTGTCTGCATACATTCAATCAAACAGCCTATTGCAGTCAACTGATGGAAATAGGCCTTCTAATCCAAGTGATCCAATACTCGCCATACCACCCTACTCTCTGCTTTCCGATTCCACTTCCAGTCTATCTCTTGCTTACCTAAACTGAATGTATTTTATGTAACTAAATTGGGCCGTACAGATATTAAAAAAGGCATAAATCTTTTTTTTTTAATATAAAAACATGAATTCTTTAATATTATTAAAGTCTTGATCGGTCGAGGCAGGTTTGGTAACGTTGTCAACTTTATGTCCATCGTCTAAATTCGGGAAGGCCAATTGTAGTTGCACAGTGATATACACGAAAGTAGAGGCTGCTACCTTGAAAACAAGTCCCGTGTCAAAGAAGAATACGTTGTATACCGAGAAACGAGCATTCCTCATTTCCAACGAGGCGATTATGTCTTTCGTTAACTTGAGCATCTCTTCTAAAAAAAAATATAGGTTATACAGATGTGAATAGTCATGCGGCCACGTTCTGCGTAAACCGCCAGGCTACGTTGGTAACCAATGTCTGGCAATGCCGCCTCCGCCGGCTCCGGTAGGAGGGGTCGATCCAAGAAGTGCTGCAGAGCTACAATGGATGCCCAGGCCCTGCGAATTGAGTGAGCAAAAGCAGCAAAGCGAACCCCAGACTCCGAGGTGAAAACCGACCGGGATTGACGCTAAGATTATGGTGATGAGAGGTGAATAAACACTTATATTTTGGTTTCACGTAATATGCGAGAATTATTGTTAGCGGACTTACCCGAACTTGAAGGGTTTAATTGTATGTAGGCGCAAATAAGTTTAGTCTGTTCAATCTGCTTATTGAACATGTCAGTAAATAAACTAAGTACGACTATGTAGACCCAAGTTGCAACTGCCCATCCTGCTATTGCACTTGCACGCGTCATCGCCGTCTATAAAAGACATCTGTGTCATTAATTGAAAATAATATTTTTAGAAGGGAATAATAGTTAGATGGGCTGATGGTTCCACTGTGGTATTAACTTGCGGGGCTGCAAGGTAGAACTGTGTAGACTGATGGCTAGCCCGCTATAGCCCGCGAGCTAGGAAGCCCGCCACTGGAAAGGTTCCATTCCAACATAAATACTGCACTGTTAGCCTTGTGTATTGATTAAACGGATTTACCTACTGAGTAATAGGTACCTACCTACTAGTAATCCCCAAAAAATAATCTCAATCGTTTTAGGTTCATTGATTAAATTTTACTAGCCTTCATATCAGAGTAATTAATCTGAAGGAAAGGCCCTTTAGGCAGAGTACGTCGGATTAGTAAGGAGTCAGTTTCTGAATAGTTCAATCGCATAAGGAGAACTTTCGCCTACGCATTGGCAGTGATTGCTGTTTTGTATAATTATGTTAATCGTTGAGAGGCATGACGTAAGTAATTTGTGTATCTGCGCTCCAGCCTAAATATTACTAAATAAGCCATCTGTATTATGGCATAACATAATGGCAGAAAATATAACATCTCGAAACCCCAGTTACCTACGACGATTAGGGACTCATAAACAATTCATGATTAATATCATCAAGCTATTTTATCAAAGAACCGGGCAGAATTTATTTCGACGTTACATTTAAACCTCACAGCTATCAAAAATACGTAACAATGAAATAATTTAAAACATGTCGGAATCGACACCTGCCGAAGTAAATATACCTTAATCTATCCCGAACTAAACGCAAACGAAGTGTCGGGCAACAACTAGTTTACAATATAACCTAATAGGCTTTTGTTATGACGTAAACCTTCTTACCGAAGCTTCGATGTACATAATAAACGTTTGCACAGTCACGAACGTACCCAGCACAAGCGTAAATATTCCGCCACTTATCTGGAATAACAATATAACATTTGTAGTTGCATGGTTAGTTACTACTATATTTACTGTTACGATTAACATCAGTAATCCCGTGAAGATGATCCTATGATTAAAAAAACATTAGGCTGAGTCAAACCGGCCAAAAATGACTATGTCTAAGACTTTTGGTTGTTACCAGACGAAGTAATATCCAGTATGCCACAATATCTGGCACCCCGTATATCTATAATTGAATGATATGTACTTACAGGCAGTCTATAACATCGTTCTACATGCCGGAGTTGATGAAATAGCATCTTGTATGCAATAACAAAGTCTTTACTTTCAGCTCGGACGTGAAAAGTTACTTCGTCGTACTTAACCCACCAAAACAATCTATAGAAAAATGATTGTTTTGGGATGTACTCCATTTCCATATTTGTGATTTTTAGCAATGCCAGGTTTATATACCGGGCTCTAGTTGTAAGGAACACACAAGAGTATAAGTAGAAACATAAGTCATCGTAAGCGAAGAATATCCAGAGGAAATATGTGCTACCAACAAAATGGATGAAGTAAGATACATTAAATATATAATACAAATAAATCACAACTCCGACTTGAGTAAATCCAATAAAGATTACTAAAAATATATACATATTGACTGCCAATTCACGCATAAATTCAGTTTCTTTAGCTCCAAGGAAATGATCGATCTCTATACAATTTTGTATCAAATCAGGACCTCTATATTTGTCGCCAAACGTTATTTGAAACATCAACAAGTTAGCAAATAGCGAGAAATGCACTATTGTTATCAACTCGACTGTGCTGAGAGCTTCATCACCGCGGTTTGTTGTCCATAACATTGCTGTGACGCAGGCGTCGGCCATGATCAATACCAACATATTGTATATCATTGAAGACCAACTTCTTTCTACAATTTTACCATTTCTTATAATAAATCTACAAAATCCAGTAACTTCCAACATCCTGAATGTTCTAAAGAATCTTGTAACATATTCTTCCAATAAATAATCTTTCTCAGACACGGCCATCCTTAACGGCACACATACACGTTCAGATGTAGATTATTGACAAAGCAACAGTATAATCTAAGGGAGTTTTGTTTAATAGTATCGTATTTCATTATGACCATAATGAAATTCTATTCTCAAATCAATTTTACATATTTTACTCTAGAGCATTAGATATATATCATAAAGCCGAAATTTGAAATATGGTCTATATCGGTTATTAGCTCCCTTGACAATCGAATGAGCTTAATATCATAGCTCCGATACTGAGTGCGTATGTATATTTATAAGACCATTATCAATCTGCCGTCTTGTATGCATCGTTATGTTTGGCCTTGAAAGCGATAGAAAAAATACAACTGCATGTACCGGAGATGTGAATGTCAAGATGGCTGTGTGGCGTGACGAGAATGGACAGAACAAGAAATGAATAGAGGTATATAAGATGTACCAGTGAATGACAAATTAAGAAGCGAGTGACTGAACGTAGTGTTGTTCAATAGGTTAAAAGTATGAATGTAGAAGGTTTGAGGGGTAGAAGTAGGCAAGAAAAGGTGGATAGAATGCGTGAAAGAAGATATGGCAAGGACTGAGTTACTGAGGATGACATCTGACAGGCGTGTATGGAAGAGATTTTCATGTTGTGCCGACCTCAGATAATTGGGACAAGGGCAGGTAGATGATGATGCGGTTTATACTTTACAGACACTGATATCGTAGTATGTTACGTAGGTTAGCATAACATGAACGGTCAAAGTGTACTGATATTGTTTCAACATACAGCAATCAATATCCTCACATTTATTGCTTTCAGACTTTAAAATCGATTGTTATGCAAATTCAGCTGTTTATTGAAAGGTAACGAACAGCAAACGTGAGTGACGAAGGTGACAAATGAGTAGGTACCTATTCAACAATAAGCAAAGGAAACTATCTCTCTTTCCCATTATTTGGGGTCGGTTCTCCTACTCTTTTTTCGCCAGGACACTCGGTCCCGGGTCGTCTCAGTTGTGATGATTGCATCGCGCATATCCCTGTCTACAGCAGCCATCCATGTGAGTCGAGGTCTTCCGCGTCTTTTTGGCACCGGTAACATGTTAAGTACTTGGCGTGCCATGTGTTCGGGTGGTCGGCGCATTACATGCTCGTACCATCTGAGTCTACTTTCCACCAACTTTTCCGGAATGGGTTTCACCCGAAAGCTACCACGGATGTGGATATTGCGTATATGGTCCAGCAACGTTACACCTCCTGCCCATCAGAGCATTCGCATTTCAGCGACATGTAGTTTATTCTCTTGTGGTTTTTTTAGGGACCAGCATTCAGCGCCGTGTATTATGGCTGGTCTAACAGCAGTCTTGTACAATTTGCCCTTGATATGTACTGGCATTCTCTTGTCACATAATACCCCTGTGAGCTCTTTCCATTGTAACCAGTGTAACCGGTATTTATTCGGTGGGTAATGTCGACGTCGATGGTCGCGTCTTTGGTGATGACTTAGCCAAGGTATTAGAAATGGTCGACCCTGTTCAAGGGAGTACCATCAAGGGCAATGATGTTTTCAGTACTTGTGCCACTGAAGTTACAGTGTATATATTCGGTCTTTTGTTTAGTGATCCGAAGCCCCGCCCCCTTTAGCACTATTCGCCACTGCTCCAATGCTCCAATGTTTGATGCCATGTGATCTTGACGGTACGGATGGCATCAGTGGTTGATTTTCCTGCGACAAATCTACATTGATTTTCCGTGACCTCAGTGAGTTTGAGCAGCCTCCTATTTATGACACGTTGCCATATTTTAAGTGTGTTAGATATCAGTTTAATAACGCGATGATTTCTGCACATCTTAATATCTCCTTTATTTTTATAATATGGGACTAGGTAGCTTTTTCTCTATTTGCTTGGCATACCTTCGACCAGGATCCCGTTGAATAGTTTGGTTAGAAATATGACACCGTTCTGACCTAATTTCTTCCATAACTCTGCGGCGATATTATCGGGTCCCGTAGCTTTATTATTTGCCATTGCTATAATAGCTGCCTGTACTTCATCAGGTGTTATGCATGGTATTGGGCCCGCAGTGTTGTGTGTTGGTTCAGTGGGTTGTTTGCTGGGGAATGTTTCGTTTTGGAGCTTTGAGTAGTATTCCCTCCATCTCTGTTGGATATCAGAATTTGATGTTAAGACCTGGCCACGTTCGTTCTTAATAAATCTAATATATATTAATGGTCTTCATATCCTTACTATTATTACTCCTGTGTCTTGCGATCTTAAAGAGTTCTCAGTCGTTAGTGGCCGCTTCGAGTTTCAAGTAGATGTAATAAACAAATAAAACGATTTAGACGTCAAAATTCATGATTTCCTAAAAACATAGTTGGAATTTCCTTATAGGGAAGAGTAACCTATATTGAACCGGCGCGGCGCACAGTGGGCGGAAACGATCAAAACTACGCGCGAGGCAGTAAATCTAATCCAAATGAAATCATTTATTTTAAAATACTCGTAATTATGTCTGCTTTCTGGTAGCACTGCGGAAATTCACTTTTTAGGGGTAGAAACCACCCCTAAGCAGGCTAAACCAGATTCTGGGTAAAGCAAGTTCGATCAACTACATATTTATAAGGAAATATATATTTTATACACTGATAGGCTAGCCCACGTTAACCCCGATACACCTTATTCCCACATACCCCTAAAAACCCCCAAGCAAGCTCAACACACCTAGCTCTGGGTAGAGCGAATTTAATCAACTACTTTTCTGTAAATAAATTGAGATTTCAACTACAGATAGGCTAACTCACCTTAACCCTCACATACTTCGTTTCCACATACCCTTACAACGTCATAAATAAATTAAAAAAAAAAAGAACAAGTGTGATGTAGTTCGCCTTCACGCGGTGCACTTTGAAAAACATAATGGGATTAAACATATGGCTAAACGAACTACTTCAATTGAAATACTTCAATTAAGTTTAGATTTACATTTTACAAGTTACCAATGTAATTTTGCAAATTTTTATAATCATTCTTACATAATTTTTGAGTTTTCTTTACAATTGTTACTATATACGATTTCTTTAAATGCCTGTGTATGTAAAAAAGTGTGTATGATAAAGAAGTTTATGATAAAGGTGGATTGGATTATTGGGAAATAAATCATTTTTTTACTTATAAAAAAGCAATAGATTAAACTCACTTCATCCATAGGTGTGTTATTATATTGCTTGGAGGTTCTTAGGGGTGGTTTATAAAAATTATAAGGGTATGTGGGGATGAGATGTATCGGAATTAAGGTAGGCTAGACTATCTGTGGATAAAATATTAATTTCCTTATAAGATAAGCAGTTGATTGAACTCGCTTTACCCAGTCTGGTCGTTTAGCCTACTTAGGGGTTGGTAGGGGTGGTTTATGAGGGTTACAGGTGTCTGTGGGGGTAAGACTATCTGTCGTTGAAATCTCAATTTTCTTACAGAAAAGAGTGGATTAAACTCGCTCTATCCAGAGCTACGCGTCTTAACATGCTTAGGTATGTAAGGGAATGTGGAAACTAAGTATGTGAAGGTTAAGGTGGGTTAGCCTATCTGTAGTTGAAATCTCAATTTATTTACAGAAAAGTAGTTGATTAAATTCGCTCTACCCAGAGCTAGGTGTGTCAGCCTGCTTGGGGGTTGTTAGGGGTAGTTTATGAGTTTGTAAGGGTATGTGGGAATAAGGAGTATCGGGGTTAACGTAGGCTAGCCTATCTGTGTATAAAATATATATTTCCTTATAAATATGTAATTGATCGAACTCGTTTTACCCAGAATCTGGTGGTTTAGCCTGCTTAGGGGTGGTTTCTACACCTAAAAAATGAATTTCTGCAGTGCTACAAGAAAGCAGACATAATTACGAGTATTTAAAAACAAGTTGAATTCCTGAGACGAGCTCAGCCGAATACAAGGGATTTTCGCTTTTGCGTTTTTTTTTTTTTTTTTTTTTTTTGCGATTTTTTGCGTTTTTTTTTTATCTTGCAATGGTTCACCCCAGCACGAATCTATTACCGAAACCAGCAACTCGATAGCTCATCTCCTTTATACCCATAACCGTGACAGAAAATTGGCAACGACGACGACGTCGACGACAACTCCATAGCAATAGGGCTTTTCTAAAGAAAATCCCTAAAAATGATTTCATTTGGATTAGATTTACTGCCTCGCGCATAGTTTTGATCGTTTCCGCCCACTGTGCGGCGCGCCGCCAATACGGTGCGCCGCCAATACGGCGCGCGGCGCTTAAATGGGACTACTGCTGTATTTCTCAGAAGTAGTCCAATTTAAACATCGGGTCAATATTGGTTAGCTACTATCCCCTATGTTAATAATGTCATGCGATGATTACTGGTTCAGCCATCGGCTTCCTACAGGGTGACTGTGCTTCGCTTGGCAAATGTTTTTTACCCAACTGTCAAAGTCAGAGTAAAAAAACATTTATTCTGTATCATAGAGGAATGAAGTTCTATATAGACCATTAAAAGTCACTTACGAAATGTCAAAATAGCGAGGGTGAATGGGGCGATACTCCAGAAACTTTTAAGGAACAAAATACTTCAGCTGCTCCGATATAAAATTGTAATCTGCTCTCGTACAGAGATGGTTAGCAAGTGTGGTACTGGACATAATTAACTAAAGTACCGGTACATTATTACTTAAATTAACAACATGCAAATTATTTGATCCTAATTTTGCCGTGAGGAATAATGCAGGTGCTTCGCGAACATACTCCGGGGCTTTGGAAGCTTGCCTTCCAAAAAACACAAAAAAATCTTCACGGCGAAACTTCAGGCAGTGGGCAGATCATGCTGAATACCCTTCGGGTTACTCCGCTGCTTGTTCTGATATCAGCAACACGATTGATCCCATCAGAGCCAAGATGAACGACGATGATTCGTCCAAGACGCCAGTTCAATGGTGGAAGATTATCGTCTTTGACGACAACAAGGGAATTTAATTTAAGCGAATCGTTATTCGATCTCCACTTGGTTCGCTGTTGTAATTCCGTCATATATTCTTTACTCTTTCTTCATGTTAGGTGGATATGGGTAGGTTGTTTTGAAACGCCATCTCATAGAGTTTTTACCTAAAAACTCAAATGAGATGACGGAATAGGTAGGTATACTAACATAACATAAACTCACGCCTATATGCCCGAAGGGGTAGGCAGAGGTGCTAGCACCCACATTTCGCCAGTTTATGTTTAGGTCCCAATATAATAGGTGGCGAGCCTATTGCCATTAACCGGGCACTTATAATCCTGCGATAAATACACACATAACTTCGAAAAGTATCGAAAAGTCATTGGTGTGTGCCATGGTAAAACCTGGGATCGAACCCGAGACCTCGTCTCAGCAGTCCATCACCCATACCACTAGGCTACCGCGGTTACTAACATCTAGTAGCAAAAATAAAAATCTCAGATTTACGGAGCGTTATCATCATAACGGAGCTAACGGTAAGATGGGCATGTCGGACTTGAACCATTCCACCACTCTTGCTTCAGCCATGTGGTGCCCTAGGAACGATATTCCAGATACCCCGACCGGCTCCGGTCGCATAGGCGGGTGACCTCCACACGTAATTGGGGATCTAATCCTCCCTCCCCCTAAGAGAAGCGGGCGCGGAAACACGTCGCGTCGCCACCCTGGGCCTGCTTCTGCCAAGGTGACGGCTAGCCCCGACCGTCACCCCTAGGCCCGCGCTCATGGAGGACGGAGATCGTTTTGCGATCTCCGCCGCCCGGTGCGCCTTCTACGGCAGGGAAGAGTGCTTGACCTCTCCTGTACCTTTTCTGCCGCCTCTTTTGCGTGCATCACTGCCTCGCAAAAGAAGGTGGCGGCGTTCCACGCACTCTCGCTGCCGAGCATGGCCAGCACCAGTGTCTGCAGCGGGAGGCTTCCGGCTCCGACGGCTGCTTCAAGGACACGGTGCTGCTCCATCCACTCTGGGCACTCTGCCAGTGTGTGAAGCGGCGTGTCCACGGAGCAGCCATGGCAATGGTGGCAATCGGGTGTCGGCTCCCGGCGTATACGATGCTGGCTGTTTCGGTGAGTTCCTGCATCATACAATAGGTATACCTACTAAAAATTTTATACAGAAAATAAAACATTGTATAATATTTACGCCTGCTTATATATGCCATAATCTCACAAATTGCACTTTCATATTTCACAGGCGCTTCTTGGACAGTTAATTTTCCCTTTTTCTTTCTTTTACATTTTATACTTTTGTTTTGTGTGACTATACTCATAAGTTGGCTCTCAATGTATCCAATCCGTCACCACCATCTCATAACCATAAGGTGTTACATGAAAGACTAGCATCGCCGCGCATTATCCGCAGCATTCACCCGCGTAAGTCCTGATCCTGTGGGGAATATAGGGATAAAAAGTGACCTATGTTACTTGGGGATAATGTAGCATCTTAAAGGTGAAAGAATTTTTGAATTCAATCCAGTAATTTCGGAGCCTATTCAATGCAAACAAAGAAACAAATAAACAATCAAATCTTTACTCTTTATAATATTAGCATGGGAAACACTGTTGGTGAAACTAAAGTTCTTTGTGTTTAACCAATAACATATTGAATAAGTCGATATTTGTTTTACTTGATTCCCCATGGGAACGCATACAATAGGAAACAAACCATATATGCCATAATTTATTATATACTAGCTGTTGCCCGCGGCTCCGCCCGCGTAGATGTCGGTTATCGCGACTACCGAACTATCATCCCCACACAGGTCGAAATTTCAAATGAACCTTTTTTTATATTTTAAATTCGTAATATATTTTGAATGGAATAACCGATTTCAATAATTCAAAAAGTAATCAACAGGTACTGAAACAGTGGGGTGTGTGTTGGGTAACCTCCTCGAGTGTCGTTCCGATTCCGATCCCGCTGCAGTCCGGGGGGAACGGAATCGGAGCGGCCGGTACACCCTGGGCGGCGGTCAATGGCTTCCCCCTTCATGGGGTTGGCATTGATCGTCGGCTAATACCCAACGTGGCGGGAACACATCGCTCTCCGTACTCCTCTGCTTTCAGAGGAGACAGGATGAGCGATGGTGTTTGTGGCTGAGGCCACCATAGGGTCCTGGGGGATCCAGGGGCGGGTTGGCCCACTGCTAATGCAGGGGCCGACGGGCACTTGTGCCGCCGCCGGTGAGAGAGGACTAGCCATCCTCTCACGTTCCGTAATCGGCAGGTGATCAGCAACGACCTGACTGGTGGCTCCAGAAGGGTACGCTGTGAACTTGCTGACCGGAGGGCTTGCCTTTATTGGCCGGCCCACGACAAGGAAAAGTCTATAACACCCGACAGCGAAGTCGTAAAAACCTATGGATACCAGCCGACCTCCATAGTACATAGGCTTATCCAGGTGCAGGGGGCTCCGCCTGGATGGACCACCTTTCCCCCATACTCGTGGGATATGATATGAATATAAATCCAAAAATCAATAGAAAACCGGACGGAAAAATAAATAATGACAAAATGGCTACGAATATGGATAATGTGAATAACGGAGTCTGCGCGGAGATCGCGCAGCTCTCATGCGTGGAGGTGACGCTAAATACCTCGGCGGTGTCGGAGGCCGACGCCCTAGCGGCTCGGCTAAGGGAGTCGCTGGATGCAGCCGACGTCCGGGTGTCCAGGCCCATTAAATGCGCAGAAATGCGCATTACGGGCCTGGACGACTCCGTCACGGCAGAAGAGCTCAGGCTCGCCGTTGCGGAGGCCGGGGGCTGCTCCCCGGACACAGTTAAGGCCGGAGCGATACGCTTCGGCCGTGGTGGACAGGGGGCAGCAGTTGTCGGCTGCCCTATCGCGGCGGCCCAAAAGGTTGCAGACGGGCGGAGCCTCCTGGTAGGAGGCTTCCTGAGGGCGCAGGCAAGGCTCCTGCAGGCCCGACCGGCCAGGTGCTTCAGGTGCCTGTCGGTGGGCCATGTGGGGGTGCACTGCACGGCGGAAGTGACGGCGGGTGACCGTTGCTTCCGCTGTGGCCAGCCCGGTCACAAAGCCGGCACGTGTGGCGCCCCGCTGCACTGTTTTAGGTGTGCAGCAGGAGGCAAGCCGGCTGACCACAGGGTTGGCAGCAAGGCCTGCGCCGGAGGGGAGCCGAAGCCGGGAGGCCGGCCTTCCGCCTCCAGTTCACAGCGGGATGCGGAGATGGGGGTTCCATAATGGATCCTCAACTCCGCATCCTGCAGGTGAACGTTGGCCACGGTGCCCGTGCTCAGGACCTTCTGCTCCAGAGTATGGCACAGTGGGCCATAAATGTCGCCGCTGTCGCCGACCCATACACCTACCGGTTCCTAGGGCCTACCTGGGAAACCGCGCTGGATGGGACGGCGGATGCCGTCGTTGCAAGGGGACCTGGCTGCGTGGCGGCGGTGGTTGGGGAAATAGCGGTCGTGGCTGCTTATTTCACACCGAGCCGAGACATAGCTGCTGACTCGTATGAGCAATGGCTCCGTCAGCTGGCAGTCGTCGTCAATGCCTGCCACCCCCGCCCGGTCCTTGTGCTCGGGGACTTCAACGCCTGGTCGTTGGCGTGGGGTTCCCGTCACGATAGGGGCCCGGCGGGGGATAGAGGCAGGGCACTGGAGGACTGGGCCGAAGGACTCGGCCTAGACCTCCTAAATTGGGGAGCCGTGGACACGTTCGTGACCTCGAGGGCCAGATCAATCGTGGATATATCGTTCGCGAGCCCCTCGTTGACGCGACGTGTTCAGGGCTGGCGTGTCGTTTTGGGGGAGGAGACAAGTTCGGATCACCGATATACTCGGTTTGACGTCTCCCGCGACCTATGCGCCGGCCACACCGGCTCCACCCGAGCCACGTTGGGCACTTAAGCGACTAGATCGGGAGCTCCTCCTGGAAGCCGCCATCGTACAGGCCTGGGCCTCTGCGCCGGCCAGGCCTGTCAACGTAGACGATGAGGTGGAGTGGTTCCAGGAGGCCACGACCCGTGTCTGCGACGCGGCGATGCCTATGGCTCCGCCCTATAATCCGAGGGGTCCTAGCTCTAGTCGACGACGCTCTCGAGCCCCGACTGAGAGGGCTTCTCAGTGCATGTTTGGAGCGGGGCCAGTTTCCGAAATTGTGGAAGACGGGGAAACTGGTCCTCATCCGAAAGGAGGGGCGCCCGGCGGACTCACCGTCCGCCTACCGGCCCATAGTGTTGCTCGACGAGGTGTGCAAGCTCTTTGAAAGAGTAATTGCGAAGCGCCTCGTCGAGCACCTCTCAAGAGTGGGACCGGACCTGGCGGATGGCCAATATTGCTTCCGCCAGAGGCGCTCCACCGTGGATGCCATCATGCGCGTGAGGGCTCTGGCGGAGGATGCAGTAGCCCGGGGTGAGGTGATGTTGGCGGTGTCCCTGGACATCGCCAACGCGTTCAACACCTTGCCCTGGAGTTGCATTAGGGAGGCGCTCGTGTATCACGAAGTGCCTCTCTACCTCCGCCGCATAGTCGGGGCGTATTTGACGGAGAGAGCCGTCTTCTACCCAACCGTGACCGGTCTCGGCCGGCGTGAGATATCGTGCGGTGTTCCGCAGGGATCGGTCCTGGGGCCGCTCCTGTGGAACATCGGATACGACTGGGTGCTACGCGGTGAGCTCGCAGACGGTGCCGCCGTCACGTGTTACGCGGACGACACGCTCGTGACGGCGTGCGGAGCGACGTACCGCGAAGCGACCCTGAAGGCCACGACCGCGGTTGCCCAAGTCGTGGAGCGGATCCGGCGGCTGGGTCTCGAGGTGGCTTTGCATAAAACCGAGGCCCTGTTCTTTCATGGGCCTAGGAGCAAGCCACCTGAGGGATCCAGTCTCATCGTGGGAGGTAATCGCATCCGCATCAAGCCCCAAATGAAATATTTGGGGCTCGTGCTCGACGGCCGATGGGACTTCGGAGAGCACATCCGAAGTCTGGCCCCCAAACTGAAGGGCACAGCTCTCGCTCTGGCGCGGCTGCTGCCCAACATGAAGGGGCCCGATGACTCCTGCAGGAGACTCTACGCGGGGATCGTGCGGTCCATGGCCCTGTATGGGTGCCCAATATGGGCGGAGGCCCTGAAGGCCGAAAGTGTGCGGATGCTGCGCGCTCTGCAGCGAGTGATGGCCATCAGGGTCATCCGCGGGTACCGCACGATCTCCTTCGAGGCGGTGAGTCTCCTTGCCGGAACTCCGCCATGGGACCTGGAGGCGAGAGCCCTTTCGCAACTGTACCAGTGGCGAAAGGAGGCGCGGGAGCAGGGACTGAACCCCGAACATCGAGAAATCGAGGCCGTACAGTCCCAGCTCCGCCAGGCCATCGTGGTGGAGTGGAAGGAACGACTTGGGCGACCAAGCGCAGGGCACGCCGCAATAGCGGCGGTAAGGCCCATCATGGAGGATTGGCTAGAGAGGCGACACGGAAGCCTCTCGTACCGACTGACGCAGGTGATCTCCGGGAAGGGGTGCTTCGGGGACCACCTGCATCGGATCAGGAAGGAGCCAACGCCTGAGTGTCATCACTGTGACGCGAGCGAGGACTCAGGGCTGCACACGCTGGCGGACTGCCCGGCGTGGGAGGTGCCGAGGCGTGACCTCGTTGCAGCCATCGGGGTGGGAGTCCTCTCGCTCGGCAGCATGATTGCGGCAATGGTGCGGAGCGCGAGCGCGTGGGCCGCCGCCACCTCCTTCTGCGAGCATGTGATGCTCGCGAAGGAGATGGCGGAGCGCGCCCGGGAGAGGTTCAGAACCCTCCCGGCCCGCCGAGCCCGCAACATGCTCGCCTCGCGTCGCAGGCGACTCAGGCGCCGGAGGTCGCTTAACGACCTCCGTCCTCCATGAGCGCAGGCCTGGGGGTGGCATGTGAGGCCGCCTGTCACCCCAGCAGAAGCAGGCCGGGACGGTGGGGCGACTAGCGCCCCTCCCCCAAACCGGGCCAAGACGGGGACACCGTGGTTCCCAAACCCGAGGGGGCCATCTCGAAACCGGAGATGGCCCAGGGTCAAGCGGGGTGCGAGGGATATGCTCTATGGGCAACCTTACACCCCGGCGTCTGCAGACCCGAGACGGCGTGCGGTTTTAGTCGGTTCAAGCCCGACATAACCGCCCCCGCAGGCTGGCGCGGGGGTATCCGAGGGGATTTCCGCACGAAAAAAAAAAAAAAGGTACTGAAACAGACTTTAATACGAAATCATTTATTTGGAGATTCACAAAAAAGACTTAAAAAAATCCGTTCCCGCAGGGGGAAGGCACAGGTAGATTTCGTGAAGCAATTAATATTATTTCATATAGAGAACTACGGACTTTAAACAGTTTAATTTCGTTTTCTCAAAACGGTAACTTTTAGCGATTCATGTATACTATGGGATAAAATTAGAACGGTTCGAATATCTTTCATGGAACGTGAAATTTTGAGGAAAAACTGATTTCACAAAAAGTGAGGCCCTACGCTCCCCTTAGGCCGGATTCCACCCGTTCACGAACTTAAACTAAGTTTACACCCAAGCAATTTTTGACCGCAGTTTGAAAGCGATCGGGGCAAAAATGCGACCGTGAGAGTGCCGCAAATTTTGGGAAGTGGAACCATACATATATATATATATACAAAAACTTTTTAACCAGTGGTCATTTCGGACTCAGGGGGTCATAACTAGACCTCCTATGAAGAATTTTTTTTAAAATTCGACAGAAGTCAAGAAACCAATAGGTAGATCGATTTCGGGGTGTGTGTTGGGTAACCTCCTCGAGTGTCGCTCCGATTCCGATCCCGCTGCAGTCCGGGGGGAACGGAATCGGAGCGGCCGGTACACCCTGGGCGGCGGTCAATGGCTTCCCCTTCACCCCTTCATAGGGTTGGCATTGATCGTCGGCCAATACCCAACGTGGCGGGAACACATCGTTCTCCGTACTCCTCTGCTTTCAGAGGAGACAGGATGAGCGATGCTGTTAGTGGTGAGATGGCCCAGGGTCAGCCGGGGTGCGAGGGATATGCTCTATGGGTAACCTTACACCCCGGCGTCTGAAGACCCGAGACGGCGTGCGGTTTTAGTCGGTGCAAGCCCGACATAACCGCCCCCGCTGGCCGGCGGGGGGGTATCCGAAGGGATTTCCGCACGATAAAAAAAAAAAAAAAGGTAGATCGATTTCATCGAAATCTACCTAAAACCGAGCCAAGCAATTACCGCCCGATTGCTCTTTTGCCCACTGCCTCAAAGATCTTCGAAAAAGCGATGTGTAATAGAATGTATTCCTTTTGTGAAAAATTTCGGATATTTGACGAATGCCAAAATGGCTTCCGTAAAAATAAATCAATAACTTTAGCTGTCTACAAGTACATACAAGAAGCCCTAAACATTACTATAGGTATACTGCGAGAGAGGTGCGACTGGTTGGATCACCTCCAAGTTCGGTGCAATCTGGGCAACGTGGTCGATGACGCATCATTGATTGCTCCTCTGGAGTAGCTGGCGTTAACGTCAACGGCCAAGAGTCTGACCAACCGGCCCTTTTCAGGGCCAGCTGACCCCATTGCACGAGGGGGTCGGGGTATGGCGGGCCTGCAAGGTCCGCGGGGGGGATGGTCGCTCCAGGTACCCCTCTGCTCTTATTAGAGGGGACACTGCGAATGGCCCAGGGTCAGTCAGAGTGCGAGGAATATGCTCTATGGGTAACCTTACACCCCGGCGTCTGAAGACCCGAGACGGCGTGCGGTTTTAGTCGGTTCAAGCCCGACATAACCACCCCCGCTGGCCGGCGGGGGGGTATCCGAAAAAAAAAGGTATACTGCGAGACGGCGTGCGGTTTTAGTCGGTTCAAGCCCGACATAACCGCCCCCGCTGGCCGGTGGGGGGTATCCGAAGGGATTTCCGCACGAAAAAAAAAAGGTAAGTATACTGCTAGATATGACCAAGGCCTAAGATAAGGTACAGTTTAACATCCTATTAAAAAACTCTATGGAATAGGTGTAAGGGGACAAGCTCACAAGTGGATCTCATCATACCTTTTTTTTTTTCGTGCGGAAATCCCCTCGGATACCCCCCCGCCGGCCAGCGGGGGCGGTTATGTCGGGCTTGAACCGACTAAAACCGCACGCCGTCTCGGGTCTGCAGACGCCGGGGTGTAAGGTTGCCCATAGAGCATATCCCTCGCACCCCGACTGACCCTGGGCCATCTCCGGTTTCGAGATGGCCCCCTCGGGTTTGGGAACCACGGTGTCCCCGTCTTGCCCCGGTTTGGGGGAGGGGCGCTAGTCGCCCCACCGTCCCGGCCTGCTTCTGCTGGGGTGACAGGCCGCCTCACCTGCCACCCCCAGGCCTGCGCTCATGGAGGACGGAGGTCGTTAAGCGACCTCCGGCGCCTGAGTCGCCTGCGACGCGCGGCGAGCATGTTGCGGGCTCGGCGGGCCGGGAGGGTTCTGAACCTCTCCCGGGCGCGCTCCGCCATCTCCTTCGCGAGCATCACATGCTCGCAGAAGGAGGTGGCGGCGGCCCACGCGCTCGCGCTCCGCACCATTGCCGCAATCATGCTGCCGAGCGAGAGGACTCCCACCCCGATGGCTGCCACGAGGTCACACCTCGGCACCTCCCACGCCGGGCAGTCCGCCAGCGTGTGCAGCCCTGAGTCCTCGCTCGCGTCACAGTGATGACACTCAGGCGTTGGGTCCTTCCTGATCCGATGCAGGTGGTCCCCGAAGCACCCCTTCCCGGAGATCACCTGCGTCAGTCGGTACGAGAGGCTTCCGTGTCGCCTCTCTAGCCAATCCTCCATGATGGGCCTTACCGCCGCTATTGCGGCGTGCCCTACCTCATCATACCTACCTCATCTCATCATACCTAACCGATAGAAAACAACTAGTAGAGATTGAATTTTTCAACGAAATCACTAGCCAAATAGAAACAAGTTGAATTCCTGAGACGAGCTCAGCCGAATACAAGGGATTTTCGATTTTGCGATTATCTTTTTTTTAGCGATTTTTTGCGATTTTTTCTTTATCTTGCAATTGTTCACCCCAGCACGAATCTATTACCGAAAACAGCAACTCGATAGCTCATCTCCTTCATACCCAACACCGTGACAGAAAATTGGCAACGACGACGTCGACGTCGACGACGACGTCGACGACGACGTCGACGACAACTCGATAGCAATAGGGCTTTTCTAAAGAAAATCCCTAAAAATTCGCTCCACCAAGTTAGATGTAAAGGCCTCAATACCTCAGGGTAGCGTGATAGGGTGCTTATTGTTTCTTATCTACATAAATGACTTGCCTAAAGCCATAGAGGGATGTGAGGGTTTTATATTTAATAAAATATATGCATGACCAAATATAATTTGTGAGGGTTTTATATTTAATAAAAGCGACCAAGTGCGAGTCGGACTCGCCCATTAAGGGTTCCGTAGCAGCAAGTAACATTATAATGTTTATTTTAAATTTTTATATTTGTGTTGATTGATTGAAAGGTAAATTGCAGTTTACAATTTATGACGTATCAAAAAAAAAACTACTTACTAGATCTCGTTCAAACCAATTATCGTTGGAAGTTTACATGGAAATGTACATCATATCTTTTTTTTAGTTTTATCATTCTCTTATTTTGGAAGTTACAGGGGGGGGGACACATTTTATCACTTTGGAAGTGTCTCTCGCGCAAACTGTTCAGTTTAGGAAAAATTTATATTAGAAACCTCAATATCATTTTTAAAGACCTAGCCATAGAACCACACACGTATGGGTTCGATGAAAAAAAAATTTGAGTTTCAGTTCTAACTCCCAAAATTTATTGTCTTTTTCTAATTTTGTGTCATAATCTTAATGCGGTTCACAGAATACATCTACTTACAAAGTTTCAACAGCATAGTTCTAATAGTTTCGGAAAAAAGTAGCTTTGACATACGGACGAACAGACAGACAGACATGACGAATCTATAAGGGTTCCGTTTTTTGCCATTTGGCAACGGAACCCTAAAAAGTAGTATAGTGACATAACTAAAATAGTAGACATGTGGTCCTTCGAAGTTTTTTTGTAGATATTGATATGTTCTTTAATATTATAGAACATTTTTTGGTTCCATTGGTTTCATCTGTGTTGGTCTTTCTAACAGTAAAATCTAGTGGGGCGGAAATCACAGTGATTGTCAAACTTCGGGCCAAACTTAGATATTTTTGTTGCAGTATTTTTATTCAAAATTACAGACCTTAGGCTTTATGCATATTATTCGACGCGTCTTTATATATTGAGCAATAAATATGAAGAAAATGAAATCAACAGTTATATTTCAACGCACAAGACCGGTATAAATGTTAGAATATCGATTCTATACATATATAGTACCGTGTTTATACATAATCAGAATAACTTACTGTACTTCAGCCACGGTCATGGTTACATCAGCATTTAGGTGAACACCGTTAGAGATGTATGCTGACGTCATTTTCCCTAATAATTATTATTGTAAGCATAATGCACCGTAATTACACTTTTTATATGATCAATCTAGTGGGGCGGAAATCACACAGTGATTTTCAAAGTTAGGGCCAAACTTATATATTTTTGTTGCAGTATTTTTATTCAAAATTACAGATCTTAGGCTTTATGCATATTATTAGACGCGTCTTTATATATTGAGCAATAAATATGAAGAAAATGAAATCAAATCAAACGTCTTCGACTTCAAAAACACAAAAAAATGATTTTATATTTCAGTTTCTTTCAGAGTCTGGTTGTTTTATGTAAATATACAATATACGTATTGTCATTATCACTCAAATGTCAAAGTCAAATACGCGTTACTCTGATAACTCGAAAGAAACTCACTTGTAAAAGTTTTTTTAGGGACAATTTGTATGGTAGGTACCCGAAACCTTGAACGCACAAACCCCAAAATCTAATCAGTTCTTCCCATTAACCAAACAAGATGATTGGCGAAAGAATTTTTTAAATCGGATAAGTGGTTCTTGAGTTATTGCGTAAACAGACATCCAGACATCCAGATATCCAGACCAACAGACAGACGGACACAAAATTTTTTTTTGCTTAATTAGACTTAGAATCACGTGAAACGTCGAGAAAAGTGATAAAAAGTGGGTGTAAGATTTTGATTTTTTTTTGCGTGATTTTAAGACTTCGGTGTCCACCTGGTTGGTGGCTCGAAGTAATAATTTTTGAAATCGGTCCAGTAGTTTTAAGTTTATGCGTTACATACAAAATATAAACCTTTCCTCTTTATAATATTATTAAGTGTAGATGTAGACTAGCTGACCCGGTGACGTCGCCGTCGTTCCGCCGTAGAATCATGTTATGTTGGTTACCTTATCAGCTGAATTTATTTCGTGAATGTCTCATATTTTTAATTATCTCTATTGCTAGTATAGACACAGTATCCCGAGACACGGCATCTCAAAGCCGTAGATGGCCCAGGGTCAGCCGGGGTGCGATATCCAAAAGTTTTTCATGAACCTTTTTTTTTATGGATGTTAGGCTCACGTTTGACCTCTATCTCACCTGGTCGTAAGTGACGATGTGGTCTACAATGGATCACGTTTGCCTAGAAGGAACCTATTCATTCGAGATTTGAAGATTCCGAGGTTATAGCTTTCCGGAAACACAGCCTCAGGCAGGCAATTCCACTCCTTAGCTGTACGCATAATAAATGTGTCGCCGAAACGTTTCGTGCGTATGAGTGGAATATCCACCATGTAGCGGTGGCGCGTCGCTGTGCGTCTCGTCGTTCGTTGGTGGAAAGGGCTTGGAGGTATCAAGTTGTGCAATTCCGGCGCACACTCTCCGAAATGCATCCGATAAAAGACCGATAGGCCTGCAACTTTGCGTCGATGTTCAAGGCTCTCGCCTTTTCTCGACGAGTGCATCGTTGTTAATGAGCCTCTTGGCCCGTCTCTCTATTGTCTCTAGCGCTTCTAGATGGTATTCAGCTGAGCCATCACACAGATACGAGCAGTAGGAGTACTGCTCGTATCTGTATGGAGATACAGGATCGAACCTGCGCTTGGTACAGGTTGAGCAACTGTTCCGGTGTGAAGTACTGTCGCACCTTCGACAGAATGCCCAACTTTTTAGCAGCCACTTGAGCTTTAGCCTCAATGTAAGACCCAAAATTAAGGGTGGATGTTAAAGTAACGCCAAGAAGCTCGAGGCGGTCGGTTATCGGCACGGATGCATTTCGGAATGTGGGTTTTGGCTGAAATAGATTTCGCTTGGCGGAGAAAAGACACGCCTGGGTCTTAGTAGCGTTGAATTTGACCAAGTTAGCATCACCCCAATCGGAGACCGCTTTCAAGGACAAATTGAAACGCTCAACCATAGCCTCTCGGAGAGACCGGATCTGTCCCACGCTGGCTCGGGGGTTGGACTCGTAACTCTCGAATACTGTGCTGTCATCTGCGTACCCAAAAGTACCGGGTTTGAGCAGGTTGTTTATGTGCAGCAGGAATAATGTAGCCGAGAGTACCGACCCCTGAGGGACCCCAGCGTTGATTGCTAATCGGTCGGATGTGCAGCCGTCAACGACCACTTGGATAGACCGATTCCTCAGGAAGACGGTGATCCAGACACATAAGCCAGGAGGCAGGCCGTAGGACGGAAGCTTGCCAATTAGGCCATCGTGCTAGACCCTGTCAAAAGCCCTCGAGATGTCGAGAGAAACGGCAAGTGCCTTTCCGTGCCTCTCGATGGCCTCACTCCAAATGTGGTCGGCATACACAAGAAGGTCCCCAGTGGAACGGTTTTGGCGAAAGCCACATTGGCGATCACTGAGGAGATCGTTCGCTTCGAGGTATGCCAGGAGCTTTTTATTCAGTACAAGTTCCATAGTCTTACAGAGTATGGACGTTACTGATATTGGTCTGTAATTGACAGGGTCCACCCGGCTGCCCTTTTTGCGCACAGGTTGCACGTTGACTTGCTCCAAGCCTTCGGCACTTGACCGGTCTCATAAAAGAGACGAAACAGGCGTGTCAAAATAGGAGACAACTCAGGTGCACAAGTCCTGAGCACTATTGCTGGAATCCCATCGGGTCCACTGGCCTTATTCACGTCCAGATTACTTAGCACCCTACGAACATCCCTCTGTTGGATGCTGATATCTGCCATGTGCAACCCACATCAGATAGGAGGAGCAGGAGGCTTCGTCGTTCCGGCATCTAGACGCGAAGGCTCCGCAAAAAGTTAAGCAAATAAATTTGCTTTTTCCTCAGCGGAGTGGGCCAGTGTCCCGTCAGGTTTCCGCAGTGGAGGCAGTGAGCGGCGGCAGAAGTTGGACTCAACCGACTTTGCTAGGGCCTAAAACGCTTTACTGCCCGCTGGATACAATGCAAGTATGTTTTAAATACGGCCAATATGGTCAAAGCGGGCCTTTCGCAAAGTCTTCTTGCAAAACTTTGCAGCCCTGTTGAAGGCTCTCTTCTTTTGTGATACGTCCTCCGCCCCGCAGTTGCGGGCATCGACCCAAGCCAAGTAAGCCGCATGCTTGAGTGCTTCGTCACGACTGCATTCGGCGCCAAACCATGGTCGAGCCCCGCCAGACTAGTCTACGAAAGAAAACGGAATATAATACTCCATTCCCTGCCACAAAACATCCACCACGGCGTCCGCACAGACGGATGGATCAGTAGAAGAGAAGCATACAGGCTGCCAAGGGTAAGATGCGAAGAAGGATCGCATCTCATCCCAATGTGCTGACCTGTATCGCCAAACCCGACGGGAGCCCCTGGGATTAGTGTCGGTCGGGGAGTAGACGGATACAGACTTCACCAGACAGTGGTCTACCCAGTGGTTTGCTCGGTGGGTGGTCACAAGCCATCGGTCAAAACCTACCATCAGAGTATCACCTGATTAGCGCCACCCAGGGGCCACGTGTAGGGATTCATTACAGGGTGTTCTCCTACGAACGTTGGGTGATTCAGCTCCCAATTAAGGGATTTCGGGGCAATAAATCAATCTAGCTACTCATCCCTTGCCAATTTTGCCTCTTCATCCGTTGCTTTCTGCATTCTTTGATTGGCCCGTACCGCCAACTAGTTCACCCAATCTTTCTTCTTCTCAGACACTGCCTTTTGGACTTCCACACACATAGTCTTTAGTTTACACCCTTTTCTTATCTTGCATACACCACCCGTTTCAACAGCAATTTCCACTAGTCTTTCATTTTCGTCAAAACTTAGCCTAGTGGTATGGGTAATGGACTGCTGAGACGAGGTCTCGGGTTCGATCCCAGGTTTTACCATGACACACACCAATGACTTTTCGATGCTTTTCGAAGTTATGTGTGTATTTATCGCAGGCTTATAAGTGCCCGGTTAATGGCAATAAGCTCGCCACCTATTACATTGGGACCTAAACTTAACTGGCGGAATGTGGGTGCTGGCACCTCTGCCTACCCCTTCGGGGATATAGGCGTGAGTTTATGTTATGTTGTTCTTGTTGTTGTTGTAAAACTTCTCCGTCAATTTACTCACAAACACCTCTTTTATACTTTTCTCTTGTAAATTCTCAACTTTTATGCGTTCTAGTACACTAATGGGCTCATAAACACGATGCCGTCAACACTTAAATAGGTCTCCTATTCGGCTTGTTTTGTATATTTATTGGTATAAAATAAGACACCAAATTATTACACTGAATACTTTATAATTTATTAAGTAACACACATTACAGAACAGTATCTCCATTGATTATTATATTTAGTATCTCTATATAGCTGCAGTGTTGCCATTTTCTATATTAATATAAAAATGTTGCCACATAACACCTCCCCCCTTGAATATTGGCCCTCTACAGATCCATCCTTTGTATCTGTTTAACTATTCTACCACTTCGAGTAGTTTGGGCAGTGACCTGTGAGTCGCTATCATGAGTGGGTACATTAATATCCAAATTACACTCAGACATCTGTTCACGTGCTTCGGACTCTGTGCGATCACAACTACCGTCTGAAAAGAAACTGTGCACACTTTCACTACTTACATTTAAATTATCTGGTACACTTTCTGTTTGCAGTGTAGGTTCCCGGAATTCAATGACCAATGAATCACTTGTAGTGTGCACATTATCTTTTCAATTTGGTTTACTATAAGACTTTTTCATTTGAGAAGTATTCCTTCTTAGATTACCGCCTCCTTGTTTGGAGATTATAAATGACCTAGGTTCTACACATTTAGAATCAATTTTAGCTTTTTGCCACTTGTTACTATCTCTGTAAACTACTTGATCACCTGGATTTAAATTAACATTTTGTCTGATAGCATTTTTATCATAAAACTGCTTAGTTATAGACTGTTTTACTACTAATTTATTGTATAAATTTTCTTGAACCGTAGGCTTTAACACCTCTATTGTACATGGAGCCATCCCTAAATGTCCACTGTTTAGAATTTGGGATTTGGAAATATTTAAGTCTGTGAGCGGGGCATTAATATATTCCATTATACCCTCTCTGTAATCCCTATCCTCCTCTTTATACTTTTTTAGGATCATTTTACATATGTGTACTGCCTTCTCGGCCATACCATTGCTCTGTGGATATCTAGGTTAGACTTAAAATAACATTTAAATTCATAAGATGCAAAAGGGACATTATCAGCAATTATTTCTAAAGGATAGCCAAACCGTGTAAACTCTCCCTGCATTACATTTATAACCGATTTAGAAGATTTATTTTTTAATGGCAGCAATTCAATCCAATGTGAAAAGTAATCAATAATTACCAAATAACATTTATCATCAAAATCTAAAATATCTGTGCCTACTTTCAAAAATCTCTCCTTAGGAACATCATGGGGCATTAATTGTTCCTTTTTTTAGGGTTCCGTTGCCAAATGGTAAAAAACGGAATCCTTATAGATTCGTCATGTCTGTCTGTCTGTCCGTCCGTCCGTATGTCACAGCCACTTTTTTCCGAAACTATAAGAACTATGCTGTTGAAAATTAGTAAGTAGATGTATTCTGTAAACTGCATTAAGATTTCACACGAAAATAGAAGAAAAAACAATAAATTTTGGGGGTCCCCATACTTAGAACTGAAAGTCAAATATATTTTTTCATCAAACCCATACGTGTGTGGTAGGTATGGATAGGTCTTAAAAATTATATTGAGGTTTCTAATAGCATTTTTCTCTAAACTGAATAGTTTGCGCGAGAGACACTTTCAAAGGTAAAATGTGTCCCCCCCCCCTGTAACTTCTAAAATAAGAGAATGATGAAACTAAAAAAAATATATGATGTACACTACCATGTAAACTTCCAACGAAATTTGGTTTCAACGAGATCTAGTAAGTAGTTTTTTTTTAATACGTCATAAATCGTAAACCGCAATTTACCTTTCGTTTAATCAACTCACATATAAAAATTTTACTTGCTGCTACGGAACCCTGGGCGAGTCCGACTCGCACTTGGCCGGTTTTTTATTATTAGGACTGTATGGGACTCGTTGAAGAAGCCTCTGCATTACCCTGTTGCTAGTAAACCTAGACGAAATCCAGTTACCTTCAAGGGTGGAAAAGCACAAACAACTCATCTGGATTTTTGGATGGACCTTGACGGGAGCCGGCGGCGAAACCGTTGTAATGATTGATCGGCCTGCTATCACGAAAATTCACCCAAATTGCACTTTCACCGTATCAGTAAATTGATCGTAGATTCGATTCGATCGTAGAGTCATTGAACTTCTAACAAGTATAGTTTTGCTGAGAAAAGCTTAAATTATTTATTTTTATACGGACTTCAGACGCGTCCATTACCAAGATCTTTTTTTTTACTCACTCTTTTTCTTGCCGCTAGAGGCGCGAGCTGCGCGCGGAACGTTCATTCATAGGTCGATCCATTTGACCGGCGATATTGGCGCCATTGGCGGTAAATTTAAAAAAGGAAGGGAAACAATTTGGATAGGAACTCAAACTCAGGATTGGCTTGATGTCTGTACAAGGACTATACTTTTCACATGTCCTACAACATTTAACATATTCATGTAAATCTGACCTCATACCTTCCCAATAACGTCCTAATGTTTTAGAGATTCCAAAGTGACCTTTATGTAGATACTACTTCTAGCACATACGACTATAAAGATTTAGGAACTATAATTCTATCTTCATAAAACAACAACCCATCTTGTACATAAATTGCATCTTTAAGTTCTTCAAATATTTTTAATTCTTTGGACACATTTCTTGGCCAACCATGATAATAAAACTAACAAACTTTACTTAAAACTGTATCATTATTTGTAGCATTTCTGAATATTATTTTCCTTTCTGGGGACATAGGCGATAGTACATTACGATATTAGTGCGTTAAGATGGTTATAACATGCGAGGCGGAATTTCAGCCCGAGCCGAAGGCGAGGGCGTAATTGATTCGCGCATGTTATAACTAATACGCACGTATATCGTACGACGTTTTTTAACACATTTGCGAGGAAACAGAAAAAAAAAACATTTTAAATAAACTCAATCTGTGAATGCACACTGTTGCTTTCCTGCCATTTTAACAGCGCGCTAGCGCTGCCTACTGACTGGCGCCGCGCGGCGATATGTTCGAAATTTGAATAGCAACAGCGCGCTGCTCACTAGCTGGAGTCGTGCGGCGGCGATCAGTTCCATATTTGAAATGGCAAATAATACTGTTATGGAATTTGTATGGACTATAACTTAACTATTTGCTTTGGTAACACACGCGTTTTTTATGACCCGCTTTACATATTTAAAACCGGTGGAATTACATCAGCTTTATGAACAAGGGTGTTCAAAATATTTTGATACACTGTGCACCATCTGCAACATTTCATTATCATATTCTGTTACTCTTAAACTATTCCTAGACAACATGTCCGCAAAGTGTATCAATTTACCGGGGACATAAATAACATTTTTAAATTGTATATTAATCATTTGACTCGTAGTCGTTTCAGTCTAGGTGACCCTAGTTTGCTTATATGCTTCGACATAATAGCTATAATAGGTTTATGATCGGATTGTACATCAATATTAGTACCATTTATATATTTGTGAAACTTTTTACAGCCAAAATATATAGCCAACAGTTCTTTTTCAGTCTGACCATAATTCAATTCTGTGTCATTTATAGTACGTGATACACAAGCAATTAATCTCGGTGTACCCTTATTATCATTTTGAAACATACAACAATCTAAGCCATACTTCGATGCATCACATTGTAAAATTATATTTTTATTGGAATCAAATGGAGCAAGAGCTGGGGCTGTGGAAACTCTGTGCTTGAGTTTATCAAAAGCTTGCTGATGCATTGGCAACAAACTAAACTCTACATCTTTACGCAATAGTTTACACAAAGGTGCCATTAACTCACCCATATCTGGCACATAGCGCCTAATGTAACTAAATGAACCTATCATACCCTTGAATTGTTCTTTGGTAGTAGGTGCTTTTAAACTTATCAAAGACTCAGCCCTGCCTCTGTCCATTGACATTCCATTTTATTAAATATTTGCCCTACATACTTAACCTCAGTTCTTCGGAACTGTAATTTATCTTTATTGAACACAATCCCCAATTCTCTAGCCTTACATATAACATTTTTCAGCGCTTGATCATGTTCTTTACACGTATTACCCATTAAAAGTATATCATCAGCCCAACAAATTACATTTGAAATTTTATTGAAGTCAGATTCCAGTACATCCTGAAAAAGCTCAGGAGCATGCATCAAACCATATGGTAAAACTAAAGCTAAGACCTATAAACCCCATAGGGTTGGCAAGACAACAGTTCCATGATGATTTCTCACTCAAAGACAAATGATGAAAACCCTCACTCAAATCTAAAACTGAAAAAAAATTCTTACCTTGTAACTTACATATCAACTCATCGAGGGTAGGTAAAATTTTAGGTTTTTTCACAATATATTTATTTAAATCTGCAGGGTCAAGATATAATCTTACCTGACCATTTGCTCTTTCAACCATCACATACCTGTTAATACAAGTATCAATATTTATACTTTTAACTTTAACAATAGCGTTTCTTTTTTCCAACCTCTCTAATTCACATTTTAATGGTTCTAGCATCTTATTAGGTACTCTAGGCGACGGGTAACATATCTGAGAATCTATATTTGTTGTAACTATGTCAAAAGTACCAGGAAATGTGCCTGTACCCTTGAACACATCAATATTTTGTTCAATAAAATTTTGTTTATCTTTGTCATTTATATTTGACTTGACAGTATAAACTCGCTGTATCAAATTTAATTGCATACAACCTGGTAATCCTAAAAGCATAGATTTGCAATTTAGAATAACAAAATTCTCAGAGCATTTTCTACCCTTGTACTCACAAGATAAATTTACCATACCAATAGGTGAAACTTTATTACCCTCAAATGATTCTAATTATATAATTGTTTTCAACATTTTAAAATTTTGTTTTACATTTATTTTATTAAATACTTTCAAAGGCATAATACTTAAATCTGCACCAGTGTCTAATTTGCAATAAATAAATTTTCATACCATACATTTTCCTTAGACTTGTCAGCAACGGAGGAACCACAAAACACCATGTCATTTTCAGAGTCAGAATTTGTTACACATTTTGATTCCTTAACTTCTTTATTATTTCTCTTAACCTTACAGCTGATTGCAAAATGATTTTTGATGCCACATTTCTTGCATTTCTTACCAAATGCTGGACACTCTCGAGGGCCATGCACCTTTTGATACCGAATACATTTAAATTTGTGATTTTCTGGCTTTGACTTTTTGCGTAATCCTTAGATTTTGTGGTGTAAACTGCCACTGCCGAAGTCCACGGGTTCATGGCCGTCACTTGTTGCAATGTATGTTCCTTAGTCTGGCAAAATCTAACCACTTTTTTTAACGTAAGGTCTTCTACTCGTAGTAAAGCCTCTGCAGACGTTTTATCATAGATGGAGCATACCACATGGTCGCGCATCATTTCATCTACATTTGTATATTCACACGATTTAACCAAGTGCCTACTACTAATCAGTAACGAAAGTGTCAAATGGTTCGCGTTCTTTTTGCTTCCGTTCGTTAAACTTAAAGCGTTAAAAAACAATATTGGTTTCGGAATTGGTCGGGCTCAAAAATTTTTCAATTTCTAATTTGACCCTCGCGTAAATTTTTATATTTTCGTCGGTAATGGGCAACGTGGATACTATTCTAGATGCTTCGGGACCCCATGCGGATGCCCCATCGTTGCCTGTTACTGCTAAAAAGTCTTCAATAATTTGTATCCAGCACCGCCATTCCGATGACGCGTTCGTACCACCGAGGCTCAAATTTAGAGGCAACTTTACCTGCATACTTTAGTTCTCTGCCTTGGCCAGGTTCGCCGTCGCAATCCCTGCTGTGGTTGCTGAGTTGTCCGACTGCGCCATGTTTTGTATATTTATTGGTATAAAATAAGACACCAAATGATTACACTGAATATTTTATAATTTATTAAGTAACACACATTACAGAACAGTATCTCCATAGATTATTATTATATATAGTATCTCTATATAGCTGCAGTGTTGCCATTTTCTATACACGGCTGACCACCAGGAAGTGATCTGCGTCAATTTTAACACCGTGGTAAGCCGGAGTGTTGGAACAATTACAAAGTCAATCATGCTTCTCCGATTTCTGAATCTTTTTGTGGTCAAACATCGTGTTGTATGGTAACAAACATGATGTTTGACTACAAAAAGATTCAGAAATCTAGATGACTTCCACTCGTCATCTCATATACTTTGTCAATTTCATCAATTGCATCATTGCTTTCTCTAACATTTAGTGTAACAAAATGGCTGCCAGTAGCCCACTTTTTGTCCCCTCTGGAAACGAGACGTGACGGGTTGAAAACCACGTCGCCATCATTTCAGAAGTTAGAATTAACTATTGCGTCTACACGAGGAGCTAAGGAAATATGTGGTCAACCCAGACAGAGCCCCGCATTTCTAGGCAAGGCTAGCCTAGTTCCGGGGTCGCCTGGACCCAGGGCATAACCTAACCTAACTTATAACTCTAACAACTAAGTAAGTAGCAGCGCAGCCTTTGGCACGAGATCCACAGGCTTTTGCAGTTCAATCATTTGTTCTTCTTTCCAAATATTGCAGCCACCAGTACAGATACACACTCTACAATATTGTTCTCTGCAGTGCAGGTCTGAAATAAATATGCAAAAATAATTGTAAGCCTAATAAGTTTATGCGATTTAAAATTAGACCAGAAAAAAATACTCGTAGTCGTCGTAATCGTTATGCCAAAGTATTGTTTTGCTTTTAAAAGTTATGCTAAAGTGTACTGTGACAAGAAAAAAAATTGCGTTTCTAGGGGATCCCGTTTTACTTATGTATTTCTACTGTACTGTTTTATGTATATAGTAGTATACTTTTGTATACTACTATATACATAAAACACAAATGATTTGACAGTCAATATTGCGATCCAATATCGTGATCCTGTTTAGGTACCAATTGCGTGCAATAGCGGCCGTAAGGCCCATCATGGAGGATTGGCTAGAGAGGCGACACGGAAGCCTCTCGTACCGACTGACGCAGGTGATCTCCGATAAGCGGAGCTTTGGGGACCACCTGCATCAGATCAGGAAGGAGCCAACGCCTGAGTACAATCACTGCGACGCGAGCGAGGACTCGGGGCTGCACACGCTGGCAGACTGCCCGGCGTGGGAGGTACCGAGACGTGACCTCGTGGCAGCCATCGGGGTGGGGGTCCTCTTCTTGGGGGTTCTGCGACCATGTAATGCTCAAGAAGGAGATGGCGGAGCGCGCCCGGGAGAGATTTAGAACTCTTTCGGCTCGCTGAGCCCGCAACATGCTCGCCGCGCGTCGCAGGCCATTTAGACGCCGGAGCCATTGCGCTGTCACCCCAGCAGAAGCAGGCCGGGATGGCGGGGCGAGTAGCACCCCCTCCCCCCAAATCGGGGCAACATGAGGAAAGCGTGGTTCCGAAACCCGATGAGTCCCAAATCGAAACCGGAGATGGCCTAGGGTCAGTCGGGGTGCGAGGGAAATGCCTTATGGGTAACCTTACACCCCGGCGTCTGAAGACCCGAGACGGCGTGTGGCTTTAGTCGCTTCAAGCACGACATAACCGCCCCCGCTGGCCGGCGGGGGGCATATCCGAGGGGATTTCAGCACGAAAGAAAATGGTACCAATCGCGTTTGTTAGCACATCAATATCTTCAATATTGTAAATTTATATTGACATGATCGCGACTCATATTTACTGTCTATGCGCGCCCATTGTAAATAGCAATTAGACGTCTGCGTGCGCACATGACGTCAAAATTATGAAGTTGTGCGCTGGATTTTTGAGCCATGGTGGCAGCATGTATGGACTACTCTTAGTCAGTTAGCCAAAAATGTCATATCTCTGTTTGTACTTATCCAATTGCAATCAAACACGGCAGATTTTAAGTCTGACCAAGACCTTTCTAATGGAAAAATTACAGAAAAATGTGTTCTGTAGTTTTGCGTCCATCGCGGACAAACAGACATACAGAAAAGTATTCCAAAAAAAAATATTTTTGCGTTCAGAATAGTTCATTTAACATTACCCAAGTATATTTTTTAATATTTTCAATGTACAGACACAACTAATTTCCAAATTTATAATAGTATAGATAGCAATGGCATATATAATATTTATGTGCCCTATGTGCAAAATGAAACTACGAAAGTTTTATTGATGATATATTGCTTATCAATACAGTGTAACAAATGGTTTATTTCTTAAAATACAGTTTGAAATCGTATCGAAATGCTAATAAATGCAACAGACAAGTATTGTATAACGAAGGCATTGCGCTATCACAAATATTACGGACCTCTGTCGACGTATCAACCAATGATAAGTCAATATTATAATTCAGATCTATTAATCTTACCAAATTGTACAAAATACTTTAACTTTTTTTAAATCTCATAAACGCTAAGTAGGTAATACTAACATAATTATGTAAAATTACTTTCTCAAAAATTTACTACTATATTCTAAATTTAGACATATTTACAATTCTTTACGTAGGTACCTAATTTATCCACAAGCTTCGCTGTGAAAGCGCAAATGTATCAATTGAGCATCTTAGTCCTTTAAAACCCTTTTTCTGTAACTCGGAAGCGCTTCATCAAGCCGGTCTTGATGTCTTATAAAAATTATAACAATTGACGCATTAAATAACACATTTACACAATACATATTCTCACACACACTCACAGCACAAACTGTTACCGATCGATATTTTAATTTAAATAATATAAATACTTCTAGAAATGCAGTTCAACTTGGTACGACTTACCGTGACGCCATCGTTGGGCGGCACTATCGAATTTAAACAATTTTGATATTATTAATAAGTACAAACAAAACAAACATAACATTTTCAATAGGTACAATACAAATTAAAATTGTGACATAATTTGTGTTATTAATTTGAGAAATATTTAGGAGCTAGTATCACTAAAACGAGGAAAGAGATTCCTTACCGCGGATTTAATAAACATCAAAGAATGTCTTTGATATTTACTCATGGATCGGACAAGAGGTGTCATCCGATCCATAAATTGTTTCATTTCAAGTCAGCATCTTAAAAATCCCTTCTAGCACCATCCAAGTAAAACTCTAAACTGTAATTACACCAATCTCATATATCATCCTAGCTGGTTTGAAATGAAACTGACATTGTCTTCTACAAAACAAACAGACTTATGCTATTTTTAGTCTAACTTATATTACACTTATATGTTAATCCCGTACCATCACCAAAGATTGCACATAATACCCGATACTTTGATTTTTTAATTGCAGTCATGCCCTTCTTCATAGGCTAATGGAGCATTTCCTTGTGACTGTTAAAAAATTAAGGTACTTTTTCAATGGAACATACATGGATACTGTTCCGCAGTTGAAACAAACCGTATTAAATACTTTTTTCTTAATCACGGAATGTTTACGATAATAGTTTGGAAGACGACATTTAATAATATTTATAGGAATTAAAGTGTGCAAGCTCAATTTGAACTACATTAAGAACTGGGTTATGAAACACTTTGTATTATTTATAATTAATCGGACGGAATAAATTCGTATTGTTAAGTACATTTAAAATGCCATATTCATTTATATGATAACCAGATTATTGAAAAATAAGATACCTAAATTGGTACTTGCTCTTTGATACTTGTATTTATTATAGACAAAATGTTCTCTGTTCTAGATATATCAGAGGTATTGCACAGAAAAGTTCAAAACACCTCAAAAGAAAGTACCTGTTTTACATTTGATTCATAACACAAATATGTCCATAATGATTGCAAGTAGTATTTAATTATATAACCATGTTGTTGAAAAAATGTAATACCTTAATTGGTACTTGTTCTTTGACACTTGTATTCATTAAAGACAAAATATTCTCTGTTCTGAACATATTGGAGAAATTACACTTATCGAACAAAATTCGCGCAACGCACGTTCCTGTTTACAGTAGATTCATATCACATAAATATCCATAATGAATGCAAGTAGTATACTAACAGTTCTGATATTACTAATATTGTTACTTCAATTATGTACTGGCATAGGGAGCTGCCCTAGTAGCTGATTAGCGAATGTCGCATTTGTGAATTTAAAATGACGTTTGTCGTAGAATTTCAGCAGCGCAGGTGAGTACGGGTGCTGTTTTTTCAAATGCATATAATGCTCTTCTGGTTCGGATGTTGTGTGTCCACATTCTTCACAAACGTACATCTAAAATAATAAATAGTTTTCAGTTAATATGATGCAGTATACGGCATTCGGGTGAGAAAAATAACTTACCATATGAATATGGAAATGAATTAAAAATAATAGTTACCTTAGTCCGTCTCTCTTTATAGGCGTAAGTATGTTGAACTCCGTGTACTTTGAGGCAGTGTGATTCCAAGGAACACCTCTGCGTAAACGATTTCTCGCAGAGATTGCATTTGTAGGGTCGGACTCCAGTATGCGTTCTAGTGTGCCTTTTTAAGTCAAATGTGTCATTAAATCCTTTACCGCAAAACGTACATAAGTACCTCTTTACATCTGAGTGACATTTCATGTGTCTGTTCAAAAGCCTCTGTAAACTGAAATTTTTGGAACAGACTCTGCACACAAACTTTGTGGGATCGTCTTCACTGACCAATATTTGTTTGTTTTTCTCTTCTTCTCTTTGTCGTGCATTGGCTTCCGTTGCCAGCGGATTCTTTACACCGTGACCGCCATTAATAAATTCTAATGGCAGTTCAGCAGGTAGACCCAACTGTAAAGAAAATAGACATACTTATAATAATACTTCAGATATAAATCCACTTAGATTGTGTCAGAAGAAAAGATTTTCATTATAGAACTTATAAGAAATATATTAACTTCTAATGTGACACAAAAACTGAAATTTCAAGTGCAGTAAGTTAAAGCATAAGTTGATTTAGGCTCGGCGTCGTACATATTTATAAATTACTTCAATGTCATCGTCTATATTATTTATTATAAGACGACATGGAAGAAAGGAAATAAAGCTTCGCCTTAAAATCAAATAATGCTTACCCTATGTTGCAAGATTTGAATTTTGCCATCAGCGGCTGAGCCTTTCTTGAGACTTACAGCGGCAGCAGGGCTGAGTGATGCATTCTCGATGTGACTGCTTCCATCCAGGGAATTGTTACCGCCAGGTGATGGAAGTGACGTCCCTGTCGGTGAGTCCAGGTCTAATGCGGGATGACTTGTGAAGGGGAAACCTGGAGATAGTATTTGCTGCCTTTGTTGAAGCTGCACGTGGATTTGCAATTGTTGCATTTGTCCTTCCTGTTGTAGTAGAGCTGGATTTAGCTGCATTAATAAATCTGGTCGTTCTTTTGCAAAATTGTAAGAGGAACCGTTGTTTTCTGGGTTGAATAAATAATTCTTTTCATAGTATTGTCTACTTAAATTAACTTGTTCTACTAATGCTGTTTCGATATCCACAGGATTATGTACTGAATCTGGAGTAATCGACGATGATTCTCTTATATCAGAATCTGTGATAGATTCAACGTGATTATTTAGTAAACTAGCAAAGTCTTCTGTTGAATCCGATAGGTTACCTAAAATACCTTCATTCGGTCCAGGAAATGTTAGTGTATTGTGAAAATGATAGTTATCTATAACATCTTCTGGCATGTCCACCACCATTGAATCTTCAAAATTACTTCCATAGTTACCCATAGCACCTATATTTTCTAATGATTTGTTTTCATAATCTATTTCTTCATCTTTTAAAGCTAATCCATAATGAGCATTTTGCATTAATGAATATTGTTTACTTTGTTCCGGAAAATTTGTTGCATTATCATTGTTTTCGCAATCCATGTTAAATCCATTGATTATATTGAATTCATTGGAAAATGTCCCGTTAGCATTAAAAGAATTTTGACCTCCTTTAGTGGAGGGACCGAGCGTTTCATAGAAAGGTGGTAAACTGCCTGTAGGTGGGCTATTGGGTCCGTAGTTGGAACGGCCATCACGACCATTGCCACCACTTCCAGAGCCACCTCCTATAGCTCCACCACCGCCAGAAGAAGGAGCGGTGCTACCACCGCCTGAACTGAAACTACTTGAACCGCCGTTACTTTGTGAAGTACCACTTGAACTATTGTTACCAGTGGACCTACCATGACCCGCTGCAGCAGTCATAATACCAGGTAATTTACTCGCTGGACAGTTACGAAGTACTAAAGATGGTCGAGGTAAAATTCCATTGGCAATTTTAGAACTACTTGTTCTTCTTTGTTCCTTAATTTTGTTTTCTGTTTCTTCATCTTCTGACTCACCCCGTTTCTTTGCAATAACGTAATCTATAGGTTGTTCTTGCTCAGGTTCAGACGAAGGTAGCGTTTTTGGAATACTAACGTCGGATAATTCTTTTTTATTGCTTTGAAATTGTGATTGTGAAGGTGTTCTTTGTATAACTGATACTTTTTGACAGGTAACACTATTGTCAAGCCCTGGTGATGGTGCTGATTCTGGGGATGGGCTATTTTGGGATGGTAGTACTACTGGATCACAGTCCAATGAATCTTTCTCTTCTTTTATTAAAGGTTTTTCCTCAGTTTTCTTTTCTTCTGCTACAACAGGCAAGTATTGTTTGCGTTCTGCTTGTGTGAGAACATGACCTCTATGACTGCCGTAAGGAACATCACCACCGAGAATTGATGATACAAATCGAAGTTCCTTAGAACGTTTGTCTCTGTCCTTCTTCGTTTCTCCAAATACATCGCGATCTGAAATAATGAAAAAAAATTTTATTAAAGATTTGTGTAAAATTAGAAGGTCATCACTTCTATGACAAGTATGAATTAATGTCAATTTAAAATTCCATTGTCAATGTCATTTTATTTAAAAATCGAGACATAATGAGCCGTAACTATTCGTCCTCGGTTTTTTACTAACGTATTCATGCGGCGTCGCGTCGGACGCATGAAGCCTCGTTTACGTCACTGGTATGTGCCTCCGTAACGGTAATACTCGACTCCACTGTATTATAGTTATATATGTATGAGTGTGAATATATATTTTATGCATGTATGTACATCATTGTAATTGACACGCCAGCACACAAAATTACAATCATCTCGACCCAAATCTGCCAGCCTACAGTATTCTTTAATCGTTCAGCCGATTTTAAATGTTTCCATGTCTATTTTACATGAACTAATCTATTAACAATAGACCCAGAATGTGTATACATATACATGAATAAGCGTGTAAATAGTTACATGTATTATATTTTAAAATAAGTGATGTAAAATTATAATTACAGAAAACAATTACAAGTGGCTGAAAGATGTTTTTTTCTGATTTATATTTTTGCAAAACTGTTAATGTAGCGTAGGAACAAGTTTTCTTACAACATCCAATTCTAGTGATAGTGAATCTTTAACTGAAGAGAGAATTTGTTTAAAAAAATTGTTCTATTATAGCAAAATCATGTCTATTATAGCGTAGGTAGTCAGTGAAAGTTCCAAGGTTCGTCCAAACGAGTTTCTTTGCCTTTTCTCAACTTTTGTTCGGGACCCAAGGACGAAGCTTGGCATTGTTGGGCATTTTTTGTGTGATGCTTTTATAATTGTATGCGTCTGCGCAGCCGGGCGTGAAGCATGGGCTATTATTTTAAATCTCATCATCAATAGGGCACGGTTTGGTCAGTTTTAGAAAAAATATAAACATAAATAACACGTTGTTCCCAAATTCATACAAAATATTTTTAGAATTTGTAAATATTTTATGTATGCTACGGTAATTCATTATTTAGTTTTTGAGCGGCGTCCATACGATCTATTAGTATTGACTTACAATACCTTCAATTAATATAGATACCTACCTAAAAATATCAACAACATCCAAAGCATACCATTAACTGGCGTTAGACGAAAAGTCGAAGGTGGAATATAATTTTTCTGTAGACTATTCTGATCTCAAAATGTTTGGAAAAATGTATGTTAAATATAAGTAAGAGTCAAACATCTTGTATGTTTTTTAAACTGTTGTGTTGGATCATCAGAAGCTATGTACAATTAAATTTTAAAGATACGTGCACGAATAAAAAATGTTTAATTATAAACTAAAATTCAAAATTTGAGTTTTCTAAACAAACTTTGCGCTTTTTAAATACATACAAATCTACGATATTATTGCTATGCAAAAAAGAACGTTTCGACTTTGAAATAGCTCACGAATTTGGAATAAAGATTCCCAGAGATGGAGTGGAATGCCGTTGCCGGTACATTTATGTGGTGGAGATGGAAATGATAAAGTTTAAATGTATGACTCAGATATATTATAGCGCTTGTTACAATTCCAATCAATCCAATGTATACAAATTAAAATACGAAATCTAGAGTATTCAATGGAAGTGTGATTCTTACCGTTTTAATTTGCATACCTACTTAACATGACAATAAATTTATACTTTAATCAACATTGCATGTCCTCTAGACAAGGTTGTGTTACAGTATCAATTAGTACGAAATATCAGATTGCTATGGAAATATACGCGCTTGAGCACTAACTAGTAAGAATAGTGATGCAAAGATCGCGATTACGAATAAATCATAATCGACGATTGTCAACATTAAGCGACTTATCATAGTCGTTGATTTATACTACTTATTTAATAACATTGTTATATTTCACTTAGTCGTGATAGAGCATTCATAAGGTAGTAATTTCGATATGGAATTTTATTATAACTACTATAGAGAAACGGAAAACGATAAAATACATTCTAATTCCGAATACCTACCTACCTATATGTAGAGCTTTGATATTAAAATGTTTTGGTCTGCTGTAGTAAGAGCGTATTCTCTTCGCCACGCCATTTAAAAACGCAAGGTGATAAAGAAAACGGTTTTGTACACGTTCTAATCTTAATGAGTGGATGGGATAGTGTGGCCGCCAAACCACACTGCAGTATTTCAGGATGCTCCTAATAAGCATGTTGTTCTGTAACAATTTTAAATTTTTGTAATTGTTCAAAAGCTCTTGCAAGTTCTTAAAGCGAAATCAAGTAAGAAGCATCTTTTTTAACATGGTTAATATGCGGTGTGAATGTTAATTTTGTGTCAAAATCACTCCAAGGTCTCTAATGGTGCCCATCATTTTGGCAGTTTTTATGTAATAACTAGAGCAAATAGAGCTATTGTTTCTAGTGTATCTTATTTGCTTACATTCATCTGTGTTTAATTGCATTTTATTAAATTCAAACCATTCGAAAAGTCCATTTAGAGACTCAAACTCGGGGACGATAAATAAATCTAGCTAGGTTTCATTTTTAGAACACGTCGAAAAAAATACCGGTCACCTAGACATTAACCTTTGAAGTACCGTCGTGGTTTACTGAATGAGCGTCTGTATTCGTCTCAGGGCGACGGAAGAAGTTATCTAGTGGCATTCTTTGGAATCACAGATCAATGAAATGAACTTAATGATAGATTTCTTTAATATTATTTTTGATATTGAAACTTGACTGCCTTTTTCAATTAAGATTGTGCAAGATATATCTACATATATGAATGTGATATAGCATTATCTGAAGTGAAAAAATATGTGAAAAGCCTGACTTACTCTTACATTCTCTCTTTCTCTCAACCCTTTATGTGGACAGAGACAACAGCCCAATATATTCTTTAACCTCATGGGTCTTCGAAGTCTTTATGAGACAGGTACCCTTCCACCTTTCCACTTCTGCCCTTCTATCTTCTTCCAGGTTCTTCAAGATTGATCCCAACAAACACATTCTCGGATACCTACCTTTATATATTCATGCCTGTACATCATTGAATGGCCAGCCTACTCCCGTCAACTGAGTACCTACCTACTTGACAGATATGTAGGTACTACAGCCAAATCGTAATCTTGATTCTACAACGTGGTCAACGTTATTTTGTTAACTTGTTGCAAATTATCATACAATGTATAAATACTTATGTAGATTAGGGAACGGAAACTTGACCCTTATAAATAAATAAACTGTTCAATTGCTAGGGAATACATTTCGTATTTACAGTTTACAGATTTAAAGAGTTTTCTGAATTTGGCAAATTTGTTTACTAATATCGGACGAACTGCGCAGTTTACACTGCATAATTTTATCTGTAATTATAATTTATACGCTATATTACCATAGTCAATAGAATTATAACCAGTTATATTTCAACGCACAAGACCGGTATAAATGTTAGAATATCGATTCTATACATATATAGAACCGTGTTTATACATAATCAGAATAACTTACTGTACTTCAGCCACGGTCATGGTTACATCAGCATTTAGGTGAACACCGTTAGAGATGTATGCTGACGTCATTTTCCCTAATAATTGTTATTGTAAGCATAATGCGCCGTAATTACACTTTTTATATGATCAATCTAGTGGGGCGGAAATCACACAGTGATTTTCAAACTTAGGGCCAAACTTAGATATTTTTGTTGCAGTATTTTTATTCAAAATTACAGACCTTAGGCTTTATGCATATTATTAGACGCGTCTTTATATATTGAGCAATAAATATGAAGAAAATGAAATCAAATCAAACGTCTTCGACGTCAAAAACACAAAAAAAATATTTTATATTTCAGTTTCTTTCAGAGTCTGGTTGTTTTATGTAAATATACAATATACGTATTGTCATTGTCACTCAAATGTCAAAGTCAAATACGCGTTACTCTGATAACTGGAAAGAAACTCACTTGTAAAAGTTTTTTAGGGACAATTTGTATGGTAGGTACCCGAAACCTTGAAAGTACAAACCCCAAAATCTAATCAGTTCTTCCCATTAACCAAACAAGATGATTGGCGAAAGAATTGTTTAAATCGGATAAGTGGTTCTTGAGTTATTGCGTAAACAGACATCCAGACATCCAGATATCCAGACCAACAGACAGACGGACACAAACATTTTTTTTGCTTAATTAGACTTAGAATCATGTGAAACGTCGAGAAAAGTGATAAAAAGTGGGTGTAAGATTTTGATTTTTTTTGCGTGATTTTAAGACATAGGTGTCCACCTGGTTGGTGACCCGAAGTAAAACATTTATAACATTCTGACAAAATACTGAAAGATATATATATATACTTATACTTGATCGTGTTGCTTCAGTTTGTTTTTATTTTGTATATCTATATTTTTCTCTGAATAGAGAAACATTTAGTAGGGAGTGCTTTGTGTAAGTAAAAGGCAGGTCAAGAGTATCCGCAATCGATGTGCATGTAGGAATGAAAACAATTATGAAAATAGAAGAAGCGCAAGGAATATACCAAGACCGTTGCAAGTGGAAAGATGTTGTCTCTGTCTACCCCAAAAGAAAAGAGACGCGTGTAAAATAATAAATAAAAACAAACAAAGTCACACGGATATCCACGCGTGCGCTACAGTTTAAACAGTGCGGTTTTTATTCTAAAACGGTAAGTCAAGGTCTCGTAATTACCGCGTCCATATCTATTCTGTTACTCAGTGTTTCCTGTCGAGGAATAGTCGGTTCAACCTTGAATACGAACACTCATTATTTAGCCATTAACGGCAGCCTTCTCCGCATCACATTTTGGCAATAATTAGCGATTCTCGAGCGGCTGCCCGACTTTATACACACAGTCAATTAAAATACACATGCTTTGATGATTGTACGTAGAACGCTATTACAGGTATCTAATACTAATCAAACTGTTTTCCTTGTACCTACTCAAGGAGAATTCTAATAAAACAGTAATACAATTTAATGTGATCTTTTGAACTTTAATGTTTTTATACCTACTACCTACGTCGGAAATAAGTACATGATACGTATAAATGTCATACCGCGGACCCCGAGCTCCGAGGTAAAGCCTGCATGCAATCGGCAGACAACGCTGGGATAAAGATGATGTATAAATGTTATATAGATAAATTTTCGCATCATCAGAGGTGATACCATATCCTTTTACATTTTCCAACGAGCTCTAGCAATTTTACTTCCCAACAGAAACACAATACTGCAAATATTGTTAGTGTATGCTTTTTCAGTCAGGTGACTCTTTTCAACGGCAAATCTGGTAACTTCACAGAAATGCAGTAATTTACTTCTAAGCTTTTCTTTGACTATTAATCGCTTACCTATTTCTTTATTAGTCAATACTCGTACCTAACGTAGGCATTATTAAATTACCGAGGCGAAAATTAAAAAAAGTAACGAGTGGTTCTTGCGATTTCACGGTCACTTATAAATATTCGGATACAATTATTGCAATTTGTATGGGCAATACGTAATAGTTTATTAAACTACAATTGTAAAACTATCAAGCAATCTCTTGGTGCGTAAGACATTAGTAACCTTAACACATTTGGCGGCTTGCACCATTACAACTCTTGTTCCTAGTAATTATCGATACATTAATCATAGCCAAAATATTATACCAAAATGATTAATTACTGGTTGTTCTTACTGACGTTACATTATTACAATTACTGCATAACAATATACAAAGCTATTGGTACTGCAACATTGTATTTGATTAATTTGATACAAAGAAAGAACAACTAATTTCGTCAGGACGCTTTACTATCTACTTTATAAAGGATATCTGTTAACTCCAAAACTTTTCACGGTACTTATTATTCTATTAATATTTTCTAATAGAGCCCTAATACCTTTTCTAAAATAAAAGTAGCCTAAGGTTCGCCTTCAAAATCGCCGCAGCCACTTTAATAGGCATAATAAGAGAGAAAGACAGACTGACAGACAAATATAAAGAAAAATGCATTTATTAAAGCTGTTATTTTATCTAATATACAAAACTGAAACTTCAATTTTATTTATTTATTTAGATATAGATAATGCAATAAAATATATTTAACTTGAAACAACAGCTAATTAATTAGACTCGATTATTACAGACCCTTAGTTACTGGCCTAAGTATAAATATAACATTTAAATTATTAGATAGTTATATACAGGTACCTACATGTAGTGGCGGCAGTAAAGCTTGCCTGGGGTATTATTAAAAACTAGCGAGGCAACGGGGCGGACTAGTATGACCTTGCAGCCGGGGTTATCGGACGCTGTTAGCATTTAACGTATTATAAAACGTAAGACAGCTATGAAGAACCGCTCCGGCTGGAGAACACATAAAATTCCGTTGAAGCCTTTTTTCCATAAGTATAAGTACCGATAACACACGGTACATATCTAGCTGCGTCGCATCGTGTTCAAGAATCGGTTAAAAGGTCGCTCCGAAGGACATTTTTTGTCTTGAATTATTAATTGTGGGCGCAACCGCATGTGGACACCGTTGGGGCCATATGTAAGCATATTACATACGTACGAATCTGCGGGCAATCCAAAATAGTCGAATAATATACAGCGATTTATGGTTCTTTACAGCTACAGGAATGTTTATAAGTTTTACGGCTTAAACAAAAATTTTGGATGTACCTACTATGTACGGGTATTCGGCAGATGAAGTAAAGATGGTTGTCAATTTACATCTTAATCGTTTTCTAGCGTGGCTTTATTCTATTGTACGTTATCGAAATACAAATTGGTAGCCTTCCTACGCCTGTTCTACCTACGAATATAGTTATCCTTCCGTACCCACCTTAGTACAAAAGAGTGATTCTTATACATCGTCTCCGACCAACGCGCAACGGTCGCAAAAACTGTTCAACGCTTTATTATTATGTTGATCATGCTGTGAATCACAACAAGATTTGGCGAGGGTTAATGACCCAAATATGTTTAGCGACGTGTTCAAGGCTAACGTCGACTAATAGAACTAGCAAATAGAAAAAAATCCGGTATCTCAGAAGAATAATTATCTCCTTGTTATTGAATAAATGAGTATTACTTGTTTATCCATTAAAACAATACCGTTATTCAAGTTTTGAAGGACTTGTCCAGTCAAATATTTATTATCTGTGGAATTCAATAATGTTCTTTAGCATTTGCAAATAGAGTCGGCGTTAAAAGTGTACTTTAAATAATCAGATCTTTGTGTTGGACATTCAAATAGGTCAGATCATCCTTGAATTAAAATGAATTTTGGTCCACATTACACAGTTAAATTATAGGCCAATAATAATTTAGGAGGCGTGGAACCGATTTATCATTAAATTTGTGTTAAGAGTCAAATGACCTTTTACAAATTCTTCAACACTACCTCAACGTGTTTGTACCTGAAATATTAATACAGTGTATACTACACATAACTAATTGTGTCGTGAACTTACGTTCTGTTGTAGGTACTACAAATTCGTGGGCGGTCCACGCAAAGTGTTCCAGGTTCCAAAACATACGAACTAATTATCTGTCTTTATTGCAGCATGACACAACAAAGAAGGAGATGACCATACATTGACATCAGCGTCAAATTTATCCCTAAATATTATTGTACTTCAATTAAATTTTTAAGCATTTTGTATGCTTACTTTTTTCTAAATCTAGAAATCTAGATGTTCTCTTTTTCCGATCTAAAAAAATTATTGTACTTGTATTTAAAGTAACATATTTGCTCTTACGTATATTGTTTTTATTTATGGATATTTAACTCAAAATAATCTTGTAGGTTTGAACAGTAAAATATTGTCTTAAGTAACTTGGTATTTTAAAGCTGTGATAAAAATGACAGCGGTCCTAGGTGGTCGTAAATGGTGGAGATAAAAAGGCTACAAGGTACGATGACAAATGTTGTTTTGTGTATCAGAATATCACAAAGACAGTTTTAGGTCAACCTAACAAAATATATTTTAGTTTTAAAATGACAATCAGAAGTGAAGCGGGTATGTAAGTATAAGGAAAATGATACTATCTTTATTATGTTACTTTGTACTATTTTTCTTAAGAAACCAGGTGTTTTGTTATCGTTACACTTTGCAGGTTAACTTGTGAGTGTGCACATCGTTTGGAAAAACAAACAAACATTCAATAGTGCATCAGAGTATGATTTTTAGAAAGATATAATACGTCACAACATGTGTTTATATTTTTTACCGTTTAATTTAGTAATTCCAGATGAGGGTAATGAGAGCAGGATTCCTCATCATCATCATCATCATCAACCTCTATTGGTCCACTGCTGGACATAGGTCTCCCCTAATGAGTGCCATAGCGCCCTGTCTTCAGCTTGCCGCATCCAGCAACTGCCCGCAGTCTTTCGCAGATCGACATCATAAAATTAAAGGATTCCTGGTGAAGTAGAATACACGGGCTACTTCATCTCATATGTGGGTGTCGTAAATGCCTACATGATGGAAATACGCTTGCTCTAACAGGGACAGAATAACATAATTGATGAAATGTGGATGTTGTTAAACCTTTGCTTTCTGTCTTGGGGGATTTATTATGTAAAGTAGTTTTATGACTACGTGGATTACTATGTTAGCTCAGATTGATGTAGTCGTTCAATTTTGTCACCACGTAATGTATTAGACGTAAAATTAGAACAGCGTTTAGTTTTGCAATATCAGGCTGTTTAAATATTAAACTGTTATTAAGCTAAATATTGGCAATAGACGAGTAATTATAGTTTTTAAAGAGGCTCTTTTCGTAATTAGATTCCCGTTAGCGTCTTTGAAGCGCATAAAATTGCAGAACTGCTTTGCGGTTTATCTTGGACGGTGTTCTCATAGAATTTTATAATATCTATCACGCGAGCATTGATGCCGAGTTTTATTGTTTCCGCAATATAGGCGATTGGATACAGCCGCAGCAGCCATCACCCGTTTCACCCCGCGCACCTTGTACTCCCCTATAATACTGCTAGCTTACCTAATGGTACACACTTGAAAAATGTTATTGTTATTGCGGTATTCAGTTTAAGAAAAAAATTAATTACGTAAATACTTAGATATAGTTTTAAGATTAACACTGAAGTTTAGGTAAATATTAAAAAAGTAATAAATATTAAAACGCTTTTCTCCTGTATTCCTCTCAAGCATTAAGAGACACGTGTCAGGACACGAGCGAACCGCCTCCTTTGGCTTGTTAATAAAGTTATGACCCCATCACTCAGGCGTTGAGGTTGATTTTTTATGCATTTTCTCTTAATTGCAGCCCATAAACTGCCGCTTTTGGCCATTGCTGGTCAAGGTTACATATTGGCTAGACATATTAGGATGAATTTACGTTTTTTTATGGAATACGCGGTGGAAGGAATTGCTGGGATCCCCAGGTATGTCCTAGAAAGAAAATCAACGGGTACCCAGGTGAGCATCGGGAATGGTACTAGACAGTTGCTTGCTACTAAGTTTATCATTATAAAAAGATGTACATATATAAAATGTAGTAAACCAGGTAATTAAAGCACCCGTATAATATTAACTGAAGTGCCATAGACAACGTGTTTGCTTGACATGTGTACGGTTCCTAGAACTACTGGCGGTCACGTGCAGAACATCTTTGGTATTAAAAAAAAGATGGCGAGCCCTTGAGTAACCGTCACTTAAGTGTGGCAACGTCGGATGTTGACTTGTTTAAGTCAATTTCCTTGTAACACGTATGTGCTTGAGAATTCTCATATTTACCTTTTTCTTACACATATTCTAAGATCGTATGAGTGCCAATGGTGAAGTATATATAGGATAATTGATGGTTATAGACATTTCTCGACCGCCATGGACGGTTGTTATGGCTAATACCCTGCTCACTGCAATATTCAGTTGCATCTCTGCGGCCGCAGATAATGAAACAAATGTGGCTAAATAACATCAATGTGAAAATTAACGAATACTGTGTAAGCTAGTGTTGCTATGAAAACCCATGATTTCTATACTATATTTTATATTATATTTATATTTCTATATTATATACTACAGGACAAGCTATTAAGAACAAATTGTGTCGCGGTTCGGGGGTGAAGCGGGTATGGGGGAGGAGTATGAGACGCACTATAAAGAATTATGGCGCTTTTACAGAAGATAACTGATGAGAGCTACAAAAAGTCCGCTTTAGTTTATCGCAATTGATATCAATTAAGTAACCAAGCCAGTATAGAAGGTATAACAATTATTATAGAAGGTTTTGATGAATAATGTATTGACGTTATCAGAAAATCTCGAATTATTTTAAACGACAATACAAGCAATTGAATTGCCATTAATTACAATTATACTAACCGTAGTCGTTCAGTGAACAGATTTTCTGCGCTTACTCTGAATGTAATCGCTTTTTTATGATCGGCAATCTTTAAAAAGGCAAAACTTTAAAAAGGTAGCTGCAGTACAATGGAGTAAGGATACAATAGCCACGGCTACATGGCGAAATATGTTTCTTCTTTTTTGGTAACTCGTAAAGATGCAGATTTACTGTTCACATATATTATGGCAACACGCGATAACGCGCACAACTCTTGTTTTTGTTGTTGGTCACGTTTGTACCTACAGCGATTATAACCATGAACGAGATTAATAATATTTTTAATTGAGCTGATTGGAGCGAAGCTCTTATACGTGGCTAAGCCGTTTGGTCGAGACTGTACTCCTCCGGAACAATACTGATCTTGACCAAATTTGCCATGGTGATAGTGTAGACACCGCTGAACTATTCAAATACAATGTACCATTGAGGAATAATCATCCAAAAACAGTTTCACGAGCGCGCGGCCTTAGCTATGTGCGCGACCGTATGAGATGCCTTATTTTTCAAGTAAGAGTCCTGCTCGCTCAGCTCAATTTATTTCAGTCGCACCGTGCACTGAATTCCTAGTTTTATTAATTCTGTCACAGTACATTTTCGAGGCATAGCTTGATATCGTACGGTAGAGGCAAATAAACTGCGTCGGTTCCTTGGCCTTAATGCAAACGTCAACAGGGCGTATGTTAATTGATGCGCACGAATCATTGCTGAAGAGCGAGCTGACTAATTTATCGCATTATATTCTAACCTGACCGTTAATTTCTTGCGTATATACAATGTGTTTCTTATTTCGATCATTTTGAGGATGTTTTGTGGATTGTCATAATCTTGGTTGCCTTCAAGACTTTTACCTGAGAGCCCGGAGTCCGCTTTTCATTTTATTTTTGGTTTACTTGCACATTATGGGACCTCATGCCGTCTGTCCTCTCAACCCTAAGAGGAAAGTTCGCAGCAGAGCTTGTCCGTTGATCGGCAGGTGTACTAGCTGGCAGGTGAGGTTGGCTTGGGCCCCGAAGCTGTTTATAGGACCCCATACACTCCGTATTGTGGATTTGTAACTCACCTTACATTAAGGCACTTAATACACACATGCCTATGTAAATTAAGTTGTCTGCATTTATTAATATATATATATACATGTTCTATATTAAAGGAGGTAAAGTTGTAACGGGATTTCCCGCTATGTTGGGGAAGTACCTCCTCTATAACTATGGTTATACAACAGTAGTGGTGCAGTGTTATGCGTTTCTGGTGGCGAGTCAGGATTGCCAGAGTTCCTAGAAAGAGGTTGGGTTACCTTAATGCTAGGCACGGAAAATAACAGTTACATTCTGAAAGTTGCTGGGATAGATTAGATGCGGAAGGTGGAAAATTGGGTGCTATGGCGCATATTGTTTTATACTTAACACATTGTTAAGCCTCAGGTGAGGTTTGCTTGGGCCCTGAAGATCTAAGTGGGGCCCAAGCAAATACACTTTAATTTTTATAGTGTTCATTATTTCTTCTTATTGATTTAAAAAAAAAGAGGAGGTTCTCAATTCGGATGTTTATTTTAAATAGTAGCTGGTTAAGCTTTAGCTTACAAAACATTATATTTGAAAACAAATTGAACAATAGGCACTTATTTCACTGTTTTAGGGTTCCGTGCCTCGAAAGGAAAAAATGGAAACCTTAAAGGATCACTTCGTTGTCCGTCTGTCTGTTAGAAATCCATACCAAATTCAAACTTCTAGGTTAATGCAATCAAAAGGCACAGCCATGTAGCAAATTACACCAAATAAAAGGGCATCAAAACCTATAGGATACTTCCCGTTGAGCTAGAATCATGAAATTTTGCAATAAGGAATATCGTACTCTACCCATAAAGATGTATTTACCCACATTACAAAAAAATATCATCTATATGTCTGTCTGCCACGACCTATTTCTCATGAACGCGTGGAGTTATTAAGTCTGACGTCTTGAAACTGTGAAAAAACAACGCAATCATGAAATACTTGCCGCATATTATATGCAGCATATTTAGACAATAGCAAGGGAATTATAACTTATAGGGTCTCTTTGAGCTAGTCAAAAAATATCGGTATGTCTGTGAAGACTAGAAGCTCTCCAGGAACGTTAAGTTCACCCCTCAATCCAGTTTTGTACGGAAATCTTAGTGCAAGAGTCCCACTCGCACTTGAATTTTTACAACACGCGCACTGTGTAAAGTTTATGTGGCAATTAAAGTACCTATCCGTCTTTAGTCGTCCCGGGTATCAATGAGTCATACTTAAAAATGAGTATAATTTTAACACAATCATGCTTATATGTCCTTAAGTCCTTTGTCTAAGGTGTGTTGACAGATCCATATTTGGGTATATTTTAAGTCCCTTGTAATAAGGGAGCGAGTCCTTCATCTCAGGGCTCCTGGTCACATACAAGGCGTGCACTTTTCTTTTTTACTTTGGACTTTTTAACTTTTGAGCCTGGATTCCGCACCTACTCCTCGTTGCCATAATTTGGTTAATTTTGGCTTTTACGAGAGCAACTGCCGTCTGTCACCCAACCTCGGGAGAAAAGCTTTTGTTAGAGCCTCGTTCATCAGTTTGCAGGTGTACCAGCTTGCAGGTGAGGTTGGCTAGGGCTCTTAAGATCTTGGTCGGGCACCTTATTTTTTCAACCGGACGATCAACTATTACCTTTTTTTATACCACTTAGGTGGCAGACAAGCACACAGCACACCTGATGGGAAGCGGTTACCGTGGCCTATAGGCGTGTGCACACTCGGGAATTGAATTCAGGACATTGTAAGTGTGGCGCTCGCAACCGCTACACCGCCGAAGTCGTTTTCAATGTCACACTGTCATTGCTGGTATATGTTACAATGACGTAGTTATATATGATACTGAGATTCGCACGGTCATTCATCGGGAAACCACACGGTCATTCTTAATTATTCATGTGAATATACCATGTGACGTCATAGCTGATTATACTCCTCTAACATTCATATATGTTCAGTGTTCACCCAATATATTATATACCATTACATAAAAAATATAAGTTGGCCTAACTGAGGAGCTTGGTATATATAAAAGAGGTAATAATAGTATTTATAGAAAATGATAATCGATAAAGAAATATAAAATGAGCAACTAATAAATAAACCTGACGTGACATTTATGTTGTTTACCATCATGACATATAAGTTTAGTTTACCGCTAAAGCTGACATTAGAATGTAAGTAAAACATGCCATACCTACTTATAGGGCATGATGGCATGACTGTCATGCAATTTGACGTCGTAACATACAAGGCGCTTGTACTGCCAAAGTGCGCCAATATATAGAGATTTAACATCAAATCAAAAATGAAATTGCAGAATAAATACCTAACATTTACGGTAATTGCACGCCTAAATATAAGAACATTCTGTGAATGTGGGAATTACATAATTCATTTTATTTCGTTAACGGGTATTGTTAACGATTCTTGAAGGTCGGCAAGTGTAATCATATATCTTTGTTCTCACAAATATATATATATACCTTTGTTGCAAAAAGGGGAGGGAAGTCTTTCATATTTATAAAATAATTAGAAAGTAGATAATTGATAACCTTTCCAAATTCATGTTATGTTATCTGTATTGGGACGCATACCCAGTAACCCGTTGATGTCTTTTGTACTACACTGTGACGCAGATGCGCTATCACATTTAGACTGCATGACTTTGCTCATTACGCAATAATGATAATAAAATATATTGTATAATCAACCATCTTATTAAAATACCACAATGTTTTGTAATATAACTTTTTTACAGCGATTATTTTCTAAATAATATCTGTTTTTATGAAATAGTACCTACACTGAATAGTAAAAAGTAATTCCATTTTCTTCTTATGCATAATTCCATTTTCTTCTTCTTCTTAATATAATAAAACAAAATGAAATTGTAAAATATGAAATATTTTTACGAAACATTTTGCTATTTTGGCTCTAGGAAGTCCGATTTCCTAGTCAAGAAAGGTGTTATTAGGTTCAGCTGTTACGGAGTTTATTGTAGCAAAATCTCGTAACGTGCCTGATTGATGAGATTAGCCTCTATTTTTACTACGTGGAACCCGTTAAATATATAGGTATAATATATACTTCTAGCCTTTGGATCTCTACAGGCATCATACCATCATACCATCATCAACACCAACCTAGCAGTTAATCTACGAGCCTTTTCTTAGTTCAACATCGAATATGTAAAAAAAAATTACAGTATAATATTTGTACATAATTGTACGGTCCATAAGTACATTATCGGTAGCCCTACTTGTACTCCCCATCTTATTTATAGCGCACGTTGCACCACAAGTTGGGGTCGTCCGACCTTCAGCGGCAAGTCATCCATGCCCTTTTACCCACAGGTGTTCACACACCTGTAATTAATTTACCCGTACATGTGTAATTGTATATGTACGTGAAAATAGTCTTATTTTAAGACCTTAGAAGTTTATTTTTCCGCATGCGGGCAACGGTATTACGCGGTACCTCGACTGGTTGTTTTGACTTGGAACGTCCATCTTTAATTACGTTTTTAGAGAATGATTGTTTGCCTTTCGTAATTCGTAATGTCGGTTACGATAATTAATGTTTGCAGTGAGTAAAGTTCACATGTTAACGGTATTATATTGAAACTTACATTGTAAAATTGTAAAGAAAATGTAACTGCATCGTAAGAATATATTTAAGAATAAATTCATAGAAAAATAAAGAACTGTAAAATAAAATTATTTAGTTTCTTTTCAAGTTTTTAATTTTAACATTATCATACCACGATCGATACATCTCTAATTTAGATACATGTTGTTCCTGTTTCACCTAGAAATAATGTAGAAGAAGCAGTACGTAAATATTGCATGCGAGTAACAATCGTAAACATTTTGTAAATGAACTCAGAGCAAAATTTATGCAAATACGGGACATTCACGTCACGCGAGTTAATTATATTGAAATGACAGTCCAGATTGCGGTGACTAACCTAAATACAAAGCGAGCGGCAATGGCTGGCGGCCGGAAGTCGCGCCATTGTCCCGCAACCATTGACACCTCGGTACTTATCATCCGGTCAATTCCCGTACCGTGTATGCCCACTCTCGAGATTTGACCATTTATTTGATCACACGTCATATCAGTTACGTTGATTCAAAGTTTAATGAAGACACGCCTTCAAGTCTGAATATACCTACATAAAAATTGTTAAGTGGTTGGTAGTGGTAGGTATGTGAACTTGTTATTATATCCACTTAGCATTTGTATATTTTGTTAGTAGCTATAAACAGCTATGAAGAAGTATCTTTAGTCGCTATGTAATTTTGGTATATACAGCTAAATGCAGCATCTTCTTATTTTTATTGTACTTTGATCCGAATCTAGGTTCACAGAAATCCCATAACTTATGAATTACTGGCCTAAATATTTAATTCACAAAACAAGAAAGGTGTGCAATACTAAGGTTGCCTGGTCCTTCAAATCTTTGGATCTGTTCCAAAATCAAGTTACTTATTTAAATTACCTATTCATATTATATACTAGTTGCCATTAGAATTCAAGGCACAAACATAGACGATAAGGTTGGCAACGGGTAAAAAGATAAATACTATCGAAGAGTTTTGATCGTCGTTTCATGAAACACAAAATTTTAACACGCATATGAGAGTAAACAATTTGTGGAAAATCGCAAAAACATGACAGTTATATCAGTGATTCACGCTCGGTGACTACCTGAGACCGTTAAATTGTCCAGTGACGGTCTCGCATGGCGGCAGTCGATTACATTTATGTTTATTACACTTCGCTGTACCAAGAACTAAATTACCGCTCAAAAGTTTTGGTCCAAAACTTCGAGAGGACACGAAAGGGCAACGGCCAAAAAATTTTGCAAGTTCCGCAATGATTGGGGATGCGTGTTTACGTATCCGCTGAAACTCATCTTCAATAATGTGCTCTTTATGTTCGCAGAAGATGTTAAAATGATATAATATTTAAAAAAACCCGACTTGTTCTCGTCTTGACAAAACTAACGACAGATTAGGATCATGCGAGACAAGATACACAAATGATCGCAGGTAGAAGTTTGTTGGCGAAGCGGAGCCGAAAACTGGATTCTGTTCAAGTGCGAGTATGTTTTTTTTGGACGAGCAAGTGGCCGTTAAGAAGGAAATGATTAATAAAGATACAAGCTTTAGTCCAAAAGATGACAACTTTGTTGAATATAAAACTTTTGTTTTAGATGTCCATGAAGTATCTGAACTAACCGGTAAAGCTAATATGTGAGTACTAGATGCAGATTATTGTATACAACTAATTGCAATAAATAGTAAAGAAGACATGAAAACAAGTAACGATCTTAAAGATTTTTTGAATTTATTACTAAAGTCAAATTCTACAGACTTACCCACGCACTCTTTATCCTTCTTGGAGAGGAGCGGAATTGGACCATCGTCAAGCAGAAAACCGGAGCAGAGTGGGTCAGATTTGCTAGCTAGCAATTCCAACCCAACCTGCAACCCCAGTTGCTGCTCAGCCAGCCGCTTCTTGATTAGGAAGATTTTCGGCATCTTCAGGCACTATTAATACCACACTCGATCCTTCTGTTCGTCTATGTCACTTGGTCTTTTAAAATTCACAGGTCAGCATCATATCACACTGCACGTTAAGTTTCCTCGCGTTGTTGATGTTTATTTTGTGCGTAGAAGCTAGCGGCACATGTGGTACCGTTGCCCGCTGCGAAAGGACTGAGACTAGTGTGCGGTGCCCGCGACACCGTTGCCCGAACAGGTCCGCCCCCGCCCGCGCTGACGCCGCCCGCCCGGCCCCGTGCGTCCGCGCACCGAACCGAACACAACGCCACACCGGCACCTCCGCATAACCACCGCCCCATGCACACATCCATACTTACCAGTAAAAGTGCTAGTTGGCGTATCGTAGCAGTTGTTCTATCTAACAATAGGTACTTGGACCTTCCTTTATTAACTCTCTTCATTTTACTTACTGTTGTAGCTTATGAACTGTTTTAATATTATATTCATATTGAGCAAATAAACACCATACAGTAATTAACTTAAATTATATATACACAACAAATTTAGCAGTTTTTTATGCTATAACATTCACATCAGTATATACCTCCATATTTCAAAGATCGCTTACCAATATTTGTTATTGCCGAAAGTGATCTCCGTTAATGGGTATCACCATTAACGAAGATTAAATCTTACACAAAATGATTGAAATGATTCAGGTTCTTCAATGTATACAGGCTATAGTTACGGTTTTTATTATACGTAATCATAATCATACACATATTTTTGTAACTGGATATAGAATAACAACAAAGAACCTAATTCTTTGTGGTTGTGGTATATATTATGTCTACATTATGCTAATCGTTAGTATTCAAGATTTCGGTTCTCATTCGCAGTTTGGCCAGCGCAGAGCTTTTTATAAACATGTCGCAAACCTCTGTTGCCTCACCTAGTACAATAAAACAATTTAATCCGTTGTGGTGTATAACTAGGGGTTCATTTCTGTTTCTGCCTATCGATTGTTAAAATTAGCTGTAGATTTTCTTCCAATATACCGTGTCTTGTTGAAATTAATTCAATCAGGATGAATGGTGTATATTCACCCTTCAATTTTAATAAGCCTTGGTAAACTTTTTGAATTATAATTTTGTGTTTATAAAGAAACGCAACATGAAATACGTTAGAACGTAGTTAAAGCAGAATATCAAATATTTTGAAGAGATATAAGAGGCAGCTTGAAAGGGAGATAACTTGTTACGAATGGGAAACCCAAGAAATATGAAAGATTACAAAACTAGCTCAAAAGGGGATTTAAAACACATAACATAACATAACATAACATAACATAACATAACATAACATAACATAACATAACATAACATAACATAACATAACATAACATAACATAACATAACATAACATAACATAACATAACATAACATAACATAACATAACATAACATAACATAACATAACATAACATAACATAACATAACATAACATAACATAACATAACATAACATAACATAACATAACATAACATAACATAACATAACATAACATAACATAACATAACATAACATAACATAACATAACATAACATAACATAACATAACATAACATAACATAACATAACATAACATAACATAACATAACATAACATAACATAACATAACATAACATAACATAACATAACATAACATAACATAACATAACATAACATAACATAACATAACATAACATAACATAACATAACATAACATAACATAACATAACATAACATAACATAACATAACATAACATAACATAACATAACATAACATAACATAACTTCACGCCTGAATCCCCGAAGGGGTAGGCAGAGGTGTATTACACACCCACGATTCGCCAGTTATGTTGAGGTCCCAATGTAATAGGGGGCGAGCCTATTGCCATCTACCGGGCACATTATTAAGCGAGCGATAATTATCATTTATGAATGCACACATAACTACGAAAAGTTAGAGGTGTGTGCCCGGGTAACTGGCGATCGAACTCGAGACCTCGTCTCAGCAGTCCGTTACGTATGCCACTGGGCTATCGCCGCTATCAAATTCAAAAGAAGAACTATTAGCTAGTAGAGAGAAAACTGGAAGATATATTTCAATCTAATAATTTAAATCATCGGACTGTTCTGATGATTTTCGTAGTCCGTAAAATACAAGAATTGTGATACCAAATCCTTATTATGTAAACCTTACAATACTTAAGGAGTTTTTTGTTAGTTTCTCCTTACATACTACGCCTATTTTATCATTCTCAGAAAACTGACACGTGAGATTATGGAATCAAGTAATCTTATGTTGTTCTTTTTGTTGTTTAATGCTACTAATCGTGTTGTTCATAGTCATAAGTTATTACACATAATATTTTAGCAGTAACATTTCACAGGTAAGGACCTCACAACGCCTGTTGTCGGCAGCCTTTCAATTAACAAACGGATTTGCAAAACAATGGATCCCGAAAGCTGAGAGCAATCAGTATAAAGGCACAGGGATTTAAAGAATAGTTATATAACAACGTCAATAAATTTTACAACTTTAATTGTTTGTACGGACTTTGGGAAATATATTTTTCTTATGCTCATCGTAATGGGAGTGTCGGCGTCTTTGGCATTCATATCACATGTTCATGACGCCATCTTGAGGACGGATATTTTATTACTTTTCCTTTAACAGTTAAAGTTGTACACAATATTATGTATAGTCTCGGATAGCGCATCCAGATTACTCATGCCATTTTTAGTTTTCTGTATACATACTTTATTTCCAAGCACTTCCTTCTTTTTCGTTTATGTTTCCGGCTATTTCTATGGCAGTGGATACACTGGCTTATAGCGGATGTATATCGCTAGTTTTGCGTATTATAAAGATGTTTGCAGCAAGTGATTGCAAACAATAATGAAAATAAAGAAGAACGCTTGGTTGAAAGTAGGAATCTACACATTTATTGTTGCCAAAGAAAAGATTAAACTGCTCGATATCCCCTTACAGACAATCCCGAGCAAACGGTTCTGCATTTTTTTTAACAACGTCTTTCAAGAATAGCGAGTAGAATGCAATTATTAATTTGGGTATTTGGAAGAATAGAGGGATTATGAGTTTTGGGGAATTTACAGTGCTATGAGACAGGTAGAATCCGTTAAAAATAGTTTTATTTTTATGTGATAAAATTCGCGTAAACTTTCAAAAATATCAGATGAAATTATTTGTTTTCTTAGAAATAGATAAGAAATACTGGTTTTTAAAGTTCAAGATACAGATGCAAACACATTTTACCGTATCTCACTAATGGAAATCTACCTTACTTTTTATTATTTCATCATAATATATATTTTATAATGATGTCTGCATATTCCTGCCCTTTTTTTTATTTATACACTAATTCTGCAACATCCGATATAAGTACAGTGCTATCTAGACACCAAAGTAAACATAGCTTAACTAGCAGGCTTGTGTTATGGGTTCTAAAATGCAGATAAACATCGATAAGTTTTGTTTTGTAAATACATACCTTTAATGCATTACAGCTACAAGCACACTGAAGATGTTACCATGACCTAATAAGGTTAGCAACACCAGAGCTCAGACTAAAACAATTTTAGTCTTAGCAACAGAGGTGTACGCGAGTAACTCGTACGTTGTTATTTGTAGAGGTTAAGAATGATGCAAATGGAGAAAAATAGAAAGGAAGAGAAATAACGTCTTCACTACTATCATGAAGTATAAGTAATAAAGCAAACTACTGCTAAAAGTTAGTATTAAGTGAAGAGTATCATGATTTTCCACATTTACCCCATGGCTTCATCATCACCATCCTCATTGTTCCCAGTTGCATTCAAGGCTTTCACGGAGACCGCCATCTGATCTTCCAACCACCAGAAGGAAGTCAGAGCCTCATTCAACTATCAGCAGGTTTCCCAATTTGCAGGTGGAGTTATCTTAGCCCTGAAGGTTATGATAGAACTCCACACTTCGCAACTATTACCCCATGGCATAGGTGTCTTAAGTTTCCTACTACGTCCTGCTACTCAAAACTTAATAACAGAACACGCTATAACACCATCCGAAGTGACAATCGAACTCAAAAAACTTCACGAAATCTTGCAATCATAAACGCCATCGTATACCATGGAACCACTAAGGTATTTATGATTCTATTAATAACAGTATTTAAGTATCAAGTGACCATGAGCCGTTGCTTATGTTCAAGGTAGGATGTATTAAGAAGTTAACTATAACTTTTATGAGCTCTACTTAACCTTTAGTAGGGGTTAGGCAGATCTATGTACATTAAGGTTAGGTAGATCTACCTTACCTATTAAGGTTAATTAAGCAAATCTATGTATATCTGGAATTAATATTTTTGAATGAATTCATAAACCCTTAAATGACTGACTGCTTGGAATTCCAGAGACCAGGCAGAGGAAGGGGAAAAAACCTGAAAGCGGACTCCGAAACATCTACGAGATCAACGCTGAGATGACGATGACGATGATGGATGCATGCTTTATATTTGAATAATTAATATTAAAAAATAAAATCCTAGGACTTAACACGTGTAATCATAATTCGGCTCAGTGATCGTAAATCATCTTGCGTCAAAAAACAAATCTAACAAGACCATAAATTGCTAAGCCTTTGCCTAATATAAATAAAATAAAACTTCACTACGCTACCGAATTGGTCCCGGGTGGCTTTTTATTTAAAAAATGGTAGCGATTCTGCGTCAACACGTTTATTTTTTGTCGATCCTTGCCTTGTAATTATTTTAAAAGGTATATCATGAACTGTAAACTTCTGTATTTTGTATCTTAAATAGATACAAAATAGGTAGGATAAATGTACATAGCAAACTTGAAATTAGGAATCCGCTGTAACTGTAAATTAAGATTATTTTATTGATTCGTGAAATATATAGTCCATAAGTGATTTATTATTCTTTTGTATTATTTTCTGATGATGAAAGATGACCATGATCTCTAACTCACTTATAACATGTAACTAATTCATTTGCAAAAGCTCCGCTTTTGTTGTTGCTAACTGTTTTTTGGTCTAAAGTACCTTTTTTTTTGTAAAAATGTAATACATAAATGTAAACATAGCAAACATATTTTTGTCGGTCGGTATAAAATGAGGGTCATACTTCACAAAAAAGAACTTCATTTAATTTACTTCTAAATGTATTATATATTTAAATAATTGTTGAAATATAAATGAAGTACCTAATATTAAAATGTATTAAAAAATACCTATATTTAGGAAATATAAACGCGGCAATATACTCGTCTCCTATTACATGGGACCTATAACAGCACTTGGCAAAATAGGAGTGTTAATGTATTTCTATCTATCCCTACGACAATTCATTGGCTTGAGTACTCCACTGTGCCATCTGCTAATCAGAGGGACACGTGGAAAGCTTCCGAACAGCCCTCAACAGGGGCGTCCTCGCCTCGGTCGGAGTTGGCCGTAGGCGGCAGCGTCTCCGCCGCCCTAGGAGAGAGGCGCTGCTGTCTCCGTTGCCCAGGGTGCACCGCGTGGAGGTCCCCAACCAAGCACCCCTCGAACCCGGTACCTCTCGATCGTAGGGTCGACTCCTTAACCATTAAGCTCCCGACGCTTATAATAACTCGTACATATGTATAATAACTAGCTGTGGCCTACAGGTTCGAACGCGTGGATTACTGATCCCGTTCCCGCTGCTCATGGGACCCTATTCCACCACCAAAACCTATATAAGATCCATAATGCCACCATACATGATTTTGTGATATCCTGAGAGATGGCTTATTTTTTTTTCCGACACCTCCAACAAAAATCATTATATTTTAGCCAGAAACTTGACAAATAATGTACTAAAATCTTTCTTGCAATTATGTACAAGAACCACTCTGTCCATTGGTGAAAACAGCATGAAAATCTGTGCAGTCGTTTTTGGGTTTATCGCGAACATACAGAAAGACAGGCAGACCGACAGACGCAGTGGAGGACTTTGTTTTATAATATGTAGTGATAATTATTCTATATTTCAAATCCAGGTCCATATATGTTAGTAACAATGATCTCCCGGGACTACCGACCTCCATGATCGGGGCCTGAGGACGGCAGTTGGCCGACTCGCCGTCCTTACAGAAGCAGGCTGTGGCGGAGGCGTGTCGTGTGTGTCCTACACATACCTGCTAACTCACCGACGCGGGATAAAACCCGACCCCACCAGGTGAGGCCGCGGTGGCGGGCAAAGTCCGCCGGTAACCCTGGGGTTATCCTTTCGAGGGCTTACCCGGGGTGCTCGGCAACGGATACTTGGGAAGGAAACCGTGCGGTTTTAGTCGGTTCATGCCCGACTTAACCGCCCCCGCTGGCCGGCGGGGGGGTATCCGAAGGGATTTACGCACGTATAGAAAAAAGTAATAATGATCTTACAACTATGTTCAACATAACAACCAAAAATAAAAATAAATAAACATAAAAAATCACAAAATAAATCTGCGCTAGCATGCAGTCATATCCACCTTTGTGGGACTGGAAGGTCCCACCTCTCGGACAATACTAAATGCTATGCAAAGCATGCACGTGTTTGGGAATCGTGAGCGCCATCATCGTGCAAGCTTACTGTCTACAGAGATTAAATCACCGATGTGACCTAAGTTATAATATGTAACAAGTGGAATTTAAAAAAATATTTGTTTTAAATAACTTAATTATGTTTAACTTTTTATTATGTTCTTGTAAAAAAAATAAAATCAAACGAGTCGAAACTCGGTGCGGTACACAGTTATTATGACCACCTTCCGGCTCCATCATCAGACCCTGGTTACGATTAAAAGACAACCTTCTGGTCATGACGATTCAAACGGGTCGAAACTCGATGGGGTTGCTACGTTTCATTACAGAGTTCCTTTGACCACCTTCTAGGTCCATCATCAGAACGATTGAAAGACAAACTACTCGTCAAGACGATTCAAACGGGCCCAAAGTCGATGAGGTTGTGTCGTTTCATTGCGATATGCCTATGGCCACCTTCCAACTCCATCATCTGATCAGCAGCATGTCATCATGATATTGCATTGTCACGTGATTTACATATGTATGCAAAATGTCAGCTTAATCGGTAACCGGGAGAAGTGAATCTAAATTAATTTGCAAGATTTGATGACAAACATCGGGAAAGGTGAAGCTTAATAAAAGCTTATAAAAAAGTAGATGTGAGAAATAATTTCAATTTAACAGAACAACGTAACCCATAGGTTTAGTATAAAGTCATTTTAAATTATGCTCCTTTCTTGATGCTTCTTGTCTCCTTAAACTTTATCTATTTCTTTTGGCATACCTACTGTATTTAACTTGTCCATTGAGTCTAGCCTCATTGTCTTCATATCCTGTGCTATTGTTCTCATTCCGGCTTTGGGCTTCGACCATTCATCTAAATTGTCTAAGCATTCTGGTGTTTCTAAGGTACGTAGGCGTTCAAGATGTTCTAAGAATAGATAAGTTTCAACCTCTTTAAAACAAACTTCTTTTATTCCTTCTTTTATTTAAATTATTCCAAGCCAAATAATAAAAATAAAATAAACGTTACTTTTTTCTGTTATTGTTAAAATATAAACGCTACTAATATTATTTGAACGATTTTTTTGTAGGTAGGATTAGAGCATCATCGTATTTTTCCTAAATTCTGAACCAAACAAGGTAGATTTTGAAAATGTATTGGAGTTAATGGTTTGTTACTAGGGAGTCTAGCCATTCTTTACATACTATACAAAAGTGTTCAAGTTAATTTGGACAAAGGAGGCAGATCATCATAGATGGCCCTTGCGCTGGCTAGCTTATTGAAGCCTCATCAAAGAAATTAGGTCTATAAATGGAGGATATTATATGAAAGACAGTCGAATGAAGATCAAATCAACAACAATCAAGATCAAAATCACTTTTTACCAAATTCGAGAGTTTATGCCACGTGGTATTTTTCGGGTTTTTTTGTTTATCAATTTGTCTATGTTGTAGTCATGTCATATTAAATAAAAAAAATACTTAGGTAAGAATCATATTATAGACACTTATGTTTTATATTTCACACATTTCAATGCTGAATAACAGGAAATAATTCCTGTTTTTTAGCGTTGAAGTAATAAAGATAAATATCTTCTTTAAATAAATTTTTCAAATACTTTTTCATAGATGGTTGTAAATCTTAGCGACGCGACGGGTGCTGTGCGTCTGCGTTGATTGCGCAATCATTGGTTGCAAGAAAAGCGCGCGCGCACGAGCGCGTTGTTCCACGCCAGTAACTCGGCTCAAGTTCTTGGCTACGATAACCTCTTTCAAGTATAAAAGAGCAACACAAGACAGTTGTCAGCCTAGTGGAATGTTTGTATGATGAAAATAGCTGTATTTATATTAAGAAATATTTTTAGACGTTATATTATTTAACATACGAGTGTACATATATTTTTTGGGGTTATTGCCTTCGAATCCTGTACATCAAAACCCTAATCGAAGGTATTCAGGTTTTTATAATATAAACTCATGCTCTTCCACATGTGATGGCATAGGAGCACGGGTCACTCTTATTCCTGTGATATTGTAAGAAGATCGATGCCGATATTATGTGTTTGTATCCTGTATGAGCGCTACTAGTGACCAATAGAAATTTGATCCATTGGATAGTTATATAATCTTCATTTTATTTTATATAATTTCATTGGGGCCCTAATGAGACCTACGGGCCCAAGCCAACCTCACCGGCAAGCACCTGCTGATTGACGGATGAAGCTTTGACGTAGGCTTTCATCTCTGGGTTGGGAGCCTGACGACAGTCGCCGCCATAGAAACGGTATAAGCCCATTGAGTTATAATGTGTAATGTTAGTTCAATGTATAAGTTAAACTAAAAGGAAGAGAAGGAAAGGAGTAAGCGTATTCCGGGGTCCGAGGTGAAAGGTCTCCGATGCAATTTGGAACAACACTGAAATGATGACTCGTATATACCTTCTAAAAGTCCAATGTTTTGTCATCGCTCCAAGGGTAGCTTATTAGTTGCAGCATCTTACTTGCGGAAACAATTTGTTATTTTTATAACTCTCTCTTTTTCGGTAAAAAAGAGTAATTGGAAATTTTTATAGCTAGATTATTTTCTCACATCTAAATCTGATGATCTCTTTAGCTAACTAATTTCGATCCGGACCCTAGTACACGTTGTTATCCTATTTCGCTTAGAAGTTAGAATTTTAGAAAGGATTTTGTTGAGATCCATTACATATTAAATCTTGTCAATAAATTAATTTTGGTTAGCGATGTAAATGTATTGACAACATTTTAAATGTAAATGACTTCTGCGATAAACATTATTCATGAATGCGGTGCGCGAATAATTTAAATATTTTTAGAATGAATGGATTAATGGATTTATCGTATATCCCACAGAAAAATAATAACGGTTCTATGCAAAACTCGTTAAGTCAAATAATATTTTCATTCAGTATATTTATTGGCCAAGTCTATTGTAATCTTTGAAGTCAGCATGAGGAATTTTTAACAATATGGGTTAGTAAAGAAAAAAAAAGGGCGAGATAATCTTTGAAATAGGGATAGCTAGGTATTTTTTCCATGGTGCACGATGGGTGCCATTCTTCTTTTAGGATAAAGGGGGGAGGGGTTCATGTGACTATATCTAGTAAAAGAAACGGTAAGAAAATCGTATTGGGTTGCACAGATTCACTACCTCTAGATACAGTCGAATCGGTGGATACGGTCCTCCATCACTCATAGCCCATGGGCCATTGCCCACCCATCTTGTACCCTTGATCGACAAGGGATAGAAATGAGAGTTTCTTGGGGTTTCGGGCAAGAAATCTTCTGTAAAACCTACCGTAATTGCCTTTTGGTGAATATAGTGAAAAGATGAGCAAATCGGATTTAGAAATATCTACTTAAAGTAAATTTTTTTTAAAATACATTTTCTATAATCTACATTTTTAAACGGACAGCCTACGATTACAATTTTGATTTTTAATGACCTGAACGAAGCGAAACTATTATACGTGGCTAAGCCGTTTGGTCGAGTCTGTACTCCTCCGAAACCACAATACCGATCTTGACCAAATTTGCCATGGTGATAGTGTAGACACCGCTGAGTGTTTAGAGGGGTTCAATACAACTGTTCAAATACAATGTACCATTGAGGAATAATCATCGAAAAACAGTTTCACGAGCGCGCGACCGTAGTAAGATGCCTTATTTTTCAAGTATGAGTCCTGCTCGCTCAGCTCAATTTATTTCAGTCGCACCCTGCACTGAATTCCTAGTAATAATAATGTATGATAGAGGTTCGTTAGAGAAGATATTCAAGAGAATTGCCTAGGTCAACTGTCACAAATTTTGTTGACTACCAGAACTGATTTCATTTCTGATATTGTCGGAAGTTTACGCAAATATTATTCATAAAAAAAACTATTTTTAACGGTTTCTATCGCGTAGCTTTATTTCGACTTTTTTTAAGTAGTAGGTACTCTGCAAGACGGTATGTGACTTCATGGATCTTGATTAGGCCAAACCGTAGCAGTTTATATTTTTATACACCAAAGTGGCAAACAAGCATTGGTATGCATGAAGAAGACGTTATCTCACTTACGATGACGAGTGGAGGAGCTAGGTAGGTATTTCAGTGAATCATCTCGCATCGGTGTCTTTTACGCGGCCTTCGTTCTCTGTACGATTTAGAGCTTAATACTTCCTTCTGCTGAAATAACATTGAACTTTGATGCTTTTGATATACATTTATCGATATCGATGTGTTGACATTGACTTTTATTATTTTTCTGCTTTTACCTTTTTTTCACTCTATACCCCATACCGTATAGGTCTCTTGGGAAACTATGATGATGGTTTCAAAAGATGAGAGTGCGTCACAGAGCTACCAGTTTGTCAGATTATCTCAATTTCTGTTTCTGTTGGGAGCCAATAATACGATTTCATGGGTTTTGAAAAATTAATAGATAGATTGCAATTTGATTTCTAGAATGCTCTTTATTATTTTTATCTGAAACCATGGCGTCTTAACTCTGGTTGATCACCAAGTTAAGTCTTCTAGCAAAATAGCTTCTTGTAATGAAGTATATGAAATCTATCTTAACCCGTAGGCTATACCGAAAGGGAATCTTTTTCGGAACTATGAACCATTGATTTCATAACATAAATATATGCGATAAATTTATATGTTTTTATATAGATTATAAGTAATCCTGCATCGGTCAAATCGTTCTGAATTATTTCATAGGATTAGCTTAATGCTTTAAGCTAATCCTATGAAATACTTATTTATTAGTCTAAAATTACTTAGAACAGAAAGCGGGAGTAAATTCAGAATAGAACAAGATTGTAAATTTAAAATTCAGCATGTCACCTAGCATCCCGCAATGGTCATCGCTCAGTGACGTCCATCAAGTGTGTCGTGTAAATAGATCGTTGTACAACGGTACCACCACCATGTATTCTCGATGATTGCACCCGAGCACGCGCGCCGTAACATCACAGGGAATAAATTGCAATAGTATTAATGTTTAGAACCGGTCCACTGATTACAGCTCAACTCGCTGATCACTCGTATTATTCAATCGGTCGCACGAGCCAACAGTTTTATTATGGAGTATTGCGTTCAAATTCTCAGGCAGATTCATTTTTTTTTTTATATTTATAAAAAGTGTTAGCGAAAGGGATTGAAACTTGAAATAGATTATTAGGCTGCTGTCAATTAGATGGCAATTAGGTTTGGGGTAGGTTATTATGGGAAAAATCTAAAATATAATAGGCTTCTTGTAAGCCGGGTATCAGGGATAAATAATATCCGTTCTCGTGAGCCCTGGCCTCGGGGTGACGACCACGGTTTAGCCGTCGCCGGCCTAACCTAACCTAACCTAACAGCAGCAGACCCAGGGTAGCGACAGTTCATGTTTTCGCTTTGTAAAGGAGGGAGGATTGGTCCTTAACAACATGTCCAGGGGCCTAGACAAAGTGACATTCTACTAGTGGAATCCCTTCGGAGCGTACCTTCAAAAGTCCCAAATCTATAGAAGTGACATTATTTTGTCGACATGTCACGTCTCACCTGTAACAAAGAATGTCACTCCCATATATTTAGGACTTTTGAAGGATCGCTTCGAAGCGATTCCATTTGAAAAATGTTACTTTGTCTATTACAGTGTAGACAAAGTAACATTTTTCTAGTGGAATCGCTTGGATTTCCACCCGTATTGGATGTCCCTGTAGACTCTACAGGGACATCCAATACAGGTCATATCTGGTTTCCCTGCAATACAGACAAACGTGAAGGAACCCCGTGTGGTTTTAGTAGATTCGAGTCCGACATAACCACCTCACTGTTTAAACATTAAATAACCGAATAAACATAGTTTTATCGTTAACTGACTTCTCAATTCGGAAGTTTATATATTTTTTATGTGTGTTTGGGCATAACTTCTTTACGGACGGATAGACGGATTTGCAATTTTTGGTTGTTAAACTGTCATTTATTTCGGAATTTTCCCATTTGAATTTCGTAAAAATTTGATAATAAGTTTCGGAGACAGACAATAGAACTCTTCAATGAATGCCAGCAAGTCAACTAAGATTACTGCTATTGCATATCTAGGCATTGTTCACGTCATTAAAAAAGATAACATCGCTCATGTACCCGCTAAATGGGTTGGCAGATGTGTTTAGTATATTTAGCAATATTTCTGTAATTTATGAACCGATTTTAAAAATTCTTATTGCATTCGTTTTGGTTTGGCTTTGAGGTAATCTCAAATCATTAGTTTTGGACTTTAGACTCTGGAGAAACACAAGGTAACTCCTCAAAATCAAACGGAAAATGTGATATGATCGAGGTATTGTTAGGTTTTATGACAATTTTTGAAGTCTGTCTGCCTGGCTTGGCATCGTCTTCAACTGAAGTCTTACGTGCATTTTTATCTTTTGAATCAAATCTGTAAATAATTTATATCTCACTATTGAATGACTTCTTGCATTTAAAGTCAGTTTTAGGTTTTGTTAAAATAGTACTTCTTGCATATTAATATAATATTTTCATTACCTACTAGCTGTTGCCCGTGGCAGCGCCTACGTGAAATTTTCACTTCGTTCCGGAAACCCATAGAAAAACCCATAGAAAACTAATTCCAGAAAGAAATGTATCCCGTTCAGGCATTTGAGCGTGTTGTGTATTGTGATAAATATTTAAACATCTTCATACACTTTCACATCTATGCTATTTAAAATTGTAAATTAGTTGTGTCTTTATATTCGAGATATATAAAAAAAAACTTGGGTTATGTTAAATGAGCGATTCTGAACACAATTTTTTTTTGTAACTCTTGTCTTTTCGTCTGTTTGTTCCCGTTGTATGTAAAAAATATTGATCGGATTTGATGCGGGTTTAAGGTCTTGGTCAGTCTTAAAATCTTCCGTAGGTTTCATTGCAATTGGTTAAGTAGAACAGGATATTGACCAACGATAACCGATCTCTGCGCGGGCGGAGCCATTTAGCTTGTTTATTATATTAGTAGAAAGTAGGATTGTCAGAAACCGCGAAGGATTGCGATTGTCAGAATATCCCTTTGTGGGTATTTCCTGACACTATCAAATTAGTGGTGGTCTAAAAGGCCAGGTCAACAACAGAAACCGTTGGGCCCGTATGAAAGGATTAATTACGTTAGAGGAAACTCGCGACGTCTCTGCTTTGCCTAACCCAGAGGGAGAAATGCGAGGGCATGCTTGTATGTATTATAACGTATGATGTGAAGAAAATGACTGTAAATGAGATTCAAATTACGCTATAGGTGTTATTTCAGCGGGACAGAATCGGACCCTGTTAAATAATATGCTAGTTACATAATTTAAATCTACTTTTAATATTATAGTACCTGCTGATATGGGTCTTTCGACATAGAACTGTCAATCGTATTCAGAAATCAGATTGAATTATACATTTTACAAGCCTTGTATGACTAATTAAAGCTGTTTAGGAACATAGAACCCATATTTGTACGATTTTACCTTCGAATTGCGTAAATACGGAAGTAGGATATATCGATAATGCATATGTAATGAAATGTATATGTCCTGTGACCTAAAATATTGAATTTGCTCTAACGGTACTCTCTGTATAAATAGCTTAACATATACTTAGGCTAGCCTTACAATTTTGCTGTTATAAGAAAATCAAAACTAGTACCTAATGTTGACGCCTACTTAGCACAGTGCCATTTGAAATATCAGTTATGCATAATTCTATTGATGCCTAACACCTGTATCGAAATGAAAATTACACTGTTGTTTCCATAAAAACTTAGTGTTGTAATCTTTCGAATCCGTATAGAGGTTCTACGTACCATAAGTTCCATTAAAAGTTCAATTGTGAGAACTTTTCGTTACGTGAATTAAACGTCAGAAAATTCTCAAGCTTCGTTCACGTGTAGCTAACTACCTACCTACGTATACCGGTTGTCAAAAGGCTGCGGCATGCGCGGGCGGCTGCAGGGGTAAGTGCGGGGCGCTCGGGGCGTGTGCCGGGTACAGCGACCGCAATAGCGCTGGTTGCCGCAGCGCAGCCACCATTGCCAAGATCACGGACCGCGCATGCTCGGCGAATGTCAGCCACGTCACGATCGAGCTTCGTGCTATCGCGATTGGAACGTTTGGATTTAGAACTCAGCATGTAATCACGATTCAACTATCGAAATTTCTTGTTGTCAGTAGGTACATTAAAAAATGTTCGATGCGTTTCCTCTTCTTGAATTGGTATTCCTTATTGTAAAAGTTATGCAGGTATTGATGAGTATTTTTAATACATCCGATATGGGGACTAACGTGCAATACTATACTAGTCATGAACCTATTCTCAAAATCGATTACCCAACAAACCAAGAGAGTTTTAGAAAGATTTTTGTATCGCAGTTTATTGAGGAAGTATTTACATCTCAGGTATTTCTATCTCAACCTTATCACCCTGGCATCTGTAGACCCGAGACGGCGTGTGGTTTTAGTCGGTTCAAGCCCGACATAACCGCTGGCGGGCGGGAGGGTATCCGAAGGGATTTCCGCACTAAAAAAAAAGGTATTTCAATCGCACGCATTCACGAAGGGTTCATATGTTTATGGAATGTGGGGTACAGTACCTAAATTAAGTTTATTTCATAATTCAAGCACCAATCACGCTCTGTTATCGTTCCCCAAACGTGTAGCCATTATGCAATCGGCTCACATAGGCGCGCGCATTTTTTGCTCGACATCCCCACGGTAAATAGTGTCCCAAGACTCTTGACGAGCTTTGGTTTGCATCGTCGCCTTGTGTGTATAATAGCCCTTGCCCTATCTTTATATGGGCCGAGCCGTAGCCTCCCGCAATCCTCATTCAATTCACGTAAGGTAGCGGCCCTAAGGACCGGGTTTTTGTAACAGCGCAACAGGTAGAAATGAAAGGATTGCGAGTGTAGAGCGAGACCACATGACATCATCTTCATGTCTGTCTCACTCGGCGTGGCTGCGCAGGAATGCCGGACGATTTGTGCTTGCGCATAATACAGACGGTTCGTGCGACTAGTGTGAGTACTTATGTATATCTACAGCATAACCAACACACACTGCCCTAATGCGTACGGGTCATGTAGCGGGATTTACTGAGTTTAGTCAGTGAAATTTATATTGAAAGGGAGTTTGATACATTTTTGGTATATTATTGGCTTTCCTTACATGATGAGTTCTATTTGAAGGGATTCAGTATTTAAATATAATCCATTTATTACCCACTAGAAATAATATATTTATCAACGCAAGATTATTGTGTCGATTTTATACGAATTGTACTTTTCGGTATTACTGTATCGTTAAATTAATAGCAGTTTTGTAAAAATATTTTTAACAGTGTAGATTTTATTATTAATTCAAACCTCACTGGTGGCGAGTGCAATTGCTGTTCAAGAAGTCCCACGATCGATTTGTAGGTCCGTCAAAATGTTAATGGGTTTTTATGTTAAGAGACTTTTAACTTGTAGCTTGAAAAATATGCTCCGTTGACGGCGACAGGCTTAAAATTGCAAGTGTACCAATTCTGCCTACTCCTTTAAGCATATACGTTGATTATAATGTATATTTTGATGTGACTTTTTATAATGCAAATATCGATTTATCGATATTCCATAATTTTCAATTTAGACGTTAGGTAAATAAAGACGCATTACGTCTACAAGTATAAATAAACATGAGAACCTGTACTTGTAGTGTGAGCAAACATTGTTGGAAACTTCATTGTGAAGTGACAATTGAATACAACTTTACTTAATCAATTTAAATTTTAACAGAAGTGGCATAAGTCATTTAGATGTCAAACGTTATTTGAATGGTAAAGCAAAATATAGGATTTGCAAATGCGATTATGAAGACGATTTTTTTGCAAAATTTTGGCTAGCCGACTTTAGGACCACTTGTCTGTATTGACAGTTTTTAATTTTAATATTTTTTACGGATATTTCGGACACCATCCAAATATTAAAGCTATTATGTACTATGCTAACTGCACAAATAGCTTTGCTATTTTGACGGTGTCCAAATGGTCAGTGAAAAGATAATAAGATTAAAAAGTGTCAATACGCACAAGTGGACCTAGAGATTAGTGGCCCTAACGTCGGCTAACTAAAATTTTCTCATTCGCGATATTGAGTACCAAACGATGATAAAGCATTTCTCGAAAAAAATCTAAAGTATATTCTTTAGATGTTAATAGTAGACAAGTCACGTTTCATAATGTACCTACGTATTATGTTTGCTCTTTCAACTGTATCATAATGTAATAATGATTGGCTGAATGGCTTAGTGGTTTAACTGTTAGCCTCGCCAACCAGCGCTGCGTCAAGTGTCATGGGTTTGGTCCATATGTGTGATGGTAACCTCCATTAGTTTTGAATATTATAAGTTTAGTTACTTTGTGTACATTGTAATTAAACTAATTTTCCGTTAAAATAATAATAAATCCGTTATGTATATGTTCTTTTACTTTGCTTGTAAAAATTTACCCAAACATACTTTATCCCTTATGGAAACTTCATATCTTGAGTTTGAGAGGAAGCGCATTCCAAAGAAGAATAGCCTGCACAAGGAAAGACGAATGAACTAGACTAGAATTATGAGTGGGACAGAGGAGAAGAAGATTGTTAGCTGAGCGTAGATTTTTGTCGTGATTAGAGCTAAGTTACTGAATCTGAGATGTTAGGTAAGTAGGGACGTTAGGAGAATTTAAGAATGTAAAAATCAGCGTCACTGCTCGCAAGCTGCGTCGCTGTGTATTTTATAAGGTTGAAAATGAATCGAATGGAAGGAGGAGGAGGCAATTGAGGAGTCGGTCAATTTTATTGAGCAGATCTGCATTCAGGTCGAGATAGCATACATTACCATAGTCCACGACTGGAAAGATTAGAGTCTGCACAAAATTGCCTTGGTTTTAGCTGGAAGGAAGTTTTTGAGGCGATACAGATTCCGTAGCATCCCCGTTACCTTCTGGCAGACATTGGATACTTGAGCTTGCCAGTTAAATGTAGCGTCGAGATGTAAGCCCAGGTTTTTAACACTCAGAGTGACAGGAATCGTTTCATGTTGAATTTTATTGTTAATGTTATGTTTCGTATTTAGAAAAATTCCAAGAAAAAAAAACATTAAAATAACTATATTACAATATACAAGAATTGATCGTTTAAAGATATGAGTTGTTATTGCTACTAAAACTATGAGTCTCCCAGCTGGTGAAGTGCCTCGGCTTACAGAAACGGCTGTTAAATAACTTCCTTATTGCAATTAGTGTTTCTGTTAGTGAGCAGAATAGGGAAGATGGAGAGGGACCCCAGAAAACTCACCGATCTTGGTAGATTCGGTAGCACGGAAGTAACTTCTCTGGTCTTCTTCTCGTCTTCTTCGCTGGTCAGCGGAGGGTATCCGAGGACCAAAAACAATATCATTTTATAAAACCAATCATTAAAATATAAATAAAATTAGTACTTCGGATATTCATTTTAATAGAAATAAATTTGAATCAAGTAATTTTGGTTCTAAAATCATACCTAATTCCGGCCGTCACGTCAGTCCATCTGGCTCGATGTCTTGCGTTCCGTTTGCCGATTCGCAGTCTCCTCTTTAGAATGGCAACAGGGATAGACTGTATGTGGAGGGCAGAGGAGCGGGTGCTATGGCTCACATTGGGAGAGGCCTGTGTCCAGAAGTGGACAGCAATAGGCTATTTGATTAATTGATACCCAATTGATAAAAAAAAAAGGTACCTAATGATGTAAATCGCAAACATTACCTATAGTTAGAGAATTACACACTTCCAAGTTCCATCTAAACTTTAAGAAAAAGATTGCAACGAAGTGGCCGAGTGGCGCTATAAATATTAATTATAGATATTATTATACTCATAGATATGGGAAAGTATAGAGAGTACTCTATACTTTCCCATATCTACCATTTACTATGTCTAAACAATAATAATTAAACAGAAAATAATTCGTCGGGCAATGTCGGCCATTCTTGGGTAAATATGTTACCGCTGAGTTGCTGGTCACATAAAAAGTTTCCTCTGAGATCCGGTCACACTGGTCTGTAAGATCGACGACCTCTGCTCGCCGTTTGACTTATGGAAATTACTTTTCTTGCCTCACCTGACTGATAGACTGTGATGTTCCGATCAATATTTCATATCATTAATATTTGTGGGAAGTATTCTGTTAGTTCGACATATTTCCTCACCCATTATACATCGATGCTGTCTATATGCATGTTTATAACAATAAAACTGCAATATCACAAATTGTATAATTACATAATATAACATAACTTCACGCCTGTATCCCCGAAGGGGTAGGCAGATGTGTATTACACACCCACGATTCGCCAGTTATGTTAAGGTCCCAATGTAATAGGGGGCGAGCCTATTGCCATTTACCGGGCACATTATTAAGCGAGCGATAATTATCATTTATTAATGCACACATAACTACGAACAGTCAGAGGTGTGTGCCCGGGGCGACTGGGGATCGAACTCGAGACCTCGTCTTAGCACCACGGGGCTATCGTCGCTTATATTTCGCTGTATAATTCTATTATTCAATATTAGACGAATACTAAATTATATAATAGAAAACTAATTTCATTTTGTTGCACCCACTCAACTTTAATGGTTACTAGTTTTTAATTGTGTATCATAATTACTATCGTGAGAGTTTGTTTTATTTAAATACGATATATTTAAAAAAATTATAATGTAAAAAGTTATGTTCGCCTTCTTTGCTCACCTGAGTCTGCGCGCTTCTTATATCAGCGTTGATAACATTACGCAGTTTATGCGACCAATTACGGGTAGTCCCGCTTTTTTAATTTATTGTCATTCATGAATTTGTTTCATATTTTGTGTCCTAAACTATTATATAAATTGGTATCTAGATACGTACTCATCTCTGGAAGCGAGAGCCCTTTCGCAACTGTACCAGTGACGAAAGGAGGCGCGGGAGCAGGGATGGAACCCCGAGCCTCGAGAAATCGAGGCCGTGCAGTCCCAGCTCCGCCAGGCCATCGTGGTGGAGTGGAGGGAACGACTTGGGTGACCAAGCGCAGGGCACGCCGCAATAGCGGCGGTAAGGCCCATCATGGAGGATTGGCTGGAGAGGCGACACGGAAGCCTCTCGTACCGACTGACGCAGGTGATCTCCGGGAAGGGGTGCTTCGGGGACCACCTGCATCGGATCAGGAAGGAGCCAACGTCTGAGTGTCATCACTGCGACGCGAGCGAGGACTCAGGGCTGCACACGCTGGCGGACTGCCCGGTGTGGGAGGCGCCGAGGCGTGACCTCGTGGCAGCCATCGGGGTGGGAGTCCTCTCGCTCGGCAGCATGATTGCGGCAATGGTGCGGAGCGCGAGCGCGCCCGGGAGAGACTTAGAACTCTCCCGGTCCGCCGAGCCCGCAACTTGCTCGCCGCGCGTCGCAGGCGACTCAGGCGCCGGAGGTCGCTTAACGACCTCCGTCCTCCATGAGCGCAGGCCTGGGGGTGGCGGGTGAGGCCACCTGTCACCCCAGCAGAAGCAGGCCGGGACGGTGGGGCGACTAGCGCCCCTACCCCAAACCGCGGCAAGACGGGGACACGGTGGTTCCCAAACCCGACGGGGCCATCTCGAAACCGGAGATGGTCCAGGGTCAGTCGGGGTGCGAGGGATATGCTCTATGGGCAACCTTACACCCCGGTCTGTAGACCCGAGACGGCGTGCGGTTTTAGTCGGTTCAAGCCCGACATAACCGCCCCCGCTGACACGCGGGGGGGTATCCGAATCGATTTCCGCACGTAAAAAAAAAAAAAAAGGTACGTACTCATCTCGGTAAGGCCCATCATGGAGGATTGGCTAGAGAAGCGACACGGAAGCCTCTCGTACCGACTGACGCAGGTGAACTCCGGGAAGGGGTGCTCCGGGGACCACCTGCATCGGATCAGGAAGGAGCCAACGCCTGAGTGTCATCACTGTGACGCGAGCGAGGACTCAGGGCTGCACACGCTGGCGGACTGCCCGGCGTGGGAGGTGCCGAGGCGTGACCTCGTGGCAGCCATCGGGGTGGGAGTCCTCTCGCTCGGCAGCATGATTGCGGCAATGGTGCGGAGCGCGAGAGCGTGGGCCGCCGCCACCTCCTTCTGCGAGCATGTGATGCTCGCGATGGAGGTGGCGGAGCGCGCCCGGGAGAGGTTCAGAACTCTCCCGGCCCGCCGGGACGTCGGGACGGTGGGGCGACTAGCGCCCCTCCCCCAAACCGGGGCGAGACGGGGACACCGTGGTTCCCAAACCCGAGGGGGCCATCTCGAAACCGGAGATGGCCCAGGGTCAGTCGGGGTGCGAGGGATATGCTCTATGGGCAACCTTACACCCCGGCGTCTGCAGACCCGAGATGGCGTGCGGTTTTAGTCGGTTCAAGCCCGACATAACCGCCCCCGCTGGCCGGCGGGGGGGTATCCGAGGGGATTTCCGCACGAAAAAAAAAAAAAGGTACGTACTCATCTTGATTTAGAAAGTGTTACATGATGTTGTTAAGAGCGTTTATGTCCATGTAAACACAAAAATGAACTGTTGATTAACACATCCATCAGTATTAGATTCGAAGTGACTACTTAATTAAACTACCGAGTAGGTATTCCAATTTAATCTTTTTAATCAAAATTTAAGTATAGTTATAAAAGTGGAGAAGAATTCAGATACTCGATTGTTATCATGTAATAAACATGGTTCTATTTCTAATTAAAATACATGATATTCGTTTTTATTAACATAATGGTTTCTGCAAGGGTACGAATATACTTATATATATTGATGACGTGTTATTCTACAAATATAACTCGCTCAACACATAGATACGTCATTACTATACAGCACCTAACCTATTACAAAGCAAGCGATGTTGCAATTCAAGAGCCGAGGCTGCTTTAGCGGTCGCGCTTGGCGATGCAGCACGATCTGGCGTTCCGCTTTGCGCCGGCGCACGTCCCCCTCTTTTCCTCTCTTTCTTATTGCCCCCTCGTGTCCGTGGCCCTGACCAAGACACAGACCCCACGGAGGCGAAATGTTACGAAATTGAACATCGGCCAAACGAGTTTTGTGTCTGTAGTGCAGGGCTCGTGTGATGTCGTAAGTGTTCAATGGACTGAGAACGGAAGCCTAGTTTGCTGTGTTAATGACTTGATGCACCAGGCGGTTTGTCCCTATTTTAGATTCTTCTAATTACCTAAAAGACGGTGTTCAATTTGAAGTATATACTTTATTAGTTATTTATTTATAGGGGAAGATAATATTTGATGGTAATTAAAAGTAGTCACATAAGGTAATTGTAGGGTATGATTTACTAATTGTACGGACATTTTCGTTATAGCTTGTTTCGCCCCCTAATTCCATAAACCATAATTATAGGTGTGCAATTTATCTTATGAGTATACAGTTGCAGTAACTTAGATGAGGCGGCCTAAGTTTGTTATTAATGCCTTATTACTTGTAGGTACATATGCTGTAAGACGGGGACACCGTGGTTCCCAAACCCGAGGGGGCCATCTCGAAACCGGAGATGGCCCAGGGTCAGTCGGGGTGCGAGGGATATGCTCTATGGGCAACCTTACACCCCGGCGTCTGTAGACCCGAGACGGCGTGCGGTTTTAGTCGGTTCAAGCCCGACATAACCGCCCCCGCTGGCACGCGGGGGGGTATCCGAAGGGATTTCCGCACGAAAAAAAAAAAAAAAAAAAAAAAGGTACATATGCTGTATATGTACAGTAAAACGCGGCAATTACGACCCTCGTAACCATCCGTTATGATAAAATATGTACAGAACAGCATAACTTTGTATACTATACATTCTTAATAGAGAAGAAATAAAAATAAATGGAGTAATTGAATTAAAATGCCAACGTAATTGAATTTAAAAAATAATAGTGTTAAAACCTTATAAATACGAAACACAGTTTCTTATGAATGCGTGTAAGAAGCAACGGTTTCTCGAGAATCAATTACAATGATCTCTTACAGCACCTTAGATAATAAGCAACTAATTATGGCCCAGGTTGGAGTCGCCGGGGGTGTTTACTATTAAACCATAATAATCAGTAGGTGTGAGAAATCTAGAAATGTGAGAGACAACAGTAGGCGTGGGACCTAAAAATGTCCTAAAAAGCGAAATATAAGCGGAAGATAAAACACCACTTTCTAAACAGGCGCGACTAAAAAACAGTATGTATTCCAAAAATTCTATATAAACACTGTCTAAGCAAGGTTTCTTCGAAATCAATCAAGAGGCACGGTGGACAACATTCTGTATGAGGTTTTTATTACAAAACACTTAGATAATTAGAAGTAACAACCCCATATTTGTCAGAAGGTGCAATTATTTCGCGTCACATTTCAAGACTTAATCGCTTTTTAAATCAGATTAACCACCTGCTCATTCGATTTTTTGGTATCTGTTCAACTAAAAACATCTATACAAATAAATAAAATTGAATTGTTGTGTTAAAATAACAGTTTTTTAATGAAGGAATATGAAGAAATTTTTAAGCAATAAGTATGCTAACTTTTCCCATAGATTACCATCAGAAAAGCGAATTTCGAATATCTAGGACGTGTCCAGGGAGCTTAGTTGGTCAGAGTATTTTGTAAGTGCAAGAGACTAGTCGCGGGTTCAAGTCCCGACCTAGATATTCTCTCTTTCTGATGTAAATCTATAGGAAATGGATATGAATGTATACACGTACTTACAACAACAAAACCATTGTTTATACTTTTGTCTGTCTTTCTTTTTGAATGATGTAATCTCTAGAATGGCTGGGCTGATTTTGATGGGACTAGAGAATTAATATTACAAGGCGTAATACATGCTACTTTAATTTTTGAAAAAAAAAATGGAACCAAGGCGGTGTCTGCTTGGTGTAAAGCGCTTACCGTAACCATATATTTATACATCTAATTTTAAGTACAACATTGTGTTGTGCCAGCCTTGTAAACGTTAAATAAGATGAATTTGTTGCTTTAGTGGCATGGTAGAAAAGTTTTCATTTACCATCTAGTCAAACGGTTCCACACTTTTTAGGGTTCCGTAGCCAAATGGCTAAAAACGGAACCCTTATAGATTCGTCATGTCTGTCTGTCTGTCTGTAGATGTATTCTGTGAACCGCATTAAGATTTTCACACACAAAAAAACCGGCAAGTGCGAGTCGGACTCGCACACCGAGGGTTCCGTACAAACCTGTAGGTATATAAGTAAAAGTTCATCATCTTAGAAGTGGTAAGTTTAAAATTTTCAAAAATATTTTTTATTATATGATGTAACTAAAAATGTACGGTTTTCGCAATTTTTCCTTTATCTATACTATAAGACGTTACTTCGTACCAAATTTCAAGATTCAAAGTTCACGAGAAGTACCCTGTAGGTTTTGATTCCCGCGCGAGTTTCGAAAATTTGCGGAAATTTGCGGCATAAACAAAGTGGTAAAATGTGTGCCCCCTGTAACTTCAAAAATAAGAGAATGATAAAACTAATAAAAATATGTGATGTACATTATTATTGAACGAGATCTAGTAAGTAGTTTTTTTTTTAAAACGTCATAAATCGTAAACCGCAATTTACCTTTCATTCAATCAACTCACATAAAAATTTTACTTGCTGCTACGGAACCCTTCATGGGCGAGTCCGACTCGCACTTAGCCGGTTTTTTTTTGCATCACCATAAACAGTTGAAATGATGTATCAACACGTGTTTCCGTCGATCAATCTTTTGAGCGGAATGTGAAAAAGCATCTATTAATTGGAGCATTTTATGGGCAGGAAGTTAATGATGTAATAAGGGGTGAACCTTTTGCCATCAACTGAGCACTTCGTAATTAAAAAATAGGAAAATAGGGATCATGTTAAGAATGAAACGTGAATAGTAGAAACCACTTTTACTAAAGGCTTTGATAGTGTAAAAGCAATAAATTTAGAAATCAAGGCTCCATTCTTATATACTGGCTATTCCCAGCTTACGTAACAGCAGGCTGCATCGTTGACTACTTAGTGATATCTCATTCCACATTTTGTTCTGTATAGAATAAGAATAGCAATATTTAGCCATTGCTGTTCTCTAAAATACAGTAAAATACATTTATTGTGTGTTTTTACAATTATTATCAATTTACTGAACTAAGTAACTCGTGCTTTCGTGTTACTTGTAATACATTTGTATTTAGCAGGTGCTCTGTCGAATTAAGTTTGATTTTCTTAAGTATTTTTATTGCATATATTATTTTATTATTATGACTTCATAAAATATGTTCGCATCTGCTTTGAACTGCATATTTTCACTTGAGATAAGATATACAATTATTACATATTATATTGTAATACTATAAGAATTCTTACATGAAGACTACTTCGTACACTCGATTATTTTAGTATACGAAATATTGAATGTTCGACCGATGTAATGGTTACATTCCATGTTAAGAACCCTCGAGTATATAGACTTTTAATGTACCTATAGTAGTTGATCAATTGATATTAGCTTACTTGGTACTCGATTTGGCATAGTACACCCCGTTGGTTCCGTGGCATACATTTTCTCTTATACAATAATGTGCTATCATAGCATAGAAAATGTAAAAAGCATTGCAGTAAAATGTATACCCAAGTTACCAGTCCATGTTTTATAAACAAAGAGAAAACTAGTTTGAAGGCTGATTTCTAGATTGTAATCATTTTTAATATAATAAAAAAAATACAATAGGACCTTAATAACAAAGTTCAACTACTATGTTATGCGTTTTCAATGTTAAGCGCTTGTGGTTATAGTAGAAGATGACTCATTATTAAGTACTATTGATTGATGATGGTACTGAACACTAAAACTTACTAACGTTATTTGGCCGTAACGATCGAAGTAATTAAATATTTATCAAACTACTTTACAGCATTATTTTTTGTGGCAAAACATAAAGAAATACTAACAGAGCATTGGGAAATAAATGTTTTTCCTGGAAAAAGTAGTACATTCTTTATATATAGTGTTTGTAGTAATTGCTAGGTTTAATGCGAATTTGATAGTCCTCAATTACTGTGTCTATCATTAGGGACCACCGGGGAGTAACTGACGGCTCATTATTTCTCGACAATGTTCGCAATTTCACACCGCACGCACCTCTCATGAGGCTTATTTAGACTATTCTGTGTTATAGTCTAGTCGACCAGTTGAAAATGGTCTAAAATAGAGATACTGCTGCTAAAATTATGTGTGATACTTCATTGAATTCAGAATGACGCCTAGAAAAATGTACCATAAACTTATATTAGCACTGGTCCTTTCCCCACACTAAAAAATAAATAAATAATAACTCGTACTCGCTGTTCTTGGCAAAGTCAACCGGACAGAGTTCTCTGTTTGTTATTGTTATATAAATGATGACCTATGTGGAGGCGGTAGACCGTTCGACTGTTAATTGATAGGTCGCGCCCGCTTGGTGCCAATATTTGCATGCATGATTTTAGTATATTTGCATGATTTGCATTTTTATCTGTCTTATAGAAAAAAAAACTATGTTTACCCGCATTCTAGAATTCATAAGACAAGCTAGTTAATCTATGCTTACTATCGATGAGTCTAGATAGAGCTGTGTAGAATGTCCTATAATATTATTATTTTCACTTTTTCATTCATCAGTTAATCAATACTTTATTTTCGGTATACCGTTGTCGCTCAACTAGAAGGAGCCCTCAAAGAGACCTGGCAATCCTACTCATCTGTAGAATTGTAATATTAAGCGAGTGGTGTTGTTAAACGGTTTTTTTTGAAGTCGAATTATATTTCTACATCATCATCATCTCAGCATTAGTCCCGGTAGCATGAAGCCCGAAGACCACTCTCCTACTCTTTATCTTGATTTGGTTTATCTGGGCCGTTACATGAGTAATTGCAGTCCAAACCTTAACTAAACTCTGAAACCCTTGAGAGGAAAGCTTGCACGAGAGGCTCGTCCGTCGATCAGTAGGTGTATCGGCTCCCAGGTTTAGGCCCCATACATCCATACAGCAGTAATAACAACGGTGGATCCTAAAGTTCGGAATTATTTAAACAGACACTCAATAATAACAACTGTTTTAATAATTCCGAAGATAATAATTAATACGTGTGAGGTTACAGGATGGCTATATCATCTTTCTTCGCCATGAAGATTATAACACAAATACAAATCACTTGAATTTGGTTTTATGGCTCAATGATATAAGGTCAGTTTTGATTTGTGATGCGTTTTTAGGACCGATCGATTTTTAGACTAGAATAATCTATTCTATTACGGATTCTAAATAGACTTCTTTCAGGTTTATGGTAATATTTTTGTATAAAAACGTTCCCGTAAAATTATTTGCTCTGATAACGTCACAATACATTTGGATCATACTTAGTTCGTCATACCAGCGGTAATCTAGGTTGGATTCAAAATTTGCTTTGGAGCATATGGTCCGCTCTACTACGCTTCCTCCTCTTGATCTGGCTTATATTGGCTTTTACGGCAGCCACTGTTACCGAACTCTGATAGGAAAGCCTGCACCAGAGCTTCACCCGTGAATCAGCAAATGGGCTTGGCTTGTGCTCTGAAAATCTCGGTAGGGCCCAAAATATCCAATTGGGTGTATTTATAAATATGTAAGTAGTACTTAATTGCGTGGTACTTAGATATTTATATGAAAGGAAAGCGATAAATGACTTCACCTAATGATAATTATTAAATAAAGATACGAAGTAAATATGGAATCAAATAAATTAATAAAAAAGTGAAATTTAATTAAGTAAAATAATAGGAACAATTAGTAAGATAGTATGGATACGGAAATAACGTTAGAGAGATAACGAATTATTCGGTGAGCAATATTAATAACAGTTCAGACATAATTATTTTTATAGATGATAAAACCCTGTTTTTCATACTTCAAATGAACTGAACTTACCAAGTAGCAGTATACTGCATTTTCTAAGACTTGTGAGAATACCAGAGCGTTATTTTCAGTTTCCCCCTATCCTTTCCAACATCTACCTTCTCTACAGTAAGTAGCATCAAAGTTACAAACGATCGTAACTCACAGCAAAAACTATGTGAAGTGAGTATGTGCTTGTTTGCTATCTGAAAAATCATCAATTAGGAAATTACAATAAATATGATATTAGTTTAATAAGTAGTCTAGATAGATAGAACTCGATAGAATAGTAGATTAATTAAATGTTATAGTTTTGAGGTCTCTTCAACCTTAGGCTTGAATTACACAGAAAATGCGAGCGCGGTGCCTTTCGCCTTATGCCTCCACTGTATAATTCACGCTTTACTACCTTTGAGGCAAATCCTAAGATTTACCAAGTGAAAACTAAAGTTCGAAATAAACGATGCTCATAAAACGGTTCTGATTTTTACTTACAATTTAATTTTAAAAATTAAAAAAAAAATCTATACATATGTACACTTTACAATTCAAAATAGAGTGGACCCATTGAGAGTACGGGACAACATAATATTATTGTCCCCTAAACATTAGTCGCAGCAGGCAGCATAACGTATCAAGCCAGGATTTTGTTGCAATAGTCAAAATCAATCTCTTACTGCTGGCCATCCTGCGCTCCATGGCTGGCAATTTTTTTACTACTATTGCTTCGTTTTGTTAAGACCTTCTAGTTGAAAGACACGATAGAGCGCTTCATGGTAGAAGACACCTAAGTTGACCGTGATGTATCGGCATGGCCCATCTGGCAGTAGAAGACTGCATATCACCTCGTGGCGGCATTAGGAGTTTGATACAGTAACCGCTTATCAGGGGCCGTTTCCTTATTTCCTGGCTTTAGTAACTTCCAAGATTTATTCAATATATTCACATACGTACTACTACTTTGGATATATGCCTGGAAAATAACTTTGCTATCCATCCACTTATTTGTAAGCAAAAAACATTGCTAATGTGTACACACACAACACAACATTGAAATATAGTCGTTTCTAAATACTTGTCGCGAAGATTGAACTGAGTCACTATAAGTAAATGTCAATTGTGAGGAGTGCGCGAGTTCAATACAGTTGGCCATAACAAAGAGTAGCATGCATATTCATGTTCCTCGCCCCCTTTACAACGTCCCGGCTGAATTGCGCCCGCGCCGTCGTTGACACGGTTACTGCGATGCTTTGACACTGTAGCTAAATAAATCGTTTGGTTATTATATGGTAGACGGCTTAAATAATGACACTGGCAGTTTGACTTTAAAGCTCATGTTGCCAATTTTTGTTTAGGAGCTGCTAAACGCAAACATTGGTGACATATTTTCGTAGCACATATATGTAGCGTTACTGAAAATATTTTTAACCTGTCCAGGTGGTAAACAAACATACGGCCAGCCTGACAGAGCAGTTACGGTTACACGAAAGCTTTTAACACCATTCTTATCTATAACTCACCCATCCATGTTGACCTTGTAAATTCTTACTTTGTTTACGGGGTCGTTACTGTTTTTGACTAGTATTTTGGCGGTGCGCATATTTAAGGACTTTATGGGTTTAAAATATCCGTATAGGATATTAGTGTTTCTTGTCTTCAGTAAAATCTGCTGAGATTTTTTGTTGAGAAATAAGGCGTTATTTTATTTATGTGCATAGAATATTCATAAGCATCTAAACAATTGTTCGATTTTGTAATAATTGATTGTTTCCAATGTACCTTGATTTACAAATACTTAAAAGAACTGCCCTGAACCTTTACAAATGTTAAATTTCAATGTAACTTTAAATACGCAGTTTTGAATTAAATTGATCATTATTTAGTACTGTTTTAATTACTTTTTTTTACTAAAAATAAAATATTTTTCTTGCAATATTTGGAATGTTAAACTCTGGCATTAGGGATACTAGTATATTATTAAAAGGTCAATCAAATCTTTCTACGTTAATATATTAGATATAATGTTGTATTATTAAATTGTATTCGGAAATAAAATTATAGAAAACTGGTCTATATAAAATTTGCTAATTAGTGATCTAGCTCAGTAAACTACTCGGAAAAAATAAGTTTTCATGAAGGTGAATTCATAAAATGTTATCTTTTCCGGGTAGTTTATATTTTAATCACAAAAAATAACAATAAATAAGATAATGTATACGGTACATAGCTTTAACTATTACCTTCTTTTAGATATACAAGACTTCCAAATGGATGTGTGTATGATTTATGTTATTTTTAATCACAAATTGAACGTATATCATTTCGGCTACACGGACTGAACCCGATATAGTATGAATTCATGAACCCTTTTTAGGGTTCCGTTGCCAAATGGCAAAAAACGGAACCCTTATAGATTCGTCATATCTGTCTGTCTGTCCGTCCGTATGTCACAGCCACTTTTTTCTGAAACTATAAGAATACTGTTGAAACTTGGTAAGTAGATGTATTGTGTGAACCGCATTAAGATTTTCACACAAAAATAGAAAAAGACAATAAATTTTGGGGGTTCCCCATACTTAGAACTGAAACTCAAATTTTTTTTTCAATCAAACCCATACATGTGTGGTGTCTATGGATAAGTCTTCAAAAATGATATTAAGGTTTCTAAAATATTTTTTTTCTAAACTGAATAGTTTGTGCGAGAGACACTTCCAAAGTAGTAAAATGTGTGTGTGGGGGGGGGCCCTGTAACTTCTAAATAAGAGAATGATAAATCTAAAAAATATATATGATTTACATTACCACGTAAACTTCCAACGAAAATTAGTTTGAACGAGATCTAGTAAGTAGTTTTTTTTAATACGTCATAAATCGTAAACCGCAATTTACCTTTCATTCAATCAACTTAAATATAAAAATTAAAAAAAAAACAACATTATTATGTTACTTGCTGCTAGTCGGACTCGCCCATTAAGGGTGCCCTTAATGGGCGAGTCCGACTCGCACTTGGCCGCTTTTTTATTTGGGTGGATTCGTTTCTTTCATCTAATCTGAACGCTGTTAGACGTTGGTACGCGAAATTTGATCATGAAAGTGTTTTCGGGTAAATTGGTTTTGAATTTAAGTAAATGTTGCAACTATCAAGTAAATAGTTGAAGAAAACCGAAGTATAATTATCTGGTATCTGGCCCAAAAGTAACAATCTTGTGAATAACGCTACTTCGACATTGACAGTAGATGAAGACAAAGTGAGTTGAGAAAGTCTAAGACGTCGTTAACATAATTATTGCTTCACTTCCTCCATTATTTTTCCCTGTCTGTAGAATCCCACTTGCCAAGTATTCTTGAAAAATTTAGAGGAAATCGGCTTCTTCGTTCACTAAGTTGGCCGTAGTCGAGACCTAAGACTTCTTTGTGTTCTTCAATTCTTTGTTTCACTGATATTTGTAAAAGAAATGCCTAAAATATCGAAAAATCATCGTATCACGATACGGTTTATTGCTGAAACAACGAAGATTTGGCATGAACATTTTACAGGAATGCTTGTAAAATATAAAATTGTCCACGTGTAATCAAAAGGACATACCGAATCGCATAAATTAATATTCTACTAGTTACTTAACTACAATAAATAAATATGACACATAACAATGACACGAGACATGGTGATACACACTAAAAAAACAAAAAAAAAAACAAAAAAAATGTCTTCTCATAAGTCCGCCGTAATGTTTTCGAGATTATAGTTCAAGTAGCACCTGCAACTTTTCGATTGTAAGACTGACATTTTAATATACCTATTGGCTAGTACAGCTGCTATACTTTACATTAAATCTTTATTCCTTCAGCACTTCCACCGATGAGAGTTCACCCTTCAAGCCGCTTTTAGCTGCTTCGTTTTCGCGATTTACCGTCATGGTTTTCAACGATTTTTTGTTATCTTACTAACAGGATGTGTTATTGATTCGAATCTAAGTGTGAATGATGAATTGAATTCGTCAAATGAAGATAGAAGTGCTGTAATTTCAAAATTAGATATTTGGTATATGTTAACTTGGATACGGATAAACTTGTGATCCACGTAGTCACATGTCTTAATTAGAAAGGCAATCTATGGAACATCGGCCTAATTTAATGAGTCTGGTTAAATAACATTTGAAATCTTTTATCAAAATTAGTGAGTAGTATTTGCGATATTTTCCTTAAATACCAAGTTGGTTTTCGTAAAGTTTTGTTTTATCGACAAATCGCGACAATATTTATACTTCCAGAAGTATTCGACCTTTTAGAGGTTGTTGTTATTTAATTTTGTCAAAAATTATAATACTGTTTCCCTAGTAAACTTTTGATAAATAACGTTAAGCAGACAACAATGGTCTCAAGTGTATGTAAAACTGTTACTAATTAGGTCATTGCCTTACACTTGCTATACTATATACTGTGAACGAATATAAATCGACTAATGTACGTTACTGAAGTACTAATCGATTAAACCGTTTTCTAAGTATTTTATTTAACAGTTACACCTATTGTTTATAATTTAACACACTGAAATATGCAAAACAACGATATCAATATTTTAAGCATTTCGGGATGACTGACAGGACTTCTATTTAAAATAACGCCTATTCTCACGCCTCATTTCACTATGGGAGTCAGTCGTCATAATACATACGAATATATATATAAATATATATATATATATACGCGTAAATATATCACGCGTGAACTGCTGGACCGATTTCGCTAATTCTTTTTTTGTTGCGCTCGTTATTGTCAGGTAGCAAAAGTTGGGGTGTGTGTTGGGTAACCTCCTCGCGTGTCGTTCCGATTCCGATCCCGCTGCAGTCCGGGGGGAACGGAATCGGAGCGGCCGGTACACCCTGGGCGGCGGTCAATGGCTTTCCCTTCATGGGGTTGGCATTGATCGTCGGCGAATACCCAACGTGGCGGGAACACATCGCTCTCCGTACTCCTCTGCTTTCAGAGGAGACAGGACGAGCGATGGTGTTAGTGGCTGAGGCCACCATAGGATCCTGTGGGATCCAGGGGCGGGTTGGCCCACTGCTAACGCAGGGGCCGACGGGCACTTGTGCCGCCGCCGGTGAGAGAGGACTAGCCATCCTCTCGCGTTCCGTAATCGGCAGGTGATCAGCAACGACCTGACTGGTGGCTCCAGAAGGGTACGCTGTGAACTTGCCGACCGGAGGGCTTGCCTTTATTGGCCGGCCCACGACAAGGAAAAGTCTATAACACCCGACAGCAAAGTCGTAAAAACCTATGGATACCAGCCGACCTCCATAGTATATAGGCTTATCCAGGTGCAGGGGGCTCCGCCTGGATGGACCACCTTTCCCCCATACTCGTGGGATATGACATGGACACAAATCTGTATATCAAAAAGAAACCGGCAACCGAAACAAATCAAAACGAAAATGGCATGAAAATGGACAACGGAAAAACAAATGACGGAGTCTGCGCGGAGGTCGCGCAGCACTCAGGCGTGGAGGGGACGCCAAACACCACGGCGGTGTCGGAGAAATTCGACACCGCCAACGAGCGAAGTAGGGCAAGTAGCCCGGCGGGTCTGGGCGTGCAGCGGACCCGCAAGCGCAGGAGGCGCGCAAAGGCTCGGGCGGGGGAGGACGTGTCGGATGAGGACTTTACCCTCACCGGGACGACCTCCTCCTCCAGCAGCGATGAGGCGAAACCGGCGTCCAAGGTGGCTACTGGCCGCCGAGGGGCGCGTGGTGGCGTGAGGGCCGGGCAATCCACCCAAGCTCCCTCGGCTCTTGTAAGGGCCGCGGGAAACTCACCGCCGAGGCCTTCCACCTCGGCGGTGTCGGTGTCGGAGCCGTGCGGGAGGACGCGGTCACTCCTGGAGAGACTCCAGAGGGTGGCTGCGTCGTCCCAGGGGTCCCCGGACCCTGAGCAGGAGGAGATGCTGAACATTGTGTTCGGCATCGCCTCCGAAAACGAGGCTCTCGCGGCACAGCTGGCCGAGTCCCGTCGGGAGACGGCTCGGCTAGCTGCAGCTCTGGAGGAGCTAAAGAGGGTGGTGGCGAGCTCCGCCCAGCCAGCACAATCAGCGCAGCCGGTGAGAACGACGCGATCGTCAAGAATGACGCAGTCGGCGCAACCATCGCCGCCGGAGCGGCTCGCGCAGTCGGTGCAGCCAGAGCAGCTGGCGCAACCGGTGCAGCTGGCTCAGCCGACGCGGTCGTCTAGGACGACGCAGTCGAGGGCACCACCGGAGTCCTGGTTGCCGTATGTGGAGGCGCTCGAGGAGCGTATGATGAGTCGGATGGAGGCTTTAATGGACTCCATCCGCCGTCCGCCTCTGGCACCTCCGGTGGCCGGTTACGTGGCTGCAGCCCGGAAGGTCCGTACGCTCCCGGCTGCGGGAGAGGCCCTGCCGGAGCCGGCCCGTCGCCCCGCTCCCGCTCAAGGCCCCACTCCTGCTCAGAGCAAGGGTAAGGGCAAGGGGAAGGGCAAGGGGAAGACGTCCCCAGCCCTGGCCCCAGCCCCAGCCGCGGCTTCGACCACCTCCACCCCACTGGAAGGGGGCTGGGATGTGGCTGGAGCCAGTAAAAAGAGGCGGAAGGCCGCCAAGAAGGCCGCTAAAAAGGCCAGGAAGGCCGCGGCCGCCGCGAAGACAGCGCCGGGGAAGCTCCGTGCCCCTCGAACAACGGCCGTCGTCGTCACCTTGACGGAGTCGTCCAGGCCCGTAATGCGCATTTCTGCGCATTTAATGGGCCCGGACACCCGGACGTCGGCTGCATCTAGCGACTCCCTTAGCCGAGCCGCTAGGGCGTCGGCCTTGGGGCCACTGGCGGCGCCGGGGACCTCGAGAAGCCGGGCTCCCGTCCGTGTGCTCTTGCACCGGACGCCCGGGATCTCGAGGGCCTTGAGGTCCACGTTGGCCTTTACCCTGGCTAACACCTCGGCATACCCCATGCCTCTCGACGCTGCCTCCGCCGTCAAGGTGACGACGACGGCCGTTGTTCGAGGGGCACGGAGCTTCCCCGGCGCTGTCTTCGCGGCGGCCGCGGCCTTCCTGGCCTTTTTAGCGGCCTTCTTGGCGGCCTTCCGCCTCTTTTTACTGGCTCCAGCCACCTCCCAGCCCCCTTCCAGTGGGGTGGAGGTGGTCGAAGCCGCGGCTGGGGCTGGGGCCAGGGCTGGGGACGTCTTCCCCTTGCCCTTCCCCTTGCCCTTACCCTTGCTCTGAGCAGGAGTGGGGCCTTGAGCGGGAGCGGGGCGACGGGCCGGCTCCGGCAGGGCCTCTCCCGCAGCCGGGAGCGTACGGACCTTCCGGGCTGCAGCCACGTAACCGGCCACCGGAGGTGCCAGAGGCGGACGGCGGATGGAGTCCATTAAAGCCTCCATCCGACTCATCATACGCTCCTCGAGCGCCTCCACATACGGCAACCAGGACTCCGGTGGTGCCCTCGACTGCGTCGTCCTAGACGACCGCGTCGGCTGAGCCAGCTGCACCGGTTGCGCCAGCTGCTCTGGCTGCACCGACTGCGCGAGCCGCTCCGGCGGCGATGGTTGCGCCGACTGCGTCATTCTTGACGATCGCGTCGTTCTCACCGGCTGCGCTGATTGTGCTGGCTGGGCGGAGCTCGCCACCACCCTCTTTAGCTCCTCCAGAGCTGCAGCTAGCCGAGCCGTCTCCCGACGGGACTCGGCCAGCTGTGCCGCGAGAGCCTCGTTTTCGGAGGCGATGCCGAACACAATGTTCAGCATCTCCTCCTGCTCAGGGTCCGGGGACCCCTGGGACGACGCAGCCACCCTCTGGAGTCTCTCCAGGAGTGACCGCGTCCTCCCGCACGGCTCAGACACCGACACCGCCGAGGTGGAAGGCCTCGGCGGTGAGTTTCCCGCGGCCCTTACAAGAGCCGAGGGAGCTTGGGTGGATTGCCCGGCCCTCACGCCACCACGCGCCCCTCGGCGGCCAGTAGCCACCTTGGACGCCGGTTTCGCCTCATCGCTGCTGGAGGAGGAGGTCGTCCCGGTGAGGGTAAAGTCCTCATCCGACACGTCCTCCCCCGCCCGAGCCTTTGCGCGCCTCCTGCGCTTGCGGGTCCGCTGCACGCCCAGACCCGCCGGGCTACTTGCCCTACTTCGCTCGTTGGCGGTGTCGAATTTCTCCGACACAGCCGTGGTGTTTGGCGTCCCCTCCACGCCTGAGTGCTGCGCGACCTCCGCGCAGACTCCGTCATTTGTTTTTCCGTTGTCCATTTTCATGCCATTTTCGTTTTGATTTGTTTCGGTTGCCGGTTTCTTTTTGATATACAGATTTGTGTCCATGTCATATCCCACGAGTATGGGGGAAAGGTGGTCCATCCAGGCGGAGCCCCCTGCACCTGGATAAGCCTATATACTATGGAGGTCGGCTGGTATCCATAGGTTTTTACGACTTTGCTGTCGGGTGTTATAGACTTTTCCTTGTCGTGGGCCGGCCAATAAAGGCAAGCCCTCCGGTCACGGCTCCGTCACGGCAGAAGAGCTCAGGCTCGCCGTGGCGGAGGCCGGGGACTGCTCCCCGGACACAGTAAAGGCCGGAGCTATACGCTTCGGCCGCGGTGGACAGGGGGCAGCAGTTGTCGGCTGCCCTATCGCGGCGGCCCAAAAGGTCGCAGACGGGCGGAGCCTCCTGGTGGGAGGCTTCCTGAGGGCGCAGGCACGGCTCCTGCAGGCCCGACCGGCCAGGTGCTTCAGGTGCCTGTCGGTGAGCCATGTGGGGGTGCATTGCACGGCGGAAGTGACGGCGGGTGACCGTTGCTTCCGCTGTGGCCAACCCGGTCACAAGGCCGGCACGTGCGGTGCCCCGCTGCACTGCTTTAGGTGTGCAGCGGGAGGCAAGCCGGCCGACCACAGGGTTGGCAGCAAGGCCTGCGCCGGAGGGGAGCCGAAGCCGGGAGGCCGGCCTTCCGCCTCCAGTTCACAGCGGGATGCGGAGATGGGGGTTCCATAATGGATCCTCAACTCCGCATCCTGCAGGTGAACGTTGGCCACGGTGCCCATGCTCAGGATCTTCTGCGCCAGAGCATGGCACAGTGGGCCATAAATGTCGCCGCTGTCGCCGACCCATACACCCACCGGTTCCTCGGGCCTACCTGGGAAACCGCGCTGGATGGGTCGGCGGCACTGGTGCACAACCCTGCCGCCGGCAGCCCCCCTCTTGCCGTCGTTGCAAGGGGACCCGGCTGCGTGGCGGCAGCGGTTGGGGATATAGCGGTCGTGGCCGCTTATATCACGCCGAACCGAGACCAAGCTGCATATGAGCAATGGCTCCGTCAGCTGGCCGTCGTCGTCAATGCCTGCCAGCCCCGTCCGGTCCTTGTGCTCGGGGACTTCAACGCCTGGTCGTATGCCTGGGGTTCCCGACACGAAAGGGGCGCTACGGGGCATAGAGGCAGGGCACTGGTGGACTGGGCCGCACGACTCGGCCTAGTCCTCCTAAATCGGGGAGCCGTGGACACGTTCGTGACCTCGAGGGGTAGCTCCATCGTGGACCTATCGTTCGCGAGCCCCTCGTTGGCGCGACGTGTTCAGGGCTGGCGCGTCGTTTTGGGGGAGGACACAAGTTCGGATCACCGATACATTCGGTTTGACGTGTCCCCCCCTGCGAGCGACGCGCCGGCTGCACCGGCTCCACCCGAGCCACGTTGGGCGCTTAAGCGACTTGATCGGGAGCTCCTCCTGGAAGCCGCCATCGTACAGGCCTGGGCCCCTGCGCCGGACAGGCCTGTCTGCATAGACGATGAGGCGGAGTGGTTCCGGGAGGCCATGACCCGTGTCTGTGACGCGGCGATGCCTAGGGCTCCGCCCTATAATCCGAGGGGTCAGGTCTACTGGTGGTCGTCGGAGATCGCGCAGCTCAGACGGGGCTGCGTGATCACGCACCGCTGGTGGGCCCGATTCCGTAGGAGGCGTCGCCGCCCCGCAGATGCGGAGGCCCGAGAGGCGGAGTTGTACGAGGGATACAGGGAGGCCAGACGAGCCCTCCGAGCGGAGATAAGGCGTTCCAAACGGGACGCCTTCCGCGAGCTGCTGGAGACGCTGGAGCGGGACCCTTGGGGGCGGCCCTACCGGATGGTGAGGGGCAAGCTGCGCCCCAAGGCCCCGCCGTTAACCCGGTGTCTCCAGCCGGATCTGCTCGGAGGAGTTGTTGGCTCCCTGTTCCCAGCGCGGGCGGTGGAACATGTTCCACCGCAGATGACTCCGCCTCGGTTGCGCATGGCGCCCGACGTGGAAGACGACGACGTGCCCGAGGTCACTTGGGTAGAACTAGAGCTGGCGGTGAGAAGGCTAAGAGCCAAACACACCGCCCCGGGACCCGACGGCATTCCAGGCCGAGTGTGGGTCCTAGCTCTAGTCGACGACGCTCTCGAGCCCCGACTGAGAGGGCTTCTCAGTGCATGTTTGGAGCGGGGCCAGTTTCCGAAATTGTGGAAGACGGGGAAACTGGTCCTCATCCGAAAGGAGGGGCGCCCGGCGGACTCGCCGTCCGCCTACCGGCCCATAGTGTTGCTCGACGAGGTGTGCAAGCTCTTTGAAAGAGTAATTGCGAAGCGCCTCGTCGAGCACCTCTCAAGAGTGGGGCCGGACCTGGCGGATGGCCAATATGGCTTCCGCCAGAGGCGCTCCACCGTGGATGCCATCATGCGCGTGAGGGCTCTGGCGGAGGATGCAGTGGCCCGGGGTGAGGTGATGTTGGCGGTGTCCCTGGACATCGCCAACGCGTTCAACACCTTGCCCTGGAGTTGCATTAGGGAGGCGCTCGTGTATCACGAAGTGCCTCTCTACCTCCGCCGCATAGTCGGGGCGTATTTGACGGAGAGAGCCGTCATCTACCCAACCGTGACCGGTCTCGGTCGGCGTGAAATGTCGTGCGGTGTTCCACAGGGATCGGTCCTGGGGCCGCTCCTGTGGAACATCGGATACGACTGGGTGCTTCGCGGTGAGCTCGTAGGCGGTGCCGCCGTCACGTGCTACGCGGACGACACGCTTGTGACGGCGTGCGGGGCGACGTACCGCGAAGCGACCCGAAAGGCCACGACCGCGGTTGCCCAAGTCGTTAGGCGGATCCGGCGGCTGGGTCTCGAGGTGGCCCTGCATAAAACCGAGGCCCTGTTCTTCCATGGGCCTCGGAGCAAGCCACCCGAGGGATCCAGTCTCATCGTGGGAGGAAATCGCATCGGCATCAAGCCCCAAATGAAATATTTGGGGCTCGTGCTCGACGGCCGATGGGACTTCGGAGAGCACATCCGAAGTCTGGCCCCCAAATTGAAGGGCACAGCTCTTGCTCTGGCTCGGCTGTTGCCCAACATGAGGGGGCCCGATGACTCCTGCAGGAGACTCTACGCGGGGATCGTGCGGTCCATGGCCCTGTATGGGTGCCCAATATGGGCGGAGGCCCTGAGGACCGGAACTGTGCGGATGCTGCGCGCTCCGCAGCGAGTTCTGGCCATCAGGGTCATCCGAGGGTACCGCACGATCTCCTTCGAGGCGGCGAGTCTCCTTGCCGGAACTCCGCCATGGGACCTGGAAGCGAGAGCCCTTTCGCAACTGTACCAGTGGCGAAAGGAGGCGCGGGAGCAGGGATGGAACCCCGAGCCTCGAGAAATCGAGGCCGTGCAGTCCCAGCTCCGCCAGGCCATCGTGGTGGAGTGGAAGGAACGACTTGGGCAACCAAGCGCAGGGCACGCCGCAATAGCGGCGGTAAGGCCCATCATGGAGGATTGGCTGGAGAGGCGACACGGAAGCCTCTCCTATCGACTGACGCAGGTGATCTCAGGGAAGGGGTGCTTCGGGGACCACCTGCATCGGATCAGGAAGGAGCCAACGCCTGAGTGTCATCACTGCGACGCGAGCGAGGACTCAGGGCTGCACACGCTGGCGGACTGCCCGGCGTGGGAGGCGCCGAGGCGTGACCTCGTGGCAGCCATCGGGGTGGGAGTCCTCTCGCTCGGCAGCATGATTGCGGCAATGGTGCGGAGCGCGAGCGCGTGGGCCGCCGCCGCCTCCTTCTGCGAGCATGTAATGCTCGCGAAGGAGGTGGCGGAGCGCGCCCGGGAGAGACTTAGAACTCTCCCGGTCCGCCGAGCCCGCAACTTGCTCGCCGCGCGTCGCAGGCAACTCAGGCGCCGGAGGTCGCTTAACGACCTCCGTCCTCCATGAGCGCAGGCCTGGGGGTGGCGGGTGAGGCCACCTGTCACCCCAGCAGAAGCAGGCCGGGACGGTGGGGCGACTAGCGCCCCTCCCCCAAACCGGGGCAAGACGGGGACACCGTGGTTCCCAAACCCGAGGGGGCCATCTCGAAACCGGAGATGGCCCAGGGTCAGTCGAGGTGCGAGGGATATGCTCTATGGGCAACCTTACACCCCGGCGTCTGTAGACCCGAGACGGCGTGCGGTTTTAGTCGGTTCAAGCCCGACATAACCGACCCCGCTGGCACGCGGGGGGGTATCCGAAGGGATTTCCGCACGAAAAAAAAAAAAAAAAAAAAAGGTAGCAAAAGTTAAAGTTGCGCAGAAAATTTGAAAAATTGAAAAGCTTAACAAACATATAAACTCTTATAATGTAACCTTATGGCGTTTATTATTGACATATAAAACTTGGATTTTCAATCCACGTTTTTCACATAGCCAGTTGCATGTCGACTGTTCCGGTGTCGGAATACCAACAAATCTTTTTATATACACAACCGAAAAAAATATTAAGAATTTTGTATATCAAAAAAACATTAGAATGATTAACGCTATGTTTTGCAGGACAACGTCTGTCGGGTCAGCTAGTGTTTTAATAAGTAGCCTTACCTGAATATCAATTTACTTTTGTATATATATATAGATGTGGTACCGTAGACGAATACAGAATTGTTTTCTTTTATCATGGATTGACTATGTCTCGAACAAATCGCAATCTAATATTTACTCTTTAATTATTCCCTCAGCTTGTATACGAATACTCTTTGCGATTAGAGGTTTTTTATTTTGATAATTGCAGTGGTCGTTGGCTAGTAGCTGTGGCATCGACCTGTGATGTGAAGGGAACGTTGAATGACCACAATGACGTCGTAGCAATACTATGATAAAACGTGACTACTGCTTTTAATTTTAATTGGTCGTTGTTAGTACCTATTCCTCACACAAATCAGATGTTTCCATATCTTCCTAAAGTTCGTTATTTTGTACTTTTTGGTAGCTTGTAGAGAGTATTAGCAAATATTATATAAACTGGTGCATGCTTTTGTTGGTCAATCAATTCAGTGGTAGTTACAGTAGTTTTGATCTTTTGTCTTTGTCTATAAAAACTGTGTTTGGTAAGGGTGTTTGGTGTCTGTTAAGTTGATGTTAAGTAAGGTCAGTTTGAGGAATTCTCAAACTATTACAAATAGAGAATAAGAATCTATGGTGTCAATTTTAGAATCAGAAACTGTATTCATTGACAACTTGGGAATAGCACGCAATCGTTTTGTTTATAAAGTATTTTATTGCTATTTTTCTTATTTTAAAAATAAAATAATTTATTTTATTGTTTCTTAGAATATTATATAGTTTGAGAGTGGTCTTAACTAACTGATTGGTTAAAAGCAATGGTATTATTTTATTATGTACCATTTCCACTAAATGTATACATTTTGTAATATTTTCATAAAAAAATTGTGTTTTCACAAAGTTTTTAACCTTTCAACAATAGTAGGGTTCCGTAATTTAAAAGGTAAAAAAGGAACCCTTATAAGATCACTCTCTTGTCAGTCTGTTCGTCTATCCCCACCAATTTTCTCAGGTATGGTTGGACCTAGCACATTGAAATTTATACCAGATACTGAGGTCTATAGTCCCTATTAGGTGTATAAAAATCAAGGTCTTGAGTTAACATGATAAAAATATATGGGCAATATGTAAATACCAAAATTTCCTTTAATTTTCATGTTTTCTTATTTTTCGGAATGTTTCCTTTACTTGTGCTGTAAGACCTTGCTTTTAACCAAAATTCACAATTCTAGATCAACCGGAAGTACCCTATAGGTTTTGGGTCGACAACCAATATGGTAGTTCCCGTTGACCTAGAGCAATAGCAATAGACCTATAGCAAGGTCTTACAGCAGAAATAAAGGGAACATTCCAAAAAATAAAAAGTTTGTAAATTAAAGTTGTATGGGTGCTCCTACAATTTAGAGGTCTAGCTTAATTGGCACCAATCTCAAATAAGGTAATAACTAAAATTGTGCTATTGTGTGAAAGAATATAAAAGAAAATACTTTTATTATGTTTGTGTGCGCAGAACATTTTACAGAAAAGACTAAAGCGATCGTTACACTATGCAATTCCCAATATTCCCAATTTTATATTATGAAAAGATATTAAGACAATCGCAAGGGAATCAATAACCTCCAGGGTTACTGCCCGTTGAGCTAGAATCATGATATTTTGCAGATAGTAAAGTCTTATAGTACAAGTGAAGGGGAAAATCCGAAAATAGTAAAAATGTGGTTACCCACATGACAAAAAAATATCTGTCTGTCTATCTGTTAAGGCTAGAAGTTCTATTGCAGCGTTAAGTGTGCCTCAATCCAGTTTTGTAAGGAACCCTTAGTGCGCGAGTCCGACTCGCACTTGATCGGTTTTCTTCCGGGTTTCTTATATTTCTTATTTTTTTGTGAAAAATAAAGTGTATTAAAATTAAAACTGGTATTAACGTTCACGTAGTTTTTATTATCTTTTGTTCTGGTAATCTAAAAACCAAGTTCAAACAATTTTAGACTATGTAACTTCTAAAAACGACGATAATGCTAGGAATAATTAAAAAAAAGTCTGAAAAATACGAAGTCCTCATTTCGCATTTTCTACACAATTTTTCACTTCTTTATACTCACATCTCCGCTCTAATCCTGCAGTGTGCTTTGCGCTACTTTGCAATCCTAACATTGTGATACAAAATTCTTCTATTCTCTATTATAACTGTTGCCATTGAAGCAGAGCTTGTCTCAAGGCTATGAATTTCGATATTTACTATTGTTATAATAAAATATATAGATATATTCTCCGTTCTACTTCGCTTGCCTCCACATAAATGGACGCACAGCCTTAAATTGTATTACTTGAAACTTAATTACGCCGTATTTTTTGTTTAAATCAGTGTTTTTCTTGAACACGTTCTTAAAGTGCTCAAGCTACTATTAGCAGTGAACCATCTCTGTATTCTGTTCATACTGATCACCTACTTACGACTACATAGGCATTGTAAGCTGTGAAAAACTAAGCAAAATTGTTTCATTACCTGTAGTCGGTGATCAGCAACCATTACAAAATAACTAACGCTGTAAATTACTCAAACGAATGATTTTGATGAGGATTTACGGTTTGAATTACGGTTGGCTGATCGGCTAATAATCGCGGGTCATTCGCATAACGTGGTATAAAGTTGCTTTTAATACATGGCGTAGTCCGTATTTCACAACACTGAAGATTTTAAGCCAACTAATCTACGAGTATAAGCCTTAATCCCATTCTGTTTCGTACTAATATTATAAATGTAAAAGATTAAGAGCATGCATGGATGGCTGGATGTCTGTTACTTTTATACGCAGCGAATAAATGAATCTGAAGTGGTTAAATGAACCTGTATGAAATTTAGCCTCGTAATAGTGTTCAGGGAACTGCGTTGTTAACAGTATATTATAAATAGATAAAAACCGGCCACGTGCGAGTCGGACTCGCCCATAAAGAGTTCCGTAGCAGCAAGTAAAAATTTTATTTGTGAGTTGAAATGAATGAAAGATAAATTGCAGTTTACGATTTATGACGTATTAAAAAAAAACTACTTACTAGATTTCGTTCAAACCAATTTTCGGTGGAAGTTTACATGGTAATACATCATATATTTTTTTAATTGTATCATTCTCTTATTTTAGAAGTTACAGGGGGGGGGGCACTCATTTTACCACTTTGGAAGTGTCCCTCGCGGAAACTATTCAGTTTAGAAAAAAATGAAATTAGAAACCTCAATATCATTTTTAAAGACCTATCCATAGATACCCCTAAAAACCGTATGGGTTTGATAAAAAACAATTTTTTGAGTTTCACTTCTAAGTATGAACCCCCAAAATTTATTGCTTTTTTAATATTTTTCTGTGAAAATCTTAATGCGGTTCACAGAACACATCTACATACCAAGTTTCAACAGCATAGTTCTTATAGTTTCGGAAAAAATGGCTGTGACATACGGATGGACACACAGACAGACATGACGAATCTATAAGGGTTCCGTTTTTAGCCATTTGGCTACGGAATCCTAAAAATGACTTGTATATGTACTTACTATTATAAGTTCCACTATGCTATTATAGTGTGTTGTTGTGTTTTAAATTTCATTTTTCATGATTTGAAGACGTCAATATTCGCGTCTCTGTTTATTTAATACTAGCTGTTGCCCGCGGCTTCACCCGCATGGATTCTTGGTCCCGTGTCCGTGTGAATAAGAACCTATATCAGGGATAGCCTATGTGTTATTTCAGACTATAAACTATTCCTGTAACAAATTCAGCCCGATCCGTTCAGCCATTAGAGTGTGATTGATGTTCACAAACTTTCACATTTATAAATTATATGTACTAGGAAGCAGGATACTAATATTACAATCACGTGTGTTCAAGTTCAATATAGAGGTATATTCGTATGCGTGACCGGTGCTAAAATACAGCTACATGAAATATTTGCTAAACGATAATTTGATGATGTAAAACTTTGTAATGCTCATTCGCCTTTATTGATGTAACATTTATTTATTTTAATAACATAACATAACATAAACTCACGCCTATATCCCCGAAGGGACTAGCACCCACATTTCGCCAGTTTATGTTTAGGCGAGCCTATTGCCATTAACCGGGCACTTATAAACCTGCGATAAATACACACATAACTTCGAAAAGCATCGAAAAGTCATTGGTGTGTGCCATGGTAAAACCTGGGATCGAACCAAAGACCTCGTCTCAGCAGTCCATTACCCATACCACTAGGCTACCGCGGCTTTATTTTAATATTTTCCTTATTTCCTAGTAACCATCAAACTTGTTTTGGCGCAGGCTTTTCTCTTGGGTTTGGGGGTCAGACAGCAGTAACTCCCGTAGAAACCAAAAGATAATAAATGGAAAGGGAGAGTAGGGGAGCAGGCCCCGGGTCCTAAAGTCCAAGCTTGGGATGCAATCGGGATGAAGATAAAAACTTACTGTCCCTGATTTGCGTGCAACTTACCATTACATGGGTTTTTTTAACGTGTGGAAACCCCCACGTTCTTCACCCCATCGGTGCCGTCGATGGGGTGGGCGTGTCGGTATCGGCCCTAGTAAAACCACACGGTGTCCTCCTCAAGTGTCCATTGCCAGGCACCCCGAGTAAGCCCTCGGAAGGATAACCCCTGTGTGTTGGGTAACCTCCACGAGTGTCGCTCCGATTCCGGTCCCGCTGCAGTCCGGGGGGAACGGAATCGGAGCGGCCGGTACACCCTGGGCGGCGGTCAAAGGCTTCCCCTTCACCCCTTCATAGGGTTGGCATTGATCGTCGGCCAATACCCAACGTGGCGGGAACATGTCGCTATCCGTACTCCTCTGCTTTCAGAGGAGACAGGATGAGCGATGCTGTTAGTGGTGAGATGGCCCAGGGTCAGCCGGGGTGCGAGGGATATGCTCTATGGGTAACCTTACACCCCGGCGTCTGAAGACCCGAGACGGCGTGCGGTTTTAGTCGGTGCAAGCCCGACATAACCGCCCCCGCTGGCCGGCGGGGGGGAATCCGAAGGGATTTCCGCACGATAAAAAAAAAAAAAAAAATGGTTACCGGTGGACTTTGGCCGCCACCACGGCCTCGCCTGGTGGGCTCGGATTTTATCCCGCGTCGGTGAGTTGGTAGGCGTGTGTAGGACCACGCGAGACGCCGCCGCCACGGCCTGCTTCTGTAAGGACAGTGAGTCGGCCAATTGCCGTCCTCAGCCCTCGATCATGGAGATTGGCAGTCCCGGTCGTAGACGAGTCTGTAGCGTCCTCGCCGCAGACGGCGGAACTCGGGGGGCAGGGTTCTCTCCCGCTCCCTCTCCGCCGTCTCTTTCGCGCGCAACCTTTACAGGGGTTGTATACATATAAGGTCTTATTGATACAGACAAGTAAAAATATCGCTTCTACAACAAATTTTACCTACAAGCGCAAAATATACGCAAACAGAAAGAAACATTATACCCATGAAAGTAAAATTCTTAAAATATATTTCCTCCACACTTTCACAGGTAGTCGTTATCAAATTATTTTATTACAAGCTGTCCCCTGCGGCTTCGTGGCATCCATTTATCCCAAACATACCAGTAATATATTAGTTTTACAATAATGTATGGAAATTCGTCTGATTTGTTGACATTTATAGTTACTGCTCCGCTGTCCTGGGTAGTAGTAGCGTGATGATATATAGCCTATAAAATTTGATTTGATAAATTCTTTTTGTGTTAGATAGCTCGATAAATGGGCTATTTAACACAAAAAGAATTTATCAATTCGAACCAGTAGTTCCTGAGATTAGCGCGTTCAACCAAACAAACAAACAAACTCTTGAGTTTTATACCAAATACATATCACACCCTCCACCGGCCAGTCAGCGCTTAGTTTATACCCGCAGGCCGTCTCCTTGATAATGCCTTGCCACTGATATTTTAAAATAAGGATTGTGAAGGACAACATTTAAGATTTATTTTTGCGTTGCCTAATCAGTAAACATCTGAAGAAAAGGATGAAATGACTTATACTCTACCAGAGGGAGTCTTAAAGCAAATCCTACACTCGTACAGAGCTGGGAAGCTTGCGTGGCGTACCCTGAGCTAATGAAGTGACAAATCCTCCCTATTTAGTAGTGAGCGTAGTTTTTTGAGTGACCTGCTTCTGAAAATTCAAAAATAATATAACGGTTGTAATAGAAATTATAAAATGCATATAAAAATTATTATAATTAACGATTTTTCTGTCAACTTACATTTTTATCACCATCAGTTTAAATATATATATCCTTATAGTACAAACCAATTATTTTGACGTATATTTGCATTTTATTTGCGATACTTCGCAGCACACGAATAGTTGTAGCATTGTGTGAGATTTATTTAATAGACTTTAACGACCTGAAAGTACCTTTCGACAAAAACTTTATTTCATAACAGTTGGAATTAACAATACTGTTGATGATGAATTCTGTTGCCACGCTATGTATTGCGACTGAAAACGAAATCAATTTAAATACAACTATGACAAAAGGCAAAGAAGAAGTAACTTAAAGATACCCAATCGGAATGCATGACGACAAAAATGCTTCTTTCCAAAAATAAAATGAATGTGATGACATCTATTTATAAATGCAATTTAAAAATCTAACTGACTATAAAAGACTGTAGGTAATGGATTGCACGTTCACGTGACAATGACCGACGGAAGCGACGTTACGTCCGGTGTCACCTGCGCCTACGCCAGAGCACTTCCCTACGCAACCTGAATTATTTCTAATTAATTGTTTGTACGCCTTCGTAGATTGATTTATCTCTTAATGTTTATAGAACGATTAGGCTCGTGATAAATGTATTACGATGTTAGTCCTAATGAGTTCCTTAAAATTTCTTCACGTCCTTCAGTCTATATGTCACAGTCAGTCCATTAGCACTTATGACTAAAATGTATTAGATAGATGTTTTTATCGTTATATAATAGTGTAATGACGTTAAATAAATTATGAATTTAAAACACTTTTTTACAAAACAAGCTTTCTAGTAATTTTATAACTAGACAAATTATATGAGCCGCACATGGTGGGTTTATATTGTATAGTTTAGGAGTTCCTACAAACAACTTCCGACTGCATCATCAGACCAGCTTTATAGTTCCATATTATCGCATTGTCACCGAAGATATGCAATTATACCAATTTTAAGTGTAATCTAATGTCAGGAAGTGGTTCTAATTGGGTTTCCCAGATTTGAACCATACTAACTAACAAACTAACAAGCTCAATAAAGCTTGTAAAAAAAGTTCTGCGTATATATACGTGGGATTAGTTTGAAAATGTTCTTTTTCAATATTCAATGTATCCGGAAATTCTTTGAAAAATTCATGGTTCACTTACGTTAAAAAAAAAACTGTCGCAAAATGGCAATTGACAACAGATTGACAACGATATGGTGATTACATTTTTCTCAAGATAATGAATACTAATTCCCAAGCTAGGCTAATGCCTGTATTTTGGGAGGCAGTGTTGTTCAGACCGTGGACATTGATACGTTAAATATACATAAGGATTGTTGCTGTACAGCGGTTAATAAATTAGTAGTACGTGTAACTTACGATATAATATACATACTACTACTATATCTTTTTAAGCATCAGCGGCATTATCAAACGATTGTTAAGTTACAAAAATGTAGCCTAATCTGTATTTTATAAACTTACTTTGATAAATTAAATATATTATTATTATTGTATAATGAAATCGTAACGAAGTGAAAACTGTACATTAAATAATGTAAAAATCTAGTGGGGTTCCGCTCCACTAGATTTTTACTTTTAATAATTTTCACACAGTGATTATCAAACTTCGGGCCAAACTTAGATATTATTGTTTGAGTATTTTTATTCAAAATTACAGACCTTAGGCTTTATGCATATTATTTGACGCGTCTTTATATATTGAGCAATAAATATGAAGAAAATGAAATCAAATCAAACATCTTCGACGTCAAAAACACAAAAAAATGATTTTATATTTGAGTTTCTTTCGGAGTCTGGTTGTTTTATGTAAATATACAATATACGTATTGTCATTGTCACTCAAATGTCAAAGTCAAATACGCATTACTCTGATAACTCGAAAGAAACTCACTTGTAAAAGTTTTTTAGGGACAATTTGTATGGTAGGTACCCGAAACCTTGAACGTACAACCCCCAAAATCTAATCTGTTCTTCCCATTAACCAAACAAGATGATTATCGAAAGAATTTTTTAAATCGGATAAGTGGTTCTTGAGTTATTGCGTAAACAGACATCCAGACATCCAGACATCCAGACATTCAGACATCCAGACCAACAGACAGACCGACACAAAATTTTTTTTTTGCTTAATTAGACTTAGAATCATGTGAAACGTCGAGAAAAGTGATAAAAAGTGGGTGTAAGATTTTGATATTTTTTGCGTGATTTTAAGACTTCGGTGTCCACCTGGTTGGTGGCCCGAAGTAAAATAATAATTGATATGTGCTAGGAGCGATACCGATGCCGAAAATTAGAATAATATTAGAATTTTGGTCTGTTTGTCCGCTTATCTGATTGCCTGCTTTTTATTATCGATGTTCGAGTATCACTTAAAGACCACTAAAGAGATTTGGCTGAAATTTTTCATGAACATTCTTGTGGGGTATGTTCATAAACTTCACTATTTATCATCACGCTAATACAAGTGTGATAAGAGCAGTAGAGTAAAAACGGTCTAAGGTTTACCTATTGATTATCATTTTTTATTACAAGTGACATCTTCATAAAATTTTGCGATTCGAGAGAACTCTGATATATTCAACACCTAGACTATAAATTATCACGTTATAGCTAAAAGGTGAGCAGAAACACACGTTGCCTATGTATAAAATATAGTTGATAAAAGGACTCATAAACATTTCAAAATTAATATTATCACGATATTGTACTAAAGAACCAGGCAGAATTTATTTCAATGTTACTTCTAAACCTCACTACTATCACAAATAAGAAATTGAAAATTATATAATAATGAAATAAATTAATATATGTTGGAATCGACCCCTACTACCGAAGTGAACATACCTTGATCTTTATAAAGCGAACGAAGTCGCGGCCAACAGCTATTCTGATAATACACATAATACGGCCTGTTACTCTCAGGGAAGTGCAATACATGGTGAAATTGAAATGGTGAATAATGAAATGGTTATCATTAGTACCAATAAGGAGTAGTATGGGTGTATGGTAACTTATTAACATGTTTGAGGCCCAAGCTACGCCTGCCTGCAGCCTCTATCAGCAGCCTCACCTGCTAGCTGGTATACCTACTGATCAATGGACGAGGCTCAGGATGAAGTAACTATTATCTAATCTGTGGCTTAGGTACAACCTGTACCTTTTTTTTTTTTTTTTTATCGTGCGGAAATCCCTTCGGATACCCCCCCGCCGGCCAGCGGGGGCGGTTATGTCGGGCCTGCACCGACTAAAACCGCACGCCGTCTCGGGTCTTCAGACGCCGGGGTGTAAGGTTACCCATAGAGCATATCCCTCGCACCCCGGCTGACCCTGGGCCATCTCACCACTAACAGCATCGCTCATCCTGTCTCCTCTGAAAGCAGAGGAGTACGGAGAGCGATGTGTTCCCGCCACGTTGGGTATTGGCCGACGATCAATGCCAACCCTATGAAGGGGTGAAGGGGAAGCCATTGACCGCCGCCCAGGGTGTACCGGCCGCTCCGATTCTGTTCCCCCCGGACTGCAGCGGGATCGGAATCGGAGCGACACTCGAGGAGGTTACCCAACACACACGCCAGATACAACCTGTACCTAAGCCACATCTCACACACCTAAGCTTCCTCTCGGTGTTAGGAGGTCGGACGGCAGTCGGTCTCTTAATAACAAAAATAACCCAAACCTAAAATGTAAAGCAGATACCGGACATCAATTAAGCTACATGCTACATGCTTTTCTCTAAATTAAAAAAAAAAGTGCTTCTTTAGCATAATCCGCAACTTCTCAATCACAAGTCCGATGCCTCAGTAATTGCGCTACTGGCGCTTTTTAGTTTTTTAGTTAGATTTAATTCATGAGTAAAGAATGCTTCCATACCTCTCATTCTCACGATGTTCGTTGTGAATTATAATTCTCAAGTACGTGATGACCACGAGCAATTAAAACCCAGATTTCCCATGAAATACTTTTATCCAAGCTTGCTCAGATTTTAATCAAGCTAAATTAAAACAAGTTCAAAATAACCGACAGTAATAAAATGAAGAGAAAAGGAAATAAACAGAGCTGTCATATGTAGCTACACTCACTGATATACAATTTCGTTTATTTTCATTCTAAAGTTAGTTTGAGTTAAAGTTAGTTAGTAGTAGTAGTCTACTACAAACAACAATAGGATTGTATGTGCTAGTTCAAACTATTTACTAATATACTATTACTACTAGCTGTTGCCCGTTGATTCCCTTCCCGCTACCCATGGTAACCTATTCCAGGGATAAGTATATCTATCTCTGTAATAAATTTCAATCACATCCGTTCAGCCATTAGAGCATGATTGAGAACAAACATCCAAACATACAAACATCTTCACAAACTTTTACTTCTATAATATTGGTAGGAAGTAGGATTATAAATGCGTAAGTTTGGATGGATATTTATTACTGAATGAAGGCAGAACGGCTGTACGAATCTGGACGAGAGACACAAAACGTTATTTTCTTTCATATCTTGAATGATGTTAGACTGTCGGATCTGGCTATTGCAAACGTGTACAACAGTGGGGCCGCAGGGCTATATCTTGACAAGTAGTTCTTAGTATGGGTTAAGGCAGAACGGCTGTACGAATCTGGACGAGAGACACAAAACGTTATTTTCTTTCACATCTTGAATGATGTTAGACTGTCGAATCTGAGTATTGCAAACGTGTACAACAGTGGGGCCGCAGGACTATATCTTGACAAGTAGTTCTTAGTATGGGGTTTTGCCATTGAAATAAGAAAGTAAGGCAGTTTCGATTATAACATCCAAACTTTTATACTTGAAAATGATTTAAACTAAACTTTTTAACCCCTGACGCAAATACGACGTGGTGTTAGAAGTTTGACGTGTCTGTGTGTGTGTCTGTGGTATCGAAGCTGCCGAACGGATGAACGAACCGCTTTTGATTTTTTTTGTTTGAGAGGTGAATTAATCGGGAGTGTTCTTAGCAATATCAGGGATTTTTTTTTTAAATTTTAATTTAGTTACTGGAAGATATGAATCTGAAAAAAATTATGTTATGCGTACTTCCACAGCGTTGTTTTGTTAAAGGACAAATTTTATGGCTCATCGTAAAAATAGTATCATAAGTGAAACTGTTCAGCGATGCGGGTACCCTTACGCACCGACGGAAGTAATGTTTATGCAGATATTAGAACAACACCTACACTGAACTAAATAAGTTCGTGCTGTGCATTTAAATTAACATGTGTCTTCGCAAGGGTTTTGTAACATTTAAAAGTTTTTGAAAGGACCTACTTGTAATCACTTCAGGTGGTCCCTATCTTCCGATATCTATTCAGCCGTTTATACAATATTGCTTATCCTGAAAGATCAACGCTGAGCCTTAGCCGCTGAGCCTATGAACTAAAAACCTTGGCAGTTGATGCCTTTTATATTGTATTATAAGTAGCAAATTTGAAAATTTCGCGCCTAGAGGGGAAAATATGAAAGTCGTCTCTGCGCAGCCCAGACACGACGCTAGTCTTGAATATAACACATTTCATGTACAACTTACAACAAAGGGAGAGGGAAAAAGAGACTCGAAAACGAAAAAGAAAGCGAAATAGAGGCCTTTCTTAGAGTTGATATTGAATAAAGGGGGTTGGTATTCATGAAAGTAAAGTGAACGCAGCTTATGTGAAATCATTGTGCAGAAGTTTATGGGTAGAGTAAGGCTGGTTAATATAAAGAAGAATCCAGGTATACCAAAGTAGATGTCTGAAAGGGAATGTCGTAACGACAATTTAACAAGGGTATGTCAAAGTGGTTTAGGCACGTAGTATGGATAGACACAAATGGCGGACTGTTGACTATGTCTACCTAGGACGGATTTTTGTTTTTTCCCAGTCAAACCAGCATATCATATCACATCACGAGGATTATTAACCTGGCATGAATATACCACACCAGGTTAATAATCTTGGTGATCTAGGCGTAACAGGCACCTGCTGTTGTCTTTTGATGCAACTCCTAGTAAATCTAATACAGTAAGTTTACTAGGAGACGTAAAACATCCAATAATGTAGTATTCGTGAGCGTTAGCGTTAGTGTAGTAGTGTGTGTAAATGGAAATTGAAATCCAATTGAAGGCAATGAGAACATCTATGAACATCGATAAACATCTAATATGATACTATGCTGCTTGATAAATTGCGACGAAAGAGCTACACTTAGCTTCCGTATTTTATGAATCAAACAATACTTAGAACTAATATGTAACATGTTTTATATTATTGAATAAATACATACTTTTACATACTTGTAGGCATACGTGCGTGGAGAATGTTCCAAAGTCCATAAATACCTATTTTTCCATAGAAATTTATTTCTTTATGAAATTGTAAGGATGAAGTTATTTATTTGAACATACAATTATCGTGATATTGTCGGAAGTTTACGCGAATGTTACACATTGAAATAAAACTATTTTTAACGGAAAAAAAAATCAATAAATTATAAAATAACATCAAATAAACCGCGATAGAATCCGTTAAAAATTGTTTTATTTCAATATACAGTTATCGTGATTATTATAAGACAATTTTTAAATGAATACACTCACTTTATGATCAATGATGATTTAAGCAAACAAATTCGCAGAAGATTTACAGAAATATTTGCATTAGCACATACTGTTTTGACTAGACGGGATGTCTTGAAGGTAGTAGTGTGATTCTTTGTTGTTCTAATTATGTGTTGGCGTCTCACAAGTCTGCATCAGGCTACTAACTGTAAAGTTGACTTATACCGAGGATAGTAAAAACTTAATCGGTAACAACTGGAGCAAATCAGGTGAGCGCACTAATGGGAGAATGCCAATTAAAAACAATATTGTGCAATATTCGATTGTCGATGGAGTCACGAAAAGCGATGAAGTCACTTACCTTAAATTGTTCATGACAAATGTTATTCACCGGAACATTTAATTTCTGTGAATAGAGATGTGTCCGTGCATATTGGGGGAGTCTAATGACTACTAAATAACGTGAAGTGCGCTAACACGCCAAGTAAGTACCTACCTACATACCTATACGCGATTGGAAAATACATTTCAATTTTAGTAGTAGTAGTAGTAGTTTTAACTAAGTCACTGGCAATATAAATATCACTTTTCTTAAATGTCGTAAATTCACTGGCATTATGTACATGAATAAAAAAATATAATATCAATTACTATTTAGTAATTATTTGAATTACCTACGCATTTAGCGTTCAAGGATAATTATGCTGTATGACTGTTATTAAATAAATGTTTTAGTTAAATATAATTACATTTTATACTTTAATTTACTTTATTATCTACGCAGTTTTCTGTCAATTATCAAAAAAAAATATAAAGCGTAATTTGTATATTGTAAAGTGTTAGTTTTCATGGTTCCGAAACTTGCATATTTACCCACATAGCAAAAGGTGGACACGTTTACAAAATTCCTGCTGCTAGTGAACATTTCGAAATAACATAATAGGTAACACTTTACCGGCACCGGGACTCCGAGCCAAGAACTTAAACTTAACTCCCCCCATAACACAGAGCCATAAGGCTCTATTTTGGGAAGCAATGGCCTAACCCTTAATATCTGTGGGTTTTAACTACCACTATGTATTTATAAAATTGTCATAATAATTTTTGAGTGTGTAAAAATAAAATAAAAAAAAAACTATACAACAACAACTTACAACTTAAACTGTGCAAAGTAAGTGTAAACTTATGCTGCAGAACCAAAGAGGCAGGAACTTACACATATGTATAAATACTTCTTTCATTTGAATAACATATATAATCATATTCGTTCATTAAAATTAAGTCGATAATAATTAAAAATATCTTAAACTTGTAACTGTTTAATGAATGATGTCGTGTAAAAGGATTATCGACAATGTAAGTAAACATTATATTCTGAAGAAAGCTTTTTACTTATACTTTTTATTTGTTTTTGATTAATCAATCGATAATTGAAATGAAGTCACAATATTTATAAACGCAGATGGCAATAATGAAAACGATACCTAATTAAGTGCCAATTTGCCTTCGATTTTCTTCGCCTAACCAAAATTTTGTATGGACCGAACGCCACACATTCTATCGCGCTCGTTAGATAAAGCTACCATTGTGAGTTGGTAGTTCGTTAGTATAACCATTGTTGGAAGAAGTGAGCGCTATAAAGTTGTTGGATTGTGGCAAAAGAGGTCGCGGGGGCGCGGGAGGTGGGCGGCCGTTGACCGGCGACAACCTTATTGCGTAGTGCCATGAGCCAATGTCTAGGGTAAGGTCCTTAGACTCAAAGTGGAGTATCTCTTAGTACGTTTCCGTGGGTGGCACGACACGGTTTTATTTTTTCATCATTTACGAAAAGAGGTTGGGTAATTTCAGACTTTTAACGGGTTGCGAATAAGTTTGACCCCATTATGTTTCGACACGAATAGGTAATAACATAGTAACATGTATGTCTTTGTTATCTGTAGTAATAAAAGATTTGACACCCTTATTACAAAACATGAACTAACAAAATAACACGGTTTAGACTATTGTTTTTTTGGAATTATTTAAACCTAGTCTTTAGTTATTCCACGTTTTATAATAAGGCAGTAGTTGTATTTATTAAATTATATTTTTATTAAATTATATAAATGTATATTTTTTTAGAACAAGGGGTGAATGAAACTAAATGTAATTGAAATGCAGTTCATTTTTTTTAATGAGAAACCGTTTTTTATAGTAGCATCTAAGTATATTTTATGCAATTTTTAAGTAGGTATAAGCTCACAAACTTTTGATATTTAAGTGATAGTTTGGCCATTCGCCTCAAGGCTAGATGTTTCCATTCGAGAGTGTAAGAGAGGGTAATGCCCTCCAAAGTTGTTTGTGGCAAAAAATGGGGACACAGAGACCGGCTCACTTATTTTGGTTAAGTTATGAATCAGCGTGAGAAAATTAAACCAAAAATTACAATTTGTTTTTATTTCCATTGCAAAGACTTATGCAAGCTAACAGAAAGCATACATAATATATTAAAGGAACGTTTATACAATTAAGGATTACTATAAGGTTCCTAGGGGTATTATCAATATTTTTTGAATGCAAATCAAATGTTTTATAAACTATAATCCTATTTATTTATTTAATTTGTTCAATTTAATATATTTTGATTTCATTCATGGTATAATCCAATAAGTAGAATAATAATAAAAAAAATCTAATTTTTGTTCATAATAAAAAATTTACTATTATAAATAGGGATAATTGTTGATTGTTTTTAAAAACAAATAATAATATTTCGGCCCTAATATAGTATGTTCGAATAAAATAGACTTTCTCATCAACCGAATTGTTTTACTTATATTATATTTTAAAAAATACGATGTCGTATATGGAACTCATAAGTATGTAATTCCACACAAGCTTAAAAATTTGTTTATATGTTGTAATAAAATATAAATTTGTTCTGTTTTAAACCTCTTTTTATATCGGTTTTATAAATTTCATATAATATTTCTAATTCAGTACCTAATATTACCTGTTTAGTATCATTAAAAAGCAGTTTATTGTGATCGAAAAATAAAATATATTAAAAAAGAGGTCCCGGTTACGTTTACTAATACTTTCATTGAATAAATATCAGTACTTTTTTTTTAATAAGAGTCGATACCAGGATTAGTAAATTGAATCATGTAAGGTCAATCAGTAATCATCGGTTCAAGTCAATGTAAAATCAATACAGGCCCACCTTTCCTTGGTTAATCAACTTCCACAATGTCAATAGTAACGAATATCTTGACTACAAACCATTTGTTTAGAAAATTGATAAATTTTCATCAAGTAAAATAATAGTGCCACTAAACGAATGTTCTTACTGTAACCAACACATTATGTATGTTACAAATATGAGTACGTTAGTACCAGTCGTTTAAAATTCTCATTGCGACCTATTAATACGACACTTTGTTGTTGAAGAGTACGACAACGACCTTAAAATTGTATACAGAATGCAAACCAAATGTCCCAAGATTGTAAACAAGAGCGTAACAAAAACCTTGATTTTGATTTGGGAAGTCACGGGCGAGAGCTGTTATCAATTCTTGGATTTGTTTTTTTCGTCTTCTATGACAAATAGATTGTGCAATCAAGAGCTCGTGTTGTGACAGAAGGTTGGTATGAGGATTTTTTTAGTGGTAAACAAAACAGATTAAAGGGAATGTGCCAAATATTTATAACATAGTAATGTTAGATACATGAGATACATTTTTGGTATACTTTCATTTATGAAATAAACACAGATTTCTTCTGCTCCTGAGTGAACATATGCGTACGAGAAATGACGTATTCAGGTCCTCAGGAGTATTCAGGTCAAGTCAATCAGTGACACTTGGGGTAGTTTATGTTTTCAGTTTGGAACGCTCTGACGTTTTCAACGATAACTGTTGTTTTTAATCAGGTCACGGTCATAACTTTGGAATTTGAAATTAATTGCCTCAGCTACTATTTCGCTCAAAAATATAGAAAATCACCGCCTTTTGAGTGGCTTCAGATATTCCTTACTATTGACATTGTGGAAGTTGATTAACCAAGAAAAGGTGGGCCTATATTGATTCTACATTGACTTGAACCGGGCGTTACATGATTCAATTTACTAATCCTGATATCAAATCTTATTTAAAAAAAAGTACTGATATTTTTTTTAATAAAAGTATTAGTAAACGAAACCGGGACCTCTCGATTGTAAGGCCCACCAAGCTACCGACGCTTATATACTTTCATAGTGTCGGGTGGGAAGTGGCACTGAAGTTCATTACTGCAAGTGAATGATTTTAAACATAAATGATGACGGTCATAATGTATTTATGAGGTATTGTAAAACAATACTTAAAGAGATATTTACAGGCCGTCAAAACAATAATAAAGAATTTATATTTTAAATTAGTTTCTCATTTGTATGCTAATACGTGAGATTTTCGCCTATTTTCTGTTAATGGATGATTTCCCAAGATCCTTTAATACTCATTTATATGCGCAAATTTATATATATCTAAAACAAAGTCGTGTTAATAATGACCGTTTATAACACGAGCACGGGTGGACCGATTTTCATGATTTTTATTTTGTTGAATTTGTATTGGATTGGATTAGAAATCCCTACGATTACCGCTGCCGGCCAATTGTGTCGGACTCGAACTGACCAAAACCACACGTCGTCTAGGATCTCTAATGCCAGTGTAAAGTGGCCAAATAAGGCAATTCGCTCGCATCCCGGCTGTCCCTGGGCCACCTACGGCTTTGAGATAGCCCTCTCGGGATTCTGTGCCTATACTAACAAGTAGGATAATTAAAAATATGAGGCACTTACGAAATAAATTCAGGTGAGAAAGTAACCAACATAACTTTATCTATAACCGCCTCCGCTGGCCGGCGGGGGGGTACCCGAAGCGATTTCCGCACGAAAAAAAAAAAGTGCATCCAAGTTTGCCGGGTCAGCTAGTTAATAATAAAATAGTTAACTAGGTATTTTTCTATTTTATACGCAGTAGCTAGTAGTTAAGAGCAATGATTGTAACAAGTTTAATTTGTTAAAGTTTTCTTTGATTTTTATATTGTATATGAATATTGTATATTTTTTATTACTATATATTATAAAACAAAGTGCTATGCCACGTCTCTCTGTCTGTCTGTTGGCGATAAACTCAAAATCCGATTTTCATACTGCTTTCTTCAATGGATAAAGTGGTTCTCGAGGAAGCTTTCAGTATATTACTTGTCAAGTTTGTGTATACATTGGCTAAAATATAATGATATTTGTTGGAGGTGTTAAAAAAATGAGCCGCCTGGGACCTTTCAACGAAAAGGCTGCCTAAACCCTATATAACAAATTGAAATATGGTGGAATTGTGTATCTTCTATAGGTTGTGGTGGTGGTGGAGTCCCATGGGAAGCGAAAACGGGCTCAGAATTCCATGCGGGTGAAACCGCGGGCATCAGCTAGTATATTATATTATAGCAATTTTTTTATATATATTTAGGACACGTCGATTTGACTTCACCTCGCCTGATGGTAAGCTAAAGGTAAAGTCTCAGGAAAGAGGGTCACCATTACATACACGTACCATGTTGACAATGGTGGCACTCAGCTTGACGGCCTCATCAAAAGAGGATTGTCGTCGCAGCACCGCGTGACACCCACCGGTCCCACTAGTGTTGCGATCATAATCCCCCTGCCCGGCTATGCACTTGCTGACCCCTGAACGCAATCAAACCGAAATTGGATTACTATGGAGGGTTTTTCGCAATCGTGCAAGGTGGTACCCACCCGGCCGAATTTTTGTGACAAATTTGTGTCATCAAATTTCTACCACCAGTAAAAGCACCATATACGAATATGAAGCGTCGGTAGCTTAGTGGTTAAGGAGTGGTTGAGGAGACCTTACGATCGAGACGATGGTGAGGTCACGGGGTCGATACTGGCCATTACACTTCTGACGTGAACCCATTCCTAACACAAGCAATTAAGGTTAGCTGTAGGGTTTAGGGGGAATATTAATAATTTCGGTTACTAATATACTTTTAAAAAGAAATTACTATGTCTTCTATGATCATGGTCCTAGTGATAATCCTGGTTGCATTCGAGGCTTTAACTCCAAAAGCGTACTTGTCCGCTTACTATTTTATTCTTATTTTGGTTATTACGGGTACCACTGAAGTATGACCAACCCCGACAGGAAAACCTGCGCCAGAGCCTTGTCCACCGAACGGCAGGCGTATCAAGTAGCAGAGGTGAGATAACTAGGTGAGGTTAGCTTGAATCTCAAAGATCTTGTAGGCCCCATAACCATTCAAAGACACCCTAAAAGATTTATTTTGTAATATAAAAATAAGAATAATATAATTTTTTTTGTGAAATATGTATTATCCTGTGTTTGCATGGCAGATATAGAATAATCGGAATCGCACTGGCGCAGATCGATGAACTGGAAATAATATTGAGTCGTTTTGAGCACGACGCGCTGTCAGTTTTTGATGTATCTTGTTACAATATGTAAATTCAATTAGTGACCAGCATCAATATAACTAAGTAACAAAAATAACTAAGTACCCTCTATAAGACATACTACCATATTAAGACTTTTGAAAATTCGTTCTTTCTATGCCGTTTAGAATCCAAAACAACCCCCTGTAAAAAAATCTTTTGAGCCCGATAGTGGCTTTGATTATAAACAGTTAACTCCCAAATTAATATCCCTATTAACCGTATAAACCAAATCAAAAGAAGGAGAAGGAGTAAGCGAGCAACCATTACTTAGCATTTCACACGATATTACCTGTATAGTATACGCTGTGAGCTAATAAATAATATATAATAAATCTGCATAAATAGTAACAGTGAGTAAGACCAAAAATTCAACTTAGTCATGATACTTCCAGATAACTCTTCAAACTATGAGATACCCACCATCTTTAGTCTCCCCGTGACCATGGCTGCTGAAAAGCAACCAAAACGTCGGTATCAGTGTATATATAATAGAGATAAAGCACCTCACAAATATTTTTAGGTCCTTCTTTGACTCGAATAATAATAATGAAGTAAGGCGGTGTTCATCTATATGCCGACAAGATCAACTTCATCGATCATCTATCATCATCTATCAACAAGACGCGTGTCTCGTATATAACGAGCATATAACTAGGAGCAAAACCTTTATAATGTTGGTGAATGAATAAGATGTTGATTAGCGTCATATACGTAGGACATATACTGTGGTACCACTCGCTCGCTAATTTCGTTAGCTTCGAACCGTTAACCGCAAAAGGATATGTAAGGGCCCCTAAGTAACCAGTTCATTGACAGTATTTATTTCCCGTAGAATAATTTAGCGACCAATTTATCTGTAAAGTCCGGTCGTATAAATTGTAATTGGTTTTTTTAAATAAGAAATTGTCAGTATGGAGCATTGATGTCTATATTACTGAAGTTACTCTCAATGGTATGGAGTCAGTATTATGGATTAAGAATTTGCTAATATTTAAGTATTATTATATTATGAATATGGATAGCTTTTATGAATATGAATATCTTCAATGAAAAGTTTAATAGCAGTTGAAGAAGGCCGTGATGTAAGTAATGACAAGACAACAATATAGTACAAGTGGTCTCTGCATGGCTACTCCAGAGAGAAAAATGTGTGAGTATATATTATATATATACGTCTTTTTAATATCATTAAGTAATCGATGTAAGTAATTGTTTGATTACCTTGTTTAGTCGTGGAAATAACAGAAAAAACCTGTTATTTATGCGTTCAATAAAAAAATATGCTAGCTAGTCTTTCGTCATTATCATCATCATCATCAACGTCTATTAGTCCACTGCTGGACATAGGTCTCCCCTAATGAGGACCAAAGCGCCATGTCTTCAGCTTGCCGCATCCAGCTTTAGTAGGTAGTATTTCTAACTAGTTGGGTTTACGTATGCATCTGAATATCTAGTGATAAACCATTAAAAATTAGCTATAGAGATTACGCAAAAACCCACAACCGCGCTCTGCTTTTGAGTTACATGAGAACCATTCTGTTTTTTTTTTAAATTTCCATGTATTTTGTTTAATAATTATGGAATCGTGAATAATGTGCAATATCATTTTTGCGTTGTTATAAATGACTTTGGCCAGATTCCATGATTAATTTATGTTTATCTACTCTTTTACTGAGAAATAAACTAGAAAAGTCAACGCAAGAAACTGAATATGTACCCTTTTTTTTTTTTTTTTTATCGTGCGGAAATCCCTTCGGATACCCCCCCGCGTGCCAGCGGGGGCGGTTATGTCGGGCTTGAACCGACTAAAACCGCACGCCTTCTCGGGTCTACAGACGCCGGGGTGTAAGGTTGCCCATAGAGCATATCCCTCGCACCCCGACTGACCCTGGGCCATCTCCGGTTTCGAGATGGCCCCCTCGGGTTTGGGAACCACGGTGTCCCCGTCTTGCCCCGGTTTGGGGGAGGGGCGCTAGTCGCCCCACCGTCCCGGCCTGCTTCTGCTGGGGTGACAGGTGGCCTCACCCGCCACCCCCAGGCCTGCGCTCATGGAGGACGGAGGTCGTTAAGCGACCTCCGGCGCCTGAGTTGCCTGCGACTCGCGGCGAGCAAGTTGCGGGCTCGGCGGACCGGGAGAGTTCTAAGTCTCTCCCGGGCGCGCTCCGCCACCTCCTTCGCGAGCATTACATGCTCGCAGAAGGAGGCGGCGGCGGCCCACGCGCTCGCGCTCCGCACCATTGCCGCAATCATGCTGCCGAGCGAGAGGACTCCCACCCCGATGGCTGCCACGAGGTCACGCCTCGGCGCCTCCCACGCCGGGCAGTCCGCCAGCGTGTGCAGCCCTGAGTCCTCGCTGCAACTGAATATGTACCCGCAACAACACGTTCATAATACAGTTTTCAACAAATTTTATTAGAATAGAAACAATTGAAACGAGCACCCTTTTTTACTTGTCGAAACCCCCACGGGCTTCACCGCATTGGTGCCGACGATGGGGTGTCGGAATCGGACCGACTAAAACCACACGGTTACCTCCCCAAGTGTCCATTGCCGGGCACCCCGGCTAAGCCCTCGAAAGGATAACCCCAGGGTTACCGAGCACCCTTGCATAAAATTATTATTTTCGTTTAAGTACAACTGATTTTTTATAATAAAAGCTTGTTTTTGAAACAGATTTTCATTGATTATTTTATTCTTAACTTTTTAGTTTTAATAATGTCACGTAGTACCAGAGTGCTTGCCAAGACTAGTCTAAGGAGATCAACGAAACGAGTATCCTGTATAGTTTTAGACCACCTACCGTCTTCATCTTCAGACCTTGGACATCATGTAGCAAAAGAGTGTTTACCAAGACGAAACAAATGAGCCCTAACTATATAGGTTATCTTGTTTAGTTCAGGAGTTTATATGGCCACCTTCCTACGTCATCATCAGACCCAGAATACCATGTCACATCAGAGAGTTTGTTAAGATAAAATAAATGAGCTCAAACTCGAAAGGTTTATCTTGTTTCATTTAGGAGTTCCTATGACTACCTTCCTACTCCATCAACAGACTAGCTCCATGGCACCATATTAATGCATTGTCATCCAAAGTAAACGTGTATGCAAAATTTAATCTCAATCGGTTACGGATAACTGACTCAAAATCCAGTTGCAAGATTTGACCCGAACTACACATACATACGTACAGAGCAAGTTAAATAAAAGCTTGTAAAACATTAGGCTCAGTCATATTCACCATCCCTATGTTCAAAGCAATAATGCTCAGACTTTAAGAAAAATCGTTTGACTTTTTGATACTTGATTAAATAAGTTCATGTGTGAATGAAACTGTGCTACTATTACCCCACCACCACGCACACTAATGACAAAATCCCTCTCCCGACAGAAGCAATTTCTTAATTGGGTTGAACGAGAGTACTAGTAACATTATACGTAGTATGACGTTTTGGTCTTTTCTTTAAAGAAAACAAAGAACTGTTTCCAAGATCAACACATAGATGACAGTATAGTAAGTGATACATTACCGCGACCGAAGCCTACATTCATAAGATAATAAATGGTCGTAACATTACTTAACTTTAAGGACATCTATTGTTCATTTCCACCTAATATCTATTGAAGTACAAAATAAACAAACTAATCAATACAATATTGTTGCAATGAAGCTAAATACGACATCTACTTGAGAGTTTGTCGGTGACATCAGTATACAACCAGTTATTATTACATATATACATTCAAAAATTCATAAAGAGAACAAAGTCCGCCACATTTATGAGCGCTAATAGATTTCTTCGGTAGATCGTACGTGTGGAAAATCTATTGAAGAAATCTAGAATTCGACCGAACTAACAAAAATAATTTGTCATAATATAATACACATATTATGCCGAGTAGCATTCAAATACAGTACGCCAACACCTACAGCTCAACTTAACAACTTGTTCCATTCAAAAGTAGCTTGTTAGAACTCGCTCTAAGCGATGAGGCTGTACTACTTCCATTCGCCACTCATTTACTTATTAATTTCCAGCAATCCATTAAAGTAGAAATAAATAAATAATATCGTATAGAGGTGGACCACAGAAGAAGAAAGATCTTCGGGGCTCAAGTCATCCTCACCTACTAACCGGTACACCTACTGATTAACGTACGAGGATCTAGCGCAGGCTTTCCTCTCGGAGTTGGGAGGTTAGATGGCAATCGCGCCTGCAAAAGCCCAGATAAGCCAGTTAAAGAGATAGAGTAGGTGGATGGGTCCCGGACTCCACAATAAAAGCTTTGGACAGTAAAAGATTAGAGGTAGCAGCGTACTAAACTCTGAAATCGAAGTCCTTGAGATAAATACAGTTTTTATCGCTTTTGGATGGATTGGATATTGGACGCTAGTATTTCTATCTCGTTCAGATACTTATTTAGTATAGCAAGCAACGATAGGGTACATTGACCGTCTGATGTTTGGTAATTCGTATGCTTCTTATCCACCTCAGATTTTTTATAGCACACACACTAGTACACGGCATGTACAATGGGTATGTGATCATCGTAGTGTGTGGATATTTGCAATACCAGATTTATCACTTGCTAACTCTGTAATATTTTTTATTATATCCGTTCAGAGGTTTACAATATTTTTTTGAACAGGGCGTCAAATCCCGCAGCAAAAATCTTCAACAAACGTCAAAAAATCCGCGGATGTGTACTAAGTGGCCAGTCAAACAACCGATAAAGGGACTGTTCAACCAATGACGCAGGCCTTCGAGCCCGTGATTAGTTTTATATATCTATGATTGGCTGATTAGCGCGCATCCGCCGTCGCGCACCGCGCTTACCACCGAAGAGAAAAAACTCGCACTGCGCATCTAGAGTAGGTACTTACATTGACAAGATTACTTGGTACCACGTGCTACATGTCTTATAAATCTTCGAAAATATTGAAATAACTTGCAAATATGCCTGGTAGGCAGTCGTCCCATTTTTTTGACTCGTGCCTATTGGTCTCTAAAAAGGGAGAAGAGATCTATTAACCACGTAAAAGTATTCACCCATATTGCCACTTTCGACACTTTATCCTAACTCTTTGCTGCGTCATGTAAATTTCTTTAAAAAAAAAATGTGTGCGTGTACTTGTGTACAGTGAAACTTCTTTATGACCTTATTTTTCGAAAAATTATTTACTAAATGCAACTTTACAGAAATTGGTTAAATAAAGTTAAATTAGATAAAGTTTAACATAAGGCTTTTATTATCATAGACATGAATACAAATAATACAATTATTTCATTTTTTATTTTAAAGAATATTAGTAACCGAAATTACTAATATTCCCCCTAACCCCTCCAGCTAAGCTAAATTGCTTGTGTTAGGAGTGGGTTCATGTCACATTTTACCTTATTACTACTAAGATTATTACAGCATTTCATTAAAGTACAAAACAGTCGTATTAGTTAATAATAACTAGTTTTAATGGAATTATATACATTGACCGATAGTTAAAATCAAAAACTTAGGTTAACCTTAAATAACTTGAAAAAATTAATACCATAATCACACCCACGTGTTATAAAAAGAGATATAATTACTTACTTTTGTTTTGAAATTCACTGGAATTTGAATTAAAATAAACCCTTTGATTTTGCTGATCACTATTAATCGAATAAATCAACTTTTTTTTAAAAGATGGCGCGTGACGAAAAATTGTGACGGTATTTTTTTTTCCAACGCTGCTAAAGAAATTTCACTTCAAAAACCAAAAACACCTTGCCCGACTCGGCGATCGAACTCAGGACCTTATGCGCAGCAGTCACATTCGCTACCGCTATTTCACCAAGGCCGTCTTAATGAACGTCAAATTAAGTACGATCCAAAGAAAATTATTTTTAGCCGACTTCAACAAAGATATAAGCACCCACTTTTCTTAAGTGCTGGCAACCTCAACACAAATTTATTTATTTCATAGTTTCTAAATTTATTTCCTTTTAAATTATATTTTAACTATCTCAAATTGAAAAAGAAATCTATTTCATATTATTTTCACCTAAAACAGTTTCGCATTGGTGTTGATAGCTAAAATAAAATAAAAATAAAAATCTTGAAGGAGCCACTTTATATATATATAATCACATAGAGAATTGATTGCTTCGATGGCACACAGGGACGTGAATCACCTATCAGCTTTTACTATAATGTTTTCCTTAATAGAAACACGTAGTCTGCCAGTAATCGATACAGTAACAGAAACGAAAATGTAGGTACCGATATGAACCCGCATTGATGTCGATAAATGCATTTCATTAAACAAATTGTGCTCAAAAAGCAAATAAACCTTTCAATATGGATTTTATGACTTGTTTTGATGAGGTAATGTAATAAATGCAGAGTATCGCGTAGATTTAACTGTATATTGAAAGATGGCTGGTTTATGGTGCCGCTTGGAAACCAGTCAATGGGCTTGTAAATTGATAATATAATCCATCTATCAAAGCTGTAATTGTCAGCTGCTAAATATAGATTGTCTTGTGTATAGGGGGAAAATATTACCTTTACATTGATTGAGGATACCAACTATCCTGGTTGAGGTTCCTTTTTGCTACTCAAACAGGTAATCCGATCTTTCTGTAGTGACGTAAATCTGTGCTTAACTCTACCAACACCAGTTTGTTTTTATTGATATAATATAGTTTAAATAACATTATTAGTGATATCTCTCGAGTGATTGACGAAAATTGACTGTATTTTTAGTTATAAATAGTAACCATTTTTAAAACTTTAATGATAATTATTGTATGGAGCTATTATTCACATCTTATTCTTATTATATTTAGTCTTACAGTATCTGTTTCCACGGAAATACATAAAACATTGGGAATGTCTAGTATGTTTATAATTTACATTTTCTTGAAGTTATGACTTGACTATGTCCGCAACGTGCAAATTATAGTCTATAATAATAAATAACGAGCAAGCTTCAAACCTAATTCTATTAACTATTTTGATATGTCAAGATCACACATGTATGTCATCGCAATAAGAGCGTTAGTCTCGATTGCATCTGAAGCCTGCATTTAGGAACTCAGGTGTATTCTGCTACTCTTTCTCTTGGCTTGGCTTATCTTTAACGGGAGCGTCTATTATCTATGGTGCCCCAACTCAGAGAGTAAAGCATGTGACAAAGCCTTGTCCACTAGGTGAGGTTGGCTTACTCCATATAGATAATGTACTAAAATGTAAATGTAATAGATCATAATATATAATGTAACTCTCGTTAGGAATAACAAGTGGATGGACGACCGAGCCATCATTGAATGAGTTCCTAGCTCTAGCGGTCTTGAATACCTTTAATTTCTTTGTTAGATAAGTAAGTTACCTGTAAGTTTAAATTAAATAATCTTAATATCTCACTATCAGAACATCATTATTTTCATACAAGCACACGGTCCCTCTGACAATAATATAAGCCGTTACGGACACTGTTGGTGACGAATTCGTCATCAATAGAATTACAGCACTGCAAGTGGTGATTTTTGTCTGCGGTTTCCTATTATATAGCTAGTGACAGATGGTTACAATCACAGAGACGCTGATGAGACCATAGTCAGTCACCATAAGAACATTTTTTTTTGTTATGGAAGTCCGCTAGAATATAATATGCTAGCGAGACCCCCCTTGTGTACCCGTGCATTAGGTCCGCACGGTCCTTTTTAGGGTTCCGTTGCCAAATGGCAAAAATCGGTACCCTTATAGATTCGTCATGTCTGTCTGTCTGTCAGCCGTATGTCACAGCCACTTTTTTCCGAAACTAGGAACTATGCTGTTGAAACTTGGTAAGTAGATGTATTCTGTGAACAGCATTAAGATTTTCACACAAAAATTGAAAAAAAAACATTAAATTTTGGGGGCTCCCCATACTTAGAATCAAATATTTTATTTCATCAAACCCATACGTGTGTGGTAGGTATGGATCGGTCTTAAAAAATAATATTGAGGTTACTAATATCATTTTTCTCTAAACTGAGTAGTTTGCGCGAGAGATACTTCCAAAGTTGTAAAATGTGTCCCCCCCCCCTGTAACTTCTAAACTAAGAGAATGTTAAAGCTAAAAAAAATATATGATGTACATTACCATGTAAACTTCCACCGAAAATTGGTTTCAACGAGATCTGGTAAGTAGTTTTTTTTAATACGTCATGAATCGTAAAACGCAATTTACCTTTCATTCAATCAACTCAAATATAAAATTTTAGAAAAGCATTATTAATATTTTTTTTAATTAATATTCTACGACATTCTACACAGCGCTTTCTAGACCCAAAGTAAGCATAGTTTAACTAGCTTGTGTTATGGGTTCCAGAATGCGGATAAACATACTTATATACTTTTTTTTGTAAATACATACATTTTTATACATAGAAACACCCAGACCAATGCAAATAGACATATTCATGCATACAAATATTTGCACTGGGCGGGAATCGAACCCGCGCCCCCTGTCTTAGCAGTCGAATGCACTACCGCTACGCCACAGAGGCCGTCAATTATGTTACTTGCTGCTACGGAACCCTAAATGGGCGAGTCCGACTCGCACTTGCCCGCTTTTTTCTGAATAGTTTGCGTGAGAGACACTCCCAAAGTGATAAAATGTGTGTGTGTCCCTGTAACTTTTAAAATAAGTGAATGATAAAACTAAAAAAAATATATGATGTACATTACCATGTAAACTTCCACTGAAAATTGGTTTGAACGAGATCTAGTAAGACGTTTTTTTTAATACGTCATAAATCGTAATCGACTGGTGGTAGAAATTTGATGACACAAATGACTGGTGGTAAAAATTTGATGACACAAATTTGTCACAAAATTCGGCCGGGTAGGTACCACCGTGCACGATTGCGAATAGACCCTCCATAGTAATCCAATTTCGGTTTGATTGCGTTCAGAGGTCAGCAAGTGCATAGCCGGGCAGGGGAATTGTGGTCGCAGCACTAGTGGGACCGGTGGGTGTCAAGCGGTGCTGCGACGACAATCCTCTTCTGATGAGGCCGTCAAGCTGAGTGCCACCATTGTTGACATGATACTTGTATGTAATGGTGACCCTTTTTCCTGAGACTTTACATTCAGCTTACCATCAGGCGAGGTGAAGTCAAATTGACGTGTCCTGAATATAAAAGAAAAAAAAACGCAATTTACCTTTCATTCAATCAACTCAAATATAAAATTTAAGAAAAGTATTATTATGTTACTTGCTAAAATGTACGTGTGTCCTAGTAATGTAGTGTAGCTGTTGGTGTGTAGCATATATAACTATATATATTTATATAACTATTTATATAAATATATTATTATTATATATATTATTTTAGTTTCTGGTTGTAAATTGTGTCCTAATACTTGTATTGTGTAGTGATATTTTGTTGTGTATTGGATAGTATTTTTGTGTCTTAGTGTATTTATTTTTCTTTATTGAGTTGCCATAAATGTTTTGATTTAGGAAGTACAAGTTTGGTTTTTTATGGTTTTAAATTAAATAATTTATTTATTTCTGTTACTTTATCTTTCTATTTGAATGTTACAATGCATAGTTTTAAAATATCAATATAGTATATCAAATTATATTAAAAGCCTAAAGATAATTTATTTATGATTCAATTTTGTACTTAAATTTGTTAACTTGTACTCCTATGGAGTGCGGCGCGAAGGTTGGATGGCTCTAGCAATAGGCTACAGCAGCTGGAGCCATCGCGTCCCACTTCCTCCTAATGGGACATTCGCTAGAGAACGCATTATGCTGTACGAGCGGCAGTTTAGCACGTGCCCAGTCAAGTGCTCTGGTGCGTTTGTCTTGGGGCATTCCTTCTGGAGGTGCTTAGTCCCGCATCCGATGCATAGGTCACTGGGTGCTGCATAGGTTTGTTTCTGTGAACATAGTGTCGGAAATTAATAATTGAATTGAATGCACAGGGAAAATGTAACGATAGCAAAATTGTAGTTAATTAACGGACTGCTGAGACGAGTCGAGTCTCGAGTTCGATCCCCAGTCGCCCCGGGCACACACCACTGACTTTCCGTAGTTACGTGTGCATTAATAAATGTTGATCATCGCTCGCTTAATAATGTGCCCGGTGGATGGCAATAGGCTCGCACCCTATTACATAGGGTTTTTAACATAACTGGCGAATCGTGGGTGTGTAATATACCTCTGCCTACCCCTTCGGGGATATAGGCGTGAAGTTATGTTATGTTTATTAAAGCAAGCAAATAAAAGCTTTTATAGCTCGAGAAAGATTTTTCCGATATGTCACCCCGCTTCTTCACCTTGTGAACAGATTGGACATTCTTTACTTGACAGTTTCATTTGTCCCATTAGGGAACAGATGAATTTTTTTGTATCTGTTTGTTCCCCATAGAATTTAATCTATTATTTCTTGAAAGTAATGCCACGCGTTATAAGTAGCTTACAAGAAATGAAATAGGTTATTAGGTTTATAATTATACATTTTTTTTGTTTTCCTCTTAGTGTGCATTTTTTACGGCTATTCCCACGGCTACCGCACAGCCAGGCAGTGGGAGTAGTCATGTCGAACTCGAACCGACCAAAACTGCATGCCGCGCGCCATCTCGGGTGACCCCGGCTGACATTGGACCATCCACGGGTTTGAGAAGGCCCCCTGTGCTTTTACTAGCAATTAATTAAAAATATGAGACATTCACGAAATCCAGCTGATAAGGTAACCGACATAAGATAATTCTAAGGTCTAACGAAGATTACCCGATTAAATTACGATACGATTAAATGAAGCTGATTCAAAAAATGTAATCACACTATGTAAATAGAAAATACTGCTTCCGGGCTGTTTGGCCGTGGTCCATCGGAAACTTGTGTTCCAGACGTTTCGTCGATCACTGCGGACGATTTTCAAGCCCACGACGCAGTTACGTAATCTTCACCGTTCAGTCAAGGACCCTCGTGACCCACTATCTTCGGCTGGAGTTTACCGAATCCCCTGCTCGTGTGGCTCGGTATACGTGGGCACTACTCAAAGAAGCGTCAAGACCCGCCTTTCAGAACATGAACGAAATTGCCGCCTCGGCCACTTCGACAAGTCAGCGGTTGCGGAACACACCCAGGAGAATGGTAATCATACCATCAAATTTCAGAACACGAAGGTTCTAGCCACCACTTCACAATTCTTCCCACGGCTATGTCGAGAAGCCATCGAAATATTCAAGCATCCCAATAATTTTAATAGAAAAAACGAAGGTTTTCATCTCCAAAAAGATTGGTATCCAGCACTGAGAGCCGCGCGTCATCACAATTCAAACATGACGAAGCCGCCACCATCCCCGGTATCCCCCTTGCTTAGCCTCGACCAATCAGTATCGAGCGCATCGGTTGCGCAGCTCTCAACCAATCAGGAGCGATCACGTTGTTTAGCCCCTCCCATTGCACCTATAAATACGCCAGTGACTCGGGCCTTTACATCAGTCGCACCGAGTTCGCCGCCGAGGAAGGTTCTCCGCACTCGACGGCGTCCCGACGTGTACCACTGAAGATGTCGACCGCAGTGATCGACGAAACGTCTGGAACACAAGTTTCCGATGGACCACGGCCAAACAGCCCGGAAGCAGTATATTCTACATGCAACGCCGGCCGTGAAAGTCTTAAGATTTATACACTATGTAAACTTAATTACTTTACAGAGTTAACATAAACCCTAGGCATGTCCAGATCGGGTACGGCGTAGTTGCGACGGTAAGACTCATCATGGAGGACCGCAAAGGTAACACGAGAGCATCTTGTATCGACTGAAGCAGGTTATCTCTGGGAAAGGGTGCTTCAGGGACCACCTGTGTCGGATCAGGAAGGAGCCAACGTCTGAGTGCCATCACTGTGATGCAAGCAAGGACTCAGGGCTGCATACGCTGGCGCATTGCCCGGCGTGTGAGGTGCCAAGGTAGGCCCTCGTGGCAGCCCTCGGAGTGGGAGTCCTCCCACACGGCGTCACCCTAGCAGCAGCAGGTTGGAGTGGCAGCGCGTTGCGCTTCCCCCCTTTTGCCGGGTGCAAGACGGGGACACCGTGGTTACCAAACCTGTGGGGACCATTTCGAAACCGGAGTTGGCCCTGGGTCAGCCGAGGTGCGAGGGAAATACCGTATGTGCCACTTTACACCCGGCTGAACGGCATCTGAACGTCCGAGACAGGGTGCGATTATAGTCGGTTCGAGTCCAACTTCGCCTCCGCTGGCCGGATGGAACCAGAGGGGATTTGCGCACTAAAAAAAATGGCATGTCGGATCAGCTCCTCCCTCAAATATTATAATATTGTGACTTAAAATAGTTCTATTGACATTGTGGACCCAGGTTCATAAGGGAAAAATTGTAAAACATAAATGTCAAATAATAGCCGAGTTCAATATTAAGAATTTGTGTCGTTGTCGTCGTCGTCGGAGATCTATATGGGTTCCAAGTTCTGTGTTGAAAATCCTAAGAACTAAAAAACTTTAGTGCTACCACAATATTTTCTACTTGATAGGTAAAATATGCATTCTTTAGTTTTAACAGATTTATTACAAAATTCAGTTATTTCACTTGGGATGTAATTCAACATTCAAATTCAATATAAAAATGCCAGCTTTTAAACTTTAATATATCAATAACTATTTAAGCAAAATGATATTGTCGGAAGTTTACGCGAATGTGTCACATTAAAATAAAACTATTTTTAACGGATCCTATCGCGGTTTATTTGATGTTATTTTATATTTTACATTGATCCCGATGACTTGACGTAATAAATAAATCGCGATAGAATCCGTTAAAATAGTTTTATTTCAATATTTAAGCAAAATTTATGTAATTTTGGATTCTAGATGCTAAGCTAAGAGGCTTTAATAGATTCCCATGGGTTACGGGAATGGCACCAAATTAGACACGGGCTGAGCCGAGGGCAATAGCTAGTTATTAATAATTTTCAGATTTTATCCTTTGTATATGCCTCGAAGTCTACCTTGATGCCAAATATCAAGTTTCTAGGTCATTTGGAAATGGGTAAGGCTTTTGATCTGTAAGTCAGTGAGTCAGTCATAACAATGCCGGTTTCAAAAAATTAATATATCAATAACTATTTGAGCAATATTTATGATTTTTTTAATTATAGATAAGCTAAGAGGCTTCAATAAATATGCCAAACTTCATATATATATATATATATATATATATATATATTAAATAGTTTTCGAGTAGTAAAGGGGTCAGAAGTGGTTCGTGTAAATTTACACATGGCTGCTGCGTAACCAATTCCTTTTTATTTGAACTCGGCTGGATACGCTGCCGTGTTCCTAGATTTAGATTGCCTTTAACTGAAGACTAAATTACTTATAACCTGGATGTTATATTTTTTATTTTACGTTACCTATTTTAAAATATCAATTAGTTCTCATTTGTTATTAGAATAATTATTCAACTACCATGATCAACTACAATAATATTTGTATGCTATCGCTACCAGTTTCACAGATTTTCCTTTCCATGCGTTTGAGGCCCTGGCGTGTGCAGGCTAACGGTATCGCTCACGTGTCTCCGCAAAGCCATCGACCCTCAGCGGCCTCCGCGCAATACACCCTTACACCAGGCAACAGGCTATAAAACACAAGCACACCGCATAGTAAACTAAATTCTAAGTATAAAACCAGAAAATCCATTTTACCTTGCAACAAACTTATAAAATAAGTTGTTGATTTCATTCATAATACAAGGCGCTTCAATTGATCGCTCGAACATAAATGGTCATATAGCTGATTATAAAGTGTATTGTTCTCGCTATAACGTCTATATTGCAATGAAGTACCGTCGGGTCTTATAATAATCTATTTATTCATACATTTGTGTACTTCATGTATTATTTAGAGAATATAACAAGCTAATGAAAACAATAAGAAGGTATTTGTGAAATTTCCACCATATTATTTATTATGACGTAAGGGAAAACTCTAGACAACGCATTAAGTTTAAGGCTTTTGGCACATTGACAATTTAAAAAAATAATGCGCATTATGAATGTGAGACTCCCCGTCTCCTATGGCCTGTTAATAGGGTGTCAGCAGTCTTAAGGATTATTCTTTAAAGAGATTTTCTTCCTCGTCGTCCCTACGTGATGCCGTGCAGGGTTACGAGTGGATTTGATGGGAAGGTGAATCAAAATCATCCGCCCCATCTGGGTGATCTTTTATAGATACCAACTGGCAATGCTCGAATTTTACACATGGCGATAGTAAACGAAGATATTATCTCGTATACTTATTTTCACGGAAGCATCAAAACAAGATTAATATATGCCATTGCTTCTTCATGTCAACACTGCGTAACAGACGTTAGTAAAAATAGAATATTATATGCTGGAAATCAGTCGTGATTTACCATATTGCTAGAACATATTCAGATTTATCAGTTTCAATTTATTTACTATTGATCGTTGATATTTTGTTATAAATGATATAAATAAATCGTAGTAATTTTCTTGTCTCTACAAGTTATGAGGTGGTTAAGTTTTCATAATATTGTTACCTATTGTTGCCAACATTAGGATTTTTTTGAAAAAGCTAAGATGGTCCGCCATCTAAAAGTGACAACAAATCTTAATTGTTTTTATATATTATATATCTTCCTTAATGAGAACTAATCCTTATTCATACATGTACACGTGAAAAGCAACGTAGAACAGCACGTGACCTTAAAACAGTCAGAAAACATTAGAGAACATATCAAAGAATGCTTAATTTAAACCTATATAACAATAAAGGGGACTTATTAACATAAAGTCACGTGAAGAAGTTGTGTCGAGAGAAATGAAAATTGCATGATAATAGATTGTGTAGATAATGTTTACCGGCGTCCCCACTGCCTTACACGTGACCATTTAGTTTTATTTTTTATTCTGTGCAACATTGTGAAAATATATATTAGGGTCGCAGTTATCGGGTGTTTCGTTAGGCGATGGGAATGCGGGTGTCTGGGTCTGTTGCTGGGCGAAATATACCTTTACAATTTACATAATTATACTGAGTATAAATTTATATTTTGGTATGACATGATGGACACGTAAGCCGAGACGGCAAACATCAAGACATAAATTTTACCAAGCGGTTGTAGGAATTATGTTTGCACAGGTGATTTTCACGCACGGCACGGGAAACCATGTCTTAATATAAGTGTATGCAAGGTTCAGAAGTATACTTTTACTTTATATGCACATCAAGTAACAGTATATTTCTGAACCTTGTATACTCCAAACTGGATTAATTCAAATGGTGTACGAGTTCATCGCACAGTAATTTTATGTAATAAACGCGTAAGCATTTTTATATTGTAGCTGTGAAATACATTATTATTTAGTTCTCAAATTGCCGCACTAGTGTTCACACGTAGGTTTTCTGTAGCAATTAAACGTTTTCAAATACGTCCCGCATAGCATTTAACCTCGTGCATCTTATGATACAAGCAGACAAAGTGCTGGTACATTTGGTCCTTCAGCCTTCAAGTGTTTGTGTTTCTGTTTTCTCGTGTGGTAGCGAATCGGTTCCGTTGGCCTCCCACAAGCGGTTCTCACCGACGAGAGTTGAGACGTGGGCATTTACTTCTCGGGGACGCGGGGGCATCGTACACCCGAAACAAGCGACGTGAGGAAACAGTCCTCTCCAGCATCAACGCATTTATCAAGAAGTGCAACAACAAGGTTTCACTAGAAGTGCTATAGCAACAAGAGCTATGCGGGTACTGCAGCAATCAATGCGTCCACGACCTGTACTATGCAAAAAGGCTAACTCAGGTACAAGTAGGCATATCAAGTAATAACTAGCTACCAAAAATAGCAAGATAGTCGATATCATCAAGAATCAAGCACTGTGCGGCAATTTGAACTCAAACAGTCTCCAAGGGCACAGATCAGAAAGTGCAAAAGAAGTGCACCTGATCTTTTTGTATATTTCTCCAATATCACAATGGAAGAATTACTACAAAAGCAGCAGCCTGCCATCAATGGCATCCAACATACTTTGACTTATTTCAACAAAGATAGCAAGAAACGTGGGACAACCCACTTCATCGAGAAAGAAGTGACAACTCTTGACAGCTTTTGACTCGAGTTTCAGAATAAACAGGACAAGTCGTTTGTCTTCTACGGAGTCAGCTCGCTACAAACAAGACGCAATACAAAAATCTACCTTTTGTGCTAGTTACAGGCATCTCAGATTAACTCAAGCTTCAAAAATATTTTAATTTCTTATTCAGTATAATTTCCTACTCCAAGGTCATATAAACACTAAGTAATGCAACAGGCAGCAAAATACATCTTTACACGAGGCGTTCTCCGATGACAGCCCGTCATCGAACATTCCTGTCCTTACGCAAGAACCAAGTCAAGCAACTCACGCGGCAGACCTAAAGGCTGCGTCGCCACTGCTATAATTATTGCAACTACAACAATAATTACACACTATTCGAACATTTTAGGAAATTGAAGACATTGGCCGATGGATCGATTTATACGAGTCTACCACAATAAGGTTGGAAGACAGCAGATATAAGTTTCGATTGCCACTCATGTCCAATTTAAGCAGCATCATTGCAGATTCAAAAATAAGGCAGTAGCAGAGTTTTGAGACATGAAACCATGAAAACAGCACATAGTAACAAAACTGTCCAATTCTATTGGACATAACAATAGAAATGTACACCTATGTGATGATGCAACAGCTACGTCACTTTGATTTCTTCATATGCAATGCATCGAAAAATAAATCCGTTGGTGTGTTATTTATATGAGACAAAGATCTAAAAAGGTGCCACCTTTGATGGGTGACATTCCGGCAGAAAGATTTAACCCATCTCGTCCGTTTGTGTACACGAGAATCCATTTTACCGGATATGTCCTTATAAAGGCCAACAAGGATTGGATGTCAAGACTTCAAACTTATAATCAGCTCAGGACGTAGCATTCATTCATACATGACGATAATCATAAACGCCGACGAATGCCAGCAAGACGAAACAGAGGGATACCTGGACGTTCATGGTCCACGCAAATTTCGCGTACGCGAGGCACGTTCCCTAGCTTTTAGAATATTTTTGCTTCTATTATACCATTTCGTAGATAAATCATGTTACCAATAGTGCATTTTATGTACGAGTTCATCGCACAGTAATTTTATGTAATAAACGCGTAAGCATTTTTATATTGTAGCTGTGAAATACATTATTATTTAGTTCTCAAAATGCCGCACTAGTGTTCACACGTAGGTTTTCTGTAGCAATTAAACGTTTTCAAATACGTCCCGCATAGCATTTAACCTCATGCAACTTATGGTACAAGCAGACAAAGTGCTCGTACAATTGGCTTGCATTGTTTTACATGTAACACTTTATGTCAGATTTTGATATAATTTGAGTGTATTGTATACTGCTTAACAGCTGGAGCTAAATGGCTAAAAAGTTCTGGTCACAACATTTGCGAAAACATTTTGAGGTAATTAGTCATTATGGTATTTGAGCTAATGACTTGCACTAATTTGAACTATATGACTTTATAATAGCTCTATTATGATTTTTTCTTCTTAGTCGTACACACTTGGCGGAGTAGTCGTGGTCATGGATCGTCTAATAAGTTGGGAGCGGCTTTTGCGAGATTTTTCCATCTCTCTCTGTTTGTGGCAGTGCGTGTACACTCAGTAAGGGAACACTTTGTTGAGGAACTTAATAAGGTCTGTTCATCTTGTTGGTGATCGGCCACTAGAAAGCTGACTCTCCACCATTTCCTGTAACACCAACCGTTTCAAAATTTCGTGTGAAGTTTTACCCTGGACAACATTTAAAAATTATTATAGTCAACAAAATCAGAATTAAATTCGACAAAAACCCAAATAACAGGTCATCATTGACATTGGCTTCGATGTTCAAATAAAATTACAATTGGTCGCCTCATTGCCTAGTTTTGGAGGTAAAAGGTGCAAATTAAAAATTAAAATAATGTTTAACTTAGAATTTCTAATTTGTGATATAAATATCTGCAACACTTTCGACTCATGTGTATCACGTGTAACTGTCAAAAGTCCTTGATGCGCGTGACATTGGCTTTAATATTCAAATAAAATTAGTTACGTCATCGCTTTATATTGAGGAAAAAGGTAGGATTAAAATTTTAAACAACGATAAACTTAGAATTTCTAATTTGTGAAAATCTGCAACAGTTTCGACTCACGTGGATCACGTGTAGCTCTCGTCGCGCATAGGGATGTCAAATATAACAATTTAAATGTCACTGTATTTTACTATCAAAGTAAGCTTAAAAGTTTCCACTGATTTATAAACTCACTGCCTCGTACTTCGGCGGCGTAAGTTTCCCAAAAAAAAAACGACTAAGAGAACAAGTTCAATTAGCAGAATTCACAAAAAGTTCTTATTTATTGCTGCACACACATATTTTAGTAGCCTATATACGATTTACATTGCATATAGGATATTTTTATTAAATAATAGTTTCGAACAATGTTGACTTCCTCAGGAAGAAATTCCCATGAAAATAATTGTGCATTTAGTCGCCAAAGAGCTGTCACTGGGGCAATGGGTATGATGAATGTATCAAATACCAATGCTAAGCGGCCTCGCCTGGTGGGGTCGGGTTTTATCCCGCGACGGTGAGTTGGCAGGCGTGTGTAGGACACACACCTCCATCTTGGCCTTCTTCTGTAAGGACAGCGAGTCGGCCAACTGCCGTCCACCGGCCCCGATCATGGAGGTCGGTAGTCCCGGGCGTAGACGAGTCTGCGGCGTCCCCACCGCAGACTGCGGTACTTGTGGGGCAGGGTTCTTTCCCGCTCCCTCTCCATGGGACCGACCCTTTTTTTTTTGTTTTTACATGCGGAAATCCCTTCGGATACCCCCCCGCTAGCCAGCGGGGGTGGTTATGTCGTGTCTCGACTAAAACCGCACGGTGTCCTCCCCAAGTGTCCGTTGCCGGGCACCCCGGGTAAGCTCTCGAAAGGATAACCCCAGGGTTGCCGGCGGACTTTGGCCGCCACCGCGGCCTCGCCTGGTGGGGTCAGGTTTTATCCCGCTTCGGTGAGTTGGCACGCGTGTGTAGGGCACACACGACACGCAATAAAATGTTATTATCATTATAGATATATATAATGAAAATATTTTAACGATCTCATTTGTATTGAATTGCTTTAATTTTTAATTAAAACAATTTTTTTATTGATTTATTGCTGTCAAAGTAATTTATCTCTATGTAGTTTATTTTTTAATTCTCATAAAATATCAATTATATTCCTATTGATTTATGTCATATACCGTGTGAATAGTTGAAAATCTGCTAATGAACGATTAATCGTATTTTAGATACAGTTTTATCTTGATTAACAAACTAAACTAGTTTAGTATACTCTGCTCCAACTTATAATTGATTTGTGGTCATCGTAGAGATTGGGCTCAAAACAGGACAATTGACTTAGCTCGCAGCGAGTCTACTAGCAATATCGAATCGTAGGCAAGACTTCCTATATGGGTATTCTGAAACGTTAGTCTATAATCAAATATTAAAATAGCATGACGCAAATGTATGCCTTAGCAGTGATATAATAATGAAAAGCTGCTACATAATTCTGTACTCGTCATTTCCTTTGGATATCAACCCTGTTCCTCCAAGCCATATATTATGATCGTAAAATACTAATCCCTCTAAACGCCAAACGGTTGATACAACAGTCTGGATTGTCAAACATAAACATGCTCGCTTTTGCCACTGCTTTAATTGGCAATGTTCGCATAACCATACAATCGTTGAGTGTGACATCTTATACTAAACCACGTAAAATAGTTTGAAGTTGTAAGATTAAGAGGCGGCATAGAAGAAGTGCTCGGTTGATGGCAATGAGCCATCAACAGAGCACTTCTTCATATGCTGTATAATTACTTTTAATAGAAGAATGCTCTATCTTTAAGTAACCTTTTACGACATCTATAGGAACAGATGGTAACTCATCGGGACCCGCTAACTTAACATTATCTACTCTGAGTTGCAGTCCTAGAAAACATCTCTAATAAGACTTCATCCTCATAATCACAACGTTAGTCCCGATTGTATCCAAAGCTTGTACATTAAAGCACGTGGTCTGCACTCCTACTCATTCTCTTGATTTGACTTATCATGGCTTTTGCGGAAGTGACTGCTATCTAACCTCCTAACCCCGAGAGGAAAGTCTGCGCAATCAGCAGGTGTAACGGCTTGAAGGTATGATTGGCAAGGCGACCGAAGATCTTAGTAGGGCCCATACACCCATCTATAATGAGACTTGTAAAGTGTAATTAGAATTATCTCTAGCTTGACCAATGCATAAGTGGTTTCTATGGATATGACAATTACGGTATCAGTTTATAATATTCACCTACAGGCATCACTAATGCATGCTTAGGTAAAAATTGACTTGCAGAGTGTATTAGAAACGCGACGATGGAAATACAGCAGACTAACATGTGACAAACGAATGTTATAACATCACAAAAATATTTTGTTACCTAAATTCATGTAGATTCTATTTATATTGATTTCGCTTTTCAACCGATATAGCAACAAACAAGGTATTCTTGCGACACTTGGTCTACGTGTACCTATGCCGTACGTGTTAGGCAGAACATCGTGCACTTTCCATATGTTTTAGTTTGAGGTTCCAAATTCTTCAGTTGTTCATAGCATACAATGATTACACTTTCATTTATAATATTAACTGTATAGTGTAGACTCTAATAGGTATACTGAAAACTATGTTTATGCAAGTTATAGCTTATTGATGCTGTTACGCAAGCGATTATTGAGAAATAACATATAAATATATATTATAAATATGAGGAATTGATAGATGGTCAAACCGATATTTATGGAATGAATAGAGAGTATTTCGGGACCGCATGATATACGGACGAAAGACGCAGCATCGAAAGACATAGCATTTAATGCTATGCTATACCACGAATTTACTTCGAATTTCTTTCTGGTGCTACATCAATACATATGTAGTTTAAAAAGTTCAAAGGTAGATAGTTTCTATCTGATTAAAGTCACAAGTTTACATTTTACCGTTTACTTCAGAAAAACAGTATTTTTCTACTGACGATTTAAAGCCACAAAAATACAACACTTCTATTGTTAGTAAAAATATTACCTTGAAATAGTTGATTCACGCATAAAAATAAACCTACTTAGATATATGAGGGCATAAAAAACTTTGTTCTCTTATACGAGTACAATCGATAGTGAGTGTTGTCTGATATAATCATTGTAGGTTAATAATATCATAGCAGTACCTAACATTTTTTTATACTCAAGTGCTAATCTATATACAGACATTTCAAACAAAGCATTGTGATGTGATCGACATGATTCATTTCTTGAATAAAAACACTCTTCTCGTGATTAATATTAGTTTTGTATTTAAAATAATAAATACATAAAGTTAAACTCTTTAAGAACGATAAATTAAAAGATTGTTTTGAAATTATTATCTACTTAATACATTTAAGTGCGATTAAGATTTTCTGCTGAAAATTTAAGATTACATTTAATCATTTATTTTTGATTATTATGTCTAAAGTTCATTAAATAGTTTGAAGATGGACATAATTACTGCAGCAGGGCTCGAATTACGGTGAAAATAGTCCGCCCTGAAATGTACTGTTTGATAAGTAGCCAGCATATAACGTCTATATTTTTTATTGTGTTACTTAGAAGTAATATCCTTTCACAGTTGGATCAATTTGTAGACCTGATTATTTGATAATAATTTGAACTTAATGCCTCTACACTTTCCTGAGATAGGCTAAAATTGATTGATAGAAATAAGTTCTGTGATGTCGTTAGCTACATATTTACGGTATACGGACTTTAAAGCTGGCTAAATGTCATGATTCTAGCTCAATGGGAAGTTTAGTACCCTATAGGTTTTGATTCCCTTGCGATTGTCGAAATATGCTGCATAAACATTTATCTCTTTTGATTTGACTTACAATTTAGTTTTTAGTGTTCCGTACCCAAAAGATAAAACGGGACCATATTACTAAGACTCCGCTAGCTGTCCGTCTGTCATCAGGCTGTATCTCATGAACCGCGTTAGCTAGACAGTTGAAATGTTCGTAGATAATGTATTTCTATTGCCGCTATAACAACAAATACTAAAAACAGAATAAAACTGGGTCTGCAAGGCGAATCGCTGCTTGCAATGTTGAGCTGAGTGAGACATCGTGATTCTTGTTCAATAGATTTGACCGCTATTGCGGAATCAGATTTTGTAAATTTTGAACAGTGATCATTCCTCCGTGGCAAGTCCGATTTTGAAAATTCTTTTTGAAAGTCACAACTCTGGACATGCTTTCTGAGCGTGTTAAGTTTAGTCACAGTGTCTCGAGCGGTTATTATGTAATTCCATCTGGATTTTTTTTAACGGTGATCATTCCTCTGTGGTAGCATTAATTTTTTCAAAATATATCCATAAACCTTCCTCTGATTGACCTCTTTAATCATGCCAAATTTGGTTCTGATTGGATTAGTAGTTTAGGAGGAGACTTGTGACAAAGAAAATCCTGAAGTCTGGTATGAGGAGCTTTCGCTCGACTTCGTCTCACTCAGCTCAATAAATATTTAATGGGGCTCCCATACAACTAACGTGTTTTTATGACGTTTTTTTGCTCGATATTAATTATGGCAACAGGTAGACGCTTGAAATATTCACAGAATGTTTAGTTGTATATGTATTGACATTGAAAATAAAGAATTAAATTAAAATAAAATAAATATTTTAGGGGGGCTCCCGCCGCCGCAGACTTGTGTAAGCCCCGGTACCAACCTTCATGATCGGGGCCTGAGGACGGCAGTTGGCCGACTCGTCGTCCTTACAGAAGCAGCGTAAGACGGAGGCGTGTCGTGTGTGTCCTACACACGCCTGCAAGGTCACCGTCCGTCGCGGGATAAAACCCAACCCCACCAGGCAAGGCCGCGGTCGCGGCCAAAGTCCGCCGGTAACCCTGGGGTTATCCTTTCGAGTGCTTATCCGGGGTGCCCGGCAATGAACACTTGGGGAAGACACCGTGTGGTTTAAGCCCGACACGCCCACCCTATCGTTGGCACCAATGGGGTGAAGCCCGTGGGGGTTTCCACACGTTAAAAAAAAGAGGGCTCCCATACAATAAACATGTTTTTTCCCGTTTTGCCGTATAATGGTACGGAACCCTCCGTGCGCAAATCCGACTTGCACTTGGCCGGTTTATTCAACTCTGCAAGTGGTTGCAGGCTTGATTATTGGATATTACTTTCCACTTAAAACCTCCACGCATTCCTAAGTAAAAGGTCTTAACTGACAAACAGACAGACGGACCATGAAGTGATATTCCGCTTTGCGTGCAAATAGCCTTTCCAGGTAATGGGTCTGACGTCGAATGACCGTGTCAAAACTTACAAAGTTACCTACTTGATATGTAGCCCAGCTTCCAGCAGACATTTAATGAAGATAGGCCATATTAGGTAACCGCCAACTATTAGATGGGCCATGTGTCTATTGGTTGCCTTAATATTATAAAGAAACAAATTATCCCACGTGGTTTCGCCCGTGTCATTCTTAGATCCCCCGTGGTACCTATTTAACCCATACCTATATGCCCGTTATTTATTAATTTTACAACAATGTATAGAAATTTGCCCGATTTGTTGACGTATATGATTACTGCTCCTCTCCCCTGGATAGTAGCGTGGCCTATAGCCTTTCTCGATAAATAGGCTATCCAACACAAAAATAATTTTTCAATTCGTACCAGTAGATCCTGAGATTAGCGCGTTCAACCAACCAAACAAACAAACAAACTCATCCCCTTTATAAGATTAGTATAAAAACGAATGTATTACTGCAAGTGTACAACTTTCAAGTTTTTAAACAGAAACCATAACATAACTTTACGCCTGTATCCCCGATGGGGTAGGCAGAGGTGAATTACACCCACGTTTCGCCAATTATGTTTAGGTCCCAATGTAATAGGGGGCGAGCCTATTGCCATTTACTGGGCACATTACTAAGCGAGCGATAATCAACATTTTTAATACACACATAACTTCGAAAAGTCAGAAGTGTGTGCCCGGGGCGACTGGGCATCGAACTCCAGACCTCGTCTCAGCAGTCTGTTACGTACACCACTGGGCTATCGCCGCTTCTACGGAATAGGGTCGAAATCAATTTGGTAGTTCAGTCTTTAATGCAAAGGAATTCGTTGTTTTAAATGAGAATGATTTAATTTTAACAGTATGACATTGACTCCTTTATAATACGTCTTAATTTAAAAAAAATAACAATAATGATTCTAGACTACTACTACGACTAGTTTTTTGTCATGCCTTATTAATAATTTTAGGGTTGCCGCGATATCCAGAATATCTGCTAGTATATGTTTGACTGCCATCCTGTACTACTGATCTCTCGCTCCAAAGATTTATCCATACATTAAAACCATGATAATTATCGATATTAAAATTAATAGACCAAGACGCACAAAGGTAAGGTAAAGCCAACATAAGGCTTCACACGGTGCCACAGGTGCTACAGCCCCCATTCATCTCGGTCGTTCCCACGGCCGAGTTATATTCACTATTGTACATCCCCCGCAATCCATACACGCCATTCAAAAGGTTGGGGGTGAATCTTACACAGGTAGCTCTTACAAGGTGTTATAAGAAATACGTTATGACCGTTGAAGATACGTTACAGGCTACACAGAGTACACAGTTGTCCGTATCTTCACTATTCGGGTGTGTGTTGGGTAGTTAAAGGTATGTTTATGGTTCTTTTAAAACAATAGTTTGTAAGATCCTCTACTGAATAGGATCTAAATCAATGTGGTTGTTCAGTCTTTAATTCAAAGGAATTCGTTGTTTTAAATGAGAATGATTTAATTTTAACAGTATGACATTGACTCCTTTATAATACGTCTTAATAAAAAAAAATAAAAAAAATTGATTCTAGACTACTACTACGACTAGTTTTTTTACTCCACTGAAAATTACAATGCATAGGAGACAATAATATTACGTACAGGGATATGATATTTGTGCACTTATTATTCTAAACTTTGCGAGTAACTTTATTTTCTTGGTAGTAAGTAGTAAAGGTTATTGTTTTGAAGTAGGTATACTATGTATATATTTATGAAGTCTTTTGTTTTAATGTTTTAATACCTTTACCGTATAGAAAACTTTGAGTATTAAAGGTACCACACATTAGCTGGTGCTGCGGTTACGAGAGCTCTATATAGGAAACTGCACACTTCTTTGCCACCTTAGAGGAAAAAAAAAGGCAATAACCCAATGATGAGACGGCACGTTAAAAAGTAACTAGCACCTGGTAGGTATAATTAGGCATGAGTGATGAAAATTGTTTCATATATGAATATACATTGTTTCGTATTTTTAATTTTTTTAAATATAGATACAGTCGTTGCGGTAAGCTATTTCTGAAAATTTAACTAACTGTAACGGATCTCGGGGCTTTTTCTGATACTTACAGAAAAACGCATTTGTATTTTTAGATTTCACTTCGGATCTAACTGTGATGTTAACTGTATTAATTGTAATACACCTTACTATCAACAATACACGTGCGTGTAAAACTTATGATATACTTTAATTAATCATTACTTCAGCCACGTGCATGTTGTGCTGAAACCGGTAAATGATTTTATACAAATAAATTAAACAGTTTGCTTAAATATTCATATACATACTTATTAATATTAATTGTTTAAATTAGTAACTCTACTGACATTAACATTCCAGTGCGAGAGCTTGTATAAATGTATTCTAAGAATGAAATATATTTCAAAAGTACAAGGAAGTTTTTAACAATGGTACAATTGAAACGGAAGTAAATTGGAGCTAGCTAATGGCTGGGGCCATTGCAGCCTTTTTAGAAAATGTACGCACTTTTTATAGGTATACGGTCTGACCTGCAAATTGGGAACTATTAATATACACTATATTGTGTGGTAGTCGTAGGCCATGGACAAACTAATTCTTTTACAATAAAGATTTTTATTTTAGGAAGCTTAAATGTAAAAATGATTCTACTATACCTTTGAAGTTCGTATGATGGGGTAACGCAATTATCCTGTTAAAATAGTTTGTAGTAATGGTGAAATTTTATTATTACACTAGCGGTTGTAGCTTTTTTTTATTTTTTACGTGCGGAAGTCCCTCCTGCCCCTCGAGTTTCGCAGCGATTGTAGCTTGGGTTATGTTAAATGACCGTACTGAAAACAGTTTTTTTTGGGACGGTTTATCTGTTCTTTCGCGATGGATGCAAACACTACTGAACGAATTGTGATACGGATTTTTCTATTCCAAAGACCTTAGTCAGACTTAAAATCTGCCGTATGTTTGATTGCAATTGGTTAAAAAGAACCGGAGATATGACCGAAATACGAAAACCGACCTTCGCGAGGGTGGGCTCCACAGGGTCGGTTTCGGTTTCGGTCGGGCATCAGCTAGTTATATAAAACGTTTGTGTGCTTCTTCTACTTTATTTTCTTTTTTCTTTTGGTGGAAGAATTAACCTTCTCCCGTTGGCTTAAAGCCATCGAATGTCCTGTAGTCTTAGATTTTTTACGCAAAATCGTCAAATGACAACAAAAGTGCCTGTGTACAGACCGTGGTTGGATAAAAAGCTCGCGTAATGGATTTAAAATTATTTATGTCAATGTAACAAATATATCTACCAAAAAATTTCCGACAATATTTAGATACAGATCAGCATTCAATGAGCATAGCCTATATATTAAACTTATGATAAACTGTCTTCCGCCCTTAAAAAAAAAACTCTATAGGAAAGTATTTTTTAGATACAAGAGACATGAGCCCGGGAGAGATTTGGAACTCTCCCGGCCCGCAACACGCTCACCGCGCGTCGCAGGCGACTCAGACGCCGGAGGTTGCTCATCGACCTTCGTCGTCCATGAGCGCAGGGCTGGGGGTGGCAGGTGAGGCCGCCTGTCACCCCAGCAGAAGCAGGCCGGGGTGGCGGCGCGATAAGCGCCCCCACCCTTTCCCGAGGGGGCCATCTCGAAACCGGAGATGGCCCTGGGTCTGTCGGGGTGCGAAGGAAATGCCTTATGGGCCCCTTCAACCCCGGCGTCGGAAGACCCGAGACGGCGTGCAGTCCTAGTCGGTTCGAGCCCGACATTACCACCCCCGCTGCCCGGCGGGTGGTATCCGAGGGAATTTCGAACGGGAAAAAAAATACAAGAGACACAGGGATCATCATAATATTATACGTGATATTATGGTGATCGCTGTCTGTCTCTCCATTCTCTTCCGTATACGGCTCAATTTATTTAAGTATAGGAATCTTGTGGTACTTACATAATTACAGATCTTACTACATATTTTATTTTACTTGTGATTTACAATGATTGTTAAGGTTAAAATGTAACAAAAAATGCTTCGATTGAACTTTTGTCTTGATATTTAAATGTTATAGATTGGCATGTTAGTAGGTATGGCTTCATATAATAAAAAAAAATCCTATATTAAACGCTGGTACCTCATTACTCATGACAAGTCTACGCTTACATTAGCATGCGATTGTGAAGTCCTGGATGAAATTGCCTGCACTGGAAACATGACAGTAGCCGGCAATAGGCTCACCCTTAGGAGTCAATATTAGCGAATATAGTTGTAGGTAATACCTACACCTAAATGAACCTCTTCACAGCTATATAATGAAATTTACAAAGTTTACCAATACATCACCATGTCTAACCATAAGCTGCAAATTTTTATACAAGAGACTGTTTACAATCAAGAAACTTAGGCTATAAACATGACACTTAAAAGGTAGGTAAAAAATCTGCACATAAATACCCACAAGTCGCTGGGGCATAAATCCAACATGATAAGTTAAATATGATCCAACTTTAAGTGTTTACGCCTTATAAAACTTATATATCCATGTTGTGCTGCCAAAACGCAATAAATCCTAGTGTATCGTAAACTTTAATTCAATAATTACGGACATCATGACGCGGAAATCATGGAGTTGGTCGTGATATATAAAATGGGAATGATTCGCGTGGAACAATGGTACAGGTTATCGAACTGAAATAACATTTCGGTGAAGGCCCCTAGACTTCGAGGTCGTGCTTCGAAGTGATTTCATTCTAAATTTGAATAGTTTTATTACCCATATTGAGCTGGACTGTTATCCTAATTGAACTATGTAATGTCAAATATGCAGAATTCGTTTTCATCGGTTTTAGTAATGTATACATAAAGCATAAAGAACCTACTAGACCATTTAAAAAATATTTTTGTTGCAATCTCTGCAATATAGGCCTGCAAAAGGCGAAGGGGTAGGTGACGGTGAATGATATTAACATTTGACAAACTGTTTTCGGTTTTGTGTAATATGCACAATATCACGTCTTACCGTTAACGAAGCACTTTTTGTATGCACCTTGCTACTACTGCAATTTTTTTTGCAGAAAAGCTCAAAAATTATTTGCATACACGGGTATACACGGGTATTCCACCCGTAACTTTAAGTATAGCTCTGCTGCTCATTCACCCGGTCGGTAGTCCCGGGCGTAGACGAGTCTGCGGCGTCCTCGCCGAAGACTGCAGAACTCGGGGGGCATGGTTCTCTCCCGCTCCCTCTCCGCCGTCTCTTTCGCGTGCATAACCTGCTCGCAGAAGACGTGCCACTTGCTCCCGTCGGAGACCAAGACCCTCACCATGGTCTTCAACGAGAGAACGTCCACGCCCAGGACCGCAACGAGATCCCGGCGTTGACTCGCCCACGCAGGGCACTCCACCAACGTGTGGAGTGCCGTGTCTTCGCCGGAATCCTCGCAGTGCTGAAAGAAAGAAAGAAAGAAAGATCATTTATTCGCATGAAATATGGTGACAATTGGTTCTTAAATCTATAAAGTCCTTATCATATTTCGCCTATATTAGGCATGCAAATTTTTATTTATTCATTGTCAATTTATTTTTTAAATTTATTCATTATATTATCATTTGTAATTCTTAAATCATTAAAATTGAATGTCATAGATTATACACAAAAAAAATAAAAACTTAGTAAAATATGTCAATTGTTAATAAGTATGTCCTTCAATAACACATTTGTAATAAATATGTGTTAATCTAAATAATGTCCTATTTTGTGTCATTCATGAACTCATCTACCGTATAAAAACATTTGTCTGCTAACCACACATATAGTTTATTTTTAAATTTAGTTAGCGGCAGGTCTCTTATTTTATTTGGTAATTTGTTATATATATTAATTGCCATAGGGTAGCAGTTGGAATGATAATATGTGGGATTTATATTTGGCAGAACTTTTTTTTTTTTTTTACGTGCGGAAATCCCTTCGGATACCCCCCCGCCGGCCAGCGGGGGTGGTTATGTCGTGTCTCGACTAAAACCGCAAGGTGTCCTCCCCAAGTGTCCGTTGCCGGGCACCCCGGGTAAGCCCTCGAAAGGATAACCCCAGGGTTGCCGGCGGGCTTTGGCCTCGCCTGGTGGGGTCGGGTTTTATCCCGCTTCGGTGAGTTGGCAGGCGTGTGTAGGGCACACACGACACGCCTCCGCCACGGCCTGCTTCTGTAAGGACGGCGAGTCGGCCAACTGCCGTCCTCAGGCCCCGATCATGGAGGTCGGTAGTTCCGGGCGTAGATGAGTCTGCGGCGTCCTCGCCGCAGACTGCGAAACTCGGGGGGCAGGGTTCTCTCCCGCTCCCTCTCCGCCGTCTCTTTCGCGCGCATTCCCTGCTCGCAGAAAGGACGGCGGCGTGCCACTTGCTCCCGTCGGAGACCACGGCCCTCACCATGGTCTCCAACGAGAGAACGTCCACGCCCAGGACCGCAACGAGATCCCGGCGTTGACTCGCCCACGCAGGGCACTCCACCAACGTGTGGAGCGCCGTGTCTTCGCCAGGATCCTCGCAGTGCTGGCACTGCGGCGTTGTCTCCCGGTGGATGCGCCACAGATACTTCCCGAAGCACAAGTGTCCGGTAACCATCTGGCACATCCGGTAGGAGAGGTCCCCATGGTCCCTCTCCAACCACTCCTTCATGATCGGTCTCACCGCCGCAATGGTGGATTCCCCCCACCTTGGGTGCTCAAGTCGCACCCTCCATGTCTCCATGAGTTCCTGGCGGAGCAGGGACCGCTAAGCCCTGATTTCTCGGGGCTCCGGCCTATGGCCCTGCTCCAGCGCCTCCTTGCGCCACTGGTACAGCAGCGCAAGGGCTCTCGCTTCCAGGTCCCATGGAGGGGTCCCGGCTAGGAGACATGCCGCCTCGACGGAGATCGTGCGATACCCCCTGATGACTCTGACGGCCATCGCTTTTAACGGGCTGTTTAATACAGCCACGTTGCGGGCCGCCAGAGTCTCCGCCCATACTGGGGCCCCGTACAGGGCCATGCTTCGCACGATCCCCAGGTACAGTCTCCTAGTGGGGGCGTTGGGTCCCTTAACGTTCGGCATCAGCCGCGATAGCGCGGCCGCAGCCCCCCTCAGTTTCGGAACCAGACTTCGGAGATGAGGTCCGAAGTCCCATCGGCTATCGAGTACGAGCCAAAGGTACTTCATCGTGGGCTCGATGCCGATGCTTACGCCCCCTACGGTTATGCTGGTTCCCGCAGGTGGCCCCCTCCGAGGCCCGTGGAAACACATAGGCTGGGATTTGTGGAGAGCCACTTCGAGTCCCAGCCGCCGTATTCGACCCACGACTTGAGCAACCCCTGCCGTGGCCTTTAGTGCCGCGCTACGGTGTGTTGCTCCCCGCGCCATAACGAGGGTGTCGTCAGCATAACACGTTATGCTGACACCCTCGAGCAACGAACCGCGCAGCACCCAGTCGTATCCGATGTTCCACAGGAGTGGCCCTAGGACCGACCCCTGCGGAACACCGCACGACACTTCTCGCCGCCCTGGCCCTAGCCAGCTCGGGTAAACTATGGCCCTCTCGGATAGGCTATTTGGCAGAACTAGCCTATCAGGATACCTGGTATTAAAATTATAATGTTCGCCAAATGTCTTAAAGAGGTGACGATGGTTCTTTACAAATATTCCGCATTCAAATATATACATCGATGGCACCGTTAGAATTTTAAAACGGCGGAACAGAGGTCTACATGAGCATAGTGGCTCAACATTGCAGATAGCACGTATACATTGCTTCTGCGCAATAAAAACTCTGTTTATATTTGTGGCATTGCCCCAAATAGGAATACAGTACCTTATGTTTGAAGCGACATATCCGTGGTACGCTTGCAAAGCAATCTTAGCATTACATATTTTTGTAAGGCGCCAGAGCGCATACGAAAACCTATTGATCTTATTACAAACCCTCTCAATGTGCAGATTCCATTTACATTGGCTATCAATATGTAGTCCCAGAAAAATTATATTATTTGATTCGCATAGAGATTGATTATTGTAAGTTATATTTAAATCCTTAATTAATTGATATCGGTTATAAAATGTCATGTATTTTGTTTATTCTATGTTAGCTTTTAAATTGTTAGTGTCCATCCAATCAAGTACTCTCGCAACGGTGAAATTAATTTCTGTATTAAAATTTACTGAATCCTCATTTGATATCACTACCGCAATATCATCAGCAAATAAGCTGCATGGGTAGTTTATATGATCTAGAAGGTCATTTATATATATAATGAAGAGGAGTGGTCCTAAAATACTTCCTCGAGGAATTCCTACTCTATTGTATGTCCATGAGGATCTAAAAGCTCTTTCCTCATTTTTATCATCGACTTCTCTAATTTCGACATATTGTTGTCTGTTACTTAGGTAAGTACGTAACCACTTTTCAGCTGTTCCTCGAATGCCATAGGTTAATACATTTTTTAAGCAGTATCTCATGATCCACAAAATTAAATGCCCTGGACATATCAAAGAAAACACCCACTGTGGGTACCTTTTTATCAACATTTTCTGTTATTTTACTTATAAGTTTAAAGGCAGCTAAAGTGGTCGATTTACCTTTTTGGAACCCATGCTGTTCGGATTTTATAACATTATATTTATTTAAAAAATTTGTGAGTCTAGAGTGTAAGATTTTCTCAAAAACTTTGGCTAACACTGGTATTACTGGTCTATAATTACCAACACATTCCTTGTCTCCTTTTTTGTAAATAGGTTTTACCACTGATATTTTCAATTTGTCAGGAAAGGTGCCTTCACTTTAGACATGTTTATTAGGTGACACAAAACCGGGGTGATAAGCATTGCACTGCGCTTCAATATTGATGTGGGAAGCTCATCGTATCCTACTGACATTGTGTTTCTAAGAGAATGAATTGTTTTATAAATTTCCTCGCATGTAGCAGGCAATAAGAATATACTGGAATTTGTTTTTGTTTGTGCTTATTTTATTGTCACATTGTTTTATTATGTCCCATGAAGCCCTGCATATGTTATTTGATTCTCGTATAAATTTCTCATTATTAATTTTTTGGGCTGTATTTATACATTTTCTTAGTGTTTTCGTATATTTCTTGTAAGTTGTTTTTGTAACACTATTTTTATTTTTTATGTAAATGTTTCTGAGGTTCCTTTTAACCACACAAGACTTTCTTATACCTCTCGTTATCCAAGCTATTTTATTATCTTTATTTTTTTTTTTTATTCTACGCATTGGGAAACATAAATTATAGAAAAGAATAAGATAATCGTGAAAAACATTAAAAGCTAAATTCAAACTATTCAGCTCATACACTTCTGACCAGGACAAACAGCCTAAGCATTCAATGAATTTATTTATATTATACTCATCAAAGTCACGCTTTTGAATATAGTAGGTTTGTTTGGGTATTTCAACATTTCTTACAGGAATACTAATTGTTTGACCGGTTTCATGGTCGGATAATCCCAAAATATGTACATTGCTTTCTGCTTCCGGAACAGTACTTATAATTTGGTCCAAGCATGAATTTTGCCGGGTAGGTTGATTGATATGTATGTGAAATCTATAGTTTTGTGTTATTCTTAAGTATTCGCTCAAGTCATTACAAGGTTTTAGTAAATCAATATTAAAATCGCCACAGACGACAATTTTCTTATTAGTCCTATTACGAATTTTACACAATAAAATTTCAATATTTTTTAGGAAAGTCTTTACATTTGAATCAGGTGTTCTATAAATGCATATTATAATACATACTGGTATTTCAATGCCACAACATTCAAATGAGAACTCAATAGCTAGATCTTTCAGCCATGAAATAGGTTTGGTACATATGTTTTCTTTACACAGTATTGCTACACCACCCCGTCTCTTTTTCTTCCGTGAAAAAGAATCGGATAAGTTAAATCCTCTTATATGTAAATTTAACTCATCGCCCAATTTTATTAATGTCTCAGTAAAACATAATATGTCTATATCTGTGTTCTTGTCTTTAAAGTCAAGCAATGCTATTCTAAGTAAATTTCTTTTTTCTAATAGTCCCGCATTGTTTTGGTGAAGCAGGTTCAATTTCCCACCTATCCCTGATATATTATTCACGAAAAAACCTACTTGTATTAGCAAGTTGTGTATTTACTGATAAAATCTTTTTAGATTGGTCTATTTTACTAAAGTAATCCAATATGGATTTCTGGGTGTATGTTTGTGTAGAATTGTTTTTATTAATTATTTTTCTAGTTTTCATTGTATGATTGAATACTTTACATTTATTTCCCTTTATGATCTCTCCATATGTAGTTTTAAATGACAAGTACTTATTTTCATAGTCTAAACTATCAATAAAGTAGTTAATTTTTTTGCATACCAAATATAAATTATTTTTTTTAATCGAATTTCCAGTGTAGTCTAAGAAATGAGTGTTAGGAAAATTACTACAAACTAGCCTTACATTACTATTAAGCTTATTCACATTCAATGATTGATTATACTGTATCCCTAAAACTATAACCACCACATTGTACAAGCGCTTTAAAGTAGATGACAGTTCTATCATTATTTTTAATGGATTAGTGTCATTTTCTCCAATACCAATTACAACCCTATCATTTGTATTCAATTTTAGGTTTTCACAAGTTCTTAATACTTCTTCGGTGGAGGCCATTGGTTTCGTGTGGGCCGTGATATGATATTTTTCATATTTGGTATTCATCCTCGATTTTATTAAGGTTGTAGCTAGACCCACACATTGTTGTGCTCCAAATATGAAGATTCTTCTTTCATTCTGTGTTAACAACGTCTTCTTTTCTTCCGAACTGTCTGACTTGCCTTCAATTTTTTCAGTGCCTGTATTTGTTGCATAACTCCCCTCACAGTGGAAAATATTGGGTGAGGCCTTCGGAGTCTGAAAATCTAAATCTAAGTCTAAGTTTAGTTTCCTAGCAGAAAGGTTTGGTTTAGTTATATTAAGGCTTCTCTTATTTCTTTTTTTAGTTTGACTATTCGATGTATAATTTTTTCTTTTATTGATACTAGTACTGCACATAGTTTTAAGTTGCTCATTTTTATGCATCTGCTCTTCAAGCTTTTGTTTTAGGCCTAAGTTTTCAATGTTAAGGTTTTCTACCTCACTATGTGCGCTTATTAATTGTTGTTCCAATTCCTGTATGGACTTTTTCAAAAAGCTTATTTCATCTGTCATTATATGAGTAGACAGGTCTATCATACTCCTAGCATTATTTACACCACTTAAAGGCGAATCCAATGAATCCTCGGATCCACTAGATAATGATCGTATATGGTAACGTTGCAAGTTTCTTATAGTTACATTTTCGGAATCCATTCTCAATGTTTACAAACGAAAACTTCTTATTAAATATTATTCTGCAGGCTTTTAAGAAGTGGCCAACGTTTGGTTATCGATATGTTTCACTGTTTATCATTTTATAAACTAACGACACTTCAAAAAGTGGATTTATGGACAGTTGGATTCGAACTCGATACTTCTTCATCCGCAATTGTACATATATGCCTCGACGTCACATCGACAGTTAAACGGCAGTTCCAAAATGTTAATCACATTGACGCCAGTTTGTTCCATGTGCGTTAAAAGTTAACGGCGTGATTTGCACTTTTGAATTTTAATTAAAGTTGCATCCACCGTCACAGTTTTTAGTTCTTTCCTTTGTTTACTTTATTTGAATATTTTAGCACATCATATCACTGATTTTATGATCTTATATTGTATAAGTCACTTATTTCTTAGGATGTATATAGTTGTTTTATTATTTTTCACTGATTTGTTTGTTTTGCACAGAGTTATTGGCGAATTGTTCTGCACTGATTTTTTTTCCTTTTTCACTACATCAAATCTTTCACTAACATTCAACGGTGATTATTATACATAAATTAATCGATAGGCGATACAAACATACTTAAATTCTACGATTTTCTATTTTAAAAGGATACGGAGCCGATGTTAACATGACAGCTAGCGCCATCTACCCTGGCACTGCGGCTTTGTCTCCCGGTGGATGCGTCATAGATACTTACCGAAGCACCCGTGTCCGGTAAATATCTGGCACATCCGGTAGGAGAGGTCACCGTGGTGCCTCTACAACCACTCCCTCATAATCGGTCTCACCGCCGCAATGGTGGATTCCCCCACCTTGGATGCTCAAGTCGCACCCTCCATGTCTCCATGAGTTCCTGGCGGAGTTGGGACCGCTGAGCCCTGATTTCTCGGGGCTCCGGCCTATGGCCCCGCTCCAGCGCCTCCTTGCGCCACTGGTACAGCAACACAAGGGCTCTCGCTTTTAACGGGCTGTTTAGAACAGTCACGTTGCGGGCCGCCAGAGTCTCCACCCATACGGGGGCCCCGTACAGGGCCATGCTTCGCACGATACCCAGGTACAGTCTCCTAGTGGGGGCGTTGGGTCCCTTAACGTTGGGCATCAGCAGCGATAGTGGGGTCGCAGCCCCCCTCAGTTTCGGGACCAGACTTCAGAGATGTGGTCCGAAGTCCCATTGGCTATCGAGTACGAGCCCGAGTTACGGGCTCGATGCCGATGCTTACGCCCCCTACGGTTATGCTGGTTCCAGCAGGTGGCCCCCTGCGAGGCCCGTGAAAACACATAGCCTCGGATTTGTGGAGAGCCACCTCATAGACCAAGGCTAGTATAATCTACTAAAATAACTCTCTCATCATGTGAAAATTTCCAGACAATTGACGATTGTAGCCGCAGTTTTATACCAAATATTAACTTTTTGACACGCTTTTATTAGGTTTACCTGTATACTAAGTACTTACTTAGTAGTAGTCACTTACGGGTAAACCAAGGTGTATCCCATTACAGTGGTACGAATGCACTTTATTCAGCTTCGAGAATTAACCAAGATTCATTTCCACATAGGTATATAATACATTGTTTTAGTCGGTTCAATCCCGACATAACCGCCCCCGCTGGCTGGCGGAGGGGTATCCGAAGGGATTTCCGCACAAAAAAAAAAAAACAAAAGGTATATAATACATTATATCGCGATCTGGTACTTCCACAATATTAGGACTGGCGTGCGCTGCGTATTCTTTTGCTGTCGTATCCCAATCGTCTTTTGTCGTGCAAGTAATAATATATTATTATCGACTTATTCCGGTTGACTATTCCACATTTAAATTCAATAACATTAATATTAATAATATAAGTCAAATCCATACCTACTAATAAAGTTACTCTATCTGTCTGTCTGTTACGCTTTCGCGCCTAAACCACTGAACCGCTTTTGATGAGATTTAGTACAGACATGGACTAGACCTTGGGAAAAGATAAAGGTTACCTTTTATCGCGAAAACAAGGTTTGAAGGGTTTCCAATAGGTAATGAAAGGTTGTGTGAAAGTTCGCCATTTTCGAAGATATTGCTATGAAACTTAGTATTATAATGACCACTTGATGATCTCTGCATCATCTATAAGGTTGACTGGCAGAGAAGTCCGCCTGTGTACATGATGTGCATGAAGTTTTAATAAATAAATATGCTATGGAGCGTTTTTGTAATTTCGACCTGTGTGGGGATGAAATAAGTGGTGATTCTTAGTTCGTATCAATGTCCAGGCGCGATAACCGACATCCACACGGGCGGAGGCGCAGGCAACAGCTAGTTATAAATATAGCTTGGTAAATTCATGTGTGACATTACCATGGTTCGCGCGGGACGAGGGCGTATGGCGGTAAGACGTACGCGCGTGTGGCGGCCGCCCCGCGCCCACGTTGGCGTGAACTCCCTCCCCCCTGGGTTGAAGTGTGACGCATGAACTTGTCAAGCTATACCTTTTTTTTTTTTTTTTTTTTTTTTTATCGTGCGGAAATCCCTTCGGATACCCCCCCGCCGGGCAGCGGGGGCGGTTATGTCGGGCTTGCACCGACTAAAACTGCACGCCGTCTCGGGTCTTCAGACGCCGGGGTGTAAGGTTACTCATAGAGCATATCCCTCGCACCCCGGCTGACCCTGAGCCATCTCTCCACTAACAGCATCGCTCATCCTGTCTCCTCTGAAAGCAGAGGAGTACGGAGAGCGATGTGTTCCCGCCACGTTGGGTATTGGCCGACGATCAATGCCAACCCTATGAAGGGGTGAAGGGGAAGCCATTGACCGCCGCCCAGGGTGTACCGGCCGCTCCGATTCCGTTCCCCCCGGACTGCAGCGGGATCGGAATCAGAGCGACACTCGAGGAGGTTACCCAACACACACCCCTGTCAAGCTATACCTACCTATGTTTTTTATCCGAAGGGAAACGAGCATAAGTTTATAATCAATTTTCATAAATGAGGTTCTAGGAAATTAAATTAAAATTTATTACTCCATACTTAAAAGTTTATTTTCCGCACGAAAAAAAAAAAGAAAAAAAAGGTACAAGTGTAACTTATCTGTTCCTGGTTTTGCTTATATACATTAAACCAGCGGTGCGTCCCGGCTTCGCACGGATGACTTCCATAAAAAAAATCCTTTAATCCGCTTGTAGTGGCACCTAACCATCACAGGACCGAATCAAACATAATTTAAGAAAATAAGTCAAAATATAATAAGAAACTCTTTCTTAGCTAATAGCGGGAACACTTACCTATAGTTGCGACAGTGACTGCGATTGCGACCCAGATGTAGGTTTAGGGAACACTCCTCGTGACGCATCAGCGCTCGCTTCCACTGTTTACTGTGTTCCCCCTCTACCTAACCAGATTTGGCAGGATCTATTATACGTTATTATAGCTCTCGTAAACTAGGTAATACCTTATTATAATAATTGTAGATATTGCCTTAAAAAAAAAAGACTAAACATATGAATAAAATGTTTTGACGTGATTAAACCAATCATCAATGGTCGCTGGCAGAGTACCCTTTTTTTTTTTTTTTCGTGCGGAAATCCCTTCGAATACCCCCCCGCGTGCCAGCGGGGGTGGTTATGTCGGGCTTGAACCGACTAAAACCGCACGCCGTCTCGGGTCTACAGATGCCGGGGTGTAAGGTTGCCCATAGAGCATATCCCTCGCACCCCGACCACCCTCGCACCCCGACCACCCTCGCACCCCGACGCTGGCAGAGTACCCGGCGTGGCAGGTGTCGCGGTGTAACCTCGTGGCAGCAATCGCGGAGGGAGTCCTTTCGCTCGGCACCAAGATTGCGGTAGCGGTGCGGAGTGCGAGCGCGTAGGCCACCGCCGCCTTCTTCTAAGAACAAGTAATGCTCGAGAAGGAGGCGGCGGAGTGAGCCCGGGAGATTTAGAACTCTCCCGGTCCGCCGAGCCCGCAACCCATAAAACTTTCACATTTGTAATATTAGTAGGAATTCAGTCCGTAATTATAATGATTAATTATATCAGTGGACTGTAATAGACTAATTGATTGAATCTGCAATCAAAGGTACAACCTTTTGCAATTTGTAATCACGTCGGGCTTGAATCGACTAAAACCGCACGCCGTCTTGGTTCTTAAGACACCGGGACTCTGAAACAAAAACCGGTCAAGTGCAAGTTGAAGTCGCCCATGAAGGGTTCCGTAGCAGAATGAAAAATGTTCATATTTGAGTTGATTGAATGAAAGGTAAATAACGGTTTACGAATTATAACGAATTAAAAAAAACTACTTTCTAGATTTCGTTTAAACCAACTTTTGGTGGAAGTTTACATGGTAATGTACATCATATATTTTTTTTAGTTTTACCAATCTCTTATTTTAGAAGTTACAGGGGGGGGGGGACATTTTACCACTTTGGAAGTGTCTCTCGCGCAATCTATTCAGTTTAGAAATAAAAAGATATTAGTAACCTCAATATAATTTTTGAAGACCTATTCACGTATGGGTTTGATGAAATTTTTTTTTTGAGTTTCTGTTTATGGGGAACCCCCAAAATTTATTGTTTTTTTTGTGTGAAAATCTTAATGCGGTTCACAGAATACATCTACTTACCGAGTTTCAACAGCATAGTTCTTATAGTTTCAGAAAAAAGTGGCTGTGACATACGGACGGACAGACAGACAGACATGACGAATCTATAAGGGTGTATTTTTTCCCATTTGGCAACGGAACCTACTCTAGTGGAACTACTCATAGTTTGATTACGTTTCCAACTAGATTTTGAGATTTTTGATTTAATAAGTTTACGTAAGTTTTAAAATCAGGCCCTAGATGTAAGATAATTACAATATCTGTTTTAATTCAAATGTAAGCTATGTAACATGAGCTTAATAAAACATCCTTTTGAACATACTCCTATAAATCTGGATCAGGTCACATTTATACAACTGGATGCTTCAAGGTTTGTGGTCAGATGTGGGCGTATAATTACTATACATTGAATATAAGGTGTTATTGTTCTGACGTGACATTTTGGAATGACCTCAATTATAAACAATACCCTTGCTTGATTTTGACATACTTTACCATAGCAATCTAACCGATACTTGTCTTTTGATTTTCAAATAAAATAATAGCTTGATCCCTGTACCCGATGCCGGTGGGCTACTATTTTTTATATTTTTAAATATATTTGTTTTTGTTTTTTTAGAGAATGTATCTAAAAAATATAATTTAAATGGATTTAAAGTTTAATAAAGGAAATAATAAATATTATTATTATACGGTACACTATACAAGGTTATCTAGACCTAAATTCAGCATAACTTAACTAGCTTGTAATATTAACTCTACATTTGCTTTTGACAAAATTAAATCTTCTGGAGTCGCCTATCTGGGTCTTCAGTCCGCAAAATATCGCAACCAAAATAACCTCGTATTCTTGTATTCTTCCGTTAAGTCGAGATTACAAGGTCTGCCTAATTAATCTTTCGAGGCTCTTGTTTACAATGAGCAACTTAAGATAAGTTATTTTAGTAGTCACTACGCTAGTTTTGAGCAAGGACCACACTGTGTGAGTACGAAGATTTCATAAACAAAATAATATATGTATCTATACATTTGCCTAACAAATACCTTGTCTTACTCTAACTTTTAAGTTTGGCGAAAACTATTACTTATGTTTATTTTTTGTGTTAAAACAAGGGGTAATAAGACTTATTTACCTGTCAAACAAAAAAAGCAATATCAAAATAGGTTTATATGTTCGGGAGCTACGATGCCACAGACAGATACATACACAGATACGTCAAACTTATAATACACCTTCGTTTTTACGTTGGTTGTTAAAAATAAGTATGAGATGCTTGATATCTGTCAAAGTAAGTAGAAGGCACCCCATAATTTTGTATTTATCTTTTATTTCTATAGTTCACTAGCTGTCCCCCGCGGCTTCGCCTGTGGCATACTTCGACCCGTGGCACCTATTTATCCCAAACATGCCTGTAATTTTTTTATGCAATTTTTTAAACTTTTCTCTCCGTAAAAACCATCCTTCGACTTCAACGAACATTTAAAAAAAAGAATTGGTCAAATTGGTCCAGGCGTTGTTGAGTTATGCGCTTGTCAACACATTTTGCGATTCATTTTTATATATATAGATTATTATAGCACCTTTTTAAATATTTGCTGCTCTAATTTATAATATATATAGTATAATTTATATAGTATACACCCGTAAGTAATACACCAGCTATAAAACTGTTGTACTAGAAAAAAGAATAAGGAAAAAAAACGCAGTCTAAAGCATATATACTATACATATACTATACTATACATATACTGGTGGTAGAAATTTGTCACAAAATTCGGCCGGGTTGGTACCACCGTGCACGATTGTGAGAAACCCCCCATAGTAATCAAATTTCGGTTTAATTGCGTTCAGGGGTCAGCAAGTGCATAGCCGGGCAGGGGGATTGTGGTCGCAGCACTAGTGGGACCGGTGGGTGTCACGCGGTGCTGCGACGACAATCCTCTTCTGATGAGGCCGTCAAGCTGAGTGCCACCATTGTTAACATGGTATGTGTATGTAATGGTGACCATGGGACCATGGGACTTTACCTTACCATCAGGCGAGGTGAAGTCAAATTGACGTGTCCTAAATATAAAAAAAAAATATTAATTAAAAATCCAAAAATATTGAAAGAAGTTTGATAGCAGGCGGGACCCATTAATTCTCTATCGGTTTATGATTTGCAAATGGGACCCGCCTGCAATCAAACTTGTTTTGGAATTTTTAGGGCAGTCGGATTTTTAGATTTTTAAATTAATAATTTTATTGTGTACTTTTAGTTATGATAAATATATATATTTGAAATCCACTCTTAAAGATCTTCATTTTGGTACCTTACTCGATAAGTTTGAGTGAAAATATTTTTTTAACAATATACATTTTAGCCATTAAGTATATTATATTATATCCACCATTATGTTTAGTTTTTATTATTTGGATATACCCAGGTGTCACCCTCACAGAAAATACGAATCTACCGTCACCTCTCAATCTAAAATCCATCGAACAATTCAGTCCGCAAAGCGTGCTTAATAATTATACATTCTCTCGAAAAACATAACCCTACTTCAGGCGCAGTTGGGCAAAAATTCTAAGCAATCGTCTTTCATTCTTTTGTGTGTTGTTCTTGTTCCTCGTAAACTGATGTGTGAAAATACATTATGTAATGAGTAACGTGTTTTTACTATTAAATTTAGCTACAATATAAATATGATAATATTTATAATAAATAATAACATAACTTCACGCCCCCCCTTTATTATGTTATATTTATATTATATACCTATATATATATATATATATATATATATATATATATATATATATGATATAAATATAGTATAATAAACTATATCCACATAATACGCGTGTGCTGATTTTCTACAAGCGTTGGCATATTCACTATTTTGGATAGTATGATTTCCTGGATGGTTTTTTTTTTTTTTTTTAACGTGCGGAAATCCCTTCGGATACCCCCAGCGTATTTTATAGTCAACATCGCTACCTATCAATTACAGACAGAAAAAGTGACAGTTTCCTACTATACACTATTATAACTCCATCACGCTCTAACGGCTGAAAGGATCTGGTTGAAATTTGGTACAGGGATAGATTATAGTCTGAAATAACATATAGGCTATTTGTATCCGTAGAATAGGTTCCCATAGGAAGCGGGAATCCGCAGACGGCGAGACGTCCAATGGCGCAGTCGACGTCTTGCTGTCTGTTTAATTTTTTTGTTAATTTTTTATTTTTAAAAGGCGAATTCGGGCCTTTCATGCACTTAACTTATTTGGCAGTGAATTCTCTCTTTATTAACCGTATTAAACGTTTAAGTTTATTATCATTGCTCATAATTTTAGTTTCATAACACGTAGGTACAGTGACTACTGAGAAGTTAAAAATGCTATCACGTCTATTGAATCCGTCCTGTGTGAAATTCGACAGTCTTGATACGATATTTTGTGAACTTATTATACTACTTAAGTCGCGAACAAGCACTTCATCTTTTTTTTTGTGCAGAAATTCCCACCGGTCAGCGGGAGCAGTTATGTCGGACTCGAACCGACGCGCGATGACAACGCTCTGCCGCCCCGGCCTGCTTCTGCTAGGGTGACAGGCGGCTGCACAGACACAGCGGCACAGACTAGGCCTGCACTCATGGAGGACGGAGGTCGTTGAGCGCCCTCCTAAGTCTGAGTCGCCTCCGCACCTTGTAGGCTCTGCGGATCGGTAGCACCGCAAGCACTTGGTGTACCTGATGGTAGGCGGTTATGTTGACGTAATAACCAAGTAGTTATCAGACGTATCGCTTGCGTAGGAGCCGCTCCAACCGGTCATTGTCGATTGGGAAACGTAGCACGGAATCCTTTCCTTCCAAATGTTCGCCGGACTTGACTGGGCTTCAAAAAGCATCTGTACTCTGTCATCAGGAATCGAGTCTTATCTGCTACCATTGCATCTGCGATGAGCGACGAGGACTCGGCAAAGAACACACCCGAGGTTTGTCCGACTTTTGAGATGTAGCGCTGGGACCTACCTAAAACCGGTAATCACGCAATTGAATGTGAAGTTTGTTGGAACTAAATAATCACGTGATATTATCACTAGCATTCATTAGTATATTGCTTATTACCATATACCTGGTATATTTGCGAAATTTAAACAGATTTATGTAAACTTTGCAAATATTGATGAATGATTTTGCTGTGTTCACTTATACAAACATAAATCGTCGTCCACTGGGACTGTCATCATCATCATTAACTGAGTGTCAATCCTGGTTGGATACAAAGCTTGCATTTCCTAATCCTCCTGATTAGTTTATCTTGGCTTTTACAGCAGCGACTGCCGTCTTACTCCCTACCTCGCGAAGAAAGGCTGCTCCGGAGTCTCGTCCGTCAATCAGCAGGTGTACTTGGCTTGCAGGTGAGGTTGGCTTGGGCCCCGAAGATCGTGTTGGAGCCCTATACACCACATGAGCAATTTAACGTAAACTAATCTAACCTATTGTACGATCTGCGTAGCCGTCGTTCTGTTTGAAGAGGTTTTAGTGATAGAAAACTGTGCTGATCAAGTGAAATTATCCTTGCACACATTGTAAAGATTTACAAGTACCTATACCTATTGAAAATACATAAATTACATTGGTGTTTGCTTTCTGAGTAGTACCTGGATGTACTTTGCGGGAAAATGGCTATTCATTGTTTATTATTTAATTTTCCGCACACCCTATTACTTTAACTTTTACTGTTCAAATGGTTATTAAACTTGGTTAACTTAAATAATAACTCACACCTTCATGAATAGAAAATAATGTCTTGATATTTTATGAGGTAGCGTTTCTGTGTAATATTAGGTAGGTAGTTGAAAAAGTAAACTGAAAATTATCGCAGGGGTACACGTTCGGTAGTAATTCAAATCACAATGTCGAAAAAATATTTTTAACTTCAATAATGCTAACTTGTCCCTGTAGTAAACAAATATCTAACACAATATCAAGATCTATTGATGTCACGTAGTAACGCCACCTAGGGTCTATTAAGTGTAACCACACTTGACACGCCAGCTTACAGCACACAACAAAATAGTTTTACAAATGTATGCGAACACATTCAATTCGAATCACTCACACTAACGTAGAGACATAGAAAAACGAACATTTAATACACACACAAACGAATCGTTACAGCGTCTTACGTGAAGAACGTAAGCGACTGCGGAACTCAAGATGGCTGACATTGGCAATGGTAGGTCGATGACCCGGCGTTCGCGCAGCCTTCAAAGCTTAGATCTAGCATTAGAGCGGTTGTTATTTGCTGCCATGTTTTTATTTCATCATTCGAATGTTTTGTTCGTGCGGTATTTTTTGCGTATACTTTCAATGAACATTGACTTTTTAATTTTGTCTATAATATAATCACTTATTGATAAATGGTAGTAAGTCTTATTTATACACCACATAAATGTTTTATTTTAATACCAATTTACTTCATGGCCCGCTATATCATTATATTAATTTATCAGCGTTGTAAATGGTGCTTATTTAAAGAAGTATGTTATGGTTTCAATTCACGCACGATTTCGTCTGTTGCTGCTGATAACAATAATTTAGCGCAATCGTAAAAGTTTAATAATTATTAAATTAAATACGGCTATTGATTAAGCTGGTTTATAATAATAAATATATAAATGTAAATAATCAGCTGGTCTAAATAGAGCGCTTAATTGGAATGGTATCAGGGAAATAATATGGGACATACTGAAAATCGTAAATTGGTCACACATTGATCATTCATTATATGAACTACACTCAATTCAAATGCCGCAATTCTTGCAGTTGCAGATTATTCTCTGAGAATTTTTATTACTTAATTTCAGTATATAACCTTTTTTAGTTTCCTTAACCTTTAATAGGTAATTAAGGTAACAAAGAATCATTAATATTGTTCAATTAATTATGTATATGTGTGACATTCGTAAAACTTTGAAAATATATCAGTGACTAAGTTAAACGCGAAAAAGGACTTGATTGTTTTATAATTAATAAGTGAAAGGGTATTATAAAATATAAAACAGACATTACATATTGTACTAGTACAGTAAATAATACGGTATAATTACGAGCAGAACACAAAATAGCACCATATATTGTGTTGAGTCGAAGTATGAGCATTGAACACTGCTTCGTTGCGGTAGTGGCTCCGCGGTGTGGCGGGTCGGCGCAACCGCGGAATGTAGCTCAAAGTAACGGTGCGTGTGCGCTGCGAAAAAACTCAAGTTCACTATCACGGAAGATTGCGCGCCGACGACGACGACGCCATTACCGAGCGGTTACGTTGTCGCGTAAGCTACTAGATATTATGCCACTGTGTAACCATGCAGTGGTTGCATAACGCGTTCTGTATATCACGGATTTTTCTCTGTTATGCTTATTTCATTCGATTCAGAGTATAAAAATGAACTTGAGTGGAGTGGGTAAACGGTCAAATTCCTTTTTTTTTTTCTTTTTTTTACGTGCGGAAATCCCTTCGGATACCCCCAGGTCAAATTCCTAAGTAAATTATTCAGGATATATAATTTTTGGAAATTTGAAGAAGTTTAGTTGCTCTACAGAATTGTAATTATCATAGGTACCTATGATTTTTGATACAATGTATGAAGGGGCCTATAATCGTGTACGTTTCATAATTTTTTAACAAAAAAATCTGATGAAATTTGCCTGTATCAGAATTCGAACTTAGCACCTCACAATCGCATGCAAACATAGCCGTACACTTATGTTACAGAACGTAGCCGTAAGTCCGAACATAGGTTGAAGGGTCTTTTGGGCAAATATAAATATATGTTATATAATATATATGTTTTTCGTTGCTCCCTTAGCAATGGAGTCCTATTAAGGCCTCAGCCAACTTCACCTGCAAACCTACTATGACACAGGTTTGCGTTTAGGGAGTCACGTCCCGTTGAGAAAGAAATTAGACAGTAGTTGCTCCCATAATAGTAATTTGAACTTATGCACCGTCTGAAGATCCGAGACGGCGTGCGGTTTTAGGCGGTTCGAATTCGACATTACCACCCCCGCTGGCCGGCGAAGGGGTATCCGGGGGGATTTCTGCACCAAAAATTAAATAAATTGGCATATCGCTACGGTTTTAATGTGTATAAGTATATAAGTAATATAAAGTAATAGTAATATAAAGTAATATATGTGTATAAGTAATATGTATAAGTATACCCGTGCATTTCATTTCATTGAATCAAACATTATACTATACAGTGTAACGTTTGATCCAGTGAAACACGATTACAAAACCTTTTTTGTTATTCACCGCTATGAACAGAGATGGTAAATAAAATGCTAATTATGTTTATAATCACAATGTGTATTATACAGTTCACATTGACATTAAATTCGCTCTCGTAACTGGCTCGACTGTTAGTTACTAGACGCATCCGGTAGGCTCCGTTCATGGAAATTGTGTATAAAAACATATTTCTGTTAAGGTTCATGATTTTCTATACGGAACCATAGAAAATTATGAACCTTAACAACGGTTTCATAGAGTTTTATTCTTAATATTGACGTTAAGTAGCAGTGTATTGTTATTCTTTGGCACTGTTTATGAAATTAAGGTAACACTTAACATTGCAATACATGATGATCAATAATGCAATTGATGTAACAAAGTTATAGGTTTATAGATAACTAACTCTTGCCCGCGCCTTCACCCTCGTAGTGTTCTGATGGAATGAGAATATCGGGGTAAAAAGTAAACTATGATACTCAAGGATAATGTAGCATTCTAATGGTGGTAGAATTTTTTAAATTGGTTCAGTAGTTTCAGAATTTATCGACTACAAACAAACAAATTTTTCATCTTTATAATATTATAGCTGGCCCTCCCCGGCTTCGCCCGTGGTGTATTTCGTACCCCCGTTGCACTCCTTTATTGCCCGTAATTTATTAGTTTTCATATAATGCATGTGAATCTGCCAGATTTGTTGACATTTTGACTGATGTTGCCGTTTATGATTACTGCTCCGTTCCCTTAGGTAGTAGCGTGATAATATTAAGCCTATGAAATTCACAAATAATGTGGCTTTCTATAGGTAAATAATTTTCAGAATCGGTTCAGTAGATCCAGAGATAACCCTTTACAACCTCATTAACTCACAAACTTTACTTCTTTATATATCAGTTTGGATGATATTTTCCTTATGAAGGTCCTTTCTCCTCCTGATGTGGCGAGAGTGTGTGTGACTGTGAGCCAAAGCCTCTGCGTCCGTTAAATAGCAAGTGTACCTACCGGTTAGCCGGCGAGATTGGCTTGGGGCCCAAAGATCTTGATGTGGTCCGATACATCCCAACTGTTAATCTATACTTAATATTATTATAAAGCTGAAGAGTATGTTTGTTTGTTTGTTTGGTTGAACGCGCTTATCTCAGGAACTACTGGATCGGATTGAAAAACTGTTTTTGTGTTTGATAGCCCATTTGTCGAGGAAGGTTATATATCATCACGGTAGTATTCAGGAGAGCACAGCAGGAATCATAATTACCAATAAATCGGGCAATTTGCCATATATTATTATAGAACTAATCAATTACGGACAATTTTGAGATAAATGGGTTCCACGGGGGCGACGTATGCCACGGGCGAAACCGCGGGGGACAGCTAGTAGTAGTGTAAAACGGATTATGTATGTATATCCTTTTCTACGTTGTTCATCCGGTTGATATATGATATCAACTAGGTGAATAAGTTGGAATGTAATTGAGTATGTAACTACCACCAAGAGCGTATCTTGGTCCATTGTATTTTTTTTTTCTGTGGGGTTTTTAATTCGTCTTATTCTTTTATCCCCAGAATTTAGAATATATTCAAAACATAGCTATTAATTAATTTAGCTTTAGTGAACCCCCTTTAAAAAGCAACTCGTTCTTGACCTGAATATTATCTTATATCATCTATTACCCAAGGTATGACGTGAGAACCTTTCTTGTTCCGACTATTACCACAATTGTGGGTAAATCAGTGCTTACTGCTCTTAACTTATAATAATCGTAAATCATATGTTCGAATTAACTTATTTGCAGTATTCTGAAGACCAGATCAAACCTTTATTAAATTCAATTAATAATCTTAAATCATTTTATTTTATTTGAGTGTTTTTACTGTTCATACTAACAAAAATAAAAATACATTGGTGGAGAAAGTAGCACAGTCTCTAGGTTATCTGGCAGGGTGTGGTACAAATGTATAGGGATATTTTCGGAATGAAGTATAAGTCTTTTCGCTGATGGTACAGTCGGTATTGGTATTAGGTTAACAAATTCCAAGTTACCTACCACCTTAGCTGTAAAACTTTACATAAAATAGTAAATCAAAATTGAGAAAAGTTAAATTTGTCCTCTGAAGATGACCAAATAATTATACATCAGATATTTATTGATTTCTATTTGCTGGGTTCGTTTTTAAATTTGTTAGTGTTCAGCAATTTCTGAGGACAACTGTAGGTATATCAGGATAGGATATTTGCTTAAATTTTTATTACTTATGCCGAAGATTCTACCTAAACAGAAATAATAGTCGTCGAAGAGATTTTGTTGTTCTCTCCAAATCATCGAAATCCCACGCTTCATTCATCTTCTTTTGCAATTTGTCTACCGTCTCAATATTTACTGCATGTTTGATTCGTAGTGAAGCAAAATGAACTTTTTTCACAAACTCTATTATGATTTTTCGCTATACCTCAAACGTATATTCGCCACATACTCGTATGTTATAATATGGTTAAACGACATCTTGAAGAGGTCGCCATAGTATAAAAACAACGAAAAAGTGAAAAATATAAAACATGACACTTCCTTGAAGTTAAAAATGTGGATATTATTAAATTGAGAGTATTTGTTAAATAAGAGGTAGTACAAGTATAACAGGTAAGTTATCAGCAACACTCCAAAGCAATATCTAAACGATTATTAAGCGTAGCGAGCCGAAGGCGAGCGAAGCGTCTTTGGTTTCAAAGTTGCATTTCAAACAAATGATATTCCTCCGAGACCGTTTGACCGATCTCGACCAAATTTGCCACAGTGATCAAGTAGACATTACTGAGTGTCGTAAGGGGTCGAATGTCCAGATCGGTCTTACCATCGAGTAATAATCACCGAAAAACCAAATCAATGGAAAAAATCGACCGGTCACGTTGACCTATTGTTGGATAGGCAAATCTCGCTACGCTTAAGTTTGGGTTGATTGCCAAGCTGGCAACCGTCCTAGTTAATTTATAGGGACAACTTTATGTAAAAGTAATTATTATTTTTTAGCTATAAAAAGTTATCATTTTATTGAAACTGTATCCGGCGGCACAGTAGTGACGGCGGCCAAGACGAGACAGCGGAGCGCAGGGCACTACCTACCTTTTCTCGAAGAGTTTCGCCGTATTTTTGTACCCTCATAGATTCAGTCTGGACAGTGTTAATAAGTCCAAATTTTTTAGGATATGATTTCAATAGAGTACTTATTAAACATAACAAGTTTCAAATGAATAGTTATTATACTTTAGAGATTATTAATGTCTAAAATACGCAGATTTCGTCACTCACTCAGTGACTCCTCATCAAAACTGTTAGGGTACTTCCTGAGGGGTGTGTGTTGGGTAACCTCCTCGAGTGTCGCTCCGATTCCGATCCCGCTGCAGTCCGGGGGGAACGGAATCGGAGCGGCCGGTACACCCTGGGCGGCGGTCAATGGCTTCCCCTTCATAGGGTTGGCATTGATCGTCGGCCAATACCCAACGTGGCGGGAACACATCGCTCTCCGTACTCCTCTGCTTTCAGAGGAGACAGGATGAGCGATGCTGTTAGTGGTGAGATGGCCCAGGGTCAGTCGGGGTGCGAGGGATATGCTCTATGGGTAACCTTACACCCCGGCGTCTGAAGACCCGAGACGGCGATAGCCTAGTGGCGTACGTAACGGACTGCTGAGACGAGGTCTCGAGTTCGATCCCCAGTTGCCCCGGGCACACACCTCTGACTTTTCGTAGTTATGTGTGCATTAATAAATGTTAATTTTCGCTCGCTTAATAATGTACCCGATAGATGGCAATAGGCTCGCCCCCTATTACATTGGGACCTTAACATAACTGGCGAATCGTGGGTGTGTAATACACCTCTGCCTACCCCTTCGGGGATACAGGCGTGAAGTTATGTTATGTTATCAATTTTTTTTATTATGATTTTTTTATATCTAATTTATAATTAAATTTTAAATTAGACTTAGTCACATCAAAATGTCTACTTTTGAACTTCCTTTTTCTTAACTAGATGGCGTTTGCATCGAATTAGATAGAGGCATGGTTTCATTCACGAAAGACGATATTATTTACCGGTGTGTCGCAAATATGATCTATTGTAAACTATTCGGCTGCTACGTGAGGGGGCACGGGTTTGACTCTCGTTCAATGCAAATATTTGTATGCATGAATATGTATATTTGCATTGGTCTGGGTGTTTCTATGTATAATGTGCATGTTTGTTTCGAAAAAAATGTATCTAAGTATGTTTATCCGCATTCTAGAACCTATAACAGAAGCTAGTTAAGCTATGCTTAGATACTTTGGGTCTGGATAGAATTGCGTTGAATGTCGTAGAATGTTTATTTGGTATTAAGATACGGAACACATAATATCAAAAACTACTACCACTATTATTTAAGTAACTTACAAAAAAAAAATGAAATCCCACCAAAAACATGTTCATGATAAATGATGCCAAGACGAGCCTTTGCTTATAATGTAAAAAAGTTATCAGATCCTATGAAGAGCCAAGTTTCTACCTCTGTAAGCCCTAACCTAAAGCTCTAAATCTTATCATAGCGTATAGTGTTCTGCCTAAATTCTAGTCCAAAGTTTTGTACAAATCCTACACCTTAGTCAAAATGTATGGCTTGACAGTTTCGTAACTCAAGGATCTATTGGCAAAATGAACGTCTAGTTAGTAAATTGAGTACCTACTTTCTTTTCATAAACCCATAGGAGTGTCTATTTATTACGTCATTCTTACGAAACGTTCTATCTCTCTATCTGCTCTTTTCTTCTGTCTTACATAGAAAGATCTATTTGCATTGGTCCGAGTTTTCATATGTATACTATCTATTAAAAAAAGTACTTATGTAAATATGTTTATCTGCATTCTAAAACCTATACATATTATAAGCTAGTTAAGCTATGCTTACCTATTTACTTTCTGTTCAGACTAGCCATTGTTATTAATATCTCATTTGCCGGATTACATTCAAATTGGCTGAGCGATCAAACATTAGTAGCAATTTTTTGGTTTAAGAGCATATCATTTTGCATAGATATAATTAAAAAACGCGGATTAATACCGTTGCAGGTCAAACACCTTTCATAAGTATATTATCACACAAAAAAACAATTAAAAAGTATGTTCAATTGAAATGTATATTTTTGGGCCGTATTATGTGTTATTGTGTATATATTTATTCATATTTATTCGTTGTTAGTTCCTGGTATTTAGGTTATCCGGGTGCTATGGCATCTAGCAATATCCCCTTGTCCCACCCAGGGGAGACACCGAGGGGGACACGACCCCGTCGCCAATTTAAGAACCGCACGACTGAAAAAAGGCAAGAACAAATTCAGGACTACCAGAAAGAATCTCTTTACAAAAAAAATCACGTAGATATCCTGGTGGAGTCGGAAAAAGTTGCCTGTCACCCAATCAGCACTGCATTAAAGGCAGCGCTATCACTATAGTGCCCTTTTTTTTTTTTTTTTTATCGTGCGGAAATCCCTTCGGATACCCCCCCGCGTGCCAGCGGGGGCGGTTATGTCGGGCTTGAACCGACTAAAACCGCACGCCGTCTCGGGTCTACAGACGCCGGGGTGTAAGGTTGCCCATAGAGCATATCCCTCGCATCCCGACTTACCCTGGGCCATCTCCGGTTTCGAGATGGCCCCTCGGGTTTGGGAACCACGGTGTCGCCGTCTTGCCCCGGTTTGGGGGAGGGGCGCTAGTCGCCCCACCGTCCCGGCCTGCTTCTGCTGGGGTGACAGGTGGCCTCACCCGCCACCCCCAGGCCTGCGCTCATGGAGGACGGAGGTCGTTAAGCGACCTCCGGCGCCTGAGTGGCCTGCGACGCGCGGCGAGCAAGTTGCGGGCTCGGCGGACCGGGACAGTTCTAAGTCTCTCTCGGGCGCGCTCCGCCACCTCCTTCGCGAGCATTACATGGTCGCAGAAGGAGGCGGCGGCGGCCCACGCGCTCGCGCTCCGCGCCATTGCCGCAATCATGCTGCCGAGCGAGAGGACTCCCACCCCGATGGCTGCCACAATAGTGCCCTGGATAAAAAATTGAAGAGTCAAAGTCAAGCTGGATATCACTGGTTATTCTGGCTATTCTAGCACACCCATCTGATTTATTTGAGTAAGATGCACCCTTTTCTATTTTACTCGGACTCATCTGTCAAAAAAAAAACCATGCCATGTGCACAAAACATGTTTAGCTACTAAAAATAGTTACACATGGAATGTATGTACTGTATGAACTACAATACTGAACTCGATATTTATATTAAATTATGTATTAAATTGTTATTCCCTTTTACATACATAAATAAGTTTGCATTTATATATTTGTGTCAAACACATTTCTGTATATATTTCTATATCATGTAATACAAATTTTCTGTAAATTATTATTAAGTCAATTTAATGTGAATCTATTGTCCTTCTAAGCGTTTCTATTGATGCAGTCGTGAAACGTTTACCTATAGTATGATACTATTTGCTAGGAAAGAAAAATGAAGTCAATTTAATGTGAATCGATTGTCCTTGTAAGCGTTTCTATTGATGCAGTCGTAAAACGTTTACATATAGTAAGATACTATTTGCTAGGAAAGAAAAAGGCAACATCGTTGTTAAAATACTTAATCTATATATATAAAAATGAAACCCGTTTTCCGTTGTCACGACATAGCATGAAAACGGCTTGACCGATTTGGCTGATTTTTTCTTTGTAGTTTTCTAATACGCTGTACAAGGTTCTTACGGAAAAAAATATTAAGAAAATGTCTCAGAATTTTTTTTTTCGTGCGCACACCGTACGGTTTTAGTCGATACACGACAAAACCAGCCCCGCTGGCCGGTGGGGGTATCCGAAGGGATTGATCCTCCCCAAGTGTCCGTTGCCGGGCACCCCGGGTAAGCCCTTGAATTCAATACATGGCGGATCATTTTGACGTAGCGAAGCACGTACCGGGCCGCTAGTAAAAAATAAAAAATATTCTAGGATATTCCACACAACGCTATCTAGACCTAAAGTAAGCATAGCTTAACTAGCTTGTGTTATCGGTTCTAAAATCTGGATATACATACTTAGATACATTTGCTTTTGTAAACACATACATATTATATATAGAAACACCCAGACCAATGCAATGCATAAAAATAATTACACTGAGCGGTAATTGAACCCGCTACATCCGACGGTCAGTCAACGCTCTACCGCTACACCACAGTTGGTAGTCAAGAGAAAAATATTTGAGGTGTACAATATTCTGGGGTGTGTGTTGGGTAACCTCCTCAAGTGTCGCTCCGATTCCGATCCCGCTGCCGTCCGGGGGGAACGGAATCGGAGCGGCCGGTACACCCTGGGCGGCGGTCAATGGCTTCCCCTTCACCCCTTCATAGGGTTGGCATTGATCGTCAGCCAATACCCAACGTGGCGGGAACACATCGCTCTCCGTACTCCTCTGCTTTCAGAGGAGACAGGATGAGCGATGCTGTTAGTGGTGAGATGGCCCAGGGTCAGCCGGGGTGCGAGGGATATTCTCTATGGGTAACCTTACACCCCGGCGTCTGAAGACCCGAGACGGCGTGCGGTTTTAGTCGGTGCAAGACCGACATAACCGCCCCCGCTGGCCGGCGGGGGGGTATCCGAAGGGATTTCCGCACGAAAAAAAAAAAAAAAAAAAAAGGTGTACAATATTCTAAGTAGGTATAATTTATTGAAACCCAATCATTTTCTCAGCAAAGTGCTGAATCGTGTCACAATCACAATGCTGGCGCATCAATGTACACCAAATGCCATGTACCATTTTGAGAAAATTATTTAAATCAACCTTGTAAGGAATATTTTAGTCTATACTGTTCTCTAGAATATTTATTTGTGTATTACCAATTAATATTCTATTCTTTTAATGTGTTTCTATTTAAGGTTTATAATAATTTATGTTAATTAGTACTCAAAAAAGCAAAATATACTAAATATACCTACATGACCTTGTTTTGATCGACATAAAATAAATCTCGCTAACCACCGAGGTTAGTATAAATACTTTTGACAATTTCAGAAAGAAGGAAAATTAAACTGACATTTGCAGTCAAATTTATCTACACTAGCTTGTAGATAAGTTTAGCCTGTGAGAAATATTTTATATTTCTATAATAGTACAGAAGTTATCATTCTCGTGAAATAGAAAAGTCAGTCACCTCACAATCACCATACCGTGTCGGTGCAATCTGGTGGAAACATCAAGCAAAAAGGTAAATATGGCATACTAAATTGTCAATACACAACAGGAATTTGATTTTCAAAAGAACTGTAATATAAAGAGGAAGAGGCTTACATAGGTAAATGATGGCATACTGAATTGAACTTCAAAAACAATTGAAATACTCCAATGTTTCACTTGTTATTTTTTCTATCATCTCCATAGGGTCGTTATAATAAATTAAACACTGCGAGTTTAGCGATGTCCAAAATACTACGTAATAGGTGCTTTCAATACTACATTGGCACCATGTCTAGTCGGCACCTTCCTAAAAACAAAGTTTCACGTGTCTACCTGACCTCAAGACACAACCAACAATTATTTTAGAGTAATGGTATAAAAGATAGAATCATTAAAGGGGGATCAAAGAAAAAATGACCTAGAAACAATCAGTTACCAATATTTGAATAATAACTCAATGCAAAGATTCAATCTGATTCTTTGTAACAAATGACCATGTTACGACCAACTGCACCTGTCACTTATCTCCAAACCATGAAATAATACAAATCAGGTGTTTGGTTGTAGAAGATTCATTACTTGACCAATTTGTGTCTCACATTTCGACATTATGTTCCACATTTGAAATTGAATCTAAGTTACATGCAAGAAAATCTGTTATTCCTTGGCAATGATTATTCTAATGACCTATATTTGTAACATATGGGTCGACGAGAGGCAGCTGATGGTGTAGGTCAAGAATGAGTTACTAAGGCAATAATTTCGGTCACTATTATCGAATATTGATTTGCTTTCTTTTTGGGACTGATGGGATTGCTGCGGGCGTACGAAGTTAATAAGGTGTTCAGTTTTACGAAGTTTTGCACCTTGTGTTATCAAATCTCCGTCATCTAAACATAAGTTTATTGAAAAACTGGTCGAACAGGTGTGGGGAAGGGTTGTGCTGATTTAAATTTATATTTCTTTTTGGTGAACATAACTGATTTACGAAGCTTTTGATATATGCGAAATTCTACGCTGCTCTGCGGAGGTTTAAAGATGTAATATGAATCGTTTTTCGCATTTTTTATTCATTTAAGTAATAAGGGACAGGAACAGGAAATAAATAAAAATGCCATGGCATCAATGAAGAATAAAAATTGAGATGAGTCAAGGAATTATGAAATGGGATGAGATTTCATGGGATAAATACGGAATAATCCTATTTATTTTTCTTTACACAAGCTTTCGATTACTTTAGTGACGTAAAATAACGGAAATTTATAGTCTTAAGGATGATGAAACACGACTATATCAGTTGCAGAACAGTATAGCTTAGACTTCCTAGACTCGTGGGTAGAACCATCATTGTTGCAAGTTGGTTAAAACCAGTAATTACGAATGCAGCACTCGAAGACTGAAAAATGAACCAAACATTTATTTAAAAGAAATTTAAAACTGGTAGTTAATAAGAGAGAATCCTATTTTCAACTCCAACATTCAGTCTAATGATTAAACTAGCAAAAACTATTACAAGTTACTGATAGTATTGTCAATTACTAGAGAAGGCATTTCCGTATATTTGTTTAGTTTGATAGAATCTATATAATATTTATGTTTTAAGCTATGTTATAAGTATAGGGAAATTACGAGTTTACAAAAATTGGTAAAAATCAAAGAAAACGAAGTCATTGTTTTAAAAGAGATTTGATTAATTTGTATCAATGGTAGGTTCAACAATAACCATGATAATGTAGCATAATTGTATACTTATTAGGCACGACTGGCTGTGCATAGAGGAGCTCTCGTCCCCACACTTATGTATGGTAGTGAATGTTGAGTGTGGCAGAAGGAACATGAGAGTAAGCTGAATGCTGTTGAAATGAGAAGTCTGAGAAGTATAGCTAAAGTGACCCTGATGGACCGAGTGAGGAACAGCGTGATAAGGGAATGTTGTGGTATGGCAGAAGATGTAGTGACCAAGATAGAGAAAGGGATGCTTAGATGGTTCGGTCATGTAGAGAGGATGGATGAAAGGAGATTAACGAAACAGATTTATGAGGCGAGGGCTACTGGGCAACCCGGTAAAGGTCAACCTAGGCGTACGTATGCCAATGAGATCAACAACGTTTTGAAGAAGGGCCAGGTCAGAAGTACCCGTAACCGGCGTGCATGTATGAAAACAATTATGAAAGTGGAAGAAGCGAAAGGCGTATGCCAAGATCGTAGCAAGTGGAAAGATGTTGTCTCTGCCTACCCCTATGGGAAGAAGGCGTGACTGATGCATGTTATGTAGATGATGTATGTGACAATCGTGTACCTGCTCTGAAATAATGATTTATTATGATAACAGATTGAGAGAAATACCTATACGAAATGAACGTATCATTGATAGTAGTAAATGTACTACAATGACAACCTGTCCCTTCTAATATAACATTTGATCTTGCACGGTGCATCTGCACCGGCAGTGTCGGAAACGCATTGGCTTTATGCGCCGGCGCACCTGCGGCTAACTCCCACGCTCGTGCACTATTACATGTAGTACAATGTTACCGACAGTTTGACTTCTTACCTTTGTATTTCTAGACTCATAAACTCTCCCACGTGAGGTGATGGGATTTATAGGGAAATAGGGGAAAAACGTGAGCTTTGTATAGTTACCACTCTAGTGGTGAGTAACGTTATTAACGTTATGAAATTAGAATTAATATTAATTTCTCACGCCTGTATATTCCTAAAAGGGTAGGCAGAGATGTATCACAAATATATTTTTAATAGTAGTTTTAGATCCCCAAGTTTTAGGAGGCGAGTCCTATATTGCCCTCAAAAAATCTTAGTGTAGATTTACGTTACCTAATCCTGAGAAAATCTATCGGGTCTCTATTATAGTTTTATGGATAGGGATGAGCGTGACCTACTGATGCAGGTGCATATTAACAGGTCACAACTACGAAAAACCTGTTAAAAGTACAGTCAAAAACACAATTAGATTGACAAATTGAAATTTACAAGCCATTTCATTAAAAAAAATAGCCATATTAATTTGATATAATAACTCTAAGAATTATTAAACTACTTATACATCAATTGTGGTGACAAAGATTCCAATTTTAAAAAGTTAAGAAAAATTTTAGTGCTAGGTAACTTTCGTCATTGACAGTACCTACATCAATAGAGAAAATAACTTTATTTTATTCATTTTATTTATTTTCTTACCTAACGTTTAGGTAATTAGTTTAATATAAAATAATAATAAATAACTAAAAAAATCCGTTCCCGCAGGGGGAACGCACAGGTAGATTTCGTGAAGCAATTAATATTATTTTATATAGAGAACTACGGACTTTAAACAGTTAAATATTTTTTTCTCGAAAACGGTTACTTTTAGCGAAAAACTTTTCAGACATTTATTTTAGACTTAAAAATGGCCTATCGATAAAAAATATTTCCTACAGCCAGAATGTTCACAGGTTAGAAGTTATGATTTTTTTCCCGAAAAATTTTGGATTTTCCCCCCTCCACTTTTAGTTAAAGTTTTAATCTTATAGGTTTATAGTTAAAAGTTGTTGGTATTCATGTATACTATGGGAAAAAAATTCGAACGGTTCGAATATCTTTCATGGAACGTGAAATTTTGAGGAAAAACTCATTTCACAAAAAGTGAGGCCCTACCGTCCCCTTAGGCCAGATTCCACCCGTTCACGAACTTAAACTACGTTTACACCCAAGCAATTTTTGACCGCAGTTTGAAAGCGATCGGGGCAAAAATGCGAACGTGAAAGTGCCGCAAATTTTGGGAAGTGGAACCATACATATAACCATACATATAAACATAAATATAAACTTTTTGACCAGTGGTCATTTCGGACTCAGGGGGTCATAACTAGACCTCCTATGAAGAAATTTTTTTAAATTCGACAGTAGTCAAGAAACCAATAGGTAGATCGATTTCATCGAAATCTACCTAATACTAAAACTAAAATAAGTTTACAATTTTACCTAAAGACGAGTGTGATATTATTTTCAATATTTTTCTATTATTCTCGAAATGTTCTATAAAATACTCTCCAAACTTCATTATAAACCCTTTATGAGACATATACTAAACAAAGTGTACTCTTTCGGTTTAAAAGAAATATGTTGTTAATTAATTAATGTCCTTGGAAGTCAGATTTGTAAGACATTTCCATTTTGTCAGTTGTAATCATAAATTTATGTGCCTCACTAATGTAAGTCTTATAAATTGTCGTTATACCTCAAGGTATGTTGCTCATTAATTTGTACACAACGCGGAGAATCTGACAGACACAGTGAAATGTCAACTTAAATGTATGCCTATTTAACGAGGTCACAAAGGAAAGAGGGAGGGTCTAGAGGAGGTAGGTAAAAAGGAAAGCTAGTTATGAAAGAAACCGATGAGAAAATATGGGATGCACAAGCGGGTTTTAGAAAGGGAATGGGATGTACGGATCAGGTCTTTTCTTTGCGAAGCAGAGCCGAGAAATTGTTGGCCGAGAGTCAAAAGGTGTATTGCGCAAGGAAAAGGCATATGACAAAGTGATGAGGAATGAACTTTGGTCGGTACTGTCTATGTATGGGGTGAGCAGCAACCTTATTCGAGCTCTAAAGTCTCCCTATGAGGACTCCAGTGCTTGCGTGAGGATACATGGGTCATACACTGAATGGCTTAGCATCCAAAAGGGTGTAAGATAGGGATGTGTAGCGTCACCATGGCTGTTTAACTTATTCTTGGACAGATGTTTGCAAGATTTGAAAGATAAAGAATGTGGTTTAAGAATGAATGAGTTACTCGTCAAATGTCTCCTCTATGCTGATGATCAGGTTTTACTTGCGTCATCGGCAGATGAATTGCAGGAGATGGTAACAACTATGCATGGAGCTTTTGAGAGGAAAGGAATGAAAGTGAATGTTAGTAAGACAAAAGTTATGGTTTTTGAAAGAGATGAATACGTGTCAGAGTGTAGGATTCGTATAGATGGAGAAAGAGTGGAACAAGTGAATGAGTTCATATTTTTGGGAACATTGTTTACGAGAGATGGAAAGCATGAAGATGTTGGAAGGAGAGTGACAGCTGGAAATAGAGTGAATGGGGCACTACACAACTTTATGAGCAGCCGGAAAGTGTCCGAAAAGGCACGACTGGCTGTACATGGAGGAGTATTAGTGCCGACTCTTATGTATGGTAGTGAAAGTTGGGTGTGGCAGAAAAAGCATCAGAGTAGAGTGAATGCAGTAGAAATGCGTGCGTTGCGAAGTATGTGTGGATTGACTTTGAGAGATAGAGTGAAAAATAGCGTGATAAGAGAGCGATGTGGATTGACAGAAGATGTAGTGACGAGAATTGAGAGAGGTATATTAAGATGGTTCGGTCATGTTGAGAGAATGAATGAAAGAAGACTAACGAAAAAGGTGTATGAGGCGAGTGTAGATGGTACCGTCGGAAGGGGAAGACCTAGGCGCACATACCTGGACCAAATCGGGGAAGTGTTAGAAAAGGGGCAGGTCAGGAGTACCCTAAACCGACGAGCATGCATGAAGAATGTTATGAGAGTGAATGAGGCGAGAAAAGTGTGTCAGGATCGTGGCAAATGGAGATCCGTGATCTCTGCCTACCCCTGTGGGAAACAGGCGTGATATTATGTATGTATGTACAATCAACAACAAAAGCTACTTACTATCAACATCCAACGAAGGGTACTGACATTAAAACAATCCAACATACAGTTAACGATTACAGAGTTTTGCAAGGACAAGACAATTTGAACTTGAGTCTATGTAGTATTTTATACAACGTTTCAGTGCTAAAGTGCTCTATAAGTTGGAATTTGTTAAGCTACTTCCATTGCTCACATACGGACTGGTTAGCATGAATAAAGCCTTATTAATGGTAAAGGCTGAGTCAATAGGTCCAATAATATCACGCAAGGTGCATTTATTAATAGGTTGACATTTACGAGACTTTTACTGCACAAATAATTATGGTAGTATAATTGAACATTATAAATAATTTAGGATCGACTACCGTGTACTCGTATTCTTTTATTTTACCTTATTCAGTGGTTATGGCATTATTAATTCGACGCATGTTTTCGTGTTTTGGATATTTTTTTTATGCGTAGTAGTAGAGCGTTAGTACCATTATGACAATTCTTTTTTTTTATTTTATACGATTTTATTTTAGATCGAGTTGAGCACTTTTATCAAGCAAGAAGACTAGCAGAATAGAATTATTAATCAACAGTCTAATTCGGAGCCGTCCTTGAGGAAGTACTTTCTACTACCTATTTCTGTTAACTAAATAACTCCTAAAGTAGACCTTTCCGAATCTTTAACTATTAATCGAGTAATTTTTACAAATATACTACTGTGTCAGAAACAGTTCTGAGGAGGAAAAAAATAGATAAATTTTACATAGTCAGGCCATCTATTCATCTTTAGTAGCCTTTCCTGAAAAAGCCCACAGTCCATTTTGCTACACCTTCTTTCCATATGAATTAATTTATCTTGAGTTGACTTGGACCCCGAAGATCTTAGTGCTGTCCCATAAACTCTATTTGACCCAGGAATTTGTTGTACTCCATTTATTGTTAAGTCGTCAAAACGTTGGAAATTATCCTTTTTTTTCGTGCAGAAATCTGCTCAGCCGCTAGCGGGGGTGGTTATGTCGCATCCGAAACAACTAAAACCACAAGCCGTCTTCAGACGCCGGGGTGTAAGGTGGAACGCTAGAAATGATGAGCATTTAATATTCATTATTACTTCCAAGAGGCATGTGAATTACTTCAACGAGTAATTCACTTGTAACGTGCAACTTTTATGATAAACGCGGCAGTTGATTTTTGGGTTAAAGAAATAAATTATTTTAATGATACACATGCTTAGATTTATATCTCAAAGTGAATAGCCTGACTTCCATATAATTTAATATTTTATGCGTCAATGGGACCACCTTGTAGCAATAAAAGCCCGGTAATAACACATTAATTGCTTAAATTTAGTACATTTGATATTTACAGCAATGCAGTAAATACAATTGAATCAAGTCCTCTTCGAATATTTCTACAAAGCAGTCTTAAACCCGTATACTAGTTATTCCAATACATTTATATCTTAAAGTGGTGGTACTGGTAGGAATAAAGGTTTATTAAATTTGCAATTGCGAAGTTATGAGTTCAAAATGTTAGCAATTCTAGTGAACGAATGATAGCTATAGTGGGTCACCCTTACGTGGGACAGTTATTGGTTATTTTATCAAAATTGTGAATGTGAAGTTTTCCTGTGCGAGAGTTGTCTTTAATGAAATGAAATTTTGTACTTAGGTGATGCTACTTCTAACACAGGTTACATAACATATACAATAACAGTGTTTACGAAAAGTGAGTACGAATAATCTTTAAAAAATATATTTTACTGATATTATTACGCGTTGTGTATTTGCTATATACTGGCGAAACGTGGGTGCTAGCACCTCTGCCTACCCCTTCGGGGATATAGGCGTGAGTTTATGTTATGAGTTTATGTTATGTGTATTTCGTACTTTGAGAGTATATGAGAAAATGGAAACTGTTATAGTTCAACTTTTAACTTTTAATATACAACATTTTCTACTTGCCATACTTCCCATATTCTGAAATAACATAGCTAGTGACATTCTTATGATGCTTAGAAGGAGTTACCGGTAAGGTTCAATTTAGGATCCTCTCGTAGGGCTAATATCAAACCATTCTGAGTTTCTAATAGCGAACCCGGTCACTTTTACAGATGTTTTGTGATATTAATCTTAAATTTATTCAAACGTCGATATTCTCACGGTCAAATCATCAAACGCTTTCATAATTTTTTCAAACATATCCTCATAGTTTTTTACTTTCAATAATGAACAAAAAATCTATTAAAAAATCCCTTTCGATTTCCGCTTAGGCGCCATCTGCTATTATTCTTGTCATGTGTTTGTTTAGATTAGTTTTTTTTATTCTATCCTGATTTCACCGGAAGTGGGCTCTCAATGAATGTGGTATAACATTTAATTTTGTACATCATAGTGTGCTGCGGTTATTGTATTTCATAAAAGCGAATGAATGGTATTGTTCGACGATTCAAAAAACTAAGATTGTCTTACCTACCATACCTTTACGCGGAGATAAACTTACACGATAAAATAATTGTTTCGAAGTTTTTTGGAACTGAAACGTAATTTTGAAGAAAATTGTATATGCAATCAACTTAGAATGGAATCAGTTTACATTACGACACAAAACCGAGGCTGTAATTAATCGTAATCAATTGAAACGAATGTAGAAATGAAACAATGTGTCAAATAAGGTAAAACATATGTTTATTATAAACTAGTTATAAAAAGTGTTTTACGATCGAAGCTAAATATTGTATATGTTGTATGAAGTGCCATGACAATGTGGTCCTTTAATTGGAACTAATGGAACTGATTAAAGTTTCACATCATTGTTTACTGAATTACTAAGTACGTACTTAATGTGCGATAGCCCAGTGGCATACGTAACGGACTGCTGAGACAAGGTCTCGAGTTCGATCCCCAGTCGCCCCTGACTTTTCGTAATTATGTATGCATTAATAAGTGTTAATTATCGCTCGCTTAATAATGTGCCAGGTAGATGGCAATAGACTTGCCCCCTATAACATTGGGACCTTAACATAACTGGCGACTCGTGGGTGTGTAATACACCTCTGCCTACCCCTTCAGGGATACAGGCGTGAAGTTATGTATGAAGAAGTTTTGTGTGTACTTAATGTACGTAATTTTGTGTGATTTGTTGCTGCAAATTTATTGGTTACAGTTGCTTTTACAGTTGTTAATCGTATATATTGTGACGTGGAAGTGAGATGACGCATTGACACGGGACTGCCGTTTGGAATGACTGATGTTTAAACCAAAGTATTTGTTTTTAGTCGGAGTAGTAAAAAGCATTAATTCGGTGAACGATTTTACGGTCGTCAGATTATATTTATAGCTTTTTTTTTTTTTTTTTTTTACGTGCGGAAATCCCTTCGGATACCCCCCCGCTGGCCAGCGGGGGTGGTTATGTCGTGTCTCGACTAAAACCGCACGGTGTCCTCCCCAAGTGTCCGTTGCCGGGTATCCCGGGTAAGCCCTCGAAAGGATAACCCCAGGGTTGCCGGCGGACTTCGGCCGCCACCGCGGCCTCGCCTGGTGGGGTCGGGTTTTATCCCGCTTCGGTGAGTTGGCAGGCGTGTGTAGGGCACACACGACACGCCTCCGCCACGGCCTGCTTCTGTAAGGACGGCGAGTCGGCCAACTGCCGTCCTCAGGCCCCGATCATGGAGGTCGGTAGTCCCGGGCGTAGATGAGTCTGCGGCGTCCTCGCCGCAGACTGCGAAACTCGGGGGGCAGGATTCTCTCCCGCTCCCTCTCCGCCGCCTCTTTCGCGCGCATTACCTGCTCGCAGAAAGAGGCGGCGGCGTGCCACTTGCTGCCGTCAGAGACCACGGCCCTCACCATGGTCTCCAACGAGAGAACGTCCACGCCCAGGACCGCAACGAGATCCCGGCGTTGACTCGCCCACGCAGGGCACTCCACCAACGTGTGGAGCGCCGTGTCTTCGCCAGGATCTTCGCAGTGCTGGCACTGCGGCGTTGTCTCCCGGTGGATGCGCCACAGATACTTACCGAAACACCCGTGTCCGGTAACCATCTGGCACATCCGGTAGGAGAGGTCCCCATGGTCCCTCTCCAACCACTCCTTCATGATCGGTCTCACCGCCGCAATGGTGGATTCCCCCCACCTTGGGTGCTCAAGTCGCACCCTCCATGTCTCCATGAGTTCCTGGCGGAGCAGGAACCGCTGAGCCCTGATTTCTCGGGGCTCCAGCCTATGGCCCCGCTCCAGCGCCTCCTTGCGCCACTGGTACAGCAGCGCAAGGGCTCTCGCTTCCAGGTCCCATGGAGGGGTCCCGGCTAGGAGACATGCCGCCTCGACGGAGATCGTGCGATACCCCCTGATGACTCTGACGGCCATCGCTTTTAACGGGCTGTTTAATACAGCCACGTTGCGGGCCGCCAGAGTCTCCGCCCATACTGGGGCCCCGTACAGGGCCATGCTTCGCACGATCCCCAGGTACAGTCTCCTAGTGGGGGCGTTGGGTCCCTTAACGTTGGGCATCAGCCGCGATAGCGCGGCCGCAGCCCCCCTCAGTTTCGGGACCAGACTTCGGAGATGAGGTCCGAAGTCCCATCGGCTATCGAGTACGAGCCCAAGGTACTTCATTGTGGGCTCGATGCCGATGCTTACGCCCCCTACGGTTATGCTGGTTCCCGCAGGTGGCCCCCTCCGAGGCCCGTGGAAACACATAGCCTCGGATTTGTGGAGAGCCACCTCGAGTCCCAGCCGCCGTATTCGACCCACGACTTGAGCAACCCCTGCCGTGGCTTTTAGTGCCGCGCTTCGGTGCGTTGCTCCCCGCGCCATAACGAGGGTGTCGTCAGCATAACACGTTATGCTGACACCCTCGAGCAACGAACCGCGCAGCACCCAGTCGTATCCGATGTTCCACAGGAGTGGCCCTAGGACCGACCCCTGCGGAACACCGCACGACACATCTCGCCGCCCTGGCCCTAGCCAGCTCGGGTAAACTATGGCCCTCTCGGATAGGTATGCCTCGACAATGCGGCGGAGGTAAGGAGGCACTCCGTGATACGCGAGCGCCTCCCTAACGCAGCTCCAGGGTAGGGTGTTGAAGGCGTTGGCGATGTCGAGAGACACCGCCACCACCACCCCACCCCGCGAAACTACTTCCTCCGCCAGGCGCCTAACGCGCATGATCGCTTCCACGGTGGAGCGCCTCCGGCGGAAACCAAACTGGTTGTCCGCCAGATCTGGCCCCACGTTCGTGAGATGCTCGACGAGGCGCTCTGCAATAATCCGCTCAAAGAGCTTGCACACCTCGTCGAGCAACACGATCGGCCGGTAACCGGATGGCTGATCCGCCGGCCGCCCCGCCTTCCGGATAAGGACCAGTTTCCCCGTCCTCCACGCCTTTGGAAACTGGCCCCTTTCGAGGCATGCGCTAAAGAGCGCCACCAGTCGAGGCCCTAGTTCCTCAAGGGCCAGGACCCATGCTCGGCCTGGAATGCCGTCGGGTCCGGGGGCAGTGCATTTCCGGGCTTTAAGCCGGAGCACTGCTACCCCCAGTTCACTCTCCCTGACTTCGGGCACATCGCTCTCGCTATTATCAGCGTCAGGCGCCTGAGGCGGAGCCATACGCGGAGGAACATGCTCCTCCGCTCTCGCTGGGAACAAGGAGCCCAGTATCCCCTCCAGCCGCTCTGGCTGGAGGCTCTGGGTCAGTAGGGGCGCCCTTGGGCGGATTTTGCCCCTGACCGCAAGGTAAGGGCGCCCCCATGGGTTCTGCTCCAGAGACTCCAGCAGCTCTTCGCGGGCCCGCCGTATATTAATAGCTTAGTTTAAGTTATATTTTTGAGCTGAATACTGTCTCTGAGGTTTTTAAAGGGTAACGCGCAATACAGGGGGCATCAACGCCTTCAATGCTTCAGTAAAGGTCAATCTGATTCTCGTTTTAGCGAATTGTATGAGAGAGTGAAAATTTGAGCTGATCAAGACTTATTATATTCGGATAATGAACTTTTTTTTTTTTAAATATTTGTAGGGTTCGGATTAGTAGAGGTAAAACTAGATGACCACCCCCGCTGGCCGGCGGGGGGTATCCGAAGGGATTTCCGCACTTAAAAAAAAGTCTTTTTCTATATATAACAATGACGGTACAAGTTCTGGCACAGACGCTGATATTTAAAAACTTTTGTCTTTTCAATTTTTTGGTTTTACTACAATATTTGGTTTTTATTAAAATAAAAATATTTAAAGTAATTAGAATTACTTGTATTCTGGTCCACCAGTTCTTTTTTTTTATATATAGGACACGTCAATTTGGCTTCACCTCGCCTGATGGTAAGCTGAAGGTAAAGTCTCAGGAAAGAGACCACCACTCACCATGTTAACCATGTTAACAATGGTTAACAATGGTGGCACTCAGCTTGACGGCCTCATCAATAGAGGATTGTCGTCGCAGCACCGCGTGACACCCACCGGTCCCACTAGTGCTGCGACCACAATCCCCCTGCCCGGCTATGCACTTGCTGACCTCTGAACGCAATCAAACCGAACCCCCTGCCGGCCAGCGGGGGCGGTTATGTCGGGCTTGAACTGACTAAAACCGTCAAACCGTCTTGGGTCTTCAGACGCCGGGGTGTAAGGTTGCTCATAGAGCATATCCCTCGCACCCCGACTGACCCTGGGCCATCTCCGGATTCAAGATGGCCCCCTCGGGTACCCACCCGGCCGAATATTGTGACAAATTTGTGTCATCAAATTTCTACCACCAGTAAAGCCAACCACCAGTTCGGTAAAGCTAAAAGGCTTGTGTTAGTAGTGAGTTAACATCGTTAGTATAAAGGCCGGGGTTCGAACCCACCCACTACAACACTGCACACCACAACCCACTACGCTACTGCAGCTCAATTAATTATCTGCAAGAAGCATTTACTTGCAGAGCTTAAAAGAAATGTAGATCAAATCTCCGTTGCAGTGTTTTACCTTTACCGAACTCGATAATGCTTTTGCTTTCTTATAAAAAATAGTATATTATCTCTAACTTATAGTTCTAAATGTCAGTTATAACTCCGATGAAGATATTGATAATATCTTTCTATGTCTATACTGGTATTGTGTATAGGACAAATTACGGTCCTTTCGTTTAAATTTAAAATTTAAAATTCCTCCATTCTTCAATGTAACAGTTTGAAAGAAAGTTTTATGGTCATGTCCATAGAAAAATACAGGAACGCAAGTTGCTTTGCGTAAACAGGTAAATATTTTATTGCTTCACAAAGAATGTTATCATCAAAAAGACCGCGGGTCTTAACTTTCTTTCAGACAAATTGTATGAAGTGATAACATTGTGAGGAGAGATAACGTTTTTGAAATCCCGGTATTTGAAGTATTTTTAATTAGTTGCAATTTGTTACTTTTAGAATTAATCCACGCTGGAATTTTATTTTATAAAAGTATCTTTTAATGCCTTTAAAATTATAGTCTAGGCTGAATGATTCAGCTGGTACTGAGATAGATATATTATGTTATTTGAATTGATGTGTTTTTAGGGTTCCGTTACCAAATGGCAAAAAACGGAACCCTTATAGATTCGTCATGTCTGTCTGTCCGTCCGTATGTCACAGCAACTTTTTCCGTCAGTTCTGAAACTATAACAACTATGCTGTTGAAACTTAGTTAGTAGATGTATTCTGTGAACCGCATTAAGATTTTCACACAAAAATAGAAAAAAAGCAATAAATTTTGGGGGCTCCCCCATACTTAGAACTGAAACACAAATTATTTCTTTTCATCAAACCCATACATTTATCTCCATAGATACATGTAGGGGTTTGAAGAAAAATAATAATTTGTGACCTATCCATATAGGTCTTCAAAAATGACATTGAGGTTCCTAATATCATTTTTTTCTAAACTGAATAGTTTGCGCGAGAGACACTTCCAAAGTGGTAAAATGTGTGTGTTTCCCTTTCTTAACCCCCTTCATTAACTTCTAAAATAAGAGAATGATAAAACTAAAAAAAATATATGATGTATATTACCATGTAAACTTTTTTTTTTACGTGCGGAAATCCCTTCGGATACCCCCCCGCCGGCCAGCGGGGGTGGTTATGTCGTGTCTCGACTAAAACCGCACGGTGTCCTCCCCAAGTGTCCGTTGCCGGGCACCCCGGGTAAACCCTCGAAAGGATAACCCCAGGGTTGCCGGCGGACTTTGGCCGCCACCGCGGCCTCGCCTGGTGGGGTAGGGTTTTATCCCGATTCACACACGACACGCCTCCGCCACGCCCTGCTTACCATGTAAACTTCCACCGAAATTTAGCTTGAACGAGATCTAGTAAGTCATTTTTTTTTAATACGTCATAAATCGTAAACCGCAATTTACCTTTCGTTCAATAAACTCACATATAAAAATTTTACTTGCTGCTAAGGAACCCTTCATGAGCGAGTCTGACTCGCACTTGGCCGGTTTTTTTTCTATATTTTTTTAAAATATGATTGAAATTATATACTACTTTGTGAAAAAAGTTCCAGGAATAATTCAATAAAACTTAAAATCTGTATTATTCATCCCAATTTTTCGTATCGCCTTCAAAAGAGGCCTCTGTCGAAGTAATTCTCTAATGCCAAGGAACAACTCAATCATCAAAATTATTTTCAAACTTATTTCTTGGAATCGCCTTTAACATTCACCGCGAATTTTTTATGACATCTATCGACTGAAAGCGGATGCCGCGAAGTAGATATTTGGATGTCGGAAAAATAAAGAATTCAGCCGGAGCCATATCAGAGAAAAATGGCGACTGTTTGATAGATTGGAAGAGATTTTGACCAGAAATTCGTTCACAATCATCACACAATCACACAACAATTCATCCATTGTGAAAATCGCAACACACCCTTGAAATGAACTTACTAAATGGCGCATATTAAACAAACTGAATGACCAGCAGTGGACTAGAATAGGTTGAGGATGATGATGATGATGATGAATGACCAGTGATGCTCAACTACCGCGTGGACATAGAGCATAGTTGTGCTCACTTAGCGAAAAATAGATCTTCTACAAAACTTCCAAACGGAGTTTCTAAATAATCAATTTTTTGTTTATAGAATATTAGTAACCGAAATTACTAAAATTACCCCTAACCCCTCCAGCTAAGCTAAATTGCTTGTGTTAGGAGTGGGTTCACGTCGGTAGTGTAATGGCCAGGATTCGAACCCGGGACCTCTCGATCGTAAGGCGACTCCTTAACCACTAAGCTATATACAATGAAGAAACTAGAATTACAGTGTGGCTATCCAGTCTAGTGAGATAACAAATGTTTATTATTATTATCGAAAATAATTTTAAAGATATATCATCATGAAAATTCTGAACGTATGAATTTTCACTCTTGTCAGTTTTATAAAATACGTATATTCTCATAGATTCTATTCGGTATACCCTTACACTTTCCGGTAGCCAATCTCTTGCAATTATTTTTTCATCCTATGACTTTGCATTAAACTAGTTCACCTTTTTGGTGCGAAAACGAGAATTGGAGAAATCACATAGATATCACATTCACCGGATGCAAAACAACCCTTGCTTACAAAACCATCAATATTACTTATGAGATAAACAGTTTCCGAAAAAGTGTGTAACAAATAGAAAGTTATTTCCTGCCCTATTGATTAAATTGATGTTTGTACTGTGACAATATGTTAAAGTTGCAAATGGGATAGTTTGATAAATTAAATCTTTTTTTTTTTTACGTGCGGAAATCCCTTCGGATACCCCCCCGCTGGCCAGCGTGGGTGGTTATGTCGTGTCTCGACTAAAACCGCACGGTGTCCTCCCCAAGTGTCCGTTGCCGGGCACCCCGGGTAAGTCCTCGATAATCATAATAATATTTTTTTTATAATATCGAAAGGATAACCCCAGTTTTGCCGGAGGACTTTGGCCGCCAACGCGGCCTCGCCTGGTGGGGTCGGGTTTTATCCCGCTTCGGTGAGTTGGCAGGCGTGTGTAGGGCACACACGACACGCCTCCGCCACAGCCTGCTTCTGTAAGGACGGCGAGTCGGCCAACTGCCGTCCTCAGGCCCCGATCATGGAGGTCGGTAGTCCCGGGCGTACTCGCCGCAGACTGCGAAACTCGGGGGGGCAGGGTTCTCTCCCGCTCCCTCTCCACCGTCTTTTTCGCACGCATTACCTGCTCGCACTGGAAGAGGCGGCGGCGTGCCACTTGCTCCCGTCGGAGACCACGGCCCTCACCATGGTCTCCAACGAGAGAACGTCCACGCCTAGGACCGCAACGAGATCCCGGCGTTGACTCGCCCACGCAGGGCACTCCACCAACGTGTGGAGCGCCGTGTCTTCGCCAGGATCCTCGCAGTGCTGGCACTGTGACGTTGTCTCCCGGTGGATGCGCCACAGATACTTACCGAAACACCCGTGTCCGGTAACCATCTGGCACATCCGGTAGGAGAGGTCCCCATGGTCCCTCTCCAACCACTCTTTCATGATCGGTCTCACCGCCGCAATGGTGGATTCCCCCCACCTTGGGTGCTCAAGTCGTACCCTCCATATCTCCATGAGATCCTGGCGGAGCACGGACCGCTGAGCCCTGATTTCTCAAGGCTCCGGCCTATGGCCCCGCTCCAGAGCCTCCTTGCGCCACTGGTACAGCAGCGCAAGGGCTCTCGCTTCCAGGTCCCATGGAGGGGTCCCGGCTAGGAGACATGCCGCCTCGACGGAGATCGTGCGATACCCCCTGATGACTCTGACGGCCATCGCTTTTAACGGGCTGTTTAATACAGCCACGTTGCGGGCCGCCAGAGTCTCCGCCCATAATGGGGCCCCGTACAGGGCCATGCTTCGCACGATCCCCAGGTACAGTCTCCTAGTGGGGGCGTTGGGTCCCTTAACGTTGGGCATCAGCCGCGATAGCGCGGCCGCAGCCCCCCTCAGTTTCGGGACCAGACTTCGGAGATTAGGTGCGAAGTCCCATCGGCTATCGAGTACGAGCCCAAGGTACTTCATCGTTGGCTCGATGCCGATGCTTACGCCCCCTACGCCCTACGGTTATGCTGGTTCCCGCAGGTGGCCCCCTCCGGGGCCCGTGGAAACACATAGCCTCGGATTTGTGGAGAGCCACCTCGAGTCCCAGCCGCCGTATTCGACCCACGACTTGAGCAACCCCTGCCGTGGCCTTTAGTGCCGCGGTTCGGTGCGTTGCTCCCCGCGCCATAACGAGGGTATCGTCAGCATAACATGTTATGCTGACACCCTCGAGCAACGAACTGCGCAGCACCCAGTCGTATCCGATGTTCCACAGGAGTGGCCCTAGGACCGACCCCTGCGGAACACCGCACGACACTTCTCGCCGCCCTGGCCTTAGCCAGCTCGGGTAAACTATGGCCCTCTCGGATAGGTATGCCTCGACAATGCGGCGGAGGTAAGGAGGCACTCCGTGATACGCGAGCGCCTCCCTAACGCAGCTCCAGGGTAGGGTGTTGAAGGCGTTGGCGATGTCGAGAGACACCGCCACCACCACCCCACCCCGCGAGACTACTTCCTCCGCCAGGCGCCTAACGCGCATGTTCGCTTCCACGGTGGAGCGCCCCCGGCGGTGATAAAATAAATCTCATCTAAATTGATGGCGTTTCAATAATTGGAGTTTTCTCACTTAATTGTATATAGGTAAGTGGCTAGTTTTTGTGATTTTCACCTTCATATTGAAAATTTGATGTCATGGAAATGAAAATGAGTAGGTAGGATCGGCTAAACTTTAACGCACAGGTCTTAAGTTTGGCCCATTCCGCCCGCCCATTTTCGCGTGATTGAATAACAAACAACCTAATAAATTAATAATATTAGTAAGACACATAACGACAGTGAAAATAACGATTATGAGCAAAACAGTAGAAATTTGCGTTAGGACTAAAAATATAAATTTACACAAGTATGTGTGTGTATCATATTGAACAGTCTTGTACTGTGCTAAATGAAAAATTCAAATTATATTTATTAACATGTATGTGCTATAGATATTGTCATGTGGTTTACCGCATAGTTAAAAACAAGCGCTACAGCTTTTATTTTCTCTGTAATCTGTGATATTTAATAGGGCTATTTTCCATCTAACTGTAAGAGAGAATGAAGAAGTTGTAAGAGGCGGATACGGATACGTCTCCTATTACGTGGAACTTATAAGCATAGTTGACGAAATGTGTTAATAACCTCAACAACAGTGGCGCGTAGCTTAAGTCTAGATGATATTCGTCAGATTCACAGAGTATTAGATGGCGACAGCGTGACAAACACTGAGACAGATCGATTTGCACAGGTACGGTCTAGTTCGTAGACAAATCGATGCCGGCTGGCTTCACAATATTCACCAAGTAATTAACTGAATATTAGTATCAAGTAATGATAATTTTGTTTGCGGTGATCTAAATTGACAACCTAGATTAACTTTAATTGTTGTGCCGGTATCAACTAGAGCTTGCACTATGGAGCCTGGTATCCGCTCTCCTAGAATTCCGTTACTTGGTTTATTTGGCTTTTATAGAAGCGACTACTGTTTGACCTCCAAATAAAATATGTGCCAAAGCCTCGTTCGTCAATCAGCAGGTGTGCGGGCTAGCAGCTGAGGTGGGCTTACTCCCCAAAGATACAGCACAGGGTACACTTGATACTTGATACACCCATAATTGTTCAATTACTACGAAAGTAAGTGTAAACATTCGTAACTTTTAGCTCCGTATTGTTTTTGGTTTCAGCAATGAAACGTCTAATTAAGAAAAAGAGCGTATTTCCAAAATTTTCATATTGGGCAGACTTACACTATATCCAGTGACTTCCTGCTAGATTATCAATTCATTTAGAGAGGACCAGAACCATCCTACTGCATTTTAAACCTTTTAAGGCAGCAATTAAGAACTTGTGTCGGTATGACGCAGTACACTATATAATTAGTTATTTTTTTAATAAAACTAGAAGTGAAAATTAGAATGTTAAAAAATTATTGTTATTAATTAAAATTAATTGTTTAAACGTAACCTGAGAATCGAACTAGCGCTAGACTGGAAGGTAGAGTGAGAAGATGTATATCCTGTTGGTCAGTAGGATCACCAAAATACCTTCAGTGACCATAAAAAGCGTGGCTGGTATTTCTGGTATTCCAAGTGGTGATAAGCATTGATAACCGCTTGCCACTTGTACGCTGGCCATGCACACTTACAGTCGAATCTTTACATTTAAATAAATCTATAAATAATTGCTGTTTTAAATTCTTGTAATCTTGAATAGACAAGTTTATTATATCGGGGCTTGTTTATTATTTGATGATAGGTTTTAGAGCTAAGAAAATTAGTAACTTGTTTGAAATTTTTGAAAAATGGAAATAGTATTAATGTTATATTAATTATAACTTCTGCAAATAATAAGATAAATTAAACCGCGATCCCAATATGTGCACACCCTACAAATAAGGTTGTAGAAAAAATGTTGGCTAAGAGAACATCTGTCAAAGTTCCCACGGAGTATAGAAAAGGATTGCACCCCTGTTATGATTCGAGTGTTTCGGGAGATATTACCTGAATCCGTAGCAATTTATGCCTTGGATCAATTTTGTTACCATTAAATCATTATATATGCATAATTAGATAATGTATTTGTTTTAAATATTAGTCTATAGTTTTTCGTATAATCATGCCTTTTTATTTCTTAGGGCATTGGAAAAGGTGTACTGAATACAGAAATCTCATGATTCGCATCTTTATTATAGATCTAAGTATTGGGCAAGCCTCTAGTCGTTTAACGAATACATAATAATATTTAAGAGTTCGACCAGTGTCAATGTTATCGTACCGTATGCCAAAGTTTTAAGATATCAAGTGTTTATGATAGATATTAATTTAACATCAATCTAATCTTAAAATCCAGTTCTTAATAGCATCATGTTTACAGTAGTTTAACATCTACTACAGGCGATCCATTACTGTTTATATCTAATAATACTGGCGTGAAATTATCTCCTATGGGTATCGCATCACATCTTAGGTTAAAATTCTCCACAGGCCTCAACGATTTCGGCTCACGTATCCACTTAAGTTTTTAAATATACTGCGGTATCCTACAAAAGAGGATAATAAAGATACAGTACATAGTTTTTTCCTATACTACGAACTCATTGCTTTATTGAGAATTTCCTAACAACAAAACCTTTTAATAGCGCGTTTTCAGTCAATCTTACAACCATTACAATTTGAGAACTGAATTCTAATGTAATCACAGAATATCATTACAAGTTTCGAGTATAAATTATTTTAAAAATCTAGTGGGGCGGAAATCACACAGTGATTGTCAAACTTCGGGCCAAACTTAGACATTTTTGTTGCAGTATTTTTATTCAAAATTACAGACCTTAGGCTTTATGCATATTATTCGACGCGTCTTTATATATTGAGCAATAAATATGAAGAAAATGAAATCAAATCAAACGTCTTCGACGTCAAAAACACAAAAAATGATTTTATATTTCAGTTTCTTTCAGAGTCTGGTTGTTTTTTGTAAATATACAATATACGTATTGTCATTGTCACTCAAATGTCAAAGTCAAATACGCGTTACTCTGATAACTCGAAAGAAACTCACTTGTAAAAGTTTTTTAGGGACAATTTGTATGGTAGGTACCCGAAACCTTGAACGTACAAACCCCAAAATCTAATCAGTTCTTCCCATTAACCAAACAAGATGATTGGCGAAAGAATTTTTTAAATCGGATAAGTGGTTCTTGAGTTATTGCGTAAACAGACATCCAGACATCCAGGCCAACAGACAGACCGACACAAAATTTTTTTTTGCTTAATTAGACTTAGAATCATGTGAAACGTCGAGAAAAGTGATAAAAAGTGGGTGTAAGATTTTGATTTTTTTTTGCGTGATTTTAAGACTTCGGTGTCCACCTGGTTGGTGGCCCGATGTAACAATATTTTATGTTTTTATTTATTAATACTAGGTAATGCAATCCTCATACTAGGAATTCTCTAGTGCCTGTTTGGATAAGGAGTTTTGACGGACTTGCAATGAGAACTAAAGAATGGACACAAAGTAAATCAAGACACAACAATAATTACAACGCTACTCGTAAACAACTCAACTAGAAACACTACGCCATACGCGTGTTCCAAAATCAAAATGATAATCATCAACTGATCCTTTGTGAGTGGTAGAGTCAAGCAACAGTCATTTTGGCCGTTGCATGAATGGGCCGACTCGACCGGGGAAGCACCACCCTCTCACAGAATATCGACGCCAAGTAACAGTATTTGAACTGTTGCGTTCGTTTGGTGAGTGAGAGTGCCGGAGCCCAAACTCCTTTCCCATCCTTCCCAAACTCCTTTCGCATCCCCTCACAAATTCCTTTCCCAGTGTGACGCCACTGGTGTTGCATACGTCCATAGGCCACGGTAACCGCTTCCCATCAGGTGGGCCGTGTGCTTGTCTGCCACCTTAGTGGTACAAAAAAAAAACCTTCTCGAACTTCTCTCTCTTCATTGTCACTGTGTTGAGACAGGATAAAGTATATGGGGATATGTCCAGAACGAGAAGAATTAGAAAAGCTATGCACTTCAAAATATAGAAATATCAAGTATTGTTCCTATATTTTGAAGACACTTGGATGAAGATTTTTAGATTTTGAAGATTAGTATTTCAGTCAAGTTATTTATGTTTTTTAATGAAAATGTTATTCAACTACTTAACAGGCTCCATAAAAATATTGTTAAATATTGAATAAATAAAACTTCTAAGTAAATATCACTAACAAGCTGAGTTTAGGCTGCCCAAACGTTAAAAAATATTATGTAATCTATAGAAGCGTAGTGAAAGTATATGTGAGTGTATCTGGGTTTCAATCCCGGATCGGGCATAGAGTGTTATAAATTTATCTTTAGTAAATTCACGAATCAGACAAAAGTGCCTAATTTACGACAATAGGCTTGTCTACTAATACGTTAAGTTAAAAATAGGTGGTGAAATGCAGGCCTTAATATAAATCTCTTTATGTAGGTCTCTTTAGGTTTCCTACGGGAACGTACCTACTAGTGTGAGTAAAATAAATAAATATAAATAAATATTCTACGACATTCTACACAGCGCTTTCTAGACCCAAAGTAACCATAGTTTAACCAGTTTGTGTTATGGGTTCCAGAATGCGGATAAACATACTTAGATACTTTTTTTTTGTAAATACATACATATTATACATAGAAATACCCAGACCAATGCAAATAGACATATTCATGCATACAATACATATTTGCACTGAGCGGGAATCGAACCCGCGCCCCCTGTGTAGCAGTCGAATGCACTACCGCTACGCCACAGACGCTGCATGATAACTATTTGAGTGACAATAGTAAGTTTTACATATAGTTTATTAATTAAATGCATAAAATTAAGAAACTTATAGCTCCACGTAATCTCCTTGAAAAAGACATCAACGCATGAGAGGCGGTGTTTAAAGGTGTCTGTATTTAAAGCACGCGTATGTATTGTATAGGTAATAATTGTCATTGCTATGCCAGTATGACGTGTTTGCTTGTACATCAGAGAATCCATCGCAATTTAGGCAGTGTTGTTTTTTTAAAGAATTATTAGTAATCAAAATTACTAGTCTTCCACCTAACCCCTCCGACTAAATTCACTATCACACACTATAACACAAGCTAAATTGCTTGTGTTAGGAGTGGGTTCACGTCGGCAGTGTCTATTGAATTACCGACGTGAACATACTCAACTAAAAAAATTGAATACATAAAATCACTACTAAAAGATGGAACATGGTGCAATTTTATAGTATTGCTACTAAATTTTCGCAGCTGGTTTAGCATCTCAGTTAGTTATAGCTGATATTTTCCATCAGCCAGCCCTTAACTGACCAGCTGAATATTTTTAACAGTGAGCCTCACTGTTTTTTATGTTTTAAGTCATTTCAAACCAGGCCAGCCTATCTAATTGTGAACGGTCACTGTCATTTCGAGAAAAAAATAAAGGCAAAATTCTCGCGAACCAGTTCTTCCAAAATTATTTGCATCTGCTTTTTAAATACCGGATGGCACGAACGAGAATATAAAAATTGCTTTTTATTATACTTAACCACCGTGTTGGTAACCAGCATTTAGGAAATCGCGGTGGGACCTAAATCGGTCCTACATTGTTATCCCACTCACATTAGCAGTTAGTTGTGTTGTGCGTCATTCTTATTATGAAGTTTAAAATGAAAAAGCAATTGCCCGAACGTTTTTAGACTGAATCTCATCGATGATTATAATTACGTTAAATTGATGCGTCAGTAGCTTAGTGGTTAAGTAGTCGGTCTTACAATCGAGAGGTGCAGGGTTCGAATCCTAGCCATTACATTACTAACGTGACCCATTCCTTACACAAGCAATTTAACTTAGCTGGAGCGATTAACAGAAATACTGGTATTTTTGGTTACTAGTATTTAAAAAACAAACAATTTAAGTTGTGTTAGTGTGAACGTGTAAAGTGGAGAAGAAAAAGTAGGAGAGCGGACTTCTACACAGTATGAAATGAATCATACTGTGATTAAAAGTCGATATGAAATGGTGTCACCTCACAAAGCATATTTTCTTTTATGTTTATTTATACCTCGTTTACTCTATTTACAACTAGCTGATGCCTGCAGCTCTGCCCGCGCGGAGGTCGGTTTTCATTTCTAGGTCATATCTCCGGTGCTTCTAAACCAATTGCAATGAAACATACGGCAGATTTAAGTCTAACCAAGATCTTTCTTATTGAAAAAAAAAGCATCAAAATCCGTTCAGTAGTTTTTGCAACCATCGGGAACAAACAGACAAACAGATAAGAATATAAAAAAATTTATTCAGAATCGTTCATTTAACATAACACCAGTTCTTTTTTAAATATCTCCAATGTACAGGCACAGCTGTTTTACAATTTTAAAAAAGTATAAATAGATCCACACACTGTTTAACACATTACCAATTTATTTTACGGCTTATTGACTAGAATCCCCTAAGAATATGGACGATGTTTTCATTTGGTGTGGTTAATTCCAGGGTCCAGTTTTCTCCGCCGTCACGTGTTACGCGGACGACACGCTCGTGACGGCGTGCGGAGCGACATACCGCGAAGCGACCCTGAAGGCCACGACCGCGGTTGCCCAAGTCGTGGAGCGGATCCGGCGGCTGGGTCTCGAGGTGGCTCTGCATAAAACCGAGGCCCTGTTCTTTCATGGGCCTCGGAGCAAGCCACCTGAGGGATCCAGTCACATCGTGGGAGGTAATCGCATCGGCATCAAGCCCCAAATGAAATATTTGGGGCTCGTGCTCGACGGCCGATGGGACTTCGGAGAGCACATCCGAAGTCTGGCCCCCAAACTGAAGGGCACAGCTCTCGCTCTGGCGCGGCTGCTGCCCAACATGAAGGGGCCCGATGACTCCTGCAGGAGACTCTACGCGGGGATCGTGCGGTCCATGGCCTTGTATGGGTGCCCAATATGGGCGGAGACCCTGAAGGCCGGAAGTGTGCGGATGCTGCGCGCTCCGCAGCGAGTGATGGCCATCAGGGTCATCCGCGGGTACCGCACGATCTCCTTCGAGGCGGCGAGTCTCCTTGCCGGAACTCCGCCATGGGACCTGGAGCCGAGAGCCCTTTCGCAACTGTACCAGTGGCGAAAGGAGGCGCGGGAGCAGGGACTGAACCCCGAGCATCGAGAAATCGAGGCCATGCAGTCCCAGCTCCGCCAGGCCATCGTGGTGGAGTGGAAGGAACGACTTGGGCGACCAAGCGCAGGGCACGCCGCAATAGCGGCGGTAAGGCCCATCATGGAGGATTGGCTAGAGAGGCGACACGGAAGCCTCTCGTACCGACTGACGCAGGTGATCTCCGGGAAGGGGTGCTTCGGGGACCACCTGCATCGGATCAGGAAGGAGCCAACGCCTGAGTGTCATCACTGTGACGCGAGCGAGGACTCAGGGCTGCACACGCTGGCGGACTGCCCGGCGTGGGAGGTGCCGAGGCGTGACCTCGTGGCAGCCATCGGGGTGGGAGTCCTCTCGCTCGGCAGCATGATTGCGGCAATGGTGCGGAGCGCGAGCGCGTGGGCCGCCGCCACCTCCTTCTGCGAGCATGTGATGCTCGCGAAGGAGATGGCGGAGCGCGCCCGGGAGAGGTTCAGAACCCTCCCGGCCCGCCGAGCCCGCAACATGCTCACCTCGCGTCGCAGGCGACTCAGGCGCCGGAGGTCGCTTAACGACCTCCGTCCTCCATGAGCGCAGGCCTGGGGGTGGCAGGTGAGGCCGCCTGTCACCCCAGCAGAAGCAGGCCGGGACGGTGGGGCGACTAGCGCCCCTCCCCCAAACCGGGGCAAGACGGGGACACCGTGGTTCCCAAACCCGAGGGGGCCATCTCGAAACCGGAGATGGCCCAGGGTCAGTCGGGGTGCGAGGGATATGCTCTATGGGCAACCTTACACCCCGGCGTCTGCAGACCCGAGACGGCGTGCGGTTTTAGTCGGTTCGAGCCCGACATAACCGCCCCCGCTGGCCGGCGGGGGGGTATCCGAGGGGATTTCCGCACGAAAAAAAAAAAAAAAAGGGTCCAGTTTTCTAAGAAATTCTCAATAGCAATATGGATTCTGGAAAAGTTGGTTAACGACAAAAGCCTCATCCTCTGTCATTTAGGAATATAGGTAAGAAAGATAAAATAAAGTTGGTTAATTAAGGGTCTGCCTTTCCCCACGGAGATACACAGCTGTGACAATATAATTAATATAATAACCAAAAATTATTCTTTTTTTTTACAAAAGAGAAACCTACTTTGAGAGAACTAAATAATAGTTTCAGCACTTAATAAATAATTATTTGTATGAAGCTAGATTTCAGCAGTGAGAATCCGTTCAACTAAACTAAAATAAAACTGGCCAAGTGCGAGTCGGACTCGCCCATAAAGGGTTCCGTAGCAGCAAGTAAAATTTAGATATAACCAATTTTCAGTGGAAGTTTACATGGTTATATACATCATATATTTTCTTTAGTTTTATCATTCTCTTATTTTACAAGTTACAGGAGGGGGGTGGCACATATTTTACCACTTTGGAAGTGTCTCTCGCGCAAACTATTCAGTTTAGTAGTTTTTTTTAATTAGAAATCTCAGTATCATTTTTAAAGACCAAACATTTTTGAGTTTCAGTTCTAAGTATGGGGGACCCCCAAAATTTATTGTTTTTTTTTTTCTATTTTTGTGTCAAAATTTTAAAGCGGTTCACAAAATACTTTTACTTACCAAGTTTCAAAAGCATAGCTCTTATAGTTTCGGAAAAAAGTGGCTGTGACATACGGACGGATAGACAGACAGACATGACGAATCTATAAGCGTTCCGTTTTTTGCCATTGACAACGGAATCCTAAAAATGATGATGCGATTTAGTTTTAATTAATGAAATTGACTTTTATTGTCATTGAAAGTTTAATTTAATAAAAATAATAATTTAATGAATGTAATTTCAATTAACAATAGTATGCTAACTTTGCCTGTAACGACGCCCTTACACGTATGTATAGGAGAATTTAGACTATCCGGGTCGTATCCAGGTAGCTCCATTAGTCAGAGTGTTCCTCCAAGGTATAAAGGGACTAGCCTCGGGTTCAGGTCCTTCATATGTTCCAAAAAATCATATAAATTGGACAAAAAGCGAGAAAAGTAAATCAACGATGAAAGTCATCCGATTTTTAAGTGGCCTAATAAATGAAATGTACATATTGAACATGATGTATTAAACTGCGTCGAACACAATTTGTTTAATTAATATGAGATATATGATGATTTACGAGTAAACACATAAATTAAGCTAATGTTACACGTAGTGGTGTTTTATTATCTTGCAACACCTTATTTAATGGCTGCACAAGTTGTCGGGTCACTGTTAATCAAATTAATGGTTAAACTACTTAAAGCTATTATGCCTCTCGTGAAAACCCCCTGTATGCGTTATGACTATTTAAAGCTTATCTATACTTTGTTTATTATATTTTTATTTTATAACTAGCTGACCCGGCAGACTTCGTATTGCCTCAATCGATAACAACTTCCATATTTATTCACCTTTTAAACCTTCTCTGGAAATCTACAAATAATTCAAGACCAAAATTAGCCAAATTGGTTCAGCCGTTCTCGAGTTTAAGCGGGACTAACGAACAGCAATTCATTTTTATATATAAAGAAGAAAGAAGAAGAAGATATTTATTTTTATATTTAATATTCGTACGGTAGTCGGTTTGAGACCGACATAGCCACTCTCGCTGGCTGGCGGAGGGTCAACCTGGGGGATTTCCACATGAAAAAAAAACGTACAAACGTACGCGGAAATCCCTTCGGATACTCCTCCCCGCCGGCCAGCGGGGGCGGTTATGTCGGGCTTGAACCGACTAAAACCGCACGCCGTCTCGGGTCTTCAGATGTAAGGTAATATTAAATATAGAAATATTATATATTAAACATAGATACTCATCAGCTCGCGAGCGCGTGGGCCGCCGCCGCCTCCTTCTGCGAGCATGTAATGCTCGCGAAGGAGGTGGCGGAGCGCGCCCGGGAGAGACTTAGAACTCTCCCGGTCCGCCGAGCCCGCAACTTGCTCGCCGCGCGTCGCAGGCAACTCAGGCGCCGGAGGTCGCTTAACGACCTCCGTCCTCCATGAGCGCAGGCCTGGGGGTGGCGGGTGAGGCCACCTGTCACCCCAGCAGAAGCAGGCCGGGACGGTGGGGCGACTAGCGCCCCTCCCCCAAACCGGGGCAAGACGGGGACACCGTGGTTCCCAAACCCGAGGGGGCCATCTCGAAACCGGAGATGGCCCAGGGTCAGTCGGGGTGCGAGGGATATGCTCTATGGGCAACCTTACACCCCGGCGTCTGTAGACCCGAGACGGCGTGCGGTTTTAGTCGGTTCAAGCCCGACATAACCGCCCCTGCTGGCACGCGGGGGGGTATCCGAAGGGATTTCCGCACGATAAAAAAAAAAAAAAAAGATACTCATCAGCTGTCTCTCGTCCATAATCTCTGTGGCGCTGCTTAGCGCCAGTTAGCAAGGGAAGGGTTTCAGCGCGGGTTTAGGGTCTCCGGTTTCGAGATGGCCCTCTCGGGTTTGGTAACCACGGAGTCCCCGTCTTGCCATTAGGAATAGGGGGGCGCGCAACGCGCCACCGCCCAATGAGCTCATGCAAATACATAACCATACTACGGACATAAACTAAGGTTATGCGCCATAGTCTGGTAAAAACGAAAATATCATACCAGTAAATTATAGAGCACATCATTCTGTCAAACATTTGCGCCAGTCTTTTGAACGTCATTGTATGACACAATGGCCAACCCTTTCGCGGTTTGTGCAAGCGCATGCCATATGACTTGCAATAGTTGCATTATGTTTACCGTAGTGCAGATTTTACAGAATGGTCACAAACGCAGGTTGCGTTTTTTGTGAATACTGCTTTGTGGCCGACAGATGATTTCTGTTCCTGTGTTAATTCGTGCTACTTATTTCATTATGTTTTTAGAGACCAGCAGTACAGAAAATTTTATTTTTATAAAAGTAAAACATTGTTAAGGAATAATTGCATTTTCAGCCATCTAATTAATTTTCGCTCACTATGGAGCTCTGGAAACCTGAGATGGGTAAATGAAAAGAAGAATGAAGTGTAAACCATGCACATTATATTGTGCAAGTTGTGTTTTTGGACGGACGGTGTTCTTTTTTAGAATATACTCACCCTCTCTTCTTCTGCTTTTTCTTACTTTTTGCTTATTTTAGCACTGAGAATTGAGATTGAGACCTTTTATGAAGAAGATCAAGTTCTGTTGTCATGGGACAATTTTTATAGTCACCGCTGCTAAGGCAGTGTTCACTGCATTTAACGTGTTTATTAAAAATGTAGGCAGAACCCGTTTATGATAGTCTCTTTATGATACATTTGCTTGTTTGTTGTATTCATACGTAAAATGAATAGTTTCGCAATTGACATGAGCACATTGCGTGGGTTTCACGCAAATGTTCGCGAAAGGTGTGTGCGTGAATTGACACTTTTAAATGATCGATCATTATATTTACTTTTATCTTCACAAAATATTCAAATGCGACTTAAGTGGCAGCTGTAGCTGTCGTAAAGATTAAAGTAATCTTATAATTTCGAATATAATGAGAAAAAAAACCGGCCTAGTGCGAGTCGGACTCGTGCATCGTCGGTCCGTCGGTTCCGTACCATTATCCATACAATGGACAATCCATACAATTTAGCCATAAAAATAAAATAAGGGGGGCCCCTTATTTTATTTTATTATTTATTATAAGTGAATATATAACTAAATATACTGTGAAGATTTCAAGTGTCAAACGAGCAAAAAAATGGGAGCCAGCTTAAATATTTCTTTAATTCTGTTTTTTAGTATTTATTGCTATAGCGGCAACAGAAATATATCATCTATGAAAATTAAAACTGTCTAATTATCACGGTTCATGAGATACAACCTGATGACAGACGGACAGACAGGTAACCGAACGACCCTTTGGGTACGGAACCCTAAAAAGATGTAAGTAAACTAGTCTTCTGATAGATTGTTGTTTGCACCTCGTGTATTTCTTGTGTGGTTGTTACAGCTGGTATTTTTGTATTACAATATGTTTTGTATGGACAGTATAAATTATTTTATATCAGAGCGCCAATTCTACTTGCATCCAAAGCTTGCACTTTGGAATCCTGGTTCCGCTTCAACCAAATCATGGAACGGAGGAGTAGGAGACTCCTCCATTCCATTATTTGGTTTTTTGACTTTTATGACAATGACTTTTACGAGTATATAAACTAGACTGGCTGTCCAGAACAAAAAATTTTTTATAGCTTTTTATACGCTTCTGTATACAACTTTGGCGTCCCTTTTTGTTGTTGTCATAGCCCCGTGGATCGTATAAAATAAATATAAGTTACCCTATAGACTTATTTTTTAGGATTTTATATGAGATCATCATCTGACATCTGTAAAGAAGTGTAAGGGCGCCCAAATTATGAATCTATGGTGAGAGGTCCCGTATCCCTCCCCTGTTCCCGCCTCACCCCCGAAGTGTTTGTTCCCCCCTGAACTTTTTGTTCTGAACTGCTTGTCTAGTATACATAGAAATCATTATTTTATGAGAAGGAAGAATGATTTCGTCCTTTAGAATCTATACATCTAATACATACATCAATATATAAATACATAAACTTTTATTCATAGATGGAACCTTTAAATGTCTTATTTATCAAGCCATTAGTTCTATTTTCAGAAATCAAATTTGCTTACATACAAGAACATTCATTTATCAAAAGATTCAAATTAATTGACTTTCCTGATAAATAATGTCGACGACACTAAAACAAACTGCAAATTACTAAATACTTAGAGATGTGCTTTCGTATTTGTTAAATAGGGTAACTTTAAAATAATTGCTAGTGATTAGTGAAGATAGATAAACTTTTTGAAGAATTTGTAATTAAAACATGGACGCAGGGATGGTATCTCTATAAATATGTAACTCAATTAATAAATTGAAAATTATATTAGGCATAATAATAATATAACCATAATGCATACTATGCGCTTGTGACACAAAATGTTATTTTAATATGTAATAAGTTTCTATTAAAAAAATGATAACAAGGTAATTTTAAAACGTACTAACACTAATAATATATTATATTATCATAACTTCTTTCGTTTAGTGGAAGTTACTCCGCCCGCGCGGAGGTCGGTTATCATTTTTTGGTCATATCTTCAGTTCTACTTAACCAATCTAAAATAAATCCTTATTACATCAGCTACCTGCTAATAAAAGTCCCATCAAAATCTGTCCAGCCGTTTCAGAGATTAGCTGAACAAACAGACAGAGAGACTATAATTGTAAAAAATGTTATTTTGGTGTTTGTACCGTATATATGTTCAAGTACATGTAGTAAAAAACGGTTATTTCAATATTGCAAACAGACACTCCAATTATATAGATATCGATAAACATGAAATACCTTCTGAGTATTAAAAAAAATCAAATTCGGGTTCGACATTTTTGACGGAAACATTTTCATTTTCGATCTTTTGAGGGTTCCGTAGCCAAATGGCAAAAACGGAACCCTCATAGATTCGTCATGTCTGTCTGTCTGTCCGTCCGTATGTCACAGCCACTTTTTTCCGAAACTATAAGACCTAAGCTGTTGAAACTTGGTAAGTAGGTGTATTCGGTTTCACACAAAAATAGAAAACAAGCAATAAGTTTTGGGGATTCCCCATACTTAGAACTGAAACTCATTTTTTTTTTCAATAAGCTAAATCTTCATCTATATATAGGTCTTCAAAACTGATATTGAGGTTTCTATTTTTTTTTCTAAACTGAATAAAAATATATGATGTCAATTACCATGTAAACTTCCACTGAAAATTGGTTTGAACGAGATCTAGTTAGTAGTTTTTTTTAATACGTCATAAATCGTAAACCGCAATTTACCTTTCATTCCATCAACTCAAATATTAAAATAAAAAATAAATATTATTATGTTACTTGCTGCTACAGAACCCTTCATGGGTGAGTCCGACTTGCACCTGGCCGCTTTTTTATTTTTTGATGAGAACTAAACTTAAGCCCCAACACGTTTAAAACGAGTTACGCCACCTGGACTCGGCCTTCCAAGCCAATGGATTCTCTGCCCGGGAGATACGAAGAGCTCTTCATCCGAGGAAATCTTCTCTTACGAACCAAGATGAGGAGAAACCTGCCCCTCTAGGGAAGGCCATTTTGCCATACATTTATGGTACAACGGATCGTATCGGGAGACTGCTAGAAGCTTACAACATTAAGCCTATTTTCAAGCCCACGACGCAGTTACGTAATCTTCACCATTTAGTCATGGACCCTCGTGACCCACTATCTTCGGCTGGAGTTTACCGAATCCCCTGCTCGTGTATCTCGGTATACGTGGGCCCTACTCAAAGAAGCGTCAAGACCCGCCTTTCAGAACATGAACGAAATTGCCATCTCGGCCAGTTCGACAAGTCAGCGGTTGCGGAACACACCCAGGAGGATGGTAATCATACCATCAAATTTCAGAACACGAAGGTTCTAGCCACCACTTCACAATTCTTCCCTCGGCTATGTCGAGAAGCCATCGAAATATTCAAGCATCCCAATAATTTTAATAGAAAAAACGAAGGTTTTCATCTCCAAAAAGATTGGTATCCAGCACTGAGAGCCGCGCGTCATCACAATCCAAACATGATAAAGCCTCCACCATCCCCGGTATCCCCCTTGCTTAGCCTCGACCAATCAGTATCGAGCGCATCGGTTGCGCAGCTCTCAACCAATCAGGAGTGATCACGTTGTTTGCCCCCTCCCATTACGCCTATAAATACGCCAGTGACTCGGGCCTTTACATCAGTCGCATCGAGTTCGCCGAAGAGGAAGGTTCTCCGCACTCGACGGCGTCCCGACGTGTCCAACTGAAAATGTCGACCGCAGTGATCGACGAAACGTCTGGATACAAGTTTCCGATGGACCACGGCCAAACAGCCCGGAAGCAGTATATTCTACATGCAACGCCGGCCGTGAAAGCCTTAAGATTTATATATAAACTTACTTTTATGATCAAAAATTTTGGTAATAAACTTTGGAGTGACAAATATTCCACGATTTTACCTGTGACTGTAAAATTGCTGTAAAAGCTAGGATAAAAGTAGGAAGATATAGGTACCATACTTGTTCGTATAATATTTCCTAAAGTATCAAAGGCATGATTTAATAAAACGGATTATTAAGAATTCGGTAAGAATTACAAATCCTATCTTAAAATATATTATTTCCATACACAACATAATTTTGGATAATCGAAATTTCATAATTTCTTTTCATGGCTTCAATCTGCTTAATTTAGATTGATCATATTCGATCGAGTTTAGCATATTCGAACTAAAATCCAATTTATTAGTATATGATCCGGCTTAGTATATGGCATGATATGATCATGGCAATGGTAGACGATCAGTCATCACCGTCAGCTTCCGATCGTATTGAACAGGCAGTACATTGGGCGTGTCGCTTTGACAGTCTTATAGCGGATATTCAAATAACCATAAAAGGGGTCTGGTAAAATAAAACCTGTTTATAACTGCCTCAAATCTGATTCAATAAACATTTTTCATGCATCTAGCAACTTAACAGATATACAGGTGGTTTGTGAATTAATGTAGCGTATATATATTAATAAGCGTCGGTAGCTTAGTGGTTAAGGAGTCGACCCTACGATCAAGAGGTCCCGGGTTCAAATCCTGGCCATTACACTACCGACGTGAACCCACTCCTAACACAAGCAATTGAGCTTAGCTGGAGGGGTTAGGGGGAATATTAGTAATTTCGGTTACTAATATTCATTAAAAAAAAAAAAACTTATCATAAGAGATTTAAAACGTATTTTCAAATGAAATATCTCGATTCGTGTAGGTTACAAAGTGACACTAATGAAGGTCAAACTTACAACCAGATTCGCTGGGCAAATGAGAGTTTAAAGGGTAATTGTCTCGTATTAGGACTCACTGAAATTTCTAAAGATTACAGAACGGATTACGAATCGGAAAAAGAGATCATCTAGAACGGGACTTGAACCCGCGACAGTTCCCTTACAGGGGGAATGCTCTGACCAGCTGAGCTATCTAGACACGACCCAGATATTCGAAATTCTCCGATATATTTTGAAATTTTTGAATATTTTGAAATTTTTCGAAATTATTTCATATTTAGCCAAAAAGGTTTTTGGATGAAAAAACATTAGGATTAAAAAATTTACATCGACATTCCAAGAGGAAAGAAAAGAAGTGAATTATTAACAGATCAACGCTTTTTAAGGTGCCCTGAAACACAGTATATATTGCCACAATACAAGGTTATTTTGATTCAGAGAGCTATGTATATAGATCAAGTATTTATATGTTGACTCTATATCTTTGTATAAAAGACAGTAGTCAAAGCACTCTATAAAATTATGCCTGTGACGTGGGTGATTTTAAGAGATAAATTGACATAATAAGATTATACAATCTACTAGGACCTTACAAAACTCGTAGTTAGTGAGGTTCTAAAGTTTCCACGTAAGCCATAGCAAAATTACTGTTTCTTATTTTGTTAATTTAACAACAACCTGTATTATGTATGCTTTTTCATTAAGGCTTCTGGCGGAGATACGCGCTATCTTGATTTTATGTGCGCAGATTTTGTTGCTGTCAAGTTGATACACAGAAGGGGCTCAAACCGGTCATAATTTCAGGTTATATCTTGCATCTTGCAATTTTTAATAATACCACTGCGATAATACATTTTATTAAGCACTATTACTCTTCTACTAATATGAAATAATCACGTTTAGAGGCGATACAATTTTTAATGTATATTGAAACAAATTTTGCTGTTGGTGATTTACTGATATATATTATCAGTAAATCGTCCGTCTATAAAAGGCTACTCACAATTTTTAACTGTGGTGGGGTCATTCTTTTTTAGCATGAATTAACCAACTTGGCTAAAGAAGTACAAACTACCTTTTCATTTAATATAATTCTTGAAATGAATTTATTCACTGAATGACTTAGTAGGTTCCGCCATACTGAAGTAACCACGATGCGGTCAAAAATTACAAAGGTTATTTTCTGACTGATGTTTTAGGTCACTTAAGCTGTGTTAAGTACCCGAACGCGGCAGTGATGGAGGTGGTAAGGCATTTCCTTTTTTTTTCCTTTCCTTTCCTTTGCTCTCAACAGGCGACAACGCACGAATGGTACCTTTCTTTTCTGTTGCAAGTGTTCCTAAAACGCTTGTTTGTTGCTTCAGTAGAACAAAATATCTATTATTTTACTAATAAAGAGTAAATGGCGTGCTCAGACACCGCACTTACGTTAAGGTGAAAGACCGATTTAGAAGTTTGTGTAGCCTTAATTACCGAACAAATACTTCATCGGCTTGTGCCATGTATTGCGATATGTTTGTGCTGTCGTCTGTGGTCTGTGGAAGATGATTAGTAAACATAGGTCTTGGCTTTTGTCAGTAGTGAGTGTTTTATTGTAAAGATTTCTATGACTAGTTAATAATTTAGTGTCATTACCTACTCTCGTATCAGTGGCAGCCTTCATACATATACATATAAACTCACGCCTATATCCCCCGAAGGGGTAGGCAGAGGTGCTAGCACCCACATTTCGCCAGTTTATGTTTAGGTCCCAATGTAATAGGTGGCGAGCCTATTGCCATTAACCGGGCACTTATAAACCTGCAATAAATATACACATAACTTCGAAAAGCATCGAAAAGTCATTGGTGTGTGCCATGGTAAAACCTGGGATCGAACCTGAGACATCGTCTCAGCAGTCCATTACCCATACCATTAGGCTACCTACTACTAGGCACTAGGCCTTCATGTCTGTGATATCGCAGACATACTACAAAAAAAACAATTGCTCGCTGCGGCCACGTTTTGACCGCCTGGATCCATTGGTGCAAATGTCAGGCCATGCTGCGAAAGTTTCGGATGCAACCGGGATCAAAAATAAGATGATGATGATGAATATGTCATTAGTCATTAATTATGATGTGATTTTTTATTTTCTACATAAGTAACAACAGTAGTTCTTATGCGAAACAGTAAATAATATATAACTAACTGTTGTTCACGACTTCGCTTGCGTGGAATCCCTGCGTGATTAACTAACAAACATCCAAACATCTACACAAATTTTCATATTTGTTGTATTATATTATAGTAGGAGTAGGATAGTAAATATCTATTCAATTCCACTTGTTGCGTTGTGCTCTTTAAATACGCCTTAATTTCTTTTTAATCAAACCAAATCATACTTATTTCGCTTAATATCCAATTTTTCTAATATCATCGCAAGAATTCAAGGAAAAATACGGCTAAATTAAAAGTTGCAGTGTATAAAATGTTCAACTGATAAACCGTGTAATAAGTATATTTTTAAATGATTTCAAAATCTTCAATAAAATATATTTTACCGACTGAGATAGAGATTGTAAAAAATATCAAAGCCACATATAGCCGAGGAGTTGTTGTAATGATGTTTTTTGCTGTAGACACAATTTCCGCGAGTTGACTTTGTCCTATCCAGTGAACAGGTGCCTCTAAAATGCGATGTGATAGTGTGGATACGAATTCCAATATTATTTTACTAAGTTATCTAGGTACTTAAACCACCTGCTGATATAGTAATTTTCTTCTTTGATCACCATCATCCGAATCTTTTCCCAACTCGATATTTGTGTGGAGCGAGTGTCATCATTTTGGCCTCCACAACCCACTGGCTATGTCGACATTCTGTAGTTAGATCATTTATCTTATTGGACTTTTTAGGGCTACCCGTAACAACTGCCATAGATTTTCGTATGGCAACCGGAATCGACGGCTGAATATGCTCTGTGAGGCACGGAGGGGTCTCGATGTGTTAAGAATGGTCACACATTCTAAGGCTAACCTGGCCAGTGTTCCTTAACTTTGCAATGTGTTAACCTTCTTGGTAGCTTCGACCCTCTCATTTGTCTTCTTTGATGTTTCATGAAAGATAAAATATTTGTACATCTTTAGCACTATTCAAATTGAATTTCAAATTTAGAAATTTTAGGATGTCAAATAAATTTTAACATTTAGCATCCGAACTAAAGAAATCAGTTAGAACTACTTTGTTTTCTCAAAAATAATTCGTTAATACTCGCAAAAATTATCAAATGTGAATAACCTTCAACTGTACAAAAATATCATCTCCGCGACTAATGTAATCAAATCCACGCTATTACAACGTCTATTACTGCGGGGTGAACGTCCTCCCTTGTCCTCTACTAGAGCTATAAGTCTTAGAGGCCTCTTGCTACGTCTACATAGTTTCCTTTGTAACTTTATTGCGAAACGATCACCTAAATCGATTGTTTCACACTTAAAAATCCATTTTAATGACATTAAAATGGTAAAAAAGCTAAAGATTCCTGCAAAAAAAGTAAAAAAATGACGTCTTTACTAACTTTTTATGATAATTTTTTTAAATAAAATTGTAAATGTTGGAGTCAAAAACCACATAACATGTTAAGTAAACGTATTAAGTGCATTTCTTTCTAACTTCTAGCCACATGTTTGCATAATCTGTGTTATTATTTAAATACACATTCTAGTCGGAAGCGGCGTAGCGAGCACATGGTTTGGTCTGTTAATTAATAAACTAATTGATGCGCTCCACCTTTCAAATTTATGCTATCTACTTCGATTATTATTAATTAATGGTTATTAGCTTTCTTATAAAAATACGGCTAGCCGACGTTAGGGCCACTAATCTCTATAGACACTTTTTAATTTTATTATTTTTTCACTGACAATTCGGGCACCGTCAAAATATTACAGGTATTTTATACAGTAAGCATAGTACAAAAGCCTTAATATTTGGATGGTGTCCCATTTGGATGGATGGCTAGCCAAAAATACTTTTTTTCCAACTTCAAAATAGCTGGGTTTAAGACCCTCAGGGCCTAACCAACCTCACCTGAAAGCCGGTACACCAGCTGAATGACGGATGGGGCTCTAGGAGGTACAGGCTTTCCTTTCGGGGTTAGGGGTCGGACGGCAGTTCCCCCGATAAAAACCATAGAAGGCAAATAAAAAGTAGAAGTAGAAAGCGGACCCCGGGCTCCAAGATCAAAGACTGGGATATAACCGTTAGCAACGTTAAGGTGAGAGAGAGAGGATTCAAACATCAATAATATAGTCCTATATTTCAGTATGAAGAACCTTTGTTAATTTATTTGTGTTCAGCAAATTTTGTCGCAGACTGTACTATAATGGTATCTTGAAGCAACTAATTTCGTACATTTGTGGTTCTCACAGAATTGGCAATGCACGAATGATATTTCTAGTGTTGTAGGTATGTATAGGCTTTTTTTTTTTTTTTTTTTTACGTGCGGAAATCCCTTCGGATACCCCCCCGCTAGCCAGCGGGGGTGGTTATGTCGTGTCTCGACTAAAACCGCACGGTGTCCTCCCCAAGTGTCCGTTGCCGGGCACCCCGGGTAAGCCCTCGAAAGGATAACCCCAGGGTTGCCGGCGGACTTTGGCCGCCACCGCGGCCTCGCCTGGTGGGGTCGGGTTTTATCCCGCTTCGGTGAGTTGGCAGGCGTGTGTAGGGCACACGCGACACGCCTCCGCCACGGCCTGCTTCTGTAAGGACGGCGAGTCGGCCAACTGCCGTCCTCAGGCCCCGATCATGGAGGTCGGTAGTCCCGGGCGTAGATGAGTCTGCGGCGTCCTCGCCGCAGACTGCGAAACTCGGGGGGCAGGGTTCTTTCCCGCTCCCTCTCCGCCGTCTCTTTCGCGCGCATAACCTGCTCGCAGAAAGAGGCGGCGGCGTTATTAATTACTATCACTATATATTATAAAACAAAGTCCTCCGCCGCGTCTGTCTGTCTCGTTATCTGTTCGCGATAAATTCAAAAACTACTGCACCGATTTTCATGCTGTTTCCACCAATAGATAGAGTGGTTCTCGAGGAGCGTTTTAGTATATAATTTGTCAGGTTTTTGTATACATTGGCTAAAATATAATGATATTTGTTGGTCCCGGAAAAAAATAAGCCGTCTGGCAGCTTCCAAGGAAAACACTGCCCCCCAACATTTGAGATATACCAAAATAATGTATGGTGGAATTGTGTATCTTTTATAGGTTGTGGTGGTGGAATAGGGTCCCATGGTTTGCGGGATCAGTATCAGAATTCCACGCGGGTGAAGCCGCGGGTAACAGCTAGTGTGATATAATTAATTATGGATACATTTTTTGTTTGAAGGCGTCGTTGAGAACCGGTTAAATTATGCAATAAATAAAAATAATCCTTTTACTTATCTTTTTGTAAAGATAAAGCTAACCAAATAGCGTGTATGACCAAAGACAGCCTCATCTGACCTTCAGCTGCTGATTGACAAATGAGGCCCTGGCGCAGGCTTTTCTTTTGGAGTGAGGGGGTCAAACGGCAGTCACTCCTATAAAAGCCAAGGTAACCCAAATGAGGCGATAAAAGAGTAGGATATTCCACTCCACCAATTTACTTGAATTTTCTTTAACATTGTTTAAAATGAAAATAAAAAACGCCTACAAAGGAAACGTGTCACACAAGTCTTATTACCAGATCACGTACTTCTTAAAATGGCGCTCGAATGTAGGACACACATAACAGAACGTAATAATCGTTAGTGTATAACAACGACTTAGTAACTCTAGCTGAAAGTAACTATACCATACTTATTTTGTAACTTTCTTTAAATACTGTCTTATTTAACGAAAGTTACAAAATAAGTGCTAGTTTTTCATATTATATGATCTTTTAACCAAATAATAAAAGAATTCTAGGACATTCTACACAGCGGTAAAGCTAAAGTCCCGGGCCTTACAATGAAAACGCGGTATTTTTGTTCAAATTTGGCTTTATTGGCTTTATTCATCAACGTAATCTCCATCAAGAGCAACACAATCATTACAACGCCGCACTAATATTTCATTACCAGTTTTAGATTTTAGCTTTTACTACATGATTACATTTAATTCACTATTCTACTTTTTTTTATAATTCACAAAATTCATTTCATTATATTTTTGAGACTTTCTTTACCCAGCATAAATAAGCTCGAGCAAGGAAGTACCACCCTCTTAAGTAATAGTTGTTACTAGCTGGGTACTGGTTACTTGAGAGGGTAGTACTTAATTCATGCGGCTAATGATACTGCCGGAGAAATTTTGTTACCTCCTTTCCCCCTTCTTCTTTCCCCCTGCATTGCAGCTTTACTCACGAGTGACACTTCTCATGTAGCAAGCGTTAATCGGCTACGATAACCGCTTACCATCAACTGGACCTTGACTTGCTACCTTAGTAGTATTTATACTATAAAGTATGTCGGAAGGTTATTTTATTTATTTCATTCAAATTTCATGTTTGTTCACTAACATTCAAATTATCTTACCAACGTTACAGTCTTACAGTCTTACAGTCTTAGTCAACTATTGAAGTCATTCACGAGATAAAATGTAATAAAATCGGAATCAAAACTTGGTTTAACATTTTGATTCCACTTAAGATTGTAAAAATGTCTTCGCTTAACCAGTTACATTTATTATATATATATATTGCCAATGGTAAAATAAATCCATTCTGCATATAGGTAAATTATAAAAGCCGACAACCGGAATGAAGCTGGCATGTCCCATTTCCCGCCTGCTATCACCTTAATCATGGATGTTGGGAAATGAGAAGGCTTGCCCAGGGACCAGTCTCTGGCTCCGCCAACTCATTGCTGACCTACTGACGGAGTATTGACCCCACGACGGTCACTCACACGATTTTCATACTTATCATCGGAGTAAATTGTTACAAAATTATTGTGTAGAAATAAAAATGTTTTAATATGTACTGTTGCTATTTGTGTGTGTTCGTGATATGTTTATAAGCGATTATTTTATTAATTATGTTATTTTCAACCTCTCACTGGGAAGATAAACTTCTTTTACATTTTTTTATACTGTTGGAAGTTTACCCAAATATTAGCACATTGAAATTAAACATAATCAAAAAATTAGATTTAAAAAAACCCCCATTATAGCTAAGAACACTCCCGACTAATTAACCTTTCGAACAAAAAGCTAAAGCACAATCAGTTCATCCGTTTGGGAGTTACGATGCCACAGACAGACACATACACAGACACGTCAAAATTATAATACCCCTACGTTTATTGCGTCGCGGGTTAATAAAGCTATTTTTAACAGATTTTATGGCGATTTATTAACTGGCGCATCATCAGTGAATAATGGAATAACAATAAATCGCGATAAAATCCGTTAAAATAGCTTTATTTCCTTTTTTTAGCCTTTCTCGAGCGGTATAATAGTTATCCATACATTTGAAGTCATAAAACAACTTACAAGTATATACTTGTAAGTTGTTCTTTTCAAAAGTACTCAAATATACGTAAGATTCGCCGAAAATGAGTGTGTCATTAATATTGTTGAATTGAATCAGACTACGAAAAATTTAAACTCTTACCAATTTTTTTATAACATAACATAAATAACATAACTTCACGCCTGTATCCCCGAAGGGGTAGGCAGAGGTGTATTTTTTAATGTTAATTTTTTTAAACTTACTAAACCATATCTTTGTTTGTAAACTGGATAAATAACTCTATACATTATACTAGAGGCAAAATTTATGCCCAGCAAGAGTAGGGAGAGCAGTATTTCGCTTAGTCTTATGTACCAGGGAGTGAGCTTACTCTCATTTACCGAATATATTTTCAGATTCTCTGCACTGAATGAATTTTTTCTAACAAAATACCCAAAAATACTTTGCCCTATCTAGAAATCGAATTCAGGACATCATACAGAAGCGTAAGCTTTTGCCACGGAACAAAACAGGCACAACAGCAGTTTTAAATAAACAAGCAAGAATTATAATATTATTAATTTAATTTACTTCTCTCATATATCTACGTAAAAACTAAAACAAAATTTTACATTTATAAATTTCACTTTATTTCAGTAAGCTTATTTTAGCAACTAAATAGGACATGTTAGGAATGTATCTTTGAATCGGAATGAATAGTAATTTGGATATAAATGTATGGCTAATATTAATAAAACTGTTAGATTTTTGATACTGTTTTATTATCTCCACTTAAATATTCAATCATATAATTTATTTCATATAAATATCTTATTTAAATGTAAATTTATTTTTGACGGGTTTACTCATTTTCGTACAATAAACAATACGAGTGTGGGTGGATGTAAGAACCTGAGACCGTATTGATTACTCATTTTTGTTATTGATCTTTTTACTTTGTTGTTGATATATTATGTAGAACACTTTTGTTTGTTTTCAAACTCTTTGTTTTTCACTTTCATATTTTGTTTTACAAACTTGCCTACATTCGTTACGTCAACTGTCCGTTAAAGATAACGGTGATATTAGACAGCTTGCTACAAAGTTATTAGGGTTTTCGGTTATGCAGTGAAAGTTATATTTTTCAATGTTACAGATCTACCTACTTTATTTTACATAATATTTAATCATTACACCTTTTAACTAGCTAGTGATGTATTACAATTGCTGTTTTAACTCATATGAGTTGTTCATGGGATTGATTAATGGACGAGGCTCTAGCGCAAGCTTAACCTCTTACCATCAGGCTAGCTATATGCTTGTTGGCCATGGTAAAAAAGTACAAGGTACTGAATCATCATCATTATCATATCAGCCGTAGGAAGTCCACTGCTGAACATAGGCCTCCCCCATTGACTTCCATTTCGACCGGTCTGTAGCGGCCTGCATCCACCGAGTCCCTGCGCTCTTAACCAGTTCGTCTGTCCACCTTACGGGAGGTTTTCCTACGCTGCGCTTGCCACTCAAGAACCTTTCTGACCAATCGGCCATCGGTTCTCCGAGCTATGTGCCCTGCCCACTGCCACTTCAGCTTGCTGACTCGCTCTGCTATGTTGGTACTGAATAAAAAAAAAAAAAATTTAGGAATTGAGATCACGCACATAAGTCAATCATGCAGTCCGTGTGTGATTAAAAATGTATTAGTTTAGAGCTCAAACAAATTTCCGAATCTATGTTCTATTAACTGTGGAAGAAAAGACATCAACGAGTTCTTCCTCGCAAGCCATTCATCTACAGACCGTATGTCTATCACGAGTATAATTTGATTGATATAAAAAAATAGACTAGGACGGTTGCCAGCTTGGCAATCAACCCAAACTTAAGCGTAGCGAGATTTGCCTATCCAACAATAGGTCAACGTGACCGGTCGACTTTTTCCATTGATTTGGTTTTTCGGTGATTATTCCTCGATGGTAAGACCGATCTGGACATTCGACCCCTTACGACACTCAGTAATGTCTACTTGATCACCGTGGCATATTTGGTCGAGATTGGTCAAACGGTCTCGGAGGAGTATCATTTGTTTGAAATGCAACTTTGAAACCAAAGACTTAATAAAGACTTAATAACAATAGAAAAGCTATTCAATGCCGATCATGGTTTGAATCCCAAAGAAAAAAATGTAGATATTTTGCGACCAGCTATAAACTAAGCATAATTAAACTTAAATAGAACCTAGAACCTGCTTTCTGACGTCTGACAACCAAATAATCCTGATGACTCTATATTGCTATCTAAACTAGTTGGAGGTACTGACTTTCCATTCTGATAGTAGGCTAAAAGTTAAGTGCCAGGAAAGCAAATGGAATGTTACAATTGGTGGCCTTAAACTTGATGGCCTCATCGTCAGTTGTAAGCCTTTTGGGGTTTTCCGCCTCGCGTAGTTATCATGGAATCACGGGCCGCATCACCTGACCTACATTTCTTGTAGGAGTATTGACCTTGGATCTATTTCACGAGGAATGTCTGTAGGTGCTATTATTATTACGTCGGACAGTTTTGTCTAAAGGTGGCCACACCAGTTCTGCGTTAAAAAAAAGGGTGGTACTCCGGGAGTACCGACAGGAGTGAAAACTTGAACAATTACGTGTGTATTATTTGAATTCTCAGCAAATATGTACAAAGTTATCTATGTTGTTTATTATAAATCAGTTCGAAACTTCGTCTAGGTCAGAACAAAATATTTTTGTTAAGGTTCCAAACGAGTTCATCAGCTACAACAATGACGGCATTGTCATAGTTTTTTTGTTGTAAATATGGATAACGTTCGGTTACGATCACGATGACGATAAGGGTGATGATGACACGAGTTCCATGATTTTTGTTCACCTAAAAATTACTTGACACGCCTTTTACTCGTTCTGAAAATCTTCTGATATCTTCTTAAAATCTCGTGTCATGATGTTAGTGGTCGCACTCACCCAACCACCCAATTTATATAACGTGGTAGGCATGAGAATAGGTCGTATATTATTTTTTACCCTCCTATCTTTGAATTTGAATGTCAGGATTTTTGTATGAACAATTTAGTTTAACCGTCGTTCATTTACGTAAAGTCATTATCGCGTAGCTTGGATTGAATGTCATTCGACATTGTCATACTTGAGTTACATTTTTTCGATACTTTATATGACAAAACAACGTTTGCCCAGGCTTTGCTACGTTGGAATTGTAACACCTTTGGAACCTTGTTCTGACAATAACGAACACAAAAAAAGTATTATTCAATTTGGTGCCGTCGTTCGGAAGATATGCGCGTACCTACACACATTTCGGCGATTCATTTTTATTTATATAGATCGAAGATTGCGATTTGGCCCTCAAGATTGTAATCGCTGCTGTACATTAGGCTAATTAAAACTCAAGACGTAACTGGAAGCTCTACAAGGTGCAATGTAAGTATTCGTAACACCCGCCCATCTTTATCTTAATTATATATAAAAACCTTCTGTACGTGTGTATATCACTTAATTCCGCTAAACATCTCAACCGATTTGAATAAAATTTCGCTTAAGCTTCCACGCTGTGGGTATGCTCTCCTATTCTTACTTTTGAGATAGCTTATCTTGACTTTAATGAGAGAAGACTGCCACCTGACTCCACTACGAGAGCATAGCCTGCTTCAGAACCACGTCCGTTTTTCAGCAGGTGCACTGACTTGCAGGTGAGGTTGACTTGGACCCCGAAAGTATTGGTGGGACTTGGCTTGGATACCGTATAGGTATTCCGCACGAAAAAAAGAAGAAAAAAAAAGTGTCTTTATTTTACATGTGTAAACTTTGAAATCGTGATTATGGACCCTTAAAGGATCACTCTCTTGTTCGTCTGTCCATCTGCCTGTCCGTGTATCGCTACCAATTTTCTAAGGAACGGGTGGACCTAGCATGTTGAAATTTATACCAGATGCTGGGGTCTTCTCATCTGTCATCTCCAGTTTCGAGATGACTACCTCGGGTTTGGGAACTACGGTGTCCCCGTCTCGCCTCCAGAAAGAGCCACTACCCCGGCCTGCATCTGCTATGGTGTTAGGGGGCTCCACCCGTCACCCCCAGGCCTGCGCTCATAGAGGACGGTGGTCGTCACGGGCTCTGCGGATTGGGAGAGACCCGAGTCTCTCCTGAACCCGCTCCGCCGCCCATTAAACTTTAACGGATTGAATATTGAAAAAAAAAAACAAAGGCAAGTGAAGCTCAGTCGCCCAGGTTAAGTAATTACTTACGGTATACTTGTTATGTAATTTTTAAATATATTTCTTAAAGAAAACCTAACAAACTGTAAATAATTGTACATACAAAATATACCACTACACTTTGGTTAAAAACAAGGTTTGATAAATGAAAAATTGACATTATATCCCAAATGAATATAACGAACTTGTCACAGATATGTGAAGTACACTCATCTCATTTAGCCGTCCTAGTTTTTCTGATGACTTAACATATTTGAGGCAGTAACACAGTACATTTCATACAGTTCAAACATAGGATAGTGGTTTGTCACGTCCAGTTTGTCTTGGTTCGACGAATTTAGCACGTATCTGTGCCGTCGTGACGCTGAGGTCGAAGACATCTGTTGCTTTGCTTTCTCATTAGAGCGTTACATTTCTGTGGGTGTACTGAAAGAATAGGTTGACGGTTTTATTGTCTCATTGCTGTGTTGGATCCAATGGCTAAGAAGTCTACGATTACTAGTATCCAGTATGCAGTAGTTTTAAAAATTGGTACCCCGTGTCCTTGGAAGAACAGAATATTTGCCGAGTAAATAGTGTTAAAAGTTGGAAATGAAGTAGTTAAGTTGCTTTTGTCGTTGACTGTACCTTGTAATGTTTTTTTTTTAGTATAAGTAAAGATTTATATTTAGTAAATAAAATATAATTAAATTTAAATCTTAACTAAGTAAATTCAAAAAATGTAAATAAGTATATTAAAAAAGATTAAAAAAACTGGATACCCTCGGCAGGCACTATTCCCGCACTGAATTGCAATATAAACCCTTTGCGAGAGAAAAATACCTGCACGTTCGCGATCACCAGTTTTCTTTCTCAGACGCTTGCTGAGTTCCACGAAAAGCCCCTGCGACCTACGACCCCAAGGACCAAGTCTCGACGCCAAACGCCTCAGATTCATATTGGGCGCCGAGACAACTGTATGGTACCAGAGTCATCCCGTCAGGCCGTTTACCGTTATCTCGGGATATTTGAGGCTCTAAGTCCGCGGGTTTATTGACACTAAGGGCCCGTCTTGTAATGTCATTCAGTGCAGTGTGTCAGGAGGTACGGGTCGCGCCAAAAGAGTAGACAAATCAATGATGTTCGAGGGGACCCGCACTGGCTCCACATGAAACATAGCAGTGAGCAACACACACCTCCACACCCAAACGGAGACCAACCAGTAGGTACCACTATTGGGAGACGGATACGCATGAAGCCAGTGTCCAGTTTTTTTTTATATTAAGGACACGTCAATTTGACTTCCCCTCGCCTGATGGTAAGCTGAAGGTAAAGTCTCAGGAAAGAGGGTCACCATTACATACACGTACCATGTTAACAATGGTGGCACTCAGCTTGACGGCCTCATCAGAAGAGGATTGTCGTCGCAGCACCGCGTGACACCCACCACACCGGTCCCACTAGTGCTGCGACCACAATCCCCCTGCCCGGCTATGCACTTGCTGACCCCTGAACGCAATCAAACCAAAATTGGATTACTATAGAGGATTTTTCGCAATCGTGCACGGTGGTACCCACCCGGCCGAATTTTGTGACAAATTTGTGTCACCAAATTTCTACCACCAGTCTAGATACTACTTATGCAATAGTCTAATGCTAATAGTCTCTGGATGAATCCATACCTGCTGACCGTTCAATTAGGGAATTGAGGAAAAAAAGTAGCTATGGAATCCCAGGCCCTTTGTCTTTTAGGTGTGTGTGGTAAATTTGGATTTGGTCCAGCTAACCAAGCTTTCATGGCTTTGTTCAGACTCATCGGTAAAGAGGCTTTCGACCATGCCTGCTCATTAAGCCGAATGTTAGTAACGGATTCAATTTGGAAATTTAAAATAATTTAAATGGGTGATATCAGATTGGGAAATTTCCAAATGGGGCAACAGCGGTGCAGGTATGAAAATCTAGGAATAAGTAAACAAAATTTAAGAATATGCAAAGCGGAGTGGTTGTTTCGGTTAGAAAATTTATTGAACTTAGACACATTGAGACTGCTCTTGGTCAGAAGTTTGATATTAAGAGCAACAAAATTAAAGTTTTGATGAAATTCAGACGCCAAAGTAGGGTTAACTTTTTCTGAAATATATAAATCACATTTATCAAAATTTTGCTGCAAACCAATAGTATTAAATTTACAATACGTTTATTTTTGAATTTAGGTTAAGAATTATGGAATTTATAGCCAAACTAAAAATGGCTGGACCAAGGGGATCACCCTGTTGACATCCCAGCTGAAAGAATTTCGTGACTTTTGTGAACTAATTTGAAAGGCAAGTGGTAGCACTGAAGTAAGAAGTTATATATTTGTGAAACATGTAGTTTAATTTCATTCAACAGATTGTACCGATTTAAGGATTGAAGGCATGTTTGATGTTTAGTTTCAAGAGAACCTCGCAATGGTCGCGTTGTATGAAAGTGCGCACGGCATGAACTGCCGCTTTACAGCCTCCACGGGTCGCAAAGCTCTACTGAATTGGTTCAAAAATGGCCTGCAATTTGGAGCGAGACAACCGGAAACCAAACGCCGCCAAACGCCGTAAGGTAGACCCCACAGCTATGGAACGCACACCACCATCCTTTTTTTTGAGGACTATAAGATTGGCTCCATATAAAAAGGAGTTACGTTTTGGCAGACATCTCCTTGCAGCATAAGATTAACCACTATAGTTAAAGCAACTATGAGGTGCTCGCCTGCTATCCCAGTGCCATGGCTAGATAGGTCTAAATGGTGCTGCGGGGAGATATGCAGCCGGAATCAGACCTTTTACGAAAAGACACGAGGGCTAATAATAAATAAAAAATGGATTGGCAGGGCTTGGGTGTGTTTGGACAGAAGAGCGGCCATGGTCATCGGAGTGTCTGGTGCCATCGTGTCATCTGTGAATAAGAGCCGGATAGCACCTTTGAGGTCTTCATCATATATTTTCTCCTCAACTTTTTTTAGTATTTTAAATAGGCGTAGACCTTTTTTAGGGTTAGGAGATGCCTCGACAATGCGGCGCGGCGGAGGTAAGGAGGCACTCCGTGATACGCGAGCGCCTCCCTAACGCAGCTCCAGGGTAGGGTGTTGAAGGCGTTGGCGATGTCGAGAGACACCGCCACCACCACCCCACCCCGCGAGACTACTTCCTCCGCCAGGTGCCTAACGCGCATGATCGCTTCCACGGTGGAGCGCCCCCGGCGGAAACCGAACTGGTTGTCCGCCAGATCTGGCCCCACGTTCCTGAGATGCTCGACGAGGCGCTCTGCAATAATCTGCTAAAAGAGCTTGCACACCTCGTGGCGGAGGCGTGTCGTGAGTGCCCTACACACGCCTGCCAACTCACCGAAGCGGGATAAAACCCGACCCCACCAGGCGGGACCGCGGTGGCGGCCAAAGTCCGCCGGCAACCCTGGGGTTATCCTTTCGAGGGCTTACCCGGGGTACCACGAACACTTGGGGAGGACACCGTGCGGTTTTAGTCGAGACACGACATAACCACCCCCGCTGGCTAGCGGGGGGGCTATCCGAAGGGATTTCCGCACGTAAAAAAAAAAAAAAAAGGGTTAGGAGATGGGGCAGAAGTTCCAAAAGTATCGTATTATATAGGTATATTTTGAGAAGGCGTGCGGTTTTAGTCAGTTCAAGCCCGACATAACCGTCCCCGCTGGCCGGCGGGGGGTATCCGCACGGAAAAAAAAGGTATACGAGTATTTTGTTTAATTTTCTGCGTTAAAGAAATGTCGTTTTTATTATTTTGTGGCATATGGAGGATCGACTAGGATCGAAAAGGTGAGAAGATTATGCCAGGACGATTTATCGTTGTTTTAAATGCATTAGGCTATTGTGTTTGATGAAACCTCTGCCAGTGAACATCTAACACCACGCGGTAAACGTTTTATTAGTACACTGAAAAAAATGGTGGTCATCCAAATAAACAAGTGTCTTAGTTGGTTAAAAAGTGATTCAATCAACTTAAGAAAGATTTGAATCACAAATGTCACTTAGTCAATGAAACTTGGACAACTTGATTGTTACCTTGGTTGTTTGTTTTAAATAAATATCATTGTTTTTACAATTATGATAAATTGTTTGTTAAATCCAAATTTTGCACTTAGTTTCCAAGACTTAATTTATCAGATTAAATCTACAAAGCATAATTATTTACTTTTAACAAAGTATAGTGACCAAGCTAACTTAAATTATTTGTTAACTCAAACATTACATTTAGCTACCCAGATTAAGTTAAAAAATTGAACCTATCAAAAACATTGACTTGATCTTAACAACGAATATTGATCAAGCCTACTTGTAGTAATTAGTCAATATAAACAATATTAATTTAAATAAAACCAATATCAATTTTAATTCAAACATTTACAATGTTAGATTCAACCAAGAGCGACCAACCGCCGCGCCGCTTGTTTGCCGCCCACCATAGATTATTCTGTACTGGGTGTGTGTGGCTGCTGGCTGGCAGCGTTTGATTTGAATTGTGATTTTGAATACCCAAGTGAAGTAGATTACTTATTGTTCTTATTGTTGTATGATTGTTAGTATAGCCAAGTGCCGATCACAGTGATCAAAATGGACGAAGTTTCAGATCTACTAAGGATATGGGAATTGGCGGACCTCATTCCTGTATTTACAGGTAAGTACCTACTTAGATTAATAGTCCGATTTCATAATAACAGGCAATGTCTCCGATCGATCCTTCATGATTGTGACTGAAGAAAGATCGTGGCCACCGTTTTTCCTCCAGTAGGTAGCTGTAAGACAATTTCATCACTACTGCACCATCTATACCTATTCTTTCTTTCCGACCGATTTTTCGTGATTCAATATTACCATCCAATATTTAATATTAAATTTAATTTCTTACAGCACCTTTTTAACCTGAATGCATTAATATATTGATGGTAGCGGTACTTATCAGAACTCATATACTTGCTTAAGAGGCACATATAATGAGGCTTTGTTAAGGTTTTTGTTTTTAGTTCTCTCTGTCTTTTTAACAATACCATGAGCCTTGAGCATGTATATTTTTTTTATTACAGGACCTGCCTATACAAGTTGAGGAGTATAATATTGTTCAAGTAAATGTAAGTGCCTACATTACACAGTTATTACACTTTGTAGAAGTAGGAAGTTATTTTCTTTTGGCCTGGTGGGCCGTGTGTATGTGCAGTAGGTATAGGTACATATTACCTGATCTGTGGCCATACTATAGGAAAAGATAAAGTACCTTTTTTTTTTTTTTATCGTGCGGAAATCGCTTCGGATACCCCCACGCCGGCCAGCGGGGGCGGTTATGTCGGGCTTGCACCGACTAAAACCGCACGCCGTCTCGGGTCTTCAGACGCCGGGGTGTAAGGTTACCCATAGAGCATATCCCTCGCACCCCGGCTGACCCTGGGCCATCTCACCACTAACAGCATCGCTCATCCTGTCTCCTCTGAAAGCAGAGGAGTACGGAGAGCGATGTGTTCCCGCCACGTTGGGTATTGGCCGACGATCAATGCCAACCCTATGAAGGGGTGAAGGGGAAGCCATTGACCGCCGCCCAGGGTGTACCGGCCGCTCCGATTCCGTTCCCCCCGGACTGCAGCGGGATCGGAATCGGAGCGACACTCGAGGAGGTTACCCAACACACACCCCAAGATAAGGTACCTACCTAAATTTTGTGATGTCATGATGTGCATAATAATAATGTGTTGTTCAATTTGAACAAATAGTATTGTTATTATAACTTTATAAGCATTTCATGACTACACATATTTCATGAAGTATTTCTTTAATGTTTTAAGTTTAATAGTTATAGTTTACAAAATATACTTATAAAAATACTAAACTTAAAACGGCTGATAATAATTAACAAACTTGTTTTACTGTTAAATTATATTTATTTCTTTATTTTTACTGCAGGAACCAGAGCAACAAACCCCTATTAAGAAAGACCCCTCACCATCAAAATACACAACAAGTCCAATATTGGACACCTCTGAGTGTAGAGTAAGCATAAGATCAATTTTTATTTTTCATTTGACAGATCTTTATCATAAGATGGATACATAGCTACAAAGAGGCTCATATGATTACACTCGAACTCTGCTAAATTGTATGATAACACCCACAACTGAAATAAAAGTCTTAAGAAAATACATTGTAATTTTGCCTAGTGAGAATTCTTAATCTTTAATGTTGTTACAGGATCTCGAGAAATTATTGAAGCAATCGCTTGAGGCTTCCACACTATTATTCATAAAGGTGGCGCGACAGATGGAGACAGCGCAAGAAACCTACTTGTGGCCGTGATAGCTAAAGAAATCTTACGTCTTAACGAGATTAATACTCTAAGAGGTGAAATATATTTTCGATGGGTTAGTGCAATCAAAGCACTTTTTCCGGGTGAAAATACTACGACGTATTATGTGCCAGCCTGTACTACAGCAAACGGCTTAACATTGCCGGCCAGAGGAAAACTTGTAAGTCAAGTTTTGAATCTAAGGAAGCGTTTACAAAAAGGTTTTCGAATACTACAATATGGGTATCAAATTAAAAGGCTCGATAAAAGGATTTCAAAAAAGTATATCATGACATAAATCACAGTCGGGTTTTTCGTTTTAGGAATAAATAACAAGACAGCATAAGTCTGTAACATGTTGATTATTAGTTGGGAGTATATAACGTTTTGTTACTTATTGAATTTACGTATATTTCATATTTTATAAGTTTTTTTAGTAAAGAAATATTTTTATTTTGGTTTTTCGTTTTAGGAATAAATAACTTGTTATTCAATTGAATAAAAGTACAACCCAAGGTCACCATTTTTGCCATTACACAAATTATTCAATAGAGCGAAGACAGCATAAGTCTGTAATTAACATTAATAATTACATGTTGATTATTAGTTGGGAGTATAACGTTTTGTTACTGATTGAATTTACGTATATTTCAAATTTTATGAGTTTTTTAATAAATAAAGAGAAACAAATTTTTATTAGTTTTTTTCTTTTCATCCCTTTTTCACATATTTATATGTATATTAGTTGTAAATTGATTTTAACAGTTTATTTATATCGATTATGTTTACTTTGTTGCAGTTGTCACATGGAAACCGCTTACCCTGATTGGTAGTCAACTATAATGTTACTAAATCATTGAATACCTACATGACCAAAAAATGTATTATGGTAGTTTGGTTTGTGTGTTCAATGATTTCGTTAAATTATAGTTGGCTTAGGATGTGCGGATTTTAGTTAGCAACTACAACTAAGTATTTCTGATCGATCCAAATAAGTTGTCTTGTTTGACTCTAATAAAATTCGTAGTTGTCGTGAACATAAATACTGATAAAATTAAACAAGTGACTAGGTTAGTTCAACTTACACTGTTGTATGAAATGAACAAGAGAGACCGCTAATTCAACACATAATGTTGTTCAAATTGACTAAGTTGCATAGTTGGAGGATCAAAATCTATTGCTTAAATTAAATAATGGTCATAGCTAGTGGAACACACCCTCTTGTTCAAATTAACTAAGGTACATGGTTAGTGGAACAAAAACTGTTGTTCAAATTAAATAATGCTAATGGCTATCGGAACACAAACATCAGTTAGAATTAAACAAGATAAGGGCTTAGAATTACCTTGCAGCTTATTTGGATTGAAGAATAATTAGGGTTACAGAAACCTATCATAGTATGTAAATCTATCAAGCCAGATAACAAATGCTGACAATACGAGTTGGTTCAAGTAAACCGACAAGATGTTAGGCTCATATGGAATCAAGATCTTAGTTAAATTAACCGCGGAAATTACTCAAAACAACTGTTTTTTTTTTCAGTGTAGGCAGTGCTTGCCTGCCATTTGCTTCTTCTTCGTCTTATATTTAGAATTTAGGTAGATACGTACGTATTGTAAATATGTACACCGAGATTGCCGATATATACGTGCAATATTTCTCAAATATCTATTTGGATTATCCAATTTCCATGAAATAAATATTTTTTTATACATAATATTTTATTATTATGCGTTATGTTTTTCACTTTAAATTGAAAGATGATTATGAACAAATGGATTTAATAAACATTATATTATATATTCCGGAGAAAAATATAAGATATCATCCAACCAGTGTTGCCAATTAGTAGTTTGATGAATAATAATAAGATTTCTTTGTACGATGGAATTTCGGAAACAAATTTGATTTTGGCACTTTGATATTTCTGTGAAGTATACCTACAACTACCTATCAAGTATCTGCTATTGTGCACTTCGGCGTCCTTTTCCACATAAAAAACTATTGACCGTGAACTCGAATAACATATTTCGAACTTAGGTATTTATTGTAAACATGGTGACGATACTTACTAGTTATGGCTATGGCCTTTGAAATCAAACCAGTTCTATACATTATTATTATACATAATGTAATAACGGTTTTTAAATTAAAAATAAAATTGATACTGATTGATGAATACGAAATGTCAGCTGTTTATGAATGATTTAAATATTTATATAGAGGGATTGAGTGAGTCTCCTCTTTTTAAGCAATTTTATTAGCTTCACCTGTCCCGATGTTTTCATCAAATCTTGCAAATTAAATTTGATACACTTTCCGGTTACCGATTGCGCTGAAATTTTGCATACATGTGTAAATCGCGTGACAATGCAATATTATGATGATATGGTGCTGATCTGACGATGGAGCTGGAAGGTGGCCATATGAACTTCGCAATGAAACGACATAACCTCATCGAGTTTGAGCTCGTTTGATTTTAAATTTTTAGTTATTTTTAGTAACAAGAACATAATGAAAGCATATATATAAAGTTTTTTTTTTTATTCCACTTGTATATATTTTTTTATTGTATATATTGAGAGGAGTCTCCTCACAATACGTGCCGCGTCGAAGAGAACTGCCTTCTTCATCAAGCCCTTGACCCAACTGCCTAACGCGAGCCTCTTGAGATGTTGATCGAGGCTCTTAACAATCAGTCCGTGAACCGATACAACTCGGAACATCGGAACAATAATAATAATTATTATTTATTTTATTTTCTTTCACAATATGGCTATGTCGCTCGCTCCATCATAGCCGTATATTATAAATATTTTTTGAAACAGAAACGGGCCCTCCATCATTTGTGACTGTATCCCGCTTGACGGTAAGCAGCTAGGTTGAAGTCCAAAATGAAAGCTCAATGAAAACGCATGTTTGGCGGAGCATTTCAGTTCTTTATCGTGCCACAAAGATAGGACGTAGGTACCAATTGAGCCGTTTGTTTCGAGGCGGTATTATAACTATTCCTTTACGAGCCTGCTCCATAACGAGGAGGGTAGGGTTAATATCACCGAGTGACACATCAAGGGTTGAAAGCACCTGTGATCACTTATGATTAGACGGACCGTGTGCTTGTTTGGCTTCTAAGTAGTAATAAAATAACGAAATATTATAATATTACCTTACAAATATTGATTTATATTTAGCGGGCCCCGGGCTCCAAACTAACTGGACTCTTTGGATACAGCGCTGTGATGATGAAGATGACAGTCGTTTATATTCCATTATTACTACGTATATTCACCTAAATATATGTAAAATACATACATTTCTACTACCTATCTACATAAAATTCATATAGAACTGGCATTGGATAATTATGTCGATTAACAAAGCGTCATGTACTTTAATAAGTTAGAAGTTATAATATTCAATGTGTGTGTTACTAAGTGGAACTCGTTACAGTCGATACATGGGTACTTGTTGAATCAACAATGTTGTTACACTAGTACTTGCAGGAGGAGCAGGATGCGAACCGGTCGCGGCGCAAGCCTCCCTGTAAAAACTAACATCCTACCAGCAATTATGGACTAGCCCCTCTTTAAGGCACTGTACGATATCTCGTCGTATAATAACCCACCGAACTGTTTTTGCATGCACCTGGAAAATTCTTCTCTTTAATTTCTTAGAAGGAAATCGTTGGCGGGTTCACTGGATATTAAGTAAATCTTATACAGTTTCTTTATAATAAGTGGTTTTGGGTGAAGCAATAAGGATGTTTTTTTTGGCTTTAAGCTTTTAGAAGTTCGGAGAAGGTACTAAGATTCTGTACGCTTGTTGAGATATAATTTCTGAGTTTGGTATATGATTCTAGGAAATTACAATGAGTCATCTAAGTAACGTTCTAATACAATTAACGAGCTTAGTCATATTCCATGTATACTGCTAAAGTTTGGTTGCGTCAAGTACCTTTTTTTTTTCCGTACGGAAATCCCTTCGGATACCCCCCCGCCGGCCAGCGGGGGCGGTTATGTCAGGCTTGAACCGACTAAAACCGCACGCTGTCTCGGGTCTACAGACGCCGGGGTGTAAGGTTGCCCATAGAGCAGATCCCTCGCACCCGACTGACCCTGGGCCATCTCCGGTGTCGAGATGGCCCCCTCGGGCGTCAAGTACCTACCTACCTAGCTTCTACTAAGTGTCTATGATAATTGGTTTAAGTGACCAATGAGTTGAAAGTTCAAACACAAAATTGTTCATGCCAATCTATATTAATCTACCATCTTATTACCTCCTTAAACTCCTTAGAATTGTGCCAAATTTTGTTGCGCATACATTTATTTCAAACTGGAACTTATAAAGAGATAGAAGTGGGTCTATACGTTTAATATAGTATATATATCTGGGTGACCGAGCTTAGCTCAGTTTCTTTTTCCGACGTTTTCTAAAAATGCAACTAGATCGATTTATCACCCCCGAAACCCCCTGTATACTAAATTTCATGAAAATTGTTGGGAGCCGTTTCCGAGATTTAGATTATATATCTATATAAACATACATATATATGCTAGTTTAAAGGTATTATATACATTTATTGCATCAGACGTTTAAAGCAATAAGTATTTGTGTGTCTTCTTCTTGTGACTTCGCAATTTGTAAAATCGTAGGCAAATATTATTTTTTTTAAAACCGTGTTACTAAATATTTAGGGATGTAGTTCAACAGTTTATTAGTTGCTTGTCTAATCCAGAAATGTTCTTGTATATCAACAATGTAAACATCTCATAAACGTGTTTCATAAAATTAAGGTGGCAACCAACATACAGCCTTAGTGATGGCTAGTGATGACATATCAAGAGTGCCCATTCGTGTATATTCGTGAGTTGATAAATCTTTACAGAACTAGGAGAAAATTTAGTCTGTTTAGGAAAATTGTAGCGATCTTTTATGGACTCTGACTACCCAAATAAGTATTAGCATAACACTTATATTGACAGCTTCGATGTGATTGCAGCCTGAATCTGAGTCCTGAAGACGGAATCTGATGAGTAAATGGGCAATAGAAGATAGTTAGGTATATTGCAAAGTTTGTGTAATGTCGTTATTTTGGTTAAACAGAAAGATAGTTTCACGCAGCACGATAAAAAGAGGTACCAATATGTATACTCTTAGTTCCGGTACACTATTTCTTTTTTTTTGCTTGGAAAACTTTCATGATGTCAATCATACGCTTAGCATACAAACTTTCCGTAGAAAGATATCTATTGTAGTAATAATATGACAGTGAAAACCGCACTAAAATCGGTTGCGTAGTTTAGAGGACCTAAGCGTACAGATAGCGAACAGCGACTGTTGTTTTATAATATAATGACTCTTAAAGATATAGTTACTTACTTAAATATGAAATGCATATATAAATATATAATTTAGAGTGAAAAATACAACGACCTAAAGCAACTGATGTGTGTAATAGAAATGTTAGGCATCGAGAGCCACGTAATAGCAGCGACGACTACATCAAATAACAAAGTAATACAGCATTGCGCGGCATTACACAAGCGACGGTAATTTTGCGACGTAGATTGCGGCCAAGCTTGTCGCTTACGTACTTCCAACACAAAGAATAATAATTAACGCACAGAAGAGACCTTATTCAGTTTTAAAGAGCGCTGAATTTTATTCAGTGTCTTTTCAGATAAGTGACGGCAAATTTGTTAACATTATAAAAATAAATAAAACAAGATGATCGTAATTGAAGAAAACCGCGATTAAAAAGTAGCAAGCAATGGTGTTGTCCAAACTCCGCGAAAGCCTGCATATTAATATTTTAAAGGAAAACATTGCACCTCCTACACGCGCACGGAAAAAAACAGTTAAAGTGTATATTAGACAAAGAAGTGAAACAGTTAAAGTGAAAAAATTATAAAATATGGTTGAATTTTGAACACTACTAGTTAATCACACAGGACTGGTTCTTTTCATTAATATATGATTATCGACAGTCGACTAACAAGTTTTTTTACTTAACTGGTTTAAGTTTACCAATATAATCTAAACCTTCGTCAAAAAGAAAATCTATGCAAACTGTTTAACCCATTGCAAAAATAAAATTGACGATATGCAAAATATATAAAACGGGTCTATATAATTTTCAGCGTTAATCTTTGCTTCAGTCGGAGGCGCGGCGCGGCGCGTGGGGCGGGAAGTGCGCCGGAGTGGAGCGCACCGCTGCGCGCTGTCACGGTCAAGGACTGTATTAGCTGCTATGGACACTATTAACTACACACTTGTGCGACTGTTTTATATTACTGTTATGTAATATACTGTGTTATTATGAAGTTATGTACTTATACCTACGTGTTTGTTATTTGGCATTGTGGTAGTTATTATTAACTCATGTAGAGTAAGATGGGTTTTTAAGTAGAATAATGACTGTATTAATAGTACAATGATTTTGCTAATTAAACCGATCATGGTATAGGTATATACCTACATATCTTTGAAATCCCTGATAGGTAGTCTGAAGCACACGAGTAGACAGTAAATGTATACTTATTATTGCTCTGTGTCTGAAGTGTAAAACGAAAATACTGAAAATGAAGTGGACGAAGAACGGACGAAGAACGGACGAAAAACGCACAAAATAACGCTTCTTATTTTATTAGGTAGAAGTTAGACCAGTGTATGTTACTGCTATTTATTTGATCCGATTTACATAATGACGTGGAGGTTATAAATTGTCATCCTTGAGTCCTTTATAATTCAAATGAGTTTTTGGGTTTTTCCTGTTACTATAATACTAATCATGATAAATGTTATTTCAGAATAGCGATATCTTAGGTATTCAATATTTACCCAGCGAAAAAAATTGTTGTTTTATTTTCTGAGTAATACCTACATACTACTTAATAATCAAATTTACTAGCATTCCCGTTGCGCTAATTGCTAGTGTTAGGAGTGCATTCACGTCAGTAGTGTAATAACCAGGAATAGAATTCCTCTGGGACCTCTGTCGATCGTAATGCCGACTCTTTAACCACTAAGCTACCGACGCCGATCCACTTTCAGAAAACTATTTTGATTTACCATCTTTTTCCTGACATCGCTTATTTTATGAAATCATTCTTTTGGTATTACATAATATTTTGATATCAGGTTAGTGGCAGTTATTATTTCAAGTAAGTGAGGTGGTTTTTGTACTAGTTGTTGTAATGTTGTCTGTAGTTCTTATATTATTGTTAATCTATATACAGGGTAGCAACGTTAAATGTGTCCAGTCGATTATTTCGTCATTTGTAAAGATATTGCAAAACTTGTAACTGTAATCTACATCACAAAAGACAAAAAAGGATTTGAAATTTTATTTCGTTTTGTAAAAAAAATCAAATTCACATCAAGATCATTTCAATAATAATGTTTTAGTTACTGACAACTATGTCTGGCTTCACCTGTTCTCCTGCGCACAGGTGAAGCCGGACAAGTGACTGGTTCCGAACGATGTATTCGGAAAAAAATCTAATCTTTTCTACAGAAATCAGAATACTTTAAATTTATGTCGTTGCTTGACAATTCTGATGTCATGATTATTGACTTCCTATATAGTAGAATCATATCTTTATGTTTATAAAATAAAAATATAATTAGCTAAAAGCTTCCGAGGCGTGTTTGAAAGCCACCTCCAGTACTGCTGTGACTGATACGATTACCATTTAATGGTAACCATTACGTAGTATGGGAATTTTTGAATGAATAGTTATTGTTCTTAAGTACATTGAACCGTTATCAAGATATGTATTTTTATGGTACCCTGTGAAGTTGCATTAACTTCATTTACTTATTTCAAAATATTTTAACTTAAGTATAAGCAGGTGCTTTCAATACTTAAGATAAGAACTTAACATTTTAAAAGTTTATTATTATTTTAAAGGCTAACATGTTAACAGCGGCAAAATTAATATAAAAAGCATTTCCAAAGAACTACGAGTGCATATATAAATCTATACATTTTATCAAATGTAATAAACATTATATATCATCTATGGCACTGTTAAAAAGATAGATAAAGTTATAAGCTCTCAAATCCTGCTTCAATTTGAATTTTTCGAAAATCAAATCATCTTAGCATTGTTACCGGTTGCATCCGAGGTCTCTTTTTGTTGGATTCATTTAAAATACTGCAACGTTGACGTGCCGCTATTGTTGCCAAATCAGGGTTTTATTGCGAGTGCGACATGTATCAAAACAGAGAAAAATCCTATGTAACATTATTCTGTAATATAATCCATCAATTCAGTCTAATATCAATATTGATTGATTTTACTCTAGATGACAATGTCCTCACGTTTCATTTATCAGTACACCAGAAATAGCTTAATTATTATAGTAATTTTTACCTGGGAGTAGAATAACACTCAGTACATTATCGGAACATTACTTAATTTTGGGAAAAAGATGCGATTTTTCTATATCTCGCTTATTTTCAGGCGTTCATTTTATTACGTAAATCGGATCGTGAATTCGGAAATGAAATACTACCATAAACATTGAGCAAAAACCATTGATGGTGACATTTTGATTGGGAAACACAGATTTGTTACCGGAAATCGTCCAGTGTAAAATTATTTGAACATTTATTTTTATATTCATGACAAATGCATTATGGATCTTTTCTAAACTAACTGTTATTATTTTGTATATTTATTTGTTTGCGTGCTTCTTCTAGACGTTACATAATTATCCGTAGTCACTTGCATCAGCTCCTACTGGGAGACCGAGGCACTTAGATGCATCATAATGGTTTGTATAATTATTACAAGACAAGAAATTCCGAGAAAAATATCTGCATGTTATGTACGCTATATACTGAATATAGGTTCAATGATTTACTCAAGGTCTTTTTATGAATCTGTTCACTTGACAGAAGTCATTTATTAAGTGCTAAGATAACTGATGAATCCTCTTTAAGCCTCGCTCAATTCTGAAAACAAAACATTGGGAAAAGGCTAAGCCTTATTTGTAAAGATTTGTGACGAGTATTCAATAATATTTTTGAGTTGTGTTGTGTAGCCAGTGTAGCATACAGCGAGTAACTCACTAATATGGACAATCGTTTAATTTTTTCATATTGATAATATATGAAATTGTTTGGCATTAACTTATACATCTGTATTGCAAAACCACGGGTGTTTATGTTTCAACTATAGTTTTTCGCTACTACACACATACATACAGACGTTTCTTTTTCCCATTGGGGTAAACAGAGTAAGAGAAAAACCTAATAAATCGTGCGCGCCCTGGTCAACCTATATAATATTCTATTACTTACCTAACGATGAAATAAAAATTCTACCTTTAAAAGGCTTCATAAAGACCACAAGGACTCTTGAAATGCATAATGGTTCAATTTTAAATAGTTTTTATTTACAAATGAGTGACCCGAGTTTATAAATACACAGCAATTATCCGAGTACTGTGACCACGTTTGAGACACAGATAAAGGCAAGTCCACTCACGGGGTATGATTTGACAGCTATCCATCAGTCTGTTTTGTTGCCATTCAGAACACGTGTGTAGGCGTTCTTACAAACAAGTTTGCACAATAGCTAACCTTGAGTTTGTGGTTCATTAATGGCGTTTGATCTAAATTTGAAGTAAGCTCTCTGCTTGCTATCTTCATTAACTGCCTAGCCGTATTTACTTATTTTATTACATATTTAGGTCGTTGAACAATTTTAAGTTCGGTTAAGGCATTTTCTATGGTTAAGTCTTTTCGGAAAATTGTATAAAATGTTATGAATGTTCACTATTTATCTAAAATTAAAAGTTCAGAGAATAATAAGACAAGTTCTTACTTGGGTATTTCCGTTTTCATAAAAAATCTGTTTATTCAAAAATATAAATCAAATATCATTCATGCATATAAATATTCAACAATTATCATTTATATTTCACTAAGTAGTTGCGACGCTGATTTTATTAGTATCTTCTAACACAGTCAGCACAGTGTTATGATCACTGTAAGCCGAGTCACACACTCGAAGGAGGGTGTGATTCTGCATAAATAATCGTGAATGCAATATAGTTAAAAAAATTATAGATAATTCATTTTATGGTTTAGTTAAATATATTTTACTTGCTTTTGACACCATGTAAAGGAGAAAATAGTAAATGAATTTATTATTTGCAATTTTCCATATACCATGTTTTGCGTGATGGTAATTTGTTGGTTGCATAATAAATACAAATAAATATACATTTAGTCAGCCATAGGTAATTTAATTTAGGCTATGTTTTAATTGTCTCTATTATTTTCAGTACAAGTTAAATACAAGTAACCATATCAACTTAATTTAATTTAATTTTAGGTGCCTAAATATATATACATATATATATATATATAATTTATTTCTGTGGTGCATAATTGCTTTTGAATTAGACACATTTTGTAACAATAAAATGACCGTGTGCTAAAATTACATGTATTTTAGAAGAAAAGTAACCCGTTATTGAATTTTTATTTTATTTTTCTGCAAGTTTCTTCTATAAAAAAATCTAAAGCAAAGAACTGTAAGAAATACTTTTCGAGCTTAGGTTTGTTGCAAAATAAACTCAAGAGTTCCAACACTTACTTGTTTAAACATGATTAATAGCTTAGTCATAAAAATATTTATTAGCTAACGTAAATTATCCTCGATTAACTTCTATAAACTGTTACAGGCATTAAACTTCAAATCTTGAAACTATAGTGTAATATGCTACTTTTCATGAAATGGGCGATAAATTGATCTAGCTAGGTTTCATTTTTAGAAATTTCGAAAAAAGAACCGAACAAAGCTTTCTTTTTAAATATGGACAATCTCTATAACAATTAAAGTGACAGTAAAAAAGTAACTCCAGTTTCCGAAAAGCACTTCCGTTAAGTTTGTCCTGTAATCCAGTTGTGTACGGAACCCTCAGTGCGCGGATTTGACAGTTTTTTATTTATTTAAGTCATTATCATCGTTTCAGGCACGAGATATCCAGCTTAAAAAGAAATGGGCCTTTCTGTATTAGTTTCGTTTGGATAAATTCTTCTTTAAAATCATGTTAATCACTTGATATTGTCGGAAGTTTACGCGAATGTCACACATTGAAATAAAACTATTTTTAACGAATTCTAACGTCGGGACGATGTAAAACATAAAATAACATCAAATAAATCGCGAGAGAATCCGTTAAAAATAGTTTTATTTCAATGTTAATCACCTATTATAATTCAAAAATTAAGGAGCCAAAGAACGTTGAAGCAGAAAAAATGAATATATGAATAGCATTCAAGAACATTACAAGTGTAAATGTACTGCTTGTGCATGCACTTTAATATTTTCTTTGTCCAGACCATGATCTGGACAAAGAAAATATTACAAATTCGGCGGTAAATATCAACAAGTCAGGTTCAGAGACATCAGAAGAGATTTCTCTTTAAGTTTCTCAACTAAATAACTCGTAGACAAGTGGTACTGATGATTTATTATTCATTAGCATATTTATTGCGAAAACATTTTATGACAAGTTAATTAACTGTTTTGTGGTTGTAAATATCGTGTTGTATTTCAATGTTGTCTTCAATTGTGTGCATGTGAGTATTAAGTGTCCATCCTGTCATTGTAAATATAGCATCCTGGTTTATCATCATCATCTCATCATATCAGCCGTAGGAAGTCGACTGCTGAACATAGGCCTCCCCATTGACTTCCATTTTGACCGGTCTGTAGCGGCCTGCATCCATCCTGGTTTATACTAAAGATATATTGTAAGCAATGTATGGGGCTCCACCAAGATCTTAAGGCTCTGGTGCAGGCTTTCTCTTCTAGTTTCTCCCGAAACTTAACGGTCAGACAGCAGTCACTTCCACAAAACACAAAATAAACCAAATAACGGACAGGAAAAGTATGAGAACGCACTTTAAAGGCTCTATACTACAAGCTTTGTTTGCAACCGGGATTTGCGCTCGGATTAAAATGAAAATAATTAGCAAATAAGCATACGGCCCACTCTATGGTAAGCGGTTATGAGTGCCAATAAACATTCGCAACACCAGGAGCAGTTCAGTACTCCGCAAGGATTACTTGCTGTACTGTACATAGCTGTCATTTTGATGCGTGAATTTGATGTTTGCCCAGTCGAGCGGTATTAAATTTAAATAAGAAATATCTTTTTCTTTTTGTACTTTTGCTTAGTCTATGTCGACCCGCTCATTTAAATTGACGTATTCATAGGATTTTTATTAGTCGCGTATGATGCATGTGGCAATTTTCCGTTAAATAATGGTACCGCTCAATTTTGTACAAACAACTTTTTCACTATCGACTTTGTTCGATATGGTATAAGCATTATTCTAAATTAAACTATTGATTTCTATCACATCAAATGTACATTTCATTTCATCCAGTTGGCAAGTTGACTTAGTCAAGTAGATTAAAATAAAATTCTTTCGTTTAATAATAATTAGAAATTAATAGTAAATAGAAGTTACTATACCCTCTCCTGTCCTATCAAGAACAACACGTGCAGGGCTGAGATGTCACCCTCATACAGTGCAACCAATTCCATCCAGGCGTTCAGTAGACGGCACCTCTTTTCTTTGTCGCACATACACACATAACCGCCCCCGCTGGCCGGCGGGGGGGTATCCGAAGGGATTTCCGCACGAAAAAAAAAAGGTACTGTAGAGGTTTGTCTCGTCGTGCAGACATCTACAGTCTAAACATATTTCGAATAAATATGATATTCAAAATATTTTATAGGACGTGTCAAATAACAGAAGAAGAAGAAGACATTTATGAGATATTCAATAAATAGCTTTGAATGGTTTTAGTTCGTTTTCGATTTCAATTTTTTTTATTAAAATTTTTACTAAAATCTACAGTATGTTTTATTGCAATTGGTTAAGTAGAACCAGACATATACCAAAAAACGTTAACCGACCGCCGCGCGGGCGGAGTCGCGGGTATTAGCTAGTTTCATATATGATTGCACAATGGCACATCTAGTAGCGTAAGTAACTACAAAATATTTGAACATCTAGTTATAGTAGCCAAGCAGTTGTGACCAAAATATATTTGGCTGCTGCGTGGGGACCGACACGACGACGACGGTAGCCAGCGTAGCCACATATATCATACTCGCTGCACTCGTTCTAGCTGCATGCAGCTAATAGGCTACCGTCCAGTGGGACACATTCTCTCTTCGAATACCATCGCGATGTCAAAAGTGTACGGTGTTGTATGAAAAAAGTCATATGTTTTTCTCATTTGCACTCTCTGATTAGTGCATGTTCTGTCGCACGCGTGCTTGCGTTGAGATAGGAAAAGTAACGCCATTGCCGTTGCCATTGGACTTTTAATATAAGAACATTGGGTAAGAGCCCATTATTCATTGATGTCAACTGTGCGAGGAAATCCAAAGGAATTATTGCAGATATGGGCATAGATACAGGCCAGCTTACTATCACTTACGATACAGATATATTGAGAGGGTGTAAACCAGATAGATTGATGCAAACTAAACTAGGCGGCTAACGGAGATGTATTAACTACCTTACACTTAAAATATAGACCTCCTGCTAATGAATAGCATAGTAAACCGCTTTGCGATTTATTAGTGCAGATTATTGCTTGTAATTTGCACAGTTGCAAAGGCTATCTTCGCTGCAGCTTCGCGTAAAATATACGTAGATAAACGAGTAAACGATGACCTATCACAGTTATTTACACATACGTTCTTAATTACCCGGCATCATCCGTTTTATGCCTGGTTGAACGATCGCTTTTATATCATTAATTTCCCACTTTTTAGGGTTCCGTAGCTAAATGGCAAAAACGGAACCCTTATAGATTCGTCATATCTAACTGTCTGTCCGTCCGTATGCCACAGCCACTTTTTTCCGAAACTATAAGAACTATGCTGTTGAAACTAGGTAAGTTGATGTATTCTGTGAACCGCATTAAGATTTTTAGATACTTAGACCTGAAACTCAATTTTTTTTTATCATCAAACCCATACTTGTGGAGGTTTCTAATATATATTTTTTCTAAACTGAATAGTTTGCGCAAGAGACACTTCCAAAGTGGTAAAATCCCCCCCCCCCCTGTAATTTCTAAAATAAGAAAATTATAAAACTAAAAAAAATATATGATGTAAACTACCATGTAAACTTCCACCGAAAATTGGTTTCAACGATATCTAGTGTTTTTTTTAATACGTCATAAATCGTAAAGCGCAATTTACCTTTCATTCAATCAACTCATGGGCGAGTTCGACTCGCACTTGGCCGGTTTTTTTAAGCAGAAATGATCCCATTTAAATAACTAATGTCAATTCAATTAAATTTTTAAGCATTTTGTATGCTTACTTTTTTCGAAAGATTTAGATCGGAAAAAGAGAACATCTAGGACGGGACTTGAACCCGCGACCAGTCCCTTACAGGGGGAATGCTCTGACCAACTGAGCCACCTAGACACGTCCCAGATATTCGAAATTCTCCGATATATCATATACGTCTTAAGGCGACGTTGGAGCCATCTACCGTAATTCTTGCGAACTACGGAAACAATGAATAACTTTACAGTCATTTTTAAACATTGTTTTTTGATGACTCCGCCTAATTAATTCAATTAAATTTTTAAGCATTTTGTATGCTTACTTTTTTCGAAAGATTTAGATCGGAAAAAGAGAACATCTAGGACGGGACTTGAACCCGCGACCAGTCCCTTACAGGGGGAATGCTCTGACCAACTGAGCCACCTAGACACGTCCCAGATATTCGAAATTCTCCGATATATCATACGAGTATACGTCTTAAGGCGACGTTCAAGTTCGGTCGCGGGTTCAAGTCCCGTCCTAGATGTTCTCTTTTTCCAATCTAAATCTTTCGAAACTAATGTCAAGTTACATTAATAAATATATTTTTTTATTATTAATTTATTCATTAACAATTTGTTACAATTGTGTCTGAAGTACAAAGTATTAATAATATAAAACACAGTAAATTATTGTAGATTAAAAAATTACAAAATCTGCGTACCTATCCAGATCACAAATTACATCAATATAGTCAAGAAATACAATAAAATTAAAACTAGATAAACCCAATGCAATGTCCAATAATATCAACAAGTCAATCAATAATTCATAATCAATTAATCAATAAATTTGTAAAATAAAATAAAAACATAAAGAGAAGTCACATTAATACATTCAATACGATGTAAAATAATATAATCTATAATAATTCAATGTCCCATATGTGAAAGTCATTTAAATATTATTACTCATTGCGATAAATTCTTCCAGTGAATAAAAACAATTATTGATTAGAAAGGTCTTAAGTTTTGTTTTAAACAAGTGCGTCTTATAAATATCGTTTTTTAGTTCAATTGGTAGGCAATTAAATAGTTTAACTGCCTGGTATGATGCACCATGTTTGACAACATTTAATGTGGGAAGCAAAGCAGTCTTCAGTGCATTTCGCCGTGTGCTAATTCTTAATTTCCTTTCATCTGCCGTTTCAAATCTATGAATATTTTTGGAAAGATTGCTTAAAACAATAAGTATGTAAAGGCTTGGAACAGTGAGTATCGCTAATTCCTTGAAATATTCTCGACAGGACTCCCATTGTGGAATGCGAACGATAATCCTAATTGCCCTTTTTTGTAGAATAAAGGCTCGATTACAATTATATTGGTAACTATTTCCCCAAAACTGAATGCTGCAGCGCAATTTTGATTCTACTAGTGCAAAATAAACCATCTTTAAAATTTTTATGTCCACTTCATCTCGTAAACTTCGCAAGGCGTAACAACTGGATGATATTGAAGCATCAATAGCATCCAATTCCTTTTTCCAGTTGAGATGGGCATCAATATGGACACCTAAAAACTTTGCTGAGCTCACAAAATTTATTTTATCTCCATTAAACTTTATATTCAAAGTATCAGTGCCTCGTGCAGTGGTTTGGAATAATATAATATTTGTCTTTTTTGAGTTTACGATTAATTTATTTGCAGTGAACCATTCCTGAATTTCAAATTAGGCAGGCTTTATACAGTCAACGACAAAAGTAGATAACAATTTCTGATTTATTAATCATCTTTAACACTTAAACCTTTCATAATTATGATAAACAAAACTTGAAATATATTAACTTTCCCTTTTGGGGATTATACCTACATTGAATGAAATGGAAATTAGTATGCTAACTTTTTCTATTGATTAAGATCGGAAAAAGAGAATATTCAGGATGGGACTTGAACCTGAGACCAGTCCCTCACAAGGGGAATATTCTGACCAACTGAGCTACCTGGACAAATCATAGATATTCGAAAGGGCTCCAGCTTCGCCCTAAGACTTAATATATCGGAGAATTTTGAATAAATCTATTATACCTATAGTTACTTATACATAAATTATTGATACATGATACTTGTACAAAAGGTTTGTACATATTTTAGCGTTTTATGAACTTTTATCGTGGACTGTACGTGCTAATATCATATGGTTATGTTTAGGTTATGCCCATAATTATGAGGAAAATAGTACTCTTTTTTTATGACATGATTGTAGCGTAGACGGAACGAAATGACAATGGCGCAGTACGTATTGAAAATAAAACGAGATATATGAGTGTTGCTATATTTGTCAGTGAGAATATAAAAAAATCATTTTTTTTTACGCCGTTCTAGTCAGTATTGGCAATGGCTTCAGCCAGTATAACTTATGCAGGAAGGAGGTGAATGGTAGACTCAGTCAAAAACGTAATTATTATTCCTATACTCGTTCCCGTTCAGGCCACTATTGATACTACTAACAGGCAAACTATAGATATGCAGAAGTTTGTGTATTACATTTTGTTAGACAGCACAGATTCGTTCTGCCGATAAGCCGAATGCGAAAAAGATTAGAAGAGAGGACTCCGGGATCCGAAGAATAAGCATTGATACAACCAGGAGTAATGCTGCGATGATGAAACAGAACGGGAAGTCGGAAACGTATTAGTAACCTCGAACGACACAAGAATTTGAACCATTTACTTCTTACAGGAGAATTTTTTTTTTCAATGTAAAGCAACGTTATTTATTGTTATCAAACTCAACACCATCATATCTCCCACTGCAAATCAAAGAATATTTACTAGTGTTTATCTTATATGTCAAGCTGTCCAGGAGTAGATATAACCGACTTAACACCTAAATACTGCCATAAGTGATAATAAGTTTTACACCACTCATAAATCAACATATTATGTTCTTTCTTAAAAGATCTCCATTTTCATACCGGCATTTCCATGTTGGATAAGTAATTTAGGTAACAATTATATATTTTAATGTTAAATTATTTTTGTATTAAGTAAATTATTTTTTTAATATTAATATTAAATTATTTAGGTAACAATAACATTATTTTTGGGATGTCGAACTAATAGTGTCCTTATCTCTTGTTTAAACACGTTTATGAGTAAGAAGTAAACAAAGCTATGAAATACATACTACAGCGTATGTGCTTTAAACATAACTGCATGGATCCATAACTGCATAATATTTTTTAATCTTCTATATAATTCATATCTTAATTAAGTTTATCTTTTATTTATGTGAAACTTATACACAACAAGTTACTTTGGATTATTCTAGACTTTAATTTACTTTTGGGAAATTTAATTACAGTTTGAAATAGCTCATTAAAGACTATCTTAAAAGGTAATTGTATCCAACGTCTTATGTTGTATTTAGGTAGCCTTACAGTGATAATGAAATGGGGTGGCACATTGAAAATCCAATTATATTTCGACTGGTGGCGTGGCGAAAACTCGTGAAAGAATAAAATTGGATCGTGTTTTGCTGCAAGATCGTTATCATAAAACATTGATAGTTAGAAAATGTTCGCTCGTATAACGGAAGCTATACCTACTTACTTTTAAGCTCTCGCGTTCTATGATATATAAGAATTATGTTAACGCGAATTGACGCAATAAACACAATCTTCCCTATACCATAATCACGGTAATTGCCGTAAAACCAATTAAAAATAACAATTCACTGCTCCTTAACAGAAATATTTATTATCATTTCCATTTATAAATATCATATTGTTTAGAAGGATTTAACCGTCTTCAAAAAGGAGTAGGTTCTAAGTTCGTGTGGAGAGTGAAGTGGAGAGTGAAGTGGAGCGTGAGTAGAGAATGGAGTGAAGAGTGGAGTAGAGAGTAGAGTGGAGAGTGGAGTCCAGAGTGGAGTGGAAAGTTGAGTGGAGAGTGGAGTGAAGAGGAGTGTGGAGTGGAGAGGAGAGTGGAGTGGAAAGTGTAGTGGAGAGTGGAGTGGAAAGTGGAATGGAGAGTGTAGTGAGGTTAAAAAAACAGAGCATCCCGACACGGATAGATTAGGTTTGATGTGTATACCCTTTGTGTTAGGTAACTCGTGCCAAAGCATGAAGAAATTGGAGCGCTGCGATGCCGGGCACCATCTACATCATTCACTAAGCTAAATAAACAATTTTAAAAAGAAATACCAACTTATATAACCAAAAAGACACTGAAAAGTGTAAAATATCTGAATCTTTAAAGTTAAATCTGTATTTAACTGTAAAGATACAAAAACACGTAAGACTTTTCTGTTGATCTGTTCTCTATTTCTGTTTCATAGGCGAATCTATAACAAATACTTTAATCATAACTATTGTTTTAGTACGTTTTCCTTTATTAATACAAGTATTGTAGTTGAATTACATCTGAAGCGAGATAATGCGATTTTTTTCTAAATCCAGCACATTAATTGTTACTTTTTCTACCTAAAACCTTGATAAAAGTATAACCTTGAACGCAGTATGGGAAACAAAACGGCATATCTATTCTAAACGAAGGCGGTCCGTTGGTTGTGTTGTAATGAACGCTAGGCCAAGGCCGTGTGACATAACGCGTTACGTGTCGCGCCGTTATGCGCCCGCGCAGCCGCGCACCGCTACTCGCAGTTTAACGAGGATCCCTGCTTTTTATACGTAGTATAGACTTACTTGCTTTATACAAATAGCTGTTATGATTTTATCTATACATATAATAAAATTGTAACGAGGTAAAAACTGTAAATGGAATATACATGTATTTCAAAAAATCCGTTCCCGCAGCGGGAACGCACAGGTAGATTTCGTGAAGCAATTAAATCTGGTTTCGGGAATGATGTTGCCAAATTGACAAGTCGGAAATTTCCGTACCGCACTATTTTTTTTCCTTTTCTCGAAAACGGTAAATTTGAGTAAAAAACGTTTCGGACATTTATTTTAGAGCAAAAAATAACCTATCGGTTAGAAATATTTTTTTGCCCCTCTATGACCTATGCTTCTTCTATGACCCACGCCGAGCGCATTTTTAACATGTTTAATTTTTTTTTCTCGAAAACGGTAACTTTTAGCGGAAAACTTTTCAGATATTTATTTTAGACTTAAAAATGGCCTATCGATTAAAAATGTTTCCGACGCCAAGAATGTTCACCGGTAGAAGTTATGATTTTTTTCCCGAAAAATTTTGGTTTTTCCCCCCTCCACTTTTAGTTAAAGCTTTAATCTTATAGGTTTATAATTAAAAGTTGTTGGTATTCATGTATATTATGGGATAAAATTAGAACGGTTCGAATATCTTTCATGGAACGTGAAATTTTGAGGAAAAACTGATTTCACAAAAAGTGAGGCCCTACCGTCCCCTTAGGCCGGATTCCACCCGTTCACGAACATAAACTAAGTTTACACCCAAGCAATTTTTGACCGCAGTTTGAAAGCGATCGGGGCAAAAATGCGACCGTGAGAGTGCCGCAAATTTTGGGAAGTGGAACCATACATACATATATACATACATATATACATACATATATACATACATATATAAATACATATATACATACATATATACATACATATATATATATAAACTTTTTGACCAGTGGTCATTTCGGACTCAGGGGGTCATAACTAGACCTCCTATGAAGAATTTTTTTTAAATTCGACATTAGTCAAGAAACCAATAGATAGATCGATTTCATCGAAATCTACCTAAAAAATAATTCATGTGTGTTTAAGCGCGATACTGATGCCGAAAACGTGTTTTTTAGAATTTTTGTCTGTTTGTGGGTTTGTCTGTTTGTCTGCTTTTAATTATCGATGTCCGAGCATCACTTTAAAGCCGCTGAACAGATTTGGCTGAAATTCGGCATGAACATTCTTCTAGAGCATGGTCATAAACTGCGCTATATATCATCACGCTTATTGTACAGAGGTATGATAGGAGCAGTAAAGCAAAATTATCTAAACTATTATTGATGACAACTTTATTATTACAAGGTAGATCTTTACGAAATTTTGTAGTTCAGCAATTTTTTTTTAATTTGAGTTATAGTCCGGATTTTAACATGTCTGAGACATGTTCACGTAGATTATAACTCATCACGCTATACCTTAAAGGTAATGAGCAGTAAAATGTTAAATGTCGAAACTCCACAGAGTTGCACACGTATAAAAGATAGGTAATTAAAGACGCATAAACATTTCATAATGAATTACATCACGTTATTATATTAAGGAATCGGGCAGAATCGATTTCGATGTTACATATTTCTCTTTCTATTTCGAACAAATTGTCAATGTAATACGAGGGTACTACATCACCTCATCCGGCCCGTTAAATAAAATAAGTTAATACTTACGCGTTAGTATCGAGACTGCAGAAATAAACATACCTTGAACTATTCCAAAGTTAACGTGTACGAAGTCGCAGTCAACACTTAGTTGGATAATAAAAGTGTAGATATATAAACCTCTAATCAGTTCGATTTTATTAATTGAAATGTAAAAAAAAAAAATTGTAGAAGGTGTATTTTAATTGTTTTGGTATTTTAAAATATATGTACATGTTTTAGGTAGATTTCGATGAAATCGATCTACCTATTGGTTTCTTGACTACTGTCGAATTTTTAAAAAATTTCTTCATAGGAGGTCTAGTTATGACCCCCTGAGTCCGAAATGACCACTGGTCAAAAAGTTTATATATATATATATATGTATGTATGGTTCCACTTCCCAAAATTTGCGGCACTCTCACGGTCGCATTTTTGCCCCGATCGCTTTCAAACTGCGGTCAAAAATTGCTTGGGTGTAAACTTAGTTTAAGTTCGTGAACGGGTGGAATCCGGCCTAAGGGGACGGTAGGGCCTCACTTTTTGTGAAATCAGTTTTTCCTCCAAATTTCACGTTCCATGACAGATATTCGAACTGTTCTAATTTTATCCCATAGTATACATGAATACCAACAACTTTTAATAATAAACCTATAAGATTAAAACTTTAACTAAAAGTGGAGGGGGGAAAAACCAAAATTTTTCGGGAAAAAAATCATAACTTCTAACCGGTGAACATTCTTGGCGTCGGAAACATTTTTAATCGATAGGCCATTTTTAAGTCTAAAATAAATGTCAGAAAAGTTTTTCGCTAAAACTTACCGTTTTCGAGAAAAAATAATTAAACTGTTTAAAATCCGTAGTTCTCTATATAAAATAATATTAATTGCTTCACGAAATCTACCTGTGCGTTCCCCCTGCGGGAACGGATTTTTTTAACGTGTGTGTGGATTGAGAACTCTTTTTTTTTAAAGTTGCTTATATTTTTATGAAATTAAGGAAGAACTTAGGAAACAAATGTGAAAACTTCAACGCGAAGATTTTTATGTTGTAGATATGCATGGTCATCCTACACAATTTTGTCGCTTAGAAATGTGAAAATATTGATTATTATTAAAATAAAGCTTTCACAAATGAAGAACACATGTTAAAATTTAGTAAAAACAATTTCACAATTTTGGATATTATACAGTTTACAGAAAAGTTCAGATTAAATAAATAAATGCTATAACATGGAACGCTCGCTCATACGGGACGTTGAAAAGAAAGTATTTTTTTTACTTCCGAACTTTTATATTTTACATAAAGGTTTTTGTTTCACAAATTGACTGTGCATAATATTCATAAACAAATATATTTTAAAATTTTTCCACATAAAAATGTTAAACATATATCTTGTATATTTTGAGATACGAGTAGGAGATTTTTCTCAAGTTGGCAGATTGTGTGTTCCAGTTAATTGTCCAAGATTCACTATACATTTCACAATTTTTTCATCTGCACCATAATGTTTTCACAATTATTTCCTAAATTCTTCCTGGATTCCTGGATGAAAATATAAGCAACTTTAAAAAAAAAGATCACTCAATCCACACACACACTTTTTTCATCAGGTGTCAAATCGTGATGATTCTGTAAAATATAAGTTTGAAGTTCTGTATACAGAAGTATCCTTAATATTAATTAGTAAACAGAAATACAATTTCTGCCGGCTCTTCTTTATAAATATGTGTCTAAATAGTATTATTCGATACAAAAAATTCTATCATCGTCACATAACGATACTTCACAATAATAATAAATCTTTATTTTTCTTCTCAAATTTACATTATTATAGTTTACATTACACCAATTCGTATAAACAATATTAAAAAATTGTGAGAGGACTGGTATATAAATTAGGCGTAAACCTGTGCCACAGATCACCAGGCAACTTCCTTTTCTTACCTTTTCACATATAGTTCCATTACATGGCGCTGAAATCACCATTCATAAAATAACCCTATTTGATACATTAAGGCTGATACCTTTTAAAAAATTAATTAAATGTTTTCCTTTTTATTTTTATTTCAACAACCTCTGTGGGGGTAGAGCGTCAGACTGCTACGCTGGAGGTCATGGGTTTGAATCTCGCTCAATTCAAATATTTGTATGCATGAATTTATCTATTTGCAAGGGCCTGGCTGTTTCTATGTATAATATCTATTTATTTACAAAAAGTATATAATTATGTTTATACGCATTCTAGAATCCATATTACGAATTATGCTTATAGACCACAGAGCACGGAATCGCCGCGCGCCCCGCAGCGGGCGCGCGGCGATTCCGTGCTCTGTGTTATAGACTGACGGAGAGCTCTGTACCACGCGTTGGGTACATGCGATACGAGACGGGGGGGGGGGGGTCAGTATTGGCCGTCATTAGAGATGGCCGGGTAAATTTTTGTCATCGATATCACGCTAACAGCACTCATTGTTCTTGGCAACGGTGCCGGCCAGCGTAAAGACGATAGAGGCTTATGGTCCAAGATCGCACGTCACCAGAACTTACTTATGTTTACAAGGATAAAATGTATGGGATAAAGTAGTGTAGGTATGTAACTTGAGTGTATGCATATTTGCTAGCTTGTCCCGGCGGCCATTTGTCAGTGTTCGGGTGCTTAAGATAGGTTAGGTTAGGTGCTAAAGGTAGGGGTGCGACGGAATACCTCCTCGCGGTGCACCCTGGGCAACGTGGGCGATGACGCATCATTGATTGCTCCTCTGGAGTAGCTGGCGTCAACGTCGACGGCTAACGTTCCAGCCCTTTTAAGGGCTAGCTGACCCCATTGCACGAGGGGGTCGTGGTATGGCGGGCCTGCTAGGCCCGCGAGGGATCCGCGAGGATCCCAGATCCGAAAGGATCGAGGGACGGGTCGGCCCACTGCTCGCGCAGGGGCTGACAGGCATTCGTGCCGCCGTCGGTGATGGGAGGGGTGGCTGCCCTTCCGCGTCGCGTAATCTCCGGGTGATCGTCAAGGACCTGCATGCTAGCCACATGCGGGAAGACGTGATCTCGGAGGACGCGGGGCTTGCCTTCATTGGCCGGCCCGCGACAAGGAAAAGTCTGTAACACCCGACAGCGAAGTCGTAAAAACCTGTGGACACCTGGGGACCTCCACAGTATGTACCCCGCTTCCCGGAATGAGCGTCACCCGGGAAGTGTATTCATTTCGTCTCATGCTCGTGGGAATTACATGGATAATCTCAAACCAAAAACCCCAAAACCCAAAAAAGAAGAGCTCCACAGCGAGCACCGTCGCCCAGTGCGACAAAGAGCTTCCTGAGGCCACTCCGGCCTCAGTGAGCCTTGATGTTGGAACGGCGGCCTCTTGGCAGCCAACTGTTGAGTTGCGGCGTTCATCCCGCTTTCGTGCCGCCTCGGTTGGCGAGGAGGAGTTGGAGGCGGAAATGGATGCCGCGTCGTCGTCGGAGAGGGGTTCAACGGGTTCGTTGAACCTCTCTTCCAAATTTTGGAAGGCGCAAAAGCGCCCACTGGAGGGCTCAGTGGAGGCTCTGGACGACTCCGTCGAGTCCGGCGGGGCTGCTCAGCCTCCCGCTAAGCTCTCCAGTGCAGCAAGGGGCCGATCGGGACTCGGTGGTCTCGGATCCACCCGCAAGGCTGATCTGGCACGTCGGCGTGCCGATGAGGAGCAGGCTGCGCTCGGGCGGGTCGAGCAGTTATCTGCTGAGCTCGAGTGCGGTAGGAAACCCGCACTCGGCAGCGGAGCTGCTTGATAGGTCTTCTAAGAGTGTGGCCATAATTCTCGACGTGGCCACCAAGTCGACGCACCTCAAAGGGACCTATCAAAAGGCTCTAAAGTTGGCAGCCTCTGGGCTGAAGGAGGCGGTGGAGGCCCTCTCAAGCCGCACCGTCTCGGACGAGACAAGGCGGCTCCAAGTTGCCAACAAGCGGCTAGCCGCCGAGCTCCTGCATCTCCAGGAGGAGATGCGGCAGATGCAGGCGGAGATTCGTCGCCTGACGAAGGCTTCGTCGGCACCAGTTACTCCGCCTGCCACGGCAATGGCACAGCCTGCTGCGCCTTCATCGCCTGCTGCGCACGAAGAGGTTCCAGCGGCGGAGCCAGAAGAGGTGGCCCCAACACCCTCACCCTCGTCGGTACCTCCCTCGGGCCTGCTCTCGCAGGACTTTATGAGGGAGGTGATGCTGAGCGTCGGGTTTATGCTCGACGCAAAGCTCCAATCGTTGGAGGCAAGGCTGCCTCCTGAGCCCCGCCGCCTTACGACAGCGGCAATGAGGCGGACGCAGGCAGCGCCAGCGCCCTCCTTCGCGGCCTCTGCGAAATGTGTGTCGGCTGTGCGGCCTGCGGGCCCCACAGCAGCCGGCCCAAGGGTGGACTTCCCACCCCTACGACCGGTGCAGGCGCCCTCGCGGGCCCCAGCTAAAGCTCGTCGTGCCCCCCCTCCCGAGGCATCTACACCTGCCTCCTCGGCTCCCGTCCCCTCGACTTCCGCTCAGCCGGACAGCGAGGGCTGGCAGACGGTGAGCCGGAAGAAAAAGAGGGGAGGCAAGAAAAAGGCGAAGAAGGCTGCGGCAAAGGCGGCCGCAGCCCCGCTAACGGACGGCAAGAAGCCGAGGAAGCTCACGCCGCCCAAGTCCGCCGCCGTGGTGATCACGGTGGCACCGGAGGCGGTGGAGCGTGGCCTCAGCTACGGCCAGGTTCTCCTGAGGGCCAAACAGGGCATCGACGTCTCCGATCTCGGAGGCGTAGGTGCCCGAACGCGCCTCGCCCGCACGGGGGCTCGGATTCTCGAGTTCCCGGGGGCAGAAGGCGGTAGGAGAGCCGACGTCGTAGCTGAGAAGCTGCGGGGTCTGTTTAGTGGGGTGGAAGGCGTGAAGATCGCCAGGCCGACCAAATGCGCCGAGGTGCGCATTTCGGGTCTGGCGGACTTCACGACAGCCGATGACGTCCGGGAGGCCATAGCTTCGGCTACTAAGTGCAGCCCGGACCAAATCAAGGTCGGCACTATCCGCCCCGGTCCCGGTGGCGTTGGTGCAGTGTGGGTGAGCTGTCCGGTCGCCTCGGTCAAAGCTTTGGCCGATGCCGGCAGGCTCCTCGTGGGCTGGATCTCAGCCAGGGTCACGGTCCTGGAGAGCCGGCCCATGAGGTGCTATAAGTGCATGGCGGCCGGGCACGCTCGTGTTAAATGCACCAGCTGCTTTGACTGCAGCGGATTATGTTTCCGCTGCGGTCAACCCGGGCATAAGGCGGCGGAGTGCTCCGCCCCCCCTCGCTGCCCAGCATGTGCCGCGGGCAAGCTGCCCGCTAATCACTTGCTGGGCCGTGAGGGTTGTAGACAACCCCGCACCTCGGCTTCTACGCCAAAGCTGGGGGCCGGTCGCTCGACCGAGGCCGCTACCAGCGCCGTGTCACCGACGTCGCCGTCGCAAATGGAGGAGGATGTAGAGACCGCGCTCCATTAATGGATCTCGGTCTCTACATCCAGTGGTCCATAGGCCTTGCCGTAGCCGCGGATCCATGTATCGTTCTGAGCCGCCCAAATTGGGTCGGTTCGTACGATGGAACCGTGGCAATCGCCGCCTCCGCGGCGCTTCATTTCCCCCCCTTGTCGCCAAAAGACAAGGGTCCGGGAGATGTCGCTGCCGACCAACCGGAGGTTGAGCGGTTTCGGGGACTTTATCCTATGACTGGAGACCTCGATGCGGCAAGTGACCTCAGGTCACGTGCTGGTCATGGGGGACCTCAACGCCTGGTCTGGGCGTGGGGGTCCTCCAAGGCCGCCGGCCGTGGCGACGTCGTGTGGTGTTTCACCGCGGTCGCGTCCTTCTGCGAGGAAGTCATCTCGCGGAAGGAAGCGGCGGAGAGGATCAAAGAGGCAGACGGCCTCGCAGATCCGATCCGCCGCCCGCGAACAGGGCGGCGTGCGCGCGCATTCTTGCGCCTCATGCCGCCCTAGTGGGGCCGCGGGTGGACGGGCCGGGATTGCCCTCCACCCGCAGTAGAGCCCCCCGCGAAGGGGTGATGTCCCGGTGTGCCTGGACATCGCCTAGAAGACGGGCCCGCACCGCACCTTTGCGGGCCGGCGCTTGAGTGTTCCGTCGATGAGTGCGAAGTATTTCCGACGGTTCACTCACTAAGTCGCGGTGTATGGCACACGGCAGGTTGTTTTAGTGTGGTGAGAGCCCCACATAACCGCGCGGCGTCCCCGCGCTGCGCGGTATGCGGAAGGTACATTTTTTCCTGCCTAAACAAAAAAAAAAAAAAAAAAAAGGTGCTAAAGGTAGCTTAAAAATGAGATATTTCCGTAAGTTTGCCATACGTTATTACTTCCCAGATTTCGTTCCTTATTAGCGGCAATATCGAATGGTGTTAATAATAGGGAATTTATTTTTTTCGCAAAATTACTAGGTTTGATTCCTGGCTAGGAATTTTGGACGCGCCTCCATCTTGACCTGCTTCTGTAAGGATGGCGAGTCCTCAGGCCCATGGCCCACGAGTCTACGGCGAGGACACCGCAGACTGCGGAACTCGGGGGGACTCTCCCGCTCTCTCTCCGCCGTCTCTTTCACGCGCATTACCTGCTTGCAGAAAGAGGCGGTGGCGTGCCACTTGCTCACGCTGGGCACTCCACCAACATATGGAGCGCCGTGTCTTCGCCAGGATCCTCGCAGTGCTGGCACTGCGGCGTTGTCTCCTGGTGGATGCGCTACAGATACTTACCGAAGCACCCGTGTCCGGTAATTATCTGGCACATTCGGTAGGAGAGCTCACCGTGGTGCCTCTCCAACCACTCCTTCATGACCGCCCTCACCGCCACGATGGTGGATTCCCCCCACCTTGGTTTCTCAAGTCGCACCCTCCATGTCTCCATGAGTTCCTGGTGGACCTGGGACCGCTGACCCCTGATTTCTCGGGGCTCCGGCGTATGGCCCCGCTTCAGTGCCTCCTTGCGCCATTGGTACAACGACGCAAGGGCTCTTGCTTCCAGGTCCCATGGAGGGGTCCGGGCTAGGAGACATGCCACCTCGACGGAGATCGTGCGATACCCCCTGATGATTCTGACAGCTATTGCTTTCAACGGGCTATTTAGAACAGCCACGTTGTGGGCCGCCAGAGTCTCCGCCCATACGGCTACGGCTACGACAGGGTCTTCCGGGGTTCTAGTAAAAGTTACGGCTGACGGAACGATGTTGGAAATGTTCATAATTAATTTTTAACAATATTTTTTTAATATATTGATTTCATTGAAATCAACACTTCCGATAGATTTTAACGAGCTTTTACTTTGCTCCAAGACGTGAAGAGCTCAGAGAGACAGGTAGCTCAGTTGGTCAGAGTATTCACCCTCTAAAGGACTGGTCACCTGGTGATGTTCGCCTTTTCCGAACTAAATCTATTGGAAAAGTTAGCATACTAATTGCTTCAAAATTTCATTGAATTAATGTGGCGAAGTGATCTAAAAATTTTTTTTTTAAATTATTGTAACATCATTCATTGAATCCGTAGTTCGCAAGAATTACGGAAGATGGCTGCAGCGTCGCCCCAAGACGTATAATATATCGGAGAATTTCGACTGTGTAGGACGTGCCCAGGTAGCTCAGTCGGTTAGAGTATTCTCCCTGGTAGGGATTGGTCGCAGGTTCAAGTCCTGTGCTGGATGTTCTCTTTTTCCGAAGTAAATCTATTGGAAAAGTTAGCTTATGAATTACTTCAAAATTTTATTGAAATTAAATATAGGTCTGTTGTTACAAATTGCCAATGGGTTAGGTTAAAGTATAGAAATATTCACTTATTATTATCTGTGTGTCAGTTTTTGACTCTTTTGATTCAGATGCGGTTCCAGATCAGTACATTTCTTTAGCAAAGAAATCATTTTGATAAATAAATTTTCTAGGATATTTCTTACATAGAAAAATCTAAACTCAAACTAAGCATAGATTGTAATACGAGTTCCGAATTGCGAATAAACATACTTGATATATACTTACTTTTTTTAAATACTTTACGTAGAAACACCTTGACCAATGCAGATAGACATATTCATGCATATAAATATTTGCACTGAACTGAACCCGCGCCCTCTGAATTAACAGTCGAATGTATCACCACCACACCACAGAGGTATCTAATACTTTTTCGACTTCACCTTAATAGCTATTGAACATTAACGAAGAAGCAAAAGGCAATTTGTGATGTAGTTTATTTTAAACAGGCAACAAAGTGTCAGGATGTTTAGTACGCATGACCTAGCCCATTTTTACGTGCTTCTGGTTTTAATATACGATTAATAGGCAAATCGTGGCCGTTCGTATAACAGGAAAACCTTAATAATATGTTCTACTTTTTAAAACTCATAATAGCGAATGATCCAGCGTGTTAGTCATGCCAAGGGCACAGGAAATCATAGTCAACTAAAAATAATATTCACTGAATATTTAATTTTGGAGTAAAGACTTATATAAAGTTAGGCCTTAAATATTCAAGTAGGAAATAAAGGGAGTGGTACATTTGATTCTTCAATACCATCTACTTGGAGTAATACAGTAAAACGAAGAAATCATTAGTAGTTAGCATCATTTTTTCATAATGTTGTCCTTACTGTGAATAATGTTACTATAAATGAGCTTCCATCTTCCCATCCAATCAGAAATCAACTTTAACCCTTACAACCTCGAGATTATTACCGTCATCGACGTTACCGTGGTATTTAATTTTCAATTGATCTATATAGAACTTTATCTAATTTACGATACCAAAACAAGTTTTATGTTCATCTAATTCTTTGAAATATCTTTATATAACATTAAACTTCGGCTTTTAGTTTTATTCTCTACTTCTACTCTCTTTCCTAATCATTATATCTTAAATGAATAGGGAAGGAGAATTAGTGCAATACATATATTGCAAGACTGCGGGCAGATGCTGGATGCGGCAAGCTGAAGACAGGACGCTATGGCCAGCAGTGGACTGGAATAGGTTGATGATGATGATTATATATTATTATTTTTATGTAAAATATAGATACAGCGCGTTCTAGGAGAGGTTTATTCTACGGCAATTATATATATATATGTAGATACGTATCTATAAAGCATTAGACTTTGTCATATTTGTGATAATTTCCGCCAAAAGTTTCGCATCCAGCGAGTGAAAGAGATAAAATCTTTATCCATAGCGCAGGAATTGGTTTTTTAAAGACTCATTTACTAAAAAAGCAATTACAGCTATACAGTTTATCAGCTAAGCCTTAAAAGTTCTTTCGCAGTGCTAGACGCATTACGCAGTCGTTACGTAGCAGTGCGGTGTCATACTGTGTCGCTTGACGGGATGTTGTCCAACGGGACCGCCAATCAGAGTACGCAGAAAATAACGTATCTTCTACATCTGCAAATAGAAAGAGCAGCCACATAACATAAAAAATAACAAGAATATAATAATATTGATATTATGCAAGTTTTATGCCCCTACTTATAATAACGGTTTACTATGTAGTAGTAAGTTAATAAAATGACTTAGTGAGAATTTCTGCAGTGTTGTTTAAAAAATGCCTAGAACTATGATGATCGTTATCTTTATTAAAATCTGCATTAGAATAATGTTTTAGCAGAACTGCAAGAAGTTTATTTTTAATATAATCCTCTCAGTACCCCGGCGACTGAGGTCTTCTTATTGCAAATGCTCTATTCACTTGTGTAACTTGTAACCACTGTGTGGTATACACGGACAGTCTTTAAGACCTCTTGTATTCAAGAACCTTTTTCTTATACAAAATTTATTTCCCTTGTAAAATAAATTCATTACAAAAGTATCCGATTAATCTGTACTCACGGCTCTATACTGTATGAAAAGGAAAACTGGAAAGCGCTTATATCATTAAAAGGAAATCCTGGCCATCTATCCGTTAGTCACAGCTGTTTTTCTCAGATACCGTTTAACATTTAGTACTTACTTCTTTTATCTTATGTCATGAAAAATCTCATATACCTTATTCACATACTCCGTAATACAGGGATGCCGCGACGGATCTAAGAGCTCACACCCAATAAATAAAGCTGTGGGAAATACGCCACCATTAATTAAAAAATATTAAAAGAAATATACAAGGATTCTTTTATTACTTTTTAGTTGTATTATCTAAGCGTACGGTAGGGCGCAGGCCAAGTTCCAGCAACAGGCCGCGCGCATGCCGTGCACTATTTACACGAACCGTTTCGACCCACTTTTGACCCCCCTGTAGCTCAGTGCCTATTGTAAGTACAGAAATAAAATTGTACCTACGTAATCATATACTAGTACTAAAACAGTATGCCAAATTTCATAGATATAGCTTCAGTAGGTCCTGAAATATGACCCTGTTAATATAGCTAATTTTGGCACTGACTGACTCACTGACCGGTAATCACAACCTTTAGGCCACTTCCAATTGTCCTAGCGTTATGAAATTTGGCACACAGGTTGTGTGTAATTTGTAGATTAACAATAAATTTAAGAAATCTGTCAAGCGTGAGTTGGCTTAATCTAAAATCAAATCAAATTTGAATAAAAATATTTATGAACCAGTGATACAATGAGAATACGAAGAGGAGGGGGAGGAGAGGGGGGAGGGGTATAAAATATGGCATAAAAAGAAAAAAATAGGTACGATTTCTTGATTCGGGGTGCGAGGGATATGCTCTATGGGCAACCTTACACCCCGGCGTCTGCAGACCCGAGACGGCGTGCGGTTTTAGTCGGTTCAAGCCCGACATAACCACCCCCGCTGGCCGGCGGGGGGGTATCCGAAGGGATTTCCGCACGAAAAAAAAAATAAAAAAAAAGGTATGATTTCTTGAAAAAAAAAGTATTGAAACCCACCAAAAACATACCTGTTAAAAAGGGGGCCAAGTTCCTTTTGGTTAATTATTCGCCGAAAAAAGGGTTGAAATCCAATCCAATGTCAAGTTTAGATGCACTTTAAAATCGATCATAATCATCTTCATCAACAGCCTGATCCCCTGGTAAACATTTGCCATTCCCAAGACTCGCCACCACACCCATCCTCCGCCTTCCGCATCCAGCCACTACCCGCCACCGTATTGACGTCAACGGGTCCATCTGGCGGAAATTCACTTTACCATACACTCAACTTAAAATATGGTATAGTTATGAAAATACGTAAGTACCTTCTTTTTTTTTTTTTAATCGTGCGGAAATCCCTTCGGATACCCCCCCCGCCTGCCAGCGGGGGCGGTTATGTCGGGCTTGCACCGACTAAAACCGCACGCCGTCTCGGGTCTTCAGACGCCGGGGTGTAAGGTTACCCATAGAGCATATCCCTCGCACCCCGGCTGACCCTGGGCCATCTCACCACTAACAGCATCGCTCATCCTGTCTCCTCTGAAAGCAGAGGAGTACGGAGAGCGATGTGTTCCCGCCACGTTGGGTATTGGCCGACGAACAATGCCAACCCTATGAAGGGGTGAAGGGGAAGCCATTGACCGCCGCCCAGGGTGTACCGGCCGCTCCGATTCCGTTCCCCCCGGACTGCAGCGGGATCGGAATCGGAGCGACACTCGAGGAGGTTACCCAACACACACCCCAATACGTAAGTACCTACTTGATTAAAAATATCTAAAATTATAATACTTCTAAATTTGAACTTGGCAGGTTAATTTAATTATATAAATAATAAATTTAATTATACCATAAATGAAGTGTTACGTACAGCACGAAAACCTGCGATTTATTTTTATTTTCTACATAAGGTGCAAACATCAAGAACCAAGTGGTTAGGCGCTTAGCCGCACCATAAAGACTTGGAATTCTTTACTAGTACCCGCGTTTCCTTCTTCCTACAATCCCGGGTCCTTTAAACGGGGCGTGAAAAAGCATCTGATGAGGCCGGCAAGCTGCGGGCCACCATTGTTGCATCATTGGTATCTGTAATGATGACGCACATTCCTGAGACCTCACCTTTAGCTTATATATTAATAGCATTATATATAGATAGCATCAGGCGAGATAAGTCATATTGACGTGACTATGATAAAAAAGACGTTACAGCATCGTGATGAAGATTTTAAAATATATTTTGTTTTTTATGTATATTTTAAAAGGTAATTTTTGTGTGTATTCAACGAATATAGGAAATAGTAATAATATAATCCTATAATGCTGCTATTTTTAACATATAAACAAACATTTAAAAATTTAAATATGATGGTAAGAAATCTAATAACTAATTAACATGATCTAAATGACATTCTCAGCATCCGGTTCTCCCTCCAATGTTTTTATAGGTATAGGTTACATGGGGTGTGTGTTGGGTAACCTCCTCGAGTGTCGTTTCGATTCCGATCCGGCAGTCCGGGGGTAATGGAACCGGAGCGGCCGGTACACCCTGGGCGGCGGTCAATGGCTTCCCCTTCATGGGGTTGGCATTGATCGTCGGCGAATACCCAACGTGGCGGGAACACATCGCTCTCCGTACTCCTCTGCTTTCAGAGGAGACAGGATGAGCGATGGTGTTTGTGGCTGAGGCCACCATAGGGTCCTGGGGGATCCAGGGGCGGGTTGGCCCACTGCTAACGCAGGGGCCGACGGGCACTTGTGCCGCCGCCGGTGAGAGAGGACTAGCCATCCTCTCGCGTTCCGTAATCGGCAGGTGATCAGCAACGACCTGACTGGTGGCTCCAGAAGGGTACGCTGTGAACTTGCTGACCGGAGGGCTTGCCTTTATTGGCCGGCCCACGACAAGGAAAAGTCTATAACACCCGACAGCCAAGTCGTAAAAACCTATGGATACCAGCCGACCTCCATAGTATATAGGCTTATTCAGGTGCAGGGGGCACCGCCTGGATGGACCACCTTTCCCCCATACGCGCCGGCTGCACCGGCTCCACCCGAGCCACGTTGGGCGCTTAAGCGACTTGATCGGGAGCTCCTCCTGGAAGCCGCCATCGTACAGGCCTGGGCCCCTGCGCCGGACAGGCCTGTCTGCATAGACGATGAGGCGGAGTGGTTCCGGGAGGCCATGACCCGTGTCTGTGACGCGGCGATGCCTAGGGCTCCGCCCTATAATCCGAGGGGTCAGGTCTACTGGTGGTCGTCGGAGATCGCGCAGCTCAGACGGGGCTGCGTGATCACGCACCGCCGGTGGGCCCGATTCCGTAGGAGGCGTCGCCGCCCCGCAGATGCGGAGGCCCGAGAGGCGGAGTTGTACGAGGGATACAGGGAGGCCAGACGAGCCCTCCGAGCGGAGATAAGGCGTTCCAAACGGGACGCCTTCCGCGAGCTGCTGGAGACGCTGGAGCGGGACCCTTGGGGGCGGCCCTACCGGATGGTGAGGGGCAAGCTGCGCCCCAAGGCCCCGCCAATAATCCGGTGTCTCCAGCCGGATCTGCTCGGAGGAGTTGTTGGCTCCCTGTTCCCAGCGCGGGCGGTGGAACATGTTCCACCGCAGATGACTCCGCCTCGGATGCGCATGGCACCCGACGTGGAAGACGACGACGTGCCCGAGGTCACTTGGGTAGAACTAGAGCGGGCGGTGAGAAGGCTAAGAGCCAAACACACCGCCCCGGGACCCGACGGCATTCCAGGCCGAGCGTGGGTCCTAGCTCTATTCGACGACGCTCTCGAGCCCCGACTGAGAGGGCTTCTCAGCGCATGTTTGGAGCGGGGCCAGTTTCCGAAATTGTGGAAGACGGGGAAACTGGTCCTCATCCGAAAGGAGGGGCACCCGGCGGACTCGCCGTCCGCCTACCGGCCCATAGTGTTGCTCGACGAGGTGTGCAAGCTCTTTGAAAGAGTAATTGCGAAGCGCCTCGTCGAGCACCTCTCAAGAGTGGGGCCGGACCTGGCGGATGGCCAATATGGCTTCCGCCAGAGGCGCTCCACCGTGGATGCCATCATGCGCGTGAGGGCTCTGGCGGAGGATGCAGTAGCCCGGGGTGAGGTGATGTTGGCGGTGTCCCTGGACATCTCCAACGCGTTCAACACCTTGCCCTGGAGTTGCATTAGGGAGGCGCTCGTGTATCACGAAGTGCCTCTCTACCTCCGCCGCATAGTCGGGGCGTATCTGACGGAGAGAGCCGTCATCTACCCAACCGTGACCGGTCTCGGTCGGCGTGAAATGTCGTGCGGTGTTCCACAGGGATCGGTCCTGGGGCCGCTCCTGTGGAACATCGGATACGACTGGGTGCTTCGCGGTGAGCTCGTAGGCGGTGCCGCCGTCACGTGCTACGCGGACGACACGCTCGTGACGGCGTGCGGGGCGACGTACCGCGAAGCGACCCGAAAGGCCACGACCGCGGTTGCCCAAGTCGTTAGGCGGATCCGGCGGCTGGGTCTCGAGGTGGCCCTGCATAAAACCGAGGCCCTGTTCTTCCATGGGCCTCGGAGCAAGCCACCCGAGGGATCCAGTCTCATCGTGGGAGGAAATCGCATCGGCATCAAGCCCCAAATGAAATATTTGGGGCTCGTGCTCGACGGCCGATGGGACTTCGGAGAGCACATCCGAAGTCTGGCCCCCAAATTAAAGGGCACAGCTCTTGCTCTGGCTCGGCTGTTGCCCAACATGAGGGGGCCCGATGACTCCTGCAGGAGACTTTACGCGGGGATCGTGCGGTCAATGGCCCTGTATGGGTGCCCAATATGGGCGGAGGCCCTGAGGACCAGAACTGTGCGGATGCTGCGCGCTCCGCAGCGAGTTCTGGCCATCAGGGTCATCCGAGGGTACCGCACGATCTCCTTCGAGGCGGCGAGTCTCCTTGCCGGAACTCCGCCATGGGACCTGGAAGCGAGAGCCCTTTCGCAACTGTACCAGTGGCGAAAGGAGGCGCGGGAGCAGGGATGGAACCCCGAGCCTCGAGAAATCGAGGCCGTGCAGTCCCAGCTCCGCCAGGCCATCGTGGTGGAGTGGAAGGAACGACTTGGGCAACCAAGCGTAGGGCACGCCGCAATAGCGGCGGTAAGACCCATCATGGAGGATTGGCTGGAGAGGCGACACGGAAGCCTCTCCTACCGACTGACGCAGGTGATCTTAGGGAAGGGGTGCTTCGGGGACCACCTGCATCGGATCAGGAAGGAGCCAACGCCTGAGTGTCATCCCTGCGACGCGAGCGAGGACTCAGGGCTGCACACGCTGGCGGACTGCCCGGCGTGGGAGGCGCCGAGGCGTGACCTCGTGGCAGCCATCGGGGTGGGAGTCCTCTCGCTCGGCAGCATGATTGCGGCAATGGTGCGGAGCGCGAGCGCGTGGGCCGCCGCCGCCTCCTTCTGCGAGCATGTAATGCTCGCGAAGGAGGTGGCGGAGCGCGCCCGGGAGAGACTTAGAACTCTCCCGGTCCGCCGAGCCCGCAACTTGCTCGCCGCGCGTCGCAGGCAACTCAGGCGCCGGAGGTCGCTTAACGACCTCCGTCCTCCATGAGCGCCGGCCTGGGGGTGGCGGGTGAGGCCACCTGTCACCCCAGCAGAAGCAGGCCGGGACGGTGGGGCGACTAGCGCCCCTCCCCCAAACCGGGGCAAGACGGGGACACCGTGGTTCCCAAACCCGAGGGGGCCATCTGGAAACCGGAGATGGCCCAGGGTCAGTCGGGGTGCGAGGAATATGCTCTATGGGCAACCTTACACCCCGGCGTCTGTAGATCCGAGACGGCGTGCGGTTTTAGTCGGTTCAAGCCCGACATAACCGCCCCCGCTGGCACGCGGGGGGGTATCCGAAGGGATTTCCGCACGATAAAAAAAAAAAAAAAAAAAGGTATAGGTTACAATACATGGCACTTGGGTCACTTTTATCTCAGGTTTATGGTGGGCAACAGCTACTCTTATATAATATCAAACAACTATAACAATCCATATAATATAAACCCAGGAAGTTGCAGAGGGAAGGAAAAACAGCAGATTACAGTAATTTCCTATGGAAGTCAACGATATTGAGATTACGTAACACAGTACGTAATTTCCGGCCTGTATCTATTCTCATACTGAACGTCTAATTAATAAGTGCATAATTATCATAGCAGTAATCCAGCTCAGTATCTATTAATAACCTCCTCCAGACTCATTGATAAGATACTTGTACTAGAACTGCACCAGCCGGTTACACCAGTACCGCTACATAACTTTATATCTCGCACTAATCCTACATAATTTTCTTTGAAATTTTGTTAGATTAACATCTGTATGGTTATTCTAGTCTATGTTAGCATTGCTTACATAAAAAACGGTAAAATTTCTTTGCGTTTATGTATATATGCTATCTGATGCATATAAAAGGAAGCGCAAATAGCTTTTAGCGTAAAACCTCTCAAATGATAATGCTTCAAAATGCCTTCTTATTTCAAACCTTTGCATCATAAATCGATATAATTAAAAATGTAATGTTGGTTTGTGTACGCTTCAAGAACTCAAAAAGTTCTGCATTGATTTCAAATTTGGCACAAATGTTTTATTCATGACTACACTATGTATTTATTAAGAATAACTTCTGTACTTAAAAGGTTCTAAATTATTTCCCTCTTCATGATGAATAACATATTCAACTAGTCTTATTTACTAACACGAATGGCTATCGTAGCCATTACTTTAAATATATAAACCACTGATAGAGGCATGGGTAGATAAAGTCTGATCTAAGGTCTACGCAGATTGTAGCAACCATTACTCTGGTTACTTTATTACCTTCAATCTTACTGAAGAGTTAATTTGTTACCGCTTTAATAGACGTCAAACGTTTGCAGTCAAGAGAATGAATATGCAAAACTAAAAGATGTGCTAGTGGAGCGTAGCTGAGTATGTGTATAACACTTGAGATTGGAATGTTGGCCTGAGGGTTCGTTAAGATGACTTAATGCGTCAGTGATTAGTAGAAAAGAGGTTGTTTAAAAAATTAAGAAATACATATTTCGGGTCAGTAGTATCGCCGATCGAAACGTTCACTTTTAGCAGTTTATTTAGACTTTAAAATAGAAGTAGATTATCAATTTGATAGATGTACTTTAGAGATGTTTCAGATCCATATGGTTCTTTTTTATACAATAACGGTGGCAGACGAACTAGTGGCTCACCTGATGGTAAGTGAAAAACGCTGTTCACAAACGCGACTGTAAAACGCTGTTCATATACTTCTCAGCATGGCAGAAAGATATCTAGGAAATACAACTGAGCCGCTGCCTAGGAAGCTGTAAGGAAAGAGGGATGAATATCAAAACGAACTCTGAGCCACCACGGAGTTTGCTCATGTGATTTTCAGATGCAGTCCGACCGAACGTCTAACATCACGCTAAACGGAAACGGACTAAGGACGGATCCCTGGTGTACCCCGACTGTGATGGAGAAGGGTTTCGTGCATTCACCCTTAGACATGCCAAGCACAGCCCTCGACGATCCAAGGATAGCTACCTGGATCTTATCCCAACAGTCCTGAACAGGTTTCCCTACAGCATCATCGCAATTATTACCGATAGCTGAGGCAAACCTCTAGGACTTGAGTCGTCACTAGCAGCGCTCGACGCGTTTGTCTTTGTGCTTTACGCAGAGATCCTTGACACGGAGACGGTGTCTCCTAGTGAGTAGGAAATCGATCAGACTAGAGCGGTCCGCGTGTCTGTAGGTGATATGACGTTCGGGTTTATTTTTGACATACGTGTTCACGATAGCTAGATCGGTAGCCGCACACGTTTTTAGGTCGTGCTCACCCTACGCGTTGCGACTACCAGTGTACTCACATACATCACCCACATGACCGTTCATGTCACCCAGAACAATTCCCTGCGACAACGGAATATCACGAAGCACTCCTCGAGTTGTTTCCAGAACGAGATTTGAGATCTTCTCAACATCGGTATGTCCGGCGAGTGGCGCGCAGGCAATTATCATATGGGTAACATTTCCATCGATAAGCACCCGCACGACCATAAATCGGGCGCTTCTTAAAAAAAAGGGAATCATTTGCAATATTTGCCACCAAAGCCACCAAAACTGAAAATTTATAGAAAAGTGTAATAAAGTATAGAGCAGAATAAGTTGAATCTTATGATGACAATATGGTAAACGACAGAAGAATAAGCCTGTTTGACGATGTATTATGCCAGTACAGAAACCTATAAGGAAACAAAAAAATCGATCCATCAAAACCACAGCCTTAGGTTCCACAGGTTTCCCTATACATCGGCAGACCGACAACCAGACACGAAACCATTATTATTATATGCATGTACATTTTTGATTTAAGATTTTTTGTGTCCTAGATCACACCAATAATTTATTTTGATTAAACATCAAACTAATTTATTATAATATTCTAGCTAGAAGTTTGGAACTGTATTACTTTTACAAAATGACAATCTATAAGGGCTTCTAAGGATTTTTTGGTACATATGTATGTTTTTATATTTCTTTTTCGAAGCAACTTACAAGCTACAGCTCATACTAGAATTTTATTGTAGTTTTTCTAATTTTATTGTAAAAATGACAACAATTTATCACAAGTATTTAAAATATTTCTATTTAATGATATTAATATTTAAAAAATCAGAAGTATTTGTTAAAAAGAAGAATATTTAAAAAAAAAACATATTTGACATAGCCGCTTCAGATACTTGGCTGTTTTGATATTTGGCGATAAGTACAGTTACTTATCGATTCGGCATTGTCTCGTCCTGGCATTCAAAGGCACCAAGCACGTGCTTTGAATTGCATTGCATCATTCGTGAGAACCGACTGTGAAGTTACATAGGTAATCGTAATGAGTATCGATGCTCCAACATCGACGATCGTCACACAATAGATGTTACTTTTTCGAATTTTATTTTTAAATGTATTTAATTTTTTGTTAATCTTTGAGGTAAAGATTTTCTATGATAGACTTCCACAGATCTTTTAACGGTAAACGCACATAGTATATACGCTAAAATGATTATCTAATACCTATAAATTATGAATATAGCGATTCTTGTTGAAATATTATATATATACATATATATATATAAATATTTATATACATATACATATACATATACATATAAATATACATATACATATACATATACATATACATATACATATACATATACATATACATATACATATACATATACATATACATATACATATACATATACATATACATATACATATACATATACATATACATATACATATACATATACATATACATATACATATACATATACATATACATATACATATACATATACATATACATATACATATACATATACATATACATATACATTTACATTTACATTTACATTTACATTTACATATACATATATATATATATATATATATATATAAACAAGAATGCTATGTTTATCTATATACCTATTTATTCTAATGAAAATTCTAATTTATGATATACATCATTTCTAGTCTTTTTTTACAGGCGCGTAATTAAATACTTTTTTTGGTATTTCACCACGGGAATAGCCGACATATTTTCGTCGATAAATCGATATAGCTAGGTTCCATGAATAGAAAACTTCGAAAAAAAAACCGAGCAAGACGCAGTCAACCAGATATTACTATTCAAATTTCGACGAATATATTTACCTAAATGGTTTGTCTTCTTTATATATTTCAATTTTTAGTACGTGAGCGGCTTCCGTAACTTTCGAGTAGTTGTCTTGGATGCTTAAAGTATTTCTCACTGCGAAGATACGTGATAAGATTGGTTAATGTGATACCAATTAACATAAAAAATTTGGAAGAGACTATTATTAATAATATGTTTATGCTCAAGAGCTGCATGAAATTAATTAAGGTAAGGCAAGTAAGTCAAGTTAATCATCAGGTTGAATATTATGTTAGAATTCACATAGGAAAAAATGAAGTAAGAGTAGAGAGTAATGTACTTTATTATTGAAAATCAGCTACGCTTCATGTCTCTTTATTTATGCTGGTAAGATATCTTATGTAAGTAATCCTGAATAAACCAATATAAATAGAGTAGGTATGCATAAAACTGATTATAATATTCTAAATACATTAGAAAAATATTTTAATATTTCACGCGTTATAAAGTAAGCCATTCATGTCACTTGTTACATATATGATAATACAAAATGCAAGTCTGTTCCATATACACTATGAGCGTCAGAATATATCCCCTCAAGGCCCCGGCCTAAAAACCTAGGCTATGGAATAAATGAATTTGTGAAAAGTACCAAGGTTCGAGGCAACACGTGCAGAGACATGAGTCTGCCCGTTAACACCAACGTGACTCTCACACCCACTTACACACCTTATAGAGAACACCATGAGCCACGTGATACTATTCTGTTATAATCTGACCCATTTGTTAGATCTATAATATATGCTAATCTCGTTTTCTATATGGTAAGCATATTAGTGAAACACGATCATGAAAATAAGGGAATTGATAGTCGGTTCCATAGTATTATGAGCTACGGCATTCTCCTTTGGGGTAATGCCGCAGATTTAAATACAATCTTTGTACTGCAAAAGCGGTGCGGGCAATTTATAAGTTGGGCCCAAGAGTCTCCCTCCGAGAAAAGTTCAAAGATATAAACATTCTAACTGTATTTTCCCAATATATTTTTGAAAATCTTTTGTATGTTAGAAGAAACATTTCCAATTTTGTAAGGCTTTGTGATGTACATAACTAAATACTAGACATAAAAACAATCTTGTGGTTTGTAATAGTCGACTTCACAAGATTAGTAATTCGTTTCAGGGTAACTGTATACGCTTCTACAACAAGCTTCCTAGTGAAATGAAGAATCTACCTCTTCATAAATTTCAAAGCCAAATTAAAAGTAAACTCTGCCAAAAAGGCTACTATAAAATTCAAGACTATTTAGACGACAAACAAGCTTGGATATGAACTGTTTGCTCTCTTTCTATGCTACTCAAATGAAATATTGTACTTAGGTTAAGTTAAGTTAAGTAAATATGTTGGTAAATAGACCAAAAAAAAACAGCCCGCTGAGTTTCTTGCCGGAGTCTTCTCAGAACAGGGCCGCGTTTCGAACCGGTGGTCCATTTGCCAAACATTAGATTAATTTTTTTTATGACGTTTTGTAAGTTCCGTATTAATGGTCTATACAGAATAAATGGTTTTTGACTTTGACTTTGACTTTGGTATTCTTCGCGATTTTAAACAATTATATCAAACTGTTCATTTCCATCGAGGATGGGATGGATAGCCGTTCGAGGCTTCAAGGCCTTGTTGCGGTAGACACACCCTGTATACGTCTGACTAGCAGAAGGCACAAGGGCAGAATCATAAGAAAGAGTACATAATATATGTACATTCGATCGAGATATTTTTGCGCGATCGCTCATTTCAATTTTTTTTTGTTGGACTAGTTGTAAGGTTTAATAGCTTCAGCACAATAGCTTGCTGCAAAGTAATATGTGTGTATGAAAAGGAGAGCCAATAATTACGTTATCCTTACAACACAAAGATTCATACGGCATTATCTTTTTATGGCGTTAAATTTTAAAAGGATTTTGTTTAAAAGGATTTACCATTGGAATGCACCTATTCTGAATCAACCGAATATTAAGTTATTCTACCGGTATAGTGCGGAAACTACATTCTATTGCAATCAGATTTTGATTTCTCCTTTCATTTAAATTTAGCTGAAACACAATACTGGTAGATAATTATCAACATTATTGTGCCCATAGATTCGTCACCGTAATGAAATCATTATACTACATCCAATTGATTATATATTCAAAGTTTGGGAACTGCAGAAATTCACTCTCCTATATTTATGATGATTCTACAACTAAAATTATAAATAATCATGTTTTATATGTGAGTTGAAGAATGCGTCACAAAAATTGACAAAAATGAACGAAAAAATTAGTTTAATTTAGTCATATACAAACACATTTTATAGAATTAATTAAATGACGAAAAATTACTTTGCTATTTAATCTAGAAATAGCAAAATATTTTTTTCAGTTACATGAATTTTATAAGACTTGAAGTAAAGGTCACAAGTCATCATCATTAACCTATACTCTCCCCTAATGAGCGCCATAGCGCTCTGTCTTCACCTTGCCGCATACAGCATCTGCCTGCAGTCTTTCGCAGATAGTCATCCCACCTGGCCGGAGGGCATCCTACACTACGTTTGCCGAGTCGCGGCCTCCACTCAAGAACACGATGACCCAAGCAGTTGTCGGTTCTTCGAGAGATATGGCCGGCCCACTGCCACTTCAGCGTGCTAATTCTTTGAACTATGTCGATAACCTTGGTTCTCTGTCGTATGTATTCGTTACGAATCCTATCCTTCAGAGAAACTCCGAGCATAGCTCTTTCCATAGATCGCTGAGCGACTTTGAACTGGTGGACCAGCTCTACCGTGAGTGTCCACGTCTCAGCTCCGTAGGTCAATACGGGTAGGACGCACTGGTTGAAAACTTTCGTTTTCAAACACTGCGGTATGGATGACGAGGAGACTCGACTTAGTTTCCCAAACGCTGCCCAGCCTAGCTGGATCCTCCTCTTGGCCACCTTCTCAAAATTATATTTACCTAACTGCACAATCTGCCCGAGATAAGTGTACTCAGAAACAATTTCAAGAAGGTGGCCATCCACGACGACCGGTCCTGGATCAATGTGGCCATTGTTCATGACTTTGGTTGGAGAAGGTCACAGACCGATATCTTAGTAATCTATGGATTCTCCGTGCGGGTGCCGGGTCCATCCCGTTGCTGAGTTGGGAACTCGGGACAGTGCTTGGGACTTGCGACCCAAGTGTAGGTTTAGAAGGGACCCCTTTTGTTGATGTACATCAACACTGACCTTCACTACCCAAGTTCCCCTCCCTGCCTAACCAAATTTGTACGAACCTACTAGTGCCGCTTTAGACATTCGTCCTAGTAATGAGCTTATTGTAGCTCTCGATAAGCCTAGATCTTTAAGTAGGTTATAGAGAGATTTTACTGGTATGCCTCTCGCTCCCACTTCCACTGGATACAAATTAACCACGTAACCATTTTTGATGAATTCGTTTGTGAGATAGTAGTATTTATTTTTCTTTATTGTTTGGTCCTTCGGTATATTTATTTCCCACGGTACAGTAAGTTCCACAAGGGCCACATATTTTATCGTTTTCGAATAATTAAAATCGAAATAAAAGTGAATTTAATTGCATATCGTTCCCAACAAGTTACAAATATATGCACAAATTCCTAAAACTACTGCAATTTCATGTAGGTATTGTAAAAAAATTCTAAAGCAGTAACAAACGGAAGGCCTTTTCGGTTTCATTCTGTTATTTTTTTACCCCTGTAACAATGGAAGGAACTTGAAAGATGCTTAAAGCAAAACTTTCTATTTCACTTCCCCAATATTATTTATTACTTTTGAACTGTTACAATTTTGGACAAAAGTGTTGTATTTTGTTTACTCAATTTACGCCGTAACTGCAACAATAAGTTTCGTTTGCCATTGTCCGTTTGTCAAAGAAGATAGTTCAGTATAGTTTTGAATTGTATAATTTTGTAGCTTTTCAAGAAAATAAGGGGTAAGAAAGTGTTTCGAATGGGTGAAATATTTAAAAAAATACGGTATTCGTAGAATGGAGCTAACAACCAATAAATAAGTACTTTACTGTACGTAAACTATTTCATCTCTATTTTATTGTCAGGTGACGCCATTCGTTTTCTGGAGTAGATGGCACAAAGTCATAAATGATGCTTTTTTCAATAAATCATTAAATTAAGTCATTCATATGTGGATCTCTCTAATAACTTAGAGAGGTTTTTCACATCAGGGGGCACAAATTCCTTTTATTTCTTATATATGGACCCGCTAGGTACCATCTCGCGAGTGTGACAAAGTGGTTATGTTGGAGTCGAATCGAAAAAAGTGGATCATTTCTCGACATCAGGGTTTATTAGTAGTGGTAGTAGAGAATTTCGTACGTGCGGTACCTTTATTAAAAGTGCGAAAGACAGAAATGATATACAAGAATGGACGAAGTAGAAGGATTATCAGGGTGAATGTTAAATATGGTTTCTTCCTCGCAGTCACAGATTATATGTGGAATAATTTTTGAAAGGTTTTCTTCGTGTAAGTCCCGAGAAGTCAACGATCCTTACTGTTATAGGTCAAAGTTTACGACCTAACCTGATGAAAGTTTGTGCTCGATCAACTCTTAAGCTTCAACAGAAACAGAAAACAGTGGACATCATTATCAACTATGCCCCCTATTATTCAATAAGGATATACGGAGAAACCTAGCTACCTACAATATGGGCCACTCGGTAGAACACCGCCGGTCGAACATTAACCGCAGGTAGTAATAGCTAATTCGAAATAGAAAATATGAACCAAAGTTGATTTATTTGAGAGGGGATTGCGCTATACTGTATAATAATATCAATTAAATAATAGGGGTAAGTTTTACCTTTAGGAAGTTTATTGTTAATTTATTTCTTGATCTTTGATCTAGTAAATTATTCTAGTTCTCGCATATTGAAAGGAATTAACACTGAGCATAAATCGAACCTACCACCTCAGACGTAGCAGTCCAACGCTCTGCCGCCACGCCAGAGTTCATCAAATAGATTATATACAGTCAGTGCTGCCCATGTTATGATAACTCAATAATTAAGTAAGAACCCAGTATATAAAAATAATCTAAATTAATGTATGTCAATCTATGTAAGCTATACGCCCACGCGAGATAAATTGCTAAGCTAAAATTGTATGCGCATATTTTTGAGCACGTAGACTCAAGTTTCGAGGGGCCCAATAGGTATAATCACGTATACCTTCCTGTAAGGGTATATCTTAAAGATAGCCGACATTCTATCTCTGTCTCGCGCTTAATACTCTCTATGGATGAAAGAAGATAGCTACTAGCGCCGACTCTCACGTAAGTTGGCCAAAGTGAAATGACCGCCGTTGACCATTTTGGCAGTTGCGTCACCCACCGAGGTTTGAATTCAAAGTTTTTAATACAATACATGACACAAATCTAAATAAAAATAAGTTGATAGGTAAATTAAATATTTAGTTGCTTATCTACTATATCTAAGTAATTGCTAACTGAATGTAATGAGATTTATAGAAAAGCAAAAAATTGTTCAAAACCGAATGGAGAATTTTAATATCCGTAAAGAAAAATATAATGGTTTTACAAATACTTCCATGTACATTATAGTTGTGGTAATAAGCATGAATATGTATCAGAATGAGAATAACGATACCTTTGTAGGTAATTCAAATTAGTCACATCTGAATACTTTATCTAAAAACCGTGTTTTTAACTAAGAACGCGTCCAAGTTCAACAACAACCGCGCTCTAGACGCGGTTAAGGAAGGATGAAGCCGACCTACTTGTGGTTCCCTGACCTCCGCCGCAACCTAGCAATACATTCTTTCTCGTTCTTACGTGTGTGCTGAAACATGTTCCTTTCTCCCTCACTCCCGGAATATTTTCGCAAACGCATTGGGAAAATGGCGCAGCGTAGAAGAGCGGAGGCAGATTGACGAACTTTTTAAGGGTATTTAGTGACAGACTTTACAGGCTGTTTACTATTGGAAACGTACACTCTAGTTTTAGTATCTTAACAAAGAACAGTCTGGAAAAGCTAGAGAGTCGTAAATTATTCATATTAAAAATGTAAACGAGTTAGTGCTTTGAAATGTCATTAACATTTATTTGATATTATTCTTGCCCGTTTCTTTATACTGGCTCGATTGTTTAGATATTTTTTTGATGTACTCGTGGTTATAATTTTTCTCTAAGTAAGTTCAGGCGTGGGGTATCTAAAATATCTATAGGGGATATTTTTTACAGAGAAATTCCATCTCTACCGCTTGCCGTTGGCTTAAAAAGAGAAACACGTACCAGAATCCAAATATACTAAACTGAAGCGCCTTCAGAGGCTAAAATATCATCCCTTAAAAAAAATCTAAACTACTTCCATTGTTTAGATGGCATTACCTACGTTAGTAAACTGGCCTATAAGTTCTGAGAATTCATTTCCAACTTAAGAACCTTTACGAGTTAAAAAAAAAAATTGAGAATACAAATGGGGGTCAAGCTTAATAGGAATTCTATCCAGTCTAAACCAGTTCTGAGTCTTGAAAACCACATTTAAGCACTATAGGAATAAACTAACGAAGCTTGAATGCTAATAAAACAGAAAAATACGCTGCTATATCGCGCTGAAGGTGAATGACACCTGGCCGTAAATTCTCATAATTATTTTGTACTGCTACCTCTCGATGCAATTTTTCCTAATGTTGTATAGTTAATCTGATTGACACCATCCGGGGTATTCGTCAAGGGCTTGATGCAGAACGCAGTAGACGGCCTCGACACGGCACGTAGTGTTAGGAGGTGAGGTTTTTCTCTTGGAGCCCTAACCACCGCTACCTTACCTGGTCGCTGCCTGATGTAGGTGGGTACATGTTTTTAAATATTTGTTTTTTTTTGTAATATGTTATTAAAAATGTAATTTATATGTTTAAATTTAAAAAAGAAAGGAAATAATAATAATATAAAATATACCCAAAGCAAGTATAGCTGACCTGGCTTGTGCTATGGGTTCTAGAATGCTTATAAACATACTTAGATTTATTTTTTGTAAGTATACCAGTAAAATACAGAAAAACAGAAAAATAATAAGTAAGACCAAATCGTATGTCGTGACGACAAAAGCGGCGTGACATTTCTTATACCATCGTATTTTAAAATTAAAATAAACCATGACAGCTATTGGTACGGGAATCCTCTCACTTGAACAGTGACTTTTCCATGGTATGAAGTGAGAGCATTGGGATTCAGACTCTTCGTTCTGCACGGAGGCAATGTACGCAAGAAGACTAGTATTGTTTTGTCCCGCAAAGGACAACAAAATCCTACTAGTACTAGTAGAAGTTTGTGAAGATGTTTAGATGTTTGTATGTTTGTTATTCAGCATACTGAATTCTTTTGTATAACAGATGTAAGGTACCTTTTTTTTTTCGTGCGGAAGTGTTCATAGGTTGGACACGGTAACTGTTCACAATCTGGAGGGCTATTTCTTGGTTAACTTTGGAAACCTAGAACCTAGAAAACCTAGGAATACGTATCTACCTTGCACATATTGGAAATGTTATAACAAAGAACCAGTTCAAACCCAAAGAACTAGTACCCCGAAACCATCTAGCAAGTATGAAAACAAATTGTGAAAGTAGCAGAAGTGGAAAATCTATGCAAGGATTGTAGCAAACAAAGATAAAGGTATCTACCTTAAAAAGTTGCTTGGTTGTAAAAGTAGCATACATTATGATGATGATTTGATAAAAAGAAGAGAACAACTTATTTTTCCCCTGTACCGCATTTTAGTTGCTGTTGGGTGTTTGCGGGTCCCACTAAGATCTTTGGGTCCCAAACCAACCTCCCCGGCCAGCTGGTACACCTGCTGGTCAACGGACGAAGTTCTGGTGCAGTCTTTCCTCTTGGGGTTGCGAGGTCAGACGGCAGTCGCTCTAAACCCAAGAGATCAAGAGAAAATGAAGGAAAGGCGTCACCAAAGTAAAAGCTTGGGAAGCAACTGGAAGTAACGCTTTGATGACGATAATGACCGCATTATAGTTGCTGCTGTAGTATACCAACAAATATTTTTTTAAATTATGACCTAAAATGCGTCCACGTCGCCATTATGGCATCAGTTTAAGTACCTTCTGTTAGTGTTTCCTTATCGGTAATGTATTGCATCTTACTAGTTGATAAAGTTTATCAACAATGTCATTGTTATAATAAGTAATAAAAAAAAATGGCGGTGTCTTATATTCTAGTTCTTTTCTTCCGAGTTTTACCCATTGGCTCGCGTATCTGGCTGTAAATGTAAATGTGGAAACAATAATCGTAATGTTCATAAATTTTACTTTTTAACTTCAATTAATAAACATAATTTATTAACTTGGGGTCAATCCAATATAGCCCTCTACCTCGTCGTAACTAACAAATGATGTATGTGAGGTGTTCATTAAACAATTGTGTATGTAGACTTCAAATTCTATGGGAACTTTATTCAACAGCAAACCTAAATGTTTTAAGTGAAGTGTGATAAACTAACTCTGTGGCCGCGTGACTGTAACCTCAAACGGGACAAAATTCAAAAGAACATAACTTGCCATATAAAGAAGGACACGAGCGCACTGAATTTCATTTTCTAAAACCCGATTACACGGGTGAGGTGACGCAAGGCGGAGGTCGCCCGCGACACAACACTCGAAAACGAAAGGTGTTCGAAACTGAAATCGAAGGGAGTGATCCCGTTATCCTGTGCCGGACCACGGAGATGGAAAGCTCCCGTTAAAAGCGTTAACGTCATGCAATCCAATCATGCAACAATGAGTCATAGTATTAGCCACCGCTCGATTCTGCTAGGCACTCCTTAACTGCTCTAACTGTACTTTCTTGCGTCATCTTCAAGGACGTTTCGAGTTAACCTACATAACCGTGGAGCCGAAGGCCTAAGTGAATTTATGGAAAATTACATGACGCATTTATTTTTACGTTTTCTCGATTAACGATAACGGTAACCGGCAATTTAATTGTAAGATTATCCTTTTAAGAGCAGGTCATCTGTCGTTGGTTATTTACAATTTCATTCCCAGCTTATTTGAGTGTGGGTTGATAATAAAAAGCATTTTTACTTTAAAGTGAATCATTTGCATTATGTTTTCTTTTACCGCATAATATTAATAGAGATGTGAATAATGCTTGAGAATAAAAGCAGATAATCTGCTTCTATTAGTAATCTGAATTGTTGGCAATTTTTAATGTAATAACGTCTTAGGGTAAATATATGATGGATGGGGTCACCAAAATCTTATTGCGAATCGAGTAAAATATATTCATTGTGCGAGATTTGTTTGTAAAATTTATAAGCCTGCGTTATTTATTATTATTATTTTATTATTATAGTACTTATCAATATACTTGAATTATGGAGATAGATCGCTTTCATAGTATCGTATATAGGTTCAAACCTATGTCATGAATTTTAAAATAAATATTCTAGGATACAGCATAATGCAATGCGCAAGAGAGGCGCGTCTCTCGTGCGTCGTGTGCGCGGGAGCCCACACAGCATGCTGGCTGCGCTCGCCGATCGGCTAGACTGTTCGTACGTGGCCCATTGCTGCCAGTTGCACGTTACACACAGAGCCTGATTTAGAATTGGAATTATTGACATACATATTTATTTATTTAACATAATTTTAATAATTCGATCTCATTGTAATACGAATAATGTAATAATTGTGACTAATGTAATAATTGTGATAATTGTGATACTAACATAACTTTAAGTAAAACAAATGTTACTAACAAAATTGAGTCTTGGTTACTTTAATAAAGAATTTATTATATTATAATATAAAATCATGGTAGTAAATCGTTTGATAACTTCACTCTAGCAACGTGAAACTGAATCCCCCTTAATTCGAAACGTAGATAAATAAAAGACCGAGATTCAAAGCATAATAAATCTTGTGAAATTATGGTTAAAACAATTTATTGTACCCTCAGGATCATTGTACATTAGACATATTCATCATCTACCAAATAAGAGCAATTCTAAATAAAATTCTAGATTAGTTAGTGTCAGGGTAAAAGTAGCCCAGAAATAAGTGTCCTATTTCCGGTCGTGCTAAATTCCTGCTGAAACAAACATACTTTCATATATATAATATCTTCTTATTAATCCGATTGTTAATCCCGGTTGCGCACAAGGCTTGCACTCTGGAGCTCTAGGCTCATTTTCTTACACCTTTCCATAATTTGGTTTGGTTGTCCTTTACGAGTGTGATTATCATCTGTCCCCTTAAACTCGAGTGGAAAGCTCGATAGGTAAGGTTGGCTTTGGCTTTGAAGATCTTGGTAGAGTCCCAAATACCTACCTTGATGTCTATATAATATAAAACAAAGTAGTATTAGTGATGACAGGAATAAACTCAAGAACGGGTTTCGATTTTCATGATCATTGATGTTTTAGATTTGCTTCCGCCTTTTTGAGGTTGTTTTTTTTTGTTTTGTGGAAATCACCACTGCCACTGGCCCCCCGCTGACCAGTAGGGGTGATTATATACGAACGCTGTTTCGGGTTTTTAATGCCGGGGTGCAAGAAAACATTCACGGAATAACTTCAGCTGATAAGGTAACAAACATAACTTGATTCTAAGGCGGAACGAAGTTTGCCGAGTCAGCTAGTCTTTCCTATTATAGGATAATTTATTTCAATCGAATAAAGGTTAAATGCAATGTGAATTCAAGTATTCGACTAATATAAGTTCAATCCTACCTTGTGTTCGTTATTGATGTGAAATTATAATCAGCTATTTTTATTTTGAAATATTGATATGAGAATTAATATTTAGTAATCAATCATTATTTTGATACGGATTTTTTTGTTCGAAAGCTGATATGATCGAGATGGTTCTTAACAATAAAAAATTATGTCAGGGGTTTTTATTTTTGAATTATTATTTTTATTACGTTTTTACAATTAATGTATTCAATTGGAACGGGTTGTTCTTATTCAATTGCATTCAACGCTATTTACTTAATATTTCCTTTATTACATTTTAAACACATATAAATTATATTTTTAAATACATTCCATATATATAAAAAAAAACAAATATATTTCAAAATATAAAAAATAGTAGCCCACCGGCATCGGGTACAGGGACCAAGCTACCGGTGGTTAGGGCTCCAGACAGAGGAATCTCCTCACAATACGTGCCGTGTCGAGGAGCACTGCCTTCTGCATCAAGCCCTTGACCCAACTGCCTAACGCGAGCCTCTGGAGATGTTGTTCGAGGCTCTTGGCAATCAGTCCGTGAACCGATACAACTATCGGAACAATAATCGCCGAATCCACACTCCACATGTCGACAACCTCGTGAGCCAAATCCAAATATTTAATTTGTTTTTCTTTTTCGGCTTTCACAAGATTCTCGTCATGTGGAATGGTGATATCGATAATTATTGCGCGGCGCTCTGACCGATCTATCAACACTATATCAGGTTTATTAGCTACAATAGTCCTATCAGTGATGATAGATCGATCCCAGTACAACGTGATGTGCCCATTTTCGAGAACTGCGTCGAGCACATACCTATAGTACGGTACCTCTGATTCCACAAGGTTGTACTTTAGAGCAAGCTGTTGATGAACAATCCTGGCTACTTGGTTATGTCTATGAAAATACTCGCCGTTGGCAAGACGAGAACAACCAGAAATTATATGTCTAAGGGATTCTCCGGGACGGTGGCACGCCCGACATATGTCAACCGTACCATCCCTTAGTATATACTTCCGATAGTTATTCGTCATCACAACTTCGTCCATAATTGCAAAAACAAAACCTTCGGTTTCTCCAAATAGATCACCGAAGCGTAGCCAAGACACAGATGCTGGTAAGTCTATATCAGGCCCATGGAGAGCCCGATAGAAACGTCCATGCAACTCCTTGCTCTTCCATACATCCATACGGTCATTAATACTTAATACCACAGGTTTGCGCCAGTTCTCTTTAGCCAAAGCTAGCGGGGTAAGTCCGTTGTCCACCCCTACTACATCACGATGCATATCAGCTTCATTGTGTAGGAAGTATTCCCTGAGGTTGCACTTAATATTATTATTAGAGCTAAAATAAAAGACGCAGGTACCTAGAGGTACCTAGAGACATGATTAAGATAATTAATATAAAACAAACCTTTGTAAAAAAAACCTTTATAACATCTACCTTATTAGTGCCTTATTACTTATAGCAAATATTTGGCATTGTTATTTCTGAGAATTCATTTTATTTAAAGTACTAACTAAAATATTTCTACGGCATCAGGACGGGTGAAATTATAAATAATATTTTTAATAGTATGTATTTACAAACATGCGTCGTAAAATTCCTTCGCATTATCACCTACTATGCTTGGAAGATCTAGTATTCAAAATATTACGTCAAAACAACGATGAATAGAAATGGGATTGTCCATACAATTCTTTCACAACACGATGGCATTGAGTCGCGTGTCCCACTTAGGTATAACGGTACTCGACGAGTCCTGACCAAAACATCGACGCGGCCGAACGCGAATATATCCGCTAATTAACCTGTTTCACACTCGGAAACTCATTACGAGGGCTTTGACCTTCATAGTTTTTCACATAATATGTAATTAAATCGTGTAACAAGTCGCCAGTGCAGCGTCTAGCTTGTTATTATCTTCAAGCACCTTGGAAGCGAACAATGAAAAATTCTAGGTTAAACTTTGATGTTTATGACGGTATTTTAGGTGATTTTATGAGACAAGCAATGCGTCCAATTTATTTGTAAAGAACATTAAAATATAACAGTATTTTTCTGTTAATTAGAAGTTAAAACCAACATTATTTACCATATTACTGAAGCCGCTATGATCTGCCTATATTTGTCCTAACCATTTGGAGTCAAATGGGTACGAGCATAATGTGTTCTTCTGTCATACTTTCCCTATTAGATGCCATCACTGCACTTGGCATTGATCACTTCCACTATCTATTATTACTAGTTCTCTACTCTTAACAACTTTTAGCTTATGTTATAAACGTTTCTTACAACATTGTTTTCATACTAATTTCATAACATGCTCATAAAACTGTAGTCTGCCACATCGCATTATTGTTACCTCACTGGCAGCGTTTCCAAATTAAGTTATACTAATGCTAGTATAACTTAATTTGGAAACGCTGCCAGTATGCACTCATTCCTTATTTTCTTTATTCCTGTCGGTCTCACGCTCATCATACATGCGTCTAACATCCTAATCTTCTTTATATAATGAGTTGATTTGCATTGAGTTACTTAAAGTCGTCAAAACTTCATATCAAATAAATTAGAAAAACGACGTAGCTAAGAACACTTCCGACTAATTCACCTTTCTAACAAATTAACCAAAATCAATTTTTATTTTTGTGCAAGGGGTTGAAAAAGGATTAAAAATATAGAATTGTACATTTTGAACTGCATTTGCATGTTATTTACTGAGCTTACTCCATTGAATTTAATCACCCTACATTGAATATTTTAAAATGATTATTAAAATAACGTAAGTAAGCTCCGTTAATAAAATTTAAATGAAATTAAAAAAAATCCTTCTAAATCTATTTTTAACATGAATTTTTGACGAATATATCTTGAGCTACTTTTCCCCTGTGCATTGCGCAAATGCAAATCAACACATTGTAGGTAATAAAATTTAAATGAAATTTTAAAAAAAAATCCTTTTAAATCTTTTCTTAACAAGAATTTTTGACGAATATAATGTTGAGCTACTTTTCCCCTGTGAATGATGCGCAAATGCAAATCAACACATTGTAGGTATACAATCGTTTTTCATGCGTTACTTTTGATGTCCAACATGACGATTCATAATAATGTAACCTATTTTACTAACGGACATATTTTAACCCACTTTTTACATATACTTATCTAGTATATTCTAGAGTGTGAGTGTGTCTTCGGGCTCTAGATGGATGTGTAGCAAAATCAAGACGAAAGTAATTGTATCGAGATAGCAATGGAGTTACGCTTTACATGCGCTAGCATATATTCTAAGATTGAATGTATAAAAAAATAATATAGGTATTTAAACTATCGCGAGCGCGTGGGCCGCCGCCACCTCCTTCTGCGAGCATGTGATGCTCGCGAAGGAGATGGCGGAGCGCGCCCGGGAGAGGTTCAGAACCCTCCCGGCCCGCCGAGCCCGCAACACGCTCGCCTCGCGTCGCAGGCGACTCAGGCGCCGGAGGTCGCTTAACGACCTCCGTCCTCCATGAGCGCAGGCCTGGGGGTGGCAGGTGAGGCCGCCTGTCACCCCAGCAGAAGCAGGCCGGGACGGTGGGGCGACTAGCGCCCCTCCCCCAAACCGGGGCAAGACGGGGACACCGTGGTTCCCAAACCCGAGGGGGCCATCTCGAAACCGGAGATGGCCCAGGGTCAGTCGGGGTGCGAGGGATATGCTCTATGGGCAACCTTACACCCCGGCGTCTGCAGACCCGAGACGGCGTGCGGTTTTAGTCGGTTCGAGCCCGACATAACCGCCCCCGCTGGCCGGCGGGGGGGTATCCGAGGGGATTTCCGTACGAAAAAAAAAAAAAAAAAAAGGTATTTAAACTATCATGGTCACTAACATAATATATGCGTGTGTTAACACATGGTGAATATCCCGTTAACTCTAATACTTAAAAAAATAATGTGTAGTGTACATAACTTTTCTGATTTCATTTGAAGCAAAGGGTAGTGGTGTTTTTTATGCAGTTGATCTTGGAAATCTTGACTAACATAGACATTTGAGCTAAAGATTATAACAAAAAGTTCTTTAATTCATAAATAACTGAGCGATGTCAATTAACTAAAGGAAACAGGATTTCTTTTTGGTTTAATGCTTCTGCCACCAGGTAGGTACTTATTCGTTTTTATTGCTTTATCATCCAGTTATTATCAGTGGTTTGCTAACCCTCATTACATCTATTCAATTTAGTCTTTTGTAATATAGAAAACAAAAGCCAGTCAATTTTAACAAGTTGCCTACTTACTTTGTATGTAATTTATTCAGGAAATATATTGACGTCCAAACAAAGAAAGGAAGAAGAATAAAAAACCTAAAGGGAAGAATACTATGGAAGATGAAAAGCATTTTTTTTAGGAAATCGCTAAGTATATTAAAAACATTGGCCTTTTGCGCATGGCAATTTGTGAATTCTTACTAGGGATAGGTACTGAACGTGTTATACGCACCTCATTCATCATTTCATTACAAAAATATATTTTACATCTCTCATGTTCGGTAAGTAGGTTCTTATTACCTCCAAATGGGGCTTGTAGGTGACTAATTAGCGCTCTAGGGTAATAATGTAGCTAGAAAAGCCCTAGGGCGGTAAGTAATAAAAAAAAACACTTCTTTCTTTCAAAAAGTTCGCGAACATCTAACCATCATACTGGCAATAGACATCATGCATTCAGCCCAATGACCAAAGAGCTTTGCTTGTGCTTTGCTATTCAGCCTTGTCTTCGTGTGAGTATAATAGTTATCAATTTTAAATATCGAATGGCGAAGCTCAATTTCGATCTTGAAAAAAAAAATTAAAAAGTTCTTTACTTGATTCTTTGGAATGAAAAAAGGCGGGAATAGAAAACTCTTACTTTTTTTTTTGTTTTTTTTTCTGGCTTCTTGCATCGCATTTAGCCAATGTCAAGTCAAGTTAGGGAAATGTTTATATAAAAAAGGTGATTAGAATGCTAAAGCGATTAAAATTTGGAAGGAACAAAAAGGATTGGGTTAGGTAAGTATAACTGTAGCGTATTTATAAATATATGTATTTTTTATTGTATATTTACATGTATAGGTATTATATTTTAATATTATTTATCTCTATAAATGAAGCTAATATATTATATATTTTTACATTACATAAATATAATAAACATTGTATAGATGTTGGAAGAGGAATATTATTTATAATAAGATTACACATAAATTCGTTATGGTTATATAAAGTACAGGAAAAGAACATCACCATACCCTCCACAGGAACAAAGTGGACTATCCACAATGCGGAATTTATGTAGGACTGCAGGAGTGCATACATGACCCAGACGAAGTCTACACAAGATCGTTGTCACTGATTTTGCTGGTCGAATTATTGAAAACCATGGTCTATTTGTAATAACTGGCTGTATATTTCGATAATATTTCCCCTCGTTGGTATTGGCCCTCCAATTCTGATTCCAATTTTCCAATAAAAAAGAATGGGGCAGCGACATCAAGTCACTCCAGTAATTCTTATATGGGAAGATGTCGCCATCGACGACAGCTTCCCTAGCTAGTTGGTCAGCTTTTTCATTGCCAGAAATACCGGAGTGACTTGGTATCCATGCAAAGGTTACCACATAATTTAATTTACTACATCGGGTCAAACGGTTTCGTATTTCAAAAATGATTGGTGCTAAAAGTTTTTTTTGGAATGAGGATCGAGAAATATCTGTTATCGCACTGACTGAATCTGTAAATATAATAGCATTTGGAATCCTCAGAAGAGCAACATATTCAAGGGCTTTTAAAATGCCCATACATTCCCCAGTGTAAACAGAGGATTCTGGTGGCAATTTAATTTTTTGACAAATGTGATATTGGTAATGGTATATCCCTACACCCACATGGCCTTTATCTGATAATTTTGAAGCATCTGTAAATATTTGATGACACACATCATTTGTATTATTATTCATGTTGTCATTATTATTACTTCGATTTATATTTATATTATGTTCTACAATGGGATCTATTGTCAAAACGTTGTATGGATATTTGAAAAGAGGAAGACGTACTGATGTACTGGGGACTCTATCCTTTTAATTCTTCTGTAACTTAAGACCAGACAGGGAGCGTCTTTGTAGGTCCAATAGTCAGGTGAATTTACCATCTCTGAAAGTAACGCCAATTTCTCGAATAGAGGATGATCTTTGATTTGAATATTGCGAATTATGAATCTATCTGATAAATATTGTCTTCTTAATTTTATGGGAGGGTCACTGCATTCGACCTGTAAGCAGTTTATCGGAGTCGATCTCATAGTGCCAGTAACTATTCTTAGGGCAGTTGATTGGATAATATCTAATTTTTTGAAAGCACTTACATTCCCAGGTTCTAACAGAAAAGTTCCGTAATCAAGAACACTCCTTATTAGGGCATTATATAATAACCTCATAGTAAATGGGTAAGCACCCCATCGGACACCAGATAGACATTTTAAAATTACTTCGGGCCACCAACCAGGTGGACACCGAAGTCTTAAAATCACGCAAAAAAAATCAAAATCTTAAATCCACTTTTTATCACTTTTCTCAACGTTTCACATGATTCTAAGTCTAATTAAGCAAAAAAAATTTTTGTGTCGGTCTGTCTGTTGGTCTGGATGTCTGGATATCTGTTTATGCAATAACTCAAGAACCACTTTTTCGATTTAAAAATTCTTTCGCCAATCATCTTGTTTGGTTAATGGGAAGACCTGATTAGATTTTGGGGTTTGTACGTTCAAGGTTTCGGGTACCTTTTTTTTTTTTTTTTATCGTGCGGAAATCCCTTCGGATACCCCCCCGCCGGCCAGCGGGGGCGGTTATGTCGGGCTTGCACCGACTAAAACCGCACGCCGTCTCGAGTCTTCAGACGCCGGGGTGTAAGGTTACCCATAGAGCATATCCCTCGCACCCCGGCTGACCCTGGGCCATCTCACCACTAACAGCATCGCTCATCCTGTCTCCTCTGAAAGCAGAGGAGTACGAAGAGCGATGTGTTCCCGCCCCACGTTGGGTATTGGCCGACGATCAATGCCAACCCTATGAAGGGGTGAAGGGGAAGCCATTGACCGCCGCCCAGGGTGTACCGGCCGCTCCGATTCCGTTCCCCCCGGACTGCAGCGGGATCGGAATCGGAGCGACACTCGAGGAGGTTACCCAACACACACCCCAGGTTTCGGGTACCTACCATACAAATTGTCCCTAAAAAACTTTTACAAGTGAGTTTCTTTCGAGTTATCAGAGTAACGCGTATTTGACTTTGACATTTGAGTGACAATGACAAATATATTGTATATTTACATAAAACAACCAGACTCTGAAAGAAACTGAAATATAAAATCATTTTTTTTTGTGTTTTTGACGTCGAAGACGTTTGATTTATTTCATTTTCTTCATATTTATTGCTCAATATATAAAGACGCGTCGAATAATATGCATAAAGCCTAAGGTCTGTAATCTTTATATATAAAAATGAATTGCTGTTCGTTAGTCTCGCTAAAACTCGAGAACGGCTGGACCGATTTGGCTAATTTTGGTCTTGAATTATTTGTGGAGGTCCAGAGAAGGTTTAAAAGGTGAATAAATATGGAAGTTGTTATCGATTGAGGCAGTACGAAGTCTGCTGGGTCAGCTAGTTTTGAATAAAAATACTGCAACAAAAATATCTAAGTTTGGCCCGAAGTTTGAGAATCACTGTGTGATTTCCGCCCCACTAGATATTAATATTGCGTTCACACCTTCCCACGATATAGGTACAGTGAGGTACACCAGTAAGCTTCGAATCCAGAATTACGCCTAAAATTTTTTGTTGATCTTTCACTGGTAACGGTACATCATTGTAAATAAGGTCAATTTGTGGTATTACTCTTTTTCTAGAGAATAGTACGACTGAACTTTTGTGAGGCGATAATGTTAATCCATTATCGTCAAGCCAAATATTTAAACCCCTTAAAGCTGAGGATAATGACTTCTGACATTCATTTATGCAGTGGTTTTGAACATATATGAGCAAATCATCTGCATACTGTGAGACACTAACATTAGCATACCTTCTGACAGAGCACTCTAGATCAAATGTTTGATTATTGTATAATAATGGACTTAACACCGATCCTTGAGGTAAACCCTTCCATACCGTTCTACATATTCTATTATTATTATCTATATCAGGTGAATATTGAATGAATCTTTCTGATAAAATATTTATAATGAAGTTGGCTAATAATAGAGGGACGTTTAGTAATGCTAATTTATGTTTTGAAAATGGTTATATGAACATTATCATACGCTGCTGTGACGTCTCAAAAAGCTGCTAAAACTGATGCTTTATTTGCGAACGCAATCCTAATGTCGGTAGTAAAAGTACTTAGGCTATCCATAGTACTGTGACCTTTTCGAAATCCATGTTGGTTGATAGATATTAAATTGTTGAATTCCACAAACCATTCTAATATGTTTTTGACGAGATGTTCTGAAATTTTAGCTAACACAGTATTCAAAGCTATTGGACGATAAGAAGAAGGGTCTGAACTGATTTTTTGTGGTTTAATAGTAATATCAATTCCTGTGTTCTCCATGAACGTGGGATTTGTCCCGAGAACATTACCTTGTTTATTATAGACAGATAATAGTTGAGACTATCGTTATTGAGATTTGAGATAAACGAATATGGAATGTGGTCTATGCCTGGAGCGGAGTCCTTTAGGTTTAGTAAGATATTTTTTAACTCATTAATTGTAAATGGGGCAGTTAACTCACTAAAATTATCATTGTCAGATATATTTATAACATAGGAAAGACCTACATGATAGTCAGGCACTGATGGAGGTGCTAATCTATCCATTATCTGATCTACCAATTCAGGAGATAATGCTTGTTTTTGAGTGTAATTAAAGCATGATTTAAACTTCCTTATATTTTGCCAGACAATGGAAGCATTAACATCAGGACTTAAAGATTCACAAAAACGTCTCTACCCATCCCTTTTTTATCTCTTAGAATTATCTGTGTTTGCTTGGCTATTTGTTGATAGTTATCAAAGTTTTGTTCGGTCATGAATGTACAATACTGTCTTTCAGCATTTCTTCTTCTTTTACAGCTTGTGAACATTCTTCATCCCACCATGGAGGAGATGGTATTTTATTGGAGTCCAAACTCTTGAGTGGGAAAAGTTCATTAGCCACGTGTATTAATAATTCAGCAAATGAGTCAGTACACGTCTGAACATTAGGTGAGGAAATTACTGGTAAGTCCTTTACCCGCTGTTCTACTGTGTCTCTATATAGCTCCCAGTTTACATTATTTAATTTGTGTTTAATACGTGGATTCCTTTTCTGTTTCAGTGCTTTATTGAATGGTAAAGTGATCATAATTGGGAAATGGTCACTATTATATGTAGAGTCTAAAGGTTCCCAAGCTAAGGAAGATGACAGATCAAATATGCAAATAGTCAAATCTGGAGCCGTTGTACCAGTATTTAATATACATAAGTTTAACTGATCAATCATTTCTAAAAGTTTTCTACCATAATATTTTGTTTCAGGACAGCCCCAAGCCTGGTGATGTGAATTAAAATCTCCAAAGCAAATAAATGGTTTTGAGATACAGTGAAATAAATTGTTAAGTTCATTAAATATGTGTAGAGAAGGGCGAGAAAAATAAATATTTACATAACAAATGTTATTTACATTAATAGCAATGACAGATAATTCATTACTATAGTTAAGAAGAGGAACTATAGAATAAGGGACAGAATTCTTAATGAGAATGGCAACTCCACCATGCTCATCAAGTCTGTCATTTCTCAAACAGGAGAAACCAGGAATCCTAAAAGTGGATCCCTGTTTGAGCCAAGTCTCTTGTAGACAAATAATAAGTGGATCATAGTTATTTATCATTCTAATTAAGTCATGTTTTTTGGGAATAATACTACGACAATTCCACTGGATTGCAACAGACCTTTGATCCATTGTCATTTGAGATTTTATGTAATGTATCTAATATTATAGCAACGTTGGACGGTGAAATTGTAGTATTTGAATTGGACAAAAGTTGAAATAATTTTTTAACCATATTGTTTGTATCATTAGAATCATATCTAGTTTCATCAGTGTTATTAAAAATAGGCCTGAAGTTTACTATTGTAGGGCTTTTAATAATTTCATTGTGAGTAACCTAGTCATAACCTCCACTAGACTTTGGGGGGGATCTGGGTTTTGTACATATTGTTTTCTTATATGACTTTACCGTATTATTATTTGTATTATTTACTGTGTTATTATTTGTTGTCCTTTTATCTATTAGTAAGGTTTCACCTCCCGGGTTCCATTTCTTTATGTGGTGTTCGTATGTCGCCCAGTTGGTCTTCCTCGCATTTCTTATCATAATCTTGTCTATCTTGGTCTCTAGGCTGAAGGTGACTCTTCGGTGATCCGACATTGAGTCACTTTCTTCTATTTTCCAGTCCTTGATGTACTAGCTTATACTGTTCGTGGCGGTAGTAATATCCAGCACTTCTCTTCTAGATTTGGTGACAAACGTAGGCTTGTTGCCCACATTTAGAATCTCCATTCCTGTAGTACTACTGAAATCCAGGAGTAAGTCCCCCTTTTTATTGCAGTCTGTGCTACCCCATACCACGTGGTGGGCGTTGACATCACAACCTAGAATAATAGTAATGTTCTTACCTTGGTATTTTCTTGTTATTTCCTCCATTTCCTGGGATGGTGGCTCGAAGTCCCTTTCGCTGGGTAGGTACGCAGAGACAAAGAGCACCCTTACTTTATTTCCTGCTTCCGCTTGTACTGTCACTGCAATACTAGCGAGGTCACTGTAACAATCTGCTTTTATTAGTTCTAACGATCTCACTCTGCTGCTGGCGTAGATGCATGCCCTTGGTTTTGACTCACCATCAGCATGATAGAAGATGTCTCCTTCAAGAGAGCCCAGCCCAGTCACGCGTCCGTTATAGACGTGTGGTTCTTGCAGCAGAGCGATATCGATTTTCTTTTCCACCACATATTTGCACAGCTCATTCATGGGATCGTGGCAGTGGTGGAGATTTACTTGGACTATTCTTATTTTTTGTGTGTGTTTTTGTGGTGTGTTTCTGGGTGTGTTCATTTGTTTGTGTTGATGTATGTATGCATGTGTGTTATTGCTCCCTCCCTATTTGGTCTTCGCGTTGGGAGACTGCACCCCTTTCCAATGTGGTTGTAGCGATGCTACACTTGGTGGGGGTGTTAGGTCCTTCCGCGTTGTAGGGGGTGGTGTGTGGTGGTGGGGTGTGCGGGGCTAGCCTGTCGGTGGGGCCTGCGACATTCAGTGGGGACCTCTTTCTGTGAGGTGCCTGTTTGCGATCCGTCTCCCCCGCCTTCGGGCTTTGGTTGTGCTCGGTCGACTTGGTCCACTTACTACGGTGGAGTTGTCGGCCAGCGCCGCACCTGGTGCCTTTGTTGTCTGGTGCTTGGGACATATGTCTTTGCATATGCATCTTGCTTCGGGCTCAGCAGGTGCTTTGTCGAGAAGCCTGGCATGGACCCTTGTGGCTTGGTAGTGGAGCCAGATGGTTTCTTGTGTTGCGACCTCCTGAGGGACCCCCATCACAAGTTGTACACCTAAGGGTAATACTTCCCTGTGAATGAGGGACCATTCAGGAAAGCGCAACTCTTCCCTGTAGACGTTTTGCCGTTTTAGGAAGAACAGCTCGTCTACAGGTATCTTGTCAGTGCTGCCTGGGATCCAGATCGACATCCTGTGTTTGTCGAGTTTCTTGGATCTCAGGGGTAACCCATCTTGGTCTCCGAAGTCGCAGCCGAGTAGCCAGGTCATAGCCTCATCGGTGGTTGGTGTCACAAGGAAGTATCCTTCTGCCACCAGCCCCGAGGCGTCGAATGCTACGTTTCGGCCGCGTCCATCGGCTTCGTCCTGTAGGGTCTTAAGGATCTTATTGGTTAATCTTGACCTGATTTCGGCGGCAGTAGCCTCGTCCATCGCCACCCCGTCCTCCCGCTGGATAATGACGGAGAGATCACTTTGACCCGCTTTGGGTCTTTGTGGTCCCTCATTCCATGCGGTTTTGGGTTTTTTCGATGGACGTTGCTGTGTCCTTTCGTCAGGATCGGTAATTTGGCGCTTGACTTTTTGAGGTCTCGAACCGGCCCCTCCCTGAGTCACAGTCGTTGCCTCTGCGGCTGACGAGCCCCGGGGTTTGACCTGGTTCGATTGCTCACCCTGCTTTTTCCTGCGAGCCCTTAACCTCTTCCACATGGATTTGGTCATGGACTCCTCCTGGATGGTACTTTGAGCATTGCTCTCTGCAATGCTCATTTGGGTCAGGTCGTCCCCGAGAGTCTCAGATAGAGACCTACCGGGACGTACCACCTGACCACGGGGTTTCTTGGGTTGAAGTTTTGTTGGCGCACGGGTGTCCCCCCCAGAATACGAGGGACTGCCTGAACCTTGGGAAAGTCCAGGAGGGGATTCTCCGGCTTCGCCGGTACCCCCCTGGGGTATATCGTTTTCTCTTTTTTCCATTGCGCTTAGTTGTTTTCCGGGGCTGCCGGTTTTGCTGGATGGGGTAGGAATGTGTCGACATCCTGGCACGCGGGTCCCGCAGCCCCACCCGTGATCGAGTGGGGCTGCGGGTCCCGCACACCAATAAGTCGACGTAGAGGATGGGATATTGGATGGGGGGAATTTTTAGCTGCGATGTTTTGTTGCGTCTGTTTCTTAAGGAACCAGACCAATAACAGGCGGCACCACGTGAAGGTAACCACTAGCCTGGCTCTGGGGATCTTCGCGACTTGCGCTCCGCCCAGGCCTTAACCAGACTCTTCACCGGACAGGTGTTGAGAATAGGGGTTCACCAGCCCAACGCGCATTTCCATCGGGTGGATCCGCCCCGCCCACGTTAATTAATTAAATAATAAAATAATTAATTAAAATAATTAAACGTTACTATTATAGTAGGTACTAGTGTTTTCAAAAACCTTTTCATTATTCACCAAAACCTTTTTTTTAATTCGTCTAATTTTAACGACAGAGCCACACCCTAGGGGAACAGACAAGTTAACTAACACTTCCTCATCTGTCCAATTGGTAGGAACTCCTCTTATAACACCCATTCTTGTTATATTGTATGTTGGTATAAAAACATTGTACTCCATTTGTAGACTCTGATTTGTAAGAAACTGATTGGCCTCTGAAAAGGTGTTAAATGATAGGCTAATTTTATTTAGAGACTACCATTGACCACGCCCGTTACATTGTTGCTCTTTAGAAATCTTCCAAATTCTATTGGGTGGAAAATAGTAGGTACGACTATTTTCCATGGTGGTTTTTTTCTGTATATTTACAATGAAAGGTGCTACATCCGATTGCTTATAGCTGGTACGACCATTATTATTACTCACTTTATGTTCTTCCCTACTGTCAGCACCCTAATGAGCCTCGGGTAGCGGTCCTACAGACTCCCCGCATCGGCAGCCAGTACTCTCCCTTTTGGAACCATATTTATATTTCTTTTTATTGCAACTATTGCATACAACAAGAGATGCGACTCGTTTGCGTTTATAATCTTTTCCCGACAACGAACAGTCAGTATCCATTGAAGAATCAATATTTTTTTCAACGATTAGCTGAATAGTTTGAGTGTTAGCGCCAGACCCCCCACCGGGGTCAGCCGATTCGTCCATGGTATATAACTACTAAATATTTACAAAGGACCCCTAAAACAGCTACAATTAAATAATAAATAAACTAATAATAGAATTAACTAATAAAATGTACTTATTTACACCCAATCCTTTTACAAATTAATATTTTTATTAGATATTCTAAAAACCCGCGTCTGCTTCAGTCGAAGTTTCCCGCTCTTTTTTCAACTCTTACTTTAAATATTGTTTGTTTTAGGGATTTTTTTATAATTACGTGCTAATTAGGAAAAAGCATGATTTCTTCAAGTGATGAAGATATAAGCTGCACTCCCGATTCAATGAAAATGGAAGCTGAAGCAGCAATTAACAATATTTTGCCTGAAAATTCTAAAGAGAGATATTTGAAAGCTTACGACGAGTTCATAAAGTGGCGAACAGAAAAACGAGTAGTCTTTATCCGAGACTATATTCTTAACATACTTTAGTGAGCTATCAAAAAAGCTGCAGCCATCTAGCTTGTGGTGCATTTATTCAATGTTAAAAGCAACTATGAGTACTAAACACGACATCAATAACAAGAACTATTCAAAATTATCATCTTTTCTAAAAAGACAATCTGCTGGGCACAAAAGTAAAAAGTCAAAGGTTTTTACAGCGTAAGACGTGAAAACATTCATAAATGAAGCCCCTGATGACATATATTGAGCTGTATAGGTACGTAAAATAATAATCATATAATGGTAATACTTCATAATTTATTTTTTATACTCTTACAATCCTATAAAACATACTTATTTTTATATTTCGCTTGTTTTAGGTAGTTCTTATCTTCGGTATAATTGGCGCATGCCGAGGTATTGAATTGACAACTATAACAATAGAGAATATAGAACAACAGGGTCAGTTGTTAGTAATTAAACTACCGAACACAAAAACTGAAATTGACCGAATATTTGTAGTTCCTCAAGAATTCTCTGAATTCGTACAAAAATACAGAAATCTTCGTCCTGAAAATGTAAACACCAACCGATTTTTTTTGAATTACCACCAAGGCAAGTGCTACAAACAAGTTATTGGAAAAAATACCATCAGAAGTATGCCGAAGCAAATCGCAAGTTATTTAAAGTTAGCAAACCCGGAATTGTACACAGGTCATTGCTTCCGGAGAACATCGGCTACACTTTTAGCCGATTCTGGGGCTAACTTAACCACTATAAAAAGGCACGGTGGGTGGAAATCCAGCAAGGTGGTTGAAGGTTACATTGAAGATTCCATACAAAATAAAAGTAAAATTACCCACAAAATAATGAAAACTATTCAGCTTTCAAAAAATGAGACATCTTTTTCAAGACATGATCCGCAACCATCAACTTCTGCTGAAGAAAGCTTCATCCCGTCAGATTTTGTCCATGACCAACAAATATCACAATCTCAAACTATTAACATATCCAAAAAACACCTGTCCTTAAAATTTGAAAATTGTTCTCATTTCACTATAAATTTCAACAAATAAAATGTTTTATTTTTGTAATGCCGGTTTTTTTTCTACTTACCTCACAATCGAGATGTAAAACAGAATAGATAGCTCGGGTGTAAGCATCAATTGCACCCTCGAACTATAGGCGCCTAAATATCTCGGGCTGCAATTGATGCCTTACAGCCCTTGGCTACTAATCTACTATTGTTTGCGAAATTCATATCACTTTAATAAAATGGTTAGTGGGTATAACTAAACCTAAACATAAAGAGGCTGGTATGAACAAATTTTGCAGTCACAATTATTATAAAATTTGGTTCGAAAAAGTAATAAGGTCTGAAACTACTGACATAATCCTAAAACTAAAAGACCTCAGAATAACCTGAATAATTAAATGGAAAAGCTGATATAATTATTAATCATATTTTCAACTATCATTTAGCATTTCAATATATTTTTACTTGAATTTTTTTTGTTAACTATGTATCTTACAACGTATGTTAACTTTCAATATGAGTATTCATTTTTTAATTTAATTTACAATCAACAAACCGAACGTAAAAAAAAATAACTTGAAAATACTATTTAAGTTGTCGTTCTTCAATTTGCTAATATAAAAATCCAAGGCGCTTCTAGTACGCAAAAAACATATATAAGTAGAACGCCATCTGTAGAGTTTTACTAGCACTTCTTGCAATTTCACATCAATGACCACGAAGAAAACATACGTGGGCCCGTTTTTTGTGAGAGTTCATAGGTGTCGCCACGTATTTAGAACTCTGGCGAAAAATAATAATTAATACAATATTTTATTCTCTTTCTTGTCATCTGAGTGCCAATTCCGATTGCATCCAAACATTTCACTTTGGAGTTCGGGGTTTGCTCTCCTATTGTGTGAATATCAACATGAACTATTTTTTTAAGTTTTAGTCGCGCAATCTTTCAGTTTAATGAGACATTACTAGGTACTTAACATTTTAAGTAAGTATCATAATAAACAATAACATATTTTTTAAATGTGCCAGCAATCACAACAATAGTTATAGAGATATTAATAATTGATTTTGTCTCTGCCACCGAAATTGAAATTGGGTCACCAAAACTGAAAAACGCAACATCATAACTTAATTTTGTCCACCTAAGCTTGAAAATAATACACAAATATTTACTGAAAATATAACCTACGAAATAGCTATTGATTCACAATAATCATTATAAATATCAGCTCAGCCTTGTATCCCGAGTGCATCCGAGGCCTACACCTTGGAGCCCGGGGCCCACTTTCCTGTTTTTCCTTCTCCACTTCGCACGATTTTGGGTATCCACGATAGTTAGACCATTGGCACGCATGTGCCTTACGACGTCAAACCAGCACTACTTGGGTCTCCTCCTATCGATGCCCGGCGGAAGTGCCATGGCCATACATTTGTTACCTACGTAGTCAGACGGCTGCCGTAAAACGTAGCCGCACCACCGTAGGCGACACTCCTGCATTATACCTGCGATGTCACGGACATGGAGGCTGCTGCGGATGCGGTGACATTGTGAGGCTGATTTAGGCCTAAAACCAATTACCCTGGCAAAGTGACTGCGTCTAATGATTGGCAGACTATGTTCATTAATTTCAATTGCAAAGACACAGGTTTTACTCTTAAAATTGACAGTGAATACTATAATTTATTTAGTAGTAGTAGTATAGGGGGGTATCCCAAGGGATTTCCACACGAAAAAAAAAAAAGGTACTAACTAAATTTAAGAACGAATGTGTAACGTTTCAGCATGAAAAACAATGTTATTTTCGAATTCAAAACAGAGTGAACACGATTTTATTCAACTTCATCACAAAAAATTAGAATACATACTATGTAGATATGTATGTATGTAAACATACATACATATGACACACACATCAGAAATGGCTGATGACATAGGTCTCTATGTCTAATGGTCAAGGAGTTACCGCAGTGACTCTCTTCCCCTTTGGTTAAAAATAGCCACATGTTACAGTTTATATCACTAGCTGACCCGGCAAACGTTGTTTTGCCATGTATATTATTTCTAGGAAACATTTTATTAATAAATTGTTAGTTAATAATTATTGCACTGGAAATTAATAATAAATTTAAGATGAGAGTAAAATTGACATGCGAGATGCACAGAAAAATTAAAATAATACGTATAACAGTCACTGCTATGATAGATACGGGTCTCAGTCGGGGTGCGAGGGTAAGTCGGGGTGCGAGGGATATGCTCTATGGGCAACCTTACACCCCGGCGTCTGTAGACCCGAGATGGCGTGCGGTTTTAGTCGGTTCAAACCCGACATAACCGCCCCCGCTGGCACGCGGGGGGGGGGAGGTATCCGAAGGGATTTCCGCACGAAAAAAAAAAGGATACTACGATATAGAAAATGGCCGAAAACTGTATAGTGAGTAAGACAGGACGCCGGCTTCGTTCTCATCCCTACTCCGTGATGTTTGCTGGATAAGAGGTGACAACGGTAGACATCTAGCGGGGATAACTGATCGATTGATAGTTGATCGGTTATCGATCAGCGAAGGCGGAAGATCAAATTGAATTGAGGAAAAAATCATAATTGAAGAAAATTATTAAAAATAAAAATCGCAACGGAAAAATAGGGGTTGATCGTAGAGGGTTGAAAATTCAGGGTTGTATGTATTTTCTAATGCTGTATCATAAAAATAAAAAATTGAAATAATCTAAAGATTAAAAATAAAAATTTAGGGACTACCCTTAACATTTAGGGGGATGAAAAATAGATGTTGCCCGATTCTCAGACCTATTCAATATGCACACAAAATTTCATGAGAATCGGTCAAGCCGTTTCGGAGGAGTTTAACTACAAACACCGCAACACAAGAATTTTATATATTAGATTATACCTACCAGCTGTGCCCGCGATTTAGACTTAGACTTGGGTTTTTTTGCGTAACCCTGATTCTTTTTCTAATATTAAAGTAGCCTGTATTCCGCCTTGTAACATTATCTATCGGGCAAAAGTCCCGCCAAATTGGCCCAGCCGTTCCGGAGATTATGGATTACTTTTTCAAACAGACAAAAATTTTAAAAATTGTGTTCTGTTATAAGTATCGTGAATACATTCATATGAAATCATAAAAACCTGTTATTCTAATATTACAGCCAGACACTTCATATTTTTATTTGTATAGATAGATATAGATAGACCTAACTATGCCGTCCAGCCATCAAAGTTATTTTATTGAAATGTGAATCTAAATTAACTCAATAGGTGTGAATACTTTTTGCAAATAACCCCTGAATTACGCCGCAACAAACCTACTTGTTGTTCGAAAATATTCATGTGGGTCACAATGTGACATGATTTACATGTTTCGTTCTAAGTACCTACTATTTATAGTTATTCAAAGTTTAAAAGAAAACAACCAGACTTAAACTTATTTTCAATATGGTTTGATAGATTTTTTCATTAGCATTGATCCACACTCAAAGGGGAAGAGCGACACTGGTGGGGAAATTTAATATTAATAACATAGGCATTGTACAAAGTAGCCTAGCACACCCAACATCAGAAATGGCTAGAGACCTATGTCTAATGGTCAAGGAGTTCCCGCAGTGACTCTCCTCCCCTTTGGAAAAAAATATGATTAACGGGCAAAATGCGTTTGACATTCCGTCAGAAATCAAAACCCCTGGATCGACATAAAAACAAAAAAAAACTCATTGGCCACTTTTTAAGAAATATGTATTGAGCGGTATTGCATGATTATGTTACTTGAGGATTGCTATAATTTCAGCGAAGGTGTTTGTTATAATTTAATGTTTAGGTCATTGAACATAACAAAACATAAACTCACGCCTATATCCCCGAAGAGGTAGGCGAATATAATAGGTTTTAAGTAATGTAGTATGTATATTATTTATTAGAGTGTATATCATAACTCCTATATATCTCTCCAAAGGGAAGCCGTAAGGAATCGGCATATCCGGACCCCTCGCCACTGGTGTTTACGACATCATTGCTGGGTATGGTTTACTCGCAAAGTGGAATGCTCTCCAGCCGGCCACCATGGCGGTCGGTGTAAGGAGATTATGCTTAAAAAGTCTTAAGACTAAATGCATATTGCTCACGAAAAGCAGTAATTAAGTTTATACTGAGGTTAACAAGATCGTAAAAGGGGGCCCGTAAAAGGTTGGAACTTGTATATTAAGGATTGCACGCTAAGGCTAATCATGACTGCAGTTGTGGAAGTTGCACGGAAGCCGCAAACATCACACTATATATGGTGCAGTGACTATCTTAGAATAGGTTTAAAAATAATATTAATTGATTATACCTACCTACTATCAGGCGCTCCTCATAAGTCATATTACATTGTGCATATATTTATTATAACACCATGCCATGTCTTGCCATGATGGTATACTCGTTCTGTATCTGACATGTTTGTTCAGGTAATACATGTGCTCATATAAACATAATATGGTATCTGTGGTGTAGGTATAGTTTTTTTTTTTTTTTTTTAAAGAATATTAGTAACCGAAATTACTAATATTCCCCCTAACCCCTCCAGCTAAGCTAAATTGCTTGTGTTAGGAGTGGGTTCACGTCAGTAGTGTAATGGCCAGGATTCGAACCCGGGACCTCTCGATCGTAAGGTCGACTCCTTAACCACTAAGCTACCGACTTAAATTTCGTTAAAATGTTGTTTCTTTTTATTATAAGTGTCAAATTTCATTCAGTCATTCATTTAATAGTTAAGCGTAGCGAGCCGAAGGCGAGCGAAGCGTCTTTGGTTTCAAAGTTGCATTTCAAACAAATGATACTCCTCCGAGACCGTTTGACCGATCTCGACCAAATTTGCCACGGTGATCAAGTAGACATTACTGAGTGTCGTAAGGGGTCGAATGTACAGATCGGTCTTACCATCGAGGAATAATCACCGAAAAACCTGAATCAATGGAAAAAGTCGACCGGTCACGTTGACCTATTGTTGGATAGGCAAATCTCGCTACGCTTAAGTTTTGGTTGATTGTGAAGCTGGTAACCGTCCTAGTTATCTGCAAACCGCTGCAAACGCTCTCTTACGATGACACAGAATTGCTGTTCAAAAGACCAACCTAATACTGGAGTTGACATTTTCATCATTTTTGTATATCATTTTTGTTCTTAATTACCTCCTATTAACGATAGATGGAATCACATTTCCAACATCTCTTGTTGATTTGATATAGAAATTGAATAAAAACAATTTGTTTTCTTTTAATTTTCAATTGATAAATATTGTATTATTATGTTTTTTAGGTAAATATTTATTGTAATATTTCAGAAATTGTAAAAATAAATGATTATAAATATATAGTCCATTGAAATGTTATATTTTCAGGCCTTACCTTGCGTATTTTAGAGGATGCAATTTTATTTTTTTGATAGTTAAGGGGTGTGGGGGGTGGGGTCGCCACCCTTGTCCCACGGCCGCCATCTTGAAAATAGGGGTTGAAATGGTTTTTACGATAGGATGTGTAGGGGCATTCAAAAAATAAAATTGCGTCCTCTAAGAAACGCAACTCCAAATGTAACTTTTCAATGGACTTATAATGATAAAATGATTTTATGTACATATAACAAATATGACGGTTTTAATGATTTTATACCACATATTTTATGTTAACTGCAATCTATACATATAATAAAATCGTAACGAAGTGAAAACTGTACATCCAATATTTTTCCAATAAAATAATTCATGTGTGTTCTAGGAGCGATGCCAATGCCGAAAATATGATTTATAGAATTTTTGTCTGTTTGTCGGTTTGTCTGTTTGCCCGTTTGTCTGCTTTTTATTATCGATGTCTGAGCATCACTTGAAAACCGCTGAACAGATTTGGCTGAAATTTTGCATGAACATTCTTCTAGGGCATGGTTTTTTTTTTTTTTTTTTTGTGTGCGGTGTGGGTTGTTGGCCGACAGGCCTCTACAACCTTACGCGAACAGTGTGGCGAGCGCATAGGGCTCTCAGCCGAAAGTTGATTTTAAGCAACACGCTAATTATTATTGATGACAACTTTATTATTACAAGGTAGATATTTACGAAATTTTATAGTTTAGCAGAACTAAGACATAATCAAAGTCCTGAATTGTAATGAGCAGTACAATGTAAAATCTCGAAACCCCACAGAGTTACCCACGTGTTGATTGGAGACGCATAAACATTTCATAATTAATATCACCACGCTATTAAATTAGGGAACAGGATAGAATTGATTACGATTTTACATGTATACATCTATTTCTTCATGATAAATGATTGAAAATATAACAAAAAAAAAAGTAACCTAATACATGTTAGGTTCGAAACTGCAGAAGTAAACACACCTTGATCAATTCTGAATTTAGCGCGGTCGAAGTTACAACCCACAGCTAATAATAAAATAAAGATTAAGAATCTGTTCTAGAACTAAGGACACCTTAGAGATAGGACTTGTCCTAGTTTAGGTGACATAGTTAAAATAATTTATTGTGAATTTCTGTGTGAATATTCCAGTGTTATGTATAAAATGTATTTATTAGATAACAGCATAAACCCGCATTTACATGGAGAGAGTTTCTCGCAGGTTTTAAGGGCTATTTATATGGAGAGAGTTTTTTACCTCAAAGATACGATTATTGTAAGCGAGAAATAAATATATGATCATGTAAACCTAAGATGCGATATGAAACGTGGAAGGGCGATAATCGCTTTGTCATTAACAACCGGACGTCCATGTGTAAGCAAGACAATATCGTAGACTAGGCATTCATCATCATGCATCATCTCGCATTCTCGTTTCAAACCGATTTGTACGATACTAGCATGAAATTGGACTAATGTCATACGAGACTGAGTTTAGGCAAATATGACATTGCGATTTGTGTCGCAGTGTAAACAAAACGCTGAGCGATAATCTGAGCTGACGAATACATATCGTATGATATACTCGTAGGTGATATTTTATTTTCTGGTTCAATGTAAACATGTGAATGGGATTATCGTCTGAATATAATTGCCCACAATAATCGCATAAGACTTCTCGGCCTATTACGTGCGAGTAACACTCTCCATGTAAATAGGCCTTTACGTCCAATATTAACACTTAACCACGTACGATATCGTATTTTCGAAATTATTGTTATTATTTCCTTTTATTGGTTATAAGAAATACAAGACGAAGATATTCTGTGAGGTTACATACTTCTAGGTTTTGGCAATAAAAAGCCATAATCCCTAAGGTTCTACGGGATATATATAACGTAATAACTGAAAATTAACCATCATAACATTATTCTGTTTATCAAACATAAAGTTACGCTCTTTTTTATTAAAAGTTTAATAATTTTAATTAAGATAAATCAATAAGAGTACTCCATTTGAGTAAAATGGAGTTAGAACTACACTTGTCATCAGAAAAATCGAAACACTTTAGTTTTTATGATATCTGTCCTAATTTAACACAAAAGAGATGACACAAAATGAAAAAATCACATGATTATATAGCTGGCAGTTTGGCCATTACAGTTATAAACGAAAATTCTAAATTCAAAATTAGAATTTCATTAGTTTATCCTAAAAAAGAAATGAATCATTGTTTTTGTGTTGGAGTACATCTCACCTTTGAAACTAAAAATTAGCGTTTATCTTGAAACTTTTTCTCCTTTATTTGTTTACTGTGACTTTGGGACGTCTAAAAAAAAGGTTTTTTTTTTAAAACATATGGATACTTCGCCCGCAGAAGCCGCCTTAGTGGTGGCATTGCCGGATACTGGACTTAGTCAGCGTGTTGTGGCTGAAAGTTTTTTTTTTAATTCTTGCCCCTCCAATTTGTCTTATTTGGAGTCCTTAGTTACATTGTGGTTTTTACAATCTTTCTTTCATACTTGCTATTCTGCTGTCTAGTTTTCTTAATGTATTACATGTTATTTATATATTTGCGTTTCTTTTCTTACTATTTGTGTTGAAATTATATCATGTATCCAGTCTTTTACTTCATTCAATCAAGATTTCTATAGTTAATACTGTTTTGGTTACTGTCTACTTTAATTAATGTATTACACGTTATTTATTTGCGTTTCTTTTCTAATTATTTGTGTTACAATATATAATGTATCTAGTCTACTTGCTTAAATAAAGATTTCTATAGTTAATACTATTTTTCCTTACTGTTATCTTTACCCAATATATTTTTACATTATTACTTTTATGATATGCAGAATAACCTATGTTATGCTGCTATTATACTTTAATGTGCCTTATTTCTATTTATTACAATTTTAATTATTTTGATACAGTAATCTAAAAAATTCTCCCTGTATTTACTGGCCATTATTTTACTAAGGGTATATAGTTTTACCTCCATTTTTAAATACAGCTCAACGTTGTATCTGAGCCTGTTGAACATTGGGCACTCTGTCACTATGTGGGGAACCGTTTCCTCTGTCTCCGGGTCACAGGCGCACGATGGATTCTCCTACTTGAACCGTGTCAAGTACTCAGAGAACCCACCGTGCCCTGTCAGCAATTGTGTTGTGTGCATGTTTACTTCGATTTTCTTTATAATTCTATACGTGAAATATGACTGAAAGATTGCATCTAAGTCTGTCCTCTGTTCATAGAGTCTACAAACGCTATCGGGAGACAGGTTTGTTCACCCGCCGTTCAGGATCTGGCAGAAATTGGGTCACTTCTGAGCGAGATGATAGATTATTGTAACAACTTCCTTATGAAATCGACGCCTTAACGCTTTTCAACTACAGCAGCAGCTTCATGTTGTACGTAGAGTAGCTTCAAGCTTCAACCATTAGAAAAAGGTTGAAGGAACGTGGACTGGTACCGCACAAGCCAGTAAATTGGCCGAAATTAGCTGCAGACCATCGAAGAGCGCGCCTTAACTTTGCACGTGAGCACCTAAATTGGTCATACCTCCAGTGGAGCAAAGTTCTCTTTTCTGATGAGTGTCAATTATGCTGTATGGTAACGACGGAAGGAACAAGGTATACAGAAGCGATGGAGAACGCTTTTCACAATGCTGCATTGAAGAAAAGAGAGACAGAGACAAAGAGATTAGAAAACATAAACTAGCAAGGTGTTTTGATTTTTCTGATGAGAAATGTATGTTCAGGTTAACGCTGAAATAGCTGCTTCGTGTGCCATGGCGAGTAAAGTGTATGGTATGGCATACTTTAACTAGCATTTTGTAATCAGATTTCTAACCACGATTAAAAGTAGTCTACATGTACGTAGTTATGATTCCCTGTAGTTAAAAGTAATATAAAATAACAACTACATGTGTTAGAAGTGGTAGAGTCAAGCAACAGTCATTTTGGCCGTTGCATGAATGGGCCGACTCGACCGGGGAAGCACCACCCTCTCACAGAATATCGACGCCAAGTAACAGTATTTGAACTGTTGCGTTCCGTTTGGTGAGTGAGAGTGCCGGAGCCCAAACTCTTTTCCCATACCCTTTCCTTTACAGGGTCGGCAGCGCGAGTGTGACGCCACTGGTGTTGCACACGTCCATAGGCCGCGGTAACCGCTTCCCATCAGGTGGGCCGTGTGCTTGTCTGCCACTTTAGTGGTATAAAAAAAAAAGATTATAATTATGTAATTTTGGTTACATGAATCAAACTGTGATTACTGATTATTTTAGTTCTAAGAATAAGTATATGTTTTGCAAATAAATAAATATGTAATGTGTTGTAATTGTCATTTTATTAAAACCGAATATTGCTCTAAAATGATAGTAACAAAAAACCTGAATTTGGACGCCAATTTTATTATCAGAATTAAAATATGTTCAAAATTTAGTACCGATTTCATTTCGATCTCAAAAACGTCAAAAAAGGTATTCTCGTAACAAAAATTTCTACATCGAACATTGACTGTAATGTGATTTAGTATACCGAAATGTGATCGAAAATAGGAAAAAGTGTAAGTCGATCTAAATTGAGTACAGCCCTTAATGCCAACTTTCCTTTAATGCCTACTTTTATTTCATACACAAATTCCGCCGGTATTTTGCCAAACTTCATAAGTCATTTTTAAGAGCGTGGGATTTCGGATCCCAGGATCCAGATTGTGAGATTCTGTTTCCAGGATACAGATTCCAAGATCCAGGGCTTAGACTCTGAGATCCGGATTCGGGGATCCAGATCCCGAGATTTTATTAGTGGTTAGCAATCAACATTTTAGGTAGATTTCGATGAAATCGATCTACCTATTGGTTTCTGGACTATTGTCGAATTTAAAAAAAAAATCTTCATAGGAGGTCTAGTTATGACCCCCTGAGTAAGAAATGACCACTGGTCAAAAAATTTATATAAATATATGTATGTATGGTTCCACTTCCCAAAACTTGCGGCATTCTCACGGTCGCATTTTTGCCCCGATCGCTTTCAAACTGCTGTCAACAGTTGCTTGGGTGTAAACTTAGTTTAAGTTCGTGAACGGGTGGAATCCGGCCTAAGGGGACGGTAGGGCCTCACTTTTTGTGAAATCAGTTTTTCTTCAAAATTTCACGTTCCATGAAAGATATTCGAACCGTTCTAATTTTATCCCATAGTATACATGAATAACAACAACTTTTAATAATAAACCTATAAGATTAAAACTTCAACTAAAAGTGGAGAAAGTTGGAAAGTTGGAAAAACCAAAATTTTTCAGGAAAAAAATCATAACTTCTAACCGGTGAACATTCTTGCCGTCGAAAACATTTTTAATCGATAGGCCATTTTTAAGTCTAAAATAAATGTCTGAAAAGTTTTTCGCTAAAAGTTATCGTTTTCGAGAAAAAAAAATTAAACTGTTTAAAGTCCGTAGTTCTCTATATAAAATAATATTAATTGCTTCACGAAATCTACCTGTGCGTTCCCCCTGCGGGAACGGATTTTTAAATAGGTACTTATTACGATTATTTCATGTTTCATCATTGCCCGAAAGTTTCCACACAGGAGATAAATGGTCGGCTTTTTTTTTTTTTTTTTTTTTTTACGTGCGGAAATCCCTTCGGATACCCCCCCGCTGGCCAGCGGGGGTGGTTATGTCGTGTCTCGACTAAAACCGCACGGTGTCCTCCCCAAGTGTCCGTTGCCGGGCACCCCGGGTAAGCCCTCGAAAGGATAACCCCAGGGTTGCCGGCGGACTTTGGCCGCCACCGCGGCCTCGCCTGGTGGGGTCGGGTTTTATCCCGCTTCGGTGAGTTGGCAGGCGTGTGTAGGGGCACACACGACACGCCTCCGCCACGGCCTGCTTCTGTAAGGACGGCGAGTCGGCCACCTGCCGTCCTCAGGCCCCGATCATGGAGGTCGGTAGTCCCGGGCGTAGATGAGTCTGCGGCGTCCTCGCCGCAGACTGCGAAACTCGGGGGGCAGGGTTCTCTCCCGCTCCCTCTCCGCCGTCTCTTTCGCGAGCATTACCTGCTCGCAGAAAGAGGCGGCGGCGTGCCACTTGCTCCCGTCGGAGACCACGGCCCTCACCATGGTCTCCAACGAGAGAACGTCCACGCCCAGGACCGCAACGAGATCCCGGCGTTGACTCGCCCACGCAGGGCACTCCACCAACGTGTGGAGCGCCGTGTCTTCGCCAGGATCCTCGCAGTGCTGGCACTGCGGCGTTGTCTCCCGGTGGATGCGCCACAGATACTTACCGAAACACCCGTGTCCGGTAACCATCTGGCACATCCGGTAGGAGAGGTCCCCATGGTCCCTCTCCAACCACTCCTTCATGATCGGTCTCACCGCCGCAATGGTGGATTCCCCCCACCTTGGGTGCTCAAGTCGCACCCTCCATGTCTCCATGAGTTCCCGGTGGAGCTGGGACCGCTGAGCCCTGATTTCTCGGGGCTCCGGCCTATGGCCCCGCTCCAGCGCCTCCTTGCGCCACTGGTACAGCAGCGCAAGGGCTCTCGCTTCCAGGTCCCATGGAGGGGTCCCGGCTAGGAGACATGCCGCCTCGACGGAGATCGTGCGATACCCCCTGATGACTCTGACGGCCATCGCTTTTAACGGGCTGTTTAATACAGCCACGTTGCGGGCCGCCAGAGTCTCCGCCCATACGGGGGCCCCGTATAGGGCCATGCTTCGCACGATCCCCAGGTACAGTCTCCTAGTGGGGGCGTTGGGTCCCTTAACGTTGGGCATCAGCCGCGATAGTGCGGCCGCAGCCCCCCTCAGTTTCGGGACCAGACTTCGGAGATGAGGTCCGAAGTCCCATCGGCTATCGAGTACGAGCCCAAGGTACTTCATCGTGGGCTCGATGCCGATGCTCACGCCCCCTACGGTTATGCTGGTTCCCGCAGGTGGCCCCCTCCGAGGCCCGTGAAAACACATAGCCTCGGATTTGTGGAGAGCCACCTCGAGTCCCAGCCGCCGTATTCGACCCACGACTTGAGCAACCCCTGCCGTGGCCTTCATTGCCGCGCTTCGGTACGTTGCTCCCCGCGCCATAACGAGGGTGTCGTCAGCATAGCAGACTATGCTGACACCCTCGAGCAACGTACCGCGCAGCACCCAGTCGTATCCGATGTTCCACAGGAGTGGCCCTAGGACCGACCCCTGCGGAACACCGCACGACACTTCTCGCCGCCCTGGTCCTAGCCAGCTCGGGTAAACTATGGCCCTCTCGGATAGGTATGCCTCGACAATGCGGCGGAGGTAAGGAGGCACTCCGTGATACGCGAGCGCCTCCCTAACGCAGCTCCAGGGTAGGGTATTGAAGGCGTTGGCGATGTCAAGAGACACCGCCACCACCACCCCACCCCGCGAGACTACTTCCTCCGCCAGGCGCCTAACGCGCATGATCGCTTCCACGGTGGAGCGCCCCCGACGGAAACCGAACTGGTTGTCCGCCAGATCTGGCCCCACGTTCGTGAGATGCTCGACGAGGCGCTCTGCAATAATCCGCTCAAAGAGCTTGCACACCTCGTCGAGCAACACGATCGGCCGGTAACCGGATGGCTGATCCGCCGGCCGCCCCGCCTTCCGGATAAGGACCAGTTTCCCCGTCCTCCACGCCTTTGGAAACTGGCCCCTTTCGAGGCATGCGCTAAAGAGCGCCACCAGTCGAGGCCCTAGTTCCTCAAGGGCCAGGACCCATGCTCGGCCTGGAATGCCGTCGGGTCCGGGGGCAGTGCATTTCCGGGCTTTAAGCCGGAGCACTGCTACCCCCAGTTCACTCTCCCTTAAATGGTCGGCTTTAATATTAGTAGCCAAGGGCTGTAAGGCATCAATTGCAGCCCGAGATATTTAGGCGCACGAGCGCAGCGAGGGCGCCTATAGTTCGAGGGTGCAATTGATGCTTACACCCGAGCTAACTATTCTGCTTTACATCTCGATTGTGAGGTAAGTAGAAAAAAAAACCGGCATTACAAGAATAAAACATTTTATTTGTTGAAATATATAGTGAAATGAGAACAATTTTCAAATTTTAAGGACAGGTGTTTTTTGGGTATGTTAATAGTTTGAGATTGTGATATTTGTTGGTCATGGACAAAATCTGACGGGATGAAGCTTTCTTCAGCAGAAGTTGATGGTTGCGGATCATCTCTTAAAAAGATGTTTCATTTTTTGAAAGCTGAATAGTTTTCGTTATTTTGTTGGTAACTTTACTTTTATTTTGTATGGAATCTTCAACCACCTTGCTGGATTTCCACCCACCGTGCCTTTTTATAGTGGTTAATTAGCGCCAGAATCGGATAAAAGTGTAGCCGATGTTCTCCGGAAGCAATGACCTGTGTACAATTCCGGGTTTGCTAACTTTAAATAACTTGCGATTTGCTTCGGCATACTTCTTATGGTATTTTTTCCAATAACTTGTTTGTAGCACTTGCCTTGGTGGTACTTCAAAAAAAATCGGTTGGGGTTTACATTTTCAGGACGAAAATTTCTGTATTTTTGTACCAATTCAGAGAATTCTTGAGGAACTACAAATGTTCGGTTAATTTTAGTTTTTGTGTTCGGTAGTTTAATTACTAACAACTGACCCTGTTGTTCTATATTCTCTATTGTTAAAGTTGTCAATTCAATACCTCGGCATGCGCCAGTTATACCGAAGATAAGAACTACCTAAAACAAACGAAATATAAAAATAAGTATGTTTTATAGGATTGTAAGAGTATAAAAAATTAATTATGAAGTATCACCATTATATAATTATTATTTTACGTACCTTTACAGCTAAATATATGTCATCAGGGGCTTCATTTATGAATGTTTTCACGTCTTGCGCTGTAAAAACCTTTGACTTCTTACTTTTGTGCCCAGCAGATTGTCTTTTTAGAAAAGATGATCATTTTGAATAGTTCTTGATATTGATGTCGTGTTTAGTACTCATAGTTGCTTTTAACATTGAATAAATGCACCACAAACTAGATGGCTGCAGCTTTTTTGATAGCTCACTAAAGTATGTTAAAAATACAGTCTCGGATAAAGACGACCCGTTTTTCTGTTCGCCACTTTATGAACTCGTCGTAAGCTTTCAAATATCTCTCTTTAGAAGTTTCAGACAAAATATTGTTAATTGCTGCTTCAGCTTCCATTTTCATTGAATCAGGAGTGCAGCTTATATCTTCATCACTTGAAAAACTCATGTTTTTTCATAATTAGCACGTAATTATAAAAAATAACAAAAACAAACAATATTTAAAGTAAAAGTTTTCTATTCCCGCCTTTTTTCATTAAAAAAGAATCAAGTAAAGAAGTTTTTCATTATTTTTTTCAAGATCGAAATTGAGCTTCGCCGTTCGATTTTTAAAATTGATGACTATTATACTCACACGAAGTCAAGGCTGAATAGCAAAGCGACCTCTTTGGTCATTGGGCTGAATGCATGATGTCTATTGCCAGTATGATGGTTAGATGTACGCGAAATTTTTGAAAGAAAGAAGTGTTTTTTAAGACTTACCGTCCCCGGGCTTGTCTAGCTACATTATTACTCTAGAGTGCTAATTAGTCACCTACAAACCCCATTTGGAGTTAATAAGAACCTACTTACCGAACATGAGAGATGTAAATTATTATAGTCCTCAGTTGCTATTAATTAATTTAGGTGTCCAATATTCTTTGGTACCTTTTTTTTTTCGTGCGGAAATCCCTTAGGATACCTCCGCGCCGGCCAGCGGGGGTGGTTATGTCGGGCTTGAACCGTCTAAAACCGCACACCGTCTCGGGTCTTAAGACGCCGGCGCCGGGGTGTAAGGTTGCCCATAGAGCATATCCCTCGCACCCCGACTGACTGATATTCTTTGGTACCTATTGTGTTAGGTTCGGTTAGGATGAATTAGAATTTTGCTTTTTATAAAAAACAAGCCACAGTGCGATGACTGTTAAATTAATTATAATTAAATCGAATGGGTCAATGACGAAAACTTCTAATGTCTCTTACATTAGAATTTTCCGTCATAAAACGTAAAACAAAGTAACTAATGTACTGAAGTAAGAAATGCAAATGCGATTGTACGTAATTAAGTAAATTGAAAATGATAGTTAAGATACCACGTTTATTTCGTCGTGAAAAAATGCATGGTAAATTGAATATTACCTGTGATGATTATTAATAAGGAAATAAGGGGTCAGATGAATGTCACTACTCGGCCATGCTTTTACGTGAACGACTGCCGATTGACTCAACAACCTCGGAAAGTCAGCAGGTATACAGGTTCGCAAGTGGGGTTCACCTGGGTCCGGAAGATCTTGGTGGGGCCTCATACAGCCATTGCTTTCTATTTCCTATCCTTGACGCCAGTTATCATCTCAATGAGAACCAATTACACAAACTTGAGCGACTTCAAAATTATATTACCTACAAGATTGCATGAAGCCAGTGGGTTCCTGGGCCCCGTGTCAATATGATCATGCTTCTAAATTCCATGAACAACTCATACTCATCAATGTTACATACATAACATAACTTCACGCCTGTATCCCCGAAGGGGAAGGCAGAGGTGCATTACACGACTTACGGACTGAATTTAGACAGTACAATACTTCGACATGTAGCTAATTTCGAAAACACATAGATCGACAAGTCATTGCTTCGACAGACAATTTATTATTAGACAACACACACCTTCGAATTACCACTACTTCGACAGTAGACCAATACTTAGACAAGACATATCTTCGAATGACCACTAGTTTGGCCCTGGGTGGCGGCGGTCAATGGCTTCCCCTTCATGGGGTTGGCATTGATCGTCGGCCAATACCCAATATGGCGGGAACACATCGCTCTCCGTACTCCTTTGCTTTCAGAGGAGACAGGATGAGCGATGCTTTAGTGGTGGAGGCCACCGTAGGGTCCTGGGGGATCCAGGGGCGGGTTGGCCCACTGCTAACGCAGGGGCCGACGGGCACTTGTGCTGCCGCCGGTGAGAGAGGACTAGCCACCCTCTCGCGTTCCGTAATCGGCAGGTGATCAGCAACGACCTGACTGGTGGCTCCAGCAAGTTCACAGCGTACCCTACGCTGTGAACTTGCTGACCGGAGGGCTTGCCTTTATTGGCCGGCCCATGACAAGGAAAAGTCTAAAACACCCGACAGCGAAGTCGTTAAATCCGATGGATACCAGCCGACCTCCATAGTATATAGGCTTATCCCTGTGCAGAGGGCTCCGCCTGGACGGACCATCTTTCCTCCATACTCGTGGGACATATTATGGCAAATAATAACTCTTATAAAAACTTACCGGACGAAATTACAAACGACAACCAAGGCGCGAACAAAGGAACTCGAGAGGATGGAGCGGAGGTAGTTAGGGGTGAGAGGAGTTGAGGCGGCGGCCTCACTCGCGGTCAGCGAGGGCCGTCTTCACTAGACCCGCTACTCCGTTACCGATAGGCGGGGAAACAGACGCGGACATTGGGTCCGCGGCGTCGACAGGTGGTACCGACAATGAGTCGGTAACCAGCCGAATGGAGACCGAGGAGGGTCTCCGTCGAAAGCGGCCACGCTCGGGTGGACCGTCCCGTGACCGGAGCAGAAGCCCCATACATCGGGTGACCTCCTCGAGCGAGGACGATCTGCCGGCCAAGTTGGCCACTTCGGCGAGCAGAGCGCCGAAGCCGCCAAAACACGTCCCGCCACTACCCAGTGGCAAGGACCAGGACGTTCCCGCGGCGAGGGTGCTCCTTTCGGCGCTGGCCCGTATAACGAAGGCGTTAAAGGGGGCCAAGAACGTGGCCGGAAAGCGGAAACCGGTGGCGGAGAACGTAGCCGTCGCCAAGACGGCTCTGGAGGAGCTCCACGCCAGGAGCACCTCCGAGGAGGAGGTGAAGCTCAGGGTCCGGGTGACAAACCTGGAAACTAAGCTCGCCAACTCCCGGGAATAACAGCGTCTTTCACGGCTGTCGCCAGTGGGAAGCCCGGTCCTAATAAAAGGACCACCGCCCTAGTGGCCCCAACGCCACAAGGTAAGGGGAAGAAGCACGGCACCCCTGCTCCCACTGTAACCGCTGCTCTCGCTACACCCAAGCATTCCTCCAGAGGGGAGGGATGGGTGGAAGCGGGAGCCGCGAAAAAGGCCCGAAAAGCCGCCAAAAAGGCGGCCAAGAAGGCGGCCAAAGCCGCTGCGGCGATGGCGCCGAAGAGGCTCCGCGCCCCACGCTCTACTGCCGTCGTTCTGACAGTGACGACAGAGGTTGCGGAGAAGGGCGTGGGGTACGACCAGGTTCTGAGGCAGGTGAAAGCCTCCGTGGACCTTAAGGCCCTTGAGATTGAGGGTGGGCTCCGGAGCAAGACGACTCGCACCGGAGCTCGCCTCCTCGAGGTCTCCGGCACCACCAGCGGCCCCAAAGCAGATGCTATCAGCCAAGCTGAGGGAGTCGCTGGCCGCGGAAAGCCGTCCACGTCACCAGACCTAATAAATGCGCAGGTTTGCGCTTTCGGCTCTGGATGATGCGGCCACGACGGAGGAACTTATCTCCGCCGTCGTGGAGGCAGGCGGCTGCCCCCGGGATCAGGTGAGAGCTGGAGAAATCCGCTTCAGCTCCACCGGTCACGGCACGGCAGTCGTCAACTGCTCCGTCCCAGCGGCGCAGAAGATTGCGGACGAACAAAGCCTCCTCGTTGAGGGCTTCCTTAAGGCGCGGGTGCAACTCCTGCAGCCTCGTGAGGCCAGGTGCTTTAGGTGCCTGGCCGTAGGGCACGTGGGAGTGCAGTGCACAGCGGGAGACACCGTGGGGGACCGGTGCTTCCGCTGTAGTCAGCCCGGGCACAATCTGTAAAACCTGCGATGCTCCGCCGCGCTGCTACAAATGCGTAGCGGAGGGCAAAGCGGGGGGGTGCCGCTCAGGAGCGGCCACATTCGGGGCGGGATGCGGAAAGGGAAGTCAAATAATGGACACATCAATCCGCATCCTGCAAGCGAACATAAGCCACTGCACCGGTGCTCAGGATCTTCTGTACCAGAGCACCGTGGAGTGGTCTATCAATGTGGTCGTGGTCGCTGAGCCGTACTGGGTCCACCCCGGAAGCCCGGTGGACCTGAATGGCGTAGCGACCGTTTTCGGGGGTTCCACCGTGGACACCTCGCGCCTTGCACTCATTGAAAGGGGCAGAGGCTGTGTCGTGGCGGACTATGAGGGCTTGGCTGTCGTGGCCGTCTACTTCTCGCCAAGCCTTGACCAGTACGAGCTTGAGCTAAGGCTCGCTGAACTGGACATCGTTGTCGCTGCGTGCCGTCCTCATCCTGTCTTGGTCCTGGAAGACTTCAACACCTGGTCTCTGGCTTGGGGCTACCGGGAAACCAACGACAAGGGGCGAGTACTGGAGGACTGGGCCAACACCCGTGGTCTAGCGGTCCTCGACCGGGGGAATGTTACCACCTGGGAGCGGCGGGGGCGCAGTTCGGTCGTGAATGTCGCGTTCGCGACCCCTGCTCTCGCCCGCCGCATCCAGGGTTGGCGCGTGGTGGAGGAGGAGGAGACGGACTCCGACCATAAGTAAATTCGGTTCAACGTCTCCCCTCCACCTAACCTGCCGCCGACTATTGCGAATCCCCCGGATCCACGTTGGGCGCTCAGACGCCTGGAGGCTCTCCTGGAGGCATCCATAGTGCAAGCCTGGATTCCGTCACCGGCCAGGCCTGCCGATGTTGACGCAGAGGCGGAATGGATCAGGAGAGCCATGTCGCATATCTGCGAAGCGGCGATGCCTAGGGTTAAGCCACGGCTCGGCAAATAAACAGGTGTACTGGTGGTCAGCGGAGATCGCACAGCTGCAAGCAGCGTGCGTGACCGCTCGCCGCCGGTACACCAGGTTTCGTCGGAGGCATTGCCGCCCAGACGATGCGGCAGCCCGAGAGGCGGAGCTATATGAGGCGTATAAGGGGGCCAAGAGGACCCTCCAGACGGCAGGAAGCCGTTAAACAGGCCAAACGGCGGGCCCGCGAGGAGCTGCTGGAGTCTCTGGAGCAGAACCCATGGAGGCGCCCTTACCTTGCGGTCAGGGGCAAAATCCGCCCAAGGGCGCCCCTACTGACCCAGAGCAGCTGGAGGGGATCCTGGGCTCCCTGTTCCCAGCGAGAGCCGAGGAACATGTTCTCAGCGAGAGCGGAGGAACATGTTCCTCCGCGTATGGCTCCGCCTCAGGCGCCTGACGCTGATAATAGCGAGAGCAATGTGCCCGAAGTCAGGGAGAGTGAACTAGGGGTAGTATTGCTCCGGCTTAAAGCTCGGAAAAGCACTGCCCCCGGACCCGACGGCATTCCAGGCCGAGCATGGGTCTTGGCCCTTGAGGAATTAGGGCCTCGACTGGTGGCCGGTTACCGAACGATTGTGTTGCTCGACGAGGTGTGCAAGCTCTTTGAGCGGATTATTGCAGAGCGCCTCTTCGAGCATCTCACGAACGTGGGGCCAGATCTGGTGAATAACCAGTTCGGTTTCCGCTGGGGGTGCTCCACCGTGGAAGTGATCATGTGCGTTAGGCGCCTGGCGGAGGAAGTAGTCTCGCAGGGTGGGGTGGCGGTGGCGGTGTCTCTCGACATCGCCAACGCCTTCAACACCCTACCCTGGAACTGCGTTAGGGATGCTCTCGCGTATCACGCAGTGGCTCCCTACCTTCACCGCATTGTCGAGGCATACCTATCCGAGAGGGCCATAGTTTACCCGAGCTGGCTAGGGCCAGGGCGGTGAGAAGTATCGTGCGGTGTTCCACAGGGGTCGGTCCTAGGGCCACTCCTGTGGAACATCGGATACGATTGGGTGCTGCGCGGTTCGTTGCTCGAGGGCGTCAGCATAACATGTTTTGCTGACGACACCCTCGTTATGGCGCGGGGAGCAACGCACCGAAGCGCGGCACTAAAGGCCACGGCAGGGGTTGCTCAAGTCGTGGGTCGAATACGGCGGTTGGGACTCGAGGTGGCTCTCCACAAGTCCGAGCCGAGTCCGAATCAGCATAACCGTAGGGGGCGTAAGCATCGGCATCGAGCCCACGATGAAGTACCTTGGGCTCGTACTCGATAGCCGATGGGACTTCGGACCTCATCTCCGAAGTCTGGTCCCGAAACTGAGGATGTTAACTTGTAAGTGAAAATTTTACATAGTGTAAAAATGGCAACACTGCCTTTCTCTCTAGCTATATTTTTTTTAATCTATGGTTCTTACTGTGCAGTGCTTGTTTTAAATAAAACATAAAGTTTTTCTCAGTTTATTATTAAGAAGCCCTAACTTTAATTGGTTATGGGCCCAGGAAGCTCTAAAAACTGAAGAATTAAGAAAGCAGTAAAGAAGAAGTCAAATTGTGCATTTTAGAATTATTCACGCCGTATAACCTCAAAATGGAACGAACTTTGAATGTCGATAAATTCGACGGAAAGAACTTCAGGCAATGGAAATTCCAGATAAAATGTGCTCTGAAAGCGAAAGGAATCGATATTTCGGTCCCAAAATCAGAAACAAATGCGAATGCATGGCTAAGAAATGACGGCATGGCTATGTACGTTATCACGTCTTCGATGGATTTAAATCAAATAACCCTAATAGAAAACTGTGAAACCGCTTTGGAAATCATGTCGAAATTAGAATCCTTATATGAACAAAAAAGTGAATTGAACAAAATGATAATTCATGAACGGTTTTACCAGCACAAAATGTCACCAAGTGACAGTGTGGCACAACATATTGCAAAGGTTGAGAATCTCGCCAAACAGCTCAAGGAAAGTGGTGAAAGCATCAGTGACACTGCTATAATCACGAAAATATTGGGAACGCTGCCTCCTTAATATAAATCACTTAGGCAAGCATGGATGTCGCTGGATCCTGAAAAACAAAACTTGAATAACTTAACGGCAAGACTACTCGATGAAGAAGCTAATATTACTTGTGAAAAAGAACAAGAAATAGCTTTTTTGGTTGCTAATACTAAACTGAAGAAAGAATCAACCAAAAATGAACCTGGTACGAGTAGTATGAGCAAAGAAAAACCTGCGAAGCATCGTTTTGAATGTTACAATTGTGGAAAAAGGGGACACTTTGCCAGAGAATGTCGTGCACCAAAGAAAATACATAAGAAACCCGCTCAAGATAAGAATACCATGCTAGCTTTTAATGTAGCTGATGAGTCAAATATATGCAGTGGTACAGAAGAAGACACCTGGATCTTGGATAGTGGGGCTTCGGCCCATATGACTTTTAGAAAAGATTTTTTTGAAGAATATAAACATTGTACTCAGAAATCATTGACATTGGGAAACAAAGAGTCCATAGAAGTATGTGAAATTGGAAAAGTTTTAATGAAAAGATGTGTCAATGGACAGTGGGAGCTCAGTATGTTACATGGAGTACTGCATGTGCCTAACTTAAGAAGTGTTAATAAATGGACTGTATTTTTAAAAGTTAGGCGACACGAAAGTAATACGAATTGATACTAGATTTTGGAGATCAAGTGAAAGTTAAACCTTGACTTGCTGAAAGTACTGACCTGGTGCTTGCAGCCATGCAGGGCGACCTTCGGGTGGCAGGATCCGGGAAATACGCGCTGGCCCAGACTTACCGTTCTCCCCGTTACCTGACCACCGTATATCAGCAGCTCTCGCAGTTCCTTCAGGCCAGTCAAGGTGTGGCAAGGTCTCTCCAATGCAGTTTAGGGCACGACAAATATATTCAAAATTCGAAACGGAATATTTAACGCTTTTTCGCGCGCGACGCGACACGACACAACGAACGATTTTTCAAGGGGGGCAAACTACGACACGAACTTTTGACAGCTCGATTGTCGGTTGGGAGAAATGTTGCTAGACTAGAATTCAAAACTGAACATTCCGCCCACCAAAATACAGAGTATTTTACATAAAAACTAACTACCGATGTTACTATATTAACGACACGTGACGATACTTATTGCTAAACATGTTACATAGGTCGAACTTAAGTGAAGCTCGACCTACACAACTCGAAACTAATATTTAATCGCTAAGAGGTAAAGGGCACAGCTTTACAACTGGCCTTTTGTATTCACCAGTTGCAGTTCGGACGGTGACTACACGACAGACACCATCACCACCCGGATGCAACTTTGTTACTCTGCCTAGACACCAGTTCGATGGGCTACACTGTTCATTGACTATGAGAACCATGGAACCCACCTCAATGTTGTCTCCCTTTTCCGACCATTTATTTCTTTGTTGGAGCGTATGCAAATACTCCAGGTGCCACTTTCGCCAGAAATCTTGGTGCATCTTTTGCAGCAGCTTCCAACGTTGAAGGGGACCAACTTTGACGTCAGTTAAAGCAGGTTCAGGCAGAATCGATAAGGGTGCCATCGTCAAAAAGTGACCTGGTGTCAGCACAGAGAAGTCGTTGGGATCGGAACTCAAAGGTGTTAAAGGGCGCGAGTTTAAAAGAGCCTCTATTTGCGATAATACGGTAGTGAACTCTTCAAATGTGAGGCGTTGCGAACCGACTACACGCGACAAATGAGTTTTAACCGACTTCACACCAGCTTCGGCTAAACCAGAGAAGTGTGGACTCCCTGGAGGGTTAAACACGAACTCTATTTTCTTCTTCTGAGAAGCCTCAGCCATCAGCCTGTTGATTATGTTACTCGCGCCGACGAAATTTCTACCTTGGTCCGATATTAACCGAAAGCACTCACCTCGACGAGCAAGGAAGCGGGTGAGCGCGGCCAGATATGCATCAGACGTCAGCTCTGAGACCAAATCAAGGTATACCGCTTTTGTGACGGTACACACGATCACACAAATGTATGCCTTATACGTTCGAGCACCCCGAAATCGCCCGAGAGAAATCGAAAACGGTCCAGCGAAATCGACAGCAGCAGATGTAAATGCCTTCAGTTCATTCACCCGAAACTTCGGCAAATCTGCCATCAGAGGCGGCTGAATAACTCGTGGAGACACACGAAAGCACCTGATACAGGACGAAACGACAGAGAATATGGCACGCTTCGCGCATAAAATCCAAAAGTCCTGAGCGATCAGGTTGTGTAAGGTTTGTAAACCAGGGTGCAAAAACTTACGATGATATTCCTCGATGAGCAGCCTCGTCAGTCTGTGGTCGCGAGGCAACAACAAGGGATGCTTCGTCTCATAGTCCAGGTTGTGACTTTGAGAGAGCCGACCGCCCACCCTCAACAAACCCTCTTTGTCCAGAAACGGACACAATTTACGAAGGGGTTTGGATAGCGAGTTCGGTGTACCCTTTTTGATCATTCGAATTTCTGACGAAAAGACACGCTCTTGCACGTGTCTAACGAGAAACCGAATCACGAAATTCGTTTCACGAGACGACAAGGCCTCTCCGAGGACCTTCTGTGAGGGGTTCTTCAAATTATGAAGGTAGCGAAAACAATACGACAATATATTGACGATACGACTGAACGACGAGTAACGAGACAGAATGTTATCGATGAAGTCCGAATTCATGGCACTGAACAGTGTCAACACCTTCTCTTCTTCAAATGCCTTGCCGTCTGATTGAGTCACATGCCTCGGCCAATCTTCTTCAGCGCCCGACAGCCAAGTGGGTCCCGCCCACCATGATTCACACCGCACTAGATCAGATGGAAGTAGGCCACGAGAACCGTGGTCGGCTGGGTTGTCATTAGTGGAAACATGGTGCCAGCAATCGGGAGCAATCTTCTCTTGGATGGCAGCGGTCCGATTAGCAACGAAGGTCCCCCATCGCGAAGGGCACGACTTAATCCAAGTCAGAGCGACGGTTGAGTCTGACCAGGCGTAAATTTGATCGACGCGATGGAAATCCTTTAAGGCATGACAGATTGACGATAACAGATCTGATAGTAGAACTGCAGCCAACAGCTCTAAGCGAGGGATCGAGAGACGACGAAGTGGTGCGACTTTCGACTTGGCACAGCACAGGCGTACGATGATCTCTTGCTCATTAGTGAACACACGAAAATAAACCACGGCGCAATAACCCCGCTCCGAGGCGTCGCAAAAACCATGGATTTGGATTTCACGAAATGATTCGATCATTCGACGAGGAATGGAGAGTGAGCTCAAGCACGACAATTGAGATTTTAATTTGAGTCACTCTTCCGCGATAACGTTAGGGATATCTTCATCCCATTGCACTCCTGACGACCACAGGAGTTGCATTAAATATTTGGCCAGGAAGACGACAGGCGATAAGAATCCTAACGGATCGAAAATCCGAGCTATGTCCGAGAGGATTGAACGCTTAGTACAACGATCATTTGTACTAGTCGTTTTGAATGAAAATGTATCTGATTTAGGCAGCCACAGAAGCCCTAAAATCTTCAACGAAACATCATTGACATCCTCGAAGTTACGAAATTGATCCGAGTACAGGTCGGGATCTGGCACGTTTTCCAGGAAGGCTTGGCTATTGGATGTCCACTTTCTCAAATGAAGGCGTGCTGACGACAAAATCTGCACTAGCTCGTTACGAATACGCACAGCACTTTCTACCGAATCCGTGCCTGACACGATGTCATCGACGTAGGTATCTCTATCGAGAATAGCAGCACCGAGGGGAGCGACATCTAACCACTCTTGTGCCAGCTTCGAGATACACCAGAGCGCCTGATAAGGAGCACAAGAGACCCCATACGTCACAGTGAGCAAGCGAAAGTCTTGGACAGGCTCGTCTGGAGATGGCCGCCATAGGATGCGCTGGTAGTCGCAGTCCTGATGGTCAACGAGAAATTGACGGTACATTTGTTTTAAATCTCCAGTAAACACTACTGCGTGCCACCGAAACCGAATTAACAAATCGAAAATATTCTTTTGTAACTTTGGGCCAGGCAGTAGAGTGTCATTCAAGGATTTCCCTCGAGCGTCCTTAGCACTTGCATCGAAAACAGTACGCAACGGAGTCGAGACTGAATCAGGTCGCAGGATTCCATGGTGTGGAATGTAGAAGAATTGACCTTCATTCGACGAAGGAGCTTCAACTGCTTCCATATGACCACACTCTAAGTAGTCCTTCATGAACTTGACATAGGCTGTCTGAAAATCAGGGTTTAGACGAAACTTCCTTTCCAAATTTAAGAACCGCTTTAGCGCGATTTCACGAGAGTTGGAAAACCGGGGCTTATCCTGACGGTCATCGAATGTCAACGGCACGACCATCCGACCTTCAGGATTACGACAATAAGCAGCACCCATAAGGTTTTCACACGACAAATCACTTTTCGACAAAGTAGCAGGCTTAGGAGCAACGACATTTTCAATCTCCCAAAACCGCTTTATGTTATTGTCCAAGGACAACGACGACACGAACAGACAGTCCTTATTCACGATATAAGAATCGTCACGAGAACGACAACGATAAGTGTTAACAGCACACTCACCCATTACTATCCACCCGAACACTGTGTTGATAGCTATAGGTTGACCTGCCTTGCCTTTCACAAGACCAGGTTGAATGGCTGACGCGAGAGTACTGACATTGATCAACATGTCAATCGGTCCTGGTTCATAGAAATGAGGATCAGCGAGAACTAAATTCCTCAAATGATTCCAGGTCGAAATATCAATTTGACCAGATGGCATATCTGAGCAAATTTGCGACAAAACGAAAGCTTCCAACGAAAATCTACTTGAACATACTCCTTTAGATGGGAGTATTTCACAAACAACAGATCCTAAGGTTGCCGCTGAAGTCTGACCAATGCCATTGACAGACTGCCGACAGTCATTTATTGGCAACTCAAGTTGCTTGGCAGCAGCCTCAGTGATTAAGTTACACGCACTTCCCGAATCAAACAAAATGCGGATGGGAACCAGTTTTCCAAGTTTGTTTTTAGTATTAACAACGGCAGTCGAAAACAAAACCTGCGTGCTACAAGTGGGCACCGATAAAGTTGTTAACGAGGAACTCGCTTTTGGCTCCGGGGCCGTTTCACTGGTTTTGTCAAAGTGGAGCAATGTGTGGTGACGATACTGACATTTCTCACAGCGAACATTCGATTTGCAAAACCTCATTGTATGTGAAGGCATCAGGCACGAAATGCAAAGCTTGATCTCTTTCACCTTCGAGAACCTTTCCATCGGAGTCAGCTTTATAAACCTAGGGCACTTTTCTAAAATATGTCCGGAGGCAGCGCACATCGGACAACTTGATGTAGGTACAGACGGCACAATTAACGACGGTTTACTTTTAATTTTAGTACTAGAAATAGTTGCCTTAGTTCTAGGATTTGAATTTTCTAACGCTTGACTTCTTCGCTCAATAAACCATTTCAAATCCTCAAACCTCGGAATGTCTTCGCCTGCATCAAGCTGTAACTCAAACGCCTCCTTTGTGCTGACATCCAATTTGGACCACAACAAATGATAAAGCATAAAGTTTCTATCAGGTAATTTAAACTTGTTCAAAATATTCAAATTTTCCTCAAAGGTCCTGAACACCCGGTCTAAGTCTGTTTTGGTTCGAACTGGTTCACAACTCAATAAGCGTTCATAGTACACTAACGCTATTTGCCGCTTTTTATCATAATACTTACACAAAGTTTGGTAAGCACTGTCATAATTCGCGTCCGACAATGGAAAGCTCTTAATTAATTCATAAGCCGCGCCTTGAACACTCGACATCAAATAGTGTAATTTTTCTACATTAGGCAATGCCCGACTATGAATTAAAGAATCAAACAACTCTTTGAATGTGACCCAATTCTCAAGTTTCCCGTCAAATGGTTTTATTACGATTTTAGGGAGCTTAGCTAAATTCGAACTCTCAATTTGCACAACAGGTTTTGGTTCGGTCACAACAGTTTTTCTCAATCTAAGTTGAATACCTTTCAGACGCTTTTCGAACTCGTGTGACACATGACACTCACTAGCACGAGCTTGAGGACTCAATACCATAATAACTTGCAATTGAGCCTCATGAAATTCCCGTTGAATGTCTAACAAATCCTGTTCAATGTAACCTGCTAAATCGGAGTTCTCAATAAACTCTAAACGCATTATTGCATAATCACGGGCCACTCGATGCATGTCTACACCCGCTGGGTACATTTCCTTATCACCGTTTTGACTCATTTTTATACAATTACCACGAAACACGTCCTGAAAACAATATCATACGCAACATAAACAAATCAAAACACGAATTAACCTCTATTATAACTTCAGTAACTTCCAATGTCACTTTTAGCACAGATATTTCTAAGCGCAGATAATGGTCAGGGTGCGTTCCGAATCACGATCCTAACGACAGCACAAACTGTATACCGATAAGTTGTCTATGGCAATACTGATAAATATTAAATAACTGTTTTTTTTATTTTTTTTATTATTCGAATTAATTTAACACTATTTTTTACACTGATACGAAATATTAAATTATTATTTTCAAACAGTTATTAAATTCAATTAAATTCCGAACGAAATTATGACTTGCACAACGAAAGACTGTGGAATGCGAAACGATAATTATGAGAATACCCTACTTTTTGGCGGACGAAAATTATTAATACGAAACGATAAATTTTACACCAAAATGCACAGGAACTACTACGAAACGAAAATATAACGAAATATCCACAGGTTACTTCCTCAAAAATCCGGTCGAGGGAACAAAATGTTAATAAATGGACTGTATTTTTAAAAGTTAGGCGACACGAAAGTAATACGAATTGATACTAGATTTTGGAGATCAAGTGAAAGTTAAACCTTGACTTGCTGAAAGTACTGACCTGGTGCTTGCAGCCATGCAGGGCGACCTTCGGGTGGCAGGATCCGGGAAATACGCGCTGGCCCAGACTTACCGTTCTCCCCGTTACCTGACCACCGTATATCAGCAGCTCTCGCAGTTCCTTCAGGCCAGTCAAGGTGTGGCAAGGTCTCTCCAATGCAGTTTAGGGCACGACAAATATATTCAAAATTCGAAACGGAATATTTAACGCTTTTTCGCGCGCGACGCGACACGACACAACGAACGATTTTTCAAGGGGGGCAAACTACGACACGAACTTTTGACAGCTCGATTGTCGGTTGGGAGAAATGTTGCTAGACTAGAATTCAAAACTGAACAAGAAGAAATTTATTTTCTGAAGGCATGATAACAAGAAGAGGTTATTCCATAGTGAAGAAGGACAGTAGTGCTCTAATTTACAATAGTGATGAAGTTGTGATGTGTGCAAAAATGAAGTTGAACAATTTATATGAACTGAACATTGAAACAGTTGTTCCTGACACATGCAACTTAGTACAGAAAAATAAAAGTGATATTAAAAGGTGGCACGAAAGATTAGGACATTTAAACTTTAAAGAAATAAAAAAAATGTGTGTGAACAATATAGTTGAAGGTTTAAATATTGAAAAAAGTAATGAAACTGACTTAGTGTGTGAAGCATGTGCCTATGGGAAACAATCTCGGTTCCTATTCCAGAAATCATGTCGGGCAGAACTACAACCTGGTGACCTAGTGTATAGTGACGTCTGTGGTCCAATGAGTCATACATCGGTTCAAGGTATGAGATATTTTCTATTATTCAAGGATGCGGCAACCAGCTACAGACATGTGTACTTCATGAGGAATAAGAGTGATACTCTTGAATATTTCAAGAAGTATAATGCTATTGTGAAAAACAAATACATGCACAGTGTAAAAGCCTTGCATACAGATAATGGAGGTGAGTACATTAATAATGCATTTAAAGACTACCTAGGTAAAGAAGGAATTGTTCATGAATGCACTGCACCATATACTCCTGAACAAAATGGGCGTGCAGAAAGAGAAATCAGATAAATCGTAGAAAGTGCTAGATCCATGCTGTATTCACGTGATGTTTCTTTGGATTTATGGGCAGAAGCCATAAATTGTACTGTTTATTTGCTTAATAGAACCTCATCTAGCCAAACATCAGACAAAACACCATCAGAGTTGTGGAATGGAGTCAAACCGATTTAGGAGCATGTAAGAGTATTTGGTAGTAAAGGATATGTACATATTCCTGATCAGTTGCGGACCAAATTAGATAAAAAGAGTGAAAAGATGATATTGGTTGGATATGATAATACCAATTACAGAATATTCAACATGAAAACAAAACGAATTAAAGTATCAAGAAATGTTGTTTTTGATGAGAGTAATAATCCTGAACAAAGACAGAATATGTGATGAAAATATCCAACAGGATAACTCTGAAGTCATACTTGAAGACGTTCCTACATCGAGTGATAATTCTTTCAATGAAAACTCATTGAATGAGGAAAGTATGCTCAGTAGCAACAATGATGATCCTGATTATGAACCATCACAGATCCTTGAGGATTCTCCATGTGAACCAAGAAATCTGAGACCAAGGAGAAATTTGAGAAATTTGAATTTAGAAGCCAATTTAGTGGAATTTTTATTACCATCATCATTTGAGGAAGCAATGAAGAGTTCCCAGAAGAATGAATGGTTGCAAGCCGTTAAAGAAGAACTAAATGCTCATGATGAGAATGAGACTTGGACCCCAGTGAACCGAGTTGGACAGAGAACACTCACAACCAAGTGGGTATTTTCAATTAAGAGGGGTGATGATGGAAAAGTAAACCATTACAAAGCTCGATTATATGCACGAGGATTCAATCAAGTCCCTGGTATTGATTATCAGCAGATATTTTCCCCTACCACAGGGTATGATTCGATTAGAATTATTTTTAGTATTGCAGCTAAGTATAACTTAGAAATCCAACAATTTGATGTCAAAACAGCTTTTTTGAACGGGGACCTTGAAGAAGAAATTTATTTAGAAATTCCTGATGGTGTGCTTGTTGACAAAAGTAATGTATTAAAATTGAATAGGGCACTCTATGGGTTAAAACAGGCATCAAGGTGTTGGAACAAAAAGTTTACTGAATTTTTTAAATCATATGGTTTTATTCAGTCACAGGCTGACTATTGTATATTTGTTAGAAATATTGAAAGTATTAAGGTTATACTGATAATATATGTTGACGATGCTCTCATAATATCATCTAGTAAAAAAATAATTAAAGATTTAATTATTTTCTTGAAACAGGCATTTAAAATAAAGGAATTAAATTTGTCATATTTTGTAGGCATAGAAGTGTCAAAGTCTGATAACTGTATATGTTTACATCAGCGAGAGTACATAGATCAAATTTTTAAAACTTTTAATATGAGTGAATGCAATCCTGCATCAACTCCTGCTGATCCGAATGTTGTTATATGTAAAAATCTTGAGGAAACTGCTGTGAAATTCCCTTATAGGGAAGCTATTGGTTCCCTGTTGTTTCTAAGCTCAGTGTCCAGACCTGATATTTCATATGCGGTGAACATGTTGAGTCGGTATATTAATAATCCTAGTCAACAACATGTTAATGCAGTGAAGCGTGTGATTAGATACTTAGTTAATACAAAAAATGTTTGTATTAGGTATGGAGAAAGCAATGATCTTATCGGGTACTCCGATGCTGATTTTGCGGGTGATGTGGATACTCGAAAGTCCACTACTGGATATATATTCTTAATGAATAGTGGGCCAGTAACATGGTTGAGCCAAAAGCAAAAGACCATTGCTCTCTCTACCACCGAAACAGAATTTGTTGCAGCCTGCGAGTCTGCAAAGGAAATACTTTGGTTACAGCAATTATTGTTGGACTTGGGTGAGAAATATGATTGTATTAAGCTATATGTTGATAATCAAAGTGCCATTAAGTTAATTAATAACCCAGTTTTTCATAAACGAACCAAACACATAGATATCAAGTACAATTTTATCCGAGAGAAAGTAGAGAATGGTTTAATAAATATATCCTATGTCCCAAGTAAGAATCAGTTTGCTGATATATTAACAAAGCCATTGCCCACTCAATCTTTTGTTTTTCTCAGAGAACAAATAATGAATAAGCTGTAATATTGTTATCTTTAAGTAAAAAAAAATATATCTTGCTCTTTGTCCTTATGATGTAAAATTTTAGTGGGAGTGTTAACTTGTAAGTGAAAATTTTACATAGTGTAAAAATGGCAACACTGCCTTTCTCTCTAGCTATATTTTTTTTTATCTATGGTTCTTACTGTGCAGTGCTTGTTTTAAATAAAACATAAAGTTTTTCTCAGTTTATTATTAAGAAGCCCTAACTTTAATTGAGGAGGGGTTGCGGCTGCGCTATCGCGGCTGATGCCCAACATTAAGGGACCCAACGCCCCCACTAGAAGACTGTACCTGGGGATCGTGCGAAGCATGGCCCTGTACGGGGCCCCCGTAAGGGCGGAGACTCTGGCGGCTCGCAACGTGGCTGTATTAAACAGCCCGTTAAAAGCGATGGCCGTCAGAGTCATCAGGGGGTATCGCACGAATTCCGTCGAGGTGGCATGTCTCCTAGCCGGGACCCCTCCATGGGACCTGGTAGCGAGAGCCCTTGCATTGCTGTACCAGTGGCGCAAAGAGGCGCTGGAGCGGGGCCATAGGCCGGAGCCCCGAGAAATCAGGGCTCAGCGGTCACAGCTCCGCCGGGAACTCATGGAGACATGGAGGGTGCGACTTGAGCACCCAAGGTGGGGGAATCCACCATTGCGGCGGTGAGACCGATCAAGAAGGAGTGGTTGGAGAGAGACCACGGGGACCTCTCCTACCGGATGTGCCAGATGGTTACCGGACACGGGTGTTTTCTGTAAGAATCTGTGGCGCATCCGCCGGGAGACAACGCCGCAGTGCCAGCACTGCGAGAATCCTGGCGAAGACACGGCGCTCCACACGTTGGAGGAGTGCCCTGCGTGGGCGAGTCAACGCCGGGATCTCGTTGCGGTCCTGGGCGTGGACGTTCTCTCGTTGGAGATCATGGTGAGGGCCGTGGTCTCCCACGGGAGCAAGTGGCACGCCGCCGCTTCTTTCTGCGAGCATGCCATGCACGCGAAAGAGACGGCGGAGAGGGAGCGGGAGAGAACCCTGCCCCTCGAGTTTCGCAGTCTCGCAGACTCATCTACGCCCGGGACTACCGACCTCCATACCGGCCAAAGTCTGCCGGTAACCCTGGGGTTATCCTTTCGCGGGCTTACCCGGGGTGCCCGACAATGGACACTTGGGGAGGACACCGTGCGGTTTTAGTCGATGCACGACATAACCACCCCTGCTGGCCGGTTGGGGGTACCCGAAGGGATTTCCGCACGTAAAAAAAAAATTATTAAAAATATTCTCAGGTATTAGAAAAATACAAGTATTCAAACTAAGTTTTTTGCCTTTATATATTATGATAATATGAGCATCTAATTTCTGTGGTTTTGCCACACTCAATGTTTCCTTGGAATAAATAGGGTCCGTGACTTGCTTGCGGATAAATGAAAAACTAGTAAAGTGAAAAATAAGGATGCTAGTTGCATCTTTGATGTGTTATTTCTTGCTGAGTTAGTGTGAGTGGTCTACCGACAGTCTATATACTTGATAAATAAGTACCTAATCGTATTGTCGAAGCCGGAGATCTCCGCCGAGATAAAGGATTTCTATGGCCGTCTGTACACTGCATATGCTCCCCGTCCTCGACGAGACGACCGTGACTCCAGAGCCACCCTGACACGCCACTATACCGACGAACTGCCTGATATCAGTCAAGACGAGATCGTGTTAGCTCTGAGGCAGCTTTAAGATGGAAAAGCCCCCGGTGAGGACGGAATTACTTCAGAGCTTCTGAAGGCAGGAGGAGCTCCTGTCATACAGGAGCTACAGAAACTCTTCAATGCCGTCGAGGTCATGAATCGTCTCGCCAGGAGACTTAATGAGTTCCAGCCACCGGAACAGGCTGGGTTCCGTGGAGGACATGGCACCATAGACCACATTCACACAGTGAGGCAGATTAAACAGAAGTCCGAAGAGTCTCGCTTTTGTGGACTATGAAAAGGCCTTTGACTCCATCGAAACTTGGTCTGTTCTGGAATCCTTACAGCGATGCCAAGTAGACTATTGTTATGTCGAGGTGCTGAGATGCCTTTACGAAGCCGCCATTATGAGTGTCCAAGTACAGGGTCAGCAGTCTAAACCCATCCAATTGCGCAGAGGAGTGAGACAGGTGGATGTCATAACCCCGAAACTGTTCACGAGCGCATTGGAAGATATGTTTAAGACGCTGGACTGGAAAGGTAAGGGCAAACATAAACGGCGACTACATCTAACACCTGCGATTCGCTGATGACATAGTCTTAATGGCGGCGTCACTAGAGGAGCTAACCCGAATGCTAGACGGCCTAGCTTCAGCCTCACGACGCATCAGTCTTGGCATGAATTGGGATAAAACCAAAGTCATGATCAATGGCCACATTGATCCGGGACCGGTCGTCGTGGATAGACACCTTCTTGAAATTGTTTCATAGTACACTTACCTCGGGCAGATTGTGCAGTTCGGTAAAAACAATTCTGAGAAGGAGGCCAAGAGGAGAAGTTTTCAATCAGTGCGTCCTACCCGTAATGACCTACGGAGCTGAGACGTGGACACTCACGGTAGGGCTGGTCCACCAGTTCAAACTCGCTCAGCGAGCTATGGAAAGAGCTATGCTAGGAGTTTCTTTGAAGGATAGGATTCGTAAAGAATACATCCGACAGAGAGGCAAGGTCGACATAGCTCAAAGAATTAGCAAGCTGAAGTGGCCATATCTCGCGAAGAACCGACAACCGCTGGGGTAAACGTGTTCTTGAGTGGAGACTGCGACTCGGCAAACGTAGTATAGGACGTCCTCCGGTCAGGTGGAATGACAATCAGCGAAAGACTGTGGGCAGATGCTGGATGTGGCAAGCTGAAGACAGGGCGCTATGGCGCTCATTAGAGGAGTCCTATGTCCAGCAGTGGAATAGAATAGGTTGATGATCATAATGATGAAGTACTGCTTTAACAGAAAGTCTGCTATCAGAGATGGCTCCATGGTCTTAATAAAAAAATGGTCTCCGCAGTAAAGAGCGGATTGACATTGTTAGACTTTCTGTTGAGCGATGTGCTGAGGTGGCCTGTGCCGAGCTTGATGGTTATATAGTAATCTGCGTATACAGTCCACCTAGTAGTGATTTTGGAACGTTTATTGGGGTCATGGACCAAATTCTTGGGATAGCATCAATCAACAAAAATAATCTAATAGTGAGTGGAGACTTTAGTATAAACATATTGGAACAGTGTAGAAAAAATACCCAATTTTTAAACATGTTCAAGAGTTATAATCTTGAAAATATATTTTGTGAACCAACTTAGAATCACTGCGACAACTGCCAGTTGTTTAGATATTTTTTTAGTGACAGTGTATACTTAAGTAAGTCTGTAATAAGTGCGTTGCCCTCAGATTACTGTGGTCAAATAGTATTGTTTTCCAAGGGAAATAATAATCAACCTAAAGAAAAAATTATGTGTAGGCCCATAACCTCTAACAAAATTAGAGAATTAAGAAACTTGTTAGAGAACAAGCTTAATACTGTAGCTTACCTAGGCAATAATCCTGATATTCATTACAATAGTTTATTTAGTACATACAATAACTATACTCCGCACGCCGAATGATGATCCCTATGACGTTTCAACTGACAGTTGTATTAGTTATGCGAAACAATTTCGATAAAATACTGTTTTTTCAGGCAAATGTCATGTCATTCAGCCAGGTCATTCAACATAATAAGCAATATTTATTTATTTTGAAAAAAAGACTACGCGCATTGATGGACATAAAACACTAGATAAAAAAGTAACAGCCTTATTATATTTTATTTTACTATACTTTAATTTTTATTCAAATTGCATAATTTAAAGAATTTAAAAATGCAATCGAGTTGATATGGGCGCAGATCAAAGGTATCTATATTTTTTATTTATATAATATTATGTATATGCATATATTTCTAAAAATAATTACTAAATGTACAAATATTTTCAGGTCATGCAGCTAGGCATAACACAACTCCGCCATTCACGGCAAATAAAATGATGGTTTTATTGGAAGAAGCTTGCGCTCAAGTGACAGCTGACGATTGGCGAAAAGTGGTCGAAAGAACGAAGAAAATTTGCTTACTAGACTGGGATCGAGATGTACAATACGACAATATCATTGACCAACCGTTAATAATAAACGTCACGGATAGCTGCAGTTCAGACTCAGATTTTGAAGATCCGATTGACCCTGTATCAGATTCAGATTGATATAAATAAAATACAAACTCAAAGCATTTGTTTTATTTTTCCAACAAATTATCGATATTTTGTTTATCGATGTGTCCCTTCTTAGTCGATAACAGCTTGACGACGTAACTTTTGCAGCACGTACCATGTACATTTGCATTGAGTTTTTTTCTATTATTTCCGAACATTACGTAATAATTTCTTAATATTCATTTTTATAATTTACAATTGTACACAATTATGAGTTTTTCGACTTTTTAATGGACCTCTAAAGGATTTGATGTGATAGGACGTCAGTACAATGTTAAGCGCTAACGAACTGTCATAGGGATCATCATTCAGCGTGCGGATTATAATGCTTTTTCACATATATTCAAACAAAAATGTAAAAAGCACATTACTAAATCTAAATTCTGTGAATGGGCTACTGTAGGCATATATAAAAGTAGACGAACGCTATTCGATTTATACGCCCAAAAGCAGTACAATTTTGACGGTGGTTTCATTGACTATATTAAAACCTACTCCAAGTTATTCAAAAAAGTATGTAGACAAGCAAAAGCCATTCACATTAAAAGGAAAATACTTGAGGCTCCTAATAAAATGAAGGAAACTTGGAAAGTTATTCACAAAGAGTCTGGTAAATGTAAAATGAGGGATAGTATTACTAAAATTAAATTAGAAAACAGGGATATAACCTCTCCAAAAGATATTGTAAATGCGTTTGAACATTATTTTACTAATATTCCATTGAAACTCACATCCTCTATTAATTCTAACGCTCAAAGTGCCGAGAGTGCCCTTCTTGAGAGTAATATCAGTTCTTCCAAATTTTACTTCAAACATATTGACCCCATTGACATATTAAAAGCATTTAAAAATCTCAAAATGAAAAAGTCTAAAGATTTATTGCTTAGGTAAGAGAGATTCTCTTAGGGAACGATTCAAAAATATTAATATTTTAACTGTAGCTTCCCAATATATATTCGAGAACATACTGTATGTCAGGAAAAATATATCCAATTTTACAAAAGTAAGTGACATTACAGACAGAAATCTGCGCAATAAAAATAAACGGATCCTTCCATGTTATCGGCTCAGCAAAGTTAGTGATTCTTTTAAGGGGGAAGGTATACGCTTTTATAATAAATTGCCTGAACCGGTCCTTGGTATGCCTGACAATAAATTTAAAACCTTTGTTAAGACCACCTTATGTATAAAAGCATACTATAGGATAGATGCTTACCTTAAAGACAAAAATGTCTGGCTTGAGCATGGTGCAGGCCCCTCTTAATGCTACAACCACAGCATAATATTGGAGTAGGCAACCTTTTTTTATCATATTTTAAATTATTTTAACGTTTAACTTGGGTTAAATTTTTATTTTAACTTTTTATTTTATTTTTATATACCTTTATTTATTTTGACACGAGAGAAAAATGTACATTCGTCCATATTTAGTCTTAAGAAATCACTATTTATAATATGACGTCTCGAAAATGCCGCAGTGGAGTTTGTTGCGCTGTTTCTTCTCCACTAGGGCCTAGGAAGCGGTGGTAAATTTAGTTTTAAGCATATTTTGACGTCAATAAGATGTAATTACGTTGCACTATTTTGAAAAAATAAAGAGTTTGACTTTGATCTAATATCATCCATTGTCAATTTTTGCTTATTTGTGTCTATTGTCTTCCGTTTGCTAAGGAGGGAAGTGGAGTTATTACATTTCCAACTCTTCCTATTTACTTCTGATTAATTTCGATGTGGCTTCCAAGACAGTTTAACTTTCCCTGGGACTTCCCAATTATATTACTCGGTGTGTTCGTGGGATAGTAGTGGTAATGGGAGTGGGATTAGTCTCATTATTGTTAATTCTAGAATCTACCTTTATAAATGAAATAAGTAAATCGCTAAATTTGTTGCTAAGCGCATATCCTCTTTATCTCAAGTTTATGGCAACATTTGCCATGTAAACAAGTCTAAACGAGTCTCTTTGCATAAAATTCACAAATTTAAGTTGGAACGTATTAAATCTGTAATAATAGTGGTAAAAGTTTCTTTCTTTCTTTCTTTTTCTTTCTTTCAATCCCATTCCCTACAGAGTGAGGAACATTAACACTGGCGCACCTGTGGCACTGTGAGTAAAATCACTTTTAATATTGTTGAGAAGAGGCGTTGTACTATTTCGAAAATCACACACATACTAAGAAAAGTGAACAACTTTGACGGACCTACATAAGACAATCGTGCACCAGTGTTGCCAAGTTACTGCGTTTTGTTATTGCACCAGTACTACAGAAGTTCAGCCTGCGGTCTAGGGGTGGTTTCACTCCAAAAATGATGTCCAATGGAGAGTTTTACTCGGGCGTCGAGGCGGCTGAGGCATTCGCAGCATAATTTCGCCAGTGTATTCTTAGCAGATACACCTAAACTAAACCCGAATACCTGCCATCCTGTAAGTGAAGGGCGAAACATTCCCCTTCCATCTTTGGTAGCCCAGAATGCAGTGAATGGGATAGCCAGGCTTAGTCCTCGTTGCGCAATTGGTCGTGACAATATGCCTGCCTACATCATTAAGGCTTGCAAAGAAGTCTTGGTGACCCCTCTCTGTCATATTTTCAACCTGGCTCTCCCGTCTGGTGTTTATCCTGGCCAGTGGAAACTATCACGTGTTGCTCCAATTCTCAAAACAAACGACGATCCGTAGAGCATTATAAACCTATTGCCATTCTCTCAACCATTGCAAAGGTTTTCGAGCATATACTCCATACCATCCTTTACAAACAAGTTATCAAATATTAATCCGATGCCCAACACGGTTTTTGGCCTGGTCACTCGGTCAATTCTAACTTAATGGTCCACGTCAACCACGTCTTGAGATGCTTGGACAACCGAGGACAAGTAGATGTGATTTACTTGGATTTCCAAAAGGCATTTGACAAGGTCGATAATGATATCCTTCTGATTAAACTGGGAAATATCGGTTTTTCCCCTGAACTGCTTACCTTTTTCGCCGACTATTTAGGTGATCGTAGACAATTTGTCAGGCATGGAAGTTTTGAATCCAAACGTTTTTTCCACGCGGTCCAGAGTCAGTCAGGGGGTCTTGGTCCGCTCCTATTTCTCATAATGATGAATAATATAGATAGATATGAGAAATTCATCATGGAAGTAGAAGCGGAGGAAGATTGTAGACTCCATCAATGAGATATTGACGCCCTCAGTCAAGCATTATAAATAAATTGCATTTTAACACCACCAAATGTCACGTAATGACCATCAGCCGTCGTTTGCTATTAATTGACTATGAGTACCATCTTTATGATGATGTACTCACTTGAGTTTTTAATGTAAAGGATCTGGGCGTAACTTTTCACCTAAGCCTAACATTTAGTGACCATATATCCGCCCTTGCTAAGGAGTCCTTTAGACGCTTGGGATTTGTGTTGCGGAATGCCCACGACTTCCAGACCTCTCACGTTATTGTGCTTTTATACACCTCCCTGGTCAGGTGTAAGGTGGAGGCCAGCTCCTGTATATGGAGTCCCTATGCAGCAAATCAAATATTGATGCTTGAAAAAGTGCAGAAGACATGCCTACGATTTCTTTTCAAAAAAATGTACCAGTTATATCCCTTCATGTACCACACCAACTATCTACTAGGCGTATTGGGTTTTAACTCACTGGAGGCAAAAAGAGGCCTAGATCAGCTCACAGTTGCATGTAGGTCTCTTCGTGGATTCATCAACTGTCCCGATTTGCATAACATATTCTGCCGTTTATACGTTCCCAACTAATATTCAGCACACCGCGAGAACCGTCGCCATAGACTTTTTGCTCGGCCTCCCTGCCGAACAGTCGCTAGAGCTGAGTCCCCATGTGTCGAACGCTGGATGTAGTTAACGATGTCCTGTCAGCTTACCCTGATTACGATCTTTTTGCTGATGAATGGGAGGACATAAGGCGTGTATGTCTTATATTTTTCGAGAGTAAGTATGCAAGGAAATCTTCCATAGAAATTTAAGATTTAAGATACCTGCTTTATACTATTTTATGTTGTGTTTGTTATACTAGACCGATATTCTTAGCAATCCATGGATTCTCCGTGCGGGTGCCGGATCCATCGCGTTGCTGAGTTGGGAACTCGGGACAGTGCCTGGGACTTGCGATCCAAGTGTAGGTTTAGAAGGGGCCCCTTTTGTTGATGTACATCAACACTCACCTTCACTACCCAAGTTCCCCACCCTGCCTAACCAAATTTGATACGAACCTACTAGTGCCGCTTTAGACATTCGTCCTAGTAATGAGCTTATTGTAGCTCTCGATAGGCCTAGATCTTTAAGTAGGTTATAGAGAGATTTTGCTGGTATACCTCTCGCTCCCACTTCCACTGCATACAAATTAACCACGTAACCGTTTTTGATTAATTCGTTTGTGAGATCATAGTATTTGTTTATCTTTATTGTATGGTCCTTCGGTATATTTGTTTCCCACGGTACAGTAAGTTCCACAAGAACCACGTGTTTTAACCTCTTAGAATATAGGAATATGTCAGGTCTAGATGACGAAACCCCAACATCCTCCGGAATTTTATAGTGCTTTTCATTCGTATCGATTAGGAGAGTCCAATCTGGGGCAGTATCTAAGATTGAATAAGGTTTGTTCCTGGATATTATGGATGAACCTTCAGACACAAAGTTGATATGACGTCTGTTAATAGTCAATCCTTTTTGGGCTCTAGCTACTGCCAGACTCATTGCTTCACGTATGATGATAAGTACCTTATCGTGGCGGCGTGAGTAATGGCCTCTATCGAGAAGCACCCTACATCCTACTAATATGTGTCTAGCCGTCCCTATTGCCTCACCACAAGTATAACATTGTTTTTCTGTGGCCTTCCCCCACCTTACCAGATTACTCTGGTCTGGGAGGGTCATCTGAAAGGCGTTAAGATAGAATTTTAACAGGGCCGGCGACCAGTCATAGATCAAGGTGCGCCACTTTAAGGCCATCAGTATGCAGAACTCTCCCATTGTCAACCATTCATTTTGGATTTCCAAATTCATCGCGTGCACTCGATATTTATCATTTTCGTCTTGTTTTAGAAAGGACTTAAGTATATCCTGGTCCCTTTCTGGCTCTCGTACTCCCAACCCCACTCTGTTCGACTGGGCCCCTATCATAAATCGTTTACGGAATAGGAGTCTAGATTCAAGCTCGGACACGTTATTATCTTTCGGGAGTGCCCTGATTGTTACATCTTGGGATTTACCTAAGATGTGGGCTTTGGTAACTCTAAGGTGTTTATAGAGCTCCGATGGTTTCTTAAGTTTCATCCCAAAATTATTTTGATCCCTAAATAGAGCAGAGGAATCAGCAGAGTGCGCTAGTCCAAACCACGATTTTAGCGATTTTATGACAGTTGCATCTATTTTCGCCAGTAAGGTTTTACCGAATTCATACACCAGAAAAGGCCAAGTCAGACGTGGTGTTAAGTAGTTGTCATATAACCAAGCTTTTTTAATATTGTTTAGTGGTAGCTGATATTTTTTAAGTTATTTAATGTCATGTACCGTTTTCTAAATCTTGAGAATGGCTGTACCGATTTGAATGTTTTATGGTTTATTATGATTATAACAATCATCGAGTCATCAGGACAAGGTCTAATTGAAAGAAAATTTTGGAAAATCGCGAGCTGCTTGTACTAAATAAAATCCTACTAATATAATAAATTTGAAAGTTAGTGAAGAGGTTTGAATGTTTGGATGTTTGTTACTCAATCACACTCACACGGCTGTACGAATCTGGCTGAAATTTGGTACAGAAATCCATTATAGTCTGGAATACTACACTACTATAGTCTGGTACACATGCTACTTTTTATCCCTGGAATAATTTACCATGGGAACGGGAACAGAATTCCACGCGGGTGAAGCCGCGGTTAATAGCTAGTATAATAGAAATGTCACCACGCAATTTAAAGTCAACGTTTTTATTTTTATTTTTATACCGATTTTATAAAAATGACTTATAATCCGTTATGTATGGGATGTATAATTCATACTTTTAGATGTTAAGTCAATTGCGAGTATTAAGGTTTGATAATACCTCTTTTGTCTTACATTATTCATGGTCTTAAAAAGCTCGGTGGCTACACGGTGGCTACCCAGATCACGTCTAAATGTCATTTTAGCATTCTTTAGTTTAACTTACAAATTTTTGTATTTTTGGCTATTTTTGGTTTACGATGTATTATTAACCAATGTCACTTTCTGTACGTGAAAAAAATTTCATTACTACATAATGAGTCTAAAACAAGGGAACAAAATGGAAACCAAGCCTTCCAAAAGAGGTCCTTCTAATATTAATGTACAGGAGTTTGTTTCATCAGAACCTACAGTTTCAGAACTACAACCTGTAAAAGAAGAAACAAGAGCGGACTTTGTTGAAGATACACAAGAGAAAGATGAACCTGAGGATGCGTTTAAGGCTGAAGTACAGAAATTCATTGAGATATCCAAATACTTTTCAAGTCCCCTTCATAAAACTGCGTCGTATATATGCGAAAATCGCCTGGTATCATACCCAAGTATGTCTAGAATAGAATTCAAACGAGGTGGGGTGACGACTGCACACATTAAATTCTGCAATATTACTCTAGATCCGGTGTACTTGAAACTGTTTAAGCTTACTCCTGATCTCGAACAAATTAAGTTTATCAACCTCTCTTTATCAAGATGCAAGCGTATTCCGCCAGGTCTGTCATTCAATCTAGGTTTCGTATATGATGATGTAAATGAAAAGCCGGAATGTAATGCTAAAATGATATTTGTAGCTTCAAGAAAAACCACCACTCCTTGCTACCACATCTGTGATGTGGATTTAGATATCGAACCTATGAAGGTTCGCTTAGTATCATAGCTGTGGAGTGGCTAAATAAATTGTTCTTTTCCTTTAATTTTATAACTGTTCATGTTTTATTACGTATAAGATGATAATTATTAATCAAAGTTATTGAAGGGCTTAAAAAGGTTTTCGTATAGACTATAATTTTCAATAAAGGATGTAAATCATTTCACTACTTATTCATTATATCTACTAATGGACAAATGTGTTTAAAATCTCACTTTTTGATTTTTAATCAATAGAAAATCCTAAAACGTTTAATACAAAATACCCTCACCAAAATTGTGTGTCCTTGAATGACTAAGTATCGCTACAGGCGTCCCTACCGATTTGCTTTGGTTGACTTGGATTTGTCAAAATTTCAGCAAATTCAATCCAAGAAATTTCATGCGTCTACACTGGCTAATAAATAATTGAGCATATCATGTATTTCCTATTTACATATTGATGGTTAGAAGGCGAATGTGTAAAAACAGAATTGACTGTTCAAAGGAAAAAGGTTCCAAACGACATTAGAAAGACTTTACTGAAAAGTGATTTTCTTGTCACTTACACCCTTTTGTCTTTCAATTTAATCGTCAGTATATATTTTGTTCGGACGTCCATCACCCAGTGCTATAGAGTTAGACCCTACAAGATATGTATTTAGATTGTTATTCGCTATTGCGGGTAGTATTGCGTACAATAGAAAAGGACGTAGCATATGAGATGCATATTAGCTGTGTGCGACGCGAGAAAACGCGAGAAAAAGCAAATAATAATAAAAATAAAAAAAACTTTTTAAAAACCACGTTTTCCTTCCGAACTAACAAGAAGAAAATAAATTTCTCACCAACACTAAAAAACGTGGGGCGGGCGCTTTGAAGTTTTTAAATGATTGAATATCTAAGGAAAACGATACATTAGAGGATTAAAGCGCCCGCCCCACGTTTTTTAGTGTTGGTGAGAAATTTATTTTCTTCTTGTTAGTTCGGAAGGAAAACGTGGTTTTTAAAAAGTTTCTTTTATTTATTTATTTCTATCTTTTAAATTTTTTTTCTGATGATTAAATATGAAAATGTAAGGTGTTTGGTTTCACGAAGTGAAACTAAGAAAAACGTGGTAATAAATATCTCTGTCAGTTCCAATAAGAGATTTTCTGTTAGTTTTTGATTTTCTGTACTGGGTGGTGACCTGAACGGTCATGTGGGTGATGGGTTTGAGGAATTTAAGCGTGTTCATGGTGGGTTTGGGTACGGTAATTGCAACTCGGAGGGTGAGTACATCCTCAGAACGTGTGCAGCTGCCGACCTAGCTATCGTGAACACGTATTTCAAAAAGAAACTCGAGCATCTTATCACCTGCTCAGATGGATGTTCTAGTCATTAGGAGATACATCATCAGTAAAATGGCCAACTGAAAGGTTATTCGCGGAGATAGTCTCACTGGACAACATCGTCTCCTTGTCATAGATCTCTGCGTGAAGCCCAAAGACAAACGCGTTGAACGCTGTCAGCGCCCAATCAAGTGGTGGCTGCTTGATGAAGCCATATCCCAGAGATTCACCTCAGCTATCGGCGGCAAGTGGGTTGATGCTGTAGGTGAACATGTTCAGAACTCCTGGGATAAGATTCAGGCAGCAATTCTTGAATCGGCGAGGGTAGTACTCGGCATGTAAAAGGCGAGGCGCTTGAAAACGGCGTTCTAAAGCTTGGTATTGTGGCGAAGACTGGGTACTTGGCGTTGATCTCAACAGATCCCACACCCATCTGCATAGGCGATGACTCTGTCGAGCGCACGGGCCAAGTTAAGTACTTGGGATCTGTACTTCACGCGACTGGTGGCATCGATTGCGACGTCCAGGCACTGATCGCCGCTGCATGGATCAAGTGGCTTGAGATGACTGGTGTCATCTGTGACCCCAACATACCGGTTAAGTTGAAGGAGCAGGTCTATAAAACAATCATTAGGCCTGTCCTTTTACACAGCTGTGAAGCGTGGCCATTGCTAGAGCGAAATAAGCAGGAGCTGCGTGTCACGGAGATGAATATACTGCGATAGATGGATGTGGGAGTCATGCATAAAGATCGCGTGAGGAACTCATGCATCCGCGGCAGCCTCCGTGTCCGTGACATTGCAGATAAAATGCAGGAGCGTCGCCTTCGCTGGAGTGGCTACGTTTTGCGTCAACCATCTGACTACTTGGGTAGCAAATGTCTGACCATGGCACTTCGGCCGGGCCCCGGTAGGAGGGGGAGACCGAAGAATTGCTGGTTTGACGTCGTAAGAGATGATTTGCGTGCCAATGGTCTCACTACGATGGATGCCCAAGATCGTGCGAAGTGGAGAAGGAAAAGCAGGAAAGCGGACCCTAGGCTCCGAGGTACAGGCCTCGGACGCAATCGGGTCACAACGCTGAGACGATGATGACTAATTGAGATAAGCTCTTCAATTTGAGTTTTTGTCCACCAAAATTGCTTGAGTTGGAGGGAAGCATTGGATTTTCATTTCCGTTTGCAAACTATGAGTATGTGTTACATTCCGGAGAAGGATTATGTATACAGCAAATGGGTACAACGTGACTGCGTCAACATAGATCCGATATTAAGCGATATATTAGTTCAACTCGAACGAAGTTTAGTTGTTGATGCGGTTTTATAACAATCAATGTAGGTGGTAGAGTCAAGCAACAGTCATTTTGGCCGTTGCATGAATGGGCCGACTCGGCCGGGGAAGCACCACCCTCACACAGAATATCGACGCCAAGTAACAGTATTTGAACTGTTGCGTTCTGTTTGGTGAGTGAGAGTGCCGGAGCCCAAACTCCTTTCCAATCCCCTTCCAAACTCCTTTCCCATCCCCTCCCAAACTCCTTTCCCATCCCCTTTCCTTTACAGGGTCGGCAGCGCGAGTGTGACGCCACTGGTGTTGTACACGTCCATAGGCCGCGGTAACCGCTTCCCATCAGGTGGGCCGTCTGCTTGTCTGCCAAAAAAAAAAAACTGTCCTCGTCTTTTACTTTTCAGTGTTCAATAGATTAGCTACACCAAAAAGATAGATAAAGTCCAAATTCATGTGATTTTACCAGCAAAGCATTATAACAGTGAAAACTTGTAAAAGTAACTTACTTCCCATTTTCTCAGTGGAATGAGCTCAAGATAAAAAAAAAAGAAGTACTGAACCGTTTCACTTTTGGTTTTCATCCTTTCAAACCGTGATTGATAGCGCTCTCGATGTAATTTTTACCCGACTGCCTCATCTTTCAAACCGTTGTACGGATTTTGGTGAATGAAGCCTCAAATGAAATTGAATCGTCTACCGAGTATCATAGGGCACATAAAATGTGAACCAAAGCTGGTGGTGAAAAAATGCGGTGGATTTTTGACGCCAACATGTATGTTATCAAAAAATATTTTTACCCAAACTTATCAAGTAACTAAAGGGTGAAAATGAAGAGCATTAAAAGGTAATAAATACATATACTTCTTATGTTTTATTATAATTTGAAATGAGGAATGCTAAATTAAAGCGTTTACGGAGCTTACTATAAGCGGATCCTCTGTAATTTGTCCAGTTTTCGTTTGTGTTGTGATTGCAAGATTCATTTCTCGTGTATGCTTAAAACTAAATGTTTTTTTTTGTATAATATGTACGTATTTAAAAAAAAAATACTCGACTGCTGCTAAAAAGACCGAAACAAATTTGATAGCTGGCTTTCGTGACCCTGGGCCATCTCCGGTTTCGAGATGGCCCCCTCGGGTTTGGAAACCACGGTGTCCCCGTCTTGCCCCGGTTTGGGGGAGGGGCGCTAGTCGCCCCACCGTCTCGGCCTGCTTCTGCTGGGGTGACAGGCGGCCTTACCTGCCACCCCCAGGCCTGCGCTCATGGAGGACGGAGGTCGTTAAGCGACCTCCGGCGTCTGAGTCGAGCAGGCCGTACCTTTGTTTTTTTTTTTCGTGCGGAAATCCCTTCGGATACCCCCCCGCCGGCCAGCGGGGGCGGTTATGTCGGGCTTGAACCAACTAAAACCGCACGCCGTCTCGGGTCTTAAGACGCCGGGGTGTAAGGTTGCCCATAGAGCATATCCCTCGCACCCCGAGCGATAGGCCGTACCATTTTTTTTTCGTGCGGAAATCCCTTCGGATACCCCCCTGCCGGCCAGCGGGGGCGGTTATGTCGGGCTTGAACCGACTAAAACCGCACGCCGTCTCGGGTCTTAAGACGCCGGGGTGTAAGGTTGCCCATAGAGCATATCCCTCGCACCCGACCGACAGGCCGTACCTTTTTTTTTTTTTTTTATCGTGCGGAAATCCCTTCGGATACCCCCCCGCGTGCCAGCGGGGGCGGTTATGTCGGGCTTGAACCGACTAAAACCGCACGCCGTCTCGGGTCTACAGACGCCGGGGTGTAAGGTTGCCCATAGAGCATATCCCTCGCACCCCGACTGACCCTGGGCCATCTCCGGTTTCGAGATGGCCCCCTCGGGTTTGGGAACCACGGTGTCCCCGTCTTGCCCCGGTTTGGGGGAGGGGCGCTAGTCGCCCCACCGTCCCGGCCTGCTTCTGCTGGGGTGACAGGTGGCCTCACCCGCCACCCCCAGGCCTGCGCTCATGGAGGACGGAGGTCGTTAAGCGACCTCCGGCGCCTGAGTTGCCTGCGACGCGCGGCGAGCAAGTTGCGGGCTCGGCGGACCGGGAGAGTTCTAAGTCTCTCCCGGGCGCGCTCCGCCACCTCCTTCGCGAGCATTACATGCTCGCAGAAGGAGGCGGCGGCGGCCCACGCGCTCGCGCTCCGCACCATTGCCGCAATCATGCTGCCGAGCGAGAGGACTCCCACCCCGATGGCTGCCACGAGGTCACGCCTCGGCGCCTCCCACGCCGGGCAGTCCGCCAGCGTGTGCAGCCCTGAGTCCTCGCTCGCGTCGCAGTGATGACACTCAGGCGTTGGCTCCTTCCTGATCCGATGCAGGTGGTCCCCGAAGCACCCCTTCCCTGAGATCACCTGCGTCAGTCGGTAGGAGAGGCTTCCGTGTCGCCTCTCCAGCCAATCCTCCATGATGGGCCTTACCGCCGCTATTGCGGCGTGCCCTCGACAGGCCGTACCTGAGACCTGATTTGCAAATAAAATAATTAGCAGCAGTTGGGTTATTTAATCTTTTAATTACTTATTTTTTGTCATGACCATGGCTGCTGAAAAGCAACCGAAATGTCGGGTTTAATGTAAATAAGAGAATATCATCAAATAAATCGCGATAGAATCCGTTAAAAATAGTTTTATAATATTTTTACTGACTACCATGTTCATTGAATTAAATAATAGATGCAAATATATGAAGCATTGACATTGACTTCACATTATATTACGTAAATATAACACTTTGAAATGAAAGTATTCAAAGTCTTCACAGACACTGTTAACCTGTACGTGACTGCTTAGAAATTACTAGGAAAAAACTAATACCTACTCAATCGCTGTTTAATACCGGGGTTTATATGTTTTTGTTAAGCAGTTAATCAATTATGTGCTATCTATACAGAATAAACGATTTTTGACTCTTCAAAGTCAGAGTCAAAAATCGTTTCTTCCGATCATCTGTCGTTACTGACATCTAGCTCTATGTGAAGCCATCCCCACCTACATACTGTAAACGGGTGTAGATCGTCTACACAACGTTCATCGTATCTTTCCCTTAGTCAAGTGCTGGCTGTGCCCTCTCGGGAAGAAAATGTAATAGTAGTTAGTATTTTGTCGCCGTCATCACGCGACCAATCCATTACAAGTAAAAAATATTTATGATTTATTATGTTTTCTTGAATTCCTACACACTAAATTATAATTACTTATGAGCCTAAAAATAATTGAGTGTATGGGGCCCCACCAAGATCTCCGGGACCAAAACCAACGTAACCTGCAAGCAACGGGTAAACCTTCTCAGCATTCGAGGCCTACACTTCGCATAATCTTGGGCATCCATTATAGTGAGACCACTGGTACGCATGTCATTCCTTATGACATCGAACCAGCATTCGCCCTCCTCCTCATAATTTTTTCATACGGAAACCCCCCCGGAACCCTCCACCGGCTAGCAGGGGCGGTTATGTTGGATTCGAACCGGCTAAAACCACACGCCGTCTCGCGGCTTCAGACGCCGGGGTGTAGGGCGGCCAATAAGGCATTTCCCTCGGACCCCGACCGACCCAGGGCCAACTCCGGTTTCGAGATGACTCCCTCGAGTTTGGGAACCACGGTCCCCGTCTTGCTCCCAGAAAGAGGACCTCCGAAGCCTGGGTCGCCTCCGCGCCTCGCGGGCTCTGCGGATCTTATGAGACCTGAGTCTTTCCCGGACCCGTTCCGCCGCCTCCTTCTCGAGCATTACTTGCTCGCAGAAGGATGCGGTGGCAGCCCACGTGCTACGTAAGACGCTGAGTGAGAGGACTCCCCCTCCTACCCCGGGCTTCAAAGTGTAAGCATTAAATGCCGCTGGGATTGGAGTCGGATGAAGAATAAGAAATTAGAAATAATGAATATCAAAACTGAATATTTTAATAAAAAGATTATAAATATGACCATTGAATAAAGCATTATTAAATATGGAACACAAGAGAGACGATCAGTGAGCAACCCTATACGTGCTTTTTAGGGTTCCGTTGCCAAATGGCAAAAAACGGAACACTTATAGATTCGTCATGTCTGTCTGTCTGTCCGTCCGTATGTCACAGCCACTTTTTTCCTAAACTATAAGATCTATGCTGTTGAAACTTGGTAAATAGATTTTCATACAAAAATTGAAAAAAAAAACAATAAAATTTTGGGGTCCCCAATACTTAGAACTAAAACTCAAAAAAAATTTTTTCATCAAACCCATACGTGTGTGGTCTATGGATAGGTCTTCAAAAATGATATTGAGGTTTCTAATATAATTTTTTTCTAAACTGAATAGTTTGCGCGAGAGACACTTCAAAAGTGGTAAAATAAGAGAATGATAAAACTAAAACAAATATATGATGTACATTACCATGTAAACTTCCAACGATAATTGGTTTAAACGAGATCTAGTAAGTAGTTTTTTTTAATACGTCATAAATCGTAAAATGAACTCAAATATAAATATAAAAAAAACATTATTATGTTCTTTGCTGCTACGGAACCCTTAATGGGCGAGTCCGACTCGCACTTGGCCGCTTTTTTTTAATCCTACGTAGCAAGCGACCATAGTTCTGTGATTGATTTCAAGCACGCTGCCAAGCCCAAATACCACTTATTTATCGATACTGTCGTTAGGTTAACCACATTAATATAACAAATGAATAATAAAACAATTTCAATCAAGGAACAGTCTGTTTATAGACTATTGTCTGAACTTTAGTCCAGACAATAAACTCATTTTAATTCGTTTCAATAAATTAATGAACGCTGAAATTGTTGTAAAGTGATAATCTGTGTATTACAAGTTAACGACAGTGATGGGTGGGTTTATGAGCTGGTTCCATCATCGTCGACTAGAAGTAAAATGTTATACAAAGAATAAATTAGTTACATTCGGTTAATTCAAATTTGGAGTCCGGGCTCTGCCCTCACACTTGTTCTCCTCCTCCTCATCATTTACTTATTTGGTTTATCTCTGCTTTTACAGAAGCTACTGCCGCCTGACTACCTCAAGCTCGAAAGTCTAGCAGAGCCTTCAATCACATCACACTAAATAGTGACGTGATTGGTTATAATTTTCAACAGAGAATAAGCCTAAAAGAAAATTTTGTACTTTCCACTTGTACCGTCGTGTGAACCCCTTGAGGGCTCTATGAACACTAACTATTACACTTGGACCCGCTGGGGTTTCCATGAACACCAACTATTACATTTGGTCCATGAACACTGTTACATTTGGATCCCCTTGGTTGTTCATGGATATTCAGTGTTACTCTTACTCATATTATGTTAAAAGATTGATTTAAATCGCTACGTACCCTATTTCAAACAAAAATCTGCATTAAAATCGGTACACAACACAAATATTGTTATACATTGGAATAAAACTATTTTTAACGGGTTCTATCCCTATTTATTTGATGTTATTCTATTATTTACACTGAACCCGACGTTTCAATTGCTTTTCAGCAGTTACATTGGTGTCGAAAATATCACCGAAATATCGAAAACCGGCGGGTGGAGGCAATGTGCCATTTATAGATTACTAACTTTTACCCGCGGCTCCGCCCGCGTAGATGTCGGTTATCGCGACAAAACATAGCCTATGTCCTTTCTCAAGGTCTAATCTACCCCTGTACCAAATTTCAGCAAAATCGGTTCAGTGGTTTAGGCATGAAAGCGTAACAAACAAACTTACATTCGCATTTATAATAGTAGGGATTAAAACGTCAAAATCGTGCAAAGGGCTTGCGTCATTGGTGGATGTTTTATTGTTTTTTGTTTGGTTAGTTATGCGTGTGTTTGTTTAAGATTTTTGGAACTTACTGTAGTTTTTTTATCGTGCGGAAATCCGGGGGTGGTTATGTCGGACTCAAACCGACTAAATCTCACGCCGTGGTCTCATATACTGGGGTCTAAGGGGGCCCAATAAGGCAATTCCCTCGCACCCCGGCTGGCTTTGGGAATCTACGGCTTTGAGATAGCGCCTCGGGTGTGGGACCACGGTGTCCCCATTTTGCCCCGGAGAGGGGAAGCGCGTGCCGCACCACCCACCGCCCCGGCATGCTTCTGCTAGGGTGGCAGGCGGCCTCATCTGCCTTGTATTTTTGTAAAATATTTTCTCAGCGGGAATTAAATATTTCGATTTGCATAACAACGCTAGTTCTGAGCGACAACTAGAAGTTGATGACGCGTTGTATCGTCAGTCGTCAGGTAGGTACGCATGTATATAGAGTGTTGCGCACTAGTAACGATAAATAGTCTGTAACAAGACACGCTGAGTGTCGATTGGGAATAGGACATTGCTTTGACCGTGCCGAGCCCGAGAGTGGGAGGTGATATAATACAAGAGGTAGGGATATTACATATGATTACTTAATATAATATATTTAAAAAAAATCAGCATATCAATTTAAAAATAAATAAAATAATATTTAATTATTAAAAATACAGTGCATTTAGATAATTTTATTGTTCTGGATATTGATTTAAATGTAAACTACGGATATTCAAAGGGATATCATCAGTAAGTATTCCTTATAATTTATTTATCTATCATTTTGAAATAATTATTATTTGTTATTATAGAGTGTTCATAAAGGTAATTTTACTGGCGATGGTGTAAAATTTGAGCTTTTGCTTAAACCTGAAGTTCAATTTAAATTTTTTGCGTATATCTTGATATAAATAATTGAAATTAAGTGATATACCTACACAAGAAAATATTGAGCATAAAAGAATAAATATCATAATAAATATTCGATGGCAATAGGCTTACTCTGTATTATATGAGACCACAAACAGTTAATTATAAAGATATACACCTCTGTTTAGTTCTTTCAGAATATACAGGGCCAGTAAATAAAAATATGGAATAATCAATGACCCTATCTTAGTTCACTTCTTGGTTCATCCTAATTTGCATCAGACTATATAGTACAGCCAATAACAAAAGCCGCTTGACAATTACAAGTTTCCGTTGCGCTTTAACAGGAAATTTCCACCACATACTAAGTAGATCAGTTGTATATTAAAAAAGTTAAATAATCATTAGATAAAGTAAGCTTTTCATTTATTTGCGTGTACGGGCAGTTAAAAAACTCATATTCATAAAGATTTCGTTGCTGACTGTAGGTACAAAATTAATTATTTATTTTCTTATTAATTAATTTTTATTATTTGTATATATATATAACAGAACCGAAAAAAAATACACAAATTCTGTTCTGTGATATAATATATATTCGTAATAATAAGTTCGGCACTTACTACTAACACTGCGTAATATTTACCTGTGATAGAACTGTAGTTCATGTTGAATGAATACGTAAGCATATCAGACATAGCATGCAAAGTTTGCATTTGTTGCGATTGCATTCATTGGTACCTCTCAAATAACAAGCCATTTAAGTGATCACCTCGTTATTGCAAGTACGACTAGTGAATAATATATTGTCTTCGTTCAAACGTAGATGGCTCGATACTTTTACTAAAGAAAGATACCGGTCAATCAGTGCCGATTTTGCTGTTACAAAACTCTCTAAACTAGACTCATCATCATCATCTTAGCGTGGTTCCCGGCGGCATCCGAGGCTTACACTTTGGAGCCCGGGGTCCACTTACTCCCTCTCCTCTTCTTGGTTTGGCCTTTACGACTTTTTTGGGAGCGACTGCCTCTTAACTCCCAACCCCGAAAACACAGCCGGCGCCAGAGCCTCGCCGAGCCACCAAAGATGTTGGCTTGGACCCCAAAGATCTTGTTAGGGCCCCAGAAACACCCTAGACTAAACTAGACCAACAATAGCTAAAATATTATTTGATTCACTTAAAACAACGTAATTCACTTTATATTTAATAGTCTAAGATTAATCCGATGTTAAATTTATTTAGTAAGATGCGTAACAAAATCGGAATCATCGTATGCTCAAGTAATCTCGAGCGGCGGTGTTATGGCTACGGAGTCAGGTTTGCAATTCAGAGTATGTGAGTTTAAATAACCGAATACTTGTAACAGAAGCATTTATTTAGCTTATAGATATTACAAGAGCCCGCCTCGATCTTCACCTTTCAAGATTCTTGATGAAATTAAAATTAAATATTAATACTCAGCGTATTAATCGGGTCGCGAAACACCCTTCACCTATCACGATGATACAGCTATATTTGTTTTCGTATTAGGTTTCATCGCGATACGTGCAGACGAGAGTCGGTTGGAAGGTTGGTCGGTCGGTCTGAAGTGACTCTAAAATCATCATTATTGCTTCACGTACGTGAAGTATGGCCGTCGCTAGAGCGACACAAGTGACTATGGGAGCTGAGTCCCACGGAGATGAATTTGCTGCAGTGGATGTGCAGAGTCACGTGTAGTGATCGTAAGGAACTCCACAGTGTCTGTGACAGCTTGCATGTTCATACGTCACAGATAAATTGTAGGAGAATCACCTTCGTAGGTGCGGTCACATTTAAAATAGAAGCCCTGGTTACTCAGGGCTCCGGCCTATGGCCCCGCTTCAGCGCCTCCTTGCGCCATTGGTACAACGACGCAAGGGCTTTCACTTTCACAAGTCCCATGGAGGCTAGGAGACATGCCGCCTCGACTGAGATCATGCGATACCCCTGATGACTTTGACAGCCATCGCTTTTAAAGGGCTGTTTAGAACAGCCACGTTGGGGTCCGCCAGAGTCTCCGCCCACACGGGGGCCCCATACAGGGCCATGCTTCGCATGATCCCCAGGTACATTCTCCTAGTGGGGGCGTTGGGTCCCTTAACGTTGGGCATCAGCCGCGATAGCGCGGCCGCAGCTCTCCTCAGTTTCGGGACCAGACTTCGGAGATGTGGTCCAAAGTCCCATCGGCTGTCGAGTACCCAAGATATTTCATCGTGGGCTCGATGCCGATGGTTACGCTCCCTACGGTTATGCTGGTTCCCGCAGGTGGCCCCCTCCGAGGCCCGTGAAAACACATAGCCTCGGATTTGTGGAGAGCCACCTCAAGTCCCAGCCGCCGTATTCGACCCACGACTTGAGCAACCCCTGCCGAGGCCTTTAGTGCCGCGCTTCGGTGCGTTGCTCCCCGCGCCATAACGAGGGTGCCGTCAGCATAACATGTTATGCTGACGCCCTCGAGCAACGAACAGCGCAGCACCCAATCGTATCCGATGTTCCACAGGACCCTAACCAGCTCGGGTAACCCAAAGTAAGCTTAGTTTAAATAGCTTGTGTTATGGATTCCAGAATGCAGATAAACATACTTATATACTTTTTTTTGTAAATACATACATATTATACATATAAACACCCAGACCAATGCAAATAGACATTTTCATGCATACAAATGTTTGCACTAAGCGGGAATGGAACTCGCGCCCCCTGTCGTAGCAATCGAATGCTACGCTACGCCACAGAGGCCGGCAACCATCTGTCCACTCGTACATGCGTAACACAATGACTAGCCATGCCACTACTGCCGGGTTCTAGTAGGAGGGGTAGACCCAAAAAATGCTGACTTATCGTAAAAGATGACATGTGGTCAACGGTTTCACTGCCAGGGATGCCAAAGACCATGTGAAGTGGAGGAGTAAATTAGAAGCCGGCAAGCGGACACTGGGCTCCGAGGTGGATGCCTCAAATGCAAACAAGACTCAACGCTGAAATGATGATGATAATGTTGATGTGGTCCTATATGTTCTCTTTTTCTGATCTATATCTTTAGAAAAAGTAAGCATACTAATTGCTTAAAAATTTCATTGAATTAATGTGACGGAGTAATAAAAAAACAATGTCTAAAAACGATTGTAAATTCATTGAAATCATTCATTATTTCCGTAGTTCGCAAAAATTACGGGAGATGGCTCTAGGGTAGCGCCGAGACGTATATAATATATCGGAGAATTTTGAATATCTGGGACGTGTCTAGGTAGCTTAGTTGGTCAGAACTTTTCCCCCTGTAAGGGACTGGTAGCGGGTTCAAGTCCCGTCCTAGATGTTCTTTTTTCCGATCTAAATTTATATATGATACAAAAGTTTAAAAATATCACGAAATTCGAGTTTCTTATAAAATACGTCGTCTCACACGCGCGTTGCTGTCAGTTGAAAGGAAAGGGGTGGCCAAAGAGGAAAATGGGCAATAGGAAAAGAAGGGAGATATAATAATCCAGTACTCGCACATACTGTCCATATGCATGCTACTACTACTTAGTGTGTAGTACCATATATTATGTCAATCTCAAGTAAGTTAATGGTATATTTTAAGTTCAACAACCAGTAAAACCGGCCATATATTCTAGGTTTACGTTTATGATAAACTAGCTGTTGCCCTCGGCTCCGTCCACGTGAAATTCTGATCCCAGGTCCAATTCCCATTATAATGTGTATTATTGTAGACTATGATCTATCCCTATACAAAATTTCAGCCAAATTCGTTCGGCCGTTTTTGCGTGAAAGAGTAACAAACATCCAAATATGCCTACTTACAAACTTTCGTGTATATAATATTAGTATAATTATTTTTCTTTGTAAAATATGTAAAAGTGAAGAAGCACTTACAATAAATTAATCTTTATTCATATTCAGACAAGTTCAGGTTCAGACAATCAGTGTCTTAAAATATGACTTCAGTAACAACTTATTTATTAAAAAAAATATAATTTATTGATTGAATATTCTGTATAACAATGGTTTAACCACATTGATAACAATATTATTCCCACCAAAGAGGTGCGGAACGCACCAAGCGTCAACATCCTTTTTTTTTCGTGCGTAGATCCCCTCGGATACCCGCCCGCCGGCCAGCGGGGGAGGTTTTGTCGTGGCAAGTGATCAGTGGCTTGAATGAACCGACTACGCACGTCGTCGTCTCGGGTCTTCAGACGCCGGGGTGTAAGGTTGCCCATAAGGCATTTCCTTCGCACCCCGACTGACCCTGAGCCATCTCCAGTTTCAAGATGGCCCCCTCGGGTTTGGAAACCACTGTGTCCCCAACTTGCCCCGGAAAGGGGGGGGGGAGAAACGTCAACACCCTGGCGCCATCCCATCTTAACAAGCACGGTGGGTTGCGCATGCAGCGTTACTGCTACATCTGCAGACTCTCAAACGGCGCAAATATACTAATTTAATCAATAATTATAAATTTGAGCCGTTTGGAGTCAAAACAAGCAAAACAAAAAAAGTCCTCACGCGCTTCGTTTTGATGGGCCGCGTCCCCATTGGTACACTCGCTACCGTCAGGATGCTGCGCGGGTGTTGCCCGCGTCACAACTGCCATTAAACGCGGTAATACCACCAGCCTTCTGGGTACGGTCCTAGTAGACATCGATGGTGAGGAATTTTTCGACGCCCAAGCTTAGTCTCTCCCCCTTTTTTAATTTTAATTTTCCTTAATCTAGTTTTGTGTATAATTTATAATAAGCTGTACTTGAAGGTCCAAAATATAATTATTGAGACTATACTGTATTATATATTTAATAAATATACAGAACCTGGACCGTTTTTTTAATTAAACATAGCTAAATCGATTTATCGCGCTGGAAACCCTCAGCGTACTAAATTTCATGAAAATCGTTGGAGCAGTTTTCTTGTTTCCGATTATATATATATATATATATATATATATCTGTATAAACAAGAATAACTCGTTTAAATGTGTTAGATAATAATGACAGAAAAACGACTGCCCATGTATTATGGATTACGAAAGTTTTAAATGATTTCATAGAAATGTATTTGTAAAATGTTAAAATAAACTTTCATTTCAATTCAATTCAGCAGTCGGTCTAAGCTATATAAGCGAAGACCTTCTGACTCTATGCAATAGTAACATCAGACCTAAAGTACATTCCAAAGAAATGAAGAGAAGTAAGAGCCGTTTTCATTCCGAAACCTGGTGAGGCTTCTACGTATCAAGAGCCCAAAGCTTTTAGATGCTTTCTATTCTGGGAAGAAATAGCTGAAAGATCACGGGTGCAGAGATCATCGAGTATGAATTAGTTTGTTTTTTTACGCCACCCAACTAACATACGGAATATACACCAATAGACGAAACTCTTTAATGGAAGCATGAGGCGTACCATAGTAGTAATAACAGAACATATATGATTGGAGTGAAAATCTATCCTAACGGCCGTAGTCAGCAAAAAAACCAGCTTCCACCTGCTCTCTTAGTGGTTCAGTAGTCATTAGACTTTCCCGTGAGAGTTTCCCGAAACCTAAAAGGTACATCCTTATATTTCAAACTTTAACATGCACCGCCTCCACATCGAAGGACGTAAAGGCATTACTCAAAGTAGTATCTTTTAGAGTTTAGAGCATATCTGGCGGTGGTTGAATGTTCATATACTATAACTATAGGTAGGTACCATCAATGTAAAGATGTAGTCGTTACTACAATCGCCATCAGAAGTAGCTGACCACTAACCACTATACAAACGATATTTACAATGAAATAAATCAATAAATAAATTGAGGTGTTATTTATTTTTGTAATCGAAAGAGGACAATTATAATATTTTATCTACACTCAAATCGAAAAATACAAATCACGAATTCAAAGACGATTCTATACATACGCACTTTATAAACGCATATACATAAAATTAAAAATTAAACTTATTATAGTACCGCCAACTGTATCATAAAACTCATTACAATACCGCTATCTTTTTTTATTCATTAAACTAGCCTATGGTTTTAGGCTGAATATGGAAAAAAGGCGCACGCATGCGCAGTTCGAACTGTAAAAAAAATGGCGCACGCTAAATTACTTCCTTGTAACCTACCTACTTTGTTTAATTTCAATTTTTCCTATGAGTGAAGATAAAGTAGTGTATGAAACTGCATATAACCTAGGTATTAAAACACTCGAGTCAACCTATTATCGCGATAAACAGACTCTCGTGATTTAATACTCCTTCTTATATGACAGTTGCATAAACTACTATTTCAATTTGTGTTTGTTATTTTATGGAAAGTTGGAATGTGTTACGCTAATACCGGTCGCAATTGTACAGTTAAATTTTTTGTTACAGGTACAAAAACATTTCAAAATGAGCTATACGACTGCAGAAAACGTGGTATCGAGCTATACCTGGGCAGCCACAAACCTCTTTTACGTACTGGTCGTACCAGCAGTGGTCCTCTGGTACGCTTACTGGCGCATGTCCAGGAGGCATATGTACGAACTTGCCGCGAAGCTTAGTGGTCCTCCTGGCTTGCCTCTTCTTGGCAACGCTCTGGAATTCACTGGTGGATCTCATGGTAGAGTATTATTTTGTAGTTTGTACATTCCCATTGTACTAGCACCATATCCTCCAGCATGATTCTTCACAATTCTACGCTGGATTGCTGCGGCTTCTCAGTTCGTAGATGTGATTCATCAAATTCTCCAACTCTTAAAATAAGCTTTTTTTAGTTTTTCTTATTATCTATTCTTATTTATGATTACTATCTACTCGTCCTTGCTTCGCACGAGAAAAATTTGGATCCAAACTTATAATCCGATAACGGCACCATCTGCCGGGTTTAACATAACATAACTTCACGCCAGTATCCCCGAAGGGGTAGGCAGAGGTGTATTACACATCCACGTTTAATTGTGATTTAAAAAAATACCTAGAAGCAAACACAAAAAACTGGTATGTGGCTTCAGGCTCTTCCGTCGCCTAACATTTGCACTATGTTCGACGACACGAAATTCAGAATTGTAGCTTACCTTTGTCACAAAAAGCATCCAACTCTTTGTCTCTCTTCTCATCGCTGTCACTGTGAAGAAGTAGTCGACAGCCTTGGACAACATGGCTTATCATGCGGCAGGAGCGCAGGACGCATGTTACGTCATGCACACCTTAATGATATTATCCGTCATGCTCTGTCACCGCCGGTGTTTCAGCCGTGCTTGTCCCTGTTGGTTTGATGCGCGACGATGGCAAGAGAGCGGACGATATGTCTTTGGTGCCTCGGAAGATGGGTAGGCATTTGGTGTGGGACGCAACTTGCGTCGAGGCCCTTGCGCCTTGCCATCTTCCAAGTACGACGGGCTGCGCTTGTGCTGCTGCGGTATCTACAGAGACCCTCAAATGGCGCAAATATAATAATATTATCAGTAATTACATTTTTGAGCCGTTAGGGATTGAAACACCAGGTTCGTGGGGTCCGAGCACACGGTCCCTTTATAGAAAAATCGCAAAGTGACTAGTCGACGCTTCGCGTGACCAAAGAGTTGGCCTCTTTTTTGCGCAAAGAATTAACATTGCCATCCAAGGGGGAAATGTTGCCAGCCTTTTGGGTACGTTACCAGTCGACATCGATGGGGTGGAAATCTTTGACGCCCAAACTTTTTACTTCAGTTTTAACTGCACATATTCCCTCTCCCTTTTGTGTAAATATTTAAGTCTGCAATGTTCTTTAGAAAATTAATTTGAATTGCTTTAATATTACAACCATGAAGGAATAATAACGTATTTAAATATGTATAAGTATAAAGAAAACTGGATGCAGTTCCGTGTACTTGTTGAGCTAGGTTTTCTGTATGCTTTAATATTAAATTTCATACTTCTTCCTTCAAAATTGACGAACTGCCCATTTAACCCCCAATATCTCTATTTTTGGGATCAAATTTGAAAAACGATGATACTAACTGTGTACTTTTATTTATTTCTTACCAGAAGCACAAGGCAGTTTCTTTTCTCATAATAATGACCTACTTTCATATAACCGATCTTTCGTTTTTTTAGACCCTTAGCGATTTAATTTCTGTGAATCCTTCTTTAGTTACAAAGTGTGATAGTAAGCATCGTGCTACAAAATCGCATCAATAGCCAAAATTTACAAGTTTATAGCCTCAGCGATTAAGGCTCCGCGTTGATGAATCAGTCAGTCGCTTAGTTAGGATGAGTCATTATATATGTACCTACAGATGAAGTAAATATTAAGTTTTATAAATTTTACATAATAATAACTCCAATATCCAATATTCCGCGTAGATACAAGTTAATTTTTAAAATTGTATTTATATTTCCATTTAATTTATATTATACTTTATTATAATAGGCTCTATTATAAATAATAGGCTTTAATATAATTAGTTATATTCTCTTTTTAACCGTTGTTTCCTTTTTCTGATAGATATTTTCAAAAACATCATTCACAAAAGTATTGCATTCGATAAAGAATCGGTCATCAAGATATGGATTGGCCCTCGTCTCTTGGTGTTTCTATATGACCCTCGTGATGTTGAGATGATTCTCAGTAGTCATATACACATTGATAAGGCTGATGAGTACCGACTTTTCAAACCCTGGTTGGGAGACGGTCTATTGATAAGCACTGGTAAGTATTTTTAAAGCATATTTCTGCCACGCGCATAGTGATCCAGGACACCCTACGTAACGAAACTCGGAATGACATATGCATAAGTCGGAATAGATTTAATCATAGACTTTAACAAAAATAAAATCAGAAGTAAAATATAAAGTTGACCAAAAGCTTAACCACAAGACCAACCGTATTAATATAACGATCGAAGTTAAATCTCTTACAGTATAATTTAATATATATCGTAAATACCTACTTAATACTTGACAATATTTCCCCATAAAATTTGTCATTGTGATATCATGATTTATTATGCATCTACAATGATAGAATGTGTGAAAAACAAGTTGGCTCCGTTTTTATTGAGGAAAGATTATATCAAACAGACAGAAATACAGTTGAGTAATCCTGGAGATAAAGTAGTCACGTACAAATCTATATAAACAAGGTTATTCCTTTTATAGAAATTTTCTTGATGTAGGAAACACGCTTTATCAACAGTCATGCAATTATCTACTTTAGTTATGTGGTTCACAAAGTCAATAAAACTGATTGCAATATGGATATTGCAACTATTATTGGGGTTTATTAAAAATATACTGTTGACATTTAAACTGGACTATCAGCAAAAAGTTTAACGCAATTTGTGAGCTCTCCATCTCCATGAGCTTGTAACGAATATATTACTTACTTCCTTTATGGTTCGGTCTAGTACTTTCGATAACAATTCAAATATTTCGAAGTAAAAATATTTCTATTCAAGGATAGCTTTCTAGTACTATAGAAAATTTCGATTCCGAGAGATATATGCATTGTGAGGCATGTCACTATGAGTGTTTTCCTAGTGATAGTAAAGATATCTATGCGCATGCGCTATGGACACACAATCTCTCACAGCAATCATTCATTTAAATTAATCTTCTAAAATTGTGTATTAGCGTAATAGATAACTATCTACTCGTTACTGCGACACTGAATCAAAAATATTTGAGTGCATTTAAGTGCAGTGATATTGACGTTACCAGAATATCGATATAAAACAATACTCAATACACCTATCACATTATATATTAGCGGTTACTTTATGGCATATAACATTTTGTTATATTTCTTTTAGGCCAAAAGTGGCGCTCTCACCGCAAACTAATTGCTCCGACCTTCCACTTGAACGTGTTGAAAAGTTTTATTGACTTATTCAACGCTAACTCTAGAGATGTCGTAAATAAACTGAAGAAGGAAACCAAAGAATTTGATTGTCATAACATTTTGTTATATTTCTTTTAGGCCAAAAGTGGCGCTCTCACCGCAAACTAATTGCTCCGACCTTCCACTTGAACGTGTTGAAAAGTTTTATTGACTTATTCAACGCTAACTCTAGAGATGTCGTAAATAAACTGAAGAAGGAAACCAAAGAATTTGATTGTCATGACTACATGAGCGAATGCACTGTGGAGATTTTACTCGGTAAGTTTGTTAATTATTTTCTACTTTAAGGCCTTATTTATCTGATATAGAATTGTACCCTAACTAGCAAGTTTTATAATAACACAAGTGTTATACACGCATAAGTTTTTTATGAATGTAATATGAGACAAAATAAGATCTCAATGAACATTAATATTCTTGATCCATATTTTATGGAAGATGATTATGATGGTTTTAGATCGGACATTTTAAGTGTTAAAACTTTTGGAAAAAAAAACAATTGGAAAGAAGAGGCTGCTTTTTCTCAGATCTCTTCTCAGAATATAAAAAAGCAGGTTCGAGTTAGTTAATAAGAAACTCAATTGTTTTAGTTTTGTTCTTATGACAATTTCATGCGCGCAACTCACATTGCTAGCGTTAATCTTAAAATTATCCAAATTAAGCATTATTCATGAGAAATGAGTTTGTACATACACGTACGTAAGTAAATAACAAAAGTGGAATACATGTTATTCTGTAAACCGACAGTAAAATCAGACATCAGCAAATATTATTTATTCACCTAGTTCTAAGATACACCTTGATGAAAATTGCACCTGAGCAATAATGCTACTTATATGTGCTACTATATGTATTGAAATAATTTCACTCTAAATTAAGCAATACAAGTATTCAGTAATATTGAAATTATAGGAAACATGGTGTTTTCCATGACAGTGACGGTGTCTTTGGAGTTCCACCAATATCTCCGGGGCCCAAGCCAACCTCACCTGCAAGCTGGTACACTGGCTGATTGACGGATGAGGCTCTGGCGCAGACTTTCCTCTCATGGTTGGGGGGGTCAGACGGCAGTCGCTTCCATAAAAGTCATATAAGCCAAACCAAAAGGAAGAGAGGAAGTAAGCGGTCCCTCGGTTTCTAGGATGATGCTGATGATGGTGTTTTCCATGATAACAAATCTAGTTTCTATATGTTAAGGGAAAATTATGTCTCAAGGTGTTTACACAACAATGAAGTATGATAAGAATCTAAAGGATAAATTTTATTTTTTAAGGAAGTTACTCTAACCGAGTTTTTTGTTAATGTGTGCAATAAAAGCTGACTTAGGCACAAAATGTGGTCAAAACCTCATTTAGAATAAATGAATTGAAAAAAAAAGGATAAGAATACATTTGTATGTTATGTCACGTAGCTAGCCACGTTGGTGACAACACGTCGACCCTCGCTTGGACAATAGACCGTGTTCTTGAATGCTCCGATAGCCTATTAAATTGTTTGCGAAATCCACGAGATTACCTACGAGTGATTTGATACAATATCGCTGTAATTTTTTTAATTTTTTAATTTTCCTAAAACACAATACATATATTTAAATGTAAATTTGGCTTATTCCCATGCCATTTGTCATGTCATGCCATGTCAATTGTGCTCCAAAATTAGATTTTTTTTGACATCCATTACCAGGCGCTCAGAGGATTTATGTAAATAAAAATAATTAATAAAGCAACAATTTTCAATTTCATTCCCTCCAGCTCCAAAACTTTCCCTCGGTACTTTGGCATTTAGTTCCCAGCAGCTAAAAGGAAAAAAAAACAATACTTCAATATATAAATCCTGTATACCTAGATTAGGTTTATGTAGAATAAATAGTTCTCATTTTATAATATTACAATATACTTACTTACATACTACATAATCTCCTATTTGTGAAAATCAAAAGTTACAGATCAAAATATGTATGTAGGTACTCACTCCTGGGGTGTGTGTTGGGTAACCTCCTCGAGTGTCGCTCCGATTCCGATCCCGCTGCAGTCCGGGGGGAACGGAATCGGAGCGGCCGGTACACCCTGGGCGGCGGTCAATGGCTTCCCCTTCACCCCTTCATAGGGTTGGCATTGATCGTCGGCCAATACCCAACGTGGCGGGAACACATCGCTCTCCGTACTCCTCTGCTTTCAGAGGAGACAGGATGAGCGATGCTGTTAGTGGTGAGATGGCCCAGGGTCAGCCGGGGTGCGAGGGATATGCTCTATGGGTAACCTTACACCCCGGCATCTGAAGACCCGAGACGGCGTGCGGTTTTAGTCGGTGCAAGCCCGACATAACCGCCCCCGCTGGCCGGCGGGGGGGTATCCGAAGGGATTTCCGCACGATAAAAAAAAAAAAAAAAAGGTACTCACTCCTCTGTGGCGTAGCGGTAAAGACTGCTAAGTCAGAGGTAGCGGGTTCGATTCCCGCTCATTGCAAATATGTATATTTGCATTGGTCTGGGTGTTTCTATGTATAATATGTATTTATTTACAAAAAAAAAGTATCTAAGTATGTTTATCCGCATTCTAGAACCCATGTGACAAGCTCTGCTTAGTTTGGGTCTAGAAGACGATGTGTGATATGTGCTTGAATATATTGAATATTATTTACTAAAACAACGGCGCGTGGTGTTTAGGTGTGATACACACGGCCGCCACCACCACACGATGCATGTCGCTATACTATACGGGTTTTTATTTTTTTTAGGGTTATTTTAATGTCACCTGCTGTTATTTTATCTTTTACTTCTAGTGGCAGCTTATTTGTAAGGATTGGTAATATGTACTCAGAAGTTCTTTTACCGTAGTAGTTCATAAACCTGGGTATTGTAAGCATTTTATTGAGGATGCTTCTTGTAACCATGGCCGTATTATTTGTTTTAAGGATCTGAATTTCCGTTTTATAGTACTATCCCACTAGAAGACTAAATTCCACTTTTTGGAAACAAGAATACTTAAAAAGCCCTAGAGGATCATCTATATATTTTAACCTAATTTTAAGTGGGCCGATCAATTTAGGTAACCACTAGGTACCATTAGGTAACCATTTTAAAAAATTGCTGATGTCCCCACGGTTACCCCACCGCCGGCCAGTGGGGGTAGTTATGTCGGACTGCAACTGACCAAAACCGCACGCCATCTCGGGTCTCTAATGCCGGGGTGTAAGGTGGCCTAATAAGGTAATTTTCTAGCATCCGGGCTGACCCTGGGCCATCTACGGCTTTGAGATGGCCCCCTCGGAATACTGCGCCTATACTAGCAATTAGGATTCCAGACTGACCAAGACACTTTTAATTTTTTTTTAATCGCGGCAAAATCAGTAGTTATACTACTACGTACGTTATAGGTATGCGTCCATCACGAACAAACAAACATAAACATACAAACAGACGTTCAGTTTTAGTTTAGTAGTGTTTAAGTTTTTTTTAAATCTCCATTGTATAGACACAACTAATTTACAATTTTAATATAGTAATTAGATAATAGACATGAAATATGAGAAATAAAGGGTATGGAGTTCTTCAATGTAACTTACCAATATAATTCGCAAGCAATTTTAATAATTTGCGATTGAAAAAGTGTGGCCGTTAGTTTTAATTTTTCGTTTTCGTTTTCATTGACGAACGAGACTGGCTTGGGCTTTTCTCTCGGGTTTAGGGGTTAGACGATAATAGTTTCCATAGAGGCCAACCAAACAAAATCATTGCAAGGAAGAATAGGAGAGCGGACCCCGGACTCTAAAATGCAAGAATAATGGTCCCGTCAATGTAACTTCATCTTGCCTGATGGTAAGCTAACGGTAAAGTTGCAGGAATGAGAGTCACCATTACAAACACCGAGAACACCATTGTATGGTGGCCCTCAGCTTGACTGCTACTAGTGTTCCCGGGGCCTATAGGCTTTTAGGCTTAAAATTAAGCCTATTAGTTCTTTTTGATGGCCATGATAGAATAGTAGGCTTTTAAAAGGCTACTCACTTTAAAAAGCCTATAGGTTTAAATAATAAAAAAAGCTAAAGATTTTTTCAAGAAGGCTTATTATGAGGCTATCTATAGCCAATTAGCCATTATTCAGATTATGACTTAGTATGAATTAAACAAGATTTATTTTTGTATTGTGTTTATTTTTATTTATTTTCAAATTTAATGAAAACGAATATTATTTGAAATAGGAAATACTTGTTATATATTATTTCCATAATTTTTTTGCCATGATGAAAAGCACATTGAAGATCTTATAAATGTTTATCACCCAGACGATTTCTTTTTTATTAATTAAATTTCCTACCTTCGAGAATGATTGTTCGCTGGGGACACTTGTGGCAGGTATTGATAAAATATCAAACGCCATGGATTGTAAATGTGGTAAATTTTTTCCTTGAGTTTTCCACCATGATATAACATCTGTATCCTCTGTCTCGATCGGATATGATCAACATTTTTGAAGCTCACTCTCGTTACTTCTTCGTTTGTAAATCGAAGAAAATATATTTTTATTAGCTGGCGTCGCTGGTGATGATTCCGACAATCTAAAAGGCTCAGGTTGTTTATTACCTTCTTGATTTTGAAGGTGATATTTGTTATTATAAAATAAGGTTATAGACGTAGTTAGTTAAATAGTCATGCTATTTGAAACAATATTTAAAATCGTATAATTTAGATGACGATTATTATACTCGAACAATAAATAAAATAGACCTAGCCTAAACGACTCAAAATCTGTATAGGCTTTTAGCCTTTCAAGCCTTTTAAATATGCGCCTGGCCTTTTTTTTTTTTTTTTTTTACGTGCGGAAATCCCTTCGGATACCCCCCCGCTGGCCAGCGGGGGTGGTTATGTCGTGTCTCGACTAAAACCGCACGGTGTCCTCCCCAAGTGTCCGTTGCCGGGCACCCCGGGTAAGCCCTCGAAAGGATAACCCCAGGGTTGCCGGCGGACTTTGGCCGCCACCGCGGCCTCGCCTGGTGGGGTCGGGTTTTATCCCGCTTCGGTGAGTTGGCAGGCGTGTGTAGGGCACACACGACACGCCTCCGCCACGGCCTGCTTCTGTAAGGACGGCGAGTCGGCCAACTGCCGTCCTCAGGCCCCGATCATGGAGGTCGGTAGTCCCGGGCGTAGATGAGTCTGCGGCGTCCTCGCCGCAGACTGCGAAACTCGGGGGGCAGGGTTCTTTCCCGCTCCCTCTCCGCCGTCTCTTTCGCGCGCATTACCTGCTCGCAGAAAGAGGCGGCGGCGTGCCACTTGCTCCCGTCGGAGACCACGGCCCTCACCATGGTCTCCAACGAGAGAACGTCCACGCCCAGGACCGCAACGAGATCCCGGCGTTGACTCGCCCACGCAGGGCACTCCACCAACGTGTGGAGCGCCGTGTCTTCGCCAGGATCCTCGCAGTGCTGGCACTGCGGCGTTGTCTCCCGGTGGATGCGCCACAGATACTTACCGAAACACCCGTGTCCGGTAACCATCTGGCACATCCGGTAGGAGAGGTCCCCATGGTCCCTCTCCAACCACTCCTTCATGATCGGTCTCACCGCCGCAATGGTGGATTCCCCCCACCTTGGGTGCTCAAGTCGCACCCTCCATGTCTCCATGAGTTCCTGGCGGAGCAGGGACCGCTGAGCCCTGATTTCTCGGGGCTCCGGCCTATGGCCCCGCTCCAGCGCCTCCTTGCGCCACTGGTACAGCAGCGCAAGGGCTCTCGCTTCCAGGTCCCATGGAGGGGTCCCAGCTAGGAGACATGCCGCCTCGACGGAGATCGTGCGATACCCCCTGATGACTCTGACGGCTATCGCCTTTAACGGGCTGTTAAGAACAGCCACGTTGCGGGCCGCCAGAGTCTCCGCCCATACGGGGCACGGTATAGGGCCATGCTTCGCACGATCCCCAGGTACAGTCTCCTAGTGGGGGCGTTGGGTCCCTTAACGTTGGGCATCAGCCGCGATAGCGCGCCGCAGCCCCCCTCAGTTTCGGGACCAGACTTCGGAGATGAGGTCCGAAGTCCCATCGGCTATCGAGTAAGAGCCCAAGGTACTTCATCGTGGGCTCGATGCCGATGCTTACGCCCCCTACGGTTATGCCGGTTCCCGCAGGTGGTCCCCTCCGAGGCCCGTGAAAACACATAGCCTCGGATTTATGGAGAGCCACCTCAAGTCCCAGCCGCCGTATTCGACCCACGACTTGAGCAACCCCTGCCGTGGCCTTCAGTGCCGCGCTTCGGTACGTTGCTCCCCGCGCCATAACGAGGGTGTCGTCAGCATAGCACACTATGCTGACACCCTCGAGCAACGTGCCGCGCAGCACCCAGTCGTATCCGATGTTCCACAGGAGTGGCCCTAGGACCGACCCCTGCGGAACACCGCACGACACTTCTCGCCGCCCTGGCCCTAGCCAGCTCGGGTAAACTATGGCCCTCTCGGATAGGTATGCCTCGACAATGCGGCGGAGGTAAGGAGGCACTCCGTGATACGCGAGCGCCTCCCTAACGCAGCTCCAGGGTAGGGTGTTGAAGGCGTTGGCGATGTCAAGAGACACCGCCACCACCACCCCACCCCGCGAGACTACTTCCTCCGTCAGGCGCCTAACGCGCATGATCGCTTCCACGGTGGAGCGCCCCCGGCGGAAACCGAACTGGTTGTCCGCCAGATCTGGCCCCACGTTCGTGAGATGCTCGACGAGGCGCTCTGCAATAATCCGCTCAAAGAGCTTGCACACCTCGTCGAGCAACACGATCGGCCGGTAACCGGATGGCTGGTCCGCCGGCCGCCCCGCCTTCCGGATAAGGACCAGTTTCCCCGTCTTCCAAGCCTTTGGAAACTGGCCCCTTTCGAGGCATGCGCTAAAGAGCGCCACCAGTCGAGGCCCTAGTTCCTCCAGGGCCAGGACCCATGCTCGGCCTGGAATGTCGTCGGGTCCGGGGGCAGTGCATTTCCGGGCTTTAAGCCGGAGCACTGCTACCCCCAGTTCACTCTCCCTGACTTCGGGCACATCGCTCTCGCTATTATCAGCGTCAGGCGCCTGAGGCGGAGCCATATGCAGAGGGACATGCTCCTCCGCTCTCGCAGGGAACAAGGAGCCCAGTATCCCCTCCAGCCGCTCCGGCTGGAGGCTCTGGGTCAGTAGGGGCGCCCTTGGGCGGATTTTGCCCCTGACCGCAAGGTAAGGACGCCCCCATGGGTTCTGCTCCAGAGACTCCAGCAGCTCCAGCAGCACCAGCTCTTCGCGGGCCCGCCGTTTGGCCTGCTTTATGGCTTCCTGGAGGGTCCTCTTGGCCCCCTTGTACGCCTCATACAGCTCCGCCTCTCGGGCTGCCGCATCGTCTGGGCGGCGACGCCTCCGGCGAAACATGGTGTACTGGCGGCGAGCGGTTACGCACGCTGCTCGCAGCTGTGCGAGCTCCGCTGACCACCAGTACACCTGTTTCTTTGCCGGGCCGGGCTTAACCCTAGGCATCGCCGCATCACAGATATGCGACATGGCTCTCCTGAACCATTCCGCCTCTGCGTCGACATCGGCAGGCCTGGCCAGTGACGGAATCCAGGCCTGCACTATTGGTGCCTCCAGGAGAGCCTCCCGATCCAGGCGTCTGAGCGCCCAACGTGGATCCGGGGGATTCGCGATTGTCGGCGGCAGGTTAATTGGAGGGGAGACGTTGAACCGAATATACTTATGGTCGGAATCCGTCATCCTCCTCCTCCACCACGTGCCAACCCTGAACGCGGCGGGCGAGAGCAGGGGTCGCGAATGCGACATCCACGACCGAACTGAGCCCCCGCCGCTCCCAGGTGGCGACACTCCCCCGGTTGAACGACTTCTAGACCACGGGTGTTGGCCCAGTCCTCCAGTACTCGCCCCTTGTCATTGGTTTCCCGGGAGCCCCAGGCCTGAGACCAGGAGTTGAAGTCTCCCAGGACCAAGACAGGACGAGGACGGCACGCAGCGAGAACAATGTCCAGTTCAGCGAGCCTTAGCTCAAGCTCGTACTGGTCAAGGCTTGGCGAGAAGTAGACGGCCACGACAGCCAAGCCCTCATAGTCCGCCGCGACGCAGCCTCTACACCTTGCAATGAGTGCAAGGCGTGAGGTGTCCGCGGCGGAACCCCCGAAGACGGTCGATACGCCGTCCAGGTCCACCGGGCTTCCGGGGTGGACCCAGTACGGCTCAGCGATCACGATCACATTGATAGACCACTCCACGATGCTCTGGTACAGAAGATCCTGCGCACCGGTGTAGTGGTTTATGTTCGCCTGCAGGATGCGGATTGGCGTGTCCATTAATGGAGGTCCATCTCCGCATCCCGCCTCGAATGTGGCCGCTCTTGAGCGGCACCCCCGCTACCCGTTGCGGACGAACGGGGCTTTGGCCTCGAGGCGGCGCAGGTTCTGCTGTCCGCCCGGTGCTCCGCCGCTTTGCCCTCCGCTACGCATTTGTAGCAGCGCGGCGGAGCATCACAAGCACTGGCCTTGTGCCCGGGCTGACTGCAGCGGAAGCACCGATCCCCCACGGTGTCTCCCGCTGTGCACTGCACTCCCACGTGCCCCACAGCCAGGCACCTGAAGCACCTGGTCTCGCGGGGCTGCAGGAGTTGCACCCGCGCCTTTAGGAAGCCCCCAACGAGGAGGCTCCGTTCGTCCGCAATTTTTTGCGCCGCTGCGACGGGGCAGTTGACGACTGCTGTGCCGTGACCGGTGGAGCTGAAGCGGATTTCTCCAGCTCTCACCTGATCACGGGGGCAGCCGCCCGCCTCCACGACGGCGGAGATGACTTCCTCCGTCGTGGCCGCGTCATCCAGACCCGAAATGCGCAAACCTGCGCATTTGTTGGGTCTGGTGACGCGGACGGCTTCGGTATCCAGCGACTCCCTCAGCTTGGCTTTGGGGCCGCTGGTGGCGCCGGAGACCTCGAGGAGGCGAGCTCCGGTGCGACTTATTTTGCACCGGAGCCCCCCCTCAATCTCGAGGGCCTTGAGGTCCACTGAGGCTTTAACCTGCCTCAGGACCTGGGCGTACCCCACGCCCTTCTCCACACCCTCCGTCGTCACCGTCAGGACGACGGCAGTGGAGCGTGGGGCGCGGAGCCTCTTCGGCGCCTTCGCCGCAGCGGCTTTTGCCGCCTTCTTAGCCGCCTTTTTGGCGGCCCCCGCTACCACCCATTCCTCCCCTCTGGAGGAACGCTCGGGTGCAGCGGGAGCGGCGGTTTTGGCGGGGGCGGGGGTGCCGCGCTTCTTCCCCTTCCCTTGTGGCGTCGGGGCCACTGGGGCGGCAGGGCCGAGCTTACCACTGACAACAGCCGCGAAAGACGCAGTCCGTGTCAGTGGGGGACAGTAAGCCCGGTCCTCTAACACGCCAAGCCGCCTCTCGATGGCCGCCAGGAGCTGCACCACGCTAGGCGCAGGCTCAGGCGGCGGATTGGGCGCCGGCCTAGGCGCTGTTTTTGGCGCCGGCTTAGGTGCCGACTTTGTGGCCGGCTTTGGCGTCGAATTTGGCGCCGACGTAGGCGCCCCCTCTGGCGGCGCAAGAGCCCTCGGGTGGTCCGCCACCTCCTGGGCTCTTGGGGCCTTCTGGGCCTCCGGGGATCCCCTGACCATCTGGGTCAGTTCCCTGACCTCCTCCCGGAGGACCCGCTGTTGTTCCAAGGAGTTGGCCAGCTCAGTTTCCAGGCTTGTGACCCGGGCCCTGAGCTTGACCTCCTCCTCGGAGACGCTCCTACCAAGGAGCTCCTCCAGCGCCGTCCTGGCGACGGCGACGTTTTCCGCCACCGTCTTTTTTTTTCCCGACACATTTTTGGACCCCTTAATGGAGTCCGTAATGCGGGCAAGCGCTGCGAGGAGTTCCCTCGCCGCGGGGACGCCTTGGTCCCTGCCACTGGGTAGTGGAGGGACGTGCACCGGCTGCTTCATCGATCTGGTCGCCGCGGTGGCCAATATTTTTTTGGCCGGCCGATCATCCTCGCTCGAGGAGACCGTCCGTTGTCCGGAGCTTCTGCTCCGGTCAAGGGACGGTCCACCCGAGCGAGGCCGCTTACGTCGGAGACCCTCCTCGGTCTCCATACGGCTGGATACTGACTCGTTGTCAGTACCCGCCGTCGACGCCGCAGACGCAATGTCTGCGTCCGTTTCCCCACCTGTCGGTAACGGAGTAGCGGGTCTGGTGAAGACGGCCTTGACAGACCGCGAGTTAGGCCCCTGCCTCACCTCCTCTTCACCCCCAGCTACCTCCGTTCCATCGTCTCGGATTCCTTTGTCCGCGCCTTGGTTGTCGTTGTTGTTGGTATCGTCCGGTTTGTTTTTATTTTGGTTAGTATTTTCCATATCTAATCCCACGAGTATGGGGGAAGGGTGGTCCGTCCAGGCGGAGCCCCCTGCACCTGGATAAGCCTATATACTATGGAGGTCGGCTGGTATCCATAGGTTTTGACGACTTCGCTGTCGGGTGTTATAGACTTTTCCTTGTCGTGGGCCGGCCAATAAAGGCAAGCCCTCCGGTCAGCAAGTTCACAGCGTACCCTTCTGGAGCCACCAGTCAGGTCATTGCTGATCACCTGCCGAATACGGAACGCGAGAGGATGGCTAGTCCTCTCACTCCGGCGGCGGCACAAGTGCCCGTCGGCCCCTGCGACAGCAGTGGGCCAACCCGCCCCTGGATCCCCCAGGACCCTACGGTGGCCTCCACCACTAACAGCATCGCTCATCCTGTCTCCTCTGAAAGCAGAGGAGTACGGAGAGCGATGTGTTCCCGCCACGTTGGGTATTGGCCGACGATCAATGCCAACCTCATGAAGGGGAAGCCATTGACCGCCGCCCAGGGTGTACCGGCCGCTCCGATTCCGTTCCCCCCGGACTGCAGCGGGATCGGAATCGGAGCGACACTCGAGGAGGTTACCCAACACACACCCCTATGCGCCTGGCCTATAAAAAGGCTATAAGCCTATAGTCCTCGGGTAGACAAACAAAAGCTTATGAAAAAGGCCTAGCCTAAAGGCCTAAAAGCCTTTTTAGGTTTTTATCCCGCTGTAGCTCCTTTATTCATAGGCTAGCCTTAAAAAAAGCCTAAAAGCCTATAGGCCCCGGGAACACTAACTGCTACCATAACACCAGATGGCAATTTAAAAATAAAAAGAATATTTTAAATTATTAAATTGTTATTTCTAATTAACATAAGTATAAAGACTGAAGGAATATGAACTACTAAAACCTCCTAAATTTTGTAACCTACTTTTACACTAACGACAATCTGTAGCATGTTGCATTGCAGATTTAACGAGCGGTATTCGCACGTTTCGTACCTATATTTATAAGAAACTACGCAAAATCTATGTACATTTATCACGTACTAAGTAATCATTATATTGCGTACATAATACTAGTCATTGGAGGAAGTAAATATAAATGAAACACTAAATAGCAATGGAGGTTGCATCGATGTGACGATTATGGTCGTAATTATGTTGTTTGCTTCGGTACTATATTCAGGTCAGTGCTAAACAGAACTAAAACTTGTACTACACTTATTGTGTGTACTACTCGTTTTTCCTTAAGGGGTAATTGAAAGTACAACAAGAATAATAACCACAGATAATGAAATATGATTCCATGATATAAAACTGATAAACATTTTTCATTAATCCCGATTTTTCAAGGTGTAAATATGGTTACATTCTAAACTACTAGTAGTAGGTATACAAAAACATGCATTGCGATTGATAACAGGGGAATGTATAATATGATTCAATTAATAATAGGTGCGTGGTACCGTACGGTACTGATTCACACTTCAGCACGTCGTACTACTACGTTGTCAAGTTTGGAGACCGCCCACGGGCTCACGCTTTAATGGCCAATGTTTGCCTTTACTGGTGGCGGTCGTTACGCTCCTTTATTGCTATCCTCGTTACGCAATCATTTAAAATTCAATGCCGGTCAAGAACTTCAGTTTTGATAATTGCCTCAATATAGTTTGATAACGAAAACCTCTGACCCATATGATTATTCTGTTGAAAATGTTTACTAAATTGGTTTGCTAGGTAAAAACCGAAACAAGACTGAATACGAATATTGTATAGATAATTCTTCCAACGTAGGAATTGAGTTATAAAGACTAGTTATCATAACTGAAGTACATCAAGCACGGAAGCTTACTATAACGAAAAGATAAGTCTAAAATGAGGGATTAAAAAAGATATAAAAAATAACCATTTTTGGCTTTAACCATTTACTTGTGCCTTTGTGCGGAAATCCCCCCGAATACCCCCCCGCTGGCCAGTGGGGGAGCTTATGTCGTTTGTTAGGTTATATTTACTTGTGCCCTAAGTGGCTTTAATTTTCGTTAAATTTTATGGTTCTAGTATAATAAAAAAGTACCCTGTAGATTTCGATTTAGAAGAAATAGTAACATAAATGACCGTATCTTTAGATGGCGTTTACGATTCTAAATATTTATTATAACTTTTAATTTGGTAATTCTATCCGTTCCTGAGAAAAATAACAGACAGACGGACCGCCAAGTGATCCTGCAAGGATTCTGGTCTTTCTTTTGAGCTACGATACCCAAAAAGGGGTTTCATGGAGCATTCAGTATAACATTTTGTCCTTATATGATACATCTAAAACACCCAACCATGACTCAAATTTGTAATACCGTTGTTTTTCTTGTAGAAACTGCTATGGGAGTTAGTAAGACTACACAGGACAAGAGCGGCTTCGAGTATGCAATGGCTGTAATGAAGATGTGCGATATCCTCCACTTAAGACAAACCAAGATGTGGTTAAGACCCGAGATACTCTTTAAACTAACTGACTACGCCAAAACTCAAACAAAACTTTTAGATATCATTCACGGTTTAACTAAAAAGGTAGCACACATTTGCCTTACCATAATTATTTGATGGTACTTGCTTGTTCTAGACTTGTTGACCTGTATTGAAGGATACTGAGAACAAGTAATTGACACACCGATCAAAGCCAGAATAAACTAGCATATAAATGAATGGTGTATAATTAATGATGACATTGCTTATAAAGAATGGTATATTTTGTTTTTTATAAATGTTTATTTGTTAATTTAAAGGTGATCAAAAGGAAGAAGGAGGAATTCAGTTCTGGGAAAAGGCCAACAATCTTGAATGACATAACTGAAGAAAGCAAAACAACATCCGTTGAGGGTTTGTCATACGGTCAATCTGCTGGTCTCAAGGATGATTTGGACGTAGACGATGGTGATGTTGGCCAAAAAAAACGTCTCGCTTTCCTTGATTTACTTCTTGAGAGTTCACAAAGCGGTGTTGTCATTACCGACGACGAAATCAAAGAACAAGTTGATACAATTATGTTTGAGGTAAATGCCGAGCATAACAAATATATCTTTAATTTGCTTTGAGTACAATCTAAATTTATTACATTTTTAATTATTCAGGGTCATGATACCACTGCGGCCGGGAGCAGTTTTTTCTTGTCCATGATGGGCATTCATCAAGATATTCAAGATAAAGTTATTGAGGAGCTCGACAAAATCTTCGGAGACTCTGATCGTCCAGCTACATTCCAGGATACTCTAGAAATGAAATATCTAGAAAGGTGTCTAATGGAAACCCTAAGGATGTTCCCACCAGTACCCATTATTGCTAGACATCTTAAACAAGACATCACTCTTCGTAAGTATATTAGAAAGTAAGACAAATAACATTTAAGGGCCGGTTTTTCAATCGCCAGATAAAACGTCAGATACCAATCTAGTTGATAATTTTAACTTACATTTTAACAATGCTAGTACCTCTGCCTACCCCTTCGGGGATATAGGCGTGAGTTTATGTTATGTTATGTTTATGTTTAACATTCGAATAAAATATTCCAATTTTTCAATAAACAAATAGCGGTCAGATAACTAACCTACTGGTTTTTGTTACTAGCTTCACACTAAATCAGCGAGAGCAGGACGCACTTATGTACATTTACAGATTTAAAAAAGAGACAGCCAGCTTTCGCTGCAGTGACAACGGGTGTCACAATTTAACAGTATTTGTAACCATTAAATGTTCTTGCCATCTTCTTTTCTCATGAGAGGATACTGAGCATAGTGATTCTGTCAAATTTATCAGACATCATTGATTAGGAAGGAATTTATCCTTACCTATTTGTTATGTTCATCATTAAAACTTAACATACACTTAGTTTTCATCCTGTATATAAATTTCATTAAAGTAATATTTGATTAAATGTCTTTACAGCTTCAAATGGTAAACAAGTGCCAGCAGGTACCACTGTGGTTATAGCTACCTACAAACTGCACCGTCGACCTGATGTATATCCTAACCCCACCAAATTCGATCCTGATAACTTCCTGCCAGAAAGATCAGCCAATCGCCATTATTACGCCTTTGTACCTTTCTCTGCTGGTCCTAGGAGTTGTGTCGGTATGTACATTAATTACTTTTCATTTGTTTTTTTATTCCGATGAGGTAAACTGATATTAATCCAGTTTTTACTAAATTTCCGAAGGTCGAAAATACGCCATGTTGAAGCTGAAGATAATCTTGTCAACAATACTTAGAAACTTCCGCATCTACTCAGATCACAAAGAGCCTGATTTCAAATTGCAAGCAGATATTATTTTAAAACGCGCAGAAGGTTTTAAAGTTCGCCTGCAGCCGCGCAAGCCAGCTAAAGCACGCTAGTGACCAATTGAATATTCATTATCAAAAATATGTACATAAAAATAGAGCAGTGGAAAACTTACTTTCTTAAATCAAGTTTGTGTTGATAACACAAAGTAATTTTAATAAAATGTGTCTGAAAAGATTTTTTAGGTGGCAGACTATTTATGACCGGGTAGGTGTTATCGACTACGGTGCAATAATTTGCATATTTTGCTCAATAATGTGAATGCACGGTAAAATTAAGTTTTGTAAATAGACATTTAAAAAATAACTATTGTTTTTGGTACACAGATAATGTATCAATAAATAAATTAACTAGCAACTATTTGAATTTTATTACGATCAGTAAAATATTGCAACCGAACATTTAAAATAATATGCGTGAGTTACATTCCTGGCAATGATAGGTGTGTGGTTGTACTCACATAAACGTTAACTATAACTTCTTCCAAAGTTGATGAACATTCTGTCAGCACTTGCGCGTGATATAGAAGTGTATAAATAACCTTATTATGTAAAAGGCAATTGCCCTTATTATTTTTGTAAGCGTATATAAACTATATATATACCTTTCATTTTTGAATAAACTAACTAAATAATAACTTATCAGGCGATAAATCAAGGCGCGAAATTCAGTGTGTTCATCAACTTTGATGCGATCTCTACCAAGAGTATATCATTATAACTATTTAACAATTCAATCAAAATAAAATATATTATGTAAATCCTGAGATATAACTGCTATGAAGTTTTTTAAGGTCTTGTGCAGAATGCACCCTATCCATAATATCCAAAGTAGAAACATTCCCTGTAGCTGCTTCCTGCTGTTTTATCCTGTAAATACAAACGTTTATTAATACAGCTCCTAGTTCTGTACCCGCAAGGTTGCACGAAAGGTGGACGTCTGCTATTATTCTGACTCCTTCGTCTTCTCAGTAAATATTATATGATCTTACTGCAAAGGCAGTCACTCACTCGGACTGTAAGATTCAATTCGCAGAAATTTGTAGTAAGAAGGTTAGAGGTATGAAGGCTTAATGACAGTAGAAGAAGCTCACGAAGCATGTAAGGACAGATGCAGATAGCGGGCTATTGACTCTGTCTATTCCAGTGAGAAAAGGGCGTAAGTATTTGTATGTATATAAAATTGTTGTATCAGAAACCTACTGTGGTACTCCAATAATGTAAGAAGAATTTCATACAGAGGCATCGTACAGTCAATGAAGGATTTTTTTTTCATGTTATTTCCAGTGCAGCCATGACCTGTTTCGAGGTTGGTAAGAGGTGTCTTATCCTTGTTGTTGCAAGCGATGGTACACAGAGGCGTGTGCTCATTTATTAGTCAAAGATGATTTAAGGATACTTAAAAGCTTAAAACATAGTTATTTCTCAAACTGTAAATAACATACCTTAACACATCCAAAGGAGTACGCTTGTGCAATGGACATGGACATGGTAGGTAATTGTGATCTTGTCTGTATACCCACCATCCACGTTTATCTAGTTTCCATTCAATAGTTTTCATCTTAGCAATGGAGCATGTGTCAGACTCTCTTAGTAGATTAAAATAGGAAGCCATCAACTCTTGACCTAAACAGATTTCATAAATGATAATTTTAAAGAGATTAGGAGCTAGGGTGTAACGGGATCCGAACATGGCGCCACTTGACTTAGGGGAAGTACATCCAAAATCTACCCTAAAATAAATACCGTCAAACGATGGACTTGGTCATCGACAAGAGATGACACTTTAATGAGCACTTCCTCTTGCTCGTTCCGAAGCTCGTCCATCTTGAGTAAGCTTATGCTGAATCTGGGTAAACCCAATATCGTCCAATATCGCCCAATACCGACATATGTAGGCCGAGGTGATCCAGTTAAAGGCATTATACAGTATACCGGTGTGGGTGCTGGATGTTATCACCGTTATTGAGGGACCCGGAGTATTTTGACGGTCAAGCCCACGCCGGGATTCTGTGCCATTGGAATTGGTTTATTATTATGAGATTTGGAAGCGAAAGTGTTTGCTGAAGTATATCCGCAGACGACAGACTATCGACAGGTTAGTGGCAGTCGATTCCCGCCGGTCGGTCTACCGGCGGGAATCGATTGCCTGAATACGTCTATCGGGGCAATGATAGTTGAATCCACATTTCACACGTCGATGACCTCATGAGCTGAATCCAATACTTAGTTTGCTTATTTTTCAGTTATTGTGAGGTATTAATATTATGGAGAGCTTTTCCACCCAATAATACATAGCATATGTCGTTTCCCAAAGTTTAGTCTATTTTTAGGGTTCTGTACGTTAAAAGGTAAAAAGGAATTCTTATAAGATCACTCTCTTGTCCGTCTGTCCATGTGTCACCACCGATTTTCTCAGGAATGGGTGGACCTAGCAAGTTGAAATTTATAACAGATACTGAGGTCCATACATAGTGAGATACATAGTCCCTATTAGGTGTATCAAAATCAAGGTCTTGACACAACACGATAAAAAGATATGGGCAAATGTAGATTTTAGCGAAAATTTGTAAGTACTTACCAAAATTTATCTTAATTTTCAACTATTTTTATTTTTTGGAATTTTTCCTTTATTTGTGCTTTACGACCTTTCTTTTAACCATAATTGACAATTCTAAGTCAGCCAGAAGCACCCTATAGGCCAATTAAGATAGGCGCTCACATAATTTAGAGGTCTAGCTTAATTCGCACCAACCTCAAATAAGGTAAATAAATAAAATTGTGTGAAAGAATATAAAAAAAACTGGCCAAGTGCGAGTTGGATTCGCCCATGAAGGGTTTCGTAGCAGCAAGTAATTTTTTTATATTTGAGTTGATTGATTTATGTTATATGTTATATTGATGATTGTATTAAAAAACTATTGACTAGATTTCGTTCAAACCAATTTTCGGTGGAATTTGGCAACGGAACCCTAAAAATTACTGCGGCAGGTACCAATTTTATTATAGCGCTATAATGGTAGAAAAAAAGGGATGGAACATGATTTCGACTCGCACTTGACCTTGAACTTAGTTTTTCATTGTACCAAATTTCATCAAAATGATTATACATAGGAACCCCTTCTAGACTTCATCCTTTTAAAGGTAGCCTATATCCTTTCCCAAGCTCAGGTCCATACCATTCTGTACCAAATTTCATCAAAATCGGTTTAGTGGTTTAAGCGTGAAAGCGTAACAGACAGACAAGACAGAGTTACATTCCCATTTATAATATTAGTATGGATTATTTGCACTACCGCAGCCTCACTAAAAGCCTTACTAAAATTAAATGTTACAAATAATTTAACCTGCAGAAATGGCTGTCATTAATCTTGACTGTTCAGCTTCCTCTTCAAATATTACATCAGAAGACTCAGGTTCGCATATAGTAGACATATTAGTCGACTCTCCGCAGACCTCATTTTCGGTTCGTGACATTTCAGATTTAATCTTAACAGAAAAATATATAATTACAAGATGAGAGTGACCACGGAGTGACAGGAGAATCATTTATTAAAATTATTCGCCTATTATTCCTTGATCTTCTATCATATAGATATGTAAAACATACGCGGCCTTCTGCATCCATGATAACTTAAAATTTTAAATCATGCATAACAAATGTTTCATCATTCGCTTAAAACTGTAATTTCACTTCACTAAGTAGGTCAACAAAAGGGTTACTTACCAAGTGAAGTAAAATCACAATTGGTACTTCACGAAGTCTCAGGACTCCTTTCATAATAGGTAGCCCACTGTTGATTTTAAAGAAAATGAAAGTCACAAGAAGATTATAAGATAATATTATTCTTAGGACCGTGATACTGAATTAGTCTTACTGATATTTAAAAATGTATTCGGGTTGCTGACTTAGAACTAGAATTATAAGTTATTTCTAATACATATATCTATCGAATAAATTATTATTTAATTATAATTATATTTAAGACATATAAAATAAATACATTAATATTCTGGGACATTCTACTTAGCGTTACCTAGACACAAAGTAATCATAGCTTAACTAGCTTGTAGTATTGGTTTTCGAATTTGGATAAACATACTTAGATACATTTTTTATGTAAATACATACATCATTTGGATAGGGTATGATGTTCCTCTTACATAAGGGCAGGATCCTGTGGAAATCATGCCTGGTGGGCCGCGGCCCATATACGAAAGTTTACCAGGGAACTGCATGCTTTTATTGATAATTTCAGCCATGCAATTTTTCATAAAGTATGTGCAACTATACTTGCATATCTATACTTTATTTAAATATTACGTACTGTATTAAAACCAAAACCCATGAAACACATGAAGGCTTCAGATAAGTGCTGAGTGCCTAGCTCAGGTCTCTCTCTCCGAAGATGTAATTCTCCAAGTAAATGTAGAGCACGGCCGAGATGCCTTCTCAGTCCGTGCTCCATTGCCAATAGACCCATTTCAGTAAGTAACTTCGCTGCGAATTCATGTTCACCTAACCTGTAATTGTAAAGAAGTATAGTATTTATTTACTTATATTACCGGTTCTCAAAAAAGAGAGGCCTCGAGTTAGGCTATGGACAGGACAGGCATGGCGAGTCATTATCTATGATAGTCTTGAGAGTAGAGTCTTGATATCGCCATAGCCTTCCATCTATTGAAGGCACAGTTCGCTTCATTTCAAGCTTTCGCATCTGCCTACGCGACTATACAACTGTGCAGCTATCTTGAGAGTTTCTACGTAACTGCAGAGCCTTACACTGTTCATTTTTTAGGGTTCCGTACCTCAAAAGGAAAAACGGAACTCTTATAGGATCACTTCGTTGTCCGTCCGTCCGTTCGTCTGTCAAGACCGTTTTTCTCAAGAACGCGTGGAGGTATCAAATTGAAATTTATATCTAATACTCAGGTCTACTGTCCCTTGGAGCTGTCAAGAAATCAAACTTCTAAGCCAAAACAATCAAAAGATACAGCCGTTTATGCCGCAAATTTCCGCAAATTTTCGAAACTAGCACGGGAATCAAAACTTTTTTTTTTTTTTTTTTTTTATCGTGCGGAAATCCCTTCGGATACCACCCCGCGTGCCAGCGGGGGCGGTTATGTCGGGCTTGAACCGACTAAAACCGCACGCCGTCTCGGGTCTACAGACGCCGGGGTGTAAGGTTGCCCATAGAGCATATCCCTCGCACCCCGACTGACCCTGGGCCATCTCCGGTTTCGAGATGGCCCCCTCGGGTTTGGGAACCACGGTGTCCCCGTCTTGCCCCGGTTTGGGGGAGGGGCGCTAGTCGCCCCACCGTCCCGGCCTGCTTCTGCTGGGGTGACAGGTGGCCTCACCCGCCACCCCCAGGCCTGCGCTCATGGAGGACGGAGGTCGTTAAGCGACCTCCGGCGCCTGAGTTGCCTGCGACGCGCGGCGAGCAAGTTGCGGGCTCGGCGGACCGGGAGAGTTCTAAGTCTCTCCCGGGCGCGCTCCGCCACCTCCTTCGCGAGCATTACATGCTCGCAGAAGGAGGCGGCGGCGGCCCACGCGCTCGCGCTCCGCACCATTGCCGCCGAGCGAGAGGACTCCCACCCCGATGGCTGCCACGAGGTCACGCCTCGGCGCCTCCCACGCCGGGCAGTCCGCCAGCGTGTGCAGCCCTGAGTCCTCGCTCGCGTCGCAGTGATGACACTCAGGCGTTGGCTCCTTCCTGATCCGATGCAGGTGGTCCCCGAAGCACCCCTTCCCTGAGATCACCTGCGTCAGTCGGTAGGAGAGGCTTCCGTGTCGCCTCTCCAGCCAATCCTCAATGATGGGCCTTACCGCCGCTATTGCGGCGTGCCCTGCGCTTGGTTGCCCAAGTCGTTCCTTCCACTCCACCACGATGGCCTGGCGGAGCTGGGACTGCACGGCCTCGATTTCTCGAGGCTCGGGGTTCCATCCCTGCTCCCGCGCCTCCTTTCGCCACTGGTACAGTTGCGAAAGGGCTCTCGCTTCCAGGTCCCATGGCGGAGTTCCGGCAAGGAGACTCGCCGCCTCGAAGGAGATCGTGCGGTACCCTCGGATGACCCTGATCGCCAGAACTCGCTGCGGAGCGCGCAGCATCCGCACAGTTCTGGTCCTCAGGGCCTCCGCCCATTCACTGAATACGTTACGATTACAAAATCCGGTAAACGTGCACATTCTGTGACATATTGTAGTTAGTTCAACAAAATAACCTGAACACGTAAACTCAACAAAATGCAAAAATCTACATTATAAGAAAGTTTACCAACTTCTGTGACTACTACTACTACTACTATAGTAAAAACTGCAACAAAATAACGTGTATACGTAAACTCAACAAAAGTCCGTGCACAGTATCCTAAAATCTACATTTTAAGTAAGTTTACCGACTTTTGTAACTTACCTATTTGTAGGTAAACTGCGCAACAAAACAACCTGAACACGTAAACTCAATATAAGTCGGTGCACAATATCCTAACATCTACTTTAAAAGAAAGTTTATCGACGTTTGTTACTAACTTATTGTAAACTGCGCAACAAAATAACCTGAACACGTTAACTTAAAAATACTCAGGTCTATAATATGTACGGAACCCTCGGTGCGCGAGGCCGACTCGCACTTGGCCGGTTTTTTGAAAATGAAACCTATAATCGATTTATTGCCCCCGAAACCCCTTGCATGGAAATCTCTGGAGCAGTTTTCGAGATTTAGATAACATATATGCATATCCGAGTATATACAAGAATTGCTCATTTAAAGGTATTAGATTAATATTTATGAATATTACCACGTCTTCGAATTGTATAATAATACGTATTACGTATAGATACAAGCTAAGCTTCGAGATGATTAATTGCAATATGCTGACTTTAAGAGAAAAATTAGGCCAAGAATAGAGCTAAGAATAAGCTGCTACCGCATTAATTACACGACTAGGAAGAAAATGAGAAACATTTTTTCGCCTACAATATTATTATCCTTGTACCATAAGGAAATGCAAAATTAATACTTTATTTTCTGTTTCTAATAAATGGAAAGTAATTTTGTGTCTGAACGGAACGGACGGAACGAAGTGTTATATATAGTTGTGATAAAATTAGTTTCATAACAATCGATAGTTCACTGCAAAATATATGAATATACCTAGGTTATATTTTGGAGTATATTATACTAGCTGTCCCCCGCGGCTTCGCCCGTGACATACTTTTATCCCATGTTGCACCAATTTAGCCCATACATGCATTAATGTAATAATGTATGGAAATTTGCCCAAATTTGTTTACTTAAATTATTACTGCTCCGCTCTCCTGGGTAGTAGCGTGATTATATACAGTCTATAACCCTCCTCATTAAATAGGCTATCCAACATAAAAACATACTTTCAAATACCAATAGTTTCTGAGATAAGCGCGTTCAACCAAACAAACAAACTCTTCAGTTTTATAATTTTAATAAAACATTTAGTATAGAATAAATTCTGTCATCCAGCGAACTCATCTAATTAACGTTGAAGAGAGGTTGCTGTTTACAATAACAAGTTGGTATAATTTATGATTAGCGATTTTATAGCTAACGTAATCACATTGACTAAAATGTATGCAAATTAAAATACATTATTTCTACATTAATTCTACTGCATATTGTTGTCTCCTACATAATGTATGACTTTCAACCGAGCGACACTGATACACAGGATATCCTAGTGTGAATCAGTGCCATTATTTTAAAGAAACTTGTAATGACGTATTTCTATTAAAAAAATGAGAGAAATTGTGGCCTGACTTCATTTCAGTTATCATCATCAGGAAACGTTTTTGGAAGCTCAGATAGCATTGAAACACTTTTTACCTTTGCATTACCGCCGCAAGATGCATTTTTGTTTCGCATATTCCTTTTATATTATCATATTTCTGGTATATACCCAATGCTCGTTCAAATGTTTTCTGGGCATTGTTCAAATTATTCATCGCCAACTGACAAATGCCTATTTCAATTATGGCTTCTGCTTCCTTGCCGGTATCTTGAGCTAAAAGCAAATTACATATTTTTAAAGTAAAGATGCTCTAAATAAATAATATGAGAGATTTTAATAAAACTACTCAAGAAATGAAAAAAAGAATAACACAAAAAGTATACATGTGTATTATTTCCTCATCATCATAACTCGTTACAGTGGACCCCCAGTAATCCGACAAACGTTTTGCAGGTCTTTTTAAGGTTATCGAATTTGTTGCATTATAGAGTACTGTCTAAGAGTCTTCGGTTCAGTCAGGCATTTTTTGAAAAAGAGTACTTGTAATCCTACAACTTACAGATCAAAATGATAAGATTCTATATACCATATGACATAGTATTTATGACGAATTTAGTAAATTAAACAATACAATAGAGAGCTTACGTTTTAAAATTAACGAAGAAGTGTGTAGTAAGATTTGCCAAAATCATTTTTGTGTACCTCTTTTTTTTCGTGCGGAAATCCCTTCGGATACGCCCCCGCCGGGCAGCGGGGGCGGTTATGTCGGGCTTGAACCGACTAAAACCGCACGCCGTCTCGGGTCTACAGACGCCGGGGTGTAAGGTTACCCATAGGGCATATCCCTCGCACCCCGACTGACCCTGGGCCATCTCCGGTTTCGAGATGGCCCCCTCGGGTTTGGGAACCACGGTGTCCCCGTCTTGCCCTGGTTTGGGGGAGGGGCGCTAGTCGCCCCACCGGCCCGGCCTGCTTCTGCTGGGGTGACAGGCGGCCTCACCTGCCACCCCCAGGCCTGCGCTCATGGAGGACGGAGGTCGTTAAGCGACCTCCGGCGACTGAGTCACCTGCGACGCGCGGCGAGCATGTTGCGGGCTCGGCGGGCCGGGAGAGTTCTAAACCTCTCCCGGGCGTGCTCCGCCATCTCTTTTGCGAGCATTACATGCTCGCAGAAGGAGGTGGCGGCGGCCCACGCGCTCCCGCTCCGCGCCATTGCCGCAATCATGTTGCCGAGCGAGAGGACTCCCACCCCGATGGCTGCCACGAGTTCACGCCTCGGCGCCTCCCACGCCGGGCAGTCCGCCAGCGTGTTCAGCCCTGAATCCTCGCTCGCGTCGCAGTGATGACACTCAGGCGTTGGGTTCTTCCTGATCCGATGCAGGTGGTCCCCGAAGCTCCCCTTACCGGAGATCACCTGCGTCAGTCGGTACGAGAGGCTTCGCGTGTCTCTAGCCCATCCTCCATGATGGGCCTTACCGCATTTTTGTGTACCTACATTCAACAGTGATAGGTGTGTCAGATTCCAGGGGGCACCGGATTAGACAGGGTTCGGATTAGCGGGGGTCCACTGTAATCAAATTAAATCAAATGCTACTTTCTCATTTTATACCGAAGAAATTGACGTGTAGCTTAATGTGAACACATTTACTGTAGTAGCACAGGAAATGCTTAAGTTCTCCTGAGACATAATATATTTGAGTGAAACTTAAGATTTCAACAAGAAAGATAGTCGTATTCCTATCATACAAAAGTAAATTAGTTTAACACTAGTTGTAAGTTGCACATGTCGTTATGAAATATAATGTGTGAACAAAATGATAATATAATTATGGAATATATAATTACCATCTTTAGCTCTTCTCTCAGCTAAACGAGAAAGTCTTTCTGCTTTTGGAGCATCGTCTTTTCGATATTTTCTGGCATTATTGAGTAAAACTCTATGCAACTGAATAGCAGTGACTCCAAAAACAGTTTCATTTGGATTTTTAAGTGGATCGTTGTCTTCTCTCAATAACCAATCCTGTCAAATATTATTAAAGAAATAAACTATTAATCGACTAATATTGAAATAACTTGTCAAGGTAAAATGTAATCGCCAAATCACTATAAACTATCTCCCTGCCTCTGTCAACACTCTTCTAATTCTATCTTCATCTTTTCTACTTCAGGATAAAGGGTATTGGTGAGCGATAATTACATTTGTTGTTTTATCTGTCTGGCTGTCACTATTTCATCCGTCCCGCATTGATTCAATTTTTAACCACTTTGTCATCTTGATGATCCAAGGTTCCGATAGTCAGAGCAGGTGGCACATACATCAAATAAGAATTTCAGATAGACACTAGGAGCATCAGCTAAATTGCAAAACAAATGTTAAGATTTGGTCCTGCTTATCTTTAAACTGACTAGGCACGTTCGCCATTTTTAAATCTACTCTGATCCTCATCTAAGTCTTCCACAAAATGCAGAAAATCATTCGGCTGCTTTCATTAACAGGGAGAAACAAAATTGCCCCATATACAATTACCGAAAATAATAGTAATAATAATAATAATAACCTGGCAACACTACGTCAACAAGGCCATTTTTATCTTGCTCCGTACCTAAATTTATTTTTTTCACGTTTTTAATAAATATACTACTGCAATAAAAAGACCCAAATATACCATTTACCGTTTAATCAAGAAAATAAAATGTTTAAGTCTAATATTACACACAATACCAAAAAATCAAGAATATACGCTTCTGACAGCTAGTGTCAAACCCGGACTATGGAAAGATACAAGACAAACAAGATAAAATTATGTTGACCAGATCCAGGGCACGAGAAGCACAAATTACACCTCCGGACTCGTCGCCCAGCTCCGCCTCCCATCCCCGTGCAGCGGCATCTCCGACAACGGGTATTGCAGAGGCGTCGAGCTCTAGTTCAAGCGACGAGTTCTTCTCTCCGCCGACGTCGCCAACACCTGAACGTCGGCCGAGGAGAGGCCGGCCACCGAATGGCTTAGGACCCCGACGCCCACCGGCTTCGAATAGGGCCCCCGCTACCGGTGGTGATGTGCACCGCATGCGATGGACTAACTCCATAAATGAAAATGTCATGCGGGCATATTTTGTGGCTACAGAGGGAGGAATTAACCTCACTGCGTACCGTGTTCGTATGTTGCCTCTGTTTCAGGAACTTGAACCATCTATCAACGTTTCGGCACAACGCCTGTCGGATCAGGTGCGGGCCATACAACGCTGTCGCTTGTTGGATGACGCCGTACTTGAGAGACTTCGCTCAGACGTGCAGTGTAGCCTCGTCACCCCTTCTTCGTCACGACCTGTGGGTCATACTAATACTAGTGAAACACCACAGGCTACCCCTGATGATGAAGTAACGGATGACGGATCTATAACCGTAAGTACTCAGTACAATGATAAATTAAGGAGCACTTTGGAGCTTGCGATTCATGAATTTCGATCCACTTGTAGCAGTAACAGACCGCGGCTACCGCGTTTGCCTACGCATAGAAAAAACATAGCACTAGTGTGTGCCCTAGACTCGATGTTACCAAAATATTTCGAGTCCAGTGTCGATCTTACTGATACACATTCAATTCTGTATTGTGCGGCGGTCACGGTATGTCGAGTAGCTGGCGTGAAATTCTCAGGTACTGAGACAGCTACTCGACCTAAATCCACCGTGCCTGGCTGGCAATGCAGAATTGAGCGTCGTATCGCCGAGACTAGGGCACTCATTGGCAAGCTGTGCTGCTTCAGGTCTGGCAATACACGCCCGAGAGTAATGCGCTTTGTAACTCGAGCATTTTCAGGGACTAATGTTAGTCCTCGTGAATATTTGCTACGAGTCACAGAGCGCATTGACTTCCTGAAGCAGAAAGTTTATGCGTGGGCAAACCGTATACGACGTTACAAGAAGAGAGTGGATAGATACACCTTGAATCGTTCGTTCCAAAAAGATGAGAGGTGGGTTTATAGAAGATGGGAGCAACCTAATTCAGATGTGGCTAATATGTGCCGACCCAATGCTAAAGACACCAGTTCATTCTGGCGTAGCATTTGGTCGGTGCCTGTTAGTCATACAGAGGGTGAATGGATACGGGATGTCAGGCAGTCATGTGAGTCAATACAAGCAATGGAGCCAATAGTTATCAGTGAAAATGATGTCGCCAGTGCAGTCCGTTCGTTATCAAACTGGAAATCAGCGGGACCGGACGGACTGCACAATTTCTGGCTAAAATGGCTCCACAGCTCACATGCCTGTTTGGCATCACAGTTCCAGTCATCACTCGAATCAGGATCGCTCCCAGCTTTTATGACTACAGGCATAACCCACCTACTCTACAAATCAGGTAGTACCACGGACCCCAAAAATTATAGACCAATTACCTGTTTACCAACAATATATAAACTTCTTACATCCATTCTGACAGCTAAATTGTCAGCTCACATAGAGAGTAACTCTATAATATCTATCTCTCAGAATGGATGTAGAAGTGGGGCACGTGGTACGAAGGAGCTCCTTATTTTTGATATGGCCATTAGCCAACAGGTCCGCCGTAACCGAAAGAATCTGACGACATGCTGGATTGACTACAAGAAAGCCTACGATTCCGTGCCACATACATGGCTGTTGAGGGTGCTGGAGTTGTATAAAATTGATACAACTCTATGCACCTTCTTAAAGGAACGTATGAGGCAATGGAGGACGGTTCTTCTTTCTCCAGGGTGTGGTCAGGTCCTGGGGGATGGTGTACCGATAAAGATCGAGAGGGGTATATTCCAGGGTGATAGCCTGAGTCCGTTATGGTTTTGCCTAGCACTGAATCCTCTCAGTACAATACTGGAGAATTCAGGACTAGGCTATCAGTTGCGGAGAGGAGGTCAAGTTATATCCCATCTTCTTTACATGGATGACTTGAAATTATTTGCCCCCACCGACTCCCAGCTGGTAGAATTACTTAAGGTAACTGAAGCCTTTAGTAATTCTATCAGAATGGAGTTTGGTGTAGACAAATGTGCAGTCATGCATGTTAAGAAGGGTGGGGTTGTGGAATCTGAAAGAATTGAACTTTCAGATTCTACACAACTGAAATCTCTCTCGGCAACTGAAACCTATAAATATCTTGGTATGTCACAAGCGCTAGGTATTACTGAGACTGCCATGAAACAGACGTTGCGGGATCGTTTCTTTGGGCGCCTGAAAAAAGTACTTCAGAGTCTTTTATCGGGCGGTAACAAAGTGCGAGCCTACAACGGCTGGGTCATGCCAGCCTTAGTATACTCCTTTGGCATACTAAGATGGACTCAGACCGAATTAGATGCCCTGGATAGGAAAGTCCGTACGTTGCTAACTGCAAATCGTATGCACCACCCACGCTCGTCAGTAATGAGGTTGTATATCCCACGGAAATGTGGGGGTCGTGGTTTTTTAAACGCCAAGACTCTCCACAACCGTGAGATATGCAACCTTAGGGAATATTTCCTACACGTTGACGTGGGTGTGCACCGAGATGTAGTGGCAATAGACAACGGACTAACCCCTCTCGCTCTGGCAAAAGAGAACTGGCACAAACCGGTAATACTTAGCATCGCTGATCGCAAGGAAATATGGAAGAGCAAAGAGCTGCATGGACGTTTTTATCGGGCCTTAAATGGGCCCGACGTAGATATAAAAGCATCAGTGTTCTGGCTACGCTTCGGTGATCTCTTTGGAGAAACCGAAGGTTTTGTCTGTGCAATTACAGATGAAGTTGTCATGACGAATAATTATCGGAGGTATATCCTTAAGGACGGCACGATTGACATATGTCGGGCGTGTCACCGTCCCGGAGAATCCCTAAGACATATTATCTCTGGTTGTTCTCGTCTTGCCAACGGAGAATATTTGCATAGACACAACCAAGTGGCCAGAATCGTTCATCAACAACTTGCTCTAAAGTATGATCTTGTAGATTCGGAGGTACCGTATTACAGGTATGTGCCCGACCCAGTTCTTGAAAATGGTCGTGTCACGTTGTACTGGGATCGATCAATCATCACTGACAGGACTATTGTAGCCAATAAGCCTGATATAGTGGTGATTGATCGATCAGAGCGTCTCGCAATAATTGTTGACATCACCATCCCCCATGATGACAATCTCGTGAAAGCCGAAAAAGACAAACAAATAAAATATTTGGACTTGGCTCACGAGATTGTCGATATGTGGGATGTGGATTCAGCAATTATTGTTCCGATAGTCGTATCGGTTCACGGACTGATTGCCAAGAGCCTCGATAAACATCTCCAGAGGCTCGCGTTAGGCAGTTGGGTCAAGGGCTTGATGCAGAAGGCAGTGCTCCTCGATACGGCACGTATTGTGAGGAGGTTCCTCTCCCTGGAGCCCTAACCACCGGTAGCTTGGTCCCTGTACCCGATGCCGGTGGGCCACTATTTTTTATATTTTTAAATATATTTGTTTTTTATTTATATAGAATGTATTTAAAAATATAATTTATATGTATTTTAATTGTAATAAAGAGAATAATAATAAAAACAAAAAAAAAACAACTACCTGGCAACACTACGTCAACAAGGCCATTTTTATCTTGCTCTGTACCTAAATTCATTTTTTTCACGTTTTTAATAAATACACTACTACAATAAAAAGACCCAAATATACCATTTACCGTTTAATCAAGAAAATAAAATGTTTAAGTCTAATATTACACACAATACCAAAAAATCAAGAATATACGCTTCTGACAGCTAGTGTCAAACCCGGACTATGGAAAGATACAAGACAAACAAGATAAAATTATGTTGACCAGATCCAGGGCACGAGAAGCACAAATTACACCTCCGGACTCGTCGCCCAGCTCCGCCTCCCATCCCCGTGCAGCGGCATCTCCGACAACGGGTATTGCAGAGGCGTCGAGCTCTAGTTCAAGCGACGAGTTCTTCTCTCCGCCGACGTCGCCAACACCTGAACGTCGGCCGAGGAGAGGCCGGCCACCGAATGGCTTAGGACCCCGACGCCCACCGGCTTCGAATAGGGCCCCCGCTACCGGTGGTGATGTGCACCGCATGCGATGGACTAACTCCATAAATGAAAATGTCATGCGGGCATATTTTGTGGCTACAGAGGGAGGAATTAACCTCACTGCGTACCGTGTTCGTATGTTGCCTCTGTTTCAGGAACTTGAACCATCTATCAACGTTTCGGCACAACGCCTATCGGATCAGGTGCGGGCCATACAACGCTGTCGCTTGTTGGATGACGCCGTACTTGAGAGACTTCGCTCAGACGTGCAGTGTAGCCTCGTCACCCCTTCTTCGTCACGACCTGTGGGTCATACTAATACTAGTGAAACACCACAGGCTACCCCTGATGATGAAGTAACGGATGACGGATCTATAACCGTAAGTACTCAGTACAATGATAAATTAAGGAGCGCTTTGGAGCTTGCGATTCATGAATTTCGATCCACTTGTAGCAGTAACAGACCGCGGCTACCGCGTTTGCCTACGCATAGAAAAAACATAGCGCTAGTGTGTGCCCTAGACTCGATGTTACCACAATATTTCGAGTCCAGTGTCGATCTTACTGATACACATTCAATTCTGTATTGTGCGGCGGTCACGGTATGTCGAGTAGCTGGCGTGAAATTCTCAGGTACTGAGACAGCTACTCAACCTAAATCCACCGTGCCTGGTTGGCAATGCAGAATTGAGCGTCGTATCGCCGAGACTAGGGCACTCATTGGCAAGCTGTGCTGCTTCAGGTCTGGCAATACACGCCCGAGAGTAATGCGCTTTGTGACTCGAGCATTTTCAGGGACTAATGTTAGTCCTCGTGAATATTTGCTACGAGTCACAGAGCGCATTGACTTCCTGAAGCAGAAAGTTTATGCGTGGGCAAACCGTATACGACGTTACAAGAAGAGAGTGGATAGATACACCTTGAATCGTTCGTTCCAAAAAGATGAGAGGTGGGTTTATAGAAGATGGGAGCAACCTAATTCAGATGTGGCTAATATGTGCCGACCCAATGCTAAAGACACCAGTTCATTCTGGCGTAGCATTTGGTCGGTGCCTGTTAGTCATACAGAGGGTGAATGGATACGGGATGTCAGGCAGTCATGTGAGTCAATACAAGCAATGGAGCCAATAGTTATTAGTGAAAATGATGTCGCCAGTGCAGTCCGTTCGTTATCAAACTGGAAATCAGCGGGACCGGACGGACTGCACAATTTCTGGCTAAAATGGCTCCACAGCTCACATGCCTGTTTGGCATCACAGTTCCAGTCATCACTCGAATCAGGATCGCTCCCAGCTTTTATGACTACAGGCATAACCCACCTACTCTACAAATCAGGTAGTACCACGGACCCCAAAAATTATAGACCAATTACCTGTTTACCAACAATATATAAACTTCTTACATCCATTCTGACAGCTAAATTGTCAGCTCACATAGAGAGTAACTCTATAATGTCTATCTCTCAGAATGGATGTAGAAGTGGGGCACGTGGTACGAAGGAGCTCCTTATTTTTGATATGGCCATTAGCCAACAGGTCCGCCGTAACCGAAAGAATCTGACGACATGCTGGATTGACTACAAGAAAGCCTACGATTCCGTGCCACATACATGGCTGTTGAGGGTGCTGGAGTTGTATAAAATTGATACAACTCTATGCACCTTCTTAAAGGAATGTATGAGGCAATGGAGGACGGTTCTTCTTTCTCCAGGGTGTGGTCAGGTCCTGGGGGATGGTGTACCGATAAAGATCGAGAGGGGTATATTCCAGGGTGATAGCCTGAGTCCGTTATGGTTTTGCCTAGCACTGAATCCTCTCAGTACAATACTGGAGAATTCAGGACTAGGCTATCAGTTGCGGAGAGGAGGTCAAGTTATATCCCATCTTCTTTACATGGATGACTTGAAATTATTTGCCCCCACCGACTCCCAGCTGGTAGAATTACTTAAGGTAACTGAAGCCTTTAGTAATTCTATCAGAATGGAGTTTGGTGTAGACAAATGTGCAGTCATGCATGTTAAGAAGGGTGGGGTTGTGGAATCTGAAAGAATTGAACTTTCAGATTCTACACAACTGAAATCTCTCTCGGCAACTGAAACCTATAAATATCTTGGTATGTCACAAGCGCTAGGTATTACTGAGACTGCCATGAAACAGACGTTGCGGGATCGTTTCTTTGGGCGCCTGAAAAAAGTACTTCAGAGTCTTTTATCGGGCGGTAACAAAGTGCGAGCCTACAACGGCTGGGTCATGCCAGTCTTAGTATACTCCTTTGGCATACTAAGATGGACTCAGACCGAATTAGATGCCCTGGATAGGAAAGTCCGTACGTTGCTAACTGCTAATCGTATGCACCACCCACGCTCGTCAGTAATGAGGTTGTATATCCCACGGAAATGTGGGGGTCGTGGTTTTTTAAACGCCAAGACTCTCCACAACCGTGAGATATGCAACCTTAGGGAATATTTCCTACAGGGGTGTGTGTTGGGTAACCTCCTCGAGTGTCGCTCCGATTCCGATCCCGCTGCAGTCCGGGGGGAACGGAATCGGAGCGGCCGGTACACCCTGGGCGGCGGTCAATGGCTTCCCCTTCACCCCTTCATAGGGTTGGCATTGATCGTCGGCCAATACCCAACGTGGCGGGAACACATCGCTCTCCGTACTCTTCTGCTTTCAGAGGAGACAGGATGAGCGATGCTGTTAGTGGTGAGATGGCCCAGGGTCAGCCGGGGTGCGAGGGATATGCTCTATGGGTAACCTTACACCCCGGCGTCTGAAGACCCGAGACGGCGTGCGGTTTTAGTCGGTGCAAGCCCGACATAACCGCCCCCGCTGGCCGGCGGGGGGGTATCCGAAGGGATTTCCGCACGATAAAAAAAAAAAAAAAAAAAAAAAAGGGAATATTTCCTACACGTTGACGTGGGTGTGCACCGAGATGTAGTGGCAATAGACAACGGACTAACCCCTCTCGCTCTGGCAAAAGAGAACTGGCACAAACCGGTAATACTTAGCATCGCTGATCGCAAGGAAATATGGAAGAGCAAAGAGCTGCATGGACGTTTTTATCGGGCCTTAAATGGGCCCGACGTAGATATAAAAGCATCAGTGTTCTGGCTACGCTTCGGTGATCTCTTTGGAGAAACCGAAGGTTTTGTCTGTGCAATTACAGATGAAGTTGTCATGACGAATAATTATCGGAGGTATATCCTTAAGGACGGCACGATTGACATATGTCGGGCGTGTCACCGTCCCGGAGAATCCCTAAGACATATTATCTCTGGTTGTTCTCGTCTTGCCAACGGAGAATATTTGCATAGACACAACCAAGTGGCCAGAATCGTTCATCAACAACTTGCTCTAAAGTATGATCTTGTAGATTCGGAGGTACCGTATTACAGGTATGTGCCCGACCCAGTTCTTGAAAATGGTCGTGTCACGTTGTACTGGGATCGATCAATCATCACTGACAGGACTATTGTAGCCAATAAGCCTGATATAGTGGTGATTGATCGATCAGAGCGTCTCGCAATAATTGTTGACATCACCATCCCCCATGATGACAATCTCGTGAAAGCCGAAAAAGACAAACAAATAAAATATTTGGACTTGGCTCACGAGATTGTCGACATGTGGGATGTGGATTCAGCAATTATTGTTCCGATAGTCGTATCGGTTCACGGACTGATTGCCAAGAGCCTCGATAAACATCTCCAGAGGCTCGCGTTAGGCAGTTGGGTCAAGGGCTTGATGCAGAAGGCAGTGCTCCTCGATACGGCACGTATTGTGAGGAGGTTCCTCTCCCTGGAGCCCTAACCACCGGTAGCTTGGTCCCTGTACCCGATGCCGGTGGGCCACTATTTTTTATATTTTTAAATATATTTGTTTTTTATTTATATAGTTATAAGCGTATAATAACCGCGGTAGCCTAGTGGTATGGGTAATGGACTGCTGAGAAGAGGTCTCGGGTTCGATCCCAGGTTTTACCATGGCACACACCAATGACTTTTCGATGCTTTTCGAAGTTATGTGTGTATTTATCGCAGGTTTATAAGTGCCCGGTTAATGGCAATAGGCTCGCCACCTATTACATTGGGACCTAAACATAAACTGGCGAAATGTGGGTGCTAGCACCTCTGCCTACCCCTTCGAGGACATAGGCGTAAGTTTATGTTATGTTATGTTATTTATATAGAATGTATTTAAAAATATAATTTATATGTATTTTAATTGTAATAAAGAGAATAATAATAATAGTAAGGGATGGTACGGTTGACATATGTCGGGCGTGCCACCGTCCCGGAGAATCCCTTAGACATATAATCTCTGGTTGTTTTCGTCTTGCCAACGGCGAGTATTTGCATAGACATAACCAAGTAGCCAGGATTGTTCATCAACAACTTGCTCTAAAGTACAACCTTGTGGAATCAGAGGTACCGTACTATAGGTATGTGCCCGACGCAGTTCTCGAAAATGGGCGTATCACGTTGTACTGGGATCGATCTATCATCACTGACAGGACTATTGTAGCTAATAAACCTGATATAGTGTTGATAGATCGATCAGAGCGCCGCGCAATAATTATCGATATCACCATTCCACATGACGAGAATCTTGTGAAAGCCGAAAAAGAAAAACAAATAAAATATTTGGATTTGGCTCACGAGGTTGTCGACATGTGGAGTGTGGATTCGGCGATTATTGTTCCGATAGTTGTATCGGTTCACGGACTGATTGCCAAGAGCCTCGAACAACATCTCCAGAGGCTCGCGTTAGGCAGTTGGGTCAAGGGCTTGATGCAGAAGGCAGTGCTCCTCGACACGGCACGTATTGTGAGGAGATTCCTCTCTCTGGAGCCCTAACCACCGGTAGCTTGGTCCCTGTTCCCGATGCCGGTGGGCCACTATTTTTTATATTTTTAAGTATATTTGTTTTTTTTATATATATAGAATGTATTTAAAAATATAATTGATATGTATTTAAACTTAAATAAAGGAAATAATAATAATAATAACCTGGCAACACTACGTCAACAAGGCCATTTTTATCTTGCTCCGTACCTAAATTCATTTTTTTCACGTTTTTAATAAATACACTACTACAATAAAAAGACCAAAATATACCATTTACCGTTTAATCAAGAAAATAAAATGTTTAAGTCTAATATTACACACAATACCAAAAAATCAAGAATATACGCTTCTGACAGCTAGTGTCAAACCCGGACTATGGAAAGATACAAGACAAACAAGATAAAATTATGTTGACCAGATCCAGGGCACGAGAAGCACAAATTACACCTCCGGACTCGTCGCCCAGCTCCGCCTCCCATCCCCGTGCAGCGGCATCTCCGACAACGGGTATTGCAGAGGCGTCGAGCTCTAGTTCAAGCGACGAGTTCTTCTCTCCGCCGACGTCGCCAACACCTGAACGTCGGCCGAGGAGAGGCCGGCCACCGAATGGCTTAGGACCCCGACGCCCACCGGCTTCGAATAGGGTCCCCGCTACAGGTGGTGATGTGCACCGCATGCGATGGACTAACTCCATAAATGAAAATGTCATGCGGGCATATTTTGTGGCTACAGAGGGAGGAATTAACCTCACTGCGTACCGTGTTCGTATGTTGCCTCTGTTTCAGGAACTTGAACCATCTATCAACGTTTCGGCACAACGCCTGTCGGATCAGGTGCGGGCCATACAACGCTGTCGCTTGTTGAATGACGCCGTACTTGAGAGACTTCGCTCAGACGTGCAGTGTAGCCTCGTTACCCCTTCTTCGTCACGACCTGTGGGTCATGCTAATACTAGTGAAACACCACAGGCTGCTCCTGATGATGAAGTAACGGATGACGGGACTATAACCGTAAGTACTCAGTACAATGATAAATTAAGGAGCGCTTTGGAGCTTGCGATTCACGAGTTTCGATCCACTTGTAGCATTAACAGACCGCGGCTACCGCGTTTGCCTACGCATAGAAAAAACATAGCGATAGTGTGTGCCCTAGACTCGATGTTACCAAAATATTTCGAGTCCAGTGTCGACCTTACTGATACACACTCAATTCTGTATTGTGCGGCTGTCACGGTATGTCGAGTAGCTGGCGTGAAATTCTCAGGAACTGAGACAGCTACTCGAGCTAAATCCACCGTGCCTGGCTGGCAATGCAGAATTGAGCGTCGTATCGCCGAGACTAGGGCACTCATTGGCAAGCTGTGCTGCTTCAGGTCTGGCAATACACGCCCGAGAGTAATGCGCTTCGTGACTCGAGCATTTTCAGGGACTAATGTTAGTCCTCGTGAATATTTGCTACGAGTCACAGAGCGCATTGACTTCCTGAAGCAGAAAGTTTATGCGTGGGCAAACCGTATACGACGTTACAAGAAGAGAGTGGATAGATACACCTTGAATCGTTCGTTCCAAAAAGATGAGAGGTGGGTTTATAGAAGATGGGAGCAACCTAATTCAGATGTGGCTAATATGTGCCGACCCAATGCTAAAGACACTAGTTCATTCTGGCGTAGCATTTGGTCGGTGCCAGTTAGTCATACAGAGGGTGAATGGATACGGGATGTCAGGCAGTCATGTGAGTCAATACAAGCAATGGAGCCAATAGTTATTAGTGAAAATGATGTCGCTAGTGCAGTCCGTTCGTTATCAAACTGGAAATCAGCGGGACCGGACGGACTGCACAATTTCTGGCTAAAATGGCTCCACAGCTCACATGCCTGTTTGGCATCACAGTTCCAGTCATCACTCGAATCAGGATCGCTCCCAGCTTTTATGACTACAGGCATAACCCACCTACTCTACAAATCAGGTAGTACCACGGACCCCAAAAATTATAGACCAATAACCTGTTTACCAACAATATATAAACTTCTTACATCCATTCTGACAGCTAAATTGTCAGCTCACATAGAGAATAACTCTATAATGTCTATCTCTCAGAATGGATGTAGAAGTGGGGCACGTGGTACGAAGGAGCTCCTTATTTTTGACATGGCCATTAGCCAACAGGTCCGCCGTAACCGAAAGAATCTGACGACATGCTGGATTGACTACAAGAAAGCCTACGATTCCGTGCCACATACATGGCTGTTGAGGGTGCTGGAGTTGTATAAAATTGATACAACTCTATGCACCTTCTTAAAGGAATGTATGGGGCAATGGAGGACGGTTCTTCTTTCTCCAGGGTGTGTTCAGGTCCTTGGGGATGGTGTACCGATAAAGATCGAGAGGGGTATATTCCAGGGTGATAGCCTGAGTCCGTTATGGTTTTGCCTAGCACTGAATCCTCTCAGTACAATACTGGAGAATTCAGGACTAGGCTATCAGTTGCGGAGAGGAGGTCAAGTTATATCCCATCTTCTTTACATGGATGACTTGAAATTATTTGCCCCCACCGACTCCCAGCTGGTAGAATTACTTAAGGTAACTGAAACCTTTAGTAATTCTATCAGAATGGAGTTTGGTGTAGACAAATGTGCAGTCATGCATGTTAAGAAGGGTGGGGTTGTGGAATCTGAAAGAATTGAACTTTCAGATTCTACACAACTGAAATCTCTCTCGGCAACTGAAACCTATAAATATCTTGGTATGTCACAAGCGCTAGGTATTACTGAGGCTGCCATGAAACAGACGTTGCGGGATCGTTTCTTTGGGCGCCTGAAAAAAGTACTTCAGAGTCTTTTAACGGGCGGTAACAAGGTGCGAGCCTACAACGGCTGGGTCATGCCAGTCTTAGTATACTCCTTTGGCATACTAAGATGGACTCAGACCGAATTAGATGCCCTGGATAGGAAAGTCCGTACGTTGCTAACTGCAAATCGTATGCACCACCCACGCTCTTCAGTAATGAGGTTGTATATCCCACGGAAGTGTGGGGGTCGTGGTTTTTTAAACGCCAAGACTCTCCACAACCGTGAGATATGCAACCTTAGGGAATATTTCCTAAACGTTCACGTGGGTGTGCACCGAGATGTAGTGGCAATAGACAACGGACTGACCCCTCTAGCTCTGGCTAAAGAGAACTGGCACAAACCGGTAATACTTAGCATCGCTGATCGCAAGGAAATATGGAAGAGCAAAGAGCTGCATGGACGTTTTTATCGGGCCTTAAATGGGCCCGACGTAGATATAAAAGCATCAGTGTTCTGGCTACGCTTCGGTGATCTCTTTGGAGAAACCGAAGGTTTTGTCTGTGCAATTACAGATGAAGTTGTCATGACGAATAATTATCGGAGGTATATCCTTAAGGACGGCACGATTGACATATGTCGGGCGTGTCACCGTCCCGGAGAATCCCTAAGACATATTATCTCTGGTTGTTCTCGTCTTGCTAACGGAGAGTATTTACATAGACACAATCAAGTGGCCAGAATCGTTCATCAACAACTTGCTCTGAAATACGATCTTTTAGATTCGGAGGTACCGTATTACAGGTATGTGCCCAACCCAGTTCTTGATAATGGTCGTGTCACGTTGTACTGGGATCGATCAATCGTCACTGACAGGACTATTGTAGCCAATAAGCCTGATATAGTGGTGATTGATCGATCAGAGCGTCTCGCAATAATTGTTGACATCACCATCCCCCATGATGACAATCTCGTGAAAGCCGAAAAAGACAAACAAATAAAATATTTGGACTTGGCTCACGAGATTGTCGACATGTGGGATGTGGATTCAGCAATTATTGTTCCGATAGTCGTATCGGTTCACGGACTGATTGCCAAGAGCCTCGATCAACATCTCCAGAGGCTCGCGTTAGGCAGTTGGGTCAAGGGCTTGATGCAGAAGGCAGTGCTCCTCGACACGGCACGTATTGTGAGGAGGTTCCTCTCCCTGGAGCCCTAACCACCGGTAGCTTGGTCCCTGTACCCGATGCCGGTGGGCCACTATTTTTTATATTTTTAAATATATTTGTTTATTTTTTATATAGAATGTATTTAAAAATATAATTTATATGTATTTTAAGAGTAATAAAGAGAATAATAATAATAATAATTTATTTCAATCATAAGCATACAAAGGGTTACACATATTATTACACACAGAAATTGAGCAGTATGATAATTTTGGGTTCCCTGTCTCCCAAACTAGGCTATCGCCTGTGACTTGGGAATCAGTGTTCCTCCTGTTAAATATGACGTTATAAGTATGTATATAATTTACAAAGTGTCGGAATAGAAGTGAAACACAATAATATAATTATAGCATTTTGTGTTATACTAATTATGATTTTATTAATTAAACATAATTTAACAAAATTTACATTCCTTGCATTTTTATTTTTATGACATAACCTAGAAATGTTAGGTGCAAGGATTGTGTGTGTGTATGTGTGCATGTGTAATTGTGTGTGAGAGGTGGAGAGGGTGTGTGTGTGTGTGTGTGTGTGAGAGAGAGAGAGAGAGAGGTGCTGTGTTTGCGTGTTTAAGGAAGGTGCATGTGTGTTGTATAAGATATGACTGCATGTGCATTTGTGTTTTTTAAAGACGTGTTTAATTTAAAGTAAGAAGTAGTGTTTCTATACTGTCGTAAGTCTGATCCAGCAACCATGACTTTACTCTATTTTTGCATTCGTATAAGGTGAGTTTTTTTATATCGAGTAATTTATTTAGGTTATTGTATAATTTAGTACTTAGGTAGTGGTATTGAGGGGTGTGTGTTGGGTAACCTCCTCGAGTGTCGCTCCGATTCCGATCCCGCTGCAGTCCGGGGGGAACGGAATCGGAGCGGCCGGTACACCCTGGGCGGCGGTCAATGGCTTCCCCTTCACCCCTTCATAGGGTTGGCATTGATCGTCGGCCAATACCCAACGTGGCGGGAAACACATCGCTCTCCGTACTCCTCTGCTTTCAGAGGAGACAGGATGAGCGATGCTGTTAGTGGTGAGATGGCCCAGGGTCAGCCGGGGTGCGAGGGATATGCTCTATGGGTAACCTTACACCCCGGCGTCTGAAGACCCGAGACGGCGTGCGGTTTTAGTCGGTGCAAGCCCGACATAACCGCCCCCGCTGGCCGGCGGGGGGGTATCCGAAGGGATTTCCGCACGATAAAAAAAAAAAAAAAAAAAAAGGTAGTGGTATTGATATTTGATAAAAGAGGTGTAGATTCTTGTAGATGGAAAGACAATATCAGCTCTTCGCCTTTTAGTACTTTCCATTGGTACATGATGTTGTCGCAGTACACCAAGGAGTACAAACACTTTCCTCACAGTAAGAACCTGACACATTTTATACAGCTCTACTGAAGGATACCTGAAGGGCTTGCAGAACATTACTTTAAGAATGACCCTTTGAGCCCTCTCTATTTTTAGAAAGTGGGACTTACGAGCACCACCCCACACCGGCAGGCAGTATGTGATCAGTGATTGACACAGCGAGTAGTACACTGACATAAGGGTATCGGTGTCCAGTGACCAACGTATTTTCTTTAAAACATAGATCAATTTCCTTGTTCTGGTTACTAAATTGTCTATGTGTATATACCACTTGAGATGCTGATCAATGAGTACTCCCAGGTATTTTAAGTGAGATGTTGTTTGTAGCGCGGGACAAGTACAAGAATGGGGCTCAGAGCAAGCGTGAGCCTTTATGGCAATCGGCGTCTTTGGCTGAGTTCGGTTGCTGATTGAGAATGTTACTATTTTCGTCTTATCGGTATTTAAAGTTAGTAAGTTATTAGCAAACCATTCCACAATCACACCCATAGCCACCTGAGCATGTTTTTCCACCTCACTCCAGTCATTACCATGCACCAATAGGGCTGTATCATCTGCGTAGGTAAAAAAGGAACAATTTGTGAGTGAAAGGGAACACAGGTCATTAATATAAATTAGGAAGAGTGTGGGCCCCAAAATACTGCCTTGGGGTACCCCGTATTCAATTTTACATTTTTCACTCACAATATCGCCTATCTTAACGTGTTGATATCTATTTTTTAGATAGCTTGTGAATATGTCAAGTGCGATCCCACGTACTCCCATGCGTTCAAGTTTGGACAAGAGTATTGGGACAGAAACCGCATCGAATGCTTTAGATATGTCCAAGAAAACTCCCAGACATTTCCGCTTGTTATCCATGAGCTTAGATGTCTTTTCAGAAAAGCGTATTACTGCGTCTTCTGTGGAAATGCCAGCTCTAAAGCCATATTGATTTTCTGACAGTAGGTTATTAGCTCGAAGATAGTTGAGCAAACGGGTGTTTAGGAGTTTTTCCAGAATTTTGGAGATGGATGGTAATACCGATATGGGTCTGTAATTTCCGACTTTTGCTCTGTCACCACCCTTGTGTATTGGGTGCACTAACGCTATTTTATAGGCGTCGGGAAACACACCAGTTGCAATTGTGAGGTTACATATGTGAGTGATGTACGGAATTAAAGTTTTACGTGTTAATTTCAAGACGTTAGTGGAGAGAGCGTCAATTCCCATAGCTGAATCAGTTTTCAGATTATTTATGATACTTTCTACTTCTATGTAGTCTGTTTTTAAAATACATATGGAATTGCATATCGATTTAGGATTAGAGTAAGCTGCTGAGGTCGTACTCGGTGTTTGTATAGTAGTAGCTAAACTTTTCCCTATATTTGCAAAATAGTTGTTGACTGCGTTAGCAGCTCTAACTTTATCTGTTTCCCCTGTTAGGAGTTCTCTGGGGGGAGGTGGTTTTTGTTTGGAGTGTGTAATGATTTTTATTAAATCCCAGGTCTCCTTTGGGTTATTTTTCCTTTTCTGGAATTCAGCTTTCTCATAGTTTGTTTTTAGGTTTCGCAGCAGAGTATTGCAAAAGTTACGGTAGCGAGAGTATGTTAGCTTTAAAATAGGATTGTCTATTTGTAATCTAAGCGCTTGATGCATTTTGTCACGGTTTCGGATACAGCGGAGTAGGCCAGGGGTAATCCACGGCTTTATGTTGCGATTTCTTTTAGGAACTTTGGAGTGCCGAGTGTGTCTATCTATTATTTGAGTTAGGGTGGAAGTTAAGATGTCAGCTGCTTCATTGGCGTCATTTGTCAAGAGAACAGCGGTGAAGTCTGTGCCTTCGATGTCTTTTTGTATGCTTCTTATGTCTACAATTTTAGAAGCACATGAATACTTTGGTTTTGGCTCTTGCAATATAAGATTTAGAAACACTGGTAGATGGTCGGTTATATGCGTCTTTATCACGACAGTGGTAGCTAATAGTTTTGTTTTTAGTAGGACGTGGTCTAGGCACTTTTCCTTCCTAGTAAGGTACTGGTGAGCTGGTAGTAGTCCGTGGGAGGCAGTAAGTGTGAGGTATTAATTCGAGTGTCCGTCTATATTGTTGGGTTTTATATCGATGTTTATGTCGCCTACTAGGGCAATATATGACATTTTTGATAGGGAAAGCAAAGCAGTATCAAGGCTACTTAAGAAATTGTCAATGTGAGAATATGAAGGGGATCTATATATAGCTAATATGGCAACATTATTTCCGATTTTGCAAAGTAGGCTGGTGGCATCGATAATATCTGGCTCTGAAACGGCGCATTGTATTGAAGACCTCACGTACATAACAACTCCATCGTTTTGATTTTTTGGGATTGCAGTATAGTGTGAGTTATAGCCATCTATCTTTGGAATTATAGGGGCTTTACTGAGCCAACATTCAGTAAATACGATAATGTCGCAGTCAAGTTTTGAGTCTTGAAGAAAAACTGTAAACCTGTCGAAATTTTTACCTATACTACATATGTTAAGGTGTATCAGTGATATCTGCTTCTGTGTATTATTTACAAAATTAGAGCAATCCCCCATCGGGACTATATATGATTTAGATACTTGGTAAGCATCTAATTCAAGTGCAAGGCTATCTAAGTGATGAGCCATTTATAACAATTTGAGGTAATTACCATGAGGGTTTTATACTTTAGATTGCAATAACGGAAGCAATGTAGAAGCGGCGTCAGACTGTCTCTCGATACTGATTCGTGTAACTTATTTGTAATATATGTGTATTTTGTGATAGTTGTCAATGTGTTTGAGTGTTTAATTATCTGTGTTTTTGGTATACGTGTGTTTAGTGTTTGTGTAATTCTTAAAAAACATAAAAGGGTGTTAATTATATCCTTTGTGCGAGCAAACTTAGCTTCAAATGTACAGTTATAATATATTGAAGAAAAGCAAGCTAAACAATAAAGAGAAACTCGGTAAATAAAACTGATATAGAATAACAAGCTTAGTCATTGTTGTTTCTTAAGATCTTCAAGACAATTTTCAACCTTTATAAAAATTTGTTTTTCGCCCTCTGTTTTCCGCAAAAATACTCTATTATTTGTGCACCAACAGAATTTGTACTTAAATTCGGCTGCGAATCTTCGCGCAGCGTAAAATATTTTTTTGACAGAAGAGGTTAGGTGCTCGTTTACGTATATTGGGCGACTTTCACACTTTAGACCAAGATTCATGGAGTTCAACTTGTTTGCCTTATCACGGTTTTTATTGTATGATCGCACCGACGAGATGAACCCATTTTTTATGGGAACTGAAGAAAACTCAGCAATTATAGACCTGTCTGAATTTGGTTTTCCAGGCATCCTATATATATCTCTTATTTCATTCGACTGTAAATTAATTTTTATCTCAGAGCCAATCTGCAATACGATGTTGGTTAGATCTTTCGTGTTTTCAGGTTCCTTAAAGGGTACATTTCGGATCTCGATGCTTGCTGAACGGGACCTGAGTTCTAGATCTTGCAGTCTGGTCTCTAGGCTCTCAAAAGCCTGCTTGTAATAGGATTTTTCTTTTTCCAGGACTTCCACTCGTCGCTGTACTTCCTCAAAGCTTGTATTAAAAAATTCTATAGATTTTTCAATTTCTAAGTTAGTTTTTTGAATTTGAAGTGATTGTGTTTTTAAATCTGAAATTTCTGCAACTATAGTTCTTAACGTAGCGGAATGTTGGTTTAATATCGTTGCCTGTTCGTTTTTCCATATAACCAGCATTTCCTTTAATTGGTCGATTTCGGTGGACTGCGTGAAGGACTCATCATGACGTAGACGCTTCGCGCTCAGCGTTATTTTAACGCGATCACTGATCTCACTTTCCACAATGGCCGCCATGTTCGGTTCCGAGCGAGCTTCACATATACCGGCAGAATGTGGTGAAGACAGCTTAATACGCGGCATTTTTGTGTCCAATGGATGAAAAATATATATATGTATATATACGGCACGGCAAAATTCTTTGCTGAGTATGCAGTAATACAGAAAAAATATTAAAGTAAAAATTGCATAAATGTGCAAAAAGTCTATTTCAGATGCAAAAAGATATTTGAAGTTGGGCGAGTCTCGAACCCGGGCCAGACGGGCCACCACCAAGTATGTTACAAACGGGGCCACGGAAGCTCTGCTAAAGGTGGCTAAAAATTGCGTTCATATATAACCCGTGCATAGTAGGTAAACACTTGTAAATAGAATGCTCGGATTCTTTTGTTAACACTAATGGGTCCAAAGTTCACATATGACTCGAGTTTTTAAATTCACCGTACAATTTGTTATTTAAAAAATGATTTATATAAAGTTATGGCACTTTTTCCACTATTGTTTATACACCGATTGGTCACTCAGACACTATAAAATAGTTCAGTAAATTATTTGGACTATGAAAGCTCACTTTACCACACTTTTGCATTTAAAAATAAGGAGACAACTGATAGCACGTCTGTTCACTTCGATTCCGCGCGGAGGGGATCCTATCCGTACCATGTATCATGATAAAACTGGCACCGAATTTAGTAATTTCAGTTAAGTGAAGAAACAAGCTGCATAGTTACAAGGAGGCGCTCCACCTGTATTCCTTATGAAAGACCAATCAGATAAAGATATTTAGAAAGCCTTTCCCATATACTAGATAGTCAGGGCAAATACCATACATTGAAGCCATACGACATTTTGTACGCTTTTGTATTAGTTGACTTCACTGTTTAAATAGTGAACTCTCCATCTCGGCTATCGCTTCGGAGTAAAGTCCAACTATACACAGCTTGTTACGTCAATAATGAAATATCATAGTAGTATGTGGGTAATATCGAGCTTTATATTGGCCTGGAGCTTAAGACTTTCAAGCAATATAAGAAACATTACGTTCTAAGCTACTTTCCACTCTGCTCCGAATCACTCCAACCAACACTATAAAATGGCTGCAAGTTACACACTATACAAATATCACAGATAACATAAAAATGCTACCAAAGAGCTAGAAAATACAATCATGCTCGCTTAACGTAGAGCCTACATATCTTGCGAAGCTATACAGAATCGTCCTCGGTTTTGCCCTCGCCGCCGAGGTCGAAATACGTGCCGCGTAAACTTCTTAATGTAGGTCTAGGTCGCCCCATTTTATCAGCAATATCCCAAGATTGGTAATCCTTGGGTGAAGTTGCTCACCAATAAGGAGCTTTCAGCGCTCGTCAGTAAGGTAAAATAATATATTATTAAAATCGATCTAATTTCTAGTTTGACTCAATTGTACAAAATACGTATCGAATTCATTTTATTACATTAGACGTGAAATTCTATATATTTTGGAACATTGTGTTGATGAGAGAATAGACAAACTTGTCCAAATACTCAAATAACTAAAAGAGACCCTGATGCAACGTGAAGAGCATCTGACTGCGGCTAACAGTCAACATCATTCTGACCAGCGCTTCTGAACCAGCCGTTCATAAGTCGAAAACGCATACTTTTAAGGGCCATTTTTTTAGTTTAAACTTTAATAAAAAATAGTTTTTTTTTTGAAATTATTGTTTATTATGGCATATGAATCGTTTTGTATGAATCTTCAGATAATGCGAGAACATTTACCAATTATTGTACTTATTATCAAGATAAACGACATATTCAATGGATCACGGGCGTCTTGTTCATTTATTCACTGAAGAAATGTAACTGACATCAAGTAATTGAATTATGAGAACAAAATAATGGCACTTAACAGAACAACAAATGTGTTCGTTTTATCCAATGTTATTTTAAACCACGAATCAATTTCCTTCTGAACTGACTTAATTTTAATTAATTAGTCACATTCCTCTTCATTTCTTTTTAGATCCCATTTTTCTTCTATATCATATTGGTCTGAATGTCCTTCTTCTAGAGAAGGATTTTCCTTATCTAAATCAGGATAGTTGTTGGGCGTGACTGTTGGTTTTTATATTTTTGAAAAAGTCATGGAAAGTGATATGTATCAATGGTAACATTATCAATCATGTTCTTATTTTTTCCTTACTTATTGGCGAAGGCTCTTTAGGTACGACTGCCGACCCCTCTTGCCGTCGTTGCAAGGGGACCCGGCTGCGTGGCGGCGGCGGTTGGGGACATAGCGGTCGTGGCCGCTTATATCACGCCGAACCGAAACCAAGCTGCATGTGAGCAATGGCTTCGTCAGCTGGCCGTCGTCGTCAATGCCTGCCAGCCCCGTCCGGTCCTTGTGCTCGGGGACTTCAACGCCTGGTCGTATGCCTGGGGTTCCCGACACGAAAGGGGCGCGACGGGGCATAGAGGCAGGGCACTGGTGGACTGGGCCGCACGACTCGGCCTAGTCCTCCTAAATCGGGGAGCCGTGGACACGTTCGTGACCTCGAGGGGTAGCTCCATCGTGGACCTATCGTTCGCGAGCCCCTCGTTGGCGCAACGTGTTCAGGGCTGGCGCGTCGTTTTGGGGGAGGACACAAGTTCAGATCACGGATACATTCGGTTTGACGTGTCCCCTCCTGCGAGCGACGCGCCGGCTGCACCGGCTCCACCCGAGCCACGTTGGGCGCTTAAGCGACTTGATCGGGAGCTCCTCCTGGAAGCCGCCATCGTACAGGCCTGGGCCCCTGCGCCGGACAGGCCTGTCTGCATAGACGATGAGGCGGAGTGGTTCCGGGAGGCCATGACCCGTGTCTGTGACGCGGCGATGCCTAGGGCTCCGCCCTATAATCCGAGGGGTCAGGTCTACTGGTGGTCGTCGGAGATCGCGCAGCTCAGACGGGGCTGCGTGATCACGCACCGCCGGTGGGCCCGATTCCGTAGGAGGCGTCGCCGCCCCGCAGATGCGGAGGCCCGAGAGGCGGAGTTGTACGAGGGATACAGGGAGGCCAGACGAGCCCTCCGAGCGGAGATAAGGCGTTCCAAACGGGACGCCTTCCGCGAGCTGCTGGAGACGCTGGAGCGGGACCCTTGGGGGCGGCCCTACCGGATGGTGAGGGGCAAGCTGCGCCCCAAGGCCCCGCCGTTAACCCGGTGTCTCCAGCCGGATCTGCTCGGAGGAGTTGTTGGCTCCCTGTTCCCAGCGCGGGCGGTGGAACATGTTCCACCGCGGATGACTCCGCCTCGGTTGCGCATGGCGCCCGACGTGGAAGACGACGACGTGCCCGAGGTCACTTGGGTAGAACTAGAGCTGGCGGTGAGAAGGCTAAGAGCCAAACACACCGCCCCGGGACCCGACGGCATTCCAGGCCGAGCGTGGGTCCTAGCTCTAGTCGACGACGCTCTCGAGCCCCGACTGAGAGAGCTTCTCAGCGCATGTTTGGAGCGGGGCCAGTTTCCGAAATTGTGGAAGACGGGGAAACTGGTCCTCATCCGAAAGGAGGGGCGCCCGGCGGACTCGCCGTCCGCCTACCGGCCCATAGTGTTGCTCGACGAGGTGTGCAAGCTCTTGGAAAGAGTAATTGCGAAGCGCCTCGTCGAGCACCTCTCAAGAGTGGGGCCGGACCTGGCGGATGGCCAATATGGCTTACGCCAGAGGCGCTCCACCGTGGATGCCATCATGCGCGTGAGGGCTCTGGCGGAGGATGCAGTAGCCCGGGGTGAGGCGATGTTGGCGGTGTCCCTGGACATCGCCAACGCGTTCAACACCTTGCCCTGGAGTTGCATTAGGGAGGCGCTCGTGTATCACGAAGTGCCTCTCTACCTCCGCCGCATAGTCGGGGCGTATTTCACGGAGAGAGCCGTCATCTACCCAACCGTGACCGGTCTCGGTCGGCGTGAAATGTCGTGCGGTGTTCCACAGGGATCGGTCCTGGGGCCGCTCCTGTGGAACATCGGATACGACTGGGTGCTTCGCGGTGAGCTCGTAGGCGGTACCGCCATCACGTGCTACGCGGACGACACGCTCGTGACGGCGTGCGGGGCGACGTACCGCGAAGCGACCCGAAAGGCCACGACCGCGGTTGCCCAAGTCGTTAGGCGGACCCGGCGGCTGGGTCTCGAGGTGGCCCTGCATAAAACCGAGGCCCTGTTCTTCCATGGGCCTCGGAGCAAGCCACCCGAGGGATCCAGTCTCTAAGTCTCTCCCGGGCGCGCTCCGCCACCTCCTTCGCGAGCATTACATGCTCGCAGAAGGAGGCGGCGGCGGCCCACGCGCTCGCGCTCCGCACCATTGCCGCAATCATGCTGCCGAGCGAGAGGACTCCCACCCCGATGGCTGCCACGAGGTCACGCCTCGGCGCCTCCCACGCCGGGCAGTCCGCCAGCGTGTGCAGCCCTGAGTCCTCGCTCGCGTCGCAGTGATGACACTCAGGCGTTGGCTCCTTCCTGATCCGATGCAGGTGGTCCCCGAAGCATCCCTTCCCGGAGATCACCTGCGTCAGTCGGTAGGAGAGGCTTCCGTGTCGCCTCTCCAGCCAATCCTCCATGATGGGCCTTACCGCCGCTATTGCGGCGTGCACTGCGCTTGGTTGCCCAAGTCGTTCCTTCCACTCCACCACGATGGCCTGGCGGAGCTGGGACTGCACGGCCTCGATTTCTCGTGGCTCGGGGTTCCATCCCTGCTCCCGCGCCTCCTTTCGCCACTGGTACAGTTGCGAAAGGGCTCTCGCTTCCAGGTCCCATGGCGGAGTTCCGGCAAGGAGACTCGCCGCCTCGAAGGAGATCGTGCGGTACCCTCGGATGACCCTGATGGCCAGAACTCGCTGCGGAGCGCGCAGCATCTGCACAGTTCTGGTCCTCAGGGCCTCCGCCCATATTGGGCACCCATACAGGGCCATGGACCGCACGATCCCCGCGTAGAGTCTCCTGCAGGAGTCATCGGGCCCCCTCATGTTAGGCAACAGCCGAGCCAGAGCAAGAGCTGTGCCCTTCAATTTGGGGGCCAGACTTCGGATGTGCTCTCCGAAGTCCCATCGGCCGTCGAGCACGAGCCCCAAATATTTCATTTGGGGCTTGATGCCGATGCGATTTCCTCCCACGATGAGACTGGATCCCTCGGGTGGCTTGCTCCGAGGCCCATGGAAGAACAGGGCGGGTGAGGCCACCTGTCACCCCAGCAGAAGCAGGCCGGGACGGTGGGGTGACTAGCGCCCCTCCCCCAAACCGGGGCAAGACGGGGACACCGTGGTTCCCAAACCCGAGGGGGCCATCTCGAAACCGGAGAAGGCCCAGGGTCAGTCGGGGTGCGAGGGATATGCTCTATGGGCAACCTTACACCCCGGCGTCTGTAGACCCGAGACGGCGTGCGGTTTTAGTCGGTTCAAGCCCGACATAACCGCCCCCGCTGGCACGCGGGGGGGTATCCGAAGGGATTTCCGCACGATAAAAAAAAAAAAAAAAAAAAAAGGTACGACTGCCGATTTTATATTGTCAAGGTTATATTTTCCACTTTTCTTGTAATTACTTATCTTGAAAAGATTTCTCGATTAAGATCGGTCTCTAACCGCATTTCACCATTACCATACCAGCCATTTCACAAAAAGTTATAGCTTGTGCTGTCTCACTTTTTAATTACATATGAAGGCTTGGCAATATTTATAGAGTGGGATAATTAACGCCTTAACGCGAACAATTTCGGCAATAACACTCTCGGTGGTCAGCGGTCAGACGCTAAATCCCATTTTCGATAATTCAATCGATAATTTCCGGTGAAAAAAAGAACTCTAAGGAAAATTGAAGGAAATTACCGTAGAAAAAAAAACAAATGCATAGGTGCTATAACAATAAAAAGCCAGTTATTGTTTAATACAGGTTTGTTGCTGGGATTGGTTTTGGAAGATAAATATACAATTTTATCGATTGCTAACGGTTGACATGTATGCTCTTCTTTGATACCCTTCTTATTGGCGCATGCGTATTCCTCGATGTCTACTATACCTCCGTAATTTATGAATACTTCAACTGGCAACTGGTTTAGGTTCGGAAAAAACGCATCAGGTCAGGTTAAGTATGAATTTTAAAATTAGGTTTTTTAATTTAATGCTAGAATTTTGGGCCAGGTTATGAATCAGCCTCGCAAGTTTGGCGCGTGGTGTAAACAATAAATTTCTCTCTTTTATAATGGACGAAAATGGCGGCTTAAAGATGTCGATTTCCAGAAGAATTGCCTCAATAAACAGTTATTATGTTAGTATATAGTTGTAAACAGAAAGTTCCGATACCAATGAGTATGTATACGTCAATACACGTATATGTCAGGTATATGCAGAAACGGAACAGATAGTAGTATAACAATTCAGTCCCTTCAATTCAATTTCAATTACCTTATTTCGTAAAGATATGTGATTAATTCTGTACAGTCAGTTTAATGGTATATAATATAGAAAAACAAGCGGCGATAGCCCAGTGGTGTACGTAACGGACTGCTGAGTCGAAGTCTCGAGTTCGATCCTCAGTCGCCCCGGGCACACACCTCTGACTTTTCGTAGTTATGTGTGCATTAATAAATGTTAATTATCGCTCGCTTAATAATGTGCCCGGTAGATGGCAATAGGCGCACCCCATATTACATTGGGACCTTAACATAACTGGCGAATCGTGGGTGCGTGATACACCTCTGCCTACCCCTTCGGGGATACAGGCGTGAAGTTATGTTATGTTATGTTTTATATAGAAAAATATAAATGGTTGTCAAACATTTTATATGTTTGTCATAATATTTTAATGCGACTGTCGTAAAAAATCGTGTAATTATTTGAACAGAAATGTTGTATAGAGAGACAGAAAGAGGGAGGGAGTGAGTTCCTTCAGAAAATAATAAATATTAAACAAAACTTAAAATAAATCATCTTCACTTGGATAATGAGATAGTACAAAGTAAACAATAGTTTGACGATTTTTTCGTATTTTGTACACAAAGGGCCAATAATAATATTCTATTATAATTTTAATTAACTTTTCTATTATTTTTTTGTTATTGTTATTATTGTAAGTTGTTTTGCCATGCCTCGCGGAAGTGTCAATGCATTATGCTGATTGACGAATGAGGCTTTGGCGCAGGCTTTCCTCTCGGGGTTGAGGGGTCAGACGGTAGTCAACAACATTGGAGTTGTATTCTCATACAAGAGAGCCCTCTGAAGCCCGAGGTTAGCTCTCGCTAACCCCGGGCTTCAGAATGCAAGATTTGGATGTACCCGGACCCACGCTCAGATTCAGAAAGACTTCATCATAATCTTAGCGTTGTGTCGCGATTACATCCGAAGCCTTCATCTTGGAGCCCGTAACGCAGAACTATTTATGTATAATCCTACTTATCGTACTGATATATATTATTAACACGAAAGTTTGGACGTATCGACGTTAAAGACGTTTATTACTCTTTTACGCAAAAACAGCTACACGGATCTGGCTGAAATGTGGTTCAGGGATATATTATAGTCTGAAATAACACATAAGCTACATAGGCTTTTTATACCTGGAAAAGGTTCCTATATATAGGGTAGCATTCGCGGACATCAGCTAGTTTTCTATAAACATCTCTTTTTTCAAAAAAGAATAGAAACTTCGGATCAAATCCAAAGTTGCTTTTTTGAAAAAAGAGTTAGAATAGTTTTATTTCCTTCACATTGTTTGTCTTGAAAAAGTTATTTGAAATTACAAATATTTGAATTGAATTTGAATTACATTATCACTAAAATTGATTATTCATTTATATGCCTGGTTTAATGTATAGTCTACACAACATTATTAAAAACTGATTTAATATTTAATTAGTGAATATATTAAAAAAATCCTCCATTTACCTGGAGTGTTCTAGAATATTTAACTGCTGACATTATAATAAGTAAGTTCCTCTGGTATGGATTGCCCACTCGACTGTGTATTTACAGTCCGGACTCGTGGCTATAATCAGAGCGGCCAAGAAATTTATATTGAGTTATATCTAAAATAGACACAGCTGCACAGGTACTTATTTGTATTAATATTTCCTAGCCTTTAAACAATTCACCTTTTTTACGTATATTAATATTAACCGATGGTCGGTTGTCGTTTTTTGGTCATATCTCCGATTCTACATAACCATTTGCAATCAAACATACGGCAGCTATTTTGCAAAAAAAACTATTTTTGTTTTCAGTATTGTTCATTTAACAAAACCCAAGTATTTTTTTTAATATCTCCAATGTACAGACACAATTAATTAACAATTTTATAATAGTACTAGCTGTCCCCCGCGGCTTCGCCCGTGGCATACTTCGCTCCGTGGCACCTATTAATCCCAAACATGCCTAAACGCTTTTTTTTTCAGGCAATTTTTTAAAAATTTTCTCTCCGTAAGAACCATCTTCGTACTTCGTGAATATTATAAAAAAGAATTAGTGAAATCGGTTCAGCTGCTCTCGGAATTTGCGCTTAGCAACATACGAGATTCAGAGATTCGTATTCGTATTCAGAGATTCATTTTTATATTATAGATAGAAGTAACAATCTTAAACCTTACAAATATTTAACTTCATGTAAGGTATATGTAAATATAGCTTGGGAAATTCATGCGTGGCACACTGGACGTGGTAACCTGATGGCCGTCCCGCGCGCACGTTTCGCCACCCTCGCTGCCTTACGCCCCTCATCATCATCATCTCAGTGTTGTGTTCCGATTGCATCTGAAGCCTACACCACGGAGCCCAGGGTCTACTTTCCTGCTTTTCATCCATCCATCCAGCCATCTCCATGACTCGCAGCTCCTAGTTATGCCACTCTAGCAATGATCACGCTTCACAGCTGTGTAAAAGGACAGGCTTAGTGATGGTTTTATAGACCTGCATTTTGGGGTCACAGATGTCACAAGTCATCTCACGCCACTTGGACCATGAAGCGGCAATGCCTGTCTAGACGCCGCAATCGATGTCACCAGTCCAGTGAAGTACATAAACTTTGGGTGTGTAATACACCTCTGCCTACCCCTTCGGGGATACAGGCGTGAAGTTATGTATGTATGTATAACAAAATGTCTGACCTAACTTACTATGTACATAAATTTTTAACAAAATGTAAGCCCAATGTACCGCAACAAATTATATGCGTAGGTATATGGCGCGACGTTTATTTTCCACTAGTTCAGAGATTAAAGGTGATTGAATTGACGCGCAATAGTATTCTATGAACAATTAATTGATTCCGTGAATATTACATAGTATAAGTCTATATGTTAATTCCATATACATATAAAGTAGAACTCACCTTACTGATACTGCATCTTTATTCCCTTTAAACTCACTCAATAACTTCATATTGAAATAAAATTTGTACCAAATATTATTTAAAAATTGTAAACTAGTGTTTTGCTTTCTTAATAAATTAACGTAACGTAAGTCATCCCTCGTTATAATTAAATTCTATAGCGAAATTACTAAAACGAATAAATTAAAAGATAATACTACCTTTCCAATAGCAGAATCCCTGACTTCGGTTAGTATATTAAACGGCTCTTCATCAATTGCCGGAACTATAGCGAAACATAATATATCATAAAAAAAAATATCACCATTAATAAAATTAAACTTATAGATAAATAGATATTATTCATCATAGATATATTAAAACAAATATTGTTTTTAATATCTCTATAATTGCTGTCGCTTCCATATCCTCTCTCACTATCTAAAATTGTTATATGGTGGACACAATAAATGGCTTTTCGTCCAACATCCTGTGGTTTTAATTACTGCAAGTAGCCATAAATAATCCATTTCAACAAATATAATAACGAAATGTTGATTTTACAACCAAAGCAGATGTCAGGACAGTCGGTACGTAGTCACGGATAAAGAACGCTTCACTTACCGTACCTATACTAGCAATTAGGATAATTAAAAATATGAGACATTCACGAATAATAGCTGATAAGATAGCCAACATAACTTGATTCTAAGGCGGAACGAAATTTGCCGGGTCAGCTGGTATTATTATATATCGCAGGGATCTGTGGCTCCGATGTGGGAGTACTATGCTTATATTGAAATCGACTTTAAGTAACAGTATGCTGCATTTCGTACCGTATGTTGAAGTTCCGGGAGCTTAACCTTCTCCTTTCCTTTTTCCCATTTTTATCTTTAACTTCCTCTTATCCCTCTGGGTGTTCGATGGGTTAGCCACGCGTCATCGCATGTCGCTCATAACTAAGTATATAAGCTATTTGAGAGATAATAAGTTAGTTAATTAGTTTTTTCAATACTCACATTTATCTAGAAGAAATTTTGCATAACGGAATTTACAACAAGCTTTTTGCCGACCACCGTCGATTAAGTATTGACTAGCAACGGCAATAGCCGCCAAAAAGAATTTTTCTGCGAGCCACAGTATGCCTTTTTCTCTTTCGGCGAAGTAAAGAGCGAGGCCAAGTAGATGTAACGTTTCCTTTTTTGAGTCACCTGTACATTTAGGGTTACAGTTAGGTATCTATACAAATAAATAAAAGCGAAACGTCTGTTTTTTATATTAAAATAACAGATTTTAACTATTGCAAATGAATGTATACACGATACTTACAACAAAAATACAATTTTAAAATTTTTTGTCTGTCTGTCTTTCTGTCTGTTTGAGAGGGGTAATTTCTGGAACGGCTGGGCCTTTTTACGGGACTTTCACTGGTAGATAGGTTATGTTACAAGACGTAAGATAGGCTACTTCAATTTTATAAAAAATATTAGAGATCAGCGTAAAAAAATTTAACAACCACATAATTGTGTATAAAAAAGCTGATGTTCTCTGGCTAAGCCGATTTTGGCGCCCTGGTAGACTGCCTGGCGTGGTAGGTGCCGAGGCGTGACCTCGTGGCGGCCATCGGGGTTAGAGTCATCTTGCTCGGCAGCATGATTGCAGCAATGGTGCGGAGCTCCTGAGCAAGTAATGCTCGAGAAGGAGATGGTGGATGCCCGCAAAGCTCGTAACATGCTCGCCGCGCGTCGCAGGTGACTCAGACCCCCGGAGGTTGCTTAACGACCATCCTCCATCCATCCATCCTCCATGAGCGCAGGCCTGGGGGTGGCAGGTGAGGCCACCTGTCACCCCAGCAGAAGCAGGCCGGGACGGCGGGGCGACTAGTGCCCTTCCCCCCCCCCCCTTCGGCGCAAGACCGGGATACCGTGGTCACCAAACCCGAGGGGGCCATCTCGAAACCGGATATGGCCCAGGATCAGTCGGGTCAAGAGGGAAATGCCTAATGGGCAACCTTATACCCCGGCTTCTGAAGATTCGAGATGGCGTGCGGTTTTAGTCGGCTCAAGCCCGACATAACCTCCCTCGCTAGCCGGCGGGGGGTAGCCGAGGGGAATTCCGCACGAACAGAAAGTAATAAAACGGGCGGGTCGGAGTCCTCTCGCTCGGCAGCATGATTGCGGCAATGGTGCGGAGCGCGAGCGCGTGGGCCACCGCCACCTCCTTCTGTGAGCATGTAATGCTCGCGAAGGAGATGGCGGAGCGCGCCCGGGAGAGATTTAGAACTCTTCCGGCCCGCCGAGCCCGCAACTTGCTTGCCGCGCGTCGCAGGCGACTCAGGCGCTGGAGGTCGCTTAACGACCTCCGTCCTCCATGAGCGCAGGCCTGGGGGTGGCAGGTGAGGCCGCCTGGCACCCCAGCAGAAGCAGGCCGGGACGGTGGGGCGACCAGCCCCCCTCCCCCAAACCGGGACAAGACGGGGACACCGTGGTTCCCAAACCCGAGGGGGCCATCTCGAAACCGGAGATGGCCCAGGGTCAGTCGGGGTGCGAGGGATATGCTCTATGGGCAACCTTACACCCCGGCGTCTGTAGACCCGAGACGGCGTGCGGTTTTAGTCGGTTCAAGCCCGACATAACCGCCCCCCTGGCCGGCGGGGGGGGGGGGTATCCGAAGGGATTTCCGCACGAAAAAAAAAAAAAAGGTACCAGTAAACTATAATTTTGGAAAATTCTAAGAAAAAAGTGCGGGAACGGAATCAGTATTCCGAGGTGGAGCCGCGGGTAATTAATATAACTTAGTGCTAAGTAGAAAAACAGCGGGTTATCGCACTAGTATAGTTGATCCAGTCAGCAATAAATCGTAATTTAATACCTTCCCAAACGTGACAGTGAGTAAGAAGGTACACCTTAAAAGCTCATCCCATGTGAAGGCCGACACGATGATTTCGTAATACTGTATCACCACTGTAGCTCACATTCGATATAATAAATACTGCATAGAGTAAATATAAAACTAGTACTCTTAGTTACCCTTATCGTGTTCTCTCTCAGCTCTTTGCAAAGTAGGAAATATATGGTTCAAATAATCCGTCCGTTTCCTCAGATCTACCACGATACCGAGGTCATCTTCTTCCAACAGTTGCACATTGTCGTAAATTAGATCTTGCAAATAGCTTGACGACTCTGAATAACCTGATTCTTTCAATTCCAAAATGATGCATTCGTGAAGAGGAAGTTTTATCCTGATTTGCAAAAAACAAATTGTTAGTAAACCAGCCAAATGGTATTTACATGGGTTTATGGGTCATTTTGAAAACAATATCAATTTCACATCAACTAGAAACGGGGTAGTATTCTAAGAGTTTGTCAATAACTAAGATATACATATATACCATCATAGTAAGAGGCATTCGAGGCATAATCCATATACATATACAATGTGTTGATTTGCATTTGGGCATCTTTCACAAGTAGTCCAGTCATTTAAGCGCGAAATATATAGTACCCAGCAAGAATTTCAAGTCTTTTAAAGTCAATTAAGTCTGTTGTAATCTCGATGGGGACTTTTCACAATTTCATTATAATGGTATCCACAATGTTCATATAAATTTTCAGCTTCTTTGGAATTAATGCAAGGTAGAAGTCTATTTTGACTGGACTAAGAAGAAATTGAGCCACTTATAGTCGTCAAAATTCATGTTAAAAGGTTGTAAAAAGAAAGCATTGTTATTGTAATAATAATTTTATATTATTCAATGTACTAGTGATTAAATTCGATAGAATAAAATTTAGTTCGAAAATGTGAGACTATTTTTTAATTCTTATTTTTTAATATGAAGTTTTGACGACTTATTAATAAGTAGCACATAATTCACAGGGGAGGTCGACTCCGCTGTGAATGATGCGCAAATGCAAATCGACACATTGTATACCTTTTTTTTTTCGTGCGGAAATCCCTTCGGATACCCCCCCCCCGCCGGCCAGCGGGGCCGGGCTTGAACCGACTAAAACCGCACGTTGCTCGGGTCTTCAGACGCCGGGGTGTAAGGTTGCCCATAGAGCATATCCCTCGCAACACATTGTATACCTAATGATTACTTGTTCCGACTGACTGATTTATTAACACAGATCCTAAACCACTGGAGCGACAAACTATAAATTTTTAGATGCGTTTTATGTTGTAAGCATCCACTAAGAAAGGACTTTTGGAAGTATCGCTACTAAAGGGCTAAAAGAAGGGATTGTATGCTTGTTGTAACAGTTTGTATTGAAGTTCGTAATTTTCAAAGTGACCAAGTAAATTTAACAATTTAGTTAAAACGAAAGATACACGTGAATCGGCGTTTCTCAAATTTCAAATTTTATGGAAGTCCGTTTTATGAAAAATAAACTGCTTTTCTTTGAAGCAAGAAGCATCAAATTATGAAAGTATAGTTTAGTTTACTTACAATTGGACCGGGTCCGGTGTTGGCATTGTAATCAGGTTATAGGATTTTTATATGAATTTATTACCAGGCGAATTTATTATAGTTAGGTTGTATAGAAAGAAATTAGATAGAGAATTAAAAAAGTTAGAAAACAATGATGAATGACCGTTTTATCAGAAACTATACCAAAACCTAAAAAGGGCACCGGATCATTTTCCAGTGAATTTTCAAACTTCGTAGATGATTAATGTTTCCTAAAGACAGCAATATTAAGTTACAAATTATAAAGTGATCATAATATTACTCGCCCGTTGTCACGTAGGTACAGCTACAGGAGTGTTTCCACAAGAAAGAGACAAAGAAGGGCCCTTGGGTTGTTTAGAGGTAATTTACGGTACAATGGATATAATACCTTGCGTATACGCTCTCTTTCTTATAATATATGCAATTAGATTTTAACAAGGAAAGTATTTAATGTGAAGTATATTGATATAGTCTCTATATCTAAGCGCACGGTAGTGCGCAGGCCAAGTTCCAGCATTAGGCCGGGCGCATGCCGTGCACAATTTACACGAACCGTTTCGACCGACTTTTGACCCCTCTGTAGCTCAGTGCCTATTGCAATTACAGAGATAAAATTGTACCTACGTAATCATATACTAGTGCTAAAGCAGTATGCCAAATTTCATAGATATAAAATATGTTATAAAAATATAAGTTCAATATTAGAAGTATTATAATTTTAGATATTTTTAACCAAGTACCTGCGTATTTTCACAACTATACCATGTTTTAAGTTGGGTGTATGGTAAAGTGAATTTCGGCCAGATGGACCGTTGACGTGAATACGGTGGCGGGTAGTGGCTGGATGTGGAAGGCGGAGGACTGGGTGTGGTGGCGAGTCTTGGGAATCGCAAATGGTTACAGTGGATCAGGCTCTTGATGAAGATGATTATGATCGATTTTAAAGTGCATCTAAAATTGGCATTGGATTGGATTTCAACCCTTTTTTAGGCGAACAATTAGCCGATAGGAACTTGGCCCCCTTTTTAACAGGGATTTTTTCTGGGTGGAATATTGTAACTATGTCAACCCTAGCTAACTTAATTACTACACTCGTTTTGTTTTTGGGGTTCTGTACCTCAAAAGGATAAACGGAATCCTTTTTTTTTGTTTGTTACCAAGCATATTTAATGGATCTAGTAATGATTTAGAAAGAGCACCATGTACCTGCGTACACCTTTAGCATCAAGGAGATCCAAGCTGAACAGCGCCTTGTTTCGCATGTTCTCTAAACTGTATTTAGACGCACACGCGTAAAGTTTCGGCAGTTGCCGTCGTTTAATCGCTCCCTGATTCATTTTACATATGTAGCAATAAAAATAGTATATTGTTAACAAAATTATTTTTCGTTGACAAGCAACTATGGAGGCTGTATCACTTGTAATTTCTTGTCTATGATATCTTATGATTCCTGTAAAAAGTATATATACTATGCATATTTTATTTCATGGACTTGTATCTTCAAATCCACAAATTTGTATACTAGTGAAAAGAGTATTTATACTTGTATAATTAGTATACTAAGTTGATGTTCAAACCACTGTGTGCTACATTATTATGTGCTATATATGGGTACAATTGCTGGTGTATATGGGGCCCCGAAAAGAACTTTGTGGCCCAAGCCAACCTTACTTGCAAGCTGGTACACCTGCTGATTGATCGACGAGGCTCTGGTGCAGGCTTACCCTTTCGGGGTTGAGAGGATAGATGGCAGACGCTCCCATAAAAGCAAAAACGAATTAACATTTTTATAAATCACAAAGATTATTTCAGTAGGTTGTGTGATAATAGTTTTGTTTTCTCATGTGTGTACATATGAAAACACAAAATTATAACATAATGCAATGTAGTTTTTACTTTTATATTCTGTGTGTACAACATATCAATTGTAAATAAATCTTTATGTAGGTAATTGTACTTATTTAAATGAGAAATATAGTATACTTTGATGTCTAAATATTGGATAATTTCTTTCAAACAACGTAAAAGATATGCACTTTATATTACTACTAGCATCGCCACGCAGTTTCACCCGCGTAAGTCTAAATCCCGTGGGTATATCGGGATAAATAGTAGCCTATGTTACTCAGAGATAATGTAGCATTCTAATGGTGAAAGAGTTTTTGAAATTGCTCCAGTACTTTTTGAGCCAATTCGTTACAAACATACTTACATACAAATCTTTCCTCTTTATAATATTAAGTATAGATTGCATAGACTCTGTATATATTATTACCGTGACATAGATTTACTGTTGGACAAATTGTGACTGTAAAAAACAATTAATTTAATAGCATAATCAATTATAGTTTATTAATATATTTCCTCATCTCATTTGGTATTGTTTTGTGATTTTATAATAACATTACTAGACAAAGGAGTCATTAAAACTAAATCAATGTAAATTAACTAGGTACTTATTAATGAAATAAGTAACAAGGTAAGCATTCTCTTTTATAGCTAGAAGATGAAAAGGTTGTGTGGACCTCTTACATTGCATGAATTTATTATGCACAAGGTGTTATAACTTTCACTTAGCTTTAATTAAAATAGTCTAGTAATAAATACATCACTCCTTCAAGTATATTGTGAAACTGGTGCATTACTTGCATCGATAGGGTGCCTATAGACAGATCCAATGTCGCGATCCGGTGTTGTGATCCAATAATATTGGCACGAAATGTGTTTGCACATCAATAGTATCAATATAAATTGACAGGATCGCGATTTATATTGCCTGTGTAAACACGCCCATAAACTATAAACGTACTTTAGAAAAACTGACTGAAAATGACTATAGAAACTATTCCGTTCATATAATGGGAAATTTTAAAAATTTATATTTACTTATGTTGATTCAATGAAATTTTTTAAGCAAATTGTATGCTTACTTCTCCTATAAATTTAGGTCGGAAAAAGAGAACATCTAGGACGGGACTCGAACCCATGAACAGTCCCATACAGGGGAATGCTCTTACCAACTGACCTACACGTCCCATATATTCGAAATTTCCCGATATACCGTAGTTCGTAAGAATTACGGTAGATGGCTTGTTATTGTGTCTTATGTAATTACACATATTTATTATTATTATTCAAGGGATTAACAAAGTTCTTGATTACAAAAAACGGTGTTATTGCTTCGGTTTGAAGTAAAGTGATGTGTAACTTTAGGCTGTCCGTTGCGTTGAACGTGCGCCAATCGCGGCGCGGCGCCGGCGTGCTGTTTCGTGTAAAAACATAGAGCAATGCTGCGTTAGACGAGCCGCCCGTTACACGATTTATTCGCGACGTGTCCGCCACGTGCACACGCGACTGGCTGTCGCTCAACGCAGCGGACGGCCTTAAGATTATGGTTGGTAAAATACCTTTTTTTGACTGTAGTGCAATTTAACGCATCATTAAAGGGTAATAAGAAGAGGGTAATAGTTCTGAAAAAAGAAGAAATAATCTCTAATAAAATATCTATATAAACTCTATTACGAGTACGATCTTGAGTTAAGTCAATTGGCCATAAAATATGCGATTCACGCTTTATGCGGTAAATAGGTATGAGATGTGAGCAAAGGTATTGTTCAAACTTACAATTATCTATGCAAGTTCGTTAAATACATAAAGGATTGTACATTTTAGTTAGAAATTGATTTGACTATTTTTAGAAGACATTTTGTAAATCAAAATAGCTACGTTATTGTGTATAACTTCAATAAGTTTTATTGAGTATTTTGACAGTTGTATACAATAGTAGATTGTTACACAAGGGTTGAAAGTCAGCCATTTCACCCGAGATATTTCTGGCGCTCGAACGAAGTGAGAGCGCCAATAGTTCAAGGGTGAAATGGTGACATTCACCCGAGGTAAACACTACTTTTCATTTCGACTATGTGAGGAAATTAAAATACTACACACACATTTAATGAAACAGGTACATTGATTATCAGTTAAAATTTAAAGTAAAATTAGAACAATTTGAAAATGGATTATTAACAACAGCTTTTGCCTGTTCTTCAACCTCATCGGGAGTTAAAATAATATCCATGTCACTGGAATCACTTTCCAAAACCATTTTTAACCACAATAACACAAGGTATTTATTTATATTGAATCTCGTTTTCCCGCTAATTATTTAGTAAACTTAAATTGTTTTTAATTCTGATAAAAAGAATTATAATTCACGTAGGTACATACTGCCAACATTAGAAAAGTTTTGAAAATCGAATCTATTGGTTACATTGTAATCGAGTATCTAGGCGGCCATATAAAAAAAGCGATATCAAGGCATTATGACGTAACTTAATTATCATGGACTCCATGGCAAACACTCAAATTTAAAAAAAAATACTTTCCGCCCTAGCGATGAAATAAGCTACTTTCCACCCGGCTATTTACCCATGAAAATTAAACTTTACGAACAGGAGAGATGAAAATATATATTTGTACTTTTATACGAAATGTTTAATTCAATTCTAGTGCGTTAAGGTCGATTGTAAAGCCAAGACGAAGGGCTTCAAAGCCTGGATGATGAGAGCTTTGGATGCGACTGTGATAGGCGCTCGGCTGAAGAGGATTTGTTTATAATTATATGCTGCTATTAATCTGTAAGTTCAGTTATTTTCCTCTCCTACGAAACTTTTCTTTTCAGCGAATCATAACCATTAATCAAAAGCAAACATGAGCTACTAAACGCGCTGCTGGTCTACAACGAATACTTCTTCTTCCTTTAGTTAATGGCTTCTGCAGTAGAATCACTGCTGTTTCGCCAATGTCACGTAAAATATAATATATATGTTTATAAAATTATTAATAGCGAAGACGCCAATGTCAAGTTTTTTCCGATGTATCTCCATTGCTTTCTTTAAGTTTTTTCCAACAACGAATAAATAACCCGTAAATAACTATTTTCTACGACCATTTGGTAATTTGCTTTGTAATACATAACCACAAGTCATATCTCAATAGTACTCATTCCTGCCTAGTCGTGTTACAATGACCATTTACACAGCGTTCCACAATGAAACTTTTTTTTTTATGGCTATGGCATCAAGAAATCAACATATGATTATGCCAAAAAGCGCGCGTATTTGCGTCACGACTAAACATCTCATGTAATTAGGCTGTATGGATTAATTGCCTTTGCCTTTCACTTGTGGGATTATAACAACAAAACAACATTGCGCGCGCTGCGCTATTTTCGCGCCATTGTTAACTTTTATCTGCACTTATAAATAAAATTGTTTTGAAAGAGTTCAACATTCACGGTTTTTTGTATTTATTTATTCCATGGTCGTAGAAAAAGTTTTGTATGCCACTGCCGCAAACAGTTATTGTAATACTCGTGCTAATCTATTGTGCCTCGCAACTAGCACTCGTGTTACAATAACTATCATTGCTTGACAGTAGCATAAATAACTATCAAAATTCTCTTCGTTAAAGTGCCAGTCGTTTACCTCGTAGTGATTATATTCTCTTTGGTTTACCTATTCTTATTGAGAGTAGTTACCTGGGCGTATATTTTTACCCATTTTTAGGGTTCCATAGCCAAATGGCAAAAAACGGAACCCTTATAGATTCGTCATGTCTGTCTGTACGTCCGTATGTCACAGCCACTTTTATCCGAAACTGTGCTGTTGAAACTTGGTAAGTAGATGTGTTAAGATTTAAGCCGCATTAAGATTTTCACACAAAAATAGAAAAAAAAACAATAAATTTTGGGGGTCCCCATACTTAGAACTGAACTCAAACAATTTTTTTTCATCAAACCCATACCCATCTATGGATAGGTCTTCAAAAATGATATTGAGGTTTCTAATAATATCATTGTTTTCTAAACTGAATGGTTTACGCGAGAGACACTTCCAAAGTGGTAAAATGTGTGTCCTCTCCCCTGTAACCTCTAGAAAAAAGAGATTGATCAAACTAAAAAAAATATGATGTACATTACCATGTAAGCTTCCACTGAAAATTGGATTGAACGAGATCCAGTAAGTAGTTTTTTTAATACGTCATATTTCGGAAAACGCAATTTACCTTTCATTCAATCAACTCAAATATAAAAATTAAAAAATTTGAGTCGGACTCGCCCTTGTTACTAGTGTTAATGGGACAGCCATTTTACCACTTTGGAAGTGTCTCTCGCGCAAACTATTCAGTTTAGAAAATAAAATCTTAATGCGGTTTACAGAATACATCTACTTACCAAGTTTCAACAGCATAGGTCTTATAGTTTCGGAAAAAAGTGGCTATTATATACGGATGAACAGACAGACAGACATGATGAATCTATAAAGGTTCCGTTTTTTTCCATTTGGCTAAGGAACCCTAAAAAGACATTTAATTTCATAAACATAAACCTTATGCATAAACCGTGAACCATTATTTTCTAATAATAAATCTGTAATAGGTGCCTAAGTAAATAATAATTATAATTCGCGCGGGGCGTGGCTTGATGAACTACAAGAACTTTTATATTATGTTACTCGCTTCTACGGAACACTTCAGGGGCGAGTTCGACTCGCAATTGGCCGGTTTTTATGAATCTAAATTTTATCTAAATATGAATGTTCGTTAAAGTCGTTACAGTAGTTTTTAATTATCCGGTTAATTATACTATATCTTATCACCACTCTTGAAATAGTATTTATGGTAGCTATTTCACACGTCATAAGTTCCAGTAGCCATCTATGATCTTCCTTATCAGCTCCACTTTGCGTGTGCGTGTTGTCTCATGGATTTTTTTATTGGTTTTATTATACATAAACTTCAATCGGTACTGTTATTGCATGGTTCACAAAACTGTTTGAAACAGTTTGCCTGTAAACTCAATTGAGTCTCAGTTTTTAAGTATTGTTAAGTTGTTTATGATTCTATTTTATTGATATATTTATATGATGGTACTAGCTGTTGCCCGCGGCTTCACCCGCGTGGAATTCTGATCCCGTTCCCGTTACCCATGGGAACCTATTCCTGGGATAAAATTACGTGAATCTTTTGTATGAGAAAATAAAAGTTTTTTTTTTCTTTCAGGCAATTTTAAAAAAAATTCTCTCCGTAATAACCATCCTCGTAGTTTAAAGAATATTATGAGTCCATTGAAATGTTACATTTTTTAGGCCTTACCTTGCATTTTTTAGAGGACGCAATTTTATTCTTTTGATGTGTAGGGGGGGTCAGTGTAAAGCTAAAACCAAGTTTGTGGGGTCGCCACCCTTGTCGAACGGCCGCCATCTTGAAAATAGGGGTTGAAATGGTTTTTACGATATATCTCTTAAACTATTTATCTGATAAAAAAAATTGTTAACATTTTTGTTGCTAATTAAATTCTCTAATTAAAATCAAAAAATTAAAATTTCGTCCTCTAAAAAACGTAACCCCAAAATGTAACTTTTCAATGGACTATATGAAAAAGATCATAAGCGATTCATTTTTATATTAAATATTTTATAATTAATTGGTATGTATTTATTCATGAAATTTATGTTGAAGAATATGCGACCAAATAATTCACGTATTAGCAACCATTTAAATTTGCTTTTTTTTGTCTCTTGTCTGACGTTCACATACGGTATTCGTTCACTCAAGGTTCAATCATCATAATCATTGTTTACTCTAGGAATAATATATTTACCGGTAAGCTCGTGTATCGTGAGTGTGCGACACCAGTGATAAGTTATGCTCGCGATTACCATTTTGATTTACTGCTAATAAATATTTATGGTTCAGGCTGGCCGGAAGAATATTAATTTTGAACAATTTTTTATTATTATTTCTACAACTATTTTTGTTTTATTGATTACTAGTAATTTTTAAAATCTAATTTGATCAAAACTGAATTTTGGTAAAAATGGGACCAATCTGGGGGCTTTCAGATTAAAGATAAATCCAAATTATAAATGACAGAGGTCTACGGTAACGCACATTTAAACAAAATACAACTATGTTGAGGACCATCTCCTTTTAATGAAGTCGTTTAAAAAATAAAATACCTACCACTAATAAAATACCTTGTTATTTTTTATTTACTTTCTTGTTAAATTTTACTAACAATATAAGGGAGACGTATCACAGACCCTGGAGATTCATATTCAGTATTGTTAGAAAGAAAAATAGTCCAATATTTAATAAATGTAAGATAAATATTCCAAGTCGTAAAAAGACAAAGAGCTTGTTCATCCTACTTTTATAAAATATATTATAAACGTACGGATGTATGGATGTATGGCTGTATCGCTGTATGGATGTATGGATGTATGAATGTACGGATGTACGGATGTACGGATGCACGGATGCACGGGTGCACGGATGCACGGATGCACGAATGCACGGATGCACGGATGTACGGATGCACGGATGCACGTATGAACAGATCCACGGATGCACGGATACACGGCTGTATGGATGTATGGATGTAAAAATTAATAGTTATGTGTTCTAGGAACGATACCAATGCTAAAATTGTGGGTTTTTAGAATTTTTGTCTGTTTCGTCTGTTTGTCTACTTTTTATAATCGATATCCGAGCACTACACGATCACTTGAAAACCGGTAAACAGATTCCGCTGAAATTGCATGAACATTCTTCTAGGGCATGGTCATAAACTGCGCTATATATTATCACAATATTATAAGTGTGATAGGAGCAGCAGTGTAAAATCGACCAATTCTTTTATTTATCATTTTTTTGTTATTACAAAGCAGATCACCACGTAATTCTGCAGTTCTATAAATCTCGGTCATGGTCAACATTCGGGCTATAAATCGCTACAGTTCGCTATAGTTAAAAGGTGATGACTGTGATGAGCAGTAAAATATGAAATCTCGAAAGTACAGAGTTACAAACGTGTAAAAGATAGTTGATTAGAACATCAACATTTGATAATAAATATCATCACGCTATTATATCAGGGAACTGGATAGAAATGATTTCGAAGTTACATATAAATATTTATTTCTTCATGATAAATGATTGAAAATACACGTATAACGATGAACCTAATCAATTTTGGATTCGAAACTGCAGAAGTAAAATACCTTGAGCTTTCTGAATTTAACGCGGACGATGTCGCGGGCATCAGCTAGTATAGCAATACATCTGCAAGTTTTATTATGTAATCAAATTAAGTTATAGTTCCTTTAAGAGTTTAAGTGTAAGAGTATAATTTCTTAAGGGATTATAAATTCTTGGAATATTGACAGCAGGATATCACATTATGCTAACCAGTGGTGTGTATACATTTCGGTTAGTACCTATTTAGGATTTGAGTCGATATATTTGTCAATTCATTGCTACCTAGAAAACATATTATTGTACTGCATGTCCGTAATACGTTAGTATTTTTATCATATTATCATGCATACCCATATTATAATAAATAAATAAATAATAAATATTGTACGACAAAGTACGCAACGCCATCTAGACCCAAACTAAGCAGAGCTTGTCATATGGGTTCTAGAATGCGTATAAACATACTTAAATACTTGTTTTTTTGTAAATAAATACATATTATACATAGAAACATCCAGACCAATGCAAATATACATATTTGCACTGAGCGGGAATCGAACCCGCGACCTTTGGCCTAACAGTCGAATGCACTACCGCTACGCCACTGAGGTCGTCTTAATATTAAGCAACTGTCAATCATTTACCAGCGCTTAGGTACCTTTGTGTGGCAGCATGATTGCGGCAATGGTGCGGAGTGCGAGCGCGTGGGCCGCCGCCACCTCCTTCTGCGAGCATGTAATGCTCGCGAAGGAGGTGGCGGCGGCCAAAATTATTAATAGCGAAGACGCCAATGTCAAGTTTTTTCCGATGTATCTCCATTGCTTTCTTTAAGTTTTTTCCAACAACGAATAAATAACCCGTAAATAACTATTTTCTACGACCATTTGGTAATTTGCTTTGTAATACATAACCACAAGTCATATCTCAATAGTACTCATTCCTGCCTAGTCGTGTTACAATGACCATTTACACAGCGTTCCACAATGAAACTTTTTTTTTTATGGCTATGGCATCAAGAAATCAACATATGATTATGCCAAAAAGCGCGCGTATTTGCGTCACGACTAAACATCTCATGTAATTAGGCTGTATGGATTAATTGCCTTTGCCTTTCACTTGTGGGATTATAACAACAAAACAACATTGCGCGCGCCGCGCTATTTTCGCGCCATTGTTAACTTTTATCTGCACTTATAAATAAAATTGTTTTGAAAGAGTTCAACATTCACGGTTTTTTGTATTTATTTATTCCATGGTCGTAGAAAAAGTTTTGTATGCCACTGCCGCAAACAGTTATTGTAATACTCGTGCTAATCTATTGTGCCTCGCAACTAGCACTCGTGTTACAATAACTATCATTGCTTGACAGTAGCATAAATAACTATCAAAATTCTCTTCGTTAAAGTGCCAGTCGTTTACCTCGTAGTGATTATATTCTCTTTGGTTTACCTATTCTTATTGAGAGTAGTTACCTGGGCGTATATTTTTACCCATTTTTAGGGTTCCATAGCCAAATGGCAAAAAACGGAACCCTTATAGATTCGTCATGTCTGTCTGTACGTCCGTATGTCACAGCCACTTTTATCCGAAACTGTGCTGTTGAAACTTGGTAAGTAGATGTGTTAAGATTTAAGCCGCATTAAGATTTTCACACAAAAATAGAAAAAAAAAACAATAAATTTTGGGGGTCCCCATACTTAGAACTGAACTCAAACAATTTTTTTTCATCAAACCCATACCCATCTATGGATAGGTCTTCAAAAATGATATTGAGGTTTCTAATAATATCATTGTTTTCTAAACTGAATGGTTTACGCGAGAGACACTTCCAAAGTGGTAAAATGTGTGTCCTCTCCCCTGTAACCTCTAGAAAAAAGAGATTGATCAAACTAAAAAAAATATGATGTACATTACCATGTAAGCTTCCACTGAAAATTGGATTGAACGAGATCCAGTAAGTAGTTTTTTTAATACGTCATATTTCGGAAAACGCAATTTACCTTTCATTCAATCAACTCAAATATAAAAATTAAAAAATTTGAGTCGGACTCGCCCTTGTTACTAGTGTTAATGGGACAGCCATTTTACCACTTTGGAAGTGTCTCTCGCGCAAACTATTCAGTTTAGAAAATAAAATCTTAATGCGGTTTACAGAATACATCTACTTACCAAGTTTCAACAGCATAGGTCTTATAGTTTCGGAAAAAAGTGGCTATTATATACGGATGAACAGACAGACAGACATGATGAATCTATAAAGGTTCCGTTTTTTTCCATTTGGCTAAGGAACCCTAAAAAGACATTTAATTTCATAAACATAAACCTTATGCATAAACCGTGAACCATTATTTTCTAATAATAAATCTGTAATAGGTGCCTAAGTAAATAATAATTATAATTCGCGCGGGGCGTGGCTTGATGAACTACAAGAACTTTTATATTATGTTACTCGCTTCTACGGAACACTTCAGGGGCGAGTTCGACTCGCAATTGGCCGGTTTTTATGAATCTAAATTTTATCTAAATATGAATGTTCGTTAAAGTCGTTACAGTAGTTTTTAATTATCCGGTTAATTATACTATATCTTATCACCACTCTTGAAATAGTATTTATGGTAGCTATTTCACACGTCATAAGTTCCAGTAGCCATCTATGATCTTCCTTATCAGCTCCACTTTGCGTGTGCGTGTTGTCTCATGGATTTTTTTATTGGTTTTATTATACATAAACTTCAATCGGTACTGTTATTGCATGGTTCACAAAACTGTTTGAAACAGTTTGCCTGTAAACTCAATTGAGTCTCAGTTTTTAAGTATTGTTAAGTTGTTTATGATTCTATTTTATTGATATATTTATATGATGGTACTAGCTGTTGCCCGCGGCTTCACCCGCGTGGAATTCTGATCCCGTTCCCGTTACCCATGGGAACCTATTCCTGGGATAAAATTACGTGAATCTTTTGTATGAGAAAATAAAAGTTTTTTTTTTCTTTCAGGCAATTTTAAAAAAAATTCTCTCCGTAATAACCATCCTCGTAGTTTAAAGAATATTATGAGTCCATTGAAATGTTACATTTTTTAGGCCTTACCTTGCATTTTTTAGAGGACGCAATTTTATTCTTTTGATGTGTAGGGGGGGTCAGTGTAAAGCTAAAACCAAGTTTGTGGGGTCGCCACCCTTGTCGAACGGCCGCCATCTTGAAAATAGGGGTTGAAATGGTTTTTACGATATATCTCTTAAACTATTTATCTGATAAAAAAAATTGTTAACATTTTTGTTGCTAATTAAATTCTCTAATTAAAATCAAAAAATTAAAATTTCGTCCTCTAAAAAACGTAACCCCAAAATGTAACTTTTCAATGGACTATATGAAAAAGATCATAAGCGATTCATTTTTATATTAAATATTTTATAATTAATTGGTATGTATTTATTCATGAAATTTATGTTGAAGAATATGCGACCAAATAATTCACGTATTAGCAACCATTTAAATTTGCTTTTTTTTGTCTCTTGTCTGACGTTCACATACGGTATTCGTTCACTCAAGGTTCAATCATCATAATCATTGTTTACTCTAGGAATAATATATTTACCGGTAAGCTCGTGTATCGTGAGTGTGCGACACCAGTGATAAGTTATGCTCGCGATTACCATTTTGATTTACTGCTAATAAATATTTATGGTTCAGGCTGGCCGGAAGAATATTAATTTTGAACAATTTTTTATTATTATTTCTACAACTATTTTTGTTTTATTGATTACTAGTAATTTTTAAAATCTAATTTGATCAAAACTGAATTTTGGTAAAAATGGGACCAATCTGGGGGCTTTCAGATTAAAGATAAATCCAAATTATAAATGACAGAGGTCTACGGTAACGCACATTTAAACAAAATACAACTATGTTGAGGACCATCTCCTTTTAATGAAGTCGTTTAAAAAATAAAATACCTACCACTAATAAAATACCTTGTTATTTTTTATTTACTTTCTTGTTAAATTTTACTAACAATATAAGGGAGACGTATCACAGACCCTGGAGATTCATATTCAGTATTGTTAGAAAGAAAAATAGTCCAATATTTAATAAATGTAAGATAAATATTCCAAGTCGTAAAAAGACAAAGAGCTTGTTCATCCTACTTTTATAAAATATATTATAAACGTACGGATGTATGGATGTATGGCTGTATCGCTGTATGGATGTATGGATGTATGAATGTACGGATGTACGGATGTACGGATGCACGGATGCACGGGTGCACGGATGCACGGATGCACGAATGCACGGATGCACGGATGTACGGATGCACGGATGCACGTATGAACAGATCCACGGATGCACGGATACACGGCTGTATGGATGTATGGATGTAAAAATTAATAGTTATGTGTTCTAGGAACGATACCAATGCTAAAATTGTGGGTTTTTAGAATTTTTGTCTGTTTCGTCTGTTTGTCTACTTTTTATAATCGATATCCGAGCACTACACGATCACTTGAAAACCGGTAAACAGATTCCGCTGAAATTGCATGAACATTCTTCTAGGGCATGGTCATAAACTGCGCTATATATTATCACAATATTATAAGTGTGATAGGAGCAGCAGTGTAAAATCGACCAATTCTTTTATTTATCATTTTTTTGTTATTACAAAGCAGATCACCACGTAATTCTGCAGTTCTATAAATCTCGGTCATGGTCAACATTCGGGCTATAAATCGCTACAGTTCGCTATAGTTAAAAGGTGATGACTGTGATGAGCAGTAAAATATGAAATCTCGAAAGTACAGAGTTACAAACGTGTAAAAGATAGTTGATTAGAACATCAACATTTGATAATAAATATCATCACGCTATTATATCAGGGAACTGGATAGAAATGATTTCGAAGTTACATATAAATATTTATTTCTTCATGATAAATGATTGAAAATACACGTATAACGATGAACCTAATCAATTTTGGATTCGAAACTGCAGAAGTAAAATACCTTGAGCTTTCTGAATTTAACGCGGACGATGTCGCGGGCATCAGCTAGTATAGCAATACATCTGCAAGTTTTATTATGTAATCAAATTAAGTTATAGTTCCTTTAAGAGTTTAAGTGTAAGAGTATAATTTCTTAAGGGATTATAAATTCTTGGAATATTGACAGCAGGATATCACATTATGCTAACCAGTGGTGTGTATACATTTCGGTTAGTACCTATTTAGGATTTGAGTCGATATATTTGTCAATTCATTGCTACCTAGAAAACATATTATTGTACTGCATGTCCGTAATACGTTAGTATTTTTATCATATTATCATGCATACCCATATTATAATAAATAAATAAATAATAAATATTGTACGACAAAGTACGCAACGCCATCTAGACCCAAACTAAGCAGAGCTTGTCATATGGGTTCTAGAATGCGGATAAACATACTTAAATACTTGTTTTTTTGTAAATAAATACATATTATACATAGAAACATCCAGACCAATGCAAATATACATATTTGCACTGAGCGGGAATCGAACCCGCGACCTTTGGCCTAACAGTCGAATGCACTACCGCTACGCCACTGAGGTCGTCTTAATATTAAGCAACTGTCAATCATTTACCAGCGCTTAGGTACCTTTGTGTGGCAGCATGATTGCGGCAATGGTGCGGAGTGCGAGCGCGTGGGCCGCCGCCACCTCCTTCTGCGAGCATGTAATGCTCGCGAAGGAGATGGCGGAGCGCGCCCGGGAGAGATTTAGAACTCTCCCAGCCCGCCGAGCCCGCAACTTGCTCGCCGCGCGTCGTAGGCGACTCAGGCGCCGGAGGTCGCTTAACGACCTCCGTCCTCCATGAGCGCAGGCCTGGGGGTGACAGGTGAGGCCACCTGTCACCCCAGCAGAAGCAGGCCGGGACGGTGGGGTGACTAGTGCCCCTCCCCCAAACCGGGGCAAGACGGGGACACCGTGGTTTCCAAACCCGAGGGGGCCATCTCGAAACCGGAGATGGCCCAGGGTCAGTCGGGGTGCGAGGGATATGCTCTATGGGCAACCTTACACCCCGGCGTCTGTAGATCCGAGACGGCGTGCGGTTTTAGTCGGTTCAAGCCTGACATAACCGCCCCCGCTGGCCGGCGGGGGGGTATCCGAAGGGATTTCCGCACGAAAAAAAAAAAAAGAAAGGTACCTTTGTGTGCCTATAAATTTTTGAGATACTTAAAGCATCTCTCATTAGACTTCTACATATCGTAAGACGAGACACTGTCTAGTGTGCTATAATATAGCTGTTAAATCTAGCTTTCGGTAGTGTGGAAATATTGCATAAACCTAAATTCTAACATAAGTCAACCTCATTATGGCTATCACCTGCTACATAATTAACTCTAAGTATACATTTTTATGGCACCTAACAACTAAAGTAATACGAAATATTTTCTCAATTGCTAAAAGGCATCAATTTGAATAGTGACATTTCATTTGTCTGGCTCGAACAACATCATGAATAACAGTTTTGTCCTCGTTTCTTTACTACCAGTCTCCAAGTTTAATCGTCTCAACATCAATCAACCCCTATTGTGCCAAGGGAAACGCAAAATAGATACCGGAATACACAAGTAAGGCACTATTAAGTGACAACGTTGATGTCTTAGGGAATTAAAACAAACAATAAACGTTAGCAGACATCTAACTTTGATGAAAACGAGACAAATAGGATTCAAGGTTTCCACTGCGAGGAGGCGAGGAGAGGACTCCGTAAGGGCTCAGTTTACACGCCATTGAACTCTTAACGATTTAAACTAATTTATCATATTGCGTTACATTGATTACCAATGTAATGTAAACGAAATTCTTAATGGGTCCGTTCCCACTCATGGTGGAAAATCGGATTTATAAGTACCTATATTTTACTTGTGGATATTGCCGACTTCCATCAATGCGTTATGAGATGATAAATTATAACAAGTTTCAAGTCAAGTTACAAGGCACAGAGTAATTAAATAATACGAATTACAAGGTTTTCAACACAAATAGATTCGATCGTTCCATTTGGTTTTTATTAGGGATTAAGTGGGTTAGACATCTGTGATTAAAGTATTTAAATAGTGGACATAGTCTAGCACAGAACTAGCTCTGTCCACTCTTTACTCAGTCACCATCAGGCAGACCTTTTTAGAAAAATCACTTTTGGTGAAGCGGAGTTTCACCATCTGCGATTTCCATCCAAGACAACAGAAGTGGTCTGATATAGGTAATTATCTGGTCAATCTATTGCACTGTCTGGGAATATCTGACAGTGGTCGGGGAGACCTAGTTCTCTGACTCAGAAACATTTTTATTTCATTGCCATGATTACCAGGTATTTCCAGTCCTTAAAATTCACACAGATTTTGTTCTTGGTGCATCGAGTACTGTGATACCATTACAAAGCATTTCTCTCGTTTATCAAACGTTTTCATTTGAAAATATAATTCTGCTTCAGAGCAATACATGCATTCAGCCAAAGTCAATAGGAGCGAAATTTAATCGTCAGATTGAATTTCGTTCGTATTGACTTTAGCTTGCCTTGCGTTGATCAGTTAAAGCTATTTTCTAATCTTTGTATCGAAATATATTGTGGCTCTTTGTTCGATAGTCATTGCTTGTAAAATTTGTAATGATGATGCTTACTTGAATCATCTTCTCCAAATTCGCACTTAGCACGCACCCAAGTTAGCTGCTAACCTTATACCTACTTTATATTTCATAGGTATAATATTATTATTAATATCGGGAATTTACTTCAGTCAGCCCCCCCTGGGCGCAGCGTTAGCGAATGCGACGACTACTGTGTAAGAAGTTGAGGCTTTGATTAAAGTATACCTAACATAAATATTATTCTTACGGTCGACTTTATTCACCTAGGCTGGGTATTTAAGTCCACCAATTCGAATACCTTAAATCACCTAGGTGATTTACGTCCACCGTTTGGTATTCTTAAATCACCTAGGTGATTCAAGTCCACTGTTTGGTATACTTAAATCACCTAGGTGATTTACCCTAGGTGATTTAAGTGGAATAATCCTTAAAATCGTTCTTTGTAAGCAAATCCCAGTAACAGCTTAGAATGAGGGAAAAGTGTACGGTTGATGGCATAGGCTCGCTACGGGATTAATATGCCTCTGGCTACCCCTTCGAAAATGTACAGGCGTGAGTATTAAACAAATATGAAAGAGAAATGTGATTTTAATTAAACGCATTAATAGTACTGAATTCGTAACGTTACGTTATAGTTTGTATACCTGCATTACGATTAAAAAATTTTTTTTGTTCTAATCGTAATGTTGTTACATCATAATAACATTTTTATAGCAAACACAGCGAAATCTTATTGGGACAATATTTACTCTAGCGATTCTTTTTAGTATTGTATGTAAGTAAATAGATTGTAGTGAGCCAAAGTCTACTGTTACGATGAACTGATAATAATTTTAGGTAAATATTACTTTCACTGAAAACAAAAGTCATTGGTTAACTAAAAGGTTTAATTTTTGATGTTAGCAAAATGTAAACTGGACAGTATGTATTCAATTTAACCTTTTCAGGGGCGAGAGTATTGGTATAGACTGGCGCCAGTTCGTCGCCATGCGCCGCGCCACCAGTCGCCTTCACTAGCGCGATCAATTTTGATTGTACAACTGAGATACTACAATGAAATTAAAGCAAATAACCACAACTGGGTTTGACACTTCACCAAATAATGAATAAATGTGCCGTGTATAACGCTACATTACCCAAGTTTTTACTTTTAAGCTGAAAGTAGATCTCGTTTCATTGACCAACACTTATTTAAAATATAAATATTCAGTTTTTCGACGATCGTGCCCAATAGTTTCTGCGAATGTATATGTTAGCATTTGTAGTTATACAATAGTGGGTAAACGGGGTGTCATATTTTGTCAAGTTAGATGGAAAATCGGCTGACTAGAATAAGCAATAGGGTGGGTCACTGGCGGATTCACCGTCCGCCTACTGGCCCATAGTGTTGCTCCACGAGGTGTGCAAACTCTTAGAAAGAGTTATGACTCGCCTCGTCGAGCGCTAGAGTGGGGCCGGATCTGGCAGATGGCAATATGGCTCTCGTGGCGGCCCTCGTAGTGGGAGTCTCTCTTGCTCGGCGTCTTGTTCACAGTGATGGTACGGAGTGCGAGCGCGTGGGCTCCTGCCGCCACCTCCTTTTGCGACTAACTAATGCTCGAGAAGAAGGCAGTGGGGCGGGTCCGGCGATCTGCAGAGCGTAAGACAAGACGTCGGAGGTCGTTTAACGACCTAGGGTTGACAGATGGAGTCGCCTGTCACCCTAGCAGCAGCAGGCCGGGGTTACGGTACGTTGCGTACCCCCGCCCCCCATTTTGCCGGGGGCAAGAAGGGTACATCGTGGTTTCCAAACTCAAGGGGGCCATCTAAAACCGGAGATGGCCCTGGGTCAGTAGGCGAAAAAAAAATTATAGTTTTATTTCGGGCAAATCGGTTCGGTTAAATCTCGACACTTACAAGCCGAAATATCAAACAAAACTTCACTTCCAAGACTAAACTAAACTAAACTCTTTCAACTGTTTTTCGGGTATTTTTGGATGAGATTTAAAAGGGCCGTTCCAAACCCCTTTACCCTTGTCCTTGAATTTAACGGACCAAATGTATTTGGTTGTCGGTACTTAAAACTATGGCGTATAAAATTAGATGTCAATAACTTGAAAGCATCGGAAGCACGATGTCTAAAATCTACTCTTTCAAAAATTCCTATACAATCCGAAGGCAATTGAACTGCAATGCAATGAAATTTTACATATAAATTGAGTAAGTAAATCATTTGGCACCTTTTAATCACTGAGCCTTTTAGAAAAACGAGAAAATATTTTTTTGACCCAACCTAATAAGCAATACCTACCTACAGAATTCTTAGTCCTCCTCTGTTGTCTATACTAGGCTGTTGTAGTCTTGTATACAATAATACATACATACACTCATACCTTTTTCGTCGTTAGCAAAACTGGTTGGCTATGGTGTTGGTCCAAGTTTATACGCCATAAGCGGAGCGGGTAAATGGAACAATAGCCGTTCCCTTTACCCGCCCTTTAAGGACTTTACGGATATCTTTTGCGAGCGACAAAACAAAGAACAAAAATCATCTACGTAAAATAAGCAAGCCCAATGGCGCTAACTTGGCACTTTGGCATTAAAAGCTGATAAGGACAAAAGGGGATGACGCTTTTACGGATTTGAGAGTACATTGATGTAGAGTGCTTACCTAAGAAGCCTTATAACATATTCCAATAATTATTAAACAACATGGTGTTTCGTTTTATTTTATTACTTTAGACACTAAAATTGCAGTTACAAACTGCCATTTAGTATTTCTCATTAAAATTATAGTTTAATCTCTTTTCTTATTCTGCTGTAGCCGCGTTAGGACCATTAGTATTTGAAGCAACAACATGGTATTGCGTTTTATTTTATTCTTTTAGACACTAAAATTGCAATTATAAGCTGTCGTATACTGTTTCTCACTAAGATTATAGTTTAATCTTGTTCACTAATTATTCGCTTCACCCGATGAAGGACCTTTTGTATTTGAATCATGTATATTAACTGATTTTGACAAAATTTTAGACGTATTTATGGCTTCAGTGGTTTGATCATTAGATTCTGCTTCATCGTCTGCATCATTCTCTTGAACATTATCGGCATTTTCTTGATCCTGTTCTTGTTTCTTCTTTTTCGCTTTTTTTATTGCCTGCAACATTTCTGAAATATCCCTTATACGTGAAGCAGTTATTAAAATATGACTATACTATAAAAGTAAGACCAAAATGTGAAAATGTTATACATGTACAAAAAAGTCATATACATAGTTCAAATACTATACAATAACCAGACCAGCTACGTAACACACGAATTTAAATTTGAACCCTACATTGCTTTTTTAATATATTGACCCTTGTAAAAAGTGAGTATAGTGATTATTATTACTATTGTAAATGTGAATTAAGCATACCACGTCGGAAATTTGCAGAAAGTGGCATTTTTCAGTTATTACAGTTCAGAACTTCATAATTATAATTTGCACCGAAGTCCTATTCATGGGAATTTACTTGAACTATTTGAAAATCAAGGTTAGAATCAAGATTAGAACACATGAACTGTATTTTTTTCTTTCATACTTTCCGTAGACAGATAACGTTGGATAATGACTTCAAAGCGGATGACATATATTATGTATTTGAGAAATGTCAATATCTTACTATCAAAATTTCTGAACGAAAAAAGTTTTTACTTTTAAATTTAATCTATACAAATCTATACGAATATTGCAGTTCAATTTCTTAAATAGGGATCTTCTAATTAGCATCTGTACTGCTGTCATTCGCTTTGAATCTAGCCCAGCAATTCAGATCGTTGTGTTATCTGTCTCATTTACTCCAATGCCTACGTGTTTAATGTGGTTCTTTTATTGTAGATAACCGATTTCAATAAATATGTTCTTCCACAACTTCTTATGTCGGCAATCTGGTTCCATGGAATATGCACAGTGAATACAATCTCGCCTAGAATTATTGTGAGACCAACACATCCGAAAAATCCGTTTATGCTGTCCACAGCCTAGATTTTTAGCTGATTTCCTTCAGCTGTTCCAGAAATTGTGCAGTCCAGCACTACGAGGTCCATCCTGGTCAGAGAACAAATTCTCTGACCCCCATTGCAGAATCTCACAATTAGGTACTCCACCAATTTCCATAGTATCAAAGGCAACATTTTATACACATAAGTGATCTACTCACGGTAAGTCGCGCAGGTACTTCAATAAGACTCGACAACACAAGATAAAACTCTTCTGTAAAACTTTATAGACAGAACACAACTTTCTTGAGTCTTTGAACTTCTTGCGCGCCATTTTGGTTGGTGACGCCTCTGTTATCATAGACAATACAGAATCGACTGGCTCGGAAAAGAATGTGAATATAAATGCTATCAGTGTTGCTACATATAATATTTACAATCGCGCCTACGGTCGCGACAGTAATGATGAGAAAACCGACACAGTGGTCAAAACACTGCAGGAAGTGTCGTGAAAGTTGTTTCCCGGAAAACGCAAACAGCTAGAGTCCAATCTCTACCGAGACACTCGAACTTATGAGGTGGAGGCGTGATGAGCCCTCAACTCAGTCGTTTTCGTCAGATGGGAGAGCCTAAAACCAAAAAATAAAAAAGCTGATACGACGCCACCTCCGACGCTTCAACACTCGCATCATTCATGATGCGATTGAGCGAAATAGGGGGTCGAAAGTGTTCGCTCAGCAGTTGGGAAGGCCCCATCTGACGAAACTTAAAACTGAGGATGGCAGAACCATCACCTCAAGGTTCGAGATTCTCGAAGAGGTCGAGAAGTTCTATTGACAGCTGTATGCACCACGTATGACTAAACCGCGGGACACAGCGATGAAGCGATGAATTTGTACCGATAAATCAATATCGCTTAGATGCTTTCAAGGAAAATATAGTGAATAAACTACCTGATTTGCCCTTGTACACTAGTGTAGATAAGTTGTAAAAGTACAAGTGATACATTTTGACCTTGGCAGAATATCAGCCTGAAGCAGCAACACCTCCTCCTAGGGAAGGAGAGGAGTTGCTGCTTCCGTTGCCCAGGGTGCACCACAGGGAGGTTTTCTAGCATACACCCCACGTGTGCCGATGGCAAAATAGCTTTTCAAACAGCTGAAGATGCACAAATCACTAAACATTTTACGGTCTATAGATTTTTATAACGATAAAACCTTGGGCCCCTCGTTTATGTTCTATTGGGTAGGCTTACCCTTACAATGCTCTCCGAGTTCAGTACAACAATACCTTCAGGGCATTGTTGGGGCTGCCCCGATACTGTAGCGCGTCGACGATGTTTGCACAGGAACGCACAGATGACTTTTACGCTATACGGCGTAAAAGAATCTCTTCATTGTTGCACAGGACGCGGGCTAGCTCTAACAGTGTCCTTAAGGTAATTGTTGCAAAAAAAGACTGTCCCATATTGAGACATTGGGTGGGACAGATAATTAAATAATTGAATGCAATGTTACTATGATTTAATTTTACTAACATAGGTTAAAAATTAAATTGTTACTAACAAAATGGATTAATGTTGTCTGATAAATAAATATATTATTATTATTATTTATTTCAATATGTGTAGCAAGTTCCACCAAGTGCCATCAATCAACAGTATTTATAGTGTAGATAAGTCTTATGCAGACTTAATTAACCTGATCAATAATGAGTTTGGGAGAATTTTTAACCCAAAAACATTATCGATTGGCAGCCGTCCTGTTTTCAGTGACTGGGTAACACCAGGGATTTATAATAGCAGGAGGAGATTGTATTCTGAAAAATTATACAATTTCAACCCTGATTTTCACAATTATGTCAAAGACTATCCTAAAATATTTAAGCGAGCCTGTTCCTTTGCTAAATCAAACTTTATAAAAAACAAAATATCAAATTCTGTTAATAAAATTAAGACTACCTGGAACATTATAAATTCTGAATGTGGTAAATCTCCAGCAGTTGTAAGAGATTACCATTAAAAAATAGACGGTCGCCATGTCACAGAGGAACTGGAAGTGGCGACAGAATTCGAACACTTTTTTTTTTCAAATATACCTGTAGCCACTACCCGAACTCTTCAGTCGTCTTCCAATTTCGCTGAGTCATTGCTTATGGAATCAATTACAAAATGTGAGGACGCTTTCAGATTCTCAGTTGTTGATAGCAAGGACATCACAACAGCGTTTAAATCAATTGCTATTAAAAAGACCGCGGACCTATGGGGATTATCAGTCAAAACTGTTTCAAGCATCATTGATGTCATTGTTCCCCATCTAGCAACTGTGCAACCTTGAGTAAAGTATTTGAGAAATTAATTCTAGACCAGATGCTAACCCATTTTAATAAATATAAATTATTTCATGATAGTTGGTTTCATATAGTTTGGGTTTACTAAAGGACGATCAACGACGGATGCTGGTATAGAGTTATTGAAATGTATTTACGAGGCTTAGGAGGATAAGCAGGATGCATTAGGTGTCTTTTGCGATCCATCCAGAGCCTTTGATTGCATCCACCATGATATATTGGTCAAGAAATTAGATTATTACGGAATAAGGAACAAGGCTCTCGACCTTTTGACTTCTTATTTGAACAATAGAATTCAGAGGGTCGATGTGAACGGTACACGTTCGGTGGGATCTTTGGTTTCGATGGGCGTTCCACAGGGTTCGATACTTGGACCATTTTTATTTTTAAATTATATAAATCACCTCCCTTATTACGTAATGGATAAAAATAGTATTGTTTTGTTGGCTTATGATACTTCCTTAATATTTAAAATTAAAAGACAATTAGATAATTATGACGAAGTGAACAACGCAATCTCATGAGTGGTTCATTGGTTTAATATAAGTAATCTTAGCCTTTATGAAAAAAAAACCAAATGTATTAAATTCACCTTACCTAATGTTACACAGGTGGAAACCAATGTACAACTTAATGGACAGTTGTTGTGCCTTGTGGAATCAACCGTGTTCTTAGGTTTAAGTATCGATGCTAAATTACCGTGGGGATCACATTTTGAAAAATAGCTAGTAGGTTAAGTTCTGCTTCCTACGCTGTGAAAAAGATTAGGATTTTAACAGACATAGATACCGCTAGAATAGTTTATTTCAGTTATTTCCATAGTATTATGAGCTACGGCAGTCTCCTTTGGGGTAATGCCGCAGATTTAAATACAATCTTTGTACTGCAAAAGTGGAAGGTGCGGGCAATTTATAAGTTGGGCCCAAGAGTCTCCCTCCGAGAAAAGTTCAAAGAAATAAACATTCTAACTGTAGTTTCCCAATATATTTTTGAAAATCTTTTATATGTTAGAAGAAACATTTCCAATTTTTTAAGGCTTTGTGATATACATAACGTAAATACTAGACATAAAAACAATCTTGTGGTAATAAGTTAACTCCACAAGATTAGTAATTCCTTTCAGGGTAACTGTATACGCTTCTACAACAAGCTTCCTAGTGAAATGAAGAATCTACCTCTTCATAAATTTAAAAGCCAAATTAAAAGTAAACGCTGCCAAAAATGCTATTATAAAATTCAAGACTATTTAGACGACAAACAAGCTTGGATATGAACTGTTTGCTCTCTTTCTATGCTACTCAAACGAAACATTGTACGTAGTTTAAGTAAATATGTTTGTAAATGGACCAAAAAAAACAGCCCGCTGAGTTTCTTGCCGTAGTCTTCTCAGGACAGGGCCGCGTTTCGAACCGGTGGTCCATTTGCCAAACATTAGATTAATTTTTTTTAACGTTTTGTAAGTGCCGTATTACGGTCTATACAGAATAAATGGTTTTTGACTTTGACTTTGACGTTGAAGACCACTAAGCCCCACTCACGCGCCATTACACCGAGGAAATACCCGATGTCGAGCAGTGCGAGATAGAGGCGGCTCTCAAGCAAACAAAGAACAACAGGTGCCCTGGCGATGACGGAATTACTACTGAGCTCCTAAAAGCAGGCGGGGTCCCATTGCTCCAAGAGCTCCAGCAAGGTTTAACACCTAGGGCATCGAGCGGGCGTGCGGTGGTACTGTTCTTCAAAAAAGGTGATAAGGCCGAGCTAAAAAATTACAGACCCATCTCACTCCTGAGTCATGTCTACAAGCTGTTCTCGAGAGACGTCACGAATCGTCTTGCGAGCAAGCTCGACGAGTTCCAGGAACCGGAGTAAGCCGGGTTTCGAAAAGGCTACAGTACCGTGGACCACATCCATGCTGTTCGGCAGATTATACAAAAGACTCACGAGTACAATCAGCCGCTGTGTATGGTTTTGTGGACTACGAGAAAGCCTTCGACTCCATCGGGACCTGGGCAGTTCTGGATGCTCTGCAACGGTGTCATGTGGATTGGCGATACATCGAAGTGCTGAGATGCCTATATGAGACAGCCACTATGACCGTCCACCTCCAAGATCAGAAGACAAACCCGGTAAATCTACAGCGTGGAGTGAGACAGGGGGATGTTATATCCCCCAAACTATTCACCAACGCACTGGAGGACGTCTTCAAGACTCTGGATTGGACTGGGTGGGGTATAAATGGCAAGTACATCTCGCATCTTCAGTTCGCCGACGACATCGTCATAGTTGCGGAGTCGCTGGAGCAACTCGGTCTTGGTGTGAACTTTGACAAAACCAAAGTTATGTTCAACGAACATGTCACGCCGAGACCGATTGCTATCGAAGGGTCAACACTCGAAGTTGTTCAACAGTATGTCTACCTTGGGCAGGTTATCCAGCTCGGTAGAAACAACTTCGAGAAAGAAGTCACCAAAAGGATCAAGTTAGGTTGGGCAGCATTTGGCAAACTGCGTCGGGTTTTCTCCTCCCCTTTATCGCAATGCCTAAAGACAAAGGTTTTCGACCAGTGCGTCCTACCTGTCATGGCTTACGGTGCCGAAACGTGGACATTGACAGTGAGGCTAGTCCACGAATTAAAAGTTCTTGACTAACTATCATTAGACCTATCCTTTTACATGCGACATACACATAGACGTGAAGCGTCACCATTGCTGGAGCGGCATAAGCAGGAGCTGCATGTCACGGAGATGAATAAGCTGCGTTAGATGTGCGGAGTCACGCGTAAATTTCGCGTGAGGAACTCATTCACGTCAACTCACTCGCGTCATCCCCAGCCTCCATGTGCGTGACATTGCATATAAAATGCAGGAGCGCGCCTGTGCTGGTGCGGCCACGTTTTATGGCAAACGTCTGACTACGTGGGTAACAAATGTCTGGCCATGGCATTTTTGCCGGCCTCGGTAGGAGTAGTAAAACTTCGATGTATACAAATACACTAGTTTTTATTGTAGTCAAAAATATCCGGGGTATATATATGGGGTTATCCTTTCTAGGGCTTACCCGGGGTGCCCGGCAACGGACACTTGGGGAGGACACCGTGCGGTTTTAGTCGAGACACGACATAACCACCCCCGCTGGCCAGCGGGGGTGTATCCGAAGGGATTTCCGCATGTAAAAAAAATAAAAAAAAAGTCAAAAATATCCATAAGTTTTGATTTTACAGGCATTTAAACTTACGAAAAATATCGAGTCCCGCTAACAGTCACGTGACCGCATGTGATCAATTTACAACACTCCAAGTCGCGTGACAGGCTAAGGAGCTTGTGCACGACACAAATGAACACTAAACACATGTGCCAGTGACATGTAAATAAGTAAGCGTGAATATAGTGAATGAACAATGAACAATTATTAGGTTTACGTAAATAAAGACTTAATTATTTGATTATTTGTAATATTAAGCTAAGATGAATAGCTTATTACTGTTATTAGTTAATTCTCTGTGTAATTGAGTATGTTTAGAGTCAAAATTAATAAAGAAATTCCATTCCCTGAATCATAAGTAGCATTATAAGATTATGATTATGCATTACTCAGATTTTGATATAACTTCGTATAAGCATGTAAAACGACACTGTAAATTAATAAATAACTATAATTACGCTCCGCGACTGCCTCCCACGACGAGGATTCGAAAAAGGGCAATCGGATAATCTGCCTAAAGTAGATGCACTAATGTTTGCCTATTATTGTAACCTTTTTTCTTGTTAGGGTTACTCACCGGCTAGACCAGGTGAGCAAGGGAGTTCTTAATCCCAGGGCGCCTTGCTGGAGGGTTCTAATTTATTTCATAGGTTTCCTGATCTTCAATGAAAGACACTCACAAGTTATGCATACATATATTTAGAGGCTAAGACAGAGAAAAGATACAGATATATATTCAAAGGAAACTGAGACACAGAGAAAATAGTAATACAGAACATATAAGTTTAGATATAGAGAAATAGGCTTGAGAGAAGCTTCAGGTTAAAACACACAGACAGATATTTAACAGATGATTTCAAGATATTGAAAAAGAGTTCAGGTACACAAATATTAGGTATGTAAAAGATTCTGGTACACAAGAGCGAGTCACGGAAGTGGTCCTCACCAGGTGCCAATCAGCACTTGGTAAGACTTAATATTATTACAGACTGCGAGACTTCCTTGTTCATCAGCCTAGTGCCGGTCAGCAGTGGTACAGCTTAGTAATAATATCGAATCCGTGATCGTTCTGCTCATAAGCCTAGCGCCGGTTAGCCGTGATAAAACTAAGTAACAATATAGATTGCTTGACCTGTTTGCTCATAGGCTCGGTGGGGTACCAGTGGTTGTGCTGCGGCGCGGCAAGTCCCGGAACGGCCTTTGCGATCTGTTTCCCGCTGTGCATCAGCCAAGACCTCGGGTATTGCTCGCCTCAGAGCCAATGCTAAGTACACCAAACTATCTCGACATGTTAACTCGACCAAACGACCCTGCAGCCAAGATACACAAGTCTTATGAATACCAAACCCCCATAATGAGAGTAAGTTGACACCGATGGAATAAAATCACTTATCAGTTTTCTCCTGGGTACACAAACACAGTATAACCTCTAACTTTCCAAAAGATAAGTTGATATCATACTATTAATACAATTAGACAGGTACGTTGGAGAGTGAGCGCTCTCGCGGTTACATACAAAGTAGAAAAACTAGGGACACAACGACGACGTTTATATACCCAAACTTATTTCTGGAGACTACTCGAATGATCGGCCATATGTCAGAAACGTCCCTAACTGTACCTACCAGAAACGTCGAAAACTTCGTCGATAATATATCTCATGCCTGCTCGCGGGAATTAGCCGAACTACGTCGTAATGACCACAGATAGGCACATTGAGCCATTCGCAGTAGTTTCTACTGTGTCTCACAGATGGCGCTAACTCTAATTACAATTTTAGTATTATCTAATGTTACATTATTTATCAACAAATAGAGATTTCGTTGTCGCTGACATGCGAGGAATCATAAAAATGCAAAGGTTGAATTTATCTATTCTAAATTGTTTTATGAAAACAAAATACCCACCTAGTGTAATATTGCAACTCAAATAGGCAGAAGTACCAAACCATTTAAGTTTTACGTTATAGACAACAAATATGTATTAAAGTTTCATATCTATCCGAGGGGGCCATCTCGAAACCGGAGATGGCCCAGGGTCAGTCGGGGTGCGAGGGATATGCTCTTAACGACCTCCGTCCTCCATGAGCGCAGGCCTGGGGGTGGCAGGTGAAGCCGAATGTTACCCCTCCCCTCTACTCTCTGACTAGCGCCCCTCCCCAAAACCGGGGCAAGACGGGAACACCGTGGTTCCGAAACTCGATGGGGCCATCTCGAAACCGGAGATGGCCCAAGGTCAGTCGGGGTGCGAGGGATATGTTATATTGGCAACCTTACACCCCGGCGTCTGAAGACCCGAGACGGCGCGGTGTGCGGTTTTAGTCGATTCAAGCCCGACATAACCGCCCCCGCTGGCCGGCGGGGGTATCCGACGGGATTTCCACCCGAAAAAAAAAATGTACCTACCTCTTAGTAAATTAAACTAAAAACACATTGATTTATTGTAAATGTAGTGGGTTAAACAGATGTACTAAACCTTTTTGAATTTTGATTTATCTTATTAATAAAATACGTAAGGCCTCTGATTATCCAAGTATTAGGCCTAAGGAAAAGTACGTTAGGCCTGAAATTTCTAATGAAACGTAAGACAACACCGTGCTGAGAGCGCGAGCGAACTGAGCGAGTGTTGTGAGATGATGTCACACCACACGCATCGAGTACGAGGCGCGTGTCGCACGTTTACTTCTATAAATCGGAAACTAATTGACGTATTGAATTAATTCTTTCAATTGTATTGTTTATTTGTGACAGAGAATATAGAGAGCTAATATTCAAAATTTGTTAACATTCATTGGGAGACAACGCTGAAATGATGATGATGCATAAAAATAATCATTTATTGAAGAAGAGCTTTATCATAATTCTCAATTGTACAATTCTCCATTAAAGAAATGCAGAATTTATTTCTACTGTACAGTACTGTTCATTGAAGTATTGGTTATTATAAAGGTTTCATTAAGTTATTTTTACTGTTATTTTGTTACTCACATTGTAACAATGCACATTGTTCTTTTAAGGATATTGGTGGAATATGTAGTCGATCTGTTTATCCCCAGAGGCATAAACACATTAAACACCCCTGGGCATCAAACACGGCTCAGCAGTGGCACTCACTTCCACTGCGTCATGGTGCCAAGCATTAAATGAGACTTGATTTAATATTTTAGCAATACCTAAATTTCAGTAATCTTACATAAGTATCATCGTTTCATACAATTTCCATCGACATAATATTAAATACTTAGTTATATCAAGATTTGTAATTTATCATCGTCAATTTTGTACAAAATGTTCATACACCGCAATTTGTCTTCATTACGACTTTCAAAATTACTTGAGGAAACCAATCTTGTGTGAGCAATATCCAGCTGCGTTGAGTATGTAACCAATGAATATGCTTACGGTATAATAATATTAGGGGCTTTTATATACAAATTATTCTTTGAATAAAATTTGTTATTTAATACAGTCGATAATTATACCGCTGTCCTTTATTTTGCAAAATTCAATTGCTATCACATGCGTTTATAGAAAATGTTTAAACAGTACAAAAGGAAAAGCAAGCAAGCTGAATGATTCGATACTGTACTAAGAAACCTTTCAAATGATTGATTTACTGGAGAACTTATTGTGAGAACCGAAGTTTCTTTGATTGAAATACTGTTTAATGTTTGGTGGCTTTATTGGTACTTTAGCGATAAAATAAATTTTGCTTGAAGTAAAGGCGATAAATTTTGTTGTTAAAAATTATTGCATGAAATGCAATCTTATTATGTACGTACGTAATTTGTTATAATAATTAATAGTTAATAGTTATAATAATATTGAATAGATAACGATACATTACGACTGGCAGTGCTGCTTGTACCGAGTTTTAAACACCAGCAGCAAATTAATTTCCGCCTTGATTTCGAGACTCATTTAAGTACTCGTAATTTAGCCAACCCCAGCATGAACGGTAATGTTTTTCTTAATTACATTTCTTATTTACGGTACGAGTTGTAAAAGATCTAGGTTAGTTTCTTCCTCCCAACTTACCTTTAGATTCGGTGAGCTGAGGTGAGGTTTACGGTTTTAGGGTCTTTGTGTTTGTCTTACTTGTCTAAGAGTCTTTCGACTCGTTGTCTATGTAAAACATAGTATATAGTATATAGAGGAGAAAGGCATGGGTTTACTCATGCTTTCTCCTCTGGGGTAGATAGAGACAACCCATCTCTATTTGCTTAGATCAAATCTGCCTTAGATTCAAGTTATTTTGGTTACCTTATAATTTTTTTAAAATCCTAATTGCTACTATAGGCGCAATATTCCGAGGGGCCCCCTCAAAGCCGTAAATGGCCCAGAGTTAGCCGGGGTGCGAGGATATTGGCTTATTCGGTAACCTTACAACCTGGCTTTAGAGACGAAGTCGCGAGCAACAGCTATTACCTAATATAGAGGGTTTAATTTGTGGGTGTGTATGAAATTCTTACCATGCACCACTTCTTTTGTAGAAGTGTCCAAACTGACTATTTTGGTGAGAAAAGCATGCCATGATATAAAAAAATGCTTTAAATAAAAACAACAGATTTAATAATAGATTCCCAGAATCAATAATTAACCATAAACCTTCAAAAATACAATGAAGAACATAACATTATATTACACATTTTTTTATAAATAACAGATCAATTGCAAAAAAATAAGTGTTCATACAGCTTTCATCATACTTCGTTTTCGTCGTTTTGTCCCTTAATTTACTCATGCACTTCGATCATCCCAGTTTTGGCAACATCTGACACTTTTGGCAAAAATTGACAACATTATTCATAATATCCTTGGCAAAATTTTTAATGTAGCCTTGAACGACCGAGCCTCTCAATAAGCGTCCTTCCGCAAAATTTCCGATATAAGCCTGCCAGCATATCTGTGGTCGATTCATGACATTGAGAAGTTACCCAGGAAAATTCTAATAAATACACAGGTTAACTCTGAGGTGTCGTTTAAGGCCGATACCGTAAATGCTTAGTTCAATATTGAATTGTCTGCTAACCTTTTCGCCCAGAGATAATGGGATGCGCCGCTCTGCAAGTTAGTAAAAGATAATTTAATAAATACATCTTCCAATGTTTCAGAGCGTGCGCGCTTATTCACTGTGGGGGCATGGGAGTCAGGGCTCTGGATCCAGGCACTTCCATCGCAGAACAGGGTACCATGTTGGACGATACTACTTTCCACCTCACCACTTCCTGTGAGCGCCGTGTATTTCTCTGCATTATTGTCACTGTGGTGAAGCTGTTGACAGCCTTGTGTACTATGGCCTTTCATGCAGCAGAAACGCAGGCCGTATATCGCAACACGCTAGCATCAATGACAACCGTTTGTGAACCTAATCGGCTGGTACGTGACTATGGCAAGAGACCGGATGGTATGTCTTTGTTCCCTTGGAAGATGGGTAGGCCTTTGGTATGGGACGCAACGAGCGCTGACACCCTTGCGCCTTCACATCTTCCAAGCACAGCGGGCTGTGCCGGCGCTGCTGCTGCATCTGCCTCAAACGGCGCAAATACTCCAATCTAGTAGGTGATTATGTTTTTGAAACGTTTGGGGTTGAGGCACTTGGGTCATGGGGTCCAAGAGCCCGTGCTGTCCACAAAGATTTGGCAAAGCGGTTGATCGACACTACACGTGACCAGAAAGCTGGACCTTGTACAAAAAATTAGCATTGCCATTCATCGTGGAAATACTGCCTGCCTTCTAGAAATATTACCAAACGGTGATGATGCGGAGGAATTCTATGACGCATGTATGTAAATATTTATCTGTCTTTTAGGTTTAGTTGTCTTTAGAGTTATTTAAAGTAGTTGAAGATCATTATTTTAAATTATTGAATTGTAATGATGTAAATACTTTATAATATATTTTTTTATACTGACTATCCACAGAACATAAATAAGTTGATTTTGAAGTATTTGATGACTAAATATATAATACCTACTATGATTTACGAACGAATGATTCAAAACCGATCAAGTGCGAGTCTGACTCGGACACTGAGGGTTTCTTACACAACTGTTTTACGCATAAACGTAACACGGCCATTCTCCGATTAGCAAATTTTACGTGTCCGAGCTTGTATAAGCCCTAATTTTAACCGATTTAATCATGCAAATATTTTTATATGTTAGTTAGCATCTATATCTAGCTGTAAACAAAAACTCTGGCTTCTGTTTTGAGTAGTTAAGGCTTAATAATTTAATATTTGTTCAAAGTACATATGTTCTCTAATTACCGGGACATGTCCGCACACCAACTTACGTTCTTCGTTCTTACTTATGTTCAAACATGCCTGTAATTTTTATAACGTACAGACTTACTTCGATCTATTCAACGTTTTAAACAGTATTAAGCAACGTGTATCGCATAAGATAATATGGGCACAATAGATCCGATCGAAAATTATAATTGCCCTGACATCTTTTTTTTTTCTTTGGTGTACATCCCTAAATAATAATATTTGACTCATCACTACCACACGCGTCGCGACCCCTGAATGTGTGCCGTGGCCCAGTAGCAGTTGCAGGTCTCCAATGTTAGTGTACCGCCAATGAAGCACGTGAGTTTATAATTACCGTAGCCTTGGTTGAAAACTTGACTAATTACCATTGTACTTATTTTAATTCTTTTTTTTTGAGAAAGACTCTAGTAGTTGTTTTAAAAAGAGAGTTTACTTTGGCTTCCGTACATTTTAATAAGCCAGTATTTGCATACTGTGTAGATTTTTGAAATTTAGAAGAAAATCTATCGTTTTCTAATTACCGTATACTAATTACCATGTGTTTATAATTATCGTTGTATAAAAAGTTACTTACTAACTGTATCCGTGACGTCATACCAAAGGATTTTTTCCTGCGGTATCACTACCATTGTCTGTAAATACCTCTGTACTGTAAGCTGACCATTCACCGAGTTAATTAATTTATAGGATGGTAAAACCCAAAAAGACCAAAAAGAAAGTTAAATAAAAGAGGATTTTACTCATTGAATCTAGAAAAGGCAGAAGAGACTGAACTTTCCCTGCCTTCCAGATTCATTTCATCTGCACCTTCCGAAAACAAACATACTTACTGTGACACGTGGTCTATTAGCACTGAGAAATATTCGGACAAAACAAAAAATATGTGTAAGCTTATGTGTTTTCTGGGTCTTCGTAGTCTCATGATAAAACGAAAATGATTAAGCATTTTGAGAAGTTCGTCAATGTGGAAAGTAGCTTAAATTTATTTAAATCAGATAGTTTTTTGAATCCTGTTGTTTTTAGTCTAACAGTGCTTTCCTTTATAACAATGACAAATGTGCCAAATAATAGTATTATACGTAGATTGATAGATAGTACTTATACGTAGATTGGTTTTTATTTTAAAATGCAAAAAAAGCTATTAAACAAGACTGATTCTACTCACTACATACTAGCATATATAATTAGGGATAATTAAAAAACATTCTTTTTAAAAAGGGTACAGTTGATTTATTTACAAGGGTACAGTTAATATAAGCAAATCATAAAAGAGCTGTGAAAATAAGCAATTAAGACAATGCTTATATAACCCTTATAGATTCATCATGTCTGTCAGTCTGTCCGTCCGTATGTCACAGCCACTTTTTTCCGAAACTATAAGAACTATGCTGTTGAAACTTGGTAAGTAGATGTATTCTGTGAATCGCATTAAGATTTTTATACAAACATAAAAAAAAACAATAAATTTTGGAGGTCCACATACTTTGAACTGAAACTCAAAAAAATTATTTTCAACTAATCCATACGTGTGTGGTTATCTATGGTAAGGTCTTCAAAAATGATGGTCTCCAACAAGAGAACGTCCACGCCCAGGAAAGCAACGAGATCCCGGCGTTGACTCACCCACGCAAGGCACTCCACCAACGTGTGGAGCGCCGAGTCTTCGCCAGGATCCTCGCAGTGCTGGCACTGAGGCGTTGTCTTCCGGTGGATGCGCCATAGATACTTACCGAAACACCCGTGTCCGGTAAATATGTGGCACATCCGGTAAGAGAGGTCCCCATGGTCCCTCTCCAACCACTCCATCATAATCGGTCTCACCGCCGCAATAGTGGATTCCCCCCACCTTGGATGCTCAAGTCACACCCTCCATGTCTCCATGAGTTCCTGGCGGAGCAGGGACTGCTGAGTCCTGATTTCTCGTGGCTCCGGCCTATGGCCCCGCTCCAGCGCCTCCTTGTGCCACTGATACAGCAGCGCAAGGGCTCTCGCTTCCAGGTCCCATGGAGGGGTCCCGGCTAGGAGACATGCCGCCTCGACGGAGATCGTGCGATACCCCCTGATGACTCTGACGGCCATCGCCTTTAACGGGCTGTTTAGAGCAGCCACTCTGCGGGCCGCCAGAGTCTCCGCCCAAACGGGGGCCCCGTATAGGGCCAATCTTCGCACGATCCCCAGGTACAGTCTCCTAGTGGGGTGTGTGTTGAGTAACCTCCTCGAGTGTCGCTCCGATTCCGATCCCGCTGCAGTCCGGGGGGAACGGAATCGGAGCGGCCGGTACACCCTGGGCGGCGGTCAATGGCTTCCCCTTCACCCCTTCATAGGGTTGGCATTGATCGTCGGCCAATACCCAACGTGGTGGGAACACATCGCTCTCCGTACTCCTCTGCTTTCAGAGGAGACAGGATGAGCGATGCTGTTAGTGGTGAGATAGCCCAGGGTCAGCCGGGGTGCGAGGGATGTGCTCTATGGGTAACCTTACACCCCGGCGTCTGAAGACCCGAGACGGCGTGCAGTTTTAGTCGGTGCAAGCCCGACATAACCGCCCCCGCTAGCCGGCGGGGGGATATCCGAAGGGATTTCCGCATGATAAAAAAAGAAAAAAACGGTACAGTCTCCTAGTGAGGGCGTTGGGTCCCTCGCGCGGGACGTTGGTTCGCGATAGCGCAGCCGCAGCCCCCCTCAGTTTCGGGACCAGACTTCGGAGATGAGATCTGAAGTCCCATCGGCTATCGAGTACGAGCCCAAAGTACTTCATCGTGGGCTCGATGCCGATGCTTACGGCCCTTACGGTTATGCTGGTTCCCGCAGGTGGCCCCCTCCGAGGCCCGTAAAAACACATAGCCTCGGATTTGTGGAGAGCCACCTCGAGTCCCAGCCGCCGTATTCGACCCACGACTTGAGCAACCCCTACCGTGGCCTTTAGTGCCGCGCTTCGGTACGTTGCTCCCCGCGCCGTAACGAGGGTGTCGTCAGCATAACAGACTATGCTGACACCCTCGAGCAACGTACCGCGCAGCAGTGGCCCTAGGACCGACCCCTGTGGAACACCGCACGACACTTCTCGCCACCCTGGCCCTAGCGAGCTCGGGTAAACTATGGCCCTGTCGGATAGGTATGCCTCGACAATGCGGCGGAGGTAAGGAGGCACTCCGTGATACGCGAGCGCCTCCCTAACGCAGCTCCAGGGTAGGGTGTTGAAGGCGTTGGCGATGTCGAGAGACACCGCCACCACCACCCCACCCCACGAGACTACTTCCTCCGCCAGGCGCCTAACGCGCATGATCGCTTCCACGGTTGTCCGCCAGATCTGGCCCCACGTTCGTGAGATGCTCGACGAGGCGCTCTGCAATAATCCGCTCAAAGAGCTTGCACACCTCTTCGAGCAACACGATCGGCCGGTAACCGGATGGCTGATCCGCCAGCCGCCCCGCCTTCCGGATAAGGACCAGTTTCCCCGTCCTCCACGCCTTTGGAAACTGGCCACTTTCGAGGCATGCGCTAAAGAGCGCCACCAGTCGATGCCCTAGTTCCTCAAGGGCCAGGACCCATGCTCGGCCTGGAATGCCGTCGGGTCCGGGGGCAGTGCATTTCCGGGCTTTAAGCCGGAGCACTGCTACCCTCAGTTCACTCTCCCTGACTTCGGGCACATCGCTTTCGCTATTATCAGCGTCAGGCGCCTGAGGCGGAGCCATACGCGGAGGGACATGCTCCTCCACTCTCGCAGGGAACAAGGAGCCCATGATCGAGTATCCCCTCCAGCCGCTCCGGCTGCAGGCTCTGGGTCAGTAGGGGCGCCCTTGGGCGGATTTTGCCCCTGACCACAAGGTAAGGGCGCCCCCATGGGTTCTGCTCCAGAGACTCCAGCAGCTCTTCACGGGCCCGCCGTTTGACCTGCTTAATGGCTACCTCGAGGGTCCTCTTGGCCCCCTTGTACGCCTCATATAGCTCCGCCTCTCGGGCTGCCGCATCGTCCGGGCAGCGACGCCTCCAGCGAAACCTGGTGTACTGGTGGCGAGCGGTCACGCACGCTGCTCACAGCTGTGCGATCTCCGTTGACCACCAGTACACCTGTTTCTTTGCCGGGCCGGGCTTAACCCTAGGCATTGTCGCATCGCAGATATGCGACATGGCTCTCCTGAACCATTCGGCCTCTGCGTCGACATCCTCCGCCGGTGACGGAATCCAGGCCTGCAAAATGGATGTCTCCAGGAGAGCCTCCCGATCCAGGCGTCTGAGCGCCCAACGTGGATTCGGCGGGTTCGCTATAGTCGGCGGTAGGTTAGGTAGAGGGGAGACGTTGAACCGAATGTACCTGTGGTCCGACGACGTCTCCTCCTCCTCCACCACTCGCTAACCCTGGACGAGGCGGGCTAGAGCAGGGGTCGCGAACGCAACATCCACGACCGAACTGAGCCTCCGCCGTTCCCAGATGGTGACACTCCCCCGGTTGAGGACCTCTAGGCCACGGGTGTTGGCCCAGTCCTCCAGAACTCGCCCCTTGGCATTGGTTTCCCGGGAGCCCCAAGCCAAAGACCAGACGATGAAGTCTCAAAGGACCAATACAGGGCGAGGACGGCACGCAGCGAGAACGATGTCCAGTCCTGCGAGCCATAGCTCAAGCTCATACTGGTCAAGGCTTGGCGAGAAGTAGACGGCCACGATAGCCAAGCCCTCATAGTCCGCCGCGAAACGGCCTCGGCCCCTTGCAATGACTGCAAGGCGCGAGGTGTCCGCGGCCCCCCGAAGACGGTCGCTACGCCGTCCAGGTCCACCGGGCTTCCGGTGTGGACCCAGTACGGCTCAGCGACCACGACCACATTGATAGACCACTCCACGATGCTCTGGTACAGAAGATCCTGAGCACCGGTGCAGTGGTTTATGTTCACCTGCAGGATGCGGATTGGTGTGTCCATTAATGAACGTCCATCTCCGCATCCCACCGCGAATGGGGCTGCTCCTGAGCGGCACCCCCGCTACCCGGTGCGGACGAACGGAGCTTTGGCCTCGAGGCGGCGCAGGTTCTGCTGTTCGCCCGGTGCTCCGCCGCTTTGCCCTCCGCTACGCATTTGTAGCACCGCGGCGGAGCATCACAAGCACTTGCCTTGTGCCCGGGCTAACTACAGCGGAAGTACCGATCCCCCACGGTGTCTCCCGCTGTGCACGGCACCTAAAGCACCTGTGGGCCTACCGCCCAAGTGTCGTCGATATCACAGCCGAGGAATGTTGCGCTGGTCAAGGTCGACGGCCATTTTGTACCGCCCCATTGATAATCGATGCCGGCGCGGCGTAAGAATGAATGAAACGCTGTTTTTGACGGTTAAATAGCTGCCGCCTAAAAAAATTCAAATCGACCGCGTCTCATGAGCTGTCGTTTTGAATATTATTTTTATTGCAGCCATAGTAGCCCAGTGTTAGGTGCAATAGGACGGCAGAACCCACTCGTCGGCAGTCGCACCCATAAAAGCCATAGTAGCCCAGTGTTAGGTGCAATAGGAGGGCAGAACCCAGTCGCCCCCATAAAAGCCATAGTAGCCCAGTGTTAGGTACAATAGGAGGGCAGAACCCAGTCACCCCCATAAAAGCCATAGTAGCCCAGCGTTAGGTACAATAGGAGGGCAGAACCCAGTCGCCCCCATAAAAGCCATAGTAGCCCAGTGTTAGGTGCAATAGGAGGGCAGAACCCAGTCGCCCCCATAAAAGCCATAGTAACCCAGTGTTAGGTACAATAGGAGGGCAGAACCCACTCGTCGGCAGTCGCCCCCATAAAAGCCATAGTAGCCCAGTGTTAGGTACAATAGGAGGGCAGAACCCAGTCGCCCCCATAAAAGCCATAGTAGCCCAGTGTTAGGTGCAAGAGGACGGCAGAATCCTCTCGTCGGCAGTCGCACCCATAAAAGTCATAATAGCCCAGTGTTAGGTGCAATAGGAGGGCAGAACCCAGTCGCCCCCATAAAAGCCATAGTAGCCCAGTGTCCAGTGTTAGGTACAATAGGAGGGCAGAACCCAGTCGCCCCCATAAAAGTCATAGTAGCCCAGTGTTAGGTACAATAGGAGGGCAGAACCCAGTCGCCCCCATAAAAGCCATAGTAGCCCAGTGTTAGGTGCAATAGGAGGGCAGAACCCAGTCGCCCCCATAAAAGCCATAGTAACCCAGTGTTAGGTACAATAGAAGGGGGGGTGTGTGTTGGGTAAGGGGTGTGTGTTGGGTAAGGGGTGTGTGTTGGGTAACCTCCTCGAGTGTCGCTCCGATTCCGATCCCGCTGCAGTCCGGGGGGAACGGAATCGGAGCGGCCGGTACACCCTGGGCGGCGGTCAATGGCTTCCCCTTCACCCCTTCATAGGGTTGGCATTGATCGTCGGCCAATACCCAACGTGGCGGGAACACATCGCTCTCCGTACTCCTCTGCTTTCAGAGGAGACAGGATGAGCGATGCATTTAGTGGTGAGATGGCCCAGGGTCAGCCGGGGTGCGAGGGATATGCTCTATGGGTAACCTTACACCCCGGCGTCTGAAGACCCGAGAAAAAAAAAAAAAAAAAAAGGTACAATAGGAGGGCAGAACCCACTCGTCGGCAGTCGCCCCCATAAAAGCCATAGTAGCCCAGTGTTAGGTACAATAGGAGGGCATAACCCAGTCGCCCCCATAAAAGCCATAGTAGCCCATTGTTAGGTGTAATAGGAGGGCAGAACCCACTCGTTGGCAGTCGCCCCCATAAAAGCCATAGTAGCCCAGTGTTAGGTGCAAGAGGACGGCAGAATCCACTCGTCGGCAGTCGCACCCATAAAAGCCATAGTAGCCCAGTGTTAGGTGCAATCGGTATCGTAATCAACCGTCGGAAAAGAAAATAATATTCAAAACGACAGCTCATTGTGTGAAGTGTCATGACACTTCAAAGCGACGCCGTAGATTTGAATTTTTTTAGGCGGCAGCTATTTAACTGTCAAAAACAGCGTTTCATTCATTCTTACGCCGCGCTGGCATCGATTATCAATGGGGCGGTACAAAATGGCCGTCGACCTTGACCAGCGCAACATTTCGACGGCGGTGATATCGACGACACTTGGGCGGTAGGCCCACTGGTCTCGCGGGGCTGCAGGAGTTGCAACCGCGCCTTAAGGAAGCCCCCAACGAGGAGGCTCCGTCCGTCCGCAATTTTCTGCGCTGCTGCGACGGGGCAGTTGACGACTGCTGTGCCGTGACCGGTGGGGCTGAATCGGATTTCTCCAGATCTCACCTGATCACGGGGGCAGCCGCCCGCCTCCACGACATCATCCAGACCCGAAATGACCGACGCGCCGGAGACCTGCACCTTCACCTGCCTCAGGACCTGGGCGTACCCCACGCCCTTTCCACACCCTCCGTCGTCACCGACAGGACGACGGCTGTGGAGCGTGGGGCGCGGAGCCTCTTCGGCCGCCTTCTTAGGCGCCTTTTTGGCGGCTTATTTCACCTTCTTGGCGGCTCCCGCTACCACCCACCCCTCTCCTCTGGAGGAATGTTCGGGTGCAGCGGGAGCGGTAGTTCTGGTGACGGCGGGGGTGCCGCTCCTCTTTGACTTCCCCTGTGGCGATGGGGCCACTGGGGCGGCGGTCCTTTTATTAGAACCGGGCTTCCCACTGGCAACAGCCGCGACAGATGCAGGCTGTGCCAGTGGAGGACGGTATGTCCGGTCCTCCAAAACGCCGAGCCGCCTCTCGATGGCGGGCACCAGCTGCACCCTGCTCGGTGCAGGCTCTTGCGCCACCTCGGGTGCCGGTTTAGGCGCCGACTTAGGCGCTGTCTTTGGCACCGACTTTGGCGCCGACTTTGGCGCCGGCTTAGGCGCCGACCCAGGCGCCGCCCCTGGTGGCAAAATAGCCAACGGCTCTACCGCCACCTCCTCGACTCTTGGGGTCCTTTGCGAGCTCAGTTTCTAGGCTTGTGACCCGGGCCCTGAGCCTCGCCTCCTCCTCAGAGACGCTCCTAGCGAGGAGCTCCTCCAGCGCCGTTTTAGCGACGGCAACGCCTTCCGCCACCGTCTTCTTCTTCCCGGACACGTTTTTGGCACCTTTGGTGGTGTTCGTGATCCGGGCAAGTGCAGAGAGGAGCTCCTTCGCGGCTGGGACCCCTTGGTCCTTACCACTGGGAAGTGAAGGGACTTCCACCGTCGGCTTTGGCGCCTGGCTCTTCGCGGTGTAGAATCCTCTACCCGCCGTTGTGGCCAGCACCTTCGCAGGCCGATCGTCCTCGCTCGAGGAGACCATCCGCTGTTTGGAAAAGCTCCTACTCCGATCCAGTGATGGTTTACCCGAGCGTTTCCTTTTCCCTGGAAGGTTTTCGGTCTCCATTAGGCTGTGGACTGACTCACTGTCAGTCCCAGCCGTCGACGCGACCTCCGCGTTTGTTAGTCCGCCTGTTGGTAGCGGAGTAGCGGGTCTGGTGAAGACGGCCATAATCAGCCGCGAGTGTGACCGGCGCCTCTCCACTACATAATTTCCAGTGCCGTTATTCGCGCCTTGTTCGTTGTCGTAAATTTCGTCCGGTTTTGTGCAATTTGAATTTATATTATACATAATATATCCCACGAGTATGGGGGAAAAAAAAGTTCCATCCAGGCGGAGCCCCCTGCACCTGGATATACTATGGAGGTCGGCTGGTACCCATAGGTTTTTACGACTTCGCTGTCGGGTTTTATAGACTTTTCTTTGTCGTGGGCCGGACAATAAAGGCAAGCCCTCCGGTCAGCAAGATCACAGCGTACCCTTCTGGAGCCACCAGTCAGGTCGTTGCTGATCACCTACCGATTACGGAACGCGAGAGGATGGCTAGTCCTCTCTCACCGGCGGCGGCACAAGTGCCCGTCGGCCTCTGCGTTAGCAGTGGGCCAACCCACCCCTGGATCCCCCACGACCCTACGGTGGCATCCACCACTAACACCATCGCTCATCCTGTCTCCTCTGAAAGCAGAGGAGTACGGAGAGCGATGTGTTCCCGCCACGTCGGGTTTTGGCCGACGATCAATGCCAGCCTCATGAAGGGGAAGCCATTGACCGCCGCCCAGGGTGTAACGGCCGCTCCGATTCCGTTCCCCCCGGACTGCAGCGGGATCAGAATCGGAATGACACGCGAGGAGGTTACCCGACACACACCCCATTTGACCCTCCCTGAAGTAAAAGGTGGACCACTATGGAGACATCAACGCTTGTGCGTGCACCATGTTTTATCGTACGTGTTGCCAGGCAATAGAGGTTGGAAATGAAAACAAATTAATAGGGAATACTTTAAATAAATTATGAAAAGCGATTTTTGTTTTATTAATAATATTATATTTATAATATTTTTAATGACAAGCATTATAACACAAAGGATAAATAACTTTATTGCTATAGACATTGAGTACCTATTCATTTTCTTTGATCTATTACGAGCTCCTGACCTTGGGTGTTTAGAAGTAGTTCAGTAATATAATAATTTCGTTAGCTCTGTGCGCCGGCAACTTTTGCCCAATATGTCCGTATTTATAGATTACTGCTTTTTAGTTCCGTTGCCAAATGGCAAAAAACGGAACCCTTATAAATTCGTCACGTCTGTCTGTCTGTCCGTCCGTATGTCACACCCACTTTCCTCCGAAACTATTCGAACTCTGCTGTTGCAACTTGGTAAATAGATGTATTCTGTGAACCGCATTAAGATTTTCACACAAAAATGGAAAAAAAACAAGAAAATTTGGGGGTCCCCTACTTAGAACTGAAACTCAAAATTTTTTTTTTCATCAAACCCATACGTGTCTGGTCCTATGGATAGGTCTTCAAAAATGATATTGAGGTTTCTAATATCATGTTTTTATAAACTGAATAGTTTGTGCGAGAGACACTTCCAAAGTGGTAAAATGTGTCCCCCCCCCCCCCGTAACTTCTAAAATAACAGAATGATAAAACTAAAAAAAAAATATGATGTACATTACGATGTAAACTTTCACCGAAAATTGGTTTGAACGAGATCTAGTAAATAGTTTTTTTTTAATACGTCATATATCGTAAATCGCAATTTCCTTTTCATTCAATCAACTCAAATATAAAAATTAAAAAAAAACATTATTATGTTACTTGCTGCTACAGAACTGTCACCAGGCCAACCACCTTGTAACAGTTCTGTAGTTTGTCTTTAAAAAAAAAAACATTTTCTACTGGAACTACTTTTATTTCTCACAACACAAAAAGCACAGGCATAAAGTTTTGGGTACTAATATTCGCTAATTTCCCTCTCAAAGGCTCCGTTATTTGGGCACTATAGATCACGCGACGGCGGTGTCCAGATTCTAACTAACTAAATTAAATATATTATTTCTGCGCGTTGAGTAAAAATGCAACATTAGTACTTTAGTGTAGGAAAAGTACACTGTTTATAAGTAAAAGCTGACTTAGGCTTTATTGCCTTTTAATAAGAAAATCTTACTTTATTCACTTTACTAGTGGATTGTAGTATGTATTTACAAAAAAAAAAAGTATCTAAGTATGTTTATCCGCATTCTAGAAACCATAACACAAGCTAGTTAAGCTATGCTTACCATGGGTCTAGTTGGCGTTGTGTAGATTGTCCTAGAATATTTATTTATAATTTGGGTAATGAATAGGTGAAGACCGAACTGACTTATTGTCCTCTTCAGAAGTTGAGGATACTTCCGTCATCTCAATAGTATTCGAAATTTTGGACATGCGTTTGGTATTTTTATTATAACATTGATTAAATATTTGCACGCAGCATCCAGCATTAGAAGAGTTTTTGTTGTCAGGTCACTACGAATTTACTAGAATGCCTTTTGTGGTGAAAAACGGCCCTGCCACTTTCCAACGCCTTATGAACACTGTTTTATCCGGCTTACAAGGTCTACATTGTTATATATATCTTGATGACTGCATAGTCTATAGCCAAAATCTGCAAAAACACATACAAAAATTAAGTCTGGTTTTCGAGAAATTTCAAGAGTACATCTTAAAACTCCAGCTGGACAAATGTGAGTTCTTAAGGCATGAGGTAACCTACCTTGGATACATCATCACCGATAAAGTTGTCTCTCCGAACCCTGAAAAGGTCAGCGCTTTGTCTCAATTTCCAGTTCCCAAAAACCCTAAAAACATTAGGTCATTTCTAGGCCTAATAGGCTATTATCGCCGATTCATTGAAAACTTTTCTAAATTAACTAAACCGCTTACGTCTCTATTAAAAAAGGATGTTGTATTCTGCTGGGACACAGAACAACAACATGCATTCGATATTTTAAAAGAAAAACTAATTACTGTCCCTCTTCTGCAATACCCCGTCTTTTCACAGCCTTTTAATGTAACTACTGATGCAAGCAATTATGCCGTTGGCGTAGTACTGTCCCAAGCAAAGATAAGCCGATCGCTTACGCATCGCGCACTCTAAATAAGCCCGAAGGCAATTATTCAACTACGGAAAAGGAGCTACTAGCTATCATATTCGCCGTCAAAACCTTTCGACCATAGTTATATGGTAATAAATTTAAAATAATAACAGATCATAGACCCCTCGTGTGCCTATTTAATGTTAAGAATCCGGGTAGTCGACTCATTCGCTGGCACCTCAAACTTGAGGAATATGATTATGAAATTGTTTATAAACAAGGTCGTCTCAATTCCAACGCCGATGCGCTATCCCGTAAATTTTTCTTATGAACAATATTTTAAGGCTCAGTTCACAAACCAATTTTCAGGCCCAAATACCATCATGAGGAATATATCCAAGGACTGCACTCACCTAAGTTAAATACAATTGCTTGTCCAGTCTCTTTAGAATTTGACTACTTTATGCCTCATTGCGAGGAAATACTATCGCAGTTCGATAATTCCACTGATTTATTAAATTCTGAACGCGAGCCGCTTCCAATACAATGTGTTAACGATAAAAATAAAACCTACTATTTCGTATATACCAAAGTAATTCACTACGAAGAAACTAATTACAGAGATGTTTATAATTTACTAATCAAGCTTAGAAACTTACTAATTGATAGCCAAAATGTTACCAGCCTTGCATTACCAGATTTCTCGGATCCATTTTCAAAACTCACGTATTTATACTAAGATCTATAACATGATTTCCTATATTTTTCACGACACGAATATTAAGATCCACATATATAAAAACCAATGAATCTATTCTACTCCAGTAGAATACCTAAAATATTAAAAGAAAACCACGACTCTGTTATAGCTGGTCACCCAGGGTCGCAACGAATGTATTCGCGTATTAAAGCTGCCTACTATTGGAAGGGCAAGCGGTCTGATTATCGAACAATACGTCAAGAAATGCAAGCTTGGCCAAATTAATACACCTCTGAGGAAATCAAATAAAGCTCCGATGGAGATAACTTCCACATCTACTAGGCCGTGTGAAAGATTAGCCCTTGATGTCGTAGGTCCTTTACCCGATGCAGGCTTCGAAAACTTTAAATTCATCTTAACCTTACAAAATGACTTAACTAAATTCACTAGCGCTTACCCAATGGTTACAGCCACAAGTGAAGAAATTGCCAGAAACCTTGTTCATTTTAAGTCTCTTTTCGGTTTTCCTAAAACAATCCTAACAGACTTAGGTACATGTTTTACGTCCGACCATTATTATTATTTTTCACTAGGACGCACTAGAGTAATGTCGTCCTACAGTGTGTCGCACTAGCGTGCATTCGAACTATGGTGACTCGCAGTATAGTTTTGTCACACAATCGTTAATCGCACTTCCATTTGTCGAACTCACGTAGTACACTCTTATGCTATATTGGACACTCTTGATAAATGTAAAATAATAAATAGTAACTTCTCTATCTGTGAATTAAATGCTATATATTCATGTATAAGTAACCCAAATTGTGAATCTAAAATCTTAACTGAGATAACATTGTCATTACCTACAGAATGCAATGCTAAAATATTGTATGGTCAGATTAATATTTGGCAAAAATTAATAAATAACAAATGGATATACGTGCAATCAAATACAAATAAATTGACTATTAAATGTGATGACAACATTGATAACCATTCAATTACAGGTACAGGAATTGTAAAACTATCACCTAATTGTATTGGGTATTCTAAAAACTAGTGGGGCGGAAATCACACAGTGATTGTCAAACTTTGGGCCAAACTTATTTTTAGGGACAATTTGTATGGTAGGTACCCGAAACCTTGGGGTGTGTGTTGGGTAATCTCCGCGAGTGTCACTCCGACTCCGATCCCGCTGCAGTCCGGGGGGAACGGAATCGGAGCGGCCGGTACACCCTGGGCGGCGGTCAATGGCTTCCCCTGCATAGGGTTGGCATTGATCGTCGGCCAATACCCAATGTGGCGGGAACACATCGCTCTCCGTACTCCTCTGCTTTCAGAGGAGACAGGATGAGCGATGCTGTTAGTGGTGAGATGGCCCAGGGTCAGTCGGGGTGCGAGGGATATGCTCTATGGGTTATAACCTTACACCCCGGCGTCTGAAGACCCGAGACGGCGTGCGGTTTTAGTCGGTGCAAGCCCGACATAACCGCCCCCGCTGACCGGCGGGGGGGGTATCCGAAGGGAATTCCGCACGAAAAAAAAAAAAAGGTACCCGAAACCTTGAACGTACAAACCCCAAATTCTAATCAGTTCTTCCCATTAACCAAACAAGACGATTGGCGAAAGAATTTTTTAAATCGGATAAGTGGTTCTTGAGTTATTGCGAAAACAGACATCTAGACATCCAGACCAACAGACAGACCGACACAACAATTTTTTTTGCTTAATTAGACTTAGAATCTAGTGAAACGTGGAGAAAAGTGGGTGTAAGACTTTGTTTTTTTTTGCGTGATTTTAAGACTTCGGTGTCCACCTGGTTGGTGGCCCGAAGTAACTGTTCAATTGATACTGTAGTGTTCGGACCTCGTCCTACACACTACGGTTCGTTTCCTGGCCGTCATGTGTCAGAGTTTAAAAATAAATACTTTGTGTTTCAAATTAGCTTAGGGAAGAAAAAACAATTGCGGCGTGGAGCTGAATTCGGCTGGGCGGCTGACAGCGGGCGACTAGACGCGCCGCCCGGGTCCGCCGGCCGAAGAGAAGATATTAGTGCAATAAATATTTAGGCTCAGTCCTTGAGCGGAGTTCGCGATTCCCTAGTTCGCAGTAAAATAAAAGTATACGCGTAAAAACCTCCCTAAACCCGATTTAGGAAGCTTTGATGATATAATAAATGCCCATTTAAACTTCTTCCTCAGTGTTTGTCTTATTATCTACACGAGGTATTGTGGCGTCCAAGCCCCGGACGCTACAACTGGTGGAGGCGCTGCGGTCCATACAGCTGGTGGTTGCTACAGCTACAACTGGTGGAGGAGCGCCGTTTTCCATACAGCTGGTGGTTGCTACAGCTACAATTGGTGTGGAGGAACGCCGGTTTCCATACAACTGGTAGAGGTGCTGGTTGCCACAGGAGCTAGTGGTTGCTACAGCTGGTGAAGCGCTAGTTTCCGCAGAAGTCGGAAACGCCAACATTCTGCAGTTGGCAGTGAATGGATCGATCCCGTACCGTTTGAAGAAAGACGTCGTGCGACAATTGGAGCGACGCATTTATCAGTATCGTTGTTTATTTTGCTTTTATGTGCTTTTATGTGATATTATGTGCTCAACGAGAAGATGGCTATGATGGTGGCTTGTTCCAGAATGTTTCAAGAGCATTGATAGTTGCTTGCGGGTCAATAGGGCCAATAAGGACTATAAGTCTTAGTAGAATTATAATTCACGTAGTGAATAACGTGTTATCTTGAACCGACTAAAACCGCATTACGTACTAGCGTAACTAGTAACTAGTAGTATTTTATTATTAATATGTGTTCTCTGTTTATTTCATATTGCTGCGCTGCTGAAGATAAATAGATTTGTTTTGTTTTTTATGTTCGTGATGTTCTAGCGTAGGAGTTAGACAATTATTTTTTGTACAATATTGAGAGTTGTGATCTATACTTTGTAAGAGAGTCAAATCGTTCTGGACATAAGCGCCGACGATGATTGAAAGTTAGTTTTCGATCAGACTTTTCTTTATAGAGTAAGTTCTTTCTCTTTAGTGTTGATTTAAAAAAATAATTTAGTAATGTGTAGGCGACATAAATAATTTTATGTCTTCTTTCTTTTTAGTTAGGTAGGTCTTAAAAGTACTGTGTTACTAAGTCCTTTCAGGGCAAACCTTAAAATGTATCGGCAAGTGATACCAATAACTTTTCTTTGATGAGGCTGATTGTGGCCAGGTTTCTTTTAACCTGGGTTTTTGCCTGGCTAAGAATGAAGCAATTTTTCTTTGTTCGTGTTTTTCAGTATTTATTACAGTTTAATTGCTATAATTTGAAATTCTACTATCGTTTACTAATTATTACAAAGATTGCTTCGTTATTCCCATTGTAAGGGACAATTCGCATAATTTTTTTTTTGTGTCCCAGATTTAGAATGTCTAGGGAGTCAGGCTGTCACATGAGGCCCTGGGCGTAGCTGCTGTAGTGGTCGGACCTCGTCCTACACACTACGGTTCGTTTCCTGGCCGTCATGTGTCAGAGTTTAAAAATAAATACTTTGTGTTTCAAATTAGCTTAGGGAAGAAAAAACAATTGCGGCGTGGAGCTGAATTCGGCTGGGCGGCTGACAGCGGGCGACTAGACGCGCCGCCCGGGTCCGCCGGCCGAAGAGAAGATATTAGTGCAATAAATATTTAGGCTCAGTCCTTGAGCGGAGTTCGCGATTCCCTAGTTCGCAGTAAAATAAAAGTATACGCGTAAAAACCTCCCTAAACCCGATTTAGGAAGCTTTGATGATATAATAAATGCCCATTTAAACTTCTTCCTCAGTGTTTGTCTTATTATCTACACGAGGTATTGTGGCGTCCAAGCCCCGGACGCTACAATACCGACTAGTTCTTATTCTTTATTTACGATATAAGCTTTGACGTAACAGCAGATGACTGCTGTAAGAAGGACATATATACCATATTTGTCGCCAATCTCTTTGGTAATTTGGATTCTCTCAAATATGCATCTCACCAAATGGAAAGTTTAGAGCAAGAATTGAATAATATGGAAAAGGAATCGCATTTTATCAATTATGGACCTTACTATTCTACTTTTACTTATATTCTAATTGTGTGTTTATTTTTATACTTAGTTTATAAACTATATAGGTATTTTAAGAACAAAAACTCTTCTAATGCTGGATGCTGCGTGCAAATATTTAATCAATGTTATAATAAAAATACCAAACGCATGTCCAAAATTTCGAATACTATTGAGATGACGGAAGTATCCTCAACTTCTGAAGAGGACAATAAGTCAGTTCGGTCTTCACCTATTCATTACCCAAATTATAAATAAATATTCTAGGACAATCTACACAACGCCAACTAGACCCATGGTAAGCATAGCTTAACTAGCTTGTGTTATGGTTTCTAGAATGCGGATAAACATACTTAGATACTTTTTTTTTTTGTAAATACATACTACAATCCACTAGTAAAGTGAATAAAGTAAGATTTCCTTATTAAAAGGCAATAAAGCCTAAGTCAGCTTTTACTTATAAACAGTGTACTTTTCCTACACTAAAGTACTAATGTTGCATTTTTACTCAACGCGCAGAAATAATATATTTAATTTAGTTAGTTAGAATCTGGACACCGCCGTCGCGTGATCTATAGTGCCCAAATAACGGAGCCTTTGAGAGGGAAATTAGCGAATATTAGTACCCAAAACTTTATGCCTGTGCTTTTTGTGTTGTGAGAAATAAAAGTAGTTCCAGTAGAAAATGTTTTTTTTTTTAAAGACAAACTACAGAACTGTCACCAGGCCAACCACCTTGTAACAGTTCTGTAGTTTGTCTTTAAAAAAAAAACATTTTCTACTGGAACTACTTTTATTTCTCACAACACAAAAAGCACAGGCATAAAGTTTTGGGTACTAATATTCGCTAATTTCCCTCTCAAAGGCTCCGTTATTTGGGCACTATAGATCACGCGACGGCGGTGTCCAGATTCTAACTAACTAAATTAAATATATTATTTCTGCGCGTTGAGTAAAAATGCAACATTAGTACTTTAGTGTAGGAAAAGTACACTGTTTATAAGTAAAAGCTGACTTAGGCTTTATTGCCTTTTAATAAGGAAATCTTACTTTATTCACTTTACTAGTGGATTGTAGTATGTATTTACAAAAAAAAAAAGTATCTAAGTATGTTTATCCGCATTCTAGAAACCATAACACAAGCTAGTTAAGCTATGCTTACCATGGGTCTAGTTGGCGTTGTGTAGATTGTCCTAGAATATTTATTTATAATTTGGGTAATGAATAGGTGAAGACCGAACTGACTTATTGTCCTCTTCAGAAGTTGAGGATACTTCCGTCATCTCAATAGTATTCGAAATTTTGGACATGCGTTTGGTATTTTTATTATAACATTGATTAAATATTTGCACGCAGCATCCAGCATTAGAAGAGTTTTTGTTCTTAAAATACCTATATAGTTTATAAACTAAGTATAAAAATAAACACACAATTAGAATATAAGTAAAAGTAGAATAGTAAGGTCCATAATTGATAAAATGCGATTCCTTTTCCATATTATTCAATTCTTGCTCTAAACTTTCCATTTGGTGAGATGCATATTTGAGAGAATCCAAATTACCAAAGAGATTGGCGACAAATATGGTATATATGTCCTTCTTACAGCAGTCATCTGCTGTTACGTCAAAGCTTATATCGTAAATAAAGAATAAGAACTAGTCGGTATTGTAGCGTCCGGGGCTTGGACGCCACAATACCTCGTGTAGATAATAAGACAAACACTGAGGAAGAAGTTTAAATGGGCATTTATTATATCATCAAAGCTTCCTAAATCGGGTTTAGGGAGGTTTTTACGCGTATACTTTTATTTTACTGCGAACTAGGGAATCGCGAACTCCGCTCAAGGACTGAGCCTAAATATTTATTGCACTAATATCTTCTCTTCGGCCGGCGGACCCGGGCGGCGCGTCTAGTCGCCCGCTGTCAGCCGCCCAGCCGAATTCAGCTCCACGCCGCAATTGTTTTTTCTTCCCTAAGCTAATTTGAAACACAAAGTATTTATTTTTAAACTCTGACACATGACGGCCAGGAAACGAACCGTAGTGTGTAGGACGAGGTCCGAACACTACAGCAGCTACGCCCAGGGCCTCATGTGACAGCCTGACTCCCTAGACATTCTAAATCTGGGACACAAAAAAAAAATTATGCGAATTGTCCCTTACAATGGGAATAACGAAGCAATCTTTGTAATAATTAGTAAACGATAGTAGAATTTCAAATTATAGCAATTAAACTGTAATAAATACTGAAAAACACGAACAAAGAAAAATTGCTTCATTCTTAGCCAGGCAAAAACCCAGGTTAAAAGAAACCTGGCCACAATCAGCCTCATCAAAGAAAAGTTATTGGTATTGTAACGCGACAACCACCGCGGGACCCGCCAGCGCCCGCGCCGGCCGGACGATCGGACGAGGCCCCCACTACTCGCCGCGCCCGCCGACCGTCAAGGACCGCGCGACTATAAATACCCCGCCGTAGTTAGCTTCGGCAGTCGGATCGCTTCGGGCCGACGGAGATTTTCGCAGATACCCGCACTACGAAAAATCACCGAGCCGCACGGACTGCATTTACCCGCACTAGTATTTACGCCTCGGTGCTCGCGGAGACGTCAACTTTTGACGTACCCGTGCGCACCGAGCGCGGAATACCGCCGCGGGCGATCCAGACGCCCGGAAGAACACTTCCGAGCAGTCGCAGCTGGACCGACCACTCTTTGACATCATGCCAAAAGACAACAGCCCTTCTAAGGGCTCCGTATCCGTATCCAAAACAGAAAAAAGTCTAAAAAGCCCTTATCAGGGCTACATAAGTCCAACGGGCAGCAGACAAGGAACTCCAGCGGCAAGACCACCACAGCCGCAATTCCCGCCGAGTCTCAGCATGCCACTGCTGAGGTCGCCGAGCCCGCCTCAAGCGCCCTTCGCGGGATCTCGCGGTGCCCACGCCGCGTCATCTCGCCAGGCACAGCCTTCATCACCATCATATCATCAGGGTAACCACCCATCGGCTCCCTCCGAGGTTGAGCCGATGGAGGTAAGCGCCCCCGCGAGTGCGCCCGCGCCGCGCGAGCGCGAGTCCGCGCCCTCCCGAACTTCGTCGGGACGGTCGCGCGAGCCCCGCGCTGCCCCGGCGCATGCGCCCGCGCACGCGAGCACGTCGCGCACCGCCGCGCGCCCGCCCGCGCGCCCCGCCGCGCCCCCCGCCGCGCGCCCTGCCGCGCCCCTCGCCGCGCCCCCCGCCGCCGCGCGCGCGCCGCACCGCGACACTCCGCCCACGCCGGCGTCGAGCACCGCGTCCGCGCCGCGCACGCCGAGCCACAGGAGGGCCCCCAATGAGCGGGAAGCCCAGGACGCGTTGTTTTCACCGACGCCGTCCATGCACTCGTACCTCGCGTCGGACGCGGAGTTCTCGTCGGCGGAGTCGACGACGAACGTGCCCCGCGCGGGAGAAGGAGAAAAAAGCCGAGGAGTCACTCCCTCCCCCTCCCCCAGGACTCGCCAGCAAGATGCCGCGCACCTGTTCGCTAAGAACCAGCGGGCGTTGCTGCGAGCGCAGTCCTGTGAAACGCTGAACCAACACCAGCGGGGCGCAAAGAAGCCCCGAAGCCCCGACGATGACGAGAGGGGACGCGAGGACGAGAAACGGCACTGTGCGGCCGCGCCGCTCGCGCAACGCGACCCGCGTCTCCGCAGACGCGATGCCGACGCGCCTCCCGCCGCGACGTACGCCCAGGCGTCCGCAACGACGCACAGTGCGACCACGTCGACGCAGGCAAAGGCAGCCCCCCCAAAACAAGCATCCCAGGAATCCGGCCCCGCAGTAGGGCAAGCGGCACCGACCAGCGCGCCCAAGCCGCGCTATCCGCCGCTCATAGTGGAGTTCCTCCCGGACTGGGCGTTCCACATGCGGAAGCTCAAAGAAAAGCTCGGACGCGCCGCAAACGCGAGACCGTTTGGGAAGGGTATAAGGTTCTCTCCGCAGGGGGAGGACGAATACCGGACCATACAACGATACCTAGTGGAGTTGGAGAAGACGGAGAACGTCGCGTGGTTCTCCTACTCCCCCCCCGCGGAGAGAAGCCTAAAGGTGGCCATCAGGGGGCTGCCCAGCAATGCCACGCCAGAGGAGGTGGAGGAGGAACTACGGGAGCTGGGCTACGAGCCGGAGTTCGTCCGCAACATCCAGGCGCGCAGTGGCAGGCCGGGCTGTATTTTACTGGCCATCCTTAAAAAGACTCCAACGATCACGCCCGGGATCTTCGAGGTGACGGAGATGCTCGGCATCCCGGGCGTGAAGATCGAGGCCTGGCGGGGCAAGAGGCGACCCGCGCAGTGCCATCGGTGTCAGAAATTCCGACACAGCTCCCATCAATGCCACCGACCGATGGCCTGCGTGAGGTGCGGAGGACAGCACCCGGCCAAGGAGTGCCCACGGCCGAGAGAAGAGCCGGCCACATGCGCGAATTGCGGGGGTGAGCACCCCGCAAACCACCAAAACTGCCCCGTCTACAAGAAGGAGGCGAGGAACCGAAAGGCGGGGACAGTCGCCCTAACAGGCGAGCCCCGCCCAGTTGCTCCGGTTAAAGCCCAGCCCACCGGAGAGCGCGCTGCGGAAGCTTCGCTGATGGCGGCAGCGAACCCGCCCACCGAGCGGGGAGCCACCACCTCCTCTGGAAAAGGAAAGCGGAGAAAGCGCAAGAGGGGCAAGAAGGCCCCTCAACCTCAAGAGGCGCTGGATACACCCGCGCCACCCAAGGACGGCCCAAAAAAGGAGACTCAACGCGCTCCAAAGCCGGTCGCCGCCCCCGCACAGAGGGGAGGAAAGGCGAAGGCCGTCACAGTCGTGCCGGGCCCGACCTCTTTTGCGGATCTCAACCCCACCATTGATGCGGCGTTGAGTATACTACATGAAATACTCGGGGCGCTCAGAAGGGGCCTGGAACCCGGCGCGATTGTAAGAATCGCGTTGAAGGGCATAGGAGAAATACTAACGCTCTCCAATGGATTGTGAAGACTTAAGAATACTCCATTGGAATGCCCGCGGCCTGTCAAGCAAGGCCGTCCTCCTCCGCTTTCTGCTGCAGGAACAAAGGATAGACGTGGCGCTGATAAGCGAGACGTACCTGGGACCTGCAGACAAAATTAAATTCCCGGGTTTCCTCGTCTATCGGAGGGACGAGATCTCCGCGCACAACGTGCGATACCGCGGTCTGGCAGTGCTGATCCGTCGCAGAATCGTACACCAGCCCATACCACCTGCGCCCACGAGCACCACGAACTGCCTCTACACGCTGGGTGTTGAGTTGCACCTGGGTGGTGCAAACCTACACCTATACGCCGCATACAGGCCCCCGGCTAATAATGCCATAGATCCCGCCGAACTACACCCACTGCTGCAGGTCCAGAATCCGGTCATCATAGCCGGGGACCTGAACTGCAAGCACCCAGCGTGGAACTCATCCGTGCACAACGCCTCTGGTGTACGACTTCTGGCCGACGCCGACGCCCGGGGATACACAGTGTTGGGGCCGGAGGTACCAACCCGGTACCCGGATAACCTCCACAGTATTCCCGACGTGCTCGACATTATTGTACACAACCATTTGATGACCTGCCAGATCGCGCAGGAGGTACTACCGGACGGGTTCGCATCGGACCACAAGCCGGTGCTTGTCGTAGTACCTCACCAGCCTGCCCGCGCCGTCCCTCCAGCGCCACGTCGAAGACTGGACTGGACCATATTTCGAGAAACGTTGGAGACCACCACACCAACTCGGCCAATCACCTCCGCAGCCGACGTGGAAGGCCTCGCAGCGGACCTCACAGCGAGTATTCGGGGCGCCCTCGAGTCGGCTAGTAACACCCCTAGAACCCAGGAGCGATTACCGCAACTGCCGGGACACATAAGGAAGCTGATAGCCGACAAGAGGCGTCTCAGAAGGCAATGGCAGCAGGTCCGCTGTCCCACGATGAAGTCCGAGCTAAACCGGCTGACGGAGAAGGTGAAAGCCGAGTTGCGCAATCACGCCACCGAGAGCTGGGAGAACTACATAGACTCCATTGGTGAGAACTGGGGCTCTATACATAAGTTGTGTAGACGCCTCACCAACACCCCAGCTCCGGTGCGCCCCCTCGAACACGAAGACGGGTCACCGAGGTACAGAGCAGCAGACCGGGCGGGCATCCTGGCCCGCCACCTGGAGCGTCAGTTCTCGCCGAACCCGACTGATTTCCCTGAACACGCAGCAGCTGTTGAAGAGCACCTTGGGACGTACTTCGTGCCGCCGATAGCTCCTGATGAGTCGCCCATCTCATTTTCGCCCGGTATGGTGCAGCGTGCCATCCGCCGGACGAAGAGGAGGAAGGCCCCTGGAGTGGACGGTATAACCAATACCGCACTCCAGCACCTGCCGTTCCGCACCACCGCCGCGCTTGCACGGTTATTTACCGGCATCATGCGCACGGGGGTCTTCCCAACAATCTGGAAGGAGGGGAAGGTAATAATGCTGCCCAAACCGGGCAAGAACATCCTGAAGCCTGCGAGCTATCGGCCCATCACTCTGCTGCCAACCATGTCCAAGGTATTCGAGCAGCTGCTGCTGAGACATCTCACGCCCTTCGTGACACCCAGACCGGAACAGTTCGGGTTTCGGTCAGACCACAGCACGACGCTCCAGCTGTCGAGGGTACTGCACGGGATTACCGCAGCGCGTAACAAACGCGAACACGCTGTAGCAGTACTCCTCGACATGGAAAAGGCATTTGACCGGGTATGGCATGCCGGTCTGCTGTACAAACTGTCTCAATCGGAGATGCCCCGCCGGATCGTAAAAGTGGTCTCCGCGTTTCTCCACAACCGGACATACCGAGTGGCGGTGGAAGACGAGATGTCACCGCTTCACCCCATCACCGCAGGCGTACCGCAAGGGAGCTGTCTATCGCCTGTGTTATACTCCCACTACACCGACGACATTCCCGTGGCAGAAGGGGCCCAGCTCGCCCTCTACGCCGACGATGCGGCGTTCATCACCGTCAGCATGAACGCCAAGCACGCTGCAAACAAGATGCAGCGTGCCCTAGACCTCCTCCCCGACTGGCTCTCTAAGTGGAGACTGACGGTGAATGTGGGTAAGACACAGGCGATAGAAACCTCGAACTCCAGGAAGCTTCCACCGCCACTCACACTTCACGGCGAGCCGATCCCGTGGAAGTCACAGGTGAAGTACCTAGGAGTCGTCATCGACCGGCAGCTCCGTATGCACAAGCACGTCCGCAGCGTCATCGCTAAGGCGCGCGCCACTCGAGCGCGACTGCGTCCAGTGCTCTCCTCCAATCTGCCAACGCGCGTGAAGCTGACGGTGTACAAGCTGTACGTCCGCACCCAGCTCACGTACGCCGCCCCCGCCTGGTACGTCCTCACGAGCGAGACCAACCGGAACCTACTCCGCGCGCAGCAGTCGCTAGCCCTGCGACAAATTGTCAACGCCCCTCGCTACGTGAGGAACGACACCATCCAGCGGGACCTCCGCATCGAGAGCCTGGACGCATTCATCCGAAACCTCGCCACGAAGATGTTCGAGCGTGTAGACGTGTCTGCCTGGTCCCATATCCGCGGACTGGCGCCATGGCACGCTCGACCACCCGATCGCCACCAGTATCCGCGCGACCTCGCTGCGAACGTGCCAGAGTAGTCACGAACCTGGTACTTCACCTGAGGGAACAGACCGCCCTCTACTCCTCGACTTCCAAAAATGGAAGTCCCACGACGCCAGATGCCGAATGTACAACGTTTTTAACTTAGCGCAAAATCGGCGCTAAGTTAAAAACGATGTAAACAAACCTTACATAATACTAACGGGCGAGCCTCCAGCGGCCGCGCCCCCAGCGCGCGACTCGGCCGGCTGCGCTCAGTCTGCGGCGGCCGCCGCGCCGAGCGCACGCGTGCGGCGCGCGCGCGCGTCGCGTCCCGACACCACCAGCGGGCCCGCCCCGCCCCGTAAATCGCGACCTAGCCGGTTTACGGCGCGGGCGGTTTTAGTCGGCCTCGACACACATATTGTTATCACATATTGTTATCGCTATCTTATTAAACATCAGAAACTTTTTACCAAACGTTCCGCTTGTCCACAGTCCGTTCGTCGCCCGGCATACGCGGATACTCCCCGCGAATACCCGCGTCATGTGGAAGCGCGGGCGGAGTCTGGAGCAAGCGGAACAAACAACAGAAGAAGACCAAAAGGAAGGCGGGGGCGCGCGTAAGCCGCCGCTTCTGCCGCTGGATGCCTAAGCCGGGCCTTATCCGGTTAGCCGGATATCTCACCTGGCTGGGTTGTCCGCCGAAGCGGCGTGAAGATGAGCGCCCCGCCTCCGACGAGCTCCAAAGGGGACCATATCCCCGAGCCAACGCCCCCCCTCTATCAAGAGGGGGAGAAGAACACCACCTGCAGGGGGCCAACGCCCCGAGACAGGTGTCCACGCACCCCAGCTGGGGTGTAGTGAAGAAGTGAAGCTTCGGCAGTCTGCGTTCGGCACGGAACGAGTGCTAACGGCTGCATCGACCTAGGTCGGTCGCCCCTCGCCTCGCCCCTTGTCGAAAGTGGATTCGCGTCCTGTCGTGTATTGTTTTGTTATTGTGTTGGCTTTCGTTAGCGAACCGCATGATTATTGAATAGTGCACGGCGAGACGAGAGTAGGGTTTATTGTAGTTAGGACGATAGACTGATAGGTATAGTTGATTAACGTTCCTAGAAACCATCTATTGTTATTTTTTTTTAGTTAGAAGCGTTTTATTTTTGTTACTTTATTTTTCTTTTCAATTATAAATAAATGTTTGTAAAATTGTTATCGCGAGTCTTAGTCATCTCCTTACACATACCCCCTACAAGTGGCATCCCAACGTGGAGCACTTACTATTAGGTTTTTTTTCGTGCTCGCATTAGTAATTTATTTTTAGTAATAAACCTTTTTAAGTAGGTATCCTCCAGTTTTTAGCAGGCAACAGTTTAAGCCTTTTACTGTCATATTTTTTTTACATAGACCAGGAGCTAGTGTCATTTTTTTATATTAATTCTATTAAAGACCAGGAGCCGGTACCTAACTTTTTGTTTCAACTAATCACCGTAGGTAGATTCTAGTACAAAATTGATTTATATCGTATTTTACCTAGACGTAGCCGCAGAAATAAAGAAATGGCGAACGTCAGCTTTACTGATGATCAATTTCGTGATCTGATAGGGGTCTTGGCGAATAGAAATACTGTCATTGCTCAGAAGACAGGTAGTTTTGCTGCCTGCACGGCTCGTTACGATGGGACTCGAGATGCAACAATAGTTGAGGCATTCCTATCAACAATAAGTACCTTCAAGAAAATAGAAGCGGTTACGGATGAAAATGCTATTGAGGGGCTTACACTGCTATTGGTCAAAGACGCAGCGATCTGGTGGCTGGGTGTCAAAGAGAGCGTCACCACTTGGAATAGCGTTGTCACACTTATAAGATCTACATTTGCACCAAAGAGACCAGCCTATAAAATATATGAGGAGATCGTGACCGAAAAACAGGAAACCCCAACTGGCACAGAATTATTCGTTGCCAAAAAGCGAGCGTTGTTTGCCGAACTACCAAAGCCGGCCCTGACCACTTCACAAAGCTTGGACTTATTGTATACGTCTCTCCACGTCAGTATTAGGGACAGAATACCCCGAGATACCGTCGCATCTTTTGACGACCTTTTAATGAAGACTCGACAAGTAGAGGAAGTAATGACTGATCGACAGGCTACAATAAAGAGACCCCGGTGTACCTTCTGCAGAGCCTATGGCCATCTTGAAAATGAGTGCCGAAGAAAGGTAGCAGAAAACAAAAGGGCACCTACGGCACCCACTACCTCAGTACAACCAGCAACGAGTAAATCCGACAAGAAGCCGATCCTGGGACCGAAGATTACTTGTTACGGATGCGGTGAGCCTGGCGTAGTAAGGAGCAAATGCCCGAAGTGCAACAAAAGTAAAATCGGAGCGGTCGAGGTGGGATTTTATTCGCTGAGTCCCTCTATCGCATCAGCTTCGCGGCTTAGGCCAATTGTAAATATAGCTATTGGTGATACTAAAGGAAAGGCCCACATTGACACTGGAGCGAGGTTAAGTGTCGCGTCCACTTCACTGCATCGCGTGCTACAAAAGCAAGGCATCCAATTTAAGGAAGAAAGGGCGATAATAACTCTGGCAGATGGGCTTCGACGTAGGCAACAAGTCCAGACTGCTCAAGTACCCGTTTCGTTGTGTGGTCGGATAATCCCCACTAACTTCATCGTGCTGCCTGAATCACACGATAACAGGACACTCCTAGGAGTAGACTTTATTCAGGACGCAGGTTTGGTACTTAACTTGCCGCAACTTCTATTTCACTTCTTGGATGACCCTGGCAGGAAGTTTGAGTTGATGAATGAGGATGAAGAAGGCGCACCAGTATCCATGGTGCAGACGGAGCCCGAGGATGCTGAGTCAATTGTTGCTAAGCTTGTTAAATCGACGGCTCTGGAACCAATGCTTAGTCCGATGTTCATGACTCCATCTCCACTTTTAAACCCACCAGAGGAACGCAAAATGGCGGACTCCTATGGACCACCGCCACTCATAGATTTTAACACTCCTCCCTCCTCGCCCTCGGGAAAAACGTCCACACTCAGCGGCTATTCACCGCGATTTGTTGGCTCATTGTTCCGAGATGCACAGTCCAACATCAATAATGCTGAGATCACTTTGTCTCCACGCAGCGGGGCGTTATTTGGTCCCAACATTGACATAGCAATGCTCGGATTGACAGATGCTACTATAGATAGCGTTATTGATGACGCACAGCTTGCAGACGTACTAGAACGCAACGCTGCTGTATTCGTGGGTAATGGAGAACCAGCTATCCTAGTAGAACACGCTATAGATACTGGAAACCACAAAGCAATAGCTGTTCCGCCGTATAGGATGTCTCCACAGCGGAAAGGAGTTTTATTGGCGGAAGTTCAACATATGTTGGATGAAGGTGTTATCACGCCTTCCACCTCTCCTTGGGCAGCACCAGTTGTGATGGTCCCTAAGAAAAATGGTGATGTAAGGGTCTGCATCGATTACCGCCAGCTGAATAGTATAACTGTACCTGATGCATATCCTTTGCCGAGAATAGATGATTTGCTGCATGAAGCCAAACCGACGCCCTTTATGTCATCCTTGGATCTGAGAGCAGGCTACTGGCAGATCAAAGTTCGTGATGGGGATCAGGAGAAAACGGCTTTTGTTACGCCATTTGGACTCTATCAGTTCAACCGAATGCCATTTGGTTTGCGTAATGCGCCAGCAACATTCCAAAGGTTCATCGATAGATTGAAGCTGCAATTGGATGGGGTAAAGCTACTGGCATATTTAGATGACCTTATTTTGTTTTCTCCAACATTTGAGCAGCACTTGCAAGACCTAGACAAGCTGTTTCGACTTCTGCGGGAAAATAATGTGATTGTCAACAAAGAAAAATGTCGCTTCTGTGAGGAACGCATTGCTTATCTGGGACACATCATAACCAAAGCAGGTCTATGCACAGATCCAGATAAGATATCTGCGATATTAGATATCCCAGCCCCTAAAAACTTACGACAAGTTCAATCGTTTCTCCAGACTTGTTCATGGTACCGACGCTTCGTGCCAAATTTTGCCAAAATTACGGAACCCTTAACTCGTCTGACGAAGAAAGATGCAGCATGGGAGTGGGGATTGCAGCAAGAAAAAGCTTTTCTTAATCTCAAATCACGACTCACCAGTGCCCCTATTTTACGACAAGCCGACATCGACAAGCCGTATACTATCAAAACAGATGCTAGCGATTATGCGATCGGAGCTGTTTTGGTGCAGGGGGAGGGTGCTGATGAACACCCCGTAGAATACGCCAGTCGGCTATTGACTAAAGCGGAACGCAACTATTCTACAACTGAGCGAGAGGCATTGGCAGTTATATGGGCAGTATCCAAATTCAGAGGATACATAGAAGGATCATCGGTAGTAATTGCCACTGACCATCAGGCTCTGAAGTGGCTAATGTCAATTAAGTCTCCAACAGGACGTCTTGCCAGATGGGCTTTACAACTCCAGCCGTATAATCTAATGATTAAGTACATACCAGGCAAAACTAATGTAATCGCTGACAATCTTTCAAGACCTATAACCAAGACAAATGAAGAGAAATATGAAGTAGGCGTAGTTTCAATAGACTTACCTCGTAGCTCAGGATCTGAAATAAGACAGGAACAGTTAAAAGATGATGAGTTGAAGAAGATAGTTGATACCTTGGAGAGACCTGTTCAAAATGAAGACGGTGTTTACTGGTCGAACAAAGGATATATTATGAACTGCGGAATGCTGTACCGTTACGTTCCAGATAGTGATAATCAGAACGCCCAACTAGTTATACCTCAGCATGAAAGGAAAACTATCCTTAAATACTACCATGATGAACCATCTGCAGGACATTATGGATACGACAAAACATTTCGCCGCATTGCTGCTAGATATTTTTGGAAGGGGATGCGAAAAGACATTGAGAGCTATGTCAAAGACTGTATCAAGTGTCAGCGTTATAAACCAACTAACCTGAAGCCAGCAGGATTATTACAGACGACATCAATGTCTCAAAGATTTGAAACTTTGTCCTTCGATTTGTTCGGACCTTTACCTCAGACTCACGACAATAAATCTTGGATATTTATTGTAGAAGACGTCGCCACACGATGGGTTGAGCTATTTGCCTTGGAGCAAGCAACAGCGGAAGCCTGCGCATCTGTTTTATTAAATGAAATATTTTTGCGCTATGGAGTCCCGAGAAGATTAATAAGTGATAATGGATCACAATTTGTTAGCGCAATAATGCAAAAACTTGCTTATTGTCTAGATATCCACCATGCTTTCACCCCTGTTTACCATCCAGAAACAAATCCAGTCGAAAGAAGAAATCGCGATTTAAAAACCCAACTAGGAATCTTGGTTGAAACTGACCACCGCTCTTGGGCTGAGCGAATTCCAAGTATAAGATATGCCATGAACACTGCATACTGCCTGAGTACGGGATATACTCCTGCATATCTAACATTTGGTAGAGAATTGAGGACATATGATGATGTTAAGCACGATATTCGACAAATAGCCTTATCTGAAAATTTTATTCCCGAAATAACCCCTAAACTCATTCTATTAGCAGAAACATTTAAGAAGACAAGGGAAGTTCAAGAACGGAAGGAAGAGTCAAGAAAGAAGTTCGTGGACGAGCATCGCCGCGCTGCTCCTGCCTTTCAGCCCGGCGATCTCGTTATGGTGGCCTCAAATGTCCAGAGCAACGCAGCTCGCTATCACTCAGCGAAGCTGGCTCCACGTCGCGATGGGCCCTACATCATCCTGCGACAGCACGGGCCTTGCTCTTATGAAGTGGCCCTGCCTGAAGATCGTAACATTCCATTGGGTATTTATCATTCTTCAGCGCTGAGCCCCTATCAAGGCTCAGCTCTTAGTACACCTAATCCAGAGAGACCTTTGCGCAGACGCGGCAGGCCACGGAAGCAGCAGCCAACCCCAGAAGTAGCAACTGGTCTCCTCGTCGAGGCGTCTTCGGGACCAGAGGGGGAGCCTGTAACGCGACAACCACCGCGGGACCCGCCAGCGCCCGCGCCGGCCGGACGATCGGACGAGGCCCCCACTACTCGCCGCGCCCGCCGACCGTCAAGGACCGCGCGACTATAAATACCCCGCCGTAGTTAGCTTCGGCAGTCTGCGTTCGGCACGGAACGAGTGCTAACGGCTGCATCGACCTAGGTCGGTCGCCCCTCGCCTCGCCCCTTGTCGAAAGTGGATTCGCGTCCTGTCGTGTATTGTTTTGTTATTGTGTTGGCTTTCGTTAGCGAACCGCATGATTATTGAATAGTGCACGGCGAGACGAGAGTAGGGTTTATTGTAGTTAGGACGATAGACTGATAGGTATAGTTGATTAACGTTCCTAGAAACCATCTATTGTTATTTTTTTTTAGTTAGAAGCGTTTTATTTTTGTTACTTTATTTTTCTTTTCAATTATAAATAAATGTTTGTAAAATTGTTATCGCGAGTCTTAGTCATCTCCTTACACATACCCCCTACAGTATCACTTGCCGATACATTTTAAGGTTTGCCCTGAAAGGACTTAGTAACACAGTACTTTTAAGACCTACCTAACTAAAAAGAAAGATGACATAAAATTATTTATGTCGCCTACACATTACTAAATTATTTTTTTAAAACAACACTAAAGAGAAAGAACTTACTCTATAAAGAAAAGTCTGATCGAAAACTAACTTTCAATCATCGTCGGCGCTTATGTCCAGAACGATTTGACTCTCTTACAAAGTATAGATCACAACTCTCAATATTGTACAAAAAATAATTGTCTAACTCCTACGCTAGAACATCACGAACATAAAAAACAAAACAAATCTATTTATCTTCAGCAGCGCAGCAATATGAAATAAACAGAGAACACATATTAATAATAAAATACTACTAGTTACTAGTTACGCTAGTACGTAATGCGGTTTTAGTCGGTTCAAGATAACACGTTATTCACTACGTGAATTATAATTCTACTAAGACTTATAGTCCTTATTGGCCCTATTGACCCGCAAGCAACTATCAATGCTCTTGAAACATTCTGGAACAAGCCACCATCATAGCCATCTTCTCGTTGAGCACATAATATCACATAAAAGCACATAAAAGCAAAATAAACAACGATACTGATAAATGCGTCGCTCCAATTGTCGCACGACGTCTTTCTTCAAACGGTACGGGATCGATCCATTCACTGCCAACTGCAGAATGTTGGCGTTTCCGACTTCTGCGGAAACTAGCGCTTCACCAGCTGTAGCAACCACTAGCTCCTGTGGCAACCAGCACCTCTACCAGTTGTATGGAAACCGGCGTTCCTCCACACCAATTGTAGCTGTAGCAACCACCAGCTGTATGGAAAACGGCGCTCCTCCACCAGTTGTAGCTGTAGCAACCACCAGCTGTATGGACCGCAGCGCCTCCACCAGTTGTAGCGTCCGGGGCTTGGACGCCACAATACCTCGTGTAGATAATAAGACAAACACTGAGGAAGAAGTTTAAATGGGCATTTATTATATCATCAAAGCTTCCTAAATCGGGTTTAGGGAGGTTTTTACGCGTATACTTTTATTTTACTGCGAACTAGGGAATCGCGAACTCCGCTCAAGGACTGAGCCTAAATATTTATTGCACTAATATCTTCTCTTCGGCCGGCGGACCCGGGCGGCGCGTCTAGTCGCCCGCTGTCAGCCGCCCAGCCGAATTCAGCTCCACGCCGCAATTGTTTTTTCTTCCCTAAGCTAATTTGAAACACAAAGTATTTATTTTTAAACTCTGACACATGACGGCCAGGAAACGAACCGTAGTGTGTAGGACGAGGTCCGAACACTACAGTATCAATTGAACAGTTACTTCGGGCCACCAACCAGGTGGACACCGAAGTCTTAAAATCACGCAAAAAAAAACAAAGTCTTACACCCACTTTTCTCCACGTTTCACTAGATTCTAAGTCTAATTAAGCAAAAAAAATTGTTGTGTCGGTCTGTCTGTTGGTCTGGATGTCTAGATGTCTGTTTTCGCAATAACTCAAGAACCACTTATCCGATTTAAAAAATTCTTTCGCCAATCGTCTTGTTTGGTTAATGGGAAGAACTGATTAGAATTTGGGGTTTGTACGTTCAAGGTTTCGGGTACCTTTTTTTTTTTTTCGTGCGGAATTCCCTTCGGATACCCCCCCCGCCGGTCAGCGGGGGCGGTTATGTCGGGCTTGCACCGACTAAAACCGCACGCCGTCTCGGGTCTTCAGACGCCGGGGTGTAAGGTTATAACCCATAGAGCATATCCCTCGCACCCCGACTGACCCTGGGCCATCTCACCACTAACAGCATCGCTCATCCTGTCTCCTCTGAAAGCAGAGGAGTACGGAGAGCGATGTGTTCCCGCCACATTGGGTATTGGCCGACGATCAATGCCAACCCTATGCAGGGGAAGCCATTGACCGCCGCCCAGGGTGTACCGGCCGCTCCGATTCCGTTCCCCCCGGACTGCAGCGGGATCGGAGTCGGAGTGACACTCGCGGAGATTACCCAACACACACCCCAAGGTTTCGGGTACCTACCATACAAATTGTCCCTAAAAATAAGTTTGGCCCAAAGTTTGACAATCACTGTGTGATTTCCGCCCCACTAGTTTTTAGAATACCCAATACAATTAGGTGATAGTTTTACAATTCCTGTACCTGTAATTGAATGGTTATCAATGTTGTCATCACATTTAATAGTCAATTTATTTGTATTTGATTGCACGTATATCCATTTGTTATTTATTAATTTTTGCCAAATATTAATCTGACCATACAATATTTTAGCATTGCATTCTGTAGGTAATGACAATGTTATCTCAGTTAAGATTTTAGATTCACAATTTGGGTTACTTATACATGAATATATAGCATTTAATTCACAGATAGAGAAGTTACTATTTATTATTTTACATTTATCAAGAGTGTCCAATATAGCATAAGAGTGTACTACGTGAGTTCGACAAATGGAAGTGCGATTAACGATTGTGTGACAAAACTATACTGCGAGTCACCATAGTTCGAATGCACGCTAGTGCGACACACTGTAGGACGACATTACTCTAGTGCGTCCTAGTGAAAAATAATAATAATGGTCGGACGTAAAACATGTACCTAAGTCTGTTAGGATTGTTTTAGGAAAACCGAAAAGAGACTTAAAATGAACAAGGTTTCTGGCAATTTCTTCACTTGTGGCTGTAACCATTGGGTAAGCGCTAGTGAATTTAGTTAAGTCATTTTGTAAGGTTAAGATGAATTTAAAGTTTTCGAAGCCTGCATCGGGTAAAGGACCTACGACATCAAGGGCTAATCTTTCACACGGCCTAGTAGATGTGGAAGTTATCTCCATCGGAGCTTTATTTGATTTCCTCAGAGGTGTATTAATTTGGCCAAGCTTGCATTTCTTGACGTATTGTTCGATAATCAGACCGCTTGCCCTTCCAATAGTAGGCAGCTTTAATACGCGAATACATTCGTTGCGACCCTGGGTGACCAGCTATAACAGAGTCGTGGTTTTCTTTTAATATTTTAGGTATTCTACTGGAGTAGAATAGATTCATTGGTTTTTATATATGTGGATCTTAATATTCGTGTCGTGAAAAATATAGGAAATCATGTTATAGATCTTAGTATAAATACGTGAGTTTTGAAAATGGATCCGAGAAATCTGGTAATGCAAGGCTGGTAACATTTTGGCTATCAATTAGTAAGTTTCTAAGCTTGATTAGTAAATTATAAACATCTCTGTAATTAGTTTCTTCGTAGTGAATTACTTTGGTATATACGAAATAGTAGGTTTTATTTTTATCGTTAACACATTGTATTGGAAGCGGTTCGCGTTCAGAATTTAATAAATCAGTGGAATTATCGAACTGCGATAGTATTTCCTCGCAATGAGGCATAAAGTAGTCAAATTCTAAAGAGACTGGACAAGCAATTGTATTTAACTTAGGTGAGTGCAGTCCTTGGATATATTCCTCATGATGGTATTTGGGCCTGAAAATTGGTTTGTGAACTGAGCCTTAAAATATTGTTCATAAGAAAAATTTACGGGATAGCGCATCGGCGTTGGAATTGAGACGACCTTGTTTATAAACAATTTCATAATCATATTCCTCAAGTTTGAGGTGCCAGCGAATGAGTCGACTACCCGGATTCTTAACATTAAATAGGCACACGAGGGGTCTATGATCTGTTATTATTTTAAATTTATTACCATATAACTATGGTCGAAAGGTTTTGACGGCGAATATGATAGCTAGTAGCTCCTTTTCCGTAGTTGAATAATTGCCTTCGGGCTTATTTAGAGTGCGCGATGCGTAAGCGATCGGCTTATCTTTGCTTGGGACAGTACTACGCCAACGGCATAATTGCTTGCATCAGTAGTTACATTAAAAGGCTGTGAAAAGACGGGGTATTGCAGAAGAGGGACAGTAATTAGTTTTTCTTTTAAAATATCGAATGCATGTTGTTGTTCTGTGTCCCAGCAGAATACAACATCCTTTTTTAATAGAGACGTAAGCGGTTTAGTTAATTTAGAAAAGTTTTCAATGAATCGGCGATAATAGCCTATTAGGCCTAGAAATGACCTAATGTTTTTAGGGTTTTTGGGAACTGGAAATTGAGACAAAGCGCTGACCTTTTCAGGGTTCGGAGAGACAACTTTATCGGTGATGATGTATCCAAGGTAGGTTACCTCATGCCTTAAGAACTCACATTTGTCCAGCTGGAGTTTTAAGATGTACTCTTGAAATTTCTCGAAAACCAGACTTAATTTTTGTATGTGTTTTTGCAGATTTTGGCTATAGACTATGCAGTCATCAAGATATATATATAACAATGTAGACCTTGTAAGCCGGATAAAACAGTGTTCATAAGGCGTTGGAAAGTGGCAGGGCCGTTTTTCACCACAAAAGGCATTCTAGTAAATTCGTAGTGACCTGACACGTCTGAATTTGTGCTAATTGTGAAACCTGTTTTAGGCATGTCCTTGGGACAAGTTTTCAGTTGATGGAAGTCACTGGTGAGGTCCAGGGTGCTAAAATATTTGGACCTAATTGGTCTAAAATATCAGTGATAAGAGGCAGTGGATAAGTTTCGGAAACAGTGACATCATTAAGGCGGCGATAATCGATGACTATCCTCCACTTTTGTTTGCCGGAAGCGTCCATCTTTTTCGGGACTACCCAAACTGGGGCGCTCCAGGGTGAAGTTGATGGTTGGATAATATTTTGATCCATTATTTTACGAATTTGTGAATCGATCTCCTGTTTGTGGCATTCAGGGAAGCGATATGATTTACCATTAATAGGTGGTGCATCGCCTGTATTAATACTATGTTCTATAGCATCCGTATATGTTATGGGTTCACCTTCGACGTGGAAAATGTCTGTGTAGTGGGAGCAACATTCTATGAGAGCCTTTTTCTCTTCATCATTTAGATGAGAGCAGCGGATGAGATTGAGGACTTTACTTATACGATCACTTTTCGAACAAGAAATAGCATTAATATTGTAAGAGTTAATAATTGAACAATCAAGTTCAATGGGCGTTGCTGTTACGTCATAATCTTTTATTTCAATGTCACATTCTGTAGTGTTTAAAATAGTTACGCTTGTTTTCCCATTCGGTTTAATTGAGACTATGTAATTAGCGACGTAAACGCCTTCACGTAAAACATGCTCTAGTATGAGAGCCTCGATGATTGTTGTGATAAAGCTCAGGAGAGTAATTTGATACAGTGCACTCGATAACTATTTCAGATCAGCTATCCGGTTACCGGCCGATCGTGTTGCTCGACGAGGTATGCAAACTTTTTGAGCGGATTATTGCAGAGCGCCTCGTCGAGCATCTCACGAACGTGGGGCCAGACCTGGTGGACAACCAGTTCGGTTTCCGCCGGGAGCGCTCCACCGTGGAAGTAATCATGCGCGTTAGGCGCCGGGCGGAGGAAGTAGTCTAGCGGGGTGGGGTGGTGGTGGCGGTGTCGCTCGACATCACCAACGCCTTCAACACCCTACCCTGGAGTTGTGTAAGGGAGGCTCTCGCGTATCACGGAGTACCTCCTTACCTCCACCGTATTGTTGAGGCATACCTATCCGAGAGGGCCATAGCTTACCCGAGCGGGCTAGGGCCAGGGCGGCGAGAAGTGTCGTGCGGTGTTCCACAGGGGTCGGTCCTAGCGCCACTCCTGTGGCACATCGGATACTACTGGGTGCTGCGCGGCACGTTGCTCGAGGGTGTCAGCATAGTTTGCTATGCTGACAGCACCCTCGTTATGGCGCGGGGAGCAACGTACCGAAGCGCGTCACTAAAAGCCACGGCAGGGGTTGCTCAAGTCGTGGGTCGAATACGGCGGCTGGGACTCGAGGTGGCTCTCCACAAATCCGAGGCTATGTGTTTTCACGGGCCTTGGAGGGGGCCACCTGCGGGAACCAGCATAACCGTAGGGGGCGTAAGCATCGGCATCGAGCCCACGATGAAGTACCTTGAGCTCGTACTCGATAGCCAATGGAACTTCGGACCGGGGGGCTGCGGCCGCGCTATCGCGGCTGATCGCGGCTGAAGGTGGAGGATCGGGTGCTGTAACTGCAGCAGTAGACTGCAATATGTTAAAATTTAATGATTGAAATAAGTTTTATTGCAATTTTTGTGAAGTAGGTTGTTACTTCTGCTAAGAACTTGATTTTTGCTAAATTTCAGGATTGTAGCTCAACAGAATATATATGTTTTAATTCTCTTGCGAATGTCTAAATATCTCACAGCTGAAAGACGTCGTAGCGGTAGTGCATTCGACTGCTACGACATGGGGCGTGGGTTCGATTCCCGCTCAGTTTAAATATTTGTATGCATGAATATGTCTATTTACATTGGTCTGGGTATTTCTATGAATAATATCTATGAATAGTATGTATTTACAAAAAAAAGTATTTAAGTAAGTTTATCCGCATTCTGGAACTCATAACACAAGCTAGTTAAAGTATGCTTACTTTGGGTCTAGAAATCACTGTGTATAATGTCGTAGAATATTTATTTATTTATTTAATACCTCCACGCGTGCCTGAGAAGAATGTCTTGACAGACATGCAGACGGACATTGGACAACCAAGTGATTCTATAAAGGTTCCGTTTTTTCCACTTGAGGGATTCCCGCACGAAAAAAAATATGTACGGAATGATTTACAAGGTTATATCTAGTGTTGATACGATTATTTTTGATGGAATTTAAAACGGTAGAAGACTCAATCAATTTGACACGTATGTAACTTGTAATAATTGTACGATATTTATAGGCAAAAATAATAATCTCAATATAATATAAATAAATTATAAGCCTCCAATCTGGTTCTAAGCGGGTCTTATAAATAGTAGGTAAGAACCGGGGTACTGGCACTAAACTAAAAATAAACTTAGATTTATTTTGAAATAAAGCTATTTTTAAGATTTATTTGTTACGTGATCTAGTTTACAGAAGAAAGATCTTGTATACGTAAGGCACAGTAAATCATCTTAGCATAAAATCTCACGATAAAGGTTGAAAGGCACTTTCGGATACCTTATATTTTCCACTCGTTTGATATGACCCGTAAAGATATATTGCTATTACCATAGATATTACTACATTATCATTTATAGGGATTCATATATGTTATGAGCTTGTTATCGTAAAATTTGCCAGTGGAACATGATAGGAGTTGTTTGATGCTCCTTTATTAAATATAGGAGGGATAAACATGTTATAGCTGACACGACAATTATTAGCAAGAAAGTAAAAGCACTTGGTTAAAGTATAATGCAGTTACCATATATTTAGTAGTGATCTAGAATATAATATATGGTTAGTTTTATTTAATTTTATTGATAAATCCCAAAAGGATGTATTTTGTGTACTGATTCTTAGGCTAAGAAGTCTTAGCAACACTTGTCAATCTCCTCAACTTTCTTCTGTTTATTATGGGCTAAATGCTTGGTAATGTTTTAATAAAGATTATTGCACAAATTACCATTTTTTCGAGAGTCAAGGTTAGTCACTAGCGGTCGGCCTCGATGTGGCGAAGGTCTGGCACAGATGTCTTCTTGCGAAGTTTCCATCTTCTGGACTGCTCGAGGGACTTTGCGAATGGATTGCTAGCTTCTTGTCCAACAGAAGCATCTAAGCCGTCGTAGACGCCAGCTGCTCGGACCGCATGAACATAAATGCTGGTGTTCTACAAAGCTCCGTGCTCCTGCTGCTCCGTGTTCCTGCTGCATATCAATGAAATGCTGTCTGACGACTCCATCCATTGCTATGTGGATGACAGTCCCGGGAACACATATTACATGGGCCGAGCTAACATCCCTCGGTCCACAGTGGAGGAAAGTCACGAACAACTTGTGTCGTTAATCAAGACTACTTTCACAAGAGTATCCGATTAAGTAAGACGAAACCTAGTACAATTTACTGCTGAGATAACTCCATTCATTGTAACGCCACAATTTCTGGACACACCACTCACCATCTCCAAAAGTATCGGGATCCTCGATGTCGATATCTCCAGCAATGTTCAGTATCGCAGTCATTTGGAAGACAAAGTCAAGTTGGCATTTGTTACGTTGGTACACTCGTCTCAAACATATGTTCACAGTTTTAGCTATATAGCACATTTAGTTAAGAGGCATAAAAGTTTGAAGTGTTTTGCGTGTTCGGCGATTTTCTGCTGTCGAAAAACATGAATCAAAGAGTTTGCATTAAATTTCGTGTGAAAAATGGAATCAAGTGCTCCAAAACACTTGAAATGTTGAAAGTGGCATACGGTGAGTCTACTTAAAGCCAAAAAAATGTTTACAAGTGGTACAAGCTTTTCACAGAAGGTCGAGATGGGAATGACGACGCTCGCCCTGGACGCCCTAGCAAATCAACAACCGATGAAAATGTTGAGGAAGTGAAGAAAATTGTTATGGTGAATCGTCGAATCACTATTAGAGAAGTTGCTGAGGATGTTGGCATATCGGTTGGCTCATGCCATACAATTTTTTTCGGTAATTTTGGTCATGAAGCGTGTGGCAGCAAAGTTTGTTCCAAAATTGCTGAATTATGACCAAAAAAATCGCCGCATGAGGAATTGTTGAATGACGTCAACGGCGATCCCGATTTGCTTATAAGGGTCATAACTGGTGCCGAATCATGGGTATATGGTTATGACATCGAAACCAAAGTCCAATCGTCCCAATGGAAGAGCCCAGGAGAGCCAAAGCCAACAAAAGCACGTCAAGTTCGACCAAATGTGAAGGCTTTGCTGACTGTTTTTTTCAGTAATTGTGAATGTTTGCTGGCGGGTGGTGCAGAGACTGAGACCTACATCAACTCAGCGTTATTATTATACTGGTACATTTTAACTTTTTATATTATTATTATTTAAGTACGTTATATATTATTTACTAGCTGACCCGGCGAACTTCGTACCACCTTAGCGTAAATTTGATGCACTAAGCAAACAAAAAACTTCTTAGTCTTTTAAAACAAAACGAACTTTATCAAAAACTTAATAAAATTATTTTTAACGCGGTTGTGGATGTGTGACAGATTACCACATATTTTTTTGTTTTAAATTGAATGACGTTGACATTTGTTAGCGCTGTTATGTCTGTGGTGTCATAGATCACCACAGAGTTTTTTATTTTAAATTGAATGACGTTGACATTCGTAAGCAACAAAGCCAACAAAAGCACGCCAAGTTCGACCAAATGTGAAGGCTTTGCTGACTGTTTTTTTCAGTAATTGTGAATGTTTGCTGGCGGGTGGTGCAGAGACTGAGACCTACATCAACTCAGCGTTATTATTATACTGGTACATTTTAACTTTTTATATTATTATTATTTAAGTACGTTATATATTATTTACTAGCTGACCCGGCGAACTTCGTACCACCTTAGCGTAAATTTGATGCACTAAGCAAACAAAAAACTTCTTAGTCTTTTAAAACAAAACGAACTTTATCAAAAACTTAATAAAATTATTTTTAACGCGGTTGTGGATGTGTGACAGATTACCACATATTTTTTTGTTTTAAATTGAATGACGTTGACATTTGTTAGCGCTGTTATGTCTGTGGTGTCATAGATCACCACAGAGTTTTTTATTTTAAATTGAATGACGTTGACATTCGTAACGCGCTTTTTTTTAAATATGCAAAATTAAATGTATATTTTTCAATCTTTCTGAGAGATTTTCTTAATATTTTTTTTCGTAAAAACCTTGTACATAGTATTAGAAAACTACAAAAAAAAATCAGCCAAATCGGTCAAGCCGTTTTCATGCTTTGTCGTGAGAACGGAAAGCGGGTTTCATTTTTATATATATAGATTATTTTAATTATTATGTGTGACTTGCTTGATAATAACGACTCCTTACATTCTACCTATGATACTGATACGTTGTCTGAGAATGACAGTTTTTGCTCATTCACAAACACAGTGGGTGATGTACTTCGTTTGCATTTTGAACAAGAATTGGGACGGTCATTTAATGTCTATCATATAAATGCACAAAATGTGCCCGGTCATTACAGTGACCTTTTGCAACTTTTGCTGACTCCCACGTTCATGCCATCCTGATTTCTGAGACCTTTTTGAAACCTAATCTTGTCTCTACTTCCTACCCACTTCCCGGATTTATTTCAATAAGGAATGATAGAATGGGTAAGGAGCGAGGTGGGGTTGCCATATATCTCCGTAGCGATCTGCCTTTTAAAATAGTTGCCTCGTCTTCTCCAGAGTACTCCGCCACTGCGGAGTTCCTTTTCCTTGAGGTTTGGGTCAGGGGAGTTAGAATTTTGCTTGGCGTCGTTTATAGTCCCCCCTCCGTCAAATATTTCACCGATATCGAATTGGTCTTTGAAACTTTGGGGTCTGATTACGAGCATCACATCATCATGGGTGACTTTAACACTAACCTCCTCGCAGAGGACTCAACGAGAGCTCTCAAACTTCTTCACATAGTCGAGGCAGCCAGTCTTCATGTTTTACCACTTCAAGCTACACACCACAATAAGGATGTGGAAGATACCAGGCTCGACTTAATTCTTACTTCTTCTCCTACTCTTGTTCACTCACACGGTCAGCTTTTAGCGCCGGCTTTTTCGCATCATGAGCTTATTTATGTTTCTTACATCCTTAAACCTCCTAAAATCAAACCTAAAGTACTCCACAGGCGTTGTTTTGGGCGCATGGACATCAATAAACTGTGTGCTGATGCTGCTGAGATCAACTGGGAGCCTTTAGCAGAGGCTACCACGATCGATGACAAAGTTATGCTTTTTAACAAAATTGTCAATAGTCTCTACGACATACACGCACCTGTTAGGAAGGTGAAGCTAAAGCATCCCCCAGCACCATGGCTAACGAACAATGTTCGAATGGTTATGAAATGCAGAGACCGGGCATTTCTTAAATTTAAAAAAAATCTTTCAGACGTTAATTGGGATTCTTATAAAACTGCCAGGAATCGGTGTAACCAGGTGATACGTAACACAAAACGCCGACACATCTTTGATAATGTAACTTGCTCATCACAAGTTGAGGTCTGGAAGTTTCTTGGGACACTGGGAATTGGTAAACCAAGGCAGCTGGAGCTACCCAAGACAATTGAGTTAGATGCCATTAATCGTCATTTCTCCACCTCTCTGTCAATTGATGGCCTAACCAAGGGTCAAACGGTTGACTTCATAGCCGGACTGACCAGTCCAAGTTATACACCTTATCAGTTTTCTCCAGTATTTTCGGTTGAGATCAAAAAGACTATCTTGTCCATCAAATCAAAGGCAATGGGCTGCGACAAAATTACTGCTATCCTAGACCAATCAATTTCCTAGTTTGTGGCGTAAAGCCTACGTTCACCCCCTTCCCAAAATTTCTGATCCCTCTCTTCCAAAATATTTTCGTCCGATCTCTATCCTTCCTTTTCTATCGAAAGTGCTGGAGGCATGTCCGCATAGACAGTTGTCCAATTTTGTATAACGCAATGGCATACTAAGTCTTCTGCAATCAGGATTCAGGCGAGGACATATCACGACTACTGCACTCCTCAAAGTAACGGGTGACATCAGGGACGGAATAGAAATAACTAAGGCCACAGTAATGGTCTTTGTCGACTTTTCGAATGCATTTAATTGCGTGGACCACGACATACTTTTGGCAATCCTTGCCCATATTAAGATCTCTTCAGACGAGCTGGATTAGTTTTCTTCATATTTTCAGGGTCACCAGCAGTCAGTTTGTGCTGATGAGAAGTCATCGAGCTGGTGTAAACTTGACTCTGGGGTCCCTCAAGGCGGCATACTTTCTCCTCTTCTGTTTTCTATATTCATCAACCTCGTAACCTCCGATCTTCAGTGTGCGTATCACTTGTATGCCGATGACCTGCAGTTGTACAGCCAAGCCTCTGTGGACAATCTCTAGGAGGCTAGTGGTAGTATAAACGCGTATTTAGGCTTGATAGGTAGTTGGTGTGATAGGTTTGGACTGGCCGTCAACCCTGAAAAGGGTCAAAGTATTATAATTGGCAGTAGTCATATAATCAACCGGTTCAACGATGTTAATCTACCATCGATTACCTTTAACGGGAAAAATATTCCTGTCACACCTAGTGCTAAGAACCTGGGCTTACACCTTGACTCAACCCTGAGTTGGCGGGTTCAGGTCACTAACGTCTGCCAGAGGGTAACTGGTAAACTTGACCGACTTCTCAACAATTGCATTCGTTTCATCTACAATCTTAGGAAGTACGACCACATTTCGGCTTACCGTACAGACCTGGGCTGGTTGCCGATTCGTCGGCGACGCGAGCTGTCTGCTTATTGTTTACACTTCTTAATTCTATCAACGCCCCTGCTTACCTAAAATCTCATCTTCATCTACTTCGCTAACCATGATAAATATCTGCGCTCCTCTAACAATCTTCTTCTGCACTGTCCAACTCATACTTCAAGTCGCGTCCACTCCTCTTTTCTAGTGCAATCCATTCTTCTTCGGAATGCCCTTCCTCTCGAAATCAGGATGTTGACTGACCGTACCACTTTCAAAAACAGAGTACGCCAACTCTATATCAATAACATAGGCAGAACAATATCTCGAAGGTTTTTTTTAATATAGTTGTATGTATTTAATATTTACAGGTCTGTGTATATATGTATATATATTATATAATTATGTATTTATCGCAGGTTTATAAGTGCCCAGTTAATGGCAATAGGCTCGCCACCTATTACATTGGGACCTAAAACATAAACTGGCGAAACGTGGGTGCTAGCACCTCTGCCTACCCCTTCGGGGATATAGGCGTGAGTTTATGTTATGTATATAATAAATATGTATCTTTATTTATTGTTTAAGTATAACATATAATATTATATTGTATTCTTAAACTACATAAATATAACATCATAGGCATTTTTTTTTTTACGTGCGGAAATCCCTTCGGATACCTCCCCGCCGGCCAGCGGGGGTGGTTATGTCGTGTATTGACTAAAACCGCACGGGGTCCTCCCCAAGTGTCCGTTGCCGGGCACCCCGGGTAAGCCCTCGAAAGGATAACCCCAGGGTTGCCGGTGGACTTTGGCCGCCACCGCGGCCTCGCCTGGTGGGTTCGGTTTTTATCCCGCTTCGGTGAGTTGGCAGGCGTGTGTAGGGCACACACGACACGCCTCCGCCACGGCCTGCTTCTGTAAGGACGGTGAGTAGGCCAACTGCCATCCTCAGGCCCCGATCATGGAGGTCGGTAGTTCCGGGCGTAGATGAGTCTGCGGCGCCCTCGCCGCAAACTGCGAAACTAAAGGGGCAGGGTTCTCTCCCGCTCCCTCTCCATCGTCTCTTTCGCGTGCATTACCTGCTCGCAGAAAGAGGCGGCGGCGTGCCACTTGCTCCCGTCGGAGACCTCGGCCCTCACCATGGTCTCCAACGAGAGAACGTCCACGCCCAGGACCGCAACGAGATCCCGGCGTTGACTCGCCCACGCAGGGCATTTCACCAACGTGTGGAGCGCCGTGTCTTCGCCAGGATCCTCGCAGTGCTGGCACTGCGGCGTTGTCTCCCGGTGGATGCGCCACAGATACTTACCGAAACACTCGTGTCCGTTAACCATCTGGCACATCCGATAGGAGAGGTCCCCATGGTCCCTCTCCAACCACTCCTTCATGATCGGTCTCACCGCCGCAATGGTGGATTCCCCCCACCTTGGGTGCTCAAGTCGCACCCTCCGTGTCTCTATGAGTTCCCGGTGGAGCTGGGACCGCTGAGCCCGGATTTCTCGGAGCTCCGGCCTATGGCCTGGCTCCAGCGCCTCCTTGCGCCACTGGTACAGCAGCGCAAGGGCTCTCGCTTCCAGATCCCATGGAGGGGTCCCGGCTAGGAGACATGCCGCCTCGACGGAGATCGTGCGATACCCCCTGATGACTCTGATGGCCATCGCCTTTAACGTGCTGTTCAGAACAGCCACAGCCAAAAACGGTCGCTACGCCGTCTAGGTCCACCGTGCTTCCGTGGTGGACCCAGTACGGCTCAGCGACCACGACCACATTGATAGACCACTGCGCGATCCTGAGCAACGGAGCAGTGGTTTATGTTCGCTTGTAGGATGCGGATTGGTGTGTCCATTATTGGACTTCCATTTCCACATCCCGCCGTGTATGTGGCCGCTCCTGAGCGGCACCCCCGCTACCCGTTGCGGACGAACGGGGCTTTGGCCTCGAGGTGGCGCAGGTTATGCTGTCCGCCCGGTGCTCTGCCGCTTTGCCCTCCGCTACGCATTTGTAGCAGCGCGGCGAAGCATCACAAGCACTGGCCTTGTGCCCGGGCTGACTACAGCCTAAGCACCGATCCCCCACGGTGTCTCCCGCTGTGCACTGCACTCCTACATGCCCCACGGCCAGGGACCTTAAGCACCTGGTCTCGCGGAGCTGCAGGAGTTGCATCCGCGCCTTAAGGAAGCCCCCAACGAGGAGGCTCCGTCCGTCCGCAATCATCTGCGCCGCTGCGACGGGGCAGTAGATGACTGCCGTGCCGTGACCGGTGCGGCTGAACCGGATTTCTCCGGTTCTCACCTGATCACGGGGGCAGCCGCCCGCCTCCACGACGGCGGAGATGATTTCCTCCGTCGTGGCCGCGTCATCCAGACCTGAAATGCGCAGACCTGCGCATTTGTTGGGTCTGGTACCGCGGACGGCTTCGGTATCCAGCGACTTCCTCAGCTTGGCCGCTAGGGCGTCAGCTTTGGGGGTGCTGGTGGCGCCGGAGACCTCGAGGAGGCGAGCTCCGGTGCCTTGGAGCGAGGGCCTTGAGGTCCACTGAGGCTTTCACCTGCCTCAGGACCTGGGCGTACCCCACGCCCTTCTCCACACCTTCCGTCGTCACCGTTAGGACGACGGCTTTGGAGCGTCGGGCGTGGAGCCTCTTCGGCGCCTTCGCCGCAGCGTGTTTTGCCGCCTTCTTAGCCGCCTTTTTGGCAGCTTTTTTCGCCTTTTTGGCGGCTCCCGCTACTACCCATTCCTCCCCTCTGGAGGAACGTACGGGTGCAGCGGGAGTGGCGGGTATGGCGGGGATGGGGGTGCCGCGCTTTTTCCCCTTCCCTTGTGGCGTTGGGGCCACTGGAGTGGCGGGGCCGGGCTTACCACCGGCAGCAGCTGCGAAAGACGCAAGCCGTGCCAGTGGGGGACGGTAAGCCCCGTCCTCCAAAACACCGAGCCGCCTCTCGATAGCCACCAAGAGCTGCACCACACTAGGCGCAGGCTCTGGCGGCGGATTGGGCGCCGGCCTAGGCGCTGTTTTCGGCGCCGGCTTAGGTGCCAACTTTGTGGCCAGCTTTGGCGCTGAATTTGGCACCGACGTAGGCGCCCCCTCTGGCGGCGCAAGTGCCCTCGGGTGGTCCGCCACCTCCTGGGCTCTTGGGGCCTTCTGGGCCTCCGGGGTTCCCCTGACGATCATGGGTCAGATGCCTGACCTCCTCCCGGAGGACACGCTGTTGCTCCAAGGAGTTGGCCAGCTCAGTCTCCAGGCTTGTGACCCGGGCCCTGAGCTTCGCCTCCTCCTCGGAGACGCTCCTACCAAGGAGCTCCTCCAGCGCTGTCCTGGCGACGGCGACGTTTTCCGCCACCGTCTTCTTCTTGCCCGACACATTTTTGGACCCTTTTATGGTGTCCGTTATGAGGGCAAGTACTGCGAGGAGTTCCCTCGCCGCGGGGACGCCTTGGTCCCTGCCACTGAGTAGTGGAGGGACGTGAATCAGCTGCTTCGACGTTCTAGCCGCCGCGGTGGCCAATATTTTGGCCGGCCGATCGTCCTCGCTCTAGGAGATCGTCCGTTGCCCGGAGCTTCTGCTCCGGTCAAGGGACGGTCCACCCGAGCGTGGCCGCTTCCGACGGAGACCCTCCTCCGTCTCCATACAGCTGGATACTGGCTCATTGTCAGTACCCGCCGTCGACGCCGCAGACGCAATGTCTGCGTCCGTCTCCCCGCCTATCGGTAGCGGAGTAGCAGTCTAGTGAAGGCGGCCTTAACCGACCGCGAGTGAGGCCGCCGCCTCACCTCGTCTTTCCCCCCAACTACCTCCGCTCCATCACCTCGAGTTCCTTTGTTCGCGCCTTGGTTGTCGTTTGTAGTTCCGTCCGGTAAGTTTTTAAATTATTTGCCATAATATATCCCACGAGTATGGGGGAAAGATGGTCCGTCCAGGCGGAGCCCCCTGCACCTGGATAAGCCTATATACTATGGAGGTCGGCTGGTATCCATAGGTTTTGATGACTTCGCTGTCGGGTGTTATTGACTTTTCCTTGTCGTGAGCCGGCCAATAAAGGTAAGCCTCCGGTCAGCAAGATCACAGTGTACCTACCCTTCTGGAGCCACCAGTCAGGTCGTTGCTGATCACCTACCGATTACGGAATGCGAGAGGATGGCTAGTCCTCTCTCACCGGCGGTGGCACAAGTGCCCGTCGGCCCCTGCGTTAGTAGTGGGCCAACCCGCCCCTGGATCCCCCAGGACCCTACGGTGGCCTCTACCACTAACAGCCTCGCTCATCCTGTCTCCTCTGAAAGCAGAGGAGTACGGAGAGCGCTGTGTTCCCGCCACGTTGGGTATTGGCCGACGATCAATGCCAACCCCATGAAGGGGAAGCCATTGACCGCCGCCCAGGGTATACCGGCTGCTCCGATTCCGTTCCCCCCGGACTGCAGCGGGATCGGAATCGGAGTGAAACTCGAGGAGGTTACCCAACACACATCCCAACATTATAGGCATACTATTCTTTTTCTACGACCATTTGGTAATTTGCTTAATACATAACCACAAGTCATATCTCAATAGAACTCATTCCTGCCAAGTCGTGTTACAATGACTATTTCCACACGGGTAAACCGTTCTACAATGAAACTTTTTAATTATTTTTTTTATGTTATGTTTCTATGGCATCAAAAAATCAACACAAACATGATTATGCCAAAAAGCGCGCGTATTTTCGTCACAACTAAACATCTCATGTAATTAGGCTGTATGGATGAATTGCCTTTGCCTTTCACTTGTGGGATTATAACAACAAAACAATCTGAAAATTTATCTGCACTTATAAACAAAAATTGTTTTGAAAGAGTTCAACATTGACGGTTTTTTGTATTTATTTATTTCATGGTCGTAGAAAAATCGTTTGTATACCACTGCCGCAAACAGCTATTGTAATACTCGTGCTGATCTATTGTGCCACGAAGCGAAGCTGAGAACTAGCACTCGTGTTACAATAGCTATCATTGCTTGACAGTGGCATAAATAACTATTTGTTTTGTATTCAATTTGTTTTTTTTTGTACCATTCTTTCGTTTATTGAAATCCTTCGAGCACCTACTGGGACTTATCTCTGCATCACCCAAAGGTTGACTGGTAGATAATGCCTCTGGCATTAAGTCCGCCTTTGTACAATTTTATTGTTGTGCATAAAGTTTAAATAAATAAATAAAGGACGGCGTTTTGCGTCGATTGAGGAGATACAAACCGAATCGCTGAGAGAGCTCAAGAGCATACCAAAAAGTGCATATCAGAACTGCTTCGAGGATTGGAAAAAACGCTGGCACAAGTGTATTATATCTGAGGGGGACTACTTTGAAGGGGACAAAATAGAAACTGATGAATAAATAAATATTTTTTGAGAAAAATGAAAATTCACCTTATTTTTTGAACAGACAGTGTATATAATAATATGTGTTTAGAAGAATTTCAATATGCTACCCACGGTCACATTCTATTATCGCACCACTCGCCACAGACAATGAATTCACATGTTGCACCTTTTTTTTTTTTTCGTGCGGAAATCCCCTCGGATACCCCCCCGCCGGCCAGCGGGGGCGGTTATGTCGGGCTTGAACCGACTAAAACCGCTCGCCGTCTCGGGTCTGCAGACGCCGGGGTGTAAGGTTGCCCATAGAGCATATCCCTCGCACCCCGACTGACCCTGGGCCATCTCCGGTTTCGAGATGGCCCCCTCGGGTTTGGGAACCACGGTGTCCCCGTCTTGCCCCGGTTTGGGGGAGGGGCGCTAGTCGCCCCACCATCCCGGCCTCCTTCTGCTGGGGTGACAGGCGGCCTCACCTGCCAACCCCATGCCTGCGCTCATGGAGGACGGAGGTCGTTAAGCGAGTCACGTGTTGCACCTGACAATGTGTGAGGACAGTGTGTGTTACAGTGAGGTATGAAAGAAAGTTCATTTCGCGCATGCTCAAACTGTGCAATGGTCTCCCTGCTGTGGTTTTCCCAAGCGACTACAATATAGGGTTCTTCAAGAAGGTTTTTTCACGAGTGTGACGCCCCTGGTGCTGCACACGCCCATAGGCCATGGTAACCGCTTCCCATCAGGTGAGACATGGCTCACCTGATGGGAACCTTCTCTGCTCACCTTTTCTGCCAATTAAGTGGTATAAAAAAAATTAGACTGGTTGTCTAAAATAAAATAAAAAACTTCTGTTATTGATAGAGTATCACTAAAACGATAACATAAGAATAAGATAATACAGCCACCGTCGTCAATTTGTTCCTAAGCCCCTAACGTATACTTATAAAGGAATCCTTTTAGCTTAAGCCGTCAAACTAGATTAGGGTTCGCCAATAAATCGTGTGGGTACAAGCCTGATTCAATGTCTAATACATAACATAGATGCCTTCAAGGTTTATTTCGAGGACGCTTTATTATCTTTAAGAGTGTTGTAAATCCACTTCTAAGTTAAATATAATACGTAGGTTTAGAAGACTGTTTTTGCAAACTTGCATAAACAGTCTTCTAACCTTACCTGTCCTGCGTTGTAATGTTTACTACAAATAACTAACGCAGGACAGGTTAAATACCAAGTTTTTTCTTGCAAAGAATTACGATACCGAAGTGGCAAACCCTGCGTGGGCGAGTCAACGCCGTGATCTCGTTGCGGTCCTGGGCGTGGACGTTCTCTCGTTGGAGATCATGGTGAGGGCCTCTTTCTGCGAAAAGGTAAAGCCCGCGAAAGAGACGGCGGAGAGGAAGTGGAAGAGAACCCTGCCCTTCGAGTTTCACAGTCTGCGGCGAGGACGCCGCAGAGTTATCTACGCCCGGGACTACCGACCTCCATGATCGGGGCCTGAGGACGGCAGTTGGCCGACTCGCCGTCCTTAAAGAAGCAGGCCGTGGCGGAGGCGTGTCGTGAGGCCCTACACACGCCTGCCAACTCACCGAAGCGGGATAAAACCCGACCCCACCAGGCGAGGCCGCGGTGGCGGCCAAAGTCCGCCGGCAACCCTGGGGCTATCCTTTCGAGGGCTTACCCGGGGTGCCCGGCAACGGACACTTGGGGAGGACACCGTGCGTTTTAGCCAATACACGACATAACCACCCCCGCTAGCTGGCGGGGGGGTATCCGAAGGGATTTCCGCACGTAAAAAAAAAAAGTAGTGTAGTAGTTGAGAGAAAGAGGTGTATGCGGCCCATCAAGATCTTCGGGGTTCAAGCCAACCTCAACTGTAAGCTGATACATTTGCTTCTTGACGGACGTGACTATGGCGCAGGCTTTTCCTTAGGGGTTGGGGCTAACCTGGGGTTATCCTTTCAAGGGGTTACCTGGGGTGCCCGGCAATGGACACTTGGGCAGGACACAATGTCGATTTAGTCGATGCACGACATAACCGCCCCAGCTGGCCGGCGGGGGGGTATCCGAAGGGATTTCTGCAGGTAAAAAAAAAATTGGATGCAACCGATGAAAAAGAAGCATGTTTCTCTTGATAAAATTAAAGTGTAAAATACTTGTAAGTAATAAGCATAAGTTTAATTTATGAAATCGTAGGTAATGTTTGTCATTTATAGTTTGCACCCAAGGTTTAAACTATGAAGGTAATATTGTGACTCAATATTTTAACACTAATATTAATTGCTACTGTTATGTAACTTGTAGTTTAGTTAACCAGTTTGCTTTACCTTAGGAAGGATCAGTCATATAGGGAGATAAGATGCTTATGAATACGATACACACATTATAAACTACATATTATTATTAATGATTCTGTTGTATAATAACTAAGAATCTTGACATGGTAAGAGACAAATGCAAAAACAAAGTCTGAAGAAATAAATTTAATTCATATTTTTATGCTTATTTTCTAAAAGGTTTTACAGCTAAATTGATGTATAGACTGCAATGTGGTAAACTATTTTTGTAGCTGACTGTACCTTCGTTGGTCACCATAACTGATATTAATGCATAGGAACAACATTAGGCACTAAACTGATGGGGTGCTTGGTTGGGGACCTCCACGCGGTGCACCCTGGGCAACGGAGACAGCAGCGCCTCTCTCCTAGGGCGGGAGAGTTGCTGCCGCCTACGGCTAACTCCGACCGAGGCGAGGACGGCCCTGTTGAGGGCTGTTCGGAAGCTTTCCCCGTGTCCCTCTGATTAGCAGATGGCACAGTGGAGAGCAAGTAAGTGGGCCATGTCAAAACCGGAGATGGCCCGGGGTCAGTCGGGGTGCGAGGGATATGCTCTATGGGTAACCTTACACCCCGGCGTCTGAAGACCTGAGACGGCGTGCGGTTTTAGTCGGTGCAAGCCCGACATAACCGCCCCCGCTGGCCGGCGGGGGAGGGTATCCGAAGGGATTTTCGCACGAGAAAAAAAAACAAAAAAAGGTACTAAACTGATAAATCCGAGATTACATATGATTTACCTTTATTTACTTGATTTGACCTGCCGGAAATACAAAAAAAACTGATTATAAGATAACATCCAGTGTACTGGAATCCTTATAAAATTATATCTTCCACCCTTCGGAGTGCTACATTAAAGAAACGCGAGAAAAGGATAAATCAATGCTGCTGTCTCCGCTCTCCTAATTTATGGGTTATGGTCTTGACCACTTTCCATAACTTATTAAAACTCATATTATTATTATAAAGAGTATATTTGCTCATTTATCTTTGAAAAGTAAAACTTCCCTGAAGTTGTTGGATTCCAACCACTTTGAATTCTTCTCAACTTCTCAACGTCGAGAAGGGAAGTAACCGTATTAAAAGGGAAACCCGTCGCTAGTGTTAAATTTATAACGAAAGTTCCACGCCTAGCAACATGTGAGATAGTGGCTTCCTGATTCACATCTGAACAAGCCAGAACATTATTCACTATGAAATAAAACTCGGATTCTTTTGCGGTTTATTTGATGTTATTTTATATTTTACATTGATCCCGACGTTTCGGTTGCTTTTCAGCAGCCATGGTCACGGGGAGACTAAAGATGGTTGTTGTCTTGTAGTTTGAAGTGGAAGTTATCTCACTATTAATTTATTTTTAAATTATTCACTATTATAATATTATATCTTAATCGCAATGTAACATCATCTTACTAGCCATTTTAGAAGAAATTGAGTCTGAATATAGTATTAAGATTATAAATGCGATAGTTTGGATGGATATTTGTTAATCGATGACGCCAGAACTAATGAACGGATCAGAATAAAATTTGGCACGGAGATATAACGCCTAGAACATGATATAGGCTTCAACGATGCCAGGAGAGTAGGATACCTACTGTGAGTTGCGTGCGAAAGGGTGCGTATACTTTGATTTTATTAAAAGAAAACAACACTAAAAACAGAACTGTGATAAGGTACCCACATATTGGGGTGTGTGTTGGGTAACCTCCTCGAGTGTCGCCCCGATTCCGATCCCGCTGCAGTCCGGGGGGAACGGAATCGGAGCGGCCGGTACACCCTGGGCGGCGGTCAATGGCTTCCCCTTCACCCCTTCATAGGGTTGGCATTGATCGTCGGCCAATACCCAACGTGGCGGGAACACATCGCTCTCCGTACTCCTCTGCTTTCAGAGGAGACAGGATGAGCGATGCTGTAAGTGGTGAGATGGCCCAGGGTCAGCCGGGGTGCGAGGGATATGCTCTATGGGTAACCTTACACCCCGGCGTCTGAAGACCCGAGACGGCGTGCGGTTTTAGTCGGTGCAAGCCCGACATAACCGCCCCCGCTGGCCGGCGGGGGGGTATCCGAAGGGATTTCCGCACTATAAAAAAAAAAAAAAAAGGTACTCACATATTCAAACGAGGCCCGCCGTAACAAAACATATTAGGTGGAAACATTAACGTCACACAATTCAGTTCAAAGTTTTTCTTCACGAAATCACGAATAGTCTATACAATTAAATAATATGATTATGATCAAGATTAATAGACTCATGTCACGGCAGTTTAACATAATGATATTGTGAAAAGATACTGATAGGTAGCACGTTCAGAGCGCAGGGCACGCCGCAGTAGCGGCGGTAAGGCCCATCATGGAGGATTGGCTAGAGAGGCGACACGGAAGCCTCTCGTACCGACTGACGCAGGTGATCTCCGGGAATGGGTTCTCCGGGGACCACCTGCATCGGATCAGGAAGGAGCCAACGCCTGAGTGTCATCACTGTGACGCGAGCGAGGACTCAGGGCTGCATACGCTGGCGGACTGCCCGGCGTGGGAGGTGACGAGGCGTGACCTCGTGGCAGCCATCGGGGTGGGAGTCCTCTCGCTCGGCAGCATGATTGCTGCAATGGTGCGGAGCGCGAGCGCGTGGGCCGCCGCCACCTCCTGCGAGCATGTGATGCTCGCGAAGGAGATGGCCGAGCGCGGCCGGGAGAGGTTCAGAACTCTCCCGGCCCGCCGAGCCCGCAACATGCTCGCCGCGTGTCACAGGCGCCGAAGGTCGCTTAACGACCTCCGTCCTCCATGAGCGCAGGCCTGGGGGTGGCAGGTGAGGCCACCTGTCACCCCAGCAGAAGCAGGACGGGACGGTGGGGCGACTAGCGCCCCTCCCCCAAACCGGGGCAAGACGGGGACACCGTGGTTCCCAAACCCGAGGGGCCATCTCGAAACCGGAGATGGCCCAGGGTCAGTCGGGGTGCGAGGGATATGCTCTATGGGCAACCTTACACCCCGGCGTCTGTAGACCCGAGACGGCGTGCGGTTTTAGTCGGTTCAAGCCCGACATAACCGCCCCCGCTAGCCGGCGGGGTTTATCCGAAGGGATTTCCGCACGAAAAAAAAAAAAAGGTAGCACGTTGATGTGATAACTTTTAATTATTATTCGCATTTCTTGTAAACCACATAAAATATGTTAAAATAATAACGTCAGCGATCGATACTCATAACTATTGAACATTATTTATGGACGTTAATAATACCCACGAAGACATCTTAATATATATATTTCGAGTAAGCCCCTACTAATTTTAGTATCGCACGGTGGCACGGCGACTGTCGAATAACTTGTACTCTGTGATAAAAGGCTTTTGTTGGGTTCAATTCAAATTTATTCGTGTTCGTGCATGAGATTCTTCATTATTAAATAGAGACTTCTAGAAATGCATAAGTAGTTTACTTTAGGGTATATATAAACACTTCACATATACCTACATGCATCTATATACTGTTACTAAATTGTAAATTAGTTGTGTCTGTACATTGGAGATATTTAAAAAAAAACTAACAATTTGGGTTATGATAAATGAACGATTCTAAACACAAACATATTTTTTTGGAATTCTTGTCTGCTTGTCCGCGATAGACGCAAAAATTATTGAACGGATAATAATACGGCTTTATCTATTAGAAAGGTCTTAGTCAGACTTAAAATTTGCCGTATGTTTGATTGCAATTGGTTAAGCAGAACCGGAGATATAACCAAAAGACGATAACCGACCTCCGCGCAGATGGAACTGCGGGCATCAGCTAGTAGTTTATATTACTATAAAAGTTCTCTTAGTCCGATCTGTTTGCTTTTGTTTGCTCCATATTTTCCAATACGCACACTGAAATATTTCAATGCCTATTCCATTTATATTTTGTGGGAAAACTCTTTAGATTATGAAATTAGTATATTTTTAAATATATTTAGTATTTAACTAAATAAAAATAAAATATTTTTATTTAGTTAAATATTAAAGAGGCTAACGAGTTAATACTTAGGCTTTCATCTTTGCTTATGGTCGCAATATTTAAATCATAAACACTATAAAAGAAATATTGCTGCTAGAGATACATCATACATAAGCCATTATGTTGGCCTTGATAGGCTTTAGATTTTCTTGTTTAATATGGAGCCTGATCTATTGACAGTGATACTGGTTTTGTAGTTAAACCAGTTTGCATTGCACCGAGGTTGGCTAATAAACAACTGGGATATGTATTTTTAGACGTGTCATTATGTGTGCATAGGTGTTTATTAGAATTTGCGTATTAATAAAAATTTGAAAATTATAAATATTTATTTTGCTTTTGACGTTCTTCTACTAAAGACACGATAAGCATACACGGGTTACTTGACGGTGTGTTTGCTAGAAGTGCCACTTGCCAGGTGCCAGTTTTTTTTTAATCTAAAGAGTTTTAGAAACCTTTAGACAGCTTAATATGGCCAAAGTAGGTATTTCTTTTATTCGTGTTTTAAATATGATACTATTAGTGTCATCTATTGGTGAAAACTTATTACCAATTCTAAAATGTACTGGTAGGGTATGCATGACCCAAGTATATTTTTTAAATCTCCAGACACAACTTATTTATAATTTTATAATAGTATAGAGATATAAGATATGTATGTGTCTCCGTCCTCCATGAGCGCAGGCCTGGGGGTGGCGGGTGAGGCCACCTGTCACCCCAGCAGAAGCAGGCCGGGACGGTGGGGCGACTAGCGCCCCTCCCCCAAACCGGGGCAAGACGGGGACACCGTGGTTCCCAAACCCGAGGGGGCCATCTCGAAACCGGAGATGGCCCAGGGTCAGTCGGGGTGCGAGGGATATGCTCTATGGGCAACCTTACACCCCGGCGTCTGTAGTCCCGAGACGGCGTGCGGTTTTAGTCGGTTCAAGCCCGACATAACCGCCCCCGCTGGCACGCGGGGGGGTATCCGAAGGGATTTCCGCACGATAAAAAAAAAAAAAGGGGCGTCCCACGGTTATGCCATATGGAGGGAAAGTATGTTAAATACTGTAGATAGTTTTTATTCCTAAATTTTTATCTATTTTCGTTAATGACTTTGTTATCTTTGGGTCTAAGACTAAAAGGTACAAAATAAAGTTGTGGAAAATTTAATTTGCAATAAAACTGCTTTGTTGCTTTTGATTTTCCTGTTGTTGCCAGTCGTATGTTTTTCCACAAGTCTTTATTTAGTATAGAAATCATTTAATCAAAGAGCACACATGAAAGTTATTTAAAACCATCAATCTTAGAAAAAGTTACAAAGAAAACAGAATCAGGTAGGTAAGTTTCACAAAGGTGTTTTAAAGGAACATATTACAATGTTAAAGTGTCTTCGCTGAAAGCTTTGAATTATCAATGAGAAAATACAATGTATTGAGTATATATTGTATTAAAAGTTTTACAGATATTATGCTATGTCTCTAATGATAGAAATTGTACTACACGACATATTGATAATAATAAGATAATCAACATTGTTTCCACATGAAAGGTCTTTATGTGATGAACAAATAAACTTGTTACAGTTGTTATCATATTAATAATTTATAGATTTGGTAATGAATTATAATACTTAGTTCAGTATTCAGTGTACTCAAATATTGTGTAAATCAAATATAACTTAAAAAGATGCCAATCCTAAGGCTTTCACAGTTCCAAGAAATCAATGATTTCTTAAAACAAATAGCAATAATATATTTTGGTATACTGAATACTAAAGTTTTAAATGTTTACCGCGTAATCGTACATTACTTTGCTGAATTAAATAAAAAATATGTTTACCTTTGTTATGAACATTATTGGTCAAATATTTGTAGGCTAAGGCCCCAGGCCATTGATATATCACCCCAGTGCGGCTGTCTCTCATAGCTGTTTTTTTAGGGTCCCGTTGCCAAATGGCAATAAACGGAACCCTTATAGATTCGTCATGTCTGTCTGTCTGTCCGTCCGTATGTCACAGCCACTTTTTTCCGAAACTATAAGAACTATGCTGTTGAAACTTGGTAAGTAGATGTTTTCTGTTAACCGCATTAAGATTTTCACACAAAAATAGAAAAAAACAATAAATTTTGGGGGCTTCCCATACTTAGAACTGAAACTCAGTTTTTTTTTCATCAAACCCATACGTGTAATGCTATCTATGGATAGGTCTTCAAAAATGATATTGAGGTTTCTAATATCATTTTTCTCTAAACTGAATAGTTTGCGCGAGAGACACTTCCAAAGCGGCAAAATTATCTTTCATTCAATCAACTCAAATATAAAATTTAAAAAAAAAAACTTTATGTTGTTACTTACTGCTACGGAACCCTTCATGGGCGAGTCCGACTCGCACTTGGCTGCCTTTTTTAATATTCGAACCAGTCTTTCAATTTAAATAAAATAGTAGTCAGATTATAATTGGATCACACCAGTACATAGAAAAATACACTATGTACACTATATTATAAGTGTATTTGTTTTCCCGGAAAGAATCTCGAACAGAAACCGTAGTTTAATCGTAGTTCATAACTATAAATAATTTGTACATATTTATGAGTTATTGTAGATACCAACCATGATCAATTTTATTAGTATCCGTATAAGGCTACACTACACCTCCCCAAAGTTAGGGAGAGACGGCAAGAAAGCCCCGGTAAAGCGGGTAACAGTCCGCTGCGACATCTCACTATTCTCACTATTCGGGCATTGTCAAACAAGACCGCTATACGCATGTTGTACACCATCAACTTCCTACTCAACTACACTGTTGTCATCATCATCCTAGCGTTGCTCCCAAAGCTTGCACTGTGGACCTGGCAGAGACCTGGATCTTTTGGACTCTAACTAGAAATATTTTTTTGTTTTATACTGCCGTGCCATTTACTAATAATATTGGCTCCATTATTATAGAGATACTGGTTAATTTATAGATAGATAGGTACACTAAAGCAGCGGTGCGAATAGTACTGAGTTCGAGACCTAGGTAACCTAAATGAGCTTTTGTGCGAGGGATATGCTCTATGGGCAACCTTACACCCCGGAGTCTGTAGACTCGAGACGGCGTGCGGTTTTAGTCGGTTCAAGCCCGACATAGTTCAAGGGGATCACCGCACGAAAAAAAAGGTACACTAAAGCATTATTGTGACACTGATAGGCAACAGACAGTTTTAAGATTCAATATTAAAACTCTTATTCAATATTAAACTCGAACTGCCTACTTCTAAGTTTAAATCTCTTTTCAATGAAATTTTAAAGCAATTAGTATATTAACTTTCCAATAGATTTAGTTCGGAAAATGAAACTATGAACATCCAGGACGGGATTAGAACCCGCGACCAGTCCCTTAAAGGGGGAATTATCTAACTGGACCCGTCTTAAGTATTCCGAACTAAATCTAAATCTGTTTTATTTATAATGTACCGCATAATGGCGTGTGAACCTGTAATAAAGGCACTATACAAAACTGTTATTAAAAACTATTTTAGGTTCAGCGATATACCATTACGAAGTGTATCAGAACCGTAATAATATGCAATTTATAGTTTACTTTAATGGTTAAGACATAAAGAGGTTCTTCCATGAGGGCACAATGTGAGGGGTGCCGAATAGGGAAGGCCTAATGATCTGGCTGAAAAAGAAAGTGCTGTGAACAAATTCGTCGAACCATTTTTGATTGATTGTAATTGTTTTTGTTTCACCTAATTAGCTACCACTGTATCAATAACTAATAACTAACTAATAACTAACCTCAATAATGGTCAATAATGATATCATTATAATCATCAATAATATCAATGATGCAACCTTTTGTTTATCTCGAAAACGATTACCCAATGAAATTAGAATTTACTAAACCTTTTAAAAACAGACCTCTGCTCTGTGGCTCGCCACTGTAGGTTTTTAATCTGTGTTATTTTTCCGGTCGCTTTTCGTATGTAACGTTTTTCGTATTTCGTATGTGGTGGACTTAACATTTATTGCGTTTAATCTTGATTTGAATAATCGTCATCTTCGGTCGCCACGTAAGCAGTTTAATGTTAACAATATCGTATTACTCAATGGATGCTGAAATTGAATAGTAAGTTGTCATACATTTTTTCTGAAATTCAACATTCTATAAAGAAAAACAAAAATAAAATTATTCTGTGTGAAGAATTTCTTTCAACCTAAAATTAGAGTTTGGCCTACTTCGAGAATTCTTTTGCTGATCTACAAACTAGTATCAAGATGTGGAGCAGATTTTTTATCTGCAGTAATCGAGCTATTATAACCAAGTTTTTCATTTAAGGAAGCAGATGGGAGGAGTTGGGTCTGGTACTCATTTCATTTGCGTAAAGTACCTTTTTTTCTCTCTTTTTTCGTGTGAAAATCCCCTCGGATACCCCCCCCCCCCCCCCGCCGGTCAACGGGGGCGGTTATGTTGGGCATGAACCGACTAAAACCGCACGCCGTCTCGGGTCTTCAGACGCCGGGGTGTAAGGTTACCCATAAAGCATATACCTCGCACCCCGACTGGCCCTGTCTTTGCTTGCTTGTGCTTAGGGTTAATGGCAAAAAACGGAAACCTTATAGATTCGTCATGTCTGTCTGTCTGTCCGTCCGTATGTCACAGCCACTTTTTTCCGAAACTACAAGTACTATGCTGTTGAAACTTGGTAAGTAACAACAAATTTTGAGCGTTCCCCATACTTAGAAGTGAAACTCAGAAAAAAAAATTTTGGAGGAATTTTTTTCTGTGGATAGGTCTTCAAAAGTGATAATGAATTTTCTAATATCATTTTTTTTCCCAGAATGATAAAACTAAAAAAATATATATGATGTACATTACCATGTAAACTTCCACGGAAAATTGGTTTGAACGAGATCTAGTAATTAGTTTTTTTTAGTACGTCATAAATCGTAAATCGTAAACCGCAATTCACCTTCCATTCAATCAACTCAAATATAAAAATTTTACTTGCGGCTACAGAATCCTTCATGGGCGAGTCCGACTCGCACTTGGCCGGTTTGTGTTTATTTGCGCATATGTAGAATGCTACCGGAAATCGGATATAGGCTACTTTCTGATAAAATGATTTGTGTTCCACCCAGTACCGCGTACTAATTATTTATCTATTGTATTCGCCCTTGATTAACGACGTATAGGTCCTATTAATTCAGACTTTACCAATTAGAAGTAGGGTTGGAAATGCTCGAGTGAATGATCTTATGTTATAAACGTTTTAATGTATCGCTAACAGTACACCATCAGGCGGTTCACAATAATGAATTAACAAAAATCTAACTTCAGCAACCTAAAATATTAACTTTGGTATTTAATAAAGAATCTTATTTTTTATTCATTTAGAATCTAGATTTTCAGATATACAAGATAGCTCTGGATCCCACTATCCAGTAATAATCTTAATCGAATTTCTATGGAACTACACTTCAAAATAAGAACTCACACTTGAAAATTATGTATAAGCCAAAGAATGACTTTTGTTTCTTTGTTAAAAATAGACATTTAACTTCTTCTCGAAAATATATGTAATCTTTTTTTGTAGTTGGTTGAAAACGATGTAATAACATCATGAATATAACTCAGGAAGTGAAGTAGATACACGTAAATCCTAACACATTCCATAAACAATGTGGTTTGGCTTGTGGCTTCACTAGTATTACAGTCATATAATTTGTTATTACCGCAATGTGTTCCCGGCTAGTGAAATATCGTGGTAGAAAGGAAGCTATAGTTACTTGTGTAATTAGGTTATAATTTGATTAAAAAAAAAAGCCGCCAAGTGCGAGTCGGACTCGAGCACTGATGTTCCGTAAAAAACTGAATTGAGGGTCATACTTAACGTTGCTATTGGAAATCTGGAGACTGGAGTTACCAATATAGGTCGGACAATAAGTGAACTGAAATGATAATGGGCTGACCACATTCCAGCCGACCACATTCGAGCTTAATAACTGAAGTTCTTTTGAGGTACGGAACCAAAAAATAATGGGGAAGCCGAATTAAACAAATATTAAAGAATATAATTTTCCTGGTGCTATTTTATTATTTTGAAGCAAGTTGAGTTGTTTGCAAATTCTATAATATTAGCCCAAATATTCTGAAATGATGACGCAGCCGAGATAATTTTCAACGGTATAAATCTATAAATATTAAAAAAAAGCGGCCAAGTGCGAGTCGGACTCGCCCATGAAAGGTTCCGTAGCTGCAAGTAACATAATAATGTTTTTTTTTTTTAAATTTATATTTGAGATGATTATTGAATGAAAGGTAAATTGCGTTCAAATCAATTTTCGGTGGAAGTTTACATGATAATGTACATCATATATTTTTTTTAGTTTTAGCATTCTCTTATTTTAGAAGTTACAGGGGGGGACACATTTTACCACTTTGGAAGTGTCTCTCTTGCAAACTATTCAGTTTAGAAAAAAATGATATTAGAAACCTCAATATCATTTTTGAAGACCTATCCATAACACGTATGGGTTTGATGAAAAAAAAAAATTTTTAGTTTCAGATCTAAGTTTTTTATTTTCTTGGAACCCCCAAAAATTAATGTTTTCTTCTATTTTTGTGCGGAAATAATACGAAAGAATACATCTACTTACATCAACAGCATAGTTCTTATAGTTACGGAAAAAAGTGACTGTGACATACGGCCGGACCGACAGACAGATATGACGAATCTATAAGGGTTCCGTTTTTTGCCATTTGGCAACGGAACCCTAAAAACTTCACTTGCTAAATATTTACATAAATATGGACTTTTTACCGAAGCAGAGCCGGCAATTAGCAGACATTTTCTTACAAAATGACATGACAGTCTTCAAACTTTTATTAAGTTTGTGAGTGGAAACGAGAAGCGATAAAGATTTCAGTTGAAGACTTGATCAACATGATCGAATTTATAAATTGCGTTTTTCTCTGATGCTATTTTGCATTTGCCTTGTGGAATCAACCGTGTTCTTAGGTTTAAGTATCGATGCTAAATTACAGTGGGGATCACATATCGAAAAAATAGCTAGTGGGTTAAGTTCTGCTTCCTACGCTGTGAAAAAGATTAGGACTTTAACAGACATAGATACCGCTAGAATAGTTTATTTCAGTTATTTCCATAGTATTATGAGCTATGGCATTCTCCTTTGGGGTAATGCCGCAGATTTAAATACAATCTTTGTACTGCAAAAGCGGGCGGTGCGGGCAATTTATAAGTTGGGCCCAAGAGTCTCCCTCCGAGAAAAGTTCAAAGAAATAAACATTCTAACTGTAGTTTCCCAATATATTTTTGAAAATTTTTTGTATGTTAGAAGAAACATTTCCAATTTTTTAAGGTTTTGTGATATACATAACGTAAATACTAGACATAAAAACAATCTTGTGGTTTGTAATAATGGACTCCACAAGATTAGTAATTCCTTTCAGGGTAACTGTATACGCTTCTACAACAAGCTTCCTAGTGAAATGAAGAATCTACCTATTCATAAATTTAAAAGCCAAATTAAAAGTAAACTCTGCCAAAAAGGCTACTATAAAATTCAAGACTATTTAGACGATAAACAAGCTTGGATATGAACTGTTTGCTCTCTCTCTATGCTACTCAAATGGAATATTTTACTTAGGTTAAGTAAATATGTTTGTAAATAGACCAAAAAAAAACAGCCCGCTGAGTTTCTTGCCGGAGTCTTCTCAGGACAGGGCCGCGTTTCGAACCGGTGGTCCATTTGCCAAACATTAGATTATTTATTTTTTTATGACGTTTTGTAAGTGCCGTATTAATGGTCTATGCAGAATAAATGGTTTTTGACTTTTGACTTTTGACTTTTGACTATAATATCAAGCAAGCGGTTTATTAATTCAAAGCGCCTAGCTACTTGTGATTCTTATGACTATATTAATATTTATTATTTACCATGCTATTACCAATAGAAGAAGCGTAATACATCCAACGATATTGCAAATAGTTTTAATATAATATTTTCAAATCATAATATAATCATTATTATTGATTTCAGATTTCTTCATATTTCTTGTTAGTTACACAAAGAACTTAACCACTATTGTTAGTATAACACAAAATATAAAAATAAATAAGATTACAACAAAAACATTAGAACAAAACTTGATCCAACAGTCCTGTAAGTCGCCCCAGCACTAGGACACATATTATTTGAGTACGTGCAATCGCACCCTACGCTTCAGTATTGGGGAGTCCCACCGGTCTGCCAATGTACACAGGATGCTGTTGGTACTTGACCGAAATCGCTCCAGCATAGAGGTACATCTCTTGCGCATGATAGCAGCAAACTATCAACATTAGCTTGGGCAAACATGCCGGATGCACTGCAGAATCGTGACAAGACCATCAAAACCCTGAACGTATTATTGTATTCGCTACGCAGGTCGCCATATGCCCTCTGCTTATAGTTTAGTATAGCTTTGATACAACGAAGAATGTTGCGATCGCTTTAAGGTAATCTTAAAATGGACTCTATGACCCTGGGTAACTTAAATGGTGAGAATCTCTTCTTTAGTGTAGAGTGTGTAGACGTTGCTGCTTCCGGCTAATGTTCTACGGAGACTGTAGTAGCCCACTAGATATAGTGGTGATAGGGAAATGGAGTGAGCTAGCCAGCTGTATTACTGAAAATCACTCTACAGATTTGATAGTGGAGACTGTCAGTGTTTGCTAGAGGTTTCCACACCAAAAAAATAGTGGCACTCCGGGAGTGCCGATAAAAGTGAAAAACTTAAACAATAACTGTGTATTTTTTTATCGCCATCATCCATCCCTGCCTCCCTCCCTGCTTCCCTCTCTCCCTCCGTTCCTCATTCCGTACCTGCCCCCTACCCATTCTCTTACCGTCCCTCCTTACGTCCATAATACCATTAGTTGCTCAGTCCCTCCTACACTCCCTCCATCCCTCCATCCATCCATCCAGCTATAACCAGGAAAAAGTTAAGAGCCTCCCCGTGACCATGGCTGCTGAAAAGCAACCGAAACGTCGGGAGCAATGTAAAATATAAAATAACATCAAATAAATCGCGATAGAATCCGTTAAATACAGTTTGATTTCAACAGGAAAAAGTTGTTAAAAAATAAATATGAAAAATATCTCAGTGACGCAGACGTTGGCGTCTAGGTGACGATTGGAGAGCTTTTAAAAAAACGCGAGATTCATGATTTTTTTTCACCCAAAAAGTGCTTATATGAACAGTGCTCAACAAGCCTAAAGAAACAAAAAATTACAGACAGCGTTAAAGAGAAACGTCAAGTGCAGTAGATTCAATTATGTGTTTGGAGCTTTTCAACTAATTTTTACTTTTCAAATAATTATAAACTGAATTAAAGCGTAATACTGCATAAATTGATTTTACTATTATATTTAAAAACATAAACATAACATAAACTCACGCCTATATCCCCGAAGGGGGGTAGGCAGAGGTGCTAGCACCCACATTACATATACATTACATTATTATATTTATTGTGTAATAAAATACAGCAAAGCTTATACACAATCACGCGACTTTTTGAATTTTTATAACAGAACGTTTACACGCAAACGAACCGATTACGCCTAATTAAACAACTCTACACTCAGCTAAGTATTATTCGTTTCTCAGATCATTTCGTGAGATTAGTACCTAAGTACAATAAGCGAATACGAATGTACGACCTTCACTTGATGCATGATGTCGAAGCTACAATTTCGAGCGAGACATTACGAGTAGGTAGGTATAAGTCAAAGAAGGCACAGAGTTTGGTGAGATAGATTACATTTTATCGACTTTAAAAAAAAGATGGTTAATTCGACACGACACATAGGAACTGCACTATATTCACATCCTTTTACAGCACACCTTTTCAAATATACAAACATGTTTTGGTATGTTTTTTGTATGTTTATCCACACATAACTCTAAAACGATTAGTTGGATTATTACATTTCCTTCTACTTAGGGAACAGTACAAGTTCCATCTAAATCGGTGCAGTGGTTTTCAAGAAATGGACTATCATGTGTAACTAGGTTTGACGACTCCACAAAACTTTGATCAATAGCAAACAAGCATAAAAGTAATAAAAAAACGACTTTAAAAAGAAATACCTAACTCAAAATAATTATCAAGTGAACAAAAATAATTTTGTTTGATATCGGTGCCAACACTAAGGAAAAATAGGAAATTATAAAAATACTAGCTGACCCGGCAGACTTCGTACTGCCTCAATCGATGACAAACCTTTTAAACCTACTCTGGACCTCCACAAATAATTCAAGACCAAAATTAGCCAAATCGGTCCAGCCGTTCTCGAGTTTTAGCGAGACTAACGAACAGCAATTCATTTTTATATATAAGAGAAGAGAAGATTAGTGATTTAGTAGACTCCCTTTTGGCCCCACGCTCCTCCCTTGTCTTGCATTTTGACCCTAGATATTACTGCCCTTCTTGCTGTTTTCTTACATTTTCCGTAAATCATTTTTCTCCTATTTTCTCATACTTAAGTTTCAATAACAACATTTTGTTATAATATTTTATACCTTAAACAATGCACCATTTCTACCCAATTATGATTATGATTACTGTATTACATTCCATACTCTTCATATAATTATGAGTCATCTTAGCTTCTACCTCTGTCCAGAATCTGCTTAGGTACATACTCCATATTTTCAAACGTAGTTCGTAAATATAGTCGCAGGCAGGGACTGTCTCTGGACAAACAAGCTCACTAAACAAGGCTCAATTTTAACTGCAACAGTGCATTACAGAAAATGTTTAACTCAAAATTCACGATAATAAACCTGTAATCGCGTTAACCGGAAATGTTGCTAAAATATTTTACAGTAACATTACTTTTCTAAAATATAGTCACGCAATTCAGTTCGTAATAATGCATAACGTTGTTTTTCTCGTATGGAAAAAATTGAGAACTGCCGTAGAAACGTGTTCATAGAAAAATCGAGGAAATTAAAACAGAAAAGTTGTATGGGCTCACCCATACATTTTTTGATAATTCCCAACTTATCTAGGCCCAAAGATGACGAAAATTACATAACAGTAGGAAGTCAGTTATATAGCATAATACATGTTTATTCCTTAGGGGGATTGAGGGGGGCACGCCGCCGCCTCTGGCACGCCGCCGCCTCTTGCAGCGAGCAGGTAATGCGCGCGAAAGAGACGGCGGAGAGGGAGCGGGAGAGAACCCTGTCCCCCGAGTTTCGCAGTATGCGGTGAGGAAACGGCAGACTCATCTGCTCCCGGGACTACCGACCTCCATGATCGGGGCCTGAGGACGGCAGTTGGCCTACTCGCCGTCCTTACAGAAGCAGGCCGTGGCGGAGGCGTGTCGTGTGTGCCCTACACACGCCTGCCAACTCACCGAAGCGGGATAAAACCCGACCCCACCAGGCGAGGCCGCGGTGGCGGTCAAAGTCCGCCGGCAACTCTGGGGTTATCCTTTCGAGGGCTTACCCGGAGTGCCCGGCAACGGACACTTGGGGAGGACACCGTGCGTTTTTAGTCGAGACACGACATAACCACCCCCGCTGGCCGGCGGGGGGTATACGAAGGGATTTCCGCACTAAAAAAAAAAGGGGGGGTTGAGTTAAGCTTATCTTAATACAATTTGCGTGTGATCACGAGATCAGATCAATGTGTACCTTTAAATATTACACAGGAAGCCAATTTAATTACGTGCCCCAGTGCACCAGCATACACAAATATCAGCAACAAAATTTATCTCACATCTATTTTTATTGTTGAATGTTGCCGTGTTGACCATCAAAAACATAAATTTGAAATGAGAGCCAAGTTCAGTACTAAGAATATGCGTCGTTGTCGACTTCGCCGACAAAAGAATTGAGTTCTATATGCCAGCCAAATTCTGTAAAGAAAATCCTAAAATATTAGTTACAACAACCTAAAACATCTGAAATAAATTGCTGCTACCACATTTCTACTTAATAGGTAATATAAATTCTTAACTTTTAGTAGACAATTATTTACAAAATGCAATTATTTCACTTGGGATGTAATTCAAGCTCAAGTATTGCCCATTCATTATCTGTAGTTTCTGTTTCACGTTTTCTGTTTATTTTTCATTTGGCCAAGTCGGGGGGAGGGGATATGACGTGCACAGGCGGTTTTATTCTACTATAGAACTTTCATAATGCCTTGATTTGACTTGGATCGAGATTTATAGCATGTACTTCGTATGAGATTTTTACTCTGTCTACGTCACGTATACGGGGACAGTACGTATTCCCCTACTTTCATACTAAAATTTGTTATTACTTTGTTGATACTAATCCTAATTAACATTATAAATGTGAAAGTTTGTGAAGACATTTGAATGTTATTTACTCAATCACGCTCAAACGGATAAACAAATCTGGCTACAATTTGGTACGGGAATAGATTATAGTCTAGAATAACACAAGCCACTTTTTATCCCTAGAATAGGTTCCCATGGGTTACAGGATCGGAATCAAAATTAGACGCAGAGGATGCGTGGGCAATAGCTAGATATCAGTAATTTTCAGTTATCAGATTTTCTTCCTTTGTACTCATAGTCTACCTTGATGCCAAATATGAAGTTTCCAGTTCATCTGGAAGTGGGTTAGGTTTTGGATCTATAAGTCAGTAATTCAGTTACGAAGCCAGTTTGTAAACCTCAATATATCAATAACTATTTAAGCATTATCAACAAGCAGAATAGGGACACTTATGTTCCCCCGCTGGTTCCCCCCCAACTTATGTTAATCATATTCGTGAGCTAGTATACATATTGTAACTTTTTTATGTTTTCATTTAAATGAATACGGTAGATATTTTGCTTTTGTTGTCAACATAACGGTAAATATTTTATTATTAGAAGGACTTTATCTGAGTGACTTTATTGCCCAGTACTGCCAAAATGAACAACAAATAGATCAGTGCATAACTAAACCTAGGTTAATACTAATATAAGGTAAGATCAACGACTTTTATTTACAATTCAATCACATCATCATCCTCCGAGTCTTTTTATAATACAATATAATTTAAAAAATTTAATCAATAATATTACTATTTACTACTGAATAGGTATTGTACAATACCGGGTGTTAGGAAACGCTCCCGAAAATGAAGACATGTATTGTGATAGTATTGTGAATAAAAAAAATTGTCTGACTTCTTTTTTTGATTGGTTTAATTTTTATTTTTTGAATATTTTTTTATTTGAAGATTCTATTAGCACATCGTGTTAGTACAGTTAAATGAAACGCTATAGTTTATTATATTCTTATGTTCATACATAACGTGATATAAGTATGGAAACATCAATAACGCCATAGATGTGGGTCACAGAAAGAGCGTGCGACACGTGACTAATACGGTATACGGTGGGTGCAGAAATATTCATAATGTAAAATACGAGTGACGCAGGCTTGACATTATGCTTCGATAACACCCCGCCCCATATCAGATCATAACTTTCCATCGTGCTGAGAGTAGGCATGGATATTTTTACCAGCGATGCTCATCGATATCCAAAAATCAGCGGCAACTATCGACATCGATGTGGCATAGTTGAACAGAAACGCTCAAATTTAGCTGAAAGCTACTTAATTATTCCAGAGGTTTGCTTTTTGGACTGATTGCTGTTTTCGCAAAGGTGATCGTTATTTGTACATACGTTATCAGATCTGATGGTACTAATAAATATATTCCTGTTCCTTAATACTACAGCATACAAAACGTAGAAACATCACTACCATTAGTAGTCTTAGACTTGATAAACGTAAATCGAAATTATTGTTTAATGAACTAGCACCACATAAAACAGATAAATTTCGAATTCTATTTGTACACTAACATAACGACTATCTTTAAAACATGATTTTTTGTTTGTCTGCTGTCTGTGTGTGTAATATGTGACTATAAGATCCTAGCCTATATCACAGATTACATAATATTATTCTAATAGCTATATACTTAAACCATTGATCGTTTTTTTTTTGAATTGTGATAAAACTTTGGTATGTTTTTGTACATCATTTGGTCTTGATACTCGCGATAGATTTAATTGTTAAAAGATTTGCTAAATTAGATTACGTAGACTAGATAAATTATCAGTCATAATCACTCACGAAACGAAACCATCGACTCGCACTTGACTAGCTTTATTTTTTCATTTAACGACAGTGTATGCGAACGGGTGTATATTTTTGGCCACAGTTCATATGTGAGAAAGCACTCAAATATATAGTTTTTGCAGATTACGAGTACACTTATACATATGAGCTTATATCTACTATAGGATATTTCATGTGAAGGCCAGTAGGGTAATATCTGTTGTTAGAAAGTTCTTGAATTTTAGGCTGTAGTAATAGTCGAAAATCAGTTCTAGCAAGAGTCTTTCATAATTATTTGATTTGACTAATTACCAGGAGGAATGAACCATTCAGGAGGATTCAGGAAACTTATGAAAATCAAATCAAACCGTGAAAAAACTAACATTTCGCTTAGTATCGGCTCATCTATGAGCCGATTGCTACTTTATTATGATTTACCTTTATCGATAGCGACATCAGTGATATAACTCAAGGTTCAAAATTATAGCTTATGCACAATTTATTTATAAATTCTTTATTTATTTAGCGCTAATAAATATATGTTTTTTTACGTTTTAACTAACCTTAGTTTGAAAAAAAATAATATTCAAATCATACCGCTATTTGCCGATTTTTAAAAAGAATGACTTTTGAAACGTTGTGTGTGCAAGTAAACACTTAACATAGGATATACTTATAGCCGTAAACTAGACATGATATGTTCGGGAATAACACAATAGCAGACCTAGAGCTGAGTTTGCTTTTTACTTTTCTAAGCTATCCACACGTGTGCTATAATAACAGTTTTCACACAATTACCTATAGTAAATTCCATTTGGAGTACTGCCAGATATTTATAAGAATTGGTGCGGGTAAATATTATAGATTTACGTGTTACTTAAATTATAACTGTAATGATATTTTTATTATTATTTATTGATTTTTTTCTAATGTTATGATATATTGTAATGGAAAATAGTTCGAATTTATTCTGGATAAAATCTCATGCAAACAATATTATTTCATGCAAGGGTTTGCTGATTTCAAAAGCTTGTAGCGCAAATTAAAAACAGAGGAAAAACTTGCGCGATACAAGCTTTTGAAATCAGCACAACCCATACATACAATTATTATTTTCGTTAGTAAAATTGATTTTTTTAATTAAAGCTGGTTTTAATTATTATTAAGAATATTTTTTCACTTTTGTATTACATTATTAATAGAGATAGCACCAAACTACATTGGTCATTATCATAAAGTTGATTTAAAAACACTTTCAAAAATAATAAATTAAATTCACTATTACCTAATAATAATGTATTCATCTATATAATATATAATCAGTAAGTTGGAACTAAGTCACAGACAAAAAAGGTACGTTTCGCTCAAGTCGATATCCTGAAAACTCAGTTAACCTTTTTTTGTCGTGCGGAATTCACCTCGAACCAGCAGGGGTGGTTATGTCGGGCTTGAACCGACTAAAACTGCACCCTGTCTCGGGTCTTCAGACGCCGGGGTCTAAGGTGGGCCCATAGGGCATTTCCCTCGCACCCCGACTGACCCAGGGCCATCTCCAGTTTCGAGATGCCCCCGAGATGGGTTTGGGAACCACGGTTTCCCGAGCTTGCCCCAGAAAGGGGGGGGGGGGGCTAGTCACCCCGCCACCCGACCTGCTTATGGTGGGATGACATTCGGCCTCACCTGCCACCTCCAGGCCTGCGCTTATGGAGGACGGAGGTCGTCGAGCGACCTCCGGCGTCTGAGCGTATGACCTCTGGCGAGCATGTTGCAGGCTCGGCGGGCCGGGAGAGTTCTAAATCTGTCCCGGGCTCGTTCCGCCACCTCCTTCTCTAGCATTACATGCTCGCAGAAGGAGGCGGCGGCGGCCCACGCGCTCGCGCTCCGCACCATTGCCGCAATCATGCTGCCGAGTGAGAGGACTCCCACTCTGATGGCTGCCACGAGGTCCCACCTCGGCGCCTCCCACGCCGGGCAATCTACCAGCGTGTGCAGCCCCGAGTCCTCCCTCGCTATATCTCACGCCGACTGAGACCACTCACGGTTGGGTATATGACGGCTCTCACCATCAAATAGGCCCTGACTATGCGGTGAAGGTAGAGAGGCACTTCGTGATACACGAGCGCCTCCTTAATACAACTCCAGGGCAAGGTGTTGAGCGCGTTGGCGATTTCCAAGGCCACCACCGACTTCTCCTTACCCCGGACGACTGCATCCTTCGCTAGACCCGTCACGCGCATGATGGCATCCACGGTGGAGCACCTCTGGCAGAAGCCATATTGGCCATCCGCCAGGTCCGGCCCACTCTTGAGAAGTGCTCAACGAGGCGCTTCGCAATGACTCTTTCAAAGAGTTTCCACATCTCGTCGAGAGAAGTCAATTTCAGCCAAACCCCACATTCCGAAATGCAGCCGTGCCGATAACCGACCGCCTCGAGATTCTTGGCGTTACTTTAACATCCACCCTCAATGTTGGGTCTTACATTGAGGCTAAAGCTCAAGTGGCTGCTAAAAAGCTGGGCATTCTGTCAACAGTTGCTCAACCTGTACCAAGCGCAGGTTCAACCCTGTATGGAGTACTGTTCATATCTGTGTGATGGCTCAGCTAAATACCATCTAGAAGCGCTAGAGACAAATACAAGAGGGGGATAATACTATATTAACAAAGCAATATCAAAAAAGTTTCAACCAGCACGCATTATTACCAGTTGAGACCGATATTCTTAGCAATCCATGGATTCTCCGTGCGGGTGCTGGGTCCATCGCGTTGCTGAGTTGGGAACTCGGGACAGTGCCTGGGACTTGCGACCCAAGTGTAGGTTTAGAAGGGGCCCCTTTTGTTGATGTACATCAACACTCACCTTCACTACCCAAGTTCCCCTCCCTGCCTAACCAAATTTGATACGAACCTACTAGTGCCGCTTTAGACATTCGTCCTAGTAATGAGCTTATTGTAGCTCTCGATAGGCCTAGATCTTTAAGTAGGTTATAGAGAGATTTTGCTGGTATACCTCTCGCTCCCACTTCCACTGCATACAAATTAACCACGTAACCGTTTTTGATTAATTCGTTTGTGAGATCATAGTATTTGTTTATCTTTATTGTGTGGTCCTTCGGTATATTTGTTTCCCACGGTACCGTAAGTTCCACAAGAACCACATGTTTTAACCTCTTAGAATAAAGGAATATGTCAGGTCTTGATGACGAAACCCCAACATCCTCCGGAATTTTATAGTGCTTTTCATACGTGTCGATTAGGAGAGTCCAATCTGGGGCAGTATCTAAGATTGAATAAGGTTTGTTCCTGGATGTTATGGATGAACCTTCAGACACAAAGTTGATATGACGTCTGTTAGTAGTCAATCCTTTTTGGGCTCTAGCTACTGCCAGACTCATTGCTTCACGTATGATGATAAGCACCTTATCGTGGCGGCGTGAGTATTGGCCTCTATCGAGAAGCACCCTACATCATACTAATATGTGTCTAGCCGTCCGTATTGCCTCACCACAAGTATAACATTGTTTTTCTGTGGCCTTCCCCCACCTTACCAGATTACTCTGGTCTGGGAGGGTCATCTGAAAGGCGTTAAGATATAATTTTAACAGGGCCGGCGACCAGTCAAAGATCAAGGTGCGCCACTTTAAGGCCATCGGTATGCAGAACTCTCCCATTGTCAACCATTCATTTTGAGTTTCCAAATTCGCGTGCACTCGATATTGATCATTTTTGTCTTGTTTTAGAAAGGACTTAAGTATATCCTGGTCCCTTTCAGCTCGGACGCGTTATTATCTTTCGGGAGTGCCCTGACTGTGTCATCTTGGGATTTACCTAAGATGTGGGCTTTGGTAAGGTGTTTATAGAGCTCCGATGGTTTCTTAAGTTTCATCCCAAAATTATTTTGATCCCTAAATAGAGCAAAGGTGAGGTGAGCAAAGGTGAGAGTGCGCTAGTCCAAGCCACGATTTTAGCGATTTTATGACAGTTGCATCTATTTTCGTCAGTAAGGTTTTACCGAATTCATACACCAGAAAAGGCCAAGTCAGACGTGATGTTAAGTAGTTGTCATATATCAAAGCTTTTTTGATATTGTTCAGTGGTAGCTGATCTATCTTATTTAGGTCATTTATAAACGTATCGACAACTTCATCTAAGGATGGTGTGCGTCCTTTATAGTCTATCTTTCTCCCAAGAAATTTAAATGGCACCGATTCAGCGACTATGGAAAGTGGTTTACCCCCAATGAAGAGTCCCGGGTCGTTTGAGGTAAATTTGGTGTCCCGTCTACCCAGCCACATACAGTGACACTTACTGGGCTTCGTCTTCAGTCCATTTGTCCACGAACAGAACTCATCGACTTCCTTTAATAGTTCCTGACATTGTTTTGGATTACGCGTCAGTATTGCGAGATCGTCAGCAAAAGCTAAGATGGACTCTGAGTATATGTTATTTACTTTAAACCGATAACCCCGTTTCTTTTCGTGACGTATTAACTTGGTAATTAAGGTATTAATTACTATGTTAAATGCTATTGGCGACAAGCAGCATCCCTGAAACAGTCCCACATTATACCGTAATGGTTCTGTGTGTACTTTTTGGAAGTCTAAAGCAAATTTTAGCTGCGAGTAATACGACTCGATTATCTCTATGACCACGGGTAGAAAATTATACCATTGCAACGCGTATACCATAAGGTAATGTGGAAGTGAGCCAAATGCATTTTCTAGGTCTATCCAACATACCGTTATCTGTCTTTCGTATTTTCTGGCATCTTTTAAGCTTTCCGCTAACAGACTATTTATTGTGTTTCAGACAATGCCGGGTAAAAACCCTTACTGGTGGTTATGTCCGAAATACCTATTGTTAATCATAAAATGACACATTTTTGTTTGTAGAATTGAGAAAAATATTATTGAAATTGTGTTAGTTAGTGCTATCGGTCTAGTATCTTTAGGATGGGTCACTTCATGTTTTTTTGGAATGAGAACGAAAACCGCTTCGCCAAATGCGACTGGTATATTCTTTTCTGACCAGATTTTACTAAATATATTTGTGAGATGTTTACGAACTGTTGGACATTTTTATACACTATATATGGCACCCCATCAAGGCCCGGAGCCGATTTAGATGATTTCTTTTTTATTTGTATCTCTATTTCCTCTATGGTAGGTGCATTCCCTTGGAATTGTACTAACGGGTCGTGGGGTCTTTGGGTTTCCGGTTGATTGTATGGTGTTTAAGTATTTCGTAAGTGTTTTTGTAATGTTCATAAGTTGATTCTTTGGTCAAAAGAAGATTACCATTTTGGCTTTTAAATATGTTTTTTGAGTACTGAAAAAGGTTTTTATCAAAATTTACTTCATGCCTATCGTAACTATCGCAATTGTTTGCTATTTGTTGCGATATACCTTATATTAGTTTTAAGAATTGATCTTAATACCCTAGACAGTTGGTGACTAAGATGATAATCGCCCAAGGCTTTGGCATCTCGAAGTTTTTTCTTTAGTTCCCTTTTCTTTCTCCGCAATTTAGTTTTAAAAGAGTTTTCTTTAATTTTAGGAGCATGGTAGTTTGGAGGTGAATAATGCTCACTTAAATACGTATAAATTGTATCTTGGAAAGTGTTTACTTGGCTATTTAGATCTTGTTTCTTGCCTGGATGTTCTAGCAGAATGGCCAAATTTTCGTCGTGCACTTTCCAGGTTGAGTTTTGAAGGCCCGGAATGCTAAGACGTGTCCGGATATTTATGGACTCCTGGTTACTTTGACACGATGGTTCACCATGGGATGTATGAGGGTCAACTCTATCCGTAGTGACTGATGAAGTTCTTACCGACGGCTGTCGTGCTTCAACACCATGTGTATTCAAATGTTTGATGTACTAAGCTCGCCTCTTGTATTGTTTCCGGCACATGGGGCATTTCAAATCCGTATTATCGCCAGAGTCGTCGTTTTTTCCTTTCGGTGGACAGATCTTCCGCCCCCCCTCTCGGACTGTCCCGGGGGTGAGACCGTAATCTTAGCAATCCATGGATTCTCCGTGCGGGTGCCGGGTCCATCGCGTTGCTGAGTTGGGAACTCGGGACAGTGCCTGGGACTTGCGACCCAAGTGTAGGTTTAGAAGGGGCCCCTTTTGTTGATGTACATCAACACTCACCTTCACTACCCAAGTTCCCCTCCCTGCCTAACCAAATTTGATACGAACCTACTAGTGCCGCTTTAGACATTCGTCCTAGTAATGAGCTTATTGTAGCTCTCGATAGGCCTAGATCTTTAAGTAGGTTATAGAGAGATTTTGCTGGTATACCTCTCGCTCCCACTTCCACTGCATACAAATTAACCACGTAACCGTTTTTGATTAATTCGTTTGTGAGATCATAGTATTTATTTTTCTTTATTGTGTGGTCCTTCGGTATATTTGTTTCCCACGGTACAGTAAGTTCCACAAGAACCACATGTTTTAACCTCTTAGAATATAGGAATATGTCAGGTCTAGATGACGAAACCCCAACATCCTCCGGAATTTTGTAGTGCTTTTCATACGTGTCGATTAGGAGAGTCCAATCTGGGGCAGTATCTAAGATTGAATAAGGTTTGTTCCTGGGTGTTATGGATGAACCTTCAGACACAAAGTTGATATGACGTCTGTTAGTAGTCAATCCTTTTTGGGCTCTAGCTACTGCCAGACTCATTGCTTCACGTACGATGATAAGCACCTTATCGTGGCGGCGTGAGTAATGGCCTCTATCGAGAAGCACCCTACATCCTACTAATATGTGTCTAGCCGTCCCTATTGCCTCACCACAAGTATAACATTGTTTTTCTGTGGCCTTCCCCCACCTTACCAGATTACTCTGGTCTGGGAGGGTCATCTGAAAGGCGTTAAGATAAAATTTTAACAGGGCCGGCGACCAGTCATAGATCAAGGTGCGCCACTTTAAGGCCATCGGTATGCAGAACTCTCCCATTGTCAACCATTCATTTTGGATTTCCAAATTCATCGCGTGCACTCGATATTTATCATTTTCGTCTTGTTTTAGAAAGGACTTAAGTATATCCTGGTCCCTTTCTGGCTCTCGTACTCCCAACCCCACTCTGTTTGACTGGGCCCCTATCATAAATCGTTTATGGAATAGAAGTCTAGATTCAAGCTCGGACGCGTTATTATCTTTCGGGAGTGCCCTGATTGTGACATCTTGGGATTTTTCTAAGATGTGGGCTTTGGTAACTCTAAGATGTTTATAGAGCTCCGATGGTTTCTTAAGTTTCATCCCAAAATTATTTTGATCCCTAAATAGAGCAGAGGAATCAGCAGAGTGCGCTAGTCCAAGCCACGATTTTAGCGATTTTATGACAGTTGCATCTATTTTCGCCAGTAAGGTTTTACCGAATTCATACACCAGAAAAGGTCAAGTCAGACGTGATGTTAAGTAGTTGTCATATATCCAAGCTTTTTTGATATTGTTTAGTGGTATCTGATCTATCTTATTTAGGTCATTTATAAACGTATCGACAACTTCATCTAAGGATGGTGTGCGTCCTTTATAGTCTATCTTTCTCCCAAGAAATTTAAATGGCACCGATTCAGCGACTATGGAAACTGGTTTACCCCCAATGAAGAGTTCCGGGTCGTAAGAGGTAAATTTGGTGTCCCGTCTACCCAGACATAGACAGTGACACTTACTGGGCTTCGTCCTCAGTCCATTTGTCCACGAACAGAACTCATCGACTTCCTTTAATAGTTCCTGACATTGTTTTGGATTGCGCGTCAGTATTGCGAGATCGTCAGCAAAAGCTAAGATGGACTCTGAGTATATGTTATTTACTTTAAACCGATAACCCCATTTCTTTTCGTGACGTATTAACTTGGTAATTAAGATATTAATTACTATGTTAAATGCTATTGGTGACAAGCAGCATCCCTGAAACAGTCCCACATTATACCGTAATGGTCCTGTGTGTACTTCTTGGAAGCTTATAGCAAATTTTAGCTGGGAGTAATACGACTCGATTATCTCTATGACCACGGGCGGAAAGTTATACCATTGCAACGCGTATACCATAAGGTAATGTGGAATTGAGCCAAATGCATTTTCTAGGTCTATCCAACATACCGTTATCTGTCTTTCGTATTTTCTGGCATCTTTTAAGCTTTCCGCTAACAGACTATTGTGTTCCAGACAACCAGAAATGCCGGGTAAAAACCCTTTCTGGTGGTTAGGTCCGAAATACCTATTGTTAATCATAAAATGACACATTTTTGTTTGTAGAATAGAGAAAAATATTTTTGAAATTGTGTTAGTTAGTGCTATCGGTCTAGTATCTTTAGGATGGGTCACACAACACAGGACACACAACACAGGTCAAGCAACGCTCGCATTATTACGTATAATTTTAGTTAGTGGTTACGGAGGAGTTCAGCTACTAACAAACGGCTATGCCGGGTATAAGAGCTTCACTCGCTCAGCTCAAAAATACAAACCAATCTTTATTTCTCTGTACAATAGTTTCCTCTTTTCGCCTGAATAACATACTGCCAAGTACTGTGCTTTGTAATACAGGTATAACAAAATAAAGGTCATACCAAACAGCGAAAAGCCACACAAAACGAATAAGATACTAATTTTAATCAACAAAAATAGTGCAAACGCAAACAATTCGTACATCCTCTGTGATAATAAATATTCAGTAAAGAAAAGAGCTGTGATTTTATTGTTTTGTTCATAAAACCACGGTTCTGTGTCGGGATATATTGCTCGAGACGCTCGTTGTAGTTAAGACTGGGTGGGTTTTATTAAGATTTAAGGTGAAGAGGAAAATAATAGTATATACAAACCCTAAAATCTTATCTCATGTGTTAATATAATTTCGGCAACATTTAGTATTGTGAACTATACTTTCCTACTCGTGATTTTAACGTTATCCCCGGTTGCATTCACCGCAGTACCCGGGGTCCGCGTACTCATTTTCCTCTTTACCGCAAAATGCCTAAGTGGTATAAAAAAATAAAAAATTAATCAATGTTTTTATTGGCTTTCTCCCCAGTTTTCTAAGGGTGAGTACAGATTAGAAACCAGACAGTCTTAAGATAGACTTATCGCCGTGCAGATAATGTAAGTGTCTAGTTTTAATCGTTAAGTATTTATATTTTGATATTTTCACCGCGTATTAACATGTCGGTGTTTGGATATTATTTTTTCTTTACATACTCGCTCATTATTCGTAGCACGGGATCAACGACGCCTATACCGGGCGAAATGGGCGTGATATGCTGGCAGTACATCGCGAGTTGACCGCGGGGTTGAGCGCGACGTTGCTTTGTGAGGGGTCGAGCTCATTGGCTCGTTGGTGGACCCTATGCTCGTGAGTTTTTAGTTGGGTCGAGCTCGTTAGCTCGTTGGTAGACCCTGTGCCCGCGCGTTTTTTTGGTTGGCCTTGCCACGCGCTTTGAGGGAACATTGTTGTGATTTTGTTTGTTGAATGTGGATTAATTGGTGAAAATTAACTATCGAGACAGTTAGATCTCTTTGTTAAATAAAGTGAATACGCCCATCGCGTTCGTTGGACTTGGAACCATTGCTGCGGTGGAAAACACATCCTAAGGGAAGTAAACATCACATTTTATTTTACTGCGTAATTAGTTTATTGTATATTCAATTACACGTACATTCGTGTCACTTATAGTTAGATACACTAAATAGGCACACTTTCCAATATTTGCTACTTTCCCGGCTGAATCCCGGTCCATTGAAGGACAGTGACCCATTTATTAATATATTTTGTGTATTTATTTATTTATTTATTTATTTATTTAAACTTTATGCACAACAATAAAATTCTACAAAGGCGGACTTAATGCCAGAGGCATTATCTACCAGTCAACCTTTGGGTGATGCAGAGATAAGCCCAGTAGGTGCTCGAAGGATTTCCATAAAAGAAAAAGAATGGTACAAAAAAAATACAAAAAAGAATATTATGCCTATAATGCTATCTATGTAGTTTAAGAATACAATATAATATTATATGTTATATTTAAAATATAAATATAGATACATATTTATTATATAATATATATATATATATATACACATACCCATAAATATTAAATACATACAAATATACATTTAAAAAATCTTAAAGATATTGTTCTGCCTATGGGTTATAATAGAGTTGACGTACTCTGTTTTTGAAAGTGGTACGGTCAGTCAGCATCCTGATTTCGAGAGGAAGGGCATTCCAAAGAAGAATGGATTGCACTAGAAAAGAGGAGTGGACGCGACTTGAAATATGAGTTGGACAGTGCAGAAGAAGATTGTTAGAGGAGCGCAGATATTTATCATGATTAGAGCCAAGTAGATGAAGATGAGATTTTAAGTAACTAGGGGCGTTGATAGAATTGAGAAGTGTAAACAATAAACAGACAGCTCGCAGACTGCGTCGCCGACGAATCGGCAACCAACCTAGCTCTGTACGGTAAGCCGAAATGTGGTCGTACTTCCTAAGATTGTAGATGAAACGAATGCAATTGTTGAGAAGTCGGTCAAGTTTATCGAGCAGATCTGCATTCAGGTCGAGATAGCACACATCACCATAGTCGAAGACAGGAAAAAGTAACGTCTGCACAAGCATTATCTTGGTTTTGGCTGGAAGAAAATTTTTGAGGCGATAAAGAGCCCGGAGTGTCCCAGTTACCCTCTGGCAGACGTTAGTGACCTGAACCCGCCAACTCAGGGTTGAGTCAAGGTGTAACCCCAGGTTCTTAACACTAGGTGTGACCGGAATATTTTCCCCGTTAAAGGTAATCGATGGTAGATTTATATCAGTCAACCGGTTGATTATATGACTACTGCCAATTATAATACTCTGGCATTTGTCAGGGTTGACGGCCAGTCCAAACCTATCACACCAACTACCTATCAAGCCTAAATCCGCGTTTAAGCTATCAATAGCCTCCGAGAGATTGTCCACAGAGGCTTGGCTGTACAACTGCAGGTCATCGGCATACAAGTGATACGCACACTGAAGATCGGAGGTTACGAGGTTGATGAATATAGAAAACAGAAGAGGAGAAAGTATGCCGCCTTGAGGGACCCCAGAGTCAAGTTTACACCAGCTCGATGACTTCTCATCAGCACAAACTGACTGCTGGCGACCCTGAAGATATGAGGAAAACCAATCCAGCTCGTCTGAAGAGATCTTAATATGGGCAAGGATTGCCAAAAGTATGTCATGGTCCACGCAATTAAATGCATTCGAGAAGTCTACTAAGACCATTACTGTGGCCTTAGTTTTTTCAATTCCGTCCCTGATATCACCCGTTACTTTTAGGAGTGCAGTGGTCGTGCTATGTCCTGGCCTGAATCCTGATTGCAGAGGACTTAGTATGCCATTGCGTTGTACAAAATTGGACAACTGTTTATGCACGCATGCCTCCAGCACTTTTGATAGAAAAGGAAGGATAGAGATCGGACGAAAATGTTTTGGAAGAGAGGGATTAGAAATTTTGGGAAGGGGGTGAACGTAGGCTTTACGCCACAAACTAGGAAATTGACCAGAATCAAGGGAAAAATTAATAATGTGTGAGAGAGCAGGAAGAATCTGGTCAAGGATAGCAGTAATCATTCGCCGACTAATATTGTCGCAGCCCACTGCCTTGGATTTGATGGACAAGATAGTCTTTTTGATCTCAACCGACAAGACTGGAGAAAACTGAAAGGGAGTATAACTTGGACTGGTCAGTCCGGCCATGAAGTCAACCGTTTGACGCTTAGTTAGGCCATCAATTGAAAGAGAGGTGGAGAAATGACGATTAATGGCATCTAACGCAAATGTCTTGGGTAGCTCCAGCTGCCTTGGTTTACCAATTCCCAGTGTCCCAAGAAACTTCCAGACCTCAGCTGGTGATGAGCAAGTTACATTATCAAAGATGTGTCGGCGTTTTGCGTTACGTATCACCTGGTTACACCGATTCCTGGCAGTTTTATAAGAATCCCAATTAACGTCTGAACGATTTTTTTTAAATTTAAGAAATGCCCGGTCTCTACGTTTCATAACCATTCGAACATCGTTCGTTAGCCATGGTGCTGGGGGATGCTTTAGCTTCACCTTCCTAACAGGTGCGTGTATGTCGTAGAGACTATTGACAATTTTATTAAAAAGCATAACTTTGTCATCGATCGTGGTAGCCTCTGCTAAAGGCTCCCAGTTGATCTCAGCAGCATCAGCACACAGTTTATTGATGTCCATGCGCCCAAAACAACGCCTGTGCAGCACTTTAGGTTTGACTTTAGGAGGTTTAAGGATGTAAGAAACATAAATAAGGTCATGATGCGAGAAAGCCGGCGCTAAAAGCTGACCGTGTGAGTGAACAAGAGTAGGAGAAGAAGTAAGAATTAAGTCGAGCCAGGTATCTTCCTCGTCCTTATTGTGGTGTGTAGCTTGAAGTGGTAAAACATGAAGACTGGCTGACTCGACTATGTGAAGGAGTTTGAGAGCTCTCGTTGAGTCCTCTGCAAGGAGGTTAGTGTTAAAGTCACCCATGATGATGTGATGCTCGTAATCAGACCCCAAAGTTTCAAAGACCAATTCGATATCGGTGAAATAATTGACGGAGGGGGGACTATAAACGACGCCAAGCAATATTCTAACTCCCCTGACCCAAACCTCAAGGAAAAGGAACTCCGCAGTGGCGGAGTACTCTGGAGGAGAAGAGGCAACTATTTTAAAAGGCAGATCGCTACGGAGATATATGGCAACCCCACCTCGCTCCTTACCCATTCTATCATTCCTTATTAAAATAAATCCAGGAAGTGGGTAGGAAGTAGAGAGAAGATTAGGTTTCAAAAAGGTCTCAGAAATCAGGATGGCATGAACGTGGGAGTCAGCAAAGGTTGCAAAAAGGTCACTGTAATGACCGGGCACACTTTGTGCATTTATGTGACAGACATTAAATGACCGTCCTAATTCTTGTTCAAAATGCAAACGAAGTACATCACCCACTGTGTTTGTGATTGAACAAAAACTGTCATTCTCAGACAACGTATCAGTATCATAGGCAGAATGGAAGGAGTCGTTATTATCAAGCAAATCACACATAATAATTAAAATAATATAAAATAAACAATATATAACGTACTTAAATAACAATAATATAAAAAGTGTATAAAAAAATGAAAAAATGTACCAGTATAGTAATAACGCTAAGTTGATGTAGGTCTCAGTCTCTGCACCACCCGCCAGCAAACATTCACAATTGCTGAAAAAAAAAAATTAAATGAAATTTTAACACAAAAAAAAAAAAAGAAATAGACAATGAAATAAAAACAACTTAGTGAGTTAATGAGCGAAAGGCCCTTGTGCCAGACACGGCAGTTGTGTTGAGTCATTTGTAATGTCAAAGTGACGGTGACATTGTTTGATTTGATGTAGAAACAATATAGATTTTATGTAGGTAAAACTTGAAAACTTGTATAACGTGTAGAATATTTATGTAAACATCACGCCATGACCACTTTGAAAAGCAAGATAATGGACCTTGGGCACAAAGAGTTAATTAAAGTATCGTGTAATATGCAATCACAAACGTTGTATGCGAAAACTCAGCGAACAAGATCAACAAGAGTTAACACTAGCAACTGGAACTTGATGTCGGTTTAGGATGTTTCTCAATGATAGTCTGAAGTTCCTCTGGAGTAGTGAGTTTGCAGCGGTGTCCATCCTGCGTTTTGACTACTATAACACCATCCTGTGTCCAGCAGCAACGCATTCCGAAGTGCAGGCGTGCCTTGATGAAAACTGACTGTCGAGTCTTAGTTAAAAACTCTTTAACTGCTATCGAGGACCCTTTCAGCCTTGTCTTCGCGTTCCAGACTGCGGCTTTTATATCCATAGTGTTAAACTTGACTAGGATGGGACGGTTTTGGCCTGTTCTAACGGCCCCCAGACGATGACAAGTTCTTATGGAAGCTGTTGTGACCTCCTTTAAGTTCATCTTGCCATGCAGAATCCCTATGATGGTACTGGTGCAGCTTTCCTTATCAACTTCTGGAACCCCTGAAAATATGATAGCTTTGCGGCGCTGCCAAGTATCGATGGAGTCTGTGGATTTGATGCATTCTGCTATTTGTTTCCGGAGCAGCCCAAGAATGTTGAATATTAGCTCTCTGAATGTGCGGAACTCATCAGCAACCTTCGCCACTGTGTCCTTGGCTGAACCTCCTACATGAAGTTGCGCCTGCAATTCATCCATCTTTCTATAGAAACTATCTTCAAGATTCTTCTGCACAGATTTTATCTCCTCAAGTGACATGCTGGTGTTTCCAATCAACAATAGTGAATAAATGTGCTTGCAAAATGTGTGAAGTTTTTAAGCTGGCAGGTGGTGTTCAAATTTTGGCTGTATGTCACATGAAGTGCCACTAACGTAAGTTCAGTTTATTTAGCAGTCAATATACACAATTTTTTAGAAAACAGTGATAAATTTAGAAAGTAACTATTTTTAATTTAATGAAACAAATTCAGACACTTGTTTTACTTTTTCACACCTACCCGAAATTATTGTGTATTGTTGATGATAATCAACGGATTGGTTTAATTTTAGTTTGCCATTTGAAACTTAACACGCGGTTCAAGTCCGCCATTTCGATTGTTAATTTATCGGTACTATTTTGCCTTTTGGTGCAATTGAATTTGACTATTTTCACCTTAAAACTTGAAACTGTTATTGTAATTATAATATTTACTGGTCGATTTCGATCGGGTGTCAATTGCGGCTTAATTTGATTATTGAAACAAGTACGTGTTAAAAATCTGTTATAATTTGATTTGTTTGTATCCGAGCGTTTAAAATAGCTAATTTTATAGTCTAATATTTCTCGGGATTTACGGGTAATTGTTGGTGGTCGATTCTGACCGAACTAACCGATTCACTGTAACGGGAATTCAACTTCCGGGGAATTTTTGATATTACTTTTGTTTGAGTTGTTCTAAGTTCGGGACGGTTCCTCGAATGCCTTTTGACCGTTTTGAGTTTTTTGTTGTTTGAACCGTTTTATAATCGTACCGACTTCCTGTGTTTGATTTATGATTTTGTACCGTTTGTTGACTGCACATTGGTGTAGATCCGGATCATTAGACACTTTATTTTAGTTAGATATTAAGTTTTAGTTTTATTTGCGTTTCCACTGTCGCGCTTTAGATCACGCTTCGGAACGAAGTAGTGATTGCGTGAAAGTGAGTGGTGGGGCTACGGCTTGAATACTACCTGCTCGTGGTCTCACTCCTCACCCTTGTCTCCGGGTTAAAGGAGACTGGTAGCAGAGGTGTTAATTGTCTCTTTTATTACTGCGCTCGCTCGGTTCACGCACTGAACAGTAAGTATTTGACAGCTTTGTTGATGAAACAGTTTCGTTTGAAGTGTGCGCACTTTTATATGTTTCTGTAGACAAATAGTCTGTCCTCAGCCTAAATCATGTTTTTATAATGGCCATATCGGCTTGTAGACTGGGAGTGAAAAAAACACGCAATAAACAGGAAAAAGGTATCTCCTACCTAATAAATTGGTGATAATATATGTTTTATCGACACTAGTAGAAACGCTATCGATCACAGGAACAACCCACATAGTGTGAAGCCTTGTACGGACTAAGCCTTCCAATGTACATATAGTATGTTACGCGTACACAGGAACGATAGTCCATATCTAAAGTACGCGTATACAATTTGAGTACGCATGTGGTCCCACCTCGCGGCGAGTCGTTGCCAATCAGCTCTATGGCGGATACTGACTTGCCGACTCTTGATTAAGCGTTCATAATCCAGCAATGCATTGTACCCTGTACGCACATATACCTTTACCAGTAATCAGATACACCTGTACCCGTATTCAAAATACCTAGATTACGCGTACATTGGAACGCTTAGTCCGTACAGGCTGTACGGTCGTGTTGACAGACGGCGCGTCGTTCACAAATGAATTTTAAATTCACAGTCAAAGCAAATCACCTTAACTGGTTAAAATATTGTAATAAAATTATACCATGACATCCCATCGCAGTGTTCAGAAGATATGTTTGATATGATGCCCACGGCCATATTCTACCATCGCACCGCTCGCCACAGACAGGGAATGAAACGTACAGCGCGTACAGTAAGGTACGAAAGGCACTTTATTCCACGCACCCTCAGGCTGTGGAATGATCTCTCTGCTGAGGTTTTCTCAAGCGCCTATAATATGGGGTTCTTCAAGAAGGGCATTAGAAGGTTTTTACAGGGCTGGCAGCGCGGGTGTGACGCCCCTGGTGTATATAGGCCCATAGGCGCGTAGACCCATAGGCCGCAGTAAGCGGAACACACTAGGTGGACCGTGCTCTTGTCCTAAGTAGTATAAAAAATCATCACATCATGTTCGTTGTACACTGTACAAAACATGCCAAAACAAGTCTGCAAAAGTGTCACGTACCTAGTCCTGCCTTTTAGCATCGTCGTTGCCGGTAAGGTGAGCCCTGTGATCATGGATAAGAGCCCTATTAGGTACATTTTTCATTGCAATCCTAATAATATATGTGCTTAATCCCATTCTCCTTACTTAAATTTCTCCTTACTAGAACGTTTACTTTCGTAAAAGCCATTAAAAAAGATCACTTCTTTTTTTATCTCCCAAAGTTAGTCGAACGAGAAAGTTTAATTTCGTTATAATATTGCCTCGGAAGGGATTTTCATTTGAACTATTTCAAAAGAATCGTCTGATCTGATAATATCGGAAACGATAAAACGTTATTGCATGAAAATATCCCCAACGCAAATTTATTTTCCAATGAGACACGATAGTTCAATTTAGCTCGCAAACAATACACCAACAACTTCTTGTGAAGAAAAGTTCCAAAGTTGTTGGTGTATTTAGTATATTTTACTAATAAATCGTATTTTCAATATAAATGATACAGTTGGGTGGTATCTCGTATACAAAAACTTTATTCGCAAATTTTCTGCATGGCCTGTATTTTTGTGATAATTATATGGATAAACAATTAAAGAAAGTTTCATGTTTGGGGGTAGGAAATAAGTATAGATATTTTGTTACAAAACTACGCAATTATTCTTAATTTAGCTTTGTTTGACATAACGCTATGTAACTCTTATCTAAGGCGTTAAGTATCCAAAAACTGCATACGATGTAGGCGACGAACAGGCAAATCGCAGACAATAAACAGATAAGGTATAGATACTAGATCGTTCAATAAGTCCCGAGACTAACTTGGAAATGGCGTATATATTAAGCACTCTTTTGATTTTTTAAAAGTACTGGCCTTCAATAAAAGATGTGTTAATTTTTTTAAATGGAACATTAAAATATTGATTTTGCAGACATAAAAGTGACGCTTGTACGCTTGTAGTTTCGATACAATGGAAAAAAACGAGTTTCACGTGTTGATAAAACATTGTTTTTTAATGGGAAAAAATACCGTTGAAGCACAGCAATGGCTTATAAAATGTTATGCGGGATCAGCTCCCTCTAAAGCAACCATTTGTCGGTGGTATGCCGATTTCAAACGCGGTCTCATGGACACAAATGTTGGGGAACGCTCAGGTCGTCCAAATGAAGCAGTGACTCAACAAAATATTAACCAAGTCCTCAAAATCGTAATGGAAGATCGGAAGATAAAAGTGCGCGAGATAGCCGAGATAGTGAAGATTTCAGCTGGTAGTGTTTTCACTACATTACATACATTACATAAAAATTTGGCCATGGAAAAGCTTTTTTCCAAGTGGGTGCCGCGTTTGCTTACAACTGATCAAAAGGAACAACGTATCAATGATCGATGAGAGCCATGTTTGGCGCTGATGAATCGTAATAAAAAGGATTTTTTACGTCGGATGGATGAAACGGCAGTCAGCGGAGTGCAGAGCGGCTGGCGAAAGCCGCCTGAAGCGGCCAAAAACTCAGAAATCGGCCGGTAAGGTTATGGCGTCTATATTTTGGGATGCGCGTGGAATACTTTTCATGGACTACCTTGAAAAGGGGCAAAATACAAATAGTGACTATTACATGTGCTTATTGGAGCGATTAAAGTACGAAATTGCGGATAAACGGCCTCAAATGAACAAAAAGAAAGTGATGTTTCACCAGGACAACGCGCCTTGTCACAAGTCTGTGAGAACGATGGCCAAAATTAATGAATTGGGCTTTGAATTGCTTCCTCATCCCCCTTATTAGCCAGACTTGACCCCCAGCGATTACTGGCTGTTTGCAGATCTCAAAAAATGCTTGAAGAAATTTGACTCAAATAGTGAAATTATCACAGCAACGGAGGCTTATTTTGAAGCCAAAGACAAATCGTTCTACACGCATGGGATAGAAAAGTTAGAAAAGCGTTGGAGGGACTGTATCGCTCTTGGAGGAGACTACGTGGATGAATAAAAAATAATTTTATAAAAAACACCTTGGTTTTAGTACTTAGTCTCGGGACTTATTGAACCACGTGTTACAATTAAAATTCAATGCACACACTATGCAGTCTGAATTTGTTGTGATAGCATATTTCCTCTTCAGAACATTATTGAATCCAGCCTTAAATTGATTCATGGGTAAACTGAGATTCTGACAAATTGTGTTGATTCAGGAACCGAATGAATCTCTTGTTATCGTTATATTTGCACTCTCACAATCCCTCGTGCACATAGACCACTGAAATGAAACACGGTACTAAATTCCGGTTCTGTCGCATGTTACGGTATCAACATATAGACACACTGAATGTATATACCTTACACTTGTTTCAATCGATACAAAAGCAAACAATCTCTGCTCTGTGAACCCCTATAGTAACCACCCCCGCTGGCCGGTGGGGGGGTTCCCGAAGGGATATCCGCGCGTAAAAAAAGGAACCCCTATAGTCACTGTTTAAACACATAAAGAGCGTTATGTACTTGGCCCATTATTGAAATATTTACTCTCATTTCTACACAAAAATCCTAAAAGTAATACATCTGTGACTATCAAAATTACAATTTGTAGCTTTACGATAAAGTAATATCACGAGACGTGAAAAGTTGGATATCATTTACTTGGTCAAACAACGCTATTACTTGTGTATGGTTACTCATAAAATTTCCCATCCCATTCATGTTTCAATAATTTACTGAGTTGGAGACGAACCATCACCGCTTTATAGCAATTCAATTGCAGACCTAAACTGAATAGTTTCGTACTCATACCATGACATCGTATTAAGTTACAGTTTCACGTTACCAATGTCAACAAATGAACCAAACGCGAACGCGTTTCAATTTAAGCATGTCATGGTACGGATCATAGCAATTCAGTTTACAAACTTATATTGAATTGCTCCGTTGCAAAAGTCATCATGGTAAGGCCCTTGAACGCCATTTTGTAAGTTGTAGGTTTCAGCAACCACCTCACCTGATTTCTGATTTCAAATTGTACTTATATATTATACGATATTAAGGGAGTGACACCTTCTTGATCTAAGAGCCAGCTATGCTTTTCTAACACAAATAGGTAGGCTTGATCGAAGACATACCATTTTCTCACTTAACACTCATCACCTCGTTAACCCATATATGGGATTCCGACCCTCTGCTCCCCTGAGCTGCTCCCCCAGGGGAGACGATGGGATTTTTTTATCACGACGTCTCCCCTGCGCTGGGGAGACGTTGAACCTTAAAATTATAATGTTACTTTAGTGTTCAAGTACCCCCATCAATAACACGAGTAAATAGGTACATAAATACTTCGTAAAATAAGGAAGTACTTACTGGCCATGTTCAATTCCGGGTCAGGAGGTTTATTGCGCAGTGGAAGTTCGCCCTCCTGGCTACAATGGGGAAGTGAGCAGTCTGCGGTTCACAGAGCAAATTGTTAATAAAATAGGTTTCACTTACCAACTTAGAAGGCGCCCGAAACACAACGCTTTTACCTGTCTGTGTCTGTATTTACGTGTTTATGAAGTGTAGGGGTGTATGATGGTTTGTGTGGACAGATCAGCAGAGCGCGTGGTACAAGTGGAGCCCTTCAAAACAAATATATGATTCGGTCGAACAACTCCCAACCGATTACGGTAATTAATCCAAAATATAACCAATCCAACACTGGCCAAATATGATATTCACGGATTAATTATTCGAACAAAAACTTATTTCAACAAACGTTTTCTCAAGACAATTCTTTCAATAAGTTGACAACAAGTGACAGTCGTAGATCTGTCAACGCAAATTATGTTTTTTTTTTTTTTACTTCGTTGAGGAACGCAACATCTACCCCCTCCGGACGGGCCTTCCCGTCCGCTAATCAATTGGCAATCTTGATAAGGTTGCGACCGCTCTCCTCATCACCGATCCGTCAACCAAAACCTCAGCAAATCGAGGAACCCCATCGGTGCCAGCCACTAGATTGAGAATGCGCCCCCGGCGCCAATACAACGGCATTAGGTTGGCATCCTTAATCAGGACGAGGTCTCCGACCTTGGGAGGATGAGTTTTATCCGTCCACTTGACGCGCTGCTGGAGGATGTGCAAGTACTCCAAGCTCCAACGCTTCCAAAAGCTCTGAGCGAGCTGTTGCACTAACTGGAACCGCGATAGCCGATTTCGGCTCACATCGACAAGGGGGTGCTCCGGCAGGGCGACAAGTGGTTGTCCAATCAAAAAATGGCCCGGGGTTAGGGCCTCCAAATCATTAGGGTCCGAAGAGAGCGGGCACAATGGACGCGAGTTTAGTACGGCCTCAATGCGGCAAAATACCGTAGCTAATTCCTCAAAGGTGAGAACTGTGTCTCCCAATATTCTCCGCCAGAGTCCCTTGGCCGCTTTCACCGCGGCTTCAAAAATACCCCCCCAATAGGGGCAGGCTGGCGGGTCAAACAGCCAAGTGACCCCCTTGCGGGCTAATTTGTTGCCTATGTCAACCTGGTTCTCCGCAAGGAAGGCGTAAACTTCCTTCAAATAGTTACTTGTACCTCTGGAATTGGTACCGCAATCAGATCTAATTAAAGAAGGCAACCCACGGCGAGACACGAATCTATCCAAAGTTGCCACAAAGGCCTCCGTCGAGAGCGAGGTTACTAGCTCCAAGTGTACTGCCTTCGTTGACAGGCAGACAAACACACATAAATAAGCCTTAAGGATTTTACTGTTACGAAGAGTAGACGTCTTCACCAAAAAGGGACCGGCAAAGTCCGTTCCGACGCCTGCAAAAGGCCTTGCCTCATTGACACGATCAGCCGGCAAGTCTCCCATCATGGGCTGCATAGTGGGGGCCTTAGTCCGGTAGCATGGCATGCAACGAAAGACAATGCTGCGGATAGTACGACGGGCCGACAAAATCCAAAAGTCTCGCTGCAGAATGGCCAACAGCGCATTACAACCGGCATGCGATTTCTTAATGTGACGATCAGTCACCAACAACTTGACCAAATGGCCTTCCTTGGGCAACAAAAGGGGGTGACGAGCTCCGTAGGGGAGGCTAGAGTGCCTCAAACGTCATCCAACACGCAAGAAACCCGCATCATCCAAAAAGGGGCTCAGCTTACTGATAGCTCCCGACAACTTAGCCATACCGGACTTCAAGATTTCAATCTCCTTCTCAAAGTGTGCAGCCTGCACAGAGCGGACCCAAAGGAGGAGAGACTCCTGGAGCTCTTAAGGAGAAAGGACCGGCGACAGGCGTTTGTCCCCACGGTTCCTACAATTGTGACGAAAGCGCCTGATCCAAGATGTGACATTCAACAGTTTATCGAGGGAGCTGTACCGATTCAACAAAAGGTCGGGAGCAAACGGCGGGTCCTTCGTCTCAACAGCGAGCACCCTTAGCCCGGGCAAAGGATCCGTCATCAAGACTGGCATTCGAGGCCAAGCATCCTCGGACCGAGTCCCCACCAGAGGGGGTGATCAATCAAGTGAGGGGCCGTGCACCCACGTGAGGCCACGTCGCCGGGGTTCAGGTCTCCAGGGACATGCCTCCAAGTTAAAGGTGTTGCAGAATTTTGTATCTGTGACACTCGGTTCGCCACAAAGACCTCCAAAGTGTGGACGGACGTCTTCAACCAACACAAAACAATTTGACTGTCCGTCCAGGCGTAAGAGGATCGAATGTCCACAGTTTCACCCAAGGTATTAACAACGTGATTCAATAGACGCACAAGAAGAGCTGCCCCTGACAACTCCAATTTGGGAATGGTCAATGCTGTTCGAAGAGGGGCTACCTTGCTCTTGGCCATGACCAGCGAGAGCTTCCCCTGGCCTGTCGCGCTGACAGTGCGCAGATAAACAACGGCTGCGTAACCGTGCGACGACGCGTCACAAAACCCGTGGAGGGTAGCAGTGTAACTCCCAGGGGGGAGGATGGCGCGGGGCAATACGACCTCATTGACCGTAGGGAGTGTGGACATAAAGTGGATCCAATCCTTCAACAGGGTTTCCCGAAGCGGCTCGTCCCAACCAAGTCCCGCGGTCCAGAGGCGCTGGAGAAAGCATTTCGCCCAAAACAGTACCGGACAAATCCAACCATTAGGATCAAAAGTCCTTGCGACAGTAGACAACACAAGTCGTTTAGTCCAAGTGTGGGGCGACTCTAGGTCGACATCGTATGTAAAGATGTCTTGGACAGGTCTGTACTGAACACCGAGGACGGCCATCATGGCGGGGTTGTCAACGTCTTCAAACAAATGCGGGTCCTGTCTATGATCCTCCGGCAAACCTTCCAATAGAGCTGGAGAGTTGGACACCCATTTACGCAACTCGTATCCAGCGGAAGCCAGGATCCCAATCAACTCGTCACGCAATAAAATGGCTTCCCCAACCGTGGGAGCCCCAGTACAGACGTCATCGACGTACAGGTCCGTTTTCAAGATGGCGGACGCCCGAGGGAACTCCAAACGCTCTCGGTCCGCGAGCTCCCAAAGCGAACGAATGGCAACAAAGGGGCTAGAACGAAGGCCGTATGTATTCGTATTGAGCTCGTACACAATCATGGGGTCCTGGGGGTTCTCGCGCCACAGGATTAACAATCTCTTCTCGGCCGTAGGTCTAGATTCACCGAGAGGTGGTCGCACTGCGACAAAGGGCAACCTGGTAACAATCCGACCGGAACGGAGTCGACCCGTGTTGTTCTCATAGAACAATTCGCAATCCTGGTGTTCCGGGTTCAAACGGGCCACCTGAGGGGGCTCCTCAACCTCCCAAAACCTCTGAACGGCGTCAGAGAGAGCGGAGCCGGACACCAATGCACAATCAAGCTCAGGTGGAGGGGGTTCCTTAAATACCGGTCCCATCAATGCAAAGCCAAAGATGGTCGAGACAGCCACCAACCCGGTTGGCTGCAAGACCCTTATACCACCCAAAAATATTCTCCCTAGTACATCGGCACCCAACAACAAATGCGCTGTACTAGGAGAATCAAACCGGGGGTCAGCCAACTTCATACCCAACGTCAACCGAACAATATCTGAAGACAACTGTGTCCGGGGATGTCTTCCCAGAATGTTCTTCATAACAATGGCCGAGGTACCAATTTTAGGGCCCAACGAATGCAAAGGAGTGAGCCCAAACCGAGCCTGTCCCTCAACAGTGGTGACAGCTGCGTTGCCCACTCCTCTAATCGTGTCTGAATAGCCACGTACATCAAAGCCTACCTGTCCCACTAACCAAGACGACAAAATGCAGCCCTGGGAACCCGTGTCCAAAATGGCACGGACCACAACAGAGGCCCCCGCTGGTCCCCAGACCCTGACCGATGCCGTAGGCAACAAAACCGTGTCAATCTGGGGGGCTGCAGTAGTGGGGCAGGCGCCGACTTCCTAATGTCTGGGCGGTGACCGATCGCCGCACCCAGACTGTAGTCTTTCGCGATGAGGATAGGGTTCAAACCCCTCGTCCGCGCGATGTCCCGAGCCGCGTGCCATCGCTGGAGGGGCGTATCCCACCGGATGCTTGAATGGCGGGGGGCGCGACTCCAATCGGGGACGCTCCGCCAACGGAGGGGAGGGCAGTCGGTGCTGGTCCGGCCACTGCCGGCAAGCGGCCGTTGCGTATTCGTCTCCATGTGAGGGAGCCCTACGGCGCTCATGCGGCTCTCGTGACACGGGGTGTGGCGAGCGGCGTTCAAACCTGCGGATCTCGCCTCGGTTCTGCACTGGCGAGCGGACCCCGTGACCGTCTCCCCCCGTACGCGAACCCCCCACAGAGGCTGGACTGCCAACGCGGTTCGCGTTCACGCATAAAATGTCCAAATGTGGTCCCCCACAAACTCTGCAAGGACGGGGGTTGGGGCATTCCCGTTGGAAATGTGCCCCCAAACATGAGTAGCACAGTCGGCGTGCACTGGCAATGCGGCGGCGGGCACTCACGTGCTCTCCCAAAAAGGCCGCGCAAGTTGCTATGCCATGCCCCGTCGCCTTACAATAAAAGCAGTCAGGACGAATCTGGGTGCCGGCAAAACGGGGGGCGGGGCGACTCTCAACAGGCCCACGAACCCTAGGCAGTCCCTGGCCTCTGGGCCGAGGAGACGGTGGGCGAGACCCCATGGCAATACTGGAGTTGTCTAGAAACCGGCATTCGTCCTCCAAGAACTTGACGAGGTCCTCAAAAAGGTGGATATGGGTGGCACTATCCCCACCATATTTTTGCTCAAAACGGGACTTCAAGTCCACGGGCAGCCGTTGCAGCACTATATGCACCAAGATGTACGACCAATGGTCGACTGGCAACTCCAGTCGCCTCAAAGCATTGGTCGCTGCCAACAACGGGTTCAAAAGGTCAGTACGCAAGGCTGACACTCTGGTAATAAAGGGCAACCCCAAAATATGGCTAATGTGAGCGTCAGCCAAACACCGTTTATTGTGGTACCGCCGGGAGAGCAGCTCCAGAGCAGTAGGGTAAGCCGCATCCGTTACCGGTAAGTGCTGCACCAAGGCTCGGGCCTCTCCCTTGAGGACGGACATCAAGTAGGCCAACTTTTGGGCGGGTCCAAGGTCCGAGCGCGAGTCCACCAGACTCACAAATAAATTTTGAAAGCCCAGCCAGTGGTCCATCCGACCATCAAAATGTGGCAGTTCAAGCGTGGGCAGCTTGCTCAAAAGTCCAGGGCAAGCGACAGAGGTCTCCGGCTTGACCTGGACAGACTCCCGGCTCTTCAATATTTCCCTAGCACGTAGGGAAATCGTGTCTGCCAACGCCAGGATCTGGTCGTAGTCACCAACAACCTTGTCCCGCGCTGCCTGACTCAGCTGATCCAACCCGAGGTCCTCAGCCAGGTGGCTAAAGCGGGTGAACAGGGCATCTACAGCTCCAAGCCTGTTCTCCATACCGCCGAACCTGGTAAGAGTGGTCTCTGCCAGCTCTGGTCGAGTAGTAGTGGCCGCCGCCGAAGTGAACCACCTCACTTGTGTGGTTATACCGGCTATGGCCTCCTTCGCTGCACTTAAATGAGACATTCCAATGACCAAACTTCAACAAATTAGATAAAGAGATTACCCAATGAAAGAAATTATTTAAACAATGTTAGTTCAATTTAATGGCAAAAAACTTAAGTTCAAGTTTATTTTATCCAACAATGATGCAAAACACCAATACAAATATAATTCAATATAGCTTACAAATAAGCATTCAATTATAGAATGTTATGTGTGTACAACATGACAGGCCACCATCAACTGATTAAATCAAATGCCTTAACAAGAGATTGCCAATTAATTAGTCATAATGGTTCCCCAGCAATGACTCCAAATCAGCACACCAAACTGATATTAACTTGTTTGAACAACTAATAAACTATTGAAATATTGTCAATTTACCTAACACCTGTTATTGTATAGCGTTTATAAATGTAAAATATTGTTTTATATCTGCTACACTGACCGTAGATACTAATATTTATTTTAAGGTTATGAGACCCGAGACTGCGGTTTTAGTCGGTTCGAATCCAACACAACCACGCTCTGCTACCAAAATGTTCAATTCCGGGCCAGGAGGTTTATTGCGCAGTGGAAGTTCGCCCTCCTGGCTACAATGGGGAAGTGAGCAGTCTGCGGTTCACAGAGCAAATTGTTAATAAAATAGGTTTCACTTACCAACTTAGAAGGCGCCCGAAACACAACGCTTTTACCTGTCTGTGTCTGTATTTACGTGTTTATGAAGTGTAGGGGTGTATGATGGTTTGTGTGGACAGATCAGCAGAGCGCGTGGTACAAGTGGAGCCCTTCAAAACAAATATATGATTCGGTCGAACAACTCCCAACCGATTACGGTAATTAATCCAAAATATAACCAATCCAACACTGGCCAAATATGATATTCACGGATTAATTATTCGAACAAAAACTTATTTCAACAAACGTTTTCTCAAGACAATTCTTTCAACAAGTTGACAACAAGTGACAGTTGTAGATCTGTCAACGCAAATTATGTTTTTTTTTTTTTTTACTTCGTTTAGGAACGCAACAGGCCACTTGAATATTCTTCTTGTCTTGTTTCTTGTCAAAGGAATTATGTTATCAAATTAGTTCATTTTCATTTGTATATGTACGGTACATTAGAAAGTTAAAAATGCAGGAAAATTTGACTTTCATAAGGATAGAAAGAAAGAAAGAAAGAAAGAAAATATTTTTATTCAACCCAGCTTACTTAAACAAAAATATACACAGCTTAACAACCAGAATAAATTACAACAATTGTGCATCTATATGGCTAGGTAGAATAAAGGCCGCCTCTCAGCTTAAATGCTGTCCGCGTTGTACGGGGGACGAGTATTGTTGCATGAAGGTTATCAATATTCAAAACATAAAATGTACCAGAATGGTGCACAACGTTGGGTTTGTTGCAATAAAAAAAAATACAATTGTTCGGGAGCTGCTACCATCCAGGTAAATAACTATTACTATGCATTTTTTAATATTGTGTACCTTTTTTTTTTTTTTTTTTATCGTGCGGAAATCCCTTCGGATACCCCCCCGCGTGCCAGCGGGGGCGGTTATGTCGGGCTTGAACCGACTAAAACCGCACGCCGTCTCGGGTCTACAGACGCCAGGGTGTAAGGTTGCCCATAGAGCATATCCCTCGCACCCCGACTGACCCTGGGCCATCTCCGGTTTCGAGATGGCCCCCTCGGGTTTGGGAACCACGGTGTCCCCGTCTTGCCCCGGTTTGGGAGAGGGGCGCTAGTCGCCCCACCGTCCCGGCCTGCTTCTGCTGGGGTGACAGGTGGCCTCACCCGCCACCCCCAGCCTGCGCTCATGGAGGACGGAGGTCGTTAAGCGACCTCCGGCACCTGAGTCGCCTGCGACGCGCGGCGAGCAAGTTGCGGGCTCGGCGGACCGGGAGAGTTCTAAGTCTCTCCCGGGCGCACTCCACCACCTCCTTCGCGGCGGCGGCCCACGCGCTCGCGCTCCGCACCATTGCCGCAATCATGCTGCCGAGCGAGAGGACTCCCACCCCGATGGCTGCCACGAGGTCACGCCTCGGCACCTCCCACGCCGGGCAGTCCGCCAGCGTGTGCAGCCCTGAGTCCTCGCTCGCGTCGCAGTGATGACACTCAGGCGTTGGCTCCTTCCTGATCCGATGCAGGTGGTCCCCGAAGCACCCCTTCCCGGAGATCACCTGCGTCAGTCGGTACGAGAGGCTTCCGTGTCGCCTCTCCAGCCAATCCTCCATGATGGGCCTTACCGCCGCTATTGCGGCGTGCCCTGCACTTGGTCGCCCAAGTCGTTCCTTCCACTCCACCACGATGGCCTGGCGGAGCTGGGACTGCACGGCCTCGATGTCTCGAGGCTCGGGGTTCCATCCCTGCTCCCGCGCCTCCTTTCGCCACTGGTAAAGTTGCGAAAGGGCTCTCGCTTCCAGGTCCCATGGCGGAGTTCCGGCAAGGAGATTCGCCGCCTCGAAGGAGATCGTGCGGTACCCTCGGATGACCCTGATGGCCAGAACTCGCTGCGGAGCGCGCAGCATCTGCACAGTTCTGGTCCTCAGGGCCTCCGCCCATATTGGGCACCCATACAGGGCCATGGACCGCACGATCCCCGCGTAGAGTCTCCTGTAGGAGTCATCGGGCCCCCTCATGTTGGGCAACAGCCGAGCCAGAGCAAGAGCTGTGCCCTTCAATTTGGGGGCCAGACTTCGGATGTGCTGTCCGAAGTCCCATCGGCCGTCGAGCACGAGCCCCAAATATTTCATTTGGGGCTTGATGCCGATGCGATTTCCTCCCACGATGAGACTGGATCCCTCGGGTGGCTTGCTCCGAGGCCCATGGAAGAACAGGGCCTCGGTTTCATGCAGGGCCGGCGGCACCACCTACGAGCACACCGCGAAGCACCCAGTCGTATCCGATGTTCCACAGGAGCGGCCCCAGGACCGATCCCTGTGGAACACCGCACGACATTTCACGCCGACCGAGACCGGTCACGGTTGGGTAGATGACGGCTCTCTCCGTCAAATACGCCCCGACTATGCGGCGGAGGTAGAGAGGCACTTCGTGATACACGAGCGCCTCCCTAATGCAACTCCAGGGCAAGGTGTTGAACGCGTTTGCGATGTCCAGGGACACCGCCAACATCACCTCACCCCGGGCTACTGCATCCTCCGCCAGAGCCTTCACGCGCATGATGGCATCCACGGTAGAGCGCCTCTGGCGGAAGCCATATTGGCCATCCGCCAGGTCCGGCCCCACTCTTGAGAGGTGCTCGACGAGGCGCTTCGCAATTACTCTTTCAAAGAGCTTGCACACCTCGTCGAGCAACACTATGGGCCGGTAGGCGGACGGCGAGTTCGCCGGGCGCCCCTCCTTTCGGATGAGGACCAGTTTCCCCGTCTTCCACAATTTCGGAAACTGGCCCCGCTCCAAACATGCGCTGAGAAGCCCTCTCAGTCGGGGCTCGAGAGCGTCGTCGACTAGAGCTAGGACCCACTCTCGGCCTGGAATGCCGTCGGGTCCCGGGGCGGTGTGTTTGGCTCTTAGCCTTCTCACCGCCAGCTCCAGTAAATATTGTGTACCTATATGTTAAGTACATGAGCACTTGCATTATAAGTACTGTGCGTTTGATATTATTTTTGTGTCCGCGCCCGCGAGCAAACGCTCACAACTATTGAGTACCTTTTTTTTTTTGCGGAATTCCCTTCGGATACCCCCCCGCCGGCCAGCTTATATATATATATATATGTCGGGCTTGCACCGACTAAAACCGCACGCCAGTAAGGTTACCCATAGAGCATATCCCTCGCACCCCGACTGACCCTGGGCCATCTCACCACTAACAGCATCGCTCATCCTGTCTCCTCTGAAAGCAGAGGAGTACGGAGAGCGATGTGTTCCCACCACGTTGGGTATTGGCCGACGATCAATGCCAACCCTATGAAGGGGACACCATTGACCGCCGCCCAGGGTGTACCGGCCGCTCCGATTCCGTTCCCCCCGGACTGCAGCGGGGTCGGAATCGGAGCGACACTCGAGGAGGTTACCCAACACACACCCCAACTATTGAGTACCTATACTTACTAGCGCGTTGATGATGTTATATGTCGTATAAATCTTGATCGATCCTGGCCATTAGGTAGTTTGTGTTACATCCCGAGTATAGTGTCTTTACATAGCTATAAATCTTTTACTTACTATTGGACGGTGACTGCCACCTGACAGAATTTTTTGGGTTTCTAGGAAGGCACTATAACAAAACTTACAAATCATGATACTCAAGGAATCATAAAATGTATACCAAACCATGCCAAGAATGATGTATCAAAAACAATTGATGAGATCAAAATTGTTGCTGCAACAACTTCTGCAGATGTACCAGTTGAACAAGTTTAAAAAAAAAAGACTAATCCGTTATACGACCAAGGTCTACATATGGTTACAAAGATACCATCTTACAATAATATAAAAAACGCAATTTATGCATGACGTAAATCTGAACTTAATGTTAAAAAATTAATATATAAAAATTTGGAAGAAGTTGAAATACCTTCGAATTTCAAGTCATTCGTTTTAGCTGAATATGAGACGTTAGAAAAAGATAGAAAGATTATAATATTTATATCTGAAGAAGGTAAAAGGCAATTAGGTGTTCTGAAAGAATTTTTTGCCGATGCTACATTCAAAAGTACACCACGACCATTTTCGCAATTATTTAGCCTACACGGTGATCTGGGTAGTACAGCCGAATTGACAAATATCGTACCGTTATTATATGCTCTCATGAGAGACAAAACAGAAGAGTCATACTTTAAGTTATACGACATTATTAAAACGTTAATTCCCAATTGGCATCCTGAAATCTTTCATGCAGATTTTGAAAAGGCTTTAACAAATCCTTTGTCAAAATTATTCCCAAATATTGCTATTAAACGTTGCTATTACCATTTCATAAATTGCTTATGGAGAAAAGCAAAAGAAAGCAATCTAACAACTAAACTTTGTAGACGCATTGTTAGCTTATGTGCAGCACTACCACTGTTGCCAGAAGACAACATTTTAGAAGGTGGGATTGCATAAAATCACAATGCTTAGAAATAAATCAAGAAAAATTACAAAAATTTATGAAATACATGGAAAGAACGTGGTTGAGGAAAAAGGAGATCATTAATGAGTGGTGCATTTACAACTCACGCCACCGCACCAATAATTTTGCTGAAGGCTGGCATGCAAAGTTAAATAAACAAATAAACAAGAACTACACAACCTTGATAAAATTATTAACTGTGCTAAAAAAAGATGTTGATGACAATAAAAAAAAAATTATTAGTTTTGAGAATGGCACTTGTACAAACAAACGAAGAACAATACAATCAGAGAGAGATCATTTTATATTAAGTTCGCAAATGCAATTAGTTCACGGAGAAATAAACGTGGGACACTTTTTGGAAAAAGTGCGTTAAAAGAACATTGGGACCTTTTCTATAGAAAAAATTAATGTATTTGTAATGCAAAACTAAAAATAAATGATAAAACAACAACCTCTTTTTCTCATCTTTCCCATATGATAGAAAGAAAAAAAAACTCAGCGTTAACGTAGTTATAATACTTAAATAGTTTAAATAGATTTTGTTTTGTCTGCCATTTTTCGAAAAGCGGGTCAGAAAGGTCCCAATGTTCTTTAAAAAGTAGTATACCCCTCCGCCACGCCGTCGGCCATAGCCTAAGCCAGAAGCAAGAAGGAACCTATTAGCTATTGTCCAGGGTGCACCAGCTCCCTTGCTTCCGTTCCCCAGGACGTAAATCCAAAGGGACAGGAAACCGGACAGCGAATGTGATAACTCGACTGGGGGAGCAAGATGGTGATGGTAAAGCTCAACCCCCGCTCCCCAGGTAATATGAGCACGTAATTAAAGGACTTTAAATAACTTTATGGTTACAAAATAAACGTCTATTCTTTTAGCATAATTACTTTCCACCGTTTTTCTTGTATATTTCTTTTTATTAGTGTAAATACTGAACATCTAAAAAAACGTAATTACTTAAAAACGTAAGTACTTTAAATGATAAAAACGGAAACATGATAAATACTCGATAAAACGTTCAGTCGAAGTTGCGTTTGGCGATAAACGGTTCATTCGAAATAGCAATATTCGATCAAACGTTCTGTCGACTTTCCATTCATCGAACATATAACTCTCGAAGTAAAATTACGGACCTTGTGCGTAATACCATGACGTGCTGTGTGCTGGATTGATAGCAGCGTAGTGACTCTGTTATCCAGTGAATTTGGCGTGGAACCTATGCGAACTGCAAAGAGATTTTCAGCTGCCTAAAAATAAAGAGTAAATGTACTGCAACCCAACATTGTATTCCAATATAATCGTTTTATGGGAGGTGTTGATAGGTTGGATACAAATGTTGGAACCTATCGTATAGCAATTGAGGACAAAAAGTGGTATATGCCTATACTCTTCTCGTTGTATGTTCCCACCAATAATGCTACCCTTCTGGCTCGAAATTATTCCAGCGATGTATAAGCAGCATCCGGGACCTAACAAATGGGTTTCGACGAACGTACCTGCTACACTACGAAAGCATAATGCCGAGCACATGACCAGCCGGGCACCAAGCACCAAGTAGACTGCGATGTGCCTACTGTAAAAATCACATACAAAAATGTAACGTAAATTTAAATTCAAAATCTTTTACTGCCTTGCATTCTTGATTTCATTCATTTTATAATAAATAAATATATAATAACATTGCTGTTTTATTTACTTACGTCAAATGAAGCATATTTGCCCGTTGTTTCGTTTTCGAACACCTCTAAAATACCTACTTAACGAAAATATTTTTAAGAAAACGTTCTCAGTATTGTTATGGGGACTAATCACGAGTAACATTACTGAAAATAACTAAAATCGGAGTCTAAAATAGTTCTGGGCATATATGGGTTAAGTAGCAGTATGCTGGTTATACAGTACAGTTATCTGTATAATATATAAAATTGGTTAGACTGCATGCGATTTTTTCTCCGTTCATTCACTTTTTCCAATTCTATATTATCCTTCTGCTGCAGAGGGTTAGTAACGCGATCCATCAACTTCAACATCAACTTGTAATAAGTTACGCTTATTTTAGGTTTAAATGGCGCTGTATCCTAGAATATTAATTTATTACTAAGTAGCTGTCCTTCCCCGGGTTCGCCCGTGGCGTATTTCAAACCTCCGTTGCATCACTTTAATCTATATATGCCTGTAATTTATTTGTTTTCATATAATGTATCGGAATCTGCCAGATTTGTTGACATTTATGATTACTGCTCTACTCCCTTGGATAGTACTGTTATACCCGGGGAGTGGGCGTCACGAGTGTTTAGGGCGATGAAATCACAAGACTTGATTTGTAGAGAAAAATATTATTTATTTTCACCACACGCACTTTTATTTATATTAACAAGGGATTTACGCGGGGTTGTTTAACTTTATTTATTTTTAAACTGATACAATAGTTTTATTTAATCTCTGACGCATGATGGCCAGGTAACTAACTGTAGTGCTCGAACCAGGTCGGACGCTACAGTACCGTGATGATATATAAGCATGACATTCATAAATAATGTGGCTTTCTATTGGTAAAAGAATATTCAAAATCGGTTCAGTAGATCCCCTACAAACTCACAATATCACAAACTTTACTTCTATAATATATATAACGGAGTACTAGGTCCTAAGGGATTTTCCCTATCCGGGTTACTCATGACAAACAACTCAACTTTTAATACAAAATCACTTTTATTCAAGTTTTACAATTAGTTATCAAACTATACTTAATTTTAACTCTAGGTATCTTTATCTAGTTATCTCAGTACAATACAATGAATATCACCACAGAATATCACAGTCTCAGTGCTACAAAGTACAATACAGTAGGTATATACTCACAGGATTACTCTCCCCGTCCGAGGTTCGAAGTGCAGTGCTAGTCGCCTGCACTGTTTTTAGTTCCTAAGCGCGTAGTTCGAACGCTTACAATCCTTACATTTATAACTTTACAAAAACACTTTCAATCCGAACGAATTAAATGTAAGAATGCTTTCTTAAATTAAATAAAGAATATTCTAAAATTAAGTTTTACTCCAAGATGATTAATTAAAGTTAATGTAATTAAAAGGACATGGTAAAATAATCATCTCGTTGCCTGAATTGTCGCGTGCCATCAGCGCCACAGTTCAAGCAACGTTTTCTCATGTTACAACATCATAAACTTTTATTATAGAAATGTAATGCTTATTCCATAAATTGAGTTTCTATTTTAACAAGTATTTTAATTATAAAAGTACAAACAAAACATTCCCTTTTAAATTAAACGATGTAACCATCAAAGAGATGTTTACGAAGCATGTTTACATAGCATGTTTACCAAGCATGTTAAACAAAATAAGTTAACAATTATTATAAACTGAATCAATTATTTTTGAATGATTGACCTATAAAAACTATGTCTAGGATCAAAATTCTTAAAATTAACAATTAAAACTGACTTATGTTACGGATATTAACGGTCTTCCGTCGACATATATATTATAGAAGTAAAGTAAAAAAGAAATATATAATATATTTAAGCATACATACATACATTTAGTCACGCCTTTTTCCCATAGGGGTAGGCAGGGACAACATCTTTCCACTTGCTACGATCTTGGCATATGCCTTTCGCTTCTTCCATTTTCATAATTGGTTTCATACATACCCGGTTACGGGTACCTCTGACCTGGCCCTTCTTCAAAACGTTATCGATCTGATTGGCATATGTACGCCTAGGTCAACCTTTACCGGGTTTTCTAGTAGCCCTCGCCTCCTAAATCTGTTTCGTTAATCTCCTTTCATCCATCCTCGCTACATGACCGAACCATCTAAGCATCCCTTTCTCTATCTTAGTCACTACATCTTCTGCCATACCACAACGTTCCCTTATCACGCTGTTCCTCACTCGGTCCATCAGGGTCACTTCACCTATACTTCTCAGACTTCTCATTTCAACAGCATTCAGCTTACTCTCGTGTTCCTTCTGCCACACCCAACATTCACTACCATACATAAGTGTGGGGACGAGTACTCCTCTATGAACAGCCAGTCGTGCCTCTTTAGATACTTTCTGGCTGCTCATAAAATTATGCAGGGCCCCATTCACTTGATTACCAGCCAAAACTCTTCGCTCAATATCACAGTCATACTTTCCATCCCTCGTAAACTTTGAACCCAAGTATACAAACTCTTTCACTTGTTCTACTGTTTCTCCTTCAATCAGAATTCTACAATTTGTCATGTTTTCTTCTCTTTCAAAAATCATCACTTTCGTCTTACATTTATTTTCATTCCTTTGTTTGTTAAGGCCCCATGCATAATATTAACCATCGCCTGCAACTCCTGTTCCGATGATGCCAATATTACTTGATCATCAGCGTACAGGAGGCATTTGACGGTCAAGTCATTCATTCTTAATCCATACTCTACTCTCTTTCAGTTCTTTGAAGCAATCGTCTATAAATAAGTTAAACAGTCCCGGCGATGCCACACATCCTAGTCTAACACCTTTTTTGATGTTAAACCAGTCTGTGCAAGCTCCGTTTATCCTAACACAAGCACTGCACTGGAACCCTCATATAGAGATCTCAGTGCTCGTATCAAGCTGCTGCTTACCCCATTCATCTACGAAAGCGCAATAGACTTTTTGGTTGTGAGCCAAAAATTTCTCGGCTATACTTCGTAGGAAAAAAGACCTGATCCATGCATCCCCTTTCTTTCCTAAATCCCGCTTGTACATCCCACAACTTTTCATCAGTTTCATTCATCAAGATTTTTGCATACGTTTGCCAACGATGCTTAGTAAGCTAATGCCTCGGTAATTCTTACAGTCTTACTGTGACCCTTTTCCTTTGTACAGCGGTACGATGACGGCTTTGCACCTGTCTCCTGGTACACAGCCGCTCCTCCAGCAAAGGTTAAAAAGGAGGTACAGCTGACTACCTACCACGCCTTGTCCAGCTCTCAGCATCTCAACCGTAATCCTGTCACACCCTGCAGCCTTGCCCAATTTCATGCTGTTCAACGCTTCCATAATCTCTTTCATACTGATATCGCTTTCATCACCTACTTCTCTCAAGTCCATGGGAAGAAATTGTGCCGGCACATCTTCTTTCTCAAATAGGCTTTCAAAATATTCCTTCTATCTCTTTAGCATGCATTCTTCTCCTCTCACAAATCTTCCGTCCTGGTTTCTGACTTTGTCCAGTTGTGAAGTCATATTTGCACCTCTGGATGTTCTTATTGCCTTCCAGAAGAACTTTCTGTTCTGCTGGAAGTATAGATATATAGCATAGATATTTCATAATATATAAGGTGTCACAAAATTAGGTCTCTGAATTTGGTGAGATGACTTGGTATCGACAAAATATGTATTTGAAACAAAAGAAAATCGGGTAAAATAAAAATATCAAAATAACAAAATAAAAAAATAAAAAAAATAAAAATGAAAAAAAAAACACCTTGGGCTCTCTCAAAAGCACAAGGAGCTCTTGCACCCGCAGAAAGTGGTAGGCGTGCAGTCCTTCTTCGCGCAGTATTCTCCAAGCGGATGTATGGGAAATACCTAAATCGCGACCAGCGTCACGTGTGATCGTCGCGTCACGTGACGCTGGTCGCTAGTGGTGTTTTAATTTTTTTTCATTTTTTTTAAATTATTTTTTATTTTACCCGATATTTTTTTTGTTTCAAATACATTTTTTGTCGATACCAAGTCATCTCACCAAATTCAGAGACCTAATTTTGTGACACCTTATATTTGTGAGTCAAGAAATACGACCGATATACATTATCAGCCTTGGAGTATGGACATAGGTTCCACCAACATCTTCGGGGCCCAAGCTAACCTCACCTGCTACCCGGTACACCTACTGATTGATGGACAAGACGGAAGACTGTTGCAGACGTTCATCACGGGGTTGGAGCGCAAAAGCTAAAATAATTTTAAGAAAAAAAAGAGCAGTATTGGTGCTCGGATGAAGAAGAAAATTCTATCCTACTTCCTACTAATTAATTATAAATGTGAAAGATCGTGCAGATGTTTGTTACTCAATCAAACAAATATCCGAACATTCATGATATTAGTAGGAATACAAACAAGTAAACATTTAACACATCTACCCCAGAAGGTGAGCTTCAGTTAAGATTGTTGACTTCAACAATTACAAAAAATTTGTCACACCCTTGTTAATTACACCGGACACACCTCTCAATCACCACGTTACATGCGTTAATTGACGTGCCATCTGATTCTGGTGGACACTGACAAAAATGTGATCACTTATTTTGTTATCTGGGGTATTATATTATAATTTGAATTCATAGAGCCAATATATTTATCTAGAGCAGAGCCCCGAACCGCTAATGATTTATATATGTATTTTGATCCTGTATCAAGTTGATAGAATAGCCGCTTTTTCTTCCTTCCACTTGACCGCTCTGTTGCAAAATAGCCACTTATGTTTACTATGTAGATAATAATAACGTAAGTAAATTAGCTACTATACTAAACATTACACCCCGGCGGCGTGCGAAGACGCAAGACGGCGTGCGATTTTGTCGGTTCGAATCCGAAATAACAACCCCGCTGGTCGGCGGGAGGGTATCCGGGGGGATCTCTGCACGAAAAAAGTACTTCAATTAGAATTGATGTACCACTCTTGGAATGTTCTGTGTATGATATGGAATAGGTTGTTCGAATCTTTGATAACCTTTATAAATCAAACATATTACGCAAATAAATAAAAATAAGTGATATTCTAAACAATAACAATAATATTTCCATCGTGAGTTTGATCCATCCATATAGAGTTTGTTTCCAGATGTTAAACGGAATAAAAATAGAAAGTTTAAAATATCTGTTAGAATCATAAAGTTAACATAATTTTTTAATCGTGTGTCAAGTGTTCTAAGAGAATTCGTATTAGACGGTAATAAAGATTCAGCACAGCATATCTGCCACCTACAAAATATGTGCCAAAGTTTACAGCCGAGTAGATTTCCTAGCGTTATGAAATTTGGCGCACAGATCGTGTATATGTAGGTTGACAAAAAATTAAGAAATTTAAGAAATCGGTCAAGCGTGAGTTGGCTCAATCTAAGATCGAATTTTCAATAAAAATATTTATGAACCAGTGATACAATGAGAATACGAAGGAAGAGGACGGGAGGGTATAAAATGTGTCATAAGAAATTTAGGAAATCGGTCAAACGTGAGTTGGCTCAATCTAATATTGAATTTTTAATAAAAATATTTATTAACCAGTGATACAATGAGAATACGAAGAGGAGGAGAGGAGAGGGAGAGGGGGTATAAAATATATCATAAGAAATTTAAGAAATCGGTCAAACGTGAGTTGGCTTAATCGAATATCGAATTTTTAATAAAAATATACCAGTGATACAATGAGAATACGATGAGGAGGGGGGGGATGAGAGAGGAAGGGGTATAAAATATGGCACAAAAAGAAAAAAATAGGTACGATTTCTTGAAAAATAGTATTGAAATCCCACAAAAACATACCTTTTTCTTGTGCGGAAATCCCTTCGGATACCCGCCGGCCAGCGGGGGTGGTTATGTCGGGCTTAAACCGACTAAAACCGCACGCCGTCTCGGGTCTACAGACGCCGGGGTGTAAGGTTACCCATAGAGCATTTCCCTCGCACTCCGACTGACCCTGGGCCATTCGCAGTGTCCCCTCTGATAACAGCAGAGGGGTACCTGGAGCAACCACCCCCGCGGGCCTTGCAGGCCCGCCATACCCCGACCCCCTCGTGCAATGGGGTCATCTGGCCCTGAAAAGGGCCGATTGGTCAGACTCTTGGCCGTTGACGTTGACGCCAGCTACTCCTGAGGAGCAATCAATGATGCGTCATCGCCCCCGTTGCCCAGGGTGCACCAAACTTGGAGGTGATCCAACCAGTCGCACCCCACCAAAAACATACCTGTTAAAAAAGGGGCCAAGTTCCTATCGGTTAATTGTTCGCCTAAAAAAGGGTTGAAATCCAATCCAATGCCAAGTTTAGATGCACTTTAAAATCCGAAAATTCAGAAGGCCGAAATTCACTTTACCATACACCCAACTTAAAATATGGTATAGTTGTGAAAATACGTAGGTACTAGGTTAAAAATATCTAAAATTATAATACTTTTAAATTTGAACTTGGCAGGTTGCGGTGGTTTTATGTCAAATTAAAATAAATTCGTAAAAAATTTCAAATGGCCTTCAGCTATATATTACTTGCGAATATGAACTGTATTAGCTGTAAGTTATCCAAATGAAATTAAATAAAAAATAAACATCTTCGAAGCCTAAGTTCACCTCACTTGCTAGCTGATACACCTACTAACGAAGGGACGTAAGCGCAGGTTTTTTTACTGGTAACCGAAATAGTATTCACGTTTACCCCCTTTTTTTTCGTGCGGAAACCCCTCGGATACCCCCCCGCCGGCCAGCGGGGGCGGTTATGTCGGGCTTGAACCGACAAAAACCGCACACCGTCTCGGGTCTACAGACGTCGGGGTCTAGGTTGCACATAGAGCATATCCCTCGCAACCCGACTGACCCTGGGCCATCTCCGGTTTCGAGATGGCCCCCTCGGGTTTGGGAACCACGGTGTCCCCGTCTCAACCACGGTGTCCCCGTCTTCACGTTTACCCCTCCAGCTAAGCTAAATTGCTTCTGTGAGGAGTGCATTAACGTTGGTAGTGTAATGGCGAGAGTTCGAACCCGAGACCTCTCGATCGTATATCGATCGTGGCTAACTCCACAACCACTAAGCTACCGACAATTTATTGGCTGGGATTTAGGGGCAGACAGAAATAGGGTTGGCGAAAGGTTGGCTGTTAATAGGAGCCGATATACTCACTAGGAGCCCATACACTCAAAGGATATAATGTAAAGCGTCTTAAAGGACTTCTTCAAGACGGATGCTGTAGATCATGAAAAATAAGTCTTTGAAAGACACTTTTCACTTTTCCATGGTCAGCTATCAAATAGTAACTGGAATCCATTGCTGGAATCAGAATTCTTAGATGTGTTCATCACTGCAACCCTAAAACTGTTCTAATTTGTTCCAATACACACACATTATTTTAGACACTCAAAGATTTGCTAGCAAGCTTGAAGCAAAAAAGTAGGGTAGACCGGGGTCGATTGAAACATTTTGGACGAAATAGCTCACTAAAGCCACAAATTGAGCTCAGCGTATTTAAAAATGTGGTTTTTATGAAGTTTAGTTATCTACCGATTAAATGATTGAGGTTTAGGCGGTAAAATATGATTTTAAAAGGTCATCCCATGTGGTTTAAAAAATATGGGATATTGTTTCAACTGACCCCGTTCCCGGGGCGATTGAAACAGTGAACGGGGTCCATTGTAACATTAAGAAATAAAACCAATTATGTTGCAATTACATATCTATATATTTAAAATCACAGTCATTAAGATCTTACATTAAAGTCAGTCTCATTTTGAAACTTAAACGACGAATAATACTAAAAACTTAAATCTTTCACATAACAACATTTGCCCTGCCGTGACAAACATATAATCGTCAATAAATCAAATAGGTATTTTCAACAATGACATTATAGTTATTCAACATAAAATAAAATAAAGTTAAGAAAATAGGTTCTTTGTGAAGAAAAAAAATTGCAAAAGTACCAAATTTCAATCCGATTCGCAATTATGGCACAAATACATTAAATCACCAGCTGTACAAGCTTCGTGGGCCCACATTCTACAGCCCGAACACTGTACCCAATCATCTCCCGGTCTGCTAGTGCCATAACTCTCCATACAGACCAAACAATAATAATCTTCATCGTCATCTGACGATACTGTTGTCTTTTTGGTCATGGCTTTATTTATATTTTTACATTTCAAATCTTTTTTATTTAAATTTCGTTTAGTTTCTTTTACTTTCTTTTTTCGTTCTCTTTCCTCAGTTTCTCTTCTTATTAAGTCTTTTTCCGGAGTGTCTGTGTATATTGTCGATTTTCTTTTTTTTCTTCCCTTGTTTGTTGTCATTCTAGGTGGTGCCTTAGGGTAAGGTTTAACAGATTCTGGTGAAAAAATTACAGTGCTTATCGATGGTTTTGGCGAAACTGTTCCATGATTTGCAATATCTTCATTTTCACATTCTGTGGAATTTAATGGAAGATGCGCAATGAGTTCATCTTGCAAGATAGAGGGACTGACTGCTGGTGTAGGGTGGTCGTCTTCAGACGTAGGATTAATTCCAACAGCAGAAGCATTTAGGTTAGCATCGCTTCCCACGTTTGTTTCATTTGGATTAGGCCGGTCCGTTACGAAAGAAGGTGCAAAATCAATGTCACTGAATAAATTGCGGTTGAATGGACAAATGCCGGTTTTTCTAAATCCAGCCTGAATATTGGCCGGAGTGAGAGCTAATGGCATAGCATTAGCCACAATATTTGGTATATTATAAATACTCATTGTTTTACCAGGGTTGTTTCGCATCCAAGAGTCACACTGGGTGTTTATAGCTTTTTTAAACGGTCCATACACTGATCGATCTAGGGGTTGCAACTTATGCGAACAGTGCGGTGGAAAAGACAGTAATACGATTCCGTTCCCTTTGCAGAAATCCAAAACATCAATGTGAATATGAGATGCATGATTGTCAAGCACAAGTAATACTTTGTGATCAGTTGAGCAGTTTGTGTGTTTTTGAAAATGTGTTAAAAATAATAAAAAGCCGTCATTTTCCATCCAGCCCGAAGGATTTGCTGTTCCCACTGCACCCAATGGTCCATCCCTTATGAAATGATCCTGATATCGAACACGGGGGAAAACAAATAGAGGTGGAACAACGTTCCCCAAGGCATTTGCAGCGAAAGCCACTGTTACAAGGGTGCCTCGTTCCGCTGAAGTTACAGATCCTACCTGGCGCGTGCCGCGTCTGGCCACCACTTTATCGGGTTTTTGGACGGTGGTAACACCCGTTTCATCTACATTATAAATATTTTGGGGCTCGAAGTTGTATTTGTCCATAACTTGTTGTAGGTTATCGTAGAACGCGTCCACGTTAAACCTATTAAAGCTTGTTGCCCTGGACATACTAGTGGCTTGAGCAGCTCTTATCGAAAGTTCTGGATTTCTACCCATGAATGCTGAAAACCAATCCTCTCCTGCCATTTCATTTTTATCCCAGGTACTAGGTCTTTTTAAATTGTATTTACCAGCTAAATCAAAACTTAATTTCCTCACTTGTTTCGGAGACAGGCCAAAATATATATCGGCACACCGCATCAGATATTTTGACAGACTTTTTTCCTGAGAATCTGTGAAAACTCTGTTATGTGCTATGTAGCCCATTGACGTAGACTCTCCGCTTTCATCATTATTAGCCTCGCGTTTTCTTTTATATCGAAGCAGGGACACGTAATTAATGTTGTATTTTTCAGCCGCTCTCCGAAGTGACATGCCTGTTTTTAATTCGTCATACGCTTCCATGTACTGTGATATGTCACCCTGTCCTTTTGCAGATATTTTTACGCGTTTTCTCGGCATCTAAGGAAAATAAAACATAGATATAATTAGCGAAATAAAGCATTATTTATTATAATAAAGGTTTGGTTAAAACCGGGGACGGTTGTAACGGGGTCGGTTGTAACGTTTCATCCGTCCCCTATAAAAATGTTACAACCGTACCCGGTAGATAATTTTGAAAAAAAATCGGCATAACATTTAAACTATACGAGATAGACAATATCTAATTGTTCCCATTTCATCTGTAATAATCAATGTCAATACTTTAAAAGTCGTAATAAACGTATTGAGCATGCAATATGAATAATTTACTAAGAAAAGCAATCAAAAATACTTACTTTTGGTTCACAAAAACACAATGACACCTTAACACGTGTATGGCTCGCGAGCCGCGTCGCCGAATTGCAACGAACACTTCCGATGGTTATTCGCTGCATTCGCTCCTTACACCCCTCCCGCTAACCCCTGCAGTCACCGGACTATAGGCGTTGTTACAACCGTACCCTGTTACAACTGACCCCGGTCTACCCTAACCTAATTAATTATTTGTGTTATTATACCTCTCGCCGATTATTAAAAACTAGCTGTTGCCCGCGGCTTCGCCCGCGTGGAATTCTGATCCCGTTTCCGCTTCCTGTAGGACCCTATGACTTATGTGGTATTGCAGAATATAGTCTATCTCTGTACCAAATTTCAGCCAGATACGTTCTGCCGTTTTTGGGTAAGAAAGAACAAACATCTATACATCCATAGTTACAAACTTGTGGGTTTATAATATTAGTAGGATTATACACAAATAGTCCTGCGTACCGGGCTCCGAGGTGAAGGCCTCGAATGCAATCACGACACAAAGCTAAGATATAATGAGTCCTTTTGTTTAGTTTGTTTCGATTTATAAGAGCGGCAACCGACTGCCCCATAACCCTGAGAGGAAAACCTGCGCCAAAGCCTTATCCGTCAATCCGCAGGCGCATTATATTATTATCAAGACGAATTTTAAATAAGAATAAAATTAGGAATTATTATTAGGATATATTATTATAATAAAAATTAAAACAATAAATTCTCTAATAAGTCCAGTCATATACATCTGGAAATGCAAATGAACGGATCAAGCCCATTTTAGATATTACGTGGGGGGGAGGGGCTAGAAAAGTTTAACTTCAAATTTTCAATCAAAATTTCCTTGTGCATTTTCCGCCATTTTGAAAAAAGGGCTAAAATCCCGTGTTATTCAGATTATATACAGAAAACGATACCTATATTGAAATCAATATAGGTATCGTTTTCGGGGTTTTCGTATTTGGTGATTCAATCAATCAATTAGCCTTTGCAGTCCACTGCTGGACATAGGTCTCTCCCATTGTACGCCATAGCACCCGATCCTCTGCCTTGCGAATCCAATCTATCCTACCTTTTTCGTGATTGCGAATATATTATCCATTTACCGATAAAAGATGGCCGACTCTAAATTTTCAATAAAATCAATATGGGTATCGTTTTCTTGGTTTTTGGATTTGGTGATTACGAATATACTATGCATTTAGCGATAAAAGATGGCGGACTCGAAATTTTCAATGAAATTAATACGTGTATCGTTTTCTAGGTTGTATAACTATCAAAGTAGATAAAAAAAATTACAATAACAAACTGATAAACAATAAAATTAGCCTGATTCCGACACTACGACGCGGCGGGTCCTTTTCTTTTTGACCATTTTTGAGATATAAGTCGAAATGTCAGCCTTAATATAACGAGCTCACATGCGTGCCCGCCCCGAGCCACTCGTCAATTCCACTAATACCCAAATTTGTGTACTACGCAACGTATCATCCTTAGTTCAGAGCGGCCAAGAAGTTTCGTGTCAGGTTATACAGTTTTACGGTACTTATTGTCTCAGAGACACCGAGCTGTTGCTGCTCTGAGATTCATGATTTATATACGAACTAGCGACCCGCCCCGGCTTCGCACAGGTGCAATGGATGTTATTATATTATATTAACCTTCCTCTTTAATCACTCTATCTATTAAAAAAAACTGCATCAAAACCCTGAGAGGAAAACCTGCGCCAAAGCCTTATCCGTCAATCCGCAGGCGCATTATATTATTATCAAGACGAATTTTAAATAAGAATAAAATTAGGAATTATTATTAGGATATATTATTATAATAAAAATTAAAACAATAAATTCTCTAATAAGTCCAGTCATATACATCTGGAAATGCAAATGAACGGATCAAGCCCATTTTAGATATTACGTGGGGGGGAGGGGCTAGAAAAGTTAAACTTCAAATTTTCAATCAAAATTGCCTTGTGCATTTTCCGCCATTTTGAAAAAAGGTTTAAAATCCCGTGTTATTCAGATTATATACAGAAAACGATACCTATATTGAAATCAATATAGGTATCGTTTTCGGGGTTTTCGTATTTGGTGATTCATAACATAACATAACATAACATAAACTCACGCCTATATCCCCGAAGGGGTAGGCAGAGGTGCTAGCCACCCACATTTCGCCAGTTTATGTTTAGGTCCCAATGTAATAGGTGGCGAGCCTATTGCCATTAACCGGGCACTTATAAACCTGCGATAAATACACACATAACTTCGAAAAGCATCGAAAAGTCATTGGTGTGTGCCATGGTAAAACCTGGGATCGAACCCGAGACCTCGTCTCAGCAGTCCATTACCCATACCACTAGGGTACCGCGGTGATTCAATCAATCAATTAGCCTATTGCAGTCCACTGCTGGACATAGGTCTCTCCCATTGTACGCCATAGCACCCGATCCTCCTTGCGCCTTGCGAATCCAATCTATCCTACCTTTTTCGTGATTGCGAATATATTATCCATTTACCGATAAAAGATGGCCGACTCTAAATTTTCAATAAAATCAATATGGGTATCGTTTTCTTGGTTTTTGGATTTGGTGATTACGAATATACTATGCATTTAGCGATAAAAGATGGCGGACTCGAAATTTTCAATGAAATTAATACGTGTATCGTTTTCTAGGTTGTATAACTATCAAAGTAGATAAAAAAAATTACAATAACAAACTGATAAACAATAAAATTAGCCTGATTCCGACACTACGACGCGGCGGGTCCTTTTCTTTTTGACCATTTTTGAGATATAAGTCGAAATGTCAGCCTTAATATAACGAGCTCACATGCGTGCCCGCCCCGAGCCACTCGTCAATTCCACTAATACCCAAATTTGTGTACTACGCAACGTATCATCCTTAGTTCAGAGCGGCCAAGAAGTTTCGTGTCAGGTTATACAGTTTTACGGTACTTATTGTCTCAGAGACACCGAGCTGTTGCTGCTCTGAGATTCATGATTTATATACGAACTAGCGACCCGCCCCGGCTTCGCACAGGTGCAATGGATGTTATTATATTATATTAACCTTCCTCTTTAATCACTCTATCTATTAAAAAAAACTGCATCAAATCCCTGAGAGGAAAACCTGCGCCAAAGCCTTATCCGTCAATCCGCAGGCGCATTATATTATTATCAAGACGAATTTTAAATAAGAATAAAATTAGGAATTATTATTAGGATATATTATTATAATAAAAATTAAAACAATAAATTCTCTAATAAGTCCAGTCATATACATCTGGAAATGCAAATGAACGGATCAAGCCCATTTTAGATATTACGTGGAGGGGAGGGGCTAGAAAAGTTAAACTTCAAATTTTCAATCAAAATTGCCTAGTGCATTTTCCGCCATTTTGAAAAAAGGTTTAAAATCCCGTGTTATTCAGATTATATACAGAAAACGATACCTATATTGAAATCAATATAGGTATCGTTTTCGGGGTTTTCGTATTTGGTGATTCATAACATAACATAACATAAACTCACGCCTATATCCCCGAAGGGGTAGGCAGAGGTGCTGGCCACCCACATTTCGCCAGTTTATGTTTAGGTCCCAATGTAATAGGTGGCGAGCCTATTGTCATTAACCGGGCACTTATAAACCTGCGATAAATACACACATAACTTCGAAAAGCATCGAAAAGTCATTGGTGTGTGCCATGGTAAAACCTGGGATCGAACCCGAGACCTCGTCTCAGCAGTCCATTACCCATACCACTAGGGTACCGCGGTGATTCAATCAATCAATTAGCCTATTGCAGTCCACTGCTGGACATAGGTCTCTCCCATTGTACGCCATAGCACCCGATCCTCCTTGCGCCTTGCGAATCCAATCTATCCTACCTTTTTCGTGATTGCGAATATATTATCCATTTACCGATAAAAGATGGCCGACTCTAAATTTTCAATAAAATCAATATGGGTATCGTTTTCTTGGTTTTTGGATTTGGTGATTACAAATATACTATGCATTTAGCGATAAAAGATGGCGGACTCGAAATTTTCAATGAAATTAATACGTGTATCGTTTTCTAGGTTGTATAACTATCAAAGTAGATAAAAAAAATTACAATAACAAACTGATAAACAATAAAATTAGCCTGATTCCGACACTACGACGCGGCGGGTCCTTTTCTTTTTGACCATTTTTGAGATATAAGTCGAAATGTCAGCCTTAATATAACGAGCTCACATGCGTGCCCGCCCCGAGCCACTCGTCAATTCCACTAATACCCAAATTTGTGTACTACGCAACGTATCATCCTTAGTTCAGAGCGGCCAAGAAGTTTCGTGTCAGGTTATACAGTTTTACGGTACTTATTGTCTCGGAGATACCGAGCTGTTGCTGCTCTGAGATTCATGATTTATATACGAACTAGCGACCCGCCCCGGCTTCACACGGGTGCAATGGATGTTATTATATTATATAAACCTTCCGCTTCAATCACTCTATCTATTAAAAAAAACTGCATCAAAATCCGTTGCGTAGTTTTAAAGATTTAAGCATACATAGGGATATAGGGACATAGGGACAGAGAAAGCGACTTTGTTTAATACTATGTAGTGATAAGTACTGAAACTGAAGTGTAAATATAGAAAATATATAGAATATAATATATAGAAAATGTATTATTTGTCGTGGCTGGCTCTTAAACTTCAATTCTGAAAAATTACTTCAAAGGTTTCCACTTTTTATGACTTGCCTGCTGAACTGGCAATATGCCTGAATAGTTTCTTGTTAAGATAATTAGTACTCTTAAGTACAGCAACTTGTAAAGACAAAACCTACTAAAGAGTAGATTTGAAATAAATGAATGTGGTATTATTCACAGAACAGAAAAAAAAACAAATTTGGTATGATCCAATTTTCTTTAAATGAAAATACCGATAGCGTAAGTAACATTTATTTTGATAGGAAAAAAAACATATTTTTCTTTTTGTTTTGGTAAAAAATAGCGTAATAATTTTGTAGTAGAGGATTTCATATTCAATTATACTATTGGATTTAGTAACAACTCTAGTAAATAGAGACCAAATCAATGTAAAGATCTAAATAGAAATTAGACTCCCGTTAATCATATATCTATTTAATGGGCTATCCAGTAAGTAACAGTAAAAAATGACAAACGACTTTTATTTACATACATTTCAGTTTTCACAATCAATCAAAATTATATATATGATTCTGCCATATTTCCCCTGTTAATAAAAACTATTTCGTGCATTGTAACTTATTCACTATGATATATCATATAACTTTCAAAAGCCTGGCAATTCGCATCCAAAAATATTTAATCTTCAACTTTGCATGACAGCAGCGGTGCGGTGTAAATACCATCATTACCTACTGGATTCACGTGCATTACACATGTGTTATTGTAAATTATTGTGCTTATTATCTAAAGTTAATTAAAATTAAATCTTAAGGCTTTCACGGCCGGCGTCGCATGTAGAATATACTGCTTCCGGGCTGTGTGGCCGTGGTCCATCGGAAACTTGTATTCCAGACGTTTCGTCGATCACTGCGGTCGACATCTTCAGTGGGCCACGTCGGGACGCCGTCGAGTGCGGAGAACCTTTCGAATCTGTTCTCGTTCTGTCTGGAATACAAGTTTCCGATGGACCACGGCCACACAGCCCGGAAGCAGTATATTCTAAATTAATCAAAATTGTTTACTTAATCTTGATAAATTTGATTTAGCAGAGCAAAATAAGACCATGATGTACTCAGTATCTGAAATATAGAATTTCAAAATTAAAATTGAATATTTAATTTGAGGGCTGACTCCTCTTAATATGAAGGGAATATCGCGATTTAAATTTACCTTTTATTATACATAGCCAACATGCTAAAAGTGCCGAGGCTTCATATAATGTTGTTGGTAGGTGAGCTCGTACTCATGAATGCTCTATAATAATCTAGTTTATATAACACGAGTACGATGTTAGACTGAGAAGGTGACCCCAACTGAGTCGGAAAAAACTCGGAGGATGACATAGCACGAATACGATGATACAATCTTAATTTCATTGCACTCAAATTATTTTATCAGATATATACAAAATACGTCATGTTATCTTACCTTAGTGAATGTTCTTAAGTTAATATTTGCAAAACCATTGGCAGTAAACCTACAAGGTTTTTGGGACCTGGAAAGAGGTTATAAAAAAAAAACAATGAGATATGATGTATATTAGTTTTGCTTTATCTTTTATGCACAATCAATATATTAGTCAACGTTGCTTCAATGAGGCAGTCAATATTGCAGTCAATATCGCAGTCAATATCGCAGGCAATATCGCAGGCAATATCGCAGTCAATATCGCAGTCATATCGCAGTCAATATCGCAGTCAATATCGCAGTCAATATCGCCGTTAATGTCGCAGTCAATATCGCAGTCAATATCGCGCAGTCAATATTGTAGTCAGTGCAATACAAAAGATTTAAAAATACTTATATTTTATTCTTATTGTTCCATGAGTAAGATAGACCAAATATCTTGCCTTTTATGTCGCATTAATTAGTGTTATTATACGTATTAATTGCCTATAATTTATAATAATAAATAAGAATAAGCTAACCTAAGTAAAATAATGAAAAGACTTTTCCTCACGGTGACTCCAGTGTCGTACCAACGGCTGTTGTAAATAGCATCACCTACTTGCAGACTCTAAAACATTACAACATTACTCAGTTTTTAACCGACTTCAAAAAGGAGGAGGTTCTATGTTCATCTGAACCTGTTTTTTTTTGTATGTTCATCGATATTTCCGTCGTTTATAAACCGATTTTGATTAGTTTAAATTGGGTTTGGTTTTCCTCCAAGTTGGTTCCATATAAATTTTATTAGTATTGGACCTAGAACTCCGGAGATGCAGCAGGAAACTCCTCAAAATCAAACAGAAAAATAAATGTGAAATATCGAGTGTATGATCGAATATGACTTCAAATTTCAAATGGTTTTTGTTTGGAATTTTGGAATACATATTGGTGCCGATTCTGCTGTTACAAAACTCTATAAACTAGACTACCTTTTTAACAAAGTCTAGATTTAATCCGACAGCACATCAGCACATAGAATACGAGAATAAGTAGTTTTAGAGACAGTTTAGTTTAGTGAGATGAGCAACAGAATTAATGCCGTTTTGTGAATTCAATAGCAGATCAAAGATTTGTTTTAAGGTGCTACCTCACCATGAGCATTCGCCTGTAATGTAACGTTATAACTTCGAACATTCAATATATCACTGACGGAGACTAGAGTGGAGTGAAGTAGACTGTAGAGTAGAGTGGAGTGTGGAGTATAGAGTTGAGTGGTAAGAGGAGTAGTAAGAGGAGTGGAGGGTGGGCTGGAGAGTGGAGAGAGTGATGTGAAGAGTGGAGTGGAAAGAAGAGAGGGGTGGAAAGTGGAATGGAGTGGAGTGGAGGGAGAGAATGGACTAGAGAGTGGAGTGGACAGAATAGTGAAGTGGAGAGTGGAGTGGAGAGAATAGTGACGTGAAGAGTGGAGTGGAGTTACCAAAACAGCGCATTCAGATACGGTAAGATTTGGTTAGAAGTTTACCCTTCGTGTTCGGTCACTTGTGACAAAGGTCGAAGAAATAGGAGCCCTGCGATGCGAGGCACCATCTACATCATTCACTAAGCTAGAAAGTCAGTCTCACCTACAAGCTGGTACTCCTACCGATTGACGAACAAGGCTTTGGTGCACGTTTTCTCTCGGGGTTGGAAGATCAAAAGTAGCAGTAATTCCCATAAAAGTCGTATAAGCCAAATTAGGAAAAATAAACTATTATAATTAAATAAAACAACCGACAACAATAAACAAATGAACACTAAAAAGTGTAAAATAACTCAATTATAGAAGTAATTCTAAAGACAGAAAAACACGTAAGAATTTTCTGTTGAAGTCGGTGCCAAGCCCAAAAACCAAACGTTATAAAGCATCATAAGTTCAATAGGCTCGTCTACCCGTATGAACTGATTATTCCGAACCTGACCCGGTCGCGGGTTAGGTTAGAAACTAGAAAAAAATGAATTATTTGTTCCGAACGTAACCCTCTTCCTAACCTGACCCGACGTCTCGTTCCTATCATAACCCGAATTGCGCAGATTGGTCATTCTCTCTAATTTTTCTCAAAATAAAAAGTACATATATGTCAAATATGTATATAATATTTACTATTTTGTGATAAGATAATTATTAATCGTAATCAAAATATCACAGTAAAAAATAACAAAAAAGTAATAAGTACCTTTTTTTTATTTGGTGCGGAAATCCCTTCGGATAACCCCCCCTCCCCCCCCGACGGCCACCGGGGGTGTTTATGTCGGGCTTGAACCGACTAAAACCCCACGCCATCTCGGGTCTATAGACCATATACCTCGCACCCCGAAAGTAATAAGTACCTTTTTTTTTTTTGTGCGGAAATCCCTTCGGATACCCCCCCGCCAGCCAGCGGGGGTGGTTATGTCGGGCTTGAACCGACTAAAACCGCACGCCGTCTCGGGTCTACAGCCGCTGGGGTGTAAGGTTACCCATAGAGCATATCCCTCGCACTCCGACTGACCCTGGGCCATTCGCAGTGTCCCCTCTGATAACAGCAGAGGGGTACCTGGCGCGGATGGCGTGCAATGGGGTCAGCTGGCCCTGAAAAGGGCCGGTTGGTCAGACTCTTGGCCGTTGACGTTGACGCCAGCTACTGCAGAGGAGCAATCAATGATGCGTCATCGCCCACGTTGCCCAGGGTGCACCAAACTTGGAGGTGATCCAACCAGTCGCACCCCGAAGTAATAAGTACCTATAGACAAAATATTAAGAATTATAATATCACAGGATCAACATGATAAACAAACATTTACTTTTCCTATTTCTACTAAAGTGGGTTAGGTTAGGTTAGAACTGTGACCCCAACAGAACGTGAGCCGAGCGAGTGTAGAGAGCGTGCAATGGCAGCGCCCGGCGAAGCGCCACCGGTACCACTAGTACCTTCTAAATATTAAAAACTGATTTAACACATAATATATGTACTTTTTATTTTGAGAAAGATAAGAGAGAATGACCAATATGCGCAATTCGGGTTATGATCGGAACGAGAGGTCGGGTCGGGTTATGAAGAGGGTTACGTTCGGAACAAATATTAAAAAAAAAAACAAGTTTCTAACCTAACCCGCGACCGGGTCAGGTTTTCGGGTCGGAATAATCGGTATGAACGCTCAATATACCCGCATACACAGAATTAAAATATACTACGCACGTGATCGGCTGTATTTTGCTGCAGACGTGGAGATCTCACTCACGCTTACACATTTTTATCCTACCCTATTTACCTAATGCATATTTGGCTTGGCAAGATGGTCAAAATTACGTCATGAATAAATTTAATACAATAAAAGTGAGCAGATTACAAAAACGACGGAACAAAAGACAGATGGCGCCAGCTGTCACGCTAACATCGAGCCCGTGTTATTTAGCAATAAAAAAATATAAAAACATATAATAAAAGTGTATCGACTATACAAATATGTGGAAAACTATCTAAAGTTTCAGTGAAAATGTTATCCAGTGAATTGTGAAACAGATACACCAAGAAACACGATTTCAAAATAACCGGGAACATTATACTTCGTAAAGCGTTAAATAAGTGTATCCATTATTAAACGTGTTACAATCAAAACTATAAAGCTATAAAGTGATCTAGTGCATTAACTAACTAAACAAATAACAATTTAAGTGTAAAATATAAAACCACTATGTATTTAACAAATCAACTTCTCCTGTGTTTAAGTGCAAAAATATTTTCTGTATGAGTCATACTAACGAAACTATTCAATTCAAAATAAAAAGTAATACAAAAGGAGTGCAGTAATTCGATTTACTAATTACATGTCTCCGTGGTATATCAGGTAACGCTGCCCGGAGTGAAAAAAAGAAATTATAGCCGTGGTGTGGTTTCCAATCGTGCAAGAGGAAGATTCTTTTTGTTCAGTGAACCTTGCTATCTAAAACTTTGTTTTAAATGTGAAATTTTCTAATATTATAAATTCAATTTTATTACCAGAAAAATTGTTATACTAATATTTTTATAGAAAGGAAATAAAATTGATAATAGTAAATCTAAGAAAATGGAGAATGTAACTATGCGAAATAAGTTGACAAGAACGCAATCGGAAATGAATTTATCACATACAACAAAGGAAGACTTATTAGATTCTACCATGTTAGATTCTAGTATCATGAGTTTGCAGAATGCAACGCAACATATTGATCAATCAGTTGCTGATGATTTAAGACGAGAAATCTATTTAATTAAACAACAATTAAAAAGTGCTTATAAAAAAATTGAAAATCTAAATCATGAAAATACTCTTCTAAAACAGGACATACAGGCTCAGCAACGACAAATAGATTTACTTAAGAAGATTAGCTCCACTACTCCACAACGAAATAAGAATTCTTCACCCATCTCAAGTAGAATATTAAACATGAGAGTAAACACTTCTCGACATTCTCCTCTACATCTAGGAAAGGGTAACTGCACAAATACTTTAGAGACAGCATGGCGTAATACACAAACAACGCAGCAAAAACAAGCCAATAATGATACTTGTTAAGTACGGATCCCTAAAGCAGACCGCTGACGCCGCAAACACACGACGATCAAGGGACATAGCAACGACGATGGAATCGCCGACGCAGCGATCACGCCACCGCGCCGATGACGACCGTTCGAGCGTCGATTGCTGACGCCGCGAATCGATGTCATGTGTTTTATTTAAAATTATGTGCATTCCTAATTCTAGCATCGAATAGGTTTCATTACTTTATAATATTGTAATTTTTCATTTAATTAAATTAATTATAAGTAACTTTGGTTTTTTTTCAATACTTTGGCTGCAGAACTCATAATTGGCGCAGTCGGTAGGATTCTTGCGGGCCGGTTCGCGAGCACTTAGGACTATCTAACATCGATAATTCGCGTTCGCGAGTCGCCCGGGCGGCTATCAAGCCACGGTACGAGGATCCGGAATCTACTGAGCTGCAGCGCCGAGTGAAGAATCCAGACTTCGATTCACGAAGAAGAACCAGAGATGTTATATCTTATGTAAGTGCACTTGAATCTTTCTCGTGTTGCTTCCCGTCTTATCCTAAGTATTTCCAAAAATTTTCGCCCCGAAAAATCGTATACCCGGGATCCTGCATCACGTCAGGCTCGCCGGCAGCTAGCAGATAGGTCTAGACAATTAGATAGTGATTTTGATCTTAATTTAAGCTTTTTATTTGAACCAAATATGCCTTACGACCCCGATGTTATTTTTAAGGCCTTACGCCTGGTACCGGAGTTCGACGGTAACCATAATGTGTTAACGAGATTCATTAATATTTGTGATAGAATCGTAACCCAATATGCTAGCCCTGAGCCAGGCAGCGAGCTTTCAAATCTTTGCTTGTTAAATGGCATATTAAATAAAATTACAGGGTCTGCCGCTTCAACTATCAATGCGAACGGCATACCAGAGACCTGGGCAGGCATCAGAGCCGCCCTTATCAATAACTTTTCCGACCAGAGGGATGAGACCGCGTTGTACAACGATCTCTCTTTAGCTAGACAGGACAATAGATCCCCACAAGAGTTCTATGATCAGTGTCAGACTTTATTTAGTACAATAATGACATACGTGACATTACACGAGACATTACAGACGACTATAGACGCTAAACGAGCCCTTTATAAGAAAGTAGCTATGCAGGCTTTTGTACGTGGTTTAAAGGAACCCTTGGGATCGCGTATACGATGCATGCGCCCAGATTCGATTGAAAAAGCTCTTGAATGCGTGCAGGAAGAGTTAAACGTTATGTACCTGCAGCAGCGCAATGATAGCTCAAAGACACATAGCGCCCCTAAGCCTGTTACGCCCTCCAATATACCGTTAAGTACGCCAAGTGTACCGCGTCACCCCGTTAGTAACTGGCCAGCCCCTATGGCACAACGGCCTTATCAAAATCCAAATCCAGCGTTTAAATTCCACCCTCAGCAAAACCGATTCCCTACAAGAACACAACAGATGTTCCGGGCACAACCAACCAATTACCACCCACAGAGCAATTTGTTCCGGTTACCACCTAAGAATAACGCCCCGCTACAAGCCGGTGGTGCTGGTGTGAAACCCATGAGTGGTGTCCAGCATTTTACCCCTAGGCCATTACCGATGTCGTCAAGTCACGATTGGCGAAAATCTGGTAACCCACCATCTACTAATTACTTTAAGACCCGTGAAGTTAACGTCAACGAATATCTGTTGCCCGATAATGTCTATTATTCGGACGAGTATTACTATGCACCCGAATACGAATATTATACAGACTTTAATGACTATAATAACTCTTACAACTATGACTATAACACTGACATGACTTATAATGAACCGACTTATGATACTAATCAGATGGTACAAGAGATAGAACCGCAACCTGGGCCCAGCCACACTGGTCTAACTAAGGATTTTCGGTCGAGCCCGAAGTCAAAGGAGTCAGGATAGATATTAACCTGCAAACCCAGAGACAATTACCCTACATAGAAATTGGCTTTCCCCCTTTAAAGTTCTTGATAGATACTGGCGCTAACCAGTCATTTATAAGCCCCGAGGCCGTACAAGAATTTTTCTCGCAATATCCCCTTAATTATGACCCTTTCGAAGTAACAAATATACATGGTGTTAGCAGAAGTGATTATTCTATATTTTTACCAAGTTTTACTGAATTTAACGAGAGTGATGGTATTAAGTTATTCGTATACCGTTTTCACGATTATTTTGATGGGTTAATAGGTTTAGATATATTATCTAAATTGGAAGCTAATATAAATCTAAAAGACTTCCAACTAATTACACGAAATGCAACAAATCCGATTAAATTATATAACTCCCGGAATGTAAATTTATACGAAGACATTATTCCAGCCAAGACTTCCAAGATAATCAAGGTACCCATAAATGCCCCCGAAGGCGATGTTTTCATTAAGGAACAAAAATTTTGTAACTGTATTTTACACGAATGCCTTACTACTGTAACTAACGGTCGAGGTTATGTAGAAATAGAAAACCCAACTTCTAACGACAGTATATTCTCTTTAGATCAGCCCGCTAGTGCAGATGTATTCAACTTTAATTGCACGCCGACTGAGAATTCAAACCGCGTAAATGATGTGCTATCGCGTTTGCGTACCGACCATCTCAACGAAGAAGAAAAGGCTAACCTTTTAACACTCTGTAGCCGCTACGCAGATGTATTCTATATAGATGGCGAACCGTTGACTTTTACTAATAAGATCAAACATAGAATTCGTACAACCGACGAAGTACCTGTATACACCAAAAGCTATCGTTACCCTTTCGTTCACAGACAGGAAGTCAGAGACCAAATTACAAAAATGTTACAGCAGGGTATAATTAGACCTTCTGACTCTACATGGAGCTCACCCATTTGGGTTGTACCCAAGAAAATGGATGCTTCTGGAAAACAGAAGTGGCGTCTCGTAGTTGACTTTCGTAAATTGAACGAAAAGACTATAGATGACAAATACCCCATACCAAATATCACAGATGTTCTGGACAAGTTAGGTAGATGCCAATACTTTACAACCTTAGATCTAGCAAGCGGGTTCTACCAGGTGGAAATGGATCCCCAGGATATTTCTAAGACCGCATTCAACGTGGAGCATGAGCATGGGCCGATGGGATTAAAAAATTCCCCTTCTACGTTCCAGAGGGTCATGGATAATGTCCTCAGAGGTCTCCAGAATAGTATTTGTTTAGTATACCTGGATGACATCATTGTCCTCAGCTCCTCACTCCAGGAACACCTAGAAAACCTGGAAAGAGTTTTCAAAGGCTTAAAGAATCCAACTTCAAAATCCAGATGGATAAATCAGAGTTCTTGAAGTTAGAGACCGCTTATCTTGGTCACATAATCAGTAGAGACGGTATTAAGCCTAATCCCGACAAAATTTCAGCCCTTCAAAAGTATCCCATTCCGAACACTATATATATATATTAATGCTATATATATTAATATTAATGCTATCAACTATACTACTACTATACTATACTATATGCACTATATATATTAATGCTATCAAAGAATACGTTAACCTAAAGGTTAAGACCGCTATACTAATAAACCCACCTTTAGGCATGTATTCCATAGTACCAATTATACAAGATAAATTTAAAAGCTCTGCCCTTAAACTATTATTAACTAAGACAGAATTAGAAAACGTTAAAGAGTATCTGAGACAGCAGGAAATCATTAAGCATTATCACGATGGTAAAACAAACCACCGTGGTATAAACGAATGCTATTTAGCCCTTTCGCGAAAGTATTACTGGCCCAAAATGAAGGAACAGATTACCAAATTCATTAACGAATGTACCATATGTGGACAGGCTAAATACGATAGAAATCCAATCAGACCACATTTTAATATAGTACCACCCGCTACAAAACCACTGGAAATTATTCACATGGACCTTTTCACAGTAGAATCGGAGAAATACGCAACCTTTATAGACGTTTTCACGAAATATGGTCAAGCTTATCACTTGCGAGACGGCACAGCCATAAGTATAATCCAATCATTATTAAAATTTTGTACTCATCATGGGCTACCCATGACTATTATTACTGACAATGGCCCCGAATTTACAAACCAATTGTTCTCAGAGATAACGCGTATTCATAAAATAGTTCATCATAAAACCTTACCCCATAGTCCAAACGATAATGGTAACATAGAACGCTTTCACTCAACATTATTGGAACATATTAGAATTCTTAAGTTACAGCATAAAAATGAACCAGTAGTTAATCTCGTTCCATACGCCCTAATAGCATACAATAGCTCTATACACAGTTTTACCAAGTGTAGGCCGTTTGACTTATTGAATGGACATTTTGACCCCAGAGACCCAATCGACGTTGACTTTACTGAACACATCTTACAGCAATACGCGCAGAATCATAGACAACAGATGAAACAGGTATATGATATAATAAATGAATCCTCTCTTGCAAATCGTACAGCCCTAATCGAAAATAGGAATAAAACCCGTGAGCCTGAGACAGAGTACTTACCCCAGCAACAAGTCTTTATAAGAAACCCCCTCGCCAGTCGCCAGAAAGTTGCCCCACGCTTCACACAAGACGTAGTTCTAGCTGATTTACCAATTCATATTTATACCTCGAAAAAACGTGGCCCTGAAGCTAAATCGCGACTAAAAAGACTACCTAAAGGGAACCAATTGTTACAGGAGTCTGCTACTACTGATAATACCGGCGACGCATCCCCAAGAAATAAGACTTGAGACTTTAGCTGATGGACCAGGACTTTTACCATACAAACTAGGACCGACCAGATTAACGACACATTACCATTCCTTTATACAATTCATTCAACTGACAGATATCGAAGACCAAATAGAGTCCGTACAAACTCAACTTAAAATGTTTAGAGTTAAACTTAACGCAGGAGCTTATACTATTTATGAATACCAAATCGATTACCTTACCAACAAATTAAACAAGGTACTAAGTCGAATAAGATCACTGGAACCCATAAGAGTTAAAAGAGGTTTGATAGATAGCTTAGGTTCAGTAATAAAAAGTGTTACTGGCAACCTAGATCATCAAGATGCCCTAAGATACGATGAAGCCATTAGAAATTTGCAGGAAAACGACCTTAAGATGGTCTCCAAAGTCAACAACCATATTAGTTTGTGTAAAGAATGGATGACTCAACATAACACTGTTTTGGAACAATTAGCTTCAAATCAGGCGAAAATCAATGCATCTCTAGAATTACTGTTAGAAAGAGATGCCCTTAGAGATTATAATTTAGTGAGATTTACAAAATTTGCTCAGACTTTAAGTATAATAACTAATAACGTAGAGGATATAATGCTAGAAATAATTAGAATAGAAAACAGTCTAGCATTCATACATGCATCCAGTACACACCACTCTATGTTAGATATAGAAGTTTTGAGATCCATGATAGACAAATTAAATTCTTTATATAGCCAAGACCAAATAATCAATTTAGAATTACGAGACTTGATCTTGTACTAGTACTAGTACTTGATCAAACCAGGTTCATACTTTGTTGAAAAAAGGATAGTAATAGTTTATAAATTTCCTATAGTCTCCCGAGAGATATACGATTTATATAAGTTATCCATTGTCCCTAACGAAAAACAACTAGCCCTTGTACCTCCTACTCCTTATATAGCAACAACCGAGAAATCATTCGTGTACATAGAGGCTGAATGCCCGAAGTACAGCAGCATATATCTCTGTGGGAAAAAGATAAGTCATCAAGTACGCAATGAACCCGATTGTATCCAGGAACTTATCCTCCGCCAACATTTGAAAACAACCTGCCAAATGACTAAGATCTCATTTACTACAGAAGCCATAGAGAAATTGGACGACCAACACTACGTGCTCTCACTACCGCTACGAACGAAAGTACAATTGACTTGTGGCAGAAGAGATTTTAACACACTTAGTGGAAGTTACCTCGCCACTATACCCAGGGATTGCTATATGAAAACTCCAGAGTTCACTATAGTTAACGACGGGAACGAGATAAAGGGTCAACCGCTAAAACTATCGAAGATCCCCTACAATGAATTGAACCAGACCGATGGCTTCACTCACATTGGATTCCGAGCAGTAAACTTAGAAGACCTTCACAGCATCCAGAACAAGATTTTATTAGAGAAACCCATTGAAATAGAGAAAACTCATTCGCCTGTCCTATACCATACTACGATACCCCTTTACACTATCATGGGATGTGCAGCTATCCTTATCACATTTGTAATAAGCCGCAGATACAGATGCTGGAATATCTGTTCGGAAAATAAGGAGAAGCAGCAAACTCTCAAGATCCCTGTTTATGAAGAAGTTACCAAGAAACGCAACGAAGTCCCAGCAACATTTTCCCTTAATATGACAAAATAGTTGCTGTTCTAGGGATGGAGGTGTTAAGTACGGATCCCTAAAGCAGACCGCTGACGCCGCAAACACACGACGATCAAGGGACATAGCAACGACGACGGAATCGCCGACGCAGCGATCACGCCACCGCGCCGATGACGACCGTTCGAGCGTCGATTGCTGACGCCGCGAATCGATGTCATGTGTTTTATTAAAATTATGTGCATTCCTAATTCTAGCATCGAATAGGTTTCATTACTTTATAATATTGTAATTTTTCATTTAATTAAATTAATTATAAGTAACTTTGGTTTTTTTCAATACTTTGGCTGCAGAACTCATAATTTACTCGTACTCAATTGCAACTACCATTTTACTGCAGTGAAAACAGTAATGATAAGGATATACAGCGCTTGTTTACTGAAAGTGCACCTGGAAAAGAAAACATGAAGCATAAAGTAATTATTCTGGGTGACGGTCAGGGATGAAGACTGCGCAACATACTACAAAATCTGCTTGGAACAAAATACGCAGTATTTTCATACCTAAAACCTGGCGCCGTACTAAAGGAGATTTTGCGATATTCTGATAATGAGATTAGTGTATTAACAAAAAGTGACTATATCATTTTATTGGGAGGCTGTTGCGAAAAAAATCCATATGATATCGACATCAACCTGCACCGATGGCTGACATCAACCGCCAATACGAACGTAATCATAAGTGAAGTACCCAAAAACAGGTTCTTAAAAGAAGCTAAACTAAACTATCAACTTAGATTTATTTGTAACAAGTTTAAAAATGCACTATACATGAATTTGAACTACTCTAGAGATCTTTACCAACTAGACGAAATTATGTGTTAAATCTTGCAAGATCATTACTAAAAGAAATATTATGTTTGAACTATCACTTTCAAGTATCACAGCATGAGCAAATGTTAAAAAATAAAAATGTACAGGATCTCCTCGATATAAATGTAAATAATAGTGATTCCATAAATGAACCGAGTAGCGCCCATGGCTCTGGCTCGAACATAATAAATAATTTATTTCGTGTATAATGTTGTTACGGTCCTCCATCAAAACATTGATGGATTAATCAACAAACATGGACATGCTTTCTGTTTGTATTAATAATCTGACCACGCAAAACATTTCTATTGACATACTCTGTATAACTGAACACAACTTGATAAAGGGCGATGAGGAGTATCTTACAATACCGAACTTCAAACTTGTTTCCTATTATATGAGAAGTAGTAGACATGGAGGTTCATTTATTTTAATAAAAAAACGCTCCAAATACAGCCTTCTTAATGATATACCAGAGCTTTCAATTCAAAATACTATAGAATGCTCTGCCGTCGAAATACTGGAACATAAAATTATAATTCTATGTATCTATAGGCCACCAGATTATACTGCTAGTTCTTTATGCAATTTTTATACAGTGTTAAATGCAATATTGAATAAGTTGTGTTTCAATGGCAAGAAGATTATTTTGTGTGGAGACTTCAACATTGATATTTTAAAGCAAACCAGGCTCTCCACTAAATTTATAGAATTTTTAACGACATATAATTTAAAATTACAATTCGAGCAAATAACGCGATTTGCTAGTAAGACTTGCATAGACAACATAGCCCACAATGCAAAGCCACTATTCAGGAACTCGCACTATCTGATCACAATGCGCAAATTGTCAAGGATTCAGTCAAAAAGACTTGTACTTTGAAATATTGGTACATAGTGAAACGAGATTACTCTACGATTAATAAAATGATTTTTGTTAAATACTTAAAACAGCTTACCAATAACGATGTCTATAGCTGTTTGGATGCAAATAACGCCTATAACCAATTCCATGAAAACTTTGTTATGCTGTACCAACTATGCTTTCCTTTAATAAAAATTCGGATTTACAACTTATCAAGACCGAAATGGATATCGCGTGGTAAAAAAATATGCATCAAGCGTAAAACTCATCTTCTATGGCAGTATAGAAATAATAAAAGTAAAATTAACAGAGACACATTTAAAACATATGCAAAGAGGTATCAAAATCAAATCTGCACCTAACAAAAGCAAAGCAACACGGAAAGTAATATATAAGACGAAATATAAACATCCGATCGAAAACATAAGTCAAATAATGAGTAATGACGTGTTAATTAATAATCCTAAAGATGTCTCGAAATCATTTAATGATTTTAACTTCTAGATCAACATCTAATAGAATTGGCTTCATTCAGTTAGATCTGATAGTAGCTTGGTTATTACTTGAACCTTAGATATAATTGGTTTCATTCAGTTAGATCAGATAGTAGCTTGATTCATCAATCTTTCAAACTCATTCATAGAATACCTAGCTTCGTGTATAATTCATAAAATAAGCCTAGACATTTATGTTGGTGTTTTGCGGATAAGACTTGTACTTTATACATATTATTTACAATGTAAGTCGCGTTCAGCGTGACCTTATTAACTGAATAATTATCATCCTTTAAAACTCCATTTTACTATTGCCAAATGGGGTAGGGAATTAAATCTAAACCATTGAAATAGCAGATATAAGAAAATAAGTATGTTTATTTCATAAATGAAGTTATTAGAATCTGGGTGGATTATTTAGATCAGATGTGACCGATTAGAGTCACATCTAGACCGAGCTTTCTGTTCCTATGGCCAAAAATACAGGGAAAAACGAAGAGTTCAAAGGAAAAATCCCTTGTATGCCATTAATACTTAATTATAACACAAATATTTACACAAGACTTAAATCTATTTATGATAAAATTACATGCACAATAATTTTCACGGTTATTGTGCGCTCGATGAAATGTTATTTACTTGTTATATTTGTTATTGATATTGTGGGGACACAGCTTTACGTACTGTGAGGACACGGCTGTACTGTACCTGCTAAGTAAGCAAATATTGTATTGAATTGCAACGAAGACCCAGTCTCGGGCTTGTCGGGCTGCGTGTCGGTCATACACTCTAATAAATTACCTTGTTCACAAATCTTAGTTTACTCATTGGTTCCTCTAGTTACAGTCCGACCCGGGACTCCACATTGGTGACCCCGAACCATCAAAGTGAACACATTTTGGACCGGTATACTAGTAATATTATCTGTGTAATTATCAAGAAGTGAAATAAGAAAAATATGGCTCTCAACAACTCAGCCACTGAAGGAATATCAAGCGTTAAGAGTGAGCAAGAGGGAAACACAATGGCTCAAATTACGGTGTCGTCGAGAATTCCAGAATTTTGGAGAGATGCACCACGTTTATGGTTTGTGCAATATGAAGCAGTTTTGGCTAATCAAAAATTATCCGACGAGACTAAATACAATCTCACGATAGCAAAATTGAGTAAGGAAAACATAGGACAAGTGAGCGATATTGTGTTGGATCCGCCTGCCGTTGACAAATACAGGACGCTTAAGGAGAGGTTATTAACTGTATATGAAGAATCCGAGATGCGTCAGGTGCAGAAACTTCTAAAGGAGCAGGAATTAGGTGACCAAAAGCCTTCCCAGCTTCTTAGAAAAATGCGAGAACTGGCGAGAAATAAGTTCAACGAGGAAACATTACGTATGCTCTGGGTTGGACATCTACCATCAGCAGTACGGGCCATTTTGACAGCTAGTGAGGTGGTGAATATGGAGAAACTTGCAGAAATGGCAGATAAGATCATAGAATCCACGCGTGCTGGCGAAATAGCAGAAGTCTCTAACTCTAGTACAAGCGAGAAGAATGACCTACGCGACCAAATCAATCAGTTGACGAAACGCTTACAAAATTTGGAAAGGTCGAGATCAAGGTCGAGATCATCGCATGACGGAAATCGCGGCGGAAAATCGCAGTCTAGGAAGAGGAGCAATCCCAATTGGCAATGTTTTTATCATTTTCGCTATAAGGAAAAAGCCACTAAATGTTTGAAACCGTGTGCATACAAACCTAAGGCACAAGAAAAAAACTAGCATTCGTGCAGACAGCGACGGGTGTCTGCGCAGTTTCACCTGCAAACCGTCTGTGCATTACTGACTGTAATAGTGGTATGCGATTTTTGGTGGACACTGGTGCAAACGTCTCGGTTATACCTGTATCTAAGGTGAAGCGGAATATGTGTGGTGATAGCGATTACAAACTGTATGCGGCAAATGGTACAGAAATTCGAACATTCGGACTTAAAACGCTGAAATTGAATATAAATTTACGTAGACCGTATACGTGGTCATTTGTGATAGCGGACATTACACAACCGATATTAGGTGCAGATTTTTTGGCTCATCACGGTATTGTAGTGGACTTGGCCTCACGTAAGTTAATTGATAGTTTAACTAAGATGAATTCTATAGCCTCTATTGTGAAATCATGTCAACCTACTGTGAAATCTGTGAATGATAATCATCCTTATCATGATTTATTGTGTAAATATAAAGACCTAACAAAACTTGTATCCTATAAGGAAGTACCAAGTCATGGAATTTTTCATCACATTGAGACATTTGGACCTCCAGTATATGCTCGGGCTAGACCACTAGCACCGGATAGGTATAGGAAGGTTAGGGATGAATTTTGTATGATGCAGGAACTCGGCATATGCAGACCGTCCAAAAGTCCACGGGCCAGTCCTCTGCACGTCGTTCCCAAAAAGAACGGAGAGATACGTCCATGCGGTGACTACAGGAAGTTGAACGCGGTGACGAAGCCAGACAGGTACCCAATCCCTCGAATGACGGATTTCACCTACAATCTGGCAGGTAAGAAAGTGTTTTCTAAGATAGATATTAACAAAGCATATTTTTGTATTCCTGTGCATCCGGACGACGTTGAAAAGACTGCAATAATAACAAGTTTTGGGCTATGGGAATTTCCTCGAATGTCCATGGGTTTGCGGAATTCATCGGCGACTTTTTCCAGATTCATGCAACATACAATATTGCAAGGCTTAGATGACGATTGTAGGGACAGCATATTCAGTTTCGTCGATGACGTAATCATAGCAAGTTTAGACGATATAAGTCATCGGAAACACCTTGAAGCATTATTTCAGCAATTTAGTAAATATGGCATAACCATTAATATAGCTAAATGCTCTTTCGGTAAACCGGAAATAGACTTTGTAGGGTATCATGTCACATCAGAAGGAATTTGTCCTTTGGATGACAAGGTGGAAGCGATAGTAAACTTTCCGAAACCCCAAACCATCGAGCAACTAAGACGATTTTTGGGCATGGTAAACTTTTATCGTTCACATATTCCTAATGCAACTATTTCACAGTCAATTTTAAATAGTTATATACATAACTCGAAAAAGAAAGATAAGACACCTATAGTCTGGGACTCGAACGCTGACCAAGCTTTCGAGAATTGTAAGTTGAGCTTGCGCAATGCAGCGACGCTTGCCCACCCAGTACCGGATGCAGAGATAGCATTAATGACGGACGCCTCGGACACGTGTGTTGGTGCAGTATTACAGCAATTTATAAACAACACGTGGACACCGTTAGGCTATTTTTCCAAAAGTTTGTCAAAAACTGAGCGCAAATACAGCACGTACGATCGCGAATTATTGGCAATCTATTTAGCAATTCGGCATTTTAAATATATGGTAGAAGGACGGCAATTGATTGTATATTCTGACCACAAGCCTTTAGCTTTCGCATACTCAAAAGGTAACAACGAAAATGAAACGCCTAGGAGAACACGTCAATTAGTTTATATCAGTGAATTCACAACCGACATAAGACACATCAACGGCAAAGATAACATTGTTGCTGACACCTTATCCCGCGTAGCGACCGTAGAATGTCCCACAGTTATTAATTACGAGGAGCTCGCCCACGCGCAAGAAGTCGATACTTATATTTTAGGACTAACAAACACTAATGATAAGGTTAGACTTAGGAAGATCTTGATTCCCGGTTGTCAAAAATATATATACTGTAACATTACTAATGATAAGGTTAGACCGTATTTAACTGAGAGTTTTAGACGCATTGCTTTTAACTCTATTCATAATTTAAGCCATCCCGGTATAAGAACTTCACGTAAATTAGTGCAGGATCGTTTTTATTGGCCTAGCATGAATCGCGATGTAGGACAATGGGCAAAGAGATGCATAGAATGTCAACGTGCTAAGGTTAGCCGGCATACCACATCTGCATTAAGCTCTTTTCCACCATGTGACAGATTTGAACAAATTCATGTCGATATAATTGGACCTTTACGGACTTCGGAAGAAGGGTTTAGATATTGTGTCACTATGATAGATAGAGGCACACGTTGGCCTGAATGTTTTCCTACGATAGACATGACCGCGGAAACGGTAGCTAAAGTCATATACGAAGGTTGGATATCCCGTTTTGGTTGCCCAAAAAGGCTGACCAGTGATCAAGGACGCCAATTTGAAAGTCAACTATTTTCATCCTTAATGAAATTACTAGGGATAGATAAAATACGGACTACTCCTTATAGACCACAAAGCAACGGTATAGTAGAACGTTGGCATAGATGTCTGAAAGCTGCATTAACCGCTCGCTTATGTAATACAGTAGCACACTCATGGGTACAAGAGTTACCAACTGTACTATTAGGTCTCAGAACTGCAGCGAGGAGTGAGAACGGTATAAGCGCAGCGGAAATGACATACGGAACTACTCTACGTCTTCCCGCAGATTTTTATGATAGCGAAAAGCAGACAAAAATTGATGACGCTTGTGAATACGTAGACCAATTAAGAAAAACGATACAGAATTTTCAAAAATCAATGTTTAATCATAATAGCAACTTAAAAATATTTGTTCATCCAGACTTAGAAACTTGTGAATATGTATTTGTCAGACATGACGCGATTCGTAAGCCTTTACAGCCAACGTACGACGGTCCATATCGTGTGTTGGATAAAAAAAATAAGATATACAAAATTCAGGTATTAGGTCGTAAGGTTAACATATCTATTGACAGATTGAAACCAGCATATTGTTTTAGTGAAAATACAGATAATAATACTCGAACAGATACTGAAGTTCCAAATCGCGAATCGCTTAACGCTCGCACCACACGCTGTGGAAGAATCGTTAAGCAACCTGTCCGATTTCTGACGTAAAACTGTAGTACTAGGAATGATTTGCGACTGTACTTGTCAATAGACAACGATTATTATTATAATTTGTTATAAATATATAAAACTCTATATATGAATATTTTATATTGATTTATTAATTATTTTTGTGAATATTGTAAAAAAAATAATTAATGTCTGTAATATGTAAAAATGTTTAAACAAATTCTTTTCATACATTTTGCTACAATAGAGTACACAATGTAACATAGCTTATTTTAGTTCATACGACTGTGTATTTCATCAAATGCGTAGCATCAGCACATTCTTTTGACTAACTGTATAAAAGTGCAACGAACAATGCATTACAAAATAAATGTAATGATAGGGTGACCATAATTTTTTCAGGACAAATTGTAAATGTATCATAACCGAATAGGGTGACCATGATTTTGGTAGGAAATTTATAATTAAGATAATTGTTGTGTATTATGAAATAGCTAACTAAATAATAATATTTTTACCTTTGTAATGTAAAAATTTTTAAAGGGGGAGAATACTGTGGGGACACAGCTTTACGTACTGTGAGGACACGGCTGTACTGTACCTGCTAAGTAAGCAAATATTGTATTGAATTGCAACGAAGACCCAGTCTCGGGCTTGTCGGGCTGCGTGTCGGTCATACACTCTAATAAATTACCTTGTTCACAAATCTTAGTTTACTCATTGGTTCCTCTAGTTACAGTCCGACCCCGGGACTCCACAATATCAATTATAAAGCCAATATTTAAAAAAGGTGACAAAACAAATGAGTAACTACAGGCCCAAAAATATTCGAAAAGGTGATACACAAAATGCCTATATACTTTTTTTGAAAGGCAAAACATTTTTACACCTTGTCAGTATGGGTTCAGAAATTGCAAATCAATAAACGTAGCAATATATAATTTCCTAAGTAAAGTGATGACCAATTTGGATCAGGGTCTAACAGCTGTGGCACTATATATGGATATGTCGAAGGCTTTTGACCGTGTTGACCATAATATCTTGTTAAGTAAAATGTACGCATATGGTGTTAGAGGTAATGTGTACAATCTACTAAAATCATACCTTTCTAACAGACAACAATTTACAGAAATAAGATGGTTCAACCACATAACAAAAACTGAAGAAGTCTGCATTTCTGAAATTGGGACTGTTAAATTCGGTGTTCCACAAGGAAGTATTCTGGGCCCTCTGCTTTTCCTTGTGTATATTAATGACATGCCTTCGGTTACACAACATGACATTACTTTATTTGCTGATGATAGCACTATTCTTTTCACTAATGACAATACAATAAATTTAGAATTAGACATAAATCAGTCATTGGTACGAATTATGGACTGGCTTAAAATAAATAATTTAACGATTAACTTCGAAAAAACTAAGATAATGAATTTTAAAATACGAGTTTGTCACACGGCAACTTTAAAAATCCAACGTTGAAGAAGCAGAGGCCACTAAATTTCTAGGATTACACATTGATAGCAAAATCAATTGGAAACTTCATGTTCAGTACATGTGTAAACAACTGGTCCAGTTCTCATACGCACTGAAGAAGTTAAGAAGGGTAGCAAACACATCTACTTTAATAACAGCCTACCACGGCTACGTCAGCTCGACTCTCAGATACGGAGTGATTTTCTGGGGCAATAGCACGGACTCCGAGCGTGCCTTCATTGCCCAAAAACGCTGTATCAGAGCCATGTTTAATTTTTATGCACCAGACTCATACGAACCATACTTTAAAAGAATTAACCTATTAACATTTCCATGTATATAAATACTTGAGGCCGCAGTATTTGTGAAGAAAAACTCACAATTATTTGATTATCGTACACGTGCACGGCATCGGGGTAAATTGCATGTAGTCGCTAGCAAGACACAATTAATGCATGAGAGTATCTTTTGCTTGGCCCCGCGAATTTTCAATAATGTCCCGGAGTGTATCAGAGTTATCGCAGAATTAAAAATATTTAAAAAAACAACTCCGTGACTTGTTAGTAAACATGTGTTACTATTCGATAGAAGACTTCTTGTCGGATAACTCATTACGGCAGTATAAAGTGCTTTAGTTATGATGTGTTCAGTATACATTTGAGAAATGATATGAATATTTATATTGACAAAGTTGAATTAGTTGTTTTGACATTTACTATTATTATATCACTGAAATTAAAATGAAATAGATATACCACTGACACTATACACTGAATTATTGTATTAAATTGATGATTTTGTAATGAAATTATTTACATGACAATTAAATGTGATTATTTACTTTCTTTCTAATTCAGCTTGTAAAATTGCATGCCTATTACGGTGAAATATGGTGAAACTGTACTTACTCACTACTTTTAACAACCATCTGTAACCCATATTTGCAACGATTATAATAAATAAATAAATAAAACAAATTATCATACTATTAATATTTTAAACGCGAAAGTTTATTAGTATGGATGTTTGTTACCCTTGCACGCAAATAAAAAATTGGTACTGGGATTGATTATAATCTGAAATAACATATATACCACTTTATCCTTGGAATAGGTTCCCACAGGATCAGAATACCACGCCGGCGGACCCGCGGACAATAGCTAGTAAGACTATAACTTTTAGTTAGTTAAAAAACGTCAAAATCTGTGGTAACTTCTTAAAAACTGAAAAACGACAATTTTAGTTACAGTCATTTAATTTATGATCCAGATGACGATGGAAGTGCTGTACTACTACCACAAAATAGGTAGATATGGCAAGGTTTGTTTAGCTGGTTTCGATTGTATTAACATAAAGCCATGCTCTTCGCATACAATCGTTTTAGTCAGGTATTCTAGAAAATATATATGAATAAACCTGCACTTTAAATTCGAAGACTCTCCAATCTGTTAAACTGCTTTTTATTAAACAACTATTCAATCAATACATATGAATATAACTTAAAATAATGATGTACAACTACTAATAAGTAACTCTTCAGAAAACAAAGACTAAAAAACCGGCCAAGTGCGAGTCGGACTCGCCCACGAAGGGTTCCGTAGCAGCAAGTAAAATTTTTATATTTGAGTTGTTTAAATGAAAGGTAAATTGCAGTTTACGAATTAAGACGTATTAAAAAAAACTACTCCCTAGATCTGGTTCAAACCAATTATCGGTGGAAGTTTACATGGTAATGTACATCATATATATTTTTTAAATTTATCACTCTCTTATTTTAGAAGTTACAGGGCACACCTTTTACCACTTTGGAAGTGTCTCTCGCGCAAACTGTTCAGTTAAGAAAAAAATGATATCAGAAACCTCAATATCATTTTTGAAGACCTATCCATTGATACCCATATAGGTTCGACGAAAAAATTTTTTTTGACTTTCAGTTCTAAGTATGGGGAACCCCCAAAATTTATTGATTTTTTTTTCTATTTTTGTAAAAATCTTAATGCGGTTCACAGAATACATCTACTTACCAAGTTTCAACCGCATAGTTCTTATAGTTTCGGAGAAAAGTGGCTGTGACATACGGACGGACAGACAGACAGACATGACGAATCTATAAGGGTTCCGTTTTTTGCCATTTGGCAACGGAACCCTAAAAACCCTGTTTCTATAATAAAAAAATACTTACAGATCTCATCACGACGTCACCATAATAACAATATAAATTGACTTGCACCATTCCGAAAATCAAAAAGATGATAAACGACATCATATATATATAGTCATCAAAAGCCTGAAAATAAATAAATAGTTTCATGTTTAATACTACACAATACCAAAAAGATATCAATGCTTATGAGGTGTACCATCAGATTAAATCCTGTTGCGCAAATAATCATGGAGCCTGTGACGACATTGAACAAAGTTGGTTTCGAATATACGTATTCCAACAATTCCACGGATCTGAAATAGAAAAAGAGTGGAAGTAAAAGGATTTTACGTAAGGCAAGAAAAGTATGAATAAGCTTTAGAATATTTTGGCGTTAAAAATCATACCCACTTCTTATAGGACTAAGTCTTTAATGGGATGAGAGGGACTCCATAATATAATTCATACCTAGCCAGAAACATGCAACTACCTATGAATTATTTATATAAATATTAGCTGTTGCCCGCGGCTCCATCCGCGTGGAATTCAGATCCCGTTCCCGTTACCCATGGGAACCTATTCCCGAGATGACAAGCAGCCTATGTGTTGTTCCGGACTATGGTCTATCCCTGTACCAAATTTAAGCCATTCGTGAGACAGTAACAAACGTACATACATACTCACAAACTTTCGCGTTTATAATATTAGTAAGATTAACTTAAGCGATGATAGCCCAGTGGTGTACGTAACGGACTGCTGAGACGAGGTCTCGAGATCGATACCCAGTTGCCCCGGGCACACACCTTCGACTTTTCGTAGTTATGTGTGCATTAAAAAATATTTATTATCGCTCGCTTAATAATGTGCCCGGTAGATGGCAATAGGCTCACCCCCTATTACATTTCGACCTTAACATAACGTGCGAATCGTGGGTGTGTAATACACCCTGCCTACCCCTTTCTGGATACAGGCGTGAAGTTATGTTATGTTAACTTTCAAAAATCAGTATACTTTAGTGACATAATGTCATTATTTTTAAATAGCTGTTGCCCGTGACTTCTGATCATGCCCTAGAAGAATGTTCATGCACGATATCAGCCAAATCTGTTCAGCAGTTTTCAAGTGATGCTCGGGCATCGATAATAAAAAGCAGACAAACAGACAAATGACAAACAGATATAAATTCCAAAAATCACATTTTCGGCACGGGTGTCGCTAGAACTCACATCAATTATTAAAAAAACAATGTACAGTTTTCACCTTGTTAAGATTTTATTATATGCATAGAATTTTGAATTGATTGAGAATTTGTATTTGTGAATGAACGAAATGGTCTCATGTGCGCCAATTAATTCACTTTCGATTTTTTTATTACATACCGAATCAGCTCTCGGTGTCGATTCAGTATTTCCACGAATTCTTTTTTAAATTCGGGATTTCCATTATTGATATCGTTATTTCGTGCATTTTTTTTCACAATTGTTGTCAAATCCTGCTGTAAAACTTTGAATTGTAGATGAATAAAAGTGCAGCATGTGAAAAAAAAGCAATCTACTCCAACAACGGCATGGATAGCCACCGTAGCTGCAAAAGATATAATTATACAAATAGTTTATATATTTAAACCACACCGACACATATTATGGTTCAGCATAGTTTGAGGTGGATGTCGAACTCAAAAACGAGGTATTAACGTCTATATGAACACTGGAAAACTGATAACAGCAACAGTTCTCTAGAGTCGCGCGATTATCATTTACGGTCTTAAGCACAATATAAAAGCCCGAAGACCTCCGCTTTCTGTTATGTTCTTAAATACAATCATAATTTTATGATTTTGGTGTATGAAAATTTAAGTGTGTATTAGGGTGGAGCACGGCGTGTAGTTTCGAATGCCGTCCTTGCGACGCACGCTGCTGCGAATTATTTTTACATTGCCTCACAGGCTCATGGACTCGAATGAAATAGTCGAGAAAGACGCTGTTTCGAAAAACATTTTAACTACCTCATACGCTCGAATATAGTCACGTTACGAAATCCAACTTTCCGGACTAGTGATTCCGGCGTTCTATGTATCTTTTATAAGAATATTTAAAAAAATACCTACTTATAAAGAAATAATTTCTTTATAAGTAGGTATTTTTTTAAAAAGACAAATTAATTTAATCAAAAATCTCTTTTTGTCTAAAATTTAGGCATTAAGTTCCGTGATTCCAATTTGGCTTTTACTTCACCTAATCATGAGATTTTGTATATTGAGAAAAGGCAGCTTTCATTGTCACTTAACCAGCCCTTTGAACAGCAAGAGTGTGGCATGGGAAGCCTTAAAAAAAACTTGAGTAAAGTAAGTAAGTTGAGAAAAGTAAGTTTTTCATAATCATTGGTTCAGTTAAATATTTCCTTCCAATTTCTTAAATCAATATACATGTTGGAGCATTATATGGATCAATTTAGGTTCAAACATTCAAGATGTTGAAGGTCGAGGTATCCTGCGTGCCTGCAGTGTACACCGGGTGGCCAGTTCTGGATGAACTTCCCGTTATCACTGATCATTGCAAGGAGAATAGTCTCGGGGTGTCGAAAATAACTAATGCGTTGAAAGTACATGAAAGCCTTAATTATGTTAAAAATATGTTACGTATCATACAAAGCATTTTTAATGTAGAACCAAGATGGTACGTAAACTTTTACGACAAAATGTAGCTATAGTTTGTCGGAAGTTTACGCGAATGTTACACATTGAAATAAAACTATTTTTAACGGATTCTATCGCGGGATCAATGTAAAATATAAAATAACATCAAATAAACCACGATAGAATCCGTTAAAAATAGTTTTATTTCAATGTAGCTATAGTTGTCAAGTTTACTTATGATGTCCATTTTGTTACATATTTACGTATTATTTGGTTGGCAGGTGTGTGCCAATTTTTCACGCCGCTATAGCGGCGGTAAGGCCCATCATGGAGGATTTACACCCTCATACTTAAAAGTATTCACATTGATACCATCACAAGCGATTGCCATAAGATGATGTTGGAGAATTCCTTCATGTTATATCATGAAACCATGTCATTGCACTCTCTTTTCTATTCGCTGGGCCAATTACGGTGTTAGTGAAATTATCTGAACTCTGATGGCATCGACTGCGACATCAAAGCACGCATTGCTGCCGCGTAGGCCAAGTGGCGTGAGATGACTGATGTCATTTGTGATCCCAAAATGCCAGTTAAGTTGAAAGGCCAGGTTTATATAACCATTATTAGGTTTGACCTTTAACATGGCTGTGAAGCGTGGCCGCTGCCCTGACATAAGTAGGAGTTGCGTTTCACAGAGATAAATATGCGGTGGTAAATGTGCAGAGCTACGTGTAAAGGATGCGTGAGGAACTCCCGCATCCGTAACTGCCTCCGTGTCCGTGACATCGCAGATAAAATATCGTAGTGTCGCCTTCGCTAGTGTGGCACAGTTTTGTGACTACGTGGTTAACAAATGCCTGGCCATACCACTTCCGCCGGGCCCTGGTAGAAGGGGAAGATCCAAGAAGTGCTAGTTTGACGTCGGAGGGGATGACATGCGTGCCAATGGTCTCACTACCATGAATGCCCAAGATCATGCGAAGTGGAGGAGAAAAAGCAGGAAAGTGGACCCCGACCTCCAATGCAATCGAGATACAACGCTGAGATAATGATGATGATGAGTGGGATTACGCCTTTAAGACGGTGATCATGCTGCCGAAGAACTCACTTCTATAATACAGGTGATAAAGTATTTTATTTTAGCGGTTTTCTTGCTCCTGTTTACTTTTAGCGTCTTTTGCAACCCTCTTTATTTTGTATTATAAATACGAGATAATACCTTTTCTTTTTATTTTTTATGAAAAATAAAGTCTAGTTGCATTTTTTTCTGACAGTAAAATAGGGCTGTTTATTAAAATTTGATACGTTTATAAGTCGTCAAACTAGAAACCAAAAATCACCTTTTTTCAATAATTCACTGAGGTTGCGGAGGCAGTTACTGTAAATCGAATCAAATAATATTTTGCATCAAACAATTTGAGTCGAAATGGCACCAATTATTCAATATTAGATAACTGAAAACAAAAAAAATCGCACCATCCTTTTCAAGACTTGGCTATTTTTTCTTAGAGGTCTCCTAAGGCAACGCCGCAGTGCCAGCACAGCGAGGATCCTGGCGAAGAAACGGCGCTCCGCACGTTGGTGGAGTGCCCTGCGTGGGCGAGTCAACGCCGGGATATCGTTGCGGTCCTGGGCGTGGATGTTCTCTCGTTGGAGACCATGGTGAGGACCGTGGTCTCCGACGGGAGCAAGTGGCACGCCGCCGCCTCTTTCTGCGAGTAGATTATGCGCGCGAAAGAGAAGGCGGAGAGGGAGCGGGAGAGAACCCTGCCCCCGAATTCCGCAGTCTGCGGCCAGGACGCCGCAGACTCGTCTACGCCCGGGACTACCGACCTCCATGATCGGGGCCTGAGGACGGCAGTTGGCCGACTCGCCGTCCTTACAGAAGCAGGCCGTGGCGGAGGTGTGTCGTGTGTGTCCTACACACGCCTGCCTATTCACCGACGCGGGATAAAACCCGACCCCACCAGGCGAGGCCGCGCTGGCGGCCAAGGTCCGCCGGTAACACTGGGGTTATCCTTTCGAGGGCTTACCCGGGGTGTCCGGCAATGGAGACTTGGGCAGGCACCGTGCGATTTTAGTCGATGCACGACATAACCGCCCCCGCTGGCCGGCGGGGAGGTATCCGAAGGGATTTCCGCACGTAGGTCGTCTCGGCTTCAACACAATACAGTAGGCTACCAGTTTAATAACTTAAGACCTTAAAACTGTGACAAATATGAATACATAGATATTGAAGATTTATCTACTTACCTGCCTGGGCTTGTTGAATAAATGCTATTGGCCAAAAATGTATATCAAACTCATCAAATGGATACCAGGATATAAAGGGCAAAATTAATTTAATTTCTCCAGAAGTGTAATAATATGAACCCATAATAATAAAAGGCGACGATAGAAACATAATACAACCAAAAAGAGTTAAATATACAAGTAAGTTGAATATGTAAGTCAAAAACTTTAACCATGTTTTATAGGATTCTTCGGTAGATTCATCATTGAGGCTTTTTATCGTTTCTAATGTCTTCAGACGATTGATGATGTCGTTAATATAATCAATGTAGTAAATAAAAGAAAAAAGCCTTAAGTCTCCTAGTAGACATAGAGTAAGACAAGGAATTAAATAAGTGATTTGCAACAGACTTTTACGTGTTGCAATACCCATCACCATCCACGCTGTTTGAGAGCAGATAGACAAGTTATAAAGAAATAAATTTAAAGAACATTTCCAGTGATATTTGAAACGATTTATTAAGGTTCGGTTACTATCCTCTCTGTTAATGGACATGCCAACAAGTCTCAAAATTTTATCCACTCTTGTAATAAATATTTCAATTTCTGAATTCATTTTCGCTTTTTCGTAATTCTCAATGTAAACTATTTGACTTGTTGTTATTTTTATTTTAATAAAATACACTTTTTATGCTACCACTGTCTCATTATAAGCATCAATTTCATAAAGTCAATAGCAGTAACTAGTGACAACAGTCAGTGAAAATATTTAAATTAGTGCTGGGTGAGGCCCAGGAAAAAAATACACTTGAACACACAACAATACAACTTTAATCAGAAGTAAATTAGAAAACTTGAATTTTCATATATCTACTTATATGAAATTAAGTAATTAACGTAGATAATTACTATGCTTTATACAAGGTGTTTCACAAACATATTTGAATCCATACCAATATTAAAAAATCCGTTCCCGCAGGGGGAACGCACAGGTAGATTTCGTGAAGCAATTAATATTATTTTATATAGAGAACTACGGACTTTAAACAGTTAATTTTTTTTTCCTCGAAAACGGTAACTTTTAGCGAAAAACTTTTCAGACATTTATTTTAGACTTAAAAATGGCCTATCGATTAAAAATGTTTCCGACATCAAGAATGTTCACCGGTTAGAAGTAATGATTTATTTCCCGAAAAATTTTGGTTTTTCCCCCCTCCACTTTTAGTTAAAGTGTTAATCTTATAGGTTTATAGTTAAAAGTTGTTGGTATTCATGTATACTATGGGGGAAAATTTGAACGGTTCGAATATCTTTCATGGAACGTGAAATTTTGAGGAAAAACTGATTTCACTAAAAGTGAGGCCCTACCGTCCCCTTAGGCCGGATTCCACCAAATCACGAACTTAAACTAAGTTTACACCCAAGCAATTTTTGACCGCAGTTTGAAAGCGATCGGGGCAAAAATGCGACTGTGAGAGTGCCGCAAATTTTGGGAAGTGGAGCCATACATACATATATAGTTATAAACTTTTTGACCAGTGGTCATTTCGGACTCAGCGGGTCATAACTAGACGTCCTATGAAATTTTTTGTTTTTAAATTCGACAGTAGTCAAGAAACCATTAGGTAGACCGATTTCATCGAAATCTACCTAAAATTAACCGTTACCCGAGGCTTCACCCGCGTGGAATTCTGATTCCACTCCCGCTACCCATGGCACCCTATTGCACCACCAAAACCTATATAAGATACACAATTCCACCATACATCATTTTGTTATATCTCAAAGGGTTTAGGAAGCATTTTCGTTGTCCATCAAATCTTCCAGACGGCTTATTTATTTCCGACACCTGCAACAAATATTACAATATTTTAGCCAATGTATATAAAAACTTGACAAATCATATACTAAAACTTTCCTCAAGAACCACTCACTCTATCCATTGGTGTAAATGTAAACAGCACGAAAATCGGTGCAGTAGTTGTTAAGTTTATCGCGTACAGACAGATATACAGACGAGGCGTTGGACTTTGTTTTATAATATGAACTGATGTGAAAGTAACTCTGTCTGTCTGTCTTTTTGTTATGCTATCACGGCTAAAACACGTAACTGATTTTGATGAAATTTGGTACAGAGATAGACTAGAGCTTCGGAAAGGACATACGCTATGTTTGGTCGTGATAACCGACATCCACGCCGGTTACGGCAGTACTAGATGAGCAGAGCTATTTTGACACCCATATATTTAGCAATTATGTTTTTCGGTCCCAGGGTTTATGACTCCAATCTATTGCCATCAACAGGTTTCTTTTTCATAAGTATATTTAGCTCTGAGAGAATAACCCTAACTCAAGACGCACAGAAAGAGACCACGGTAATCTTCTAACTGACTCTAACTAACTCTTAACTGAATCATTATGATGTCTGCGAATATCAGATATTGGTCGCTTCCAAAAGTGAATATTTGCTATCTATTATTAGCATTGCCAAAGTACTCCTCCACGTTCTACGCCAGAGCTTTAACTTTAATGGTGTCACAAGTGTACCTACCCATACAGCATCCAGTGACCGCTTTCAAAATAATAGGTATTAAACTTCACTTGGATTATTTGTTTGGGCTTTTCTGACTTTATATATATTGCATTGACGTGAATACTTTCATAGATAGCAAGGAAAAATTGTGTAAGCGACAGATTACCTACTGTAGGAAGCGGAGCCATTGAAAAAGAAGCAACAATAGTCTTCTGTATAATAAGAACTACAGGACAAAATCATTTTGGATACCGTAATACAATATCAATGCTATAAATTATTTCGATGTTTCAAAAATATCGCTCACTGTATACGTGTAAATCATAATAAAGGATTGAAAGCATTTAATTTGTTGGATTTATCATAATTGACGACCCTATAATTGATAGTTTTTAAAACTACCAATTTGGGGACAGAATGAAATTGATTCTTATGAATTATCAAAGCACATGTTGTATTCACGATACTTTTTCTAATACTCAATTCAATTTTAATAGGCAATGAGATTATTACAGCCGACATAAATATGATATTATATGTACCTAGTACGAAATGAGCTTCTTTATTCAGTTAATAAGGTTAAGTAGGAGTGCTGAGATTTACATATCACTTCGTTATTTACTGTATATGTATTTGTATGTATAATATAATTTTAGGTTTATATATTACATGTTTAGTTTATATTATGTTAATATGTATGTTTGTGTTACTTAATTTAAATATGTTTGTAACTTTGTTTGGGTGTGTTAATGTGTTCACTTTAGTTATCATACACAAGTATATACCCCTTTTTTTTCACGATCTCCTCTCGCCGTTCTGCTGGAAGAAATTTCTTTAAGAAATAACCAGTACCATTGTACTATTCTTTCCACCATCCAATTTCTATAATATTTTTATTATGTGTGCATAATTTTTAAATGAAATAAATAAATAAAATAAATACATTGAACAAGAGTGGAGTTAAACGAACTTGGTTCTGAACATGTGTAATGTAAAAATACTTTATATGTTTCCTATTTTCAGGGATTTCAGGCCTGAAAAGCTCCTGAGGGGACTCTTTGCAACGGTTCATTCACACAAGCGAGCTAGGGACTGATAGTAACGCTACAGACCTTTCTGGCCAATAGGTCACAATATCGGAGACAATAAATACATTTAATCGTTTTTTTGCCAATATAAACACTAACTTCATCACTAACCACGTTTTATCAGTAGGTATATTACGAATTGGGGTGTGTGTTGGGTAACCTCCTCGAGTGTCGCTCCGATTCCGATCCCGCTGCAGTCCGGGGGGAACGGAATCGGAGCGGCCGGTACACCCTGGGCGGCGGTTAATGGCTTCCCCTTCACCCCTTCATAGGGTTGGCATTGATCGTCGGCCAATACCCAACGTGGCGGGAACACATCGCTCTCCGTACTCCTCTGCTTTCAGAGGAGACAGGATGAGCGATGCTGTTAGTGGTGAGATGGCCCAGGGTCAGCCGGGGTGCGAGGGATATGCTCTATGGGTAACCTTACACCCCGGCGTCTGAAGACCCGAGACGGCGTGCGGTTTTAGTCGGTGCAAGCCCGACATAACCGCCCCCGCTGGCCGGCGGGGGGGTATCCGAAGGGATTTCCGCACGATAAAAAAAAAAAAAAAAAAAAAGGTATATTACGAATCAAAATAAATATTATTTGGGTCTCTTACTTTCTTTTATCTGTAATTTTATGGACATCCTTTCATCATTTATCAAGAAAGTCAATAATCATTAGGTATGTTATTATTATCTAAATTTTGCTGAACGTTTGCCTTTTATTGGAAACACTTTGATGTTCCACTTGCGTCAGTACAGATATATTGAAACATAAAGTAAACCAAAGGCAAGCCGATGACTTAATCCTAGACGTATAATATATCACATGTTTCAGGGTACAATTCAAATGGACACATTTAAAATTAGGGTCATAATCTAACCAAATCGTAAGGGTATTGCATAAATCATAATATCTATCTGAAAGCCAGCTTTGTCGTTTTGACAAATGGTTTCGCACCCTATGAAATCACCTGAAGCAAACACGGCATCTATAAATGGCACCAGTCAATTTATCAAAGTCCACTGTGGCACCTAAAACAAGTAGAAAAAATGTATAGACTTTGAAAAGATTACACAATGATTCGCAGTCTAGAAACTTTAATATAATGGGTAAGCATACCCATTACTGCTATGGTTACTGCTTATCAAAGTACAGCTTTTAGAGTGAAAGGCTATCCGAAAAAGAATTGAAATTATTGACATTCCTTCAAGGATTTCATTATCACTTAATGCCAACGACGACGTTCGAGTCAAAATAATTTAAATGTATTTCTACAAGATAAGCTTGTCCTATTTTTGAGAGAGAAGAGTTTAAATTCTTTTGTTAAAAGGTTAAATTATTTGCATTCTATAGTGTGTTCTCTGTAACAATATACTCGTCGGTTTCGTCAGCACCGTCTGACGTACTGCTTATTTTTATTTCAATAGTATCTATTGTCAAGTTCAACGTTAAAATATCATTTTCAAGGACATAGTACAAGAGTTACATCGTGAGATGTAAGGTATCTGAACGTATGTTTTTTTTTTTTTTTTAACGTGCGGAAATCCCTTCGGATACCCCCCCGCCGGCCTGCGGGGGTGGTTATGTCGTGTCTCGATTAAAACCGCACGGTGTCCTACCCAAGTGTCCGTTGCCGGGCACCCCGAGTAAGCCCTCGAAAGGATAACCCCAGGGTGCCGGCGGACTTTGGCCGCCACCGCGGCCTCGCCTGGTGGGGTCGGGTTTTATCCCGCTTCGGTGAGTTGGCAGGCGTGTGTAGGGCACACGCGACACGCCTCCGCCACGGCCTGCTTCTGTAAGGACGGCGAGTCGGCCAACTGCCGTCCTCAGGCCCCGATCATGGAGGTCGGTAGTCCCGGGCGTAGATGAGTCTGCGGCGTCCTCGCCGCAGACTGCGAAACTCTGTGGGCAGGATTCTCTCCCGCTCCCTCTCCGCCGTCTCTTTCGCGCGCATTACCTGCTCGAAGAAAGAGGCGGCGGCGTGCCACTTGCTCCCGTCGGAGACCACGGCCCTCACCATAGTCTCCAACGAGAGAACGTCCACGCCCAGGACCGCAACGAGATCCCGGCGTTGACTCGCCCACGCAGGGCACTCCACCAACGTGTGGAGCGCCGTGTTTTCGCCAGGATCCTCGCAGTGCTGGCACTGCGGCGTCGTCTCCCGATGGATGCGCCACAGATACTTACCGAAACACCCGTGTCCGGTAACCATCTGGCACATCCGGTAGGAGAGGTCCCCATGGTCCCTCTCCAACCACTCCTTCATGATCGGTCTCACCGCCGCAATGGTGGATTCCCCCCACCTGGGGTGCTCAAGTCGCACCCTCCATGTCTCCATGAGTTCCTGACGGAGCAGGGACCGCTGAGCCCTGATTTCTCGGGGCTCTGGCCTATGGCCCTGCTCCAGCGCCTCCTTGCGCCACTGGTACAGCAGCGCAAGGGCTCTCGCTTCCAGGTCCCATGGAGGGGTCCCGGCTAGGAGACATGCCGCCTCGACGGAGATCGTGCGATACCCCCTGATGACTCTGACGGCCATCGCTTTTAACGGGCTGTTTAGTACAGCCACGTTGCGGGCTGCCAGAGTCTCTGCCCATACTGGGGCCCCGTACAGGGCCATGCTTCGCACGATCCCCAGGTACAGTCTCCTAGTGGGGGCGTTGGGTCCCTTAACATTAGGCATCAGCCGTGATAGCGCAGCCGCATCCCCCCTCAGTTCTGAACGTATGTATAGTATTATTTACAATTAATTTATTTCTTACCATGCATTTGGCAGAGAAGCAGTACTGCAAATATAATACAATTTGGAAGCATTTTAAAGTGTGTGAAGTGACTTATCATATCACTTCACACTTTAAAATTCAGCAAAAAAGCAATTCATTGAACTGTTAGCAAAACGCTTAAGCTGACATTCAATGAATTGCTTTGAAACCCAACAACGATAAGGGGCCAGTAGCGATTTTATAGAACGTTTTTGGTTTCTTTTTCCTCGCCAAGGATACACCGAAGCTGTTTTATTAGCGTGGAATGGACTAACACTCGACGGTGTCTCTAACATTAGACCTATTATGACGCAACAAAAATCTCTCTCCTATGACGCAACAGAAGAACTTGTGGAAATTTGACTTGATGAAAACTCACGTAAACACACATTTACACATATGCACTCAAGTAACACACGACACAAGACAACACACACTCATACATCTACACGCGCACACGTAACGTGTGTACATCCACACACTCATATGCATGCATCATAAATTATATTTTATAAATAAAAATTAATATTAAGTAAAAGTTTAATTTTATAAGTTATGCTAAAAACAGCTATAATTTTTAACACTTTCATGATTATTATTATTTTTTGTTTTATTTTTTTTTTCTATTCAATTGTTATTTTAATTTTGTATGAGTCTAATATAGAACAATGAAACTTACCTTCCTATCAGGGGAGCGGCGTTGATGGCTGCGCCACAGTGTACACTTTAGCAGCTATCAACAACCCAATTTTTGTATTGCATATTGTTTTTGTACAATAAAGATTATTATTATTATTATTATTATTATTGTTAGACGATGCGGTATATTTGCAAACTAAAGTGTCTACCAACACCCCGTCCTTTCAGTTCAGTTTGCTTCCCTCCCTTTCTGAGAAGCGAGCGCGCGACGTGAATTAACTGCTTCCTCGAGCATGATAATGGAGTGATAGGCTGCCGAAACTTCCACTATCAGGAGGTCGCAGCTGTTTTTATAGGGGTATTTCTCCTTATCGGTTGGGTTTGACCGGTGGTATCTGACCAAATTCACCGTCTTTGAAAGAATTTGCATACGCCACAACCAGGGTGAATTTTTATACAGGATAATTTATAGTGGATTCCTGAAGATCCGCCGTTTCTATTCGTTGCTTGTCTGATAAACCAGTATCTTTTTTTTTCGTGCGGAAATACCTTCGGATACCCCCCCGCTGGCCAGCGGGGGCGGTTATGTCGGGCTTGAACCGACTAAAACCGCACGCCGTCTCGGGTCTACAGACGCCGGGGTGTAAGGTTGCCCATAGAGCATATCCCTCGCAACCCGACTGGCCCTGGGCCATCTCCAGTTTCGAGATGGCCCCCTCGGATTTGGGAACCACGGTGTCCCCGTCTTGCCCCGGTTTGGGGGAGGGGCGCTAGTCGCCCCACCGTCCCGGCCTGCTTCTGTGATAAACCAGTACCTACAACGTCTAAGAATTACTATTATGAATAGCTACATTTTATACTTCTCTATTTACCGAATAGTTAAAACAATAATTTGACAATTTTTTAGTCACTTATTCAAATGTTTTTTAACTATCTTTATTTTTGTACTTTATTAAAATGATAATTGAAGCAAGAACATGAATACACGACGATTTTTCAATATTACTAAACTCCGTGTCATAATGTGTATAAAATAAGTATGATATAAAATTAAAATATTAATAACTGTTCAATATTTTATCATTGTAATATGCGTGTTCAGAAACAAGACTATACCTAAGGAATTCCAGATTTGTTTTTAAGAGCTTCCAGAAACTGAATAATCGTATTATGATTGATTTTCTGTTCTCAGTAAACAGCAATGCGTAAGCGCTGTTTTCAGTACATATTCATAAAATCAATATTGTAACGTTGAATGAAGCATCGTTAAGGAAATGACTCACCGACATCACTACACAACAGTCGCGCTATTCACAAATAGACACAAAATAGATGACTCTAACTAAATTAACATACATAATGTCATCTTACCAAATATAATAGGGAAACTAAAATACCATGTCTCACGCGTCAATCAATCAATCACAGGTAACCCACTAGAAACCATACGATGTCTCCAACATTAGAGCTTTTTCCAGGAGAAGTGGTTTGCCCATGAAGCAAAGTTCCCGCCAGCGCCCATGACCTCCATTCCCAATAATAACCGTTTCGAAGAGACACTAGCTCGCCTCCTCTTCCATATTTTAATGGGAAGCGTTTCTATTTCGGTTGTCCAGGGTGCATCACGAAGAAATTTTCTAGCGCAGCGCCTTAGTATACAATATAGATTGATTATGCCATACATCTTTTACAGATTATATTTTTCTGAAAATAACTTGTCTAAATAAAAGATATTGTTTAGGTTTTTATCAGATTATAAGAGTATTTTATTATTTATAGAAATTGTGTCACCTGTAGCATTTGTATGTATTTACCAAAAAAAATGTATCTAAGTATGTTTATCAGCATTCTAGAACCCATAACACAAGCTAGTTATGCTATGCTTATATTGGGTTAAGATAGCGTTGTGTAGACATACATAAACATATGTATATCTACACAGCGCTGTCTAAAATGTCGTAGAATAGTTTTTTATTTATTTAAAGGGCGTCCCACGACTATGCCACATGGAGGGAAAGTATCTTAAATAATATACAATTTTACTTTTACCATATTTTATATATACTACTGTTAAAAGAATTTAATCTATATATTTATATATATATATGAATGGGACTACGTTTCACGCATTATTATAATTTATCTATATTTATATTTCTTAAATAACATTACGGAACGAATTATAAAAATTAAAAACTATGTCAAATTTAGGGATGTCACTACAAACTAAAATTGGGTTTTCCATGCAAATGGGAGATTTTTAAATTGATGAAATGAACTGTTTGGTCAGACTTGTTATAAAAAAAATAAGGTGATTTAATTAGCAGAGTTCTTATCACGCTCGGGGACAATTTAAATTTAGGTTTCAGAATGTGCATATGAAGAAAACAAAGCAGCATCAGCATCATGAAACGTGCAGTATAATGCTGTGTGAATGGGGCCTTAAAACTGGTCTTAACATATAAAAACGACCAACGTGTATTACGCTGGGTGAAGATGGTGGTATGCTTTCATTTGTTTGTATTATCTGTAGATGGTCATTATAAAATTAATAGCTGTTCCAGTGGCTCCACCCACGTGGAATTCTAATTCCGTTGCCGTTGTTAAAAGTAGCCTAAATGTTACTTTAGTTAGATTTTAATCCATCCCTATGCCAAATTTCAGCCAGTTCCGATCAGCTGGTTGAGTGTGATTGAGTAACAAACAGAGTAAGATAAAAAAGAATAAGATAGGACAGTAGAATTTTTGAAATCCAAAATTAATAGTATATTTGAAACACAATAAACCGCTAAAAAACCCGTTTAACAATTTCTGTCAAATTTTAATTAATTTTTGATTTCTATCCTTATCATTTTGTATGGTTTCATTTATAAATTTATACAAAAAAAATCACAATACCATTTATTAATTTTGATAATATATATTTAGGATAAAATTTCATACGGTAAGCCACACTGAATTTGGTTCTGAAATAATATCGCCATTTCTTCATACCGAGACGTCATCCATCATGCTCATAACTAGTATAAAAGAAATAAATAGTACTTCAACTAAAGTTTTCTTCAAAATATTTACTAGTTTTAAAGCTCCATTGTCATGGAGACTTGGCTACGTTTTTTTGGCACTTGACAATGAAGCTTGTCATCCTATAGGTTTATCTCAATGTATTCTACCAATTGCCTGTACCTACACCTACTCTTTATTAGGACCTACAATAAATAATTACCTATATATCTATCTGGTACACTCAGACTTTCAAGTTATGCCGTTTCTCGTATTCGTATTATTTATTATTAGTATTTTTATTTCGTATATCTTAAAGTTTATACTTACGAAACGAATTTCTATAAGTGAACTGAATATCATCCTAGTTGAGGACTCATTTGAATTGAGTTTGAATGACTTATTTATTGACAATAAACATTCTCCTGTAATATAAAATAGTTTGCAGATGCAATATGACTTACTGGGACAAATGACTAAGGTTCATGATATTTTTTATGCAGATAATTCTAAAATCAGAAGGCACGAGCAAAGAGATCTTAGATATTGTAAGTTTTGATGAAAATAAATATTTATTATGGTTATAAACTGTTATAGCGATGAAATATTCAGTATCTCAACGCCAAATACTCATAGAGAACAAAATTATGAACCTGATGTTTTATTTTTAGCAACGCATATTTTATAATATGCTATGGACGCAATCGAACATTGAAATGTTTATGTAATAAATTATTAAACCATATAAACATTGGAATATGTTTCATGAGCCATAAAATTAGCAGACAAATATTGGTTCACCACGATATAGACTGACAAGAATTCATACACGTTAGATCAATATAGGGAGGCTATTTGGACTTGATGCCAATTCTGTTATTGCAAACGAAACTACTGTAATTCTCATACGAAGAGGATTGACTTTAAGCGCGTCTATATATACAATCATATTGACGAATATCAATGATTGCATAATATCACTGAATGTGTGTACTGGAAAGAAGGACGTTTGAGCAAGTATACATTTTACTATGCAATAAAAGTGTTTTACAATATTATTGTAGGCGAGCGCTTATTCGACCCCCTCGGTTTATTAAGCCCTTGTACAATTACCTTAAAATTTTTTTTTACAAAAGTTATGGCAGTTGAAATTTTAGTGAGATGATCCAGTACCTAATGACATACAACAATTTAAATGTCTTGATTCCAGTAAAAGTCACGAGATTCGCGCTGTGTTCATCACCAATCACGACGCAGCTTCATTGCATCGTAGATGCGTCTCAAGGCGCCTACACCGTTGCGTGTATCTACGGTCTATTGACGATGCTCATGAAGTAATCCTTAAATTTCTTTGTGCTAAAACACGCGTTTCACCTTCAAAGCCAGTAACTATTCCGCGGCTTGAGGTGTGTGCAGCTCAGCTAGGAGCTCGCCTGATAACTAAAGTTCGTGAAGCTCTTCGTTGCAACATAAATTAAAAAAATATTTGGTCTGATTCAACCATCGCATAAGGCTGGATCAGAATGCAACCAAAACTCTTAAAGTTATATGTTTGTTACAGAGTAAACGAAATACGTTAATTAACAGAATCGTGGCGTCACGTTCCTGCGGACATAAATCCTGCAGAAATGGCTTCCAGGGGAGTGGAACCAAGTCTCCTGGCGTAATCGAGGTTCTGTAGCAGGGTCCTGACTTTTTATTAAAACAGGAATCAGAATGGCCTAAAATACCAAACACATCCACGAATTTGCCAGAAGTCAAAGTTCATCAAGTAGAAAATGAAGGACATAATTTAATTAACTTTGAAAAATATGCAAGTTCAAATAAATTAAAAAGGATATTTGCGTATGTTAGGAGATTCATAGATAATTGCAGAAATCCAAACAATAAGAATTTTAATTCACTTAATGAAAATGAACTTCAAAATTCTCTTAATTACCTAATTAAAGAATCATAAGGTGAACCGTTCTCTTTAGAAATAAAAACATTACATAAAGGTAACTTCATCATCATCATCATCATATTAGCCGTAGGTAAGTTACTTAAGCCTAAATCAAATATCCTGCAATTATCTCCGTTTATTGACGGTGAAGGCGTGTTAAGAGTAGGTGGTCACTTAAAAAATGCAGTTCTTGATTATAATAACAAGCATCCGGCCTTACTAGATGCCGAACATCACTTCACAAAATTATTGATGGCAGACGAATACCTACATCTTTTTCATGCTTGCCTCAGCTGCTCCTCAGTTCCTTTCGAAAACAATTTTGGCCTATTGGTGGCAGATCATTAGCTCGAAGCACTGTTCGAAAATGCGTTACATGCCTTAAAGGAAAAACTATGGAGCCATTGATGGTAAATAGAGTGTCTGAAGCTTTTCCATTTCAGACTTGTGGCACTGATTTTGCTGGCCCGTTCATGATCTCGAGTCATTAAGGTTGCGGTAACAGAATTTCGAAATGTTATTTCTGCTTATTCATATGCTTTACTACAAAGGCAATTCATTTAGAAATTGTCAGCGATCTGAGTGCTCAAGCTTTTATAAACTAAATTAAACCTAATTGTATTTGCTGTGATAACGGTAAAAACTTTGTCGGAGCAAAAAATGAATTGGGTAGGGAAATGCGGTCAGGCATTAGGTCGATTAATGTTTTTTCGGCCAATGAGGGCATCAAATTAAATTTAATCCTCCATATTCCCCCACATTAGGTGGACTTTGGGGAGCCGGTATAAAGAGCGCTAAGTATCACATAAGACGTATTGCAGGAAACATTAGTCTAACGTTCGAGGAGTTGAGCACGCTTTTTGCGCAAATTGAAGCGATTCTCAATTCCCGACCCTTAACTCCATTATCACCTGACCCAAAAGACCTTACTCCTCTTACCCAAGGCACTTCCTCATCGGTCGGCCGCTGACGTCACTGCCTTCACCACCAGCTGGCACTGAGAGGAAGATCAAGACAAGATATCAACTGATAATCTCATTAAGTACATGAGTACCTTTCTAAATTACAAACTGGAACAAAATGGCGCTCTCCTTACAAAGAGCTAAAAGAAAGTTAATTAGCAGCTTTTAAAGAAGAAAGCCCATGAGATGGAAACTTGGACGTGTCCATCGTATGTATCCCTGCAAAGACAATATCTGACGTATTGCTGACTCTAAGATGAACAAGGGGATCGAACGGCGGGCACTTAACAACGTCTGCCCTCTGCTACATGATGATGATAGCATGATGAAGGTTGACGAATCGCTACTGATCTCCAGATCAGTAGCGATTCGTCAACCTGCGTCTTGTTAACCTTAAATCAATTGTCTAACAATAATTATCTGAAGTGAACATTTTTTTATTTACAAACAACAATGGACTTAATACTTATCTTACAAAGGAACATGTAGATTGTATTTAATACTCATTCGAAACAACTTTAATAGATAAGCATTCACGTGAAGTTTTAGTTTACAATTTGTCATGAGTGCTTGTATCTGTGAAACTGAAAACCACATCGCACCGACATGATTTATAAATAATATACTTATTCAACCGTAGACTATAGTTATGTTTATAACATGCAGTATTTTAGTAGACTTCTAGCAGTCCTTAATGAGTGTATGGAACGTTTCATACAAGAAGATAACAAGTGTTTCAAAAGAAATCTGACCATCTTAGGACTCAATAGGAATTAATAGTACTTACATGATAAGATTTTCAACCAAAGACATGTTAAATGGAAATAATTTATTAAACACTTTATGAAATCTACATCTCCCGGTTTAAATTGCATATCCAAGTAACATACAAAATTACGACCATTGCCATTGTATATCGGAATACGATAACTTGATATAGATTGATGGAAAAAATGGTATCGTAAAAACACAGGGTCCGTAACTAAACTTCGAGAGTTATATGTTCGATGAATGGAAAGTCGACAGAACGTTTGATCGAATTTGCTATTTCGAATGAACCGTTTATCGCCAAACGCAAGTTCGACTGAACGTTTTATCGAATATTTATTAATCGATGGATTGCTGTTTCGAATGAGATTTAGACATGACTTCTTGCCATAAACTTTCCGGACTACTCGCTCCGCTCGCTCGGCTTGCGCTCTGTTGGGGTCACAGTTCTAACCTAACCTAACCCACTTTACTAATTTTCGGACATCAGTCCATCGATTGATAAATATTCGATAAAACGTTCAGTCGAAGTTGCGTTTGGCGATAAACGGTTCATTCGAAATAGCAATATTCGACCAACGTTCTGTCGACTTTCCATTCATCGAACATATAACTCTCGAAGTAAAATTACGGACCGAAAAACACAATACCAGCAAAACGCGTTAGTTATTATACGATGTGATACATTTTGTTGAACGTTTTACCTTGTGAACAATTTTAAACAATTAATGTATTTTCAAACGACTCCGTATTGTGTACAACAAGCTGACATATATATAAATATATATATACAAGTATATTAAATAAATGTACATTTAATTGTTTGGCCCTTATGCATTCCTATACAATTTACCGATTACGTTGTAAGTTATGTTACGCATAATGCGTAGATACCTAATATAAAAATCATTGCAAGGCTTGCTTAGGGACTTATTTTTTCCTAACTCTTTTTCACGCAAAATGTAAACATTTTTTTTAAATCTAATAAAGCCACTTAGCTCCCAGCTCTCTTGAGTATCCAGGTTATTTAACTACTCATAGAATTGCTTATATAAAATGAATTTAGCTTGACTTGCTCATTTATGTTACTATGTGTGCAGCGAGACGGGAGAGGGAGGGGGAGTATAAGCTGTCAGTAGAGTCATCTCATCAACAACGCATTTTCATTCATTTTTGACGTCGATACTCACTGATATCGCTTTAACAGCATCCGCGGTATCGTAAAGACAATAGAGGCTAAATCAGTTTTATTCTACGTTTTCTAAAAATTAAATTATAGCTATATCGATTTATCGACCCCAAAAACCCCCTGTATACAAAATTTCATGAAAATCGTTGCAGCCATTTTCGATATTCAGATTATATTTATATATATGCATATATATATACAAGAATTGCTAGTTTGAAGATATTAGTTTTAGGTGTACTCATATAACTATATACTATCTAATTTAATACAATTGTATACGACTGTCCTGTAAAGCCAATAATTATTAAATAGCGAATTTTAATAATATCAGGCCTTAAAACTGTTAAATGATTTCGTAACATCTGTCTGACAATATCGATATGTCGATCTCATCGACTCATGCTCTTCCTCCACCACGCTGCGCGTTCCTAGGGAACGGTACAGCGGTACCGGTCGGCCTATGATGACGGTAAACATCCCGTTATTAGTTATAATTATAATACTTATATAAAGTTGACAAAAATAGAGACGATGCACATTTCGATTACATAAAGAGGTTTTGTTTAAAATAAAAATTAAAAATATTTAAACAGAAATAATGTAATGTTATCTGCCGCTTAAAGTTATAAGACAGGATAACATTAAATTATTACTGTTTAAATTTTTTTGTAGGAATTATAATCAACTAAACACTCGCGTTAGTCGGGTCAGAAGTACCGTAAATAATAATAACAGTTATACTCTTTCACTAATAATGAATCCGTGACCTGATCAGCGCATAGACTTGATCAACATTTATTAAACATTTCAATTAGGGAAACCAAAATTTGCTCACTTGTTATAACTACAAATATGTATAACATATAAAATACTTCATACATACTACTTTGTTATAATATTTAAAAATAACTATATTTTACCTAAATTATTACATACACATATATAATAATAAGTCGGCTTTCATAGTCATTCTTCAAAAATAAAACTCTATGACATATATTGATATATTATCATAATTTTTACAATTAATGTAATACTACTGACTTTATGTGCGTTCTGTAAGACATAATTATATTCAGTTCACTAATGGCAATAAAGCTTTGTAATTTGTACATTATGATGTGGCTTTTTCGTTGAAGTTGTAAGTAATAATACAATTTAGCATTAGAAACTCTCATCTCTTTAGTCATTTCAACAATTTCATTCTAGAGCACTAGGCTCGAGACTGATTGCAATTAATTTTTTTGATTTCAAATTTTTAAAATGACAAACATGAATATTTTACAGTCCCCCCCGGTGTATTTATAATTGTGGGAAATAACAATAATTTTATTATAAATTCAGTTAAATAATGTGGCTTATCTCAATTTAATAGTACTCGTAACTCTTTTAGAACTGTGTATAATTCATAATTCACTTCCAGTAAATATTCACATGATCATTTAAGTATAAGTTTTATCAATAATTACATACAAGACCCGAAGTTATTTTATTCAATAAGTAGCAATATTTTAAATAAGAAACCAAAATTCTGTAGTACCTAGGTAATTGCTAACGTTAGAGTTGTCCAAATAAATGTATTGAAGCTTTCAGAGCTAATAACCTAATATATAGGAAATAAAACCTACATTATCGCCAGCCATAAGTCTTTATGTGGATCCCAAACACATTAGAAGGCAGTAATCGCAATCGCACCATCTGTAGTGACCCGTATGGCGGACATGGCCTACATGTACAGTAAGTACTTGTATTATTTCACATTCGTATACCCATACATTGATCTGACAGACCTACAATATACGTTTCCCTTATATTACCTTTGGAAGACGCTGGCGTTTCATGGTCCTTGGTAGCTGCAAAGTTCGTGGTCAACTTGATATCACTACTGCACGAGCGATTTTATTTATTTTTTGTTTTATGGAACCTAGTAACTGAAATTACTTATATTGTGGCTACCCATTCAGTTAAGCTAAATTGCTTAAAGTATGTGTTCTTGTGGTGGCATCTACATCATCAGCATTTTCAATATCACAGACCAATGCGAATTATGTATTTCATGATTATTTGGCGCAGGTATAGAAATGTTCAGTTGCGATACAGCCGCCTTATTCGGATTGACTAATCGTACCGTAACCACGCGCGGTCGTATTAGCCGGCACATTTACGTTTATGTTTATGGTTTAGATTCACGCCAGTTTCTACTTCTATGTTATCCAATAGTTGTCCAGGCTGCCCCGTACTCGTACCTAAAATTTTGTGATGATAATATAGAAGCGTGCCGATTTGTTTGTTTGTATTCGTCTAAAATAAATAAAAAATAGTTGCCATTTTAGATAACCAGTAAGTAACCTGGTAGATACAACCAGAGATCGGAATAGGTATAGTAGATTTACCTACAGTTCGAAGAAGTAAGTAACATAGAGTTGATGATACCTCCTCTAAAATCCTGGAATCATAAATATAAAATAAAATATATTTTCATTATTTTCAACAAAATTTTGTTATGAGTACACCTTGTATGACATTTAATAGATCGAGACTAGATTGAAACTGATTTTGAACATTTTTTTATTACGAGACTGAACTTTGAGTATAGTTACAAATTATTGATTTGAAGAATCACTGTACAATTTTTAGAGTTCCGTAGTACAAATTTGTCATATTCAAATGTTTAAATAGTCTGATTAAAACTAAGTTGGAATTGTTAATGTGGATATTAAATACATTTTAACTTATACCTTAAGTACATTTTGTTGTACAATTTGGTTAATATTGTTCAGTTCAATTAGGTGGAGCGGCGCGGCGGTCTCTATTGTTTCTAAATATCTTTTGTTACACGAATAAATACGGTATAATTTACTATCTCTTTCACACGTGAAGGAGCTACTATCTATTTTCTCTTTTATTCAAGCAAGAGTTGTATGAAAGACACTGCAACCATCGTTTTCTATTTTAAAATGTGCGGGAGTGCATAACTGAGTAATATTCTGTTTAGTGCGAATGTGTGAAACAGTTTTGTGGAACCTCAGTTTTGACCCCAGCTTGAATTGAATCGAATTGTATCTGCTTTGTCTGAGAACATTTGCATTTTTGCCCAATAGACGGCACGACGGCAAAAACAGAGCTATTTTGTTGTATATTTTAGAAAAAATGTACAACTTTATTATGGTTCTTTATTGTGTTTAAGAAATAAGTGTTGTATGTAAATATGATGTATATTGCATTGATTCGATATTTTGTTATTTCATAGTTTTCATTTCTATTAGCATCGTCATCTTCCCAACCTTCCAATTTCAGTATTTTACGTAAAGCGACTGCCATCAGACCTTCGTAACCCAGTATGAAACAAGTATGATTCTTAGTTAGACCAGCTGTTGTGAGACTTTTCTTAACGGCTATTCTAATTTGTGGATGACAGCCCATCCAAAATTCAAATGAGCCAAGCGTTATTCAACCTTGAGACCTTTTTTATTACAGTATACAGTATAATCAGGTAAATAACAGGAGTTAAAACAACGCCTTTTATATTGATTTAAACTTACACGATTTTCACACATAATTATTGTTTATACGGGACTTAATCGCGTTAATAAATATATAATGGTATATATTTACCTCGAAGTTTCGGACGCGATGTTGCGCCCATGGTCGCGAGTAGGACAGTAAAATACGAGGCTTACTGGACGACACCCTCGTATATGAGCCGGTCTCGTACGATCCTACAGCCAGAGTCACGCGCCGGATAAGGGCGGTCATTAGAGACTATGAGGAGTTGTTCGGCGAGGACGATTTTCACCAGCTTTATAGACCTAAAATTGTGCAAGCACCTAAACTATATGGCTTACCCAAAATACACAAAGCCAACGTGCCTTTGAGACCTATAGTGAGTCAGATTGACTCCCCTACATACGGTCTTGCCAGGTATGTCGCATCGGTGTTGCAACCACTGGTAGGTAAAACGTCGTCTTTCGTGAAGGACTCTCGTCACTTTATAGACACTCTCAAGAACATCACGCTGGAACCGGATGAGATAATGGTGAGTTTTGACGTTGAGTCACTTTTTACCAACGTCCCCGTGAAAGAGTGTCTCGAAGTAATTCGGGCAAAGCTAAGCGACCATGAGATGCCAGAGCAATACATGGTATTATTGCGTAATACATGGTTTGGAGGGCAGCTACTTTTTGTATTGTGGGAAGCATTACCTCCAGATCGAGGGAGTAGCCATGGGTAGCCCAGTGGCACCGGTCATGGCTAATATCTGGATGGAACATTTCGAAGCCAGCTTAGATCTGCAACCATGGGCAGTGAAGTTCTGGAAGAGATATGTGGACGATGTTTTCTGCATTCTTAAAGGCGGCAAGCAGGAGGTCGAGCAGTTACTGGGACATCTGAATTCAATTCATCCTAAAATCAAGTTCACGTATGAATTGGAATCGGACAGAAGCTTACCTTTCCTGGATGTGAGGGTGACATGTCGGACTGATGGATCCCTAACGCACACAGTCTACAGGAAACCAACGCACACTGACAGGTATCTGAACGCTCTATCTCACCACCACCCTCGCCATCTACAGTCTGTCGCGAATTCACTGCTGAACAGAGCACGGGACCTTTGTGACGTGGAATTCTTGGAGAGCGAGCTGTCCCACGTACAAAGGGTCCTTAGGTGGAACGGCTACAAGGTGAACGGCCGAAAATCCAGACGGAAAGGGAAGGAAAGACATCCGGACGCTCAAAGGCAACCAGCGTTCATGCCGTACGTGAAAGGGGTAACGGATAAAGTTGGGACAGTACTAGAAAAGTACTCCTTAAAAACCATTTTTACGCCGTTTTCCAAGATCGGTGGGCATGTAAGGTCACCAAGGACGTAATTCCTTTTCAATCACCGGGCGTGTACAAGATTGATTGCAGTTGCGGGAGTTCGTACATTGGACAAACGAAGCGTACAATAGCTGAAAGAGTCAAAGAACATATCGCAGCTGTGAAAACTCTTCAGGTGAACAAGTCTGCCATAGCCGAACATTTACTAGAATCAGGACCAAACCACTGGATTGAGCTCCATAATCCCAAAATCCTCTCCCGTGAACGTCACTACTACAGTAGAATTGTACGTGAAGCGGTGGAAATCAGAAAACATAAAAATTTCAACCGGGGGGACGGTTTTAAGCTTTCATCTTCGTGGAATCCAGTCATCAGTAAATGTACATCACATAAAAATATGCGTTCAGAATCCGCTGATATCGTGAGTGTTGTGTGTCGGACAAATGATCGAAACGATGGTCACCCTATGAATATATCAGACCAAGTGCGGGTAGTTCGAAATACTCGCACGACTCGCAGGCGGTGATGCTCCAATTCTTCAGTCCTACTCGCGACCATGGGCGCAACATCGCGTCCGAAACGTCGAGGTAAATATATACCATTATATATTTATTAACGCGATTAAGTCCCGTATAAACAATAATTATGTGTGAAAATCGTGTAAGTTTAAATCAATATATCGTAAACCGGTACGGGCCGGATTTTGCTAACAAAATCAAACATCTAGGACAGTTACGGAAAAAACGAGTGCGTATAATGGCGTCATTGTCATTTTTAATTAAATGTCGCGAATCAGACCTGCTTCCTACGTGTGTTAGAATAAAACCGCGTAGTGATATACCGTTTTCCGCTAACATCCTTCGGACAGCGAGCATCCGTCTGTTAAAACAGCTCATTCGGAACAATTACGCCGACCTAGACAAAGTGCAGTGCGAGTTGTACGGGTTACATTGTGTGTGTAGTGCGGTGTTAGCACATAGTGATTTTGATTTGGTTGATCGGATAACCTATGAGCAAGCGAATCGTATTTTTCTTTTGCGTAATGAGGGTCATGAGAAGAAATATGAGAGACTACTTGCTCGGTACAGAAAAAACGTGATGACATCATCAAATGAGTGTGACAAACCAAACACGGTCATTAATTTATCTAGCACTATATTGGAAGATGCGACCGTACGTGTACTGGAAAAAGGGTTGAATTTTGCTCCAACACCTAAGCGAATTCCTTACGAGACCGTAATCAGCAGCGTTGAAGAAGTGATAATGCGAAACAAAGTGCCGTCTAGCGATGCGGAGGTGCTCAGACAGGATGTTTCCGTTATCCTCCGAAAAGCTAAACTACCCGCAAATAACATCACCACGGAGGAGCGTTTAGCTCTTAAGGACCTGAGAGAAAATGAGAACATACTCGTCCTTAAGGCCGATAAAGGCAACGCCACGGTGTTGTTGGACTCAGCTGATTATGACAGTAAAATACGAGGCTTACTGGACGACACCCTCGTATATGAGCCGGTCTCGTACGATCCTACAGCCAGAGTCACGCGCCGGATAAGGGCGGTCATTAGAGACTATGAGGAGTTGTTCGGCGAGGACGATTTTCACCAGCTTTATAGACCTAAAATTGTGCAACCACCTAAACTATATGGCTTACCCAAAATACACAAAGCCAACGTGCCTTTGAGACCTATAGTGAGTCAGATTGACTCCCCTACATACGGTCTTGCCAGGTATGTCGCATCGGTGTTGCAACCACTGGTAGGTAAAACGTCGTCTTTCGTGAAGGACTCTCGTCACTTTATAGACACTCTCAAGAACATCACGCTGGAACCGGATGAGATAATGGTGAGTTTTGACGTTGAGTCACTTTTTACCAACGTCCCCGTGAAAGAGTGTCTCGAAGTAATTCGGGCAAAGCTAAGCGACCATGAGATGCCAGAGCAATACATGGTATTATTGCGTAATACATGGTTTGGAGGGCAGCTACTTTTTGTATTGTGGGAAGCATTACCTCCAGATCGAGGGAGTAGCCATGGGTAGCCCAGTGGCACCGGTCATGGCTAATATCTGGATGGAACATTTCGAAGCCAGCTTAGATCTGCAACCATGGGCAGTGAAGTTCTGGAAGAGATATGTGGACGATGTTTTCTGCATTCTTAAAGGCGGCAAGCAGGAGGTCGAGCAGTTACTGGGACATCTGAATTCAATTCATCCTAAAATCAAGTTCACGTATGAATTGGAATCGGACAGAAGCTTACCTTTCCTGGATGTGAGGGTGACATGTCGGACTGATGGATCCCTAACGCACACAGTCTACAGGAAACCAACGCACACTGACAGGTATCTGAACGCTCTATCTCACCACCACCCTCGCCATCTACAGTCTGTCGCGAATTCACTGCTGAACAGAGCACGGGACCTTTGTGACGTGGAATTCTTGGAGAGCGAGCTGTCCCACGTACAAAGGGTCCTTAGGTGGAACGGCTACAAGGTGAACGGCCGAAAATCCAGACGGAAAGGGAAGGAAAGACATCCGGACGCTCAAAGGCAACCAGCGTTCATGCCGTACGTGAAAGGGGTAACGGATAAAGTTGGGACAGTACTAGAAAAGTACTCCTTAAAAACCATTTTTACGCCGTTTTCCAAGATCGGTGGGCATGTAAGGTCACCAAGGACGTAATTCCTTTTCAATCACCGGGCGTGTACAAGATTGATTGCAGTTGCGGGAGTTCGTACATTGGACAAACGAAGCGTACAATAGCTGAAAGAGTCAAAGAACATATCGCAGCTGTGAAAACTCTTCAGGTGAACAAGTCTGCCATAGCCGAACATTTACTAGAATCAGGACCAAACCACTGGATTGAGCTCCATAATCCCAAAATCCTCTCCCGTGAACGTCACTACTACAGTAGAATTGTACGTGAAGCGGTGGAAATCAGAAAACATAAAAATTTCAACCGGGGGGACGGTTTTAAGCTTTCATCTTCGTGGAATCCAGTCATCAGTAAATGTACATCACATAAAAATATGCGTTCAGAATCCGCTGATATCGTGAGTGTTGTGTGTCGGACAAATGATCGAAACGATGGTCACCCTATGAATATATCAGACCAAGTGCGGGTAGTTCGAAATACTCGCACGACTCGCAGGCGGTGATGCTCCAATTCTTCAGTCCTACTCGCGACCATGGGCGCAACATCGCGTCCGAAACGTCGAGGTAAATATATACCATTATATATTTATTAACGCGATTAAGTCCCGTATAAACAATAATTATGTGTGAAAATCGTGTAAGTTTAAATCAATATATCGTAAACCGGTACGGGCCGGATTTTGCTAACAAAATCAAACATCTAGGACAGTTACGGAAAAAACGAGTGCGTATAATGGCGTCATTGTCATTTTTAATTAAATGTCGCGAATCAGACCTGCTTCCTACGTGTGTTAGAATAAAACCGCGTAGTGATATACCGTTTTCCGCTAACATCCTTCGGACAGCGAGCATCCGTCTGTTAAAACAGCTCATTCGGAACAATTACGCCGACCTAGACAAAGTGCAGTGCGAGTTGTACGGGTTACATTGTGTGTGTAGTGCGGTGTTAGCACATAGTGATTTTGATTTGGTTGATCGGATAACCTATGAGCAAGCGAATCGTATTTTTCTTTTGCGTAATGAGGGTCATGAGAAGAAATATGAGAGACTACTTGCTCGGTACAGAAAAAACGTGATGACATCATCAAATGAGTGTGACAAACCAAACACGGTCATTAATTTATCTAGCACTATATTGGAAGATGCGACCGTACGTGTACTGGAAAAAGGGTTGAATTTTGCTCCAACACCTAAGCGAATTCCTTACGAGACCGTAATCAGCAGCGTTGAAGAAGTGATAATGCGAAACAAAGTGCCGTCTAGCGATGCGGAGGTGCTCAGACAGGATGTTTCCGTTATCCTCCGAAAAGCTAAACTACCCGCAAATAACATCACCACGGAGGAGCGTTTAGCTCTTAAGGACCTGAGAGAAAATGAGAACATACTCGTCCTTAAGGCCGATAAAGGCAACGCCACGGTGTTGTTGGACTCAGCTGATTATGACAGTAAAATACGAGGCTTACTGGACGACACCCTCGTATATGAGCCGGTCTCGTACGATCCTACAGCCAGAGTCACGCGCCGGATAAGGGCGGTCATTAGAGACTATGAGGAGTTGTTCGGCGAGGACGATTTTCACCAGCTTTATAGACCTAAAATTGTGCAACCACCTAAACTATATGGCTTACCCAAAATACACAAAGCCAACGTGCCTTTGAGACCTATAGTGAGTCAGATTGACTCCCCTACATACGGTCTTGCCAGGTATGTCGCATCGGTGTTGCAACCACTGGTAGGTAAAACGTCGTCTTTCGTGAAGGACTCTCGTCACTTTATAGACACTCTCAAGAACATCACGCTGGAACCGGATGAGATAATGGTGAGTTTTGACGTTGAGTCACTTTTTACCAACGTCCCCGTGAAAGAGTGTCTCGAAGTAATTCGGGCAAAGCTAAGCGACCATGAGATGCCAGAGCAATACATGGTATTATTGCGTAATACATGGTTTGGAGGGCAGCTACTTTTTGTATTGTGGGAAGCATTACCTCCAGATCGAGGGAGTAGCCATGGGTAGCCCAGTGGCACCGGTCATGGCTAATATCTGGATGGAACATTTCGAAGCCAGCTTAGATCTGCAACCATGGGCAGTGAAGTTCTGGAAGAGATATGTGGACGATGTTTTCTGCATTCTTAAAGGCGGCAAGCAGGAGGTCGAGCAGTTACTGGGACATCTGAATTCAATTCATCCTAAAATCAAGTTCACGTATGAATTGGAATCGGACAGAAGCTTACCTTTCCTGGATGTGAGGGTGACATGTCGGACTGATGGATCCCTAACGCACACAGTCTACAGGAAACCAACGCACACTGACAGGTATCTGAACGCTCTATCTCACCACCACCCTCGCCATCTACAGTCTGTCGCGAATTCACTGCTGAACAGAGCACGGGACCTTTGTGACGTGGAATTCTTGGAGAGCGAGCTGTCCCACGTACAAAGGGTCCTTAGGTGGAACGGCTACAAGGTGAACGGCCGAAAATCCAGACGGAAAGGGAAGGAAAGACATCCGGACGCTCAAAGGCAACCAGCGTTCATGCCGTACGTGAAAGGGGTAACGGATAAAGTTGGGACAGTACTAGAAAAGTACTCCATAAAAACCATTTTTACGCCGTTTTCCAAGATCGGTGGGCATGTAAGGTCACCCAAGGACGTAATTCCTTTTCAATCACCGGGCGTGTACAAGATTGATTGCAGTTGCGGGAGTTCGTACATTGGACAAACGAAGCGTACAATAGCTGAAAGAGTCAAAGAACATATCGCAGCTGTGAAAACTCTTCAGGTGAACAAGTCTGCCATAGCCGAACATTTACTAGAATCAGGACCAAACCACTGGATTGAGCTCCATAATCCCAAAATCCTCTCCCGTGAACGTCACTACTACAGTAGAATTGTACGTGAAGCGGTGGAAATCAGAAAACATAAAAATTTCAACCGGGGGGACGGTTTTAAGCTTTCATCTTCGTGGAATCCAGTCATCAGTAAATGTACATCACATAAAAATATGCGTTCAGAATCCGCTGATATCGTGAGTGTTGTGTGTCGGACAAATGATCGAAACGATGGTCACCCTATGAATATATCAGACCAAGTGCGGGTAGTTCGAAATACTTGCACGACTCGCAGGCGGTGATGCTCCAATTCTTCAGTCCTACTCGCGACCATGGGCGCAACATCGCGTCCGAAACGTCGAGGTAAATATATACCATTATATATTTATTAACGCGATTAAGTCCCGTATAAACAATAACAACGCTTTTTAATTTATCACTTTTAGTACAGAACCCTAGAAATTAATTGAGTGATGAAATGATGTTAATATAATAATTTAGTTCAAATGTATTCAAAGCGCAATACGTAATTTACAGTCTTTTAAATCCCGGGATCTAATCTTCATGTTTATGATTTCAGGATTTTAGTGGAGGTATTATCAACTCTATGTTACTTCCTTACTCGAACTTTAGGTAAATATGCTCTACCTATTCCGATCTCTGGATACAACAATGGAAGTTATCATGAAGGAATATCTTTGTCTACCACTTGTGGGATATACAGATGTGAGCATATAAAATATTAATGTTTATAAAGAGAATTTTGAAAAGCAGAGGTAGGGCCAAGAAAAGATGGGTGGAATGCGTGGAAAAACATATGACAAAGAAGGAAGTATTTGAGGAGTAACAACAATGCATGGAGAACCTCAAATAATTGGGCCAAAGTTCAGTAAGATAAGGACCTATTACCAAATTCCTATATTGTATTCATTATACCTATATTGAATGGAAAGAACAACGCATCCATATCATCGCAAGACTTTATGGTTCAGAAGAATTAGATGAAATGAATGTAACACTACAAAACGGAAGACTTTCTACAGGTTTAAATCTAAATTAAATTGAGTAACAGGTTTATCAAATAATTTAATGACTACAACTAGAAAAATACAGCAAATCTTGACAGTGACGTGTTTTCTTAATTAAGAGATACTTCGGCCATAACTTTGCTAACCATAATTTTCGTATCTCTAATAACAGGGATAAGCTAAGGTTAAGGAAAAATAAGAAATAAATCATTAAAATAGCAGTCAGTCGTAGAAATATTTTTACATCACATTTGTCTAGACAATACACCGCCGGACAGAACATCTCACTCTCATCTAACATAAAAAGTCGAACAAAACGGTCCAAATATAAACAACGAATCACTTCTTTTTCCGATATTGGCACGCAAACGGATCCACATACTGTTATTGTCGTTGAACTTTGCTTGCCAGCGCTCTCTGCCAGCAATCTTAGCAGGGCAGTATTTTAACAGTATTATTTATTATTAATTCTGGTTAACGAAGGTTGGAACGTTGGAAGGTTGGAAATTAACGAAGGAACCTTGAACTTGACGCAAAATGTCTAAGTATCACGCGTAACAAGAAATGTCGTGATTAAATCACGTATAACCAGTAGGCAGTAACGGCAACAGCAACGGCAATTAATGGAAATTCATATTTATGTATCAGCACCTGTGCATATAGCAACAATATCCACAATATTCAGACAAAAAAATTATATCTACACTGAAGATTCGTAAATAACTATTTGAACTATAGGCGGTTTTTGCGTAGCTATTGGCGCTGTAATGTCCCGGATGACGGCTTCTACAGCTGCCTCCAACTCCAATCTTCGCTTGTCTGTTAGTGCATTTCCTCCTGCACCGCTTAATCGTGGCATGGTAACCTATAACAAATAATGTTCACTAACTTAAAGATCTAATTGATCATCTTACATAACAGTTTAACGAAACGGGTGTCTATAAAAACGGCAATAAAACAAATGTTATAAATTTGAGCCCGGCAACTTGTATAGAAATTCAAAGAGCAAGCTTAATTGCTACTGAAGATAAATAAGAATAAAAAATAATTATTCCCATCAGAAACAAATGCTTTTCTGTTCTGTTTTCATTAGGCGCGATATATCTAACTGTAACTTGGAGTTTTCAATTTTCTCTTCTCTTTCTAATTTATTGAATATTTTATTCAGTTTTTTACGGAAAGGAAAATATGCCTCTAATAAATGGAAATCCAATTACAGGTTTAAAAAAATTAAGTAGGTAATATTTTATTTAAATAGTAATTTCGCTGTTAATTTGCATCAGTGGCGAACATAAAACGTTATATTTGCGTTATTTATTGAAAATATTACATTTAATAACCAAATAAAGATTTAGTAGCAACAAGTTATATTAGTATTTTTTATTTCACCTTCTAAATCTAGTTCGTATATATTATCGGCATAAATAATACTAAGTTGTATCAACAGAAAAGGGTCTGCTACTAACTACTTTCTGTACTAACTTTCGGATAATTTTTATATGTCATTGATACCAAGTTCTGAATAATTTGGAAAACAACGTTAACGACTAACTGTTAAAACTTCAGAGCGAAGGTCGCGGAGACGGCCACTGACGCAACGTTATAATAGTTTCAGGTTTTATGACCACTAGATCGGAAACTATAAAAATAAACCAAAACATTTATCTTATGAACTCTAAAACTCAATACCGATATATTCGTGACTTAGAAACTGCTGTTTAAAACAGAAAAGCATTCTGACATCAAAAAGTGAAACAAGTTCTAACTTACAGTAGGTATTTAGAGTTAGACTAAAACATGTTGGTTGTTTTTGGAACTGCAAAATTAAATAGTATCGAACTTTTACGAATGTTGCCGTTGAGTAAAAGCATTGAAAAAGAAGGCAAGCATTACGCAAGTAATGTGAATTTTATTGGCCACTAAAACTAAAAGGGTGTATCTTGCGATATTAAAGCGACCTCGATGTGTTCTTATGCAAGCTCTGTACAAGTTGTTACCAGCGACTTTCTTTTTAAAGTATTCCGTATCACCGAAATTACTTGTATTCCTCCTAACCCCTCCAGCTAAGCTAAATTGCTTGTGTTAAGAGTGTGTACACGTCGGTATTGTAATGGCCAGCATTCGAATCGGGTACCTCTCGATGGTAAGGCCGCCTCCTTAACCATTAACCTACCGATGCTAAAACTGTAAAGGAAACCGAACTAAAACAATAGAAAATAAGTTTTAATAAATTTAAATTAAGAATAGTGTAATTTTTTTAATAAATATAAATTAATAATAGTGTTAAAAAATGTATTTTATTTAAAAAAAAGCGCGGGGTGCACGGGTCAATAGATATAAATATTTTATTGACAGACTGATTGACAGAGATGAGTAGAGTGATTATCATTTTGATAAAATCTTAAAAAGCACCCCACGCTTTTTTTAAAATAATTTTTTTATTTTTTCTTTACACTATTATTAATTTATATTTATTGAAATTTTTAATACTATTCTTAAGTTAAATTTATTAAAACTTATTTTCTATTTTTTTAGTTCGGTTTTCTATAAAAAGCGTATTTTTTAGTTCTTTTAAACTATTATTTATTTCCTACTTTTTAGTTTTGTTTATTCATAAATAAATTAACACGCTGCTGTTGCCACCTATTTCAAAGCGTATAAAAAATAAAAACGACTTCAAAAACCATTAAAAACAGGCATTAAAAAACAATAATAGCTTAATAACCACTTACTTTAAAAGACAAAATTCGCGTAAGACTTTTCTGTTGAAGTCGGTGCCAAGCCCGAAACATTAAATGTCATTCGAGACGTCTGATTCCTGTTTGGGTTGTGTTGCTCGAAACATCATCGCTTGTGTAGGTAGACATACTTCCTAGTAGGTAGGTACCATTATCATAGTACTTATTTGGCTTGGTTCAGACTTTAACAGAAAAGTCTTTCGCGTATTTTTGTGAAGTCAATCTGTAACTCAATTATTTTTCTTTTTTCAGTGCCTGTTTTTAATGCGTTTGAAGTTGGTTTATTTTTTTATTAAAATTTTACATATTTTTACCTGAGAGCTAAACCAAACACGATATAGACAGAATTTTTTAAAACGAAGGACGATCAAGTAAACCCATTTAGGGAATAAAGGCGAGATGTTATGTTATGTAATAGCATAAACAATGCCTAGATATACGATAGTAGCAATCACGATGGATTCGCAGGGATTTATTGACGAGCTCCGTAGTCTGTCTCCGAAACTTATCATCAGATTCTCATGAAATTTAAATGGGACTATCAGGAATTTTTTCAAATCGGTTCAGGCGTCGGAACGAGGCGTCGGAACGAGGCGTCGAGTAATCGGAGAACATACATTAAACAAGATTCCAACCATTTGCGAACCTTCCTCTTTTTTGGAGGTTGGTTAAAAATGTATGGGATAAAGTAGTCTAGGTATATAACTTGAGTGTATGCGTACCTGCTAGCTTATCTCGGTGGCCATTTGTCAGTTATCACGTGCTACAGGTAGGTTTGGTTAGGGACTAAAGGTACAGGTCCTGGTGCTTGGGTTGACATTTCAGGAAGAGGAGAGGGAGTCCGGCTAAGATCGACTTACTTCGGTTTTGTAGAGCGTTCTCTCTATCGTACATCGGAATGACAGTAAACATAGACTGATCATGAACTATAAGACTGGCTATCAGCGTATACGAGAGAGGAATAGCAATAGTTTTTTTTTTAATTGCCAGCTATGAATTTTAGCCATAATATAGGTAATACTATTTTCTCTGATCCTCTAAAGTCGAGAACTTTGTGTAATTTTGATTTGGGAGATTTGATTGTGGGCAATAAAAACTGTATCAAAATAAAACCAAGCGACTCGCAAGTGTTCTCTGTTGCTATATGTTCCCAAAAACACAGTTGTACAGTTGTCGGTATCGACAAAGGAGTATGTATGTTCCTATCGCATTATAGAAATCGACATTTTTCAAGTTATCAATCATTAATATTCACATATGCCTCATTTATAAGTAAATGTACATTCAGGTGTTTTATTATATACTAGTTGTGCCCACGGCTCCGCCAGCACAAAGATTAGGTATCGTTTTTTGGTCATTTCTCCGGTTCTATTAAACCAGTTGCAATCAAAAATACGGCAGAGATCACGCCCTTTCTAACTAGGAATTCAGTGCAGGGTGCGACTGAAATAAATTGAGCTGAGCGAGCAGGACTCTTACGTAAAAATAAGACATCTTACTACGGTCGCGCGCTTAGCTAAGGCCGCGCACTCGTCAAACTGTTTTTCGGTGATTATTCCTCAATGGCACATCGGACATGAACTATCTCGCTTCAAAACACTACTCAGTGTCCACACTATCAGCGTGGTAAATTTGGTCAAGATCGCGAGACTGGTTACGGAGGAGTTCAGCCACCAACAAACGGCTATGCCGGGTATAAAATAAAAGAAACCGCATCAAAATCCGTTCAGTAGTTTTTTCAGCATCGCGAACAAACAGATAAACAGGCTAACAGACAACATTTCCAAAAATAATATTTTTGTGATTTTAACATAACCCAAGTATTTTTATAATATCTCCAATGTACAGACACAACTGTTGTTCCAAGAATACAGAATTATTACGGTGATAGAACATTGAAAAAACGAATACCTTATTATCTGAATAGTCTGCCGTTGGACATCAGAGAAGAACCAGACAAATTAGTGTTTAAGAAAAAAAAAAACTTAAAATATATTTTTTAGATTTACTAGAATGATTGGGTACATTCCGTTATCATAACGATAGCGGTTTGTTGTACCCTGGGGCTATCCTTTCGAGGGCCCTATCGAAAACGTCCATCACCTAAGTGCCTTTTATTCCAATCGAATATTATGTGTCAGTTTTTTATTTTAGTGTCGTGTCCATATTTATTCTCTGTCTATAAGTAACTGGCAGAATAATGTGCGATAGAAGAACGCTCTACAAAACCGAAGCACACCGATCTTAGCCGGACACTCTCTCTGCTTCAAACCGTGTCCTAAATTTAAAATAAAAAAATGTGCCAACCTAAAAGCCGTTTACTGTAGGTATTTTGTTAAAAATGAGATATTCCCTTTTGTTTGCCATACGTTATTACTTCCAGAATTCGTTCCTTATTAGCGGCACTATCGAATGGTGTAATAATACAGGATACAGTTGTCAATTAGTTGTAAGATACTGTTTGTTTTCCTAATAAAATGAAATAAAATAAAAAAATAAATAAATATATTTTTTTCCCAAAATCAACTGGTTTGTTCCTGGCTAGAAATATTGATTTTCCAAAATCCAAATTTTGCAGTTTTAGTTTTCATCAAAATCTCATTTTCAACAGAATACATTTTGGCAGCTTCAAGGTTTCTGGTAAAAGTTAAGGCCCACGAAACGTTGCTGGAAATGTTTATAATGAGTTTCTGACACATACGTACGAATCAACACTGCAAATGAAAGTGAAGTTCGTATTATTTTTACCTACCTTTAGCACCTGATTACTGACCAATGGCCGCCGGGACAAGCTAACAGGTATGCGTAAACCTGTTAACCTACACTACCTAGGGATATGCTCCATGGGCAACCTTACACCCCGGTGTCTGTAGACCCGAGATGGCGTGCGGTTTTAGTCGGTTCAAGCCCGACATAACCGCCCCCGCTGACAGGCGGGGGGGTATCCGAAGGGGTTTCCGCACAAAAAAAAAGGTATACAGTACAGGTATACGTCAGACTGTCCAAAACCTAATAGTCAAAACTTTATTTATTTATATTATGTAGACGCCAAAATACTGAGAACTAGACGATTAACGACATTCGCGTAAACTTCCGACAATATCATGTAGACGATTCAGTACTAAAGAATTATTCAAAAATCGGTATGAAGAAAATTCAAACAGATTTAAAAAAATAAATTTGGTGTTAAATTGAAAAATCATCATAGGTAACATACATTATAAAAAGTATAAAAACCAACCGACAGTTCTCGAACTAATCCGAGCCCGGTTGATTTCACAATTTTCATCATTCTGCATGATATACAGCCGACTATTGAAATAGTGTACTTTTTTTCTTTTATAAATAGAACACGTCAATTTGACTTCACCTTGCCTGATGGTAAGCTGAAGGTAAAGTCTCAGAAAAGAAGGTCACCATTACGTACACGTACCATGTTAACAATGGTGGATCTCAGCTTGACGGCCTCAATAAAAGAGGATTGTCGTCGCAGCACCGCGTGACACCCACCGGTCCCACTAGTGCTGCGACCAGAATCCCCCTGCCCGGCTGTGCACTTGCGGACCCCTGAACCCAATCAAACCGAAATTGGATTACTGTAGAGGGTTTTTCGCAATCGTACACGGTGGTACCCACCCGGCCGAATTTTGTGACAAATTTGTGTCATCAAAAACGTCATAAATAAGAAAAATAATCACAATACATTCCGAATGTTATGTAAATATTTGATCTGACAATTTGGTTGCACCCCGCTTGTTGGTAGCTAAGGTGCAGTCCAAAAGTAGGGACCTTCATTACAGATGCTGTCCCTTCCCTAGAATGGTGTGGTGGTCTCTACCTTGACGGCCTCAACTGATACTTTTTCATGCCTCACTTAAAGAAGACAAAGAAATACCAATGAGGTTTTCGTTTGTTCATCATTTAGTATATCAAGCGGAAATTAGTCGTTTTGATATTTGAACTTATGACTACTGCGCTTTTTGGCAATAAACCGTTTTAGCTACTGAGTATTTGAATAAATAGACGATTAGCGATACTGACATCTGAACCAATATACCTCAAAGACCAACGATCGTCCGAATCCCAGGAATAAATAACACAGAACGTCTAAACAAAATATATGTCATATACAAATAAATAAAATTGAAGTCTCTGTTTGTAATATTAAAAGAACAGGTTTTAAAATATACGATACATAAAAAAGAAAGCAATTTTAAAATTTATGCCTGTCTGAATTAAGTTATCTCTGGAAGGAATGGGCCAATTTTGACGTGACTTTCACTGGCAGATAGGTAATATTGTGAGCCATAACATAGACTACTATTTTATGTCTCACAATATTACCTTTAAAAAAAAAACAGGGTTAAAACCTAAAAAATCTAAATTCACGCGGACGAAGTCACGCACACAACTAGTATACAATGTTAGTAATATGTACATTGTACAAGTTGTACATGTTTATTATTTTAGCTTCGCCGTCGAAGAAGAAAATTAAACAATTTTTGAGCTGAGTGAGACGAAGTCGAGCGAAAGCTCCTCATAGATTTTCTGATTTTCTTTGTCATAGGTCTCCTCCTAAACTACTAATCCAATCAGAACCAAATTTGGCATGATTAAAGAGATCAATCAGAGGAAGGTTTATGTATGTACGAGTACGTACATAGGATATTACTTGTATTAAATAAACGCTGACGCGCGCCCGCGCTCACTATTATATAAATCGTATGTTAAACTGAGACATTGTCATTATTAATAAACAACTACAAGTAACGTTTCGAATCTTTGATTCACAACATAACAACCAACCCTAACATTTTACAACATTCCTGTTGGGACACAGAACAGCCCCAACATTTGGTCCTTCGAGTTTTAAGGAATATTTGGTGAAAAGTGTATCGTAGTGGAACGAAAGTAGCGTATCGGTTGACTGGCCTCCCACAAGCGGGTCTCACCAGTTTAATCAAGCGCATATACTCTTGTGAGATTGCGATTTCACATTTTACCGAATAAACAGTACCACAATATACTAGCAACTATGGAGAAACATCTCATAAGACAGCAAATAGTAGCAGAATCCATTCGAAAGGTGGCAGTGAACTTCAAAAAGGATTCAGCCAAGCGGAAGACTCCTGAATACATTAAAAAGAGACTGGACGCGCTAGAAGACCTGTGGTCTGAATTTGAGCTGACTAACACCGTTCTCGCAGCCTCCGAAGATCAGACTGACGACTATTTCACTACATTGGCCTATAACAAGGTTAAACAGGACTATGAAGCTATTCGCAAGCTGTTATCGGAGTGGCAGCCCTCTACTACCGAAGAAGCAGGTGTAATGTCCAAGGGCGACGAGCTTATTACTCAACAGAGTACCAATTTTCGTGCATTTATGAGAGTCATCAAGCAGATCCACATCTCGGACCTAAAAGAGAGATGGGAGCTCGAAGATAAGCTCCAGATGCTGCAAGCAAGATGGAAAACAATCGACGACTTACATTGGCAAATCGATAACCTATTGATAGGTGCCGACATTACGTACGAACAAGAGTACACGGATCACGAGAAGGTTTTTGAGAGTACGAAGCGAGAGTTGAACCACGCCTTAAATGCCACCAAACATCGACATCAATCTGTACCCTGTGACTTCGGAAGAACAGTACTGCGAGACCCTGTACCAGGAGACAACAATTAGATTGCCTAACGGAAGATACCAAGTACGTCTACCTATGAAAATACAGTTTGAACAAAACTTAGGCGCTTCTAAGTCGCAGGCAGTTGCACAGTTTAGACATTTAGAAAAACGTCTAACCAACAACAACACATTATCGGACAGCTATAAAAACTTTATTCAAGAATATTTATCTTTGGGCCACATGAAGTTAAGTACATTGCCCACGGAACCCAGTTGCTTTCTACCGCTCCATGGAGTGCTAAAACTGGACTCCACAACCACCAAGCTGCGCGTAGTTTTTAACGCGTCAGCTAAAACAAGGTCGGGCTACAGCCTTAATGAACTCATGGAGGGCGGGCCTAACCTGCAACAGGACTTACAATCTTTGATCTTGAGATGGAGGACTTACGAATTCGTCTACACAGCGGATATAGAGAAGTTCTTTAGACAAATACATGTTAGTGAAGAAGATCAACGCTTACAGAAAATCGTATGGCGAGATGACTGCAACAAAACCATCGAGGAGTACCAACTTTGCACCATAACTTACGGTACAAAGGCCGCACCGTATTTGGCGATGAGAACTATCAAACAACTTGTTCAAGACGATGGACACCAATATCCTCTTGCCGCAGAGGTGCTGAGTCATCAAGTTTACACTGACGATATTTTGGGAGGCTGTAACCTTATCTCCGAAGCCTGCGACACTCAAACTGAGTTAATCAAGATGTTGAGCGGGGGTGGATTCACACTACGCAAATGGGCCAGTAATAACCCTAAGTTACTGGAGAACCTACCTCAAGAATTGATAAGTCAAAACATGTTTGACTTCAAACAGGCTGAAACAAACAAAACAAACAAGTGTGGTCGTCTGGAGCCACCTGGGATGAGCCGCTACCTGAAAAAATAAGCGAAGAATGGAGATTATTTCGCGAGAAGCTGCCGTGTATCAAAAACATTACTATTGCACGGTGGTTGGGTGATACGCAAAAACCGACTGAAATACACGGCTTTTGCGACGCTTCGGAGAAGGCCTACGGGTGTGTGATCTACTGCAAGACGACTGATGAAAATAACAAAACAGTTATTCAGCTTCTGGTTGGGAAAACTAAACTCGTACCCATGAAGAAAAGGCCATCACTTCCTCGCTTAGAACTCTGCGCGGCCCTTCTATTATCAAGATTGATGAAAAAGGTCGCAGACTGCATAATCGTACAGACACATACGATTTACGCATGGACCGACTCGATGGTAACACTAGGTTGGTTACGCGGCGATGCCTGCCGCTGGAAAACATTTGTTGCAAATCGAGTACGATTGATCACCACTATCATTCCTGAGTCATGCTGGAAGTACGTCAACACCATGGATAATCCTGCAGATTGTGCAAGCAGAGGGTTATCACCGTCGCGCCTCCCCACGTATTCCTTGTGGTGGGAAGGGCCTACCTGGTTGAAAACAAACGACATACCAAACCAGTTAGAACATCACAGTACCATTGAAGAGGTGAAAAAAATAAAGGTGAATGCTGTACAGACCCATGCAACCTTAATCTTGGAACTTCTAAACAAACATAGCTCTATGGTACGAGTAATACGAGTACTAGGTTGGATTATTCGTGTTGCTAACATTTATCGTCGCAAGGTGCAATCTACGCAAAAAACTTTATGTATTGAAGAAATGCTGAATGCGCACAACATTATTATCAAAACAATACAAAACATATGTTTTGAGGATGACATAACTCGACTACAAAACGGTCAACGATTGCGGTCAACTAGCAAAATTTTGAGTTTGAACCCCCGCTTGGATGAACATGGACTATTGAGAGTTGGTGGAAGACTAGCTTATTCAAACCTGAATGAGTGGCAGAAACATCCTATTATACTACCAAGCGGACACAGGCTGACTGAACTATTGATACAACAGGCACATCTACAAACATTACACGGCGGCGCAAGACTAACCCTTACCCATTTACGTAACAAGTATTGGTTAATTGGAGGCATGAGATGTGTGAAGAAACAGTTAATCAAATGTGTCAAGTGTCATCGCTTCAAACACAACCAAGAGAGCCAGCTGATGGCTGACTTGCCAGAACCACGAGTGACACAGTCTCGCCCGTTCACTCACACTGGCGTGGACTTCACCGGTCGAGTAACTGTGAAAGCGAACAAGGGCAGAGGCATCAAGACGACGAGTGGATACATAGCTATTTTCGTTTGCTTATGTTCAAAGGCGATTCATTTAGAACTTGTGTCGGACCTGAGTACTAACACCTTCATTGCTGCCTTGAAACGTCTTTGTTCACGACGCGGTACACCCAGTCATATGTATAGTGACAATGGGACCAACTTTGTGGGTGCAGCAAGGACATTAAGGAAGGAATGTAATGAAGTTCTATAACACTACGTCAACCGCGACACATTCGACTATCTGACTGTAACAGGCATTCAATGGCACTTCAACTCTCCGGCATGGCCATCCGCTGGAGGATTGTGGGAGGCGGCTGTAAAAAGTATGAAGCACCACTTGAAGAGAGTTCTTGGCGAACAGAAGCTCACATATGAGAAGTTTACAACACTTCTGATTCAAATAGAAGCTTGCCTGAACTCCCAACCCTTGATTGCCATTACCGAAGACACAGATGACTTAGCCTGCCTCATACCTGGACATTTTCTCGTTGGAGGTCCGTTACTCGCACCCCCACAGATAACAGGGGATGACAACATTGGCTTATCTACCAGATGGAAACTAACAACTAAGATGTTTCGAGACTTCTGGAAGAAGTGCTCTTCTGATTATCTTCAAACATTACAACCCCGTGGTAAATGGCACCACAACATAAGAAACTTAGAAGTGGGCGACATCGTTTTGGTAAAGGAAGATAACGTCCCTCCCTCGTGCTGGATTCTTGGAAGAGTAATAGAAACACATCCGGGAGCAGACGGCAGAGTACGTGTCGTAACGTTACAAGCAAAGAACAGTACGTTAAAGCGACCCGTGGTTAAGCTGTCACGGCTCCCACTAGAAAGGAGCAATCCAGAAACACTGGCTGATCCTGAGGTGCTAGAGACAAAAGAACCAAGAAGAAGGAAGAAAACGTCGTTCTTCAACTACCTGTGCTTATTCCTTATGTTTTTTATGGGTCTAACTATATGCGCAGGATCACCAACTGAGCAATTCGGCAATATCACCAATTTAGATAGAAGTAAACTAATTTACTTCGACAAAATTGCGGATATGAACGTGATACAAGAAGAGTGGACTATGGTGGTCTACTACAACATGACGTCTTACTGGCAGAGCACGAAAAACATTGAGAAATACATATCTCATCTACAAGGCCTTTACGATGCGGAGGCTGCCGACCTGACTATTGCCACGCAGCTTCAACATGAGATCGACGAGCTCAAACATTATAACGACATGCTGCAGTCAGAACATGGAAGACGTACAAGAGGACTTATTGATGGCGTTGGCTATGTAGCCAACACCCTCTTTGGCGTACTGGATGAGAGATTCGCCACAAAATATCGTAAGGACATCAAGGCTTTACAAGATAACGACCGATCACCTATTAAATCTCTACAAACGACATACGACGATCATTGAAGGCGAATATAACATGCTGAGAAGGAATGAAGAAGTGATGAACAAGCAATTTTCTGCCATTAGTGAACACCTGAAGTCGTTCGACATTCGAGCTAGATCTGACCACCAAAGGATGATGTACTTCACGAAAAGTGTTCTCGCAGCAAACATGCTCATTTCAAACTTGCATCGCATACAACAATTACTACTGGATTTGGTTACGGATGTACGAAACGGACGTATGGATACCCACTTATTACGGCCAGACGAGTTTCAACAACAGCTGAATATTATATCCAGGCAAATACCTAACGACCTCTCCGTGCCTTGTATAGGTATTGACGATCATCACTGCATTCAACAAATGTACAAGTTGTCTCGTGTCCACATGAGACTTATTGAAGAATTTCTGATCTTCGAAGTGAAGCTGCCCCTTGTCTCGAATGAGCAATATGAGCTGAGTAGGTTGATACCTATTACAACAATACATAACGGCACTACTACAAAGATCATACCAACAGCGGATTATTTGGCAGTTAATCTGAAAAAGGATTTACTATTTCCACTTACAAGTAATGACGTAACATCGTGCGAACACTTGAACGAGCATCAGCTGATTTGTTCCCTGACCTCTCCAATATACAACATTAAAGGGACATCGACGTCGGCGTTATGTGAAGTTCAAATCATAAACAATGAACAAATACCAAATTGCAAGATAGCTAACACCGATTGTAATGAAGAATGGCTTCAGTTACACAATAAAGACGCCTGGCTATTTTCATGTTGCGAAGAATGCTCGGTGCGCATATTTTGCCCAGCTGGGATAAAGTTATTGACACTCCAAAGCACTGGAATCGTGACGCTTGCGGAAGGGTGCACTCTGAAAGGAGACAACATACTCATTCATGCACACAACAACTTAGTCACTACACTGAAAGTCAATCGTGATTTTGACTATTTACCTGAATCCGGAGTAAACCACATCATCAACAGCAGCACCTATGTCTTTAAGCCAGAAGATCACTCCGAACAGCTTAACCTCATCAAAAACAACCTAGAATTTGTGAAAGTACACCAGGATGAGTTACAGAAACTGGCAGACAGACACGAAAGTCACCATTACGGCATATATGGAGGTTTGCTGCTGACTGGAATCATCATCGGGGCTATTGGCATTCTACGCCTCAGGAAACACCTGCTGCAGAATAGACTGCGGGTCACAGCGGAGCCCGGCCATGATGACAACGGGACACCGCAGGGTAACGTTCGTCTAAATAGTGATAGTGATTCGACTCATAGTGTTTCAATGAACAATGTAGTGGATAAAGCTACCTCACCTAGCCCTTAACTTACCTTTATAATGTATACTTTAACTTAACTTTAACATTAATGTCTTTTACCTATGTTCTTTGTTCCTTTTCTTTGAGTCGGGAGCATGTACGAGTACGTACATAGGATATTACTTGTATTAAATAAACGCTGACGCGCGCCCGCGCTCACTATTATATAAATCGTATGTTAAACTGAGACATTGTCATTATTAATAAACAACTACAAGTAACGTTTCGAATCTTTGATTCACAACATAACAACCAACCCTAACATTTTACAACATTCCTGTTGGGACACAAAACAGCCCCAACAATGGATATATTTTGAAAAAATTAATGCTACCACAGAGGAAAAATCACCGTTAAAAAAATTCCAGATGGAATTACATAATAACCGCTCGAGACACTGTGACCAAACTTTACACGCTCAGAAAGCATGTCCAGAGTTGTGACTTTCAAAAAGAATTTTCAAAATCGGACTTGCCACGGAGGAATGATCACTGTTCAAAATTTTCTAAATCTGATTCCGCAATAGCGGTCAAATCGATTGGGCAAGAATCACGATGTCTCACTCAGCTCAACATTGCGAGCAGCCTTGCAGACCTAGTAAAGCCGTATTTGACTGTGATTAATTTTGCTGCAGCAGTAGATTACCAAATATTTTCATGCTTTTTAAAAACTTTTCAGCACCAACAATTTATACCAGAATAGCACAAATCAGTCAAACTCATGTATATTCCAGACGTAAAAATCATACAGATTTGGAGCAATTTTCTCTATTTTATTGAAGATATTATCTCGTAAATTTACACTGTCTCACGTGAGAGTAGAACCTACAAAGCTAGAACTATAGACCTAGAACTAGAAATCTCTTCGTAAATCGGAAGCACAGTATAAATATTGTCACTTTTTATTAAATACTCACACACACACACACAGACGCACACATAATATATCCAAAAAGTCATAGGTAAATTGCCACATTTCGCCTGCGATATTATTGATTTCACGTAATCGAGGCGAGCATATTGCCGACTACCGGGCACGCTTCCAGACTGAGAATTTTCTAATAAATTTTATAATGGAATCGATACCTGGACCTCATAATCACACACATAATTACATAAAAAAAAGATTAGCAGAGGTATATGAATGACGGACTGTGTGTGCCTTTTATGAAATTCGTTCCTCACTAAGATGCGGTATCAAAACCTAATACAAAAAAAATGTAAGCGGCAAAATAAGGCTAATGCCTTTAATTGTGAATGATTCCAAAAAGCCAGTAATGTATTGGTTCATCTTGCAAAGTACCTGTTGAGGTGCAATAGTAGTCTTAGGTTTTACCATAGAGTCCGAACCGGTATAGCTTTTCTGTGGAATAATTAATGGCATCACCACTATAATAATAATAATATAAGTATATTTATACTAGACAAAAATAATAATTAGATATTCTTATTTATTTTTTTACATCTTTTAATAGCTATCACATTTTTCGTAAAGTTTCAATGAAATTAGTGCTTTTGTAAGCAAACCGACAAGTGCAAAATCGATTTACTTTTTTAATACTAAATCTATACCTATACCATACATCTATTAACCTAACTATTAAAGTAACCAAGACACTATGCATACTATTTTCAGTAAAAACGCATGTTACAACTTAAAAGACATCCAGTTGAATAATATTTCTTAACAAGTACGCGTTTGTAAACACAGTGAACACAAGAGCTCTTTTTGGATTCTTCAAACAAGGCATCAATCAATCATGAAGCACATGTTTATGGTACTCTCGAACAGCTATCAACACAAGTCTTTGATCTTTCTGGATCATAATTTGAATGCATTTAAATGCAATTCCTTTGCTAATTGAAACTACATTATTCTTGACTGATCATGGCCTTGGCCTTATTCTTTAAAATTACCCATTGCTTTCCTATCAAAGTTCCAGGGGTCACCTATAGGTACAGTCAATGACAAATGGGCTTAACAAATTCTAATTTATTAATCACTTTAACTCTTAAACCTTACATGACATAATAAGCAAAACATGAAATATAATATTAACTTTGTCCTCTGGGGATTAAAAAACTACATTTATATTCATTATATGGTATTCATATTCCAATGTAAAAAAAGGTTAGTAAATATTTAAGTGTGAATCCACTTTTGTCGTTGACTGTACAAACTAATAATTCCTTTAAAGCATGGGTACTTTAAAAAGGTTTCTGAATAAATTTGTTTATATTTCTTTTCACATTATCACATTCTTCTGCTAATATAAATGATTAAATCGCTAAATATACACAAGAATTGAAAAAAAATCGAAGAAAGAAAGAATTGAAAAAATGGGCAATGAATGTTGAATGACAACTACACTAACATACAATAGTTAACTCATTTGTGGTTAAGATTCTCAAAATACTCTCGCTTATTTTATTTTTAGATATTGTAGGTACGCTGTGTGCTCAGTTTATTGAATGGATAGCAAGTAGAAGTAGTAGACATTATTTGTCTCAAGAGCAGAAAACAACCAAGTATTTATCAAAACAGGGTTTGGTGACTCAACTGAGGTAGTAGGCATAGTTTCTAGGGAGGTATTCCATTTTTGAGCACATACAACTTAAATATTACCTTCTTACTTAGAATATTAGTGTATCCGATATTTACATGATTTCAATCCATATACTATCTCATCATGCTATAAACTTACCACTGTCAGTACTTTTCTTAGGTCACTATGTAAAGCTGACACATCGACTCCCCTGCCAGCGTCTCCAAGTCTCCGTAGTGTGTCGGCCAATGGGCCGGAAAGCGCCCGCAGCTGTTGCCAAGACCTGGCATATTGCCGCCTCACCAGCTCGATAATAGTTGAAGTAAGCGCCAACCCAATTAAAATATACAACGTACATATTAACATGTACTTTGGTCTTTCTGGGAAACACAAAATTAAGCGTTAGAAGCAGTTTGCTTTGTTTCTAAATTTTATATTATAACAATACTATCACTTACTAGGGACTAAGTCGCCGAATCCAATGGTAGTCATAGTTATGAAACAAAAATAGAAGCCATCGTAGAAAGTCCAGTCGTCTTCCCACATTTTAAATAAGCACGCTCCAGCTGATAAGTAAACGAACAAAAACCCAACTGCTCCAAGAGCATATAAAGATCTTTGTCCCGCAGGATTAGCTTCTAAACCTCGAGTGCAGCATTCTAAAAGAAATTAGATATATTTTCAAGATGTATTATTTATTATTTAGATATATTTTTAATAAGATGGTAACTCTTATTCTTTAATCCGTTTGCGTAGAGTTAAGCACAAAAATGTCTACATTGTACATAATTTTATACATCATTCTAAATAATATTATGAGCATTGGTTCAGAGGCTGAAATAAATTCTACAAATTTGTAGAATTACGAACTAACGAAAGAAAGAAGCCGTAAACAACATCGTGAAAATCACAGATTTGACTTAGCAATAGGAATTAATCTACATTGTACCTATAGGCATACTACGGATAATTTTCTATGAACTTATAGTATACTTACTAGGTAGAGTTGGCATCTGTTTCCCAAGAATTGAAACTACAGTGGCAAACACCCTTCCCAAATCAGCAATAACTGTCAATGTTAACGGTATTCCAATAAGCGCGTACGCAATACAAAATAACCTGCCCCAGAATGTTTCTGGAACTATGTTACCATAACCTGTAACAAATCATTATAAAGCACACTAAAACATAGTACAATTAAACGTTATAAAAGGGTATGTACTTAGAGACAAAACCCTTTCGAAAATGACGCTGTGAAATCTAAGTACACAAAATCGAAACGGAGCTAGCATTCCACTAATTACTTATTTTAGTTCCCGTAGTTTTTTTGCCTTAAGTAACAAGTAACTTATAACTCGAACTCCTAGAATAGTATACGGATGATATTTTATATTATTCTTAAGCAATAAAATGTTTAAATTAGTCCACGAAATACGAAATACTCTGGACTTCGAAAATATAATAAGCTCAATTTTACATACTTACATTAAAAGAGAAATGTATTTGCTGACGACGATATGTATCGTTCTTTGTATTGTTTATAGTTACAGTTTCCTGAACATCTGTTACATTTAAAATATATTGTTCATTTTACTACGGTACTAGAATAAATGGATAGCATAAAATCACAAGCTTGACGACTGTTTCATTGGTAAGAGTTATTTGCCAGTATTTATTATGCTTACATCATTGTACACACCTATTGTGGTGAGCACAGTGGAAGAAAAAAACACGGCCTGAGGTATGCTCCATTTTTCTTCTGATGGTGGGAAATTATTTTCCACTTCTAATGCCAACCCGCTCGAAGATGCTTCTTCTAAAACCTACAGACAAAATTAACTTTATGAATCTATAGCATTATTTTTATCATAGGTACCAGTTTTATATATACCTATTGCTATATTAGTAGGCGTGATCGTAAGTTATTAACCCATAGAAGTTTGCAACGTCAGGCGTATTACACTTACTTTGCCAATCTCAAAAATAATGTATAAAGGAGTTTACACGTGGATAGCGTACGGCTGCCTGCACACTAAAACCGCCGGCCTACCGGCTTAACCCGCCGGACAAGGCCCACAGCTATCCACACACCGAAGCCGCTGGCCCGGAGGCGGAACCCGCCAGCTTGTGCCGCCGGGGTTGTATTGCGTTTTGTTCCGGTACGATTAAACGTAAAACTAGCCCGGGGGCACAAGCGGCAATACTGCTTTGGTGTGTAGACAGCCTAAGGAATACCCGATTTTAAAGGATTTCTGAAAATCTTAGTATCCTCGATAATGCAATCAAAGATACTTTAGGCTGTGAATTTTGTAAGGTACATCCCACCGGCTGATTTCGATTTAAGCATAATGTTCTTAGATATCAAGAAAACTTTAAAAGTAACAACAATGACTATATAATCATATTGAATCATTTCGTACTAACTCTCTCATATACAGCTAAATGATCACTGAGTAGTTGTTCAACATCATCAGTATCCGTGCCATTACTTCGTTGAGCTACAAAGCGAATTAGATTCGATCTTTCTGTAAGTAGTCTTTCTCTATGAAATTCTTGCTTTTCTACTTCTGCTGGATACTCTAAAGCACGGAAAACCTGTAAATGTAATATATAAAAAGTACGAAATATGGAAACAGTAGTACTTAACATAAAAATTGAACCTTACCTGATATGAATAAGTACTCATCGAATAACAAAGAATAACACATTTATATTTTAAATGTATTTATATGCATATATGCTTTGTAGTCAATAAAAATAATTTTACATCACAATAGCAAAACACAATATCTTAAAAATTATAGTAACGTTATTTATCATTATTAACACAATATAATACAAGTATGCTTGTTGCAATATTTATAAAATAGTAAATAATAAACAGCTCAGAAGATTATAAATATTAATAAACTGTGAACTATAGCGTTCTGTTTAGGATAGTAATAGAACTGCCATCACTTAGGTATTTTGCGTTTTAAAATCTTCATCTAAAAGTTTTTGAATTCAGCCTCGTAAAGACAAACAGATGATTTCTTAAGATTAGTTGTTTCCAATTCGGGAAAGTTCCTTAGGTCACCTTTTTCCTTGCACACAGGAATATATGGAGGTTCTACGTTTTGACTAAGTATTGATTCCCATTTAATTTCATGAAACCAATCATGACTTTTGATATCATATACTCCTGATTTAAGGGAACCATACCGCTTATTAGGGTCTGTTTCCAAAAGACGCTTTACTAATAATTTGCAATTCCTAGGTAACGTTTCTGGGCTTTTGAACTGTCCAGCAAGAATTTTCTCATACATTTGAATAGGATCTGGGCTGTAAAATGGAGGATAGCCTACTTCCATTTCAAAAATTAAAATGCCGAGTGCCCACCAATCTACACTAAAGGCATAGCCTTTTGATAGTATTATTTCTGGAGCTATATACTCCGGTGTGCCACACATTGTCCAAGTCCGACCTTTCACTATTTTGCAAAACCCAAAGTCACCTAATTTTATGTATCCAGTTTCACAGATCAGTATATTTTCAGGTTTTAAATCTCGATGAATTATGTTACAATGGTGGAGATATTCCAAGGCGAGTACTACTTGAGCTGCATAAAATTGTGCCAGTGGGTCTGCAAAGGTGCCTGTTTTTTTTAGAAAATTATACAATTCACCACCAGGTTCAAATGGTAATATAAAATATACATAGCAGTTATCTTTACACGTATATTCCATGTGCATGACAAAAGGAAATCTTACGCTTTGAAGAATTTTCTTTTCTAAACAGATATATTTCAGAGTTTTCTTTTTTATGACTTCCTCTTTTTCAATTGATTTCAAAGCATTGTATGAGAAAGTAATTTTATCACGAACTAAAAACACTCTTCCAAATGCACCAAGCCCAAGGGTATTTATTATATCGAAATCATTTGGAGATCGTTCATTTACCCTATCATCACTATTCAGTCTTTCTTCAAATTCTTGTTTTAACATATTTAAATGTCGAGTATGTGTTGTTTGCGCTGCATGCGAATATTCTTTACCTTTGTGGACTACTTGTTTTTCAACAGTCATGTTTGCTCACCCATTGCATAAAATAGTTATAAAAATATAAATAGTTTTTGTGAGTGCAATATATTCCTTTTAAAACTTGTGAAATAAATTGTAAAATAAGTTAAAATTTTAGGAATAATTTAACAGAATATATGTATAGTATATCAACATACTATAATCAATATTATCAAAGCAAACTTCAGCTTTCAAAATTACACTGTGACAATTATTCGACATTTCTACAGGACCAAAGACAATAATAATTTTAGTAACAGCGGAAAATCTATTGAAATCACTTGAAATACGATAGCATCTTATGTCTGTGCTTGAAATACGATGGTAAAAAGGGAAACCCTATGGAAAAGTCTTATTAATATATATATATAGCTGCTCGTGCTGATTCACTGACTCACTCATTGATCACCTGTCCACCTCTCCTGAACAATTTTATATGAAATATTTTTTTCACTGATGGTTTCGTATAGAGGATAAAAATTCATTCGGAGGAAAAATATGGAGAGAGCTGATGATTGAGGATTTCGGAGACGGGTGAAGAGCACGCTTAAGGTATTGAAGATAGGTTGGGGGTGCTTGAGCAAATGTCACTCTCAAACGTCACTCAATTGCCAGTGACCTGAAAAAAAATTCAAAATGGCGAAAATAAATGACCGCCATACAAATTTCGTCGGTGTCCATCTCGGAGAGTATAAAAGATGGAAGAGTAGTTTCTTCGCAAAAGATGATCAGGATCCAAAGGTCTACTCGATAAATAGAAAAAAAATTCAAAATGGCGAAATTTATTTTGCCATACAAAATATAAGGCGAATATTGAAGAGACAAATGTGCAAGACTTTGATATGCTTTTAACCGACTTCCAAAAAAGAGGTGGTTCTCAAAACGGCCCGTTTATTTTCAATTTATGTACACCGATTATTTCGAGGTTTCTGGACCGATTTGCAAAGTTTTTTTTTAAATAAACAGTAGAAGTTTTCGTCTTGGTCCCATAAATAATTCTGGATCCAACTCCTTAATCCTGATGCTGAAAGTTTACTGCCCGCCTAGGCCCTAGCTTATCAAGATGCAGAAAGTGTTCATAGTGAATTAATATTATAGACTTCATGGTTAGATTTCAAGTCCCAACTCCTCAACCCTGATAATGCAGGGTACAGCTGCACTCACAAACTATCGATTACCACTCACTCAGTCACTGACACAATTGTTCTCCTAGAAGGAGTAATGGGGGAAATGGATGATGTATGGGAAAAATGTAGAGAGAGCTGAGGTGACTATAGGAAAAATCCGAAATGTCAAAAAATTCAAGATGGCGCCCAACATGGTGGTCGTTTACCGCCATCTTTGAGGACATAGCAACATGGGTGTCATTTTTGAGTAAATCGAGACTTCTGATTTTGAATTTTTGAAAAAAAAGTTGAAAAATCCAAGATGGTGGATCGATTTTTTTACATAACACTCGCGAGCTGCTGGCAGCTCGCGCACCGCGCAAAATACTAGTCTTATAATATGTCTGTTGAGGAAAGTCATTTTTATACTAACGATCTTCCCCAATTTCTATTCGACTTAAACTAAAACTGGATAACACCTTAGAGTATACATAAGATACTCTAAGGATGAAATGAGCACAATGATATTCACTGTATATGCATGATATACATGCACATATACTGAAATATTTTGTACAACGCAATCTCGTAAATACAGTTCCCAATTACTGTATGTATTTATCGTAATGAGTCGTAAAAAGTCTATCAAATAATTTATGTATATATTTCACAAGAATCCCAATACCTATATACATCTCGCCGAAATAGTAATGATGGATTCGCAACATCTACCAGCCCCATTATTTCCAGTAAATACGTCCTTTTCGCGAAAAACAAATCATCAGATCTCATCCTCAAACTTTGAACGTATATATAAATTTGTAGCCATTTACCTTCCTCGCAACTTCGAAGAGCCTAATTTATATTTGTTTCTAGACTGGGTTACGAATTGAGCTGAGTGAATATTTTATTATAGTTTCACACCGCAGGGAAACAATTTATGGCTGGTGGTTTTCTTCTCACTTTTGTCGCAAGGCTTCAAAACGAAGGTCTTCGAGAAGTGCATTCTGCCTGTTATGACTTACGATGACGATTCCCGAACATTCACGGTGGAGCTAGTTCAGAAACTAAATGCCGCACAGCGGGCTATTTTTGCAGTGTCTTTGAAGGATATAATTTGGAACGAGGTCATCCGACAAAACCTAAAGGTACCGACATAGCGCGCAGAATAAGCTAGCTGAAGTAGCAGTGATCGGGCCACATCTATCGAAGGACCAATGGCCGTTGGAGTAAATACGTTCAAGAGTCGAGTAATGGACTGTAATCGATTGAATAACTCTTCTTCAATACTCGATAAATTAATATGTCAGTTGTCGGAAGTTTAGGCGAATGTCAAACACTGAAATAAAACTATTTTTAACGGATTCTATCGCGATTTATTTAATGTTATTTTATATTTTACATTGAACCCGACGTTTCGGTTGCTTTTCAGCAGCCATGGTCACGGGGAGACTAAAGATGGTTGTTGTCTTGTAGTTTGAAGTGTAAGTTATCTCAAAGTACCCGAACTATGTTCAATAATATGACAGTGTTAAAAAATGGTATCAGTAGGTGAGATGCTAAAATGAATACAAACAGCACATGTAATTGAACCACATTAACTATTTAAGTGTTTACTCCAATGTTAACGGGAAGGAATAACAGTGACTGGTGATGTTGATAGCCACGTCAAGGCACACATTGCTGCTACGCGAGCCAAGTAATGTGAAGTAGCTGGTGTCTTTTATGACCCCAAAATGCCGTTACAGGTCTGTAAAACAATCTTTAGGCGTGTCCTTTTACACGGCTGTGAAGCATGGCCCTTGCTAAAGTGACACTAATAAGAATTGCGTGTCACGGAAATGAATATGCTACGGTAGAAGAGCAGGTAGAGTACGGTAGAGTGCATGAGAACTGCCACCTCCACGGCAAGCTTCATGGCCGTGATATCGCAGATAAATGGCATAAAAATTGTGCAATGGTTGGTCACGTTTCGCCATGCCATTGTCACCGGGTCGGTAGGAGGGGAAGTTCCAAGAATTGTTAACTTGAGGTCTTAATAAATGACATATGTGCAAATAATCCCACTGTCAGGGATTCTAAATATCGTGCTAGGTGGAGAAAAAAAGGAAAGTAGACCCCTAGTTCCAAGACGGAGCTCCGAATGCAACTGGGACAATCACTAGAAGGATGATGATGGTGGTATTGAAATAATACCACCTCTAAAAAAACATGTTCCTAATGAGATCTAGACCTATTTAAGCTGGCTTTTAACAGTTTTATAATTTCCTTCGTACTGCTAAGCCAAGTTAGCTTTTGCAACTTTTACAAGCACACCTAATTAATTTATAAAGTATACAGGAGTACTTATATGTATAGTTTGAACAAAACAAGAATAACATTTGTTTAGAATATAAAAGTACAGATTACCTTAGCTCTCCTTTCATAAAATAAGTAACAGACCAAATTTAACAAATGAGAAAAAAAGCAGACCTTGGTGGAGGCGCGTTGCGTGCCTCTCTTTTCCCGGGGGTAAAAGGAGAACACCGTGGTTCCCAAACCTGAGGGGGCCATCGCAAAACTGAATATGGCTCTGGGTCAGTCCGGGTACGAGGGAAATGCCTTACACCCGACTTCTGAAGACCTGTGACGGCGGCCGGTTTTAGTCGGTTCGAGTTCGACATAACCTCCCGCTCTACCCGGGGGGTAACCTAGGGCACGTGAAAAAGAAGGGTTACTAAGGATGCCGCTGTCAAAACCTTATTTTTCTTTACCCATTTTCAAGAAGAAGAACGAGGTATAGTATTACCTACTACTATTAGTCCACAAGGGATAAAATGAAGATCTAATTAAGCATAAACATGTGATGCGACTGGCTGGCGTAGTGAGTTGAACACATTCCAGTCTCATCCCTCCAATATATAATGACAGGGTATACTCCGGTCTCTTCGAGGACTATGCACAGGCTTTGCTGGGTGTAAATGATGTGATCTCCGGATTCAGATACTGTTCAAACTGTGGGCGGCCAGCGATGAGCTATTTTATTAATTCTCCTTTATCACCACGATAACAATTCGCACTGCGCAATCCAATGGAGACAAATTAAACTCTGAAAATGCTAGTTATCAAAAGAAATAAAAGGTTCGTGATTTTTTGTATCGTCGGGAGGGCTATATTGCAAATATTCTTATATATGGAACATAGGAATATTTCATTCCAGAGATCACGATTCCACTACTAAATGGAGATAACAAAATTACAAAGACTTTTCATGCTTGATTCCAGGCATGAAAAGTTATTTTATTTTCCATTTGATAATATTAAAATCATAAAGGAAAGCTTACTTAAGTTACAATGTCTGGTTATAAGACTTCAAAGACGAAACAGCTAAGTCTAAGTTACTTAGGTAAAAAGTTTTAAATGTTCTGCTTCTTAACATCGAACGTAATATTCGCAAGTAACTCACAATTACTGATTTCTTCAATTATAATAGTGTTGGGACGCAACTATGAGCAAATACTGATTAATCGTAAATAATTATACTCATAACAGATATATTAATAACTTTTTTTTTATTTTAATCAAAACTCTACATAGTAATAGTCATAGTTCACTTACAGGTTCCAACTTTTTTGTAGAATATCTTTAAGTTCACCTTAACAAACATACCCATATTTTAAAAATCATTGAACTCTGCCTCATAGAGACACGTTGAAGCTCGCAGAAGCATTGTTTGAGATATCTCGGGAAAATTGGTCGTGTCACCAGAAGCAAGGCACACAGGTACAAATGGTGGTTCCATTCTTTGAGTAAGTACGGCGTGCCAATCTACATCTTTAAACCAAGAATGGGTTTTTATGTCATACACGCCCCCTTTTAGAGAACCCATACGTTTCGATGGATCTATTTGTAGGAAACACTTAATTAAATTTCTGCATTCAGAATTCATATTATCGGGAAATTTGTAATACCCTTTTATTATATTCTCATAAAGTTTACAGGGTTCAGTTGCATAAAAAGGAGGATTGCCCGCCTCCATTTCGTATATTAATACACCCACTGCCCACCAGTCTACTGCGGCGTTGTAACCTTTTGACATTATGATCTCTGGAGCTAAATATTCCGGTGTCCCACAGAGTGTCCAAGTCTTTTTTTTTATTTTCTTACTAAATCCAAAATCACATAATTTAAGATATCCAGTTGTGTCGATTAAAATATTTTCCGGTTTTATATCTCTGTGAATAACATCACAGTGGTGTATGTATTCTAGTGCTAATATTACTTGACTAGCATAAAATTTTGATAATTCATCTGAAAAATTGCCATATTTCTGTATGTATGTAAACATTTCACCGCCAGCCATAAAAGGTAATATAAAATATAAGTATACATTATCTTTAAAAGCAACTTCCAGTGTTAACGTAAAGGGAAATTGTATACACTCAAGAATTTTCTTTTCTAGTACCAAATGTTTCACATGTTTCCTCTCCACAACAAGCTCTTTCGCTACAACTTTCATAGCGTGGTAAGTGAATGTATTTCTATCTCTTACTAAAAATACTTCTCCATATGCTCCATTACCAATTGTTTTAAGAAGATCGTAATTATCTACGGTCTTCGTGCACGGCGTCGGATCTTGATATTTCTTTGTAAAATCTTCTTTTAACATATCTAAATACCGTAAATGATCTTGATGAGCCTGGGGAGTATATGAAGATTTGGCCATAACCAATCACACTCAGCTAAATATCCCATTTAAAATGAAATCGAAATACTAAATCACCTCAGAAAAACAAAGAGATATTTCAAAATCATTATTTTCAACCATGTTTCATATTGCCTTGTCATTATGTTACTACGGTAGTTTATTTACATAACGTTTTGACATAAGCTCAGCCTTATAGATAAACCGAGATAAATGGATCATTATAAATACTTTTTTAACCTTTAGCTACCGATGTGGTTTTTTGTAACTTGTAACAAAATTTATTGGTATATGAAATAAACAGTCATTTATCAATGCAGTTATCAGTAATCATAAACTTTATTATACATTTATTAACCTTTGACATCAATGTTTTAAATAAAAAACTACACTTACTTAAAAAGAGATGTAACTAAAATTAAAAACTCTTTAGACGTACAAAGCATCTAGAAATATTTGTATCGGAAAAACGAATAACATAGACATAACATAACATAAACTCACGCCTATATCCCCGAAGGGGTAGGCAGAGGTGCTAGCTAGCACCCACATTTCGCCAGTTTATGTTTAGGTCCCAATGTAATAGGTGGCGAGCCTATTGCCATTAACCGGGCACTTATAAACCTGCGATAAATACACACATAACTTCGAAAAACATCGAAAAGTCATTGGTGTGTGCCATGGTAAACCTGGGATCGAACCCGAGACCTCGTCTCAGCAGTCCATTACCCATACCACTAGGCTACCGCGGCTATAACATAGACTGTAATCACAATAAAATATTTATAATATAGGTACTTGCTTGGTGCAGGTGATCTCAGGGAAGGGGTGCTTCGGGGACCACCTGCATCGGATCAGGAAGGAGCCAACGCCTGAGTGTCATCACTGCGACGCGAGCGAGGACTCAGGGCTGCACACGCTGGCGGACTGCCCGGCGTGGGAGGCGCCGAGGCGTGACCTCGTGGCAGCCATCGGGGTGGGAGTCCTCTCGCTCGGCAGCATGATTGCGGCAATGGTGCGGAGCGCGAGCGCGTGGGCCGCCGCCGCCTCCTTCTGCGAGCATGTAATGCTCGCGAAGGAGGTGGCGGAGCGCGCCCGGGAGAGACTTAGAACTCTCCCGGTCCGCCGAGCCCGCAACTTGCTCGCCGCGCGTCGCAGGCAACTCAGGCGCCGGAGGTCGCTTAACGACCTCCGTCCTCCATGAGCGCAGGCCTGGGGGTGGCGGGTGAGGCCACCTGTCACCCCAGCAGAAGCAGGCCGGGACGGTGGGGCGACTAGCGCCCCTCCCCCAAACCGGGGCAAGACGGGGACACCGTGGTTCCCAAACCCGAGGGGGCCATCTCGAAACCGGAGATGGCCCAGGGTCAGTCGGGGTGCGAGGGATATGCTCTATGGGCAACCTTACACCCCGGCGTCTGTAGACCCGAGACGGCGTGCGGTTTTAGTCGGTTCAAGCCCGACATAACCGCCCCCGCTGCCACGCGGGGGGGTATCCGAAGGGATTTCCGCACGAAAAAAAAAAAAAAAAAAAAAAAAGGTACTTGCTTGGTGGGCTGCACACGCTGGCGGACTGCCCGGCGTGGGAGGTGCCGAGGCGTGACCTCGTTGCAGCCATCGGGGTGGGAGTCCTCTCGCTCGGCAGCATGATTGCGGCAATGGTGCGGAGCGCGAGCGCGTGGGCCGCCGACACCTCCTTCTGCGAGCATGTGATGCTCGCGAAGGAGATGGCGGAGCGCGCCCGGGAGAGGTTCAGAACCCTCCCGGCCCGCCGTGCCCGCAACACGCTCGCCTCGCGTCGCAGGCGACTCAGGCGCCGGAGGTCGACCTCCGTCCTCCATGAGCGCAGGCCTGGGGGTGGCAGGTGAGGCCGCCTGTCACCCCAGCAGAAGCAGGCCGGGACGGTGGGGCGACTAGCGCCCCTCCCCCAAACCAGGGCCAGACGGGGACACCGTGGTTCCCAAACCCGAGGGGGCCATCTCGAAACCGGAGATGGCCCAGGGTCAGTCGGGGTGCGAGGGATATGCTCTATGGGCAACCTTACACCCCGGCGTCTGCAGACCCGAGACGGCGTGCGGTTTTAGTCGGTTCGAGCCCGACATAACCGCCCCCGCTGGCCGGCGGGGGGTATCCGAGGAGATTTCCGCACGAAAAAAAAAAAAAGGTACTTACTTGGTAAAATTAAAAAACATGAGTTTTAGATGTTGATATAGATGGAACAATTAGATGTACCTTGCAGCATGAGTATAAATAGCCAGAACAAAATAATCTCCGAAATTATCTTTCTCTGATCTTCTGAATCAAACTTTTTTTTTTGTATATCAATTGTTTATTGTTTATTTTTATTGGTTAACTTACATTTATTATATACATTGTAGTTTTACATTCGGATTTACGCCTTAAAATTGAATTCATTGGAATTACATAGAATGAACCAAGAATGCATTGAACAACAGAAATGTTCGGTTACAACGGTGTTTAGAAGCTAGACTACTTGGTTAGTCTGTGTTTAGGTAAAGAATAGTTTACCTTTCTGATTAGTCTGATTATACATTGTGACACATCTATAACAAAATTAATATATAGAAAATTGAATTTTGGTTAAAGAGTAGGAAACAGTGATTTATGTAGGAGTATAACAAACTTTTTCGACGAAGGTAACGTATATTTAGTAAAAAAGTATGCATGCATATAAGGATGTCTGTGCGTGTGAGAGAGAGAGAGTGTGTGTGTGTCTGTGTGTGTGTCTGTGTGTATGTGTGTGTGTGTGTGTATGTGTGTCTGAGTGTGTGTATGACAGTGTGAGTGTGTGAGGGTTTGCGTGATTAACGAGGTGTGTGTGTGTGTTAGGGAGGGTTTTTTTGTTTTTTTTTTATTCTAGAGGTTTGGAAAATACTTTTTACGTACGCTGTTTCGGACTCAAATAAATCCCTACCGATTAAAAATCTCCTCTGGCATCGATCTGTCACCTCCCCGGTCCCGCCATTAGGCATTACTTCGAGGGAGGGTGTATGTAGCTTATGCTTTTCCTTCAGTTGCCCTGGCGTTCACTCCTTCACTGCCTAGCATTCCGTCTGAGTTCCGCCCGCTCCCGCTCTATGCGCCGAAGCTCCTGCAGTACCTCCGTCGCATAACTGCTTATTGCCTCCCAGGATGCCTTCGATGAAAGCATACATACCACCAAAGATTCTGGTTGTACATCCGCCATAAGGGCGGCCTTCCATATACTTCGTGCTGTCACGTAACGGGGACACGCAAAGACCACGTGCTCTGCATCTTCACTTACTCCGGGACAGGCAGGGCACTCTGGAGAAGAGTCATGTTTAAATCGATGAAGATATTCCCTAACATCTGGGTCAGATAATAATTGACTTCCCCCATAGTCACGATTGATCCAAATGGCCAATTGTGGGATAAGACGGTACGTCCATCTGCCATTTGCGCTGGCATCTCATTTTTTTTGCCCTCACCGGATGCTGTTTTGCCGTTCATCAATGCTACGTTCTTCAGGGCTTGGTGTTCTTACTACTTTCAGCTGGTAGAGGGTTTTTCTTTCCTCGGCTAGTATGTCAATTGGAAGCATTATAAGCATTATAACACACGCTGCGTCCTCAGAAACTGTACGAAAAGCGCTGGCAACTGTCAAGGCGCTCAGCCGACATTCCCGCGTGATTTTTCTTCGTGATGCCTGTATATTTAGCACGTCGGACCATATAAGAATTATATAGGACCATATAGGACGATAGTAGTATCTTCCTTTTCTGCTTCGGCCCGCCTATGTTGGGCATCAATCGTGCTAGAGTCACTCTGACAATGGACGCTTTGGTCTCCACATGCTTAACCTTTTTTTTTTTTTTTTTTCGTGCGGAAATCCCTTCGGATACCCCCCCGCGTGCCAGCGGGGGCGGTTATGTCGGGCTGCTTAACCTGCGGTTTGAAGTTGAGTCGAGTAGTGAGTTATTGGGCATTCTGTCCCACCTCTGTTCCCTCGGGCTGTGCCCTCGGTCACTACGGTGAGACAGAATGCCCAATAACTCACTACAGAATGTTTAATAACTTGCGTCTGTTATATGGTTACGCACCAACCATACTCTAACTGATCGGCTGGAAGCCCCATTAATTACTTACATGACATTGTTTTTATTTTGGGTCTTCCTTTTAATCCTCTGAAGGACGGAGTGCACTACATGACTGGTAGCTCGATGCAAATGGCAGATATTGTGAGAACAGAATATGAGACATTCTTAGCGTGTGGGAACGATGTAACGATGTGTGTGTGAAACAGGTGTGCAAACTGCTGACTTAACGCTAGTCACAGCTTTGTATAAAGGTATGCTATAAACTAGATAATTTCCTGGGTACGTCGGCCAGTTAAAAATAATGAAATACTTACCATGTACTAATGGTTAGCTTATATTGGTTATGTAAAGCTTGATCTGTCGTCGTTTATACCTACATAAACGATTACAAAGGATTTTTAATAGAATACCGTTAACCATACCTTGTATCAAATTTAAGAAACTGAGCATCATATTATATCATTCTCTCGGTGCACCTTTCTCTCATGGAACACAAAATGTTAATACTTATAAACATTTCAATTATTAAAAGAATAGACACATTGTTAGATCTCATTCAAACCAAGTGCAAATATTTACACCATGTGGGAATCGAAACCGCTACCTCCAAATCAGTAGTCGATCCACATTACCGCTTGACCACAGAATTTTTTATCGCTGAGTAAGTAAACTAACAGATACCTTGTTTCCACACACACACATACAAACCGTGCAAAGCAATTTGAAACTTCTATAATTGTGACGCAAATTACATTACAATGTGATAAAATTATATACCGCTATAAACTAGATAATTTCCTGGGTACGTCTACCAGTTAAAAATAATTAAATACTTACCATGTACTAATGGTTAGCTTATATTGGTTATGTAAAGCTTGATCTGTCGTTTATACCTACATGTTTTTTTACATATAATCACGCCTTTATCCTCGAAGAGTTAGGCAAGGTACCTACATAAAACTGTCAAATTTTACTTGTGCATAATGTATGAGTTTATTATTATTTCATAAATACTTTTCATGTACTTATACATAATTATATCCTTACCATATACATCAACATATACTTATCAACAACCATCAACGAATGTCCACGAATCAACGAACATACATAAATTATAATTACATTTTATAGGTATCATACATAAATCATAACATTCGTCGGAATTAATCGGAATTAGCTTTGACGGTGTTGGTAAAGACATGGTTTTGTATTTCAATTGTAATAACAAAAGTGTAATTAAACGAAATGAGTTTTCAATCACTTTGATTTAAATAGTCATAAGTAACATAAATTAATTATACACCTCTATAGATAAGAAGTTAAGTTTCATTTTGTTGGGAGGCGGTAATTGCTGAATTGATACTTTTTATGTATAAAACCCATAAATTTTTCTAACAAATTACATTCGCTCCAGTACCTTCCAGTGATCTTCCCCAGCAGTAAAATGTGAGTAAGTGCTATTAAATTAATTATTATTTAGTTAATAATTAACCAGCTGAGATGCTTGGATTAAAATCCTGCCGGCTGATAATTATTAATTATTATTTAGTTAATAATTATGCAGCTGAGATGCTTGGAATAAAATCCTGCCGGCTGATAATTATTAATTATTATTTAGTTAATTATTATCCAGCTGAGTTGCTTGGAAATTTTCCTGCCGGTTGATAATTATTAACGCCTATTCAGAAAACCTTGGGAATATATTTGTTTATAATTTGATTGTATTTTAACAGGTTTGACTCAGAGTACGAGAACGCATCCATAGTGTCTGCAGCTGCAGCAGCACCGAAAAGGAAGTCGAAGGGGTCGTCGAATCCGAGCACAAGTGGTAAACGTAAGCTCACCAAAAGCTTACGGGACTCATCGCCTCCAGACTCATTACCAACCATCATCGGTCAAAAACGGAGTTCGTCTGAGAGGTATGTGTTTGTAATTAATCGTAGTTAATAATATTTTAACATTTTTATTAGTCCTTATTCCATTTAAATATATTATCAATAATGTAAAATTGTTAAACTAACTTTAAGATCTTCACTAATATTTTTTATACGTAGCAATTTTGACGATTATTCAAATCAAGAGTACTTATTTAGAATTTTAAATTGTTTATTAATTTTAAAACTACTTTCAGAATAAGTATAATTAATTATTTAGTTTACCTGAGATGTTGTATTCAATCAATCAATCAAGAACTTATGTTAGTCACAATAACAGGTTTTATTTAGTGTAATACAATATAGAAGTTTATAAATTCATAATTATTTTACTTTTTTATAGGAAGAAGAGACCAGATATCTTCAACATACTGAAGTCTGAGGAAGCCAACTGCGTGGATAATCGACGCAGCCCTGTAACGTCGAGCTTCACGAGCCGTGTCTCCACGGGAACATCTCGTCGCACTGCCAAAACTAGCGGCGAGTATTTTGTAGATCTGAAACTCTACAAAACAGTCGACTACGCGTCTCATGAGCCCCAGCTTCGATACAAGACAGCGCTTGTAACGGTGAAGTTGCAGTGTGACGAGGCGTCATCGTCTTGGGAGGCTCTACAGGGCTTCCTAGGACAGGCTTTCTCTGACTTTAAGGAGTCGGAGCCTGTTCATTACAGTGAGAACATTTTTATAAAATAGTTTTCTAGTGTAAATATAATTTGCTTTTAATTTTTTTCTACTGTTAGAAGTATATTTTTAGTAATAATATGTAGTGTGTTTTGATATTATAATTTTTATAACTCTAAACATAAGACAGTGTGTTGTGCAGATTTTTCATTTTATTTTTCCATTAGTAACTACCTAAGTGGTGTAGGTATTATAAATAAGTAATAATGCCTTTTTGTGCAGCGTGTAACACATCTGTACCTAGTAAATTATGGGTAGGTCACATGCGAAGTAATTCACATAAAAAAGTAGTCATACAACAAAACATAGCGAAGGTGTAGAAATAGTGAGTTCTGCATTTCGTAATCGCATAATAACATTTAAATTATTACCAATTCATGACCTTCAGCTAGCATCAGTGGATACATTTTTTTATGATATTCGTAATAAGTTAAAATCCCTTTTAAATGAATATGTTAAAAAACATACATGTCTTAAAATTAATTTCGAGCTATTTGCTATGTTCCTAAAGTTTAAAGACAATTCTCAAGAAGTAAAATCATTTGGAACCAAAAATAAAATATTGTACAGTAATTTTGATTTTGAAAAATTATATTCTGAAACGGTTAGCTATTTAAAAGCAAGTATTGAAGAATTTGAGGGTCGCGACAGTGGATGGACTTTTTTAAACAACTTGTACGTTGAGGTCAACCTCAATAAATACCAACTACTTAGTGGTTCTAGTTATATTCGTTTACCCAAATCTATTCAGGCAAAGAAAGCGTGTATAAATATATTAAACAAAGATGAGTATTATTTTTTATGGTGCGTAACTGCAGCATTATATCCAGCTAAGAAACACCCTGAAAGAACTTCATCTTATCCTAACTTTAGAGAATTATTTGATATAAGGGGAATGACTTTTCCTGTATCGTTTCGCGATATTAAAATTTTCGAGAACAATAACCCGAATATAAAGTTTATAATATATGGTCTAAAAAAATATAAAACTTTTGTAGGTCCTTTATATAAGTCGGACATTAACGAAAAATATAGCGGTAAAACTATACACTTACTATTTCTCGAAAATAACTACACTTCTCACTATTGTTTGATTAAAGATCCTTCTAGGCTCTTCAGAAGTCAAGTCACATCTCATCATAGCAGACTGTGTTTGTGTGAGTTATGTTTGATATTTTTCAATACTTCTGAAGAACTTAATAACCATTCATGTGGAGGTGTTGTTACTATTCTTCCTGATAAGGGTTCGATAATTAAATTTAAGAACTTTGATCGTAAACAAAACGTGCCTTTTTGTATTTATGCAGATTTTGAGTCAATGTTAGAAACTAATCCTGAGGCCAACTGTTCCAGTGGGAACACAAATATTTTGCACCGTCATGTACCGGTTGCTTTCGGTTATTATGCAGTTTGTTCCGATAACCCTAATTATAATCGGTACGTATCATATCGGGGACCTGATTGCGATAAGCAGTTTGTCAACTCAATATTTAAAGATGTGCAAAAAATATTTGAAATCATGAGTACTACAGTCCCAATGAAATTTTCAACCGAAGATAGATTTGATTTTGACAATGCAACTCATTGTCACATTTGTCAAAATTTAGTTTTTTCCGACAAAGTGCGTGACCATTGTCACCTAACTGGTCGTTATCGCGGCGCTGCACATTCATTTTGTAATTTGCAGTATAAGCGCCCTTCGTTTGTGCCCATATTCTTTCATAACTTAGCTGGATATGACTGTCATTTATTTATAAAAGCTTTAGGTGAGGTTCCAGGTGATATAAAGATAATACCTAAAACTAAAGAAAATTATATCTCATTTACAAAGTTTGTACTAGTTGCAAATAACCAGTTTTTTCAACTTCGCTTTGTTGACTCTTTTAAGTTTTTGGGAACAAGCTTAGACAAATTAGCAGATACCTTAAAACCAGAAATGTTTAAATATTTACGAAATCACTTCCCATCTCAGAATGAATTTCAGTTACTTACTCGCAAAGGTATTTATCCATATGAATATATGAACTCATGGGAACGGTACAGTGAAAAATCACTACCTCCAAAGAAATGCTTCTATAGTTTCCTAAACGATCAAGATATTTCACAAGATGATTATCAACATGCATGTGCAATTTGGTCAACATTTAAAATCAAAGATTTGGGAAGTTATACAGATTTATATTTGAAAACTGACGTGCTTTTGTTGGCAGATATATTTGATAATTTTAGACAAACTTGTAAGCTTCACTATCAGTTAGACCCAGCTTTTTATTTAACTGCACCGGGCTTATCTTTTGATGCAATGTTATTAAAAACAGGCATTCAGTTGGAACTTATTGATGACTTGTCCGTGGTACGCATGTTACAGAATGGTATTAGGGGAGGTGTATGCCTCTGCTCTCATAGATATGCTAAAGCAAATAACGCATACTTATCTGATTATGTACCTTCTGAGCCTGATTCCTACATCGCTTATATTGATTGTAATAACTTGTATGGATACAGTATGTGTCAATATTTACCACTGTCTAATTTCAAGTTTCTTGATCAACAAGAGATTAATAAATTAGATATAACTACAATAGCACCTAATGCAGAATATGGTTACATACTAGAAGTGGATTTAGAATATCCTAAGCATTTGCATAACTTACACAATGATTTACCATTTTGTTCCGAGAAGTGTATTCCACCAGGTGGAAAAACTTCCAAATTAGTTCCTAATTTATATGATAAATTTAAGTATGTTATACATTACGTTCACTTACAAACTTGCTTAAAACATGGATTGATTTTAAAGAAAATTCATCGTGTGATTAGTTTTCGACAAAGCCCATATTTAAAACAATATATTGATTTAAACACTACACTAAGACAAAAAAGTTCATCTGTATTTGAACAGGATTTTTTTAAACTTTTGAACAACAGTGTCTTTGGTAAAACCTTAGAAAATAATGAGAAGAGAGTTAATGTTCATTTAGTTACTCAGTGGCAGGACAGTAAAAATGTTACTAAAAAGAGGAAATGTGCACAAAAACTTATTGCTCGTCCAAATTTCAATAGTGCAACGGTTTTCACAAAAAATTTGGTTGCTGTGCAATTAAATCCTGATGAAATAGTTTTAGATAAACCAATATATATTGGTTTTACAGTACTAGAACTATCGAAAAGCCACATGTATGACTTTCATTACTCTGTTATACAACCTTTTTACAAAAATCGCGTACAGATGTGTTACACGGACACTGATAGCTTTGTATATGATTTTTATGCGGACATAAAAAAACATTTTTTGTCTTACTTTGACACCAGTAACTTTAGTACAAATAATCAATACAAGTTGTCTATACAGAATAAAAAAGTTCCTGGGTTATTTAAGGACGAAATGGGGGGTAAAATCATAAGTGAATTTGTGGGACTTCGCTCAAAGTTATATTGTATTAAAACGGAGGATAGCACCATTAAAAAAGCAAAGGGTATTAAAAAAAATATTGTTCGTGACTTTAATGTTGTTGATTACAAAACCACACTTCACGAAGGTAATGTTGTTCATAAAACGAATGTCTTATTTAAATCAATAAAACATGAGTTGTTTACATGTGCTGTAAAAAAAATAGCACTGTCTGGTAATGATGACAAAAGAGTAATTTCTAAAGATAAAATTGCCACTCGTGCGTGGGGGCACAAAAGTATTTTTAATTTTTAACATAGTTAATAGACTTAAGCTAATTAGGTATATTTAAATTTCTTTGTTAGAAATGTGAAATAAACTAATTAAGAATAATTTCGTTTTGTTTTAATTTTATCATAAAATATCTAATGACTATTTTTAAAGCAGACCTAATTCATCATTCACATTACAACATGTTTGAAATTCATAAGAATTTCACAACTATTAAGTAGGTACATAACATTATGCACGTGCAAATTATTGAATGGTGGAATTTAAGTTCTAACTTGATCATCATACCAATACGTCATCATTCACGTTACAACATGTTTGAAATTCATAAGAATTTCACAACTATTAAGTAGGTACATAACAATAACATTATGCACGTGCAAATTATTGAATGGTTGAATTTCAAGTTCTAACTTGATCATCATACCAATACGTCATCATTCACGTTACAACATGTTTGAAATTCATAAGAATTTCACAACTATTAAGTAGGTACATAACAATAACATTATGCACGTGCAAATTATTGAATGGTTGAATTTCAAGTTCTAACTTGTTCATCATACCAATAAATACTTTATGTCAGCATAATTTGTTATATCAACTGCGTTAGCAAAAATATTACTACCTAGTTCATTCTTTATTAAACAGTCAAGACGAGCATATCTAACAACATGGTAGGTATTTTATAACTTTCAATCTATTGAAATTTCAATCTATTTAAAAAATATTAGTTATGATTTATTACTAATGTTTTAAATAATTTTCAGAATACCAACAACAAATTTTCAACAGAAGAGAGCTCTCCTGAATATCTTCCAGACCTGCAAGATCAGTTCGACTTGGACAACGCAATGAATAGACCTTGGATAACACCCAATGAAGAAATAACAAGAAACAAAAAGAAAACTAATCGAAAAAGATCAACTACAAGCAAACGCAGTGCATCGAATTCCTATATTATTAACAGTGAAAGAAGAAAAGGACGACGTTTAATAAAAATTAAGATCAAGGAACTCAGTGAGTCAAGAGACGACGAAGATGAAGTTAAGGAGATTATCACTGCACAGTATATTGTTCACGATACGTTAGATGATATATCGGATCAAGCTGAGAAATTAATACACAATATTTCTAAAAAAATATGTGGCTACTCATATCATATTTTTTAATTAGGTAATAATTAATTAGTGTAACTAGTAGATAAAGTGATGACATATTTAGATTTTATAAAAATTTTATTTACTGTGAAAATATGTGTTGAAAAAATTATTAATATTAAAAATGTGTGTTAAAAAATAAAAAACCATAGGTAATAATTGTGTGGCTACTCATATCATGTTTTTTAATTAGGTAAACATTCATTAATGTAACTAGTAGATAAAGTGATGACTTATTTAGATTTTATTAAAATTTTATTTACTGTGAGAATATGTGTTAAAAATTATAAATATTAAAAAAGTGTAATAATAAATATAAAGCCATAGGTAATAATTGTGGGGCTACTCATATCATGTTTTTTAATTAGGTAATAATTCATTAATGTAACTAGTAGATAAAGTGATGACATATTTAAATTTTATTTACTGTGAAAATGTGTTAAAATATTATAAATATTAAAAATGTGTGTTAAAAAATAAAAAACTATTTACTTTAAAAAATTGTTTTATTTATTAAAACTGCGTATAGGTTGACTTTCTTGCTCTATTACATAATTCTTTATACATAAAACATTTTTAAGTGCACATTGTTTAATATGATTAATACAATTAAAACTGGTTTCATTATTTGAATATTTGTTATGCAACAGTGATAAATTTGGACATTTGTCTTCACCAAGATCTATACAAATACAATTCATACATAGATCTTGAATCCACTTAACTTTTTCTAAGCCCTTCACAAGAATTTCTTTATTTTCTAGATAAGGAACAATTATACGTCGAAATTCTCTATAGTCGATATAACCTTCATTCCAGTAAATCCCTCTGTTTCTCTCCAACCACGTAACTTGTTTTTTTTCATTCGTAGTTAAGTATTTAAATAAGTATGGGGGCTTTATTAAGAACGTTTGGGTATAAACACGGGTGGCCAGAGCTAATTCCTTGACTATAAAGTTATTACAAGTGTCTTTAAACCCCTGGACATCCACTATAATTGTATTCGGGTTCATGATAATTTTCTCACAGTGCTGCTTAATGGTTTATACTCAATTATACTGTCGTTCAATATAAGATAATATGCCGAAGTTTGATCTGGGATATCAATATCACTTTCAATTTCCACTCTTACGTCCACAACAGGACCTGACTTAAGATTATCTGGCTGTCTAGAACAGTCTATGACGAATAACGGAGCAACGTTTTTAAATTGTTCCTCACTTAATAAAGGCTCAGCGCGACGCCCATAATAAGACTGTTGAAATTTAGCATATTGTTCATATATTAAAGCAATTCGATTATTCGAGAAACTTGTATTTATATTTTAATATGGGAAGTAGGTGGAGTTAAGGCATACCTTAACATCACGAATCTCACAATGATCAAACTGAGACATATCAAGTCTAGCATTATTTTTTCTATTTGTCTGTAAACCAATAACGACAAATCTTGGTTTCTCTATTTGTGAAGATGTTTTTATTGACCAAGTATGTTTGGTGGTTTTAGGCAACATTGGATATTCATACAAATCCCAATTCCTGAATATCATCTGAAGTGGTCGATCTTTTTCTAACAATTTTAGAATGTTTATTTTTTCTTTATCAGATACTTTAACATGCGGTACACGCCATATTATTTTGTTTATGATAATATCTTCTACAATTTCACCAGAGTTGAGTTTTAATGCGTTCAGATTGGTATTACTTCGTAATAAGATTAGTTCATGTTTACTGTTTATTACTACTTTCTTAAAATCTTCTGCGAAACCAAGAATGTTGCGAAGTGGTATAGAAGCAGAAAAGCTACCTCCATTAGTACTTTTTATTCCGCCGATATTCCAACCCCAAGCATTAGATGTTTTAGCTTCGCTCTCATTCATTGATATAAATGATTTCATCGTGCTAGTTATACCAGCATTTTTTATTTTATCTATCTCCACTCCATTTATCTCATACCTTATATCTTGAAACAAGTAAAGTAAACTATTGTTTGTGAAATGAACGCTACTGACTCTCTCTTTCGAATTGTCAGCCTTGTTTACAATAACAGTTCCTTCCAAAAATAAAGAGCTTTCTGATGGTAATATATACAAGTCTTGCTGATTAATAGGTATCCTGATTTCATCGCTTCTATTAAAACTTGTTACGTAAGGCTTGTAAGAGTGAATTTCAATTCCTTCCACAGAGTTGTCGTAGGCTGGAGCGGATAAAACATCTAGGATATTCATTTTAACAAACCAATCGCCTTAAGAAATGCTTTATTGTTTTTATTCAACTTTATTCTCCTTTTACGTCGAGCTCTTACTTGATTGAGAGTTTGAGCAGAACTGCTATTTTGAATTGGAAGAAACATATTATATTTATTATAGTCAATCATTTTTTCTTTTGAGGTGTAGATACAACTGTACTTCTTCACCTCGCAAATTTATTAAGTTATTATTTATATCCAAAAGTCTGATCTGTATGCAGCTGATGTTGGTTTGGTTGATTGGAAAGTAAATTGCGTTTTTTGGTATTTCTATAATTCTGTATCCAGGTGGGACATTAAGTGCGAATTCATGTAGAATGTGACTGGATTGTCCGTTTATATACCGTTTATAACCGCTAACTATATCACATTCAACTCTTATCACGGTTGCAGGCAAAATGTTGACTGGAAAGTCTGATACATGATATTTATTGGCTTCCAAAACTTGTTTTTTAAACCCCAAGAAACCTCCGAACGAACAATCTTTAGTAAAATCTATAGTTGATGTACAAATAACATAGTTTTTAAGGTGTTGTTATTGCAGTGGAGTTTTATGGATGCATCCTTTACTTCAGATTTTAAATAATCACTGATATCTTGCAACTCATAAGTACCTTCAGGTATTTCAATAACATTATTTGAACCATAGTATAACTTATTATTTGTTTTATCAATATTTGGAATAGAATTATATGTGGATAAATGTAATAATGCACATTCATACTCTCCGATTAATTGTAACGTATTTGGATAGAAGGTAGTTAATACCGATGAGTTTCCAGTTATAGATAAGGTGAGTGTCATCTTGCAAATGACTAAAATTAAAGAACAGAATAAAATTTATAGTATTTATTCCAAAAAGATTGTAGATATTCTAAACACAAATGTCCACAAATTAGTGTGTCAAATTTTTGATATCTTGTATAGTTATAATTAATATTGCAGTTCTTAAAATATCGCATCAATTCGATTGGTGGTCTTAAATCACCAAAACTATCAAAATATTCACAATAATTATTTACCTTAACATGAGCTACCCAATGTGTTCCATCGTTTTCTGAATTATCTAGGTTAACTATACCACATTCAATTCGTTTGGGGATTTTTGGTAACTGATCCTTCATGTAAACTCCTCGAAAATAAGGAATACCATATGCGTAATTTTGAATATCAATATTAGTTAAGGCACGATTAGGTAGCTTATTATTTAGTTTTTTGACGATTTTATAAACAATCCTTTGCCTTTTTTGTGTGGTTTAATGTATAAACCGTTACCTAATGCTATAGCTTCCATAGTCTTATTATGACGTTCAGATTCTTGTAATTTTTTTTGACCTTCTCTATAATCATTCACTGTTTTTGCAATACCCGCTGCACCACCAGCCAAAGCTCCTAAAGCTGATAAACCAGCAAAAATCGGGATTAAAGGTAGAATGCCTCCTGTTTTGGGTAAAGGTATGACTCGTGGTACTCGAAGTTTTGGAGCGCACGAAACAATTTTTTTAGCAGCCATATAAGCTGCATGTATTAAAGATTTACCATCTTTGGGTAAGCGTTTCTTGATTTTTCTTTTAATTTTTGTAACGAAATTATGAAATGTCTTAACACCAGCACCAGATTTGAGTTTAGTTTTCATAACTTTACTCACTACCCACGAACTAAGCTTTTCTCCTTTACTAGCATCTTTTGCTTTCATTCTTTGTTTGGCCATATTTAAAAGTTGTAAATCGGCTTTGTGACGATTAGACAAGTCTGTATAGTTTTCGTATGCAATGTCGTGATACATACAAGCTTCGTCTAGCTTATTTACACCTTTGTCACCACGCAGTAAACGTTTTGAAAGTTTTGTTCCAGGTCCGCAATAATTATAGCCAGGTAAGTGCAGTTCAAATGGCAAATGATTAATAACACTATTGAGTAGTCCACCACCTTGCATAGCTCAAAATATAATGAACAAAATGTTGTAATTAATAACTATTATGTATATTTATTCTACTATTGCAGTCTTATCAATCCAACTATTCTCTTTATTACTTAAGCCCAACCATTTTACGAAGAGTTTATTTCCTTTCCTTCGTAAAACTTTTTCTATCAAATAGACACCTGGACAAGATGACTTTTGAAGTTCGTGTTTGTAAAAGGTTCCTAATATAACTTGTTTGTGTTGATCTTCGATGTGATATGTTTCTGGTACAGTGTTATTGATATTTTTTATAGTAAATAGTTCCGTTGACCAATTAGGTGTATAATCTTTCTCAAATAGTTGTTTGTATTTACTAATTCTAACTCTATCCCCAATCATAAACTTGGGCTTATGTTTATAGGATACCGTTTTCATTGAGTTCTTAATATTATTTTTAACATCTGCTTCATTCAATTTATTGACATCAACGGGTGCTAATTTAATAGTGCTATGTTTTGTGTTGTTATATGTCTTTACAACACTCTGCAAACCAAAATCCATCCATTTATAGTGCCCGCTGAGACTAAAGTACTTATACAATTTATTTTTAATAGTTTTGATAACGCGTTCTACAATTGAAGCCTTTTTCGTTGAAAACGTTGAGTAGTGATTAATGTTATAGTTCTTTATAAGTTTTTGAAATGATGAATTATAGAACTCGGTACCCAAATCAGTTTGGAGATGAGCTGGTATCCGATGGTTAGTCGACATCAATTTCTCGAATGCGTTAGAAACATCATGCTTATTTTTAGTTTTTAGTGGTTCTATCCACACGTACTTTGAGAAGCAATCAATAACTATTAAAATATAGTTATAACCTTTATTAAATCTTTTCAAGTTTTGCATGTCGATTAAATCAGCTTGCCACAAATCATCAATGCCTTTTAAAATTACAGATCGACGAGGATAATTTTTTCGTGCATCTTTATGTATTTCATTAACAACTTGTTGTTTTGTCATTTTGAGGAACTTTCAAGCTTATACTTTTGATCTAATACAAATTTAACTGCGTTTTCAACTATCTCATCAACTGCTTTTCGACTATAAAATTTTCTTTCCAAGTGAACCACTGCCTCAGATACTATTGTTTTTAAAGCTTTCTCCAGCTCGTTCTGAACATCGTACACCAAAGTATTTTGCAATTTTTGTAAGTCGGTTATTAGTTTAGTTCTCAATTCATCTACATATGCTTTGTTTACTGCATCATCTGCATCTTGAGGAGGTTTGACCCCTGTTAGCTTCGATGTCTTCAAATCGTAATCACCATTTTCAGATTTTAGCAATGCATTATCATAAAATTCAAGCAATTCTGATATACGTAATCGCTTATGAATATAATGACCAAATTTGTCCACATTCATATTTAAGATGTATTGTGTTGAACGGTGTACAATAAAATGATACACATTTCTTATTAGTAAATCTATTTAATGATTTTGCTTTCACGTAGTTCTTCAACGATAGATATTATTTCATTATCTAGTCCTGTGTTGCCAGCATCCCGAGAAGCAATTAATAACTTTAATCTATCAACCAATTCATTTGGATCATCCCAATATACAAAATCTGTGTTCTTTTTCCACATTTTTGTTAAAGGTAATCCTTTTCCTACTTTCGGTTCACAGCTTGGACTTTTACTTTGTTGATCGAAAAGAGGTTTAATAACTTGCATATATTTTTGTCCTTTATTACTTTTAATTGGTTTTCTTGAATCAAAATCTCGACGATGTGCATTTGTTACAAGTACCATCGACTTATAATTTTGCATGTCATAGTCTGTAACAAAGCTCAGATCAACGTCTTTTTTTAAGAGCAACTGTCGCAAGCCAGGTGTGCATTTGTATTTGTGTCCGGCTACAGTAATAACGTCATCACCAATCGTTATACTAGAGGAACCTAACATTAACTTTCCACGTTCATTTCTTACACCAAATGGCACATCCGCTAATATTTCTGAAGATAATGACCAAGATGATACATCATGAACTGGATTAGTATCGACTAATGACTGAAATGAAGAGTCGGCTTCTGATTCATCACTGGTATCATTTGTTTCTTCTATATCTTGATCTTTCTGTAAGTCGTAGTTGGAAATTTGATCATGAAATTCTCCTTTTTCTTTATTTTTTGTTAGAGCTAGTTGGTTATTGGTGTTGGCTATTAAATTAAGAGATTCTGTAACAGGCTTAAAAACTGTATCAAGCACTTGTCTGTTATTATCTTCAAAATCCTTCATGTTACGTACTTTTTTCTTTACAGCTTGTGTTGCATCTACAATTTGTTTTTTCAATGATTTTTCCATTATGTAAAATAGATGGTAATCCAATAAGAGCTGATTAAAGAATAACAAGAAACTGAAAGCAGTCTATTTAAATATTCAAATTTTATCTAATTCTACAAAAGTGTCAAACTTTTTTCTATAGCACCCGTTGTTTTTAGGACACTCTTTATTAATCACAACATAGTCATAAGGCTCTTTCCATATTTGAGAACACATGTTACGAAATTCCAACCACGTCATGTCAGTGTTAACATGTTCTTCATAAACATGTTTCAAATTAATTTCGTCTTGCTTAAAAAGCACAATTAAGTTAGCGTTATCTCTTATTAGTTGTTTAGGTATTTTGCTATATGTTTGATTTAAATAAAAACTGTCAATCAATTTATGTCTTCCCATGGCAAAATAATCACGCATATTAGTTTGATTTTCACATGCTACATCGTCAAAAATAATCACTGAATTAGGTTTTGCATCTGAAACTTTCATAACGTCATCATTTGCCTGATATTTCTGAAAACTGATTCCTGGTACTCCTCGTAAAACCTTTTCTAAAAATATGTACTTTGGTTGATATAGAGTTTTAGAATATACATAAACATTTTGAAATGTCAATCCATTTTCGTGCAAAAGGAGACCAATTAACAAATTGTGGAAAAACCAATTTGTTAATTGGTCTCCTTTTGCACGAAAATGGATTTGTCCGCAAATGATGCAACGTACTGTATTCGGCAATAATTTTCCATGGCGTAACTTGATTTTTGGTAAATCATTACAGATTATACTAATCTGTAACGATTGTGCTTGTTTAATGAATTTCATGTTTGATGCAATGCTGACGGACTGGTTATGAACAGATGTAATTATGACATTATGTATTTATAACCGTAAATAGTTATACCAAACTGCTTACAGACAACGTAAGACTGTACTGTTTATGAAATAACTCTATCGCTAACTAACAGAGCATCTTACTTCACAATTAATTTCAGGAAACTTGTTATTGAGCATTCTGTCTCACCGTAGTGACCGAGGGCACAGCCCGAGGGAACAGAGTTGGTGGTTGGTGCGTAACCATATAACAGACGCAAGTTATTAAACATTCTGTAGTGAGTTATTGGGCATTCTGTCTCACCGTAGTGACCGAGGGCACAGCCCGAGGGAACAGAGTTGGGACAGAATGCCCAATAACTCACTACTGAGTCGGGTGTTTATTATATTATTACTCCCAAATAACGCAAAAATGCCTGCGATGTGATCTCCTGAGCTCCAACCCGCAGGGTAATATTTTCCAGTTGTTTCCTACTTGTGATGAGTACTGCCTCCGTCTTGTGGCTCGCTAACTTTAAGCCTACTGTATCCATTCACTGGCATATCCACTTTATTTATCCGATTATCTTTTCGTATGAAACATCGAACGCAAAGTTTATCTCTTCCAAATATTTGGCAACGATCACTATGTCCACGTCATCAGCATATGCTACTAGTTTGACTTCCATGGGCAGTTCTAGTTTTAGTAGCCCGTTAGAGGACCCAAAACCGAGCCTTGTGGTATGCCTCCAGTGATTTTGTATAGCTTCGTACCGGTTTTCGTGGAGTATTTCAAGACTCGATCTTTGAATAACTTTCAACCATTCTTCGCAGATCCGCCATAATACAATCCCACCTAGCGGAGTTAAAGGCATTCTTGATGTCCAAAATTGCCACTAAGTAATACTTCTTCGTGCCTCCCTTCCATCTCGTTCCTGCAATGGCGTCCCTGGCTGTGCCAACAACAACGTTAATCGCATCGAGTGTAGAACGACCTTTCCGGAATCCGTATTGATTGTTGGCAGGCACTGGTTCGAACGCTGCTTCGATTCTTCTATGGATAATACGTTCCAGTATTTTACCCGCTGTGTCTAACATACAGAGCGGACGATAAGACGTAGGGTCATCCGGTGGTTTATTTCCTCTAGGGAGAAGAACTAGTCTTTGCTGTTTTCACATCGAAGGAAAGGTACCTTCTTTAAGGCATGTGTTGTAGACCTCCAAGATTATATCCGGCTCTGCTTTTATGGCCGCTTTCAAAGCGATGTTAGGGATTCCATCCAGAGCCGGAGCTTTTGAGTTTCCAACCCTACCACACGCTTCTATCAGTTGCTCTTCTGTGATCGGCGGAATTTCTTCAATGAAGAATAACTCCGCGGGACAGTGTAATTCCAGTTGTTGAGGAAAAATGCGGTGGGACTATCCTATCCAAGGGCTCGGACACGTTGGTGATAACATGGGTTGGCTTCTTAGCCGACTCATAACCACCTTGTACGGCCTGCCCCACGGGTCATCTTCTACTTTGTCTATGAGCTCACTCCAGCTCCGCCTCTTGCTTTCTTTTATAGCTTTATTCAGTGTTTACATGTACTTCGCCTTTAATTCTTCGTATTTCGATCCCTTCCTACCACGCTGTGATATTCTTCAACATAACCGATCAACCGATACAAAATAACCGATCGTTCCACCAATACACAGATGGAAACTGGTTCGTGCTCCGCTTTCGAGGCATAGTAACGTCGCAGGCATCAACTCTCTTCATAAGTTTCACCGCCCTCGCTTCAGCGTTTCTTTCGATGACTACCTGGCCCTCCAGGGTCACTGCGAACGTGGCAGTGTCAAAATAACTCACCTTCCAAGCAATAGCATCGGTTTTCCTATATTTTCTCTTGGCGTTCAGATCGGTACTTACTTCCCACAGTATCGCACAATGGTCACTGGCTGTGTATATGTCTGAGACCTCCCAAGCATAGTTCCCCTTGGCGAAATTGCTGCTAACGAAGGTTAGATCCACGATGAAAGTCGCCTCATCTCTAATAAAAGTTGGTTTGTTACCTCTGTTAAGCAAGACTACATCCAAAGTAGTCATTTCTTCCAGTAGCACTTCCCCTCGTATATTAGTCTTCTTACTATCCCAGTCAAGTGCCTAAGAGTTAAAGTCCCCGGATATTGCCATGAGAGAATATTGCTTCGCTTCTTTGGTCAGACGATCCAGGAAGTCCACAAATTCATCATGTGAAAGACTGGGTCATAGCAGCTATAGAAGTAAATGCCATCAAGTTTCGCCTAAGTTTCGTAGTGCTATCGGCTTCCCAGGGTTGATCAGTGCTCACATTGCTGGTCTATATGGATCCGAAATCAGTGCAAGGTCTGGCTTCAGTTCGCGTACGGTTTGCCTAAGAAGATTATGCGTATCTTCACAGTGATTGAGGTTTAGTTGTAGAACCTTCATACTTGATACTTGTTCATCTTCTGGAGTGCCTTGAAGATTGGGCATCTGCCACTGCCAGCAATGTGAGCACTATTTTTTGTATCGCCTTTTTCTGTGCACAAGGTGCATTTTGCATCCTTTTTACAAGTGGCGGCTTTGTGTCCTCCTTCTCCACACTGCGTACAGAGACTAGACCGATCTACGTTGCTTTTGCACTTAGTGGTGACATGTCCGTAGTGCCAGCACTTAAAACATTTAGTCGGCCTCTTCACTTGCCTTATCCGACAGTTGACCCTGCCAATCCTAATTATGCTCTGTTCCCTAAGTATCTTTTCCACAGTTGATGCTGTCAATGTTACCAAGGCAGTCTGCGTACCTCCTTAGGCTTTACGCAATGACTTAACGGCATCTAAGGATGTTTCGCTATTCTCTCCAACCACTTTCCGAAGAGCAGCAAGGATATCTTCTTTCATAGTTGTGTCATCGAGGTCTCGTATCTCAATGTCATCGTGCGGTCCCTTACTGATGACATTAGCATCGTCCCTAAGAACCTTGGATAGGGTTTCTTGTAGTCTACGGCCTCTATCTATGTTCTCCTTGGTCAGGATAATCAGCAGGTCTCCAGTGGTCGTCCTCCGGATCTTGTCAACAGTGGAGCGGACTTCATAGTCTGGGATGTCTTTTTTGACCCGGCTGAGTATTTTTGCGTATTTCTCTTTGTATTTAGGCCGAACGATTAGAGCGCTTGTTCTAGTCATCGGTTTTCTTGACCTATTGTTTTCGGAAAGCTTTGCTGCTCAGCTCGTTGTTTCTTTTTCACCTATTTGGATAATACATCCTGCCATTCCGTACCCTTCATGTCGGGGTTTTGGGCTACTTCTTTAGCTGGGAGACTTGGTAATATGCTCTTGCGTTTCTTCGCTTCCTTACCTCCTGATTCTGGAGGATTTCTTCTGCTTTGCCTTGCGTGGCTCTCGTTTGTCTCCAGTAACGGATTCAACGTCAGCATCAGCTTTGCTGTCTAGTACCGTCATGAACTCCGTTGAGTTTTGCACACGCGGTGGTGTAGAAATAACTTTTGGAGGCATAATAGCAGGATGTTGGTGCATTTGAGCATGCTCCAGTGATTTCAGTCCTTTGAATGGACTACCAATACAGGCGACCTTTGTTTTAATCTCCTTATGCACGTTGATTCTTGGCTGGCCAAAGTCTTGAAGCTCACAGATTAGCTTTTCCAGACATTCCCATGCTTGCATCCTCTTCATGTCAGCACTTGTGTCACTTTCTGCTTGTTGTGCTAGATATTTGGTGTTATCTCCTTCTCGTGTATCGTTTTGGTTTTTATTTTTAGTAAAATTCTCCATTCTGTTCCTACGATTACCTAGGGAAATATCCGTTCACTCCAACAGAGCCCCGGTTGTTGGAGTAAGGCCTGCCCCGAAGCACAATACTCTGGGGGAGACCTGGTACCCCAGAGGAACCTTTAGCGACGTCACTACCCCGACGCCAAATTCTAAGGCACGGTAATCTGTGGGCCTACCGCCCAAGTGTCGTCGATATCACAGCCGTCGAAATGTTGCGCTGGTCAAGGTCGACGGCCATTTTGTACCGCCCCATTGATAATCGATGCCGGCGCGGCGTAAGAATGAATGAAACGCTGTTTTTGACGGTTAAATAGCTGCCGCCTAAAAAAATTCAAATCGACGGCGTCTCATGAGCTGTCGTTTTGAATATTTTTTTTTTTTCCGACGGTTGATTACGATGCCGATTGCACCTAACACTGGGCTACTATGGCTTTTATGGGTGCGACTGCCGACAAGTGGGTTCTGCCGTCCTATTGCACCTAACACTGGGCTACTATGGCTTTTATGGGGGCGGCTGCCGACGAGTGGGTTCTGCCGCCCTATTGCACCTAACACTGGGCTACTATGGCTTTTATGGGGGCGACTGCCGACCTGTACGCAATCCTACAACTAACCAGCCGTAATCTTGTACCTAGCTATCACTATAAGCCAGTGTTGTATCGCCGTTGGAGTTTTATGCTAACTTACCCACATGTTGTTTATTTAACAACATGTGGGTAAGTTAGCATAAAATTCCAAAGAAAAAAAAAAGTTTATTTTGTATGATTTACTATTATTTGCTATCACCTTAGAATGTAAAATCTTATGAAACAAGAATTCACTATTATCTACTGAATAACGAAAGTCATTTGTATAATTTATCGGACAAGTATCTTGGATGAAATAATTATTATGTAAGTACCTACAACAACAACAAAAAAAATACTACTTGTATTATTCTAAATATAAAACACTAAGAAAGGTAGGCTACTGTAAATATGCACATAAATGTAAGATTAGTATTTAAGAACTGATTATGTACCTACCTATACTACTAACTACTATGTTCGAGCACGACTTAACGACGATCGTAGTGTACGGATAAACCTTTCTGGTTTTTGTTACACTTCTAGTGCACATGAAAATTGTATACCTTGTTATTAAATAAATAAAAAAAAAAATAAAAAAAATCATGAGACGCCGTCGATTTGAATTTTTTTAGGCGGCAGCTATTTAACTGTCAAAAACAGCGTTTCATTCATTCTTACGCTGCGCCGGCATCGATTATCAATGGGGCGGTACAAAATGGCCGTCGACCTTGACCAGCGCAACATTTCGACGGCTGTGATATCGACGACACTTGGGCGGTAGGCCCACTGAACACCATTCATTTGGGGCCGTTTTGTCCGCGGGAGCTATTTTATTTCACTCCTACCCTCTGTTCCGGAGAACAGCGACCATTCTCCTATCCGCAAGAGAAGACGCACCCGGTAGCAGTATCGCCTCAGCAACGAATAACATAGACTGTAATCACAATTAAAAAAAATTTATATAGGTACTTACTTGGTAAAATTAAAAAAACACGACTTTTAGATGTTGATATAGATAGAACAATTAGATGTATCTTGCAGCATGAGTATAAATAGCCAGAACAAAATAATTTCCGAAATCATCTTTCTCTGATCATCTGAATCAAACTTTTTTTTTGGATATCAATTGTTTATTGTTTATTTTTACTGATTAACTTACATTTATTATATATTTATATATGGAATTCATTGGAATTACATATAATGAACCAAGAATGCATTGAACAACAGAAATGTTCGGTTACAACGGTGTTTTCGAAGCTAGACTACTTGGTTAGTCTGTGTTTAGGAAAATAATAGTTTACCTTTCTGATTAGTCTGATTATGCATTATGACACATCTATAACAAATTAGAAAATTGAATTTTGGTTAAAGAGTAGGAAACAGTGATTTATGTAGGAGTATAACAAACTTTTTCGACTTATAATCTATGTAACGTTGTGGATTCTTTATAAATCAAACTAAAACTATATCCGTAAATTAATCGATATTTTAGTATGTTTCGATACTATTACTAATTATCTATGGTTGTGCAAGCGAGATTGGACAGCACTAGCCCAGTTATCAACTGGCGGCTCTTATATCGTTCCTTTCCTTGGCAACCTTCGCCGAGGAAGGTCACTTTGACCCCGTGGCCAACTGCCGACAGCTCCGGGTAAGTTTTGAGATCAACATTTCCTACTTCTTTCTACAGGTGAAGACCTTCCAGCGGTGCAGCTTATTGCCTGCTAATATGCATGGCTTAATATACTTTATTTAATTCTGTGTGCTATTTCAGTCAACCTAATTAGTGCCACGAGGCCGATGGCCCCTACGGTCAGAGGTCGCGGCACCAGCTTGTGCTGCCTATTTATATTCTTTTTATAATAGCTTCTAGCTACGCTGCATTGCCGCTGGGAGATTCTCTTCACCTGCTATTTTAGCGGGTCACTTGGACGTAATTACCTAGTGACAAACTGTATCCGAGGGAATTTTCGCAAGTAAAAAAAAAAGGTAATATTCCTAATATTTAGTACCGCAATTCAATATACGTCTGTTAGTACTCATTACATAGATCAATCATTACAAACTCTTGTACTGAATCGATTAATGTCATAAGATATTTAATGCTATTATAATGATGATACATTACTTCGTTTTAATATTTGTGCAATGAGTAACTACTTATTTATGTACACAACTTATACTTTAAAGAAAACAGTGTACTATTATTAGCATTGTATTCGCAAAAGTTCGAGTCTCAACTTTTTATCATTGGATTTGTACTTATAGGACTGTGACTACGATGTGACTGTTAAGCTACATTTAAAAATCATACGATTTTGCTGTGCATCTGCCGCAAACTGACACACGTCCTGCGTCATATAAGTAGAAAACGGAGGTATTTTGAATTTTCAGGGTATTGTTCAGAATTTATGTTTATTTTGATAACCGTTTTTCACTCTACTATTAATGACCTTCCTTTTGGTTTTATTTTTATTTTTCTAATCTGAACATTAATTAAATAAAACTGGAATGCATTTTGGGTTAGACCAATCTTTGAGAGCAAATCCTATCGAAGAAAGTAAAAGTCATCGTGTATCGGATAACCGAAAATACTAGTTTGAATAGTCTAGAATAACATATATAATTTTCAGAATACAGGGACTTCTCATTTTCGAAAAATCTTAAGTCTTAAAATTTTAAATCTTAAATCTTCGAATAATCTCCCTTTCCAACTTACCCTCCTTCCTTTCCTTCCTTCTGCCTTTTCACCTTAACACCTAAGAGTATGAATTAAAAGCGTGTTGTATATTTACATAAATCTTCTTTGCTCTCATAGAGTTCTACTATTTCTGTTCACTTGTCAATATATAAATCTTGCCTGTAATATTAAAATATTTCGAAACGAAATTCTGTTATAAAATAATATTATATTCCAGACTATTCATGTTTTTGACGTAAAATAAATATAATCACAGATACATCCTCCATTTATTTCAATTTTTGTGCCAATTGAAATGTCTGAAGATACCCGACGTTACGGCTATTCTAAAGCCAAACAAGAGCAGTATTCATTATATTTAGGTAAATTACAAGAAGAATTTATGGAAGCCTGGAACGAGAAAACGGAGCCTAATGCAGTATTGAGTGATTTTGAAACCAACAGGGTTCTTGGTACAGGAGCCTTTGGAGTTGTTTATTTAGTTAAACATACATCTACTGGTAAATACTACGCAATGAAGGCATTAGAAAAAGAAAAAATCTTTAAATTAAAACAAATTGAGCACACATATTACGAAAAAAAGATTCTATGTGGTCTTGCTTTTCCGTTTGTAGTGTATATGAAATTTTTCTTTAAAGATAATGTTTATATTTACTTCGTGCAACCTTTTATAAATGGTGGTGAAATGTTTACTCATTTACGCAAGATGGGAAAATTTGAAGAAACTGCTGCAAAATTTTACGGGGCTCAAGTGATTCTTGCCTTGGAATACTTACATGCTTGCGAGCTGGCATATCGTGATCTTAAGCCAGAAAATATATTAATTGATAGAACGGGCTATATAAAAATAACTGACTTTGGATTCTGTAAGTTGGTCCCAGGAAGAACCTGGACACTTTGCGGGACCCCAGAATATTTAGCTCCAGAAATTATTCTCAGTAAGGGATATGGATTATCTGTGGACTGGTGGTCCCTTGGCGTTTTGTTATTTGAAATGAGCGCTGGCCACCCTCCATTTTTTGCGCCAGATCCTATGAGAATTTATGAAAAAATCGTTGTGGGGAAGTATAAATGTCCCTCTCACTTTACACCTGAGTTGAAAGATATTGTTGGACACGCTCTTCAGGTAGATATAACTCGTCGGTATGGTAACCTTAAGGACGGTGTTTTGGATTTCAAGAATCACAAATGGTTTAAAGAAATTGATTGGGATAATCTATTAAATTGTCGCATAGAACCTCCTTTCGTTCCAAAAGTGAGGTCGCCATCAGATTCAACAAATTTTGATCAATTTGATAATGAAAAACTTAAAGAAAGCCCCATTCCCCTTTATGAAGAAGAGTTTATCGATTTTTAAATATTTTGATGACTATGAAGTTGTTAAAATATAATTAGTTATTTATTTTCAAAATAATTTTATAAATAAGAATATAATTTAGTTTAAGTAAATAGGAACCAGTTTATCTTTATGTTTTAGCTTATGAAGTAACAGGTATTTTTCTTCTTAATGTTTTACTCCTGTAATAAACACTTACAAGAAAAAATACCTTGTATTTTATCACTGATAGGTTCACATTTAACCTATATCTCACCTGGTGGTAAGAGACGATGAAACACGTTTACCTAGTAGGAACCTATTCACTCAGACTCAGGCAGGGAATTCCACTCCTTAACTGTAAGTATGTATAATAAATATGTCGCTAAAACGTTTTTTGCGCATGAGTAGATAGTAGTTAGTAGATAGTAGTCTTGTAGGTGGTAGGGTCAAGCAACAGTCATTTTGGCCGTTGCATGAATGGGCAGACTCGACCGGGGAAGCATCACCCTCTCACAGAATATCGACGCTAAGTAACAGTATTTGAACTGTTGCGTTCCGTTTGGTGAGTGAGAGTGCCGGAGCCCAAACTTCTTTCCCATCCCTTCCCAAACTCCTTTCCCATCCCCTCCCAAACTCCTTTCCCATCCCCTTTCCTTTACAGGGTCGGCAGCGCGAGTGTGACACCACTGGTGTTGCACACGTCCATAGGCCGCGGTAACCGTTTCCCATCAGGTGGGCCGTGTGCTTGTCTGCCACCTTAGTGGTATAAAAAAAAACAAAAAAAAAATGAGTGGAATATCCACCTGGTAGCGGTGGCGTCGTGTGTCTGGTCATTCGTTGGTGGAAATGGCTTAGAGGTATAAAGTTGACCCTCATTATCATGACCCCAATCTAAGAAGTATATTATGACAATATTCTAATTTATTGGACTAGAACTCTGATACATGCTAATCGAAATGTATAGATATATTGTTTCTTACAAAGTTCGATGCTCTGAGATATTGGCGTTTTCGTTCAAATACTGAATCATTTTTTTTTACTTTGGTCTTATTTATTATTATTTTAGGATTTCATACCTCTAAAGGAACCCTTAAGGGTCACCAACTATAAAACCGTCTTGACTTGCGCTTGGCAAGTAGTTTTTGTGGTATTATTACAAAATAAGTTTCTTACCATTCCGCCTCCACCAGTATACAGCATCAGTGCCACGAACAATCCCACATGAGACAGAGCGGCTCTGGGTTCCAAATTTCCCCATTTCGACTTCGGCGGTGCACCCAAAAGGGTTTCCGTTTCCCAAGATACGTTCTTCACGTTTTTACACATCTCGTCAGCTCTTTTTCACTTTAGCAAGTAACTCCACCATTTTTCATTGATTTTCTGATGTAAGCTGCTGCAAATACTTTGGGTGATCTGTAAATAATTGAAATAATTAATTTGGACAATAAATTATTAATAGATTCAGAAAAATAACAATGCTGAAGGCCTAAGGGCACTAAGCTTATCTTATTTCCTGCTCTTCCTCTCTACCTTCTACTCTAGGGGTATAAACATACGATGACACCTATGATGTAGAAAGTATTCAGAAGCCTCTTCCAACCTCACAGACACGCACGGCCTAACTACCCCTTATAGTGTAACAAACATGATATGTGTATGGGCACCACCAGGACCCTCAGTGCCAAACCAAAACCACCTGCAAGCCGGTACACCTGCTGATTGACTAACGAGCCTCTGGTGCAGGCTTTCGCCTCAGGGTGTGAATACAGATAGCAGTCGCCGCATATGCCAAATTTACAGTAAGAGATGGAGTAAGCGGATCCCGGTTTTCGAGGTGAAAGTCTCGGATGTAATTGAGAACCACGCTAGGGTGATGATGAGTGGGACACACAAACACTTCTAAGTAATCAGTGTCCCTTTTTATAATAATCAAGTGTTTTTGTCTACCCATAATATTAAAATTATAATATTAAGGAATATAAGCGCTTGTACTTATGCGGAAAAATATAGCGTCGCAGTGCAGTATAACAATATGTAAGTATGTAGTAACTAATAAGTTTTACATCAGCCCTACCTAAATCTATACTAATATTGTAAAGAGGAAAGATTTGATTGTTTGCATACCTACAAGACTGATTTCAAAAATTCTTTCACCATTAGAATGCTACATTATCCGTGAGTATCCCGATATTCCCACAGGATCACGACTTATGCGGGAGGAACCACGCGGTGATGCTAATATTTAATAAATCACTCCTGTGCAGAAATCCTAAGACCTAAATCTATGAATAACCTATCCAAAAGCTTTTTTCCTCGTAAAAAATCATGGCATTTTTTAAATGTGAATGTTTTCAGAATGGAAACTTTAATTATACCTTTTTTTTTTTTCGTGCGGAAATCCCTTCGGATACCCCCCCGCCGGCCAGCGGGGGCGGTTATGTCGGGCTTGAACCGACTAAAACCGCACGCCGTCTCGGGTCTTCAGACGCCGGGGTGTACTGTCAACTGTCGTTGGCGCTTACACCCATTATTAGTCTTTCAACCGCCATCGATATAATTTTTGCCTCGTGAATCCCGATCATATTAAGTAGAATACAAGGTTCACCCCATCTGTTCAAGTGGGTGTCGCCCAAGGTTTAGTCACCTTAAAAACATCTTCAGGGCTCAAGCCAACCTCACCTGCTGATTAACAAAGGAGGCTCTGGTGCTTCTCGGGGTTGGGAGGACAGGCAAAGGTGGCAGTCACTCCCATAATAGCCTATAAACCAAACCCAAAGTAGTAGAAGGAGTAAGCTTCTTCTGAATTACATTTACAATTAGACCCGATAGTTAGCGGTGCAATCGGGTTATAGGTTATTGTTCGATTCTTTCCCTGGCCAGGCCGGTATCTGGGTATTCCACGTCAGTCGATCAATCGGACCAACAGGCAAAAAATCTATGTCACCCGATCAGTAGGACGAAGTAGATGACCACTCGATCTGGGCATAGTATAATATATATAATGATTGTTTCATTTACTATGATGTAGTAAAACATTGTACCTAATATATGGAAAATATAGAATATATAGTATATATAGAATACAAATAAATCTTTGAAGATTTAGGTATTTGTATTCATTATAGTACTAACGGAACTTCACAAGAGAGTCTAATTTTGCTTTAATCAGTATGATTCATGAAATTGCTTCGGTCTTTTATGAAGATTAATCCAGAAAATCATGACATATTTTAAATCATAAAAAGTTTTAAAAGCTAAACCATGACTCATATTGAATGAATTTCATTGAAAAGAGTTGCTCCTTTCGAGATATAATTAAATGTTAATAGCATCACAAAAGTACATTTTCCTGCTTTCAATAACATTATGTACGCGTGGACACATGACTTGCATGACGAAGTTTTATTATCGTACTTCTTGTTTATTCCTCGAAAATTTAGAAATAAGTAGTACCTACTATACCTCCACTAAAAATAAATAAGCGAATAAAATTCGTAGAAATAATGAAAATAATCACAATGTTTTTCATTAACGACCGTTAACGATGGAAGCATCCCATTGAGGAGAAATTATGGGATTTCTTGTTCGAATTCGGGAGCTGCCCGAATACTTTGTACCGGTCTGCCACCATAAGTAGTATTACCAGAGATCTTCGATTAGGGGCAACCCACATCGTAATGATTGTGTCACGTGTTTTTTACAGAACGGAATTCATATTATAGCTTCCAGACTGTTGTTATTACGGTAAACTTAAGGAAATATCTAATTTTCAACAAAATATTCACTTTGGAAGCTTTCAGGGTTCTGGTAAAAGTTACGGCTGATGGAACGTTGCTAGCAATGCTCATAATGAACTTTTATCAATATTTTCTAACACATACGTAATAAAAATCAGCAATGCAAATGAAAGTGAACTTCTTACTATTTTACCTACCTACCTGATTGCTGACAAATGGCTGCCAGGATATGCTAGCCAGTATGCATACACTCAAGGTACACTACTTTATCCCAAGCATTTTATCCTTTTAAAATAAATGAGTTTTGGTGAACCTGGGATCTTGTTCTTCCTCTAGTAGACAAGCAACAATTTTCTATCGCAGCCGCGCTGCTAGTTTGTAGCAAGTAGGTAATCAATTTTAACTGAAGGCAATAGAGACATGGTTGTGGAATCAGTCAAAAGTCATGGATGTAATGAACGCTTCTTACACAGAAAACTTTTGTAATTTCATCAAGTAAAAAAAAGTTATTATACAAAATAAATATAGCATGAAAGATAAATATTTTTTATTACAATATGTGCAAGGAAACCATTAGCAGTTGAAACTAAATATGGTACAGAAGAATTCGTTCGCAGAACCAAATATAAGACAATGGTGTGATGTTGTGCCCCGCGGTTTCGCCCGTGACATACTTCGATCGCCCGTGGCACCTATTTAACCCATACATGATTTGTTGACATATATGATTACTGCTCCCCTGGGTAGTAGCCTATAACCCTCCTCGATATATAGGCTATTAGACAGAAAAATAAATTTTCCATTCGGACCAGTAGTTAGCGCGTTCAACCTACAAACAAACCAACTCTTCAGCTTTATAATATTATATAACATAGATAAGTTATAAGTAACGATAATAATATATAAAAAAAATATAAATAGTATTAGATAGAAAACAAATTCATTACATCAAGTAAAGATACACATGTACAAATACAAATTACGGAGAATGTATTCCACATTCCGTTTGGTGTTAACATTTAAATTTTTCATTAAAAAAAAACTAATGCGTCAGTATTCTGCTCATCATCATTAATGGTTGCATTTATTTATCCAACTCCGGCACGAGGTTTATATTAAATCATATGTTTATGTAGTATTTATACTATTCAATCGATGCGGTTCAATAAATTCGTTGTTGTTTGTTTTCACTATTTGTAAATGACCCCATTACGTGCGAAGATGTTATCAGAATAGTTTCACCTTCGGACCTCAGTTAGGATAAATTAAGTCTCATGTGTGGGATTTTTAATGTAGATAGTTGGCTTCGGTTTGGTTATCAATTCTTAAAGCGATGATATGTAATATAAATAAATAATAAATAAATATAAATAAATTTTCTACACAGCGCTTTCTAGACCCAAAGTAAGCATAGTTTAACTAGCTTGCGTTATGGGTTCCAGAATGCTGGTGAACATACTTATATAATTTTTTTTTTTGTAAATACTTACATATTATACATAGAAACACCCAGACCAATACAAATAGACATATTCATGCTTACAAATATTTGCACTGAGCGGGAATCGAAGCCGCGGCCCCTATCGTAGCAGTCGAATGCACTACCGCTGCGCCACAGAGGCCGTCAATATGTAGAGGGCTATACACCATTAAAAAGTATAGCTGCTGCCATTAAATTTATCATTAACTAGTTATATGTTAACTGTCTATTCACGTGATTATGTTTGTTCACGATGGACGTAAATACTACTGAACGGATTTTGATGCGGTTTTTCTGTTAAGAAGGTCTTGGTCAGACTTAAAATGTGTCATATATTTGATTGCAATTGGTTAAGTAGAACCGGAGATATGACCAAAAAAAACTATAACCAATCTCCGCGCGGGCGGAGCCGCGGGCATCAGCTAGTTTGTAATATTAATGAGATTAATGGGTTTGGTTATGAAAATCTTAAGTTTGAGTTTTTATGATTATGACATTAGGATTCAATTTAGTTTTTTCGTAACATATTTGCCCAATAGGTGTGACGTTAGTTACCGACCGGCAAATAGACAACAAACAGGTGCGCCAAAGTTCACCTAAATTTTCAACTCCGAAAATTGGAACTCCGAAAATGTTCTTCCTAACATTTTTCATCCTAACAATCACAATTCCTAACTACTCTGTCTCTAATGTTTTAATTCCGAATCATTCAACTTCATAATGTCGGTAGCAATAAACATCTATTATACTATTATTTCTTTTCCTATATTTTGTCAACATAACCATCTTTTACACTATTATTGAAAGTCATTCCTTTTTTGTTTAGATTTATATTTATTAATAATAATCAGTATTATATACATTAATTTTGCGTAACTTTTTCAGTTTCAGTTATTTAGTTATTTTCACATAACATGTATAACATATAAGTATAACAGTACCATGGTACAAGTAGCACTTTCTGCGAGCATGTAATGCTCGCGAAGGAGGTGGCGGAGCGCGCCCGGGAGAGACTTAGAACTCTCCCGGTCCGCCGAGCCCGCAACTTGCTCGCCGCGCGTCGCAGGCAACTCAGGCGCCGGAGGTCGCTTAACGACCTCCGTCCTCCATGAGCGCAGGCCTGGGGGTGGCGGGTGAGGCCACCTGTCACCCCAGCAGAAGCAGGCCGGGACGGTGGGGCGACTAGCGCCCCTCCCCCAAACCGGGGCAAGACGGGGACACCGTGGTTCCCAAACCCGAGGGGGCCATCTCGAAACCGGAGATGGCCCAGGGTCAGTCGGGGTGCGAGGGATATGCTCTATGGGCAACCTTACACCCCGGCGTCGGTTCAAGCCCGACATAACCGCCCCCGCTGGCACGCGGGGGGGTATCCGAAGGGATTTCCGCACGAAAAAAAAAAAAAAAAAAAAAAAAATGGTACAAGTAGCACTTTACCCACCTTATACCACGGTACAATTTATAGTCGTTGGTTTAGGTTAGGTTAGAACTGTGACCACAACGCACGAGCAGAGCGAGCGAAGCGAGCGTGCCCCGGCAGCGGCCGGCGAAGTGCCAATTACTCGGTAAATATTTCTTTCCGAGTATTAATGACAATATTATGGTAATTATGTTTAGGGATAAAAACGTTAGGATAAAAAACAGTGGGAGCTTTAATATTGTATGTTAACGATTTTATTGATAACAATTTTCGGAAACATGAGTGTTATGAACATCGACGGTAGCACTACAAATAGTATGAATAAAAACTTTAGGATGAAAAATTTTAGGAGGAGTGATCATTCGGATTACAAATCGTTAGGAAGAACAATTTCGGATAAAGAACTTTAGGTGAGTCAATATGGACCCATAACAAACAATAGTAGATTGTTACACAAGGGTTGAAATAGTTCGAGGGACTAAATAAGTCTTTAACCCGAGGTAACTGTGCTTTTCATTACGAATACAATGAATTAGCTATCTATTCAGCCATTATTTTTCATTTCATCATTAGAAAAATGGTAAATATTTTGCCCAAATGTATGTTATTTTAAGGAAATTGTTGAAACTAAACTAAACTAAAGTAAAGTTATAAGCAGTATATTCTACATAAAGTAAAGTTATTTAAAAAATATATATGCTTATTCAATACTTAACTTTATTTTGTTTCAATTTTACATCGCGCTGTAATTGAGTGGCTGTATAGAAAGTTGGTACACGGTTGGTACATTAAAAATGTGAAAATAGAATTAGTTTTTCATTTGACAGCTGTCAGTTGAAAGCGATTCTCCCTAGGGATGAAAATTATTACTTTCATCCCGCTCCTCAGTCAACTTCAGACCTACTTTCAGAGTATGAGTAATGAAAAAATATTTTTAATACAGTAGCTAGAAAAGTGGCGTATTGCAGGGACGTATAGCGTTCGGGATGTGGGCTATTACATAGTCGAGCTTTTTTTTTACCTTTCCCGAACTCGTGCGTTTCCTTTCCCAACTGTCAAAATAGTGTCTATTAAAAAGAAAAAACCAACCACGAAGTTCTCAATTTTTTTATGATTCATGCAAATATTTCTAAAAAAGCTACTAATTGGTTTCAATATCAGATATAAAAGTAAACATTTAAACATTAAATTAATATTAGTATCGGCCAAATTAAATTTATAAATATAACAAAGTTGGCTGTATGACCTCCACTGCCACGTGCTCTGCTTATATTCCTTTACGGTTGGCGCCATTTTCCAAACAAGTTCTTCGCGACTTTAGTTGTTTGTTGCACAAAATGAGTAATTTCGAAGACAATTTATTTGAATTAACACCACCGGAACTCAGTATAATTGCACAAAATGCTTCGGAGAACATTTTACCGGAAAAGTCAAAAAGTCGCTACATATCTACATACGACGAATTTACTGCGTGAAGAGTAGAGAAAAAAGTAAATAGTTTTTCATTAAGCGTAGCGAGCCGAAGGCGAGCGAAGCGTCTTTCTCCACAAATCGGGTTTTCGCGTGAAACCATACTCCTCCTAGACGGCTCGACCGATCTTGACCAAACTTGGCACGGTTATCAAGCACAGTGTGCTGAGTGTCTCTATGGGTCGAAAGTTAATGTCCGACGTACCATCGAGGAATAATCACGGAAAAACCAAATCAATGGAAAAGTCGTCTATTGTTGAATAGGCAAATCTCGCTACGCTTAAGTTTGGGTTGATTGCGAAGCTGGTAACCGTCCTAGTTACTCATACTCTGAAAGTAGGTCTGAAGTTGCCTGAGGAGCGGGATGAAAGTAATACTTTTCATCCCTAGGGAGAATCGCTTTCAACTGACAGCTGTCAAATTATTAAAAAAAACTAATTCTATTTTCACATTTTAAATGTACCAACCATGTACCAACTTTCTATACAGCCACTCAATTACAGCGCGATGTAAAATTGAAACAAAATAAAATTAAGTACTGATTAAAGAATATATATTTTTTAAATAACTTCACTTTAGTTTAGTTTCAACAATTTCCTTAAAATAACATAGATTTGGGCAAAATATTTACCATTTTTTCAATGATGAAAATGAAAAATAATGGCTGAAGAGCTGGCCGGCCACAGAAAAAAAAAACAAACCAAATAGGCGGAAAAGCGACAATTCGATCTTCATTTGTTTTTCGATTTGAAGGTTTTGTTTATACTTCCATATAGCAGAGATTTGTACCTATTTTTTCTTTAGCTAATTCATGTTTTTATTTTTACTTTCCTTGTTACCTCGGGTTAAAGACTTATTTAGTCCCTCGAACTATTGGCGCCCTCACTTCGTTCGAGCGCCAAACCTCATCTCGGGTCTAAATAAGTTACTTTCACCCCTAGGGTAACAATGTACTATTTCAGAAAATGTATGTTGGCATACTTCTCCGAACTCTCAGCAAAATTAAAACCTTCTACGTTTAAACAGTAAATATGCAACCTAAAACTTCCCCAGTTAGTATAAAAAACTGTACCAATTTCAATGTATATGTGATTTATAACTTTTATAAGAAATAAATGATTAGTTAGTTGAGTTTATTGTGTTTAAATTATTTTATTAAATTGTTAATTTTTTTCGCAACTGTATTAAAAATAGTTGTTCAATACAACGTGAGGGACTGTTATTTCAACTCGTTGCACAGAAATCCCACACTTGTATTGAAAACTACTATACCCGCCCTATCCGTAACAATAGTGGTTTTATTACATTGTTACCTACTGTATTTTTCACCTGTACATGAAACGTTTCCTGCACTGTAAAATAAACCCTGTATTACTTGTAAACCCCTTCAACTAACTTTTATTAAAATTGAATTTTGTGTTTTTGTAGATTATAGCCCTTCCAGCAACCCTTACAGATACCAACTTGTAAAGAGAACTGCAAAAATCACTTTAACAGCCCAGTGGCCTGGTGTCGGCTTCGCAATAGCAGCAAACCTAAGTAGGGATTGCGGATTCGGTCCCTTTGCAATTTTGTGAGTAATGTTGATCTAAATATCTCTGTTATTTATAGAATTATTTAAAAAAAATGATATATCGCTTCTTTGATCTGGCAAGAAATAAACACGAGGCAGTCTAGATGACTTTATAAGGCTTACAACACACTAAAATAACCTCCCGAAATACGTGCACCATCGATGCTGCTTTGATATGACATCGATTAGAGTATGTATTTACTATGTTAACTGTATACAAATATAAAGTGGTAGTTACTCTTTTTACCCTACCTAAGAATATTATTAACATAAATGGATAGATGGATGGATGAATGTGAGTTACTCTTTCACGCAAAAACGGCTGAACAGATCTCAATCTGGCACAGATATGATTTCCGGAATGAGAAGAAACATATTTAGATATATTTTTTTTACTATATATAAAAAGACAAAATAATAATCCGGGAATAAGTTCCTGTGGATTGCAAGAATTGGATACTGATTTTAAACTATTGTGAGTGTAGGACATCCGATTGTCGAAGCAAATATAAAATAACATAAATAAATAAATAACATAAATAAATAAATAACATAATTAAATAATAACATAACAAATAAATAACATAACAATGACAGAATATTTTGACATGATCGAGCAGATCTAATAGTGGAGCTAGGATGTGAATTGTAGCACTCTTCAAAGGCTACTCGTGAACCCTACGAGTTTGATTTAATCTATTGAGTGGTCTTTAAGCAGGGAGCGAAAAATCATCTGTCCGCAGTGTGGACGCCGTCAAGCTAGGGACCACTATTTTAGGATCGACAGCATCTGGAATGGTGGCCCGTATCTTCTGAATTTCACCCTAGCTTCTTACCATCCAGCGGGGTGCAGTCAATTGAGAGACTAAATATAAGAGAAAGTTTTTCTTGGTTTCTAGACTATAATATACAGGGTGGAATTTTGTAATGCCACCTGGTGGGAAATTACTCTTAATACTGCAGATAGAAAATTTTACTCAAAGGAAACATTCCTTTATTTTTGAATGGAAAGCAAACTGCATTCAAAGATTTTCGAAAATTCTCTTCCACACCCGGGAATCGAACCGGCTAAAATCTGAAAAAAATATACCCTGTACTTTTATTGCATCGATCGTTAGGGTCAATTATAAGGATGAAATCTCTCTAACAAACACGATAAATTAAATGAATGGAAAACCAGGAAATCTTAAATGAATTTAATTATTTACAAAAAATGGTAAACTAACTAATTAGTTGCTCGAAATGGGCTCCATTCTCTTGGATACACAAATTTATTCTTTTAACGAATTCATTTCTATTAACCTTTAATAAAGTGTTGTGGTGAATATTATAAATCGTATTCTGAACTTCAACTCTCAACTCGTTGCATTCGCATAAGATTTCTTGTAAATTTGATTTTTTACATATCCCCACAAAAAAAAAACTAATGGGGTGAGATCTGGCGATCTCGCAGGCCATCTGATTGTGCCGTTTGTACCAATCCAGGTATTAAAATGGTTATTAATGTAGGCAGTAGTGATTCTGCTGTTATGTGCTGGAGCACCATCTTGCTGTAGAATTATTTGGTTTCGCTCTGCCTCAAAAGTCTGCATTACAAAAGATGGATGTTAGTTAAAGAGCTTTAACTTGACTCATTGTATTTGTAACTTCAGATTTCCTGGTTTTCCTTTCATTTAATTTATCATGTTTGTTAGAGAGATTTCATCCTTATAATTGACCCTAACGATCGATGCAATAAAAGAACAGGGAATATTTTTTTCAGATTTTAGCCGGTTCGATTCCCGGGTGTGGAAGAGAATTTTCGAAAATCTTTGAATGCAGTTTGCTTTCTATTCAAAAATAAAGGAATGTTTCCGTTGAGTAAAATTTTCTATCTGCAGTATTAAGAGTACTTTCCCTCCAGGTGGCATTACAAAATTCCACCCTGTATATATTATTTATTTAATATACACGTCTAGATGTACACACACGCACTCATATACACATGCACATACACACACATTAGGTTATAGATTGATATAATTTAGAAATTTGTATAACTTCTATTAATAGGGCTAAATAGTAATCATATTAACCAAATAAGAACCTTGAATAACTAAAAGGCTGCTGATGCTTATACTCAGGTTTTCCTTTTTAGGCACCAACTGCATTGTGAAATTATCGGAAAGAACAAAAATCGAATTAGATTCATTGAAAACTGTGTAGCCATTTCATATTGTTGTAATGTTTTATTTTTTCGATACAATAAACTATTATTATTATTCCCTTTATTAAACTTAAATACATATTAAATTATATTTTTAAATACATTCTATACAAAAAAAACAATATAATATTTATTTATCCAAGTATTAATCTTATTGTTATCCAATAAAATCCAAGTATTAGAAGAGCTTAAAGTTTATAATTTCTGTACATATGTACTGAGTAGGTAAAGTCAGCGTCAAAAATAGATAATGATTACACAGATTTCAAACTTAAAAATTAGAATAAAAATTACGAATATATTATTATTTAAAAACACTTTAATAAATCTCACTAAGTAGTTACACGGCGTTTACATAAGGAAATATAAATTACTTTACTTAAAAACTCATTTAAGTAATCTGTGAATGAACATTACTCTACTTTTTACTTTACTTACGCTGATTATCGGTACTTCAAACTACTATATCAAAAATAAACTTACAAATTTCAGTGAGGTGGATTTTCAAGCGGATTTTGTGTTCAAATTAGGTTAAATGTTCATAAAGCGTATTGCATGAACAATAGGTGAATACCATACCATTCTTCTCACCAACACACATTGTGTTTTACATTGTGATATAGATAAAACTATCCCACGACAGGTAGTTGTTATCGGTCCCCACATTTTATCCTGACTGAGAGTTGTTTCTACGAAATTGCTCACAGAAATAACCGAATATTGCTTGAAACCCAAATTGAAAATTGAACCCGAGACCTCAAGCACAATGCTGCCATTGTGCCACTGAACTACTTTAGGAGTATAAGTAAAATGTGTACCTAATACTACTTCCGTAATCTAGCTCGTTCTATTTTTTTTTATACCACTCAGGTGGCAGACAAGCTCACGGCCCACCTGATGGGAAACGGTTACCGTGGCCTATTTACGTGCGCAACACCAGGGGCGTCACACTCGCGCTGCCGGCCCTGTAAAAACCTTCTAATGCCCGCTTGGGAAAACCACAGCAGGGAGATCATTCCACAGCCTGAGGGTGCGCGGACTAAAGTGCCTTTCATACCTAACTGTTTCCGGTCGCAACGTGTGAGGATGAATTTCCTGTCTGTGGCGAGCGGTGTGATGATAGACTGTGGCCATGGGCAACATATCATATAATTCTTCTGAACACACCCCATTATAAAGGCGGTAGAAAACGCACAGGGAGGCGAAATCTCTCCTAAGGTTAAGAGGTTCTACACTGCCTGTAAGTATGGGATTGTCGACGATCCTCAGCGCCCGTCTTTGCACCGAGTCGAACGGGTCAAGTTGGTATCTATGTGCTCCGGCAAAAAGGTGACCGTTGTGTGATTTTGATTTCTGGCATAGAAACACCACACCAGGGGATAGTGGGTGGCTCGGCATTCCCATCGTTCATGGTCGAGTTTGACGCAAAGAGGTCACCTAAAAGATCGGCTTTCTCCCTAACGCCATGGGCCAGACATTCTTTATTGAAATGGTTGCGGGTCTCGACGAAGTTTATTTCTCCTTGCCTTGCCAAGTATAGTACTTGCGCATTTTATTACTCTCGGAAGTCTCTGACTGTTGCTCACGACTCGGCTCGTGTGAATTACTGATCCCGTTACTGCGACAGGAACACAGGAACCTATAGCGAAATAAAAAGTAGCCCATGTGCTGTAAACTATAATCTTTGTCTGTGCCAAATTTCATTAAAATCCATACAGCTGTTTTTTGGTGACAATCATCTATCCATTCTCACAAACTTTAACATTTATAATACATATTAATTACTGATTTAAAACAACCAGAATGAGTTTAATAAGGCACCAGTTTCATACAAAACCACTGCATTATATTATAAGTACCTACATTTGCAAATACAACAATTAAATGGATTCCCTACCCCAATCATACTAATGAAATACATAATTAGAGTAACTATAGCCCAAAAGGCAATCTTTTGGTAAAAATAAAGAATATGTTTTGCGAAAATTATGGAGGCGAAAATAAAGCGCTGTATTAATCTTAAAACGAGAGAATACGGTTATTAATTTATACAGTATTTGATTACAAAAATTCTTAAAATTATGGACATAAGTATTATTTATAGATTTTCAATATTATGTTATATATGACTTTAATTGTGAGTGTACATAATCTAGGTCATGGACAAGTGTATCTGAATAAAGTAAAATGAAATAATAATAAAAATATACAGTAGCAGAAGAGGGTTAATAACTAACGAATAAATACCCTGCAATGCCGTAGAGTTATATAAGTAGAACAAGACTTTCAGAACGTCTAGGACATGGAAATGGGCGTGGAGACAAAATTGTGTATTGGTTCTGAACTCAACATCTATGCCCATAGGGTTGATCATTTTAAGGCCCATTTACACGACCGAATCATGAGCCGAGAAGTTAAGTAAATTGCACTGCAACTTTATAATGTCATGATAAACCAAATTTGGGAATTATAAAAAACAATTTACGAAATACATTTCTTTCAAAAAACAAACTAAATGCTGTTTATTTAAGTAAATATTAAATAATACTTTCTTACTTACCGTGAATATTATTATTCTGATGTTAATTTTCTTCAATATAAAACTAACAACACCATCGAAACTTATTACTTATTCTCAGAGGAATTTACTGTCACAAGTTGACACAAAGAAGTTCGTAACGATCATTTGTTGTTCAGAAGGGAAACCGGGAACATGCTTCCCCGGCTGCGACTCGCGAATAACTGAAAATAATCGGGTTTGAGCTTTGATAGCTGTGAACCGGAGTCGAACAATCGCTCACAGCTTTCAGTGTGAAATGTATAGCATGAGAACAGACTGAAAGGTTTAGTAGATGAATACCGTACGTTTTTTTATCCTCACACCAGTATTTTAATTGCGAAAACACTGAAAAGTGAAAAATAATATTACAGGAGGCTCTTCTAAGATCAATTATTTCGAAAAGTGAAAACGACATTGATATAAATGCTATTGCCACTTACTCTATGAGAAATTATAATGTTCCGTTCGTTGTTGGTACCTATACCTACCTCCTTATTTTTAAAGTCTCTGAGATGCCAAGGATTTCGTCAATGCGGGATTTAGCATTGCAAGCTATTTATATAATATACTCGGCTAGTATATTTACTTCGTCAAGACTGAGATCAATTCCGACCGAGGCCCAAGTAATACTTTTTGTCATCATATAACTTTTTGTAATATTTATTCTATTTTGTACGATAAATCCATTGTTATAAAATGGAAATTAAACAAAGTGCATCTATTAATTAAAAAAGTGACGAAGAAATAGCGAAAGAAAAATAGTGAGTACTTTATAAATATATTGGCGATGATGGTTCTGGTAATAATGATGGTGAAAAAGTCGTTGAAATTATGGATGGAAGTTGATTTTTCTGAGATATATACTTTTTAATGTAAAATAATTGTAATAGTTCTGAAGTGTTAAATTTTTAATGTCATATAAATTGTCATGTTTGTGTACGATAGCGCAATAAATGAATATTATATGTTACCACATAAATGATAGTACTTGTAGTACTTGTACTGATAGTTAAAGCAATTCATGCAAAATTATTCCCTTACCATTCCAAAATATCAAAAATGCACAACGTTAACACATACAAGCAAATACTAAACTTAACCTTATGTACCGCTGAAGCTACTGGAGCTTGTGTGTGATACAATATAGTTCTAATTTCAGTAGATACATGATCAGGTTTTAGACAACATAACATAACTTCACGCCTGTAAACGAAACGTATATGCGTATCTGAATTAAATTTTCAGCTAGACGGAGGCCCCTATTTAAGTTGGTTTTTTGTTTCGTGTATTTTCTCCCCACCGGTGTAAACCGATTAGGTGGGTATGTCGGAATCGAACCGACTAAAACGACCAGGCGGACTTCGGCCGCCAATGCGGCCTCGCCTGTAGGTTCGGGTTTGATCCCGCGTCGGTGAGTTGGCAGGCGTATGTAGGACACACACGACACGCCTCCGCCTTGGCCTGCTTCTGTAAGGACGGCGAGTCGACCGACTGCCGTCTTCAGGCCCCGATCATGGAGATCGATAGTCCTGAACGTAGACAAGTCTACGACGACCTCGTTGCAGACTGCGAAACTCGGGGGGCAGGGTTCCTCTCTGCTGCCTCTTTCGCCCGCATTACCTGCTCGCAGAAAGAGGCGGTGCGGTGCCACTTGCTCCCGTCGGAGACCACGGCTCCCACCATGGTCTCCAGTCAGGGAACATCCACGCCCAGGACCGTAACGAGATCACGGCGTTAACTCGCCGACTAACCGAAATGACTAATATTCCCCTTAACCCCTACAGCTAAGCTAAGTTGTTTTTATTAGGAGTGGGTTCAAGGCAGTAGTGTAATGACCAGGTTTCGAATCCGGATACCCGAATAATAGGTATAATAATAAAAGCGTTCTTGCTCCACAATAGCCCGAATAGTTTTTTTTTTATATTTAGGGCGCGTCAATTTGACTTCACCTCGCCTGATGGTAAGCTGAAGGTAAAGTCTCAGGAAAGAGGGTCACCATTACATTCAAGTACCATGTTAATAATGGTGGCACTCAGCTTGACGGCCTCATCAGAAGAGTGTTGTCGTCGCAGCACCGCGTGACACCCGCCGGTCCCACTAGTGCTGCGACCACTATCCCCCTGCCCGGAGAATAATCCGGCAGTTCGTCTGCCAATTGCCCTAACGCCCCTGTCGACTGTTGCTCACCTCCCCGGGGCTATCTTGCCGCCTGTCCCAAACTAGGCGTGAAGTAATTTATTGGGAATAATAATAATAATCAGAACCTGTATCTTAGCCAACAGTGTTTGGTCAAGTAGTCTTCTATTTAAGTACAGTGAGTAGACTAGACGTAACTCATTAATTATAACCATTGGGATTAGTTATAAATAAGTGTGCATATAAATGAGGTTATTCGATGAAGGTAAGTATACATTCTGTATCTTTATACTCCTGATGCAAAATGCTATACCTATAGGACAACTAACTTCTATATTTTATCAAACAAAATATTCGATAGATAGCATCGAACTAATTTAGACCACAAGGCCGAGACATGACCATTCATTGGGAACAGCACGCAAGCGCCTGTTCGTTTAGTCCGATTGCAAACGCGTCTGGTTTGCATTTAGATTGCGTTAGCGTCCAGGCGCTGCGAAATTAAAAAGTAAGTAGTAGTAGTAGGTACTTACACATTATTAAAATAGGTAGGTACTTTCAATTTATTATTTTGATATTGTTCTGAATAATAACATTGTTACACACAAAAAATTTTTTGTAATTGACAATGACAAAATAGGTACCTACCTCTGCAACAAATTTAAACATTATACAGCAATTATGTCAAAAATTAGACTATGTATAAATAAATGTAAATGCATAAATAAATTAATACAAAATCAATATTTTAAATCTGTATGTCACGTTATTCACACACCGCTAATTAGCCTCAAACTAAGCAGATGATTTTTTTAAATAGTTTAAATGAAAGCGATTTTTTTAATAATTTTAAATTAAGCGTCGGTAGCTTAGTGGATAAGGAATCGTCCCTATGATCGAGAAGTCCCGGGTTCAAATCCTGGCCATTACACTACCGACGTGAACCGTACACACGACGTACGACGTAACACAAGCAATTAAGCTTAGCTTAGGGGGAATATTAGTAATATCGGTAACAAATTTTCTTTAAAAAAAAAGAGAAATGGCATATAATTAATTATTAAGATATGTACATTTAGTAATAAAAATTTAGTAATAAGCGGCGATAGCCCAGTAGTGTACGTAACGGACTGCCGAGACGAGGTCTCGAGTTCGATCCCTCACCTCTTTCGTAGGCTGCTTTCGTCTGCTTTAAAAATGTTGATTATCGCTCGCTTAGTAATGTACCCGGTAGATGGCAATAGGCTCGCCCCCTATTACGTTGGGACCTAAACATAACTGGCGAATCGTGGGTGTGCAATACACCTCTGTCTACCCCTTCGGGGATACAGGCGTGAAGTTATGTTATGTTATGATGTTATGTAATTTAGTAATTATATTTACTTCAATTGTCAATACTACTAATCCTACTATTTACTATTCTACTAATATTATAAACGCGAAAGTTTGTGAGTATGGATGTATGAATGTTTAGATGTTTGTTACTCTTTCATTCAAAAACGGCTGAACAGATTAGGCTGAAATTTGGTACAGGAATAGATGATAGCCTATAATAACACATAGGCTGTTTTATCCCATGGGAAGCGGAACGGGAACGGAATTCCACGCGGGTGAAGCCGTGGGCAAAAGTTAGTTTTGAGTTGCCGCTGTAGGGCCCTCGGGGATTCAGGGGCGGGTAGACCCACTGCTAACGCAGGGGCCGACGGGCACTTGTACCACCGCCGGTGAGAGAGGTCTAGCCATCCTCTCGTGTTCCGTAATCGGTAGGTGATCAGCAACGACCTGACCGGTGGCTCCAGCAGGGTACGCTGTGAACCTGCTAACCGAAGGGCTTGCCTTAAGTGGCCGGCCCGGCAGGAAAAGTCTATGATGCCTAGAGTTAAGCCCGGCCCAGCAAAGAAACAGATATACTGGTGGTCAGCGGAGATCGCACAGCTGCGAGCAGCGTGCATCACCGCGCGCCGCCAGTACTCCAGGTTTCGCCTGAGGCGTCGCCGCCTAGAAGATGCGGCAGCCCGAGAGGCGGAGCTATATGAGGCGTGCAAGGGGGCCTAGAGGACCCTCCAGACAGCCATAAAGCAGGCCAAAAACCGGGCCTGCGAAGAGTTGCTGCAGTCTCTGCAGAGTACCTTGTGGTCAGGGGCAAAATCCGACCAAGGGCAGCTGGAGGGGATCCTGGAGGATCATGTTCCTCCGCGTATGGCTCCGCCTCAGGCGCCTGACGCTGATAATAGCTAGAACGATGTGCCCGAAGTCAGGGGGAGTGAGCTAGGGGTAGCAGTGCTCCGACTTAAAGCTCGGAAAAGCACTGCCCCCGGACCCAACGGTATTCCAGGCCAAGCATGGCTCCTGGCCCTTGGGGAACTAGGGCCTCGACTGGTGGCGCTCTTTAGCGCAGCAATGCCCACGAAAGGGGCCAGTTTCCAAAGGCGTGGAATACGGGGAAACTGCCATCCGGTTACCAGCCGATCGCTTGACGAAGTGTGCAAGCTCTTTGAGCGGATCGTTGCAGAGCGCCTCGTCAAGCATCTCACGAACGTGGGGTCAGGTCTGGCGGACAACCAGTTCGGTTACCGCCGGGGGCGTTCCACCGTGGAAACGATCATACGCGTTAGGCGCCTGGCGGAGGAAGTAGTCTCGCGGGGTGGGGTGGTGGTGGCGGTGTCTCTCGACATGGCCAATGCCTTCAACACCCTACCCTGGAGCTACGTTAGGGAGGTGCTCGTGTATCACGGAATGCTTCCTTATCTCCGCCGCATTGTCAAGGCATACCTATCCGAGAGGGTCATAGTTTACCCGAGCTGGCTAGAGCCAGGGCGGCGAGAAGTGTCGTGCGGTGTTCCGCAGGGATCGGTGCTGTGGAACATTGGATACGATTGGGTGTTGCGCGGTCCGTTGCTCGAGGGTGTTAGCATAACATGTTATGCTGACGACGCCCTCGTTATGGCGCGGGGAGCAACGCACCGAAACGCGGCACTAAAGGCCACGGCAGGGGTTGCTCATGTCGTGGGTCGAATACGGCGGCTGGGACTCGAGGTGGCCCTCCACAAATCCGAAGCTATGTGTTTTCACGGGCCTCGGAGGGGGCCACTTGCGGGAACCAGCATAATCGTAGGGGGCGTAAGCATCGGCATCGAGCCCATGATGAAGTACCTGGGGCTCGTACTCGATAGCCGATGGGACTTCGGATGTGGCCCGAAGTCCCATCGGCTATCGAGTACCCGAAGTCTGGTCCCGAAACTGAGGTAGGCTGCGGCCTACCGTACCTTTTTTATATTTTTTTTCCGTGCGGAAAGCCCCGCCGGCCAGACTGTAGGGCGCTATCGCGGCTAATGATCAACGTTAAGAGACCCGACGCCCCCACTAGGACACTGTACCTGGGGATCGTGCGAAGTATGGCTCTGTACGGGGCCCCCATATGGGCGGAGAATTTGGCGGCCCGCTACGTGGCTGTTCTAAACAGCCCGTTAAAAGCGATGGCCGTCAAAGTCATCAGGGGGTATCGCACGAATTCCGTAGAGGCGGCATGTCTCCTAGCCGGGAACCCTCCATGGGACCTGGTAGCGAGAGCCTTTGCGTCGTTGTACCAATGGCACAAGGAGACGCTGGAGCAGGGCCATAGGCCGTAGCCCCGAGAAAGCAGGACGCAGTGGTCCCAGCTCCGCCGGGAACTCATGGAGACATAGAGAGTGCGACTTGAGCAACCAAGGTGGGGGGAATCCACTATTGCGGCAGTGAGGCTGGTCATGAAGAAGTGGTTGGAGAGGCACCACGGTTACCCTACCGGATGTGCCAGATAATTACCAGACACGGGTGCTTCAGTAAGTATCACTGGTTCATCCACCGGGAGACAACGCCGCAGTGCCAGCACTGCGAGGATCCTGGGGAAGACACGGCGCTCCACACGTTGGTGGACTGCCCAGCGTGGGCGAGCCAACGCCGGAATCTCGTTGTGGTCCTGGTCCTGGACGTTCTCTCGCTGGAGATCATGGTGAGAGCCGTGGTCTTCGACGAAGGCAAGTGGCACGCCACCGCCTCTTTCTACAAGCAGGTAATGCGCGCGAAAGTGACGGCGGAGAGGGAGCGGGAGAGAACCCTGCCCCCCGAGTTCCGCCGTCTGCGGCGAGGATGCCGCAGACTCGTCTATGCCCGACCGACTTCCATGATCGGGGCCTAAGGACGGCAGTTGGCCGAATCGCCGGTAAAGACGGAGGCGTGTCATGTGTGCCCTACACACGCCTGCCATTGGCACCGATGGGGTGAAGCCCGGGGTTATCACTGGTTAAAAAAAAATCGACGGGTTGCACTGCGGGAGTGCCGGCAGAAGTAAAAACTTGAATATTAACGTTGTGCATTTTTGATATTTTGGAATGGTTAGGGAATAATTTTACACGAATTGCTTTAACTATCAGTATAAAAGTACTATCATTTATGTGGTAGGTAACATACAATATTCATTTATTGCGCTATCGTACACAAACATGACAATTTATATTACATAAAAAATTTAACACTTCAGAACTATTACAATTATTTTACATTAAAAAGTATATCTCTCAGAAAAATCAACTTCCATCCATAATTTCAACGACTTTTTCACCATCATTATTAACAGAACCATCATCGCCAATATATTTATAAAGTACTCACTCATTTTCTGTCGCTATTTCTTCGTCACTTTTTTAAATTAATAGATGCACTTTGTTTAATTTCCATTTTATATCAATAGATTTATGGTACAAAATAGAATAAATATTACAAAAAGTTATATGATGACAAAAAGTGTTACTTGGGCCTCGGTCGGAATCGATCTCAGTCTTGACGAAGTCAACGACCACTCATTAGACGAACGCGCCACCAAGGTTGTTAAGTACAGTGTGAAATTAGTGCTTCTATATTTGTTGTCTTACGAATTTTTGCGCAGGTCACGTGTTTACTGACGCGAGTTTAACCTTTTTCACCCATTACAAAAAGTGCACAACGCCGCTAAAGAAGTTTTCACTTCAAAAAAAAACATCAGCTCTAGGAATTTAGGAAAGATGTATCTCTTCATATCTTGGGGTCGCGCAACATGCCATTTTCTGCCATACTTTCCTGTCAGACGTCATCGTCGTATATTCTTCTTGTTGTTTCTAATCCTAATAAACTTCTCGTTGATTATTCACTGCAATTGTGACTACACTGAATATATTGTTTCTTCTTTTCTCTATGTTTATTCATCTAGTAAGTAACTTTAAGACCTCATAATTATAATTTCACCTACCTACCTTACAAAGTTCTTCAACCGAGGTAAAACAACAACGTCCTTGTCCACGGGCCGCATCAAGTGATTGCGAGCCCAGGGCGAATTAATACGATATAAGATGGTCGTTTGTGGCGTTTTCCAATTGCTTGTTTCCGAGAAATGTGAGTAATTATTATATATTCATATATTAAAGTACTAGCCCAAATTAACTTACTTTCTATGCATTCGATCGCCTTAACTATTTAATCTCAAAATCTTCATCTCCAAAGATCGTATCATACGCCCACATATTGTAGCCAGCCATATTCTTCGTCACAGGTACAACATCAATAAATAAGCAGATAAGCATTGAAGTAGTAGGTATTTTGTCTCAGCAGCGTCGTTGAAATCAATACATACGGTCGCTTGGTACGTAACTCACTGACCGTTTCTCTTTTCCCCCTATATTATATTTTCAGTAAATATTATTAGTTCTGGTAGGTGAGGTAGCTAGGATAAACTGGATGCACAAGGTAGAGGCCCGAATGCTATGGCGCCTATCTCCAGCAATGAACTGCAATATTCTTATTGATTGGTTGATTGACTACCAACACCTTCGTGGCTCAAGCTCCCTGCTAGTCGTTGCACCTGCTTTTTATTCTTGTTTATTTGGGTACCTTGCAGTGTTGAGAATATTCAAGTCGAAATATTTTATCCCCGTGGTTTGTAAACACAATCGGGAATTTTCGTAACAGAAAACAAAATGAAGCTTGTTAAGCAAAATAGTAAGCAATTGTAAAAAGGGATCAGGAATCCTTTTTTTTACGTGAGGAAGCCCCCACGGGCTTCACCCCATCGGTGCCGACGATGGGGTGGGCGTGTCGGAATCGGACCGACTAAAACCACACGGTGTCCTCCCCAAGACTCCATTGCCGGGTACCCCGGGTAAGCCCTCCTGGATTAAACTGTTAATTTAATAAATTACTTTAGAAATAAAACTATACCTAAATCTAATAGATTTTGCTAGTAGGTAGATTCGATTTTATTGGTCTATAATATAGTGCATAGCTGTGCATAGCTGTGCATAGCCGTGCATAGCTGTGCATAGCTCTTTAGATGAAAAGCACCTCATTTATTTTTTTACGCTTCCTAGTCTCAACAAATTAGTTTATCATTACAATAAAAAAAAACTACTCACGTTTTGTTAATAAAATTAATGAGAAGTATTAAGTTAAATTATGTGATTATTTTCACAACTATAACAAAAGCTTTTTTAAGTGAGGTACATATTGTACCTACTTTTTTTTTATTGGTAAATCCTTGAAACTCGATAAGAATTTTTCGAAAAGCTGTTTTCACAGAAGCTGCTAATAGGAGCTGCTAATTTATTATTTATTTGAATCTAATCAAAATTTAATACAAGCTTACCTCAAGAAGTTGGGATGTCCGACGGTTGCGCTCGTAGGTAAAACCAAAATAAACCAAATAATGGAAAGGAGGAGTAGGAGAACGGACTTTGGAACCTTTCTTTCAAGGCTTGCACCTTGGAACCTAGGGGGTTTATTATCACTCGTATGAAGAGAAAGAATTGTTCTACAAGTAACTGTATAATTTTGTATTGAGTTAATAAGTTATAATAAGTGATCACTGTGAATACGTCCTTATCGTCTGTCACCTACTAACAACTTTATCATTTTTGACAACAATAACAAGGACAAGGTTATATTGTCATTATAAAAAAGAAATTAGGTATCATAAGCATAGCATTTAATGATTTCAGCGATTAAACTATTGTTGACTCTTGTTTTTTTAAAGTGGCTACACACGATGCAATTTCATGTTCTATCTATTAAATCAATTTGTTGGAGTCGAGATTAACCATTCTCCACTCATGAATCAATCCCGCTCAATGCAATTTCATATTCAATCAATCGAATCAGCTCATATGGAATCGACAGATTGAACATATAATTACATCGTGTGTAGACGCTTTTAATTAAAGTATTTTACAAGATTTAAAGGATATGTTAAATGGAGTTTCTTAGAAATTACACTTCCTGGAGCCTTTTTTAACACATAATCACAAGTCTGACCTGTCGGACCCGTTCACCATAATACAGCCACCGCTACAATAAAATTTGAAATTTCTTTTATCAAATTTAAAGATATCATCGTACTGTGAAATTATTGTGTCATATATTTATATATATTTTATCTCTGTATTTGTATCAGTTATATATTTTGTCTCTACTAAATATTAACATAATTATTTACAAAAGCAATCGTGACAACAACAAAATCAACATTAAATTAGACAACATCAATTATGGCAATAGTGATTACTTCATCTTTTATTTCTACCTGCTTGATACTGCTCTTAATCAATGCAACTCACCTTTTTCAATCTTAACCAAGGCTCGTGATGCATAGAGTTAATAAATTAATACTAAAAAACTAAAATGACAAGAGTAGACTAGCATGTTCTATGCTGTGAAGTTTCATCATCATCTTCACAGCACAGTTCTGTCCCGATTGCGTCCGAGGCCTTTACCTCGGTGGCCAGGGTCCACTGTCCGGTTTTTCCTCCTTCACTTCGCACGATCTTGGGCATACTGACAGTGAGATCGTTCTATTCTGTGAAGTTTCCAGACATACCATAATCCAAGCACAGACCCAGTAGTTTTTGGTTACAACCGGACCGCATCCAATTTACTAAATAATAAATATAGTTAGTTTCATACCGTATACATTAGACACCTAAAAACTAACAAATGTGAATATGACCAGCCCATACGGACCGCCCGCCCGTCCGTACAAACTTTTATCTTATCTTGAAACTTTAATAATTAGTCTCGAAGAATAATAATAATTAACATAACTGAGAAGTTCATAAACTTTGGAAGTACCGAGCGTTGCTCTAACAAAAAGGTAATCGGCAGTAAGGGACAAACTTAACTTTGTGGTTGAAAATCATGGTAGGTAATTCTCCAACTACAAATGTAAATATGTATTAACAAGTAGAAGATACCTGAAGTACAAATTAACTGTTTACGGTTTATATTTGCTGCCTTTGCTTTACTAATTTTTAAACTTTCGCGTTCCATGATATACAATAACGCGATCATGTATAGGTATATACATCCACCCCGGCGTCTGTAGACCCGAGACGGCGTGCGGTTTTAGTCGGTTCAAGCCCGACATAACCGCCCCCGCTGGCACGCGGGGGGGTATCCGAAGGGATTTCCGCACGATAAAAAAAAAAAAAAAAAAAAAAAACAAAAAAAAAGGTATATACATCCAAAAGGCAATCCAAAAGTAAATGCCTTTGCTTCATGCCGGAATTATTATGCTGCTATAAGTATGTAGGTATTCCATGAAGGTCAAATGTATAGAAATGTAACTTGATTGAGCGTATCATTTGTTTGAGTATGACAACAAGATGTTTCATTATACTTAGGTTTCTTGGTGTTGTTTATTTCATATTTTGGTGATATAAATGCAATTTGTCACGTTCTTCATGTTTCTTGTCTCATTTATGCGTGCGAAATTGCGAGCAGAAGTGAATCTTAAATATACCATATAAGACATCTCAGTATAGGACCTAATGTGTTATCATTAGGTATACTTGTGACATATCATATCCGTGCTATTTTTCAAAAATTAGATCGTTTTTTTATTAAAAACGCGGGTGCAGCCAAGACCAAAACCTAGCGGACAGTAACAGTGACGCACATAATGTGTACCAAAAGTCGGAAGCAGGATTTGCTAAGGAAACCTTCTGTGTCAAATGTCAATGGCGATCATGGAGACATGCGACAAATGGAAGTTTCTCGTAAACCTTGACATACGGATATATGGAATGCTGAATAACTTCCGATTCATCCAGATGTGTGAAAGTACAGAGATAAAAATTTACATAAATAAAACGAAACAGGTAAATAAATGTTTTCTTTGGGGTCACGTATTTAATTAGGGGAGACCTATTTTATTTATTTCATTTTATTTTATTTTATTTATATGTCCAGCAGTGGACTAGAATAGGTTGATGATGATGATGATGATGATGATGACTTAATTAACTTAAGTTTACGGAATATAATTTACCTGATTATGAAGGAATGAAGTCGAACTATTACATCTGTATTTCACTACATTTTTTATTATCTTTTTCTTATATATAAACTTACAAATGTAATAACGTATTTCTGGCTATAAAATTAAGAGTAGATCATCTCTGAACCAAAATTTTTAAATTAATGATTCTGAACCAAAAGAATATTTTTTGGAATACTTATTTATTTTTATTTAAAAATTATGCACACATAAAAACATTACAGAAATTGGATGGTAGAAAGAATAGTACAATGGTATGCTTATTTCTTAAAGAAATTTCTTCCAGCAGACCGGCGAGAGTAGATCGTGAAAAGAAAAGGGGTATTTACGTGTGTATGATAACAAGAGTGAATACATTAACACACACAAACAAAATTACAAACATATTCTCAAAATTACAATCATATCTCTCCTTTTACTAGGAATGGTACAAAAGATATTACCGAGGAAAGAGCGGACTGCTCAACTGGACAATTGTTGAGTCTTGATATTGATTGATTCCCGATCAATATTGAGTCCCAATGCTCTACTGCTCGAGCAGTTTAGTTGAGCAGTGGGGAAAACGGGAAATGGCCCATATGATAGAGTCAGCCTAAGACTTTGCATACAGTGATGCAGGATCAATTGTAGTGAAGTAATTAGGTTTAACCTCGTCAGATAGCGCTGGATAGAATGTTCTTCATGCTCGTAATTAGTAGCTAATTCATGGGGTCGTTCCCTTATGTGAGTGGAGCTTCATATCACTTACGATTTATATTTTCAAGCATAATTAACTCTAGTAGGTATGTTAAAAAGTCAAAACACACACCATTTTTAGGTTCCGTTGCCAAATGGAACCCTTATAGATTCGTCATGTCTGTCTGCGTGTTCGTCCGTATGTCACAGCCACTTTTTTCCGAAACTATAAGAACTATGCTGTTGAAACTTGTTAAGGAGATGTATTCTTTGAACTGCATTAAGATTTTCACACAAAAAGGGGCTTATACCCCATACTTAGAACTGAAACTCATAATATTTTTTTTCATCAAACCCATACGTTTAGCGTATCTATGGATAGGTCTTCAAAAATGATATTGAGGTTTCTAAAATCATTTTTCTCTAAACTGAATAGTTAGCGCGAGAGACACTTCCAAAGTGGTAAAAGTTACAGCCCCCCCCCGTAACTTCTAAACTAAGAGAATGATTAAACTAAAAAATATATATGATGTACATTACCGTATAAACTTCCACTGTAAATTGGTTTGAACAAGGTCTAGTAAGTAGTTTTTTTTTAATACGTCATAAATCGTAAATATATAATAAAATTAAAAAATAAGCATTATTATGTTACTTGCTGCTACGGAACCCTTCATGGACGAATCCGACTCGCACTTCCCCGCTTTTTAAAGAACCGGCTCGCGCAAAAAAATATCTATTTGCATAATAAGTTTACGTTTTGTATACATTGGACTTATAACATAAACATGGCAGGCAATATAACTCGGGTTATGAAAGAAAAGTCCTTCAGCCACTTATACTGAAGGATATCTACCTACTCTTTGTATAAACTGAACTGAAGTCTACTCTGCTTACTTAACTTTGTTGTTTGCAATGCAAAGTCGTACTGGAAAATAAAGAACATTTTCGTTTGGCTAGTATTGGATTAAAAAAATCTGTATGTTTTTTGGGTGTTTTCCTTGTGTTTTTTCTTCGGTTATAAATAAATTTTAAACCATCTGCTGATTGACGTAGGAAACTCTGGCGCAGGCTTTACTCTCAGAATTGGTCGGTCAAACAACAGTTGCTCTCGTGAAAACCAACATAAAGCAAATCTTGGAAGAGAGTAGAGCAGACCCGGGTTCCGAAGTGCAAGCGTGGGTTGAAGAAGAGGGTATCTGTTTTTCAACCTAACCAAACTAACTTGACTAGGAGTATAATTGATAGTATTTCACGAAGTCCTAGCTCATCTATAAAACACACAAGGTCTAGATTCCAACCAGTTATGAATTCAATGACACGTCGCATTTACAGAACAACTATTTTAAACACGAACCACCATTATTTATAATATATTGTATTAGTGTATCCTTTTATCATAACATAATAAAAAATCAATAATCTATCAAGAGCCGTATTCTCTTTAAACATAAATACTCGATACCCGAATGGAACGTAAAAAAAAAACAACACAGTTCATTCTAGCACAGAAATCGTCGTTTACTCTAATTTGTATTTCTATTATTTTTTTGAATTATCATAATAGTCATGTTACGAAATTCACTTCATAACTGTACAAGATACAAAATATGTATCGAAACATTGTTATTATAAAATAAATTAAAAAAAAAAGTTATGTCACAAGATCCCGCCTCAAATCGACCTTCACCTATAAATTTTCCTAAATAAAATCAAAAATTTAATAATATTGTACTTATGTAATGAACTAAGCATGATTCGGATTCCCTACATCCAATTTTCCCAGCACAGCTTTTTATTTTTTATTTTGCATTATATTACTATCTCGATCAATTATCATCGTGTTAGTAGTTTATAACTACAAAGTACTAAACCATAGTAGTAGTAGTACTAAAGTAACGATCAAACTTAGGCATTATTTTTAGGAATCCATATCTTTTTTTTTCGTGCGGAAATCCCCTCGGATACAAATGATCAGTCTTTTTCAATCGCTAGAGGCAATAATTGTTTATAAACTATCAGCAACTAAATTCCATGTGCAACAAATATAATGATATGTGTAAATACTCATTTTGCCTATGCGCACAAATCCGGCCATGTATCGGACGACATGCAAAAGGTCCAATATGGGGAAGAACGTTCACTATAATAGTATTTACAGAATATGTAAATGTATATGTATGAAAATATGTTTGTTCGCTTTCTGAAACACATATTACAAGTTATTCTTAGTTTGAGTCTAGATTGTGCTGTATAAAATATCCTAGAATATTAAATTCAAGAAATTTATAAGGCACAATTAAATATCTAACTAAGTATTTCTTGTTAAAATATACTTATTTGACGTCTAATATGAAAATAAAATGTTAATATTATACATAAAAGTCGAACTTTGAGTTTTGAATCACGAGCAATACGGTAACAGTTTCGTGACTAGAATATTACTTCGACATATATAAGCATTAATATACAAGGATATTATACAGGACGTCCCACAGCGATGCCACACGGAGAGAAAGTATCTTTAATGTAGATAGACAATTTTACAGAAGGAAAACAAAAAAAAACGAACAAAACCTAACTGCATTCATAGATTTTCGAAAACTCAATTGCCATTTATTTAATTTCCTTTTATTTTAATTTACTATGTTCGTTATAGAGATTTAATCCTTAAGTTATGACTGACCCTATCGATTGACGCCATGTAAGTACAGGACGTTATTTTTTCGAATTTTAGACGGTTCGATTACCGAGTGTGGCAATTATATTTTTGAATATTATTAAATGTAGTTTAAATTGTTTTTAAAATCAAAACGAAGTCTTCTTTCTGTAAAATTGTTTATAATATATGTACATTATTTAAGCCACAGCCACACATGGAGGTATATATGGCATCGCCGTGGGACGCCCTGTATAAAACTCAGTTAACATAGAACAGTAATATATCATCATATAACGTCAGTGACCACAGCTTACTTCGTCGTATTCGAAGTCATAATGAACTCTGGACAAGGTAGAATTCGTCATAATGCCTGACTTGTTACTATTCGTCCTTACTAACCGCTGTAGTAGAGTTTGTGTTGCTCCAAGTTGTCGCTGCAGTAGCAATGGTGGCATGCAGAACTCTATACCTTTTTTTTTTTTTTTATCGTGCGGAAATCCCTTCGGATACCCCCCAGCTGGCCAGCGGGGGCGGTTATGTCGGGCTTGCACCGACTAAAACCGCACGCCGTCTCGGGTCTTCAGACTCCGGGGTGTAAGGTTACCCATAGAGCATATCCCTCGCACCCCGGCTGACCCTGGGCCATCTCACCACTAACAGCATCGCTCATCCTGTCTCCTCTGAAAGCAGAGGAGTACGGAGAGCGATGTGTTCCCGCCACGTTGGGTATTGGCCGACGATCAATGCCAACCCTATGAAGGGGTGAAGAGGAAGCCATTGACCGCCGCCCAGGGTGTACCGGCCGCTCCGATTCCGTTCCCCCCGGACTGCAAGCGACTAAATTCGAAAATTGCGAAGTATCCCAGTCCTGTATTGTCAATCAACCCATAAAACTATTTATCGCGTTTGTTATGCTATCATTGTACTAATAGGTATAACCTTCTGTTCTATGTCTACACTGTAGGTAATCACATACATTTCAGAAAGAACAGTTCATCGTATGAATCGTTTCAGTTCATGAATATTGTTATTCTGTATCTGAATAGTGTTCAAAGTCTATGGTTTATCAATTTAGCGCAATTTGGCTATCGGAAGCTGAAATCTACTGATACATCGCGGTAGACGGGAGTCACTCTGATTGTATGAACATAAAGAGTGGTTGAGTACGTTTCCGTGATCCTTCTCCCATTTATCATTTTAGTCTATAAGTGATATCACCTAATAATCCCAAAAGATAGTGACGTTCCCAAACAAAGTAACGACCAGAAGCAGGCCTTCTTAAAATTAGCAAACTTGCCATGGAAACTTTCAACCTATAATTTATCCTCTTAAAAATGAAATTTAGAAAAATACGGATTCTCGTTAACATTTATGTCTAACCAGAAGCAGATATATAGGAAATTTCGTGCATTTTACTTTCAATGACAGACTTCGATACAACCATTCATTCCGTTTTAAATACCCTTAGCAGTGAAATATCCAAAAATCCTTCCTCTATGATACCTTTTATTACGTAAGCATTTACGTCATAAAAGGCATCGACTGTCAACATTTTAAGTTTTTAATCCCAGCGGTTTGGGCTCCGCATTGAGGAGTCATTTAATCTTGTCAGAACAAGCAAGTATGCATAGATATCTAGTCGCTTTTTTTTGTTTCGATATTTACATACCAATTTTACTCTAGTCGATATGTCTAACGGTGTTGGTTATATTGCTATCTACATTCTTTTAGCTTCAAACTTTAAGGCTATTCACCCTGATCTTAGAAAAAAAGACAACAGGTTATGGAAAATTCTACTTGGAATTTATTAAAATGAAAGAAAGTTAGTGCAGCTCTTACATTATAAAATCGATTACATATCAGCCCAATGGACAACTCAGATGCTCCAGATTTGCCTTATACAATGTGTTGAATTGCATTTACATATCTTTCACAGGGGGGTTGAGCTATTTTTAGTCGTCAAAAAATCATGTTAAATATAAAATCGCACATTTTCGAACTGCATTTGCATGTTATTAACAGAGCTTACTCTAACGAGTTCAATCAATAGTATAGTGAATATTACAAAATTATTATTAAAATAACAATGCTTTTTATGACTTCATTTTTCATGTGCTTGTGATTACAATCGACAGAGTAAGCTTCGTAAATAACACCCAAATGAAATTTTAAAACAAATACTTTACAACATGAATTTGCAAATGCAAATTAACACATTGTATAAAGGAACACAAACAAAGGGTGAAACAAGAGAATTTTCAATGTATAATAAAGTTATTATTATGTTTTGGTTAACAATCTTTTTGACCGGTTAACTTACAGAAGTATTTGGAAAAAAAGCTTATATCTTATATAGAGTAAGCGCATATACAATGACCTGTTGAAATACTTTAAAAAAAAAAAATCTGATGACCTCAAAACAGGTTCAGATGAACCATTCAACCAGATGTAAAAAGTCGATGTCTTAACCTCGTGAAATTTCATCGGCCATAACATACCGTAAGATAAAAATAAAACTTAAAGTTCAATGGCTTGTGACAATAAAAAATATGATAATTTATTATTTACAATAGGTACTACTTATTATAAATGGTAATATTTATATAGTACTAGAATGGCAATTACTCTACAGCTGGCAGTTATTGACGCAAATTACAGCTCTATGCAATCATCTGCAATCATCATCTCTCAAATGCATGTAAGTTAATGGTAAGAAAACTTATATTCATGGCGCTCCCTGAAAAAAATGGCATCGATAACCTTATTTTTCTTTGGGGGCTCCCCCAAAGAAAAAGAAGGTTATCGTTAGAGCTTCCAACTAATGTTCTGCTGGGGTAAAAGTGTCCACACGTGTTGAATCATTTTATTTCTTCACTTTTCTAAATAACACTTACCACACTTAGATACACTTACGCCGAATAACCGTGACAAGGCGGGACGCTTCGACTATCTGAGAATTCTTTTGACGAGGCATTATAGATACAATCAAATGGCCACCATGACGTGCTATAAGCATTCGTGTTCCGGGTGAGGAAGAGGCAACCTATAGACCTCCATCCCTCTTTCTAGGGGTCAACATGTCATGGTAGAGTTGCTGGCACTTCCAGTCAGCCCACCCTATATCCAAAGGGATTAGAACAGGGGGTCTTCGCCAATTAATACACAACATGCACGAACTTCGTGTCTTCGTTTTGGACTTTATATTGGCTGTCATAGCATATTTATCAAAAAGCGAAAAGAAAATCTTTTTGGTTTGTTCAAAAATTGCGCGCCACACAAGTTTGCGCCGATGTTGACTAAAAACTGAAAGTTGCGCAGGAACACTTGCAAATAAACTTTTATATTTGAGAACACAACTGGTTTTACTAGCACAATACATCAGGTTAGATGAAAACTTATTTTTACACTTTGTAAGAATGAAACAAAAATGTTTCCAACTTGTTATAATTTTAATACAAACGCTCGTACGTGATTATGGAATTGTAACATATCAATATTTTATTTTTTAAGATGTAATAAAATAAATATCTTTTGCAATATACTTATTTAGACTCCTTTGGAAACAAAAAAATTAAATTTGTAGAAAGAAATTCAGCATAAGCCTCCAAAAATATGCTTATTTGCACAAATTCTACCTAAACTTTGGCTGTTCATAGTGCACTAATTTATTAAAGTAAAAAACTTAAAATAACATAAAATAATCCCTCAATACTTCAATACTTAGCACGAATATTAATATACCACTATAAGATAAATATAAAACCTTTGGTTATGTTTTAGTCATATTCGAAGAAACACCCTAATAAATAGCAGGTTAGCATTTTTCCTCCAGGGTTGAGGAGCTTTTATTATTAGTTCAGTATTCATAAACTGGTACTAACGAAATGCCCATACTTTTCAGCAGAAATATTCCTATCAAATCGTTACATGTACCTTTTTTTTTTTTCGTGCGGAAATCCCTTACATTAAAAAAGAGCATCACTAAGAATCATGAAAGATTTATTGATTTATAAAATTTTCTTCTCCTGGATATTTAATTGCTTATTATTATATTTTATTATTACTGTCAAAGGGACTATTGAAGAACATCTAGGTTTTTGTCTGAAAATGCTAAAATGGTTTTACAGTAGAGAATTATATACTTTATTCGCAAGATAGAAGGCATAAAATTGCCTGTATAATTTAGTCGAGTAATAACGTTGATCATGATGCATAATATCGGACGGAAAAGAAACAACCAGTTACAATAAATAAGTCGATCGATCCTGACCGTGCGCAGTACCACTTGAGCTCTTGTCCCAAAACTTGACGAAAAGTCGCTACATTTTCTTTGGTGCATACGAGTATAATTAATTTTAACAATGTTTGCAATTTACAGTTTTGTGTTTCTCACATTTGTTTTTGTAGCTAAATGTGAAGAAGGATATTTACGTGAGTTTTTTAATATTTGTTTACCGTTATAAAAATAGTCTCTAAAAATAAGTAATGGTTATAAAATCGGACATAATAACAGCTGTTCTTCATTATATGGATATTTGCTCAACCTGCAATAAATTATTATTATTTAACCGTACGTGTCGTAAATGTGTTGGTAAACATTTTTAATGGACTTCAAAAACGAAGGAGATTTCTAGTCGACTCCTAATTTTATAAGAACTTAACTACATTCATATATATTTATGATAATCTAGTAGGACTTCCAAGAAAACGTACAGTTTTTTGTATTATGAATGTTTTTTCACGATTATTCCGAACCTGACCCGAAAACCTGACCCGGTCGCGGGTTAGGTTAGAAACTTGAAAAAAAAGCAATATTTGTTCCGAACGTAACCCTCTTCCTAACCTGACCCGACGTCTCGTTCCTATCATAACCCGAATTGCGCAGATACCCTAGGCTATTTAATCAAACAGCTTAGAAAATTACTTATTTCTGCATGGTTATAAAAAAAATAACCACCTATCCAAGTCGGATACTAAATATTAAATACTGATTTGACACATATGTACTTTTTATTTTGAGTAAGATTAGAGAGAATGACCAATCTGCGTAATTCGGGTTATGATAGGAAAAGGGTTACGTTCGGAACAAATATTAAATATTTTTTTTCAAGTTTCTAACCTAACCCGTGACCGGGTCCGGTTCGGAATAATCATTTTTTCACGGTTCTCTCCGAAACTATCGTTGGATTGTAATGATTTCTTTGTTATTACATTTACTGTAGCTTAGTGAACAGTGCAAGTTTAAAAAAAATCCTTCCAGTGTTTTCAAGATATGGACAAACACATGGACCTAATAATAATGAATATCCATGAAGAGATTGAACAGTCAAGGCGTGACTACACACCCCTACCTGACACTATATAATAAATAAGGTCTTAACAAAATAGCTGCTCAAATTGCAGGATATCCAAAACAAGTAACTGAACATGTGACATTAAAAGAAAATACCTACCTTCTTATAGTCGGTATTGTAAAATATTTAATTCTACATAACACTTAATGTACAATCTACTTCAAAATCAACAAAAAATATTAGATTGAAGTCACTGAAATTACAAAATTCATGTCCACCGAAATGTCGTCTAAAAGAAATTGCTTCTAGCGATAATCCCACTCATTGTATATACTCGTATTTCGATAGCATATTCCGTGTATGCATGTTTTAAGTGATGTATGTAAGTACAATATATCTTATTTCTATTCTATCTACGAACGAACGTGGCAGAGACATAGGTAGGTATATGCGTCGCAAAAGTACCATTTCATCAAGCATTTATCTTTTAATGTCAGCCGTTAAATAGCAGCTCGCCACAAATAACGTAGAGTGTGTGATAATAGCGGAGATCATTTTATCCCATACTCTAGAGGTGGTGTTCTAAACTCTCATGGCAGTCCTGGCACAGAAACTGCTTACCACTAGGGTGATAGTCTCTTAGTTTCCTATCTAAGTACGTAAGATAAAACCCGTGCGGTGTTTGCAATGAATATAAGGCTGCTAGCGACTCTGTTACACTCAACCCATGTCATAAAATGGCTATACATTGCGTTATTTGCAAAAAATAAAAACGTGCTGAATCGCATTATACGTGCTTCCATGCTTCTGTTCTCGTGATAAATGTATAACCAATTTTGTCAAAACCGATGGATTCCTTAGATTAACACCATTATACATAAGGTTTTTTTTGTGTTATAACTAAATTCCTCCGGTGGAAAATGTTCACCGTAGGCTATGGCCAAGGGTCCTTGCGTCTTGCGTCTGTTGTCAATCTATTTCTTTCCTACCAAGAACAACACGTGCGGGGCTGAGGTGTCTCCCTCATACACTGGAACCAATTTCATCCAGGACCAAGCGGTTCGGCACCTTCTTCTTTTACCGCATCATAAAGACTTCAAATTCTCTACCAACACACATGTTGACGTCTGCATACAATCCCGGGTCCTTTAAGTGGGCCGTTAAAGGCATCTGATGAGGCTCCACGGTAAAATTATAAGTGTGATCTAATATCCTTATAGCAAAGGGTAAAGACAACGTAAATAAAATAAAAATATGATAAAGTTTCGATGGTAAAATTAGATGTCTAATTGAATCGAATCATCTCGAAGTGATGACTAACAATTAGAAGTTTGTATTCAAATAGCAAGTTAGAAGTGGGTTCACGTCAGTAGTGTACTGAAGGTTCTGAATGATGTTCGAACCCGACCCAGTAAACAGTCAAAATGAAATTACTCCTAACACCAAAGTTTAACATAGAGGTTAATGATTTTACTAGTAATGTAGATCAACGGCAGTAATAAGTAGTTTTAAAAAAAAATGTCTTCTTACGAGAAATAATTTGTACATACACCTTTTTCTCTTTATGAATGATCTTTATGAAAAAAAAAAAAAAAAAAAAAAAAAAAAAAAAAATGGTGTCTACAGCAGAATCCCCACATTTCATAGCATTTCACCAATATGAAATAAAATAATATATTTTTTTACAAAATCATATTCGAATCTCAAATGTCTAGAAAGACCGTCTATTAAATTCTTACCAAGTCGTTATAAACTAACTTTAGTGCACCAGCCATATCACTTACCATATTTATGTACTAACCCCCACCTATGACGTATCTCGGTTGCAAGTCATAACACATTCCATAATGACAATCGACATTCCTATCATACAGGAAGAACGAAAATATTTACAGAAGTGGCCTACTGTTACGCAAATAACAGATGCATATTAAATTTTTTTCTTGTGAACATAATTAAAGTTCCGTACCGACTACAGACGGATATAGTCAATTCAAATTGGCATGTAATTTTGATCGTAGATTATATCAACCTATACCAATCCAATTCAGGTGATACCAAATGAACTAAATACAATATAAAATTAACATATTGTATTTAGTTCTGTGCCCTGATACATGGGGTCCTACCGAACTCTTCGGGAGATATGCCAACCTCACATGGTAACCTGTACACCTACTCATTAACGGGCAAGGCTCTGGTGAATACTTTCTTCTCGAGGTTGTGAGGTCAGACGGTAGTCGCTCCCATAAAAGCCAAAATAAAGTAATAAACGGAGAAGCAGGAGAGAGGACCCCGAGCTCCAAAGTGCGAGTTTCGGATGCGACAGGGATTGTCACGCGGAAGAAGAGACAATATGCAATTAATATTAAACAATTTACTTGCAAGTAAGGACATAGATACGTGTTTGACGACCTCTGTGGCGTAGCGGTAGTGCGTTCGACTGTTAAGTCAGAGGTCGCGGGTTCGATTCCCGCTCAGTCAAACATGTATATTTGCATTGGTCTGGGTGTTTGTATTTATAATATGTATTTATTTACAAAAAAAGAGCATTTAAGTATGTTTATCCGCATTCTAGAATCCATATGACAAGCTCTACTTAGTTTGGGTCTAGATGGCGTTGTGTACTTTGTCCCACAATATTTATGATTATTATTTTTATTTGAGGGGTCACCAAAATTTTTCCTCTCAAGGTTGGGGTTCAGACGGCAGTCGTTTCCTTAAAAGTACCTACCCAACTCCGACCCTGGGCACTAAAGTGCAAGCTTAGGACGCAACCGGGATTGGCGTACGGATGAAGAACAATACAAAAATATAAAAATACACAAGTATATAAACTCACACACATATTTTAAATCACTGAAAGAGTACACAGATCTCTGTGTTTCATGATGATTGATGGACATGTTTTTGATCCCGCGTCCTCCTTTAGAAGCTCCTTTTAGCTTGAAACTTATGGTCTATGTGAATCTATTGACTTCGTCTAATGGTAGGCTATGTAGAAGATGAAGTTTCCGGAATGAAGGCCATCATTATAGATGCTGACAGGGCTTTATTTGACTAGTTAAGATTGTTACCTATAAAGCAAGGGAACCGTAATATTAACCAATTATCATATCATAATTGCTTAATATTCTCGGAACTTGTTTATATCTACTGTTCTCAAAATTCTATTTTTTTTTTAAATAAATACTGAATGAACGGAAACGGATTACACTGCGACCCGGAACAACTACCTGAGGTTTACAACGTTTTTGTTTCGTTCGGATATTGAACTCGTAGAACGCGTTTTATGACTACTTGTACAACAACCACTTTTCCAATCGTACAGTCACATCCAACTAACCTTGTGGCCCCGGTAACATGGCTCACAGCTTGGGCAATGGTATTATTTTTAAACTAGCTGTTGCCCGCGTTCCCGCGACCCACAGCTACTTATTCCCAGTATAACTGTAGTATGTAGTAGTTTGATCTATGGCCGATCTATGGTCTGATGTCGCGGTTGTCAGGGTGTCTGTCAATAAACGAGCTCTCAAACTGGTTATATAGTTTATTCTATCCCAACTATGTGAAGTTATAGCCAGGTTCGGGCTGTTTCATACGATTTGCTCCGATAACGGTTCATCCTTTGTTTCCTACGAATTTAAGCAGTTCTGTTTACGAAATAATATACAACTTTTAAATTCGCCAGTTTATAATCCCGCAAGTAATGGTCAGGCAGAAAGTTATGTCAAAATAATTAAAAAGGCGATAAAGGCTAGTTTATTATCAGGAGCAAATTTTAGCAATCTAAATATTAGATTGCAAGAATTTTTACTATGTTATAGGAACTCGATTCATGCCACTACAAACAGGTCACCTGCTGAGGTATTATTTGGCCGTAAGTTAAGATGTAGATTAGATTTTTTAAAGCCTACCTGTCTAACACCATCCGATCCAACACTTGATGAAATTGTGAAATCCAAACAGTTCTCGCAGAGTAATTCCTACCGCGGCAATCGCAAAGTGTCGTTTAATGTCGGCGAGAAGATATTAGTTAGACTGTACGGCCAACAAAAACCAAAGTGGGTACGGGGTTCAGTGCTTAACAAAATAGGCAACGCAATTTACTTGGTACGAATTGATAACACAGAATTTTCCGTTAGAAGACACGCCAACCAGCTGCTAAAATATAAAGGAGGAGAAGATAAAGCAGAAGATGTTGTAACGGCTTTTACTGTACTAGCGTCTACGGCTTTTACTGTACCAGCGACTGTTCCAGTGATCAATCCTGTGACTGCTCCAGAAGAAGCAGCTGCTGGACAGTCGGAACAATTTATGGATGCCGAGGAGGGGTGCCCGGTGCCCGAGCCTCGTATCTTGCGGAAAAGAGCTCCGAGGGATTACAAAGAGTAAAGGGGGAGGAATGTAGTATGTAGTAGTTTGATCTATGGCCGATCTATGGTCTGATGTCGCGGTTGTCAGGGTGTCTGTCAATAAACGAGCTCTCAAACTGGTTATATAGTTTATTCTATCCTTCCTCTCATCAGCAGAAATAACAATAACACATTTGGATTCGGGTGTGTGCGGCTTACCAAAATATTCGAGCCTCACCTGCAGGCCGGCCTGCCAACCTCACTTGCTGATTGACGGATAATGTCCTGGCGCGATCCTTTCTTTTTTTTTTTTAATAATAATAATAAATAAATTTCTACAACATTCTACACAGCGCTTTCTGTACCCAAAGTAAGCATAGTTTAACTAGCTTGTGTTATGGGTTCCAGAATGCGGATAAATATACTTATATACTTTTTTTTTTGTAAATACATACATATTATACATAGAAACACCCAGACTAATGCAAATAGACATATTCATTCATACAAATATTTGCACTGAGCGGGAATCGAACCCGCGCCCCCTGTCGTAGCAGTCGAATGCACTACCGCTACGCCACAGAGGCCGTCTTTTGGGGTAGTTGTTGTCAAACGGCCTGTAAAAGTCAAGATAAATCAAATCTGAAAAGGGGTAGAAAGAGTAGGAAGGCGGATTCCGGGCTCCAAAGTGCAAGGTATGGATGCAACTGGGTTAAAAGAACACATTTAGATTTAGAAGAAAGAAAAAATAGCACTTAATACAAAATAAATACAACATAGTGAACCTAAATATTCCAACATTGCATTATAGGTTATGTTTTACCTTTTACAGCTACCTACGTCAGAAGTGACGGAATCGTTTTCCGCTCAGTGCAAAAAAAAGGCTATGTCCAATTAGTATTGGTCTGAGCGTTGCTATGTATCAAACGTAGGTTTTTACAATAAAAAATGTATGTTAGCATTGCTGAACCCTTATGAAAAGTTAAGCTAAGTTTAGCTCTAGATGGCGCTGTGCAACATGTACTAGAAAATTCATTAATTCTCGTAATGCACTTCGGTGCTATTACGCATCGAATAATATGCAGAATGCTGCATTTCAAAATTACTCTATTTTTAACCGGATTCATTTCCAGTCCAGTTTACTCTTCCCCCATCACACCTCTTCCCATTTCCAGGTAAGAATAAAATAACAAAATAAGGAAGAAAAAATTCTACGTTCAATAATATTTATATAAGAGAACTACTTTATGTCATGACTGTACTGGATTGACCGGCTCAGAATAAGTTCAAGTTCAGATTGTTGTCGTTGCTACTAATTCTCTGATGCTGAAATCACCGTAACCACAATTATGAATCACTACACTGCCTCGACAGGTTATTATTAACACCCCACTTAAATAACTCAGGATTGCAAGAAAAAGGAGACATAGAACGTTCCAATTATTTATCGTGTGAAAAAAAGGAAGTACCAAACTGTTTGGTTCCAGTCAGTATTGTTTGCACCGTATGAGAGTGATGGCTCAGTTCGTACTACTCTGGATAGGTAGGGAGCGCGTGGCATAAATTAAAAGAGCTGATCAAAACACTGACTATGGTAAAGGCGGTAAAATACTGCTAAAAAAAGAACATCTCTACGCAATTGCAAAGCTTCTAAGGTATTAGTGACCTTAGAACTCCCAATGATTCGGATTGTATACCGCTGTAAACTGTCGAGAGCATTAGTGATTAAAACAGTATTCCACGCAGAAACCAATCTGTCTTACATAGATACCGCTGCTCCGGCGTAAAAAACCATTTCACCTTGTTCAAAACGTAATTAAATATCGTCCATGCAAGATGCTATCATTTGAATAGCAATGTATGCTGCTGATGGACAACATATAGTTGATATGCGATAAAACGGACCCCCGAGGCAAAACATAATGTAGATATAAATGAAACAGATTATTCGTTGCACCATAATACCAACATAAAAAATTAAACTTCCGTTTCTAATTCAATCAATCATTTTACGTCATGGGGAAACTGTAAGTCAATACAATCATTTTATACAGTACCACTAATAACCTCCTGTAATCTTAACACAATAGAATCATTTAATGGGCAACCTGCGTTTGACCTACATTATGGGAAGATACTAATAATTTTTTTTATCGAATCTTGTAAGCGATCAAACAATTTTTCAAATTTGATTAGTCAAATTATTGTATATACTGCGACTTTGTTTGACGTATTTTTAATGCTGTCGAGATTATAAATATACTTGGTAGGGCAGCCTACCAAGACAGGTAAGTGAGATAAGGAAAAAATACGATCTTGATAAAGAGCAGTAGACAGTTGTTGTGCCGTCATTTCATGCTGCGTCTCTGAAGTCTCGAGAGTTTTTAAGCGTCAAACGTATTCACGCGCGTATTTTACTAATACCCGGTATCATTTGTTTCTGATCTCTAAAAATGTCACTCTTCCGAATAATAAAGTAAATTAGCCACTAAGATCTTAGGGGTCCAACCCAACCACAACTACAAGCGGTTATACGTACTGGGCTCTGACCATGAATAAACCAAGATAAGCCACATCAAGAAGATAAAGTGTAGAAAGCGCGGACCCCGGACTCCAAAGGGCAAGTTTTGAATGCAACTGGGATAGCCGCTGAGACGATGATGAGTGCATTTATATAGTTGTTAGTCTAATTTCAGTTGGCCATAGTAGAAGAAAAGGGTGTCTCTTCCTATGATTTAGCTGAACTAGTGTTCGCCCATAACCCTATATTGAGGAATACATGAATCATGGTGGAAGAAACTAGTTCCATTTTTTATGGATAACATTAAAGCTAGTCAGTAGCTACTAAACACAAACAAAGAAAATCGGGTGACTAATAAATGAGAAACCTGTTCCCGAGTGCACTAATAAATACACACAGATAGATATTATTACTACATACTACATATAGATAGGTATTATTCATCCACGAGAAGCCGACTTTCTGACTCCTGGTACACAAACGAATAACGATATTCTATAGTTTGGCTACTATGTGAATATTGTGATTACTTTGTAAATATTTTAGGGATACTGATTCTCTTCATTGATAGTGGGTGTTTTTCATTTAATTTTAGATAAATTATAGATTAGGAATTACTCGCGGTAATATTCGCAAGATATGATACATTTTGTATTTACGACTTCGCGATTGTAACAAACCGTCTATAGACATGGATAAACTCTTCAAAACCTACTGCGTCCACTCATATGCTTTTCAGTAGCTAGGGTCACGGTGACGGGTCACGAATAGTTATCAATTTATCATCCTATCCTACTTACGAGTATACATATATTAACTATAAATTACAATTTTATAATAGTATATAGATGTGAAAGTTTGTGACGATGTTTTTTTTGTTTTTTTAAAAGAATATTAGTAACCGAAATTACTAATATCCCCCCTAACCCCTCCAGCTAAGCTAAATTGCTTGTGTTAGGAGTGGGTTCACGTCGGTAGTGTAATGGCCAGGATTCGAACCCGAGACCTCTCGATCGTAAGGTTGACTCCTTAACCACTAAGCTACCACGCTTCATGTTTGGACGTTTGTTGCGGGAACGGGATAAAAATTCCACGCGGGCGGAGCCACGAGTAACAGCGAGTGTCTTATAATATCTATATTTAATACTAGCTGATGCCCGCGACTCCGCCCGCGCGAAGGTCGGTTATCGTTTTTTGATCATATCTCCGGTTCTACTTAACCAATTACTAGCAGGCAGTCAGATTTTAAATCTGACCAAGTATTTCTAATAAAAAAAACCGCAATAAAATCCGTTTAGTAGTTTTTGTGTCCATCGCGAACAAAAAGACAAACAAATAAACACACAAACACAAGAATACAAAAAAACATGTGTTCAGAATCGTTCATTTAACATAACCGTTAACATAATAACATTTTTTTTTGCAATATCGCCAATGTACAGACACAACTACCTAATTTACAATTTTATAATAGCATAGATTATAATAGTATAAACAGATGCACTATAAACCTGCTAATGAATTCATTACTACGTAACAGGGAATAATTTATTACAAAGTTTATAATAATAGGTAGGTAGACGGTAACAATACCTAAACATTATTAATGTATTCTACCATAGAGATAGCCTATCGGTCATCATCAATATCGATGAATCGCTTACACTGATAATGTTGCCGGTCACCACATTCGTGTAAATCAGTCATTAATCAAATGATCGCAGAAAGAATAAAAACCGAATCGTTTCGCTTGACTCTTGGATTTCGATAAGGTAGGAAAGCGATACGTGATTAGTATAATGAACAGCCACCTATGTTCCTTTGCGTGATAATTGCCATATTAAACGTGGTTTATATTCTCCTAAATGATTTTATTGAGCAAGGAACGAAGGTTAGCATAGAAAAATAACAATAATATTATCTTTTCTGTTAATATTAATAATAACAGAAATATAATAACGGTAGATGTGTCCACCAATAGACATACACGAATAGTTCAGGTTACGGAAGTGTCAATTTTTATTTTTGTTACTATAATAAATAATTAAAGACTCATTGATGGATATTAGTAAAAATAAATAAAAATATGCGTATTAATTTTAATGTTTTAATTAACTACAGTCCCACGCTACATTGTATCTCCTGGTTTTCCCTGACCAGTCATTAAATTAGAATCTTTGGTTATGTTTGCCTGTGAATATGAGTGATTCCTTTATTTTCTTATTCATTATTTTATTGATATAAGCTCATCATCCTCTGATACTTTTCCCAACTGAGTTGAGATCGGCTTTCCTGTTTTACTACGAAGTGGCTGAACTTCGATATTTTCCGTGAAGCGACTACCAGCTGATCTCCACAACCCATTGCACACGACACGACGCCGACGCCATAGAAGTTTGTATGGCAACCAGGACCGAAGGCTTAACATGCTCTCCGAGATATAGCTGTAGTTATAAGCTGCCATCACTACATATTATAAAACAAAGTCCACCGCCTTATGTCTGTCTGTCTGTTCGGGATAAATTCAAAAACTACAGCTCTGATTTTCATGCTGTTTTCACCAATGTATAAAGTTGTTCTTGAGGAAGGTTTTAGTATATAATTTGTCAAGTTTTTGTAAACATTGCATTAAATATAATGATATTTGTTGGAGGTGTCGGGAAAAATAAGCCGTCTGGGAGCTTTCAACGAAAACATGCTGGACATTAGCTAGTAATTAATTGAAACGTAATAATAACTTACCACTAAAAACCTCGGACATCACCCACTTTGGGCAGCCGTATTAAGGTTGTAAGTAATGCACTTTTTAGTCCTCGAATGGTACGCACAGAGTGAGCGGAAGGTTTAAGGGATGCGCAGGGTAGTAAAAAGATGTCTAGGATTCGCGTTGTGTTTGTCCCAGAACTCGTGCATTTTTTTTTATACTACATAACTAGGGCCTACCTACATTATTTAACTGATTCAATCTGATTAGATCATTGATTACAGTAAACTATTAGTTATGAATGGTAATTTATACATTACGAGTAGGTATAATAATTTTATATGCAAATTGCACAGACAATCAATGAAATTTTTTTAATATATTAAAGCTGAATTATACAAATAAATAAAATTGAAATGTCTGTTTGTAATATTAAAATAACAGACTTTTAATAATTGCACGTGAATGTATACATGATACTTGTGCAGAACAACTAGTACATAAGGTTAATTTAGTTACTACATAAGTGATAGTGTATATAATTAAACTGATTTACCAAAAAAACTAAAGGAATAATTGTGTATAATATTTATAAGTTTGCGACGAAGAAATCGTCATTGTTTACCAATCTATAAGAGTAAATTGTATCTTATTTCGAGTCACCTTATTTCTACTGCCTATTAGAATACATAATACGGTATATAAATCATTGTAAATAGAAAATAAACGCTTAATTGTAAGATTGACCGATCGACCATTAGGGTATATCCGCGAAAAGTCGTTAAGCCGCGGTGTCGCTAACGAGCCGCGTAAGTTCGATCGGCCAATTAGAAAAATCGAATTAATTGGATTAAGACTATAAAAAACCGCTATATTTTGATTCGCCACCTCAGTCGGCAACTAGAAAATCAAGCGAGAAGTGCTCTCTCCTCTTCACAAGGAATAAATGAAGATACATGAAAAAATCTCTTTTTCATTCTGGAAAATTCAAGTACTCTTCGAGGCTACCCCTAATAGGTGTTCCACTTAAGAACAGCACCACGGCGACATCCACAATCCAGCAAACCCCCCAAAGGAACACACCCATTGCGGCGAAGTCGTGTTTCTGAGCAGATAAAGTCTCATCGACGGAATTGGCTTTGGGTTGTGTACAATACTTATTACAAAAATAGTTTTCTTTTAATTTGTCTGTCTGTGTTTCTGTCTGTTTGAAAATGATTACTCTGAAACGGCTGTGCCGATTTTAACGGAACTTTTACTGGTAATGTTACAAGGAGTAACATAGGCGACTTTAATGTTAAAAAAAGAATTAGGAACCCTAATTCTTTTTCCGTAAAGAAATAGAAACCCAGATCTAAATCTTCGCGGACTATCTCGCGGGCACAGCTAGTATGCAATATATTTATAATATAATAGTGAATATGTAATAAGTAACAAGAAGTCCATTTATTATTTTCCGTATTTTATTATTATTGTAATTAATAATAACACCTACGCTATACTCGACGGAAATGCAGTCGCGGATTTTCTGCGTCACAAATCCAACACAATATGCTAATATAAGACAGAAAAAAGATGTGATTGTATTTTGTTTTGTATTGAATAGGCTCCGAAACTACTGGACCGATTTCAAAAATTCTCATACTATTAGAATGCTAAATAGTATGCCCGAGTAATATACGCTACGTTGTATCCCGATATTTCCACGGGATCAGGACTTACGCTGGAAAGGGTGGCCACTACTTTTTGGACTTCTCCTCCGCTTACCATCAGGCGGGGTGCAGTCAATTTGACGGATTAAATATAAAAAAAGTGGTATGTAAATGACTATTATCGGGCACACTGCGCGGATGATCGGTGGCTACGTCACGTCGCAATTTATATGCATAGATACCTTTTTTTTTTTTTTTTTTATCGTGCGGAAATGCCTTCGGATACCCCCCCCCCCCCGCCGGCCAGCGGGGGCGGTTATGTCGGGCTTGCACCGACTAAAACCGCACGCCGTCTCGGGTCTTCAGACGCCGGGGTGTAAGGTTACCCATAGAGCATATCCCTCGCACCCCGGCTGACCCTGGGCCATCTCACCACTAACAGCATCGCTCATCCTGTCTCCTCTGAAAGCAGAGGAGTACGGAGAGCGATGTGTTCCCGCCACGTTGGGTATTGGCCGATGATCAATGCCAACCCTATGAAGGGGTGAAGGGGAAGCCATTGACCGCCGCCCAGGGTGTACCGGCCGCTCCGATTCCGTTCCCCCCGGACTTCAGCGGGATCGGAATCGGACCGACACTCGAGGAGGTTACCCAACACACACCCCTATATGCATAGATACCTACTTACTTATTCGCAACCTAGCTAGATCGATCTATCGCCTTCAGGGGCGATAGCACCCCCTGTATATAAATTTCGTGAAAATCGTTGGAGCTGTTTCAGATATATATATATATATATATATATATATATACAAGAATTGCTCGTTTAAAGCTATTAGATGAGTGTCATATAAATATTGTGTATGCGGCTTATGGGTGTACGGGGTAGGTACTATTAACATCTTCTCAGCCCAAGCCAATTTCATCTGCTACCTGGTACGCCAGCCGATCAACGGACGAGGCTTTAGTGCAATCTTTCCTCTCAGTTTCGAGAGATCAGACGGCAGTGACTCCCATAATTGCTAAAGTAAGTGAAATTGAAAGCGGACCCTGGGCTCCGAGGTGAAAGGATGCAACCGTGATCATCCCTAAGATGATGATCTGTAACATAATAATATTCTTATTAAATATGAACACACAGTACCCCATAACACAAGGATTTTTCATTGACAGAGGACGTGTTTTTCAGTAGAAAAAGTGGTATTCAAATACAAAAGAAACTACTTTTCATTCCAGCTTCCTACATAAAGCCCTGCAATTTGAAAAAAGAGAAGTTTAACGAGTGTGTCAAGCAACAAATTGAGAATGCTTTGGAGAAATTTACGAAAGGGATCCCTGAAATGGAAGTCCCTTCGATAGATCCTGTAAAATTGGACAATATCTATATAGATGGCAGTGGATTAAACCTGTCTTTCACGGAACCTGCTATGCATGGGCTAAGTAAAAGCAAACTGACAAGTCTCCAGTGAGTATTAAAACCATTATTTATTTACATAGTTCATTTCTACAGTAACCATATGTACCACCATTATCATTGTAAGAATATTTTTCACTAATAAAGAAATCTATTAATACTTTATTATCAAACAAAAATTCAAGTGCTTGTACCTGTAAGTAGGTATGTATTTAAACATTAGGTAGATATCTCGGCAACCGCTGTAACTTTTTAGATGAAAATATATAGGTACTGAAAATACGTGATTTAGTAGAACCGCCTAACGCAGCGCTTCTCTATATATTTACAAGAAACAGACACCCCGTGCGCGTGACGCTCGAAGCAGCGGACGGCATTATACACAAAAACAAAAGATTTTTTCATTTAACACCATCTAAATCTTTTACGTACCTAATTACATTGTTGGTATTGAAATTAGCATACCGTTACCTCAAAAAGACCCGGAACTAGATCTTCGGGACCCCAGCAAACCTCGCTTGCTAATCAGTACGCGGACGAGGCTATGGCGCATGCTTTCCACTCAGGATTTGGGGTCAGACGGCAGTCGTTCCCGCAAAAGCCAATATAAGCCAAATCAAAATAGAGAGTGCACCCCGGACTTCAAAGTACCTGTATAAGCTTTGGATGTAATTGGGACTAACGCTGTGATGATGATGATATCTACTGGTACCTTTTTGTTTTTTTCGTGCTGAAATCCCCTCGGATACCCTTTTTTTTCATCTTGCGGGTATCCCCTCGTATACCCCCCTCGCCGGGCTGCGGGGGCGGTTATGTCGGGCTTGAACCGATTAAAACCTGCACGCCGTCTCGGGTCTTCAGACGCCGGGTGTAAGGTTGCCCATAAAACATTTCCTCGCACCCCGACTGTCTACTGGTACCTTTTTTTTTTTTTTTTTTTTTTCGTGCGGAAATCCCTTCGGATACCGCCCCCGCTGGAGAGGGGGGGGTCTCCAGCGGGGGCGGTTATGTCGGGCTTGCACCGACTAAAACCGCACGCCGTCTCGGGTCTTAAGACGCCGGGGTGTAAGGTTACCCATAGAGCATATCCCTCGCACCCCGACTGACCCTGGGCCATCTCCGGTTTCGAGATGGCCCCTTACTTGCTCTCCACTGTGCCCTCTGCTAATCAGAGGGACACGTGGAAAGCTTCCGAACAGCCCTCAACAGGGCCGTCCTCGCCTCGGTCAGAGTTGGCCGTAGGCGGCAGCGTCTCTCCCGCCCTAGGAGAGAGGCGCTGCCGTCTCCGTTGCCCAGGGTGCACCGCGTGGAGGTCCCCAACCAAGCACCCCGACTATCTACTGGTACCTCAAAACTCTACGATACTTAACACACTATAAGTGACACCACTCAAGTGGTATCTCTTATTTCCTTCATTCTAAAGCCGAGCCGGCAGTGTAAATTTGCTTTGCCAATCAAGCCTATGCTTTTAAACAATAATAAGAATTCAATAAATAATTAGATGTAAGCGAACAGATGCACAGGTAGCACGCAGGCAAATCTTTTGCATTGTGTGTAAATCTTTGTACTGTTGACTAAAATACAATGCAAGTACCTACATGACCTACAATTATGAATAATACAATAGATAGAGTTCTAGTAATTACAAATCAATGTAGGAAACACATACGTCAATTGCATTAGCATTGTTGCCAGACTAGTTCTACGTTTACATTTGATTTATCATTTTATTAGTCATTCACAATGACAATCGTTCATCACCAATATCACTACATATTATAAAACAAAGTCCTCCGCCGCGTCTGTCTGTCTGTTCGCGATAAACTCAAAAACTAATACACCTATTTTCACCTGTTTTCACTACTTGATAGAGTGGTTCTCGAGGAAGGCTTTAGTATATAATTTGTCAAGTTTTGGTATACATTGGCTAAAATACAATGAAAACGCTGCCTAAACCCTTTGAGATATATAACAAAATGATGTATGTTGGAAGTGTGTATCTAATATACGTTGATGTGGTGGAATAAGGCCCATAGGTATCGGGAACGGGATCAGAATTCCTGGCGGGTAAAGCTGCGGGCATCAGCTAGTAAATTATAATTTATACTCAGAGGAAAACGCCATTATCCCTATCTTATGTGATATGAATCACGGTATTTATTGTATTTTGCAATATCAGTACTGAGAAATACCCCGGAAAGACCCTGGGCGTGTTACCATAGTATCATCAGTTAAACTATAGTAACACGCCCGGGGTCTGCTCTCATACCATTTCTCCTGATTTGGGTTATCTTCTCTTTTACGGCAGTGACTGCCATCCTGAGAGGAAATCCTGCTCCACAGCCTCATTCGTCAATCAGTAGGTGTACGTACCGTCTTACCGGTGAGCCACGAGTTATCATCACCACCCCAGCGTTTTTAAACCCTGCATCCCGGTTGCGTTCAAAGATTTCACTTTGAAGTCCGGGGACCACTGTCCGACTCTTTCACCTCCACTTCGCACTATCTTCGGCATCCCTGGCAATGAGGCCATCGACACGACTTCAAGCAAGCATAATCTAGATCTTACCCTGCTACCGTTGTTGCCAAATAGCGAGGCCGTCGCCACAAAATCTGGCCGCACCACCTAAGTTGCAGTTTATCTGCGATGTCAAGGAGATGGAGGCTGATGCGGATGCGAGAATTCTCGCGGTCATATAATTCATGGTATAACTACTTTTTATTTCTTCCAGAGTGGAAATAGGTAAATCTGAAGAAGCATTCTCATTGGCATTTAAAGGCAATTTGAGTTTAAAGGCCCAATATGTAGTTGATGGTCAAATTTTAATCTTGCCGATAAAAGGCAACGGAGACGCGATTGTCAAAGCACGTAAGTATGACATTTTAATAAATAAATATTACATTGAAATAAAGTATTCAACGAACTTATTAATATTCACCAAGTCGTCTATTACTGCAAAGTAGACAGTAAAATTCAGTAGGCACTAAGAATACTAACAAATTTTACTGTGTTTAGAAGTATTTACAAAAGTCAATTAATGAAAACATTTCAACAAACGGATTTCCACTTCAAGACTGCAGTTCTAAAATCAATCTCGAAATGACGAGAAAAAGTCGGGGTAATAATACACTACGAACTTGAACTCGAAACTAAATCTTAACTTTAATTTCAACTGAACTAAAGCGCAAGGAATCTCTTTATAATAAATAATACTAATACTTAGAATTTAAATTAAAAAAGTACTAGGTGTATGCTTATTCTTTGGGCTGAGATCTGGCAATGCTTTAGAGTTGCCAATGATTTTAATCTAATTTAAATACTTATATATACTACTACCATTTACAGAGGGCGTTGAAGTGACGATTGACAGCAAACTTATCCACGTTAAGGATAGCGACGGCGTAAAGCACTTCAAGTTGGTCCATCCAAAATATAAGTACACTATTGAAAAGACAACATTCGATTTGAAGAACCTGTTCAACGGAAACAAGCAACTAGGTACGCTGAAACAAAATGTTGTTGAATTCATCCTAACCAAATCCTACTACCTACTATTCTACAAATTCTACTATCCTACTAATTGAGCTGAGCGAGCGAAGCTCTTACACCCGACATAGCCTTCACACACTCTTCAGTGTCCACACTATCACCGTGGTCAAGATCGCGCGAATGGTTATGGTTGAGTTCAGCCACCAACAAACGGCTATGCCGCGTATAAGAGCTATTTAAATATTAGGTCGTTACACGTTTATACGTTGCCGTTTTTCTTGAAGAAATTGGAGGAAACCCAATTTTCAGTACTAACATTTTTGCATTTTTTTAGGAATGACAAATCCAAATTTTATGATTTTTTTGTGTATGAATGAGACAACATTAGGCTAACAAACAGCAACTTTTATTACATTTTTGAAAAGTGACAGCTGTTAAGTAATACGAAATTTATCATCAAAATGGATAGCATTTAGGAAGTACTGTTTTTGAATATCGAATTAATTTATCAAGCGGCCAATAAAAACAAAATTTAATACAGAGTTGTAAAATCTTGAAATCAACTTTCAAACAAAATATAAATAATGGAAATAGCTGTTAAATTACAGGAATAACGAACTAATGAATTTGTAAGAAAATTTCTGCAATTTCATAGGTAAAGACCTATTATTTTGTTGTTAGAGTTAGATGCAAAAAATGATCCGCTTTATTCTAAGATTGATTAAGTCATCATTCAAACGTTGGTATCGCAATCTCGCTATATAAGTCTATATAATAGGGGGGACACTGACACATCCGGTGTTCGTACTCGATGGGTCGCAGAACTGTGGATCTTATTTCCGAAGTCTGGCGCCGAGAAGTAATCGAGGGGCAGCTATCCCAACTCCGTACGTCAAGCAATCAAGTCCATGACACGCCATGATTGTATGCAAACCCGTAATGCAGGTATGGCTGGTGCCTCACCATGCATGCATTCATGCCACGGTAGCTCTCCTACCGGCTGACGCAGGGCGTATAATCCAGGAGCCAACGCGTATGTGCCACCATTACCGGGGTTGTATCGCAGACACGCTTCATACCCTGCGGTATGCCCAGCGTAGACGAAGCGACGGGCGTTGCGTGGCGGTAATGTGTGCCAAAGAAGCGGCGGTAAAGAAATGGGAGAAATCTAGCACTCTCCCGTGCTGCGGAAGGCGCATTGGGCGGCGTAGATCAAAAAAGGTTTTTCGTTTCCCATGAGCCTGAGGGTAATGGTTTGGGCTAGCCGTCAGCCTAGCAGAGTAAACCTAGCACCTGATCGTTAGCTCCAGTGAGGTGAAGACCGAGAGGATTTCCATATGTCTAAAAAAAAACTCTAAAAAAATGGTTGTGCTTATACCTATTTTTTTCGTGCGGAAATCCCGGCCAGCGGAGGCACTAATGTCGGGCTTGAATCGTGTAAAACTGCACGCCATCTCGGGTCTTAAGACGCCTGAGTGTAAGGTTGCCCATAGAGTTGCCATCTCCGGTTTCGAGACGGCCCCCTCGGGTTTGTGAACCACGGTGTCCCCGTCTTGCCCCGGTTTGGGGGAGGGAAGCTAGTCGCCCCGCCGTCCCGGCCTGCTTCTGCTGGGGTGACAGGCGGCCTCACCTGCCACCCCCAGGCCTGCGCTCATGGAGGACGGAGGTCGTTAAGCGACCTCCGGCACCTGAGTCGCCATCGACGCGCGGCGAGCATGTTGCGTGCTCGGCAGCCGCGAGAGATCTCTCCCGGGTGTTGTGCTTATACCTAAAAGCATATTTCCTTATATTTTAACATTAACTACTTACCAGTATGTTATTACTTTGCCTTTATTCATTACCATTTCTGGCCACACGAATTCTTATGAATATGTGGAGGAAAGGGATGAGGGACAAAAGGGAGGATGCTCCGACCGGGAAAGGTGATCAAGGCGAAGGTTGACTTTGGAATGTTTTATACATATAAGATAATCGGCGTTGATATTTTAATAGCGCGATGCAGGATCAATACTTTAGCTTGTTGTCACTAGATGGCGCTGGCTAATTGTAGTAGTACCACAAATGTTTGAATTTTCAGATCATCAATATGTATGTACCAAGTCCAATTAAATTACCTCCTACCTTCTTTAACACACTTATAATATCATATTCAAGAAAAAATTAACCTTATGTTTAACCATGTATGTTTTAGCGGATACCACACTACAGTTCGCCAACCAGAACTGGCAACAACTGATGGATGAGCTATCTCCCCCCGCTATCAAACAAATCGTCCGCACTGTAGTCAAGGCCATAAACAAGTTCTTTTCTGAAGTTTCTATCAACGGAATAGTATTAGGATACGATGAACAACACTAATATACTTTGATAATTCCTAGCGTAAATGGTTTAGATTAAATATGCCAATTTCAATGCACTAAATAAGTTATACTTCGAATTATAAATATTCATAAGCACACCATGTTTTTTTTAGAGATTAATGGCTTAGCAGTGATGTTGTTTAGGTTTAGGTAAGTGTAATATATTCAATTGAACTTGGCAGAGTGACTAAAGTCAAAAATAGAAAAATGTCAACTTAGTCTAGGCTGGCCATTAGACAAATCTCAATAAACTATATTAAATTTGTATAGATATGTTAATTTCATTACATAGTGCATTGATTTTAGCATGATGTCTCTCTAATATATATTTTAAGTATTTTTAATGTATACTAGGTTACATATTTATTAAATAATAAAAATATTTCAGTCATGAATAATATTTATTTACAAAAGTAACTAAGCATATTCTTCTGTAAAATTATCCATTGTATACATATTTGTCTACCTTTTTATATATTTTTGAATGTTTATCATGGTTATGATCATTAAATCATACTTTATGTTTCGCGAGGCAACTGGGATGCTCTCGTTCTCCCGTTTCATGAATTTCGAAGATATATTAAACAAATAATTATGCCCTCGCATTATATGTATAATAAGCCTTCATTAAGGGGCTCTGACGATTCTACTCACTAAATAATACCAGATTTATTTCTATGCCGAGGATACCACACCATACCACACTACACAAGTAGTATTATTTCATTTGTGGTTTGCACACTCGAACAATTCCAAATTTAAACGAGAAACGCCGGAATTATTGAAATTCAAATTAGTTCTTATTAGCATTCCGGCCTGCCCTCGCGCCACTGCTCGCTCACATCCTTTCCATGACAATAAAATTACGAACACAGTAAAAAAGAAATCAGCAAAATCTGTCGAGCCATTCTCAAGTGATGCATGATACATTATTGTAGAACTAATAAATTACGGACATTTTATGGGACATTAAATTTGGGGTGAAGTATGCCACGGGGGAAGCGGCGGGCACAGCTAGTTTACAATATAGAGAGATTCGAGAGGTATCTCAAATAACAAGTAATTTGTGTTGTCTTACTTTCTATACCACGGTATAACTATCAACATCAATATTCTTTCAATTTTCAATCCTTATTGGAATTTGATTGCTACTTTCTGAACTACTGCTATGTGAAATGTTTCGCCTTTCAAGAGAGAAGATTTCATTTGTAGTTTCGTTACTGTCAGTTATCCTACTTTGAGTATTTATTACATTTTCGTTGCTGCTTTCCGAACCGATACTACTTCCCGAAGCATTACTAATTCTTGGAGTAGGCGAAGTGTTTTGTGTTTCAAGAGAGAAAGCCGCAGAGGAGGTATCGCTGAAATTTGTCCTTCTCCATGGAATAGCTCTTCCTTTTTTATACCATATTACTGCACCTAGAAGAGTTACCAGAAAGACTACTCCGATTATCCCAATAGACATAGCAGCTATACTGGCTTTACGTACACCATCTGTAACAAGTACTCATAGTTAATAAGATCATGAGTTTTCAATGAAAATATGTAGGTGTGTTCAAAAACATTGCAATGTATTATTTGCGACTTTACACACTTCTACAACTATCACTCTTGTACGCTGGGATCAATAGCAGCAATACATGAAGCCGCTAGGTAAGTGCCAGGAATAAATGAGCTGCTACTGTTGAATGGTCCAATTAGCAACGCAGGAAACAAAAGAGTAAAACATGATCGACGCCAAGTAACAGTATTTGAACTGTTGCGTTCAGTTTGGTGAGTGAGAGTGCCGGAGCCCAAACTCCTTTCCCATCCCCTCCCAAACTCCTTTCCCATCCTTTCCTTTACAGGGTCGGCAGCGCGAGTGTGACGCCACTGATGTTGCACACGTCCATAGGCCGCGGTAACCGCTTCCCATCAGGTGGCCCGTGTGCTTGTCTGCCACCTTAGTGGTATAAAAAAAAAAAAAACATACGTACTTACAAGAAAAGAAGGAAGGCAACAAGAAAAGGTGATTTGAAATATATTGGTCCGAAGTGAGCAATTTCATATTAATAATGAGTGGCACAAACTATATACTATTTCTAAATAAATACCCAATACTTACTTATTGAAATACTTATTTAGTGAAAGTTTTCCTAACATATCCCTATATGCCACTGGAATATTTAGTCGATTTGGTTTATTATATTCATTTTGATTATAAATAAAAATGTGCCTATGTACTATTTGTAGATTCTTATTTTATTTACATTATTTATAACACTTACCGTGTGTGGCATAAACGACTGCAATACTATCCCTGGCCTCTTCAGTGTGATCATGTACGAGACCAGCACAAGTCCATTCGCCAATATCTTCATTTGTTACTGGGTTAATTGTCAAAGAACAATCACCATAGTCCAAACTTCTCTCAGGGGTGAAATAAAAACGACCCAAAATAGCACTACAATAAAAGTTACAAAAAGTGTCAAAAGCTTTAACATTTTTTGGATTTCATGCCTAAGAGGAATAATCGTAAAAACTTCATCAGCATTTTTTTTTAAATTGTGCTTTTTAAATTGAGGCTACTAAAAGTTTATTCTTCAACTAGATAAACTTGTGGTTTTCTTCATCTTACTCAGAACACCTTTTTACAGACGACTGCAGTGAATACTCAGAAATATCCAAATGGAAAGTTATTTATGTGGCTTAATAACTACCTACACGTCCGACTCTAATTTCCTCGTGTCTATCATAACTACTGCACAGACAAAACACTTTGATGAAAAGTTAGATTCTTCTTGATTTAAGGCAAGGAGAATTCGACGACTTTAGGTGTTTTTGGCATGGTAAAGTTGCCACTTTGCTAAACAGCGAGGCGCTGGCGCGCGTCCAGTGTTTCGCGTCAATACACATTTAATGCTATTATAATGCCAATGCATAAATTATTTTTAATATTTGTGCAATGATTGACTACCTGACACAACTGTGTAAATAGGTACCTAAGTAGTCCTTAGAGAAGGCCTTATTTCAATTATAAGTTTATAAATTACATAAAACAGTGTACTACGACTAGCATTATCTTTTGTAACAGAAAGAGCGCTACATGTACAGGCAGTAAGTGTTTTTAATGAATAAAAATGATCTAATAACTGTATATATTATGCATATAGTAAACAATACTATGCATATAGTAAACAACTGCTTGACGTTAATTTTGACGTAACGTGACGTTAATTTAATCGATAATCAGCATCCTCCTTGCGATTTCCCGGTTGCGTGTAAGTAAAGTTAACTTTGAAACCCGGGGTCCGCTGATTATTTTTGATTGGTTTGTTGACTTATAAGAGCGACTGCCGTCTGCCCTCCCAACCCCAAGAGGAAGGAACTTCATCTGCTAGACGGAGTACCTGCTAAAAACAGACGAGGCTCTGACGCCAGCTTTCTTCTTGGGGTTGGGAGATCAGCCCATCAGATGTAATCGACTAATCACTTAAAAAAAAACATTGGTAATTGTTAAATTAATATAATAACACAATTTGGTTGGAATTTCACAGCTGAAGTGGATTTCACCAGTGAAAATTGGTTCAACTAAACTGGGTATTCGACCTTTACTCAAGGAAATTAATTGGAAGTAAACGTGACAACGCACTTTACTTTTAATTGATCATAGTTTTTATCATTGGTGAAATGTGCTCTAAGCATAAACTTAGTCTACTAGCCTCATACACAATGCTCTAAGAGAGTTTCATATATTATATTGCTTGCTCATGTTGGTGTTTAATCTTAAATATGTGGATAACCGAGTTTTTTTTTCAACGTTTTCTAAAAATGTACTTTGCTTACTTTGTGATAATCCACTAAGAAATAAGAGACATCGACATCGCTCACAAATGTCACTTCTTATGTGACATTTGTGAACAGAAAAGTCGCCTGCGTGTTTTGACTTGCAATATCTTTTTTTTGTTAGCCTCCACGAACCTAAGCACAGCAATTACCAAAATTTGACCGGTGACGGTAATTCGTTGGAACCCGCGGGGTCTCAGTGCAAATATTTTGTACCTTCCTGTGCATGTCTATTTATACTGGTCTGGGTGTTTCTTGTATAATTATAGGTATAAGTATTTACAAAAATGTATATAAATATATTATCCGCCTTTTGAGCGGTGATACATACACCCTAAACACTAGCACCCCCCCCCCCCTTCCCTAAGATTCAATAATAACCGATAGATACTTACTTTTCATGTGACACCGAAGAATCAATACTAATACCAACATATTTAGGTGACAAGAATCTGCAATAGTCAAGCGGCCTGGGTCCATTGGCAGTCTGACAATACAATGTGGCTGCTCCGCCGACTCTTACGTCAATTTCTTTTTTGTTAGCAGCTAAAGTACCAGTCACTCTGACAATAATTTTATCTGTTAGTTCAACACCTAATTGATGTTTTGGTCCCATGTGGCAAGTCCATTCGCCGACTTCACTGTCAGTGACGTTAACAAAAGTCATTCCACAGTCACCCGTTTGTAGACTTTCGCCCGTGTACCTGCAAAATACTCGTAAGATTTTACTTCTATCTATGCGTGCCGAGAAACACAAATGTATACAAAAGAAGTAATGTCTGTTACCTTATATCGCCTAAAACACTGAACTGGTTTTATTAAAATCAGATATAGAGATAGCTTATAACCTGAAGAACAACCTAGGGTACATTTTACTTCGGATTTTGATATTCATGTGGGCGAAGCTGCGGCCAGCTGTTAGTATTATAATAATTTACCATCACAAGCATTGTACCACATGTAAATTCACTTCATTTTAAATATATGTTCCTACTATTATTTACTAATATCATGTACTAGCTGACCCGGCGAACTTCGTACCGCCTTAGCGTAAATTTGATGCACTACTTTATTTTGTATAGCTGGCCTATCATAAGTATGCGTTCCTTTTTTTTATTTTTTTTTATCGTGCGGAAATCCCTTCGGATACCCCCCCGCCGGCCAGCGGGGGCGGTTATGTCGGGCTTGCACCGACTAAAACCGCACGCCGTCTCGGGTCTTCAGACGCCGGGGTGTAAGGTTACCCATAGAGCATATCCCTCGCACCCCGGCTGACCCTGGGCCATCTCACCACTAACAGCATCGCTCATCCTGTCTCCTCTGAAAGCAGAGGAGTACGGAGAGCGATGTGTTCCCGCCACGTTGGGTATTGGCCGACGATCAATGCCAACCCTATGAAGGGGTGAAGGGGAAGCCATTGACCGCCGCCCAGGGTGTACCGGCCGCTCCGATTCCGTTCTCCCCGGACTGCAGCGGGATTGGAATCGGAGCGACACTCGAGGAGGTTACCCAACACACACCCCCATAAGTATGCGTACCTATTCAATTTGAACTGGAATTTATGACGTTGATCTGAATGACGTTGACATTCGTAACGCGCTTTTTTTTAAATATGCAAAATTAAATGTATATTTTTCAATCTTTCTGAGAGATTTTCGTAATATTTTTTTCCGTAAGAACCTTGTACAGAGTATTAGAAAACTACAAAAAAAAAATCAGCCAAATCGGTCAAGTCGTTTTCATGCTATGTCGTGACAACGGAAAATGGGTTTCATTTTTATATATATAGATTCTGTAACCCAAGTAAGGACTTTAGACTACGTACTGTGAATTTGATTTGGAAACATAATACCTATGTAATATGATTCAATTTCATAATATATTTTCAACATCGCAATGGTTTTCAAACTTACTTGCAAGTGCCTCTCGCACGATCACAACCACCTCGGCCATCCGAATGGCGGCATCTTTGACATTATAAGTCGGTAGACTGGGATGGATTACGAGAATTTTTCGCTTCGTACCCGTGGAGGCGGCTTCATTTCACTTCAGAAGATCCAAGCTCCTGTGCAACAGCAGTTACTGAGGCGAATCTAACGGGCATGGCATGCTACATTCCCAACCACTGGATCGCAACAGGAGCAAGTAAGCGCCCGTGGTTTAATCGGCCTTGCAGAGAAGCAAGACTTCACAAGCAATCTGCTTATAAGGCTTGGACCACGGCTCTTGCTAACAAGGATCCGAATATCACTGAAGTGAAGCGGAAATTGAATGCCACCTCGAGATCCAGTAAAAGAGCAACGGCCAGGGCTAAATTTGAATTCATCGGCAGAATTGGTGAACGGCTGGCGCGGTACCCGTCTGGTAGTCGTGCATTCTGGTCGCTTACCAAAGCTGCCGAGGGAAATTTCTGTCAGTCTTGTCTGCCGCCGCCGTTGCAAAAACCCAACGGCAGTCTGGCCCATGGCGCTAGGGAGAAAGCCAATCCTTTAGGTGACCTCTTTGCGTCAAACTCGACCATGAACGATAGGAATAGGATAGGATAGGCCACCCACTATCCCCTGGTGTGGGGTTTCTATGCCAGAAATCAAAATCACACAACGGGTGGTCCGGCGGGAACTGATGCGGCGGGATGTTCGCAAGTCGAGTGGGCCTGACGGTATATCGGCAATGGTGCTTAAACAGTGTGCTCTAGAGTTGTGCCCGTACTTACACAGCTTCTCGCGCTCTCTTACTCCACAGCTTCGTGGAAGACCGCATTCGTGCATCCTGTGCCTAAGAAAGGCGATAGAAAAGACCCGTCCAATTACAGGCCTATCGCTATCACCTCCCTTCTCGCGAAGGTAATGGAGCGTGTCATTAACGTACAGCTCCTGAGATACCTTGAACGAAACGATCTATTGAGCGACCGACAGTACGGCTTCCGCCACAGTCGCTCTACCTGTGACCTTCTTGTGTATCTCACACACCGCTGGGCGCAAGCCAAGGTGAGGCACTAGCGGTCAGCCTCGATATAACGAAGGCCTTCAATCGGGTCTGGCACAGAGGTCTTCTTGCGAAGTTGACGTCTTATTTACTGCCCGAGGGACTTTGCGAAGGGATCGCCAGCTTTTTGTCCGTTTGTGACGGCAGGTGCTCGGACCGCATGGACATAAACACTGGTGATCCACAAGGCTCCGTGCTGTCTCCGACCCTGTTCCTCCTGCATATCAATGACATGCTGTCTGATGACTCCATTCATTGCTATATGGACGATAGTACCGGGGACGCATTTTACACGGGCCGGGCTAACATCTGTCAGTCTGCAGTGGAAGAAAGTCGCGAACAACTTGTGTCTGAAATCGAGACTACTCTCACAAGAGTGTCCGATTGGGGTGGACTAAACCTGGTTCAATTCAACCCCACTAAGACATAAGTATGTGCATTCACCGCTAAGAAAACCTCATTTATGGTAGCGCCACCGTTCCTGGACACACTACTTAAAATCTTCAAAAGTATCGGGTTCCTGGGTGGCGACATCTCCAGCGAGGTGCAGTACCGCAGTCACCTGGAAGACAAGGTCACGTTGGCATCTAAGAAACTTAGAGTGCTCAACAGGGCGAAGCAGTACTTCAATGCGGAGCAAAGACTTCTTCTTTATAAGTCGCAAGTCCGGCCCCAGATGGAGTACTGCTGTCACCTTGTAGCCGGAGCACCTACATACCAACTTGACCTGTTCGACTCGGTGCAAAGACTGGCGCTGAGGATCGTCGACAATCCCATACTTACAGGCAGTATAGAACCTCTTAACCTTAGGAGAGATTTTGCCTCCCTGTGCGTTTTCTACCGCCTTTACAATGGAGTGTGTTCAGAAGAATTGTATGATATGATGCCTACGGCCACATTCTATCATCGCACCGCTCGCCATAGACAAGAAATTCATCCTCACACGGTGCGACCGGAAACAGTGCGTACAGTTAGGTACGAAAGGCACTTTATTCGGCGCACCCTCAGGCTGTGGAATGATCTCCTTGCTGCGGTTTTCCGAAGCGACTACAATATGAAAAAAGGGTCAGCGCGAATGGACGCCCCTGGTGTTGCATACGTCCATAGGCCACGGTAACCGCTCCCCATCAGGTGGCCCGTGAGCTTGTCTGCTACCTGAGTGGTATAAAATATATATAAATAAATAAATATTCTACGACATTCCACACAGCGTTTTCTAAATCCAAAGTAAGTATAGTTTAACTAGCTTGTGTTATGGGTTCCAGAATGCGGATAAACGTACTTATATACTTTTTTTTTTGTAAATACATACATATTATACATAGAAACACCCAGACCAATGCAAATAGACATATTCATGCATACAAATATTTGCACTGAGTGGGAATCGAACCCGCGCCCCCTGTGTAGCAGTCGAATACACTACCGCTACGCCACAGAGGCTGTCAAATATATAATTAGAACAAGCGGCGATAGCCCAGTGGCGTACGTAACGGACTGCTGAGACGAGGTCTCGAGTTCGATCCCCAGTCGCTCTGGGCACACACCTCTGACTTTTCGTACTTATGTGTGCATTAATAAGTGATAATTATCGCTCGCTTAATAATGTGTCGATAGATGGCAATAGCCTCGCCTCCTATTACATTGGGACCTTAACATAACTGGCGAATCGTGGGTGAGTAATACACCTCTGCCTACCCCTTCGGGGATACAGGCATTAAATTATGTTATGTTAGCATTAGCTGTTGCCCGCGGCTACGCTCGCGTGGTATTCTGATCCCGTTCCCGCAACCCATGGGAACTTATTCCAAGGATAAAAGTAGCCTATGTGTTATTCAAGACTATAATCTATCCCTGTACCAATTTACAGCCAGATCCGTTCAACCGTTTCAGCGTGATTGAATTTCAAATATCAAAACATCTGCAAGGTACCAGTAACCGAAATTAATAGTATTCCCGCTAACCCGCGAATAACAGCTTCGTAAATTACTTGTGTTAGGAGTGAGTTCACGTCGGCAGTGTGAAAATATAGGATAAAAGTGATTTTAACTAATAAGTCAGTCTAAACATACAAAATGTAACGTTGATCTTGAGCTTGTCGCTCCACGGGTGTGAACTGTGTGCCATTAGGATGCTGGAACCAACAATACGCAAGTGACATCTCGGCGCGACACATCAACGTAAGATCGCTATTTTTTTGCACTAATATTGTTCTAGTTTCGTCATCCATCATTTCGGATGCTCGTGTATACCCTGAATCCAAAAAATAAAGCTTTATTAAAAATATTCATTTTCATTCAAATTATTTTACACACTATATTATTTATTGAGCTGAGCGAAGCGAAGCTCTTATACACGGGATAGCCACTTCTTTGTCGTTGTACTTCTTTTCTCCTGCTTGACCGATCTTGACCAAATTTACCACGATGATAGTGTGGACACTGAGGAGTGTTTTGAAAAGAGATGGTTCTTGTCTGATGTACCATTGAGAAATAATCACCGCAAAACAGTTTCACAAGCGCGCGGCCTTAGCTAAGCGCGCGACCGTAGTAAGATGTCTTATTTACAAGTAAGAGTTGCTCGCTCAGCTCAATTTATTTCAGTGGCACCCTGTACTGAATTCCTAGTTAATAAGGAATCATAACCACACAAAAATAACATAACAGCATAGGTTAGGTACTTAGAGGAGCTATGGTACAGCATGTTCGCTCTTTTTTGTAGGACAATGGGTAGATAATGAAGGGTCTATATAAATAGAAGTACAATATAAAATAGACTGACAATAGTATTAGAATATAGTGTAGTAACATACTCACGGGATTGTTCTCTGGGCGCTACTCGAATAAGTGCCTGCATAGGAGCACTTGGTTTGATGTGGGTACCACTCCATTCCTGCAAGCCTACAGTACACCTCCAGGTACCGTAGTCAGCTCCACTTGGACTCTCTATAGTCATCCCACACTGCCGTGTAGCGAAACCATCACCATAATAACTGCAAGCAAATCATAATTCTGTACAAAAAATTACCTTTAGGTTATTTTTATTTTTCGATAATTAAGTACAAAGTAAGCACAGCTTAACTAGTTTGTAATATGGGTTCTACTGTTTTAGAATACTGATTAATATACTTAGATTGATATTTACTTTTGTAAATACATATTATACATAAGTAACACCCAGACCAATGCAAATAAACATATTCATGCATACTAATATTTGCACTAAGCCGGAATCTAACCCGCTTCCTCTGACGTAGCAGTCGAACGCTCTACAGTCACGCCACAGAGGTCGTCATAATAAATTGCTCGTCTGTTGTTCTCGGTTGCATCTGAGGCTTTAACTTCGGTTTTCGGGGTCTGCTTACTCCATCGGTTCCTTTTGATCCTTCTATTCTTTTGATCGTCTGACCTCCAATCCCCTTGAGGACAGCCAGTGCCTTGCAGGTGAGGTTGGCTTGGCCCCAAAAATCTTTATAGGTCCCAATACACGCTAAGTTTTAGTGCAAACGATATAACGCCAATATTCCATTGTGATATTATGTACATAATTTCTTATTCATATTTAACGTACTGAAATATAACTACTAGCTAATCTACCCTAATAATATAACGATCATTAGTCCAACAAAAAAATACAAAAATCCAAAAAAACTATTTTGTTAGAGAGTTACGAATATTGGGGACGTGTCCAGGTAGCTTAGATAGTCTAGAAAGGAACTGGTAGCGGGTTCAATGCAAATATATTTCAAGCTGATTTAATTACTTTTGTAAGTCTGCTTAAAAATAATAAGCACAACGTTTAAATGCGTTGGTAAAATTGAGCCATTTTTTCGACTACTACTTAAGACTGTTTTGTATATAGTAAGCGGTCGGCCTACATTTTTTTACCAACCTGTGACGGCCATCGCTCAATCCATCTATGATGTTGAAACCGGCGATCTCAGTATTCCTTTGGAATCGACAAAAGGTTATGTTTTTTGCAGTATGCACAATGTTGCAATATAAATGTAGTTTATCAGCCTCTTCTTTATAACCAGAAACCAATTGCTCAGCTAGAACAAAACAGTGTTGTAAGTTGTGTTTTGTGTTACAAGTACCTACTTAATATAGGATAGGAAAAGGACGTGATATTAACTATATTATAAGGGACCTGAAAGATGATTTAAAAATCCTAAAATCTGATTGCAGCGCCACCTACTTGACTTAGGAGTGAATTGACGTTACGATCGCTAATCTGACGCCTTTGTATTCTTGAAATCTTTTAAACCTTAACAACTACTTGCCCTGAACCCCACAGAGTTGCAGAATACCTATCAAAAAGGGACGAAAATGCGAGCCATTTTGATTGAAGTTAATTAAAGAATTAAATAAATAAATATTCTAAGACATTCTACACAATTTTCTACACAGCGCTGTCTAGACCCAAAGTAAGCATAGTTTAACTAGCTTGTTATATGGGTTCCAGAATACTGATAAACATACTTATATACTTTTTTTGTAAATACATATATATTATACATAGAAACACCCAGACCAATGTATGCATGAATATGTCTATTTACATATTGGTGATTGGTCAGTTTTCTTATAACTACGATGCATTGATATTCTAATATTAGGTTCATTGTCATCATCATCATCATCTCAGCGTTGTGTCCCGATCGCATCCGAGGCCTACACATCGGAGCCCGGGGTCCGCTTTCCTACTTTTCCTTCTCCACTTCGCACGATCTTGGGCATCCATGGTAAGTTTTGTGATACATGTCAATTAATTTTAGTGACTTTCGTACGATATCTCTTATAAACATTACCAATCTTATCTTGATGAACAAATGTATTAAATCCGCTTTGCAACTATGTATTGCTGAGCTCTATCCTTACTACTTATCAGTCATTTATTACTTAAGCTGTTGTCCGCGGCTCCGTCCGCGTAGAATTCTGATCCCGTTCCCGCAACCCTTGGGAACCTATTCCCGGGATAAAAGTAGCCTGTGTGTTATTCCGGACTATAATCTATCCCTGTGCCAAATTTCAGCCAGATCTGTTCAGCCATTTTTGCGTGAAAGAGCAACAAAGATACATACATTCCCTATACACAAACTTTCGCTTTTATAATATAAGTAGGATTAGTCCCGTAATCTAATAATATTTACCTACGTAACGCTATGAAGAATTTACAATTTATCTACCTTCCTATAAACATTTCTACTGGTGGTAGAAATTTGATGACACAAATTTGTCACAAAATTCGGCCGGGTAGGTACCACCGTGCACGATTGCGAAAAACCCTCCATAGTAGTTCGGTTTGATTGCGTTCAGGGGTCAGCAAGTGCATGGCCGGGCAGGGGGATTGTGGTCGCAGCACTAGTGGGACCCGTGGGTGTCACGCGGTGCTGCGACGACAATCCTCTTCTGATGAGGCCGTCAAGCTGAGTGCCACCATTGTTAACATGGTACGTTTATGTAATGGTGACCCTCTTTCCTGAGACTTTACCTTCAGCTTACCATCAGGCGAGGTGAAGTCAAATTGACGTGTCCTAAGTATAAAAAAAAAATATAAAAAAAAAACATGTTTTAAATGTTACGGTTACATTTTCCGAAACTATTATGCAAACTATTTTGGTATCAAATATTTGGTTAATAGTCCATTGAAATGTTACATGAGCTTTTCATTTTTTATAGGATGCAATTTGTTTTTGGGACATGTGTATTAGAAGCTAAACCCCAAATATGTGGAGATGCCACCCTTGTCCCCCGGCCGCCAGCTTGGAAAAAGGGGTGCAAACACCTTTTTGCGATATCTCGGAAACTATGCGCCCTACAAAAAATTCGTGAAGACATAATTTGTAGCAAATCGATTTGCCTACAAATATGTTGAAAAACTTTTAGCCCTAAATTTAAAATTAAAGAAGTTATAAGCTCAAAAGTGAGAAAATATCTAAAAAAAAAAAAAAAATTATGGAGAAACATCCTGAATTAGATGGTGGTACCGCGCTATTCGTGAGTGAGAAAGTCGATCCATCTGTGCTCACTCCTGTTGGCGAACGTTTTTTCGTAGCTTTATACAGCTGTAATAAAGACGAGTCACTAGACGGCATGCGATACAAACGATTTGCCAAGACAGTGACTAAAAATTCATTTAATTTATCATCGCTGCCTACAGCACAAGATGCAGCTCGTTTTCACAGTCTCCGAGTATATCACCAGGTCCAGTCGTGGCTCCGAAGATATCAAAATCCTGAAGATTGGGGCTGGAGCAAGCTTCCATGCCTCCAGCACACCCCGATCTCATGAAATTAATTTTCTGCAAATGCAAAGGAAATTGTAGAAGCATGTGTGGCTGCAGCAAAGCAGGCCTCAAATGCTCTACAGTATGCCTCCATTGTTCTGACGATACATGCAGCAACATCATCGCAATATGAAAGTTAATGGAAGAAAATTAATTCGAAGATGAACTTCCAACTATGACTACAATTTTAACTACTCATTCCTCAAACCTTCACATTCAACGTTGAATTACATTCTGATCCACAGCCTGGACCATCGAAGTAAAGGAGATTAGAATAGCTAGCTAATAACTGATTGAAAATATGATTATGTCGAGGATTACCTCATCGGTAAGATGTCTGTGGAGTAGGCTTACTGGGGATACCACGTAAAAAAACGCGCCTATAGACTCTACCTCATAGGTGGCGGGGAAAAGAGTTAGCGATGAATAAGTAAAGTTGTAGGTAGGAATTAAAAAAAAAAAAAAAAATGTTTTTACAACGAAAAAAAAAGATCATAAAACTAAGTAAACATTTCGTTTTGACCGGATTCTCATGATCATTGACGTTCCCGGTCAATTTTGGAGCGCTTTAACAGCTTTTTAAATGACTAAAGTTTAAAAAAATATAGAGAAATATTTTCCTCAAAAGACTATCTACAATATTGGTCTAAGTTAATTTTTTTGTAAAATGTATAATTTTTTATAGAAATTTTCTCACATTTTTGCTTACTTACTTTACTTTACTTTACTTTCTCCGGCGCTACAACCCTTTGTGGGTCTTGGCCTCTTCAACAATGGCTTTCCATTCCCAACGGTCCTTGGCCTTCCTTCTCCAGTTGGTGAACTTTTTCATGGCCTTGAGGTCTTCCTCGATACAGTCACCCCACCTCTTCTTTGGCCTCCCTCTTGGCCTTTTCTTCTGCGGCTTCCACTCCGTCATGACTTTTGGCGCTCTCTTAGCTTCCATTCTCTCAATATGTCCAGCCCATCTCAGTCACTGTGACTTAACGTATCGAACTATGTTCTCCCGGTTGATGAGTGCATCCAACTCATGGTTCATCCTGATACGATAAGACTCGCCCTCTTTGATAGGACCAAACACTTTTCTCAGCACCTTCCTTTCGAACATTGCCAGTTTTTGCATCTCCTTGACTGTCAGCGACCATGTCTCGCACCCGTAGGTCACAACAGGTCGGATTATAGTTTTGTAGATGTTCAGTTTGGCGTTCCGGCTAAGGTGCTTAGATCGGAGAAGTTTGTTGAGGGAATAGAAGCATCTATTACCGGCCATTATCCTGGCGCACACTTCGTCTTCCATTTTATTTTCGCTGGTTAATGTAGAGCCTAGGTACTTGAAGCTGTTGACCATTTCGATTTTCTCAGCGCCCACGGCTACCTCTTGAAGTGGACACGGCTGGCGCGAGCTAAAGAGATATTTCGTTTTGCTTGCGTTCACCATCAGTCCAAATTTGGCCGCTTCTTGCTGTAATTTAACCGTGTTTCGGATCATGCTGCTTTGTGTACGGCTTGTTACCACTATGTCATCAGCGTAGGCTGCCAGCTGATTGGTGTTGAAATCGATGAGGCCATTAATTCCCACGTTCCGGATCGCTGCCTCCAGTGTAAGGTTGAACACTATAGTGGATAGAGCGTCACCCTGTCTCACTCCGGAATGCACTTCAAAACGATCCGAGTACTCATTTTGAACCGCAACCACTGATTTCGAGCCCGACGTTGCTGCTTCCACCAGACGCACCAGTTTGCTGGGGACCCCGAGCATCCTCATCGCCTCGAAAATCTTCTTTCTATTCACACTGTCAAAGGCTTGTTTGAAGTCTATGAACATATGGTGCAGATTGATGTCATACTCCCAAGCCTTTTCCAAAGTCTGGCGCATGAAGTGAATTTGATCAGTAGTTGATCGGTTAGGTCTGAAACCACACTGGTATTCCCCAAGTATCTCTTCTGCATACTTCCTCAGTTTTCGGTACACTGCCCCCGAGAATACTTTGTACGCAGTGGACAGTAGAGAGATTCTGCGGTAGTTATCGCACACTGTTTTATCTCCCTTCTTGTGTATGGGCATGACAATACCAAGACACCACTCCTGTGGAATCTTCTCGATCCTCCAAATTTGCGCTACTAGGCTGTGTATCCGACTAGTTAGCTCTGGTCCCGCGCTCTTAAGCATTTCTGCTGCTATTGTATCCAGTCCCGTGGCTTTGTTGTTGTGAAGGAACTTCACACACATTTCGATTTCTATAAGTGATGGAGGTGCAATTTCCTCTTCCACATCATAGAAGCTACCAGTGTCAGACACGTCGCTGTCGATGTTCAGTAGGGTGTTGAAGTGCTCCCTCCATCTCTCCAGTATCGCTGCCTTATCTGTCAGTGCGTTTCCGTCCTTGTCGCGACAGATGTTTACTCTGGGCTGATACCCTGTCCGCATCACTTTTTTGCTTATACTTCTTTAATTATAAATTTAGGGCAAGTTTTATGAACATACTTGTAGGACGAATGATTTCCAAGATATCGCGAAAAAGGTGGTTGCACCCCTTTTTCCAAGATGGTGGCCGGGGGACAAGCGCCGGGGGTTAAGCTTCTATTGACCCCCTCCCCCGCCCCCCACATGTCTTAAAAATAAAATTGCGTCCTCTAAAAAATGCAATGTTAGGTCCTTAAATTGTAACATTTCAATGGACTAAAAGTGTAAAATGCCATTGTAAGTAAAATTGTCAATTTTTATGATGCTTACTCGGGTTAAAATATTTCTTTCTAAACTATGAAATCATCTCTATACACCACTGAGTGAGTTCAAGCTTTTGTTCAAAAGTAAAAATCAATTTATTATTAAAATTAAACAAAAAAGGTTTGGCCAATAGGTATCTTAGTAGTAAGTATAATAATAATATTATAATGATTCATTTTCCGCAAACCTGAGGGTAGACAGAGAGCATTTTGGTAGTTCAACCCTTCCCCCATCACTTCGAAATTCAAAATACTCGTAATATCCAACTGAACTAAACCGAAACCTGTGTATGTCTGTGAGGATGTAATAATAAGTTTAATATTTGTGTTTTTAATCTCAAGAAGTCGTTTAAACAGAGAGCATATCTAGTTTATATGGTTTGGAGGAACAAGCAGAAACGGAAGGAAAATGTAGCCTGCCTTATAACATATAATAACAATAGCTAATTGGATAGTTTTAAAACACTTACTTTCCACAGCAATATTTCTGTCTACTTGCAACTCCGCCACTCTACCAGGTACTCCAAGCACAACATTCCACTTTCCCTGAACAGCTCTCGTAGTACGATCTAGTGTCACAAGGCAATGACCAGATACCAATGAACTTTCAGAAAACGGCTGAGTGACCAGGCAATAGGTATTATCAAGCGTTGTGAGGTTTACTTCAGCATGTGTTTCACCGTCTTGTAAAGCAATTCGATCTGATGGTGTATGTGATGATGTATCCTCTAAAACGAAGAGTAAGGTAACTAGCGGTTCCAGTCAGTTACGAATGTGACTGACTTAAACCTATGTGATGTGTGTCTGAACCAAAATTCTGGTTTACTGCGACTACCAGTTTCGTATGATCAGCAGAGAAGTCTTTGAAAATAATTATGCTGATGATATAGTGCTGTTGAGCCCTTCGATCAGCTCCTTGAGAAGGTTACAATAGGTTTTTTGTTAAAAACTTTTTAACAAAAAATTAATACGCCGATGAAACTGAAAAGCAAAAAATAATAAACCTTTTTTATTTAACCGTAATGCCTTACTTACCTTAAACCTTAAGACGTTATACTTACCTATATCTAAGTATATATTTTTGTAAATAGTTGAGTTTTTAAATTACCTTAACAACTAAGTTCTTAAACTAGTGTAAGTATAGCTAAGTAATTTTGAGTCGGCGCCAAACAAGCTATGTAATTGATTAATTACTTAAAGCGTAATGTGCGGCGGCGGCTCGGCGCGACACGCCCCTTCACCTGTAAATGCCGAACGTTCACGAAGTTAATGTCAGCGAGACAACAACCCGAACGGGAACACACGTCGTTGCGAGTGATCGTGCGGAGATTGTATTTTTTTGGAATGTTAATGTTTATCGCTGGAGATTTCATGTTTGTTAATTAGATTTGATTATTTCGTAAATTTAAGGTAATTTAGTGAACTTTGTACATTGATTGTTTGGCGCCGACTCAAAATTACTTAGCTATACTTACATTAGTTTAAGAACTTAGTTATTAAGGTTAGTTAAAACTCAACTATTTACAAAAATATATACTTAGATATACTTTCATTACTTTAAGAAGTTAATTATTAAGGTTAAATAAAAAAGTCTTATTATTTTTTAATTTTCCGTTTTTTCGGCGGTTTAATATTTTCTTAAAAAGATTTTATTGCATATTTTTTTGTGGCTATAATCCTCTAATTACTACATGCTTAATTTTTTATTACTTTTAAAATCTCTACCTGCCTTACTTAGCTATTCATTTTTATATAATACTTCTTTAACCATTATTTGTTGTATAATATAAATACTTAAAAAAACAGGCTTTACTTACCAACATGGGTAGGCCTACAAAAAATGCGGCTCATCAATCATCCCCTGTTTTCCTACCTTTAGGGTTGGGTATTTATTTTCAAATTTATATGGGACCAACTTCGGGGTATACTCATTCCAATAGAATAAGAATTATCAAAATCGGACTACTCTGTAAAAAGTTATGCGTGGTCATACAGAAAAAAATTACGCGTCGACTTGAGCTCCTCCTCCGTTTTTTCTTCGGTTAAAAAGTGAATTTAAGGTATTCAAGGCGGGTACTTAATGCTATGATGTAGTGCCAGACATTTGTTTGACCCACTCAAAGAAATGTACTGCACTATGTAATGTACTCAGCTGAATAGGGTGAATAAATTCAAATATTTGGGCTGGGTCACGGAGAACTTGAAAAATAATCTGGACATTGAAAGGAAACGCAGGTCTTTGACAGTTCGCTGTAAATTGTTGGCTCGCAGGTTTGCACGGTGTACTGTTCAAGTAAAGGAGACGCTATTTAAAGCATACTGACAGTCTTTCTACATCTGCAGCCTGTGGGTCAACTATAAAGAGAGGGCATATGGCGACCTGCATATCCAATACAATAACGCGTTCAGGGTGATGATGGGCTTGCCACGATTCAGCAGCGCGTCCGGCATGTTTGCCCAAGCTAATTGGTGCTAACAGTTTTGCTGCAATCATGCGCAAGAGACGTACCTCTATGCTGGAGCAATTGCGGTCAAGTACCAACAGCATCCTGTGCACATGGGTACACCGGTGGGACTCTCCAATACTAGAGCGTTGGGAGCGATTGCACGCAATCAAATAATACGCGTTCTAGTACCTACTAGGGCGACTTACGGAACTGTTGGATCAAGTTTTGTTTTAATTTATGTAATTTTCTTTTGTTTTTGTTTTAATCTTATTTATTTTTATACTAACAACAGTGGATAAGCTCTTTTGTGTAACTAACAAGAAGTATAGCGAAATCTAAAATAAATTATATTATTATTATAGTTGTCAAGATATCAGCTTAACCGCACACAGTAGAAAGCAATGTTGTACACAAATTTTGATTTGGCATGTCGCGTCTTCGGGAAGAAGAGTGAGAGTTTCAGTTTTGTAGGTAGAGCGTTATATACGTACCCGCTACACTCAATTCCGACCACCCGGTGATGGACTCAGCTCCTCTGGTTACGACTAGACGCCACCTACCACTATCTGAAGCACCCACATTCTTAATCCTAATTCCACAGCCATTGCTCCAATATTCATACCTGATAGAAAAAACATATTTTAACAGGAACCTAAGGTTATAAAATGGACATATCGATACTTAAAATTGAACGATTATTGCTTCTAGACACCAATTACAAATCAGAGTAGACTATAATTTCGTATCCTTTTCTAAAACAGTGGTTCTTCTTCAAATATTTAAATTGCTATACCTAGTAAATAAGAAAACCGCGGTAGCCTAGTGGTATGGGTAAAGGACTGCTAAGACGAGGTCTCGGGTTCGATCCCAGGTATTACCATCGCACACACCAATGACTTTTCGATGCTTTTCGAAGTTATGTGTGTATTTATCGCAGGTTCATAAGTGCCCGGTTAATGGCAATAGGCTCGCCACCTATTACATTGGGACCTAAAACATAAACCGGCGAAACGTGGGTGCTAGCACCTCTGCCTACCCCTTCGGGGATATAGACGTGAGTTTATGTTATGTTAAATAAGAAAATAACGCTCTAAAAGGACTTTATTTTGTTATAATGTGTGAAATGGCAATGGGCTGGCAACATCTGCCGAAGGACCGATGGCCGATGTAGCAAATGAGTCCTAGAGTGGAGACCACGAATCGGTAAACGGAAGGTAGGACGTCCCACAGCAAGATGGACGGACGACCTGAAAAAGGTATTTGGGATAGACTGGATGCGCAAGGTGGAGGATCGGGTGCTATAGCGTACAATGGGGGAGGCCTATAACTAGCAGTGTACTGCAATAGGCTAATTTATTGATTGATTGATTGTGTGACAAAACTATTCTGCAGACGATCCATGATATTTTATCCCTGGAATAGGTTCTCATTGGAAGCGGAAAACTTAGAAGCACGCTTTGAATACTGGAAGATAGATGTGTTATTCGCACATTTCCTCCAGTAGAAGGTGTAGGGCGACAGAATAATCAGTTAAAGAAAAGGAAGGCCTCCAGCACTCTTACCCGAAACGGTAAAAAATACAATATAGATAATACTAAGTACCTATTTAAAATCAAAATTAATTGTGAGGATGGCACTTCCCCGATCGATTCAGCCTATCAATTTCTGAATCATTAAATACGTTTAGCGGAAATAGGTGGGAAAGTACAGTCAACGGCAAAAGTGGATTGACACTAAAATATTTACAAACGTTTTTTAGATCGGAATGCATGCACATAATAATTAATATATAAGTAGTTTTATAATTTCCAGAGGACAAAGTTAATAAATTGCAATTTATTAACTTTGTTTGTTTGTGGCTTGCTAAGCCACTTTTGTTGTTGACTGTACATACCTATTCCCTTTTAGAAAATATGGACCGACCCTCCCGAATATAACCCACTGCTAGTCCTACCAATCTAAATTTGTAATGGAGTTTACGACATAATGAAAAACTTTTAAGGTATATTTCGCCAAGCAAGTCTCTTACGGCCGTTAAAAAGATACTTAAGACAATAACGTGAGCTCAAAGTAAGTCCTTTACTTGGTCTTAATTAACTTATATTACGTGTATTAGCCGACTTACATGTCCTGTTAAACAAGTACGGGTGGAGCCGTAACGCTGTTCAAACTAGTATTAACTACCTACTTACTTAGGTTTGATAAAGGCATGAAATTAAAAAGATTATATAGATCACTCATCTTTCGACCCTTTGTCCAACTCAGTTGGTATCGGCTTTCAGTCAAAACGTGAAACGGCTGCCATCTGACCTCCACCAACTGGCGATAGAGCAGTAGTCGGGCTTTTTAGGGCTTTAACTACCCGTAACGACTGCCATAGATGTTCGTATGACAACCGAAACCGACAGCGACAGCTTAACGTTTTAAGCATATAAGGTTATTTTTAGGGTTTGAGCATGTTAAGAATGGTCACCCATCCGAAGACAGACCTGGCTGGTATTGCTTGACTTGGCAATGTGCAATCAACTCGGTTACCACTTCGCCACGAGCCCCTCCCGGTATCCTCTCATCGCTAATGAGATAAGAATAATACCTACCCATTATAATGAATAATCCGTTAGTAGAAAGTTAAATGGGATTTCTGTGGCTTTAGGTACTACATGAGTTATTCTCAGGAACTCCGGAGCTGAAAAAGAAGTTCCTTCTACTCATTTCAGTTTATCATCCCTTTCGATTGCGATTCGATTAAGGTTATTTCTGCCCGCTTTAGTGAGGGAAATCTGTTAAAGTCACTTCACTTAAAGTCACTTTACTTAAAGGTAAACGTTTGATCAACCTGGAGTTATTATTAATTACCTTTCACTGGGTGGGTTGCGCGCATCAAATTGGAGTCCCGCAGGCGTGATCACTTTGCAATCCCGTGTATTCTCTAGTGTAGTAGACAGCCGCATCAACGCCTCGTGACCTTTTACGACGTTAATGTGCGACGGCCATCCTACGCCTTGTTGCATCTTCAAAAGATTATCGACACGCACCTCGTACATCGCCACCTGAGCCTGACCGCCACGAGAACTGATAAAAACTGAAAAAGAAATTGTGTTGTGATTGTACATCTGCCTAGAACAAAAAGTGTACCTTTTTTTCGTGCGGAAATTCCCTCGGATATACCCCCGCCGGCCAGCGGGAGAGGTTATGTCGGGCTTGAACTGACTAAAACCGCACGCCGTCTCGGGTCTTGCCGCAATCGTGCTGCCGAGCGAGAGGACTCCCACCCCGTTGGCTGCCACGAGATCACACCTCGGCCCTCCCATGTCGAGCAGTCTACCAGCGTGTTCAGCCCCGAGTCCTCGCTCGCGTCGCAGTGATGGCACTCAGACGTTGGCTCCTTCCTAATCCGATGCAGGTGGTCCCCGAAGCTCCCCTTACCAGAGATCACCTGCGTCAGGCGGTACGAGAGGCATCCGTGTCGCCTCTCTAGCAATCCTCCTTGATGGGCCTTACCGCCGCTATTGCAGCGTGCCCTGCGCTTGGTCGCCCAAGGCGTTCCTTCCACTCCACCACGATGGCCTGGCGGAGTGTACGACCTCGACTTCTTGAGGCTCAGAGTCCCGTCCCTTCTCTCGCGCCTCCTTTCGCCACTGGTACAGTTGCGAAAGGGCTCTCGCCTCCAGTTCCCGTGGTGGAGTTCCGGCAAGGAGACTCGCCGCCTCGAAGGAGATTGTGCGGTACCCCCGGATGACCCTGTTGATCATCACCCGCTGAGGAGCGCGCAGCATCCGCACACTTCTGGCCTTAGAGCCATGGGCCGCACGATGCCCGCGTAGAGTCTCCTGCAGGAGTTGGACAGCAGCCGTGCCAGAGCGATAGCTTTGCCCTTCAATTTGGGGGCCAGACTTCGGATATGTTGTCCGGAGTCCCATCGGCCGTAGAGCACGAGCCCCAAATATTTCATTTGGGGCTTGATGCCGATGCGATTGCCTGCCACGATGAGACTGGATCCCTCAGGTGGCTTGCTCCGAGGCCCATGAAAGAACAGGGCCTCGGTTTTATGCAGAGCCACATCGAGACCCAGCCGCCGGATCCGCTCCATGTCTTGGGCAACCGCGGTCGTGGCCATCAGGGTAGTGCCATAGGTAACCTGTATTTAAACTGCGCACTACTGTATAAACATATGTATTAAATTATGTGTTATGTAGACGGTACATTATGTGTGTGTGGGGTGGACTGCTCCCCATAACACACATAATATGTATACCTATGTGTATTATTCGTGGTCATCATTAGGCTACGTTTTCACCAGAGATGTGCGAGGATGTGTAGCTAGCGATGTTGTTGTTAAGAACCGATAAAATTGCTTCATTTACTTAACTTCGATTAGCAAGGCTTTAGTGGAAAGGCTCAACGGAGCAAGGTTTAGGTACATGCAAAACACGGGAGAAATGTGTGTTACGGTTGTTTTGCGAAAGATGTGTTGCAAGGTATATGTTACAAGGGCACGCGCACTTCGCTCTCACCATACCTCACCCCGCTCTCATCAGAAACTAGCCCGCTCATACGCGTACGGTTTCACAACGTAGCTATGAGTCCTCGCACTACTAAGTAGCCCAGCTCATCTCCGGTGGAAACACCCACACCGTTCCAGAGCCTCGCTACACATTTTCGCATCGACTAACTACCTCGCCCGCCTGCTTAGCTCACAGGTTTCGCTCTCCTATTCCTTCTTTCATTGTGGATTAATTTATCTTGGTTTTTACGGGAGTTACTACTGTCTGACCCCCAATCCCGATAGGAAAGCCTCGTGCTTCAATCAGCAGATGGCTAGCGGACCCGCGGCTAGGGGGTCGGTTATCGATTTTTTGGTCATATCTCCGGTTCTTCTAAACCCATTTCAATCAAACATACGGCAGATTTTAAGTCTGACCAAGACCTTTCTCATAGAAAAACTGCATCAAAATCCCATGAATAGTTTTTGGGTACATCGCGAACAAACAGAACAAACAGATAAACAATAAAAAAGACAAAATTCCAAAAAAATATTTTCGTGTTCAGAATAGTTTATTTAACATAACCCAAATACTTTTTTAAATACCTCCAATTTACAAATACAGCTCATTTAAACATTTATAATAGTATAGAAGGTAGAGAGAAGATAGGTAGAAATATTTTTATACCATTTACTAAATTAATAGGTGAACAAACACACGCACTAGAGATATCAGTCAAACTATAGAAGATGCATGGTGCTTTTTAGTGTGTTGTAACTTGTTAAGTGAATAAACAAAACTAAATAAAGACATGGCATAAAGGTCCTGTAACTAAGCCAAAAATCTTTTTAAAAAATTCGTCTATTCCATGGCCGTTAAATAAATTTAAAAAAAAGTTGGATCTCGGAAGCCAAAGCAATACCTACACAAGTTTTTAGGGATTTTCTTTAGAAAAGCCCTAAATTATTGCTAAGGAGTTGTCGTCGACGTCGTCGTCGTTGCCAATTTTCTGTCACGGTTTTGGGTATGAAGGAGATGAGCTATCGAGTTGCTGTTTTCGGTAATAGATTCGTGCTGGGGTGAACCATTGCAAGATAAATAAAAAATCGCAAAAAAAAAACGCTAAATCGAAAATCCCTTGTATTCGGCTGAGCTCGTCTCAGGAATTCAACTAGTTTTATCTTAATAAGATACAGAATATAGTTTGTTTTTGCGAGTACTATTAAATTTGTTTACCATAGTAGTATTAAAACAAAGGATGAAATTTGTACCTACCTACTAAAACAGCTAGAGTAACAAAATGTAAAGTGCACATTTTTTATGAAATTACTAATGAGTACGTACACAGCCTTCGGAAGTAGTTCAAGTTCTGCCAAACTATTTTTTAAACAAATTATTATATCTTATTATAAGTGTAATCTTAGATTACATAAAATAACTAATCTTAGATTAAATTGTTTAAATACTGATTTATTACCAATTTGTAGAAAGTGATCACTAGGATTTTCTGATTATGCAGTTGTGAATCTTCAATTACGATACCGACATTAGATATTGTTATCGACTACGAATTAATCATGTTATGAAGTTACAACCGTCTCGTGACAGATGACGCTTATATGCGTCAAAATATTCTCCAACCAAGTCGATGACGTATATGTGCGTCATAACCGAGCTATTATTATTGCCACAGTGCGATAAGGCCGCCAATTGTATATACCATAATGTAATATTTGTATTTCTTTTTATCTTATTCTTGGGGAACAATAAAGATATACTACTACTACTATCTAAAGACACGTTGGATTCATTTGATAACAAAATATGCAATGTCCCAGCCTAATTGAACATGATAAAGTCAATTTACATTTATGTACAAAGAGTTGTACTGGTTCTTTGTACTAGTTCTATGTACGAGTGCTTTTAAAATATTTATTGGCTTGCGCCAGTAGCTTGCCTCTTGGTTTTCCGGATTTGTAAATTGCAACCTTGCTACGTTAAATGGACTAACTGTAAGGACATATGATATGGACCTACATGAATTGTTAAAACCTGTGACCAGATCGGCTTTAAATCTCTGGAGTCTCTTGGGCAAATGAAATCGAAGAGAACTCTAAAACAACTCATTTTATTGACTGATGAGATTTGATACATTAGTCTTCAGTGCCCTCTCCTACCAGAGATGATGATGTGCAGAGATCGTGGTATATGATACCAGATAAACCAGAAGTGACACTATTACGTTTCTATCTGCAGAGGGTAAAGAGGAAAAGAATGTGAAATGGCAAGGATGGGAGGAAAGTGTACCCTCCCGTTTCTCATCTCCTATACCCCCCTTTCTAAATTCTTTTTCCCTACTCCTGCTACTCCTATTACTACTCCGAAACCAACTCATTCACTCAATCCTTTTCACATTTCCTGCCCTAGATAACTACCTATATCTTCCACTCATTCACTCCTCTCTTACGGCTATCCCAATTCCTATTCCACCTACTTGTTGTCATGTATGATTCATTCAAATAACTCTCCAACCTACTTAAACTCACTGAATAATTGTACTTATTTCTAATAAACTTGGCCTGTGATCAATCTAGTGGTTAAAAGGAACCCTTATCATGATACCTAGTATCCCTAGTTCTATAAAGGTGAAGAATGCTGACTCCTATCTTAAACCTACGATAACCTAATTCCAATTATATGTAATCGCAAATCCTAATTAATTTACCCTACCACATTGAACTTTAAACCTATTTTATTCGAAACATTATCATATAAATTCATCAATAACCTTTCCTTACAACCTACCTTTCAACCTAACCAATACGTACCTATTTCATTTTTATGTAATTACACAGCTTCTAATGACACTATATTAAACCATGAAATAACCAAATAAGTCTTCCTAAACCCTCTAGTCGTAAGCAGTTCAAAAACTTACACTTTTTTTTTTTTTTTTTTTCGTGCGGAAATCCCTTCGGATATCCCCCCGCGTGCCAGCGGGGGCGGTTATGTCGGGCTTGAACCGACTAAAACCGCACGCCGTCTCGGGTCTACAGACGCCGGGGTGTAAGGTTGCCCATAGAGCATATCCCTCGCACCCCGACTGACCCTGGGCCATCTCCGGTTTCGAGATGGCCCCCTCGGGTTTGGGAACCACGGTGTCCCCGTCTTGCCCCGGTTTGGGGGAGGAGCGCTAGTCGCCCCACCGTCCCGGCCTGCTTCTGCTGGGGTGACAGGTGGCCTCACCCGCCACCCCCAGGCCTGCGCTCATGGAGGACGGAGGTCGTTAAGCGACCTCCGGCGCCTGAGTTGCCTGCGACGCGCGGCGAGCAAGTTGCGGGCTCGGCGGACCGGGAGAGTTCTAAGTCTCTCCCGGGCGCGCTCCGCTACCTCCTTCGCGAGCATTACATGCTCGCAGAAGGAGGCGGCGGCGGCCCACGCGCTCGCGCTCCGCACCATTGCCGCAATCATGCTGCCGAGCGAGAGGACTCCCACCCCGATGGCTGCCACGAGGTCACGCCTCGGCGCCTCCCACGCCGGGCAGTCCGCCAGCGTGTGCAGCCCTGAGTCCTCGCTCGCGTCGCAGTGATGACACTCAGGCGTTGGCTCCTTCCTGATCCGATGCAGGTGGTCCCCGAAGCACCCCTTCCCTGAGATCACCTGCGTCAGTCGGTTGGAGAGGCTTCCGTGTCGCCTCTCCAGCCAATCCTCCATGATGGGCCTTACCGCCGCTATTGCGGCGTGCCCTGCGCTTGGTTGCCCAAGTCGTTCCTTCCACTCCACCACGATGGCCTGGCGGAGCTGGGACTGCACGGCCTCGATTTGTCGAGGAGTTCAAAAACTTACACTATGTGCGCGAACATAAGTACTTCCTTAAATAATCAACAAAAGTCTCATTTAAGTAGGTATCCCAAAATTAGAACCTATTCCTTCCGTATTTACTAACAATCCTCCAAATTTCATTATACGTACACCATTCCTCCCGGATTTACCTAATGTTCTTAGTAGCTTTGACGGGAGCGGATGGAAACAATCTATACTAATTCATTCGGTCTAACCTAACATACAACAAACGAAGTCCTTCCTCCGTATTCTCCGTGGTATCCCCTTGTAGCTTTTATGAGAGCGGATGAAAACAACCTATACTAGAAAATATCTATTAGGAGCAGAAGCATTCCGGTCATTTACCTCGTTTATCTAGATACCTATAACTACGTAGATATCTGCCGTTCACCGCTTCAATCATTCACTACTTCTTTCGTAACAATTTTATTAGAATAATATCAATTGGATTAGAACCTACTAATTCTTCCTTTCACAACGCTTACTTCGTACTACAACTAGTACTTCGAACGACAAAAATATACATAGATTATATTTAGATGTTTTTAATAACTTCATTTGGACTACTACTTTATTGATTAGAACTTACTAATTCTTATTCCTATAATGCCTACTCCCTTAAACTAGTACTTTGAACGACAAGAATATATAGGTTATATTTAGTTGTTTTTAATAACTTCATTTAGACTACTACTTCATTGACGCTCACTTTCCCACACAAAGGTACCTGCTTATTCTGAGGTTTCCTCCCCAAGGTGTTTGCTCACTATTACTTTCCTTTACAAAAGTACCCAGTTATATTGGATTTTCCCCCCGAGGTGGTGACCCCTAAACAATAGTACCTAGTTATATTGGATTTCCCCCCCCCCGAGGTGGTGGCCCCATATCACGCCAGCCACAGTAGGACCCTTCCACTTGTATTGTATATAGGTATATCATGGTCCTTTGTCCAAGATTTACATAGTAATATGTTATATGTAAGTTGCATAAAGCTCGATAGATGGCGTTGTAGCACAAATTTAAATCGCGCTATGGTTTTGTTACAACAGCCACTATATATACCGAGTCTAAATTTATGTATGACGATGAGAAAAGCACTAGCGGGTCATTTGTACTAATAATTAGCAAGTGAATTAAATTAACAGTGGTTTAATATCATCAATCTAGTGTTTTATTGAATCACTCACAGGCGCCTTTTCCATTCCGATCGGAACCCTATCTATGGTCCTATTCGAGCCGGAATGTTGAGATTTTTTAGGCGTATTTTTTGGTAGTTACCTAGGGGAATAGATACTACCCAACTCCTTGCCTACGCGATACGAACAAAGCACTTCGTATAGTGCACGGGAAGCGCCGCCAGGTGGCGCTAGTGATATTGTTCCTAAGAAGTTGTGTCAACTGAAGAGACAACCTAGGTCGTGCAGAGGAGGAGTAATCGTCGTTGCCGAGTCGGAATTCAAAGCAGCCTGTGACCACCACCAGAGGGCGCTGTATGTTAAGTGAACAGCAGTTGCAGCGTATAATACGGTTTGTGATACTGAGTGCTAGAAAAAACGTGAGTACATTTTGAACCTTATTTCTTAGAAGTTTTAAACGTGAAAAATTAGTTTGCAAGATTACATCAAAGATTAACTTCAAAAATTATAGTGAAGATTTAGTGCAGTTTGAACTTTATTGTTAAGAATAAGTAAACTTAGTGTATTATAAGTGGTGTTGGGACTTGTATTAGTTTTAAGCAAAAGTCTGTTGACACGAGGAATCCATGCCGGATTTTAGAGCGATAGAGGTTAAAAGTTGAAACACTTAGAAAATTTATGTAATATTTGGACTTAACCTATTACAGTTCTAAACACTTAGAACATTTTGCAAGTGTTTAGACTTTACTAATTAACTTTGTAATACTTTGGAGTTTATTCAACAGTTGATAAAATATTAAACTTTTTACAACTGAATTTTAAAACTTCCTAAAATTATTCAATTTAACTAATACAAAATGGAGGCTGTTGAAGGTTATTTAAGATTACAAGATGATATTATGGAAAAGATGAATAAAGCCAAATCTAATCATAAAAAAAGTCCCAAACAGCGAATTACTATTTCATATTTACAAACTAAGTTAGAAACGTTAAATGAACAATTTGAAACATTTAATTCTAATCATAATCACATTGTAAAAAGTGTAACTAAGGCAGATCTGCAAGGTTCTGATTATTATAAGAAAAATAAGTATGATGTTGCCGAAGAACTTTATATAGATTTTAAATGTTTGTTAAAGGATTCGTTAACGGAAATTCAAAGTACTTCAACTAGTTCAAATGTAAATGATAGTCCTAGTTGCCAAGAAGCAAAGACAGTAAGTAAAGTAAAGTTACCAGAAATAAAAATTCCTTCGTTTTCTGGGAATTATGCTGACTGGAGTACTTTTAAAGATTTGTTCATAGGTTTAGTTCATGAAAACACTAATATAGATAACGCACAAAAATTCTATTATTTGAAAGGGCACGTAACCGGGGAAGCAGAACAATTAGTCAGAAAAATAAAAGTGACATCTGATAATTATAAAATTGCATGGGAAAAGTTGAATGGCACTTATAACAACAAAAGGTTTTTGGTAAATAATATATTAAAACGCCTATTAAATCAAAAGTCTTTATTAAATGAATCTGCAATTGAAATTAAATTATTGTTAAACACAACCACAAAATGTTTAGATTCGATTAAAAACCTAGGTGTAAACATTGCGTCATGGGATATTCTGATTATTTACATAATTAGTCAGAGATTAGATAAAGAAACCCGGAAGGCGTGGGAGTTAAAGGTGTCGGCAGAGAGTAATGAAGAGCTTCCCACTTTTACTGCATTTGCAGAATATCTTAGAAGTCGCTTCCGAGGGCTTGAAAGTTTAGAAAGTACACCTGAGGGGCGTAAAAAGGACAGAATTCCCAAGGCAACGCAATCTTTTCACATAGTTAAAAATAAACCCATTACCACTTGTGCATTTTGTTCTGCTGAACATAAAATATATAATTGTAAGAAATTCAGTAAACTGACGGTCAATAATCGCCGTAATTTCATTCAGGAAAACAATTTATGTTTTGTCTGTCTAAAAAGTAACCATTCTGCCAAAGAGTGTAAAAATACCATAAGGTGCAAGGTATGTAGACGCCGCCACCACTCTTTATTACATCCAGAAGAAGTTACCGGGTCAACTAGTGAGGAGAGTAGCGCTCCCCACGCGGAAGCTGTTTCAGCTAATATAGTAAAAGAATCCGTCTCACCGGCGATGGAATCCAGTGAGACTATGGTCACACATCTTTCGACCGGGAATAGTCGCAAAATAGTTTTGCTTACTACTGCTTTGGTAAAAGCAAAGTCGAAAGATGGGACATATAGGATGGTCAGAGCTCTGCTTGATCAGGGGTCGCAAGGATCCTTTATTACCGAATCCATGGTTCAGTATTTAGGTTTAAATAAAGTTGCGACCAATAACACTATTCTAGGTGTTGGGGGTGACACATGTGTCACATCAAGATACACAGTCACAATAAATGTGAGGTCAAGGAAAAATCCGAGCCATCAACTTACCGTTACTGCCTACGTACTCAAATCGGTAACAACTCTTCTCCCAGTTACTAAAGTAGCTAAGGTAGAATGGGTTGACTTGACCGAAGATGACTTAGCTGACCCAGAGTACTACAGGCCTAACAAAATTGATATTTTGTTGGGTGCTGAGGTGTACAGTCAGATCATCCACGCAGGCATTAAACGCAATGTTAACGGAACCCTGTTAGCACAAGAAACAGATTTGGGGTGGATTTTATCGGGTGTGTCGGCTATAGATCCTTCGCCCGCGGTTTCTTCACACAATATAACGGTCATGCATTCTTGTCTACAAACAGACGACTTGTTACGGAGGTTCTGGGAGCTTGAAAAGGAACCATCTGAATCAAAAAGTCTGCTCACAGAGGATGAAATTAAGTGTGAAGAATTATTTTCTACAACTACAGTACGCAACGATCACGGTCGATATGTTGTTCGGTTGCCGCTTCGTGATAGAGGCATGCTTGATCGGTTTGGTGAGTCTAAGTGTATAGCTGAAAAAAGATTCAAGGGGTTAGAAATAAAATTAAATAAAAATCATAAATTAAAACTAGACTATGGGAAAGTTATTAATGAATATTTAACGTTGAATCATATGGTAGAGGTAAATAACAATGAAAGTGATTCCATCCAAAACTCAGCTATATAAGTATATAGCTGAGTTTTGGACGGAATCACTTCAACACAAGTACCTCATCACGCCGTAGTAAGGGAGGATAAAGCAACAACCAAGGTGCGAGTAGTGTTCGATGCGTCCCGTAAGGGAAAAAATGGCTTATCATTAAATGATATGTTATTGGTTGGGCCAAAGTTGCAGGCGGATCTCCGTCACATAATAATGCGTTGGAGAATGAATAATATATGTCTGGTTGCTGACATTGAAAAAATGTATCGGCAGGTGTTAGTTGACCGGAGAGATTCGATACTCCAGCGCATACTGTGGAGAAATAACTCAAACGAAGAATTAAAAGAATATGAACTTACCACTGTTACTTTTGGGACAGCTTCGGCTCCCTATTTGGCAGTATGGTCGCTTCATCAGGTAGCTAACGATGAATGTCAGAATGATCCATTGGTAGCGGCAAGCATTCTGAATTATTTTTATATGGATGATTACATGTCTGGAGCTGAAAATACAAATCTAGCCTATGAACTTTATCAGAAAATTAATACAACCCTTTTAAAGGGGGGATTTAAGTTAAATAAATGGAATAGTAATAGTTACGAGCTATTAGATAAAATAAATAAAGATATAAAGGTTAAGGACGAGGAACTAAAATTAAATGGAGATAATATAACTAAAATTCTCGGACTTACCTGGGATGCTCGTAGCGACGTTTTCAAATATTTTGTAGAGCTGCCTCTCCCCGCTGCACCTGTAACTAAAAGAAAAATTATATCCGATATTTCTAGACTTTTCGACCCATTGGGCTGGCTAGCACCTAGCATAATTATAGCAAAAGTCTTGATACAAAAACTGTGGTTAGCCGGTGTAAGCTGGGATGAAGAAGTGCCAAGCAATTTGTGCAAAGAATGGATGAACTATCGTAAGAACTTACCTTTGCTAGTAAATGTTAAAATCCCAAGATGGTACAATACGAACTCCAAAAACAGTATACAACTGCATGGGTTCTCTGACGCTTCGAAAATAGCCTATGCCGCTGTGGTCTATGTTAGGGTTGTAGATATGCAGGGTAACATACATGTGGCATTAGTTACCTCAAAAACGAAGGTATCGCCCATAAAGCAGGTATCAATACCCAGATTGGAGTTGTGTGGAGCCGTACTGTTAGCCAAATTAATGTTAGAAGTAGCCAAGGTTCTGCAGATAGAAACAGATAATTTACGTGCTTGGACTGACTCCGAAGTGGTACTATCTTGGCTTAACAGCCACCCCAGTCGTTGGAAGACCTTTGTCGCCAATCGCGTAGCGGACATATTAAACACTCTGGATACCCAATTTTGGTCACACGTTCCATCAAAGCAAAATCCAGCCGATTGCGCCTCACGAGGGGTAGCTCCAGGAGAATTGTGTGAAACGTCCATATGGTTTAATGGGCCGGAGTTCTTACGCGCACCGGTGATTAATTATAACAAACCAAATCATTTGGAAACTCAATTGGAAGCTGTAAAAGTTCACACTGGCATCCTCGACAATTCGTTTTGGAACCGATTTTCATCGCTTAAAAAATTGTTGCGCATAATAGCATATTGTAGAAGGTTTTTAAAATATAAAAGGTCTCAAGTCATTAAAAATAGTAACAAGGAATGCACTTTATCAACGATAGAACTTACTGACGCGATGAAGATCTGTATTAAGAGGTGTCAAGAAGAACATTTTACAGATGAGATCAATGAATTGGAAACGTCCGGGTCTAAATTAAACAATAGGGGTAGGTTTAAACCATTAAATTTATTTTTAGACTCTGAGAGAGTAGTACGTGTAGGGGGGCGCCTGGAAATGGCACAGTTGAAGTATGACCGCAAGCACCCAATTCTAATTCCGAAAGATTCTTTTTTAACTAAATTATTAATAACAGATGCACATTTCAAAACTATGCACGGGGGACCTCAAGCTATGATCACATACTTGAAGTCCAGATACTGGGTTGTGGGAATTAAATCTCTTGTTAAGGAATATTATAGAAAATGCGTCGTATGCATCAGATATTCCCACAAAACCAGAAATCAATTAATGGGCCAGCTTCCCTCTCCACGTGTGACGCCTAATAAGGTTTTTTTCAACAGTGGAGTGGATTATGCTGGTCCAATTAATATTAGGATGTCACCCGGTCGCGGAAATAAGGCATATAAAGGCTATATAGCTTTATTCATTTGTATGTCGACGCGAGCCATTCATTTGGAGGCGGTCAGTGACATGACGTCAAAGGGCTTTTTGGCTGCGTTTAAAAGATTCGTGGCCCGACGTGGTCACTGCGCTCGCCTCTATAGCGATAATGGCACCAATTTTGTTGGAGCTGCCCGAGAACTAGCCGAGCTGTTCGACGAAGAAAGGTCAAGCTTTATACCTGAATTATCCAAGTGTCTTGCTAATAATGGCACGCAGTGGACGTTTATTACACCTCACGCACCTAATCAAGGAGGTTTATGGGAATCAGGTATAAAGTCTACGAAACATCACCTTAACGGGTGGTCGGGAACGCAACGTTGACTTTTGAGGAGCTGTCAACGGTTTAAGCTCAAATTGAGGCTTGTCTCAACTCGAGGCCTCTCTCTTATTGTGAGGATCAGCGAGAGCTAGAAGTATTGACTCCAGGCCACTTTTTGGTTGGGGAACCATTAGTTATAGTGCCTGATACAAACTATGAAGAGTCGAACATATCCACTCTTCGACGTTGGCAAGTCACACAAAAAATGACACAAGAGTTCTGGCGACGTTGGTCGCAGGATTATCTGAATCAGTTCCTGCAACGGCGAAAATGGACTTACCTGACTCCGGAACCTGCTCTCGGTGATGTCGTCTTAATTAAGGAGGACGATTTACCTCCAGGCAGATGGTTACTTGGACAGGTAGAATGTAAACATCCCGGGCCTGACGGTATCACACGCGTGGTTACTCTTAGAACCAAGACTTCCACTATAAAGAGACCTGTCTCTAAAATATGTGTTCTACCAGTAGCACATTAGCTGAAGTGTTTGTTGGTTTTTATAGTGTTTTCAGGTTACTAAATTTCTTATATTTTAGCCATAAATTAAATGGTGTAAACTGGCTAAGTAGTATTTATATTGTATTGTAGTAATAATACATGTTAGTAATTAAGGCAAGATATTTCATTTTCATTATATTTATTGCGTACGATTGTGTTGTACGCAAAATAGTTGTGGTCATTAACCTTTCACCAAGGGCTATAATTAAGGACATTTTGCAGCTTGTCCTTGGCGGGCGGTATGTCCAAGATTTACATAGTAATATGTTATATGTAAGTTGCATCAAGCTCGATAGATGGCGTTGTAGCACAAATTTAAATCGCGCTATGGTTTTGTTACAACAGCCACTATATATACCGAGTCTAAATTTATGTATGACGATGAGAAAAGCACTAGCGGGTCATTTGTACTAATAATTAGCAAGTGAATTAAATTAACAGTGGTTTAATATCATCAATCTAGTGTTTTATTGAATCACTCACAGGCGCCTTTTCCATTCCGATCGGAACCCTATCTACCTTCCTATGTCTAAATAGGCATTAGAAGATTTTCATACATCTTCCCCCTATTATACCGAGACATCCGGTAAATATAATTCCCCATACTCTATTCAGAGTAAACATGAACCTGGCAGAAGAACATACAAATCTTGCCGCCATAATACTTGGATAATATTCCGTAGTAGCTTATAGCGCCACGCTTAAACCGCTTTAAACATTGTTCACGAATAACATGTATATTGGTGTGATACTTCACTTGTTTTTGAAATGTAAAACGATAAATTGAGTCAGTACTCAGCTTGGATATTAACACAAACTGTTTTATTATGAAACTAACAAAGGAGTATTCTCTTATTTGCTAGCTATTATAGCAAACTACAGCGCCCCTCGCTCAAGCCGCTTTAAATACTATTCACGAATAACATGGATTTTGGTGTGATACTTCACTTGTTTTTAGAATGTTAAACGATAAATTGAATCTGTACACAGCTCGGACATTAACATATATTGTGTAATCTTATAAAAGGTGCTAGTAACCAATTCACTTCAGAATAATGTGGTTTCAAAGGTTTATTGTAAAGTATAATACATTATACTTTACAATAAACCTTTGAAACCACATTATTCTGAAGTGAATTGGTTACTAGCACCTTTTATAAGATTACACAATATATGTTAATGTCCGAGCTGTGTACAGATTCAGTGATCTGAGAGTGTACTCTCAGATCACATAAACGAATTGGTATAACTGACCCATGATATAGGGTTTTAGTATACAGGAATTACGCTCCCAGGGTTCTAGATTCGAGCAGTATCCACTTGGATAAGGTTCCCAACTACCGTGAGACGGCTCTTTGAACCCTGATTCGAACACATGCAAAGAGAGATAATCACTGAATTCAAATATAAAAATCACTCTTGGTCAATCAGTTATTAGCAGATATCGTAGGCGTTATTACCCAAGTTTTTGTGTAATTAATATTTAGTCTTGGGTGTGGTTACTTTTGATTATTTATAACCCGGCTTTGTACACAATCAACACTTCTTAAAAGAATCACTAAAATTTCACTGTAGGTCTCACTTCCAAAATTTTTAGACACTGTATCACCACTCTTACGTGAACTACAGCAGCAGTAGCCCACCTATATACTGTAGCGTCCGGGGTTTGGACGCCACAATACCTCGTGTTGATAATAAGATAAACACAGAGGAAGAAATTTATATGAGCATTTATTATTTTAACAAAGCTTCCTATATCGAGTTTAGGGAGGTTTTTACGCGTATATTTTTATATTATTGCGAACTAGGGAATCGCGAACTCCGCTCAAGGACTGAGCCTAAATTTATTACACTTATATCTTCTCTTCGGCCGGCGGACCCGGGCGGCGCATCTAGTCGCCCGCTGTCAGCCGCACAGCCGAATGCAGCTCCACGCAGCAATTGTTTTTTCTTCCCTACGCTCTATTTTTCAAATAAGTAATTATTTTTAAACTCTGACACATGATGGCCAGGTAACCGCATCGTGGTGTGAAATGAGGTACAGACACCACATCAGCTACGCCCTTAATGGTCATTCATGTGACAGCCTGATCCCTAGGCATTCTAAATCTGGGACACAAAAAAAAAAAATTATGCGAATTGTCCCTTACAATGGGAATAACGAAGCAATCTTTGTAATAATTAGTAAACGATAGTAGAATCTCAAATTATAGCAATTAAACTGTAATAAATACTGAAAAACACGAACAAAGAAAAATTGCTTCATTCTTGGCCAGGCAAAAAACCCAGGTTAAAAGAAGCCTGGCCACAATCAGCCTCATCAAAGAAAAGTTTGGTGTCATTTGACGACACATTTTAATGTTTGCCCTGAAGGAACTTAGTACCACAGTACTTTTAAGACTTACCTAACTAAAATCGAAAGATGACATAAAATTATTTATGTCGCCTACACATTACTAAATTATTTTTAAAACAACATTAAAGAGAAAGAACTTACTCTATAAAGAAAAGTCTGATCGAAAACTAACTTTCAATCATCGTCGGCGCTTATGTCCAGAACGATTTGACTCTCTTACAAAGTTTAGATCACAACTCTCAATATTGTACAAAAAAATAATTGCCTAACTCCTACGCTAGAACATCACGAACATAACAAACAAAACAAATCTATTTATCTTCCGCAGCGCAGCAATATGGAATAAACAGAGAACACATATTAATAATAAAATATTACACATAACACGTTATTCACTACGTGAATTATAATTCTACTAAGACTTATAGTCCTTATTGGCCCTATTGACCCGCAGGCAACTGTCAATGCTCTTGAAACATTCTGGAACAAGCCACCATCATAGCCATCTTCTCGTTGAGCACATAATATCACATAAAAGCACATAAAAGCAAAATAAACAACGATACTGATAAATGCGTCGCTCCAATTGTCGCACGACGTCTTTCTTCAAACGGTACGGGATCGATCCATCCACTGCCAACCACAGAATGTTGGCGTTTCCGACTTCTGCGGAAACTAGCGCTTCACCAGCTGTAGCAACCACTAGCTCCTGTGGAAACCAGCACCTCTACCAGTTGTATGGGAACCGGCGTTCCTCCACCAATTGTAGCTGTAGCAACCACCAGCTGTATGGAAACCGGCGCTCCTCCACCAGTTGTAGCTGTAGCAACCACCAGCTGTATGGAAACCGGCGCTCCTCCACCAGTTGTAGCGTCCGGGGTTTGGACGCCACAATACCTCGTGTTGATAATAAGATAAACACAGAGGAAGAAATTTATATGAGCATTTATTATTTTAACAAAGCTTCCTATATCGAGTTTAGGGAGGTTTTTACGCGTATATTTTTATATTATTGCGAACTAGGGAATCGCGAACTCCGCTCAAGGACTGAGCCTAAATTTATTACACTTATATCTTCTCTTCGGCCGGCGGACCCGGGCGGCGCATCTAGTCGCCCGCTGTCAGCCGCACAGCCGAATGCAGCTCCACGCAGCAATTGTTTTTTCTTCCCTACGCTCTATTTTTCAAATAAGTAATTATTTTTAAACTCTGACACATGATGGCCAGGTAACCGCATCGTGGTGTGAAATGAGGTACAGACACCACAATACCATCGAATAGTTCATATGGCTCTTTTGAACCGACTAAATCCGCACGATAAATCGATATAGAACATGATATTGTTAATAGTAATTTACCTACATACCATCGAACAGTCCCTATGGCTCCTTTTTGAACCGACTAAAACCGCACGATAAATCGATATAGAATATGATATTAATAATGGTAGTTTACCTACATACCATCGAATAGTTCATATGGCTCTTTTGAACCGACTAAAACCGCACGATAAATCGATATAGAATATGATATTAATAATGGTAGTTTACCTACATACCATCGAATAGTTCATATGGCTCTTTTGAACCGACTAAAACCGCACAATCAATCGATATAGAATATGATATTAATAATGGTAGTTTACCTACATACCATCGAATAGTTCATATGGCTCTTTTGAACCGACTAAAACCGCACAATCAATCGATATAGAATATGATATTAATAAATTTTACTAAGCAGACTTTGAAATAGACTAGGTTTCCTACATTCGTTGCGATGCCTAAGATTTTCACTAAACAAATGAGTGTACCTACCTATCTACCTACAGAATCTAATCCCTGTATTTACCTTTCAAAACCCATTGTATTTTACTTAATTGTGTGGTGAGTTGTGTTTTCCTTCTAGCTAACTTTGGGGGCAAGTTCGTGAAACTTGACTTTGTGTAATCCCTACCACGGTGTGATTGCCTCAGTTCACGAGCCGAAGCTCAGGGATGTGAACTGAAACCCTGACGAGATTATAGTTAGTGTATATATAAATAAATACATAAGACTGAACTGTGAGCTCCGTAAGTTCTGATCCTGGCCCGAATTGGACGGCTCCACTTCGACGGTGCCTACCTATCACAGAACGAACAGTCACCCACATCCAGGAAGCTTATCCGATCCTGTTTCCAGGGAAAATCAGATTGCCGCTCGCTTCAAAAGTTATCGGCTACTAGCGAAATATAGAGGAATATGGAGTCGTTATCACCGTTAGGTATCCCTCCATAACCAAAGCACATCGCCTTGGGTTTCCTACGGGAATACTAGCTAAGTACGCCGCAGCCCTAATTCCTACTTCTAACATAATAAAAATGATAAAACGACAGCATTTGCTTTACGTGTGCACCGCCAGGCTCAACGGTACAAGACTGATATCAATTCACAAGTGTATGCGTGTATTAATTCCAGCCCAATGTAAGGTGTCTTCATTCACGTAAAGGTCCTAACCTATGTCGATCGCGTCCCAAAATGTAATTTACCTTTTACTAATTATTATTCAAATATACTACTCCCAACAATCCCATTTTAAACAACCAAACACGAACCAAATTCAATTTCACAAAATGGCGATCCCTCCAATTCAAATAACTATATGTTAACCACTATTTCCGCGAATTATTACTTCCCAAATCAAAACATCCCCTTATAACAAGAAAACGCGCGAACCCCAACACATATATCACGACTAAGTCTCACTAAATGCTCTAAAAAAAACAGTCTCACCAGAAATATACGACGTCTCCACTACCCCTGACGAGTTCCCCAACAAAAGTGAAAGAGTTATTGGCGCCTTTCGTATTTATCCCCCCGCCAACCGCGCTCCACCCGTGTCTCTCTCCAATCAAAAACCTCCCCGTAATGCCAACCGCACAATTCAAACCCCCCCAAATAACACAATTTCCTATCTTTTGCAACGCCCATGTATACTTTTAAGCATTGAAACCTCTGCACTAAAACTTTCAACAATGAATTTCAACAACCACATGAGGCTAAATATAGCCTAATGTTGGAACGGATACAGAACAAGTTTGCCCGATATCTGTATCTAAGGTTGTATGGTGTGTACCCCTTTTATCCCCTAAATTATCCCACCTTGTTTGTATTGGGAATGGTGGGATACAACGAGTTAAAAGTTAGGAGGGAACTCGCGCTGGTTACATATATTTTCGGGATACTGAGGGGTAAGTCACATAACCCAGCGATACTGGGTGCGTTGTCCCTGTGCGTGCCGGACCGGTACGTGTGGCGCCGGCGCCGGCCGCCACTGCTAGCGATACCGCGCGCGCGCACTAACCTGCGCGCCGAGGCGCCGTTCACTCGCGCTCTTCGCGCCCTCAACAAAATTGGGGAAATTGTTGATGTGTTTACGGTTTGTCTGAGTGAGTTCACGAAGGCATCATTATATATTATTAGTTATATTAAGTACTAGCTATCGCATTGGGGTAACCTGTAATGGTAGTTTTTAAGTAAGGTGAATAAATAAATAAAAAAAAATAAAAAAACAATTACGCATGACATTCCCAAGTAATTCCTCGTATATCTTATTAAAACTTTTGTCCGCCAAAGCCTAATTAGTTCCTAAATCACCCACCCGGAGGCGTTGCAGTCTCCCTTCTTTTCAAAGTACAAAATCTACCTTCCGGCATTTCCGCGTTTCAAATATTACTATCTCATCATTAGAATGTATTACTTACATACATTCCATATAACTATTTGTGATATTATTTAAGTGATTGCTTTTACTTAGATTTTATTGATTAATCTTCGTATTGAATTTTCTCTAAATAAACAATACCTAAACAGTCGTCTTAAACCAAATAATTGCCATGCGGCATTATACAGATAATCAAATTTTTACTATAATCGATTCATTTATAAATATTATTTTTCCCACAACGATTAATATATATATATATATTTATAAATACATTTTCATATACATTTACGTATATTCACAACTATAATTTACCATTTTATACACTATTTTTAATTAGTTTCTTGTAATTACTTTTTTATTTTCTTTTTTTTCTCGACTGATAATTTTTTCATATAGTTTACTGCCACCTATGTCAAAACTGCTCAACTAATTCAATCCTTTTTCCGTTCAATCGAATTAAGACTTTCGCATCTTCGGCCACTAGATGACTCTCTAATATAAATCGTACCGTTATATAATTTATTTATCTTTTTCATTGCTCCGGTAGCTCGTTACAATTCGACCCCTTGAATCTCAACGCAGGTACAATACTAACCCTATTGTCCGTAGTGATGATTCACCCTTACTAAAAGAATGCTAAATAAATAAATTCTTCGAATATGCTAGCTATCTACGTCACACTTTATTGGTCAATACTCCAGTTACAATTCAACAACTGCACATTATCTGTAGTGTGTTATTTTCAACCAACATCCAAAACAAATGGCTAGTCAATCCCGGAGTCAAGCTTTCCGGCTAAGTCCCCACACAAAACCATGTCCGAAATCAAACCCTGACAAATTTCAGCGGGAAAAGTCTGATTGTGAGACAGAGTCCAATGCTATCATTAAGAAATAATGTTTTGATTCGGAACCAATCTTACGTTCATCCCTCAATCCATTACCCCCTTCCCCATAAAAATAAGTCAAACTCCAATGGCTGACAGGCATAATCAGTACGAACGACTTCACCCCACCTGATCCAAATTGACCAGACATTCGCCCAAATATTGGAGTGTGTATAGTGTGATTCGTCGTATCCTGGTTGTTTAGTAGTGCATTCTTGGAGGCCCTTAAATGGTGTGCTCAGACAATTGATTCATTCGGAATCAAATTTTGTCTTAACCCTAACTCCTAGGACTACCTCCATAAACCCATTTTGTGGTGCATGCAAATAATTGAATTGCAATCTGTCCTCACAATATCACTCCCCCCCCTTTTACTTTCTACATAATGCTAGTTGGGATGGCCCTCCATTCTGATTTTAAATTCATTCACTTTGTCATTTCATACTAATCTAGCTTTCTTTCCTCTATTATTTTTTTTTATTTTAATCATTCTAACAGAACCAACTTTCACGGTTCATCATTCTACCAACCAAACAGCATTATAACATTTCCCCGAGGTGACCAAGATCTTAATAATTCTGAACGTTCATTCCCTATTCCCTGCCTACTATATATTCTAAAGAGAGGCCTTAGAATATCTCCCTCATTTATTTATATGGAAAGTAAATAAACATATTTTTTATTTATTTAGGTAAAGCTACCCTGTTCCCTAGGAAAGAGCAGGCACTGACAGAAAAGGTTTAATTATTTTTTTAATTAATTATTCGTATTCTAATATTTAGAATTCGCGTCAAACATAGTAACACAGCACAACAGTGGTGCCATCTCCCAGCCCTTCAGGTACTAGAAACGCTCCTTTGATTTTTTTTATTTTTTTATTACTCCATCTACTCATACAGTTGTGAACTACTAAGGAGTAGTTCACAACTGTATGAGTTCACAACTACGTGTATAATACTTCATTGAATAGTTACGTTTCGTTACAATTGCGACCCCCCAATTTCTATTTTTTTATGACCGTAGCCAATATTCTACTAATTATAATACTGAACAATAAAAGACAACCTAATTTAAAACTCACACTCTCTGAACTACATGTCGAAGTGAAGATACTTTTTTACCCACAGATGTTTTTTGTTGTATATTATTCCGTTCCGAGTCCAGTCACCCCACACATTAAAATGTTTGTGTAGTTTAACCATATCAAGGTAAATCACTTCTCAATCTCGATACCAAGTTTGTTAGTAATCCCACAACACAAAACTATCTCTTCAAACCAGGACATGACAATTTAAAGCAGGGAAAAACTTAGTTGTGAGGCAAGCTCCGTCCTAGTGACTCCGAGTAAAGATTTGTGGAGTGAACCAATCTTACGTTCGTCCACATCTAATTACCCAGTCCCTCATTAATAAAGTCATTCCTATATGGCCGTCAACCATAGAAAAGTGCGAGCGGTTTCACCCCACAAGGCTCGAAACTTCAAAATCATTTGCCCCGAAAATGGCGCATCTATAGTGTACGTCGTTATAACCTGGTGGTGTAGTTGAGGAAATATGAAGGTACATTAACGTCATGCTTAGACCTCGGATTCATCAATCTCGAGTCCGTTTATTAACCTAACTCTTAGCAACCCTTCATAAATCCGATTGTAATGCATGCAGAATGACTAGACTATAACTATTCCCCCCTTAGTGCTGGTTGGGAAGGCCCTTCACACTGAATTTAATTAAATACTCATTCAACATACAACCTTTCCTTAACGTGAATAATCCTATCGCTCTAACATTGGCCGTTCATACTACCGACCAATCAGCACTTGATACAAACGAATGGTTATTGCTTCGTAATTTTAGGAATGTCCCCAGTTTTCATAAGGAAAGGCGGACTTCAGTATATCCTCCTCTATTGCACACAACATGTGATAAATTGATAAATTTTAACAAGTCTTAAAGTCGAACTATAACGAACCTTACTACTTTTTTTTTTTTTGGTAATCTATTTAATAAATTTATTTAACTACTTTTTTATACATCTCTCTCCAACACAAATCTCTTACTTCTCATTATAAAACTCTCCCCCTTTTCCCCCTTTGAATACAAAACCTTATCCATTGATCTAATTTTGATAATGTATCCACCCAACCTCTATTGTTAGCACCATTGTAGGTCCCAAACAATCTTTCCAATTCCCTATTAACCCATTTTACAGTGTAAGGCCGAGGATTCCTAACCGAAGTATAGACTATTTTAATCCCTAAAGTTTTCATTCCTTCTTTCCAAACTCGACTAGTGAATTGTGTCCCATTGTCTGACATAGCTTTTGTCAATACCTAATCCGTATTTAATTTCCTCACTATTCCAACCCTAAAAGTTTTAACATTTATGTTAAGAAAGACACAACCAATCTATATAACACAAACGCGCTATCTCCACAGTGCCCTGCATAAACGACTAGATGATGACTAGACTCCTTGTTGCTAACAATAACACGTTCGATACCTTTTCACTCCAATCACGGTTTAAACCAATTATTACATATAATTAACATGGATTGTAAACACAAATCAATGACAACTCTAAAAACCGGGAAAAGAATACACTGTCAAGATAAACTTGTCAGAACGCGTAAACACTTTTTCCGTTGACAAACGCGCGCTTGTCACCGCTGTTCCGACGACGACGACAAATCGAATACCTATGCAATAATCTCTAACATTAGTGGCAACCGACACGAAACTTCAATAACCCTTCTCAACCTAGATCTTATGTTGTTATATTTCCTAATCTCAGCAATAATTAATCCTACCCTATCCAACACCTGAAATAAATAAATAGACTCACGACCTCCCAACCTTTTAAAGTAAAGAACATACCTAACTTTCTCTGTATGTACACAAATATATACTTGCACGAATACACATACATATCAGAGGTGAGTCGATCCGACCCATAATAGTTACAAAACTATAACCTAGCTTTACCTACATTGTCTACGATCCGCGGACCGACCGATGTGTCGCACTCAACAACTACCTATACTATACGAACCTTACCGAGCGCGACCGACGACACACGAATTTTTACGAATTGACAAGGTACTTGGCTAAGCTCGTGTCGACGCGTTATTTAATTTTTGCATGATTTTGTCCCTGTTGCACTTGCATTTTGGCGATGCGTAAGACCTTGACACCCATCTCAGGCCTCATTTACGAATTAATATTATTATTTACTTTCTCAAGGTTCGCTCAGTTTTGTTTACAGTGAATTTCATAGTTCGCGCTTGATTTGTAATTATTTTCCTATAGTTCCACAGTTTGTTTATATAAACCTATAGTAAATACCAATTTACATTTCATACAATTTTGCTCAGTCAGTGACATAGAGAAAATTAAAGTATTGTTTAAATAAATATAGATACATAGGTACATACATATACACATGCCCACGCATAGCTATACACATTCACGCACACAACTATACCCTTACAAGATGTTTATTATCAATTTCAAGATTCCGACCCCTATTTGTTAATAATCCTAAACTCCTAAGTAACTGTATTTTAGGCTTAACAATAACATCCAGTGCAACATTCTTACCTTTTACCTATATTTTACGGCAACAAATTGCGCAGTACCTGAATACCGCAACTTTATTAATAACTATTTTCAATTAAACATTCAAGAACTGATTATTTGACTAATCGATAATTTATTGATTAAATGTAAATCCTCCCCAATTTCCTAGCTACAACATGACTACAACCCTAGTATTAATAGGTATTATTTTTATTATTATTATTACTTTACATTTTGCTAAACTTTAATTATTTATTCTATATACTACTATGACTATGTTACCTAATTCACAGCAATGAACCAAACATGATTACGGCATACCAAATCCTGGTTAACGGCGCCACCAAATTGTACCCCCCCCCCTTTCTAATTCCTATACCCCCCTTAATAATTTCTTTTTCCCTACTCCTGCTACTCCTATTACTACTCCGAAACCAACTCATTCACTCAATCCTTTTCACATTTCCTGCCCTAGATAACTACCTATATCTTCCACTCATTCACTCCTCTCTTACGGCTATCCCAATACCTATTCCACCTACTTGTTGTCATGTATGATTCATTCAAATAACTCTCCAACCTACTTAAACTCACTGAATAATTGTACTTATTTCTAATAAACTTGGGCCTGTGATCAATCTAGTGGTTAAAAGGAACCCTTATCATGATACCTAGTATCCCTAGTTCTATAAAGGTGAAGAATGCTGACTCCTATCTTAAACCTACGATAACCTAATTCCAATTATATGTAATCGCAAATCCTAATTAATTTACCCTTCCACATTAAACTTTAAACCTATTTTATTCGAAACAATATCATATAAATTCATCAATAACCTTTCCTTACAACCTACCTTTCAACCTAACCAATACGTACCTATTTCATTTTTATCTAATTACACAGCTTCTAATGACACTATATTAAACCATGAAATAACCAAATAAGTCTTCCTAAACCCTCTAGTCGTAAGCAGTTCAAAAACTTACACTACGTGCGCGAACATAAGTACTTCCTTAAATAATCAACAAAAGTCTCATTTAAGTAGGTATCCCAAAATTCGAACCTATTCCTTCCGTATTTACTAACAATCCTCCAAATTCCATTATACCTACACCATTCCTCCCGGATTTACCTAATGTTCTTAGTAGCTTTGACGGGAGCGGATGGAAACAATCTATACTAATTCATTCGGTCTAACCTAACATACAACAAACGAAGTCCTTCCTCCGTATTCTCCGTGGTATCCCCTTGTAGCTTTTATGAGAGCGGATGAAAACAACCTATACTAGAAAATATCTATTAGGAGCAGAAGCATTCCGGTCATTTACCTCGTTTATCTAGATACCTATAACTACGTAGATATCTGCCGTTCTCCGCTTCAATCATTCACTACTTCTTTCGTAACAATTTTATTAGAATAATATCAATTGGATTAGAACCTACTAATTCTTCCTTTCACAACGCTTACTACTACAACTAGAACTTCGAACGACAAAAATATACATAGATTATATTTAGATGTTTTTAATAACTTCATTTGGACTACTACTTTATTGATTAGAACTTACTAATTCTTATTCCTATAATGCCTACTCCCTTAAACTAGTACTTTGAACGACAAGAATATATAGGTTATATTTAGTTGTTTTTAATAACTTCATTTAGACTACTACTTCATTGACGCTCACTTTCCCACACAAAGGTACCTGCTTATTCTGAGGTTTCCTCCCCAAGGTGTTTGCTCACTATTACTTTCCTTTACAAAAGTACCCAGTTATATTGGATTTTCCCCCCGAGGTGGTGACCCCTAAACAATAGTACCTAGTTATATTGGATTTCCCCCCCCGAGGTGGTGGCCCCATATCACGCCAGCCACAGTAGGACCCTTCCACTTGTATTGTATATAGGTATATCATGGTCCTTCCTATGTCTAAATAGGCATTAGAAGGTTTTCATACATCTTCCCCCTATTATACCGAGACATCCGGTAAATATAATTCCCCATACTCTATTCAGAGTAAACATGAACCTGGCAGAAGAACATACAAATCTTGCCGCCATAATACTTGGATAATATTCCGTAGTAGCTTATAGCGCCACGCTTAAACCGCTTTAAACATTGTTCACGAATAACATGTATATTGGTGTGATACTTCACTTGTTTTTGAAATGTAAAACGATAAATTGAGTCAGTACTCAGCTTGGATATTAACACAAACTGTTTTATTATGAAACTAACAAAGGAGTATTCTCTTCCTACTGCTAGCTATTATAGCAAACTACAGCGCCCCTCGCTCAAGCCGCTTTAAATACTATTCACGAATAACATGGATTTTGGTGTGATACTTCACTTGTTTTTAGAATGTTAAACGATAAATTGAATCTGTACACAGCTCGGACATTAACATATATTGTGTAATCTTATAAAAGGTGCTAGTAACCAATTCACTTCAGAATAATGTGGTTTCAAAGGTTTATTGTAAAGTATAATACACTCTCAGATCACATAAACGAATTGGTATAACTGACCCATGATATAGGGTTTTAGTATACAGGAATTACGCTCCCAGGGTTCTAGATTCGAGCAGTATCCACTTGGATAAGGTTCCCAACTACCGTGAGACGGCTCTTTGAACCCTGATTCGAACACATGCAAAGAGAGATAATCACTGAATTCAAATATAAAAATCACTCTTGGTCAATCAGTTATTAGCAGATATCGTAGGCGTTATTACCCAAGTTTTTGTGTAATTAATATTTAGTCTTGGGTGTGGTTACTTTTGATTATTTATAACCCGGCTTTGTACACAATCAACACTTCTTAAAAGAATCACTAAAATTTCACTGTAGGTCTCACTTCCACAATTTTTACACACTGTATCACCACTCTTACGTGCAGTAGCCCACCTATATACCATCGAATAGTTCATATGGCTCTTTTGAACCGACTAAATCCGCACGATAAATCGATATAGAACATGATATTGTTAATAGTAATTTACCTACATACCATCGAACAGTCCCTATGGCTCCTTTTTGAACCGACTAAAACCGCACGATAAATCGATATAGAATATGATATTAATAATGGTAGTTTACCTACATACCATCGAATAGTTCATATGGCTCTTTTGAACCGACTAAAACCGCACGATAAATCGATATAGAATATGATATTAATAATGGTAGTTTACCTACATACCATCGAATAGTTCATATGGCTCTTTTGAACCGACTAAAACCGCACAATCAATCGATATAGAATATGATATTAATAATGGTAGTTTACCTACATACCATCGAATAGTTCATATGGCTCTTTTGAACCGACTAAAACCGCACAATCAATCGATATAGAATATGATATTAATAAATTTTACTAAGCAGACTTTGAAATAGACTAGGTTTCCTACATTCGTTGCGATGCCTAAGATTTTCACTAAACAAATGAGTGTACCTACCTATCTACCTACAGAATCTAATCCCTGTATTTACCTTTCAAAACCCATTGTATTTTACTTAATTGTGTGGTGAGTTGTGTTTTCCTTCTAGCTAACTTTGGGGGCAAGTTCGTGAAACTTGACTTTGTGTAATCCCTACCACGGTGTGATTGCCTCAGTTCACGAGCCGAAGCTCAGGGATGTGAACTGAAACCCTGACGAGATTATAGTTAGTGTATATATAAATAAATACATAAGACTGAACTGTGAGCTCCGTAAGTTCTGATCCTGGCCCGAATTGGACGGCTCCACTTCGACGGTGCCTACCTATCACAGAACGAACAGTCACCCACATCCAGGAAGCTTATCCGATCCTGTTTCCAGGGAAAATCAGATTGCCGCTCGCTTCAAAAGTTATCGGCTACTAGCGAAATATAGAGGAATATGGAGTCGTTATCACCGTTAGGTATCCCTCCATAACCAAAGCACATCGCCTTGGGTTTCCTACGGGAATACTAGCTAAGTACGCCGCAGCCCTAATTCCTACTTCTAACATAATAAAAATGATAAAACGACAGCATTTGCTTTACGTGTGCACCGCCAGGCTCAACGGTACAAGACTGATATCAATTCACAAGTGTATGCGTGTATTAATTCCAGCCCAATGTAAGGTGTCTTCATTCACGTAAAGGTCCTAACCTATGTCGATCGCGTCCCAAAATGTAATTTACCTTTTACTAATTATTATTCAAATATACTACTCCCAACAATCCCATTTTAAACAACCAAACACGAACCAAATTCAATTTCACAAAATGGCGATCCCTCCAATTCAAATAACTATATGTTAACCACTATTTCCGCGAATTATTACTTCCCAAATCAAAACATCCCCTTATAACAAGAAAACGCGCGAACCCCAACACATATATCACGACTAAGTCCCACTAAATGCTCTAAAAAAACAGTCTCACCAGAAATATACGACGTCTCCACTACCCCTGACGAGTTGTTCCCCAACAAAAGTGAAAGAGTTATTGGCGCCTTTCGTATTTATCCCCCCGCCAACCGCGCTCCACCCGTGTCTCTCTCCAATCAAAAACCTCCCCGTAATGCCAACCGCACAATTCAAACCCCCCCAAATAACACAATTTCCTATCTTTTGCAACGCCCATGTATACTTTTAAGCATTGAAACCTCTTCACTAAAACTTTCAACAATGAATTTCAACAATTACGCATGACATTCCCAAGTAATTCCTCGTATATCTTATTAAAACTTTTGTCCGCCAAAGCCTAATTAGTTCCTAAATCACCCACCCGGAGGCGTTGCAGTCTCCCTTCTTTTCAAAGTACAAAATCTACCTTCCGGCATTTCCGCGTTTCAAATATTACTATCTCATCATTAGAATGTATTACTTACTTACATTCCATATAACTATTTGTGATATTATTTAAGTGATTGCTTTTACTTAGATTTTATTGATTAATCTTCGTATTGAATTTTCTCTAAATAAACAATACCTAAACAGTCGTCTTAAACCAAATAATTGCCATGCGGCATTATACAGATAATCAAATTTTTACTATAATCGATTCATTTATAAATATTATTTTTCCCACAACGATTAATATATATATATATTTATAAATACATTTTCATATACTTTTACGTATATTCACAACTATAATTTACCATTTTATACACTATTTTTAATTAGTTTCTTGTAATTACTTTTTTTTTTTTTTTTTTTTCTCGACTGATAATTTTTTCATATAGTTTACTGCCACCTATGTCAAAACTGCTCAACTAATTCAATCCTTTTTCCGTTCAATCGAATTAAGACTTTCGCATCTTCGGTCACTAGATGACTCTCTAATATAAATCGTACCGTTATATAATTTATTTATCTTTTTCATTGCTCCGGTAGCTCGTTACAAAAGGATTCTAACAGTCTCACTAACCGTACGTATCCACCTGTGATACAATGTTTAAATATATTAGTACAGGTGCCAACGTACCACATTATGATATGTTTTTCTTCTTTGAGCTGTAATAGATAATTGTGTTAATCATTGTTAACTCTTATTTGTGCAAATAAATTATTATTAATATTATATTATTATTATTATCTATACTGCATACTGCGGGTCTACAACGATGCGCTTTAAAGTAATACAGTTTTAGGCAGCGGCTCCGAGGGAGAGGAATGGAGCTATACACCGTGTATAGCTCCATTTCATCCATGTCTCATATGGTTCAGTACTGACCGAATAGGTTACTGATGAACGATTTACCTTAGGGGAACATGAGTATTCGGTCAATTGGTATAGCTGAATAGTTCCTTCATCGTTCATGAACTAGGTATTCAAGAACAATAAAAAAAAATAGACAAAGACGCGATATATTTTACATGCGCACGATACATAATATTTATTTAAACCCGCATGATAGACAATCAAGAGGAAGTTCACTGCAGCTGAAGCTTATATGCTACAATGATAAACAGATTATCAGTATAATTATTAGCAACGAGCATTGGCTACTAACTGAAAATTACTTTAAGGGTTGCTGTCTATTGAACTAAAAATGGACTTGAAAATTATGGCCAATCATGATTGGCCATAATTGTCTATGACATGACATGTCACTAAATGTCATGTCACAGAAAAATATTTACAATCTTTGTTTTATTTCATAATAATAATTTATAATAATATTTATTTATTTCTCCTCACAAAAGAGATCACAAAAAACAAACAGTACAGATATACACATAAAAAAAAACTATAGTATTAAAAGCCAAATACATGCTCCTGCTTTATATTACTCTTTTCTTTTGTGAGGAGCTGGTGTCTGATATAAGTTTAAAAGAAAACCTGTGCTACAGATCACCAGGTCCCCACCCACTAATACACCATAACAACGAAATATACAGAATCTTGAGACATAGGTAATGGTGAGCAAAACAAGGATACGCATTCACTTTAAAATGGTCGTTGATAATGCAACTTGCAAGTGTTTGTGTGTGTGTGTGTGTGTGTGTGCGAAGGTGAGTATATGTGCGAGTGAGGATATTTAGTTAATAATATTTGTCAAATGGGAGTGTGTGTGTCTGTGATTGAATGTTTGTGAGTAAAAAATGTAATAAGTGTACCGGCAAATATGTAAATATTCGTGAAGGTGAAAGAGCGAAAACTTTTTCACCCCAAGTCTGCCCTGTCATTGAAGTAGCATTTCGGTAAATGTATAATCCAATTTTTTTAACCAGTTTTTGACAACAGACTTACAATTTAATTTTGTCATTGAATAAATACATAAAATTCTATTTATTTTATTATATAAGTTACCGCTTTGGTATCTGAAGAATCGATGGGAAAAGCTTGTGTTAAGAACTGGTTTTACACAAACTCTGTCTTTTCTACGTTTGTTTACTTCATTTTCGGGGTCATAATTCAAGAGTGGGTGTTGTCTCATAACAGTGTGTAGTATAAAGAGCTGGCGAACGGTTAAAACATCCCACTGCTTGTAAACGTCAGTGGTAGAATGGCGAAAGGGTAGAAAGTGACTTACTTTTAATAGAGCTCGTTGAGCTCTCTCTAGTTTTAAAAACCGTGTTTTTAGCGTACCTCCCCAAGTGGTAATACAATAAGTTAGTTGTGATTGACATAAAGCGTAATAAACTGTCCTAATTTGTTGCTTTTCCGCAACGTGTCGGATTCTTTTAAATATTGGAATAAGTTTACGAGTTCTTGTAGTGAGCATATCTATTTGCGGATAGAAGTTTAATTTATTGTCTATTAAAACGCCTAAATACTTTACTGAGGTAGCACTCTGTAGACTAGGACATGCGCAGTCTGAATTACGAGACTTATTACTGTTGCAACAATGCGAGATAATGTTAAATGATGATAGACCAACAGCCGTGTTTCTCATAGTGAAGGCAATGTACTTAGTTTTCTCAGTGTTAAGGGTTAGAAAATTATCACGTAACCACTCCGTCACCATGTTGAAGCCTTGTTGAGCACGCGCATATGTCTCCTCCCAGGAATCACCACTAAAGAGTAGGGCCGTGTCATCGGCGAAGGATATGATCTTACCTTGGGGCAGTTTTAGTTTACACAGGTCATTTATGTATATTAGGGATAATGTAGGACCCAGAATACTCCCTTGAGGTAGGTACTCCATACTGTACAGCTTGCTCATCACTGACCAGGTGTTCGATTTTTACACATTGAACTCTATTTTTCAAATAATTTTCAAAAATACTGAGTTGGTTACCCCTAACGCCTAGATATTCCAATTTCTTTAGAAGAATAGGTACAGAGACTGTGTCAAAAGCCTTAGCTAGATCCAGAAATATTGCTATTGTTTTCTTCCTTCCATCCATACTCAATACAATGAAATCCGTTAACTCAGTAACAGCATCTGCCGTACATTTATTTGATCTGAAACCATACTGCGTTTGTGCCAACAGATCTTTACTCTCTAAATATTTAACTAGTCTTTTATTTATAATACGTTCGAGAATTTTTGATAAGGTCGGAACGATTGATATAGGCCTATATTGACACAGCCTCTGTCCCCACTCTTATGGATCGGGTGTATTCTGGCCTTTTTAAATGCATCTGGAAAAGTTCCTGTTGAGAGCGATAAATTATATATATAACCAATTAAAGGAGTCAGTAATTTTTTATTTATTTTAAGGACCTCAGCTGAAATCATGTCAAGGCCCACAGCACAGTCATTTTTTAAACCCATGATGAGTCTTTCAACCTCTTGATCATCTGTTGGTAACAAAACGAGCGAATCTCGGCACGATGCCACCACGCGTGTACTATCTATACTAGCAGGATTAATTTTCTGTGCCAAAGTTTTTCCTATATTGGCGAAATAATAGTTTACATTATTTATTGACTGCAGTGGGTTACTGGAACTGAGTAGCTCTGTTGCGGTACCTTTTTGCTTGTTTGTATATGTTATTTCTTTGACTGCTTTCCATAACTTTTTGCAGTTTTTGCGTGCACTGTTTAACATCCCCTTTTCATGGGCTTTTTTCGCTCTTTTAAGAATGCTTGAACAAAAGTTCCGATACCTTTTATAGGTTACAATTAGTGTTTCATTAGCTGGATCCCTTTTTAGTTTTTTATATAGATTGCCCCGATTCCTGAGACACTTTAGTAAACCTGGCGTTATCCGCGGCTTTAATGTTTGTCTTCGTCTTGATATTTGAATAACTTTTGTGTTGTTTATGATAATTGAGCGAAGTGTATTTAAAAAGAAATTTGTAGCCTCATTCGTGTCTTCGATTGTAAATAATCTGCTAAAGTTCTGTTCATTAAGCGCCCTAGTAACTTCTACGTGGTCAACGCGACTATACATTTTTTCAGGCTTAGTTGTTTGAGCGGTCGCTATATAGAGTACAGTACCAAAATGATCCGTAAGTGTTGTTATGCATAATATGATCCAAACACGTTTTGTCATGGGTGGGAAAAGTATGGGTCGGTAGAATACCATGGAAGGCTAAAATGTCCAAATAAAAATCCATATTGGAATCTTCACTGTTCTTACCAATATCAATGTTAATGTCACCTATTATGATTACGTTTTATACAGATGAAAACCTAATTAACACATTATTAAGTGAATCAATGAAGGTGTTTACATCTTTAAATCCAGGGGGCCTATAAATTGCGAGTATAACTGTGCTATTATTCGGTTTTATAACCAGACAGTTTGCATTTGTAATTGTAACTTCTTCAACTAGCATCACCAAGTCTTGCTTAATGTAAGCGACAACCCCTTCGTTTTGTGTGATATTATTAAGAGTATAATATGAATTTGGCCTTAGAGGGTTCTAAGGTAGGTATAATATCAACACCCGGCAGCCTACACTCAGTCAAGGCTATACAGTCCCAGTTGACACCTGTTCGTACAATAAGTGATTGTAATTCGTTTATATTGCCATTCACGCTTCTGATATTCTGGTGAAATATCTTCAGGCATCCACTAGAAGTCCCTGTTCTAAACTTGAGCAATCCTCTGCATTACATAGAACTGACTCGGCGATCTCAAAACTGTCAATCTCATTTTGTAAATCATTTATACCATTGAATTTTAATAAAATAATTTTTACCATGGAATTTTCGTTGCTCCATACCAGCCATTGGATGTATCAATGTTAATGTGTGTTGACCACACGTAGTGCTTTGATCAGTCACTAAGATAGATTTTAGGTAGCGTAAACGCAAAGAGATGCAAAATGAAAGAGGTGTCGAAAAACTCCGAGCGCATCTGGGTAAGTTATATAACTCATAAGTATTCGTATACCGTCTGTCAGGATATAATGATACAATACCGCATGTGAGTAGGGCACAAACGGAAACAATAAAGCGAACTAAAATTAGTTGAGCTCCAAGAGAGGTTTCGGTAATCATTCTAACCTGCGGTAAGTAATCCTTTATTAGCAGAGTAATTATTAGATCGAGATAGTTACTGAATCGTTGACCAATTATACCGTAAGTTAAGAATACAATTAATTCATGTAGCCACAGTATTACAAAAAATGTGTGTGTGAATGCAATATTTGAGTATGATATGACAGCGGAATTATTAATATCAATCATTATATCAGTGACAAGGACGTGAGTATATGTGTATATGTATATGATTATAATAGCAAAAAGTATGTGGGTTGTATGTATGGTTTTATGTAGTGACTTGCGAAGTTGTGTACTCTAATATAATAAAGCGAATGATCATGCATGATATGTAAATTAACACTTACAGAATAGCGTACAATATATCTAGAAAAAATATTTTTGTCCCTATATTGAGCGGGTATACCACTTAAAACAATTTGCTTGATAATTAACATTTCTATTAGAGAGATATTAGTTAGTAATATATTTAGTTGGTGATAAACAGTTAGTTCATATTGATTTTCAGTAAGCGACAGATTTTCACAATTTAACAAAGGGTAATAACATAAGTTAGGCCGTTTTCTGTACTTGAGGCAAATCCGAAATTGACTGTATATGAATAGCCTTATCACCTTCCTTTTCCCGAAGAAAATTTTTACCGCTTTGATGCCAGCAAAATTTGAAGTTATTACTTTTAGCAAAGTTTTTGCTATCATGAAAAAGCTTTCTACTGCTAGGAGGGAGGTGTTCCGTGATGTAAATCGGTGTCTGCTGTCTTTCTATACCAATATTTCGAGTGCTCAGTTTTTCAGAAAACGGGCGGCTTCGATTAAATGTGCGCGCAGCTTCTAGGACCTTAAGTTTATTTGGTACTGATATGAACTCGATGACGACTGGTCTATTTAGTTCCTTTTTTCCTGGGAGGCGATAGACGTCACGCAGTTCTGATGTGTTTACCTCACTTTGAATCGCGCTGAAGGTTTTCATTACAAAAGACGTCAAATCAGGTGTAGTTTCAGTATCTTTGTAAGGCACATTTCTAATTTCGATCGATGACGATCGATGTGAGCGCTGGTGGTTTTCTACCTTCCTCTCAAGTTCCACAATATAGTCATGTTGCTGTAGCCCTTCAGTTTCTAGTTTTTTCATTAATAAACGCATACCTTCATACTCCTTATTCATGTATTCTATAGACTTTTCTATGTCACCAGTCATTTTCTTTATTTCTTTATATTGCTGCTTAACCTCAACGCTATCGGACTTTAAAGACTTCAGCACTGCATCTTGATCGTCTTTCCAGGACTTAAGAGTTGCATCTTGTTCACTTTTCCACGACAAAAGTATGTTCATGACCTTGTCTTCAAAAGTTTGGATGTCTGATTCAGGAGAATAATCGGGCCTCAAACGCTTGCCTGATTTATTTATTCGAGCAATATTTGATAGTTCCGGGTTCGGAATTTTGGGTTCAGTCAATAAGTCTGGGCTTGAATGCACACGTTGTTTTTCGGTGAGGGGTGTAACCGGGGGTGTTCTTTTAGTTCGAGGCATTTTGACAGTAGCCGTGAAAAATATCAAAAAAAAATAAAAGCTTTTGTCAGTAAATATTGGAGTAAAAATTGCACAAGATATGTTATAAATGTGCAAAAAGTGTATTATAAATGTAAAAAGTTCATATAAGTTGAACGTGTCTCGAACTCGAGCCACACGGGCCACTACAGCTGTGTTACAAGCGGGGCCACGGACGCACTGTGTAAGTTGTTTAAAAATTACGTTCATAAACAACCTGCGCAAAGTAGGCAAAGGAGCAATAAATAGAATGCTCGGATTCTTTTGTTAATGTTAATGGCACACTAATGGGTCCAAAGGTCACTTATTACTCAAGTTTTTGAATTCACCGTTGAATCTGATGTTGAAAAAATGGTATAATTAAAGTTTTAGCACTTTTTCCACTATCGTTTATACACAGCTTGGACACTTAGACACTATACTTTAGTTTTGTATATTAATTTGCCTATGAAAGCTCACTTTACCACAATTTTGTATTTAAAATTAAGGAGACAACTGATAAGACGTCTGTTCAATACGACTTCACGCGGGGGGGGGGTTGGCTTCATAAAAATATACCTGGCCCACCCCAGCCTACAAAATAATAATATTTGTAATAAAAAAAATACTAATTGATAGATTTTCAATAGTTCAATTCAACTACGTTACCCTTTAAAATTACTCACCTTAAATTATTTAATTAAAAATCAATAAAGTCGTTGAAAAAAAAATCATTTATTCGTACTTTCAAACTCCTATATCTTTTGATGTATACAATATTTTAAATTGCTCAAGTACAGTTTGTAACAGCTCCACTTTCCTTAATTATTAAATAAATATAAATAGTTTGAACAAATTTAACGTATATAGATAATAACGTATTTTCATAGCTGTATATTTTTAAATATCTGTATATGTTATATTTTAAAGCAGCTTGTGGTGTGAATCGACGAAGTACCCATTTTTATGGCCTGGGAGTTTATACCATACCATATAAGACCGATTCGGTTCAGGCACTTCGCCAGCCGCTGCCGCGGCACGCTCGCTGCGCTCGCTCGGCTCGTGCGTTGTGGTCACAGTTCTAACCTAACCTAAACCAATGGCTATAAATAGTAATAAATACAATATATTAAATTGCTCAAAGTGTTAAAAAACTGCTCAAGTTGCATTTATAATTGCTCAAGTACAGTTTGTAACAGCTCCATATACCACGGTATTATTTATAGCCATTGGTTTAGGTTAGGTTAGAACTGTGACCACAACGCACGAGCCGAGCGAGCGAAGCGAGCGTGCCGCGACAGGGGCCGGCGAAGTGCCAGAACCGAATCGGTCTTATAGTTATTGGTTTTCGTACGGTTAAAACTGCGGTATAAACTCCCAGGCCATAAAAATGGGTACTTCGTCGATTCACACCACAAGCTGCTTTAAAATATAACATATACAGATATTTAAAAATATACAGCTATGAAATGATATAGTGTAAATGCATTGCGTATAAATTCAACAACAAATAATATATATCTATACTATTATAAAATTGTAAATATACAGCTATGAAATGATGTAGTGTAAATGCATTGCGTATAAATTCAACAATTTTTTTTTTAAAGAATATTAGTAACCGAAATTACTAATATTCCCCCTAACCCCTCCAGCTAAGCTAAATTGCTTGTGTTAGGAGTGGGTTCAGGTCGGTAGTGTAATGGGCAGGATTCGAACCCGGGACCTCTCGATCGTAAGGTCGACTCCTTAACCACTAAGCTACCGACCACGGACCACGGTGTGAATCGCACAAGGCCCCTTTTTGAATTCGTCGTTTCAGACCAGTGGTGTGAATCGACGAATGTCTATTTTGTACTTCGTCGTTTCGCACCACGGTACTAAAATCCGATGTAATCTTTTTGACTTAGTAAAGTGAACCATTATCATTAATTTAAAAAATTAGAACGTTTTATGGTACTGACGGGTAGAAAACAGTTATTGAAACAAAATTTGGCCATTTTAAATATTTAATATATATAGGCTGGCTATATACATATAATTAAATATACATTTTAACAAATCAAAATATAAACATTACGTAGTTTACCTAATTATATAAATAGCAAATTGAGAGTTTATTAGATATTTATGTAAAAAGTATAAATAAAAAAAACTAATAAAAATAAAAAATAAACAAAATCACAGATTGAGTACTATACTAATCTTCACTAAACAGTACCTACTATACTATTTTTTATTAAATAATAATAATATAATATAATAAAAAGGAGTGTAAAAATATACATAAACGATACAAATCACAGAATCACAGATTGAGGGCAGAGATTCCCCATTCCTTATAACTAAAAATCACAGATTGTTCAGGTATGATGTTGTAAAATTAACACCTGCATATTATACTAAGCAGTCTCAACCCTTTCACTAATAAATAATTACATAAATCACAAATTGAGTGTATATTAGATGCTTATCTTTAGTTATCGATGTAAAAAGTGAAAATTAAAAACTAAACAATAAAAATAAACAAAATCACAGATTGAGGGCGCAAATTTCCCGTTCCTTATAACAAAAAATCACAGATTGATCAGGTATGATGTTGTTAAATAAACATCTGCATAATATACGAGGGTCAAACTGAAAGTTCTTAGAACTGGCCACTTATAAACAATATAATAAAAAAATAATTCTAAAATTTGAAAATAGAACTCTTTGCCAATATTACTGAGTATATATTTCATTCATTTATCATTTGTTTTACGATTTGGCGGCAAATTGAAAATTGTCTGTGTCACGTTAACATGAATTTAACACGAGAAAATTTTCGTGCAATGATTTTTTATGACTTTCGATGTCATTTAAGTCAACAAGAAAGTTATGATAGACTACGATTGGCCTTTCACGATGAAGCCCCATCTCGTGCGACTGTTTACAACTGGTTTAATGAGTTTAAACGTGGTCGCACTAATCTCACTGACGATTTACGTGAGGGACGGCCTTCTACGGCGACGACTGAAAATAACATCTGTGTTGTGCGGCGTATGATAGAGACTGACAAAAGAGTGACCTATCAGCAGATTCGGACAAGCTTAGGCATCGGTATGAGTCAAGTGCACAAAATCCTCCACGAACATTTAGCGGTCAGGAAGCTTTGCGCCCGGTGGATACCTCATAATTTGACTGAGGCTCAAAAACTCCATCGTGTGGATTGGTGCCGTAAAATGATTGAAAGATTTAACGGAGGTGAGTCTAATGCTGTGTTCGACATACTAACAGGTGACGAAAGCTGGATTTACTGTTATGATCCTGAAACCAAAAGACAATCTGCTCAGTGGGTGTTTCGTTTCGAGGAGTTGCCAACTAAAGTGAAGAGAGATCGAAGTGCGGGAAAAAAAATGGTGGCCTCGTTCTTTGGAAGGATAGGTCATTTCGTAACAATTGTGTTAGAGGATCAAAAAACAGTTTCTGCAGAATGGTACACTACCAATTGTTTGCCACTTGTCTTGGAAAAAGTTCGAGAGAAACGACCTCGCAGTAGGATCCTCCTTCACCACGACAACGCCTCGTCGCACACCGCCAAGCGAACGATCGACTATTTGGCGACATCAAACGTTGAATTACTGGGTCACCCGCCGTATAGCCCCGACCTCGCGCCTTGTGATTTTTATTTATTTCCAAAAATTAAAGAAAAACTTAAAGGAAAGCGGTTTATGAATGCTGAAGAAGCGGTGGCTGCGTATCGCGATGCCATTGAAAAGACCCCTAAGGACGAGTGGGCAAAGTGCTTTTCCCAGTGGTTCCATCGCATGCAGCGGTGTATTGACGTGAATGGACAATATTTTGAAAAGATATAATAAAACTAATAACTGGCTAATGTAATCAGTTTTTGATTTTCTAAGAACTTTCAGTTTGACCCTCGTACTAAGCAATCATCACAGGCTCATATCATTGTTATTTTCTTCTATCTTAATTTTTCCAAGCAATGACCGATACTTACTTGTTTGTCCAATAATTCTTTGATTATGCTATTAATCCTTATATTAATTTGAATACTCTCTTGATTTCTCTTTGAAATTTCAATATTGCCAGGTTGACTAATTTTATTGTTATAAAAATTGGCGTCTTTTTGTAATCCAGTCAGTAGTTGGGTAATATTTGGTTTCAATGGTATTTTTTTTTTTTAATTCTTCCATTCCAAGATTCTACGATATTGTTGGTTCTGTGGCATTCATTATAAGTATTCCATGTGTTTGAGAATGCAGGGTGTTGTAACCATGTTTGGATAAAATAGTCATTGAAATGTATTACTGCAGCGGTATTTGGGCTTTCTCCCATCACATAGAGCCAGCCGTCATCCAATAATTCCAGTGGCAAATGAGATAACACTGTGCATAATTTTACATGGATCCTGCCTAGTTTTGATTTTGTTACTCCAAGTTGCTTGGCTTTACGCCACAGGCTACGACTGAAGTGAAAATAACAGCCTACCACTTTCACTTTTGGAAACAAATCTTTTATTGCTGAAATTGCAGTCATTTCTAAATCCATTGAAAAGTGTGTAGAATCCCATTCTTTGATTTGACTTTTTATCAACTGGAAGAAAATGTCGTACGTGTCCCGTTTTGTATCCGGAAGCAGAGCATAGAGTACGGGAACTACGTTGATGAATTCTTCGTTGTTGCCTATATCCGCATGAAGAGTATATAATTGGTGAAAACACTTAGGACATATATCTTAAATGTGCCGTCGACAAAAAAATGTTTAGATGTTTTTAAATATTGCACATTCCTATCTGTTTTGACTTTTATGACCTGACGACTCAGATGATAACGCGCATACTATAATTCTCAGGTAAAAGCAACCCTTTTAATACTTTTACTGACACTTTTTATTTGACATTTCATTTTTTTAGCTTATGTATATTATTATTTTATTTGAAATTATATGTTAAATAAAGTGACCCGTCTTTTTGCAATATTTTTATATTTTCATTCATGATTTCCTCTTTAAAAGTCGTCTCATTCTAAACAGACGTACGCGTCTAATAACGTCACAAGTACCCTGAATATAATGAATATAATAAAATTATGACAACTTGTGACATTCCGACTGTCAATCTTTTCACTTCATTTTCAAGTAAGAAGTATGTACCGACAAAGGTTGCACTTCACCGTACTTATGTCGTCACAATGCATTTTTTGGATTTTGAAGAATTTCTTCAAAATTTCTGAACAGAAAGAAATAAAAGTACGTGATTTGTGTTCAGGATAAGAAAATTGAGAAACGATATTTTTGTTTTAGACACTTTAAAATTTTGAAAGTTGTTAATTGATGATAGTAATGAACATATTTGATTAATATTACTAATACGTATATACAATATTTAATATTGTTGTAGTTAAAAACCGTTTTGACGTTTGACTGTGTTGTAACAATCAAACGCAGTCCAAGATATTGATGACAAAATAAAATAAAATAAAATTTAAGCATTTTGTGCTCGACTGTTAAGTAATAATAAAATGTCGCTAGTCCAAACCGAGTAAGTCAAAACGATAACATCGGATTTTCGTACCGTGGTGCGAAACGATGAAGTACAAAATAGACATTCGTCGATTCACACCACTGGTCCGAAACGACAAATTCAAAAAGGGGCCTTGAGCGATTCACACCGTGGTCCGAACAGCTTGTGGTGTGAATCGACGAAGTACCCATAAAAATAACCGTAAATACGTTATTATCTATATACGTTAAATTTGTTCAAACTATTTATACTTATTTAGTAATTAAGGAAAGTGGAGCTGTTACAAACTGTACTTGAGCAATTATAAATGCAACTTGAGCAGTTTTTTAACACTTTGAGCAATTTAAAATATTGTAAATATCAAAATTAATTTTTTTTCAACGACTTTTTGATTTTTAATTAAATAATTTAAGGTGAGCAATTTTAAAGGACAATGTCGTTGAATTGAGCTATTGAAAATCTATCGATTAGTATTTTTTTTATTACAAATATTATTGTTTTGCAGGCTGGGGTGGGGTTTTTTTTTATTTACGTTCGGAAATCCCTTCGGATACCCCCCCGCCGGCCAGCGGGGGTGGTTATGTCGTATCTCGACTAAAACCGCACGGTGTCCTCCCCAAGTGTCCGTTGCCGGGCACCCCGGGTAAGCCCTCGAAAGGATAACCCCAGGGTTGCCGGCGGACTTTGGCCGCCACTGCGGCCTCGCCTGGTGGGGTCGGGTTTTATCCCGCTTCGGTGAGTTGGCAGGCGTGTGTAGGGCACACACGACACGCCTCCGCCACGGCCTGCTTCTGTAAGGACGGCGAGTCGGCCAACTGCCGCCCTCAGGCCCCGATCATGGAGGTCGGTAGTTCCGGGCGTAGATGAGTCTGTGGCGTCCTCGCCGCAGACTGTGAAACTCGGGGGGTAGGGTTCTCTCCCGCTCCCTCTCCGCCGTCTCTTTCGCGCGCATTACCTGCTCGCAGAAAGAGGCGGCGGCGTGCCACTTGCTCCCGTCGGAGACCACGGCCCTAACCATGGTCTCCAACGAGAGAACGTCCACGCCCAGGACCGCAACGAGATCCCGGCGTTGACTCGCCCACGCAGGGCACTCCACCAACGTGTGGAGCGCCGTGTCTTCGCCAGGATCCTCGCAGTGCTGGCACTGCGGCGTTGTCTCCCGGTGGATGCGCCACAGATACTTACCGAAACACCCGTGTCCGGTAACCATCTGGCACATCCGGCCTGACCTCTCGTCCCCATGGTCCCTCTCCAACCACTCCTTCATGATCGGTCTCAGCGCCGCAATGGTGGATTCCCCCCACCTTGGGTGCTCAAGTCGCACCCCCTATGTCTCCATGAGTTCCCGGTGGAGCTGGGACCGCTGAGCCCTGATTTCTCGGGGCTCCGGCCTATGGCCCCGCTCCAGCGCCTCCTTGCGCCACTGGTACAGCAGCGCAAGGGCTCTCGCTTCCAGGTCCCTTGGAGGGGTTCCAGCTAGGAGACATGCCGCCTCGACGGAGATCGTGCGATACCCCCTGATGACTCTGAAGGCCATCGCTTTTAACGGGCTGTTTAATACAGCCACGTTGCGGGCCGCCAGAGTCTCCGCCCATACTGGGGCCCCGTACAGGGCCATGCTTCGCACGATCCCCAGGTACAGTATCCTACTGGGGGCGCAGTCCCTTAAAGTTGGGCATCAGCCGCGATAGCGCGGCCGCAGCCCGCCTCAGTTTCGGGACCAGACTTCGGAGATGAAGTCCGAAGTCCCATCGGCTATCGAGTACGAGCCCAAGGTACTTCATCGTGGGCTCGATGCCGATGCTTACGCCCCCTACGGTTATGCTGGTTCCCGCAGGTGGCCCCCTCTCCGAGGCCCGTGGAAACACATAGCCTCGGATTTGTGGAGAGCCACCTCGAGTCCCAGCCGCCGTATTCGACCCACGACTTGAGCAACCCCTGCCGTGGCCTTTAGTGCCGCGCTTCGGTGCGTTGCTCCCCGCGCCATAACGAGGGTGTCGTCAGCATAACATGTTATGCTGACACCCTCGAGCAACGAACCGCGCAGCACCCAGTCGTATCCGATGTTCCACAGGAGTGGCCCTAGGACCGACCCCTGCGGAACACCGCACGACACTTCTCGCCGCCCTGGCCCTAGCCAGCTCGGGTAAACTATGGCCCTCTCGGATAGGTATGCCTCGACAATGCGGCGGAGGTAAGGAGGCACTCCGTGATACGCGAGCGCCTCCCTAATGCAGCTCCAGGGTAGGGTGTTAAAGGCGTTGGCGATGTCGAGAGACACCGCCACCACCACCCCACCCCGCGAGACTACTTCCTCCGCCAGGCGCTTAACGCGCATGATCGCTTCCACGGTGGAGCGCCCCCGGCGGAAACCGAACTGGTTGTCCGCCAGATCTGGCCCGACGTTCGTGAGATGCTCGACGAGGCGCTCTGCAATAATCCTCTCAAAGAGCTGCACACCTCGTCGAGCAACACGATCGGCCGGTAACCGGATGGTTGATCCGCCGGCCGCCCCGCCTTCCGGATAAGGACCAGTTTCCCCGTCTTCCAAGCCTTTGGAAACTGGCCCCTTTCGAGGCATGCGCTAAAGAGCGCCACCAGTCGAGGCCCTAGTTCCTCCAGGGCCAGGACCCATGCTCGGCCTGGAATGCCGTCGGGTCCGGGGGCAGTACATTTCCGGGCATTAAGCCGGAGCACTGCTACCCCCAGTTCACCCTCCCTGACTTCGGGCACATCGCTCTCGCTATTATCAGCGTCAGGCGCCTGAGGCGGAGCCATGCGCGGAGGAATATGTTCCTCCGCTCTCGCCGGGAACAGGGAGCCCAGGATCCCCTCCAGCCGCTCTGGCTGGAGGCTCTGGGTCAGTAGGGCGCCCTTGGGCGGATTTTGCCCCTGGCCGCAAGGTAAGGGCGCCCCCATGGGTTCCGCTCCAGAGACTCCAGCAGCTCCTCGCGGGCCCGCCCTTTGGCCTGTTTAATGGCTTCCTGGAGGGTCCTCTTGGCCCCCTTGTATGCCTCATATAGCTCCGCCTCTCGGGCTGCCGCATCGTCTGGGCGGCGACGCCTCCGGCGCAACCTGGTGTACCGGCGGCGAGCGGTCACGCACGCTGCTCGCAGCTGTGCGATCTCCGCTGACCACCAGTACACCTGTTTCTTGACCGGGCCGGGCTTAACCCTAGGCATCGCCGCATCGCAGATATGCGACATGGCTCTCCTGAACCATTCCGCCTCTGCGTCGACATCGGCAGGCCTGGCCGGTGACGGAATCCAGGCCTGCACTATGGATGCCTCCAGGAGAGCCTCCCGATCCAGGCGTCTGAGCGCCCAACGTGGATCCGGGGGATTCGCGATTGTCGGCGGCAGGTTAGTTGGAGGGGAGACGTTGAACCGAATGTACTTATGGTCGGAATCCGTCTCCTCCTCCTCCACCACGCGCCAACCCTGGACGCGGCGGGCGAGAGCAGGGGTCGCGAACGCGACATCCACGACCGAACTGAGTCCCCGCCGCTCCCAGGTGGCGACACTCCCCCGATTGAGGACCTCTAGACCACGGGTGTTAGCCCAGTCCTCCAGTACTCGCCCCTTGTCATTGGTTTCCCGGGAACCCCAGGCCTGAGACCAGGAGTTGAAGTCTCCCAGGATCAAGACAGGACGAGGACGGCACGCAGCGAGAACAATGTCCAGTTCAGCGAACCTTAGCTCAAGCTCGTACTGGTCAAGGCTTGGCGAGAAGTGGACGGATACGACAGCCAAGCCCTCATAGTCCGCCGCGACACAGCCTCTGCACCTTGCAATGAGTACAAGGCGCGAGGTGTCCAGGTCCACCGGGCTTCCGGGGTGGACCCAGTACGGCTCAGTGACCACGACCACATTGATAGACCACTCCACGATGCTCTGGTACAGAAGATCCTGAGCACCGGTGCAGTGGTTTATGTTCACCTGCAGGATGCGGATTGGTGTGTCCATTAATGGACGTCCATCTCCGCATCCCGCCGGGAATGTGGCCGCTCCTGAGCGGCACCCCCACTACCCGTTGCGGACGAACGGGGCTTTGGCCTCGAGGCGGCGCAGGATCGGCTGTCCGCCCGGTGCTTCGCCACTTTGCCCTCCGCTACGCATTTGTAGCAGCGCGGCGGAGCATCGCATGTGCTGGCCTTATGCCCGGGCTGACTACAGCGGAAGCACCGGTCCCCCACTGTGTCTCCCGCTGTGCACTGCACTCCCACGTGCCCCACGGCCAGGCACCTAAAGCACCTGGCCTCGCGGGGCTACAGGAGTTGCACCCGCGCCTTAAGGAAGCCCCCAACGAGGAAGCTCCGTTCGTCCGCAATCTTCTACGCCGCTGCGACGGAGCAGTTGACGACTGCCGTGACGTGACCGGTGGAGCTGAAGCGGATTTCTCCAGCTCTCACCTGATCCCGGGGACAGCCGCCCGCCTCCACGACGGCGGAGATAAGTTCCTCCGTCGTGGCCGCATCATCCAGGCCCGAAACCAAACGACCCTGCAGCCAAGATACACAACTCTTATGAATATCAAACCCCCATAATGAGAGTACGTTGACACCGATGGTATAAAATCACTTACCAGTTTTCTGCTGGGTACACAAACACAATATAACATATAACTAAAGTAGTAAAGTTTCAACAACTAAAGTAGATATCACAATATATATGGAGTATTGACGAGTGACCTCTCAAGCAAAAATTGAATCTTAGGGCCACTGCGACCATTCTTATATACCATTTTATTTCTAGAGACTCCTAGAATGATCGGCCATATGAAAAATTACCAGAAACGACGATACTTTTGTCGATAATATATCTCACTCCAGCTCGCGGGGATTAGCCGAACTACGACGTAACGACTACCGATAGGCACAGTGAGCCATTCGCAGTAGTTGCTACTGTGTCTCACAGATGGCGCTAACTCTAATTACAATTTTATTATTATCTAATGTTACAAGTTTAGGTACCTACCTACCGAACATTGGCGTAACGTGGGTTTTAGCCGCCCAGGATACATGTGCGCTCTCAAGAGGTGGCGGAAAAGGAAGGAGAGTTTTAGCACTCTCGCGCCGCCGCAAAAGGCACATCGAGCGCCGCCCAACAATCTCGAGTAGGTACCTATCGCGGCCCTGAGGTTTGGATTTTATACTTTTCCTAAGAATAGGCAACCGCGTTTGTACGGCTCCATCCATCCTTGTATCTCTCTGGGTGCATTTTCTGTTCTCTAGAACATTATTTTGCGGGGTAAAATACCTACTATAATAAATAGGCATGTTTCGGCTAGAAAAGTGTGATCTTAATCTTAACCTCCCTTATAGTCAGTACCTATGTTTTTTTTTAAGAATGATAGGCTCACGTTTGACATCTATCTCACCTGGTCGTAAGTGACGATGTGGTCTACGGTGGAACACGTTTGCCTAGAAGGAACCTATTCACTCGAGACTTGAAGATTCCGAGGTTATAACTTTCCGGAAACACAGACTCAGGCAGGCAATTTCACTCCTTAGCTGTACGCATAATAAATGTGTCGCCGAAACGTTTCGTGCGTATGAGTGGAATATCCACCATGTAGCGCACACTCTCCGAAATGCATGCAGTAGATAGGTAGGTACGTAAACATTATTGAAATTTATACAAGCCCCCTACATTATACTCTCAGGGGTAGGGAGAGACAACAGATCGCCATCTGCTTTTGTCCTTACACCCTTCACGAGCTTCCTCAACTGTCATTACCTAAACGTTTCTTGCAAGCCCGCCTATGTTACCTATACCTGCTATTTTACATAAACCGTACCATGTAGGTGTGGTACACACGGTTCTATTCAAGGCATACTGTTTTGGTGGCTATTCTGTTGCAAAAGTATGTCGCAATGATGCAATGGCGCCGTCTGATAAAAATGGTAAGGCAACCTCTGTGGAAGTACCTAGGTACTTAATCTACTATTCACAATATTAAGTAGGCATTATTTGTTATCTCATTACTCATTAGCGATTTGAGGGTACCGAAGGGGCTCGTGGCTAAGTGGTAACCGACGGGGTTAGCAAATTGCATTACTAGCCAGGGTCAGTCTTACGATGGGTGACAAGGTTCTTTTTTTTATGTATTTATTATTAAAAGCAAGACATTATATTATTATATAGTAATGGCAACAAAGAAACCACGAAGGTTTATTTATAGGCATTATTTGTTATCTCATTGCTCATTAGCGATTTGAGGGTACCGAAGGGGCTCGTGGCTAAGTGGTAACCGATGGGGTTAGCAAATTGCATTACTAGCCAGGGTCAGTCTTACGATGGGTGACAAGGTTCTTTTTTTTATGTATTTATTATTAAAAGCAAGACATTACATTATTATATAGTAATGGCAACAAAGAAACCACGAAGGCTTATACCTGTGCTATAACAATAAAAGTCGCTAAGGTATATAACAAGGTCAAGGGATAAGGTCAAGATAACATTCAAAACAAAGAAGAACAAATCTCCACCTCCCCACAAATATATTTTTTTAATATATTTGAAGTTAATTACAATTTATAACAACATTAATAACAAGGAAAAAAAATAGAAATCAGCACGACAAGAATTTTAAAAAATATTCTTTTTAAGTTTACATGTAACTAGTACCTACGGCGCGAGGGTGCGCGGCCCGCTAAAGCGGACCGCGTAGATGAGTGGACAACAGGAACAGGGGTCCGTTTGGATTTCAAGTTTTGGTGTGTAAGTAATTATGTAACAATATAGGTATTTAAACTATCATGGTCACTAACATAAGTATTAGAGTTAACGGGATATTTACCATGTGTTTCTAAGAGTGTCCGATATTTCGGCACTGTTGCAAGGAAGGAGTGAAGATAGTTTTGACGGAAACCTTCTTCAGGATGTTAGCGACCTTATCTGTCACTCCTTTGATGTAGGGTAAAAAAGCTGGATGTCTTTCCACCTTATAGTCAGGGAGCTTGTTCGAGCGTCTGGGTGGTCTGATCCGTCCATTGTGCCCATTCTTTCGTAGAACGCCGCTTATGTGGTTCAACTCCTTGTCTAAATGTTCCTGGTCACATAGGTTATATGCGCGGTCAATAAGCGACGTCACCACCGAGTTCAATTGGCGCGGATGATGGTGTGAGTCGGCATGTAGATAGTGGTCAGTGTGAGTGGGTTTCCTGTACACAGAGTGGCTACATGAACCGTCTTTTCGAACACTGATCTTCACATCAAGGAAAGCGAGGGTTCTTTCTTTTTCCATTTCATACGTAAAACTCATTTTGCTATGGATGTTGTTGAATTGAGCCACGTAGTCTTGTACAACATTTTCACTCCCTTCCAGTATACAGAAAATGTCATCGACATACCGTTTCCAGATTTTGATGCTAGGTAGCAATGGCTAAGGCTTCGAAATGCTCCATCCATATGTTTGCTACAATTGGAGCTACCGGACTGCCCATTGCTACTCCATCTATCTGTAGGTAGTACTCATTCCTGTACACGAAGTAATTTGTGGTCAAGCAATGTTGCACAAGGTCGGCATATTCCATAGCAATCCCGTTTTCTGTAATTTTGCGTTTTATGACCTCACAGCACACTATTACAGTCAGTAATGGGAACATTTGTGAAGAGTGATTCGACGTCAAAACTGACCATCACTTCTTGTTCTTGCACGGTTGTTTGACGCAAAATTTGTATGAAATGTTTTGAGTCCTTCACATAAGATGTCGTTCTCCCTACTAAAGGCTGTAAGATGACAGCCACATGTTTAGCAAGTTCATAAGTTGGTGAGTCAATTTGACTCACGATGGGCCGTAAAGGTATGTTGGACTTGTGAACTTTTGGCAGACCATATAGTTTGGGTGGTTGAACGTTTCTAGGCCGCAGCAGGTATATCCTTCCTTAATTAGTTGAACAGTGTTACGGTTCGTCCTAGCGGTTGGATTGTAGTTTACTTTTTTGTATATATTTTCGTCACTTAACAAGTGCTGAATTTTTTCATCGTATTCAGTGACGTTCATAACTACCGTGGCGTTCCCTTTGTCTGCCTTTAAGACTAAAATCCTCTCATCGTCCCGTAGATCACGAAGTGCGCAGCGTTCATCGGGAGTCATGTTCGACTGTGGGAGCTTTGCCCGACGCAGCGTGATTGCAACCTCTTGTCTAAGTACCTCAGCGTCATCAGCTGGTATCTTGTTTCGTCGGACAACCTCCTCAATCGTGCCTATCACTTTTTCATAGGGAATACGCATAGGTGTGGGTGCAAAGTTCAACCCTTTCTCCAGTGAGCTGAGTGCAGCCTTGGTCAGTACTTTGTCAGAGAGATTTATAACGGTCCGTGAGTTATCATGGTAAGGGACCTTTGGTTTCTGTTTATTTAAGAGGGATTGAAACTTACGGGACTGTTTCAAAGCACTCATTTCTTTCGAACGTTGTGCTTGTAGGTAAGTTATTCGGTCACACTTATCAAAATCATTCCGTGACAACACGACACTGCACTTCAGATGAATACTATACAACTCACACTGACTTTTGTCTAGTTTATATCGGGTGTTGCTGATCATTTTCCGTAGTAATTTCACACTCTCGCACACATACAGGAATAATGTCCGCGTCCCGACACTTCACCAAAAAGGATAAAGACTCACTCAAACATTCACTCTTTTTCCGCGCGCGTTCGAGTTGTTTTATTAATTTTACACAATCCGGCACTAACATAAGTATTAGAGTTAACGGGACATTTCCCATGTGTTTCTAAGGCCGGGAGTGTACAAGATTGACTGTAGCTGCGGCAATTCTTATATAGGACAAACCAAAAGAACGGTCACGTGCCGAATCAAAGAACACATCAGGGCAGTCAAAAACAATGAACCGCAAAGATCTGCAATCGCTGAACACCTATTGGAGTCCGGTACCGACCACTGGATCGAGTTACATAACCCTCAGATGCTCTCGACAGAACGCCACTACATACCAAGATTGGTTAGGGAAGCGATAGAAATTAAAAAGCACAGAAATTTCAATCGTGAGGATGTGTTTCAATTGCCGAACGTCTGTGCAAAAATAACCGGGAACAAGCCAAAACAAATTCGCGAGTAGATACGGTAAGCGTCGTGTGTCGCGATCGTGATCGAGTTCGAGTGTGTAGTGAGACCAGTGGTAGTGGTGTTGCGCGTCAGAGACGAGTACGAAAGAGGGTAGATCGATATATTTACTCTTAAACTCGTTCACCGTTAACCGCTATCTTCAGTTCCTCCGTGATCATGGCGCGTGCAACAGTGCCGAAATATCGGACACTCTTAGAAACACATGGTAAATATCCCGTTAACTCTAATACTTAAATTATGTAACAGTTTTTCTTCTTAGGGTTCTGTACCCGAAAGATTCCAACCGGACCCATTACTAAGCCTCCGCTACACGTCCATCCTTCTGTTTGTCAGCGGGCTGTATCTCTTGAACCGCAATAGGTAGAGAGTTGAAATTGTCCAGATGGCCAAGGGACCACAAACACTATTTCCAGTGCAAAATAAAATTTTGATGCGTTTTGTGAGAGGCGCAGTGACTGAAAGCGATGACCAAGAACCTCTGAAAGATAATCTCGCTCTACCCTAATCAAGGGATCGAGCTGGCAGTCGCTTTTTTCTCTTACTGTTCAACGGTGAACCATGCTTTCTGTAGATAATTGCGTCGCCCAAGCGTATTTCACAGCACAAAATGAATATATGTATCTACTGAAAGTCGGAATCATCGGCCGGAATCAAATCAACGAGTGAAAATGTATGCACACACACGTTGACACATCTCCTTACTGAGGATCTAGACTCATTTCAATCATCTCGCCATCCAGTTGTACGTTCCTCCGCATTGACGTATATACTTAGGCCTCTACAAGTGCTCCTTGTGTCAGGTCGTACTATTCCATGAGTGGATGCCAAGCTGCGGCTTGGTCGAGGGACTGCCATTCGGTAGTAGGTATATGTCGGTGATTACCCCAGGAAGCAAAAGCACTGAGTTTATTTACATAATAAAAGCAATCAATAAATATCACTTAGTTTATTTTCATACGGTTTAAAGTATAGAACTGTATTACTTTGCAGATTGTATGAAACTATCTTCTTCAACACAATGCCATCATTTTTATAGTCACAACTAGCTGTCCCTCGCGGCTTCGCCCGTGGCATACTTCGGCCCGTGGCACCTATTTATCCCAAAGATGCCTGTAAACTTTTAGGCAGATTACGATGAGGGGGCCCGATGACTCCTGCAGGAGACTCTACGCGGGGATCGTGCGGTCCATGGCCCTGTATGGGTGCCCAATATGGGCGGAGGCCCTGAGGACCAGAACTGACAGACAGACAGACAGAACACGTACCGCACGATCTCCTTCGAGGCGGCGAGTCTCCTTGCCGGAACTCCGCCATGGGACCTGGAAGCGAGAGCCCTTTCGCAACTGTACCAGTGGCGAAAGGAGGCGCGGGAGCAGGGATGGAACCCCGAGCCTCGAGAAATCGAGGCCGTGCAGTCCCAGCTCCGCCAGGCCATCGTGGTGGAGTGGAAAGAACGACTTGGGCAACCAAGCGCAGGGCACGCCGCAATAGCGGCGGTAAGGCCCATCATGGAGGATTGGCTGGAGAGGCGACACGGAAGCCTCTCCTACCGACTGACGCAGGTGATCTCAGGGAAGGGGTGCTTCGGGGACCACCTGCATCGGATCAGGAAGGAGCCAACGCCTGAGTGTCATCACTGCGACGCGAGCGAGGACTCAGGGCTGCACACGCTGGCGGACTGCCCGGCGTGGGAGGCGCCGAGGCGTGACCTCGTGGCAGCCATCGGGGTGGGAGTCCTCTCGCTCGGCAGCATGATTGCGGCAATGGTGCGGAGCGCGAGCGCGTGGGCCGCCGCCGCCTCCTTCTGCGAGCATGTAATGCTCGCGAAAGAGGTGGCGGAGCGCGCCCGGGAGAGACTTAGAACCCTCCCGGTCCGCCGAGCCCGCAACTTGCTCGCCGCGCGTCGCAGGCAACTCAGGCGCCGGATGTCGCTTAACGACCTCCGTCCTCCATGAGCGCAGGCCTGGGGGTGGCGGGTGAGGCCACCTGTCACCCCAGCAGAAGCAGGCCGGGACGGTGGGGCGACTAGCGCCCCTCCCCCAAACCGGGGCAAGACGGGGACACCGTGGTTCCCAAACCCGAGGGGGCCATCTCGAAACCGGAGATGGCCCAGGGTCAGTCGCGCTGCGAGGGATATGCTCTATGGGCAACCTTACACTCCGGCGTCTGTAGACCCGAGACGGCGTGCGGTTTTAATCGGTTCAAGCCCGACATAACCGCCCCCGCTGGCACGCGGGGGGGTATCCGAAGGGATTTCCGCACGATAAAAAAAAAAAAAAAAAAGGTAGATTACGATGAAATCGATCTACCTATTGGTTTCTTGACTACTGTCGAATTTAAAAAAAAAATCTTCATAGGAGGTCTAGTTATGACCCCCTGAGTCCGAAATGACCACTGGTCAAAAAGTTTATATATATATATATATGTATGTATGGTTCCACTTCCCAAAATTTGCGGCACTCTCACGGTCGCATTTTTGCCCCGATCGCTTTCAAACTGCGGTCAAAAATTGCTTGGGTGTAAACTTAGTTTAAGTTCGAGAACGAGTGGAATCCGGCCTAAGGGGACGGTAGGGCCTCACTTTTTGAAAAATCAGTTTTTCCTCAAAATTTCACGTTCCATGAAAGATATTCGAACCGTTCTAATTTTATCCCATAGTATACATGAATACCAACAATTTTTAATTATAAACCTATAAGATTAAAACTTTAACTAAAAGTGGAGGGGGGGAAAACCAAAATTTTTCGGAAAAAAAATCATAACTTCTAACCGGTGAACATTCTTGCCGTCGAAATATTTTTAATCGATAGGCCATTTTTAAATCTAAAATAAATGTCTAAAAAGTTTTTCGGTAAAAGTTACCGTTTTCGAGAAAAAAAAATTAAACATGTTAAAAATGCGCTCGGCGTGGGTCATAGAAGAATTAATTGCTTCACGAAATCTACCTGTGCATTCATTTTTTTTTTTCTTTTTTATTCAGGCAATTTTTTTAATTTTTCTCCGTAAGAACCATCCTCGTACTTCAAGGAATATTATAAAAAAAGAATTAGCGGTTTAGCTGCTCTCGAGATTTGCGCTTAGCAACACATTCAGCTATTCATTTTTATATTATAGAAGATATATTATTAGCGGATCAAATAATCCCTACTTCTTTTATGACAAATAACGTAGCTTAATATTCTAAATAAATATATGTACTTAATGAATTGTAATTACTAATTACTCAGAATGATTTATTCAAGGGCGGATCCAGGGGGGGGTCATGGGGGTCATGACCCCCCCCCTGGGCTGGGTCCAGGACCTAGGTGGACCACTAATTAAAATTGTTAAACATAATGTTTTTTTTTTGTCACAATATATATTTTATGTAAGTAAGTATCTTCAATATTAAATTAAGTAATTGAATATAATATTTTGTATACTGGCAAACGCATTCATTCGGGAACGAACTCATCGAAAATTTGAATTTTACCGTGCCATCGGCACTTTTCATCTGATGTCACATTTCGTGTGACAGACACTGACACTTTTCGCGCGCTTTGTTTCGACTAACGTGTAGCTAGACCTAACTTCAATCGGATTATATCGTCATATCATATCGGATTATAATAACTAACCGATGAATCGCGGGTTCAAGCTCCGATCTACATGGCTAATATTTACGGGTGAACATTTATTTTGGCTTGTCATTTTTTTTTTAATGTTTTTTTCTATGTATTATGGCTACACTACCTGTTAGTGTAGCTACAGCGGAAAGTTCTTTCTCTACGTTGCGAAGAATCAAATCGTGGCTAAGAGCTTCAATGGTTGAAGAACGTCTAACCGGACTGGCACTTCCTCGTGTCCATAAAAAACGTACCCATTGAAGTAGATGCAGTGATATCGCGTTTCAGGTGAAGACGTAAAAAAAATAATGATTTTGTTATTTAAATATAGGTATTTTTTAAGTACATACATTACATAAGTTACATTAATAAAATACCTACTTTTTACTTGTATCATTTAATTATAACTCGTGACTTGACCACGAGAATGTGACCTCCCACCCCTGGCACCAAAGCTGGATCCGCCCTTGGATTTATTTTATACAAATTACATTTATTTCAAATATTGTCTATTAATGCTTAATGCATAAAATAATTCAGTTTACTTCAGACTAATCACATTAATTCTAATTTATGTATATTTCATTTAGATTATGTTCTGATTAACTTCAGATATTCTATTTTCGTCTGTCTATTGGCGTCATTGTGGCAGAAAATTGTTACACGGTCGTTGGGGTGGTTCATTATGACCCTGTTATAATTTCACCTATTATTTGAAAAAAGACATTGTTAATTATTGTCATATTCTTTTATAATTTGAAAATATGTCTTCTTAAAAATATAATAGCATCTAAAAAAACAACATTAATTCATTAGAATATTTTTTATCTCAATTATTTATAAACACCATTATTATAACAAAAAATGAACCATTTTCTAAATATTTAAAAAATAAATCAAATAAAAGCATTCTCATTCAAAATTTACTTATAGGTCAAAGATAAGTTCTTTCAAATTTAATAGACAAAACACCAGGAACTTATAATTAGTCGTTTCGGATCAGGTTTTCATTACATTTTTATGACAAAAAATCACGTGCACAGGGTTTATAAACTTATGGCAAGTGTTATATATCCTTGCAATACTATTTTTTATCTTGGCATGTTAAACGAAAACCAGTAAGCTTTTTGAGGATTCTACAGATGTTTCTCCAGTAATTTTTATTCTTTTGTGCATTTTCCGAGGAAGATTTTGACGAATCTTTACGTAAAGAAAGATGTTCATTTACAAGTGCAAGAGATGTCGTTTTTTTCTGCTGCCTATGCCTCTTGAGTCACTCCAGGGTGCTGTTTAATAATACTTATTCTCCATAGGAGTGTGAATATTTTGCCTAAAAAAAGTTTCAGACCATTTTGTGACCTTCCCACAGTAAAAATGACGATCTTCAGACGATTTCCTAATGTTACCCATTGAAATCACATTCGAAGCAATAATAGATGGCCGTTTCGTTTGCTATGAAGTTTCGCCTTCACAGTAATATTTTTTTATCAGTATCACTATCTTGGCTACGTACACTGTACACTGTTATTATCTACATTTTCACTTTCAGAATAAAAAACTCAATTTTGTCATTCTCTGAAGACCCTTCAAGAAAGTCCATGACTCGACAACGCGCATGTCTCCTAGTCCATTGCGTGAATAAGTGAAAAACATAAAACCTCAAACTAGTTCATGGCACAAAATAGCAACGTCGTTGGTCGGTCAACAAACAACAACATGGGTCATAGTGACCCGGTCGCATTACATAGTCACCAGAAGCCTGAAGTAAGATGCACGACAGATAAGATTGATACTTAGTACCTGCAGCTACTGAGACTCACGGCTATGTGCGACAATCAGATCGGAGTAAAATTTCGAATTTAATATCTGCAAGATGAATGATGCTGGGTTAATCAATTCAGTGTATTGAATACACAGAGATTAATAAACTACGTATATAGAGCTTGAACTACTAGCTTGTGTTCATTTGTTGTGTGGCACTTCAAGTATATATCATTAGACAAGCGCGTCAATTCAAATCAGTATCAGTCAGACCTTAAGACCTGTAAGCACGTGCATGATTTGTGCGCAAGTTATCGATACACACTATTGAGTGCATCCAAAATGACCTACTTACTGTTTTATAAAGTGGTTTGGCAAAATAAAAGTAAAGAGTAACATAATGAGTACATTAAATTTATATACTCGTATTAAATCGTAACAACATAATGTCAGTATGTTTTTAGTTCTCACGATATTAAGGGGCCGGGCTGAAAACGTCAGACGTTTCCGCTTGCTCCTACTAAGTTCTCCCACTGCACTGGTAGGAGCAACGGGATAACCTATTCCTTGTGCTCCTACTGAAAAGTAGGACTGTAAGTAAGTACTGAAAACACTTAAGTTTTATTTCCTGTTGCTCACACTCTTCTAAAAACTGAATTAGACAAGACACATCTTCGAATTGTTTTAGAACCAGTTGGTGCATTATATTCAATATAGCTTCTGGGTTAGGTTAGAACTGTGACCCCAACAGAGCGCAGGCCGAGCGAGCGGGCCGCGGCAGCGGTCGGCGAAGCGCTGGAACCACTAGTCCGAAAAGTTGGATTTCGATAGCAAGCTAGTAGCTGACAACAAAATAAAAATCTGCCAAACTAGTGGCCATTCGAAGATGTGTCTTGTCTAAGTATTGTCTGTCGGAATAATCGTCTGTCGATGTAGTTGTAATTCGAAGGTGTGTGTTGTCTAATAATTGTCTGTCGGCCATTGATAGGACAATCTTTGTTAGTAGGAGCACGAGGATATGTTTATCCTTGTGGTCCTACCGGTAGGAGCATATTATAAGGACATATTGGTCCTCCTGCTCCTACCGGTAGGAGCATCGAGTAGCAGCAAGCAAAAACGCTCAAAACGTCAGACTGGCCCGGCCCCTAACGGTATCTAACTATTTTACAAAAGAGGTACATTGAAAACGAAATAAGTACGTATGCTTGAGTCAAGGCGTACGATAGATTGGTACACATCTCGTTACCAAATTTCGTGGGGCCGGGCCAGCTTGACGGACACAATTTTATTGTCTTTACTTTTATACTCTTCTTCTAATTATTATTCAGTTATAATATCGAGTAGGTACTCACATAATAATTGAATCTCCTAATTTTGTATGAAACGATGTCAATAATAATTGAATCTCCTAATTTTGTATGAAATGAGGTCAAATGTTCCAAGTACCTATTGTATTATATTATATGTATTATTCTGAATGTTCATTTATAATAAAATTGTTAGTCCTAAAACATTTGCTGAAAATGAGTGACAGAAACGAATTGCTGTAGATCCGACTCCACGCAGTCTTGCTTGCCCTACCCCTAGAGTGTAATTTGAATCGCGTAGTCGCATAGGGAAGATGCAGCCCGCGGGCGAAGAGTAGGAAACTCCGAGCGAACCACCGCGGCTGACGCTGGCCGGCTTACAAGCTGAAGCTGTGGCGGTGAGCGTGGGACGCCCCAGACCCGCACTGCTGTAGATCCGACCACGTAGTCTCTTCTGCCTTACCCCTAGTGTAATTTGAATTACGTAGGCGCGTATTATACTCGCTCTCTATAATCCAAACATATACGTCCGGGTCGGACACCTGACCCACGTGGAGAGCGGACACGCGACCTAGTAATCACTGGCGCGGCCAACATGGCTCTGGAAACTGGTGGCACAATTATGGTCCGGGTTGGTACCACCATGCAGCTGCGGAAAACCCTCCAAATAGCCGAACATTGGTTGGGTTGTGTTCAGGGTTCAGCAGCTGCACAGCCGGGGATGAGGACCCAGCCGACACAGCAGTTGTGGGACCAGTGGGGTATTGGCTGAGTCTAGTGTGGATGGCGTGGGTCGCCCCGCCTGACAGGGAGACCCGTAAAAATGCTGCTGGCCGCCCGCGGCATAGTACAGGGGCCCAACCGGGTCTAACCAACCCGGGAGGCGGCCTCACCAGGTCGCGCATAATCCCGATGTGATTCGTCGTACAGGTTGGTGACCGGATGGTGGGTCCGGCGATCACACTCGAGAGGGTACGGGGGCCCTTCCGTTCGGCAGGTCGGCTACCGCCATGCCATGCATCCATAGGCGAAACCAAACCCTGCGCTTTGTCAAACTCTGCTGTGGCGACTGTCTCCTCTTCTTTTTTCACGCCTTCACTTCCACTTAAAATGCTTATGGCAGCGCAAACAAGAAATGGAGCACATAATACAGCGGCATTCTCGTCTCCCACCAACACATCACTTTTTGAGGTGGAGTTCACGAATATTCGTGGACTCCATATATAAACCTTCAAGCCGTCCATTAGCACCTTGAGACGGTACGGCCGGTACTGTCTTTTCCACCGAGACGCAAATACGCCGCCCTGATGACACGTCTTACTCTACCCCGGCTACGCGCTAGAGGAAAATTTCTTTGCAAAAGCCGGGGTGTGCGTGTATATCAGGGCGGATAATTGTTGTCGCCGCTTGCGCTGCCTAGAGGACCCATCCTTTTCTGTCCTCTGGCTACACGTGGACCACGGCTCTTCTAGCCGGGTTTACATGTGCCTATACCGCTCCCATCACGGGGATACCGAGACAACTCGACTCTTTGACCACCTGAGTCAGGCGGCAGACGTTGCGCAGGAGCGGTTTCCGACCGCCGAAATGGTATTTTTGGGAGACTTCAATGCCCACGACGAGACCTCGCTGGGCTCTCTCGAAACTGACCATGCGGGACGGGCCGCCCACGCATTCGCACTGACGCATGACTTGACTCAACTGGTACAACAAACCACCCAGATACCAGACATAGCAAGTCATGAGCCCTCTTTGCTAGGCCTTCTACGGACGACCCACCCAGCCCAGTACAGTGTTTCGGTATGAGCCCCACTGGGTTCCTCTGGGTTCCTCCGACCACTGTCTGGTCTGCGCCAACGTGCCAGTTGCTGCACCTCCACAACCTGTGGAGATAAAGCGACGGCTATGGCATTATTCGTCAGCGGATTGGGACGGCATGCGAGACTATTTCGCATCCGTTCCGTGGACTGAGCGATGCTTTGATAGAAAGGACCCATCGGATTGTGCTTCTGCCGTCGCTGGTGAAATCAGCTTATTTATGAAATATTATATTCTACACACTGAGGTCACCAGTGCCCGCAGAACTCGGCCTTGGTTTGGGCGCGAGTGCGCTGATGCTGTTCAACGAAAACAGTCGGCGTAACGCGCGTGGACTATAGCACGAGTCGAGTGCGATCCGAATGCGGGGAACCTCAAGGCGGCGTATAACAGGGCCACTAAGGACTGCAAGAGGGCGTACGTCAGAGCGGATGCCCAGCGCATACACGGCTTGGTCAGCAACTCATGTCACATCCCGCGGGTAGCCGTGGGTACTGGCGACTGGCCAAAGCCGTGCAATTCAACTTGTGCCAGCCTTCGCTGCCCCCGCTGCATTACCCTGAGGGTTCACTGGCTCACGAGCCGTAAGAGCAAGCAGATATGCTGGTTAACCTCTTTGCGGCTAACTCCCGAATCGATGGCTTTGGTTTGCATCCGCCATCAGCTGTCACTTGTGACCACTCAATGCCTGATATCCGTATCAGGTAATGCGACGTTCGCGCTGCACTACAGTCACTCGACGTCTGGAAATCCAGTGGCCCTGATGGTATCCCAGCGGTGGTACTTAAAAAATGCGCAGCGGAGTTAGCTCCAACGCTGACGCGACCGTATCGCCTGTCTTATTCTTCGGGTTTATTCCCGGGGGCTTGGAAAGAGGCGAACGTACAATCGGTTCCCAAAAAAGGAGATCGGTCCGATCCGGGCAACTATCGACCCATAGCTGTCACCTCAGTTCTCAGCAAGGTGTTTGAACACATAATTAACGCACAGCTCATGCGTTACCTAGAAGATCACTCCATAATTAACGACCGGCAATATGGCTTTAGGCCAAAACGGACAATGGGTGATCTTCTGGCGTACGTCACACATCTCTGGGGTGAGGCTATGGACAAGCATGACGAGTCACTGGCTATCAGCCTTGACATCGCCAAGGCTTTCAATAGGGTCTGGCACAGTTCGCTTCTTGCCAAGCTCCCGGCCTACGGTCTGCCATCTCGACTGTGCAGCTGGGTTGCCAGTTTTCTGCATGAGCGCAGCATCCGAGTCCTTTGTGACGGCCGGGCTTCTGAGTTCATGCAGGTTAATGATGGTGTGCCTCAGGGGTCCGTCTTAACACCCACTCTCTTTCTTCTGCATATCAATGATATGCTGTCCGTGGGCAGAATACATTGCTATGCAGATGACAGTACTTTGCATGGGCGTTATCTCGGACATTCAGCGGCCAAGCAGACTGACATTGAGGAGAGAAGACGGCAACTTGTCATTGAGCTCGATCGGGACCTAGACCACATTTCCCAATGAGGTTCTGAGAACCTGGTCGAGTTCAATGCCAAGAAAACACAGGCATGCGCATTTACAGCAAAATTATCTCCTTTAATTCCTCTTCCAACTCTTCGGACTGGTGTGTTCCGAAGAGTTGGAAGAGGAAGACAACTACAGGACAGTATCAACATGCTCGGTATGGACGTTCGCTGCAAACTTAACAACAAAAAGTACATCGAGAGCGTTATTAAAACAGCTTCACGCAAACTCGGAGTGCTGAACGGTGAGGCGGTTTTTCACGCCGGGGCAGCGGTGTTTCTTGTATAAGACTCAGGTTCGTCCCTGCGTGCGTGCTTTCACGTGCATTTCATACAAAATTAGGAGATTCAATTATTATGTGAGTACCTAATCGATATTATAGCTGAATAATAATTAGAAGAAGAGTATAAAAGTAAAGACAATAAAATTGTGTCCGTCAAGCTGGCCCGGCCCCACGAAATTTGGTAACGAGATGTGTACCAATCTATCGTACGCCTTGACTCAAGCATACTATACTTATTTCGTTTTCAATGTACCTCTTTTGTAAAATAGTTAGATACCGTTAGGGGCCGGGCCAACCTGACGTTTTGAGCGTTTCCGCTTGCTGCTACTCGATGCTCCTACCGGTAGGAGCAGGAGGACCAATATGTCCTTATAATATGCTCCTACCGGTAGGACCACAAGGATAAGCATATCCTCGTGCTCCTACTAACAAATATTGTCCTATCAATGGCCGACAGACAATTATTAGACAACACACACCTTCGAATTACAACTACTTCGACAGACGATTATTCCGACAGACAAGACACATCTTCGAATGGCCACTAGTTTGGCAGATTTTTATTTTGTTGTCAGCTACTAGCTTGCTATCGAAATCCTACTTTTCGGACTAGTAGTTCCAGCGCTTCGCCGACCGCTGCCGCGGCCCGCTCGCTCGGCCTGCGCTCTGTTGGGGTCACAGTTCTAACCTAACCCAGAAGCTATATTGAATATACTGCACCAACTGGTTCTAAAACAATTCGAAGATGTGTCTTGTCTAATTCAGTTTTTAGAAGAGTGTGAGCAACAGGAAATAAAACTTGAGTGTTTTCAGTACTTACTTACAGTCCTACTTTTCAGTAGGAGCACAAGGAATAGGTTATCCCGTTGCTCCTACCAGTGCAGTGGGAGAACTTAGTAGGAGCAAGCGGAAACGTCTGACGTTTTCAGCCCGGCCCCCTAATATCGTGAGAACTAAAAACATACTGACATTATGTTGTTACGATTTAATACGAGTATATAAATTTAATGTACTCATTATGTTACTCTTTACTTTTATTTTGCCAAACCACTTTATAAAACAGTAAGTAGGTCATTTTGGATGCACTCAATAGTGTGTATCGATAACTTGCGCACAAATCATGCACGTGCTTACAGGTCTTAAGGTCTGACTGATACTGATTTGAATTGACGCGCTTGTCTAATGATATATACTTGAAGTGAAACACAACAAATGAACACAAGCTAGTAGTGTGTAAAAACGAACCGACAATTCACCTCTATATACGTAGTTTATTAATCTCTGTGTATTCAATACACTGAATTGATTAACCCAGCATCATTCATCTTGTAGATATTAAATTCGAAATTTTACTCCGATCTGATTGTCGCACATAGCCGTGAGTCTCAGTAGCTGCAGGTACTAAGTACCAATCTTATCTGTCGTGCATCTTACTTCAGGCTTCTGGTGACTATGTAATGCGACCGGGTCACTATGACCCATGTTGTTGTTTGTTGACCGACCAACGACGTTGCTATTTTGTGCCATGAACTAGTTTGAGGTTTTATGTTTTTCACTTATTCACGCAATGGACTAGGAGGCATGCGCGTTGTCGAGTCATGGACTTTCTTGAAGGGTCTTCAGAGAATGACAAAATTGAGTTTTTTATTCTGAAAGTGAAAATGTAGATAATAACAGTGTACAGTGTACGTAGCCAAGATAGTGATACTGATAAAAAAATATTACTCTGAAGGCGAAACTTCATAGCAAACGAAACGGCCATCTATTATTGCTTCGAATGTGATTTCAATGGGTAACATTAGGAAATCGTCTGAAGATCGTCATTTTTACTGTGGGAAGGTCACAAAATGGTATGAAACTTTTTTTAGGCAAAATATTCACACTCCTATGGAGAATAAGTATTATTAAACAGCACCCTGGAGTGACTCAAGAGGCATAGGCAGCAGAAAAAAACGACATCTCTTGCACTTGTAAATGAACATCTTTCTTTACGTAAAGATTCGTCAAAATCTTCCTCGGAAAATGCACAAAAGAATAAAAATTACTGGAGAAACATCTGTAGAATCCTCAAAAAGCTTACTGGTTTTCGTTTAACATGCCAAGATAAAAAATAGTATTGCAAGGATATATAACACTTGCCATAAGTTTATAAACCCTGTGCACGTGATTTTTTGTCATAAAAATGTAATGAAAACCTGATCCGAAACGACTAATTATAAGTTCCTGGTGTTTTGTCTATTAAATTTGAAAGAACTTATCTTTGACCTATAAGTAAATTTTGAATGAGAATGCTTTTATTTCATTTATTTTTTAAATATTTAGAAAATGGTTCATTTTTTGTTATAATAATGGTGTTTATAAATAATTGAGATAAAAAATATTCTAATGAATTAATGTTGTTTTTTTAGATGCTATTATATTTTTAAGAAGACATATTTTCAAATTATAAAAGAATATGACAATAATTAACAATGTCTTTTTTCAAATAATAGGTGAAATTATAACAGGGTCATAATGAACCACCCCAACGACCGTGTAACAATTTTCTGCCACAATGACGCCAATAGACAGACGAAAATAGAATATCTGAAGTTAATCAGAACATAATCTAAATGAAATATACATAAATTAGAATTAATGTGATTAGTCTGAAGTAAACTGAATTATTTTATGCATTAAGCATTAATAGACAATACTTGAAATAAATGTAATTTGTATAAAATAAATCATTCTGAGTAATTAGTAATTACAATTCATTGTATACCTAGATTTAAAAACAATGAATAAGAAAAACGTCAACGTCAAGTGTCTACAATATTTTCATGTCAAATATATAAATTAATTATAAATTTTTATAATTATAATCAGTCGAGAGTCAAAAGTCAAAAGTGAACGTAGTATTCCGGAGTGTGTTTCCTTCTGATTTCGTCAGAAAACCGACAATTGGCAGAACATAGTCGAGCACAAGCCAAACGCTCGAAGCGTGCTCGTTTGAGGCTCGTCGGTCCAAACTACACGAATTCGTGCTCGGCTTGTCTAACGTAGACACAACTTTAAAACTACATGGCCTGCATGATTTGATTCTAATTGTAGAACCAGTGAACTTAGATAATGAACACGCGGGGCTCTGCGCAACGCAAGGTGCGTCGCCGCCGTTGCCATGGTGCGGAGTGTATTTCTTTCAGTGGTTTTGACATTTTTAGTTGTTTATTTTCATATTAATATTTGTAAATATAGTTAAGTGCTGTAAATAAGTAAAGTGAATTTTTTTTTTAAATGCAAAACTGCAGTGGTACTCGCAGTGATACGGACTTAACTTCAAGTCAACCCACCTCACTCGTTCGGTGCCCCCACTGTACCCAAGCTCGCTTTTTCAAAGGTAAGCGGGGTTTGAAAGTACATTTTGGAAAAGTACACAAATCTCAAAATGTACTTTCAAACCAAACATCATCACAATCCGACACCACATCCCAAATTCCATTTTGGCAAACGCTTAGTAAATTTAAAAATTCGGTTCCGATTTTAAAGAGAGTTCCCCGGGGTGCCAGACCATCTGTGGCACAAAATCTCGCTTCATGCATTGCCCAAGTAGTCCGGGAGAACTCTCAAAGAGCTTGGGAACAGCTCCTCACTTTCCCTTACAGGATTTTACACATATCACATGTCTCGACCCCTAAAAAAACTCTGTCTCTACAAATTAAAGAAAATTGTCTTGCTACCCATATTTTTGACCCTAAATTCACGAGCTTCCGAAAAAATTCCGTTTACCATTATGTAGAATCCAAATTAAGGGAAGGTGACATAAGGGGCGCATCAAGACTCCTTTTTAGCAGCGATGTGGTGGCTGATTACTCCTCAGATACTCTTGCAGAACTGAGGAGCAAGCATCCAGCACCTGCTGCTGACCTTTCATTTCCAGAACCTCCAAATAGGGATGACGAATCTCTCTCTGTTTCAGCCAAGGAGGTTTTAGCTGCCGTTAGTTCTTTCAAGAGCGGATCCGCTGGCGGCCTAGATGGTTTGACCCCGCAACACCTAAAAGACCTACTGGGTCCCGGGGAAGCTGGCGATGCACTTTTGAAGGAGCTAACGGCCTTAATAAACCTCATGCTATCAGGTAATGTGTGCGATGCCATCGTCGACTTACTTTATGGCGCCAATTTATGCGCCTTACGTAAGAAAGACCCCCTATTCCATTTAGTTCAACTCAAATTTCAACTCGTTGAACTAATTGGAATATTTTTTCCATTTAGTTCAACTTTTTACAAATTTTATTTAAGTTGAACTAATTGGAATATTATTTCCATTTAGTTCAACTTTTTACAAATTTTATTAAAGTTGAACTAATTGGGATATTTTTCCAATTTGTTCAACTAGTAAAATGCTGTATAACTTTATAACTGCCTCGGTGGTGCAGCGGTAGTGTATGCGACTGCTGCGCAGAGGTCTCGGGTTCGATTCCAGGGTCGGACCAAATGTTTGTACGATCTGCAAATATTTGTTTCGAAGTTTGGGTGTTTTCTATGTATAATATGTATGTATTTACAAAAAAAAGTATATAAGTATTATATCGTTTAATCTAGCTCTCATATTACAAGCTCTGCTTAGTTTAAGGCTAGATGACGTTGTGTGTTAGATGTCCCACAATATTTATTTATTTAACTAAAATTTAATAAACACACACCTCTAACTTATATGAATAATATTAACTTAACTAAATATTGACTTAACTGAATATTAACTTCTAACTTAATAATATTTATAAGCGAGGAAAAATTTAAAAGCAGCAAACGAAAATAACTAGTTAATTGTACGTAAAATAACTGTTAATTTTAAAGTTTCCTCTATTTTTCTAAAGTTTAGTTCGACTCATTCCCCTATCAATGAGTCGAACGTAAACTTTCCAAAAATAAAGGAACAGTTATTATTCCATTAACTAGTTGCATTTGTAAATCTATTATTATATTGTCTTTGATAACGTATTCTCTTTTCAATTTTTTTAGTCTGTTGCTTTTCAATTTTTCCTCGCTTAAACTCTGTTAATTTTGCATCTTCTAATAATACTTTTAATAACTGTAATATATTAACCTTGAAGCATAGACTTATTATATACTAGGGTAGTATTATAAGTTTGTTTTATTGTTTATAAGTACGTTTAAACGAGCAATTCTTGCATCATTCATCATCATCGTAGCGTTAATCTTGGTTACGTCCCAAGCTGACGCTTCGATGCCCGGGGTCCGCTTTCCTACTTTTATTCCTCCTCTCGCACGGTCTTCGACATCCTTGGTAGTAGACCATTGGCACGCATATCATCCTTTGCATAGCCAGACACTTGCTTCCCCCTTAGTTTGCCGATCGACGTAAGACATACTAGCGGAGGCAACTCTCATACAGCTTGTCTGCAATATCACGGACATGAAAACTTCAAGCTTCACCGGCATTTTGTGGTCACAATGATATCAGTCGTCTCACGCCACTTGACCTACGCAGCATGAACATGTGGCTTGATCTAGTAATCGATGCCCCCGACCGCATAGAATACAGATCCCCTTCAATCTCGGCAACGGCTGCACAGATTTTCATGAAATTTAGCATACAGGGGGTTTCGGGAGTGATTAATCGATCTAGCTAGTTTTTAATTTTTGGAGAATGTTTCTTTTAATACCGAGCAAATCTTGGTCATCCCAGTTCTACCTACTGAATAAGCAAGGTAACTTTATACCTTACCTATATATTATATCTGGTATAATAACTGTTTCTCTATTTATATAAAGTTTACGTTCGACTCATTGATATGAGTACCTATTATAAGTTTGAGGTGTGTGTTTATTCAATTTTAGTTATATATACAGCATTTTACTAGTTGAACTAATTGGAAAGAATAACCAATTAGTTCAAATTAAATAAAATTTGTAAAAAGTTGAACTGAATGGAAAAAATATCCCAATTAGTTCAACTTGAATAAAATTTGTCAAAAGTTGAACTAAATGGAAAAAATATTACAATTAGTTCAACTTAAATAAAATTTGTAAAAAGTTGAACTAAATGGAAAAAATATTCCAATTAGTTCAACGAGTTGAAATTTGAGTTGAACTAAATGGAATAGGGGAGAAAGACGGTGGTATTCGTACCATTGCCGTAGGGTGTACGTACAGGCGTATGGCAGCCAAACTATGTTGTAAAGCTTACAGCGAAGATTTGACCAACCAATTCCAGCCCCTGCAACTTGGCTTTGGCTCCAAAGGGGGCTGCGAGGCTGCCGTACATGCCCTGTCAACGTACCTTGGCTGCAATGGAGGAGAAGTCATTCTTAAAGTTGACTTGAAGAATGCCTTCAACTCAGTGAATAGGGACACATTGTTGACACAAGCAAAATGGAAACCCCCAAAATTTTTAAATTTCTCTGGCAATGTTACAGGTACCCTTCAAAATTATTATACAAGGACAACGTTTTAGAATCATCAGTCGGGTGTCAACAAGGTGACCCTCTTGGGCCACTCATTTTCAGCCTTGCTATACATCCTGTAATTCGGCAGCTAAATTCTAAATTTAACATATGGTACCTAGATGATGGGACCCTAGGAGGAGACGTTAATACAGTTTTAAAAGATTTGGCTTTTTTAAAAGATGAATTCAGATCCATTGGTTTGCAATTAAATCCCACTAAATGTGAAATTCTTATGAGTGATAACATTGACATCATTTCCACATTATCAAAATTCAACGTTTTGGCCCCAAATTTAAAAATTGTTCAAAAAGATTCACTCCGCCTCCTTGGGTCCCCAATCTTAGAGGAAGCATATGACTCTTTCGTAGAAGAAAAGATTCAAAATTTCTGTGAAGTTTCGGACCGTTTGCAACAAATTAACATCCATTCTGCTTTCACTATAATTCGGTATTGTCTTTTCGTTCCTAAATTTACACATGTTCTCCGATCAACTCAACTTTTTAAATATTTGGCTCTTTTAGGTAAAATGGATAGCGTGATTCAAAACACACTATGCAAAATTCTAAATGTGGATATGAACGACCGTGTCTGGCTTCAGGCATCCATGCCTGTGCGTCTAGGCGGGCTCGGCGTTCGCAAAATTACCAACGTAAGTCTACCAGCATTTCTATCTTCGGTGCATGGCACGGATGAATTAGTTAGAAGAATCCTAACCCCTAGCCTAACTAATTCGGAAGTGCCAGGCAAGGCCGAAGCTTTAAATGCTTGGAAAATGTTTTGCCCAAACGCTGATTTGCCAGGTAACCCATCTTCCCAGAGGCAATGGGACGTGCCGCTCTGCAACATGGTAAGAAAACATCTCATTTCTACTTCTACCAATGTTGCGGAGCGTGCTCGCCTTTTGGCTGTGGGGGAATGGGAATCCGGTGTCTGGCTTCAAGCCCTACCATCGCCCAACATTGGTACCATGTTGGACGATAACACCTTCCGTATCGCTGCTTGCCTTCGTTTGGATGCCCCTTGCGTTTCTCCGCATCGTTGTCGCTGTGGAGAAGAAGTGGGTAGCCTTGGACACCATGGCCTCTCATGCAGCAGGAGCGCAGGACGGCTGTCGCGGCACGCGTACATCAATGACATTATCCGTCGGGCTCTTGTCACCGCCGGCGTTCCAGCCGTACTAGAACCTACTGGTTTGGCGCGCGACGATGGCAAGAGGCCGGATGGGATGTCGTTGGTGCCTTGGAAGATGGGAAGGCATTTGGTGTGGGATGCGACATGTGCTGACACCCTTGCGCCTTCACATCTTCCAGGGACTGCGGACTGCGCCTGCGCTGCCGCTGCTTCGGCAGAGACCCTTAAACGGCGCAAATATAGTAATTTAACAGGTAATTACATATTTGAGCCGTTTGGGGTTGAGACGCTGGGATCTTGGGGTCCAAGTGCCCGTCTTTTATTTAAAGAAATTTCAAAACGGCTTATAGACGCTACCCGTGACCAGAGGGCTGGTTCATTCCTCGCACAAAGGATTGGCATTGCCATTCAACGTGGCAATGCCGCCAGCCTTCTGGCCACCCTCCCAGTTGACGTCGATGGGGAGGAATTTTTTGACGCCTAAACCTGCAGCTTTGTATATAGGTATACAGATATTGTTTTTATACTAATTAATAGTAATTAATTTATGTAAATAAAATGATCAAATACTTAGAAAAACTTATATTTATTTAGAATATTAAGCTACGTTATTTGTCATAAAAGAAGTAGGGATTATTTGATCCGCTAATAATATATCTTCTATAATATAAAAATGAATAGCTGAATGTGTTGCTAAGCGCAAATCTCGAGAGCAGCTAAACCGCTAATTCTTTTTTTATAATATTCCTTGAAGTACGAGGATGGTTCTTACGGAGAAAAATTAAAAAAATTGCCTGAATAAAAAAGAAAAAAAAAATCCTTTCCCGCAGGGGGAATGCACAGGTAGATTTCGTGAAGCAATTAATTCTTCTATGACCCACGCCGACCGCATTTTTAACATGTTTAATTTTTTTTTCTCGAAAACGGTAACTTTTAGCGAAAAACTTTTTAGACATTTATTTTAGACTTACTTAAAAATGGCCTATCGATTAAAAATGTTTTCGACGGGAAGAATGTTCACCGGTTAGAAGTTATGATTTTTTTCCCGAAAAAATTTGGTTTTTCCCCCCTCCACTTTTAGTTAAAGTTTTAGTCTTATAGGTTTTTAATTAAAAGTTGTTGGTATTCATGTATACTATGGGATAAAATTAGAACGGTTCGAATATCTTTCATGGAACGTGAAATTTTGAGGAAAAACTGATTTCACAAAAAGTGAGGCCCAACCGTCCCCTTAGGCCGGATTCCACCCGTTCTCGAACTTAAACTAAGTTTACACCCAAGCAATTTTTGACCGCAGTTTGAAAGCGATCGGGGCAAAAATGCGACCGTGAGAGTGCCGCAAATTTTGGGAAGTGGAACCATACATACATATATATATTTATATATATATATAAACTTTTTGACCAGTGGTCATTTCGTACTCAGGGGGTCATAACTAGACCTCCTATGAAGATTTTTTTTTAAATTCGACAGTAGTCAAGAAACCAATAGTTAGATCGATTTCATCGAAATCTACCTTTTTTTTTTTTTTTTTTTTTTTTATCGTGCGGAAATCCCTTCGGATACCCCCCCGCGTGCCAGCGGGGGCGGTTATGTCGGGCTTGAACCGACTAAAACCGCACGCCGTCTCGGGTCTACAGACGCCGGGGTGTAAGGTTGCCCATAGAGCATATCCCTCGCACCCCGACTGACCCTGGGCCATCTCCGGTTTCGAGATGGCCCCCTCGGGTTTGGGAACCACGGTGTCCCCGTCTTACCCCGGTTTGGGGGAGGGGCGCTAGTCGCCCCACCGTCCCGGCCTGCTTCTGCTGGGGTGACAGGTGGCCTCATCGAAATCTACCTAAAAGTTTACAGGCATCTTTGGGATAAATAGGTGCCACGGGGCGAAGTATGCCACGGGCGAAGCCGCGAGGGACAGCTAGTTGTGACTAAAAATGATGGCATCGTGTTGAAGAAGATAGTTTCATAGAATCTGCAAAGTAATACAGTTCTATACTTTAAACCGTATGAAAATAAACTAAGTGATATTTATTAATCGCTTTTATTATGTAAATAAACTCAGTGCTTTTGCTTCCTGGGGTAATCACCGACATATACCTACTACCGAATGGCAGTCCCTCGACCAAGCCGCAGCTTGGCATCCACTCATGGAATAGTACGACCTGACACAAGGAGCACTTGTAGAGGCCTAAGTATATACGTCAATGCGGAGGAACGTACAACTGGATGGCGAGATGATTGAAATGAGTCTAGATCCTCAGTAAGGAGAGGTGTCAACGTGTGTGTGCATACATTTTCACTCGTTGATTTGATTCCGGCCGATGATTTCGACCTTCAGTAGATACTTATATTCATTTTGTGCTGTGAAATACGCTTGTCGCCCAAGCGTATTTCACAGCACAAAATGAATATAAGTATCTACAGAAAGCATGGTTCACCGTTGAACAGTAAGAGAAAAAAGCGACTGCCAGCTCGATCCCTTGATTAGGGTAGAGCGAGATTATCTTTCAGAGGTTCTTAGTCATCGCTTTCAGTCACTGCGCCTCTCACAAAACGCATCAAAATTTTATTTTGCACTGGAAATAGTTTTTGTGGTCCCTTGCCATCTGGCGACTAAAGTGACCTCGCAACGTTCCTCGCATCTAGAGCCGGCACTGCTTATGAGGATGGAGGATATGACACGTACGCAGTTAACTTCATTAAAATATAGGTAAGTATCTGTAACTAAATCACTATTTATCAAGTAGTTAGTAAAATACTAACTATTTAATACCTTTTTTTTTTTTTTTCGTGCGGAAATCCCTTCGGATACCCCCCCGCGTGCCAGCGGGGGCGGTTATGTCGGGCTTGAACCGACTAAAACCGCACGCCGTCTCGGGTCTACAGACGCCGGGGTGTAAGGTTGCCCATAGAGCATATCCCTCGCACCCCGACTGACCCTGGGCCATCTCCGGTTTCGAGATGGCCCCCTCGGGTTTGGGAACCACGGTGTCCCCGTCTTGCCCCGGTTTGGGGGAGGGGCGCTAGTCGCCCCACCGTCCCGGCCTGCTTCTGCTGGGGTGACAGGTGGCCTCACCCGCCACCCCCAGGCCTGCGCTCATGGAGGACGGAGGTCGTTAAGCGACCTCCGGCGCCTGAGTTGCCTGCGACGCGCGGCGAGCAAGTTGCGGGCTCGGCGGACCGGGAGAGTTCTAAGTCTCTCCCGGGCGCGCTCCGCCACCTCCTTCGCGAGCATTACATGCTCGCAGAAGGAGGCGGCGGCGGCCCACGCGCTCGCGCTCCGCACCATTGCCGCAATCATGCTGCCGAGCGAGAGGACTCCCACCCCGATGGCTGCCACGAGGTCACGCCTCGGCGCCTCCCACGCCGGGCAGTCCGCCAGCGTGTGCAGCCCTGAGTCCTCGCTCGCGTCGCAGTGATGACACTCAGGCGTTGGCTCCTTCCTGATCCGATGCAGGTGGAAGCACCCCTTCCCTGAGATCACCTGCGTCAGTCGGTAGGAGAGGCTTCCGTGTCGCCTCTCCAGCCAATCCTCCATGATGGGCCTTACCGCCGCTATTGCGGCGTGCCCTGCGCTTGGTTGCCCAAGTCGTTCCTTCCACTCCACCACGATGGCCTGGCGGAGCTGGGACTGCACGGCCTCGATTTCTCGAGGCTCGGGGTTCCATCCCTGCTCCCGCGCCTCCTTTCGCCACTGGTACAGTTGCGAAAGGGCTCTCGCTTCCAGGTCCCATGGCGGAGTTCCGACAAGGAGACTCGCCGCCTCGAAGGAGATCGTGCGGTACCCTCGGATGACCCTGATGGCCAGAACTCGCTGCGGAGCGCGCAGCATCCGCACAGTTCTGGTCCTCAGGGCCTCCGCCCATATTGGACACCCATACAGGGCCATGGACCGCACGATCCCCGCGTAGAGTCTCCTGCAGGAGTCATCGGGCCCCCTAATCATTAAATGATAGTTAACTATAGTTACCAAGGCAAAGGCCTTAATAATTAGTAACAATACTACTACGCAGTTAATATTTGCCTCAGTTACATATTTATTTATGTAATATATTGTCGTCCAATATATTTCTACATTAAAATAAAACTTACGGCACTCATCACAACTTGCATTTTATTATATATTTACCTTATAACATTAATTCCTTATCACCAATAGGGAATATGCATAATATTTTTATTTATTTCACTCATTTTTTGCTTCGTTACATAACAGTATAAAATAAAAATAAAATTGAAAGTGTTCAACTTATTGGCAAACTAACATGTAAAATATCGATTAAATTTGACCTGTTTGAAAGCCGCCATTGCTCACGTGCCTTTGATGACGTCACGTACCAGCTCCAGTATTATTTAATACTTGGTATTGCCCGCGGCTTCATGGAAATGTGTTATTCCAGGTTATAATCTATACCTGTATCAAAGTTCAGCCAGAACTGTTAAGCCGTTTTTGCGTGAAGAGTAACAAACATCCATACATCCATACATCCTTACATACTTCCGCGTTTATATTATTAGTGGGATAGTAGAATATTCATAGCCTATTTACCAATCTTAGATATATAAAACTAATCAGGGGCTCAAAGGGTTCGCGTCATTGGTTGATCAGTCTTTTTATTGGCTTTTTGATTGGCCAGTTAGTGCACATGCACAAACTTTCGACGTTTGTTCAAGATTTTTGCCTCGAAATATACTCATCAGATAGAGCTTTTTCTGTTTAGAGAGATGCATTGAAAAAAAAAGGGTGTAAAGAGAATAAAGAAGGTAGGTACTTATCCTAAATCGCGGTTATATTAACAAACACACCAAACACTTAAAAATCCAGTGAAAATGCGTTCACTTAAACTTGGTTCTCATATTTTACTTGTTGAAATTCATTTGGTAAAATATGATTACACAGTTTGGAAGTATATACATTATAGTTGGTGAAATTTGCTTTTAGGCTGGTTCTCACGTTTTACTCGATGGCATTCATTGGGTAAAATATGACACATTTTACCCTATGAATGCCATCGAGTAAAACGTGAGAACCAGCCTATCATTGAGTAAAACGTATGGAGTACAAGTAACACAGTATGGAATGAATTAAATTAATTACTCGGTATTCATAATTGATGAAATCGGCTATAAATCTGGATTTTACCAGTGACATTTTGTTCAACTAAACTGGGTATCGGACTGGCTTTACTCAATGAAATTAATTGACTAAAACGTGACAATGCAGTTTACTTTTAATTGACCTTGGTTCCTATCATTGGTGAAATTCGTGTACCATACAATATAAAATCCTATCATGGAATTAATAAGCTTTTCTCTCAAACACGACTAGCACAGAACACGACCATGAATATCGACGCCGATGAATCCCATAAGCTGCTGTGTAATGTCATATTCGATTCGACCAATGCTGACGCGTTTTGCAAAGTCGAATTTCGAATTAGATTTTTTTTTGCACTCTTTGATTGAAGTTTTATGCAATTGAATATAAAATAGTGCATCGGGCGTAAAAAATCAAGTGAATTTAAATAACTTGCATAGTCCCTATTGTTCCCTTCCTTTATTAGAGGTTGAACTTCATTTTAACTTATTTTATATTTAAGCAGTACATACATGACATATTAACTAAATACTTGAGATCAATTTTATGAATTTATGGATCCTTAACTATCAATTTATGCATAGTCCTGTGTGTTACTGGCAATATAGAAATAACATCATCTGCTTCTTTCATCATTGATGTAGGAATCTGGAAATTAAATATTAAATGTAACATTAAATCAATTAAATTTAAATTATTTTATTCTATATATGATATATAAAAATATTACGGTAAGTTATAAGAAAATGGTTGCAGTTTGTAAGAAAATATAATGAAGAGTTATTAGATAATGATATTCCATAAAAAAAAGAATTAAATGACCATGACAAATACATTTGTGGAACATTTTTACGTCCTACCACCAGGGTCTACTTGTCCTACCGGTAACCAGTGGAAGCGAAATTAACGAAGGCGACTATCCTGCAGTTTGTCTGTGAGAGCACGGTCATGAAGAAAGAACACATCTGCTCATAGTCACACGCCGTTTCGGGACTTCAGATGTGAGGTGCCCATATGGTATTCCCCTCGCACCCCGACTAACCCAGGGCCATCTCCGTTTATCGAGATGGCACCCTCGGGTTTGGGAAACACGGTGTCACCCGTCTTGCCCTCCTTACGATCGTCGTGAGCAAGACGCCGAGCAAGAGGAGCACCACTACGAGGGCTACCACGAGGGCCCGCCTCGACACCTCACAAGCCGGGCAATCAGCCAGCATGTGCTGCCCCGAGTCCTCGCTTGCATCATCGTGATGACAATCAGACATTGGATCCTTCCTGATCCGACGCAGGTGATCCCAGCAGCACCCCTTCTCAGAAGTCACCTGCATCAGCCAGTTACGAGAGGCTCCCAAACACCTCTCTAGCCAGTCCTCAATTTTGGATCCAACCGCCACGCCGCTACTACGGCGCGCCAACTGCGCTGGGTCGCCCATGTCAATTCTATCACGCCATCAAGATGCCGATGAAAATTCTGGACTATAGGGGTCTTATGCAGCACTCTATAATCCGACAAACGTAACCTGTAATTTATCGGATTACAAGGTACTCTTTTAAAACAAAAGTGGACTCCTGACAATTTTGATAGCCCGCCACTGCCCAGCAAAACGTTTATTGTATAATACTGACTCACAGTATGGAATGGTAATATCCTATAACCTGAATGCATTGTAAACTATGCCTGTGGAAAGCCATTAGTTGACGCAATCAGAAGAATAGCACAGAAGCACATAAAACAAACTTATCTATATTGGATGTGTATTATATTGCTATAATATATTATACTAACACTTATATCTTTTGCCTCTGCTTCCTTTACGGTGTACTCTCTTAAAACAAAATCTGTGTGGAGTAAGTGGAACATCCTGGTTTCATTGGCCCTCACCAACACATCATCAACTCTTAAAAAGTACCTTAGAAGTACATACCAATATGATGGCATCACTCTCTGAAATCAAATGTAAAATAAATTATTATTTTATTCACTTGAAACATTGCATAAATAGAAAATGTATATTTTTAACCATTAATCATAAAAATGTAATTTAGGAAAGTAATTAATATATTAGTAATAGTTAAAATGGATGAATCAGTTAATTCATATTAGTAATTCCTTATAAGTTATATAGTTATCAACAACAAATAAACTTTCTAGAGCCATATTATGAAAATAATAAATTAATTTTTATATTGTAATACCATAGTAAGATAAAATTTTAATAAAAAGTGAAAATGTAAATTTGTTGAAATGCCGACCCATAAAAAAGCTATACATGGCAGCAACCATATTGTGGCTGCCTATATGGCTTCACAAAATGAAATAAGTTAAACAATATTATTATTTTGTATTATTATGCCTTTAATAAAGGTATGCACCTGACAAAATATAAGCCTGAAATTATAATTTCATATATCAACATTTGTGACACAGAGAAATAAGTAAATAAATATTATGAGCAAACTATGTATTTTAATAGAATTTTGAATTAGGTACTTACAATTTTAACTGAAAGTTTAGACACCCCATGATCATGCAGTTCATCCTCAAATAATGTCAGGTCATGGTAGAAAAGAATTTGTTCCTTTTTTTTCAATAAGTCCAGGTTTATTGTCTGATCTGTTGCTTCTACAACAATATTATCTGTGAGAGTACCTTTATAATTCGTAGAGAACGTCCAATCAAATGGTCGCTTAGGTTTCTCTGCATCTGGTCTAAAAATAGAAATAATAGCAAATACTTTGAAAGTTTTGATATTTGACTTGTTTAACTGTAGAGATGGGATATCTGACGGTATAGGGTCCTAGTTATGATTTCAAACCAGCAACAACATTACCAATGTAAAAGACCCAGTGTTTACACACATATGTATACATGTGTTTAATGAAATCTACCATCACAATTAGCAATTTCTAAGTGAAGCTACCCAAATATATTATGTACATTATAGTTATTATAAGTACCTGGCTTCTTGCCAAGCCTCTGCACATGAGACCTCAATGGCATCAGCTGTACTGGCCACACATCTCAAGGCATCCAAAGGGTTAAAAGATATTGTAGCACCACTTGTATGCACCAATGTTAGAATATTCTTAGGAAACACCATATCTGGAAAGTGGGGAATCTTCAATTCTTTACAATATCTGTAAACAAATAGTTACAGTTAATTTTCTATTCACAAAAGTGCAGGAAGACTTATGAATATAAAAACACTTTTTTATAATCAAGCTTTCTAGAAGTGCATAACAAGACAAGAGCCCAAACATGAGGGGTTTATCTTGATTAGTACAGAAGTTCCTATGACCATGTACTATCTCTATTTTCCGACCCTGGATATCATGTAGCATCAGAGTATTTACCAAGACAAAATGAATGAGCCCAAACTTGATTAGCTCATCTTATTTAGTTCAGGAGTGCCTAAGGACACCTGACTCCATATCATACCATCTTCATAGTACCATATTATCACTGAAGATACAGAAGTATACCAAATTTGAGTCCAATCTAACATTGCAAGTGGTTCTAATTGAGCTTCCAAGATTTGACCCATACTGTCTAAAAAAACTAACAGACTAAGTTACATAAAACCTTGTAATATATATGTAGGTTTTGCAGAATTTCCAATGAGGAACAGGTGATAATTTTTGAAAATCCTACTATATATATATTTTAAATGTAAAAGTTTGTTTATACTCAAACATGTAAAAGAACTGAATTGATTTGGCAAAATTTTGGCATAAATCATATAAAATATTATGGAAAAGGACATGAGATATTTCTCATTCCTGATATAGGGCACTTAACATCACACAGGATTTCTACAAGTATTCCACAAAGAGTAGTTGCTGACCAAGGCTTCATTTGTGGGTATCAAAACCAATACAAAAATGATTTAAAAGGCATACTATGGAGATAGCATATAATATATACTTAGTATGAAACATTTCTCTTTCTGCCTGAATCAAGTTCTTCATGATTCAATTGTAATAGACTCATACTTGAATTGGGCACACTAAAATAAGTTTTCAGTTGTTCAGTTGGTTAGAGGGAGTAAAGCTTGCAAGAACTGGGTATGTCAGTAGCATGTACACTCGTACTTATAATCATAATCTACAGTCAGTCAAGGTTGAACAAGATCCACTGTACTTACATGCAGAATTGGCAAAACTGATCATCATCGCGTTCACATACGACTTTAGTAGAACACACGCTGGGCAGTATACAACTCATATCGAATGATATATGCCATGGTCCAAATTCTATCGATTTGAAATTACTAGTGTACCTTTGCGGGTCCACAGTATGGTCCTGTAAACGATAAATAAGTTTATAATTTAGGATTATATCAAGTAGACCGGGCCATTTCATTGATTCATTCTATATCGTTTACCTCGGCACTGATCATTTTAGACGTTTTCACAACAATTTATTGACAATAAAAGCAATGCAAAACTCAAGGATTTATTCTAAAGGTTTGTATAAAAATATAAATAACTGGAAACTGGTACGTATAGTTTTTTTAATTTTTCATGTTGAATAGATAAGCTATCAATACAATTAAAATCCAATGGCATTTCTTCCCAATGTATTACAATACTTTGTGTACCTACTCTATGCATTTATTTTATGGTGTTTGGCATAATTGGCATTTGGCTTTGGCATTTCGGTTAGAGGTGCCACTAAGCGAATGGATATCGATTAATCACATCATATAAAAATACATAATACTATAAATACTACTACGATTAATACTTTTTGATTCTCTTATTGAATTTATACTTTGTTTGATTCCGTGAATGATAAATAATCAAATATCGTGGAGGAAACAAATTGAAAATTTCAGAACCTACTTGCATAGTAAACTCAAGCTTATAAGAAAACTACAACTTAAAAGAACTGGCCACAATATTATTGATACTGTTACTATCGTGTAACTATTGTATATATTATATTATAACTAACGTCGACAGTACCGGCTGTGCTTTAAAAAAATCTGTTCTATCAAAATTTATTGTTAAAATTTATTTATTTATTCGAGAGACCCTACCATAATAATAGGATGGAAATAAAGAGAAATGAAGTTCTCCGTAATTCTGTGTTTGTCATCAAAATAGTACTCTCAGTGAAATCATCATGGAACTGTATGATTCAGCATGATAGATGGATAATTATATGCTCTAAGGGAAAACTATCGGTTAGCGTAGTCTGTAGATTGCATGGAAGAAGGTACATCCCTAAGAATAATTTCATAAATGACATTTGACGTATTCTTATCATGCATGTGTAATCTGTCAATTCCAGGCGTGTTCACAGAATGATGCTTCTTTTTAGCCCAGCACTATGCAAGTGCTGGGTTAAAAAAGATTTCAGGCGGATAAATTGTGAAAATGATCCACGTATCCGTCTTTAGTCCAACAGCAACACACACACCTACCATGTTGGGCTGAACAACCTTTTGCGAAGACAAATTATGTTATTGCGTTGCAAATGCTTCTTTGGGCCAACGTTGCACGTACCGCCCCGCACTCTGCTTGTCCCTGTCGCTTGCTGCATCACGCGTCGTCCCGCAACTGAATTTTTTTTCAATTCGGCGTAAATAAACTTGTATTTATGTTACAAAATTTAACGTATTTTATTATGTAAAGTGTTTTAGTACTTGATTTCGATTATGTGTCAGAGGGTATGGTAATGGCAAGTAACTTATGTCTTTCTATTTCAGGGTGCTTGGTGTCCACGAGCTCACTTCGCTTTCTCAATATGTGTGTGTGCTGGGCTAAAGAAGGATACGTAGATCCTTTTCACAATTAGTCCACTCGAAAGCTTCTTTAGCCCAACACTACACAAGTACTGGGTTACAAAAGCATTTGTAAACAGGTGTCACTTAGAGGACGAAGCAAATAGCAGCAGGCATTGGCATTGCTGAGAGTTGAGAGTCAAATCGAAGAAGAATTGGCAGAACTGAATCATTTATAAGATTGGAACGTTTGCATACATGCATTAATACTTCATCTAGGCTTGGACTGGCAGCTGGTGTGAATTGGTAAAGGGGTCTGATTAGAGGGTGTTACGATAGTTTAGTACCCTCTTTCGTCCAAGCTCTGATACAGTGCATACATGTTACTGTTTTATTGTGCCGATTTAATAAATATCATTTAAATAATTAAGTTGTCAAGTTGTCTTGTGAGTTTAAATAACATCGTTTGTAGTTCCCTTTCTCAACTATCAACCAATAAGTGAATTTCGACCTTAACGGTACAGTGATTGAAATCGGGTGCCACAGCTGAGGATCTTAACGGGGCGCCCCGCACACCCGCAACGTTAAAGAGACAGGTGATAATTTTGTCCTTGTTTATCGTTCACCCACTGCGCTTGCGACTACATGTACCTAACGACTCGCATTACATTGCCGTTGTTGGTGTACCTATCTGCGAGCTATGATTTTACAAACTTCTTACTTGTTACTGATATAAATGTTTACTGTATTTACTCTGAAGAACTGATTTATTGCCTTTTATATGGTTGCTAATAATACACATAGGTGGCCGTCTTGTTGCTTGCATCTAGGTTTCGCGTTTGAGTCTACATTACTTATCAAATAGGTAGCTGAATATTCTGCTTGAGTACCTACCTATTTAACCGCGTAATACAGCGATGTCGGTTAGACGCTCACCGCCGATCACTCCGGAATACACTCAATCTGATTCTGAGTTGAATAAGTTGGACAATACATCGCTCGTATGCCTAAGCGGTAACAGAATTAAACGACGCCTTATAAAGCAACCTAGTCCAATCGACTTGGAGAAGAATGATAACGAGGATATCAGAGAACTACTTATCAACTGGAAATCTGAATTCCAGAGTCAAATAAATGAAATGTACAAGTCACAAAATTCCTTAATTACACAACTATCCTCTGACATTAGGGAACTTAAGGCTCAGAACAACAAAATAAAGAAATCAAATGACGAGATAGTACATTCCATGTCCTTCTTAAGTCAACAATACGAAGATGTTAAAAGCAGTCTAGACGTTTTACTAAAAGAACGATTGGAACTGCGACGGAATGTTGAAAATCTGGAGGCAAAAATAAAAGATCTGCAAGTAAAAACTCGATCCGCAAATGTGGAAATTAGGAACATCCCGCAGGTTGAAAATGAAACTTCTAAGGACTTAAAAAACACTGTCTGTAAAATTGGTGGCATCGTAGGGACTGCGATCTCCCCTACCGATCTACGTGATATATTTCGTCTCCCCGGGAAACCAGGCACATTGCGGCCCATAATTGCAGAATTCAAAACTGTGGATATGAAACTGGACATGATCTCTTCGGCTCGAGTATACAATAAAGAGAGGAAATTTGAGGACAAGCTGAATACCGAGTCATTGAAAATCACCGGTAAAAAAATTGCGGTTTATGTATCAGACTTCCTTCCCGCAAGCTCCAAAAAGCTATTTCATCAAACGCGTGAGTTTGCTAAACAGCATGCCTATAAATATTGCTGGACAACAAACGGAAATATTTTCCTACGTAAGGCAGATGGAGAAAAACAATTACTGGTTTCCTCTGAGAAGTTCCTCCAGGACTTAAGTAATAATATGTGACAATCACTGCCGACTACTCCTATAACAGCATACCTTGCATGTCTTTTTAACCTAAGCTCGAAATGTTTACCAATATATTATTGTTATTACGTGGTGTTTACTGGCATCACGCCGCTGTCTGAAACAAAAAATATTTATATTGCATGTCTAAGCTTCTCTATCCTTAATCTAACTTGTAAAATATGTACAGATGCAAGTCATTATCACTACACAGCATCATAAAATATATTCAAAATACCTATTACACACAATAATTTACACCCACAAATCCTCAGACACTTACCTTCATACATTCATAAAGTGTACACTCATACTCACCCCCATAATATAATACCATTCATAATACTACCTACAGCTAAATTCCAACAATCATACTCAATATTATTCTGTATCGTGCCATATGGCTACTTTGATGTTGCAATATTACTTTCGTTAAAGCCTAACCTAGTCACCCCTTTTCTCTTAGGAGTACTAGTAGTACAATGTATAGTGATTCTAAGCTTAAATGGCTAACATTGACGAAATAAACAAGGAACTAGATACAAACCCCACTGTGCGCTCATTCAACTGTCAACCGGAAGATTGTCTCCTCTACACTGGCCGTCGGTCTCTCAAAATAATTCATGTAAATATTAGTAGCTTAAACAAAAATCTTGATCAGTTTATCTTAATGCTGTCTACGACAGGTGTTGTTTTTGATATTATTATTTTCGGCGAGTGCTGGCTAAGTAAAACTGACACTATACCTGGTTTAGATGGTTACATAGCGCACAATTCAAAATCCTTACTTAACCAAAACGATGGTCTTGTAATTTATACAAAAAAAGAACTCAATTGTAGGGTTAGCGAGCCGTATTTCAAAGGAGCTAGTTGCTTGTTGTGTCTAGTTGATGATCGGGTTGCTGTCGTGGCAGTGTATCGTTCCCCATCCCTAAAACCGGTAGAAGACCATAACAATTTTATAGAGAGTCTCAATAATGTCTATGATACTCTAACCACGCATCATTCGGTTTTGGTGGGTGACACAAACATTAATATACGTCCCGATAGCTCTGATTTAATATATGATGAATATTTAACTGTTAACGCTTCCTATGGATTGTTCCCTACTCATACTTTCCCCACTAGAATTAGTCAAAGGTGCATAGACCATTTTTTTGTTAAATCAAATCTCCCCTCAGTTACCTTAGTCTTAGAATCCCACATAACTGATCACAAACCCATTGCTCTATTCCTAGAACAATCTAAGATTATTTCTAATAATAACTTTCATATTAAAAGTAAAATCAACTTAACGGACATTAAAACTGAAATCGAAAAGACTGACTTCTCTAATATAATGCAAATGTACGATACAAATTGCTTTATTTCAACCCTATCAACAATAATCTCCAATTACACAAGCGTCAACAAGATATCTAGAAAACATAGGATCTTGAAGCCTTGGATGACCCCAGGGCTGGTTCGATGCATCCGAAACCGGGATAGATTGCACATCAAACACAGAAAATCTCCTGATAACATAACTCTCAAAATAACGTATACACGGTATCGAAACTACTGCAATCGCCTCGTTCGAGACGTCAAATTAAAATATAATAAAAATTTGATTGACGAGGCTGGTTCTAATATAAAAGCCCTCTGGACAGCAATTAAAAGCATCATGGGTACTCTGAAGAACCACGATTGTCCCCTGGAGCTCCTAAGCACTAACTGTGACCCTAAACAATCCGTAAACGACATAAACGTCTTCTTTGCTTCTGTTGGAATGAAGTTAGCCGAAAAAATTACACCTCTTGACCCGGGTAACAGCAGCCCCTTGCCAGCCTCTCCACCAGCGAACTCACTTTCATCTATGGTCCTATTGGAAGTGACTGAGACTGACGTTGATACCATAATTTCTCAATTACGGCAAGATTGTGCCACAGGGTGGGATGGTATACCAGCTCGCGTTCTAAAGCTCTGCAAGGAACTTGTCCCCCCAATAACCCACATCTGCAACCTTGCTATAAACTCGGGTATATTTCTGGAAGCTTTGAAGAAAGCCATTATTCATCCGGTCCACAAGAGTGGCAACAGGGACTGCGTTGACAACTATAGACCTATCTCAATACTCTCTGCAATGTCGAAAATTCTGGAAAGAATCCTGAATAACGCACTTAAACATTATCTAGAAACATTTGATATTTTAGCCAAAAACCAGTATGAATTTCGTTCAGGTATTTCCACCGAAGACGCCGTGATAGATCTGACTAGCAACGTTGTCAAAAACTTAGACTCGAACAACAGATGTCTGTGCATCTTTTTGGACCTTTCCAGAGCGTTCGACACAGTCTCTGCGTCAGTCTTGCTGGACAAAATGGAAAAATTGGGGATACGTGGTCTCCCCCTCAATATTTTCAGGAACTACTTAGAAAAAAGGAATCAGAGAGTAAAAATTGGGAATGAGCTTAGCGATGAGGTTAATGTTACTACTGGCGTCCCGCAAGGGAGTATTTTAGGCCCCACATTGTTCCAGCTTTATGTAAATGATCTCTGTACCATGCCTCTCCCTTATACCAGCACTTTCACCTATGCGGACGACACTGCACTTGTAGTATGGGGTCCAAACTGGCAGATAGTGAAGGAAAGAGCGGAAAACTCTCTAAGACTGGTAATGATCTGGCTTTCTAAGAACTTACTTACAATCAACCTGAGTAAAACTCTCTTCGTCCCTTTCTCCCTATCTAAACTTAATACTCCACCTAACAACTACGCTTTAAAAGCCCATACATGTGCCCGGGATATAGATTGTGGTTGTCAGGAAATAGCTCGAGCCTCTTGTGCAAAGTATCTAGGAGTGCAAATAGATAGTAGGCTCTCGTGGGACGTCCAGGTTGCTACGGTTAAAGCCCGAACTAGAAAGCTAATTTACTTTTTTAGAGCCCTGCGTGACACAGCCTCTCTACAAAAACTAAAAATGGTATATATCGCTCTCTGTCAATCTGTTATTCAATATTGTATCCCAGTGTGGGGGGTTGCAGGTAAGACGCAACTTCTGGAACTTGAGAGAGCGCAGAGAGCCGTGCTCAAAGTCTTAAATAAGAAGCCACTTAGGTACCCCACTGCTCAACTATACGCTGACAATCAAGTTCTAACTGTGAGACAACTCTTTGTGCTCAAATCAATAATTAAGATTCACCAAAACGTAGCTCCTCCAGAACCTGGTAAAAAGCGTAGCAAGAGGTCAGTGTGTCCGGTAGTTCGCAGTAGGACAGCATTCGCTAGGCGCCAATTCAAAAGTCTGGGCTGTAAAGTATACAACTTGCTTCACAAAAATAAAAACATAGTGGGTCTGAATCGTCATGACGTAAAAAATATAGCAACAAGTTGGTTACTTCAATATGACTATGACGGTACAGAAGCGATACTAAAATTTCTGGAGTGAACACTTTTGATGACTAACTCTCTTCAACGTACGCACATACGAACACACAAACAGACGCACACCAATACACACACACACACACACATGCGCACACTCACACAAATACACATACCCACACAAATACACATACACACACAAATACACATACCCACACACACTCACATTCACACAATATACATACATATATGCATACAGGCATACATACATACATTACAACATCCCACATACATCCATACTGACTTACATTATTATACTACGCTACTTACTCAACACGAAGTTATAGTGATTTGTAACATCTTATCTAATAAAATGAATGTTTAAAACTTACCTTGTACAATAATTCTTGTAATTAAAAGTCACTGTGTCACTCAATTGTAACGAATAGTCAAAAGAGCACTGTTTCCCAAGATACAGGTTTTGGCCTAGTCTGGGAATCAGTATCAACATTAATTGTATGAAAGTTATAGCGCACAGTTATTTGTTTGTAAAAATATTGTATTGATTTTTGAGTCAAATAAACATTTATTATTATTATTATAGTAGGTATTCAGTTCTCAACGATTACGGCAAATACCTAAATCAGTCTAACAACTCAACCCAAACAACAAATTATACAAGTCAGATCGAAAAGATATAAGTTATAAGTTGCAGGCAACAAAGGACAATATTGCTATTTTTTTAAGAAATATGCAAGTTCCTACTAGTAGTAATTTTTACGTACATATTACTACATATAAAATAAACCATGCTCTTCAAAATTCACTATCTTCGCTATCTCTTTCACACATATTATACATTTACTTTAATACGTTATTTACTCACTCTCTCTCACTCATGCCGCGCGTTACTTGTCCCGTTCGTTCCAATGCAATTCGCTATAGAGCGAGATTAGGAGGAAATGTTACTGTTCCAACTGTCGTTTCGCAATAACACAACTTTTCAAAATAATGTTGCTCTGTCCACCACTGGTGGACAGCGGAACATAATTTCATAATTAGTCTCTCTGCCCACTAGTGGTGGCCAAATTGGTGGTGGACACCGGGACTAACCGTCAAAATTAGCATTGGTTAATTTTAAAGTAAGAGATTATATATTAAAAAGTTGCACTCAGTGTAAAAGTCGGCTACATTTATCTTATAAATGTTTTACAGACTTGGTAATGTATTACAATTAATGAATATAAGTCGACTAACCCTATAATTTACGTTATGCTCTAAAACGGTGTACGTCACGCATATGATATTATGATGCTTACTTGAGCATATATTAGCATTAGCATAACGTTACGCCAGCAAAAACTCAAATAAAATGGTAATTAAAAGAGGCACAAATCTAAATGTCGCAGGCACATTTGGCACAAACTATAGGCCACTTTGAATTTTATTTTATCTCAACGATACGTCAGCAAATCGCATTTTCGTGAATAAGTCTTAAAAGATTATAAATGGAGTTAAGGCCCTGTCTGGACGTAAGCTACCATAATTATGCTTATTTTTTGTTACTAAGATTATTTATCTCTATCTCTATTATTTATTTATAAGCTATCATAAGCTTACGTCCAGACAGGGCCTTAAATGCGCAGATTTGAAATTGATTAGTTGAACTTGTAATTGTTATATTATTATATACACAATGTGTAAATAATAAATGTATTTTTACGAATAAATGAGATGCTTCAAAATTATATTAATTATGAAAACCAAACCTATTTCAATCTATTTAGAAAAGTGCCCTAAAAATCATAGTAAATGGGAGCTAGTAACTTATATAGCTATCCTTAAAATTCGTCCTGTTGTATCCTTAACATTCATCTTCCAAAGAGAGAAAAAAGTTGTACAGTTTCCTTCGTCCAAGCTGACGCATTTTGATAACGGAATTGATGGTTCTGTGGCGAATTGCTCACTTATACATAGTTATAAGTTTTTAATTGATGCTTTTCCGAACTCAGTTGGTAATAAACTGATTAGCCTAAATACTAAGCGGCTGAACTTCGATATTTTTCAAGAAGCGACAGCCATCTAATGAATAATGATTTGCTGGTTAATGATTTGAAAGGTTCAAAATTAACACATAACATCAAATCACATGCGTCTGAAGTTGCAGCGAGTGCAATCCTAAATTTACTTGAATGTGAGGAACACGTTAGTATAGTTTTAGTAACAAAACAATCGACTTCTCATAAAGTAACTCAGTACCTACAGCACTAATTTAACGGCCGGCTACGGTTCGCGGGTCGCGGGGTGCGGGTGTCGAAATTTCGAATCAATATGGCCGACTTTCACCGGTTGGTTATTCTGTTTTGATAGTTCTCAAAAATAATCGTTTCTTAATACCTACATACATAAAACAACCGTGATTTATAGGGATATTATTTTGGTATATGTTAGTTTGTTATTAACTATGGAAGCTCTTATACCAGTTATTAATAAGTTACAAGATGTTTTCAACACTGTCGGAGCTGATGCCATCCAATTACCTCAAATCATAGTTTTAGGAACGCAGGTAATATTTTTCTTTAAAATTTTATGAGAAAATATCAATAAAAGTTATTAAGGATACATTGTATTGTGATGATATATTTCCTGGTCTTCAATTGGTAATGGTTATATAAATGTGTCAGTGGAGTTCTTTGTCCCCATTTTATTATATTGTCATTGACCAAGACTATTACCTAGGCCAGATCTATGAAGTAAACATAGTTGAAATGAATTAAACTATGAGAATGATATAGCGTAAAGACGTCCAAATTCTTATATATTTAGGTACTGAGATATATAAAGCTAGAAATTAACAGGGGTTACCAATTATAAGCCTAACTATGAACAAATAAAAATGATTAAATTAATTCCTAATTACCTAATTGTATTTCGGATTCGTGTTTCTAATATCCTTGGTGTACAATAAAGAGATGTTATTATGATTATAAATTTTGTAATAAAAAGTGACTAGTCATTCTTGTAGCTAATTTTGTTTTTTTTGTACAGAGCTCTGGTAAGAGTTCTGTCATAGAAAGCCTAGTGGGGCGTTCATTCTTGCCTCGAGGTCCAGGGATTGTGACCAGACGGCCTCTCGTCCTCCAATTAGTCTACAGTCCCAAGGACAGTAAAGAGCACCGTTCAGCTGAAGAAGGTAAATAATTTTTTGTACAGTGATTTATATTATTATATATTTATTCTAGCAGTTTCTTCTCATATTCTCTGGAATATTCCTTCTAGGGTATACCAGATTCCACATCCACACAGGCTGATACATTAAGCAGTTTTAATTGGTTCGAGTCCGACATACCCAACACATAGTTAGCTCTGGTGAGGTGAAGCATAAGCTGGTTTCCACATGCAAAAAAAAAAGGGTTTAGTACGGAAATGCCTTATTCTGGAAATGGCCACTAAATCTGAAAAGTACTTATTCTTGAAAGGTGTCATTCTTAAAAGGACCTATTCTGAATTGGGCTCTTTTATAAAATGACCTTTTCTTAAAAGGACTCATTCCAGAAATGTCTTAAGTCTCGAAAACTGGCTAAGGAAGAAAATAAAACGATTGAATACACAAAAGTAAATCATTTTAAAATAAAATCAAATTGGAATTGTATGCATAGGCAAAATGCAAATACCCAGGACGTGTCCAGGTAGCTCAGTTGGTCAGAGTATTCCCCTTACAAAGGGACTAGTTGCGTTTCAAGTCCAGTTCTAGATGCAGATTTTTTCCAATTTCAAAACCAATCATTTTGTGAATAATAAACTCAAGCACAACAACATCATGGAATCCAATTGCACAACTTTCCGAAAAGGTTCCTACAGATTTGTTTCAGTTGTGCAGTACATATAATAGTGGTTATTGGACCTGATTGGCCTGAATACTCTGTATATGCATGATATTCTTTGGATATGAGTAACATTACAATATCAAATCTAGGATTATTTGCTTGATCTGTTGCAATAGTTGCAATTAATATTATCATTATTACTTTTGTTAATTTCATCAAATCATCAATTATATCAAATGATTGACATTTATATGTAACTATTACACATCATTTCAAATTATATGTTTCAAAATTATAAATAATCAATATGCTAGTCTGTCTGCAGCATTTGTATATCAACTTTCATTTTTGTAATTAGTTGTAATCATATGTATGTATTTCATGTCCAGAAATTTGATCTATCATTGTGTAGTGTAGGGTAGCGAGTTTTAGAAAAAGGTAGCCTTGCCGTACATTTATTACTAGACATAACATTGAGATTTATTAACTAATACTTGTATATTCTTAAAAAAGGTAGGCAGAGGTTATAACTTTTTAATAATCTATGCTTTTGGTCGCATACATTGGACATTGAGTCCATTGCCATCATCTTTACCAGACTACTGCTACTAACATTTATTTAATAATAATTCCACTCGTTAGTGCTGGGCCACCAGGACAGTCAGGGTTATAAATATGATAAGATAGTATTTAGTGTTATGTCATCTTTATATTTTTAGATAATATTGATTAAAGGATAGTATTTGGTTAGTAATAAAACAGCAGTTCCTAATACTTTTTTTAATCGTCATTTGTTTTCTTGTGCAGCAATGCAGTGGGACTTTTACTACTTATTGGATATCCACTGAATGGATTACAACTATTTTGTTTAAGGACTGCTCAAATAATGCTAATGTTTTCTGGAAGTGTTTAATGTTTTGTTATGCATTATTAATGTTATTATTATACTAGAGACTCAACAGACTACTGGTATACTTATATTAGTAGTCTGTTGAGTTTTAAACAATAATTTATTTACTTTATTCTTTAAAGTATATGCACTGACTGTGATATGGAAATGAGGTTTTTACTCTAAGAAATAACGCAATTGCAGTTTATCGCAAGCCGCATGTCTATTTTATATGAAACCGCGTCGTATGCGACCATATCATGTCATATCACGTCATATAACGTGCGGTCAGCTGGATCCGGCTGGCAGTATTGCGGCTAGACGGAAGTGCGTTATGGGCCTGACATGTTAAAGTACGCCAATGTTCTTTGTCAGAGATACCAGAAGGCCAGTTCTCGTAATAAAGCATATTTATATTGGTATAACAACAAACACAACGAATATAGACTACTGCTATGATGTCGATATGGCTCCGATCTACCATTACGCATTTACTAACAGAAAATGCAATCACAAATTGTCCAACCTGGAATCGGACCTCCGTTTACGAATAAACGCAAACACGTGCAAATTTATGCAACGGTATGAATGGGGCAGGGTAGAGCTAAAAAACATTTGAAATAACTTAAATCATTGTCTATTGTTATAGGTACAGTAAATCTAGACGAATGGGGCAAATTCCTACACACCAAAGACAAGATCTATTCAGATTTCGACGCAATAAGACAAGAAATAGAGCGAGAAACAGATCGTATGGCGGGCAGCAACAAAGGAATATGTCCCGAACCTATCAGCCTCAAGATATTTTCGACCAGAGTTGTCAATCTTACACTGGTAGATCTTCCTGGTGTTACAAAGGTAGTTTTTATATTTTATTGTCAAACATCATGTTACACCATGTTGAGGCTTATAATGAGACTTACTAATCTATGTCTAATATTCGAAGATCGATTAGGGTGTTGAAACCGTCTGCGGCATTATTCTGTTTGTAAACGTGTCTAATCACATTCGTAACGTGAGAAGTTTCAATTGTTTAACGTATAAAAAAAAAACTGGCAAAGAGTAGCGGCGGGCAGCGGCTTTTTGAATCAAAATTTTAATAGCGATTTAATCTTATCACATGAGTAAGAAGTTCATAGTCATTTAAAGGCAAACGAGGGGCAGCGCTGCGCCGCGAGGCTGCATAAACCTTCTAGCTGCAAAGTCCGGCCGCTTTGCTTCAGCTCGTTCACGTTACAAATATTGTAGGACAAAGTACTCAACGCCATCTACACCCAAACTAACCAGAGCTTGTCACATGGGTTCTAGAATGCGAATAAACATACTTCAATACTTTTAAATTTGTAAATAAATACATATTATATATAGAAACACCAGACCAATGCAAATATACATATTTGCACTGAGCGGGAATCGAACCCGCGACCTCTAGCTTAGCCGTCGAACGCACTACCGCTACGCCACAGAGGTCGTCAATAAGGGTAGGTACTTACTGTTTTGAACAAAAAATATGATAGTTGGTCCTATTAGTTGTGTGAAGGGCGGGAACACGGTAGGATTAGCTATAAAACTCCAATTAGATTGTTATTATTGTGTTTTCAAATAATTATTCTGGTTGAACCTTACCACTCTCTATATTCAGATTGAAGACTTTTTCTTCTAGCATTGATTTTTTAAAGAAATTGCTATGCTACAGAGGTAGCCTGTTCCTATAAGATAAGAACTTTTTTTTTCTAATTAACTAGGTACCAATAGGTGACCAACCAGAGGATATTGAGCATCAAATCAGAAACCTTATTATCAAATATATCGGTAACCCGAATTCCATAATTTTGGCTGTGACTGCTGCCAATACAGATATGGCAACAAGTGAAGCCATTAAAATGTCCAAAGAAGTCGATCCTGACGGCAGAAGAACACTTGCTGTTGTCACGAAGCTTGATCTCATGGATGCAGGTTAGAAATATTTTTAAATTTAAAAAACTAAGGAATCAACATTACTTAAGACATTATTATTATTATTTCCAACGGGGACGCCGATGACCAGGCGAGTGATCAACCCTTCCTCAGTGGGTTATTTCACCCATTTACCATGATCCTTCCTTGCAACAGCCTCCGTGGCGTGGCGGTATTGAAAGCGGCCGCTACGCAGGAGGCGCGGGTTCGATCCCCGCTCAGTGCAAATATTTACGTTAAGATGTCGGTCCCGGTTGCCATACGAATATGTATGACAGTCGTTATAGGGGAAATGGGTGAAATGGCCCCACATAGAAGGGCTGATCACCCGTCTGGTCAAACGGCGTCCCCACTGGCAGTATATATATATATAGTATTATTATTATTATAATAATAATAATAATAATAATATGATCCTTCCTTTTGGGAAGGATGTGGTTACCCAGCAATCACGGCGTTCCGTCAAACCTACCTGTATCCTTGCAATATCTTAGGATCTGATCCACCTTCAGATCCTCCAGGTCTTCTGTGTCCAGTGTATCCAACCCCATTGTCTCCCATCTTATCAGTGAGTACATGGGGCATTCGGCAAGCAGGTGGAAGCTGGTCTCGTCACCATCCTTGCACTCTGGGCATCTGGGGTCGATTTTCACGCCTATCAGTGTCAGGTGCCTGTTCAGGCTCCTGTTAACACTTCTATGACGAGCCTCATGCTTACTCTAGAGACTTTTATAAGCTGGCTCTTCCTTTTTTGTCTAGGCCTTCTATAAATATCTTCTTCGTTCTTACTTAAGACATGCTGCATTATATATATTCAGGCAATCAATAAGCCTATTGCAGTCCACTGAGAGAATAATTTTAAGGAGACAATATAAATAAATAATATATATCTCGTTTATGTATATTAATAATATACAAGAACTATAATAATATAATAATTCTACATTATATTATTATAAATACGGAAATTTGGATGAAATGGTTGGGTGCTTATAACTCAATCACGGTAAAGCGGCTGAACAGATTTGGATGAAATTTAGCACATAGATTGTAGTCTGGAATAGCACAGTTTGTTATTCCGGTAATAGGTTCCTGTGGGTATCAGTATTTCTCGCGGTCAGTCCCGCGGGGAATAGCTAGGATAAAAACTAAGTTGATCGGTTCTTTTTCAATTTTAATTGAAGAATATGTAAAGACATGTACTAAATAATTAATTATTTCGAACAGAATAATAAGACGATCTATGTGATAATTAACATTGAAAAAATATTACAGTATTAATTGTTATGACTCATAGGTATTACTAGTTTTACTTCATTACCATGACGCTCAATGCTAAAATAGTCATTTATTTCAGGAACTGATGCGATAGACATCCTCTGCGGACGCGTCATACCAGTGAAACTTGGCATAATTGGAGTCGTAAATAGATCGCAGCAAGACATAATTGATAACAAGTCTATAGGGGTAATTTATCTATATTATAACTACCAAGTCAATTGTTGCAAACAAAACTTTTGATTTTAAAGATATTTATGATCAGTAGACCAAGGATCAGTCAGTACCATGAAACGTACATCCGCAATTGCGGGGCAGCACGAAACACGAACGAAAGAAGTGTCATTTAGGTACCATGAAGTTACTTCGGATTTCGTTATTTCGGTCGAGACCATAAAGTAAGTTCGGAAGTGAATCAAACATCAAGGTTTTCGTTTACAATATATTTCTGTTAAAAAATGAACTATTATAAACCAACATATCAAAAAATACATTCCTTTGTATTGAATTATGATAACCTTTCGATCTTTTGAAATAAGTCGTATAGAACTGAGCTTTAATTTTTTTTTGGCGGACTGGTAAAAATTCCGTATTTTGCGATTTCGGCTCGTGTCATGGTAGGGTTTAGGCCGAATGAACACTCACGTGCCGTCTTCGGGCCCAATTGCGGTATAAGTGCGTTTCATGGTACCGATTGCCCGAAATTGCGAATGTACTCTTCATGGTAGGCCTACAGTCCACCATATTTATATGTGATCATGAATGGCCCCCATCAAGACCTTCGGGATTCATGTCAACTTTATCTGCAAGCCTGGCAACCTGCTGTTTGATGGAGGAGCGTCCCTTTCCCCAGAATGTCCCTTTCCCGAAACGTCCCTTCCCCAGAATGTCCCCTTCCCGAAACGTCCCTTTCCCATAATGTCCCTTTCTTACGTCAACGCTATCAATGCCAGATGTTAATGTCACATTCGGCTGGCGCTATTGATTGAATTGAATTGATTGAAAGTGGGTTAGGTTAGGTTAGAACTGTGACCCCAACAGAGCGCGAGCCGAGCGAGCGAAGCGAGCGTGCCGTTTCAGCGGTCGGCGAAGCGCCGGAATTGATTTGTATAATAACAATATAATTATTATAGTAGTTTATTATGTTTATTACCTGTAAATTATTTGTCCGGCGCTTAAGCTAACCCACTTTACTTATTTTTGGAACGATAGTGCTGACGTAAGAAAGGGACATTTTGAGAAAGGGACGTTTCGGGAAAGGGACATTCTGGGAAAGTGACATTCTGGGAAAGGGGCATTTCGGGAAAGGGACTATTTGAAACCGAGGGACATTTTGGGAAAGGGACATTCTGAACCTAAACCTTTCATCTCTGGGTTGTGGGGTAAGACGGCAGTCGCTCCCATAAAAGGCAAAATAACTCAAATAATGGAGTTGTTGGAGAGCGGACTGCGGGCTCCAAGCTTTGGATGCAACCGGGATTGGCGCTCGGATGTTGCTGATGATTTCTTTGATAAACATTTTCATTCTCGTGCTGCATTATCAACGGATCTCACCATTCATAATATTTTCGAGAAATTTTAAATTCCTATTGTTTATCATGAGACTTTTATATCTTAATGACTTATCTCGTAATCAGCGTGTATGAACCATATTTATCGTTAAGTATTACAAAATAATATTTTTACTAATGATTTAATTAGATAAAGTGATTCAAATACTTCTTCTATTTTTGATGACACAAATTTGTCACAAAATTCGGCCGGCGTATTAAGACCCGAGACGGCGTGCGGTTTTAGTCGGTTCAAGCCCGACATAACCGCCCCCCCTGGCCGGCGGGGGGGATTTTTTTTATTTACACTATTATATTTCTATAAAAAGCGTGTTTTTTAGTTCTTTTTAAACTATTATTTATTAACCTATGGATTAGCAATAAAAATACCGTTACTGGCCTTTTAATGTTATGGGTTAACATTAGAAAGGTATCATTTTACCGGTAAATTTACCGATACAGGTAACGAAATTGTTACGTACAGTTAAAAGAAAGAGATAACATACTTAGTATTTAGTATTACACGGCGGTGGCACGGCAGCGGTGTGTTCTTTTTGAACGATTTGTTTTAACTTTTCTTGGATGCTTTTTTTTTTAGTTAGCAAATAACAATTATGTCAAACCACCAAACGAAAGTATATACCGATAACAGAAACTGACACTGAGTTCTTTCGACTGCATACCACAAATAAAACTTTACAATACCAGTAAAGGACTATGCAAAAGGGAGCTTGGGCTTGCAGCTAGGCTATACAGAAAATGCATATTAGCTATGAATTACCGGTAAAAGTCTCGTTACCTTTATAGATAACGAACGAAATAAATAATGCATTCCGGGTATTGTTGGGGCTACCACGCTACTGCAGTGCAATTGGGATGTTCGTGGAGGCGAGGGTTGAACCATCTGTTTTCCGAAGGATGCGAGAGAGTATCCCACAGTATCTGGAGGGCATTATCAGAAGAGTGGGAAAGTCCGATGCGGGGGCGCTGGGTACGAGTGCATACTGTGACGTAGACAGTGTCTGGGGTGTCGCGACAATACCTACTTTTTACTTGTTATTTCTTGTGTTCTGTGATGTGTATTTACTAACAATAGGATAAGATTGTTTTTGTTACTAACACTATATGTACTACTTCGGTCTGAAATAAACATATTATCATCTACAGGAAAACGATATAAATAACGTTATGATGTCGTGCTGTTTCCGACATACCGTAAAAAAATATTACCGTAATTAATATTATACTTATAAAATAACGTCATATAACGCTATTTTAGAGGTAACATTAGTATGTTACCAAGCCCTGGATAAAATTGTTATATTTCAGGATGCACTCAAAGATGAGGCCACATATCTCCAACGGAAGTATCCAACGATCGCTACGCGCAATGGCACTCCATACTTGGCCAAGACCTTGAACAGACTACTCATGCATCATATAAGGGACTGTTTACCGGAGTTAAAGGTAGATACATAAATAACTATACCATGTATGTAGCACGATATTTATAGGCTATTTACCGTAAAATGAACTGATTATTACGGAAAGTGATATCTCGCTTAGTTTTCTTCGAAGTATAGCATTCATAAGAATGCAAGGGCCATCCCATCTCTTCTGGGTGCCTACAGGCGACTGTTCGTCCGACAGACAAACAGCCCATGGAAATATGCGCGGTTAGCGGCAATAGGCTATAGCGAATAGGCTATAACTTAGTAGCGAAATGTAATACACCTCTGCTTATCTCCTACGGAGATTTATAGGCGTGAGCCGTATACTTATTTAATTTATAAATGCATAATATTTTTATTAACCTTTGTGATAGGTTCGCGTCAACGTAATGATCTCACAGTTCCAATCTCTTCTCAATTCATATGGAGAGGATGTGTCTGACAAGTCTCAGACATTACTGCAAATTATCACGAAGTTTGCCAGCGCATATTGTTCGACTATTGAGGGTACTGCCAGGAATATTGAGACCACTGAACTATGTGGAGGTGCCAGAATATGTTACATATTTCACGAGACATTCGGCCGCACCTTGGATTCTATACACCCTCTTGTTGGTAAGTCTAGTCTTTTAATTAAATTTATCTGAATTTATCTATATACGAAAGCTATCTTATTTAAGGAAATTCTACAAGTGATGTACAATATTTGGTATTAACCTACTATTTATTAATGATAATTTATTTTTCAATTAACATAGGCATGGCGCTAGAGGGGTGCGACTGGTTGGATCACCTCCAAGTTTGGTGCACCCTGGGCAACGTGGGCGATGACGCATCATTGATTGCTCCTCTGGAGTAGCTGGCGTCAACATCAACGGCCAAGAGTCTGACCAACCGGCCCTTTTCAGGGCAAGCTGACCCCATTGCACGAGGGGGTCGGGGAATGGCGGGCCTGCAAGACCCGCGGGGAGGGTGGTCGCTCCAGGTACCCCTCTGCTCTTATCAGAGGGGACACTACGAATGGCCCAGGGTCAGTCGGAGTGCGAGGGATATGCTCTATGGGTAACCTTACACCCCGGCGTCTGTAGACCCGAGACGACGTGCGGTTTTAGTCGGTTCAAGCCCGACATAACCGCCCCCGCTGGCCGGCGGGGGTATCCGAAGGGATTTCCGAACAAAAAAGAAAAGGCATGGCGCTAGAAAACACTGCCCTGGACGTTTGAAAGCCTATCTTGTGTGATTAGTAGACGACAAAGTGAAATATGTCTGGCAACACCTATGGGTTTGACAAGAAAAAACCCATATATAAAATTTCTCAACTGGGGTGCAGGGGTAGGGGAGAGGGAGGTAGGGTTGTGTAATTGTGTACAGATGACTGTTTCAAAAGTTCGATGTTGCAACTACAGACAATGAAGTACAGACTGTCTGTAATTGACTGCTTTGATAGTGCAGTGGTAGCAAGATCGGTTGGTGTGCTTGAGGTTCTAGATTCGATTTCCGGTTCGAGCTGGTTGTTATTTGGTTAGCCTGTTGGTAAATTGTCAGCATCAGCACGGAGTCCGGCAATACGTAAGTAGCTCGGCGGCGTTCATAGGATAACGGCGGTGAGCACACACAATGGAAATTCGAGATTCGTATTATTTATTATTTTAATGACCATGCTATTATAGAAGCCTATACTTATTCATATACTAGCCGATTTATGCCCGCGTTGATCACGGTTCTAATTAACCAATTGCATTTAAACATACGGCAGATTTAAGAGATATCTCTAATAGAAAACATTGGCATCAAAATCCGTACAGTAGTTTTTGCGTCCATCGTGAACAAACAGATAAAATAAAAAAGAATTAAAAAAAAATTGTTGTGTTCAGATACGTTCAATTAATATGACCCAGCTATTAACTAGGTTACCAATAAGTAAACCAGGTTTTTAAATATATCCATTGTACATACACAAGTATTTTACAATTTTATAATAATGCCTGTGTATGTTTGAAATACGTGCACGCCACTGGTTCGGATCGTGATAATAATGAATTTCATCAGGTTTGACGCGCATGGATATTTTGACTGCGATTCGGAACGCAACTGGTCCAAGGCCGGCGCTGTTTGTGCCTGAAGTATCCTTTGAACTACTTGTTAAACGTCAAATCAGAAGACTGGAAGACCCGTCACTTCGCTGTGTTGAACTGGTAAATATTTGTTGTTCATTATCTGCACTGTCTGTGAGAAATTGTATTTTTAAAGTATACATAATGTATGTTTTTTTTCGATCTGTTGCATTTATTTTTATAGAATGGTTTATAAATATTATTCATGCTCCATCGTGTTAGTATCATTTTTTTTTTTTCGTGCGGAAATCCCTTCGGATCGTGTTAGTACCTTCTTTTTTTTTTTCGTGCGGAAATCCCTTCGGATACCCCCCCGCGTGCCAGCGGGGGCGGTTATGTCGGGCTTGAACCGACTAAAAACGCACGCCGTCTCGGGTCTGCAGACGTCAACTACAAAAGGATAAAAATTACAATTACCTTACAAAAAAAAATGCCGCAATGAATATCGGTATGTCGTCACTCGACCGGTTTCATTTAGCTGTACTAACATGATGGAGCGTGAATAATGCTAATAAATAATTCTACAAAAAATTAAAAAAAACACCCAATTTTTTATTCTTCAGTATTCACCTGTCTTTGTTTCCGGGAGCGTTTCTCTAACATCCAGTATACTCCGGTCTCTCTCCCTCTGGGTTAAGACCCAATTACCCGCCGATTTTGTATGTTTCTTACTTGCCCTTTTTCCAAATTATCTGAATTTGTTGACGTAGGTTTTTTACAGGCTCTTTTACAGACGACTTGCCCCTTAAATTTATAAAAGGAGAATGCCCATTCTTGGTTGCGCTTTTAGACGTACGCGTCAATATTTCAAATGTTAAAAAATAATATTGATTATAGTATGACTTTTCAAAACTAAATCGCTTCTAAAGAACTTGGGGTTTGAATTTAACTTATAAAGATATGAAAATTGAATGAATAATCGTTTCCATTTTAATTTAATTGTCACCATTATATAAAATAAACCATTGGCGGTAGAATGCAAATCTTTTTAAAATAAAATGGTTAAATAATAATACGTGATAATAATTCGCAATGTGACATTCAAATATATTGCAGTTATGAAATCTTAATATTTCGTGTATGTATTCGTAAATTATTAATGATAATCAGTTAAAGTTGTAAAATATTGTGTGCTTCAGTGGTAGTTTTCTCTTAATTTATACATGGTATCCCTGTCTTACTAAAACGTCAGTGCAACAGTCTGTGTCACAATATTTTCTTGTTTGTTTTTCTCGTTGTAATAGTTTAATTTCTCAATAACCCCAAGTTCTGTTACAATATGCGTTTATATTTCAGATAATACTTAATGCAGGCTATTTAATGCAGTTTATACTTATGTGACATAGCAAAAAAAAGTGTGCAACCGATTTCCATACTGACATGGGCATTGTCCTTTATTATAAGAATTGAATGAAAGAGCTTCCTGTTTTAATTATTCAAGAAACTATAAAGCATCACTAACTTTTTACAAAAAAATTAATTCATAATTAAAAAACCTCCGACATGGCTGAGAGCACTCAAGTAATTCACCTTTCAAACGAAAAAAAAACAAAATCGGTTCATCCGTTCGGGAGCTACGATGCCACAGACAGACAAACACAGAGACACGTCGTTTAACTAAATCTTATAACACCCGTTTTTGCGTCGGGGGTCGTGTATGTAACTTGACTATGAACTATGTAATTTTGACCAATATTACAATCAGGTGCATGAAGAAATGCAGCGCATAGTGCAGCACTGCGGCACGGAGGTTCAGCAAGAGATGTTGCGCTTTCCGCGTCTGCACCAGCGGATCGTTGACGTCGTCACGCAGCTGTTACGGACTCGCCTGCCTGCTACCAACTCTATGGTGAGTACACAGTACTGCATTCGAACGGACCATCCTCCACCGTCCCGAATCAGATACATAAAATCTATACAAATAAATAAGTGCAAAATTTTGCAGCTTTTTCGTGCGGAATCCCCCTCGGTGCCCTCGGTCTCCTGAGGTGGGCGTGTCGGAGTCGAACCTACCAAAACCGGCGACCCCGACGTAATGTAAGGGATCTAAATCCCTCCTCCCCTATAGAGAAGCGCGCGCGAAAGCACAAGGCACCGCCACCCTGGGCCTGCTTCTGCTAAGGTGACGATTACCCCCAACCGACACCCCCAGGCCCGCGAAGGACAGAGATCTTTCTGCGATCTTCGCAACCCGGTGCGCCTTCTACAGCCCGGGCGAGTCCTAGACCTCCGTACCTTTTCTGCCGCCTCTTTTGCGCATTTTACTGCCTCGCAGAAGAAGGCGGCAGCGTTCCACACACCCCCGCTGCCGACCATGGCCAGCACCAGGGTATGCAGCGTGAGGCTTTCCGTTCCGACAGCTGCTTCGAGGACACGGTGTCGCTCCATCCACTCTGGGCACTCTGCCAGCGTGTGGAGAGGTGTGCCCACGGAGCAGCCCCGGCAATAGTGGTACTCGGGTATCGGCTCCCGGCCTATACGATGCAGGAACTCACCGAAACAGTAATGTCCGGTGAGCACCTGCGTCAGCCGGTAGGAGAGGCTACCGTGGCACCTCTCCAGCCAATCCTCCATGACGGGTCTTACCGCCACAATTGCGGCGTGCCCTGCGCTTGGTTGCCCAAGTCGTTCTTTCCATTCCTAGAAGACAAAAATACCACATGCAAAGTTTAGCACTTGGCACGTTTGTCTTCTAGACCATCCATATAACAAAAACCAATTTTTAGGTTTTTGGTTTGTCTGTCTGCTTGAATTAGGTAATCCTTGGAACGGCTGGACCGCTTTTGACGGTACTTTCACTGGCAGATAGGTAATATTATAAGGCGTAACATAGGCTACTTTAATTTTAGAAAAATAATTTGGATTCCGCGAATTAAATGAAAACACGGAAGAAGTCGCGGACACAGCAAGTTAAAATAAAGTTGCTTGGTTTAAAATTTGGTATCAAAGGGAAAAGAACGGAATGACGAATAAAAATTTAAGACATTAAATAAAAAGTGGATATTAGACTCTATTCAAGTCGTGGGTCGATTATAGCGGCTGGGACTCGAGGTGGCCCTTCACAAATCCGAAACTATGTGTTTTTTACGGGCCTCGGAAGGGGCCGCCCGCGGGAACTAGCATAAGCGTACGGGGTGTAAGCATCGGCATCGAGCCCTCGATGAAGTATCTGGGGCTCGTACTCGATAGCCGATGGGATGTACGAGGCACCCATAAGGCTGAACGTCTGGCGGCCCGCAACGTGGCTTTTCTACACAGCCCGATGAAAATGGCCGTCAGAGATAAAAGAGGATATCGCACAATCTCCGTCAAGGCGGTAAGTCTCCTAGCTGGGACCCTTTCATGAGACCTAGAAGCGAGGGCCCTTGCGTGGTTGTACCATTGGCGCAAGGTGGCGCTAGAGGAAGCCATAAGCCGGGGCCCCGAGTAATCGGGGCCCAGCGGTCCCAACTCGGCCAGGTATTCATGGAGACATTGAAGGTGCAATTTGAGCAATCAAGGTGGGGAGAAGCCACCATCGCGGTGGTGAGGCCGGTCACGGAGGAGTGGTTGGAGAGGCACCGCGGTGACCTGTCCTACCGGATGTCCCAGATGGTTACCGGACACGGGTGCTTCGGTAAGTATCTGTGGTGCATCAACCGGGAGGCAACACAGCAGTGCCAGCACTGTGAGGATCCCGGCGAAGACAGTGCTTCACACATTGGTGGAGTGATCAGCGTGGGCGAGTCAACGCCAGGATCTCTTTGCGGTCCTGGGCTTGGACGTTCTCTCGCTGGAGACCATGGTGAAAGCCATGGTCTCCGACGGGAGCAAGTGGCACGCCGCCGCCTTTTTCTGCGAGCAGGTAATGCGCGCGAAAGAGGCGGTGGAGACGGAGCGGAAGAGAACCCTGCCCCCTGAGTTCCTCAGAGATTTACTACCAATCTCCATGACCGGGGCCTGAGGACGGCAGTTGGCCGACTCGCCGTTCTAACCAGAGCAGACCAAGACGAAGTCTTGTCGTGTGTGTCCTACCCACGCCTGTCAACTCACCGAAGCAGGACGCCGACATCATGGGCGAGGCCGCCAAAGTCCGCCGGTTACCCTGCGGTTATTCTTTCGAAAGCAAACCCGGGGTGCCTGGCAATGGACACTTGGGGACGACACCTTGTGGTTTTGTCAGTCCCATTCCGACACACCCATCTCATCGTCAGCACCGAAGGGCCGTTTGGGGTTTCCACACGTAAAAAAAGTTACAGTCTCTATAGTATGTATGGTAGAGGTGCAGGAAGAAATTGAAGTATCCCCATGCACCAAGAGGTAAATAAATAAATATTCTTTACAGCGGTATGTAGACTCAAAGTAAGCATAACTTAACCATCGACCCATCGCGCCTATTTTGTAACGCGAGTCGCGCGTGGGTCTTTAGGGACTCCAAATAGTACTCGTAGGGCATTCGTATAATGCTATTTATTTTACGAATTATTTTTTCTCTCTTCGAAAGCTTAATATATTTTTTAATATAAGCAATTTTTCTCATTTTCGTATTTTTGTGATTGGCGCAATATAAATAATGTAACATAAAATAGGATTCAACAAAAACTAATAAAAATAAAGTAACTGATATGAGCATCAAGTTAAACCCTTTTTAGGAAGCTACACAAAGTTCTTGAACAGTGGGAATATTTTAAAAGTAGTTACTTTGAGGTTTCGAAGTCCCCACGTGACGGGTCGAGGGTTTACGAGCTTGTATTTTTGTTTTAGAGTGCGGATAAACATACTTTACATAATTTTTTTATAAATATTGCGTACTACAAAATACCCCGACTTATATACAAATATACATATTGATGCATACAAGTATTTGCACTGAGCGGGTATCGAACCCACGACCTCTGATTTAGCCGTCAAACGGTCGATCGCTACCGCCTGCGTCAATAGGTCGTTCAAGTTCTCACACAGTAATTAATTACCAATTCAGAGATGCAACAAGATATGTTGCTATACGTTTCTTTAATATTATGCTTTTGGTAATGAATTAAAAACTGTATGTCCTATGGTAACACCAGAACACGAAGTTCTATTGTCCGTCATGAACGGTGTGTTACGGAAACACCTTCACACCAATCGCTTGCGGTTAGCATTGGTTAACCGCAATCGATTGTTCGCGATACCATAATATCATTGTAGTTTGTGTTCCGTAACATACTATTTCAGTGGAAGTCATTAGTATGTTGGCTGTGTGAGATTCAGAGGAATACCTACATAAAACTCTATTGTATAAAATAACTAAGCCTTTTATCCGTTTTTATAGCGATTTATTATTTTTAAATCCAATGTAATACATAAACTCAAGGAAATGTTATGTAAAAATGATGTATACAAAATTTTACATAATATGTATTATTATTTAAGAAAGCGTTATTAACGTTATATGTGGCTTATCTAATTCTATGTGGCTTAGTTAATTAGATTACTGACTAATAATTACATCATTAAAGTCCACATACTGCCTTTATCTGAATGATATATGTAGTAAAAAGCCGTCTGAGAGCTTCCAACGAAAAAGCTGCCTAAACCCCTTTGAGATGTAATAAAATGATGTATGGTGGAATTGTGTATCTTCTATAGGTCTACAGAAAGGTCCGCGATGACATTGGTCTATCTCTTATTAATAACATACTATATCTACTTTAATACTACAGGCTCTAATGGATGAACGGATCTGGCTGAAATTTGGTACAGATTATAATCTGGAATAACACACAAGCTTTTTAATCTCTGGAATAGGTTCCCATGGCAAGCGGAAACAGGAACAGAATTCCACACGTGCGAAGCCACCGGACTAGTAATATATAGATAATACTGAAATATTTAAACTTGAATGTCTATTACAGTTGATATTCTAGGCACGTTATGTATTAATTGCTACTAATTCGCTAATTTCAATCCATGTCAATTTGATAATAGCAAAATGCATTATATTCAAATAATATGGGTCAGATATTCATAAGATTAAATATGTCCAATGTACCATATGCGAGGTAAAATACCAGTGAGGCGTACAGATAGGTGCAAACATCATGACAATGTACTCTAGATGCGCAGTTACGAGTTTATAGGTCTCTTTGGTGGTCAGCGCGAAGTGTGATGGCGGAAGCGCGACAATTAACCAATCATGGATATATAAAATTAATCAAGAGCTCAAAGGTCTCGCGTCATTAGTTGATCAGTCCTTTTATTGGGTTTTTGATTGTCCAGTTAGTGCTTATTCGCGAACTTTTTCACGTTTGTTCAAGATTTTTGCGTCGAGGTATACACAATACAATACAAGACTGTCGATCCAACGAAGTATTAGCTACAGGTGTTCGGCAGATAACTGGTTCACGGTTGACTGACTGTGCCTTAACATACCATGTGACTCCTTTTTGGATAGAGAGGTGCAGTGAGAGGCAATCTAATACCAAATAACCACTTTACAAGCAGGTCTTAATTTCATTAATAATAATCAATGTGTTCAAATCTAGGTGGAGAATCTAGTTGCGATCGAGCTGGCGTACATAAACACCAAGCACCCTGACTTTCACCGCGAGGCTGCTTTGGTGTCCGGGTTGTTGCAAAGCACAGACGGGATTATTGAAGACCACAGTCCCGTGTACCGACAGAAGACTCCAAGACCCACATCATCACCGGTATTCAACATGTTGAAAGTATATATTAAGCTTATAGTTTATTTTGTCTGCCTGTGTTCACTAATGTATCACTAACTGAGGTAAGTCAGTAGCATTTGTGCACATTGCTTAATTAGTATTTAACTATCTCATTTTACTATAGCTACCTTTTATTTTGGTTAATAAACAATAATTTTAAGTTTCACTTGCAACATCGAATTATATCTTAAATCATAGTATTGTAGTATTATAATTTGATTTAATTGAATGTTGGAAGTGAGCCTAAGGCACGCGGTATGTTCAATAATTTTTCCGTCGCGTATTTTGCTTTCAGTCACGCGTTGTGGTTTTTACACTAACCATCCAAGTATTTGAAAATATAACAATATTAGTACCTACCTAAGAGTAATTAAGATAGACGAGATTGGTAAGAATGTAGTAAAATAGAAAACAGATAACTTTATTATTTTAAAATGGAGTTAGCAACCAACGTCGACATTGCATTTTTTTAATGTTGTAGGTATGTGCTTAGAGAACTTGACTTCTTTAATTTTTGTAATCTGTTGTGATATAACAATTACATTACTGATTATTTTGTAGCTCGTTCTTCGCCAAATGGGTGAAAGAGGGTCCACCCTAGTATTCTTGGCAAGTGTTGTGGATGCGTACAAGAAGGTAAAATTTAAATGTGCCTATGTGTGGGCTAGTGCTGTATTTACTACAGTTTCATGTTAGTCACATTGTTCTACTAAATCATGTGACGGTCATGTTGTTCGAGCTTGGAATACTGTGGGCTCCCTTTTTTAACTGTTGCTGACTAACCCAATTTCATTAGAAAACACCTGTTAACAATATTTATCATATTTATATTATAAAGCGTAAAACAATATTGCCAAACTACTTTGCTAGCAAAATTCAAAAATCGTCGTGGTCGTTAGATGTCAATCACTTACCTAGTAACTTTAACTACTAACTTAAGTACATCAATGACTCATGAAAAAAACCTAAACTGATTAATTTTTATAGAAATTTGTTCTTGCAACGTCAAAGAGCCACCAATTTCAATCCGTTGCCTGTCAGAGTTTCGCGTTGAACAGCTGGGGTCTGTGCCCAGAGCATCTTCGCTGCTCTGATAAGAGTCCAGGGACACCGTATCCACCGGGCCCTCACCGTCTTCCCACTATAGCTTCTGTTATCAGAAGAACGCACCGAAAATTGCCCCAGTTGACGAAAATTAAAAAGTTCATGCAGAATTATCTGTATCAAACAGAAAATCACAACGGTTTTTATTAAAAAATTACCTAAACTAATCAATAGCTAAAAATATTAGGGATTCCGTTTAACAAAATTTATGTGAGCGCGCCGACGACTTGATAGTAGGCAACATAAGCTTACTTACTGATTTCTTGTACATAAACAGCAAGTGTTTTCACAATATCTCTTTGTTTTTTAAGACCAGGTGTAATGATTTCAAAACCTTCTGTTGTTGGTGTACTAGAAATGGCTATGCATGAAATGTAACTACTGCAAGACTAATAATGTATTCTGTTATGTGTATGGATTTATAGAATAATTAATTATCATACCGGCCGGGGGCCTTACTACGACGCGTTAAAAAAAGACTGTTTCGAGCCGCTCAGTTCAGGGAGAGATGGAGTATCTCTCTCCCACAGCTGAGGGGCCCGAAACTGAATTTGTTATGGTAATGTCCCTCTAGTTTGTTGCGGTTATATTTTGCTGCAACCGAAACTGCAAACTCCCTTATCGAACTCGTATCTCTGCTACCCGCACGCTATTGACCACTGGTAGCATTAGAAGTATGCATGATAAGTCATCATGGTGTATTTGTATGAACTTTTTTTGAAGCAATTAGTATGGTAACTTTTCCTATAAATTTAAATCGTCCCAAGACGTATGTATAGAAGAATTTCAGCTTTCCAGGACGTATACAGGTAGCTCTGTTAGCCAGAATATTTTCCCTAGAAAGGTACTGGCAGCGAGTTCAAGTCACTGACTTTTGCCGAGTACAAATATAAATTGTACTTATTCATCGGTTTTGGAGGCGTGACTATTTCTGTGCGTAAATTGCTTGAAATATCCCCTTACTGTTTATATATTTTTTATTAACTTATTTTTGCCCCTTTGGACTGTCTCAACGTGCCCCGTCTAGAGCTCAGAGAAAATAAAATATTTTCCCTTCTCTCTTAAACGAGATAGACTTTTATGTCAATCAATAAGCCTCTGCCGAAAGCATACAGACTCTCAACTTTTGTTTTTTTTTTACTATGAAATAGTTCCTGCATCAATATGTGATTGTATCATACACACCTGACTGTAACAATTATCTGTAAATAACATTTTAAATAGTGTGCTGTATTTTGCACCTCTTACTTAATTTAAACGTGTTCTTTCAGCATGTACCAGCAATTACAGACGGTCAGGATAGATCACCACCTCAGTCTGCTAAAAGTGAATCTCCAAATACACCTCAGGTAAAACCTTTGTTTTTCTAATCACAGTAGTAAGTTTATTTCTACTGTTATTCGAAAAATAAACAAACAGATGTTTACTTAAGGTTTTGTAATAGTTGTATTTTATAAAACTTTAAATGACTGTTAGTTTGTGAGAACATTATGGAGCAACTTAAAAGCGGGTCCAAATTTTATATGGCCATATGCAGGTGAATCCTTTGAGGACAAAGGCAAATAACATATTCATAAAGCCAGTCTCTAAGGGAAGTTCTCTATTCTCACTTGGGTGAATCCTGACTGGCGCATTATGTATATCATCATCTTAGCGATGATCCCGGTTGCATCCGAGACTTTCACTCTGGAGCCCGAGATCCGCTTGCCTAGCTCATTTTCATATATATATATATATATAAAAATGATATTTAGGACACGTCAATTTGACTTCACCTCGCCTGATGGTAAGCTGAAGGTAAAGTCTCAGGAAAGAGGGTCACCATTACATACACGTAGCATGTTAACAATGGTGGCACTCAGCTTGACGGCCTCATCAGAAGAGGATTATTTGACGTATTTAGCTATTATAGGCGCAACTGCCGTCGGAACCCCTAATATCGACAGGAAAACATACACCAGAGCTGCGTTGATGCTACATTGACATGTGCTACTTGTTCGTACATTTTGACGTTTTTTGCTAATTTCCACGATGCCGAGTATTCTCAGTTTTATCCCAACACAAGGCCTTCAATTCTTCTGAATCTTGGTGCGCCTTGTGTCTTATAATTGTATTGTGATGTCGATGGTAGCGGCATGGATTATATGAAGGACTAAACTAAAGTTGCGTACTACTTGGTCTAAGATATTGTACAAGTTCAAAACTGCTTCAATTTGTTGAGTAGTAAGTGAAGCAACATTGTGATATAGTTTACATTGTATTTTCGCATTAATAAAACGTGTTTTTTTTTAAAGAATATTAATAACCAAAATTACTAGCATTCTCCCTAACCCCTCCAGCTAAAATAAATTGCTTGTGTTAGGAGTGGGTTCATATCGGTAGTGTAATGGCTAGAATGGCGGCCATCGTCATTCCTTTTGTTAAAGCGCTGAACATATCGCGGCGCTGTCACAGGCATTCATTTTGTTGTTACAAACAGTCGTGAGTATTTTCCAAACCCATATTTATTTCAGATGAACGGGACACCGGAGAACATGAAAGTGTTGACTCCACAGAAGCCAGTGAACTTATTGCCTGAAGTTCCGAGCCAACATTCTCGTAAACTGTCCGACCGCGAACAACACGACTGTGACGTCATAGGTGAGTTACATTTCAACTATACACCCGATAATCATAATATTTTTCATATAGTTTTGTTTTTGAAACATGGTTTGAGAACTAACTTTTAACGTGGGATATGAAAGAGGCTTTCTGTATTGCTGTAACATTAAAACGCAATACATCTAATAAGGGCAATAAAATGTTTTTAACAATTTTAATCATTTCCAGATTGTCATTTTGTCTTACTATGCATTATAGACAACAACAATAATCGCTGAACACATTTAAAGATTAAATCCGGAGCACATATCTTCTGCTATGAGGCTTTTTATTCTGTGGTTCTAATGTTTTAAGTCGTGTTCAGCGATTTTCTACACTCATAGTGTATCGTGATTCAACAATGTTGTCTTCTTATGATGCTAGGTGGACGGAGCGATGAATCATCATACCTAATCTCTAACACACACACCGTAGACGGCATCAACGTAATGCAATTGAATCAAATGGGTGACTTAGTCGGTGAGGATCGAACACGCGGTGTACAGAATGCTTTACTCATTTGCTCAGTTAGACTTCCGACCACCTATCATCGAACCTTTTGCTTGCTGCTTTGATTTTAACTTTGGAATGAACTAATCTTGACTAACCCCTTATCAATAACATATGTGTGTAATATGAAGTCAGATAACAAAACGCGTATAGGTCTGTCGGACAGTAATTTCAACAATCAAAGCCTAAAAATATTCAAAATTAACTATTTATTAACTGCGTTTGCATTAAAGTACATGTAACACTATGAGCCAGATCTTAATTTCTTTCGTGTCGTATGCGCTTGGGTTAAGGGAAAAAAATTCTTAAGATTTTTTTATGAGCTGAACTCACGGGTTTTGAAGTTTGAGAACTCATATCCTTGGTATTAAAAACTACGCTTTAATCGTTTTAAAGGCGTATACTATGTACAAATTAAAGTAACAAGAGGGAAAACATTCGAATGTTCTGGAGCGAATAAGTAATCGTAGCAGACAGACAGGTACGTGAGTGACACTGGAGACTGTTGCAGTTACCGAGCCCACAACTTGCAGCAGAAAGTGCCCTTCGCGCGTGCTCTCTACATGCTCGAGACTCTGAAACATTCTTGTTTTGTTGAACTTTGAATAACTGGATTGCCTATTTGTGTCATCTACTGTATTTAGGGTCTACACTGTAAAAGTGTTAAATAAATTAAAATTATTGAAGCAAAATCTCTCTAAACGCCTACGCACAAGTGCAGAAAACATAAACACGATTGCTTTTGTCAATTCATAACATATGCATTTGATATGGGTGTCGGTTTTTCACTGTCATATGCACAACCTTCACAATACATTTTTTTTTATTAATTGTCATTAGTCTTAGATTTTGAAAAATTACTGCACCTAAGAATAACATACTGTAAATTTGGGTAGTTGGTTTCTGAATCGAATTTGTATTGTTCAAGGACAAGCCCAGTCATCACACGTTTTCATAATACTGAAAGAAAATGGACAGGTTTGATTCTATAAAGAGCTAGAACTGATGCAGACTGGTGTGATTGATTGTGCTTCCTCCTATCTCGTGTGATCGAACGAGCTTCATCCTAACATTTCCTTTTGGAACTAATATTGTCGCATATTCAAGAACTTTATTTCTCTTTCAGAACGACTGATCAAGTCATATTTCTACATAGTGCGCAAGTCCATCCAGGATTCAGTACCTAAGGCTGTTATGCACTTCCTTGTGAACTACGTGAAGGATAATCTACAGTCTGAGCTTGTGACACATTTATACAAGTCTGACCAGGCGGAGAGCATGCTAAACGAATCCGAACACATCGCGCAGAGGAGGAAGGAAGCTGGCGATATGTTAAAGGTTGCATTTTCTTTAGTTTACAGAAGCCTTAGGCTTGATTTCATCAACGATAGGAACTGCGATTAAGGTGAACTAAAATATGTGACCACATTTTACTCAATTAATTTAATGATGAAATCCAGCCTAAGAATGTTTTGCTAGAAATACAACGAATTACGAAACTCATATACAAGGCGCAAAATTGTGTACGTCTATGCATTTGATAAACTTTGTTTGCAACAAATCCAAACGTACAAAGTAATTATTTTTATTATATAAATAAACTAAAATGTCACCGCACTTGTAAGAATTTTTAATATTTTTATCATATATGGAATCAGCTTGCGCATTCAGCAGTAATACTATTTTGCAATTCCAGGCTCTACAACGTGCCGGGCAGATCATCAGTGAGATTCGAGAGACGCATATGTGGTGATGGTCACCGGAAGAGGAAGACTCTAGTCTGTGAATTAGTTAATTTGAGCGTGTGCTCTGTACATATTCCTATTATCGTAGGTAAATTATGTGCATTTGGCTCTTTTACTTACCAATTATATTCACATACATTTGCTTTTGACATTTAATCTGCAGCTCTCTTGCTATTTATTAGATATATTCATGACATTTCGTCCTCAACCAAAAATTTAGAGTCAAAGCGGAAAGTGTAGAAGCAAATGCATGTTATTTATAGAACACTTTTTGAGAATGGCACTTCACGCTGATAAAACTGCATAATTGTTAAGTATTCAGTCTTTTGCGAGTTTATACATGAAGTACTTATTGTTGTCAATTGAGAATTGTAAAGAACATTTTATATTTATTTCAGGAAGCAGGGTTATATTTTATATCAGTATGCATGCAATTATGACTTTATCTTGAAATTCAGTGTATTCAATCTTACATGTGTATATGTGAAGCTTTTTGAGTTTTAGTATGATGAATTTATGGTTGTTTATTTTGCAGTACTCGTTTGTTTTGGATACTCATAAGTTTTGTATGATACTCATTATACCTATTATTATATGTACTCGTAGTTTATCTTTTTTAAACAGAAGTAAGTACATGTGCATAATATATATAAAAAAGCAATATATTTATCTGTTTGGTTGCAAAACTTGTGTGCCAATACAAATGGAGTGTGGTGCGTTGGTGATAGGAACAACTGCAGCATAGATTCGTTATTTTTTTTAATTGTGCACAAACATGGTGATGACTTCAGTTACCGTTTCATTATTGTTAATGTATATCATGCACATTAGGTAGGGTTAACAATAAATCGTATTCATGTTTACATTGTAGTAGTTATTAACGCAGTGATATTACTTGTAATGTCTGCTATAATTAGATGTTTCCATAACAGTTGGCTGTCCCTAATTAGTTTTATGTTACATATGTATTACTTTTTGTCTCGATCGTGTAATTATTGAATGATATGGTGTCGTATAATATGAGATAGATGTATATTTTGTTTGTCCCCTTTTTACAGGGTTGGTTATTTTCATTGTAGCCAGTTTTGACCAAGTACTTTTTTTATCAATGATTACACTAGGATAATTAATGGCAATAAACTGCTCTTACAGTATATTTTAAATATAGTTCCTCGTTCATTAGTTATAACTTCGCATGCTGTGTTATCAAATTTCATGTACGATTTCAAGTCATTTTGTGTCATGTCACCCTAAAGTAATTTATTAGTTTTTTTTTATCATGACTTAGTTTAGTGAGTATTCCAATGTTACGTGATGTATTTATTGTTGAAGTCCAAAAGTGATTTGCTTTATGTATCGAACGAAACCAATTAAATGTTACATAAATAAGATTGTATTAAAAAGTCTGTTAATTGTTAAATAGATTAACTGTCATGGTCGAAATGTCGTTCTTTTATTTACACACCTAGTAGAAACAATTAGAGATAGAGGTTATTACGCCATTTTTTTACGCGCAAAAGCAGTTTGATTTTCGTGGTTCCATTATATTATCCCACTGATGGGACTGTGAAGAAAATGCATTCATCTAACAGCGTTCAGGGTCATGAGAATGTGGTAAATTTGTTCAATAACACATCGAAGCGCTTTATTAATACTTATGAAAAACAATAAATACAAAATAATGATAGAATCAAAATAACTACTATAATAATTTTATTGTTATTATACAAATCAAATCTAGCGCTTCGCCGGCCGCTACCGCGGCACGCTCGCTCGGCTCGCGCTCTGTTGGGGTCACAGTTCTAACCTAACCTAACCCACAAGTAATTTATTTGCTACCTGTAGTCCATTCTCAAAGATTGGACATTTTGAGAATTGGACATTTTGGAATTTGGACATTTTGACCCTGCGGCTCTCACAGCTTTGAAGAACCTCAAAATATAGAGCATTGAATTTCCAAACCGATTCTCATAATGTAATTGACTGGAGTCGACCTTTTACCATTTCTACTAGTTCGAAATATAAAAAAATTGGATAGCCAAAACTCTGATTCGTCAAATGATGATCGGTGTTGGTTCGATCATGATAGTTCAAGATCAGAGGACCGCCAGATATCACTTATTTTCTCAAAAGTAAAATGTATGGGATAAAGTAGTGTAGGTATGTACCTTGAGTGTATGCATACGTGCCAGCTTCGAGGATATAACAACATTAAAATGTGATTAAGTGATGTCTGGTGATCTTAGAATCTTACTCCATGACTGCCAAAGTGAGTAATGCAGCGACACAGTGCAATTACACTCTGTACGTATACGCATAAAAGCCGTATAAACCAAACCAGGAGATGGAGTAAGCGGACCCCAGGCTCGGATGCAACCGGAAACCACGCTAAAATGATGATGGTTCTGTGGCAGTCCACAGAATATCTAAATAGGTACATACACTCCGTCGCTTCGCCAATTGTCAGAAAATATTACTTCTCTTAGCTCGATCCGGGAAATGCTACTCGTTCGCTTATTGTCTTTTAATATCAGATATGTTCTATTTTATTCGGTTTGTAAGAGTGCCAGCCAGTAGCCCATTTCCTTGACGCTACCCATCAGCAGATGGCAATGCGTGAGTGATGCTTTTGTTGTTGCAGATGTTAATAGGGCACGGTAACCATTTACCATTAGGTGGGTTGTGGATGGGTGATTAGCTACCTTAGTACAAAGAACATACTTATTTTTAAAGTGTTGCTGTAGGCAATTAAAACACATGAAATTTAGTTTAGTATTCGTATTTATTGAATAATAACGATGGTATTTACATATAACTTTACTGAAATTTAAAAAAGAAGATTAAAATTTTATCAGATGGTGCACCATTGCAAATATAATAACAAAAGGCGAATTAATTAATAATTAATCATTTTAATTGTACTTGTAATTAATTATTATTTTATTGTGCTGTAACACTAATATAAGAATTAAATCAACGTTATGAAACTCGAGATTCAATATGAAAATATCCAAATAGCTATGAGCTTTTGAGATTTAACCCAGGCGGCTCAGGGACATTCGTATGAGAAACAGTAATAAAAACAATCCAGTTACAATACAAACATTACAACACTCGCCCGGTCAAAGCAACGAGACGAATATTCCTGTACTTCCTACCAATTTGAGATACGATCGGGGCACTGGCGAATAAACGGGGAAATGACTTGAAAATTCTGTTTTGCCAATGTCACCGGACGTCACTATTGAGTGATTGTAGTAAAGTTCATAGCGATGTTACTATTTATATTACATAATCATTTCTAAACTGGTACAAACGGTAAATGATAAAAATTGTGACCAATACAAGCACAGCTTATTCACAGGAATAGGTATTACAATATGTTATAAGAAAGTTCATTTAAATTTATTTAATTACATAAGGGTACTCCCTACCCTACAGATTGTGAACAACGTCACATCCAAATATGCATTCCATATTTGGATGTGACCTAACATATATTGGTACCTAACATCTTAACTAGTGTTTTTCGAAACAATAGAGGTAAATACACTAAAAACAGTAGAACTAAAAACGATAAAACCTAATTTTCCCATTTTGCATCTTTAAGATGCTAAATAATTAAAACAAACAGATTCGATGAAAATAGTGTAACTAACGAGAATATGAATAACACAGCGAATACAATAACTCATCAATTTTTTTTCATATTACTACCATTTGTATTTGGAAAGTGGAATTAAAAGAATATCATATCCTTAATTTAGATCTAAACGAAAATAAAACATCACACGCTAATTTATTATCTATAATTGTCATGGCTTTTCAATTTATCACTTATGGCAAGGAATGAGATTTGTGCTTTTATTAGCCTATCAATATAATTTATATATTTAATTTAAAAATGACATTACAATATAAGATTCTAGGCAAATTCAATGGCAATGTTATTAAAACGATGTGCTGTGCTTTGATAATACCTTCATAGTTTGCAAAATACTGTTGCATAAATCCTATGGCATCTAATTTATTCACGTATGTACCTATTAATTTTGTATATTTAAATACATTTTGTATATCCTATTACTTAGCCAATTGTTGTTTAGTCTACTTAATTCTTTTTTCTCTAACGAAGTCGCAAATATGCTCAAAATGTTCGACGATAGCTAAAATAAATGGAACCACCTACATTCAATCCTTAATAATATAGGTCAAAGAGGTAGCAAGTTATATTATCTAATCTAATAATTAAAGAGTAATGTTTAGTAATCAAGAAATGATTATTAACGAGAATTTCATTCAAATGGAAATTGAAGTATACTGTATTAATTAAACTTAAGATTTGAATGGTTCTTCAGAAGGTTTTAAGCCGTTGATTAAATTCACAAACAGTGGGTGAAAATATGAAAATTTTGTGAATCACGGAGATTCGAATTCTACAAAAATATGAATCTACCTTATTATCGGTCTTATAAGTTAAGAAAAACTTATAAGTTTATACACATTTAATATATTTGATTACTAATTGTATCGTTACTAGATATTTGCGGAAGCTGGAAGCACGATCTCACAATAAAACGTGTCTTAGCAACATTATCAAATATGAAATCGCAAATATATTTATACTGTTATATACAGAGGGCAAGTCTTTTTGTGACGATATATTGCAGAAAATGGTAGAATGCTTTAATTTCACGTGACTTATTGTGGATTGAAGTCATAATCTAAACTAACAATAAAGTTAAAGAGCTTGCTTTTTTGAAACCGTTAATATCTCGAAGTTCTTGGGGACCGGTTACAGACTATTTAACATCACGCTACGGCCCTTAGGAGCCGTTCAGTAAGCAGGTAAAACTATTTGACAAAAAATAAGATGAGTAAATTTGTTTTACAGTGATATATGAACAGAATAATAAGTCAATAGCTGATATGTATGCTAATTACCATAACTTGGATTACCTTTTACAATGTTTTTTTTAAGCGTAGGCTAGAATCGTCTTCACTATATAAGGAACTAAATTTCAAGTCTTTATCGTATCACTATGGAAGATTCGGGTACCATTTTGTGTTATTGCTGAATTACTAATTATCAGACACTAGATCACTATTAATAAACTGTTATCGATTAACTGTTTTATAATCATTATCAGAGACTAACGATTTCATTGAAATTCATCTAGGTTTGGATCAGGGACCTTGAGAATATTTTCTTAGCGACCTCATAGATTCATTTCGAGAGCCATGCCAAATGAATGTATTAATTATTCTAATTTATTTCTACGACGTACAAAACTGATTGTTTCCATTATTTCACACACGCTAAAGTAACTAGAGTTAATTGTTTTAATCACAAAGCACAAAAGTAAGATAGTCTGTGGTGTGGCGTGTCCCGGTGCCGGTGCGCGCGTCACACGGACGTGACGAGGAGGGTGCGCCGGCGTGCCGCGTGCTAGGAGGCGGGCTGCTTGCGCTCGCCGTCCAGGAGCTGGTCGTCAGAACAGAGCTTCTCTAGTTGCTTCGCATAATAAGTGTTAAAGTTCAATCTGTAAGGAATTATGATTTTTAATTAGTTTTTATTTTTTTTTTAATCTACATTTTAGAGAGGGTTTGTTCACACAGTGAACATGTCACCCTCATAGGGGCTATGCTTACATACAACTTACAATCTACGCTTAATACCTAAATTTACATTTTTAGTGTTAGCTAGTTTAGGATTCTACGGCAATCCGTTACACTCTGGAACCCAGTCCGTTCTCCTAGTCCTACTATTGTAGATTGAAATTATAAACAAAATTATGTAATGTATTATTTTCCAATTACAATTTCGTATAAAGTGTTTCCTATAAGTTTCCAATAGGCCGAACTATCCAGCCTATATAACAAAAACATAAATTCAATTAAGAGTTTAATTAGTCTCTTTTGCAGACTTTCGTCTCTGGGTTGAGGGTCAGATGGCAGTTGCACCCGTCAAAGTCTTACTAAATGATGGAAAGAAGGATTGGAAGAGCGGACCCCGGGCCCCAAAGTTCAAGCTCGATGAGTTAACTGACTGAGTCTAACCTGGCAGATATATTCAGCAACTTATTAGTGTTGTTGTCCCGGGCCATTCGTTCGATGATTGCTAGTACAGACAACAATGCCGCCGTGAATCGGAGCCCGTAACGAGAGACGGACCGAGCGAAGGAATCTGACGACCCATTTACTTTAGAACTACCGCAACCAGCATCCTGTTTAAAAAATGAGATTATAATTAGGGTTTTATCAAAACAAAATTTCAATCTGATTTACACACGCTACTCGCGCTGTTTGAAATTTCAGTGCACCTTTTTTAATAGAAGAATAAATAATCTTAGATCTGTATTACTTATATTTTGAGCAAAAAGGTAAAATAATAATGCTATATAATATTACAATTCTAGTCAAAAGGAACCTCGAAATTCCCCGTTTTCACATAAGTACTGACAGCGTGCGTAGCGAGCGTTATACGTTTTGATTTATTAGATATCATAATTTAGTAGTTAAGAATTCATGGTAGTGCTAAGCTAGTATAAGTAAAGCAATACGGAAGTAGTGACATAATATAATGAAATTTCTGTGAGTAGTGAAGTACCCACATATTACGAGTAATTAAGAATATTCTAATCATTCGAAATATATATATATTTACCGTTAATGATATACTTACCGTAATATTCTAAAACAGAAAAGTCATGAAATGATGATATTAAATATAATTCAGCTAATGATTTTGAACTATCACAAATACTACATGGAAGCACTGGTATACAAATTTAGTGTATTCAACATTAAATGGAGGATTTTACAGGTTAAAAGCAGTGCATAATGTTTTTTTTAAGTATATGTAGTGAGCGCGTTCTGTAATAAAATTGGTCTATTCGTTTACGACTGCCAGGTGGCCATCTTCTCATAGACAAATTTTCTGAATATGAAAGTTGAACTTGTTGTGGTTATAAAGTTTATATGCATCGGTGCACTAGTTACATGTTACGCTTTGATCTACTCTGTGTATACCTCACTATAGTATGTATTTTCATACGTCGATCCAAGCATACTGTTAAGCTCTGCGTCCACGAAGTACTTGTGCATCTCCTTTGCCAATTAACGTGTTTTGGTAGCGTTAAAAGAAAGTACAATAATAAATTAATGTTAGAAATTATAATATATTTAGAAGAGGAAGGTTGTGACTATTAGTTGAGACTATCATATTCAATGAAATTAACCCTATATACACTAGATGTAGGTATCTATAACCAACAAAAACTGCGATAATATTAGTAACCGAAAATACTAATATTCCCCCTCACCCCTCCAGCTAAGCTTAATTGCTTGTGTTAGGAGTGGGTTCACGTCAGTAGTGTAATGGCCAGGATTCGAATCCGGGACCTCTCAATCGTAGGGTCGATTCCTTAACCACTAAGCTACCGACGCTATTTAAAAAAATGTTTAGCTAAGTTTCACAGCAGTTTAACTAAACGCGTTACAGGTACCTAACACGAAAGACCGAGGGGGCCATCTCGAAACCGGATATGGCCCAGGGTCAGTCGGGGTGCGAGGGATATGCAACCTTACACCCCGGCGTCTGAAGACCCGAGACGGCGTGCGGTTTTAGTCGGTTCAAGTCCGACATAACCGCTGGCCAGAAAAAAAAAGTAACACGAAAGAAAACCAGTTACTTTTATATTATGTAGGTATGTGATTTTGATTTGTGGCAACTTTTAGAGTGGGTTTGCGATTGCATACTATTAAATATACGAGTATATATATATATTTTTATTATTAAATTAATTTGAAAGAGGCCACTAACAACCTTCCCCTCTAGTCTCAATTAAGCGTTGTAAATACCAATAAAAAGTACGTGCACAAACAATACTTAATATATACGATAATAGGAAATAAAACTAGTATAAAAAAACTTGATAGTATACTACCAGTTATCGTGAGTCACAACTCTATGCAAATCAAGCACATTATGGCTGGTTTTTTAATTGAGAAATGGAAGTTGAGTCTCATTAAGGGACTACTCACACTTATTCAGCTCCATTCGCGTTTCGCTGAACGATGTTGGCCACATTTATACAGCTCTGCTTCTATCAGCCGCGTACGGCGTCGTAAGAATGGGAAAAGCCGTCATAGCGTGCTATCTCCGCCGAAACGCTTTTATCTACTGCGTATGGCACTGACTATGCTGCGAAGACGGTAAGCTACTCATTTAGTATTGTGCCCATAACATGGAATCTAATTTATCGTTTCGCTTCTTGTAGAAGAAATAGAGACCAATAAACGTAAAAAATAGAACGCAAACGACAGTGGAGAGAGACACTTTGGAGAAATAGGTATTTGGTTGGAGAATATGCAACATTGGTACCCCAATTAAAAGAGCATTTTGGGATGTCCCAATTCTCTGTTGATCGCTATAATGTGATGAACTAATATCATACAAGCAAGAATATTTTTGCACTAACAATATAAGTTTCTCTTCGTCGGTCATGTTTCATAAGAATAAAATAATTATAATTACTTTAAAACACGTCTGCACTCTTTAATCCTTGCGTGCATAATAATTACGCAATAATAAATCAAATCAATGCAGGAACAACACAGGTCGCAACTTGTCAACAAGGAGTCGCGAAACATCCCTGTAAAGAGCTGTTCCGCCGCATTCGACGGTGAATGCGGCTGAACAGCGCTGAACGCGGCGGAACAGCGCTGAACGCTTTCTATAGCATTCGCATGATAAAAACACATTTATCCTCATTTTATACTGATTCGCCGCGAAAGCAGAATCGACGCGGAAAGCTGAATGGATGCGTACACGTCTCCATACAAAATCGTTGTTTTCTATGGACGAAAGCTGAATAGAGCTGAATAAGTGTGTCCCTAACGCGTACTTACGCACATTTTCGCTCTGTGCGACTGCACTGTTGACGAGACTGAATTTCAATTTCTCAATTCAGAAACCGGTCAATTAGTTGAAAGTAATCGGAGGGTGTCGTTTATTTTTAATATTATGTATTTTTAAATTTAATTTCAGATTAAATTAACTTGAAGCTGGTGAAAAGGGGAGGGCTTTGTAGTCTCCCCGTTTACTTTAAAATTATTTGAAAATGTGCTAAGCTAAGCACATGGTGAATGAAACCGTACCGTGCAACTCTACCGAGTCTGCACCCAGTTTCATACAAATTTTTACCACTAGGTACAGAGCTCCGATCCCGCTGCAGTCCGGGGGGAACGGAATCGGAGCGGCCGGTACACCCTGGGCGGCGGTCAATGGCTTCCCCTTCACCCCTTCATAGGGTTGGCATTGATCGTCGGCCAATACCCAACGTGGCGGGAACACATCGCTCTCCGTACTCCTCTGCTTTCAGAGGAGACAGGATGAGCGATGCTGTTAGTGGTGAGATGGCCCAGGGTCAGCCGGGGTGCGAGGGATATGCTCTATGGGTAACCTTACACCCCGGCGTCTGAAGACCCGAGACGGCGTGCGGTTTTAGTCGGTGCAAGCCCGACATAACCGCCCCCGCTGGCCGGCGGGGGGGTATCCGAAGGGATTTCCGCACGATAAAAAAAAAAAAAAAAAAAAAGGTACATAATAAATAATAATATATACTTTATTATAGGTACTATCAAGACATATAAGTAGGTACAACAGTCATATATAAAAGGGACGTATTACGTAACAACTTATCAGGTAGGCAGTTAAATACATTTCCTCTGCACAGGGCCTGTAGCAGCTGCTTCATGGTAAAACCTATATGCAATAGAATCGGGATTACATAAGTCGACCAAATATAGTTCAGTGTGTCACCTGTATGAAGGTACAAAATTGTACGCAGACGAGGCAGAGTGTGGTGACAGCCTTGAGCAGTTGGGGACTTGTCAGCATGCAGTCGCCGAGACATGACTCCAAGAAGTCGTTGTGGCGCTCTAAAACTTCATCTACATTGTGCACCTGGAATCACGAAATTTATATTATAACTAGCTGATGCCCGCGGCTCCGCTTGCGCGGAGGACGTTTATCGTTTTTAAGTGATATCTTCGGTTCTACTTAACCATACCTTTATAATAGAAAAAAAGCGCATCAAATTTGGTTCAGTAATTTTTGCTCCCATTGCAAACAGACAATGAGAAGAGAATACAAAAGAAAAAAAAAATTGTGATCAGAATCGTTCATTTAACCCAAGTTTTTTTTAAATACTTCCAATATACAGACACAACTAATTTACAATTTTATAATAGTATACTATTATAAAATTGGCTATTGGCTAGCTAAATGGTTGATAACCATAGGAAAAAATGTATTTATGGGGAACGAAAAACGAAATAAAATGTTTTTTTTACACATACCTTCACTAGCAAACCGCCCTTTTTTTTATAGCGTGTGGAAACCCACACGGGCTTCACCCCATCGGTGCCGATGATGAGGTGGGCGTGTCGGAATCGGACCGACTACAACCACACGGTGTCCTCCCGAAGTGTCCATTGCCGGGCACCCCGGGTAAGCCCTCGAAAGGATAACCCCAGGGTTGCCGGCGGACCTTGGCCGCCACCGCGGCCTCACCTGGTGGGGTCGGGTTTTATCCCGCGTCGGCGAGTTGGCAGGCGTGTGTAGGATACACACGTCACGCCGCCGCCACGGCCTGCTTCTGTAAGGACGGCAAGTCAGCCAACTGCCGTCCTCAGGCCCCGATCATGGAGGTCGGTAGTCCCGGGCGTAGACGAGTCTGCGGCGACTGCGGAACTCGGGGGGCAGGGTTCTCGCCCGCTCCCTCTTCGCCGTCTCTTTCGCGCGCATTACCTGGTCGCAGAAAGAGGCGGCGGCGTGCCACTTGCTTCCGTCGGAGACCACGGCCCTCACCATGGTCTCCAACGAGAGAACGTCCACGCCCAGGACCGCAACGAGATCCCGTTGACTCGCCCACGCAGGGCACTCCATCAACGTGTGGAGCGCCGTGTCTTCGCCAGGATCCTCGCAGTGCTGGCACTGCGGCGTTGTCTCCCGGTGGATGCGCCATAGATACTTACCGAAGCATCCGTGTCCGGTAAATATCTGGCACTTCTGGTAGGAGAGGTCACCGTGGTGCCTTTCCAACCACTCCTTCATGATCGGCCTCACCGCCGCAATGGTGGGTTCCCCCACCTTGGATGCTCAAGTCGCAGCCTCAATGTCTCCATGAGTTCCCGACGGAGCTGGGACCGCTGAGCCCTCGCTTATATATAGCCTATGTTCATCTGGGATAATGTAGATACCCTTCAAATTGTGATCACCCCCAACATAGAAACAAAATCACAAAATTCGGCCTCTCTCTTTACCTTTGTGGGGGCCTGGAGGCCCATATCTTCGCGTGGGTGTCGTATAAGGGACCGTAAAGGGTTATGCCTGGGTCATTTTAAGGAAAATTCCGAAATGGTAATAATATAAAGAAGGATTATTTAATTTGAATATGAACCTGGGAGCAGTTATCACACCAAGAGGAGCCAGCATCGTGCTTTCGAACTGTCAGGGCTTTAGTCAGGCAAATTTAATTGCTAATAAAGTATTTGCTTTTGACTAGGCAGCCACTGCAATTAACTTGAAAAAAATAATGCAATTTCCTGCTATTTAAAAATATTTTCCATTTCTGATTATATAAACAGTGCAGGGTCAACAGCGCGCCTCTCTTTCTCTTGTGTTCTGTCTAGTCGTTGGTCAGAGGCCATTTAAAATTTTATTACATGCGCCGTTGGGCCTGTGCGGCTGTGGCATTATAAATAATTTTTTCTAGGGCATTCTACACAAAAATATCTTGACCTAGAGTTCTAGAATGCATAGGTATAAACATGCTTAGATATTTTCTTGTTTGTAAATGCATATTTTATTATACATGGAAACACCAAGACCAATGCAAATATACATATTCATGCATGCAATTTTTTACAGTAAGCAGGCATTAAACCCGCGACCTTTAACTTAGTAGTCAAACGCTCTACCGCCACATGCGATTGTGATCGTGGTTTTGAGTTCTTAGGATCGGACACAGCGTAATTGGATCTTTGGATATTCTTAGTAGTAAAACTAGCAACGATAGCAATTGGCTGAAGTTTTTATATAGTACCAAAAATATTCATGGCGATGGAATTACCTCTACCGGTACACTCGGGGATGTACAAATAGGATAACCTTTTTATAAAAAATAAAAAAACAGCTATTAGAAATTGTAGACAAACAAAAAATTTGTTCTTAACTTATTTTTTTACAATATTCGTAGATACGTTATTTATAGTGTCAGATGACCTAAGAACGTACCACAATAAGTTAATAATTTTTCACAAAAAGCGTTGAACCAAAACTATGAGTAATACAACCTTGTAACGCGATCTCTGGTAAGGAGTACCTAATAACGCCTACAAATTATCGCGAATCCCAGCTCCGCCCACGCCACAAAAACATTACTTCTTAAAAAACTATAACAATATGGCTGAACATGTAATTCACCCACAGGTATATATAGATTTAGGTACAATTGTATACTTTCCAATAAGGTGGTTCCACTAAGATTGGACAAACACTAACTAAAGTGACTAGATTATATCGCCGAATATGCGCAGTTTGGAACTTACTTCCCTATTAGAAGTTCGTAGGCAACAGCATCACTTGAATAGTATTAGATATGTCACTGCTGATAGCTAAGGTGCCCAGAGTTTCTATGGTGGTCAGCACGGCGCCAATGACACTGGTGTTGCGAGTCATTAAGAGCATCGGTAGGTAACAGGTTACTGCATTGCAACCTTATTAGTATTAGAGAAACTATGAGTCGTGAAGAAGCATCCAGGTTATCCAGTAAACATACGTTCACCAAGATGTTAAGATTGGTATTGAATCATTTGGTTACGAACAAATGCTTTCTTCGTAACCAAATGATTCAATACCAATCAAGTCAAACAGGTCTCTCTCTGTATAAAGTCACTTTGTTGGTCTTTAAACACCGAGTAATTAGTTTCAATGTTGTCTGCAAATAGTAGTATCTACCTAGGTAAGTAGTTGTAAGTTATACTATGGCAAATACTTACCCGCGGCTTCACCCGCGTGGAATTCTGATACCGTTCCCGCTACCCATGGGACCCAATTCCACCACCACAACCTATATAAGAATCTTAATAGGTAGGTGAAAGCTCCCTTTCAACGAAAACGCTGCCTAAAGACGCCTTATTTTTTCCGACAACTACAAATAACACATACTATACTAAAACCTTCCTCGAGAACAACTCTATCTATTGGTGAAAACAGCATGAACATCGGTGCAGTAGTTTTTGAATTTATTGCGAACAGACACGCAGCGGAGGACCTTGTTGTACTCGTATAATATGTAGTGAAAGTGGAAAGGAATAAAATCTCAGATATAAGTTTTAAAATAACATAGTAGATACTGCTTAATTTTTTTCTTCTCTATACAATTTAAACTTAAGAATATATTATAAACAGAAAAACATGATGTGTTCTAATGTAAGCAATTAAAACCATATGTACACCGAAATGGTCAGTAATTATGTTTGGTCAGCAGTTAGTACTGCAGGATAAGCGATCGACTGTCGCCTCCCACACGGTTGCGCCGGCGCAAAGGCGCAACGCCTCACTCAGACCACGAACGCGAGTGGTGTGGCCGCACAGCCGCTACATGAATGCCAACCAATAGTCTAGTCCAGTAGTCAGTGAAGTGCTTGTAAAGTGATTTTTCAGTTATAACAGTGCGATACTCAGGTTGGTTTTTGAAAATTTAGTAAAAATCAAGTTTATATCCCCAGATAAGAATATAATTTTATATAAAAAGTGAGCAGGACATGAAGTGCGATGCGAACATTTTGTAGGTGTTTCATTAATGTTTTGTAGAGTTCCACTGGCGAGGTGTGCAATCAGAAATTTACAAAAATTTTGCTTTTTACTTTATATTCACTATTACTTAACAAAATCTTTAAAAATATAAGTTGCAATGCAACAAAATATATTCTTAATTATTATGAATTTTAAGGCGCGCAAAGTGTGCGCAATAGACAACTAGAAAGGGATATCTACGTCATCGTCTATGAAGGTGTTGAGGTAAATCGTTATAAGTACTTTAATACAAGAAAAATAGTAAAAGTGTCAAAATTGCACGGAAAATACCTAATCGCATGTTGTTGCACGAATAATATGCACTTGCAACAGCAACAGCATCTCTCTCATTGTCATAACACGACTATAATGATCTATTAGATAAAATCCTCGTGTTTTGTAATAAACAAAAATTTGCCGATTGTTCGCGTTTCCTACTAACATTGAAATAACAATAAAGCATAAGTGTAAACATGAAATAGATCACACATGTTGCAAGTCCAGTCCTCGACAAGGCCGAGGACGATGACGTCACTTTTAATATGATGACGTGGGACATGTGGGTCGGTAGTCATCAGGTCATAGTGGGACAAAGCACGGGATGTTGTACCGTGTCAACTGTAATTGATTAAGTGGCAGGCGAATGCAGGCGTCTAGAGCTCTAGCGCAAACGCGTATGTTGGTTAAATGAACGGAAACATCCGGTGACAATTCAAAATAGGGTTATTTTAAGCGTATAAATAAGATAAGTACGAGTACAACATTCCCACAGACGATGCGATACTTGAAGTTTCCTAAGTTTAGCATGGTATTATACGTCATATCGAGAGTGCATTACGAGAATCAAGTTTAGTACTAGGCTATAGGGATGAACTTGCTCCGACTCAAGTTAGCTTTGAAGCACAATGAAACAGTTAAATCGCAAAATACATCGTGCATCGAGACGTTTCGCTTACGAATGACCGTCAACTACTTCGAAAACTTGTTAGTCCAGGTTTAGGATTCAGACGTACTGATGAATGAATATTATTTTAAATGAAAACGTGGAGATTCCAGTCATAGGTAACCGGTTAGAAAATAAAGGCTGTAGTTGCATTTACCAATTATCAACCTACATTGATTTTGAAGACGACTTTTGCTACTTTGTCGCGACCATGCGCAACGATGTGTATGTAGTAGATGCCATATTTCACAGTGTGCATGTAGACAATAATCTATCAAGTAGAAACAATCTTTTTTTGGTAATGAATTATAAAAGCTTCTGATTTAATGCTAGTTATACACAAATGTACATATGTTACAGTTATAGTGTTGTTTTTCCCAGCATGAATGAGGAGTGCTCGACCAGGAAATTACCTCCCTCTCACTTAATAACAAAGTTTGTGAGAGTCCTAGAAGCTTTTTTAATTTTTATTAATTCTGACTTCATACTCTGCTAGTTATGCCGCAGTTACAGTTTACCTTCGATGGCTTGTTCCGACAGCTTGTTTGCTACCATAGTAATGTGTTTTAACACTGTATTCTAGTAGATAATAAAACAATAATAGTCTGATGATAAACTAGGTATCAATACAATCAACAGAAATAAAGTGAAAACTCGACTTCACACGTAGTAACAATAAGCTGGTTTGAATATGAGTATAAAAGTACTTAAATGATGGATTTAACAGCCAAATAATGACAGAGGTGTACCCTTCGAACCAAATGCCCACTAGAGCACTTATTCATTGTTAAACTGGTGAAGAATTTGTAGTATGTACAATTTAAATTCAATTACTTGTGCGTTTAGTATTCTTAATAGAATAAATGACACTCTAAAGAAATGGTGAAGATCTTGGGGCGGCGGTGGCGACCGGAAGGTTTAGTATTCACTGACATTGAAAGCTCGATGTCATTAGTTTTACCGGTTCTTTAAAAATATTACAACATTAATTAAACAAAACAATAATAGTTACTTATATTAGATCTTCTATGCATATAAAGTAGACGAAAAGGATCTTTGAAGGACGAAAGCGTACCCATAGTTAGAGTACCTATGAATGGGACCGAGGTATGTACTGCGGGATATGGATATTATAAAAGTCACGAAGCTTTTATAATTAAGGTCAAGGGTTCACGTAAGTATTTACATTTCGTAAGGCATCAAGTTAATCAGAATATCTTACGTAATTTGTTTATGAAGTTGAGTGTCATCACTCATCAGGCATCAATATGAATGTAATCATTAACAAATGGTGACAGCACCGTAACCAAATAGGGATCATTGGTGCCAGACCAACGTTTTAATAAACTATTGACTTTCGATACAGAATAAACAAACGGTATATCCATATAAGAAGGTCTGTACCGTAGACATTTATTTAGATAGCGTATGACATTATTTGTGTGTGTCAGTTTTAGTTAGAAGCTCGAGTATATGGAAGTGTGAACGAAGAATGACAAAATAGGTAACTAACATAACATGTGAACTATTAGTAAGATGACCAGAGTAAATAAGTCTGTTCTCAACAACTTTGAATAAACTATTTAAAACGATACTAGATAAATAACTACTAAAGGGAGAGAAAATAGAAATGAAAATTTGCTAATACGCCTCTTAGATACACGTACAATGATACTTTTTTTTTTTTCGTGCGGAAATCCCCTCGGATACCCCCCGCCGGCCAGCGGGTCTGCAGACGCCGGGGTGTAAGGTTGCCCATAGAGCATATCCCTCGCACCCCGACTGACCCTGGGCCATCTCCGGTTTCGAGATGGCCCCCTCGGGTTTGGGAACCACGGTGTCCCCTACCTTAAGAACTTAAATTATCTACAACATTTTAGAAGTATGTGTACTTCATACGCGTGCCGAATAGGAAAACTATTTTAACCTACTTATATAATTTAGACATTAGGCTGATATTAGGACTAGGTTCTTGATATATATATTATATAAAAGCTTTTACGTTAAGAGATTCCTTTTAGCAAATTGGCCGATGCTTTATGTGGACTTAAGAATGTCTGCACCTATTAATCAATCTACATAACGCACCTTCGTAAGAACAAACAAGGGTTTACTTTAAAGAGATAGGAGAAAGAGAAAAGAAAATAGAGATTGATGTTATTTCGGTAAAAGAAAATAGGTATAATCAAAAAATTCAAAGTTGAGAAGTGGTGTAAAGCCCTCTGTAATCTGTCTAGTTATGAGATCGCTAAGTACATACTGTTGGATAGCAACAGTAATGGGTACTGTAGTAGCATTAGAATACATAGTAAGAATTATTCAAATAAATTTAGAAATGCAATTAACTATAGATCTAAACAGGACTTGCGGGCAAAATTTGGTACCTAACTAGCATTAGATACGCATACTTTACTCAACCGCAATTGTCACGACAGAATGCAATTTGAGCCGGCGTAGAAAACATGCTACTGAAGTACTTGTGTACGTACTTTAATAACAACATTCTGTACAAACATTAATGTGATTATTAGCTATAATATATTATATCTATACTATTATAAAATTGTAAGTTAGTTGCGTCATTACTTTTGAGATATTTAAAAATAAATACTTAGGTTACATACGTAAAATGAACGAATCTGAACACAATTTTTTTTTGGAAAATATATGATTGTAATTGATTTTACGGTACTCGCATACATCTTTTGCTTGTTTTAATCTCATAATTACTTAAATACATGCTCGCCGGTTGCGGGTCAGTAGACTTGATACGGCCTTTCTTTAAAATGTATTCAATCTGATTGACATTCGTTTCGTTTAAATATTAATAAGGCTAATATTTAAACGAAGCGAATGTCAATCAGATTGAATACATTTTTGAACACAGCCACCCTGTTTGTGAAAATCATTCCACTCTATAAGCGAGCGATAAGGTCGCACTTAGTTCAAGTGGAAGTACATTCTAAACATGGTATACAATTTAGTCTTATCTATCTATTTGTGCATCAATATTAATTACTTAACGAAATTTGTCTGCATATTTACAACTTCATTATACATTATTATACATTTCAACTCAATGTAATTATATTCTAGCACATTCAACAAAGAGCTATCTTGACCCAAAGTAAGCATAGCTTAACTGAGTTGTAATATGAGTTCTAACATGCGGATAAATTTACTCAACACGCATACATTATACATAGGAAAACAACGTTGTAAATGAATAAAATAAAATAATAAAGAGGATTGGATGTATTCCTTATAACAAGGTGGTCAAGGGATGGTCAAATAGTGGTTGATGAAACTCCAGTAAAATAATTTAATAGTACTTCGTCGTGTTATAAGCTCAGGACCCGCTATTGCTAGGTGTAGCATTCACTATGTACATCTATACCGGTATACTTTTTGTGTAAATTCACATACATACATACAGATTTAGCCATTCCAATCAAATTAGTGCAATAAAAGCTACAATCAACTGAATGAGATTTAAATTCTACAAAAAAATATAAAAAAGAAAATAAATAAGTAACTATAAGGGTAACTGCAGATATAAGATTTCAAAGTTGGCCGACCAAATCGCAAAGTGTACCCATAAACATAGAAACTTATAATAGCCCACACATCTAATTTAACTAAATAGTCTGTAAGTGACGATCTATTAGTATGTACACTCTGCGACTTAGTCAGCCAACTTGAAATCGTATATCTGTGATCACTAAAAGCAAATTAAAAAAATGAGGCGTACAAATCTCAGCGGTGACCAAAGGGCAGAGAGATGGTTCTTTATAAAAACTGTTAATCTTTTGCGCCGGTCCACCGCCTCGAAATAGAAACCAAATGAACTTTTCAAGCACTTGGAGTGTCGTAAATGTTCGTAAACGTTGATACAATCTTTATTAGCCATAAACAAAGTTCATACCCTCATTGAGTTCATATTGCAAACTTTATACGTATCCAAAAATAAAATACCCTAGATTACTGGCAAATACTTGAACTCCCTTTGGATGGATGCAGTCTTATTTCATAATTTTGACTTCATGCATCAACTCAATAGTTATATTCTTTTTTAGTAAGAAATAATTTAAGTAGTACCCATGGAAAGAGAAAGGTGCTTGGACCATAACTTTTATGGAGTAGGAATGGTATTATCTTGCATTTCTGAAGTGACTCATCGGTGAGTAGATACCTACTTATTAGATCTTGAGTAGTACTGTGTACAGAATATTGTCTAACTATGCTGTAATGGTGCTTCAAATCTACTGTTAAGAGTTGGATTACTATGTATATTAATTAGTGTGGAGATTATATATCTTTCAATCTATACATGCCTATATACAATAAAATATATATGAGAAATGGGTGGATCAATATGTTAAGACTCATATTTACGTTATAACAACGTTTTTAGGAAGAAATCAATGTTTCGTTTTCATATTTAGTTCCAGCCTAAATACGAAATTCGTTTCTTTTCTCCACAATTTACACACAAAATTGACAAAAAGTACTGGAGTGGCATCTCAAGCCTACGCCTGTAGCTCGTAATGCGTGTCCAAATTGAAATGTTATGTGCGGAACGGAAGGCTTTTTACTGTTTAGTTGGTCAAGCACCGGATATGTGGCAATACCGGCTGAGATTACTGCCCTGCCAATTTTCCACGCTCATTCCAACATCTGTATGTTAGGAATCTTCTATCTCACGAGTGATTGGTCACGTTCAATCCATAAACAGACTTCATGATGACGATAAGTGATGTTGATTTTGTGTTGTACGTTTAATATAATTTGGATCTCAAAAATTTATGTTTTATTACCAATGCTAAAGTTGTTATGTAAACAAGTTTTTGGGTGACTAGTTAAAATTCAAGAGTTCAAGGGACCGATACTACGTTGAGCACTCTTCAAGAAAACCAGTTCGAATAAGCGAATGAGTATTTATATACGATAACCATTTATGGGATTGTAGTTAATTTCAAATTTGGAAATAACATAATTGGAACAAATAATGTGGGCGTTTAGGGGCTATACTGGTCTATATGTAGGTTTATGTCCTATTTGTACATAGAAGGTAACGTTTATGGTATAGATCCAAATGTTAAATTTTGAACATAGAAGGTAACATGATGTTTATGGCATAGATTCATATGTTAAATCATTTAATTTCCTTAACCTCCTTTCTAACTTTTCAGATAACAAACTTTTTGCAAAGATTTTTATGATATTAGCACAGAAAGCATAGGTACTGTGACATAAGGGATTTTTTACTTTCTTTGTACCTTTTTTTTTTTTTTTCGTGCGGAAATCCCTTCGGATACCCCCCCGCGTGCCAGCGGGGGCGGTTATGTCGGGCTTGAACCGACTAAAACCGCACGCCGTCTCGGGTCTACAGACGCCGGGGTGTAAGGTTGCCCATAGAGCATATCCCTCGCACCCCGACACTTTCTTTGTACCTATATACGATAGAGAATAAAATTTAAAATTTCAAAAAAGTTAACTAATAGAAAAAAATGAAATAAACTTATTAAGAAACGTTACAGTTTAGAACACATATAAATTAATGAAGTTGAACTATGCATGATGACAAATCAAATGACAGCATCAAGATTTATTAACATTTGTTAAACATCATAGCTACATGTAAAGGTAAATAGTTACTGTTATGCACAATTAAACACAAACACGAATTGGTTATGCAAACTAACATCAACAAAAGTGGAACCTGTGAATGCAAGTGGAGTTCGCGCTTTTGTTACTTCTACGCATTGTCTACGTTCAAAACAAATGGAATAATAAAATCATATATGGAGGAAGTTATGAAGAGATTAACAGGCGTTACTCACAATTATTATTCAAAGAATGGCAGGCAGTGGCGTAGCAAAGGGGGGGGGGGGCGGGGGGGGGGCCGCACCGGGTGTCACCATTTTTGGGGTGACACCCACCCGGTCTCTCAACTTTAAGAACAATCCACAAACAAACAAAAATAGCTAGAACAATGTACAAACAAAAAATAAATCGCTAGCACAAAAATTTCTTTTTCGGGGATTCCTCCACTAGCACTAGCTCAGCTCTATGTATAATTCGGGGATTCCCGCAAAAGAGCCTGACGCTGTCGTGGGGGATTCCCCGTCCCATACCTACTCGCGATCTTTGACGTCTCAGTTGCAAAATTTCTCATTTTTTTCGTGAAGTATGTTTTGTTTGGTTCGCGTGAATTGTTAAATGTGTATTATTCTATAGTGATAGATAATAAAAAAAAGTAGTGATAGATAATAGAAAATTTATAGCTTTTTACTTTCGATGGGGTGACACCACCAACTTCCGCATCGGGTGCCACCCAAGATAGCTACGCCACTGATGGCAGGTTAAGTTCCTTTATACACATCTGACAATAATGATGGTAAATACTTCCAATTCTTCTTCAAATAATAAAGTAAATACTCCCAATGCTATCTCGCTTCGCTTAATATATACCTAGCGTACCTATGTCCATTGGGGATAATGTACCTTTTTTTTTTTTTTTCGTGCGGAAATCCCTTCGGATACCGCCCCCGCTGGAGAGCGGGGGGTCTCCAGCGGGGGCGGTTATGTCGGGCTTGAACCGACTAAAACCGCACGCCGTCCCGGGTCTTAAGACGCCGGGGTGTAAGGTTACCCATAGAGCATATCCCTCGCACCCCGACTGACCCTGGGCCATCTCCGCTTTCGAGATGGCCCCCTTACTTGCTCTCCACTGTGCCATCTGCTAATCAGAGGGACACGTGGAAAGCTTCCGAACAGCCCTCAACAGGGCCGTCCTCGCCTCGGTCGGAGTTGGCCGTAGGCGGCAGCGTCTCCCCCGCCCTAGGAGAGAGGCGCTGCCGTCTCCGTTGTCCAGGGTGCACCGCGTGGAGGTCCCCAACCAAGCACCCCGGGGGATAATGTACCTAGCATTCAAATGGCGAAAGATTTTTTCTAATAAGTGCAGTCGCTCCGAAGATTACTCCCAACATACCTTTTTTCTTTCGGGCGGATATCCACCCCCCACTCCCCGCCGGCCAGCGGGGGTAGTTATGTCGGATTCGAACCGACTAAAACCCTATGCCGTTTCGTTTCTTCAGACGTCAGGGTGTAAGGTGGCCATTTCCCTCGCACCCCGGCTGATCCAGGGTCATCTCGGTTTTGAGATTGCCCCACGGGTTTGGGAACCACGGTGTCCCCAGAAAGGGCCCCCTTGCGCTTGTCGCCCCGCCACCCCGACCTGCTTTAAGCCTGCGCTCATGGAGGACGGAGGTCGTTGAGCGACCTCCGGCATCCGAGTCGCCTGCTCCGCACGACTCCTATAATATTCTTCTTCTCAGTCGATGCACTCTTTACAGAGCTGTCGTGGTCAACTGCTAGTACTATCCGGTACAGATGTCACTCGCCGTATGATATCTCGCCATTTCTTCCGGTTCGCAGACATTCTGGTACACTCATGCAAGGGTCCGCCTACTGCAGATTTGATTTGGTCGGTCCATCGCATGGGTGACCTCCCACGTGGCCTTGTTCCTTCTACTTTGCCCTGGACGACAAGACGTTCAACGGAGTCATTGCTACGCCTCGATACATGGCCGAAAAATTTTAGTATTCGAGTCTGAACTAGCGTAGACAGACGCTGCTTGATGCCGAGCTCTTTAAGGATGGACACGTTGGTTCGGAATTCAGTCCATGATATTCCGAGCATTCTTCTCCAGCACCACATCTCTAGAGCGTCTATCTTTCTCTTCTCAATTTCTCGAAGCGTCCACGTCTCGGCAGCGTATAAAAATATGGGGAATATGAGCATTCGGACGAGCCGGATCTTGGTATTTTTAGTAATATTCCTATTCTTCCATATTCTTTTCATTTTGTCCATTGCAGTTCTCGTCATACCCATACGCCGCTTCACTTCATCCACGCAACCGCCACAGTTTGATATTAAAGCTCCTAGATAAATGTAGGAGTGGACCACGTTACAGTTCGCAATCTTAGTCACTTCGGGCGAGTTGTCATTGACGCGGTCAACTACCATCATTTTGGTCTTTTGACGGTTGATCTTCAAACCAAACTCCAGACTCACGCGTTCCATCTTCAGAAGCAACTCTTCCATACGGCGTGGACAGGTGGCAAATAGGGTGGTGTCATCGGCGTAGCGCAAATTCGCGATCCTGTGGCCACCAACTATTATTCCATCAGGCCAGTCTTCCAAGGTTATCCTCATTATCAGCTCCGTGTATACATTAAACAGGAGCGGCGATACTATACACCCTTGTCTGACACCTGCACTCGGGTGAAAATCACTAGACAACATATCATCTGTCCGCACCGAAGCTGTTCCTTTTTCGTATAGCTGCCTGAGAAGATGGACAAGATGTTTGGGAGTGCCCATTTCGACAAGTGCGTTCCATAGTTTAGGCCATTTGTCGAGTCGAACGCTTTGGAGAAATCGACAAAGCAAATATAAGTCGGCTTGTTAAATTCTCGTGCCTTTTCGATGATCTGGCGAACTATGAGGATTTGTTCTCGAGTCCCCTTTCCCTTTACAAACCCGGCTTGCTCTGGTGCGATCTCCCCAGACAGATATGACTTTAACCTTTCATTGAGAATATGAAGCATTATTTTGCTTGCGTGCGATATCAGTGCAATCAGACGGTAATTGCCGCAATTCTTGGTGGAACCCTTTTTATGTAGAGGATTGAAGACTGTGTGAGTCCACTCCCTAGGCCACACTCCTGTCCGCCAAATCCTGTTGCACAGGGTGTAAAACATATGGGTGCCGTGTTCTTCCAAGGCTTTTATAGTTTCAATCGGGATGGCGTCTCTGCCTGTAGCCTTCCCATTCTTGAGATGTTTAATGGCAGCTTCAATCTCAGACTTGAGGATATCTGGCTCTTGATCATCATGCCTGGGTTCTGTATCTGGAAAGTTTTGTGATTGCGGGTCTTGGAACAAGGAATGACAGTAGTTCTTCCAGACTTCAGATATCTGAGCTAGGTCTGTTACTACTTCACCTCTACTGTCTTCTATAGCCCAGATTTTTGATCCCAGCGTTTTCGTTATAAAGCGAATCTTCCGATAAAGATCCCCAGATTCATGCTTGTATGCGTGGGCTTCTACCTCTTCGCAGATTCCACAGAGGTAGGAGTTGTAGTCTCGCCTGCATTCAGCTTGGATTCGAGCAGACAGTGAGTTGAGGACTCCAACATCCACCCCTCTGGTCTTTATCACTCGTCTTTCTTCTACTAGTGCGAGCGTAGCATCTGTCATCCAATGTTGGCGCTTAAGTCTTTCATTCGGTGGCTCAGATTCACGATAATATACCTATAATATATCTATAAACAAAATGCACGGACGCTTCGCCCGTGGCGCATTTCGAACCCCCGTTGCACCGCTTTAACCCTTATATGCCCGTAATATATAGCTTTCATTATAATGTATGGGAATTTACCAGATTTGGTGACATTTATGATTACTGCTGCGCTACCTTGGGTAGTAGCGTGATGATATACAGCCTATGACACTCAAAAATAATGTGGCTTTCTATTGGTGAAAGAATTTTCAAAATCGCTTCAGCAAATCCAGAGATTACCCCTTACAACCTCACAAACATTACATCTTTATTATATTAGTATAGATCTGATATATAGAATCTCTTTTTTTTTGGAGTCGGTTACAAAGGATAATAAAGAAGAACGTAAAGGCTCATAAAGTAGATACCTACACCAAATGATGGGCCAGATTACATCATAAAAATAATTACCAACTTGTATAAAACAGATGCGTAGGTGTTCTAAATGAAACAAATTATATTTAATTAGGTAGGTAGGTACATTTGGTTCCCAAACACGAGGGGGCCATCTCGAAACCGGAGATGGCCCAGGGTCAGTCGGGGTGCTAGGGATATGCTCTATGGGCAACCTTACACCCCGGCGTCTGAAGACCCGAGACGGCGCGCGGCGCGACAAAAGGTACATTATCTAATATAAGTACCTATATCCCTACTCCTCACTAATCATAAGCTTGAATTTAATACGGTTACATTACTTATAGCTTCCTGTTAATGGATCACGTATTCAATGTTCAATTTAGGAACGTAGGGTAAAGTTCGTGATTCTTAATCTACATTTTCCCTTTCACTTGAAGTCATGGAAATTGTCAATATCGTATATAGAAACCATATCAGTTTGTATATTCGCATCAGAACAATTTTTATATTTGTGGCGGTTAATAGATAGTTATAATGAACTACTATACAATATTCCAAATATTCTAGCATAATAATTGTACCTACGTTGTAAGCGGTGCCTAGTCTAAAAAAATATTACGAATATCGCGCAAGCACGCGGCTTTTATCGAAATAGTTTTGTTTTATACAGAAGCAATTTCACCTTAAATCGGCGGCGTGTCAAGCAATTAGACCGAAGCGCCCATCGGTACACCGGTAGCCTCATAGCGTGCAGACAAAATACATAACTAATGCGATATCATTGAGAAACAACGGATATGGTTAATTGCAAGCACCATTAGAAGTAGGAAATATTTTTTACTCCGGAGTATGTTACATAATTAGGGAAAGGGAGATTAAATTGAATCAGATAGAAGTCGGTAAGACTGGGGGTGCGATACGGTCTGTGTAGCATGTAGTTTTCATAATTTATGCATTTGCGATTCTCTAAGCATTTACTTTACCAAGAGTGAAATAACTTCCACGAATTAGATCCAAAGTTACTTTGGAAAAGAACTATGTCATGGATGGGTGCGCTTCAATACAAATAGGTACATAGTTCTGCTTTTAATTAAACACTAGCTGTTGAACGCGATCTCGTTTGGGAGGTAATTCAACTTATTCGTTAATCCGGTATTTAATTATTATGTAATAAATATACCTAGTAGATATTTGCGTCAGCATTAAACCTAATACAGACAGACTATCTCTAGCTAGTCCATACAAAATCAAATTCAAAAGGAACACCGAATGTATATGTTCGTCTGTACCTTTTTTTTTGTGCGGAAATCCCTTCGGATTCCCCCCGCCGGCCAGCAAGGGCGGTTATGTCGGGCTTGAACCAACTAAAACCGCACGCCGTCTCGGGTCTACAGACGCCGGGGTGTAAGGTTATCCATAGAGCATATCCCTCGCACTCCGACTGACCCTGGGCCATTCGCAGTGTCCCCTCTGATAACAGCAGAGGGGTACCTGGAGCGACCACGCGCCCCCGCGGGCATTGCAGGCCCGCCATACCCCGACCCCCTCGTGCAATGGGGTCAGCTAGCCTTGAAAAGGGCCGGTTGGTCAGACTCTTGGCCGTTGACGTTGACGCCAGCTACTCCAGAGGAGCAATCAATGATGCGTCATCACCCACGTTGCCCAGGGTGCACCAAACTTGGAGGTGATCCAACCAGTCGCACCCCTGTCCGTCTGTACCTACCTATTTCAATTCATTGTAAAATTCTTAGGGCTATATATAGAGATAGGTAGAGCTCTGCTATTAGCATGATATCAAAGGTAGGTACGGAACAGAAGTCTTGTTCAATTCGTTGACCTAAATATATTTTTCGATCCATTTTCGGTACCGTTCGGATGTTTTCATTATCTTTTTTTAACCGACAGCATTTCCAACTTTTGTTTCTCTACTTAAATAAAACAGTGGGTGAAACGTATAACCATGGTCTTCTAATCTTAGTGTCATCGTTATTGTTTTAAGAACAATCCCATTCTTATCCTTCGTGGCACAGGTAACATAAATGTTATAATTTCAAATGGAAAAATGTTTTTACTATTATGGTCGACAAATAGCCGGCTTCCATTAGCCCAAGAATCAAACCCTGACATTTAACATAAATAGGTACATTCGACTTACCATATGCAACGTATCCGATGGGGTTTACTGATAAATAAATATGAATTCGATTATTGACGGTACACGATGGCCGATGACGTAAGGCTCACTACTTATACATCTTTCATGTGGTAATATACTGCTTCGACTCGCGCTTTGTTAAGAATGGAAATGTTATTTATTTCAGTTGACTGAATTCTCATTTTGTAGAGGATTAGATTTTGAGATCCGCTTTGCTGATGCTCGGCATTTTTATAGGTCACTGCTGTTCAACTTAATTAATCATAAGTAATGTCCGATCGACAAATCGACCTACCAATGCGACTTAACTCTGTCTACTTCTTGTACACCATTTAAAGCACTATTTGGACGAACACGTTTCCTAAGATACAGGCTCTGAGCCTAGTTTAGGTAACAGGTTAGTTTACAATTTCCTGGACTATTCCTCTTAACAAAAATAAAATCAGGGTCGACATAACTGCACAAAAACAAATAAGCACAATTTATCAAACATGGTTATATGTCATTATCATCATTCTCACCGTTGTGTCCCGATTGCATCGCAGGACTATATCTCGGAGCCCGGGTTATATGTAATATGGCATATCATCATCATCATATATGCCGTTGGAAGACCACTGCTGAACATAGGCCTCCCCCATTGACTTACATTTTGACCGGTCTGTAGCGGCCTGCATCCACCGAGTCCCTGCGCTCTTTACGAGGTCATCCGTCCACCTTGCGGGAGGCCTTCCTACGCTGCGCTTGCCGTCACATGGTCTCCACTCAAGAACCTTTCTGCCCCATCGGCCATCGGTTCTCCGAGCTATGTGCCCTGCCCACTGCCACTTCAGCTTGCTGACTCGCTCTGCTATGTTGGTAACTCTGGTTCGTCTACAGATCTCCTCATTTCTGATTCAATCTCGTAGAGAAACTCCAAGCATAGCCCGTTCCATAGCTCGCTGTGTGATCCCTGACAGCTTCCTTATGAGGCCCATAGTGAGAGACTACGTCTCGGCAGCGTAGGTCATCACTGGTAACACGCACTGGTTAAAGACCTTTGTATTCAAGGACTGCGGTATTTTGGACGAGAAGATGCTGCGCAGTTTTCCGAACGGAGCCGAACGAATATGGCATATAACCAAAGTAAAACAGTATTCCGATCACAGATAGTGTAATCATACAGACCCGTGGCCCTTAACTTGGCAAATGTTACCTTGACAGGATTCAAGACCTTGTGTAGAATTAGGAAGTAAATAAGTACTTAAATCTTTTATTAAAGACTCTCTCTCCCTTTGCCCTTGGCCATACCCGGTAAGTGCTGGGAGCGCTGTAATTGCTGGAACTCGCTTATATCTTATATAGACAAGGCCCAATGGCATTACAGAGCACGCATGCGGCTATTCGGGATGTCAGATCGGATCGGTTTGAAATCTTAATCCTCTGTCATATAATAGTCATTACCCGAAGCGCATCGGGCCTCTAATAGCTTACAGTCGGCTCTTTTACTGGTAATACTCAGCACAAAAGAATAACAGAACTAGTCAATTTAAAAATATGTATGCATTATGCTATTGTTGTTTGACATCAATGAAACTATCATCATCAGTGCAAGCTAAAGGCAATTATACTTAATAATACAAAAAGTCATGCAGCTTCGATGTCAGGGGGCACGCCCATGGCTAACTTTTACAAGAACCATAGATGCCAAGGACAACAATAATGGAAGGGTGGTTTGAGTTGATTGAGAACTAACAGAGTAATAGCACAGATCCTATTGACATGTAAAACGACTGGTAATATCATTTACATAGCTAACATAAATTATGCGACGGTTACCATTTTATTCAGCCACATCTCGATTTAAGAAAGTAGTAAACCAGGAATCATTACATGGCATAAATCTAATGTAATATTATGATAATTTAGTAATTCACTTGACAGAACATTATTATTTACAGTAGATTTAAGTCAAATTGTTACTAATAAAATGGGCCTAGATGCCATCAATAAATGAATTTGAATTCGAATTTAGCCTGTTAACCAAAAGTTAATTCATTTCAGTGGAAGGCCGATGAAGCCTAAATATGGCTTATCAGAGTTGTCAGCTGTAGCCCACAAATTTTAACTGCCTAAAAACCTGCAAAGTCCTGGATGAATTCTTAGGTATATTAGGTAACATCCCAGTGTAGATGTTCTTCAAATATACTCCCAATGGCGTGAAAAATAAAAAATATCGCCAAATGCAATGCCAGGTTGCAGTGTCAACCAACCAATATTCAATTTTATACATAAGAAGTTCCTCCGAATCAGATTTCATTCTGTACTAGTGATCAATACTTTTGAAAATTGGGGTTCGATTCAATGCAATACAGCTTCTTGCAAAAACTGTTTTAAACATGATATTCACATTCACATCTTATAACCGCTATTAAAAATGTTTAATTCGGTCGTCTCAATTTAGTCACTAATCTAAAAACAACATACTCGTACCTATTCCATAAACCCCTAATATTTGTTCCATGCATACACTGGCGTCACCAAGTCACAGATGACCCATACCATGAAACATACATTAAACAGTAACAAATAGTTTAAAAATAAATCCAAACAAAACATTTTAACGAGTTGTCTGGTTTTGTCGATCAATCAAGAGCGCACTGAGCCATCGCACCCAACGCGAATAGGTTATTGGACTAACAGGTGATCCTTATGTAGAACACAATAGCAAATCTCCCGGGCGCCTGAAATGTAATGTGTGATGTATTATATAGTGTATGGTCGGTGTACATCATCCAAACATATAGAGTATCTCATAGTGTTGCGTTCCGATGGGCGAACAGCGAGCCGCTATTGTTTGATGTAATGGCATTGTTAGTTTTCATCTTTATTTTGGAAGTACAGCGATGCGAGAAGTTGCCATACCGTTGTATTAAGTAAAACGTGCTTTTTAGGGTTCCGTTGCCAAATGGCAAAAACGGAACCCTTATAGATTCGTCATGTCTGTCTGTCCGTCCGTCCATATGTCACAGCCACTTTTCTCCGAAACTATAAGAACTATGCTGTTCAAACTTGGTAAGTAGATGTATTCTGTGAACCGCATTAAGATTTTCACAAAAATAGAAAAAAAACAATAAATTTTGGGGGTTCCCCATACTTAGGACTGAAACTCAAAAAATATTTTTTAGTCAAACCTATACGTGTGGGGTATCAATGGATAGGTCTTCAAAAATGATATTGAGGTTTCTAATATCATTTTTTTCTAAACTGAATAGTTTGCGCGAGAGACACTTCCAAACTGGTAAAATGTGTCCCCCCTGTAACTTCTAAAATAAGAGAATGATAAAACTAAAAAAAAAATTATATGATGTACATTACCATGTAAACTGCCACCGATAATTGGTTTGAACCAGATCTAGTGAGTAGATTTCTTAATATGTCCTAAATCGTAAACTGCAATTTACCCTTCATTTAAACAACTCAAATATAAAAATTTTACTGGCTGCTGCGGAACCCTTCATGGGCTTTTTTTTTCATAGATCTTATGTACCACATTTACAAAAGTAAAAATATGTTATAAATGCGAGCGTGTTTTTGTTTAAATTGAAATACGAAGCTACAGTACCATTTTTTTTTTCGTGCGGAAATCCCCTCGGATAATAAAATTAAAGAAGCTTGTGGAAACTTTAGAAAGATAATTTTTGCCAATAGGTCGAAGCGAACGTCTGGCTTAACTAGAAGGATTGCTAAAGGGTCATATTACCCTACTACTAAAACTATCAATAGAAAATTTGCGCGCAAGTGATTGTATTAATAGAATTTGTTGTACTCAGCACTAATTAACACCTGTAACATACCTGACTACCCTCTTATTCCGATTGACCAAACGTATCGTGTGTAATTTGGGGAGGAATGCTGTCTAACCCCCTAATCCCGAGAGGAAAGTCTGCGCAAGAGCCTCGTCCGTCAATCAGCAGATGTACTACTTGCAGGTGAGGTTGGCTTGGTCCTGTAGGTCCTAGTGGAACCCTCTACACCCACCCTACCACTATACTAAGCCGTTTAATTATGTAGGTATGTATGTGAAGTATGTATAGGTATACTGACATACGTATGTCTCTACGATTTTAGCTTACAATTTTGGAAAGGCTGATCCAATTGTCATAAATTGTCAGGATTTGTCTTTCAAGTTGTGCCCTCTAGTCAGTTTATGAATAATTAAGATGGTATATTGCAATCCATGTTTATCGCCAAAACCGGTTGTAGCATTAATGTAAAGTATGTACATAGGCGCAGCCGGTGACAAAACAGTACGCGTTTATTAGCTTACGGCATATACAATTTCTTAACTTTTATTTCTTATTCACCTAATTTACTAAAAATATATTAATATCTTTTCATAACACATTACCCTGGAATATTTACAAAACAAGAAAATGCGTTGAAAGTACGTTGAAAAACCGCTAACATATCCGGAACTCGTTACTTCAAAAAAGTACACAGAAGCCAAATTCTCTAATAAGATTATAATATGACCAATGCCTAAGGCGTGGCTTAGTCACGGTGTATTCAGAGCAAATCCATAGATAAATATTGTACTAAACACACAGACAACCGTAACCAAAGTAAAAAGATTGTACATGTTTTGTCACGATTTAAACGTAATATAATAGAAAATATGGAAGTGGTAAGCGGATTATAGCTTCAATAAAAATGTAAGCATCACGATTTCTAAACAAATGAATAAATGGTGTGCGTATAAGTAGGGTAAATAATCTAACATGCGGGTACTCAGAATGTTAATTTTGAAACAACAAAGCACAATAGTACACATACTGCAATGGTTCATTAATGTTTCAAAAATCAATTATACTGCAATAAAACCACGAATTGAGAGATATTTAGTTAGAGGCGATTTCCAATAACAGTTCCTATTCTGTTGCCGTAAAGTATATTTTGTGTTCGTAATCGTAGAATAATTAAGAATAACTCCATTGTGCTAAAGAGGTACGGAGCACGTGCATAGTATTAATTATATGGCAGAGAAATTCAGAATGCTTAATTGTCTCTTTATTACTGCAGTTCATAGTTAGGTTAACTCATATGTTTGTTGAATAAAGTGCCGATATTAGTAACGCACGCTCCTTATAGTAAGTTCTAAAGTAGCCGTTAATTCACCGTTTGTCCTATTCATAACGAAATCTATTGTTTATTTCGCGTGGATAATATATCACAATTTATATTTTACAAAGTGCCTTAATACTAGTAACTGATGTTGTAAACCCTTTAGTACATTTAAAAAAAGACCGTAAAAAGTGGGGCACAACTCACTTAAATGGATTGATTTGTAGTTAACGAACACAAGGTACCGATTATCACCGTTTCACACTAGCGTTTGTAGAATCGTTTAGCGTAGTTAATCTAATAAAGCTTCGATTAACGGCCATTATATTTTCGAGCCAAAATACCTCTTGAACATACATTTAAGGTATTATGGCACAAGACTGTTCTGTAATAAAATTAAAGAACAAGAACAACAAAACTATGTGTAACTTTCACAACATTCGCCAGAATGTTCAATTGCTAATTAATTTCAATTGAACAAATTGTCATTTATCAATTAGTTTTTGAGTACAATACAGTAGTTTCATAAAAATAGTTCAATAAGAAAATTGCTCTGAGTGATCAAATCCTATTCACTTTAAGTTTCAGATGCCAGAGTAGCGTGCGGCATGACACGGGACAGTTACGAGATGAAGCCTAACCGTCCAGCACGTGGAAGTTCCTTCTTTGGTGGGAAACCCCAAGTACAATCGAGAGCAGCTCTACAAACCAATGATATCAACGCTTTCAAAAAACTTGTTATTGGTGATGCTATTGATCTCGAATATGTCTATCAAAACCCGGATTTCAAAACATGCCTTGAGATTGCAATCTCCGAACCCAATAGACAAGAGTTTATTGAGTATTTATTAGAACAGAAAGTAGAACTAAATAAAATAAATGAAACACATGGTTTTGCACCCATACACTTTGCAATAGATAGTGGTAATATCAAAGCCTTGGAAGCATTGCTAGACGATGATCGAATTGATGTTAATGTTAAGAGCAAAGGCAATACTGCTTTATTAATGGCAATAAAAAGAATGGAGGATTTGGATACTGACCGTGAACAAGAATTAATCATTTATGAGAATATGATAGAACTCCTTCTTAGAAAGGGATGTAATGTGAATAGTCCTGATTTAAAAGGTGTAACTCCAATATATTCTGCAAGCAAACAAGGACTGGAAACAGTAGTTATATTAATAGCTGATTATGGTAAAAAACCTATTGATATCGATTCATATAAAGACAGAAGTCGAAAAACAGCACGTGACTATCTCAAAGAAGCATTTCCACATCTGGTGAATAAGTTTGGTACCGAAGAAGTAGACATAGACGCCGACAAGTTATTTTACTACCTCAGTAAAGAAGATGAAGAGAATTTTGTCCTCGGGTTTAAAAGAATGGCAGAAAAGAACGAACACAACTCAGCGTTAAATGCGAATAATGGTTCAAATACTTTATTACAGTACGCTACTGAAAAGGGTATGGACAGAGCTGTCGCTACTTTACTAGCATCTGGCGCAGATCCCAGCTTAACTTTCTCAGGCAATCCAAGTAAACCTATAGCTATCGCCTGTCAATACGGGTATAAAAGTATTCTTAAAATATTTGTTGATAAGGAATCTACTTTTGATTCAGGCACCGCTGACTCTCTCCTCCAAATTATAGTGAAAGGTATGCGATCTTATCATAAAAATGACAAAGCCAATCACAAAGGGTGTTTGAAATTATTATTAGATAATAACTCTAAAGTAAATATTAATGTAAACCACCCTGATATAAAACACAATACAGCATTACATTACGCTGCTAGAAATGGCGACCAAGAAACTGTTTTAGAATTGTTAAGAAATGGAGCATGTGTGGGTTTGCGCAACAAGTTTAACGAACCACCACTTGCAGATATCAATGCAAAAACATTGGAAACCTATTTGGACGAGTGCATTACGACCAACGGCGAACGACCAAGCGATGACAATTACGAAATACACATGCAATACAGATTCTTAGTATATCCAAATAATTCCATTGAAAATGAAATGTGTAAAGTACCATTAATGGATAATTGCAATAATAATCTCAAAGAAAATGATACTGTTTTAGCACCAGAAACAGATGCTTTGCTATATATGACACGAAACCAAGAATTGCGCCCGCTTTTAAAACATCCAGTGATTACTAGTTTCTTATATTTAAAATGGCAAAGGATAAGTTGTCTATTTTATGCAAACATTACATTCTATTCTCTGCTTTGGCTTTGTCTAATACTCTATATAATTTTAGGTTACGGTGTTGAAAAAAAACAATCCGATACGATTGAGGTACTGAATGTGGTTACGCATATTGGTGCAATTATTGGTTTAATTTTGTTGATGTTAAGAGAACTGTTTCAATTCCTGGTCTCACCAACAAGATATCTTCAGAGTATTGAGAATTGGATGGAAGTATTTTTAATATTTGTTACAGCTGCTATTGTTTGTTACGGCTCGGCGGAAGAGTCTACTAAACAGCAATTGTCTGCGGTAGCCATATTACTATCATCAGCTGAATTAGTATTACTCATTGGACAGTTCCCCACGTTGTCAACGAATATAGTTATGTTAAAAACCGTTTCATGGAATTTCTTCAAATTTTTGCTATGGTACTGTATATTAATAATTGCATTTGCCTTAAGCTTCTATACGTTATTTAGGAAAGAAGAAGAGGCAGATCAAAGTGCACCAAATCCTAACAATACGGGTAAAGAAGAAGACGAAGAAGAAGACTTTTTCGAGGATCCAGGTCGCTCGTTATTTAAAACTATTGTTATGTTGACAGGAGAATTTGATGCCGGATCGATAAAATTCAGTACATTTCCAGTAACAAGTCATTTAATTTTTATTGTATTTGTGTTTATGATCCCAATCGTATTATTTAATTTGTTAAACGGTCTAGCTGTTAGTGATACTCAAGAAATTAGGGCAGATGCCGAGCTCGTGGGGCATATATCTAGAGTGAAGCTTATATCATACTTTGAAAGCGTATTAATCGGCAACGTTGGTTCGTATTCTAGACCAAGTTGGTGTTGGTCTTATCTTCCATCCTTCTGTACGAAGGAGTTAAATCTTATAAAACCTAAAATGCTTTGCATAAAACCTTTTGCAAGCCGTATAAGTCTATTTCCAAACTTTTTGCCACAATACAGGATAATAGTGAAACCAAACCAAGAAAACAAAATAGAAATACCCCATACAGAATCACTCAGAAAATATGGTGATGACGAAGATGTTGAAGGTGGTGGTTCATGTTGTTTTGAACGTTGTCAAAATTACAGACTGGATTCTAGAATTGTAAAGCATTCTAAAGCTGTTATAAGTAAAAAAACAACTGTTACTGAATTTGATGATATAAAAGAACAGTTGTCTCAATATGAAAAGAAGTTTGACAAGCTAGAAAGTTTGCTAAAGAAAATTTTAGCTTCCAACTCTTATCCTAATTAATTAATCAAAACACCTGATAATAGCGCTTAAAGTATAATCTATACTAATAAGAAAGATGTAGAGTTTAATTGTAATAAGCAAAAATAAGGTCGGGGCCGCCTGAATAGAACCGAATACGACGGTTGAGAAAATTTTAGCTTCCAACTCTTATCCTAATTAATTAATCAAAACACCTGATAATAGCGCTTAAAGTGTAATCAATACTAATAAGAAAGATGTAGAGTTTAATTGTAATAAGCAAAAATAAGGTCGGGGCCGCCTGAATAGAACCGAATACGACGGTTGAAACTGCGGGTCACCTATAGCTAGTTATTTGATATATTTCATATTTCGATTTGCTTTAATATGTAATAATATTTTTATAGGTATCTGTTACTCACCGGGACTATGTTGTAATGTAGGTAGGTGTTAATACTATTAGAACACCTCAGCCTATCCTACGGGGATATATTATTTATTATCTATTTATATGATTAAATTTTGATTAAGTCCTAATTATACTAAATAATAAGTTCAGTATTAAAACTAAGTTATAATTCTATTATATTTGTTAATAAAGCTTTCATTAAAATTATAAGAACTTTTTTTACATACTGCAAAATGCTGGGGGTGTCGAGAAGTCTAGAAGGGGGAGTTAGCCCCACCAAAATCTTCGAAGTCAACCTCACCTGCAAGCCGGTACACCTACCGATTGACAGACGGGGCTCTGGCGCAGGCTTTCCTCTCGGGGTTGGGGGGAGGTGTCGGCAATAACTCCCGTCAAAGCCAACATAAACCAAATTTTGGAAGGAAGGCATGGGAGAGCGGATCCCGGGCTCCAAAGTGCAAGCTTTGGATGCAACCTGAATTGGATGAAGTAGAATATTCTTGAAATGAACGTCTTCTATATATACCATGTTGTTACCTATTATTATTACGTACCTGTTTCTCGCCATGACACATTTAACAAACTTATATCTAGTCATTTACTATTGAATCTCGCTAAATTCAATATCGCTGAGATTCAATATCTAGCAGATACTCGTTGCCACGTAAAGTACGCGAGGGTACAAAGAAGCAGTTATGGCGGAGTCTAACTGATAAAAAACCACACGGTATTTCCCAGATCTGACCTATTAGTCCAGTGCAAATAACTTTTGCAAGGGAGAAATCAAGACTTATTGGAATATAACGAAACCAACGAGGAAAATAAATTAAGTAGATTGAAGAAAAAATAGTGTTTTTACTTTTTTAACGAAAATAGACTTTTATAGAAAAAAGTCAAATATACAAGTTGTTTACATACCTTTTTTTTTTTTTTTTTATCGTGCGAAAATCCCTTCGGATACCCCCCGCCGGCCAGCGGGGGCGGTTATGTCGGGTTTGCACCGACTAAAACCGCACACCGTCTCGGGTCTTCAGACGCCGGGGTGTAAGGTTACCCATAGAGCATATCCCTCGCACCCCGGCTAACCCTGGGCCATCTCACCACTAACAGCATCGCTCATCCTGTCTCCTCTGAAAGCAGAGGAGTACGGAGAGCGATGTGTTCCCGCCACGTTGGGTATTGGCCGACGATCAACGCCAACCCTATGAAGGGGTGAAGGGGAAGCCATTGACCGCCGCCCAGGGTGTACCGGCCGCTCCGATTCCGTTCCCCCCGGACTGCAGCGGGATCGGAATCGGAGCGACACTCGAGGAGGTTACCCAACACACACCCCAAGTTGTTTACATACCTGCTATCTTATGATATTTTCAATCGATCTCATATTGTTATTTTTTTTATTTTGTCGTTTTTAAAGGTATCTGCACTGGCCTATATTGCCGGGAGAGGCATAACGTAGAGCATACATAGAGTTAGTTTCGTACGGTTATCAACCTCTCTGCAGCTTGTGACTCCGCCCACATGTATAGCATTACAAGCGTAGATACATACCTTATCGAGGTTTTGTATAAGTTGACACCAGGATGGTTCGATGACCTCGACGCACATATAGTACTGCAGGTGCTGGATACAGCTCAGCATACGTTGTCGCAATGCAAAAGCATCTGCGTACAACCGCGCCTCCGAAAATCGCTTCACTACTTTGTTGTACAGCCATACCCTGATTAGCAAATTATTGATGTTAGTAATCTCAGTTTGAGATTGTGACAATGAGTATTAAGCTACGGCGTACAGCGCCTACCTACTGGATGCATCTAGTTATAAAATATTCTCAAAAAATATATATAAGTAATATCGTAAGGAAGGCATTAAGTATGGAAGTGGAGGGTAACAAGGGGAGAGGAAGACCTAAGAGGAGATGGATGGACTGTGTGAAAGAGGATATGGTTAGAAAGGGAGTGAATGTTGAGATGACCGCAAGCAGAGATGAATGGAAAAAGCACACATGTTGCGCCGACCCCAAATAAATTTTGGGATAAGGGCAGGAGGATGATGATGATGATGATGTTTATCCACTTTCTAGAGCCCATATTACAAGCTATAAGCTTAGTTTGAGTCTGGATGGCGATGTGTAGTTTTAGAATATTATTCGATGTCGAAGCAGGTGTGTCATTCTAATCCGAAGGAATATATGATTGTGTGCCACGCGGTGGCAGTCCACTGAATCAAACTTATGTAAGGGTATATTAAATCCCGGCCGGCGGCCAGTAGGTAGCTAGTGCATGTTAATACATTCAGTGATAGAGACCCACACCTACTAAACATGGCTCTACCATCTGCTTTAAATACTACATACTAGGAAAATCATGTAGTCGAAGTTCGACCACTTTCTCCTTCTCACTCTAACGACTGTCACCTGGGTTCTGCTGCAAGTATCACAATGTAAACATAATATATGTATGTAACATCCTGATACGTGGAGGGAAGACTCTTAAACATGAACGAGACGACAATCCATCGCGTAATAATATACATTTGATTGTAATATACATTGTTTTAGTATTTTCATACCTGCATAGTAGCCTCTCAACATGCTTGCAGTAAAATAGGTGTCTGAATATCATCTGGTAGCAGGCGATGGCTTTATGATTTAATATCAGAGACACCGGCCATTTGACTTCCATGCCGAAGGAGAAGGTTTCTATGCCGGTGAGTGGCGGACAGTCCTTGTTCTGTTTATAATCTGAAACATATGAACTGAAGTATATCTTACGTCACAAACCCTTAATGTAACAAATGAGGTTTTTACACAATGATTTCTTTAAATAACTAATCTTTGTGCTCTGTCGGCATCGATTAGATTCGGACACGGATAGATTCAAAAAAAGAATGTTGGAAAATAGAGGTTGGATGAAGGAAAACGTTGACCAGAAGAGAGCCCGAATCTTCGGATGTTCGTTTCATGGTTTTTCGGCTGGCTTTCTTCGGCACTGACTACCCGCTCATTAAGTCATTTACACCATACACACGATTTCTCGCATTGATTCTTCTTAACGTATCTCTTTCACAACTAATATTATGAACGGGAAAGTCTGTGAGGATGTATGGATGTTTGTTACTCTTTCACGCAAAAACGGCTGAACGGATCTGGCTGAAATTTGTTACCGGGATAGATTATAGTCCGGAATAATACATAGGCTACTTTTATCCCAGGAATAGGTTCCCATAAGTTGCGGGAACGGGATCAGAATTCCACGAGTGCAGAGCCGCGGGCAACTGCTAGTTTAAACAAAATTTGTGATTACCTTTTTCATCTTCGGTTTCAATGGACAAAATCTTAAACATTTGGAATTGCAAATCGTAAGGCAGAAGCTCAACCCGCATGTCTTCGTTGTATGGGTCGTGACTAGCTGCAGATAACCTGGAATGGAGTAGATGCATGATTTAATAATAAACAAAAAGTTGGATGCACGCATAAGGTAAGTGGCAGCGTGGCGCAAGGCAGGCTAAAGATGATTCTCTAATGTTGCCGACCCTATTATCGTCCGCAGGGTACTAGTGACCTGACAGAAACACCATACCACGTAAGTACTGCTGATTGGCTGCGATCTCCTATAAGATGGAGTTGGCAGTTTAGGTATTCAATGTATTCTTCTTTAGTTTCGATTAGAAACAAATAAGTTACGTCCTACCTTTCTAGAAAACACACAATGATTGGTGGAATTTGGTTGGCAAATGCAGTATAGCAAGATCAAGCAAAAATGTATATGAAATCATTTCGCATAAGTGGCAACAAACGCCATAAGAGTTTGTGTAATTTTCTACTCTGTAGCATAAAATAAAGAGATATAGAAAGCTTCATACAATATCCGCTCTAGCAACGCATAGACATCGCTCGAACTGTCACGAAATCTTGTAATTCGCCGGAATACAGAGTAAAAAAAATATAATTGTTCATTTTCGATCAAACTGTTAAATATTAATTATCGTTATTAAACTACGATCCTTCTTCGAAGCCAATTGAGAGAGTTGTAGTGTGTTGAGCCCAGTGCGACCACCGAGTATAGGTATGATGAATGCAGTAGGGTACACACATGAGCTTTACTTATGTATCGATTTATTTTGTGCCTATTACGAGGTATAATTAATATTAATTATATGGCTGTAATAGTATTTTCTAACATAAATAAATTAATTGAAACGCAGGTGTTAGCAGGCTGCAAGTAAAACACGGTTTAGAAATACCAATGCAACATGATTATGATCCTGGACACACCAAGATGATCACACATCACACATAATGCTGTATTTGTAAATTGTAATAAAATGAAAAATTCTTCCTTGGTAATTGTCTTTTATATAGTTACGAAAAATGAATGAAATTCTGTTTTGGTAACCAGGTATGAACGGAAAAAATAATTCCATCTAGGTAACTGGTTTTGAAAACCAGTTAAAAAAAGAGAATTTTAATTCTGTTCTCGTAGCTAGTTATCAAACGAAAAAAAAAACCATATTCGTAACTGGTTACGCAAGATCAGTTACGAATATGGATGAAAGGGTATAATTATCATATTTTTGAAAAATATCTATTACCTTAGGCACAGCCCCAAAAGAGATTCAAGTTTCGAAGGTATAATATCATCAATTTTTTTTGAGAGCTCTTGTTCTGTTGCATCCATAAACTGAACAATGAAGTCGCCCTGGCTCATCAAAAAGTAATTCTTAACAGATTTCAGTCTTCCCATTAGATCATATTCCTTGAGTAATAGTTCTAATAATGACTTGCTGGCATATGCATATGCTTTTTGTATTATGGCACCATAATTTTGCTCTCGCAATGAGTATTTTATTTCTTCTGTGTTAGTCTTAGTTATGGCATTACCTGGAATATTTGCTAATGTTAATAAAACAGTAGAAAATCAACTGGTTTACCGAATAGTTTCTTTGTGATTAATAATGTTAAAAACTTCAAAATGCCACTAATTCTGTATAATATATAATATTATACTTAATTAGTAGCTTCTATGATTAAATAATAAATTGGGACTTATAATTATATGACCTGACGGTAAGCGGTCCCCGTAATGAATGAGCCTACCACCCAGCAATCAAGGAAAAATCATATAATAGGTCAAATAAATTCTTCAACTGAAATGATTAAGTATAGAATATGAAAAGATACAATCAATGACCATCCATTCTATGTAACGTTTTTTATTGCGTGTGCATCAACTTCAACTTTAAATAAATAAATAAAAGATAGGTAAAAATCACACCCGTTCTTGTGTTATTGTTTTTAGGGTTCTGTACCCAAAGTGTAAAACGGGACCCTATTACTGAGGCTCTGTCTGTCATAGTGTCTGTGATAGTTGACAGATTATGTATTTCTGTTGCCACTATAAAAACAAATAAAATAAATATTTAACATAACATAACATAACTTCACGCCTGTATCCCCGAAGGGGTAGGCAGAGGTGTATTACACACCCACGATTCGCCAGTTATGTTGAGGTCCCAATGTAATAGGGGGCGAGCCTATTGCCATCTACCGGGCACATTATTAAGCGAGCATAATTAACATTTATTAATGCACACATAATTACGAAAAGTCAGAGGTGTGTACCCGGGGCGACTGGGGATCGAACTCGAGACCTCGTCTCAGCAGTCCGTTACGTACGCCACCGGGCTATCGCCGCTTTATAATATTTAAGGAATATACAAAAAACGTGATTTTTGCCGTTTTTATAGATAAAGGCACGGAAACTTTCTTGCGCGAGTCTGTCTCGCACTTGACCGGTTCAATTATTAATTTTTTCAGACTCAATCACTAAAAGCTAATTATATAATAAGTGCACGGTATGACGTCACACCTATTTATTTTAAAATTTCGTTCATATCCATTCAACCATTTTGACATGCTTCAGTAATAAACATTATTTTATCCATCCAATTTTAGAGTTAAACTTTTGAAACATACCACATTGGCTTATAACATTCAAATATTTCCCGGTTCTAAGGATAATATCTGTGAACTTTTCGAGGAACTCTGGCACCCTGTCCCTCTGCACACTGTAGCGTTTTTCCCAATAATCAGCTGAGTAATCAACCGGTAATTCTTCTTTATGTATCAGTTCATTATCTTCAATCATGAATTCCTGAAATATTGATGGCATTAACATTGAATACATCTATAATATCAACTACGTAAAATTATGATGTCTAATTACGAAACGGCCATAATTCGATATTTTTCGTGAAGTGACTACCATCTGAACTTTGAAATTGTATATTATTGGTTACTGTATCGAGTGTGGTTACTGAGTCAACGCATAGTTTCGTACTACGCACTGTGCATAAGTAAACATTGATGAAACTACACTTTAATTTAGATTTATTATTTATATTTATATGATATTTTATTTTATTACATTTAGAAACTGGCCATATACGTCATGCATACTGAAAATACGTAACTAAATAGCACCAAATTTACCTGGAAGGGATCAACAATTGTGCCTTTGTGTATCCACTGGTCTAAAATATTGAGGTAGGGACGGCAAGCTCGTTCAGTGAGAAATAAGGAGATCTCTTGTACTCTGGCGACACCCATCAATGTATTTGTTTTATCATGCAACACTGTTAAAACGGCCCCACCACGCAGTTCACTCTAGGGAAAAATAAAAATAAAAGACTCACTATCTAGAATATTTTTTTCAATAATGAAGAAGAATTTTTCAATAAGAACATGGATCTCTTTATCTCGTGGATACACCTTTGCATACCCCTTTGGGGATACAGGCGTGAAGTTATGTTATGTTATCTTTTTATATGTTCATCTCCACTGTTTTAGTAGAGAGGGTTAAAAGAGGGTCTAATTATTTGTATATACTTTTTAACAAACCTTTCCAATATTAGAAACGATAGCAGCAAGAACTTGCATAGTATGCATTGTAGGCAAAACAAAGTACCAAAGTTTCTGTAAAGTAAGATTTCCAGACATGGCTTCAGTTTCTAATTGAGCAATCATTGTCTGTAAACAAAAATAAAACCAAGTAAGTATATAGCTGATTTACTTACCTAAAAATGTTATTTTAACACATAAATAAATACTTTGCTAATCATATTCAAATTAGTTCTGCAATATGAAGTTGAAAACTCAAATAAGTAGTAAAGTAGAAGAAAAATACATTACTTACATAATAATCTTTTAAAAGTATTTCAATAGCTGCAACTAAAGCATGCAAGACTTGGCCAGACCACATATTGCAGTGCTCAATGAATCTTCTCACTATGGAATAGTTAGAAGCCAACGGTAGCATTTGTTGAACAATTTGTTTCAGTGCATCATCCAGGTCATCAGATATAATAAATGTTCGAGCATCAAATGTGTCTTTAACTGGCTGATGGACAATGAAATTCCCGGGAATGCCAGAGAATACATACAGTAAATCATCAATGATAATATTCTCCTGAGAAGCTATGGGGACTCCAACTGAAAATAAAATAGTAAGTAGACATTAGTTACTTGCAATTTCATAATGCTACCTATCTCAGTTTTTGTACATTTCTAGCAAGCTGATCATTTCATTCTATTTTATCTGAGCACTCATCCCAGTCCCATCCAAAGCTTGCACTATGGAGCACAGGGTCTGCTCTTCTGCTCCTCCTGTTATTGGTTTGGCTTTCATGACAGTGACTGTATAACCTCTTCCAACCCCGAGAGGAGAGCCTACAGCTGCTTGTGGCTTTAACGGCTTGCAGGTGAGGTTGACTTGGGCCACAAAAATCTTGGTGAGGCCCTAGATACACCCACATTTCATTGCAACAGCAATTGAGGCTCAGATGAACAGGAAAATGCTTAATCTGTGATTGGTAAAGAAGCCTAGTAATTGATTCTGATATCAAAATAGGGCTTTTTGGAGCACTCTCCTCTTATTTGTAAAAAAAGAAATAATTATTAATGCTCTTCAGGGGCAGAACAGAACTTTTGGTATATATTATACATAACCAGCATTATTTGTAAATGTTACCTAGTGAAGCAACAATTGGGATAGGTTCCTTAGGGAAGTCCCATGACATGGAAGGGTGATCCTTCTGCCAATTAGGCAATTCCAAGCTGTTGTACCAGTTAGGCCTCAACTTTGACTCTTTCTCTTCAAAGGACTTCATGACTAATTTCTTGCTCTCATCTACTGCCTTCAGAAGCTTGTCTTTGATCTGTTAAAATAAATTTATACTTGAATAAATATTTATTAAAGAACAATGTTTCTTTTATTTGCTCTCTTACAGGTTAACAAAGTGTACTTCGGTTAAGTAATTTACACAGCTATTACACAGCAGAATTAAAAATTGGAAACTTGCAATTACTTTTTATTTCATATGCTCCCTAAAGAAATAAACCAATTAGCCAATTTGCTCTCTCTCTTTATGAAATAGCTGTTAACGAACAAACAAATTTGTATTTCAATATTTTTTATGACTTACTCAGTGTATATAATATATTTATTTATATTTTTATTTTATTTGTATAATGTATTATGGTAAAATGCTGTAGTACTAGAGCTGAAGCAGCAATATGATATTATTACTTTTAAAATGTATTGTACAAAATATATTGCCTAATATTTAATTGTCTTGTCTCCCACATTGTCAATTATTTTTACCAGCAAATAGTTAATTTAAATTAAGTAACTGTTACTTCCCATCATTTATTTATCAAAACTTAAAATCACAACAATACAAGGGAAAAACTATGATAATACAATTTTAAGTAGTAGTAATTATGTATAGTAGACAATTACCTGAGGAAGGTCTTCTTTAGTTATTTGATGTTTGTTATCTCCTAATATAGGCTTTGGTGCTACCTTTGGTTTAGAAATCTTCGACTTCTTATCATCACACACCAACTTATAAAATAATGCTATGATGTACGGTAAGTTGTCTGTGCTGTATCAAAAAGTTGAAAAATTTCATAGTTAGGACTTTCCTTTTTTATACTAATGACCGTTTATTTGTAAAGGGATAGGTAAAAGTATAATAACACCTAGAAGTCTTTTATCATGTTTTAGGTGGTGGTAAGCCTATTGCTGTCATGCAGGCACTTTCTACAGCATTGTATTGTATTGTATTGTTTGATGAGAAATCCTTAACGCACTGCCAGACCGCAGAAACAAATTGAGGATCCCATTCACAGTGGCAACACCACTGTAACATTCAAGTTAAACATATTGAACATTTTATAAGATATTATTTACATAACTATCATCATTTCACACATAGGATGTCCACTGCTAAACATAAGCATTCCTTAAGGACTGCCAAAACGATAAAATAGACCAATAAGTTTATTTATTAGTTAATATTTTCAGTATATAACGGGGCAATGAACCAAAAATGGTGAAAATACATACTTTTTGCTCTTGAGATCTTCGTATTTTTTCAAAAATGTTTTAGAATTCGAAGCTTTTAGCGCCAATCTTTGTGCGTATTCGTTCACTTGCTTCGACGAAAAATTACTGTTGCCATAGTTTGGATCGTTCTGGATGTATTCTAATAACGTATCCACTTCCAAACTACATCTATAATTTAACAAAATGGACATTAATATCAATTAGAATTGTACCTACACTGAATGAAACAAGTCACTTATAAGTGTGTTATATAATAAAAGTAAGCTAACCCTAAAGCATCAAGGAGTTCCTTGAGAGTGCTTTGCATTTTATCTTTTGGAAATAGCCAGTTTTGATACATTTAATGACAGAATATTTAAAAAACTTCCAAAAGCTGCATTTGTGTTCAATTCAATTTGACAGTTGGACAATTGGATATGACAGTGACATGCAAATGTAGGTACCAATTTTTACGGTTGGTACTTTAGGAAACGTTCACAAACTACTGTATTGCTTATTGTATTTTAAATTACGGCAGTACATATGCAGCCAATAGCACTGGGCTAGGCGGTGTGGTGCACCAGGGCCCCCTGTCTAGTAAACCTTATATTGAAATAGCGATAAGTTCTCCCACTTTTGGAATGTAAATAAAATGGTTTGCAACTGCAAATGGTTACAATTCCGTTGTTTATGCAGCGGTGCCACCTAGGAAAATTCGTCGTCACTTATTTATTTATTTAATTTTTTATTGTACGCTCACAGTAAACAATTTACAAACATTACAGATAAAATACGTGTACAAAGGCGAGCTTAACTCAGTACTGAGTTTTCTCCCAGCAAACCTTTGGGGGAACGTGGAGAAGGACACCAAATGGGCAAACATGGGTGTACAACCAGAAGAATATACATACATCCATAAGATACAAACTATAAACTTACATAGACAATACATACTAATAATACATAAATACAAAATACATAAATACACTACACACATATATACAATAAGTAGAAGCTGCTATAACAATCAATAACACATAATATTTATCTAAGTTGAGAAAGGTACAGTTCTTTTACTTTCATCCTGAAAACGTCCAAAGAGCTGCTATCGCGTACAGAATGCGGTAACGAATTCCACAACCTTATTGCACGAACAGTAAATGAGCCGTCGTAACAGCTAGAAGAGTGGAGAGGAGTTCGAAGAAGAAATGAAGAGGAAGTACGGCAGAGTTTGCCCCTGGGCACAAGGTACTCAAAGCGATCTCGTAGGTAAGCAGGTGAATGCGGATTGCAGAGAATAGAGTACAGAAGAAAAAGAATATGGGAATCTCGACGCCGCCGAATAGGTAACCACTTCAGCTTTGCCCTAAATTCGGAAACATGGTCATATTTCCGGAGTCCAAAAATGAAGCGGATAGCCAGATTCTGCAGTCGTTCGAGTTTATTAATGAGGTCCTCCCTTGCATCAAGGTAGCAAACATCAGCGTAGTCTAAAAGCGGGAGCAGAAGGGATTGAGCAAGAGTAACTTTAGTTTGAAGTGGCAGGTATTTCTGAAGACGTTTGAGGGACTGGAATGAGCTAAATACCTTTTTACTAACCTCAGTAATATGTACATCCCAGGCAAGATTTGCGTCTATGTGTACTCCCAAACTTTTTACATGTTTGGAAAAAGCAATAGTAGCCGAATCATATGGTATGGATGGTAGGAGCTGTTGGCCCAAAAGATTCAACATGTACCGGCTACCAACAATGATTGCTTGCGATTTTGCTGGGTTAACCAGAAGCCCAAAAGATATAGCCCACTGACGAATCTCAGCAAGATCACCGTTGATAGCCGCCACAGCCTCTGTTAATTCTTCAGCTTTGAAGTGTCGATATAACTGTAGGTCGTCTGCATAAAGTTGATAATGAGACGAAATGACCTCGGTTATAGCATTGATAAAGACGGAGAAAAGAAGTGGAGATAGTACGCCACCTTGCGGAACGCCCGCAGTCAGATTGCACCATTCCGAGGAAGCCTCTTCACAGTGAACAGACTGCGAGCGTCCCCGAAGGTATGACTTAAACCACCCAATTGCAGGAGTTGAGACATTAAGAGAAGTAAGGATGCCTAACAGGACATCAAAGTCAACTGAGTTGAAAGCACTGCTAATGTCCAACAAAACCAAAATTGTTAATTGTTTATTTTCCATGGCCAGTCGCATGTCATCAGTTATCTTAACCAAAGCAGTTGTTGTACTATGACCACGGCGAAAGCCAGATTGGCTAGGACTCAGTAGGCTATTAGAGGAGAGGTAAGATGAAAGCTGGCTATGGACTACGCTTTCTAGGACCTTGGATAGTAGAGGAAGAATGGATATGGGACGAAACTTCTTTTGCTTTTTTTTATCCTTCCCTTAAAACACGCAATATAGCATAGTTAGAGAGGTTTATGAATTTGTGACTCACATTATTAGTAACTAGGTACCATGTACTTACTCCTTTTTGCAGTTCAATATGCTCAATGTCAGTAGGTATATCAACGTTAACCTAATATAAATAACCTTAGAGGCGTGCGGTTTTAGTCGGTGCAAGCCCGACATAACCACCCACGCTGGCCGGCGGGGGGGGGGGGTAACCGAAGGGATTTCCGCACGAAAAAAAAAAAAAAAGATCTTTTTTTTTTTTTACCCGACATAACCGCTCCCGCCGGCCAGCGGGAGCGATGTCGGGCACCTAAATACATCGTTGAGTTGATGTTCTCGTATCTGATAGATGCTATAAGAATAAAATTAGGCGTTCGATTTTTTTGACAATATTTATCTTTTCTGGTATCTGCTTCAGTCATGGCTATGTTTCCAGTGCTTGATTAAATTAATGGGTAGTAGGTAGGATAAGAACCTACCTAAGAAGTGTGATTTATAATGAGATTCTAGAAGAAGTATTGTTGACAAATCTCTGTTCATGAAATATTATCCTTGTTAGGGAGGTAGATATTGCTTCATGGGTGTTTCTGTGGTGCAGGTGTTCAAGATCTCTCATCTCTATGGGTTAGATGTCATTGAATTAATGTAGCGAAGTAATCTAAAAAAAGTTTAAAAACTAGATTTAAAAATGATTGTAACATTATGCATTGTTTCCGTAGTTCGCCTCGATTACGGTAGATGGCTCCAGGGTCGCTCCAAAACGTTTAATATATAGGATAATTTCGAATATTTAGGACGACCAGGTAGCTTAGTTGATCAGAGTACTGTATTCCCCTGTAAGGGACTGGTCGCAGGTTAATGTTCCTGGATGTTTTCTTTTTCCGATCTAAACTATAGATATTTGTAAATAGGTAAGAACAACTTAGGTAGGTTAAGAACTGGATAGGAACCAGTTCTGGCAAATTATTGTTGCCTAAAGCGGTTCAAGGATTCCTGTAAGTAACAATAATTTGGCATTGACTCTTCACATCCGGAGACTAGACAAACTAGTCTAGATAAGCACGTAGTGCAACCTGGTCAGTTGTAACGGAAATGTACTTAATTATTTATTGAGAGAGAAGTTGCTTCCGGATAGTAATTTGTTGAGATGAAGTAGCTAATCAGCCTAATTCTAATTATTTTGTTTCACCGCGTAGGTACCCATCTCACTAACAATTGAAACACGACGTAGGTAAGGGCGAAAAGAGTTACTTTTTGGTGACTTAAAAAAAAATGGTGGACATAATAATGCTGTGAACTCCGTTTGGCCCAACCAAACCTCTGTATTACCTAGCTGGTGGGTGCCGTGGGTAGGTTCGCAGGATTTCGTGAATTACGTTTTGGCATAAACCCTTACTGGAAAGGATTCTGAAACATACCTCCAACAGACGTTTCTCTGCCGAATGAGCCACCGACAGAACGGTTCGATTATGAGTTGTTCACCGACAGAACCTTTCAACTACGAACGTTTCGCCGACAGAACGATAAATTCATGAGTGAATCGACCACTGAATCGATCACCAAATAAGAATTCGTCGACAAACATTATTTTGGCATGGTTTGTCACAAGTAATGACTAAATCTTTAAGGATGATACGTTTTGAAAGGCTTTGTAGATCAATAGTGATGAATGAAAGAAAATGGAAATCGAAATCGAACTTTCCGGACTAGTGGTTCCGGCCGGTTTTCTGTTGGGGTCACAGTTCTAACATAACCTAACCCTGAAGCGCCGGAACCACTAGTCCGGAAAGTTGGATTTCGATAGCAAGCTTGTAGCTTTTTGGTGGCTTCGTAGTTAAATAGTGAAAAAGCCATGTCGAAACATCGTAGACAAAAGAGACCTGACGACGAATATTCCATAATTGAAAAGTCCTGTCGTCGAAACAAACAAATGCGAACCATTCTGTCGGTGAAACATCCATAGGTGAAACGTTCTATCGACGAATCTCTCAAAAACGAAACGTCCTGTCGGTGATCAGTCCAAGGAGAAACGACTGTCGGAGAACTGGGCTATCGCCACTGGAAAGGAGGATCTATGGGGCTACTAGAATAGAGTCATTCGGGGTAACTGAGCGCAGTGGGTAACTGAGCGCAGCACGTGTATCTCCGGAACGGGGCGCGGGGGAAGGGCAGTTTGTTTGTGCCGAACAGAGGCGTCTGAGTGTCCAACTAGTCTTGACATGTCACAGTGGCGTGCGGTCGTCCGATAACTTTTTATTCATAAGAAACAGTATTTTACTATTTCATCTGTAGATTTTTGCTCAACGGAAAACAGTGTGGTGTCAATTTGATTGATCTCCTGACGGTAAGTTGTACTATTTCAAAACATGTATATATCTACGCTTTTGTTATAAAAACTTGATGATGTTATATTTGCTTTTAATAATTTTATTAACATTCGTTGGTAATTTAGCGTCCTGGGGAAAGTGTGCGCGGGTAAGTATGCGCTCGCGCACACTTGCCCCTTCAGTGTTATTTGCGTCACATTCGATTCGAAAATTGTTTAGTCATGATGTAAGGTTTACTAACACTCCTTTATTTTATTTTTCAGCATTTCATCACCATGCCGCGTAATTACATTAGAAAAAAACCTGAACGTGCTCCCGTTACCGAGGAACAAATCTCTAGAGCCAAAGAGCTTATTGATCGTGGCAAGAGCAAAAGAGCTGCTGCAAGTACCATTGGGATCAGTGAGTCTTGTCTTAGAAAGAGACTTAAACTGAACACAGTTGCGGTTTCAATGGGTCGATTTAAGCCAACATTTAATAGTGAACAGGAATCAGAGTTTGTGCTTCATTGCAAGCAAATGGACGACAGGTATTTTGGTCTCACTATTTATGACTTGAGGCGTTTGGCCTATGAGTATGCTAACGTTAACAAAATCGATCATCGATTTGATAAATCATGCAAAATGGCGGGCCGTGACTGGGTGGAAAGTTTTTTAAAACGTCATCCTCAGTTAGTTTTGCGACAGTCAGCGGCCACAAGCCTGGCTAGAGCTATGGGCTTCAATAAATTCCAAGTGGATCGGTTTTATGCAAACTTGAAGGAACTGTACGAGAAGTACAAATTTAAACCAAATCGCATATATAACGTCGATGAGACTGGGATTAATACTGTACCTAAAAAGACTCCTAAAGTTGTCACTACAAAAGGCAAAAAAGTAGTCGCTAAACTTGTGTCTGCAGAACGAGGTGTCACAGTCACAGCTATCTGTTGTATGAGTGCCAGTGGTAATTATATACCACCAGCACTAATTTATCCACGTAAGAGGCCAAGAGACGATTTATTGGATGGTGGTCCTACACAAAGCATCTGCATGGTATCCGACAGTGGCTTTGTAAACACAGAACTGTTTCTTAATTGGTTACAACATTTTAAATATTATAGCCATCCTTCACCAGAAGATCCTGTTTTGCTGCTTCTAGACAACCACTCATCCCATATCAGCTTAGAAGCTGTGACTTATGCACGTGAAAACAATATTGTGATGCTGACGTTGCCACCACATGGGAGTCACAAATTACAGCCTTTGGACAGGTGCCTTTACAGTCCTTTGAAAGTTAAATATGCAATAGAATGTGACAAATTTATGTCACAAAACCCAGGAAGGGGCATTACTCAATACCACGTGGCGCGCTTGTTTAATGAAGCTTATAAAAAAGTGGCCACTTTGGGAAATGCCGAATCTGGCTTTAAAGTCACAGGTATTTATCCATACGATGATGACCTATTTGATGAAACAGACTTTGCTCCATCATTAGTAACCGATCAGATAATCAGAAATGAAGACATTGAACATCGAGAAGCAACAGATCAACTTTTGGGCTCAAATCAGTCTTTAACTAATCAACACCCCAGTGAAGAGAATCAAAACAGATCGAGAGAGAAAGATCAGTTAGTGGCGGTGAATCAGCTAATGGATATTACTAACAGACAAAACGAAGGAACCAGAAACGTCCCTGTCGAAATTGATCATCGCGCGTCTCCGTCAATATTAGATAACAGTACTATTGAGGAAACGTATCAATATATGGATGCCTCATCTACAATTAGTTTTCCCGACATCTGTAATGAAAATGTACCTTATCTTGATAATCACCCTTTGATCGAAAATCCCTTTTTGGAAAGTCAATTTTCAGTCGCTATTGGTACATCATCGAATTCCTGCCCCAAAAATACATCTTCTAACATACAAGGAAGTGAAATGGTAGATACTAGATACGTGCCTGTCGCAGAGCTCTCACCCCTGCCCCGAATGAAGGGTAAAAGAAATACCAGAGGTAAAGTTTCATTGAAGTCTGAAGTAATCACTTCCAGTCCATATAAAGACCAGTTGGAAGAGAAACAACGAGAAGCAGGAAGAAAGAAACGATTTCAAAATTTACCTCCAAAGTTGGCACTGAATGCAGAACCTTCCAGCTCTTTAAAGAAGTCAATTGTATCAAATAAAACGCCAAAGACATCGCATTTTAAGAGAAGAACACGGCCTTCTGCGGCCTCGACCTCTAAAATAGTAGAATACTTCTGTCCTCTATGTAAGGAAAAGTATACAGAACCACCTACTGAGGAATGGATACAGTGCAAGTATTGCACAGATTGGTGGCACGAGGAATGCACTTCCTATGAAAGAGGTATTTTTGTATGTGATAATTGTACTGATGATTCCTAAAATAATATTGTCGTTATAACATAAGTTCCTAAGACAAATACGTATTTGATCTCTTTTTACTAGTGTTAAATGATTCCCAAAGACTAACATTGTATAAGTTTGTATAATTTTTTTCTATTATATAATTCTATTGTATAAGTTGTGTCGTAATAAAGTACCTTTCTTCTTAATTTGTTGTTTTTTTTTTATTGCGTTTACTTACCCCGTATGCGAACGCTTACCCCGGACGGGCGCGCATACTTACCCGCAACGCGGGTCAAGTGAGCGCATATCGATTTTATCTTTTTTACTAATCACAGATAAAAAACCGCCATGATTTCTGGTTCTGTTATCATTTAAATTTAAAGCCTTATAAATGTTTAATCTCAGAGTCATAAATTTGTATCCATAAGTGGTATATTTTACGCGTGGTTAGCCCTTATTTACCAAAGTGCGCACACTTGACCCGAATGACTCTAACTCTGTAAATAATGATTAATCAGTCTTACAATGTAACATTCTTAACGGAGCGAACGAACTGCCTTTCGGAGCAGCCGAAAAACCAGAGACTTCATGTAACTAGTTTCAGTCGACACCGATATAATAAATTCGTCGTGCCCAGAGCCAGATAGTACCTACCCTAATTTAATTTAACGGGAATTAACGCGATCATTTATAGGTATATACATATCTTTGGATTGCCTGACGTTTCGACCAGGTTACACTGGCCGTGGTCACAGGCTGACTGGCGCAGTGGTGCACGTCCTCCGCCGTCGAGTCCGTGAGGTACAAAGTTCTTCTTCCACCCGCACATTCTCGATATTTTTTATGTTTACATTTTCCCGTTGTGTAATTCCCGATTCCCGATGTAATTCCCGTTAAATTAAATTATTGTATAATAAGGAACGCGAAAGTTTAAAAATTAATAGTACTTACCCTACCGTAAGTTTATATAATACCTACCTACAAGAACTGTCGACAGTTCAAAATATAGTATTATAGTCGCTGTAACTTTGTCCTCACTGCGTTACTACTTCTAAAATGATTGTTAAACAATGACAAAACACGAATAGGAACATTAACATACACAATATAGTGACTCGATATTATTCCTATTATATTACATACAATTCATTCTGGCGGTGATATCATAAAGGAAAAAAAACTTTGTAAAAAGGAACTGCAATCATTTATTCACGACGTAATCCGATTTTTATAAAAAGTATTACAAAACCTTGGGAAACGACTTAAAAAAGCGGTTCCTTAAAGTAAATGTTGTGTCATAGGCGTAAGACTTTTTCTTTTAGAGACCGGGCGGCGCTGCGCGGCATGGCACAAAAGATTCTATAAAAGCTTGGCGACCATCAATTTGACAAAGGAACACCATTCTATTTTGATTTTTCGATTGCAAAACTTAAAGTTCGGCACTTGTGCGTAAAAATAACGATTCATGATCCAAATGCTTTTGATTGAGATTATTGTATAATATGATATGTGTTGCCAAACAAAAGTTGTCGGCAATGTTTGTTTTCATGTTCTTTTCTACATCTCAGATTACCTTCAATAGTTGACACCACTTGACACTTAACACGGCGCATCTGTTTGGTATTTTGTAAGATTTTATGTTATTATATCCTCATAATTTTCATTGTAAATTTAAAGTGAATATTAAATTAACTCTACAGGTAAACAATTGACGTATGTTAACATCCGTAAATTGAATACAAATACCGCAGCCGTCTCGGGTCTTTAGACGCCGGGGTGTAAGGTTGCCTATAGAGCATATCCCTCGCACCCCGACTGACCCTGGGCCATCTTCGGGTTTGGAAACCACGGTGTCCCCGTCTTGCCCCGGTTTGGGGGAGGGGCGCTAGTTGCCCCACCGTCCCGGCCTGCTTCTGCTGGGGTGACAGGCGGCCTCACCTGCCACCCCCAGGCCTGCGCTCATGGAGGACAGAGGTCGTTAAGCGACCTCCGGCGCCTGAGTCGCCTGCGACGCGCGGCGAGCATGTTGCGGGCTTGGCGGGCCGGGAGAGTTCTAAACCTCTCCCGGGCGCGCTCCGCCATCTCCTTCGCGAGCATTACATGCTCGCAGGAGGAGGCGGCCAATAACTACTACTTATTATGGACGGGAAACTAGGTACCTACTTTTTATATTTACCTACTTTTATAAATAAAATAGTCTTTAGTATGTATTAATTATTATCACGCTATAAATATTATCCCATGAAAAAGAGTTCGTAAAAAATGCAAAAGTGACAATACCCATAAACACCTGAGTTTATAGAGCCAATGAATAACGATGTGCCTTTGAAATCTGTTTCTGTGATGTTGGACAGGGTATGCCATTCTTTTGGTTTAGATTTATGTGTTTTATACAGTTAGTCTATAAATGCCGCACTTTTATTGGCCGCGAGACGTTTACTGATTGATAAAGTGGGTGAAGACGCGGAAGATGATAACGAGTCTGTTTCCTAGAAGCGAAACACTTGATGAAAGTAAATTGTTGAAATATATATAATATGTATAATAAACATAGGTAATTTGTAACTGGAATATAACTGTATGTTACGTTATTGTCAGGTGTATTCTTCTCTTCTCGAGGTTCGAGGGTCAGACGGCAGCTGTTCCCGTTAAAGTCAAGATACGCCAAATCAAAAGAAGGAGTAGGAGTTAGGAGAGCGGACCCCGCCCCTTAAAAGTACAAGCATTGAATGTAACCGGGTCTAACACTGTGACAATGATGACAAGACGCATGCGTGCTTGAATTATGAAGCTAATAACGTTCGAAAATTCGTCCCAAAACACAACCAAGAACCCTTAACTTGATTTTCTCTCCTAATACAACTTCAAGAAGTACCTTGGTAATCAAGACATCGTAGCGTTTTTATGTGACTCCACATCCAATCATCATTTAATCTAATAATAAGTAAGTAAAGATTTAATGTACATTTATGTAATGTGGAAAAAACTATTAAGTCAAAGTTCGAGTGGGCTGCGCCATCCGCCTTGTGTCTTTACTTGTCGCATACCGACTCGTGCGTTTCAACATACTATCTGAATTACAATGTACGGAATTTACAGACTCCGGTCGGTCCCCGTGCGTTCATATCCGAGCGGAATAAGAAGCAGTTTTACTGTTAACTCTATTGTTCACGGACACACCGCGCAATGTACTTATTTTGCCAAATAAGGCTGTACGATTATGTCAACGGATGTGTTCTGTTTTTAAACAACTATCAAAGTTACGCTACAGGCATCAGAATAACCCAGGTACATGTTGTACGTTTTGCTATCAGCATTTTGATTTTTAAATGATAGCTATTTGAATATTTTATACCAGTAATAAAACTTTTGACGAAAGGCCTTGTTTATTACAAAGTAGGCAATGTATTATGCCGTAGAGGAAAATTAAAAATTTCATAGCGATTTGGCGTCAGTTTGAATGTTCGCTCCTTTTCAACTTATACAAATATTATCCTCTATTATCAGTAGATCGGTAGATAACCTGGTTGGCCGACCGTTACTACAACCTTAGAGTTTTAAATTTCGGTGATTGGTTTCAACCGAACTATTGCTACCCTAGTTCGGTCAACCAGATTGACAACCGAGCTACTGCTAAAATAGAGGGACTGCCACAACGATATGTCCTGCCCTATCTTAATGATATGTTAAATGACACTGGCAGGACCACCATTGACTCTGGGTTCTCATGTGAAGGAACAGTAACCGTCTTTTGTTTTAGCACGATGACGATACGGTTGGGGAAAAGAGTGATAGTCCGGAATAAGATCGGATAAAATTGATTTTATAAAGCGTTCTCTCTATCGCGCAGCGTATGTCTACAGCTTGATATCTTTCGAGAGTAGTTAAATCCGAAAGTAAAGTTTTAATATCTCATCAACATAACCGCTTTAAATACTTCATGAAAGCGTTCAACTGGGAGGCCTATGTACGATACTTATACCATGACGTCTAAGCAAAGAAATCGGTCACTAAATCACAAAAGGCTAGATCTGAGCATTCCGTGCTCCTAAACCTAAAGTAAATACGTATGGATGACGTAGCGGTTCGCCGGAATCGTAGTAGAGCGTTTGACGACTTCGTCATTCAGGGGCTCGATATGTCATAGACCAATTATTGGTCTATGGATATGTGTCCCAGTGTTAGGGAAACGCAAAAACGAAGACAGGCGATAATAATGAAGATTAAATAAAAAAATAGCGATTTTTTTTCGATCAGCTTAATTTTTCTTTTAAATCATGATTTTTCTTGGATTTTTTTGGAATATTCACGCTCCATCGTGTTACTAAAGCTAAATGGAGTGCCGAACGGTGACATCATACCGATATTCATAGAAATTAACATTTGATTTAGCTGTACTAACACGTTGGAGCGTGAATAATGCAGAAAAAAGAAAAGAAAAAATTTAAACCAATCGAACAAAGAAATTACCTATCCTCGTTTTCGGGAGCGTTTCCCTAGCACCCGGTATGTGCACAAACATGTTGATTCGAATTGGTCTGGATGTTTCTATGTATAATATATATATGTATTTACACAAAACATTCAGGGCCGCAAGCAATTTTAGTATATAAAAAGAAGTTAGAAGAATAAGTTGTTTGAGAACCCATGTTACCACCTAGTTACTATATTACAAATATGAAATGTAAAAATTCAAGTTGGGAGGAGATCGGGTGTCCTGAAATACAGACCCCAAAGTCTAGTTTAGGCACCAGTCTCACCACAATATATACATTATGTTATGTTATATGAAGTGCTTAAAATGTATTTTGTGTACCTTGTGGAAGAGAACAAATAAATTATTATTATTATTATTATATAGTTAAGCTATGCTTACATTAGATCTAGAGCGCTGTGTAGAATGCTAGAATATTATATTATAATTATATGTATGGTATTACCTATATGTATATTAAAAACAAAAGTATATCATATCTATCTATCTATTCATGTCAATCCGCATTCTAGAACCCATACTATACAAGCTATACTTAGTTTGGGTCTAGATAGGACTGCAGATACCCAGAATATTATTATCATAAGGCAGTTATATCTAAATGTTGTGCCATTTTTCGAACCGCAACTTTTCAAGTTCGGAATTATAGATTGTTATGTAAAAATACATCTTTTGATATGATACGTCGCCGTCAAGAAGAACAGTGTTTGTCTGGCTGAGATCGGATTGGTTCGATTTGTAGAGCATTTCCTCTATCTTAACCGCCTCCGCTGGCCGGCGAGTGGGTGTCCGAGGGGATTTCCGCAAGAAAAAAAAAGGTCTTCTACCTAGAAATATAGACTATAGGGAGACAAGACAAGGTCAAATTTGAGCAGCACCTAGCAAATAGACTTGCTCAACAGCGCTCCCCACTGACCCTCGACAACATCATACAGATTGAGGAACAGGTAAACCACCTAACCAAATCTATAATAGACAGCTACCACATAGCATGCCCAGAAACCCTACCTCCCAAAACCCCAGGCAAACAGCCATGGTGGGGCCCAGAGCTAGAGCGCAAGCGAAGGAAGGTTAGAAGGGCTTTCAACAGGGCTATGAATACTTGTGCAGATGAAGACTGGGACGCCTATCGTTCAGCCAAATCCAGCTACAAAAAATGTATTAGATACCGAAGCAAACAGGGATGGCGAAAATTCTGTGGGAACATAGAATCATGCCAACAAGCAAACAGGGTAAGGAAAGTCCTAGCACAGACAAAACCGATGGCACTGACCGCCCTTAGAAAACAGGACAACACACTCACAACATCGCCAGAAGAATCTAGACGCGTACTCATCGAAACCCTGGATGCGTCAAACTAGTCGCAAGCAGACTGGAGCGTATCTTTAAAGCCTGTCTGGCACACAGATACATGGAAGTAGGAGTAATTTTCATCCCGAAGCCAGGAAAGGGTGATTACACGAATCCCAAAGCACATCGACCAATCAGTCTGACCTCCTTCATGCTAAAGACCATGGAACGCCTATGCGAGAGGGAGCTGAGAGATGGTGCACTAAAACAGCTACCCCTACATGCAAACCAGCACGCATACAGCTCCGGTAAGTCTACGGAATCAGCCCTCCATCTGGTAGTCAGCCGGATAGAGGAAGCGATCGAACAAAAAGACTTCTGCCTAGGAACGTTCATTGACATCGAAAGAGCTTTCGACAAAACCAGTTTCACCAGTATTAAGGCCGCCCTGTCAAAACATGGAGCGGAACCGGTACTATCAGACTGGATAACAAACATGCTCAGCAAAAGAGTAGTTCGCCTTGGGGAAGAAGATCAGACAGCTCTGATAGCCAAAGGCTGCCCGCAGGGTGGAGTTATCTCTCCCCTTCTGTGGAATTTAGTGATAGACGACCTAATCACAAGGCTGAACAAAAACCGCTACTACATAATAGGCTACGCCGACGACCTAACAATCCTTATCTCAGGGAAGGTAGCGGGAACAGTCTGTAACCTAACCCAACAAGCCTTACGCATCGTAGAAAAATGGTGCGGGGAATTCGAACTATCGGTGAATCCGAACAAAACCGAGTTAGTCATGTTTACGAACAAAAGGGTATTTGGCGAATACCGATTACCCAAACTCTTTGACACGGAACTCCAACTGTCAAAAGAGGTAAAATACCTTGGCGTTATTCTTGACAGCAAGTTAAAATGGAGTAGACACCTAGAGAATAAATTACAAAAGGCCGGGATTACCTTCTGGCAGTGCAGAAGAATGATTGGTAAAAAATGGGGGCTAACTCCGAAAATCATCCTGTGGCTTTACGAAACAGTAATCCGCCCCATGATAGCGTATGGCGCTATCGTCTGTCGGCCAAGGACCGAAAACAGCACAATAGCGGCTAAACTACAACGGACCCAAAGACTAGCCTGCATGGCAACCACTGGATGCAGAAATCTACCCCCACCGCGGCAATGGAAGCCATGCTCGGACTCCCAGCCTTGGATCTGTTCATCCGCCAAGAAGCAACAGCTGCGGCTATACGCCTAAGGGTACTCAACCTATGGAGCGAGAGAAATACGCGACACACCTCACTGGTCACAGATCTCATAAAGGAGATACCCATGATAGGAGCAATGAATGATCGTGTACCCAAACAACACATATTCGACAAAAATTACAAGATCCAACTTCATGAGGACCACCGCTGTGAGGCTTTATGCCCAACGGAATTACGCATCTTCACAGATGGATCAAAAACTGGTACAGGCACCGGAGCCGGCGTTTTCTCGGAGGACCTTAATGTATCCATTTCTACACCGCTGGGGACCCACAACACAGTATTTCAAGCTGAATGCATGGGGATTACCCTGGCAGCTTCAGCGGTAATGGCCAGGAGAGTGGAAGGCCACTCAATACGCATACTCTCCGACAGCATGGCCGTGCTGCAAGCTTTAAACAGCCACACTATAAACTCGGGACTAATATTGGAGTGCCATCGTAAACTGAACCAAATAGGCCATTTCAACAACATAACCTTGCAATGGATTAAGGGCCACAGCGGCTCGCGCGGCAATGATGCAGCAGATGAGCTTGCCAGAAGAGGATCTGATATGGTGGTAATGGGACCTGAGCCCATAATACCGATCCCCTTTGCATACCTACGAGCCATGGTAAAAAAACGAACGAGAGATCAATACAACAGCTATTGGATAAATCTGGAAGTTTGCAGACAGGCGAGGGAAGCACTCCCCGTGCTTGAAAATAGACTGACCAGGCGTCTTCGACAACTGACCAAACAGCAACTGCGCACGGCCACAGCTGCCATCAAGGGGCACGGCTCCTTCAATAAACACCTTTATATTTTAGGAATCACCGACAGCCCTCTCTGCAGAGCCTGCATGAAAGAGGAAGAAACAGCGGCACACGTGCTCCTACACTGCCCTGTAACCGCCACATACAGGGTTAAGTACTTCGGAAATACAGGTACGCTCTGGGAGATCGCCAGCGGCGTGAATAGCCTGCTGGCGTTCTTCAATGAGTTGGGGTGGATCGAGTGAAATGTCCACCCTCACGCAAAAACCGCGCCTTGTCGTGGAGTTGCGGATACCAGCTCGCAAAACCATACCATACCATACCATATAGGGAGACGTCGGTCTCAGGGGAAAATGAAGCAGATTACACGTTGAGTAGAAAAGTATACTGATTGAAACTTAACACTGATGACTGCGGACTCTCTCACACAGCGCGCAGTGGCAGAGTTGAGAACTAGCCGCAAACGCATCGCGCGATGTCCATTGACATCGTCGGGATGTAACGCACTTATGTGTGCGAGGAAGATGTATATCGCTTCGGCAACCGTTTGTTTTTTCGTCAAATTGACTGCACCCCGCCTGATGGTAAGCTGAGGTGAAGCATTTCCAGAGATTGTCCCTAGAATGGTGGCCCCTACCTAGACGGCCTCAACAGATGTTTTTTCACGCCCCGCTTAAAGAGCGCAGGATTGTAGGTAGAAGGGAACACGTTTGTGGGTAAAGTGCTTTATGGTCCGACAAAAAAAGGAGTCACCAAACCGCTTGGTTCGCGATGGTATCGATGCCCGGTATGAGGATGACACCTTAGTCCTGCACGTGTCATTCGGGACAAGAAGCCAGAAGGAGGAATCAATTGGAATAGCTCATCGGAACATTCACCATCGTATATGCGATAGAATACTGCCAAGGAGGCTATATCTATACGCAGCTGCAGAGGCTCTAGAGTACTGGTGATGAGGTCACCAGTACTCTAGAGCCTCTGGACTATCAATGATCCGGACTGCCCGTCTCTGCAATCTATCGAGAGCGTCTAACAAGTACTGAGCAGAGCCATCCCACAGGTGAGAACAGTATTCCACGCAGGGACGAACCTGAGTCTTATATAAAAGACACCTCTGCCCCGGCGTGAAAACCGCCTCACCCTTAGAGTATTCATTTAAAACTAGCCTCACCCTGTTCAGCATTCCGAGTTTGCGTGAAGTTGTTTTAATAATGCTCTCGATGTAATTTTTGTTGTTAAGTTTGCAGCGAACGTCCATACCGAGCATGTTGATACTGTCCTGTAATGGTAGTGGTGTGTTCCGAAGAGTTGGACGGGGAAGGAAAGGAGATAACTTTGCTGTAAACGCGCATGCCTGTGTTTTCTTGGCATTGAACTCGACCAGGTTCTCAGAACCCCATTGGGTAATGTAGTCTAGACGCCGATCGAGCTCAATGACAAGTTGCCGTCTTCTTTCCTCAATGTCAGTCTGCTTGGCCGCTGAATGTCCAAGATAACGCCCATGCAAAGTACTGTCATCTGCATAGCAATGTATGCTGCCCACGGACAGCATACCATTGATATGCAGAAGAAAGAGAGTGAGCGATAAGACGGACCCCTGAGGCATACCAGCATTAACCTGCATGAACTAAGAAACCCGGCCGTCACAAAGGACTCGGATGCGGCGCTCATGCAGAAAACTGGCAACCCAGCTGCACAGTCGAGATGGCAGACCGTAGGCCGGGAGCTTGGCAAGAAGCGAACTGTGCCAGACCCCATCGAAAGCTTTGGCGATGTCAAGGCTGATAGAAAGTCACTCGCCATGCTTGTCCATAGCCTCACCCCAGGATGTGTGACGTACGGCAGAAGATCACCCGTTGACCGTTTTAGCCTAAAGCCATATTGCCGGTCGTTAAATATGGAGTGAACTTCTAGGTAACGCGTGAGCTGTGCGTTAATAATGTGTTCAAACACCTTGCTGAGAATTGAGGTGACAGCTATGGGTCGCGCAAGCGGCGACAACAAACATCCGCCCTGATATACACGCACACCCCGGCTTTTGCAAGGAAATTTTCCTCTAACACATAGCCTATCTAGCATAGAGTAAGTAAGACGTATCATCAGGGCGGCGTATTTGCGTCTCGGTGAGAAAAAACAGTGCCGGCCGTACCGTCTCAAGGTGCTGATGGACGGCTTGGAGGTTTGTGTGGAGTCCACGAATATTCGTGAACTCCACCTCAAAAAGTGACGTTGGTGGGAGAAGAGTATGCCGCTGTATTATGTGCTCCATTTCTTATTTGCGCTGCCATAATTATTCTAAGTGGAAGTGAAGGCGTGAAAAAAAAAAGGAGAGTTTGACAAAGCGCAGGGTTTGGTTTCGCCTATGGATGCATGACATGGCGGTAGCCGACCCGCCGAACGTAAGGGCCCCCGTACCCTCTCGAGTGTGATCGCCGGACCCACCATCCGGTCACGACGAATCACATCGGGATTATGCGCGACCTGGTGGGGCAGTTCCCCGGTTGGTTAGTCCCGGATGGGCCCCTGTACTATGCCGCGGGCGGCCAGCGGCACCACCGTTTCTACGGGTCTCCCTATCAGGCGGGTCGACCCACGCCATCCACACTAGACTCCGCCAGTACCCCACTGGTCCCACAATTGCTGTGTCGGCTGGGTCCTCATCCCCGGCTGCAGCTGCTGAACCCTGAACACAACTCAACCAATGTTGGGCTATTTGGAGGGTTTTCTGCAGCTGCATGGTGGTACCAACCCGGACCATAATTGTGCCACCAGTTTCCAGAGCCATGTTGGCCGCGCCAGTGATTTCTAGGTCGCGTGTCCGCTCTCCACGTGGGTCAGGTGTCCGACCCGGACGTAGATCCGTAGACCCGGATTATAGAGAGCATCATTCCCGTCCGCGAGAGGCACGAACCGGGCGGTTAGGGATGTGGATTGCTATAAGACCTAGATAAATATAAAGTATCTGATTAGGGCCGTAAGTAATTTTAGTACAATATATACAAAAAGAAGTTTGAAGAACAAAATTATTAATTCAATTAAATTTTTAAGCATTTTGTATGCTTACTTTTTTCTAAAGATTTAGATCGGAAAAAGAGAATTTCTAGTACGGGACCTGAACCCGTGACCAGTCTCTTACAGGGGGAATGCTTTGACCAACTGAGCCACCAAGACACGTCCCAGATATTCGAAATTCTCCGATATATCGAGCCTGTTATGGAAAAACATCGTAAACGACAGAATATAGGTATTTCACTTTTTTGTCGTAACGTAAATCTAAAATTATTTAGACCCTAATTCAAAGACCCTTAAACTCATATTTGCATAAACATCAAAATTACAACAGGAAATATATAGTATCGCAAACGACAAAAGTCAAAGTTTCATATATTAGAACAATCAGAACTATCGTAACCAACTTATCGTAAGTAACGTTTGTCACTTACGATAAAATAGATAGTTCTAAGATCTGCGTAAAATCTGTGTTGCGTTTAATTATCATATAAGCATTTTGTTTATTTTCCAGATCTGGCGGATACCCAGTTCGGTTTCCGCCGGGGGCGCTCCACCGTGAAAGCGATCATGCGCGTTAGGCGCCTGGAGGAGGAAGTAGTCTCGCAGGGTGGGGCGGTGGTGGCTGTGTCTCTAGACATCGCCAACGCCTTCAACACCCTACCCTGGAGCTGCGTTAGGGAGGCTCTCGCGTATCACGGAGTGCCTCCATACCTCCGCCGCATTGTCAAGGCATACCTATCCGAGAGGGCCATAGTTTATCCGAGCTGGCTAGTGCCAGGGCGGCGAGAAGTGTCATGCAGTGTTCCACAGGGGTTGGTCCTAGGGCGGCTGGGACTCCAGGTGACTCTCCACAAATCTAAGCCTATGTGTTTTCACAGGCCTCGAAAGGGGCCGCCTGCGGGAACCAGCATAACCGTAGGGGGTGTAAGCATCGGCATCGAGCCCACGATGAAGTACCTTGGGCTCGTACTCGATAGCCGATGGGACTTCGGACCTCATCTCCGAAGTCTGGTCCCGAAACTGAGGGGGGCTGCGGCCGCGCTATCGCGACTGATGCCCAACGTTAAGGGATCCAACGTCCCCACTAGGAGACTGTACCTGGGGATCGTGCGAAGCATGGCCCTGTACGGGTCTCCCGTATGGGTGGAGACTCTGGCGGCCCGCAACGTGGCTGTTCTAAACAGCCCGTTAAAAGTGATGGCCGTCAGAGTCATCAGGGGGTAACGCACGATCTCCGTCGAGGTGGCATGTCTCCTAGCCGGGATCCCTCCGTGGGATCTGGAAGCGAGAGCCCTTGCGTTGCTGTACCAGTGACGCAAGGAGGCGCTGGAGCGGGGCCATAGGCCGGCGCCCCGAGAAATCAGGGCTCAGCGGTCCCAGCTCCGCCGGGAACTCATGGAGACATGGAGGGTGCTACTTGAGCATCCAAGGTGGGGTGAATCCACCATTGCGGCGGTGAGGCCGATCATGAAGGAGTGGCTGGAGAGGCACAACGGTGACCTCTCCTACCGGATGTGCCAGATATTTACAGGACACGGGTGCTTCGGTAAGTATCTATGGCGCATCCACCTGGAGACAACGCCGCAGTGCCAGCACTGCGAGGATCCTGGGGAAAACACGACGCGTGTAGCGCCGTGTTTTGGTGGAGTGCCCTGCGTGGGCGAGTCAACGCCGGGATCTCATTGCGGTCTCGTTGGAGACCATCGTGAGGGCCGTGGTCTCCGACGGGAGTAAGTGACACGCCGCCGCCTCTTTCTGCGAGCAGGTAATGCGCGCGAAAGAGTCGGCGCCGAGTTCCGCAGTCTGCGGTGTCCTCGCCGCAAACTCGTCATGCCCGGGACTACCGTCCTCCATGATCGGGGTCTGAGGATGGCAGTTGACCGACTCGCTGTCCTTACAGAAGCAGGCCGTGGCGGGGCCGTGTCGTATGTGTCCTACACACGCCTGCCAACTCACCGACGCGGGATAAAACCCGACCCCACCAGGCGAGGCCGCGGCGGCGGCCAACTTCCGCCGGTAATCCTTTCGAGGGCTTACCCGGGGTGCCCGGCAATGGACACTTGGGCAGGACACCGTGTGGTTTTGTCGGTCCGATTCCGATGCGTTATACCTTTTTTTTTTTCGTGCGGAAATCCCTTCGGATACCCCCCCGCCGGCCAGCCGGCCAGCTTGAACCGACTAAAATTATACCTGATATAAGATGAAACACAATAATTACCTCTAAATAGAAAGAAAAGTATTAGCGTGAACGACGATTTTTGAAAAACAAGATGAAAACACTTTTATCTTAAGCGACAAAGTACTCATTGTTTAACTCTTTCTGCAATAATTTAATTGATAATACGTAGAGCTTAACGTGTTTTGAATTTCAAAAATTTAATATACAAAAACCGGACATGTCTTATTATTAACAAGTAAAAAATAACCAATAAAATACCGGGTCCGTAACTAAACTTCGAGAGTTATATGTTCGATGAATGGAAAGTCGACAGAACGTTTGATCGAATATTGCTATTTCGAATGAACCGTTTATCGCCAAACGCAACTTCGACTGAACGTTTTATCGAATATTTATTAATCGATGGATTGCTGTTTCGAATGAGATTTAGACATGACTTCTTGCCATAAACTTTCCGGACTACTGATTCCAGCGCTTCGCCGGCCGCTACCGCGGCACGCTCGCTCCGCTCGCTCGGCTTGCGCTCTGTTGGGGTCACAGTTCTAACCTAACCTAACCCACTTTACTAATTTTCGGACATCAGTCCATCGATTGATAAATATTCGATAAAACGTTCAGTCGAAGTTGCGTTTGGCGATAAACGGTTCATTCGAAATAGCAATATTCGATCAAACGTTCTGTCGACTTTCCATTCATCGAACATATAACTCTCGAAGTAAAATTACGGACCTTAAAATACCTCTCCTGTAAAATTGTATTTGTGTCGCTTACGATGTTCTTCCATAACAGGCTCGATATCATATACGTCTTAAGGCGACGTTGGAGCCATCTACCGTAATTCTTGCGAACTACGGAAACAATGAATAACTTTACATTCATTTTTAAACATTGTTTTTTGATGACCCCGCCTAATTCGCAAGAATTACGGTAGATGGCTCCAACGTCGCCTTAAGGCGTATATGATATATCGGAGAATTTCGAACATCTGGGACGTGTCTAGGTGGCTCAGTTGGTCAGAGCATTCCCCCTGTAAGGGACTGGTCGCGGGTTCAGGTCCCGTCCTAGATGTTCTCTTTTTCCGATCTAAATCTTTAAAATTATAAATGTTCGCAAAATCACAATACCCAACCAAAGAGTTACAACACTTGTGTATTTACATTACATTTCGTAGTATAATCATAATGAATGACGTAAGATATTCTAATTATTTCCGCGTCGGCACGATTGTTCAGATGGTGCTCTGTGCCTATCCAACCTACACTGTAGGACCAGCTGGCATTGCGTCAGTAGCGGAAAGGTTGCGGTGCACGCGGTTACATCAAATGTCTGCGATTGCGTTGGCGTTCCCGCAGTTACTTAATACGGATCCGGAGGCAAAATTGCGGTCCTAACTCTCCACGAATATATCGATATAACTCTTTCTTCATGTCTGTAAATGTTCCAAGATAGTTTAAGTTTCCTGGGGACTTTCCGAGTGTCAGTATTCTGTGGGTCACTACTGTTCAATCCTGATGTAGGTACAGGTGCAAAAATTACAAGAAATTTCAATTTGTCCTCAACATGTCATTGGCTTCTACAGTACCCAAATCATTACTTCACCCTCTATTCACTCTACTATTATTCTGGATATTACTTGTATAGCGTAGTGCAGTAGAGTGTGTGAGAGGGCTCACATCGGAAGTAGTACATAGTAAGTCGGTAGTGGGAAGGTGTAGGAGATTGACAGACAAGGCTCTCTAATTACCAGCTTTGGATGCAACAGGGATTGGCGCTCGAATGATGAAGATGACAAGTTGATAAGAGTAGGATGCGGTTCGAGCCAGCAACCTCACGATCGTAATTTGGACACCGTAGCGTAACGCTACCACGATTTCAATATGCGAGCTATATGAAAAAATATTTAATCTTATGTTGTAGTTTTTCAATGTTATGTACCCATAGAATAATTACTTAATTAAAGACCTACGGTACGGTACGGATTTATAAAATATACGGAAAATATGTCTTTAAATTATGCCAAGAAAATTGAAGAAGTAATTTAATGTGCGTAACAAGTTCTTCCGGTATGTTCGTGGAAATGGTCATTTTCACGGTAAGTATGTGCTGTCGCACGTGGCCTGGAGGCAGACGAAGTGGGCGGAGGTCGGCTCTGGAGTCGGTGACCGCATATGCGTCGCCTTGCATAAGGAGCCGACTGTCTTTGTATTCTGGTAAGGTTACGGACTGCCCAACTAGCGAGAATGGTGCGAAACTATTCATGTTGACACTTCTCGAGTACCTACCTGTTAACAATTGTCTTTTTTTTGTCATTGTCATATTGATGAGTAACTAACAGTCGTTATTCCATGAAAGCAGTGCATAATTTATTGAGGACGTTAAATAAGGTGACTTCACACTACTTGTCCAATACAATGAGTGGTGTGTCGCATTGTTCAGCGTTCAAAATATTCAAGTGCTAGGAAGTAATTAGAATTCAAGGAGATACGTCGATATTTACGTTTACTGCTAGTTAATTTTACTTTTTTGAGTTGATCGAATGATTTATAACCATTTACAGTAGAATCTGTAAACATGATTAAAAACATTCTATAACCGCAGTACAAATGTACAAGCCACTACCAAAACCTATAAAATAATGTAAATACCTAGTTGTAAGGAATTTTTATGGTATAATATGCCGTATTTACCAAACCTACGTCCAGCACCCTCATCATCTTCACACCGTTAGTCCCGCGAGCTGTCGTCTGATCTGACATCCCAACCCCGAAAGGAAAGCCTGCGGCTAAGTCTCGTCTGTTAATCACCAAGTGAGGTTGACTTGGGCCCCGAAGATCTTGGTGAGGCCAACATACACCCTACACCCACAAAAAATGTACCTACATTCTACTTTGTTTCTTACAAATCCTTATTCACAAGCGGTAGTGATGCAACGGGAGCAGAATTAGATTGTCGAAAGAAGTAAAACATCGGATGCTGTACGTGCTGGATTAAAAAAAAAGCAAAATATATTTTGTTCCATACCTATAAATATTTTGTATCCTTTTTCACACGGTCATTTACCTATTTCAGGGTTCCTCGTCCAAATCTATCTTTTCTGTGTTGCAATTCTTTCTTCAAAGCTCCATACTTTTTGGTTTTAACTAATTGGTTTGAACTAGGTTTGAACTAGAATCAGAACTGGATGTATAAAATATGTGGCAATTCTGCAGTTGCCGAACCTTAAGTAATAGGATGTTGCACCTGTTTAAATTTTGTAGTATTTTTATTGCATTACCAGTACAATAGTAAAACTTAACGATAATACAAACCTTAGCAGATCCCGTTTTAGAATATGTTAAAGCTGCCAGTTAAAGGTGCCAGTTTATCGAGGCCACGACGTGATAGGTATATCGTAATTTAAAAATACGGTGCTCCATAACGGAGACCTGGGGGTAGGAATCCTTGGGGTCACACTTCCCCGGACTTGACTGGTATAACCCATAGACAAGGTATTATACAAGGTAGTAAAAATTATGGAACAACTTACTTAATTGTTACCCATAATTTGTACCATAATTTTTGAGCCTGCGGTGTCTTTGCTGCTCTTTGTAGGACATTTGTTACCTATCCTACAGTTTTTTACATTCCAACTTTGCCAATTGACTTAGTTACAGAATCCTGGGCAGTTTTACATTCTCTGGGATTCTCCGAGCTTCATTCTCTATGGTTTTATGGTTTGATACTGTTGATAGTACCATTTATTGGGCCTTTTCTGCTAGAACAGCTGCCCGAGCATGGAAGTTCTTGAGGTGATCCTAAGGTACTCTCATGCTCAGATTTTGCTTTTGGTATTCTTAGCCTATGGGCTGCTATAGGCTTATGGTATATTGGATTGTACGTAACTAGCATTTATTAGTTAAATTACGTAGCTCCTTATGTTACGTATTATTTTAACTCGTAAGCGCATAATAGGAAGCATAACTAGAACAAGGTAAGTACTCTCTAAACTTCCATAATTGCCATATTTTAAGAAACAACGTCTTTTTCTTTAAAAAATATTTTGTTATTTTGCTGCAATGTGACGGAGTTACCAGTAATGGTGGCCACGACGGCACGTCCTGCCTGGGACTGGTAGGCACTTCATTCTTAATTGTTTGGCTTCAGTAGGTTTGACGCGACGTCAGCTAGGTGGTTCCCGTAGAATTACAGCAGCGAAAATGTTAACCACGATTCACGAGTAACACATTTTGAACCTCGGCAAAAAAGTGTAACAACGTACAAACATACCACTTCTAGGTTGTCGAGGTGCGATTTTGTATAATCTATAATTGAAAACCTATTCGGTGAATCATGGGTACAAAACTTTATACAGTGAAATTTCTGAACGAATTACGTTCGTGGACCCAACTAGGTATTAGAATGTTTCTTTCAAACACAGAAGTTCATTGACAGTTTGTACCTTATTCTCATATTTATATACATTTAAAAGGCTAGGTCTACGATTGCAGAGACAAAGCGCTGCATCAGTATGCGGTGAGGACTGTCGTTTCCTGCTGGCCGCGTTCCCGCAACCGCTATGGTAATTTAATTGTACAATACGACAGCGGAATGGATTAGGTGCCTCTGATATAGTAACTTCGCAGTAATAGGGGAAAACCGCGGTATATATTTTTCTGACGCCTGAGTAATTTATTTAACGTAGTCACTGAGGTTTAGAAGCACGTATTTTCTGGAGGAAAATATTACGATAATTATGTCATCACTTTCATACATTAAAAATAAACAAATCATCATTATTTATGTAGGAATAAAAATAATTGATTGAATGGACCAATTTTCTTTCTTTTGGATTCTTTTCAGGCCTACATCCTCAAAGACGTAGGCGAAGTTGCATTGAAAACTCACATTTCATCAACTGTTTTCGAGCATGTGTAATAGATGGCAAACCTATTGCTATCAATCGAGCTCTAGCAAAATTAAATAACACTACACGACCTGGTTATCAAACCTAGGACGATGAGTCATCCAGAAGTGATTAGGTTGCCCCGACAGTTTAGAGTGCGTCATATTTTCTTTATTATCTTTTAATTCTTTAAGTAATATCCAAACTTACATTACATTGCTTAGCTTTGAGTGGTACACCATCCTGATTCAATTAGAATACCTACTAAGTTTGATCGTGTATTCCATAAAATTAATGGTCTTATCTTACATGCAGTCCGTTTGTGGAATGCGTTGCCCCTGTGTATATTATTGTGCCTACTTAATTCTGCAGTGGGTATGTTTTTCGTCGTCAACGTAACACATAACACGTTGGTTTCTCACATCGTAGCATCTGGTATGATGTGATCAGATTTGACAAATCAAAACAAATGAAAATTGACAGATAATGTCCTAGACAAAGTGTTGTACCGAACCGGTTAAGAGTGACTTATTTTTGATGAAATGATTCTGGAAGTATTGCGGTAATAAATTTCATGAACCTGGTATGACTAAGCTTGCTTACAAGACAAAGTCAGCTGCTGATTAAAACAGCTCTATACAATATAAGCATGGCTCCCCCCCCCCCCTTTTCCGGGGGCAAGACAAAGACACCGTGGTTTCAAACTCGAGGGGGCCATCTCGAAACCGTGGATGGCCCTGGGTCAGTCGGGGTCGGGGTCGGGCCACTGATTTTTACACACCTTGTGGTGTGTAAAAATCAGTAGTGTGACAAACGAGAAAAAAATTACCGTTTGTCATACTGGTGTGATAATGTGGTGTGACTACGAGTCGGTAGGGTGGCATCTGAAGCCACGAAACGGTGTGCGGTTTTAGTCAGGTTACCGAAGGAATTTCCACACGAAAAAAAGGGATCGCTTATTGTTTTTGATTTTCCTTCCAACTTCGAGAAGAGAGCCTGCACCAGAGCCTCAGCCGTGGTTTATCAGGTGCACCGACAAGCAGGTCAGCTGGGGTCCCAAAGTTGTTGGTAGGGCCCACACGGTGGTACGTGTACACACACATTTGGACGTTAAATGAAGGATCATAATGAGTCCTCGATATAGGTATAAGAGTATTTTTACAATCACCTTATATAGAAATAAGTTCCAGCATGAGTCTACACTACACCACGTTACGTGATCCGGGATCCCTACAAGCTGCAAGGGCGTTGACACCGCGATTCAAGTCGGCTTTGTGCCAAATGTGAATAATAACTATGTGCAGACGACCCACACGTGTTAGAAGCACCAAATTGTATTCAGATCCTTGTTTGACAGTAGAATTCAAATGTGCCGCGATAGTGATCAAAGTATATATTGTATAGGTAATAAATGAATACAAGAATGTTATGTTTGATTCCCTTCATTTAAATTTTGTATTAAAAACCTTTTGTATTAAAAATTTGTAGGTACCTAGTGATTTGAAATTTCACTCTTCAATATTAGGCTTGTTCGGAATTACTTCCTTGGAGGACCCAGGAGACTTTTATTTTATTTTTAGTTAGTAGGTATTAACTTATTGTTTATTTTATCGGTCTGGGTTCGTCGCCTGCGCTTTTTTTGAAGTAGGTACACGACTGATCTGGGGTGTGTGTTGGGTAACCTCCTCGAGTGTCGTTCCGATTCCGATCCCGCTGCAGTCCGGGGGGAACGGACTCGGAGCAGCCGGTACACCCTGGGCGGCGGTCAATGGCTTCCCCTTCATGGGGTTGGCATTGATCGTCGGCTAATACCCAACGTGGCGGGAACACATCGCTCTCCATACTCCTCTGCTATCAGAGGAGACAGGATGAGCGATGGTGTTTGTGGCTGAGGCCACCATAGGGTCCTAGGGGATCCAGGGGCGGGTGGGCCCACTGTTAACGCAGGGGCCGACGGGCACTTGTGCCGCCGCCGGTGAGAGAGGACTAGCCATCCTCTCGCGTTCCGTAATCGGCAGGTGATCAGCAACGACCTGACTGGTGGCTCCAGAAGGGTACGCTGTGAACTTGCTGACCGGAGGGCTTGCCTTTATTGGCCGGCCCACGACAAGGAAAAGTCTATAGCACCCGACAGCGAAGTCGTAAAAACCTATGGATACCAGCCGACCTCCATAGTATATAGGCTTATCCAGGTGCAGGGGGCTCCACCTGGATGGACCACCTTTCCCCCATACTCGTGGGATAAGTTATGGATACAAATCTCTTTAACAAGGAAACAACGGACCGGGGGATGGAACCCCGAGCCTCGAGAAATCGAGGCCGTGCAGTCCCAGCTCCGCCAGGCCATCGTGGTGGAGTGGAAGGAACGACTTGGGCGACTAAGCGCAGGGCACGCCGCAATAGCGGCGGTAAGGCCCATCATGGAGGATTGGCGAGAGAGGCGACACGGAAGCCTCTCGTACCGACTGACGCAGGTGATCTCCGGGAAGGGGTGCTTCGGGGACCACCTGCATCGGATCAGGAAGGAGCCAACGCCTGAGTGTCATCACTGCGACGCGAGCGAGGTCTCAGGGCTGCACACGCTGGCGGACTGCCCGGCGTGGGAGGCACCGAGGCGTGACCTCGTGACAGCCATCGGGGTGGGAGTCCTCTCGGCGGCAATGGTGCAGAGCGCGAGCGCGTGGGCCGCCGCCACCTCGAAGGAGATGGCGGAGCGCGCCCGGGAGAGATTTAGAACTCTCCCGGCCCGCCGAGCCTGCAACTTGCTCGCCGCGCGTCGCAGGCGTCTCAGGCGCCGGAGGTCGCTTAACGACCTCCGTCCTCCATGAGCGCAGGCCTGGGGGTGGCGGGTGAGGCCGCCTGTCACCCCAGCAGAAGCAGGCCGGGACGGTGGGGCGACTAGCGCCCCTCCCTCAAACCGGGGCAAGACGGGGACACCGTGGTTCCCAAACCCTAGGGGGCCATCTCGAAACCGGAGATGGCCCAGGGTCAGTCGGGGTGCGAGGGATATGCTCTATGGGCAACCTTACACCCCGGCGTCTGTAGACCCGAGACGGCGTGCGGTTTTAGTCGGTTCAAGCCCGACATAACCGCCCCCGCTGTCCGGCGGGGGGTATCCGAAGGGATTTCCGCAAAAAAAAAAAAAGGTACACGACTGATCTACGATCTTTTCAATTGAGATGTTGAGCGACGATGCAAATTGATAGTTTCTTTTAACTCCTCTATATGGCCTACTGCTACAGGTACGACTTGCAGCCACCATAAAGTTTGATTGTTGTTAAATTCATGCTAAAGTTTTCGTTTTTGTAAACTTAATACGCAAAATACGTTCGTGTATTTCGATTCAATTTAGACTTATTTTAATTACCTTATCAAGCTCTCTAGGCTATCTGGTTATACTGAATAACAAACATAACATGTACCTATTAGTAGACCTATATATCTACATTATATATGTATAAACTCATCATATACCACTTGCGCCTTATGTTTTATTAAAACTAACCAATAAATCGACCATAAAGAAAATTCAAGTATTCAAATTAATTCAACCGGAATGTTTAGAATGTACATCCTTGTTTAGTCAGTGTGTATTACAAGTTATAAAACAATAGGTTGCTCACAGTTCGATTCAGTATCAATACTTATAGAGTGAATTAATATTGTTTATTTAAATAATATTGTGCTAAAAAATTTTTACGACCCCTATGTGACTTTTTGCAAATTATGGGTTTGAGTATTAAATCAATAGGTTATGAACCTAGCTGATTCATTGTTTAAGAATTGGGTAGGTGATAGGTATATTGCGGTCGTAAACCTTGCAATTTTTTTTAGATATGAATATCGCAGTATCGATATTTGTTGAGGCAGTTTCCTGATACTAATGCAGTATTTGTGTTTTTCTTTATAAGGGGTAGATAATCCCCAAGCCAACATATTACTTAGATATTTGTGATTCCCTGAGGTAAAGCTTTTAACCTGCTAAACCTATATAATAAGGTAGGAATAGGCATATTAGGTATATGCAATGGCATTAGTAGTAAATATATCATTAGCATTCTAATCTTACAAGCCAAACGAAGAAGTTAAGTTTTTTAACATCTCTACATAATTTTATTACGATCATATTAAGTACGTACCTACCTCAATTTCTAGAACTCAACCGGTTGATACCAGTAGGTCATTTTTGCTGGTGGTTTGCGGTAATTCGTGAAACTTGTTGACTTTAATTTTTATTTTATAAGTAGTTTGAATATATTAAATAAGACACTGTCTCAATTATAGGTCATGTATGGATATTCTTTTCAGAGTTGTCAATACCTACTGTAACTACCTTCGCGAAAGCCTGAACTTTTTCATAACTATTTCTAGAACTTAAGTAGGTTAGGTAACAGTAAAAGTAAGGTAAGTATCCAGATCTAACTATTATTATTATATTATATTATATTTATTTACAAATGAACTACCTTTTATACCTTTTTTTTTCCGTGCGGAAATCCCTTCGGATACCCCCCCGCTGGCCAGCGGGGGCGGTTATGTCGGGCTTGAACCGACTAAAACCGCACGCCGTCTCGGGTCTACAGACGCCGGGGTGTAAGGTTGCCCATAGAGCATATCCCTCGCACCCCGACAGACCCTGGGCCATCTCTGGTTTCGAGATGGTCCCCTCGGGTTTGGGAACCATGGTGTCCCCATCTTGCCCCGGTTTGGGGGAGGGGCGCTAGTCGCCCCACCGTCCCGGCCTGCTTCTGCTGGGGTGACAGGCGGTCTTACCTGCCACCCCCAGGCCTGCGCTCATGGAGGACGGAGGTCGTTAAGCGACCTCCGGCGCCTGAGTCGCCTGCGACGCGCGGCGAGCAAGTTGCGGGCTCGGCGGGCCGGGAGAGTTCTAAATCTCTCCCGGGCGCGCTCCGACATCTCCTTCGCGAGCATTACATGCTCGCAGAAGGAGGTGGCGGTGGCCCACGCGCTCGCGCTCCGCACCATTGCCGCAATCATGCTGACGAGCGAGAGGACTCCCACCCCGATGGCTGCCACGAGGTCACGCCTCGGCGCCTCCCACGCCGGGCAGTCCGCCAGCGTGTGCAGCCCTGAGTCCTCGCTCGCGTCGCTGTGATGACACTCAGGCGTTGGCTCCTTCCTGATCCGATGCAGGTGGTCCCCGAAGCACCCCTTCCCGGAGATCACCTGCGTCAGTCAGTACGAGAGGCTTCCGTGTACCTTTTATACCTAATACAATATGTCCCAAGTAATTATGTTTGTATTGTACCTACATAAAAATTAATGATGTAGGAACTTGTCTAAAAACTAAACTAACTAATTTAATAACTAACTTAACGTATTTTCTATACTTCTATCTCTGTGTTCTTTGAATATTAACAAGTTCTAAGTTCTTCTAAATAAAAATGTTATTATTATTATATATAAAATCACCAATTTTACAGAGATGTTATTATACTTAACTAGTGTCTTTTCTGACCGGAAAAGCAGAAATAACATTATTATCTGTGTGACCATCCGTAAGCACCTACCTACCTTTATGTTATTGCATCTTATCTACCTACAATATGGATAACTTTTGCTGGCGGTTTGTAAACTATTTATTATAATCTACCTATACCTATAAAGTTAACCAAAACGGACTCATAGCATGAAATCCCTTATAATTAATAAGTGCAATTGAATCTATTAATTTTACTAGAGTAGCAAAAAAATTAATATTACGGTCATTATTAGTTAAGTAAATATTTAGTTACTAACAAACACTAAGATGGTGTATTGTATAAAAACTCGAAGATGAAGTTAAACTCAACCAGAAATTTCGATGCGCAGTGTAGAGCCGTACGTTGAATATAAATTACGATATTTGGCGGTCAAAGCGGCCACATACTGAAGTAAATTTATTACTTATGTGTACTCAGCAATGTTACACCTACGTGTCATCACGTAGAGGTGTAGGTACGTACGCATGTGAAAATCGGTTTATAGCTATTGATACCACGAATGTTGTCGTAATTGCTTCCGGTCACACATGACTATTTATTTTCTTGGAAAATACCTACATCACACACACTTTATAGTTAGCATGTGCTTAGATCACAATCAGTTAACAGCTTGGGGAAATTTTGCATGGCCTTTTGGTCTTTATGTGCTGTCTTCACTGAGGTACCTACCTACTTAATTCCTTGTCTAAATATATTTTGTGAGGGTAATATATATATTATAAATAAATCAGTCATAAGGAAAGTGTGTAAATTTTTTTTAAAATTTTGTATGTCTTTCGGTAATAGGTCGTAAGCCCAGCTAGTTATTTATATTATTTATCATGCGGGTCACAATGTGACACTTATGATAGTCAGAGTTCACATTGCATTTTGAATCCCCGAACCATTTCCCTTCGCAATGCAACAGGTAGAGCTGTGAATAAAAAAAAACAAATTTGGGGTTAATTCACTTATATTTATTTTCTCAGTGCCTGTTTTCAGTGGTTTTTAATTTGGGGTAAAGGGTTAAAGTCAATTTTATTTATTTATTAAAATTTTACTTGTTTCTCCTTACTCCTTTCAACTTACCTAATTCATAGGGGACCACCACCACGGAGCTAAACCGAACCCGATGTTAAAAGATTTTTTACAAGGTAGCTACTGTAAAATGTTGAGGAGTTCTCTTGGCTATCTTTCGGCTCCATCATCAGATCGACTCCAGACCTTCAATAAATAGTAGTGCATTAAAATACTTAATGAGAAAAATAACAAACGATCTAGTCGTCACTGCGATTTTCAAAGGTCCCCCTCGATTTTTCTGGGAAGCCATGATCAGTTCATAAACGACGAAGTTATCCGCGAACATACATAAAAAGATAAAAATATATATATATATAATCCAATAAGTCCAATTGGGTACCCTGTTTTTTTTTTTGAATTCGGTTAAAAAAGAGCCTGACAATAAAACTCACACCACCCTTTATGTTGTAAAGTTTCAGGTACAAATCAGACAAAAGTAAGGGGCTTGTTTCTTTGGTGATGTGGATATCCAGTATTTTATCACCCTGATCGCCTGATGGTTACAAGTAACCTTGTTTACAGAACAGAGGTCGGTAGAGCTAAGCATCACCAAGTCACTGCTTACCATAAAATTGGCACGGCGAGAAGCCGCATTCAACTGATGCACTCTATACCTAGACTGTTTCTTTCCCATTCTGCAGAACCTACACGGACTGAATTTATTACAAACATGTGTCTTCTGAGTATCAAATCAATTAATTGCCATGAAATAAGTAGGTACGCATTACCGTTTAATTTTTTAATCACGTCTTCTAATAAGTGACATCTACCGGGGTGTAGAAGCAATGGTTATAATTTATTTTACTCCACACTAGATGGCGCTATAAGTTTCGAGCTAGCCCGGCTTGTGTCTTCCCAGTTTTACTAATCCATAAAACCATGAATACCTATAATTTTTATTGTTTTAGAGTTAAGGAATTATAAAACTGATAAACCTATGAATTTTATTTTGTAATGCTTTAAAATTGAGTAATTATTAACATTTGTTCTTACATATTTTACACAACACCTAAAATCATCATCATCTTAGCGGTATTCCCAGGTAAATCCGAAGCTTTTGCCTCGGAGTCCGGGGTTCGTTTCTCCCCCTTTTGGTTGGTATGGTATGGTATGGTATCACGGGCTGGTATCCGCAACTCCACGACAAGGCGCGGTTTTTGCGTGAGGGTGGGCATTTTATTCGATCCACCCCAGCTCATTGAAGAACGCTAGCAAGCTATTCACGCTGCCGGCGATCTCCCTTTTGGTTTGGCTTATATGACTTTTACGGGGGGCACTAACATCTGACCTCCCAACCCTGAGAGAAAATCCTTATCGATTTCGACGGGACTTTCACTGGCAGATAGGTAATGTTACAAGGCGTTACATAGTCTACTTTAACTTCAGAAAAAGAAAAATGGTTCCGCGTAAAAAAAATTGTATATTTAAATTGTATATTGTTGTTAATTATAAATCAAACCTGATTTAATGTTTCGTTTAACTAATCGTCATCATCCATCCCTCCCTCCCTTCATCCATCCCTCTCTCCATCTCTACCTCCCTCCCCACTCACTAGAATCCCCTCCCTCCCATCCTCATCCCTTCCCTAAATCCTTCCATACCTCCCTCCCTTTTTGGAATTCTTGTCTGTTTGTTCGCGATGAACGCAAAAACTACTGTACGGCTTTTGACGTGGTTTTTCCTATTAGAAAGGTCTTGGTTAGACTTAAAATTTGCCGTATATTCAATTGCTATTGGTTAAGTGGAACCGGAGATATGACCAAAAAACGATAACCAACCTTCACACGGGTGGAGTCACGGGCATCAGCTAGTAAATAATATAAATAATGGTAAAAAAACTTATTATTTCTTATGTCGTTCATATAATAATAATAAATGTATTAAATTTTCTACGACATTCTACACAGCGCTTTCTAGATGCATAGGTTAACTAGCTTCTGTTATGGGTTCCAGACTGCGGATAAACATACTTATATACTTTTTTTGTAAATTTACAAACCAATCTAAATAGGCATATTCATGCATACAAATATTTGCACTGTGCGGGATTCGAACCCGCGCCCCCTGTCGTAGCAGTCGAATGCATTACCGCTACGCCACAGAGGCTGTCAATATATACATTTAAACTTCATGATTATACTACCTACTATTTATTGCCTATGTATTGGTTTCCTGAACGTTTTGGAAAGTAACACCTAAACATAGTTAACGATTCTAGTCAGCGCTGCAGCGCTAAGAAATATTATAACTAACCTAAGTTCCTATTGTTATGCAAGACGCTATGTTCACGTTACCGTACCTTAAGTGTACAAATACAACCTAAGCACCTGACTTATCTACGAATGTAGAGAGTGGATAATAATAGTTAGAGTTAACACTTAATTCTCATGTTTATTTCTAGAGGTAATAGAACTCTAAAGATATAAATAAGCATAACTTAAAACGAGTGCGTAAAATGCACATGAGGGATCATCAAAACACTAATTCCAGTTACACAACGGTAAGCTACAAAGACGGTATGATGACACTTTACTTGTATTGGTTGTTTTAATCCCAAAAATTCACACGGCGGATACACAAAAAAAAACCTCAAATTGAAATAAAACTATTTTTAACGGATACTATCGCGATTTATGTCGTCTTACTTTATTATTTTTACTGATTCCGATTTTAGTCGATGACTGTGAAAAGTAACCGAAACGTGTATATTTTAGTGTAAAAAAGGTTTGTAAATATTTTTGTGTTGAACTCCTTTTGTGGCTGACTGTACCTATCTATAAATATCTATAAATAAAATCAAAAGAATAAGTGATATTATCTGGCAACAGTAATAATGTTCCAATTTGGTATGAACCCATGTTTAACACTGCAAAAACATAGACAAACATCTAGATTGAAATCTAAGTACGTTTTATTTACAAACGCTCGTTTTTATTACTAGCTGATGTCCGCGGCTCCACCCGCGTGGAGGTCGGTTATCGTTTTTTGGTCATATCTCCGATTCTACTAGGTAAGCCAATTGCAATCAAACATACGTCAGATTTTAAGTCCGACCAAGACTTTTCAAATAGAAAAAACCGCATCAAAATTCGTTCTGTAGTTTTTACGTCCATTGCGAACAAACAGACAAGAATTTAAAAAATATTAGTGTGTTCAGAATCGTTGATGTAACATAGCAAAAGTATATATACATAGATAGATAGATGGACGAAGGTCAAGTAAATATCTGGTTCCGATTATTTTCGATAGCCTGCTAGTAGATATGGAAAATTGCTCTGTTTCTAAAACATTCTTCAAATCTCACTTAGTAGCGAAGTTCCTTCTGGATAACTCATATAACAATATGAGTAGGTAGGTGGTGAGTAGGGCACGCCGCAATAGCGGCGGTAAGGCCCATCATGGAGGATTGGCTGGAGAGGCGACACGGAAGCCTCTCCTACCGACTGACGCAGGTGATCTCAGGGAAGGGGTGCTTCGGGGACCACCTGCATCGGATCAGGAAGGAGCTAACGCCTGAGTGTCATCACTGCGACGCGAGCGAGGACTCAGGGCTGCACACGCTGGCGGACTGCCCGGCGTGGGAGGCGCCGAGGCGTGACCTCGTGGCAGCCATCGGGGTGGGAGTCCTCTCGCTCGGCAGCATGATTGCGGCAATGGTGCGGAGCGCGAGCGCGTGGGCCGCCGCCGCCTCCTTCTGCGAGCATGTAATGCTCGCGAAGGAGGTGGCGGAGCGCGCCCGGGAGAGACTTAGAACTCTCCCGGTCCGCCGAGCCCGCAACTTGCTCGCCGCGCGTCGCAGGCAACTCAGGCGCCGGAGGTCGCTTAACGACCTCCGTCCTCCATGAGCGCAGGCCTGGGGGTGGCGGGTGAGGCCACCTGTCACCCCAGCAGAAGCAGGCCGGGACGGTGGGGCGACTAGCGCCCCTCCCCCAAACCGGGGCAAGACGGGGACACCGTGGTTCCCAAACCCGAGGGGGCCATCTCGAAACCGGAGATGGCCCAGGGTCAGTCGGGGTGCGAGGGATATGCTCTATGGGCAACCTTACACCCCGGCGTCTGTAGACCCGAGACGGCGTGCGGTTTTAGTCGGTTCAAGCCCGACATAACCGCCCCCGCTGGCACGCGGGGGGGTATCCGAAGGGATTTCCGCACGAAAAAAAAAAAAAAAAAAAAAGGTAGGTGGTGAGTGAGTATGGATACACTTCAATGTTTAAGTTTTATAATTCAACCATACTTACCAGTTATTTCTATAAGAAGAAAATATAATAATAATTATATCTTTTTATTGCATGGTGAAAACACGTATGAGATGACACCCGGGAGCTACATCTACCAAAAACTGCCCTGAAGTTTGACAGAAGTAAAAAAAATCAACCTAAAATATGTATTTTCTGTTGGTTGTCATTTTTTCATTTCGTTTATAATTAAAAAAAAAAACACTCCACCATTGCAGTGCAGCTGGACTATAGAGTCACAATCCCAATCATAATGACATCTTCTAAAAGGGCTTTTATATTATTAAGTTGAACGTGTTTTATTCCGTACAGCTCCATGGTTGAGATGGTAGAGTCTGCGGGCATATTGTAAACGTTTCGTTTCAACGCGCTTTATAATGGAGAGCGCAGAGACATGATATTGACTTTTTGTTTGCTTATTGAGCCATCGGGAGCTTTATTTAATTACCCTATTTGAAACCAGAAGCAAGATTTTCATTTGAATTCTATTTTCTTCATAACTGTGAAGGAGCCTAAATTTAACAATTTAAAAAATAGTTATTGATGATTTTCTGTTCCAGTTTTCTTAGTTATACCTGAGACGGATGTTTTTAAATATCATAACGGTATACCAATGACGAACTATTTTGTTTTCACACCGAACTTAGAGTATATAACACAATAAGATACATGCAACCCGCTAAAACACCATTCTGAATTTCTGACATAATCGAAATGGTCGAGGTCCTTGATGTATTGAGAAATGATCTGAATCTAAAGAACCATGTTTTCTGTATGTAGTTTTATTAGATTTAGAAATAAATAATTTGGAAAAATCTGTTATTGATTGTTTTGAGGTCCAAAAACTCTATCCATTTATTAGAGTGGGTCGTAGAACCAATTTTTATAAGAGAAAGACTTCTTTGAAGGATTATTTACAATTTAATAATTCAAGGCGTGGGTTGGCTGTAACCTTCTTGAACCTTCTTGAATTGTAATGATATCCTGATTCCCTTTTATAAGAGTAACTGTAATTCCAAACAAAACAAACTCTTCATTGTTTAATAAAGTTACTAACCAGACATTACGTGTCTCTTCTAATTTTCTAGTAACGTTAAATGACAATAACCTTTAATAAAGCTACTCTTAACAAGCAGGTAAGAAAAAAAATCAAGTGTGAGTAATGCTTGGAACTTCAGTGTCGTGGGAGTGAGTACCGTAGTCCATGTTCCTACTTCCTAGCGTGATGGCAGGCGGCAACAACAACATTCGCAACGAGGGAAATGTCAAGGTCGAGCCCGCTCACTTGCTCTGCGCCGCCCGTAAACCTATAATATTTGCGTACCCCTCCCCTCCTACAATCTGCTTATATAAAAGCACCTTTATTGACAGAATTGTTTCACCTGTGTGATATGTACGTCGCTATATTGCTTTAACTGTGGGAGAACTCATTGGTGCTTTTTGTAGTCGTTAGATTAATCGTCGTATTGGTTCCACGTAGCTAATAAGAGGCGAGTCTGCAGTTGTCAATATTCATTTTTGTACGACTCCGTCCTGCTACTGCAAATTTCCTTATGTGCAGGATAGTAATAAAACAATTTACCTGACCCGGACATCGAACCCGAGACTTTATGCACAGCAGTCTCACAGTCTTATTACTACCAATCTACCATTGCGCCACCGAGGCAGTCTATATTTCTGATCTTTCTAAGTCTTGTATAAATAATTTACATGTTATTAATTAATATTATCATAATTAGTTTGGCCATAGACGAATTACAAAATATCAAACTATTTCACCGGATATTAGCTTGTAAACTTTTAAAGTAATTAATTATATTTATCTATCGACAACATTTTAATTAACCAATAGAATAATCTTTAGCGCTTTCCATAGCAATGTAGATCAAAAATGTAATATAAGTTGTAATCAAGATCGTTGATGATTTGCTTCGAAGATGTTATGATCTACTACGCACCTAACTTGATGACCGGTCTGAACTACACTGTTTGATTTTTAAAGATAATTTATCCTTATCATTAAGTTGTTTACAAATAGAATACTTATATATAACCTAAATTTTATAAGTAAGTGCATTTTATGAGTAACGTGTAAGCATGTCGGACTCGAACCCACTAAAACCACTTAGTGTTTTGTCACATCGGACTGTGTGGCCGGGGAATCTGATGTACCCTAGAGAAGCCTTGCCTAATTATTATCTTTTCGAAGTGAGTGACTAAAATTTTTCTAATAATCAATTTCTGCATAAGTAAGTAGGTATATACCAATTATTAAGTACTTAGGTTGTATAACCATTCCCGTAATGATGTAGTGGATTGGCTGTCAGATGGCAGTCGTGTCGAAGGGCCCGTAACGACGGCGCCAATGAAGCGCGCTTCCCCAAGCCTTTTCTTATTATGTGCTGTGATTTAAAACAACGATACTAGGGAGTCTCATTTGTGCTTCATTTATTATTGGATATATTTATTTATCTACACTAATATAAAAAAATACTGATATTATGAAGCGGTAAAGTTTCTGAAGTTGTAATCTCTGGATCTACGGAACCGATTTTGAAAATTATTTTACTAGCATAAAGTCACATTATTTGTGAGTGTTATAGTTACTTACTTCTATATCATCACAGATACTATCCAAGTAAGCGGAACAGTAATCATAAATGAGAACAAATCCGGTAGATTTCCATACATTATATGAAAAGTAATAAATGATGGGCATATATGTGTTAAAAGGGTGCAACGAAATACGCCACGGGCGAACCTTGGGAGGCCATTTTTTGCAAATTTACAAAATAGAAATCTATCTCTCTTCACCCGGCTGCCAAACCCAATTCCATCCACAGCTTGGACTTTGGAGCCCGGGGTCTACTCTTCTACTCTTCCTATTCATAATTTGCTTTATCTTAATTTTATGGCAGCAACTGCGGCCTGACGCAGTTTTTCGTTTCGGGGCTGGGCTAGACGGCAGTCGCTCCCATTAAAGCCCATTTAAAAAAATAAGAGTATATATGTTACCGGAAATGTATGTAATCCGTCATTGTATACAATGTCTAGGAAATGTATGTAATTCCTAAAATCGCACGGAAATGTATAAAATAAATTATATTAGACACATTTCCTAGAAAATCTATACATTGCCTAAATAGCAATCGGAAATGTAAATATTTGAGATATTAATGGGTTGTTGTTCAAAATGGCTACCGAATCACGCATCGCGCTTATGAAAGAGCGATTTTATAGTACTTTAGAATCATTCAGAACGTTAACAAACGCTAAAATGAAGCCGCGGGAGCAAACGAAGCGAGCTCGTGGACACCGCGCGCCCCGACACGGATAGAGATATAGGTTAGAAGTGTTATTACGGAGGTCTCGCAGAGACAACCGCAATAACCCTTCGTGTTAGGTCACTTGTGATAATCATTTTAACAACGTGTTTTATTACAGAAAGTATTATTTTTATACATTTCCTAATACGATATTGGAATTATATACAATTCCTAGGACATTTATGTATTAAATAGTTTTTGAAACAATATTTTATACATTTCCTAAATAGCTTCGGAATTATATAAATTTCCTAGGATTTGTATACAATTCCTAGATTTCATACAATCATTTCCGGTAACATATACATTTACTACATCAAATACATCGAATTTAATACATTTTATTCTCAAACTCCTAATAACTGTGACTTTGAGAAATAATGACTAATTAGATTTTTTTAAATTATCCATCATCTGTGCAATTATGATCTGCGAAATTTTTCAATTCGTATTTAGGTATTTATAAATATAAGTTGTTTGTAACATACAATGATAACCGAAAATAAATAAGAAATCGGAAGTAATTCACTACCTATCTTACAAAAACCATTACTAATAGCGGAAACATTAGGTCAATGTGTTCACTAATAAATATAAACCGGCCAAGTGCGAGTCGGACTCGCCCATGAAGAGTTCCGTAGCAGCAAGTACAATAATAATGCCTTTTTTAAATTTTATATTTGAGTTGATTGAATGAAGGGAAAATGCGGTTTACGATTTATGACGTATTAAAAACAAATACTTAAGTACTAGATCTCGAATAAAACCAATTTTCGGTGGAAGTTTACATGGTAATGTACATCATATATTCTTTTTAGTTTTATAATTCTTTTATTTTAGAAGTTACAGGGGACACACGCACACACACACCATTTACCACTTTGGAAGTGTCTCTCGCGCAAAATAATCAGTTTAGAAAAAAAATAAAATTAGAAACCTCAATATCATTTTTGAAGACCTATCCATAGATGATACCCTACACGATTGGGTTTGAAGAAAAAAAAAATGAGTTTCAGTTCTAAGTATGGGGAGCCCCCAAAATTAAATGTTTTTTCTATTTTTGTGTGAAAATCTTAATGCGGTTAACAGAATACATCTACTTACCAAGTTTCAACAGCATAGTTCTTATAGTGGCTGTGACATACGGACGGACAGACAGACAGACAGACATGACGAATCTATAAGAGTTCTGTTTTTTGCCATTTGGCAACGGAACCCTAAAAAGACTAAGCACTCACCAGTGACTTGGACACACAGAGATTGTAGACGGGAAACAGAAGCCGCCGTATCTACTGCGCGAGTATGAAATTCTAGTAAACCCGAGGGGGCCATCTCGAAACCGGAGATGGCCCAGGGTCAGTCGGGGTGCGAGGGATATGCTCTATGGGCAACCTTACACCCCGGCGTCTGTAGACCCGAGATGGCGTGCGGTTTTAGTCGGTTCAAGCCCGACATAACCGCCCCCGCTGGCACGCGGGGGGGGTATCCGAAGGGATTTCCGCACGATAAAAAAAAAAAAAAAAAGTATGAAATTCTAGTACAGAATTAAATATTTATTTTAGGACTTTATTTATTTATTTTGTAATTTATTTATTTAATTATTCATACTTACAACTATTTTTACAGGCATACACTCATTGAAATAGTGTATTTTGTGCAATATTAGTGCATTTTCAATATATTATATCAAATCAATATATTAGAATAGTACCTGCCTGATAATAAATTATTGACGTAGTTAAGTCATTAGTAAAATAAAATATAATAAAATCGAGGCTACTCTATTACAATGTCGTGTGTACAGGGAGTTAGTTTTCGTGGTCGGCGGAGCGTCAAGTGAAGCTAAATGCCTTTATGTTTTTCCCACCGCATCAGGGCGAATCGCTGCACCCTTTCACCCGAGGCCTTATTAACAACTAATTAAATCACGCAACAGACTGACATAATATAGAAATCTATTCAGAGCATACTCAGTACCTACTCAACGACGAAAGATCACAACTCGATAAAAACAGGTTTACTTTTTTGTCACATGTAACGTTCTTCTAAGGAGCTCGATCAAGATGTCATAGTAACAAATCAAGAGTCATTTACAAAATGCCTAACTTTTCATGTACTTAGGTATTCCTAACAGGCGTCCAAGCTCATTCTTGTTGGTAGTAAGTTACACTCCTGTAATTTCACAGAAAATTTACCCTATGCCGCGTAACTAGATAACTAATTTTGATTGCACATTACTTACCTGTTAAGGCATGTTTTTGAAAAATAAAAGCAATTGTATCTTGCGTCACTTGCGTGATGCCTGCAACCATTGAAGCGCGTGCAAGGCAGCGAGAGTGCATTCCCAGCTATCTAATGACAATGACAGAGCATCCCCGCTTTCCAAGTTCATTGACAACGAAAGTGTTGCGCATGCGTGAAAACTTGCGCCAATTAATAGCGCGGGCGGGCTGGCGGGCGCGGGCGCAGCGGTCGTTGCGCGACGACGCGCCCGGCTGCGCGCGCTTCATTGCCAAGGCCGGCGTGCTTTCTCCACGATCTACGAGCTGTTACGTGGCACTTGGGACTGCTTGTATAATGTGATGTAATTGGAATTTGTTATGCATTGGTAACGATAAACGGGCTTATGGAGGCTGGTAGAGCGTAGGTGGCATAATTACGTTACCATAATAAAAGACGCGACATATTCTGTCTATTACGTTAGAATAGTAGAACATGAGTCTGCGGGGCACCACCAAGATCTTCGGGGCCCAGCTAACCTCATATGTAAGTCGGTACACCGGCTGATTGACGGATGACGGACGAGGCTCTGGCGTAAACTTTCCTTCCGGGGCTAGGGGGTCAGATCAGACGGCAGTCTTTCAAGTAAAAGCTAACCAAATCACATTATACAAAGGAGGAGTAGGAGAGCGAACTGAGTGACGAGTGTTAGTAGCACAACAAAATGAATTTAAATAATTCATTGCATCAAAAGCGTTATCGTGTATAAATTGTGTGGCACCATTAAAGTAGTACTTCCGTCGCATTTGTACTGATAAATGATGGTTACTCGTTGGTCTTGACCTAATCTTTCGAATGACAAACAAATTCAATGCGTTTCCGCATGGGACTGCACAGTGATATATAGATACTAGTAATTTAAGTAAACAGCAAAACGATGACATAATTAATATAAACAATTACTCAATATCATTTAGCATTTCCATCATAATTACTTGCTATATCTTCGAGATCTGTGTTTCCTTCTTCCTATAATCCTAGGCTACATAAAAAAGCATCTGTGGAGGCTGTCAAACTAAGGACCATAATTCATAGCTTCTGGAATGGTGGTCTTTACTTTTGGTTTGTATAGTCGTCCTCAGAAGTTACTGAACACTTACAACGTTACAAACGATTTTTACGTTGAAATAAATCAATAAATATAATAAATGTATCTTTGTAATAGTTAGGCACAGGATAATAAACTATTATTTTATGTAAAGTTTTAGGGCTAAGGTAGCCGGTTACCAGGAATGTGTTAAGCTCATACCGATGGCGACTGTAGCTTAGCTTTCCTTATCATCAGGCGGAGAGCAGTCAATTTGACGGACCATGCTACAAGAATTCGTTGAATTTCATTCAGCAAGGTGGAAGTTAGCAGGAATTGTGACAAGGCGAACTTACATTTGTTATATTTCGTAACTCTGGCAATTTCTTTTTAATGATGTAGTTTTCAGCTTCCAAGCGCACCAGATCAAAATTTCCAATCTCCATTTCAAGTTGAACTCTAATTGTAAGCTTTTTATTAGCTTCACCTGTATGTTTGTTTTTAACCGACTCCTTTGGGCGCGATTTTGACCCACTTTAAAGTTTAATTTTAGGATGGTTTTCCTTACGATGAAAAATCGAACATTGTTCTTTGTTACTGTTCTATTAGTGTACATAACTTACAGTTCACTTTAGAGTACAAAGGTCGGCGCTCTAACGTCAGGTATTTCATAGTAGGTATGTTGATGTTCTTTGTTATTCTGATAATATAAACGAACCGCGTTTACTATGAATCCACGTCGACAGAATCAAAGACACATCTATTCTACGAACTATTTCGGGTGATCACTAATATAATGTAGATAAAATATATAAATAGCATAATAATATTGATAGACTTTGTATTACAATGACTTTGATGGTTCGTTGCATGAACACGTGAATGAGAGCTCTGATGATGCCATCATTATCCGAACGCCAATGCCGGTTGCATCCAAAGCTTGTGCTTGTGGTCTCCATATTTGGTTAGCTTTTACTTGAGCGACTGCGGTCTGACCACCAAACCCTGAGAGGAAAGCCTACGCCAAAGCCTCATCCCTTAAACAGCAGGTGTACCAGCTTGTAGGTGAGGTTGGTTGCGGTTTTTTTTTTAACTTGTGGAAACCCCCTCGGGCTTCACCCCATCGGTGCCGACGATGGGGTGGGCGTGTCGGAATCGGACCGACTAAAACCACACGGTGTCCTCCCCAAGTATCCATTGCCGGGCATCCCGGGTAAGCCCTCGAAAGGATAACCCCTGGGTTACCGGCGGACTTTGGCCGCCACCGCGGCCTCGCCTGGTGGGGACGACACGCCTCCGCCACGGTCTGCTTCTGTAAGGACGGCGAGTCGGCCAACTGCCGTCCTCAGGCCAGGTTGGTTGCGGTTACGAAGATCTTAGTAGGGTCCCATACACACATTATATCGATAAGTTATCTGTTTGTAATTTATTTAAAATTTGCGGTATGTCAGTCTTTAGTCTATGCCGGAAACATAAAATTTGTCAATACAAGCACAAGGTTATTTTCGTAAAAAATATCATTTAACTTAGGCAAATTGAAGAGTTGGAAAAAAATAATTGATTCAGTTTGTCGGTCGTTACTCATGTGTGACTGATAAACATTCCCACACTAAATGCAAATAGAAAGAGAAAAGAGTAATTACTCTTAATAATTGGCGGTTATGCGTTAGTTGTATGGGGCTGGTGGGGACCTAGGGAAGTTCCGAACGTTCAAATCAAGTTCACTTGTTATCTGGATTTTGGCGCAGGCCTTCCTTTTGGGGTTGTAAGGTTTCATATTAATAGTAGCTATCTAGTTCAGTATTAAATACTACAAAAGGACAACATTCGAGGTTCATCTTATCTCAAGTTCATTTTGTTACAGGTACAGTCAACGACAAAAGTGGTTTAACAAATTCTAATTCATTAATCACTTTAGCGCCTAAACCTTTTATAAAATAATAAGCAAAACATGAAATATATTAACTTTGTCCTATGGAGATCATAAAACCTCGACATTAGAAAGTACAAATATAACTGAAATCAATAATTTTCCTTATAGATTGAATTTTGAACATAATTTTATTACGAGAATTGGCCCTCTGTCGTTTAATCAGTTACATTTACAGTTTACCATTTTTACACAGTTTCAGACGGGCTGTATCCTTGTTGGTGGTTGGCTACCTCAGTACAATAAAAAACTAGTAGTACAGAATAGTACGTAATCCTTATTAGACTGCGTTAGACTGCGAGATGGCTTTCTGACTTCGTGTACTATAGGAGATATTCAGAGATGAAAATCAACTATTCACTGGAAGGTCTACTGTGTTAGCTATGGTTAACCTCATGCTCGTTCCATCACATCAGCTTGAGATATTAATTGGCGCGCCTCGGCATGCCGCCTGGAAACAAATATTTACTGTGTCGAATGATGTCCATGTGCACAAGCAAGATGCAATGAGATAATATAGTTTACGTATAGGTAGCATAGGTCCACTACCATAACACGAGTAGTAGCCCGACATAACCACCCCCGCTGGCCGGTGGGGGGGGGGGGGGGGGGGGTTATCCGAAGGGATTTCCGCACGAAAAGAAATGGCTACTCTATAAAGTTACTATACCTATTATGCTATGTTAGTGCCATGAAAATAAATACATACTAGCTAATGCCCGCGGCTCCTCCCGCGCGGAGGTCGGTTATCATTTTTTGGTCAAATCTCCGGTTCTACTTAACTAATTCCAATCAAACATATGGCAGATTTCAAGTTTGACCAAGACTTAAAATCTGACTAATTATTACATCCATCGCGAACAAACAGACAAGAATTCCAAAAAGAAATATTTTTGTGTTCAGAATCATTCATTTACAATGTACACACACAACTATTTTACAATTGTATAATAGTATATATGCACAGGTAGACACAACATTGGTCTCACTGCAAGAGACACTGAACACAAGACGAAGTGGGGGAAAAAGCCGGAAAGGGCCTCGAAAGCCTCGAATGTAACCGAGAACAAATTTGAGATGATAATAGTGAGGTAGAGACGCGACATTTTCATTTGTGATCCTGACCACAGATCTTGTAATATAATATTGTTACGATTATGACACACCTTATAAGCTTCTTATACTGTTACTACACCTTTTGTACAAGCCCTCTGCTACCGGGTGTTTCTGACCTACCTTTTTGTATAGAAAGAAGAAAATGTGTAGATAATAAATATCTGTGCTATATACAAACACGAATTTAAGCAAAACCAAAACCCATTAATGTCATCATAATAATGAAGTTACTTGAATACCTAAATATAATTTATCATATTACGTTATCAATTTTTGTGCAAAATATAACGATACGTTCAAATCTTATCAACATATAAGACTTCCTGACAACCTAAATAGTGTAAACTAAACATTAGAGATACTTCCTTAATATATGGCATAACTGAATCTCCCGTATACGTAATCTGCCTAATTAGATACAGCACTTCCACTGAGTAGGCGTTAAGTCATAGTTTGGTATGCGATCTCATTGACGTGCGTTGAACCGGGAAGTGTCTGACACTCGCTTGTGCTATCACAATAGATATTCCAGGCTCTAACAGGACAAATGATGTCTATTGCATCATATATACAGATTTCACTTTATAAGTTTGGTTTTCGCTTTGTTTTAGAATTAAATAAATATTTAGATGTATATAAAAACGAGTTTAAACAGTGTTGATTTAATGAAGTTCTAGTAAAAAAGAGAAAAATATTGTAATGGTCAACATAACTATCAATAAACCCTTTGAAGTACTTACAGGCATTCGAATCGTTCACCACTTTCAGCACGCGCGAAAAAAACGTATGAAATAATTGCTAATTATGTTTTATGAATTAACGCCTATACCTTTTTTGCTGAAATCCCTATAACTAAACCTAGGTATATATCCCTGAACGAGTATATAGAGATGAAATGAAATTACTCGATCGTGTATTTCATTATGACTGATTTTACAAATTTATGATGAATTATGGATACCGTGTTTGTTCAAGGCTTCCTTTCGTTAAGTGTTGTTTAGAGTTGATTTTGCCTCATTTTCGCGATTCCGACTTCGGTGAGATGTTAAAGGCTTTTAGTAATAATATAATAGTAGTTAGATATAGACCTACCTATAGAAAGTTTTACTGTTGTAGATAACTACATAATGCATAATATTGAAATCAGTGAAGAGTCAGGTATAAATTTAACCATTCTTTTATAAGAAAAGAACTTATTCCGGCAAAATTTATCGATATTAAGTACATCTTGGCTAAAAGTTACACTTATTATTTAATATTTATACATCAGTTTTTAGTTTGTTCTATTGCAGGTATTGATTGAGTAATAGTGGTAATTGGTTCAACCCAGTCATAAGTACCTAACTCATGATAGTTTTCGTTGACTCTGGTACACAAATCATATTTTCGTGTAAATGTTTTAAAAATGGTCAAAACTAAATTTAATTCTTTTTTTTTTTTATACCAATAAGGTGGCAGACAAGCACACGGCCCACCTGATGGGAAGCGGTTACCGCGGCCTATGGACCGCGACCAGTGGCGTCACACTCGCGCTGGCGACCCTGTAAAGGAAAGGATGGGAAAGGAGTTTGGGAGGGGATGGGAAAGGAGTTTGGGCTCCGGCACTCTCACTCACCCAACGGAACGCAACATTTCAAATACTGTTACTTGGCGTCGATATTCTGTGAGAGGGTGGTGCTTCCCCGGTCGAGTCGGCCCATTCATGCAACGGCCAAAATGACTGTGGCTTGACTCTACCACTCTTGTTATTATAAATAGTTATGATTAATCATTTTTTATCACTGACTGCAAAATTAATTGTCAATGATGGTATTGTTCCGATAATCCGTCTCTCTTAAATACATGCGTTATATAATATGCGTATTGTAAAGTCTGAAATTACTTAATTACTCAGTTGGTCAGAGTATTCCTCCTGTAAGGGAGTGGTCGCGAGTTCAAGTCCCGTCCTAGATGTTCTCTTTTTCCGATACAAATCTATATTGGAATTACTTATTATATTAGGATAATAAGAGTTGCTAACAGAAGTTAGTCATGACAACCTTATTAGCATTTAGTAGGAAGTGAGTAAATAAAGCAGATTAGATTCTGACGTAAGCGGACGGTCGTCATGCAGCCATGGTCTGTAGCCACATTTTGTTTCCTCTGTCGTATGCCTCACACTCTCACCCTATTCGGTTATTAATTTATAATGTCCGAGTACTACATCATCTGATTCCATTGGCAAAGAATATAATTAACTATTCTTCCTATCATCATCATCATCATCATCATCATCAACCTATTCTAGTCCACTGCTGGACATAGGTCTCTGCGGCCAGATGCTGGATGCGGCAAGCTGAAGACAGGGCGCTATGGCGCTCATTAGGGGAGACCTATGTCCAGCAGTGGACTATAATAGGTTGATTCTTCCTATATTTTTCCTAAATTTCGATCTTCCATTTCTCCTATATATGGAATGTATTCGATACGATGTCATTAAAAACGAAACTGCAGGTAGGAGTATATGTTAATGAACTTTGATAAAAAAAGAAGTCATTTCCCCTTGATATCGCCTTTCTTTATTGTTATTGTCAAATTGTTAAAAGAAAACATTCCTTGAAGAGATTGTCTATTGGGTTCCAACTCATAACACTACACCTAAGTGATCCAGATTTTATCAACTGTAACGTTATTAAATATATGATTCACTCGCGTTATAGTTTCCAAGCATTTCTTACTCACTAGAGCCAAGCTTCCGGAAGTCTGTAAGACATTTGTAGGTATTTGACTCATACCAATGTCTGAACTTGTGCAAATCTGTTGGATATACAACACATATAGATACAACAGTTTATTAAACCTAATTACTCGTAAATATTTGATTTACTTAGGTTTTGAAACACAGAAATAATATGTACTTACATATTTACGTTGACGATCGTCGTTATAATTTCGTAGCTACACATTTAAATCTTAACACAATATGTGTACAGACATATTTGCTCGGCATGAAATAAATAATCGGGTGATAAAGTTGTAGGAACGGTGAATGTGGCCCTAGGTTTCGAGAACTTCTTATATATATATTATATATATATTATATGTGGTATAATACGGATATGGCTAAAACAGTTAACTTAAGGACTTTATGCTTAATTTATATTGGAGTCTGTGTGCCGCGTCCTAGCAATACGGATAAATATATGTGTACAGTAGATTATATTTATGTATTTATTAAGTTTGCTTGGATGTTGCCTCTAGCAAGCATTGACCAAAACCCAATGAAGCAACGCGTCACTGGGTGTGTTTACGCACCTTATTTGTTCAATGCAAGTTCAATCACAAAGCCTACATTATTACGCATTGATGAACAGAAAGCGCTCTATCTACAAGGAGACATAAAAAGTGCTGCATAATGCGAGCGCGAGCCGGACACCCACGACGCAAATTCGCCTCCATTATCGCTTATTCGCTTCAATCCCACGGGCTCATATGACGTACAGAAGCCAAAGTTGGGCGGTGCTGAGATTTACTTTTTGCCAACAAAGGCATTCTTCCCAGCAGATCGCGCGAAAAAGTATTCACAAGCAGACACGATTCCAAATATGTACCTTGCAGGCAGAAAGTGACAATACGGTAGTCCGCTACACACAAATAAACTGAATAGAGAGCCGCCTATGTTGCAACGGCGATTTAAAAATATAAGATGGTAAATTTATTAATAAGAGTTTCGACGAAACTGAGCATGTTTTAATCGGTTCTAATAAAGTCAACGCCGCAAAGCCGAGCCCTTATATTCAGAAAAGTGAGGATAGGGCTAATGTTGTTCTGTGGTAACGCGATTAACACCACGTGTAGGTGCACCGTTAGTAGATATCGTAAACTCGTCATAACTAAGATAAATAATGCTGTGTTATTGTTTACGGACCACCATGCAGGGTGGCTCATGTCTGAACTCAGTTAAGAAGATGTGTAACTCAGTATCTCCCCCGCGAAGTCGCCTCGTAATCTCCGTACCTTCGTCTGTATTTTGTTAAATATTATTTTTAAAGCATCCTAAACAGGAGTGCACCACATGTGCCACCTGACCTCACTGAGCTTTCCCACGCTGAGAAGCAACAAGTCCTTGAGACATAAACGCATCAGTTAACGTTAACGCTCGGATAGAATGTTGTGAATAAAGTAACTTTGAACTGCGCTTGTGTTTTCGTTAGCCTTAGAGACTAATAGATTTGTTTTCGGGAGCAAATGCCTCGGTCGCAGCGAGGCTTAAAGCTTTTTTCTGTTTACTCAAATGATCTGGTGATTGTTTTTTAATTTATTTTGTCGTTCGACGACGTCATGTGGTTCCAATCAAGGATCGTTCGGGGTTTTTTTGAAACCGATTATCGATGAGTTAGTGGATTTTAGTGGAGTAGATAATAATATTAATAGGTCAAAGTAAGATTTCGATAGGAGTATTCTATACATAAATATCTCATTGTACGGATAAATATTATAAATTCTATCATTATCATTTGTTTAATATACATAACATAATATAACTTCACGCCTGTATCCCCGAAGGGGTAGGCAGAGGTGTATTACACACCCACGATTCGCCAGTTATGTTGAGGTGCCAATGTAATTGGGGGCGAGCCTATTGCCCTCTACCGGGCACATTACTAAGCGAGCGATAATAAACATTTTAAATACACACATAACTACGAAAAGTCAGATGTGAGTGCCCGGGGCGACCTGGGATCGAACTCGAGACCTCGTCTCGGCAGTCCGTTACGTACACCACTGGGCTATCGCCGTTTTTTACTAATAATAACTATTTTAATATATACATAACATAACATAAACTCACGCCTATATCCCCGAAGGGGTAAGCAGAGGTGCTAGCACCCACGTTTCGCCAGTTTATTTTTAGGTCCCAATGTAATAGGTGGCGAGCCTATTGCCATTAACCGGGCACTTATAAACCTGCGATAAATACACACATAACTTCGAAAAGCATCGAAAAGTCATTGGTGTGTGCCATGGTAATACCTGGGATCGAACCCGAGACCTCGTCTCAGCAGTCCTTTACCCATACCACTAGGCTACCGCGGCTTTTAATTATTACCTAATAATAAGTCAATAAATAATAATCGATGTATTTAACACGTCTTACTAAAGTGAATTACACTACAACTATTGAGGCTTACTTAATAGACGTCATCATCATTCTAATAGCAATATTCCAGTTGCGTTGCGTGGTCCAAAGTTTGCACTTTTGAATTTGTAATGCGGGCATGGATTTATGTAGGTATCGTGAATCATTTCGGGGTGCGAGGGATTATGCTCTATGGGCAACCTTACACCCCGGCGCAAGTAGACCCGAGACGGCGTGCGGTTTTAGTCGGTTCAAGCCCGACATAACCGCCCCCGCTGGCACGCGGGGGGGTATCCGAAGGGATTTCCGCACGATAAAAAAAAAAAAAAAAAAAGGTATCGTGAATCATTGGCACTAGGTAAGTCGATGCATTGATGAGTTGTGCAAACAATTGTAAAAATAACCTATTAGGTATGTGCTGTATGCTTGCATGTTTCGTTGGTAACGTGTAACCAACTTGTAATATTACAGTTGGCCATTTCTACTTTAGGCAAATCCAAACAATATTTTGAAAAATAGGTTCTCATTGTTTTGTTAGCCAGCACACTGTAATATAGCTTTGAAAGCCTATGAAATACTACATAGTTTTGTAATGTGTATGTACCTACATCATTATAAAAATCTGGGTGACCAGTTTATTTTTCGATGTTTTCTAAAAATGAACCCTTGCTAGATCGATTTATCGCCCCCAAATCGCCCTGTACACTAAATTTCATCAAAAATTGTTTTAGCCTTTTCCGAGAATCAGATTTTATATATAGGTGTATATACAGAATACAAAAATTTCTCGTTTAAAGGTATTAGATTAAAACTAGTTGTGCCCCGCCACTTCGTCTGCGTAGAGTTAGATACCTAATTTAAATCAAAGTGGTTTTCCTTCTACAATTTCAACTCGTATTTTTGGTGATTTTCTACATACCTCTTCTATTATGAAGAGGAAAGCAGCTTTTTTTATAACCCGGGCAAGGATGTTAAGACATTCAAACTCATTAAAATCTTAAAAAAAAAAAATTAAACACGTGCATTAGTCAAAATTCATCAGAATGGGAGTTGATCAGAATCATCTGTGTAATCGCGGCAGGAATGAATATCTGGGTATAAAATAAGTAGGTAGGTGTATTATAAAGTATCTACGGGGATTATTAAGTTGAGTTGTAATAAACATCCCAGTTGGGAAATCTCTTGGGTAGTCCTCCGACGGCATTTTGGACAAAATACCTCCATGTCTTGTGCCAAGAGTGCCAACATAGTAACGAGTAACAACCCATAACTTGTTTCTTTATAACTACCTTACACAGGATGAAGTTACTGTTGCTAAGGTTGAACCTGTTGCTAAGGTGCATAAAATATTTAAAATTGTGTTGATTAAAATAACTATTCACAGCAATAATTAGGTACCCCTCCCCCAAACCGGGGCAAGACGGGGATACCGTGGTTCCCAAACCCGAGGGGGCCATCTCGAAACCGGAGATGGCCCAGGGTCAGTCGGGGTGCGAGGGATATGCTCTATGGGCAACCTTACACCCCGGCGTCTGTAGACACGAGACGGCGTGCGGTTTTAGTCGGTTCAAGCCCGACATAACCGCCCCTGCTGGCCGGCGGGGGTATCCGAAGGGATTTCAAACGAAAAAAAAAGGTACGTTAAATAAGCTAAGTGTTAATACATGCTTGCGGACAGTTCGGACAAATGTTTCAAAAAACTGTGTTTTATGGCCTATCCTAATCTTAAGGCAAAATACCTGTTATATTCACTCTTAAGGGTTTCTCGCAAACAAAAAACAGCAATGCAACAATAAATTTTATACAGATGTGGAACATTTCTAGTTTAGTTTCCTATGGCATTACATTAATACCTACCTACGTAATTAGGATTATGTTATGCCGCTGGATGCCGATACAACAGAACTTACATTTGCAGTAGTCTGGGTGTTTCTATGTATACCTACTATGTATATATTTAAAAAAGAAAATGTATCTAAGTATCTCGTGTATAGAATTTATAATCCAAAAAAAAAACAATTATTCACTTTCATAACGTCAACACAGTACGGTCTAAGTCAGGAACTACATAAATTTATCTATTAATTACCTACGAGTCGTTATTCGTCGGACAAGGAAACAGCGCGCGGGCACAGCAGTCGATGACGTCACACACCAAATTAACCCGATTCTGAGAACTGAACCGTTGCCGTTGTATGTCAGTGCACTTGTCTTGATCTCCAGCGCACGTGTGGACAATGTACATATATGAATTTATATGGATACGTGAAGGAACAAAACCATGGCATTCAATATTATGTAAATATTTAAGAAATGGGCATGATTTTTACTCATACAAAATTTAACATTATTCAAGTAGTTGGTAGTCGAACAAATCATTCGCTCTGCATTGGTGACACTTATCTTGTTCATCTGGAAAATCTGTAGGTACAAGGTCAAGAGATAGTGTATAATGCTGAAAATCATGTCTGCAATATAAGGTGTAGTAAAAGGTTGCTACAGAAAGAAGAAACGGTTCATAAGCTAGATATAATAAAATACATTACTGGTCATACTAAAGTTGAGTTATTTTTTTACCGACTTCAAAAGGAGGTTCACTGTTTGACCTGCATGTTTGTATGTATGTTTGTCCACGATAATCTCGCGTTTGGTTGAACCAATTTTGATGCAATTTAAAAAAAAAGTATTTGTTGTTGGAGAAGGTTGATTAAATTCGATAGTATTGCAATAATATTTACACTATTTACCTCATTTTAATATAAGATCATTGGGTATTTCCTTAAGAGGATCAATGTCCGTAAAGAAAGAAGAACAAGATATTAGTAAACATCAATAGACCAGCGTATTATTTCAGTAAGCATGTCCTTACTATTCGAACGAGCGATAAGTCCAGTCCCATAAATGCGAATAGATTACATCATATCTCTACTTCGCATCTTCTTCCTCAATTGAATATTGTACGTTATGACTTGAGATTGGAGTTTGAACACTCATTACGCAAATGGACGTGTATTGACTAAAGACTGCCTCCTTCGGAACTGAGGGCCAACCATGAAACGTAGATCTAAAGTTGCGGATCGAAATGCCGGGTTATTGGTACAATGAAAATCGTTCATCCCGCAATCCGAATACGCCACGTGACAACACGTTTGACCGAAACCCTACCGAAAGAAATTCGAAGATACTTTATGTTTATGTTATCTAAATGCTAACTACGTCTTTCGTATTCGTGCAGGCCTGAATGTTGGGTGTACGTTTCACAGTAACCGGCATGTAACCGATCACAGTGGTTGATACTGTCTGTCAGTTACTGACCTCTATCATCTATATATTTCGAATAGAGATATACGTATTTCAAAATCTTTGAATTATATTCGTATTTGATGTTATATCAAATACGAATATAATTCAAGATATAAATGCCGTTTATACAACGAAGAGGTTTATCCGACGGCCTCTGTGGCGTAGCGGTAGTGCATTCGATTGCTACGACAGGGGGCGCGGGTTCGATTCCCGCTCAGTGCAAATATTTGTATGCATGAATATGTCTATTTGCATTGGTGTTTATATGTATAATATTTATGTATTTACCAAAAAAAAAAGTATATAAGTATGTTTATCCGCATTCTGGAACCCATAACACAAGCTAGTTAAACTATGCTTACTTTGTGTCTAGATAGCGCTGTGTAGATAGATTGTCGTAGAATATTTATTTTTATTTATCCGCTCACCACAAACTAGATAACTAAATAATTAGCACACACAGTACTCTTCAACAGTTCAAGTCGCTCAGCAGTTCACAGTAGTCCACATTCGTTGCTTAGGTCGCAGGTATAAGCCTCTTGAATCGCTTCGGTAAGATGTGTTCGCTTTCGCTTCCGAAAATTAACTTACTTCGATTTCCGGGCACCTTTTATAGCTCTTAATTAGGAGGATGGAATGTTCCAGAATCATCTAGAGATAAGGCACGTTAGGTATCTCAGTAGAGCGTTCGAGAAAGGTACCTACAACAGTAGTAGGTACAGACGCGCTAACATTCAAGGTGAATATATTGTATTCAAGATTGTAGGTAAAGTAGGTATAGGTATTCGAGGTCAATGCGTCTTTGTGTTGGCAAGTCTAGATTTTTCTACACTAATCGGTAGAGTACTTCGACACTAGCAATGCGTTTTAATTTCCTTAAGATTCGATCAGTAGTTTTCGAGATATCCACGCTCATTGTAACAATATAATTATCACTGCGCAGAGTGCACGAGTAATTAATTTGAGGTAGGATAGATTATATTCCATCAAGATCATTACTGGCCGAAGTATGAAGGATAACCATTGTGAATTAGTTTCCCCTAGTTTCCCCATACACGAAAGAGCCTGGCTTCTTGTTTAAGCAGTATTTTTGTCTTGAGATCTTGATGAGACGTCGCAGTATCGTTACCGCTTCTACTAGAGAACGGCAGGACACCCTGCTTGCCACCATAAGAAATCGCCCGAAAATAATTAACTACTTTGACAATTTTTACAGCAGCATTTTTACATTTTGTAAGGGAATTGGGACGACAATTTTGTTTGAACCTAATGTAGGTTCTATTTTTATAGAAAGCTAGAAGTTGTGATTTGTTCAATTTCATTTAACGACCCATTGATCCTACATTTAACGTGCAACGCGTTTGTATTCATCATTGTAATCCAGTTTGAGTAGAACGTGAAAACTCAGTTTAGTTAAGCGGCTTTTCACTTGTTATACAGCCTTAGAGTACATTAAATTGTATAGAAAACTGATAACTAGGAATTCAATGCATGGTGCGACTGAAATAAATTGACCTGAGCGAGCAGGATTCTTACTTGAAAATAAGACATCTTACTACGGTGGCGCGCTTAGTTAAGGCCACGCGCTCGTGAAACAGTTTTCCGGTGATTATTCCTCAATTTTACATCGGACACGAATGATCTCGCTTTAAACACCCCTCAGTGTCCACACTATCACCGTGGTAAATTTGGTAAAGATCGCGCGAGTGGTTACGGAGGAGTTCAACCCACCAACAAACGGTTATGCCGCGTATAAGAGCTTCGCTCGCTCAGCTCTTAAAAAAAAAAGGATTATTCTATTCTAGGTCACATTTATTATCCATTCCTAAATTGTCGGGACGTAAGAACATGAGGCGCTAAAAATGAACAGGGTGGTTATTTATCAAGCTGCTCTCCCACTAAGTTCCTATAAAACCAGTAGGCATCGCCGGCCGCTCACGCGTTAAAGCTTTCAGAGAAATAACTCATTATGATTACTTTCTGGTTTACATTAGCTTGTCGTTAAATTTCAGTTTTATTAGTAAATCGGAGGAACTAGGTAAGTTATTAAATCTAAATGCAGTAAAGATTTTTTTTAAATGTTTATTTATAAGTTTTATTGAAGTTATTAATATAAGTGAAATGAGTAAATATTTAAGCACCTAACGAAAAGGTCTTAATAAAATTTTGAAGCAATTAGTATTCTAACTTTCCCTAAATATTTAAATCAGAAAAAGTGAACATCCAGGAAGGGGCTTCAACCCGCAACCAGTGTGTTACAGATGGTATACTCTGACCAACTGAGCACCCTTTTTTTTTTGTTTTTCGTGCGGAAATCCCTTCGGATACCCCGCCGGCCGAATCGAATTTCGCCGGCCAGCGGGGGCTGATATGTTGGGCTTGAATCGACTAAAACCGCACGCCGTCTCGGGTCTACAGACGCCGGGGTGTAAGGTTGCCCATAGAGCATATCCCTCGTACCCCGACTGACCCTGGGCCATCTCCGGTCCTCGTCCTCGCTCGCGTCGTAATGATGGCACTCAGACGTTGTCTCCTTAGATCCGATGATCTGATCCGATGCAGGTGGTCCCCGAAGCTCCCATTCCCGGAGATCACCTGCGTCAGTCGGTACGAGAGGCTTCCGTGTCGCCTCTCAAGCCAATCCTCCATGATGGGCCTTACCGACGCTATGCGGCGTGCCCTGACCAACTGAGCTACCTCGACACGTCCTAGTTATTCGAAATTCCCCAATACATTGCTTCTTGGGGCGATGCTGGAACCATCTACTGTAATTCTTACGATCTATACATCAAGATCGAGATCTATAAAATTATAGTTATTTATGCAACTGTGGCATAATGAGGGGTATTAAAACATGAATGTGGGTTTATCACACGAAGCGAAGCTGAGTGTGATAATAGTATCACATGAGTGTTTTAATACCTAATTATACAGTTGCATACAAGACTTTATCTACACCCATGATAAACTAATAATACATCTTCAGAGAATGATGTACTGCCCTTTGATATTTTCCAATTCATGAAATCTTGGTACGCCTTTTCATACTGTTTTCTAGATTTTTCCGGTAGTAATTTGTTACAAATGTCCTTTGCTGCATTCGAAATGTCTGGAGGTGTGTTATCAAAACTTGAATCACTCATTTTCGTAAGTAAACAAAACAATTTGCAAAAATAATAGCGAAGAAAAATAGCGGGAATTCGAATTCGAACGAATAAGCTTTAATTTTTTTTTTACGGCGCGCCGCCGCTGTGGTAGTGCAACGCAACGCGCGTGAATGACAGTTCTTTTTTTGAAACTCATACAGATTCCACGCATCGAGCGGTAAGAATTTGGCTGTCTGATGAGTACCTAACCCTTTGCGCGGAAGAGATTGAAAAGCGAAAGGAGTGTTATTATTAAATTTCATACAACATTATAACACCCGTTCGGATGATATTATGGTTATTAGGACATTGGATGTATTAATGTTGGCAATAAGCTAACTTTTTCAGAATCTTTTATAGAGGATTTAAAGCATGGGTGTAGATAAAATAAATTTATGTAGTTAGGTATAAATAAATAATTTAGGACATTCTTACATACGTAGGTATCTACATATTATACACATAGAAACATCTAGACCACTGCAAGTATACATATTCATACATACAAATATTTGCACTTAGCAGGAATCGAACCCGCGACCTCTAACTTCACAGTCGAATGCTCTATCGCTAAGTCCCAGAGGTCGCCGCATTGAGCATATCGCATATCCTACTATCTTAATATAATAAATCTAAAAGTTTGTGAAGATGTTTGTAAGTGGATGTTTAGATGTTTGTTACTCAATGAGACTCTAACGGCTGGACGGATCTGGCTGGAATTTTGTACAGGAATAGATTATAGTCTGGAATAATGCATAGGCTACTTCACATTGATGAAATAGGTTACCTAGGAAGCGGAAACGGGATCAGAATTTCACACGGGCGCAGCCGCTGGCAACAGCTAGTAGAACATAAAAACTTATTGCACATTTAGTAATTGCATGTGCACATTACACACCATTTTTCAATACAGTGATGTACTATTTATTATACGATTCCACCATCTGACCAATATCTACGGGATGCAGGCTCTGTTATCCGATTAGGTTATCAATGATAATGTCCTAGATATTAGGAATTCTCCGATATATTATGCGTTTCGGAGCGACGTTGGAACCATCTACAATGAGATCCGATTCTCAGCACTCCATGGATTCACCGTGCGGTCGCCGGGTCCATAGCGTGGTACAGAGAGGAACACCATGACGGCGACTGGGACTTGCGACCCAGATGTAGGTTTAGGGTGGCCACCTTGTGATGCATCAGCGCTCACCTCCACCGTCAGTAGTGTTCCCCCCCCTACCTATCCAAATTTGGTAAGATCCTAACAATGCCGCTTTTGATATACGTTTTAATAAAGAGCTTACTGAAGCTCTTGGCAATCCGAGGTCTTTAAGTAAGTTGTACAGGGATTTAGCTGGAATTCCCCTTGCTCCTACTTCTACGGCATAGAGTTTAACCACGTAGCCGTTTTTGGTTAACTCGTTAGTCAAATCAAAGTATTTGTTTGTCTTTATAGCGTGGTCTTTAGGTATATTAGTTTCCCACGGTACTGTGAGTTCTACAAGCACTGCACGCTTATGCGATCGTGAAAAAAGGAATATGTCGGGTCTGGATGATGAGGCACAGACATCCTCCGGTATCCTATAGTGCTTCTCATACGTGTCTACGAGTATTGTCCAGTCAACGGCAGCTATCAAAATTGAATAAGGCTTTTGAAGTGATTTCTTTGAGCAGCCTTCCTTTACAAACGCAATGTCATTTCTTTGGTTTGTGGTTAATCCTTTTTTCGCTCTAGCTACCGCCAAACTTACAGCCTCACGTATGATTTCTAATACCTTATCATGACGGCGCGAGTAATGACCCCGGTCTAATAGCGTTTTACAACCCACTAGTAGGTGCCTAGCCGTACCAGTTGCTTCACCACATGAGTTACATGTTTTATCTGTGGCTTTTCCCCATCTGACCAGATTGCTTTGGTCGGGGAGGGTCAACTGGAATGCATTCAGGTAAAATTTAAGTAAGGCCGGTGACCAGTCGTATATTATGGTACGCCATTTTAAGGCTATGGGAATACAAAATTCACCTAGAGTCAACCATTCGTTTTGCATTTCTAGGTTCATTGCGTGCACCTTATAGGTGTTGTTTTCGTCTGCTTGAAGAAAAGATTTTGTTATTTCTTTATCTGTTTGTCTCTGAATATTACCTAGACCTACTCTACCAGTCTGCGAGCCTATCATGAATCTTTTATGGAACTGGAGGCGTGATTCGAGCTCCGATGCATTTTTATCTTTTGGAAGGACTTTTACTATTTCGTCTTTAGATTCCGATAAGACGTGCATTTTAGTTACTCTTAGGTGTTTATAGAGTTCTGATGGCTTCTTAAGCGTCATTCCAAAATTATTCGCGGATCTATATAGTGCCGACGGGTCGGCCGACTGAGCTAGCCCTAGCCACGACTTCAGTGTCTTCGTGACACTCGCATCTAGTTTTTTGAGGAGGCTCTGGTTTATATCATATATAAGAAACGGCCAGTTAAGACGCGAGGTTAAATAATTGTCATAGATCCAAGCTTTTTTAACATTACTTATTGGTTGTTGGTCTACCTTTTTTAAATCGATAATGAAACTATCAATTAATTCGTCCAAAGCTGGAGTGCAACCTCTGTTGTCAATCTTTCTTCCGAGGAATTTAAAAGGCACGGTTTCAGATATAGTTGAAACGTTTTCCCCGCCTATACTAAGCCCTGGGTCATATGAAGTATACCTGGTACCCCGCCTACCCAGACATAGACAGTAGCATTTGCTAGGTTTTGCTCTCATTCCATCTGTCCATGTACAGAAATCGTCTACTCTACGCAGTAGGTCCTGGCACTGCTTTGGGTTACGAGTCAGTATTGCCAAATCGTCCGCGAATGCGAGGATAGACTCCGTATATTTACCGTTTAGCTTAAACCGATAGCCCCACTTCTTGTCGTGTGTGGAAATGTTGTCTATTAAAATATTTATTACTATATTGAAAACTATAGGTGATAAACAGCAACCTTGGAACAAACCCACATTATAATTTAAAGGTTGCGTGTATCCATCTTTGGTATTGATCACAAACTTTAATTTACCATAATAAGAGGATATTATTTCCCAAATGATGGACGGAAAGTGATACCATTTTAATGCAAACAACATAAGCTCGTGTTGTACTGAGCCAAAAGCGTTTTCTAGGTCTATCCAACAAACTGTTATTTGCTTTTCATTTGATCTGGCATCTTTTAAACTTTCCGCCAGTAAAGAATTGTGTTCCAGACATCCTGAAATTCCGGGTAGGAACCCTTTTTGGTGGTTTGGTCTGAAATAGTTATTATTGATCATGAAATTTGTCATTTTAAATTGAAGCCATGAGAAGAAAATTTTAGAAATTGTATTGGTTAATGCTATTGGTCTAGCGTCTTTTGGACTAGTTACTATTTCTTTCTTTGGAATGAGCACAAAATTAGCCTTGCCGAAGGCCACTGGGACTTCTTTACTCGAAGTCCCAGTGGCCTTCGGCAAGGCTTACTTACATACGTACTTACGGAAACAATGAATGATGTTACAATCATTTTAAAACATTGTTTTTTAGATTACTCCGCCACACTAATTCAATGAAATTTTGAAGCAATTAGTATGCAAAATTTTTCAATAAATTTAATTCGGAAAAAGTGAACATCCAGGAATCAGTTGGTCAGAGTATTCCCACTGTAAGGAATTGGTCGCGGGTTCAAGTCCCATCCTAGATGTTCACTTTTTCCGAACGAAATCTATTGAAAAAGTTAGCATACTAATTACTTCAAAATTTCATTGTATCAATGGTAAATTCAAAATTTCAGAGATAGATTACCAATTACCCACCTATTAATACCTAAAGTAAATACATATTGCTTCAGAACGCCTTTCTATAAGTTCCTATAGGTATCTACATACCTTTTGACGTCATGATAAAGATTTCCTACCATAAATACTGTATTTGGCGAATGAAAAGTGTGTGTGTACTTTTATGAAATTTGGGATTAAATATATGACATTATATACTCCTAGTCAGTTTCTGTTGTTCGTATATTTTTAATGAATGATTGGTAACTAGTTACCAATAATTTTCAATTTTCAGATTTTTTCCTTTATATGTAGCTCATAGTTTAACTTGATGCCAAATATCAAGTTTGTATGTCATCTGGAAGTGGGTTAGGTTTAAGGGTATTGGTTTTTCTACGTGACAGTATACGCGCGCATCGTAAAAATTTACTCACATCGTTTTTCCCTAACGCGCCAAAAGAAGTATAACTTCAAAAATAAAATAAACAAAAACCAGACAGATCTAATAATCTACTTACTTTTAAAAAAACATGTAAATACCTAGTTTAAAAGAATATTTTAACTATTTAACAAAAAAATAAAGCTTATAAATCATCGAAGAAGTATAACTTCAAAAATAAAATAAACAAAAACCAGACAGATCTAATTATCAACTTACTTTAATAAAAAAACCTGTAAATAGTTTAAAAGAATATTTTAACTATTTAACAAAAATAAAGCTTATAAATCATCCTATAATATTCACTATTACTTCAACATTCACTTAATCCATTTCGTTACTTGTAAAAGTAATAAACTATCATATTCGAAGTTCCTCAACGGAAGGCCTCACGCAGCGCACCCCTCCTCCGGACTCTCCGGGAGTCTCGTCACTCATCTCGTGAACTGTCGCGCTTACGTAGTACATCCAGCGTTCAATCAAACCCACACGTGCAACACCTCGTTTAAAATAAGAACAAAAATAAAGAATACGTATCTCAATGACACGCAACAGTTAGGCCAGATTGTAAGAAGCCCCAATTAAATTCCAGATGATCAAAGGTTGAAAAGGTGGGTTAAAACCCATATTTTTATTATTATTGTAAGATGGTTTACTTAGAGTTACTGAACAGTAAATCCGGACATATTGTTTGAACTAAAGAGTTAAACAGTTTTGAATATAAAGGTCGTGCACACTATTAAATTATCGCCCCTCTTACATTTATTACTATGCATATATTATTGTTTGTTAATTGTTGTGCCATTTATTGTTTAAATGAATGATTTATTACACTGAAAATATTTAGAGAATGATTTTTAATGTTTCTCTTTTTTGATAATATTTTTAAACTTTATTTTATATCTACTGAATTTTAGAATTATATCTTTTACGTTTGCAGCCGATTTATCGAAATTTTTATAACATTCCTCCGGTTTTAGGTATTTATATTTTGCTTCTCTTTTACAAAACATTTCTAAATTCCTTCCCTACCTTTTCCATTCCGCCACCGAACAGCAACATCAACGGTGAATAAACTATTTAGAAGATGGTCGACTCGTAAGTTCCATATCACCGAACACGACTGATATGTTGTAACATTTTAATTGATTTTTACTGTCGAAATAGTAGAATATCATAGCGATAGCGAAACGGAAGTAAAAGTTCGGATAGGCAAGGACGTCAACGGATGTTCCCCATTCACCTCCCCGCCAACCGGTATCCGGTCCCAGGACGTCCGCACCCAACTTTTCAGACCAAATTACACTAAAAATAGAATTGTGGTAAATATATTGCGTAGGTATCAAATTTTACTAATGAAGGTTATATCTCTTATGTAATATTGTGGACGTTTCTTGTTTAGTGTAGTTGTGTACATTTACCATGAGGACTACCCTATTTATTGTGATTGCTGTAAAGGTATACTATTTTGCCTATGATACTGCTCCAACCGCATATTACAAGCTATGCTTAATTTGTGCTGTGTTATAAATACATCCTACAATATTAATTAGTTATTAATTTGATAACAAGTTTGGAGCTACGTGACAATAAAAGTCTATGGGACCCATCAAGATCTTCGGAACTGTAACCAGTATCACCTGCAAGCTGGTACATCTACTGATTGATAGACGTGGCTCTGGTGCAGGTTTTACTCTCCGGCTAGGGGGGGTTGTTTTTTTTTTGCGTGCATCTTATTTTTATATTTGCATGCGTATGTCAAAAAGTTATTAAATAGGGGCATGTACTTACGCTAGGAAAACATTTTGTCTCCTATAAACACCGATATGTGAGACGTCTATAACACTTGTACTTTGTGTATAAATGTGACGTTAATTTGGTGCAATTATATAGCATGCGCCTAGTTAACGATACTTAGTCATGATATTCGATTCCAATTAAAATAAAGTACGAAGCGAAGCGCTATCAGTAATGTACAAAAAGAGAACTAAAGAAATTTTCAAAGCGATCATTCAAAACATAGTCGGTGTAGATTACAAGACTTGTACTGTCTCGGTTAAATTTAGCGCAAAAACATTCCGAAGATGCTCGTCGTCAGTTCACGTTACATTTTTCATATTAAGGAAGGCTCTATCGCTGCGGTATTTGATACCCTGCAGGCAGCTGGCGCCTATCGCTTCCGTAAAATGGGTAAGTACATTCGACGCCAATCACGGAATTCGATCTTTTGTTGATGGAGGCGAGATTTGAGTAAGTATCTGACTGAACAATCTGCGTTGTCTCGTGCGCATGTCATCTTCATTTGTAACCTTACACGCCGCTTTTGTGGTAGCTTTACAAAAGGCAGATGAGTGCAAACGGTGGGTCGAAATGAGATTTAGATTGTCATCCTCATCAGAAATTGACTACCTGGAAGCAATATCTGCTAAACGAAACCCGAAACTCGAAACACGAGGCAGCTCTGTTAAAATAATTCTAATTAGTAAAGGACATGGGTATAATGTGCCTGGATCTTCTGATTATTATACATCTGTGTATATTCAAACTACGAACCTCCCACTTAAATCCTCTTTAAGTAACAGTATGCTTCATTTGCAAGCTAAATTCCCTGTCTTTCCTTTTTCACATTTTCCTTTTTTCTTCCCTTTTTCCGTTGCAGATATAACAAACACATGGATATCATTCAATAAAACTTAAGTATAGTTAGATACAAGCAGCACGCGTGGTGTCGTCGCAACCATGCGCCCTACATGCATAATGTGCGGTGTTACAGCGCGTTACGTGCACCGGCGTTGCGCCGGCGCAAGCCGTTATGCAAGCCGCGCGGAACCGGCCGTGAGAAACGGCGCAACACCTGTAATACACCACCGCTAAGCATGAGCATGCTTTTGAAGTCGTCTAACGGCAGCACCCATGCAACAAGCACTGATCAACCATTGTGAAATCACATCATTGAATCCATTACCGGCATGTTACTTACACATTTTATTGAACATTAAAAGGATGACCTTATTGGTAAACATCTTAAATCGTAAAAATCTTTAATAAACGCATACTTTTTTATAAAAGCAAGTGCTAATTTCATTGGTCAAGGGTTAATATTTCAGGTCGGGTTAGACTATAATGAAACTATTCTCTTTCAAATTAATAACCTACCTTTGAATATATTAGCTTTAACTTTGGATATGGGCTTTTGGATTTGGTGTACCTTTTTTCTTTTTTTTTTTCTTGCGGAAATCCTTTCGGATACCCCCCCGCGTGCCAGCGGGGGCGGTTATGTCGGGCTTGAACCGACTAAAACCGCACGCCGTCTCGGGTCTACAGACGCCGGGGTGTAAGGTTGCCCGTAGAGCATATCCCTCGCACCCTAAGTGTTTTCATAATACACCGATTATGCTCTGTATAGTTCTGCAATAACTGTTAAAATATTAGAGACTTGACTAAAATTTCTGCATAATTCTGTAAAGAGTCGTGATGATATTATGACAAGGTATTGGGATGTTTGTGATGTTTAGTTGTATTAATATATTAATATATATGTATATATATATATATAACCTACAGTTCCGCACATACAAAACATATATTTTACGTGAAAGTAGGTACCTAACGCTTCGAGGGCGTAGTGAAATGGCTACGTTGGAATCAAACCGACTATTACTACACAGTTTTCCGTTTTGGGAACCTAAGTCGGAGTTTCATAAAAGAACTAAGAAAGTAGATCCCTGTTATTCTTCTGTTATCCGGCAGAAAATGAAAAATGTACTGAATATCAGTCAGTTATGTTACTAAATATAGGGTACCTACCTTAAAACTTCCTCTCCGCACATTCTTTATGGTATCTAGCAATTGTGTGATGTTAATTGATGCTATTTTCTCTATTTTACCACGAACAGCCTGGTAGACCAAACAACTAGGCATCTGAAGCTTCTGTTACAAAAAAAAATGAAGGTAGGGCTGTGATTTCTTGATTACTCAACACAAATATGTTTTAAACGCAAAGACACGTATGGTTAAATAGCTAAAAAAACTAAATATTTTAATGTAAAAATATATATATTTAGATAATTTATAAACACCTGTGCACGACACAAATAGACTATAGACACATGTGCCAGTGACACGTAGATTAGTAAGCGTGAATATAACGAATAAATTATAAAAATGTTAGATTTACGTAAATTAAAACGTAATTATGTAATTACTTTGATATTAAGCTAAGATAAATAGCTTACTACTGTTAGGAGTTAGTTTTCTGAGTAATTAAGTATGTTAGAGCCAAATTTAATAAAGAAAGTACATTCCCCGAAAAGCATAATTACAAATATAATTACGTAAATGCATTACTCAGAATCGAACATAACTTCGTATAAATAGGAAATACGACTTTGTATGCTAGTATGTAAGTTTAATTACACCCCGCGACTGCCTCCCACGCCGTAAGAAGCGAATATGCGCTCCCCCGGCTGGTGCCATTTTATTATATAGTAGCTCGCGGGAGGCAGGGCCCATATATAAGTCTGAGGGGTCAATCCGCCCGTCATTCAGTAGCCCGACGTCGCACGGTACAGATGTAAGTACCTATCGTCGTGCAACTCTTATTGCTACCAATGTACATATATGCTATGTGATTAATATGTATAACATGAGTTCTGTAAATAAATGGAAATGCGGAGGTGAGGTAATTTGGATCGCGGGCCAGCACTACAAAAGACTATAAAAGCAGGGACCATTTGTTAGGAAAATATTGGGCAATTGGGCAATGGACAGTAGACATTGGGCAACAAGTAGACAACAAGAGTCTCTCAAGGAACAAGGAAGCTCAACAGGAAGTAGTAGATCAAGAGTAGTGCTGGGCCAAGTACATCCAATGCCTCACTGACGTCAATCAAGTCCACCCATCCAAGTGTTTCATTCTTCGACTCAACATCCGTCAAATACAGTCCACTGAAGGCGACCGCGAAGTAGTGGCAGTCTATTTGGAACCTTTTCAGGTCATAGTCTGTCATGAACCACGGTCCTTAACAACACCTATATACATATATACCTAATAGCCTAGTGGTATGGGTAATGGAATGCTGAGACGAGGTCTCGGGTTCGATCCCAGGTTTTACCATGGCACACACCAATGACTTTTCGATGCTTTTCGAAGTTATGTGTCTATTTATCGCAGGTTTATAAGTGCCCGGTTAATGGCAATAGGCTCGCCACCTATTACATTGGGACCTAAACATAAACTGGCGAAATGTGAGTGCTAGCACCTCTGCCTACCCCTTCGGGGATATAGGCGTGAGTTTATGTTATGTTATATATGTTATGTTATAAACACAAAGATATTCTTTATAATGCAATTATTAAATTTCATGCCTTAATTATGATTTTTAATTTCCATCTTATTTTATGACATTCAAGATAATATCAATGAGTTTATGATTCTACTAGTATTCACCGAAGCAAAAACCTGATTGTACTCATTTATATTATAAGAAATAAGAGTAAGTATAGTATCGTTGATACACCAAAAACTTGTAAGCAGACGAGTATGTTGAACCAACATGTGTGCTGCAGTTCTTTAAAAAACTTTGTGGCCTGAAAAAATAGGGAAAAAAAGTCACTCGAATACTGAAGCTTGCGCGTCTGACAGGAAATATGATATTTTATTTTGGGCGTGGGATCAAACCGAGTCGATAATTTGTGTTCCGAATAGAACATCAGATGCAACGGTGAAATTAAATTGTTGAAAACGTTTTATGTTCAGCATTAATAAAGAACAAGCGACTCTCTAGCAATAATAAAATCGCTTTGAACATAACTGAATAGGTACGACGGCGGTATTTCAAAGGTGTCACAATATAATATTGTCTTTTATATTTTGATAGAATGGCAGCATCACAGTATTAAAACCTTTTTTATTTCTTTTTTATATACAGATCTTTGAGACTTTGCTGCTCAGGACTGACTATCAATCGGAGTGGGAGTCCTCTCGCTCTGCATCCTGCTCACGGTTATGGTGTGGAGCGCGAGCGCGTGGGCTGCCGCTGCCTCCTGCGAGCAAGTAATGCTGCGGTAGAGACTCAGGTCTCTCCCGATCTGCAGAGCCCGCGAGGCGCGGAGGCGACTCAGACGTCGGAGGTCGCTCAACGACCTCCGTCCTCCATGAGTGCAGGCCTGGGGGCGACAGGAGCGGCGGTGCTTCGCACCCAGAGGGGGCCATCTCGAAGTCGGAGATGGCCTGGGTCAGACGGGGTCCGAGGGTAATGCCTTTTGGGCCACCTTACACCCTTTAGTCGGTTCGAACCCGACATAACCTCCCGCGCTGGCCGGCGGAGGATATCCGAGGGGACATCATTAAAAAAGAAAGGTCGAAGAATTGACGATCAAGACAGATGGTGCAGAATAGAAATAAAATGGAACGGGGATAAAATTAACAACTTTTAATATGAAAATGTAAACACCCAAGATGGGATTGATCCCATGGTAGTCGTACTAAGGAAGGTAAACTTTAAGTATTTTGGGGCTATTATTGTTACCGCCATTGAGATATAGTAATATAAACATCAATGGTTACAGCTAATAAATGTACTTATTCGTTCAAATCTATCAGCGTGTAACGGTACCATACAAGTGAGGAGTGCCGAGATACAGGACAACGGCAATAAGTGTACGAATCAATATCAATCAACTTCAATCAGCACCCGGAAGCCTTGTAGCTGGACCAACTGATTATTTGCCGGCGACGACGGAGCGTGCGTGTCCCAAACGCATACACATGTCTATATTTTTATTGTTTCTACTGCAGATCAGTTTTTTCTAGATGTTCTAACTAGGCCTTTTGAAAAGGGTTATTTGTTTGTCTTATTATTAGGTCAGTATTTGAGAGAGTTTTGTGTGTGTAAGAAGATCAAATTTTGATTTACAATATTTGATCTACTAACACATACAAAACTCTTTCAAATACTGATCTGTTTCCGCAACCGATAGGAACCTCCTGGGATAAAAAGGAGCCATGTAATATTCCAGACTTTGTCTATCTCAGTATCATAGCTCAGTATCAAATTCAATCCAGATCCGTACAGTCTTTGCGTGAAAGATTTAGAAACATCCAATTCAAGTTCTTCACTGTCTTTGGGTTTTGATCTTTTACGTCATAAACGTGTATGGTACCTTTTTTTTTTATCGTGCGGAAATCCCTTCGGATACCCCCCCGCCAGCCAGCGGGGGCGGTTATGTCGGGCTTGAACCGACTAAAACCGCACGCCGTCTCGGGTCTACTGACGCCGGGGTGTAAGGTTGCCCATAGAGCATATCCCTCGCACCCCGACTGACCCTGGGCCATCTCCGGTTTCGAGATGGCCCCCTCGGGTTTGGGAACCACGGTGTCCCCGTCTTGCCCCGGTTTGGGGGAGGGGCGCTAGTCGCCCCACCGTCCCGGCCTGCTTCTGCTGGGGTGACAGGCGCCCTCACCTGCCACCCCTAGGCCTGCGCTCATGGAGGACGGAGGTCGTTAAGCGACCTCCGGCGCCTGAGTCGCCGTCGCCTGCGACGCGCGGCGAGCATGTTGCGGGCTCGGCGGGCCGGGAGAGTTCTGAACCTCTCCCGGGCGCGCTCCGCCATCTCCTTCGCGAGCATCACATGAAGGAGGTGGTGGCGGCCCACGCGCTCGCGCTCCGCACCATTGCCGCAATCATGCTGCCGAGCGAGAGGACTCCCACCCCGATGGCTGCCACGAGGTCACGCCTCGGCACCTCCCACGCCGGGCAGTCCGCCAGCGTGTGCAGCCTTGAGTCCTCGCTCGCGTCACAGTGCTGACACTCACGCGTTGGCTCCTTCCTGATCCGATGCAGGTGGTCCCCGAAGCACCCCTTCCCGGAGATCACCTGCGTCAGTCGGTACGAGAGGCTTCCGTGTCGCCTCTCTAGCCAATCCTCCATGATCGGCCTTACCGCCGCTATTGCGGCGTGCCCTGCGCTTGGTCGCCCAAGTCGTTCTTTCCACTCCACCACGATGGCCTGGCGGAACCTGTATGGTACCTATAATGTGACTGAGCATACTGTCTCCAACAGAGTATTTCCTTAGCTTTAAATCTGTAAATAGAATGTACTTAATAACGACGTATCATCGTAACACTCACTGATCGACTTCCTAGATTTAAAACTGATATTGTCAATTTGTTGGTTTGTTCAAGCGTCATAATTAATCATAAGAGAAGCGGTTACAGAGGATGTTCCAATTGTAAGATAATATTAATGTAAATCTTGGTTTCAGAGGTATACGGATCTTTTACTCTCTTTCTTTCTTTCTCTTTAACTCTTCCCGTTGTAGCACTATGGGGGAAATAGTTTTTTTTTAATATAGTTGCTTCAAACAATACGACCTAAATTTAAATATAAGAATAATTTATGCTTTCTTTGCAATACGATAAATAAAATTTGTAATTTTCTTTTTCAATCCACAAACCTTTGTTTAAAAAGGTATAGTCAACGACAAAAGTAGTTTAAAAAAATGTAATTTATTAAATCCCTATAGCTCTTAAACCTTTCATAAAAAATAAACAAAACATTAATTATGTTAACTTTGTCTGCTGGGGAATATAAAACTAACTATACGTCAGTTGTTAGTACATGTTTTCCAATGGAAAAAAGGTTTGTAAATATTTTAGTGTATATCAACTTTTGTCGTTGACTGTACCTTGATGCATATTCAAAAAAAGCACACTACCTATCTTGATGCATATTGCAAATGGACTTTGTATTTCTAAGGGGTTTCGCGAAGAAACGCAGTATTTTGAACCACCACACGAGCGCAAGAAAAGTTAATAACTTGACTTATATCAACGGTTATTTTACTGCCTACATGTTTTTATCCATCACTGGTAACGGACTTTTCCGACACGGCGCTCTTGGAGGACAGAGGTCGTTAAGCGACCTCCGGCGTCTGAGCCACCTGCGACGCGCGGCGAGCATGTTGCGGGCTCGGCGGGCCGGGAGAGTTCTAAATCTTTCTCGGCGCGCATTGCCGCACCATTGCCGCGATCATGATGCCGAACGAGAGGACTCCCACCCCGATGTGTGTTTGATACCTCCTAGTGAAATTTTTTGAAGCTACAATCAGTAAATATTAATGTTGTAACTTTCTACTATCAGGTTCATCATATTGTATTGTAAAATTCTGTTTGATATTCTATCTGTACATACATATTACATCAACTGTAGTTTTTCTAGATCAGAACTAAGTAACTACTATGTAGTGTGGGAGGACACACGTAACACACTAACATAGTTGTGTTCGGTTGAATAAATAGGAAGGTTCAGCTGGGGCAATATCTACTATCACAGATTACCTAAAAGTTAGTAGGTAGGTACTACTATTTATTTTGAAAACTGAAATGAAAATAGACTAAAACCGCACGCCGTCTCGGGTCTTAAAGTCTTGAGAAATTATATGTCGATACTACACCGACTTTTTTGATTGAAACTACGTAGGTACTAGTATTACTAGATGCATAATGGGCTTAAAGCCGTAAATTCGAAATAATACTTGGACTGCAAGTTAGTTTGTTCGTGTATGGTATGTGTATGGCAGTTAAACGAAGCTGTTACGTAATAACGCAATGGTGCTAAAGTGCTCCTTATTTGTTAATATGGCACATGACGGTGTCGTTGCGCCTATAAAATCGTCTGAAGTGTAAACACACGTAAATATCGCGCCACACGCACTCGTAAAATCTATTTCTCGCGCTACTGCGGCTCGTAGGCACTATACAAATAATTTTATTCAAACGACAATCAACATAAAAGCCAAAATAACTTAAGATCACATAAATAAACAACTCTTGTCTATCTTTATATCATTAAAAAAAACTTGTCCTTGTTCAATGATTTATTGACTGCTGAATCAACGTACATATGAAAACGCTTGTGCTTGTGATTTGAAGAGTAAGTCCCTTAATTTGTCCACACCAGCTTTATTTATAACATTTCTTGACTTCAACCTATTTTGCCACATGCCGAAAGAGTCCAGAGACGTTGAACCAAGTGGCCTTAAATATGGGCCACTCCCGACTCGGTAGAACATTTTCGTTACCCTCGGTGCACTATGAGATTTTGGAGCCCCTCATCGTCATCGTAATTATATTCTGTACACTATTCAGTATCAACTTATCTCTGTTATTATGTATATTCCCTATTCCATACAACACAAAAGAGCATTTCTTAATAATTAGACTAGCTGTTGCCCGCGGCTCCGCCCGCGTGGATATTGCTTATCGCGCGTGGACGTCAATACAAATACCTCACACAGGTCAAAATGTAAAGAACGCTCTAGAGCATATTTATTTATTATCAAGTGCCTATAATATTACAGGGTGTCATGGCGATATCTTCAAAAATAACGAAATTTCACACAAACTTTCATCCCCTATTTGAACCCCTTCAAGCCTTTCTTTCGCTATAAAAGATAGCGTATGTCCTCTCCCAAGCTTTAGTCTAGTGGTTTAGGCGTGAAAGCGTAACAGACAAACAGACCGAGTTAGTTTCGCATTTTTATAATATTAGTACGGATTACTGTATTTTCATAGCTAAAAATAGTGTTGCTGAAACACCCACGCTTTCTAAGCAAATGGATCCTTACAAAAGATGTTTCTTCAATACAAAATCTGACACGAACGACTGAAAATATACCAGTGATTTTTAATCAATGTTTCTAGTATAATAGTGATGTTTGAGACAAAGGAATTGAGTCACCGACGAGATTATTAGGCCTAATATATTGTATGATGATGTAACGGGCGGCACCCGGGAAGTACCACGTTGTGGCTGTGCACGCGATGGCGCGTCACTATTCCTCGCCTCTTGATGAACTTCAATTGACGTCTGAAATCATGGTAATAATCTTAGGAAATACAACTTAATGGATTTAGGTACGTCTCGTAGAATTATTAACAGTATTATCACAGTGGAATTATAATGATTGAACAAGGCATTGAACTGGAAATAAATAATTTTTCTAGGACATTCTAAACAGCGCTATCTAGACCCAAGGTAAGCATAGCTAAACTAACTTGTGTACAGGTTTTAGAATGCGGATAAATATACTTAAATACTTTTTTTTTGTAAATACATACATATTATACATAGAAACACAGACACTAATGCCAATAGACATATTCATGCATTCAAATATTGTCACCGAGTGGTAATCGAACTCGCGCCTCCTGACGTAGCAATCGAATGCACTACCGCGACGCTATAAAGGCGCCTAGGTAATATGACTTTCCTGGCAACATGTAAGCGCTTCGTGAAATTTATCATCATGGTTCGTTAAGATTCATGAATCTTAATGAAGAGTATACTTCGGTATACTTTAATACGTACCTACTTATAAAAAATATATGCCAGGCATCATGTATGCATACAGTGATTCAGTGATAGCAGATTATTGTCGGTAAGCATTGATTCGCATCTTACGCTGATTCACGTTTGATCACCGGTCACGCACCTCTGACTTTTCAAAGTTTAAGTAGACACGTATTCAAATTCATTACCACTGACTTAATGGTGAAGGAAAACGTGAGAAAATCTGCTTACCTGAGAGATTTTCATATTGTTCTCTTAGATTTGAGAAATATATCAACCAGCTTTATTTAGATCAGTGAATTGTACTCTACCCTTATCCTAATCTATATAATAAAAATGAAATACTATTAATATCATACATTCGTCGTTTGTTTAAACAAATAAAGTCACTTAAATCACTAAATAAAATCAAATAAACCGCAGAATACATTAATGGATTTATGGAATTCAGGGAATATGATATGGTTAGATTGATTAGTGTAACACGGGGGAGAAGCCGCGGGCATGAGCTAGTAATTAATAGGAACAAAGACAGAATCGTTATTTACATCGACTCTTAGAAAAAAACAAAAATTTCCTGTACTATTAATGTCATCAAATATGTAAAAATTGGAAATTACCTAGTCCAGAAGTGAAATTAATTCAGATGAACATTCCACAACCAGTACGAATTAATTTGTAAAGTGATCCTTTTAATATGCAACATGACGTCACACACGTAGGCGCCAAGCAAGACGTTAGGCAGCGCCAGTGTAAAGTAATTTACATGATAAAACTGGTTATGGACAAGATATTTAAGAAATAGAAGATTCAATACCATAAATAAGTTTTTTATTACACCTTTACCTAAATATACGACAGTCACGTTTCATAGACAAGGAAAAATTATAAACGGCATGCGAATTAGCAATGTGAATAATTTAATTTAAATCGCAGTATCTAGTTTTATTAGTCATACTGCACTGTTAATAATTAATAGGAGAAGGCAGAAATATAAAGATGCTAGACTTGCTATTAAAAATTAGCTGCAGGGTGGCACTCTGTTCGCATCGTAAGCCTCCCACTACACTGCTTACATGTATAACATAACTTCACGCCTATATCCCCGAAGGGGTAGGCAGACACACCCACGATTCGCCAGTTATGTTAAGGTCCCAATGTAATAGAGGGCGAGCCTATTGCCATCTACCGGCCCATTATTAAACGAGCGATGTATATCTATGAGAAGAAAAAACCATTTTGTAGAGTAAGAGTGGCCGTTGAGCGGATTATGGCCGTCGCCGCGTCGGTTGCTTGTATGCCAAGCAACCGATACGCTCATATTATGAAGATATATTAAGTGCTTTAGCTGGAAAGTATAAAATAATATGCTCAATTGTTTCAAGTTGATGCAAGTTTACGTTACGCCAGTGGTCAGTTTATATTTACTAGTCAAGTAGCTCACCTGTAAACTGATTTATAGTTGTACACGAAGGAAGTAAACTGGTATAGTAAGCGTTTTCAGAGAATTTATTCCCCCTAGAGAGAGAATCAATCGCGAAACGACTTCTATAGCAGGGAGGGACTAAACTATAAAATATACATATATTATATTGAATCCAAATACAAATACTCACGCCTCTACTAACATGTCGGATAGGTGGAGAAGTATTATACATCCGCATTTCGTTAGCTTCGACTATAATTCAGGTTCTACCACAGATTACTCAATATGTGCTATGTACAAAATTATTCTGCAAGCGTTCTCCGACAGTCGTTTCTCCTTTGGACTGATCACCGACAGGACGTTTCGTTTTTGAGAGATGCGTCGATAGAATGTTTCACCTATGGATGTTTTGCCGACAGAATGGTTCGCATTTGTTTGTATCGACGACAGCACTTTTCAATTATGGAATATTCGCCGTCAGATCGTTATTGTCTACGATGTTTCGACGTGGCTTTTTCACTATTTAACTACAAAGCCACCAAAAAGCTACTAGCTTGCTATCAAAATCCAACTTTCCGGAATAGTGGTTCCGGCGCTGTTGGGGTCACAGTTCTAACTTAACCTAACCCAGAAGAGCCGGAACCACTAGTCTGGACATCATAGACAAAACGACCTAACGGCGAATATTCCATAATTGAAAAGTACTGTCGTCGAAACAAACAAATGCGAACCATTCTATCGGCGAAACATCCATACGTGAAACGTTCTATCGACGAATCTCTCCAAAACGAAACGTCCTGCCGGTGATCAGTCCAAAGGAGAAACGACTGTCGGAGAACGCTTGCAGACTAGTACAAAATAGGATGCGAGTGTATTGTCAACCGAATACTTTGGGATTTAAAGTTGACAAATTGAGAGCGTGCTATAAGGGATGGTATTAATAGCTTCAAACTACATTAAAAAAATAGACTTTACTATGTTTATTTTACGGTTTATCTTTAACCTATCTATTTTCAGAAAAAAATTATTCGCCGTAAATTGGTTGGTATTTCAAAAAATTTGCCGTTATAGGTATCATGAAGTATCCCGTAACACTGTCCCTTAAATGACTTGCATCGATTTGTAGAGCAGACACAGCTGATGAGATCGGCGTGGTCGGACGAGGTGTTGCTCGGACGAAGAGATTTACAAACAGTCCTGGAGCTAGCCAAAACCTATTGCGAGGATAGGAACGCCAGCTAGCGCCAAGTCGTGATTTTTCACCCCATAGTCCACAGCATTGCATGTAGATGGGTCGCGCAGAGCAATTTATAATCCTGGTACAGATTGATATACGATTATCTTTTAAGATACTGAACTCTGTGTTTATATCTTCCGATTAGAATTTTTTTAGAGGAGAAATTTTTAATATTTTTTTAATGAAAAATTTAATCTAAAATTAAATGCAAATAGTTAAGAGAGAAACCAGGCTCTACATTTTCAATGCACCAGATTTAACAAACTCTAAACATGAGCACTTCATTTTTCAACTGTATGGATTGTGCAGTGATTAGTTACAGGAATGAAGGTAACCATGATAGAGATGCCAACACTACCATAATGTGCCGTTCGGCATGATGGCATCTAATGCTTTTTCTCACCCCGCTTAAACGAGCCGGAATTTAAGGAAGAAGGAAACAAGTGTATTGGAATAAAATTCGAATGCCATTTTATATCTGTTAAGCGGTTTTTAAAGTCCTGGCGGTATTTGGTACTTGAAGTCTCTTTCAACAAAATTGTACGCAAGGAAAAAGGGAAAGTAATTCCCATTTCCCTGGTGTGGAATTTTATTTTTGCTTTTACAAGTCAATGAGTCACTTGCGTTTGTGTGTGGTTTGTAGGAGCGCATTTAACAGCAATAGGATGAGCAACTTTTTATTGATTTAGGTGTTACTTAAAATTAGGTAGTAATTAATTGGAATACCTTACCCGACTTTAGCCAGTATAGGTTCATCACTGAGATCAAATCGTAGAGCCTTTGGCGAGCAACAAATTGTTAATGGATATGACGGCAGCGGAACAGGGAGTGGTTTTATACAATGATACACCAGTTCTTCATGGTTGTTGAAGACATCGTCTTGTTCTAATTTTATATCGTTGATGGGAATCTGATAAAAAATAAGTTTTGTGGTTTTGTTCTACAATTTCAGCTTAGTGCTACCTACAGTTTTTGCGAAGCACTGTTGCTGTGGTAGGCCAACTCGAGACTGTTCGATACCAGAGCCACCGAAAACCTACCTCCCGGGCATGAGCTGCAGTGATAATAGATAATTAGAGTTAATAGATTGACGTAACAGGTCAGCTGCTACAGGGCAAATCGGGTAAAATGGAGTTATCTAGATGCCAGGGGTTTGTCTTGTTATTGTGGTGCACCTCTGTAAACAGTGGATCACCTACTGTCCCCGTGTCCGCTGTGTCCCAAAACCTGCACAGTTGTAGACCTGAACGGAGTAAAATGAGGGAGCATTCAATGTCACCGAGGTACATTTAATGCCATATAAATTAGTTTACAACCTATGCCATTGACACGATGAAGAAGAAGTGTAGCACTTGAATGAAAAGATTAGCACTTGAGTGGGTACTTGTATTTGTGATATGTTTAGAACAACCTAAAGGTGACCAACTAAATGCTGTTTTAACCCAAATAATCATATAGTGTGCCGCCATAGGGTAACAAATAATGTACTACCAATTTCCACCATGTACTGCTTGGCAAGTCCTGCATATTCATAACCAAGCACAGAATCATTGCTTGACCATTTTTTAACGCGGGTATGGTCTTGGTGTACTTTTATTTATTATTATTATTATTTATGTACAGCACATTAGCAGCTATTGAGATGATGCGTGTGTGTCTTGTGATCTGGAGATTTTATCAAACTTGTTATTGGAAACATTCACATTGGGTGCCAATACAACATCTTCCGGAAGTCTCTTCCACTTTCTAACAACACGGTTAAGTGAAGAGAGATTCCAGGGTTCGAGCCTGGATCGCATTGTGGATAGCTTTAGTTGGTGTTCCCTCAGGTGTTTGTTTATATAGTACATCATATCAGTTGGGCAGGGGGATTGTGGTCGCAGCACTAGTGGGACCGGTGTGTGTCACGCGGTGCTGCGACGACAATCCTCTTCTGATGAGGCCGTCAAGCTGAGTGCCACCATTGTTAACATGATACGTGTATGTAATGGTGATCCTTTTTCCTGAGACTTTACCTTCAGCTTACCATCAGGCGAGGTGAAGTCAAATTGACGTTTCCTAAATATAAAAAAAAAAAAGTTGTTTAATATTTTGTAGGTTTCAATGAAACTTCCTCTCTGTCTACAGTTTTCAAGTGATGTGAAGCCAAGGTGCTTCAGGTGTTCATAATAGGATTTGTTTTTAAATACTTCAACCATTTAAGTAGCACTCCTCTGAACGCTTTCAAGGAGTGATACATCTTTCTTGAAGTAAGAACAGCATATGCAAATTCCAGCAGTGGTCTTATGTACGTTTTGTACAATTTTACAAAAGTTTTTGGTGTTAGACATCTAAATGCTTTATCTGAATGCTTAATTAAATACAACAAGTTAGCTCTTTTCACAATTATGTTGATATGTGTTTCCCATTTCAAATCATAGCTTATTGTAACACCTAAATCTTTCTGTGTATGAGGCGTCAATTGATGCTATCCAAGATAATATGGTTTACAGGGGTTCCTTCTACCTATATGTAAAATAGTACATTTTGTAGCATTAAGAGACAATAACCAGCGTTTAGTCCAATCAAATATGGCGTCTAAATCTCTCTGAATACCTTGTGATTGTATTTACAGATTCTTTTTCAATCGTTATTGCAGAGGTGCAGTGAATACTTATAAAACACGTAGGTACAGTCGACTACAAAGAGATGTATCCACTTTTTCACCTTATTGCTTTGTGATAAGGTCCAATAATGGATACATATCTTTGTAGTCGACTGTACGTGAATAGACGTGGACCACAAAGATACAATATAATACGAACCGCGCATTTATACATACGTAGTAAATGTACACCTATAGATAAATAGGTAGAGTTCAGTTAAAAAATATTATTAGGTACCTGATCTGCAACAACTATGGCGTGTATGTTCGTAACAATATCTGGAGGTAAACGGTTACGTAGTGTTTCTTCGTTGCTATTTTTCTCATCAACATTAGACATCTCGATTCTTTAAATATTATTGTAGGTATTACCATACCAAATGATACATATTATTATAAATATTTTTCCGTACAGTCTTTAGATTTAATGGCTTCTGCAGCTAAATCACTTAAATTTTACCAATGTTCAGGTAATTGATTATAAGTTTCTATAAAGTCTCATTTATATATATAAATTATAATGACGAGACGCTAATGTCTATTTTAGTACATAATTAAAATAAAATTCTCATAAAATATAAAACTTCACAAGCGGTAATGACAACAACATTCAAACCTGACTTGATAAGAGAATCATAAACTCGACAACTGTGACCTACTGCGACATAATGCAAACCACAGACATATCAGACGAAGATGCGAACTTCTTTTATATTCTTTCTTGTCGGTGTACCCTCCTAAAAATCGCTACGGATTTTAAATAAAATATGCGTAGGAAAAGAATTATGATAATAAATAACGAGTGAACGAAGGCTAAACAACATAGAAAGAAAAATGGAAAATTGTAATATACTTACTACACACTAGCCGCAGGTTAAATAAACACTGGGAACTATAACAACAGGAATATAGGACATTGATACAGAAACTCGCTTCATCTCATAATAGGTCTTTACCTATGAAATTGCCGAAATTTTCTTACAAATTCTTAAGTTCGTTATTCCTGTAATTTAATAGCTATTTCCATTATTTATATTTTGTTTGAAAGTTGATTTCAAGATTTTTTAACTCTGTATTAAATTTTGTTTTTATTGGCCGCTTGATAAATTAATTCGATCTTCAAAAACAGTACTTCCTAAATGCTATCCATTTTGATGATAAATTTCGTATTACTTAACAGCTGTCACTTTCAAAAATGTAATAAAAGTTGCTGTTTGTTAGCTTAATGTTGTGTCATTCATACACAAATAAAAAATATAAAATTTAGATTTGTCATTCCTAAAAAAAATGCAAAAATGTTAGTACTGAAAATTGGGTTTCCTCCAATTACTTCAAGAAAAACGGCGATTTCATATGTAACGACCTTTTTTTTTTTTTTCGTGCGGAAATCCCTTCGGATACCCTTCCGCGTGCCAGCGGGGGTGGTTATGTCGGGCTTGAACCGACTAAAACCGCACGCCGTCTCGGGTCTACAGACGCCGGGGTGTAAGGTTGCCCATAGAGCATATCCCTCGCACCCCGACTGAACCTGGGCCATCTCCGGTTTCGAGATGGCCCCCTCGGGTTTGGGAACCACGGTGTCGGGGACATCTTGCCCCGGTTTGGGGGAGGGGCGCTAGTCGCCCCAACGTCCCAGCCTGCTTCTGCTGGGGTGACAGGTGGCCTCACCCGCCATCCCCAGGCCTGCGCTCATGGAGGACGGAGGTCGTTAAGCGACCTCCGGCGCCTGAGTCGCCTGCGACGCGCGGCGAGCAAGTTGCGGGCTCGGCGGTCCGGGAGAGTTCTAAATCTCTCCCGGGCGCGCTCCGCCATCTCCTTCGCGAGCATTACATGCTCGCAGAATATTATTTCCCATTACTTATACCTTTTTTATGTTAGTCCTTAAGAATAAAAGATTGTGCCGTGCGATGTTTTGGATGATTTAATGTTGCTAAATTACGAAATAGACGTCAGAAAATAATAATATCATACTTGCTAATGCTAGCGGCACCGCCGGTTATCGTTTCTTTGGCCATATATCTGGTTCTATTTAACCAATTGCGATCAAACATACGGCAGACTTTAAGTCGGATCAAGACCTTTCTAATTGCAAAAACAGCATCAAAATCCTTTCAGTAGTTTTTGTGTCCATCGTGAACATACAGACAAAGAGACAAGAATTCCAAAATATTTTTTTTTTTTTTTTTTTTATTTATTTATTTATTTATTTATGTACACACACAATCAGATATAAAAATACTAAAATGGAAAAAGTAGTACAGAGGCTCTGCTTATTTCTCAAAGAAATCTCTTCCAGCAGACCTGCGAGAGGAGAGTTTGAATAGAAGAAAATAAGTTAACAGTGTGTGGGGAAGACGAGAGACAGTATAGGTATATATAAGTATATGTAGATATATATATATATATATAATGTATATAAATATATATATAATATCAAATAAATACATGCATTGCTTTATGTTGGTATACAAGATCATTAAAGATTATGGGAAGGAGTCAATCATAGATAGAGGACAGATAGTGTTGACGAAGTTTGAGTTTAAAACTATTAATTGAGTTACAGTCTCTGATATCAGCTGGAAGCGAGTTCCACAGTCTCACTGCATGGACAGAAAAGGAAAATGAGTAGAAGTTGGTTTTATGGGAAGGGAATTTGAGTGTTGAACGTAGGTGGGATCTGCATGGTGCATCGGGAGAACGGGCAAAGGAAAATCGTTCCCTTAGGTAGGAGGGGGCTGAAGGATTGTGAAGAATATTAAATAGAAGGCACAGTATCCGAGTGTTCCTGCGGAGACGGATTGGGAGCCACTTGAGTTCTTTGCGATAGGAGGAGACATGGTCATATTTCTTAAAATTGAATATGAAGCGAATGCATAGGTTTTGCAGCCGCTCAAGCTTATCCAGCAGTTCCTCATTGGCATCCAAGTAGCAGGCGTCAGCATAATCGATGATAGGCAGTATGAGGGTCTGAGCTAAATAAATTTTGGTTTTAAAGGGCAAAAAGCTTTGGAGACATTTCAAGGAGTGGAAAGCATACCGTACCTTTTTACTAACTTCAGTAAATTGAGTATACCAGGAAAGATTGGAGTCCATATAAACTCCAAGATTTTTCACTGAGCCAGACAAAGGTATTTGTATGCCGTCCAATAATACTGGTCCAACAGATGAGTCAGTGAGCCTACCGCGCATGTTCCTACTGCCAATAATCATAGCTTGTGATTTGGCTGGGTTGATAAGGATGCCAAAAGACTTAGCCCATTCGCTGACACGACATAAATCCCTATTTATTTTAGCAACAGCAGACTCAATATCGGCTGTCACAAAATGACGATATATCTGCAGGTCGTCTGCATAGAGATGGAAACGAGAAGAAATAAGTTTAGTGGCAGAATTAATAAAGATCGAGAACAGAAGAGGAGAAAGGACACCACCCTGGGGTACGCCCGCGGTTAAATCACACCACTCTGACGAGGATTCGTCTACCCTGACATACTGCGAGCGTCCCCGAAGATAGGAATCGAACCAAGCGATAGTAGTAGCTGAGAAGTTAATAGATTTGAGTATGCCGAGAAGAATGTCAAAGTCTACAGAATTGAAAGCACTACTGAAGTCTAATAAAACTAGAAGAGTAAGTTGTTTATTTTCCATTGCTAAGCGGATGTCATCAGTCACTTTGAGGAGTGCTGTTGTTGTACTATGGCCAGGGCGAAAACCAGACTGGTAAGAGCTTAGAAGATTGTGAGTGAGTAAGAAATAGGATAGCTGTCGGTGAACAATATGCTCAAGTACTTTTGAAAGAAAAGGTAGAATAGATATTGGACGGAAATGAGATGCCATTGTGGGATTAGACGTTTTGGGTAGAGGAATTATATAGGCCAGCTTCCACGAATCAGGAAATATAGAAGAATATAGGGAGTAATTGAAGATGTGTGTGAGTACAGGCAGGATAATGGGAAGAAGCGGGGTAATCATCCTTGAGCAGATATTGTCATTTCCAACAGCCGAAGAGGAGATAGAGAGTAGGGACTTTTGCACGTCAGTTTCTGTGACAGGACTCAGATCGAAGGCAGGTATCTGCAGAGTCGGCAAACTCAAAAGAGACTGTAGCGTGAAATTTTTGATGTTTGAGTTTAGATAAATAGGCGGGCGTGAGAAATGCGTGTTAAGGTCGCCCAAATCAATATCTGGCATTGCAGTCTCAGGAGGTTTACCGATTCCCACAGATTTCAAAAATCTCCAGATAGTGGAAGAGTTCTGGTTGTCAAGATATTTGTGGAAATGGCTTCTTTTAGCATCTCTACACATCCTCCTGCAGCGGTTCCGAAGTATCTTGTAACGGCTCAAGTTGTGTTCCGATTGATTGCGCTTGTACCTGCTTTTGGCCCTATCTCTGCAGGCCATTAAGTTTTTAATGGTGGGAGAGAGCCATGGTGCTGGTTCATGCTTTATTCTAACTTTGTGGATGGGGGCGTGGCGATCGAACAGGTCAATCAGCTTATTGCCAAAAGTATTCACCATAGTGTTCACATCGGTGGACTCATAAATCGGGGACCAGTCCGTATACGTTGCATCATGCTGCAACGCCTCCAAATTGATACTCTTGTAATTCCGCAGCAGACGAAATTGTACCTTACGCTTTGGGGGGCGAATACGATAGGAGAGGTAAACTAAATCATGGTGGGAAAAAGGGGCGTTTAGTTGGCCGTGAGTACTGACAAATTCGGTGGAAGAAACGATGATAAGATCCAATAGCGTGGGAATACAGTTGGGAAAATGATGAGTAGCGGATAGAGGTAAGGTATCTAGATTGAAAGAGGACAGAAGAGATGAAAGTTTTCGAGACCGGCAGTCATCTCTTAGTAGGCACGTATTGAAGTCACCCATTATGATTATGTGATTATAGTTTGAAGAAATATCATGAAGAAGAGTTTCGAAGGAGTTAAAGTAATCAATGTTTTCATTGGGGCAATAGAAAACTCCCAGTAAGACTTTTGCGTGTTGGACTGAAATTTCCAGGAAAAGGTGCTGTTGTGGAGCCGAGCCAGAATAGGGAGACGGGGATGCGCTGATAAGCTTAAAGGGAATGTTAGCACGTAGATAAATTGCAACACCTCCGCATCCCTTTCCGGTCCTGTCATTACGGATCAGGACAAACCCAAGAAGTGAATAGTGTGTGGGGTTTAAGGAAAGATTCAGATATGAGAATGGCATCGAGGTGAGCACTGCTAAATGAAGCCAATAGGTCAGAATAGTGACCAGGAACACTCTGGGCATTGATATGAACTACATTGAAATTTTTGGGATAGTCAGATACGATAGAAGAAATTTCATCGTACAGGGTTGGAGCTGTGGTATCACCATCAATACTGATGAAACTGACCGACTCAGATGAACAGGAGTAGAAACTATTGTCAGAATCTTCTATGTCTTGCATTTAATAAAGAATGCTTAAAAAAAAAAGTAATATAAATAGAATAATAAATACGCCAATATATATAAAAAAGAAAAAAAAAAGATTAACAAAATAATTAATATTTAATAATTAATAATTTAATAGCTCCCATGTACAATTTACAATTATATAATAGTATAGATAGATTTTCAACCGGCTCAGACTAAAGACGCTAACTACTGACCATAAGTTATGCATATATATATAGTATAGGTAATTCCAACAGAAAATTACTAAAAATAAGACACTCTTCGTAAATAAATGTTATAATAGTTCATACATACATCAAATAATTTCTGACAACGAAAAATTCATAACAACATGAGAATTGTACTTATGTGTACATATTACTGGAGAATGTAAATATTACCATGAGAGGCGAAACTCGGGGGGAGTTTCGCAGTCTGCGGCGAGGACGCCGCAGACTCATCTACGCCCGGGACTACCGACCTCCATGATCGGGGCCTGAGGACGGCAGTTGGCCGACTCGCCGTCCTTACAGAAGCAGGCCGTGGCGGAGGCGTGTCGTGTGCCTACACACGCCTGCCAACTTACCGAAGCGGGATAAAACCCAACCCCACCAGGCGAGGCCGCGGTGGCGGCCAAAGTCCGCCGGCAACCCTGGGGTTATCCTTTCGAGGGCTTACCCGGGGTGCCCGGCAACGGACACTTGGGGAGGACACCGTGCGGCTTTAGTCAAGACACGACATAACCGCCCCCGCTGGCCCGCGGGGGGGTATCCGAAGGGATTTCCGCACGAAAAAAAAAAAAAAAGGAATGTAAATATTAGTAAAGTAAGTATTATCGCTTCGCTCAGCTCTTATACGTGGCTAAGCCGTTTGGTCGAGACTGTACTCCTCCGGAACCACAACACCGATCTTGACTAAATTTGCCATGGTGATAGTGTAGACACCGCTGAGGGGTCAACTGTTCAAATACAATGTACCATTGAGGAATAATCATCGAAAAACAGTTTGACGAGCGCGCGGCCTTAACTATGCGCGCGACCGTAGTAAGATACCTTATTTTTCAAGTAAGAGTCCTGCTCGCTCAGCTCAATTTATTGCAGTCGCACCCTGCACTGAATTCCTAGTATATTGAGCTGAGCGTAGCGAAGCTCTTATACGCGGCATAGCCGTTTGTTGATGGCTGAACTCCTCCGTAACCGCTCCCGCGATCTTGTGATAGTGCGTGATAGTGTGGACACTGAGGAGTGTTTTGAAGCGAGATGGTTCATGTCCGATGTACCATTGAGGAATAATCACCGAAAAACAGTTTCCCAAGCGCGCGGCCTTAGCTAAGCGCGCGACCGTAGTAAGATGCCTTATTTTTCAAGTAAGAGTCCTGCTCGCTCAGCTCAATTTATTTCAGTCGCACCCTGCACTGAATTCCTAGTTTATATTATATTATATATCCAATGCACAAGCTAGGACTGTGTTAGCCCTCGGAGTAGAAATTCCGTGGTTTCCAGACTCGAGGGGGCCATCTCGAAACCCAAGATGGCCCTGGGTCAGTCGAGGTGCACCCGAGACGGCACCGGCGTGCGGTTTTAGTAGGTTCGACGTAACCGCCCCCGCTGGCCCGTGGCGGGGTATTCAAGGAAATTGCCGCAAGAAAGAAAAAGGTAGGTATATTCGAATGCAATGAAAAATAGTTTCACGATTTCCAGCGAAATCAGTTTTCTACTGAAAAAATTTCAACGTGAATGGTCATAATTTTTGTATGAATTAGTATGAGTTAGTTGGTTTAATAATATGTATCTTAAAGTTGCTTGAATCAGTTTACAGTTGATACGAGGGTCAAACTGAAAGTTCTTAGAACTGGCCACTTATAAACAATATAATAAAAAAATAATTCTAAAATTTGAAAATAGAACTCTTTGCCAATATTACTGAGTATATATTTCATTCATTTATCATTTGTTTTATGATTTGGCGGCAAACTGAAAATTGTCTGTGTCACGTTAACATGAATTTAACACGAGAAAATTTTCGTGCAATGATTTTTTATGACTTTTGATGTCATTTAAGTCAACAAGAAAGTTATGATAGACTACGATTGGCCTTTCACGATGAAGCCCCATCTCGTGCGACTGTTTACAATTGGTTTAATGAGTTTAAACGTGGTCGCACTAATCTCACTGACGATTTACGTGAGGGACGGCCTTCTACGGCGACGACTGAAAATAACATCTGTGTTGTGCGGCGTATGATAGAGACTGACAAAAGAGTGACCTATCAGCAGATTCGGACAAGCTTAGGCATCGGTATGAGTCAAGTGCACAAAATCCTCCACGAACATTTAGCGGTCAGGAAGCTTTGCGCCCGGTGGATACCTCATAATTTGACTGAGGCTCAACAACTCCATCGTGTGGATTGGTGCCGTAAAATGATTGAAAGATTTAACGGAGGTGACTCTAATGCTGTGTTCGACATACTAACAGGTGACGAAAGCTGGATTTACTGTTATGATCCTGAAACCAAAAGACAATCTGCTCAGTGGGTGCTTCCTTTCGAGGAGTTGCCAACTAAAGTGAAGAGAGATCGAAGTGCGGGAAAAAAAATGGTGGCCTCGTTCTTTGGAAGGATAGGTCATTTCGTAACAATTGTGTTAGAGGATCAAAAAACAGTTTCTGCAGAATGGTACACTACCAATTGTGTGCCACTTGTCTTGGAAAAAGTTCGAGAGAAACGACCTCGCAGTAGGATCCTCCTTCACCACGACAACGCCTCGTCGCACACCGCCAAGCGAACGATCGACTATTTGGCGACATCAAACGTTGAATTACTGGGTCACCCGCCGTATAGCCCCGACCTCGCGCCTTGTGATTTTTATTTATTTCCAAAAATTAAAGAAAAACTTAAAGGAAAGCGGTTTATGAATGCTGAAGAAGCGGTGGCTGCGTATCGCGATGCCATTGAAGAGACCCCTAAGGACGAGTGGGCAAAGTGCTTTTCCCAGTGGTTCCATCGCATGCAGCGGTGTATTGACGTGAATGGACAATATTTTGAAAAGATATAATAAAACTAATAACTGGCTAATGTAATCAGTTTTTGATTTTCTAAGAACTTTCAGTTTGACCCTCGTACCACCCACACATGAAATGCGATGCTGCAACGGCATCGAATAAATTGGGCTGAAATTTGAAAATAACAGGGTTACAGTTCTCAGTTATGTAAATCTTAATAACGGGTGTGCGTTGTTTTATAGACAATTGTTTTAAATAATTTCGTTTCACAGAAAATGTTTCGCATAATTTCGTTGCATAGAATAATCAATATACAGAATACTTACTTTAAAGATTTTTAAATCATTGATTTTTGTTTCTAATAAAGTTTAACATTAGAATAATCATATCATTGAATAACAAATCAAATATTCTTTATCATTATATTGTTTATTTAATATAAAACTTATTACCAAGAATAACATATTATCAAAGTGACAGTTTCTAAACGTTTCAATTCATACCGTTCATTTCAGTCAAATAATTTACAGGTGAAGCTATACTTTTTTTTAATATAACGATAAGTTAATACAATAAACGATTCTGGGTGGTCCTATTTCTGGGTGATTAAAAAAAAATAACCACGAAGGCTAAGGCGGGAGCTTCGCTCCGCTTCGCTCCGCTTCGCTCCGCTTCGCTCCCGCCTCAGCCTTCTAACCTAACCTATCCGAGTCGGGGTTAACAATTTGATTTTATTTTATTTTACAGAAGAATTCAAGCAAACAAATTTGCAACAAAATATGCGACAGATAAAAAATTCTATATTGAAATGAAATTATTCAGAAATTAAATTACTACAAGCAATCGGAAAAAAATTAAAATTGTAAATGTTACAGTTAGAAATAAATGTGATTTGGAAAATTATAAAGGTGGTTTAATATTCTTTTAAAAATAATTCTACAGTTTGATAAGTTTGTTAAACAAAAAAATGTGATTAAAAATTCATTCAATTGTGTCTCTGTTAAATATGTTTCATTGTAGTAAATTGTTTTTAAAACAATAATATTCGAAATAAAAATATAAGGACCAAATATTATATGAAACATTTTCTGTGAAACGAAATTCTATGAAATTTCTTTCTGCGAAATAAGGGGCTCCCCTTAATAACGTATAATAAATATTCTATGAAGATAGAAAAGTTCACTCAACATTTTCAGGATAAGCTATTGCTTGCGGAAGTCATAAGCAAACTCCAGTAGCACTTTAAAGTGTGAAACCGGAAATGTCAGTGGGATACAGAGAGTCAGCATTCTTGACTGCACTATTAACTGAACTTACCGGCGATAATGATAATGACATTAAACTGGTTAATGATAGTTACTTTACGATTCAGAGTGTAGTTAATCTTAAAGATCAACTTAGTCATCGATCTGAGTCAGCTAACTTTAAAAGTTATAAAAATAGGAAGCTGAATCTCGAAGATATGTGACAACTACGAAATCTGATAAGTTACCAGTTACAAGTGGCTGTTATGAATGAAATAATACAGCTTTTCGAAAACTTTATATCCCAATTGGACTTTTATTAGTGGCACTACTCTAATAACATGAATGCGGATTGTTCAACAAATAATACACTTGCATTGTGCAAACCCTACCAGCCACTACTATCAGTGATCTAAGATCTCCGTACCACAACAGGTTTGGCAGGAAATTGTTTATCGTTTACCTATTTCTAGTATGGAGTATATATACGCTATGCACTACAAAGTACAAACGGCTGGCATAGGTATTGTTTTTAATACATTTTATCTATTATCATATAGTAAATACGAGTAAAATACGCAGAAGAAATTTTTCGGTGTTTGTTGTATGTATCAAAACCAAAGTGTGTGTGTGGTTTTGAATTTTCATTTTAGTTTTTATTTGTCGTGATAGTGATCAAAGTTATACCTATTCTGTGGACTGTGAGTCTTTTTGTAAACAGTTACGGTTATGAAGTAAGAAATAATAATTATTTCGAGATTTGTAAGCCATGGGTTTGATTTCTTTACTAAGATAAAACCTATTTTGTGAAAAATCAATTGTAGCTAATATGTATTCAAAGGCATGGGGTCGGTGAGACTTTTGTGATTTTTATAGTATACTATAAAGAATGAAATTTAAGTTCTTTTTCAGTTATACAAGATTTTATCGAGCTTGGACTAAAGGATTCGGTGAAATCGATAATATTTTTACTCATGTGATATTTCGAACGTAGAGCACGTTTGAGTTATCGACTAATTTCTTCCATATTCTAACGGATTTCATATTTAAAACTCATTTAATATTGGTAGCGTAGTGTACTTTGTCGTGTCGTGAAAGTCGCTCGTTGGCAAGACACGGTTGCGCAGTCGCTGCGACGCGTGACGGCGACTCCCGAGGGAGCGGAAGTCTTGCGCACTTCCGCTCGCCGACGCATTCGCCGGAGATCCGGTCCACTTGTACGATCACGACGTTCCACCTAACTCACTTTAAGTACATGGTTTATGCTTAGTGCAGTGAATAACGATAGGTTCGTTTGTGGTTTTAGTAAAGTATTGACACTATAAAGTCAAATCCTCAGCACAGAATAAATAATAGTACAAGTACAGAAGACCCTCTGTTTTGATGTTCACGAATGCCGCCTTTTTACGTGCCTACTAATTATTATTAGCAACAGACCGCACGCCAGCCGCGCCGTCATTGAGTTCTATTGCCCGGCGCGAAGGTCGACATTACTCCGCACCTTGCCGAAGATAGGGTTGTCATTTTTTTAAACTTCGTCGGTGGCAAACGAGCGTACGGTCCGCCTGATCGTAAGCGGATACGGTAGCTTTGCATTATTATCTATTCTGTGGCGCAAGCATCGACTATGTCAGAATAAGGTACCCGTCTAGCACAACTATGCTTATTGCTTGGCAACTCTCGTTGCAGGACATAACCACACCCGTCACTTTTTCACAGTAGTGCACAAAAAGGTACCTTTTTTTTTTTATATGTGCGGGAATCCCTTCGGATACCCCCCCGCCGGCCAGCGGGGGCGGTTATGTCGGGCTTGAACCGACTAAAACCGCACGCCGTCTCGGCTCTACAGACGCCGGGGTGTAAGGTTACCCATAGAGCATATCCCTCGCACCCCAACTGACCCTGTGCCATTCGCAGTGTCCCCTCTGATAACAGCAGAGGGGTACCTGGAGCGACCACCACTGCGGGCCTTGAAGGCCCGCCATACCCCAACCCCCTCGTGCAATGGGGTCAGCTGGCCCTGAAAAGGGCCGGTTGGTCGGACTCTTGGCCGTTGACGTTGACGCCAGCTACTCCAGAGGAGCAATCAAAGATGCGTCATCGCCCACGTTGCCCAGGGTGCACCAAACTTGAAGGTGCAAATCATTTGAAATTTCATCTATTAAAAACGTGCAATCCGAATTTTGGTCATTGTTTCTGCAACCCGCAGCAATGCAATATTTCGTTGCCCTTATTTTATACATCGTATACAATATGCGCTTGCGACGTTGGCATGCGGGAGACACGCGAGCGAGTGTCGCGGCCCACGGCGGGGCAACCACTGAATAAGTAACCCCGGGGATGGCGCCGGCATGTACTTATAATTTCTCGCAGATCGGCGGAGTGAACCCCCCCTGTCCTCAGATACGTATATATCTGCATGATAGTTATAAGTCCTAACTTCACTGTATACGCTGTACTGTACATACGTCATAGTTGGAAGGTCAGGCAGTAGTTGCTCTAATAAAAACCGTATAAGCCAAACCAAAAGTAGGAGGAGTAAGCGGATCCCAGGCCCCAAGTATCAGACTCAGATCCCTCTGGGCAGATATGAAATATTTTATTTAATATTTTTCAAACGATTAAGATGGCAATAAATGATGGCTATAATCAACACCAGAAGCTCAATGTTAAGCCTAGCCTTCATAACATGAAACTGAATCCTTTTCAAATAGTCTCTTAACTTTCGTGACCTTATTAAAAAAAGTAATGTTATAAAGTCACCCTACGCTATCAAAACCAGCACATTACATACTAACTAATTATTAATGTCCTTGAGAGTAATAGTAATCACATGGTTTCGTAATCGTTCTGTTAAGAATTAAAAACGTTCATGTGTAGACTAAACAATGAGATCAGCTGGACGTGGACCTATAGCGAGTGTGGTGTTAGCGGTAGTTATTTCTTCGACAAAGACATTGGTTCTATTCGGGATCGGCGGATCGTGTTCGATACTATAAACAAGCATCAAATTATCCGTTACCATTGTTATGAAATTGGCTACAGCGTATCATGTGTACTTGTAAACGCATTAGCTCGATAGTGCCTAGTGAACATAATTCTGCAGTTCAATGTCTGATTAAAGAGTCTATAAATGACTTCATGCACTTACTGTCGATGGCCGGTGGGCCTAATCATTGATTCTAGCATGAGCAGAAACGACTACAGCTGTTAGGAGTACAAAGAATTATTTTCATACTTATTATTTTAATAGTATTAGCGCCAATTCCGGTTGCAACCATAGCTTGCACTTTAGAGCCATTGAACCGCTCTCCTATTTTTCCAGTACTGGTTTATTTTGGCTTCTACAGGAGCGACTATCATTTGCTGTGCCGAGCCCTGTATTATTTAAATTTGATTAGGTGCTTCGATTTTCAGATTTGAATATTAGATTATTTTAGATAAAAAATGATAGTGTCGATAGTTTACGCGAATATTACAAATTGCAACCGGAACTTCGGGATCAGTATTAATAGTAAAATTACCTAAATGGTGATACAATTCGTTATAATAAAAAAAATAAAACCGACTTCAGAACCCAAAAACGAAAAACCACTAAAAACAGGCACTAAAAAAAGAAAAATAACTGAAATGCAGATTTAATTAAAAAGATAAAAACACATTATAATTACTACGTTAATTCAGTTATTTTCCTTTTGTTAGTACCTGTTTTTAGTGATTTTTTGGTTTTTAATGTTGGTTTTATTTTCTTATTAAAATTTCATGCCATTATCAGAACTGGAGCAAAGTGTATTGGGAAGGTAGCTTTCAATTAAAAAAAGGATCATTAAAATCGGTTCACCCACTGAAAAGTTCCGAAGTGAAACATTTAAAAAAATATACAGTCGTATTGAGAATCCTTTTTTGAAGTCGCTTAAAAATATGAGTTTTATTTCAATGAATAGTTTAAGTTAAGTTTAAGTAACAAATAATCATCTTTATAACTTACTGTAGTCGAATCGAAAAGTTGAAAAGAATACCTAGGTAGGTAGGTACTTATTGTATCAGAATGTTGAATTTATAAAATAGCATCAGATATTGTGTGCACCTATCTACGTGTTTTTGAACTGGCTCGGAGGCATGGTCGTATAAAATTTTCATCATTATTGCCCTTGTTACTCTGTTATGTCGATCGCCTTGAAGAATGGAGGCGCCCTTGACTGACATTATATTTGTCCCTATAACAGTTATAGGTAAACTAGCCATTGCCCGCGACTTTGTCCGCGTTAGGTTCGGAATAGATCAAGGTATATTTACTTCTGCAGAGTCGATCCGACTACGTATTTAAATTATTTTATCGTTATATTTGCAATTATTGATTATGAAGAATAAAGCCTTTTTCAGGTGACTGGCTAATCAACGTAGAGCTAAAGTACTAAAGCTAAAACTACGAAATTAGGACAGTAGGTCCCTTTATCATTTTATCGTTCATAAAGTGATAGGTGCACTCGTTTTACATTGTCAATTCGTTTGAAATAGAGGTTTATATGTAACATCCAAATCAATTCCACCCGATTCAATAATAAAATAGCCTGATGGCGTTAATTATGAAAGGTTTGCGTCTCTGATCAAATATCTGTTATACGTGGGTAACTCTGTGAAGGTTCGAGATTTCACCTTTCTGATAGATGAGTTATAGTCTGAATTTTGACTATGTCTGAGTTCTGCTAAACGACAAAATTTCATAAAGATCAATATATATATCAATAATAGTTAAGACCGATTTTGCTCTACTATTCCTATCATTCATTTAATAGCGTGATGATATACAGCGCAGATTATGACCATGCCTTAGAAGAATGTTCATGTAAAATTTCAGCCAAATATGTTCTGCGGTTTTCAATTGATTCTCGAACATCGATAATAAAAACCAGACAGATCGACAAAAATTCGTCTGAGATTGAATTATTTGCTTCTTTATCTGCTTTCTCGTTACCAATTATCACTTGATGACTGGGGATCCAAATACTTTCAAATGCATAGTTATTTTAAGTAAATTTATAATTTTTTGTTTGATAATAACTATTGCTGTATGGGGCCATTTCAAGATAATCAGGTCCAAACCGATCTCACCTGCATACCGGTGTACTGATTGATGGACGAGGCTCTGGTGAAGGCTTTTCTCTGGGGGTTGGAAGGTCGAACATCCCTTAGAAGCCGTAGAAGAGGAGTAGGAGAGCGGATTCTGAGCTCCAAATTGCAAACTAAGGGTGCAACGGCGATTGGCGCTCGAATTAATAATCGGGTTCTCTGGAAGAAATCGCGTCTAGCGATAAGACCGCCGATTGTACTGTAAATTTTTACACATATATTTTAAATTACAATTTGTAAATTTGTTATTTATGGTGTACAATAAAGAATATTGCATTGTATTGCTTGGTTGGGTTCTATTTACGACTAAAAGTCACAGAACCTGTAGCTGAAGCTGTAGAGAATTTAATTAACTACAAAATTGCTAAACCTAAAATATGTAACATTTCAAAGGACTATTGTAAAGCTATCTTTTTAAGTAGACTGATTTAGTGTTGATTTAAAGACCTCAACTGGGTTGCTAGCCTCAACTCTGCTCGCCTGACCTGAATATCTCAAATACCTACTTGGCATTTTTCACATGTATTACAGTGTTACCTTTAGTTAATAGAGGATTCAACGTGGGTAGAAACAAAATTGTTTTTCATTTTAACACTAAGTAGGTACTTATTCCGTTGTGCCTTGAATTATTAATTGAGTTAATATTGCAGATTAACAAGCCAGTCTACCATGTAACAGTATGTCTAATCAGTTGTTATGTTTCCAGACAAGCCACAATGAAGAGGACATTCTATAGCGGTCATGGTTTATGTTTCATTGTTGTGCTCGGTAAGTCCAGATTTTCCAAGAAAACTATGGGAGGGGTAGAGGTAAGCTGACGGGGAGGAGGGCGGGTGTGACGAGGTGAAGTAACGGATGAATGTCCGTGGGAACGGTCGCCACTTCCGCTCCGATCTGCTCGCTCGCGCCTCAGCACTCTCAGCTATTTCCTTTATGTAGGGTGACCTCAATCAAAGTACGAAGTTGGGACATGAGCGCTTAATGATTACAAATTGATATGTTGTTTCTTGCGAGACGTTAGCATGAAGCTATTGTTTTTCCCAAATACGAACCGTGTACGGTTCGTATTTTAGACTGCTACAACCATAGTCACCTGTTCTGCATATGTTTTTATGGCAAAATTATACTATGCTTACCTGTACTGTACATGTACAGATAAGCATAATATTACTACTTAGGCTATGTTTATCCGATCTAGTCGAGTCATCAAACCATCATCAGAACTGGCATTCTGACTCAGAGCAGTTCAACTTGAATAGATTAGGTTAGAAGTGGTTATTTTTTTATAATCAGCCAGAAAAAAGAACCACGCGAAGCAGGGCTTCGTCAAGTTATTTTTTCAGGTGCTACACAGTTACTAGAGGTTATCTCGTATATTTCGGGTAGCGTAGGTTCGTTTCCCAATTACTTGTACCCCCTTCTATCTATTACAAACTAGCTATTGCTCGCGACTTCGTCCGTGTTAAGTTGGGAATAGATTAAGATATGTTGAGTCCTGCAGTCTCGATCCCACCACGTATTTAAGTTATTTTATCGTTGACTCATAAACGTAACCTAAACTTCTGAGGCTAGAACTATGAAATTAGAACAGCAGGATCCTTCTATCACTTTATCAATGGGCTGGTTGATGTGATGTAGTGCACTTTGGGTGCATTCGTTTTACATTGTCAATTCGTTCGAAATAGAGGTTTATACGTAACTTCGAAATCAATTCTGCCCGACATTAATTATAAAAAGTTTATGCGTCTATGATCAACTATCTTTTATACGTGTGTAAGACTCTGGAGGTTCGAGATTTTACAATGTACTGTTCATCACCTTTCAGGTATAGCATGATGGATGAGTTTTAGTCCGGATTTTGACCATGTTTAAGTTCTGCTGAACTATAAAATTTCGTTAGTCAATTTCTTGTAATAATAACGTTGTCGTCAATAAAAGTTAAGACCGATTTTGCTCTACTGCTCCTATCATTCCTATTATAAGGTGATGGGATAGGGTATGGCGCAGTTTATGAACATGCCTTAGAAGAATTTTCATGCAAAATGTCAGCCAAATCCGTTCAACGGTTTTTAAATGATGCTCGAATATCGATAATAAAAAGCAGAAAAACACAAAAAATTAAAAATTACATTTTCAGCATCGGTATCGCTCCTAGACCACACAACAATTATTTTTATGGATAAATATTCAATGTACAATTTTCACCGCGTTACGATTTTATTACATATATTATGTAAATATACTATTATAAAATTGACAATTAGTTGTGTCTGTACATTGGAGAAATTAAAAAAAATACTAGGGTTATGTTTAATTAAAACGATTCTGAATACAAAAATATTTGGTTTTTTTGGAATTCTTGTCTGTTTGTTCACGATGGACGCAAAAACTAGTAAACGGATTTGGCTATGGTTTTTTTTTCTGTTAGCAAGGCCTTAGTCAGTCAGTTTTAAAATTTCCCACTGCATAAAAAATTCCCCACTGCACAACGATGAGCCAAACTATTGGGTAATCTGAGGATGAGCCTTTTAGTTCACACTAAAAGGCTCATCCATAGGTTACCTAATCACTACATCGCTTTTCCGGTCTGTCTGTCCCTATGTATGCTTAGATCTTTAAAACTACGCATCGGATTTTGATGTGATAGATAAAGTGTTTCAAAAGGAAGGTTTATATGCATAATATCACTATACTATACTAGCGGGCGAACCAGCTGGCGTCCGCTAGTATAGTATAATTTAAACAGAAAAAAATAAGTTGTGTAAGAATGTTTGGTCACCAGCTTGGTTTCATTCGAGTGAAAAGGCTTAGTTCCACTACATTTATTAACGGAGTGTCTAAGTAAGTTGCACAACAGGACTGTTGCAATGTCCCCGATCGTTTCTCTGTAACTTTTTCAAAATTTATCGATAGTTTTCTAAGACCCGAATACGACTTAATCTATAACCATAAAAATCTGTACCTACTTTTAATATTCCTTTACTGAAACCTGGCAGACCGTTTCTACCTACTACTAATTAATCGAGTGATTTTTAAATCTACATATTACTCTATTTATATTTCTCAAATGGCTACAGTGTTTGCAATTAAAAATATTTGGGACACCGTTAAGTGGTGTAAGGGATACCCACCAAAATCTTCGGGGCCCAAACGCACCTCACCTGCAACCCAGTACACTTGCTGATTGACGGACGAGGCTCTAGCGCGGGCTTTCTTTCCGGGGTTAGAAGGTCAAACAGCAGTGGCAGCCACTCCGGTAAAAGCCAAAACAAACCAATAAGGAGAAGGAGAGCGACCCCCCGGCTCCAAAGTGCAAGCTTTAGATTCTACCGGGAGTGGCGTTCAGATAAAGATAATGACGCATGACGATCAGTTACTATGAAATATTACAGGTTCCACTCAATTTCAAAGTACCTACTTAGAATCGTTTAAATTTTTTCCTAGTAATCCTTCTGCAAAGTACTCACTAGTCAACAAAAGTGTCCAATAATAAACGATAACTTTACTTTATAGACATACATACACAAACAGTTAAACGACCTTGACCCTCCATCAGCGTTGTTTTGAAGGTGATGGAAATGTAGGGGAGGGTCTCGCTGCCGATAGGTCAATGACTGTTTATGTAGCGCATTACGCAGTCATAGTTTTCATTTATTAGCTGTTTCTATTGGGTACTTACAGAATCACACTTATTGAGAGGCAACGGGTAATATGTTAATACTGCAAGAACATAATGTGGTACAAGGTAGTAAATGAAGTGAATTTTATGTCGAAACCTAGTTGAAATAAAAATATTTTCAACGGATTCTGTTGTGATTTATTTTGTGATATTTTAATACCGGCATCAGTGCAAATCTATATATATTATATCAAAGGAAGGCTTGTTTCGTGTTAGTGATGACCGCAGACAACTTGAGAACGGGTGGACCAATTTTCATGATTTGCCTCCGCCTATAGTGTGCCTTTTTATGTTTTATTTTTTAATAACACCACACGGTTACCCCACCGCTAGCCAGTGGGGGTATTTATTTCGGCCTTGAACTGACCAAAACCACACACCGTACCGTCTCGAGCCTCTTATACCGGGGTGTAAGGCAATTCCCTCGCACCCCGGCTGACCCTGGGACATCTACGGCTTTGAGTCGCCCCCTCGGGATAGTGTGCATATATAAGACATTCTCGAAATAAATTCAGGTGATAAGGTAACCAAAATTACTTGATTCTGAGGTGTAACGAAGTTTGCCGGGTCAGTAAGTAATAAAATAACACAAATAAAACGTAATGGAATACGTTTAAAGGGGCATTCTTCAGGCCCAGGCTAATGTCACCTGCAAGTCGGTACATCTGCTAAACCACGGACGAGGCTTTGGCACAAGCTTTCTTCTCAGGCTTCAAGGTTAACCGACAGACGCTCCCGGAAAAGTCGACATATCTATCAAAAACAATAAGCGGTCCTCGAGCTCCAAAGTGCCAAACGGAGTACGGTCTTCTTTAGTAAAAACAACAATTGATAGGGATAATTGGGGATACTAATATCTCAGATTACATAATATTATTCTAATCTAATATTTCTTAGCGGCAGTTGCTCATATTCGTGACAACTAGTTGCAACGGTTTACGGTTTCCTGTGCAATGGAGGGACATGACTTTGTCAAATCTAAGAGTTAACCCATTGCAATATTTCTCACGGGCACTTCTAACTCATAGCTTTGGAATATTTCATGCAATGCTATGTTTGTCTAGTGACCAGTCTAAATAGCATAACCATGCACTGAAGGTAGCAACGTATTGAGCAAGTCCGTTGACCGTAGTAGTAAGTCCGGTACTCCGGCACTTGCAACGCTCTTGCTGTTATCGACCGGAAGCGACGCGACGGAAGCGCGCAATCTCAACCAATTGGACACTCGAGCTGTCACGCATCGTGAGCATGCCCCTTGCTCTCTACATCGCTACTTACTCCTCAGTGCTCGTGCGCATGTACCCATGTCAGTGTAATTTAATGGGTTCTAGAGCATACAAAAAGATAACAGGCAATTCTCACTCAAAGATCTAGAATCGATATTACCTTGTAAACGCAAAGGCACACACCGCCACTTAAAGTTTGCAGAATTGTAAAGTAAACTACTTTACAAGATAAACATGACCTTTATCATGTATTGAGATATTAATAGTACAGGAATGTTAACCTAGGGCCTGGTATACTAGACTATTAAGTATGGAGGAATCGATGGTATATATGATATATATGTCTTTGATAGTTATATTACCCAGCTTTTTATCCGACTGCGCCAGAAGGAGGGTTATGTTTTTCGAGATTATGTATGTATTTAGCCGAACGGCTCAATGAATTCTAGCTTGAGAGGTATTGTCAGCTTCGTATTTACTGTGAGAGTGACACTGGGTATATCAAAATAATAATAAAAACAAAATGGCGGATTCTTGGCGCTAAAATGTATGTTATTAAAAAATATATTTTTACTCAAACTAATCGGATAGGTTTTCAAAATGAAGAGCTTTAAAAGGTGATTTAAAAAACAATATATATATATATATAAATATATTTTTGGTTAATATATGTATATCATAACTAAAAAGTAAACAATAAAATTATGAATTAAAAAAATCAAATGGCTCGACTGCTCTAAAAAGACCGAAACAAGATTGATAGCGGACGGGACCGATTTGCAAATCATAAACTGAAAGAAAATATGGGTCCCGTCTGTTTCGGTCTTTTTAGGGCAGTCGGGTTATTTGATTTTTTTATTAATATTTTTTATGGTGTTGAGTGGCCAGCATTACAAGAAGATAATATTTTGGATACAAAGACAGAGATCGAACGTTGAACAGTAATAACGGTTATAGAATCCAAAAACGGAAAAACATTGCAACTGTCTATGAATTTAGAATTTCAACAGAACTGACAAACATCCAGTTGCCCTGTGCCTCATACCCTGTGTCTAGTAGGTAACCTTTGAAGTTATTTACTTCAACGGATCTGTATCCTTTTATTTTTAAATATCTTTTTACTAACAATAAAAACTACACCACATAGGTAATTAATTACTTCCTACATTTGTTGACAATGTACCAAGCACGTATTTTTTACAGTACTCCTGTCTACTTCTATTAATAGTGAAATCAAAAGTTTTTTACCTAACTTTTGAAAGGAGGAAGCTTCAGCAATTACATGCCTAAGATAGTAAATGTTGAGATAGTAGAGGTGACCGTTCTTATATAAAACTGACTCGGTTAAGTTGGCAATCAATATGTAAACTAAATTCAATTAATTATATTGTAAGATTAATAAAGTACCTATACCTATATATATATATGCCATGTGCCATTTGCACTGAGTTTCGACGGCGTTAACTTCCTTAATATAGTACCAGGGTAGATATGCAATGTCCAATCAAGTTCAAAGAAAAAGGAACTGGCAACGCAGCAGCCATTTGTATAGACTATGAGGCAATTGTTTTATCGGCGAATATTGAACTTGGCTCTCATTTCACATTTGTTTTGAATGGAATACAGTATACAGGGTACTGTACAGTACATGTTTCTACCACGCTAACAGAAAACTCAACGATTTAAAGCCTCGTATTATCGCCAAATTTGCAAATTTAACTTTTTTTTTTTTTTTTTTACTAAAAATTTGAGTGCGTTTGACTGCATCTCACCTGATGGTAAGTGATGATGCAGTCGAGGATGGTACACGCAAACTCAAATAATGCCTATTCACTCTCGCCTTGAAGGTCCCCAAATTATAAGAATCGGGGAACACAGACGCAGGCAAAGAGTTCCACTCCCTCGCTGTCCGCATAATAAATGAGGAAGCGTTGCGCTTGGTGCGGATTGGTGGAATATCAACAACGAAGGGATGAAAACGTTGCCCGCGCCTAGTTGTCCGATGGTGAAATGGAGCTGGGGGAATGAGGTCATGCAGTTCTTGAGCACATTCTCCGAAATGAATCCGATAGAACACCGATATGCAGGCAACTTTGCGGCGATGTTCAAGGCTTTGGAGCTTGTTGCTAACTAGCTCGTCGTCGCCAATGAGTCTCCTGGCGCGTCGATCGATGGTGTCCAAAGTATCCAGCTGATAGCGGGCTGATCCATCCCATAGGTGTGAACAGTACTCCATACAAGATCGGACCTGTGCTTGATATAAAATAAGAAGCTGTCCAGGTGTGAAGTACCGTCTCACCTTAGAGAGGATGCCCAGCTTCATTGCAGCAACTTTAGCCTTGGATTCTATATGTCGACCGAAATTAAGAGCAGATGTTAGGTGAACGCCGAGGAGCTCAAGATGATCGGATATTGGTATGGATTCATTTCGGAGAGTCGGAGTCAGGGCGAAAGGACTCCTTTTCGCGGAAAAAAGACACGCCTGAGTTTTAGAGGCATTGAACCTAACGAGGTTGGAGTTACCCCAGTCAGACACTGACTGAAGTGTCAGGTTCATGCGCTCTATCATGGCCTCTCTCAGAGATAGCGTTTCAGCGCCTGTAGCTCGTGAACTGGATAGGTATCTTTCCACAACTGTGCTGTCGTCCGCATACCCAATGATACCGGGTTTCAGCAGATCATTAATATGCAGCAGAAATAGAGTTGCGGAAAGAACAGACCCCTGAGGTACCCCGGCATCAATAGCCAATAGGTCCGAGGAGCAGCCATCAACGACCACTCGAATAGACCGCTCCCTCAGGAAATCAGCTACCCAGTTACACAAACTCATAGGTATCCCGTAGGATGGAAGCTTGCTAATAAGGCTAGCGTGCCAGACCCTATCGAAAGCCTTCGAGATGTCGAGAGACACAGCGAGAGCTTCGCCGTGTTTCTCGATGGCTTCGCCCCATACATGCGTGGCATACACTAGGAGATCCCCAGTGGATCGTCCTCGGCGGAACCCGTATTGTCGATCACTGAGGAGGTCATTGTCTTCTAGGTATGCCAGGATGCGGGTGTTAATTACACGTTCCATAGTCTTACAGATTATGGAGGTGATTGCTATGGGGCGGTAATTGGCGGGATCAGCACGACTACCTTTCTTGGGCACAGGCTGCACGTTAGCAAGCTTCCATGACTCAGGGACTAAACCTGTTCTAAGAGAGAGGCGGAACAGGCGTGTCAGAACAGGAGACAACTCAGGAGCGCAGTTCTTTAGCACTATAGCAGGTATACCGTCAGGTCCACTGGCTTTGTTCACGTCTAGATTACGAAGCGTTTTAAGTACCTCCTTTTGGCGGATACGAATAGCGGGCATTGTAGTACCGCAAGGAGGTAACTGGGGTGGTACATTGTTCGCTGTATCCAGACGCGAATTTTCGGCAAACATACAGGCAAGCAGGTTTGCCTTATCAGTTGCCGTGTGAGCCAGCGTTCCGTCGGGTTTGTGCAGTGGAGGCAGAGACGAGCGACAAAAGTTCGCCTCGACCGATTTTGCCAGGGACCAAAACGCCTTACTCCCAGAAGGGTAAGAGGCTAGTTTTGATCCAATTCGGCGTATATGATCAAGACGAGCCATGCGCAGCGTCTTTTTGAAGGACTTGGCGGCTTTGTTGAAGGCTTTCTTCTTATCCCGCGTGTCCGGAGCTTTACGATTCCGAGCTTCAGCCCAAGCCCGGTAAGCTGAATACTTAAGCGCCTCTGCGACTGAGCATTCAGCACCAAACCATGGGCGAGCTTTACTCTTGGATGGTAAGTCAGAAAAAGGAATAAAGTACTCCATCGCCTGACACACCACCCTTGAGATTTCTGTCGCGCAGCTCGACGGATCGCTCGAAGAAAAGCACGTTTGCCGCCAAGGATAAGATGCGAAAAAGTGGCGCATCTCATCCCAATCTGCTGACTTGTACCGCCAAACCCGTCTTGTGCCTTTAGGGCTGAGATCGGGAGGTGAACAAGACAGTACAGACTTCACCAAACTATGGTCAGACGTACCCAGTGGTGGGGATACGGACACATTATATCGGTCTGGTTCTGTTGTCAGCAGAAGGTCCAAACAATTCGGCGTATCGCCCTCACGGTCAGGTACACGCGTCGCCTGATCTACCAGCTGGGAAAGGTTAAGCGTCAAAGCAAGTCTGAGTGTTTCTCTCCCAGCATGGTCTGTCTTCTCGTACGGGAACAGCCACTCCTTATGGTGGGCGTTAAAGTCCCCGAGAAGGACCAGTTGTGCTGACGGGTACCTCAGTTGGGCCTCATCGGCGGCCTCACAAAGATGTTCACATAACCTGGTTGTCTCCTGATTGCCGCTGTGTGAACGGTACACACAGGCGTAGACAATTTTGTCTACACCGGTGTCGACCAGCACCCAGAGTGTGGAGAAAGAGGAGTCTTCAAGGTTACGGAGACGCTTACAGCAGATGCCATCGCTGATATAGACACAGACGCCGGCTTGTGCCTTGAAGTTGTGCTCCAGGGTATACCCCGGGTACTGCAGATAGGACACATCAGCCGGACGTCCGATTTTCGTCTCCGTAAGAAAGAGCAGCAGCGGCTTATCGGTCTCAAGGTGGTGGTGGACCGCATCGAGATTGGAGTGCAATCCTCTGATGTTCCCGAGGTGCACTTTAAGTGGGAGGAAGTGCCGCCGCTGTAAAACTCGATTTCTTTTTATGACTTTCATGTTGTTTGTGGGGAGTGAATAGACAGGAAGGCGGAAGTTGTACGAGGCGCTGACCAGGATCCAGTGGTGAACACAGAATCGCTGCACTGAAGGTAAGACTAGCCTGGAGACCGCGGGGACGCCCGAACCCCCCCGGAGATGGCCATCGGGTCCTCCCGTCCAATCGCCAATTGGCACGATGGAGCATTCTATATATCATTCTATTATATTATATATATATAACTAGGACGGTTGCCAGCTTGGCAATCAACCCAAAATTAAGCGTAGCGAGATTTGCCTATCCAACAATAGGACAACGTGACCGGTCGACTTTTTCCATTGATTTGGTTTTTCGGTGATTATTCCTCGATGGTAAGACCGATCTGGACATTCGACCCCTTACGACACTCAGTAATGTCTACTTGATCACCGTGGCAAATTTGGTCGAGATCGGTCAAACGGTCTCGGAGGAGTATCATTTGTTTGAAATGCAACTTTGAAACCAAAGACGCTTCGCTCGCATTCGGCTCGCTACGCTTTAAAATATTTTTTTCATCCTTTATTAGCCAGCCGTTGCCACTCTCGATGTGTAGTTAGCTTAGCTTGATAACCAATATTAAGAGACCAGACCAATTCAAGGAACTTACAAAAAATCCTAGAACTTACTAAATGTATTTATCTAACTGTTATAAAAATCCTTTTCAGTTTACTGGCCACAAAATAAACAATCATTTTTTTCTTACCAAAGCGGACAATAGTAAATAAAATTGAGGTAATAGGCATACGGTGATTAAACTACTAGAGTTTCACGACGATCAAACATTTTAACACGCTGAAACTCCTTTTATTACAATACGCGATAACTTTAGTTGTACTTACATACACGAAGCGGAACCGGCAGTCTGTGTAAAAACCAGTATAACATGAGACTACCTTTTTTCTATTCTGTCTCGTAAATGTAAGTAGAGAAAGGGTACCTGAACTGTCTGCGAAGGTTCTCAATTAAGTGGTTTAGTTTTTCAACTGACATTGACCTCTGGAGCAGCCGCCGAGACCTCTTCTCGGTGGCCATACATATTCATTACGGCTTCATCTACATATTAATGAGGCTGAGATGAGAATAAGACGACGATAGGCTTATCTACGCCGTTAAATACCCTCATCATTCGCTCCTTGTAAATTGTATGTAACAGGTAATATTTAACAGGTTAATTAGAAAAAATAAATCGATATGCGTACAATAAATGTTTTTATTTAATTATACATGAATCTAAGGTTCATAATATTCGTCGCTCTGGGCAAGTGGCCACATTATCTAGTGTGAAGAACCATACTTATTCATACTTGCTAAACTCTCCTCTCACAATAAAGAGCATACAACCCACCTGTCCTATGGACGTTTCCGACACTTACTGTAGAGAAATATGGGCACGAAGAAGAGTAAAATAGGGAAACGGGGAGGAACTTCTGCATTCTCAGAAGGCAGAACTCAACCTTTACCAAACACCTTTAACAAACTTTACCTTTTTGCTTCAGGTTATTATTTTGATGGTCCCTTAGAACATAAACGACCTACGAATAAGCTGCTTTGTATCCCCATGTTGTCCTGTGATTGGCTGCTTACTTAGCGAATAGACAGGTAGGGGCGCCGTTTCTCGTTCAACATGGAGTAGTGAAGCCGGCCTGTATCAGAAAACTTTTCTTCCCAACAAGACACTGGACCTAAATATATGTATGGAAGATGGGTTTTCTGTTTTCGTGTTCTCAACGTGGTTTCGATTCCGGACAGTTTTGGTCCATGCGGGAATCATGGTTGTACCTACGAGAGTTCCATTTTTTGAGTATTATATATTCCTAAGTACATTATCTTGAAGAAGTTAAAAAAAATTAGTCCAACCGTATTGTACAACCCCATGGAGTATTTATTTATTGACATTGTACCGACCATAGTATCCCAAGCATAGTATTTAAAATGAATAACATAATTATCTATACCCTGCTGTACCTTTTTTTTTTGTGCGGAAATCCCTTCGGATACCCCCCCGCCAGCCAGCGGGGGCGGTTATGTCGGGCTTGAACCGACTAAAACCGCACGCCGTCTCGGGTCTACAGACGCCGGGGTGTAAGGTTACCCATAGAGCATATCCCTCGCACTCCGACTGACCCTGGGCCATTCGCAGTGTCCCCTCTGATAACAGCAGAGGGGTACCTGGAGCGGGGCCCACCCCCGCGGGCCTTGCAGGCCCGCCATGCCCCGACCCCCTCGTGCAATGGGGTCAGCTGGCCCTGAAAAGGGCCGGTTGGTCAGATTCTTGGCCGTTGACGTTGACGCCAGCTACTCCAGACGAGCAATCAATGATGCGTCATCGCCCACGTTGCCCAGGGTGCACCAAACTTGGAGGTGATACAACCAGTCGCACCCCTCCAACCAGTCGCACCCCACCCTGCTGTACCTTTTTTTTTTTTTTTTTTTTTTTTTCGTGCGGAAATCCCCTCGTATACCCCCCCGCCGGCCAGCGGGGGCGGTTATATCGGGCTCGAACCGACTAAAACCGCACGCCGTCTTGGGTCTGCAGACGCCGGGGTGTAAGGTTGCCCATAGAGCATATCCCTCGCACCCCGACTGACCCTGGGCCATCTCCGGTTTCGAGATGGCCCCCTCGGGTTTGGGAACCACGGTGTCCCCGTCTTGCCCCGGTTTGGGGGAGGGGCGCTAGTCGCCCCACCGTCCCGGCCTGCTTCTGCTGGGGTGACAGGCGGCCTCACCTGCCACCCCCAGGCCTGCGCTCATGGAGGACGGAGGTCGTTAAGCGACCTCCGGCGCCTGAGTCGCCTGCGACGCGAGGCGAGCGTGTTGCGGGCTCGGCGGGCCGGGAGGGTTCTGAACCTCTCCCGGGTGCGCTCCGCCATCTCCTTCGCGAGCATCACATGCTCGCAGAAGGAGGTGGCGGCGGCCCACGCGCTCGCGCTCCGCACCATTGCCGCAATCATGCTGCCGAGCGAGAGGACTCCCACCCCGATGGCTGCCACGAGGTCACGCCTCGGCACCTCCCACGCCGGGCAGTCCGCCAGCGTGTGCAGACCTGAGTCCTCGCTCGCGTCACAGTGATGACACTCAGGCGTTGGCTCCTTCCTGATCCGATGCAGGTGGTCCCCGAAGCACCCCTTCCCGGAGATCACCTGCGTCAGTCGGTACGAGAGGCTTCCGTGTCGCCTCTCTAGCCAATCCTCCATGATGGGCCTTACCGACCCTGCTGTACCTATAATTTATCAGTCAGTACCTACTACATACTTAGCAGAAAAAGCAAGACTTTTAATTTTATTAATGGTTAATGTTTAATTATAATTAAACCCGTGTTTTAAATATGTGTAAAGCAAGTTACACTCGTATAAATTGCCATAAAAACGGCACATGTGTACTATTATAAAAACATCTCAGAATGTTACCTGCTCTATCAAATCCACCAAGTAAGTTTTTATTACTTCCTTCGTAATTCCACGCAAATATAATTCTCATTGAGCTAGACTCAACACAAGTTCCGTGTGACCTTCGATTCGTCCGTCAGTAAGAAGCTGATTGTAGTCCTCCACATCCACATTTGAGAATCATAAAAAAGTGTAGGTAAGAATAACACATGTGATCGGAAAGCCCAGAGTCATCTCGTTTACAGAATAACACTTGTGAAACCGGTCGAGAACCAGACGCCAAATATCAACTTGTTTCCTTCCTCGTGCAGAGACGCGGTTGGTTCGTAATCGTTACCAATAAATTGAGTACTTCTTGTTTGGTTATTTTTTGTAATAGACACCTTTGTCGTCAAGATAGCATTTGCAAATTAATTAGAAAAAGAGCTAATATGCTCGTTAGCTAAAACAGTCGTGTCTTGTAGGCCTTACTTTTTCTTGCACATTTTTAGCATTCTTGTGGATAAAAGAGATGACCTAGTAATCAAGAATTTGCGTGTTCTAATTCTTTAGAACAATATCAACGTCAAAGTTTACGTCATCGGTTGTATTACATAATGTTTTAATTTTTGGGCAAGGTTTTGACCACACGGTAAGACATTTTGGACAAAACCACCGTAGCTTTTTTACCGTACGATAGTTAAGGCGAGGGTATTCGACGACTTTAGGTATTTTTGGCATAGTAAAGTTGCCACTTTACGCCACAGTAAGGCGCTTACGGCCCGTGACCAGTGTTTTGCCTCAATATACAGCAAAATAGCGAAGGTTAACTTGGTGTCAGTATCAACACAAATAATGACACAACTGTTATTTACATAGAATATCTTCTAGTTGCAACTCAGATAAAGGGAATAAAGCTTATAATAATTATGATATTGTAATATAGCAATCAGAAAGTCAAGTAATGTAACCCATGGGGCCCATACGCCCGTTGGTCCCCATTCACCTATGGGGCCCCATACACTTACATCACTCATGGGGCCCATACACTTATGGGGAGACATAGACCCATGGTACTCCATACTCCTATGGGGCCCCATACATATTCATTACCCATGGGGCCCATACACCCATGGCTTAAATACACCTATGGGGTCTCATACACCCATGCATTCCACATACCCATGGGCACCATTAGTATCCGTAGAACATCTGGGCCCAAGCAAGATGTGGGACGGCAGTCGCTCCTGTAAATGTCATAATGAACCAGGTTATGGAAAGGAGAAGTAGAAGAGCGTATCCTGGACTCCAAACTGTAAGCTTCGGATGCAACCGGGATTGGAGCACGGATTCATGAAGTTCGGCCCCAAAGCAAAAGCTTCATCAGCAATGAAAATATTATACCGATATTTACAGGCAGGTAGTAGTAGTATTTGGTAGTGTTGAAGGTTCATATCAGTTTAAATTATGTCGCTGGTAGGTACTGTTTCTAATATTTAGTACTACCTTCAATATACGTCTATTAGTACCAATGTCAATCATTACAAATTGTTGTATTGAATCGACTAATGTCATAAAATATTTAATGTTATTATAATGCCGATACATTACTTAGTTTTAATATTTATGCAATGAGTAACTACTAACTTATTTACAAAACTTATACTTCAAAGAAAACAGTGTACTAATACTAGCATTGTATTCGCAAAAGTTCGAGTGTCAACTTTTTATCATTGGATTTGTACATCTGGCACATTCTCTGCGATGTGGCATTTACGCTAAACATTTAAAAATCATACAATTTCGATGTGCATCTGCCGTAAACTGACACACGTCCTGCCTCTAACACGGTCCGCTCGGGATTGATTGACTCACCGAACGCGTCATATAGGTAGAAAACGTAGGTATTTTGAATGTTCAGGGTATAATTCAGAATTTATGTAAATTTTGATAACCGTTTATCATTCTCCTATCAATGACCTTCATTTTGATATCATTTTCATTTTTCTAACCTGAACATAAATCAAATAAAACTGGAATGCGTTTTGGCTTAGACCAATCTTTGTGAGCAAATTTTATCGAGGAAAGTAAAAATCATCGTGTATCGGATAACCGAAAATACTAGTTTGAATAGCCTAGAATAACATATATGATTTTCAGAATACAGGAACTTCTCTTTTTCGAAAAATTTTAATCTAAAAACACCTTTCCTCATGGACCCTCGCCTTAATCTATTTGGAGGACATTGTCACATGACATCACATCATGTATGACCACATTTCTGCAAGTAAATGAATTTGAATTTGAATTGTTTTTTTGAATTCAACCAAAAGAATTCTAGAAGTTGCACCTAGGTAGGAATATATTCTATACCTTTAAACCCGACGGACGGTATTAAACTTTCGAATGTGAATTCTATGGTAAGTATTGATTTTTACCAAGTATAATTTTAAAAATATTTTCTCTCTGTGTTCATTCAACTTCAAATTTGGTTGAGTTTTCATAGATAAGTAAAAATATTAAAACTAAATTTGAAATGCAGCTGTTAGCTTAAAGAAGATTAACATTATCGTACTAGTGTAACTTTTATCCCTTTGTGTCAATGGCTTACCTACCCCAACTTTACGTTACGCAGTATTAGGTTAAACATATCCATATAATACCTATGTATTATTTGTATATATATATATATAAATGCTAACAAGATGTAAGATCAGTGGTTGAATGAACGAACCTACTAAGCCGTAGTAGGTATACTGGTCAGGATTAGCAGCAAAAGATGGTCGTGAAAAAATGGTTAGAGATATTCCCACAATAATAGTCTATAGTTGATCTAAACAAACTAACATGTAACAAAGTATAATTTTGATAATACAATAACTATCCCTATCCTTTCGAGGGCTTATCCGGGGTGCCCGGCAATGGAGACTTGGGGAGGACACCGTGTGGTTTTAGTCGGTCCGATCCCGACACGCCCATCCCATCGTCGGCACCGATGGGGTGACGCCCGAGGGGGTTTCCACACGTATAAAAAAAAGGTAATTTCTTTCGATCATTGGTCCATTTGTTTAGAAAATATCCTAACTTACGGTTATCGGGTTCTAGTACTCATTTATTCCAACGGCTGTCAGTGCTAGAATTGACGCTAGAAATGTAATAAAAGAAACATTGCATTCCTATACATTGGGTAAGGCGTAACCAGCAGTTTTCTGTGATAGACAGATTAAATGAATATCATAGAACTACAATGAATATACTGAGTTTTATAAATGAAGAGGTTACCACTCTATCTACGTTTCGCCGCTATCGATGGACATTCCGGATTAAGCAGATAAGTTTTTTTTGCAAACAAATCAAATTGACAAATATATTTCCAACTTGTTTAAAAACATGTTAATATTATCAGGTTTATACCTATATTACAAATTGAAATAGGTATGTATCGACGAATCTCGTTAAATGATAACTTCATCTGGGAACTGCTCTACGTATGTAAATAACTAAGTTTGTTGTGTAAGTAGGTACAGAATAAGTTTTAAGAAGTGACACTCTTTTGAACCTTTCGATTAAATCACTTACAGTAACTCTAAATACGACGAACATGTTTACCAAGCGCACGCAACCAAATATAAATGTAGATATTACGAGTATGTCAAATAATGCAGCATAGTCTGGTATTAAAGTGACCTCAAATGTGACTCCAGAAGACCATTTTTAATAACTAAAAACGTTACTTACCACAGTTAATGTACTTATCAAAATATAATCGACTAATAAAAAGCGGCCTAGTGCGAGTCGGACTCGCCCATGAAGGGTTCCGTAGCAGCAAGTAACCTAATAATGTTTTTTTTTAATTTTTATATTTGAATTGATTCAATGAAATGTAAATTGCGGTTTACGATTTATGATGTATTAAAAAAACTACTTACTAGATCTCGTTCAAACCAATTTTCGGTGGAAGTTTACATGGTAATGTACATCATATATTTTTTTTAGTTTTATCATTCTCTTAGTTTAGAAGTTACAGGAGGTCACATTTTACCACTTTGGAAGTGTCTCTCGCGCGAACTATCCAGTTTAGAAAGAAGCGGCCAAGTGCGAGTCGGACTCGCCCATGAAGGGTTCCGTAGCAACAAGTAACATAATAATGCTTTTTCTAAAATTTTATATTTGAGTTGATTGAATGAAAGGTAAATTGCGGTTTACGATTTATGACGTATTAAAAAAACTACTTACTTACCAATTTTCGGTGGAAGTTTACATGGTAATGTACATCATTTATTTTTTTAGTTTTATCATTCTCTGGGTATGATGAAAAAAAATGTTTTGAGTTTCAGTTCTAAGTATAGGGACCCCCAAAATTAGTTTTTTTTTTCTATTTTTGTGTGAAAATCTTTGCGGTTCATAGAATACAACTACTTACCAATTTTCAACAGCATAGTTCCTATAGTTTCGGAAAAAAGTGACTGTGACATACGGACGGACAGACAGACAGACATGACGAATCTATAAGGGTTCCGTTTTTTGCCATTTGGCAACGGAACCGTAAAAAATGATATTACAAACCTAAATATCACTTTTGAAGACCTATCCATAGATACCCCATTGATACACGTATGAGTTTGATGAATAAAGAATTTCTGAGTTTCAGTTCTAAGAAACCCCAAAATTGATTGTTTTTTTTTTCTATCTTTGCGTGAAAATCTTAATGCGGTTCACAGAATACATCTACTTACCAAGTTACAACAGCATAGTTCTTATAGTTTCGGAAAAAAGTGGCTGTGACATACGGACGGACAGACAGACGAATCTATAAGGGTTCTGTTTTTGCCATTTGGCAACGGAACCCTAAAAAGTATACATATTGTAGAGCAGAATAATCTTATCTCGTCTAAGTTATCAGCTTCCCATAACAACTTGCTTGCGCAAATTCCATCCAGGGACTTCCAGCTACTTGGAAGAAACAAAACAGCTTCTTTGTATAAAATTTCACCTAAATGAAATAGGAAGATATTACTCACCACTATGTGTAAAAATGCTTTCAAAATGATTCTACATTATACGTCTGAAACTCCTAAGAGGTTATGCACCATGTATCTATCTATCTATAGATATTATTATAGAATTGTAAATTAGCTGTGTCTGTACACTGGAGATATTAAAAAAATACTCGGGTAATGACAAATGAACGATTCCGAACACAAAAATATTTTTATTGGAATTTTTGTCTGTTTTTTCGCGACGGCCGCAAAAACGATAAATATGAACAAAAAACGAAAACGGTCCTCCTGGCGGGCGGAGCCACAGGCATCAGCTAGTTATAAATAATTACATATAATGCCAACATTTAATGTCCAGAGGCAGGTGAGCTATATATAAACAGCAGTATCTTAAATTAGTTTACATGTCTGAACTCTGTATAATATATGTCCGTTTCCGAGAATTTCCGTGACTTCACACCGCCTCTTATATATTTACGTCCGTAAACATAACATTTTTTAACAATCATTTGTTTAACCACGTCATAGCCCCAGACATTGATGTATTAGAGTTTTTCTTAGATTTCTTAGAGTTATAATGATTGCTGTTGCCAATGTAATCATATCATATTTTACTTAAGTTATTTTAAAGCCATTTAGACCCGAATTAAGCAGAGCTTGTCATATGGGTTCTAGAATGCAAATAAACCTACTTAGATACTATTTTTGTAAATGATTACATATTACACTTAGAAACACCCAGACCAACACAAACAAGTTTTCACTGAGCGGGAATCGAACCTACAATCTCTGACTTAGCAGTCGAACGCACTACCGCTACGCCATAAAGGTAGTCAGTATTTCTAAATAGATACGTAGCAAAATGTATAGATTTTTAGAGAATGACGTCGCCTGCGTAAATAAAAATCTATACAAATAAATAAAATTTAAGTATCTGTTTGTAATATTAAAATAACAGATTTTTAATGATTGCATATTATTATGATTGTATACATGATACTTATAACAAAAACTTAATCAATTTTTTAATTTAGTCTGTCTGTTTGAATTAGATAATCTCTGGAACGGCAAAGCCGATTTTAACAGGACTTTCAGTGGCAAATAGGTAATATTATAAGGCATAACATAGGATATAGTATCCTTTTAGAAGAAAATAAGGGTTCTGCGCAAAAGAACTATAACCCTATAAATCTAAATGCACGCGGACGTAGTTGCGGGCACAGTTAGAAGAAAATATTACCATGTTATCTAGCTCATCATCATCATATTTGCGATGAACCTGGTTGTACAGGAGGCTTTTAGCTCGGAGTTGTTTTTATTTGGCTGATTTTGAGTACTACGGGAGTAACTACCCTCTGACGTCCAACCCTAAGAGGAAAGACTAAGTCAGAGCCTCGCCCGTTGGCCGGCAGGTGTACCAGCTAACAGTTGAGCCTGGCTTGGCCCCGAAACTCTAAGTCGGACTACATACACCCACATGATCTAGCTATGGATAAGTTAACAGGTTCCCTGACTCCCATATAATAGTGCCTTAAGATATCAATCACAATATCAAAAATGGTAAACTCTCACCTTAGCCTGCAGACGGGGTGTCGTAGTATATGCTATTTTTGAGTCTTGAGCGTTGGTAAAAAACGATATGGTATAACTCTGATTCCATGGAAGATGGGCGAATTTTGGTATGAGATGCCATTTGCGTTAATACTTTGGCAGCGTTATATCATCCGAGGACTCAGAATCGAGTTGGTGCGGTGGCATGGAATTTGGAGTTGAATTTGAAAATCTTGGGACATAACTTTGTCTCACTAGTGACACATTTTACCACTAGCTGGCCGAACCAATCCTAACAAATCGTCGTATCTGGCTTATTAACATAATTTTCTGAATTTTGTAAACAATTTAACATTTCTGCTGTACACAAATTAACGCTGTTCTGTGTATAATTTTTTAAACATGTTTATACTTTTTTATCCACATAGTGATTTTCTATATAAGACTACTCTTTGATTGCAAACCTAATAGCCACATCTGCATTCAGTAATGTAGCATTACGGGTCCAGGTGATATGATGCATTAGATGCTTTATTAATACTTCATTACGCAGTAAATTTCAGACCGGTCGGAATGGAAGTCAATGGGGGAGGCCTATGTTCAGCAGTGGACTTCCTACGGCTGATATGAGGATACTAATTATAAAATATACTTAATAATAATAACATAAAATTGTTTATTGGTCTCAAAATAATTATTACATTGATCATTAAGGAATAATTTGTGTTACATTTTGTACAGGTAACTGGTTCCCAAACTAGGCTGAAGCCTGTATTTTGGGAGTCAGTGCTCTAACGATAACATTTTCAATATCCATGGTGAATTTCGAGTTAAGGTAAGATATGAACAAAAACATATTTTTTATTTAACTAAAAGAGGATAATTAAATTTGGGTATATTAATTAGTACTATAGTAATTCCCGTAAACACTGAAAGAACCAAGGATCAATTTTGGATTCTCAGCACTAAGATTCCTTTCTAAGCCTTATTCTTACTACAGGTAATGCTTCAAAACCGAGATTTCCTGGTTCTGAATACTGCTAAACTTCACTATGACAAATGTCAGTATAGTAAGGAAGAAATATCGAGCTTGTGGATTCTTTATTTATCCTTTTACTGTATTTATATCTTTTTAAAAATATTTAATGTTATAATATCCATTTTCGTTATAAAGATATGGGACTTGAAAACTATGCAGAACTAACGGAGTAACGGAACCAGCAGATGTCAGTTGAATCAATAGTGGTCACCATAACTTGCGCACGGTTGCACTAACATTGCGCGTGTTTCCAACGTTATCAACTCTATTAGGTTAAACACTGTTCACGTTGGGAATTAACTTTTGCCCAATCGATACTTAAAAATTTGAGGTACATTTAACCAGTCCTTGAAATTAAACACAGCTTTTTGAAGTAGATTGAGTTTTTGGATTACTAGGATATAATAAAATTTTGTGCGTCTCTCACTCACTTAGCTCGGTGATCCCTCTGCGCTCTCACTCACCGCGCTGAGTACCTTTTTTTTTCTTTTTCGTGCGAAAATCCCTTCGGATACCCCCCCGCCGGCCAGCGGGGGCGGTTATGTCGGGCTTGACCCGACTACAACCGCACGCCGTCTCGGGTCTTAAGACGCCGGGGTGTAAGGTTACCCATAGAGCATATCCCTCGCACCCCGACTGACCCTGGGCCATCTCCGGTTTCGAGATGGCCCCCATACTTGCTCTCCACTGTGCCATCTGCTAATCAGAGGGACACGTGGAAAGCTTCCGAAAAGCCCTCAACAGGGCCGTCTTCCCGCCCTAGGAGAGAGTCGCTGCTGTCTCCGTTGCCCAGGGTGCACCGCGTGGAGGTCCCCAACCAAGCACACCACCGCGCTGAGTACCTCAACTCACTTCAACATATGCAGATGCAGTGCTATTGTTTCTTTTTTTACTCCATGTTTTAATTCTATCTTTATTAATTCTATCATTCATTTGATGTTCCACATTTACCAAGCTTTCCGTGACGGCGGTGACTGCCAACTTTTGTATTATAAATCAATATTTTAAGTTATTCAGTACCACTAACGGGGGCATGAGGCGCTACTAAGATCTTCGGGTCAAAGCCAGTATATCTGCTTGACGGACAAGGCTCTAACGCAGGCTCTTTTCTCAGGGTTGGGACGTCAAACGGCAGTCGCGTCTGTAAAATTTAAGATAAACGATTCAGGAAAAGTATTAGAGCGGACCCCGGGCTTGTGATGAGCATTGTGCCACTACCATTCCAGTTAGAGTACAGATAAGCTTTTTTAACCAAGTATTATTTAGTCGTAGGTGGTAATGGTAAACAGGAGACGGAAATCGTACATAACACACATGCAAAACCAAACGGATTTATCGATTCGAGTACGGCAATATGGCGCCGGATTATTTATCTTTTCTCTATCTACCCACCTTCCTGGCGCCGCACTTCCGACGGAAGCGTGCGTCGTCTCCGCTCTAACCCTTACCGCGGTTCCGGTTTCCGGCTGCCTTTGAAGTCAGTCGAAGTTTCCTCTTCGCTACCCTGTCGTGCAAAAGGCTTTGTGGTTCAGTAGATACAGTAAGTACTATCTGTTCGCGACAGACACTTAGTGAAGTGCTTGTGATTTGTGAATCGTAAAGATGTAATTAAAAATTAGTGATTAGTGCGCGTAAACCCAAAATCTAAATCGTAAACAAGTGATTTGTGATAAACAAACAGTAAATGATCGTTAGACACTCAATCAATATAGCCACCGTACGCATGAGACGGTCGCAGCACCTTTTGTTAGTAGCTTATAAGAATTTCTATTATGTAAATGTTGTTTAATCCAGTTTGTTTTATCATTGTATTGTAATTCTGTTAAATCAGCCATAAAAGAGCTGTTGCATGTAAATAAAAGTTTGTTTTCCATATAGAGTCGATAAGTGGCTACCATATAGTAATTCATTTAACATTGTACAGTATATAGCTTTTATGTAATCAACCTATAATGTCACAAAGTAGAGCCCAGCCACTCATAATTGCATTTATAAACCGTTGTAATTGTTAAATAGTAGTCAGTATACATTAAAAACCCTTACCATGGGACGGGTGACCACCCTACCCATCTTGTTGCATCTAGACTATTGAATTCTAGTACATAGTTTGTAAAATAGACATAAAAAACTGTAAAGTAGATAGTGAAAATTAATATAAAAATTCCGTATAATTTGTTTTGTTTTTGACGGCCCTCGTCACGGTAAAGGCTGGGAGAAGCTAAGCTGGCACGACATTCCGTACAATTGCGACATCTTAGCCGAGTCCCCAGCAATAGTCTTCGAGATTTCTCTCAGACTTTGCACTGAATAGATGGGCCATTATTAAAGCCAGATGATTCAACCGAATTAACTGTGTCTTATTTACATGGTGTTCCTATTCAATCCAATGGAACCGTAGCGTACGCGGTCGGTTTATCCTTTCGCTTAGAGAGACGCACAGGGACGAGTAACCCTACTTTCCCTGACCTTGTTCGAAAGTTACAGTCCACACCGCCACTGCATGACAGGGAAAGAGTGTGCAAACCGACGTCCACCCCCTCTAAATGTACTACGGCGGGCATCAGCTGATCGCTGACGTTTAGATCTGCGTTCCATAACCAGGGCCTGTAGACAAAGTGACATTCTACTAGGGGAATCGCTTCGAAGCGAACCTTCAAAAGTTCAAAATGTATGGGAGTGACATTATTTGTTACACGTGACATGTCGACCAATAATGTCTCTCCAATACATTTTGGACTTTTGAAGGTTCGCTTCGAAGCGATTCCACTAGTAGAATGTCACTTTGTCTAGGCCCCCAGATAGAGCGTCACGTGAGGCCTGTTCGCCACACTATCAATAACAATAGAGAGTAAACAAATACATTGATATGTTTTCCACACAACAAAAAGTAGGTACTTGTAACCATGAACGTCTTCATCTGCGTCTGTGATAACCTACATTCACGCGAACATAGTCGCGGGAAAAAGCTAATATTTAAAAACATAGTTATTCAAATACCTCGCATAATATCTTTTTTTCTATACCTCTCAGGTGCCTGACAAGCTCACGGCCCACTTGAGCGGTTACCGTGGCCTATGGACGTGTGCAAAACCAGGGGCATCACACTCGCGCTGCCGACCCGATCTTGTGGACTGGACATCACGTGTATATGACGATTGACACATGACTGATGGTTTAGTCGGAATATATGATCCAGTAATTAGGCGCACTACACTAATAATAGGAACAGTATATCCTAATGTGTTCTGAATTTACAAAAGATCTAAACTCTTATAAAAAGGTACGCAGAAGTCAATAGAAGTACTTTGCGGTGACCTCATAGGCGGTTCCACCATCACGTGATACGCGGACGAGACGCTCGTGATGGCATGACGCAGGACGTACCGCGAAGCAACCCTAAAGGCCACGGCCGCGGTTGCTCAATTCGTGGGGCCGATTCAGCAGCTGGGTCTCGAGGTGCCTCTGCACAAATCCGAGGTTTTGCCTAACATGAGAGGACCAGATGACTCCTGCACGGGGGACGGGGGATTGAGCAGTCCTTGAAGGGTCATGGCCTGCTCAATCCCCGTAGAGTCTTCAGGGCCTTCAGGGCCTCCAATCACACTGGCACCTTTACATATAGGGATATGTAAAGGTGGAGGCCCTGAAGGCCGACATCGCCCGGCTGCTGCGGGACCCGCAGCAGGTGACTGGGAACAGGGTTATAGAGCGTACCGCACGATTTCCTTGCCACCGCTTTGCGTCTCCATCATGGGATCTGAAGGCGGGAGGTCTTGCCGCCTACCTATGTGGCACAAGAAAGCGCGGAAGCTGGGATGGAATCCTGAGCCTTGAGAAATGTGGCCATGGTGCAAAGTGCGAGCGCATGGGCCGCGTGTCTCGAATGTACGCTCAGCTTAATAGGTGCTAATAGCAGTAAAAAGGTTGGCAGTGAATAGCTCGTAAAATTACTTTTATTTTTACTATAAACGGTGATCAGGTTCTACGATAAAAAAAATCATAATTTTACTATTGAAAACATGGTTAACCTAAATTATACTTTATATTCGAAAACATGCAATATGATAATGAATGAAACAAAAAATAATTGAAATCGTGTTTACTTTTGAATTTGTTTTTTAATCGTGTTTACGATTAATATAATCTTTATGAGAACGAAGAAAAAATGTAGAAGTTTCATTCGCAAAACGAAATACTTTACCTATCTAAATGTTTCTTTATTTGTACATTATGCGTTTCTATACCATTCATCTGATTACGATGAAACTTGGTAAATTGTCGTTATGTACAGTCAACGGCACTAAAATATTTACATGCGTTTTTTATATTGGAGTACATGTTTCATAACTCTCTTAGTTATGAAACATGTATTCCAATATTTATTTTTATGATTCAATATTTTATGATTAATAAATTAGAATATGATAAGCTACTTTTGTCGTTGACTGTATACGACCAATAAAAAAATACACACGATAATAGTATCTAAGGTTCAAGGTGCTTTTCACAAATATAAGAATACCAAATTAAAAATGTAAATTACCTAAATCAATAGAGAAAATATATGTCTTTCTACATCTGAACTAACGAAGAAGACTATTACTTAGGTACCTAAAATAAAGCGAGCGCGTGGGCCGCCGCCACCTCCTTCTGCGAGCATGTGATACTCGCGAAGGAGATGGCGGAGCGCGCCCGGGAGAGGTTAAGAACTCTCCCGGCCCGCCGAGCCCGCAACATGCTCGCCGCGCGTCGCAGGCGACTCAACGACCTCCGTCCTCCATGAGCGCAGGCCTGGGGGTGGCAGGTGAGGCCGCCTGTCACCCCAGCAGAAGCAGGCCGGGACGGTGGGGCGACTAGCGCCCCTCCCCCAAACCGGGGCAAGACGGGGACACCGTGGTTCCCAAACCCGAGGGGACCATCTCGAAACCGGAGATGGCCCAGGGTCAGTCGGGGTGCGAGGGATATGCTCTATGGGCAACCTTCCACCCCGGCGTCTGCAAACCCGAGACGGCGTGCGGTTTTAGTCGGTTCAAGCCCGACATCACTACCCCCGCTAGCCGGCGGAGGGGTATCCGAGGGGATTTCCGCACGAAAAAAAAAAAAAAAAAAAAAGTAGATATCTCATAATGTCTTTGCAAAGTCAGAGCCCTTAACGAAGTCAGTTTCCATTCTCGAAAAAGAAAACTGGAAAAAAAGAAATGAAGTTGTTCCTTTTTTTTTACCGTGCGGAACTCCCTTCGGATCCCCCCGCCGGCTAGCGGGGGCGGTTATGTCGTGCATCGACTAAAACCGCACGGTGTCTGCCCAAGTGTCCATTGCCGGGCACCACGGGTAAGCCCTCGAAAGAATAACCCCAGGGTTACCGGCGGACCTTGGCCGCAAGCGCGGCCTCGCCTGGTGGGGTCGGGTTTAATCCCGCGTCGGTGAGTAGGCAGGCGTGTGTAGGACACACACGACACGCCTTCGTCACGGCCTGCTTTTGTAAGGACGGTGAGTCGGCCAACTGCCGTCCTCAGGCCCCGATCATGGAGGTCGGTAGTCCCGGGCGTAGATGAGTCTGCGGCGTCCTCGCCGCAGACTGTTAAACTCGAGGGGCAGGGTTCTCTCCCGCACCCTCTCCACCGCCTCTTTCGCGCGCATTATCAGCTCGCAGAAAGAGGCGGTGGCGTGCCATTTGCTCCCGTCGGAGACCACGGTACTCACCATGGTCTCCCAACGAGAGAACGTCCACGCTCAGGGCCGCAACGAGATCCCGACGTTGACTCGCCCACGCAGGGCACTCCACCAACGTTTGGAGCGCCGTGTCTTCGCCAGGATCCTCGCAGTGCTGTTTTTTTTTTTTTTTGTGTGCGGTGTGGTGACGTTGTTCCTAATATATGTTCCTTTGAGCAACACGAATACCGGCGGCGCACGTATTTTCAAACTTGGATTAACATAACATTCTTTAGGTTTTCTCTATTATCATATTTAGATATAAAAAATTACTTTACAGGTAACAAGTTTACTAAGGACTGAAAGAGGGACTCTTCTGCAAACCAACGTTTGGTTAGCAGCTATTTGACATCATTCAAAATATTGATACCATACAGGCTACAAAATGTACCTATATCTTCGCCGAAAACATAATAAAATATTACGCAATAACTGATAAACAAAAGTATAATAATTAATTTTTTCTTAACCTCAGACTCAAAAGATAGCTTAACACACTTTACTTGGTCATCTAAAGACTCGATATTTGTTTTAATATAATATAATAAAACTGAAATTTGTATCATATTTCTAGATAGTTAAAAATAAATAACTCGTCAATTGTGTGTCGGATTCTCGTAGTCAAGTTGCAGGTCACCATAAACGTGCTCTCGTGACTGACATACTACATGATCACCTTTTTTAAATATAATATAATAAAACTGAAATTTGTATCATATTTCTAGATACTTATAAATAAATAACTCGTCAATTGTGTGTCGGATTCTCGTAGTCAAGTTGCAGGTCACCATAAAAGTACTCTCGTGACTGACATACTACATGATCACCGTCAAGGAGGGCCCAAATGGCAACAACCGGCTTGGAAAATGTAAATAATGCCAGTTACGTGCGTAATCCAATAGAGTTTTGCATAGAGCGCGTAATATGTGTAGCAATATGTGTGTGAATTTTAATTATTATTAAGAACAGTCTGTCCTGGTTTCATAGCTCGTTCCGTTTATCGAGAGCGCCATCAAGACAACTGCTCGTAAACTCGGAGACCTGCATAAGGCGAAACGGTTTTTCACACTGGACCACTTGGGAAATAGTGTTGTTACACAGCTGAAATACTACTGTATAGATCTCTACACAGCGGATAGGTTACTTACTAGACTCTCTCGACTGATTGCAGCTTACTGTTCGTATCAATAAGATTTCTGAGGCCACAAAAGCCTTTGACGTATGTTTCTCAGCTAAGTCAGTCCGCCCATCTCTTCATGTGCTTGTTGGAATAGGTAACTAAGGGATAGGGGGTAAAGGGTTCGACGGTAATTGAGTAACCCCCTTTTATATGGAAGCATATCTGCCTGACCTCTTGGGAATGTATAGATGCCAGTATTTCACAACTCTATCCAGACCCTAACGAAGAGTAGCTGGTGTTATTTTACAGATTCTTAAAAAAGGATAGACAAGCTAAAATACATTTAATCTTTACATTTTATAGCCAAACTCGCTTGACAATAAGCGGGCCTGATAATTATTGATAGTATAATCCTCCTACATAATACCCACAAGAATAAAATAAGATATACCTATACCGAATAATCTAGAGGTAACTAAATAATTAAAGATTGTGTTGTGAGGGATGGGCACATACGACGAAAAGGTAGTGTAATCCTTTGCCCAACCTTTGCCCCTAAAAAAATGTTTCACAATTTCTCTTATCTACTAGATCACTACTTAAACGAGTTATAAACACTTGTATTTATTTCTTTTCTTATTTTTTTACACTAAATTACTATGAAAATAATTTTAGTACAACCGGTTTATTTTACTTTCTCATAATAAATGCTCGCAACATCATAAAATGTAGCAGCTATTAGGCCAAGGTTAAAAATAAAAGATACCAAAATTACTATTCCGTGAATCCTATCCTACGTAGATATTTTTGGAAAACGTGAGCAACTGTAACTAATGTGTGTTGTAGGTAGGTAACTACGATACTTTGGAGTTCATTAACCGAGATGTTAAGCAGAATAATTTATTGAATTCAATACGTTTTAACTTTTATTTATTGTATAGTACTTACTAGACTGTCGGTACTTTTCATTCTAATTTCTTGATATCTGCCCGGCAGAAATGCCTTTACCTATTCAAACACTTTCATTTTCCTACCACTTTTTTGAGGTGTTTATTCAGGATCCATCGGAAAAATACACGTGGCTGCAGACGTTAACAACGAAGATTTGATCCTGATAAACAGTTAAAGTTAATCTCATAGTATTATATTCAATCTTCTGTTAGTAAAGAAATATTTTTATATTATAGATAGGTACTTTAAATAGGTAATAAAACTGTGATGATATCCCAGAATATTATTGTTATAACCCAGGAATATCATGGAGTGGGTGTTCCATGTTATTCTTGTTGATTAGATAATCAACAAAAATCAAAAATCAAATCAAATTAAATCAAATCAAAAATTAAAAGAGACCGTTGTAACCAATTGCTATCAGATATTTCCTAGATAGAGTGTCTAAGTAGCGCCGTTGGTTTTGATTCCTCTGCGTCAGAGTTGTCATTGCACCATATTGGACAGACGGATAGAATGGTTCAAATGCTGTTTTTTTATAAATACAAATCTTACTTATGCTTTCACACCCAGAATTATATTAATTACAATTGCCTTTCAACTGTCTGTCATAATTTGTTTAGTCTGATACAGAAACCATCATTCATTTGTGTAACCTAAAAAGCGTTTCTAGAAACAATAAACAGAGTTTTAACAATACGAAAAACATACACAATAACGATCCGCATCTACACAGTTAACTGAGAAAATCTCACGTAAACTGTTTAAAGCCATCAGTCTGGGAAAAATAAGTGTACTATTTACCAAAGACCTACTACTAACTCACTACAAAGAAATAAAATGAAAATAATGTTTATATTTCTGTTTCGGCAACGAAAACGCCGAGTAATTAATTTGTGTGCAAACATAAAAAAAAATATTATTTAAGTATTAAAGTTATGTAAGGAAAGTAGGGCTTGAACAGGTAGCGACTTCCTTGAATGTCAATCAAGATTGTTGAGGCTGGTGATCCTAAAGTGGGTTTAGATTTATAGTAGAGATTCTTACTAGGTCATTGTTCGCAGTGTCCGTAGTTTCGTCACATTTAACTCTAATCAAGGAACATAACGGTGGTGAATGCTGAACAGTTCCAAGAGGTCAACTAACTAGATGTAAGAATGGTTCAGCATACAATGCCAAATCCTGATCACAATTTCGAAAAAGAAGTCTGTAGGAATTGTGTTATATGAAGTGTGAATGGTGTGCCAGTACCGAAGTACTGGCACACCATCATGCATTATTCGGGTAACATTCTTTTTTTTTACTGCATTGCATGTTACTGTTTTGATAACAAAAAGAAATGAGTAAAACAGTTATTGCACAGTCCTCAAAACACTGTGTTGCAATTACGTGTGCGCGACTAAAGGAGAACTCTATTTTGGTTCTCCTCTAGTAACATATCAGACTGTCGAAAGTTTTTGTATTAGTGTAATTGTGTGATTCGTAACAGGTAAAGTTTCGTAAGGCGTCTGTTGCAAGCTCATCAGATAGTAGCGCTTCCTCTATTGCATAGCGGAGTCTCGTGCGCTAGTGCCGCGCGCCGTGCCGCCCAATTTCTTCAGAGGTGCGCGCTAACTGCGCCCCGCATTTACGGGCTGTGCCGGTGACTTCCTGTATATTGATGCAATCCTATTGCGGTTATTTTTTACATTTTCGTCAATATTATGCAATAAATAATTCACATTTTGGTTTTACATGTTGTATGCAACCTGCAAACACGATGGATGTCAAACACACTCAGACAGATAGTTTGCCCGTTAGTGTTTGAGTGCATGCTGGCTGATGGGCGATGGCTTGTAGTTCTCCATTAGAACTTTGGTTGTAACTAAAACTAATACACTGTGCTGATAAACAATATTTTTTATTAGGTTATATTTGAATGCGTCGCAATGTCTGCAATAAGGATTATTTAAGTGCTCACTTATGTTCCACGGTTTGGAGAAATGGTTTTCAGACGGTCGGTCACAATGTGATAAGCTATACCCACAATATTTACAAATTATGCATCAGACATGTATATAGGTACCACATGTACCTGAAACTTATGACATACCTCACAGGCTATATGCCACCTATTATAAATTGCTCAATAGAGTTCAAACTAGAGAAATGACGAGTCATCGACACAATAGAAATATCAGGTAAGTAGTAGGTAGGTAGGGTAGTTGCTATTTAAAAGTTAGATAATTTGTGTGTGTGTTATGTTCCTACTTATTTTAAATTCATATCTATTCCTTTCTCTATTCAGTTCTATCCTATTAGCAATGGATTTAATAATTCTAGGTAGACAGGTACTCGTTTCGATTTTGCATTGTAAGAGAAAAGTCGTATAGGTATTTAGTATTTGTGTGACGAGTACTCTCTAACGCTAAGTGCATTAAAATTTACAAAAATATGATTAATATAAATTGCAGTTTTAATCCTGGGAGTAGGTTGCGCAAACGATAAATTTCAGAGCATCTCGCATCTCGGCCTAGTTCATGCTGTGTTCGCTTGATGCTCGCAGTGAGCTTACGTCACATAGCAAGCGGATTGGGTCAGCGGCGGCGCCTGCGCCTGCGCCATGTCCATGCGAGTTATGTCATACAAACGTGCGTGCGTAACACATAAACGTGATGTCTACCTTTTAATACTGTTACAAAATAACATTTGTTTAAAATCAAAGAAACATATACCCAACCTATTTCAAGACAATTCATTGAAATCTTCCGCAATATTGAGTAGGTAGGTAATCCATCGGCAACATTCCATACGCCACCACTTACAAAATACCTTACTGATTTCCTGTATCATGCATGCATCTACATGAAGTTAACAAGAATAAAATAAAAACAAAAGATCTATAATAAGCTGAGTGACATTTTTGTCGATTGACGGCCGCGTTGTGTTTACAGGTGATCACGCCGCAACCTATATAAATATAGTGAACATCAATATGCAGGCGCGTTGCCAATTACAGTGGAGACCTACTTTCTTACCTTCGAACTTTTACTTCCTGCGGGCCAGGCAAGGCGGCCGGTCGCACCACGCAACGAATTACGAAAGTGGCGCGAAATGCTCGGCCGACATTCGCGTACCGCTTGCGCCACCTTCAGGAAGTGCCGTTGCTGCGGGATTACGTAGTCGCTGCCACCACAGCTGCACCCGCGCCCGGACACTATCCTTGCTCAGGAAACGTACGGTAGTCTGTATCATAGTAAAATAAGAGAATTATACTGTGTCATACACTTATACTGTGTCTGTATTCTGCGGTCGCGACCCATGTTACCTCACACACTACACGGTGCAATATAAAATATACATGGCCGGTTACCATTTTTTTCTTTAACCACTGAATTTTGACTGATGTTTTAGAATCATGGGGTACCTGTTACTTCTTTTATTAAAACGATGTTTCTTTTTAATTTACTAAGTACCTACTTTGTACTACTTTGCATGTTGGTTTTTATATACATAATTGTAACATCATTAATTGTTTCCGTAGTTCGCAAGAATTACGGTAGATAGCTGCAGTGTCGCCCCGAGACGTATATATATATCGGAGAATTTCGAATATCGAGAACGTGTCTAGGTAGCTCAGTTGGTCAGAATATTTCCCCAGTAAATGACTGGTCGCGGGTTCAAGTCCCGTCCTAGTTGTTCTCTTTTTCCGATTTAAATCTATACATAATGTTTGCATAATGCAAGTAGGTGTAAAACATAAAGCAACAGTTAAACGATTAAGGTTGGCTTAAGGTTCAATATTTTAAGAGCTGTTATGTCTCTTTGTATGCTAGCTGATCTTAAAACTCAGACATCGCCTACAGCTATTAAGAAATCAATATTATTGCTTTCGTCCGCAAAGCAGGATGTATATAATCTCACTCGGAACTATGCCGAGTTACCTAAGCCTGGAGGCTTGCTCAACGTGCTATAATATAGCTGTTACGAAATGGTGCAACTTGCAACATAAAATGACTTAATATTTTGTTTTATTTGTATCTACAACTGTAACTTTAACCATAAATTATACCTCAGCATAATATTTGGGCACGTGAATCTTATTCTAAGCTTTTGGCTAAACATTTTAAACAAGTTTTGGCCCCCGTCGTCGTAGATGAGGTGTTTGTTTGTTTTATTTGAAACATATTTTTATGAAACGCCGAGGCAAGTACCCACAAGACACAGGCAGATCACGGTCACCTTGTCGTGGCGTACCTATTCCATTAAAGGAGATTAAGTCCTGTCATCAGGTACTGTAAACAAAATGACATTCTACTAGTGGAATCGCTTCAAAGCGAACCTTCAAAAATCCGAAATGTATGGCAGTGGCATCAGTTGTTACACGTGACATGTCGACAAATAATGTTACTCCCATACATTTCGGGCTTTTGAAGGTTCGCTTCGAAGAGATTCAAGTTGTAGAATGTCACTTTGTCTAGGCCCCCTGATCCCTAAATACTGACAGGCTACTCTGCTTGCCGCCACCCTCAGAGTGATATTATAAAGGTTATTAAGATGTTACTTTCATACTGAGCGGCGCAGCGTTCATCATGTCATGAGTGCGTATACCTACTATATTCACAATAGGTCACCAGGAATAACCCTTTTCTAGATTCTGATTGATGATCAGATATATTTATGCCACTTTATGGAGGTTTTTTTTATAGTGGTTACACGTCAATATGACTTCACTCCTCCTACACATTTTGGGAAACAGTAAGTGAAATCTAAAGAATGAAAGCACTGTTATAAATGGTAATAATACCTACTTTCTTTCATGATTTTTTTAAATTTTTTATAAGAATATTAGTAACCGCAATTACTACTATTCCCCCTAACCCCTCCAGCTAAGCTAAATTGCTTATGTTAGGATGATAAAGAGTTTGTCTGTCTTGATAGCGCATCCTTATAATGCACAATGTTATTTGTACACGAAATTAATGTAAATTGAATTGCAGGTTCTCCTGTAGTGGGGTAACTCCAATATTTGTAACCTTTGTACTGTACCTACTGGACGTTATTTTCAATTAACAAAAGTCTGGTGTCAGTGCTACAAATCATTTGACTTTGTACGTTTTTTTTTTTTTTTTTTATCGTGCGGAAATCCCTTTAAGTCCTTACAAAGTCAGCAACACGTGACTGACAAGTAACTGATGTGTCAGTCGTCCGAACTGCCAAAAACCATATTATAAAATATGCTTTCTTGCCACTGATGTTTTCAAAATGCCTTTATTATAGTAATTATTACCTACTCTTTATTATACCTTGATGAGTTACGAAATAGCACGATAATGCAAACTCCATTTTACATTACGCTAATCAGATACATGTGCTGATTTCTTTAATGTCTAACCTCCTTTAATATTATGCTGAGAAACGAAATGCAGCCATATCGACGTTGCACAAGTGCCGACGACGCGACGGTAGCGTTACAAAATCGGAAAAAGTATGCAAAAACGCTATTAGGGCGAGAAAATTCACATCGGTTTGTGTTCCGTTACACCAGCGAGTTCGCGCAGTGCATAACCCCATCTTCTAACACGTAATGTGTGCAACGGTGCGCACCCGATCTCGCACGACCGGTCCCGAAAGTGGGTCATCTCTTTTTGTTCCACCAAGTTATTCCGTAATTAGAAAGAGAGGGTGAGGGTATTTACGCTGATTTCGCATTATTATGGAGGAGTAATCGCATGTAAAGTAGATTCATATTTGATTGCAAAAGGCAAGTTCACGTGAAGTAAGTGTTGATGTGCACGGAATTTGGGGCATATTTGAATGTAGTTAAACATGATATCAGATTAGAGTTAAATGTCAAATTTATGTAAGAAAACGTCTCCTCATATAATTTAATATTAGTTGTGATGAATCTAATACTGTCATAAACATCTAATGTTCTAATAGATACAATAAGAGATCAGTAAGTTCTTCACAAAATATTCACAAGAATCAACAGGAAATTTTGTTGTTTGTACTTGTCAACAAGCTCATCTATGCACGAAACCTAGGTGATAATTGGAAGAAATGACTGAATTACCTTACAAACACCGACAAACCTGATAGACGTGTTGCTATGTTCCTAATTAATACTTTAAATTATCAGCTGTTTTGTTATTACAATTAATTATTCATAGACCATTAGCAAACCATACTAGTCTGCGCCTCAGCATAAAATTTGTGTGAAGTAAGAAGCAACACATGACGTCAAACCTAAATAGATACCTTCAATTGTCAATTCTTTTAGGTACCTACTTAAATTAGTTACATTGTTTTGTCTTACTATCCCAGAAATTTTTTAGTAATGTTTTTACCTATTATGTTATATTAGATCTGCACCTACACTGCCTTTTTTTTTTTTTTTTTTTACGTGCGGAAATCCCTTCGGATACCCCCCCGCCGGCCAGCGGGGGTGGTTATGTCGTGTCTCGACTAAAACCGCACGGTGTCCTCCCCATGTGTCCGTTGCCGGGCACCCCGGGTAAGCCCTCGAAACACCTACACCTACACTGCCTACAGTACAATTAATCTAAATTTAGAGGTTCTTTTTGAAAGATGGAATTGACAGATTGACTAGATAAATAACGTAGTTTTGCACGATTTGAGCGAAAAATAATAATTATAATTTAATGCAAACCATTTTTAAATAAGTAACAATGTACAATATTAAGTTGAAGGTGGTTGAAGGAATGTAATGCGAGTAATGCAACACATTTCAGTTTAAATTTTTATAAGCATTTTAAACTATGGTGGGAATCTCTATCTCTGCGAGGCTTCCTAAAAAGGTTCATTCTGTCGTTTTTATATTTTAATTTTACGTAACGGTGGTGAAGATAATCGATTCATATGACAAATCGTGAGTTAGCAAGAGAATTGCTAAACCAGAGATCATAAATCGATTGATCATAAATTTCATTTGTAATCTGAATCGGTTATTCTTACTATCGATTTGTAGACATCTTACCCTATATGACGGCAGTCAAATGGTAAATGGTTGAAATTATTTAGACTATAATTCGCTATGAAACAAGCGAATCTCACGAGGTGTTAACCAAGATGGCGGCACGCGGAAGTGTGTGCGACTTCCGCGTTGCCCTGCGCTGCGCGTGCGCTCCACTCGTGACTGCTACATACATTATTAACCACCCGCTCGTAACATAATTGTGAGCCATCTAAATGGAAGACAATTATTATAATCATAATGTGGTAACGAGATATCTTTGTTTTAAGCTAACCACGTGCCTGCTTTTTTAGGATGACGGGTACCTAAAATTATAAAAAGAATACAATTAGTGCAAAAGCACTTATTTTTGAGAAAGATATCAGATCCTTTATAGAAGTTTGAACGAATTTCAACAATTTTATAGGTTATATCTTTATCGATAAACTTTATAACCTGTGTGGCGTGGCGTAAAGCGTTCGACTGCTAGTCGGAGATAGCAGGTTCGATTCCCGCCCAGTGCAAATTATTTGTATTCATAAATATGTATATTTGCGTTAATCTGGGTGAGGGTCAGGTATTCTAAAACCCAATCACACATGACAATCTTTGCTTAAGTATAAAGACGTAGATGACACTGTGTAATAATGTCCAAGAATGTCTATAAGTACATCTTTTTATACAAATAAATAAATTTGAAGTGTCTATTGTAACATTAAAATTTCTTATGGTATTATAATTAATTACATATTCTAATTATTTTATAATTATTTATTATATATTCTTATGTTATTTATTATAATTCTATGAGGTTAAACTTTTCAATGAATGTACCTTTTTTTGTTTTTTTTTCTCATGTGGAAGTCACTACGGATTGGTCTATCTAACCCCTGGCCAGCAGGGGTGTTATGTTGGACTCGCATCGAATAAAACTGCACGCTGTCTTGGGTCTCTAATCTCTCTATCTCTCTTGTTTTGGCTTAGTACTACTTAACAACAAAATATATTATTATTATATCTGTTATTATTTCTGACTTTTTGAATTAGGTAATATCTAGAACGGCTGGACCGATTTTAACTGAACTTTTACGGGCAGTTAGCTAAGATTATAAAGCCAAATAAAGGTTTAATAAATTAAATTTACTGGTGGTAGAAATTTGATGACACAAATTTGTCACAAAATTCGGCCGGGTGGGTACCACCGTGCACGATTGCGAAAAACCCTCCATAGTAATCCAATTTCGGTTTGATTGCGTTCAGGGGTCAGCAAGTGCATAGCCGGGCAGGGGGATTGTGGTCGCAGCACTAGTGGGACCGGTGGGTGTCACGCGATGCTGCGACGACAATCCTCTTCTGATGAGGCCGTCAAGCTGAGTGCCATCATTGTTAACATGGTACGTGTATGTAATGGTGACCCTCTTTCCTGAGACTTTACCTTCAGCTTACTATCAGGCGAGGTGAAGTCAAAATTGACGTGTCCTAATGACGTCGCGAAATTTGAAATGATGGCGACTCCGCAACAAAAGGCTCAATGTGTTATTTGGCTCATAGAAACGGAGTCTGTAGTTACCGTACAATGAAACTTTCGACGTAACTATGGTGTTAACCCGCCTTCTGACAAAACCATTCGTCAATGGTTCAGTGCATTTAAGGAAACAGGAAGTGTTTTGAAGCAAAAGTCGCCGGGTAGGCCGAGTGTGTCTCAAGAGAAAGTGGACAGAATCCGATTTTCATGTTCATGAATTCGTGATGTTCAACATCTCAGGGAACAAATAGTCAATTGTGTGGCAACCGTCCCCCCAGACATGCTCGCCAGGACATGGGAAGAGGTAGAATACCGTTTAGACGTCTACCGTGCCACTAACGGGGCTCATATAGAACTTTACTAAGTGTTAAAAAAACTTGAAAATGTAAGCTTTTCAGTCATGTATAAAACATGTATGTATGTTTTTTATTTCATTAAAATATTTTGCCTCAAAACCCCGGAGTTCTTTTATAGACACCCTGTATACTTATGCGCATATCAATAAATTATCGGATGCACTCACTACAATTAATACGGACCTAGACCGTATATGTAGGTGGAGTGCGGACTATGGGCTTGAGATTAACCCTACAAAGACTCAGGTTTGTGTAATTGGAAGCTCCAGAATGATCTCCAAAATAGATTGGTCCCAACAGCCTGCAGTTATATTTAAAAACAGCACCATACCTATCAGTATAAAGGTTAAGAACCTGGGTATCTTAATTGACAGCACCTTATCCTGGGATTCTCAGATACAGGAGGGAAGTCGCAAACTGTTTGCGTCTGCGGGTATATTGCGTAGGTTGAGAAATTTTCTTCCCACTGCTAAGATTGCGCTAGCTCAAACTCTTCTTCTTCCGATTCTTGACTATGCCGATGTCAGCTATCTGAATCTTACCGTAACGCAACTCAATAAGCTTGAGCGACTTCAAAACTTTTGTATAAGATTTATATTTGGCATGTGCAAATATGATCACTTTTCTGACTTCCGTAAAATGCTCAAGTGGTTGCCGATCCGCCTTCGCCGGAATACTCATACACTTACTTTTCTTTACAATGTTTTATTTAATCCGTTGACTCCCAGCTATTTTAAAGAACGGTTTAAGTTTTTAAATGATACACATGGAAAAAGCTTAAGATCATCGGAAAATTTGAGACTGGAGATGCCAGCTCATTCTACCAACTTCTCTGACCAATCATTTACTGTAGAAGCTGTACGTTTATGGAATGCACTGCCAGTTACAATCAGGAAAACGCAATCCATTAATATTTTTAAAAAGATGTTACATGAGCATGACCTATCACTGTAGCACGAAGCACATATTTGTTTATGAATAACACATTGTATTTATAGATGTATATATAATATATATCTTTAAGGTATGTAGTCTATATGTATATAATATATCTTATTATGTATGTAGTTTAAGTATATATATTTAGTGTGTACCTGTGAAGGTATAATTAAGTAGGTTCATATAATATTCTATATGTTTTTAATTGAAATATTGTTTGCTAGCTCCTTTATGTTACACCACCTTTATGTTACCACCCTGTTTGTGAAAATATTCCAGTCCATCTTAAGGTTGCCTGGAAGAAATCGCGTTTAGCGATAAGGCCGCCCTTTGCATTGCAATAACCTTTTAATAATAGTTAATGTGCTACTTGTGTCTGTATTGTAAATGGTGTACAAATAAAGTGTTATCTATCTATCTATCTATCTATGTATCTATTTGCATGATAATTCAGCACTGTAGGTGGGATCAATTGAAAGAGGTCGTTGGAACAACCATTGTGCATGGTACAGGTGGTAAAATACCGACAACGAGGCAACAGGGCTTATTGACCTCAGGACTTATAAGGATACGGAATGCATACCTTTACAATTTGTCGAGAGTAGACAAGTAGTGTGCTAAGCTATCATAGGGCTGAGAACAGTATTTCACGAAGGAGTGAAACTGTGTCTTATAAAAAAAAGACACCGCTGATCTAGCGTGAAATACCGGCTGGCTAAGGCCAAGTAGATGTAGTTTTTATCATACATTAGATTTAGTTTATACCATACTATTAAGCATATATACCGAGATATTGATATGGTCCTGCAGTATTAGTGATGAATCCTGAAGAGTAGGGAACAGTAGATTACCGATGGATATAAAATATCTTTGTGAACACAATATTTATAATATCTAAACAATAGTATGGATTTTATCTCTTGCCTCTGGAGGTGTAACTGTTGCAAATTATGATGATGAGAAATAGAATACAGTTTTCAAACTGCTACAAGACCTTCGATGTGAAACCAACATCACCTATAAGCCAATACACCTTCTGATTGAGGGATGAGGCTCTGGCGCAGGCTTTCCTCTCAGGTTTGGGAGGTCAGACAGCAGTCGCTCCTGCAAAATCCAAAATATGTCAAATCCAAACTATTATTATTAAGCCGTATGCAAGCCACATTATTAAGATTACTAATTGATAAATAAATAAGGACAGTCAATTGTCACTCTGTTTAAGTACTTGTCACAAATTAAAAATTGAGAAAAATAATTGGACATTAAGTTTCAAATCCTATTTTCAAATCATCAGTACGTAGAATTTGCTTTTTTTCTTGCATTCTACTCAGATTTGGGAAGACTGGTTGACTGCCCAGCGTGGGAGGTGCCGAGGCGTGACCTCGTGGCAGCCACCGGTGTGGGAGTCCTCTTGCTCGGCAGCATGATTGTGGCAATGAGGTGAGGTGCGGAGCGCGAGCGCGTGGGCCGCCGCTTCCTTCTGCGAGCATGTAATGCTCGAGAAGGAGATGGCGGAGCGCGCCCGGGAAAGATTTAGAACTCTTCCGGCCCACCGAGCCCGCAACATGCTCGCCGCGCGTCGCAGGGGACTCATACCCCCCCCGCCGGGCAGCGGGGGCGGTTATGTCGGGCTTGAACCGAAAAAGGTACCTACCTACCACTTCAGCTATTTTGTTTAGGAATAATTCCGATATATAACTAAATAAGTGATAAATAAGGCACTAAATATTATTTTGATTCTCTGTTTGTTATTTCTTATAAAATGTATCCCATTACCAACTACAAAATTTCATGACCTTACGTTAAGTAGAATATGATAAAATACTTGTATAAAACTTCGAAACGCTCTCCTGTAAAATTTGTGATGTGTAATTTCAAGTGAAGTGATTCAAGCGGAAGGTTAATATTAATAGTTTGATACTATTTTGTGATAATTTGTTGAAATATGACGATAATTGTTCAAAAATACGAAAGAAATCAAGCTGGCTGAGAGCTTCAATCTAATCCGCTGCCTAAACCCTTTGAGACTTTACAAAACAATGTAACTTTCATCGGATTGTTCCTCTTTTATGGATCTACAAAAAAGTCCGGAATGGCATAATATATATATCTCTTCGTAGCTGGTTACGATAGTTCAGTTATGAATGTGGATGAAAGGCTTAAGGATAGCTTACCATAGGTATTTTAACTTCTTACAAAATAGTCACATTTGATGTAGTGATTGGTAAGCTCTTTAGATAACTAGGTCTGCAAGGCCAATCGCTGCTTGCAATGTTGAGCTGAGTGAGACATCGTGATTCTTGTCCAATAGATTTGACCGCTATTGCGGAATCAGATTTTGAAGATTTTGAACAGTGATCATTCCTCCGTGGCAAGTCCGATTTTGAAAATTATTTTTGAAAGTCACAACTCTGGACATGCTTTCTGAGCGTGTAAAGTTTGGTCACAGTGTCTCGAGCGGTTATTATGTAAGTTCACCTGGATTTTTTTTAACGGTGATCATTCCTCTGTGGTAGCATTAATTTTTTCAAAATATATCCATAAACCTTCCTCTGATTGACCTCTTTAATCATGCCAAATTTGGTTCTGATTGGATTAGTAGTTTAGGAGGAGACCTGTGACAAAGAAAATCCTAAGTCTGGTATGAGGAGCTTTCGCTCGACTTCGTCTCACTCAGCTCAAATACACTAAATATGTTAGTCACTTTAAGCATTTTACACAACCCAATTTCATTAAATATATTTTTAAATATTGTTATTTAAAACTTTCGCGCAAAAGAAAACAAATTAAAGGTTCGCGCTCGGCCCGTAGTTATTTCAACCTGCCTGATGCCTCTACGCGTTCCTGAGAAAAAGATCTTGACAGTGTCAAGGGCAATTTGGTAAAATTTTCTACATAAACGGTTATACCTTCTGATGGCGTTGACCTAGAAGTTGTTTTTTTTCACTGCTTCAAGGCGTTACAGACCTGAGTATTTGGTATGAATTTAAAATTGATGCCACCACACGTTTCTCAGAAAAATGTATTGACAGACAGATAGACAGACAGACGGACAAATAGGCGTTCCTATAAGGGCTTCGTATTTTGGTTTTGAGCTACGAGATACACTTTCCTCGTAGGTACGAGGAAAGTGTATCTAGATCTATCTAGAACAGGGTGCACTTTTGAAAAATACCTACTTTTGTTCCCGTGCGACAGTACAGTCCAATTTATAGTTTCTTAAATAATTAAACTAAAAGTTTTTGCACGTCAATTACGAAAAAAACTGAGAGAAAAGATCGGGAAACTAAATTGTGTTATAAATTGTGTTATAAATTGTGGTATAATAGTGGTAATAATTGTATTATTTCATATTATTGACAGTCCATGACAAAACTGTTATACAATGTTACAATTAATTACTTCGATAGTTAAAATGTAATCAAAGTAAAACTTCGGATCATAGAGATTACCTATTCGTACTTACAAAAGAGTTTTTCTCCTACACTACATAACAACGGTTATACCTAGGTAGGTATAAAGCGCTGCATCTCCTTCACGTTGATCGTCGAGGTCATTAGAGCCAATAAACTGATACGAAGCATACGTACTCATAAACAAAATTGGGATTGATAAAACCTCACTACGATAGCAAAAACATAATCAGGTCGTAAAAGATAGACAATCATATGAAGTAGGAAATAACATTTAACTTTATTTCCTTATGATTTATGTCCGAGTAATCAATTACCTACATAGAAATTAAATAATTAATGTATGACTTCATGGATTTACAAGTTTAATTTCAGACTACTTACAGTGTAGCTCGGCAATTGATATTGTAATTCCAGAGTTTGGTATGACGTTGATGGCTGGTTATACATAGATACAGCTCAACAAACGAACAGATGACCATAGAGTAACAGCTAGAGTGTGTACCCACTATGTACCCACCTTCGTTTTTAACATTCACTTGTTACATCCTCAGACATGTGAGTTAGAAACACAACATTTTACACCGAAATATAGTGTGTTAGATGTACATTTAAAAAATAAATTTCATGCAAAAATACACATAAATTCAAGCCTCTTTCCTATTGGGGTAGGCAGAGACCACATGCTTCCACTTGCTACGATCCTGGCATGCCTTTCGTTCCTTCTACTTTCATAATTGTCTTCATTTTTTTTGTGAATACTGACGTGGGAATAGAAAGTAGAAATAAATATAATTTTAAATAAATTTTGTAAGTGATTTTCATTTGTATGGAAAATATGCTGCCATTTTTGACCTGTAGTTTTGTCAGTAAACGCACTACAAATCTAATAAAAAATAATTACCTATTAAAATCCCACAACAAAATAAAGCAGAACAAAAGTTTGATCGAATTTGAATGTTAATTTGACGTTGACAAGTTCGGATTGCATTAAGACAGATGCGTTCAGAATTCAGGGCCTGTAGACAAAGTCACATTCTACTAGTGGAATCGCTTCGAAGCGAACCTTCAAATGTTCAATATGTATGGGAGTGACATTATTTGTTACACGTGACATGTCGACAAATGTTGTCTCTCCCATACATTTCGGTCTTTTGAAGGTTCGCTTCGTTGCAATTCCACTAGTAGAATGTGACTTTGTCTACAGGCCCTGATGTACACATTATCACATTGCGACAAATCCTGTGTCTATGATCCAAATAATTTATAAGTACAGTAATACATCACATCAGTCAAACGTAAAGTAAATTTTAATATTGCATTCGTAAACACAGGATTTGTTAGATTTCGGTGGTAAAATTATATAATTTTTGCGTTCTATATATTTCTTTAACAGTATATAGTACGCTATATGAAATATAGTACAATACTTTACATGATAGAACGGTTGGCAACCCTAGTTAGAAGTACCTATACAGGGTGGATACGGTAAGTGTGTCAAAACGTTAATTCCGTAAATTTTAAAGATATTGTAAAACTTTTAACTTGTATGAAATTTACATTGCTTAATTTATGAAATGACATAATAAAAATAGAAAACGTTTAAAAAATATCGTCATAATGTTAGCAATTTGCACTTTAGCAGGGGGGTGTCACTCCGCCGATCTGCGAGAAATTATAAGTACATGCCGGCGGCAGCCCCGGGGCTGCTTATTCAGTGGTTGCCCCGCCGTGGCCCGCGACACTCGCGCGCGTGTCTCCCGCATACCAACGTCGCAAGCGCGTATTGTATACGATGTATAAAATAAGGGCAAAGAAATATTGCATTGCTGCGGGTTGCAGAAACAATGACCAAAATTCGGATTGCACGTTTTTCTATGTTCCGACGCATGAAAAGGATACCGAAAGGTGAGGTAGTAAGCACTAAATGCTCATTTATACCTATATTTTCATAGTAAATCGAACACAAGAATCAAGTAAAACAGCACAGTGTTATACTTAAATTAAATAGGTATCTGTCAACGGCATATCTACATACATCAAACAAAAATCCCGAGATTGTGATTAAATCAGTACTTATTGGACTCATTTACACCTGGCGTGCGACCGCGAACCGTAACGGAGATCGTGGAGTCTACCTCCGTCTCTGTCACTCGAATAGTAAGTGCTATCTAATATTTATAATTCGCGTATTCTGTGTGTGTATATTATTGGCTCACGGATAGGTACAAGATGTCTATGTGGTACATTTAAATATCTTATTGTCGTCGAGGCGCGCCACTTGACACCTCCGCGCCGCGGCGTAGACGCCGCGGCGGTGTCGGGTGCAAGTTCAAACAAGCCGCTAAGTTAGTCCAAGAGTCGTGCTACAAATTTAATGCTTCTCCGTTGCACTACTGTGAAAAAGTGACGGGTGTCGTTATGTCCTGCAACGAGAGTTGCCAAGCAATAAGCATAGTTGTGCTAGACGGGTACCTTATTCTGACATGGTCGATGCTTGTGCCACGGAATAGATAATAGTACAAAGCTACCGTATCCGCTTACGATCAGGCGGACCGTACGCTCGTTTGCCACCGATGACGTTTAAAAAAATGACAACCCTATCTTCGGGGGTGTGTGTTGGGTAACCTCCTCGCGTGTCATTCCGATTCCGATCCCACTGCAGTCCGGGGGGAACGGAATCGGAGCGGCCGGTACACCCTGGGCGGCGGTCAATGGCTTCCCCTTCATGGGGTTGGCATTGATCGTCGGCCAATACCCAACGTGGCGGGAACACATCGCTCTCCGTACTCCTCTGCTTTCAGAGGAGACAGGACGAGCGATGATGTCAGTGGTGGAGGCCACCGTAGGGTCCTGGGGGATCCAGGGGCGGGTTAGCCTACTGCTAACGCAGGGGCCGACGGGCACTTGTGCCGCCGCCGGTGAGAGAGGACTAGCCATCCTCTCGCTTTCCGTAATCGGTGGGTGATCAGCAACGACCTGACTGGTGGCTCCAGAAGGGTACGCTGTGATCTCTCCGACCGGAGGGCTTGCCTTTATTGGCCGGCCCACGACAAGGAAAAGTCTATAACACCCGACAGCGAAGTCGTAAAAACCTATGGATACCAGCCGACCTCCATAGTATATAGGCTTATCCAGGTGCAGGGGGCTCCGCCTGGATGGACCACCTTTCCCCCATACTCGTGGGATATGTTATGGATAACAATCAAAATATCAACAAAAAACCGGACGGAAACAAAAACAACGACAAGGGCACGAACAAGGACAATGAAAATGACGGAGTGGCAGTAGTGGAGGGTGAAGAGGTGAGGCCGCGGTCTCACTCGCGGTCGCTTAAGGCCGTCTTCCCCAGGCCCGCTACTCCGCTTCCAGCAGGTGGGGAAATCGACGCGGACAAGGGGTCCGCGGCGTCGACGGCTGGTACCGACAATGAGTCGGTATCCAGCCGAATGGAGACCGAGGAGGGTCTCCGTCGAAAGCGGCCACGCCCGGGTGGAACGTCCCGTGACTGGAGCAGAAGCCCCATACAACGGGTGACCTCCTCAAGTGAGGACGATCGGCCGGCCAAGTTGGCCACTTCGGCGAGTAGAGCGCCGAAGCCTCCAGTACACGCCCCGCCACTACCCAGTGGCAGGGACCAGGACGTTCCCGCGGCGAGGGAGCTCCTGTCGGCCCTGGACCGTATTACGGAGGCGTTAAAGGGGGCCAAGAACGTGGCCAGAAAACATAAAACGGTGGCGGAAAACGTGGCCGTCGCCAAGACGGCTCTGGAGGAGCTCCTCGCCAGGAGCACCTCCGAGGAGGAGGCGAAGCTCAGGGCCCGGTTGACAAACCTGGAAACTGAGCTCGCCAACTCCCGGGAGCAACAGCGGGCCCTCCGGGAAGAGGTCAAGCACCTGACCCAGCTGGTCAGGGGAACCCCGGAGGCCCGAAGGGCCCCAGAAGCCCAGGAGGCGGCGGTCCAGCCGAGGGCTCCTGCGTCGCCAGGTGAGGCGCCTAAGTCGGCACCAAAGTCGGCGCCAAAGTCGGCGCCTAAGGCAGCGCCCAAACCGGCAGCCAAGATGACGCCGGAGCCTGCGCCAAGTATGGTACAGCTACTAGCGGCCATCGAGAGGCGGCTCGGTGTTTTGAAGGACCGGGCATACCGTCCTCCGCTGGCACAGTCTGCATCTTTCGCGGCTGTTGCCAGTGGTAAGCCCGGTCCTAATAAAAGGACCGCTGCCCCAGTGGCCCCATCGCCACAAGGGAAGTCAAAGGGGAGCGGCACCCCCGCCCTCGCCAGAACTACCGCTCCGGCTGCACCCGAACATTCCTCCAGAGGAGAGGTCTGGGTGGTAGCGGGAGCCGCCAAGAAGGCGAAAAAAGCCGCCAAAAAGGTGGCTAAGAAGGTGGCAAAAGCCGCTGCGGCGAAGGCGCTGAAGAGGCTCCGCGCCCCACGCTCCACAGCCGTCGTCCTGACGGTGACGACGGAGGGTGTGGAGAAGGGCGTGGGGTACGCCCAGGTCCTGAGGCAGGTGAAAGCCTCAGTGGACCTCAAGGCCCTCGAGATTGAGGGGGGGCTCCGGTGCAAGACGACTCGCACCGGAGCTCGCCTTCTCGAGGTCTCCGGCGCCACCAGCGGCCCCAAAGCAGATGCCTTAGCAGCCAAGCTGAGGGAGTCGCTGGACACGGAAGCCGTCCGCGTCACCAGACCCAACAAATGCGCAGGTTTGCGCATTTCGGGTATGGATGTTGCGGCCACGAAGGTTGAGGTTATCTCCGCCGTCGTGGAGACGGGAGGCTGCCCCCGGGATCAGGTGAGAGCTGGAGAAATTCGCTTCAGCTCCACCGGTCACGGCACGGCAGTCGTCAACTGCCCTGTCGCAGCGGCGCAGAAAATTGCGGACGAACGGAGCCTCCTCGTTGGGGGCTTCCTAAAGGCGCGGGTTCAACTCCTGCAGCCCCGCGAGACCAGGTGCTTCAGGTGCCTGGCCGTGGGGCATGTGGGAGTGCAGTGCACAGCGGGAGACACCGTGGGGGATCGGTGCTTCCGCTGCAGTCAGCCCAGTCACAAGGCCAGCGCCTGTGATGCTCCGCCGCGCTGCTACAAGTGCGTAGCAGAGGGTAAAGCAGCGGAACACCGGGCGGACAGCCGTACCTGCGCCGCCTCGAGGCCAAAGCCCCGTTCGTCCGCAACGGGTAGTGGGGGTGCCGCTCAAGAGCGGCCACATTCGCGGCGGGATACGGATATGGACGTCCATTAATGGACACATCAATCCTCATCCTGCAGGTGAACATAAACCACTGCACCGGTGCTCAGGATCTTCTGTACCAGAGCATCGTGGAGTGGTCTATCAATGTGGTCGTGGTCGCTGAGCCGTACTGGGTCCACCCCGGAAGCCCGGTGGACCTGGACGGCGTAGCGACCGTCTTCGGGGGTTCCGCCGCGGACACCTCGCGCCTTGCAGTCAATGCAAGGGGCCGAGGCTGTGTCGCGGCGGACTATGAGGGTTTGGCTGTCGTGGCCGTCTACTTCTCGCCAAGCCTTGACCAGTATGAGCTTGAGCTATGGCTCCCAGGACTGTCCTGGGAGACTTCAACGCCTGGTCCAATGCAACCAATGCCAAGGGGCGAGTTCTGGAGGACTGGGCCAACACCCGTAGCCTAGAGGTCCTCAACCGGGGGAGTGTCCCCACCTGGGAGCGGCGGGGGCTCAGTTCGGTCGTGGATGTTGCATTCGCGACCCCTGCTCTCGCCCGCCGCGTCCAGGGTTGGCGCGTGGTGGAGGAGGAGGAGACGTCATCGGACCACAGGTACATTCGGTTCAACGTCTCCCCTCCACCTAACCTACCGCCGACTATAGCGAACCCCCCGGATCCACGTTGGGCGCTCAGACGCCTGGATCGGGAGGCTCTCCTGGAGGCATCTATTGTGCACGCCTAGATTCCGTCACCGGCCAGGCCTGCCGATGTCGACGCAGAGGCCGAATGGTTCAGGAGAGCCATGTCGCACATCTGCGATGCGGCGATGCCTAGGGTTAAGCCCAGCCTGGCAAAGAAACAGGTGTACTGGTGGTCAGCGGAGATCGCACAGCTGCGAGCAGCATGCGTGACCGCTCGCCGCCAGTACACTAGGTTTCGCCGGAGGCGTCGCCGCCCAGACGATGCGGCAGCCCGAGAGGCGGAGCTATATGAGGCGTACAAGGGGCCAAGAGGACCCTCCAGGTAGCCATTAAGCAGGCCAAACGGCGGGCCCGCGATTAGCTGCTGGAGTCTCTGGAGCAGAACCCATGGGGGCGCCCTTACCTTGCGGTCAGGGGCAAAATCCGCCCAAGGGCGCCCCTACTGACCCAGAGCCTCCAGCCGGAGCGACTGGAGGGGATACTGGGCTCCTTGTTCCCAGCGAGAGCGGAGGAGCATGTCCCTCCGCGTATGGCTCCGCCTCAGGCGCCTGACGCTGATAATAGCGAGAGCGATGTGCCCGAAGTCAGGGAGAGTGAACTAGGGGTAGCAGTGCTCCGGCTTAAAGCCGGAAATGCACTGCCCCGGACCCGACGGCATTCCAGGCCGAGCATGGGTCCTGGCCCTTGAGGAACTAGGGCCTCGACTGGTAGTCTCTAAACTGGTCCTTATCCGGAAGGCGGGGCGGCCGGCGGATCAGCCATCCGGTTACCGGCCGATCGTGTTGCTCGACGAGGTGTGCAAGCTCTTTGAGCGGATTATTGCAGAGCGCCTCGTCGAGCATCTCACGAACGTGGGGTCAGATCTGGCGGACAACCAGTTCTGTTTCCGCCGGGAGCGCTCCACCGTGGAAGCGATCATGCGCGTTAGGTGCCTGGCGGAGGAAGTAGTCTCGCGGGGTGGGATGGTGGTGGCGGTGTCTCTCGACATCGCCAACGCCTTCAACACCCTACCCTGGAGCTGGAGGGAGGCGCTCGCTCATCACGGAGTGCCTCCTTACCTCCGCCGCATTGTCGAGGCATACCTATCCGAGAGGGCCATAGTTTACCCGAGCTGGCTAGGGCCAGGGCGGCGAGAAGTGTCGTGCGGTGTTCCGCAGGGGTCGGTCCTAGGGCCACTCCTGTGGAACATCGGATACGACTGGGTGCTGCGCGGTACGTTGCTCGAGGGTGTCAGCATAGTGTGCTATGCTGACGACACCCTCGTTATGGCGCGGGGAGCAACGTACTGAAGCGCGACACTGAAGGCCACGGCAGGGGTTGCTCAAGTCGTGGGTCGAATACGGCGGCTGGGACTCGAGGTGGCACTCCACAAATCCGAGGCTATGTGTTTTCACGGAGGGGGCCACCTGCGGGAACCAGCATAACCGTAGGGGCGTAAGCATCGGCATCGAGCCCACGATGAAGTACCTTGGGCTCGTACTCGATAGCCGATGGGACTTCGGACCTCATCTCCGAAGTCTGGTCCCGAAACTGAGGGGGGCTGCGGCCGCGCTATCGCGGCTGATGCCCAACGTTAAGGGACCCAACGCCCCCCACTAGGAGACTGTACCTGGGGATCGTGCGAAGCATGGCCCTATACGGGGCCCCCGTATGGGCGGAAACTCTGGCGGCCCGCAACGTGGCTGTTCTAAAGCCCGTTAAACGCGATGGCCGTCAGAGTCATCAGGGGGTATCGCACGATCTCCGTCGAGGCGGCATGTCTCCTAGCCGGGACCCCTCCATGGGACCTGGAAGCGAGAGCCCTTGCGCTGCTGTACCAGTGGCGCAAGGAGGCGCTGGAGCGGGGTCATAGGCCGGAGCCCCGAGAAATCAGGGTTCAGCGGTCCCTGCTCCGCCAGGAACTCATGGAGACATGGAGGGTGCGACTTGAGCACCCAAGGTGGGGGAATCCACCATTGCGGCGGTGAGACCGATCATGAAGGAGTGGTTGGAGAGGGACCATGGGGACCTCTCCTACCGGATGTGCCAGATGGTTACCGGACACGGGTGTTTCGGTAAGTATCTGTAGCGCATCCACCGGGAGACAACGCCGCAGTGCCAGCACTGCGAGGATCCTGGCGAAGACACGGCTTTCCACACGTTGGTGGAGTGCCCTGCGTGGGCGAGTCAACGCCGGGATCTCGTTGCGGTCCTGGGCGTGGATGTTCTCTCGTTGGAGACCATGGTGAGGGCCGTGGTCTCCAACGGGAGCAAGTGGCACGCCGCCGCCTCTTTCTGCGAGCAGGTAATGCGCCCGAAAGAGACGGCGGAGAGGGAGCGGGAGAGAACCCTGCCCCCCGAGTTCCGCGACGCCGCAGACTCATCTACGCCCGGGACTACCGACCTCCATGATCGGGGCCTGAGGACGGCAGTTGGCCGACTCGCCGTCCTTACAGAAGCAGGCCGTGGCGGAAGCGTGTCGTGTGTGCCCTACACACGCCTGCCAACTCACCGAAGCGGGATAAAACCCGACCCCACCAGGCGAGGCCGCGGTGGCGGCCAAGCTCCGCCGGCAACCCTGGGGTTATCCTTTCGAGGGCTTACCCGGGGTGCCCGGCAACGGACACTTGGGGAGGACACCGTGCGGTTTTAGTCGAGACACGAAAAAACCACCCCCGCTGGGCAGCGGGGGGTATCCGAAGGGATTTTCGCACATAAAAAAAAAAAACCCTATCTTCGGCAAGGTTTGAGTAATGTCGACCTTCGCGCCGGGCAATAAAACTCAATGACGGCGCGGCTGGCGTGCGGTCCGTTGCTAATAATAATTAATAGGCACGTAAAAAGGCGGCATTCGTGAACATCAAAACAGAGGGTCTTCTGTACTTGTACTATTATTTATTCTGTGACTTTAGCCAGAGTATTTTTTTAACCTTTGAGTTTTTGAATTTTGAATTTAATTTATTTTTACCTTTCTGCTAATCAGATTAGTGAATAAGCCATGCCATAGTATATATATGTCATAGTCTATGTATATACAATTTGTGAGGTCATAATTTTATTTTCCTTTTTTTAATATTAAACAAATACTTAATAAGTCATTTTATGTATTAAGCGATGCAGATCTTTATATATGACGAAGTAATCCTCTGAACACATTTAACGTTTCCACCCTGTATATATAATACCTGGCGGTTATGTCGTGCATCGACTAAAACCGCACGGTGTCCTGCCCAAGTGTCTATTGCCGGGCACCCCGGGTAAGCCCTCGAAAGGATAACCCCAGGGTTACCGGCGGACCTAGGCCGCCAGCGCGGCCTCGCCTGGTGGGGTCGAGTTATATCCCGCGTCGGTGAGTAGGCAGGCGTGTGTAGGACACACACGACACACCTCCGCCACGGCCTGCTTCTGTAAGGACGGCTAGTCGGCCAACTGCCGTCCTCAGGCCCCGATCGTGGAGGTCGGTAGTCCCGGGCGTAGACGAGTCTGCGGCTTCCACGCCGTCGGGGGCCAGGGTTTTCTCCCGCTCCCTCTCCGCCGTCTCTTTCGCGCGCATAACCTGCTCGCAGAAAGAGGCGGCAGCGTGCCACTTGCTCCCGTCGGAGCCGGGATTGGCGCTCAAATGAAGAGAAGGTACAAGTGAAAATGGATCGCTTATCCCTTACTCTAACTTTTGCTGAAGTGGCATGTTCTTCTCGCCTCATCAAAAACTTTAAGCAGGCCATATATAAGAATTCTATCCTAATAACTTATTATTTATTTATTTTTAATTTCATTATTAAATCTTTATTCCTTCGTCGTTCACAGAAACTTGACCTGCTGCAAAATTCGCAATAGAGTTGCATAATACAAGTTTTTAAATTAAAAGCAATAGACCAAGTGGTTTGATTTATTCAGTCTGACTGTATATAAAATACTAAGTAGTTTTTTTTATAAACCACTAGCTGAAACCCGTTGCAAATGTAGCTGAAACCATGCGTCTTAATATTTTTTGTTATGAAACCTATTAACAGAGAATAAATGCTGAGACGACAAATAAACAAAAAAGTATTCTTTTTAATAAGTACATTTTTTTACGATAAAGTTACGATATATATGACAACTACTTAACATCACGTCTGACTTGGCCTTTTCTGGTGTATGAATTCGGTAAAACCTTACTGGCGAAGATAGATGCAACTGTCATAAAATCGCTAAAATCGTGGCTTGGACTAGCGCACTCTGCTGATTCCTCTGCTCTATTTAGGGATCAAAATAATTTTGGGATGAAACTTAAGAAACCATCGGAGCTCTATAAACACCTTAGAGTTACCAAAGCCCACATCTTAGGTAAATCCCAAGATGACACAGTCAGGGCACTCCCGAAAGATAATAACGCGTCCGAGCTTGAATCTAGACTCCTATTCCATAAACGATTTATGATAGGGGCCCAGTCGAACAGAGTGGGGTTGGGAGTACGAGAGCCAGAAAGGGACCAGGATATACTTAAGTCCTTTCTAAAACAATACGAAAATGATAAATATCGAGTGCACGCGATGAATTTGGAAATCCAAAATGAATGGTTGACAATAGGAGAGTTATGCATACCGATTGCCTTAAAGTGGCGCACCTTGATCTATGACTGGTCGCCGGCCCTCTTAAAATTCTATCTTAACGCCTTTCAGATGACCCTACCAGACCAGAGTAATCTGGTAAGGTGGGGGAAGGCCACAGAAAAACAATGTTATACTTGTGGTGAAGCAATAGGGACGGCTAGACACATATTACTAGGATGTAGGGTGCTTCTCGATAGAGGCCAATACTCACACCTCCACGATAAGGTGCTTATCATCATACTTGAAGCAATGAGTCTGGCAGTAGCTAGAGCCCAAAAAGGATTGACTACTAACAGACGTCATATCAACTTTGTGTCTGAAGGTTCATCCATAACATCCAGGAACAAACCTTATTCAATCTTAGATACTGCCCCAGATTGGACTCTCCTAATCGACACGTATGAAAAGCACTATAAAATTCCGGAGGATGTTGGGGTTTCGTCATCTAGACCTGACATATTCCTTTATTCTAAGAGGTTATAACATGTGGTTCTTGTGGAACTTACTGTACCGTAGGAAACAAATATACCGAAGGACCACACAATAAAGAAAGTGTGGAAGTGGGAGCGAGAGGTATACCAGCAAAATCTCTCTATAACGTACTTAAAGATCTAGGCCTATCGGGAGCTACAATAAGCTCATTACTAGGACGAATGTCTAAAGCGGCACTAGAAGGTTCGTATCAAATTTGGTTAGTCAGGGAGGGGAACTTGGGTAGTGAAGGTGAGTGTTGATGTACATCAACAAAAGGGGCCCCTTCTAAACCTACACTTGGGTCAGAAGTCCTAGGCACTGTCACGAGTTCCCAACTCAGCAACGCGATGGACCCGGCACCCGCACGGAGAATCCATGGATTGCTAAGAATATCGGTCTCATCAGAGACAAAGCATCAATAATAATTATGAATGGCAGTAGGAACAATATTTAATGTAAACATGCAATGTAGAGTTAATGTTCAGCGCAACAGTATGCACTTGCGAGGGTGGACCCGTACTCTGCCTAGGTTCTCCCCACCTAGTTGAAGCACGGAGACTTAGATCCCGTGCTCCAACTGACGACGTTATTGTACAGTGATGTAAGTAGTTCAATTGTTTCTCTATGAGTATGATTCGAAATATCTAAACAAATAGCGGCCATGGTAACGGCGGGGCAGGGGGTGCTAAGAATCCCCGCGCTACACTAGGCTACCACACACTTCACAAATCGATTTGAATATATGGAATAAATTTAGAATATATGGAAGAAATCCAAGAATATTGGCATAAAAATAAAATATACACACATATTGTAGGTTCACGGTACACGATGTCCTCCCCAAGTGTAAATTGCCGGGCACCCCGGGTAAGCCCTCGAAAGGGTAACCTCAGGATTACCGGCGGATGGGATTATAGGCTCTCAAAGCTTTATTAATTTCGTAAAAATTACTTTTTATCAGAATGGATGGCTACCCCTTCGGGGATACAGGCGTGAAGTTATGTTAGGCGAGGCCGCGGTGGCGGCCAAAGTCCGCCGGCAACCCTGGGGTTATACTTTCGAGGGCTTACCCGGGGTGCCCGGCAACGGACACTTGGGGAGGACACCGTGCGGTTTTAGTCGAGACACGACATAACCACCCCCGCTGGCCAGCGGGGGGGTATCCGAAGGGATTTCCGCACGTAAAAAAAAAAATGTTTATGTTTATGATAACTACAAATTTTAGTGCAGTACGGTTTATAATAATTATAATACTAGCTTTTGCCCGAGGATTTGCCCGCGTGGAATTCTGTTCCCGTTCCCGCTTCCCATAGGAACCTATTCCAGGGATCTACCCTGTACCAAAATATTTGCGTGAAAGAGTAACAAACATCCATACATACATCCATACTCACAAACTTTCACGTTTATAGTATTAGTAGGATACAGTCTCTTAAAAGTTTACTCTTTGGCCTGGCGGCGACCGGCTGGGTCGCGACGCGCCCGGACATGCCACCCACAATTACTGCCAATTGTGCCAATTGACGACACTGTCACCCTTCCGCTTTCTATTTCAACTAGCTCGCTATCATCATCAAACATCTGCCACTGTCGGTCGACGTTATAAATAACGTCATGCAAGACCTTTTCTAGTCCTTTAATTAACTTCGATTATGTCAACCAACACCTAGAACTAGTCCAGTAGGTAGGCAAGAACGAAGGGACCTATTTTTATGATATTTAATTTTTTAGATTACTATCCGCCTATACTGTGCCTACTTTTGTTTTTTCCTGCAATCTTCCAATAAATAAATATAAATTATAAAACTAATATAGTCTGAATATAAATAAATCTCAAATTGTGGCCAAATAAGGCAATTCCCTCGCACCCAGGCTGACCCTGGGCCCTCTACGGCTTTAAGATGCCTATACTAGCAATTAGGATTATTAAAAATATGAGAAACTCACAAATATCAGCTGATGAGGTAGCCAACATAACTTGATTCTAAGGCGGAACGAAGTTTGCCGGGTCAGCTAATTACTTACATAAATACCTGTTCCTTTATTAGTATAAGCTCTATGAGAGCTGCCTACTACTTTACAAACATGTACGTAACGTAACCCATCGTTTGTAATTCACGCTACTTGTTTCGTCGTATGTTTCCGCCATCGAGAACTAGCAGTAACAAGTAATTTGACAGTATTAGTTTTTTTACACGAGTCTCAATTTGTAAATTAAGGTCGTCGTTTTCGCTGGTATAGAGCAAATTGTTCGCTCGTCGTTTAGCTCGTCTAATGATCGTCTGATTACATTAGTGAAAGATACTCAGGGGGTGTACTCAGTCAATATCTATATAAAATTTGGCTTTCTGAAAGTAATGAAGTATTTAATTCTTAAAGAATTTAACGCCCTTAATTTATTTCATGCTTATGTTGTCTTATATTTTGTTATCACACGTCAGCTTATAAATAATCTGTCACAATAATGTACAGCAACGAATCTTGTAAAAACATGATAGCGAAATCTTTATATCAGTCAGTATATTATGTAGGTAGTGCTAGATAAATTTATTGAAATGGTAAAAATAAAATATTTTTCTTAAACAGGCGCGGAAATATTGTCATTACTTTTGAATAAAGAACACGCGAAGTATCATATTTACGTAGACTGAAAAACCAAAATCACTTCCCGGCGCGTTCTTTGAATTTGGAACGAAGAGCGCGCCGGCAATGTTGTATGAAACGGTGTGCTGTTTGAATTTAGAACTCTTTCATTGCGTTCTCGTGGCTGTATAGCCACAGCTGCGTTTACCTTTTAGTCCATTGAAAAGTTACATTTGAGGTTACGCGTTTTTAGAGGACGCAATTTTATTTTTTTGATGTGTGGGGTCAGTGTAAAGCTAAAACCAAGTTTGTGGGGTCGCCACCCTTGTCCCACGGCCGCCATCTTGAAAATCGGGGTTGTAATGGTTTTTTACGATATATCTCTTAAGCTTTTTATCTGATAAAAAATATTTGTTAACATTTTTTGTTGCAAGTTAAATTCTCTACAACTTTAGTCCAGTAACTTTTTGTCGTAGAACTATAAATAAAAAAATGTTATAAGCGAAAATGTTCAGAAACGTTTTTTTTTCTCTTTATACGGTGGTAATAAAGATGATAATTCTCTTGTCAGCCTAAGATACAAACAACTCGCCAAGGCAGTGACAAAACGTACATTTAACTTATCTTCACTTCCTCCAACACAAGACACAGCTTGCTTTCATACTTTCCGATTCTACTATCAGGTCCAGTCGTGGCTTGGTAATAATAATGATCCTGAAGACTGGGGCTGGAAAAAAATGTGGAAAATTATTGATGCCAGTGCAGAGCTCTAAACTTCCAGCACCCCCTGAGCTTCTAAAATTGATCATTTGCAAATGCAAAGGAAACTGTGGAGCGATTTGTGGATGTCGAAAAGCAGAGCTTAAATGTTCTGCAGTGTGCTTCCATTGTTCTGGAGAGACTTGCAGCAACGTAATGGGGCTCTCAGAATTAATAAATGAAAATGACTTTGATGATGAACCGCCGAGATTAACACCCCTTCCTTCTCCAGTTCTCCTACTGATCTTTAATTCAGAAGGCCGATCATATGCTGAGCCGCAGCCTGGTCCATCGAAAAGACTGAGGACGGAGTAGTTCAAATTTAGAAAATCACCGTGGATTATGCCTATTGGGGATACCACGTAAAAAAAAACGTGCCTCCAGACTACTTTGTGGGTGGTGGGGAAAAGAGTCAATAGTTAATTATTAATAACATTGCAAAATTAATAATTAAAAAAATTATAACATAAAAAAATATAACAATAAAAAAAACAAAAGTTACTGGACCAAACTTGTAAAGAATTTAATTTGCAACAAAAAATATTGACAATTTTTTTTATCAGATAAATAGTTTAAGAGATATATCGTAAAAACCATTTCAACCCCTATTTTCAAGATGGCGGCCGTGGGACAAGGGTGGCGACCCCACAAACTTGGTTTTAACTTTACACTGACCCCCCACACATCAAAAAAATAAAATTGCGTCCTCTAAAAAACGCAAGGTAAGACCTAAAAAATGTAACATTTCAATGGACTATTACGGCACAAACTGTAAAAAAAAAATTGGCGGTAAAGCGGAGTTCGTTGTTCTGCGTAGAGTAGACGATTTCTGTACATGGACAGATGGAATGAGAGCAAAACCTAGCAAATGCTACTGTCTATGTCTGGGTAGGCGGGGTACCAGGTATACTTCATATGACCCAGGGCTTAGTATAGGCGGGGAAAACGTTTCAACTATATCTGAAACCGTGCCTTTTAAATTCCTCGGAAGAAAGATTGACAACAGAGGTTGCACTCCAGCTTTGGACGAATTAATTGATAGTTTCATTATCGATTTAAAAAAGGTAGACCAACAACCAATAAGTAATGTTAAAAAAGCTTGGATCTATGACAATTATTTAACCTCGCGTCTTAACTGGCCGTTTCTTATATATGATATAAACCAGAGCCTCCTCAAAAAACTAGATGCGAGTGTCACGAAGACACTGAAGTCGTGGCTAGGGCTAGCTCAGTCGGCCGACCCGTCGGCACTATATAGATCCGCGAATAATTTTGGAATGACGCTTAAGAAGCCATCAGAACTCTATAAACACCTAAGAGTAACTAAAATGCACGTCTTATCGGAATCTAAAGACGAAATAGTAAAAGTCCTTCCAAAAGATAAAAATGCATCGGAGCTCGAATCACGCCTCCAGTTCCATAAAAGATTCATGATAGGCTCGCAGACTGGTAGAGTAGGTCTAGGTAATATTCAGAGACAAACAGATAAAGAAATAACAAAATCTTTTCTTCAAGCAGACGAAAACAACACCTATAAGGTGCACGCAATGAACTTAGAAATGCAAAACGAATGGTTGACTCTAGGTGAATTTTGTATTCCCATAGCCTTAAAATGGCGTACCATAATATACGACTGGTCACCGGCCTTACTTAAATTTTACCTGAATGCATTCCAGTTGACCCTCCCCGACCAAAGCAATCTGGTCAGATGGGGAAAAGCCACAGATAAAACATGTAACTCATGTGGTGAAGCAACTGGTACGGCTAGGCACCTACTAGTGGGTTGTAAAACGCTATTAGACCGGGGTCATTACTCGCGCCGTCATGATAAGGTATTAGAAATCATACGTGAGGCTGTAAGTTTGGCGGTAGCTAGAGCGAAAAAAGGATTAACCACAAACCAAAGAAATGACATTGCGTTTGTAAAGGAAGGCTGCTCAAAGAAATCACTTCAAAAGCCTTATTCAATTTTGATAGCTGCCGTTGACTGGACCATCCTCGTAGACACGTATGAGAAGCACTATAGGATACCGGAGGATGTCTGTGCCTCATCATCCAGACCCGACATATTCCTTTTTTCACGATCGCATAAGCGTGCAGTGCTTGTAGAACTCACAGTACCGTGGGAAACTAATATACCTAAAGACCACGCTATAAAGACAAACAAATACTTTGATTTGACTAACGAGTTAACCAAAAATGGCTACGTGGTTAAACTCTATGCCGTAGAAGTAGGAGCAAGGGGAATTCCAGCTAAATCCCTGTACAACTTACTTAAAGACCTCGGATTGCCAAGAGCTTCAGTAAGCTCTTTATTAAAACGTATATCAAAAGCGGCATTGTTAGGATCTTACCAAATTTGGATAGGTAGGGGGGGGGAACACTACTGACGGTGGAGGTGAGCGCTGATGCATCACAAGGTGGCCACCCTAAACCTACATCTGGGTCGCAAGTCCCAGTCGCCGTCATGGTGTTCCTCTCTGTACCACGCTATAGACCCGGCGACCGCACGGTGAATCCATGGAGTGCTGAGAATCGGATCTCTTTGTTAATAAAATTTATTATGTAAAAGGCCCTTTTTTATTTCCTTGCATTTTTTTAAGAAAAGCACTATATTTGCCTCGGCCGAAATGGCAATTGCCTGTCTCGTATCATTGAAGTCCTCGCCTGTGGCTCGGCCTTCAAACTCATACTCGACCTGCAATTGCCTATTTCGCTGCCTTTGCAATAATGTACTATTACTTAGAATGATTTTACTGTTCAATATTAATTATAATTTCATTAAATATTTTCCCTCCTCGCCAAAGTAACAAATTCGCTCCCAACCTTATACTTACCTTACCTTATAATTAGGTATTGTTTCTTAACTCTGAAGAATACCTCAAATTGATCTCGATGGTGTGTTAAGTCCAGCAAGATTATAGCGCTGAACCCTATCTAGGTATTGGCCTTAGCTATATTTTAATGGTCATGGCTTGATTTTAAGCAATTCATACAATGGAATAACATATAAAGGAAGTTTCAGTTACAACGTAAATTTTATCGATTGGTATTGGAGGTAATAAATTTAAATAATAATTAATAATAAATGAATAAGTAATATGTGAATGCAAAGGTTTACGTCCGCTACTTTGTATTTACCTTTGAACAATTCAACAATGTCAATTGTTTCCGTGTTTTATCTTCATGAATACACGTGTCGTATATAAGTTTATATAAGACTAGTTTATATTATGATTATTGTAAATGATTAATATGGACGTATTACATTTATGCAATTATTTTATTAACAGCAAATAGGAAAAATGTTGCACGAGTGATGCAATGTTAGAAACGCTATGCGGTTCTCAAGATGTTTTAAACATTCCACTCGAATGTAGTACCGGGGGGGCTTGTGCCGCTTGTGACAGTTGTAACCGAGAACATTGGAACATTGCAACAATAAGCAATACTAGCCTCGTCAGTCTCAGGATGTGTGACCTTTCTAAACACAGTGTAACCCCATTATGCCTCGGAGAGCAGTGTTGCGTCGGTCCCAGTTGCCATACTCCGACAACCTGGTCTACAGACAGATCTTCGATTTCACCAATGGGTTGTGTAGATTAGATGGCAGCCAGTTCACGGAAAATGTTGAAGTTCGGGCGTTTCGTAGTTAGACTGAAAGCCAACCCCAACTGATTTGGTAAAAGGCTCGAAGGATGCATAGAATATAGTACCGCACGTAATTCACTTTTACGCCTTTGTTACTATTTGATTTTCTAGTATCTTATCATAAGTTAAAAGTTCTGGAAATAGATAATAATAAGATAAAAAGATAAATAAAGAAAAATTCTTACACAAATTATTTCAAGCTCCTACGCGATGCAAAAATGTAACCAATGGCACTAGACTGCCACTGGTTTGCCGAATATGACAGTTATGGAACATTGAATCAGACATAGAAACACTATGGCATTGTTGGAATTGATAAGCTCGATGGTAGATCATTACAACAACTTTTTTCTTATTACTGATGATTATAACAACATCAGAGCTGACACTCACGTATTATCAACCTTATTCTTCCGCCCAAAGAGGTCCAGCGATTCTAATCCCCAGCAGGATACAGCACTGTCACTGAATACTGAAGTGTTTTTGACACTGCTATGCAAGTGCTGCTATTCAACTACTGTTTTGTGTGGGGGAGTTGACAGATCTTCTGGGTATAAGTCAACCTCGGCTGCCAGTCGATTAACGGACGAGGCCCTGGTGTGGGCAGTTCGGCGTCAGAAATTAGTCGCTCCCATAAACACCAGATCAAGGGACACCAGGCTCCATAGTGCAAAAGGTAATATATCTTATTAAGGCTTCAATTATATCAGATACAAAATTGTAAGTCAATAAATACACAGTAGCTAAATAAATTGCACTGGACTTTTTTTTCAGTTGCTAAGTGCCTCAAAATTATGAATGCTCCACCGGTATTGTAAATTCACTAAATCATTAAAACTATATCATTAAAATTCATAATAGAACTTAGTTTGTTAATTAGTTGATTGTTGTGTACGGCGGCGGCGGCGTCGCGATGACGTCATCTTCGCGTGATATTCTCAATTTCCGGGACAGTCGCGGACGTTGATAACGCTTATCAGCTGCGCTGACACCGAGGTGGATGATCGATATATCGCAATGTTTGTGGAAGTGCACACATGTCACGCATATTACGAATAACTGTAGTTATCTAGTGTGTTAGTAACGACGAATGTAGTTAGGAAACTGATGTATTGACTAATTTTGAAAGTATATACGAGTACTACGAAATCAGTAAAAATGTACCTGCACAGCTCACTAAAGCTAAGCTGGTTCTTGTGTCTTTAAATATTTATAACGTTAAGTATATCACTCACATGTGTAAGTGAAGCAAAAGAGTTCTGGCTCCTTTACGCTCACCACTAGCAATATAATACTACAGTAATAGGTACCTACTATGATTTAACCGCAGTTTTCTAAAGTGAAATACCCTATTTACACACTATTTAATCTATTGACTAGATAGGTACATATAATATAATTGAAGAACACGGATGAGTCTCAATAAAATCATATCTACAGGCGCTTAGTTCCGGTTACACATAACTATGATAAAAGTAAGATTCTTATAAGTAGATAGATACTTTAACGTAAATACTGTTTTTCCTTATAGCGTAATCACCTTCTTGTTTTTCCTATACTGCCGTGTTATGAAAAACAGGCACTTCTAACACTTTTTTTCAAAATTGAGTTTTATACATATTTAGAATCAGTAAAAAAGGTGCATCTACCCAATTTTTTGTGGAATTTTATATCTACTATCTACGGAAATATACTACGGTGTACGGTTTTAGTCGGTTCATGCACGACGTAACCGCCCCCGCTGGCCGGCGCGTCGGGGCGGTATCCGGAGGGATTTCCGCACGTATAAAATCTATTCTGATACTTATTATATTGAAAAGACATAACAACTCTGTTTTGTAATCGTCCGCGACTCCAAAACTGTCCGCGGTGACGCGGAGCTTAAGAAATAGAAAGAGAACACGGCCACTCACCAGATGCAGCTGATCCGTCTTCTGATCCGGAACCCCTGTTTTGTGTATATGTACCCTAGCTAAATATATGTGGTTTATAAATATAGTGATATACTACGTTACCGATGCAGTAGTCCCAACCCGTTAGTTTTCCGTAACCAGGATCCGGAGCACCACTGGTCACGGCCGTATTCCTCTCGTGCGGTGGTTGCCCGAACACACAACACACACAAGAAGAAGGTCCATAGGAATAATAAATTGACCCGTATCAATATCAATTTGAATGAGCGAAGATCGCAACCAATAATTACAGTCAACGCGCGCGAAGCCGATCCGTGCGACAGCTCTCAACCGAATCCTTTTCGACAAGTCATCGGCCGTGCGACGAGAGTGCGAGCAACTACCCGCTTCTTTCACATTTATTACTGAACAAACCCCCGCTCCGGACAGAGGGATCTCAGTCCGCTAATCAATAGGCAGACGAGAGAGAGACGCTACCGCGCGTCGCAAAACAGAGTCCCCGACGTTAACTTCGGCAAACCGTGGAGTACCATCTACTCCCGGGTACAGTTTAAGAATGCGCCCACGACGCCATTTCAACGAGGGCACATTAGCGTCCTTGATAAGAACCAGATCTCCCACCCGTGCAGGAGCGGTCTTATCCACCCACTTAACGCGCTGCTGCAGGATGTTCAAATACTCCAACGAAAACCGGCGGTTGAAGTCCTGAGCCATCTGCTGCAGCATTTGAAACCGGGATAACCGATTTCGAGGGACAGCAGCATAAGGATATTCCGGTAAGGCTGTTAATGGCTGTCCAATGAGGAAATGACCCGGTGTCAAGACCTCCAAGTCATTAGGGTCCGTCGACAGCGGACACAATGGCCGTGAGTTCAGAGTTGCCTCAACTCTGCAGAGGACCGTGACAAGTTCCTCGAAGGTAAGTATAGTGTCCCCAATGACACGCCGCATATGAGTCTTAGCCGACTTGACTGTGGCCTCAAAAATTCCCCCCCAGTGAGGGCAAGCCGGGGGATCAAACTTCCAAGTCACTCCCCGTTTGGCTAAAGTTTGACCGATTTCCGTATCCTTATCCATAAGGAACTGGTGCGCCTCCCGTAGGTACCGATCAGCACCCTGATAGTTGGTGCCATTATCCGACCGTATGAGGCTAGGCAAGCCTCGCCGTGAAACAAAACGATCAAGCGCTGCGATGAACGCCTCAGTACTGAGTGCTGAAACCAGTTCTAAATGCACCGCTTTTGTAGAGAGGCAGACGAACACGCATAAGTACGTTTTATAGGACTTCGCATTCCGTAAGTGCGAAGCCTTGACCATAAATGGGCCTGCGAAGTCTGTCCCCACACCTTCGAAGGGTCGAGTGACCGACACCCGATCAGCCGGTAGATCGCCCATCATTGGCTGCATTGTAGTCGCTCTCAGCCGATAGCACGACAATACATTTAAATATTATTGACCTGACGCACCGACGCGCGGACAAGATCCAAAATTCACGTTGTAAGATCGCCAGAAGGGCGTTACAACCCGCGTGTGAATTATTAATATGCCGATCCTGAACCAGAAGCCGAACCAAGTCACCATCCTTCGGCAACAGAAGAGGGTGACGGGCACCGTAGGGCAACTGAGAGTTCCGGAGTCGTCCACCAACTCGAAGTAAACCCGAATGGTCAATGAAAGGATTTAGCCGTGCAATCGCTCTCTTTAGTCGACCAGAGGACCCAATGATTCTGATTTCATCAGTGAACCGCACTGCTTGAACCCGTCTCACCCAAAACAGGAATGCCGTTCGACGTTCGTCTGCCGATAGGTTAGGTGAGGTGTCTCTTGCACCGAGCTTCCTACAATTCCGGATAAATCGATGCATCCAACCTGTAACTCCCAGAAGTTTACTGAGAGAGCTGTACCTCGTTAGGAGAGGATCTGCAGGCGTGGCCTCTGTTTCAACTGCTGCCACCCGAATGCCAGGTAAGGAGTCCGTACCGTTCAAAATAGTAGGAGGCCACGTTGACTCCGGATCTGCCAGCCACTCTGGACCCCACCATATGGAATGATCTACCAGAGTAGGGGCATCACAACCCCGGGAAGCCACATCTGCGGGATTTAGCTCACCTGGTACATGTCTCCAGATCAACTTCGCCTCCGAAGCCTGGATCTGAGACACTCGATTGGCAACAAACACTTCCAACCTGTGTGAGGAAGCCTGAAGCCAAGCTAGGACAATTTGACTATCTGACCAAGGATAAATCTCAGATAGGTCCACCGATTTACCCAGAGTAGAACTTACGTGATTAAGTAACCTAGTGAGCAAGGCAGCCCCCGAAAGCTCCAACTTAGGGATAGTCAACCGAGTCCGTAAGGGAGCAACCTTGCTCTTAGCCGTCACTAGGTGAACCGCTGTAGTACCATCCGACCTCATGGTACGTAAATACACCACTGCAGCGTATCCCGACGCCGATGCATCACAGAATCCGTGGAGTGAAACTTTGTACTTCCCTGTTGGAAGGAAGTGACGTGGAACTGAAATCCGTGTAATAGACCCCAAACGATTAAGGAATCCCATTAAATCGAAAAGGAGGTCCCCCGTGATAGGCTCATCCCAAGAGATCTCTGCGATCCACAATCGCTGCAAGAAATACTTGGCCCAAAAAATTACTGGCGCAATCCAACCGTTTGGATCGAATATTCTGGCCACCGTAGAGAGTACCAAACGCTTAGTCCAGACCTTCGCTGTTACCTCTAAGAACCGAAATGAAAAGGTGTCTGAGACCGGTTGATACTGAACACCCAAGACCGAAGTGGAATGTGGACTATCCGGGTCCTCAAAAAGAAGAGGATCCTGCCTGTGATCTTCCGGAAGATCAGCTAACAAACGTGGGCAGTTGGAGATCCATTTGCGTAACTCATAGCCTGCTGTGGCGAGTATGCCAATTAGCTCATCTCGGAGAAGTAGCGCCTCACGTTCAGATGATGCCCCGGTGCATATGTCATCGACATACAAATCCGTCTCCAAGATGGCTGCCGCTCTTGGAAAGATCGTTCGCTCCCGATTAGCTAACTCCAGCAGGCTCCGAATGGCCATCCAAGGGCTGGACTTTAACCCGTATGTATTTGTAGCCAGTTCGTAGACCATCAGTGGCTGCGACGGATCCTCCCTCCAGAGGATCAGTTGATACTGCCTATCATCTGAATGTATGACCGTTTGCCGGAACATCATACGAATGTCCGTGGCAAAAACTACCAGATGTCTACGAAACGATGTAATGATATCCGAGATATCCTTATGGAGCTTAGCACCCGAGTGCAGACATTGATTTAGGGAGACGCCGCTAGATGTCGGAGCCGATCCGTCAAATACAACTCGAATCTTCCCACTATCAGTCTTGAAAACGGCATGGTGAGGAATGAAGTAATGCTCAACCGAAGAGTAATCCTTATGCGAGGGGAGCATATGTCCGAGTGCCTCATACTCGCGCATGAATTGCACGTATTTTTCTCTGAATACCAAATCACGTTTCATGCGGCGCTCCATCGACAACATGCGTTTCTCCGCTAAGCCAAACGATTGACCGAGAGGTGGATGGGAAGACAAAAATGGCAACCGTGCCATGAACCGTCCTGACGGTAAACGTACCAGAGTTCGTTTATAGTGGTCTTCGCACTCCTCGTGCAGTGGACCCGCGTGAGGAACCGCAGGAACCTCCTCCACTGCCCAGAACCTTTGTACCATCTCAGCCAGAGAAACGCCCGTGAATAACGGTTGGTCATTACTACAAATGGAAGGAAATGCTGGGCCCAAAATTAAATAACCGAAAACCGATGGGAAGGCAATCAATCCGTCCGGATGTAAAGCTATAACCGATCCGGAACATAGCACTTGGCCCACGACATCCGAACCGAGCAGCAGGTCAACTGAACTCGGCTTCCAAAAGTCGGGATCCGCAAGAGGCAGATCCGAAGCGGAGTGACCAACAACCGCGGGAAGGGACACCAGAGGATGATTGCCCAGAACCTGATCCATGACAAGAGCCGTAACTGTAATAGTGGGGGAAGAACCCGATTTCCCAGTAACCATGAAACGGACCTGACTGTATATGGCTGTAACCCGATCGCCCCCAATTCCCATTATGTGATTAAATTCCTTAGATATCGATAGGCCTAACTTCCTCACCAGTCCAATAGTAATGATGCAGCCTTGAGCCCCTGTGTCCAAAAACGCTCTTGCCTTTACTGTCGCTCCACCATTGCCACTAACCCGAAGTGACACCGTGGGGAGAAGAACTGTTTTTGAAAAGGCTGCACCTGGTGAGGAGGCCGCGAATACCTATAAGGTATGAGGGGAATCAGCCCGCGCTGGTTCAGATGGAATCCTTGGGGCGTGTGTCCCACACACCCACGATGGGGTCGGAGGAGAAAACCCACGAGTCGTCCTCGGCACCCGATAGTTACCCCACTCGATCAAAGGGTCACGTGACTGCATGAGTGGCGGTTCCGAAGCCAATTGCGCTGCCCGAGCAGCGTAAGTTGCAGCCGAAATGTGGGCCTCAACATGGTCCTCCGGCGGTTGTACATCAGCCCGGCGCTGGTAACCGCTTTCCGTGTTTACCCTTGACGGACCATAATAATCCCGATGGGGAGAGGGGGGACCCCCGCCCCTGCGGGCATTCCGGTGTTCCACAGGGGTGTACCCAGCAATCTGACGCTGAGGGGTACCCCCGCCCCTGGGAGCATCCCGGTGCTCCACTTCCGGAGTGCGCCGACCTGAGCGGCGATACGCTTCCGGGGTTCGTCGACCTGAATGCCGACCACCGGAATTTCCACTACTACCACTCCCGAATTGGCAAAGAATAGTATGATGCGGCCCACCACAGTGGGTGCATGGTCGAAACGCTCCGCAATTGCCGGCTAGGTGACTACCCAAACACACCCAGCAGTGGCCCGTACGCCACACAAACTGACGCCGAACTCCAACGTCGGCACGTCTGAACTCACTACAATTCAGGATAGAGTGAACCGCGCGGTCACAAAAATGGCAGTAAGGTTGCGCCTGACCCGCGGCCATCGCAACCCTCCTAGGCGGAGCCCAAGCACGCGCCGAGGTCTGACCACCTCTTCCCCTTGGGAGGTGGGTGATGTGTTTGTCCGATTTACCCAAGTGGGCATCCAGCCCCTCCACATTGTCCAACATTCTAGACTCCTCCTCTAGAAATTGGAGCAGTTCCGTAAAGAGGGGAACGTCTGTGGGCAGCTTCCCTCCGAACTGGTGTTCAAACCTGAGCTTCAACTCAGCCGGCAGCTTATCGAGCGCTACGTGAAGCAGTAAAAAGGACCATTCCTTCACCGGAAACCCAAGCTTTCCCAAAGCCTTATATGCTACTGTTAGCGGGTTCAGTAGCTGGATCCGAAGATCAGTGACCCGGGTCACCTTTGGTATGCCCAGTATGCGGCTAACGTGAGCGTCCCCCAATCGGCGTGTATTTTGATACCGTTCCGTTAGCAGCGTTCGAGCAGTCTCATAATTGTCATTGGTGACATCCAGATGCTCCACCAACTCATGAGGCTCCCCGGATAAGGTAGTCCTCAAATATCCCAGTTTCTGGGCGGCACTTAAGTCCGAGCGCGCATGCACCAAGCTATCAAATAAATTAATAAACGCCATCCACTGCTCATATCCTCCCGAAAAATGGGGAAGATTGAGAGATGGGAGCCCGGTTGCTAATTTCGGTTGCATCGTAGGGCTAGCAGTCTGGACCGAACCAGAAGCAGTATTCAAACGCGAATACGCTGCCCCAACAGCATCTGCAAGCTCTAATGCCTGTTCGTAAACCAGGTGGTAACGGGTAAATTTAGCCCTGGCGGACTCATCCTCCAACGAGGCTTCCACCTCCAAGATGGCCTGGTACGCCTCCTCCAATTGTCCCAGGTAACTCGCCAGTTTTTCGTGCCGATTACCCAGTTCTACAGCCCTGTCCGGCCGACCGATCAGACCGGCAGCAGTCTGTAGCCATCTCAAGACGCGTGCCAATGTTGCCTTAGCTACCGTAGGCGTCATCCTAAAAATGGGCCGAAAGTACACACTTAACACAATGGACACAAGTTAATTAAAATCAAAAAACAAAGAGATATCAACAAATAAATGCCGGTAATTAAATCCGTCTGTCCGAGGCGGAACCCAGAGAATATAATAAATTACAAAAATCTTACGCTACGGAACCCTAACCGCAACGTTCAGCAACCAACTTAAAATTAAAATATAAAATAATCCCAAGATCAAAAAACATAACCTTCTTTTTCCGAAGTCGGTTAAGAATTAAACTCGTTGTACAAATACCACATCTATAAAGTCATAAATCTGTGACCGACAGATGCCGCATCTGTTATTAATTACTCTTTGTTCAGAACACAAAGATACCCACTATATTAACACTTTAAAATTTCTTCTAGAAATAAGGAAAAAAGTTTACCGACAAATTAAAAAATGTTAATGTTAACTTTGTATATCAGAAAATATACCCAATATATCTGATACATACACAAATTATGACTTGTACAAAATAAGACACACAAAATAAGACTACTATGAATAACAAAATAAGAATATCAGATATAAGACCGGGATATATCGTATTAGAAATTTAACTATATTACCGAATAATACGTAGGTAAATACCGTGAATCATATAGTCAACCACGCTCTGCTACCAAATGTTTTGTAATCGTCCGCGACTCCAAAACTGTCCGCGGTGACGCGGAGCTAAAGAAATAGAAAGAGAACACGGCCACTCACCAGATGCAGCTGATCCGTCTTCTGATCCGGAACCCCTGTTTTGTGTATATGTACCCTTTTTTTTTTTTTTTTTTACGTGCGGAAATCCCTTCGGAAACCCCCCCGCTGGCCAGCGGGGGTGGTTATGTCGTGTCTCGACTAAAACCGCACGGTGTCCTCCCCAAGTGTCCGTTGCCGGGTACCCCGGGTAAGCCCTCGAAAGGATAAATACCCTAGCTAAATATATGTGGTTTATAAATAATATAGTGATATACTACGTTACCGGTGCAGTAGTCCCAACCCGTTAGTTTTCCGTAACCAGGATCCGGAGCACCACTGGTCACGGCCGTATTTCTCTCGTGCGGTGGTTGCCCGAACACACAACACACACAAGAAGAAGGTCCGTAGGAATAATAAATTGACCCGTATCAATATCAATTTGAATGAGCGAAGATCGCAACCAATAATTACAGTCAACGCGCGCGCAGCCGATCCGTGCGACAGCTCTCAACCGAATCCTTTTCGACAAGTCATCGGCCGTGCGACGAGAGTGCGAGCAACTACCCGCTTCTTTCACATTTATTACTGAACAAACTCAAATGCGTACACACCGACTCCAACAGGAAAGTGTTATGAGCATTTTCATCTTTTGAATTAAATATGTAAATAAGACATTTTTTACTTTTTAGTCCCTTCTTGGTTTTAGAAGATCGATTTATTTATAAAAAAAAATTGTTTTATAGGTGTTACATGATTAAGTTTATTTGGGAAATATTCCTTTTTAATTTCTAAAAAAAATATATATAAGTTAAGTTTTAAGACGAAAAGTCACGAGTAAAATTTAATTGTGAAGGAAGAACTTTTTGGTTAGTTGTGCCTTCCAATAATGTAAAGATATTTTAGTTTTGTTTTTTTTTTATATAAAAACAATAAATAAAATTTGTTCCTTTACCTATAAGGCTAGCTAGGGATTTTATTAGTGTAAAATTAATATTTTTTGTCAGTTAATGATACACATACGGTATTCCCAACCAAAATACCCTCGGGAAACTTTAAAATCGATTATTTAAAAAAAATGTTTTTGCTATAAAACTATAAATATACTGTCGTTTTGTCATAAAACGCCAGTATATAACATAAACTTCTAAGAAATAATTAGCAGCACTTCAGGAAACCTACAGTTATCGTGACAGATACTCTAAGTACAATACCGAATGTGATGTGTCTTTGAGGCTAAGCATCATTTATGTTGTCTTCTTCTTCATCCGAGTACATATCCCGGTTGCATCTAAAGCGTGCATTGTGGAGCTCTTTTACTCCGCCTTGCCTTGGTTTCGTTGAACTTTACGGGAGCGATGCCGTCTGACCTTCGAACTTCGAAAGATAAGCCAGAGCTTCGACCGTCAATTAACAGATGTACCGGCTTGCGGGTGAAGTTGGCTTTTTCCTTGTAGATCCTGGTGTCTTAAACACCCGCTAAGTATCATAAGTATAATACTTAAAATATCCATAAAATAACCTAATTAAAACAAGACGTTCACAAGTATCTACATGTATTATACATGTAGGTACTGATTTAATCAGAAACATTAATTACAGGTAGTTATAACATACGTATATCAGCGAATAACAATAATTTTAAATAGAGGTATTGCGAAAAGCAAATCAGCTATTAAGATAAGACAAGAAACGGAAATAAATAATAACTTTTATCGCATTCCATAGGTAGAAACCGTATTTATTGGTAATTTGAAATAGGTATGAAAACATATTTCAGCGCTGTTTTAGCTCATATTTAAATGAGTGGAAGTCAAACTAAAAGAAACATTGAACCTTGAAACATTATTTCTCTAAGAGGTCGCGGCAAACTTAGTGACCACTCTGAAGTTCGTGGTTTGATTTTTGCTAGAGAATTTCTCATTGACGTAAAGTTGTTTAAAAAATGAAAGTTTTTAATATGATTTAAAACGCTAACAAATGAATAAATAAAATTGCCTATTACATAATAATATTGTCGTCTACATCATGAGCAAATTCCGAGTCGCCAAGTGTTTAGAGCGGTCATCATCCTTAGTGAGAAATATAAGAAGGTAACGATTCAAACTGGCTAAGAAGCTTGTGACATTTTCGTCTTCTCATAAATTTTGGAAAAACTAGTCATCATCTTAGTTCCCGGTTGCATCCTTCTCCTTTTTAGGGTTCCGTTGCCAAATGGCAAAAAACGGAACCCTTATAGATTCGACATGTCTGTCTGTCTGTCCGTCCGTATGTCACAGCCACTTTTTTCCGAAACTATAAGAACTATGCTGTTGAAACTTGGTAAAAAATAGAAAAAAACAATAAATGTTGCTTAGCTTAACTGAAACTCAAAAACTTTTTTTTATCAAACCCATACGTGTGTGGTATCTATGGATAGGTCTTCAAAAATGATATTGAGGTTTCTAATATCATTTTTTTCGAAACTGAATAGTTTGCGCGAGAGACACTTCCAAAGTGGTAAAATGTGAGCCCTCCCTGTAACTTCTAAAATAAGAGAATGATAAAACTAAAAAATTTATATAAATTTTGCATACTTAGCTTAACTGAAACTCAAAATTTTTTTTTAATCAAACCCATACGTGTGTGGTGTGGTATCTATGGATAGATCTTCAAAAATGATATTGAGGTTTCTAATATAATTTTTTTCTAAACTGAATAGTTTGCGCGAGAGACACTTCCAAAGTGGTAAAATGTGAGCCCCCCTGTAACTTCTAAAATAAGAGAATGATAAAACTAAAAAAAATATATGATATACATTACACTACACTACACTACTAACATATATGTACACTTCCAACAATAATTGGTTTGAAGGAGATCTAGTAAGTAGTTTTTTTTTAATATGTCATAAATCGTAAACCGCAATTTACCTTTCATTCAAACAACTCAAATATAAAAATTAAAAAAATAAAACATTATTATGATACGAACTACGGAACCCTTAATGAGCGACTCGCACTTGGCCGCTTTTTTTTGTTTGACTTATACGGCTTTTATAGGAGCGACTGCCGTCTGACCTCCCAACCTCGAGAGCGAAGCCTACGCCAGGACCTCATCTGTCAATCAGCAGGTGTACCGGTATGTAGGATGGCAGTAGCGAGGGGTCCCTATAAGCCGATTCATTCCTGCTAATCCTTGCAGAGATGGCAAGAATGTACCTTTTTTTTTTTTGTGCGGAAATCCTTTCGGATCCCCCCCGCCGGCCAGCGGGACTCTAATCTATTTAATACAAAATTGTAAATTAGTTGTGCCTGTAAATTGAAGATATAAAAAAATGGTTGTGTTAAATGAACGATGCTGATCACAATTTTTTTTTTATTCTTGTCTGTTTATCTGTTTGTTCGCAATGGACGCAAAAACTACTGAACGGATTTTGATGCGCTTTTATTCTATTAGTAACGTCTTGGTCAGACTTAAAATCTGCCGTATGTTTGATTGCAATTGGTTAAGAAAAACCGGAGATATGACCAAAAAAACCGGCCAAGTGCGGACAATGAATTCCGTACCATCCTATAAAAACGGCAAAAACAACGTTTGTTGTACATATGAGAGCCCTATTAAATATTTGTTTTATTTCAATTATATTATTTATTTTAAAAGTGAATATATAAAAAACAACTGAATATTTCAAGCGTCTACCTGTTGCCGTTATCAATATCGAGCAAAAACGAGCAAAAAAAAAAACAAAATACAGAATTTGTTGTATGGGGCCGCCCATAAATATTTATTTTATTCTGTTTTTTCAGTATTTGTTGTTAAAGCAGTAAAATGAATACATCATTTGTGAACATTTCAACTGTCTAACTACGGTTAGAACGGTTGATGAAATACAACCTGGTAACAGAGGGAAGGACAGCGGATTCTTAGTAATAGGGTCCTTTAAATTGTAAGAAAATCTAATTATAGCAATTCTCAAGTTACGTAATCATTCAATATCTATTCCTTGCAACAGGAATTCTTGCCTACAAAATTTGTTATATCCGATATCCAATCGGATTAGAGCGCGATGGTATGATTTATAGCGTATGAAAATAAGGGATGACAAATATTTGTTTGTTTTATTTGAGATATGACATAATCATTTATTCCCGCTCGATATTTTAGGGTTGGAGCTCGGATGATGACGATTTGTTGAGTTAGACCCCAAAGCAAAAGCTTCATCAGCAAAGAAAATATTAAATAGAAATTTAGAGGCAGGTAGTATTAGTATTTGGTAGTGTTGAAGGTTCATGTCAGTTTAAATTATGGCGCTGGTACTGTACCTACTGTTCCCAATATCAATCTTACAAATTCTTTTACTGCATTGATTAATGACGTAAGATATTTTATGCTATTATAATGCCGATACATGACTTACTTTTAATATTTGTGTAATGAGTAACCTGCAAACTGGCATACATACTGCCTCTAACACGTTCCGCTCGGGACTGATTGACTTACTGAACGCTTCATATACGTAGAAAACGTAGATATTTTTAATGTTCATGGTATAATTTCGAATTTCTGCGAATTACGATAACTGTTTTTCATTCCATCCTATTAATTACCTTCATTTTAATATCCTTTTTTATTTTTCTAAACTTTTGTATTTTACTGGTGGTAAAAATTTGATGACACAAATTTGTCACAAAATTCGGCCGGACCACCGTGCACGATTGCGAAAAACCCTCCATAGTAATCCAATTTCGGTTTCAGTCCAATTGCGTTCAGGGGTCAGCAAGTGGGGGTGTGTGTTGGGTAACCTCCTCGAGTGTCGCTCCGATTCCGATCCCGCTGCAGTCCGGGGGGGACGGAATCGGAGCGGCCGGTACACCCTGGGCGGCGGTCAATGGCTTCCCCTTCACCCCTTCATAGGGTTGGCATTGATCGTCGGCCAATACCCAACGTGGCGGGAACACATCGCTCTCCGTACTCCTCTGCTTTCAGAGGAGACAGGATGAGCGATGCTGTTAGTGGTGAGATGGCCCAGGGTCAGCCGGGGTGCGAGGGATATGCTCTATGGGTAACCTTACACCCTGGCGTCTGAAGACCCGAGACGGCGTGCGGTTTTAGTCGGTGCAAGCCCGACATAACCGCCCCCGCTGACCGGCGGGGGGGTATCCGAAGGGATTTCCGCACGATAACAAAAAAAAAAAAAAAAGGGGTCAGCAAGTGCATAGCCGGGCAGGGGGATTGTGGTCGCAGCACTAGTGGGACCGGTGGGTGTCACGCGGTGCTGCGACGACAATCCTCTTCTGATGAGGCCGTCAAGCTGAGTGCCACCATTGTTAACATGGTACATTTATGTAATGGAGACCCTCTTTCCTGAGACTTTACCTTCAGCTTGCTATCGGGCGAGGTGAGATCAAATTGACGTGCCCTAAATATACAAAAAAAAAACTATTTTTGAGAGCAAATTCTACCGAGGAAAGTAAAGTCATCGTGTATCGGATAACCGAAAATACTAGTTTGAATAGCCCAGAATAATATAAGGTGTCACCAAATTAGGTCTCTGAATTTGTTGAGATGACTTGGTATCGACAAAATATGTATAAGAAACAAAAAAAAATATCGGGTAAAACAAAAAAAGACACCACCAGTGTGCATTGTGAATATTAAACAAGCCCACTCTTGTAAAAGTGGACTCGTCTGTCCACAAAATTTTTCTGGTAGGATCTTCCACTAACCACCTATAAAATCTTAACCGCGGATCAAAATCTGTGGTAAGGAGCTCTTACACCCGCAGAAAGTGGTGGGCGTGCAGTCCTTCTCCTCGCAGTATTCTCCAAGCGGATGTGTGGGAAATACCTAAATCGCGACCAGCGTCACGTGTGCTCGTCGCGTCACGTGACGCTGGTCGCTGGTGGTGTTTTTTTTATTTGATTTTTTATATTTTTTATATATATTTTTTTTTTTACCCGATTTTTTTTTGTTTCAAATACATATTTTGTCGATACCAAATCATCTCACCAAATTCAGAGACCTAATTTGGTGACACCTTATAAATATGATTTTCAGAATACAAGGAATTCTCATTTTCGAAAAATTCTTATCTTAAAACACCCTTTCTCATGGACCCTCGTCTTAAAATTAATTAAAACATTGTTAATATTTTCGTCTGTAATTTGGTTAATTATTATAACTATTAAGTGCTTAATAAATTGTATGTATAGTGTAATAGTGTTTTGTATATTGTATAAATAGGTACGTAAGTATTATAATTGTTTCTGGGTTTCAGTAATTTGAAATCTATTTTTTAGGTTATTGAATGGCAGCTTTGATTGTGGTCTAACAGATTATTATTAAATCTCAGACTAAAATAATAACAATAACAATCCGTATTCTTTTAATCTGAGTAAATTTGTAAACTGAGGAAACATCTTTTTCCAAATAAGTTTTGAAAAACATATCATAAGTTTATGTCATGGTCGTCCGATTTTATTAGTGAATGATAAGCGAAAGATGGATTTTCACAAAATTTTCATAATTCTTATTAAGAGGAACATACATGGGTGGAGTCGTACAGGATTTACCGACATAAATAATATTTTAAATTCAGTTAGTAAACATGTTCAAACTGCAAAACAAATATACATAGTTGTTTAAAGCATGAGTTCGGCAGCATTAATTAGGCTTAAGCCATTTCTTTGAAAACAACTAGCTGTACCCGCGACTTCATTCGTGTGGATTTAATTTTAAAGTTTTAATTTATTTGCGCGGAACCTTTATTATTTTTCTAAAATGAAAGTAGTTTAGTCACGCCTTATAATATTAGATATCTGCCAGAGAAAGTCCTGTCAAGGCCCAGCCATTGCACAGATTGCCTGATTCAAACAGACAAAAAGACAGACTAACGTTAAAAAAATAAAAATATGTAATAAAAATATGGTAACTTTTACCAGATCCAAAAGAGTTATTTTGTTAAAAATGAGATCTTCATTAAATTTGCCGTATGTTATTACTGCCCAGAAGTCGTATCTTATGAGCGACACTATCGCATGGTTTATTAATATCGGTATTTTGAGCCACACCTTAGAAATTAGTATAGCGTGATTTTGCATAAAATACCTGATCATTGACATTACAATGAAGTAGTTTGGACGATTTTTCAAAGTTTTGGCTATATGCTGTTTTTTATTTAAGTACCACCCCTGACGATACCCAGCAGTGCGAACATATATATCATTAGTAATAGCAAAAGTTATTATGGTCGCGTTCACTATCTAAAGATTGGTTCGCATGATGTTTTTTCACCGAAGAAATCACATTGTTTTCCTCTCGGGATAGTGGAGAGTGACAGCGGGTGTTGCGTGCGCGCAGTCGACGCCCTCCGGGTTTCTATGTTCAACACGCGTGACCAATTGGTATCATGTGTCTTCAATTTAGATCTAACTCACTGTGTATCGTATAACCTATTGTCAACATGATTATGTATTTTCGTAGAGCCGGGGGAGACGAAATTGTATTTCTATTTAGTTGCTGGATATGATTTGATGTCAGTTTTTTTTCATTGTTTCATACTGCTAAGATACTCTATCTAATATATAAAGCATACGAGGATGAAGATATTTGTTCATAGAAATATGCGGAATAGCATAGAAATTCAAGTCATTGGTGATTTAGAACGCAGACCCTTTTTTCTTTACATGTGGCTCCACCCTATCGGTGCCAACGATGAGATGGGTGTGTCGTAATCGAACCGACTACAACTGCACGGTGTCTTTCCCAAGCGTCCATCGCCGGCACCCCGGATGAGCCCTCGAAAGGATAACCCCAAGGTTACCGGCGGACTTCAGCCGCTGTGGTGTCCTCTCCTTTGGGGTCGGGTTTGATCCCGCGTCGGTGAGTAGTTAGACGTGTGTAGGACTCCGTCTTAGCCTACTTCTGTAAGGACAGTGAGTCAGCCGGCTACCGTCCTCAGGCCCCAATCGTGGAGGTCGGTAGTCCTGAGCGTAGACCAGTCTGCAGCTACCTCGCCGCAGACTGCGAAATTCGAGGGACAGGGTTCTCTCCCGCTCCCTGCTCCAGCGCCTCCTTGCGACATTGATACAACGACACAAGGGCCCTTGCTTTCAGGTCCCTTGAATAAGTCATGCCGCGTCGACATGCCAAGACATGCCACCTTGACGAAGATCGTGCTTACTACTTTGAAGGCCAGCGTTTTCAACGAGCTGTGCAGATTAGCCACGTTGAGGGCCGCAGACGTTCCGCCCACACGGGGGCCCCATATAGGGCCATGCTTCAGACGATCCCCAAGCACAGTCTCCTAGTGCGAGTGTTAGGTCCCTTTATGTTGGGCATCAGCCGCGAAAGCCGCAGTCCTCTTCAATTTAGGGACAAGACTTCGGAGATATGGTCTGAAGTCCCATCGGCTATCGAGTACGAGCTCCAGGTACTTCATAGAGGGCTATTGCCTGGCTAAATGCCGATGTTAAACCCCCCTACGAGCGCCGAGCTTTAAATAAAAATACAAATGACGTAAGAGCCACTGTTAAACATCATGTGAAACATATGGAAGTGTGAATATATACCTACTTCCTTTTACTACTAAAGGGTAGAGTCGTAATTGTGGTCGGGTCGTGATTCAAAGCAAACAAATGCAACTTAAATGCATTTTTGGTCCGACTTCATATGGCTTATAAAGAATCTCAGGAATCCAATAGTGCATTAGTGGTCATACTGTTTTTTCTTTGTCTAACCAACTAGTGGAACCGGAAAACCTTTCAATACGAATTTTGATAAGCTATGACAGTTCAAACACTATAATTATGTAATGTTAAATTTATTTCAAGTGCGACAGGGGAAAAACACTCGGTTATTAAAGTTATATATATGAAGAATACGGTATTTAAAATTTTCATATATTTCTCTTAAGACATTTGGTTTGATTATTAAGAAGACAAGGCCATGGGGGATCCATGTTATATTACATTTCGTTTTAATTATTTTTATAAAAAATATATTACGTACGTTTTATTTACTAGGAAATATTTATAGTCACATAAAAAAAAGTAAAAAGTCAAATAAATAAAAAGAAAAAGGGAATGTTAAAATATAGAGTTCTGCTGCATGTCAGTGAACTGTGAATTAGTAGTACTACTGCAACGGTGTTTGATGGTAGCATTATGGTTCCTAGGAACAAGTGAAATTTAAGTGCCAATTTACGATCCTGTTTTAAACCCTTCCAGTTACAAATCCTTCTAATCTATGTACAAATAAAATAATATGGCTGAAGAGTTTATATGTTTGGTTATTTGAAAGCGTTAATCTATGGAACTACATGTGCTAATTGATAATTTATTTTTGCATTTGATAGCACTGTTATTGAGGAAGGTTAAATGCTATGTAACATCACGTTATGACCCTTAGGAGCCGAGCAATAACCAAAAAGATGGGATAGGCCAGATGGAACAAATCCAAATACTTGGTGGAATAAATCCGAGTACGGCGGGAGAACCGTGGTACACAGCTAGTATTATAAATGTCGAAGTTTGTGAGCATAGATGGATGGATGGATAAATGTTAATTATTCTTTCCTCGCAAAAACGGCTGAGTGGGTCCGAATGAAATTTAGTACTTACAGAGATAGATTATAGTGTGGCTACTTTTTGTCTTAGGGATAGGGTAGTTGTTAGTCTAGTATAGTAAGTACGGGACCAGTATTTCACGCGGGAACAACCCCGGGTAACAGCTGATATGGTATATTTTGTTTAACCATCTATGCTTATAAATATTTTCATCTAAATAAAACTATAAATGTTCCGTCATGATAAAATTTGAAGATGTGTTGTTGTGTTACGTATCTATGTAGGTCCATAACAATACTATTACAGCTGATTCTCATAAAAGTAGCAATTAGCTGCTAATAAGGACCAAACTGGACGTTTTACTGTTTATCAAGTAACATCCGGGACATGGTAGTTCATAAAGAATTAATCTGAGCGTGTTTACATCCTGAAAGTTGAGGAAATTCGAGGAGCGGTTGAACAAGTGCCAAGTTGAGAGCCATGAAACGGCAAAGTGCATCGAATAAATAATCGTGTGAACAACGATATCCGGCTCGGATTCCATTCATTTTCCTCTGGCTGACAGTTTTTCTCGAGTTGCGTGACGCAATCGCGGATGTTTTAACTCTTCTTGCCTCTATTGTACTGACATAATAATTGCGTTCGCTCATTAATGGTCAAACACCAACGATTGCATAAAACTACTAACAATCTTGAGTTATTATTACGGTTCTACAGAGAAACTATAAAGAGAACCATGAAGTGCGATTTATGGTGTCTTTAAGCGGTGTGTTTAAGAATATGTACTTTATAGGAAGTTGTACTGAATGATTATGTAAGAACAATAAGATATAATTTGCATTAAATACATTTTATTAAGTTAGTAGTAGTTAGTTTATTAAGTTAGGTGTCACTAGGAAAACCAAACTCATACTTGTTGTACTCGGTGTTACATGGTCAGACTCAGAAGAACATGGGCTTAGGTACTTATCAAGCCAGTATTTCTACAAACACTATTGTGGGTCAAAAACTGTGACTTGGACTTTTTGTGAATTGTAATACACATCGTTAAAGACCAGTGAAATAGATTTTTATCATAAGTTAAGGTTCTTATCATAAGGTTATGGAAGTCTTTGCGATGGTCTCGAATCGGCGAAGCTGTATCTTTTTACTAAGTTTTAAGGTTTATAGAGTTAGAAGTGTTCTACATGAGGTCTCATAACTTTACAACATTGAAAGCGTTGCCTTGGTAACCCTATGTTTATATACTAGCTTTTCTCCCGCAGCTCTGCCCGTGTGGATGTCGGTTATCGCCACCAAATCTTTAATTGAACTGACAGACTTCCCATATATTCTTGCAACGCGTATTTCACCCTCGTATAGATGAGTTTATCAAAGCATTTAATGTTACTGTAAGTACATCAGCCCTTACCGAACAAAAGGAGGTAGGATCTCGATTGAAAAATTATTTATATCAAAATAAAATATAGCAATACACATGTATAGTCCGGTCAATTTAGACATTCGAAGATGCATAAAGTCCCAACAAGCTGAAAATCAGTGAAATTGGTCAAAACATAAATATAAATAATATTTAAAAATTCCCCATCATTCCTGTGTATGGATTTTTTTTTATTCAAGGTCAAGGGTCATAAAAATGAGTTTTTCGCGATTTTCAGCAAAACATTAAGTTTTATTATAAAAGTACCTTAGACAAAATTGTAGATCATAAAATTATCTATAACAAAATGTATCAACACTTTTTTCTTACGAGCCACAGTTTCTGAGATATAACGATTTAAAAAGTTCGATCGAAACGATCTAATTTTGTCTAAGGTATTTTTATAATAAAACTTACAGTTTTGCTGAAAATCGCGAAAAACTCATTTTTTGACTTTTGGCCTTGAATAAAAAAAAACCATACACGGGAATGATGGGGAACTTTTAATTATCATTTATAATTATGTTTTGAACAATTTTACTGATTTCCAGCTTGTTGGGACTTTATGTACCTTTTTTTTTTATCGTGCGGAAATCCCTTCGGATACCCCCCCGCCGGCCAACGGGAGCGGTTATGTCGGGCTTAAACCGAGTAAAACCAGAAGGTTGCCCATAGAGCATATACCTCGCACCCCCACTGACCCTGGGCCATCTCCGGTTTCGAGATGGCCTCGGGTTTGGGAACCACGGTGTCCCCGTCTTGCCCCGGTTTGGGGGAGGGGCGCTAGTCGCCCCACCGTCCCGGGCTGTTTCTGCTGGGGTGACAGGCGGCCTCACCTGCCACCCCCAGGCCTGCGCTCATGGAGGACGGAGGTCGTTAAGCGACCTCCGGCGCCTGAGTCGCCTGCGACGCGCGGCGAGCATGTTGCGGGCTCGGCGGGCCGGGAGAGTTCTGAACCACTCCCGGGCGCGCTCCGCCATCTCCTTCGCGAGCATCACATGCTCGCAGAAGGAGGTGGCGGCGGCCCACGCGCTCGCGCTCCCCACCATTGATCGCACCATTCCTGATCCGATGCAGGTGGTCCCCGAAGCACCCCTTCCCGGAGATCAACTGCGTCAGTCGGTACGAGAGGCTTCCGTGTCGCTTCTCTAGCCAATCCTCCATGATGGGCCTTACCGCCGATATTGCGGCGTGCCCTGCGCTTGGTCGCCCAAGTCGTTCCTTCCACTCCACCACGATGGCCTGGCGGAGCTGGGACTGCAAGGCCTCGATTTCTCGATGCTCGGGGTTCAGTCCCTGCTCCCGCGCCTCCTTTCGCCACTGGTACAGTTGCGAAAGGGCTCTCGCCTCCAGGTCCCATGGCGGAGTTCCTTCACTCTCATTTTTTGGTCTAGATTGACCGGACTAGTAATACACATACACAAAATAAAATGCAATTTCCTATTACCTACCCTAAACAACAACCTCACATAAATAATACATAAATAGAATAAATAACATAATACAATTTTAAAGAAATACACATGTGGGTAAACAGTCAATTGGGTCTTTATTATTATCGATAAACCTGTAAGAGATTTAGTTTGCATTTACATCAGAGATGTGCGAGAATGCGTAGCAAGAAATGTGTTTGTTAGAAACTAATAGAATCAAGTCATCTACCTAGCTTTAGTTACAAGTTGGTATTAAAAACTTTCTTAATTATGTTAAGTTGTAATTTTTATATGAAATTTTCGAAAGTGTAGCACCAGTATCAAATTTCATATTACATTTTTGCCTTCAATTTCAATTGTTATTACGTATTTGTCTGAAATTTCGCTCTTTATGAGGTTTGTCTCCGCGTTGCTGTCGATACTGAGGCTGCTGGTGGAGTTGACCAGTAGGTTTGTATTAAATCTGCGTCCACGTAAGCACACTTGTGCTAGTTACCCTTGCAGGAGCACCCTTTGTATCAAAGTACCCCTCGGGTAGGGCAGAATGATGCAAAAACGTTTTCTGATTAAAGTAGTATACATACTTTAAGCGATTATTTCGTATCAAAAATAACAACTAACATTAGTCAATGCATACGTCAAAAGATCAATGGGCCCCGTCTCCCCCTAAGTAATCTTGTTTCTATTTCTTTTATGTTTGGAAGTTTCTTCTTTTTGGAATACATCACACATAATAATATTTAAGTTCAATGCATACCTTTTTTTTTTTTTTTATCGTGCGGAAATCCCTTCGGATACCCCCCCGCCGGCCAGCGGGGCAGTTATGTCGGGCTTGCACCGACTAAAACCGCACGCCGTCTCGGGTCTTCAGACGCCGGGGTGTAAGGTTACCCATAGAGCATATCCCTCGCACCCCGGCTGACCCTGGGCCATCTCACCACTAACAGCATCGCTCATCCTGTCTCCTCTGAAAGCAGAGGAGTACGGAGAGCGATGTGTTCCCGCCACGTTGGGTATTGGCCGACGATCAATGCCAACCCTATGAAGGGGTGAAGGGGAAGCCATTGACCGCCGCCCAGGGTGTACCGGCCGCTCCGATTCCGTTCCCCCCGGACTGCAGCGGGATCGGAATCGGAGCGACACTCGAGGAGGTTACCCAACACACACCCCAGTTCAATGCATACCTATATTATTTTAAGTGACATGAGCCTTGTATAAACAGCGGTTGCTAGGTAACTCGTAAAATATAACATAACATAACATAACTTCACGCCTGTATCCCCGAAGGGGTAGGCAGAGGTGTATTTTACACCCACGATTCGCCAGTAATATAAGCAATATATTACTGGCGAATCATGGGTGTAATACAATATATAACCAGTAATATAATTTAGCAAAAGTCACTTTTAGTTCCTGTTCTCATCAACAACAATAAACATGGCGTTAAAAATGACAGAAAATCGAATTAACTTTAAATTACTTTATTTCGTGAACTAATCATATATTTATCATTATGCTATATGATATCCCGGGCGGCGAAAAATCCAAAAAATAAAAATGCATTAAAATCTGTTCAACCTTTATTGAGTTATGAAAAGGTACGTTTTTAACCCTATTTATCTCTTTAGGGGATGAATTTCAAAGAATACTATCTTAGTACACCTCCTCGCATCAAAACAAACACACCCTCCAAATTTCAAGTCTCTAGGATCAGCGGTTTAAGCGGTGCGTTGTCTCTGTGTCAGTCAGTCAGGATGAAGAGCTTTATAGTATATAACTGTTGCCCGTGGCTCCGCCCTCGTGGAATTCTGATCCCGTTCTCGCTACCGATGGGAACCTATTCCCGGGATGAATAGTAGCCTATGTGTTATTCCGGACTATAGTCTATCCCTGTATCAAATTTCAGCCAGATCCGTTCAGCCGTTCTTGCGTGAAAGAGCAACAAACATACATACTCACAAACTTTCGCGTTTATAATATTAGTAGGATTATAATATTAGTATACATTACATATGTGTAACTGAAGCGATTTTGGCAGCGCACGCCAGAATAGCTCGCAGATGGTAGATTTTTTCCTACTTACCTGACACTTATAGTCATATCATGTGTTATTGTGATGTATAAGCTATGTTATTGTTTCATTAAAATACATTCAGTAGCTTTTACGTGAAAAAGTAACAAACATCCATCCATCCATCCATACTTACAACTTTCGGGTTTATAATATTAGTAGGAAGATTATAGTATTTTAAATGAATATTTATACAATTTCAAGTATAAAATGTTAGTGTGTTACATTTATCAGTTAACTTTAAATCTTATCGTATAATGGTACTCCATACTGCATACTGAATTGGTACATATTAGCCAGACCGAAACTTTGACAGTTCAAAAATATGACAATATTATCCTGGTGCCTATCAATTAGATGTAAATTTTTAATGCTATTAAATTATTGTTTAGGTAATTGATAGCTCCTGTGCAGAACAACTAGTACATAAGGTTAATTTAGTTAGTATATAAGTGATAGTGTATATAATTAAACTGATTTACCAAAAAACTATAGGAATAATGGTGTATAATAGTTATAAGTTTGCGACGAAGAAATCGACATTGTTTACCGATCTATAAGTGTAAATTGTATCTTATTTCGTGTCACCTTATTTCTACTACCTATTAGAATAGGTACATAATACGGTATATAAATCATTGTAAATAGAAAATAAACGCATAATTGTAAGATTGACCGATCGACCATTAGGGTATATCCGCGAGGGGTGTGTGTTGGGTAACCTCCTCGAGTGTCGTTCCGATTCCGATCCCGCTGCAGTCCGGGGGGAATGGAACCGGAGCGGCCGGTACACCCTGGGCGGCGGTCAATGGCTTCCCCTTCATGGGGTTGGCATTGATCGTCGGCGAATACCCAACGTGGCGGGAACACATCGCTCTCCGTACTCCTCTGCTTTCAGAGGAGACAGGACGAGCGATGGTGTTAGTGGCTGAGGCCACCATAGGATCCTGTGGGATCCAGGGGCGGGTTGGCCCACTGCTAACGCAGGGGCCGACGGGCACTTGTGCCGCCGCCGGTGAGAGAGGACTAGCCATCCTCTCGCGTTCCGTAATCGGTAGGTGATCAGCAACGACCTAACTGGTGGCTCCAGAAGGGTACGCTGTGATCTTGCTGACCGGAGGGCTTGCCTTTATTGGCCGGCCCACGACAAGGAAAAGTCTATAACACCCGACAGCAAAGTCGTAAAAACCTATGGATACCAGCCGACCTCCATAGTATATAGGCTTATCCAGGTGCAGGGGGCACCGCCTGGATGGACCACCTTTCCCCCATACTCGTGGGATATGTTATGGACATTGAAAACAAACATACAAATAAAAAACGGCATGGAAACCCCAAAAATAACGAAATCGGCATGATAAAGGAAAACGAGAACGACGGAGTCTGCGCGGAGATCGCGCAGCAGTCAAGCGTGGAGGTGACGCTAAATACCTCGGCGGTGTCGGAGAGTTTCGACACCGCCAACGAGCGAAGCCGGGCTAGTAGCCCGTTGGGTCTGGGGGTTAAGAGGACCCGAAAGCGCAGGAGGCGAGCAAGGACTCGGGCGGGAGAGGAAGTCTCGGATGAGGATTATACCCTCACCGGGACGACCTCCTCCTCCTCCAGCAGTGACGAGACGTCGAAGCCGGCGTCCAAGGTCGCTGCAGGCCGCCGAGGGGCGCGAGGGGGAACGAGGGCTGGGCCATCCACCCGAGCGCCCTCAGCCCCTGGCAGGGTTATGCGGGAGTCACCGTTGAGGCCTTCCACCTCGGCGGTGCCGGAGCCGAGCGGTGGGACGCGGTCTCTCTTGGAGAAACTCCAGAGGGTGACCGCGTCGTTCCGGGGGTCCCCAAGCCCTGAGCAAGAGGCGATGTTGAGCATTGTGCTCGACATCGCCTCCGAGAATGAGGGCCTGGCGGCGCAGCTGGCCGAGTCCCGTCGGGAGACGGCTCGACTAGCTGCAGCCGTCGAGGAGCTCAAGAGGGGGATGGCGAGCTCGGTTCAAACGGCGCAGCGGGCGCAACCGGCGGAGCCGGCGCGCGCGACTCGCTCGTCCGCGAGTCGGTCAGCGCAGCCTGCGCTGTCGGCGCGGCCGGAGCGGCCGGTGCAACCGGCCCAGCAGCCGGCACAGTCGGTGCGGCCGGCGCAGCCAAGGGCACCGCCGGCGGAGTCCTGGCTCCCCTACATGGAGGCGCTGGAGGAGAGGATGATGTGTCGGATGGAGGCCCTAATGGACTCCATCCGCCGTCCGCCTCTGGCGCCACCAGCGGCCGTCTACTCGGCTGTAGCCAAGAGGGGCCCCACCCGCCCGGCTGCGGGTGCGGTTGTGACCCTGCCGGAGCCGACTCCTCAGCCCCCTCCCGCTCAGGGTAAGGGGAAGGGCAAAGGCAAGGGGAAGGGCAAGGGGAAGACGTCCCCAGCCCTGGCCCCAGCCCCAGCCCCAGCCGTGGTTCCGGCCACCTCCACCCCATTGGAAGGGGGCTGGGAGGTGGCTGGAGCCAACAAGAAGAGGCGGAAGGCCGCCAAGAAGGCCAGGAAGGCCGTGGCCGCCGCGAAGACAGCGCCGGGGAAGCTCCGTGCCCCTCGTACCACGGCCGTCGTCGTCACCCTGACGGCGGAGGCAGCGGGTAGGGGCATGGGGTATGCCGAGGTGTTGGCCAAAGTTAAGGCCAACGTAGACCTCAAGGCACTCGAGATCCCGGGTGTCCGGTGCAAGAGCACACGGATGGGAGCCCGACTTCTTGAGGTCCCTGGCGCCGCCAGTGGCCCCAAGGCCGACGCCCTAGCGGCTCGGCTGAGGGAGTCGCTGGACGCAGCCGACGTCCGGGTGTCCAGGCCCATTAAATGCGCAGAAGTGCGCATTACGGGCCTGGACGACTCCGTCACGGCAGAAGAGCTCAGGCTCGCCGTGGCGGAGGCCGGGGACTGCTCCCCGGACACAGTAAAGGCCGGAGCTATACGCTTCGGCCGCGGTGGACAGGGGGCAGCAGTTGTCGGCTGCCCTATCGCGGCGGCCCAAAAGGTCGCAGACGGGCGGAGCCTCCTGGTGGGAGGCTTCCTGAGGGCGCAGGCACGGCTCCTGCAGGCCCGACCGGCCAGGTGCTTCAGGTGCCTGTCGGTGGGCCATGTGGGGGTGCACTGCACGGCGGAAGTGACGGCGGGTGACCGTTGCTTCCGCTGTGGCCAACCCGGTCACAAGGCCGGCACGTGCGATGCCCCGCTGCACTGCTTTAGGTGTGCAGCGGGAGGCAAGCCGGCCGACCACAGGGTTGGCAGCAAGGCCTGCGCCGGAGGGGAGCTGAAGCCGGGAGGCCGGCCTTCCGCCTCCAGTTCACAGCGGGATGCGGAGATGGGGGTTCCATAATGGATCCTCAACTCCGCATCCTGCAGGTGAACGTTGGCCACGGTGCCCATGCTCAGGATCTTCTGCGCCAGAGCATGGCACAGTGGGCCATAAATGTCGCCGCTGTCGCCGACCCATACACCCACCGGTTCCTCGGGCCTACCTGGGAAACCGCGCTGGATGGGTCGGCGGCACTGGTGCACAACCCTGCCGCCGGCAGCCCCCCTCTTGCCGTCGTTGCAAGGGGACCCGGCTGCGTGGCGGCGGCGGTTGGGGATATAGCGGTCGTGGCCGCTTATATCACGCCGAACCGAGACCAAGCTGCATATGAGCAGTGGCTCCGTCAGCTGGCCGTCGTCGTCAATGCCTGCCAGCCCCGTCCGGTCCTTGTGCTCGGGGACTTCAACGCCTGGTCGTATGCCTGGGGTTCCCGACACGAAAGGGGTGCGACGGGGCATAGACGACACGCTCGTGACGGCGTGCGGGGCGACGTACCGCGAAGCGACCCGAAAGGCCACTACCGCGGTTGCCCAAGTCGTTAGGCGGATCCGGCGGCTGGGTCTCGAGGTGGCCCTGCATAAAACCGAGGCCCTGTTCTTCCATGGGCCTCGGAGCAAGCCACCCGAGGGATCCAGTCTCATCGTGGGAGGAAATCGCATCGGCATAAAGCCCCAAATGAAATATTTGGGGCTCGTGCTCGACGGCCGATGGGACTTCGGAGAACACATCCGAAGTCTGGCCCCCAAATTGAAGGGCACAGCTCTTGCTCTGGCTCGGCTGTTGCCCAACATGAGGGGGCCCGATGACTCCTGCAGGAGACTTTACGCGGGGATCGTGCGGTCCATGGCCCTGTATGGGTGCCCAATATGGGCGGAGGCCCTGAGGACCAGAACTGTGCGGATGCTGCGCGCTCCGCAGCGGGTTCTGGCCATCAGGGTCATCCGAGGGTACCGCACGATCTCCTTCGAGGCGGCGAGTCTCCTTGCCGGAACTCCGCCATGGGACCTGGAAGCGAGAGCCCTTTCGCAACTGTACCAGTGGCGAAAGGAGGCGCGGGAGCAGGGATGGAACCCCGAGCCTCGAGAAATCGAGGCCGTGCAGTCCCAGCTCCGCCAGGCCATCGTGGTGGAGTGGAAGGAACGACTTGGGCAACCAAGCGCAGGGCACGCCGCAATAGCGGCGGTAAGGCCCATCATGGAGGATTGGCTGGAGAGGCGACACGGAAGCCTCTCCTACCGACTGACGCAGGTGATCTCAGGGAAGGGGTGCTTCGGGGACCACCTGCATCGGATCAGGAAGGAGCCAACGCCTGAGTGTCATCACTGCGACGCGAGCGAGGACTCAGGGCTGCACACGCTGGCGGACTGCCCGGCGTGGGAGGCGCCGAGGCGTGACCTCGTGGCAGCCATCGGGGTGGGAGTCCTCTCGCTCGGCAGCATGATTGCGGCAATGGTGCGGAGCGCGAGCGCGTGGGCCGCCGCCGCCTCCTTCTGCGAGCATGTAATGCTCGCGAAGGAGGTGGCGGAGCGCGCCCGGGAGAGACTTAGAACTCTCCCGGTCCGCCGAGCCCGCAACTTGCTCGCCGCGCGTCGCAGGCAACTCAGGCGCCGGAGGTCGCTTAACGACCTCCGTCCTCCATGAGCGCAGGCCTGGGGGTGGCGGGTGAGGCCACCTGTCACCCCAGCAGAAGCAGGCCGGGACGGTGGGGCGACAAGCGCCCCTTCCCCAAACCGGGGCAAGACGGGGACACCGTGGTTCCCAAACCCGAGGGGGCCATCTCGAAACCGGAGATGGCCCAGGGTCAGTTGGGGTGCGAGGGATATGCTCTATGGGCAACCTTACACCCCGGCGTCTGTAGACCCGAGACGGCGTGCGGTTTTAGTCGGTTCAAGCCCGACGTAACCGCCCCCGCTGGCACGCGGGGGGGTATCCGAAGGGATTTCCGCACGAAAAAAAAAAAAAAAAAAAAAAAGGGTATATCCGCGAAAAGTCGTTAAGCCGTGTCGCTAACGAGCCGCGAAAGTACGATCGGCCAATTAGAAAAATCGAATTAATTGAATTAAGACTAAAAAGCCACTATATTTTGATTCGACACCTCAGTCGGCAAGTAGAAAATCAAGCGAGAAGTGCTCTCTCCTCTTCACAAAGAATAAATGAAGATACATGAAAAAAATCCGTTCCCGCAGGGGGAACGCACAGGTAGATTTCGTGAAGCAATTAATATTATTTTATTAACATGTTTAATTTTTTTTCTCGAAAACGGTAACTTTTAGCGAAAAACTTTTCAGACATTTATTTTGGACTTAAAAATGGCCTATCGATTAAAAATGTTTCCGACGCCAAGAATGTTCACCGGTCAGAAGTTATGATTTTTTTCCCGAAAAATTTTGGTTTTTCTCCCCTCCACTTTTAGTTAAAGTTTTAATCTTATAGGTTTCTAATTAAAAGTTGTTGGTATTCATGTATACTGTGGGATAAAATTAGAACGGTTCGAATATCTTTCATGGAACGTGAAATTTTGAGGAAAAACTGATTTCACAAAAAGTGAGGCTCTACCGTCCCCTTAGGCCAGATTCCACCCGTTCACGAACTTAAACTAAGTTTACACCCAAGCAATTTTTGACCGCAGTTTGAAAGCGATCGGGGCAAAAATGCGACCGTGAGAGTGCCGCAAATTTTGGGAAGTGGAACCATACATACATATCTATATATATATATATATATATATATAAACTTTTTGACCAGTGGTCATTTCGGACTCAGGGGGTCATAACTAGACCTCCTATGAAGAAGTTTTTTTTTTAAATTCGACAGTAGTCAAGAAACCAATAGGTAGATCGATTTCATCGAAATCTACCTAAAATCTCTCTTTCATTCTGGAAAATGCAAGTACTCTTCGAGGCTACCCATAATAGGTGTTCCACTTAAGACCAGCACCACGGCGACATCCACAATCCAGCAAACCCCCAAGGTAGACACCCATTGCGGCGAAGTCGTGTTTCTGAGCAGATAAAGTCTCATCGACGGAATTGGCTTTGGGTTGTGTACATTTTTGGTCTTATCGGAGCCGGATTTGGAGTCAAATTTGAAGAAAACCTTAAGTGGAACACGATGGTGGTTTCGAAGAGTGCGTGCCTGAGTTTTCCGCTGTGAAGATATTGAAAAATTGAAGATGCCGACTACGAGGTCAGAAGAAAGAAGCCGTAAAGCTGCCTCCGTTCAGGGCCCATCAGACACCGAGCGGACCGCCGAATCCAGGACAACCACGGAAACGTCCACCTCAGAGAACACCACAACGGAGGGGACTACGAGCACCGAGACGGTGACTACCATCGAGCCACCGTCAGCTACAGCACCAGGTCCGAAAGCAACGGCACCTGGAACAGAGAAGATAGGGAAGAATAGCAAGTCACAGCCGCCTCATCCGCAACCATCCAAGAAAGGGGTAAGGGGGGGTTCATCTGTGCATTCGAAGAGCAAAGCCGCGAAGATCGCAAAAGCTAAAGAAGAATTACTTCGTCTTAGAATAGAACTGGCAGCAGCGAAGATCGCCGCCCTGGAAGTAGATGAAGATGAAGATCAAGAAATAGAAGAATTGAATCAAGATGAAGTGTCGGCGGCAGCTGAGGAGAAGGTCGGCGAGTGGTTCAGCCGTCACGAATCACCACCTCCTCCCATGTTGGCCATCGCTGATGAACCACATCAGGGGCCAGGTGAACCAACGCCGACAGCAGCGCCACCAGCCCAGCAGCAGAACTTCACCGAATTGGCTGCCGCCATCACTCAAGCGATCAAGGCAGCCCAGCGACCGAAGTTCATCGAGCTACCAGTCTTCGGTGGAAGTCACCAGGAATGGCTGCCGTTCAAGGCAGCTTACTCCGAAACACAAGATGACTACACCGCCGTAGAAAACCTCAACAGGCTACGAAGAAACCTCAAGGGGAAGGCGAGGGAGGCAGTCGAGAGTCTCCTCATCACCAACTTGCAGCCTGCTGATATAATCAGAACATTAGAATCAAGATTCGGGAGGCCTGAAGCAATAGCAACTACAGAGATGGAAGTGCTTCGAGGACTACCAAGACTGAGCGATTCACCAAGGGACATATGCATCTTCTCAACGAGGGTCACCAACGCCGTGGCAACACTCAAGGCGCTGAACTGCATCCACTACCTATACAACCCAGAAGTCTCAAGATCAATGGTTGAGAAACTTACACCTGTGCTCAAGTATAGGTACTACGACTTCGCTGCAGCTCAGCCGAAGGAAATAGCGGACCTCTTGAAGTTCGAGAAGTTCATAAGAAGAGAAGCAGATCTATGCGGACCCTACGCTCAACCTGAAAACCTAGCAGTCCAGCACACCACTCATCAACAGAAGCGCCCCCAGAGGATCAACACGGTGATGGAAGCCCAGCAGCAGGTCAAGACGTGCACCATCTGCAACGAGCAACACCCCATCTACAAGTGTGAGCAGTTCAAGACAGCTGACGTCAACGCAAGATGGGACTTAGCCAAGGAACACAGGCTGTGTGTCCGATGTCTACAGAAGATGGAGAAGAAACACACCTGCAAAGAGCGACGCTGCGGCATCGACGGCTGCAAGCTACTGCACAACACCCTGCTGCACTATAGAAGGAAAAGGGACTCCACAGAAGAAGAAAACACGAACACGGCCGAAACAATCAACTCGGCGTGGACGGGAAAGAAGACCACTTTCCTGAAGATACTGCCGGTCCAACTGACGGGGCCAGCAGGGATGGTCAACACCTTCCGTCTCATAGACGACGGGTCAACAGTCACACTACTCGACGACACCGTAGCAGAAAAGATCGGCGCGACGGGACCTATCGACCCACTGCGGGTCGAGACCATCAACAGTAGCTGATCAACAATCAAGAAGAATCACATTGAAAATACGAGGCATTAAGGATCCAGCTGAAGAAGAAGTTCAAGCCAGAACAGTGAAGAACTTCAAAGTGTCATCTCAACGGGTCACCTATAGACAGTTACGAGGGTGCAGTCATCTCGAAGATATCACCAACGACCTCACCTATAAAGAAGCAAGACCTAAGATCCTCATCGGTCAAGATAACTGGCACCTGCTGGTGACGTCCGAGACCAGAACGGGCGAACCAGACCAGCCAGTCGCATCCCGAACACCCTTAGGCTGGGTGCTCCACGGCAGCGACTTGAGGACCCTAGGCGTACGTCTCGAGTCCGTCACCCACGCGATTGAAGATTCAGAAGACGATCGGCTCGAACAGATGGTGAAAGAACACTTCGAGACTGACAATCTGCTCCTCAACCCTCGGAAGCCGAAGACAGATCCAGATGAGCAAGCATCTCGCATCCTGAAAGAACATACAGTCCGCAACGAAGATGGAAGATACGAGACTGGCCTGCTATGGAAACATGAAGAAACTTCGCTTCCGAACAACTACGAGAACTCGTTGAAGAGACTTCACATTGATCTGGAAGCCGGGCACCGATGAACTGACCTTCAACCTCAATCTCACTCGCATCCCGACGGCACTCTGCGATAAGAAGACACCCACCAAGAGAGAAGCCCTTCGGATCGTCATGTCTCTATTCGATCCGCTAGGCTTCGCCTCACCAGTCACCATCCGGGCCAAGCAGCTGCTTCAAGAAATTTGGAGACACGGCACACAGTGGGATGAAGAGGTCAACGAAGACATAGCAGTGAAATGGAAGGACTGGATAGAACACCTGAAGAATCTAGCCAACATCTCTATACCTAGAAGATACCTACACTACAGTGACAGCAAGTCCCTCCAGCTTCACATCTTCACGGACGCCAGCGAGTCAGCCTACTCAGCAGTACTGTTTTGGAGAACCGAAGACATGAACGGGGCAGTCAACATATCGCTCATCGTTGCAAAGGCGAAGGTAGCACCGTTGAAGCTCACGTCAATACCTCGATTGGAGCTTCAAGCCGCCGTGATGGGCACCAGACTCGCCGAGACCGTCATAGAAGAGCACGAGAGAAAACCTGACTCGAAGACTTTCTGGACGGATAGCAGAACGGTACTCACATGGATCAAGACAGGTTCGCGTTCGTACAAGCCCTACGTAGCTCACCGACTAGCTGCAATAGAAGATAGCTTAACAGTGAACGAATGGCGATGGGTCCCCACGAAGATGAACGTGGCAGACGACGCCACCCGAGACGTACCTACGGACTTCAGCCAGAAGCATCGCTGGTACAGAGGCCCTGACTTCCTCTACTCATCCGAAGAATTATGGCCACGAGATACATCGCGACAAGACAAGTCCGAAGATATAGAAGAAAGGGTACACACTATAAGTACCAAGAAGAAAGAAAAATTATCTGAAGCCCTGCCGGTAGTCACCCGATTCTCTAACTGGGACCGACTACGCTACGCTACAGCTCGAGTCTTACAGTTCATTCGACTGTGCAGACGAAAACGGAACGAGTCAACTACAAACGGACTAAGAACCCTAAACCCTAAGACAGATCCAGACTGGAAGAAGGCACCCCAGAAGAATACAGCATCACCTTCCGTACTGAAAAGGACTTCAAGCGCCGATAGGAAGTACATACCTATCACCGCCGAGCTCCTACGGTCAGCCGAAGACCTCCTCATGCGAGCATCACAAGAAGACTCCTTCAGCAGCGAGATTGAAGATCTGCAACGAGGAAGAGTGATCCTGAAAGAAAGTCGCCTTCATCAATTGAGCATCGTATCTGTCAACGGAGTGCTACGCCTGAGAAGCCGCATACAAGCCGTTCGAGACGTATCCGAAGACATCAAAACACCTGTGATATTAGACGGAGATCACCCTACGGTCAAGCTGTGGATTCAACACACCTACAAGAAGTTGTATCACTCGGGAGTTGAAGCCACTATCAACGAGTGCAAACAGCAATACTGGGTTGTACGCCTACGCCCAGTAACACGCTCACTACTACGACAGTGTCTACATTGCCGCATCAAGACTCAAGCGCCGCCGTACCCGAGGACCGGTGAGTCGCTGAGTGTCGCCTGGCTCATCACAAGCGACCCTTAACACACACAGGGGTTGACTACTTCGGCCCACTCACAGTGACAGTCGGACGTACCAATCAGAAGAGGTACGTCGCGATATTCACGTGTCTCACAACACGTGCCATACATCTCGAGATAGCAAACTCGTTAAGCACCGACTCCGCTATCTCCGCCCTCCGACGCATGATGGCGAGAAGAGGATGTCCTGAAGAAATCTGGTCTGACAATGGGACCAACCTGAAGGGAGCCGACCGCGAGCTGCGACGAGCCATCGACGAAGCAACATCGCAAGAAGCAGCCAAGAAGAAGACATTGTGGCGCTTCATTCCACCCGGCGCTCCTTTCATGGGGGGAGCCTGGGAAAGGATGGTGCGCTCAGTGAAAACAGCACTCACCACCACACTGCACGAGCGACGGCCCTCCGAGGAAGTTCTATCTACTCTGCTCGCCAAGTAGAGTACACCGTCAACAGTCGCCCACTGACGCATGTGTCAGTGAACCCGGAGGACCCCGAAGCCCTGACTCCCAACCACTTTCTGCTGGTAGGACCCGGTGGAGTACAGCAGCCGGGCGTCTTCAACGAAAAGGACGCCGCCTCGAGATCCAGCTGGAGAGCAGCACAGCGCCTGGCCGACCTCTTCTGGACCAGGTGCCGGAGCTCCAATACCGACGCATGCCGCATGGACGAGGACCCCCAGTAAGCCTACGTGACTTGGTCTTACTGGTGGACCCCAACGCACCCCGTAACCTCTGGATCCAAGGACGAGTCATCGCAACGTACCCCGGGCCTGACAACGTGACACGCACCGTGGACATCCAGACCAAGGGAGGAGTGCTACGCCGGCCGGTGAGGAAGCTGATCGTCCTGCTGACCGAAGACACGAGTTCTGCACGCGAAGAAGTGTGACTGCGTCTCACGGGGGGAGAATGTGCAGAACAACTAGTATATAAGGTTAATTTAGTTAGTACATAAGTGATAGTGTATATAATTAAACTGATTTACCAAAAAACTATAGGAATAATCGTGTATAATAGTTATAAGTTTGCGACGAAGAAATCGTCATTGTTTACCGATCTATAAGTGTAAATTGTATCTTATTTGGTGTCACCTTATTTCTACTACCTATTAGAATACATAATACGGTATATAAATCATTGTAAATAGAAAATAAACGCATAATGGTAAGATTGACCGATCGACCATTAGGGTATATAAGTCGTTAAGCCGCGGTGTCGCTAACGAGCCGCGAAAGTTCGATCGGCCAATTAGAAAAATCTAATTAATTGAATTAAGACTATAAAAAGCCGCTATATTTTGATTCGACACCTCAGTCGGCAAGTAGAAAATCAAGCGAGAAATGCTCTCTCCTCTTCACAAAGAATAAATGAAGATACATGAAAAAATCTCTCTTTCATTCTGGAATATTCAAGTACTCTTCGAGGCTACCCATAATAGGTGTTCCACTTAAGACCAGCACCACGGCGACATCCACAATCCAGCAAACCCCCAAGGTACACACCCATTGCGGTGAAGTCGTGTTTCTGAGCAGATAAAGTCTCATCGACGGAATTGGCTTTGGGTTGTGTACAGCTCCTATGACATAATTCTAATAATAATAATATAATCCTACTAATATTATAATTGTGAAGATGTTTGGATGTTTGTATGTTTGGATGTTTGTTACTCAAACACGCTCAATCGGCGGAACGGATTTGGCTAAAATTGGGTACAGGGATAGATTGCACTCTGGAATAACAAATAGGATACTTTTATCCTCGGTTTAGGCTCCCATGGGTTGCGGGAACGTGATCAGGACTACACGTGGGCGAGGTCGCGTTCATCAGCTACCATCAGTACCCTTCTGTGAGCATGTAATGCTCGAGAAGGACATGGTGGAGGGCGCCCGGGAGAGATTTAGATCTCTCCCGGCCCACCGAGCCCGCAACATGCTAGCGACTCAGGCGCCGGAGTTCGCATAACGACCTCCATCCTCCATGAACGCAGGGGATAATAATAATAATAAATAATAATGGGGATGGCAGGTAAGGCCACCTGTTACCCCGGGACGGCGGGGCGACTAGCGCCCCTCCCCCAAACTGGGGCAAGACGGGGACACCGCGGTTCTAAAACCCAAGGGGGCCATCTCGAAACCGGAGATGGCCCAGGGTCAGTCGGGGTGCGAGTGATATGCTTTATGGGCTTTACACCCGGCGTCTGAAGACCTGAGACGACGTGTGGTTTTAGTCGGTTCAAGCCCCCCCCCCCCCCCGCTGGTCGGCGGGGGGGCATCCGAAGGGATTTCCGCACGAAAAAAAAAGGTATACCTGATCTTTTAAATTAATCAGTACATAACTCATTAAAAGAACTCCTTACTTAGTCAGTAATTAAATGACTTTCACAATAGTTCAAGAACTTGTCTTAATTAATACGGAGTTATGGACCTCTCCTGTCTAACTCTCTCAGCTCAGCATAATCATGTGCAATTTAAATTCAACGTAGGAACCATTCTCATCTAAATACTCTAAGAATGTTAATAAGAAGATAATGACCAACTTTAAAAAAATATCATAATAATCTATTATTTTAAGTTTACGTTTAACGACCCATGACTTTCCGGCCAGATTCTCGTATGATCTCGAGGTCACATGAAACATGAAACAAATTCTAAAGGAGTCTTTTTTCTTGATGTATAGGGTCCAAACCAACCTCACCTATAAGCCTGTACGATAAATTAGATAATAGTTGCTCCATACACCGGTTGATTGACGGACGAGGCTAGAGATGCAGAGTATGGCACACTGTGGGGTTTAGTGGGTATGCCCATCCGGTACCAGATGGGAGAGTACCACACATGGTCTCCGGCTATCGCCCTATGCTGGGCTATGGCGTGTGAAACAGCATTCCCGACGTAAAAAAAATGCTTTTATTGGGGTCGGAGGATCAGACAGCAGTCGCTGCCGTAAAAATGAAGATAAACCAGATTGGTTGGATGATCATTTTTCTTCAGTTAGAATAATAAAAGATTCCATTATAACAAATACGCATTATACTGCTGCCTGCGTCTAAAAAATTCAATTGAATAGTCAAACTTCGACCATTTAACTGTATTGTACCTAACTATTGTAAGATGTAAAATTCATCTGTGTGTCGTAGAAAGTCGAGACCTTGGCATTAGCCTTGCGCGTGGAAAACGATTGACGATGCGGAAGTGCTCGCGCATTGTTTCAACGTAGAATACGTAGACTCGTAGATCGACAATGAAAGACGCGGCGTGGCGGGCGGGGCGGTGGAAACGGATACATTATCCGACTAATGTCGCGTGTGTTTTATAAATTGCTAATTGAATATATTAAACACTGCACTACGTAGGTACCATAGTACGAGTGTGATTAGATAAGAGTTTATTTTGTAATCGAAATAGAGTTTTATTAAACATTTTACGACAAAAAAAAATGGTTTGCCACCAGCTTAAATAAATACTCTAGGACATTCTGCCACAGTACATGTACTGTGATTCTACACAGTGCTATTTTTACCCAAGATAAGTATAATTTAACTACCTACCTTGTGTGGTTCAGAATCAGAATGCTGATAAAGATGTATATTTTCATTTATTGATGTTGTTGATGTACAAAAAAGTGGCCACTCTCAAAATGATTATTATAGATATTATTTGTAAACATACCAAAATTACAAAACAACATAACAACAATCGCCTGAGATTCGCATTAACGCTGCACGCTGGTTATTATTTACTTATCCATTGTATCGTTTTACAAAAATATTTTATTTAACAAGATCTTTAGGTATGTCTCGACTAGTTATTGTGAAGTAACTATATCCTTTCAACCTCCATTACGATCCACTGGATAGTAATTGGTCCCAATATTAACTATCAATATTATGTAAATTCTATGTTATTGTTAGGAAGTAGTTGGCAAGCTCCCCGTTATCAGGGTGTCAATAATTTGCGCATGATTGTATCTTTTGATGAGGATTAGATAATCATAAATCGCATCACCACGGAAGCCTAATAACAACCCTGTGATTGAATGAAAAATAACATCCTCTCAAAATGAGAATGGTTTTATTTCGTACTTCAATGTATACCTACAATGGTTCACAACAAGGATCACTGCGAGTTAGGAGGTATACGGGGGGATTTCCGAACGAAGAAAATACAAAGGCCTTAGAGTTTCAATAGGACTCAATCTTCTTACTATATTTTGACTTCTACAAGTTATGTTTGCACAGTATAGGTTATTTAATAAAAATATATATATTCATATAAGCTATCACTAATATGGAATACCTATACAATAAAGCTCCGTGTCTCCCTTCATATATTTATTCCCGAAGGCAGTATCGTGTTGTGTTACAATGACCGCAGCGCAATAAAAACAAACCAAGAGCTTGTCCTCAATCGTGCGTGTCGTGCGGTCTCGTCCACCTTATCCAGGGTTCACTATCTCGCACAATATAATTCTTCATTTTTTAAAATAATTTGTGACTTCTACTAAAACTGCTAAAAAAACATATTACCATTTTGTCACGGTTGCATCCCACGTTGTCACTTCGGAGTCCGAGAATCGCTATTGCATCCTATTTCTTCGTGCTTTGTCACAAGTAATCTAACAGGAAGGGTATACAGTTCTAACGTAATAAATCGGTGTCGGGATGCGCTGTTTTGGTACTCGTAACCTACACCACTCTCCACTATCCTCTTCTCTCCACTCCACTATCCTCAACTCTCAACTCCACTTTCCGCTCCACTGAACTTTCCACTCCACTTTTCACTTCAATCTCCACTCCATTCTCCACTTCACTCCACTCCACTCCACTCTCCATTCCACTCTCCACTCCATTCTCCACTCAACTCTCCACTCTCCACTTCATCCTCCACTCAGCACTCCGTCACTGATGTATGTAATATTCGAATTTGTAACGTTACATAACATTAATAACCTTATAAAAAAATATTGCTATTGAATTCACAAAATGGCGTTAATTCTGTTGCTCATCTGACTAAACTTAACTATGTGCTGTCGAATTAAATCGACTAAATAGACTTTATTAAATAGCTAGTCTACTTTGGAGAGTTTTGTGACAGTAGAATCAGCCAATATATTATCTGGCCTTTCAAAATATGTATTCCAAAATTCCTAACAAAAGACATTTGACATTTGATGTCATGTTCTAATATAGACTCGATTATTTCACAATTTCTATATGATTTTGAGGAGTTTCCTACTGCATCTCCTTCGGAGATACAGTAATTCTAAATCCAATACCTACTAATAAAATGTATATAGGGCCAACTTGGAGTTAAACCAACCACCAATGCAATAACAATTTGTAAAATCGGTTCATAAACGACGAAGATATCGATGAACATACATAAAACAAGTTGAATTCCTGAGACGAGCTCAGCCGAATACAAGGGATTTTCTTTTATTTTATCTTTTTTTTTTTATTAATCTTGCAATGGTTCACCCCAGCACGAATCTATTACCGAAAACAGCAACTCGATAGCTCATCTCCTTCATACCCAAAACCGTGACAGAAAATTGGCAACGACGACGTCGACGACAACTCGATAGCAATAGGGCTTTTCTAAAGAAAATCCCTAAAAACATAGATAGAGCATAAAACCTCCTTTTTGAAATCGGTTAATAAAATGGCATACAAAACAAATAAACAAGAAACATTTATTTTATAACTCTGTGTAAAATATGTATGTACATATTTAGAAAAAATCCGTTAAATGTTAGAAACTTAAAATTTGGTGTTTGAATTAGGTTGAAAATTCTTTCATGAGGATAGAAAAACATCCATGGTACACTAGTTAAAGAAAAGGATTTATAACGACTGTTTGTGATAGACCTACTCTTTCTTATGTTTTGGTTAGTTTTCTTCATCAGCCCCGCAGCACAAAACACAAAATAGTTACCATCAGAGACATCTGACAGATACGTTGACATCTTTGTTTTGTACTGAGTAACTTATGGTATTATTGACATAAATTCTGGAACCCTATTTTTAATATCCCTCGAACTGAGAACCCTTTTTATAACGTACGAATCAATACCCTAAAGAGGGGTCAACTAGATGCAATAACGTATTTGAAACAACACCACATGTCCAAGATTTTTTCACAAAGTAATTTTATTATTTCAAACCATTTATTGACTGAGTCATATCCATGTTTCTAAATGGTTACAACTGAATTACATATTTCTGGCGAACGTAAGCCCCCATTAAAAAAGAAGTGCTCCACCAGGGCTGATTCTAACCTCGGTTTAACTGTTATGGCTCTGCGGGTACTGGATATCAGAAGAATAAAAAGAAGAAGTGCAGTAACACTTGTAAACACGGCAATGCTCAAAGATCTAAATATTCAGCTGATACTCAATTATATAGTAATTGAAAGTGTGTGTGTTAGGTTATTTTTTCAATGATCTTAAGTGAAGTTACATGAAGTAAATATTAATAGTGATTTCTTTTAGACGAGTACAGCCCTGCTCGCCACCTTTTTCTTTGCCTCTGCGGTAGGCGGGGAAAGGGGCAGGAAGCCGCAGGACATCCGACACGTACAGGAAGCAAAACCCGTTCTAGAGGCTTTGTCCCTCAACAACCTCCCGGACCCACAGTCGGCCCCTCTCGTCCCGCTTGTCCGACCACATTCCTTTAGAGCCTCCGTGCGCGAGCGCACCCTTTCTTCAAACACTACACTGACAACTAATTATAACTTTACGTATGTTTATTTTCATAACCCAACTTTTTGTCTAGTCCATCAAAACTTATTAAAAGATTAGCAATGTTGTAAATGCTAAAATAAATTTTCGAATCGTGATCAAAAATACATGGATAAATATATAATAAAACGCTAACGTAATAAACAATGACGAAGTTTCTTAAACGGATTTCCTCATATAAGTATATCTATTTCTTGAAAACGATATACTGGTTATATGATAAATATTTAACAGTAATGTCACACAAACTATAATGAAAAGACACACCATTTGTTCAAGTATTGTAGAAATTATTATAGATAGGTAAGTACCTACCTACTATTACGGACTAACACGGAAATAACTCCAACTGATCTTTATTCAAAACTTGAATAATGTCGTTTCAACACGTATAAACACACTCCTACAGACATGTTACAAACTCTGATACCTAAATGCGTCTCACAAGCAATTTTCTCTATAAATACAGCGGTCTCCGTCGTCAAGTATAATATATGATTAACTCCGGCAAATGTCTCCATGAAGCGGAAAAACGTCGGCACCCAAAATAGATGCTGAATATTTCCGACTCATACTCCTCACTACTTGTGAAAATGGTATCTAAAGACGGCCGGCGCGCGCGCAACTTCCGGAATACCGATAAACATGGCGGCGGCGAGCCAACATGGCGAAGTTTCCGGTCGCGCTGATTCACATTTGATGGCGTCTGACTTTGGCTTGTTCACTGCATATCTACGTTGTGATTCAACCTTACACAACACGTTTGTGTCGAGACTAATATCTTTTGGTATTCGCTGTCTAGCACACGTCTAAAAATAATGCAATGTGTAGGTATTCAGTCACTACAGTTGTTTATCTTTGCGATCCGACACAATGACTGCTAACAATTAGTTATTTTACTGTAATACTGTCCATTGGGGAAAAACAAAATATCGATAAAGATTTTATGTAGAGTGAATGGAAATTTTAAATAATTTAAAAATATTTTGATATAGGTACCTATCTAAATTTGCTGACCGTGATGGCTAACTAATGTTAACGCAGATAAATTAGCAGCAAAAAAACGATGGTGATGCGTTGAGTCATCTCATGTAGATGCAAAACACGTGCTCTGCTCTATAGTGTCAGTGCCTCTGACAATCATGTCAGATTTCGTGATTTTAATTAACTACTTATTGATAATAAATTGAAATCACGAATGTCTGAAATCTATTTAGAAGATATATTTTATTGACTATAATTTCACAAAGACCACAATGGTATTTCAAGCATTGGCCACTGTCGTCACGCTATGTGTTTGACATCATAAACCTGCTAGATATTACAGATCATACACAAGATCAGTTAGCATATTAACAGAGTCACAGTTGTATGCTTGGGTTTGAAAAGGTATACCTTTTTTTTTTTTTTTTTTTTTTTTTTTTATCGTGCGTGAAAAGGTATACCTAACGGTAAACTAACCCCGGGCCACCGTTTTATACGAGACCCCTAATGGAGAAACTGGTACGTACCCCACCATGCCTAGCCTGTCTGTGGTGTGGTGGGAAGCCCGTCTCAGAAGTAGGCAAGAAGTAGAAGTAGGTAAGTAGTAAGTAGTTTAAATGACAGACTCCCTTAATAAATGATGTTTAATGGACTAGATATTGCTCAGATCGTATTCGTCTTGTATCCTAGATAAATCTGATCATCTTCAGATTACTTAGGTCTTCCTCCTATATAACTAAATATCCTGTGAATATTTCATGTGTCTACCTGTTGACGTTATCAATTATATTTGTTGTATGGGATCCCCTTTAAATTTTTACTTCATGCTGTTTTTAGTATTGTTGTTATAGCGGCCACAGAAATATATCATCTGTGTAAATTTCAACTGTCAAATTATCACAGTTCATGAGATACAGCCTTGTGACAGACAGAAGGACGTACGGACAGCGGAGACTTAGTAATTAGGTTCCGTTTTAATTAAGGGTAAGGAACTCTAAAAAAAGTAGAATATAAGAGGGATTACGTTCTCTTACAATGAAGTGTATGTTATGTACCGGATCCAACGCCATTCCGCAAAGCAACGGTGCGCTGACGCAGCCGTGCTGGGCTGGCGCCAACCTAAGTTATATAAGTACGTGCCAAAAGCTACGATAGCAGGCAGATACTAGTGTGTAGCTCTTCATAGATTTCTTTGATTTTACTGGTATTTTGTGTAATTATTCTATTCTTACTAAGTTAACATACGGCTCATCTGATAGATGATGATAACCTTCAGTCAATAGAAGCTATAAACTTCAAAAGAACCTTATAGATTTTCAAAATTAGTAACAATAATTACAGGGAAATAGTTTAAGATAAATAAAAGTATCTTCATTATTCAATTAAGTTTTGAGATAAATTGCAAATCATCTTTTTGTGTGTTGATTCTACTTACTAGAAAACTAGTGACAGTACGTAAGCAAATGCTTACTAAAACGAAATGTCTACACTAGATAATTGTAAAAATCTCTTAACTGTACCTTTTTTTTTACGTGCGGAAATCCCTTGGGATTTCCAGCCGGCCAGTGGGGGCGGTTATGTCGGGCTTGAGCCGACTAAAACCGCACGCCGTCTCGGGTCTTAAGACGACAGCCGGGGTGTAAGGTTGCCCATAGAGCATATCCCTCGCACCCCGACTGACCCTGGGCCATTTCCGGTTTCGAGATGGCCCCCTCGGGGCTCTTAACTGTACCTAACTGCTAGCAGCTCTAGATAGACAGACTCACAACTTGTTAACTGTCAACCTGAAGAGAAACGCAGGTGTGTGTCTGTGAGGCATTTAATAGAGATAAAGTTTACATAAGTATTTTCAAAATAATCACCTTCCTTCATAGAAACCCAAGTTGTAACTTTTTAGTTTTTCTTGTCTTGAAAATGCATTTGATGCAGTTATTTTAAACAAGTATCTTAATATTTGTATAAATTGGGGTAAAAATATGACCCCTTTTACTAAATCAATTAAAGTGATTGCACCGCAGCAGGTCTCTGGGGTAATATTAATAAAATAACTAAAATCCAATTATTAGCTGATGATATAACAGAACAGATCATTTCTAAATCCCACAATTTATGGCACAGCCTTATATTTTGATACACTGAGAATGATCTGAATATATAAATAATGTAAAAGTAGTAATTTGGCATTAGACGTTGTTACGAATTCACGACGAGGAACAAGTGGCTAGGGTGTCTTCAAAAAAAATGCTCTGTTTATAAGTTTTCTGAATCCTCCTTAGTATTCTAAGACTTTTAGGAGTCTAGTGGAGAACAGGATATAGAAATGGTTAAAAAATGGTGGGTGTGTACTGCGCCCTACCAACACTTTTGGGACCCTAGCCAACCTTACTTGCTAGTCGGTGCACCTACTGAACAACGGACGAGGCTCTGGCGCAGACTTTCTCCTCGGGGTTGTGAGGTCGAACGACAGTCGTTCCCGGAAAAGCCGATAGGTATAGGTACCAATCAAAAACAATTTGAATGCAACTAAGAAATTGCTATGAGGATGATCATGATGATGAAAAATGGAAGAAGAATAAGTATACCTTAACATACCTGATAGCAGCTTACTTTGAACAATAGTACCTACAGCACTATTCAATCCATAATGACTACCCAGCCATTGTGAAAAAAAAAACGGTTTAATAAAGTCTACAACTGTTTGACTCGCTTACTCCAAAATGTTTCCAAAAAAATAAATATTGGGTCGAAAACATGACCTCTATTTTCATATCGGTTAAAACGATTTAAGGCTAAAACAAATTGCAATATGTATACTGTAGTGAAATATACATTAGCAATCTGTATTGTGCTAACTAAAACTAAATGGTAAATTTTCGCCAACCCTACTGAGAGCAAGGTTGTCGTACCGCGCACGACCGTGGCAGTGAACTTACTTTCTTCGGCTTGCGCACAGCCTGCGCGCCCGTAGCGAGCAAGCGTGAATCGTGTTTGAAATAAAATTCAAATGTCAGGGTTCCTAAGAAACGAGCTAAAGCTTTTAAGCATAGTCTTTAAATCAGTGTAATATCAATAGGTGCCTACTATTATAGACTAACCAGCTTTTGCCCTTAGCTTTCGCCCGCGTGGAATTCTGTTCCCGTTCCCACTGCCCATGGTACCTTTTCCAGATTATATTATTCCAGACTATAATCTATCCCAGTACCAAATTTCATCTAGATCCGTACTGCCGTTTTTGCATGTAAGAGTAAAAAAGCGTCCATACATCCATTCATACAAACATCCATACATCTAAACATCCATACATCCATGCCGCAAACTTTCACGTTTATAATATTAGAGAGATCCGATTCTCAGCACTCCATGGATTCACCGTGCGGTCGCCGGGTCCATAACGTGGTACAGAGAGGAACACCATGACGGCGACTGGGACTTGTGACCCAGATGTAGGTTTAGGGTGGCCACCTTGTGATGCATCAGCGCTCACCTCCACCGTCAGTAGTGTTCCCCCCCTACCTATCCAAATTTGGTAAGATCCTAACAATGCCGCTTTTGATATACGTTTTAATAAAGAGCTTACAAGCTCTTGGCAATCCGAGGTCTTTAAGTAAGTTGTACAGGGATTTAGCTGGAATTCCCCTTGCTCCTACTTCTACGGCATAGAGTTTAACCACGTAGCCGTTTTTGGTTAACTCGTTACTCAAATCAAAGTATTTGTTTGTCTTTATAGCGTGGTCTTTAGGTATATTAGTTTCCCACGGTACTGTGAGTTCTACAAGCACTGCACGCTTATGCGATCGTGAAAAAAGGTATATGTCGGGTCTGGATGATGAGGCACAGACATCCTCCGGTATCCTATAGTGCTTCTCATACGTGTCTACGAGTATTGTCCAGTCAACGGCAGCTATCAAAATTGAATATGGCTTCTGAGGTGATTTCTTTGAGCAGCCTTCCTTTACAAACGCAATGTCATTTCTTTGGTTTGTGGTTAATCCCTTTTTCGCTCTAGCTACCGCCAAACTTACAGCCTCACGTATGATTTCTAATACCTTATGATGACGGCGCGAGTAATGACCACGGTCTAATAGCGTTTTACAACCCACTAGTAGGTGCCTAGCCGTACCAGTTGCTTCACCACATGAGTTACATGTTTTATCTGTGGCTTTTCCCCATCTGACCAGATTGCTTTGGTCGGGGAGGGTCAACTGGAATGCATTTAGGTAAAAATTAAGTAAGGCCGGTGACCAGTCGTATATTGGGGAATAGTAGATTCCCCAAACCTCAAAGACGCCTATTGCCTTTGAGAGTGGTTTAAATCGTGGAAAACAGGATTTAACATTTTCGTTTTAGGTATTAGTGTTGTGGTAATTTTTATATGTAGGTATAAATTTTATAATATATTAGACAACATTGATTTGGCGACAAATATTAATTTTGAAAGTTTTACCAAATTAATATGTATAATCAAATTTCAATTTGTGGTTTAATCTTTAAAATACATTTTGTTAAATTGGAATTGGCATAACTCGAAATTCAAGAAGACAGTGAACTTTAAATTTTAATTATTCAAACATATTTTCATAGTTACCATAATATATAATAGAAATGAAATCATCCAATGCACACCACATTGGATGATCAAGTTTATACTCTTTTTTTTTATTCGGTTTAATTGTCATCATTTGAGGCGACAAATAGAGATTAAGTATTCACATAGATCAATAAACTGGATTATAAAAAATAAATTTAAAAAACTTAAATAAGCCTGTAGAGTCGAGAGAGAATCCAAATCTTTATCGTATGTACGAAAAAGAAAAGAGACATTGAACCATTTAGTTTGAGCTTGGATCGAGCCAAAACCGTTTGCACCGTATTGCACCTCTGCCCTGCACGTGTTGTTCGGGATCAGAAGGGTGAGAGTAGGATTGTTGTGAATATTCTTGGCGGTGAAATAATGGCAGTTGCTGATGATAGTTGCTAATACATAGTCTCTATACATTTACAAAGCACTCTAAGTATACTCACCATCTCCGATCATCTCAGAGCTGTATATTATAAAAAGACACCTCTGCTCTGGCGTGAAATTATGTAAACTAATCTATTCTGGATTATGAATTGGAGGCAAATAGACCGGAATTGATTGCTATTTTATAACATTTATTATGCCTACCTCTAACCACTAAAGTTCTGTCATAATGTCATATAGCTAAGAAAATTGAAAAAATCAAACTAAATACAGGTATTTGTTAATATTTATGTCTGTTTATGAAGAAGGAGTCTGAAGACCCGAGACGGCGTGCGGTTTTAGTCGGTTCAAGCTCGACATAACCGCCCCCGCTGGCCGGCGGGGGGGTATCCGAAGGGATTTCCGCACGAAAAAAAAAAAAAGTTACGATTATGGTAACTTAACAGTAACAGTGCAGTAGGTTTTATCTTAGGTAACTTGATTTATGAAACTGTGCAACAAGACATTAGTAAGAAACATTTTAAAAACAGTGTTGTTAAAAGTTCCTTTAATTAAATATACCCAAACCAATCAAGCATAAAGCTGGTCTAAATCATTCGATTACGTGATGTAATTGTTAATACCAATCACAAAATACACACTTTTCAGTAATGAAATGAACGAAATAAATAACGAAGTAAAAATGAAGAGTCGACAGTTGATGTTTATTTCACAATAAACCTATGTTGTTTCAATACTAACACGTAGGCTTTAATCGCCGTCCGCAATCCTACTTCCGCGTAGTTCATCCCGCTGCGCGACCTAGGCTAGGCTAGGCTAGGCCTCGCCGTTATCATCGAGCCCGTTACATGACGCGCATGACCCGGATCTGCAGCTCGGCGGCATCGGCACGGGCGGCGGCTCGATGTAAACGCGCACCACATGGAAAAATGCAGTAATCATCTGTCACATTATATACAAGTACAGTAATGCAAAACAAAACTAGATTGCATTATGAGGTTAGTAACTAGTTAGTTAGTAATTATTTAAGGCTAAAACAGACAACAACGTGATGTTAGCAACATTTATGCCTACTTATGTTATTTTAACCACATGTATCTAGTTAAAACCGGAAATAAAATTTAGATGCTAATACTTTTTTATCTTCTGATTATAAAAAATACACCATAAACATTATTGTGATAAATTAGTTGTAGAGACTAGACGACTTTTTTTGCAACTAATCCATTTTTAAAGGTCTTGCAAATAAAGTTAACAGAAATATCAATTTATTTGTAGGAAATCATCTAAGTTGGAATGGTAAGGTTTTTTAAACTACTACGGAAAATTAGACTCTAATCAAAAACCATGTAATTAAACTAGTTGAAAAAATCATTAATAAAATTTAATAAAAAAATAGATTCCCCCATTAAAGTTTACTTGTTTCTCGTGTCTTTTGTCTTTTTCAATCATTAGGGTTTCTCCTAGTATTCTCTAACAACTTAGAGAAATGAATTAGACAATTAAAGGTCTAAGGAAATGAAAACAGAATTATAAAATTTATAAAATCTTCAGGGGCCTAACCACGACGGGCTTAAAACAAGTCAGTTGAATTCAGCGACGGACGGTGAGGGAGAGAGATGGAACTTTACACCGCGTAGATGTAGTTCTATCTCTCTCCCTCAGCTGCGCTGCCCTTTTTTTTCGTGCGGAATCGCCCTCGGATACCCCCCCGCCAGCTAGCGGGGGCGGTTATGTCGGGCTTGAACCGACTAAAACCGCACGCCGTCTCGGGTCTACAGACGCCGGGGTGTAAGGTTGCGCTGCCCAACACTGAATTATTTAAGTGCGTCGTAGTCATCCCGCAGGTTAAGGCGCATGTCTGCTTGGGCTGGATTTATTTATTAGTTCTCAAACTACTCGTATGTTCTTAACATTGACATAAAGTTATATCATTAGCCTATTTTGTGTCCAAAGCTTACCTATTTATTTGCCGTGACGTCAGCCTTATAGCCCGGTTAACAAACATCGATCACTTCAGGCACTTAGTAAGAATTGCCTTTAATTTTTAATTTTATCACTTTAGTTTATACAGAGCTGACATATTGAGTACGGTGGTACCGAATTATTTTTGGAATCTTCACATTAGTATGATTTGTAACTTATTTAATTTAAGCAGTTTCCTAAATGGTTCGTGTTAAGCTAACGTATTTATGTATCTTACATTTAGGTTGAATATATTATTAAACTAGCTGGGTCCTGCGAGTTTATCCGCGATATTAGGTTCTATTTGGGAGCCACCCGCCCGCGGCTTTTGCCTTTTTTTCTTATGTTATTCTAATGCGAAATAGCCTATGAACTGGGCTATCAAATGTAAAAAGAAGTTTCAAACACCCGGTGTGTTTCTTTTTTATTCTTTTTACATTTAATAGCCCAAGAACTGGGCTATCAAATGTAAAAAGAATTTGCAAACACACCGGTTCCTACTTTCAAAGATTAACGCGTTCTAGCAAACACACTCTTCAGCTTTATAATATAGATATAAACATTTTGAGTCTCTACCTAGAGGAATGAAAATATTTATATCGGCATGAGCCTAATGTTAATGCAATTTACGTGGGGTCCAAAATACCCACATTTTCCCAGCTTTATTAAGTCTTTCAGTATAAGGGGTTTAAGGCTATAAAGCTTTATTGTAGCACTTTTTATAATTCTCATAAAATTTTCATTGACATCTTTGCTGATAGGTGTATGATTTCTTAACTAAATAGAAACCAACGAACGAAGACATCTAATATTTGATTTTTGACTTACCTACATTTGACATTGAGCAATAAATACCTATCACGTTGTATAACATATTTTGTTTTTATTAAAAGTTGCATTAACATTCATTATTTTGTAATCTGTATTTATAAAAAAACTAAACTTTGCCCCGGACAATTACGAGCAAAAACAAATCATCCAATTGATCGAGTCATTATCAGTGATTCGCGGATAAAGGATTACCTATAAAGGATCACTAACTTGGATAACTTAAATTCTAGTCTACAGGTTCAGGTTGGCCATGGTGTATATGGGACCCTATCGAAAATCTTCGTGGCCCCGGCCAACTTCACATGCAAGCCAGTGCTTCAGCTAATTGGTGGACGAGGTTCTGGTGTTGGCTTTCTTCCCAGAGTTGCTCCCATCAAAGCCAAAACAAACCAATAAAAGTAGGTGTAAGTAGGATGCAACTGGGATTCGCGCTCGGCTGAAGAAGAATATACAGGTTCAGGTTGCCTAGTTGGCAGATAAAGCCCGCTGGAAATGGGTCACACGTCCCGTCCTGGATGTTGTTTTTATCCGATTTAAGGTAAAGAGTTCGTTGGTTTGAACGTGCTAATCCCTGGAACTACCAGTGTGCTTTGAAAAAATATTTTGGTATTTGATTGCCCATTTTTGGTTATTTAAAACCGCGGTGTAAAGCTGGTGTTCAATAAAACTGGTATTTATGTTAATTAACATTTCATCATAAGGTTATTTATAGCTGTATAGATATTGATTGCATGCAAATAAGTAGGCGCATCATAAATATTAATAACGCTGAAGCGCGTGTAGTGTAGAGTCATCAAAATTTGCTTCGGAAATACCGGTTCAAATTCTGATTAATCATTATAAATAACCCAGTTTGCAACTACAAATAGACCACATATGAATAATATAAGACATAAAAGAGATATAATAAATACACGAGTAAAGAATAGGTCAAGAAATGAAAGAAAATCAAGTCAAATCTTGAGCTTGAATTACATCCCAAGTGAAATAACTGCTAATAAAGACAGTTTTTTAGATTTATGACTTTTTAGATTAATTTCTAGTTTTTTGGTAACCTTATGGTCCGTGCTAAAAATAATGGAGTCAAAGTAGTACTTGGTTAAAAAAAGGTAGGGATTCACAAATTTAACGGAACCCAAGACTGTTTTTAAATATCTTTAATGTACAGAGACAACTAATTTCCAATTGTATAACAGTATAGATAGATAGACAGATAAGCTCAACAGCAGCTACTACCCACAACAGCCGAAAACTGCCGTCGTTTCGGTAACTTACCCCATCTAACATGCTTACATTATACTAACGCTAGTTAGGAACTAATAACACGTTTTTCGTTGACGAATGCACAGCTCCATGCCAAGTGGGGTGCCAACAACATGTAATTAAAATCGTAAGTAGAGTGCAAGGTGGACCGCTACTTGCCTGGTGACACTTGTCAAGCGGACTGGAAGAAACACCGTCGTGGACAAGTGGCAAGTGGAGTGGCTTTTTTTCGGGGTAGACAGTGATGATCGCTCTCCATCTCTGCTCTCTCTCATCATTGCTACTATCAATACCATACAATACATCATGAGCTTTCACTACCATTCTGAATTTTTTTATAGAGGATCACCTGAGAACACCTGAATCTGGATCACCAGATTCAGGTGTTTCTGACTTCCATACTATTATAAAATTGTAAATTAGTTGTATCTGAACATTGGACATATTTTAAAAAAATGTGTTAAATGAACGATTCTGAAAACAAATTTTTTTTCTTTTTTGTGATTCTTTTGTAATTTGTTCGCGATGGATGCAAAAAGGACTAAATGGATTTTGATGCTGTTTTAAATTAGAAAGGTCGTGGTCAGTCTTAAATTCTGCCGTACGTTTGTTGTTTAAGTAGAACCGAAGATATAGCCAAAAAAGATAACTGATCTCCGCGCGGACAGAGCCGCGGGCATCAGCTAATTCAAAATATTAGTAATTAAATACATACTTCATTAAATGAGTGTTATAGACCATATTACACATTACTGTTCCCGTGAACCGCAGTTTTAGAACCAAAACTAAAGACAATCCAATCAATACCAACATGTAGAGTAAGAGGATCAATCAATCTTTGCTCTCATAAGCATATTTTAGTTGCTGACGATTTATTCATCTAAATGGGTATATAAGCTATTTACGGAAGTCATCTGAATCTGATATAGGCACCATTGGATACACTGTGTAATATAACAAACACACTGTTATTATATTGTTCTCTCTTTTGCTGATAAGGTACTCATTCAAGAATATTTTGATGGCACTTTAAGAATACCTACTACTAGGTTTAGGCGTACAGTGCTTAACTACTATGTCAGAGAACTCTGGTTCGATTCCCACTCCGTTATATTATTTATATGCATGAATATCTCATTGGTTTGAGTATTTTTATTATAATATTTCTTTATTTACAAAAAACCGGTCAAGTGCTAGTCAGACTCTCGCACTCAGGGTTTCTTATAATACTGAATTGTGATACTTACATAACATTTCTGTTGGTAAACTGAAGTTACCAATATAGCTTGCAGAAGAAGTAAACTGAAATAATAATGGACTGGCCACAACTTTCGAACGACCGGTGACCGCAAATAAGTCCTAGAGCGGAGATCGCGTAAGTATTGATGAATAAATGGTGGGACGCCCCCAATCAAATGAATGGATGACCTGAAAAAAGTAGCTAAAAAGGGGGTTAGACTGGAAGCCGAAGGTAAAGGATCCCGATCCTACACTATGACACTGGCCTAAGTCAAGCATTAGACCGTAATACGCGTTCCTGAGGAGACTTGATAGAAAGGAAGTAGCGCCCAGCTCATTAGGGATAGCAACAAGCTGATTTACACAGATGCACCTAGCGGGGAGAACGCAGTAACCGTGGTGCTCTCCAGGGAGCTTCAGATTGACATCTTGAAGGTGAAACGCTATTATGGCGCCGAACTTATGGTCGTGAAGATGCTTATCGATGGGATCGTTACCCATCTGATAAGTATCTACGAGACTGCTCATGTGAGTTTCTGATGCTGTCCGACAAAACGTCTAGTACCACACTGAATAGAAGCGGACTGAGGGTACGGATTCTTGGTGTAGCGCGACGGTGGTGGGGAAGGGTTTCGTGTCGCCAACAGCGGTCCGAACCACGGAGTTGGAATCGTGGTACATGACACGGATGATGTCAATATAAGAATCTGGAACCTCTTTGGACCGCAGAACTTATCATATCATTGTGCGAGGAACACCGTTAAAGGCTTTCTGCATGTCCAGAAGCAGGTAATCCTTCGTTCACGTATATTCTTCGTTCTGTATTTCTCCGCGAAAATCTTATAGGATAAACGTTGGATCCATGGTCCCTCGACCGAACCCATATTGACACTCCGAGAGTGTACACTCCTGTTGGATCTGGTAGTCAATTATCCTCTCGTAAGGTTTCATGGTGAGGGACATTACCTTTAGATATATCGCAGTAGCAGTCACACTGCTGCACCGACCCTTGAGTTTTAATAAATATCTCCAATGTACAGTCATAACTAATTTACAATTTTAGAATAGATTATAGATGATCGAAAGATTAGCCCCCAAATCGCAACCAAAACCTCTAATAAATTCTGAATGATTAATTTTTGTAATGAGTGACACAGCAAATTCTAATTCATGTCTTTTTATCCGGTATCACTTTATCAATAGCTGCAGATATTATTTTATATCTAAAACAATGATCGAGCGCAACGCCGTATCAGATTAGACAATACTCGGTAGTGCGAATTTTATTATTAATCATAAGTACCTACATAAGAACCTCTTATCTTAATATTCATTTCCTTTAGGTATTTTATAGTACTAAGGCAAACAAGCGTGACGTACTACCGGAACGGAAGGTTCAATTGCAACGTTGGCAACAAAAGTGAAACGTAACAAACCATTATATCCATAACAATCATAAAATTCATATTACTTACTCCATAATTTGTAATTGATTACTCACATGGCTTTAGAATCGGGGGTGTCACCCAGTATGTCACCAGATAGCCCAGTGGTGTACGTAACAGACTGCCGAGACGAGGTCTCGAGTTCGATCCCCAGTCACCCTGGGCACACACCTCTGACTTTTCGTAGTTATGTATGTTTTGTGTGTTTAATTATTGTGTATTATTGTGTATTAAAAATGTTTATTATCGCTCGCTTAGTTATGTGCCCGGTAGATGGCAATAGGCTCTCCCCCTATTACATTGGGACCTAAACATAACTGGCGAAACGTGGGTGTGTAATACACCTCTGTCTACCCCTTCGGGTATACAGGCGTGAAGTTATGTATGTATGTATGTAGAATCGGTGTATGGGACCCTGCCTTCAAACCGGTACACCTGCTGATTGACGGACGAAGTTCTGACGCAAGCATTCCTCTCAGGATTGGGGGATCAGATGGCAATCACTCCCTTAGGAGAAGAGCGGATGCGGCCCCAAAGTGCAAACTTTATGTGCAATCGGAATTGGCGCTCGGATGAATTATGGGTCTTAGAATGATTGAACCAACTGAGAGAAAACTCAGTTCTGAGATAATAACGCAGTCCAGTCTGCCCAGGACTTTAAATAAAAATCTTATTCCTAACTAAACACACTGTTGAGTATGTCGACATTCTGCATGCATGGTATTTTTGATCCACCATAAGTTTTGTTCATTTTTCGGTTAAATTACTGGTAACATGTAAATAACGATCAAAGAGAATCTCTTTAGGAGATACGATTGGGGCCAGGAAGTCGACACTATGTGAGAACTTGTTTTTTTTTTTCTTGAATCATCGTATCAACTTGTTGAGCCACTGGTGCCTGGTCGTCGACAAAAAGTATGCATACATTTGAATTTAATTTCGCAAACAGGAAATACTGAGACGATCAGACAAACCGAAGAGCAAAAAAGACAAAGCCGAAATAATACGTATAATTTACTTATTCGTAGTGGAATACTAATGTGGACGTTTTTTCTTTAAAACTTACCTACCTTTATAAAGATTATGTATAAGTATTTTTAATCAACCAACTGGGACTGACTTACAGACCACAATTTAACACCACCTACTTATCTCACTGAGATCTTTGAAAATAGGTCAGCTACAGGAGACATCCAGAATCCAATATTAATGGCCTTAATCGGAATGGACAGGTTACTTTATACTATTTATCAATATCGAGTAAATGAAGGGAAAATGTTTTTTATTACTGTGTTGCACGCAAATGATTATCAATATATTGATTACGGCATAGCTAGCCGGACCCAGATGGTACCAAAATTATTTGAAATAAGAATTAAAAGATCATCGACGTAGTACACACACCACACAACATATGAGATATCTACACCCCAAAGACCTTTTAACTGCCATATCGATATCATACGAATTGAAAGATGGAACTCGATTTTTTGCGGAAAATAAAAAACAAGGTGAGACTAAGTTTTCCAAAGATTATGTAGTTTAAACACTCACAGCCAGCTGCAAATGATCATAGACCGACCGGTACCGCTACCTAGGAACGCGCGGCGTCGTGGAAGGACGGTACAGCAGTACCGGTCGGTCTATAGTGGTAGTACTATAATGAGATAAAGTTAATTTTGAGCTTGCTTAGCTCGAATAATTTTGGATATTCTGTTTGGATAGTAGACCTGAGTCTCACTGTCGAGCAGCTAACTGGTTAAGCTTACTCTCGATAGAGTCTACAGCGAGGTTTGGAGTCAGGAACATCACCACTGGATGAAGAGCTTAAGTTAATAGGTATTAAGGTTTTAAATGAGAACCGGACCTTTTCCTTTTTCTTTTTAGGGCAGAGTAATAGACTTACATCAATTAATATTATAAAAAAAATATGCATGTCCCCCCCACCGGCCCGGGGGTGGCTATGTCGGATTTGAACCGACTAAAACCGCACGCCGTCTTGGGTCTTCAGACGCCGGGGTGTAAGGCACTGACACTGACACAAGACACACCCATAAGGCATTTCTCTCGCACCCCGGTTGACCCAGGACCATCTCCAGTTTCAAAATGGGCTCTTCGGTTTGGGAACCACGGTGTCCCCATCTTGCCCCGGAAAGGGGGGACTCTTGTCGCCCCGCCGCCCCGGCCTGCTTATACTGGGTGACAAGTAGGCGCGCTCCGCCGCCTCATTCTCGAGCATAACTTGCTCGCAGAAGGAGACGCCGGCGGCCCATGTGCTCACGCTCCGCACCATTGCCGCAATCATGCTGCCGAGCTAGAGGTCTCCCACCCCGATTGCTGCTGCTACAAGTTCACGTGTCGGCACCTCCCACGTGAGGCACTCTGCTAGCGTGTGCAGCCCCGAGTCCTCGCTCGCGTCGCAGTGATAGCACTCCGACGTTGGCTTCTTCCTGATCCGAAACAGGTGGTCCCGAAGCTCCCCTTGCCGGAGATCACCTGCATCAGTCGGTACGAGATTCTTCCGTGTCGCCTCTCTAGCCAATCCTCCATGATGGGCCTTACCGCCGCTATACTTACTTACATTCTTACATTACTTCCTTCAGGAGTTAGTCGTAGTCCTTCAGGACTTACATTCCTTCAGGAGTTCCTCAAGGATCATTGTTAGGTCCGCTTCTGTTCAACATTTTTGTGAATGATATTAGTCAATGTTTTGTAAACTCAAAAATACTATTATATGCAGATGATATGAAAGTTATGAAACAAATATCAACTATCACAGACGCTGAGCTATTGCAGCAGGATCTTGAGCGGTTCCAGGAATACTGTAGCCGAAACAGGCTCGACTTGAACGTCGCTAAGTGCTTCGCGTGTTCCTTTACACGTAAGCCCAATCCCATAAGCTACGATTATAAGCTGCGGGGGAGGTGTCTGTCTAGAGTTAACGCGATGAAAGATCTTGGTGTCACGTTCGACTCAAAGCTCCTTTTCGATACACATATAGACAGTATTGTCACTAAGGCCTCAAAAGCGTTAGGGTTTATCTTAAGAACGTCAGCAGATTTTCAGAGCATAAAAACAATAAAAATATTATATTGTTCCTTGGTTCGAAGCCATCTCGAATATTGCTCTCAAGTATGGAATCCTATCTATAACACGTATATAGACAGAATAGAGAGCATACAAAGGAGGTTCTTGAGGTATATACAGTTTAGATCACAATGTTATCTTCCAAATTATTATAGCCGTTGCAAAAAATTTCATATCCTTCCACTATATGAGCGAAGAAAAATTGCTGACTTATCGTTCTTTTTCAAAGTCATGAACGGGTCGGTTGACACGCCTGAGTTGGTGAGCAAGATAGGCATACGGGTTCCATCTGCATTTTTTCGTAGACCTGAGTTAATCTATACTCCTATCGCAAGAACCACGTATCGCCAAAACTCATATATGATCAGAGCTGGTCGCATATACAACGAAGCATCCCAGAGTGTTGACATTGATATCTTTAACACCAGTGTGCCTATATTAAAGAAACTTTCTTGTGAGCACTTTTTCGGCGATAAAATGAATGTTTGAGGGACAGATTGATTTCTGTACTCATTCTATTTTGTCTCTGTTTTTTTTGTATTTTAATTCCTTTTCTTTTATTATTGTTGTTTATTTTTTGTGTTTTTTTTTTTTTTTATTTATTTGCTATTGTTTTAAGTACCTAAATCCGTTGTTTCTACTGCTGTTTCTTGAAAGCTAACACTTAATCGTAACATCTACATGTGAAAACTTGTAACTGGCCCTCGCATGCTATATTATACACTTTGCTCATTATACTAGCTGTAAGTTTTCCGAAAATGTAAAAATAAAATAAAATAAAATAAAAATATAACGACGTGCCCTGTGCTTGGTCGCCAAAGTCATTCCTTCCACTCCACCACGATGTCCTGGCGGAGCTGGGACTGCACGGCCTCGATTTCTTGAGGCTCAGGGTCCCGTCCCTAAGCCCGCGCCTCTCTCCGCGGCTTTCGTCTCCAGGCCCCATGATGGAGTTCCGGTAAGGAGACTCGCCACCTCGACGAAGATCGTGCGGTACCCCTTGATGACCCTGTTGGCCACTGCGTGTAAATTTACATACAGCATACCATACAGTCATGGATACTGAATATCTGCCACATCAGCCTAGGTACCTACTCTTATATAAATTTTTCGTCCTAGATCATTTAAATATCTTTCTATATCACCTATTTCATCTTTGTCTCTAAGTACAACTACCTTTTTTTTTTTTTTTTTTTTACGTGCGGAAATCCCTTCGGATACCGCCCCCGCTGGAGAGCGGAGGGTCTCCAGCGGGGACGGTTATGTCGGGCTTGAACCGACTAAAACCGCACGCCGTCTCGGGTCTTAAGACGCCGGGGTGTAAGGTTACCCATAGAGCATATCCCTCGCACCCCGACTGACCCTGGGCCATCTCCGGTTTCGAGATGGCCCCCTTACTTGCTCTCCACTGTGCTATCTGCTAATCAGAGGGACACGTGGAAAGCTTCCGAACAGCCCTCAACAGGGCCGTCCTCGCCTCGGTCGGAGTTGGCCGTAGGCGGCAGCGTCTCTCCCGCCCTAGGAGAGAGGCGCTGCCGCCTCCGTTGCCCAGGGTGCACCGCGTGGAGGTCCCCAACCAAGCACCCCGGTCCCCAACCAAGCACCCCAAGTACAACTACCTCATACATAATGTCCCATTGTGTTTCGAAGCAGTTATCTACATACCTGCTTATTATAAAAGTGTCAATCATAAATTCAAAACATTATTGCAAACTCATAAAAGGTGTTTATGACACTAAAAAGGATCCAACACAGCAACCTTGAAATGACGATGTTCATTGACCTATTAATATCTACAAATTAATTCTAATTTATTTTCATGAACATTTATCTGTAATTGCGTTTATTATATACCTACTCAATACGACTTACTATAAAATAATAAAGCTGTGGTCGTTCTTATAATTTACATTTAACCTATGCTCTGCAAAATATGTAGTTCATGAATATATGCTGAATGCATTTATTTGAAGGAGATTATATCGAAAATGCTGACATACTAAGTAGATTGCCTAGTTCTAATTAATACATAAATTTGCAATATTGCGAGCAAACGCCTCCAAATTTACCTACACACTATGAACTAGTAAGTGCCCAAAGCAAAAATTATGTATCAGTTTTATGAACCTCGACGACCAACTTCATCTACTTAATTCTGAAAACATTTTTTTTTATTCTTGTCTGTTTGTCTGTTAATCTGTTGGTCTGTTTATTCCTGATGGACACAAATACTACTATACGGATTTTGATGGAGTTTTTTCTATTTAAATAGTCTAGGTCAGACATAAAATTTGCCATATGTTTGATTGCAATTGGTTAAGTAGAACCGGAGATATGACCAAAAGCCGGAGATAGCCGCGACCATCAGCTAGTTGTATATAAAATCAGTGTCATCATTAAGAAAAACGCAGTAAAGTCGCGAGTGAAACGTCTATAAACTGTTAATAATAGTTTTAGTTCCAGATCTATAAACTTTTTAAAAAGAGTAACGTGAACAGAGTAAGAACACAGATCACAGATAACCATAATATTATTCTAATGTTATAAACTTATTATATAGATTTAGATCGGAAACCGAGAACATCTAGGACGGGATTAAATTATATTATTAATATAGATATTATATTTAAAAAGTTAATATTGATGTGATACCTTGTTTACAGTGGCAGCAGCTCTTTCCAATTGTCTCTGATCCATCGTTCTTACTAGAACTTAACTCTGATCTGCAATTGATTAGACAGGAATATTTTGAAGTGTATTCACTAGCAGTCATGTTTACGTTCATCCGGATCCCGGTAGATATTATGTCCTAGTCGCTTGTGTTACTGCCCTTTCCCGTTTGAATTCTTTGTCGGTAGATTAAACGTATCATCGTGGTACATATGAAGACATTTTATGATTTGATACTCCATACATACTCCAAGTCAGTTCAAGATAATCAATGGTAGTCAAAGATTTTTAGAGTTGATATACTTACAATATTTTTGGTTTCAGATGTAATCCGGAAACTATTCACTTAAAACTACTCATTTTCAGCATATCATAGTATTGTATATAATTAAATTTTGTTTGTTCAACAATGACGTCAAACTTTACCTATCTTCGACTGTTGCTATTAGAGATTGCAATACGGCCTGATCCGGATCAGATATTACAAATCCGTCCGGGTTGATTTAACTAAGATAATTTCCTTTTGTTTTTCATTCCAACATGGACCACTAATGAAATGTAATAAAAATAAATAATAAAAAAATAAAATAACCCGACTGTTGCTAAAAAGACTGAAACAAGTTTGACAGCAGGCGGTATATCATAAACCGCAAAGAATTAATGGGTCCCGCCTGCTATCAAACTTGTTGATTACTACTACTGACTATGACACTCGGAACATGCATTCCTTTTCATTTGAGACCTCATTCATCGGAATCCGTACAGCGGTTTGGAAGATATGAGGTAATAAATATTATAACATGCATACAAGATACGCGCGAAAAACATAACCCTTCCTTTGCAAACGGGTAAAAAACGAAAGGTATTTAACGAAATCAACTTTGTTAAGGCAAATTTAAGAGAAAACGAACGAAGATTCTCATCTTCAAAACAAATAAGATCACCAAATTTCACAAATTAATAATGTGAAACCAATTTCTTTTTAAAAATTAATCCGATTTCAATATTATTAATCAAAATCATTAAACAAACTAAACATAACGTAATGATTACTGAGATCAAAAATTCACCATTAGATGGGCAACCTTACACCCCGGCGTCTGCAGGTCCGAGACGGCGTGCGGTTTTAGTCGGTTCAAGCCTGACATAACCGTCCCCGCTGGCCGGCGGGGGGGTCTCCGAAGGGATTTCCGCACGAAAAAAAAAAAAAAGGTATGCCATTATCATTAATGGCTATTGCGAGAGTCCTCGTTAGTATTATTTTATTATTTGACAGACTTAAACCCAGAATATAATTGAATGATTCTATGAATAGCACAGCCATAAATTTATAACTATGCTTTATACTAATTATAAATGACGACTTTATCAGGCTTAAAGTATAGTCAACGCCAAAATTAAAGGCAATGAACGTGTACAATACTCTACAATTCGTATACACTGTACTTGCCAAAAGTTGTTATTCGCCATCGGCCACATAACAGAGTGACCTTCGTAATATTACAGATATCGGAAAATGCCTTAAAATCAAATTTAATGAACACGGCACTAATACAAAAAACTTGCATTAAATGCAAATTTTGCCATAATGTGCACGGATTTTGTAGAGTTTACGCGTTCAGATCATTTTGTTCTACTGTTACAATACGTAAGTTACAAAAGATGGTAAACTTTCTTATAATGTAAATGTTAGGATAATGTGCACGGACTTTTAAATGTTTACGTGTGCAGGTTATTTTATTGTAATGTTTACAATGGGTACATTACAAAAGTCGGTACACATTCTCATAATGTAGATTTTGGGATAATGTGTACAGATTGAAAATCTGAGTTAACGTGTTCAGGTTTTATTGAACTGTTTACAATATACCTATTGTAAACAGAAGTCAGTTAACTTTCTTATAATGTAGATTTTGGCTAATTTGCATGGACTTATTAAGTTAACGTGTTCAGGTTATTTTGTTGCGCAGTTTACAATAAGTTAGTAACAAACGTCGATAAACTTTCTTTTAAAGTAGATGTTAGGATATTGTGCACCGACTTATATTGAGTTTACGTGTTCAGGTTGTTTTGTTGCGCAGTTTACCTACAAATAGGTAAGTTACAAAAGTCGGTAAACTTACTTAAAATGTAGATTTTAGGATACTGTGCACGGACTTTTGTTGAGTTTACGTATACACGTTATTTTGTTGCAGTTTTTACTATAGTAGTAGTAGTAGTAGTCACAGAAGTTGGTAAACTTTCTTATAATGTAGATTTTTGCATTTTGTTGAGTTTACGTGTTCAGGTTATTTTGTTGAACTAACTACAATATGTCACAGAATGTGCACGTTTACCGGATTTTGTAATCGTAACGTATTCAGTGAATTCGATTTTAAGGCGTTTACCGATTTTTGTAATATTATCGTTTTATTACAAAAATTGGTATACGCCTCGGTCACCCTGTTATGTGGATGGCGAATAAAAACTTTTAGAGAGTACAGTGTATACGAATTGTGGAATATTGTACACGTTCATTGAATTTTGGCGGCGATTGTACCTACGTTCGTGTAGGGCGATTATTTTGTTGTAGACGCATATCAATTCCGGATACGCCGGATTACCGAATTCGGTTTTACGCATAGGTGCAACGGCTTGCAGGTGACGTTGGCTTGGGCCTCGTAGATCTTGGTAGGGTATCCGCGTATACCCATATACTCCCTACACGTACATGATATATTATGATTTAGTTGGTGGGCAACTAAATCATAAAATACTAGCTGACCCGGCAGACTTCGTACTGCCTCAATCGATAACAACTTCCATATTTATTCACCTTTTAAACCTTCTCTGGACCTCCACAAATAATTCAAGACCAAAATTAGCCAAATCGGTCCAGCCGTTCCCGAGTTTTAGCGAGACTAACGAACAGCAATTCATTTTTATATATAAAGATATTCACCTTTTAAACCTTCTCTGGACCTCCACAAATAATTCAAGACCAAAATTAGCCAAATCGGTCCAGCCGTTCCCGAGTTTTAGCGAGACTAACGAACAGCAATTCATTTTTATATATAAAGATTACGTACGTATGGACACTATTTTAAGTATTGCATAAAAATAGTCACATAATAACCTATTGATCCAACGATAGCCTGTATAGTCAACGCCAAAAATCTTGACTATTTAACCTGGACGCGAAACCAATTACGCGAGGCCTTTGTCTCAAAGGGCTCGGTTTATTGGTTGCGTGTCAAATTCAAATGTTCAAGTTGTTTGGCGACGATTATAGATGGTGTAATAAGTATCTGAAAGTATGGAGCCCCTCTAAGATCTTCGGGGCACAAGCCAACCTCAACTATAACTTGTATCTGCAATGGTTACCCTCATTCCTATGGCATCGTCTTTAGCTTACCATGGACATCAGCTAGTGTATAATATGCATCTGTTCACGAAACAAAATATGAGTATGTTACAAGCTTGTTAAGCTATAAATACATGCTTTGAGTATAGTCTAAAGAGTGAGCTGTGATTATAATTTATGGATGGATGGACAGTAAGTTAGGAATGCCAAACCAAACCAGGGTAGGCCTACTAGCCCTGGGAACTTACGTCTTGTAAACTTTATCTCTTGGCTACCTACACTACATATGATATATCATATTATCGTCGAGTATCGTCGTATCGTCTATACTATAGATAGACTTACGAAAATCGATTTTCCAGAAGCAGATTTAGTGACCATAATAAAAAATGATCATTATTATATCTTCAAATAAACGATTTATTACGAATCGTCGTAGAATTATCAACCCAGAGCAAGTCATTCACTGGAAGTACAGCAAAAACAGTCTATAAAAGTAAAAATGTGACAATTGCAGGAGTTCATCAATCTTCGCCATTTGAATGGGTGTAGGTGCGGGACGATGGTGTAACAATGACTACGGTCATCCAGAGAAATTATTAATTGGCCCAAAGACATAACAAAGAAGCGGAAATATAAAACTTCTGCGATGAAACCCCGCAGCGCGAGGCGCTTTACCTGACTCTTGCCCTGCCATTGTGCCCGGGTTCAATAGAAGGTATTTGCTTTTAGATGCTGTGGGAAAATTGCGCAACGACCGTTAAACGGTACGTGAAATGTTTGATCCATCGCCTCTAAAGCAGTATCATGTCAGATAAATGATGTACGTTAAGCGTAAAAAAGGTTTCATATACAACCCTTTAAAAAGAATGGGCTCAACTGAAAGATTATCTTACGTAGTTAAAGCTACAAAGATGCTTCTTTTTCGAAAATATTTTAATAACATACAATAGTGAGTTTACTTTAGAAATAAGGGGTAGTTTTGTTAATTTTTATTTTATATTATATACCTATTAATAATCTACGACACTAAAACCTAATATTTCTCTTAAAACAGATATTAGTCAGGTACTCTACATCTGCTCTACATTGGTTATGTCATACCAAACCGAATTATATTGTTCGAATACGTCAATAGCACTATCAACTTTAATATCTTTATTTCAAGTATATCAGTGATCTTAAGTACTCCTTGCAAAATTTGTTGAGCTGTGAATTCACACCTCTTTGTCCCACGCCGATGTCCAAGTAACGCAAAAGCCAAGATTCATCGAAATCCCTGTCCACTGCCCGCTCTATATCTCACAGACGAGTGACAAACAAACCCCAGGCCGCTTCCTAGAAGGGACCCAGCAGCGCCTTAAAGGCCCCATTTTTTGTGGTCTTAAAGATAATAAATGATGCACTTGAAAAAAAAAGAATCCGACCTGTTCACGAAGATAACGATCAAAATGATTTTTATGGAAATGCTAGCCGGAATTATACCGAACAGGAATCCTTTTGGGATGTGATGGAGCGAGCAGACAAAGCGTCGGCGAAAGAAGCATTTAAATGTGTAGCTCTACCCATCTCATTTTATATCTGATCTGATCATAATAATGACTATGCCTAAGTGGTACGTAAAAAAGAAAAACAGTGTCAGTCGGGGTGCGAGGGATATGCTCTATGGGCAACCTTACACCCCGGCGTATTAACACCCGAGACGGCGTGCGGTTTTAGTCGGTTGAAGCCCGACATAACCGCCCCCGCTGACCGGCGGGTATCCGAAGGGATTTCCGCACGAAAAAAAAAAAAAGGTACTAAGAGTTGACGGAACCATAAGAAATCCGTATCATCAGGATATATTTTTGTATATTGTAGAATTTTACGATGTCGCCTTATGAGACGCTTAGTATATATAAGTAAAGGTGTGATGCCCAGCGTGTTCATCCAGAATTATTCATCTGGATCTGGAAAATAATATATTTTTTACTCTGTCATTCTATCTTATAATCACGTCTGGAATACAAACACCGTAAACACCTTATAATCCCTTCCCTTCGGAAGTAGGTATTTACTACCGAAGGGATGAGCAAAATTATACAAAAACCAACTATTTGCCCACTATTACTCCCGAGCACTTACATGACTCCATGTTACTACTGAGAATAAAAGAAACCTGCCCCCCCCCCTCCCCGCCACAGGTGAGGCCGCCTGTCTCCCCAGCAGAAGCAGGCCGGGACGGCGGGGTGACTAGCACCCCCCCCCCCAAACCGGGGCAAGACGGGGACACCGTGGTTCCCAAACCCGAGTGGGCCAAACCGGAGATGGCCCCGGGGTCAGTCGGGGTGCGAGGGAAATACCTTTAAGGCAACCTTACACCCCGACGTCTGTAAACGTGAGGCGGCGTGCGGTGTTAGTCGGTTCAAGCCTGACATGACCGTCCCCGCTGGCCGGCGGGGGGCATCCGAAGGGATTTCCGCACAAGGTAAAAAAAATAAAAGGTACACTTGTAATAACATATATTAATTAAATAATAATTAATGAAACAAAATCTCAAAAGTTTAAGTAATATAATAATCCTAATTCCTAAATAGCTTTATTGAAAATGATAATAGGCAAAACTACTGTTGTAAACTATAGCCCTTGAAAATCTTTTGGAAATAGGAAGTTAACAAAAGATTGGGCTTATTACTTACCAAAGAGAGGCTTCTGTAAATTGTTCCGAGTTTATTTTAACATAACGCCGGCGTCTATTAGACAATGTACTTTAGCCAGGGAGAATTTAAGCATATCGTCTGCAGCGTCCTTTATACTGGCACAAATAATAAAATACTTGAAAAGCATTCGATCCTTTTATTTCCTCGTTTTTTTTTTCAATGCTTTTGTAATAATCATGAATAGATTTCAGTATCCTATTTATAGCTTAGTTTGCCCACTTTCTACGAAAAGGATTTTCATTATCACTATCATTAATCTATTATTTATGTTTATGCCCTTAGAAAATTGTAAACAAATCTAGTTTATAATATATCGTTAGGTGCGGTACAGGAATTAGATATGAAATCCTTTAAACAGTTTTCTTTCATTTTTTTTGCTAGGAAAAACATAGGAACTTTTTGTTAAAGAACACTTATGTAAGATCTAAGTATAGATATATATTATGTCTGATATACTCACCCCAACGCAGTGTTCAAATCGAAAAAGAATAACAAAAATACGAACGGCCACCTCGCTACGATTCGAACTGCAAAAGAACCACTGTTTACCACTTCGTTTCCTATTGAATGTATTGTTCGGAAGTGAAGAAGTGCTCCATACTTGGAAACATAATGTTTCCTTTTGTAAGAAAGTTAATATTTTAGCTGAACGAAATTCGTGTCCATTGTGTACCACAAATGTTACCTGCCATTGAAAAGAATAAAGGTACGGATTGCACACATATTATGTGATGGTTATGAATAGTGCAAATATTCACAACAGATCAGATCATACGTTTAAGTGTAAACCGATGAATTGGTAGATGTTTTATAAGTGGGTTGGGCGAAATAATTGATTAGAGGAAAAAATTGAAAAAATTACCTACTTAATTCACTTCTTTTAGACAGATAGACGAGACGGATATGTCTCGTCGAAGAATAACGTGGGCCCACACTATGTAATTTAGGGTATGTTGTAATTTTTTTTTTAAGTCTATATTGTATATGCTTGGTTTAATTGGCAAAGATATACCTATATACATTCGTTTTTAGTTTGATATTACTATAAATATTCAGAATAACCGTCCGTTTCACTGTGATGCCATTTCCGAACTCAATACCGGCTATCATTACTTCCGAAAATTGGTTCCTAAATAGTGTTATCGCTATAGGAATAAGGGACTACTTAATTAGAGAACAAAGGTAATTTGACAAGGATTTTATTTAATTATAGGTGTGCATTCTAACTGATAAGGCTAAGACAGTATAGGTCTGGATGAATTCAACAACTGCCCTGCCATATTTTTGTTATGAAATCTCTACGGGTTTCTGAGTCAGAGTTCAAGACCTGCAAGGCAGTTAATTCGGACCTGAATCAAATAGAACTACAGTTCAAAATTACGCCCTGAACGCAACTGCAAACAGATAATGTAAACTGACTAAATAAATATATTAAATAAATCACAAATGGCAAAAGAACTCAACAAGATTGGCAACGAAGTTACGAATATGATGTTATTATTTTAGATGTGTTATAGCTTTAGCAAACCAAGGCAACGACTCTAAAACAAAGTAAATTTCATCTACTCTATTTACTTATTACCACTTCCTGGATGTCAAATAAATTACACTTTTCAGATGTATTAACGTAGAATTCTGCGATAGGACGTGTATTAGTAATATGAACTTTGTTTTTTTAAACCCTCATAGCAACAGCACTACCTAACTAATTTGGTAGTCAATTCGAATCGCCATACATCTTTTGTAGGCACGTGTATTCTGAAATATACCGAAACCTGACTAATTACAAGACAATGGAGGTTTGTCCACCAACGTACCGGTTAAAAGCAAGCGTGGTGGTGGATAGAGCTCGTCGCGTAGTTGACCTTGTATGACGCTAGAACGTTTTCCTACATCACTTCCTGCTCGATGTCATCTTAATTTGGTTTGAAACGAACGCAGGCGCCACATACTCGTCTCTATAGGTACTTAATAAGAATCATAATAATATGATGCGCATGACAAATTTGTAAGTACTTATCATTATCGCATATTACATAAGTACCTACCGTGTTACAAGATATTCAAACGATTGATGATGCTTTTGATTACAACGTATTTTCATAATGTAGGCAGTTTGTTGCTTTATTTAGGTACCTACTTACTCCTTTCTTATCAAAGGCTTGGCGATTGGCGAATTATATCACATGTGAGGTGAATATTGAGTTTTAGTGTACACTAATATTATAAAGAGGGAAGATTTGTTTTTTGTTTGTTTGTTTGTAATGAATAGGCTCCGAAACTACTGGACCGATTTCAATAATTCTTTCACAAATAGAAAGCTACAATATCTAGGAGTAACATAGGCTACAATTTATTTTCAAAAAAAATAGAGAAATGAAAATCTTTTTAGGCGTGCGCTGCGTAAACTATTGGTGATAGAACAATATGATGTACCTACTACAGGTTTATAGGTCTTTTTAATATCTACAAAAAAGTCCGCGAGGCGATATATACAACGGTAATATTTGTTCCACTACACTGCGGGAGTGGAAGTGGACGCAATAAGCGACTTCCACGCGAGCGAAACCGCGGGCAACAGCTAGTATCTACTAAGGGTAATCGATTTAAAATCACTATCTAATAAAATAACGTCTTTGACGTCATAATTAATTCATGCTGACAAAAAATCTGTAAACAATAGACTCATTAGAAGTCTAAAACATTGTTATAGCCTTATTTGAATACCCAGCACTAGTCGCTTACACTACATGTATCATAAAATTAGGGATGTGCACCCATATATTACTAAATCTCAATGCCTACACCAGTATCATTCTAAGCAATTACAGTAATGGATGACAGGTATCATTCATTTATTACTCTTTCAAACTGTCTAACCCGAATGCACTTTCTTTATACCACAGCCTCGTTTCTTTTATGCGGTGAAATATAAGGTTCCTAAGTACAGGCCGTGATGTAGACTTAGAGACGAAGAGTACTAGGCGTAGACAATGTATGAGCTCAACCACGCATACACTGTTTTACACCGCCCCCGCCCGCGCCCTTGCAATCTTCCTAATGAGTGAACCCTTTCACACTCTGGACAAAGCTAGGGTTTCACGGGTGACGTGACACGTATTCATAACATCGTTCTTTGTTAATTCCAGCTAAAAATGAATTTTTGCTCTTTATAGAGAAGAAAATTGAAAAACCCTGCAAATTTCTACGCATCGCATTGGAATTCTGTTGGCATACTTGGTTTTTTTACGTACGGAAATCCCCTCGGGTATGATCCCACCGGCCAGCTGGGGCGGTGATGTGGGGATTGAACCGACTAAAACCGCACGCCATCTCGGATCTTAAGATGCCGTGGTGTAAGGTGACCCATAAGGCGTTATCCTCGTACCCCGACTGATCCAGGGCCATCTTCGGTGTCGAGATGGCCGCGTCAAGTTTGGGATCAAAGGTGTCACCGACTTGCCCCAAAAAAGGGCAGGCGCGCAACGCACGTTCGCCCCGGTCTGCTTCTGCTAGGGTGACATGCAGCTCCACCTGTCTCCCCCAGGCCTGCGCTCATGGAGGACGGAGTTCGTAAAGCGACCTCCGACGTCTGAGTTGCCTTCGCGCATCGTGGGCTCTACGGATCGGCAGAGACCTGAGTCACTCCCGGACCAACCCTGCCGCCTTCCTGATTCCTGATCTGACGCAGGGTGTCCCCGAAGGTCTCCTTCCCATAGATCACCTACGTCAGCCGGTAAGAAAAGCTCCCGTGTCACCTCTCTAACCAGTCCTCCATGATGGATCTTAACACCGCTACTACGGCGTGCCCTGCGCTTGGTCGCCCAAGTATCGTTTCTGCCACTCCACCACGATGGCCTGGCGGAACTGGGATTGCACGGCCTCGACTTACCGAGGCCCAGGGTCCCGTCCCCGCTCCCGCGCCTTCTTTCGCCACTGATATAGTTGCGAAAGGGCTCTTGCCTCCAGGTCCCATGGTGGAGTTAAGGCAAGGAGCTTCGCCTCTACGAAGAGCATGTTGTACCCTTTTTAGCTGGCGTCAACGTCAACGGTCAAGAGTCTGACCAACCGGCCCTTTTCAGGGCCAGCTGACCCCATTGCACGAGGGGGTCGGGGTATGGCGGGCCTGCAAGGCCCGCGGAGGGGGGGGTGGTCGCTCCAGGTACCTTTTTTTTTTTTTTATCGTGCGGAAATCCCTTCGGATACCCCCCGCCGGCCAGCGGGGGCGGTTATGTCGGGCTTGCACCGACTAAAACCGCACGCCGTCTCGGGTCTTCAGACGCCGGGGTGTAAGGTTACCCATAGAGCATATTCCTCGCACCCCGGCTGACCCTGGGCCATCTCACCACTAACAGCATCGCTCATCCTGTCTCCTCTGAAAGCAGAGGAGTACGGAGAGCGATGTGTTCCCGCCACGTTGGGTATTGGCCGACGATCAATGCCAACCCTATGAAGGGGTGAAGGGGAAGCCATTGACCGCCGCCCAGGGTGTACCGGCCGCTCCGATTCCGTTCCCCCCGGACTGCAGCGGGATCGGAATCGGAGCGACACTCGAGGAGGTTACCCAACACACACCCCCGCTCCAGGTACCTCTCTGCTCTAATCAGAGGGGACACTGCGGATGGCCCAGGGTCAGTCGGAGTGCGAGGGATATGCTCCATGGGTAAACTTACACCCCGGCGTCTGTAGACCAGAGACGGCGTGCGTTTTAGGCGGTTCAAGCGGGCTAACATAACCGCCTCCGCTGACCAACGGGGGGGTATCCGAAGGGATTTCCGCACAAAAAAAAAAAAGGTACACACACAGACACATCAAACTTATTAAAGCACCCCGTCGTTTTTGCATCAGGGGTTAAAAACAATGATATTGCACTTGGAGTGCTTTTAATCTTAATCTCACTTCATACAATCATTATATATACATATAATAAAATCATAACGAGGTGGACACAGTGTCCACCTCGTTATGATTTTATTATCATCACGCTGTAGCTAAAAAGTGATGAGCAGTAAAATATGAAATCTCATAACTACAGAGTTACCTACGTTTAAAAGATAGTTGATTAGTGACTCAACCTTTGATAATAAATATGATCATGCTATTATATTAGGGAACCGGGAGAAATAATTTCGATGTTACATATAAACCTCTATTTCTTCATGAAAATATAACGACGTAATAGGTATCCTAATACATGTTGGGTACGAAACTGTAGAAGTAAACATACCATAATCTATTCTGAATTTAACGCGGGACGAAGTCGCGGATAACAGCTAGTAAACAATAAGAGATTTTAGTTTAAAAGCCAGTAAGTTTATTAAACAAGAGTTGCTCTATTAAATATTTGTATGCATGAATATGTCTATTTGCATTGGTCTGGGTGTTTCTATGTATAATATGTATGTATTTACAAAAAAAAAGTATATAAGTATGTTTATCTGCATTCCTGAACCCATAACACAAGCTAGTTAAACTATGCTTACTTTGGGTCTAGAGAGCGCTGTGTAGAAGATCGTAGAATATTTATTTATTTATTATTTACTATGTATTATACCAAAATTTAGCCACACTTTAATCATTAAATTATGTCTAATATAAAAAAACTATTATTAAACGTAGATGAAGTGCATAAAGTTCTTGTAGACCCACATGCTTTTTTTTACTTATCAACGGATTGAATGGATCGTGCAAATAGTGAAGTGAGCGGTACCGGAACTCGAACCGACTAAACCGCTCGTCGCGCCGTGTCGGGTCTCATGTGCCGGGTTTAATGTAACCCGGATCTAACCCATCCCAGCTTTGAATTGGCGAAAGAGCAGCACCTACGCTACGGTTCAGTACTACAATTTTAAAACTTTATATTGCAGTGACGAAGAGCCTATAAACACAATAGTGCCGTCTTCCGTTTTCTGACTAACAAATTAACTGTGCGCATATTAGTCTGATGATTGTGTTTATATATAAATCTTAAGGCTTTCACGGCCGGCGTTGCATGTAGAATATACTGCTTCCGGGCTGTTTGGCCGTGGTCCATCGGAAACTTGTGTTCCAGACGTTTCGTCGATCACTGCGGTCGACATATTCAGTGGTACACGTCGGGACGCCGTCGAGTGCGGAGAACCTTCCTCGGCGGCGAACTCGGTGCGACTGATGTAAATGCCGTGGGAAGAATTGTGAAGTGGTGGCTAGAACCTTCGTGTTCTGAAATTTGATGGTATGATTACCAGGAGGATGGTAATCATACATACATAATTCTTCCCACGGCTATGTCGAGAAGCCATCGAAATATTCAAGCATCCCAATAATTTTAATAGAAAAAACGAAGGTTTTCATCTCCAAAAAGATTGGTATCCAGCACTGAGAGCCGCGCGTCATCACAATTCAAACATGACGAAGCCGCCACCATCCCCGGTATCCCCCTTGCTTAGCCTCGACCAATCAGTATCGAGCGCATCGGTTGCGCAGCTCTCAACCAATCAGGAGCGATCACGTTGTTTAGCCCCTCCCATTGCACCTATAAATACGCCAGTGACTCGGGCCTTTACATCAGTCGCACCGAGTTCGCCGCCGAGGAAGGTTCTCCGCACTCGACGGCGTCCCGACGTGTACCACTGAATATGTCGACCGCAGTGATCGACGAAACGTCTGGAACACAAGTTTCCGATGGACCACGGCCAAACAGCCCGGAAGCAGTATATTCTACATTGTGTTTATAGGTTAAGAAATCTACTACTGCTACTATTCGCCTAAAATCTACTACTACTAAGTCTACTACCATTTGAAAATAAAAATAGTAAGTAGGCTTAACGACCTCCGTCCTCCATGAGTGCAGGCCGGGGGGTGGCAGGTGCGGCCGCCTGTCACCCCAGCAGAAGCAGGCCGGGACGGCGGGGCGTCTAGCGCTCCTCCCTCAAACCGGGGCAAGACGGGGACACCGTGGTTCCCAAACCCGATGGGGCCATCTCGAAACCGGAGATGGCCCAGAGTCGGTCGGGGTGCGAGGGAAATGCTTTATGGACAACCTTACACCCCGGTGTCTGAAGACCCGAGACGGCGTGCGGTTTTAGTTGAATTAAGCCCAACATAACCGCCCCCGCTGGCCGGGGGGGGGGGGTTCCACGGGGATTTCCGCACGTAAAAGTTACCGGACCCAGACTTTTCATCGACAATTGGTCGACATGACAATTCATCGATAAAAAATTGGTCGAAAACCCCATTGAGAAACAGGGATAATTAGTCGACATACAATTGGTCGAAAAGTCAATTGAACGACAGCGATTATAGTCGACAACTCGTGGACACCGCGCGCCCCGACACGGATAGATATAGGTTAGAAGGGTTATTGCGGAGGTCGCAGAGACCTCCGCAATAACCCTTCCTGTTAGGTCGACCTCTGTGGCGTAGCGGTAGTGCGTTCGACTGCTAAGCCAGAGGTTGCGAGTTCGATTCCCGCTCAGTGCAAATATGTATATTTGCATTGGTCTGGGTGTTTCTATGTATACATATAACACTATAAATATAATATATGTATTTATTTACAAGAAAACAGTATTTAAGTATGTTTATCCGCATTCTAGAAGCCATATGACAAGTTCTGCTTAGTTTGGGTCTAGATGGCGTTGTATACTTCGTCCTAAAATATTTATTTATTATTATTATTTACTTGTGATAATCCACGTAGAAATAGGAGCCGTCGAAATCTCGTCGGAAAATCCATAAAAAATAATATGTTATTACTAATATTGATATTGTTACAAATATTTAAAATCATATATAATATTGGTATTTACTAATTGATAAAGTAGAGTAAAGCACTATTTTTCGATCAATGATATGTCGACCAATTGACTTATCGGTTAATTGTCATTGTCGGCCTAAGCTCATGTCAACCAAAAATGTGTCGACTAATTATAATGTCGATCAATAATATTTCGACCAATTGTCGTGAACCCAGTAGTTACGGTAGATAACATAAATGATAGCCCTGGCAGCTATAAACGGCTTTAAAACTTGTTTACACAACAGTAACATTTAATCGGATCCATGTCCTCTGATTCATTGCATGAACAGGATACCGAACTAGCAGGATGCCTTGCCAGCGAGTTGTCCTTGCGTGTAGCAATTCCTATTTGTTTTTGTAGAAAAACCTATTTTAAAATGCATATAACGTTGCCAAGTAGTTATCTCCAAAACAATTAAAACGTTAACATCCAAAAAAATTATTATAGTTACGTTTTCAGAAGAGTGATTAATATTCATGATAAAAAATAATAGACCAAATAATTACCTATAAAATAGAGTAGAGTCACAAGAAAATAGCTGGCAGGTCGCAAGAAAATAGCTGGCAGATCGCTAAAAAGTAAAAACCTAGAAAACGCCTAACATTGCATAGTAAACCGAATTAAATGTTTATCGATCAATTTAATTCACAAAGTGTTACAAGGAAGGTACCTACCCGACTATCAAGAACACACATATTATAGTTACAGAAAGTTTCAATTTGCTGGCTGAGTGTTTAATTTATGATAGTTAAGAACGTATTGTAATTCCCTAGCTAGCGAATGCCGGAGATACACTAGTGTTATATGCCTACCTATGAAAGGGTTTACCCATTCGCCAAAATTGTTCTGGGTTGTGTTCTTAAAAACAGTTTAATGAATTTTCTTCGATTAACCTACTAAACCCACGTGCTAGCACCTCTGCCTACCCCTTTGGGGATATAGGCGTGAGTTTATGTTTATGTTATGTTCTACTAAACTTTGAAAACCTAATTAGTGGAAACAAATCTATAATGGATTTGTTCAGAGGATTATTATAGTGGAATAGAGCTTTATTTTGAGATTTTCTTTGAAAATGGTATTCTGTAATGTTGTTCATTGTAAAGTTTACGTTTATTTCTACTATCCGACAATGATTTGATTTCACTTAATATATTAACAGACTAATTTTGGATTACTTATGATTATTTTATTTTAGAAATGTCTTAATAACAGCTCAGATCAGGTAAAAGTATCCGATTGACAGCAATAGGCTCGCCCCAGATTTACACATTTCCCTCGCACACAAGACCGAAAACAGCTAGCGAAAAGTGCATCATTAAATCAATCATGCATGCTTACAAATGAATATATATACTGTTGTGTTGAATAAATAGGTGTTAATACAAGCTATGAGGACCTCGATATTGACCGGTGGAAATAAAATGATAATATAGGTATGTGTGAATCACTGTGCGATTATAGGCACCAATTAAATAAGGCCACAGCTGATATAATGTTAGAATTGTGCGGAAAAAATGCTAAGTTTAAGTTTTGTTGCAAATAAAAAAAAATCTGGTGATTCAGATTGTATTTAGGTAGGTGTCCAGGTTGATAACACGGATAATCACGAGCCAAATTGGTAGGCATTAATGGTTATTAAGGTCACTAATAGGCATTGCAACACATGCTGGACATTAGCTAATCTTATAAAAACATTTCTTTTGTAGAATACAATTATGATAACACAAAGTACGACTATCTACTATTAATAGAACTATATAGCATGTTAGTACTCATAAACGACATAGAAAACATGTACTGTAACTCCTGAGATTGCTGATTTTATACGAATATATTTTAAACTAATTTGAATGACCTCTTGTGCCAAATAAAGATTATTATTAAAGATTTAGATCGGAAAAAGAGAACATCTAGGACGGGACTTGAACCCGCGACCAGTCCCTTACAGGGGGAATGCTCTGACCAACTGAGCCACCTAGACACGTCCCAGATATTCGAAAATCTCCGATACATTATTACGTCTTAAGGCGACGTTGGAGCCATCTACCGTAATTCTTGCGAACTACGGAAACAATGAACAACTTTACAGTCATTTTTAAACATTGTTTTTTGATGACTCCGCCTAATTAATTCAATTAAATTTTTTAAGCATTTTGTATTCTTACTTTTTTCTAAAGATTTAGATCGGAAAAAGAGAACATCTAGGACGGGACTTGAACCCGCGACCAGTCCCTTACAGGGGGAATGCTCTGACCAACTGAGCCACCTAGACACGTCCCAGATATTCGAAAATCTCCGATACATTATTACGTCTTAAGGCGACGTTGGAGCCATCTACCGTAATTCTTGCGAACTGCGGAAACGATGAACAACTTTACAGTCATTTTTAAACATTGTTTTTTGATGACTCCGCCTAATTAATTCAATTAAATTTTTTAAGCATTTTGTATGCTTACTTTTTTCTAAAGATTTAGATCGGAAAAAGAGAACATCTAGGACGGGACTTGAACCCGCGACCAGTCCCTTACAGGGGGAATGCTCTGACCAACTGAGCCACCTAGACACGTCCCAGATATTCGAAAATCTCCGATACATTATTACGTCTTAAGGCGACGTTGGAGCCATCTACCGTAATTCTTGCGAACTACGGAAACAATGAACAACTTTACAGTCATTTTTAAACATTGTTTTTTGATGACTCCGCCTAATTAATTCAATTAAATTTTTTAAGCATTTTGTATGCTTACTTTTTTCTAAAGATTTAGATCGGAAAAAGAGAACATCTAGGACGGGACTTGAACCCGCGACCAGTCCCTTACAGGGGGAATGCTCTGACCAACTGAGCCACCTAGACACGTCCCAGATATTCGAAAATCTCCGATACATTATTACGTCTTAAGGCGACGTTGGAGCCATCTACCGTAATTCTTGCGAACTGCGGAAACAATGAACAACTTTACAGTCATTTTTAAACATTGTTTTTTGATGACTCCGCCTAATTAATTCAATTAAATTTTTTAAGCATTTTGTATGCTTACTTTTTTCTAAAGATTTAGATCGGAAAAAGAGAACATCTAGGACGGGACTTGAACCCGCGACCAGTCCCTTACAGGGGGAATGCTCTGACCAACTGAGCCACCTAGACACGTCCCAGATATTCGAAAATCTCCGATACATTATTACGTCTTAAGGCGACGTTGGAGCCATCTACCGTAATTCTTGCGAACTGCGGAAACAATGAACAACTTTACAGTCATTTTTAAACATTGTTTTTTGATGACTCCGCCTAATTAATTCAATTAAATTTTTTAAGCATTTTGTATGCTTACTTTTTTCTAAAGATTTAGATCGGAAAAAGAGAACATCTAGGACGGGACTTGAACCCGCGACCAGTCCCTTACAGGGGGAATGCTCTTGTTTCCGTAGTTCGCAAGAATTACGGTAGATGGCTCCAACGTCGCCTTAAGACGTAATAATGTATCGGAGATTTTCGAATATCTGGGACGTGTCTAGGTGGCTCAGTTGGTCAGAGCATTCCCCCTGTAAGGGACTGGTCGCGGGTTCAAGTCCCGTCCTAGATGTTCTCTTTTTCCGATCTAAATCTTTAGAAAAAAGTAAGCATACAAAATGCTTAAAAAATTTAATTGAATTAATTAGGCGGAGTCATCAAAAAACAATGTTTAAAAATGACTGTAAAGTTGTTCATTGTTTCCGTAGTTCGCAAGAATTACGGTAGATGGCTCCAACGTCGCCTTAAGACGTAATAATGTATCGGAGATTTTCGAATATCTGGGACGTGTCTAGGTGGCTCAGTTGGTCAGAGCATTCCCCCTGTAAGGGACTGGTCGCGGGTTCAAGTCCCGTCCTAGATGTTCTCTTTTTCCGATCTAAATCTTTAGAAAAAAGTAAGCATACAAAATGCTTATAAAGTTTAATTGAAAAGATTATTATTATTATCTGTCGACTTGCCTACATATCTAAAAGAGCCCTAACGTGGTCGGCTAAAGTTTTTAATATACAATAAATCAATTAAAAAATAAAATCAATTAACCGGATTTTCGATTATACGGTTAAAGGTTCTATCCACACACATCAGGGCCGTGTCTGCAACGTGGCCCGCGGCGTCGACCCAGGCACTGAAGCTCCGTCACCGGCCTGGGCACGGATGTGCGTGAACGAGTTCATATAAAATGTAAAACCTATATTTTTTTGAGCCGGCTAGTCATCGTGTGGATAGACCTTAACTCAGGACAAATAATAGTCCGGTTAATCGAGTCTCAACTGTATTAATTAAATTCCATGGACATGGTATGACATGGCCCGGTACAAAATGCTTTCTTTGCCAGTCGACCATAAACAACCATAAAAGTAGCCAACTAAACACACACTAAACAAAATGAACATGTAGGTAAGAAATCTAAGAAAATGAATCTTTATAAACATTTTGATAGATGATGAAAAAAACCGGTCAAGTGCGAGTCGGACTCGCCCATGAAGGGTTCCTTAGCAGCAAGTAAAATTTTCATATTTGAGTGATTAAATGAAAGGTAAATTGCGGTTTACGATATATAACGTATAACAAAAAAAACTAATAAGTAGATGATCTCGTTCAAACCAATTTTCGGTGGAAGTTTACATGGTAATGTACATCATATATTTTTTGGTTTTATCATTCTCTTATTTTAGAAGATACAGGGGGTGGGACACACATTTTACCACTTTGGAAGTGTCTCTCGCGCAAACTATTCAGTTTAGAAAAAAAAAAAATTAGAAACCTCAATATCATTTTTGAAGACCTATCCAGAACACGTATGGATTCGATGAAAAAAAAAAAATATTGAGTTTGAGTTCTAAGTATGGGGAACCCCCAAAATTTATTGGTTTTTTTTCTATTTTTGTGTGAAAATCTTAATGCGGTTCACAGCATTTTTTTTTTTTATAAAAAAGAATATTAGTAACCGAAATTACTAATATTCCCCCTAACCCCTCCAGCTAAGCTAAATGCTTGTGTTAGGAGTGGGTTCACGTCAGTAGTGTAATGGCCAGGATTCGAACCCGGGACCTCTCGATCGTAGGGTTGACTCCTTAACCACTAAGCTACATCTACTTACCAAGTTTCAACAGCATAGTTCTTATAGTTTCGGAAAAAAGTGGCTATAAGGTTTCCGTTTTTTGCCATTTCGCTACGGAACCCTAAAAATAACACATTGTGACTATATGTTCTATTGTTTTTCTACACACCTGTTTAGAAATTGGTTTTAAATGTAGGTACTAAAAGCAGCTTGTAGAAGTAAGATACCAAAACATACCTAACATAAGTACGATCACAGATTAGCTAAGAGTTGGTAGTACGATGGTGATGACAACACAGACATTCAACTGAAAGAAAGAAAAGAAAATCCCAAAAGGTTTTAATTACAAAAATACCCAGATTTTATAAAAATAGCATTGAATAATACATAAAAAAGTGGCATTGTTAGGATCTTAAATCTTAAATCAAATTTGGATAGGTAGGGGGGGGAACACTACTGACGGTGGAGGTGAGCGCTGATGCATCACAAGGTGGCCATCCTAAACCTATATCTGGGTCGCAAGTCCCAGTCGCCGTCATGGTGTTCCTCTCTGTACCACGCTATGGACCCGGCGACCGCACGGTGAATCCATGGAGTGCTGAGAATCGGATCTCCTCTCTTTGCTGATCGTGCGAAGTGGAGAAAAAAAAGCTGCAAAGCGGGCTCCGAGGAGGAAGCTTTGTTAATTTTTTTTGTATATCTACATACAAAAAACCGGTATAACAGATTTTGTGAAAATATAAGTAGTGCCTCACGGAGTTGTTCAGTTCAATCACTAAATGCACCGGAACTTCCGGTTCGTATTCTAAAAAATTGTAATTAAATTTTATTGTTGGCCGATAATTGCCATAATTCTTATTTATGAGGCATTAACTGTTCGAATAGGAAATATTTTTTATACAATATTATATCCGCTATGTATAGAAACTGCTTCACTCATCACAGCCGGGCACAGAGATGAGGGGGTTAAACTATATCATGTAAGTATATGCACATAAATAGACGCACTTCGCAAAGCACTCGGAGAACATTATTTTCCTCTTGATCATATTTTTCTTCACAACTAAAGCAAATGATGTGGTGGTTAGAATTTACATTTACCTGTTAGCGTTAAGAAAATCCAGCAGTAAAACTCACGGCCATCCTTTTTCCATTGCCAGTTTTACAAATCCGACAAAAATAAGAAACTGCGACTGCATCACTTCATTAATAAAATGCTTAAATAAGTAAGCACGTACTCGTACTATGTAGAGTCAGTCGGGGTGTGAGGGATATTCTCTATGGGCAACCTTACACCCCCGGCGTCTGAAGACTCGAGACGGCGTACGGTTTTAGTCGGTTCAAGCCCGACATAACCGCCCACGCTGGCCGCAGGGGGGGGGGGGGTATCCGAAGGGATTTCCGCACGAAAAAAAAAAGGCACGTACTATGTATAGACTATCTCATTTCTGTCACCGAGAGAATTGGTTACGACCATTTTTACGTCAAATTACCTACAGCAATGCGCTCGGCGTGGAAGACACCGAGGGGGGAACTCGTGGCACCGAGGGCTGCCTGTGGGAATCCTTTCGCTTGGCGTCTTAGTCACAGCGATGGAGCGGAGCGCGAGTGCGTGGGCTGTTGCTGCCTCCTTCAGCGAGCAAGTAATGGTCGAGAAGGAGGCGCGGAGGCGACACAGACGTCGGAGGTCGGTCAACGACCTCCATCCTCCATGAGCGCAGGCCTGGGGGTGACAGGTTAAGCCTGTATCTCGCCAGGGCGGCATGTAGCGCGTTGCGCGCCCTCCTCCCTTTGCCGGGGGCAAGACGGGAACACCGTGGTTCCCAAACTCGAGGGGGCCATCTCAAAACCGGAGATGGCCCTGGATCAGCCGGAGTGTTTAGTCGGTTCAAGTAAGAAAGCAGTAGGTACACATACTTTAATAGACCAAAGCATTCTCACGAAATCATGTTAAAAATAAATTAGTATTTAGAAGTCATTAACAATTAATTGCTTAAGAAACTTACCAGTAAATCAAGTTGGTATTAAATGAGAATGATAAATTACTCGTAAGTATTACTAAACTATTTATAAGTTTCGATCGCAAATATAACAATGTTTTTAAACATCTGGTGACGTTCATACAATTCTTGTTTAATCCATACTTTTTCCTATAACCTATAGCACCATGATAAGACGTAACATATTACAAAGACATTAAATTATCATAAAAAAAAACATCGAAGACATGGATGCTCAGTTGAGCACATCACAAGATGGAGATACATTTTTATCTCCTAAGAAAAAAAGGCCACGTGTAGCTCTAAGTACAACCGAGAAACTTTGGATCAGAAACATTTACAAATATGTGTTTGAAGTGAAATCTACAGAATCAAACATTGAAGTTTCAAAAACAAGTGAATGCGTCAACAAGATGGCCGAAGTCTTGGGTATATATGTCCGCACTGTTTATTCCGTTTTAAAGGAGCACAAGGCGAACGACTGTGAATCACCAAAAACTCCCGAAAAACCTGGCCCAAAACTTACGTTTAAAGAAAAACTTGATGATTTCACATTCACCGCTATTAGACGAATTGTACATCAGTTCTTTCATAGAAATGAAGTACCCAACATCGCAAAGGTTAGTTTACTTGTCATCTCATCACTAATATTTTTAATATGCGTTAGGTATAATATGTTTTCTTCCACCCCATGTGGAATTTTAACCAATTATGTAATAACTTTAATAATTTTTAGGTGCTGCAAGTTTTAAATGATGACTCAGAATTGCCTGACTTCTCGAAAGAGACATTGAGAAAAATCATGAAGCATCTTAATTTCAAATTCCCTACTCGATCACGCAAGAGCGTACTTATTGATAGACAAGATATCATATCATGGCGCCCGCGCTACCTGCGTTTAATTAAACAATATCGTAGGGAGGGAAGATACATATATTATCAAGACGAGATCTGGGTCACCGCTGGTAAGTGTCAACTCTTAGTTTCCTATGTTTGTTCCCCTTTTATTAAGCTGTCGAAACTTATGATTCTTTTTTGTTCTTTTCAGGTCATACTACAAAAATAAACCTGGAGTGATGGAAGTATAAAATCTTCTCGGCAGGCACTTTTAGACGGCCTAACTACGGGATAAAAAAATCCCACAGGAAAGGGCAAACGACTCATTATCAGTCACATAGGCGGAGAAGAAGGCTTCCTGGACGACGGACTTCTTATGTTTGAAGCAAAGAAAGGTACAGAAGATTGCCATGATGAAATGAACGCACTCTGCGCGTTTGAGGAGTGGTTCACCGGAATTCTACCCAAACTCAAGCCGAATGCAATAGTCGTAATGGACAACGCGCCCTATCACTCTTGGAAGATCGAAACAATCCCGAAGATGTCGTGGATGACCACTAAATACATTTGAACCAAATATGGTGAAGGCCACTCTCATAGATATTGTGAAACAACAAAATCATACTGAGAAATATGCCGTGGACGATATGGCTGCACAAAAAGGTATCAGACTTTTGAAGACTGCCCCTTATCACTATGAATTGAACCCCATCGAGTTAGTTTGGGCTCAGGTAAAGTAAACGTATCAAATGCAAGAAGTGGAAACTTTATTCCAAGAAGGAATCAACAAAGTGGAGTGACTGTGTGTCTCACAATATAAAAGAAGAAGACAAAATGTGCCACCTCGATCATATTATAGATGAAGTGACAGACAGATTTTTCATTAGTGTGACCGAAAGCGAAAGCGATAGTGATTCCGTAAATGATTCATTATATAAAATTGTAATGACATTTTTGTTTCATTTTGAATGTACGTCTCTTTACTTCCACTGAAAAAGATCAATCCTTTACTATAGTAAGAATAATAGAATAAAAAAAACATTACAACGTAATATTAAACCTCTAAAACAAAACCAAACTGATCATTCATTTATTGAATGATTCACTTACTCACTTAGCTACATCCCTATTTATTTTTCTTCAAAAAGCGGTAACCCACAAAATGTCATTTTACTGCAGCTAATAAAAAGTTCCACTTTAAGTATGTTTATCCGCATTCTGGAACCCATAACACAAGCTAGTTAAACTATGCTTACTTTGGGTCTAGAAATCGCTGTGTAGAATGTCGTAGAATATTTATTTATTTATTTTATTTATTTTACTTTATAAGACTTTACTTTCTGCAAAGTATCATGATTCTAGCTCCACGGGAAGTAACCCTATAGGTTTTGATTCCCTTGCGATTGTCTAAATATCTTTACATAATTGAAAATTTGGAAGTGCACAGTGTAACGATTGATTCAGACTTGACTGTTAAATGTTCTGCGCACACGAGCATAATATTGCTATAAATATTTTGTTTTATTTTCTTTCACACAATAGCACCATTTTGTTTACTTATCTTATTTGAGGTTGGTGCCAACTCAGAGGACTATCTCAATGGGCGTCAACTATGTATGTATGAGGACAACTATGTATGTATGAGGACACCCATTAATTTTCAAGTTTTTTATTCTCTGGAATTTTTACTTTATTTGTGATGTAAGACTAATCTAGGTCAACGGGAACTACCAAATAGGTTTTCGACCCAAAACCTATAAGGTACTTCCAACAAACCTAAAATTGACAATTTTATTTTAAAGCAAGGTACACATAGTATACAAGTAAAAGGAATATTCTGAAAACTAAAAAAGGTGAAAATTAAGGCAAATTTAGATATTTTGATTATTCAAGTATTCACGAAAATCTAAATTGCCCATATTTTATATACCTAAAATTTGGTATAATTTTCGACTTGCTAGGTCCACCCGTTCCTGAGAAAATCGATGGTGATACACGGAAAGACAGACAGACATGAGAGTGATCTTATAAGGGTTCCTTTTTTACCTTCTGAGGTACGGAACCCTAAAAATACAATTAATTATACGATTACACAGTTAAAAAAAATCACAGTGCTTAAGTAAATCATTTAATATTTCATTAATGATGTGCCCATATTTCTAAAAGCACACAAATAACTCACGATCTTTGAATTGGGTTTTTTTCACCTTTTGAACTAATGTAAATACAAAACTTTGGAATCTTTGGCTACACTTGTGGATGTGTAAAAACTTCGGGTTACCCGATGAATAGTTTGAAGGGTTGCGCGGTATCGGTGCAGTGCATACACCTGTGTGTGTGTATATATATCTTAACGAGGGGTTGAACTTGCCCTTCTTCTCACGCTCTTCGACGCAAGGTGTCGTTTGGTACACAAGTGTCATCGACCAAATTATGTGTCACAATAAAGTAATCATCTCAAATATGGGGTAGGCTTTCAACATTACTTATGTATAAGTATTTAAATAAGATGTTTGACGAAATGCTCAGGCTATAAAATAAGTAGGTACTTATATTTATCACTACATAGTATAAAACAAAGTCGCAATCCCGTTTGTCCGTCCCTAATCCCTATGGATGCTTAGATCTTTAAAACTACGCAACGGATTTTGATGGTTTTGTAGAGCGTTCTCTCTATCGTACCTCGGATTGGCAGTTTGACACCTTTATAGAGTAGTCAAAACCGTTTGTTCTTGAAATATTAATACTATAGCTTCGGTTTTAACTAGATACTCTAATAAAATACCCAGGTGTAGACGTGCGCTGTGCGATACAGAGAAAATTCTACAAAACCTTAGCAAACCGTTCTTACTTCTCAGCCGGACTTTCACTCTTCTTTCCGAACGTGCCAAATCTCAAACCCGGGTACTGTATAGTTACTGTATATATACTTTTATTAGGTAATATATAATAAGTTACGTTAGTTACGCAGGGTATATCAACAAACCTGCACGATACCGTACAAGTTCGTCCCTCGCTACATCCCTCCTTCCAGAACGTAAACATGCGTAACGTCTGTAATTGCATTAAGAACTGCAATGTCATCGCTTGCATGGTCAATTTATAGGCATCATACCCGGAGAGTGATCTTAGAGGAAGGGACTTAGACAATTTAAAAATATGTACAATCAGATGCTTATAAATCTTTAAACTTAAAAGTCTGCACTAAAAGAGTTGCAGTAATAAAAAACATTAAAACCCTTTATAAGAATCTAAATCAATTAATGATGCTGCGTCTAATCTTTAGTCGATGTATGCGACAGATGTGAGCGACAGGGGGTTTAGCGGTGAAAATTCATAGATCTCCCTCTCTGGTCGGACCCTACCAAATTGTGCAAACTGCTCGCTATGCGATGCATCTGTCCACTTGCTACGATAGTGCAGGCCATAACAGTAAACAAATCTGACATCGATATTGAACCCTAATATATTTTTAAACTCACTGTAAGCAATTACCGATTGAATTTCCAAATACAAGGATATGCTTTTTCAATGCCAACGCTAAGTCACTTTTAAACACTTCCTTTAGTAATGGTAACGTTGCTCAGTAACTACGCAATATTACAGTTCTCAGCTAACAGTTAAAGCAACTCAATTAAAGTGCGGTCATTTCCTGAAAGGAGTACAGTTTGTGTTTGCTACACAGCGGAACTGGTATTGTTTCATACCGAGAACAGTAGGTACAAGTTTGACACAAATTACGGTCTTTATGCTTCCTGTTTCCAATCTGAATATAAACATAAGCTCTTTGTTTGATGTAAGTAGCAAGCTAAAGACGCGACGATTGACTTCGACAATAAATGACGGACATGTCAATTGAAAATTCAACACGATTCTTCAAATATGTAATCTGTGATGTTATAGGAAATAAACGAATGAAGAACAAAAAAAAATGCAGAATTTATCGATAAAATGTATGCTCCACCCTAAGTAATCGGACTCTGCACTCTGTCCCTCACTAAGATAAAGTCGCCCTAGCATTCAAACAAGTGGCTCACACACACTGACGTATAATCAGGAAGTACAATGAAGATTAAAGAGACTCAATACACACATGCGTAGTTAATGTAATAATATTCATGTTGGTACCATCCCGCGAGTAGAAGTAGCTGAATATAAATAATATTGCGTACGCACACAAAGGAAGAATTTAAATAAAGAGTCTCGCTCGGCTGTACCAGGAAGTAGCAGCTCACTTACTCACACAAAGAACGCGTCTATATCAGCTATAGGCAGGAACGCTATGTGGCGCTGGCGCACACTTGTACGTCAACTATGCGTGGGACCGCGCGCACATGGCCTGATTGGGACATACCAAGTGAGCCCCCAGACGATACACTTTTTATGACAAGTCGTTATTATTATTACCTTTGATAGATTCTGTCCATTATTGAGTAAGTTAAATAGCAAAACTAGTGTTGTACGTTTTATTCATAAACGTAGCTAATCTTTTTTTTTCAAAACAGCGTGACTTTACTTCCTGCTTTTATCAGTCATTATTACAAAGTTTACAAAATATTGCACAGTACATGCGCACTGCAGTAGCACCTCCTTACTGACAAGGTACCTTCTGAGTACGAACTATCAGAAATATAGTAAGCAGCAGCTACATACATAATATTAATCTTTGAGCGTTCAATATCTAGATCAAACTGAGAATTCTAAGAATAAATCTATTATTTTTATTATAGAAATTATTATTCTAATTCTTCTGATAGAATTCCATCCTGATGTGAAAGTTTATGAGGATGAATGGGTGGATGTTTGTTACATTTTCACGCAAACTGCTGAGCGGATCTGGATGAAATTTGGCACAGAGCTAGATTATAGTCTAAAATAACAGATAAGCTACATTTATCGCGGAAATTATTTCTGTGGGTCGCAGGAACAGGATATTTCATGCGGGTGGAGCCGCGGGGACCCGTGCTAGCAGAAGGCTATACCTAACTACATACGACACAGAGTATCTACTATCCCGGTACCTTAGTCCCTGTAGAGAATATTAGGACAATTTTTTAAATTTTTATTTATGTATTGGCAAAGATGGGGTGAAGCCCGTGGGGGCTTCCACACGCTAAAAAAAAGTATTATCTCTAAATTTATCTATCTATATACTATTATTAAATTGTAAATTAGTTGTGTCTAAATGAATGATTTTGAACACAAAAATATTTGTTTTGAAATTCTTATATGCTTTTTCGCGATGGATGCAAAAACCAGTGGACGAATTTTGATGCGTTTTTTCTATTAGAAAGGTCTTGATCAGACTTGAAATCTGCGGTAGGTACCTATGTTTGATTGCAATTGGTTAAGTAGAACCGGAGATATGACCAAGAAACGATAACCAGCCTCCGCGTACTAACTACCAACCACTCGTATTTTATAGAATGTAACAATGTGACAACTGGAAAACTAGAATAATAAAGCCCAACATTTTCTGAGTGAATTTCTTAAATATATCAGGGTAACCTACGTGAATAAGTCGTTAAAATTTTAATATAATAAAAAATACATAGGTACCTACATAGGTACTACAACACAGCACGTCATGTGCCCTCATCCATACGGATGCAATCCCAACCCGGTTTTTTGATCACGTCGATCCGAAACGAGCGAGGGTCGCTTTGTCATGTGACACTTGTGCGCACATACACTCACCCGGGGGTTACTCGTTAAATCAGGGATTAATTGTCCATTCAGGATAAATTCGCGTTGCTACATCAAAATAATCGATAAATGCCACATGTACGAATAGGACCCATTATACCATAAATATCTACTATACTATTATAAAATTATAAATTCATTGTGTTTGTACATTGAAGATACTTTAAAAAAACGCTTGGGTTATGTTACATTACATACAATTCTGAACACAAAATAATTTTATTTTTGGAATTCTTATCTGTTTGTCTGTTTATCTGTTTGTTCGCGATGGACGCAAAAACTACTGAACGGATTTTGATGCAGTTTTTTTGTATTAGAAAGGTCTTGGTCAGACTTAAAATCTGCCTTATTTTTGATTACAACTTGTTAAGGAGAACCGGAGATATGACCAAAAAATGATAACCGACCTCGGCGCGGGCGGAACCGCGGGCACCAACTAATAATATATATAATTATTCACTTTATTTTTTCATAGAAACTCCCGCAACGTCGTTATCGATTAGTGTTATGTAACTAAGATACGGAATTGTAAACACTTAACAAGTGAAGATTGATCGTAAGATCATATTAATCCTTAGGAAATAAAAATTACCTTCCTACTTCTAAAACAGTAACCAGCAAGTGGTGATTGGAACATCAGTTGGTATATTATACTATTAAACCAGCTACTGTTTTATATTAACTAGCATGTAAGTTTATATTGACGGCCTCTGTGGCGTAGCGGTAGTGCAAGCGACTGCTACGAGATGGGGCGCAGGTTCGATTCCCGCTCAATGCAAATATCTGTATGCATGAATATGACTATTTGCATTGGTCTGGGTGTTTCTATGTATAATATGTATATTATATTTACAAAAAAAATGTATATAAGTATGTTTATCCGGATTCTGGAACCCATAACACAAGCTAGTTAAACTATGCTCAATTTGGCTCGAGAAAGCGCTGTGCAGAATATCGTAAAATATTTATTTATTTATGTAAGAAAGCTATTGATGTATATTACATTAGATCTCAGAAACCCCTTTAACGATTAGGATATGAAAATTAGTATGTATTTGGATAAAATGGTAATAGTGTTGGTGCCTAAAATCATCACATGAAATATGACAAAAATAAGCCTAACACATCATGTATTATAGCGTGTGTAGAAGTCAAATTATCTATACGTATACTTTAAACTGTAACTGTACTGTATTATTGTTATAAACTTATATAAGTTTGTGAGTTTGTCACTATGTAAGGTAAGTAATCTCTGGATCTACTGAACCGATTTCGAAAATTCTTTTACCAATAGAAAGTCATATTACTTTTGAATGTCATACTTGTAGACTATATATCATCACGCTACCACCACAAAAAAAACTACTACCCGAGCGCAGCAGTAATCATGAATATCAACGAATCCGGCAGATTACCTTACATTACAATGGAAACTATTAAATTACGAACATAATATATATACTCGTACTATAAACTCGTAACGGAGGTTCAAAATACGCCACGGGCGAAGCCGGGGAGGGCCAGCTAGTATATTTATAAGTTACACTCTTATTTAAGTATAAAAACGTAAAATAAACCTATGGTTTTTTTGTTGCGTGAATATGAACAGTTGTGCGATCGCTAGATGTGCATACATCTAGCCATTGGCATCGGCTGAAGCCGACGGAAGTTGACGATATCTTAACGGAATGTTATTAACTTTATGAGTTTGAAACAAGAAACCAGAGTCAGGCTATCGTAAAGCGTAAAAGCAATTTACTCACGATTAATAGGTTATAGTCTCTTCTAAACGATAGGTTAGTATAGGTATATGACTCTGAAGATATCATCTAAGATAATCACGTGTAATAGAATACAGAGATCCGAAAATAGAGTTGCAGACTGTTAATATTATGTATGAAGAATTAGAAAAAAATAGAAAGAGTATTTCTATTTTGAAGTAGAAATAAGTGTTGGGAACTCTATTTAAATAATAGAATTAGGTATCTCGAAACCGGAGATGGCCCAGGGTCAGTCGGGGTGCGAGGGATATGCCTTATGGGCAACCTTACACCCCGGCGGCGTCTGCAGACCCGAGGTGGCGTGCGGTTTTAGTCGGTCCAAGCCCGACATAACCGCCCCCGCTGGCTGGCAGGGGGTATCCGAATGGATTTCCGCACGAAAAAAAAAAGGTACCTTACTATTAAAGTCAAACAAGAGAGTACACTTCTCAAGCCAGTCTTTCTTCTATCTACATAGCTTACGAGCAACTTAATAAATCAAATTGTTATGGAGTCAACTATATAACAATACTCAAATATAAAATTCTATTTATCTTTAAAGGAAATATAAACACACACAATACTTAGTTCTTCTACGAAAGAAAACCACCAATGGGATTAGATCTCAGCTCAACGTGTTCGGAGCAATATGATAAACAAGAATGTATGTCAAGAATTTTAAGTTTCAGCAGATTTAGGTTTGTCACATTATATATTCTGGAACATTTTCCGTCTACGTTACCTACTTGAGGAAATATAAAAGTTGTCCTAAGCCAGCATTCTATTTATTAATTTTTATGAATCTACTTTCATAATTTAAATCATTTGTTTGTGTAGATTTTTATGTAATTTCCCAATGAGAACACGTCATTGCAAAGTATAGTACTGGTCTACGCTAAAGGCAAGTATGTGGCGCAATTTTTCGGTGTGACATCGTTGCCTAGTTCTGAGTGGCACCTGATTATGTAATGCGAGAACAACAGCGTCTGTATCGGGGTCGCGGTCTGCCAACGAGCGCTCGGAAGTGCGTCGAGACGAGACTCAATGAATGCTTCAAATGTTACAGCACTAGATCATTTATCGTGATTAGGAGTACCTGCTGGACGCCGTTGCCGTACAATTCAAATATGCAAATTATATAATTTGCGCGATGAATCTTTAATGTATGTACGATAGGGAATTGGTTCTGGACTCAATGGCGTGCAGAAAGTTTTCTAGTAACAATGGCTTATTCTGGGTATTCGTGCATCTTTCTCTACATAACTAATCCAGGCACGATTATAAGTAGGTATAGTATTTTCAAAAAAAATTAAAAAAAACGTTTATTCAAAACAGTTATTAGTTTATTCTAACATAATATATTATCGCTTTAATATTTATATACGACTAGCTGACCCGGCAGACTTCGTACTGCCTCAATCGGTAACAACTTATTCACCTTTTAAACCTTCTCTGGACATCCACACATAATTGAAGACCAAAATTAGCCAAATCGGTCCAGCCATTCTCGAGTTTTAGCGAGACTAACGAACAGCAATTCATTTTTATATATAAGAGAAGAAGAAGAAGAAGAAGATATATATCTTATAAGTATACTATAGGTATAATCTATATACTATTATAAAATTGTAAATTAGGTGTGTACATACATTGAAGATATTAAAAAAAAATACTTGGGTTATGTGAAATGAACTATTCTGAACACAATAATGTTTATTTTGAAATTCTTATCCGTTTGTCTGTTCGCGATGGACGCAAAAACTACCGAACGGATTTTGATGCTGTTTTTTCCAATCCGAAAGGTCTTGGTCAGACCTAAAATTTACCGCATGTCCTTTCAATAAATCAGTGAAAACATATCGGTAACCATAACCATTTACTCACGAATTCAATCAGAATGGTTTTTTAATTAATCGACAGTTGTAATGTAGTATAATTAGATATAATTAATATAATTATTCTATAATTATTATATAATTAATCTATGATTACAATATTTACCGCTTAGAATAAGGAACGAACCTCAGACAGTACGATACATTATTCTTATCTAAGCTTAAGCTGATTAAATAAAAAGCCCGATATCAATGACGTATGAGACAGAACACATAACGAATAGATTAGATTTGCATACAATTTAAAAACCACAAAATACTGACATTATTTAAGGAAATTCTCGATAAAATTATGAGCATTGTAACATTTTTGTGCGATTTTTGCTACCTACATCTTAACCGGGTCAGAAGGCAGGAAATACCGCTATTTCCATACGACTGCAATTTAAATGGTACGGTATCCGGCACAGTCTTCCGGCCTGTTTTCAATAATATTCTTGCAACGATTTTGTATCTGACAATAACATTTAACTAGATTTTGCAGATTTACTAGTTATACGCTAGCAACTCAATAGAACGTTGCATGTTAACTGCACGTCCGCTCCTCTTATCTACAGTACAGCAATCGACAACATGATTTTTTCTTCGTGCTCAGTTTAAAATAGCAACAATCCGTCGTGTCTGCAATGTTCTTTATTTTTTTAAAACGGTTTGGTGGAAAATCTGTTTTAAGAATCCACCGGTAAGTGTGTGAGTATAAGCATTAGCTGTTGTTTTTAGGGCTAAAACTAGATTGTAATAGCAAACTGTGTTAACACCTGGAATATCGTTAGACAAACCCTAAATTTTCGCCTACCGCTAATTTAAAATTAAATGATTTGTAAAATTCGTAATCCCTGAACAGTATATAAATAAAACGAAAATGAAAGAGCTGCGAGTAGTTTTGGAGGGTAGTCTGGAGATAATGATACCAAGACGAAGCCTATGAAATACTTAACCTTTAATACACTTATACTAGACCTCCTTTCTAAATCTGAGGTCCGATGAAGGTTATCTACTCTCACGAGGCATTGGTTTTAAGATTTATGTATTGAAAAAAATCACTTTGCCATCACATAATACCTTCACAACGAATATTACTACTATAATAATAATTGGACCTAGTCTATTTTAATTATTCAAATGGTCGCTGGAAGTACAGAAGTAACCATGTACTTAGTTACCAAAAATGTTTCTCAACGCGATATCCGATAAATCGTGTCGGAAATCTTGTTAAGGTAGCTACCGGAAAAGTGACATCTTTAATTTATCCTTACATACATGACATAAAGTGTCATTAAAGATTTCGGTTGCCTAGACATAATAAGACTTCCATAATATATGTAGATACGTAGTTAGGTATAGGGAAAGTGGCTTCTTGACTAATTCGGAGGTCAGTAGAGCTATGGAGCTTTTTTGTTACTTGTGTTCAAATTTCAGTTTCCATACTAAATTGCTACATTCTATGTTCTAGGATTACAGTCTTCCTATTTGAAATTTAAAAACCAGAATATAATCCTACTCTTGACCCATCATCACCCTCATAACAATTACCCAGTTGCGTCCAAAATTTGCATTATTCTTCATTGGTATATCGGCTTTTCCGGGAGCGACTGACCGCTCGCACAAAAACGAAGATATGCCCAACAAAAAAAAAAGCGGCCAAGTGCGAGTCGGACTCACCCATGAAGGGTTCCATAGCAGCAAGTTATATAGTAATGTTTTTTTTTTATTTTTATTTCTGATTTGATAGAATGTAAGGTAAATTGCTGTTTACGATTTATGACGTATTAAAAAAACTACTAGATCTGGTTCAAACCAATTTTCGGTGGAAGTTTACATGGTAATGTACATCATATATTTTTTAGGGTTCCGTAGCGTAATGCGGTTCACAGAATACATCTACTGACCAAGTTTCAACAGCATAGTTCTTATAGTTTCGGAAAAAAGTGGCTGTGACATACGGACGGACAGACAGACAGACATGACGAATCTATAAGGGTTCCGTTTTTGCTATTTGGCTACGGAACCCTAAAAAAGAGTAGGGGAGCGTACCCTGGGATTCAAAGTACAAGCTTTGGACGCAACCGGGACCAACGCTGTGAGGAATGATGATTAATTAACTAACGTATTCGCGCTCTACAACATACACTTTCAGTCTCTGGTGCAAAATAAAATTATCAACGTTATTGACCAATTACTGGTCACTTTGTACACATACACTTTTGTGTACAAAATTACTTTACAAAGTCACGGTTGTGCACGAAACGCGCTAAAAATGTGTATGGCGAAAGAACGGCTACCTGAGTATATTTTACCTCGGCTAATTAACAAATTGCCGAGAGATTTAATGGATGCTATAACATAATGTAATATAAAATCCAAGCCTTAAATAATAGTAGTTTATGCAACTGTCATATAAGAAGGGGTAGTAAAACACGAAAGTCTGTTTATCGTATGAGGTGAAGCCAAATGCGTTAATAGGTTGACTCGAGTGTTTTAATACCTTAGTTATATGCAGTTTCATACACTACTTTATCTTCACTCATAGGAAAAATTGAAATGAAACAAAGTAGATAGGTTACACGGAAGTAATTTAGCGTGCGCCATTTTTTTTTCACAGTTCGAACTGCGCATGCGTGCGCCTTTTTTTCATATTCAGCCTCATTCTTTTTAATTTTTTTTTTTTTTTTTACCCGATATTTTTTTTTGTTTCAAAAACATATTTTGTCGATACCAAGTCATCTCACCAAATTCAGAGACCTAATTTGGTGACACCTTATATAAGTGACACCATATATAATCTGAAACTCAGAAACGGCTCCAACGATTTTCATGAAATTTTGTATACAAGGGGTTTCGGAGACTATAAATTGATCTAGCTGGGTTACATTTTTAGAAAGCGTCGAGAAAAAACGAGCGAGCCTCGGTCATCTAGTATCTATTGTCATTATACTATTATAAATTGTACTGACTGTGTGTAGTACTATGCGAACCTTTGGGTTTATGTGCTAGGTATGATTAAACTGTGTACTGTTTGTTTTTAAGAGATAAATTTTAAAAAAAGCCTGACTTATCTACACAACATAATTATTGAGCGAAGTTCTCTCTTAGCCGACTCATGTAGGTATTACGGTTGTTCGCTAACTCCTCTTAAACCACTCAACCGATTTAGATCAAATTTGGCATATATACCTACACAACATATGAGTGTGGAGGTAATAGGTTAGGAAAATCAAAAATCAAAAGTACCACGGAGAAATAATCACCGGAAAAAAATATTAAAATCTGATTTCTCAATGAACAAACAAGCCTTCATTCACGCGATAGGGTATTAAATTAAGTAATTTGTTCATATATACAAGACAAAAAAAGAAAAACAAAAATAAGACTAGCCATTGAGAAATTATCACCGTTAGAAAAAGTCCTGATGAAATTGCGAGTAAGGTGTTCAAGCCATTGTGATTATGTCTACTATGCTGCTTGCCATCAGTGTCCATTTCGCAAAAGAAATTCCAAAATCAGACTAACCACGGAGGAATAATCACCCAAAGTACCATCTGTAAGGGAGTAAACAAATGGGGCACGTGCAAAATAGAATTTTATGAATGGCCCCTTATCACAAAACAACTGGCTGGTTAAAAAACTAACCATTAATAAACTATTCAAACAAATTACACTGATCGGAGGATCTGAACTGACTGACAGACCTAGTTACTTAGGTACCTATTCATGAAAACATGTTAACGTTAATATTATAGCTAGAGGTAGAGATATTGATGCTTAGTTTCCGCACGCGGCCGTTCCTTTTCCGCGGTACCACCATCATCGGAAGTGAGGACAGAGATTCGCGTGTTTCCCCATCCCTCCCCACCGCCTACGTCCCCTACGTCCGGTGCCGTAGCCGCCGCCGCTGTCCAATTTCCTCTTCCCGCGTGTATTAATTTCCGGCTTAAACTATTTCATGTCTTTCATTTCCTATTAATACTTATTCGTAACAATTTTTATAACACAATTTCAATGATTGCGTTTAAGAAAATAGGGTGTTTGGAGCCGCACCAAGACCTTCGGGGCCAAGCCAACCACCTCTACCTTTACCCTCGGGTTTGGGAGGTCAGGCGGCATTCGCTTCCATAAATAGCCGTAAAAGGAGGAGAATAAGGAAGCAGGCCCCGGGCTCCGAGATAAAAGCTTCAGTTGCAACCGCGAAGCTCATGATGATGATCAGGTGCTTGAAATAAATTATCAGGTATGAAAAGATGATCAAATCACATGAACACCTGTTGGTAAGCGGGTACTGGTGCCTGTTACCCGCGAGTTCTCACACGCTGCTTTTAGAGCTATCACAACTCCGGCAACTCTACTCACCAGCAATTGCTATTTATATGCAGAGCTGCTTTGTGTTGAGTATCTAGATGTATTTTGCCAGTGGGGCTGGCTCAGGCCAGTAGGCTTGAAGCTAAACCGACTCAAAATAATTACTTATTACCTACTGTAGAAACTATGCATCGGTTTTAATTTATATAACGTGTCACAAAATGTGTGTGTATTTATCGCAGGTTTATAAGTGCCCGGTTAATGGCAATAGGCTCGCCACCTATTACATTGGGACCTAAACATAAACTGGCGAAATGTGGGTGCTAGCACCTCTACCTACCCCTTCGGGGATATAGGCGTGAGTTTATGTTATGTTTATGTTATGTTTATTAGGTCGTTACATATGAAATTGCCATTTTTCTTGAAGAAATTGGAGGAAACCCAATTTTCAGTACTAACATTATTGCAGTTTTTTTAGGAATGACAAATCTAAATTTTATTATTTTTTTTGTGTATGAATGAGACAACATTATGCTAACAAACAGCAACTTTTATTACATTTTTGAAAAGTGACAGCTGTTAAGTAATACGAAATTTATCATCAAAATGGATAGCATTTAGGAAGTACTGTTTTTGAAGATCGAATTAATTTATCAAGCGGCCAATAAAAACGAAATTTAATACAGAGTTGTAAAATCTTGAAATCAACTTTCAAACAAAATATAAATAATGGAAATAGCTATTAAATTACAGGAATAACGAACTCATGAATTTGTAAGAAAATTTCGGCAATTTCATAGTTATAGACCTATTATTAAAACTATTGTATTTATAATATTATGTGCGTCAGTATACATATATGTGTGTGTGAGTAAAATGTCTTGTAAAAAAATATAAAGGTTGAACTTCATATTTTTTACAAGACATTTCACTCTTTTTCCTAAGATAATGTAAATAACTTTTTTTTTAAGCTTTAGGCAATGATATATTAAACTTACTTACGTTAATTCGTCATTGGCTAACTAATGGTAAACTTCTGCATCAGCTATGCACCCAAACACACTTACAGGCTAGGTTAATGGTTAGCACTTCGTCGGACTCGTTTTGGCGAGAACCATCTACTCGTACTAATCTGTGACACTTTTGATATAGTCAGACAGAAGAAACATTACAGTTATAACTAAGGATTAAAATAAACGTGTTTAATCACGCCCGTAGGAATGTCATTGGATATGGCTAAAACAGAAAAAGTTGCATGCATGTATAATCCAATGTGTTATACGAACCAGGTAAAAAAGACCTGTAAAAGTGTAAGGCTGAACAGGCCATAGGAACTGCGATTACGGAGAGCTAAACTGCGTTACGTGAGAACTCAGTTATGTTCAACGGATTTTCACTGATGTAATCCAGCCATAGACTGTATTAGAGTAGGAATGCACTTTTTTTTTCTTTATCTTTTTTTTTACGTGCGGAAATCCCTTCGGATACCCCCCCGCTGGCCAGCGGGGGTGGTTATGTCGTGTCTCGACTAAAACCGCACGGTGTCCTCCCCAAGTGTCCGTTGCCGGGAACCCCGGGTAAGCCCTCGAAAGGATAACCCCAGGGTTGCCGGCGGGGGGGTGTGTGTTGGGTAACCTCCTCGAGTGTCGCTCCGATTCCGATCCCGCTGCAGTCCGGGGGGAACGGAATCGGAGCGGCCGGTACACCCTGGGCGGCGGTCAATGGCTTCCCCTTCACCCCTTCATAGGGTTGGCATTGATCGTCGGCCAATACCCAACGTGGCGGGAACACATCGCTCTCCGTACTCCTCTGCTTTCAGAGGAGACAGGATGAGCGATGCTGTTAGTGGTGAGATGGCCCAGGGTCAGCCGGGGTGCGAGGGATATGCTCTATGGGTAACCTTACACCCCGGCGTCTGAAGACCCGAGACGGCGTGCGGTTTTAGTCGGTGCAAGCCCGACATAACCGCCCCCGCTGGCCGGCGGGGGGGTATCCGAAGGGATTTCCGCACGATAAAAAAAAAAAAAAAAAAAAAGGGTTGCCGGCGGGCCTTGGCCGCCACCGCGGCCTCGCCTGGAACAAAATAAATATACCTATAGTGTTAGGTAAGTCAAATAATACTAATTTTGTCAAATGCTACTTATATTATTTATTTCATGGCTGACGCGCTCAATTTTTATAGAATTCTTATGTAGACCAAGGTGAATAAAAAGGAAGTATGTACCACCTACCTAAAGTTAAAAATCTGTTGCATAGATAGGAACCGTATTATGATGAGTAAATTAAAAGGTCACTTTACATTACGTTAGTAATAATAATAATATTTTTTATTTTTTATTAAATGTTTTTAAAAATATAATTTATAAGTTATAAAATGAATAAAGAGATAATAATAAATCTTGTGTGTACTTACCGATTCATGCTCATGACCGAGCATGAATCGGTAAGTAGGTACCTTTTTTTTTTTTTTTTTTTTTCGTGCGGAAATCCCCTCGGATACCCCCCCGCCGGCCAGCGGGGGCGGTTATGTCGGGCTTGAACCGACTAAAATCGCACGCCGTCTCGGGTCTGCAGACGCCGGGGTGTAAGGTTGCCCATAGAGCATATCCCTTTTTTTTTTTTTTTTTTTTTATCGTGCGGAAATCCCTTCGGATACCCCCCCGCGTGCCAGCGGGGGCGGTTATGTCGGGCTTGAACCGACTAAAACCGCACGCCGTCTCGGGTCTACAGACGCCGGGGTGTAAGGTTGCCCATAGAGCATATCCCTCGCACCCCGACTGACCCTGGGCCATCTCCGGTTTCGAGATGGCCCCCTCGGGTTTGGGAACCACGGTGTCCCCGTCTTGCCCCGGTTTGGGGGAGGGGCGCTAGTCGCCCCACCGTCCCGGCCTGCTTCTGCTGGGGTGACAGGCGGCCTCACCTGCCACCCCCAGGCCTGCGCTCATGGAGGACGGAGGTCGTTAAGCGACCTCCGGCGCCTGAGTCGTCTGCGACGCGCGGCGAGCATGTTGCGGGCTCGGCGGGCCGGGAGAGTTCTGAACCTCTCCCGGGTGCGCTACGCCATCTCCTTCGCGAGCATCACATGCTCGCAGAAGGAGGTGGCGGCGGCCCACGCGCTCGCGCTCCGCACCATTGCCGCAATCATGCTGCCGAGCGAGAGGACTCCCACCCCGATGGCTGCCACGAGGTCACGCTTAACGACCTCCGTCCTCCATGAGCGCAGGCCTGGGGGTGACGGGTGAGGCCGCCTGTCACCCCAGCAGAAGCAGGCCGGGACGGTGGGGCGACTAGCGCCCCTCCCCCAAACCGGGGCAAGACGGGGATACCGTGGTTCCCAAACCCGAGGGGGATATCTCGAAACCGGAGATGGCCCAGGGTGTCGGGGTGCGAGGGATATGCTCTATGGGCAACCTTACACCCCGGCGTCTGTAGACCCGAGACGGCGTGCGGTTTTAGTCGGTTCAAGCCCGACATAACCGCCCCCGCTGGCCGGCGGGGGGGTTAAATCCGAAGAGATTTCCGCACGAAAAAAAAAGGCATACCCTAGGATGATTCTAAATAAATGCTCTAAGGGATGTTGTCCTGTGTTTGTAATACTATACACGGAGTACGGAGTACGAGTACGAATACGAGTACGCATAAGTATTACATGGGCACATAATTCTATAAAAGGCTCGTTTTTAGTAAATTCAAAAGCCCATTTATTATAATTTCCCTAACCAAGCTAAAGACTGTTAGGGAAATATTCGTAATCACAGTAATAAAACGAATATAATAAAACAATCTAAGTCTAATAATTCTCTAATTGCTTAGCAATCCTTTAATTCTATCGTAATTAAATTAATACAACCCGCACTTCCGTTTCCGTTAAGTAGGTATATTTTTAAATTCTAATTCCTTTTCTGTTTCCTACAGACCATTGCAGTTGTATCACCATGTAAAGATAATGTACTATATTATACAGCTATATATATTATTGCAACAACAAAATCAAAAACCTATCTAATTTTATATATCATTGTTCGATTATGATTAATCCTTGAATTATAAAATATCGACTGTCTGTAGTACCTACACGGAGTAAGAAAGACGACTACTAAAAGCATGCGCTCACGCAATGAACTTATTTCGGATACTTCCGCATGTGTTCGAATTTGAGTCCAGTCGTTCATCGCATTCCGACTGGGTCACAACTCGTAACCTCACAAACTATTTGTTACCACAGGCACTAAATATCCCAATAACCACTTGAATCATAATTTATGTTGTCTAGGAAATACCAACTGAAAATATGCCTAAGACTTTAATATTTTAAAAACCTCTACCTACCTAACACGTTTATCATTATTCATTGAATGGTCACTTCTAATGTAAGATCAATTGTATTATAAAGATCCCTTTAGTAATTGTATTATGGCAAAACGTGCCAATCGTAATAACCTAATATAACAAACACAAAAAGACTAACAACAAGGTAAACTTTATAAGTATTCACGTAATACCTAAGGTAAAACATTAGGACTTTAACAAAGAAAGTAGCAGCCAGTTCTGCGGTCACGGTCACGTATGACCGAACATGATAGTCTTTTATTTTCTAAATTACTGCACATAACTCCACGACGATCGTCTGCACGCCGCCAGAACACCAAGCTATGCCGACCAATGGGTAAGAGCGAGATGAAACGAGCAGGGAGTGCGGGGCGGGCGAAGGGAGCAACAGGTAAAGATTCCGAGGCCACTTCCGTCTTGGCTGCCGAATATTTCTGTCTCGAACCGGTAGTGGGACGGCGGCCAGGGCACAAACAAGATAATCTCAACCGACACGTATACACGAATGTTGTAGGTACCCATACCATGATATTACCTCATCCTGCGAACGTTGCCTATGATTAAAGCACCGAATATATGCCACAGGTGAATTCTAATACCATACCTGAGAGAAATTATTAAAACATTTTTTAAGATGTATCAATTTTGTACGTGTCGCAAAGTTCACGAACATAACGCACGAAGCTGAGTCAAATGAGCTGAGCTCAGCTCAAACCGGTTCGCGCTCATATTGTCTCACTCTGCACCAGGAAACTGCCGGCGGGTTGCTAAGACGTTTCCTGTGCTTTGTCTCAATACTGTCACGATATCTTTAACTACTCATTGAATAATTACATTAATGAATTCCTAGGATAATGTCTCTCCTGCAATAAGAAGATACCTACTTAATATAAGTCTAAAGCACAGTAGATTTGTCCCTCGTTTAAGAAATAGGGCAAGTGAAAAATTAAAATTATAGAAAAAAAATATGATTTAAAGAGTGTCTACGTCTGCCCGGAAATTAAACGCATTAAATCCGTACCAAAAAAAAATTGTTGCTCTGCGATTACTGTACAAACAAGGAAATATTGTAAGTTATTAAAAACTGGCGCGCTGACGTAATCCTGCCACATTAACTAACGCTTCCGCGTGCCCTAAGCAGGCGAACTCGTACAGTAATCCTATTTCCAATGTTCCTTCAAGTTATTACTTAAGATCTGACGTGACAAGTGATAGTCTAACTAGAGCTAGTCCGTCAACATCTATCTGCCCCGATAACGGTTTGCGGAAACAGTTCTTGTACTTGTACGTTAAAAATGGGACTTGGTCTGGCTCCCGAAGTTTATCTAAAATGTGTGAGGTGGCGCGGGGCGGCAGTGTGCGGGAGGGGGAGTTGTTGGCGCGTCCGTCCGCCCGCGCCGCCACCGCATCATCAGTCCGCGCCGGAAAGTTGCCCGCGACGCTTGTCTGCGAGCTCGATCCCTCAGATACGCTGCTGGTTTACGGCGCGCCGTAACACGACACGTTTGGAGGGACTGCCGCTGCTACGCGTGTGTCTGGTGCTTATGAACACTATATTCTGTGCTTCTAGTGTTGTGACGATGTACATGTGCTGATTACCGAATAACCGTCTACTTATAGGATTTTTACGACGCAACCAGTTCCGGATCAGCTCAGCCGGTGAGTAGCGGTGCTTATCGCAGACCACGCTATCGCGGACCCACGCATTTCCGACCGCGCCCGATAAGGCAACTGACTGTACATTGCTTAGAGATATAGACTTCGAATCCATCAACATGTGACTATTTAGTTACAACGCGCGAATGCTCCTTAAGGACCATCGCCGTCGTGGTGATCCGATCACACACATCTGGAATGACTACACTGCGGGTTCTTTGAACTACTTTAAGATTCTTGTGCTCAAATAGAAATGAGTGTGATTAAGTTAATTGCTAACCATATCTACCGATTATTTACCTACTTGCGATAACTTCAAAAAATTCAGATAAATTTATTGTATGTTAACCAGATGTTCTAGTTGCTCGCAGGTTAAATTAGATTTATAAAGATTAGTAGGTACTACCTGTGATAATATAGACATATTAAATAGCTAGAATATAAACACAAACTTTGTGAAATAGAAACAATTTCAGTTTCCGTTAAAATAAGTGAAACCTACATTAGCAAGGTTTTGGTGCAATTTTGGCAGGTTAAATGATAGTTTTGCTTTTCTTAACCAATAGCTATAACGTAAATAAGTATATAATTTGTTTTGATGAATAAAAATAACATAGCAAGGCAGCAAAAGTTAAATTGCGAGAGTTTGACGAGAATATTAGGAATATCAGTATGCACGTGCAGTGTGTATGTGATCCACTTTAAAAATAAATGTCTTTAAATAAAAGAAGATAAAGACAATCTTATAATCATATATGCTCGATAACTGACAATGGGTGTATGTTGCTGGTGTATTAAGCGAGTTGGAACCAGCAGCCCCTCCGTAATGTGAGGCCGACAACAATACTGTAACCATTGCTTTATATGCTAATTAAGATAACAAAACAGTCCGAGTGTGCAAGTTAACGTGAGTCCAGAATAATTCGTAACAAGTTCCGCAAATACAATACTTATCACAACGATACAAAGGAATGGCTTAAAACGTTTATGAAAAGTTCGGGTTATCAGTTTGTGATAACCCAAGACTTAAGTCTTAAGTGGTTGTAAAAAATAAATTTATAAAAATAGTAACGTAAAAAGTCGATTTATCAATAGGTATTAAAAATGTAATCACTTACCTTAAACACAAACTTACCAGTTCCAAAAGAAATAAAAAAGTAATAACCGCTTGCAAAAAACCTTTATACATATAAGAATAAATTATGTAACCGTGAATTGTACACGAGTTATCGACAACCAAACCAATGGTCGTCTGTACCATATACCAAATATAAAATATATTGATTTGAATAAATGTTGGATCTGCTTATATAACAAAATCTATTCTTTCATAGGTATGTCCGCAAAGTAATGTTATTCAGATTATGGAAAAAAAATTAAATACCGCTATGACATGAATTTAGTGATAATGACAGATAAAAAGATGCCGAGACAAGAAAAAGTTGTATAGAATAGTTTGTACATTTAGCGCCATCTGTTATCGAATAGCTGAAATAAACATAGGACAATTGAATTTTTTGTGCTATGAGGAACTTTGCTGTAATATTTTTATTGATTATTGTTACAGAATATCGGGATGAAAGTAGTCAGTCTGCAACTGCCATCTGGGCCAAGTATGGAGCGGCTGCCGCTTCCATTCAGCCCTACGGAGCTGCTATGGCGGTACCCACTACCTTGGGCCCCTCCACCACCTTCACCGCTTGGTGATGCCAAGGCACAATTGCCAGCGGGTCTTCCCCCAGAACCAAGATTGTGGACTAGAGAAGATGTATCCATTTTTATTAAATGGTGTGAAAGAGAGTTTGATTTGCCAAACTTCGACATGGATCTTTTCCAAATGAATGGTAATATAATTTAATATCAATTTTATAAATTTACAGCATAGACAGTAACAAATATAACAAAACCATTGCAATAACCATTTAGCTTCAACTAATCACACCGTATTTCGTCTTTTACAGGTAAGGCTTTATGTCTTTTGACCAAAACGGATTTAGGCGAACGTTGCCCCGGTGCGGGTGATGTCTTACACAACGTTTTGCAAATGTTAGTACGTGATGCGGCGTTATTAGGAAGAGTTCCTTCGTCACCTGTAACACCCACAGCACGTGCTGCACCCTATCCACCCTCGCCACATTCGCACCCGCCAACCCCGACCTGGGCAGTTGATAGTTTCCACCATTTCCATAGTGCTGCTGCAGCAGCTGCTCAACCTAATTCAGTGACGCTAAGTCCTGCGCCATCAGTAGATAGCTCAGGAAGCCCACAAAGAGGAGAAGCAGTGAACTATGGACCAACCTATGCTCCAAATGTGGCTCCTACGACTCAGGCAGCTAGTTCAGGAAGTAATCATTCTGATTCCGATGAAGAACCTCAATTTGCTCCACCGCCACGATCCCCTAAAGAAGCCCCATTAATCAGTCCGGCGCCACAGGTACACGCAGCACCACAACACTCGCATTATCGTGCTCAACACAGGGAATTCTTCCCGAATGACATGCCTGAATCTAATACAAGTGAGTACTATTATGTTAAATCCTTACAAAAATATACATATCTCTAAACTTCTTGCGTATTTACAAATCAAATATACAACATAAATTTAACCACATTCTTTCAATTTCAGATGGAAGACTACTTTGGGACTTCCTTCAACAGCTTCTAAATGATCCTACGCAACGATATACTAACTACATTGCGTGGAAAAACAGAGACACTGGAGTTTTTAAAATAGTAGATCCAGCAGGATTGGCAAAGCTTTGGGGAATCCAGAAGAACCACCTTTCCATGAATTATGACAAAATGTCCCGCGCGCTACGATATTATTACCGCGTCAATATTCTGCGTAAAGTACAAGGCGAAAGACATTGCTACCAGTAAGTTATTATGTAAATCGCAATCTATGTATCTATGTATCTTCTACTGCAATAAAATCTCAGACCTATATTCTTCTTTTACAGATTCCTTAGAAATCCAACAGAATTAAAAAACATCAAGAATATCTCACTTTTACGGCAACAAATGAGTCCAACAAGAGTTGTCCCACATGCCACTGTAAAAACAGAAATGAAAGAAGAACGTTGTGAAGTTGATGAACCAGTTGATGAAGATATGCCTACTGACTTAAGTATGGCGACATCGGAGCCATGGCGGAAGCGTGCGCGGTCTGACGCACCTTCTGCACCACCGCCACATGACAAACATCATATCATCGCACTCATTGGTGACAATATGATGATGAAACGGGAGTCCGAATACGCAACAGAACATTATGCACTCAATCTCAAAAGTGAAAAGTGTGAACAATAATTAAAAAAGACTTAAACCGTAGGACACTTAATCAGTGCGATGCGCTTTTTCTGCATAATCAATATGCAACTAACTCCACCCACAAAGATTCTAGTCAAATTCCTCTCAGACAGGATATTTAAGTCTTCCTATAAAATATTTACGTACCTGATGAACTATAACTGAGAGTACTTTGACAGATTTAGGATGGTCATTGGAGTTAAACAGGGTATGGACCTAAATAATGCCTTTGTGCCAAGTGATTTTTATACCTAATAGTGTCAATTATCTAATTAGTTAGCTGAAAGGGATAAGACTTTATTTGTGTTAAAGTCTTAAAAATCATTGTAAGATTTGTACAATATGGATTTATCACCCGTGTAGCCATCCTGTAGGCGACCTGAAGATCTGCGCCTGTGAGCCCACAAAAAGAAGAGGTCGTAAACAACGATTGATAAATGTGCGACCTGCAGAAGTTCCTCGAACAGTCAATATGAATCGAAAACTACATTTGCAAGGTCCCTAATTTCATAGGGGAAATCTATAGGCCGGAGTTGCGCTACAAAGCCAAGTATCCTTCACAAGGTTTGCCGTGCTCAGCACAGAGCTCTGCCGAATTGATATGGCCGAATCTACTGCATGTGAGTATTTCTAAAATCTATTTTATAAATAATAACTTTCCATACATCCAAACATTCCATTAAGTCATGCTACGTTTAAAGAATAAATAATGCAATCAATTAACCAGCATTTTTTCCTTAATTTCAGATGGCATATTGATATTCCTACAATATCTTCTGTATGATCCAACACCACGATAGACAAACTATTTCAAAAAGAAAAATAAAGTCACTTATAGTACTTAAGTAGAAAATTCAGTTGGGTTGGCATAGGTACTGAACAATCTCTTTTACCGCAAGAATTCAATGAAAGTGTCGTCCATATCGCAAACTTAAAGAAAATTAATAGAAGACGTATCTACTGACTTAAAAACGGTGGCAGTGGAACCAAATCCAAAAAGTACTACAGGACAGTGTGATGATGAAACAAGAGTCTGAATACGCAATAGAACGTTATGCATTCAGTTTAAACGCAGTTATAAAAGTTAAAATTGCGAACAATAATCACAAAAGACTTAATACGTTAGACACTTAACCAGTGCTATACGCTTTTCCAGCATAATCAATATGCAACTAACTCCACCCACTAAAATTCTAGTCAAGTTCCTCTCAGACAGAATATTTAAGTCTTCCTTTTGAAATAATAACGTACCTACTTGATGGACGATAACTGAGAATACTTTGACATATTTAGAATGGTCATTGGAGTTTTAACAGGGTACAGACCTAAATGATGCCTTTGTGCAAAGCAATTTTTATACTAATAGTGTCAATTATGTATATAGCTAAAAAGGAAAAAAGTTGTATTTGTTTTAAAGAAGATATGGTTTCAAAATTTAAGAAATTATCATGTAGGTATTCATATTACTGTTGACCTGTGTAGTTTAAGCTAATATGTCTAAAAATAGGTGCCAATTTTAAGACAGCCAAAGAAACGAAGTAAACTACACTCCAGCTAAACTACAATCTTTATGTATACCATGTAGGAATACAAAAGATTGTAGTGCAACTAAAGAGTTGCACTACAATCTTTTTCAATTCAATTTATCAAAATTTTACACTTTTCCTATGGCCTCATCGAGTATTGTTCGGTGATTTCATGGGTATTAAACTGGTATTAATTACGGTTTTCAGTAATCACAAATGACGTGTGTAGGATGTGTTCCATTTAAAAACAATGTATAGATGATGAAATATTCCAAATTACGCGTCACCCCTTCTGGTCAATCCCGCACCGTAAGTTCACTCAGCAAAACAACTAGCAAAATTTTGCCAAATCTATCTATCCATACTTTGTGCGTAAACCGCACTTTTAAATGCATTTGCGTAATTTAATTAGATTTACAAGTGCTTTGTTTGTTATGATTTGCTAAAAAGAGAAGAAATAGAAGGAACTAAACAGTTTTGTAAGTTAAAAGATTATTTTCATAAATAATGTAACGTCTTCCATTCGTTCTTTTTGGCAAACCTTCAATATTGTAGCATGTGAAATGTAGTTACTATTGCATCTACCACATATTTAAAAATGTTTACTTTGATTTACTAAAAGGAAGTGTTTAAATACTTATAAATAAATGACAATAACTTGTCAAACAATTAGCTAAAATATGCCTTGGAATCAATAAAACACACCCACTGTGATAAAAAATAAAGTGGTAGACATATAGTAGGGTAGAATAGAGTAATGTACTCGAAAGATTTCCAGCTACAATTTTCTGTGATCTCTTTATTCAATGTAGGTAGTTAGATGTTATAGAGTAAACATATTTCTTGTAAATATTATTTTAGAATTAGGTAAGTTAGAATAAGGAACCGACTGTAAAGAGAGTATGTATGATTTGTAAAACAAAAAGTGGAGCTTTATCAAAGTACCTAGAGTTTATCCGTAAGTTTGAGTTTGTATTTTTACAATTATTTGTATTTGGCATGTACGCCATTATTTCCAACTTGTACACAATGCAATAAAAGAGAAGTTTCACATTTAAATATTGTGTCAGATTTATTATAACTAAAAATAAAGAAGAAATATTATGACTAAATATGTGTATTTTAATGTAAATCACAACCAATCATTTTATAGTGAATTCGGTCATCAAGGGACAAGGACAAGGTTTGTATAAAAGAAAATTCAAAAAATTACGGGATCAGAATTCCACGCAGGCGAAACCGCGAGCATTAGCTAGTAATTACAAACTGTTTTATGTGATTATTCCTTACCTGACCCGGTCGCGGGTTAGGTTAGAAACTTGAAAAAAGAATGTAATATTTGTTCCGAACGTAACCCTCTTCCTAACCTGACCCGACGTCTCGTTCCTATCATAACCCAAATTGCGCAGATTGGTCATTCTCTCTAATCTTTCTCAAAATAAAAAGTACCTACATGTGTCAATTCAGTATTTAATATTTAGTATCAGACTTGGATAGTGAAGGTTCGTAGTTACTTCGTGGTTATTTTTTTATAACCATGCAGAAATAAGTCATTTTCTAAGCTGTTTGATTAAATAGCTAGGCAAGTAATTAAACGTATCTGCGCAATTCGGGTAATGATAGGAACGAGACGTCGGGTCAGGTTAGGAAGAGGGTTACGTTCGGAACAAATATTACTTTCTTTTTTCAAGTTTCTAACCTAACCCGTGACCGGTTCAGGTTTTCGGGTCAGGTTCGGAATAATCGGTTTTATGTGTATTTCATCTTAATCACCACCAATCATTTTATAGTGAATTAGGTCATAGATGAAAACTAATAATAAAAGAGAGACCGGCTAATATCGGCATTCGTCGGTTTTGTATTGTTTTCTCTATATCGCACAGTGCATGTCTCCAGCTTGATATTTTTATAGAGAAATCAAACCCGAAGTTATAATTTACTATTAGGGTTCCGTACCTCAAACGAAAAAACGGAACCCTTATAGGATCACTTCGTTGTCCGTTCGTCCGTCTGTCAAGACCGTTTTTCTCAGGAACGCGTGGAGGTATCAAACTGAAATTTATATCTAATACTCAGGTCTGCTGTCCCTTGGAGCTGTGAAAAAATCAACCTTCTAAGCCAAAGCAATCAAAAGAGACAGCCGTTTATGCCGCAAATTTTCGAAAACCTACAGGGTACTTCCCGTGAACTTAGAATCTTGAAATTTTGTACGACGTCTTATAGTATAGATAAAGGAAACATTGCGTAAACCGTTAATTTTTAGTTAGGTACATCATTTAATAAAAAATATTTTTGAAAATACCATAACTATGACTTGATTGTCGTGATGGGTGAACTTTTACTTATATACCTACAGGTTTGTACGGAACCCTCGGTGTGCGAGTTCGACTCGCACTTGGCCGGTTTTTTTTAAATATAAACGGTTTTAACTACTTAATAAATGTAATGAACTATCAGTCCAATCTATATCTGTACTAATACTAGTATTTTAAAGAGGAAACATTTGTTTGTTTGTAATCGACGATGAACTCTAAAACTACTGTATTCGATTTCAAATATTTTTTTACCATTGGAATACTACATTATCTCTTAGTAACATAGGCTACTTTTAATCTCGATATTCCCACGGGATCGGGACTTACGAGGGTGAAATCGCGTGGCGATGGCTTTTTTTATACCACTTAGGTGGCAGACAAGCACACGGCCCACCTGATGGGAAGCGGTTACCATGGCCCATGGACTTGTAACACCAGGGGCGTCACATTGGCGCTGCCAACCCTGTAAAAACCTTCTAATGCCCTTCTTGAAGAATATTTGTAGTCACTAGTGCTATCACTGAGAGGTTTCACACTGCCTGACAGTATGGGATTGTCGATGATCCTCAGCGCCCGTCTTTGCACCGAGTCGAACGGGTCAAGCTGGTATGCATGTGCTCCGGCACCGGACACCAGCGATTATGTTGTATTGGCTTGGATGCTTCTGTTGGACAAAAAGTTCAAAAGCACAAGACGGCTACTTCGCAAGAAGAACTCGCTGCCATACCATCGCAGGTCTCCGCTATATCGAGGCTGACCGCTTGTGCCTCACCTTGACTTTCGATGGCTTGCGCCCAGCTTGTATGCGATACACAAAAAGGTCACCGGTGCGACTTAAGCGGAAGCCATACTGTCGGTCGCTCAATAGATCGTTTCCTTCAAAGTGTCTCAGGAGCTGTGCGTTAACACCTTCGAGAGAAAGGAGGTCATAGCGATAGGCCTGTAATGAGATGAGCATGTTCTATCGCTTTTCGTAGGCACAGGATGCACGAATGCGGTCTTCCAAGAAGCTGGGACTTGTCTCGTGGTGTAAGAAAGCGCGAAAAGCCGTGTAAGTACAGGGCACACTGCTTAAGCACTAGGTATCGCCGATATGCCGTGAGGCCCACTCGACTTGCGAACATCTAGGGACTTTAGTTCCCGCCGGACCACCTGTTATGTGATTTTAATTTTTAGCATAGAAAAACCACACCAGGGTATAGTTGTTGGTACGGTATTCCCATTGTTAATTGTCGAGTATGACAAACGTTAAATTTTGTAAAGCTGCTAGCAAAATCCTAGCATGATTTCTGTACCTAGACAACATTCTCATTTGCTGTGACAGCTGCAGACAGTAAATAGGGCAATTTGCACTAGCTACTGTAGTGGTTATGCGTATGCAGTTTCGTGCCTGTAACAAGTAGGTAAGTCAGATCACTGGCAATCAACGCTCATCATCTACTTGGATATATAAGTCGGTTAAGGAGTCTGCCTCACGATCGAGAGGTCCCTGGTTAGATTTCTGACCACCCTACCGACGACGTGAACCACTCCTAACACAAGCAATTTAGCTAAAATAGTTAAATGGGTTCGTGGGAATACTAGTAATTTCGGTTACTAGTAGGAACATAAATATCAAAAAAAAAATTTTTTTAGATTTGAAGTAAAAAACAAATCATTTCCCTCTGCATGCTCTTAGCTTGAATAAAGAAAATGCACGCTATAAGAAAATCACCACAAAAAGTGCAATAATTTTACTAATCATTCGGTATGAAGAAAATAGAACACAGCTTGTAATGAGAACCTAATGCAGTATCTACGCACTTCGCTAAATCGCGCGTTTTTATGCATCGGTCGGGCGCTGAATACCGACGATACGCCATAGATGAAATAGGAGCATACTGACGATTGAACGGTGCTTAAAGTTTCAGTCCATACAGCAGTACATAAAAAGCTATAAATTGAATGAGCCAAACAACGCAAGTGACTTGTAATAATAGAATACAATGAGCACGAATAGCGCTTGTCCTTTTGCACTCGTGCTCGCGAAGATATAGTGAATTAGCCTCAATCTGGGTTCGACCCTTTTAAAGTGCCAGTGGTGTTGCTACTTCTTTTTGATATGAACTCATTAATAGAATATACCTCGATATGATCATGACATGGTTTCTCAACTCTACATTTACTAAAGTGAGAAAGCCTAACCATGTTAATTGGTAAAGCACTACAAAAATAAGGGTAGGTGTAAATTTACATGTAATTCCAAAATAAAATCTTTAAAGTTAATATTAATATAATGTATTCATTTTCACTTAACATCACAACATTATTTACTACTTAATAAGCTTAACATATTAGTAAAATTCAAAACATCTCAGGATTCTGGTGGTGCATTTTGGAAAAATATAACATCATCTGCAATAATAGTAGATGCAGTTCTGACTTGACCATCATCCATTTTCACTTCTCCATATGATAATTTACCACTGATATAAACTCTATGACCTTTTTTTAGGTATTTGTAAACTGTATCTCTAAGGCCAGGTTTGAAAATGCTGACTCTATGCCAGTCAGTTCTTTGAAGTATGTCACCAGATTCATATTTATAACTGTAATGTGTGGCTAATGGAAAGTTTATAACAGGATGTTCCTGTGAACCACGCTTTTGTGGATCAGCACCAACTCGTCCAAGCAATGTCACCTGATTTATAGCTAAAACAAATAAAATTATTCCACATAAGTGATTAGGATACATGCCTATTATTTATATCGCCAGAATAAGCAAAATGTTTGCATCCAAATGCATTCAGGCTCATGACAATTATCTATGTATGAATCAAAAAACCATTCCATTCATGAATTGAAACCACAATACTGAAGGACGGCGCAGTTCGCAAGTAACCACTTAAACCACTATGCCATCCATGTAGCTTTTAAAGCCATATCATAAACTAGCTGTTGCCCGCGACTCCGCCCACATGGACCTCTGATCCCGTTCCCACTTCCCATAGGAACCTATTCCAGTCTATGTGTTATTCCACATTATAATTTATCCCTGTACCAAATTTTAGCCCGATCCGTTTAGTCGTTTTTGCATAAACAAGTAACAAACATACATACATCGGATATATCAACATATCAACTTTTTTTTAATAATCCAATAGTAGCTATTTGATTTGAAACAATTCACTGATTGGTATTATATTGACCTGCAAAAACCAAAGATTTTATTTTGGTGGTAATTTTTTTTTTTTTATTTGTTCAGATATTGTTTTTAGAAGTGTTTCTGAGCGGCCGGCGGATCAGCCATCCGGTTACCGGCCGATCGTGTTGCTCGACGAGGTGTGCAAGCTCTTTGAGCGGATTATTGCAGAGCGCCTCGTCGAGCATCTCACGAACGTGGGACCAGATCTGGCGGACAACCAATTCGGTTTCCGCCGGGGGCGCTCCACCGTGGAAGCGATCATGCGCGTTAGGCGACTGGCGGAGGAAGTAGTCTCGCGGGGTGGGGTGGTGGTAGCGGTGTCTCTGGACATCGCCAACGCCTTCAACACCCTACCCTGGAGCTGCGTTAGGGAGGCGCTCGCGTATCACGGAGTGCCTCCTTACCTCCGCCGCATTGTCGAGGCATACTTATCCGAGAGGGCCATAGTTTACCCGAGCTGGCTAGGGCCAGGGCGGCGAGAAGTGTCGTGCGGTGTTCCACAGGGGTCGGTCCTAGGGCCACTCCTGTGGAACATCGGATACGACTGGGTGCTGCGCGGTACGTTGCTCGAGGGAGTCAGCATAGTGTGTTATGCTGACGTCACCCTCGTTATGGCGCGGGGAGCAGCGTACCGAAGCGCGGCACTAAAGGCCACGGCAGGGGTTGCTCAAGTCGTGGGTCGAATACGGCGGCTAGGACTCGAGGTGGCTCTCCACAAATCCGAGGCTATGTGTTTTCACGGGCCTCGGAGGGGGCCTCCTGCGGGAACCAGCATAACCGTTGGGGGCGTAAGCATCGGCATCGAGCCCACGGTGAAGTACCTTGGGCTCGTACTCGATAGCCGATGGGACTTCGGACCACATCTCCGAAGTCTGGTCCCGAAACTGAGGGGGGCTGCGGCCGCGCTATCGCGGCTCATGCCCAATGCTAAGGGACCCAACGCCCCCACTAGGAGACTGTACCTTTTTTTTTTTTTTTATCGTGCGGAAATCCCTTCGGATACCCCCCCGCCGGCCAGCGGGGGCGGTTATGTCGGGCTTGCACCGACTAAAACCGCACGCCGTCTCGGGTCTTCAGACGCCGGGGTGTAAGGTTACCCATAGAGCATATCCCTCGCACCCCGGCTGACCCTGGGCCATCTCACCACTAACAGCATCGCTCATCCTGTCTCCTCTGAAAGCAGAGGAGTACGGAGAGCGATGTGTTCCCGCCACGTTGGGTATTGGCCGACGATCAATGCCAACCCTATGAAGGGGTGAAGGGGAAGCCATTGACCGCCGCCCAGGATGTACCGGCCGCTCCGATTCCGTTCCCCCCGGACTGCAGCGGGATCGGAATCGGAGCGACACTCGAGGAGGTTACCCAACACACACCCCAGGAGACTGTACCTGGGGATCGTGCGAAGCATGGCCCTATACGGGGCCCCCGTATGGGCGGAGACTCTGGCGGCCCGCAACGTGGCTGCTCTAAACAGCCCGTTAAAGGCGATGGCCGTCAGCCATTAGGGGGTATCGCACGATCTCCGTCGAGGCGGCATGTCTCCTAGCCGGGACCCCTCCATGGGACCTGGAAGCCAGAGCCCTTGCGCTGCTGTACCAGTGGCGCAAGGAGGCGCTGGAGCGGGGCCATAGGCCGGAGCCCCGAGAAATCAGGGCTCAGCGGTCCCTACTCCGCCAGGAACTCATGGAGACATGGAGGGTGCGACTTGAGCATCCAAGGTGGGGGGAATCCACCATTGCGGCGGTGAGACCGATCATGAAGGAGTGGTTGGAGAGGGACCATGGGGACCTCTCCTACCGGATGTGCCAGATATTTACCGGACACGGGTGTTTCGGTAAGTACCTATGGCGCATCCACCGTGAGACAACGCCGCAGTGCCAGCACTGCGAGGATCCTGGCGAAGACACGGCGCACCACACTTTGGTGGAGTGCTCTGCGTGGGCGAGTCAATGCCGGGATCTAGTTGCGGTCCTGGGCGTGGACGTTCTCTCGTTGGAGACCATGGTGAGGGCCGTGGTCTCCGACGGGAGCAAGTGGCACGCCGCCGCCTCTTTCTGCGAGCAGGTAATGCGCGCGAAAGAGACGGCGGAGAGGGAGCGAGAAAGAACCCTGCCCCCCCGAGTTTCGCAGTCTGCGGCGAGGAGGCCGCAGACTCATCTACGCCCGGGACTACCGACCTCCATGATCGGGGCCTGAGGACGGCAGTTGACCGACTCGCCGTCCTTACAGAAGCAGGCCGTGGCGGAGGCGTGTCGTGTGTGCCCTACATACGCCTGCCAACTCACCGAAGCGGGATAAAACCCGACCCCACCAGGCGAGGCCGCGGTGGCGGCCAAAGTCACCGCCGGCAACCCTGGGGTTATCCTTTCGAGGGCTTACCCGGGGTGCCCGGCAACGGACACTTGGGGAGGACACCGTGCGGTTTTAGTCGATACACGACATAACCACCCCCGCTGGCCGGCGGGGGGGTATCCGAAGGGATTTCCGCACGTAAAAAAAAAAAAAGAAGTGTTTCTGATGACGTACCTACAAATATCATACTTGTATCAGCTCTGATGAAACAAATACCCTCAATTAAAAAAAAACTCATTTTAAGTTCAATGAAGTGTGATAAGTCATATATTTTTATTTCTTCATTGCAACCTATTCATGATTTTGTTTGACCATTTTAAAGATGCATTTATAACATATGCGGTTAAAAAAAGCTTTTAGATCGCTTTTAGACACTCAAGGCTTGTCATCAAGACAAAGGCGTCTCATTTTGTTTTTAAAACATGCAGTGAATATTTGAGACAGCGGTCATATACACCAGTACCATGATAAATAATGGCTATATGATGGCTGCATATTGCTGAGCCCTTATGAGAGACATCCTAAAAGAAAAACAAGTAAAATATCAATCAACAAAGAGATTTACAAAATGAAAATATGATTTTATATACAAAATGCCTTTTTAAATTACTTCATAACTAGAGCTGATACAAAATAACTACATAAATGCATCTTTGGAATCGGTGAAAAAGGTACCCCAAAATCAGTTTTTAAAACTGCAGCACTAAAATTAGTGTTGGCCAATAGGATAGTTTAACTTAAACATAGCAAAACAGTTATAATAATCTCAGTGCTGAGTCCTGGTTACTTCCCAGACCTTCAACTCGGGACCCTGGTTCCTATTCTTTTTAGTAAAAAGAATGACCATAAAAAATACAGTGCATAGGTACTTTTTTCTTGTTTCTGGGATTCATATCTAATTGTGCTTGTAGTAAGTAACTGCATCCTTACAGCCTGCTTATGCAGTACACCTGGCATCTGAAATAAACAAAATATGCAGTGGTATAATGGATATAAAAGTGGAGTATATTATAAATTTAACTATAAATTTCAATATAGCATGAAAAAAGAAACAACAAACTATAAATTAATGAGAAAATTATACATACTTTTCTGTATTTTTATGGCTCAATTTGTATATCTCTTGTGGAAAAACTTACTAAATATTCATTCCACCAAAAATAACATTCTAAAGATAGTGACTGACCAACAAAATCAATAAAATAAAAGCATAGAGAATTATGATATATATTTAGTTAAACCGATGCTGTGAGAATTCATATTACTGATTTCGTTATAATATTGTAGGACCTCTGTTTGACAAATACATTATTTATATATCCCTCTGCTTAATGTACATAAAATATCATTTACATTATGAGAGTATTTACATAAAAGTATGTACTGTAGATATAGGTATGTAGTAATAAGACAAGTAGGTACCTAAATGCTCAGTTAACTAAAAAATAAACCCTAAGACTAACCCTAAACTAAAGGCATTAATCAACATAGCATTGACATGCCCTCTTTCTTATAAGAATAAATACATGTATTCGGATAACAATTAAATCATAATTATACCGGTAAGTACCTACGCGTTTACCATGTCAAGCAGAATAAAAAGTCACTTACTCTTAACGTTGTAAACATTACGACGGTGTGTTTCAAAGAGTAGTGTGTTTGTATAACCCCAAAACTTTAAAAAAATACAAATACTAAACTGGATAATACGTTTATTTTCTTAACCTTTGAAAACTTTAATTCAAAACTTCACCACAGATTACTAAATAGTTACTACGTATACTTCACAGATTATTGCATAGGTATATACTAGAAAACTTCACTTTCATTTAGAGCGCAATTTATGGTCTACATCGTAGACCATAGATTATTATATATAGACTAGAAACCGTAGACCACAGACTCCACAGAGTACATACTTTATATTTAGAGCGTTCAGTATGTACTTAATATTATTTTTAGTATATTACCGGATTATATTCCACAAGTCATTCGGGAATTAGACCGGCCTCCCGCTAGGACCGGCTTCCGTCGTAACCTCGGACTCCCCTTATATTTAGCGTAAAGTCCGTAGACTGAGAACTCTGACACATGATTTTTTTTTCATGCTGATATCTCCTCAGATACCCCCCGTCGGCCAGCGGGGGCGGTTATGTCGGGTTTGAACCGACTAAAACCGCACGCCGTATCGTGTCTTCACACACCGGGGTGCAAGGTTGCCCATAAGGCATTTACCTCGCACAAACCTCTGATACCTTGCTGAAATTTGCGCGCGAGCCGAGCCGAGACGAGCCGTGTATGTGAACGGTGGTGGCTCGGCTCAACTTGGGTGACCGATCGTACGGCTCGCCGTAGTAGCGTTGGTAAGACCCATCATGAAGGAAAGCTTAGAGAGGCGACAGGGGAGCCTCTCGTACTGGTTGACGCAGGTGATCTCAGGGAAGTGCTTCGGGGACCACCTGTGTCAGATCAGGAAGGAGCCAACGTCTGAATGCCATCACTATGATGCAAGCGCTGCATACGCTGACCGGAGTGCCCGGCGTGGGAGGCAACGAGGCGGGCCTCCGTGACAGTCTACGGAGTGGGAGTCCTCTCGGTCAGCGTCTTGCTCACAGCGATGGTGCGGAGTGCGAGTGCGTACGAACAAGTAGTGCTAGAGAAGGAGGTGGTGGAGCGGGCTCGCGGACTCTACGGATGCTCAGAGCCTGCGAGGCGAGGAGGCGACTCAGACGTCGGAGGTCGCTTAACGTCCTCCGTCCTCCATGAGCGCATGCCTGGGGGTATCAGGTGGAGCCGCCTGTCACCCTAGCAAAAGCAGGTCGGGGCCGTGGCGCGTTGCGCACCCTTTTTCTGGGGGCAACTTTAACACACTATAATATGTTTTTGTATGTTTGTAAATTAGTTGACGACACGAGTTGCAAGACGAGCCGCAAGCCACGAATGTAAATGAGGTATAAGAAGTGAGAATAAAAGCTAAAGCTATAGACTGGCTATCAGCGCATTCGAGAGGAATATAGCGATATTTTTTAATTGCCAGGTTATGAAGTTTTCCCTTAATATAGGTAATAAAACCTCATTTCATTCGCAATTTAATAGGCGGTCAGGGTCTCAGGGATAACATCTCTAGTGCGTATCTGGTGTCCCGCCTACACAGGCAGATGTGATGTGAAACACTGCGTGTTTTGGTTGGTTCAAGTCCGACTTACCCACCTTGTCATCTTTAGCTCCAATGCAAAACAAGGCAGTACAGTGGGATTAAAATAAATATTGAAGTAAGCCTTATTTTCGAATACCTACTTTATATGTACTGCTCCTCGAGAGCCATGCGCATCCCCTCGGGCGTTCCTCAGGGATCGCTTCTAGGACCTCTCTTGTTCAACATTTTTATCAATGACATCTCGTGTTGTTTTCAATGGTCAAAAATATTGTTGTACGCTGACGACGTGAAAATCATGAAACAGATAAACAACCTTAAAGATGCGCTCTCTTTACAGGAGGATCTAGACCGTTTCCAAAATTATTGTATATTGAACAAGCTCGACTTAAATGTTTCCAAGTGCTTCACTTGCACTTTTACGCGTAAACCACGGCCCATTAACTATATCTATACACTTCGTGATATTCCTTTAACCCGGGTTACATCTGTCAAGGACCTCGGAGTTACTTTTGACTGCAAACTTCTCTTCGATTTACACATTAGCAACATCATTAGTAAAGCCACCAAAGCTTTAGGTTTTATTTTAAGAATCTCAGCCGATTTCAAAAGTATTAAAACCATTAAAATTTTATACTGCTCTTTCGTTCGTAGTATCCTCGAATATGCCTCACCAGTATGGAACCCGATTTATAATACCTATATTGACCGTCTTGAAAGCATACAACGAAAATTTTTAAGGTACATTCAATTCCGATCTAACTGTTTACTGCCTAATTACTATACTCGCTGTAAAAAATTTCATATTTTACCTCTAATAGAGCGTCGTAAAATAGCGGATTTGTCATTCTTAATGTCTATATTTAATGGATCAGCAGATTTACCGGAGCTGGTATGCAGGGTTGGCTTGTACGCGCCACCATTGTTTCTGCGTAAGCCTAACTTGCTCCACTTTCCTATGGCAAGCACTTCCTATCGACAAAACTCGTATCTACTACGAGCCTGCCGTACGTACAATGTAGCATGTCGGGATGTTGATATGGATATATTCTTCACAAGTATCTACAAAGTTAAAAAAGCCTTATGTGATCACTACTTTGTGGAATGAAATGACCATGTTGTGCTTATCAATGGAATGAGTCTTCAGCATCGTTCTCTTTTATATGTTTAAAAGCTAAGTGTTATTTGTGAAAACTTGTAATTGGCCTTCACTATGTTGTTTATCTTTTTATTGTTATTTGTTAGCTGTAAGTTTTCCTAAAACTGTAAAATAAAATAAAATAAATAAAATATCTTTGCATGCAATATGATATGCCGTGTGACTCTTCTATAATAGAATTTTATGCTTGGAAAATATTATGGTCCGGCTATTCGAGTCTCCACTGTATTTCACTTTGTATTTTGCACGGGCTAAGTGACATCTTGTAGATATATGATAATGATTACCATATAGGAAGATACAGTTGCAGCTAAGAGCACTGCTTAGTTATTTAATTATTTTAATTGAACAATATGATTTTTTCAAGTATTCAAAAATTTGTATTCGCTCTAAATCTTTAAGTAAATGAACATAATTCAGGTGCTTTATTATAAATTTAATATGATACACTGTTACATTTATACGCACTGCATAATAGTTTATTATTTCACAGCTGTATTAATATACAGCAGATTAATGTCAGAACTAGGGTTTTGACTTAAATCACTTTTCACTAAAGGTACGGAACCATTGTGAAATTACGATGGCGAAATTATGATTACTAGAAAATACAATGTTCACATAATTGACATAATTCCTGCAACCTCGCTTAACAGTACCTTTCTAATTAGTTCCATAAGTGTGATTGGACGTCATTTTGTGTATTTACATAAAGCAACAGTATCGTAAAATTTACGAAAGTGTAGTGTTCACGTGATTGTTGAGCAAAGGTAAGTAAGTGTACATGTTTTTATTATTTATTATAAATATTTTATACTGATTACTGCTTCATCATCCTCCTCATAGCGATGTCATAGTTGCGCACAAAGCTTACACTTTTGAGTCCTAGTTCCGCTTATGGTATTTGATTGGCTATTCCGGGAGCGACTGACATCTGACGTCTCAACTATGAGAGGAAAGCCTGCGCCAGAGCCTCGTCCGTAGTTCAACAGATGCACAAACTTGCAGATGAGGTGGGCTTGCGCCTTAGGTACGTTGGTATCGTCTACACCTTTTCTATTTTACGTGCATATGTCATCACTATTTCTTACATAAAAATCGATTCAAATTTATACTTACAATAATACGAATACTCGAATACAATGAAATTAGTCAGTCATTGCACAAAGTAATTCATGATGATGATAATAAGGAAAGAGCAGAATAGGTAGACTTACTGAGTGAGTTACTGTGTATGCAGGGGTCCCGTACGTAGTTTCGAATGACGTTGCAGCGATAGGTCATTGTGGCGAAAAACTTTTAGCGTGGTACGCTGGAGCGAAAAGTCATTGAAGCGAATTCCACCAGGGCGAATGACACCGCAGCGACAAACAAACATTGTACTATACAGTACGACTGATTTACGGTTATGTTCATGCCTTTTTTCGTTTTCGATTCGTCACAATTCTAACCTAACCTAAACCAAGATTTGTTTGTCGCTGCGGTGTCATTCGCCCTGGTGGAATTCGCTTCAATGACTTTTCGCTCCAGCGTACCACGCTAAAAGTTTTTCGCCACAATGACCTATCGCTGCAACGTCATTCGAAACTACGTATGCCACCGATTTGGATAATACTGCGAATAACTTTAAGTACGGTATTTCAAACATTTAGTAGCCTGAGTACAGTAACCCACAAAATTACATGATTAAATTTACTTTTAAATTTTGGCGGATGTTTATGCCAATGCTACCAATATCTAGGTAATATTGGCGTTTACGACTTGCGTCGTTCATCGCCGAATGACAGTTGTTTTGTGGTTATAAAGATAGATAGAATATTCTAATCTCCTCAACCAACCACTACCATACGCAATCCGGGAAGAGTTGTTGCCTGTGAAGGATGCCTTCAGCTGCGAATGCAAAGTCCGAGAAACCGGCCTCTTCGGAGGCAATGGATAACTCCCCAATACGACAGATTATGACGATTCTTGAACACAAAATCCGTAATTTGGAGAAAAGAAAGGTATGTACATTGATACATTGCGGCACTAGTCAACAGAAACAAGTCTAGTTTTCTAGCGAAGTATTTTTTTAGACTTGCTGTATCAACAAGTTTCAATTGTTTTAGAGCAATGCCCATAAGCAAATATTTTATCAGTAACTTTATAGTGCTGAATATTGCCGCAGTCCTGACGCCATTTTCATACATGTGCTCATGTAATGTTGATGATACAATACCATGACGCCCAAAAGTTTATTTGCCCCGGCAAAGCTGAGCCAAAACGATCCTTCCACTATTGACTTTACATTTCATTCAGTTCCATTATTTCTAACTGAATAACATTCGCAATAGATAAGAAATGATTTGATAAATTGATTACGAATTTGATTCGCATATGAAGTTATCCATGTTTTGTAAATACTACTCAGTATATTATCAACAATATTATCCTTATTTCGAAGGGTCTTGCGAAAGTAATGGTATTTACTGTGCAAGCAATTCAAACTGTATTTCTTTGTCTTTTATCTAGATATAATTTCACTTAATTTTTGTTGATATACAATACTAATATGTAGTAAGATAATATAGGCTACTTTGTTTGGTTTGTATAATGATTTAAAGTTATGATGTGTTATGATGATGAATTAGTAAAGAAAAACGATAATAATTATGATCTATGCATGCATTCATATGTTTGTACTAAGAAGACACAATTAGACAAAGATTTATTGCCATGGTATTTAATGTGATTCACCTGATATTCTCATATTAGAATAATCTGTGCCTAAATTGATATACAATAGGTATATCCTACTATTATTATAAATGCGAAAGTTTGTAAGTATGGATATTTGTCACTCTTTCACTTAAAAAGGGCTCAATGAATCTGGCTGAAATTTGGTATAGGGATAGATTAAATATCCTGAAAGGATCCCTGAAATAAGTTCCCATGGTTAGAGGGAACGGGATGCGAATTACGTATGGGCAGAACCCCAGGCAATGAAACTATTCATGTATAATTATTTGATTAAGCCTATAATAATACATTTGAAGAGTATCAATTTAAATTGTGAAGGGGAAGTACTTCACCACAACAATGACAGAATTTAAAATCACCTTCATCATCTTATTTAATCTTCAGAGTAATACTTCAGTAAAGACTCCACAGGGCCCTTAAAAATTTTAGACACAAATTAGTAAAAGTTAAAAATATTTTATTAAGTAAAACTGGTATACTTTTTGTTTTGAAGTAGTATGACTGATGTAACCCAATTTCCTCCTTGGTTAACTAAATATTATTCCTATAGGGTTAACTTCCCCAGAACTTTGTGTGGTGAGAATGGGATTATACCATCATATTGCATTAGCTTATGTGCTAATGGGGAATAAAATGTTTTAAGACTTCAAAATAATGTATGTTTACCTATTTTTATATATTTTAGAGCAAGCTGACATCATATCGAGACTTGCAAAAAGCTGGCAAAGAATTAAATTCAGACCAAAAAGTTGCAGTTGCAAAGTATGATGAGGTTGCTCAAACACTTGAGTTTGCGCGAGAGCTATCAAAACAAGTCACTGGTATAGCCTCTTCAGCAGAGCGTGAAGCTAAAAAACAAGCAAAGAAGGTAGGTAATCTTATATTTCCAACTACATAAAGTAAGGCCCATAGTTTCAATACATTTCTTCTTTCTTATACTGATTTTATGGTAATTGAGTTAGCAATAAATTAATGAAGGTGTTTTCGGGAAAAAAGACACTTAAATCCTTACCTAAATGTTGTTTTCGTGAAAAAGAATGTACTTGAATTTTGCAACATAGTTGTGTCCATAGTTTTTTATAAAAAATAATATAAGGGCATTTTTTCCAAAAGTGTTCATTCACTTACTTTGTTTCATCTTATTACCACAGCAGATTTGGATTTTAAATAATTTATTTGTATTACAAAACCTGTTTAGCAATGTGGACATAACACATTAATAGTTTATATTTACACTTAACAGAAAATGTGTTACAATAATTTCAATGAGGACCCTGCTGTCACTGCATTAAAAGTTTTGTGTTCAGTTATTATGGAGGCTACTCAAACAAAAAAATGTAATTAGATTATGTAAACAAAACATGTTAACAAATAAACCACATAAAGAGTAAGCATAAACTTATATATCTTCTCATTTTTTTTAAGTGCCATTAATATGGTCTATACAGAAAAAACATTTCTTACTTTGACTATGGGACAATAATTGCTTTTGTGTGTTGTACTTTGTATCAATAAAAAATAAATATTCTAGGACATTTTACACTGCGCTTTCTAGACCCAAAGTAAGCGTAGCTTAACTAGCTTGTGTTATGGGTTCTAGAATGCGGGTAAACATACATAGTTTTTATAAAATAAAACATATTTTATACTGATTTATTCAGAAACAGCTATGATATATATTTTGTGCGTAAACTTTAGACATGCGCAAAATATTCCTCTGGAAAGTAATGTAACATGACATCATATGACATGATCCCATCACTTCAAATATTAGTTATGCAGCATGGCAAGTGATGTTTGAGTAATGCCGCGCCAAACCCGCAATCACACTTCTCGCAGTACATAGTATGCATGTTATGGTGTAGTATTAAGAGAATGATGTGATGTTTCTGTAACTGTGTATATATTACGCTTAGTATTTAATTATATATAGGCCTTATTACATTGATTTAGGTAGAGTATTGATAATTGTGTGAATGTGTGTGTAATGAAGCAAATATGTTGTAAACAGTACATCTCCCTTTCTACTTTATGTAGGGAATTTAATTTAAAAAAGTATAAACTATTATTGATTGAATTATTAAAAATTAGGCAAGACTATGTATGTAACTAGTAGATACTCCATTACCTTATAACTATATTTACCACTTAACTAACTAAATGGTCCTTTTTCGAGACGTAAACAAATAACGCATGAATATGATGCCGTCAAGTTTCGTCAACAATGAAAGGGATTGCAAACAAACACTATAAACTTGAAAAAAATATCGAGAACAACTAAGACTTATCTTCTTCGCGTAGAGTTCTAAATAAAAGTTAAAATAAGCGTCTAAGCTACCTCACCCACGTAGCGCTCGGAAACCGCACCTACGCTGCTCACGCTACATACGCACAGAGCGGGTAGTTCTATATCGAGCTAGATATGAGACGTTCATTCGGTTCGGTAACTCCGCCAGCAGTACTCGTGCACCGCGTTCAGAAAGTCGTGTGTGATGTAACATCACACTATTATGTTTAATTTCGTTGCGTACTGTGTACTGTCATAGTACTCAGCGGAGTAACATGACGCGCAATGTATCACTCACACTACTTAAACATGTGTAGTAAACTTAAGAATGACAGGATTCTTGGCCAGTAGCAAAGTTCCTCGACAAGTAAAAATTGCATGCACCTCTTATTATATAAATAATAATCTATGTATTTATAAATATTCTTCTTATACATAGAAACATCTAGACCAATGCAAACATACAAATGCATGCTTACAAATATTTGCACTGAGTAGGAATCGAACCTGCGACATCTGACTGAGCAGTTGAATGCTTTACCGCTACGCCAGTGGTCGTCAATGCCCAAGAAGTAATCAAGTAGTCCATAAAACATGCTGCAATGCATTAGTACCCTATAGCTCAAATTTTACCATATTATAATGAACAGAATGTCTATCTTATCTAGATTAAATTTCTTCATGTTACTTCATGATACAATAAAATAATAAAAAATGAACATTATTAGAGTCATTATACTCATTATTTACAATTGAAAAATAGTGCCCATGGGTATTTTCATCAGGACTTCTTTTTCGCAGGCTTCACCTACTGCTTTGTGAATCTACTACTGAAACTAAATATTTTGATATATAGAATAATTTATCTTAATGTTACTTCATACAGTAATCATGTTTATTGTATTGTCGACACTTCAGGCTAGTTTTTTGTAATAATTTATGTTTAAATTAATATTGTCCACAAATCCGTCTACAGGAAGCCTGGGTACGCTATGCAGCTGAAACAAACAAAATTCGTGAAGTATTACTTGTTTTGGACTGTCTCAATCAAATGGGTAATTCTGAAGCTAGAAACGACTTCTTGACTGGTTCAAATGGAGCTGTCAAACTTACAGAAGAGGATCTGAAGATTTTGGATGACCTGTAGGTACCTCATATTTCTTTTCTTAAATTATTCATTCAGCTATCTTATGTAATTGTATAATTATTTGTGAATCTGTCAGAGGCGACTCCTCACAGCTATTTCATGTAAAGTAAGATTGTTCCTACTGATTAACCATTAGAACCACCTGTTGTATTCAACAGTGGTATTCCACTAGATTTTTGAAAAGCTGAACGAAAATTGAAGAAATCTGAAATTAGCAGAGATTTAAGATGTGGACTTTAGTTGTTGTGACTCTTTGTGATCTCTTTTTAGAAATAAATGGAAATGTTGTTGGCGATGGAAAAAAAACACAAATTGCTGGTTATGACAGCATGCTGTGCTGTTGTATTTATTTAATCTTTTTAGATTCAGTAAATTTAACCATGTAATCATTCTTCAGTCATTGTATTGAACCTAGTATCTAGTTCTTAACTTTATAAATTTTTGCATGAAATTCATCTGTCTTATCTCAAACTGACTCATAATTAATGTTTTTTTTTATAATTACTGAACTAATTATTTCATTTCAGATACCCAGAGGTTACTCCCAAACATGAATTGAATGAAGAAGGTCAACCTGGGTTTCATATCCAGTCTACGAAAGCAGCCGAACACCTGTACGCGATAATTGATGGCAAACCCAAGGAAATTCTGGGCACTACTTACACTCACATAAAACAGATAGTGGGCGCCGTTCACGAGTGTGGTTATTTTGATCGTTTGCTGGATATAACACCGGTGCCAGTAGATGAGAACCATATTCCCATTCCGGAAATGGAGACCGTGGATGTCATCGAAAGCGAAGTGGAAGCCGAAGTCGCCGCTTTGTACCCACCCACACTACCAGTCCCGCCGGCGCCGGCCGTCGTCCCGACTCCCGCCTACCCGCTCAGACCCCTGCCGCCTATCACATTGCAGGAAGTCGAGCACGCATATTTCGCCCAACAGTATCCTCAGCAGAGACCTATCGCCGAAGTCATCGGTTCCCAGAATTTCTTCTTCCTGCAAGAATCTGAGATCGACAGCCCGGTCGGTACACCACAACCGCCGCCCATCGTCAATCAAGCATCACCGCCGGGACCGATTCCAACGCAGACGTTCACAAATCAGCACTTCGTTCAGCCTGGCGCCATGGCGATGCCGCCCCAACCGCACTTCCCGCCGCACCCCGAGCATGCCTATGCACCCGCCGTGCCCCTGCAGGCCGTACACGTGGCCGCACTGCCCGTACTGGCCCCTGCTGCGCACCCCGCACACCCCCCGCACCCTGCACATGCCGCGCCCACCGCACCCTCGCAGGTCGAGGAGCGCCCCGCCGGCTCACCCGCCGATGATCACACCGATCACAACGAGGATGAAATAAAGGAAGGTGGAAGCCCCGATCGCCAGGACGGCGGTGAGCGAAAAATCCAGGGCCAGGGTGACGGTCAGTCTAGATACAGGCGGTACGGCCGCGGCGGCGGTGGGACCAGAGGCGCACCAAACGGACATCGAGGTCGCGGCGCCTTCCAGAACAGGCAGGGCGAGGGCTACCGTGGCAGACACCCCGGAGAGTACCAGGGGAGATCCGGGAAGGACGGGTACCAAAATAGGCAGTACGACGGTTATCAAAACAGACACAAGGACGGCGGCTACCAAAGCCGCGGTGGTGATGACCGCGACGGTTATTACGGGAACGGTGATACGGGCGATAGCCACCAACAGAACGAGAACGGCGGTCGCGACAGATACAACGACCAGAGCTACCAGGGCGGCTTCAAGGGCCGCGGCAGAGGGCGCGGCGGGCCGCGGGGAGCGCCGCGGCCTGCGCGCGCACCACAGTACGGCCGCAAGCCGGAGAAGGTTGAATAGTTTTTATGGATCTCTAAAGGTCGCATCGCATGCGGCATCATCGATTAGGTAAATGTATTATTATAACGGACAAATTCATTCGTGAAAGGCAGATTTCACCGGCAACAACGCGCTGTGGTTAACAAACGAGAGATTATGGTAAAAAAAATAAAGAAAAATAATAAAAAAAAAGTAAAATGTTGAAACTGAATAAAAAATAAGTTACTTGAGTTTAGATGTATGATATATGCAATTATTATAACTTACGTAATTCTAGATTCTTGTATAAGTTATGTTAGTGGCGCGGCGCGGGAGCGGGCCGCGTCTGCCGCCCAGCACTCGTGCGTGCCTCGTCCTCGTGATAATTTAAGTACAGGAGACGTGCACTCCGCGCTAGCAACACTGTCAAATGGGACCTCTTTCCAAACCACAATAACCTTTGTACTTTTAATACGGTTGATTTAATTCTAAATATGTTCAGATATTCTATACATATTTGTTTCAAATAAGAATTATCATAATATATTATACGAAAAAGCATCCATCTCAACCATTTAATTTTGCTACCATTACTGCGCGTTTTTTGAAGGTTTGTTGAATTAGAAGGGTAATATATACCTAACACCTACTATCTTGAATTGTATATATACAGAAGAGCTTTAAGTTGCGTGATTTCCCGTAACTACACGGACTGAATAACAATTTGAACGAACTAAGTTATGATGACTACATCGCAATTCGCACAGCTGTTCTAAAACTGATCCTAACGAACTAAACGGGCTGTTCAGTGTAAATTTTAAACTATTTGCCATTATTCAAGTAAATATAAATATGTTATGTTAAATATCAGCTATTTATTTATTACTAAACCTTTTATACAAATGCAGTTACACATGGAATTTTGATAAAAAATAATAACAATGCGATGTCGTTGATAGAGCACTTGAATGGTATCACGTGATTTAAAGCTTGTCTGTTATTCCTGTTGACGTTTTGATGATTTAAGAATCTAACTGGCCATATCACATTAATTATGTACATTTGAGGTATGTTGGGATCAAACCACGTAAGTAGCTCTATTTCGTCCTGCTTGTAATTATTTATCGCGTAGATAGAGCTATTGTCGTTGAATTGATCAGATGTAACTTAGTTTGTGGTAACTGGTTGCCTTGAATTATTTTTGTTTGTCTTGTCCAGGCTTTTTTACATATTCCTTAACATTGTTCTCAATAGAGGCTGTGTGCAAGCAAATTAAAAGTATTCTATAAAAATTACAAGTATATACTTATTTTTCGGATACCCTATAACTAACCTATATAATAAAATGGATCCCTAAATATGTTGTCAAGTGCAAATTATGAGAACGCGTCGACGAACTTAGATGATTTATTTTTTGTAACAAAACTATTTTTCACGGATTCCATCGCGGTTTATTTGGTATTAGTTAAGCTCATCCTGACGTTTCAATGGCTTTTCAGCAACCATGGTCTCGTCACAAAGCAACCGAACGTCGCGACGTTCGGTTGTTTTGTGACGAGACCGTCGGGACCAGTGTCTATACTTTTATAAAATTGTAAATTTGTTGTGTTTATAAGATATTAAAAAAAATACACGGGTTATGGCTAACCTTTGTGGGTAGTTGTAGCATAAACACATAAAATTAAAAGCTCTGTATTTAAAAATTAAATTTAAATAGTAAATTTAAAGATTTTATTAAATAAATGCCTTTAAATAATTAATAACAGTCAGTACCTGCCAGTGTAGTGTTATTTCTACTTTTCACCTACTATTCACAGTATTACACTGATTACTGATCACACACTATGCCTGAATCACTTCAAGAGTCATTGAGCAGTATGAAGATGTTTCTCAAACGAATGGCCAATTTTGAGGCGGAACTTCCAAAAGCACAGGACACTCCTTCACTGGGAACCTTGGCAGCCGAATATGCCTCGTTCAAGACCTTCATCACAACGGCCATGTGTAACCTTCAACAGCAAATTGAGCTTCTTGCAAGATCAGTGGACACTATGGAGATGAGATCTCGGCGAAAAATGTTGCTGTTACATGGTGTACCCGAGGAGCAAAAAGAGGAGACAGCTGAAGTGGTAGTCAAGGTTATCCAAACACATCTTGAGTCAACTGTAGCAGTCGGTGATATTCGACGCTGTCATAGAATGGGGCGCCCATCAACGGAGCACAAACCCAGGCCCATTGTAGTGAAGTTTATAAGTACTGCAGTCCGTGACAGATTATGGTTTGAGAAAACTAAGTTCAAGAATACAGGTATAACAATTTCCAGAATTTCTGACCAAAGAGCGCCATCAGACCTTCATGTCCGCCCGTCAAAAATACGGTATATCCCAATGCTGGACAAAGGAGGGCTTCATCCATATTGTTGCACCCGATGGAGTACGGCATCGTATAGTCAGTCTCAGTGAGCTGCATAGGATTGGGCCTCAAGATATAGAAAAGGCGAATCCTGAAGTAAAGACGACTGTAAAAGTCCGTCTTTAATCTTATTTGCAAATTCAGTAATAATTTTTCGAAACACTTGAATCTGTCATTTGTCACTTTGTTGATGTCAGCTGTCATCACGGCAGGTTAATTGTCAAGTGCGTTACTGGGTATAAGTCTTTTAGCACATTCTTTCCTTGTGAAATAATGATTTTCACTCTTCACTACTTCAATTTTCAGCTATTATTATTTACTCTTAATGATTTATTGAGACAAAATTTAATTTATAAAAATATTCTTTTAAATGCCGAATTATTAGTATTTTTTGTTTTATTGCATTTGCAAATAATATTAACCAACTTAATACCGTAAAGTGGGGTTATTTGGATATCACGGGGTTATTTGGAATTTTGGAAATAAAAGTTTTGATCGCATGTATATTTTTACCTGCTAATAGTAGGAAATTCATTTTACCACCTGGCAATAGAACGACATTTAGTGTCATTGTCAAACTAGAATTTTGACAGCCAGCATCGATATCTGTTGATTAGTGCGCTATTTAAACATATCGAAAATTTGGGTGTATTTCGTTGTTCAAAAACTTTCGTCTGGTATTCTAAATCTAGAAAGGTATGTATAGAGTGAAATATATTGCGAAATACTGTGTTTCATCGGCATTACAGTGATTCAACTTGCTTTTTTCTATGTCTTTTGGTCTGCCGTGTTCTTGGATTTTTCTAAATGGGGCTTTTTGGTTTCGGTTTTGGGGCTAATTGAAACTTAGTTTTAAATAGCCCCTTTAAAGCTTGTCAAACATTGCTATGGCTTTTATTTATCGTTTCAAATAGCCCCAATTGATAATTTCAACTGAATTAAGGGTAAGTTGTTTCTAAATCTATTAATACCTAAATAGGTACCTACGTACATAAACTCACGCCTATTTCCCACTGGGGTAAGCAAAACCGATGGATTGCCTTTTGCTATGAATCTGTATGAATGACATACCTACCTACTTGTCTTTTTTCTTCCTTGTCCATTATTCACACGTATGCGCATCGGAAGTAGACCGTACTTGACCTTTTTAAGGGTGACTCTAATTTCGTAAAAATATGTTTGTTTTTTCCTCTATGGGTAGGATCGGGTTCCTTTCTTATTCTATCAATCTGTTACTACTTTCATGCTTCTTTTGCCCGACATAACCGCCCCCGCTGGCCGGCGGGGGGGTATCCGAGGGGATTTCCGCACGAAAAAAAAAGGTACCTAACATTCACCACCATACATCATTGAAGGTACCATTACGACCACTCATACCTCTGGGGACACCTATTTTCTACTGACCACGGCAGGTATGGCCCCATCTAATGATTTTCCCACTTTAAATTTTTCTCTACATCTTCACTCCACTACTTGTCGTCTTTTATAAACACAGAACCCAAACTTAGGTAATCATACATTCAGAAACATCCTCTTGTTTGGCTCCCTCACAATTACTTTCACTTCTATTTTCTTTTATTTATAATATTTCATTTTAAATCTACTACAGACACGAAACCATGGTTCGGACATACATAAGAAAATTTACAAATTCACGCAATGGCATGTCATTGTCCTTACTTAAGTTATTCGAATGAGGACTTACAAGAAGCCATCGAAGCTATTCAAAATGGTTCACTACGGCTAAAAGATGCGGCTGAAAAGTACAATATTCCTAAAAGCACGTTAAGTAGAAAATGCCGAAATTTAAACTGCACACAACAGAAGGCCGGCCATCCAACTCTTTTTTCAAAAGACGAAGAAATTGCATTTTTGGAATATATAAAAATATTGAGTGCTTGGGGATTTCCTCTAGATTCCACTGACCTTAGAGTATTTGCACAAAAGTACCTTAACAAAATAGGAAAAACTATTTATAGCCTCAAAGATAATATGCCTGGAGTAGACTGGGCGCGAAATTTCATAAATAGACATAAGTCAGAAATTTCAAACCGTCAAGCGTCAAATATATCCAGCGAGCGCGCTAAAGTCACACCAACGGTGATAGAAGACTTTTTTTGTTACTATGAAAAATCTGTTAACGGAGTGACTCCAGACTGTATTATAAATTATGATGAAACTAACCTGACAGATGATCCAGGCAACAAAAAATATTTATTTAAGAGAGGTTGTAAATACCCCGAAAGGGTAATCAACAATACAAAGACGTCTATGTCGTTGATGTTTACTGGCACTGCTGACGGCCAGTTATTGCCCATATACGTAGTATATAAAGCTGATCATTTATGGGATCAATGGCTGGAGGGTGGGCCTACAGGGACCAGGTACAACCGGTCAAAAAGTGGCTGGTTCGATGCTACATGTTTTGAGGATTGGTTTAATTCAATCATAGTACCTTATGCAAAAACGAAAATAGGTCGAAAGTTGATAATAGGAGATAATTTATCTTCCCATTTTTCACAATCCGTATTACGGACTTGTCAAGAACTGAATATTACATTTGTTTGCCTACCTCCAAAAACCACACATTTACTCCAGCCGTTAGACGTGGCATTTTACGCACCTTTAAAAAAATATTGGCGTGACGTGCTAACACAGTGGAAAAAGACTGATGGGTTTAAACATAAAACTCTAGCAAAAAGTTCATTTCCAACGTTGTTATGCAAATTACAGAACAAGTTAACAGAAAAAGATTCGGGCTCCAGCAACATCATTGCCGGGTTCAATAAATCTGGCTTATATCCCATTAATTCAGAGCGACCTAAGTCACGTTTGCCTCAAATAAATTCTATCTCTGAAGAAAATATTCAAAACGCAGCGTTTAGGGCGGTTAAAGAAATTTTGCAAGAAATAAGAAATCCCCCCACGACCCACGAACAACCTAAACGTAAAAAAAAATGCAACGTTCCACCTGGCAAGAGTATTACAGCAGAAGATTTAGGGCTAGAACAAACACATCCAATTAAATCTCAGCAGAATAAAAGAAAAAGTACTGTAAAATCTCAGCAGAACAAAAGAAAATATAAAAAAAGCAACTTAATTTCAACTCAAAGAAACAGAAGTTATAGCATCGATTCGGATGTGATCAGAGACATTGAAAGAGAAAAGGAATATAATCTCAATCAGCCCATAGCAGGTCCTTCTGGACTATGCAAAATGAAGAAACAGACAACACATAATAAAGAAAATGTAAAGAGAGGCAGTGAATCCGACTCTACATCTGTAAGCTCACAGGGCGAATTTCTAGATAATCAATCCACATTAATACAAAAAAATAAAACAAACACTCTGCTACCAATATCAAGTTTTGTATCAAGCAAAGGCAAGGGTAAGGGCAAAAATAGTAAACAACAGAAGGATGATTCAGAAACAAGTAAACGACAGGCTGCTACTACAAGCGCAAAATTCCCAAAAAAAAAAAATTCAAGGAAGTCCAGCAGTTCCACCACTACTGTCTCAGACTCCATGAGTGTGCACAGTGATTCGGACCTACTCGATGTTGACTTTGGGGAACACAGCTCTGATGAACACGATTACAATAATTACAGTGTGACTGAAATTAAAAATAATTTTGATGGCACAACTCAAACAAAAAATGACAACGTAGCTGTTAACAGCTTTCCACTTTTCTTCTTTGACAACGAGAGTGGTGCAGATGAGGAAATTGTAGTTGGAGAGGATTTTAATGCAATAACGCTGATATCAACTGATGAGAAAGTAATCGATATTGCAAATAACATAGGTGAGAATACAGAAAGTAAAATTAAGTTGGAAAAAAAAATTACCATAATTAAAGATGAAAATATAAAAAATGTATTACCAAAGAAGAAAGTGATATTTAAAAATCTAAAACCGATCAGTCTTACTCATCCTGTTAATACTCGGCAGACAAAGAATTATTATAATAATAGTCAAGAAATTTTAAAAGTATTAATTGATAGTGACTAGGAATTATGTCTTAATCAATATCGATTAAGCTTAGTTTCGATATTTTTATACGTTATTTTTTGAGTTTTTTATTCGAGAAGTTTATTATAGGCACAAAACAGAAGACTTATGATTGTTGATTTTAGATTTTTAATTGCCAGTTTTGTTTCAAATGTTTATTACCTATGTATGTTGTCTTATCATTATAGATACTTAATACACGTAAAATTTACATTCCTATTTCATTTGACTGACTACCTATTCCAACATATACTTTTGTATTTCAATAGGTCCTTATAATTTTCTCTAATGTCTTATAGCCGGTAAACCAACTAATCATTTAGGTACAATAAGTACTTTTTTTTAATAATCAACTTTACTGTTGACTTCGCCTTAAATATTCCAAATATTGCTTCATCTTTAGTAGGAATACATTTATTATTCAACATCAGATTCCAAATAACCCCAAAGAAGCGATAGACTATCATTACCATAAATTTGCAATGGTATTTTTTCAAATTTTTAGGGCAATGAAAAAGTGACATTGAGGACAGCTCAAGACAGTGTCTTTCGGTTAATTTTTTCCAAATATCGCCTAATGGTTAATTTTTAAAACTGTTTCAAAAATTGAGAAAATCCAAAGCATTCAGGTGAGATACCAAATAACCCCATCAATGTGATATTTGGAACGATACATTTAAAGTAATATATCTATGGATCTATTCACAAAAAACGTACAGTCATAGTAGCTTTTTAGAGACAAATATGAAGACTACCAAAACTAATATTCTGAATGTTGATACGGTAACTACCATTTTTGTAAACATCTGTTTCAAGAAATATATGTTCCAATTAGCCCCACTTTACGGTAAATAATTGTTTTCTTTGGTAATGGCATACCGTATGTGTACTGCCCGGACTTGGTTATTATTTGGTGATTATTTTTGGTTTTCTCTTTTTTTTTTTTTTTTTTTCTTTTATATACTGTTGATGTTTTTGCTTGTTCTTTTTTATTGTAGAATTTATAGTGCAACTGGCAGGTGGTGAATATGTGGTGAATATGGTAGATTGAAAAAATTTTGACTAGTAACAATTAAGGTATTTTATTGATAATATTATTTATATATTGGTATTCTATTTATTTATATTATTTTAGTATATTATAGCATATTTATATATGAGTAATTTTGATAATGTCGATAGTGATTCAGAGAGTTTTTACTCGGCATGTAGTACTGATGACAGCTTTACTAGCCTTCCTTCCAATCCATCGTTAGCTGACAGCTTAGAATATCAGTTTTCTGATGTACCTAGGAATTTCAATGTAGTACACCTCAATGCCCAAAGTATTCCGGCCCATTTCCCAGATATGCTGGCGAATTTTGACTGTAAGAATATCCATGCTATTCTTGTTTCTGAGTCGTGGCTTCGGCCCTGTCTCCCTTCTACTTTATACTCTCTTTCTGGTTTTGAGCTTATCAGAAATGATCGTTCGGACCGTACTGGTGGTGGTGTAGCTATATACTTGCGAACATATATTCCTTATACTATTATTAGCATGTCTGTGCAATCACCACCAGCCAATGCTGGTGAACATCTATTTCTCGAAGTTGAACTCAATCATAACAAGCTCCTTCTAGGCGTTTACTATTGTCCTTCGTCAGGTATAAACTTCTCCTCTTTCGAAGCCTTGTTGGTTAACTTCATACCCTCTTACAGTCACACTATTATAATGGGTGATTTTAACGCTTGTTTACTTAAAAATAACTCTCGCACTTCATCCTTCCACGCTGTTTCCAATTCTTGTAACTTAGCTATTCTACCTTCTAAAGCAACTCATCATGCTCCTAACTGTACTCCTTCGTTAATTGACCTTATCTTGGTCTCTTCAAGAGAATGCGTTGCTAAACATGGTCAATATCCAGCTACCGCATTTTCTTATCACGACTTACTTTACCTTTTTTTTTTTTTTTTTTTTTTTTATCGTGCGGAAATCCCTTCGGATACCCCCCCGCCGGCCAGCGGGGGCGGTTATGTCGGGCTTGCACCGACTAAAACCGCACGCCGTCTCGGGTCTTCAGACGCCGGGGTGTAAGGTTACCCATAGAGCATATCCCTCGCACCCCGGCTGACCCTGGGCCATCTCACCACTAACAGCATCGCTCATCCTGTCTCCTCTGAAAGCAGAGGAGTACGGAGAGCGATGTGTTCCCGCCACGTTGGGTATTGGCCGACGATCAATGCCAACCCTATGAAGGGGTGAAGGGGAAGCCATTGACCGCCGCCCAGGGTGTACCGGCCGCTCCGATTCCGTTCCCCCCGGACTGCAGCGGGATCGGAATCGGAGCGACACTCTAGGAGGTTACCCAACACACACCCCGACTTACTTTACCTATCTTTTAAAGTTCGCATCCCCAAGGCAAAGCATAAAATTCTTATGCAGCGAAATTTTGGTAGCATGAACGTTGAGAGCCTTCGTCAGGATGCTGGCAACATTGATTGGACTCCACTTGTCACTTCTGATTCAGTTGACGAACAAGTTCGAATATTTACGTCGAACATCATTTCGTTGTACGACATGCATGCGCCCATTCGAGCAGTTAGAATTAAGCATCCACCATCGCCATGGCTTACAGCGGATATCAAACACCTTACGAGGGTCAAACTGAAAGTTCTTAGAACTGGCCACTTATAAACAATATAATAAAAAAATAATTCTAAAATTTGAAAATAGAACTCTTTGCCAATATTACTGAGTATATATTTCATTCATTTATCATTTGTTTTACGATTTGGCGGCAAATTGAAAATTGTCTGTGTCACGTTAACATGAATTTAACACGAGAAAATTTTCGTGCAATGATTTTTTATGACTTTCGATGTCATTTAAGTCAACAAGAAAGTTATGATAGACTACGATTGGCCTTTCACGATGAAGCCCCATCTCGTGCGACTGTTTACAACTGGTTTAATGAGTTTAAACGTGGTCGCACTAATCTCACTGATGATTTACGTGAGGGACGGCCTTCTACGGCGACGACTGAAAATAACATCTGTGTTGTGCGGCGTATGATAGAGACTGACAAAAGAGTGACCTATCAGCAGATTCGGACAAGCTTAGGCATCGGTATGAGTCAAGTGCACAAAATCCTCCACGAACATTTAGCGGTCAGGAAGCTTTGCGCCCGGTGGATACCTCATAATTTGACTGAGGCTCAAAAACTCCATCGTGTGGATTGGTGCCGTAAAATGATTGAAAGATTTAACGGAGGTGACTCTAATGCTGTGTTCGACATACTAACAGGTGACGAAAGCTGGATTTACTGTTATGATCCTGAAACCAAAAGACAATCTGCTCAGTGGGTGTTTCCTTTCGAGGAGTTGCCAACTAAAGTGAAGAGAGATCGAAGTGCGGGAAAAAAAATGGTGGCCTCGTTCTTTGGAAGGATAGGTCATTTCGTAACAATTGTGTTAGAGGATCAAAAAACAGTTTCTGCAGAATGGTACACTACCAATTGTTTGCCACTTGTCTTGGAAAAAGTTCAAGAGAAACGACCTCGCAGTAGGATCCTCCTTCACCACGACAACGCCTCGTCGCACACCGCCAAGCGAACGATCGACTATTTGGCGACATCAAACGTTGAATTACTGGGTCACCCGCCGTATAGCCCAGACCTCGCGCCTTGTGATTTTTATTTATTTCCAAGAATTAAAGAAAAACTTAAAGGAAAGCGGTTTATGAATGCTGAAGAAGCGGTGGCTGCATATCGCGATGCCATTGAAGAGACCCCTAAGGACGAGTGGGCAAAGTGCTTTTCCCAGTGGTTCCATCGCATGCAGCGGTGTATTGACGTGAATGGACAATATTTTGAAAAGATATAATAAGACTAATAACTGGCTAATGTAATCAGTTTTTGATTTTCTAAGAACTTTCAGTTTGACCCTCGTATAGCTAAAAAAGCTGCTGCTAAATTTAAATATAAAATCAAGCCCAATGAAGCTAACTACTTGAAATATGTTTCAATACGCAACCATTGCAACAAGGTGTGTAGGAACGCACAACGCCAGCACATTCATAGTACCATTCAAAATGGAGATCCAGCAAAGGTCTGGAAATTTCTAAAAACATTGGGCGTTGGTAAGTCACGTGAAGACACCATTCCAAGAAATTTGAATATTGTTTTACTAAATCAACATTTCGCTGCCTCGTCCAACTTTAATGGGACCATTAAAGCACAGACTTTGGCTTTTCTTTCATCTCTTCCAACGCCCAGCTATTCACCTTGCGTCTTTAATCTTTTCACTGCTTGTGATGTTAAGAAGAGCATAATGGCAATCACTTCCAATGCAATTGGAGATGACAATATTAGCCGTAAGATGATCCTTCCTATCCTTGATGAAGTCCTTCCAATAATATGTTATATCCTCAATTACTCCATATCCAGCTGCTCTTTTCCATCCATATGGAAGGATAGCCTAGTAGTTCCTTTGCCTAAAAAACATAAGCCGCAGTCTTTCACTGACTATCGTCCCATATCCATACTCCCATTCCTCTCCAAGGTCCTTGAGCGTCTCGTACACAATCAAATTAGTGCATTCATCACTAAAAATGATATCCTTAATCCTTTCCAATCAGGTTTCCGATCTGGCCACAGCACCGTTACAGCCTTAGTCAATATTACGGATGACATCAGGTCTGGAATGGAAGGCGGAAAGCTGACAGTCATAGCTCTACTTGACTTCAGCAATGCCTTCAATACGGTTGATTTTGATATTTTGCTTTGCCTGTTGCAGTCTCTTAACATATCTCCAACGGTGACTGATTGGCTTCGCAGTTACCTGTGTGGTCGCCGACAGCGTATACGCACTGAACATTCAATGTCCAGCTGGTGTAGTACTACTGTTGGTGTACCCCAGGGTGGCGTTTTATCTCCTTTACTCTTCGCCATTTTTATAAATTCTATCTCAAATCACCTTCGTTCTTCCTACCACCTTTATGCAGACGATCTGCAAATCTACTCACAGGCGCCACTTGGGCATTTGGCGCAGGCTGTAGAGACTGTTAACGAAGACTTGGCTCGTATAGGCACTTGGAGTAAAACTTATGGCCTTAAAATTAACCCTGTGAAAACCCAAGTAGCCATTGTAGGCAGTCCCATGACTATAGCAAAAGTTGTGACTTCGCGGCTTCCGCCGGTTGTTTTTGATGGTACAGTGATCCCTATTACTGACACAGTTAAGAATTTGGGAATTTACTTGGATTCTAAACTGTCATGGGGCCCGCAACTCCAAGAAGTGAGCCGTAGGATGTTTGCGTCGATGGGATCACTACGAAGATTGCAAAACTTCCTTCCAATTGCAACCAAAATTTCGCTTGCAAACACATTGCTACTACCTATTCTTGATTATGCAGACGTCAGCTATCTTGATTTAACCGAAAACCAGTTGGATAAGCTTGAGCGTCTCCAAAATGTCTGTATAAGATTTATATTTGGTTTACGCAAATATGATCATATTTCTCAGTTTCGAACAGAGCTTAAGTGGTTACCTATCCGACTTCGCCGGAATGCTCACATCCTTTGTTTTCTATATAAGATATTATTTAACCCTTTAACCCCTTCCTATCTCAAAGAACGCTTCGAGTTCCTTCACGATACTCATACGAGATGTTTAAGGTCATCAGAAAACTTAAGACTGAAGATGCCGTTGCATTCAACAGCTTTTTACGACAACTCCTTCACAGTTACAGCCATTCGTCTATGGAATAAGCTGCCAGTGGAATTAAGAAAAGCTCAGAATTTAGCCAATTTTAAGTTTATGGTGAGGGAACACTATTTATCGCTGTAAACATGTCGTTCTACTGCAAGTTAAAGTTTAAAATGCGTTTAATTATTTTTTTTGGTAACTATGTGTAGTATATTTTATATATAAGTATATGTTATAGTATATGTAGGTATATATGTATATATATATATATATATATTTATATATAAATGATATAATTTAGGTAATTACATTTATGTGTATATTATGTACCTATTATACTTAACTACAATTATAAGTCCGCCAAACAACTACCGCGAAATCCTACCGACACATTACCATCCAAAGGTTGCCTGGTAGAAATCGCTTCAAGCGATAAGGCCGCCCATTGTACTGCTTCCTCCTCTAATTTTATAATACTTGTAATAATGTATATTATGTTCACCTGGTGTACAATAAAGTGTATAATAAATAAATATGTTAAATGTTGGAATTCTAATCTGTTTGTTTGCGATGGACGCAAAAATTACTGAACGGATTTTGATGCGGTTTATTTTAATTAGAAAGGTCTGGGTCAGGTATAAAATCCGTATGTTTGATTGCAATTGGTTAAGTAGAACCGGAAATATGAAAAAACGATACCCGACCTCAAACCATATTAAATTACATGGCTATGATGGCAGGATACAGGAAATAAAATCAAGGGTGTATTATCACGGGAAAAATCACATTTTATATTATAATGCTATTTTTCCCGTGATAATACACGCTTGTTTTTTTTCCCGCCGGCAAGCGTGGGAGGCTAGTACCCCCCTTCCGGGGCTCCGCACCGCCATTTCGAGCATTACATGCTCGCAGAAGGAGGCGGCGGCGGCCCACGCGCTCGCGCTCCGCACCATTGCCGCAATCATGCTGCTGAGCGAAAGGACTCCCACCCCGATGGCTGCCACGTGGTCACGCCTCGGCACCTCCCACGTCGGCCAGTCTACAAGCGTGTGCAGCCCCGAGTCCTCGCTCGCGTCGTAGTTATGGCATTGGCTCCTTCCTGATCTGATGCAGGTGGTCCCCGAAGCTCTTACCGGAGATCACCTGCGTCAGTCGGTACGACAGGCTTCCGTGTCGCCTCTCTAGCAAATCCTCCATGATGGGCCTTACCGCTTAAAATAATACATAAAGTACATAATACAAATACATAAAATGTACCGTCGCTTAAGATTTCCTCCCTTTTTTAGAAAATCAAGTTTATTGGTCTACTGTTTTGAACTCCGACCGACATTCATGAAGGCTGATTGATACCATAGACCAATATATAAATTATGTTTATTATTGGTCTATGTTAATACTTTGCCATCATTGATATTTTGCCATCTTCCCGCATATTAGGACTTAGTACAATCACAGACTTTGTCCACTCATTTTCAAAAATAAGCAGTGTATGCAAATGGCTTACTACCAATATCGCGGACATATCTAGATTTCTCAATTTCATCCATTCCATTTCAGTAGAAAATGGTGGGTAAAAGGGAAAAGGGCATTTCAATCACTCGTCTTCGTCACGCTTTGTCTCATCCCTATCTCTCACTAGCAAGTCCTCAAAATATCTCTTGCGTCGCGATATGTAAGCGAAACTTCTATTGACGTCGCCGTGCCCCTACCGACCGAGTTAAGAATTTTCCGGATACATCTTCAAAACCTATCTCAAACATATTTTTTCTCCACTACTTACGCAAGTATTTTTACATTTCCATACTTCATTTGTTTCATTCCATTGTCTCCATCCGTATGAATGACTAAGGATCTTGACTGATGGAAACACGAAAGAGAGAACGTTAGTAGATACTTTGTACTTTTTTATTATTATTACTAAGGTAGCCAACAAACAACGGGCCTACTACCTGATAGTGAGATAAGAAGGTAAGCTATAGGTATTTTTATATTATTTTTCTTTAAGGACTATGAGTGTCCAGACTAGTAGTCACACCATTATGATATTGTTATTATTCTCATACATAGTCATGTGAGTATAACTTACACAGAAAACACTAGCATGAGAAAAGTTTTCTCATCAACCCCTCCATCTAAGCTAAAATGCTTGTGCTAGCTAGGAGTGGCTTCACATCGATAGTATTTCGTAACCTGGCGATTTCAAGTTAAATTACTTTCAAGTGTACCCAGCATTTTAGGATCAGCGTTTATTTTTACACGGCACCTTCAAAAAGAACAGGTTTAACCTTATACAGGTTATTGACAAGTGAAAAATACCTAGGTAGGTACCTACTTAGCTCACAATTTATTTGTTGTGCCATGTACATACACAACCATTAATAAAAAATGTAGGTTTCATAACTAAAAACTAACTAACTTGCATTATGTTAAACAAACGATGGTACCATTGAACTCAAAGAGGCTAACTGGGGTAGACTGGATGTTAGAAGGCGGAGAGACCGGTTATGGAACCGCAACTTGACAAGACCTTTTGTTGAGTAGATACATACCTACATAATTACAGGTACGTATCTGCTTGTTGATTTATAAGGAGCTGTTGGTAACTGAATAACTAATACAAAATTGTTCTTAAATGAAAAGTTGAGTAGGCTGATTTTACTGAATGCATCGAATCTGTTCCAAGATTAGTAACAAAGCGATATTTTATACCTACTGGATTTCACTTGTGATAATTCGTCTTACTAAACTGGGTTCTCACGTTTTTTAATGAAATTCATCGAGTTAAATGTAGTAATGCTCTTTCAATTTAATTAAAAGCGTTTATATTTATCGGTGAAATGCAGCCACGTTGAAATTTATTGAGTAAAACATGAAAGCACAGTTTTAGTTTTTTGTTGATCTCAGTTCTTTTATTTATAATGTCATAGAATTAGTCACCGCCAGTCCTATAATGCTCGACTGAAGTTCTTTAGGATGTGTCCTCTTAGCTATCGTAGACGCATGTTGGATCTAACATTTTTACACAAAATTATCAATGGCGCGACGGTGTGTGAGGACTTGCTATCGTCAGTTAGTCTCAACGTTCCCCGTAGAGCTAACTCACGACTCCCTCACACCGAGATATTCCACATTCCCTTTCTCAGAACGATCACTGGTCGCAATGAACCTATATCTAGGATGCTAAGAACCTACAACCAGTTCTGGAAACTGTACGATATTGACGTTTTCGGAAACAGCGCTGCCGGGTATAAATGGAGAATAATGAGAAATTTCAAATCGAAAAAAATGCGGGTGATAATGTGAAATTAGTTTAATTTAAAACCCATTACTATATTGTTTGTTAATTTTCTTATATAGTGCCATGTGTACTTACTACTTAGGCTTACGAACGCTGTGCATATCTATAATTGGGTTATGTACTAGATATAAGTCCACAAAACCTGTTATTTAAGTTTGAAATGTAATATACACTGTTGATGTGCCTAATAAAATAAATAAAATAAAATAAAATAGAATAAAACAATCGAGGACTATATTAAAACATCGATGTTTGATCAGTTTGCTACTATATCAAACCATTATGGCCATCTGGTAACTAACATTGTAAGTTCTTTATTGCAAGTCCGAGTAGATGAAGCCCAACATTTCAATACAAAATTCTACTTTTTTTTCTTAAACTCTTTTGTGTGATTACTGTTTCCTTCTTTGACCAGCAGGCCTACCATAATACGTACATCCAAAATTGCTGACCGAAATATCAGGCAATCAATACCATTAAACGCACTTATCACGTGTCGGGTTCGGGCCTGAGTGCGGGATAAGTGCGTTTCATGGTACCGATTGTCCTAAATTTCGGTCCGCAATTGCGGATGCACATTTCATGGTAGGTCTACTAATCCTTTAAACTAGCAACCACCTGGACCATCGCACGACGTTGTTTCCGTGGCAGAACTGCTGGCTCTCCACATCGACTGGCATAAGAATCATTTGCTTTTAATTTCGATGATATAGGTACTCTCCCGGCCGCCACCGTGGATGCCATCATGCGCACGAGGGCTCTAGCGGAGGATGCAGTAGCCCGGGGTGAGGTGATGTTGGCGGTGTCCCTGGACATCGCCAACGCGTTCAACACCTTGCCCTGGAGTTGCATTAGGGAGGCGCTCGTGTATCACGAAGTGCCTCTCTACCTCCGCCGCATAGTCGGGCCGTATTTGACGGAGAGAGCCGTCATCTACCCAACCGTGACAGGTCTCGGTCGGCGTGAAATGTCGTGCGGTGTTCCACAGGGATCGGTCCTGGGGCCGCTCCTGTGGAACATCGGATACGACTGGGTGCTTCGCGGTGAGCTCGTAGGCGGTGCCGCCGTCACGTGCTACGACACGCTCGTGACGGCGTGCGGGGCGACAGGCTACAGGCCACGACCGCGGTTGCCCAAGTCGTTGAGCGGATCCGGCGGCTGGGTCTCGAGGTGGCTCTGCATAAAACCGAGGCCCTGTTCTTTCATGGGCCTCGGAGCAAGCCACCCGAGGGATCCAGTCTCATCGTGGGAGGAATATGCATCGGCATCAAGCCCCAAATGAATCATTTGGGGCTCGTGCTCGACGGCCGATGGGACTTCGGAGAGCACATCCGAAGTCTGGCCCCCAAATTGAAGGGCACAGCTCTCGCTCTGGCTCGGCTGTTGCCCAACATGAGGGGGCCCGATGACTCCTGAAGGAGACTCTACGCGGGGATCGTGCGGTCTATGGCCCTGTATGGGTGCCCAATATGGGCGGAGGCCCTGAGGACCAGAACTGTGCGAATGCTGCGCGCTCCGCAGCGAGTTATGGCCATCAGGGTTATCCGCGGGTACCGCACGATCTCCTTCGAGGCGGCGAGTCTCCTTGCGGGAACTCCGCTATGGGACCTGGAGGCGAGAGCCCTTTCGCAACGGTACCAGTGGCGACAGGAGGCGCGGGAGCAGGGACGGAACCCCGAGCCTCGTGAAATCGAGGCCGTGCAGTCCCAGCTCCGCCAGGCCATCGTGGTGGAGTGGAAGGAACGACTTGGGCGACCAAGCGCAGGGCACGGCGCAATAGCGGCGGTAAGGCCCATCATGGAGGATTGGCTAGAGAGGTGACACGGAAGCCTCTCGTACCGACTGACGCAGGTGATCTCCGGGAAGGGGTGCTTCGGGGACCACCTGCATCGGATCGGGAAGGAGTCAACGCCTGAGTGTCATCACTGCAACGCGAGCGAGGACTCAGAGCTGCACACGCTGGCGGACTGCCCGGCTTGGGAGGCGCCGAGGCGTGACCTCGTGGCAGCCATCGGGGTGGGTGTCCTCTCGCTCGGCAGCATGATTGCGGCAATGGTGCAGAGCGCGAGTGCGTGGGCCGCCACCACCTCCTTCAGCGAGCATGTAATGCTCGCGAAGGAGATGGCGGAGCGCGCCCGGGAGAGATTTAGAACTCTCCCGGCCCGCCGAGCCCGCAACTTGCTCGCCGCGCGTCGCAGGCGACTCAGGCGCCGGAAGTCGCTTAACGACCTCCGTCCTCCATGAGCGCAGGCCTGGGGGTGGCAGGTGAGGCCGCCTGTCACCCCAGCAGAAGCAGGCCGGGACGGTGGGGCGACTAGCGCCCCTCCCCCAAACCGGGGCAAGACGGGGACACCGTGGTTCCCAAACCCGAGGGGGCCATCTCGAAACCGGAGATGGCCCAGGGTCAGTCGGGGTTCGAGGGATATGCTCTATGGGCAACCTTGCGTCTGTAGACCCGACACGGCGTGCGGTTTTAGTCGGTTCAAGCCCGACATAACCGCCCCCGCTGGCCGGCGGGGAGGTATCCGAAGGGATTTCCGCACGAAAAAAAAAAAGAAGAAGGTACTCTCCCGGCCGGGGTGCTTGGTTGGGGACCTCCACGCGGTGCACCCTGGGCAACGGAGACAGCAGCACCTCTGTCCTAGGGCGGGAGAGACGCTGCCGCCTACGGCCAACTCTGACCGAGGCGAGGACGGCCCTGTTGAGGGCTGTTCGGAAGCTTTCCACGTGTCCCTCTGATTAGCAGATGACACAGTGGAGAGCAAGTAAGGGGGCCATCTCAAAACCGGAGATGGCCCGGGGTCAGTCGGGGTGCGAGGGACGTGCTCTATGGGTAACCTTACACCCCGGCGTCTTAAGACCCGAGACGGCGTGCGGTTTTAGTCGGTTCAAACCCGACATAACGACCCCCGCTGACCGGCGGGGGGGTATCCGAAGGGATTTCCGCACGAAAAAAAAGAAAAAATAAAAAGGTACTCTTCCGGCCCGCCTAGCCCGCAACATGCTCAACCCGCGTCGCAGGCGACTCAGACGCCGGACGTCGCTCAACGACCTCCGTCCTCCATGATCGCAGACCTGGGGGTGACAGATGAGGCCGGGGTCACGGCGCGACGCGGGACCCCTCTCTCCGGGGCAAGTTGGGGACACCGTGGTTCCCACACTCGAGGCCATAGATGGCCCAGGGTCAGCCGGGGTGCGACGGATGTTTGCGAAAACATTCGGTTTGCAGCTGACATTTTAATTTGTATAAATAAAAGTCTTGTTAGCTAGTAATAGGTTTTATTCGATAAAATTGCCGTTATGTCTTATAGTAAGAAATGGATTTAAAACAAATATGACCTATACCTGTCCAATCTGAACAAAATAAATAAAGTTCTCTAAACTTTAATTACCAGCCAGAACCTGTTATTTTTTACAATGCTAAATAACTACTGTAAAACTACCTTCGCGTAGGTATATTTATTAAAAACCTATACAACCTAAAGCAATTATACAAAATATATTTTCATAGTGTACTTATATTTAAAATAGAAATATAATATCGTCACATTTTGTTCATTTATAAATAATAGGGCAGATAACACCTGTCGTGCCGAAATATATCACTTATAATAGGATATTTTTATACAAATGATTTAATAATTCGCTCCAGGAATGTGTAATTTCGAAAAGAAACACCACAACTGCCTACATCTAACCCGGTTAAAATGTCTACAATAGCAATTATAAAATAATGTAGAGTGAGATCATCGAGGTCGCAATTAGTGGTACTTTGTTGTGTATAATGATTTTCGTATGCTTAGCTAATTGATGTAGCCGCTTAATTTGGTGTATCGGAATCCGACATTATCAAACAGAAAACCATATATACACCTAATTTCGAAAAAGCTTATATATCCCTGCTGGGTCCATGGAGATTTCCAGACTAGTATGTTTAAAAAATCATAATTAACAGGTAAGGTATGTAATGTATAATCGTTGACGCAAAATCTGCATGCTTAAAGCAAAAATGCTTTTAAGGTATAGTCTATATGTATTGAAAACTATTTTTGTAGGTACTGCATTAATTAATCAAAATCAATTTCAAATTACAACATTGCCGCCCTAAAATAATAGATATTATCACAAAATCAATACATAAACATATTCTAAAGAATTAACAGTACTATGCATACATCAATCCTCCATTACTGTACCTAATGACATGACATAAGAAATCCTTTGAAATTGTTTCTTGAATATACCATAATTCTGAGTTGATTCAATAAGCTGATTAAAATTATTATTTCTAATATATCGACGGCCTTGCGGCCAAATTTACAAAATGTGCTATATTGAGGTATAATTGTTATATAAGGCTTACTTCTGTACTTAAGTTATTGCTTATCCGAAGTGTAACATTCAACCCAAGTTTCCTGACAATAGGGGAACCCAGAAGGTAGTTAATAAGTATAGCGTATAATATGTGTTAGATTGATTGAATTGCATGCCAGAACAATAATAAACTAGGAATTCGGTGCAGGGTGCGACTGAAATAAATTGAAATGAGCGAGCAGGATTCTTACTTGAAAATGAGACATCTTACTACGGTCGCGCGCTTAGCTAAGGCCGCGCGCTCGTGAACCTGTTTTTCGGTGATTATTCCTCAATGGTACATCGGACATGAACCATCTCGCTTCAAAACACTCCTCAATGTCCACACTATTACTGTGGTAAATTTGGTCAAGATCGCGCGAGTGGTTATGGAGGAGTTCAGCCACTAACAAACGGCTATGCCGCCTCAATCAAAATAATCTAAAAGGGTAATAATGATAATGTGAAAAAAGTGGGTTTTGAAAAATGGGACGAAAACTATTTCATAGCTAAAGAACACTTTGTCTAATACAGGTAGTGAGGATGGATAATTACGATGGTTAAACGGTTAAACTTCGAAGACCTATGGAGGACGGGTATTTTTAATGAAAATATTGAAGAAAAAAAATGTGACTATATTTCTTTTAACGCTAGTTTGGCCCAAATTCCATAACAATCATAATATATCTAACTATATAGAACGAATTTCTCAACTGAATGTTAACTTGTTTTTGAAAAATGTTATGCAGCTTTTGCTCAGTTTATATAAAGTCAGGTAGTACCGATAAAGATAAGAGTACTATTTGTTGTTGTACGGTTGTTAGTTTTCGGAGCATATTTTGGTGCGCGCGACTCAAATAGATGCATCGGCAATTTTGCTACTGTATCAGCGTCCGTCCTCGACCGTCACTGATACGCGTATATACCTAGCATGCAGCATTTTACGCCTTACATAGGAACTAACTGACCAGTTACTATCATTTATAGATGGGTATAGGGCGCCTTAATATTTTTGCTCGTTCTCACTGTACTTTGACGTAGATACAGTAGAGTACACATGAGTTTTATATGTACGAAGAATTTTTGTAGGTACCTATACTCAACTCTTAGCTACGTTAAGAGCGAGCATTAAGATGTGCACGATTTGTACCTACATCAGCTACAATAATTGTACTAGGCGAGGCTGGATCACTTGGCTGTCCATACCGGGTGACAATACCCTTTAACAACTGTTGTTACTATGGAATACTGTTGTTTCTTTTTAAGTAGAGCTGTCGACAGTTAGCGTCGAATATAAAATTGTGAATTTATTTATTTATTTCATTGGTGCCACTATGCTTTGCAGAGCTTCGGCATAATTAACAACGCCATCGGCTACTAACTGACATTTAGTTATAGGTTTGTTCTCTGATGATTATTATAACCAATAACAACAATGTTTTGTGTGGCGTGGTTGTTCGTTATATGTCACAGTTGCGTGCAGGAGAGCGAGTGCGACACTGGTTCCCGTACAAGGTTGAAGGGCTCTCCTCATGGTTTCATATTCCGTGACAGTAACTGATCCAAATTTAGTTCGAAGGTGTCTGTCATAACTGTACCTAACGAAATATAAACTAAATAGTTAGATTTTGGATAAATCAACTTTATTATTAATTCAGCCATAATGTCCTGTCCTAAGCGGTACGCTATTATGATCATACTCGACACATGGCAAGAAAAGGGGGGTAAAGTTTTAAATTATTTATTACTTATAACATATATATCTAGTTTCTGAAGCATTTATTGTGCTAACATTCTTCTTGTAAGTCCACACATGTCGGTCCCTACGGTCTGTCCAACTGAGCAATTCGAGTTATGTTCCGGTTTGCCGAATATGTCTCGTAACATCTCTAGATAAGAGATTAGTATTGCGTCTTACTTTGTTGCCACATGAAATTCATTCAAATTCATTACTTTTATTAATTTAACAAATAGCATCATGTTGTTGCTGCCTACCCTGGAGGGAGTAAGGCGTATAGTAATAAAGCCGCTAAAGTGAGTCGTAGGTAAGTTAATAACACAAAAGTTGGTTACTATTATGGTTTATATAATAGTACTTAAACATATAAGTATATAATAGTAAGTGTCGCGTTGGCGTTACATTAAAAATATTTCCTAGCTGATGCCCACGGCTCCGCACGCGCGGAGGTCAGTTAACGTTTTTCGGTCATATCGCCGGTTCTACTCAACCATTCGTAATCAAACATACGGCAGATTTTAAGTCTAACCAGTACCTGATAGAGACACCGCATCAAAATTCATTCAGTAGTTTTTGCGACCACCGCTAACAGACAAAAATACCAAAAAAATATTTTTGTTTTCTGAATCGTTTATTTGACATAACCTAAAGTTTTTTTTTAAATATCTTCAATTTACAGACACAACTAATTAACAATTTTATAATATTATAGACGTGTATATATATTATTATTATACATAACATACATGTATTGTAAATATGTATGCATTTATACACTGACTTGTATAGGCTTATGGTACACACTATAATTATGTGTGTGGCCGCATACGGAATTCGCAATTTAAAGAAAAAATTGTGTTTTTCAGCAGTTAACATGTTAAATGTATCGAATCGGTAAGTACATACTTGAGAATCAATTGTAAACTTCAGAAACTAGACATAGGTATTTTAAACCCCATAAATTTCATGCTATTTAAGTTTTAAGATAGTATTACTAATAACGCCTGCAAATCATCCCTTCCGTGAGGCCCCAAGGATATATTTTTAATTATTCTAAAACGATCTCCCAAAGACAACGTAATTGTTAGTATAAAATGTTTATATTATGTAAAATCAATGATTACGTTGACTTTATACGAATCATTTGCCATGGCAGTAATAGTCTTGAGCTCCAGTGTATGGACAAACTCAGAGCGACAGTTGTAATTAAGAATAATTGCTTTTGGAATAAACTAGATTGTGGTTTACAGAACATACTTGCTTGAGGAGTCTACTATAAGCTCGGGTTTCACTGTGGGTTTCGATTAGAAATGAAACTGTAATGCCATAAAACATTGTGAGGATACCTATAACAATAAGATAATTTATATTTGTGAAAATAACAAATACATCTATTTTATTTAACCTATTTCGTTTACTTTTGAAACAAATTTATTTGTATTCATTAAGAAGCATTTACATTTATTGTTTCATACTAATATAAGTACAGTACCCGACGCTTGGGTGAGAGGAACAGTGAGAGACCGGCTAAGGTCGGCTTGCTTCGGTTTTATAGAGCGTACACGTACGCATCTCTGTCGTACATCGGACTGACAGATACCTTTCAGAACAACTGCCAGGCTGATGTGCGATAGAGAGACCGCTCCCACTTTTCTTCCCGACGTGCCAACCCAAGCGCCGAGTACTATTAGTGTTTAGTTTTAATCTTTGTTTTATTTTGTTTTGATGTTGGTACCGCGTATTGATAGGACCAACACCAATCATATTTTTTCTTTACATACCCGTGCATTATTGTACGTGAGCTTGACGCCGTATGTCGAGACACACCGAGAGAAGGTCTATTGGCCGAAAAAAGTAACCTGGTCATGAATCGACCAGAGTCCAATCGTTCCGTATTACACCGATAGAGTTAGTAATATGTAAAATTTATTTTTAAACGTCTTTCTTTCAACTGTATGGAATCCCGAGCTTATGGAGGACTCTTATATCATGTAATTAGTATTATAGGTTTACCTAAGGCCGCTTTTGGTTATGAGAAAATTTATATTTTTACATATATGAGCTCTGAAATACTTAACTTCAGATTTAATCGTGTACACTAGGGAAGATCATACAATGGCACCGGTGTATTGCAAGTAAACACTAAGTAACAGCCAATTAAATCAAAAAAATAGAAAAGCAACAATGCACTAGTTCCTTATTTAAAACTATAAATAGATCCTGCCCCAGGTTTCGCATCTTAAATGCTAAAAAAAAAGTAATTTTAACATACAAAACAATTACATACATACAGCACGTTTCTTTTTTGTATAAAAACGGAATCAAAATATTGTCTTTACACAACGTTAGGTAAAGGCTGCAGCTGGCTGGCAGTGGAGCGCACTGTTAGATCATCTGGCGCGCCATGGCGTGGCGCAGCTTGCGCTCCCACGACTCCGCCTCGGCCCACGAGTGCCGCACGTCGCGGAACAGCTGCAACACGACGCACATGACACATGACACACGCATTCTACCAGCAACATCCACCGCACACTATACGGTACGGTAATGTAAGTGTACGTAAAGAGTCACTTGTTCTTTCATAGGGAAATCAAATTACAACACCTCTCTGTATTTGCTCTGTGGGCTATCCAATCAAGATGAAGTGTGGAAATAAACTGATGAGTGAGCCATTTTATATGTTTGTTAATTACATTTTACGAATAAGCCTTTTATCAGATCGTAATAAAACTTGACAACAACAACCTGGGACCATTAGAAGGATAGATTTATTTCATCCTGAAACTTAGTCCAAAATAAGAGAAAACTAAACGAGAGGCCAAAGTTTCATCGTTATGAAAACCTGCAGACCGCAAAATGTTTTGTGACTTGTACACCTCAGACCTTCGGCTTCTTCATAATTTTCAAAGTAAGAAGCACCAAATTTCATATACCTGATACTGGTCAGAAAAAAAAAACGTACACGAGTATCGCCGTTTTTAAAAAGAAACCCCTAAGGGGCTGAACTATGGGTTGAATGTTTATAAGGGCAACTCTTTTCTTTTGAAGGCAGAAACATGAAATTAAATTGTAAATCTCATGAAATTTGGTATGTGCATGCTTGAATAGGCTTTTGGGTGGTTGAGATTTATAATTGGTAGATGGCATAAAGGATTTGTATTATACAACGAACTTTCTCCCCTCAGCCCAGTTAAAATAGACATAAGAAATAGTAATTCCCACATGGCTGACAATTAGTGGAGGTCTAGAGTAAGCTATTGTAAATATTATGTAAATGTTCCCATTAAAAAAAGTTGTGCAAACAATAATCAAGGTCGAAGGTCAAAAATATCAGCTTTTTGCACATAAACGGTTAAGTTTTTTCGTAAATCCACAAAAATAGTTTTGTGATCTTTCTACGAGCCACCATTCGTGAAATGTAGAGATTCTAAAAGTTTTAGGCTAGGAGTTTCTTTGCATTAAAAGTTAATTAAAAACCTTATTATGTATCTACGCAATATTTTATTTAGGAATGATCTAATCTACACCCATTAAACACTAAGTCCTCACTAAAATTATATGATTTAAGCCAATAGCCTTTCGAGAGGTATGCTAACAAGTTAACGGATGGGGAGAGGGGTCTGACCACAATAGCGACTGGTAACATCGGGTATATTCTAGTCTGGGATTACTATAACGCATATCAGAAGTCAGAATGCGGGCTGCACGTTTTCCGAGCGGATTATATGACGACATTCGCGGAGACAAGCCGGTTTATGAATTGAATAATTGAAGTTGAGTCTCGTCAACACCTACTTACGCCGAGTTACGTACTGCGCACTGGGTGTAAGACGGCGTCGACGCGGCTCAACTTCAATTTCTCAATTCAAAATCCCGACATTACTATTTGCAAAAAAAAAATCATATTATGCCAATAGTGAGACATAAATTTAATATCAAATATATATTCTTACCTGAGATAACCAGCTTTCATCTGCTAATAGTTCGTTAAGAATTACAGTAGTATCCTTGCTGGGGTTTTGCATCCTCTTTTCCGCGACACGTTTACTACACTCTGCGTACATTAAATACTTTTGATGCGATATCCTTGAGTATAACTGTACACGACTGCAACACGTTGCACATACCAAAAACTCCTGTAAACGAGTATAATACCGATGTTAGCATATTATGTATGTTAGTACACTCGTCTTCAGGTAGCATCTTCTATAGAATGAAGACCATTGCATTGGAAGAGAGGAGTTTCAGTCTATAGAATAACAAGAATACCCCGATAGTTACTTTGCGTCGTTTCTTTTTGTTTCGTGTCCGATGTTGCCATAAATCTCGCATTTACAACACAATGAACTTTTCAGGCATGTCAGGAGTCTTCCTCTAGACTACGTTTTCTATAATGCCTAACATATTTACGACTTATTTGAGAACTTTACGATGCTAGTTATCACGAGCATGTACATACATTAGTTCAATGACGTCACAGATAAAACCATCCACAGCATACAATCTACCTGTTATGGTCACAACCTTAAGTTTGTTTGTTTGTTTTTTTTAAAGATAATTAGTAACCGTAATTACTAATATTCCCCCTAACCCCTCTAGCTAAGCTAAGGCATTTATTATCATCATCCTAACATTGATCCCGATTGCATCAAAGGCTTTTACCTCAGGGCCCGGAGTTATGAGAGCGACTGCGGTCTGATCTCCCAACCCTGAAAAGTACACCTTCGACAGAGCCCCGTCTTTTGGTTTAGTAGGTGCACCAGCTAGCAGGTCAGGTTGATTTGGGCCTCAACGATTCAGGTGGAGTCCCTTCACATATTTTTTAAGGCATTTTCTTGTAGTTATTTGATAAGCATTCAAACTTTACAATATTTTGTAATACTTCAAAGTTTTTAGTTATTTACTCTATAATTAACACTTAACTTAGTTGTAAAATGAAGTACCTTTTCATAAGCTAGACGTGCCTCTGGTTGGACGGGCTCCAGGGTGGCAGGGTTATAAGGCTGTCCATACAGCAGTAGTCTGGCTACCGCAGCTCTGGAGCAAGCCCTGCACACGCCAGTTCCCGTCGCCACGCTAAGGCCCGGCCAGGTGCCTACGGCCGCGTCCAGTGTGCGAGCACCCACACCCCCTCCACCACCCACACCCCCCGAGACCCGACCCCGCATCGTTTCCGTTACTTCATCCACCGTTTTCACGTTTGAAAGGAAGTATTCATCTGAAATTAAATAAAAGGACATCATCAACATTCGTTCAACTACTGGTACCTACTCAAAATTTAATGAGAACAAAGATAAAATAAATCAGTAAAAAGATCACTGCGTAATATGGCAATGGAATTCCTGAAGGGTCTCGCTAGAATATTGCATTCTAGCGAGATTTCACAAAATGAACGAACTACAACAAAGCTGGAATAATTATGTGAATAAGGACATGTCCTTATTCACATAATTATTCCAACATAGCAGCCACACTTAACAGCTAGGCAGCAGTGGCACTTGCCACCTGAAGTCAACAGAGATTAGTGTTCATGTTATGTTAAAGTTATGCGTCGACTTGAGAAACCCATGCAGTTGTCCAACCAGGTACAATACAGGAATTGTATATTGAATTATGATGATTTTATCACATTATGCGTAGTTGCCATTTTGTATGTCATGCATGTGTCTTGGGGCTGGCATTAGTATAGGTAATCATAATAAAAGTACGATATAGTAAGACGATCGATTAAGGCGAGGGTATTCGGGGACTTTAGGTATTTTTGGCATAGCAAAGTTGCCACTTTACGCTGCAGCGAGGCGCTGGCCGTCCGCAGTCAGTTTCGCGCGCCAAAGTGTAGAGAATAAGGACGTTTACTTAAATTTGTGTTAAATCAATAATAATAATAATGAAACAACTATTAATTACATAGAATATCTTTTAGTAATACAATTTACGTTATTCACTTTTATTATTATGATATCCGTATAAGTTCAAATATAGCTGCGTTCATTCATTGTTTTAAAATAGAATGTATATATTATGAAGAAACATGTTTTAACAACATACTGTGGAGGAACGGAGTATGATGTTCCTCCAACACAAATGGAGGATTCTCCGACCAAGCAAGGTGATCACGCCTGGCGGGCCGCGGCCCAACGGTTGTCGTTCTTCATTCTTTCATTCAACAACTTCATTTTCGCGATTCAGGATTGGTAGTGACGTAGAAGTATCGAAGTAGTTACACTTGTTGTCGCTAGATGGCACTGGGTATATGTGGTATCGCCACATCACTCCCCTTCAATAGCGGAGGTTGATTGCGATGAGTCAGCTGGTCTTAAGCTCTCTTGTGGAGCGTACCAGTGCCAGTCTAGTGTAGTTCCATTTCGTCGGAACTGGACGCCGCTGGTTCCATTGATGGAACAGTCTTCCTCGCTAGTTCTCGTTAATTGGGACTAACTGCTGGTCCCAAAGATACGGGGCTGAGTGCGGTGATGTGGTGCTGCGGTGAAGTGCCCAGTGAGTCAGGGCTCGAAGGGTCGAGGTGAGTCCTCGGTGAGCCCTCGGTGAGGTGAGCCGAATCCTCAGTGAGATAAGGTGAGTCCTCGGCAGTGAGATCGGGCGTATCCTTTTGAGTTGAGGTAAGTCCCCCGTGTATGGGGCGAATGCTGCGTAGACGGGAGAGATGGGCTCTTCTTATGTGGACCGTATATGCCGTAGGCAATGACTGCTACGTAGACGGGTGAGATGTGCTCTTCTTAGGTGGACCGTATATGCCGTAGGCAATGACTGCTACGTAGACGGGAGAGATGTGCTCTTCTTACGTGGACCGTATGTGCAGTGTGCTGTGCCTTAGAGGCTGATGTGGCCGTAGGGTAACCAGGCTGCAGCGGTCGCTGCATGCTGTGGTATGCCAGTTGAGGCCGAAGCTGCTGGATGGCGAAGACTTAATTACCGCTCATGCGAAAGAAGTGAATAGGATGGTGGCGATAGGAATACTGCTGATATGTTCAGCGCCGGTTACATGATCATCTCAACACTGTGGAGGAACGGAGTGTGATGTTCCTCCAATAAAGGGAGGATCCTCCGACCAGGCAAGGTGATCACGCCTGGCGGGCCGTGGCCCAACCTTGTCGTTGGGATGTTGTATATATGTCATACCAGCGCGCGAACTTCATTTTCGCGATTCAGGATTAGTAGTGACGTAGTAGAATCGAAGTAGTTCCACTTGTTGTAGCTAGATGGCGCTGGGTATATGTGGTATCGCCACAATACCCACATAGAGTCCGCACACGCACCTGTATTGTTATATGAGTATATATGTAATGAAACTGCATACTAGTACCAATTACTAACCACTATTATTTTTTAATCGATTTCCAAAAAGAAGTAGATTCTGAATGAGATACGTAGATATGTATACCTATGTAATTTTATAGGAACTCTTCACATATTATTTGATAAACTTAGTTAACTTAGTTGTTGTTTAGTTAGTAGTATTGTGACACGTTACTTAAATACGTTATGCTTCTGGTACGTATGTATATACAAGAGTTTATAGTCGTTTTGGAACGAAATATTTTGGGCAGTTTCGACAACATGTAAGCCTGGAAGTATTTATTTGCGTGAGTATCTTAATAATGAATTTGGTGCACCCTAGACTTTTATTTGTGATAAAACGACTTGTTTATACTCGTGAATACGAAAATCATGAGAGTTATGCAGTGGTGGTCGTACGTCTTCGAATTCATGAAAAGTGATAGAGACAGACACACATTACATGCGTTAAAAGTCAATAGCATAAAACCATAAAAAGTGCCCGTAGTGAATCGAACGTGGAGGACCCGCTCGATTTCGAGATATGTTCAAAGAAGTGTAAACTAAGAAGTTACCTATGTAAGATTATTTTGTAAACAGCTATAATTATGTTTGTTGTTGTGTTTATTTTATTATCACTGCATAGAATAAAGTCATTTATCGTTAAATCATATCCTAATAAAGTATTTCTGACGGTCCTATGTCCTTTGTTATAAAGTATGAGCAAATAGTGGAGTAAGTACCTAAAGTGGTACGCAGTTATGAACAAGGACGAACCTTCATTAATTAAAAACTGTAAATGAATTACCGAACCGCTAATAACATTTATACTCGAACGAGTGAAAAAGATTATAGAAAAAACAACTTTTTATTATAACCGGTATAGCAATTTGGACATCTCAAAATGGCACCATAGATTATTCCGAGTAACCCCCTTTCGGGTCCAAAACGACTATAAAGTCAGCGTGTATAGATAAGATTATTGTTTGGTTGGATGAGTTTCACTTCAACTTTTATAATAACGCGCCCATGCCTATGATTAACAGGTAGATGAGATTCCACAAGAAATATCCGCATATAAAATCGGTAGTTAATTAGATATTACCAAAATATTTTCCTTCACAGCCTTACATGACAATATGGAAAGACACTGTTTGTATGATAGCAACTATATTAGTTAGGAAAATGTATCAAAAAACTATATATCGGATTCACTATATGCAGGCTGAGTCGAGCTCCCAGAACACCAACAAGGTGCTTTTTTTTTTACGTGCGGAAATCCCTTCGGATACCCCCCGCCGGCCAGCGGGGGTGTTTATGTCGTGTATCGACTAAAACCGCACGGTGTCCTCCCCAAGTGTCCGTTGCCGGGCACCCCGGGTAAGCCCTCGAAAGGATAACCCCAGGGTTGCCGGCGGACTTTGGCCGCCACCGCGGCCTCGACTGGTGGGGTCGGGTTTTATCCCGCTTCGGTGAGTTGGCAGGCGTGTGTAGGGCACACACGACACGCCTCCGCCACGGCCTGCTTATGTAAGGACGGCGAGTCGGCAAACTGCCGTCCTCAGGCCCCGATCATGGAGGTCGGTAGTCCCGGGCGTAGATGAGTCTGCGGCGTCCCCGCCGCAGACTGCGAAACTCGCGGGGCAGGGTTCTCTCCCACTCCCTCTCCGCCGTCTCTTTCGCGCGCATTACCTGCTCGCAGAAGCGGCCACGGCCCTCACCATGGTCTCCAACGAGAGAACGTCCAAACATAAGGTAAAACCAGTAGTTGGTAGATATTTATATTGGACTTTCTCGACACCAGCAACTAACACTAAGCTAACTAGCAATTTAGCCATTTTGTGTCTTTAGTGAACTGAAAAATTTTGTATAAACAATCCGAAAACTGAAGAAGTTTTTAGTGATACACAACGCTAAGTAAACCTACTTTTCGCCATCGCCTTGTGGTTACAGATGTGTAAGGTAGAAGAGCGCGAGGCGCTAGCCTTAGGCTACGCTATTTTAAGTTAGCGTAATGTAGTGTGCTCAAAGCCACGCCACGTTTGTAAATAAAAATTGATTTAGTCTTCAAGAAAGTAGACTGAGTATATACATTTTAGTTTACACTACGTTGCGTGACCTTGAAGCTTTGGAATATACTTAGGTCTTTAAATATATTGTCAAATTGGTTTATTTTTGTGTAAATTGTAACTTTGAAGGTTTTTAACATTCTATAAAATAGTTCGCTAACGACTAGTTGGCGTTATTTATAGAGGTTTTTTTGAAATCCTTTTAGGCACCTACTCGGGTGTTAATTTAAAAATTAACATAAATTTAAAAAATGTATAATGAAATTCTATGCAGCCTCAAAATCCATAAAAAATCAATACATAAACTTTATTTAATTAGAAATCACATTTTTACCTTTAACACGCTCTGGTGAAAATTTCACAATTGCGATACAACCGCAGTTAGCGTAGTCTGAATTGCTGGAATCGGTCTGTTGTTAGTACGTAATATAGTAGGTAAGTAAGCTTTAAGTTAACAATGATATTGTTGATACTTTAGATGTAAGTATAAATAGTTACCTTGTTCCTGAAATATTTCCGATAGAAAATTGGGGTCTAATGCGTGAGATATTAAAGTTTGTATATAAACTTCAAAGTTTTCTTGATACATTTGCGTCTCCAACATCCTCTTTTCGATAAAACTAGAATCGTCGAAAGGAAGTTCACTTCTAACTAGTTCTACTATTGTTTCTAAATGTGACTGCGATCTCACTTTTACGGGTACTTGTGTATACAATTTTTTATTTTCTGGATTCCATACAGTGTACTAAAAAGATACAGGAATGAAAATGTTATATTAAAATAATTGTTTATTTGCTAGAAAATAGGTACAATGAAATATGTTAACAGGTCAGCTCATAATGTTGTAAGTACTTAGATAGAAACAGCATTAGTATATTTTGTAAAAGCAAAGATGGCTTCCCCAATTGCATTCTTGTTACGTTTTCATATGTTTAAAATACACAGAACTGTAACCGCTGTGCTTAATTTCTGCAAACCGTCATTGTCGTTTGCATCTTTTTGCCTTTCAACCGTCGATATGATGTTATTTAATATAGGTATAAACCGCACAGCTAATATGAAGTACTTACCGTGGATATATTACGATATAATACTTTTCCGTTTTCTTCAAAAGGTTCATATTTTTGTAGTAACGTCTTGCCATCAACTCTCCAAATAGCTGGCCACATTTCATTCAATTCTGTTTTCAATGCTATAAATTCTCCAGACTGGAAGATATCAACATAATATTTTGAAATCATTAATAATTTAGCTGGGGCTGTTTGTAAGCACAGAGACAAGTGAATACTTTTTTTTCGTGCGGAAATCCCTTCGGATACCCCCTGCCGGCCAGCGGGGGCGGTTATGTCGGGCTTGAACCGACTAAAACCGCACGTCGTCTCGGGTCTACAGACGCCGGGGTGTAAGGTTGCCCATAGAGCATATCCCTCGCACCCCGAGACAAGTGAATACCTACATAATATTAGACTCAAGAGGTGTAATATTATCAAACTTAGGTAAAAGTAAAGTAAATCTTGTTAACCCCTCCAATTAAACTAAGTTGTTTATATTAGAATTGGGTTCACGTCGCTAGTACTGTATAAGTTTGATTTTCACCAACTCTTAATTGCAAGTCCACGCTTTAGCCATTAGGTATAGTTTATACAGGGGTGCTTGGTTGGGGACCTCCACGCGGTGCACCCTGGGCAACGGAGACAGCAGCGCCTCTCTCCTAGGGCGGGAGAGACGCTGCCGCCTACGGCCAACTCCGACCGAGGCGAGGACGGCCCTGTTGAGGGCTGTTCGGAAGCTTTCCACGTGTCCCTCTGATTAGCAGATGGCACAGTGGAGAGCAAGTAAGGGGGCCATCTCGAAACCGGAGATGGCCCAGGGTCAGTCGGGGTGCGAGGGATATGCTCTATGGGTAACCTTACACCCCGGCGTCTTAAGACCCGAGACGGCGTGCGGTTTTAGTCGGTTCAAGCCCGACATAACCGCCTCCGCCGCCGGCCAGCGGGGCGGTATCCGAAGGGATTTACGCACGAAAAAAAAAAAAAAAGGTATAGTTTATACGCCACCCCAGCCACAGAGAAATACTTTTTTTTTTCGTGCGGAATTCCCTTCGGATACCGCCCCCGCTGGCCGGCGGGGGAGGCGGTTATGTCGGGCTTGAACCGACTAAAACCGCACGCCGTCTCGGGTCTTAAGACGCCGGGGTGTAAGGTTGCCCATAGAGCATATCCCTCGCACAGAGAAGTACCTTTTTTTTTTTTCGTGCGGAAATCCCTTCGGGTACCCCCCAGCCGGCCAGCGGGGGCGGTTATGTCGGGCTTGAACCGACTAAAACCGCACGCCGTCTCGGGTCTACAGACAAGACAAGAGGTTGCCCATAGAGCATATCCCTCGCACCCCGACTGACCCTGGGCCATCTCCGGTTTCGAGATGGCCCCCTCGGGTTTGGGAACCACGGTGTCCCCGTCTTGCCCCGGTTTGGGGAGGGGCGCTAGTCGCCCTACCGTCCCGGCCTGCTTCTGCTGGGGTGACAGGCGGCCTCACCTGCCACCCCCAGGCCTGCGCTCATGGAGGACGGAGGTCGTTAAGCGACCTCCGGCGCCTGAGTCGCCTGCGACGCGCGGCGAGCATTTTGCGGGCTCGGCGGGCCGGGAGAGTTCTGAACCTCTCCCGGGCGCGCTCCGCCATCTCCTTCGCAAGCATTACATGCTCGCAGAAGGAGGTGGCGGCGGCCCAAGCGCTCGCGCTCCGCACCATTCCCGCAATCATACTGCCGAGCGAGAGGACTCCCACCCCGATGGCTGCCACGAGGTCACGCCTCGGCACCTCCCACGCCGGGCAGTCCGCCACAGAGAAGTACCTACTGTATTCAATAACCATGGCTTTACACTGTACACCTCCGAAGGGGTAGGTGCTCTACATCCACATTTCGCTATCAATTTTTTTTGATCTCATATTTTTTTACCATACTATGGAAACTAATGTAATAAGTGTGTAATAAGGTCCCGGCCTTACAATCTGTAATTAAATCAAACAAGATGAATTTTGCCCGCGGTCGTTCAAAAAATATGATAAAATCATATGTGGGTCAATCTTTCAAAATCAAAGTTAATAATTTCAATAGCGTATGAACTAGACTATTTAACTACATGTCTCGCTTTACATGAGCATTCGCCTCTGTAATAGAAAATCTGATCTAATAGGTAAATAAAAATTGGAGAAAGCAGAGTGGAGGAACGGCGAGGCGACTGACTAGTTTACCGTCTTTAGATTTTAGGAGCGGTGGGCACGGTATGATAATGCCAAATTGAAAAGGGGCCCGACACCGTATACATGGTGTGAATTCTATGGCGGCAGGCAGTGAATTCGGTTTATCTGTCAACATTGGCTCTCCGGGCCTATGAGGAAAGGTAGTCTGTCAAACAATTCCTTGAGTTTATATCAGAGTATATCAAATTTCAGGCAATCGGTACCATGAAACTCACTTATCCCGCAATCGGGCCCGAGCACGGTAGGTACATGACAGTTCATTCAGCCTAAACCCTATCTTGAAACGACCTGAAACCGCAAAATTCGAAATTTTGACAACACGACAAAAATTTTAATATGAATCCGTTCCCGCAGGGGGAACGCACAGGTAGATTTCGTGAAGCAATTAATATTATTTTATATAGAGAACTGCGGACGGAATTTTTTATTCTCGAAAACGGTAACTTTTAGCGAAAAACTTTTCAGACTTTTATTTTATACTTAAAAATGGCCTATCGATTAAAAATGTTTCCGACAGCAAGAATGTTCACCGGTTAGAAGTTATGATTTTTTTCCCGAAAAATTTTGGTTTTTCCCCCCTCCACTTTTAGTTAAAGTTTTAATCTTATAGGTTTATAAATAAAAGTTGTTGGTATTCATGTATTGGTACTATGGGATAAAATTAGAACGGTTCGAATATAATGGAACGTGAAATTTTGAGGAAAAACTGATTTCACAAAAAGTGAGGCCCTACCGTCCCCTTAGGCCGGATTCCACCCGTTCACGAACTTAAACTAAGTTTACACCCAAGCAATTTTTGACCGCAGTTTGAAAGCGATCGGGGCAAAAATGCGATCGTGAGAGTGCCGCAAATTTTGGGAAGTGGAACCATACATACATATATACATACATATATATATATATATATATATATAAACTTTTTGACCAGTGGTCATTTCGGACTCAGGGGGTCATAACTAGTCCTCATAAGAAGAATTTTTTTGAATTCGACAGTAGTCAAGAAACCAATAGGTAGATCGATTTCATCGAAATCTACCTAAATACCCATAGATTAGTAATTACTTAGTCTGGCCATATGAATACTGATACAATTAAAAATAATCAAAATTTTACATATGAATTTGGAATCTGTCATTTTTATATGATTATTCATTGTTTTCTCATTTTGGCGCCAATACATTGTACAATATTTGGCGATATTAAAATGGAGTGGGGTGATAAAGAGAACCGAATCGCTGTATGTAATTGAATTACATAAAGTAGGTATGGAGCCAAATGCAATTTTTAAAACTCTCCATACGCTTGGTATTAGTAAAATATTTGTGTACCGGGCTATTATTAGGCACAAGAAAAAGATCTGGCCCTACACGCAGTGTTCGTACAAAAAAGGTGGTCAAAGCAGAATTCGAAGAAATCCTGTCCGAAAGCAAAAGATTTTATCACGGGAGATGAAGATAGCACCTAGAACCATGTCGCGTATTTTGAAAGATGACTTAGGACTTGCAGCCTATAAGAGATGTACTGGCCATTTCTTAACTGATAATTTAAAAAAGAATAGGGTGGTAAAATCAAAACAACTACTAAGCGGTACGCAAAGGGACGTCACAGAAAAAAATTGTTTACGGAGGAGAATTTTTTTACAATTGAGCAACATTTTAACAAACAAAATGACCGTATTTATGCTCACAGCTCTAAGGAAGCTTCCCAATTAGTCGACAGAGTGCAACGTGGGCATTATCCGACTTCAGTGATGGTTTGGTCGGGTATTAGCTATGAAGGAGTGACTGAGCCATACTTTTGTGAAAAATGTATTAAAACATCGGTACAAGTAATAGGTAATAGGTACCCATGAAATTGCCGAAATTTTCTTACAAATTCATGAGTTCGTTATTCCTGTAATTTAAAAGCTATTTCCATTATTTATTTTTTGTTTGAAAGTTGATTTCAAGATTTTACAACTCTGTATTAAATTTTGTTTTTATTGGCCGCTTGATAAATTAATTCGATCTTCAAAAACAGTACTTCCTAAATGCTATCCATTTTGATGATAAATTTCGTATTACTTAACAGCTGTCACTTATCAAAAATGTAATAAAAGTTGCTGTTTGTTAGCTTAATGTTGTCTCATTCATACACAAAAAAAAACATAAAATTTGGATTTATCATTCCTAAAAAAATGCAAAAATGTTAGTACTGAAAATTGGGTTTCCTCCAATATCTTCAAGAAAAACGGCAATTTCATATGTAACGACCTAATATATCTAGATACCATTCTTGAGAAGGTAGGCAAGCCCCTTAATAACTTCATGTTCAAGAACCAAGAATGGTCCTTCCAGCAAGACTCGGCGCCGGGTCATAAAGCTCGGTCTGCGCAGTGTTGGTTGGAAATGAACGTTTTGGACTTCATCAGAGCTGAAGACGGCCGTCGTCTAGTGCCGATCTTAATCCGCTGGATTATGATTTATGGTCAGTTTTAGAGAGTACAGCTTGCTCTAAATGCCATGATAATTTGTGTGCATGAATATGTATATTTGCATTTATCTGGGGGTGTTATATCAATACTGTTATAAAATTGTAAATTATGTCAAGTACGAGTCGGACTCGTGTACCGAGGGTTCCGTTCAAAACTGGATTGAGGGGCGCACTTAACGTTGCTGTAGAGCTTTCAGTCTTGACAGATAGACATACAGATTTAGATCGGAAAAAGAGAACATCGAGGCCGGAACTCCAACCCGCGACCAGTCCCTTACAGGGGGAATACTCTGGCCAACGGAGGGGGCCTCTGCGGCGGAGCGGTAGTCCGTTCGACTGCTACGACAGGGGGCGCGGGTTCGATTCCCGCTCAGTGCAAATATTTTTATGCATGAATATGTCTATTTGCATTGGTCTGGGTGTTTCCATGTATAATATTATGTATGTTTTTACAAAAAAAAAGTATATAAGTATGTTTATCCGCATTCTGTTTATCATTCATTCCGTAATCGAATAGGTTTTGATTACCTTGTGATTATCTAAATATCTTTACATAATATAAAACAAAGTCGCTTCCCCGTGTCTGTTCGCTGAGTACTACTAAACTTTCAACGGATTTTGATGCGGTTTTTCATCAACAGATAGAATGATCAAGCGGAAGGTTAATAATAATAGTCTGATACTATTTTGTGATAATTTGTTGAAATATTACGATAATTGTTGAAAATGACGAAAGATATCAAGCCGACTTAGAGCTCCAATCTAAACACACCGCCCAATCCCTTTGAGATAAAACAAACAACGTGACTATCATGGGATTATTCATCTTTTATAGGTCTTTAAAAAGTCCGCGATGGCATAATATATATCTCTTCGTAGCTGGTTATGAAAGTTCGGTTACGAATGTGGTTAAAAGGCTCATAAGGACAGCTTACTATAGCCATTTTGACTTCTAAAGAAAGAGTCACATTTGATGTTGTAATTGGAAAGCTATTTAGACGAATACACTACCTACGTTAGTCACTAAGCATTTTACACCACACAATTTAATTGAATATCATCAGAAATAATTAAAACTTTCGCGCAACAGAAATTAAATGTTCGCGCCCAGCGCCACGTGGCGCTGCGATCGCGTCATAGGATTTCTTGCTGCGTAATTATAACTTTTGATTTAGTTGACGTAGAAGTTTGATTGAAAATAAAAAATGTATCAAGTAACTATATGTATTCATGTGCATTGTAGAACCCATATTACAAGCTTCTAAATATGTATCTCTAGAACACTAGCCTTCGTCGTTTAAAGACGCAAGTTCGTAAAAATTGCATTAATTTTTGAACGCGCAATCGCAGTACCTTGAACTTCCGGCTAATCTCAATCAACGTGTTGTCCGTGCGATGGATGATGGTACGTTTGCGGGGAGAAGGCTGTGTGCACCGGTCCAGCAATTATAGTTCTTCAATTTGACGAAGGTTAGTATTAACGAACTTTTATTACTTCAGTAGCGAACACAAATGAAATATGTGTCACAAATGTATAAATAGTTATATATTTATATTTCTTTTTATGTTGATTTGTTTTCTTAATTTTGATATAATACTTTTATTATGCAAGCTAGTTATGCTAGCTGGCTATAAACAAATCCCTCGATGGATCAAAATGGAAATGAATCCTTCGATGAATCGAAGTCGAAAAAAATGCATCGATGGATCAGAGTGGAACAAGAGGTAGAAACAAATCCACAGATGGCTCGGAGTGGAACACGAAGTGGAATCACAGTGAAATAAAAATTGAAAACAAATCCTATAATGGATTTGTTCAGTGGATTATAGTGGAATAGGCCGAATATTATTACTAAGATTTGTTCATTAGGCGTTATTGCTACTTATTTACTTTGATTAATTTGAACATCTAGGCCAATATGTAGGTATATAAAAATTTATTTGCATAATGCAAATGCTCAGTTAGCCATTATGAGTCAACTTCACGAGCCACTAACATTATCGTGTTAATAAAATTACCTTGCTATTAGGTAATACAGTTGTGTAATAGAACTATTCAATGACATGTAGGTATGCACATAACGTGTACCTACTTATTTTTTGCCAACCAGCCATTGGTTTCCAACAATCCGCATTTTTATGTTTAAATATGTACGTACCTACTAATAACATTTCATTGTTATAGAAACAAGGTCTAAATTGATAGGTAGGAAAAAAAAGGTAACAACTAGGTACCTGTTTAATTTGAAACCAATAAAATATAGTAGCATCACAAGTCATCGGACTTGTGATAGAGAGGTCACGGATTCGAATACGGTCAACTTAACTGGAGGGATCAATATATCAAGAATATTAGGTACAGTTGATACCCGCAGCTCCGTCCAAGTGGAGGTCGGTTATCGTTTTTTGGTCATATGTCTGGTCGTACTTAACCAATTACAATCAAATATACGGCAGATTTTAAGTGTTACCAAGACCTTTCTATTAGAATCGCATCAAAATCCGTTCAATATTTTTTGCGCCCATAGTGAACAAAGACAAGAATTAGAAAAAATATATTTTTATGTTCAACATCTTTCATTTAAGATCAGCTAAGTATTTTTTTAAATATCTCGAAAGTACAGACACAACTAATTTACAATTTTATAATAGTATAGATTTCAGTACTTTCATTCTTAAAAACTATCTACTCAATTTACATTACAAGTACTTACTGCTGGATTGACCGGCCAATCTGACGGTACTATATTTCTTCAAGTTAAGGTAGCAACTATTTGTACGTACCAATTTTTATCGCACCTACCCTACGTGTTAAAAAGACAGGCAACCCCATGTTGATGCCTACAGCTGAAAATTGTTTTGCTTACCGGACAAAGATTGTTCCAACTATGATGTATCTAATGTCTGTATATGATTACTTTGCAATAATTTATGATCACTGGACAAAGAGGTAGAAACAGGAGCAGGGTACGCAGTATCAGTGTACTACGATTGGCTACTTGTAAGATTAGCACTCTAAGCTATCGCATATCGTGTATTTTGCATTTGTACAGTTGCCGAAGTAAATTCCGGCAAAACCGAGTTAAATGAAATAAATCATACCTGATAAGGCATTTCTTCTATCGGTCTCGAATTATCTATTTGTCCACTACTTGATACTTGCTGGTGAGATTTGATGTGCTGCATATTTCTGTTTCCTTTATTGTCGTTTTCTGTTGTGCCGTATAACCCATAACCCCCCATGTTAGCCCCATGAGCTGCAACTAATTTAAAAAAGAAATCTAGCTGAACGAAAATTGACTTCATTAGTAATATACTTTCTATGAATAACTCGGCAAGAAACATATCTTATTATTTCGATTCAGTTAATCAGAGAAGTTTCAATTGTTTAAGTATAATTTTAAAACACTGCAAGGGAAATGTAATCGTTATAACTCCACAAATGTGTTTTTGTGTGAATCCAAAATAAAAAGATGAATATGATTCCCTATTTGGAATTAAAATCTTTATGAATATTGGTAGGATGGGTAAGGGAAAAGGATTGCCAATTGATGAATGAATTCATCAGCGTGATAACATGTACACATTACAATGTTAGAGATTTACTACCAAGATTTTAATTAATATTATAAAATTCTTAATTCTTTATTGTTGCACGTACATGTTATCCCTATTTTGGCGACGTGAGGGGTGCTACCAGGAATAATTACAAATTAAAATTATTTAACACATTATCGGTAATATACTCATGTTTATTTTATGTCTTCTCCTATTATACAAAATTATTTACATAAAATATTGAGAGTTGTGCATAAACAAATAACAATTAAATAGAAATACAAAAAACTTATGTTCCGGGCATGGCCTTCTAATACATTATCTCGTACTTACTCATAGCTGTCAATGTATTATGCAATAATTTCCCTTATAATATAAAATCACTTTCAGCTATATAGAATATGCATACACTATTGTAAGTACTAACTAATCTCAAATACTGTAAAATACAATACATTATTTCATATGTACAACAGACACCCATTGGTATGAATTCCATAAAAAAATATACCACAATTTTGGAATTATTAATGGTAGCACCCCTTCAATAGCGAGTATGACAAGAGTCACAAATTCTACAATTTACAATAAATGGCACTAATAATGTGTCATTAACAACTATTTAAGTGAAATCTTGTTACAGGCTAACCCTAAAAATATCGACGTTTACTAGGATAGGTACATCACAATTCTGTCACAGAAAATATTTACAAATAATAATCATAGATTTCATCTAATAAAAATTTACATTATCACAGTTAAAATGTAACAAGTTTTCACGATATCCTGCCTCAATGGCAGTTAGCTTGCTCCTGTCATACAAGCTTCAGGGCTAGCTCTTCACCATCGCGCTCTACTTCGTAAGTGGAAATCTAATAAATTGAACGCACCTTCGTCGGGCTGGTGTTGATAATAGTATTGTTGCTGTGGCGCTGTCTGCAGCGATGTCACGGGTGGCGGCGCAGGAGGTCGTGGCTTCTTAGGCGCAGCCGGCTGAGGCGCCACTACCGCCGACGGGGTCGGTTTGTTCATTGTTGTCCGGCCCTTGTTCTTTCCTTTATCATTTAGAGGTGTACTAGGCACATTAAGCACTGGCTTGTTAAGCCTTCTAGCTTCTTCTTCTGCATCATAGGCTGCTTCTTCACTACCATCGTATTTTCGTTTTCTATCTTTATTTAAATTATAGTAGCGAGGATCGTCTAATTCTTTTGTCTGAGACGTAAGAATATTTGACGCCGCGCCATGTATTTGATTAGCACCCAACAAGCCTGTCGTACTCATACTCGCTGAAGAGCTCATGACTGGATTACTAAGTGACATACCTGCGTTTATCACGTTCGCCGGCGCCATGGCTCCGTTAGCACTTTGTGTAGGATTTGTGTCACATTGACTTTTATTATGATCATTCTGAGCATAAGGCTTATTATTTGTTGTATTATTGGTAGTTCTAGACCACGTGGACTTTCTGGCGCCTCTGCCAGCCGGCGGAGGAGACGTATCACGTTCTCCTTGTAAAAACTTCAAGTAAGAAGCCATGAATCCTGAACCGGGACCCGTGACAGGAACATTAAATTTTTTATCCATAACTTTTGAAGTAGCGTCTTGTGAAGTGGTGTTTATGTTCTGCTGCTGTGAAGAGGGTGCTACCGACGATGCAGTATTTGCTCGTTGTTCTGCAAGGAAACCAAGTTCTTCCTCTATATTAGGTACTACCACCTTGGGCTGTTCCTCTTCACGCGTTTCAGGCGTCGAAAAAGATGATGAGGAAGCCGAAGGTGGAGTCTCACTAAATGACGACAATGGTGTTAACTCCACAGAAGATTGGAAATCAGGATGGGGTCCTAGATGGAAAGGGGGAAAATAAGTTAAGGCGTGACCGTGGGGCATAGCTAGTGCTTGATGTTGATTGGCAAAATTTGTTGTATGTAAAGGTGCTTGTGAACCAAACGCTGATGTACCAGGAAACATTTTAGGGGGAGGTGGTGGAAGATTCCATCTCTCAAAATCAAAATAGCTACCATTTTGTTGTTGGTTACTAGTTGAACTATGGGCAGGTGGAGGAATTCTGTTTGCTAAATAATCAGCCATAACAACATTTGATAATTCATTCATATTTGTATGGGGAACAGGTTTTTCAACACTCTTTCTTCTTGAAGGAATTTTACTTGGTGGTGTCGGTGTTGGAGTTTGACTTTTACTTGTTTTTGCATCTTGTAATTGACAACTTTGTTGTAGACTTTGTAAGTTCTTCACTATACTCATAGGATCACCTCTACAGCTAGATAGATCTTGCAATGCTACATTACTACCATCAAAATAATTTTGTTGTTTATCTGTTATGCTAATTCTACTGGAAGATTGATTCTGTGAAACAGATTCTTCACTATGAGTATTTTCATTTAAACCCCCATTATTATAACTAGTGCTGTTGCTAGAATACTTTCTAGGTGCTTGCCTATCATTCTCCCAGCAACCAGGAGGTTGATTTCTTTCATATCTACTTTCATTATAACTTTTAGTTTGTTCAAGACCTAAGGCTCTAGTTATTACTGAAGGATAAGCTACTTGACTGTTTTGAGAGGGTGATCTAGTTACAGATGCATCTAAGGGAGATCTAGGTGCAGTATTATTTACTTTGTTATAGTGATCTCCATGTTGTTGAGGAGAATTGATTGAGTTCATAGGACTATGGTACATAGGATATGCGGGACTAGACCCATGATCAAGAGGGGAAGTTTGTGGTGCTGCTTGGGAAGGGCTGGGTCTCCTAGGCACAACAACTCCGCAATCTGGACCATTCTGTGAACTACTACTAGAATAACCAGTATCCGTACTGGAGCTGCTTTTAGCTCGTACATGATAATCAGATTCTATATTATTTCCACTTTGGTAATGTCTAAAACTTGAAGTTTGTGTAGTGGAATACTGTGAATTATTTATTCTATTAGGCTTAGAAGAACTACCATTATTACTATTGTAATTCAATCTACCAGGGGCATCCATTATAGAATAACTTATTGGTGATGACTGGGGTTGTACTTTTTCATTGGATTCACAACTCTTTCTTTGATCATTAGTACTTATTTCTGGATATACTTTACTTTGAGCCTTAGTCTGTACTTGTGGAGGTTTTACTGTAGGCGACACAAAACTACTACTAATACTATTTGTTCGGGAAGGTTTTTCATTACTATTGCTTTTTGTAGATTGTGAATTGTAAATGGATGCTGAGGGCCGTGAAGTACTACTGGGTGTTGATCGGTAATCTTTACTGGGAGGGGTAGAGGAAGAGGTAACTGGTGGAGTTGACACTATACATGATTGCTGGGAATGAACAGTTGAACTTGCCGAACTTGAATATGACTTACTTCCTGCATAATCCTGTTGTGATGAAAGTTGACCACTCTTTGCACTGCTTGTACTATATGAATTATCAGTCTGGTTTCCAAAAGAAGGAGATTGAAAAAATGTTGACGACGTTGAAGTTGCCGGTTGTTTAGATGCAGTGGCTGGTGAACCAGACCTATTGGTCTGTTTACCAGCACTGGAAATCTGTGAGTTCAGATGGTTATTGAGAGTTTGGGCTGCAGCAAAGTGTGCATTAAAATTTTCATATGTTGCTGATGCTTTAGTTGTGGCTGGACTTGGAGATGAGGGCACAACACTTTCATGAGGTAAAATTCCAAATGGGCTAGGCAATTGGTTATTTCCTTGCCAACTTAATCCCGCAGTACTGCCTGGCGTGGAAGACTGGTCAAAAAATGATGTACCTTGTGCTGCTAACGTTTGATGAGAATAATTTTCTCTTAAAGATGAGAGTTCTGATTCCACTGAAGATTGTTTAGAGGCAACTGCTGCCTGAGCTTGAGCTATAACTTGTCGATGTTGTGCTTGCAAAGCTGAAGAACTATAATGTGCAGGCTTTGGATTTGCATGATGAAACAGAGGAGAAAACACTGCATCATACCCTACTGCAGGTGGGGAGAGAAATCCTGCAGGGTTAAAAGGCGCAGTTGATGAGCCCAGCTGTCCTGCTAGTGAAGCTGTAGTGTGAGCTGCTTGCAATAGCAACTGACTTGTAGTAGATGGCACTGATTGGCTGCCTAATCCAGAGCCACCACTTGCTAGGTGGTGATGAAAATCCCCACTTGCAGCACCGGCCTGAACCCCTGCTAACCGATTGTATGAATATGCTGACCATGGTCCTACTGGATCCATTACCACCTCCGTGTTGCTCAAATTTCAATGTATGTAATATGTCAATAGAAGTCCGCACTGTCATCCATAGTTTGTGGAACACAATCAATTATAATATGTAGTTACTATCACTTTATTAGTGCACTGGTACTCATCTTGAACTTATAGACTCTTCATACAAGTGAAATACTCCTGAAAATAAATAAAAATACTTGAAATATCAAAACAATACAAATTAGTGATACAAGACATTGTGATCCTATAAGAACAACAAACACTAGTTTTCCATTACAATTTGAAGTTTATGTAATAAATACAAACAATAATTGTAATTATAGCATTTATTCAATCACAAATTATAGAATCAAGTTGTAATAGAATAAAAATAATCCGGCGCTTCACTATAGAAGCGTCAATGGGTGACGGAACAATACAGAATCTTATTTCACACAGTCACGTTATTACAGTTTGTGTGTATGTAAAGAAACATACCATAGCATTGGTTTTTCACAACCATATATCAATGTGGTTTCGCAGGACGCTCACACGACAGATAACATCATAAATATGGCCTCGACTCTTCAAGAGCTCGTTGCGACGGGTTTTGTCTATTGTGAAATGAAATCGACTCAAGTCATAGGTTGTACACAACAGATCACTTAATTATATACACTCTGCAATAATAAAACTTCAGCCGTCGTTGCAATGGTAATGGTATTTCAAAAAAGTAATAGCTTTATTTACAAGTAGAAATAAGACAACGTTTCGCCTTTCACATTAATCGCCGCCATCTTACTTGTCGAATATCTGTCGGTCGGTCGAACGAACGAACGACGGCACACAAAACAAGCGACATAGCGCCATCTACAAGGCAATTTGAATTTGAAGATTGTGTAACGAAAATAATTAATAATAAATTATGGACAACTTTAAAAATAAAATTTATTCTGGACAAAACAGATGGTTTTGTTCTAATACTATTAAAATTGTAATGAATTATTTTAAGTTAGGTTCCAAGAATCATCATTTTATATACTTTTGAATTAGCGCCATTTCCGATTAGTGGTTGCGTCTTGTTACTGCAAAAAAATCTTTATGTAGTTTATATGACCTTGCGTTTCAATTGTATTTGAAAGACAAAGACAAAAGGTGTTTTTAGATAACAAAAATGATTAACATTTATTTTAAATAAGTGTGAATAAAACAAATTTGTAAACAGCTAACTCACAGAGTTAGTTTACATTAATCTTATTAAAAATTGAAACGACGGTTATCTTTAAAAGCGTTAAATTGTGAAAGAAATGTATGAACAAGAATATTTTGTTTTTTTAGCACAGAAATGAGTCTATTCTCGTTTACAAATCCCATTCTCACATCATTCCATACCTCTTTCATGACTCAGAAATCAATCGGTCCTTTTCATTGAAATCCGTAAGTAACGTTATTTTACTACAAAGAGTTTTATGAAAACTGTGTTGATGTGAAATCCTTTGCCTACAATTTACCTACCTAATTATGTATTCAAATTCAAAATATTTATCGTCACCTTAGGACGGTTATTGGTAGTAGGCATCTGAGGCTTTCACCTCGGAGCCAAGATTCCCTTACTCATTTTTTAATTTTCGGGCTTTTATGGGATTGACTCGTGTATAAGCCGTTGTTCACCTCCATATTCCACCTGGGTGGACCACGAGAAATTATTTTTGTCACCGCTTCCAACCACTTTTTTTTTTACGTGCGGAAACCTCCCCTGTGTTCACCCCACTGGAGCTAACGGTAAGATGGGTATGTCGGACTTGAACGGACTACAACTGCACGGTGCCTCTCTTGCGTCAGCCATGTGGTACAGGGAATCTGGTGTGCCCTAGGAAGACCCAAAGACCCCAACCGGCTCCGGTCGCCAGCGCTGGCAACCCCGACGCGTCATTCTGGGGAGATCTAATCCCCCCTCCCCCTAAGAGAAGCGCGCGCGGAAACACGACGCCTGGGCCTGCTTCTGGTCACGGCGCTGCTCCATCCACTCTGGGTACTCTGCCAATGTGTGAAGCGGCGTGTCCACGGAGCAGCCCTGGCAACGGTGGCACTCGGGCGTCGGCTCCCGGCGTATACGATGCAGGAACTCACCGAAACAGCCATGTCCGGTGAGCACCTGCGTCAGCCTGTAGGAGAGGCTTCCGTGGCGGTTCTCCAGCCATTCCTCCATGACGGGTCTTGCCACCACAATCGTGGCGTGCCCTGCGCTTGGTTGCCCAAGTTGCTCTTTCCATTCCTCCATGAGCACTTGGTAGAGTTAGGATCGCTGCCCTTCGATTTCCCGTGGGGCAGGCCTCAGATCTAGCTCCAGCGCCTCCTTGCGCCACTGGTACAGTGCCGCAAGGGCCTTCCAGGTCCCATGGATGCAACCGGCAAGGAGACTCGCCGCCTCAAAGGAGACCGTGCGGTATCTCCTTATGATCCTGACGGCCAGCAACCGCAGGAGGGATCGCAGAATTGCGACGTTGCTAGCCGTCAGGTTCACCACCCATACTGCAGCCCCACAAAGAGCCATGGACCGCACGATTCCAGCGTAGAGCCTCCTGCAGGAGGCGTCGGGCCCCTTCAGATTGGGCAGCAGCCGTGACAGCGCAACCGCCACCGCCTTAAGCTTAGGGGCCAGACTTCGGAAATGATATCCAAAGTCCCACCGGCCATCGAGTACGAGCCCTAGATACTTCATCGAGGACTCGATGGCGATGCGTACACCACCTACGATAAGACTGGATCTCTCTGGTGGCCGATTCCGACTCCGGGGCCCGCTTCCGACCGCCTAGGTGAAACATGAAAAAATAAATTTCCTATAGTCTATACCAAGTGAGTTAATAATAATTGTATAAATAGCCTTTTAGTTTCCTTCGCCATTCACGAAAAAAGTGAAACTACAGAGATTTAATTGAAAACAAACAGAAAAACACTTTGTTAATCCATGACATCCAATCACCGCCAAAATACTTTCCTGTAGAGAGAGTGTTACACAGTTAATAATTAAATTCAATTCAAATTCATTTATTGATGGCAACTAGGCCCAATTTGTTAATAACAATTTGACTTATAGTCGTACCAACCAGTCTGTGCTGTGAACTGATCTGAAGTGTAATTATATGAAATTTGGTAGTGACAACCGTAGTTCCGACTTTCACCATTTCACAGAAAAGTTGGTACAACTATACATCGCGCTAAAAGTCCGAATAAGAAAAATACCCCCAGGACAGTCCGAGAGGGGGGGCGGAAGATCTGTCCACCGGAAGGAAAAAAAACACGACTCTGGCGATAATACGGATTTGAAATGCCCCACGTGCGGGAAACAATACAAGAGGCGAGCTTGGTACATCAAACATTTGAATACACATGGTGTTGAAGCACGACAGCCGTCGGTAAGAACTTCATCAGTCACTACGGATAGAGTTGACCCTCATACATCCCATGGTGAACCATCGTGTCAAAGTAACCAGGAGTCCATAAATATCCGGACACGTCTTAGCATTCCGAGCCTTAAAAACTCAACCTGGAAAGTGCACGACGAAAATTTGGCCATTCTGCTAGAACATCCAGGCAAGAAACAAGATCTAAATAGCCAAGTAAACACTTTCCAAGATACAATTTATACGTATTTTAGTGAGCATTATCCACCTCCAAATTACCATGCTCCTAAAATTAAAGAAAACTCTTTTAAAACTAAATTGCGAAGAAAGAAAAGGGAGCTAAAGAAAAAACTTCGAGATGCCAAAGCCTTGGGCGATTATCATCTTAGTCACCAACTGTCTAGGGCATTAAGATCAATTCTTAAACTAATACAAGGTATATCGCAACAAATAGCAAACAATTGCGATAGTTACGATAGGCATGAAGTAAATTTTGATAAAAACCCTTTTCAGTACTCAAAAAACATCTTTAAAAGCCAAACTGGTAAACTTCTTCTGACCAAAGAACAAACTTACGAACATTACAAAAACACTTACGAAATACTTAAATGCAGAACACCATACAATCAACCGGAAACCGATAGACCCCACGACCCTCTAGTACAATTCCAAGGGAATGCACCTACCATAGAGGAAATAGAGATACAAATAAAAAGAAATCATCTAAATCGGCTCCGGGCCCTGATGGGGTTCCATATATAGTGTATAAAAAATGTCCAACAGTTCGTAAACATCTCACTAATATATTCAGTAAAATCTGGTCAGAAAAGAATATACCGTCGCATTTGGTGAAGCGGTTTTCGTTCTCATTCCAAAAAAAAAAAAAAAACATGAAGTGACCCATCCATTCCCAAACCCGAGGGGGCCATCTCGAAACCGGAGATGGCCCAGGGTCAGTCGGGGTGCGAGGGATATGCTCTATGGGCAACCTTACACCCCGGCGTCTGTAGACCCGAGACGGCGTGCGGTTTTAGTCGGTTCAAGCCCGACATAACCGCCCCCGCTGGCACGCGGGGCGGGATAGAATAGAATCCGAAGGGATTTCCGCACGATAAAAAAAAAAAAAAAAAAAAGGTATTTCGGACATAACCACCAGAAAGGGTTCTTACCCGGCATTTCTGGTTGTCTGGAACACAATAGTCTGTTAGTGGAAAGCTTAAAAGATGCCAGAAAATACGAAAGACAGATAACGGTATGTGGGATAGACCTAGAAAATGCATTTGGCTCAATTCCACATTACCTTATGGTATACGCGTTGCAATGGTATAACTTTCCATCCGTGGTCATAGAGATAATCGAGTCGTATTACTCGCAGCTAAAATTTGCTATAAGTTTCCAAGAAGTACACACAGGACCAATTCGGTAAAACCTTACTGGCGAAAATAGATGCAACTGTCATAAAATCGCTAAAATCGTGGCTTGGACTAGCGCACTCTGCTGATTCCTCTGCTCTATTTAGGGATCAAAATAATTTTGGGATGAAACTTAAGAAACCATCGGAGCTCTATAAACACCTTAGAGTTACCAAAGCCCACATCTTAGGTAAATCCCAAGATGTCACAATCAGGGCACTCCCGAAAGATAATAACGCGTCCGAGCTTGAATCTAGACTCCTATTCCATAAACGATTTATAATAGGGGCCCAGTCGACCAGAGTGGGGTTGGGAGTACGAGAGCCAGAAAGGGACCAGGATATACTTAAGTCCTTTCTAAAACGAGACGAAAATGATAAATATCGAGTGCACGCGATGAATTTGGAAATCCAAAATGAATGGTTGACAATGGGAGAGTTCTGCATACCAATGGCCTTAAAGTGGCGCACCTTGATCTATGACTGGTCGCCGGCCCTGTTAAAATTCTATCTTACCGCCTTTCAGATGACCCTCCCAGACCAGAGTAATCTGGTAAGGTGGGGGAAGGCCACAGAAAAACAATGTTATACTTGTGGTGAGGCAATAGGGACGGCTAGACACATATTAGCAGGATGTAGGTGCTTCTCGATAGAGGCCATTACTCACGCCGCCACGATAAGGTGCTTATCATCATACGTGAAGCAATGAGTCTGGCAGTAGAGAGAGCCCAAAAAGGATTGACTACTAACAGACGTCATATCAACTTTGTGTCTGAAGGTTCATCCATAACATCCAGGAACAAACCTTATTCAATCTTAGATACTGCCCCAGATTGGACTCTCCTAATCGACACGTATGAAAAGCACTATAAAATTCCGGAGGATGTTGGGGTTTCGTCATCTAGACCTGACATATTCCTATATTCTAAGAGGTTAAAACACGTGGTTCTTGTAGAACTTACTGTACCGTGGGAAACAAATATACCGAAGGACCACACAATAAAGAAAAATAAATACTATGATCTCACAAACGAATTAATCAAAAACGGTTACGTGGTTAATTTGTATGCAGTGGAAGTGGGAGCGAGAGGTATACCAGCAAAATCTCTCTATAACCTACTTAAAGATCTAGGCCTATCGAGAGCTACAATAAGCTCATTACTAGGACGAATGTCCAAAGCGGCATTAGTAGGTTCGTATCAAATTTGGTTAGGCAGGGAGGGGAACTTGGGTAGTGAAGGTGAGTGTTGATGTACATCAACAAAAGGGGCCCCTTCTAAACCTACACTTGGGTCGCAAGTCCCAGGCACTGTCCCGAGTTCCCATCTCAGCAACGCGATGGACCCGGCACCCGCACGGAGAATCCATGGATTGCTAAGAATATTGGTCTCTATCTACATACTGTTACTGTTTTTAGTCACAATATTATGTCAAGTGAATTACTAAATTATGAACTGATCATTATATTATTAGGTTTATGTCAAATAAAATTAAAATTATATTTATGTCATATAAAATTAAAATAATATTATATTACATAGTCCATTAGATAAATTGAATTAAAAAGTAGCATTAATAAAATAAAATTAGCGTAATGAAAATACTAATAAATGCAACTATAAATAAAAATCAGTTCCCAAGTCAGCAATAAGTATATATGTTAATTAACCATGTAATGTTTCACTCTGCTGATTACATGCCTTAGTACAGGTGAATCGTGCCGCGCTATATCGTGCTGTGTAATACTTTTAGAATACTGTTAGAGCTGCCGCGAATACGGCTCAACAACGATGCAGATCTTTCATGAAAACTATCTACTCCTGCCTGCCCCAACAGCACCCAACAAGCATTATTATATTGAACACGCAAGGCATTCAGCGGCTACAATGTGAAGCTCACCCACAGACTGTTCGTATAGAGGTTCTGGCAGTATGCCTTAAACAAGGTGATTTTAGCCTCTTTGCTACAACGAGCAAACCTGCGAGCCAGCATTTTACACCTCACCGCCAACGCCCTGCGCTCTCGAGCTATGTCTACATGATCCTTGAGATCTTCGGTGAGACAGTGTCCCAAATATTTAAACAGATCCACCCTCTTTAATTGTTACCCTCCTAATGTTAAGGGTGGAATATGGTCAACTCACTTTCCGGCCACCCCGAAGACCATGTATTCGCTCTTGCTCACATTGCGCGACAATCCATGGTTTTGTGCATATACCTGACATATTTGCAACAGCAATCAACCAATTGTTGTCGTCAGCACCACCAAGTCGTCAGCGTAGCTTAGGTTCTAGGCGGGGCGACCGGCGGACCAACCAACCGGGTACCGGCCGATCGTTTTGCTCGACGAGGTGTGCAAGCTCTTTGAGCGGATTATTGCAGAGCGCCTTGTCGAGCATCTCACGAACGTGGGGCAAGACCTGCGGATAACCAGAGGGGGCTACCTGCGAGAACCAGCATAACCGCAGGGGGCGTAAGCATAGGCATCGAGCCCTCGATGAAGTATCTGGGGCTCGTACTCGATAGCCGATGGAACTTCGGACCACAACTCCGAAGTCTGGTCCCGAAACTGAAGGGGACTGCGTCCGTGCTATCGCGGCTGATACCCAACATGATGGAACCCAACGCTTCTACTAGGAGACTGTACCTGGGGATCGTGCGAAGCATTTTTTTTTATATTTAGGACACGTCAATTTGACTTCACCTCGCCTGATGGTAAGCTGAAGGTAAAGTCTCAGGAAAGAGGGTCACCATTACATACACGTACCATGTTAACAATGGTGGCACTCAGCTTGACGGCCTCATCAGAAAAGGATTGTCGTCGCAGCACCGCGTGACACCCACCGGTCCCACTAGTGCTGCGACCACAATCCCCCTGCCCGGCTATGCACTTGCTGACCCTGACGCAATCAAATCGAAATTGGATTACTATGGAGGGTTTTTCGCAATCGTGCACGGTGGTACCTACCCGGCCGAATTTTGTGACAAATTTGTGTCATCAAATTTCTACCACCATGGCCCTGTACGCGAGACGTCTGGCGGCCCGCAACGTGGCTAAACAGTCCGTTGAAAATGATGGCCTTCAGAGTCATAAGGGGATACCACACGATTTCCGTCAAGGTGGCATATTTCCTAACCGGGACCCCTCCATAGGACCTGGAAGTGAGAGCCCTTGCAACGTTGTACCAATGGCGCAAGGAGGCGCTGGAGTGGGGTCATAGGCCCAGAAATCAGGGCTCAGTGGACCCAGCTCCATCAGGAACTCATGAGACATCGAGGGTGCAACTTAAGCAACCTAGGTGGAGAGAATCTACTATCGCGGCGGTGAGGCTGGTCATGGAGGAGTGGTTGGAGAGGCACCACGATGAACTCTCCTACCGGATGTCTCAGATAGTTACCGGACACGGGTGCTTCGGTAAGTATCTGTGGCGCATCCACCGGGAGACAACGCCACAGTGCCAGCACTGCGAGGATCCTGGCGAAGACACGGCGCTCCACACGTTGGTGGAGTGCCCAGCGTGGGCGAGTCAACGCCGGGAAAAAGACGGCGGAAAGGGAGCGGGAGAGAACCCTGTCCCCAGAGTTCCGCAGGCGTCCTCGCCGCAGACTCGTCTAGGCCTGGGACTTCCGACCTCCGTGAGCGGGGCCTGAGGACGGTTGATGGGCGACTCGCTGGCCTTACAGAAGCAGGCCAAGATGGAGGCGTGTCTTGTATGTCCTACACACGCCTGCCAACTCACCGTCGCGGGATAAAACCCGACCCCATAGGAGAGGCCGCGATGGCGGCCGAAGTCCACCGGTAACCCTGGGGTTATCCTTTCGAGGGCTTACCCAGGGTGCCCATCAATGGACACTTGGGGAGGACACCGTGTGGTTTTAGTCGGTCCGATTCCGACACGCCAATCCTATCGTTGGCACCGATAGGGTGAAACCCCCACGGGTTCGTGGGGGTTTCCACAGGTTAAAAAAAAAGCATGCTCCGTTCCTTGTTCCTAACTAGCTAGTTTTTCTTCGTCTTCTTTTCTTAAGTCCCAAGTCTGGCATCCGTATGAAAGACATGGAAGTATGGCTATGTCCAAGACTTTTTTCTTTATATCTAAAATAATATCTCTATTTTTCAATATTTCTTTAAATCCCCAGTGTTTCGTCCATGCTAGAGCTATTTATCGCTGTATGTCCTTTTCCGTAGGGTCTTTCAATGATACTAGTTGGCCCAGATAAACATAGTCCTCCACGTATTATATATTTTCGCCGTCTATAGTAACAGTGTCGTGACCTCCATTAATGATATTCTTCGTTTTAGAAGAGTTGAGTTACAGCCCTACTTTCTTAATCTCTATTGTCAACTCGTTTACCATAGTCTCTAGATTTCCAGCGCTGTCGCTGTCGGCAAATACCCCTCATAAATACTCTTTGGCAAATACGACGATATCATTTGCAAAGCGAAGGTGGCTCAGTATCTTCCCGTCAGCCTTTATTTCTCTGGTCACCAATTCCGAGGTTCCTGAAAACGGATTCCAGTAGGTACTACAAAAAAGAGCTTTGGAGATGTCGGGTCTTCTTGTCTGACGCCTCTTTGCACGGGGACTCTGCATTCTCACATTTAAGTCTCACTGTAGCATAACATTTGGAATAAATGTTTTGCATAATGTGAATATATTTTACATCAACGCCCTGATGCGAAAGCACTGCCCATATTGCTTCATGTTTCAATAAATCGACAGCTTTCCGGAAATCAATAAAGCATAAATATAGAGTGATCCTATATTAATTTGCCTTCTCTATAATTTGCGTGACAATTTGGATATGATCCATTGTTGACGACCTATTTCTAAAACCAGCTTGTTCACATGGTTGGTGTTCATCCAGAGCTCTGGAGATCCTCTGCAGGATTATTTTTTAAAATATCATATATATATAGTCCTGAAGTTTTCCATTCTTGTATAGCTGTTTGATTGTTGATTTCGACCATTAATCCGCAGCATTATCATATTTTAAAATGTTGTTAAATAGTAGAGGTTACAGCAATGGCTCACAAAGTGATTTCAAAACTTCATTTGCAATTGTTGTCTTTGCCTGGAGTCTTGTCATTTTTATGAGTTTTAATAGCATATTCAATCTCCGAGATTACAATCAATCACAATATGTGGACTAGAATAGGTTGATGATGATGATGATGATGACAATATTTTGTGACTCTTGTGCGATGATAGCATGTGTTAAACAATAATAATTTTCATTGAAGCGAGGTTTCGGCACATTGCTGCAACTGTAGAGCTTTTTGTAAAAGCATGTTGCCACCTTTTGTGATACACCATAGATTATTATAATATATTTATATACTTGGTACACTGTAACATTTTTTTTTATTTGAAGCTTATCGTCATAGATTATTATTATCGTGAAGGATTCATTAGGGATGGACGCATGTTCTTAACTATAATAGTAATATTTTTTATACTTATATTTCGATGTTTCTTCTTCTTTGATAGGTATGTAATTGTTTTGTATTTTCTGTATTTCCGTGAGCCTCTAAACGTCATATACTCTCTGGTAACTCTGATGGTAGTCTTTTGTTACCTACTAGAAAATATTTTTTGGTTGGTTCATTGTCAGATTCATCCAGTCTGACTAACTTATCATAACGCAAATCTACTTTCTTCCCAGCCTCTCACTCTCGTTTAAGTTCCTCTTGGAGAAATTTCCTTTTCTGTAGCACTGCGTGCGAGTAGGTATATTTTAGTGTTTGTTAGTCAGAATGTGTTTATTACGAAGAAGTTCTTGTTTTCTTAATGAGGTAGTTGTAACTACAACTGATCTTATTTCCCACTGCTTCTTCCGATTCTATATAGACACAATTGCAATTTCTAGTTTTTGACACGGTTTTCCCATTTTAGTGTTTATGACATGTAGGATCAATTGCAGCAGATTGTCAGTTTTTCTCGGTTTCGTCAATCCCAAAGAAAATCTAATTTTTCTGCCTTTGTTTGTCCAGAAACTCAGTACTTTTTTGTTAGCTTTCTATTTTTTATTCCAAAATGATCGTTTTGTTTTCTATTATTTTATTTATTTATTAAACTTTATGCACAAGTACATAGGCAGACTTAATGCCACAGGCATTCTCTACCAGTCAACCAAAGTTGGTGCAAAGAAAGATTCAGTAGGTGCATTATCAAGAGCAACATTTAAAGATGGAATAGATGATATACACAACAATAACCTTGTAACGTAATAAATACATACCTACTCTAAGGTAGGTATAATATGATATACTTAGGTACTTACATATAAATACATATACTTACATAAATATTATAGCTTTGCAATAAATATAATCAATCATACATACCGTACACGTATTAATATAATATATATAGGTATATGTATGTATAGTAAAATATGGTATCGTTAATTTGAAATTACTATCCTGATGTTTCTGCCAGTTTATCGAACATTAATTGGCCAACTTTCGCCTTGAACAGCTGACGGCTTGATTCCAAGAGGTAGCGCATTCCAAAGAAAAACAGATTGTACAGGAAAAGAAGAATGAACAAAACCAGTATTATGAGACGGACAAAGCAAGAGGAGATTATTTTTCGATCGAAGGTCTCTATCGTGATTTGTGTGAAGGTACTGAAAGAAAGAAGATAAGTAGCTAGGAGGACTAGGAGATGTGAGAATTGAATAGAGAGTGGTGAGTGCCCGTTGATTTCGACGTTGGCGAATCGGTAACCCTTAACAAGCAGACACATGGTCATATCTGTGGAGGTTAAAAACGAAGCGAATGCAGTTATTGTCTGTCAAATTTATTGAGATGTTCTGCATTCAGGTCGTAACAAACATCAGCATACCTAATCGAATACGGGAAATAGTAAAGCTTGAACAAGCATAGTCTTGGTCTTTGTGGGCAGAAGGTTCCGTAGGCGATAGAATGCTCTAAGTGTTCCAGTTACTCTCTGAGTAACATGAGATACTTGGTTACGCCAGCTCAAGGTCGAGTCTATAAATAAACCTAAGTAAATCCTTAACTGAAGGGCTTAATTGTATGATCGAACCATTGAACATAATTGGGGGAAAGGATAGTGCATCAACTCGGCCAATTAACCGATGGCTACCTATGATGATCGCCTGGCACTTAGTTGGGTTCACAGTCAATCCAAATCTGTTCGTCCAGCACTTTATTTGTTCTAAGTCCTGGTTTACGCTATTTATTGCATCACATATGTCTCCCACACCCGCTTGAGCGTACAGCTGCAAATCATCGGCATATAAGTGATACGCACATCGAAGATTTTTAGTTACTCTTAACCTCTGTTAATAAATATCGAAAATAACAATGGAGATAGTATACCGCCTTGAGGGACACCAGTGTCAGTGTCGCACCAACCACCAAAAAATTTTTCGTGGCGGTGAACAGCTTGCTGGCGCCCCTGAAGATAGCTTGAGAACCATTCCAGAGCATCCGGTGAGATCATGAAGAGAGATAGAATGGATAAAAGAAGGTCGTGGCTGACAGTATTAAAAGCGTTAGAAAAGTCAACCAGTACTAGTACCGTGAGCTTGGACACCAAGCTCACGGTACATACCAGCTCTAACATCACCGGTTACTTTTAAAAGCGCAGACACAGTGCTGTGTCCGGGCCGAAACCCTGATTGTAGGGGACTTAATAAATTATTCTTATAAATAAAAGACGACAGCTGTCTGTGCACACAGGCCTCGAGCACTTTTGACAAGAAAGGTAAAATACTAATGGGCCGGAAATTATTTGGAAGGGATGGGTTTGAGATCTTTGGAAGAGGTATGACATAGGCCTTACGCCATAGAGACGGGAACTGCCCTGAATCCATTGAAAAGTTTATGATATGGGCAATTACCTGCAGAAGATGGTCTAGGATAGTTGTGATCATACGAAGACTAATATTATCATAGCCCACAGCGTTGGATTTGATAGATAAAATTATGTTTTTGAACTCACTCGGTTGCACCGGAGAAAAGTCAAAAGGACCAACGTCGGGACGAGGCAAGCAAGAAGAGGTATTATCTTAAAATTTTAACCAGTTTCCTTTACACTGTGTTCCATATTTTTTATATCCTGTTTCTGTTTTGTGTAGGCATTGATGTAAATGATAGACCAAAGGATCACAATTAATATTTTATATTTACTATTATAAACGGACACAGTACCATTGTTAGAATATCTATCTGCAATATGGCGGATGCATTCAAGAGTGTTGCCACTCATTATATGCAACATAATGTTGCCACATAACACCTCCCCCCTTGGATATCGGCCCTCTACAAATCCATCCTTTGTATAGGTTTAACTATTCTACCACTTCGAGTAGTTTTGGCAGTGACTGAAGTCACCGGATCATTTTGAGGCCCGCTATCCTGAGTGGGTACATTAATATCTAAATTACACTCAGACATCCGTTCAGATGCTTCAGATTCAGTGAGATCACAAATACCATCTGAAAAGAAACTGTGCACACTTTCACTACTCAAATTCAAACTATTATCTGGTACACTTTCTGTTTGCAGTGTGGGTTCCAGGAATTCTATAACTAAAGAATCACTTGTAGTGTGCACAATGTCTTTACAATTTGGTTTACTATACGATTTTTTCATTTGAGAAGTATTCCTTCTTATTTTACCTCCTCCTTGTTTGGAGATTATAAATGATCTCGGTTCTACACATTTCGAATCAATTTTAGCTTTCTGCCACTTATTACTATCTCTGTAAACTACTTCATCACCTGGTTTTAAATTAACATTTTTTCTCATAGCTTTTCTATTATAAAACTGTTTAGTTAACGACTGTTTTACTACTAACTTATTATACACATTTTCTTGAACTGTAGGCTTTAACACCTCTATTGTACATGGAGACATCCTTACACGTCTACTATTTAGAATTTGGGATGGGGAAATATTTAAATCAGTGAGTGGGGCATTATTATATTCCATTATACCCTCTCTATAATCCTTATCCTCCTCCTTATACTTTTTTAAAATCATTTTACATATGTGTACTGCCTTTTCTGCCATACCATTGCTCTGTGGATATCTTGGAGTGGACGTAGTTAAGATAATATCTTTAGAATTAAAATAACATTTACATTCATAAGATGCAAAAGGGACATTGTCAGCAATTATTTCAAGAGGATACCCAAACCGTGTAAACACTACTTGCATTGCATTTATAACAGATTTAGAAGATTTATTTTTTAATGGCAGTAATTCCATCCAATGTGAAAAATAATCAATAATTACTAAATAACATTTATCATCAAAATCTAAAATATCTGTGCCTACTTTTAAAAATCTCTCCTTAGGAACATCATGGGGCATTAATAGCTCCTTTTTATTATTTGGACTATACTTTTCACATGTCCTACAACATTTAACATATTCATGTATATCTGATCTCATACCTTCCCAATAAAACAATTCTTTTGCACGTCCTAATGTTTTAGAGATTCCAAAGTGACCTTTATGTACTACTTCTAGCACATATGACTTTAAAGATTTAGGAACTATAATTCTATCTTCATAAAACAATAATCCATCTTGCATATAAATTGAATCTTTAAGTTTTTCAAATATTTTTAATTCTTTGGACACATTTCTTGGCCAACCATTATAATAAAATTTACAAACTTTACTCAAAACTGTATCATTATTTGTAGCATTTCTGAATATTATTTTTCTTTCTGGGGACATAGGCAAATACTTTGACACACTGTGCACCATCTGCAACATTTCATTATCATATTCTGTTACATTTAGACTGTTCCTAGACAACATGTCAGCAAAGTGTATTAATTTACCTGGGACATATATAACATTTAAATTGTACATTAATAATTTGAGTCGAAGACGTTTCAGTCTAGGTGACCCTAATTTACTTATATGCTTCGTCATAATAGCTATAATAGGTTTATGATCAGATTGTACATCAACATTAGTTCCATATATATACTTGTGAAACTTCTTACAGCCAAAATATATAGCCAACAGTTCTTTCTCAGTCTGACCATAATTCAACTCTGTGTCATTCATAGTACGTGATACACAAGCAATCAATCTTGGCGTACCATTATTATCATTTTGAAACATACAACAACCTAAGCCATACTTTGATGCATCACATTGTAAAATTATCTTTTTCCTGGAATCAAATGGAGCAAGAGCTGGGGCTGTAGAAACTCTGTGCTTGAGTTTATCAAAAGCTTGTTGATGTATTGGCAACCAACTAAACTCCACATCTTTACGCAATAACTTACACAAAGGGGCCATTAACTCACCCATGTCTGGCACGTAGCGCCTAATGTAACTAAATGAACCTATCATACCCTTTAATTGTTCTTTGGTATTAGGTGCTTTTAAACTTATTAAAGATTCAGCCCTGTCTCTGTCCATTGACATTCCATTTTCATTAAATATTTGCCCTACATACTTAACCTCAGTTTGTCGGAACTGTAATTTATCTTTATTGAATACTATCCCCAATTCTCTAGCCTTACATATAACACTTTTCAGAGCCTGATCATGTTCTTTACAAGTATTTCCCATTACAAGTATGTCATCAGCCCAACAAATTACATTAGATATTTTATTGAAGTGAGATTCAAGTACATCCTGAAATAGTTCAGGCCCATTCATCACACCATACGGTAACACTAAATACCTATAGACACCATAGGGTGTTGCAAAACAACACTTCCATGATGCTTTCTCACTCAAGGACAAATGATGAAAACCCTCACTCAAATCTAAGACCGAAAAAAATTTCTTACCTTGTAATTTACATATTAACTCATCGAGGGTAGGTAAAATTTTAGGTTTTTTCACAATATATTTATTCAAATCAGCAGGGTCAAGGCACAATCTTACCTGACCATTTGCTCTTTCAACCATCACGAACCTTAGACTTGACAGCAACGGAGGACCCACAAAACACCATGTCATTTTCAGAGTCAGAATTTGATACACATTTTGACTCCTTAATTTCTTTATTATCTCGCTTGACCTTACAGCTGATTGCAAAATGATTTTTTGATGCCACATTTCTTGCATTTCTTACCAAATGCTGGACACTCTCTCGGACCATGTACCTTTTGACACCTATTACATTTAAACGTGTGCTTTGTTGATTTTACTATATTTTTCTTGTATTTCGTGTACTCCTTGGATTTTGTAGCACAAACTGCTGAGGTCGACGGGTTCATGGCCGTCACCTGTTGTGTAGCATGTTCCTTAGTCTGGCAAAATCTAACCACTTTTTCTAACGTAAGGTCTTCTAAACGGAGTAAAGCCTCTTGAGATGCCTTGTCATAGATGGAGCACACCACATGGTCTCGCATCATTTCATCTACATTTGTATATTCACACGATTTAATCAAGTGCCTACAATCAGTAAGGAAAGTGTCAAACGGTTCGCCTTCTTTTTGTTTTCGTTCGTTAAACTTATAGCGTTCAAAAACGATGTTGGTTCTCGGGTTGACGAATTTTTCAATTTCAATTTTGACCCTCGCGTAAATTTTTATATTTTCCTCATTGATAGGTAACGTGGTTACTATCTTAGAAGCTTCGGGACCCATCATATTTCGCAGCAACGCCAATTTTACCGCATCTGACGCCTTATCATTGCCCGTTACGGCTAAAAAATCTTCAAAAATTTGTATCCAGAACCGCCATTCTGATGACGCGTTTGTACCACCGAGGTTTAAATTTGGAGGCAACTTTACCTGTATATTTTGGTAATCTGCCCTGACTTGGCTCACCGCCGCTGAGTCTCCTGAGTTCGCCGACTGCGCCATGTTTTGTGTAGGCATTGATGTAAATGATAGACCAAAGGATCACAATTAATATTTTATATTTACTATTATAAACGGACACAGTACCATTGTTAGAATATCTATCTGCAATATGGCGGATGCATTCAAGAGTGTTGCCACTCATTATATGCAACATAATGTTGCCACATAACAGTTTCTGCTGTACCAGCTCGTTTTTAATTATTTTCCAGAGCTTTCATGATAGCTTCCATTGTTACGGTTCAAACAACGAACTCTTGTGTCGGATAGTTGAACTAAAAAAGGTACTGTAGGTTTGTCTACTCACCATTAGATGGCGAGTAGACAAACCAGTTTATGTAAAATTAATTTCTTTTCTATTTTCTGTTAATATGTTTCTAAGTCGTGCGAATCACTTCATAGATTTTTACCAGTATCAAGTAACCTGTATTATTTTTGTATTATTGGTCTTCCACATTCACAATTCACTTTAATTCTCCTTTCACATGGATATTCTAAGGCTGATAACAACTGTTCCAGGTGTTTTACAGTTAATTACATTGGTTTAGCACTGTTGGACATTTTTATAGTATTTTCAAATAATAATCAATACAGAGCCTGATGTCAACACTGGCACAGGTGGCGCCACCAACTGTATACTATACTAATGATACATATCTAATTTATAATTGAATAAATGTATAATAAAGCCAAAAATGATTAAACGGAATTTATCAGGCCTTGAAACTGTTAAATGATATCGTAAGATCTGTCCGACAATATCGATCTTACCGACTCATGCTCTTCCTACCCTGTTCCCCACCACGCCGCGCGTTCCTAGGGAGTGGTACAGCGGTATCGGTCGCACTAGTTACATGTAAAAAAGGTGCGCATTTCATTTATAATATATCATCTGACGATTTACGTGTGACATAGTCATGAGTTTTGGTCGCATCCAAATCGTCAGTCTGTTGAACAGGGAGCTCCTTTAGAGTTCACTTAACACTTTCTGAATATCTGGCGAGCTTAATTTTTTGGCGTATATACTATTAATCTGTGACTTGCTCGAAAATGTCCAAGTGACTTTCTTTGTTAAATTTTACAAACCTGCACACGCTAAACCCATTAATGAAAGGACACACATCAACCTTTTTTGCTATTTAGTACTTAATCTTTACAATCCCGGATCCCGACGAACGCTCGAATAAATCGACATTTAGCATCTTGGGCTACTGTTACCTATTATTTATCGACTGTGTATTTTGTTGAGTTCGATAAGTGTCTGTTGATAGTAAGTAGACTTATTTAACGTCAGGTAGTGTTGCTGTAGAAAAACCTAGTTCTAATAAAAAAAACTAGGCTTGAAAATCTAAAAAAAAAACACGCTTTAAAAGAAGACCAAACTAAACAGAAAAAAATAATTGGTGGTGTGTTTAATATTAAATATATATTTTCTAATCTCAAACTCATTTACAATTATTTTTTACTTTGTTTTGCTATGAAACGTGCTTTTTTAGTTTTTGAAACTATTATATATTTTTATACTTATAGTAAAAGTATATAAGTATGTTATCCGCATTCTGGCACCCATAACACAAGCTAGTTAAACTAGGCTTACTTTGGGTCTAGAAAGCGCTGTGTAGAACGTCGTAGAATATTATTTATTTATTATCCGTCCTCTTTAAGTTTGTAAAATTTCAAATTAACCGGAGGCGCGTTTTGAAGTGCTCAAAAATCGACTTCAAAGATTCCGTTACAAACCTATATAGGAAGCTAATAAAAGAGTGAATTAAAAAAGTGTATTGTCATCGGTCCTTATCATAAGCTTAAACTTTCTCAATACTCAAAGTTGATAAGTCTGTAATGTAGAATATAGACATCAATTTTGAAGTTTTTCAATTTGTGAGTATGAAGGTTAGTTACTCTTTCACGCAAAAACGGCTGAACGCCTGGCTGAAATTTGGCCAAGACAATCTATTTTATTTAAAACGTAAAAGATTTTTAATATTGAAATGGTCACTACATTGTTAAGTTCACTAATTACATAATAACTATAAATTAACCGACTTGCTATTACATGGATCTCACAACTTTTTACGGTAGAAGAACTGAGTTGCGAGACTTGGTTTATTGCCCCCATATTCTGTGATAATTATGAACTAATTATTTGTGCAACAAGAGAGCAAAGTCGTTCTTTGCTGCGAGTGCTGATTTTGAATCCTGAGTGTGGCGAGGGATTCAAAGGCACGAGATGCAAAAAAGTTTACTCTCGTGTAACACACATAACTTTTCACTTCAGCAGCGAGAAGACTTTAGGAGATAAAATAATAAACAGGAATAGATTGAAATAACTATTTATTGTGAATCAAATTAATTAACATTGTAGGTAGAGGTACCAATACAATAAAATGGAACATTTTAAAAGTTAAAAGTAAAATTACTGCAATTCTGCAAATTAAAAGTAACAGATTTATTTGGCAACGTTATAGTTGCATTGAGTTCGAGTTTGATTATGGGGTTAAGGTTTCTGTTTCGGTGGCGGATTGAGAAGGAACAACGGTGAACGTTGGTGACTGTGATCGGCTTTCTATATAAGTACACTTTGCGTCGTTGGAAGTGGATGGGCGTGGGTGACACCAAGGATCCGAGATCGAATTCAGACTTATTGTTTCCACTATACGTTTACAGATTTTCGACTTACTTTCTATTGAGTCTTCAATATAGCCTTCTGCGACCGTATTGGACTTCCACCCGCCGTGACGTTTTAAAGTGGTGAGACCGGCTCCAGAATAAACCAAGTGCGTTGCCGAAGTTCTCCGAAAGCAGTGACCCGTGTACAGCTGAGGCTCTTCCAGTTTTAAGAAACTGGCAATTTCTCGCGGTATAACACCTTTATTATTTACTTTAGGCTGTCTTTTGAGCATTTATTATTAAGGTATTGTATGAAAAATCGGTCGGTTTTTAATATTGGCTGGACGTAAATTTTGGTATTTTTCTACAATAGTTACATATTCTTCGCGTAGTACGACAAAAGACCTGTCAAGGTTTGTCTTCGTATTTATAAATTTTAGTAACATCAATTTATCTGAATGCTTTTCGATATTATTAACTGTTAGCTGATAGCTCGTTATTGCGACACGCTCCACTAATTTCTATGATCAGTACAACCTGTAATGAAAATATTACATAATTAATATGCATAATTTAACATTTACAGCATATTTTACATATCGTAATAAATATTTTAACAGTATTGCTAAGCCAGACTAGGATTCATTGCGCCTCCAAAAATTAGTAGTGGGCAGTAAGTACCTACCTTTATACATAACAGTCTACGCACACATTTTAATAACTAACAACATAGATTCATAGGTACCACTTACTTAGGGCACGCTGCAATAGCGGCGGTAAGGCCCATCATGGAGGATTGGCTAGAGAGGCGACACGGAAGCCTCTCGTACCGACTGACGCAGGTGATCTCCGGGAAGGGGTGCTTCGGGGACCACCTGCATCGGATCAGGAAGGAGCCAACGCCTGAGTGTCATCACTGCGACGCGAGCGAGGACTCAGGGCTGCACACGCTGGCGGACTGCCCGGCGTGGGAGGCGCCGTGGCGTGACCTCGTGGCAGCCATCGGGGCGGGAGTCCTCTCGCTCGGCAGCATGATTGCGGCAATGGTGCGGAGCGCGAGGCCGGAGGTCGCTCAACGACCTCCGTCCTCCATGAGCGCAGGCCTGGGGGTGGCAGGTGAGGCCGCCTGTCACCCCAGCAGAAGCAGGCCGGGACGGTGGGGCGACTAGCTCCCCTCCCCCAAACCGGGGCAAGACGAGGACACCGTGGTCCCCAAACCCGAGGGGGGCATCTCGAAACCGGAGATGGCCCAGGGTCAGTCGGGGTGCGAGGGATATGCTCTATGGGCAACCTTACACCCCGGCGTCTGTAGACCCGAGACGGCGTGCGGCTTTAGTCGGTTCAAGCCCGACATAACCGCCCCGCTGGCCGGCGGGGGGGTATCCGAAGGGATTTCCGCAAGAAAAAAAAAAGGTACCACTTTAGCGGCAAGAAAATTGCAGTCCGGAGCTTCATTAAGAAATTTTTCTATGTTAATTAAGGGCCGTGACAATTTTGGACTTTTTAGCCTGATATTTTTTTTAGAAATGATACGAGTTTTGAGTATGTTTTTGTTTTTAAAGTAGCTTTCAACATTGTGTAAATACTCCACATTGTAGATGATCGCCTCGTCTGTGATAAATCTAAAAAATAAGATAGCAACACCGTCTCGAAAAACTACTTGCGCCCTTTGTACGTCGTCTCCATTCATTGAAGAAATGGTATGCTTTCAGATATTTCTCGTGAGACTTCCCAGGTAGGATAATAACATAACTTAACATAACTTGTTGTTTTAACTCTTCTGATGTTAAAATACTGTTCTCGTCGCTAGTTTCCCTCATATTTTACGATTATTTTAATATTTTTTAAGTTATTAACTCTTTACGCCACCCACGAAATTCTCTCTTTCTAATGGTGGGAAAGAGATAGAGTGTGAAAGTTTCGAAATGTATGATTAACCCAAGCCTGAATATTCGCGGCTTTCTGAAAACAATAATTAAAAAGTTACTTGGTCTCACAAAATGCGATTTTGCTCACTGATTTTCGGCAGCAAACCTACATGTTTGAGCTACTGAAGTGAAAAAAATATTAATGTGCTAGGAAAATCCGATGCAGAACACTTAAATTTTATACCTAATATGGATTTTGAATGTTTGACGTTTAATTTCTGTTGGAAGTTGCAATAATTCTTGTGATTAAATAAAACCTGTAATTTAAGGATAAGAATTATTCCAACTTTTTCATTGCTCGGGAATAAACTCAATTCTCAGAATAGCATTTTAACCTGCCACCTGCTTCTCTACTATCATTAAACCTTTGATGCAAGCCCGCCAATACTATGTGTCTCAATGGTGTCGTCGTTAAGGCCTTAGCTAGGGTTAATAAGTAGGCATCTGAAGAACCTACTAGAATGGTGACAAGTAGGCTCAGACGTCACGCGACAACCTCGTTAACACCATAGGTACCTAGATAGCCTAATACGAAATAACGCCAAAAAACCCGGCAAAATGGAATTCAAAGGTTAGCTCAGCAGTCCTATTCCGTGTGGATGTCGTGCAAGACGACTATGAAATAGGAATGTAAGAAAATAATGGCAGTAAGTAATAAAACAAATATCAGGGGCTCAATAGATTTATTTATTGGACATTACTTTTTCGGTAGCTAATCATTAACATTAAATTGTCTTTGGTACTTTTTTCCTCGAAGAAAATATTAAAATAGGTCTTACAAGGTAGAACAAAATTGATCTGTATCTAATTTATTGGTTTATGTACCTAGTGTGAAAATGATATAAAAAGTTGCTTTGAACAGCGTATTTTTTAATAGCATTAAAATATTGTAAGGACCAAGGATTGACATTAAAAAACGGCCTTGACTCCGTGTAGTTTGATGCCTCACCTATATTGAACGAGTACCATGCATTACCATTTGAATTGCGTTCACATTTTAATTTCTGTCTTTGTAATTATTTTCCGGATAACGTCATATCTATATTTTAACTCATCTTGCTACTATTGATGTTGATCAACTGACTTTATTGACAAATATCAATAAAACCAGTCGTCGCATGTTAATACCACAGTACGTTTTAATTTTTTAATGCCTACGAGGTCTTTTTTACATTATTCAGGAAGACTTATAGATAAAAAAACTTTCAACTTATCTAGACAGCTTACGTATCATTATAACTAAAGTTAATCTATCAATTTTCAACATATCTACGGTTGATGCACATAATTTGTTCATAACGCATATTGGTTGAGTCGACTACTGTTCAATTTACCGAAGTTCGATTAAACTATTTTTTCTTTAAATATTGTCTACTAAAAGACTATGTTTGGAATAATTGGAGGACTCACCTACAGCTTATTAATACTGCGCACAGGATTCATATTAAAAGTGTTGGGTATGGATTTTGAAACGTTGTCAGTTCTAGCGTGTAATAGCGCACATAACCACGAAGGTGCCTGGGTTGCTGATAACATTTAAATATTAAAATATGTAACCATCAGATATTATCTACTGCTAATGAAAATTTAGGGTTACGTTAGGTTAGGTTAGATCAGTGACCATTAACGCGCGAAGGTGAGTGAGCGAAGCGAGCGTGCCGCAGCATAGACCGACAGATCCCTCTATTGTTGAATTTTATAGGACATACCCCAAATTAAATACATAAATGTTGGTGAATCACACATGATTTACCAACAATAGAGGGGATCTGGTGCTCGGCGGCCGCCATCGCGGCACCGTCGCTCCCCTCACTCGCGTTCGCGCCTTAAAGGCCAATGTTCTAACCTAATCTACCCGTGTCCGCTCTGCTCCACTCCATTCACATCGACTCTAATCTACTCTAAATTCGAATCGCTTGGGTATGTTGGGTAGGCATTCATGAACTTCATGACCTAATTAAATGTTAGTGTTTTTTGTGTGTTACTTAACGTACCGTAAAACGGGTTGAATAGAGATCGATGGGTGAATAGAAATAAAATGGTCATTAGACATTTTTGAATAATTTCTTCCGTAAAATTTTAAGTACTGAACCAAATATCTGATTGTTCTGTTCATTATCAGATTGAAATAGGACATAGTTTTACTTAGCAGAAAATAACTGCACAATTTATCTGACCATTTTATTTCTATTCACCCCTGATCTCTATTCACCCCATTTCACCCGGTACTTATTTAATCTACAAATATTAACCACTGATAAATCTACAGTAGGCGAATCATCCATTATTTCTATCAACTGTAGTTGAATAAATCGTAGGTGAGTTGACAATTAGATATTTAGTCCATTATTAGTTATTACAAAGCATCTGTGAAATTACGTAGGTATTTTTAATATAGTTAAAACAACTTTAGTAATGATACGTAACCATCAAGACTTTATGAATTAAAGAATCACTAAACTATTACTACTATTTTTCTAATAATGAAGTCACAATTAGCTGCCCTATTCCATGATAAACTAATTATTAGTCATTTTCTACTAAACTAAACATTTTACGAAGACAGTTATATGACGACTACCCACAGTTTCACTGAATGTTCGTCTTTTCAACGATAAACTATAAAAATATCCTTTCAATTCTTATGCAAGTTAAGATTTTCATTTATCTCATGAGTATTGTGTACCTATAAATATATATTTAGAACAAGACTACGAAGTAGGGTCTAAATTTTTTATACATATAGTGACGGTAGGTACGCGTTTCAGGATCGATAGAACTGGCAAACGTGGTTCGGTGGGTATTTTTTTCCAGACCTAAGTTTTTTATGGTGAATTGGTACTTAGGAACGCGCATTCGGTTTTCATCTCTCCCTTATTAGGTTTTTCAAATGAAATATAGAAAATGCGAATTTAAATTAATATAGAACGAGTAAATAGAAAAGTAAAAAACATTTTCCTAAAATTAAAATAAACTCCACTTCCTCATTCCTCACCATCAAGAATATTAAATCACATAGAATTATTTTTTCACCTACGTAGAACTTTAATTTGCAATGTAAAATGCAGAGAAATGTATTGATAAGATAACCACAGACATTAATTTAACCTCTATTCTTATAAATAACGTATCAAAAAGTGTCGTGAGGAAATTTTGAGAGTACCTATGTCACAATAGGTTTTTTGGCACAGAATTCCGTGCATAAGTTACTTGCGTACAAAACTTTGAGTTTTGTTGAGTAGACTTGTTTAGAATATATTTTGCACAAATATACATACAACACGATGCCATTGTAGAGGTTGCCAATCATAATAATACTTATCTATTATTAACTATTATATACTGACAATGAACATGCAGGACGGCAAGAACTACAAACAACCATTAATTCAAAAAGGAGCAAATTTTGACATCACAGACTGATTTAGTCACAAGTGCCATTTATTATGTTTTGTTTCAATTTTGTTTTAGAGAGCTTTGCCAGACGAATGCTGAGTTTGTCATTTACTCTGAAGATGAATTATAAGCTAACAGATCCATTTTGTGTTTGTAAAAACACATTGCCATAAACTAACCATGCAAAAATACATAAATAATACTAAGAAGTGAAATAATTTTCTAATTATGACAAAGTATAACATGTATAATTAGAAAGACGAATAAAAATTGTAACTGCTTTAAAATTATGACAAAGCATAACATGTATAATTAGAAAGACGAATAAAAATTGTAACTGCTTTAAAAATCCGATATCTTATGAACTTTCAACTTTAGCTCTCCGCCGAACCTATTTTACTAGCAGTTATGATATAATTGATAAACGTAGCTTAAAGATTGTTATTGTTTGATCAATAGTCAGGTGGTTTTGACTTTTCTAGAAATATCCATGCAATACAATAATAGTTTACATTAAATCTAATTTTCATAGTTTATTACATACATTTTAAGTTACAATTATGCATTGGATATTTTACCGCTTTATTATACTTGTTATAAAGAGAGTTGAACAGCCAGAGCTTGCTCTTATATACTACAACTGAAGATAAGGGCCCATACGTAAAGACCGTTCTTCAAAAGTTTATGACGTATACAGATAAACCTTCCGTAAAAATATCTAAATGATAGTGAAAACCAGATCAATATCCGTTGTATGGTTGAGAAGCAGTTAGCGGAGAAACCGATTTTGATTCCATGAATATGACCATTTTTTTACTTGTAAACAATGAAATTGATAATTCCAAATTATGTTAATTTTAGATGGTAAATGAAATAAACCTTTACTTAAGTACTTAAGTATTTGTAGGAATTTGTAGGAGTTTCAATGTTTGTTCTGAATGTCTACAAATAAGTTTTTTAGAAGTTTATTCTATACGGTAGAATTGAGAAGAATTGAGACTGAATAGTCTCATAGCTCAGCTGTAAACTTAATACACACCGTTACAGCTAAGCTATGAGACTAAAACAGAACTTTAGCAGGAGCCCTAATATTGACCAATAAAATATTCTATAAAAAATAACTTATATTTACCATAAGCACCATAACAAAAATAAAATCTTTGGGATCAGCTGGCAAGTCAACAAAAATATTAATAATCACATTTAAAACTTAACAATAAAACTACAAATTAATCAGACCATGATAGCTAATATCAAATAGGAAACAACTAAATGAGTATTATGATATAAATTCACAAAAATATCTTTTAATAGAAGTCAATTTCAATAGCTGTCTCATTATGTCTGACTGGCACTGCTTTATTCATATGTATAACGTAATATGTACTCGAAATAAATCAAAATTAAATGCCTTGAGTAAGTGAGTTTTCGAGCACGATGTCAAATTCATCGAGTGGCTCCAGTATTTGTCTAAGGAATGTGAGCAAGCCACGCTTGCGCAGGAAACTTTGCTCTTCGTACATCTCGATGGTAACGCGCGTCATCGACATCGGTACCAACATTCTATGTAACCAATGTTCACTGTGAAACAAATAAAAAAATTAGTTTTGCTAGAAAATGTTACCTTTACAAATAAAAGAATGTTATTGCAACCGATCGATCGCTGATCGATGCCATCAAACGCCGTGGATCGAATGGTGTAGTAACTTTGGCTGATCGACGGATACGATTTGATAAGACGTCGACTTACCCTGCATATGGCAACATTACATCAGGATCTGCCACTATGTATTCAGACGATGATGCATTATTGCTGGTCAGTACGAGCATGTCACTTGTACTATCCATGGCACCATCGATTGATGACCGATCGATTAGTGTAGTACAAACTATTGATCGACCTCTACTAAAACATTCTACAATCGATCGATGACATTAATCGACGACAGATCGATTGGCCTAACACGAAACAAGTTTAAAGCATGCATCTAATCAAAGGTTATAAAATATTTACCGTAGACTAAGACATATGAAGAGTTGAAACTTTCCATCCTTGCCGAGCGTACGGCCCACAGAGTTGATCTCGTCCATGAGATGACAGTAACACCGCCAGATGGCTCTGTGCTCTTGGTCTTGGCGGCAGTTATAAGCCATACCGCAACTCTTATTATTCTGAGTAGTTTGCTCATCGCATAAACTCATTTTGAACTCGTCTTTCACTTTAGCTGCATATAAACAAATAATGTAGGTATGTTCTTATATTTGTATATCATGTAAGCTAAGCTTAGTTTGGGTCTAGATGGAGCTGTATAATATATCCTAGAATGTTATTAATTATGTCTCTTTAATCATTTATAAGCCACATATTAAATAAGATATTAATATATAACATATAATTGTGAGTGAAGTTCTTTAACGTTTTGCGTAATTTACAAATAGTATAAGTGTTTCCTTAGTTATTGCTTAGCAAAAATTATGTGGCTATTTTCCCCCAGAATAAAAATTAGCCCCGCCCTACATGCGCTTATGAAATTTTATTGCATGTTAGCTTTACGCTGAATGAATTATCTATTGAAATACCTTGCATGGCAATGGGTTTATCTCAAAGGAGAAAAAAAGAACAATTCCGACTAATTACAATTCTATCACAATAAAAACACTAATCATGCTCACCAAAGTAATCCCAAATAAAGAGATTTTTTCCAAAGATCCGTACTGACTTGAAGCCACAGAGGAATGCCTGCTCCAAGCATTTTACAAGACCGTTCTCGCCACAAAGAAGCACACTAAGCGAGTTAGCGTCCTTTTCCCTCTTCGTTTGATAGTGCCATTTCACAATAGCGTTTACGCAATCACCTGTAACAGCAAATACCTCACTGACTTATGAAACCTAATCTCACATATTCTTCCATCCCTCCAACCGCCACCGTCATCGTTCAAGCGATAATGCGTCATTTACACGACCTGTAGTTATAAACTGAACGACTATTACCACCTAGGGTAGGTTCGGGGAGCACGCTACTCAATCACGAACAGCCGGCCGAGGCTAATACTGCGTGAATGGGTATAGCGCTAAACGCTCGCTGAAAATGTTCCTAGTCAAACTTACTTACAATAAAAATGCCTAAAAATGGCATCATCGACATCTAAAAAAATAATTCTGTATGAAGAAAATCTCTCAATATCAAAATGGTTGGAGAAACCCAATGTGTTTCTATAATCTGTGTAGCCAGTGTAAGCATTATTGCTATCAACTGGTTAGAGACATCATTAAGATTATTTGGTTCGTAATGCAGATTCTAAAAATAAATGGCTTTTCTCTCAACCCTTTTCTACATTAATTAAAGTGGTAAGTCGCGGATAATGTATACTCATATATGTCGCATTTGTATTAAAGTGGTTGTGATACGCTAAGTCAATTGTCATTTATTTAGTATCAAGCAAATATTCGGAATAGCCAGTGCATTTTAACAAGAGTATTTAGAGGTTTACCAAATTGGTGCTTAGGCAAAAGCCAAACTGACGGTGAGCGTTGGTGTACGTTTCTCATCATCATTAATGATTTTTTTATTGGACATCTGGAATGGATGTTAGACTATTTTAGAAAAAACAAAGGTATTATGATAAAAAGTTGAATCCACATATACAGGGTATAAATTTTGTAATGCCACCTGGAGGGAAAGTACTCTTAATACTGCAGATAGAAAATTTTACTCAAAGGAAACATTCCTTTATTTTTGAATAGAAAGCAAACTGCATTCAAAGATTTTCGAAAATTCTCTTCCACACCCGGGAATCGAACCGGCTAAAATCTGGAAAAAATATACCCTGTACTTTTATTGCATCGATCGTTAGGGTCAATTATAAGGATGAAATCTCTCTAACAAATATGATAAATTAAATGAAAGAAAAACCAGGAAATCTGAAGTTACAAATTCAATGAGTCAAGTTAAAGCTCTTTAACTAACATCCATCTTTTGTAATGCAGACTCCTTTGCGACATACTCTTAGCTGCGTGTATGAGGTAATTTAAATATGGAATGTTAGATTAAAATTTGAAAATTAGATTGTCATAGTTGTTATTCACATTTTATTGTTTTTACAACTCATTTCACATTTTGTCTCACGGTGAAAATGGCTTTATCAAGAACAGTTTGATTTTATGGAAGCTTATTTTATAAATAAAAAAAACGTGAATCTAGCTCTGCGGTGGTATGGAGAGAGATATCAAGACCGACAGGCACCAACTCGGTTCGTATTGAAAAGAATGGTAGAAAATTTAAAGAATACGGGTGGTTTCAAGAAGAGACGGCAAACTATTCAGCAAAACTATTTGTGCACGACACAAATAGACTATGGACACATGTGCCAGTGACATGTAGATTAGTAAGCGTGAATATAATGAATGAATTATGAAAATGTTAGGTTTACGTAAATTAAAAACGTAATTATGTAATTACTTTGATATTAAGCTAAGATAAATAGCTTACTACTGTTGATGAGTTAGTTTTCTGAGTAATTAAGTATGTTAGAGCCAAATTTAATAAAGAAAGTACACTCCCTGAAAAGCATAATTAGCAAATATAATTACGACAATGCATTACTCAGAATCTAACATAACTTGGTATAAATAGGAAATACGACTTTGTATACTAGTATGTAAGCTTAATTACGCCCCGCGACTGCCTCCCGGCTGGTGCCATTTTATTATATAGTAGCTCGCGGGAGGCAGGGGCCATATATAAGTCTGAGGGGTCATTCCGCCCGTCATTCAGTAGCCCGACCTCGCGCGGTACAGGCGTAAATACCTATTGTCGTGCAACTCTTATTGCTACCAGTATACATATATACTCTATGATAAATATGTATAACATGAGTTTTGTAAATAAATGGAAATGCGGAGGTGAGGTAGTTTGGATCGCGGGCCAGCACTATGAAAGACTATAAAAGCAGGGACCATTTGGTAGGAAATTATGGACAACAAGAGTCTCTCACAGAACAAGGAAGCTCAACAGGAAGTAGTAGGTACATCAAGGGTAGTGCTGGGCCAAAACCATCCAATGCCTCGCTGACGTCATACAAGCCACCCATCCAAAGTGTTTCATTCTTCGACTCAACATCCTCAACATACAGTCCACTGAAGTCGACCGCGAAGTGGCAGTCTATTCGGAACCGTACTAGGGGTAGGCTGTCACGAACAACGGTCCTTAACATTGGTCCTTCGAGCCGGATAAAGTCCACGGTCCTTCGAAGATCCAGGTCAACTTCAAGTCAAGCTACCAGCCATAGACGTTTCATCGTTCTTCAACTAAGGGAGAAGTGACAGTCTATTCGGAACCGTACTAGGGGTAGGCTGTCACGAACATCTATGGTCCTTTGGAGTCGGGTTAAGGGATAGGAATAAAGTCCACGATCCGTCGAAGATCCAGGTAAGTATAAACTGGAAGAAAGAAGAATGGTTCTCACCAGGGTTGGAGGGAAGCGTCGTCAGGAAGAGGAACCGGCATCAGCATCAGCACCAGTACCAAGATCAGTACTACACCCTGCGGCCACTGAAGAGGCCAGAAGCTATGCGGACAGTGGTGCGTCGGAAGCCACAGCCAGCTCCGAGCAGACCACGTCCAGCACAACTGTGACCACTGAAGAGTCAGGGACGACGGAAGAGGTGTCGCCCCACACCCGCGCTGTTATATATGGGGAGCCTAGCTCACAGCGCACCATGCGGTCTTTGGACACGAGGTCACGCCGCTCCACCAGTTCAAGAAAGAAGAAGGAACTGGAGGTCAAACAACGCTTGGCAGAACTGAAGCTCAAGCAACTACAAGCCGAAGCAGAAATAGAGCAGATCCGTCTACAGCGGCTACAACAGGACGAGAGCAGCGACGACGGGTCTGAGGAAGATCTGGCATCGGTACGTATAAACACATGGCTACAGAAGGATGACGCTGCGGCACCCGACCTGAAGGAAAAGGGGCAAGACATCGAGGAAAACACTCAGACCTGCCAAGATAGGGGTCAACTAGTGGAGAAGTGTCAAACCCAAGAAAATTCAGAAGGAAGTGCCCCAGTGAAGAAATCAGTGATCAACGTAGCTACGCTCACCGCGGCCCTATCCCAGGCTATGAGAAGCAACAGGGAGCCGCCCAAGTATATACGGGCACTACCGTTCTTCAGCGGCAGCAGTACAGAATGGCTCGCCTTCAAGACAACGTATGAAGAATCGGGTATATACTTCACGAAGAACGAAAATATCGCAAGAATTAGAAAAAGTTTACGTGGACTCGCACAAGAAGCAGTCGAGTGTCTAATGCTGAGTCAACCTGACCCCGAGGTGATCATAATTCGAGAGAAGATTTGGTAGACCAGAAGCACTCATCCACGTCGAGATGGAGAAGCTCAAGACTCTTAACAAAGTGACCGATAACGCCAAGGACATCTGTATCTTCGCTGGGAAGATAGCAAACATCGTGGGGACCATAGAAGCCTTGAGGAAGCCGCACTACCTACATAGTCCAGAGATGTGCAGAAGTATCATCGAGAAACTCACACCTATACTCAGAAACAAGTGGTACAACTTCGCTGCAAAGAAGAAAGAAGACATACCAGAACTGAAGAAGATATCTGTGTTTCTGTCAGAAGAGGCAGACAAGTGCAGCTCCTACGCGCTCCCAGAGGTGAACCACACAGAAGACAACAGAAGAGCCGGTTATCGTCCTCAAAGAAGCAGAAGAGTTGAACAGACGCTCACCTTCAACAAGAAGACATCAGAAGAGAGATGTCCACAGTGTAGCAGGGATCATAAGCTACCTGACTGCAAGCTGTTCATCGCCCTAGACATCACCGCGAGATGGGAAACAGCCAAGAAGAATAGAATCTGTTATCGCTGTCTTCGAGGTAACCACCGACGCGTCACATGCAAAGCACCGGCCTGTGGGAAGAACGGGTGCCAGATGAGGCATCACCAGCTACTGCATCGCGATATGCCGCCGGGAGACCGTGAAGAACAGAAAGAAGAGATCACGACCTCAACGGCAGAAGTAGCCACAGCAGCAGTTCCCCGCAGTCAGCGCAAGGCCTACCTCAAGATGGCACCAGGGAGGCACTAAGAGGACCAAGCGGTAGCGTCAATACCTACGCCTTATTAGACGAGGGAAGCGCGATCACGCTGATAGATGAGACCATAGCCGACGTCATCGGGGCAGACGGACCAACCAAGGAGACCTGGATCCAAGGTGTAAACAGCGACATGAAGCACGAGAGCAAGACAGTCAGTTTACTCATCAAAGGGAAGTACGCCGATGAAGAGTACGACTTAACCGCCCACACCATGGACCGACTCCGCCTCTCACCCAATACCGTGCATGAAGAGCACCTCAACGGCTGCGAACATCTGGAAGACATACGTGCTAAGATAACGTATAAAAAGGCTTCACCTAAAGTGTTATTGGGACAAGACAACTGGCATCTCATCGTAACCCGTCAGCTGCGCACCGGAAGCCGTAACCAGCCTGTGGCGTCGCTCACTCAGCTGGGATGGGTTCTCCACGGATGCAGCAGTTCAATGACTGCAACAGTGTCATTCTGCGGTACGCTGCAACAGTGCGAAAAGGACCCCATTGAGGACACAGTGAAGAAGGACCTCAAGTTGGAGTCACTGGGCATCGAACCCCGACGCCCCCGAGAAGATCCCGAACTGCGAGAATTGCAGATTCTGGAAGTAAAAGGCCGGCGGTTACCAGATGGAAGATATGAGACTAGACTGCCGTGGAAAGAAGAAAAATACAAGGAAGCTGAGAAAAGTCTGCTTACGCTCGAACGAGGACTCGATAGGAATGAAGATTCGAAACGAAAATATGAAGAACGAATGGAAAACCTACTCAAGTCAGGCTATGCAGAACCAGCCCCTATTCCACCGCAGAAGGGAAGGACGTGGTACCTACCTCACTTTCCGGTCATCAACCCCGCCGAGCCGCACAATCCGCCTCAACTGGTACACGACGGCGACACCGAGATAGAAGAGTCATCACTGCCACGAGACAGCAGTGCTACAGTGGAACTCGGCGGCCAAGAGACAGAAAAAACATTGGGTCTAACATGGCACGTCAACGAAGATCATCTCGGCTTTAACGCGAGCAACTTGAAAATCCAGCGCGAAGTGGAAACATACACGCGACCTCCAACGAAGCGAGAAGCCTCAAGTGTGATAAGGGCCTCATGCGATCCGGTCGGCTTTATCTCACCGATAATAATTCCCAGTAAACGTATTTTTCAGGACACATGGCGCTATAAGACGGAATGGGACGACCCACTCCCAGCAGAGCTACAAGAACGAGGGTACAAATGGCTCACGCAGCTCAACCGCTGCTACAATCTAGCAGCCACGAAGAGCAGAGCGACCCCGTTGAAGCCCATCTCCATGCCGAGACTCGAGCTTCAAGCTGCACTACTGGCAGCGCGCCTGGCTCAAGCCACCCTGGAAGAACACGACTACGAGTTAACAGAGAGACCTATTGGAGCGACTCGCGAACCGCACTCACATGGATAAGGTCGGAGCCGCGTGCATATAAGTCCTTCGTTGCACACCGCCTCGCCGAGATAGAAGACACCACGAAGAAAAATGAATGGCGTTGGGTGCCTACTCGACTCAACGTGCCAGACGACGCAACTCGGGCAACCCCCGACAACTTCCGGGCTGAACACAGATGATATAACGGCCCCGATTTCCTGCGCCTGCCAGCAACCGAGTGGCCCACAGAAGAAAAGGTCATTCGTTACGACACGGGCGAAGAAAGACAAGCGTGTCACACATAGCAAGATGTCGAGCAGCCCAGCACAAGTCAACTACTGCGTATAGAGAAGTACTCAAAATGGATGCGACTCATACGAACGACTGCACGAGTACTCCAGTTCATCGATTTGTGCCGGCCGAATAAGTGTAAAACGTCAGCTTCTCGAAAGCGAACTCGTAAGATAGAGAAAGCTAATCCCGATTGGCGTGCGAAGAAAGCCATACCAGTGCATAACAAAAATAACACAGTGATACGCGATAAACAGTGCTACATAAACATACCAGGTGAGTACTTGAACCGCGCCGAACACCTGTGTATAAACGCCAGTCAACGAGATAGTTTCGCGAGTGAAATAGTACGTATGACAAAAGGTCAATCAACTCCTCGCGACAACCGACTGAACAATGTAAGCGTGTACCTAGACTCACACGGCACTATGCGCGTGAGAGGACGCATATCAGCTGCGAAGGAGCTGGGAGAAGACGCATCGGACACTGTGGTGCTCGACGGCAAACACCCGTACACACGCCTCTACATCAAACATGTACATGAGAAGCTACGACATGGTGGCAACGAGATCACGGTCAATGAACTCCGGCAGCGGTTATGGATTACCAAGATACGTCCCGCAGTGAAAAATGAGATAAAGAAGTGTGTATTGTGTCGCATAAGAAAGGCGAAACCAGCGTCACCGGTCACAGGCAACTTACCAGCAGCCCGGTTAGCTCACAACACACGCCCCTTCACGTTCACCGGTCTAGACTACTTCGGACCTATAGAAGTTACAGTCGCACGCCATCGAGAGAAGAGATATGGAGCCTTATTCACAGGTATGACCTCTCGAGCTATACATGTAGAGGTCGTTCACTCCTTAAGCGCCGACTCAGCCGTTTCCGCCCTAAGAAGATTCATCGCCAGACGTGGGTGTCCCAAAGAAATATGGAGTGACAACGCTACGTGCTTCAAGGCAGCGGAAAAGGAGCTAGCAGAGGCCGCACTCGACGCGCTCGAAAAGGAAACTACGAGTCAACACATCGTGTGGAAGTACATACCCCCTTCCGCACCCTTCATGGGGGGGGCATGGGAGCGTATGGTGAAAGCAGTGAAAGAAGTGCTTCGTGTCACCATGATGGAAAAGCATCCCAGCGACGAGATCCTGTTAACCTTATTAGCAGAGGTCGAGAATATCGTCAACTCGCGACCCCTCACACACGTCTCGGTTGATCCTAACGATCCCGAGGCCCTCGCGCCGAACCACATCCTCATCGGGCCCAACTGCCATGTGCCACCACCAGGGCACTTCTCTGCAAACGACGTGACTGCTCGCCAACAATGGAAGCGAGCTCAAGACCTGGCTGACATCTTCTGGAGGAGGTGGGTGAAGGAGTACCTTCCCCTATTGCAACACCGGCGGGAGCCCACCAGCAACGGCGTCGCCCCGAAGGTCGGGGACGTCGTCATCATCTGCGATTCCAATCTGCCGCGCAACACCTGGCCGCGAGGACGCGTCAGCCGGGTGTTCCCAGGAGCCGACGGCGAGGTACGAGTCGTGGACGTCACCACCAGCAGCGGACACGTGCTGAGGAGGCCTACGAAGAAGATCGTCGTGCTACCAACGGAGCTCGCAGACGAACAAGGGTCAGCGACGGCGGGAGAATGTGCACGACACAAATAGACTATGGACACATGTGCCAGTGACATGTAGATTAGTAAGCGTGAATATAATGAATGAATTATGAAAATGTTAGGTTTACGTAAATTAAAAACGTAATTATGTAATTACTTTGATATTAAGCTAAGATAAATAGCTTACTACTGTTATGAGTTAGTTTTCTGAGTAATTAAGTATGTTAGAGCCAAATTTAATAAAGAAAGTACACTCCCTGAAAAGCATAATTATCAAATATAATTACGACAATGCATTACTCAGAATCTAACATAACTTCGTATAAATAGGAAATACGACTTTGTATACTAGTATGTAAGCTTAATTACGCCCCGCGACTGCCTCCCACAACGTAAGAAGCGAATATGCGCTCCCTCGGCTGGTGCCATTTTATTATATAGTAGCTCGCGGGAGGCAGGGGCCATATATAAGTCTTAGGGGTCATTCCGCCCGTCATTCAGTAGCCCGACCTCGCGCGGTACAGGCGTAAATACCTATTGTCGTGCAACTCTTATTGCTACCAGTATACATATATACTATATGATTAATATGTATAACATGAGTTTTGTAAATAAATGGAAATGCGGAGGTGAGGTAGTTTGGATCGCGGGCCAGCACTATGAAAGACTATAAAAGCAGGGACCATTTGGTAGGAAATTATGGACAACAAGAGTCTCTCACAGAACAAGGAAGCTCAACAGGAAGTAGTACATCAAGGGCAGTGCTGGGCCAAGACCATCCAATGCCTCGCTGACGTCATACAAGCCACCCATCCAAAGTGTTTCATTCTTCGACTCAACATCCTCAACATACAGTCCACTGAAGTCGACCGCGAAGTGGCAGTCTATTCGGAACCGTATTAGGGGTAGGCTGTCACGAACAACGGTCCTTAACACTATTTCGATTTTGAACTAGATGTTTTAACATACTTTGAATCATTTCGGAAGGCTTCAAGTAGAGATGCTGCCGATGAATTAGGATCAACCCACACTCGCGTACTTAAAGTGCTGAAAAATTATAAGTATAAATGTGCTATCGTGAAGGTCGGTTGGTGCAAAAATTACAAATGGGGGGTCGTGAGAGACGATTACAATTTTGTGAAAACATGCTTGGAGAAATGGACCGAAACCCTAACTTTTTGAGTAACATTGTATGGTCTGACGAAACCAACTTCAGCAATAATGGCATGTACAATCGCCGCAATAACCATTATTGGTCTCGAGTGAATCCTGTTCGTGTTCATGAAACTAACAATCAAGCAAGATTTTCTTTCAACGTTTGGTGCGGAATTATGAGAAATAATGTAGTGTTAGTCAACGTGTACGAAGGTCATTTAAACACTGTCAAGTATATTGAAATACTGGATCTCTTAAGAAACGAGTTAAATGATTTCTCCGAGGAAGAGCGAAACCAAATAATTCTACAGCAAGATGGTGCTCCAGCACATAACAGCAGAATCACTACTGCCTACATTAATAACCATTTTAATACCTGGATTGGTACAAACGGCACAATCAGATGGCCTGCGAGATCGCCAGATCTCACCAAATTAGATTTTTTTTTGTGGGGATACGTAAAAAATCAAATTTACAAGAAATCTTATGCGATTACAACGAGTTGAGAGTTGAAGTTCAGAATACGATTTATAATATTCACCACAACACTTTATTAAAGGTTACTAGAAATGAATTCGTTAAAAGAATAAATTTGTGTATCCAAGAGAATGGAGCCCATTTCGAGCAACTAATTAGTTAGTTTACCATTTTTTGAATTAATTAAATTAATTTAACATTTCCTGGTTTTCCTTTCATTTAATTTATCATGTTTGTTAGAGAGATTTCATCCTTATAATTGACCCTAACGATCGATGCAATAAAAGTACAGGGTATATTTTTTTTAGATTTTAGCCGGTTCGATTCCCGGGTGTGGAAGAGAATGTTCGAAAATCTTTGAATGCAGTTTGCTTTCTATTCAAAAATAAAGGAATGTTTCCTTTGAGTAAAATTTTCTATCTGCAGTATTAAGAGTACTTTCCCTCCAGGTGGCATTACAAAATTCCACCCTGTATATAGCTCTTTATGCATTTTAATGTAATAATAAATACCCGGAAAAAAATTGGAGCCCCTCCAAGATCTAATTAATGCACAAATGCATTACCAAAAAACCTATTTTACGTTAGTGCGGTTTTCAAATGACCATAAACAGCTGTTGAGCGTGCGTTGCATTAATATTACTGTTGATATAGGCTGTGAGAGAAGTCTGAAAAGGAATAAATAAAATCAAAAGGTGAAAGGGAAAAAAATGCTGCAGATTTTTAGCCCAAATATGTGAAGAATTAGTCTAACCTTGTGTTACGCATGTACCAGTCAGTTCTGTATTCATGGCAGCCTAAATATTGAGACTTATCCCCATCCAGTTTTGACAGCTGGTCGACGCCAACAACCTTGGAAAAAGGCTAGGGGGTGGTGATTTTCACCAATGGAGTTTTAGATCAATTTGATTCATAGAAATCTGTTCAAGCTATTTTAGAGCTAGGTAACTAGCGCACGTGAATTTATGAGTAGACTGGATGTTGTCCGCGGCTCCACTCGCGTGAAATACTGATCCCTTTCTTGCACCCCACAGAAACCTATTCCCGGGATAAAAAATAGCTATTTAAGAGGCCTTGCAAAGAGTATTAGATATAATATAACGCGCCAAAATTGATGACCGCTCTGAACTTAGTGGTTTTATTTTCTGCCTGATAATTTCTTATTATCAAAAAGTTGTGAACATGAAAGTTGTGAAAATGAAAGTTTATACTATGGTCGGTTAGGCCTCAAGGATGTTGTTAGGGCATTTCAATGAAAACTTTACCTATCATATGCTGTATGGTAGAGGTAGAGAGATGTGTAGTCGTCGGCGTGTGTGGCTGCGGCGGAGGCGGTGCGGGAGAACGTGGCGTGGCGCCACTCCGAAGTCGCGCGGCTACTAATAACCGTTCAGTCGAGCCATCATCCACGCCAGTACCCAACCAGCGATTGCACGGAAATCTGAATAGTGATGCCTTTTTTAGTGTGTTGTTCTGTTTTATCAGAACTTTATTATTTATTCTAAATTGTATCAGAAATTAAATATAGAGTATTTATTAATATATATTATGGGATAATAAACAATATTTTAGATGTATACGACAAGAAACATTATACGAGTATAATAAATATTTATATACATTTTTAAACCATCGAATGCTTACGTGTAGGTGTGTCCTGTAACTTCATTCCTCACGAACACTTGATCAAGTAACCATCGCGGTGAAAGCCCAGAGTTATCATGTCCAATTCGCAATGTTGATAGCATTCCCAGATTCTTGTGCTAAAAAATTAATTTTATATTATGAATTTTGACTGTTGTGTAAGGCCTTGTAGTCCAGTCATTTTAGCGCGAAATATATGGATACCCTAGCAGTAATTTCAAAGAAACTGAAAATTTGCATGAATAGTAGGTTAGGTTTTATTTTTATATTATATGTTATTATAATGAAATTGTGATAAATCCCCATTGATACCATGGGTGATTGAAAAAAAATGTCAAAGGTTACAAATATTAGTTTTTTGCATTTTTCTCATAAATGGTAAGTATTAATGCAATTGTCTGTAAAAATTGTAACTTTTTTTTTCCTACGATTCATGAGACTGCAATAGACTTAAATTGATTAATCGACTTTTTTGTGTTTTGGAAGCTTTCTCTTTACTTGTGCTATAAAGACCTTGCTGCTTGCCAAATTTCATGATTCTACGTCAACAAGAAGTACCTTATAGGCTTAGATTCTCTAAAAAGTATTGAAAAATATTGCATAAGGGCTGTAAAATTTGATGGAGTTGACTTAGAACTTTGATTTTTTCACAGCCTTAAGAGATTACAGGTTTGAGTGTTTGATATTAATTTCAACTTGATCCTTCAATGTGTTCTTGAGAAAAGTGTCTTCATAGACAAATAGACATACGGGCAAACGAACAGATAACTGAAGTGATTCTATAAGGGTTCCATACTGCGATATGAGATACCACATGAAAGTACTTACAAGAATGTGTCTAATAGGTACTGCGGCAGTGTGCGCATTTTTTGTTGAATACGACTTTCCTACGGTCTGGGGCTTTGTAGGGAAAAAGGAAACACCTTTTTTATAGAGAATGTTACAATCTACAATACCCCCTAAAAAAAATTTCAGTAGCTCTCACCGTTTCAGAAATATACATAAAAAACAAATATTTGTGACCTTTGACCTTGAACAACTTTGTTTGTCAATTTCATGGGAAATTGACTCGGATTTTTCACAATATCATTATAATGGTATCCCAACGTTCATGTAAATTTTCAGCTTCTTTGGAATTAATGCAAGGGTGAAGTCTATTTTGACTGGACTATTGGCTGAAATTAATAAACAAATATCAATAACATTTATCATCAATACAAATATCAACAATACGGATATACTTAATTTGTGGGTAATAAATTTAATACATAACATGGATAATCTAAAACACAAAAATCTCGTGTCACGGTGTCTGTGTTTGTACTCTGGCTAAACAGTTCGACTGATTTTGATGGTTTTTTTTTGTATATTTGATAAATAGATAGGATGAGAATCTGTCGTAAGTTTTTTCACCCTCATATCTCAAACCCACCGGTTCTTATCGCAATTTTAGTATAAACAATTTTACATGAAGTGTCGCGGCACTTTGACATTTCTATGTAGTGGAACAATGTTTGCCGTGTCGACTAGTATTATCTAATACTAGCTGCTACCCGCAGCTCTACCTGCGTGAAATTCTGACCTCATTCACCTTGGGGAAAAAATAGCTCTGACTTTTTTTTTTTTTTTCGTGCGGAAATCCCTTCGGATACCGCCCCCGCTGGAGAGCGGGGTGTGTCCAGCGGGGGCGGTTATGTCGGGCTTGAACCGACTAAAACCGCACGCCGTCTCGGGTCTTAAGACGCCGGGGTGTAAGGTTACCCATAGAGCATATCCCTCGCACCCCGACTGACCCTGGGCCATCTCCGGTTTCGAGATGGCCCCCTTACTTGCTCTCCACTGTGCCATCTGCTAATCAGAGGGACACGTGGAAAGCTTCCGAACAGCCCTCAACAGGGCCGTCCTCGCCTCGGTCGGAGTTGGCCGTAGGCGGCAGCGTCTATCCCGCCCTTGGAGAGAGGCGCTGCCGTCTCCGTTGCCCAGGGTGCACCGCGTGGAGGTCCCCAACCAAGCACCCCAATAGCTCTCAGACCTATTACAAAAAATTCATAACAAACACTGTGATACGAGATTTTTATATCTATACTTCTATACAAATATTATAAAGAAGTAAAGTTTGTGAGGTTGTAGCGGGGTAATCTCTGGATCTACTGAACCGATTTTGTAAATTCTTTTACTAATAGATAGCCACATTATTAACAAAATTATTTTTGAGTGTCTTAGGCTATAATATATCATCACGCTACTACCCATGGGAGCGGAGCAGTAACCAAAAATGTCAATAAAGCCGGCAGATTCCCCTACGTTATATGAAAACTAATAAATTACGGGCATATATGGGTTAAAGGGGTGCAACAGGTTTCAAAATATAAATAAAAGCCGGAGAGGGCCAGCTCAAAACAAAGTCGTGTGTCGTGAAAGCGATACCGTTTATAACTCGAGAACGGGTGGACCGATTGTCATAATTTTAGATTTTTTAGGTTTTTCTCCACCTATACTGTGCCATTTGTGATTTTTTTTGCGGATTGCCCACGGGTACCCCAACAACCGGCCAGTGAGGGTAGTTATGACTGACTCGAACCGATGTCTCGGGTCTCTAATGCCCGGGTATCAGCTGGCCAAATAAGGCAATACCCTCGCATCCCGGCTGACTCTGGGCCATCTACGGTTTCTTATGGCCCCTCGGCATATTGTGCAAATATGAGACATTCATGAAACATATTCAGCTGATAAGGTAACCAACATAACTTGATTCTAAGGCGGAACGAAGTTAGCCGGGTGAGCTAGTACTATTATAAAGAGGAAAGATTTGTTCGTTTGCAATCGATAAAGTCTGAAATTATTGAAGTGATTTCAAAAATTATCCAACTTCCGCCATTAGAATGCTACATTATTGCGGAGTATAGGGTAGTTTTTATCCCGCTATTCCCATAAGATCAGAACTCTACGCAGGCGAAGCCGCGGGTAACCGCTAGTATAAAATATATTGTTACAGATGTCAAATATCAACAATAATCTGTCCCTGTACCAAATTTGAGCTAGATCCGTTCAGCCTTTAGAGCGTGATTGAGTATTAAACATCCAAACATGCAAACTTCCAAACATCTTCACAAACTTTCGCGCAAACGACGCATTTAGAAAACCATCATTCTTATAGTTAGGTACCTATTTATTGATTTATACCGTTTTACGACTGCATTGTAAGGTTTGATGATTTGGCAAATGTGAATGGTAATAACATCTTGCCTACCCCTTCGAGATAAACAGATTGATGTGTGTGTGTGTGTGTGTGTGTGTGTGTTATACTTACGTGGAAAACGAATTCATTAGTATTGCGTGGTATAGGTATTTTAGGGGTCGATTCACCATTTGCGCCAGATATGGAGATCCAACAGTTTGCAGTTGTCTGGCTAGCTTTTCGCGAGGGCATAAGGAGTACTCGATACGGTAACTCTGTTAAATGAAAGTGTGTTTTTTTAATTCAAATTCAAATGTATATTGTGAATCATAGGTTCAGAGGATGTTTACATAGTAATGAGATCAGTCATGTTTCACCATTTTGCATACACAATAATAATTAAAATAGAAATAAAATTAATAATGATCATGCATCACATTCCTATTTATAATTATAGGTACTAATTACAGTGGGGTGGGAATCCTCTCGCTCGGCAGCATGATTGCGGCAATGGTGCGGAGCTCGAGCGCGTGGGCCGCCGCCACCTCCTTCTGCGAGCATGTAATGCTTGCGAAGGAGATGGCGAAGCGCGCCCGGGAGAGATTAAGAACTCTCCGTGCGGCGTGCGGTTTTAGTCGGTTCAAGTTCAACATAACCACCCCCGCTGGCCGGCGGGAATTTACGCACGAAAACAAAATAAAAAGGTACTTAGTGTCCTGACTCTACGGAGGGATCGTGCGGTCGATGGCCCCATATGGGTGCCCAATATGGGCGGATGCCCTGAAGGCCAGAAGTTTGCTGATGCTGCGTGCTCCGCGGCGGGTGATGGCAAAGCCACCAGGGGGTACCGCACGATCTCCCTCGAGGCGACAAGTCTCCTTGCCCGAACTTCTCCATGGGACCTGGAGGCGAGAGCCTTTCGCTACTATACCAGTGGCGAAAGGAGGTGCGGGAGCAGGGACGGGACCCTAAGCCTCGAGAAATAGAGGCCATGCAGTCCCAGCTCCTCTAGGACATCGTGCTGGACTGGAAGGAACGACTTGGGCACTCCGTAATAGCGGCGGTAAGACCCATCAATTGGCTAGAGAGGCAACACGGAAGCCTCTCGTAGCGACTGATGCAGGTGATCTCTGGTAACGGGAGCTTCGGGGAGCACCTGCCTCGGATCAGGAAGCAGCCAACGTCTGAGTGCTATCACTGCGACGCGAGTACTCGGGGCTGCACACGCAGGCAGAGTGCCCGGCGTGGAAGGTACCGAGGCATGACCTCGTGGCAGCAATACGGGTGGAATCGTTTCGCTCAGCAGCATGATTGCGGCAAAGGTGCGGAGCGCGGCAGTGTGGTCCGCCGCCACCTCCTTCTGTGAGCAAGTAATGCTCGAGAAGGAGGTGGCGGAGCGAGCCCGGAGAAATAGAGAACTCTACCGGTCCGACGAGTCTGCCTTTCCCAATTCAGTTGGGGTCGGCTAACCAACGAAGAGGCTGAACTTCGCTATTCCGTGAAGCGACTGCCATCTGACCTCCAAAATGGAAATTCTGTAGTTAGAGTTTGTAGAGGGAGAGAGTTGTAGTTGTCGGACTTTTAAGGGCTCCAACTACGCGCAACGACTGCCATAGAAGTTCGTATAGCAACCAGGTCCGACGGCTTTACCTGCTCTCCGAGCCACGGAGGAGTTTCAATGTGTCAGAAGAATGGTCACCCATCCTAAGACTGCCTTGGCTAATGTTGCTTAACTTGCAATGTGTTAACCTACTCGGTTACCGCTTAGCCACCAGCCCCTTATACATTATATATGTAGTGTAGAAAAGATTAACTACAAGTAATTTCTTAACTTTATTTGTGGAAACGCTTTCATTTTAAGGAACTTTTGGCATTACTTACTTGTAGTAGGATATGTATTCGTGAAGCAGGAATAGTCGACAGCGTTCAGAGTCAACAAGTGATACAGAAACTGCTCTCGCTCTTCTTCAGATCGAAGAAATGACGTTCTTTTGTATTGAGATCGTAGTAATGTGGTATCTGCTAGAAGTTCTCTCAGATGTTTTGATAATAATTTCTTTTCCAACGACAATCGAACCCAAGCACGAGCGTAGCCAATTTCAGTTTTGATGTCCGTCATTGCCTGAACATTCCTGTCAAGTTTATAACGCATCGGATAAGTTAACGAGGATTTTGTATCTTTAGTCGCTTTTTCTTTTACTGACAATATAGTAAGGATTTTTTTATTTAAATAAAGAAGAGAGAAATGGCATACTAGTCCAATAGGCATTTTATGAACAAGATTCGTATCCATCAATAGTATTTCCGTATGTATATAATATATATATATTCCGTACCTCATATCGAACGTTAAACTTTCAGGCAACGGCCTTAATGGATTTGGTGGTGGGCAAGATTTCCTTTCTAGAGTCCCGGAGTTGCTGAGGCGATCTCGTGAGCTATCCCGTGATCCGCCTCGGGAACTATCACGGGATCGGTTACCTGAGCTAGTGCTCTGGTGTGCTTCTACTTCTGCCCCTACAGATGACAGATCTGGTATACAAAAAGAATTATTTTCAATAAGTGCTCATTTAAATGGTGAAATAGTTTAACACGTACGATAGTTCTTGCAGTTTAACCTCTAGGGTATGTTCGCACGCTGTTAGTGCTAGCAATGCGCTTTTACCTACACGATGGCATCACGATTTGCTGGCTAAGACAAAGCCGTTTGTGATTGGGAACTAACGCACTAAAAGCAAACTTTATGTAGATAACCCTTGATCCAGGGCTGCAAGGATTTAATTTCATTTTATATATTTGATGAATGTTAGATACTTACAGTCAAGACGTTTGCGCAATACACACCAAGCCAAAGCTGCATGTTCCAACACAACAAATGGATGAGAATGAGTACTTATTTATATTATAATAAAATGTTACAACTCCTTACAACATTATTTATCTCAGCTAGATAACCTTACTACAGTCCTACCCTAAAGGAGGTATTAAAGTTACTCATTTAAATTTAGAGTGACTACTGAAGTAGATCCTTCCCAACAGAAAACACTTCTGTCTGAGTTGGATCGCCAGAGCTCCTGTTACAAGTTGCGCCTGGTGGCACAACTTTTTTAAGGCACTAGCAACTGCTTGGCATCAGGCGGACCGTGTGCTTTTTACCAACACAGTAGTAAGAATAAATTGCTGATCGCAAAGTCAAAGCTCTGTAAAGCTAAATACGTCGTATAATAGCGATTTTTCCGATGTCAATTATTAATTGTTATCAGACAATATTAGATGATAAAATTATCAGTCCTTTCCGGTATTATGTATTTGTAAATAACACTGTTATGATATCCGTGCAGAATATTAATGTTTAAAATGGAAGTTCATATTTACCAGGCGTAAGGTAATTCGGGTCGATAGGCTTAGTAGAGTTGCTGCATTGCTCCAGCTCTTGATAATTTGTGAGGTGCATCCAAAGCGCTGATTTGCCCATTTTATGTTGCAAGCCGTGAGACCAGAGCCTCTCTAACAAGTCACATAGTGAAGCGATCATTGTACTTTCTTCAACACCCGTTATTGATACTTCAACTCCCAAACCTAAGTCCGATTCTTCAGTGCCCATTTTTTCTAACAGCATCCTCTTTGTTTTACTTTTACATTCCTGAAAGAGACTAAAGCTTTACATCTTAGACAGCCCAGTGACTGCCTCGGTGGTGTAGCAAGTGGGATCGCTGTGCATGAGGTCTAAGGTGGGAATCGGGATTCCAGGTCGGTCCTAGTGTTTGTAGTGTCCTCCGTTCTTAGAAGCAGAAATTCTCAAGAATAGTTGACAGAAATATGTTGGCCCCTATGATATTTCAAAGAAATACTTCTTACTTTGATACTGAGCGACATTCAGTTATTGTGGTGTTGTGACATGCATGAGTGACATGACATACAATACTCATGTGAAGGTGTACCTTATACATAGAATACAACCACAAATGCATAACCGAAAGATAATGCGGAGCATACACAGAAAGAGGTAGTTATTTGAAATGTAAAGATTACGATAATTATCTGAATCCATTTAGTAGTAGTAGTATTTAGTTAGTGCGACATCTACCGTTATTGTATATATTATGTAGGTCCAAAAATCGTAGTGAAGGGAAAAAGTGTGATAATAGAGTTAATACACCTCTACTTTCCCCCAGGCCTCACCTACCCATTGGGCACTCTGAGTAGTAACCCAGGGCTCCGAGACGCATGGGGCCTCTTAATACCTGCCTGATCATCAACCAACAACTATATCAATGACAAATTTTAAAAATTAAGCGGTAATTACAAACTATTAATTTACTTACTAGTTTTAGAATTATTACTTATGTATGTTTAGGCATATACATACTTGAAGATCGACGAAACATTTTTGATCAAGATTATCTATTTAACAATCTGAATAGCCTCGTAGATTGTCCTCACATTTTAGAAAGAATATCATTTAGCCCAAAACCATTTAGCGTCATTTAGCACAAAAGATTATGAAATATAATACTCAGGCCTAACTCCCGCTGACATCAACTATTCTGTTCCTTTCTATAAAACTATTTATACAAGTAATAACTTTTTTAGACGCAGTGTTCATGACTATAATAGCGAATGCAATCAATTGGACATGTTTAGCGGTAGTCTAAATGTTTATAAGACAGAATTACGAGCAATGTTTTTATTAAAGTCAAATACTTAGTCCTTTTTTTCCTTTTTGTTTGCGTTTAGTTTGTGCAGCATGCAAGTTTTAGCAATATCTTATTGTTATTGTTATCGTAATATTTTATGGAACTCGAAGTGATTAAGAATCTTATGTTATTTAGCTTTATGAGTATATGACTGTTTGTTTCCTAAATAAATAAAAACAAAATGAAATATACCTTCAGGAGTTTCTCAACAAATGTCCTATTATTTTGTGCAATCGCAGCAGGAGTAACTTCCGTAGACAGTCTTCTGCTAATGTCACCTAGTAATAATTCTGGAGGACAATCTTTCACTTGCCATTTTGCATTCTTTATACGCTTCAGACTGTTGGTTCTGAAATTGTGAAAGTAAGGTCATTAAAATAAAAGAAACTTTGTGTTAATATTTGAAAAGGCATAGCAAGAAGCAATTCAGTAAACGTACACTGTGCAGTATTATAAGTATGACAATAAGAGATTATGAAATATAATAGCCAATATTCTTCAATACGTATTACTATGTTAGGTATATCATGAAAAATTCTTTAAAAACATTTCATCAAAATATATAGAAATTTAAGCTTTGTAAAGGTACATAAAAATAGCAAACACTTTTTTCTATACATCTTCAGCAATTAAGTATGAAGTTGAGGGGTATAAAGGTTTACACATATTTAAAATACGCAGAATTGCATATAAATAACTTTATTTTATATTTGTTTATTTACATACATAATACTAATATTATCTAAAATAGCTTGCATTCTGGAGTTACCTTATTTAAAAATGAAGATCTGTCGATATCAAATTCTTATACATTCTTATAACTATTTTAAGTATATTCTATATTAATCTCATATGAGCACGAAAACAATGGGAATGTTGAAAATAAAATTAAGTAATAAATTTTGAGTATCTATCAAATTAAACATATATAAAATCACATAATACATGAAAGTATTTTATACTACATGCAAATTCAAAAACTCATGCACTTTTAGTACAAACCACTGAATATCACAACATTCACAGATAATAACTTAAATGGCATTTACATAAGGGACGCGACATATGAACATTGCCTATTCGTTTTGACGACTATAAGTGCTTTGGATCTTTATTACGATTTTTAAGCCAATGTTCATCTATTGGGGATCAACCTATTGTTAATCTTTAAAAAATAATCTATAGACAACAACAAAGGTTTATATCACCTAAGCAGTCGTGTCCACCGTTTGACAAAGTAGTTAAACAACAACAATATTGCAATAGATTTCACTAATACACAATATTGTCAATTCAAACCGCTCTGCTCTACTCTGCTTGTGTTAGGCGTAAACCAATTTCTTTAATAATACTGATTTGAAGTGATAAACGAAAAAAATGTTCCATATCCGAGAGATAAGCGATTTGGCTACAAATTGGCGAAGAATTACCTAGATACAGATTGCAGCTTGCTACTGTTTCACAAAGCGTTCCCTCTATCTTATAGCACATGTCTTCAACTTGATATATTTTTAGAGTAGTTAAAACCGAAATTATAGTTTTAATATATTTTAGGTAAACGGTTTTAACTACTCTGTAAATGTATCAGATTGTCAATCTGATGTACGTACGATAGAGAGAACGCTCTACAAAAGCGAAGCAAGCCGATGTTAGGCGGAGTCTCACTCTTCTGTTTAATGTGTCAAACAAAAGCCGGGAACTGTATATGAGGTTTACTCAATAATTGCTTTTCAAGTTGATAGAGATTATCATATATGATGATAATCTCTATCTACAAATCGTAAAAAAGATTGCAGTAACTTCTACTATAAGGTTATTAGTTATCTAAGAAACATGTGCAAAGTTATTGTGTTTCCGCATTTTTCAATTGCATCATTTTTGATTGAGTTCTTTGATTATTAATATTTAACTTACCATTGAAGTTATTTCAATTCTAAAACATGTTAGGTGGAGACCAAGGGTAGTACTATCCAAATTATATAACTTTTGAACTGTATTTCATATAAATGAATTAGATTTTCTTTTTAAATATTTTTATCAACCCAGGTCTATCCAATTTCCGCAGAATAATTAATTTAAGAAGACTTTCGAAAGTAAATATGTTTTTTTAATATACTTCAAAAAGTAAATATAATAATATATATATATAATAAAATAATATACTTCAGTTCAAAAGTAAAAGCCTCTTGCGAAAATTGGAGAAAACCTGAGTTAAAATATTTGAAAAGAAAATCTAAGTCATTTATATGAAATACAGTTCAAAAGTTATATAATTTGAATAATACTACCCTTGGTCTGCACCTAACATGTTTTAGAATGCAAATAATTTCAATACTAAGATAAACATTAATTATCAAAGAACTCAATAAAAATGATGAAATTGATAAATGCGGAAAAACAATATTATAAGTAGATGTTTCTCACATAACTGATAACCTTTTAGTAGAAGTTACTATCAACAATACATGTTATAGGGTCTCTAATATGATAATATCACTTACCGAGGTTTATACACTGAGTGAACACATTCCCAAAACGTGTGTAGTTGTAGGTTTAAGACTTATTAATATTTAAAAAAGTATATAATTCGGATTATTTTTGAGTAGGCTATAAAATATATTATTTGGAAATTGTAAATATATACGATGGTTACATCTAAAATATACTGATATATAAATATTTATTTATCTAAATCTTTTGTTTTCTTTTGTTATTATTATTATAATATGAATAATATTATAATAAAAAATACATTAGTATCTAGTAGTACAAAAAGATGAAATTGTTAAATATATCTTAGCAACTGGACTGAACATTTAAATTATTTAACTAGGATAGGATATATTATTCTATTCATCGCAATTTCACATGCATCTAATATAGTCAGCAATAAATATGTACGTTATGATATAAATACTTGAAACAATATTTTTGTTTTTACAATTTTTTTGTACATTTTGTTTTTACAGTTCATTAGTATTACAACTTATGACATCCCAATATGAAGACGACAATAAAAAAAAGCAATTTATTATGCGTTAACACTTGCCCGATATTCACTGAGTATGTGTATCACAGGCTGTAAAACATAATTTCTGATAATTTATAACTACAAAAAAAGCTATTGCATGAGATTCATTCCATTAGGAAATATATTTTGGAACTGACGTAAACAAATAAAATGGAATTAATAATTATACTTCTAAGCATAACAATAATATCACTACACGAACAATTACATTCCATGCTATCAAATAAAGCAAATTTAAATTGTAAGTAAAATATTTCACCATCAAAAATAATATGCTCACCGAGTCAACAATTTCATGTCCTAAATAAATAATAATACATTTATTATGCATTATTATTATTTTATAGCGATAATTTGACTGCATAAAATTTTGTCAAAGAAAAAATAATTTATTCTCTACAGACCATTAAAACGGTACTTACAAAACTGTCATTGTATGTGTTGTTATTGATTAATGCTTACATCACACATACAAATATTGAAATAATCTACTTTATATAGTATTGTGTTAGTTATACTGTGATTGGGTTATTAGTATGAAATAGCATACCTGAGTTATTCATGTTTAAAAATATTCGATCTCGGTGCGCATGTGTACGAGCAACAGGCAAGCCTCAGCAGTTGGACAAACATTACAGTTACAAGGACGCACTAACAAGAAATATATATATAGGTACTCATGACATGAAAGCTACACTCGAGGTTAGTAAACAAAGCAGTCAGGGTCGAACCTCACAAACATTCAAATTCATGTCACTCGGCTCAGCACACTGCCTCTACTAATAAGTGTAATCTAACTGTCAAAAGACACTGCACTTATTTGTCGCTACGATTTACTTGTCAGAGAATAAGAGCAACACTAATTTATTGGTTTACATTTTAGAACGCTTGTTAGAAGAGGAAATAGGAGTGTGCCACTTGGCATAGGCGAATATCACTAGAACTTACAAGCATAGTAAACACAATTTATGACTAATTATGCAAGCTTCTGTTGCAGCTTCGCATGGAGTACTTTTGTGATATTTGCATTATCACGCCAAGGCATACTGACAAACAAAGTTGGTTTTGTTTTGGGAAAATTCTATTATTTTAATTATAATTCATTTTGAAACCATGTGAAGCGTCAGTCACAGGTAATTAATTTTAGATATAATTAACGTTGTCTATACGTTCTAATAACACATTAATAGCGAACCCATACGTTGCGTTGGCGGTACATTATGGTGCCGCTGCTTCATCATAGTCCCCTTCCAGTATGATATAGAATAACAACAGGTTGTCAACGCAAATTATTTCAGTAGCGTCAACGCATCACGTGACTTCGCTCTCCGGCTAAGCCCGCACGGCGAAATTTCACCGCGCAGTTTTCTATTCTGGATATTTATAATCCGCGTACGTAATCTTAACGTACACGTTCGGCGAATAAAATACCGCGCAATGTTTACCAGTTTCTGATAAGGATACACCTGCATCATAGTGTTTAAAATATTTGTACGAATTCAAATCGCTCCGCGGGCAATGGATTCTGTAGCAAAACACAGATTTGGTAGCGGCATTATTATCGCGCGGTTTTTTTTTTCGCTCAATACAATTTCCATATCGACATCTCAATATGCAAACCTCGTATATTATTTTGAATAGGTTAAAGAGGTTTGTGAATGAGAGTGTATCGCAGTGCGGGCTTAGCGTTAGAGATATCCACATCAGAGGGTCGAACAGTAAGCGAGGCAAGTTCCGGGCCGCGCGGGCGCGGGCGCGTCACAGGGCGCCGGGGCAAGCGGGCGGTAGCGGGGCGCACCTGGTGTCGGGCGCGGGCGGGCGCGCGAGCGCGTGCGCGTCGAGGCGCGCGGGGAAGGCGCGGTAGTACGCGGCGCGGTGCGGCAGGCGTTCCGCCGGCGCACCCACCTCCAGCTCCGCACTCGGGCTGTTACCACCCCCCGCGCCCCCTCCACTGCCCGCGCCCGCCCACACGGAGTAGCCGCGCGTTAAACCCCCCTCGCCTATACGCCGCCTGAAACACACCTCACCTTACTCCCGATCCGCCTCCTCCTTTCCATTCACTTGGTTACAAAGTGCCCAACCTTGCTATCTGACACTATTAAAAAGAGCGGTGATAGCCCCGTGGCGTAAGTACGGACTGCCGAGACATGGTCTCGAGTTCAATCCCTAGTCGCCCGGGGCGATACACACATCTCCGACTTTGGGTAGCTATGTGAGTATTAAAAAAAAATTCAAGCTCGCTTAGTAATGTGCCTGGTAGATGGCGATGGGCTCTCCCCCTATTACATTTGGACCTAAAACATAACTGGCGAAACGTGGGTGCGTAATACACCTCTGCCTATCCCTTTGGGGACACAGGCGTGAAGTGATATGCATGCATGCATGAATACACGATCCCTCACCCTATGTTAAATGCCCTATTGCACACTATCATCGATGAAATTTCGATACACAATTAGAGTAGGTATCCGGCTATTGATTTGACACATCGGAAATAAGAGTAATACCCCATGCACTCCAAAAACTGAGCGAAAGCTTAGTCTTAGTGACGTAAAAATTAAAGAACAGTTTCAATTCAATTGTTGGCCTGAGGGCTTCAGCTACGCACCAGCTTACACAGTTATGTATATTTTATTTAGTTCGCATAACTTAGTTTGCAGTCTGCAGTATGAAAAACTCCGCCGACAATGCAAGCTAAGCTAAACTAAGTTAGCTTCGTTTTCGGTCTGCAACCCGCATAAGAGCCCGGCAAGCAAGCTGATCTTAACCGGACTCTCATTGTTCTGCCTGATGTGCCGAAACAAAAGCCGAGCATTGTAATATTATTGTTAATATTAGTTCATCGATAAGTAAATAATTCGACAGGCTATTACTCAAATTAAAACGTCGAGCTGCCGACTGCAATATTCGAAAAAGCAATAACCCTGGTAACCCTGGTGACATCAGGTTAGTATGCTGTGGCGCCTGCCTAATAAGTGCAAGTACCAGTATTTGATTCTATATTATGAAGTTGCAAAACCTGTATCCCATGCTATTAATGAACATGCTCTAAAAGTTTACACACCTGACAGCTTTTATCCGGTGCTCAAATACTTGCAAATTTGCGTCGTATTCCCCCCAGTTGCCCATAATTTTGTTGTCTATGAGCGTGGCGAACATCTGTGTTTCGAGAAATCGTGAGAGGAACGGCCGATGACGCTGCGGTTGGTCTGATAAAAATGACGCTTTATCGAAGTTTACCATAGATTCTCGTGCTGACAGCCAAGACTCTCGGTCCTGTAAGTTGAAGATTTCTTTATTTTATTTATTTATTAAAATTACATGTCAGATGCAAGAGTTAAACTTAATTGATTATTCTCGATTTTAATCTATATATTAATACGCAGTGGGTCTCGTACTTATACGAGTATTGGAGTGTCCTTCCACGTATCGCGATGATACATATATAGTTGTGTTCGAATTACAATACAGATTTGTGGAAGGTGAGATTCGTTAGAGTGAGCAGATGAAAGTGGTCGAATTTCGACCACCAAGCGATCGTATCACCAAATACTATGTCGCAGTCGTTTGGTTAAATTAGCCAGTCAATTGGATGCCTAATTCGATCATTAAACGCCAGCATCCATATACATGGAAGAAAGTCGGATTAGCTTTATAACTCGAGAACAGCTGAACAGATTTTCATGATTTTTGATTTGTCGATGATCAAAACGTCTCGGGTCTCTAATGTCGTGGTGTAAGATGGCTCAATAAGGTAATTTCCTCGCAAACCGGCTGATCCTGGGCCAGAAACTGCTTTGAGATGGCCCCCTTGGGACACTGTGCCTTTACTAGCATTAAGGATAATTAAAAATAAGAGAAATTCAGCTAATAACGTAACCAAAACAACTTGATTCTAAGGCGGAACGTAGTTTGCCGGGTCAGTTAGTAAGACATAAAAATTAAAAAGTATAAATTTACCTGATCCGGCATAATGACAAAGTTCTCATACATAAGGAACATATGCACAAATCTGTTTACGAACGTTTCTCTGATAGCGATATTGAATCTTAAGTCTTCGCTGTATTGTTCCTCATCATTCAGTATCTTCTTCTTTGTAGCAGGCATTACTGTATCTGCGTCAACATCGTCTATGCTAACACCTGAAGAAAAAGGGAACTGGTAGTGTACTCTTCAGCTTTGTGATAAGAATGAACTTTATAATTGCGCAAATTCACATTTACGCCTATATTATTAGACGAACACCTATTCTTTTTTTTTTCCGTGCGGAAATCCCTTCGGATACCCCCCCGCCGGCCAGCGGGGGCGGTTATGTCAGGCTTGCACCGACTAAAACCGCACGCCGTCTCGGGTCTTAAGACGCCGGGGTGTAAGGTTGCCCATAGAGCATATCCCTCGCACCCCGACTGACCCTGGGCCATCTCCGGTTTCGAGATGCCCCCCTCGGGTTTGGGAACCACGGTGTCCCCGTCTTGCCCCGGTTTGGAAGGGGGCGCTAATCGCCCCACCGTCTCGGTCTGCTTCTGCTGGGGTGACAGGCGGCCTCACCTGCCACCCCCAGGCCTGCGCTCATGGAGGACGGAGGTCGTTAAGCGACCTCCGGCGCCTGAGTCGCCTGCGACGCGCGGCGAGCATGTTGCGGGCTCAGCGGGCCGGGCTAACGCTATTTAATTAGGCGTTAAACAAATTTAGGTCTCATATGGCCTTGACTTGAGCCCCGAAGGTGTAGGGTCCTGTATACCCTATAGCATATCATCTATATTTTCTCATTATTGAGGTACAACATTCAATGAAAATGAAATCACGCGTACCTGGTCAATAGTCCAATAAACTCTCCATTCAGAAACAGTAAATGTTGTTTAATATCAGTTTCTATATTGTGCTAACTTTTATTCTGTCAATATTTGGATTAACTGACTTACCACTACGTTTGACGATGTCGACAATACGCTGTAACGCTTCGAGGCGTAGTGGCGCTCGTCTTGTAGGGGAGGCTGGAGGAGATGCATTTAGGGGGCGGTTTTCATCCCACTCTAATACGTCATGGAACGAATGTTTTCGCCGAAGACCACCTTAAAGAATAAGAACGTGGAGTTTATTATATTCGGTGCAATCAACTGTGAAAATGAATTAGTTTTCCAGTGGTCATCGAGTAGTTTATTCATCGTTTCACGGTCTTCATCTTCACGTGCATTGAATTGAATTACCACTCGTTTTAAGGATGATGGAAAACACTAAGATTTATCACGTAGACGTATAAATTACCTGAGAATCCTTTATCATGTTCTCGATGGCGAGCTGGACTATGGTTTAACTTTACCTCTAAAAATTTCCTACCAGCTGTTACCCGCGGCTTCACCGTTCCCGCATCCCATTGGGACCTGTAGCCTATGTGTTAATCCAGACTATAATCTAAACGTGTAAATTTTGGTCAGATCCGTTGAGCCGTTAGAGCATGATTAAGTAACAAGCATCCAAACATGAAACCTTCACATTTATATTATTAGTCGATATATTAATAGTTATTATTGTATATGTTACTGGAAATGTTTGTAATTCGTCATTGTATACAATGTCTAGGAAATGTATGTAATTCCTAAAATCGCACGGAAATGTATAAAATAAATTATATCAGACACATTTCCTAGGAAATCTATACATTGCCTAAATAGCAATCGGAAATGTAAATATTTGAGATATCAATGGGTTGTTGTTCGAAATGGCTACCGAACCACGCATCGCGCTTATGAAAGAGCGATTTTATAGTACTTTAGAGTCATTAAGAACGTTAACAAACGCTAAGATGAAGCCGCGGGTGCGAGCGAAGCGGGCTCGTGGCCACCGCGCGACCCGACACGGATAGATATAGGTTAGAATAGGTTAGATATAGGGTTATTGCGGTGGTCTCGCAGAGACCTCCGCAATAACCCTGGTAACCTTCTAACCCTTCGTGTTAGGTCACTTGTGATAAACATTTTAACAACGTGTTTTATTACAGAATTTCTGTAATCGTATTAGGAAATGTATAAAAATAATATTGGCATTATATACAAATCCTAAGAATCGTGCACATTTCCTAGGACATTTATGTATTAAATAGTTAACAATATTTTATACATTTCCTAAATAGCTTCGGAATTATATAAATTTCCTAGATTTCATACATTTCCCGTAACATATATACTAGCTTTTTCCCGCGGTCGATCCATTCCTGCTTCCCATGGGAACCCAATAGGTACAGGGATAAAAAGCCTATGTCCTATTCTAGACTATAATCTATCCCTATACCAAATTTCAGCCAGATCCAGTAAACCGTTCTGGCGTGATTGAGTAACAAACATCCATCCATCCATCCAAACTTTCATATTTATGATATTAGTTTTTATGTATAACATGTAAAAGTCATGAAAACCGGTCCATCCGTTGTAGAGTTATGAGATATAGATTAAGCGAGTAGACATAAGTCATTTCTAGGCATAGTATGGAATACGAAGAGAAGCCTTATGTCTTTTAAAAATAACTGCAATATCCATCGTCCATCCTCTTTTAAATTTACATTAGAAAGAAGATGTATTATGTTCTTACCTGACGGTAATGTACAACTGCTGCTCATACTGTCGTTCATATGTTTGTATGAAGTCCCATTGATAGGCACGCCTAACTTGGTCGGTTCGGTTTCTGGTCTCTGAATCTATTCACACAATAATTCAATTCCTATACAATCTGATATAAACCATATTTAAATATCTATTTTTTATATTCTAAACTTTCTATACAGCACTATCTAGACCCTAAGTAAGCTTAGCTTAACTAGTTTGTAATTTGTGTTTTAGAATGCAGATAAACATACTTAGATATATTTTCTTTTGTAAAACACCCCGACCAATGCAAATAGACATATTCATGCATACAAATATTTGCACTAAGCGGGTATCGATATCAATGTAGCAGGCGAACCGACAATGGTCAAATGATCGTGTATGGTACTAAATCTCTTTTTTTCCGTGCAGGAATGGGTAAAATATACCGGGAAAGTATTACCCTATCACTATAGCCAGAAGTCGCGGGTTTGATTCCCGCTCAGTACAAATATGTATATTTGTATTGGTCTGCTGGGTGTTTCTATGCATTATATGTATTTATTTCCAACAAAAAAGTATTTAAGTATGTTTATCCGCATTTTAGAACCCATATGAAAATCTCTGCTTAGTTTGGGTCTAGACGGCGTTGTGTACTTTGTGCTACTATATTATTATTTGCTTAATTAAAATTAAAATACATATAAATTATATTTTTAAATACATTCCATATATAAGGTGTCACCAAATTAGGTCTCTGAATTTGGCGAGATGACTTGGTATTGACAAAATGTTTTTACAAAAAAAAATAATTGGTGACACCTTGTATAGAAAAAAAAAAAAATATTATAGATCACAGTAAGTGACATTTCAAACGACTTCTGAAGGTGCCGAAGGAATAAGCTTATAGGAGGTTTAACCTAAGAGAGGTTTTACTTACTTATCTATTTTTCATTTGGCCTTAAACCCCTATATCTTTAGTTTCGTTTCACTAAATCAATAACGTTAATTAAATTGGGTCACAAAGTAACATTGATATCAAAATTAATGCTTATAGAATAAAATTAACAGCCAGATTCGCAGGGGAATAGGTAAAACATTTGAGAAATGAGTCTGGTAATAAAAATTGCAATTAATATATTTTAATAGCGAGTTAATAGCGAGCGAACATGACAGCTTAAAATTACACAGTATCCAAGTATTAGAAAAATATAGCTTTTAGAAAAATATCCATGATTCAGACAAGTAGCTTACCTGATGTTTGTCCAGGACGTGATTCAATTCTTCAATAAAAGGCGTCTTGTGTGGGAATATCGGTAGTTCTTCGGGTAGTTGTATATCCGGTTTGTCGATGTCTACTAAACAGAGAGCTGCTTCGGAACCGAGCGCAATGCTCCGCGGGCCACCAGATCCTATACTCATAGCTGCGCTATCTGCGTGGAGACCTGATGCATAATACAAACATAAATTTACATTACACAAGAAGAGGGAAGCCGGCAGTATCCAATGTGTCAATTATCAATATCCAATGTGAAAGTTTGTAAAGTTGTTTGTATGTTTGTTACTCAATTACGCTCGAACGGCTAAACAGATTTAGCTGAAATTGGGTACAGGGATAGATTATAGTCTGGAATAGCGCATAGGCTATACATAGTTTTATTTCGTGGTATAGGTCCCCTTGGGTTGCGGGAATGGATTCAAAATTCTATTCTATTTCTATTCTCGAGGGCGGAGCCACAGTCATCAGCTATTATGGAATAATTTTATAATTAGCTTCAAAAAGATTTTCTGCTCTGGTAAATTTAAAACTATGTGCTTCGTGGTTCTATGGTTTCGTGTGCTGATACCAATATACATATTTTTAACTTTACTAGGTACTTAAACCAATATGTATTGTCATTTGGTCTATAAATCTAGAATTGATGCATAATTGACCTACAGCTATCGTATTGTAGCATGAATTACTATTGTCTTGATAAAAAATACAATGTGAATCAATTCAATCTGTAAAGATGTTTAAAAGTATCATGGTAACTGAAAGATGGCCCAACTATCTGCTCAGCCTACCCTACTTATACAATAAAGATTATATAACAACTGCATTAAATTTAATAAAATTGGCATATGGGAATAGTATAATAAGATAACAGTAAGTTATCTAAGGACCCTCGGTGAGTTAATTACCTAATTTGCGTTGGCGCTTAGGGTTGTCACTTATATTTTTCGTTCAATATATAAGGTGTCACAAAATTAGGTCTCTGAATTTGGTGAGATGACTTGGTATCGACAAAATATGTATTTGAAACAAAAAAAAATATCGGGTAAAGTAAAAAATAAAAAAAATATTAAAAATAAAAATATTAAAATGAAAAAAAAACACCAGCGACCAGCGTCACCTGACACGACTAGCCCGTGACGCACGTGGTAGGCGTGCAGTCCTTCTCCTTGCAGTATTCTCCAAGCGGATGTGGGAAATACCTTTTTTAATCCCTTCGGATACCCCCCCGCCGGCCAGCGGGGGCGGTTATGTCGGGCTTGCACCGACTAAAACCGCACGCCGTCTCGGGTCTTCAGACGCCGGGGTGTAAGGTTACCCATAGAGCATATCCCTCGCACCCCGGCTGACCCTGGGCCATCTCACCACTAACAGCATCGCTCATCCTGTCTCCTCTGAAAGCAGAGGAGTACGGAGAGCGATGTGTTCCCGCAACGTTGGGTATATTGAATGAAAGGGTTTTTTTTCAGTGTGGAAACCCCGTACGGGCTTCACCCCATCGCATCGGTGCCAACGAAGGGGTGGGCGTGTCGGAATCGGACCAACTATAACCACACGGTGTCCTCCCCAAGTGTTTTATTCCGCGTTGAAGAGTTGGCAGGCGTGTGTAGGACACACACGACACGCCTCCGCCTCGGCCTGCTTCTGTAAGGACGGCGAGTCGGCCAACTGCCGTCCTCAGGCCCCGATCATGGAGGTCGGTAGTCCCGGGTGTAGACGACTGCGGAACTTGGGGGGCAGGATTCTCTCCCGCTCCCTATCCGCCGTCTCTTTCGCGCGCATTACCTGCTCGCAGAAAGAGACGGCGGCGTGCCACTTGCTCCCGTGTCACTCGGCCTCACCGCCGCTATGGTGGTTTTACCTCACCTTTCAAGCTCAAGGCTTGACTAATAAAATATAGAAATGAAATAAAAAAAATATAACTAAAAGGTATGAACGTGAAACCCAATAAAAAGAAAAAATAATTTTGAAATTATGAGCTACTACGTAAGTATAACGTTTTAATAAATTTATGCTATTTCCTCATATGAAATACCTCATTATTTTATTCATATAATTATTAGATAATAAAATAAATATTTCATTATCGTCTATATGTTATAAACCGCTAAACAAAAATAAACTGCGCTAATCAAATTAATCTCACTGAAGGTACGGCCCAAACTGCGACCGGCGTTTTTTACCTTATATTATGTTAATGTGTGCGTGGCAGTGCGTGCCTTTTCTTTTTTTTATTGTGCGGAAATCCCTTCGGATACCACCCCGCCGGCCAGCGGGGGCGGTTATGTCGGGCTTGCACCGACTAAAACCGCACGTCGTCTCGGGTCTTCAGACGCCGGGGTGTAAGGTTACCCATAGAGCATATCCCTCGCACCTCGACTGACCCTGGGCCATCTCACCACTAACAGCATCGCTCATCCTGTCTCCTCTGAAAGCAGAGGAGTACGGAGAGCGATGTGTTCCCGCCACGTTGGGTATTGGCCGACGATCAATGCCAACCCTATGAAGGGGTGAAGGGGAAGCCATTGACCGCCGCCCAGGGTGTACCGGCCGCTCCGATTCCGTTCCCCCCGGACTGCAGCGGGATCGGAATCGAAGCGACACTCGAGGAGGTTACCCAACACACACCCCTGGCAGTGCGTGCCTACATGGCGTCCGGCGCGCGCTCACACATCTAAACCGGCAGCGGCCCATTTCTATGAAGATAACCTACTGCTTATACTGTGATATGGGTCAATTATGTTAAATGACTATTTGAGTCTATGAATTGCTACAGTAACTTTATTATTTTCAATTGACGCTCTATCATGAGCAACGATTGTGTTCTGAAGTTCTCGTACTATAACAAATAATTCAGAATTAACCTTTGAACTTAATACTATGCTATAAAAGTGCAACGAGACGTTACGATATTTGTTTGTTTACATATCGTAAAATAAAAAACCGACAAAGTAAGGTCAAGAACGAAAGAAATAATAAAAACAATCTAAGTTCATTATATTCCAAATAACGGACTAAGATTGTTTTTATTTTTGATACTTTTATTAAAAAGTTTTAGTCATTATTATTACTAGCTGATCCGAACGACATTGTGCTCCCATAACTATGAATATTGAATTTGGTCAGCATCATCATCTTAGCGTGGTTCCCGGTTGCATCCGAGGCTTACATTTCGGAACCCGGGGTCTGCTTACTGCTTCTCCTCCTCTTCAATATTCGGGTGTTTCTGGGCCGTTTCTGGCCCTTCAATATTTCAATGGCACCATCACAAACGACTGACAGATACCTATTTCAAACGCCATCATAAGGTAATATTATAAAAGTTAATAGTTTGGTCGTTAATTTTTCTTAAATTTTCTAAGTTTAGTTTCTAACTTAGACTAAGAACCTTCTACGAAGTATTAGAAAACATTAAAAACAAGATGATTGAAATCGGTAAATCCGTTCTTAAGTTATAACGTGAAAGTTACAGTAGTGGTCTTCTAAGAGTTTAATTAACTCCATAAAAATACGCTTACATACGTCAAAAGGAAATAATAAACGTGAAGATAATCCCAACGAAAGGTGAACTCTAGCGTATTACAATTAGACGTGCTCACATGCAACCTATTGACCTCTATAATAAAGACTATTGTCTTACCCATGACAAATGGCACCGGGGCGTCGAGGAAGTGGTACAAAGGCGCCGGTAGTATCGGGACATAGACATGCGCCCAAGTAAACGGTAACAACAACGATACAATACATTCTGCCACCAGCATTAGCTTGTTATAATCTAAAAAATATAATATAATAAGTACTAACATTGACAAAAGTAGAGATAGCGTGTATAGCAGGATATTATTGCAGTAGCAAGTAACTGTACTAATATCCCACACATGCTACGATGCTGTCACACAATATATATATACAAAATTATTGAAATTCTAGATGAGTGAGAAAATGGTCATCATCATCATCATCATTGCTTAATGTTTTTCTTTGTTCCTACGTATTACATTTTTGAATCAGGAAAACCGAATGAGAAAATAATTTGTTCATTTATTTATATTACCTTGTAATCAACTATAAGGATTACTGCGCCGCTCTCCTGGGCAGTACGTTGATAATATATACCTTGATAAATGGGCTATCCAACACAATAAGACTTTTCAATTTGAACCAGTAGTTCCTGAGATTAGCGGGTTCAACCTCACAAAAAAACTCTTCAGCTTTATAATAAGTATATAGAAGTTTAAAAGAAAGATATAATTTTCTCGTGTCCCAGTTTTTGCAATAAAACGCCTCCGAAACGGCTTAACCCATTCTTAGGAAATTGGACGTGTATATTCAGTAGGTCTGAGAATAGGACGTAAAAAACTAGGTAACTAGGACTTTCATACTCCTTCCCATGCGGGCGAAGCCGCGGGCCACGGCTAGTATATTTACAAGATGATATTTTTAGTCACAGATGATGAAAGCAGAAAAATAAACTTACCACTAGACCGAAGCAGAACTTGGTGTTCGAGCAAAACACATGTAAAGAGTTGTACAACACATTCAACACCTAAGGTCGCGAACATCACTCTTAGTGGGTAATCTAGAAGAGGTAACTCGTCAGGTAAATTTGGCATTCTTATTACCTGAAATAAATATAATACACAATAATAAATTCAATATTCATGTTATGAAGCAACTTGCCTATAAAAAATTTTTCAAGCTTTTATTTAACTTGCTCTTATGTATGTGTTAGTGCGGGTCAAATCCTGTAACTGAATTTTGAGGCAGTTGTCCTCAACCGATTGAGATGAAATTTTGCATTCACTTTAAGTTGTGATGACAATACATAAATATTTGTACCCTGAAGCTAGTCTGATGATGGAGTAGGAAGGAGGCTATAAAGTTAAACTTATTGAGTTGGGCTCAATCGTTTGTGTTGACAAACTATCTGATGTGACAAGGTTTTCAGGGTCTGATGATGGAGTTGGAACGTGGTCATAGGAACTCTAAAACTTAACAAGATAAACCTATCGAGTTTGGGTTCAATTTGTTTTGTCTTAATAAACTATCTGGTATCAAATGGTATTCAGGGTCTGATGACGAAGCGAGAACTGGTATGGTAGCACTCTAAAAAAGTCTGAAGGAGCGGAACGGAGACCTTGGGTGGTCTGGAACTAAACAAGATAGAATGTGTTGAGCTCCTTTGGCTGATCTTGGCAAGCACTCAGGTGCTACATGATGTTAAGTACTAAAATTAAAAAGTTGAAAATAAAATGGTTAGTAAAAAACCTTTTTAAAAACAAATTTTTATTGAAGATATCCGTTGTACTAAAACAAGAATAATAATTTCATACAAGGGTTACGTTGATTTCAAAAGCTTGTACCACAATTAGAACACAAAGAAGCGAAGAAAAGAACCTACAAGGATAAATTTTTAGTGAAGCACATATATCAAGGTGTTCTCAAGGTGGCTTATTTGTATCTCCCTAAAGAAAAGTATGGCCGACCATAGCATCTTCATGTATTGGTGGACTGCTTTGGGGTTTGAATCGAGGGTCATAGCAATAGTGTATGACAAGAGGCAGAGATTTGTTTCATCAATGCATGTGTGACATTAGTGGGAGCCGACCCGCCGAATAGAATGGCCCATGTAACCCACTGAAAATCGTCACATGGCCCCACGGTCCGGTCACGATGAGCCCCATCGTGATTAGCCGCGATTAAGTAGAATACCTTCCCGGAGTAGATCGTCCCCGTCAGATTCATGTAGTAAACAGCATTATATTATTGACGTCATACTTCTCATATGCTTCTTCGCCTATCTCATTAGTTCATGTGCTGCTACACTCGTGCTTTGCATTAACCTAAGCTAATTACCCTAGGTCTGAGTGACTAGTCCTATTTCCAGCCCCAGTGCCATATCTACCTCTTTTTAGAATAAAATGATTGCTTGTAATAATAAAACTCATACTTACAACAGGAATGGGATCTAAATGTGGTTCAGAAGGAGGCACATATAAACGTAAAGCTTGACCAGGCAATGGCACTGGAACTTCATATAACAAGTTATAGACATAAGACTCAGGGCTAAGGCCTGGACCAGGTTGTCTAGGCAGAGACCTGTAAAGAAATAACATTTATATTATAATGTAATGCAAGTATAAGTTTTTTCTTTCCTTTATCAAATTTAATTGCAATAGTGCATTTATACAATATTATCAGATTTTTCTATTTTAACTGATATCAAAATTAAAAATAGTGGATTAATTACTGAGTATTGTAATAACAAGTTTTGCTGTGTTAAAGGAGTTTAATAAATATCACCTAAAACATTATTCAAATAAGTATGTGCTGGTGGTTAGTCAATAAAGCTACTATTACGAATGATTAAATAATCTAAATCAAAAGAATTCAATGTTTTATTAATTTGACCCACAAGTAAAATTAATGTTAGCATAGCCAGATTAGTAATAAGGGATATGTTAAAATTGTTACCTGAATAAATTTTCTAAAAACAGCTGTGCAACCCTTATATATGGATACTGACATATAAGAGCTATACTTTTGGCTACATATAGTTTATCTTTGGCTATGTCATAGTATGTAAGCGCAGCACCCGTATGTGGAGTGAGTTTAAATGACCTTGGAAGTGATCTAGAACTTTCTTTGCCGGAAGCCTTTCTATGTCCTGGAGGAGTCTGGCCACTAGATAATTCGGTAATGTACATCGCCTGAAATAAATAATTATATATCTGTTTGCTGGTGATTAACTATCCTAAATTCAAAATGTTTTGTATTCTTTATATTTCATTAATATAAGCTATACAAATTTTTTTTTTTGAAGTTAACAAATGATAATCCAATAATAAATTAGAACCTTAAAATAAAGACAAGTAAGAAATAAGAGTATTAAATTATACACATACTATGAGTACAGTCAGTATCAGAACTATATGGTCATTTTTGAATTTTAAAAACGAGTTTTTGAGCAAAATAAATTATATTACTCAATGAAAGTAATGTTCCACTATTTAGTGGTCTGTATTAAAATATATTTTACAATTATTTATTCACATTTTTAATTATGAAATCTGAGCAATAATAGATGTTTTGATCAACTTTTGACTATGACTTTCCCTAATAGCCTAACACTTCTCTGGATCTACTAAGTATTATCATCTTACTTGTAAGGTGTGCATGGCACTACATATGTTTCTGTTCCTAACTTCTTCATAGAAGATAAGGCTGAATCCATAATAACGTGATGCATTTTCTCTTGTTACAACAAAACTGTGAAACCTAGGTTCTAATGAATGTTTCTGTGTCCTAAACTGAAGGCCTGCTGGGAGACAGAGCTGCAAAGTAATAATTAAAGTGTAGTGATGTAAAATTTGTAGATTATTATACATTGAGTTGTTACCATTGTAGTTATGGCCAGAGGAATTGGAGCAAGCTGTTGCTTTTGACTGTAATACTATAATATCTATAACTTATGCATATTTTTATGCTATCTTATAATGTAATGTATAGAGCATATATATACAATAGCACAAAAATATAGTCTTTTAAAAATACCAAAAAAATATTCAAAAATATTTAAATTTAAGTACAATGTTTATCTTGCAGTGTAGTAATTGGTAAATAAAAAATGACTGAATCTACACATAATAAATTAAAATAATGGATGATAAAATCTGCCTAAAACAACAAAACATGACACATCAGAATTTAGTAAAGAACTGCATTACATTGTTTACTTCACTGTAAAGCTAATATTCAAGGTTTAAGTTAAGTTTAATTAACCATTATTGAAAAAAATACATGTAAAGATTTCATTTATAATTAAAAATTTCATTAGATTACTTACCATACATACTGCATGTTCATCAAAAGGGTTACTTGTAATGTTTTCAGGATAATGAGCTAAAATTTTCCCTTTATAGGCACGATCCAAGGGAGATACATGAAGATTATCGCCTAAAGAGAGAGAATACTTACTTATCATTAAATGTAATAATACAGACGTATGGTTAGGCTAGTACTTACCACAAAGCCTATCTGGCTCCAATCCAGAGTCAAAGTCGAGGCCACATATCGCAAAGTAATCTGCAAATCGACATCCAACAGATAAATCTGAGACAGACATATTTCTATCGACCCGTTATTTACTATTTGAGACACTTTCTCTTCGACTCTTTAGGTGAAGGTTTTGTCTCAGCATTGTATACTTAAACTGAATTCACGTTACCAATCAATTTGTATTGTCACATATCTTAATCTTACTACTAATTTTCAAAGATTATGAAATAAATACAAATTAAAAACGTAAACCTATTCACACCATCACATTACACAGACAAACAGACAGCTGCTAAACGTAAACGTACGACAAAAGCTCCCCGCTTCCTCTTTTCCTTTTTCCTCCTTCGTCTTTCGTCGGCATTACTTTTTTTTAAGAGTGGCATAAAGTCAAAAGGCAAGAATTTTCTTTTTCTATGATGGCAACATCCTAATAATATAGGTTATAATAATAAAGGTTTCCATTGGTTTCTAAGTCGTACTTAGTAAAATTGGTGTTATCTTCATAGTGAACACTCGGGTATTTTGTAGTAGGTATGCATAGCATGTTTTTCAAAGTACCTAGGGTACCAAGAGAATTAAAATTATTTCAACAAGATCAAGACAAGCGGCAACCTTCATATCCTCAACATCGCAGATAAAATGCAGGAGAGTCACTTTCACTGGTGCGACCACGTTTTGCTGCAGAGGTAGATCCAAGTAGTGCTGACTCGGCAACGTAGAAGAGGCAGTGAGACTAGGAGGAAAAGCAGGAAAGTAGACACCTGACTCCGAGGTCAGAGCTTCGGATGTGACTGGGAGTTGGGAGTACTGGGACTGAACCACAAACATATGCTAAAGATACAGACATGAAGACCGATGTCTTGTGAAGGCAAATTTACCATTATATGCAATGAAGCTAAACAAACAAATAGTATATTAAAATTAATCTGTAGGTTCCAAAGCTGAGATTATTCAAATGAAACAGCGCCCACATACAAAAACTGCGTATAATACAGGAGAATATTTACAATATGTACAAAGAATTAAAAGAGAAACAATAAGTCCGATGCATGAGCTTGATTTTTAGGGTCGCTAAGCTGGTAACACCCCGGTTGCCAAGTCCGCTTATTCTGCGCGCGCAGACGCGCAGCCCGTGGACCGGCCGGCAACGGTAGTGATGAGCGCGCGACGTAGTGATGCGCCACAAATCTGAGGACCATAGATTATTATATATATACTAGAAACTGTGGACCATACTTTCTAGTATATATATAATAATCTATGGACCATACTACACCATTTATTTAATTTTTGACAGCGGCTTCAGAAGTGAGAGTTTCATCAATCGTAAATGTAAACTTGGAAATGCCCAGCCAAAAATATATATACACTGCCCAATTTTATAAGCATCTGTCCTATTATTTGTATTTTTAATGTTTACGTCGACTATTTTTTTATTTTTTTATGATTTTTTTTTTTTTTTTTTTTTTTTTTTTATTTTTTTTAAAAAGAATATTAGTAACCGAAATTACTAATATTCCCCCTAACCCCTCCAGCTAAGCTAAATGCTTGTGTTAGGAGTGGGTTCACGTCAGTAGTGTAATGGCCAGGATTCGAACCCAGGACCTCTCGATCGTAGGGTCGACTCCTTAACCACTAAGCTACCGACGCTTCATTTGATGGTCATGCACGTCATATGACTTTACATCGCCCCATGGTAAGCTAAAGGTAAAGTCTCAGGAATAAAGGTCACCATTACAGACACCGATAATGGTGGCTCTCAGCTTGAAGGCCTCATCAGATACTTTTTCACGCCCTGCTTAAAGGACCCGGGACTATAGGAAGAAGGAAACACATGTTCTGGTTAAGAATTCCAAATCTTGATGGCACGGCAAAGAAAAGAGGTGCCCAACCCTTTGGTTCTTGATGGAATTGTTTGCACCGCGTGAGGGTGATACCTCAGAGCTGCTCCGGAGTGAAAAACCGTCTCACCTTGTTCAGGACTCCAAATTTACGCGAGGCTGTTTTGATGATGCTCCATCGAGAGCATCATCAAACAGAAGCGAACAGCTGCGAAGTTAACAACAACAACACCATACCGAGTATATTTATATTGTCCTGCAGTGGCAATGGTGTGTCCCGAAGAGTAGGCAGGGGAAGGAAAGGAAATACCTTTGCTGTAATGTCTGTCACATACCTGCGTCTTCTTGGCATTGAACACCACAAGGTTTTCAGAGCCCCATTGTGAAATGAGATTCAGGAGCCGGTCAAACCTAGTGACGAGAGAAGCTGCCTTAATGTCAGCCTGCTTGGCCGCAGGGTGTCCGTGATATTGCCCGCGCAAGGTACTAACAAAAATCTAGTACTTTATTTAAATGAATCGTGCTGACATGTCGTTGATGTGCCGAAGAAATAGAGTGGGTGACAAAACGGGGTCCGTTTTTTCACCCACTCTATTTCTTCCAAACCAGCATTTACCTGCAAGATCTCCGAAGCTCGTCTACCACAAAGCACTCGAATACGGCACTCCTGCAGGAAGCTATCAACCCAGCTGCACAATGGAGGAGGCAGACCAAAGGCAGGCAGCTTGGAAAGAAGCGACCTGTGCCAGACACTATCGACAGCTTTGGTGATGTCAAGTCTAATAGCCAATGATTCGTCATGCTTATCCATAGCATCACCCTAAAGATGGATAATGTACGCCAGACAATCACCCGGTGACCGTTTCGGCCTGAAGCCATGAAGCCACATCTACTTACCAAGGTTCAACAGCATAGTTCTTATAGTTTCGGAAAAAAATGGCTGTGACATATTGTACGGACGGACAGAAAGACAGACATAACGAATCTATCAGGGTTCCGTTTTTGCCATTTGGCAACGGAACCCTAAAAATGAACGATTCAGAAAACAAAAATATTTTTTGTTTTCCATGGACGTGAAAACTACAGCAATCCATCATACCTATAAATACAATTACTTTATAAGTATTATAACCAAGAGTAGCAATTTGCGTGTGCGTTACGCCAGCAAAACTTTTTTATTTTTGTGTACTTTATGGATTTGGATAATTCTTTGGATAATACCAATACCAACAATTAGAGCACTATGTCGTACAAAAGTGCACAATTTTTGACATTTGTACATATAACCGCTGAAGAGTAATTCTTGAACAATAGATATTGTTGGGGTAACGTTTGGAAAAAATTAAAGTGGGCCTTAACTGGATGAAAATTGCTTTTACCTTGTGCTCAATGTGCACATAAAATTTATATTTGTAGCTCTTAAAGTTTCCATATTATTTGAGTGTTTGCTGGCGTAAAATTTGACTGATGGCTAGATCTCGGAAACTACTAGAGGCATAAACTTAAAATTCGTATACAAATTATTATAAACACAAACATATTTTCAGATCAAAGTATTTTTATTAAGTGACAAAACGAACAATGACATTCGTATCAAAAAGTAATCATACATAGTTTTACAAAAGAGGCTGGTTATAACATTCCTCCTCACTCTAACTCTTCAATGAGGCGTCGTGGAGGTCTGGACACACTAGTGCTTCGTCGTACTACAGGTGTTGTATTAACAACAGGTGTATCTGGTGAATTATCAAGCGTAATCACTGTTGGTGCCACTGGTGTATCACTAGGGGTTTGAAACGGTGTCGTACTGATTTCAAGAGGTATTGTTGGTTCTGGTGTTGGTTCAGTTCTTTGCCTGATATGGTCCGCGTGTCTGCGTTTTAATATTCTTTCCGGTGTTTTGATTACATATGAGTATTTATCAGTTCTTTTCTCGATTTCAGCTGATTCCCATATTTTCTGTTCCTTTGTCCGTATGTAGACCTTACTGCCAGGAAGGTGATTAGGTGTTCGATTTTCATTTTCCGCTGTTATATTAATTTGCTCTCACTTCTCTGTGACGTAACATTCTCTTTGTACTTGGTCGAGCGTTATCCAACATACAATTTAATTGTCTGCTCAACATCATGTATGCAGGGGATTTGAGAGTAGTGTTATGAGGTGTGTCTCTGTATGTGAAAAGGAAGTTTCGTAATCGATCATTTGTTGTTATATTTTGATCTCCACTTGACATGCGACTTTTGAAAGTACGTACTAAGCGTTCCGCTAACCCATTGGTACAGGGGTGATCTGGGGATGAAGTTACATGCGTTATTCCTCTCTCTTTACAAAACGCTTTGAATTTCTGCGACGTTAGTTGGGAACCGTTGTCAGATACTATTATTTCGGGTAACCCGACTGTTGTGAAAATCTCACTCAGTACATCGCATAATTTGTCAGCGGTGATGTAGTTCATTGGTCTTACTTCAATCCATTTCGACAGTGCGTCGCAAATTACCAACCAATATTTTCCTTGGAATGGTCCAGCAAAATCTATATGTATTCTCTCTCATACGTTGTCAGGGATAGACCATGAATATACTGGTAACTCTGGGTTGTTTTTGTAAGTGCCGTATTAATGGTCTATACAGAATAAATGGTTTTTGACTTTGACTTTGACTTTGTTAGGACGGTTTTCTTGACAGCGACGATATGTTTATATATAACTTTCACTAGTGTGTGATCGTGCTTGGTATGCTCTTTTACAGTATTTTCGTTAATGGTTAAATCTTCAAACTTCTTCAAATTTAAGATTTGTACGATTTTGTTGACTGTACATTCTGTTTTTGATGGTTGTTCATCCATATCTGGCTTTCTAGACAATGAATCAGCTTATATATTACTTTCTCCTTTAGTATAATGAATGTAATAATCGTAGCTACCAATAATCAAACCCACCTGATAAGTCTATGGTTAACCAGTTTTGGTAAGTTTCGGTTTGTTCCTGGTAAGTGAATTAGTGGTTTGTGATCTGTTATTAACGTAAATTTAGTTCCTCGCAAATATTGATCATATTTTTTTATTCCAAACAATATTGCTAAAGCTTCTCGATCAATGACTGAGGATCTACTTTCTGCTGGTTTTAATTTCCGTGACGCAAATGCTATTGGTTGTTCAATGTTATTGACTTTATGATACGAAACAGCCCCTACCCCCTTTTCTGAAGCGTCACATGCTAAATAAAGGCTGTTTTTCGTTAAAGGCTATAAGAGGTTTAGATTTTGCTATACACTTTTTGGTCTTCTCAAATATCGTGTTTTCATATTCAGACCATTTCCATTTCTGTTTTTGTCCCGTAAGTGTATGCATTTCTGCACATATGTTATGTAAATGGGACTGGTGAATTTTTATGAAAGGTTAATACCTTTCATAAAAATTCACCAGTCCAAGAAAGGATCGTAGTTCTTTAACGTTCTCGCGAGTTGATGCTTTTAAGATAGCGTCCATTTTTGACTTAGTTGGACTTATGCCACGTTGACTTATGGTATGTCCTAGGTATTCTATTTGTTTTTGTAGGAAAGTGCATTTCTTAAGATTCACTTTGAGTCCTGCTTCTTTGGAGCTTATTAAAAATATTTGACAATGTTGTAAGGTGTTCTTTATCATTTTTTCCGGTTACTGCAAGGTCATCAAAATATATTGCGAAGTTAGGTATGTTTTCTAATAGGTTTTCAAGGTAGTTTTGAAATATTGACGGTGCCGTGGTTATCCCAAATGGCATTCTGTTATACCGGATATAACCTTTGTGCGTCGATATTGTAAAATATTTCTTTGACTCGGGTGATATTCGAAATTGTAAATATGCATACTTTAGATCAATTTTTGAAAATTTCTCTGCATTACCAAGACGTTGTCTTAACGGATCAAATTGTGGTACTGGATGAGTGTGTGAGATTAGGACTGGGTTGAGTGTCGTGCGAAAATCTCCACATATTCTTATTTGTCCATTAGGTTTGACAACGTTCACTGTTGGTGTCGCCCACTCTACTCGTGTTTCATTAGAGTCAATTCTTTCAATGATACCTTCTTTAACTAGCCGGTCCAACTCAAGGTCAATATTCTTCCGTATGCCAAATTTAATTGGTCTAGCTGGTAAATGTTTTGGTTCAGCTCCAGGTTTTATATGAATATTTACTTCATAGTTCTTAAGGTCTCTAGTTCGATCGCAGGTCGCCCCGGGCACAGACCTCTGACGTTTCGTAGTTATGTGTGCATTAATAATTGTTGATTATCGCTCGCTTAGTAAAAATGTGCCCGGTAGATGGCAATAGGCCCCCTATTACATTGGGACCTAAATATAACTGGCGAATCGTGGGTGTGTAATACACCTCTGCCTATCCCTTCGAGGATACTGGTGTGAAGTTATGTTATGTGTGTTGTCATTGTATGTGCCATTATTTAATTTGATTGTTTATTCGCAGGTAAGTGCTGAGAAGAAAGTTTCCTTTGATAATGGTCTTGATGGTTCTGTAGCAGAGGACTGTTACTTTGCAATGAAAGCTTACAAAGAAGGCTATACTTTTAACTTTGTTGAAGGCGAGATGTGGGAGAAATCTTCATTTTCTTTGGGACTTTATGCAACAAAGAAAACGTTGGATTCAAGGAATATTGTTGGTGGTACATTCAAAAGATTGATTTATATGTCTATTTTTGGCGTCATTAAATCATTTCCTATTCATAGATTTGGGCCATTGAAATTCTGTTTGCTTGTTGGTGGAGCGTTGTAGGCAGAGGTGTATACCTCTGCCTACAGGCGTGAAGTTATGTTTACTTCTCCCAATTTGTTATCGAAAAGAATATTATTTTTGTCAATGATTTGCTTCAAAGACATCGTTTGGGGTTTAATTGAGTAAACAGGGTTAGGGAATGGCTGTTGGAGTTTTTACATTTAGGTATATAGGTATAAAACTACTAAGAAATCAAAATGTCATGTCAATATTCAAAATATTCGAAAAACAAAAGTGTTTGTGTCAGTTCAGACAATCAGAAAAACGGGACTCGAACAAAATATGTTTATTGTGAAATAATTTGTAGTGCACAATCTAAAAACCTAATCTAATCAAATAAAATCAATATAACGATATCGATCGATAAAAACAGTGCGCTTAATAACTCGTGTAAATCCATAAGTGGTCTAATAAGCTAACCCCTTAAGACCATCCACTGCATCTTCAGTTTAAAAGAACCACGCTCTGCTACCAGGTGAGTCAGTGAATTATAACAGGTTACGGGCTTTGCACCAACCATGGATATTATCACGGGAAAAATTAAGATTGGGCTGTTAGAAGGAAAGTCTAAAGGGACACCTGGAAATATAAAGCCATGTGTCTACTGCGGACTGTCCCACAGGCAATAGAAATAGTAGAAGGCACACTAGCGAGACCACCTGCGCCTGCTGATGAAACTAAGGATCAGGCGTATAAAAGGTATGTACAGAGTGATGCAACGGCATTTCTAATTCTCACCACTTATATGACTGAGGAGACCCTACGAAATGTAATGAGGTTTGGAAATGCTAGAGGAGTATGGCTTGAACTGCACAGGTGTATGACGACAGCGATGAGGATAAGGCCTATAACCTCTGCATGAGTTTCTTTGGATTTAAAAAAGAATCAACTGACGACGTAGCAACGGTTCTGTCAAAACAAAGGACATCTGGAACAAACTGGAAATTGAATTAAAGAAAGAACAAAAGGAACTTCCGGAACTTTTACTTATATGTAAGATCCTAGATACCCTTGATGAATCTTTCTTCTCATTTCGCAGCAGCTGGTTATTGCTACCTAAATCAGAACGGACCATTGAAAGCCTCACAAGCCACCTTTGTGCTTTTGAATGGGCATTGCGCAGTAATACCGACGTACTGCAGCAACAGGAAGCCCTCGTAGCCTCAACATCAAAAGGTCAGTCATATGATAGTAAAGATAAGGACAAGAAAATAAGGTGCAACTATTGTCAGGTAGTTGGTCAACGAGTCAAAAACTGTAAGAAGTGGATCCAAGACGGGAGACCACCAAAAAACAGAAACCCAACGCCTAACACGAATACTACTAACTTGGTTCTAATGTCTTTAGAAGAGGTTTTTCAGATTGAAAAGGACACAGATAATTGGTACGTGGACAACGGCGCGACGAGCCACATCACAAACAGAGCGGATATGTTCCAGAACTATACTAACTTTGAAAGAATTCATACTGTAACAACGGCTAATGGCAACGCGTTAACGGCCAAAGGCAAGGGAACAGTTAAGATCGAAGCGAAGTTATCAGGAGGGAGATGACAGAGCGCAACCCTATGCGACGTCTGGTACGTTCCAGCTTTAACGAAAAATCTGTTTTCGGTCCTAGCACTACACGATAGAGGCCCAACAAGCTTCTTCACGTCGAATACAAAAGAGTGCACCGTGTATATCAACGACGAAGACAGCCTGAAAGGAACACGGGAAAAGAACGGAGGATTATTTCGACTCGAAATAACGAGTATCCTACCTGGAATCCCAGCCGAAGTCTGTGCGACACAGTCTGATGATCCGAGTCTTGGAACGATGCAACTCTACCACGAGAGGTTTGCGCATCAGAACAAGAGGCTAGTTAAAGCAACAGTTAAACGAGAACTGGGGCTTGAGCTTCCCCTTGACAAGGAAACCTGTGAAGGCTGTGTATATGGGAAAGCCCATAGACTTAAATTCGGTACGAGACCACGAGCTACCACACCCGGTGAAATCGTACATACCGACGTGTGTGGACCATTCCAACAGAGCTTCTCACACTACCACACACACACGGCATACCGTATGGTGTTTTTCTTGCGTAGAAAGTCTGAAGTAAAAGATAAACTCGTCTTAATGCTCGCTCAGACTACAGCAGCTGGACACACTGTAAAATGCCTGCTCAGCGACAACGGCGGTGAATTTGACAACAAGGCCCTGAGGGATATACTTAATTCGCACGGCATATAGCAACGCCTCGTCATTTGTAGTGCACAATCTAAAAACCTAATCTAATCAAATAAAATCAATATAACGATATCGATCGATAAAAACAGTACGCTTAATAACTCGTGTAAATCCGTAAGTGGTCTAATAAGCTAACCCCTTAGGACCATCCACTGCATCTTCAGTTTAAAAGAACCACGCTCTGCTACCAGGTGAGTCAGTGAATTATAACAATGGCATGTTGAAAATTTCGCTCCATTGTAATCCAAATAACATAGGCGTTGCATTTTTTATTACAACGACCGGCAAGATCTTTGGTTTCCCCTGTCCTTCAACTGTGACATTAGTGATACCTTTTGGTTAGAGTTTGTGGTCACCATAGGCACGTAGTTTGGGTCCTTCTATTAGTTCTGGTGACCCAATTTTCCTCCAAAATGCGGTGCTAATGATTGAATAGGCGGAGCCTGGATCCCAATCCATGGTGCATTGGAAACCATTGATTGTTGTATCAATTTTCTTGCACCTCATATTGGTGGCATTAATGTTATGGACATTTGCTTCGTAATCACTTTCATCAGAAGACGTACTTCTAGTTGCCGCTCTGTTCATTTCAAGTCTTTGTTCTTTGTTTAAGATGCTTTTTATTTTCCTGCCGTTGTTTGTATTTTGTGTATCTTATCTAAATGATGATATGTAAGCTCTTCCTGACTTAATGCAACAACTCTCGTAATGGCCTTTCAATTGACAAGCTTTACAGGTGTAGTTAGTAGCTGCACAATTTTTGTAATCGTGTTTTTCTGAACTACCACACCGTTTGCACTGGTTTTTTGTTAGTGGGCGTTTCTTGTTACTGTCGAATCTATTTTAACTATTTGGATTTTTTTGTATTATGCGTTATATTTTATAATCGTTACTGGTGTTATCATTTTCTGCTAGTTCTCTTGACTGTGCGACATCAAATATTTGTTGAAATGTAATTTCTGTAATTTTTCCAGCCACGTTTTTATGTGGAAGATCAGGCCCTAAATTGCCGTTCTAATGAGTCACTTTCATAACCACATTCCTCACAGTGATCTTTTATTTTGTTTGCATAACTTTCCGTAGATTCGTCATCTTTTCTAATGCAGTTCCAGAATTCTGTCAACGCTCTGTATCGAGTTGTTCGTTTGTGGTAGAAACTGCAAAGCTTTTCTTTTACTTCCTCGTATGTTCGTGACGGCAGAGTGTTTACAAAGGTAGTTTTTATTTTGTGAAAGATATCGAATGGTAGATATGTTATGAGTAGATCTTTTTGTATTTCTTTATATTCACTACCATAAATGTTGCACTTTGTTTCAAAATATTCTATAAAATTTTCCACGGATGTTATTTCCGGGTTAAATTTATCGTGTGAAAAGTTATTTACTATTTTACTCACATCACTCTTATTTCCATCCAACTGTGATACCGTTGCTGTTCGTTCTACAGCTTGAACAGTGAAGATTCGCAAGACTTCAGTAAGTTGTTGTTTCTGTGCTTGTTGTACCCGTAGAAAATCAGCGAATTGCTGCGCATTCATTTTTATTTTAAATCCTCGTTGCCAATTATTATAAACACAAACATATTTTCAGATCAAAGTATTTTTGTTAAGTGACGAAACGAAACAATGACATTCGTATCAAAAAGTAATCATATATAGTTGTACAAAAGAGGCTGGTTATAACACGATTAACTATCATTTGTGCATCCTAATATACCCCATTTTCTTGCCTATAATTTTGCGTAGTATAGGTCGCGCAGTTCGCGAAGTAAAAAGGTAGCAGAGTCAAATTAATATTGTTAGGCCAAAAGACTTGTAATAAACTAGTCAGAGTATTTATAGTTTATGGTTATGTGCTCTATGTTGTCTGTGGCGTTTCAGTTTGCCGCTTCATTTTCAGTCATTTGAACTACATCAATAGCCTTAGTAGAATTTAATAAGTGCAAAGTAAAGTGATTGGTGTTTGATGGAGGCGTCCAGCATGGTGGCGGCTCATCTAATATAAGCTAAGTGGTAGCACTAAGACAATAGTGTAGAGGTTCCCATCTAAATGCATAAACTTGAGATTCCTAACTTTATGAAAGTTTCTAATGTTCTTGGAGGTCAGTTATATTAAGAGGTCTTTCGATACTTCAATGCGAAAACCTCGTGAGTGTTAGACTGGGCGAAAGGCCGTGATCAGTCTGTTAGGGGAGACCTTCGGTACCAATACGAAGTCTCTCTAACAAAGTTAAATAGTTCTGTGGTGCACCCAGAGTAATTGGCAGACTTGGCTGCCAGAGGTCTTTCGATACTTCAATGCGAAAACCTCGTGAGTGTTAGACTGGGCGAAAGGCCATGATCAGTCTGTTATAGGAGACCTTCGGTGCTGCAATACGAAGTCTCTATAACAAAGTTAAATAGTTCTGTGATGCACCCAGAGTAATTGGCAGACTTGGCTGCCAGAGGTCTTTCGATACTTCAATGCGAAAACCTCGTGAGTGTTAGACTGGGCGAAAGGCCGTGATCAGTCTGTTATAGGAGACCTTCGGTGCTGCAATACGAAGTCTCTATAACAAAAGTTAAATAGTTCTGTGGCGCACCCAGAGTAATTGGCAGACTTGGCTGCCAGAGATAGCAAAAGGTAATTGACAGACTTGGCTGTCATTAACATGTAACTGACTAATTAATTGGACTCAGTTATGGCAAAATGTACCAACTGCATAAAATTGATTTCAAGAAAATGACGTTTAAAGTTTGAATTGTAATTACACATTCTAGAAGTAACTAAATTTTATATTTGTTAATACAATTTTGTGCCTTTTAGTTTAAAGCTTGGATTCATGTGAAAATAGTTCCATAATTAATTAAGATTTATAAGTAATTGAACATTATTGCTCTTGGTTCATTTTGGCAAAAAATCATCTATCAAGCAATAGAATCTAAATTAGTTACGCCAGAATGTACTATTATTTTTCATTTGGTGGAAATGATCTAAAATGACCATTCAATTCTGATATAATACCAAAGAAAAGGTTTAAGGGATAAAGAAACACATTAGTTAAACCTGCTGTAATATAAATTAAACAAAAATAAGGAATAGAATCTTTATTATAATGAAAAAAAAAATTAGTCCTGCAACTCAATTTCGAAATCGAGTCCATCAATGCCATCAATGTCCGGTACTATACCACTTCTACCCTTTATTTTGTTATAAAAATCGTGGCAATCAGCCGGTATTAAATGCATCATGCTGGTTATATCATCCACCTTTGCCTGGGCAATTTCTTTGCCTTGTGGCCACAGTGGTTCTAGCCGTTCGATATTAAAATCTGCTCCAGCCTGATTTCTGACCTTTTTTCTTATATCTAGTTCTTGAAAGTCACCATTCAGGCCACTCCTCATAAAAATAGAATTGTTATCCTCTTTCTTCAATAGAATTTCTTTAGTTGATAGCCAACTAACTTTATTCCTATTTTTAAAAGTTTTTCTATTCACTATTTGCTTTTCTAACGAATTACAACTCAAAAAATTTTCTGTTTTCATTCGAATTACTTTTAACGGATTATTTCTTTTACAACTCTTCATGATATCAATATAATCGTCTACAGTATAAACTCTTTGATGTTGTTTAAGGCGGGTTTCAATTTTAGCAAAGTCCGTATCGTTAGGTAGGAATGAATGACCGGGTTCTAAAAATTTCATAGATATTGATTTCAGATTAGGGTGTGAATATAGAGCAGCTTTCATCATTAGGGTAAGTTTAATATTACGGTTTTGTCCTCCACAAGAATCGCTCCATAAAATAAGCTCTTCAGTATCATCAGACAACTCGTTTTTTATATAATTCAGCAAACACGAACCCACTTCTTGTGCTCCTCTTCCCGCCTCGCCTTCGACCCAAACAAAACAATGTCCTTTGTCATTAGACGCCGCATGTATCCCACTATTATAGACCCATAATTGCCGTTTATAAAAAACGACATTTGTGGGAATTCTAGGAAGTGGTAAAGTTTTTTCTAAGTCGAAGGTAAGACATTCGACATTTCTTACTAATTTGGCTTTTTCAAAATCTGCATTCATTTGAGCTCTCAATCCTTCCGCCAATTCTAAATGTTTTCTATGCTCTTCTTCTTTAAGTAATTTTAAATTTTGATCTAGGTTGTTATTAATTGCGATGGCATAAGCATCGCACTTGTTGCAGGTGTCCTTTTTTAGTGTCTTAAATCGAAGATTAAATTTCTTATAAAAAATTCTTTTAAACGTGCTTTGGCTACACTCTTTTTTGTTATGTGTACCTGGCATTGATTTAAATTCATCCCGATATAATTCGTACATTTTAAGTAGTGTCATACCAGGGGCTAAAAACATAGCCTCAGTTTTGTTGCGTCTATAATGCGACTCGTATTTCGGGAATCTGTTAATAAAATTAATGAATGAATGAATGAATTTCTCCACTGCGCATTTTCTTCAAACTTGTATTTATTTTTTGGGTAGCTTGTAAGGTATTCGTAAACATATCTCTACACACAATAATTCCACATAATTTGTAAGTACGACTGTACTCTCGCTTCTTGTTTCCAGTATTAGTTTGTGTCAGATATTGTCGTTTTTTAGAGTTTTCTGCAATACATGATGTTAAATAAATTAACTGAGCTTCGAACGAGCCTAAAGTCACATATTTATTAAATTCAATTTCCCTAGCTTCCTTTGATACGAGTTCTGAACATTTTTTTTTACAGTTGCATTTATAATCGGTAAATGTCTTTGAATCAATTTTTTTATTATTTCTATTATAGTATGGCAGATTGCGATATTTTTTTTCTCTTACATCCTCTCGAGGACAAAGTGCTTTACGTTTTCGTCCTCGTTTTGTTCTTCCTACAGTACATCCAATTTCTTCATTGTGTTGTTGACTATCCGGTGAATGCTGATTTTGATGAGTAATATTGTTTAGGTTAACATTGTTTGAGAGTTCGTTTGTTGGCAAATTATTAATCGTATGATTCGCACTAATGTTGGAAAACTGAGCATCGTGTATGAGAGCTTCTGTTATGGTTATACAATATGATTTTGTAGAACTATTGTCGTCGTTATCAACCTCTGGTTGAAAATCTGGATCCCGAACAGAATCATCACTATATTCAATAAAATCGGGTTCATTTAAAATATCAAAAAATTTTCTAGTGTCTGGAGACATAGCTCGTATAGGGGATGATTGCCGGTCATTATTTTGAGTATTTATGTTCTCAATATTTGGTGCTAAATTTGTAGCAACTAAAAAGCTATCAGGCAACTCTTCATGTGGCTTTGATGATAGAGTATCATATAAAGGTAATGGAGTGACTACAGAGTTATTTAAATCAGCTAAAGGTGTTATAGGAGAAAAAGGTGGTGCTTCAATGGTTGATACAGCAGATATGTTACTTGGCATCGGGTCGTTACTAGAAGGATAACTTGGTGAGTCGGTTTTGCTTGTATGAACTTCAGGTGGTTGAGCCAGTTGTGAATGACCTAAAAATTGCAGCAATTAAAGCACACACACCATCACCAATGCAAAACACAATAAAAAACATATTACAACAATCAAATACTATAAGAACATTCACAAAGCATTACACATTCATTTATCCAAAATCAAAATTCTTAGAAGTGTTTTCAGCAAATAATCTGACAATAGTGCTTTGTGCAGCTCAGGCGTTAAATCGAATGACTATATCTAAAGGAAGAACCAGCATAGGAAAATAAATTCTTTGAATAGAGTATGCTTGTGAGTATATGTAGGTACATAAGTACTTTAACCAACTGGCAAAGTACCAACTTTGATAAACTGAAACAATTTTTTTTACTAGCCTTAGTGCATTCCCTGACACCACACAGTGATAGTGATCTTGAAAAAATAACACAACATTGCTAGTAGGGAAGATGCGTACATAATGATTCCTCCAGGTAAATATGATCCTATGATCATAGATTATATTTGTATCGCCTTATGTAATACATCGAAACTTAATAAAGTGAATATTACTTACTTACTATTTAAAACCTTTTGTTTTTGTCTTAAATATGGATGACTATGGACGCATCTCCCCTAAAAATTTTGATAACTTTTGACATAAACCTACCTGCATTTTTAGTGCCCACTAACATATTATGTTTCCACTTCAAAATATCTCTTGGAGTACAATCTGGTGAATCAGGAATTATATCTAAAACAAAAAGTAGGTTAGGTAGAAGGAACTGCATCATTCGGAAGTAAATCAAATTCATGATTTATGACAAGCTAATAATAATTCAAAATAGGCACATTTTGTGTAGACTTGTGAAACTGATCATTACAATAATACCAAACCTAACAATACATAATTAAAGCAAAACTAAAATGTTATAAATTAGTAAAAGTAATGATAAAATCACTCACCCGCGTCAGCCGAGTCAGATTCATATCCTAGATATGCGTTTTTAAGCGCATTATCCATTTTTAATAATAATATTTAATAATTCTCTTAAGTGAAGCCGCTATAACAGTTACGCCTGACAAGACAAGAGAAATAGCGCGAAAGAATCAAAGAAAGTTTGTTTGACCTGTCAAAACTTTTTACCATAGACAATAACATAGAATAAAATTAAAAACATATTTTAGAAAAAAGAATAGATACTCAACTTCAAACCTCATTATTTAGTTATGATGACTATTATACATTCAAATATACCTTAATAAAAACATGAAATAAAAAATAACAAATGACAATTTTAAATTATTTTCATACTGATATACCTACCTGGTGTACTAACTTTGAAAAAGTTTGGATTTCTGTAACCAATTTTATTTTACCTAATCATTCCAGGTGGCTTGGAATACATTGTTGTATTATTTTCTATAATTTTTAAGTCAGTAAATTGATTCAACCACACTTGGATTGTTTTTGTGGATATTTAAAAATATACCACATACAACCAAATCACTTGGTTCATATTGGCATAATTATATTGTGATAGTTATAATTTGCTTACAATGAACCATAATGCTTTGAGACATTATTATGAACATTTTTTTGTACAATTCATTAAACCAAAATCATCTGGCTCTCATATAAATTATAAAGAGTATACCAAATGATTGTGGGTCATTATAGTAGAATTATTTTAAGCATATTCTTAATATGTGGCTTGGTTCATGCATTGATATTTTAGTCAGATTTGAATAAAAGCTGGGCTGTTTTGGCTGACGTATAATATATCAAAGTCTGATCAATTTGGTATCAATAACTCATTTTATGATAGTTTGTGGGTTGGTACATTTTGGCATAACTGGGTCCAATTATAGTAGATAAATGTACGTGTAAGATATTTCTATGTTGTACGTAGCCTCGCACCTAAGACACCAAACGTTTGGGTGTGAGGTTAGGTATATTGCAATATGTAGAATGGTGGGAATCAGTGTACGTTTTAACTACAGATGGCGAGCTGAATCATGGTACGTGCTGGTAAGAACTAAGGCCGATTTACGCGAAGCAAACCTCCCAAAGTAATGAAGATTTCTCTCGGAACAAACCCCAGGTACATACAACTATCCAAAAACAACCAAATAACTTTTCCCGTCGCGGCGTCGCGGCATCGCTGCGTCGCGTCATCCACCAACGGGCCGGACGGTGAGCCTGGCCAGCTCGCACGTCCTGACCCGATGGATGGGGCGGTCTGGCGTCGCCGCGACTACGCGACATGGTGGAGATGCTGGGATCCGAGAGAAATCATTTAATTCATGTAAACAATATTTAACTGGTCGAGTTCTTGTCAGTGCTGCCATCTGTAAGCGCTTTAGTAAAACTTATCGTATCGTGTCAAAGTTGGAGGGAAATACCTATGCTAAAGTGTTGAATAGAATTGATACACGATTTGCAGATATTGACTCTGATGTTACAAATAAATAAATACTAAATAAATATTATCGAATATTTCTCAATGTAATTCTCTAAGAATTAACTATCACAGGTAAATAAGTAGGTGTTGTAAACATCTGGAAGTGATGGATCGATACAACAAACACACTAGATGGCGTTACTTGTTGCTGAAATGAATTAAAGACGATAAATTTATTTCTTTGTTTGTGAAGTAAATTAAGTGATATTGTTTATTTATTCGTTTTACAAATTATTTAAAGCATTCTATCATTAATATTCATAAGTTTACAAAGATATGATCCACAAGTTTTTAAATGGGTAAATTTTATGAACAGGAAGTAGAACAAATATGATCAAGTAAAAGACTGTAAAAGTTTGAAACCCCCTTGCAATTTGTGCTTGAGCTTCCTGTGCGAAAAGTTCAAGTCTGTGTTTTCAAAAAAGTTTAACAGTATCAGATTTTGTGAAATTCAAAAATATCTACGACTTATTGGTGTACCCCACGTCGGGAAATAAAATAAGTGTACTTGGATTAATAAAAGGTCAGTATAGTTTAGATGTGTATTGATTACTATTTCAAATTTGTGTTCAATTCAAAGTTCTTAGAATACTTGTGATACTGAAATTGGTAAATACTCTGTGAAACTTAGATTTACATGTAATCGGTAAGAGAAAGGGTATATTTCTCTTGACTATAGATATAGCGTGTTGCGTGAATTATCATAAAGAATTATTACACAAATTATAGTCTACCATTTTATCAAATCAATGTCGGCAGGTATAGCGTCCTACGAAAAATAAATTTAACTTACTTCAAACTTACCTACAACCAGTGTTAAGAACTAAAATCTTATGTAGATTGTACGACAACAATAGGGAAATTAAATAAACTGTTTGTAGGAATAAATAGGTATCTACATGACAAAACCTGTGTACTTAGCCTTTCAAAAGGACCTGAATTATATTAGTTATCAGAGGTAATTATCACCGAAAGAAGGTGGATTGAATTAAACTGCCTACAGTTAAAGAAATAGCTGTTGGAGTTATAACTAAAACAATATCTCAAGTGAGGTGCATAAAGTTTAAATAATTAAATAAATAATAGTTTATAATCTTATAGCATTGGATTAGTATACAAGCTACCTTATTTGCAATAGATAAATGTTTGATTGGACATCTCTTGCATGGTCATTTGGTCCTAGACTGACCAACTAAGTTAGTATTGAGGACCTCTGTAGACAATACATACTGTGAATGGGTAATTTGGCTTACATGGCAAATACAAACATTTGTCTAAAACACAAGCAGAAGCACTGCTGACTAGGCAGCGGTGTCTTCAATACTTAAACATAAATAATTAAAGAGATTATAAATTCTTGTACTTTATAAGTACCTAGTAGTGTCTGTCATCTAAAGACACATTATATAAGAAGCATGATATTTACTCATCATGACCATTAATTATTCTATGATTAATAATGTGCCCTCGGTGGTTGAGTAATTATGTTAGGAGCGTTCTAGTCTCACAACACTTGATAGTAATTCTGAAAGGAGATGATTATCTCTTTGATAGTGAACAAGTTCCATGAAAGGGAAGTTGAATTTCTGAAATTCTGATTTAAGAAAAATTTTAATACCTACTTATTAAAAATTTTAAAATATCCTGTATGTATGTATGAGGTGTGATCAAATAAGCAATCAGAACTATTTCAGTAAATAATACTTAGAACTTGTCATGGCATGAGCTGTGCCTATGATGGTATATTGTTATATTACATTACAGAACGTCAATATGGAAGAGGCCATGCTCCTTATTCTCCGCAGTCTATGTGATAAAATAAAAACTCTATCTGAATGTGCTCGGAATACAACTAGCAAACTCACTAATGAAATGAATGACTTAACCTTGCATGAAGCAAGAGTAGTATCCTCTAAACTTCATACCTGTCTCCAACGAATGGAGAGGGAACTAAACAACTATTTTCGACTCGTTAAAGAACCACAAGTGGATGAGATCTCTGCCATCTCTGCAATCCAGCTGGAAGCTGAAGAAAACTACTGCGAACTCAAAGTGAAAATTGAAGAATGTGAAAATTCAATGACAAATAACAACAAGAACGAGGAAAGTTTCTTATCGAGGAAGTTGCCAAAATTAGAGTTACCACAGTTTGAAGGTGACATTCTCCATTGGCATCAATTTTGGGACCAATTCAGTTCCAATATTCATAATCGGAATTTGCCAGACATTGACAAATTATTATATCTGAAGAATTCTTTAAAGGGGGAAGCCAAGGGAGTGATAGATGGGTTAGAGATTACAAATAAAAATTATTCTATAGCTATACAATCTTTGAAAGAAAGATATGGGAAACAATCTCAAGTGGTTGATGCACACTACTCCTCACTCTATAGAATAAAACCAGCAAGCAAAACTGTATTAGATTGTCGAAGAGTTTTAACTGAAATTGAAAAACATTTGAGAATTTTGGATTCAATGGGTGAAAATATTAACCATAACCACTTGAGGTTTATGGTAATGGAGAAAAGAAGACCAAAGGAGACAACAGAAAGGTCATGAAAACAATTAGGGAAAGGCTCGATACTACCCTACACAGAACAAAGGAAATATTTCCCAGAGAAACTACGGGACCAAGCAAAAATATACAAGTTATTCTGGAAAATTCCAGGGAAAGGAGGAACCACGTAAGAAGAAGTCTAAACTTCGTTGTATCTTCTGTAAGGAGTCACACTACAACGATGAATGCACTAAATTCAAATAAATAAAAGAAAGAAAATCCCTATTAAAAAATAGATGCTATGGTTGTCTTACAATAGGACACTCTTATGTAGATTGTAGAAACAAAAGAGAATGTTGTCATTGCAATAAATTAGGTCATAACCGGGCTTTATGTCCTGTTAAAATTTCCAGTGTACTCAAAAGTGAGTCAAGACAACCAATGTCCTGTACACAAGAGATAAGGGACTCACAGTCCTACAAACGGCAGTAGTTACTGCTAATAAAGTAGGAGAATTTTCTAAGGAAATTCCATGCAGAGTTCTATTAGACTCTGGAAGCCAAAGAACATACATCACACAGAAATCTGCAAAGAATCTTAATCTAAAGTTTGAAGAAGAAAGTACACTAACTGTATTCACATTTGGATGAATGCTTCCTAAAGAAATAGACAGTCCTGTGGTTAGAGTGCAGTTGAGAACAAGAGTGGATAAGATAATCACTCTATTTGCTAATGTGGTACCAGTGATATCACATAGTGTCCCATATCCTCATCAAGACCTCAGTCACTGGGAAAATAAATTAAAACTAGCTGATGATGGTTCTCTACAAGACCAAGTGGACATACTGATTGGCAATGATTATTACTTCTCACTTATAGCAGAACAGAAAATTAAACTAAAGGAAAACTTGTATTTGGTACAGTCTGACCTCGGATGGATACTAAGCGGGAAAATGGATACCAGTCCTATACACGAACTATCTATCAGTGGTGACATACCTCCAGCCTAATGTGAATATGTTATTCAACGAACCTGAGCTGCCACTGATTCAGTCTAATATGAAGAGCCTATGGGAACTTGAATCCATTGGCATAAACGATTCTCCGAGGGAAAATCAAGAAGATGAGGCTGTAAAAAGATTCAACGAAACTACTAAATATATAGATAACAGGTACTTCGTATCCTGGCCCTGGATTGGGTACCCTCCTACTCTGAATGTCAACTTTGGGTTAGCTTATGGTCGACTTGTTAACTTATTGAAGCGGCTAGATACATCCACACTATTGGCTTATGAAGAAACATTAAAGGATCAAATGATGAAGGGAATAATTGAAGTCGTACCTGATTTGAGAGATCAAGCAGTAGGACATCCAGTTCATTACCTTCCACACCATGGGGTAAAGGTACCTGGCAAACCTATAAGAATTGTCTATGACGCGTCATCTAAAACAAAGGACAATAAAAGCTTAAATGAATGTTTGTATTGCGGACCCATGATGTTGGAGGATCTGACTGGATTACTTATTAAGTTCAGATGTCAACCAATAGGTTTATGTGCAGACGTCGAGAAGGCATTCTTACAGATTGCTCTCAATAAACCGGATCGAGATGTAACTCGATTCCTATGGTTAAAGGATACAAAGAAACCCGCTACAGAAGATAATCTACTTCACTTAAGATTTACAAGAGTTCCGTTTGGTGTTATATCAAGCCCATTTTTGCTAAATGCAACAATCAGATTACACTTACAAAGTTCAGATAATGAACAGGTTAAGAAATTAACTAAAGACATATATGTGGATAATGTTGTCACTGGAACAAAAACAGTGAAGGAAGCACTTCAACTTTATAAGGATTCCAAAGAGATATTCAACCAACTATCCATGAATCTTAGGGATTGGAGTTCCAACTCCGAAGAATTTATAAAACAAGTACCTGACTCTCGCAAAGAGGATAATATCAAGGTTCTTGGCCTAAAGTGGAAACTGAAGGAAGACACGCTTCAATTGAAAGATAATGTTATTAATGAACCTAAATTTACAAAAAGAGATGCCTTACGGGTCATAGCGTCAATCTACGATCCATATGGATTTGCTGTACCTTCATTGTTGTCTAGCAAACTGTTCATACAAAATCTGTGGAAAGAAAAGATAAATTGGGACACACCATTTTCTGAAACATTAAAAACCGATTGGGTGAAAATATGTAACGAATTAGATGAAGTTAGAGACATAACTTTGGCTAGATATTACTTTAGTGATGCCACTACAAGCACTTGTCAAATTCACTGCTTCACAGACTCTTCTTCGAAGGCCTATGCAGCTGTAGTCTACGTAGTTAATGGCAAGGAAGTAAAGTTTGTTCTAGGAAAATCAAGGCTAGTTCCTTTGAAGGATCAAGACGATCTGAAAATACCACGGTTGGAATTACTAGGTGTATTAATTGGAACTAGGCTAATAAAATATGTATGCCACTTTTTACAATTCAACATCACAAGTCAAACGTTATGGACGGATAGGCAAATTGTTATCGATTGGTGCAAGTTGGACAAACTACTTACACCGTTCGTGGCCAGAAGAGTAGAAGAAATTAAAAGGAATAAAAGCCTAATGATACGACATGTTCCATCAGATCTAAATCCAGCTGATGTTGCCACAAGACCATTCAGCTCTAAAGAAGATAAAGTAAGATGGCTGACTAGACCCCAGTTTCTATTACAACAACCAGATTCCTGGCCGTCAGGAGTCAAAGAAATCTCTTCTCTTTGTGTGGGGGAGGGTCTCTCGAAAGAGTCGCAAGAATATACAATGGATAAAGAAAATGAACTTGATGTGGAAAATCAAGAAGACAGTACAAGCAACCAAACTGAGATGGAAGTAGACATAAGTGAAGAAAAGAGTGACAAAATTAAGCAGCTTAAGAAGCTACAAGCCGAACACTTTCCAAGAGAACTAGAAGGGAAAGAAACAAGCTTAAAAATTAATCTTGGACTATATCTGGACGTGGACGGACTTTTACCCGCTGACAGGCTCAAAGGGACTCTAGTCCCTTTCTTCAAAACCACTGACGGGCTCAGAGGGGCCCTGGTCCCTTTTTATGATTCGGTAGGGCGTGCACGCAAATTCCGCCCAATTTCTTTTTTACACTTGCAATTATATCGGTTTTCGTCTTTTAAATCGACTAAATACTAAACGGATTTTCCCTAAAAAATTAAACGCGGTCCGACACTAGTGGTTTCGATTTAAAAAATATGTTCGAAGTTGATGATCTATGGGTAGCGTAAACAAGACATTACGCGTGTGGAGTGCTCTACGAATTTAAATGGTTTTTGTGATTTATTATTGTTATTTTGCAATAAAAACTTGTTTTTAGTGTATAATAAAACATAATTGAAGTGTGTGATAAAAGGATTTAACCTAAACGTAAGTATAATTCTGTTTTTGTGTGACTTTATTGTTCATGTCTGTTACGGTTACTGGAAATAGTCAAAATGTCACGTCAATTTATTTAATTGTAGCATTAATTCTGTGTAAAAATTAATCATTGTGGCATCGAATATATAATCCAAAATAGTTTTCAATAAAGATTGTGCAAAATACTACTAAATTGTAGTCAGGATTACAATTTACATTCATGATCGTGTGAAAAAACAGCAAAAAAAAATGGCCCCCATGTATGCAATACGCAGTACCCCCCCCCCCAGATTTATTCGTTTGTTTATTTTACAATCGCAATTGTAAAAATATACAGAATAATGTACAACAAGTGTGATATATCATTTTAAAGAGCGTTTATTGTAGAAAATAGATACGTATGATTTATTTCCTTTACTCAAACTTTACTGAACAAATAAAAACAAGTAAGGTACCATGTGTTGTTACGAAAGTGGTATTACCTACATTGAATCCCTTATTTTTTTGGAAAAGAAATACCTATCGTAATAATGTTTACGTTTTCTGTTACAATATGAATTAAGCTTTCAGGTGTTAACATATTTTTAGATTACGTAGGTCGATAAAAATAAAATAAATCATTTAATTTTGCCGAAAAATTGTTCGCCGCCAGCAAATGTTTCGTCCTAGTCATAGGCCTGTAAATAAATATTTTTGTACTATTACATATGCTTTTTTTTATATACTCCTATGTAGTAGGAACCTGTAGACAATTTAAAATTATAAAATACATAGGTTATCGATTTACTTTTTGAAATAAACACACTTAAAGTTGACATAGTAACAGTTTCAACTATCGTCAATGTTTACAGTCACATATAATAAATTCTTATAAGAATTCTTATAAGATTCTTATTAGAATTGAAAGAATGACTCATAATCTTAACAAAAAATAACACTTCAGCGTCTCTTATCACTTGTAAAGCCATAAATTATTTTTTGTTTCGTAACTCGACCCGCGCGGGCGCGGAATGACGTCATCTGATTATGCACCTGAGCCGGGCAGCGGTATTAACGACCCCCTTTGAGCCTGTCAGCGGTGTTGCAAAGGACGTCTGAAGAACACGGATACCCGGATACCAACGTTATCCAATACTTATTCCAAAGGATTATGATTACACTAACAAAATTATAACCCAGACTCATAGTGACAATCATCATGTAGGTGTTAACCACACCCTCTTTATAATTCGTCAATCCTTTTGGATTCCACACGGAAAACGCCAAGTTCAGATGATTAAAAGGAAGTGTCCTAGATGTCAGAAACATGGAGGGGGACCATTCAAGCTACCACCAACCCCTGCGTTACCCACTGAAAGAGTAAATTACACTTCACCGTTTACATTTACAGGCCTGGACTACATGGGCCCTGTACTAATTAAACATGGAAATGAAACAAGTAAACGATGGATAGCACTTTTCACTTGCCTAGCAGTCAGGGCGGTGCATTAGAGGTTGTTCGAGATCTCACAGCAGAAGGACTTCTTGCTTTGAGAAGAATGATATCGACTAGAGGTGTACCACAAACAATCAAATCAGATAATGCTACAAATTTTAAGCTTATGTCAGAAATACTATCAAATTCTTATTGTATCAAACACGAAATTCGTTGGAGATTCATACCCCAACTGGCTCCCTGGTTCGGGGGATTTTATGAACGATTAATTGGAATAGTGAAGAATTGTATGCGAAGAACACTGGAAAAACACATGCTGACAGATAGTCAAGTAGTCACATTAGTAAAAGAAATTGAAGCAACAGTCAATACAAGACCGTTAACTTGTGTCGATTCTGAATTGGTACATATTTTAAAACCGTCTGATTTCTTAACTATGGGAAAATGCATAACGATGGAAGGTTCAACTGAAGATTTTTTAGTACAAGGCACTACGACAAAATCCGACCTTATCAAGGCTTGGAAAAGAGGTTTAGTTATCCTTAATGAATTTAAGGACATGTTTACAAATCGATACTTACAAAGTCTGCGTGAACGATATGGACATTCTGTAAAAGAACCTAGAATCACGGCAAAATTAATCCCGAAGGTAGGACAAATTGTGCAGATAAAAGGAGATAGTAAAAATCGAGAAGAATGGAAAGTTGGAAAAATTACTTCATTGGTCAAAGGTTCTGATGGACTTTGTAGAGTTGCGAAGGTCGAAGTTGGAAATAAAGAGTTTATAAGATCTTTAGCTCATTTATATCCATTGGAAATAGAGGACAATGAAGAAGTAGAATACGATGCGAACACATTAAAAGGAGAAAGTGAGATACCGCGGAATATAACGGTACACGAATTAGCACCATTAGAAGGGAAAGTTACAAATTCAAAAGATATGTCAGATAGTTCAGGAAACGAGAAAGAAGGCAGAGAGTCGATAATATCAACAGAAAGTTGTATGTTGGAAGACTTTGATAATGTATCAGAGAGCACAGAGAGAAAATATTGAGTCAGAAAGAGGATGAACCTGATAAAGTAATTCAAATAAACAATGAGGTTAAACAAAGAAGAGGCGCGGCCACCAGAGCTCTGGAGAAAATTTCAGAGTGGACGCGTAACTTACTAACCCTAGACTATTCGGGCGGGAGTGTCGCGCAGTTCGCGAAGTAAAAAGGTAGCAGAGTCAAATTAATATTGTTAGGCCAAAAGACTTGTAATAAACTAGTCAGAGTATTTATAGTTTATGGTTATGTGCTCTATGTTGTCTGTGGCGTTTCAGTTTGCCGCTTCATTTTCAGTCATTTGAACTACATCAATAGCCTTAGTAGAATTTAATAAGTGCAAAGTAAAGTGATTGGTGTTTGATGGAGGCGTCCAGCATGGTGGCGGCTCATCTAATATAAGCTAAGTGGTAGCACTAAGACAATAGTGTAGAGGTTCCCATCTAAATGCATAAACTTGAGATTCCTAACTTTATGAAAGTTTCTAATGTTCTTGGAGGTCAGTTATATTAAGAGGTCTTTCGATACTTCAATGCGGAAACCTCGTGAGTGTTAGACTGGGCGAAAGGCCGTGATCAGTCTGTTAGGGGAGACCTTCGGTACCAATACGAAGTCTCTCTAACAAAGTTAAATAGTTCTGTGGTGCACCCAGAGTAATTGGCAGACTTGGCTGCCAGAGGTCTTTCGATACTTCAATGCGAAAACCTCGTGAGTGTTAGACTGGGCGAAAGGCCATGATCAGTCTGTTATAGGAGACCTTCGGTGCTGCAATACGAAGTCTCTATAACAAAGTTAAATAGTTCTGTGGTGCACCCAGAGTAATTGGCAGACTTGGCTGCCAGAGGTCTTTCGATACTTCAATGCGAAAACCTCGTGAGTGTTAGACTGGGCGAAAGGCCGTGATCAGTCTGTTATAGGAGACCTTCGGTGCTGCAATACGAAGTCTCTATAACAAAAGTTAAATAGTTCTGTGGTGCACCCAGAGTAATTGGCAGACTTGGCTGCCAGAGATAGCAAAAGGTAATTGACAGACTTGGCTGTCATTAACATGTAACTGACTAATTAATTATAGTAGATAAATGTACGTGTAAGATATTTCTATGTTGTACGTAGCCTCGCACCTAAGACACCAAACGTTTGGGTGTGAGGTTAGGTATATTGCAATATGTAGAATGGTGGGAATCAGTGTACGTTTTAACTACAGATGGCGAGCTGAATCATGGTACGTGCTGGTAAGAACTAAGGCCGATTTACGCGAAGCAAACCTCCCAAAGTAATGAAGATTTCTCTCGGAACAAACCCCAGGTACATACAACTATCCAAAAACAACCAAATAACTTTTCCCGTCGCGGCGTCGCGGCATCGCTGCGTCGCGTCATCCACCAACGGGCCGGACGGTGAGCCTGGCCAGCTCGCAAGTCCTGACCCGATGGATGGGGCGGTCTGGCGTCGCCGCGACTACGCGACAGTTTAGGAACTATGAGATATTTTCCAAAAACTGATATCAGATGTGGGTGTCCTAACTAGGATACCTAGGACAGGTTCGATTTAGAAAGTGAGACCGGAATCACAATAGATCGGAATGGTATACAGTCTCTGATGGATTTGCATACAGAGAAAACTATAGCATTTGCTAATAAAATTGTAGGAATTGTAAACGCCAGGAACAAGACGTAGAGAATATGTAGGAACACTATGTAACCATAATGCTACCTAGCATAATCTAATAAATAGCAGTAAAAATTATAGTTCTGTATTAACTTTGTTGTATACAATAAGATATATAAATATATATAAATATATTAAGAGTACAATGTAAAAACAGTGTTGCCATTCTTAAATATGTATTAGGTAAAGTAAATAGAAATAAGAAAAATGTAAACACCTATGTAATAAAATGTAATAAATAAAGAAAAAGAAAAATAAAAGATATAAAGATAGCTAGAAATTAGCTGGGTAGGTACACAATCCCCATATGCCCTCACTCCCAACAGAGAATGAAAGGTTGTATGAAAGTACGAGAGGAATGATTGCGAGAACTGGTATTGGAATGAAAGATGATAAGCTAGATTTAAATTAGGAAGCCTTTTACTTAGTCTTGAATAACAAGAGCTTTGCATCCCGATGCAAAGGTAGGGTATAAAAAAAAAAAAAAAACTAGGATATTTAGGAGCCAAATGACAGGTCAAAATTTTTGCTTGTATTTATACCTAAGATCCCACAAAGTTTAATGAGCCTACGTCAGCGCGTAAAGGCAGCCACATGAATGTGGCTAAACGTGTGTCTAGGTAAAATAACCTTAATAAAAAAATAGAGAACTCCAAATTAACGACTTAACAATGAGTTAAGGATTATGTGAATAGTACCAATGGTTACAGCACTCGATCAAATATATCTCTGAATAATTTCAGCTGTAAGAACTTTGAGTTAATAGAATAACGTTCTACTATTATTATTTTATTAATTTAACATAAGTACACGTGTAGTTGTATATCACAATATTGCTAACAAGATACAAGCGTGTAAGTTTTAGCCAGTTGCATTTGTTTTCTGTTTAAGTCTTTCATCACATCATTCACATGATTCACATCACATAACATTATATCACATTGCTGAAGAGCTCGTGGCCAAGCGGTAGCCGAGTCAGTCTGAACCGTTTTAGGATGAATGACCATTCTTAACACATTGAGACCCCATCGTGCCCCAGCAAGCATATTAAGCCTTAGGTGTCGGTTGCTAATACAAACATATTTGTGGCATTCGTTACGGATAGTTGGAGTGCAGCCCTAATAAGTCCGACAACCTAGTCTATCTACAGAACTTCGATATCATTGTAAAGGTCAGATAGCAGTCGCTTTACGGAAAATTTTCAAGTTCGGCTGGTTCGTAGTGAGATGAGACTGAAAGCCGACCTCAACTGAGTTCGGAAAAGGCTCTGAGGATGAGGCTGTTCCAAAAATGGTAGACTGTTGGGTCTGCTTATCCCGGGGGAATAAAGGTATTATTATGAATCATAGAGTAATACTTGTTATGTTATGAATGTTTCGGTTTTGAAGAGCACCACGGACTTGAGGGTGTTTACAAATGAAACGCTGCAATATGTTGCTGTGTCACTGCTCTAACAGTCAGCTGTCAAAATTGTTCTCGCAAGAAAAATGGTTGTCTTTATATTCAAATAAAGTTACTTATAATAATCCATATAAACCGCAGTTATTTTTAATTACCTCCATATACATATACTCCATATACATATAGAATATACCTGCTTTCAGGTTATGGGCCCAGGTAACGTTGTATTGCGTGCAGCAAAATGGAGATAAGTACAAAGAACAGATATGGCGTTCAACCGTTTGACGGGAAAGAATATAGCAATTGGATATACAGAACAAGATTGGTTTTAGAACACCAAGAGCTATTATTAGTGTTGGATTATGATAAGGATAAAGTATTATTAAGTAAGGAAGAAGGAAGCAAAGATGTCAAAGCCAGAAATGTTTTGGTTCAAAGCATGGCAGACAGCCATCTGGAATTGGTCAAAGAATGAAAAACTGTAATTAAATTTGTTTGAAGATTTCCTACTTCAATTTGACAAATTAGTAAGCGAATTCAAAATGGCTGAAGCAAATCCTAGCGGGATCGAAATAATTTGTTACTTATTATTGGCGATGCCTAATTCCTTTAGTAATGTGGTAACATCAATTGAAACAGTGTCTGCGCAGAATAAAATTAATACTGAATTTGTCAAAAGTAGACTAACTGAAGAGGACTTTAAAAGGAAGGGGTTGGTAAATCAAGAAAACGAAAAGCAAATGATATATTATGTATTCCTAGCTAGTAACAATACTTCTCCAGGTATGTGCTTAGAATTCATTATTGATTCAGGTGCCTCTGACCATATCATAAACTCGGATAGATATTATTGTCAAGAAATAGAATTAAAACAACCGATTAGAATAAATGTTGCAAAGAAAGATGAATGTTTACTTGCAAAGAAAGTTGGGAATATAGTAACAAATGAATGCTTACTTAAGAATGTTCTCTATGTTCCTGAATTAAGAAGTAATCTGTTATCAGTTAACAAGATTGAACAGTCTGGTTTTGGTGTGAAGTTTGAGAATAATAAAGTAACTATTTACAGAAATGGAAAATTAATCAAAGAAGGCCAAAGAAAGAACAATTTGTACATAATACCAGGCCACTCAGAAAGTATTGCGAAAAAAAGTTTTTATATATGAGAGACTGGTCAGTTATAATCTATTTCTTAAATGATTATTTATGAGTAAAAATAAGTACGTTCCAATTTCAAAATTTCTCTCTGCATTTTTGCAAGATAATTTCAATTATTGTGTCTCATTGAAAAATGGATCTGCGTCGGGAACATTTTCGCGCTATGATTTTCTACGATTTCAAGTGTCGCCTGAAACCAGACGAAACGTACGATAGACTTCAAATGGCATTCATGGATGAAGGCCCTTCCAAGGCGACCGTGTATCGTTGGTATAACGAATTCAAGCGCGGCCGACTGACTTTGGAGGATGAAGAAAGAAGTGGTCGCCCTTTGACGGCTGTTACGGAAGAAAACGTGCTAGCAGTGAAAAATTTAATCCAAGATAATAGACGAGTCACATATCAAGAGATTCAGCACATTCTTCAGATTGGATCGGGAAGCCTTCACGAGATTCTACACGTGCATCTTCGTGTGAGAAGGATAGTTTCACGCTGTGTGCCGCACAATCTCACCGATGCTCAGAAGCAGGCCCGGGTGGAATGGTGTCGTGATATGATAAACAAGTTTGAAGCAGGCGCGTCTCGGCGTGTTTATCACATCATAACAGGTGATGAGTCGTGGATTTATCAGTATGATCCAGAAACAAAACGCCAGTCGACGGTTTGGGTGTTTCAAAACGAATCAACACCTACCAAAGTGAAGCGATCTAGAAGCGGAGGGAAGATTTTGATCGCGAGTTTTTTCAATTTGTCTGGCTACTTGTTATCAATCCCTTTACGAAATCAAAGAAGCATCAACGCTGAATGGTACACTACCAAATGCTTGGCAGAAGTTTTCTCTGTAGTGAGCTACAAGCGACCAAACACAGGGCTCCGCGGGATACTACTCCACCATGACAACGCGCCCGCACACACCGCGCTTAAAACGAGGGACTTCCTGGACAGCACTCCGGTTAAACTCCTAGGTCACCCTCTTTACAGCCCTGACCTTGCACCGTGCGACTTATTTTTATTCCCGAAAATTAAAAATCAGCTCAAAGGGATACAATTTTCGTCGCCGGAAGATGCGCTGTCCACGTTTGAGCAGGCTGTAAACGAGGTAACTGCGGCGGATTGGAAAAAGTGTTTTGAAAACTGGTTCAAACGCATGAAACTTTGTATAGAGGCTGGTGGAGAGTACTTTGAAAAGATTTAAGCAAAAAGCACAGATATTTTCTGTACAGCCTCACTTATTCTTTTTGGGGGCATAAACTTAAGTTCATTCATTTTAATATAAAATTTAAAATAGTGAGATAATAAAATTAAGAAAGACTAGAAAGGTTATTTATTTGTTTATTTATGTTTCAAACTTAATAAGAATAACATTCTAGTCTTACTTAATATTATTACCCCACTATCTCGTTTTTTGTTAGGTATAAATAAAACCAACAAAATTATTTATTAAGTAATTTATTTTTCAATTTCTTTTTATATTTTTCTAAAGCTTTTGCATAGGAGGTATCGATTCCGATGGTCGTTTAGACAATCTAATTAACGTCAGTTCCCTTCAAAATTTTATTAATTGTGTTGCACCAATTCATTATTGTGAATCTCACAGTAACATTGATAAAATAATCTAACACATGCTCTTTATGATCAGCACAATTATTAATAAAATCAAATGAATATTTGGACTTTATATATGCTTTAATATTGCTAGCTAAATTAAACTGATGTGCATTTTTTTCCAAATATTCATTTGTTTCAGTAATAACTGTACTAAAACACCGTACGGCGCCCTCGGATGGGTATTTAAGCCTTTTCTTTTGAGCTATGTTGTATTCTCGTTGGCTTATCCAGTCATGAATGCCAAGACTTACATCAGAAGTTAAACTATTTTGACACTCACGACAAGTGGTGTTGCTTAATATTTTTCCCACAACCCATCCGGCAGTATAGGCCCGTGAATGAGTGTTCATGCGTTCCCGTCGGGCCTGTTCAAGAACATTGTCTACATGATTTTTATTTAATGTTGGATGACTTGGCTCATCAACTTTCTTTTCAAATAATGTTTTAAGATTTACAGCTTGATCTGCCAAGTCATCCTCACAATTAAAACTATCACTGTGAAATTTTACTAATCTTGTAATTAATAACGATTTAAAGGTGCAACTGAAGTTGTGACAGTCAGGATCGTTATTCCTATAATTGTATATTAAGTAAGACTAGAATGTTATTCTTATTAAGTTTGAAACATAAATAAACAAATAAATAACCTTTCTAGTCTTTCTTAATTTTATTATCTCACTATTTTAAATTTTATATTAAAATGAATGAACTTAAGTTTATGCCCCCAAAAAGAATAAGTGAGGCTGTACAGAAAATATCTGTGCTTTTTGCTTAGTAAAATTAAAAAAAAAAATGTCAGTTGACACAGGCTCCCTGTCAAACACTACGGTCCACAGATATTGTTCCCTAGTCGGCCGTCTGATACGTAGTATCTCTTACTAGTCTGTGGTTTATATAGAGTCTAGAGCCACGTGTCATATGACCAATAGACCATGGGCATGCAACTCTCATACATTGGTTTAAAATATTTGCTGTGCTAATTTAATCTGTGGTCACGCATTCTCAGCCCCATCTAGTCGTGAGGAGTAAGAAGTATTTCTTTTTTTTAATTTATTTAATTGTTGTCATTATACGAAAGATAGAAGAGTTTGGTAGTAAAGTTATTACCATGTCTTTATAATTTATATTATTAATTATATGATATTTAATTACTAAAACATTATTTAAATTTTTGAAATACAAAAAACTGTTTCAATTCCTATTTTGCTAGAATTCATTAAGATATTGTTAAATTGTGGTAGAATTTAAAATCATAATAACACTTTTCAACGCGTCCGTTAACATTCAAAGTCAAAGTCTTTTTCAGAAAGAAAATCTCTGCCGGCACATTTCAATGTTTTGAATGTACTGGCACTTTTCTTTTTTGAATTCTAATATTTACGACGATTTACTTTCAATTTTGCTCACTGCTCCGTGTCCTAGACATATCCATTAATTACAAAAACTTAGGAGTGATCCCTTTGTAGTATCTCGTGATCATAACAATCGGCTCTCATTAGGAATTTGAAATTTCGTTTTCATCTATTCTAGACATTTTTATCAAGTACGGGTATATTTTTTTTTTTTTTCTAGTATATATATAATAATCTATGCAATTGACGTGATTGGCTATATGATACCGAACCTGTTAAAAAAAATATCAAAATAGCAAACAATGGTAGCAATTCTGTTGCTGACATCACTAAACTAATTTTTCTCTAAAATTTTCTAATTCAATTCAATTCTTGATTGATGGCTTCTGTGTAAAATTTTCTTATTTTAGAGAAATTTAGAGAGAATGCTATTCTGTTGTTACGTCGAACTAAATTTGGTGTTCAATATGACAGCACCAAATTTGAATCTGACATCACCAAAATTTAAATATGAAAGTGTTACCGTTATTAAAAAAATAAGAATGAATGATAAAGAGTGAATTATTAAATTCTTTAAAAACTATATTCTTAGGTTTTTAGAATGCCGAAAAATGATTATTAATGCAAATTATAGATCAAACAGTAAACAAACCGTTATTTTTCTTAGTCATAGCTAAGTACAAACGGTTTTATTCAGTTCACTAGCCTGGCAACCCGGTGTAAACCTCTTTGTTATCTACGCAACTAAACTATCTCTGGCTGGAATATGTGCAAGTCAATTTGACGTGACATGACACAATTGACATATCGGATCAGTTAAAAATTTGGCAAGGAAATAATTGCTTGATTTGAAATACATGAACAATTTAATATTTATTTTAGGGAATTACATTGAGCAGCTCGCCACCTGTATCTCTATTGCTGCCCTCTGTACAATCTCCTCAGGAGGTACAGCAGCCACAACTGCCTCAATCTGGTGTCTCGGCAGAAGCTGGCCCCATTCGCCATCGGATTGTGCCGAGACGCCGCATATTGCCTAGGCCTTCACGACCTCCTGCCTATGAAAACTTAGTGTATGCCCTGCATGAAAGCAATAGCACCTTACAAGAAACTATTCGTAACATAGTGTTGATGTGATTGTGATTGTTGATTGTGATTTTTGGTGATTATATGTATAAAAAATAACTTTATTTATAACGAATTATATGTTTTTAATAAAAAAATCTTTCAATTAATTCTGCCCGCATTTGTCTGTGAAAAAGATTAGGACTTTAACAGACATAGATACCGCTAGAATAGTTTATTTCAGTTATTTCCATAGTATTATGAGCTACGGCATTCTCCTTTGGGGTAATGCCGCAGATTTAAATACAATCTTTGTATTGCAAAAGCGGGCTGTGCGGGCAATTTATAAGTTGGGCCCAAGAGTCTCTGTAGTGTCTCAATATATTTTTGAAAATCTTTTGTATGTTAGAAGAAACATTTCCAATTTTTTAAGGCTTTGTAAGGGCCGTATTAATGGTCTATACAGAATAAATGATTTTTGACTTTGACTGGCCAAAGCCAAAATCACGAAATCGTTATTCATCATTGCGGCGATAGCCCAGTCGCGTACGAAACGGACTGCTGAGACGAGGTCTCGAGTTCGATCCCCAGTCGCCCCGGGCACACACCTCTGACTTTTCGTAGTTATGTGTGCATTAATAAATGTTAATTATCACTCGCTTAATAATGTGCCCGGTAGATGGCAATAGGCTCGCCCCCTATTACATTGGGACCTTAACATAACTGGCGAATCGTGGGTGTGTAATACCCCTCTGCCTACCCCTTCGGGGATACAGGCGTGAAGTTATGTTATGTTATTCATCATGAGACATGGAGGGTGCGACTTGAGCACCCAAGGTGGGGGGAATCCACCATTGCGGCGGTGAGACCGATCATGAAGGAGTGGTTGGAGAGGGACCATGGGGACCTCTCCTACCGGAAGTGCCAGATGGTTACCGGACACGGGTGTTTCGGTAAGTATCTGTGGCGCATCCACCGGGAGACAACGCCGCAGTGCCAGCACTGCGAGGATCCTGGCGAAGACACGGCGCTCCACACATTGGTGGAGTGCCCTGCGTGGGCGAGTCAACGCCGGGATCTCGTTGCGGTCCTGGGCGTGGACGTTGTTAGCCACTTTATATAATTAGCTGGTTTTGCGATGGTAACATAAATAAAACTGGCGAGATTATAGATCTCATAGTAATTTATTGATTCGACTACACAGTACAGTACAAGCGTACAGAGCGAGTGTTTAAAGTAAAACTACCAACACAACTACTTAAATCCATGTTCGGATACTTGTATCGGACAGACGTTCTCTCGTTGGAGACCATGGTGAGGGCCGTGGTCTCCGACGGGAGCAAGTGGCACGCCGCCGCCTCTTTCTGCGAGCAGGTAATGCGCGCGAAAGAGACGGCGGAGAGGGAGCGGGAGAGAACCCTGCCCCCCGAGTTTCGCAGTCTGCGGCGAGGACGCCGCAGACTCATCTAAGCCCGGGACTACCGACCTCCATGATCGGGGCCTGAGGACGGCAGTTGGCCGACTCGCCGTCCTTACAGAAGCAGGCCGTGGCGGAGGCGTGTCGTGTGTGCCCTACACACGCCTGCCAACTCACCGAAGCGGGATAAAACCCGACCCCACCAGGCGAGGCCGCGGTGGCGGCCAAAGTCCGCCGGCAACCCTGGGGTTATCCTTTCGAGGGCTTACCCGGGGTGCCCGGCAACGGACACTTGGGGAGGACACCGTGCGGTTTTAGTCGAGACACGACATAACCACCCCCGCTGGCCAGCGGGGGGGGGTATCCGAAGGGATTTCCGCACATAAAAAAAAAAAAAAGAAATGTTATTCATCATAAAAATGTTATTTGAATAGAAATTTTAACGAAATTACAATTATCACTATAACTGGTCGGCAGTATTTTAGATGGCGTCTAATTTTAGTGTGACGTTTCTAATTTTAGACGTTTAGGACGTACAACAGAATACCAAATAAGCAAATTTGGACTAAGTTGAGTAACTAAGCTTATTTTGGTTGTGTCAAACTAATAATAGTTTAGTCATACGTTTTCAGAATACAAAACGTCGTCCTAAACGTCTAAAATTAGAAACGTCACACTAAAATTAGACGCCATCTAAAATACTGCCGACCAGTTATAGTGATAATTGTAATTTCGTTAAAATTTCAATTCAAATAACATTTTTATGATGAATAACATTTGTTTTTTTTTTTTTTACGTGCGGAAATCCCTTCGGATACCCCCACGCTGGCCAGCGGGGGTGGTTATGTCGTGTCTTGACTAAAACCGCACGGTGTCCTCCCCAAGTGTCCGTTGCCGGGCACCCCGGGTAAGCCCTCGAAAGGATAACCCTAGGGTTGCCGGCGGACTCTGGCCGCCACCGCGGCCTCGCCTGGTGGGGTCGGGTTTTATCCCGCTTCGGTGAGTTGGCAGGCGTGTGTGGGCACACACGACACGCCTCCGCCACGGCCTGCTTCTGTAAGGACGGCGAGTCGGCCAACTGCCGTCCTCAGGCCCCGATCATGGAGGTCGGTAGTCCCGGGCTTAGATGAGTCTGCGGCGTCCTCGCCGCAGACTGCGAAACTCGGGGGGCAGGGTTCTCTCCCGCTCCCTCTCCGCCGTCTCTTTCGCGCGCATTACCTGCTCGCAGAAAGAGGCGGCGGTGTGCCACTTGCTCCCGTCGGAGACCACGGCCCTCACCATGGTCTCCAACGAGAGAACGTCTGTTCGATACAAGTATCCGAACATGGATTTAAGTAGTTGTGTTGGTAGTTTTACTTTAAACACTCACTCTGTACGCTTGTACTGTACTGTGTAGTCGAATCAATAAATTACTATGAGATCTATAATCTCGCCAGTTTTATTTATGTTACAATCGCAAAACCAGCCAGTTATATAAAGTGGCTAACAACGTCCACGCCCAGGACCGCAACGAGATCCCGGCGTTGACTCGCCCACGCAGGGCACTCCACCAACGTGTGGAGCGCCGTGTCTTCGCCAGGATCCTCGCAGTGCTGGCACTGCGGCGTTGTCTCCCGGTGGATGCGCCACAGATACTTACCGAAACACCCGTGTCCGGTAACCATCTGGCACATCCGGTAGGAGAGGGACCATGGGGACCTCTCCTACCGGATGTGCAGAAAGAGGCGGCGGTGTGCCACTTGCTCCCGTCGGAGACCACGGCCCTCACCATGGTCTCCAACGAGAGAACGTCTGTTCGATACAAGTATCCGAACATGGATTTAAGTAGTTGTGTTGGTAGTTTTACTTTAAACACTCACTCTGTACGCTTGTACTGTACTGTGTAGTCGAATCAATAAATTACTATGAGATCTATAATCTCGCCAGTTTTATTTATGTTACAATCGCAAAACCAGCCAGTTATATAAAGTGGCTAACAACGTCCACGCCCAGGACCGCAACGAGATCCCGGCGTTGACTCGCCCACGCAGGGCACTCCACCAACGTGTGGAGCGCCGTGTCTTCGCCAGGATCCTCGCAGTGCTGGCACTGCGGCGTTGTCTCCCGGTGGATGCGCCACAGATACTTACCGAAACACCCGTGTCCGGTAACCATCTGGCACATCCGGTAGGAGAGGTCCCCATGGTCCCTCTCCAACCACTCCTTCATGATCGGTCTCACCGCCGCAATGGTGGATTCCCCCCACCTTGGGTGCTCAAGTCGCACCCTCCATGTCTCATGATGAATAACATAACATAACTTCACGCCTGTATCCCCGAAGGGGTAGGCAGAGGGGTATTACACACCCACGATTCGCCAGTTATGTTAAGGTCCCAATGTAATAGGGGGCGAGCCTATTGCCATCTACCGGGCACGTTATTAAGCGAGTGATAATTAACATTTATTAATGCACACATAACTACGAAAAGTCAGAGGTGTGTGCCCGGGGCGACTGGGGATCGAACTCGAGACCTCGTCTCAGCAGTCCGTTACGTACGCCACTGGGCTATCGCCGCAATGATGAATAACGATTTCGTGATTTTGGCTTTGGCCAGTCAAAGTTAAAGTCAAAAATCATTTATTCTGTATAGACCATTAATACGGCCCTTACAAAGCCTTAAAAAATTGGAAATGTTTCTTCTAACATACAAAAGATTTTCAAAAATATATTGAGACACTACAGAGACTCTTGGGCCCAACTTATAAATTGCCCGCACAGCCCGCTTTTGCAATACAAAGATTGTATTTAAATCTGCGGCATTACCCCAAAGGAGAATGCCGTAGCTCATAATACTATGGAAATAACTGAAATAAACTATTCTAGCGGTATCTATGTCTGTTAAAGTCCTAATCTTTTTCACAGACAAATGCGGGCAGAATTAATTGAAAGATTTTTTTATTAAAAACATATAATTCGTTATAAATAAAGTTATTTTTTATACATATAATCACCAAAAATCACAATCAACAATCACAATCACATCAACACTATGTTACGAATAGTTTCTTGTAAGGTGCTATTGCTTTCATGCAGGGCATACACTAAGTTTTCATAGGCAGGAGGTCGTGAAGGCCTAGGCAATATGCGGCGTCTCGGCACAATCCGATGGCGAATGGGGCCAGCTTCTGCCGAGACACCAGATTGAGGCAGTTGTGGCTGCTGTACCTCCTGAGGAGATTGTACAGAGGGCAGCAATAGAGATACAGGTGGCGAGCTGCTCAATGTAATTCCCTAAAATAAATATTAAATTGTTCATGTATTTCAAATCAAGCAATTATTTCTTGCCAAATTTTTTACTGATCCGATATGTCAATTGTGTCATGTCACGTCAAATTGACTTGCACATATTCCAGCCAGAGATAGTTTAGTTGCGTAGATAACAAAGAGGTTTACACCGGGTTGCCAGGCTAGTGAACTGAATAAAACCGTTTGTACTTAGCTATGACTAAGAAAAATAACGGTTTGTTTACTGTTTGATCTATAATTTGCATTAATAATCATTTTTCGGCATTCTAAAAACCTAAGAATATAGTTTTTAAAGAATTTAATAATTCACTCTTTATCATTCATTCTTATTTTTTTTAATAACGGTAACACTTTCATATTTAAATTTTGGTGATGTCAGATTCAAATTTGGTGCTGTCATATTGAACACCAAATTTAGTTCGACGTAACAACAGAATAGCATTCCCTCTAAATTTCTCTAAAATAAGAAAATTTTAGAGAAAAGTTAGTTTAGTGATGTCAGCAACAGAATTGCTACCAATACCAAAAAAAATCAGATTTAATTGGAACTGTCAAATTTAACAATTCCTCAAAAATAGCAAACGTTTTGCATGTTCCAAATTTATCAACGAACCTTCTTTCAGTGAACTCATTGGTGAAGAAAGGAAATGTGGTAATTTTTTCGAAATCTGGATGAAAACTTGTTGATGGTCAAAGCTGTAAGGTATTTGGAAAAGTATTATGTACTGCCTCAAATGTACAAACTTGATTTACCTATTGCTCAAGCGAATTTATCAAAAGTTAATGAAAATTCAGCTAATTTATAGCATAAGCGACTTGGTCATTTGAATTATAAAAGTATGGAACTTTTACGACTAAAGCTAGCTATTGGTGTTAAGTATCCAAAGCCTCAAAAAAAAGCAAATTATCTTTAATAGATTCTTAAAGAACTGTATTGCTTGTGTAGCAGGAAAACTTTCAAAGAAACCTTTTAAAACATCTGATTCAAAATCATCAAATCTACTTGAGATTATTCACAGTGATGTTTGCGGACCTATGAGTACCCATTCTTGTGGAGGTGCTTCATTTTTTGTAACATTCACAGATGATTTTTCTAGGAAAACTTTTACCTATCTTATGAAACAAAAATCGGAAGTATTTGAAAAGTTTCGCGAATTTAAAACCTTAGCCGAGAACCAAACAGATAAGAAAATAAAAAATTTACGTTCGGATAACGGCGGTGAATATTTAAATTCTGAATTGAAATATTTTTTTAAACAATTTGGTATAGTTCACCAAACAACTGTACCATAATAACTCAGAGCAAAATGGCTTAGCTGAACGGGTAAATAGGACTCTAGTTGAGAAAGCTCGATCTATGCTTTCTGAATCTGGTTTACCTAAGTCTTATTGGGGAGAAGCTATCAATACAGCGACTTATTTGAAAAATCGCTCACCGTCTAAGGCTATTAGAGGGAAAACCCCTGAAGAAATTTGGACTGGAAGAAAAGTGAATCTTTCACATCTTCGAATTCTTTGAAAGAAATTTGATGCCAAGGCCAAACTGTGCATATTTGTAGGTTATTGCACTGAAACTAAGGGATACAGAGTAGTTGATCCTGAACATCCAAAAATCCTTATTAAGACTAGAGATGCCAAATTTTTTGAAAATGATTTTCTAAGTAAAACGTCAGCTAATGCAAATAATAAAGTTGACGAAATTGGGACTTCTATATATACAAGTCAACAAAATTCTGAAAATATATCTTCAGAAAAAGAAGTCAATAATTTTCAAACTAAACCAGTAATTCAGGAAACCCAGATTATTGAAACTTTTGTGGAACCTGAAAATGATGTCAATATACCTGAAAATGATGTCAATATATCCGAAAATGACAACATTGAAGAGGAATTTCATGAGACTATAGCGGAGATTCCAGATAATATTAATAATGAAGTTTCTTAATCAGAAAGAAGATATCCTTTGAGGAACAGAATACCGAAAAAATGGCCAGAAGATGTAGTTCCTTACAAAGCTGCAGAAGATAATACTCCTTCAACCTATTAGGAAGCCATGCATTCTAAAGACAAAAACAAATGGCAAGAAGCTCTTCAAAATGAATACGACTCACTTATTCGTAATGGAACTTGGACTCTTGTAAATAGACCAATCGATAGAAAAGCAGTGCGCTGCAAATAGGTATTCAAAATAAAGCATAATGAAAATGGAGAAAACATACGCTATAAAGCGAGATTAGTTGCTAAAGGTTTTACACAAACTTACGGTATAGATTATAATAAAACTTTTGCGCCCGTTGCACGTCTTTCAACGATAAGAATACTACTTGCTTTTGCAGCACAATGGAATGTTACTTTAGACCAAATGGATATTGAAACAGCCTTCCTTAATGGTGATCTAAATGAAGAAATATTTATGGAACAACCTGAGGGTTACACCAAAGAATGCAACAAGGGGGAGGTATGCAAGTTAGTCAAAGCTCTTTATGGTCTGAAACAAGCACCAACACAATGGAACCTCAAGCTCAACGAAGCAATGATGAAACTTGGAATGAAACGATCTGAACATAATCATTGCTTTATTATAAATTCAAAGGAACTTGTATTTTAATTGTCGCAATCTTTGTTGATGATTTTTATAATAATACTAATACTAATAATAATAATACTGAGATGAAGGAAAACTTTAAGAAGAATATTAGCAAGTTCTGTAATATGAAAGATTTGGGCACTATGAAACATTTCTTAGGGATGAGGATCATTAAAGAAGATAATGAGAGTGGGATAAGAATTGATCAGGAAGCGTACATCAGAGAGGTACTAGACAATTTTGGTATGTCTGATGCCAAAACTGCTAGCACTCCTGCTGATCACAATTTGAAACTGGTGAATCCTTCAATCGAAGAGAGAGAGGCAGCTCAACATTTACCTTATCAAAGGCTTATTGGATCTCTTATGTATCTGTCTGTCGGGACTAGGCCTGACATTACGCATGCCGTAAGGGTGTTAAGTCAGTTTAACAGTAACTTTGGAATGGTTCATTGGAATGCAGCGAAACGAGTTTTACGATATTTAAAAGGAACGATGCATTTAAAACTTAGTTTCAGAAAAATACTACAATGGAACTTACAGGTTACACTGATTCAGATTATGGTTCATGTTTAAATGATCGTAAATCTTACACTGGCTATGTATTTTGTTTGAATGGACCTATTTCATGGGAATCGCGTAAACAACACAAACTCGCATTGTCAATAACTGAAGCTGAATATATGGCGCTTAGTGATGTTTCTAAGGAATCAATATATCTTAGTAATTTATTGAAGGAAGTGTTTAATTTGTACAATGGTGTATGTGTTTACAGCGATAATCAAGGAGCTATAATGCTCACTAAAAACAACATTCATCACTCACGAACAAAACATATAGATGTTTGACATCATTTTATTAGAGAAGTAGTAACTAATGGTATTATAAATATAAAATATATTTCGACAAATGAAGTGAAGGCAGATGTCTTAACTAAGTTTCTACAAAAGCAAAGACATCTGTATTTAACAAAAACATTAGGCTTAGTTTAGAAGGGGAAGTAGGAGAAGTAGGGGAAGTATTGGAACTATTTTAATGTTAACCTTCTCACTTAGTACTAGGCCAGTTAGTATTTTATTCTTTAATTTGAAAATGATATGGTTGTCAATTATAATCCATATTTTTCTATCTTTTCGTGTAACTAGAATAATGAAGATGTGCACAAATGTAGAAATATTCGAAACACAATTTCCTATTTAGTTTAATAGTATATTTGCATCCACATCCACATTCCTTTTCATGGTACTTTACAAGAAGATATTTTTATGCATTTACCAGAAGGTGAAAATATTGATAAATAATGATAATAATGAAAATAGTGTAAATTGAATAAGATTGTGAAGACCGAGATGTTGTAACAATACATTTCATAATTTTATTTTAAATTTAGGTTTTTATTGTTCACTTAATGTTTCCTGTTTGTATGTAAACAAAAGTGATATAATAAGTTTTATTTTTAATTTTATGTATATGCGTTTATAAAGTGCGTATGTATAGAATCGTCTTTGAATTCGTAATTCGAATTTTTCGATTTGAGTGTAGATAAGTTTTTTGTATTTTTATATGTTGATGATATTTTGATTTTTATGTTGACAAAAACATAATTGATTGCTACTGAAGCATTATGGTTTAAAGGTATATTATATGAATTATATTTAAATTGTTCAAGTGTAATTGTATTTGAAGACAATTCAATTTGTTTACATATGGCTAAAAATAGGGAATGTAAACGAGTAAAACACATTGATATTAAGCATCACTTTATTAGAGATTTAATTGAAAAAGGTGAAATTAATTTGAAGTATATCCCGACACAGGAGCAGATTGCAGATATATTAACCAAGTCTTTAAGTAAAGAACCATTTGTTTATTTAAGAGGTCTTATGGGGTTAAAACATCTACGTCCTGGGGGGCAGCTCCACATGTTGTCAGGACAACCAGCCTCGCACTTTCCTCGGCGGGCGAATTTGCATGCCCAGTATGGCATCGCTCTGCCCATGCGAAACAGGTTGATGCTGCACTAAATGACACATGCCGAATAGTAACAGGTTGCCTCAAGCCTACCCCCCTGAACAAGTTGTACCCACTTGCCGGTATCGCTCCACCAAGTGTACGGCGGCACGTTGCTTGTGGGATTGAGAAGAGAAAGCAGAAGACTGATGCACGTCACACACTCTATCGACATGACATGCCCAATTCGCGTCTCAAGAGCAGGAAAAGCTTCCTGCGGTCCACTGTTGCCGTTGAGGGCCAGCCTGAGAGTGCTCGGTGCCGGAGGTGGCTCACGGAAAATCCTCCGCCTCCAGACTATATCCAGCCCAGGGTCGGCTGCTGCAGGGCAAACCGGGTAAAATGGGGCTACCTGAATGCTGGGGGCGGCGGCTGTGACTGTGGTGCACCCCTACAATCAATGCACCACCTTCTGTCGTGCCCACTACGCCCCAATACGTGCACAATCGAAGACCTGAACGGAGCAAGTGAGGTGGCGGTCAATGTCGCCAAGTTCTGGGCTGGGCACATCTAAAGAAAAATATAGGAAAAAAAAAAAAAAAAAAATTGCCATCGACACGATGAAGAAGAAGATGGGGTTAAAAGATGAAATAAGCTGCATCGTTAAGGGGGAGTGTTAACAAATGTAACGCTCACAATATGTTGTTGTGTCACTGCACTAACAGTCAGCTGTCAAAATTGTTCTCTCAAGAAAAATGGTTGTTTTTATATTCAAATAAAGTTACTTATATAATCTGAAGTTTTTTTTAATTACCTCCATATAGAATATACCTGCGTTCAGAGGGGATTCCCCATAATTCCTGTATTTGACAACCGTAGTTGTTTTTTTTATTAGTTTAGTACTGTCGCGAAGGGTTCGCGATCCATAAATAAATAAACCCAACAATATTGTATAGAGCAACACTTGTTACCAACCACATAACAAAATTAGTAAGTGGCAACATTCTTTTTCCTTCCAGTACGTTCGCCATAATCGTACCCTTTTAAGCCAATATTATTCCGCATAGAACTCGCGGATTCACAAATTGAGTGAGTAAATTAAGGGCGATAGGAAATCGTGGATGCCGCGAAACTTATATGAGCTGATGAGCAAACATGATTTCCATCGTATATACGTAATGTGCCGATAGTTTGATTACTTGTATCATAGTGTGTGCAATCTTATATAATGCAAAACAGAATCATTAGTTTGGGTAACAAATACAAGTACCCACCTATATCAATATCAATAAGGGGACCGAAGGGTGCTCCCTCGTCTCACAACTCCCAAAATCGAAAGCATACAACCTAAGAGCTCTTTAGGGGCTCACCTGTGTGTAGTGGTTTGGCCAATCTTCTCGCAAGGTATCAAGTTTGTCAAGTAGAACATGTTAATGGAGCATGTTAGTTACGTCCGTAGGGACAAGAGGCTCCGGCCTGTCGAGATCGCATAAGTGAACAAACTCACTAAGGTTCACATTGTACATCTGTTGAGATTAATAAGATAAAGCACTAAACAATAAGTATCTGATTGCACTCCTAGTGATCTAATAGAGTACATATTGAAGTACTTACAACTCATGGTGATTATATATTATCTACTTTCACACCATTCTGTGGACTTGGTACTTAGTGATCTTACAGTATGATCAGAAACTGTCTTTCAATCACAGATGGGACCTATTCGTGGATGAAGGTGATGAGTCCTAGCTTGGCTGAGCTGGGACATCCGCATCATTCATCATTCAGGTGAGACGGTTGACAAACCAGTTGACATATGATACTAGGAAGATTGCATAATGAATAAAACTACCAGTGATCCTCTGTTATGCATTTATCTCTTTATTATTAGATACTCCCTATAGAATAAAAGCGAAGCAGATTATTCATAATTAGTATAACTATTACACTCTCCAAATTGTATTAAGAATCCAGGCAACAAACTTGTGTGCTAGCCTCCTTGTGTAGAGCAGAACACAAAGTGGTGGTAATGCAGCTGGAATATCATTATTCATAGCTGCTACACAAGTACATTCATTCCTTCCCAGATATAATCGATTAACATTGTCAATGATAATAAGTCTGGACTAACACATCCGGAATGGCACTATGAATTTAGAATCCAAATTTCATATTCTCATATTCTGGCACCTTGCTCCACACATCCGGAAAAAATCAGTTTGATCAGTAGTCTCTATTAGTATCTTAAAGTAAATCTATGGTCTCGTATTACACGGTTCATGTAAATGTCTTTTGAAGTGAAACTTTTACTAAATCGTCTCAAACTTTTTCGTCTGTGTGTTGCATGTCGCATGACGGTCGGCCGCTGAGTAGGGATAAAGTGAAAAGCGCTCGTCATAGCAGCCAAGGCCAATATGGCGGCGCCTATTAGTTCGCAGCAGCTGACCGTGTAGTGTATAGACTACTACTCATTTGTGCCACGCTATTTTGTTTGTTTTTGTCAGTGTTTAATGTAAATATTGTTTGTCAGTTTTTAATGTAAATTGTTATTTTTTAGTTAAATGTCTATAATATGAAAAAAAGTTTCACTTTTACCGTGGTTTCATAAAACCACACAATCCTTTTTTGATTGTCTTTTCGCTTTATCAACAATGTAAAAAATCATGAGGTGACATTTATGAGGTATGGGTCCTTATATGTAATGAAACACGAGAAACTTAGGGAATGATGCATATAATAATCAGAAGACATAGTTCGTACATTGTAGGTTCACACTGTAGCTCGGGCGTCGTCGGGAAGACGCCGGGAGACAGCTAGACTGATAGAAATTCATTACTTTGAGTTGAGTCCTAGCGCGAGCGAGATAGCTAGCAAGCCAGTACGTTATACACAGAAGATAACTTTTTCTATATAACGAATAGAGGAACGGCGGCTAGTGATGCGCTGTTATTACGCGGTTTACTATAAATTCAGAATCGGAATTCCGGTTGTGTGCAATGCTCTATGCAAATGTAGGAGTTATAGTCGTACCAACCATTGTGTGAACTAATTTGTAGTGTTATGCAAAGAAATTTGAGGGTGATTAGTGTGACAACCGTCGTTCCGATTTTCACCATTTCAAAGAAAAGCTGTTAAGTACTTCCTGGGATTCCTTGTTCCGGACGTTCGTAAAGGATTCTGTGAGATCTATCAGAGAAATTCATAATCTAATGGTATTAGAAATCATACGTGTGGCTGTAAATTTGGCGGTAGCTAGAGCGAAAAAAGGATTAACCACAAACCAAAGAAATGACATTGCGTTTGTAAAGGAAGGCTGCTCAAAGAAATCACCTCAAAAGCCATATTCAATTTTGATAGCTGCCGTTGACTGGACAATACTCGTAGACACGTATGAGAAGCACTATAGGATACCGGAGGATGTCTGTGCCTCATCATCCAGACCCGACATATTCCTTTTTTCAAGATCGCATAAGCGTGCAGTGCTTGTAGAACTCACAGTACCGTGGGAAACTAATATACCTAAAGACCACGCTATAAAGACAAACAAATACTTTGATTTGACTAACGAGTTAACCAAAAACGGCTACGTGGTTAAACTCTATGCCGTAGAAGTAGGAGCAAGGGGAATTCCAGCTAAATCCCTGTACAACTTACTTAAAGACCTCGGATTGCCAAGAGCTTCAGTAAGCTCTTTATTAAAACGTATATCAAAAGCGGCATTGTTAGGATCTTACCAAATTTGGATAGGTAGGGGGGGGAACACTACTGACGGTGGAGGTGAGCGCTGATGCATCACAAGGTGGCCACCCTAAACCTACATCTGGGTCGCAAGTCCCAGTCGCCGTCATGGTGTTCCTCTCTGTACCACGCTATGGACCCGGCGACCGCACGGTGAATCCATGGAGTGCTGAGAATCGGATCTCATCTCTTCCTGATATGTGAAGAGCATAATCGGTTTAGTACACAAAAAATTCTACAGAATTGAGCGACATCAGCTTATGAAGTCAGATTCTGAGACAGCCATTTCGGATGTGTGAGTCCAGCCTAATATATAGAAGAATCGTAAAAAAGAAATTCGTAAAAGAAAGAAATTCGAAAAAGAAATTCATAATCTAATTTATTCCTGATATGTGAAGAGCATAATCGGTTTAGTACACAAAAAATTCTACAGAATTGAGCGACATCAGCTTATGAAGTCAGATTCTGAGACAGCCATTTCGGATGTGTGAGTCCAGCCTAATATATAGCAGAATCGTAGAATTTTATTTTTATCATAAATAATCTGCCATGCCAGCCAGAGGCAGAGGCAACACTGCAACAGGCAAGAACAGGGTTTTGTTTCGTGCTTTTAAAGTGTGGTAAACATTGGTAAACATGGGGCGTGTTTGTCATTTTTAAAAAGTGAAACTTCTGTTTATAACATAATATTCGTTATATTACCTTATCATAAAGACATTTAATACTACAGTGAAATATAAGTTTAGGGTTCTTCACTTCTCGCATTTAGGTGCTACAAGGTAAAATAAATTATTGCAGCATTTTATGTAATTAAAAAAGCACATTGAATATTCATAAGTCACAAATTCATTCAGAGATATATATGGGTACAAGTGATATCGTTCCTAACAATTGCATACGGTACCGCTACCAGAATGAAATCACATCCAAAATTGACATCACTGAATGAACATTCTCACACAGGTTTCGTCGAAGAAAACGAGTGTTACAAGATCAGCAACATTATAATAACTTCTTGACAAATAGTTGTCGTCATATTATGTATGTACTTAATTTTATTTACTTATAATGATTACTAATGATACTTATTGTTGATGTACTGATGACTGATACTGATCTCTCTCGAAGCTATATACAATAAATTGATATTTGTGGCTAGAATTAAAAGAGTATTATTGTTTCAGAATGCTAAGAGGAAGAGTGAATCATTTATTGCATTGCACTTTTTTCCTGTTTTTTATTTTTATATTTCTTGTCTTTGCTGGAGCTATAAATTTTAATGAAAAAGAAAAAGAAGTATTTGACCCCTGGGAGAGATATGGAATTTATGGTACATTAATTTTATATGCATTAAGGCTTATCACTTTACTAACTATACCACAAGTTATATGTAATTTTGCGGGACTGACACTTTTTAATGCTTTTCCGGGTAAAGTTATGCTAAAAGGGTCCCCTCTTCTTGCACCTTTCATTTGTATAAGAGTAGTCACTAGAGGCGACTTTCCCAAATTAGTGAGAGAGAATGTAACAAGAAATATGAACATGTGCACCACTGTTGGTTTGGAAAACTTTATGATTGAAGTTGTAACTGATAAAGCAATTAATCTACCTAAACATCGCAGAGTCAGAGAAGTGGTTGTGCCGGCTGAATATAAGACTAAATCTGGTGCTTTATTTAAATCAAGAGCATTACAATATTGCTTGGAAGATAGTGTGAATATACTTGCAGATAATGATTGGATTGTGCATTTAGATGAGGAGACATTATTGACTGAAAATTGTGTGAGAGGAATACTAAATTTTGTGTTGGATGGACAACACCAATTTGGACAAGGACTGATTACATATGCAAATGAGCATATTGTCAACTGGCTAACTACTCTCGCAGATAGTTTCCGCGTTTCAGATGATATGGGAAAATTGCGGCTTCAGTTTTACTTATTTCATAAACCATTATTCAGTTGGAAAGGATCTTATGTTGTGACCCAAGTAAGTGAATTAAGATAAATTCTCAACTTTACGGGTTATGATTAATAATATTTTTAATTTTAATAAGTTTTAATGATAAATTTTAATTGGGTTAATTTGGATGCAGTGGGAGCGAGAGGCATACCAGCAAAATCTCTCTATAACCTACTTAAAGATCTAGGCCTATCGAGAGCTACAATAAGTTCATTACTAGGACGAATGTCTAAAGCGGCACTAGTAGGTTTGCATCAAATTTTCAATTATTTGTGTTAATAGTTGTTAGAATGTTAATAGTCGCTCACTTAATAATGAGCCTGGTAGATGGCAATAGGCTCTCCCCCTATTACATTGGGACCTTAACATAACTGGCGAATCGTGGGTGTGTAATACACCTCTGCCTATCCCTTCGAGGATACTGGTGTGAAGTTATGTTATGTGTGTTGTCATTGTATGTGCCATTATTTAATTTGATTGTTTATTCGCAGGTAAGTGCTGAGAAGAAAGTTTCCTTTGATAATGGTCTTGATGGCTCTGTAGCAGAGGATTGTTACTTTGCAATGAAGGCTTACAAAGAAGGCTATACTTTTAACTTTGTTGAAGGCGAGATGTGGGAGAAATCTCCATTTTCTTTATGGGACTTTATGCAACAAAGAAAACGTTGGATTCAAGGAATATTGTTGGTGGTACATTCAAAAGAAATACCTGTTTTGAATAAGATTTTTCTAGCAATATCTTGTTATTCATGGGTAACACTGCCACTTTCAACAAGCAATGTTTTCCTGGCTGCACTGTGTCCTATACCTTGTCCATACTATTTGGATTTGGTATGTGGATTTATTGGTGCTGTCAACTTTTATATGTATATTTTTGGAGTCATCAAATCATTTCCTATTCATAGATTTGGGCCATTGAAATTCTGTTTGCTTGTTGGTGGAGCGTTAGCAACTATACCCTTCAATATTATCATTGAAAATATTGCTGTGATTTGGGGAGTGTTAGGTAAAAAGCACAAATTTTATATAGTGAACAAAGAAATTAGGATTCCAGTGACAGTATGATTATTGATTATAAAATTTAATACCATTTTGAAGTTATATTTGTTTTAAGATAGTAGCTGTTGCACAAACAAATGGACAAATGTGGCACTTACAGTGAAGTGCGAATATATATTGTACTGAATAATTAACTTGATTATTATAACATTCACATTTTTACATGCAAAATTTTTACATTCTTGAAATAAGCGTTTGTTGCTGAAAGAAAAACAAAATAGTTGGTTTATAAGCTTGTTAGTTTTGTTTTAAATATTTACTGAACATAATTTTATTTTTGGATGCCTTGTCACACATTATGAAAACTTTATTTTTTAGTGGAATCATAAGTCTTTACAATTAATAGTCACATTGGCTATGTTTGTGATATACATATTTGGTTAGCACTGTGCTTAACTATTGTCTACAGCCCGGTACATAATATTGTGTTGTCATATCATACTTGATATATCGCGCAATTCCATAACCATAATCTATATTATTAAGTACTTAAATGTGCATATTTACAATACACATTTAGTGCAATTGCTTTATAAGTGATCAATGCATAATATAGTAGAGAAACAAATATTCCTTGTAGCCCTAAAGAGCCAACCTTTCTATTGCTGGCCAGTGTTATGTCAGTGGTTGTCTTGATTGAGGTCTGTGTCACTCCTTGTCCACCATTGGGAGACCATTAATTCACAAGCAATTCACTCACCTCCTCATCATTTTTCCACTGTACTCTGTGCTAATTACAGGAACACAGAGAAGCAGATTAACCCAGACAGTGGACTCCTATCATCCTTTTCAATTTGAGGAATGTCTCCTCCAAAGAAAAAAAAAGAATTGTTGCCATTTCTGCTGCCCTGCACTTAAGAACATTTCTGCCGAATATCCTGATTGTAGCCCAACATCCTGATTGTAGCCCAAAATCTCAACAAGCCCAGTACTCACGCATACGTGCTTTCAATCACCATGTAAACTGCTTAGTAGAGTAATACGTTTAGTTGGCATCGCCCTAAGTAAATCTGAATGGTCCTGTAATCACTGGCGTGACTAATCCATCGAGACTCATTAGGCACATTAGATTAGATCATATTAAAAATGTTCCTTCTACATGACGTCACATTGAATTTTATATCAGAAGCGTGTCTAGATTGTGTTTTAATATTCATTTTGTATTTGGAGATTGTCTAGCAACAAACCTATTCGAGTTTAATACCTACTCATTTTCTATTTTTTTTTTGTAAGTAGGTAGGTAGGTACCTAGGTTTATAATATCAGTAGGTAGGTAAATGCAGCAAGTCGTCAGTGAGACTAGTGCTCATCACGTACTTAAGAATACAATATCTTAGTAATGTGTGAGCAATAGACTTATCAATCAATTTAAAGCTATTTTAATTGCTAATTAACCCCAAATACAATATCTTAGTAATGTTTGAGCAATAGACTGTTATCAATCAATTTTAAGCTATTTTTATTGCTAATTAACCCCACATACTTAGCATTTTGTATTACTTTTCTACTGCGGTTTATCTTTACAGACATTGTAATTTTATTGCTAGTTTACCCAAAGCCTAGATTAAAACTTAGTTTATAGCTACCCACGCGGTTTCGATGTCCTATCAACTATATTGGAAGGAAAAATACAATTAATTATCATTGTAATCTAGAATAATCCAGAAAGCGGGAATGCCTTATGTTACTTCTGGCTGGACCAGAAGGCCACATGTAATTTCAGGTTATTGATTCAGTAGATCTGCGGGCTAGTAGTTCATAATTTTAAAAGTAGGCATATAGGTAAGTAGTAAGTGGTCACCACATAAAAGCATGTACCTAAACAGCAGTAGGTTCTCTTCTTGTTCAGGAGGGTGACCAAAACTTCTTGGAAAGTCTTCTATTTACACAGGGATTGTTACTGACTCCAAATTCGAATCAAGGCAGTGCTGACCCGATACTTACATAGTGTAAAATGATTTGGAGTCAGCACAGCGCTATCGTGCCAGTAATGAGTCCAGTACTCGCGGTTGAATATTTGGTGCAAAAGTTTCGCGTCAAGCGGGCCTTATGCTGGTTTGGTATTCTGGGTGCCGTGTGTAAAGTCCGACGTTGTAGGTATAATTTTAAAATGCATCGTATAGCAAGCACATTTTAGTACGAGCTTTCGGTCTTATTTTTCACATACTTATGCTTTTGTCCTACTTAAATATTATTTCGAATTAAAGGTAGATATGATCTATCATTCCTTGCAAGTGCAACCAATGCGAATAAATTGCTTTTTTTTTAACAAAGACTAGCATGAGACATGACAGAAAATGCTAAATGCAATATAGATGCACTTTGAAGCACATATTTTTATTGCCATTGTAGGTAGATAATAGTAATGTGGAGGTGAATCTGGTGAATAATTGTTTCTATGTTACTTTTGAAATTAATAGGTACCTACAGTTATAAACTTAGAAGACCCACAAACTATGGATCTGAAATTTATACGTAGAATATTACAAAAGTTATAAGGTATAGTACCTACCTACCTAAAAATAGAATATGCAGGAGAGCTGAAACATTGATTAATGAATTTAAAAAATTGATTCATTCATAAAGGTCGTGGTAATAATGTAAGTCTACTGTAACTATCGATTGGTAGGTATAGTAGGCCTATCATGCAACATACATTGCACTGCCCGGATGTATTTTCCATTGAAGCTCCCCATATTGCAATGATTTCCACTTAGTGTTTTTAAGACTAAACACTGTTGTATTAATATAACTGGTTAGTTAAGTTAAACATTGTTAAAATATTGTAAACAAGTTATGGATACACCATGCCATGCAGCAGTATTGTATGCACATAAGTATGTTTAATAATTATGATAAATAGCAGTGGCGTTTTTTTTCTTAGCTTGTGGGTACCCCCCTACGGGCTCCACCTGATCAGTGCCAACGATTAGATGGGTGTGTCGGAATCGAACTGACAAAACCACACGGTGTGCTCCCCAAGTGGCTTGTATCTGTATTGTAAAGTTTTAACTACTGTCACCAAAAATGTTGTGTAACTTCAATTGAATTCAAAAGGTAGAGTAAGAAGTCGGGAGTTCACTGTATTCTAAAACTATGTTAGCCAAATAAGGATAGTGTGCTATGATGGGTCTGCGCTGAGAGTAGTCAACTGTTGTAGAACAAATCTATAAGTGCATGTGTCATTCGGGCCTACTATGGTAGGGATTAGACAGTCAATAAATATCTGTCAATATATATTAATATTAGTAATGTGCAAATGCAAGTCGTACCTACTTAAATTGACACCGATATCACGATATTGGTTCATGATATTTATTGACTGTCTAAACTTTGCCTGTAAATCATTATTTTGTGAACAAATTTGTTACTTGTTTTATTTAAGTACTAAGTAATTTGACGCAGGTATATGTATAACAAAAAGCGGATTTCACCAATGACAAGAAGCATGATCAAGGCGAATTAAGTAACTACGAAACGTTTTACTCAATTAAGTAAAGAATAGTTTGCCTTAGCCGCAGTTTCTATCGTTGGTGAATACGCTCTAAATCATCGTCACTCTGTATTTGCTATTCTACCAAATTACTGTTAAACAAGTATTTAACTTGTATAAAGATACTCACTATTACATAGTTTAGAAATATATATATATTTAGATGCTTACCAATTATTCGATAAAACTCTCATTCAAAATCTATATTTCAAATTGATATTTCCTCGTAAAGAAGAACCCCGCCATTTATATAGGTACTTATAACTGTCTAATTTATTGTTAACTTTAATTCCCGTGTTCCATTAGTACCTATGCAATTTTAAATGTTAGTAAGTAATACATTAATAACCTACACATGCAGTATTCTGTCCAGTAAATTTTAAGTTTATATCTGCAAAAAATATATTGTTATATTATTACTTTAAAACAAAGTACCATGTCTGACTAGTCATGTAAATATAATTATGATTAAATAAATAATAACCTAGTAATACGGTGTAGTATGTAACTGAGTAAGCAGCTACCAGGCTTAAATTGGGATCTGTATCTACTTTGAAATCCTGTAAGATAAGGTCAGGGTTCAGCTCTTTAACCCGTTGTCGCCGTTTAACTATTTAATTACACAATTAGGTTTGTAAATTGGTATACTAGTTCATGACAAAAAACATTTTGGATGGTATCACAGTGAGTAGTATTTCTTATTCTTATAGTATTTTACCTGCATTACGGGACTTAATTGATTTGATCTGAAGTCATTTTGGTGTTTTTATATTATTTTTATCATGGTTCCTTGTGTTACTGATTGGCTTATCAAGAATCTTATTTTTTCGAAGACCATCATTTCGTATTACTAAGTACATTTATGTACATAGTACTTACAACAATGAGTACCTATTTAGATACGTAAAATAAATTCGAACATTCTAATGTTTTGTATCTCACATTTATTTGATTGTTTTATTTTGTCTTCCTACTTACACATATCTGACGTGTCTGGAAATACCCCTGACAAAATCTGATAGATTTGCTAGTTGCTTTTGTAGTAATGTTGCAAAACAGAACTTAATATGCTTTCACAGCCGGGTCGACCAGGGAAGTAACACCTTCCCCTTTCCAGGTGGCCCATGTGCTTGTTTGCTACCACACAACGGTAGCATAAAATAAATTATTAATTTAAAACAAGCTTCTAGTAAATGCATAACAAGACAAATCAAATTAACTCAATCATGACGGGATTACCTCAGGAGTTCCTATGGACACCTGACTCCATCATCACCAGCTTCATGGTACTATATTATGGCATTATCACCGAAGAAATCTAAGTACCTACACCAAATTTGAGTCCAATTTAACGTCAGGAAGTGGTTCTAATTGGGCTTCTAAGTAGGGTTACTATGGGTCAACTAACAGAGCCAGTTAATATAAATAAAAGTTTGTAAAAACAAATCAATTGAATCATATTTGCGTTGGCACGTCACTGATGTGGATATTAGATACACAATATCCTTGGAATAATACTTTATCGTAGGCATAGTTATTCGTATACTATTTATCATGTGCTAACATCCGATTTTTGTGAAATCTTTAGTGGAACTAGGAAATTTAATATTAACATATTCAAGGAATTTTATCACTGACTATACGATTAGGGCTTAACTGATAAACTGCCTGACTCATTGTGTGATGACTATTACACTTTTCAATGCTGTTAATAGGCATCACAACCAAATTCCCTTATCTTTTTAAAAGCATACCTTTTTTTTTTTTTTTTTTTTTTCGTGCGGAAATCCCTTCGGATACCCCCCCGCGTGCCAGCGGGGGCGGTTATGTCGGGCTTGAACCGACTAAAACCGCACGCCGTCTCGGGTCTACAGACGCCGGGGTGTAAGGTTGCCCATAGAGCATATCCCTCGCACCCCGACTGACCCTGGGCCATCTCCGGTTTCGAGATGGCCCCCTCGGGTTTGGGAACCACGGAGTCCCCGTCTTGCCCCGGTTTGGGGGAGGGGCGCTAGTCGCCCCACCGTCCCGGCCTGCTTCTGCTGGGGTGACAGGTGGCCTCACCCGCCACCCCCAGGCCTGCGCTCATGGAGGACGGAGGTCGTTAAGCGACCTCCGGCGCCTGAGTTGCCTGCGACGCGCGGCGAGCAAGTTGCGGGCTCGGCGGACCGGGAGAGTTCTAAGTCTCTCCCGGGCGCGCTCCGCCACCTCCTTCGCAAGCATTACATGCTCGCAGAAGGAGGCGGCGGCGGCCCACGCGCTCGCGCTCCGCACCATTGCCGCAATCATGCTGCCGAGCGAGAGGACTCCCACCCCGATGGCTGCCACGAGGTCACGCCTCGGCGCCTCCCACGCCGGGCAGTCCGCCAGCGTGTGCAGCCCTGAGTCCTCGCTCGCGTCGCAGTGATGACACTCAGGCGTTGGCTCCTTCCTGATCCGATGCAGGTGGTCCCCGAAGCACCCCTTCCCTGAGATCACCTGCGTCAGTCGGTAGGAGAGGCTTCCGTGTCGCCTCTCCAGCCAATCCTCCATGATGGGCCTTACCGCCGCTATTGCGGCGTGCCCTGCGCTTGGTTGCCCAAGTCGTTCCTTCCACTCCACCACGATGGCCTGGCGGAGCTGGGACTGCACGGCCTCGATTTCTCGAGGCTCGGGGTTCCATCCCTGCTCCCGCGCCTCCTTTCGCCACTGGTACAGTTGCGAAAGGGCTCTCGCTTCCAGGTCCCATGGCGGAGTTCCGGCAAGGAGACTCGCCGCCTCGAAGGAGATCGTGCGGTACCCTCGGATGACCCTGATGGCCAGAACTCGCTGCGGAGCGCGCAGCATCTGCACAGTTCTGGTCCTCAGGGCCTCCGCCCATATTGGGCACCCATACAGGGCCATGGACCGCACGATCCCCGCGTAGAGTCTCCTGCAGGAGTCATCGGGCCCCCTCATGTTGGGCAACAGCCGAGCCAGAGCAAGAGCTGTGCCCTTCAATTTGGGGGCCAGACTTCGGATGTGCTCTCCGAAGTCCCATCGGCCGTCGAGCACGAGCCCCAAATATTTCATTTGGGGCTTGATGCCGATGCGATTTCCTCCCACGATGAGACTGGATCCCTCGGGTGGCTTGCTCCGAGGCCCATGGAAGAACAGGGCCTCGGTTTTGTGCAGGGCCACCTCGAGACCCAGCCGCCGGATCCGCCTAACGACTTGGGCAACCGCGGTCGTGGCCTTTCGGGTCGCTTCGCGGTACGTCGCCCCGCACGCCGTCACGAGCGTGTCGTCCGCGTAGCACGTGACGGCGGCACCGCCTACGAGCTCACCGCGAAGCACCCAGTCGTATCCGATGTTCCACAGGAGCGGCCCCAGGACCGATCCCTGTGGAACACCGCACGACATTTCACGCCGACCGAGACCGGTCACGGTTGGGTAGATGACGGCTCTCTCCGTCAAATACGCCCCGACTATGCGGCGGAGGTAGAGAGGCACTTCGTGATACACGAGCGCCTCCCTAATGCAACTCCAGGGCAAGGTGTTGAACGCGTTGGCGATGTCCAGGGACACCGCCAACATCACCTCACCCCGGGCTACTGCATCCTCCGCCAGAGCCCTCACGCGCATGATGGCATCCACGGTGGAGCGCCTCTGGCGGAAGCCATATTGGCCATCCGCCAGGTCCGGCCCCACTCTTGAGAGGTGCTCGACGAGGCGCTTCGCAATTACTCTTTCAAAGAGCTTGCACACCTCGTCGAGCAACACTATGGGCCGGTAGGCGGACGGCGAGTCCGCCGGGCGCCCCTCCTTTCGGATGAGGACCAGTTTCCCCGTCTTCCACAATTTCGGAAACTGGCCCCGCTCCAAACATGCGCTGAGAAGCCCTCTCAGTCGGGGCTCGAGGGCGTCGTCGACTAGAGCTAGGACCCACGCTCGGCCTGGAATGCCGTCGGGTCCCGGGGCGGTGTGTTTGGCTCTTAGCCTTCTCACCGCCAGCTCTAGTTCTACCCAAGTGACCTCGGGCACGTCGTCGTCTTCCACGTCGGGCGCCATGCGCAACCGAGGCGGAGTCATCCGCGGTGGAACATGTTCCACCGCCCGCGCAGGGAACAGGGAGCCAACAACTCCTCCGAGCAGATCCGGCTGGAGACACCGGGTTAACGGCGGGGCCTTGGGGCGCAGCTTGCCCCTCACCATCCGGTAGGGCCGCCCCCAAGGGTCCCGCTCCAGCGTCTCCAGCAGCTCACGGAAGGCGTCCCGTTTGGAACGCCTTATCTCCGCTCGGAGGGCTCGTCTGGCCTCCCTGTATCCCTCGTACAACTCCGCCTCTCGGGCCTCCGCATCTGCGGGGCGGCGACGCCTCCTACGGAATCGGGCCCACCGGCGGTGCGTGATCACGCAGCCCCGTCTGAGCTGCGCGATCTCCGACGACCACCAGTAGACCTGACCCCTCGGATTATAGGGCGGAGCCCTAGGCATCGCCGCGTCACAGACACGGGTCATGGCCTCCCGGAACCACTCCGCCTCATCGTCTATGCAGACAGGCCTGTCCGGCGCAGGGGCCCAGGCCTGTACGATGGCGGCTTCCAGGAGGAGCTCCCGATCAAGTCGCTTAAGCGCCCAACGTGGCTCGGGTGGAGCCGGTGCAGCCGGCGCGTCGTTCGCAGGGGGGGACACGTCAAACCGAATGTATCGGTGATCCGAACTTGTGTCCTCCCCCAAAACGACGCGCCAGCCCTGAACACGTTGCGCCAACGAGGGGCTCGCGAACGATAGGTCCACGATGGAGCTACCCCTCGAGGTCACGAACGTGTCCACGGCTCCCCGATTTAGGAGGACTAGGCCGAGTCGTGCGGCCCAGTCCACCAGTGCCCTGCCTCTATGCCCCGTCGCGCCCCTTTCGTGTCGGGAACCCCAGGCATACGACCAGGCGTTGAAGTCCTCGAGCACAAGGACCGGACGGGGCTGGCAGGCATTGACGACGACGGCCAGCTGACGGAGCCATTGCTCATATGCAGCTTGGTCTCGGTTCGGCGTGATATAAGCGGCCACGACCGCTATGTCCCCAACCGCCGCCGCCACGCAGCCGGGTCCCCTTGCAACGACGGCAAGAGGAGGGCTGCCGGCGGCAGGGTTGTGCACCAGTGCCGCCGACCCATCCAGCGCGGTTTCCCAGGTAGGCCCGAGGAACCGGTGGGTGTATGGGTCGGCGACAGCGGCGACATTTATGGCCCACTGTGCCATGCTCTGGCGCAGAAGATCCTGAGCATGGGCACCGTGGCCAACGTTCACCTGCAGGATGCGGAGTTGAGGATCCATTACGGAACCCCCATCTCCGCATCCCGCTGTGAACTGGAGGCGGAAGGCCGGCCTCCCGGCTTCGGCTCCCCTCCGGCGCAGGCCTTGCTGCCAACCCTGTGGTCGGCCGGCTTGCCTCCCGCTGCACACCTAAAGCAGTGCAGCGGGGCATCGCAAGTGCCGGCCTTGTGACCGGGTTGGCCACAGCGGAAGCAACGGTCACCCGCCGTCACTTCCGCCGTGCAGTGCACCCCCACATGGCCCACCGACAGGCACCTGAAGCACCTGGCCGGTCGGGCCTGCAGGAGCCGTGCCTGCGCCCTCAGGAAGCCTCCCACCAGGAGGCTCCGCCCGTCTGCGACCTTTTGGGCCGCCGCGATAGGGCAGCCGACAACTGCTGCCCCCTGTCCACCGCGGCCGAAGCGTATAGCTCCGGCCTTTACTGTGTCCGGGGAGCAGTCCCCGGCCTCCGCCACGGCGAGCCTGAGCTCTTCTGCCGTGACGGAGTCGTCCAGGCCCGTAATGCGCACTTCTGCGCATTTAATGGGCCTGGACACCCGGACGTCGGCTGCGTCCAGCGACTCCCTCAGCCGAGCCGCTAGGGCGTCGGCCTTGGGGCCACTGGCGGCGCCAGGGACCTCGAGAAGTCGGGCTCCTGTCCGTGTGCTCTTGCACCGGACGCCCGGGATCTCGAGGGCCTTGAGGTCGACGTTGGCCTTCACCTTGGCCAACACCTCGGCATACCCCATGCCTCTCCCCGCTGCCTCCGCCGTCAGGGTGACGACGACGGCCGTAGTGCGGGGGGCACGGAGCTTCCCCGGCGCTGCTTTCGCGGCGGCCGCGGCCCTCCTGGCCTTTTTGGCGGCCTTCTTGGCGGCCTTCCGCCTCTTCTTGTTGGCTCCAGCCACCTCCCAGCCCCCTTCCAATGGGGTGGAGGTGGCCGGAACCACGGCTGGGGCTGGGGCTGGGGCCAGGGCTGGGGACGTCTTCCCCTTGCCCTTCCCCTTGCCTTTGCCCTTCCCCTTACCCTGAGCGGGAGGGGGCTGAGGAGCCGGCCCCGGCAGGGTAGCACTCGCTCCCGCAGCCGGGGGGGTGAGGCCCCTCCGGGCTACAGCCGCGTAGCCGGCCGCCGGTGGCGCCAGAGGCGGACGGCGGATGGAGTCCATTAGGGCCTCCATCCGACACATCATCCGCTCTTCCAGCGCCTCCATATAGGGGAGCCAAGACTCCGCCGGCGGTACCCTCGGCTGCGCCGGCCGCACCGACTGTGCCGGCTGCTGCACCGGTCGCACCGGCTGCTCTGGCTGCGTCGACTGCCTCGCCGACGAGCGAGTCACGCGCGCCGGCTCCGCCGGTTGCGCCCGCTGCGCCGGTTGCGCCCGCTGCGCCGGTTGCGCCCGCTGCGCCGGTTGAGCCGGGCTCGCCATGCCCCTCTGGAGCTCCTCGACGGCTGCAGCTAGTCGAGCAGTCTCACGACGAGACTCGGCCAGCTGCGCCGCCAGGCCCTCATTCTCGGAGGCGATGTCGAGCACAATGCGCAACATCGCCTCCTGCTCAGGGTTTGGGGACCCCTGGAATGACGCGGTCACCTTCTGCAGTCTCTCCAAAAGAGACCGCGTCCTCCCGCTCGGTTTCGTCACTGACGAGGTGGAAGGCCTCGGCGGCGATTTTTCCGCGGACCTCCCAGTGGCCGAGGGGGCCCGGCTGGGTTGCCCACCCCTCAAACCTCCTCGCGCCCGGCGGACTGCAGCCACCTTAGGCGCCCACATTGTCGCCTCGTCGCTGGAGGAGGCCGTCCCGGTGAGGGTATAATCCTCATCCGACACGCCCTCCCCTGGTCGCTGGGCTGGCTTCTTTGGGCGCCGTTTGCGCTTCTGCGCCTTGACGCTCAATCCTAACGGGCTTGCCGCCCTACTTCTTTCGCTGGCGGTGTCGAACCTCTCCGACACCGCCGAGGTATTTGGCGCCACCTCCGCGCTTGATTGCTGCGCGATCTCCGCGCAGACTACGTCATTTTCTAAGTCCTTTGTCCTTGCCATTGTCGTTGTCATTAATCGATCCGTATTATTATTTTGTGAATTTATGTAAGCCATAGTATATCCCACGAGTATGGGGGAAAGGTGGTCCATCCAGGCGGTGCCCCCTGCACCTGGATAAGCCTATATACTATGGAGGTCGGCTGGTATCCATAGGTTTTTACGACTTGGCTGTCGGGTGTTATAGACTTTTCCTTGTCGTGGGCTTTAAAAGCATACCTATGCAGTAAATTGGTGTGCTTCCCTCGCACCCTTTCGCCAGTTTGTCGGTATAAATTAGTATTATGCTTGTATATTTATGGCTTATTGGGATTGCATACTGTATTGACGATATATCAAAATTGTGGAGGGTTTCGCACAAAGTTGCAGACGTTATATATGAATATTATGGCTAATTCTTATGACATATTAATATTGACGGAAACTTGGCTCATTTCTGACATTCAAGACAATGAACTTGTCGACGACCGCTACCTTGTTTTTAGATGTGATCGTGACAGGACTGCTTCAGGGAAGCTCGATGGAGGGGGTGTTCTAGTAGCAATACGGCGTGAGCTACAACCGACTAGGGTAACAACACAACTTGACTGCACTTATATTGAACAAATTATGATACAACTTCCCGCGTCTGAAGCCAATAAACGTCATATCATCAGTGCTGTGTACCTACCTCCGAACACACCTGTAGATGTGTATAGTAAATACTTTGATATGCTACAGAACACGGTTATTGATCCCTCAGTCGAGTCATTTTTTATTACAGGTGATTTTAACATTCCCAGTGTTGACTGGTTGCCTCAGGGAAACCATGTCATTGTTCGTACGGATTCCCCCTTGGATTCAGTCGGTCAATTATTGTTGAATTTTTTATCTATGAGTAATGGTTTCCAATTTAACAATTTTAAAAACACCCTCGGGCGTTTACTTGACTTGTTTATTTCCAACATTGACTCTGAGACAGTGTCATGCAGTCCCATATTAAATGTTGTTCCGCACCATCCCCCCTTTTCCGTATTAACTAGTTTAGAAACACAGTTTATTCCGATGAAACGTCAACCGACACGCATTTACAACAACCGTAAAGCCAACTACGATGATATTAATGATGACCTGCGTGAAGTCGACTGGTGCGCGAAGCTTTCACACCTCCCTGCTGAACAAGCGGTCGTAGTCTTTTATGATACGCTGTACGGTGTAATAAGGAAGCGTGTTCCCACTTCTCAAGTGAAAACTTCACGTTTTCCCATTTGGTTTAGTCCTACATTAATCCGTATTTTTAAGAGCAAGGAGCGGGCTTGGCGGAAATGGAAAACTTATAGAAACTTGTCCGATTATGAACACTTCTCGAGTTATCGTAAGTTGCTGCATAGAGAGATGGTTACAGGTTTCCGCGGTTACATAAATTCTGTTGAAGATAGTATACCTACGAATATAAAGACTTTCTGGTCTTATATCTCGAATAAGAAAGCTAAAACAAACTTCCCCAATAGTATGTATTATAAGGATGTGTCATCACAGAACTTTTCTACTTTTTTTAGTTCTGTTTATGAGCCTTCAACTCTAGATCCAGAAACTTGGCAGCCTTCTAATCATTTCTCAGATAATTCCACTTGTGTGTCAGAGCTTAACCTCTCCGAGCATTCTATTCATAAAGCTATTAAATCGTTAGATATCTCCAAGGGTGCTGGTCCTGATGGCTTGCCACCGTACTTTTTCGTGAACATATCTAATAATGTTTAAATTGCCCTACATATAATTTTTAATAAGTGCCTACATGAGTGCATATTCCCATCAGTATGGAAGCAGGCTTTCATTACACCTATTTATAAAAATGGAAATAAAGGTAACGTCGAAAATTATCGCCCAATCTCGATCCTTTCCACTTTGTCGAAGCTGTTTGAGAGGCTCATACACGACGCGCTGTATCCTCACATTCATGAAATGATAATACCGGAACAGCATGGTTTTGTGAAGCGTCGTTCGACTAACACTAACCTTATGTGCTTTGTTGACTACCTGTTTAAGAATATGGATCAACGAGTGCAAGTTGATGCTGTGTATACGGATTATCAGAAGGCTTTTGATAAAGTGGACCACGCACTGCTATTGGATAAAATTGCCTTTAATGGAATACGCGGTAATTTGCTGCGGTGGTTCGTTTCTTATATTTTTAACAGAACTCAAAGGGTTGTTATAAACGGTTTCAAATCTGAGTCTATAGTTGTAAATTCTGGAGTTCCACAAGGATCTATTTTAGGTCCATTTCTCTTTGTTATATTTATTAACGATATAAACCAATGTTTTAGAAACTCCCAATTTTTAATGTACGCAGACGATGTGAAAATCTACAAGCCCTGTAAGTCCATTCAAGATTGTTTACTTCTACAAGATGATCTGGACAGGCTTAATAACTACTGTAAGGAAAATAAGCTGTTCCTCAGTTTCCCCAAATGTAACGCAATCTCTTTTACAAAAAATAGAAACAAACTGAACTATAATTACTCCATTAATAATATAGTTTTGAACAGAGTCAGCCTGGTTCGCGACTTGGGTGTTTTGTTAGATTCGTCCTTGCATTTTGAACAGCATGTTGACAGCATAATTAATAAAGCCTACCGTATGTACGGGTTTGTCATGAGATCCTGTCGTGACTTTGTGCAGCCCTCCACACTTTTATTTTTGTATAAAACCTTAGTGAGACCACAATTAGAATATGCCGTTTCAATTTGGCATCCTTTCTATGCTAAATACACTCGAGAGTCTAGAATTAGTGCAAAAAAAAATTCTTACGTGTCGTAAACTATAAATATCACCGATTAAGAGTTCCTTATGTACAGCTAGTAAAACAGTATAGCATTTTAACATTGCAATCTAGACGTCTACTTCTGGACGTCATATGATGCTGCATGGTATATGTAACAACAGATATGATTGCCTTGAAATCACCAATCAGTTGTGTTATATAGTGCCTAGAACTGTTCATCGACGAACGGTGCGTGTGCCCCAATTGTTTTACACGGGAACTTGCAAAACTAACGCAGGGATCCGCGCACCTATTCGTCGTCTCGTTGAAACCTATAACACACATTTTAATGAAATTGACATCTTCGCATTTTCCAGCGAACAATTTAAAAGTCTTGCCATTGAGCTCTTGTCAGCTTTGTAATTAATTAAAACTACCTTATTACCTTATTTATTTTTTGAGATGGGTCCAAGAAAATTTGTTATTAATTTGTTATTAACTTATAATGATTTTCATATTTCACTTAATCTTGTGTTATTATGAGATCGTGACTACAACTTGGCTTGAGTTTCTTTCTTATAAATTGTAAACCCGTGAACAATAGTGTGGGTTATATGTTCACCAATCTGTTAAATTACCTATAATTTGTTAACTATTTTAGCATGTAACTGTTTTTTGTTCCAAATAAATAAAATAAAAAATAAAATAAATTATTTGAAGGAAACACCGCTTTAGCCAACTCGCATCTCTTTACACGAGTGGAGCTAAGTTCTTATGCCACTCGTCTAAGTATGTGCGCTTCTCTCTTCGTGGTTTGTTTGGAAATGGATCCTTGGTGAGTAGGTACTCTGTGTTTGAGCCGTTTGGGGTCGAGCCGTAGGGGTCGTGGGTTCCGAGGGCTCGCAATCTTTTAGAGAATTGCGTAGCGAATGATCAACGCATCTCGTAACCTGAGGGCTGAATTTTATAGCACAAAATAAATATAAGAAGCCTAATCGTATATAAAGCCTAAGATGCGGCGAGCTTCCCTTTTTTTTTTTCGTGCTGAAATCCCTTCGGATGCCCCCCCGCGTGCCAGCGGGGGCGGTTATGTCGGGCTTGAACCGACTAAAACCGCACGCCGTCTCGGGTCTACAGACGGGGTGTAAGGTTGCCCATAGAGCATATCCCTCGCACCCCGACTGACCCTGGGCCATCTCCGGTTTCGAGATGGCCCCCTCGGGTTTGGGAACCACGGTGTCCCCGTCTTGCCCCGGTTTGGGGGAGGAGCGCTAGTCGCCCCACCGTCCCGGCCTGTTTCTGCTGGGGTGACAGGCGGCCTCACCTGTCACCCCCAGGCCTGCGCTCATGGAGGACGGAGGTCGTTAAGCGATCTCCGGCGCCTGAGTCGCCTGCGACGCGCGGCGAGCAAGTTGCGGGCTCGGCGGGCCCGGGGCGGCGAGCTTCCCTGCTGTTTTTATATTAGGCCTGATTTATTTATCAATAACATAAACTGTACCTATAATGTTGCTTAACGTTAGATATTGCTACATTCTTGTAAAACAACTTTAACACTGGCTGTTAGGCACTAATCGATGTAGTGATAAGCCAACTTAAACATGCCATCTCTACACGTGAATAGGATATCTAATCGTTATCAGTAGTAACTGCCTAACTAGTAGGTATGTATACTCTACCATACCTAAATACCTATGACAATACAATTTTAAATTGGGGTCAACTAGGCGTAAACGTAGGGAAATTATAAAATGTAGGTAACTGGCTAGACTTCTTTAGGTACACCACAAAATCGGCAAACAAGAACACAGTACTCCTTTTGGCAATATTATTATTATTAATATCGGTGCCTAGAAACCCATACAACACTAAATAGTCGGCTGGAATTATACCAATGAATGAATTATAATCAAATCGATTTCGCTCTTCGATCGCGTCGATAAGTATCTACGCTTTCCTACGATTTTACGTTTTGGTTATGCCTTATGCTTGTGCTTTTTTGATAAACTACACGCCGTACCGATTGGTTATGCCGTGCCAAGAAATACCTTTTTTTTTTTTCGTGCGGAAATCCCTTCGGATACCCCCCCGCCGGCCTGCGGGGGCGGTTATGTCGGGCTTGAACCGACTAAAACTGCACGCCGTCTCGGGTCTTAAAACGCCGGGGTGTAAGGTTGCCCATAGAGCATATCCCTCGCACCCCGACTGACCCTGGGCCATCTCCGGTTTCGAGATGGCCCCCTCGGGTTTGGGAACCACGGTATTCCGTCTAGCCCCGCTTTGGGGGAGGGGCGCTAGCCGCCCCGCCGTCCCGGCCTGCTTCTGCTGGGGTGACAGGCGGCCTCACCTGCCACCCCCAGGCCTGCGCTCATTGAGGACGGAGGTCGTTAAGCGACCTCCGGCGCCTGAGTCGCCTGCGACGCGCGGTGAGCATGTTGCGGGCTCGGCGGGCCGGGAGAGTTCTAAACCTCTCACTGGCGCGCTCCGCCATCTCCTTCGCGAGCATTACATGCTCGCAGAAGGAGGTGGCGGCGGCCTACGCGCTCGCGCTCCGCACCATTGCCGCAATCATGCTGCCGAGCGAGAGGACTCCCACCCCGATGGCTGCCATGAGGTCACGCCTCGGCGCTTCCCACGCCGGGCAGTCCGCCAGCATGTGCAGCCCTGAGTCCTCGCTCGCGTCGCAGTGATGACACTCAGGCATTGGCTCCATCCTGTTCCGATGCAGGTGGTCCCCGAAGCACCCCTTCCCGGAAATCATCTGCGTCAGTCGGTACGAGAGGCTTCCCTGTCGCCTCTCTAGCCAGTCCTCCATGATGGGCCTTACCGCCGCTATTGCGGCGTGCCCTGGGCTTGGTCGCCCAAGTCGTTCCTTCCACTCCACCACGATGGCCTGGTGGAGCTGCACGGCCTCGATTTCTCGAGGCTCGGGGTTCAATCCCTGCTCCCGCGCCACTGATACAGTTGCGAAAGGGCTCTCGCCTCCAGGTCCCATAGCGGAGTTCCGGCAAGGAGACTCGCCGCCTCGAAGAAGATCGTGTGGTACCCGCGGATGACCCTGATGGCCATCACCCGCTGCGGAGCGCGCAGCATCCGCACACTTCCGGCCTTCAGGGCCTCTGCCCATATTGGGCACCCATACAGGGCCAAGGACCGCACGATCCCCGCGTAGAGTCTCCTGCAGGAGTCATCGGGCCCTCTCATGTTGGGCAGCACCCGCGCCAGAGCGAGAGCTGTGCCCTTCAGTTTGGGGGCCAGACTTCGGATATGCTCTCCGAAGTCGCATCGGCCGTCGAGCACGAGCCCCAAATATTTCATTTGGGGCTTGATGCCGATGCGGTTTCCTCCCACGATAATACTGGATCCCTCGGGTGGCTTGCTCCGAGGCCCAGGAAAGAACAGGGCCTCGGTTTTATGCAGAGCCACCTCGAGACCCAGCCGCCGGATCCGCTCAACGACTTGGGCAACCGCGGTCGTGGCCTTTACTCTTTAGGGTCGCTTCGCGATAAAAAGTTGAGATTCGAATTTTATTTGCAATTGTAGTGCTAAAGTACATTATTATTTTCATATTGTGTTAATAAATATTAGATTAACGTATATACAATTCTACATTGTGTTTGAATGGGTTTCTTAGGGTAGATATATATTATGTTCAGAATTGACACCGGTAGGTGGTGTTGTAGAATGGCACATAGCATATTCATTTTATTGTTGTAACTTTGAATGTTACGTTTTCACCAATGAAAGGTACTACAATGGAAATTAACGCGAGAGTACCTTTTTTTTTCTCTTTTTCGTGCGGATTCCCTTCGGATACCCCCCGCCGGCCAGCGGGGGCGGCTATGTCGGGCTTGCACCGACTAAAACCGCACGCCGTCTCGGGTCTTCAGACACCGGGGTGTAAGGTTACCCATCAAGCATATCCCTCGCACCCCGGCTGACCCTGGGCCATCTCACCACTAACAGCATCGCTCATCCTGTCTCCTCTGAAAGCAGAGGAGTACGGAGAGCGATGTGTTCCCGCCACGTTGGGTATTGACCGACGATCAATGCCAACCCTATGAAGGGGTGAAGGGGAAGCCATTGACCGCCGCCCAGGGTGTACCGGCCGCTCCGATTCCGTTCCCCCCGGACTGCAGCGGGATCGGAATCGGAGCGACACTCGAGGAGGTTACCCAACACACACCGTACCTAATAATAATTATACTTGTATTCTATGTATTTCTTTCATTCATTCAATTGCAATGACATAACATAACATAAACTCACGCCTATATCCACTAAGGGGTAGGCAGAGGTGCTAGCACCCACATTTCGCCAGTTTATGTTTAGGTCCCAATGTAATAGGTGGCGAGCCTATTGCCATTAACTGGGCACTTATAAACCTGCGATAAATACACACATAACTTCGAAAGGTCATTGGTGTGTGCCATGGTAATACCTGGGATCGAACCCGAGACCTCGTCTCAGCAGTCCTTTACCCATACCACTAGGCTACCGCGGTTACTAAATAAATAAAGTAAATATGCTTATCAGCAATCTGGAGCCCATATCACAATATACTTAAATAGGACCTAGATCAATTTATTAATCTGTGCCTAGATTGTGTTGTGTAAAATAAAAAAAAACTACATAAGTACATATTTCTATAAAATTATAAGTACCTGTATTTATTTGGAAACCCTAATTATTTATTCATAATTTATCAAATACTAGCTTTTGCCCGCGGCTTCGCCCGCGTAGATGTCGGTTATCGCGACAAAACATAGCCTATGTCCTTTCCCAAGGTCTAATCTACCCCTGTACCAAATTTCAGCAAAATCGGTTCAGTGGTTTAGGCGTGAAAGCGTAACAGACAGACAGACAGACAGAGTTACTTTCACATTTATAATATTAGTAAGGATTATGTGAATAGTTCCTATAAAATTACATAGGTTTACATACATACGCCGTAGGTATCGCATTGAGAATCTACCTGTTTTTGGAAATCGATTAAAAAGTAATAGTGGTTAGTAATTGGTACTAGTATGCTGTTTAATTACATATATATATAAATAATCGTGCGTGTGCGAACTCCTATGTAGGTATGCTGTTGAAACATAAAATGTTTCTTCATAATAGGTACATTCTATTTTAAAACAATGAATGAACGCAGCTATATTTGAACGTAAACGGATATCAAAATAATTAAAGTGAATAACGTAAATTGTATCACTAGAAGATATTCTATGTAATTAATAGATGTTTATTGTATTTATTGATACCACAATAACACAAAATCGACGACTTTAGGTATTTTTGGCATAGTAAAAGTTGCCACTTTACGCCACAGCGAGGCGCTGGCGGTCCGCGGTCAGTGTTTCGCTTCAATATACAGAAAAACAACGAAGGTTAACTTAAGGTGGTGTTGTTCCCGCCGGCAACCCTGGGGTTATCCTTTCGAGGGCTTACCCGGGGTGCCCGGCAACGGACACTTGGGGAGGACACCGTGCGGTTTTAGTCGAGACACGACATAACCACCCCCGCTGGCCAGCGGGGGGGTATCCGAAGGGATTTCCGCACGTAAAAAAAAAAAAAAAAAGGTGGTGTTGTAGTATCAATACAAATCATGACGCAACTGCTATTTACATAGAAGATCTTCTAGATGCACTTTAAATAAAGGGAATAAAGCTTATAATTATTATAATATGGTAATATAGCTATCAGAAAGTTGGTCCTGTAAAAGCTTATATGAACAAAACTATGAAAAAGAGCAATAGAAGAGTGGACCCCGGGCGCCAAGCTGCAAGATCTTGATGTGGCTCCATATACAAATAGGGTCTCCTAAACCCATGGGAGGCCATACACTAATGAGCTCCCACACATATATGGGGCCCGTACACCGATGGGGCCCCATACATATATGTAACGCGTGGGGCCCCATTCACCTATGGCGGCCCATACACATCCATAACTCATGGGGCCGGACGGACGGCCAGCGTCTCGCTGCGGCGTAAAGTGGCAACTTTGCTATGTTGAAAATACCTAAAGTCCCCGAATACCCTCGCCTTAAATACCTACCTAATTTGATTAGTCATCTTGTTCCTACCTAGTCGTCATCATCAGCAATTTTGGGTCTCCGCTTTACTGCCGTTTGGTGTCGATCCATGTACTGGGAACAGGAGACGTCGCGTCGTACGACATACTGCAGCTAGTTGTAATAGGTAGTAACTAATAGGTGGCGGGAGGGAGGCACTTAATATGTTTATCGTAGAGGGCAAACCTCAATCCTAAGACAATTTAAAGATGTCGTCACCTGTATGGTAAATTGGTATATGTGTAATTACAAATTTTACAGGAACGCCAAAAATCTCTTTCTTCTTATTTTTGAAATGGCGCGCTTTATTAAACCGATATCTTGTTATTTTATGAAAATGTATGCAGAATATAGATGATTAATCAGTACAGAATTATGAAAGTGAAATCCCACTATGATAATAGGTACCATAAATGTGAAAGTGTGGATGGATGGATGGATGTTTGTTATTCAATCACGCCAGAACGGCTGAACGGATCTGGTCGAAATTTGGTACAGGGAGGGTGACATAGGCTACTTTTTATCCCTGGAATAGGTTCCCAAGGGAAGGGGAACGGGATCGAAATTGCACGCGGGCGAAGCAGCGGCCAACAGGTAACAGGCAACCTAATAAATCTCATTCGCAATGTTGATATCACTAAGAAAAGACCCTAAAATATTTTTTTCACCCATGGTCAATTCACCTACTTATGTGTCGTTTCACATACGCAAGTATGAAATCTTAATTTCATATGAACAATCACTACATATTATGAAACAAAGTTCTCCAGCGTGTCTGTCTATCTGTTTGTTCGCGAGAAACTCAAAAACGACTGCACCGATTTTCATGCTATTTTCAGCAAGGTTTTAGTATATAATTTGTAAAGTTTTGTATACATTGGTTAAAATATAATGATATTAATTGGACGTGTCGGAAAAAAATAAGATGTCTGGGAGCTTTCAACGAAAACGCTGCCTAAACCCTTTGAGATATAACGAACTACTTATGAACCGATGGCCGGGGGGGTAGAAAGGTTCTTGAGTGGAGACCACGTAACGGCAAGCGCAGCGTAGGAAGGCCTCCCGCAAGGTGGACAGACGACCTAATAAAGAGCGCAGGGACTCGGTGGATGCAGGCCGCTACAGACCGGTCGAAATGGAAGTCGATGGGGGAGGCCTATGTTCAGCAGTGGACTTCCTACGGCTGATATGATGATGATGATGATGAACTACTTTTTATCTTTCGGATAGGTTCCCATAGAAAGCGGTAACGGGAACCGAATTGCACAAGGACGAAGCCGCAGGCAACAGCTAATAACATATAAATTTGAATCTTGCAAATAACGCAGATATCCATTTCATTTTTAATATAGATAATTCCTGTGGACGTCCAGCCTGCTCTTAACGTGAATAATCGGCAAGCTGTCGGATCCGATGGAGTCCCTGTCGAGGCATAGAAGGCGATGGGTCTCCGTGGTGTGGACATTCTTATAAAACTTTGGATATAACCATGTACTCCTCAACGGTAAGATCCCAAGCTAATGGAGGCTAATTACCATTACCTGAAGTAATGATGAACTCAGCCTCCCTTATCATCTTCAAAGGCCGGCGCAGGAGTGTGGGAGCTACTGCGGTGGAAAGGTAATACCCCCACCTAAAGCTCTAAGAGAGTGTAATTGACTCCCAGATTCGACGGGAGTGCACACTCTCAGAGTCAATATGGGTTTCGCTCCGGTCACGGGACCATGGATCCGGTTTTTGCTCTAAGAATTGTCGCGGAGAATTACAGGATGTTGAATATGCCGCTGCTTGTCTGTTTCTAGACATGCAAAAAGCCTTCGCCTATGTTCTCTGTGCGGTGATCTGGTGGGTACTGTGGTCCGACCTCGGGGTGGGAGTCCTCTCGCTCGGCAGCATGATTGCGGCAATGGTGCGGAGCGCGAGCGCGTGGGCCGCTGCCACCTCCTTCTGCGAGCATGTGATGCTTGCGAAGGAGATGGCGGAGCGCGCCCGGGAGAGATTTAGAACTTTCCCGGCCCGCCGAGCCCGCAACTTGCTCGCCGCGCGTCGCAGGCGACTCAGGCGCCGGAGGTCGCGTAACGACCTCCGTCCTCCATGAGCGCAGGCCTGGGGGTGGCAGTCGAGGCCACCTGTCACCCCAGCAGAAGCAGGCCGGGACGGGGGGCGACTAGCGCCCCTCCCCCAAACCGGGGCAAGACGGGGACACCGTGGTTCCCAAACCCGAGGGGGCCATCTCGAAAGCGGAGATGGCCCAGGGTCAGTCGGGGTGCGAGGGATATGCTCTATGGGCAACCTTACACCCCGGCGCCTGAAGACCTGAGATGGCGTGCGGTTTTAGTCGGTTCAAGCCCGACATAACCGCCCCCGCTGGCCGGCGGGGGGGGTATCCGAAGGGATTTCCGCACGAAAAAAAAAAGGGTACTGTGGTCCATAGGGGTTCCAGCATCTTATATTGAAGTCTTCGGAGACATGTACAATGATTCCGGGGTTTGGATGGCTGTTGGCGACATGAAAAACACCGTTGGGGTACATCAAGGATCCGTCCTTAGTCTACTTCTGTTCAGCATGGTATTAGTCGTTACGTCAGCATCAGAAACTCACATGAGCAATTCCATTGCAGCTCATGTATGCTGATGATATCGTGCTAGTGGACGCGGATAGGGGCAGAATGGTTCGACACGCGTGAAGACGTGAAAGGAGGCGCTTGAGAAAGGAAGCGCTTGCGAAAGGAAGCGCTTGCGCAAGGAAGCTTAATGCTTAATATGGCGAAAACCGAGTGCATAGATGATGACGTAATATAGTGCACGGACCAGGAGATCTGTACTTCAAGCGAACGGTGACATCGATTGCGATGTCAAGGTATGGTGTCATTTGTAATAAAAAATGTCAGTTTGGTTAGTTCCGTTGATTTTATTTCGAAATAATTAAAATCATATTACGTTAATCTTATGTTATTTTGATATCATTATTGGTTCAAGTCTTTTGGGTCGGCTTTTTAGCATATACCAGTGTAGGGGGTTTGATTTCCAGTAATAGTTTGATCAGATAGATGTTGAAAAAAGTTGCAAATTCTTACATATATGTATAAGGTTTGCCATACGTAGATTACATACCTTGTGTTACCTTACACACAGCGCATTTGACATAATATTTTCTTTGTGGTATGCAGTATGCCCCCGAAACCTGTGGCACTCTCTGGGTAACAGTATTGCGAACACCAGTCTTCTGTATTATGCCAGAGGATAGTGGTAAATGGGTCAGCCATTGGTTTCTTTTGGAGCGGTGGATAGGGTCAGACAACCTTTCGCCCTATCTCTACAAAAATCAAGCCACATAGGACGGAGATTCACTTTTTGGAAATGTCTGTAGAGACGGCAGATTCGGTCTGACACAGACTAACATTTGAATTTCGACTTAACTCTAATCAGCAACGGACAGAATGGGTTCGTTTTTAGAACCATGAGAAAAAAGGAGGTAGCAAACATGTATAGCAAACAACGGCTTGTGAATCATGATAACGTGATATCTTAAAAACACTGCAGTACTTAACTGAATACCTATTCACTTGCAAGGATATGTATTGTAACTCATAACCAGTTGAGATAATACGTACAAATACATCTACTCATTTGCTCAATTTAAAATCGTTAAGTACGTACATTTTTACATACTTAGTTACATTTGAGTGACGTTAATCACTTTCTAATGTATGAATATTTGTTGCGACTCAATTAAAGATGGAGCGAATAGCTTTTGTCCGATAACGGATACGACAATCTTTCCGACTTAGAGGAATAAATTCGCTGTAAAAAAGTTCCTGATTTAGAGTTCGAGAAATCGAGGCCGTGCAGTCCTAGCTCCGCCAGGCCATCGTGGTGGAGTGGAAGGAACGACTTGGGCGACCAAGCGCAGGGCTAGCCGCAATAGCGGCGCGGCGATAAGGCCCATCATGGAGGATTGGCTAGAGAGGCGACATGGAAGCCTCTTGTACCGACTGACGCAGGTGATCTCCGGTAAGGGGAGCTTCGGGGACCACCTGCATCGGATCAGGAAGGAGCCAACGCCTGAGTGCCATCACTGCGAAGCGAGCGAAGACTCAGGGCTGCACACGCTGGCGGACTGCCCGGCATGGGAGGCGCCGAGGCGTGACCTCGTGGCAGTCATCGGGGTGGGAGTCCTCTCACTCGGCAGCATGATTGCGGCAATGGTGTGGACCGCGAGCGCGTGGGCCGCCGCCACCTGAGAGCCGCCGCCGGAGATGGCGGAGCGCGCCCGGGAGGATTTAGAACTCTCCCGGCCCGCCGAGCCCGTAACATGCTCGCCGCGCGACTCAGGCGCCGGAGGTTGCTTAACGACCTCCGTCCTCCATGAACGCAGGCCTGGGGGTGTCAGGTGAGACAGCCTGTCACCCCAGCAGAAGCAGGCCGTGACGGCGGGGCGACTAGCGCCCCTCATCCAAACCGAGGCAAGACGGGGACACCGTAGTTCCCAAACCCGAGGGGGCCATCTCGAAACCGGAGATGGCCCAGGGTCAGTCGGGGTGCGAGGGATATGCGTCTGAAGACACGAGTCGACGTGCGGTTTTAGTTGGTTCAAGCCCGACATAACCGCCCCCGCTGGCCGGTGGGGGGTATCCGAAGGGATTTCCGCACGAAATAAAAAAGGTACGTAGTAGTAGATAGGGCATATTTCCGTTTCGGAATAAACACAGCTCTGTGGGAGTTTAGACGTCATTCGCAACTAAACCAATAATGGAAAGGAGGAATAAGAGTGAGGGCCTGGGCTGCAAAATGCAAGCTTTGAACCGCAGAATTGTTTCACGGATGCAGAGAGACCCGGCCCCAATTGGACCAGCTTACTAGCAATTTTTAAAGAGTTTCATACAGTTCTCACACTTTACTCATGGCCTCACTATGCTATGCCATCACTCGGTAGGTGTTTTAAATTACCTACATTTAAAATACATAGTTATTATCTCTTCAAAGAACTATGTATTTTGAATGTAGGTAATTGAAAATTAGGTAAATTAGGTAACGTAGGATGTTCATCCTACGTATTATACCTTTGTTTTTTTTTTTTTTATCGTGCGGAAATCCCTTCGGATACCCCCCCGCCGGCCAGCGGGGGCGGTTATGTCGGGCTTGCACCGACTTAAACCGCACGCCGTCTCGGGTCTTCAGACGCCGGGGTGTAAGGTTACCCATAGAGCATATCCTTCGCACCCCGGCTGACCCTGGGCCATCTCACCACTAACAGCATCGCTCATCCTGTCTCCTCTGAAAGCAGAGGAGTACGGAGAGCGATGTGTTCCCGCCACGTTGGGTATTGGCCGACGATCAATGCCAACCCTATGAAGGGGTGAAGGGGAAGCCATTGACCGCCGCCCAGGGTGTACCGGCCGCTCCGATTCCATTCCCCCCGGACTGCAGCGGGATCGGAATCGGAGCGACACTCGAGGAGGTTACCCAACACACACCCCCTACGTATTATACCTAAAGATTGAATTGTGAACTCATTCAGCAGGATTTTATTACGTTATTTATTTGTAAATTTTTGAAATTGCAATTAATTGATATCTTGACAATTGCGCAGTTTGTATGTTTAGGCTGTTTAGATTACATAATATTATTCTGTTTAGGCCTTTTTGGTGGTAATCGTAGGGTCAATCAACCAATCATACAAAATCGTTCAAAGGACTCAAGTCATTGGTTCATCAGTCCTTTTATTGATTTTTTGATCTATTTCAACTGCAGAATTCTGTAGGTACACCAGAGTCTCTTTCACCGTACCTACCTTTTATGGCAAAATTGCTGTTATGATAAGACTGCCTACACTTATATACTAGCTATTGCCCGCGGCTCTGCCGGCGTGAATTTCTGATCCCGTTTCCCGCAACTCATGGTCATTTATAATAAGCACATAAGCTGGCCTATGTGTTATTCCCTACTATAATATTTATCTCTGTTCCAAATTTCAGCAAGATGTCAAGCATATGTTTAGGAAGTAGGATCGGGTTATTTTGTTTCAATAATAATAATGTTCAATGTTCAATGTAATATTTTATTCTCATCATAATAATAAACATGGACGTCTATTTTACTTAAGCTAAGTTTACCACCGCTTCTTAGGCGCTAGTGGAGAAGAAACGGCGCAACAAACTCCACTGCGGCATTTTTTACCAAGACGTCTTTACATTATATAATTCCTTATACTAAATGTGAACGAATGTGCATTTTCTATACAAATAAAATGAGATTGAAGTGGCTGTTTGTAACATTAAAATAAAACTTTTTTAATAAATGCATAATATGAAAGTACCTATAGGTACACAATACAATTATAATAACCATATTGTTATTTAAAAAAAATTGTATATCTTTCTGTCTGTTTGTGCGCTGATAGTCACTAACGGTGGTTCGATGTTCTTCAGGATGTGCACGTTGATATTTACTTGCCGCGGATATATGCACCTGAGGATTTTGTTTGTTATATTTAGCAACGGCATCTCTTTGTGCGACAGGATTGTTCAATTTACTCTTCTTAACTTGTCTTCTGCGAGTTAAGTTAGTAAACCTCGCTCGACTTTTCTTACCGTTAGCTTGTGATCTATTTGAAGATTTTTGTGATGATGTGGTTAGAGATGTAACCGAATCTTCATGAGAAGTAAAAGTGGGAGACATTGCACAGTTTTCTTCATGAGAAGGAGTAAATGTAGGCGATATTGTTTCGGGGAGAGTAAATGTAGGAGAAATCGCATCGACAGGAGTAAATGTGGGTGATACTCCTTCGAAAGCAGCGGTAGATAAAGAAAGAATTGAAGAATGTTCAATATCTTCTATATATGCATCGAAATGATTGCCCGTTAACCGTAATCGTTTTATTGGACGACCTTCAGTACCAAATTTTACGTACAGTTGTCCATTTTGGTACACCTCAAATATGTAGTTGTAGACCTGCCCCGCGGCTTCTAACTCACATGCCGTACCCCATGTCGATTGTTGTAACATATCGATAGAATACTCTGCCGCTGTGGTAAAATTGTCTCCATTAGATTTTGCATTAAAAGGCAATATCGCAAAAAAATTCCAATTAGTCACTACATACCTGACAATTTCTTCGCGAACAGTCTTTGCCCGGTCTTGAGTTCCAAACATTAAATAAGCCAATGTTCGAAATAGGCAAGCCCCATCACCTACAATAGGTATAACGGTATGACTCACCATTTCGCCATTAATATTGAGTCGTTCCTGAGCCATATTCGGGCCTAAAACTCTACAACACTACGCTTACACTACCTACTTACAATACTATAATATACAATACTACAATTACTAAACTACGCTTACAATACTATACAATACAATACTGCTACACTACAATACTACGAATAATTACAATAAAATACAATATTATTATACAATACAATTAATATCTATTGCTAAGCTTTATAATGACGAAATTACTCCAATGCACGCACAACTGTGACAACTTGGTGACAACAGATGAAACCATGTGAAATTAGCGCACGTTCTAATCGTCAATTTTGACACAATCAAACTAAATAAAGAAAAGTTTCAATTCAAAAAGTTTGTAATTAAAAAAGGAGTCACGGGAATAGGAGCAAAATTTCACGCAGGGCAGGCCGCGGGCATCAGCTAGTAATAATAAAATTCTCTTTGCCTCTGAAAAAAAAGGAAACAATTCATGCAGGCATAGCTAAATTCCGTTGCATCTAAGGCACTGAAGAAAGATTCTAGACACTAAAATGACAATTATAAATCTAAGAGGAACCCCGAATTACATCATTCTTTCCAATCACTTTGCCTCGTAGGACCAGTTTATAGAAATAATTATAGATTATTTTTTAAATAAAAGCTCATAAATACTTTTGGTGGCGGAAGTCGACAACCACGCAGGCGGAGCTGCAGGCGGAAAGCTAATTTTACCATGTTAGCGCATGATTAGTTTGGTACCCAGATCTTGTGATGTCAAGTACATGTTGCCAATCTGATAAGGTTTTTATCGTGCGGAAATCCCTTCGGATACCCCCCCGCCGGCCAGCGGGGGCGGTTATGTCGGGCTTGCACCGACTAAAACCGCACGCCGTCTCGGGTCTTCAGACGCCGGGGTGTAAGGTTACCCATAGAGCATATCCCTCGCACCCCGGCTGACCCTGGGCCATCTCACCACTAACAGCATCGCTCATCCTGTCTCCTCTGAAAGCAGAGGAGTACGGAGAGCGATGTGTTCCCGCCACGTTGGGTATTGGCCGACGATCAATGCCAACCCTATGAAGGGGTGAAGGGGAAGCCATTGACCGCCGCCCAGGGTGTACCGGCCGCTCCGATTCCGTTCCCCCCGGACTGCAGCGGGATCGGAATCGGAGCGACACTCGAGGAGGTTACCCAACACACACCCCACCAATACAATACCTGCACATTCTGCACAATCTTTAGTCAGGATATGATTTTTTATGATATTAATAATGTATATCTATATAATAATAATAAATAATAAAGCGGAATCGTTTTTATTAATTTGTGTAGGTACAGTAGTAATAGCAACCCTTTAATATAATATATCTACTACTCCTGAAAATCCATCTCTTCTCTAACAATAGATGGTAGTGAGACCATTGGCACGTATGTCGCCCTCCACGTTGTTAAGCCAGGACTTCTCGGGACTAACTCCTACCTGAAGCGCATGGTGCTCCGTCATATCATCCAGTGTGGGTGGGGAATCTGATACACCCTAGAAAGGAACCGCGAGCCGTTTACCCACCACCTTCTCCCACTTGAGCCTACTTCTACTGCATTATAAAATAACACGATGGAAAACAATCTAAAAACGCAATCAATTTATATCTATACTAATAGATAATTGTAAAGTGGTCGTGTCTGTACATTGGAGATATTTAAAAAAAATACTTGGGTTATGTTATGTTAACGATACTGAACACGAAAATATTTTTTCCTGTCTGTTTGTCTGTTGGTCCGCGATGGACGCAAAAACTACCGGATGAATTTTGATGCGGTTTTTTTTTGTTAGAAAGGGCTTACTCAGACTTAAAATCTTACGTTTGTTTGATCGCAATCGGTTCAGTAGAACCGAAGATATGAGCAAAGGTCCCGTTAACCGAGATGCACGCGGGCGGAGCCGCGGGTGGAAGGCTATTATTTATATAATGACAACTGATATGACCATTGACATTGACACCATCACTTTAAATTTCCGTTGTCGTGCCAACAATTTTGTTAGCGATATTAGCGCCATAATACATCGTATTTTCTTTAATATTACGTTATTTCGTGAATTTATCACATTTTAATTGTGATAGCTGCTATTCGGCGATCGAGACAAATTCAAAAAACCAAAGATCATGAAATTCTGTTCAGCCGTTCTTGAGTTATAAGAAAGTATGTTTTGCCCCTTTTTTGGCCCTTAGGGTCTGAATTTCGAAAAATCGTTTCTTAGTACACCTCTATATAAATTTCAAATCTCTAGGACCAGCGGTTTAGGCTGTGCGTTGTCTCTTAAGTCAATCAGTCAGTCAGGACTAAGAGTTTTACATATGAGATAAATAACACCAAATTTGTGTTATAGTGTAAAATTCTATAAATAAAATAAGTAACCTACCTACCTACCTACGTTATCTGGGCTTCTATAAGAAATTATACTAGTCAATATAAAGTCTGAATATTTCTATATTAGTGCTGAGACTTTATTGTGTAGTTCAGCGTGCCATTTTCAGTTTTATCGGACTTTAGACGACAAGAAGAGGGGTGTAAAATAGAGGTAATTTCCAGCCACCGCACATAACGCTTGCGTCCGTTCGTCGAGGTGTATGCGGAGGACTCCAAACGCGTTCTTTGGCGCACGCAGGTATTAGCTGGTCCGCCCCTTACCACCCAACATTCGTTCCCCTCTGACGCCCGGCCATAAGTACTGCATACAGCGAACCGTTTATTGAGCTGAGCGAGCGAAGCTCTTATACCCGGCATAGCCGTTTGTTGGTGGCTGAACTCCTCCGTAACCATTCGCGCGATCTTGACCAAATTTACCACGGTGATAGTGTGGATACTTAGGAGTGGTTTGAAGCGAGATGGTTCATGTCCGATGTACCATTGAGGAATAATAACCGACAAACAGTTTCACGAGCGCGCCTTAGCTAAGCGCACGACCGTAGTAAGATGGACTGTGGAACATAAGACAGAAACACGCTTGTACGATACGACTACATACAGACAGCACAGCTAATAGAAATCTCTCTTCCTAGACAGCACTTTTCGCCGAAAATTTTGTTCTAGTAGACATATCGGTACATAGGAAGCACTATACACAGATATCTCTCTTCATAGATGGCACTTCTTGGCAAGAAGTGCTATCTATGAAGAGAGATAAGAGTTTTTTGCTGTAAACTTTCCGGACTAGTGGTTCCGGAGCTTCGCTGGTCGCTGCCGCGGCACGGTCGCTTCGCTCGCTCGGCTCGCGCTCTGTTGGGGTCGCAGTTCTAACCTAACCTAACCCACTTTACTCATTTTTGGAATATAATTTTTTACCGGCACCGAAGATTTTTTATGGTATGTAGGTTTCACAGGATGAAGTCTCTTAACTTTGCGTATTGTCTTAGGTAATATGACATCTGGCTGACCATATTGCAACCTAAACTTGAACATCTCAATCTTTCAAGCATCGAAGCTCCCGAAAGGAGCTGGAACAACTGCAACTGCATCTTGAAGTACTAATCCTAGCCGCTCCCATAAACGTTACATATTGCTTTTCGGCGTAATGAACATTTTGGTATTACTTGTATTGAAGATTATCACCAAAGCGATATTTTCCGTTGTTTGAGCCCCTTGTTTCAACTCAGAAGACGGAGATTGTTCGAGATTTTTTTTTCGAGTGGTGATATGGGTAGAATTGCTTCGGCTTTTCAAACTATTTCTATATTTTGCAGATCTGGTGATGATGCCCAGCCATGCCATATTCTTCTCCGTGTGCGGCGATATCGGCCGCCAGTTTCTTATTGATTATTTCCTTTAGAATTTTTGCTATAGCTTCGGCCACTTCTAATTATAGCTGTTTCTTGCGAACTTCAACAGACTTATTTGTTGAAGTCATGGACATTTTCTTCGACGGAGTACACTTGTTACCGATGGTTTTCGTTTTCCTACCATCGCCTGCAGCACTACGCAGTCTGCTGAAACCATCAGATGTATCAATTTGTACAGAAGGTTCTTCTTGCGTCTCCATTACCTTTATGTCCAGAGAATCTACCATGTTGTGTGGCGGTGGGGAAACAAACACCTTTGGAGTACCATCCGCTGCACTACGCTGCCTTTACGTACCGTTAGCTGCACCAGTGTGATCATTAAGTTCTCCCTTGGTGGATTCTTCTTTTTTCTCGGCTACTTCAGCGCCACGAAAATATGACATAAGGTTTGGCGGTGGAGAATCGAACAACCCAGAAGCCAGTCGATAACTTGCGTTATTTCATAGTAACCAGCTCTAAGACCATCTTATGTAGACGACAGTAAGAACGGTGCAAATAAAAAGGTAAGTTTTTAGCGTAGTGTCTTCGCACACAGCAATTGCCTCCTTACGTCAGAGGTGTATGTGGAGGACATCAAGCGCATTCTATAGCGGACACGTATCATCGGGTCCACCCCCCATCGCGCAACATTCCTTTTCCTCTGACGCCCGGGGCCACAAGTACTGCATACGGCGAACCGTTTATTACAAATTTAACACAAAATATACCAATAATGTAGGTAGGCATACAGGTGTGACTTATGAACTAAGATGTATCTAGGCTTATTCTAAGGGTCTTTGCGTCGGTAACAGGGACCATAAAACTGAAAATCAATGACTTTATTAGTAGTGGAAAAACACTCAAAAACACGAAAAATAAGAGATCGTAAGTGTAACGCGAAATCTATCTTTTCAGACAATTTGATCGTTTGTTAATGTATTAAGTATGTTTTTTTTAGGGGGATGTGGGGCCGGATCCTCCTTATACGTACGCCCTGGGCAATAGGAGCGGCAACATCTCTCTTCGTATAGGGTAGGTGTTGCTACCTTCCGGCTAATTCCGGTCGAGGCGGGAACGACCCACTTCGGGTGGTTTTCAGTGGTGCTTCTCCACGTGTCCCTCTGACAAGCAGAAGGCACAGTAGAGAATCGGAGAGGAGGGCAAACGGGTTCGTCACATCTAGACATGTCATGTAGTGAATAACGGTCTAAGGCAGACCACCGTCCGGCCAAGCCGTAACCCTGAATTGACAGGAACGGTGGCGGCGAGGAAGGTAACCTCTAAAAAAAAACGCCTCATGTCATGTTGAAGGACAGTAAACTTAAAAAAAATTATAATGGGTAAGGAATTCAATAATTCTACCCAGGAGAGTCACAGGCGCATTGCGTCTGGGTAATCCCTAGCGGAGTCAGAAGGCTCCGGCAGTCTCATGTAGTCTAGGGCTATTTCTTCGTGCTTTGTCACAAGTAATCCGACACGAAGGGTGTATACGTACACCCAACACCCAAGTAGTATACTTGTACACTTCTTTACTAGTACTTCTTCCTCTTCTTCTACTAGTACACTTCTAACCTAATCTACCCGTGTCAGGTTGTGCTGTTTCGGTAATTCCACTCTACTCTCCACTCCACTCCGCTTCCCTCCGCACCACTCCACTCCGCTCCGCTCCGCGCCACTCTTCTCCACTCCGTTCCGCTCGACTCTCCATACCATTCTCAAATTCACTCTCCACTCCACTTTCCATTCCACTCTCCACTCCACTCCACTCTCCTCCCCACTCCACACTCTTCTCGACTCTCCTCTCCACTCCACACTATTCTCCACTCCACTATTCACTCAATTGTCCATTCTCCACTCTACACGCTCCACTCTCGAATACTCACGGTGAGGGAGCACCGTAAAACAAATCTTTGATTTGGTGTTGAATTCACAAAATTGCGTTAACTCTGTTTCTCATCTCATGAAACTAAACTATACCTTTTTTTGTTTTTTTTTTTTTTTTTTTTTATCGTGCGGAAATCCCTTCGGATACCCCCCCGCGTGCCAGCGGGGGCGGTTATGTCGGGCTTGAACCGACTAAAACCGCACGCCGTCTCGAACTATTTCATTTAAATTTCGAAATTTTTGTATGTGAAGTCGGATTAAATATTGAATTTATTAAAAAGGTAGTCTATCTATCTAGTCTAGTTTAGAGAGTTTTGTAACATAATCAATCGCCACCAATAAAACGGCCTTTCGAAATATGTATTACAAAATTTCAAACAAAAGACATTTGACGTCATGTTCGAACATTACACTCGTTAATTTTAGATAGTCTTTTTGCTTTTGAGGAGTTTTATGCTGCATATCTGGAGTTCTAGGTCCAATACTAATAAAATGTATATGGGACCAACTTGGAGTTAAACCAAACACAATGCAAAAATAATTTCTAATTATACCGAAATATCGATGGATGAATAATAAATTATAATAGACATAGAAGAACCTTCTCCTTTTTGAAGTCGGTTAAAAATAAGGAATTGTTACTTTTAAGTGTTAGTCGTGTACTTTTGGAAGTGATTGTATGTTGTGATTTATATTGAGAATTGTAATAAGAGGAACGGGGAAGTTCGATACAAATATCGAAATTCCACGTTCCCCTTTTGACTCAGCGTGGTGATCTCACCTGGGCCTGTACACAAAGTGACATTCTAAGAAAGAAAGAAAGAAAGAAAAGTTTAACGTAGAAACGTTTAAGGTACAAGTTTACAATAATAATGTAAAATAAAATAATGCATAGGTACATGACATTAGGGCACGCCGCAATAGCGGCGGTAAGGCCCATCATGGAGGATTGGCTGGAGAGGCGACACGGAATCCTCTCCTACCGACTGACGCAGGTGATCTCAGGGAAGGGGTGCTTCGGGGACCACCTGCATCGGATCAGGAAGGAGCCAACGCCTGAGTGTCATCACTTCGACGCGAGCGAGGACTCAGGGCTGCACACGCTGGCGGACTGCCCGGCGTGGGAGGCGCCGAGGCGTGACCTCGTGGCAGCCATCGGGGTGGGAGTCCTCTCGCTCGGCAGCATGATTGCGGCAATGGTGCGGAGCGCGAGCGCGTGGGCCGCCGCCGCCTCCTTCTGCGAGCATGTAATGCTCGCGAAGGAGGTGGCGGAGCGCGCCCGGGAGAGACTTAGAACTCTCCCGGTCCGCCGAGCCCGCAACATGCTCGCCGCGCGTCGCAGGCAACTCAGGCGCCGGAGGTCGCTTAACGACCTCCGTCCTCCATGAGCGCAGGCCTGGGGGTGGCGGGTGAGGCCACCTGTCACCCCAGCAGAAGCAGGCCGGGACGGTGGGGCGACTAGCGCCCCTCCCCCAAACCGGGGCAAGACGGGGACACCGTGGTTCCCAAACCCGAGGGGGCCATCTCGAAACCGGAGATGGCCCAGGGTCAGTCGGGGTGCGAGGGATATGCTCTATGGGCAACCTTACACCCCGGCGTCTGTAGACCCGAGACGGCGTGCGGTTTTAGTCGGTTCAAGCCCGACATAACCGCCCCCGCTGGCACGCGGGGGGGTATCCGAAGGGATTTCCGCACGATAAAAAAAAAAAAAAAGGTACATGACATTAGGGGTGCTTGGTTGGGGACCTCCACGCGGTGCACCCTGGGCAACGGAGACGGCAGCGCCTCTCTCCTAGGGTGGGAGAGACGCTGCTGCCTACGGCCAACTCCGACCGAGGCGAGGACGGCCCTGTTGAGGGCTGTTCGGAAGCTTTCCACGTGTCCCTCTGATTAGCAGATGGCACAGTGGAGAGCAAGTAAGGGAGCCATCTCGAAACCGGAGATGGCCCAGGGTCAGTCGGGGTGCGAGGGATATGCTCTATGGATAACCTTACACCCCGGAGTCTTAAGACCCGAGACGGCGTGCGGTTTTAGTCGGTGCAAGCCCGACATAACCGCCCCGCAGGCCTGCGGGGGGTATCCAAAGGGATTTCCGGACGAAAAAAAAAAAAAAAAGGTATATGACATTAGGGGTGCTTGGTTGGGGACCTCCACGCGGTGCACCCTGGGCGACGGAGACGGCAGCGCCTCTCTCCTAGGGTGGGAGAGACGCTGCCGCCTACGACCGACTCCGACCGAGGCGAGGACGGCCCTGTTGAGGGCTGTTCGGAAGCTTTCCACGTGTCCCTCTGATTAGCAGATGGCACAGTGGAGAGCAAGTAAGGGAGCCATCTCGAAACCGGAGATGGCCCAGGGTCAGTCGGGGTGCGAGGGATATGCTCTATGGGTAACCTTACACCCCGGAGTCTTAAGACCCGAGACGGCGTGCGGTTTTAGTCGGTGCAAGCTCGACATAACCGCTCCGCTGGCCGGCGGGGGGTATCCGAAGGGATTTCCGGACGAAAAAAAAAAAAAAAAAGGTACATGACATTAGGGGTGCTTGGTTGGGGACCTCCACGCGGTGCACCCTGGGCAACGGAGACGGCAGCGCCTCTCTCCTAGGGTGGGAGAGACGCTGCCGCCTACGGCCAACTCCGACCGAGGCGAGGACGGGCCGTCCTCGCCTCGGTCGGAGTTGGCCGGTCGGAGTTGAGGGCTGTTCGGAAGCTTTCCACGTGTCCCTCTGATTAGCAGATGGCACAGTGGAGAGCAAGTAAGAGGGCCATCTCGAAACCGGAGATGGCCCAGGGTCAGTCGGGGTGCGAGGGATATGCTCTATGGGTAACCTTACACCCCGGCGTCTTAAGATCCGAGACGGTGTGAGGTTTTAGTAAGAGCAAGCCCGACATAACCGTCCCCGCTGGCCGGCGTATATGTAGGTATCCGAAGGGATTTCCGCACGAAAAAAAAAAAAAGAAAAAGGTACATGACATAAAAAAATCCGTGTACCATTTTTTTTTTTTTTTTTTTTTTTTCGTGCGGAATTCCCTTCGGATACCCCCCGCCGGCCAGCGGGGGCGGTTATGTCCGGCTTGAACCGACTAAAACCGCACGCCGTCTCGGGTCTGCAGACGCCGGGGTGTAAGGTTGCCCATAGAGCATATCCCTCGCACCCCGACTGACCCTGGGCCATCTCCGGTTTCGAGATGGCCCCCTCGGGTTTGGGAACCACGGTGTCCCCGTCTTGCCCCGGTTTGGGGGAGGGGCGCTAGTCGCCCCACCGTCCCGGCCTGCTTCTGCTAGGGTGACAGGCGGCCTGACCTGCCACCCCCAGGCCTGCGCTCATGGAGGACGGAGGTCGTTAAGCGACCTCCGGCGCCTGAGTCGCCTGTGACGCGCGGTGAGCATGTTGCGGGCTCGGCGGGCCGGGAGAGTTCTGAACCTCTCCCGGGCGCGCTCCGCCATCTCCTTCGCGAGCATCACATGCTCGCAGAAGGAGGTGGCGGCGGCCCACGCGCTCGCGCTCCGCACCATTGCCGCAATCATGCTGCCGAGCGAGAGGACTCCCACCCCGATAGCTGCCACGAGGTCACGCCTCGGCACCTCCCACGCCGGGCAGTCCGCCAGCGTGTGCAGCCCTGAGTCCTCGCTCGCGTCACAGTGATGACACTCAGGCGTTGGCTCCTTCCTGATCCGATGCAGGTGGTCCCCGAAGCACCCCTTCCCGGAGATCACCTGCGTCAGTCGGTACGAGAGGCTTCCGTGTCGCCTCTCTAACCAATCCTCCATGATGGGCCTTACCGAAATTCCGTGTACCTCACGCGTCAGCCGAAAAGGACAGGTTCAGCATGTGCTAGACAGCTAGGCAGCTATCTCGCGCTGGTTTTCAACCTGACCTACTATGATTCACGGCTGCAAATCAGTTTTACGGCGTATAAAATCTTAATCTAAATGGTTCCTTACTATCTAACATTACAAAATTACTTTAACTACATAGTAATTTTTATATAATAATCCCCTGCATGATCTTTAACATTTTTCTATACATACAACATACAGCAACAATACAGCAACTTAAAGCTAGGGTATAAGGTATAAAGTGAGTGTGGAATCTACCTACCTACTAGTGGAATCGCTTCAAAGTGAACTTTCAAAGGTCTGAAATGTATGGGATAGACATTCTTTGTCGATACCAGGCTGAGCCAGAAGGGGATCGTGGGAGTTCGATATCTAGGCCCCCTGGTAGGCTTGACGGCACGGCTCATCGCTTGCTTTTAATCATAACACCACATAATAACCAACGCCATGAGTTCTTGGCTATTATGTGGTGTCGCTGATTATACTTATACGAAATTATTTTTTTCCAGATTTAACAGCTTGAACTATAGATCCTGGGATCCGATATCCTACAATTCCATTATATGGTTTATTTGGATTTTACCGTAGCGACTGCCGTCTGACCATCCAACTCCAATAGGAAATCCTGCGCCATCCGTCAATCCGTCAATTAGCTGGTGTATCTACTGGCTTGCAGGTGAGGTTGGCTAACCCCCCCCCCCCGGAGTTATTAGTGCGGCCCTGTATCTCTGTATTTCTAGATTTATAATATAAGTACTAAAATAGTGTATGTCCAACCTTAATTAGAACAGCAGTAAGAAGTGACATAATAAACAATACCGTCCAAGAACGCGTCCCTTGAAAAAATTGTAGTAGGCGTCTGTAGACCCGAGACGGCGTGCGGTTTTAGTAGGTTCAAGCCCGACATAACCGCCCCCGCTGGCACGCGGGGGGGTATCCGAAGGGATTTCCGCACAATAAAAAAAAAAAAAGAGGTACCTGGGAGAGCTCAGTATTTGAAAATAGTAATTTTATGATAGGAGTTACCGTGACTTGCTCCAATAGATACCCTATGCGAGCAAACAATCACAAGGCTATTACGGTAAGTACTGGAACGATCGAAGCCAATCTATTAAAAGTTTATGGACGACCGACCGTTCAGATTGATGGCACAGCTTATTTTATTTGTTCTGTGTGTCACAAGGGATTAATGGATCACTTCTTTGGAGATTGCTTCTAGGCCGAGATGTTGTACAGATCTATAACTTATGCTAGAAATATGCTATGAATGTTTTATAAAAATTGAAAATTAAACAGAACCTGATCGCATTTAATAGGTAGGTACTTAAGGAAAATAACTGAAAGTTGAAGTTTCGATCGGGTTACACCTGTCATGGTCGTTGGTAGACTGATGACAACATTGTGTTTTTCATGAAGTAATCTTAGTCATTAAAGTCTGTATTATCTTATTAGTTATTATGTTTACGGTCTGTTGCATCTATAGATTGCATTTTGGAGCTCACGGTTCGCTCTTCTACTGCTCTCATGGAAAGTTGGTTGAACTGGACTGAGAGGAAAGCTTACGCCGGAACCTCGTCCGTCAATCAACAGGTGTACGAACTTGCAGGTGAAGTTGGCTGAGGGTCCCGAATAATTTGGTGGGCCTCATAGTGTAGGTTGTATTATGAGGTCTATAATACTGATAAATATTCTTTATATAGTATATACATATATGTATAATATAGAATATAGAAAAATATATATTCTAGAATTCTTCACCTCTTTTCTATGGAAACCGGTGGACTGGCTTGAAACGTTTGACTTAATTCTGTAATATTACAGTGTACACTAAAACCGTCCTCACCTGCAAGTGGTACACGTGCTGATAGACGGTCGAAGCTTTGTTCCTCTCGGAGTTGGAGTCAGATGGCAGTCGCCCATGTAAAAACGTAAAAGTCAAAAAGCAAGGAACAGCCAAACACAAATAATGAAGCATCTGTTGATAATCATGAATCGAAGCGGTGCAAAGAATAAGATCTTAAGTCGTAATAAAGTACATTATAGACTGCGCGGGGCAAAGATGTATTTTCTGATCGATTGGTTTCCGAACTAAATTGATCCTTATTACCAAAATCACTATTTATTTACATGTTCGGGAACACTTTGGAACAATATTGTTTATATAGGTATTGAAACTATCATGGTCACTAACATAAGTATTAGAGTTAACGGGATATTTACCAAGTGTTTTTAAGAGTGTCCGATATTTTTAAATATCCCGTTAACTCTAATACTTAATATTGTTTAAATTGAGTTTCAACCTAAACAATCATATAATTATGTCTAGTCATGACTGCTAACGCGAATAAAAGTAGGTACCTAAATACCGATATCGTGTGGTTCCTGGCGCCGCGCTTTTTTTTTTCGTGCGGAAATCCCTTATAAACAAGCCGTAGCCCGGGATAAACAAGCGTAAGTCTTATGTATGTGTATGATTCCTAGGTTTTATAAAATACATATACATTAAATACATAAACTCTTAGAGAGCCAGCACATAACGTGTAAATTCATTGTGCAATAAAATACGTCTTCCACATGGACTTGAGCTAAGACATACACATATATTTGTTAGCTCAATTCCATTGTTTTTGTTGGTTGACTTTAACAACTCTGCGGTGATAACTAGCAGCTGACATGTCTGTTTTTCCATTCCTCAATCAGCACGGAAATGAAGCTGTAAATAATGAATAACGACTTTAAGGTGTTCCAGGAAAGACGTCATGTTTTGTAATGCAGAAAACCTCAAAGAAAACACTTCAGTCTGGACGGAAAATGTCGAAGCTTGGCCGCTTTGTAGTTAGACTGAAAAGCCGACCCCAACTGAGTTGGGAATAGGCTAGGAGTAATACTCAAACCCGCATGCTCCCCTAAGACGTAAGCATGTGTATTAACACCCAGATTTCACCTATTAATTACGATTTAACTTCGGAGCCCGGGGTCCGCTTATCTTGATCTTTGTGGGAACGACTACCATGTGACCCCCTACCTGAAAGTTTGCTAAGCTTGGACCCAAAAGCTTTTAGTGGGGACCCATACATCCAATTTAGTGTAGTTAGCTAACTGTAAAATATGGTATACCAATCTCCAGTTTGTTTTTCTGCACAAGGTACAGTACAGTAAAAGGTACAGTATTGTATAAATATACTTTAATTATGCCCAATCACATATTACTCTATCCGCGAAATATAGTTATAAATGGGTACTCAGGTTTCTTGTCCCCGTAGCATGAAACGGTAGACTCATGTCTCTTTTAAGTCTCTTCGACCAATGAAATCACAGAAAACTCTACCGTGACGCGAGTGTATAGTGCTGCAGGGGCTTCATGCCTTGAAGTGTTAAGTTATCTCACATTAATTCACCGCTTACTCATTGAACTAGTTATGAAATAAAAATTAGTTTTATTTCAATGAGTAGGCACTAGAGATAGTATTGGTGTAAAATTTAACTTTACCTCAATTCTATCTGGAAATATTTCTTTATTCGACCATCACACAAAATCGATTTAGATTAAACTTTTATTATTCATAAACTTGAGCTTATAAATAATTTATATTGCTGATACTAAATACTTGTTTAAACCTCACCCAGTGGTTAAATAAATAAAAGAAAAGTTGTGTACATTGTAAAGAATTATTGCAAATTATGTCTAAATGAGTGCATACATGATTATACTCGTACATATTATGTTGTTCTGAATACAATAGGCAAACTACTCTTTAAAGGGATTACTTTACCGAAGCCTTAACTGTGCGTTCGTGACCCGTTTGCCATACACCGCGCATGCTCAAAAGATCTCACTAGTATAATCTCGCGGAATGACTTTACAATTAGCAATATTTTCACCAAATATAAGTTAGCTTAATTTTGTCTATCATTTCCTAATGTTTGTTGTAGTGTACAGTATTAACTTTAAAATAATAAATTTTGTTATAGAAGAAGTTTCTTTAACTTGCGCAAAAGTATGTTTGTGTTGCTGGCAACTCTGAATTTTATTTTCAAGTTTTACGTACAAAGGTTATTGCACAATACGACATTTCGTGAAATTTCTATTGTTACTTCTAAAATAATTTATTTGTTTAAAAAATCAATAAACAAATTCCGTTCAAACATGAACTTTTTACTATTAATATAGATGTTGTCTGTATGTTACCAGCGCTTAATTTAATAATAGAACTTGTACTTACGGTAATCTTTTACCAAGGGCGAAGTGGTAGTCTGTAATATTGGTTCGCAGAGGCTCGTCCAGGTGACTTGTCCCGGCTAGTGCAGTGATCGATGGTCATGAGTGAAGTTACTGAAGTGGTAGTGGAACAGTGCAATGGTGTGGAGGAGCAGGCTGATACCACTGACGTGGCTAATCAGAACGGAGACGATGGGTTTGTGACAATTCTTATAGTGGTAGACTTTCACTAAGCTCGAGTTTTATTCTTGTATAAAGCTAAAGAGTTTGTATTATAGTGTTTTGAACAAAATAATTTCATTATATATACCTACATTATACCTACATTAACGTACTTTTCCAGAATAAACTAGAATTATTCAAAGTACAAAAGACTTAAAAATTACAAATTAGCACTTGAACGTGCGATAAGATTATGAATTGGATTTTTCTATTTTGTAGATTGGCCATTGGCCCCAAACTGGGCTACCGTGTACATTTCCCGAGTGACGTCATAAGAGAAACGTGAGTTACCTTAATGGCACCGACTGACCTGGCGACGAGCCCGTGACGTCACATCTTGTCCCTATCACGTTCTGACGTAGACAAGAACGCACGACATAAGCTTGCAATGCTATTAATTCACTTCTTTGTGCACATTTCTAATTATATATACAAACGCTATTGAGCTTGATGCACGAAAGCAGTACTTTATTTTGTTGCAACGCTATTTGTTCTATAATTACTTTTTGCTGAGGACTGTAGATGACTATAACTGCCCTAACCTTCGAATTAAGTTTTTAAAATATGCGCTATTACTAGTCTACACATTCCGCGAGCACTAAACTATTCAAAATCGTTTAAGTATCAAGTAATTTAGGAATGTCGGTTTTATGGCCATTTTAGTAGCAATTAATCTGTATAAGTGATGAACAATAAAAATATTTTCTTTAGAAGTGATACAATAGACAAGATGCAGATATATTAGGTATCAATAATTCACAGCTTCTAACCATCTCTACAAGTCCTTAAACGATTATGTTTTCTGGAGTATAAACTAATTTAAATTTGTAACCTGATTTAATATCTAATGGAGCCTTAATTCGACGTTTAGGGGTTATGTGAATATCATGCACATGGCAATAAATATTTCTACTTAGGCTTAGCATATTTCTATTTTTAATAATTCCAGGTAGATAGAAGAACACAATACGGACACAGCTGCAGATTATTTCCATTAAGGTACCATTCCTTCCAGATTATCTATATCTATACAAATATTATAAAGAGGAAAGATTTGTTTGTTTGTAATCGATTAACTCTGCAACTACGGAACCGATTTCAAAAATTATTTCACCATTACAATGCTCCATTATCCCAGAGCAACATAAGCTATTTTTACCTCGATATTCCAACAGGGATCAGTACTTATGCGGGTGAAACCGCGTAGTGATGCTCGTTTACTATATTTATAGTCGAAATTAGGCAAATCTATTACTCTCTCTCTACTACTCTATTACTCTTATATTAACTCTTCTCTTACGAGTACTAACTCGTAAAATATTGATATTTTGAATTTCCGTATATTTTCCTCACATATCAGACATGTAACAGTTTTGTAATAGTGTAGATTATTTCTCATAGTTGTTTTGGTACAGTCTAGCATATTTTGGCTTTAGCTTTAGTGTTCTAAAACAAATATAGTACAGCGCTTCGTTGTCGAGACAGAACGTGTGGTCGGTATTTTCTACCAACTGATTCACCGCCATCGTGGTGTTGTGAGGAACTGATATCTGAAGTAGGTTAGTTCCTGTATTAAAGATCATCAGATCTCCATGACAAATAAATTAGGAATACAGCTCGGATTAACAAGTATTATATTCGTTCTAAGTACATTTTCGCAATCAATTTGTTCTGAAAGGGTGATTTATCTTAAGATATAGTTAAGAAAAATAAAACTTCAAAGTTTTCTTCAGTTAACCTAAAATTGAGTAGGCCACATTATCCCTCCCCAAACTTTCAGTAGCAATAAAATCTGTCCATACATCCTCAATACGTCAATTTAATACCTACCATTAACACACCTTTTTTCCGTATGGGAACTTCCGGTTACTACCTCATAGAGGGTACCCGTCCCTTACTGTTAGTGGGGCGATGGGCTGCCCTGCCTTAAGGCACGTCATGGAAGTATTTTTTTAGAAACTATTTTTCTCGCAGCTGCTACACAAATTATAACACTGTGTTCGTCGGCCGTATCAAGCCAATTGTAAGAGTTGTGAAAGTATTCTGAATTCAAATTATTGTAAATATTAAAGCGTTTTACTTTTCTTTTCAGGTAAGTATCTCGAAAATTTCCTCGGAAACCGAAATTCGTAAAATCAATACGACGACGGCTGTCTTGGAAACGGTGAGCGGACCGTAGATTCTCAGTATATATAAACAAATTTAACTCTGATTTTGGAAAAAGAAACAATCCTAACCTTTAGTTAGGGTTATTTACTGTGAACAAATTATATTTCTTTTCGAAGTCAAACAAGTTAGGGGCATGGGCCGCGCGTAGGCCGTCAGAAAATGCGTCGTAGACCTACGCAGACTACACAGGTCAACCCGTCTACGAGCGACGCACTGACAAAATATGAGCTCGTGATTAGTAAAGCTGGTAACTAAGTTTGCATTCAAGTATTTATTTTTGTTATTTCAGAGCATTATTAGTTTAACGATTAAAAATAAAGAAAATGACCTTATAAATGTTGTTAAAATGGTTGTAAACCGACTTTACGCTCTCAATGATTCATTAAATAATTGTACATTATTACATTTGTATGCCAACAGATATTTTAATAATTTAATCCAGACAATAAGAAATATTGATTATATACGTTAGATGTATGAATGTTAAAGCACTTACAGTTATGATCTATAACTTTTTAACAGCAGTTTTTGGGCGATTATTTATTAACGTCTTCGTTATTGACAAATATGATTATATTATGTCTCCTTTTATTACATAACATGCTTAAATTTAATAATATTTCGAACGTATCTAAACTTAACAAAATGTTAAAGTATATCACAATATTCGTATTTCAAACACAATATTCATACTAAGCGACGTAAATGTCACATACACTGTCACTTGGCATGAATGTATAAAGTTCATACTAAGCGATGAGGTGTATGCACAAAAAGTTAATTAAAATGGTAATACTAAAAATCTTATAAATGTACATAATGTCGAACGTCTTCCACTGGTTTATTTTGGAGTTTCTTAAACAATAATAATAAAATGCATATTAATCAAAATACAACAATTCAGTATACTACATGCGACGCTGTTGTATTGCCACATGAATAATTCTAAGTAATTAAACCTAAAAGAAAATTGTGGAATGTTTTTTTTTCTTCATAATTATAGTGTCAGCTGTTGTATTGAACAAGTTCATTTAAATTGCTAATGTGATGATTCAATGTAAATTGTAGAGTTAGTAGTTAGCAGTAGAGAAGGTTGAACATTGCGAGAAGGTAAGCCGACAAGGTTAGGTCATACCTTCGAAATAATAGTTGGTTAATAATGTTAATCTCATAATTTTTAAGGAACGTAAAATATTCTACTCTTTTGAAAACAATATCTATCGTTTAATTATACAAGCGCCGTGACCTAACAAAACTGAATATGTAGGCTTAACCATTGAAGTCTGCAGCCGCATAGTATCAATCGATCTTGGATAATATATTTTCTAGACTTTAACATAGTAATCGCTTAGACACTAATAATGTTTCAGAATACTTATGACACAAAGTATGAAAGTTAAAGAATGTGAATAAGAAACAAATATAGGATACAAGCGTAATTCACGAATTAGAGCTTTTTATAGACTTATTATAGTCTTCGGTAACAGCGTTTTATTTACACAATTACCATTTTCTGGGAAATAAAATGTCCCGAAAGCAAAAGCCTATTATGTTATTTTCAAGCAGATTAGCACTGTCGTGAACAGATTATCCATAAACCATTTTAATGGGCGTTATCTTTAAAATATTTCTCAGCACATTATTGTCATAATTGAATTATCTAAATTTAAACAATCAATGACAAGGGTGGTCCATATAGTCATGAGCACCAATAGCTAGTGGTATAAAGGTATTCGAGAAGCGACCATGATCTGGTAAATACGGTGGATTAATTCTCGGCTACTTAGAATGACGACCAGTAGGCCTACCAGAAACATCCGCAGTTGCGGATCGAAGTTTCGGGCAATCGGTTCCAAGGAATACATTTATCCCAAAAGGGATCCAAACACGGCACGTAACACTTCGTTTCGGCTTAAACCCTACCGGAATAAAACCGAAGTGACTTCATGGTTACACGGCTAAATGCTACATCTTTCGTGCGTGCTTCGTGCGTTCGCGTTTCGTATGTTTCATGGTAGTTCAACTGATCATCGTGACACATTGACATAAACGCGCTCATTATTGAAGCCCCATTAGAGAAGCTTATGTTTGATAGTGGACGTCTCACACTACGAGTATGAGACGACGATGAAATGATGATTATAATAATTGAAATAGATGTTTTAAAATCAGAAACTTAATAAAATAAATATTGTGAAAATGAATAGGTACACGTCCACATTTAGATAGGTAGGTAATTAAAAACTTCCGTGTGAGTGTACAGAAATATATACAAATTCGTATTCCAAAATATTATACTCATCTTTCTAATATAAGAACCAAATAAAAAGTACAGCGCATGAATCGAAAGAAATATTACCGATAAATTATGTATAAGTATTTACCTGATTTACTCCTAACGGTTCAATAAATAATCTCTCGTCACCCTGTATCTAGCTAAAGTGTTGTTCTTATCCTTTACTGTAATATATAGTGTGCAATAGATCATAACCATTTTTGTTGACTGTTAAACGAGATCGCTGACAGCGCTCGTTCATGTCGAGAACAATTAAACATCATTTGACGGGGTCGCACGAGCTTCAATAAACAGTTCGGAGCGCTTAAAAGTGTGGGACGGTATGTGAGGAATTTAAGGCATTGGGCGCGGAGTGAGAGCGGCAGGGGTGCGGCCGCCCGCCCTAGCTCCACACGAGTGGCAACCAGCCAACAGTCAGCTTTGCGACGTCCGATCGGTGGGCGTGCGTTCGTGATTCGGCTCTGAACACTCGCGCGTATTACTCTCGTAAACAAGGTGCATTCGCGTCCGTCGCTGTAGGGCAAGGCTTGTCTCTACTTCAAATATTTAAATGACTAATTTAAATTAATAATTTGAACTGTGAGTGTAACCCTTGGACTTGAATAGAGTTGGTGGTGCATCAGCGAGCGCCATGTGTGGTGATCACCACGCGGGCGCCAGTGCCGGCTAACTACTCGCATTGCATACTACAAAACCCACGTGTTTTGGTGAGTCTTTAAAATTTCATATTTACATACTTTACATTTAAATTTTACCGTCACTGTGATAAAATATTTTTCTCAAAACACATGCTTAACTAAATGTATTAATCTTTTCAGTCCGTTCCAAAAAACTCTTTAGATAAGATTTAAATGAATATTTATTACATAATTCTTATTAAAAATATCATTACTATAATGTTAAATACATATGCAACAGAAAAACTCCTTCAAAAGCGCTTAATGATTGTTATTTTAATGTTACAATAGACAGGTTTAGGGCAAGTCATAAGAATAATTTCAGAATAAAGTGCAAAGAAAAGTTTTGTCGTGTCGATCAGTTCTTCCAAACTTCTCCGTTCAGTATCTCCTAGCTTTTATTACTTCATAATGGGGTAAATTTCAATTAGGTTATTTTCTTCAAATTACTTGATCTGTTATCGTAGGGATGGCTTACCAATGTTTTTCTTCAAGCAATATATTATGCTTGGCCAACTTCTGGGAATCTTAATCTTAGCACCTAAAAATTAAATAAAAGCTTAATTACCTACACACCGTGTGCACGCATAATATATACAAAGTAATTTTAATATGTTAACCTCCTTGCTCTATAGTATTTAGGTAGTTATTTACAGCATGTAAAGAAAACTATTATCCGATCCATCAAGGGCGTTTTCCGTCTCCAGCCAATTAACCAAGACAATTCTGGAAAAACCGATTTGAATGAATAGACCTATTATTTTGATATCAAAGGGTGACATTATACATCCGTAGTTTATTTTGTACAATTAAGGGTGAATTCAACGAAAGTAACCATACTCCATCAATTACCGCTAGCCACGCTAACGCAACTTGCGAGTTACTAATCTTTTATTTTTTAACCTACTTTAAAAAGGAGGAAGGTTCTATGTTCGTCTGTATCTATTTTTTTTTCAATACTAAAAGCTATTTTCCATCAGAGCTATTCTGTATCAGCTGCAGATTATCTTAATTGAAAGCTTTACATCAGTAAGCCCTTTCTATACGTTAATCAAGGTTTTCGTCACAAGTATCTAACCAAAATCAAACAAAATACTAATAATATTTGGATTAATGTTCTGGTAATTGTATATTACAAAATTAAAAGCTTACTTTGCTCGATACAATGTCTATATATATAACTAGCAATCCATGGATTCTCCGTGCGGGTGCCGGGTCCATCGCGTTGCTGAGTTGGGAACTCGGGACAGTGCCTGGGACTTGCGACCCAAGTGTAGGTTTAGAAGGGGCCTCTTTTGTTGATGTACATCAACACTCACCTTCACTACCCAAGTTCCCCTCCCTGCCTAACCAAATTTGATACGAACCTACTAGTGCCGCTTTAGACATTCGTCCTAGTAATGAGCTTATTGTAGCTCTCGATAGGCCTAGATCTTTAAGTAGGTTATAGAGAGATTTTGCTGGTATACCTCTCGCTCCCACTTCCACTGCATACAAATTAACCACGTAACCGTTTTTGATTAATTCGTTTGTGAGATCATAGTATTTATTTTTCTTTATTGTGTGGTCCTTCGGTATATTTGTTTCCCACGGTACAGTAAGTTCCACAAGAACCACATGTTTTAACCTCTTAGAATATAGGAATATGTCAGGTCTAGATGACGAAACCCCAACATCCTCCGGAATTTTATAGTGCTTTTCATACGTGTCGATTAGGAGAGTCCAATCTGGGGCAGTATCTAAGATTGAATAAGGTTTGTTCCTGGATGTTATGGATGAACTTTCAGACACAAAGTTGATATGACGTCTGTTAGTACTCAATCCTTTTTGGGCTCTAGCTACTGCCAGACTCATTGCTTCACGTATGATGATAAGCACCTTATCGTGGCGGCGTGAGTAATGGCCTCTATCGAGAAGCACCCTACATCCTACTAATATATGTCTAGCCGTCCCTATTGCCTCACCACAAGTATAACATTGTTTTTCTGTGGCCTTCCCCCACCTTACCAGATTACTCTGGTCTGGGAGGGTCATCTGAAAGGCGTTAAGATAGAATTTTAACAGGGCCGGCGCCCAGTCATAGATCAAGATGCGCCACTTTAAGGCCATCGGTATGCAGAACTCTCCCATTGTCAACCATTCATTTTGGATTTCCAAATTCATCGCGTGCATTCGATATTTATCATTTTCGTCTTGTTTTAGAAAGGACTTAAGTATATCCTGGTCCCTTTCTAGCTCTCGTACTCCCAACCCCACTCTGTTCGACTGGGCCCCTATCATAAATCGTTTATGGAATAGGAGTCTAGATTCAAGCTCGGACGCGTAATTATCTTTCAGGAGTGCCCTGATTGTGACATCTCGGGATTTACCTAAGATGTGGGCTTTGGTAACTCTAAGGTGTTTATAGAGCTCCGATGGTTTCTTAAGTTTCATCCCAAAATTATTTTGATCCCTAAATAGAGCAGAGGAATCAGCAGAGTGCGCTAGTCCAAGCCACGATTTTAGCGATTTTATGACAGTTGCATCTATTTTCGCCAGTAAGGTTTTACCGAATTCATACACCAGAAAAGGCCAAGTCAGACGTGATGTTAAGTAGTTGTCATATATCCAAGCTTTTTTGATATTGCTTAGTGGTAGCTGATCTATCTTATTTAGGTCATTTATAAACGTATCGACAACTTCATCTAAGGATGGTGTGCGTCCTTTATAGTCTATCTTTCTCCCAAGAAATTTAAATGGCACCGATTCAGCGACTATGGAAACTGATTTACCCCCAATGAAGAGTCCCGGGTCGTAGGAGGTAAATTTGGTGTCCCGTCTACCCAGACACAGACAGTGACACTTACTGGGCTTCGTCCTCAATCCATTTGTCCACGAACAGAACTCATCGACTTCCTTTAATAGTTCCTGACATTGTTTTGGATTACGCGTCAGTATTGCGAGATCGTCAGCAAAAGCTAAGATGGACTCTGAGTATATGTTATTTACTTTAAACCGATAACCCCATTTCTTTTCGTGACGTATTAACTTGGTAATTAAGATATTAATTACTATGTTAAATGCTATTGGTGACAAGCAGCATCCCTGAAACAGTCCCACATTATACCGTAATGGTCCTGTGTGTACTTCTTGGAAGCTGATAGCAAATTTTAGCTGCGAGTAATACGACTCGATTAACTCTATGACTACGGGTGGAAAGTTATACCATTGCAACGCGTATACCATAAGGTAATGTGGAATTAAGCCAAATGCATTTTCTAGGTCTATCCAACATACCGTTATCTGTCTTTCGTATTTTCTGGCATCTTTTAAGCTTTCCGCTAACAGACTATTGTGTTCCAGACAGCCAGAAATACCGGGTAAAAACCCTTTCTGGTGGTTAGGTCCGAAATATTTAATATTTAAGATGAACTTTGATAAACAGTAATTGAGTATTCAAGTACCATTGGATGGATTTACATTCATGTAGCGAACACAATTTCACCTTCAGTAAACCACTGAATTATTCAAATGTGTCATAAATTCCTCTTCTATCTATGAAACAAACAAAATTACTGCCTGTGTTACTACTCAAATCAAAATAATATGATATACACGCGTCACAATAGGTTCAAAATTACCGTAGCTATTCTTGTTTCATAACGCAGATGTAGCTGAAGATACATTTTATATCTAAGCGACTATAAACCTGAATATAACTCAGTTTTCACCGGAAAGAATACGAGCAACGTTTCAACAAAATGTTTACCTACGTAGAACTAAAAATGTAATGTTATTACATTAAATGTGTGAGTTTTCAACTCATAATTTACGACTTGAAATAAAATTGTAACAATACGTTGAATAGCTAATGAGGTACGATTCCGCACTACATTCAAGTACATAATTCACACATCAACGCAAACAGAATATTGTATATGAATTTACCAGTTGTTCGTTGAAACGACTAAACTTTTCTGGTATTCGGCTCATACAAAAATTATGATACAGACTCAGAAACCGTTAATGTACCAGAGATGTATATCGGGTAGTATTCTCCTTTGAAATTTGTAGCTGTCAGACCGGTGGACACTACAGAAACCGTTGTTAAAAACAGATGCTTAAGGTTACTAAAGCTATTTGAGGCGCAATCATAGATCAGCAGCACACGAGTGTCGATGCTGGTGTTACCTAAGTGTTTATAGTTTACAGATACCGATACTCGTTCATTATCAGACCATTACTGTCGTTCTTCAACTATTGCACCTACTTACTTATGTTACGTGTATGAAGCGAACTTTCAAAAATTCGTCGCTCTACTGTCAAAGTTTGTAGGTGCTGACAATTGATACGTAACGTACCTTCCTAACAATCGCTTTCGAATTTATGTGGATTCTTGTTTGTAATTATAACACTATGACAGCGGTTTGGTCCAGTGGATCGACCGTTTTCATGTATAAATTATGGAATGAAGTGTTTAGACAAAACTTTACGACAAAGCGGGTACACCGTTGTAATAATACAGAAGTTCGAAATATGATAATGAAATCGGACTAAATATGGAATTTCATTTATGTGAGGATCATCATAGGCTATATGGTTTAGGTATGTCCGTAATGGGCAGCGGTAGGAGAGTGCGGACACCTTATGTCACGTTGTAGCCTTCCTCAATTAGGTTTTTATCCTTGTAATCCTGTGGTTTCTGAAATAATTTGTGGATATCTTGTTACTTTCCAAGGTGGAGGTTTATTAAAAATCTTTTTAAGATATTACGTGTATTGGAGTTCCGATATTAATATTTGTAACTTTGTCATCTGTTTATTATTCAGTTATTAATTTGTTTTATATCAGGTGCACCCGTATTTATCTATGTAACCTATTTAAAAATGACTTCTTTTATCCAAGTCCATATAATACATTTCTAATCAATTTCGCTTTTGAGAATTTTAACAATGGAAAAAATATCCAAGCACGTAAATTTGTAAACTATACCATGTGTCGAATATATACCTAACAGTGTTCAAATTTTGTGTTTGTTGGAAAAAAGGTACTCCTCATTATTTGCATATTCCTTACCTATATCAACGCTAACATTCTAATGCTGATAAACAGGAACAGACAGAAACAAGTCTTGACTTTACGAGATAAGAAATGGCTTGTTTTTACTTCACCTTTTTTCTTTGTTTTACTTTTGAGTATTTCTGGCATAACTCAAAACTTTGTTTCAAGCGTCATTGATTACACTCAAGAATCTTATATCTCTATGACACTAGATATTTCACTTGGGAATATAGATTGAAGACGAATTGATCTATGTATGGTATGGTATGGTATGGTTTCGCGAGCTGGTATTCGCAACTCCACGATAAGGCGCGGTTTTTGCGTGAGGGTGGGCATTTCACTCGATCCACCCCAACTCATTGAAGAACGCCAGCAGGCTATTCACGCTGCTGGCAATCTCCCGGAGCGTACCTGTATTTCCGAAGTACTTAACCCTGTATGTGGCGGTTGCAGGGCAGTGTAGGAGCACGTGTGCCGCTGTTTCTTCCTCTCTCATGCAGGCTCTGCAGAGAGGGCTGTCGGTGATTCCTAAAATAAAAAGGTGTTTATTGAAGGAGCCGTGCCCCGTGATGGCAGCTGTGGCCGTGCGCAGCAGTTGCTGTTTGGTCAGTTGTCGAAGACGCCTGGTCAGTCTATTTTCAAGCACGGGGAGTGCTTCCCTCGCCTGTCTGCAAACTTCCAGATTTATCCAATAGCTGTTGTGTTGATCTCTCGTTCGTTTGTTTACTATGGTTCGTAGGTATGCAAAGGGGATCGGTATTATGGGCTCAGGTCCCATTACCACCATGTCAGATCCTCTCCTGGCAAGCTCATCTGCTGCATCATTGCCGCGCGAGCCGCTGTGGCCCTTAATCCATTGCAACGTTATGTTGTTGGAATGGCCTAATTGGTTCAGTTTACGATGGCACTCTTGATCTATGTATAATATGTATGTATTTACAAAAAATAATGTATATAAGTATATTTATCCGTATTCTGGAACCCACAACACAAGCTAGTTAAACTATGCTTATTTTGGGTCTAGAAAGCGCTGTGTAGAATGTCGTAGAATATTTATTTATTATTATTTATTGACCCCTGACCCTTGTTATGTTCTCTATTCCTCTCGCATCTGCATGCATGCATCGCATAATAAGTACAAAACATCCTAATCCAAACGTATCAAAGTCAAAGTTACGCAAAGGTAGAGTTCCTTGCAGCTTCGTTTTGATTATAGTTGAGATTTATATAACTTTACTGAAAACCGTACATATAAATTATTACTAAAAGATTGCTCCCTATAGAAGTCAGTAAAAAAATTAATATATAATAATAGCCTTTCATTTGGGTGCCGCCACATTAATAACAAAGCATCACTGATTGAAAATTTGAGTCAGAATTGTATGAGGACCAACCGTCCCGTATTCTGCGGGACAGTCCCACAATGGAAGTAGTCACCCGCATTGAAATAAATTAATCAACTAGCCCCGCAAAACGTTGACATGCGCTCCTCACGTCTATAATATCCATCATTCATTGACCGATTTCCAATTTCAATCAACTTCAAGTTGGTTGAACTTGGAAACAAACAATGATAATATTAAATAATATTCTACGACACCCTACTCAGCGCTATAAAGATCCGAAAAAAGAATTTCTGAACTAGCTTGTTATATAGGTTCTAGAATTAACACTTAAATACCTACACTTTACTCTCTAGAGAGAGGAACCTCCTTACAATACGTACCGCGTCGAGGAGTACTGCCTTCTGCATCAAACTTCTGATCCAACTGCTTAACGCGAGGCTCTTGAAATGTTGATCGAAGCTATTGGCAATCAGTCTGAAACCGATACGACTATCGAAACTACTAAATTTGCTGAATCCACACCCCACATGTCGACAACCTCGTGAGCCAAGTCCAAATACTAATTATTATTCTCCTTTATGCATTTAAAATACATTACATTTTTAAATATATTAAAAAAATACAAATATATTTAAAAATATATAAATAGTGCTCCACCGGCATCGTGTTCAGGGACCAAGCTACTGGTGGTTAGAGCTCCAAGGAGAGGAACTTCCTCACTATGCGTGCCGTACTTAGCAGAACTGCCTTCTGCATTAAATATTATTATTAATAAATATAAACAATCATGCATGCAAGGGTTGAAGGACCCGAGATTGTCGAAAAAGGGAAAGACGTGTGTTGTTAAAGAAAAGAGCCGAACTATTAGGTCCTAAATGGAACTACTTTTCTCTGTATAATATGTATCTATTATTTGAAAAAAAAAAACAATATGTATCCCAACCTTGCAATAAAATGTGGTCATCCCAAAGAAAGACGTCATTCAAGGTTTTAACTGGTACAAGGTATACTATGTATAACTTCAAACAGAAATCAAAACGTCACTAACATTATATAACTATTGACATTTTAAAACGGCCAAAGGTTTTTTTGAACAAATTCTTTCTAATCAAACTATTAAGCATGACGATACTTACCATGAGATTTCCGAAAATAAACAGGCAAAGCTCTTAGTTAAGCGTCTTCATTGCATTAAAACAAAGGACAGGACAGTGACGAGGGATATGCTCTATGGGCAACCTTACACCCCGGCGTCTGTAGACCCGAGACCGCGTGCGGTTTTAGTCGGTTCAAGCCCGACATAACCGCCCCCGCTCGCCGGCGGGGGGGTATCCGAAGGGATTTCCGCACGAAAAAAAAAGGTCAGGACAGTGAAAATAGAAGAAATATTATTAAAAAGTATATGACACAAATACTTGCTTCTTTTTATGTAGTAGGTGAAGTTTTGGCTTAATAGTCGATTAGCAACAAAATGATCGTAAGGTTGTGCGAAACGACCCTTTTTAATAAGATATAATATTTTTTAGTGTTCGATTCGCACGTACTGAATTTATTAGCGTGCGAATCGATACCTCTAGAAAAATGTAGTGGCGATGCGCACTTCGTTTACAAAATGTAGAAAGTGCGGGCAACTTTCAATTAAGCGTTGATCAGTTTGAAGTAGGTATTTCTCAGTGCATACCGGTTAAGCACTGCGGACAAAACAGACGAGTTCATTATAAACAATAACATACTCGTAACAGCAATGCCTATTCGCGTTGAATATTTTAGTTGACCTCTGTTTTGAATTCAGTTCTACCAAGTTAGATAACTTGTCCAAGTCAGACGTACCTATTTATTTATTTATAGATAGTTTCCAATATGAATATATCGCCACTGTTACTGCCTTACCGGTATTCGTGCAACATAAGTAATCTATTTGGCGGATTTAATATATTCGCACCCTAAGAATTTTAAACACTTAAAGTAACATCTAGGTACGTGCCAGTTTTTATCCAATTTCAAACCAAGAGGTATAACCACCTCTTGGTCCGCAATTTTCTAAATTTCGGTAAACCAAATAAGCTATATTTTTGCCATGACCCTAGGGTTCTAGGACTAGGAACTTACTTAAGGTTAATTAGTTTGTAATAAGTAGGTAGGTACTTTACTTTAAGATATTTGGTACCTTTTTTCGTGCGGAATTCCCCTCGGATACCCCCCCGCCGGCTAGTGGGGGCGGTTATGTCGGGCTTGAACAGACTAAAACCTCACGCCGTCTCGTCTTGCCCATAGGTCGTTTCCCTCGCACCCCGCCTGACCCTAGGCCATCTCCGGTTTCGAGATGGCCCCCTCGGGTTTGGGAGGGGTTCTGAGGGGAAGGGGGCGCTAGTCGCCCCGCCGTCCCGGTGCTTCTGCTGGGGTGACAGGCGGCCTCACCTGCCACCCCCAGGCCTGCGCTCTTGCAGGACGGAGGTCGTTAAGCGACCTACGGCGGCTGTTGTGGGCTCGGCGGGCCAGGAGAGTTCAAAATTTCTTCAGGGCGCGCTTAGCCATCTCCTCCTCGAGCATTACATGCTTGCAGAAGGAGGCGGCAGCGGCCCATGACCTCAAGTATATTAGCAAATATTTGTTTAATAAATTAAATCTCACATCCACTAGTGTCAAAGTAAATGTTAGCTCGGTGTAATTCCCCAAACTCAGTCGATTGGAACATTATGATAGTTTGTCTAACATCGTCGGAATAGATGATTCAATAGTACATTTATATCAAATCATGACAAACATATATTCATCAACTTCTGAGCCTTTTTCCCGTTGGGGATGTCTTTTTAGTATAACTACGAAATGACCGAACTTTGATATTTTCCGTAAAGCGTCCATCCTAAGACTGACCTGGCTAGTATTGCTTAACCTTGCAATATGTTAAAAAAACTACGTACATACAACCTTCGCAAGCTCATCATCTACTTACCGATAAGCTGTGGCGTGCTATATCGTGCCTGTGGTAAACTCTAAATTTGAAAATCCGGCTACAACTCAGCTGCACCCACTAGTGGGTGACGCCAAACTACCCTATTGAAAAACTTCCTTTCGTGTTGGTAAGCTTGATGGATTTTATTCGCCAAGCTTTGGATGATAGACGCGACTTGACACATATTACAAATCGTTTTTTACATCAACCGTCCGTAAATAAAAAGACACAAAATGGTCTGAAACATTGAATAATTTTTAATTTTATTCATTTAATTTAATTGATTGTATGTGTTATATTACTGTGTAAAAAATTGTCTTAACTGTCATGGTTTCAATTTAATAGGTAGAAATATAAAATGAGACCCACTTTTCTCCCCTTTCATTAGTAGTTGGCGGGTACTTGGTGGTCGCGAAATGATTTCCGCTTGAGACGGTTCATTACTGCGCCATAGCATACTAAAAAAAAACAACTATTTAAGCATCGCTTGTTTTATAAAATTGCGCTTAATAACAGTGATTTATGTTCCAATTTGAAAAGGAAATTATACCAAAGATAAGAGAAAATTAATTTATTAGAAGCTTTTAAGCGTTTATTACAAAATCAAGGTATTCATTCGGATAGACTTCCAATTATTTTTATGAGCACTTTATTCAATATCGAATAATACACTTGCAAGATTTTCCAGGTGAAAGTTTTTGAAGCACGATGTGTACGTTTGTAAGGTAACGTCAATGACTTTTATGTTTACCAGAGAAGCAGTTTGAAACAAAAAGTGTGTCACACTTCGGGGGTGAGGTGGAATCGGGGGAAAGGGTACAGGGTGCCTCGCCATAGATTCATAATTTTGGCACTTTCACAACTTTATTGATGGAAGGTGATGATCTCATATAAATCGCATAAAATTAATTTAATATACTCTGTGGGTATGACAGCAACAAAATGTGGCGCCTAAGTGGTGTACAGTAGAGTCCCAAAAACTATACCATTTTTTTTGTTGCGAACAGCCAGTCTTGTATACACGAAGTCATTGGGTGCCATTCAATGGGTAATCAACAGAACCCCATTATCAAGACTACGCTGTCTGTCCATCTGTCAGCAGGCTCTATTTCATAAACCGCAATAGGTACGCAGTTAGCCAGCTTAAATTTAATTTATAAAGCGTGTATATTTTGCTGCAAAGAAAAAGAAAATGGCGTCCTTTGCCCGATTTCTTCTTTAAAAAGTACTTATAAAGTATATAGTGTGTCAAGTAGTTGGTAAAGAACATGCGTGTGTTACGAGTATATCTTGTAAGGAACCCTATGAGTGCGCGGGTCACACTCGAAGAAAAATCGACTTTTTAAGAAAATTATAATACTTACTGACGGACGCCGGCAAAAGGTGTCCGAACTTTGTCCATAGTTCTTAAACCTTATTATTTCGTGTTTATAATAGCCATTTTGACGAATTTAACTACCTTTATAGACATTTTTTAGTTACATTCTTAAGCATTAGCACAATCATGTTTGAATAATTAAATAAAATCTTATCAACTCTGTCCTTAATAGAGTGCTACGTATCGAAACATCCTATATTCATCATCGTAACTGCATTTGACCAACTACGTATACAGTAAGTTTGGTCAAATGTATACTTATAATATATACTTTTTATAACGTCTCGAGACCTATCGCGATTAATATAGAACTTACTTTTGTCGACGTTTCGGATGCGTTGCAGCACCCGTGGTCACGGCTTGACTGTTAATAAAGAACTTACTTTTGCCGACGTTTCGGATGCGTTGCAGCAGACACGGCTTGACTTGGACTTGGACACGACTTTCCCGAGACGTTATAAAAAGTACTTATAATATAATTGTATAGAATTTAATTCTGTACTTTGAATATATTTACAAAATAATATTGGGGAATCTTTGGGGGTGAGGTGGAATCGGGGGAAAGGGTACAGGGTGCCTCACCATAGATTCATAATTTTGGCACTTACACTACTTTATTGATGAAAGGTGATGATCTCATATAAATCGTATAAAATTAATTTAATATACTCTGTGGGTATGACAGCAACAAAATGTGGCGCCTAAGTTGTGTACAGTAGCGTCCCAAAAACTATACCAATTTTTTGTTGCGAACAGTCAGTCTTGTATACATGAAGTCATTGGGTGCCCTACTCAATGGGTAATCAACAGAACCCCATTATCAAGACTACGCTGTCTGTCCATCTGTCAGCAGGCTCTATTTCATAAACTGCAATAGGTACGCAGTTAGCCAGCTTAAATTTAATTTATAAAGCGTGTATATATTGTTGCAAAGAAAAAAAAATGGCGTTCTTTGCCCGATTTCTTGTTTAAAAAGTACTTATAAAGTATATAGTGTGTCAAGTAGTTGGTAAAGAACATGCGTGTGTTACGAGTATATCTTGTAAGGAACCCTATGAGTGCGCGGGTCACACTCGAAGAAAAATCGACTTTTTAAGAAAATTATAATACTTACTGACGGACGCCGGCAAAAGGTGTCCGAACTTTGTCCATAGTTCTTAAACCTTATTATTTCGTGTTTATAATAGCCATTTTGACGAATTTAACTACCTTTATAGACATTTTTTAGTTACATTCTTAAGCATTAGCACAATCATGTTTGAATAATTAAATAAAATCTTATCAACTCTGTCCTTAATAGAGTGCTACGTATCGAAACATCCTATATTCATCATCGTAACTGCATTTGACCAACTACGTATACAGTAAGTTTGGTCAAATGTATACTTATAATATAATTGTATAGAGTTTAATTCTGTACTTTGAATATATTTACAAAATAATGTTGGGGATGATTGGTAATTGTTATTAATGCTAAAAATGCAAAAAGTAATTTTTTGTCTGTCTGTATGTGCACGCATGGATCAACAACTATTGAAAGGATTCTAATCAAACTTGGTACGATTATAGTTCTTACTCCTGGGTAGGTTATAGGATTTTTTTATGTAAAGAAAATATTGTTAATTGGTCCAAGTATACTAAAATATCAAAAATGACGCATTATATTGTATCTTCACAAAATTCTTATGATCTAAAAGTAGAGTTTAATTCTCATCTAACTAATAAAAATAATTAATTCATTCAATAAAAAATAATTATAAATATCGGTTTAAAAACTTTAAAACATGTGATCGAGACTGCAAAAGTTAACATACCTTGATCTATCCTGAACTTAAAGCGGACGAAGTCGCGGGCAACAGCTATTACAGTAACAAATCTTTTAAAGTGTATAATAATAAGCTCAGTGGCGTAGGTACGTAACGGACTGCCGAGACGAGGTCTCGAGTTCGATCCCCAGTCGCCTCGGGCACACACCTCTGACTTTTTGGAGTTATGTGTGAATTAAAAATGTTAATTATCGCTCGCTCAGTAATGTGCCCGGTAGATGGCAATAGGTTCGCCCCCTATTACATTGGGACCTAAACATAATTGGCGAATCGTGGGTGTGTAATACACCTCTGCCTACCCCTTCGGGGATACAGGCGTGAAGTTATGCTATGTTATGTTATTCTGTAGTACTGTATAAAAATGTTTAGAGGTACTATTACTGGATAAAATATAGCATAGTCCATCACTGTATAATTGAGTCCTTTCAACTGAAAAATGTTGTAATTATTGAAATACTTTCAGAACAAACAGTGATAATGGAGGGGTATCATTTTGCCTGGGTTTAAAAGATAGATGAATTATGAAAAGCTTGAAACAAAATGAAACAATATTTAGATAATGCCGGACAAGAATAAATGAAACAAGAAAAAACCGGCCAAGTGCTAGTCTGACTCGTCCATGAAAGGTTCCGTACCAGCAAGTAACATAATGTTTATTTTTATTTTTATATTCCTTACTAATATATAAATGTGAAAGTAACTCTGTCTGTCTGTCTGTTACGCTTTCACGCCTAAACCACTGAACCGATTTTGCTGAAATTTGGTACAGGGGTAGATTAGAACTTGGGAAAGGACATAGGCTATGTTTTGTCGCGATAACCGACATCTACGCGGGCGGAGCTGCGGGCAAAGGCTAGTTAATAATATATAAATAATTGCAGTTTACGATTTATGAGGTATTAAAAAAAACTAGTTACTAGATCTTATTCAAACCAATTTTTGGTGGAAGTTTACATGGAAATGTACATCATATATTTTTTTTAGTTTTTCATTCTCTTATTTTAAAAGTTACAGAGAGGGCAGGGACACGCTTTTCACCACTTTTGAAGTGTCTCTCGCACAAACTACAGTTCAGTTTAGAAAAAAATGATATTAGAAACCTCAATATCATTTTTGTAGACCTATCCATAGATTTTTACACGAATAGGTTTGATGAAAAAATAAAATGAGTTTCAGTTCTAAGTATTCACTACCAATTTTTTTTTTCTGTTTTTGTGTGAAAATCTTAATGCGGTTCACAGAATACATCTACTTACTAAGTTCAACAGCATAGTTCTTATAGTTTCAGAAAGAAGTGGCTGTGAGATACGGACGGACAGACAGAGAGACATGACGAATCTATAAGGGTTCCGTTTTTTGACATTAGGCTACGGAACCCTAAAAAGTTATAAACTGGAGACCTAGTAGGGTTTGAGTAACAAATATAAAATAAGGTGAGTTTAACTCAACGTAGGTCTTGGAAAGTTGTATTACTTTAAGTTTGTGAGATTCTTTTGTGCCTTGTCCTATCTCTCATAAAACTTATTACATACCATGTACTAGGTTTTTGCCTGCCATCATTTTATTTTTACAGACATGAAGTTCTAAGACAAGGGTAAGGATTGGTCCAAGCGCAGGGCACGCCATAATTGTCTCGGCAAGACCCGCCTTGGAGGAATGGCTGGAGACGCGCCACGGTAGCCTTTCCTACCGGCTGACGCAGGTGCTTACCGGGCATGGCTGCTTTGGTGAGTTCCTACATCGTATAGACCGGGAACGCTCTACAACATCTTAGTGTGGATCAAAAGTACATTAACATTATAAAATACGTCTACGAGAACAGCACAAGTAATGTAAAACTCGAAACACGAGGTGCCCCTATCAACATAGAAAGAGGAGTAAGGCAGGGCGATCCTTTATCACCCAAACTCTTCATAGCTGTTCTGGAAGATATATTCCGAAAAATAGGCTGGAACCAAAAAGGCATAAGAATAGGTCAACGTTATCTAAACCATCTTAGATTCGCAGATGACATCGTACTACTTGCGGAAACACCTAAACAGCTGGAGGATATGGTAACAACACTCGACCACTACAGTACTGAAGTAGGCCTGGAAATGAATGCTAGCAAAACCAAAATAATGTCTAATAGCCTGAAAACACCTATCGAACTCAAAGGAAATAGTATTGAATATGTTGGGAACTATATATATCTGGGTAAGAAAGTATCATTTGATAAGACTAGCAATGAAGAAGAAGTAAACAGAAGAATAGCAATAACATGGAAAAAATATTGGTCATTAAAGCAAATTTTAAAGGGCAATTACAGCTTACACGCTAAAAAAGTCATAATGGATACAAACATATTGCCATGTTTGTTATATGGATGTCAAACCTGGGTATTCACTAAAAAGGTAAAACAAAGAATCCAAAGTACCCAAAGAGCAATGGAAAGGAGTATGCTAAAGATCCGTAAAATACATAAAATAAGAAGCGATAAAATAAGACAAAGAACAAAAATCACGAATGCACTTACACAAGCACTGACATTGAAGTGGCGATGGGCAGGTCATATCTCACGCTATAATGATGAACGGTGGACCATTGAAACCACACGTTGGATGGGACCATTGGGCAAGAGGGATGTTGGCAGACCAAAACGACGGTGGGCTGATGATATCACAGAAGTAGCAGGAAAAGAATGGCTAAAAAAAGCCAAAGACAGAGAGTTGTGGAAGGGAATGGAGGAGGCCTTTACCCAAACAGGGGTCCATATCTCAGAATTTGAAGAATAACTAACAATACTAACCCTTAGAATAAGAAAGCAAACTAACAACTAACTTTAATACACATATGTAATCATGGGATATGGAAATAAATGGCTTATTATTATTATTATTTCCTTTATTACATTTTAAACACATATAAATTATATTTTAAAATACATTCCATATATATAAAAAAAAAAACAAATATATTTAAAAATATAAAAAATAGTAACCCACCGGCATCGGGTACAGGGACCAAGCTACCGGTGGTTAGGGCTCCAGACAGAGGAATCTCCTCACAATACGTTACTTTGTTTTATTATTATTATTATTATAGACCGGGAGGCAACGCCTGAGGTCCACCAATGCCGGGTCTGTAATGAGGACACACCGTTTCACACACTGGCAGAATGCTCAGCGTGGTCGGAGTGGCGTCGTGTCCTTATAACAGCAATCGGAGCACAACGCTGCAGACCGTGGTGCTGCCGTCACTTTCTTTGGCGAAGCAGCGATGCCCATCAACGAGGCAGCGGAGAAGGAACGGGAGAGGACAAGCACAGGGTGCCTAGCAGAAGCAGAGTGGCGGCACGTCGTGTTTCTACGCGATTTATTATTAGATCCCTAACAACACGTCGGGAGCTGGCGACCGATGCCGGGTGGGGTCTCTGGGGTATCCTCTCTAGGGCACACCAGATTCCCTGTACCACATGACTGAAGCGAGAGACACCGAGCAGTTTTAGTAGGCTCAATTTTGACACACCCACCTCACCATTAGCTTTGGTGAGGTTAAGCCCGAGAGAGCTCGCACGTAAAAAAAAAGAAAAAATTGAGCAAGTACTGAAAATCTCTTCTCACACCATAAAACAGATTGATTACTGCGGCTGTATTTCACCAGTGAAAATCCGTTTGAATAAACTGAGATTTCGTGTTTTTCTTAATTAAATTCATTGATTCAAATGTGTTAACGTAGTTTTAATTACTTCAAATAACTTTATATTCATCGGTGAAATCCACCCTTAGTGTTGTTTGTACGGATAGCGTAAAAGTATAAAGTATCGGAAGTCCATCCTCATAAGGTTGTACTGAAATGGATGGTTGTCATATAACAATTAAGACCCAAGGCTCACTCTGTTTTTTACGAGCTTCTATTAAATTTCTCGTGTACTAGTGCCGGTTTATTTAATGTACACGAATTTGACCCGCTTACCGGCATTGATAGGTAAGTAAATTAGATCATCATCTTAGTGTTGTTCCCGGTTGCATCCGAGGATTTTACCTCGGATAAAAAAATGTTTCCTGTGGGCATCTGTCATAATTATATGATTAAATGATTACAAACTATTTTAATTTAAATTTAATTTAATTAATAATAATTCTTATCCTAATAACATCTGTACTCCAAAACGAACCGACCGGCAAAACGGGCGCATAAAATCAATCATTTGATCTATCCTGCGTATTGTTTCAGTGGGAAATAAACACACGTATCTGCACATTTTGCGTGAAAGAGCAACAAAGATACATACATACTTACTCACAATCTTTCGCGTTTATAATATTAGTAGGATTCCCTAAAAAAAGTGTTTATTTTACTTATATTTTCATTTTGTAACTCATTCGCATACCGTGCGATGCGGGGTAGTTTATGTGTCGACGAAAGCTATATATATAACTAAGGCGACCATCAAAACAGATATCGAATTATTTATGGATTAGAATGATATCTTATAATAATAAGCGATGGCGTTGGGCGCTAAGTACATACTAAAGACATAATATTGTTGTATAAATTACGAATTAACAATATTTGCATCTGATGCTGTACTCCTGTGTAACGAGCTCCTTTACAGTGTATGGGGCTCCACCAAGATTTTCGGGGCCCAAAAAATCCTCACCTTGGAGTTCCGGCCGGGGATGGGGTCAGACGGCAGTCGCAAAAGCCAATAATGAAAGAGTAGGATAGCGGGCCCCGGGATCCAAGTACAAGGTTTGGATGCAAATAGGATTGGCACTCGTGTGAAGAAAAGAGGGGCCGGCCTAAGGCATTTCCTTCGCAGCCCGACTGATCCAGGGAATTTATGAAACCCTAGCTAGCCGTGTATAGTAATTATGAACTTTTATAATCTCACAGGAAATTTTTTATGTTTAATAATACAAACTTTACACTATGCATATTACGTGTACATTGGTAGGCTAGTTGGCTTAGTATATACAGCGATTTAGTGGCACCGGGATTTGAATTAATTAAGATAAATTACTTAAATATTTTGTTTGTGTTACTTTTACTTAGTTTCATTTTTGTGTCTATTTGTTGCTGTATTTTTTTTGTTTGTTATTTATGATACGCTGATTTACATCTGCGGGTTACGAGGGGCCTGGTTGAAAATCAGCGCCAGGTACCAGTCTTGGCATATGTTGAACCATGTGCTATTCAGCATGCCTGCGAGGTACATGCCTGTACTTGTATGTTGTGTTCTCTTTTTTTTTCTTGTATTTATATGTGTATCTCATAGGGTAAGGTTGAATCAATACTTTCTTTCTATTATGATTTAAAAAAGCTATACCTATATACGGTATTATTCTTGCTCCATTTTGGTGAAAGTTAGTCGCCTAACCTAACCCTAGATCGCTTCTAGACAGTAGTTGTTTTCAAAACCAACGCGATTTGTACAAGTAGTACTACAACATAATCATGTACATTTCTTACTAAGTATGTACAATTCTATAAGTGAATGTAAGTTTTATAGTACATTTTTTGTTCCATGCAGCCGGTCTAGTAAATATATAAAGGTTTGGTTAAAACTATTCTAGTATAACTTACTCAAATTTACAAGAGCCACGCCACGAGCTCAAACTGAACACTGTTCGCAATGACCAATTAATACAACTTTTTTTAACAAGCTTAAAAAAAAAGTTCTTTTGTGAATGAAGCCCAAGGTAAATTAGGTCAGTTCACATAAGAATGTAACGTGAAATGAGAGTGTCGCAAATGCAATGAGTCAAAACTATAAAGTTTTTTAAGCCATAGCTTACTTTAGCTAGTGACAAATGTAAATAGCTTTTCAAGGAATTAGCATACTCATCTCAATGGCAATATTATGTAAGTATATAGGTACCTAGTTATTCTCTTTGTATTTTAAATTGACATATGAGTATATTTATATTATACATTATGTAACAAAACTAATGTCCGATCATTAAGGGGCCACATAGGTGTCCTAAATACATAAAATATTGATCAGGATATGAGACCTGGGACCCTGGAACACTGGCTTGCCTTGCCCCGTTGTGTTGTTAGGAATTAAATATAAAGATAAAAGTGTGAGACTTCAGCCATCTATTGCTTGTCTTATATCATTTGTGATTATAACCAGCGCTGTGGAAGTACTATGTCCAGGACGAAAACCGGAATGAAAAGCATTCAGTAACGAATTTTTATTGAGGAAAGTGCTTAGTAGGTAGTGTATAAGGCGTTCTAAAACATTAGATAGAAATGAGAGGCTGGATATAGACCGGTAATCAGATAAAGAATTTAGTTTAGATATTTTGGGTGAAGGAGATACCTGAGCCTCTTTCCAAGTAGAAAGGAAGACTCCACAAGATATCCAATTATTTTTAATTAAAAATATTACATGAAATAGGCGGGATTTCGTCCAGTATTATAATAATCATAGTACGACTATAGAATTATTACCGACAGCATTGGAGCGATAGTCATTATGCTCTTCTTAACATCACACGCGGTCAATTGTTCAAAGACAAAAGAAGGATATTTGGGAGTTGGTTTTGAATTAAAATTTTGAATTTTGTAGTAATTGAGTCTTGGTGTGATTTTCCAACTCCTAATATACCTATATACACCTTCACGAATCAGACACTAGATTCGTTACATTTTGTACAAGTATTTGTGTCGTACATGTATATTTATTATGTATATTGTTTGAACAGTACAAATGTATACTCAATTTTTGTCCTTACCTCGTTTTAGTTCCGCGCCACCCTTTTTTTTTTCGTGCGGAAATCCCTTCGGATTCCCCCCCGCCGGCAAGCGGGGGCGGTTATGTCGGGCTTGAATCGACTAAAAACGCAGGCCGTCTCGGGTCTACAGACGTCAGGGTGTAAGGTTGCCCATACATATCCCTCGCACCCCGACTGACCCTGGGCCATCTCCGGTTTCGAGATGGCCCCCTCGGGTTTGGGAACCACGGTGTCCCCGTCTTGCCCCGGTTTGGTCGCGCAAGTCGTTCCTTTCACTCCACCACGATGGCCTGGCGGAGCTGGGACTGCACGGCCTCGATTTCACGAGGCTCGGGGTTCCGTCCCTAGTTCTGCGCCACCCTATGGTTAACTGGCAGAGAATGCCTACGACATTAAGCCCGCTAATGTATTCTGTGTCCACGCTATTTACGAGTATATTTCCTAGTCACTCAAGCTTACATTGGCTACTAATAACACAATAATTTTATAGTGGAAAAAGAAACAGGTAGCACTGGAAATTAGCAAAAACTTTTACTCAAGAGGCCAGTATATTAATTTTTTTGCAGAATTTGTAGAAAAATATCTCGAGTGCCTCGAAAAGTTAAAAGGATTAAAGCAAATTTGATTTAATAAAAAAAACATTACATGATATGTAACTATGAAGTCATAGTAGTCAAAATATAACTACTATAATGTTTCTGTACGTTGTTTTGTTGGCCATCAATCATTGCGTGAAATGTGTAAGGCCGGCCTCAGGCATTTGCGTAGTCATTCAATGTTTAAACACAAATGAAAGTAGTTTTTGTTTCGTATTCAAACTAAAAAATATAGTAATTACGATGTGATAGTTTACAGTGCATCTTTAAAGGATCCTTATAGCAAATAACATTACGCACTGATGTTACTTTAGCTATAAAAGTGTACACAAAATGCAACGTTTTAATAATTTTTTTTGCCTTAAGTCTGCGGACGTCGTGTGTACTCATTGGTCTATGTTGCGATCGTAACGTGATCTTTTCGGGTATCTACTAACGATATTTCCATTTGACTTTATGTCTGGTGCCAACCTTAGTACCTAATCATAATAACTGTGTACACTACCCAACAGAGTGTCGACGTCTACGAATGGCTGTCATGACTGCGAAAACCGAAAACCTTGACGTATTTAATATATTTAAAGCTCTCTATCTACAGCGGTTATCTTTTTATTTCTTAACGATAGGTACCTTCATAAAGTTATAATGATAATAAAAATGCATTTTTTGTTGAAACTTATTAGAGGTAGCTCGAAATCTTATTATTATTATTTTTTTGATTGAAATCATTCTCTAAAATGATATTTGATTGAACTAGAAATCAAATACCCATTACTAATAGGATATACTTAGAATAAGCAATACATACTTATGAAATTTGATTGCTATTTGAGGTTTCTGGGGGTTGTTTTATCTTTTTTTTTATCTATTATCAATCTTCTAAATGCTGAAATTCGATTTTGCGAAGTGATCAAATAACTATATTAGAAAGACTGCATATACAATATGTATGCATATACAATACAAACTAGTGTCCAATCCGTGAAGGTGTATAAAGGTATCAATATCAGGTTCTGTTTACGTAATCCTTTCTGGAAAATAAGAAAAAAAAATACCACACAAAAATGGAATACAATTTAGGTCGATGCGGAAACTTACATGGCAAGGAGGCACAGGGACCACTTTATGATAAAATCCTCTCCAAAAAAATTCCGTTTGTACCTACATTTATTTTCATCAATATATTTTTTTCTTTTTATAATGTTTGTGTATTTAGGATACCTATATGCCCCTTATTACTCAGACACTAGTTTTGTTACATATTGTATATTACTGCATAAAGCGGTAAAGTGGATAGACCACACACATCAGGCACGTGCCATCAGGCGTCGCACTATGAAAAATATAGCTCATTTGCTTATCAAAAATCTGAAACTCTTTAAATAGGTATCTATTCTTATATGATTATTTACACTGAACCCGGATAATACTTAAGAATTATCCTTTAATAAGTGTAATTAACAATTATAATGTAATAATTAGTAATATAAGTATTTTTTATAATGTATAAGGATTTTTATCTCTTTACATAATAAAAACTACTTATGCTGTACACAAATAGATTATTCCATATAATATACTCACATACTTATATACAAATAATTATGTAGGTATACTTACCAATAATGCGATTCGAGATAAATAGTTTCGCTTTTGTCTTGATCCTTGACAATTCCCGCCTCGATAACGTAAAACAACGAATTAAAAAGATATTGATTGTTATGTAAGTAATACACAATTAAATTAACGTACTACGTTAGTAACGTATAATTTAAGGCGGCCTCGCCTGTTGGGGTCGGGTTTTATTCCTCGTCGGTGAGTTGGCAGGCGTGTATAGGACACACACAAACACACCTCCGTCTTGGCCTGCTGCTGTAAAGACGGCGAGTTGGCCAACTGCTGTCCTCAGGCCCCGATCATGGAGCTCGGTAGTCCCGGGGGGTAGATTGCGGAACTCGGGGGGCATGGTTCTCTCCCATGCCTGCTCGCAGTAAGAGGCGGTGGCCTCCCGTCGGAGACCACGGCTCTCACCATGGTCTCCAGCGAGAGTACGTCCACGCCCAGGACCGCAACGAGATCCCGGCGTTGACTCGCCCACGCTGGGCACTCCACCAACGTGTGCCGCATTGTCTCCCAGTGGATGCGCCACAGATACCGAAGCACCCGTGTCCGGTAATTATCTGGCACATCCGGTAGGAGAGGTCACCGTGGTGCCTCTCCAACCACTCCTTCTTGATCGGCCTCACCGCCGCAATTTTGAATTCCCCCCACCTTGGTTGCTCAAGTCACACCCTCCATTCTTTAAAAAAAAAGTCTCCATGAGTTCCTGGCAGAGCTGGGACCGCTGAGCCCTGATTTCTCGGGGCTCCGGCCAATGGCCCCTTTCCAGCGCCTGTGATATAATGACACAAAGGCTCTCACTTCCAGGTCCCATGGAGGGGTCCCGGCTAGGAGGCATGCCGCCTCGATGGAGATCGTGTGATACCCTCTGATGACTCTGACGGCCATCGCTTCTAACGGACTGTTTAAAACAGCCACGTTGCGGGCCGCCAGATGCTTCGCCCATACGAGGACCCCGCAGGGCCATGCTTCGCACGATCCCCAGGTACAGTCTCCTAGTGGGGGCGTTGGGTCCCTTAACGTTGGGCATCAGCCCAGCGCACGTCCTCAGGCCCCCTCAGTTTCGGGGTTTCCGGACCAGACTTCGGAGATGAGGTTAACCTTATCAGCTAAGCTAAATTTCTTGTGTTAGGAGAGGGTTCACGTCGGTAGTGTAATGGCCAGGATTTGAACCCGGGATCTATCGATCGGAGGGTCGATTCCTTAACCACTTATTAAATTTCAGAAGGTTGATTTTAAATGTAATTTACTTCTTTATCACTGTACTAAACATTTTAGAACTATGTTAATATTAAAATACAACTTCTTGAATAAAAGCTAAAAGCAAAATATTTTATTGTCAACACTTGAAAATAATAATTTTGAGCAGGCCTTGTTCTACGATAATCCACAGACGCACTATGGCCTGGGCACTGCAGCTCCGTCGCCGCAGCCCGGGCACGGATGTGTGTGAATTAGTTCATATAAAACGTACACACCTATATTTTTTGAAGCCGTGCGCGGATAGAGCTTCATACTATAGAATATATTATATAATCTGTGATAATACTTATATTCTTACTGCATATAGTTACAAAGGTAACTATAAGTCCTAAGAATGTATACTTCCAGTGTTAGTGAATCCATTTCAATCGAATAAAGAAAGATTGTTTATTAATTGTACGGATATTTATAACATACATTCGTGAAATGAATATCTATTAAAACATAGTATTTATATAGTCTCACTCCGTCAATAGCCTTTAATACCCGTGACAATAGTTTACATTATTAAGGGCTAGAGAAAAACATGAGAAAGCTCTCTAACGGCTCATGTGTCTAAATGCAAAGTCACATTGAATTGAAAAGTATTGAAGTGGCGCATGTCGTTTTCCTTGGGACCTAATACTTACGTATAGGTATCTGAAATAGATTCATTTTATGGTGTCTAAATTTTAAATGTATCGTAATCGATATCAAGTATCTAACAGACGCTGATTAATGAAAATAATTGTAAATATTATAACTAGTTGCCTGTGAAATACCGGTGAAATATTCTAACTCTGTAAAATCTCTCTCTGTTACTGAATTGTGCTGTATTCATAAAGTTTAAACAGATTCTATTAATAAAATTAATTATATGGACATCAAACAGCTTCCAAAATTAATTACTTTCTTTATAATCATCATCGTACCAAATAATTGGTATAAACGTTACTCTTGTTACTTATGTCTCTAGAATAAAACTAAAAAATCTTAAACAACAGAATTGAAGTACCTTTTTTTTGGGCCGGACTCCCTTCAGATACCCGTTTGCCAGCGGGGACGGTTATGTCCGACTGACCCTGGGCCATTCGCAGTGTCCCCTCTGATAAGAGCAGAGAGGTACCTGGAGCGACCACCGCTCCCGCGGGCCTTGCAGGCCCGCCATACCCCGACCCACTCGTGCAATGGGGTCAGCTGGCCCTGAAAAGGGCCGGTTGGTCAGACTCTTGGCCGTTGACGTTGACGCCAGCTACTCCAGAGAAGCAATCAATGATGCGTCATCGCCCACGTTCCCCAGGGTGCACCAAACTTGGAGGTGATCCAACCAGTCGCACCCCAGAATTGAAGTACCTACTACTACTACTACGTTTAAGAAGCCCCTTGTGGTTATGGTCTTCTAGTAGTTTGCAAACTGGTGAATATTTTTGTTTACAATGATGTCTTATTTATTTTTGTAGGTATACATAGAGAGTATCGTTACTTCACTTACCACACCTTATTCTATTTTTGCTATAGCATGCTTTTGTTACCGAAGTCAGTTCAAGTGATTATGTAACGTAAACGTATCAGTTAATTCTTTGACTATATAAAAAATAATAGTAAGTATATTCTGGAATGTGAAAGTTTAAAACTTAAATTATTCGAGTGGTCATTTGGCACTGTGATTGATATACTAATTAAATAAAAAATATTCTACTACATTCTACACAGCGCTATATAGACCCAAAGAAAGCATAGTTTAACAAGCTTGTGTTATGGGTTCCAGAATGCGGATAAACATACTTATATACATTTTTTTTTGTAAATACATACATATTATACATAGGAACACCCAGACCAATGCAAATAGACATATTCATGCATACAAATATTTGCACTGAGCGGGAATCGAACCCGCGCCCCCAGTCGTAGCAGTCGAAGGCACTACTGCTACGCCACAGAGGCCGTCTGTTTAATTGCAATAGGTTAAGTAGAACCGGAGATATGACCAAAAAACCGGCCAAGTGCGAGTCGGACTGGCCCATTAAGGGTTCCGTAGCAGAAAGTAACATAATATATTTTTTAAAATTTTTATATTTGAGTTGATTGAACGAAATGACTTATTAAAAAAAATACTTACTAGATCTCGTTCAAACCAAGTGGAAGTTTACATGGTAATGTACATCATTTCTTTTTTTTTACATTCATTATCGGGATCCTCGGTGTCGACATCTCCAGCGAGGTCCAGTACCGTAGTCACCTGGAAGACAAAGTCAAGTTGGCATCTAAGAAACTTCGGGGTGCCCCCCGCCGCTCCAGGTACCCCTCTGCTGTTATCAGAGGGGACACTGCGAATGGCCCAGGGTCAGTCGGAGTGCGAGGGATATGCTCTATGGGTAACCTTACACCCCGGCGTCTGTAGACCCGAGACGGCGTGCGGTTTTAGTCGGTTCAAGTCTGACATAACAGCCCCCGCTGGCCGGCGGGGGGGGGGGGGGGGTATACGAAGGGATTTCCGCACAATAAAAAAAAAAAAGGTACAATGTGACACTAGTGAATACTAGGGAAAAGTATTTAACCTATTAAAAAAAGGTTCCTTTACATTCGAAGCATTTTCTTTTTAGGAATGTAGATGTCGTTATAACTCATCAACAAAACAGCACACTCTTATTGTGAACAAAGTTCTCGCCCGACTGGCTCGTCGGCACCTATAGGTGTTTAGAGTGATTGAATGAGATAGAGGATCACTACTTATTGCGTCTGAGAATCTTTGCATAAGAAAAATGTCGGTATTCTTCTGTCGCTATTCATTAGGGATACGATTACATATTGGGTTGCCCTTTAAAATAAAAACCTTAGGTTAATTCCCTAAAACTCAAACCTAAAACCACCTCCCTGTGAGATCTAGAGTTTCTTAAGGTAAAATACAATAAATGTAAATTGATAATTACTAAGTAAAACTAGACCAAAGATAGATGTAGAGAAAGTTTTATAGCTAATACTACGAATACTTAGACCAGATCGCAACGATGATTTACTGTAGGTAAGGTTTGTGAATGTCTACCATGTACTCGCAACTACGAAAGGAAACCCTGAACCGGAAACTTGACCGTTGATCAGAAGATAGTACCAGCTAGCAGGTGTGGTTGACCTTGAAGATGTTAATAGAACCCCCACCGGGTTCATGACTTTTAAGACCAGATACACCAACAGGCATCATTGCATATCTATAATGTATAGTTAAATCTAAATATAATATAGGTAGGTATAGGTTTTATGAGTAAGTGTGTATACGTTACAACATGTTATTCCCTTCACATCGCTAATTTGTGGGCGGGCTTCACCCATAAATTTAATTTCAACCATTATTGTAGTACCTATTTGTGTTCGATTCATAGTTGGCTAGCTGTGTGTTTATCTTGTGGGCACTTTCGCTAACGTTTTGCCTGAAAGTCGATACAGGAGAGCAACGTGATGACGTCAATCTTGCTTTATGATTCAATCTGCTGTTAACTGAGCTCTCGCCCAGCTGAGTGCAGCCCGTTCTAAATATATCTTAACAATTTTACTTTACACATTTCAGTTTACGCCGAATTTCCTGATGGCGTCTCTTACCTGCGCTACAATATATTATTATATTTGAGTTTTTTAGCGCTCGTACGTGCAGTATATTTAGTTCGCTGCCAAGTGTGGCATCAATTTTACTCTTTTATTTGAGATTACGTAGAGATGAACGTTGTTCAAGTGCTTATGTTACGGTTAATACGTATATCAACATACATACATTACACCTACATTATAAACTGCTTCGGCGGTGGTGTAGTGGTTGTGAGTGCGACTGCTGTGCATGAAGAACCGAGATCGATTCGCGGGTTGAGTAAAAGAAGTGTTTTGCATCCGAAATAAACTTTTATTATTATTCCCTTTGTTAACTTTAAAATACAGATAAATTACATTTTTAAATACATTCTATATAAAAAAAGAGATATATTTAAAAATATAAAAAACAGTGGCCCACCGGCAACGGGTACAGGGACCAAGCTACCGGTGGTTAGGGCTCCAGAGAGAGGAATCTCCTCACAATACGTGCCGTGTCGAGGAGTACTGCCTTCTGCATCAAGCCCTTGACCCAACTGCCTAACGCGAGCCTCTGGAGATGTTGTTCGAGACTCTTGGCAATCAGTCCGTGAACCGATACAACTATCGGAACAATAATTGCCGTATCCACATTCCACATGTCGACAACCTCGTGAGCCAAATCTAAATATTTTATTATTATATTACTCCGTAACATTTTGAAGATAGGAAAGTATGCCTACTTGATGGTTATTAGAATTCGTTGGGAGGGGTGAGTTTCCATTCTGTACGCCAGTACCTTTTTTTTTTTTTTTTTTATATCGTGCGGAAATCCCTTCGGATACCCCCCCGCCGGCCAGCGGGGGCGGTTATGTCGGGCTTGCACCGACTAAAACCGCACGCCGTCTCGGGTTTTCAGACGCCGGGGTGTAAGGTTACCCATAGAGCATATCCCTCGCACCCCGGCTGACCCTGGGCCATCTCACCACTAACAGCATCGCTTATCCTGTCTCCTCTGAAAGCAGAGGAGTACGGAGAGCGATGTGTTCCCGCCACGTTGGGTATTGGCCGACGATCAATGCCAACCCTATGAAGGGGTGAAGGGGAAGCCATTGACCGCCGCCCAGGGTGTACCGGCCGCTCCGATTCCGTTCCCCCCGGACTGCAGCGGGATCGGAATCGGAGCGACACTCGAGGAGGTTACCCAACACACACCCCTGTACGCCAGTACCTACTATTAAGTGTTCTGTGGTTACGATCAACTACATTACTACAACACTGCTTTAAACTGAGCATAAAATGTAAAAAAAAGCCTGTTCATACTTTACTAGATCACCTAGGGAAAAAAATATGTTCTCCTACACAGGGAAAACAAAAAAGTAAATTATACTACGGAATCCTTTCCGGTAGGGAACGTGCAACAAAATCGAAACAATTCGATCTTAGCCAGACTCTCCATTCTTCTTAAAGATGTTGTACCAAATAAAAAGTCGTGATTATACCTACAGTAGGTATATAGGTAGGTATTAACCTACTTAAGGCGAAAGTAAATGGGTAGATTAGTTTGGTGTCAACCTTACAGAACATACACTTATCAAATTTGCAATGTCTCGATGAAGAAGCAGGTACCTATCTAAGCAGCACCCGAACCCGGCAGACGTGCTTGCAGGACAAACGAAATGAAATCGGCTTATATCGTGGATAGGATACATCATGCTCTTCAAATAAAATAGAATAAAACTTTACATTGTGCAGCTGCGCCACGGTAACTGTGTTTTAAACTTAGGAATTTATTGAGTTTCGAATGTGCACACTGGTGTTCTTTATTGTATTGTACCTTTTCTCAGAATTCGATCTTGAAAGCTTCTTCCTACTTTATATACCTAAATAGGTATACAGTTTGTGCCCTTACAAAATAATACATAATGAGTTAATGATTATTTCTTAATCGTAATTAAATAGCTCATTTATCTCAGTTTTCAGAATGAGGCTAAACTAGTGCACAATGCGACTTGTTTGTAAGAAGTAAACGATTAAATACAAAACAATAAGCGATCTTTAATTTTTTTATGCGAACGGAACTTCCTTAGCTTAATCACGGCAACGACCACATTCATCTATCAGCGAACTAAAAACAAACCTTTCAGCAAAATGGTGCGAATCTAACAGGATATTTCGCGGTTTCAAGACTAGTTCAGGAGTACTGTAAAAAATATATTGCAATCATTTTACTTAGTCGTAAATGATAGCTGGATTTTTGCTAACTGATGTAACCATTCAATTTTCAGGCATATCGCTGACTAGTGTAACCACAATCTTACACTGCTTGCAATTTTTTATGGGTTACCGTACTTGCACTTTATCCTAAAAAAATATTGCGTTTTCTGAAAGGATAGGTGTTTACAGTACTCTGCACATAGTAAAGTACTTCTATCTGTCCTAGATATCTGCTGAAAGAGATTGGGCGTAAGGGTTTTTCTTGGTCAAATTTCAAACCGTCTGACTAGGGAAGCATAAGTGCGTGCCCAGAAGTAAGCTTCCACTCTGTGGGCTTTTTGAGCTCCTAGGAGACAAGTTGGGCAGTAATTGTGACGGTGAGCATATTAGCGTTTATAAGCACCACTAAGCGGGTACCAGCTGTGTGTGTTTACCGATTTAGTAGTATAAAAAGACCTAATTATAGTTTGCAATATGTAAGTTGTAAATGACTAGATATGTGCCGGATATCTGTATCCGAATCCGTGTGTATTTAATTCATTTACAGTTAAACACATTCATTATCTATTAACGAAAAATATTTCCATATCATTACATCAGACTTTCTATTGACTTTAAGCCAAAACGATCAACGGGTGATAGTCTAGTTTACGTAACTTATCTTTAGGGTTAGGTTATGGATAAAATGTATTATATAGGTAGATTTATACTAACTATTAAGTTTGACATCGTCAATGCTTTTGATAGAGTCTGGCATAGGAAGCTTCCTACCAAAGTGCCAGCTCACGGTCTGCCTCCTCTGTTGCGTAACTGGGTAGTCAGCTTGCTTTATGATGCTTCATGTAAATCTTTTGTAACGGTTGAACGTTAAAGGATTTGGTCAAACTCAATGGCAAGACAAAAAGTTAATAGATGTGCTTAGACTAAATATGTTTTTTTTTTTTTACGTGCGGAAATCCCTTCGGATACCCCCCCGCCGGCCAGCGGGGGTGGTTATGTCGTGTATCGACTAAAACCGCACGGTGTCCTCCCCAAGTGTCCGTTGCTGGGCACCCCGGGTAAGCCCTCGAAAGGATAACCCCAGGGTTGCCGGCGGACTTTGGCCGCCACCGTGGCATCGCCTGGTGGGGTCGGGTTTTATCCCGCTTCGGTGAGTTGGCAGGCGAGGGCACACACGACACACCTCCGCCACGGCCTGCTTCTGTAAGGACGGCGAGTCGGCCAACTGCCGTCCTCAGGCCCCGATCATGGAGGTCTGTAGTACCGGGCGTAAATGAGTCTGCGGCGTCCTCGCCGCAGACTGCGAAACTCGAGGGGAAGGGTTCTCTCCCGCTCCCTCTCCACCGTCTCTTTCGCGCACATTACCTGCTCGCAGAAAGAGGCGGCGGCGTGCCACTTGCTCCCGTCAGAGACCATGGCCCTCACCATGGTCTCCAACGAGAGAACGTCCACGCCCAGGACCGCAACGAGATCCCAGCGTTGACTCGCCCACGCAGAGCACTCCACCAAAGTGTGGAGCGCCGTGTCTTCTCCAGGATCCTCGCAGTGCTGGCACTGCGGCGTTGTCTCCCGGTGGATGCGCCATAGATACTTCCCGAAACACCCGTGTCCGGTAAATATCTGGCACATCCGGTAGGAGAGGTCCCCATGGTCCCACTCCAACCACTCCTTCATGATCGGTCTCACCGCCGCAATGGTGGATTCCCCCCACCTTGGATGCTCAAGTCGCACCCTCCATGTCTCCATGAGTTCCTGGCGGAGCAGGGACCGCTGAGCCCTGATTTCTCGGGGCTCCGGCCTATGGCCCCGCTCCAGCGCCTCCTTGCGCCACTGGTACAGCAGCGCAAGGGCTCTCGCTTCCAGGTCCCATGGAGGGGTCCCGGCTAGGAGACATGCCGCCTCGACGGAGATCGTGCGATACCCCCTGATGACTCTGACGGCCATCGCCTTTAACGGGCTGTTTAGAGCAGCCACGTTGCGGGCCGCCATGCAGAGTCTCCGTCCATACGGGGGCCCCGTATAGGGCCATGCTTCGCACGATCCCCAGGTACAGTAACGACAACATTGTAAGCTGCACGGTTGACCACAATGGATTGGCTGACGGTCATGCGGGGTTAATATGCAACACAATTCATGACAGTACCAGGTTGAAAAATAGTTATAGTGGATTTAAGATCGTATATAAAAGAACTTACAATATAGTTAACAAAAGTAAGTTTAGAGCATTATTACTAGCCAACGACTTAAATGCTATGGGTCCAAATACATTTCTTACGAAATTTAATGAATATTTCTGTGACAGTTTTAGAAAGAAAAAACATAAAATATATTATAAACACGAGAACAGTCTAAGGTGGGTAACTAGGGGGATTAAAACTGCTAGTAAAATGAAACGCTTCCTTTGTGTAAAAGGCAATAATCATAACTCCTTAGTCGCGTACAGAAATAAATATATTAATATATATAGAAGGGTGATTAGAAACGCAAAGAAATTGGCAGTACAGTTGGCACTATCTGAATCTGAGAATATCTCCAAAGACATATGGGGCATAATTAATAAGCACAGAAATATAAAGAGAAAAGAGAAACAAAATTACTTTTTAGTTAATGGTAGTGCCATCACTTCGGATGCTAGTGAAGTTGTGAGTATATTTGCTAGAACATTTAACAAAACTCATAATTCTGAAAACCCCAAATGTGAAATGGCTTTAAAGATTCTCCAGGAAAATACAAATAGAATAGATAGAGAAATGAGCATGGAGTTGGTTAGTCCAGAGGACGTATATGATGTGGTAAAGAAAATGAAAAACAAGCGCTCGTGTGGATATGATGACGTACCCGTTGCTATTATCAAAGAGAACCTAGACATTTTGGCAGAACCATTAAGTCACTTTTATAGCAAATGTATCCAAGATAGTATTTTTCCGGACCAGTTTAAGATAGCAAGAGTTGTTCCTGTGCATAAAAAGGGTTCAAAGCAGGATCCTAATATGTATAGACCGATTTCTTTGCTTCCGACAATATCAAAAATTTTTGAATTATTATTAAAAAACCGACTACTTAGTCATTTACGTTCAAATAATATTATTAATCGCAGACAGTTTGGTTATTTGAAGGGAGTGGGAACACAGGACGCGGTCAATACATTAATCGATGACGTATTGACCAAGTTAAATTGTAAACAAAAAGTTGTGGGGATCTTCCTTGATTTAAGCTCAGCTTTTGACACTGTTAATCACGAAATATTAATTGAAAAGTTTGATCATTATGGAATAAGAAGTCCAGAAAAACAATTATTAAAATCTTATTTACAAAATAGATACATGTTTGTGGAGATCAGTAACGAAAACTATAAACAAATCGGGTCTATCAGAACAAAATGTGTAGAAACCTCTAAGTCAAAACTTATTAATATTAGGACAGATGTTCCGCAAGGTTCAGTACTCGGTCCGATATTTTTTATCATATTTATAAACGACCTCATAAGTAGTGTGGTCAATAAGTTACCGAATAACATTAATTTAACTGTGTTCGCTGATGACACCAATGCCATTGTTTCTGCGAATACTCTAAGTAACCTAAACCAAAAAGTCAATGAGGCTTTAGAACAATTCCAGAAATGGTTCTCCTTTAACTACCTAAAAGTTAACGCAGAAAAGTCTAAGCTAATTTTATTTAAATCGACCAGTAACAATTCTGACAAACTACAATGCAGTCTTAATGGGAATCAATTAAACTTGGTCGAGACTGTTAAGTTCCTGGGGATACATGTGGATAGCTTCCTTAATTGGAAATGTGAGTTGTTAAATGTGGAGGCTGGTATACACTCAGCTTGTTATGTGCTGCGAGGTTTAAGAGATGTTCTGCATCTGGAACAACTGAAGTCTGTGTATTTCGCTTTGGTGGAATACAAACTGAGAAAGGGGATTTCCGCACGAAAAAAAAAAAAAAAAAAAAAAAGGTACAGCATTCTTTTCTGGGGAGGCAGCTATGACTATAATATCCAGAAAGCGTTCATTGCACAAAAAAGGGCCATAAGAACAATGGTTCGCATAAAGCAGCAGCAGTCCTGTAGACAGTTTTTTAGGGACTTGAAAGTATTAACGGTGCCAAGTCTGTATATTATGGTTTTGCTAACTAATTTCGCTAAAAATAAACACTCATATGAGAGTCACGAGGAAAGGGTATTAAGAGAAAAAACGAAGGGACGAAACGAAAGGAGCTGCCTGTATACACCCCAATTCCTGTCAACTTTGAAGGCATTTCTTATTGATGGGTGTTTTTACTCAATAGAGGAGTTCATGGAATGACATGTAATGACACGTACAAACAAATATGACATCTTTTTTATATATATCAATGACAATTTAAGGGACATCTGCTATTTTATTTTATTTTTTTGTATGTAAATTTTATTTTATTCTTTATAGATTTTGTTTTTCATGACATATAATTATGACAATTAATGTATTGTACTCATTTGGTCATTATTTTTAAGAAAATTTACTCAATCAATCAATCAATCAATCATTTATTTTGCTAAACATGGGTACATAGTAGGGTGTTAGAACTATGGTTGTCCAATCCATGTTTTACCATGTTGGTGTGCAAAAGTGTTATGTTTAGTGTCTTAATTATGGTTACTTATACAAAATTCATTAAAATTATCATACTCCAGATGTTTAGAATAAGTTAGACTATAGTAACATTTCAACACAATGTAAGGATTGTTAAGAAAGTAAATAAAAATGAATTGAAATTTAACAGTCTCCTAGTGGGGGCGTTGGGTCCCTTAACATTGGGCATCAGCCGCGATAGCGCGGCCGCAGCCCCCCTCAGTTTCGGGACCAGACTTCGGAGATGTGGTCCGAAGTCCCATCGGCTATCGAGTACTAACCCAAGGTACTTCATCGTGGGCTCAATGCCAATGCTTACGCCCCCAACGGTTATGCTGGTTCCCGCAGGAGGCCCCCTCCGAGGCCCGTGAAAACACATAGCCTCGGCTTTGTGGAGACCCACCTCGAGTCCCAGCCGCCGTATTCGACTCACGACTTGAGCAACCCCTGCCGTGGCCTTATTGCCGCGCTTCAGTACGCTGCTCCACGCGCCATAACGAGGGTGTCGTCAGCATAACACACTATGCTGACACCCTCGAGCAACGTACCGCGCAGCACCCAGTCGTATCCGATGTTCCACAGGAGTGGCCCTAGGACCGACCCCTGTGGAACACCGCACGAAGACTAAATATGCTAACGAAAATCCCTCTACATGCATGTAAATCAGTCAACCCGTAGGTTACTGAGAATAGAAAATAATAGTTTAAACTTTATGTATATGTCTTTATTGACACAACTAATACTATCTGGGGGCACGACCTGTGCACTACCTACCTTTTCTCAAGGCGTTTTGTATCCTTATAGATTCAGTCTGGAGAGTGTTGGAACGTCCAAATTCTCAGGATATGATGTTAATAGAGTACTTATTAAACTTAAAAAGTTTCAAATGCATAGCTATTATACTTTAAAGAATATTAATGTCTAAAATACGCTCATTTCGTCACTCAGTCACTGACTAATCATCAAAACTGTTAGGGTACTTCCTGAAGTTGTAGAAAGCTGCAATTTGGTATGCTAGCTAGGATTAGCACATAGATAACATACAAAATAAAATACAATCTTAAAAAAGTCAAGTGCGAGTCGGACTAATATATACAACTATATTGAGGGACAAACTTAAGGTTGCTTCCGGATAAGGGTTCATTTTTTCTATTGCGGCTTCTCTGGCGTAGCGGTAGTGCATTCGACTTCTACATGAGGGGCCATGGGTTTGACTCCCGCTCAATGCAAATATTTGTATGAATGAATATGTGTATTTGATTGACGGGGGTGATTATATGTATAATATGTATTTATTTACGAAAAAAATGTATCTAAGTATGTTTATCTGCATTCTAGAACTCATAATACAAGCTAGTTAAGCTATGCTTAGATACTTTGGGTCTAGGTCACAACGCTATGTTGTGTAGAATGTTGTAGAATTATTATTGCCAATGGAGATACGGAACCCTAAAAAGATAAATAGAATAAAATCCGTTCCCGCAGGGGGAACGCACAGGTAGATTTCGTGAAGCAATTAATATTATTTTTTAACATGTTTAATTTTTTTTTCTCGAAAACCGTAACTTTTAGCGAAAAACTTTTCAGACATTTATTTTAGACTTAAAAATGGCCTATCGATTAAAAATGTTTCCGACGGCAAAAATGTTCACCGGTTAGAAATTATTGTTTTTTTTCCGAAAAATTTTGGTTTTTCCCCCCTCCACTTTTAGTTAAAGTTTTAATCTTATAGGTTTGTAATTAAAAGTTGTTGGTATTCATGTATACTATGGGATAAAATTAGAACGGTTCGAATATCTTTCATGGAACGTGAAATTTTGAGGAAAAACTGATTTCACAAAAAGTGAGGCCCTACCGTCCCCTTAGGCCGGATTCCACCCGTTCACGAACTTAAACTAAGTTTACACCCAAGCAATTTTTGACCGCAGTTTGAAAGCGATCGGGGCAAAAAGGCGACTGTGAGAGTGCCGCAAATTTTGGGAAGTGGAACCATACATACATATATATACCTAGTCAGGTCTTAAGTATTGTCACACAGTAAAAAAATATATTTTAGAATGCTGGCCACAAAAAAGTTTATTGAATTCGAATTTCGAATTGTTCATGAAAATAAAAATGTATACTTTTTAGAATATTACTCATTTTTAAATATGGAGTGGACGCTTAAAGAAGACCGTGTTGCAGTTATTGCGTTGCATCGTTGCGGTTACGCGCCAATTCAAATTTTTGACATACTGAAAAATTTGAATGTAACCAAAAGATTCGTTTATCGTACCATCAAACGATACAATGAAGACTCTAGTGTAGATGACAGGTCAAGAAGTGGTCGCCCTCGGTCTGTTAGGACTCCAGCAGTGATAAAAGCTGTGAAGGCGCGAATTCAAAGAAATCCCAAACGTAAGCAGAAACTGTTGGCCCTTCAGATGGGGTTAAGCGGAACCCCGTGGGAAGGGTGTTAAATGAAGACTTAGGGCTTCGGGCATATCGAAGACAGGACATCGTTTAAATGCTCGTCTAATGGACCTGAGACTGAAGAGATGCCGCGCTTTGTTGAAGCGGTACGCGGGAAAAATATATCGGGATATTCTTTTTTCGGATGAAAAAATGTTTACCGTAGAAGAGAGCTACAACAAACAAAATGATAAGGTGTACGCACACAGTAGTGAAGAAGCGAGCAACCGTATTCCGCGTGTCCAACGAGGTCATTTTCCATCCTCGCTCATGGTATGGTTGGGAGTTTCTTATTGGGGCTTAACAGAGGTACATTTTTGTGAGAAAGGTGTAAAAACGAATGCAGTTGTGTATCAAAATACAGTCCTGACGAACCTTGTGGAACCTGTTTCTCATACCATGTTCAATAACAGGCACTGGGTATTCCAACAAGATTCGGCGCCAGCTCATAGAGCGAAGAGCACACAAGACTGGCTGGCGGCGCGTGAAATCGACTTCATCCGGCACGAAGACTGGCCCTCCTCCAGTCCAGATTTGAGTCCGTTAGATTACAAGATATGGCAACACTTGGAGGAAAAAGCGTGCTCAAAGCCTCATCCCAATTTGGAGTCACTCAAGACATCCTTGATTAAGGCAGCCGCCGATATTGACATGGACCTCGTTCGTGCTGCGATAGACGACTGGCCGCGCAGATTGAAGGCCTGTATTCAAAATCACGGAGGTCATTTTGAATAAACTTTATTGTCATTAGAATCTATGTTTTGTTAAGTTCATTTTGGTATATAAATGATTACAGAATGAATAAACTTGTTTCAATTATTTTATATTAAGCATGTGACAGAATTTATGACCTGACTGTGTATATATATAAACTATTTGACCAGTGGTCATTTCGGACTCAGGGGGTCATAACTAGACCTCCTATGAAGATATTTTTTTTAAAATTCGACAGTAGTCAAGAAACCAATAGGTAGATCGATTTCATCGAAATCTACCTAAAAATAACACAAACTACCACGACAATTATTCAAGTAACTTACATAAATTAAATTTCACCAAAAACATGTTTATGTTAAATGATGCCAAGACGAGCGTTTGCTTATTCTGTAAAAAAGCGGCCAAGTGCGAGTCGTACTCGCCCACGAAGGGTTCCGTAGCAGTAAGTAACATAATAATGCTTTTTTTACAATTTTACATTTCAGTTGATTGAATGAAAGATAAATTGCGGTTTATGATTTATGACGTATTAAAAAAAACTACTTGCTAGATCTCGTTCAAACCAATTATCGGTGGAAGTTTATATGGTAATGTACATCATATATTTTTTTTAGTTTTATCATTCTCTTATTTTAGAAGTTACAGGAAGTTACAGTTTGCGCGAGAGATACTTCCAAAGTGGTAAAATGTGTGTCCCCACCACACACATTTTACCACTTTGGAAGTATCTCTCGCGCAAACTACTAAGTTTAGAGAAAAATTAAATTAGAAACTTCAAAATCATTTCTGAAGACCTATCCATAGATACCTCACACGTATGGGTTAGATGAAAAAAAAAATTTAGAGTTTTAGTTCTAAGTATGGGGAGCCCCTAAAATTTATTGTTTTTTTCTATTTTTGTGTGAAAATCTTAATGCGGTTCACAGAATACATCTACTTACCAAGTTTCAACAGCATAGTTCTTATAGTTTCGGAAAAAAGTGACTGTGACATACGGACGGTCAGGCAGACAGACATGACGAATCTATAAGGGTTCCGTTTTTTGCCATTTGGCAACGGAACCCTAAAAAGGTCTATACAAATTCTACACCTTAGTCAGAATGTATGGCTTTGCAGTTTTATTACTAAAGGATCTATTGGCAAAATTAACGTCTAGTTAGTAAATTGGATACTTACTTTCTGTTCATAAACCCATAAGAGTGTCTATCTACGTCACTCTTACATACGAAACGGCCAGGCCACACATTTTGACTGAGGTGTAGGATTTGTAGAGAACTTTAGACTAGAATTCACGCACTATACGCTATGATGAGATTTAGAGCATTAGGTTAGCGCTTGCAGAGTTAGAAGCTTGCCTCGTCATAGGATCTAATAACTTTTATACAGAATAAGTAAGACACATGGTGCTCTTATTTCTACGAACGGCTGAAAAAGCAGCATAAAGACGTGCAACCACCGGACCTCCTTCCAAATCAAGGACTAGTGCCACCGGTAACACCTTAAGAAGTCTTCGCCGCATGAAGAACCATCAGCATACACACATATATTTCATCAGCATACATGTGCATCCTCCGTGGTTGCTCATGTATGCTGATGAAATCGCGCTGGCGGACGCGGACTGGGGCAGATGAGTGCGACGTGTGAAGACATGGAAGGAGGCGCTTGAGAAAGGCGGTCAAATGTTAATGTGACGAAGACTGAGTACTTGGCGTTGAAATCAACAGATCCCACAGCCGTCCATCACATAGGCGATGACTTGGTCAAGCGCATGGGCCAAGTTAATTATTTTGGATCTGTACTTCACGCGACTGGTGACATCGATTTGCGACAGGGGCAGGTCTATAAAACCATTTTTAGGCCTGTCCTTTTACACGGCTGTGAAACGTGGCAATTGCTAGAGTGATATAAGCAGGAGCTGCGTGTCACGGAGATGAATATGCTGCGATGGATATGCGGATTCGAACTCCCGCATCCGTGGCAGCCTCCATGTCCGTGACATTGCAGATAAAGTGCATGAGTGTTGCCTTCACTGGTGCGGCGACGTTTTGCGGCAACTGTCTGACTACGTGGGTAACAAATGCCTGACCATGGTACTTCCGCCGGGCCTCAGTAGGAGGGGGAGACCCAGGATGTGCTGGTTTGACGTCGTAAGTGATGACGTACGTGCCAATGGTCTCATAATCATGGATGCCCAAGATCTTGCGAAGTGCAGAAGGAAAAGCCGAAAACGGGTTCCGGGCTCCGAGGTTAGGCCTGGGACGCAATCGGGTCACACCGCTGAGATGATGATGATGATGAAGCAAAGGCTCGTCTTGGCATCATTTAAGCTGAACATGTTTTTGGTGGGATATCATCAGTGGCCTCACTAAGTGATTTGCCTATTGGTCTAGGATTTATATCTGATTCAGATTTTTTCTGTTTAGTATTCATTTGTATATAGAAAACATCATCTGACATTTGTAGATGTTCCGTACAAGTTTGTAGCGTACTCTCTTTTACGTAATTCTTGTTTTGTTATTGCTTTCAGTTTAACAATAATTTTAAACTTATGTCCATACTTTCGATATTTTTCGTAAGAATTAAAGGAATAGGGAGAAAAAATTATTAAATTTTTAATGCTGGCGTCACGTCAAAGTTATTTTATACGTTTGACTTCATTATCCAAATATAAATGTACCTACTTACTCCGATTACTGGTTACAACAGTAAATTTCAAGTGTTTCTGACGGAATATATGAAATATCTATTAATGACTAGCTGTTGCCCGCGACTTCGTGCGCGTTAAATTTGGAATAGATCGAAGTATGTTCACTTCTGCAGTTTCGACCAAAACATTAATTACGTTACCTCTTTCAGCGTTATATTTTCAATAATTTATAATGAAGAAATAGACGTTTATTCAGATTGAAGATCAAAATTAATTCTAACCGGTTCACCAATATAATAGCGTGATAATATTTATTATCAAAGGTTGAGTCTCCAATCAACTATCTTTAACACGTAGGCAACTCTGTAGTTTCGGGATTGCCCATTTTACTGCCCATCACCTTTTAGCTATTGCGTGATGATTTATAAGCCAAACGTCGACAATATCCGAGTTCTATCAAATTACAGAATTACGTGATGATCTGCTTTGTAATTATAATATAATGACATCAAGCAATAAGTTTTTTTATTTATTTATATATTTATTGGAGGAACCAATAAATTCATTACAATTCTAACATAAAACTAAACACAAAGAAAGAAAAGAAAACTAAACCCATGCGCACACTTATAATTATACCTGTCAAAATTGTACCTTTTTTTTTTTTTTTTTATCGTGCGGAAATCCCTTCGGATACCCCCCCCGCCTGCCAGCGGGGGCGGTTATGTCGGGCTTGCACCGACTAAAACCGCACGCCGTCTCGGGTCTTCAGGCGCCGGGGTGTAAGGTTACCCATAGAGCATATCCCTCGCACCCCGGCTGACCCTGGGCCATCTCACCACTAACAGCATCGCTCATCCTGTCTCCTCTGAAAGCAGAGGAGTACGGAGAGCGATGTGTTCCCGCCACGTTGGGTATTGGCCGACGATCAATGCCAACCCTATGAAGGGGTGAAGGGGAAGCCATTGACCGCCGCCCAGGGTGTACCGGCCGCTCCGATTCCGTTCCCCCCGGACTGCAGCGGGATCGGAATCGGAGCGACACTCGAGGAGGTTACCCAACACACACCCCTGTCAAAATTGTACCTGTAATTGTAATTGTACCTGTCAAAATTATTTTCGATGTAAGTAGGACAAATCGATTAAAATATCATTCATTTCATATCGATCAAATACAATAACGCAAGTCACCCCCAGGAAGTCCCATAGCATCAAAATGTTATGAGTAGGTACATACATTGCTCGGGGTGCGAGGGATATGCTTTATGGGCAACCTTACAGACGGCGTGTGGTTTTAGTCGGTTCAAGCCAGACATAACCGCCCCCGCTAGCCGGCGGAGGGGTATCCGAGGGGATATCCGCATGAAAAAAAAAGGTACATGCTGGAAGTTTCCATTAAGAGATGGTGTCAGAAATAATGTGAAGGGAGAAAGCAGAACATAATTATGAGAATGAGGATTGTCGAATATAGATTGTAGTGTAGTGACAAAATATTTCGTTATTTAATGTGTTAAGTACTTTTAACCATATTCGTAATTTATTTAAATACCAATTGTTTGGTTTGGTTAGTTAGTTGGTACCGCGTATGGATAGGACCAACATCAATCATATTTTTTCTTTACATACCAGCGCATTATTGTACGTAAACTATGACGCCTGTACATGGCCAGTTGAGCGCGGGGTACAGCGAGTCGCGCGCCTTGAAAAATTTGTTTGGACATTTTGATATTCGAAGTTTTGGATTTTTGATGCGCCAGAGGTTCGCTCGTTGGTATACGACCTCGCGCAGTGTTGTTTTGTGAAGAATTTTGGTTTGGAACTTTAAATGGTTTCATTGGGGGCGTCTGAAGATTGAGCTGCCGTTACCGATTTAAAGGGAAGTGAAATACTTTATAATTTTTGTAATCTATTGTATAATACATTCTCATCATACATTAGACTAGGATTAGATTGCGGTACTATGCAGTTGAACCATTGTATATTCGTGCCGACTTCCTGTGTTTGATGCTTCGGGCGGTTTTAGTCGGTTCGATTAACCGGTTTGAATAAAAGTACGGTATTTTGGTATTGTCGTTTGATTAATGATTTTGTACCTTTTGTTGACTGCACCTTTGTGTAGATCCGGAGCATTAGACAATTTATTTTAGTTAAATATTAAGTTTTAGTTTTATTTGCGTTTCCACTGTCGGCTTTCGATCACGCTTCGGAACGAGGTAGTGATTGCGTGAAAGTGAGTGGTGGGACTACGGCTTGAATACTACCTGCTCGTGGTCTTACTCCTCACCCTTGTCTCCGGGTAAAAGAGACTGGTAGCAGAGCTGTTAATTGTTTTTTTTATTACTGAGCTTGCTACGTTCGCGTACAATTTCTGGTAGCAGAGCATGGTTACGATCGGTTGCTGCCCTCATCTCAAGACATCTACCAGGCCACCTTTCAGATTAGGCGCAGCAGGACTGGAGATGAACAAGGCAAAGGATCCGGATCGGGTACTCCTTAGGTGGGTCGCCTTCCTGCCTTGAACCTGCCATTGTTTGACGGTAGACTTGAGAGCTGGCTTGGATTCATCGATCTCTCTGAGAGTTTGGTTGACTCCCGAACCGAATTGTATGACACCCAGAAAATGGCTTATCTGGTCGTTTCCTTGAAGGCATAAGCCTTAACTTCAGTGCAGCACTTGCAGTTGGACGAGGATGCCTACTCCTCGGCAAAGGGCCTGCTCCACAATCGATATATCGATGTTGGGCGTTTGGCTGATGCACATGTCACGCAGATCCTTAACCTACCCCCATTCATTAAGGTCTCTGCACTTTGTAGTGACATTCTCAACCCAGTATTGGTCGCGTTGAACTCGTTGAAGCGCCTGGGGTTACCGGTAGACCAGTGGTCTTTCCTTTTGTAACACATAGTTTTGGCCAAGCTCCCGGCGGACATGCGTCTCCGCTTTGAACGGGCGTATGGAGGGGATAGCTCCTCGCATCTCCCGTCTTATAATGATCTGCAGCGGTTTTTGGAAGGCGAATGTCGCCGCATTGAGACTGCAGAGGGAGTTTCGTCACGGGATGTGGGCCCTCGTAGTCGCCCTGATCGCGGCACTATCCGACCATAGACCCAACCAGCTGCGAGGCAACCGAGGCCTCGATTTGGAGCAGTATAGGAAGGGTCTTACCGGTGCACCTTTTGTAAGCAGTCGGACCACTACATGAATCGTTGTCCTAAGTTCAGTGCAAGGTCTATTGTAGCTCGTCGTCAAATCGCCAAGGATCGGCGATTGTGCTTCTATTGTTTGGGCGACCATTTTTCTAGGGATTGTCCTAGGCATAGACCCTGCGGACATTGTTGTGGCAGTCATCACTCTATTTTGTGCTCTAACTAGAACCGATCGGGCTCGGAGCGGAGTGGTGACATGGGACGATCGTCCCCTCGGGATCACGTGCTATTCGCAGGTAGGTCTTCGCCTCGCGATCGATATGCTCAGGTTTGTTCGGGCGGGGGCGGACGTAGGCCTCCCCCTGATTTGGATTCCCGCACGGGCGGGGGCGGAGGCCGGTCTTCCCCTCTTTTGGAGCCACGCACGGGCGGGGGCAGAGACAGGTCTCCCCCTCCTTTGGAGCCTTGTACGGGCGGGTACGGACGCCGGTCCCCCCCCAATTTGGAAAAAGCCCATCGTTCGAATCCCCGATTCTCTCCACCGCTCCTGGAGAGACCGCGTTTGGAGTGGCACCCGCCACGTTTGTCTCTAGGAGAACCCGTCAATAAGACCCCTCCTCACTTAAATCAAGGGGTAAGAGGTAGCCAACGCTTTGACAGCTATCAAATGCCGGCTCACTCGGCTTATGATCCCTCACGATCTCCTTATTCACAATAGGAAATTTCGGCTCGCACCACTGACACCCCGAAAACAGTTTTATTGCCTACTGCTTCTGTTAGGGTATGGGGCCCGAAGGGTAATTCTATTGCTGTTCGTGCCCTTTTGGATTGGGGTGCCCAGGGGTGTATTGTTTCAGATTGGTTGGCGGGCCAATTGGGTGTTCGGGTTGGTCTATATCCGTTCCTGATTTTTGGTGTTGGTGATGTGCCTGTTGATGGCCATGTTGGTCCCACATCGATTGAATTCTCTCCTTTGCCGCTTGACTCACGCCGTATTCAGACTTCAGCTATGGTTTTAAAAACTATTTTGGGGGATCATCCTAGAGTAACTCTCCCCGCTTCTGTTGTAAGACTGACTAATGGTTTTGAATTAGCAGACTCTTGTTTTCATACGCCTGGTCCAGTCGACCTTTTGATAGGTAGTAATGCATGAATTTTGACTTATTCATCTGAAGTGTTAATTAATTTCACCAATCACGTCGTGATTTGGTAGATTTAGACCGTAATATTGCTTTATATCATAAACGTGTCTGCGAATTGTATTCATAATCTTAATGTCACTTAATACAGTTAATCACTTGAAAGGTTATTTTCTCATTTCTAGTCTACTTGCTCAAGTTGCGCCCAATGCTCATATGCTCTTTCCATGCTTTATAGTATTCTTTTTAATCCCTTTACTGCTAGTTACCTAATATAACGTTTTGTGTTTCTCAATAACACACATCAAGGTTTATGAGGTCATCAGTATCATTGGAATTGGCAGTACCCAAGCATTCCACAAACTTCTCTGATAAATCTAGTGGGGCGGAAATCACCAAGTGATTGTAAACTTAGATATTTTTGTTGCAGTATTTTTATTCAAAATTACAGACCTTAGGCTTTATGCATATTATTCGACGCGTCTTTATATATTGAGCAATAAATATGAAGAAAATGAAATCAAATCAAACGTCTTCAAGTCAAAAACACAAAAAAAAATATTTTTTAGGGACAATTTGTATGGCAGGTACCCGAAACCTTGAACGTACAAACCCCAAAATCTAATCAGTTCTTCCCATTAACCAAACAAGATGATTGGCGAAAGAATTTTTTAAATCGGATAAGTGGTTCTTGAGTTATTGCGTAAACAGACATCCAGACATCCAGACCAACAGACAGACCGACACAAAAATTTGTATTGCTTAATTAGACTTAGAATCATGTGAAACGTCGAGAAAAGTAATAAAAAGTGGGTGTAAGATTTTGATTTTTTTTGCGTGATTTTAAGACTTCCGTGTCCATCTGGTTGGTGGCCCGAAGTAATCTTTTACTGTACAGGCGGTACGGCTGTGGAATGCACTGCTTTTATCAACCAGGCGCGCCCAATCTCTGACCACCTTCAAAAAATCACTACCTGGCTTCTTAGTTTTTAATGTGTATGTTTATGTATGTACATGTATATACCCTATAAGTTGACATTGATATTTATTTTATATGAATGAACAATATTTTAATTTATTTATTTTATCTTTTATTTTTATTTTTTCCTTTCCTATTATCCACACCAATAACTACCCATAAATGTTCCAATTAGTGTCCATCCAAAGGTTGCCTGTAAGAAATTACTTTTAGCGATAATCTAATGGCTATATGAGGCTTCACTAAGATCGATGGCCAAGCCAATACCTGTTAGCGGCTACAAGGCTCTGACGCAGGCTTTTCTCTGGGGGTTGGGAGCTCAGACAGTAAGCTCGACGCGCTCGTAAAAACCAAGATAAGTCAAATCAAGACAAAGAATAGGAGAGCGAACCCTGGCCTTCAAAGTACAAACTTTGGATGCCTGCAACGCTTTGATGACGATGATAAGTGTATGTAATGTAACAGGTGTACTAAACTTACTTCTTAAATATTATAAATTTGAATACTCAATCACGCTGTAACGGCTAAATGGATCTGGCTGGTACAGGTTTGGATTATAGTTTGGATTAACACGTAGGCTACTTTATATCCCTGGAATAGATTCCTTCCCTGGGATGCCGGAACGGGATCAGAATTCCATGCGGGTGAAGTCGCGGGCAATAGCTACTTTGATATAAATTTCTCAAGTGCTCAAGTACTTTTTTTTTTCGTGCGGAAATCCCCTCTGATACCCCCCCACCGGCCAGTGGTAGAGGTTATATCGGGCTTGCACCGACTAAAACCGCACGCCGTCTCGGGTCTTCAAACACCGGAGTGTAAGGTTGCCCATAGAGCATATCCCTCGCACCCCGACTGTCTTGGGCTTGGGAACCACGGTGTCCCCGTCTTGCCCCGGTTTGGGGGAGGGGCGCTAGTCACCTCGCCATCCCGGCCTGCTTCTGTTGGGGTGACAGGCGGCCTCACCTGCCACCCCCATGCCTGCGCTCATGGCGGACGGAGGTCGTTAAGGAGGAGTACCTTTTTTTTTTTTTTTTTTTCGTTCGGAAATCCCTTCGGATACCCCCCGCCGGCCAGCGGGGGCGGTTATGTCGGGCTTGCACCGACTAAAACCGCACGCCGTCTCGGGTCTTCAGACGCCGGGGTGTAAGGTTACCCATAGAGCATATCCCTCGCACCCCGACTGACCCTGGGCCATCTCACCACTAACAGCATCGCTCATCCTTTCTCCTCTGAAAGCAGAGGAGTACGGAGAGCGATGTGTTCCCGCCACGTTGGGTATTGGCCGACGATCAATGCCAACCCTATGAAGGGGAAGCCATTGACCGCCGCCCAGGGTGTACCGGCCGCTCCGATTCCGTTCCCCCCGGACTGCAGCGGGATCGGAATCGGAGCGACACTCGAGGAGGTTACCCAACACACACCCCAAGGAGGAGTACCTAATCAGTAAAAATACTTGTTTATTATATTTCATTTTCAGCACTATTAAATTCCGTAAGTAAAATTGAACTTCTGCGTTAGGTAGGTAAAATTACCTTCACCCCTTCATAGGGTTGGCATTGATCGTCGGCCAATACCCAACGTGGCGGGAAGACATCGCTCTCCGTACTCCTCTGCTTTCAGAGGAGACAGAATGAGCGATGCTGTTAGTGGTGAGATGGCCCAGGGTCAGCCGGGGTGCGAGGGATATGCTCTATGGGTAACCTTACACCCCGGCGTCTGAGGACCCGAGACGGCGTGCGGTTTTAGTCAGTGCAAGCCCGACATAACCGCCCCCGCTGGCCGGCGGGGGGGTATCCGAAGGGATTTCCGCACGATAAAAAAAAAAAAAAAAGGTAGGTAAAATTAATAAATCGTATAAAAAGCACCTACATACAATCATACAGAACTGGTTCAGGAAAATTCACTTATTCCAAGGTACCTACTAACTCGAATTACCTATAACTCGCCTAGATTATTACTATCGCCTATACTTATACTACTCCGGACTATCCGTGGTAGGTACCATGTGTAAACTATATAGGTGGTGATGACTATGAAATAACAGACAGTGTTTTTCTATTTTGACAACGATACATTAATTTTATTAAAGTGTATATTTATAGTTACTGGCAGTAATACCTTTGCGTGGGTAGTAAATAATAAATGTCTCCGTCAAGGGCTTTTTGGAGTGTGAAGTAGGTACGCTACAAAGCATTTATTACTATCATTTCAATTTATTTTATTAAAATAATCTCTCGTCGACTAAAGCTCACACCTAATTGTAACTGATATTTGATTTCGAAGAAGTCTACTAGGGCTATATAATGACACTACTCTTAACCCTTCACTTTGCTCACCTACATGATAGTTGCGACTGGTTGGATCACGTCCACGTTGCCCAGGGTGCACCAAACTTGGAGTTTGGTGCACCCTGGGCAACGTGGACGATGACGCATCATTGATTGCTCCTCTGGAGTAGCTGGCGTCAACGTCAACGGCCAAGAGTCTGACCAACCGGCCCTTTTCAGGGCCTTTACAAAATTAAAGTTTTTTCCATTTTTCTCGAAAACGGTAAGTTTTATCGTGAAAATAGGTCAAACAAAGTTGTAGATCATACAATTCTCTACAAAAATGATCCAGTCACTTTTTCTCTTACGATTCGTGATATATCGCGGTGTTAATAATTAGGAGAAGAAGAAGAAGCGGCGATAGCCCAGTGGCGTACGTAACGGACTGCTGAGACGAGGTCTCGAGTTCGATCCCCAGTCGCCCCGGGCACACACCTCTGACTTTTCGTAGTTATGTGTGCATTAATAAATGTTAATTATCGCTCGCTTAATAATGTGCCCGGTTGATGGCAATAGGCTCGCCCCCTATTACATTGGGACCTTAACATAACTGGCGAATCGTGGGTGTGTAATACACCTCTGCCTACCCCTTCGGGGATACAGGCGTGAAGTTATGTTATGTTATGTTATGTAATAATTAGAAAATTCATTTTTTACATAATATGCACCACCGCACCACCTATGCGGTAAGTATAGGTAGAGGTAAAGGTAACTATACCTATGAGGTGAGTCATGGTTGTAACCCACTCGTCGGCAGTCGCACCCATAAAAGCCATAGTAGCCCAGTGTTATGTCCAATCGGCATCGTAATCAATCGTGGGAAAAGAAAATAATATTCAAAACGACAGCTCATGAGGTGCCATAATGAAATGACACTTGAAAGCGACGCCATCGATTAGAATTTTTTTAGGCGGCAGCTATTTAACTGTCAAAAACAGCGTTTCATTCATTCTTACGCCGCGCCGGCATCGATTATCAATGGGGCGGTACAAAATGGCCGTCGACCTTGACCAGCGCAACATTTCGACGGCTGTGATATCGACGACACTTGCGCGGTAGGCCCCCAGATCTGGCGGACAACCAGTTCGGTTTCCACCGGGGGCGCTCCACCGTAGAAGCGATCATGCGCGTTAGGCGCCAGGCGGAGGAAGTAGTCTCGCGGGGTGGGGTGGTGGTGGCGGTGTCTCTCGACATCGCCAACGCCTTCAACACCCTACCCTGGAGCTGCGTTAGGGAGGCGCTCGCGTATCACGGAGTGCCTCCTTACCTCCGCCGCATTGTCGAGGCATACCTATCCGAGAGGGCCATAGTTTACCCGAGCTGGCTAGGGCCAGGGCGGCGAGAAGTGTCGTGCGGTGTTCCGCAGGGGTCGGTCCTAGGGCCACTCCTGTGGAACATCGGATACGACTGGGTGCTGCGCGGTTCGTAGCTCGAGGGTGTCAGCATAACATGTTATGCTGACGACACCCTCGTTATGGCGCGGGGAGCAACGCACCGAAGCGCGGCACTAAAGGCCACGGCAGGGGTTGCTCAAGTCGTGGGTCGAATACGGCGACTAGGACTCGAGGTGGCTCGGTAGAGGAGGTAGAGGGCGTAAGCATCGGCATCGAGCCCACGATGAAGTACCTTGGGCTCGTACTCGATAGCCGATGGGACTTCGGACCTCATCTCCGAAGTCTGGTCCCGAAACTGAGGGGGGCTGTGGCCGCGCTATCGCGGCTGATGCCCAACGTTAAGGGACCCAACGCCCCCACTAGGAGACTGTACCTGGGGATCGTACGAAGCATGGCCCTGTACGGGGCCCCAGTATGGGCGGAGACTCTGGCGGCCCGCAATGTGGCTGTATTAAACAGCCCGTTAAAAGCGATGGCCGTCAGAGTCATCAGGGGGTATCGCACGATCTCCGTCGAGGCGGCATGTCTCCTAGCCGGGACCCTTCCATTGGAGCTGGAAGCGAGAGCCCTTGCGCTGCTGTACCAGTGGCGCAAGGAGGCGCTGGAGCGGGGCCATAGGCCGGAGCCCCGAGAAATCAGGGCTCAGCGGTCCCTGCTCCGCCAGGAACTCATGGAGACATGGAGGGTGCGACTTGAGCACCCAAGGTGGGAGGAATCCACCATTGCGGCGGTGAGACCGATCATGAAGGAGTGGTTGGAGAGGGACCATGGGGACCTCTCCTACCGGATGTGCCAGATGGTTACCGGACACGGGTGTTTCGATAAGTATCTGTGGCGCATCCACCGGGAGACAACGCCGCAATGCTAGCACTGCGAGGATCCTGGCGAAGACACGGCGCTCCACACGTTGGTGGAGTGCCCTGCGTAGGCGAGTCAACGCCGGGATCTCGTAGCGGTCCTGGGCGTGGACGTTCTCTCGTTGGAGACCATGGTGAGGGCCGTGGTCTCCGACGGGAGCAAGTGGCACGCCGCCGCCTCTTTCTGCGAGCAGGTAATGCGCGCGAAAGAGACGGCGGAGAGGGAGCGGGAGAGAACCCTGCCCCCCGAGTTTCGCAGTAAGCGGCGAGGACGCCGCAGAATCATCTACGCCCGGGACTACCGACCTCCATGATCGGGGCCTGAGGACGGCAGTTGGCCGACTCGCCGTCCTTACAGAAGCAGGCCGTGGCGGAGGCGTGTCGTGTGTGCCCTACACACGCCTGCCAACTCACCGAAGCGGGATTATTATTTTATAATAAAATGCAATTGGGGACACCGGAAGCCGGACGGACGATCCACCCACGATGCTTGTGGGCCACTTCATCCATTCCCCTGCCCTCCCGTTGGGGAGAGCGTGGTTATTCCAGCATTCACGGCGCCCCTACAAACCTTTTTGTGTCCTTGCAGAATCTTACGATCTGTTCCACCCTCAGATCCTTCATATTCATATTCATATTCATTTATTTATTCACAGAATGCAGGTACAACAATGTGGTCTTATAATTAAAATAATGTTTCCTTGTACATTCTACCACTTTTGTGTGGTATGTAAATATTCAAACAATCAATAATTAATTTGTGACACAATAGATGTAATATAATGGTTAGCTAGGCAAAGAATCAGGCATATAATCAAATAAAAAAAAAAAAAGAGTTCAAATGTCACTATGGTCCAATACCTACATAGAAATAATAAGAATATAAAAATATAAATATTGTCATTCACAAAGTTATTATAAATGTCAAATCTTAAAATTAATAATTGCCAAATTTAATGATTGTCAACAAAACTAAGTCCATTTTATCATGTCAAAAAATTTTTTTTAGGTATAATCAAAATGAAGAAATTCACTTAAATCATAATAACATTTCCTGCTTAATAACGTTATTAATTTTATTTTAAATATGTTTATATTACATTCTTTTAATGCATCTGGTATTTTGTTATAAACCTTTGGCGCAATACCTAGCAAGCTGTCTGACATCATAGTAGTTTTTGAAGTATGTAAACACAACTTCTTATCATTATTATGAAACATACGCCTGTTGCGCTTTACAAATTCAGACTTAAGTGGGAACAAGTGAGGATTACCATGAACAAACAAAGCCACTTCGAGGATGTAAAGCGACGGAAGTGTTAGGATGTTATACTTTACGAAGTATGGTCTACAGCTGTCTGAAGACTGCAAAGTGAACATAGCCCGGATGCAGCGTTTTTGAGCTTTAAAAACTACGTCATTGTTAGTCGAATTCCCCCAAAAAATGATACCATAACGAAGCAAGGACCCAGATAGACCATGGTACGCAGTAAGCAGAGCATCAATATTAACAATGGGTGCCAACTTGTATTGTGCGTATGCAGAACTGGTAACTCTTTTAACCGTTTCCTCAACATGTGCCTTCCAATTAAGTTGCTTGTCAATAGTAACACCTAAAAATTTAGTTGTGCTAACCTCGCGTACTGTTTGATTGTTATATGCTACAATTAGGTTATGTGGTTTTGGTCTTTGGCTGAAATGCATAACTTGAGTTTTTGTTATATTAATTTTCAAATTATTATTGTTCATCCACCCAACAATCGATCCCAAACAGTCATTAATATCATCCAGGTACTGATTTTCGTTTTGGCATTGTATAGATACTGTGCTATCGTCTGCAAATAGGGACATTGGATGTTTAGTATATTTAGGTAGATCATTTATATATAAAATGAATAAGAGAGGGCCTAATACACTTCCCTGCGGTACGCCATAGGTAATAGCACGTGATTCGGATATATATGTAACCTCATTTTTACTTTTAATATCTATTTTTGATATACTTGTAACTTGAGTCCTGCTAGAAAGGTATGATTTTATCAACTCTAATGCATTACCTCGGATTCCATATGCCTCCATTTTATTTAATAATATCGAGTGATCTACGTAGTCAAACGCCTGCGTCATATCGCAAAAGATGGCACATACCGGAGATCTTTTATCAACATTACCGATCACTTTTTCATAGAAGTCATAGATTGCCAAATTCGTGCTCCTATTGGTTTTGAATCCCTTTTGCTCCTGACATAGAAGTTCATGATGTTCTTAGTACGCATAAATTTTACTGTGTATGTATTTTTCGAAAATTTTCGAGAAGATAGGTACTAGTGTAATTGGCCTATAAAATTCCATTAGCTCTTTATTTTCTTTTTTGTACAGTGGCTTTACAACTGAGGTTTTAAGTTTATTAGGATATATTCCTTCAATAATGCATAGATTTAGTATGTAACTCAAATGTCCACTTATATATAAATTGGCTGCTTTAATTACTTTTGTACAAATGTCATCATATCCTACACTATGTGTATTTTTTAGTCCATATATAATTTTTTCTATGTCATTTGGAATACTAGGAGGTATAAAAATAGATTTTTGCGTACCCACTATTTTAGAAGTTACGTTGTGACCAGCACCTGCGATGGGTTTAATCTTGTCAATAAAGTAATTAAAGATTTAGATCGGAAAAAGAGAACATCTAGGACGGGACTTGAACCCGCGACCAGTCCCTTACAGGGGGAATGCTCTGACCAACTGAGCCACCTAGACATCAGTCAGAGCATTCCCCCTGTAAGGGACTGGTCGCGGGTTCAAGTCCCGTCCTAGATGTTCTCTTATTCCGATCTAAATCTTTAAAAAAAAGTAAGCATACAAAATGCTTAAAAATTTCATTGAATAAAGTAATTGTTAAACGCATTGGCAATTTCGAGAGGATCCGTAACAATGACATAACCAACTTTGATTTTGGTTATAGTGTCACGAGGAATGTTGTGCCTTGAGTTATTTATTATATTCCATGTACATTTGGATTTATTAGCTGAACTCATAATTTTAAAATTATTCTGCGATCGTTTTGTAAGCCGAATAATTTTTTTAAATAACTTTCCGTAATTCTTGTATTCATTTTTAGTACGAGCACAGGGGTTCCGCCTAAACTGCCAAAGTAGCTCACGTTTTTTAACACTACACTTTCTTAGCCCGCGTGATATCCATTTAGGTTTACTATAGATTTTTTTTGTCACCATTTTAAAGGGGAAACATTTGTCATAAAAATATGTAAAGTGATTAATAAAGTAGTCGTATGGTATATTAGGGTTAGATTCTAAATACATGTCAGGAAAAGTAAAGTCATTAAGACATTTCGTAAATTTTCTAATGTTGTCATGACAAATGTAGCGAATACGTTTTCGCCATACCTTGATTAAGGGTACTCGTTTAGAAGGAAATCGCATAATCTGCGCAGTATGATCCGACAAAGAAAACTCCAACACTTCCGCCTCACATGGCCCAGAAAAATTATGCTCAAAATTATCCAAGCAGGTCCCACTAATTGGTCTAGTCGGTTCATTTATAGCTAATGTCATATTATAATTTAATAAAAGATTTTGGAAATCCCGAGTCTAATTACCTAGCTTTAAAATATTAATGTTAAAATCTCCTGCCAGTATTATGTGCTCATAATTCCTCTTGTTTAACAATTGTAACAGTTTTTCAAGTTTACAATAAAATGTCTCTAAATTATGTTTCAATGGTACTCTATAAATACATACCACAACAATACTATGTCCAACCAGTTCTATTCCACAACATTCAAAAGCACCTGGAATTGATAAACCTTTTACTTCAGGTAGTTCTTTAAATTGGTGTTCTTTTTTAACAAGTATACATGCCCCTCCCCGCTTAATATCACTTCGACTGTAACATGTAGCTAATGAGTAGTTTGGTACCTGCAAATAGTTCTCATATCCATCCATCATGAAGTGCTCTGTTATACACAATATGTCCAACTGTATATTTTTTCTTTCAAAAAGGTCGGCCAAACGAATAGACAATTCATCAGCTTTGTTTATCAAGCCAGCTATATTTTGGTGTAAAATCCTTAAATATTTATTCGAGAAAAAATCAACTCCTCCATGTCCAGTGTGTCCGATCCCAGAAGTTCCCATCTTATTAGTGAGTACATGGGACATTGGGCCACCAGGTGGAACCTGGTTTCTTCTGTCTCTATGCACTTTGGACACTTGGGGTCTCCTTCACTCCGATCACTGTCAGGTGTCTGTTAGTCTGCAGTGTCCTGTTATTACTTCGATGACGAGCCTCATGTTCCCTCTTGAGAGTTTGGTCAGTTGGCTTGTCTTTTTCTTATCAATGCCTTTGATAAAGATCTTCGACTGTCTCATGCCTGTCGATGATCTCCATCGTCGGTTAGTCTCTGCTATAATACTGCAGCTAATTACTCCTTTGGTGATTTTGTGCGATATTGAGAGCCAGGGCTCCGGCCCCACCAAGGTTTTATCGGCACCGTCTCTGGCAAGTTTGTCAGCTGTCTCGTTGCCCATGTTGCCCTCATGTCCGGGCACCCAGGCAACTGTTGAGTCGACTTTTCTTGCCAGTTTATCTAGTGACTCTTTACAATCCTTTACGATTGCTGAGGTCGTTTCCGCTTTGCTGAGTGCCTTCAGTGCCGCCTGGCTGTCGCTGTAGATGGTCACCCTGTTGATGTCGTTCAGGTGTTCGACCAGCTCAGCACATTCCTTTATGGCGTATACTTCAGCTTGAAAGACACTTGCATATCTGCCTAAGGATATTGATTTATTTATCTCTGATCCGTCTTCGCACTTAATGTGTATTCCAGATCCTGATAGCTTTGTTGTTTCCTTTCTTGAGCCGTCTGTGTAGCAGGCCGTGCCACCGGCATCTGTCCTCCAGTCGTCTCTTGGTAATATGTGTACTCTGTACTTCTTGTCGAAGATTCTCTCTTTCCTGATCAAGTCATTGTTAGAGAGGATCATCGACAGCCTCTCTTCGTAGTTCTTGCTGATACTGGCATGGCCTTTGTCCTTAATGGTTCCGGTCCATTGGCCAGTGCTTCTAAGTTTGAACCATTGTTCGGTTGCTTTTCTTTTTATTTCTAAGTCCAAGGGGTTAAGCCCCAATATGATTTCTAGCGCGGCTGTGGGAGTTGTCCTCATCGCGCCCGTGGTCATCAGAGCTGCTAACCTTTGTACTTTGTCTAGTTCGGCTTTATTTCTCCCAATAGCAGTTTTATGCCACCATACAAGGGCACCATGTAGGATTCTTGGCAGGATAATTGCTTTGTAGATCCAAAACACTATCGCTGGTTTCATCCTCCACGTTCTTCCTATTGCGCTTTTGCACTGCATCATAGCCATTTTGGCTTTTAGGCATATGTTGCTGATGTGAGTCTTGAAGGTGAGCTTGCTATCCAGAGTTACCCCTAGATATTTTACTTCCATGACAGTTTCCAAGGCTTGGTTATCCAGGCGCACTGGTGCAGTTCTTCCTATTTTTCTTTTATTGGTGAACAAGACTATCTTGGTTTTATCAGGGTTGAGGTTTAGACCTTTTCTCCTGCACCATACTAGTGTTTCTTTTATGCCTCTGTTCATGATGTCGCACATGACGCTGAGAACTTTGCCTGTGATCAGGAGCACTCCATCGTCAGAGTACACTTTTGTGTATATGTGCATCCTGTTAATCTTGTTTACTAGTTCGTCTATTAACAGGCACCACAGTAGTGGCGATAGACATCCTCCTTGTGGGAAGCCTCTTCTCGCTATCACCGTGTGTGTTGTTCCTGCAATCTCTGCTTTTATCAGTCGGTGTCTTAGCATAGCTTTCATCCATTCTGATATGTCTTTGTCGATTCCTTCTCGATCTAATGCGGCCTCTATCGAATCGGGGGTGGCTCTGTCAAAAGCGCCCTCTACATCAAAGAAGCAGCCCAGTGCATATTCTGTGTTGTCTATTGATCTCTGCACTCTTGTCACCAGATTATGGAGGGTCGTTTCCGTGGACTTGCCCTCCATATATGCATGTTGATTTTGGTGGAGTGGAGATCTATTCTTGTTTATTTGTTCTCTTATTAATCTGTCCAGGATTTTCTCTAATGTCTTAAGAAGGAATGAGGAGAGGCTGATGCACCTGAAGGATTTGGCCTCTTGATATGATGTCTTCCCAGGTTTCGGGATGAACACTGCTCTTACCTCTTTCTATTTTCTTGGGATATATCCAGCTCTGATACTACTGTTGTAGAGAGCCAGTATATCTTTGCTTATGTACTTGCTGGCTTCTTGTAACATTTTAGGGAAGATTTCATCCGGTCCAGCCGCCTTGTAGGGCTGGAATGATCGTATACTAACTGTAAATGTTCTTCGGTGATAAGGGCTTTCGACTGTGGGTCCTCTATGGGGTTTGAGTCTATCGGCGTGTTATCGTCCTCATATTCTTTGCATTCTGGGAAGTGTGTTTCCAGCATGACCTCAAGTATCCTCTTGGAGTCCGTTAGTAACTATTTCCCTTTCTTGATACTTCCTAGTTTACATGTGTTCACTTTGGAGAATGTTTTCACAAATCGTGCCGCGTCAGGTTGTTTTTCAACTCCTGTGCAGAACGCCTTCCAACTTGTTCTATTCTCCTTTCTGCATTCTTTCTTGTAAGTATTTCTTTCCTCTCTGTACGCGCGCCAGCTCTCATCATCGTCCTTCTTCAGAGCGTGTTTGAGAGCTCGCCGTGTTCTTTTCCTTTGTTTGCCTAGTGCTTTAGTCCACCAGGGTTGCCCTTTGCCTGGTTTTATCTCCTTGAGGTATGCTTCCCTAAGAGCTTCGTCCAGTCTGTTAGCTTCTTCTTCTATTTCTTTTTTATCTATTACTAAGGTTTCACCTCCCGGGTTCCATTTCTTTATGTGGTGTTCGTATGTCGCCCAGTCAGTCTTCTCGCATTTCTTATCATAATCTTGTCTATCTTGGTCTCTAGGCTGAAAGTGACTCTTCGGTGATCCGACATTGAGTCACTTTCGTCTATTTTCCAGTCCTTGATGTACTGGCTTATACTGTTCGTGGCGATAGTAATATCCAGCACTTCTCTTCTAGATTTGGTGACAAACGTAGGCGTGTTGCCCACATTTAGAATCTCCATTCCTGTAGTACTAATGAAATCCAGTAGTAAGTCCCCCTTTTTATGGCAGTCTGTGCTGCCCCATACCACGTGGTGGGCGTTGGCATCACAACCTAGAATAATAGGAATGTTCTTACCTTGGTATTTTCTTGTTATTTCCTCCATTTCCTGGGATGGTGGCTCGAAGTCCCTTTCGCTGGGTAGGTACGCAGAGACAAAGAGCACCCTTACTTTATTTACTGCTTCCGCTTGTACTATCACTGCAATACTAGCGAGGTCACTGTAACAATCTGCTTTTATTAGTTCTAACGATCTCACTCTGCTGCTGGCGTAGATGCATGCCCTTGGTTTTGACTCACTATCAGCATGATAGAAGATGTCTCCTCCAAGAGAGCCCAGCCCAGTCACGCGTCCGTTATAGACGTGTGGTTCTTGCAGCAGAGCGATATCGATTTTCTTTTCCACCAAATATTTGCACAGCTCATTCATGGCATCGTGGCAGTGGTGGAGATTTACTTGGACTATTCTTATTTTTTGTGTGTGGTTTTGTGGTGTGTTTCTGGGTGTGTTCATTTGTTTGTGTTGATAAATGTATCAATCAATCAATTAGCCTATTGCAGTCCACTGCACTTATGTATGCATGTGTGTTATTGCTCACTCCCTATTTGGTCTTCGCGTTGGGAGACTGCACCCCTTTCCAATGTGGTTGTAGCGATGCTACACTTGGTGGGGGTGTCAGGTCGTAGGGGGGGGGGGGGTGTAGTGGTGGGGTGTGCGGGGCTAGCCTGTCGGTGGGGCCTACGACATTCAGTGGGGACCTCTTTCTGTGAGGTGCCCGTTTGCGATCCGTCTCCCCCGCCTTCGGGCTTTGGCCCCTCTGTGTTTCGTGCTTGTTGTGTGCTGTTGGGTGTTGTGCTCGGTCGACTTGGTCCACTTACTACGGTGGAGTTGTCGGCCGGCGCCGCACCTGGTGCCTTTGTTTTCTGGTGCTTGGGACATATGTCTTTGCATATGCATCTTACTTCGGGCTCAGCAGGTGCTTTGCCGAGAAGCCTGGCATGGACCCTTGTGACTTGATAGTGGAGCCAGATGGTTTCTTATGTTGCGACCTCCTGAGGGACCCCCATCACAAGTCGTACACCCAAGGGTAATACTTCCCTGCGAATGAGGGACCATTCAGGAAACCGCAACTCTTCCCTGTAGACGTTTTGCCGTTTTAGGAAGAACAGCTCGTCTACAGGTATCTTGTCAGTGCTGCCTGGGATCCAGATCGACATACCTGTGTTTGTCGAGTTTCTTGGATCTCAGGGGTACCCCATCTTGGTCTCCGAAGTCGCATCCGAGTAGCCAGGTCATAGCCTCCTCGGTGGTTGGTGTCACAAGGAAGTATCCTTCTGCCACCAGCCCCGAGGCGTCGAATGCTACGTTTCGGCCGCGTCCATCGGCTTCGTCCTGTAGGGTCTTAAGGATCTTGTTGGTTAGTCTTAACCTGATTTCGGCGGCAGTAGCCTCGTCCATCGCCACCCCGTCCTCCCGCTGGATAATGACGGAGAGATCACTTTGACCCGCTTTGGGTCTTTGTGGTCCCTCATTCCTTGTGGTCTTGGGTTTTTTCGATGGACGTTGCTGTGTCCTTTCGTCAGGATCGGTACTTTGGCGTTTGAATTTTTGAGGTCTCGAACCGGCCCCTCCCTGAGTCACAGTCGTTGCCTCTGCGGCTGACGAGCCCCGGGGTTTGACCTGGTTCGATTGCTCACCCTGCTTTTTCCTGCGAGCCCTTAACCTCTTCCACATGGATTTGGTCATGGGCTCCTCCTGGATGGGATTGCTCTCTGCAATGCTCATTTGGGTCAGGTCGTCCCCGAGAGTCTCAGATAGAGAACTACCGGGACGTACCACCTGACCACGGGGTTTCTTAGATTGTTGTTTTGTTGGCGCACGGGTGTCCCGTCCAGAATACGAGGGACTGACAGAACCTTGGGAAGGTCCAGGAGGGGATTCTCCGGCTTCGCCGGTACCCCCCTGGGGTATATCGTTTTCTCTTTTCCATTGCGTGTTTTTTTTTGTTTTCCGGGGCTGCCGGTTTTACTGGATGGGGAAGGAATGTGTCGACGTCCTGGCACGCGGGTCCCGCAGCCCCACCCGTGATCGAGTGGGGCTGCGGGTCCCGCACACCAATAAGTCGACGTAGAGGATGGGATATTGGATGGAGGGAATTTTTAGCTGCGATGTTTTGTTGCGTCTGTTTCTTAAGGAACCAGACCAATAACAGGCGGCACCACGTGAAGGTAACCACTAGCCTGGCTCTGGGGATCTTCGCGACTTGCGCTCCTCTCAGGCCTTAACCAGACTCTTCACCGGAAAGGTGTTGAGAATAGGGGTTCACCAGCCCAACGCGCATTTCCATCGGGTGGATCCGCCCCGCCCACCGAAGCGGGATAAAACCCGACCCCACCAGGCGAGGCCGCGGCGGCGGCCAAAGTCCGCCGGCAACCCTGGGGTTATCCTTTCGAGGGCTTACCCGGGGTGCCCGGCAACGGACACTTGGGGAGGACACCGTGCGGTTGTAGTCGAGACACGACATATCCGAAGGGATTTCCGCACGTAAAAAAAAAAGCTCTATCGTACAGACAGTTTGCTGAACTGATAAGATATTAAAACTATAGTTTCGGTATTAATGACTCTAAAAAGATATCAAACCTGTAGATAATGCGTTGTGCAATAGAGAGAGCGCTTTACTAAACCGAAGCAAAGGCGTCTTACACGTAATAAAAGGACGGGTACTGTACTGGAATGTTTGAGTAAATGCTTAGCTGCGCTGAGGGTAGTAGCATAATCTGGGCAATTTCAAACTAATATATGTATTTCTATAGAGAGTTTATTTTATCAACGACACTCAACCCTTTGTCACCTTATTTTAATAGGGAATTTTTATTCCGATGCCTGAACTTTTTTATTTATTTAACCTTTTTCATAAAAAAGGACTATCATATTAGATATAAGTAGATGAATACCACAGTGATATAGAAAATAGACGTTATTTCAATGTGTAAATAGTTTTTATAGGTCATATTATTTTATTTAGTTATTTTTGTCCTATGAAAAATGCGTGTTACACTGCTACAGTGAAAACAAAGCTAATATATAGTGGGCTATTTTCTTTTATATTCGTCCATGATTAATTTTTAAGCCCCAAAGCTGTCTCTAACACGTGTCAAGGATTACACGAACAAATACGATACTCACATATTAATGTTGACCTTGAAATTTATATTTTTGAAAATTTTCTTCTAACTACCAATTCATATTGGTGAGAAACAAAACATGTGGGTTATATCAATCTTTTACATGTAAACTGTAAACTAACTACTTGGGATTACGAAATCCTAGTAATTCAACGGCTACGAATTAACTATTCAGAATAAGTATAAATTTATTTCCCGTGGTCCACCTGCGTGATTCACCTGGGTTGATACGGGAATCTGTTTCTTCCGGTGTATCACTTGGGTGAACCACGGAAAGCTTTTATTTTAGTATGGCTTTAATTTAGTAAGCTTTATTTAAGTATGGAATCTGCAAAGTAAGTAATTGTTGGAATGTTATAATTACCCGCATAGATGTCCGTAGGTATAACACTACTCGGGGTGTATGTTGGGTAACCTCCTCGCGTGTCGTTCCGATTCCGATCCCGCTGCATTCCGGGGGGAACGGAATCGGAGCGGCCGGTACACCCTGGGCGGCGGTCAATGGCTTCCCCTTCATGGGGTTGGCATTGATCGTCGGCTAATATCCAACGTGGCGGGAACACATCGCTCTCCGTACTCCTCTGCTTTCAGAGGAGACAGGATGAGCGATGGTGTTTGTGGCTGAGGCCACCATAGGGTCCTGGGGGATCCAGGGGCGGGTTGGCCCACTGCTAACGCAGGGGCCGACGGGCACTTGTGCCGCCGCCGGTGAGAGAGGACTAGCCATCCTCTCGCGTTCCGTAATCGGCAGGGGATCAGCAACGACCTGACTGGTGGCTCCAGAAGGGTACGCCGTGAACTTGCTGACCGGAGGGCTTGCCTTTATTGGCCGGCCCACGACAAGGAAAAGTCTATAACACCCGACAGCGAAGTCGTAAAAACCTATGGATACCAGCCGACCTCCATAGTATATAGGCTTATCCAGGTGCAGGGGGCTCCGCCTGGATGGACCACCTTTCCCCCATACTCGTGGGATATGATATGGATATAAACCCTAACATAAATGGAAAAAACCGGACCGATCAAAAACAAAACGACTTAGGCACGAAAAAGGACAGACAAAATGACGGAGTCTGCGCGGAGGTCGCGCAGCAGGCGGGCGTAGAGGTGACGCCAAACACCTCGGCGGTGTCGGAGAGATTCGACACCGCGAGTGAAAGGAGTAGGGCGAGCAGCCCGTTAGGACTGGGCGTCAAGGCGCAGAAGCGCAAACGGCGCCCAAGGAAGCAGCGACCAGGGGAGGGCGTGTCGGATGAGGATTACACCCTCACCGGGACGGCCTCCTCCAGCGACGAGACGACCATGTGGGCGCCTAAGGTGGCTGCAGTCCGCCGGGCGCGAGGAGGGCTGAGGGGTGGGCAACCAAGCCGGGCCCCCTCGGCCACTGGGAGGGCCGCGGAAAAATCGCCACCGAGGCCTTCCACCTCGGCGGTGACGGAACCGAGCGGGAGGACGCGGTCTCTTTTGGAGAGACTCCAGAAGGTGACCGCGTCATTCCAGGGGTCCCCAAACCCTGAGCAGGAGGCGATGTTGAGCATTGTGCTCGACATCGCCTCCGAGAATGAGGGCCTGGCGGCGCAGCTGGCCGAGTCCCGTCGAGAGACGGCTCGACTAGCTGCAGCCGTCGAGGAGCTCAAGAAGGGGATGGCGAGCTCGGCCCAAACGGCGCAAAGGGCGCAGCCGGCGGAGCAGACACGCGTGACTCGCTCGTCCGCGAGTCGGTCAGCGCAGCCAGCGCTGTCGGCGCGGCCGGTGCAACCGATCCAGCAGCCGGCACCGTCGGTGCGGCCGGCGCAGCCGCGGGCACCGCCGGCGGAGTCCTGGCTCCCCTATATGGAGGCGCTGGAGGAGAGGATGATGTGTCGGATGGAGGCCCTAATGGACTCCATCCGCCGTCCGCCTCTGGCGCCACCAGCGGCCGGCTACGCGGCTGTAGCCCAAAGGGGCCCTACCCGCCCGGCCGCGGGTGCGGGTGCGACTCTGCCGGTCCCGGCTCCTCAGCCCCCTCCCGCTCAGGGTAAGGGGAAGGGCAAAGGCAAGGGGAAGGGCAAGGGGAAGACGTCCCCAGCCCTGGCCCCAGCCCCAGCCCCAGCCGTGGTTCCGGCCACCTCCACCCCATTGGAAGGGGGCTGGGAGGTGGCTGGAGCCAACAAGAAGAGGCGGAAGGCCGCCAAGAAGGCCGCCAAGAAGGCCAGGAAGGCCGCGGCCGCCGCGAAGACAGCGCCGGGGAAGCTCCGTGCCCCTCGTACCGCGGCCGTCGTCGTCACCCTGACGGCGGAGGCAGCGGGTAGGGGCATGGGGTATGCCGAGGTGTTGGCCAAAGTTAAGGCCAACGTAGACCTCAAGGCCCTCGAGATCCCGGGTGTCCGGTGCAAGAGCACACGGACGGGAGCCCGGCTTCTTGAGGTCCCTGGCGCCGCCAGTGGCCCCAAGGCTGACGCCCTAGCGGCTCGGCTGAGGGAGTCGCTGGACGCAGCCGACGTCCGGGTGTCCAGGCCCATTAAATGCGCAGAAGTGCGCATTACGGGCCTGGACGACTCCGTCACGGCAGAAGAGCTCAGGCTCGCCGTGGCGGAGGCCGGGGACTGCTCCCCGGACACAGTAAAGGCCGGAGCTATACGCTTCGGCCGCGGTGGACAGGGGGCAGCAGTTGTCGGCTGCCCTATCGCGGCGGCCCAAAAGGTCGCAGACGGGCGGAGCCTCCTGGTGGGAGGCTTCCTGAGGGCGCAGGCACGGCTCCTGCAGGCCCGACCGGCCAGGTGCTTCAGGTGCCTGTCGGTGGGCCATGTGGGGGTGCACTGCACGGCGGAAGTGACGGCGGGTGACCGTTGCTTCCGCTGTGGCCAACCCGGTCACAAGGCCGGCACTTGCGATGCCCCGCTGCACTGCTTTAGGTGTGCAGCGGGAGGCAAGCCGGCCGACCACAGGGTTGGCAGCAAGGCCTGCGCCGGAGGGGAGCCGAAGCCGGGAGGCCGGCCTTCCGCCTCCAGTTCACAGCGGGATGCGGAGATGGGGGTTCCATAATGGATCCTCAACTCCGCATCCTGCAGGTGAACGTTGGCCACGGTGCCCATGCTCAGGATCTTCTGCGCCAGAGCATGGCACAGTGGGCCATAAATGTCGCCGCTGTCGCCGACCCATACACCCACCGGTTCCTCGGGCCTACCTGGGAAACCGCGCTGGATGGGTCGGCGGCACTGGTGCACAACCCTGCCGCCGGCAGCCCCCCTCTTGCCGTCGTTGCAAGGGGACCCGGCTGCGTGGCGGCGGCGGTTGGGGATATAGCGGTCGTGGCCGCTTATATCACGCCGAACCGAGACCAAGCTGCATATGAGCAGTGGCTCCGTCAGCTGGCCGTCGTCGTCAATGCCTGCCAGCCCCGTCCGGTCCTTGTGCTCGGGGACTTCAACGCCTGGTCGTATGCCTGGGGTTCCCGACACGAAAGGGGCGCGACGGGGCATAGAGGCAGGGCACTGGTGGACTGGGCCGCACGACTCGGCCTAGTCCTCCTAAATCGGGGAGCCGTGGACACGTTCGTGACCTCGAGGGGTAGCTCCATCGTGGACCTATCGTTCGCGAGCCCCTCGTTGGCGCGACGTGTTCAGGGCTGGCGCGTCGTTTTGGGGGAGGACACAAGTTCGGATCACCGATACATTCGGTTTGACGTGTCCCCCCCTGCGAGCGACGCGCCGGCTGCACCGGCTCCACCCGAGCCACGTTGGGCGCTTAAGCGACTTGATCGGGAGCTCCTCCTGGAAGCCGCCATCGTACAGGCCTGGGCCCCTGCGCCGGACAGGCCTGTCAGCATAGACGATGAGGCGGAGTGGTTCCGGGAGGCCATGACCCGTGTCTGTGACGCGGCGATGCCTAGGGCTCCGCCCTATAATCCGAGGGGTCAGGTCTACTGGTGGTCGTCGGAGATCGCGCAGCTCAGACGGGGCTGCGTGATCACGCACCGCCGGTGGGCCCGATTCCGTAGGAGGCGTCGCCGCCCCGCAGATGCGGAGGCCCGAGAGGCGGAGTTGTACGAGGGATACAGGGAGGCCAGACGAGCCCTCCGAGCGGAGATAAGGCGTTCCAAACGGGACGCCTTCCGCGAGCTGCTGGAGACGCTGGAGCGGGACCCTTGGGGGCGGCCCTACCGGATGGTGAGGGGCAAGCTGCGCCCCAAGGCCCCGCCGTTAACCCGGTGTCTCCAGCCGGATCTGCTCGGAGGAGTTGTTGGCTCCCTGTTCCCAGCGCGGGCGGTGGAACATGTTCCACCGCGGATGACTCCGCCTCGGTTGCGCATGGCGCCCGACGTGGAAGACGACGACGTGCCCGAGGTCACTTGGGTAGAACTAGAGCTGGCGGTGAGAAGGCTAAGAGCCAAACACACCGCCCCGGGACCCGACGGCATTCCAGGCCGAGCGTGGGTCCTAGCTCTAGTCGACGACGCTCTCGAGCCCCGACTGAGAGGGCTTCTCAGCGCATGTTTGGAGCGGGGCCAGTTTCCGAAATTGTGGAAGACGGGGAAACTGGTTCTCATCCGAAAGGAGGGGCGCCCGGCGGACTCGCCGTCCGCCTACCGGCCCATAGTGTTGCTCGACGAGGTGTGCAAGCTCTTTGAAAGAGTAATTGCGAAGCGCCTCGTCGAGCACCTCTCAAGAGTGGGGCCGGACCTGGCGGATGGCCAATATGGCTTCCGCCAGAGGCGCTCCACCGTGGATGCCATCATGCGCGTGAGGGCTCTGGCGGAGAATGCAGTAGCCCGGGGTGAGGTGATGTTGGCGGTGTCCCTGGACATCGCCAACGCGTTCAACACCTTGCCCTGGAGTTGCATTAGGGAGGCGCTCGTGTATCACGAAGTGCCTCTCTACCTCCGCCGCATAGTCGGGGCGTATTTGACGGAGAGAGCCGTCATCTACCCAACCGTGACCGGTCTCGGTCGGCGTGAAATGTCGTGCGGTGTTCCACAGGGATCGGTCCTGGGGCCGCTCCTGTGGAACATCGGTTACGACTGGGTGCTTCGCGGTGAGCTCGTAGGCGGTGCCGCCGTCACGTGCTACGCGGACGACACGCTCGTGACGGCGTGCGGGGCGACGTACCGCGAAGCGACCCGAAAGGCCACGACCGCGGTTGCCCAAGTCGTTAGGCGGATCCGGCGGCTGGGTCTCGAGGTGGCCCTGCACAAAACCGAGGCCCTGTTCTTCCATGGGCCTCGGAGCAAGCCACCCGAGGGATCCAGTCTCATCGTGGGAGGAAATCGCATCGGCATCAAGCCCCAAATGAAATATTTGGGGCTCGTGCTCGACGGCCGATGGGACTTCGGAGAGCACATCCGAAGTCTGGCCCCCAAATTGAAGGGCACAGCTCTTGCTCTGGCTCGGCTGTTGCCCAACATGAGGGGGCCCGATGACTCCTGCAGGAGACTCTACGCGGGGATTGTGCGGTCCATGGCCCTGTATGGGTGCCCAATATGGGCGGAGGCCCTGAGGACCAGAACTGTGCGGATGCTGCGCGCTCCGCAGCGAGTTCTGGCCATCAGGGTCATCCGAGGGTACCGCACGATCTCCTTCGAGGCGGCGAGTCTCCTTGCCGGAACTCCGCCATGGGACCTGGAAGCGAGAGCCCTTTCGCAACTGTACCAGTGGCGAAAGGAGGCGCGGGAGCAGGGATGGAACCCCGAGCCTCGAGAAATCGAGGCCGTGCAGTCCCAGCTCCGCCAGGCCATCGTGGTGGAGTGGAAGGAACGACTTGGGCAACCAAGCGCAGGGCACGCCGCAATAGCGGCGGTAAGGCCCATCATGGAGGATTGGCTGGAGAGGCGACACGGAAGCCTCTCCTACCGACTGACGCAGGTGATCTCAGGGAAGGGGTGCTTCGGGGACCACCTGCATCGGATCAGGAAGGAGCCAACGCCTGAGTGTCATCACTGCGACGCGAGCGAGGACTCAGGGCTGCACACGCTGGCGGACTGCCCGGCGTGGGAGGCGCCGAGGCGTGACCTCGTGGCAGCCATCGGGGTGGGAGTCCTCTCGCTCGGCAGCATGATTGCGGCAATGGTGCGGAGCGCGAGCGCGTGGGCCGCCGCCGCCTCCTTCTGCGAGCATGTAATGCTCGCGAAGGAGGTGGCGGAGCGCGCCCGGGAGAGACTTAGAACTCTCCCGGTCCGCCGAGCCCGCAACTTGCTCGCCGCGCGTCGCAGGCAACTCAGGCGCCGGAGGTCGCTTAACGACCTCCGTCCTCCATGAGCGCAGGCCTGGGGGTGGCGGGTGAGGCCACCTGTCACCCCAGCAGAAGCAGGCCGGGACGGTGGGGCGACAAGCGCCCCTCCCCCAAACCGTGGCAAGACGGGGACACCGTGGTTCCCAAACCCGAGGGGGCCATCTCGAAACCGGAGATGGCCCAGGGTCAGTCGGGGTGCGAGGGATATGCTCTATGGGCAACCTTACACCCCGGCGTCTGTAGACCCGAGACGGCGTGCGGTTTTAGTCGGTTCAAGCCCGACATAACCGCCCCCGCTGGCACGCGGGGGGGTATCCGAAGGGATTTCCGCACGAAAAAAAAAAAAAAAAGGTATAACACTACTCAGCGAACCATCACTTTCCCGCTTAGAGCTGAATCATCCATACTTATGTTTTAATGCGACAGTAACTCTGTCTGTTTGTTTGATACCTTGATAAGCTGATGCCACTTAACCGATTGTTAAACACGGGCTTGCCCAATAAAAGCCAAATACTATTGAAAACAATACGCGAACTTTAGACCCAACTGGGAAATCGCTCAGAGGATGAAGCTTACCTAGGAAGTAACAATCTCAATTTTACCTTAAGCCAAAGTATATGTTTGTTAGTTTACGCAGCCAAAGTTATCCGTATGAACAGGCTTTGCAGCCTTAATGTGTCATATGCCTAAATAATGTAAATGAAATAATTTCTCCTATTCAATTCATTCATTATTGCTGGCTCCTACCTACATCGCCTGTTGTATTTATAAAGACAGTCGGCGTCGATGGCTTTAAGTGCTCTTCGAAATACGAATGGGGTGTAGTAGGTGCTTACGTACTTTTTGTAATCCCTCACTCATCATATTGTTAACAATGCTTTAAATTCAGGAATTCGAGTGTTATGTACTCCGTCACGAATCGCTTACTAATAATAATAAAGAGTATTGTGTCACCAGTTCAAATACCGTCCTGTGTAGTGACTTCTTGCCATTAAAATATTTAGATCAATATCATATTCATCATCCTCATAACGATGTTCTGGTTAGGTTAGGTTGTACTTTGAAGTCCAAGGTCCGCTTATTGTTTTTGATTGGTATGTCGACTTCTTCGGGAGCATCTGCCGTCTTTCTTCCCAACCCCGAGAGGAAAGCCAGCGGCAGAGCCTCGTATGTTTGTTGGCAGGTACATCGACTAGCAGCTGAGGCTAGCTTAGGTCTCAAAGATGTTGTCAGCGCCCTGTACACCTTAATGTTACATTACGTGCTGTAACGCGTTAAATTAATCTACCTTAGCAGCTCTCCTGGTTATTGAAATTCTCATCTAAATGCGTCTCTAATGACGTAAGAGCCATCAACGCTTAAGATTTACTGATCAAAACACGTAAGAAAGAAATATTATAGTAAATACTTCAAAATATAACCGTAAGTATCTAAATACCTTTAATTCCCTGACGATTCAGTTGATTTATTCTGATAGCAGTCACGAGTAACGAGTGGTATGGCCAATGGCCAGTCTACTCGTGACCTCCATCGGTGCAAGTCGATCTGATCTTAAATATTCTATATGCGATCAAGAACCACTGTCTTCGATTTTTTATGTGTATAATCTCTCTCTAGAGTGACACTTCAATCTGGTTAAGCGAGTACTATTGTTTAGCAGCGGATTAGTGCTACAGTGGAAGATTTATCTTGAAGGAAATAATCATTTATCGTTACTAACTTGTAACATTAATGTGAGTAAAAAACGTACTCGAATTTAGTTCCATATTTCAAATAACACTTGACATAGATCCTTGTAGGGGAACAGCCTTTTTGCTTGTTGTATACAAAGAGTTCAAAAGTAAAAAGAAAATGCTGCCGGGTCAAAGTTTTCAACTGATTAGAGGACCCACTTACCGCCATCACGCCTGCTTGTTTATGACCCTGGTGATGTACTTAATAGGGATACAGGTAACGCTGTAAAATGTGAATAAATAAGAAAAAAACTCAACCAACTGTCTATAGGTACATGCGATTACACATATCAATAAAATACATCTGAGAACCGAGCGACAGGCACTCACAACAAGTTTAAAATAAACATTTTGTTTCAATTATTTTTATAACGGATATATTTATAACACACCGCATATTTATGTATTCTTAAATTTATTCGACGGTAGGTAATAATTACGACTATTCTTAGAATAAACTAACAATACCCTAAACCTTGTAAATATTTTCGTACACATTATCTTCTTACGTCTGAAATACATACTTAATACATTTTCAGATACGGGACTACTATGATGTTTTAGTACAAATCGGATCTTATGAATAATAAAATAATCTCTCTGGGAATAATTTAGGTTTTTGAATTGTAAATTCAATGTAGTCTATTGAATAAAATAAGAATGAATAGGGCTTGGTAGGTCCACTGCCGAAGTAGTAGTTTATTTAGTTGTTTGTACTATTTGTTAGTTGAAATTGCTATTGTACAGGATCGTTGCTCCATTCCGTCGTTCATGGTATACCACAATTAGGTTAATCCAGTACACCAATATCATGGTCAGACGTCGGTCTTACCATCGAGAAGTAACTTTTTTTTGGGTTTGAACTTCAGCACAGTACGAATTGAACCCGCTTCTAATACATGCTTTTAATTTAGTTGGAGGGGTTAATGAGACTATTAGTAATTACTTCTTACATATTAATAAGTTATTCCCGTTACCCCCTAATTGCCTTGATAATTGGTATGAGAAGAACATCATATATATGTTTAGGATAAAAAAAAAATCAGGAGCAATTTCAGATGATAACCACTCTTACTGTTTATCTTCGTACCACAGGGACCCAAACTGTAACCGTAATGAAGTGTTTTAACACTGTTTTTTGAAATTGTTTTAGAAGAAACCCATTTATAAATGTAACAGATACGAAAGTGTACCATATTCAAAGTGGTACGTTTTATATGTGTTAATAAGTGTAACAGAAATAACGTCCTAAAGTACTTGGGGGTGTACAAAATACCTTTATTTAAAAATTTAGATTATAAATATAATAGGATAGTAAATTTGGCATTGTAGCATTTCGGTTAACACTTATTAACACTGTTAACAGATTCAATACCATATTTATAAGTGTAACACTTTCATTCTGTAACCTTTTCATAGTGTAACCCATATAATTATGTAACCATTATGAATGTGTTTTTAAGTCCCTGACCACAAAGTCCAGGCTTGGGTCAGGTCAGGCCTGTATTATGTGGTGCAGTACTCACTCACATACTTTAGTAACCCGTGGAATAAACCAAAAATGATTTTATGTCCAAACTATGACTATGACTTTTTTATGTTACAGCTGTGGGAGCGACCATTCAATTCAATACTGGAAGCATTCATAGACTACTATGTTTATTTGCTTATAATCATTAAAGGCGTATGCACGTTTGATACCCTAGTGACAATCTGCTCTGGCCGTGGGATTTGATACGATAACATACTTTACTTGCTTTGTAATATTTACAGTTTTCACACTACACAGAGCCTCTAGTCAAAATTCACAACACGGAACAATTAAGTAGCACTTAAGGATCACTTCGGCGTCTGTCTGTCATCAACGGATATTGGAGATTCAATGAGATAAATAACTTGAAATTAACTCAAATTAACTCTTGAAATTATTCAATTAGCTAGGTCGTCTAGGTTCGGTCACCCAGATATGTTGGTTACCAATATTCTTTAAAAAATAAAAATAAAGTTTTCAGCTCACAAGGTAGTTCCAGAATTAAACCTCAGTCCAAGGGGCCTTTAAATCAATAAGTCCCAAAGAGTTTCACTGTCCTAATTATTCTCCACGTATAACTTAACTATGTGACTCCCGTACCTAGTACCCGTACCAGGGTCAATAGCAGTTGCAAACGAGAACGCCGATCATGAAAACCATGCAAAGACTAATTGGAGGTATTGAAAACATAATAAATACCTACTATTTCTCTCTGAATAACGGAAAATAATACCTTTCTGAGAATAGGATGGAAACAAACAGTCCTAACTAAGCTATAGGTATTTGAATGCCACAATATGTATAGTAAAAACGCTATCCGTAAAACAGTAACAATTCATGGCTCATAATGACAAGTTGTTAATCAAAAAAGATTAGGAACACTTTTTAAAAACAAGCTTCTGATAATTTTTAGTCGTGCCACAGTACAAAGAATATTGTTAGGTGTGATGATTTTAAAAACTTGAATCGCACAACCTATATACCACACCTTGAACATTATAAGCACCGGAGTGTTTACCTAGATACAAGAAATGAGCCACTCGATAGGTTTATTTTATTTAGCTTAGGAGTTCCTATGACCACCTTCCTACTTAATCATCAGACCCTGAATACCATGTAACACCAGAGAGTTTGTCAAGACAAAACAAATGAGCCCAAACTCAATAAGTTATTCTTGTTTGGTGTAGGTGTTGGTGTGGCTACTTTTCTGCTCCATCATCAGACCCTGAACACCATGTAACATTAGAGAGTCTGTCAAGACCAAACAAATGAGCTCAAACTCGATAGGTTTATCTTGTTTAGTTTAGGCGTTGCTATGGAAATCTTCTTACTCCAACATCAGACCAGCTCCATGGTACCATATTAATGCACTGACATCCAAACTAAAAGCATGCAAAACTACATCTCAATTCGTTGAGGATAACTGCCTCAAAATTCAGTAGCAGGATTTAACCCGCACTAAAATACACATATATATATTATACATATATTCATACAGACATACATTTAGAGCAAGTAAATAAAAGCTTGTAAATAGTTAGTCATTAATTTTTTCTCCATTTTTATTGATGCTACACCAAGGTATCTACATCATTTTGTTAACCGATTTCAAAACGGAGGAGGTTCTATGTTCGTCTGTATCAATTTTTTATGTAAGTACATCTATAGTTCTGTCGTTTATGCTTCTTAAAATCAAATAAAAATTGTGAAATAATTGAGTGTATGATCGTACATTACGTCAAATGTCTTTTGTTTGAAATTTTGGAAAATATATTTTTAAAGGCCGTATATATTGGTGCAGATTTAGCTATTACATAAAGTATTTTATTTAATAAAAAAAAAACAATTGACTTCAATAACCAAAAAGGCACTGAAAAGTGTAAAGTAACTGAATTACAGATTTACCTCTAAAGATAAATAAATACGTAAAACTTTTCTGTTGAAGCTGGTGGAAGCCCGAAACACAAGGTTATAAAGCATTACAAGTTCAATAGGGTCGTCTACCCGAATGAACGCACAATATTGCCGCACGTGATCGGCTGTATTTTGCTGGAGATGGGGAGATTTCACTTCCGCTTACACATTATATCGCTTGCACGGGGAGACTCATGATGAGGCGGAAGTGGATCTACCCTATTTACCTTTTTTTTTATATTTTTTTTATCGTGCGGAAATCCCTTCGGATACCCCCCCGCGTGCCAGCGGGGGCGGTTATATCGGGCTTGAATCGACTAAAACCGCACGCCGTCTCGGGTCTACAGACGCCGGGGTGTAAGGTTGCCCATAGAGCATATCCCTCGCACCCCGACTGACCCTGGGCCATCTCCGATTTCGAGATGGCCCCCTCGGGTTTGGGAACCACGGTGTCCCCGTCTTGCCCCGGTTTGGGGGAGGGGCGCTAGTCGCCCCACCGTCCCGGCCTGCTTCTGCTGGGGTGACAGGTGGCCTCACCCGCCACCCCCAGGCCTGCGCTCATGGAGGACGGAGGTCGTTAAGCGACCTCCGGCGCCTGAGTCGCCTGCGACGCGCGGCGAGCAAGTTGCGGGCTCGGTGGTCCGGGAGAGTTCTAAGTCTCTCCCGGGCGCGCCCACGCGCTCGCGCTCCGCACCATAGCAATCATGCTGCCGAGCGAGAGGACTCCCACCCCGATGGCTGCCACGAGGTCACGCCTCGGCGCCTCCCACGCCGGGATACCCTATTTACCTAATTCCTATTTAGCTTGGCACAGACTTAAACAGAAAAGTTTTATGTGTTTATTTATCCCTGAGTTAAATCTGTAATTTAGTTATTTTACACTTTCCAGTGCCTTTTTAGGGTTCCGTACCCTTTTTTTTTTTTTTTTTGTCGTGCGGAAATCCCTTCGGATACCCCGCCGCGTGCCAGCGGGGGCGGTTATGTCGGGCTTGAATCGACTAAAACCGCACGCCGTCTCGGGTCTACAGAAGCCGGGGTGTAAGGTTGCCCATAGAGCATATCCCTCGCACCCCGACTGACCCTCGGGTTTGGGAACCACGGTGTCCCCGTCTTGCCCCGGTTTGGGGGAGGGGCGCTAGTCGCCCCACCGTCCCGGCCTGCTTCTGCTGGGGTGACATGTGGCCTCACCCGCCACCCCCAGGCCTGCGCTCATGGAGGACGGAGGTCGTTAAGCGACTTCCGGCGCCTGAGTCGCCTGCGACGCGCGGGGAGCAAGTTGCGGGCTCAGCGGACCGGCAGAGTTCTAAGTCTCTCCCGGGCGCGCTCCGCCACCTCCTTCGCGAGCATTACATGCTCGCAGAAGGAGGTGGCGGTGGCCCACGCGCTCGCGCTCCGCACCATTGCCGCAATCATGCTGCCGAGCGAGAGGACTCCCACCCCGATGGCTGCCACGAGGTCAAGCTTCGGCGCCTCCCACGCCGGGCAGTCCGCCAGCGTGTGCAGCCCTGAGTCCTCGCTCGCGTCGCAGTGATGACACTCAGGCGTTGGCTCCTTCCTGATCCGATGCAGGTGGTCCCCGAAGCACCCCTTCCCGGAGATCACCTGCGTCAGTCGGTACGAGAGGCTTCCGTGTCGCCTCTCCAGCCAATCCTCCATGATGGGCCTTACCGCCGCTGTTGCGGCGTGCCCTGCGCTTGGTCGCCCAAGTCGTTCCTTCCACTCCACCACGATGGCCTGGTGGAGCTGGGACTGCACGGCCTCGATTTCTAGAGGCTCGGGGTTCCATCCCTGCTCCCGCGCCTCCTTTCGTCACTGGTACAGTTGCGAAAGGGCTCTCGCTTCCAGGTCCCATGGCGGAGTTCCGGCAAGGAGACTCGCCGCCTCGAAGGAGATCGTGCGGTACCCTCGGATGACCCTGATGGCCAGAACTCGCTGCGGAGCGCGCAGTATCTGCACAGTTCTGGTCCTCAGGGCCTCCGCCCATATTGGGCACCCATACAGGGCCATGGACCGCACGATCCCTGCGTAGAGTCTCCTGCAGGAGTCATCGGGCCCCCTCATGTTGGGCAACAGCCGAGCCAGAGCAAGAGCTGTGCCCTTCAATTTGGGGGCCAGACTTCAGATGTGCTCTCCGAAGTCCCATCGGCCGTCGAGCACGAGCCCCAAATATTTCATTTGGGGCTTGATGCCGATGCGATTTCTTCCCACGATGACACTGGATCCCTCGGGTGGCTTACTCCGAGGCCCATGAAAGAACAGGGCCTCGGTTTTATGCAGGGCCACCTCGAGACCCAGCCGCCGGATCCGCTTAACGACTTGGGCAACCGCGGTCGTGGCCTTTCGGGTCGCTTCGCGGTACGTCGCCCCGCACGCCGTCACGAGCGTGTCGTCCGCGTAGCACGTGACGGCGAGGGTTCCGTACCCAAAGGGGAAAACGATACCCTATTACTAAGGCTCCACTGTTCGTCCGTCCGGAGGCCAGGCTCTATCTCATGAACCATGATTGCTCGAAAATTAGGAATTTTCACAGATAATTTATTTCTGTTAATATCTACCGCGGTAAAAATAAATATACATACATACATACATAAAATCACGCCTGTTTCCCACAGGGGTAGGTAGAGATCACAGATCTCCATTTGCCACGATTCTGACACACTTCTCTCGCCTCATTCACTCTCATAACATTCTTCATGCATGCTCGTCGGTTTAGGGTACTCCTGACCTGCCCCTTTTCTAACACTTCCCCGATTTGGTCCAGGTATGTGCGCCTAGGTCTTCCCCTTCCGACGGTACCATATACACTCGCCTCATACACCTGTTTCGTTTAAAATAAATATAACATAATAAAATATTTAAGGGGGTGCCCATACAACAAACGTGATTTTTGCTCGGTATTGATATAGGCAACAGCTAGGCGCTTGAAATATTCACAGAATATTTAGCTATATATTCCCTTTAAAAATAAGTATTTTAATTAAAACAAAACAAATATTGAAGGGCTCTCACACAACAAACGTGTTTTTTTTTTGCTCGATATTGATAACGACATCATGTAGATAATGGTGCGGAACCCTTCGTGCGCGAGTCCGACTCGCACTTGGCCGGTTTTTTTCTTTGGTTAATGAAGTCGGTTTGAATAATAAGTAATAATAAATAAATATTCCAAGACATTCTACACAGCGTTTTCAAACTATGTAATATGTTTCAAACTACTTAAGTATAGCAAGTTGGTACGAATGAAATAAATTTAAGTCATTTGTTACTATGGGTATATGGGGCTGCACCAAGACCTTCGGGACTAGCAGATACACCCGCTCTCAGAGTTGGGGGGACAGATGGGAGTCGCTCCTGTACGAGCCCAAATTACCCGAATTAAGAGGAAGAGTATGAGAACGGACCCCGGGTTACAAAGTGCAAGCTTTGGATGCAACCAGGACTTACGCTATGGTAATAATGATGATGAGTGTTATGCTTTACTAATGAATTGAAATGAATTTTAGGAGACGAATGATATATTTAACTTTATTAACACAATTGCTAACGAGGAGTTAGTGCAAGGCTTTTGTCATTATTGCGAGCTTCGAGAACTTTTGTGGTATGTTGGTAACTTAATGATTAAAACAGTTATAGTTTCTGCACTCAGCAAAAATCATAGAAAATAGAAATATTGACTCATTTGTAGTTTTTTAAAAGTCAAAATTACAATATAAGAGTAAGATCTTGGTTTCTGTTGTCACGTTACAGGGATCCAGAGTATGTTCCTTTCTGTTCCTGTGAGTGAATTTATCGCAAGTAATTTTCCAAGTTGACCGGAATAAATTAACTTCACCTTAATCGTACAACACGACCTAAGTAGGTGTTACAAATTCTACACGACGACGCGACGGTCGAACTTGCCTCGTTATCAGAAGTTGAAACACTCAGGGATATGGTGCTAAACAACCATGGCGAATGCGCCCAGCGGACAGACAAGTCATTTATACATTTATATCAGTTGTTTGCAGCTTCGTTATGTCGTCTTGTCTTGCCGTCTTGTCAAGCATTCAGACCGGAAAACTCGAATTCTATTTTTGTCAAGCCAAGGCACTTCAACGGGGATAAATCAATACTTAAATAGATGAGAGTCAACAGTCTTAATCGTCATGGATGGAGCCAGTGAAGTATGTCGGTAAACTTCGTATCTGAGCTGTTAAAGCAGTAAGGCGTAGCTACTTGTTATGTTCTTATCTTCGAGTGCTATTTACACAACGTATTGTGTAGTAGGCTGTGTTCATTTCTTTTATACTACGCGAATGTGTTTCATTATTTAAATATGCTGTCATTTCATTTTTCTACAACCATTACAATTACATTTAAAGCTATTTGCAGAATCGATAGGACTTGCAGGATTGCATATACGAGTGTTAGAAGCAAGATGATAGCGTCTATGGATAAGGTGCTGAAGGTACTGAACTTCTTGCACAAATTAGGTGTATTTCATTCCAGGTAATATTTGGGATCCCGGCCATCAAATTAAATGAATTCTTGTTAACATAATTTATGTTGTACTTCTTTTACTTATTTTATTATTTATATTAATGCAAACAACAATGCGGTAAATCTCAACAGCATCTTAGCGTTGCTCCCAGTTGCATCTGAATCCGGAGTCCGCTTGTTCCTTCTCCACCTTTTGAACTTATACGACTTTTAAGGGAGCGACTGCCATCTGGGCCTCCCACACCAAGAGCAAAGCCTACGCCAGAGCCTCGTCCTCCCATCAGCAGGTTTGCAGGTGAGGTTGGCTTGACTTCTGAAAATCTAAGCGGGCCCTATACACCCAAATAACTAAATAATTTATTTTATCATATTGTTTGATATGTAACAACATCTGTTCATATAGGACACTACACACTACCTCCTGAAATACAGGCATTGAACTAAAATACAAGCTGTTCAAAAATTATCCCAGATATAATCGTATTATCTCGTAATCATTATAGTAATAGAGATAAAACTATATTATAAATGTAAAACATTTACAGTGATGTTCCGTGCCGGAAACGGAGTTTACGACTTAATTCAAGTACACAGTACAAGAGCTATCAAAAGCGCTTGTTAGATTCAAATCATAAAGGCTCAATTGCCTTTGTTTTAAGAAAATTGATGGTCTTATCACAATACTGCGGTCTTCAATCCTAATCATGACAAAAGATTGCGAATAAGGAAATGTAATTTTCGCTGCCAACATAATTGGCATTAGCATTCAGCTCTGTGCCTATATTTATCAAACAATTGCTTTTGCACGTGGCTCTGCACGCGTCAAGCACTTCGTACAATGACGAAATCGCGTCTATAAAGCTGCGCCTCCCTGGACAGTAGGCCTATGTGAATGATTAAGATATACTATACTTTATTAGGTTTTATATTAAACACAGTTTTAAAAATTTATCATTCTTTTAGAATGTCCAGTCAATGAGAAATGTCGCTCAACATATTTAAATTTACGGATCCCCTTAACTCTTAAACCTTTCATAAAATAATTATTTTATGAAAGATATTAACTTCGTCCGCTGGAGATTATAAAACTACTAAAACTACAGGGTTACTGTATACGCTTCTACAACAAGCTTCCTAGTGAAATGAAGAATCTACCTCTTCATAAATTTAAAAGACAAATTAAAAGTAAACTCTGCCAAAAAGGCTATTATAAAACTCAAGACAATTTAGATGACAAACAAATCCAAGCTTGTTTGTCATCTAAATTGTCTTGAGTTTTATAATAGCCTTTTTGGCAGAGTTTACTTTTAATTTGTCTTTTAAATTTATGAAGAGGTAGATTCTTCATTTCACTAGGAAGCTTGTTGTAGAAGCGTATACAGTAACCCTGTAGTTTTAGTAGTTTTATAATCTCCAGCTGTTTGCTCTCTCTCTATGCTACTCAAATGAAATATTGTAATTAGGTTAAGTAAACATGTTTGTAAATAGACCTAAAAAAAAACAGCCCGCTGAGTTTCTTGCCGGAGTCTTCTCAGGACATGGCCGCGTTTCGAACCGGTGGTCCATTTGCAAAACATTCGTTTTTTTTTGACGTTTTGTAAGTGCCGTATTAATGGTCCATACAGAATAAATGATTTTTGACTTTGACTTTGACTTTGACTTTGACTACTTATAGATCAGTTATTGGCCCGTGTATTCCAAAGTAAAAAAGAGGTTTGTAAATATTTTAGTGTACAGCCACTTTTATCGTTGACTGCACAATGGTACTCGAGTGTGTTTGATGTAGGAAAGCATGATTTACGGATATAAAAAGTAGTATTTTTTAAAAATGAGAAATATTGTAACATCTACTATACATATATATATACATACATGATCACGGTGATTAGTTATATCGAAAATAAGAAATGGTAGACTTATTATCTTGATTTTAACTACCTGGACAATAAGACTATGACGGAGAATGCTATTATATCAAAAATTCCAATTCACGATGAACACCAATTCTTAAACAAAACGAGATATAAGGTCGAATAAATCGTGTTCCGAGTGGTTTTACGTACCATAACAGAGCGTTCGTTAATGTAAATTTATATGGATGCAGAAACCCCTTTTGAGGATTTAGTTACGACGTGTTTTTGTTTACACAGAGGTCGCTTTCAACAACGTTTGATCAAAAATAAATATAAAGTTTCAATTATCTGCCGTATGCCTTTTACTCACAATTAAGTAAAGAGCAATAAAGAAGCCTGTTATATCCTTTATATTCTGGCAACGAAAGCAGAAAGGTGTTCTTTTTTTTTTATTCCACTCAGGTGGCAGACAAGCTCACGGCCCACCCGATGGGAAGCGGTTACCGTGGCCTATGGACGTGTGCAACACCAGGGGCGTCACACTCGCGCTGCCGACCCTGTAAAAACCTTCTAATGCCCTTCTTGAAGAACCCCATATTGTAGTCGATTGGGAAAACCACAGCACGGAGATCATTCCACAGCCTGAGGGTGCGCGGAATAAAGTGCCTTTCAAACCTAACTGTACGCCCCGTTTCCGGTCGCAACGTGTTAGGATGAATTCCCTGTCTATGGTGAGCGGTATATGGTGAGTGGCCGTGGGCATCATATCATGCACTCCAATCGGACACTCTTGTGAGAGTAGTCTGGATTTCAGACAGAAGTTATACGAGATTTTCTTCCACTGCGGACCGAGGGATGTTAGCCCGGCCCATGTAAAATGCGTCCCCGGTACTGTCGTCCGCATAGCAATGAATGGAGTCATCAGACAGTATGTCATTGATATGCAAGAGGAACAGGGTCGGAGACAGCACGGAGCCTTGTGGAACACCAGCGTTTATGTCCAAGCGGTTCGAGCAGCTGCCGTCAACGACGGCTTGGATGTTTCTATTGGACAAAATGCTGGTATTCCATTCGCAAAGTCCCTCGAGCAGTCCATAAGACGGCAACTTCGCAAGAAGACCTTTGTGCCAGACCCGATCGAAGGCCTTCGCTATATCGAGGCTGACCGCTAGTACCTCACCTTGACTCTCGATAGCTTGCGCCCAGCGGTGTGTGAGATACACAAGAAGGTCACCGGTAGAGTGACTGTGGTGGAAGCCGTACTGTCGGTCGCTCAATAGATCGTTTCCTTTAAGGTATCTCAGGAGCTGTACGTTAATGACACGCTCCATTACCTTCGAGAGAACGGAGGTGACAGCGACAGGCCTGTAATTGGATGGGTCTGTTCTATCGCCTTTCTTAGGCACAGGATGCACGAATGCGATCTTCCACGAAGCTGGGACTTGTCTCGTGGAATAAGAGAGCGTGAAAAAACTGTGTAAGTACAGGGCACAACTCTGGAGCACACTGCTTAAGCACCATCGCCGATATGTTGCCAGGCCCACTCGACTTGCGAACATCTACGGACTTCAGTTCCCGCCGGACAACCCGTTGTGTGATTTTGATTTCTGGCATAGAAACACCACACCAGGAGATAGTGGGTGGCTCGGCATTCCCATCGTTCATAGTCGAGATTGACGCAAATAGGTCACCTAAAAGATCGGCTTTCTCCCTAGCACCATGGGCCAGACCGCCGTCGGGTTTTTGCAGCAGCGTCAGACAAGACCGACAGAAATTTCCATCCTCAGCTTTGGGAAGCGACCAGAATGCACGACTACCAGACGGGTACCACGCCAGTCGTTCACCAATTCTACCTATGAATTCAAATTTAGCCCTGGCCGTTGCTCTTTTACTGGATCTCGAGGCGGTATTCAATTTACGCTTCACTTCAGTGATATTGGGATCCTTATTAGCAAGAGCCGTGGTCCAAGCCATATATGCAGATTGCTTGTGAAGTCTTGCTTCTCTGCAAGGCCGATTAAACCACGGGCGCTTACTTGCTCCTGTTGCGATCCAGCGGTTGGGAATGTAGCACTCCATGCCCGCTAGAATCGCCACAGTAACTGCTGTTGCACAGGAGCTTGGATCTTCTGAAGTAAAGCAGGGCCGCCTTCACGGGTACGAAGCGAAGAATTCTCGCAATCTATCCCAGTCTGCCGACTTATAGTGCCATTCGGATGGCCGAGGTGGTTGTGGCCGTGCGAGAGGCACTTGCGCCTGGACGAGGCAATGGTCCGACTTGCCAAGTGGTGGTGGTTCCACAGTTATGGAGTATTTATCCGGGCGCGTAGTCAGCAGAAGGTCCAGTAAAGAGCTTCTATGGGTCTCGATATCTGGTGTTCTAGGGATAGAATGAACCATTTGCGAGAACCCATAGGTCAGGGCAAATTTGTGAGCAGCCCTTCCCGCAAAATCAGTGCTTGAGGACCCCAGCCACTCAATGTGATGAGCTTTGAAGTCCCCCAATAACACTAAGTCCGCGGTGGGGTACTGCTCATTTGCCTTGTCTGCCGACCCCTGCGGGTACTCAAACAGTTGAGTCGTTCCCAAGTCACCGCTAAAGGCACGCATAGATACGGGTGTGGCCACCGTGATTTATGCGTACCCACAAAATAGACAGGTCCCTGTCTTCAAGGCCATTAAGACGGCGGCAACAAATATCATCCCGGACATAATAATAATAATTTATTAACTCTGAAATACATAATAAATTACATCATCAATCAACATTAAGAATAGACAACATAAAAAACACAATACCTACATAATTATAAGATTACCTAGTCAAACGATATTACAAATAAATAATTTTATTAATTCATATAATCAGTTAATATTGTAAGTTTAATATATTTGCTGAAAGTTAGGAAGCAATAATATAGTTATTTTAGCCCAATTTTTTTTTTTTTGGATAATGCAATAATAGTTTCGTATCTGCAGCTGAGCTAGGATTGTAACCTGTATTTCAGCATACAGAGCCCTTTCTCCCCAATAATAATCCATGCCATGCATAAACTTCAATCACTAAGTTATTGGGCACAATTATATACTTAGTTATGGTATGAAAGTTATATATATGAACACAAAGTAGAAACAAGAGAACATTGAATATAAAATTATGTAACAACTTAAAACAAGAGGTGTTTGTATGTGTTCGAGTGTGAGTATATGTGTTTGTGAGTGTATGTGTGTGTGCGCGTATGTTTGAGTGTGTGTGTTTCTGAGTGTGTGTGTCGCACTAGGCAGTGTGATTGTGGAATGGAAATATTAATAACTGCCTGCTTGTTGCAGCAATCAAGATTTACTTTGGAATACTCAAAAAGATTTCAGTCTCGTCATATGTCAGTTTCCCAAGCCAGTGATAAATCATTTTCTTCGCTTCGATTTTATTTAATGGGTATCTTTGTTTTTTTTTTTTTATATTTAGGACACGTCAATTTGACTTCACCTCGCCTGATGTTAAGCTGAAGGTAAAGTCTCAGGAAAGAGGGTCACCATTACATACACGTACCATGTTAACAATGGTGGTCCTCAGCTTGACGGCCTCATCAGAAGAGGATTGTCGTTGCAGCACCGCGTGACACCCACCGGTCCCACTAGTTCTGCGACCACAACCCCCCTGCCCGGCTATGCACTTGCTGACCCCTGAACGCAATCAAACCAAAATTGGATTAGTATGGAGGGTTTTTCTCAATCGTGCACGGTGGTACCTACCCGGCCGAATTTTGTGACAAATTTGTGTCATCAAATTTCTACCACCAGTTGATAATTTATTGCAGACAAAGGGACCAAGAAACGGGAAGAATCTACGAACAAATGATGTCCTCGGCATTAGCCCGCGCTCACATATTGCATAGTCTCTACGTTTTACTTGTGGGGTATTAATATATTCCAGGATGGAATGCCGTCTCAAAATGACTCGAAGCAGAAACAACTGTCGCACAGTCAGAACTTCACAATAGTGGTACAGAAGGTCGGTTGGGTGACGAAATGGTTCAAAAGTGCACAGCTTCAATATGGTTCTCTGCGCCACCTCCACCCGTAAGAGCGCTCCTTTAAGGGCACCACCCCAGGCAGTATTGCAATATGAAATCAACGACTGGCACAAAGCATAGTAAATCGGTTTAAGAGTTGCAGGTGCGACAATACTTCTCAAACTTTTAAACAAATAGATAAGTTTACGTATTCTTTTACACAACAATTGAATATGTAATTTAAAACTGCAGTTCTCATCAATTACTACCCCCAGATATTTCATGTTATCGACACGCTGCAAATGCTTGAAATCGCAGATTCCGATACATGAAGAAGAAGGAGCACAGCAATGTGCAGTCAGCACTGTATCTGTATCCGCCGATCGACGGATAGAGAAGGCTACATATTTGGTTTTGTCGGGATTCAGTGTGAGTATATTGCTCTTGAGCCATTGTGAGACGGCATTTAGCCCTTGTTGGGCTGCGTTGTTGGTATCACTCCATGATTTCCCCGAGAAGACGACAGCCGTATCATTTGCGTAAGCTATTAGCTTTCCCTGAGAGGGTTTCAGATATAGCAAATCATTCACATAGATAAGAAATAGAGTAGGGCCAAGAATACTCCCCTGTGGTACCCCATAGACTACTGGGAGATCAATGCTGATATATGGGCCAATCTTAACACATAGAGTTCTGTCCTTTAGATAATTGGAAATAATTTGAAGCTGTGTCCCTCGAACCGTGGGGGTTCGAGGGACACAGCTTCTTCACCTCTCCAGCTTGTTCACCAGGATTGGGACAGAGACGGTACCGGAAGCCTTTGAATTATCCAAAAAAATTGAGATACACTTGTTACCTTTATCCAGGTTGGTGGTAATGTAGTCAGTAAGGTCAGAAACTGCATCACCCGTGGATCTGCCTCTACGAAAACCAAACTGGCTACTGGATACAATTTTCTTCCAAATAGTCCATCAGTCTGTTCAACAGACTTTACAACACGACTTTACAACAACAGACAAAAATTATCAACAATAGACTCTGTTGTTGATAATTTTTCTAAAACTTTAGAGAGCGATGATAGAATTGAAATAGGTTATATAGTTCTCGATATCCTCCCTGCCACCACCCTTATAAACTTGTAAGATTTGATACAAGCATACCCCGGCACGCCTCAAAAAATTGTGCTCGAGTTTGTACCCAGGGTATATTAGGTAGGCTGTATCGGCAGGGGATGATATTTGTGTCTCCGTTAGAAAAACCAAGGTTGGCTGAGCGGTTTCAAGGTATTGGTGGACCGCGTTGACGTTGGTATGCAATCCCCTGATGTTGCAAAAGTCCACTTGTAATGTGGACGAGGATGCCGCTGTCGAAATATTTATCCGTTTATTTTTGGCCATATTATTGAGAAGGGTTGGTGGGGGAGAAGGTTAAGAGAGACAAAGCAGGACTTTATGCGACCACCGACGAGTAAGGGTTGTGTGACTGGCTGGCGAGGCGGTTGGAAGGGCCCCTGGTCTCCTTCCGAATACTGTAGCCGGGTCCACTACGGTCTCCTCCTCCGGCACGACCACAGTACCAGGCACTTTACACAGGCAGCTGGTTCAGCCTAATGGGGCGTAGATTATGTAGTCCCCAGGTTCGGGAACCGTTCAAGCCTGCGGGCGGCCAGCGGATAGCCTTTTCACCGGGTCTCCCTGACCGCTACGCCAACATTTCACGCCCACACAAGGCGGTGACGATTACTAAAACCTCTGGTCTCCCTGCTGACAGCACAAAACCCCTGGTTCAGTATTACTCGATTTAGATTTGATTTCACAGCACATACAATTCAAGATGACCGCAAAAACGCAGTTCAGCCTCCGTTTCCGTACGGGTCAGAAATGTCCTAAACTTTCCGAATTGTTTCCATGTGTATGCTTATTATTTACTTATACATAAATAAATCAGATTTTAGATACTGTATATTTAAAATTAAAATAGTGTATTTTTACTATTCGTCTTCAGATAAGGAAAAGGTTCTGATTTAGTTTTATCACAGATATAATACGTAAACCGATTTAAATTACTTTTTTGCGTTAAAAATGAAAAGAACGGGGATTCTTAGCACCCCCTGCCCCGCCGTTACCATGGCCGCTACCATGATCAGGGATAGCGAGGCGGCCGGAAACTGGGGGCCATCTTTTGGCTGTTTTCTTCGCTGGGCAGGCGGGTTGGGGATCGCAGTATGTTGGAGGGGTTGTTCTGCGGGGGCGCTGCTGCCCGCCCCCGAATATGTCCCTTAGTCGCCTCTTACGACACCCACGGGAAGAGTTGGGTTGGTGCTATTCTCTTCTAGGCCGGCACCACACAGCCCAATTTAAATTGATTAAAACTTATTTTCTATTTTTTAGTTCGGTTTTCTATAAAAAGCGTGTTTTTTAGTTTTTTTAAAACTATTATTTATTTGGTACAAACTACACATGATTGTATTTAAAAATTTCAACAGGTTTCACGGGTAAATTCAGGGAAATGGTAGTCAACAATAAAATATGTTAGAAGTTACTAACTTAGTTTGAAGCATTCGCAGGCGAGTCAGGCTCGCAGGCGATTCAGGCGACGGAGGTCGCTTAACGACCTTCGTCCTCCATGAGCGCAGGCCTGGGGGTGGCAGGTGAAGCCGCCTGTCACTCCAGCAGAAGCAGGCCGGAACGGCGGGGCGACTAACGCCCCTCCCCCGAACTGAGGCACGACGGGACACCGTGGTTACCAAACCCGAGGGGGTCATCTCGAAACCAGAGATGGCCCGGGGTCAGTCGGGGTGCGAGGGATATGCTTTATGGGCAACCTTACACCCCGGGTGTAAGACCCGTAAGGTCTGAAGACCCGAAACGGCGTGTGGTTTTAGTCGGTTCAAGTTCGACATAACCCCACTGGCCGGCGCCGAGGGGAAATCCGAGGGAATTTCCGCACGAAAAAAAAGGTATATTATTATTACAATGTTTTTAACAAAATGTTGTTTTTGAAATTGATAAGAATTCCAAACTCCAGAAAGTGTTCTTAGCTCAAAAAATAAGAATTTACCCGTACAGATCTCATATCACTCATGAAAATATTTGTGATAGGTATGATAATGCGGGAAATTTCACAAAGCTCATCTTTAATATTATTTGGAATAAATACATATGCCTTTGTGTTGTGTTGCGTAGGTAGGGGTAGGTATATGCTTGTACAATCGGTGTCATAAATATGTAAACACATTCGAAATGTGAAATGCTCAGTGTTCATAAAACATTGTACATTTATCCTTCGAGAGTAGGCATCGCTTACTACTTACACCTTTCATATTTGTTATGAAAAAGGACTTTTTTATCATTTATTAGGTACTGTCAAACTCTGGGCTGCTGTTTATTTCTTATTTGTATATTTTTTATAACTCACATTTGCATATCTCTGTAGACTTAAGCAGCGATGTTTTTACACCTTTTCGCCGCTTATATCGGTTGATCTTTTGGGTGTATGGGGCCCCAGCAAGATCTTTGGAGTCAAAACCATTCTTACCTCGAAGCCGATACAATACAACTGCCGATTGATGAATGAGGCTTTGAGACGCGTACAGATAGGTATAGAAGGACATAAATCAACATGGAAAATAATAGTAGAAGAACCAACCCTCGGTTTCAAAGTGCAAACTTTGGATGTAATCGAGATTGGCGCTCCGATGAAGAAGGATTCAATGGTCTTCCGTAATATACTCGAAATGTGACCTTATTCCCGTCTACGAACCACATCTCAGGACTACTCACGGTTCCTGAGAATTTCGTCAGAACGGAAAAAAATATGATTAATTTATTAATTACAAATTTATTCAGTAATATTATTCTATTACACTTATAATTGAACCCCAAAGGGAAGAGAAAAAACTGATTATTTTACCAACATGTTCTTCTTTAATATCTGTATAAAGAAAAATATTCGCATCATATAGAGATAAAACTCGTGTTTTACTTTTTATGATGTGAAACTGTTGCCCGCGGCTCCGCCCGCGTGGAATACTGATACCGCTCCCGCTACCTACAGGAAAATATTTTAGTGGCCTAAAACTATCTTCGCATTATTGCCTTTGTAATAAAACCGGTTGTTTGGGGCGATGGGCCGGTCGGTAGATAGTGTTACAACGATCGTCGATATCTCGGAAACGACTGATCGAATCTTCTGGAAATTAAAACGCATTGTTTGTGTCGAAGTACTCTACCGAACAGTGAAGAAAAATCCAGAAAAGTCAATACATAATCACAAGCCCTTTAAATACCTATACCTACTTACCTACAAATCCCGATAACAAGGGCGTTCACCTCTATCGTCGGCATGACTGTGTAGGTACCTATTTGGTTTCTCGAACGCTCCAGTAAATACCCTACGTCTCTAAATCTCTAGATGATTCCGGAATATTCTACCCTCTTTTTTAAGAGCTATAAAAGGGCGCCCGGCTATCGACACGAGTTAGTTTATTTTCGAAAGTGAAAGCGAACACATCTTACCGAAGTGAACCAAGAGAGTTATACCTGCGACTTAAGCAACTACTGTGGACTACTGTGAACTGCTGAGCGACTTGAACTGTTGAAGAGTACTGTGTGTGCCAGTTATTTAGTTGTCTAGTTTGTGGTGAGCGAATAAACTTCTTCGTTGAATAAACGACATTTAATTTGTACCCCGCGCACGTAACAATAGTATTTTATTCATATTTTTAGTCTTACCCCGTGTTTGAATACCAATAAAACTATTTATATCATGCTCGCGAAGGAGATGGCGGAGCGCGCCCGGGAGAGGTTCAGAACTCTCCCGGCCCGCTGAGCCCGTAACATGCTCGCCGCGCGTCGCAGGCGAGTCAGGCGCCGGAGGTCGCTCAACGACCACCGTCCTCCATGAGCGCAGGCCTGGGGGTCAGGCCGGGACGGTGGGGTGACCAGCGCCCCTCCCCCAAACCGGGGCAAGACGGGGACACCGTGGTTCCCAAACCCGAGGGGGCGATCTCGAAACCGGAGATGGCCCAGGATCAGTCGGGGTGCGAGGGAAATGCTCTATGGGCAACCTTACACCCCAGCGTCTGAAGACCCGAGATGGCGAGCGGTTTTAGTCGGTTCAAGCCGACATAACCGACCCGCTGGCAGGCGGGGGGGGGGGGGTATCCGAAAGGATTTCCGTACGAAAAAAAAAACAAAAAAGGGTACACGCCCGAGACAAATACTAAGAATTTTGTATATCATAAATGCCATACTAAAAATAAAATAGGTAAAAAAATATCATCATTCGCAATTTGTACTTTGACCATAGTAAATGTCCCGCAACCGCTCCGGTCCGGTCAATCTAGACCATAAAATGAGAGTGAAGGTACATAAAGTCCTAACAAGCTGAAAATCAGTAAAATTGTTCACAACATAATTATAAATAATATTTAAAAGTTCCCCATCATTGCCGTGTATGGATTTCTTTTTATTCAAGGTCAAAAGTAAAAAAAAAATAGTTTTTCGCGATTTTCAGCAAAACGGTAAGTTTTATCATAAAAGTACCCTAGACAAAATGGCAGATCATAAAATTATCCAATACTTTTTTCCTACAAGCCACCGTTTCTGAGATATAACGATTTAAAAAGTTATAAAAGTTGTTATCGTCATAATATGCACACGTTTCCACGCCACCTATGTGGTAGTTAGTATACTTAGCGCGTTTTTTTAATATGGTTTCCTCAGTAGGCCTACTCCACGGGACTGTTGGGATCCTGTTTAATGTGAAACTATTGCAAAATAACGGAAATTTTCAAAGATTGAAAAAGATAAAAGCGATGTAAATTAAAAAAAAAGTGGTGAAGTTCATTCGCCTGATTCGTAAGTTTCAAATTCTTCTTGTTCTTGGTTGACTCTTGATCTTCTTCTAAAGTACTTATACATTTTTTATAGATAATTTTATGATCTACAATTTTCTCTAAGGTAATTTTATGATAAAACTTACCGTTTTGCTGAAAATCGCGAAAAACTCATTTTTTTTACCTTTGACCTTGGATAAAAAAATCCATACACGGGAATGATGGGGAACTTTTAAATATTATTTATAAAAGTTTTGAACAATTTTACTGATTTTCAGCTTGTTGGGACTTTATGCACCTTCGAATGTCTAAATTGACCGGACTAAAAGTGGAGAATTTTTAACACATTATTTTTTAACTTTTGGTTTGATACATTTTTATTTATCAGATGAGAGAATAAGCCGTGCCAGGTAAATGTAATGGGAACCACGAAGGTACAAATTGTGAAGATATGATTATTTTCTGTAACTTTTTTATTTTTTATTGTCCTTGTACTAGATAATAAGACCTTTCGAAAGGAAATACGTACAACGGTGAATTTCAAAACCTACTCAAATCATGAGTATCTCTTTTTTTCGTGTGGAAATGCCGCCGGATAACCCCTCGTTTGGGAGACTGAGCGTCTATCGGATTTTCTTATTTTTTTCGGGCACGTCACCTATACAGATAAACCTTATCTAAATATAAATCGTTAGAACGGTTTCCGAAATGGTATATGAATATTTACATGAATTTCTCGTATAATAATATAGGGTATATATATAGGAAAATATATAATAATATAGTGTACTGGCCATAAGCCTAAAGGCCGTTATAGATATCCAAGTGGAAACTATTTTTTGACTTGAAATGGAACCGATAAACCTAACCCATCACACTACATATAGAATATTTCGTCCATGTAAGGATTCATTTAGTTAAACTACCGTAAGAACGCCGTTGTGGTGTGTTTCAATTTATTAAATATGTTATATAAATAAGTGTGAAGCTATTTTCCATAAGCCCTAGAAATTGAATTGCTTCAGTAATATTCATAAATGAACAGAAAATTACAAACTTATTTGTTTGTACAGCGGACCATTTTTTCTGAATCTTGTTTCAAAAAATAATGAACGATTTTCAAGGAAGGGCGAATGAAATTCGTAAAATTTATTGAATCCCTATGATCTACTTTTGTAATGGAAGGGTTATAAGTATTAATTCATTTATTTTAAGGAATTCTCTAAATAATAAAATATATTTATGTCTATCAGGAATCTAGAACCCATATTATAAGTTAGTTAGGTATGCTTACTTTGGGTCTAGATAGCGGTGTGATGTAGAATATAATTATATATTTATTAATACATACATTTCACCGAGGGGAAACGTTTATTATTTCGCCATTTTTGAAGATATTGCAAAACTTTAAACTGATATGAAATATGCATCACTTAATCTAGATAACAATACATATATGAATATAAAAGGTCACATAGTGTGCTACTTGATAAAATTAATTCAATGATATTCTTATTATAATTATTACAATGTCATTCATAATAAACCCTCAGGGTATAATACATTAGCTTATTCAATTCTAGCAACCTTCAGATACAAACAAAAAAAGTATCGTGATTTACGAAAATCACACACAATTCTACAGAACAACTTATGGTGAGCAAGTGCATGGCGACCTAGCAGTAATGATACCTCTGAGAGGCTGTGGACTTTGTTCACCAGCTGGTCTTTAGTGACTAGTGAGGGCTAAACATAACTTTGTTTTTTCATTTCTTGACATATTTTTAGCAAATATGTTTTTAGATGTATTTTAACTCTGACTTGCCTAAAATTGGCGTTCAGAATTTAGCATAAATATTTTACAATAGTCAACCTTTTGAAACATAAAACAGCCGACTAGGTACCAAGCTCTCCACTAATGCACTTCTACAAAAACTCACAGATAAATAACTTAGTATTGATATGTGATTAGTGTTCGAATAGGAAACGGTCTTGTTACAGTGACTGATATTTTTGTTAGTTTGTTTTAAACGTAAGGCCCCTATCGGTATTTATATAAGGTGTCACAAAATTAGGTCTCTGAATTTGGTGAGATGACTTGGTATAATGAAATATGTATTTGAAACAAAAAAAAATATCGAGTAAAATAAAAAAAAAAGATATATCTAAAATATAAAAAAAAAATGAAAAAAAAAACACCACCAGCAACCAGCGTCACGTGACGTGACGAGTACACGTGACACTGGTCGCGATTTAGGTATTTCCCACACATCCGCTTGGAGAATACTGCGAGGAGAAGGAATGCACGCCTACCACGTGCGTCACGAGCTCGTCGCGTCACGTGACGCTGGTCGCTGGTGGTGTTTTTTTTTTCAATTTAATTTTTTTTATTTTTATTTTCTTTATATATTTTTTTTTATTTTACCCGTAATTTTTTTTTTGTTTCAAATACATATTTTGTCGATACCAAGTCATCTCACCAATTCTGACACCCAATTTTGTGACACCCTATATAATATTAAATAGACAATGTTACTGGAGTGGACTATCCATTGGCTTCTAACACCACCGACGCTTCAATTTCGATTTCCGTTCACGCAACAACTATTGGAAAATCATCTACATTGTAGATATTAATAATCGTTTGGTCTAATGGTGAAGGAAGACACCTTGCCGTAAGGAATAGTCCGCATACTTGATACTTTTCTCATAGTGAGATGAGACTCCTGCTTTGTGGTAAGACAGCTTAAAAACTTTTTTTATACCACTTAGGTGGCAGACAAGCACACGGCCCACCTGATGGGAAGCGGTTACCGCGGCCTATGGACGTGTGCAACACCTGTGGCGTCACACTCGCGCTGCCGACCCTGTAAAGGACAGGGGATGGGAAAGGAGTTTGGGAGGGGATGGGAAAGGAGTTTGGGAGGGGATAGGAAAGGAGTTTGGGAGGGGATGGGAAAGGAGTTTGGACTCCTGCACTCTCACTCACCAAACGGAACGCAACAGTTCAAATACTGTTACTTGGCGTCGATATTCTGTGAGAGGGTGGTGCTTCCCAGGTCGAGTCGGCCCATTAATGCAACGGCCAAAATGACTATTGCTTGACTCTACCACCTACAAAAGTGCTATCGATTTATCTCTTAGTCACTCCATTAGTAATATGGTGATATATATGTTATTCGCGATAGTTCCAAATCATTCATAGTTTACATAGTTACCTACTCACATCTCAACTTTTCCTTTGAATTGTGGCTGGTAGTTGGTTGAGGCTCATTCAGTGTAATGTCTGTCATTAGAGCCCATTGCTACGTGCTATGAATTCGCTCGAAAACCCTGCCATTTGTTACGACTACTTTAAGAAGTTACTAATGAATTACTTCATTGCGATGGTGAGCATTGTCATTATAGTAAATTTCTTTATCATCAGTTAAAATGACACACATCATTTTATGAAATGAAAAGCGTTCATTATAAGGATGAAACAACCAATTATGTTTTTCCGATTGGTTTACCCGACTGTCAAGCCAAATCGGTTTCTTTTTTTAAACGTCCAATTGGCGTATTTATGTTAGTACACTGTAAAGCTTCAACGTCGTTAGAAGTACCTTTTTTTGGTTTTTTTTTCGTGCGGAGATCCCTTCGGATACCCCCCCGCCGGCCAGCGGGGGCGGTTATGTCGGGCTTGAACCGACTAAAACCGCACACCGTCTCGGGCCTAAAGACGCCGGGGTGTAAGGTTGCCCATAGAGCATATCCCTCGCACCCCGACTGACCCTGGGCCATCTCCGGTTTCGAGATGGCCCCCTCGGGTCATGCGGTTTGGGGGAGGAGCGCTAGTCGCCCCCCTCCCGGCCTGCTTCTGCTGGGGTAACAGGCGGCCTCACCTGCCACCCCCAGGCCTGCGCTCATGGAGGACTGAGGTCGTCAAGCGTCGTTAGTAGTACCTAAATGAAGTAATATTATGTAGAGGTTTATAGCCAGTACAATAATAATTAAAGTAGCCGTCAGTACTGAAAACCGGTAATTTAATAGGCATTTATTCTTAAATTTTTGTATTATTCGAGTTTCACATTTTTACGTCATTAAACTATTATAGTTTTGTGTAGGTGTAATCACAACATTTAGTTAGGGTATTTGGAATTTGAGTACTTATTTTAGTAACTCCAGTAATATCTTCAACACTATTTTTCCGCTGCTATGTATTTCGAGTAATGGCTAAAAATATCATACTACCGATGTAAACCTTGCCTGCACCGATCGGTAATCCCTGTAAACCGACCTACGTTGAGGTGATGACGCCGCGCCATCGGCAGTGAGTATAGGTCTTTGGAACATGAATCCGTTCGTGCAGCATAACCAAGCTTAGTTTGAGGGATTAAAATAATAGTATCAGTGTCCAGATTACGTTTCAAAATTTTGTGATTTTTTGGAAAAGCTCAACATATTTGTATAAAATTACTATGTGTACCTTTGACCTCATAGATACATAGTATTCCTACCCTCATTTTACATGCGTTTGTTAAAGGTTTTATTCTGTGTTTCTATATCGTTACATCCTGAAACTGAAATCTTAAAACTGAAATCAGCTAGTTAGACGTGAGTACTGTGCAGTTCGCAAATGAGGGGTAATCCTGTATATGTGGTTGTGAAATTTAGCTCATCTGTTTTTCGAGCAGTTAAACCTGAAGCTTTTATGAGCATTATCGGTAACAAACTTTTTGAGGTGAAATAAGTAGAATTGAGGATAAACTACTGTGAGTCATTAGGTATATAATTAAAAATGTCCGTTTGCTCATTTATTTGTACGAGTGTTTGTCCATCATGTTTACATAATCATAATAGTGGCCTGGAGACCATGGTGAGAGCCGTGGTCTCCTACGGGAGCAAGTAGCACGCCGCCGCCTCTTTCTGCGAGCAGGTAATGCGTGCGAAAGAGACGACGGAGAGGGAGCGGGAGAGAACTCTGCCCCTTGAGTTCCGCAGTCTGCGGCGAGGACCCGAGGACGCCGCAGACTCGTCTACGCCCGGGACTACCAACCTCCATGATCGGGGCCTGAGACGGCAGTTGGCTGACTCACCGTCCTTACAGAAGCAGGTCGTGGCGGAGGCGTATCGTGTGTCCATCACACGCCTGCCAACTCACCGACGCGGGATAAAACCCGACCCCACCAGGCGAAGCCGCGGTGGCGGTCAAAGTCCGCCGGTAACCCTGGGGTTATCCTTTCGAGGGCTTACCCGGGGTGCCCGGCAATGGACACTTGAGGAGGACACCGTGTAGTTTTAGTCGATCCGATTCAGACACGCCCACCCCATCGTCGGCACCGATAGGGTGAAGCCCGTGAGGGTTTCCACACGCAAAAAAAATATTATAATAGTGGTAGTTGGCAGAAAAAAAAACATTTTCGAATGTTTTTATACGAATCATTTCCCAAGATACAAGAAATGTCTTGGTTTAAGTATAAAATTATATATTCTATGGTTTAGGTGTTAGGGAACCTACTTTTTTGTAGAGTTACCTTGGTGGATGTCGACAATTGTTTAACACTCGCGATTTTGGAACGGTAATTATTTTTTTGACGTTTTTATTTTCCTGTATTGTACGAAACATTTTGGCATATTGTAGGTACTTAGATACGTCATTTATTTAAGAAATATGTTAATAAAATAGCCATTAGTTTACCAAATCTTCTTTATGAGTAATTGTTTTCCCGACTCGACTACTTTAGTTGTGACATATTATGTAACTGTGGTTGTAACCAAAACGGATAGACTATCTACTAGTATTTTTGTAACTAATCTGATTGAGTGCCACTAAGTCAATTCCTTTCTTTTGATGCTCAAGTATTTAGCGTTTCATTTATCTTTGAAAATATTTGTTCAAAGCAAACCTGTTTCCGATACTCGTAGATAATACCTACGAGAACGAACGCAATCGTATCTTCAAACAAATAAACATGCACTTCTAAAGCTAAATATATCCTGTTTTGTTTTCCATTTGTGAAATGGTAACTAACACTCGTATTTTACATCTGTTTTGTTCATTTATGTAGTAGCAGTACAATTATAAAAAAGCGAATATCGACTATTTTAATATAATTATATAATAATTATATAAGTAATACACTTTCATATCTCGATGTCCTGAGAAATTACTGACTCGATAATCTGTCGCCATGAACTCCTATTCTGCTTGCGATCTTAATTTAGATGCTGGAGAACATTCCTTCCTTTCTTTAGTTTTCCTCTTACTATTTTTCCTATACTTTCAGTAAGTAACAACACGTGAATGACTGAAATCTGGTACAAGGGTAGATTATAGTCGGGAATAGGTATCTCCGGGTATCTCCGGTTTCGAGATGGCCCCCTCGGGTTTGGGAATCACGGTGTCCCCATCTTGCCCCGGAAAGGGGGGGGGGCGCCCCCATTTATAATTTATCTGTTTATGTTTATATGAGCAAAGAAGTAATTGAGTATGTGTACGTTTTAAAATAATCAGTCAGTTTGGTGCTAGCAGCTGACTCAGACGCGCGCTCCATACATTCCGGACCTTATGCATTCAGTATTATGATTTCCTAAATAGTGTTTTAGATAATATTTTTTTACTGTGTGAGTGTTTGTTTAGGTTGATATATTGGAAGGGTTATATTTTTTAACGAGAACACTTACAGTCTTATTCATAAAAAGTTATGGGAGGTTTATAAGACTGCTATAAGGTGGTCGTCGAAAATTTGTATTCATAACAGCATTTTAGCACTAATATGCTCTATAAACTCTCGATAAACTTCATATAAGTTATGGGAGGCAGGAACCTACTATAGCCGTGCCATAAAGCAATATTAGGAGAAAAGATGACCGACCTGCGCAACAGCTGATGTGTTTGACAGCTCTGATTAGCATCGTTAGATACTTTGTTCGCATTAGTTTGGTGAATTATTGAATATATCTCTAATATCTCTGATTTGTTTCCAGACAATCACAAGCCTTTATTATTATTATTATTACGTATCTAGGTTAGTTACTTTGTGGAGTTTGTGGTAAATTTATTGCGGCAGAGTGTTTATCAGTGTCTAGTGCCTAGATGTACTTGAAGCTATTGAAAATATTGGGAATCCGCGACCAAAAGTTTATCGACTATAAATTCATTAGGGAGCCATGAACTTATGTCTTCACTGTCTATTTTGGTAGGAGGTGGTGGACCACCACCCGTTTTAATTGGGCAAGGGTGCGTGGGGCCCCAAGCCCCAACACATTTTCGTCTATTAATCTCTTATAGCGACACTATAATTATCGAAGGCTTATAGAACAGTTATGAATACAATATTTTAAAATACGTATGATAGCGTTATGAGACTTTTTAACTAAAGTACGCTATAAACCTTCGATAAGCATTTTTTATGAATAAGACTGTTAATATTTAAGTATTTTCATGATAAATTAGGAAGAAAATAAGTTTTAAAATACCTCAGGCAGTAGGTGCCAAATATTTTAGTTGGTTCCTAATTCCTGGTGTATACCACGAAAATGCAATTTCATAGACGTTATCTATTTTTATTATATTGAAAGCAGTTTTATGATTTCAAACCTAATATTTTTAGTTCTGATTATTTAAATAATCCCTAAATATCTTATTCTTCCGAGATATACTATTGCGCCGCATTTACTTAATATAGCAGGTAAAAGATCTGCAATTTAGGTACTTTGATTACTACTGATTCGTTGTATGGAAAAGCTAAGAATAAAAGAATAAGGCATAAGGTTATATGAGCACCTATATCCGTGATACACACGTTATATACAGGATGTTCATTATTTTACTCAGCTTGTTAAGCACTTCTGTATGGATATAAATATGTATATACATATAATATGTATATTTATAATAATTGACTTAACTTTAATACATTTCTGAATAAATATTATAGGCCAGAAAAAATTGAATTTAACTTCGCACTAAATTACCGATCCAATTTTTGTTTTTATAAGGTTTAGGATTACTTACTGTAGTGACGTGCACGGATATTTTCAGTAGACAGGACAAAAGCTTGTTTGTATGCGGCCCCACAATTCACACTTGGCCGCTTGGAGCCAAGTTCACCTGCGAGGTACACCTGATTAACAGACGAGGCTCTTTCACAAGCTTTCCTCTCGGGGTTGGCATTTACCAGATCTAAAGGAGAAGGAGTACCTAAGTGGATCTTGGGTTCTGAGGTAAAAACCTCGGATACAATGATCTGTTTAAAAATATTTACTATCTAAGTAAATTAAATATTGTGGTGGCATTTTATAAATCATACTTATACTCATAAGACAGAGGCTAAGAGTCAAAATTTGTTTTTTTAACATCATGTATCACTATCCCTGCTTTATATCCTTCATATTTTGTGCACACGGAATTAAGATCCAAATGTCTCGGAGTTAGGATTATTATCACGGAATAAGATGTTTCGGGCTTTTCATATTTTTAAATAATGAAACATTTTAGGAAATTTTTATATGACTATATTTAAAAAATAAGCTAAATTACACTTCTGGTAAAAATGGCCAATTCTACAGAAGGTGTAATCAGTACTGAATGTTTAATGTGCTTCCTAGTTATAGTGAAATTATCAAGGAATTAGGTGCCTTTGCCTTATTTATTAATTTTTATTGCTCCACCCCTTCATTATTGCAAATCATTCCTGCATAACACAAAACAAATCATCACCTTTACGCGTTACAGAATTGAACAGCTTTACGAATTTATATTGACGTACAATCATAACGCCTTTATTTGAAGGCCTTGCCCTTCAGATATATGTTTTGGAGCGTGAACTTTTGTAAGAATGTTTCATGATTCTTTACATTCTTCAAAATTTTTGCTCACAATAATATTAGTTAAGGGCAATGATATTAAAGTAAAAACAGATAAATACAGTACTGGCACTTAAAAATGGTTACTCAAAATTAGGACATTTGGGTGGGTTCAAGCCAAACTCACCTGCAAGCCTTCGTCTTTCGGCTTTTATGATAGCCAAACCAAAAGAAGAAGACGGAGCAAGCGAATCCCGGGTTCGGTGAAAGAGGTAAAAGCCTCGGATGCAAGTTTGAACATCTTTAAGATGACGATGACTCAAACTAGGAGAAATCACCTACGTCAACGCAAGCACGACTACAATAGAATATGTAGTAATCAGTGATTGTGTACAAGAACAAAGTATGACATCTGTCAGGCGGTACACTTTTGAAATCGTGATAGTATTGAGATAACACATCTACTTCATTTTAATCTAAGTTCATTGCCTCACCTAACTTAACCCAGTAGGCAGCGAAGCGAGTGTAAATGTCGAATGCGATTCAAGGATGAGATCGGATCAAGTGTTATTAGAATTACATAACATAACATAACATAAACTCACGCCTATATCCCCGAAGGGGTAGGCAGAGGTGCTAGCACCCACGTTTCGCCAGTTTATGTTTTAGGTCCCAATGTAATAGGTGGCGAGCCTATTGCCATTAACCGGGCACTCATAAACCTGCGATAAATACACACATAACTTCGAAAAGCATCGAAAAGTCATTGGTGTGTGCCATGGTAATACCTGGGATCGAACCCGAGACCTCGTCTCAGCAGTCCTTTACCCATACCACTAGGCTACCGCGGTTTTTTAGAATTAGAATTATCTGTTAGAAAATCCTTAGTGAATTTATCAGTCAGGAAATGGTAATAGGTTCATTTCATATTATGTGAACCCAAAAGCAGATTCTAAGTACCTTCCATAATCACTAACATACATATTGCGTTTTTAGGAACACATGCAAGGAGCTCATATATTTGTGTATACACAGGTTGACATAGCATGAATCGGGCGTGGGGCAACTTTTAATTAGAGTCCTTAGTCACGCGGCTTTGTGTGACTCCTCGACGGGCGCTCGAAGCCTTAAGCAAATGAAAACTTTTCCTCATTTCCTCACCCGGTTTATCAAAGCATATAATATACTTTGATAAAGCGGTCAACTAATGCTTTATATGCGCAATTAAATTTGATGCGTAACTAATGAAGGCAGGAACATGTAAACTGGCATATGTAAGTGTTCTGTTGAATTCTTAATTGATTTCAACTTGACGCTATCTAAAGGTAAAATACCATCCGAATTAAATAATTGAGCCACTCAACAAGGACTCGCGTACCTTGCGCAGTCTGTTTTGTCGTGACTATATACGTTACCGATAAACATACTATTGATTTTCCCGATTCCCTTTTTAGTAACTCTATCCTACTTTTACCAACATAAAATTTGATGGTTTTCGAGGCATTTCTTTCAAGGAATGTTAGGTGAACGTAAATTAACTTCATTTACTTATATATCACATAACTGGCTGATTATTTATAAGCTTTTCAACACAATAACGTTCATAAAACTTGGACTATCTTCCATGTTCTGATTTACACGTAATATGGGAAGCAGACCGACTTAAAACATATAGTCTTTTGTCACAAAAATCTTGTACCTCTCGTATCTCGGCAGACTTTGAGCTCCTGTCAAGCAGCAAGTGCCCCCCAAGTAGTAGTCCCTCTACATCGCCACATCCTTGCAATATTCCCATGATGGATATTACAGTCACAACTATCGTCATGAAACTTGGTTTAGTAATATTTTATGATACTCTAACAACAAAATATACCTACATCTCCAGTTTTATAATAGTATTAACTAGTAATAATTAAATGGCGTAACATTATATACTTACTTCTCGCTTGGTCGTACCGCATTTCTCGGCAGGGCGTCATCAGCTCCCAATAACAGTCTCAAATTGACAGCCTTAACTGTGTTAACTATTGTATTACACTCCTTACTAATGTTACTATGAGCATGTGGAGAGTTTAGCTTGAATTTTATTATTTGTGATCTAATAATACGTCTAGACACGTCAAAGACAAAATAATGGAAACTTGTCACCAGGACACAATCGAGCTGCCAGTTCTATTCGGCACCAATAACGTAGGCAAGTTGATATTTCTAAATAAAGTTCTAGTGTAATTACAAAGTGCCCGGATACCATTATGTGACATTTATAAAAAACCGGTCAAGTGCGAGTAGGACTCGCGCACTGAGGGTTCCGACAAAACTTAAACGTTGCTGTAGAGCATAAGCTCTTGACAGGGAGATATATATCTCAGATTTCTTTTTAGGGTTCTGTTGCCAAATGGCAAAAAACTTATAGATTCGACATGTCTGTCTGTCTGTCCGTCCGTATGTTACAGCCACTTCTTTCCGAAACTATAAGAACTATGCTGTTGAAACTTGGTAAGTAGATGTATTCTGTGAACCGCATTAATATTTTCACACAAAAATAGAAAAAAGCAATAAATTTTGGGGATTCCCCATACTTAGAACTGAAACTCAAATTTTTTTTTTCATGAAACCCATACGTGAGTGGTATCTATGGAGTCTTCAAAAATACTGTTACAACGATCGTCGATATCTCGGAAACTACTGATCGAATCTTCTGGAAATTAAAACGCATTGTTAGTGTCGAAGTACTCTATCGAACAGTGAAGAAAAATCTACAAAAGTCAATATAAAATCACAAAGTACTTCAAATATCTATACCTACTTACCTACGAATCGCGATAACAAGGGCGTTCACCTCTATCGTCGGCATGACTGTGTAGGTACCTTTTTGTTTTCTCGAACGCTCCAGTAAATACCTACGTCTCTAAATCTCTAGATGATTCCGGAATATTCTACCCCAGTTAATTTTTGGAAGCGAAAGCGAACACATCTTACCGAAGCGATTCTAGAGAGTTATACCTGCGACTTAAGGAACTACTGTGGACTACTGTGAACTGCTGAGCGACTTGGACTGTTGAAGACTACTGTGTGTGCTAGTTATTTAGTTGTCTAGTTTGTGGTGAGCGAATAAACCTCTTTGTTGTATAAACGGCATTTAATTTGTACCCCGCGCACGTAACAACTGGTGTCAGAATTGCGATGCCGTTATTACCACGTGAAGACGTAGGGCGTACTCCCGGACCAGACGTCAAGTGGAAATGGATGCTGCACGTCAACGGAGCTTTGAAGAGGAAGGGCGTCAGGCCGATGCTGCTATCTCAGCGGGAACTAGGGCAGCACCAGATGGAACCTCGTCAGATATCAACATGATGACGCTACTGGCTTCTATACAGCAGATGATGCAGGCCAACCAAGAGGCTAGTCGACAGACGATGCAGGCCTCCATGCGAGAAATGCAGATCAAACAAGAGGCTAGTCAACAGATGATGCAGGCCTCCATTCAAGAGATTCAGGCCAACCAGGAAGCTGTCATGGGTAAAATCGATGCAGGCATCCATGCACTGGGAGATAAGGTGAAGAACTTTGAAGACGGCTTGCAAACGCTTAGTAAGGAAGTGGCTTTGAAGACTGGGATCATGGACGACCGCTTACAAAAGCTTGAAAAAGGGATCGGACCTGCGGACCTGTTGCCGCGACCTCACCATCATCAGCGAAGTTTGACCTACCACACTTCGATGGAACTTCCTCGTGGACAGCCTTCAAGTACCAATTTGAGATATTGGTGAAAACTAAAGCCTGGAGCAACGAGGAGTCCTTTATGGCCTTGACACTTGCATTACGAGGCGATGCCTTAGTTATACTGGAAAACCTACCACCTGAAGGAAGGACACTCGAGTCTCTGATGGAAGCATTAGATACACGCTACGGTGACAAGCACCTGGAGAATGTCTACCGAGCGCAGCTACGCGAGAGGAAACAAAAAGCTGGTGAAAGCCTCCAGGAATGGGCTGTAGAGTTTGAAAGGTTCGTTCGTCGGGCCTACTCATCGACACCCGTGATGATCGAGACCACCCTACTGGAGGCCTTCCTAAACGGTATATGGGACCCAGAAGTAAATACTAGTATACAATTGCGTCACCACCAGACCTTAAAAGAAGCACTGGCTTATGCCCTTGAGGTGGAAACCGTACGGCAGAATGCCGGGATAGGTAAGATCAGGGAGGTCAAGGAGGTAGTTGCAGAGGAGAGGAAGCCGCGGTATGTCCCAACGTGTTATTCCTGTAGAGGAAGGGGCCATATCCAGTCAGAGTGCCCTTCGAGGAAACGGAGGAGGGTCACGGACTCCGGGACCCAAGTGGATCAAGATGTTCCGTTAAACTAAATGTCGCCAGGGCCGTGGGGCGGCCATTGGCTGGTCGATATGAGGCTCCAACCATCACAATAACTCAAGTTGGCAATGGAAATAGTCTGATCATCGAGGCCACCTTGGACAACCAACCTTGCAGTTTAACAGTAGATACTGGAGCTTCACGTACAGTTGTTAGGCCGGAATTGCTGAAACGCACCATAAGGTGGGAAAAACGATCTCCGAGATGCCAGCTTCAGACAGCTACTGGCCAGCCAGTGACCGTCCTCGGTGAAACAGATGTAGAGGTAAGAATTGGCGACCAAATATATCACCAGTCAGTATTAATTGCTAATATTACTGATGATTGCATTTTGGGACTGGATTTCTTGAGGACCCACCAATGTGTCTTGGATATACCTAGAGGAGTGCTGAAATTTCCTGATCAGGAAGTTTGTTTACAAGGATCGCACCCGTGCACTCTTTACTGTTTAACGGATACGACGTTAGCTCCTAAATCGGAAACATTAGTCAGAGTGAGGTTTCCTGCGAAGACTGAACAAAGAAGATGTCTTAATGTGGAAGATACCGGCAGTCATCAAAACTTAATAACAGCGAGAACCTTACTGATGCCGAACGGAATCGCTAGGGTGAGAATCCTCAACCTCAGTGACGAAGTAGTTCTCCTGAAGAAGAATAGTGTGGTCGGAAAATGTGAGGAAGTAAAGTACCTGAGGCGGTTAGACAGCACTACGACTAAACAAGGCACACACATCTCACACAAATCTCCGAAGATCACATCCAGCAACTTCTCGAGAATTCAAAGGAAAACTTATCGGCATCAGAATTGCGTCAAGCCAGAGACTTCTTGCTACAATTCAAAGACACCTTTGCAACCGGAAATGACTGTGGAAGGACTGGGCTCGTGAAACACCGGATTGACACAGGTGACTCCAGGCCTATAAAACAAAGACCTCGACGTTTGCCATGGGCAAGAGAAGAGGAGGTAGCAGTTATGATTAAAGACATGGTTGATAACAAGGTGATTGAACCTTCTACGAGTCCATGGTCGTCACCTGTGGTACTAGTGAAAATGAAGGATGGCAGTACAAGGTTTTGTGTGGATTACCGAATGTTGAATAATGTCACGAAGAAAGACAGTTATCCTTTGCCTAGAATCGACAATACCCTGGATATGCTTAGCGGTATGAAATGGTTTTCAACCATCGATTTAAAAAGTGGCTACTGGCAGGTGGAGATCAGTCCAGACGATAAAGAGAAGACAGCCTTTAGTACAGGAATTGGAAACGGTTTATGGCATTTTAATGTCATGCCATTTGGTTTATGTAATACACCAGCCACGTTTGAACGCCTCATGGAAAGAGTAATGGTGGGTCTACTCGGAGACGTCTGTCTGGTTTACCTGGACGATGTTATAGTTATGGGACGCAGCTTCAAAGAAAACTTAGAGAACCTGGAAAAGTTTTTACTCGGATTCGTGAGGCTACCCTTAAACTAAGCCCAAAGAAGTGTGCACTATTTAAAAAAGAGGTCAGCTATCTTGGACATGTGATCTCAACGGAAGGAGTTAAAACCGACCCCGAGAAGATAAAAGCCGTTCAAGAATGGCCCGTTCCAAAGAACAAAACGGAGGTTCGCGCGTTTCTGGGACCATGCGCGTATTATAGAGGCTTCATTAAGCATTTCTCGGATATTGCAAAACCACTACACCGACTGACGGAAGATAAACGAGACTTCGTTTGGGACCTGGATTGCGAGCAAGCTTTTAGTACGCTTAAACAATGATTGTGCGAGGCCCCTATATTGGGTTATCCTACTAGGGAAGGTAGATTCATTGTGGACACGGACGCCAGTAATACCGGAATAGGTGGAGTGTTGTCACAAGTGCAGGGAGATCGCCATGTTGTAATAGCATACTTCAGTAAATCGCTATCTAAACCGGAGAGGAATTACTGTGTTACTCGTCGTGAAATTCTCGCTGTGGTGAAGTCTATACAGCATTTTAACAAGTATCTTATAGGACGAGAGTTTAGATCATGCTGCGCTACAGTGGTTGCTGCAATTCAAGAAACCAGGAGGCCAAGTAGCAAGATGGATCGAGCAACTACAGGAATTTCCCTTTGTGATAGAACACCGAAGTGGAAAAGGGCACGGCAATGCTGATGCTTTGTCACGAAGGCCGTGTGTCGAAGATTGCAACAGTGAAGAAAAATCTATAAAAGTTCACCTCTATCGTCGGCATGACTGTGTAGGTACCTATTTGTTTTCTCGAACGCTCCAGTAAATACCTACGTCTCTAAATCTCTAGATGATTCCGGAATATTCTACCCCGCTTATTAAGAGCTATAAAAGGACGCCCGGCTATCGACACGAGTCAGTTAATTTTCGGAAGCGAAAGCGAATACATCTTACCGAAGCGATTCAAGAGAGTTATACCTGCGACTTAAGGAACTACTGTGGACTACTGTGAACTGCTGAGCGACTTGGACTGTTGAAGAGTACTGTGTGTGCTAGTTATTCAGTTGTCTAGTTTGTGGTGAGCGAATAAACCTCTTTGTGGTATAAACGGCATTTAATTTGTACCCCGCGCACGTAACAATACTATAGAGGTTCCTAATATCATTTTTTTTAAACTGAATAGTTTGCGCGAGAGACACTTCCAAAGTGGTAAAATGTGTGTCCCCCCCCCCTGTAACTTCTAAAATAAGAGAATGATTAAACTAAAAAAAATATATGATGTACCATTTAAACTTCCACCGAAATATGGTTTGAACGAGATCTAGTTAGTAGTTTTTTTTAATACGTCATAATTTGTAAACCGCAATTTACCTTTCATTCAATCAATTCAAATACAAAAAAAACCGGCCAAGTGCGAGTCGGACTCACACACCGAGGGTTCCGTACAAATCTGTAGGTATATAAGTAAAAGTTCACCCATCACGACAATCGAGTTAAAGTTATGGTAGTAGTAACTATAACACTTTCAAAAATATTTTTTAATATATGATGTAACATATATTTACGGTTTTCGCAATTTTTCCTTTATCTTTACTATAAGACATTACTTCGTACCAAATTTCAAGATTCTAAGTTCACGGAAAGTACCCTGTAGGTTTTGATTCCCGTGAGAGTTTCGAAAATTTGCGGAAATATTGTGGCATAAACGTCTGTATCTTTTGATTGCTTTGGTTTAGAAGTTTGATTTTTTCACAGCTCCAAGGGACAGTAGACCCCCCACTAGGAGACTGTACCTGGGGATCGTGCGAAGTATGACCCTATACGGGGCCCCCGTATGGGCGGAGACTCTGGCGGCCCGCAACGTGGCTGTTCTAAACATCCCGTTAAAGGCGATGGCCGTCAGAGTCATCAGGGGGTATCGCACGATCTCCGTCGGGGTGGCATGTCTCCTAGCCGGGACCCCTCCATGGGACCTGGAAGCGAGAGCCCTTGCGTCATTGTACCAATGGCGCAAGGAGGCGCTGAAGCGGGGCCATAGGCCGGAGCGCCGAGAAATTAGGGCTCAGCGGTCTCAAATCCGCCGGGAACTCATGGAGACATGGAGGGTACGACTTGAGCAACCAAGGTGGGGAGAATCCACCATTTCGGCGGTGAGGCCGATCATGAAGGAGTGGTTGGAGAGGCACCACGGTGACCTCTCCTTCCGGATGTGCCAGATATTTACTGGATACGGGTGCTTCGGTAAGTATCTATGGCGCATCCATCGGGAGACAACGCCGCAGTGCCAGCACTGTGAGGATCCTGGCGGAGACACGGCGCTCCACACGTTGGTGGAGTGCCCTGCGTGGGCGACTCAACGCCGGGATCTCGTTGCGGTCCTGGGCGTGGACGTTCTCTCGTTGGAGACCATGGTGAGGGCCGTGGTCTCCGACGGGAGCAAGTGGCACGCCGCCGCCTCTTTCTGCGAGCAGGTTACGCGCGCGAAAGAGACGGCGGAGAGGGAGCGGCAGAGATCCCTGCCCCCCAAGTTCCGCAGTCTGCAGCGAGGACGCCGCAGACTCGTCTACGCCCGGGACTACTGACCTCCATGATCGGGGCATGAGGAGGGCAGTTGGCCGACTCGCCGTCCTTACAGAAGCAGGCCGTGGTGGAGGTGTGTCGTGTGTGTCCTACACACGCCTGCCTACTCACCGACGCGGGATAAAACTCGACCCCACCAGGCGAGGCCTGGCGCTGGCGGCCAAGGTCCGCCGGTAACCCTGGGGTTATCCTTTCGAGGGCTTACCCGGGGTGCCCGGCAATGGACACTTGGGCAGGACACCGTGCGGTTTTAGTCGATGCACTACATAACCGCCTCCGCTGGTCGGCGGGGGGGTATCCGAAGGGATTTGCGCACGTAAAAAAAAGGGAGAGTAGACCTGAGTATTAGATATTGAAATTTCAGTTTGATACCTCCCCTCCACGCGTTCCTGAGAAAAACGGTCTTGACATACGGACGGACGGACGGACAACGAAGTGATCCTATAAGGGTTCCGCTTTTTCCTACTGAAGTACGGAACCCTATTTTTTTCCCTTTACTTGCCAAGACTTTACTTTCTGCAAAATATCATGATTCTAGCTCAACATGAAGTACGCTATAGGTTTTGATTCCATTGCGATTTTTTAAATATGCTACATAAACGGCAATATATTTTAATTGCCTTGACGCAGAAGTTACATTTTTTCCTAGTTTCTAGACATAATGTCTTGAGTAGTTAAAATTAATATGAGTATTTCATATTAATTTTAACTTGATGCCCTTACGCGTTCCTGAGCAAAAGGTCTTGACAGACAGACGGAGAACGAAGTGTTCTTATGGGAGACGGGGCCCATTGATGCACAAAAATTCAACCTCATTTTTAATGGACGAAAAGCATCATATTTCGAAATTTATTTTGACGTATGCATTGACTAATACGTTAGGTATCTATGGCGTAGCGGTAGTGCATTCGAATGCTACGGCAGGGGACGCGGGTTCGATTACCTCCCAGTGCATGAATTTGTCTATTTGCATTGCTCTGGGCATTTTTATGTATAATATGTATGTATTTATAAAAAGACATTCTGGAACCCATAACACAAGCTAGTTAAACTATGTTGAAATAAAACAATTTTTAACGGATTCTATCGCGATTTATTTGATGTTATTTTATATTTTACATTGATCCCGACGTTTCGGTTGCTTTTCAGCTGCCATGGTCACGGGGAGACTAAAGATGGTTGTTATCTTCTAGTTTAAAATGTAAGTTATCTCAAAGTACCCGAACTATGTTGAATTGTTGGTGTTACTATTTATGCAGAATGAGCTCACAGTGTCATGAAGTCTTGTTGTATTTCGATTTTTCTTGGAATTAATTAAGTGAATGACTGGGTCCCAAGCTGGTGGTACATTACAACCATTACCATTAAACTATGGCCTATAAAGAGCTGTGTAGAATGTCGTAGAATATTTATGTATTATTTATTATTATTATAAAGAAAGAAAGAAAAGAAAAAGAAAGAAAAATGCGTTTATTTTGGCTTACTGCAGCACACAAAACAGTTCAACTTATAATATAACTATTCCATGACAACATTTTAAATGAAGTAAGTTATAATCAAAGATATACAGTGATATACAATTACATATATATATATTATATACTGATTTTAATCAGAAAACCTTTTTTGCATCATGCTGTCCCGTCGAGGGGTGCTTTGATACATAGGTGCTCCATCTCGCACCCTCTGAATCGCTGCCAGAAACTGAATCGTATAAAGCGCGTTGTTGTAGGTCCGCTGGTATGCAAAAAAAGTTTATTAAATAGCCAGAAAAATAGAATTTAAATACGTAAAATCGCTTGCAACTTCATCATAAATAAAGTCGATTGTTGTGCGAAATCAAAATGGTGACGCACTAGGCTATAACAATTTGATGAGAAATTGAGCTTTAAAAAGTTAAATAAATGGTTGGACAAAGTATTTGATATCATTAAGGCAGATTAAAAGGTATCATTGTAGTCCCTGAATCAAAATGCCCCAATTTTTTTGCCGGTTTTTTTTTGATCTTTGTCAAAACAAAATAACATAAAATAACAAAAACAACTAATAAGACTGCTGTGACACGATCGCAGTTTGGGTATAATTTTAGTAGACGGCAGTAGGAATACGTTTATACCCGTTGAAGGCCAACGGCAAACTGGCAGCGAGTCGTGCCACAACTGTCATTTTTATGCATGTTCTTGAGCATTTTAGTGCATACGTACCAGACTGTATAGCGTTTTCCGGTTCTTATAGGATCATATAGGTAATATGTATCTATGTGCCCCGTATATCTATGCCCCTTAAGCGTTCCGTTTTTTTTTTCTTTTATGATACAGAACCCTAAAAAGTTAAAGGACTCTTAATCAGACGAGCTAAAATATATTTATGGCCCTCTCCTATTGTGGATAAGAGTGGAATAGTCATGTCATGTCACGTTACATCCTTGCAAAATAAACGATGCAGATGACGGAAGAGTTTTCGCCGCAGCCAAATTATTTTACTACATGTTATTTGAGTAGAAAAATGATTTGGTGTGGATTGATGGAGCAAAGTTGTCCATGTAAGGTCCTCTATAATTTTCGTGGGTTTATAGCAGGCGGAGTCGTCCTCAGAAAATTAAAAAAAAATCTAATAAGTATCAATCTCTAAAAGTATCTACCTCATGTATAACATAATAACTTGTTATGTTATTTGATTAATTTGGTTGTCTAAAATTATATTAGGGAAAAAGTAAATATCAGCGATTTCGATTTATATCGATGTGGCAGATTGAATAAAATATGCTATTAACTAAACAAAATGGATCAAACCCTTGAGAGAATGTTTGAAGCTGTTGTCTATTGTTTCTCAAATCTCTTTCAATTTAACATTGTATTGTTATTTGTCTTGATGAATCTTGTATTCGGGAACAATACTGAGATTTGATACTAATAATATTGTCTTTATGGACGAACAAAAAAAAGATGGACGCCATCTAGCTAAATTAATAACTGAAGCTCGCCAATATGGCGGCAGTGTAAGTATTTTTTTGTTACACGACTGACAATTTTAGACATTTTAGCAGACAAGCAAGACCAACAAATGCAGCCGAATGAAATAGGTATCAAAAGTAGGTGACCCTACAGAGCGTCAAAACTAAGTATTGCGATAAAGTTTAAAAACTTGATGATGATGAAAAAGCCACCATTGAAACCACGTTCGAAATTGCGGCGGAAATATGTAAAAAAAATGTATGTGTACTTGTACATAAGTACACATACACTTTTTTTTGCTCGTAAGAAGTTATACTTCTTTAGCATAACAAAATAAGAATCTTTCTAAAAATTTGGGTTAGTGGCGTTATCCCTCAGTGGCGTTTTTTCCCGGATAATAATATTACTTTAAAGAACAATGGATGAGTGGCGTTTTCTCCTGAAAATTGATGTGTGCATAAATCAGTTAAAAAAATAGGAAGGTAAAGATGGCGATTCAAGGATTGGCTAGAGAGGCGACACGGAAGCCTCTCGTACTGACTGACACAGGTGGTCTCCGGTAAGGGGAGTTTCGGGGACCACCTGCTTCGGATCCGGAAGGAGCCAACGCCTGAATGCCATCACTGCGACGCGAGCGAGGACTCGGGGCTGCACACGTTGGTAGACTGCTTGGCGTGGGAGGCGCCGAGGCGTGACCTCGTGGTAGCCATCGGGGTGGGAGTCCTATCACTCGGTAGCATGATTGCGGCAATGGTGCGGAGCGCGAGCGCGTGGGCCGCCGCCGCCTCCTTCTGCGAGTATGTAATGCTCGAGAAGGAGATGGTGGAGAGCGCCCGGGAGCATGAGCGCAGGCCTGGGGGTGGCAGGTTAGGCCGCCTGTCACCCCAGCAGAAGCAGGCGGGGACGAGGTGAAATGCGTTTTTAGTCGGTTCGAATCCGACATAACCACCCCCGCCGGCCGGCGGAGGGTCTGGAGGGATTTCAGCGCAAAAAAAATAAAAAGGCAGTTGAAATTTCGCATGCATTTACGCTGATCTACAAAAGTTCCCAACAAACCTCTTTTCATTAAAAATGTTTTTATATACCTGGTATACAAGTTCAACCTTTTTGTGTTCTTTTGTTTCAACATTGTCATTCCAATATAAAATTTTACCAACATATGCCTTTTTATTCCTTACAAAGGGAAAAAATAATTATTTAAGGCGCATTAAACACGCAGTTGGTAACAAAGTGGTAGGTATCGATAATTGGCATCTTACTGTGGCGTCTGACATTAGAAAAGGCACCAAGTCACAGCCTGTAGCAATTAAAACGCCTTTGGGGTGGGTAGTGTTTGGATTTTCGAGCAGTAGAACTAAAAAATCAGATTCAATGTATCATATCTCTTTACGTGAGCGTAACGATCCCAAATACGAACTAGAAGCTCTTATTAAAGAACAATATAAATTAGATTCAATTGGGATTACTAAGCACGAGCTCTTAAGCGCTGACAATCAGCGTGCTCTTGGCATTTTAGAAAAAACCATACAACGTTTACCAGACGGACGCTTTCAAATCGGTTTGTTATGGAAGACTGATGTCCTTAAAGTGCCCAACAGTTATCCTTTAGCATTTTCAAGGTTTAAAACCTTAGAGTGTAAAATGTTAAAGGATCCTGAATATGCTGAACGTTACCGACTCAATATTAAGGAGTTAACACCTAAATCGGTTTGTTGGTATTTACCGCATTTTGGAGTGGTGAATCCCAACAAACCCAACAAACTTAGAGTGGTACACGATGCAGCGGCCAAAGTTAAGGGCGTTTCTCTTAATTCAATGTTATTATCAGGTCCTGATTTCCTGCAACCTCTTCTTGGAATACTCATGCGTTTTAGGGAAGGAAAGATAGCGTTCACTGCCGACATAAAAGAAATTTTTCCGCAAATTAAAATTCAGGAGAGTGATCGGGATGCACAGCGTTTTCTTTGGCGGGACGATCCAGCAGGTCCAATTAAAATTTACCGTATGTCATCAATGGTTTTCGGCGCCTGTTCTAGTCCGTCCACGGCTATTTTTGTCTTGAACCGCAACGCATCGGAGTTCCAAAGAGAGTTTCCAGAGGCCGTACATGCAATTAAAACTGATACGTACATGGACGACTAAATCGGGAGTGTTCATGATACTGTAGAGAACGCAGCACAGCTGGCTGCCGATATTTTTGAAGTTCACAAACGTGGGGGTTTTCACATGCGCGGTTGGATCTCCAACGAACTTAGCGCTTTGAATCTGCTGCCAAAGGAATCATTATCTGACCCCTCATCTGCAGATCGTAGCATAGAATTAGGTAGTTTGCAGTCACCTACTTTCACTAGTACATTAGGTCTGATTTGGCAGCCTAGTAGAGACACAATTAGTTTCAATTTAGGCCTTAGAAATCATATACCTAATCATTTCACCAAACGCGAAGTATTAGCCCAAGTCATGCGTATTTATGACCCATTAGGTATTTTAGCCCCAGTAGTAGTGAGAGGTCGGATTTTATTACAAAACCTGTGACGTAAAAACATTGATTGGGACGAGCAGCTATCAGAAGCAGACCAGGCACTATGGTTGGAGTGGTTTGAAAGCCTTAAGGCGATCACAGGGTTACAAATACCACGATGTTACATATTAAGCGGCTTCATTGATATTGAGCTTCACGTGTTTTGTGACGCCAGTGAAATGGCTCACGCCGCCGTAGCTTATTGGAGGTTCACATCCCCAAACGGTGAGGTGAAACTATCACTTATAGCCAGCAAGGCACGTGTCTCTCCGCTGAAGCCTGCTTCAATCCCGCGTCTGGAGTTGCAAGGTGATCTGATAGCAACTCGCCTTGCAGACACAATCTGTAAAGTTCATCGATTTAAATCTAACCTACGATATTTTTGGTGTGACTCAATGACCGTATTGGGTTGGTTGCGTAGTGATGCCAGAAATTTTAAGCCTTTTGTTGCGCATCGCGTCGGTGAAATAATGGAAAATAGTGGATTAAATGAATGGCGTTGGTTGCCCAGTGAACATAATGTGGCAGACGATGCAACTCGTGGGAAGTGCGGTCTTGAGTCACGCTGGATATCAGGTCCAAATTTTCTTTTGGCTTCTGCCTCTGACTGGCCGACGGAGCCACATGTCATACGTACAATTTTGGGGCAGGAGGAGCTCAAACCGTCATATCGTTCAACTATGCTATCAGATTATATCAATGTTATCGACTCACATCATTTACCCTCACCAATAGTAGCGAACGTTGCCCATTTTAGCTCATGGATTAGATTGGTAAGGGCTACTGCGAGAGCTCATCAATTCATTGCGTTTATTTTTAGAAATCGGGGTTCAGTTTTTCAAAATTTTCGGGTGAGGGATATTTGTTTTGAGTTAAAATCCTCTGAGCACGGTTCACAGCCTGTTGCTCCTGCTACCGCTGCTCCTGCACCATTAATCGCCTCAGACATCATCCGTGCAGAACGTCACATTTTCGGATGGAGTCAGCTCAACGCTTTTCGGGAGGAATTGAAGTGTCTTTCCAATAGTCAAGCAATACCAAAGAAGAGTTGCTTAGTCCCATTGATACCGATACTGAAAGATGGACTCATTTGCGTTGCCGGAAGAACTTCTCAAATCTCTAATCAACCAATAATATTGGACGGCAAAAGATCAGAAGTACGCCTTTTGATTCGTCGATATCACGAGAAATACGCTCATGCTAACACCGATACCGTCATCAATGAATTGAGACAAAATTATTGGATCACGCATTTACGAAACGCCGTGCGTTCGGTGGTCTACAGTTGCCAATTCTGCAAGTTAATAAAAGCATCACCGTTACAGCCGCCAATGGCAGATTTACCAGCCGCAAGACTTGCGCACAATCAGCGTCCTTTCACATTCTCCGGCGTGGACTATTTTGGGCCCGTGACAGTTGTTGTGGGCCGCAGACGTGAGAAGCGATGGGTGGCCCTCTTCACCTGTATGGTAACAAGAGCTGTTCACCTTGAAATAGTCGCCAGCTTGTCAGCAGATTCTGCCATCATGTGTCTACGTCGGTTCTTCGCTGGTCGTGGTACACCTAGCGCCATCTACTCCGACAACGGAACAGCATTTGTTGGAGCCAACCGCCAGCTACGCATCCTTTACGCTTCAGCCATTTAAGAATTTGCTGCCAACGAAAAGATTAAATGGCACTTCATTCCACCGTCTGCACCATTCATGGGCGGAGCTTGGGAGAGACTAATTCGGTGCGTGAAAACCGCCTTGAAAGTGACGCTGAGGGAGAGAAATCCCCGAGAAGAAGTTCTCGCAACACTACTAGCCGAAGCAGAGGCAATCGTTAATGCACGACCACTGACACACATCTCACCAGACTCTGACTACCCCGAAGCATTGACTCCAAACCACTTTTTGATTGGCGATTCGTCGGGGCGTCCATTTCCAAATGAAGATCTGTCGGACGCGGCTTTGGTGGGCAGGAGCAGTTGGCGAAAGGCCTTACGGTTAGCGGATCATTTTTGGCGTCGTTGGGTATCCGAATATCTGCCTACACTAGCCCCTCGACGCATATCGGGAACAAACGTCTCGATCAAGGTTGGGGACCCGGTACTTATCGGTGACGGGGACTTACCGAGGGGGACCTGGCCACGAGGCGTGATCGAGGCTTTGTACCCGGGTCGTGACGGAGTAGTACGTGTGGTGGATGTTCGGACTCCAGGGGGAACGTTATGGCGTCCCCTAAAAAAGATTTTAATTTAATTTCCAATTTTTGTGATTTTATTATTTTAATAAAGAATCATATTTTAAAACAGTGTTCTCGCTATCTGTACCTTCGTTTAACTTATTTTATGCACACCTAATCCTCCATACACATAAACGCCTCCTGGAAGCTGCCTGGCCCTGGGTCAGCCCAGGGCCAGGCAGCTTCTAGGAGGCGTTCTTGGCGTGAGGTGGCTTGGGTGGGGGGTGACCTCAAACCGAATGTATCGGTGATCCGACGTGTCTCCTCCTCCACAACGATGCACCAACTCTGAAAGCGACGTGACAGCGATCGGCTCGCGAGCGAGATGTACACGATGGAGCTGCACTTCGAAGTTACGTGGCTACGGCTCCCCGATTCAGAACAACTAAACCGAGTCAGTCAGCCTAGTTTTCCAATGCTCTACCTCTCCCGTTAATGAGCCGGAAACCCCAGGTCTGTGACCAGGCGTTGGAAACCCCGAGCACAAGAACCGGGTGAGGGTGACAAATTTTGACGACGACGGCAAGCTGATCGAACCAGGTTGCTGCTTGGTCTCGGTTTGGTGTGAAATTAGCGGCCACGCTATCTACCACATTACCGCAGCCACACAGCCTTATGACTGGGCTGGCCATAGTGGAAGCAACGGTCATCCACCGTCACTTCTACCGTGCACTGCACTGGAGGTCCACGTGACCCAACGACAGGCACCTGAAGCACCCAGCCTTCACACCAAGTGTACGAGTCCGGGGAGCAGTCCCCGGCCTCCGCCAGGATGAGCCTAAGTTCCTCCGCCGTGATGGAGTAATTTATTATAAGTATTTGCCATCGGAGTTATTTTAAACTGTAAGTCTAGTTTTAAACAGTTTTGTTACAAGAGAATCGGCTTCAATATACTTCTATACAGGTTTTCAAATGTATTCCAAACAGAAGACATATCAATTACGTCCTGCACAAAATGGAAGAGACAAAGGTTATATTAAATAAATAGTGAAAAAGAAACTTAAATATTGTTGGGTGCGATGCGGAGGTTTTCTTCAATAAAACGACTTTCTCGATATTAAACTTTTAACGTTTTATTTTAGTACCGTGAATGAGACGTGTGCAATGACCAAGGAAGTTTTGATTTGTGCTTGTACAATGACGGTGACAGGAAGTACTACAAAAAACTAAACTTAATACTAATTAAGTATATGCGCGTGGATTTGCTCACAATTATTGTGTAGGCGCTGAAACATGCCCCCGGACGTTGGAAGCGACAGGTGCGCTTTCAACCACACGAAGAATCAACGGGCAGCGGGCAAATCCTATTGAAAGCTCTTCTTATTATTCCAGCGGACGTTTGGATATCTACCACACGTACAATGCCATCTGACCCTGGATGAACAGCAATGACTCTGCCCAATCTCCACTTGAGAGGAGGAAGATGATCCTCCTTTATGACTACTAAGGTGCCCAGCTTCAACTTGTCTGTATTCGTCTGCCACTTACTCCTTTGTTGAAGCTCCGACACGTACTCCTTGCTCCAGCGCTCCCAAAAATGCTGACGGAGCTGCTCGATTCTCTCATACCGAGACAAGGAAGTAGCAGAATGGTCTTGCAAGTCTCGCTGCGGAAGTGACGTCAGCGGCCGCCCAACAAGAAAATGGCCAGGAGTTAATGGCGTAAAATCTGCTGAATCGGAGGACAGCGGTGTCAATGGGCGTGAGTTCAGGATCGCCTCAATTTGGACTAACGTGGTGTTAAGCTCTTCGAACGCAAGATGACTATTACCCAACACTCGTTTCAGGTGATATTTTGTCGACTTAACACCCGCTTCCCAGAGTCCGCCGAAATGAGGAGCATACGCAGGTATAAAATTAAAGTTAATTCCGTCACTAGCCAATTGCTCGCCTAAGGAATCGCAATTGGTTTTGAGAAATTTTGAAAGTTCGTTGCACGCACCAACGAATGAGGTACCGTTGTCGGAGTAAAGATCATTGGGCTTTCCTCGTCGCGAAATAAATCGGTATAAGGCTAACAAATATTTGCTGCTAGTTAAGTCACTCACCAGCTCCAAGTGTATGGCTTTGGTAGTGAAACAGACAAAAATTGCAATGTACACTTTTAACAGCCTACATCCACGACCTTGCCTATTAGCAGCGATGATGGGACCAGCGTAGTCTACACCAGTGCTGGTAAAGGGATAACCACCTGGAAGGAGCTGCTGACGAGGTAAATTGCCCATGATAGGGGTAACGGTCTTACCCGACATGCGACAACAACGCACGCAATTACGATAACAACTCTTAGCTAACCCTTGGCCGCCTATTGGCCAATATGACTCACGGATAGAAGCCAATAGCAATTGTGGACCTGCGTGCATCAATTTAATGTGCTCATATTCAAAAAGTAATCTTGTAAATTTGTGAGTGGACTGTAAAACAATGGGGTGTTTTTTGTAATATGGGAAATTCGAATTTTCTAAACGTCCCCCTACGCGCATTATTTTGTTATCATCCAAGAATACATTATATTTAATTAGAGGGCTTTTTTTAGGTATGTTTTGACTATTTATAAGCGTTTGATATTCAGGGAACGACTCAATTTGGCTTCTAATTACAATAATATTTAATGCATCTTGCAACTCTGCTACAGAGAAAAATTGATTAGGAAAATGAATTTTCCTACACCTTTTAATAAAACGTAAAACGGTAGCTACGCTACGAACAAGTCTTAAATAACTAGAGAATCTATTAAAATCTACAAATTTGCCACAGTGACTGTTATCGAGAATATTAGCGCCAAATGAAACATGAGGCCGAGTCTCAGGTAGCTCATCTACTGCTAACGATTTATGTTGAGAAGGCCATTGTGACTGATCGAGCTTTAAAAAGCTGGGACCGCTCCACCACAAGTCCGAGGATTGCAGGGTACTAATTTCCACACCACGAGAAATTAGATCCGCAGGGTTCTTGTCGGTTGGGACGTGTCTCCACGAGCAATGCCCCGCCTTATCTAAGACTTCAGCAACGCGGTTGCGGACAAAGGGCTGAAGCTTAGAAGGCAACATATTTAACCATCCCAACACGACGGTGGAGTCAGTCCAGCAAAAAATGTGGGTGAACTTTAATCGTGAAGAATTCACGACCTTCTCACATAATCGAGCTCCAACTACAGCGCCACATAATTCCAATCTTGGAATCGTGATTGGTTTAATCGGCGCCACTCGACTTTTAGCTACCAACAAACTTACAGTGTATTCACCCTGATTATTGGCACTGCGTACATAGATACACGCACCATACGCACGCTCCGATGCGTCGGTGAATACATGCAACTCTAATGAATTAATATTGTACAAATGACAGACTACTATTCGTGGAACCCGAATATTATTAATTAATGGCAATGCCTTAACAATGGCAAGCCAAATAGTGTTAAGTGCCGGGGTTAACGGCTCGTCCCACGAAAGTTTGTCCAACCACATTCGTTGCAATAACATTTTCATCGAAATTACACAGGGAGATAATAAACCTAAGGGGTCAAAAATGCGTGCTATCGCAGATAGTATGTCACGCTTGGTCACATGATCTTTAGAAGGCAACGTCGAGTATGAAAACCCTAGCACATCAGAATTAGCAAACCAGTCAAGCCCTAGCAACTTATTGGGTTCATTAGACCCCATATTTAGATCTAATGACGACTGAGAATCATTGACTAATTCTGATACGCTTGACCTCCATTTTCTGAGTGGCATACCAGCAGACTGAAGTGCGTTGGTGACCTCTGAACGGATAAACTGTACCTCGTTTAAGTCATCCCTGCCAGTCAGCAGGTCATCAACGTAGAAGTCATGCAGGATGACGTCAGCCACCTTATTTCTAAGACTACAGTATGACTCACCCTTATTTTGAAAAAACATACTTTGGGTGTCTTTTTTATAATCAATGCCTATTTGATTAAGACATCGCGTAGCGAGAAAGGGTGCACTAGCTGTGCCGTATGTGACAGTACACAGGTTATATATTTTCACCGGATCAGTGGTGCTATTCCGCCATAAAACCTGTTGTAGGTGCCTATCAGATGGGTGGACGTATATACACCTATACATTTTCTCGACATCAGCAGATAATACGTATCTGTGTTGTCGAAACCGTAAAAGGATAGATATAAGATCGTCCTGCACTGTAGGCCCAACCATCTGGACATCATTAAAAGATAACCCGGACGACGTAACACAACTAGCGTTAAAAACTACCCTAAGTTTGGTAGTAGCACTGCTTTCGCGCAGCACCCCGTGGTGTGGTATGAAATATCCACTGGGCCTGCCGTAACTCACTTTATTTTCGGTCATATGTCCTAATGCCTCGTACTCAGACATAAAGTCATGATATAACTTGCTGAGGTCAGGCTTAGACTTCAGTCTACGTTCCAGAGAATATAAACACTGAGAAGCTCTTTGGAAAGATTGGCCTAAGACAGACGGACTTAGTTTTAACGGAATACGAACACAAAAATGACCGCTCTCTAAACGTGTCGTATTTTTCATAAAATGCTCCTCACATGCTTTCTCTTCTAGAGAATAGCAGGAGGATTGTGAGTTGATTTCTTCTAGATTCCAAAATTTAACTAAATCGGTTCTAATTTTATCTAAATTATCGTGATTAGAAGAATCAGACTGAGTGAAATTACATGAAATATAACTCGGAATTGATTTATTATTGTTGTATGTGACAGGGCCAGAAACGATCCAACCTAATATAGTGTCACATAATACTGGCTTCCCCTCTCCCAACTTAATTCTTTGCGAACCAAGCAGGTCCCAAAATAAGTCAGCACCAATTAAAACATCTACTTCCGAAGGTTTGTAGAAGGTGGGGTCGGCTAAACTAATAAAATCTGGAATATTAAGGTTCGAAATATCGACTTCCCGATGTGGCATTACAGTTGTTAATGATGGCAAAACGTAACAATAAAACTTGGTATTATAATGGTCGTCTAACGACGTCATTTTTACCTGACACATTTTGCCTACGCGAGAACTCACGTTGTTTATACCAAAGACCGAACCATTTACCTGATTAGTAATTAAATTAAGACGTTTACATAATCGTTCCGATATAAAACTTGACGTACTACCGCTATTAAGCAGGGCTCGCACTAAATGCTGACGACCATGACGATCACATAACTTGATAAGCGCCGTGGACAATAGAATACCGCGGCTGGCTTGTTTACGCTCGCAGGACGTACCGAGATCCGCCGCTAAGGTTAAAGTATTAGCATTTGAATCATTGCTACCGACGACGTGCGCGGGCGATGACATAGAATCTTGTGATATGGTGTTGTTGCTATTATTGCGGGACTCAGCAACACCTTGATATTCCGACGAATGAATAAGAGTGTTATGTCGGCGTTTACACAATTTACATCCCGGTTTTTTACAGCGGTTGGCAAAGTGACCTGTGTGCAAGCAATTATAACAAACTTTATAGTTCGGTATTAACTTTAAACGGGCGTCAATGCTAAGTGCAAGGAACTGTGGACAATTCGTCAAACTATGATTACCTTTGCAGTGCGGACACGATTTACCTATATTAGTGTGATCATTGTTGCAATCTTTTGACGTCACCATTGATTTTATTTTTTGAGAACTATGAATAGACTTAACGGGAGTGGCAGTTACGTTCGTTCGAGACAATTCTAGTGTTTCCACCAGATTAGCACGGGTGTTAATGAATTTAAGAAATGAATCAAATGTTATTGTGCTATCGATGTCAACATGACCTCTGTACTCCTCCCACTCACGATAAGTTTTCTGATCTAATTTACGGGTCATTATGTATATTAATAACGTGTCCCAGTGCTTGACAGGCTCACCTAAAGATTCCAAGGCACGTAAATTTTTATTTAATAGGTCAATAAGACCTTTTAGGGCAACAGACGACTCTTTAACAATAGTATTTATATTGAATAAACTTGAAATATGGTTTTGAACTAATAACCTCTTGTTGTCAAATCGATCACAAATTAGCTTCCACGCGATATCATAATTGCCTGCAGAGAAATCAATGGCATGGATTACCACGGCAGCAGAGCCTTCCAGTGACGCTCGTAAATAATGAAACTTATTAATCGGATCAATTTCATCGTTTGTGTGAATGAGGCTGGCAAAAGTGTCTCGGAACTCAAGCCAATTGCTATAACACCCATTAAACTTAGGTAGCTGTATAGTGGGTAACTTAACGGGCTTTCTCTGATGAACGTGAGTACATTTATCACTGCTTGTTGATGTGTTATCGTTACCGTACTTATCCAATAACTCCTGCGACCTAGATAAAGCTTTATAATACTGAGTTTCGAACTCAGCACGTTCAGAATATTGTAGTGTAGCATCCGCTACTAAACATTCTAGAAGCAACTGTACCTCATCGTATTGCTCGTACAAAGTCTCAATTTTTCCCATCCTCAATTGCAATTCCCTCACTTCACAACTGTTTAACTGCCTCTCAGTGATTGAGTCTAGGTAATTGATAAAAGTAGTTAAACGACCCTTGAAACTACCTCGTTTTTTAATAAGTTCCTTTTCTTCGGACATTCTGGGAATCGGGTGCAGTTAACCTGGAATTTATATAGGTAGACAATTTAGTTCTTAGTTTAGTTATAGTTTAATTTTAATTTACAATTACAGGTTCTTATGTTTTTCAGTTTAATTTAATAATAGGTTAAGAGTATATTATAATGTAATCACGTATTGTAAATACTGTAAATACAAAATATTTTTTAATGTTGGTCTTTAATTTAAACTATAAGTAGGTACCCTTTCAATGAATGCCTAGGTAATTACTCGAACTATCAGGACAATACTACAATTGACAATAGAATGAAATGTTACATACATTAACGATTGTTATTCAATTAAAAGTTAACAAAGTCAAGACTTAAGCTTTTTATTTTACACCAACTTAATGTTAGCAAATACCTACCTACCTACGTACACCAATGAATGCGAACAGTTTATTTGCACTTATTAACAATTATAAATGTAGTATTGATAACTACTGTACTGCAATACACTTAATATGAGTACGTATAATTGATTAGATGTAATAATTCATCTAAATAAGTTAGGACACAGACTGATCAATTCACACTACAAAATATATTATATGTACTTGGGTATATGCTAAACAATTTCAAGTAAAATAGGTAATACTAACCTTTTAGTACATATCTTAATACTAAATACCTGAACGAGGTTGGGTTTTTAAGTCCTTATAGGTAAATCCTTAACTTTTACACACGTTGCCGGTATATGTGTGCCTCTCAGCGATCGGCGATTCCACTCATTAATTAATTCTCCTCTAATTAATTATCAATCCGGCTTCGTGGGACCAATATGTTGGGTGCGATGCGGAGGTTTTCTTCAATAAAACGACTTTCTCGATATTAAACTTTTAACGTTTTATTTTAGTACCGTGAATGAGACGTGTGCAATGACCAAGGAAGTTTTGATTTGTGCTTGTACAATGACGGTGACAGGAAGTACTACAAAAAACTAAACTTAATACTAATTAAGTATATGCGCGTGGATTTGCTCACAATTATTGTGTAGGCGCTGAAACAAATATTTCTTAGTGTCAACGAAAAGTTGGTTTTCATTACGCAATTTTGCGCATTTTTGAACGCCAAGGTGAGTTTGTACTCTTATCCACTTTTGAAGCTTTGTCGCACTATTTAGTTTGACGCTCTATAGCATCACCTACTTTTGAAGCTTTGTAACATCGCCTTCTTTTGACACCTGGATATGATTATCAACTTTTGACATTGACTGTATGTATACAATATCGATCCATATGCTGTAGGTATGTACCAAAATACTCCAAATATATTGTTGTATGAATTACGAAGATTAAAGCCAATCAAATTCCTTTCTTGTGTTGCTAGGCAGATCTGTAATCTAAAAACCCATGACAATAAAGAAATTGGAAATATCTGGGATTAGACTCAGACATACACACACCTGCAAGTGTGTGTATTCTTTATCAAATAGTCTGCTTCTCACACATACGCATGTAACAAATATATACGTGCTGGACTCTATAACAATGCAAACATACAGATACAGATTAAGACTTACCTTTCCTTCACAATATACAATAATACAATTCCCTGACAGCTTTCTCGTGAAATGTGAGAATGAATGTGTGCGTCATTCGTAATGGTCAGTTTTAGGTTTTAGTGAAGGTTATATTAATTGATTACATTTTGGTATGTTTTCCTTTCATGTGTTCAACGAACCTTACTCGTTCATCAAAACTGAGAACTGTTGTTCACACAAATATTATTGTCATACTAGCTGTTACCTGAGGCCCCATCCGCATGGAATTCTGATCCCGTTACCGCAACCCATGGAAACCTAAGCAGATCGTTAATACCTGACGTGGTTAGAATAGGGGTTGACCACCATGGCAGCTAAAGTTAACTACTAGTGGGTTTGTGTATGGATGTATTTTCTGAAATGCCACCCTGATTTAAAAGCGATAGTTTATTGCAATATGCACTAAGAGAATCTATAGTATTGTAATACTGCAAGTAATAAAGTAGTTTATTTGCAGAACAAATCGTTATTAAAACTCATGTTAGGCAAAACTATGTGTTATAATTGAATACTATAACGAGAGTTCACGGGTGGTTGTTGTACAACATTTGGAACATATTGACTAATTAGCAGGCCTCAAACATTTTCGAATATTTTGCTGAATCTATAAGTACGACTACGGGCTACGATTAAGAGTTAAGACTACGAGCTCGTAGTAGTAGAAAGTTCCGTTTATTCTATGTGAGGAGTAGGCTCTAAAGAACTCAGTTGATGTAAAAGTTTCGTGGTATTTTGCTGACATGTATTTCTATTAAAGAGAGAATTCCATTAGGTATCCAATTCTCCCGAGCGGGGCAATCTCGAAACCGGAGATGGCCCAGGGTCCGGCCCGGCTAGCTCAGTCGGTAGAGCATGAGACTCTTAATCTCAGGGTCGTGGGTTCGGGCCCCACGTTGGGCGCCAATGTAACGGTTAATATTTTTATAGTAGTTTGTAAATGAAGTTAAGGTGTGACTTATGCACTGTGAAAATTAATTAAGTGATGGATGTAATTGAGACTACTACCGGCTAGGGCGAGCAGAGTTAAATAAAAGGTTGATTACAATGTATAGTATGAGATTATAATCGTGAATAGAATGTTACATAAATTTATATCTGGTATTTGAGTAAATGAACCTCAGGGGATGGATTCATAATAAATATTCTGCCGTGGCGTTGTTCGGTCCGTTGTGCAAGATGTTAGTATGCACTTAGCTAGTGGACACGTGGCTGGTGGTGATGCCGGCGTGCCAGGGTCTCCGCTGGTGTGCCTCGCTACCGCCATTATGGTGCGAAGCCCGATGCGAAGACCCTGGAATTAGAAAAAGTGCGGGTCAGTTTGTCACTAGGCAATTACGTCCAAGTGACCCGCTAAAATAGCAGGTGAAGAGAATCTCCCAGCGGCAATGCAGCGTAGCTAGAAGCTATAATAAAAAAGAATATAAGTAGGCAGCACAAGCTGGTGCCGCGACCTCTGACCGTACGGGTCATCGGCCTCGTGGCACTAAATAGGTAGGCTGAAATAGCACACAGAATAAAATAAATTATATTAAGCCATGCATTTTAGCTGCACCGCTGGAAGTTCTTCACCTGTAGAAAGAAGTAGGAAATGTTGATCTCAAAACTTACCCGGAGCCGACAGCAGTTGGCCACGGGGTCAAAGTGACTTTCCCCGGCGAAGGTTACCAAGGAAAGGAACGATATAAGAGTAGAGCCGTCAGTTGATGACTGGGCTAGTGCTGTCCAATCTCGCTTGCACAACCATAGATAAATAGTAATATATTATAGAAACAAACTAAAATATCGATTAATTTACGGATATTGTTTTAATTAGATTTATAAAGAATCCACAACGTTACACACTAGCCCCTCGACGCATATCGGGAACAAACGTCTCGATCAAGGTTGGGGACCCGGTACTTATCGGTGACGGGGACTTACCGAGGGGGACCTGGCCACGAGGCGTGATCGAGGCTTTGTACCCGGGTCGTGACGGAGTAGTACGTGTGGTGGATGTTCGGACTCCAGGGGGAACGTTACGGCGTCCCCTAAAAAAGATAGTATTGATTTAAAAAGGGGGAGAATGTTCCCAACAAACCTCTTTTCATTAAAAATGTTTTTATATACCTGGTATACAAGTTCAACCTTTTTGTGTTCTTTTGTTTCAACATTGTCATTCCAATATAAAATTTTACCAACATATGCCTTTTTATTCCTTACAAAGGGAAAAAATAATTATTTAAGGCGCATTAAACACGCAGTTGGTAACAAAAGTGCATGGAGTCTATAATCCTGATCCAATTTTTGAACGCATAAATTTTCAAGCAATTTTTAATTTCCAATTTTTGTGATTTTATTATTTTAATAAAGAATCATATTTTAAAACAGTGTTCTCGCTATCTGTACCTTCGTTTAACTTATTTTATGCACACCTAATCCTCCATACACATAAACGCCTCCTGGAAGCTGCCTGGCCCTGGGTCAGCCCAGGGCCAGGCAGCTTCTAGGAGGCGTTCTTGGCGTGAGGTGGCTTGGGTGGGGGGTGACCTCAAACCGAATGTATCGGTGATCCGACGTGTCTCCTCCTCCACAACGATGCACCAACTCTGAAAGCGACGTGACAGCGATCGGCTCGCGAGCGAGATGTACACGATGGAGCTGCACTTCGAAGTTACGTGGCTACGGCTCCCCGATTCAGAACAACTAAACCGAGTCAGTCAGCCTAGTTTTCCAATGCTCTACCTCTCCCGTTAATGAGCCGGAAACCCCAGGTCTGTGACCAGGCGTTGGAAACCCCGAGCACAAGAACCGGGTGAGGGTGACAAATTTTGACGACGACGGCAAGCTGATCGAACCAGGTTGCTGCTTGGTCTCGGTTTGGTGTGAAATTAGCGGCCACGCTATCTACCACATTACCGCAGCCACACAGCCTTATGACTGGGCTGGCCATAGTGGAAGCAACGGTCATCCACCGTCACTTCTACCGTGCACTGCACTGGAGGTCCACGTGACCCAACGACAGGCACCTGAAGCACCCAGCCTTCACACCAAGTGTACGAGTCCGGGGAGCAGTCCCCGGCCTCCGCCAGGATGAGCCTAAGTTCCTCCGCCGTGATGGAGTAATTTATTATAAGTATTTGCCATCGGAGTTATTTTAAACTGTAAGTCTAGTTTTAAACAGTTTTGTTACAAGAGAATCGGCTTCAATATACTTCTATACAGGTTTTCAAATGTATTCCAAACAGAAGACATATCAATTACGTCCTGCACAAAATGGAAGAGACAAAGGTTATATTAAATAAATAGTGAAAAAGAAACTTAAATATTTCTTAGTGTCAACGAAAAGTTGGTTTTCATTACGCAATTTTGCGCATTTTTGAACGCCAAGGTGAGTTTGTACTCTTATCCACTTTTGAAGCTTTGTCGCACTATTTAGTTTGACGCTCTATAGCATCACCTACTTTTGAAGCTTTGTAACATCGCCTTCTTTTGACACCTGGATATGATTATCAACTTTTGACATTGACTGTATGTATACAATATCGATCCATATGCTGTAGGTATGTACCAAAATACTCCAAATATATTGTTGTATGAATTACGAAGATTAAAGCCAATCAAATTCCTTTCTTGTGTTGCTAGGCAGATCTGTAATCTAAAAACCCATGACAATAAAGAAATTGGAAATATCTGGGATTAGACTCAGACATACACACACCTGCAAGTGTGTGTATTCTTTATCAAATAGTCTGCTTCTCACACATACGCATGTAACAAATATATACGTGCTGGACTCTATAACAATGCAAACATACAGATACAGATTAAGACTTACCTTTCCTTCACAATATACAATAATACAATTCCCTGACAGCTTTCTCGTGAAATGTGAGAATGAATGTGTGCGTCATTCGTAATGGTCAGTTTTAGGTTTTAGTGAAGGTTATATTAATTGATTACATTTTGGTATGTTTTCCTTTCATGTGTTCAACGAACCTTACTCGTTCATCAAAACTGAGAACTGTTGTTCACACAAATATTATTGTCATACTAGCTGTTACCTGAGGCCCCATCCGCATGGAATTCTGATCCCGTTACCGCAACCCATGGAAACCTAAGCAGATCGTTAATACCTGACGTGGTTAGAATAGGGGTTGACCACCATGGCAGCTAAAGTTAACTACTAGTGGGTTTGTGTATGGATGTATTTTCTGAAATGCCACCCTGATTTAAAAGCGATAGTTTATTGCAATATGCACTAAGAGAATCTATAGTATTGTAATACTGCAAGTAATAAAGTAGTTTATTTGCAGAACAAATCGTTATTAAAACTCATGTTAGGCAAAACTATGTGTTATAATTGAATACTATAACGAGAGTTCACGGGTGGTTGTTGTACAACATTTGGAACATATTGACTAATTAGCAGGCCTCAAACATTTTCGAATATTTTGCTGAATCTATAAGTACGACTACGGGCTACGATTAAGAGTTAAGACTACGAGCTCGTAGTAGTAGAAAGTTCCGTTTATTCTATGTGAGGAGTAGGCTCTAAAGAACTCAGTTGATGTAAAAGTTTCGTGGTATTTTGCTGACATGTATTTCTATTAAAGAGAGAATTCCATTAGGTATCCAATTCTCCCGAGGGGGCAATCTCGAAACCGGAGATGGCCCAGGGTCAGTCGGGGTGCGTGGGATATGCTCTATGGGCAACCTTACACCCCGGCGTCTGCAGACCCGAGACGCCGTGCGGTTATAGTCGGTTCAAGCCCGACATAACCGCCCCCGCTGGCCGGCGGGGGCGTATCCGAAGGGATTCCCGCACGAAAAAAAAAAAGGTATCCAATTCTCTCTAGTATACATAATTACTTTTCATCTCGCATGTTCGGAAAGTTTAATTGTCATGGGTAGATAGCCGGGTGGAAAGTAGCTTATTTCATCCCTAGGGTGGAAGATAATTTTTTTTAATTTTAGGTTTTGCCATGGAGTCCATGTTAATTAAGTTGCGGCATACGTCGCTTTTTTAAATGGCCGCCTAGATATTTGATTACAATGTAACCAATAGATTCGATTTTCAAAACGTGAATTAAAACTTTTTTTTCAGTCTTTAAAAAAAATAATTACTAAAGAATTAGCGGGAAAACGAGATTCAATATAAATAAATATTTAATTATTTATATATAATTGTGTTAGTGGTTAAAAATGGTTTCGGAAAGTGATTCCAGTGACATAGACATTAATTTAACTCCCGATGAGATTTAAGAACAGGCAAAAGCTATTGTTAATAATCTATTTTCAAATTGTTCTAATTTGACTTTAAATTTTAACTGATAATCAATGTCCCTACTTGTTTCAATAAATGAAATCGAAATGAAAAGTAGAGTGTTTAACTCGGGTGAATGTCACCATTTCACCCTCGAACTAATGGCGCTCTCACTTCGTTCGAGCGCCAGAAATATCTCGGGTGAAATGGCTGACTTTCAACCCTTGTGTAACAATCTACTATTTATACTTAGTTTAGTTAGTACAGTTCATCCAGGCAATAATTGTCTGAAATCAAATGTCTCGTATTTGTGTCCCTTTTGAAAGAAGAAATACGAAATTTCTTCATGATAGGAATTATCCAATTTTAACTTGAAAAGAACTATAGTCGTATACCACTACGGCAACATTTGCCATGTAAACAAGTCTAAGCGAGTCTCTTTGCATAAAATTCACAAATTTAAGTTGGAACGTATTAAATCTGTAATAGTAGTGATAAAAAGTTCAGTACATAACCTATAAATACAGAGTGAGGAACATTAACACTGGCGCACCCGTGGCACTGTGAGTAAAATCACTTTTAATTCTTGAGAAGAGGCGTTGTAGTATTTTGAAAATCACACACACAGATACAATCAGCTGATCAACGGTGTTTTTCAAAAAATTTTGAACACACTAAGGAAAGTAAACAACTTTGGCGGATTTACTTGTGACAATCGTGCACCAGTGTTGCCAGTGTTGACAGGTTACTGCGTTTTGTTGTTGCACCAGTACTACAGAAGTTCAGCTGGTCGATCGATTGTCAGCATTCATAAAATTGTGAATCATTTTATCGACGCTAAGTATCACCGTATATGGTCACGAATCTACACCCTGTCTTATTGAACGACCTGACTTGCTAATTCATACCATTTAAACGAATTCAACTCTGTTTACTTGTTGCGCAAGGATGTCGCACTCAGCACCACTCGTCTGCTCGGGCTGCCGGAGTGATATAACGGATGATGGGATTATTTGCTCTAAATGCGACAGCCCTTATGATTTGGTGTGTGCTAATATCACCAAGGAGACAATTACAAAGGCTACACCTGAGTCCATTTCAAGCTGGCTGTGTATGATATGCCGCTCTAAAGTGCCTAGAGGTGACAACTCAAACACTCCTGTGCGTCCTCCCACACATAGGGGCTCTCCTAAGGACAAGATTTCAGACGCCGCATCTACCACTATGTCACCCACTGGATCGGAAAATGTTACCAACTTCCGAGGTGGTGCTCGTCGTGGCAGGCAGCCAGTTAAAGAACTTCCCTCTGACGTTTCAACTGCGGATGTCATCCGAACTGTCTTTCGCGAGGAGTTAGAAAAAATTGTTGATGACCGTTTATCCAGCATTATGAAACAAACGCTAAGTGATCACTTGAGCAACTGCGAGCTCCTGCAGAATCTAAAGCTGCTGAACGACAGAGTTGCCACCATTGAAGCTAGGCTTGAGAACATAACGGCGGAAATATCCACTAGTTTAAAGGTCTTGGAAGTCAATGGAAAGAGCTTGGAGCGAGCTGGAGGTTTTAACTGCATCCCCTCGTCACAGCAGGCCCTACCGCTCGATTCTCATGACCTAGGTCTATCAGAATCATTGCCCCCCCCGCTGTCCGCTACCACAATGGTGGAAACCACAAAGCAAGGTGCTGTTTCACTTCCTAGGCTGCCAACCACTTCTACAACTCTGCAACATCAACAGTCCAAGTCCATTCTGCAGACAAAAGTAGCCTCCACCCGTGTATCCTGGCCAGAATGTAACTCCCATCAAACTAGGAGCGCGCCGACAGCAAAGGACTCACCAACATCTGCGGGCTGGACCACTGTTCAACCTAAGCGCCGCCGAGTCTCATCAGGATCCGTGCTGCGTGGCACCGCGGCTCCGGGTACTACCAAACTGGAGGCATCGGAAAGATGGCGATACCTACATCTCTTTTACGTTAAGCAGGGCACGTCCGAAAATCAAGTTCGTGATCACCTGGTAGCTATATGTGGAAATGATGTCTGCACTGTGGAAGTCCTTAAAGCCCGTGGCAATTATGCATCCTTTAAGGTGGGTGTTCCATCAAAACTCACCGAAAAGGTCATGGCGACTCAAAACTGGGCCGAAGACATTTGTGTTAAGCCGTGGCGACAGAATTTTCGTACCAGAAGCAACGAAACCAAATAAACAACCAAAATTGTGTGCCACTTCGATCAATTCAGATCGCAAAAGTTACCTACGCATATTGTACCAGAATGTTAATGGACTTAAGACTAAGTTGGTAAAATGGAGATTAAGCTTATTGCTTACCGAGCATGACCTGGTAGCCGTAACGGAGACTAACCTAGATGAATCTATCGAGGACTCTGAGGTATCAGCGGCTGAATGGAGTATCGTACGCAAAGACAGAGTCACCGTGGGCGGTGGCCTTTTGCTAGCTGCGCGGTCTGGTTTTACCATGAATAAACGACCAGAATATGAGACGGATCGTGGCGAAGATATGTGGTGTACAGTCACAAACCACAGCCTAAAAATATTAATATGCGTTGTGTACATCAAGCCTTCTGCTACGGACGAGGAGTATATGACATGGTTTTGTAAGGTTGAGAGCTTCATTACCAACCTCAAAGGAACGGTTGTGATTGTGGGTGATCTTAACTTAAATAGTGCATCTGTAAATATTAACAACTACTACTGTTATTTCTTAAGTTTTTGTAATTTGGTTCAGAAGAATGAAGTGATGAATATGCGCCAGAGTAAATTAGATGTAGTATTGGTTAGGGATGACACTGATGTTACTTGTGAACATATTGACGGCACAGAGTTAGTTAACATAGATTCATATCATCCCCCGTTGGATATTGTAGTAAATATGACACCTCGAAAAAATGATGATAGAAAACTCGACCCTAGCAATATAAATAACAAAAAGGATTGGAACTTCGTTAAGGGGAATTATAACTTATTATACGAGCAAATTTGTTCCGCGCCATGGCATGACCTTCTTCAATGCAATAATGCATCCCTAGCTACCGATGCTTTTTACACGACACTGTACTCCATATTTGATCTTTCTATTCCAAAGAAGTGTAGATCGCCTTCTAAAGGGGGGCGGTACCCTGTCTGGTTTACCAATGACATAATTCATGACGTAGTGCGTAAAAACAAACTTCATAAAAAATGGAAAAGATCACAACGCGAATCAGATTATGTAGAATTCAAAGCTCTTAGGTCTGATTTAAACGATCGAACTAAGAAAGCCTATATTGAATACTGTAGAACAGCCGAAAATAACATTAAGTCAAACCCACGTCAATTCTGGCAACATATTTCTAGCCTGCGGTCTAGGGGTGGTTTCACTCCAAACATTATGTCCAATGGAGAGGTTTACTCGGGCGTTGGGGCGGCTGAGGCATTCGCAGCATATTTCGCCAGTGTATTCTTACCAGATACACCTAGACTTAACCCGAATACCTGTCATCTTGAAAGTGAAGGAGGAAACATTCCTCTTCCATCTTTGGTAGCCCAGGATGTAGTGAATGGGATCGCCAGGCTTAGTCCCCGTTGCGCAATTGGTCCTGACAATGTGCCTGCCTACATCATTAAGGCTTGCAAAGAAGTCTTGGTGACCCCTCTCTGTCATATTTTCAACTTGGCTCTCCAGTCCGGTGTTTATCCGGGTCAGTGGAAGCTATCACGTGTTGCTCCGATTCCCAAAACAAACGACAGATCATCCGTAGAGCATTATAGACCTATTGCCATTCTCTCAACCATTGCAAAGGTTTTCGAGCATGTACTCCATACCATCCTTTACAAACAGGTTGACAAATATTTATCCGATGCCCAACACGGTTTTCGGCCTGGTCACTCGGTCAACTCTAACTTAATGGTCCACGTCGACCACGTCTCGAGATGCTTGGACAACCGAGGGCAAGTAGATGTGATCTACTTGGATTTTCGAAAGGCATTCGACAAGGTCGATAATGACATCCTTCTCATTAAATTGGGGAATATCGGGTTTTCCCCCGAACTGCTCAACTTTTTTGCTGACTATTTACGTGATCGTAGACAATTTGTCAGGTATGGAAGTTTTGAGTCCAAACCTTATTTCACGCGCTCCGGAGTTAGTCAGGGATCGGTTCTTGGTCCGCTCCTATTTCTCATAATGATCAATGATATAGTGTGTACGGTAAAATCAGCGAATTGCCTCTTATACGCTGATGATCTCAAATTGATCATGGAAGTAGAAGCGGAGGAAGATTGTAAACTCCTTCAAAGAGATATTGACGCCCTCAGTCAATGGAGCATTATAAATAAATTGCATTTTAACACCAGCAAATGTCATGTAATGACCTTCAGCCGTCGTTTACTATTAATTGACTATGAGTACAATCTCTATGATGATGTACTCTCTCGAGTTTTTAGTGTAAAGGATCTGGGCGTAACTTTTCACCCAAGCCTAACATTTAGTGACCATATATCTGCACTTGCTAGGGAGTCCTATAGACGCTTGGGATTTGTGTTGCGGAATGCCCACGACTTCCAGAACCCTGACGTTATTGTTCTTTTATATATCTCCCTAGTCAGGTGTAAGATGGAGGCCAGCTCCTGTATATGGAGTCCCTATGCAGCAAAACAAATATTGATGCTTGAAAAAGTGCAGAAGACATTCCTACGATTTCTTTTCAAAAAATTGTACCAGTTGTATCCCTTCATGTACCCCACAAACTATCTGCTGGGCGTATTGGGTTTTAACTCACTGGAGGTAAGAAGAGGCCTAGATCAGCTCACAGTTGCATGTAGGTCTCTTCGTGGAGTCATCAACTGTCCCGATCTGCATAGCCTGTTCTGCCGCTTATATGTCCCCAACAAATATTTAGCACACCGCGAGAACCGTCGCCATAGACTTTTTGCTCGGCCTCCTTGCCGAACAGTTGCTAGAGCTGAGTCCCCAGTGTGTCGAACGCTGGATGTGCTCAACGATCTCCTCTCAGCTTACCCTGATTGCGATCTGTTTGCGGATGAATGGGAGGATGTAATGCGTGTATGTCGTATATTTTCCGAGAGTAAGTATGCAAGGAAATCTTCCATACAAATATGAGAGACATGCCTTATACTATGTTATGTTGTGTTATACTATGTAAACCTAAGTTATCTAATGTAATTGGTTATGTACCGTTTTATTTAACTACAAATAAAAATAAATAAATAAAAATAAATAAAATACTTTTAGTCGTAGCTACTGGATTGCGGACCTAGTTAATTTGTTTTCATTTATTTTATTTATTCGAAGAAAATGTAAGCGCACTGTTAGTTGCACACGCTAGTTAAGCTATGCCACAGAGTTATTAAAATACACACACCGGCAGAATTAGCGGAACACAAAAAAAGGAAGAATTAATATATTTTTTTCGTAGCACTGGCCGGTTACATTACTTTTTTATCATTATTTTACATAATTTTTTTAGAAACGTCTAATTTGAAAATGGAACATATGTCAACAGTCATTTTTTTCATTCGTTTGCTTTAAGTTTTCATTCATACATCTCTATCGACTGCTTCGAAGTAGATTTTCCATTTTCGTAAAGTTCGTAAATTCCACTTGAAAAACATTGTATTGCAGTTTTATGAGACTTTTGTGTTTTCTCGCTTATTGATAAGTTACGAACATCTAAGTACGCCTGATTTAACGCTACCAGAAATCATCAGGGCAGATGAAATGAGAAGAAATGGTCAATACTACAGATCGATTGCAACAAGCTTCGTCGACCGTTATCAACGATTCATCGTAGCATCAAACGGTACAGATTGACGAATTCTCTAGTGAGGAGAAGAGGGCAAGGCAGGAAAAGGTGTACTTCAAGGAGAGGTGACCGTTTTCTACAACTTCAAGTTCGTCGGAACACGAGACTTACGGCGGTGCAGGCCCGAAATGCATTGGAGGAGGTTCGAGGAGTAAGAGTGAGTGAGCGGACAGTTCGCAGAAGATTCGAGGAAGTTGTTATAGGCTCATTAATACCCGCCAAAGCACCAAAACTTGAGAGACACCACCGCACAAACCGACTATACTTTGCTCGTGAACATCGTCATTGGGACTTTGACGAGTGGGGACAGGTTCTCTTTACTGATGAATGCAGAATTCTGTTAAATCAGATTGATGGAAGGCAGCGAATATGGAGACGCAAAGGAGAGCGTTATTTACAGTCTAATTTTGAAAATACAGTGGCATATGGCGGCGGCTCAATTATGGTCTGGGGAGGGATATGTTTAGGAGCTCGCACGGAGTTAGTGGTAGTCGACGGCGGAAATCTGACTGCTGATCGGTATATCAGGGAGATTTTAGAGGAACATGTTGTGCCATTTGCCCCATTTATTGGTAACGACTTCATTTTAATGCAGGATAATGCTCGGGCTCACAGTGCTCGCTCAGTACAGGCATACCTAAACCATGTTGGTGTTACGGTGATGGAGTGGCCAGCACGGTCCCCGGATATGAATCCGACTGAACACGTTTGGGACTTGCTAAAGAGGAGTGTCAAATCAAGAATGCCACCTCCTAACAATCTGGGCGAGCTGCGAAACACATGACACGAAACACACACAGAATGGCAGAGGTTGCCCCAAGAAATCATTGACAACACCACTCGCACGAGGGGGAAACACGCGTTATTAAACATTCATTTAATTAATTTTAAACCGTCATTAAATCTAAAAATTTCAACTGTTTCTCTGTTACTACGAAATCTAAGAAAAATGCATTTTGTTTAGTGAAGTTTTTTTTTTATTAAACATTAAGTATGGTGTTGCAAATTAATGTCAAAACATGTTAATTTAACTGTTGTTTCATGTTTAATTATTATTTGTTTAAAAATAAAGCTAACTATACTGTCCTTTTTTGTGTTCCGCTAATTCTGCCGGTGTGTGTATATGCTTGCTTTAGGTCGAAACATGGGTCTAAATGTGTATAGTATGTACTTAAATGTTACTATTATTAAATTTATAAAAAAACACCGGTACTGAATCGTCGAATAAGTAATACACAAAACTTCTACATTAAATTATAATTCCTCTGTGTAGAATATGCTTTTGTTAGGAGGTCAGGTATATATTTATATAAAAACTTAGTACGATAGCGTTAATATCTGTAGACATAATGTATACTATTATAAAATTGTAAAATAATTGTTTTGTAATTGAGATATTTAAAAGAAACACAGTGACACTCCGGGAGTGCCGATAGAAGTGAAAACTTGAACAATTAGGTGTATATAACATACGGCAGATTGTTAGTCTGACTAATGCCTTTCTAATAAATATCCGCATCAAAGTCCGTTCGGTAATTGTTGCGTCCATCGCGAATGAACCGACAAATAGATAAATAGACAAGAACTACAAAAAATATTTTTGTGTACAGAGCTCAGTTTACAACTTTCAGAATTATTCATTTACCATAATCTAATTTTCTTTTTTTAAATATCTCCAATATACGGACACAACTAATTAATAATTTTATAATAATATAGATAATGTGATATTAGAAGATAAGCAGTCATGTCTCTATTTTCGTTATCATTGCCACAATCATTACAAACAATTGTTATCAATATATTGACGTAGCTATCGTCATAAATGCCTTGGTTGTGTTGGAAATAAGCTAAATGTTCCTATGTGTCACCATCTTGCAGGCTAATCGTAATGTTTAGATAAGCACAGAAATCACTTCATTTTCCACACTCAATTAACCTTCTAAGTGTTTGGGTATGTCAAAATGAAAAAATAGAAGTGTAAGAATATGATTTTTAGGGTTCCGTTGTCAAATGGCAAAAAACGGAACCCTTATAGATTGTCTGTCTGTCCGTCCGTATGTCACAGCCATTTTTTTCCGAAACTATTAGAACTATGCTGATAAAACTTAGGAAGTAGATGTATTCTATGAACCGCATTAAGATTTTCACACAAAAATAGCAAAAAAACAATAAATTTTTGGGGTCCACATACCTAGAACTGAAACTCAAAAATTTTTTTTTCATCAAACCCATAAGTGTGTAGTATCTATGGATAGGTCTTGAAAAATGATATTGAGGTTTCTAACATCATTTTTTTCTAAACTAGTTAGTTTGCGCGAGAGACACTTACAAAGTGGTAAAATGTGTGTCCCCCCCCCCTGTAACTTCTAAAATAAGAGAATGATAAAACTAAAAAAAATATATGATGTACATTACCATATAAACTTCCACCGAAAATTGGTTTGAACGAGATCTAGTAAGTAGTTTTTTTTTAATACGTCATAAATCGTAAACCACAATTTACCTTTCATTCAATCAACTCAAATATAAATTTCAAAAATATTTTCTCAATTCTACAAACAAAAATGTGTCATTTTATGATTAACAATAGGTATTTCGGACCTAACCATCAGAAAGGGTTTTAACCCGGCATTTCTGGTTGTCTGGAACACAATAGTCTGTTAGTGGAAAGCTTAAAAGCCAGAAAATACGAAAGACAGATAACGGTATGTTGGATAGACCTAGAAAATGCATTTGGCTCAATTCCCCATTACCTTCTGGTATACGCGTTGCAATGGTATAACTTTCCACCTGTAATAATCGTAGAGATAATCGAGTCATATTACTCGCAACTAAAATTTGCTATAAGCTTCCAAAAAGTACACACAGAACCATTACGGTATAATGTGGGACTGTTTCAGGGATGCTGCTTGTCACCAATAGCAACATAGTAATTAATATCTTAATTACCAAGTTAATACGTCACGAAAAGAAATAGGGTTATCGGTTTAAAGTAAATAACATATACTCAGAGTCCATCTTAGCTTTTGCTGACGATCTCGCAATACTGACGCGTAATCCAAAAGTCCAGGAACAGAACTCATCAACTTCCTTTAATAGTTCCTGACCATATTAAAGGAAGTTGATGAGTTCTGTTACTGGACAAATGGACTGAGGACTAAGCCCAGTAAGTGTCACTGTCTGTGTCTGGGTAGACGGGACACCAAATTTACCTCCTACGGCCCGCGACTCTTCATTGGGGGTAAACCAGTTTCCATAGTCGCTGAATCGGTGCCATTTAAATTCCTTGGGAGAAAGATAGACTATAAAGGACGCACACCATTCTTAGATGAAGTTGACCTAAATAAGATAGATCAGCTACCACTGAACAATATCAAAAAAACTTGGATATATGACAACTACTTAACATCACGTCTGACTTGGCCTTTTCTGGTGTATGAATTCGGTAAAACCTTACTGGCGAAAATAGATGCAACTGTCATAAAATCGGTAAAATCGTGGCTTTTACTAGCGCACTCTGCTGATTCCTCTGCTCTATTTAGGGATCAAAATAATTTTGGGATGAAACTTAAGAAACTATCGGAGCTCTATAAACACCTTAGAGTTACCAAAGCCCACATCTTAGGTAAATCCCAAGATGACACAGTCAGGGCACTCCCGAAAGATAATAACGCGTCCGAGCTTGAATCTAGACTCCTATTCCATAAACGATTTATGATCGTTTATGGAACAGTCGAACACTCTACAGAGTCACAAAACTAAGAGCTCAACAGCGCCACCTGCACGAGGTTATTGGAACTACCTGACCAACAGCACGATGTCATCTAAAAGTCAAAGCAGCTCTGCGCCTGATGGCAAAACGGGTAATAACAACAATCCGCCACATTCGAGTGAAAATAAAACAATTCGTTCGACAACCGAGCAAATATCTTTACGTCCCACCAAAAGGCAAGCGCTGTCATCTCCTCCTGGCAGCGATGACTATCCGGTTACACGTGAGGACGTTAGAGTGATTATGGACGATGTTTTGAAAATACACTTGGCGGACCTTGTAAAGCAGTTTGGTGTAAAAATGCAATCGATTTTAGATACTGAGCTTCGGCAATTGAAGGATGAGCTGCAAGAAGTAGGGCAATCCATGCAATTTATAAATGAGCAGTTCGAGGATATTGTTAAGGAGCATAAAACAAGCCAGACCATTATAAAGCAGTTGCAGGAACAAGGCACTCTAGTGCAATCTACTATCACCGATTTAAAATCACGCGTCAATCAGTTGGAGCAAAATGCTCGGTGCAGAAATATCGAGATACAATGTGTCCCCGAAAGGAAGGCAGAAAACCTCATTACCATCGTGAAGGAACTGGGGAAGGCGGTTTCATGTGAAGTAAAAGATGAAAATATCATTCGAATAACGAGGGCTGCTAAACTTAGCACCGAGAACACGCGTCCGCGGTCCATTGTTGTTGAGTTCAACAGCATAAATAAGCGCGATCTGTTTCTGGCGGCGACTTTAAAATATAATAGAAGCAACCCTACGGACAAACTCAACAGTTCGCATCTGGGATGCAAAGGTGCCAAGCTACCGGTCTACGTTACAGAACACCTATCGCCTGTCAACAAATCGTTACACGCAGCAGCAAGACAAGTAGCAAAGGAAAAGGGTTATAAGTTCGTGTGGGTCAGGAGCGGTCGTATTTTTGTACGAAAGAGTGAGCAGGATAAGTATATTATTGTTAGGGATAAGAATGTATTAGATAATTTAAAGTAGAGTTATGTCTAATATTTTTTTATTACTTTCTCTTTGTATACTTATGAGCATGAGTTCTTGAGTAAGAGTTAAAAATTCAAACATTTAAAAATTTATTACCAAAATAGTCGTGGCTTGAGAACTAAGACACATTTGTTTTACCGGAACTTGGTCACTAGCAATTACGATATTATTGTAATAACTGAGTCTTGGATAAATTGCACAGTCTTTAGCACTGAACTTTTTGACGATCGCTATATAGTATACAGACGTGACAGGGAGTCTACAGGTTTTCATAGCGAAAAGGAGGGTGGTGGAGTGTTAATTGCTGTTTCTAAACATCTATCGAGTAAACGTATGAGCAGTTGGGAGAGTAATTGTGAGGACGTCTGGGTTTTAATAAACATTCCCCATTCCAGATCTGTGCGGCAGTTGGCGATCTGCGGAGTCTATCTCCCGTCTCCTATCACTAGATTAATTTTGGAGCATTTTATACAAAGCTGTAACGCACTACTTGACCGTTATGATGGTCATTTTTGCATTATGGGTGATTTTAATCTCAAATTTATTGATTGGAGTAAGCCTTCAGCAAACCAGGTTAAATTGGGTCAGACCTTTCTGGATTTTCTGCATACAGCAAGCCTTACGCAACTCAATACAGTGCCAAACGTTATGCAGAGAATGCTAGATCTCGTGCTTTCAGATTTACCTTCCTGTAAAGTAGCGGCGGCCTGTAATGCATTGTCAAAAGTTGACCCCTTGCATCCTCCTCTGGACATTGACATCACTATTGTAGACAGCGAGGAGCTTGGAAGTAACTTTACTAATCGAAGGCTGAACTTTCACAAGGCTGATTACGACGCGATCAGGGGAGCCCTGTCAGAGATTGATTGGGACATTGAATTGACACATTTTTTAGATGTCAACGACATGGTTAACCAATTTTATGCCTTACTTAAGGGAATAGTTAACAAGCACGTACCTTCTAAAAAATCTGGTGAACGTAAATACCCGCCATGGTTCAACAGAAACTTAATTTCTATGTTGAAAGAAAAATATAGGTTACATTCCCGTTTGAAAAAGTATCATCACCCGTTAGATAAAATAGAATTTCAAACATTAAGTAAGAGGTGCGCAAAGGCTGCAGAAGAGAGTTATAATCAGTATATAGCCGATGTGGAATATAAAATATCTCACAACTCTAAATACTTCTGGTCTTTTATGAAGGCCAAAAGAGACGAAACCAGTTTTTATCCCAGTACTATGACTGATGGAGTTTCTGTTAGTTCTGATGGCGAGGGAATTTGTAATCTGTTTGCGTCTCTATTCTCTAGGGTCTACAATGATGCGACCTCTAATAGCAGTTTTGAATTGTCCGATGAATTAAGGATTATTGATAAATATAGCTCTTGTTTTGGTTCTCTCGATGTGGACCAAGCCTTGATAAGGGAAAAGTTGAATTGTTTGGATGTATCAAAGGGTGCTGGGCCGGACGGAATTCCACCAATCTTCTTCAGAAATTGCGCATCCGCTTTGACGGTACCACTGCATCTCATCTTTAAGAACTCAATCTCCACTGGCATTTTCCCACAGGAATGGAAATTTGCGAAGGTTGTTCCCATTCATAAATTGGGCAACAAAGATGATGTGAACAACTATCGTCCAATTTCAATAATTTCCACAGTAGCAAAGGTGTTTGAGGCCCTAGTTTGCCCTTACATCCAAAACTACTTTGCCCGATACCTGTCGCCCCATCAACACGGTTTTGTCAGGGCGAGGTCCATTACCACGAACTTAGTTACATTTGTGGAGGACTTAGCGGAAGCAATCGACCATCGTCAGCAGACAGACGTCATTTATACGGACTTCAGCAAAGCTTTTGATAAGGTCTCACATAGTATACTAGTAAGGAAGTTATCAGCATATGACTTTTCTGGTAGTGTTATAAATTGGATTCATTCTTACCTAATGAATCGCTCTTTTTATGTTGTGATCAATGGTTTTAGGTCAGACTTATTTCCTGCCTCTTCTGGTGTACCCCAGGGTTCACACCTTGGACCTATACTTTTTAATATTTTTATTAACGATCTGCCAAGTTGCCTTCAGCATTCTAGGCCATACATGTACGCTGATGACCTAAAAATCTCACGCATAATAAACAATTTTGATGACGTAGCTCTCCTACAGCAAGATATAGAATATATAAATCAGTGGTGCGGAATTAACCAAATGCGTCTTAACACCGATAAGTGTTTTCATATAAAATTCACCCGCAAACGTAACGTAATTGCTTCAAGGTATTCTATAGCAGGTAATCACATACAAGAAGTGGATAGTGTGAGGGATTTGGGCATAATTTTGGACAAAAAGCTCACTTTTCAGCCTCATATTGATCAAATGGTAACGAGAGCATCTAAAATGTTGGGGTTTGTTATAAGAAATGGCAAAATATTCCGTAAGCCGCAAACAAAAATTTTACTATATAACACCCTGGTGCGCAGTATACTAGAATACTGTCCTACTGTTTGGAGACCGCATTATGCTACTCACATCTTGAGGCTGGAAAGAATTCAAAAGCGATTCTTATGGCACCTGGCATTTTCTGCTGGAGTCGCAAAAAAACACAAACAATATATTGTAAGACTAACACATTTCAACATTCCATCACTGGAAAAGAGAAGATCGCTGTTGGATCTGAGCTTTGTATACAAACTTTTGCGTTACCAATTGGACTGTTCCGCGCTTCTGGTATGCTTAAGGTTTAACACTCCAAGCCGAATGCCCCGCAGAGCATTGGCACTTATGGTCCCCCCGATTCGAAGCACCGTTTTGGGTTATAATTCACCGATTCCCAGACTGTGTAGGGCCGTCAACAAATACTGTACGAATTCGTTAGATATATTTAACACGAAGCCACACGAATTTCGTAAACTCGTCCTTGATAGCTTGCCTGACTGATATGGCGCATAAGAGTTCCTTTCTTAACTTTCTTAATTTTTGTTACTCATTGCTAGAACACATTGTTTAAACCAATCTTTTATATTTGCATTTACACCTATTATTAAAACTTTTATTTACAATTATTATTTCTGTGCATATTATTATTGTTACTATACTATTCATTTAATTCCTCTATTAATTAATTCACAAATAATTATTTAATTTCATTGAATCATTTATAATTTATAAAATTCTTAATATTTTTATTATTATTATTGTTATTGTGAATTGTTTAATCTTCATATTAAAATATAACTGTTAATTAGTAATGCATGCTGTATTCACCTGTAATTAGTTATGCAATTAGTTATAAGCATCAAACATGTGTAATTTATATGTGAATTGTATTATTGTATATAACTGTTGGTGAATCTAATAAATAAATAAATAAATAAACAGAGTGGGGTTGGGAGTACGAGAGCCAGAAAGGGACCAGGATATACTTAAGTCCTTTCTTTAAATTTAAGATGTGAAAATTGACTAGAAGTCACTTTGTCGCCTTTTAGCTTGAGGACGGTAGGATACGAACGGTGACTCATCGGCAGCACAAGTAAATACCTCCTGAAATAATTTAGAAAGGCGTACGGATTTCGGTCTAATACCAACTAGCGTTCGGTCGAGCCGCCTTTTAACTTGAAGATGGCAATACTTCTTCAACTTTATGAATAAAGTCTCATAAATACAAAAGTTTCTTTGTCAGTGTCGACAGTTCTAGTATTTTTTATAGCTGTAGGATAGTTCCAAGTTCAAAGCCTTGACCTCAGTTGATCCCAAGCAATAAACTTTTGGAATCAGTGACAGAAGTTCGAGAGCATTTTTAACTTATTGATTATGACCCTATAGTTGTATTTCAACTATAACTATAATTCGTATGCACTGGAAGTGGGAGCGAGAGGTATACCAGCAAAATCTCTCTATAACCTACTTAAAGATCTAGGCCTATCGAGAGCTACAATAAGCTCATTACTAGGACGAATGTCTAAAGCGGCACTAGTAGGTTCGTATCAAATTTGGTTATTCAGGGAGGGGAACTTGGGTAGTGAAGGTGAGTGTTGATGTACATCAACAAAAGGGGCTCCTTCTAAACCTACACTTGGGTCGCAAGTCCCAGGCACTGTCCCGAGTTCCCAACTCAGCAACGCGATGTACCCGGCACCCGCACGAAGAATCCATGTATTGCTTAGAATATCGGTCTTTTAAAAAAAACACATTATTATGTTACTTGCTGCTACGGAACCCTCAATGGGCGAGTCCGACTCGCACTTGGCTGCTTTTTTTTACAAATTGATGATCAAGTTATATCTTTTTTTTATAATTTTTTACCTGATGTAAGCGGTTACCGCTGCCTATGGACGTGTGCAACACTAGGGGCGTCACACTCGCGCTGCCGATCCCGTAAAATCCTTCTAATGCCCTTCTTGAGGAACCTCACGTTGTAGTCACTTGGGAAACCCACAACAGGGATATCATACCACAGCCTGAGGGTACGCGGAATAAAGTACCTTTCATACCTCACTGTACGCACCGTCTCCGGTCGCAACGTGTGAGGATGAATTCCGTGTCAGTGGCGAGCGGTGCGATAACAGAATGTGGCCGTCGGCATCATATCAAACAATTCTTCTGAACACACCCCATTGTAGGTACTCCGGCAAAAAGGTGACAGCAGTACTCCTTCTGGGGCCAAACTTGCGACTTATAAAGAAGAAGTCTTTGCTCCGCAGTGAAGTACTGCTTCGCCCTGTTGTGCACTCCAAGTTTCTTAGAAATCTGCATCTTTGGTAGAAGAGATGAAAGTGATAGGCGTCAATAAGGTTCTTAAAATGATTCGAGCTCGACATAACCTTCCCCGCTGGGCGGCAGGGGCTTGGGAGCATCCGAAGGGATTTCCGCACGAAAAAAAAAGAGAAATAAAGGGTTTTTAAAATGATACCAAATGTAAGTAAAATAAAAGCTACATTGAATCGTCAAAATTTGTATTGAGGGAAATCGTGAGAACAGCGATATTCTTTAATAACTGATTTATCAGTGCCAAAGAGTTTGGCGGTTAATAAACGCATATTAGTCCCCATCTTAATCACTATCAGTACATATTATGAAACAAATTCCTCCGCTGTGTCTGTCTTTCTGTCTGTTCACGATAAACACAAAAAACTACTGCACCGATTTTCATGCTGTTTTCACTTACGGATAAAGTTGTTCTCGTGGAAGGTTTTAGTATATAATTTATCTAGTTTTTGTATAAATTGGCTAAAATATAATGATATATGTTGGAGGTGCCGAAAAAAATAATGCCGCTTTAGCTTTCAACGAAAACGCTGCCTAAACCCTTCTAGATATAACGATATGATGTATGGTGAAATTGTGTATCTTATATAGATTGTGTTGGTAGAATAGGGTCCCATGAGTAGCTGAAACGGGATCAGAATCACACGCGGGTGAAGCCGCGGGCCCCAACTAGTATACATTACGCTATTAAAACCGATTTCTTTTGGCACCGTACTAGCGAAATAAGACAGTAACTATAATTGACGATCTTGAGGTTATGGATTCAATTTGTATTCAGTATCACTACTATTGACATCGATTAATTTTTACAACTAATCAAGCTTAGGGACTTACTCAAACACGCATACGTCATTTTCTTTACATATTTTCGCGCACTTTTGACCCTTACTGTACTGAATGTATGTGTAAGTAGGCCAACAAATTTGTCATTATTTCTAATGTTCATAGAAAGCACGCCCCTGTTAAAAAAATGTTCTGGTTTAGGCATATATGATCAGTGCGTGAATATCCGTTCGTATCGTATCGTTAAAATAAAAGATATCAACTGACTGAATGATATTGTCAATATTTCAGAAGACTTAGGTTCGTTTTATTTATTTGATTTTTGTTTTTATTTAAAGCTCTGCACAAGACTTCTGCAATTTTCAGAGTCGTTGACGTTTTATATAAGAGTAACTAGTTCAGTATAAGAGTAACATTTCATTTAAACGTACCCTCCCTGATCTTTCTTTGTTTAGTTCCAATTGTGTTTCACGACAAGGGACGTAGACGACGATACTGTGAGCGCCTTTTAACTCAAACGAGATCTTTATCGCAATCTAATAATACTGATGACATTTCATATTATAGGCTAAGTTATAGGTATTTTCTATATGTCCGTGAGCTAATAGATACTTCTATTTTTGGGTAGGTGTTTGGGCAATCTGAAATTTGTCAGATACCTCAACCATAATAAATTAATAGAAAGGCAGACCTGTCTGGATCGGTGATTTTACATTTTCCTTTCCATAACTTCACCACAAACGACACACACTCCTTTATTACCCAACATTATAAAAAATGTTTTCTTTATAAATCGTGCTTAGATATATATAACTTGACTCAAGCATATTTTCTGTATTTATTTGCAAAATAGTTTTGCAAGCTTAAAATTCCTCGCAAATGGTGTGGCTTATTTATTCTCTTTATTTTTCAATATTTAACTTCACTCTAATACTTTAATCTAAATTACAAGGTACCTTAAAGGTATTTTTTGCAAATAAACTATTTTAAAATGTTTGATATTACAGGGGTTGTAAAATGACCGCTACCGTCCCGCTAGGTCTACGTTTCTGTACATTACACTAATATATTTATAGTTCTCCGAGAGTTTTGATTAGGTTGTTTATTAATACTGTAAATGAATACTGGAAAATAGCCATATAGGCTATTTTCGTCATGAGCTTGGCTTTGATCGTCTAATCTAACCGTACTTAAAATTATACCGTGAAATTAATTTACTAACCGATTGTTACTAATGTACGCTGAGATTATTTTCCTTACTAAGTTAATCTTACCTAAGGTTTATATTATATTTCATCTAATGATTTAACTCATTGAAATAAAACCATTTTTTAACGGATTGTATCGCGATTTATTTGATGTTATTTTATAATTTGTATTGAACCCGACGTTTCGGTTTCTTTTCAGCAGCCATGGTCACGGGAGACTCCCCGTGACCATGACATGTTTTATTTCAATGTGTGACATTTGCGTAAACTTCCGACAATATGTTTTAACTTTTGAATTTTAAGATGAAATGAACTCTATCTGCATAAAATCTAGCTTCTCTATATAAGAAATGTTGATTTAAATGTCAAGTTATCACTTACGGTCGTACATAATATCTACCAGGTACTGGGGTTATAGGTTTTCTGGATCCAGTTTATAACAATGGCCTGTTTTTTTTATATTCTATATTTTGTGTGTGTCCTGAACTCTTTAGGTTGATATTAAATCAACATATCATCCTCCCTTTCTGTCTCAAGAATAAATTAATTTTGATTATCAGTGCCGCCACTAACGCTAAACGTATAATAGTATTCTTCTTTTTATATTAGTACTCACAAACAGATACCATTATAAGTTTAACTGTCCCTTCGCAATTGTCTCACAAATCTTTGATATGTCTTCAACCTATATTTAGCTTTTTAGCTTGTAAACATAATTTATGGATTTGAGGCAGACCCCAGAGTTGCTACAAACTGATAACTTGCTCAAAACGAAAAACCCAAATGGTTTAGGAGCTAAAATTGTATTTAAATTACCTACTTAGTGAGCTGATTGTAACACATGTATTTATTAATTACTGTATTTGACTAAAACGCACACTTTTGTTAGAAAGATTGTGCATAAATATTAATATTTCCGGTACCTCTGAAGAGAACCTCTATGGAGATCACAAACGATAATCTCCTTGTATTGTTAACACTGTGTTCATGTGATACTCGATTATATTGCAAATGTTAGTTAAATAATCAGCCACTTCAATAGTTGACTCTTTATGTATTACTCGTCGACTTCAGCTTACCTTAATCAATATTCTACAACTCATCAAAATTCTATAACAGTAAGTTTAACTTTTTATATTTACTCTAATTCCCGAAAGACGTGTTCAGTGGTATTATAATGCACTTCATTAGTGCTAATAAAATAAAGTAAAAAAATAGGTCAAATGCTCTCGTAATAGTGATGTTACACGTATTCTTTTAAATTACACCCGAACATATTGTTATATAAATTCAAACAACAGCTCTTTATCTTGCTATTCAAAACAATATACTATATAATAGTAGAAAATTACCTGACACTTTCAATTATCTTATTAGTAGATAATCGATTTTAAGTTAAAAAATAAACTACTACGGTTTATTTAGACATTGTTCTGGAATTATCTTTGATATAAGTATATGTTATTATCTTTTATTATTGAATATTGTATTTATTCACAACTTTACAATAAAAGTTTGCGTTTACTTGATTTAAAACACCAAGGTTTTGTCGTTAGATTGATTTAGTTATTTATGATAATTATTTTGTGAACAAATTGACTTAACGCGATATCTTTTCCTTAAACCCTTTACCTCGGTTAGTTATCACGTAAACAAATGTATTTAGTGTGATATTACCTACAAAACCTATGAATCCACCACGACGGATTTACCTTAATAGTTCTTTTTTTTTTTTTACGTGCGGAAATCCCTTCGGATACCCCCCCGCCAGCCAGCGGGGGTGGTTATGTCGTGTATCGACTAAAACCGCACGGTGTCCTCCCCAAGTGTCCGTTGCCGGGCACCCCGGGTAAGCCCTCGAAAGGATAACCCCAGGGTTGCCGGCGGATTTTGGCTGCCACCGCGGCCTCGTCTGGTCGGGTCGGGTTTTATCCCGCTTCGGTGAGTTGGCAGGCGTGTGTAGGGCACACACGACACGCCTCCGCCACGGCCTGCTTCTCTAAGGACGGCTAGTCGGCCAACTGCCGTCCTCAGGTCCCGATCATGGAGGTCGGTAGTCCCGGGCGTAGATGACCTTAATAGTTCTAGACTAAAATGGCCCTTTGGTCTACGAGTCCCACCACAGAAAAGTAGGTGTGTATGATTTTATGTGTATGTGCATGTATGCGAATTATGTGAAAGGGGATAACTATGTGAATTAAACTGAGAATAAGGAATGGAATAGCTTGCCTTAATAATAGGAAATAGGTGTTCGAATCGCTTGCGAAATCAGACTCAATCACGGAAATTAAGGCATAATATACCTCCAAGTTCTTGCTTGTCACGATTCTAGGAAGTTTGGGATGTATTAAGATAGGTTATGTATAAATATTGGAATCTTTGAATATTAAATTCAAAGACGTTTTACCACTGTTACTGATTCCACGCACAACTCGTTAAAAGAATCACCAATTATATTAGCATGACACAGCCAACGATCATTACTAATTATATCAACAGAACGTGTGCCTCTAACCAGTGACGAATAACAACTTCCTTTCCCCCCGTCCGTAATAATATTTTATACTTGGCACATATCTGATACCATACACCTCCGCATACTCCCCATAAAATGTGTTCTAGTGACGTCACACGCCCCTCGGTTTCGCTTGGTAATACTGAGCTTTTTTTTTGCCAAGAAATGAACCCACGCATTTCTAAACAAAGAAACCGCCAATAATGAATTCTATTTCTGATAAAAGTCGGGTCGTCTGACTCTCACTGAACATTAGAACTTTTGTACTTAAAATAACATGCCAATATCGGATACCCCCCCCCCCCCCCCAATATAACAAACATCTTATCTAGTTCAAATTGATCGTTATCATTCGTAAAATTGATACTAATTCTTAATTACTAACATTCCGTGCACCATGCAACTTTTTATACTTAGTTCCCAAACTACGTATCACATACAATTCATCTTCATAGCCAAGGCTTGCCGATTTTCCGAATCCAGCATAATTTGTTAAACGCGTCCGTTTACAATAATCAAAAATGATTATCAACCAACAGTCTCGTATCAAAGCTTGACCAATAAATCATATCCTATCTTATTTAGTGCTGAAAACCATTTATAAATTATTTTATATCACATTAACGAATGAAATAATGCAGATGTCCATAGAGTTCATTTTGCAATAATCAACACATGTCATGTTAAAACTTCTTTATTCTAAACTTTCCGTGAAGTCGAATAATTTGTTACAGTGTTGACGATATTTAAAGTATTGCTAACAGATGTGAGTTAAAATTCTCAGTGTAGTTTATCGATATAAATAATACCATCTTAATACTGTAGCTGGTTTATGCAGATGCTTCTTATAGTCATGAATGTGTATCCTCATTCAATGAATCGGTTTGTTTTTTCTTTCTTATCTTTTTTTACTACAATGGACAGAAAGTGGCCAGCTTAGGTGCTCTTACAACTTTGAAAGTATCACACTCAAATAACTCGAATTGAAAATAACCTTTTTATGGCTTTTTGTTCATTCAAGAAATCCATTTATAGTATTTTAGGAATACGATATATATAAACCAAATTAAGAGGAAAAGTAAGAGAGTAGACCCCAGGCTCCTAATGCTAGTTAGATGTAACCGGAGTCACCCTGTAAAGAAGATGATGGTGATAATATGGAGATCATTTCATGATTTGTGATTAATGTAATACTGAACTTTGAAGTTCAGAATAGCGATGAACTGTAACCATAAAGTCCTGAAACACAACTCATGTTAGTGCGAAAGTGCACTATATGGATTCAGAATATTATTGAATGTAATCCCCCGTGATGCACGTTAGTGTTACATTCAGGTTTATTGCCAAAAATATATAATATCGCATCACATCACACAAGTGAAATCGTAGCGCATAAAAGATCCAGCACCTTTTTTTTTTGCGGATACCCCCCCGCCAGCCTGCGGGGTTGGTTATGTCGGTCTTGAACCGACTAAAACCGCACGCCATCTCGGGTCTTCAGATGCCGGGTGTAAGGTGGCCTAATAAGGCAATTCCCTCGCACCCCGGCTGACCCTGGGCCATCTACGGTTTCGAGATGGCCCCCTCGCGTGTGGGAACCACGGTGTCCCCAACTTGCCCCGGAAAGGGGGGCGCGCGTCGCGCCGCCGCCCCGGCCTGCTTCTGCTGGAGAGACAGACGGCCTCATCTGTCACCCCAAGGCCTGCGCTCATGGAGGACGGAGGTCGTTGAGCGACCTCCGGCGACTGATCCACTTACCGGGGCAATCTTAAATTGAAGTGTGCGATGGTTAGGGATGCATTTATATGTAACAAAAGATGTATTTCAGTGGTGAGTAGGGGTTTTGAGCCTTCTACGATGAGGTTGTGCCAGAGGCTAACAGAGATAGTACCTAGCATCAATTAATAAATTAAAATGATATAATAAGTAATGCCGGTTAGGTTTTTTGGTTACCACTTTTAGTTATCTTATGTTACTTTGATGCTAGTGGTATCAGAGTAAGAGCTACCTATAATAATTAATTATTATAAGGTTCTGTATTACCTACATTCGAACTTCTAAGATGTAATATAAATTACTAAACTGTACTCTATATAATGACACTAAGTTAATCAGGATACGCTGTTTGCACGAGGATAACAATTTTTTGGGTTATTTTTTATTTGTTAGCATTGTTATATATTTTTCTGTTATATAGAGATACATTTGTAAAGTACGCAATAAAAAGGGTATTTAGCAGACATTCCCGTACTCTATTGGATATTTTAACAGTAATCTTAAATCCATGAAAATCAAACAGTATGAATTTTGAATTTAAAAAAAAAACATGACTTTCAAGAGAAAAAGCTTGACAAAACATGGTTTTACGAACAGAAATGTATATTTCCGACCCCTAGGCAAGATTCTTGTTATTGGAACATAAAGTAACATGTCCCTTTGTTATAATCGAAACTATTGTCATCCTCACAAAAGCTAACATTTTCACTAGTTTGTTTTATCGATGATGTTAAAGACAAATACGGTCGTTCGTTAGTAACATTTTTTTTTTCGTGCCCAAATCCCTTTGGATCCGCCGGCCAGCGGGGGCGGTTTTGTCGGGCTTGAACCGAGTAAAACCGCACGCCGCCTCGGGTCTACAGACGCCGGGGTGTAAGGTTGCCTATAGAGCATATCCCTCGCACCCCAACTGACCCTAGACCATCTCCGGTTTCAAGATGGCTTCCTCGGGTTTGGGAACCACGGTGTCCCCGTCTTGACCCGGTTTGGGGGAGGGGCGCTAGTCGCTCCACCGACCCGGCCTGCTTCTGCTGGGGTGACAGGCGGCCTCACATGCCACCCTCAGGCCTTCGCTCATGGAGGACGGAGGTCGTTAAGCGACCTCCAGCGCCTGAGTCGCCTGCAACGCGCGGCGAGCATGTTGCGGGCTCGGCGGGCCGGGAGAGTTCTAAATCTCTCCCGGGCGCGCTCCGCCATCCACTTCGCGAGCATTACATGCTCGCAGAAGAAGGTGGCGGCGGCCCATGCGCTCGCGCTCTGTACCATTGCCGCAATCATGCTGCCGAGCGAGAGGACTCCCACCCCGATATCTGCCACGAGGTCACGCCTCGGCGCCTCCCACGCCGGGCAGTCCGCCAGCGTGTGCAGCCCCGAGTCCTCGCTCGCGTCGCAGTGATGGCACTCAGGCATTGGCTCCTTCCTGATCCGATGCAGGTGGTCCCCGAAGCTCCCCTACCCGGAGAACACCTGCGTCAGTTGGTACGAGAGGCTTCCGTGTCGCCTCTCTAGCCAATCCTCCATGATGGGCCTTACCGCCGCTATTGCGGCGTGGCCTGCGCTTGGTTGCCCAAGTCGTTCCTACCACTCCACCACGATGGCCTAGCGGATCTGGGACTGCACGGCCTCGATTTCTCGAGGCTCGGGGTTGAACCCTGCTCGCGCGCCTCCTATCGCCACTGGTATAGTTGCGACAGGGCTCTCGCCTCCAGGTCCCATGGCGGAGTTCCGGCAAGGAGACTCGCCGCCTCGAAGGAGATCGTGCGGTACCCGCGGATGACTCTGATGGCCATCACCCGCTGCGGAGCCCGCAGCATCCGCACACTTCTGGCCTTCAGGGCCTCAGCCCATATTGGGCACCCATACAGGGCCATGGACCGCATGATCCCCGCGTAGAGTCTCCTGCAGGATTCATCGGACCCCTTCATGTTGGGCAGCAGCCGCGCCATAGCGAGAGCTGTGCCCTTTAACTTAGGGGCCAGACTTCGGATATGCTTTCCGAATATACATATTCGTCGGATATGCTCTCCGAAGTCCCATCGGCCGTCGAGCACGAGCCCCAAATATTTCATTTGGGGCTTGATGCCGATGCGATTACCTCCCACGATGAGACTGGATCCCTCAGGTGGCTTGCTCCGAGGCCCATGAAAGAACAGGGCCTCGGTTTTATGTAGAGCCACCTCGAGACCCAGCCGCCGGATCCGCTCCATGACTTGGACAACCGCGGTCGTGGCCTTCAGGGTCGCTTCGCGATACGTCGCCCCGCACGCCGTCACGAGCGTGTCGTCCGCGTAGCACGTGACGGTGGCACCGTCTGCGAGCTCACCGCGAAGCACCCAGTCGTATCCGATGTTCCATAGGAGCGGTCCCAGGACCGATCCCTTCGGAACACCGCACGACATCTCACGCCGACCGAAACCGGTCACGGTTGGGTAGAAGACGGCTCTCTCCGTCAAATACGCCCCGACTATGCGGCGGAGGTAGAGAGGCACTTCGTGATAGACGAGCGCCTCCCTAATGCAACTCCAGGGCAAGGGCAGCTGCATTAGTTCCACAAAAAACGACGTTGATCAATTTATTTTTTTATTCTACCTCTATATTTAACGACCTCTGTGTGTGCCAGGCGCAGTGGAGTCAAAAATCACGGGTTCGATTGCCACTCAGTGCAAATACCCATGAATATGTATATTTGCATTGGTCTGGATGTTTCTATATCTGATAATGTATGTTAATTTACAAAAAAATGTTTCTAATACGTATGTTTATACGTATTCTAGAGCCTCTGCTTAGTTGGGGTCTAGATGACGCAGTGTAGTAATATTTCCTACAATATTTATTTATTACTAGCTATTACCTGCGACTTCGTCCGCGACCAAATTGTAAATTCAAACCATCCTCGAATCCCCTTGAACTCACACAAAAAATTTCATCAAAATCGGTCCAGCCGTCTAGGAGGAGTTCAGTGACATACACACGCACACAAGAAATATATATATAAAGATTAATTAATTAAAAAATGAAATAAAGTAAGCTTCATAGCATCGGTAATTCAGTTTGTAATGTACGTCTAACACATCCGACTACCAAAACTAAAGTAGCTTCGCATGCTTACTATCATTTTAAACCCCTTTATAGATGGTATCAGGAACATTATCGAGCTTTCATTAGGCTAAATTTCAATTCTAAAAAGTCAACCATTACAAGGACTTACATTTATCAATGTTCTCACGAAAACTGTTTGAGTACTTTCCAAGTTTTGTTTTTAGTCCACGTTTGTTTATAATAAGGGGACTTAAGTTTGACTTTCAAATCATACTTGGTGTTTGATTAAATTACTTCAACCCTGGCTAGTAACAACCAAGCACGGTAATGAAAATTCAATGCCGCAATCAAAATAATATAACGCTATTTATATGTTGGTTATTGTATTGTGTTAAATTGAAAAGGTATGACGTGCAAAGTTTCAAATCGATACGATAGAAATTGGTTCAATTTTAATGCCAAGATTAAACATGCATAGCTATACTTTATTACAGGCGAAGCCTGCCTAAGCATGTTAAAAAAATATTCCACTCCCTTTTGTCTTCGATTAATACCTACTAACCTATTTCTATTATGTATTGATGTAACAATCGCGGTACTATGCCATTTATTACGTACAATACATTGCAGTCGGTTTGACGGCTGGTATGTGTGGTTCGCTGGCTGAGAGCAGACAATGGTCGCTTATATACTGATACAAAGGCATTCCAGCTGCTTCAACGTTAGTTCCCCACTATTTGTCCTTCTTAAACTATATTAGTTCCTAGTTCATTATATCTCGGCTGTCTCTAGAGTCTTAGAAAAATATTTATGTAGGAAATGATGTTATACCTTCTTTTATTAAATTCTTATGTTTGAAAGTAGCTATGAAATGTTTCCTCTTTATAAATAGTATTTTATAGAGCTTTTTTCAACATTTGTCGAAATAATTTAAAACATCGGTAGTGCCCTTCGCTTCCTCTGTCCCGTTTTGTCCGGGGCACTGCTATTCACCCAGATGATAATTATTTAAAAAAAAAGGGGACCAGTGGGAACCACAAACATTTGAGAGGACGAGTGGGTACAGTTCTGACCAGTTGCATTCCAGTGGTTATTTTTAGGATCACGTTGCCAAATGGCAAAAAACGGAACCCTTATAGATTCCTCATGTCTGTCTGTCTGTCCGTATGTCACAGCCACTTTTTTATGAAAATATAAGAACTATACTGTTGAAAATTGGTAAGTAGATGTATTCTGTGAACCGCATTAAGAGTTTCACACAAAAATAAAAAAACAATAAATTTTGGCGGTTCCCCATACTTAGAACTGAAACTCAAAAATTTTTTTTTCATCAAAACCATACGTGTGTGGTATCTATGGATAGGTCTTCAAAAATGATATGGAAGTTTCTAATATCATTATTTCCTAACTGAATAGTTTGCGCGAGACACGCTTCCAAAGTGGTAAAATGTGTATCCCTGTAACTTCTAAAATAAGAGAATGATAAAACTAATAAAAATATATGATGTACATTACCATGTAAACTTCCACCGAAAATGGGTTTGAACGAGATCTAGTAAGTAGTTTTTTTTAATACGTCATAAATCGTAAATCACAATTTACCTTTCATTCAATCAACTCGAATATAAAAATTAAAAAAACCATTATTATGTTACTTGCTGCTACGGAACCCTTTATAATATTATTGACACTATTCACGCAATTGTATTTTTATCTCACACGCAATCCAATTTGTGTTATCAATATACTTAAAGTGTGAGTTTTCTTCTAGAGGCTTTGTTTTAGAAGAACATAAAAAGTTGGAGTGAAATCATTGGGTTAATTTTGGCTTTCCTCCAATAAAACCTCACCTACTTATGTTCAGCCTCGACATCTCAGAGAAGGTCTGTGAAGGTACGAAATAATTTTCTTTCTGAACTTTATCTTTGAAAAACATAGAGATAATCATTTTGACAGCAATATAATAACGTTTAGAGAATTGCAATTATTGGTTTTTTAATTTGGTAATGATGTTATCTGAAATAAATGGTATTATTATTTTATTTTGTTGCTATTGATTTTGAACATAACGATAACAAGGTTAATTATTATTGGTTTCACTGCCACTCTGTCTCTCCGTTGTGTAATGTTGAGTGACACGATAGTCGGCTTTCCTGCAAATCCAATCCAAGGAATGATTACTAGCAATCTGCTTGTTGTGTCCTCTGGGATTGTAAATGCTCAGAATGTCACATTTACAAAATAAGATACAAATCCCATTGAACGGTTTCTGTCACGACTCATTTGGTGTTAATTACCCGTGACTATGACTGCTGAAAAGCAACTGAAACGCAAGAATCAGTGTAAATAATACGGTAACACCAAATATATAGCGATACAATCAGTAACAAATAGTTTTATTTAAATGTGTAATATTCGCGTAAACTTCTGACAAAATCATGTTTTGATATTGTGAAGTATTAACTTCTCTCCTGGATGTCTGCCAATACTTAGAATTAGTAAATTTTCTGTTTCTGAATATTGCGTTTGATGTTTTCATTTAGACCTTTGTATTTATATTAATTTAAAAACCCTAGGTACTCACTATATTCTTCAAGCATAATGACGCTATTCAACTATATTTATGGGACAATTGAAGTTAAGTTGAAGAAGTGGTTGGTTTAAAGGGTTTCACCTGAATGCCGATAAGTAGGGTAGCGGTTAGCGTATTCGGTAGCTTGCATACCTAGTTTTTTTGCAAATAATATTGGATTGTATTCCTGGAGTAACGTAAAGTATATAATTACAGCGAAAACTGAAAATCAAATAAACATAAAAAATAAACCGGCCAAGTGTGAGTTGGACTCCCGCATCGGGGGTTCCATATCATCATAATATTATGTTAATATTGACAGGAATATATTTCTATTGGAATTGGAATATTATTATAACAAATACAGTAACCTATATAATATACTGCAAAATTTTACGGGGGTAATGCGTAACGGGATTTCTCGTTGAAATATAGAGCCGTGTGACTGATGACATACCTCCAGCCTACAGAAAACAGTCTTGAAACAATAATTGCTAGGTGTCACTGGTGTATCTACTTTAATATTTTAAAGCTGAAGAGTTTATTTTTTTGGTTGAAGCGCTAATCTCAGGAATTCATGGATTTTTCAAAAGAAATATTTTTGTGTTGGATAAGGGGAGCGGAGTAGTAATCAAATATGCCATCAAATCGGGCAAATAACACTACATTATTGCAAAACTAATGCCTGATTGGGTTAAATAGAATCGAAGTATGTCACGAGCGAAGCCGCGGGGGACAGCTAGTATAATAATCATAAAGTATACCTCAATGTCTGGTTTTATGATTCTAGTGGTGAGCTGCTAAAACTCTTGTGGGAATAGGCGGTAAAACGACTGATGCCTTTGGCATTGCAAGCAATTGTGAGCCCTGGTAACCGTTCTGAGTCACGGGGGCCCCGTGCTTGTTTTGTAGAAAACATTTTTCGAAATAATTCATCAATTGTAAAGAACCAAGTTCTAAGCTTCAGTCGGGTTTATTATAATTATTTATATGACTGTTGACTAAGTCTAACGTCTACAAATGAGGCTCTTTTCAAAAACTTTTAGCTTTAGTATTTTCACAAAGGGTTTCTTTAGTCTCCCGCAATGCTAACGACGCCAGTAAATTTATTGCTTTCTAACTGCTTCTATTTACTTTTGATTAAATTCATTGCGGCTTCTAGTTCAGCATTCCCTAAGGCTTAACCAGTGTCATTGTTTGTGATTATGGGATTATATGTTGACCATGACTGCCTTTTTGTGTTTATTTTTTTCAGAGAAACGATCATTTAAGCTTTTACTTTAATTTGAAAGATGTCTCGTCTCAGTCCTTCTAAAATATTTTTTCAAATGCGAATTTTTCGTAAAAACGTATTTTTAACAATGAGTAGAAAATTGTTAGTTATAGAATTTTTCATTAGTTTATGCGTCATATATAAAAAAAACTCAAGTTCTAAAATTATTTGTTTTGTTATGTTAGATTTTTTTTGCAAGAAATATTTCTTTTATATTCTCGAATTTTTTGGTAACTATACCTTTATTTTTTTTTTTATTTTTTTCGTGCGGAAATCCCTTCGGATACCCCCCCGCGTGCCAGCGGGGGTGGTTATGTCGGGCTTGAACCGACTAAAACCGCACGCCGTCTCGGGTCTACAGACGCCGGGGTGTAAGGTTGCCCATAGAGCATATCCCTCGCACCCCGACTGACCCTGGGCCATCTCCGGTTTCGAGATGGCCCCCTCGGGTTTGGGAACCACGGTGTCCCCGTCTTGCCCCGGTTTGGGGGAGGGGCGCTAGTCGCCCCACCGTCCCGGCCTGCTTCTGCTGGGGTGACAGGTGGCCTCACCCGCCACCCCCAGGCCTGCGCTCATGGAGGACGGAGGTCGTTAAGCGACCTCCGGCGCCTGAGTTGCCTGCGACGCGCGGCGAGCAAGTTGCGGGCTCGGCGGACCGGGAGAGTTCTAAGTCTCTCCCGGGCGCGCTCCGCCACCTCTTTCGCGAGCATTACATGCTCGCAGAAGGAGGCGGCGGCGGCCCACGCGCTCGCGCTCCGCACCATTGCTGCAATCATGCTGCCGAGCGAGAGGACTCCCACCCCGATGGCTGCCACGAGGTCACGCCTCGGCGCCTCCCATGCCGGGCAGTCCGCCAGCGTGTGCAGCCCTGAGTCCTCGCTCGCGTCGCAGTGATGACACTCAGGCGTTGGCTCCTTCCTGATCCGATGCAGGTGGTCCCCGAAGCACCCCTTCCCTGAGATCACCTGCGGCAGTCGGTAGGAGAGGCTTCCGTGTCGCCTCTCCAGCCAATCCTCCATGATGGGCCTTACCGCCGCTATTGCGGCGTGCCCTGCGCTTGGTTGCCCAAGTCGTTCTTTCCACTCCACCACGATGGCCTGGCGGAGCTGGGACTGCACGGCCTCGATTTCTCGAGGCTCGGGGTTCCATCCCTGCTCCCGCGCCTCCTTTCGCCACTGGTACAGTTGCGAAAGGGCTCTCGCTTCCAGGTCCCATGGCGGAGTTCCAGCAAGGAGACTCGCCGCCTCGAAGGAGATCGTGCGGTACCCTCGGATGACCCTGATGGCCAGAACCCGCTGCGGAGCGCGCAGCATCCGCACAGTTCCGGTCTTCAGGGCCTCCGCCCATATTGGGCACCCATACAGGGCCATGGACCGCACGATCCCCGCGTAGAGTCTCCTGCAGGAGTCATCGGGCCCCCTCATGTTAGGCAACAGCCGAGCCAGAGCAAGAGCTGTGCCCTTCAATTTGGGGGCCAGACTTCGGATGTGCTCTCCGAAGTCCCATCGGCCGTCGAGCACGAGCCCCAAATATTTCATTTGGGGCTTGATGCCGATGCGATTTCCTCCCACGATGAGACTGGATCCCTCGGGTGGCTTGCTCCGAGGCCCATGGAAGAACAGGGCCTCGGTTTTATGCAGGGCCACCTCGAGACCCAGCCGCCGGATCCGCCTAACGACTTGGGCAACCGCGGTCGTGGCCTTTCGGGTCGCTTCGCGGTACGTCGCCCCGCACGCCGTCACGAGCTTGTCGTCCGCGTAGCACGTGACGGCGGCACCGCCTACGAGCTCACCGCGAAGCACCCAGTCGTATCCGATGTTCCACAGGAGCGGCCCCAGGACCAATCCCTGTGGAACACCGCACGACATTACACGCCGACCGAGACCGGTCACGGTTGGGTAGATGACGGCTCTCTCCGTCAAATACGCCCCGACTATGCGGCGGAGGTAGAGAGGCACTTCGTGATACACGAGCGCCTCCCTAATGCAACTCCAGGGCAAGGTGTTGAACGCGTTGGCGATGTCCAGGGACACCGCCAACATCACCTCACCCCGGGCTACTGCATCCTCCGCCAGAGCCCTCACGCGCATGATGGCATCCACGGTGGAGCGCCTCTGGCGGAAGCCATATTGGCCATCCGCCAGGTCCGGCCCCACTCTTGAGAGGTGCTCGACGAGGCGCTTCGCAATTACTCTTTCAAAGAGCTTGCACACCTCGTCGAGCAACACTATGGGCCGGTAGGCGGACGGCGAGTCCGCCGGGCGCCCCTCCTTTCGGATGAGGACCAGTTTCCCCGTCTTCCACAATTTCGGAAACTGGCCCCGCTCCAAACATGCGCTGAGAAGCCCTCTCAGTCGGGGCTCGAGAGCGTCGTCGACTAGAGCTAGGACCCACGCTCGGCCTGGAATGCCGTCGGGTCCCGGGGCGGTGTGTTTGGCTCTTAGCCTTCTCACCGCCAGCTCTAGTTCTACCCAAGTGACCTCGGGCACGTCGTCGTCTTCCACGTTGGGCGCCATGCGCAACCGAGGCGGAGTCATCCGCGGTGGAACATGTTCCACCGCCCGCGCTGGGAACAGGGAGTCAACAACTCCTCCGAGCAGATCCGGCTGGAGACACCGGGTTAACGGCGGGGCCTTGGGGCGCAGCTTGCCCCTCACCATCCGGTAGGGCCGCCCCCAAGGGTCCCGCTCCAGCGTCTCCAGCAGCTCACGGAAGGCGTCCCGTTTGGAACGCCTTATCTCCGCTCGGAGGGCTCGTCTGGCCTCCCTGTATCCCTCGTACAACTCCGCCTCTCGGGCCTCCGCATCTGCGGGGCGGCGACGCCTCCTACGGAATCGGGCCCACCGGCGGTGCGTGATCACGCAGCCCCGTCTGAGCTGCGCGATCTCCGACGACCACCAGTAGACCCGACCCCTCGGATTATAGGGCGGAGCCCTAGGCATCGCCGCGTCACAGACACGGGTCATGGCCTCCCGGAACCACTCCGCCTCATCGTCTATGCTGACAGGCCTGTCCGGCGCAGGGGCCCAGGCCTGTACGATGGCGGCTTCCAGGAGGAGCTCCCGATCAAGTCGCTTAAGCGCCCAACGTGGCTCGGGTGGAGCCGGTGCAGCCGGCGCGTCGCTCGCAGGGGGGGACACGTCAAACCGAATGTATCGGTGATCCGAACTTGTGTCCTCCCCCAAAACGACGCGCCAGCCCTGAACACGTCGCGCCAACGAGGGGCTCGCGAACGATAGGTCCACGATGGAGCTACCCCTCGAGGTCACGAACGTGTCCACGGCTCCCCGATTTAGGAGGACTAGGCCGAGTCGTGCGGCCCAGTCCACCAGTGCCCTGCCTCTATGCCCCGTCGCGCCCCTTTCGTGTCGGGAACCCCAGGCATACGACCAGGCGTTGAAGTCCCCGAGCACAAGGACCGGACGGGGCTGGCAGGCATTTACGACGACGGCCAGCTGACGGAGCCACTGCTCATATGCAGCTTGGTCTCGGTTCGGCGTGATATAAGCGGCCACGACCGCTATGTCGCCAACCGCTGCCGCCACGCAGCCGGGTCCCCTTGCAACGACGGCAAGAGGGGGGCTGCCGGCGGCAGGGTTGTGCACCAGTGCCGCCGACCCATCCAGCGCGGTTTCCCAGGTAGGCCCGAGGAACCGGTGGGTGTATAGGTCGGCGACAGCAGCGACATTTATGGCCCACTGTGCCATGCTCTGGCGCAGAAGATCCTGAGCATGGGCACCGTGGCCAACGTTCACCTGCAGGATGCGGAGTTGAGGATCCATTATGGAACCCCCATCTCCGCATCCCGCTGCGAACTGGAGGCGGAAGGCCGGCCTCCCGGCTTCGGCTCCCCTCCGGCGCAGGCCTTGCTGCCAACCCTGTGGTCGGCCGGCTTGCCTCCCGCTGCACACCTAAAGCAGTGCAGCGGGGCATCGCACGTGCCGGCCTTGTGACCGGGTTGGCCACAGCGGAAGCAACGGTCACCCGCCGTCACTTCCGCCGTGCAGTGCACCCCCACATGGCCCACCGACAGGCACCTAAAGCACCTAGCCGGTCGGGCCTGCAGGAGCCGTACCTGCGCCCTCAGGAAGCCTCCTACCAGGAGGCTCCGCCCGTCAGCGACCTTTTGGGCCGCCGCGATAGAGCAGCCGACAACTGCTGCCCCCTGTCCACCGCGGCCGAAGCGTATAGCTCCGGCCTTCACTGTGTCCGGGGAGCAGTCCCCGGCCTCCGCCACGGCGAGCCTAAGCTCCTCAGCCGTGACGGAGTCGTCCAGGCCCGTGATGCGCACTTCTGCGCATTTAATGGGCCTGGACACCCGGACGTCGGCTGCGTCCAGCGACTCCCTCAGCCGAGCCGCTAGGGCGTCGGCCTTGGGGCCACTGGCGGCGCCAGGGACCTCGAGAAGTCGGGCTCCTGTCCGTGTGCTCTTGCACCGGACGCCCGGGATCTCGAGGGCCTTGAGGTCGACGTTGGCCTTCACCTTGGCCAACACCTCGGCATACCCCATGCCTCTCCCCGCAGCCTCCGCCGTCAGGGTGACGACGACGGCCGTAGTGCGGGGGGCACGGAGCTTCCCCGGCGCTGCTTTCGCGGCGGCCGCGGCCTTCCTGGCCTTCTTGGCGGCCTTCTTTGCGGCCTTCCGCCTCTTTTTGTTGGCTCCAGCCACCTCCCAACCCCCTTCCAAGGGGGTTCTAGTGGGGGTTACCGGAGCCGCAACTGGGGCTGGGGCTGGGGCCTGGGCTGGGGACGTCTTCGCCTTGCCCTTGCCCTTCCCCTTTCCCTTCCCTTGAGTGGGAGCGGGGCCCTGAGCGGGAGCCGGGCGACGAGCCGGCTCCGGCAGAGCCTCCACTGCAGCCGGGCGGGTATTACCCTTCCGGGCTGCTACGGCGTAGCCGGCCACCGGTGGCGCCAGAGGCGGACGGCGGATGGAGTCCACTAAGGCCTCCAACCGACTCATCATCCTCTCCTCCAGCGCTCGAGTAGCAGCTACCCAGGGCTCCTCCGGTGGTGATTGGGCCGGCCGCCGCACCGATTGCGTCGGCTGCTCCGCCTGCGATGACTTCGCCGGCACCGGCTGCGTCGACCGCGTCGATCGCGTCACCCGCGCCGGCGGCTCTGGTTGCGCCAATTGCGCTGGCTGTGCCGGCTGGGCGGAGCTCGCCACCAACCTCTTCAGCTCCTCCAGAGCTGCAGCTAGCCGAGCCGTCTCTCGACGGGACTCGGCCAGCTGTGAGGCGAGAGCCTCGTTTTCGGAGGCGATGCCGAACACAATGTTCAGCATCTCCTCCTGCTGAGGGTCCGGGGACCCCTGGGACGACGCAGCCACCTTCTGGAGTCTCTCCAGGAGTGACCGCGTCTTCCCGCACGGCTCCGACACCGACACCGCCGAGGTGGAAGGCCTCGGCGGTGAGTTTCCCACGGCACTTCCAAGAGCAGAGGGAGCTCGGGTGGATTGTCCAGCCCTCACGCCACCCCGCGCCCCTCGGCGGCCCGCAGCCACCTTGGACGCCGGCTTCGACGCCTCGTCGCTGCTGGAAGAGGAGGTCGTCCCGGTGAGGGTAAAGTCCTCATCCGACACGTCCTCCCCCGCCCGAGCCTTTGCGCGCCTCCTGCGCTTGCGGGTCCGCTGCACGCCCAGACCCACTGGGCTGCTCGCCCGGCTTCGCTCGTTGGCGGTGTCGAAACTCTCCGACACCGCCGAGGTATTTGGCGTCACCTCCACGCTTCCCTGCTGCGCGACCTCCGCGCAGACTCCGTCATTTTTCAAGTCCTTTTTTTCCTTGCCCTGGTTGTTGTGTTGTGATCGATCCGTTAATTTTTGTTTGTTGATATTTATGTAGTCCATAGCATATCCCACGAGTATGGGGGAAAGGTGGTCCATCCAGGCGGTGCCCCCTGCACCTGGATAAGCCTATATACTATGGAGGTCGGCTGGTATCCATAGGTTTTTACGACTTGGCTGTCGGGTGTTATAGACTTTTCCTTGTCGTGGGCCGGCCAATAAAGGCAAGCCCTCCGGTCAGCAAGTTCACGGCGTACCCTTCTGGAGCCACCAGTCAGGTCGTTGCTGATCACCTGCCGATTACGGAACGCGAGAGGATGGCTAGTCCTCTCTCACCGGCGGCGGCACAAGTGCTCGTCGGCCCCTGCGTTAGCAGTGGGCCAACCCGCCCCTGGATCCCGCAGGACCCTATGGTGGCCTCAGCCACAAACACCATCGCTCATCCTGTCTCCTCTGAAAGCAGAGGAGTACGGAGAGCGATGTGTTCCCGCCACGTTGGGTATTCGCCGACGATCAATGCCAACCCCATGAAGGGGAAGCCATTGACCGCCGCCCAGGGTGTACCGGCCGCTCCGGTTCCATTCCCCCCGGACTGCAGAGGGATCGGAATCGAAACGACACTCGAGGAGGTTACCCAACACACACCCCTGGTAACTATACCTAATTATGGATATTTATATATTAACTAAAAGGGGTGATAGCTACCACCGTTACGCATCGAATAGCTCGGCCGCACGCGTCTTTTGAATATTGTTTTATTACTCGGGTCCTCAGGGTCTTAACGTGGCTATCAAATGTAAAATATTTTTTTAAATCGCATATGTAGTTCCAAAGATAAGCACGTTCAAAAATACAAATTACAGCTTTAATAACAGTATAGATATAGAAGATATACGTACTACTTATTTACTACACAGCAAACCAAATCTAGCTGAACTTGTAGTTTATGCCATGGAGCTTTTTAAGACGTTATTCATTCATACATTTTTATACCAGCTCGATATAGTATGTTTACTTCTACCTAAGTAAGTATGTGCGTCTCTTTGCTGGATAGCTAAATTTGTACTGCGATTAAATATTTAGCGAGGTCTCTTTCCTCTTGCATTAAGTGCTGATTTTAAAACGAGCCCGGGATTTCAATCGTTTCGCTTAAAGAACAAATCTTTTCTAAGGGTTAAAATGGTTCGTTCGATGTATCAATTTATTTCGTTAGAAAGTAAAGAATCGGAATGAGGTAGATATATGGGCGCTTTAACTATGTTTCCTTATCTTATTCGAACGCAATAAGTTGTTAAACTAAGTACCACATATATTTGAAAGAGAAGGGAATTCTAAAGTTTGCACCATAGAATACAAATCATTCAAAAAATATAGGGGTAGGTTGGGTAGCCATGGACACATTTTTTATTACCTGCTGTAATCCCTTTGGATACCCCCCCGCCGGCCAGCGGGGGCGGTTATGTCACGCATGAACCGACTAAACCCGCACGGTGTCCTGGCAAAACTTAAAAAAAAATTAAACCATCAGATTTTGACTTTAATTTTGAACGTATACAATGATTCTAACATACTTAAAGATTAACATAACAGTCCCTTAATCAATTGTCATAATCAGCCTTTAATTTTCGCCAAAATAAATTTTGGCAGGTATCTCCGGACACACCTATAATAATGATGACCAAGTCATTTTTTGGCAGTGCATACGTCGTAATAATAGTAAATTGCGCTAAATCGATATATACACAGTCTTCATGCGCCCAGTTTTTAAATTCATCGCACTGTATTTAGTTTTCTTTTAAGGGTTTTCAGCAAATAAAGCACTGTCTCTTCGTCCTTTGTTAAATTTTCACCCCCACCGGTGCAAGCGGTGAGGTGGGTCTATCGGAATCGAACCGACTATAACCACACGGTGTCCTTCCCAAGCGCCCTATGCCAGGCACCCCGGGTACGACCTCGAAAGGATAACCCCAGGGTCCCTGACGGACTTCGGCCGCCGTCGCGGTTAGGTTCGATCCCGCGTCGGTGAGTTGGCAGGCGTGTGTATGATACATACGACACGCCTACGTCTTGGCCTGCTTCAGTAAGGACGGCTAGCCGGTCGGTAGTCCCGAGCGTAGACAACTGCGGAACTCGGGAACCATGGTCTCCAGCGAGAGAACGTCTACGCCCAGGATCGCAACGAGATCCCGTCGTTGACTCGTCCACGCTGGGCACTCCACCAGTAAGCTATGGCTTAAATAAACCTTATAATTTTGACTCACTGCATTGAACAGAGAACTACTACGCTAACGAAATTATCAAACTTGGCACACTTACAACAATAATAAAAACACATAAGTATAATAATTGATGATGAAATACACAAATTTAATAAAATCTGCTTTCAAAAAAGGGTTCAAGTCCCGTCCTATATATTATGTTCTATTTTTCCGATCTAAATTTATTCAAAAAAGTAATTACAGCACGAAAAAAGATTCATTAAAAATTCAAACTGTCGTTCGTCGGCACTTGCTAGCTCGATGTTCACCGCACTATACTTTATATTATTCGGTCAAGCGGCAATGCGAACGTCTTCAAGTGTGCAAAGTTTATTTATGAGTGTGTGAGAGCGTGGTACTTACAGTGGCTGAGGCTACCCGCCGGCTGGGGCTACCCGACCTTCCCCTAATCGAATAGAATCGAAAGAATCCTACTATCATTATAAATGCGAAAGTTTTTGAGGACGGCTGCATGTATTTGTGTGTACTTTATTACGCATAAACGGTAGATAGGATGTGGATGAAATTTGGTACAGAGATAGCTTATGGTCTGGTGAAACAGAAAGGCTACATTTTATCCCGTGAATTGGTTCCTGTGGGTTAAGGGAACGGGTTTAGTTTATACGCGGAGGCGGAGACGCGGGCAACAGTTAGTAAAATAAATTTCATTGATTTGAAATAATTCAGATTGTATGTCGGTTTACCGTGAACTCGCTTGTACGCAATTAATAGCGGAGTGGTATATGAATATTAGATCTGTTTTGTACAGGCTTTCTGTATCTTTGTACAATTGATGAGCTCGATGTGTCCGGGTACTTACCATCGTAACAATGGATTGCTTTATCAAATATGAATTTGACAATGAATTTTGAAATTATTATGGCGCAGTTTATTTCCATTATAGTGTAACGCTGTTTATATATAGTTATAAAGTGATTTATTACTTATGTTATTATTGCAGATAACATTATATAAGTATACTTCTTGATATAGAACGACGATCATCTTATTCTCCACTTAGCTCTAAACATTATAGTTATCATGGCTGCTGAAAAGCAACCGTATATAAAAAACCGGCCAAGTGCGAGTCGGACTCGCCCATGAAGGGTTCCGTAGCAGCAAGTAAAAGTTTTATATTTGATTGAATGAAGGGTAAATTGCGGTTTACAGTTTATGACGTATTAAATAAAAACTACTTACTAGATCTCGTTCAACCCAAATTTCTGTAGAAGTTTACATGGTAATGTACATCATATATTTTTTTAGTTTTATCATTCTCTTATTTTAGTAGTTACAGGGGGGGGGGGGGGCTACACATTTTACCAGTGATGAGTTTTCTAAATATTCGGACTTCCAACATTTATGTTTTCTTTCTATTTTTGTGTGAAAATCTTAATGCGGGTTCCGTTTTTTGCCATTTGGCAACGGAACCCTAAAAAACAAAACAGAACAAGCACATTATCCGGTAAAACTATTTAATCTTGATTTATCTTACAAAAGATACCTACCATACAACATAATATTGTATAGGTATAAAGAAACAGTTCAGGAGTATTTATTATTTTATCCATTCTTGTCTGCGGATGATTGCACAGCACCGTGGACAATATTGTTTAGAAAATATGGGGAATTGGTGGAATCAATGTATCATTGTTCTTAAGATCTAAATAATTAGGTGCGAGCATGTAATGCTTGCGAAGGAGATGGCGGAGCGCGCCCGGGAGAGATTTAGAACTTTCCCGGCCCGCCGAGCCCGCAACATGCTCGCCGCGCGTCGCAGGCGACTCAGGCGTCGGAGGTCGCTTAACGCCCTCCGTACTCCATGAGCGCAGGCCTTGGGGTGAGAGGTGAGGCCACCTGTCACCCCAGCAGAAGCAGGTCGGGACGGTGGGGCGACTAGCGCCCCTCCCCCAAACCGGGGCAAGACGGGGACACCGTGGTTCCCAAATCCGAGGGGGCCATCTCGCAACTGGAGATGGCCCAGGGTCAGTCGGGGTGTGAGGGATATGCTCCATGGGCAACCCTGTAGACCCGAAAGGGCGTGCGGTTTTAGTCGGTTCAAGCCCGACATAACCGCCCCCGCTGACAGGCGGGGGGTATCCGAAGGGATTTCCGCACGAAAAAAAAAAAAAAAAAGGTACCGCACTTGCCCCTACCATAAGTCTATCGAAATACTTATGATATTTACTTTCAATATAAGATAACAGTACTGCAGGGTTCACTGGGTTAAAAGCTGAATTGAAATGATTTTCCATTTAAACATTATAACTACAAAATTATATTTAAAATATTATATTAGATTCAGTGTATTTATATTTTTATGTGTGTGTTGTTGTATATTATGCATATAGTTATTTATTGTACCAGCTAATAATAATAATGCTACATCAAAACCATACGAGCACCTACTTCAATTTATCTCTGCATCACCCCAAGGTAGACTGGTAGATAATGCCTTAAGTTCGCCTTTGTACATCCCCATGTGCATAAAGTTTTTAAATAAATAAAATAATCACAATAGATTCATAGATACAATGTGCAGACCATGGCATTCATGGGTTCCTTCAGGTTCCTTCATATCTTCGCAAAATGAAGTATTCGGTGCAGGTATTATTTGAAAAAGTCAAACATATATTCAACAAAGCCGCAATGGCTTATAACTTTGTTTTGCTGAATTTAAGAGAAGGGTAAGGCATAAGGTCGGTTATAAAAGGATTTTTGTTCGAATTTGGGCCAAACTTTTTAGTGCTAAGTCGATGTATATTATAGAGTGTATAAATACGTTTACAGATGTGTCTATAGTATCTATCTACTGTTAAAAACCTTTAAAAGAAAATGTATTATGGTAGGTAAATAATATACAATGGAGGAAATATTTTAATTGTAGTGAAATTACTGAATGTACGGGGCTCCATTGTAGAACTGAACTACATAAAAATCAACAATCTTAAGGTTTAATGGCCCAGGCTCCATACATATTTGCCCATTCTCCTTTGCAGAGTAAAGACAGAGCAATATGATAAGAGAAGTTTACGAGAGGCTTATGCTGACGATGACAAATTTATTATATGTAACAACTTATCCAAACATAAACTTTATTATCAGTATCAAAGGTTTAGTAGGCCTTGTAATAGCTTTTATAGGTTAAGCATCGTATGTGCGATCGATAAATTTAATGTTACCATATTTTTCAGTGTTATAATACCATAATTATATTTGAATAGATAAAACAGTCTAATATTAATTTTATTACCGTTCCTGTAATAAAATTGATGTTACTATTGAGTTATTTACATTATTACAGTATTTTAGGTTAATTTAAAAAAATGAAATCAATATTTAGAACCGGACACGAATTAGCGGTAAGTAGTTCTAATTTTATTTTTATACATGGTTCATTACTACTTTGTACTTCACCTCAGTATTGCATGCATATCTCCGGACCAGTGAGATTCAATTCTGACTTAGGACTTATTAGGACTGGTTAGTTTCGACTAAACAAAATTAGCAAAGGCGTGGCGTAGGCTTCCTCCACAGGGGAACAGACCTAGCTAACTCATTGTCACCTGTCTCCCAGTCTAGAAAGAGAGTAATATGGCGACACCTCACACTTCTAGCACCATCTAGTATAGATAAACTGAACTATTTACTAATCCTGCATCGCACTATGAATGCTCTATTGCTGATTATTATTATATACAACATTCCAACATGAACCGTTGTTCGTAGCCCGTTTAGCGTGATCACCTAGCCTGGTCTATGTGTCTACAGTAAGGATGCGGGTTTACAGCCCGTAATTGAACCCATGCGTGAGTGATTTCACTGTGCAGTCTAGCTTAGTTAAAGGATATAACTTAAGTACTTATCACGTGTAATTCATGACTATGAATACTGAAGTCTTTGAATAAAATTTAATGTACAAAGAGAGTCCTGTTAAAAGACCAGTCAATCGCAGAAATCGTTAGGCTACACGCTACAGTAACATTACATTATAATGAAAATCTTTATATTATTATTGATTTTTGCAATAAATAATTAAAAACAAAACTAGAGTATTTTACAACTGATTCTCGGTTCGATTTGAATTAGGAACAGTTAACGTTTCTGATTGTTCATAATTGAAACTTGGGCCAGATTTAAAAACCGAAACGAGTATTACAGTTTGAGATGAATTTGTACTAGAGTTGTGTTTTATTGATTTTCAGGGTTTTCATGTTTTATGTAGATATCCTACTATCCCACTAATATTATAAATGTAAAAGTTTGGATAGATGGATGGATGAATGTTTGTTACTGTTTTACGCAATAACGGCACAATGGATCTGGCTGAAATTTGGTTCATGGATGGATTATAATCTGGAATAACACATATGCTACATTTTATCCCTGGGAAAAGTTCCCATGGGAAGCAGGAACGGGCTCAGAATTCCCCTCGGGGCTAGGCCGTGGGCAACAGCTAGTATAATATTATAAATTTTAAAGTTTGTGAAGATGTTTCTAAGTTTGTTACTCAATCACGCTCTAACGGCGGACTGGATCTGGCTGAAATTTTGTACAGGGATAGATTATAATCTATCCCTATAAGCCTATGTGTTAATTAAGGCTATAGCCTTAATTAACACATAGGCTTTTCATTCCTGGAATAGGTTCCCATGGGTTGCAGGAACTGGAACAGAAATCCACAAGATTATTGTTATTAGAGGCAGAGATATTATTAATTAAGATATTGAAGATATATATAACCAAAACAACGCTTATAAAGGAAAGTTGATGTTTAATTTTCGCAATACTATCAGAGGATAGAACTGTGTACGACTGCACAAGTCAAACCAACAAGGAGTAGTACCAGTACATGTCGGTTACTAGATGAATGATCAATTACAAAAAGACATGCTATAACATATAGAGGACTTTAAAACGGTCAACGTTTGACAATTAAAAATCGTATTAATTATCCTGACAATACAATATTGATATCCTATGGGCTTGGTGGTCGGCAAAATATATGCAATAATACATTTTCAGTCAAAAGTGAAGGCGATGTACCAAATGCTGAGTTTTTTATTTATAAATACTCGCATGCTACTTCCTTGCGGCTGATGCTAGATGGGTCGGCGTACGAAGGTAACAAGGGAAGGGAGCGCACCATACAAAGTGACATTCTACTAGTGGAATCGCGAACCGAAGTGAACCTTCAATAGCCCAGAATGTATGGGAGTGACATTATTTGAATACATGTCACGTGTAACAAATAATGTCACTCCCATACATGGCAAGCATTTTCTCTCTTCATTTACGATTTTAGTTTTGTATTGTGTGCCTGAGGATTTAACAAGATTATAATAACGGATACCCCGCACAATAACTTGATAAATACACAAAAAATCGTAGTGGTACTAGAAGTACCACTTGACCTTCATGTGTAAACCGTTATTATTAATATAGTTTATCTACACCCATGCTTTAAATCCTCTATTAAAGATTCTGAAACAGTTAGCTTATTGCCAACATTAATACATCCAATGTCCTAATAACCATAATATCATCCGAACGGGTGTTATAATGTTGTATGAAATTTCATAATAACACTCCTTTCGCTTTTTCAATCTCTTCCGCGCAAAGGGTTACTCATCAGACAGCCAAATTCTTACCGCTCGATGCGTGGAATCTGTATGAGTTTCAAAAAAAGAACTGTCATTCACAAGCGTTGCATTGCAATACCACAGCGGCGGCGCGCCGTAAAAAAAAAAATTAAGCTTATTCGTTCGAATTCGAATTCCCGCTATTTTTCTTCGCTATTATTTTTGCATATTGTTTTGTTTACTTACGAAAATGAGCGATTCAAGTTTTGATAACACACCTCCAGATATTTCGAATGCAGCAAAGGACATTTCTAACAAATTACTACCGGAAAAATCTAGAAAACAGTATGAAAAGGCGTACCAAGATTCGCCTCATGGTTTCAGAATATTTTATTGAGGACACATCATGGGTGTAGATAAAGTCTTGTATGCAACTGCATAATTAGGTATTAAAACACTCATGTGATACTATTATCACACTCAGCTTCGCTTCGTGTGATAAACCCACATTCATGTTTTAATACCCCTCATTATACCACAGTTGCATAAATAACTATTAAAACACAGTTTGAATTGTGTTTTACTCTTAACTTCATTAGCAACACGTAACTTTAATAGATAACTCCTATAAAGTGGGTATACGTTTCTATTAAATCAATTAATTACACAGAGGAAATTGAGCAGCACGCTTCCTCGGCACAAAAAATACTTTCAGGATTTTCACGACGTTATCATGGAGTAAACGTTGAATATTTACCTTGATATTAAGAATTTAACTTAATAATTTACTTTCAGACTATGTATGTAGAAAATCATCAAATCTGAAAGTTAATCAAATTATGATTATTATCAAATGTGTTTGAATATACCTACTACGAGTACAGCGTCTTTTTTAATTCAGTTGCTTTTTATGAAACAGCACGTGTTGAATGAACGGTACTTAATTTATTTAGCCTGAATCCTTCATCTTCTAATGACTTTAACAGAGAAACAACCCACACACCACGGATGATTTTTTAAAGAACTTTACATGTCCGTTGGTTACTAGTCAGAGCTACAGCGGTTTCAAGTTGTGGGGTGGAAGTTTTATGGGCATTGTCCACCTCGAAACAAATCCAGAGACTGCGAACCCGTCTTTTCCAGCTGGAAGATATTTCACAGAGGTTTTCTTCTCACATTCCTAAAAATCCTGCCTTTCTCAAGGTGTTTTGTACTGACCATCAACTATTCTGAGAGAATCTAGAAATAACGACATTAAGCAATGCAACTATTAGTAACATAAGCACACGTTCCTCGTACTGACTAAGCTTAATAGCTTGTGTTGGGAATGGGTTCGCGTCGGTAGTAAACCCCGGAGGGAGGAAGGCGTGAGTAACTATATGTATGTATGTATTTCATATATTTATCTTTACGATCACCTATATCAAAGTTTTTCTGGTAAACATTCGTATTTCGATATATGAGAGACTGCTTATTCGCCTGGCTCTATTGTTAACATTCTTTTGTGTTTCTGCTAATCCGAATCCATCAACGTTTACATACAGTATAAATACCTTTTTTTTTTTGCGGAAATCCCCTCTGTTACTCCCCCGCCGGCCAGCGGGGGCGGTTATGTCGGGCTTGAACCGACTAAAACCGCACGCCGTCTCGGGTCTGCAGACGCCGGGGTGTAAGGTTGCCCATAGAGCATATCCCTCGCACAGTATAAATACCTTTTTTTTTATCGTGCGGAAGTCCCTTCGGATACCCCCCCGCGTGCCAGCGGGGGCGGTTATGTCGGGCTTGAACCGACTAAAACCGCACGCCGTCTCGGATCTACAGACGCCGGGGTGTAAGGTTGCCCATAGAGCATATCCCTCGCACCCCGAGCATATCCCTCGCACCTCGACAGTATAAATACCTATTCATCAATGTTTTTTTAATAGGATAGTACTGTATATAAGTATCTGCAAGGCAGCAGAATATTATACACCGATCTTTAAGAGGTAGGCAATAGTTAGATAGATAGTTTCAACGTTTAAAAAATAACGTCCATCATCTCTTAATCTATACAAATAAATAAAATTATATGTAACGATAAACTACCAGTTTTTCAATGAATGCATATTAAGGTATACATGGTACTTACAACAAAAAAACATTCTTTTTTAACTTTTGTCTGCCTGATATTGTCGGAAGTTTAGGCGAATGTCACACATTGAAATAAAACTATTTTTTAACGGATTCTATGGCGATTTATTTGATGTTATTTTATAATTTACATTGAATAGATAGATCCGATAGAATCCGTTAAAAATAGTTTTATTTCAATTTTGTCTGCCTGTCTGTCTGTTTGAAATAAGTAATCTCTTAAACGGCTAGGCCGATTTCGAATAAAATCCAGATCTAAGTCCACACGAGCTAAGTCGCTAGTTAACAATATAAATATAATTGAAGGCTTATTTTAGTAGGCGTTACAAAACAATACAAAGTTTTGATTCTGGCGGATTGCATGGATTCGTTAGAAAAGGCTTTCATTGTTTACATACTTTGGAAAATGTCCATAGTGCCAAATTATCCGTATAACTATAGAAAATATCAAGCCGTTTACACAAAAATTATGTATGACTAGCTGTTGCCCGCGGCTCCGCCCGCGTGGAATTCCACCCATGGGTAGCTATTCCCGGGATGAAAAGTAGCCTATGTGTTATTCCGGGCTATAGTCTGTCCCTGTACCGGGAAACATCTACAAAACAGTATCAACAAAACGATCCATACATCCAAACTTTTACACTTTTATACAAAAAACAAAGTCGTGTTAGTGATGACCGCGATGAACTCGAGAACGGGTGGACGTTCATGATGTTTGATTATTATGATTTGTCTCCGCCTATACTGTGCCTTTTTTTACCTTTTTTTTTTGCTGTAATCTCCATGGCTACCACACCGCCGGTCAGTGAGAGTAGTTACGTCGGACTCGAACCAACCAAAACCGCACGCCGTCTCGGGTCTCTAAGGTGTAAGGTGGCCAAGTAAGGCAATTTTTTTTAGCAAACATAACTTGATTCTATTTAAAATATTAGTAGTATATTTTTCTAACGGATTGTATCACGATTTATATGATGTTCTTTTATTCGTATTCGTATAAAAATCGTTTCTCAATTAATCACCAATTGTTGAATGTGAGAACTACCCATTTAATTGTATTGAAATGCAAATTCAAGATAATATGCTTGAATGAAACTCATCTGTGGTTGAATTGGTATTATGTTATGCCTCATGCCTTGTAACGGTACTTAGTTGTTTTGCCGCGGTTGCGATTTCTGCGGCAATGTTGTCTCGATTATTTAATTTGATTTTAAGTTTACTATACTTCACATCATATATTATGGTAAGTCACTGAGAGTGTCAGAGGCCTTACATACCCTCCTCTACTAGGTTTTTCTTCTTTTATTTTTTCAACTATTTCTTCTCTGTGTAGAATGTCGTACAATATTTATTATATTTATTTATTATTATTATTTTCTGGCGTCTTCTTTCATGCAGTGTCAGTGAAAAAAACTCTCACGTTAACCTTTTATTATCAGGTAGGGCGTGTGCTTGCTTACTACCTTAGCATTGTAAAAAATCGATAAGGTTAAAACTGACTTTTTCATTAAAAGTATTGTTCTAAATATTTAATACTGTTTTTCATTTTGAAGACGCCTCCAGTCACTGCCACAAAGACTATGACCTAGACTATAACAAATTCTCATACCTAATGAAACTTTTAATTATCAATTTTCTAGTTTTATTCATTTGAAGTATTCATATAACACGCCACCTTGATAGCCGAATAGGGAGCAGCGTGCAGGGTTTACCATACGTAATAATTACGTTTCATGCATAAAAAAGTATGCTGAATTAATTGTAAGGTAGCACGCAACAAGACGTAGCTGTTTACTTTGTATAATCAACGATTATTTACATCTTTAATCAACAGAACATTATATATCCCAGTATAAAGTTATTACAATGACAGTGATACTAAGATGGCGTTCATATTACCTTAACTGTCCTTTATATCGTTTTTTTCTACTACACTATGTGAATTGATCCTTTGTAGCGGTCCGGGATATAATGATTTCCAGCAATAGTCGAAATAGTCTGATCTAAATAAAACTGGTCATAGAGTTTCGTGATATTAACGTCAGTTGCGGGGACCAAATAATCAGACAACTGTGATCAGCCAGATCTAATTATGCTAGACAACGTTATACATTAATATTTAGTACCTTTTTCTTTTTTTTTCGTGCGGAAATCCCCTCGGATACTCCCCTGCCAGCCAGCGGGGCGGTTATGTCGGGCTTGAACCGACTAAAACCGCACGCCGTCTCGGGTCTTCAGACGCCGGGGTGTAAGGTAAACGGCGCTTTGGTTGGTACGTCGGGAAGCAGAGAGAGTCCGGCTAACATCGATTTACTTCGATTTTGTAGAGCGTAGTACATCGGACTGACAGTAAATGTAGACAGATTATGAAATATAGACTGGCTATCTGCGTATACGTTTATTACGCCAGATTATGAATTTTACCCATAATATAGGTGATAAAACCTCATTTCAATCATAATTTATGAGAGGCGGTCGGGATCTTAGGGAGATTCTCTCTAGTTCATACCTAGTTCCCTACCTCAATAAAACCTTAAAAAAACGAAAAACAACACAAGAGGGTGCGGCAGTGCAGTCAGCGGGGGCGGTGTTCTGGGCCGACGCTAAATATTATTGAATTCCTACTCTGTGGTGTTGTCACATTCTGAGATTTTGGGGAGATATTGAGAACTGGCATTTAAAATTCGAATAGTACATTTATTTTCATTACTATCTTATTTTTAATGTCATATACCTTATATGCATATTTCATACTTAGGATACCTATGTATCCTTATTGATCGGACACTACTTTTGTTACATACTGTGATAATTTCATAGCTGTATATTTTTAAAAGGATATGTGGGACCTTTGGATTTTAAATGTTCAACATTGGAAAATCTAGTTCTGTGATTATGAGAATAATTTAAGACGACCCTTTGAACTAGTGCTATTTATAATAGTCGAATAGTACCTATGTGTCAGTTTCCTATTTTAGCGTTGTGTCTATATCTATTGTCTGTCTACAACTTCATAATCTTCATAGTCAGTTGTACGACAGAGAGAACGCTCTACAAAACTGAAGCGATCTTAGCCGGACACTCTCTGCTTCCCGACGTGCCAACCAAAGCGCCGTTTACTGTACTTACTTGACTAACATAGGTTCTACGGCACTCGTCGTGGATGAAGACGACGTGCCCGAGGTCACTTGGGTAGAACTAGAGCTGGCGATTCATATATATAATATATATTATAGAGAGGGCTTCTCAGCGTATGCTTGGAGCGGGTCCAGTTTCCGAAATTGCGGAAGATGGGGCGCTGGTCCTCATCCGAAAGGTTCCCGGCAGACTCGCCGTCCGCCTTCCGGACCATGTTGTTGATCGACAAGGTATGCAAACTCTTCGTCTTGCTATCATGCGCGTGAGAGCTCTGGCAGAGGGTACAGTTGCCCGGGGTAAGGTGATGTTGGAGGTATTCCTGCACCTGAGTCTCTCCCGATCCGTAGAGTCTGCGAGGCGCCTAGGGGTGACAGGTAGAGCCGCCTGTCACCCTAGCAGAAGCAGGCCGTGGTGGCGGCGCGTTGCGTACCCCTCCTCCTTTTTTGGAGAGCAAGAGGGGGACACTGTGGTTCCCAAACCCGAGGGGCATCTCGAAACCGGAGCTGGCCCTGGGTCAGTTAGGGTGTGAGGGAAATGCCTTAGGGCCACCTAACACCCACATCTGAAGAGGCGACGTGTGGTTTTAGTCGGTTCCAATAAGACATAACCTGGCCGGCGGGGGTATCCAACGCAGTTCCGCACGAAAAAATACCGCCTAAGTGCGAGTCGGACTCGCCCATGAAGGGTTACGGAAAGGATTCCGTAACCCTTTAAATTTTAGTAAATTTGACACGCCCATGAAGGATTCATGGGCGTGTCAAATTTACTAAAATTTACTTGCTGCTACGTAGCAGCAAATAATATTTTTTTTATATTTGAATGGATTGTAATGTACATCATAAATATTTTTTTGTTTTATTATTCTCTCATTTTAGAAGTTACAGGGGGTGGGGGACATGCATTTTACCACTTTGGAAGTGTCTCTCGCGCAAACTATTCAGTTTAGAAAAAAATGATATTAGAAACCTATCATTTCTGAAAAAATTATCAATAGACAACCCGTATGGGCTTGATGAAAAAAAAAATTTGAGTTTTAGCTCTAAGTATGGGGAACCCCCAAAATTTATTGTTTTTTTTTCTATTTTTGTGTGAAAATCTTAATGCGGTTCACAGAATACATCTACTTACCAAGTTTCAACAGCATAGTTCTATAGTTTCGGAAAAAAGTGGCTACATACGGACGGACAGACAGACAGACATGACGAATCTATAAGGGTTCCATTTGGCGGAATACGGAACCCTAAAAACCCTGTTCTGCAGTAGGGTAAAAATTTTAATTGTTCACTGCATGAAATAAAATGTTTTTAGCGGTTTATTAGAAGTTCGCTACCTGCCTGCAATTAATGAAATATTTCCTTACTGCGTTTTTCTTTTTACGAGGTCGTCGTAATATTAATTTTATTTTTACGTTCACAGTTAATAGTAATATGTTTTATCGCACAACGAGTAGTTTTTCTTCTTTTGAATTATTGTTTAAAAGCGTGTCTACTATCAGCGGGATCCCCTATCATAGAGATGTGTGGGTAGTTTAGGAAATTAGTTTTATATTTCTACTAGCGAATCCTGAACAAAATTTGTTCTGCGATATTGAAGGAAATAAATACTCTTTAAATTGAACTCCAACCAGAGGGATACTTTGTTAATATAAGGTTGGTGAAATCCAGATTGGTCTTAAACTTTAGAAAAAAAATGTTTTCTAACGCGCGGGTGATCCTGCTGACTGTAGAGACACTAATTAAAAAGGTAGAAAATGGTTTGACTTGGCAAGAAACAGCAGCGCGTGTTTGTCGTTTGTGGCATCCACCATTTCTCTCCGTGTGTTTCAGGCGCGTGGCGCCTAAGGCAGTCTTACAAAAAGATATTGACTGAGTACGTCAAATATAATTTACTACGTTTGCGTTATCTTTTTTATTATGACACTTTATTCAATTACAACAAATAAGGTGTTTTTATCCCTAGTGACAGGTTTTTATTTCATTTTGTATATATTATGTTTATTTTCACATAGGATATGGGTTACGTAGTTATTTATGGTAATCGTATTACAGGGTTTGGAGATCAAATTTTATTATTTTTGTCTCACGTTTCATATAACAACTTATCATAGATAGATATATTAACAAAAAACCTCATTATCAATAGAAAGACGAAGGTTTGGGTGCTCTAAAAAAAATAATACGTATTTATTTGACCAGTGTCAACTAACGTGTCTCTTGATCAAATCGATCAATTCGAATCAATTTCGATGATCATCATCATCATTTCAGCGTTGAGTTGTTTGAATGCGATGCCTTTACCTCACATATCCACCGCAGCATATTCATCTCTGTGACGGTTTGTGTCACACTCCCGTTTGTATAGTGCTAGTCACAGCCACGTTTCAGAGCCGTTATAAGGACAGGAAATATCCCAGGTACTCAACCTGTTCCGTGTCATTCTTGAGCTCAATCAATTCATCGCCTATGTGGACGGATGTGAGATCTGTAGAGTTCAACACCAAGTACTCTTTCTTCGTTACATTAATTTTTAGATGGTCGAGAGTCAGTAAAAGAGATAAAGGTTCTAATCTTATAGACGCCACAAGTTAAGATTTGTGACCGTCAAAACATTAAACCCGAACATAAAACTACAGACGCGGGTGTCAGTAATAAATCTAGTGTAGATGTATTATATATAGTAACTAGATACATATTGACAGAAGTTTGACTTGGGGCCCTCAGCTCCAAGAGATTAGCCGCAGAATGTTTGCCACAGTGGGGTCCTTGCGTAGGCTTCAAAATTTTCTACCCATTGCCACGAAAACTGCGCTTGCACAATCTCTTTTCTTTCCCATCCTTGATTATGCCGATGCCAGTTATCCAGATCTCACTGAAGACCAACTTAATAAACTTGAGAGACTCCAAAATCTTTGCATACGATTTATATTTGGACTACGCAAATATGATCACATATCCAAATTTCGCGCAAAACTCAAGTGGTTACCTATACGCCTTCGCCGGAATGCTCACATTCTTTATCTATTATATAATATTTTATTTAATCCTCTAACTCCAGTATACTTAAAAGAACGCTTTCAATACCTTCATGACTCTCATTCTAGGGTCCTGAGATCGTCAGAGAATCTGAGACTGAAAATGCCTGGGCATTCCACGAGATTCATGGATAAGTCTTTTACTGTCCAAGCTGTCCGGTTGTGGAATGCCTTACCCGTAACGATAAGAAGCGCGCAATCTCTGCCCGTCTTCAAAAAATTAGTGACCGCCTACTATTTACGGGAATAGTCATTATTTATGTCTCTTAGTCTTCCTGTCTCCTTTATTCATGTCTGTGCTGTGTTTCTATTATGTTATGTATATATTATGTACCTTTTTTTTTTTTTTTTTTTTTTTTTTTTTTTATCGTGCGGAAATCCCTTCGGATACCCCCCCGCCGGCCAGCGGGGGCGGTTATGTCGGGCTTGCACCGACTAAAACCGCACGCCGTCTCGGGTCTTCAGACGCCGGGGTGTAAGGTTACCCATAGAGCATATCCCTCGCACCCCGGCTGACCCTGGGCCATCTCACCACTAACAGCATCGCTCATCCTGTCTCCTCTGAAAGCAGAGTATGTACCTAATAGTAGGTATTGTATCATTGTAAATTATATGTGTAGTAAGTATAATATGTATTAAATTATATGTGTAGTAAGCATAATATGTATTTATTTTATGTAGATAATGTATCAGAGTATAAATGGAAAATGTAAATTAATTTGATATGTACACCGCAAACTGCCCTAGTTCTATTCACTGATTCTCTCCATCCAATGGTTGCCTGTAAGAGATTGCCCTGTGCGATAAGGCCGCCAATTGTATATGCCGCATAACTATGTATACCAACTTTATGTTTCTGTAATCTTGTTCTTGTGTACATACAATAAAGAGATATATTATTATTATTAACTCTAGCCAACCTCTTTTAAAAAGTAAGTCTTATAAAAAGTATTGTACATACCTACATATCGGCTTTATTTCTATAAATCTTTGTGCTTGCCCCAGCGAAATATAATATTGCCTATACAGTATGTGTCTCTTGGGATTTGGCCCAACTTTATCGAAGTTATCCTATCTTCTTATATTACTCTTATTATTTACCTACAACGTCAAACATGTATGTGAATACATAAATACAGATTTTATTAACCTACATAATTCACATGAGTAGTGAGAAATGGAACAAGTGGGAGGAGAGAATTTCACTCTTGCCTCACGTGAGCCTGTTACTCAAAATATAAGTCTTGAATATCATATGATAATTAAGATTTTATGAAAATCTAAGTTCGTTGGATAAGCTTGTCATAAAGCTTCGATACAAGGTGATATTTCTCCTATTAAGTAGTTCTATTATAGGATAAATGTCACCTTACATCGTTTGTTTGTCACAAAACGTGACAGATATACAAGCGAAACATGAAGGGGTGTATGTTGGGTAACCTCCTCGAGTGTCGTTCCGATTCCGATCCCGCTGGAGTCCGGGGGGAACGGAATCGGAGCGGCCGGTACACCCTGGGCGGCGGTCAATGGCTTCCCCTTCATGGGGCTGGCATTGATCGTCGGCCAATACCCAACGTGGCGGGAACACATCGCTCTCCGTACTCCTCTGCTTTCAGAGGAGACTGGATGAGCGATGCTGTTAGTGGTGGAGGCCACCGTAGGATCCTGGGGGATCCAGGGGCGGGTTGGCCCACTGCTCACGCAGGGGCCGACGGGCACTTTTGCCGCCGCCGGTGAGAGAGGACTAGCCATCCTCTCGCGTTCCGTAATCGGCAGGTGATCAGCAACGACCTGACTGGTGGCTCCAGAAGGGTACGCTGTGAACTTGCCGACCGGAGGGCTTGCCTTTATTGGCCGGCCCACGACAAGGAAAAGTCTATAACACCCGACAGCGAAGTCGTCAAAACCTATGGATACCAGCCGACCTCCATAGTATATAGGCTTATCCAGGTGCAGGGGGCTCCGCCTGGATGGACCATCTTTCCCCCATACTCGTGGGATATACTATGAATAATATCACAAATAAAAAAAAACAACAACCGGACGATACAAATAAAAACGACCTTGGCGCGGACAACGGCATCCGAGATGATGAAACGGAGGTAGCGGGGGGTGAAGAGGAGGTGAGGCGGGGGCCTCACTCGCGGTCTGTCAAGGCCGTCTTCACCAGACCCGCTACTCCGTTACCAACAGGTGGGGAAACGGACGCAGACATTGCGTCTGCGGCGTCGACGGCGGGTACTGACAACGAGTCAGTATCCAGCCGTATGGAGACCGAGGAGGGTCTCCGACGTAAGCGGCCTCGCTCGGGTGGACCGCCCCTTGACCGGAGCAGAAGCTCCGGACAACGGACGGTCTCCTCGAGTGAGGATGATCGGCCGGCCAAAATATTGGCCACCGCGGCGACCAGAACGCTGAAGCAGCCGGTGCACGTCCCGCCACTACCCAGTGGCAGGGACCAAGGCGTCCCCGCGGCGAGGGAACTCCTCGCAGCGCTTGCCCGCATTACGGACACCATTAAGGGGTCCAAAAATGTGGCAGGCAAAAAGAAGACGGTGGCAGAAAATGTCGCCGTTGCCAGGACGGCGCTGGAGGAGCTCCTCGGTAGGAGCGTCTCCGTGGAGGAGGCGAAGCTCAGGGCCCGGGTCACAAGCCTGGAAACTGAGCTGGCCAACTCCTTGGAGCAACAGCGGGTCCTCCGGGAGGAGGTCAGGCAACTGACCCAGATGGTCAGGGGATCCCCGGAGGCCCAGAAGGCCCCAAGAGCCCAGGAGGTGGCGGACCACCCGAGGGCTCTTGCGCCGCTAGGGGGGGCGTCTACGTCAACGTCGGCGCCAAATTCTGTGCAAAAGCCGGCGCCAAAGTCGGCACCTAAGCCGGCGCCGAATTCAGCGCCTAGGCCGGCGCCCAATCCGCCGCCAGAGACTGCGCCTAGTGTGGTGCAGCTCTTGGCGGCTATCGAGAGGCGGCTCGGTGTTCTGGAGGACCGGGCTTACCGTCCCCCACTGGCACGGCCTGCGTCTTTCGCAGCTGCTGCCGGTGGTAAGCCCGGCCCCGCCACCCCAGTGGCCCCAACGCCACAAGGGAAGGGGAAAAAGCGCGGCACCCCCACCCCCGCCATACCCGCCACTCCCGCTGCACCCGAGCGTTCCTCCAGAGGGGAGGAATGGGTGGTAGCGGGAGCCGCCAAAAAGGCGAAGAAAGCCGCCAAAAAGGCGGCTAAGAAGGTGGCAAAAGCCGCTGCGGCGAAGGCGCCGAAGAGGCTCCGCGCCCCACGCTCCACTGCCGTCGTCCTGACGGTGACGACGGAGGGTGTGGAGAAGGGCGTGGGGTACGCCCAGGTCCTGAGGCAGGTTAAAGCCTCAGTGGACCTCAAGGCCCTCGATATAGAGGGGGGGCTCCGGTGCAAAACAACTCGCACCGGAGCTCGCCTCCTCGAGGTCTCCGGCGTCACCAGCGGCCCCAAAGCCGACGCCCTAGCGGCCAAGCTGAGGGAGTCGCTGGATACCGAAGCCGTCCGCGTCACCAGACCCAACAAATGCGCAGGTTTGCGCATTTCGGGTCTAGATGACGCGGCCACGACGGAGGAAGTCATCTCCGCCGTCGTGGAGGCGGGTGGCTGCCCCCGTGATCAGGTGAGAGCTGGAGAAATCCGCTTCAGCTCCACCGGTCACGGCACAGCAGTCGTCAACTGCCCCGTCGCAGCGGCGCAAAAAATTGCGGACGAACGGAGTCTCCTCGTTGGGGGCTTCCTAAAGGCGCGGGTGCAACTCCTGCAGCCCCGCGAGACCAGGTGCTTCAGGTGCCTGGCTGTGGGGCATGTGGGAGTGCAGTGCACAGCGGGAGACACCGTGGGGGATCGGTGCTTCCGCTGCAGTCAGCCCGGGCACAAGGCCAGTGCTTGTGATGCTCCGCCGCGCTGCTACAAATGCGTAGCGGAGGGCAAAGCGGCGGAGCACCGGGCGGACAGCAGAACCTGCGCCGCCTCGAGGCCAAAGCCCCGTTCGTCCGCAACGGGTAGCGGGGGTGCCGCTCAAGAGCGGCCACATTCGAGGCGGGATGCGGAGATGGACGTCCATTAATGGACACACCAATCCGCATCCTGCAGGCGAACATAAACCACTGCACCGGTGCTCAGGATCTTCTGTACCAGAGCATCGTGGAGTGGTCTATCAATGTGGTCGTGGTCGCTGAGCCGTACTGGGTCCACCCCGGAAGCCCGGTGGACCTGGACGGCGTAGCGACCGTCTTCGGGGGTTCCGCCGCGGACACCTCGCGCCTTGCACTCATTGCAAGGTGCAGAGGCTGCGTCGCGGCGGACTATGTGGGCTTGGCTGTCGTGGCCGTCTACTTCTCGCCAAGCCTTGACCAGTACGAGCTTGAGCTAAGGCTCGCTGAAATGGACATTGTTCTCGCTGCGTGCCGTCCTCGTCCTGTCTTGGTCCTGGGAGACTTCAACTCCTGGTCTCAGGCCTGGGGCTCCCGGGAAACCAATGACAAGGGGCGAGTACTGGAGGACTGGGCCAACACCCGTGGTCTAGAGGTCCTCAACCGGGGGAGTGTCGCCACCTGGGAGCGGCGGGGGCTCAGTTCGGTCGTGGATGTCGCATTCGCGACCCCTGCTCTCGCCCGCCGCGTCCAGGGTTGGCGTGTGGTGGAGGAGGAGGAGACGGATTCCGACCATAAGTATATTCGGTTCGACGTCTCCCCTCCAACTAACCTGCCGCCGACAATTGCGAATCCCCCGGATCCACGTTGGGCGCTCAGACGCCTGGATCGGGAGGCTCTCCTGGAGGCATCAATAGTGCAGGCCTGGATTCCGTCACTGGCCAGGCCTGCCGATGTCGACGCAGAGGCGGAATGGTTCAGGAGAGCCATGTCGCATATCTGTGATGCGGCGATGCCTAGGGTTAAGCCCGGCCCGGCAAAGAGACAGGTGTACTGGTGGTCAGCGGAGATCGCACAGCTGCGAGCAGCGTGCGTGACCGCTCGCCGCCAGTACACCAGGTTCCGCCGGAGGCGTCGCCGCCCAGACGATGCGGCAGCCCGAGAGGCGGAGCTATATGAGGCGTACAAGGGGGCCAAGAGGACCCTCCAGGTAGCCATTAAGCAGGCCAAACGGCGGGCCCGCGAAGAGCTGCTGGAGTCTCTGGAGCAGAACCCATGGGGGCGTCCTTACCTTGCGGTCAGGGGCAAAATCCGCCCAAGGGCGCCCCTACTGACCCAGAGCCTCCAGCCGGAGCGGCTGGAGGGGATACTGGGCTCCTTGTTCCCAGCGAGAGCGGAGGAGCACGTCCCTCCGCGTATGGCTCCGCCTCAGGCGCCTGACGCTGATAATAGCGAGAGCGATGTGCCCGAAGTCAGGGAGAGTGAACTGGGGGTAGCAGTGCTCCGACTTAAAGCCCGGAAATGCACTGCCCCTGGACCCGACGGCATTCCAGGCCGAGCATGGGTCCTGGCCCTGGAGGAACTAGGGCCTCGACTGGTGGCGCTCTTTAGCGCATGCCTCGAAAGGGGCCAGTTTCCAAAGGCTTGGAAGACGGGGAAACTGGTCCTTATCCGGAAGGCGGGGCGGCCGGCGGACCAGCCATCCGGATACCGGCCGATCGTGTTGCTCGACGAGGTGTGCAAGCTCTTTGAGCGGATTATTGCAGAGCGCCTCGTCGAGCATCTCACGAACGTGGGGCCAGATCTGGCGGACAACCAGTTTGGTTTCCGCCGGGGGCGCTCCACCGTGGAAGCGATCATGCGCGTTAGGCGCCTGGCGGAGGAAGTAGTCTCGCGGGGTGGGGTGGTGGTGGCGGTGTCTCTCGACATCGCCAACGCCTTCAACACCCTACCCTGGAGCTGCGTTAGGGAGGCGCTCGCGTATCACAGAGTGCCTCCTTACCTCCGCCGCATTGTCGAGGCATACCTATCCGAGAGGGCCATAGTTTACCCGAGCTGGCTAGGGCCAGGGCGGCGAGAAGTGTCGTGCGGTGTTCCACAGGGGTCGGTCCTAGGGCCACTCCTGTGGAACATCGGATACGACTGGGTGCTGCGCGGTTCGTTGCTCGAGGGTGTCAGCATAACGTGTTATGCTGACGACACCCTCGTTATGGCGCGGGGAGCAACGCACCGTAGCGCGGCACTAAAGGCCACGGCAGGGGTTGCTCAAGTCGTGGGTCGAATACGGCGGCTGGGACTCGAGGTGGCTCTCCACAAATCCGAGGCTATGTGTTTCCACGGGCCTCGGAGGGGGCCACCTGCGGGAACCAGCATAACCGTAGGGGGCGTAAGCATCGGCATCGAGCCCACGATGAAGTACCTTGGGCTCGTACTCGATAGCCGATGGGACTTCGGACCTCATCTCCGAAGTCTGGTTCCGAAACTGAGGGGGGCTGCGGCCGCGCTATCGCGGCTGATGCCCAACGTTAAGGGACCCAACGCCCCCACTAGGAGACTGTACCTGGGGATCGTGCGAAGCATGGCCCTGTACGGGGCCCCAGTATGGGCGGAGACTCTGGCGGCCCGCAACGTGGCTGTATTAAACAGCCCGTTAAAAGCGATGGCCGTCAGAGTCATCAGGGGGTATCGCACGATCTCCGTCGAGGCGGCATGTCTCCTAGCCGGGACCCCTCCATGGGACCTGGAAGCGAGAGCCCTTGCGCTGCTGTACCAGTGGCGCAAGGAGGCGCTGGAGCGGGGCCATAGGCCGGAGCCCCGAGAAATCAGGGCTCAGCGGTCCCTGCTCCGCCAGGAACTCATGGAGACATGGAGGGTGCGACTTGAGCACCCAAGGTGGGGGGAATCCACCATTGCGGCGGTGAGACCGATCATGAAGGAGTGGTTGGAGAGGGACCATGGGGACCTCTCCTACCGGATGTGCCAGATGGTTACCGGACACGGGTGCTTCGGTAAGTATCAGTGGCGCATCCACCGGGAGACAACGCCGCAGTGCCAGCACTGCGAGGATCCTGGCGAAGACACGGCGCTCCACACGTTGGTGGAGTGCCCTGCGTGGGCGAGTCAACGCCGGGATCTCGTTGCGGTCCTGGGCGTGGACGTTCTCTCGTTGGAGACCATGGTGAGGGCCGTGGTCTCCGACGGGAGCAAGTGGCACGCCGCCGCCTCTTTCTGCGAGCAGGTAATGCGCGCGAAAGAGACGGCGGAGAGGGAGCGGGAGAGAACCCTGCCCCCCGAGTTTCGCAGTCTGCGGCGAGGACGCCGCAGACTCATCTACGCCCGGGACTACCGACCTCCATGATCGGGGCCTGAGGACGGCAGTTGGCCGACTCGCCGTCCTTACAGAAGCAGGCCGTGGCGGAGGCGTGTCGTGTGTGCCCTACACACGCCTGCCAACTCACCGAAGCGGGATAAAACCCGACCCCACCGAGGCGAGGCCGCGGTGGCGGCCAAAGCCCGCCGGCAACCCTGGGGTTATCCTTTCGAGGGCTTACCCGGGGTGCCCGGCAACGGCCACTTGGGGAGGACACCGTGCGGTTTTAGTCGAGACACGACATAACCACCCCCGCTGGCCGGCGGGGGGGTATCCGAAGGGATTTCCGCACGTTAAAAAAAAAAAAAAAAAAAGCGAAACATGAAACTCGAGAAAAAAAGCCAGTAGATATTTGAATAGGCTCTCATTATGTGTGTACCGCGATGCTGAGCACATTTCTTTTTGGGCGTTCGTGACATGTAACGATTCCTGTAGTGCCGTCAGAATCGCGAAACTGCTACGCATTGGACATGAAAGATGAATCGAGGAAGATATTTATATATAAATAGCTACATTCATCCATTTCAAAATAAGTGTGACGCTAGTACTTTCAGACTAACTACACACTTATTTCGAATAGCTATTACCATTAAGGCGAGGGTATTCGACGACTTTAGGTATTTTTACCCGAGGGGGCCATCTCGAAACCGGAGATGGCCCAGGGTCAGTCGGGGTGCGAGGGATATGCTCTATGGGCAACCTTACACCCCGGCGTCTGTAGACCCGAGACGGCGTGCGGTTTTAGTCGGTTCAAGCCCGACATAACCGCCCCCGCTGGCACGCGGGGGGGTATCCGAAGGGATTTCCGCACGAAAAAAAAAAAAAAAAAAAAAAGGTATTTTTGGCATAGTTAAACCTATGGGGGGCATACACTAATGGGCCCCCACACATGTGTGGGGCTCGTTCACTCATGGGGCCCCATTCATATACGTAACCCCCCATGGGTTACGTATATGAATGGGGCCCCATGAGTGAACGAGCTTCATATATATATGTAATCCATGGGGCGCCTTTCACCTATGAGGCCCCCTACACATACATCACAAATGGGGCCCCTACACCCATGGTGTGACATAGACTCATGGCACTCCATACACCTATGCGTAACCGATATGGCGCACACCCCACCCCAAATGACACATATACGTAACGCATGGGACCCATATACCCATGGGTCCCATACACCTATGGGGTCCCATACACACATGGGTTCCATATACCCGTGGGCACCTTTAGGATTCGTAGAGCATCTGGGCCCAAGCAAGATGTGAAACGGCAGTCGCTCCCGTAAAAGTCAGAATGAACCAGGTTATGGAAAGGAGAAGTAGAAGAGCGTACCCTTGGCTCCAAACTGTAAGTTTTGTATGCAACCGAGCTCGGATTCATGAGGATAGGCCCCAAAGCAAAAGCTTCATCAGCAATGAAAATATTATATGAATATTTAGAGGGAGGTAGTAGTAGTATTTGGTAGTGATGAAGGTTACACACAATATTTAGCACCACCATTCGATATACGTATATTAGTACCAATGTCAATCATTACAAATTCTTGTATTGAATCGACTAATGTCATAAGACATTTAATGCTATAATAATGCCGAACCATGACTTAGTTAGATTTTTGCACTGAGTACTTACTTATTTATACAACTTACTTATACTTTACAGAAATCAGTGTACTTATACTATCAATGTATTCGCAAAAGTTCGAGTTTCAAGTTTTTACCATTGGATTTGTAAATCTGGTACATTCTCTACGATGTGTCATTTACTCTATGTACCTTTTTTTTTTTTTTTTTTTATCGTGCGGAAATCCCTTCGGATACCCCCCCGCCGGCCAGCGGGGGCGGTTATGTCGGGCTTACACCGACTAAAACCGCACGCCGTCTCGGGTCTTCAGACGCCGGGGTGTAAGGTTACCCATAGAGCATATCCCTCGCACCCCGGCTGACCCTGGGCCATCTCACCACTAACAGCATCGCTCATCCTGTCTCCTCTGAAAGCAGAGGAGTACGGAGAGCGATGTGTTCCCGCCACGTTGGGTATTGGCCGACGATCAATGCCAACCCTATGAAGGGGTGAAGGGAAAGCCATTGACCGCCGCCCAGGGTGTACCGGCCGCTCCGATTCCGTTCCCCCCGGACTGCAGCGGGATCGGAATCAGAGCGACACTCGAGGAGGTTACCCAACACACACCCCTTACTCTATGTACCTATATTTAAAAATCTTACAGTTTCACTGTGCATCTGCCGCAAACTGACACACGTCCTGCCTCTAACACTTTCCGTTCGGGAGTGACTGACTCGCCGAACGCGACATATAGGTAGAAAGCGTGGGTATTTTGAATTTTCATGGTATAATTCAGAATTAATGTAAATTTTGATAATCGTTTCTCATTCTCCTATCCAAGCCCATCATTATGGTATCATTTTTATTTTTCTAATCTGAATACAACTCAAATAAAACTGGAATGCGTTTTTGGTTAGACCAATCTTTGAGAGCAAATTCTATCGAGGAAAGTAAAAGTCATCGTGTATCGAATAACCGAAAATAGTTTGAATAGCCTAGTATAACATATATAATTTTCAGAATACAGGGGCTTCTCATTTTCGGAAAATCTTAATCTAAGAACACCCTTTCTCAGGGACCCATCGCCTTAATGTTAGCAAACATCAATGAAAATGTATAATATGAAAATGTATATTATGTATAATACATAATATAAATATGAAGTGACCCTTTTCTCGAAAATAGCCTAAAGAGGAAATTAAACTATACAAACACAAGGGTAGAGTTGAAGTTGAGTTCCATTTTCAGTTGTTGTTTTCAGGTTCATAAATAATGCTTTAGTACTTAATTTTGGCATTATCTTTATCTTATGCTAAATTTTACATAAATCTATTCTCAAAATTTACACTTTCAACAAATACAATATAATACATTATTTTGAACTAACTTCAAAGATGACTCAGAGCAAGAAATCTAATCATACCTACGCATATGGGTTGCAACTGTTGCAAGAACAGGTAGATGTTTGAATTTATAGCATAATCATAGTACTATATACTATATTGCTTATGTTCCTATTTCATGGTAGCAAGATAATTTTAATAATTTAACTTTTTGGTTTTTTGCTAATGACCTATAATTTTGGACGTACCTTTTTTTTTTCGTGCGGAAATGCCTTCGGATACCCCCCCGCCGGCCAGCGGGGGCGGTTATGTCGGGCTTGAACCGACTAAAACCGCACGCCGTCTCGGGTCTTTAGACGCTGGGATGTTAAGGTTGCCCATAAAGCATATCCCTCGCACCCCGACTGACCCTGAGCCATCTCCGGTTTCGCGATAGCCCCCTCGGGTTTGGGAACCACGGTGTCCCCGTCTTGCCCCGGTGCCAATGAAATATTCAAGAAACGCACGTCGATTTTTAAGCAAGGCTTTCATTATTTATCTTTCTTGTCTGTCTGGATAGAATTTAATAAATGATTCTAAATTAACGTCTCTTTATCTATCCCATCACAGGGCTTTTGATTTGGCATGTCGTCATCGGGAAGGAAAGTGAGAGTCCGGCTCAGACCAGTATTGATTTTGTAGAGCGTTCTCTCTATGTTTCTATCTATTCTAGTCTAGTTGAAACCGGAGTTATAGTTTTATTATACAATAATACAATATTATAAAATATATATAATATTTTATTATAATATATTTATAATAAATATCAACTAAGCAAAGCCACGTTGTTCTAATATTATTCTCATATGTCACATAAAAGCGCCTACTGCAAATTTGATAGCATTATGCACAACGTGCGTACAATCTAACGAATTGGTCATTGCATTTGAAGTGAAACGAACGGCGTCTATCGTTCTATCGTTGCATCATAAGAATCGAAATAGTTCATTTGAGTCACAAAGTAATACGTTAAAATGTGCTCTCGTTCAGAAACATTGTCAAGTGTCAAGTTCGACGGGCAGTTTGCAGTAAGAATACTTTGCATCTTTGAATATTTAGTGGTTATATTTTCAATTTATTTTTGTAAATGAACTTTTTTAAACTTTGCTTTAAACTATGATCAAGTAAAAAACCATTTAGAGGGTTTATTTTAATTTTATTATTATTGGTAATAGGCTCGCGGTTGACCACTATTTCACCTGTTGGTAAGTGATGATGTGGTCTAAGATGGAGCACGTTTGCCTAAAAGTAACCTGTTTGTGTGTGTTGTAAGCTTTCCGGAAACACAGACTCAGGCATTTCACTCTTTAGCAATACGCATGATGAATGTATTGCCAAACCTACTACTACCGCACCACACTCCTACCTACTAATACCCACTATTGCAACTCTAGTGCACACTCTTACCTACTAATACCCACTATTGCAACTCTAGTGCACACTTCCCGAAGTGCATCTGATAAAAAACCAAAAGGTTAGCAACTCTAGGCTGATGTTCCAAGCTCTGATGCTTAGTCTCAACTAGTGCATCGCCGTTGATGAGCCTCTTGGCCCGTTTCTCTATAGACTCAAGCCCTTAAATTTGGTATTTAGCTGAGCCGTTACAGAGGTGCGAGCAGTACTCCATCCGCTATCGAACTTGCGTTTCATAGAGATTGAGCTGTACACTACGGAAATGTCTTATTTTGGAAATGGCCACTGAGTCCGGAAAGGACTTTTATTCCTAAAAGAACCTAATCTTAAAAGGGCTTTTACCGAAAAGGACATATTTTGTATTGGACTCCTCTTAAAATTACCTGTTCTTATAAGGACTCATTCCGGAAATGACTTAACTCTCGAAAAATGGGTATAAATAAAAAACAATAAAACGATTTAATTCACAAAAGTAAGTAAAATATATATATTAATAATATATTTAAATCGAAAAAATCAACACCCAGAACGGGACTTGAACCCACAAACTTTCTAGGGGGAATACTCTGACTAACTGGGTTACCTGAACATATACCGATCGCGATCGAATGCTATAGCGCTCATGAGGAGAGGCCTATGAAAAGTAGTGGACTGCAGTAGGCTAATTGTAATGCAAAAGGTAATAACTATCGTATCTACTAAGGTGGTATATAAGCAGACGGCTCAACTAATAGTAAATGGTTAATGTAGTCTATCTCGAATGTTATCAAGTAAGTTTCCTCATTTAACTAAATTTTATTGAATTTTTTATAGGGTAATTTTTGTAAATTATTTTTCATGAAACATTACTTGACCAAAACCTTACAGTTTTACCTACCTAAAATATCTTCACTTATCAAAAACAAGTGTTATTTATATATTGTACATAACACATCATTTCTAACAAAAACATGATAACTCAGTGATTTACATAGTGTTTTTATTACAGTCATTTTTTTCCGAAAGCTCTACCTAATGCAATGCAAACATGACACTAAATGCAAATATAGCTTCTAACTTTCACGGCTGAGATTTGTAGCCTAACTGAATAAATAATTTAAGATTTGAGTTGCTTCAGATTTAAGCGGGGATTTTGAGGTGCCTTACTTCTGTTAAGTTTCTCTCGTTTGCATTTTGGATAGGGATCTGTATCAGCAGTAGGTACAGGTTACGGCACGAATTACGAAACTATGGAAGGCACCCTTGTCTGTGACGTGTTTGTGTAATCCGATACCCTGTGGAAACAATCGGATTTTCGGATTTCCTCTGTTCGTGTCGGTATGGTGTGTTCTCTTTAACAATAGGTGGGTATAGGTGTCCCGTTGTTAAGCCTATCCTCCTCTACCGTAATCCCATTACAATAGTAAACCTACTCCTATTACGTATAGATACATATTATCTCATGAATATATTTCTATTCCTTCGTTTTCTTAAAATTACTCGTCGTTACATACAACAATTTTTTATATTATTAGTCCGAGAGGGGGGGGGGGGGCGGAAGATCTGTCCACCGGAAGGAAAAAACGACGACTCTGGCGATAATACGGATTTGAAATGCCCCACGTGCGGGAAACAATACAAGAGGCGAGCTTGGTACATCAAACATTTGAATACACATGGTGTTGAAGCACGACAGCCGTCGGTAAGAACTTCATCAGTCACTACGGATAGAGTTGACCCTCATACATCCCATGGTGAACCATCGTGTCAAAGTAACCAGGAGTCCATAAATATCCGGACACGTCTTAGCATTCCGAGCCTTCAAAACTCAACCTGGAAAGTGCACGACGAAAATTTGGCCATTCTGCTAGAACATCCAGGCAAGAAACAAATCTAAATAGCCAAGTAAACACTTTCCAAGATACAATTTATACGTATTTTAGTGAGCATTATCCACCTCCAAATTACCATGCTCCTAAAATTAAAGAAAACTCTTTTAAAACTAAATTGCGGAGAAAGAAAAGGGAGCTAAAGAAAAAACTTCGAGATGCCAAAGATTTGGGCGATTATCATCTTAGTCACCAACTGTCTAGGGCATTAAGATCAATTCTTAAACTAATACAAGGTATATCGCAACAAATAGCAAACAATTGCAATAGTTACGATAGGGCAAGGCACGAAGTAAATTTTGATAAAAACCCTTTTCAGTAGATACTCAAAAAACATCTTTCAAAGCCAAAATGGTAAACTTCTTCTGACCAAAGAACAAACTTACGAACATTACAAAAACACTTACGAAATACTTAAATGCAGAACACCATACAATCAACCGGAAACCCAAAGACCCCACGACCCTCTAGTACAATTCCAAGGGAATGCACCTACCATAGAGGAAATAGAGATACAAATAAAAAAGAAATCATCTAAATCGGCTCCGGGCCCTGATGGGGTTCCATATATAGTGTATAAAAAATGTCCAACAGTTCGTAAACATCTCACAAATATATTCAGTAAAATCTGATCAGAAAAGAATATACCAGTCGCATTTGGCGAAGCGGTTTTCGTTCTCATTCCAAAAAAACATGAAGTGACCCATCCTAAAGATACTAGACCGATGGCACTAACTAACACAATTTAAATATAATTATATACCTTGTGTTAATTGTGGTTAAAAATGGTTTCGGAAAATATATCCAGTGAAATGGATATTAATTTAACTCCCGATGAGATAAAAGAACTGGCAAAAACTGTTGTTAATAATCTATTACCGCAGTGCTCAAAGGTCCGATGTCTTAAGGCATACAATAATTTCATGAATTGGTGATCCGCTAAAAATGTAAGGTCCCTTTCGGAAAATGTGTATATTTGTAAATGAATTATGTATTAATTAACAGCCATCAACGCTTTAGAGCAATTACTCAATGCTAAAATCTACAATAAATACAAAGCATAATGTGGACATGAATAAATTCATGAACTTGACTGCATATTTAACAAGACAATTGGACACTTTCAAAGTATGAAGTCCGAGAATTTTATTAGAAAAAAATATACTAGTAGCATTTGGCGAAGCGGTTTTCGTTCTCATTCCAAAAAAACATGAAGTGACCCATCCTAAAGATACTAGACCGATAGCACTAACTAACACAATTTCAAAAATATTTTTCTCAATTCTACAAACAAAAATGTGTCATTTTATGATTAACAATAGGTGTTTCGGACCTAACCACCAGAAAGGGTTTTTACCCGGCATTTCTGGTTATCTGGAACACAATAGTCTGTTAGCGGAAAGCTTAAAAGATGCCAGAAAATACGAAAGACAGATAACGGTATGTTGGATAGACCTAGAAAATGCATTTGGCTCAATTCCACATTACCTTATGGTATACGCGTTGCAATGGTATAACTTTCCACCCGTGGTCATAGAGATAATTGAGTCGTATTACTCGCAGCTAAAATTTGCTATACACACAGGACCATTACGGTATAATGTGGGACTGTTTCAGGGATGCTGCTTGTCACCAATAGCATTTAACATAGTAATTAATATCTTAATTACCAAGTTAATACGTCACGAAAAGAAATGGGGTTATCGGTTTAAAGTAAATAACATACACTCAGAGTCCACCTTAGCTTTTGCTGACGATCTCGCAATACTGACGCGTAATCCAAAACAATGTCAGGAACTATTAAAGGAAGTCGATGAGTTCTGTTTGTTGACAAATGGACTGAGGACGAAGCCCAGTAAGTGTCACTGTCTGTGTCTGGGTAGACGGGACACCAAATTTACCTCCTACGACCCAGGACTCTTCATTGGGGGTAAACCAGTTTCCATAGTCGCTGAATCGGTGCCATTTAAATTTCTTGGGAGAAAGATATACTATAAAGGACGCACACCATCCTTAGATGAAGTTGTCGATACGTTTATAAATGACCTAAATAAGATAGATCAGCTACCACTAAGCAATATCAAAAAAGCTTGGATATATGACAACTACTTAACATCACGTCTGACTTGGCCTTTTCTGGTGTATGAATTCGGTAAAACCTTACTGGCGAAAATAGATGCAACTGTCATAAAATCGCTAAAATCGTAGCTTGGACTAGCGCACTCTGCTGATTCCTCTGCTCTATTTAGGGATCAAAATAATTTTGGGATGAAACTTAAGAAACCATCGGAGCTCTATAAACACCTTAGAGTTACCAAAGCCCACATCTTAGGTAAATCCCAAGATGTCACAATCAGGGCACTACCGAAAGATAATAACGCGTCCGAGCTTGAATCTAGACTCCTATTCCATAAACATGATAGGGGCCCAGTCGAACAGAGTGGGGTTGGGAGTAAGAGAGCCAGAAAGGGACCAGGATATACTTAAGTCCTTTCTAAAACAAGACGAAAATGATAAATATCGAGTGCACGCGCTGAATTTGGAAATCCAAAATGAATGGTTGACAATGGGAGAGTTCTGCATACCGATGGCCTTAAAGTGGCGCACCTTGATCTATGACTGGTCGCCGGCCCTGTTAAAATTCTATCTTAACGCCTTTCAGATGACCCTCCCAGACCAGAGTAATCTGGTAAGGTGGGGGAAGGCCACAGAAAAACAATGTTATACTTGTGGTGAGGCAATAGGGACGGCTAGACACATATTAGTAGGATGTAGGGTGCTTCTCGATAGAGGCCATTACTCACGCCGCCACGATAAGGTGCTTATCATCATACGTGAAGCAATGAGTCTGGCAGTAGCTAGAGCCAAAAAAGGATTGACTACTAACAGACGTCATATCAACTTTGTGTCTGAAGGTTCATCCATAATATCCAGGAACAAACCTTATGCAATCTTAGATACTGCCCCAGATTGGACTCTCCTAATCGACACGTATGAAAAGCACTATAAAATTCCGGAGGATGTTCGGGTTTCGTCATCTAGACCTGACATATTCCTATATTCTAAGAGGTTAAAACATGTGGTTCTTGTGGAACTTACTGTACCGTGGGAAACAAATATACCGAAGGACCACACAATAAAGAAAAATAAATACAATGATCTCACAAACGAATTAATCAAAAACGGTTAGGATGGTTAATTTGTTTGCAGTGGAAGTGGGAGCGAGAGGTATACCAGCAAAATCTCTCTATAACCTACTTAAAGATCTAGGCCTATCGAGAGCTACAATAAGCTCATTACTAGGACGAATGTCTAAAGCGGCACTAGTAGGTTCGTATCAAATTTGGTTAGGCAGGGAGGGGAACTTGGGTAGTGAAGGTGAGTGTTATAACTGCAGTGTGATCTCCGATCTGCAGTTATTATCATCTGTTGTCTATTATCTATGTTGTAACTATCGATAATTCGAAAGGCATCACTATTTTCTTTTAATTCATTAGAGTGGCACTACAAGTACTCAACCCGCCTGATGGTAGTGATGGTAGCCGGTTACCGGTGTCCCTAAGCACTCGCCAAATCACCTCTTATGTAGTTGAAGCCGCGAGCAAAAGCGAGTACCTACTGTACTAAAGTGGTAAAGTAATTATGTACTATACAAATTTGTGAGGTCAGCAAATTTAATTAAACGAGTAAGTTTACCGTCATCAAACCTTTATCATGGGAGTATTGACGTTTTTAATTAAGTTGGTAGGCATTTATTAGAGCGCTATTGATTAGTTAGTCGATACACATTGAGTAAACATTTTATAAACATTGAAGTTTGAAACTTTTTTACAAAATATAAAGTATAATACCTGAATAACACACTCATCATCATCATAATCTGGTTCCCGGTTAGCCCAGGGTCCACTAACTCCTCCTTTAGATTTGGTTTATGCGGCTTTACTTAGGTACCACACTGGTATCGAACCAGTCCTTATAATCATTGGTATCACAGGGCTCGTATAGCCGTCATTACAATACACAGGTACCATTTAATCATTATTATACTAGGCCGTATTATTACAAGTAACAATCGTAGTATCGCGTATCACACGTACTTTTAGTTAGTTAACATACACAGTAGGTACTTATGTATCACTGTTTTGAGGCTAGTATAATAGATACACTTTAGTCGAACATATTCTTATTAGAATCATACTCTGCCCTTTAGCAATATAGGAATCACCTATACACCCGTTTACTATCTATTTACTTTATTCACTATAATCAACAGTGATACATAATGTAAATTAAAACCACCATTCTTTCACTACAATTATTAATAATTCAAGTGCACAATAAAAGCATATAGATGTAACAAAAGTATATATTTACAGTAATATATATTATACATAGTATATTAGCATTACGCTCTTTACTATATTATTATATTATAACACGATAAGTAAAAATCAAATACATAATAAGAGCATCATATATATATATAATATATCGAAAGGAGCTCTTGCACCCGCAGAAAGTGGTAGGCGTGCAGTGCTTCTCCTCGCAGTATTCTCCAAGCGGATGTGGGAAATACCTAAATCGCAACCAGCGACACGTGTGCTCGTCGCGTCACGTGACGCTGGTGTCTGGTGGTGTTTTTTTTATTCTTTTTTTTTATTTTTTTTTATTTTACCCAATTTTTTTTTTGTTTCAAATGCATATTTTGTCGATAACAAGTCATCTCACCAAATTCAGAGACCTAATTTTGTGACACCTTATATACATAGGTATATTGTTTCTACCAAGCGCGTGATGACAAGTCCTATTGCAATGTTTGTATGCCAACATGTAGGTAGGTATATTCCATATTGAGAACAATTCAGATTGAAGGTTATTAACTTTATTATTCAATTGATATCATTCTAGTTGTGTCCCGGTCGTATCTGCGTATATTGAATATGAGCACGTATAGAGGCCTCAATTGTGTGGAGGTAATCGAACCGGTATGCTGTAAATTTTTTCTTTTCATTAATATTGAAATAAAAGTATTTTGAACGGATTCTATCGCGATTTATTTAATGTTATTTTATTATTTACATTGAACCCGATCACAGCCCCAAAGTTAAATGCTGTATGTACATACTGGCATGAGTAAAATGAGGTACTACGTAGTAATCGAAACCGGAGATGGCCCAGGGTCAGTCGGGGTGCGAGGGATATGCTCTATGGGCAACCTTACACCCCGGCGTCTGCAGACCCGAGACGGCGTGCGGTTTTAGTCGGTTCGAGCCCGACATAACCGCCCCCGCTGACCGGCGGGGGGGTATCCCATGAGATTTCCGCAAGAAAAAAAAAACGGTACTACGTAGTATAGTAGATGCTTCCTGGTACGTTAGAAATAATGACATCCAATGAGACTTAGTAGTGGATCTTGTTCTTGAAGGTAAAAAAGTACACCGAAGCAGATGAACAAACATGTGAACATCGAGGCTATCCAGCTCCCTGGTACCACGGACATAGTGAGAGTTTAGTGAAGTTAGTGTTACACAGTGCAGTGAGTGCTACTCTAAAAGAACACAAAAATGTCTTTGCATTATATTAGAGACAATAAGAAAAGTGCCAATGGTCACATTCTTTGTAAGTTTTTAGTAAATTAAGTTAAATTTCATTTACTTACTAGCCTCAAGGTCTATATTGTAATTGTTATGAGTAACCGTTTCATTATGAGTCATAACAATGAAAAAAAATTTGCAGAAGATACTTTTTGTATAAACGATACTTCAAAACTTTGTGGAGAAAACTTGCCCTCCAGTTCACTTTACGTTCACTTCACGTTACTATTTTTTAAAGTCACTGCCTTCCGCTCCCTTCTTTTTTTGATTTTATTTAATAGGGACCGAAGCTATTATTGTTAATCAAATATTCAGTTGTATATAAATTATGAATTTTTGACGGCACGTATTAATAAATGTTACATTTCTTTTTTTTACTGTGGGCAGCTTGCCTCATCGCTTTCACACTCAGGACGTTTGATGTTTTCTGAAAATGAAATCTAGATATATTGATTCATCGCCCTCGAACCCCTGAACTAAATTTCATGAAAATCGTTGGAGCCGTTTCCGAGATTGAGATTATCTAGGTATACATATATAATAAAATCATAACGAGGTGAAAAATAATTGATACCTATGTGTTCTAGGAGCGATAACGATGAAATGTTAATTTTAGATTTTTTTCTATTTGTCGGTTTGTCTGTTTGTCTAATTGTCTACTTTTTATTATCAATGTTCGCTTCGCATCACTTGGAATCCGCTGAACAGATTTGTCTGAATCTTTACATGAACATTCTTTTAGGGTATCGTCATAAACTGCGCTATATATCATCACGCTATTATAGGTATGATAGGAGCAGTATTGACGACAACTTTATTATTACAAAGTAGTAGACTATGAATCGATATCAACTAAGGAATCGGCTACATATTCCACCAATATCCTTAAAAGAACAATGTGCATTGTTACAATTCTTCCGAACTTTTCTAGTTCAGCAGAACTCAGATATGGACAAAATCTGGACAATAACACATCATCACGCTATACCTGAAATGTTATGAACAGTAAAATGTAATATTTCGAAACTCCACAGAGCCTACATATAAAATATAGTTAATAAGAGACGCATAAACATTTTATAATTATTATCTTCAGGATAGGCATATTGAATTGGGCAGAATTGATTTCGATGTTACTATAAACCTATATTTCGAACGAATTGTCATTGTAAAACGAGTGCTCCACACCACCTCATCCGGTCCGTTAATAAAGTCGTAGAAGAAACCTTTACTGCCCTTATTTCGTAGTTCTAACTTTAGTAGTTTAGCACTAGGTTGTTGAGTTAGTTAACTGAAAAGGCTTTATTCTTCATAATCAATAAGTAACTGAAAATAAAACGAATACGCATAAAATAACTTAATACGTTTTGGGATCAAGACTGCAGAAGTCAACATACTATATATACACAAGAATTGCTCTTTAAGGGTATTATAAAATATATTTGTACTACACCTACTCAGATAGTAACCTAGTAGGTAATTTTTCATAAATAAGGCAGAATGTACGTTATTACTTGCGTAGAAATATACGGGAGATAAGTGTATGAAAATTCATTGTTAACGTGTATTATTTTTTTAAATTTTATTTTTATTTTTCTTTTAGGTGTAGTAAAAAGCAAGAGTAGATTAGCTATAATGAAGAGTATAAAGACGAAAGTGCGATTCTCAACTCGTGAGCTTTTTCTACTGATGAATATCACGGATGACGATAGATTTTCAAGGAAGGTATTGAGTACTACGAGATTTCTCGTTGAAGTTTTAAGTCATTGACGTGAGCATAGTAGGTAAAGCCCTAACCTATAGGGCAAAATGGGCTAGATGAAAAAATATGGGTGTTTTTGGGGCAATGGGACACACCAAGATCATCGGGGCCCAAGGCCCTGTACCTGCTGATTGACAGACGAGGCTCTGGCGCCGGCTTTACTCTAGGGTTGGGAGATCAGATGTTATTAGGGCCCGCAAAAACCGCATAAACCAAATTAAAAGGAGGAGCAGAAGTTAGCGGACCCCGGGAACCGAGGTGTAACCCGGATGCAACTGGGACCCACGCTAAGATGATAAATGAAGATGATAGGCGAGATAAAAGAATACAGATTTAACAATTCAGAGAAGTGGCACGTAATGATAGATAGCTTAAAAAGAGAGAAATTTATCTCTTCTTCTTCTTCTCTCTTAAGTAAATCCAAGAAATTATGGAACTTTTTGAAGAAAATTGACTAAGGTCTAATTTATTATGGAATTATTACGGTAAAAAGCGGCGATAGCCCAGACGAGGTCTCGAGTTCGGTCCCCAGTCGCCCCGGGCACACATCTCTGACTTTTCGTGGTTATGTGATAATAAATGGTAATTATCGCTAGCTTAATATTGTGCCCGGTAGATGGCAATAGGCTCGCCCCCTATTACATTGGGACCTTAACATAACTGGCGAATCGTGGGTGTGTAAAACACCTCTGCCTACCCCTTCAGGGATACAGGCGTGAAGTAATGTTATGCTATGTTATTATTACTTTCGAAAACTTCCCATATTTGAATGTTTAGGAGAAAACCAGATTTCATATCAATGGGGAATTCTAATTATCTTTATATTTTATATTTTAAAAACTTTAGTTGGATGTTTAGTCTTTGTTCTTGGTAGTTCTTTAAAACTTATCTGTGCCTGTGTGTCTGGAAATATATGACTCTATTTTGTAAGGCTTTACAGCTTTCAACAGTGAAAATCCTCTCCAAATTTGTTCACAAGCCTCACGTTATATGCGTTCATAAAAGCGAACGGAGTGTGATAAATATAGAAATAAAACAAGTAATAAATTATGTTGGTTTATTTTTCATAAATAGCATCTATACGCTGGTGAAACCATTTCTAAGTTTTTACAAAGAACTTAAGGTGTTCTTTTTTGGACAATGAAATACATTTAGCAAGCTATTGAAGAACTGACAAACACAAAAAAATAAAAATGTTAATCTTGTTGTTCATAAGCGTTATTTAGTGACCAACCTGAACAAAAAGTTTAGAGCTTGGTGTCCTGTTCCCGCTACCCATGGGAACCTATTCCAGGGATGAATAGCCTATGTGTTATTGCAGACTATAATCTGTCCCTGTTACAAATTTCAGCCAGATCCGTTTGGCCGTCAGAGCGTGATAGAGTAACAAACATACAAACATCTTCACAAACTTTCACATTTATAATATTAGTAACATAGTAGGTATATATATATAGGTTTAGAATTATCAAGTCCAGTTCCAGGTCGTACTTCAACGCATTATATTGAGTTCAGATTGCGCGTAGCTTAAAATTAATAAAACAGAAAATAGTTTTAGTCAAATATCATATTATCTAAATAAGTAAATGCTATTAGGTCTTTAATATATAACACCGGCATGTTAAAGGTAATTCGAGTGTACTCGTAAGTTTTGTGCTTCGTTGACAGTCGCCAATTTTTTGCGATACTTGATGGCTGAATTTAGAATTCTCATACAACACGCAATCAACTAGCTCTTTGGTGGCATTGTATCGCGCCCATTATACTCTTATTACATTTAGTCGAAGTTTGTGATGAAATTGTTATTTCGAGTGACTTGTACGAATAACAAACTTTGTGATATTTACTCCATCGCTTCAGGTTACATATGTTGGATTAGTAAAGTGGGGTGTAATATAAATAAATGAATTTTATCGATGTCGATGTTGGCCACGATTAATAGATGCGAGACCAGATAGACCAAGGAAAGGAAAAGCAAGATATTATTAAAATTCATCCTAATATAACCCGGTACACGGTTAGGATTCCAGATCAGGTTAGGAATAAACCTAAATTATTTTACTTCATACTAAGCTTTCAAAAGGTTTGTCTTTACAAGGCTCACGTATTTTGTTCAACCGGACACTAATTAATACTGAGAAGTCCTGACAGCGTACAGCGAAATAGAATAGAGTCGGCTCCACTTTCCCGTTTCTTGGGAAGACGAAAGAATATTAAACCGATAGCCTTTAACTTTGAGTCCTAATTTAAAAATACCTACTCTTTTTAAAGATTCGAAATGTCTACATACCTTTTTTTTTTTTTTTTTTTTTATCGTGCGGAAATCCCTTCGGATACCCCCCCCGCCGGCCAGCGGGGGCGGTTATGTCGGGCTTGCACCGACTAAAACCGCACGCCGTCTCGGGTCTTCAGACGCCGGGGTGTAAGGTTACCCATAGAGCATATCCCTCGCACCTCGACTGACCCTGGGCCATCTCACCACTAACAGCATCGCTCATCCTGTCTCCTCTGAAAGCAGAGGAGTACGGAGAGCGATGTGTTCCCGCCACGTTGGGTATTGGCCGACGATCAATGCCTACCCTATGAAGGGGTGAAGGGGAAGCCATTGACCGCCGCCCAGGGTGTACCGGCCGCTCCGATTCCGTTCCCCCCGGACTGCAGCGGGATCGGAATCGGAGCGACACTCGAGGAGGTTACCCAACACACACCCCAATGTCTACATACCTCCTTTTTTATAACACTCGGCTACGATATTACCGTTTGCTTGAGAGTCTTATATATTCTAACCTTAAGTATAAATTGCTTGAAGCAACCGATATCGAAACCTATATAGCTGTTCTCGAAGAAGTCATTTTGTAATGCGCTGTATCCTTTAACCCAAACCAACTATTGTTGTGTACCTAAATACATCCAACAAAACCTTAAATAATTTCCGGTCCGTTATTTCGCACCAGTTGCAATGTTACCAGTATTCGCCTTTCGTTAGAAATGGGACAATTCTCTAAATTGAATTTACGCAAGCATTAAACTGGCCTGTACAGCTGTGGACATTGAAGGGTTGATTGTATATTATGATAAGTCGAATAGTTAGTATATCTTTTAGAAGTTATGACTGAATACGAATTTTTTATGTCGTGTGATCTATTGTTGCTATAGTTTGAAGTCGAGACGCTAGGGTCATGGGGTCTCAGTGCTCGTAATTTCTTTAGGGAGACTCTTAGCGAACACTTCGACCTCGACATTTCTCTTAACCAGAAGGCTGACTTTTTTAATACAGAGAATAAGCATTACCATACAACGTGACAAAGTTGCCAGTGTTCTGGGAACGTTACCACAAGAGACCCGCGATGCGGAGGAATTCTTTGATTCGATTTAGATATCGATTTTGCATATATTTGTTTTTCTTTTCTTTAGTATTGGCCAAGTTCTTTTTGTTTAATACAATCATTAAGATTATGCTGTTCTCAATAAAACAAATATCAATTAAACGAAGGTATTGTTGTAATTCGGTAAGGCCCATCATGGAGGATTGGCTAGAGAGGCGACACGGAAGCCTCTCGTACCGACTGACGCAGGTGATCTCCGGGAAGGGGTGCTTCGGGGACCATCTGCATCGGATCAGGAAGGAGCCAACGCCTGAGTGTCATCACTGCGACGCGAGCGAGGACTCAGGGCTGCACACGCTGGCGGACTGCCCGGCGTGGGAGGCGCCGAGGCGTGACCTCGTGGCAGCCATCGGGGTGGGAGTCCTCTCGCTCGGCAGCATGATTGCGGCAATGGTGCGGAGCGCAAGCGCTTGGGCCGCCACCACCTCCTTCTGCGAGCTTTTAATGCTCGCGAAGGAGATGGCGGAGCGCGCCCGGGAGAGGTTTAGAACTCTCCCGGCCCGCCGAGCCCGCAACATGCTCGCTGCGCGTCGCAGGCGACTCAGGCGCCGGAGGTCGCTTAACGACCTCCGTCCTCCATGAGCGCAGGCCCGGGGGTGGCAGGTGAGGCCGCCTGTCACCCCAGCAGTAGCAGGCCGGGACGGTGGGGCGACTAGCGCCCCTCCCCCAAACCGGGGCAAGACGGTGACACCGTGGTTCCCAAACCCAAGGGGGCCATCTCGAAAACGGAGATGGCCCAGGGTCAGTCGGGGTGCGAGGGATATGCTCTATGGGCAACCTTACACCCCGGCGTCTGAACACCCGAGACGGCGTGCGGTTTTAGTCGGTTCAAGCCCGACATAACCGCCCCCTTCGGCCGGCGGGGGGGGGGGGATCCGAAGGGATTTCCGCACGAAAAAAAAGGGTATTGTTGTAATTAAATTTCGTTTTTACTATCAAGAGTGGAATCTAGTGGGCCCTCACTTTTATGACTTTACCTATAAAACATATTCGGAATCCGCCGTGTAACTTCTACTAAGTAGAATATACGATTTAGGAAGGAAGTATACACTTACTTTTCAATGTTTCCCTGCAGATATTTCTCACGTTACCTAAGTAGTTTTTCTATAAATAAATATAAGTTAAATCAAAACTATTATTCTGTTAATTAATTGAATTACATGTAATAAAAGTATTTTTTCACAGTGGCACAAAAGTAGTGCTTATAGTATTTATTACTACTTTTTTTAAATTTAGAAATATGTTATTGTGGTATATAGAGGTGGTGGGTGGTGAAAGCGCGGGGTGCGGGCGAAGGCGGCTGGGCGGGCCCGCGACATGAGGAGCGCGCGCGCAGCCCGCCCCGGCCGCCATGCAGCGCCTGCGCACCACATTCAAACGGTCCCGCACACCTACTCCTGCCGATATGAAGACCCAAAGTAGCTTGGAAGTGCCTAAACAGGTAACATAATCCAGCTATCAGTACTGTCATCGTCATCTTATTGTTATTCCCGGTAGTATCCGAGGCTTTCACCTTGGAACCCGGGGTCGGCTTTTTTTTTTTAATAATTAGGACACGTCAATTTGACTTCACGTCGCCTGATGGTACGCTGAAGGTAAAGTCTCAGGAAAGAGGGTCACCATTACATAGTGCTGCAACCACAATCCCCCTGCCCGGCTATGCACTTGCTGACCCCTGAACGCAATCAAACCGAAATTGGATTACTCTGGCGGGTTTTTCGCAATCGTGCACGGTGGTACCTACCCGGCCGAATTTTGTGACAAATTTGTGTCATCTAATTTCTACCACCAGTAGATTCCTTCTTTTGCCTTTTGATTTGGCATTTGTGACTTTTATGAGAGCGACTGCCGTCGTAACCTCGAGAAGAACACCTGCGCCAGAGCCCCATCCGTCTATCAGCAGGTGTACCGGCTTGCAGATAGGGTGGCTTGGCCTTGAAGATCGTGGGGGAGCCCCCATATACCAACTACTCCAACAACAATCACTACTGGGTTTTATGAATAACCTATAGGTAATGCTTATCGAAAATTTTGGTACTTATATTTTTTATTTAAGTGCCCATCGCCGACCTGTGAGAAAATCGATAGTTTCCTAAATTGTATTCTAAATCTAATTTACCATTACCAGGTCCGATCGGCGTCCTTCGATGAGATACAATTGGAAGCAGTGCGAAGTTCTGGCTCAAGCGTTCTACTTGCAGTGCCACAACATGGGGGCCGAAGCCGCTCCTTTGATTCCGCCGGATCTGATGACTCTGGCACTTATCTTGAGGTAATTGACTTTAACTTAAAAAAATGTATTTAGTTCAGATAAATATCTGGAACAACAAAACTTGCTTTACAGGGTAAATAGTAGTCAACTAGGTAAATAAGGGAAAATATGCAACAACGGTTCAATTTCCGGTTACATCCGAGGCTTTTACCTCAGCACCCAGGATCCGCTTACTCCTTCTCCTCCTTTTGCTCCTGATTGACTTATACTAGTTTTATGGGAGTTACTGCCGTCTGACTTCCATCTCCGTGAGAAGGGCCTTTTTTTACGTGGGGAATGCTGTTGCGCCCAGCACCGTCGGCCACGGGGTGGTAGCCAGAGATCGTGTGTGAGACTCTCCCATCCGCTAACCGGATGGGTATACCCATTAAACCCCACGGTATACCATACTCTGCGCCTTGCCGAGGAGGCCTGAAACTATGCAGGAATACATCTATAGCGACCTCCCCTAGCGCGTGCCCACTAACGCGGGCACCACACCTTTCAAACTCTCAATTGGTCGACGTCCAGGCACACATGGACTCCGTCCCCTTCGCGGGTGGCTGGATCAGCGGGTGGAGGAGAGGTGGACGAGCGCGAGAGTCGGCTTGGGTTTTGTAGCCCGTCTGTTTTTTATTAGGGGTTTCGGTTTCATGATACCTACCTACAAAATTTGAGGTTGTATAAAGTTATAATTACGAGTATATTCATCTTCTATTGATTCGGGTATTGCCAACAAGATTAAATAAAAAACTTGAGAGGTGTCAAGGGACACCCGGATGGAACGAAGTTCATTTCGATTAATTAGTGAAGGAATTGTAATAAAATTTTATTTCACACACATTTTATGAAACACTGTCAGGATTCATTATTGTTTTTTTTATTTTTTTTTCTTACTGATCATAAAGTTCTTCAGAAACTGAAACTCCTCGTCGTATTCGAATCAAATCATAGATTATTTTTACGGTTTGAAAATGACACCATACGTTTCCATAGTACCGTGACAATGATGCGCGGATCGGTGCGCAGAAGTTACAAAAGTGAAAAGTGTCGTTACAATCTTAATTTTTTCCGTCTAGCCCCTTTTCGTAACGCGCGATAAGGAACTTCGTTCCAAAAAGGAAAAACTTGTAACAGCCTTCATTTTCTCCGGGGGTTAAAAAGCTTGATGCCAGTGGTGGAATAGCAATATTCGTCACAAATGTCAGTTTACTTGGCACTTCTATACGTACAAAAAGACAATGATCAGGCACGTAGTGGTACAATACCACGAACGGGTTCGAAAATTCCTTTTCTAATATGAACGTTCTTATAAGACGATTAAGAAGTGTTAAAGCGTTCGTGTTCCAGGTAAGAAAGAAAGATGGGGCTACATGCCATATATAGATCCATCCCTCTTTCTCGTCCACGTCATAGTAATCCCTAAGTACTGAATAAACGCGTCCTTTCTGTATACAGTGTGGAATTTTTTAACGGTGCCTGCTGGGAAACTACTCTAAATACTGGATACAGCAAATTTTTATCAAAGGAAATATTCCGTTATGTTTAAAAAGAAACAAATTCAAAGATTTTCGTAAACTTGCTTGCAACACTCGGTAATACAACTGCTAAAATCCGAAAAAATAACATTCTGTTCCTAATTTTTTGGCATCATTTCGTTTGGGTGCTCCTTGTGTCTCTCCTCATCGCTGTCACTGTGGCTAAGCAGTCGACAGCCTTGGGCATCACGGCCTATCATGCGGCAGGAGCGCAGGACGCATGTCACGTCATGCACACCTAAACGATATTATCCGCCGGGCTCTTGTCACCGCCGGTATTCCAGCCGTGCTTGAACCTGCTGGTTTGGACCGTTACAATGGCAAGAGACCAGACGGTATGTCTTTGATGCCTTGGAAGTTGGGTAGGCCTTTGGTGTGGGACGCTACTTGTGTCGACAACCTCGCGCCTTCTCATCTTTCAAGTACGACGGGCTGCGCTTGTGCTGCTGCGGCATCTGTGGAGACCCTCAAACGGCGAAAATATAATAATTTGGTCAGTAATTATATTTTTGAGCCGTTTGGGGTCGAAACTCTTGGTTCGTGGGGCCCGAGTGCACGGTCGCTTTACAAAGAAATCGCTAAGCGGCTGGTCGACGCTTCGCGTGACCAAAAGGCTGGCTTGTTCTTTGCGCAAAGAATTGGCATTGCCATCCAACGTGGCAATGCCGACAGCCTTTTGGGTACGTTACCAGTCGACTTCGATGGGGAGGAATTTTTTGACACCTAAACTTTTTACTTTGTACATACTCTTTTTTAGGATGTAAATATTTTACTTTAAAACTATAAATTATTTTATCTAATGTTATTAACCTGTAGTTTAAATTGTATCAGTAATTACTGAGTTTGTGTACGATAGCGCAATAAATTAATATTGTATGTTACCACATATATGATAGTACTTTTATACTGATAATTAAAGCAATTCGTGCTAAATTATTCCCTAACCATTCCAAAATATCAAAAATGCACAACGTTAATATTCAAGTTTCACTTCTGCCGGCACTCCCGGAGTGCAACCCGTCGTTTTTTTTTATGAAAGTATATGTAAAGCACTTTTACCAAATTCTTGTTCCATTGAGTTTATAAGTTCAGATTTCATGGATTTCTTTTTGCTTAATTTATCTTGTTTATGAGAGAGATTTCTTCCTTTTGATTAATCCCATCATTTCGATTAGTGTGCCAAGCGAGTTTCCTAAAATCTTTAAATATACAGATTTGTTATTTTTTTAAATAAAGGAATGTTTCTTTGAGTAAAATTTGTCATCTCCAGCATTTAAAGTGCTTTCCCTCCAGGTAAGATTAAAGAAATTCTATCCTGTATAACCTTTAAATTACAATTCAAATGTAGTTGTACCATAATAATAAAATTAACTTCTACTTAACCCTTCGAAGTAAAACAGACGTAATACTATGCTAATGTATTCTGTTCTGTTTTTCAAGTATCTTACTTAATTTCCTCTTACAAATGGACGCGTTGCCGTTAATTTAAAATAGACTACCACAAAGGCTTTCAAACGTTAATGACACGGTAATAGAAGCAACAAGATAATGCTGAAATTTTAATTATGATTGGTACCAAAAACAGAATATCAAAATAGGTACAAATGAATTGAATATTTTCCACAAAATGAAAGGATGATGGGCACAAATGTATGGTCCCTGGTTCTGGCACCTATCGAAATGAATGATACACCGTTGAAAAGGTATTTTTGTGTAGAATAAGAATATCAATGGCGCTTGTCTCTATTCACTGTCCGATCGAGGTAAATCTACCTTGAAGTTTTTGTATTTTTTGATATATGAGTTTTTATCAGTTTCTATAAAAATATTTTGTTTTAATTTTGTCAGCCTCTTGACGCAGTTTACCTTCCTCAGCCATCCTTACAAGTGACTCATAGCTTGAATATAAGTAAATGAAGTATAGTTTGGGTATTGTTTTGTTTCAATGATATTTCCCTAGCCAGGTAAACAAGATCTTCATGTATTACTTAGGGCAAGGCGCTTTAGAGTTGTCACTGTAAATTAATGATTATATAAATCTTGCTTGAATATAATAAGATATCACATCTAACTATAAAAGTCTTTGCTGTAGTGTTGTTATTAGGTAGATTTCGATGAGGGGTGTGTGTTGGGTAACCTCCTCGAGTGTCGTTCTGATTCCGATCCCGCTGCAGTCCGGGGGGAGCGGAATCGGAGCGGCCGGTACACCCTGGGCGGCGGTCAATGGCTTCCCCTTCATGGGGTTGGCATTGATCGTCGGCTAATACCCAACGTGGCGGGAACCCATCGCTCTCCGTACTCCTCTGCTTTCAGAGGAGACAGGATGAGCGATGGTGTTTGTGGCTGAGGCCACCATAGGGTCCTGGGGGATCCAGGGGCGGGTTGGCCCACTGCTAACGCAGGGGCCGACGGGCACTTGTGCCGCCGCCGGTGAGAGAGGACTAGCCATCCTCTCGCGTTCCGTAATCGGCAGGTGATCAGCAACGACCTGACTGGTGGCTCCAGAAGGGTACGCTGTGAACTTGATGACCGGAGGGCTTGCCTTTATTGGTCGGCCCACGACAAGGTAAAGTCTATAACACCCGACAGCAAAGTCGTAAAAACCTATGGATACCAGCCGACCTCCGTAGTATATAGGCTTATCCAGGTGCAGGGGGCTCCGCCTGGATGGACCACCTTTCCCCCATACTCGTGGGATATGATATGGATATAAACCCTAATATATATGGAAACCGGACCGATCAAAAACACAACGACATAGGCACGATAAAGGACAAACGAAATGACGGAGTCTGCGCGGAGGTTGCGCAGCAGGCAAGCGCGGAGGTGGCGCCAAACACCTCGGCGGTGTCGGAGAAATTCGACACCGCCAACGAGAGAAGCAGGGCGAGCAGCCCGGCGGGTCTGGGCGTGAAGCGGACCCGTAAGCGCAGGAGGCGCGCAAAGGCTCGGGCGGGGGAGGACGTTTCGGACGAGTATTTTACCCTCACCGGGACGACCTCCTCCTCCAGCAGCGACGAGGCGAAGCCGGCGTACAAGGTGGTTGCTGGCCGCCGAGGGGCGCGTGGTGGCGTGAGGGCCGGGCAATCCACCCGAGCTCCCTCCGCTCTTGGAAGGGCCGCGGGAATGTCACCGCCGAGGCCTTCCACCTCAGCGATGTCGGTGGCGGAGCCATGCGGGAGGACGCGGTCACTCATGGAGAGACTCCAGAAGGTGACCGCGTCCTTCCAGGGGTCCCCAAACCCTGAGCAGGAGGCGATGTTGAGCATTGTGCTCGACATCGCCTCCGAGAATGAGGGCCTGGCGGCGCAGCTGGCCGAGTCCCGTCGAGAGACGGCTCGACTAGCTGCAGCCGTCGAGGAGCTCAAGAGGGGGATAGCGAGCTCGGCCCAAACGGCGCAAAGGGCGCAGCCGGCGGAGCAGACACGCGTGACTCGCTCGTCCGCGAGTCGGTCAGCGCAGCCTGCGCTGTCGGCGCGGCCGGAGCGGCCGGTGCAACCGGTCCAGCAGCCGGCACAGTCAGTGCGGCCGGCGCAGCCGAGGGCACCGTCGGCGGAGTCCTGGCTCCCCTACGTGGAGGCGCTGGAAGAGCGGATGATGTGCCGGATGGAGGCCCTAATGGACTCCATCCGCCGTCCGCCTCTGGCGCCACCAGCGGCCGGCTACGCAGCTGTAGCCCAAAGGGGCCCTGCCCGCCCGGCCGCGGGTGCGGGTGCGACTCTGCCGGTCCCGGCTCCTCAGCCCCCTCCCGCTCAGGGTAAGGGGAAGGGCAAAGGCAAGGGGAAGGGCAAGGGGAAGACGTCCCCAGCCCCAGCCCCAGCCGTGGTTCCGGCTACCTCCACCCCATTGGAAGGGGGCTGGGAGGTGGCTGGAGCCAGCAAGAAGAGGCGGAAGGCCGCCAAGAAGGCCACCAAAAAGCCCAGGAGGGCCGCGGCCGCCGCGAAAGCAGCGCCGGGGAAGCTCCGTGCCCCCCGCACTACGGCCGTCGTCGTCACCCTGACGGCGGAGGCAGCGGGGAGAGGCATGGGGTATGCCGAGGTGTTGACCAAGGTGAAGGCCAACGTCGACCTCAAGGCCCTCGAGATCCCGGGCGTCCGGTGCAAGAGCACACGGACGGGAGCCCGGCTTCTCGAGGTCCCCGGCGCCGCCAGTGGCCCCAAGGCTGACGCCCTAGCGGCTAGGCTGAGGGAGTCGCTGGATGCAGCCGACGTCCGGGTGTCCAGGCCCATTAAATGCGCAGAAGTGCGCATCACGGGCCTGGACGACTCCGTCACGGCTGAGGAGCTTAGGCTCGCCGTGGCGGAGGCCGGGGACTGCTCCCCGGACACAGTGAAGGCCGGAGCTATACGCTTCGGCCGCGGTGGACAGGGGGCAGCAGTTGTCGGCTGCCCTATCGCGGTGGCCCAAAAGGTCGCAGACGGGCGGAGCCTCCTGGTGGGAGGCTTCCTGAGGGCGCAGGCACGGCTCCTGCAGGCCCGACCGGCCAGGTGCTTCAGGTGCCTGTCGGTGGGCCATGTGGGGGTGCACTGCATGGCGGAAGTGACGGCGGGTGACCGTTGCTTCCGCTGTGGCCAACCCGGTCACAAGGCCGGCACGTGCGATGCCCCGCTGCACTGCTTTAGGTGTGCAGCGGGAGGCAAGCCGGCCGACCACAGGGTTGGCAGCAAGGCCTGCGCCGGAGGGGAGCCGAAGCCGGGAGGCCGGCCTTCCGCCTCCAGTTCACAGCGGGATGCGGAGATGGGGGTTCCATAATGGATCCTCAACTCCGCATCCTGCAGGTGAACGTTGGCCACGGTGCCCATGCTCAGGATCTTCTGCGCCAGAGCATGGCACAGTGGGCCATAAATGTCGCCGCTGTCGCCGACCCATACACCCACCGGTTCCTCGGGCCTACCTGGGAAACCGCGCTGGATGGGTCGGCGGCACTGGTGCACAACCCTGCCGCCGGCAGCCCCCTCTTGCCGTCGTTGCAAGGGGACCCGGCTGCGTGGCGGCGGCGGTTGGGGATATAGCGGTCGTGGCCGCTTATATCACGCCGAACCGAGACCAAGCTGCATATGAGCAGTGGCTCCGTCAGCTGGCCGTCGTCGTCAATGCCTGCCAGCCCCGTCCGGTCCTTGGCTTGGAAAGGGGCGCGACGGGGCATAGAGGCAGGGCACTGGTGGACTGGGCCGCACGACTCGGCCTAGTCCTCCTAAATCGGGGAGCCGTGGACACGTTCGTGACCTCGAGGGGTAGCTCCATCGTGGACCTATCGTTCGCGAGCCCCTCGTTGGCGCGACGTGTTCAGGGCTGGCGCGTCGTTTTGGGGGAGGACACAAGTTCGGATCACCGATACATTCGGTTTGACGTGTCCCCCCCTGCGAGCGACGCGCCGGCTGCACCGGCTCCACCCGAGCCACGTTGGGCGCTTAAGCGACTTGATCGGGAGCTCCTCCTGGAAGCCGCCATCGTACAGGCCTGGGCCCCTGCGCCGGACAGGCCTGTCTGCATAGACGATGAGGCGGAGTGGTTCCGGGAGGCCATGACCCGTGTCTGTGACGCGGCGATGCCTAGGGCTCCGCCCTATAATCCGAGGGGTCAGGTCTACTGGTGGTCGTCGGAGATCGCGCAGCTCAGACGGGGCTGCGTGATCACACACCGCCGGTGGGCCCGATTCCGTAGGAGGCGTCGCCGCCCCGCAGATGCGGAGGCCCGAGAGGCGGAGTTGTACGAGGGATACAGGGAGGCCAGACGAGCCCTCCGAGCGGAGATAAGGCGTTCCAAACGGGACGCCTTCCGCGAGCTGCTGGAGACGCTGGAGCGGGACCCTTGGGGGCGGCCCTACCGGATGGTGAGGGGCAAGCTGCGCCCCAAGGCCCCGCCGTTAACCCGGTGTCTCCAGCCGGATCTGCTCGGAGGAGTTGTTGGCTCCCTGTTCCCAGCGCGGGCGGTGGAACATGTTCCACCGCAGATGACTCCGCCTCGGTTGCGCATGGCGCCCGACGTGGAAGACGACGACGTGCCCGAGGTCACTTGGGTAGAACTAGAGCTGGCGGTGAGAAGGCTAAGAGCCAAACACACCGCCCCGGGACCCGACGGCATTCCAGGCCGAGCGTGGGTCCTAGCTCTAGTCGACGACGCTCTCGAGCCCCGACTGAGAGGGCTTCTCAGCGCATGTTTGGAGCGGGGCCAGTTTCCGAAATTGTGGAAGACGGGGAAACTGGTCCTCATCCGAAAGGAGGGGCGCCCGGCGGACTCGCCGTCCGCCTACCGGCCCATAGTGTTGCTCGACGAGGTGTGCAAGCTCTTTGAAAGAGTAATTGCGAAGCGCCTCGTCGAGCACCTCTCAAGAGTGGGGCCGGACCTGGCGGATGGCCAATATGGCTTCCGCCAGAGGCGCTCCACCGTGGATGCCATCATGCGCGTGAGGGCTCTGGCGGAGGATGCAGTAGCCCGGGGTGAGGTGATGTTGGCGGTGTCCCTGGACATCGCCAACGCGTTCAACACCTTGCCCTGGAGTTGCATTAGGGAGGCGCTCGTGTATCACGAAGTGCCTCTCTACCTCCGCCGCATAGTCGGGGCGTATTTGACGGAGAGAGCCGTCATCTACCCAACCGTGACCGGTCTCGGTCGGCGTGAAATGTCGTGCGGTGTTCCACAGGGATCGGTCCTGGGGCCGCTCCTGTGGAACATCGTATACGACTGGGTGCTTCGCGGTGAGCTCGTAGGCGGTGCCGCCGTCACGTGCTACGCGGACGACACGCTCGTGACGGCGTGCGGGGCGACGTACCGCGAAGCGACCCGAAAGGCCACGACCGCGATTGCCCAAGTCGTTAGGCGGATCCGGCGGCTGGGTCTCGAGGTGGCCCTGCATAAAACCGAGGCCCTGTTCTTCCATGGGCCTCGGAGCAAGCCACCTGAGGGATCCAGTCTCATCGTGGGAGGAAATCGCATCGGCATCAAGCCCCAAATGAAATATTTGGGGCTCGTGCTCGACGGCCGATGGGACTTCGGAGAGCACATCCGAAGTCTGGCCCCCAAATTGAAGGGCACAGCTCTTGCTCTGGCTCGGCTGTTGCCCAACATGAGGGGGCCCGATGACTCCTGCAGGAGACTCTACGCGGGGATCGTGCGGTCCATGGCCCTGTATGGGTGCCCAATATGGGCGGAGGCCCTGAGGACCGGAACTGTGCGGATGCTGCGCGCTCCGCAGTGAGTTCTGGCCATCAGGGTCATCCGAGGGTACCGCACGATCTCCTTCGAGGCGGCGAGTCTCCTTGCCGGAACTCCGCCATGGGACCTGGAAGCGAGAGCCCTTTGGCAACTGTACCAGTGGCGAAAGGAGGCGCGGGAGCAGGGATGGAACCCCGAGCCTCGAGAAATCGAGGCCGTGCAGTCCCAGCTCCGCCAGGCCATCGTGGTGGAGTGGAAGGAACGACTTGGGCAACCAAGCGCAGGGCACGCCGCAATAGCGGCGGTAAGGCCCATCATGGAGGATTGGCTGGAGAGGCGACACGGAAGCCTCTCCTACCGACTGACGCAGGTGATCTCAGGGAAGGGGTGCTTCGGGGACCACCTGCATCGGATCAGGAAGGAGCCAACGCCTGAGTGTCATCACTGCGACGCGAGCGAGGACTCAGGGCTGCACACGCTGGCGGACTGCCCGGCGTGGGAGGCGCCGAGGCGTGACCTCGTGGCAGCCATCGGGGTGGGAGTCCTCTCGCTCGGCAGCATGATTGCGGCAATGGTGCGGAGCGCGAGCGCGTGGGCCGCCGCCGCCTTCTTCTGCGAGCATGTAATGCTCGCGAAGGAGGTGGCGGAGCGCGCCCGGGAGAGACTTAGAACTCTCCCGGTCCGCCGAGCCCGCAACTTGCTCGCCGCGCGTCGCAGGCAACTCAGGCGCCGGAGGTCGCTTAACGACCTCCGTCCTCCATGAGCGCAGGCCTGGGGGTGGCGGGTGAGGCCACCTGTCACCCCAGCAGAAGCAGGCCGGGACGGTGGGGCGACTAGCGCCCCTCCCCCAAACCGGGGCAAGACGGGGACACCGTGGTTCCCAAACCCGACGGGGCCATCTCGAAACCGGAGATGGCCCAGGGTCAGTCGGGGTGCGAGGGATATGCTCTATGGGCAACCTTACACCCCGGCGTCTGTAGACCCGAGACGGCGTGCGGTTTTAGTCGGTTCAAGCCCGACATAACCGCCCCCGCTGGCACGCGGGGGGTATCCGAAGGGATTTCCGCACGAAAAAAAAAAAAAAAAAAAAGGTAGATTTCGATGAAATCGATCTACCTATTGGTTTCTTGACTACTGTCGAATTTAAAAAAAAAGACTTCTTAGGAGGTCTAGTTTTGACCCCCTGAGTCCGAAATGACTACTGGTCAAAAAGTTTATATATATATATATGTATGTATGGTTCCACTTCCCAAAATTTGCGGCACTATCACGGTCGCATTTTTGCCCCGATCGCTTTCAAACTGCGGTCAAAAATGGCTTGGGTGTAAACTTAGTTTAAGTTCGTGAACGGGTGGAATCCGGTCTAAGGGGACGGTAGGGCCTCACTCTTTGTGAAATCAGTTTTTCCTCAAAATTTCACGTTCCATGAAAGATATTCGAACCGTTCTAATTTTATCCCATAGTATACATGAATACCAACAACTTTCAATTATGAACCTATAAGATTAAAACTTTAACTAAAAGTGGAGGGGGGAAAAACCAAAAATTTTCGGGAAAAAAATCATAACTTGTAACCGGTGAACATTCTTGTGGTCGGAAACATTTTTAATCGATAGGCCATTTTTAAGTCTAAAATAAATGTCTGAAAAGTTTTTCGCTAAATATAACCGATTTCGAGAAAAAAAAAATTTACTGTTTAAATTCCGTAGTTCTCTATATAAAATAATATTAATTGCTTCACGAAATCTACCTGTGCGTTCCCCCTGCGGGAACGGATTTTTGTGATTTCAGTATTAACTAACTAATATTTCAACTTAATATATGCGTAAAAATCATCGAAACTGATAAACCGAAGATGACTTTTAAATTATATTTCGAGTTAAAACTTCAGTCAGCCGGGGTGGGAGGGAAATGCCTTATGGGCCGCGCCACCTTACACGGCGGCGTACGGTTTTAGTTGGTTCAAGCCCGACATAACAACCCTCGAGGACCGAAGGGATTTCCGCACAGGAAAAAAAGGTGCACTTAGTAAAGTGAAAAGGAAAACTGACAGGAATTCAACTAATGCAACATCGAGTGTTACTTGTATTGTTGCACACCTTATAGTTGATAGTCCCGATTCATCTTCTCACGATCATTTTTAGTTACATTAATTTTGTTATAGTTAAATACAAAATGTCATTACATAATACTAAAGATCTAACTTTAAGATAATGATACCAAATTTCACTCCCTTTTGCTTAGCACCATTTGAAACTTACTCAAAATTAGTACTGTTTCTATTTTAAACAAATAAGCCCTAGGGATCAGATTTGAAATATTGAACCGATATAACTTCGAATAATAACGAATAATTTGGTATACATTAAATTATAGAAATAAAGTTGTACCCAATTTCACAATTGTATTTATTCCGCCTACTTTACGGTGTTGTTGTTCAGTTAGTCAAGCAAACCTTAATTATACAAACATAAATAAATAATATTTTTTGGTTATAGGTTCCGCGCCTGTGGTCTCGTCGTCGATCAGGCAAAGGAACACCACCACCATGCGTGCATTGTCGGCACATGGAAACATGGCTTGCTCGGCGTAGTGAAGAAAGAGTCACGCCAGAGCGAGCCATTGCCTCATCATCAGCAGAAGACGACGACGAAGAAGATGAGAGTGAAGTGGAAGTTCCGCAAATATTGCTAGCACCGCCTCCACCAGCTAGGACATTTTTACCCCCACCGGTGCATTCCCCACCTCCAACACCGGGTGCACCATCTTTCGAATTACAACCGCCAGTCGATGAACCTCCAATACTCCCGCAGCGTCGGCGTTCCATTTCACGCCAAGAAGCATTCTTTGTAGAACCGACGGGTAGTTCGCTTGAGAACGTTCGTGCATCCGAGGAAGAAGCCGCTCACGCTGCTAAAGACTCGCTCGTTCATGACATTTATTTGGCAGTACCCGAACTGAAACGCGACCGCGCCGCGTCTGTCGATTCTTGTTTCTCAAAAGTGTCCGGTGGTAGAGCTGAAGAGTTGGGTGGTAGTGGTAATTGTCTTACTGTGCCTGGGACTGGACTGAGATCGAGATCGGTGGATATAGTATTGCCTACTGCTGAGCAATCTCGGTACAAGGCGTTAGCGTTAACATCGGTTCAAATTCAATCGTCACCATCTAATCAGAAGCAAGAACAAGCTCTTTGTCAACCCGTGTCAACAGTTGAACCCAGGTTAGTCAATTAACTGTATTCATTGTTCAAATAAATTTGGTTTTAATTATTTATTTCTTTACCACAACTTGAATGCTATGTATAGGGTAACCATTTGGTTTATATTTTAAAAGATTAATTTAGTATTAATAAATCTACCACAAACTTAATTAGGCTATACATTTTTATATAAACATCGTAAAAAAGATGTAAAAAGGGTGTTGATTAAGGCGCCGCTCAAGTGTAAATGTGCACGTTACAGTGAATTTATTGCCTGCCCTTTTTACTATAGCACTATTATATTCAAATATATTTCACTTTCTTATAATCAATCGCGTGTACTCCGCTAGTCACTAACTGCGAACACGCAGTTCTAAAGATCTTTATCTTATCTTTAGATATAACAACCTTAGATTTTATATTAGAACATGCTAGTAAAAATGGAACATAATTTAGATAAAATTGTTCATCAACCAAAATTAACGTGGTAATTACTGTAATAGAAATACAATTAAATGAGGAAATCTGCGGTACAGATGATTATCTGGTGGCCGATTTTGTTTATCTAACGCCAAATTAATTATACCAACGTGTATACGATTCACTGAACTTGATGTATCTTTAAAATATTTTATCACAATATATCTACTCGAAAAATGATATTTTGTAATTTTATGCTGATTGGGAAATAGGCTTTTAATCCGACAACATGTTATAGAACTAGTGTTAATAGTAGATTGTTACACAAGGGTTGAAAGTCAGCCATTTCACTCGAGATATTCCTGGCACTCGAACGAAGTGAGAGCGCCAATAGTTCGAGGGTGAAATGGATGACATTCACCCGAGTTAAACACTCTACTTTTCTTTTCGACTATGTGAGGAAATTAAAATACTACACACACATTTAATGAAACAGGTATATTGATAATCAGTTAAAATTTAAAGTTAAATTAGAAAAATTGGAAATAGATTATTAACAACAGCTTTTGCCTGTTCTTTAATCTCATCGGGAGTTAAATTAATATCCATTGCCACTCACTGGAATCACTTTCCGAAACCATTTTCAACCACAATTAACACAAGGTATTTATTTATATTGAATCTTGTTTTCCCGCTAAGTATTTAGCAAACTTAAATCGTTTTTTTTTAATTCTCATTAGAAAAGTTTTGAAAATCGAATCTATTGGTTACATTGTAATCGAGTATCTGGGCGGCCATATAAAAAAGAAGCGTCATGATATCAAGGCATTATGACGTAACTTAATTATCATGGACGACATGGCAAACCATAAAATTAAAAAAAAAATACTTTCCGCCCTAGGGATGAAATAAGCTACTTTCCACCCGGCTATCTACCCATGAAAATTAGATTTTGGGGACATAGTGAGATAGTGGGTAATTATGATACTAGGAAGTGGCATTTTAAATAAATAAATAAATAAATATTCTACGACATTCTACACAGCGCTTTCTAGACCCAAAGTAAGCATAGTTTAAATAGCAATAGTACATTTATTTTTATTAATTCGGATTTCCGCACGTAAAAAATATATATATATACAGGGCGTCCCACGGCAATGCCACATGGAGGGAAAGTACCTTAATTATTGAAGATGGGACATTTTACTGAAAGAAGACTTTATTTTAATTTTAAAAACCATTTGAACTGCATTCATACATTTTTGATAATTGACTCGTTGAACCGGGAATCGAACCCGGTCCGGAAAAAAAAATCGGTCTGTAGTTTTATGATACCGATCGGAAGGCATCATCGTAAGGGTTATTTTTTGCTAAATAAATTAGTATCAGAAATAAAGGGAAGAACATGAATTGTAAAAATTTTAATACAAAATTAATCAATGAATCAAATTCTCGAAATGAGCCCCATCCTGTTATTACAAAGTCGCACTCTTTGGATTATTTCTCTCCCTGTCGATTTTTTTATCTTGTTGTGGTGGATATTTAGAATAATACGTCTAATTTCTCTTTGTAGCTCGTTGACACTTTCATGCTGGTTCTTGTAAACTAAATTTTTTACATAACCCCATAAAAAAAATCTAACGGGGTTAAATCTGGGGATCTCGGCGGCCATCTTATTTGTCCATTTGTCCCGATCCAGGGACGAAAGTGTTCATTGGGATAATCCCTTGTTCTGTGACTGCTATGAGCCGGAGCCCTATCTTGCTGAAAAGTAAGGTTTTGTCGTTCTGCGACCGGAAGATTATTTATCTCATTTCTTAATATCTCAAGTATTTCTAAATATCTTTCCGTATTCAAATGCCCTTCATAAAAATGTACTAAGAGGACCTGGTTATTACTCAAGTGCGTACTTCTCAAGTGGGTAGGTAAATTTATAGGGATTTTCGCACGATAAAAAAAAATGGTACTTACGATCGATGTCAGCTGTTGTACGTCCTTTCGGCAATGTCAGCTTTTCATTTTTCTGAACAAAATTTCACATCAAATGTTAAAACTCATGGTCTTCCCTTTATTTCTGATACTAATTTATTTAGCAAAAAATAACGCTTACGATGATGCCTTCCGATCGGTATCATAAAACTACAGACCGATTTTTTTTTCTCGTGAACCGGGTTCGATTCCCGGTTCAACGAGGCAATTATTAAAAATGTATGAATGCAGTTCAAATAGTTTTTAAAATTAAAATAAAGTCTTCTTTCAGTAAAATATCCCATCTACAATAATGAAGGTACTTTCCCTCCATGTGGCATTGCCGTGGGACGCCCTGTATATATATATATATCTTTTTTCAATTCATTGTATGACCGCGGTCTCATTCCGCAGAACTGGCACACCAGCATAAATTAATATCAGAGGATTCCGGCCGTGATATACTGCCGGGAGTGTTAAAGTTTGGTTACAAATTCCCAAAGTAAAAGGAAAGGTCAGAGGAGACGTCACTCATTTATACAGGATTGAGCACGTTAACCTGAAATATTTTATTACCTTAATATTCGCAAACTTTTTAAGTTATGTAGGAGCAGCACGAGAGGTTTTGTGTATGTAGGTACTAGATACTAACATAAGACATTTGTGTTTACGTATGTTTTTGTATGTATACTTACTTTTTTTTCTTATCCTGAATACGTGGTATTTAATGTATTACTTCGGGCCACCAACCAGGTGGATACCGAAGTCTTAAAATCACGCAAAAAAAAACAAAATCTTACACCCACTTTTTATCACTTTTCTCGACGTTTCATATGATTCTAAGTCTAATTAACCAAAAAAATTTTTGTGTCGGTCTGTCTGTTGGTCTGGATGTCTGGATGTCTGTTTACGCAATAACTCAAAAACTACTTATCCGATTTAAAAAATTCTTTCGCCAATCATCTTGTTTGGTTAATGGGAAGAACTGATTAGATTTTTACATAAAACAACCAGACTCTGAAAGAAACTGAAATATTTATTGCTCAATATATAAAGACGCGTCGAATAATATGCATAAAGCCTAAGGTCTGTAATTTTGAATAAAAATACTGCAACAAAAATATCTAAGTTTGGCCCGAAGTTTGACAATCACTGTGTGATTTCCGCCCCACTAGATTTTAGACTTGCAAAGTTGGCAACACTACTTGTAATTGACGTAAACGTTATTAAGTTCACGTTCCCTATTTGAGGTTTCAATAGCAGACATATCAATCGATTCGTGTCTCCTGTCTCGTTTTAAGTTAGAACATGTTTGTGATGCTTGTTAATGCCTTTACTAGCTCAATAAGCACTTCAAAGCGTTTCAAAGAAAGAAAATTACATCATATGAGAAGTAATTATATTTTGTACATAATTGAATGCTAAAAATTTAAGAATTTATAATACCTATTACCTAAGCATTGATGTCTATGTTACTAAAGTAACAAGTATAATTTATTGTGGTAACACCAAGAAACAAGAAATTGGTATATCAAATTATTTTAGTATATTGTATGTTCTTGCAACTAAAATTTCCTAATATTTTATATGGGTTAACTATATGGGTGCCAAGTTCTGGGTAAAAACATCCTATGGCACCCATATAGATTCAATGAAAATTTTAAGTAATTAGTATGCTTACTTTTCCTATAGATTTATTCGGAATAAAAGAGAACATCTTGGACGGGACTTGAACCCACGACCAGCCCATTACAGGGGGAATGCTCTGACCAACTGACCTACCCATATAGATCTCAATTCTTTTGTCGGCGAAGTCGACAACGATACATATTTTTAATCTTGAACTTTCACATTTATGTTTTTGATGGGATACTCCGTAAATTGGGAATATATAAGTAATTATATCTTCATCTTATAATAGATAGAGAAAAAACGGAACCTCTTCATTACCGATACATATTACAGGTACCTATATCAACACGAAAAAAAAAGCAGCCAAGTGCGAGTCGGACTCGCCTATTATGGGTTCCGTAGCAGCAAGTAACATAATAATGTTTTCTTGTTAATTTTTGTATTTGATTAGAGTGAATGAAAGGTAAATTGCGGTTTACGAATTATAACGTATTAAAAAAAACTACTTCCTACATCTCGTTCAAACCAATTTTCGGTGAAAGTTTACATCATATATTTTTTTTAGTTTTATCATTTACGTATTTTAGAAGTTACAGGGGGGACACACACATTTTACCACTTTGGAAGTATCACTCGCGAAAACTATTCAGTTTAGAAAAAAATTATATTACAAACCTCAATATCATTTTTAAAGACCTATCCATAGATACCACACACGTATGGGTTTGATGAAAAAAAAATTTAGAGTTTCAGTTCTAAGTATGGGGAACCCCCAAAATTTATTGTTTTTTTTTTCTATTTTTGTGTGAAAATCTTAATGCGGTTCACAGAATACATCTACTTACCAAGTTTCGACAGCATACGGATGGACAGACAGACAGACATGACGAATCTATAAGGGTTCCGTTTTTTGCCATTTGGCAACGGAACCCTAAAAAGTGTATGTGTTGTATATTGTGGTTGTTTAGGCACAAACACCGACACTGACGAAATTGGTGTTGTTCTAGAAAAAATCAAGTGAACCTGCTGAAATATTATTTGGCACTAATTCTACCTATATTTCTATTAGGTTCTGTATTTTTTTTACACGAGGATCAACAGTAGTGACCCACGCAAACACCGAGCTAGACACTAGGAAACTCCCAGAGAAAATTAAACTATTTTGGAACCCGCCTCGAAATTAATCTGTAACAAATTTAAGGAGGAAGAAATAAAAATTGGCAGGCCTCTATGAAAGGTTAAATGAGGTTAGAGGAAACTCGACAGTTATATAAGGATAGAAGTTAATGGAGAGCTGTTTTCTCTATCTGCACTGGAGATAGAAAGGCGTGAGTATACCGCTCATTCAATGGAATATTGCCGAAATTGCAAAACAAAGTCGAAATAGACTTTCTGATGTTATTAGTTTTCTTTGTTCTGTCTACGAAAACATTGTTAGAATCATTCCTTAGGAGGTTTTGTAATGAAAAAGCGAATTTTGTATGAAAATCGTACAGTTTCTTGCACGAAGTCGGTAAAAACTACAATATATTTTACTTTTACTTGAACGTGTGAAAATAAAGAAAATTATTATTATTATTTTTGATCTAAGAATATATTATTCTTAATCTGAATAAGAAGGTATTTGAAATTTCAATCCATACTTTTAATAACAAAAAATCGGTATCTTAATTTGGAGTAAAAAAATTTTAATGCTGTCGCTGTATTGTTGGATAAGCAATATTTTTTTCCTTTGTTTATTCCACTTTGTTCATCTGGAGGATATCACCTGGGTGAACCAAGTGGAATATAAAGTCTCTTTATTTCAGTGAAATATTCGAGAATATTGGTGTTCACCTTGCACTCAATAAATGCCAGGTGAACGAGTAACCAGTACCGTGTATTGACAAATGCCGAATTCTTCAATATATCTCAACCTTCATCATCACCTTAGTGTTAATCCCGGTCACATCCAAGGCTCTCGCCTCAGAGTCCGGGGTCCTCTTTCTGGCTTTTACTCTTGCACTTGGCAGGATCATGGCACTTGGTTGTGAGTTCATTAGCACGCATGGCAGTGGCCCTAACCAACGGTAGCTTGGTCCCCGTACTCGATTCTACTACTCGCCATTGATATAATATTGTCATAAAAATGTCGTCTGGCTCTTACGCGGGGAAATTGCAGGTATGTGTGATGGAAAAATATCACCGATACAAAAAGAATTGATTGACTATCAATGCTCTTTGTTTATGTTTGCTTATGTTTTATTTCACTTTGAGTTAACGTATAAGTGTAGAGTCACCATAACACCCTATGATGTTTTCGATATACACACGGGAAGGTGATCTAATTCTCTGCAATAAGTTCATAGTGTAGTATTTTTCACCCCCGATGAAAAAACGATGAGGTGAGTTGTAAGTTTGACGTATCTGTGGCATCGTAGCTTCCGAACGGATGAACTGATTGGGATGTAGATTTTTTTGTTCAAAAGCCGATATGATCTAGATAGTTCTTAGCTATAAATAATTTGTGTAGAGGGCTTTTATAATTTTTATTGGTTCGTTTTAATAAATACGTCCATATTTTGAGTGAATGATTGGCGTTCAGGTGAGCTTAACGCTGTTATACTGTTTCAGCTTTTACCATTTAGTATGTTGTTATGATTATGACACTTCGACCTTATATATCCAATCGGTGCTGCGCAAGTTTCCGGTAGATCACAAAATAGATAATAGTCGATGAGCTGACGGTTAAATTTAATAAACCAAACAAAATTTGACACGTAATTAAGAGTCGTTTTGTTTCTGAAAGCAAGCGTTCATACTAATGAATGTTTAAGTAGTTAGTACGCTAACTTCCCGGTTAACAACCCGGCTCCACTGTTCCATTCCTTCTTTCCATGATTGGGATGATCTTGGCTTTTGCGCGAGCAAAAGCCGTCTGACCCTTCCAAACCCGTGACGAACTTTTATTGTAAAGGAGGTAATTAATTTCAGGCCACGCAAAATTGAGTGAACGGTAACGGAAATGTAAGAAATTGAAAAACTGATCCATTTATGTAATATCATAATTGGGTGAAGATTGATTAAAAGACGTTGACTAGTATTTTAATATTATTTAAATTATGTTGTACATAGACCTACAATACATACGTTGGTACTTAATGGGAGTGTTATTTTTACTAATTTTACCAGTAAATACGGTCCTTGTTTATGATGCAATTGACTCGATTGTAATTATCATATATTTCTTGATATGAATTTACATTTTCCAGTTAAAAAGAAAAGAAAATATTTTGAGATAAATTGAGCTTTGTAATCACCATGTAAACAACGCATCGAAAGTGCATTATTATTATCTGCAGCATGTTAGAAAAATTCAATGATTTAACTATCAGATTTATATTCCGAGGGTCATAGAAGGACAATACCCTACATAGACCCGACCTGAATCGTTGAAATTCCCGAGATACACCTCAGACAACGTAGGAGCCATCTACATGAATTCTTAATGCTCGAACACTTATAATAATGATAGCCATATGATGGATATAGTAGTACTTTTTAGGGTTCCGTTGCCAAATGGCAAAAAACGGAACCCTTATAGATTCGTCATGTCTGTCTGTCTGTCCGTCCGTATGTCACAGCCACTTTTTTCCTAAACTATAAGAACTATGCTGTTGAAACTTTGGTAAGTAGGTGTATTTTGTGAACCGCATTAAGATTTTCACACAAAAATAGAAAAAAGGCAATAAATTTTGGGGGTACATACACCATACTTAGAACTCAAACTCAAAATTTTTTTTTTCATCAAATCCATACGTGTCTATCGATAGTTATCGTGTCGTATCTATGGATAGGTCTTCAAAAATGACATTGAGGTTTCTACCTAATATAATTTTTTTCTCAACTGAATAGTTTGCGCAAGAGACAATTCCAAAGTGTAACTTCTAAAATACGTAAATGATAAAATAAAAAAAAATATATGATGTACATTCCCATGTAAACTTTCACCGAAAATTGGTTTGAACGAGATCTAGGAAGTAGTTTTTTTTTAATACGTTATAATTCGTAAACCGCAATTTACCTTTCATTCACTCTAATCAAATACAAAAATTAAAAAGAAAACATTATTATTTTACTTGCTGCTACGGAACCCATAATAGGCGAGTCCGACTAGCACTTGGCTGCTTTTTTATGTGATTGAAATGAAAAAGAAAAGACTTTTGTAGCTCTTTCTAATAAACTAGCTGCGTGCCCTGGCTTTGCCCCGCTGCTATAATAGCACCTTACCCGTGGACTTTCCAAATTTTATCTTAAAACCCTGTCCTGACAATAACAAACACAAAAAAAAAATTATACATTTTGGTGCAGTCGTTCGAAAGTTATGCGCGTACATCCATTTCGGTGATTCATTTTTTATTTATATAGAAATCTGGGTGACCGACGGTTTTATATTTTCCGAGATATAAGTAGATAAAATCATTATAAATTATCAAATGCACATGGGGAAAATACATATGGTTACGGTTTTCTGTTGAAATTAATTTAACACCATTCATAAGCTATTCCTTTGAATAGCTTCGTCATTGAAATTCAGTATTTGTCGAAATCAATGGACCAATTTGCATGCTACATGTACTGCCTCTTTGTTTCATATTGGAACTTCATGTATGTGAACAATTACAGCTTTGGGCTCTGACGGTCTGTGAAAATTTGAATCATTTGGGCTGCGATTGTACAATTATCTTATATTCGATTTTAAAACACTACCGATATGAACCCACTTCTAACGTAAGGCAGCTTCCCTGAAGGGGTTAGCGAGTCAGGCAATGAACTCGGTTCCTATTTCCTGAGATCAAAAACATCATTTGCAAAATTTGGATGTTAATACGACTGCCCACCCCTTTAGTGATATAGATACATAGGCATATACAAATTATATAAAAAAATCATAGGATTTTTTCTTTTCACACAAAATGCATAAAACAGGAAACAAGAATAAGAAATAAAATAGATAATACTAAAGAAAAGCTGCCAAAATATAAGTAAATCTAAAAATTCACATCCGTTCATACAAAAAAGTATCACTAAGTTTTACATGATATTCTACTCAACACTACATAAAAGTCTCAAAGCAATAGGATCGTATATGTTTGTACAAGATATAAAACCATATGTCCGTCCCTAATTTTACTTCACTGTTACAATTTACGTTTCTTACGGGCGAAGTTGCGGACAAAAGGTGAAATAATTTCATTGCCCTGTTGAACAATGCGTTATACCGCGAGTACTCATAAAAGGTGGGGCAGGGGCTGCTAAGAATCCCCGGGTTACACTAGGCTACCACACGCTTCACGAACTGACCCTGGCTAGGTTTAACGGACGCACTCTGAGACTTGACCATCATCTAGCGAAGTTGGAAGTGGAGTTAGAGAACATTAAATAGCATGTTCTCGGGTTATGCGAAGTCCGTAGAGAGGGAGAGGACACGGTAACCCTTTACTCGGGCCATCTTCTCTACTTTCGCGAGGGTGATATAACATCCCAGGGTGGCATAGGTTTCCTCGTCAATAGGGCCCTCTCTAACAACGTTCAAGAAATCTCCAGTGTCGAACAGGGTAGCGTACCTGATCCTTCGGCTATCCAAACGGTATAGCCAAAAGCCCAGAGGTCAATCTTGCGAAACGTATTTTATGAATGGCCTCTAAGCGTAAGATAATGAAAATGTAGTAACTAAAGAATTTTAGAGTAAGTGTACGTAACAGAATGCTGAAAAGTTAGTCTAAGTAAACATCACTGAAGATTTTAAATTTTCACACGCACAATAAAATTACAGCAATAGATAGCTAGGTAGACTGGATGCGCCAGACGCAAGCCGGAGGCCGAGTTAGTGGATTAGAAAGGCCTATGTTTAACAGTGGACTGCAATAGGCTATGTGATTGGTTCATGAAAAATCACAGGTTTCTTTTAGAATTGGGCTGTTAAACACTCTCCAGTTAAGCTAAATTGCTTGTGTTAAGAGTGGGTTTATGTTGGTAGTGTTTCCGGGTTTCAAACTCGTAACCTCTCGATCACAAATCCGATGCCTTAGCCAGTAAGCTGACACGTCTTCCATTTGAAACCTAGATGCTTTTTTTCATAAGGGAATCTCTAGCTAGTTATTTACACCGACACATCCACTACGCCATAGACACGACGAAGCGATTATCCCAGAATTGAAACAACTAGAATAAACCTGCTAGGACCTATTGCCAGGAGTGTTGGTTTGCCCCTTGGAGTGGAATGTACACCATACACACCCTCGCCACCATTGTTTGCAGCCTAGCTTTTTTGGAAGAAAGTAAGTACTTCTCCTCTTGCAAGAAGCGTGCACTAGACTTGAGCGCTGCCCAGTCCTGGTGGACTGGGCAGCCCGCCACCTCATTAATGGGTAGGTATGGTCTATCAGGCCTTCGATGATGTACATGAAAATTGTGATTGACCTTATCCACCGGTCTGTAAGAGTCCATGGAGAGTGAAACTGCCCGTCACACGCTGTCTCTCCACAGCTCCAGAGCTCAGCTCTCTGCTATAAAGGCAACCCCATGTTACGGGTTACTAGTTTTTTTTTCGTACTAGGTTTTGGGGTACTCGCTCTTCGGCAGAACATTAACCGAAGGCAGCAACACCTCTTCAAACTAAAGCATGGAGGCATTGCTGGTTCCGTTCCTCAGGGTACACAACCAGGAGGTTTTTTAGCCTAGCACCGCTGAATCGATCTAACAATTTGCCGTATAAATTGTTACATTACACCGAGTACGAGTACCACCGGTCAGTATACACTATGAGCAATAGGTTTGTATTACATATTCAAAATTGTAATGACTAAATACAGAAATCTAAAACAAGTTTTAACTAAATATCCCAAACAAACAAAGTTCTTGTTGTTTAAATGTTTGCTCTTCTTGCTGTGTGGGATTTAATGTAATATGCACAAAAAGTAGTTTATTCATTTACTAGTTTGAGCAGCGACTTCGCAATTGTACAGAAATAGGTAAAGCATCGTTAGTCGCTATCCGTGCGGTTATAAATTGACTAGAGATTCGTAACCAGTGACTTATTTGAATGTCTATTAGAGCCACCTGCTACCTTGAAGGCAATCTCGTTCTTGATTGGCCGTCGAGTCATTTTAGGCGCAGAGTTATGGCTGGATATTGGTATCGTGTAAGCGCCCCACATAACCAGGACAGCAATTGCGTTAGACGCTCCATGAATAAACTAAAATTAAGCCAACCCCTATATACTAGGATTACCTAAAATTTTAGGACACAACATTTTATATTAGAAATTATTGACATCCTTTCATTTAAAAAGAAGTGATAGTATCGCTTTTTGAAGATATTGCTGTAGAGAAAAGAGAGGAGGTTTTTAATTCCGATATTGGTTATTTAGATACAACAAAGAGGCAAGAAAATTATCAATAGAGATATTAGCGGTAATTCTGTTTATTTCAATTTTAAATCTTCATTCTATACTTGGCATTGGACTAAATTTAGAATTCAAATATATAGAGTTAAATGTGAATTGAGGAACTTATGCTTTGTAGTATACGTCGTTTGGACAGGACTAATAGTAGATTGTTAGACAAGGGTTGAAAGTCATCCATTTCACTAAACTAAAATACTACACATACATTTAATGAAACAGGTATAATTGATAATCAGTTAAAGTTTAAAATAAATTAAGAACACTTTGAAAAAGACAAACTCAATGTTTTTGCGAGCACATATAAATGTACACATAAATGTTGGAAATTTTCTGAGAAACCTGCGTTTCTTGTACGGTTTGAGACCCAGATTGATCATTTTCTTCGATGAACCGGTGGCTTTGTGGCAAAACTTGTGGAACTGGGCCGGATCTGTGGATGTTCCAGGTTCTGGGGAGCAATGGCGTTTAATATTTATAAATTCAGTTATTTTTGAGGTTATTCTGGTTTTATTCTCAACTGAGTCTTCGACGTATCTCTCGGCTACAGTGCTTGACTTCCAACCACCATGCCGTTTTAGTGTAGTTATGCTAGCCCCTGAAACGGCTAACAGGCTAGCGGAAGTCCGGTGGAAACAGTGTCCTGTGTACAAGTCCATGTTCGGTAAATTTAGGTATTCTTGGCATGTTTGCAAATTTGTTTTTTCCAATCACTTGCCGTAAACATTTACCTCGTTAAAAGTTTAACTCTTCTGGTCATACTTTTTATATTTTGATATTTTTCGACAAAATTTGTAAACTCATCACGTACGATAAACTGCCAGTTGATTTTAGTTTTCGTGCTTTTCGATATAGTCTACTGTAATTTTTGAAAATTCGATGCTCCTACATGCAACGCATATTCCAAAGATAAGAACAACCTGCAACAACAGACCGATATTCTTAGCAATCCATGGATTCTCCGTGCCGTGCAGGCCTTCGATGATGTACATGAAAATTGTGATTGACCTTATCCACCGGTCTGTAAGAGTCCATGGAGAGTGAAACTGCCCGTCACACGCTGTCTCTCCACAGCTCCAGAGCTCAGCTCTCTGCTATAAAGGCAACCCCATGTTACGGGTTACTAGTTTTTTTTTCGTACTAGGTTTTGGGGTACTCGCTCTTCGGCAGAACATTAACCGAAGGCAGCAACACCTCTTCAAACTAAAGCATGGAGGCATTGCTGGTTCCGTTCCTCAGGGTACACAACCAGGAGGTTTTTTAGCCTAGCACCGCTGAATCGATCTAACAATTTGCCGTATAAATTGTTACATTACACCGAGTACGAGTACCACCGGTCAGTATACACTATGAGCAATAGGTTTGTATTACATATTCAAAATTGTAATGACTAAATACAGAAATCTAAAACAAGTTTTAACTAAATATCCCAAACAAACAAAGTTCTTGTTGTTTAAATGTTTGCTCTTCTTGCTGTGTGGGATTTAATGTAATATGCACAAAAAGTAGTTTATTCATTTACTAGTTTGAGCAGCGACTTCGCAATTGTACAGAAATAGGTAAAGCATCGTTAGTCGCTATCCGTGCGGTTATAAATTGACTAGAGATTCGTAACCAGTGACTTATTTGAATGTCTATTAGAGCCACCTGCTACCTTGAAGGCAATCTCGTTCTTGATTGGCCGTCGAGTCATTTTAGGCGCAGAGTTATGGCTGGATATTGGTATCGTGTAAGCGCCCCACATAACCAGGACAGCAATTGCGTTAGACGCTCCATGAATAAACTAAAATTAAGCCAACCCCTATATACTAGGATTACCTAAAATTTTAGGACACAACATTTTATATTAGAAATTATTGACATCCTTTCATTTAAAAAGAAGTGATAGTATCGCTTTTTGAAGATATTGCTGTAGAGAAAAGAGAGGAGGTTTTTAATTCCGATATTGGTTATTTAGATACAACAAAGAGGCAAGAAAATTATCAATAGAGATATTAGCGGTAATTCTGTTTATTTCAATTTTAAATCTTCATTCTATACTTGGCATTGGACTAAATTTAGAATTCAAATATATAGAGTTAAATGTGAATTGAGGAACTTATGCTTTGTAGTATACGTCGTTTGGACAGGACTAATAGTAGATTGTTAGACAAGGGTTGAAAGTCATCCATTTCACTAAACTAAAATACTACACATACATTTAATGAAACAGGTATAATTGATAATCAGTTAAAGTTTAAAATAAATTAAGAACACTTTGAAAAAGACAAACTCAATGTTTTTGCGAGCACATATAAATGTACACATAAATGTTGGAAATTTTCTGAGAAACCTGCGTTTCTTGTACGGTTTGAGACCCAGATTGATCATTTTCTTCGATGAACCGGTGGCTTTGTGGCAAAACTTGTGGAACTGGGCCGGATCTGTGGATGTTCCAGGTTCTGGGGAGCAATGGCGTTTAATATTTATAAATTCAGTTATTTTTGAGGTTATTCTGGTTTTATTCTCAACTGAGTCTTCGACGTATCTCTCGGCTACAGTGCTTGACTTCCAACCACCATGCCGTTTTAGTGTAGTTATGCTAGCCCCTGAAACGGCTAACAGGCTAGCGGAAGTCCGGTGGAAACAGTGTCCTGTGTACAAGTCCATGTTCGGTAAATTTAGGTATTCTTGGCATGTTTGCAAATTTGTTTTTTCCAATCACTTGCCGTAAACATTTACCTCGTTAAAAGTTTAACTCTTCTGGTCATACTTTTTATATTTTGATATTTTTCGACAAAATTTGTAAACTCATCACGTACGATAAACTGCCAGTTGATTTTAGTTTTCGTGCTTTTCGATATAGTCTACTGTAATTTTTGAAAATTCGATGCTCCTACATGCAACGCATATTCCAAAGATAAGAACAACCTGCAACAACAGACCGATATTCTTAGCAATCCATGGATTCTCCGTGCGGGTGCCGGGTCCATCGCGTTGCTGAGTTGGGAACTCGGGACAGTGCCTGGGACTTGCGACCCAAGTGTAGGTTTAGAAGGGGCCCCTTTTGTTGATGTACATCAACACTCACCTTCACTACCCAAGTTCCCCTCCCTGCCTAACCAAATTTGATACGAACCTACTAGTGCCGCTTTAGACATTCGTCCTAGTAATGAGCTTATTGTAGCTCTCGATAGGCCCAGATCTTTAAGTAGGTTATAGCCAGATTTTGCTGGTACACCTCTCGCTCCCACTTCCACTGCATACAAATTAACCACGTAGCCGTTTTTGATTAATTCGTTTGTGAGATCATAGTATTTATTTTTCTTTATTGTGTGGAATTTAATTAATTAGAAACATTCGTATTTTATTTATATTGGTTTACATTTAGATTTTTATTTACTTGATAAACATACCTTAGTAGCTAAATAAATTTCTAATAAAATTCTCGGACTTCATACTTTTAAAGTGTTCAATTGTCTTTTTAAATATGCAGTCAAGTTCATGAATTTATTCATGTCCACATTATGCTTTGTATTTATTGTAGATTCTAGCATTGAGTAATTGCTCTAAAGCGTTGATGGCTGTTAATTAATACATAATTCATTTACAAATATACACATTTTCCGAAAGGGACCTTACATTTTTAGCGGATCACCAATTCATGAAATTATTGTATGCCTTAAGACATCGGACCTTTGAGCACTGCGGTAATAGATTATTAATAACAGTTTTTGCCAGTTCTTTTATCTCATCGGGAGTTAAATTAATATCCATTTCACTGGATACATTTTCCGAAACCATTTTTAACCACAATTAACACAAGGTATATAATTATATTTAATCTCGTATTCCCGCTAATTGTTTAGCAAACTTTCATTGTTTTTTTAATTCTGAAAAAAGTAATTATTCATGAATATACTGCCAACATTAGAAAAGTTTTGAAAATCGAATCTATTGGTTACCTTTAATCATCTAGGCGGCCATGTAAAAAAAGCGTCATGATATCAAGGCATTATGACGTAACTTATTTATCATGGACTCCATGGCAAATAGTTTAAATTTAAAAAAATATTTACTTTTCACCCTAGGGATGAAATAAGCTGCATTCCACCCGGCTATCTACCCATGAAAATTAAACTTTCCGAACAGGAGAGATGAAAATATATATGTATATACGTGTAGGTATATACCCACATTTCACAACCATGTTTCTGGTCGCTTCGGATTGTACGATTTCTGTCGAATGGAGAAACTCTATTATCCTATAATATAAGAGTTCCTCAGACGGTGATGTTCTACCGATGCAGATGTGGAGAATAAATAATAAATAAATATTCTACGACATTCTACACAGCGCTTTCTAGACCCAAGGTAAGCATAGTTTAACTAGCTTGTATTATGGATTCCGGAATGCGGATAAACATACTTATTTTTTTTTTTTGTAAATACATACATATTATACATAGAAACACTCAGACCAATGCAAATAGACATATTCATGCATACAAATATTTGCACTGAGCGGGAATCGAACCCGCGCCCCTGTCGTAGCAGTCGAATGCACTATTGATTGAAAGTAAAAACACCGGTTTTTTTTAATTTCCCTTCGATAAAATGCAATCTTTCCTTTCCTGTAATACCGGTAGTACGATAGGTAGCAATTTGGCAATAACGGATTCGTGCAATACGCCGCCGATCATTTTAACTTTGAGCGATGCAGTTTGTGTTCCTAGTATTTCAAAGGTAATCAAAAGTAGGTACTTGTCAGATACGTAGATAGTAATTGCTTTCGAGTATCATGTGCCAGAGTTGGAATTGAGCTCGTTTGAAAGTAGCATGTGTGACATGTTGCTTTCAATAGAGTGTGTTTTTCTTGGCTCTACTCTGCAATAACATTAGCATGGGAAACTATTGCAAAGGTAGCAAACACGACCCAATAGTGCCTAAGTGTGTAACGCAGGAATTAATGTATACGTCGGAAATAAGGAAAGGAAATATTGAGCTTCTTAGTTTTAGAAATATCCTGGAGGTGACAGGTGAAGCCGCCTATCACCCTAGGGTGATAGGCTTCACCTCAAGTCAGAAGCAAGTTGGGGCGGCGGTGTGTTGCGAACCCCCCCTTTTTACGGGGGTAAGAAAGTAACATCGTGGTTCTCAAACCCGAGGGGGCCATCTCGAGACCGGAGATGGCCCTTGGTGATTCGGGGTGTGAGGGAAATACTTTAACCTTATCCGCATTTGAAGACCCGAGACGGCGTGCGGTTTTAGCCGGTTCGGGTCCGACATAACCTCCCCCGCTAGCCGTCGGGGGAGGGGGGTATCGGAGGACCTCTCTGAAGAGTATTTACCAAGACAAAGTAAATGTACACAATCTCAAATCTTATTGTCGGTTCAGAAAATATTACTTTAAGCTAATCTACGTCTCGCTTACGAATAATATCGGACTCGATTACAAGATTGTTCACTTGCTCGATCATCTGATTTGGTTTGAAGCCCTTTGTTACCAACTGTTTGGACTGGAAATTAATCGAATTGAATTCTCTATACGATTTCTATTTTCAATAATGGGATTTTCGACTCTTTTGGGTCCCGCACATTGATTAATCCGTGGTTGTCGCTTTCACATTAAAGATTGTCAATAAAATTATACACTTTGAAAATTAATTTGAGAACTTCTGCTCTATATTATAATAAATAAACTCTCAAACACGGCAATAGGCATGTTAAATATTCTGACTGAAATTTAATGAAGTTTTCTCTTTTAGAATCCTATTAAATAAAAAAAAATCTTGACGATTTCTTAAAGCCATTAAAATTCTCAAGGGTACTTCAGATCTTAATTTCTGTTTGTCCTGTAGTATAATTGCATTTCTTGTTTCGTACAATTCTTTTATCTCTGACGTTGAAGCTTAGTACTGCTGGATAAAATGCCTTTTGTTTTCTAAATGGGTGTTTAAAGTTACGCTACATGTTTAAAATTATTATAAATTGCAAGTTGTCTTTTGAAATTAGTTTTCTCATACTTCGGTTTTCACGTGTTTAGAACTGAACTTTGACCACTTGGCAATGCGGTGGTGAATAATCTATGCAAATAAATGAAATGTTAGCGTCTGTTTGTAATTTTAAAATGAAAGTATTTTTGTCCATCTGAAGTGAGTACATAGCCATAGACGTGGGGACATCAACAGTGTTAATAAAGTGTAAAAGTTAGAACCTTCTTACTTACTTACGTAGACAAGAATACATTATTAGAATTATCTAAGAAAATATATGAAATGTCTCTTGAAAATATACGTAATTACACGACAACGATGTGATCTCTTTTGCTATATGAAGTGAAAGATGTACGTACGAATGTGACTGTTTTAGAATATAGAAGAAGAATCTATTCAACAGATTATATTAAGTTACCCTAAAAAATTTTACAGTTTCGTCAAAGTAGGGTTCTAATCATCTATTGGTTTTAAGGCAAGGATGCAAGCCGGTATACCTGCTAATTGACGACTCTGGCGCAAGCTTACTTCTCGGGGAAAGGAGGTCAGACGGTAGTTGCTCCCATAAAGCCGTATAAGCTAAACCAAAAAGAGGAGAAGGAATAGGCGAACCCCGGGCTCCGAGGTGAAAGTCTCGGATGCAACCAAGAGTAACGCTAACATGTTGATACATAATGTCAAAATTTCTGCTCTCTAACTATTGCGGTTGATGATTCATAGCCCGCTGACAGGCGGACATCCAGCGAAGTCTTAGGTCTCAGCTTCGTTGGTCACCCTTCAGGTACGGGACCCTTTTTTTTTAATAGAAGATTTTCCAGTAGACATTTAATCTTATTACTTTATTCTGATGTAAGCACAATGGGTGGTATTACTGATAGAAACATTTTCTGCTAGACTATTTTTGAATGTACTCGTACCTATTTAACAGGCAATGATAGAACTAAGTGGTAATTTGCTGCTTTGAACTGAGCTTTTTGTGGTTAACTTTACATAAATGTACTTACTTAAATATGTAAATACGCTATTGTAAAGTTATTCAATGAATAATATTAGCAACAATAGTAAGATGTATCTAGATCCTGATTAATAGTAGTGTGGGTTCTACCATGCGGACGTACTAAGATATTTTCTTTTGTAAATACGTACCTACGTAATTAATATAATCACCTATTCATTCAGATATTTGAAGTACTTTAGGTTCCACTGCGCCTCCATTGTTCTTAAAATAATGATATTACAATAATGAAACGTCTGTAATAATTTAACTCACAACCATATTTTTACTGAAACACTACGGTTTACTCACAATCCGAAGGTCAGTTAGATGTAGCTTCTGATTTTTTAATCGTTGATAAATAGTCCAAAATTTCTTACAGAGATTCTGTATAAACATTTTATAAAGAAAACGTAGCCTGAAAAGTTAATTATTAAAAGCACTTTTTAGTTGAAATGAAAAAATGATAAATGGTTAATGAGGAATTTAAAAAAAAGATGAAGCATTCGAATCTGCCTTTTTAGGGTTCCGTTGCCAAAAGGCAAAAAACGGAACCCTTATAGATTCGTCATGTATGTCTGTCTGTCCGGTCCGTATGTAACAGCCACTTTTTTCCGAAACTATAGAACTATGCTGTTTAACTTGGTAAGTAGATATATTCTGTGAACCGCATTAAGATTTTCACACAAAAAGAGAAAAAAAAAACAATATATTTTTTTTTTTGGGAGGTTCTCCATACTTACAACTGAAACTCAAAAAAAATTTTTACATGACGTATCTATGAATAGGTCGTTAAAAATGATATTGAGGTTTCTAACATAATTTTTTCTAAACTGATTAGTTTGCGCGAGAGACACTTCCAAACTGGAAAAATGTGCCCCCCCCCCCCTGTAACTTCTAAAATAAGAAAATGATAAAATTAAAAAAAATATATGATGTACATTACCACGTAAACTTCCACCGAAAATTGGTTTGAACGAGACCTAGTAAGTAGTTTTTTTTTAATACGTCATAAATCGTTACTTGCTGCTACGGAACCCTTCATGGGCGAGTCCGACTCGCACTTGGCCGGTTTCTGTTATAAGTATACTTGGGAGTAGACGGCTATTCATTCTTCAAAAGTAATATTTATATTACTATCGACTATATTAATACTATCGACAGTCTGCTTCATACAAACTGGAGATTACTAATATTTTGCACATATTTGATATTTTATTGGCAGCGTAATTCCAAAAGCAATCTATACATACTAGTATGTATAAAACAAAGTCGTGTTCGTGATGACCGGGATAACCTCAAGAACGGGAGGACCCATTTCATGATTTTTATTTTTTTAGATTTATCTCCGCCTAACTGTACCTTTTAGTGATTTTTATTTATTTCATAATGGGACACAAAGCAGTTATACATTGTATTATACTGTAACAAGTTTGGTAAATGTATGACCCATACTTATGTTCGCAGTATAAAACAGTTGGTGGTAAGAGTTAAATTGTGCTAATCCTCTGCCTGAATTTCAAAATAGAGAAGTGTTGATTTAGCTTGCATTTTAAATTCATTGTGCGAAAGTGCGAAAATTTCAAAAGGAAAAAGTGTGTGTTATAATTATCTTAATTTTTTTTGCGGAAAGCGTCGGTTTTAATACAGAATATAGGTTAGGGCTAAATAGGTTTAAGGCTATAATGTTTGCTGATCTTGCATCATTACCTTCCATTATTAGTCTTTCAGGCAAATTTTCCAAAGTAATTTTTCCAATTTCCAAGTGTAATGTTGCAAAATGGCTGAATGTGAATGGTGTCCATTCACATTCAGCCACTTTGCAACAATACACTTATTACGCTTATCTGGGTTGTGATTTTAAATAGTCAAATCAGAAAAGACTGACTTAAAAACGATGTGCACATTCTATTCAAGTATAATCCGAATAAATAGAATGCCTATTCCAGGGGAATTAGGGCACTCTAAAAGTACTTTAATTGATACAAAAAGTCAATAATATTTACTGGATAAAACGTGAACACGGTTTTCATATATATGATGAACCTATATGCCAATGACCCCAAATAAGAAGGTAAGGAATAGTAAAGTCGTAATAACTTACCATCTGAGCCATGTTCAGTTTAAAAAAACACTGACGATTTTTATGCTTTACATTACATTTCATTACGGATCAGAATTTAACTTCTATTTACAAAAGAGCTATTATGTCATGGCTATATCGCCCGCGGTTAAATTTCACTTTTTATGCTAGTCTAGCTTTGCACAATGTTGTTTTTAAAAAGTGGATGTCAAAGTTATTATTCAGTTAATAGCCAGGATCAAAAACGCTTTTTACGAAGTTTGCGAAGCCATTGTTATGTTTACATCAGCCACGCGGCTAAGAAACAAAAGAAGCAAGTAAGTAGATTACATATTAGAATTGAATGTTTAATTGGAATTTTTCGCATGTGTTGCGTTTATTGCTCAAATTCACATACACAGACACATACAGCCTATATTATATTTAAATTCCATAATAAAGTTGTCTCGACTTTTATAAGTTAAGGAATATAATTTGTGATAGTACTCGTCAAATCTAATCTAAATAGTGGTGGTAAGTATTTGGCAAGTAGGTACATACTACCAGGGGTGCTTGGTTGGGGACCTCCACGCGGTGCACCCTGGGCAACGGAGACAGCAGCGCCTCTCTCCTAGGGCGGGAGAGACGCTGCCGCCTACGGACAACTCCGACCGAGGCGAGGACGGCCCTGTTGAGGGCTGCTCGGAAGCTTTCCACGTGTCCCTCTGATTAGCAGATGGCACAGTGGAGAGCAAGTAAGGGGGCCATCTCGAAACCGGAAATGGCCCAGGGTCAGTCGGGGTGCGAGGGATATGCTCTATGGGTAACCTTACACCCCGGCGTCTTAAGACCCGAGACGGCGTGCGGTTTTAGTCGGTTCAAGCCCGACATAACCGCCCCCGCTGGAGACCCCCCGCTATCCAGCGGGGGCGGTATCCGAAGGGATTTCCGCACGATAAAAAAAAAAAAAAGGTACATACTACCACGTATTTAATTATAATAAAACGATCCAATTTTAAACCCACGAATGTCATTGGAAGTATGTTTGGAAGAAGATTGGTTGAGAGGAAGAGGAATACAATTATATGAAAGCGATGTGTGTGTGACTGTTTAAAAAGGTAGGTTAAAGTGTAATGAAAAATATAACTAGACAGGTAAGCAGGGTGTTTCTTGCTCAATTGCCGGGCTTCACCTTGCCGAACCGATAAATATTTTATCTACACTCAAATCGAAAAATTCGAATTACGAATTCAAAGACGATTCTATACATACGCACTTTATAAACAGATATACATACAATTAAAAATAAAACTTATTATAGTACCGCCAACTGTATCATAAAACTCATTATAGTACCGCTATCTTTTTTTATTCATTAAACTAGTCTATGGTTTTAGGCTGAATATGAAAAAAAAGGCGCAAACATGCGCAGTTCGAACTGTGAAAAAAATTTACCAAATAAATTACTTCCTTGTAACCTACCTACTTTGATTAATTTCAATTTTTCCTATGAGTGAAGATAAAGTAGTGTATGAAACTGCATATCTCTAAATCTAAATAATCTCCTCTGTGGCGGAGCGGTAGTGCATTCGACTGCTACGTCAGGGGGCGCGGGTTCGATTCCCGCTCAGTGCAAATATTTGTATGCATGAATATGTCTATTTGCATTGGTCTGGGTGTTTCTATGTATAATATGTATGTATTTACAAAAAAAAAAAGTATTTAAGTATGTTTATCCGCAGTCTGGAATCCATAACACAAGCTAGTTAAACTATGCTTACTTTGGGTCGAGAATGCGCTGTGTAAAATGTCGTAGCATATTTATATTTATTTATTATTTATTTATATAACTTAGATATTAAAACACTCGAGTCAACCTATTATCACAAACATAAACAGACTCGTGTTTTAATACCCCTTCTTATATGACAGTTGCATAAACCACTATTATTTAGATTAGATTTCTTTTTTATATCAAAGTCAGGGCAAAAGCGTTAGTACTTTATGATAGGTTCAAGGATTCAAGTTATCAAGATAGAACTAAATGTTGGGTTTACGTAGTCGTGAAATACAAAGTTAATCTGAACATGGGAAACGAATACCTTTTTTTGCACTCGTATACTATATAGAGGGTACTGTGGTACTTTTTATAGAAGGTACCACAGTACCCTCTTTACTATACCTTCACTGATGGTAAAACGATGTTATTATCAAGACGAATAGGCTGCCTCATTTGAGGAAGTAACACTGTTTTAAAAATATCGACATTATGTTAAGTAATAGTTGGGTAGAATGCGGAATAACTTCCCAATTTATTTTTGCTACCACATATTGTGGTACCACTTATTAATATGTGATTATTTGCTACAAAAAGGACAAAGATCTTTGTGGCCCTATATAACCTCATTTGCAAGTAGGCTTTCCTCTTGGGGTCAGACGGCTGCAGTCGCTTCGCATTCAGTTGCATCATGGATCGATGCGGTTGTATTTCTAGATCGAGATGAAACTTTTTGCATAAAAGATATTAGTGCTATTTTATCGGTGTATTGTCACAAAAACGCTAAAATAGCAAATTATTTTTACTACTTGATACACTCATTGTTATGGTATTTAATTCAAGCATATAATAATGCGTTCCAATAACGTATCAAAATTAATGATCTTGAGTTTAATAGTTGGGGTAGTTTACCTTTGACTGTCTGACGTTTCGATCGACTTGGGTTATTTCTCACTAGTTGCAGTGTCAATTTATTCCATGGAACTAGTGAGAATTGACATATCAAATTATTTCTTTACTAGCTTGTTTGAAACGAGTTTAACCCAGTATTCATGATTATGAAAATGCTGGCTGTGAAATCAGAATTTCGCTCCAAAAGAGTCGAAGTAGTACCTAAGTGATGAATTTAATCAATTTAAAACTAAGTTATTTTTTATATTGAGTATGTTTAATGTAATGAATTCGTTGAAAAAAAGCTATTTTTAACGGATTCTATTGCGATTTATTTCATGTTATTTTATTATTTATTATAATTATTAATTAATTAAATGAATTTGAATAAAAACTTATACATCTCTTTATAATGCGAATGAAAGAGCAAGATGCTATTTATGATTAAGTTAGCACTCAAGCTAGCTAATTTCCGATGGCTTCTGTGGGGTCCAAGGATATCTTCCTATATACGTACTATAAAATCTCCAAACCTAGCTAACTTTTGCACAATCTCTAGGTTTACATTAATTTCCAAAGGTGTTTTTGTGGCTACGTCATATCTCTCTTAATTATTCATGAAAATTAATCATTAAACTCCTTCTTCATTCGCATCCCAGTTGCCATCTAAACCTTATAAAAAAAACACGTGACTAATAGGAGCAGGCTAGCTGCTCTTTTTAGTCGTAATGAAATAGTACGAATTTTGAATTATTAATACTTTATAGTTCCTTCATGTTTATTAACGAACCTATTAAATATTAGTAAGTATAAGTACGTATTTCGGGAACAGGTTTGTTATATATTAATATAGCAAACATTGGAATGGTGGTAACTGGTGCGTGAAATGTTCTTAAATATTTGCATGCCTTAATTAACGTGTAACAGGATGCGGAGATTTATGAGTTACAAATGAATTAATTTAGTTCGTTACTGCTTTATGAGTGCTTGACGAGCTTCAGTTTAAGCCCCAATGCTTCTTGATTTCCCTGACTGCACATGACTGGAGAAGTGGTTTGAGTTGTCGCTTTGCCAATTGCCATTGCCAGTGGTGTGGGTCAATTGAGACGATTAGTTTTGTTGTCAACAGATAATATAATTAAAGTATCGGATGTATCTGCTTTGTGTTTGTTAATTGTAAAATCTTAATAAATAATACACTGGAAATGTTAAAAAAGAAAACGATAAATAGTGGTTAGATAAAGTCAATAAAGTTCAAAGATTAAAAAAAATTGTAGACTAGCTGTGCCCGCAACTTCGAGATTTTGTGTTGCGCGGAATCTCAATTATTTTTCAAAAATAAAAGTAGCCTAAGTTACTCTTTATAACATCAGCTACCTGCTAGTGAAAATTCCGTCGAAATGGGCCCAACCGTTTCAGAGATAGCCAAGTCGAACCAAAAGACAAAGATTTAAAAAAAACTACTTACTAGATCTCGTACAAACCAATTTTCGGTGGAAGTTTACATTGTAATGTACATCATATATTTTCTCATATTTTTTGGAGACGGAACCCTAAAAGCAAGACATTTTGGGGGTTCTCCATACTTAGAATTGAAACTCCAAAATTTTTTTCGTCAAACCCCTACAATTATGCCCATATCTACGGATAAGTGTTTAAAAATGATATTGAGGTTTCTAATATCATTTCTTTCTAAACTGAATAGTTTGCGCGAGAGACACTTCCATAGTGATAAAAGGTGTCCTGTAACTTCTAAAATATGAGAATGATAAAATTTAAAAAATATATATGAAGTACATTAACATGTAAACTTCCACCGAAAATTGGTTTGAACAAGATCTAGTAAGTAGTTTTTTTTAATACGTCATAAATTGTAAACCGCAATTTACCTTCATTCAATCAACTCAAATTTTTATGTTACGTGGTCTGAAGCTAAATAAGATGACTGGTCAGGAGATCAATACGCTGCGATGGATGTACAGTAACATGTTCAGATCGCGTGAGGAACTCCCGTATCCGCGGCAGCCTCCATATCTGTGACATCACTGATAAAATGTTAGAGTGTCGCCTTCATTGGTGCGGCTACTGCCCTGGCACATCCGCCGGGCCCTGGTAAGAGGAGAGGAAGTGTTGTCTTGATGTCGTAAGGGATGACATACGTGCCAGTTTCATTACCGTGGATGCCCAAGATCGTGCGAAGTAGAGAAGGAAAAGCAGGAAAGTGGACCCCGGGCTCCGAGATGCAATCGGGACACAATGCTGAGATGATGATGAAAACTTTTTCATTTTATAACTTTCTATTCGACCCATATCATACGGACATGTTCAACAAGGCGAAAGGCATTGGACGTTTTAGTGATAGAGGTCATATAATCTGAATTTGTATATTGGAGAGCATATCCTTATGCGTACAAACACCTTGCTTAAAGTATACTTCTAAAATATTATGTACCTAATGTGGTAACAACATGGTACCAATATGGTAAGTTTGGTATAATTGTTAATACACTATGTTTATTCGAATGTATAAGGATTTTGATAATATATATTGGTTTAGGCGCAGTGAGCTTAATTCTGAAAATGGCAACAGAGCCACAAAAGGAATAATATCAAAAAGGCCAATTCTCAAACGGACTAATTCTCAAAATGGTTAAATATATTAGCATGGCTGCCAATATAAGACGAAGACGACTTAATCTTATATGTCTTCTGTATCTTTAAATGAGCCATAATATCTCGGAAAATTTCCCGTACGACTTCTATCAAATTTTATATTTAGATAAAAAGGTTTCACTTTTTATTCAGTTTACCTTTCTGTAGTTTCATTATTTATTTATATAGGTTATTTACTGAAACCACGCGGTTTAAAAAACGAGCGATGCGAAACGCCAGTTCAAGTATAATTTAATTAAAAATACATTTTGAATTTTCTTTGAAAAGAAGTGGTGAATCTCTCACACATTGGTATGATTGGTTATAGTTAGCCATGCCATCCACCTAACCATACTAACACCAAGTTTGTTTGTTTGAAGCGTTAATATCTAGAACTGCCTGTTCGATTTGAAAAAAATATGTTCCATGTGATTGTCCACTTTTTACGAAATCAATTAAAGAAGGGCTATTTAAAATTTTCTTTTTAATAAAAAGGTGGCTGAAACCGCAGAGTACAGCGTTTTGGTGGTGTGCCATCAACCATTAACACATCACGGTAATTTCGGTACAATTGATTGGAAATATATTATCGATTACATAAAATTTACCGATTGAGCATTATTGGTCCATATACATTGATATCAAACTATTTCTAGCGTTTCCATCGCGGTTTAGTTTGTATTAAAACAAAATCGCAACTCTCCCTACATCTACTATTAAAGTGGCGGAGCCAGCCAATTTTATTATTTGTACCGTTGTGGTTTTGACCACAACGGTACAATCTTTACAATAAATGCAGTCGAGCGTCAATAATAACCCGGTTGCATTACATGTACACTGTACACACATAATATTCTGATAGCTTATACAGTAGTACAATAGTAATATTACTATTTTGATCTGTATTCTGGTATTCATTACCAATTTTAACTCGCTGTGGGTGAAAAATAGCCGTGTATACAATCGGATTTTTATCGGTAATTATTGTTCAACTAGTTCTAAATATGTGTTTTCACTAATAAGCATATAGTAAGGATCTAAATACAACCAAGAAAGCACATTTAAATAAGTTGATTTACTTTGTTTTTATTTTTCCCAAAAATTAGTATTCATTTTTTGTAACTTTAATCACAAAAAAAATAACTTTTTCAGTCCAAAATAAAAAATATACGTTCTTTCCCTATTTAAATAATACTCATTTTATGAACTTAACTTCAATCACAACATTGAAATAACAGTAATCAAAACTTTGAAAAATATCAGCCTGATGTGTCTAAAAACTTGAGTATTCCGTAAAAATATTGTAATTTTTGCATCATGGTGCACTGCAGGGGCTAAAACCACCTCTGTCTTTCTTTAGCACATATGAAAATAATGAGCAGTATTAGTTCAGAGTCCATGTCATGTTCACTGAACTATTCAAAATCCTCATTTTCTCAAAAAGTGCTATCGTCTAATTGTATATACTACTCCATATCAACATCAGTTACTCTTTATCGCGACATGACGATACGTAAAACAGAAAAAATATCAAAGAGACTCAAAAATGTGCTGTGTAAGCATGAATCATCGCTAAGGGTGGAAAATACCCAGACACACTTTACACGTCTACATCTTTCCTACGCTGACTGTTAATTGGCAAGTGCGCAGTCAAAAACATAACTCGAAAGTACTTCCTGCTATGATTGGTGGCAAAAAAAATGGCGAAAAATATGCACGGCTGGGTAAAATTTACCCATTTTTTACGTGTGGAGTCCTCCACACGCTTCACCCCAGCGGAGCTTACGGTGAGATGTGTATATCGGACTTGAATTTACCCATAGCGAGCAGCGCCGAGTTAAGTACCTTTTTTTTTTTTTTCGTGCGGAAATCCCTTCGGATCCGCTAGCCAGCGGGGGCGGTTATGTCGGGCTTGAACCGACTAAAACCGCACGCCGTCTCGGGTCTTCAGACGCCGGGGTGTAAGGTTGCCCATAGAGCATATCCCTAAGTACCAAGTACCTTTTTTTTTTTTATCGTGCGGAAATCCCTTCGGATACCCCCCCGCGTGCCAGCGGGGGCGGTTATGTCGGGCTTGAACCGACTAAAACCGCACGCCGTCTCGGGTCTACAGACGCCGGGGTGTAAGGTTGCCCATAGAGCATATCCCTCGCACCCTGACTGACCCTGGGCCATCTCCGTTTTCGAGATGGCCCCCTCGGGTTTGGGAACCACGGTGTCCCCGTCTTGCCCCGGTTTGGGGGAGGGGCGCTAGTCACCCCACCGTCCCGGCCTGCTTCTGCTGGGGTGACAGGTGGCCTCACCCGCCACCCCCAGGCCTGCGCTCATGGAGGACGGAGGTCGTTAAGCGACCTCCGGCGCCTGAGTTGCCTGCGACGCGCGGCGAGCAAGTTGCGGGCTCGGCGGACCGGGAGAGTTCTAAGTCTCTCCCGGGCGCGCTCCGCCACCTCCTTCGCGAGCATTACATGCTCGCAGAAGGAGGCGGCGGCGGCCCACACGCTCGCGCTCCGCACCATTGCCGCAATCATGCTGCCGAGCGAGAGGACTCCCACCCCGATGGCTGCCACGAGGTCACGCCTCGGCGCCTCCCACGCCGGGCAGTCCGCCAGCGTGTGCAGCCCTGAGTCCTCGCTCGCGTCACAGTGATGACACTCAGGCGTTGTCTCCTTCCTGATCAGATGCAGGTGGTCCCCGAAGCACCCCTTCCCTGAGATCACCTGCGTCAGTCGGTAGGAGAGGCTTCCGGGTCGCCTCTCCAGCCAATCCTCCATGATGGGCCTTACCGCCGCTATTGCGGCGTGCCCTGCGCTTGGTCGCCCAAGTCGTTCCTTCCACTCCACCACGATGGCCTGGCGGAGCTGGGACTGCACGGCCTCGATTTCTCGAGGCTCGGGGTTCCATCCCTGCTCCCGCGCCTCCTTTTGCCACTGGTACAGTTGCGAAAGGACTCTCGCTTCCAGGTCCCATGGCGGAGTTCCGGCAAGGAGACTCGCCGCCTCGAAGGAGATCGTGCGGTACCCTCGGATGACCCTGATGGCCAGAACTCGCTGCGGAGCGCGCAGCATCTGCACAGTTCTGGTCCTCAGGGCCTCCGCCCATATTGGGCACCCATACAGGGCCATGGACCGCACGTTTCCCGCGTAGAGTCTCCTGCAGGAGTCATCGGGCCCCCTCATGTTGGGCAACAGCCGAGCCAGAGCAAGAGCTGTGCCCTTCAATTTGGGGGCCAGACTTCGGATGTGCTCTCCGAAGTCCCATCGGCCGTCGAGCACGAGCCCAAATATTTCATTTGGGGCTTGATGCCGATGCGATTTCCTCCCACGATGAGACTGGATCCCTCGGGTGGCTTGCTCCGAGGCCCATGGAAGAACAGGGCCTCGGTTTTATGCAGGGCCACCTCGAGACCCAGCCGCCGGATCCGCCTAACGACTTGGGCAACCGCGGTCGTGGCCTTTCGGGTCGCTTCGCGGTACGTCGCCCCGCACGCCGTCACGAGCGTGTCGTCCGCGTAGCACGTGACGGCGTAGTACCAAGTACCTGACACTGTTTTCCTTTCTATAATTATATGCAAAAACCTTAGTCCTGAAACAAATAATAAAACGAATTTCAAACTTCAGTGGTTGATTAGGTAGGTATATAGGGTATACTTTACCCTTGTACAGATGTGTAAAAAATATCAGAATATTTCATAAAATTACTACTTGTTAGTTATTTTCTACAAAAGTATCAAAGCAATATGCTTAGCTGTTGTAATGTATCAACGTCCAATTTTCCAAAAAGTTGTATCCAATTTCCAATGTGTACCACTTACCAACCTTCAAATGGAACATCGGTTCCAATTCTCTTCTGCACCGGCTGTGCAAAGAACTTAATACAATATCCAAGTCCACACCTGACATCGACATATACCATGATTCCAAAAATAGATTTAATAATAAAATATTTAGTACCTTTTTTTTTTCTTTTTTTTTTTTTCGTGCGGAAATCCCTTCGGATACCCCCCCGCCGGCCAGCGGGGGCGGTTATGTCGGGCTTGCACCGACTAAAACCGCACGCCGTCTCGGGTCTTCAGACGCCGGGGTGTAAGGTTACCCATAGAGCATATCCCTCGCACCCCGACTGACCCTGGGCCATCTCACCACTAACAGCATCGCTCATCCTGTCTCCTCAGAAAGCAAGGGAGTACGGAGAGCGATGTGTTCCCGCCACGTTGGGTATTGGCCGACGATCAATGCCAACCCTATGAAGGGGAAGCCATTGACCGCCGCCCAGGGTGTACCGGCCGCTCCGATTCCGTTCCCCCCGGACTGCAGCGGGATCGGAATCGGAGCGACACTCGAGGAGGTTACCCAACACACACCCCAAATATTTAGTACCTTTCGAGCCTCCAATAATTACAATATAGTCACCACTAAATTAAAGTAGATAGTATACCTACTCAGTATAATAAGTAAATAGTGGTAGGTACATATGTAATTCATTTTACTTATTTCTGCTAAACTCAGTCTGTATGAAATGTTATTTTGTCTATTTAAATCTCTGTGCTAATATAGTTTCTTTTTCTTTTCTTCAAAGTTATAATATTACGCATGCTGGTTATCCGTAATTGGCAAATGTATCAGCCACATTACTCGCTAAACATGTATTATATACCAATTTGTAATGCATTTGCTGTGAATAAACCTATTAAATAAATAAATAAATAAAAAACGTGAATATAAATACTTTCCTTAAACATACTCTTGTTTTACCAATACCTTTTATACCAATATATAACAAACAATCCAAGAGTTGGAGTTGTGTAGAGTCAACCATAATACAAGGCAAACCCCAACTCTTTTCATGGTCCTTCGATAAAACAACCAGTGGCTATAAAGTGATACAGTGCCTGCACCAGACAAGCGAGGGGATCACAGCGGTTTGTACAAGCTTGCCAACTGTGGTCGCAGTACCAGACCAGACGCAGCAAACCAGGTCAGATCAAACCATTATTATTCCTAACCACTACCGTTTACTTCTCTTCTGAACCAATTTCTAAACATGAATTCCGACGCCGTATTCATCAACCAAACCGAGCTCTATGAAGTTCTGACCAAATTCTTGACAAATATCAAGAAAGATGGCTCTGACAGGAAGACCATCGACAATTACAAGCGGAAAGCGGAAATGTTGGAAGCTTACTGGGGAGAGTACCAAAGCAACCACCGTAAAATGTGTGAGTTTGCGGAATTCAACCACGTATATTTTAAAAAGAGTTGTTTCGAGACAGCCCAGGAAGTATATAAGAATATTAAAGAAAGGATTGAAGACACTGTAGAACAATTGCACAAAAAGCAGCTGCTAGGTGTCAGCCCTCGTCAAGTGGATCCAGAGCGAGCAAACCCGGCACCAGGTGTCCACACAAGGGAAGAACCACGCTCCGAACTGCGCAAACCAGATGCGGAAACGGAGCAACACCAACCAGAGACACTGCCTCGTCGCGAGAGGTCCCCGCGACAAGAGGCATTCCACCATACACCGACAGGGTCGCAAAGGCAGGAACAATTAATGAAAAAACAGTCCGTCAACTTTAAGGCCTTTATGAGAACTGTCAGCAATATAGACATAGACAGTTTGGAAAACAAGTGGCAATTCCAAAGTGCTCTAAAGTCATTGGACAACCGCTGGGGACAGGTTGACCAACTCGACTAGGAGATCGAGGGTGAAGACGGTGGTGATGATCTCCGGTACCAAAGTGAATTTAGCAGACACGAGGCCACATACAATGAGTTGACGAACAACATACATATGAAAATGTGGTCCGTAAAACACCGTGAACAGTCTACCCCTCAAATAAGCATACCTATTTTTAACGGAACCTATAACCAGTGGGTCTCGTTTAAAGATCTATTCACTGAGGCCATCGATAAAAATCCATCTATGTCTAACGCACAAAAAATGCATTTTTTTTTTGACAATGGCCACTTAAATGACACATTTACTGTGGAAGACACTATAATTTAAATTTTAAGTTTTTGTTAATTTCTTACATGTTAATCAATATTTTTGAACTCTACCATTTAAAGAAATTCTTAGTTTACATTGTAATCATCATATCACTTCATGCACCATCACTTATCATCCCGTACTCATCTTGCTGTCGGGAATATGTTCGAGTAAATCAAACACTCGACAAATGCGTATAATTGCATCGCTTGCAATTTTGCATATTTGTTCGATTTGGCTAATGTGTAGCCAGTTCGTGTCCAAAGCCCTCACGGAGCTACCGCGTACTCGCAACCAAAACCATTAACCATTAATTCCAAACCATTAGAATCATTATCTTAATTAATATAAGATAATTATAACATAAACCATTTTAGTGTAAAGTACTAGTGAGTGAATATAAATACTTTCCTTAAACTTACTCTTGTTTTACCAATACCTTTTATACCATTATATATCAAACAAACCAAGAGTTGGAGTTGTGTAGAGTCAACCATAATACAAGACAACCCCAACTCTTTTCAGCCTCCAAACAATTCTTAATTGAACTTAATTGAAAAAAATCGGTTGTCTGTAAAGTCGGTTTACTGACGATAGTTGAACGTGACAACGTCATATTAAATGGAATGCCTCAGAGCGAGGTAACGCCGCATACGAGGTAACGCCGCATACGAGGTAACGCCGCATACGAGGTAACGCCGCATACATCAGGCAACGCCGCATACGTAATGTTTTTTCGTGCGTGTAGCCGGCTCCATCAAATTATAAGACGTTGTCACGTCAATAAATTGACGTTGTTATATAGTATAGGGTCTTTATAACAATTTATTACGTGACTTTCTCATGTCCTAAACTAAACTATCTTTCATGGCTTATCGGTATTCTTACGAAAATCACTTCAACCTGGGCTTTGAAATGGTATATGCAATCTTTGGTTACGTATCATTTAACTACAGTTGTTAAAACTATTTCAAAATAACTACGGTCATATGACATACTGTTTAAAATACCTACGGCGTTTCACAGTTGTCTATAATAACTACTAAAGTAAAACTTTTTATTAGCTGCAGTAAAATGACGTTTCAAAATGTCATTCCGTAAAATAATGTTGACCGCCTAATTTCAATAGGGATGTGATTAGATTCACAGAAAATCTAATCGTTCCATAACTAACTCATAATGATCATACTTAATTCTATTTCTAATTCATATAAATAAAAGGCTGTATAAAATCTCAAGTTGGTACTGGTTTTTAGTTACGGTGCTACGATGACGCTTGTCGGCCATTTTATATCATTTGTCATTCGCTCATTCGGCTTCTAACTTGTGTTTTGAGTGCACGAATAACTTTTCTTTGCCCACTGGGTTTGTTTTAGTTATCATTATTGTTAAATTTTTGTTACGTTGTGTTTGTTTTTCGTTACCTACTTTTGTTATTTTTGTTAATCGTGTCAGCTTTTTTTGTTTGTTACATCGAAGACATGGATGCTCAGTTAAGAACATCACAAGATGGAGATACATTTTTATCTCCTAAGAAAAAAGGCCACGTGTAGCTCTAAGTGCAACCGAGAAACTTTGGGTCAGGAACATTTACAAATATGTGTTTGAAGTGAAATCTACAGAAACAAACATTGAAGTTTCAAAAACAAGTGAATGCGTCAACAAGGTGGCCGAAGTCTTTGGTATATCCGTCCGCACTGTTTATTCCGTTTTAAAGGAGCACAAGGCGAACGACTGTGAATCACCAAAACCTACCCGAAAAACCTGGCCCAAAACTTACATTTAAAGAAAAACTTAATGATTTCACATTCACCGCTATTAGACGAATTGTACATCAGTTCTTTCATAGAAATGAAGTACCCAACATCGCAAAGGTTAGTTTACTTGTCATTTCATAACTAATCTTTTTAGTATGCGTTAGGTATAATATGTTTTCTGTGGAATTTTAACCGTATGCGTGGTGCTGCAAGTTGTAAATGATGACTCAGAATTGTCCGACTTCTCGAAAGAGACATTGAGAAAAATCATGAAGCATCTTAATTTCAAATTCGCTACTCGATCACGCAAGAGCGTACTTATTGATAGACAAGATATCATATCATGGCGCCCGCGCTACCTACGTTTAATTAAACAATATCGTAGGGAGGGAAGATAGATATATTATCAAGACGAGATCTGGGACAACGCTGGTAAGTGTCAACTCTTAGTTTCCTATGTTTGTTCCCCTTTTATTTAGCTGTCGAAACTTATGATTCTTTTTTGTTCTTTTCAGGTCATACTACAAAAATAAACCTGGAGTGATGGAAGTATAAAATCTTCTCGGCAGGCATTTTTAGACGGCCTAACTACGGGATTAAAAAATCCCACAGGAAAGAGCAAACGACTTATTATCAGTCACATAGGCGGAGAAGAAGGCTTCCTGGACGACGGACTTCTTATGTTTGAAGCAAAGAAAGGTACAGAAAATTACCATGATGAAATGAACGCAGAGTGTTTTGAGGAGTGGTTCACCGGAATTCTACCCAAACTCAAGCCGAATGCAATAGTCGTAATGGACAACGCGCGCCCCCCCATCGAGTTGGTTTGGGCTCAGGTAAAGGGGCACGTTGCAAACAATAATAAAACGTCTCAAATGCAAGAAGTGGAAACTTTATTCCAAGAAGGAATCAACAAAGTGACACTGGCTAAGTGGAGTGACTGTGTATCTCAGAACATAAAACAGGAAGACAAAATGTGCCACTTCGATCATATTATAGATGAAGTGACAGACAGATTTTTCATTAGTGTGACCGAAAGCGAAAGCGATACTGATTCCGTAAATGATTCATTATATAAAATTGTTATGACATTTTTGTTTCATTTTGGATGTACGTCCCTTTACTTCCACTGACAAAGATCAATCCTTTACTGTAGTAATAATAATAGAATAAAAAAAAACATTACAACGTAATATTAAATCTCTAAAACAAAACCAAACTGATCATTCATTTATTGAATGATTCACTTACTCACTTAGCTACATCCCTATTTATTTTTCTTCAAAAAGCGGTAACCCACAAAACGTCATTTTACTGCAGCTAATAAAAAGTTCCACTTTAGACGAAATATCTAAAGGTCAACTCACTTTCGGTCAATACACCTACGGTTTATTGATGGAAAAAATTGACGATTCACCTACTGTGGATTTAACAGTGGTCAATATTTGTAGACCAAATAAGTAAGTTAAGAAATATACAAAAAAATATTAACATTTAATTAGGTCATCAACCGCCCACCCAATATAGGCAATTGATTCAAATTTATAGTAGAATATAGTAGTAAAGTAGAATAAATGCTGTCAAATCATGTGTGACTAACCAACATTTATTCTACAACATTTATTCGTGACCAAGACTTTTATCCCAGGAATAGGTTCCTATGGTTTGCGGGAACGGGAACAGCTAGTAGGTACATAAAGTTTAAAATTATTTTTACAAATATAATAAAGAACATGACGCTCGTAGCAATATTTCAAGAGACATAAATTTCCCAAATTTTCAATATCAATTTGTTTTCGCTTCTACAATTACTGAACGGGTTTTTGACGTTAAGATAAGCTCACGTTACTGGCTACATTAATTAAAACTGTTCACTGTTGCTTTTGCAGTAAGACGACACGGGCTGCGGTATCACCCGTTAAATTTATAGCATTTATAAATTAGCCTCCCGCGTCTTGGGGAAAAGTTTGATCTTATATTTACCTCCGCTATCGCCCACAGTGCCAGATAAAACGTGATTCTGGTGTGTATACAATTTTTATAAATTGTAAAACGTTTAAAAATCCATCTTTAGGAGCACACGGTTCGGTACCTCTTAGCTTCACCCCACCATAAAGATTTGGAATTCTTTACAAACACAAGTGTTTTCGTCGTCCTAAATTGCCAGATGAAAAAGCATTTAACGTGGCCGTCAAATTGAAGACCACCATTTTATCACTGACTATACAATAGTCAGTGGTTATCTAAGTCCTAATTAAAAAAGCATTATAGTAATTAATAAACATGTGGAGGAACGGAGTGTGATGTTCCTTTAACACAAAGGGAGGATCCTCCGACCAGGCAACGTGATCACGCCTGAAGGACCAGGCCCAACGGTTGTCGTTGGGATGTTGTATATCATCACTTTCGCGATTCAGGATTGGTAGTGATGTAGTAGTATCGAAGTAGTTCAACTTGTTGTCACTAGATGGCGCTGGATATAGGTGGTATCGCTAAATCACTCCCCTTTAAGACCGGAGATTGATTGCGAAGAGTCAGCTGTCTTGGCTCTCTTGTGGAGCGTGCCAGTGCCACTCTTGTGTAGTTCCATTTCCTCGGAACTGGACGCCGCTGGTTGCATTGGTAGAACAGTCTTAATCGCTAGTCCTCGTAAATTGGGACTAACCGCTGATCAAATTGAAATCCTCGATTCTGATAGCGTTCACTAAGGGGTGTTAAAATATAGCCTACGACTTATTCTCAGACGGATAGGTCTATTTAAACAAAAAAAATCATATGAATCGGTCAAGTCTTTTCGGAGCAGTTCGATAACTAACACTGACACGAGATTTTTATATATTAGACTAGCTGTTGCCCCAAGCTCTTATGGAATGGTATGGAATCCTTATCCCGTTCTCGCTTCCTATGGGCACCTATTCCAGAATATAATCTATCTTTGCACTAAATTTCAGCCAGATCCGTTCAGCCGTTTTTGCGTGAAAGAGTAACAACCATCCATACATCCATTATTACAAACTTTAGCGTTTATAATATTAGTAGGAAATAGGATTAGATAGTTAGATTCTGACAAACAGATCTTCGAGTCCTCAAGTAGAATATCCAATAGTTATCGACGAAATACTTGACAAAGGTCAATCGTAAGTTTCCAAAAGTTATTTACTCGCAATGGAGACTATCCTCTTAAAGGAAAACTGTTATCAAGTTCCATCTATTGTGTAGTTTGCCAATAATGTTCATTACTTTTAATCACTTATTTAGAATGTACCATTTATATTTCGAATACAATTCAGATTTGACAACTCGTGAGGAGTAGATATTTTATAGAGTGGTAACAATCAAATATCACTGGAATCAATTCAAATTCAGCATAAATTGGGATTGGTCCTAATTAATCCACAATTGAACAGCCTACAGAACTTCTGCAAAAATTAACTCTTTGAAAAGACATCTTCGATCATCATCATCTACGCGTTAGTCCAGGTCGCATCCGAGGCTCACACCCTCCGGGAGCCCCGCTTTGCTAATATAAATTATATTTATATTTTATTTATATTAACATAAACAGCCTAGTGGTATGGGTAAAGGACTGCTGAGACGAGGTCTCGGGTTCGATCTCAGGTATTACCATGGCACACACCAATGACTTTTCGATGCTTTTCGAAGTTATGTGTGTATTTATCGCAGGTTTATAAGTGCCCAGTTAATGGCAATAGGCTCGCCACCTATTACATTGGGACCTAAAACATAAACTGACGAAACGTGGGTGCTAGCACCTCTGCCTACCCCTTCGGGGATATAGGCGTGAGTTTATGTTATGTTATGTTATGTTATGTTAATTATAATAAATATTGATAATCCTGTCTAGAACTACTATTAGTACTAAAACATGTTTTCATAATTCAGCAGTGCGCAAAAGTAATTGAGTGTCCAGTGTACAATATGAACTACAAAACAGAGGTTTCATTAGTACAAAATGAAGATTGACGACCTCTGTGGCGTAGCGGTAGTAGCGCTAGATTGCTAAGTAGGAGGTCGCGCGTTCGATTCCTTCGATTCGATGCTCAGCGCAAATATAAATAAATGCATAAATATGTCTATTTGCATTGGTCTGGGTATTTCTATGTATAATATAAATTTACAAGAGAAAATGATGGTACCGCTTCCTCCCATAAGCACAGAAAATGGGGTAAGAGGGGGTAAAATACAAATCGATCAACAGTTATCACGTCAAATTATGAACACATAGAGTACATTCTCAGGTATGGAATAATATTTTGGGGCAACTCAACCAATAGCTTACTTTTATTAAAAACAATCCTCATTTATTTATTGCTAGCCCGCCTGGTACTACATGTGTGGGTACTTTTTTTTTTTATACCACTCAGGTGGCAGACAAGCTCACGGCCCACCTGATGGGCAGCGGTCACCGTGGCCTATGGACGTGTGCAACACCAGGGGCGTCACACTCGCGCTGCCGACCCTAAAAAAGAAAATAAATTGCAAAGCAGGAATAGCCTTATGTCTTCCGGGAAGGCCAAAGGCTACTCCCGCCTCTCCCTTCTTTTTTAGTTTCTGTGCTGTCAGAAGGAAGACTCTTCCCTCTGACAGCACAAAAACTCTCAGTGAGCTCTGGCTACCCTACTCACCGCCGGGAACACAACACGAGGTTATTATGGCCGCGGTATTCTGTAGGGCGGAGGTACTTCCCCAGTCGGACTGCTCAGATGGACGGGAATACCGTCATGTCCTACCTCTCATAAGAGGGGGGTAGGAACTTGGTACTTAAAAGTCGTGCCAAGCAAAACGCAGTTATTATGTAGAAGTGTGTTTTACATGGCAACCACCATATATATATCAGGATATCTGCGAAGATTCGATCAGAAAATAGGCGTAAACTGACAAAAATTTTAGCAAGTAAGGACTACTACTCAATTGACGAATTTCTAAATGTAAAACCGCACGCCGTCTCGGGTCTACAGACGCCGGGGTGTAAGGTTACCCATAGAGCATATCCCTCGCACTCCGACTGACCCTGGGCCATTCGCAGTGTCCCCTCTGATAACAGCAGAGGGGTACCTGGAGCGACCCCCCCCCCCGCGGGCCTTGCAGGCCCACCATACCCCGACCCCCTCGTGCAATGGGGTCAGCTGGCCCTGAAAAGGGCCGGTTGGTCAGACTCTTGGCCGTTGACGTTGACGCCAGCTACTCCAGAGGACCAATCAATGATGCGTCATCGCCCACGTTGCCCAGGGTGCACCAAACTTGGAGGTGATCCAACCAGTCGCACCCCTGTTATAATGTACCTAAATGTGTATTGTTTTAATTTGGCCAGTAGTAGTACACAAATTAAACTACTACTATTAAACTACGGTAGTGTGCAACATAGTATTAGAATAACATGATGCCAGCTCCTTTTAATTACACTGACTTCCCCATTGTTTTACTTAATAGTTTGAAAATATGTAGAGGTAGAAAATATTCATGACGAGATTTAAGAGGTCGAAAAGTTTAGTAGTTCCACGTGTGAGTTTCGAAGTCTGTGTCAGCCCTAATTTACGAATAATAAATAACTTCAGTTTGCAGACTTTCATTTCGGAAACAATTTCTCGCTACAAAAGCTAAATAAAATTAACCAATCTATTACGTCGAATCGTAAATTAAATATATGTAAATTTGTGTACCAAGCACGGTAGCTTGGCGCATAACTTTGATCATTAATTAAAATTTAAATATAATCTGTTTAAAATAAGCAATATTTACTTTTGTGTTATTTCGAATTTATACTTTACTGGTATTACGGCTTACCCGGGGTGCCCGGCAACGGACACTTGGGGAGGACACCGTGCGGTTTTAGTCGAGACACGACATAACCACCCCCGCTGGCCGGCGGGGGGGTATCTTTTATTGTTTTTACTGAATATCTATATTTATACATATAGTGTAGCTATTTTTTACAAACTCAGAATAATATCTAAGTATATTATGTAACTCTTCTAGCCTATGTAAATGATCATAAGATATGAACCACATAACTTTTTTTTTTTTTTACGTACGGAAATCCCTTCGGATACCCCCCCGCCGGCCAGCGGGGGTGGTTATGTCGTGCATCGACTAAAACCGCACGGTGTCCTGACCAAGTGTCCATTGCCGGGCACCCCGGGTAAACCCTCGAAAGGATAACCCCAGGGTTACCGGCGGACCTTGGCCGCCAGCGCGGCCTCGCCTGGTGGGGGAACCACATAACGTTATTAATATTCGCAATAAATACATAAAATGTATTTACACCGAGATATGAACTTTCAATTGTTTAGACGTGTCAAACAATGCTAAGAATGTGACGATTCTCTTCCGTGTTTGTCTTCGAACTGTTTTTTATCAACTTAAATTAGATGAGTGTTGCGAAGTACTCGGTCACGCGCATATTTTTGGTCTATATATAGCTCTATCACTTGGCAAATGTCCTGGCGATACCGACGCGACGCCTGCGCAATGCGCTTGCGATGGTCATGCGTCGCCGGCGACTGTATAGAGCCGGGCTCTCCTATCCCATCCTCGGTTTGATATACTTGGATATAGAATAAATATAGAAGCGGTTTTAATATAGAAGCGTTTAACTATTGTGGATAAATGAGACAAAAGTACTTTCATAAAAAATGTAATCTGGTATGATAACACAATACTTCATTTCTTGTATTTATCAAAAATAATGAAATAACTACAAATGGCCCAAAATATATCAAAATAAACCATAAACATTTTATTAATTTAAGCATTTAATTATTTACTTAACTGAGAAACGTAATTACCTAATTTATAAATAAAAATGAATATAAAGAAGTATGCTCTCTAGCTGTGGGCACTCTTGATCTGGCCTCGATCTGATTGACATAACTATGGCCGACCCATGATTACCCATTCAACCTCGTTTCATAAATCTGTTTCATCAATCTTCTTCCATTCTCTCAACGTGTCTGAATCATCTGAACATCCCTTTCTCTCTTTTGGCCTCTACGTCTTCAACCATACCCCAACGTTCCCTTGTCACATAAAGAACATCCTATTAAAATCTGAAGTGTCGAGTCAGATTGTTTAAATGTTGATTTCTACACAAATCTGTTAACATACTCGTACGTATTAATTGTATCTGCTTTAGCGATAAATATTTAGAGAGCGTTGGCTACGTAGTATTTACATCAGAGCTGCGTCAGTTTGTTTTTCATGTAACGAACTAAAACGTTTACGATCACATAAAATATTCTTAAAGATTGTACTACAATATAAATCTATTCCTTGTAAAATGTTTGTAATTTGTCTGTATGTATATAAGCACACAACTGATTAGAGAATATCAAAATATATTTTTTAGCAAACAAGCAAAAAATAAAATATATTTTTACTTGTTTGCTAAAACAAACAATCATCCTCATCTTAGGAGCTCGGGGTCCACTTTCTAGCTTTACCTGCTGAAACTAAAAAACAATCATCCCCATCCTTGGAGCCCGGGGTCCACTTTCCAGCTTTACCTCTTGAAACTATGCAACAATCATCCTCATACTCGGAGCCCGGAGTCCATTGTCCAGATTTACCTCTTGCAACTATGAAACAATTATCCTCATTCTCGGAGCCCGGGGTCCACTTTCCAGCTTTACCTCTTGAAACTATGCGACAATCATCCTCATCCTCGGAGCCCGGGGTTCACTTTCCAGCTTTACCTCTTGAAACTATACAACAATCATCCTCATCTTCGGAGCCCGGGGTCCACTTTCCAGCTTTACCTCTTGAAACTATACAACAATCATCCTCATCTTCGGAGCCCTGGGTCCACTTTCCAGCTTTACCTCTTGAAACTATGCAACAATCATCCTCATCTTCGGAGCCCGGGGTCCACTTTTCAGCTTTACCTCTTGAAACTATGCGACAATCATCCTCATCTTCGGAGCCCGGGGTCCACTTTCCAGCTTTACCTCTTGAAACTATGCGACAATCATCCTCATCTTCGGAGCCCGGGGTCCACTTTCCAGCTTTACCTCTTGCAACTATGCGACAATCATCCTCATCTTCGGAGCCCGGGGTCCACTTTCCAGCTTTACCTCTTGAAACTATGCGACAATCATCCTCATCTTCGGAGCCCGGGGTCCACTTTCCAGCTTTACCTCTTGCAACTATGAAATAATCATCCTCATCCTCGGAGCCCGGGGTCCATTTTCCAGCTTAACCTCTTGCAACTATGAAACAATTATCCTCATCCTCAGAGCCCGGGGTCCACTTTCCGGCTTTACCTCTTGAAACTATGAAACAATCATCCTCATCCTCGGAGCCCGGGGTCCACTTTTCAGCTTTATCTCTTAAAACTGTGAAACAATCATCCTTATCCTCCAACTTCTTCCATCCTTCCAACTCAGTTTGCGTCGGCTTTTCCGTCTAACTACGAAGTTCAGCTTTGATATTTTCTGTGAAGCGACTGCCATCTGACACCTCCACAACCCGGTGGCGATATCGAGTTCTGTAGTTAGACCAGTCGTCGGACTTTTTTGGGCTCCAACAATGCGTAACGACTGTCATAGATGCTTGTATGGCAACCGAGACCGACGGCTAAACGTGCTCTCCGAGGCACGGAGGGGTCTCAATGTGTCAGAAGAATGTTCACCCATCCTAAAACTGCCTTGACTAGTGTTTCTTAACTTTGCAACCGACTCGGTTACCACTTAACCATGAACCTCTGATATGCAATATAAAGTAATGTGATGTTTAATTAAATTTTAGATGTTTTAAATATTATATCAAATGAAGGATTCGGTGATACTAGTTTTTAAGAGACACGCTATTCGCAACCCACAAGCATATTTCTTAGCTTAGTAAAAGAGACGCCAGCCTGCGCCAGAGCCTCGTCCATTGTTTAGCAGATGCTTCGACTTGCAGGTGAGGTTGACTTGCGCCCCGAGGTACCCCTGCACAGAGTGTACAGTCTATATCACCCATATGTTTCTGATATCTTATTTATAATATGCAAAATTTTCACAGTAGCTGTCAAAATATCTTATTTGATGTTCCACATATTTATAAGTAGACATTTACGGCCCTTGTCGCTTGGCTTGGTTAGGTACTTACTGAAGTGTTAAACATACTGTTTTAACATAACTGATTGGTCCATGTTTCAATTTACCTCCTTCTATCATAAATAAAAATTATCAGTTTTAAATTTCATCTATGTCATAAACAAGAAAATAGAAAGGCCAATTTGTGGTGCCCCTTATAGTAGGTACCATTCTCTTTAATTATAATAGTGTTACGAGCTGCGGTTTGGGATATATTCCTTTACCGAAGTTCTGAGAAATAACTGCAAGAAAATGCAAACAGTATCATAATTATTTCTTCTTGAATTCCTGACGATCCATTCGTTGCTTGCTTCTGAATAGAGTTAACCTCTGACAACGTAGTGGTGGGCTGTGTATGTATTACAGCATAGGTTTTTATCATTAAATGAATGTACTTGATCACGTGTACTTATTTTTGTTTATTACTATGTATATTTATTAAGTTAATTAACGTACTTTTTTTTTAAATTTAAGTTTATAATGAATAAAGGTAGGTCGTATATAGAACCCTGCATTACCTAACAAGAATGGGCCAGTTTGACCTGAACTGTCTACTCTATTCAACAAGACGATAAGACCCATTTCACTGTCAATATTATGGATCGCTACTTTTTTATTTAGAAATGGCACCTTCCTACAGTGCTTACGAATTGTATCCGTTCTTCATATAGTGATTGGCTCTTCCATGTCCCGTGTCCGGATATTGAATATAGTTTTCATACTAGACTATAAAATCTAAACTCACTATAGGTACTCATAGTAGTATCACTGTTACACAAAATTATTTTACTTATGAAATCACGAGTATCAGCCAGTAGATAACATACGTATAATTTGTAAATGTGTGCGTCGATATGCATAATAAATGATATCATTAACTCACCTACATCTTCACTTATTTCGGTTACATATATCACATCTAATGAAACATTTTCGACGTCTTTTTGAGGATTATTTAACACGCAATGCGTACGGCTCGCTATTTATGTTGTCTTGATTTGACTTGTTAAGTATATGTTATGTATGTACCTATGTATTATGTATGCAGGAAAGGCTTTTTTATATGAATATTCATAGGATAGTGGAATATGAAATGAAAGCGACGGGTTGCACTCCGGGAGTGCCGGCAGAAGTGAAAACTTGAATATTAACGTTGTGCATTTTTGATATTTTGGAATGGTTAGGGAATAATTTTGCACGAATTACTTTAATTATCAGTATGAAAGTACTATCATTTATGTGGTAACATACAATACTCATTTATTGCGCTATCGTGCACAAACATGACAATTTATATTACATTAAAATTTTAACACTAGAACTATTTCAATTATTTTACATTAAAAAGTTTATCTCTTAGAAAAATCAACTTCCATCCATAATTTCAACGACTTTTTCACCATCATTTTTACAAAGTCAAAGTCAAAGTCAAAGTCAAAAACCATTTATTCTGCATAGACCATTAATAAGGCACTTACAAAACGTCATAAAAAAATAAATAATCTAATGTTTGGCAAATGGACCACCGGTTCGAAACGCGGCCAGCCGCCAATATATTTATAAAGTACTCACTCATTTTCTTTCGCAATTTCTTCGTCACTTTTTTCATTAATAGATGCACTTTGTTTAATTTCCATTTTATTTCAATGGATTTGTGGCACAAAATAGAATAAATATTACAAAAAGTTATATGAGGATAAAAAGTGTTTCTTGGGCCTCGGTCGGGATCGATCTCAGTCTTGACGAAGACAACGACCTCTCATTAGACGAAAGCGCCACCAAGGTTGTTAAGTACAGTGTGAAATTAGCGCTTCTATATTTGTCTGCAAACGTCTTACGAATTTTTGATCAGGATCAGGTCACGTGTCCTGACGCGAGTTTAACCTTTTCGTCCCATTACAAAAAAAGTGCACAACGCCGCTAAAGAAGTTTTCACTTAAAAAGCTGAACAAACGTACTAAGTAGCGATTCAGCAGAAAGTTCCTACATCGCCTTGAAACGTAGTAGTTTTTTACATATCTATGTAGATGAGAAATACAATTATCCAGGACGAGTCCAGGTAGCTCAGTTGGTGGAGTTTTAGAATAATTTAAAGCTTACAATAATATCTTTTCGAATTTAGAGATAACAATATTCTAGCAACTCGGGCCGCATCGAAACTCTATCGATATAATACTTGCTAAACTACAAACCAACTAAAAGCTTTAGTTAGATATCGATAATCTTCTACCTATAATGGGTATCCGACGTTGTTGAAACTAAAACAATTTTGGTTTGGGGTTTGAATATTAATTGAATTAAAACAACATACTCTAAGTTGTTCTACGTTTAGGGTTGATACTGGTGGTTAGTATTTGATAGTAGCCTGATATTCAATAGTATATATAATTATATTTAATATCCATACTTTTTTCAGTAAGTTCTTTGTGACAGTTTAAGTTTATACTAGGTACCTAATCCGAAGGGATTTCCGCACGATAAAAAAAAAAAAAAAAAAAAAAAAAAAAAAAGGTACCTAAATAGACTGGGGTGTGTGTTGGGTAACCTCCTCGAGTGTCGCTCCGATTCCGATCCCGCTGCAGTCCGGGGGGAACGGAATCGGAGCGGCCGGTACACCCTGGGCGGCGGTCAATGGCTTCCCCTTCACCCCTTCATAGGGTTGGCATTGATCGTCGGCTAATACCCAACGTGGCGGGAACACATCGCTCTCCGTACTCCTCTGCTTTCAGAGGACACAGGATGAGCGATGCTGTTAGTGGTGAGATGACCCAGGGTCAGCCGGGGTGCGAGGGATATGCTCTATGGGTAACCTTACACCCCGGCGTCTGAAGACCCGAGACGGCGTGCGGTTTTAGTCGGTGCAAGCCCGACATAACCGCCCCCGCTGGCCGGCGAGGGGGTATCCGAAGGGATTTCCGCACGATAAAAAAAAAAAAAAAAAAAAAGGTATTTCTCTGGCTTTGTAATGCCAAATTTTTTTTTTTAATGTAATGTCGTATGTGTACTGTAGCGACTAAAAAGTCGCACACTAATTGAGCGAACGAAGAGCGCACTAGTATCGGGCGAACGGTTAGCAACGTGGTTTCCGCCGCTCGTCGGCAATGTTCGGGAGATGCGCCGGCGCGCTTCGGGTTTCTTCGCGAGCTCCGCCAGTCGCTATTGTCCACTACGCTCTGACGCAAGACGCACGCTCATTGTATAAAGATTTACCGTTAGCTCTAGCCGTGACGTGTTAAGTGTTGAATGTTATTTTGATTTCTATCTTTCCTTTTGTATCTGCTTATACACGAAAACGTACCTTCTGTGCCTATGTGTTCCTTCAGTGCTGTAACTCTGTTGTTGTGCATCCAGACCCGAAAGCCGAGCTGTCCATAATTACAGACGCGTCTGACGTCTCAATAGGGGCAGTACTGCAGCAACGTAGACGTTCGAGCTGGGAGCCTCTCGGTTTCTTTTCCAAGAAGTTGAAGCCATCACAAAAGAAGTACAGTCCCTACGATCGCGAGTTGTTAGCCATATATGAGGCTATCAAGTACTTTCGGCACATGGTTGAAGCAAGGAAATTCACTGTTTTCACTGATCACCGGCCACTTACATACGCTTTTACTTCACCTAAGGAAAATACTACATCACCACGGCAGTTCAGATACTTTGATTACGTTGCTCAATTTACCACCGACATCCGCTACGTACCAGGACCTGAAAATGTGGTGGCTGATACCCTTTCCCGAGTGGATGAGGTAACTTTGGCATTGGACTACCAGGCACTTGCACGTTCTCAGGAGACTGATTCTGAGCTGCAAAACCTGCTTATTACAGGATCCTCGCTTTGTTTACGAAAGATTACTGTACCAGGCTCAGACTGCGAGATCTTCTGTGACATATCCACCCAACCACCCCGACCATTCATTACTGCAAGCTTTAGAAAACAAGTCTTTGACATGCTACATAATTTAAGTCATCCAGGAAATTCGGCCACAGTGCGACTGGTCACTGAAAGATTTGTGTGGCCAGGGATACGCAAGAATTGTAGGGAGTGGTCTAGGCTGTGCCAAGAGTGCCAACGTTGTAAAATTACCCGTCACACAACTGCTCCTCTCTCCTCTTTTCCTATCACGTCCTCGAGGTTCTCTCATATCCACCTTGACCTCGTAGGACCATTAACACTATCTTCTGATTACAGATATTGCCTTACTGTCATAGATAGATTTACTCGGTGGCCTGAGGCAATACCACTGAAGGACATGACGGCCGAGACATGCGCAGCTGCCCTTGTTACTGGGTGGATTTCTCGATTTGGCTGTCCAGAGCAGATCACGACGGACCGCGGTCGTCAATTCGAGTCTTACTTGTTCCGGGCCCTCACCACCATGGTCGGGGCCAATCACTTTCGCACCACCGCCTATCATCCTATCGCCAACGGGATCGTCGAGCGCTTGCACAGACAGCTGAAGGGTGCCATCATGTGCCACGACAACCCACAGTGGACCGAAGCCTTACCTCTTGTTTTGTTGGGAATTCGTAGCTCCTGGAAGGAAGACATCCAAGCCTCTTCTGCTGAGTTGGTATACGGCGAGCCACTTCGCCTACCTGGCCAGTTCCTGTCTCCATCCAACAGCCACACTGTTGAAGACCTTACCAGCTTCGCGTCTCGATTACGGTCGCACATAGCCAAGCTTACACCAACACCAGCTAAGTGGCACCGCAGTTCCCCATTTTACTTACCGAAAAATCTTGCAGACTGCTCTCACGTATTCCTGCGCCTGGACAGAGTTCGAAGATCTTTAGAACCTCCTTATGCTGGCCCCTATAAGGTAATAGAGCGGCGAGAAAAGTACTTTAAGATTTTAGTTCAAGGCACGACGACCAATGTGTCTATCGATCGATTGAAACCAGCCTTCACCGTCAACGACACGTCTGGATCACCTACTACTCATGAAGTTCCGCCTGAGCCAACTCCAGAAAACGCCGAGAGAAGGACAAGGAGTGGTAGAAGAGTTCATTTTCCGGACTATTATCGACCGTAGTATCGGTCTGGTGGGGGAGCTATGTAGCGACTAAAAAGTCGCACACTAATTGAGCGAACGAAGAGCGCACTAGTATCGGGCGAACGGTTAGCAACGTGGTTTCCGCCGCTCGTCGGCAATGTTCGGGAGATGCGCCGGCGCGCTTCGGGTTTCTTCGCGAGCTCCGCCAGTCGCTATTGTCCACTACGCTCTGACGCAAGACGCACGCTCATTGTATAAAGATTTACCGTTAGCTCTAGCCGTGACGTGTTAAGTGTTGAATGTTATTTTGATTTCTATCTTTCCTTTTGTATCTGCTTATACACGAAAACGTACCTTCTGTGCCTATGTGTTCCTTCAGTGCTGTAACTCTGTTGTTGTGCTTGGCTTGCTTTTCATTAAACTGTTTTATGTGAACTCAAGTGTTTCTTTGTTCGCTGGACCTATAAACTACATAAACCGTAGTGTGCTAAGCACTACAGTACTAAACTAATTATCATGCATGATTGCAGTGAGTAAATTGTAGTACAGTATATATTCGGAAAACTTTTCCCTGGATCATTATTACAAATAAATTTTGTATGGAATTTACTGCGGAAAGAAAAGTGCAGAAATGTTCCAGAGATTATTTATATTTTAATTGTTTTTTTTATCTACGCTTCGTCCAAATCAAAATCTGGTTCACCACCAAACAAACCACTATATGAAATATTGCATCGGCTCTCTTAAATTTTTCATAATAACCGATGCAATCCTTTGGTATAAGATAAAAATGTTTTTATTGATTAGTTTCTCTGGTCATAATTCTTGTAAATCTTCTTAGACGACATCGAAATTAACACTCAGTTCTTTGTTGTTTCTCATTTGAAGGAAGTTCTCGGGAACAAAGAATGTGGGGTCTTTTTTATGTGATTAAAATATCTTTTGTTTTGAGCCCGTTTACTTTGCTTCTCTCCTGCACCGTAAATTTCTCGTACAACAGATTACCCCTAAAGTCTTTTAGTCTGGAGAAGATTTGGATGCTTGCCACTTTTTAAAGATGGCTTTCTTCGTCCTAGTGCCCGGAATACCTAGGACTGTGTCATTCCGCCACCAAGTGTGTTTATGGTAACGGCGCACTTTTAACCCGTTAGCTGAGGCAACCTTCTGGCACGGGACTTCATCAAGCAGCTACGATTTGATGCGGCGCTCACAGTGCTCGACGCGTTTGATTTTTGGCTTCACACAGTGATCCAAGATAAGCAGACAATATTGTACACAAAGATTCTCTTCGCGTATAACCTTGCAGCCAATTTGCTGATGTTGAGTCGCCTAGTGAGTAGGAAATCGATCTAAGTAGCGCACCCCCGTGTCTGTAGGTGATAAGATGATCGGATTACTTTTTGAAATATGTGTTCAAGATAGCAAGATCGGCAACAACACATGTATCCCCGAAACCATACAAACAAGTACCCGCATGACCATTAGCCGGTCGCTATAGAGTTTCACCTCCCAAGATATCGTTCTGAAACTCCCTGGAGAGCGCCACGGCTACCCCACTAGGTGTACCTATGTAGGTCAGCTTGTAGTCTCCAACTATACCGATCTTTTAAACCAGTGTGCATATCCTTAGGAATGCTATTCAAAATTAGTGGAGTCAACGGTGAAAATGAAAGTGGACGAATTGAAAAAATAGAAAGTAGCGTTGGACTATTAACGCCATCAGTAGTAACCTAAAGATTAGAATTTTTTTATACAAAATACACCTTTTTCATAACGGTTTTCGAAAAAGATTTTATCGTTGGTACCAAAAAATTTCAATAAAAAATCAAAGGTGCCAATGAATACTTGCCTAGGTATTCAATTATAGTTTTCGGTATTAAAATATTATGCTATTTATTTTATCGCCGAGATGTTAGTGATAATTTTATTGATTGTTCCAAAAACACTTATTTGGCTAAATACCAAACTGTGAGTATTTTTTTCTAAATTGAATTTTTTCGTATTACTTATATATTTAAATAGAATAATGTAGCCTCAATCAGTATAGTTGTATAGTGGAATGATACATGAAATTAAGTTAAAATGATTCAAGGTTATTAGATCATTTAAGCAGAATAATTTTTGAGAATTTACTATATTGTTTGGAAAGCGTAACACTGTTCCAAGTAGTTTGAATCATTATAGCAAGAATGAAATTGGTACGAGTCAGGGCATCCAGAAAAATATAAAAACTGTTCTAATAGCATGAAACACTTATGCATTTAAAAAAATGGTCTTGTGCCTTGTTCACGGAGATGCGGAGGGTCGAGCAGGCGCTGCGCGGAGCGTACTTGGGCCCCGGTTCGATTTCGCAAGTCAAATTAATTTGACACTTATTGTACGCTATCCACAAATACCTATTTTATTGGTAACTATTGTTCTATAAAGTTTACTTTAGTGAAGTTAAGGTATGCAAAATGTAACTTCACGGTGCGTATCTAATTATAAGTAACAAAAAATCAAGATCGGGATAATATGAATGAGCTACCTGTGAACACATATAAAAACCAAAATGGAATTTTTCAGAAAATCTTTGTTGAAAATCACGTGTATCCCAAAGAACAAAAAAAATAGGAAGATTATAATATAATAATAATCTTATAATAATTATTATAGATAAATTATTTCTATACTTAGGTCAATATTTCTAACTGTTCACTATTAAGATAGAAGCATCTCATTGAATAGGAATTAGGCGTATTCCAACAATATTAAAGGAGTTTTTAAAAAACACACTTTTTACGGTTGGTTGAACTCGACCTTTCCGTTATCGAACGTGGAAACAAGAACAGGTCGCATATTTATAATAGTCCGAAAGCTGTAGACATTTTCGAGTAGGTATTTGAGGCACCCTCACTGCGACGCGAGCGAGGACTCAGGACTGCACACGCTGGCGGACTGCCCGGCGTGGGAGGCGCCGAGGCGTGACCTCGTGGCAGCCATCGGGGTGGGAGTCCTCTCGCTCGGCAGCATGATTGCGGCAATGGTGCGGAGCGCGAGCGCGTGGGCCGCCGCCACCTCCTTCGCGAGCATTACTTGCTCGCAGAAGCCTCCTTCTGCGAGCATGTAATGCTCGCGAAGGAGGTGGCGGAGCGCGCCCGGGAGAGACTCAGTACTCTCCCGGTCCGCCGAGCCCGCAACTTGCTCGCCGCGCGTCGCAGGCGACTCAGGCGCCGGAGGTCGCTTAACGACCTCCGTCCTCCATGAGCGCAGGCCCTGGGGGTGGCGGGTGAGGCCACCTGTCACCCCAGCAGAAGCAGGCCGGGACGGTGGGGCGACTAGCGCCCCTCCCCCAAACCGGGGCAAGACGGGGACACCGTGGTTCCCAAACCCGAGGGGGCCATCTCGAAACCGGAGATGGCCCAAGGTCAGTCGGGGTGCGAGGGATATGCTCTATGGGCAACCTTACACCCCGGCGTCTGTAGACCCGAGACGGCGTGCGGTTTTAGTCGGTTCAAGCCCGACATAACCGCCCCCGCTGGCACGCGGGGGGGGGGGGGTATCCGAAGGGATTTCCGCACAATAAAAAAAAAAAAAAAGGTATTTGAGGCACCCGAGGGGGCCATCTCGAAACCAGAGATGATCCAGTCGGGCCATCTGGCCGGCGGGGGGGGTATCCGAAGGGATTTCCGCACGAAAAAAAAAAAAGGGTATTTGAGGCATGCTTAAAACTTGTTCTATACCTCTTCTATGATACCCTAAGATAGAACTGCAGACCTGGCTGGGGAGTAGTAGGAATAAATCAACCCTTATATTAAAAAAAATATTCTTTGAGGCGATCTGAATTTTTAATATTCCTTTTGAATCACTTCATCTATTGATGTTATCATAGTGACTTATATGTTTAGCAATAAATTGGATTTGAAAATCTTTTTCTTAGTTTGGAAGATCAAAGCGTACAGACATTGCGACATTGTTTATTTAGATATTTTTTCTCATATCCTCATACCTCGGCCCGACGGAGTTGGCATGACCTGACATTTATTAACCACGTAGCGTCGCTTGCTATGCTCCACCCTAGCACAGTAACCCTAACCCAGTTGCGACGGGATGCGGGCGATACTCCTGCGCGCCGTATAACGGGGGCGCCCTATCTCTGACACGATCTTTTCTGTAATTTTTAATTTTTACGTTTGACGGTTTGGCTTTTGTGGTAGTGACTGCCATTTGCCCTCCTTACCCCGAGAGAAAAACCAGACAGAAGTGAAAAATTGAAGAAGAAGTATTTACAGAGGTGCCAGTAAAAACTCAGGGATGGACCAGCTAAATAAAAGACGAGACTCTGGCGCAGGCTTTGCTCTGAAGGTTATTGGCTCAGATGGCAGTCGCTCCCGCAAATGCCGACATACCAATCAAAAACAATAAGTGGACCTCGAGCTCTTAAGGTGCAAACTTTGGACGCAACTCGGACTCTAGGGAAATCGCTATGTGGATAATGGTGACGGGACAAGTTTTCAGATTGCGTGATAAATCTACTAAAAAATTCTACCAGCTCTCCTACTACAAAGAGGCGGGGCGCGCATATAGGCGGTGCCCGCCTGAAACCCAAGCAAACGCATGTAAAAACGCTTCTCCGTGAAAACACGTACAATGCCATATTTAAGCTTTTATTTAACTTCACGTTGACGTGTCCTAAATATAAAAAAAAAAAAAAACTTCACCTGCCCGATGTTTGTCACAAAATCGTGCAAATTAAATTTGATTCACTTCCCTGTAATCGATTGAGCTGAAATTTTGCATACATGATGATGAAGCTGGAAGCTGGCCATAGGAACTTAGCAATGAAACGACACAACCCCATCGAGATTCGGCTCGTTTGATTATTAATCTTTAGTTCTTTTTATTAACAAGAACATAATTAAACCTTTCCTTTAAAAAGATTTTTCTTTAGTTCCACTTGTTATTATAATGTTAGAATTAACACAAAAAACGCGACGCACGACGCGCCGCTTCTGCGTGAACAAGGCGTAAGCCTTTAAACGGACTAAGCGTTCAATTGTACGTGTAATAGATACGACACAGGTTTAATGGTGATCCAACCTGTGGGTTGGATCATACGGTTTTCCTTCTATTGATAAGATTATTGTTGTGTTATGAGTCTTTGACATGTTAAAGTATGCCTTATTCGGAGTACATAGATCCCAAAAACTCGAAATGGTCGAGGTTGTAGTTTAGGTTATTTTTGCTTAAAGCGATCCAATTATAGTAACCAATTAATTAAAATTTCACAAAAAAATCTTTGATAAGTAACGTGAAATTTTCTCAGGGTTACCTTATGTTGAAATAAAGAAATGATCTCACTAGATCTACAAAATAATTCTCTGCAATTCACAAAAATCGACCTCTGTGGCATTAGACTGCTAAGTCAGAGGTTGTTTTGATTCCCGCTTAGCATATTTGTATCCATGGATATGTATATTTGCATTTGTATGTAGATATTCCAAAAATAGTCTAAGTATGTTTATTCGCATTTTAGAACTCATGAGCCTAATACTATTAATTTCTAGTTTAAAAGATTAGAGGGGCTAAACCTATGCGTTTTAACTTGAAAATACAACAAGAATATTGGGCACAACATCCATGACGGATCCTGTACCTTGCCCAGCGTAGCCTATGGCCTAACCTTAGTCTGGCCTCTGCAGGTACGTGTCCACTGTGTTATTATTTTATAACACAGACACAGCAGAGCTACTTCATTTTATATACGGAAGGGCAAATTATTTCCAGCCACTGAGCTTGACTTTAGCAGATTTTATTTTCCTTTTACGTGTTAAGTTAATTTTGAAAATAACATCAGGCAACCGGTAAGTTCACCTCGCTACGCTTTAATGAAAATCTTTTCCTATATCGTTTGATGTTTTATCAGAGTAATATTTTTTTGGCGTTCAGATGACGATGATATTTCTTGAATTGTAGTTACAATAAATAACATTTCATCCTTAGCAAACTAATCCTTAGATTTTACATTTGAACCTAATTGTAATACCCAGTAATACCATTTGAAAACTTTTATAATCAACTTCAATTTAGTCCGGTACATTTCAAATTCTATTGTGGAAAGCGTTAATCGTATAAAGGAATAGACTTGCCAAGCGATAGGCTTCCTAGGGGCATCGTAAAAGTTAATGTAGTTATTACAGCTAGGCAATAGTGTCTGTGCAGATTTTCAGATACGTGAACTTGTATTCGCAGAGGCAATTCGCTTACAATAGAAAATGTAAATTAATGAGTAGGTATATTTCAATAATCTTACATTTTCTTTTTATTTAGTCTATCATTTGTGTAACCAGAAAAATTCAAGGCTATTAAAAGTGAATTAATGATTTTTGAGCAATAATATTGCACTAATTTTAAAAAATTAAGAAAAGTCACTTGGAATCTTCCCTATATATTATAAGACAAAGTCCTCCGCCTCTGTCTCTCTGTCTGTTCGCGATAAACTCAACATCTACTGCACCGATTTTCATGCTGTTATTACCAATGGATAGAATGGTTCTCGAGGAAGGTTTAAATATATAATTAGTCAAGTTTTTGTATACATTGGCTAAAATATAATGATATTTGTTGAGGGTATACGAAAAAAATAAGCCGTCTGGATGCTTTCAATGAAAACGCTGTCTAAACCCTTTGAAATTTAACAAAATGATGTATGGTGGAATTGTGTATCTTATACAGGTTTCGGTGGTGGAATAGGGTCCCATGGGTAGCGGGAACGGAATCAGAATTCCACGCGGGTGAAGGCGTGGGCAACAGCTAGTACTATTACTAAATTGTAAATTAGCTGTGTCTGTACATTGGAGACATTTAAAAAAAAGGGGTTATGTGAAAAGTATTGTATTTAGAATCGTTCGATTCTGAACACAAAACTTTTTATTTTGAATTATTTTCTGTTTGTACGCGAAAGACGCATAAACTACTGAATGGAATTTGATGTAGTTTCCATTAGAAGGTCTCGGTCAAACTTAAAATTGCCGTATATTTGATTGCAATTCGTTAAGTAGAACCGGAGATATGACAAAAAATTGGGCGGAGCCAAGGGCATCAGCTAGTATACTATAAAACTTAAAGCCCTGACTGACTGAGTAACTTAGCGACAACGCATATCCTAAACCTCTGGTCGTTGAGACTTGAGATTTAGAGGGTGTGTTGGTTTTGATGCGTGGAGGTATACTAAGAAAGGATTTTTTGAAATCCATCTTTTGAAATCCTCTACAGTGGTAAAAAAGAGTTAAACATACATTTTTAGGTATAACTCAAGAACAGCTGAACAGCTGTAGATATCACGCTTGATAAGAAAGATTGCTGCAATTCCATTTTTTGCAGGTTTTTGTTACAAACGGATTCGTGAAGAATATTTTTTCGCCCTTACCTGACAAGACAAGACGTTATTATATCTCACAGACCAATATATATGGCATCAAAAACGTTATTCAATATTAGAATGTTACGTACAGTCAATATATGAAGTAGAAGTAGCATATTATTCGATTATATTATTGTGTCACTTTATGGCTTTTTATTAGGGATCCGTTGCCAAATGCCAAAAAACGGAACCCTTATAGATTCGTCATGTCTGTCTGTCTGTCCGTATGTCACAGCCACTTTTTTCCGAAACTATGCTCTTGAAACTTGGTAAGTAGGTGTTTTCTGTGAACCGCATTAAGATTTTCACACAGAAATAGAAAAGAAAAACCATACATTTTTGTACTTAGAACTGAAACTCAAAAATTTTTTTTTTTCATCGAAGCCATATGTGAGGTATCTATGGATAGCTCTTCAAAAATGATATTGAGGTTTCTAATATTTTTTTTTTCTAAACTGAATAGGCTGCGCGGGAGACACTCCCAAAGTGGTAAAATGTGTGCCCCCCCCCCCCCCCTGTAACTTCTAAAATATGAGACTGATAAAACAAAAAAAATATATGATGTACATGTAAACTTCAAACGATAATTGGTTTGAACGAGATCAAGTAAGTAGTTTTTTTTTAATACGTCATAAATCGTAAACCGCAATTTACCTTTCATTCAATCAACTCAAATATAAAAATTAAAAGAAAAAACATTATTATGTTACTTGCTGTAAAATGTGAAACATTTTTAGGCTCCTTGATTTTAAAAAACTCAGTGCCTTATTTTTTCTTTATTGTGTTTTCTTAACTCGTTCAGCTAAGGTAAATTGCTTGTGTAAGGAGTAGATTCACTTCAGTAGTGTAATGGCCATGATTTGAACCCGGGACCCTTCGATCGCATCGTGAGGCCGACACCTTAACCACTAAGCTACCAACGCGCGACGCGCTACGCATTTCTTACTCTTTTGAAGATTATTTTATTTTTTATTAGGGACACCTTAATATGACTTTACCTCGCTTGATGGTAAAATAAAGTCTCAGGAATTGGGGTTATCATTATAGACACCCTCATCAGTTGCTTTTTCACGCCACGCTTAAGGGAGCCGGGACTGTAGGAAGAAGGAAACATTACAAAGAAATAGGTACCCAACCGCTTGGGGTGCGACTGGTTGGATCACCTCCATGTTTGGTGCACCCTGGGCAACGTGGGCGATGACGCATCACTGATTGCTCCTCTGGAGTAGCTGGCGTCAACGTCAACGGCCAAGAGTCTGACCAACCGGCCCTTTTCAAGGCCAGCTGACCCCATTGCACGAGGGGGGTATGGCGGGCCTGCAAGGCCCGCGGGGTGCGTGGTCGCTCCAGGTACCCCTCTGCTGTTATCAGAGGGGACACCGCGAATGGTCCAGGGTCAGTCGGAGTACGAGGTATATGCTCTATGAGTAACCTTACACCCCGGCGTCTGTAGACCCGAGACGGCGTGCGGTTTTAGTCGGTTCAAGCCCGACATAACCGCCCCCGCTAGCCGGCGGGGGGGTATCCGAAGGGATTTCCGCACAAAAAAAAAAAGGTACCGAACCGCTTGGTTCTTGATGGAATTGCTTGTCCAGAAAGAATATTTCAGACTATTCAAAGGCGTATACCATGATCGCGATAAAATTAGTATAGGACTTCTAAATAATTTTACTGACCTTTCTGTTTTAAACTTTTAAAAGCACCTTAACAATTAGATCGTATTTTGTTTGATTACCATTATTTCATATCTTCCTAACAGTTTGAAGGAGTTTAATGCTAATCCACTGGCGAATCAGAACTAATGATTATTCTTATTCATTATAAAGTTCTCGTTAAAAAGAAAGAAAGTAATTGGATTGTTTAAATTTAAGTTACCTAAAACATCATTTATATTGAATTGTTAATACTTTAATCTGGAATTTACACGATAAAAAAAAAAAAAAAAAAGGTAACTTTATGTGTAACAGGTACTAAATTCAACCGCCTTTTTTTTTACATGCGGATACCCAGCGGGGGCGGTTATGTCGTGCATCGACTAAAACCGCACGGTGTCCTGCCCAAGAGTCTATTGCCGGGCACCCCGGGTAAGCCCTCGAAAGGATAACCCCAGGGTTACCGGCCGACCTTGGCTGCCAGCGCGGCCGCGTCTGGTGGGGTCGGGTTTTATCCCGCGTCGGTGAGTAGGCAGGCGTGTGTAGGGCACACACGACACGCCTCCACCACGGCCTGCTTCTGTAAGGACGGCGAGTCGGTCAACTGCCGTCCTCAGGCCCCGAGCCGCGGACTTTAGCGCTGATTGCTTGGCGGTAGGCGGCAAAACATTATGAATTTAAACATGGACGGGCAGTTGGGCCCAAATGTATGAGCCACGTATTCACACCATACAACTTTATTGATGAGAACAGCTTCTCAAATAAGAACTGATTAAGAAAACAAATCACATCACAGAATGACGATTGATCTATTGTGATGATTTTGGAAGATCGTGTCCATCGATATATTATTATACAGCCTTTCAAAAGTAAAAATAGAAGAATAGAGTAGACTTTAGGTTAACGAGTGAGTCATGAGAAAACTGTGAGAAGAAAATGTAAAGGTCAAAAATAATTTTTACCATTTCCTGATTCCATTGGCTTTTTTTTTGGCTGAATGAATGACATTCTCTCGGACTCAGCACTGGAGGAGACATGTCTATGGATGCATCTGCCAAATAAGTTAGTAAATTCAGTTTAGTTAAATATTGAGAAATCAACTTCAGACAATTACCAAAACTAGTGACCCCGTGGGATGGTCGAAATTCGACCAATTTTTTGAGGTTGCCAGAAAGTCAAACTTCATTGCATTGCTCTTTATTTTTGTTACCTATATACGTCAGTTGTGAACAATATACAAATATGTCATTATACGTTTGATATTGGCGGTATAAAGTTACGAAAGTAAAGCCTCAGGAAAGGGGGTCACCATTACATACACCAATAATGTTACAATAGTGGCCCTCAGCTTGATGGCCACATCAGATACTTTCTCACGCTCCTCTTAAAAAGGGCATCAAAAAGCGTTTAAGTTGTAGGAAGAAGGAAACTTGGTCAATTTTAAAGATATTGCAAAACTTTACACTTCATGGTAAGTGGATCCTGTGACCCATTGAAGCTTGCAACAACGAAGGTTTCTCTGTCTCTCCCGTTTCTATCTACATTGGGGATCGTGCTGAAAAAGCATAGCTTTACCATCAAGAAAATTATAAACAAAGGTTATTAACTGATATGATTCTGTAAAACTAACATTTAATTTAATTTTTTTTTATTTTTATTTTAAATTTAATTAAAAAGCTACATTATAATAAAATATGAACTTAACATGAATAATGCAACATGTATATCAAAACACAGTCTTTCATCTATTATAGAAGCCTATTTTTGTGAACATAATGAATCATGATTTTGATCAAATCCTATTTAATGTGAGCTCTCGGAGGGGGGGGGGGGGGTTAGACGCTTCCACTGGCGGATAGTTCCGTCGCCTACCGTTTTAAAAATGCTTTGGAGGATAGTTGCCTTGTGCGAGAATAGACATCTCATTAGGTTTTTTCGAAGAAATACAAATTTATATATATCAATTTAAGTAATTATTTTTTATTATTTACTGTAGCAATTATTTATATTTATTGAGTAATAATCAAAGTTAGAAAATATCTTAAATTATGAAATTATATTAAATAATATATGCAGCACCTACAAATATAGTAAAGTGCTAACGCCACTAAAGTCTTTAACATAGTGTATTCAAAACCGGTATCTGGCTTTTACCCTAGTGTCGGTTATTCATTTACTGTTATGGAAATAGAGGACTCCCAGAGCTTCTGACAGTGAAAATACAAATGAAATCTGTATGATATATATTATATGCATAGGTCAAGTTGCGTCAAGGTGACAAAATGACTGGTGTCGTTATTGCGGGTCTCCCACAGGCGTGGCTGAGTGACTCTGGTAACATTTCTATTTCGGCACGAATGTCGCGACAACGGGCGCGCCGAGACTCGACGGCACGCGGCGCTCGCGCATATATTTGTACACGCTTTAGTTTACGCGTATGTTCCCTGTACGGAACACGTTTAACCTCATCAAATGTAAACACTTAATGCGACTCGATGTTTCGCGTTTCCTGTTGACCGTGGCTGTAATTGTGTTGTGAAAAATGAGGACTATACCGTTGATGTGAAGTGACAAGGTCAAACCGAGTTCTATTAAGCGAAACATTAGCTAATTATTCAGCCCATTCTAGGATCCATTTGAATATATATGACGAATAAATAAGTTTGTGCTCTTTAAGCGAGTAATTTTTCCGTTTTATTGTAACGATAATCATACACTTTGTAAATTCTCTATATAACTCAACATTACAAGCAATAATTATGCCCATATTCATTAATAAAATATATTTATTGTGAAGGCTACAAACGTCGTCATGTGAAATAATGACTCATATTGTAATAGTAGTTAACAGTCTATAATTTTGAACTATGGCGTTCCAATTATTTAATTAGCGAGTAAATGGAAATAACTAATTAATTTATTAGTCGGTGACTACATAAACATAGTATTGAAAATACTCTATCTGTATTTGCGTAATAAATAAAGTTCATCCAGGATATTGTGGAAGTGAACGGGCAATTAAACAACTGTGAATATAAAGGCATAGTATTGGTTTAATGACAGAGTATAGGATATTCCTGTGCTATGTTTAGATTTAGGTTTGTCAGCTGTTAATGTAGGTAGGTACGAGTATGTGGAACAGATACTGTTGTTTGTTCAGTGATAATGAAACCGCGAGGACCCTGCGCGCGCACGTCGCTTGTCCCAGTCACATTCTTTGCATAATCTTTAGCACGTGTTTACTTGTTTGAGGCAGCAAATTTATTAAAAAAAATAGTGCCCTTACGCTTTGTTGGAGTATGTAGGACAAGTGATCGGTTTAGTTGATAGTGAAAAGTGCGCGTGCTTCCTGTGTGCCGTGCGTGTTCGAGTATCGGTGCGCCGATATGTTGTTGCATGATAGCGGAGCAGTGAGAGGGGCTGTACAACGGAGACGCTCAGGGCCCTGCGGAGTTCCATGCTGTCCTGGGGCAGGGGCGGGAGCTCCGCAGGCAGCTCTAAACCCATGCCAGCGCCTAGCTGCCAGCAGTTTCAAGCGTATTCAAGTGGCGAGGAAGCCCGCAGTGAATTTGAAGCACAAGGCGCGCTGCTCGCGGGCGCCTCCACCGTGGTTAGAAGACGACACGCCATAAGATTAAAAAGGAAATCTAAAATAACTTTCAGAGTTATCAGGTCTGTCATGATTGAAATTACACATTGAATGATGCTGAGAGCTTAAACAGTAATTTATTTTTATTTGATTTAGATATATGGCTCAATCAGGCTTAACCAGTATTGTGAATAGACATTGTAATATGGTTATATACATTTCTGTTTGTCACGTATGCGTTCATGTACTTAGTACACTATTTCTCCGTACTACCATTCATTCTGAAGATAGGTACAGTTGACAATCATTGTGGTTATAATTTATTGGTACAGTTGTTATTAGCAGGTGCGCGAAGATGTTTGACCCAAAAAGAGAGGGCATTGCAGCGCATACCCAGCAATAGCTAGTCTGTAATGTAAAGCTTACCTTATTAAACAGATAATTAGTTCTGCTTGCATTGGGTGTCGCCATTATAGCCTAATATTATTTTAAGCGCTCTTGTTGACCAGTACATTGTCCCGTTCATTCGGACGTTATTGTTAGGTACCAGATTGAGGTCAATCAATGAATTGGCCATTTAAACCCGGTCGTCTAGGTAAGTGTGGAAATTAGAAACTATAAATTATTATTTAGGGAAAGCGTAACCAAGAATTAAAAATGTGTTGTTAATGGTTTAGAATATTAACACTAATCTTTTAACGGCTAGACTACTGAATCGATTTGGTTAAACATTGGCTTAAAGCTAGCTTAAACCCGAAAAAGAACATAGGATTTGTTTTCAGAAAATAACAATTTACCGCTATAAAAGGTGGCCACGCAGGCGGAACCGCGGGCAGCTGTTAGTACTGAATATTTTCAAAAGATAAGTTTACAATGCCTAGAGTAGTTTATTACCTACAATCGCATTAGTTCTGAATATTATTGCGTTAGTTCTGAATGTGGTTGCATTAGTTCTGCATATGGTTTTCAAAGTTAAGCCTGTGGTAATCATACCGTGCCCATATGAACACAATATGTTGCACTGCAAATAATTTTGTACTTAGTGTTTGTTTATACATGGGAACCTTCTTAAATATGTCTTATAGAATTTAGAGCACTGTTTATGATATAATATGTACATAGGTAGTATGAATAAATGAAATGTATCAATCTGTAAGTCGCGATAGAGTCGTGTGATGTGTATAAAAGAGACATCCGGCAAAATGCCAATTAGTATTCTAGACACGTGTACGCCGCGGCGACGATGCGACAGTGGCACGTCTCAGCAACAGGTAAGAGACAAGATGAGCCGTAAACTGTGACGTCAGACTACTAAATTCTTTGTAAATTATTGCTATTCTAACATCGGTTTATAAAATTGATTTTAATTCAGTCTGACCGACGTTCGTCATGTTATTATTCTAAAATGAATTTGTGACGGTGACGTCTCTGTACGTGAAGGCTATTTTTAGAAAAAATACTTCATATTGATTGCATATTCAAATAGTTATACCTATATAGTTTAGGTAGGTAGGAACCATCATTTAAGGATCGACAGCATCTGGAATGGTGGCTTCTGGAATTCACAGTGACGAACTGAATACTAATAGATATTAACATGGAACTAATGCAGATTGATTACACTAAGTATGCATAGGCATAGTATGGATTGGAACAGGTATGACTAGAATTTTTATTATGGTACAGCCAGGAATAAATGCTTTTATCTTATTTACATCGGCGACGCGTGAGTGAGTAACAGACACTCTACATCTGGTGAGAAATCATGACCAACGGTTGTCGCCTGTTTTACAAACTTAGTCTTGTAGTCAAGTTCACCAATTAGCCTAATATTCTAATACGAAAGTATGTTAGTTTAATTGTCATTCATTCATGCAAAAACTGATGAATAGATTTGGTTAAAATTTTATGCACCGGTAGAATACGTCTACGGTAGAATAAGTCTAGGAATAAGGCTCTTTCTCCGGAAAAAGATTCCTGTGGCTCGCAAGAACAAGTTCAGTATCTACATACCAAGTTATTCCATGCGGATAGTAAGAGCATAGACTAGTTACCTTAAACAGTCATCTCGCGTGTTTAGCTATTTTACATTGTTTACTTAAAAAGGTTCACAAGGAAAATATCAAATGGATGTAAACAAAATTAGTCTGAATAAAGCTACGCTTGATGGACGAAAATAAAATATTTACAAGAAACCTTTTCACTGAGAAGCTTCTGATTAATCTTGACATATACCTTAATGTAAAATTCCTTCATTGAAGCAGGTATATAAAAAGGGATTTTTATCATCTAACGATTCCACACCAACAAAGAAGGTCAAACGAAATGCCACTCAGTGCGATAACTTTAGTGGACTGAATTGAATTGTTGAACTAAGTAGGTTTATGTATATTTTCGACTAGATTGGTCAGTTCATAACATGGTGTTCATTCAGTCATACAAGCGAAAATAACAACTTTTTTCAAAGTTCCTCTTGTGTTATACAATCAAATGATAACAAGAGGCGGTTATTTACCTATGTACCCACTAGTATATCTGCTACTGATTGATAAATTATAAGTGTTGATCAGATTGAGAAGAGTGGACCTCGGGCTCTAAGCTTCGAGAATCTGAAGGGGGCCCCATATGCCTATGAGGCCCCCTGAACCCATGGGGCCCCATACACTAATGGAATCCCACACATATGAGATCCATATACCCATGGGGCCCATGCACCCATAGGTCTCATATACCCATAGGGCCCCATCAAGATCTATGGAGCCTCTTTCACTTGTGGGGCTTAATACACATACGTCACCCATATGCTCGATACACCTATGGTTTCCATATACCTATGGGCCCATTAAGATCCTTAGAGTATCTTGAGTCCAAGCAAGAGATCAAACGACACACGCTCTCATGAAAGTCAAAATGAACCAGGTTATGGAAACGAGAAGAAGAGCGGACCCTAGGCTTCAAACTGTAAGCTTTGCATGCAACCGGGTTTAGAGCTCGGGTGTTTGGCATTGCAAATTTTGTACCAACATACGGCTTCATGAGGTTAGGCCCCAAAGCAAAAGCTTCATCAGCAATGAAAACATTATAAAGATATTTATAGGCAGGTAGTAGTACTATTTGGTAGTGTTGAATGTTCATGACAGTTTAAATAATATCACATGGTGCACCATCATATCATAAACGTCGAATAGTGCCAATGTCAATCAGTACAGTTTCTTTTATTGCTATTATAATGCCGATACATGCCTTAGTTTGAAATTTCTGCAATGAGTACCAATATATTTACACAACTTATACACTACAGAAAATAGTGTACCAATAAAAGCACTGTTTTCGCAAAATTTCGAGTCTCAACTTTTTATCACTGGAATTGTACGTCTGGCACATTCTCTGCGATGTGGCATTAACACAACTCAAATAAAACTGGAAGCCGTTTTAGGCTAGATCAATCTTTGCTAGCAAATTCTACCGAGGAAAGTAAAAATCATCATGTCTAGAATAACCGAAAGAACTAGTTCAAATAGCATAGAATAACATACATGATTTTCATAATCGTGCAACGTCTCTAAAACATTTAAAATACCGTTTCTCAGGCTTTTTAATAATGAAAATAGAATATAGTGGGAAATCCCCCCGCCGACCAACGGAGAGTTCCAGAGACAAACGACTTTATGTCCAGCTCGAATCGACTAAAACCGCACCTCATCTCGGGTCTTCAGATTCCTGTAAGGTGGGCCCATTAGGCATTTCTCTCGCAACCTGACTGACCCAGGGCCATCTCCGGTTTCGAGATAGCCCCCTTAGATTTAGAAATCACGGTATCACCGTCTTGCACCCAGAAAAAGAGGGCGGGCGTAATGCACCGCCGCCTTGGCCTGCTTCTGCTAGGGTGGCAGTCAGCTTCACCTGGAGACATGTGTCTCTCCCGGGCACACCCTGCCACCTCTTTCTCGAGCATTACTTGCTAGCAGAAGGAAGCAGCGGCCACCTATGCGCTCGCGCTCCGCACCAAAGGTACCGAAGGGGTTCGTTTCTTTTGCCGACTTTTTTATGTGTGTAAAAATACCGATATGGAGTCGCCCCATGCATTCCACTGTTGAAAAAATCTAGCTAAGATCGCACCGAAATAATCTTGTATTTTAAAAAATACCTGTAGAGAGATTTGAAGTCCGCAGCAATTGTTTTTTCAATCAATGCCAAAAAATAGGACGATTTTATCTGATCTATAGTAACACCCAATTTGGTGAAACTAACGCATTCAATACTCTGACATCCACAGTCAGGAAGCTAAGATCATGTCAAAATAACCTTTCCCTGTGAAAAAGATCTGTAGAGAGACTTGAAGTCTGCAGCAATTGTTTTTTCTATCAATTCCAAAATATAAGAAGATTTTCTTTGATCTATTGTAAAACCCAATTTGATGGACGCGTTAAATACTCTGGCATCTACAATCAGGATCAAGTGCATCATTACATCACCATTCTAAAATCAGCACACAGATGTGAAATCACACTTTGAGTAAAATATATAAAATTCGTTTTAGATTATCATTTTTGGTTGCAGTATAAGTTTGATGTACTTATTGAAAAATGGGCAGGTCTAAAACCGGCGGCCTTGCACGGAAGATTTAATGACAGTAGAGGAAGCTCGTTAAGTGTGTAATGACAGAAGTAGATGGCGGGCTGTGGTCTCTGCCTACCCCAGAGAGAGAAAGACGTGAAAAATGTAAAATGTCAATAACTCTATTTAATTCTGTTTAATTATGTAGAAGAAGTAGATATCAAAGTTTAGGTATAAATACTTTTCTCCGCTTAAACATTTTCATTATCCACGGTATTGTTACCGGTGTTGGTTCCGTTTCACGATCAAAGCGAATATTACTTTGTGAGCGACTACACTACTGACTGGTGAGAGCTTTAACGTGATTGAAAATTAAATCATGACACGCTATACAACATTGGGCTGTCAAACTACTTGCCGAAATATTGAGAGACTCCACTCAACGCCAGTGCATATTATTAATATTTATGCTCACCCCGCTAGCGCACGTTAGTTTGATTCATATCAACGAAATAAATATTCATGTTTATGCATTTATGCACGTCTGTCAGTTAAGATTACGACAAATAGTAAATGCTTTTTTTTATCTGATAACTTTTTATTAGGTGCGCTTGGCGGGAAGCAGTTTTATAGATGGTATTCACAGGTCCCAGTCTACGTTCATAGGCACTTATCTAATGTGGTCCGACGGAGCGTAATGTAGTTGGAGTCGTAAAGATTTTATAAGTTTTTAGTAGTAAACGACAATGCGCTTGACTTCCTGTTTTTATAAATCCACTGAGCAATTTCAAAAATTTGCTTCATTCGTACAAATTTTAGTTTTTCACAACATGTTCGCCTACTAGGTTTGCAGATATGTAAATATTAGGTACTTTCATATCGGCAAACCTAGATGAAAAGTCAGGATATGAAAAGAATATCCAATTACCAAAAAAGAGGTGTTATCGGCGACTACGCCCGCGTTAAATTTGGGATACGTCAAGTTCCTTGTACAATTCAACTTTTGGTAAGCCATTTCACCCCAACTCTTGTTAAGTTTTTTTAATTCAATTATCTGTACTCATACTCCTTTCAATATAGTTGATCTCTGTGACAGTTATCACTAGTGACACTTACGACATAGTCCGTATTTTTTGTCGATAAAACTCTTTATTTTTTAAATAGTGATTTTAGACTGTAATTGGCTGTTTTATGAATATGTTCATTTTATGCGCAATAATGAGTCTGTAGTATGATTCAATAAGAGTAAATAAATATTATAAGTGGTTTTTTAAGAGAAAACTTCTTTAGCTGCGTTGTGCACTTTTTTTGTAATGGGTAAAAAAAATTAAACTCGCGACAGGACACGTGACCTGATCGAAAATTCGTAAGACGTTTGCAGACAAATATAGAAGTGCTAATTTCACACTGTACTTACCAACCTTGGTGGAGCGTTCCTCTAATCAGTGGTCGTTGACTTCGTCAAGACTGAGATCGATTCCGATCGAGGCCCAAGAAACACTTTTTGTCATCATATAACTTTTTGTAATATTTATTCTATTTTGTGCCATAAATCTATTGGTATAAAATGGAAATTAAACAAAGTGCATCTATTACCACATAAATGATAGTCATTTTATACTGATAATTAAAGTAATTCGCGCAAAATCATTCCCTAACCATTTCAAAATATCAAAAATGCACAATGTTAATATTCAAGTTTTCACTTCTGCCGGCACTCCCGGAGTGCAACCCGTCGTTTTCTTTAATACTGAATTACCTCACTTTATGTATTTCATAACCTAACTGTATGTTGGAATTGTAAGTTTTATACTGTAGGTACTGTATTGGTTTTATTTCTTTTATAAATAATTTTATAAGGATTGGTTATCGATTTCAGTTTAGTGAGTCACATCTCTATCTTTTTCTGAGTCAAGTGTGACCTTGTACGTGCGTAAGCGACCTATTTTGTAAAATGATTACTACTATTATACTATATACTACTACTACAAACTAATATACTAACACTAAGGTATTTTAGAAGTCACGAAGTACATTTTAAGTATGAATTTTAATATTTTATAATGTACTGCACTTCAATTGCGATAAAACTGGCACGTAAGGAATGAAAATATAGGTGATACAAAATAAAATTGGTTGAGATTGATATTTAAGTAAGCTTTGCGAAATATCAAGCCCTTTAGCCAAAATGGTAGTCAGGGAATGGAAAATTACTTTGGTCACAGTCCTCACCATCTCAGCTGATAAATATGAGAGTCCTATGTGTGTAAAGTGTATATATTGAACATAGCAAGTAACACGAGGCAGATGCACTCCAGCATATTTCAAACATTCAATGCTCAAGTTGTCGTGACCGCGAAACTTACCTCTTGACATTACCTCAGTAATTTGATTAATCTCCTTAGCATTAAACATCGTATTTATCTCTATCCCGCCGCACACGTTAGTGATGACAGATTGTGGTGTCCCCAATGGCGATTTTACAGTAAAACATTGACTAAACATACCTGCGATGGATTTATGCTCATTCAATTCATTGACGTTCACAAGTAAGCCCGGCTTATAATTAAATTAGCTGTGTCCCATACATACCCCGAATTTATTAGTTCTACGATAATAAATAGAAAATTGCCCGATTTGTTGACATTTATGATTACTACTCCGCTCTCTTGGGTTGTACCGTGATGATATATAGCATATAAATTTGCGAAATGTGGGTGCTAGCACCTCTGCCTACCTCTTCGGGGATAAAGGCGTGAGTTTATGTTATGTTATGTTATATAAATTTTCTCGATAAAGGGTCTATCCAACTTAACAATAATTATTTATTTCGAACTAGTAGTCCTTAGATTAGCGCTCTTAAACTCTTCAGCTTTATAATATTAACTAGTATTTTGCGCGGTGCGCGGTACGCGAGCTGCAAGCAGCTCGCCAGTGTTATGTGTAGCGCTCCGGTAAAATTAAATACAATTTTACCTTTCTGTCCGCCCTCCGGACGCTCAAAAGTAAAAATTGGTCCGCCATCTTGGATTTTTTTTTCAGCTCACTGCCAATTGGATGAGGTTCCAAGTATTTTTTGTTTGAGCAGCCCTCACCTATGTTTAATATCCTGGCCGTGCTCCTCACCCATCTTCCAAACCCTCGATCATCATCTAGCTACATGTTTCTACTAAGAGTTCTTCCACAAAAACATTTTAAAAAGAAACCATAAATCAAAGTCTTGCATAGTTCCCAACTTGCAGTCTCTTCAATATTCTCCATATATTTTGTATGGAAAAATAAATTCCGCCATCTTGAATTTTTTTTCTATTCATCGAGTAGACCTTTGGATCCTGATCATCTTTTGCGAAGAAACTACTCTTCCATCTTTTATACTCTCCGAGATGGACACCGACGAAATTTGTATGGCGGCCATTTTTTTTTCGCCATTTTGAATTTTATTCAGGTCACTGGCAATTGAATGACGTTTCGAGTGACATTTGCTCAAGCACCCCCAACCTATCTTCAATACCGTAAGCGTGCTCTTCACCCGTCTCCGAAATCCTCAATCATCAGCTCTCTCCATATTTTTCTTCCGAATGAATTTTTATCCTCTATACGAAACGTTCAGTGAAAAAAAAATTTTTCATACAAAATTGTTCAGGAGAGGTGATCAATGAGTCAGTGAATCAGCACGATATATATATTAATAAAGCATAGAAATATTTATGACTAGTTGCGTTGCCCGTGAAATACTTTGATCCCCCGTGACACCTATACAACCCATATATGCATTAGTTTTGCAATAATATATGGAAATTTGCCCGATTTTGTTCATATATATAATAACTGTTCCCCTCTCCTGGGTAGTAGCGTGATGATATATAGCTTATAATTTTCATGGATAAATAAGGCTATCCAACACAAAAATATTTTTTCAATCCTGAGAGGTCATGAGATTAGTGCGATCAACCAAACAAACAATCTCTTCAGCTTTATAATATTATTAGTAATTAATTAATAAAGTAGGTATAGATTTATCCAACGCGGACGACACGCTCGTGACGGCGTGCGGGGCGACGTACCGCGAAGCGACTCGAAAGGCCACGACCGCGGTTGCCCAAGTCGTTAGGCGGATCCGGCGGCTGAGTCTCGAGGTGGCCCTGCATAAAACCGAGGCCCTGTTCTTCCATGGGCCTCGGAGCAAGCCACCCGAGGGATCCAGTCTCATCGTGGGAGGAAATCGCATCGGCATCAAGCCCCAAATGAAATATTTGGGGCTCGTGCTCGACGGCCGATGGGACTTCGGAGAGCACATCCGAAGTCTGGCCCCCAAATTGAAGGGCACAGCTCTTGCTCTGGCTCGGCTGTTGCCCAACATGAGGGGGCCCGATGACTCCTGCAGGAGACTCTACGCGGGGATCGTGCGGTCCATGGCCCTGTATGGGTGCCCAATATGGGCGGAGGCCCTGAGGACCAGAACTGTGCAGATGCTGCGCGCTCCGCAGCGAGTTCTGGCCATCAGGGTCATCCGAGGGTACCGCACGATCTCCTTCGAGGCGGCGAGTCTCCTTGCCGGAACTCCGCCATGGGACCTGGAAGCGAGAGCCCTTTCGCAACTGTACCAGTGGCGAAAGGAGGCGCGGGAGCAGGGATGGAACCCCGAGCCTCGAGAAATCGAGGCCGTGCAGTCCCAGCTCCGCCAGGCCATCGTGGTGGAGTGGAAGGAACGACTTGGGCGACCAAGCGCAGGGCACGCCGCAATAGCGGCGGTAAGGCCCATCATGGAGGATTGGCTGGAGAGGCGACACGGAAGCCTCTCCTACCGACTGACGCAGGTGATCTCCGGGAAGGGGTGCTTCGGGGACCACCTGCATCGGATCAGGAAGGAGCCAACGCCTGAGTGTCATCACTGCGACGCGAGCGAGGACTCAGGGCTGCACACGCTGGCGGACTGCCCGGCGTGGGAGGCGCCGAGGCGTGACCTCGTGGCAGCCATCGGGGTGGGAGTCCTCTCGCTCGGCAGCATGATTGCGGCAATGGGGCGGAGCGCGAGCGCGTGGGCCGCCGCCGCCTCCTTCTGCGAGAAGGAGGTGGCGGAGCGCGCCCGGGAGAGACTTAGAACTCTCCCGGTCCGCCGAGCCCGCAATTTGCTCGCCGCGCGTCGCAGGCAACTCAGGCGCCGGAGGTCGCTTAACGACCTCCGTCCTCCATGAGCGCAGGCCTGGGGGTGGCAGGTGAGGCCACCTGTCACCCCAGCAGAAGCAGGCCGGGACGGTGGGGCGACTAGCGCCCCTCCCCCAAACCGGGGCAAGACGGAGACACCGTGGTTCCCAAACCCGAGGGGGCCATCTCGAAACCGGAGATGGCCCAGGGTCAGTCGGGGTGCGAGGGATATGCTCTATGGGCAACCTTACACCCCGGCGTCTGTAGACCCGAGACGGCGTGCGGTTTTAGTCGGTTCAAGCCCGACATAACCGCCCCCGCTGGCACGCGGGGGGGTATCCGAAGGGATTTCCGCACGATAAAAAAAAAAAAAAAAAAGGTATAGATTTATCCAAAAGCTGCGAAAATCACGCTTAGAGTGTTCAGATTCGAGTATGTCCATCTTAAAGCGCTCACTGTTGTTCGTATGTTGTATGTTGTTTGTATGTTGTCGTTCGGCGCATCGTACTTTATTATTACACATATCTAAGTCACTCACAAATAATTTTGGTTTCAAATCTAAGTTATATTCAACTTCGAGCGGAAAGTGGTCAGACCACACAGGTGTATATATAATAAACGCCAATATTTTGCAGCGCCTTTCTAGTGGCAACGCAGTGATCTAACCAGCTCATTGCCACATATATATTAAATTAAATTAAATTAAATCACTACAAATGATTGCGAATTTCGTAACTTTTTGAAAATATTTGGCATACAAATAGTTTAAAATCGAGATTACTACCAAGGATACGTATTACATATTTTTCATCTCTCTCTTAACACATCTGAAGTCCGCGTTAATGAAGTCGCGGGCAAAAGCTAGTATTTATATGAAAAAATTTATGGCCAACGTTTATTTTCAATAAAATCGCACGTAGTGGCTCGTGGTTTCCGGCAAAAGATAATGTCGCGGTCGTCCGCAACTACTAACGACACCCGTGTATATGAGGCATAAAATAGCCGACAGCCGACAGGGTAATGTTCTGATCATATGAAATATGACTGCAATTTTGCAACGCTTGGAAGGTACAAAGGTTTATCATAATGAGCACTAAGCTTCGAAAGTTTGAAATTATTGCTGCTTCGTGCAATTAGTCATTCTCTTTCAAATGTTCGCGTCAAAATATTCACTACGAATAAGATAATTAGAGTTATATCAATTTAACATTTATCGGGTTTGAATTTCAAAGTACCTATTATAATAATAATATTGGGGACATATTACATAGCATCTAGATCAAGCATCTAGATATTAAAAAACTAACAAAACTTTAATGATTTTTTAAACAATTAGCAAGTAAAATATTTTTCATATTTAAAGTATAACTTTGTTTTTGTACGGAAATCCCCACTTAAAGGTGGCTAAGACGAACACAAAATAATTTTGATAATTGTGAAGAAAGTACTGTGCCAATAAATTTAGGGCGCTCTAAAAACGAAGCTGCAGTCGTAATTTAGCAATTAATTCATTTAACACTTAGGAGTCATTACGTCAATTATGCCTCCATAACAAAGTATGTGAGTACGAACGTACTTATAGAGAATCATTATTTCCAGCTACACAACGACCTGTGGGGCGTAGCGGAGAGCGTTCGACTGATACGTTCCGAGATTCGGTTTCCGCTCATTGCATGAATAGTCTACACTAAATATTAGAGTATGTGAGACTAATTTTAAACACCTAACTTGTATCATATTCTACGAAATACAAATTCTATCTATATATCTATTTGCATTAGTTTGAGATCTTTGTCTTCAGTAAAAGTATTTACACAAAAAAAATATTTATTCATTTTATACTTTATTGTACTCCAATTGAATTGAATTACAACAGAAATTAAAAAGAAAAGAAAAGTACAATGGGCAGCCTTATGTATTTAAGTACTGCAGTTACCCGCGGCTCCACCCGCTCGGAATTCTAATCCCATTCCCGCAACCCATGGGAATCTATTCCAGGGATAAAAAGCCTATGTATTATGGTATGGTTTCGCGAGCTGGTATCCGCAACTCAACGACAAAGCGCGGTTTTTGCGTGAGCCTATATATTATTCCAGACTATATTCTATCCCTGTAGGTACCAAATTTCAGCCATATCCGTTTAGCCGTTTGAGCGTGATTAAGTAACAAACTTCTTCACCAACTAATATTACTTATATATTATTATTTATAATATTACTAGCTGTTGCCCGCGGCTCTGCCCGCGTAGAATTCTGATCCCGTTCCCGAAACCTATGGGAACCTATTCCCGGGATAAAAAGCCTATAGCACTATGCCAAATTTCGGCCCGATCCTTTCAGCCGTTTTTGCGTGAAGGAGTAACCAACATCCATCCATCCATCCATCCATACTTACAAACTTTCGCGTTTATAATATTAGTAGGAAGTAGAATATACATTTTAACCGCATTCTACAATCTATATTACAAGCTATGCTTAGTTGGGATCAGATGACGCAGTGTATGTAATATGCCCTGGATATTATTATTATTAAATTTCTCGCATTTTATTTGGCCACAGATATTTATATAAGTATTATATATTCATTAACTATACATACATTTCCAACTTAAATCTATTTATAAATTTCCCAAGCGCAATAATGGTGTTTTAACAAGGTGACTGTCACGATCATGTATGCGTTGAAAATTGATGTCACTCCCGAAAACGGTAAGGAAAGGGAGTGTTCCCGTTGCGTACTATTCTGGGATTGATTTTAACGTGTTCATATTCGATGGCGATGGGCAAGAAACACTTGCTTAGTTAGTAGGTATTCTATGTTGCAGTGCTGCTGTTATATTCCTCATTCATAGCACAATCAACGATAAAATTTTGATTAAAACTAAAGTATATACAAATCTGTATTACATCAGAATACATGTACCGACGATTGATGTATAAGTAGTTTTATTATCCCTAGAGGACAAAGTTAATATATTTCATGTTTTGTTTATTATTTTATTAAAGGTTTAAGAGCTAAGGTGATCAAGAAACTGGAATTTGTAAAGCTACTTTTTGGGTACAGTCCATACCCAAAAAAATCAGCCCATTACATTAAACATTTCTGAAATAACCTATTTATTTTCTAAATTTCAATAATTGTGATGATGGATGGATGGATTTTTGATTTTTGGTACCTTTTACGACAGAGCGGCAGATCTGTATGACACTTGGTACACAAATTCTACTATGGATATTTGTAATGGGGCTTCCACACGATACAATTTAATTAACCAATCAGAATTGCCAATTTCCATCGTTATATTGTAGATCAAATCTTGTATCCACACGACACGATTTGCTGGTGAATCTAGTCACATTGGTCATAAAATTGTATCGTGTGGGAGCTGGCTGACATTTGGTAAAGAGTAAGATTATAGTCGGGAATAACACATATGCTTCTTTTTATTCCTGGAATAAGCTCCCATGGGAAGCGGGAACGGTAACAGAATTTCACGTAGGTGAAGCCGCGAGTAAAAGCTAATATATTATAGTATAGTGTGGAAAAGCACTTACCTACGCTCCTTGTTATCCCCGGAATAGGTTCCTGCGGGCCGCAAGATCGGGAACGGGTTTTAAATGGTAATTTTAAATATCGTGTTTAATATTAAGGGATAATATTCAGGAGTCCAGTGAGTCGAACTAAATACTTTATTTTATTTTTAATAAAGATACGTCATTTTAACTCGAAAATTGCTTACGAATACAAAAGGCACTCAGCAAGCTATCGGTACCAGATACAGGTTAAACGAATCAAATCGTTCACTTAAACTTCATGATCAGTTAGACGGGCCCTGACGCCATATACCGAAATGTTTTTAACTGAAAAAAACTGTATAATATTTGTTATTAAGATTCTATAGGATTAAAAAACAAATGCATTCGATTAATCTATCTATCTTATACCTTTAAACGACCAACTCATCTATATCTATACTATTATAAAGTAGTAATTCAGTCGTGTCTGTGCATTGGAGATATTTTTAAAAAAGTGTTGAGAATGAACGATTCTGATATTTTGTACATCTCAAAAAATAACGAGTAAAAAGAGATAGAGAATATACAATGTGATTTGATTTATTAATTTTCTATTTAAAATACGTTGAATTTTGCTAGCCTCTTCAACTAAGCTGAGTTACAGATATTAGTAGCACGTACACGTTTACTTTCAACTCGTGCTTTGTTTGTTAGTTTGGGTTCCGGGTTCTTAGTTGATATTAAGTTGTGTTGTTTTTAGTTTTTATACCTACGTTGGTATCCGTGTGGACATCGCGACACCCAGTTTCGAATTCGTCTTACTCTCAAACTAATTCGTCTCTAAGATAAGAGGTTCGCCTTACTGCTAAACGCGGGTAAACGGAGTGCCATCGATATCACATCTTGCATTACTATTTAAGTAGTATCTAATACTGCAAGATATAGTCTTGATCCTGCTATGCCTCCTCTCCAGTTAGCCGTCCATGATGGGTGTTACCGCCACAATCGTTGCGTGCCCTGCATCTTGGTTCTCACTGTTAGTAAGTACGAAATAATAGTAAGAATCAAATATCTTTATGTTTTCCTGGCCACTATGTAACAGTTAACCAGCTCGTAGAGCAAGTTTGTTTACATTTTAATGGGTTTCCAGTACTTACAACAGGATTTATATTTATTTTTGGAAGTAATAAATACTAACCAACAGACGTTTTAACGCTCGCAATATTGTTTGTTGTAGAAACTTTTCTATAATTAAACGTTCCCTGAAAAGACTGTTCTACAATAACCATTTAATGGCAGTAAATGTTTATCAATATTAATACTTTATATTTAAGACTGATTATGAGATATGTTAAGGTATAAAAAGGTTGACAACCCTTTGACACACTTTGATAGGAAAATCTAATCGTGTTTTGTATTTACACAGATCACCATGCATAATAACAGATCTCACATAGGCAGCTATTCATACGAATACCTAGTGGGTACATTCAATTTGTAGTTACTATAGAGGAAACTTTTAAAACTAGAAAACGTAGTTCTAGTAGGTAGTTAATTTAAAAAATCCTAAAAGGCTAATAAAAAATTATAGATTTCACAGATATTGTGAAACTAATGGTAGTCAACAGTAATAAAATTCAAGGAAACGTGTCCAATCATGGTAAAATTAATCATTGTGAAAAGAAATCAGGTCCTTGAAAGAAACAAAACGTTAAAAGCCAACAGTTTAAATTCAAGGAATCGTCTCCAAATCATGGTTAAGTTAATGATTTTTGGAATTAATTATATTAATATTTTGGCTGTAGCCCAAATAATAATCTTATAGTTTTGTTAGATGTAACTGAAATAAGGTATGATTTGTTAGATCATTAGACGACATGACTTCACCTCCTGAGTCAATAAAATCACTCCTCGCAAGTGACTGTCCAATACAGAGATTTCGAATATATCTGAAATTTAAATAGCCGCTACTCCATCAATTCCGAATCAAACTATTCCTTCAAGATAATGTTACATTCGCATAACGTACCGTACGTATGAAAAAAAAAATCTCACTAGTTTGACGATCGAACTAATTAATAGAACTAGTGAGAACAAGCCGTTAAGCTCGCACAACGTAGATACATTTGATCTTCTAAAGTACCTACAGGAAGTAGTTCTAAAAATGTACGGGATTATTGAGCTGAGTGAGACGAAGTCGAGCGAAAGCTCCTCATACCAGACTTCAGGATTTTCTTTGTCACAGGTCTCCTCCTAAACTACTAATCCAATCAGAACCAAATTTGGCTGATTAAAGAGGTCAATCAGAGGAAGGTTTATGGATATATTTTGAAAAAATTAATGCTACCACAGAGGAATGATCACCGTTAAAAAAATTCCAGATGGAAATACATAATAACCACTCGAGACACTGTGACCAAACTTTACACGCTCAGAAAGCATGTCCAGAGTTGTGACTTTCAAAAAGAATTTTCAAAATCGGACTTGCCACGAAGGAATGATCACTGTTCAAAATTTTCAAAATCTGATTCACGATGTCTCACTCAGCTCAACATTGCAAGCAGCGATTCGCCTTGCAGACCTAGTTATGTAAGATAATGCGAATGGCCTAGAAATATTATATTTTTGGATAGTTATTTTTGTTTCGTGTGGAATCCTTGGGGTATAGCGATTCCTCGACCCTATCAGGGGTCAGTGATTACGTTGCAATCAAAGCGACAAAAATTCTGATAGGATTGAAATGGGCCTTCCAGAAAAAAATATTTTTTCCGTGGAGCGGCTAACCAACTAGGGTTCTGCATCTTCGCTTACAATTGTCGGCGATGACGTCGTTTTCGAGAAGAGCAACTTCACCTTCTTTCTCAACTAAGTCTCAGGTGGGAGGAATTCACTATTCTACCTCTGACACGTGAATTGACACCATTGCGTGATTTTTTAGATATTTTCGTGACCTGGCAGCGTTCGCTGGCGCTTAAATGTAAATAAGTGCGTAGCATCAACACCGCGTGAAGTTTATTATAACGACCTTATTATCTTGAATTTTGTACATTATCTGTCAATCTAAATTGAGACCATAGGCCACATCTATTAACAATCTTTAAACAAAAAATACAGCAAATGCGAAGGCGCCATTTTTAAAGAAGTATCAATATAGAACTACTAGTATTTTGCGCGGTGCGCGAGCTGCGAGCAGCTCGCGAGTGTTATGTAAAAAAATCGATCCGCCATCTTGGATTTTTCCACTTTTTTTTACAAAAATTCAATATCAGAAGCCTCGATTTACTCAAAAATGACACCCATGTTGCCATGTCATCAAAGATAGCGGAGAAACGACCACCATGTTGGCCGCCATCTTGAATGTTTTGACATTTCGGATTTTTCCCATAGTCACCTCAGCTATCTCTACATTTTTCCCATACATCATCCATATCCCCCATTACTCCTTCTAGGAGAACAATTGTGTCAGTGAGTTATATTTTTAGCTCACTGGCAATTGGATGAGATTCCGAGTGGTTTTTATTTGAGCACCCCCTACCTCTCTTCAATACCTTCGTCGTGCTCTTCACCCATCTCCAAAATCCTCAATCATCAGCTCCCGCCATATTTTTCCTCCGAATGAATTTTCGTCCTTTATATGAAAGCATCAGGGAAAAAAAATTACAGCAGAGGTGAACCGAAACACAATTCATCCATCTTTAATACTTTCTGAGAGAGACACCCAAGACATTTGTGTTGACGCCATCTTGAATCCGCCATTTTGGATTTATTTTCATCTCCCTGCCAATTGGATGCGGTTCCGAGTTTTTTTTGTTTGAGCCGCCCTGACCTATCTTTAATACCCTGGCCATGCTCCTCACCCATCTTCCAAACCCTCGATCATCATCTATCTCCATATTTCTGACTGAGAGTTCGTACATAAAAACATTCTGAAAAGGAACCATATCAAATTCTTGCATAGTTCCCAACTAGCAGTCTCTTCAATATTCTCCATAATATTTCGTATGGAAAAATAAATTCCGCCATTTTGAATTTTGTTTCTGTTCATTGAATAGACCTTCAGGTCCTGATCATCTTTTGCTAAGAAACCACTCTTCTATCTTTTATACTCTCCGAGATAGACACCGACGATATTTGTATGGCGGCCATCTTTTTTTCTCCATTTTGATTTTTTTTTCAGCTCACTGCCAGTTGGATGAGGTTCCAAGTATTTTTTGTTTGAGCAGCCCTCACCTATGTTTAATACCCTGGCCGTGCTCCTCACACATCTTCCAAACCCTCGATCATCATCTATCTACATATTTCTGACTAAGAGTTCTTCCACAAAAACATTTTAAAAAGAAACCATGAATCAAAGTCTTGCATAGTTCAAAACTTGTAGTCTATTCAATATTCGCCATATATTTTCTATAGAAAAATAAATTCCTCCATCTTGAATTTTTTTTTTCATCGAGTAGACCTTTGGATCCTGATCATCTCTTGCGAAGAAACTACTCTTCCATCTTTTATACTCTCCGAGATGGACACCGTCGAAATTTGTATGGGGGCCATTTTTTTCGCCATTTTGAACTTTTATCAGGTCACTGGCAATTGAATGACGTTTCGAGTGACATTTCATTTATTTACTTTCTTAACAATCCTTACATTGTGTTGAAATGTTACTATAGTCTAACTTATTCTAAACATATGGAGTATGATAATTTTAATGAATTTTGTATAAGTAAGCATAATTAAGACACTAAACATAACACTTTTGCACACCAACATGGTAAAACATGGATTGGACAACCACAGTTCTAACACCCTACTATGTACCCATGTTTAGCAAAATAAATGATTGATTAATTGAGTAAATTTTCTTAAAAATAATGACCAAATGAGTACAATACATTAATTGTCATAATTATATGTCATGAAAAACAATATCTATAAAGAATAAAATAAAATTTACATACAAAAAAATAAAATAAAATAGCAGATGTCCCTTAAATTGTCATTGATATATATGAAAAAGATGTCATATTTGTTTGTACGTGTCATTACATGTCATTCCATGAACTCCTCTATTGAGTAAAAACACCCATCAATAAGAAATGCCTTCAAAGTTGACAGGAATTGGGGTGTATACAGGCAGCTCCTTATTTCTAAAGGCAGCTTATTAAAAAGCTTCACTGCACTGTACCTTGAGCCATGTTTGACCACATTTAATGTAGGAGCAGCGGTAGACGGTATATGTTTTCTCCTCGTTTTTTCTCTTAATACCCTTTCCTCGTGACTCTCATATGAGTGTTTATTTTTAGCGAAATTAGTTAGCAAAACCATAATATACAGACTTGGCACCGTTAATACTTTCAAGTCCCTAAAAAACTGTCTACAGGACTGCTGCTGCTTTATGCGAACCATTGTTCTTATGGCCCTTTTTTGTGCAATGAACGCTTTCTGGATATTATAGTCATAGCTGCCTCCCCAGAAAAGAATGCTGTACCTCAGTTTGGATTCCACCAAAGCGAAATACACAGACTTCAGTTGTTCCAGATGCAGAACATCTCTTAAACCTCGCAGCACATAACAAGCTGAGTGTATACCAGCCTCCACATTTAACAACTCACATTTCCAATTAAGGAAGCTATCCACATGTATCCCCAGGAACTTAACAGTCTTGACCAAGTTTAATTGATTCCCATTAAGACTGCATTGTAGTTTGTCAGAATTGTTACTGGTCGATAGCTTAGACTTTTCTGCGTTAACTTTTAGGCAGTTAAAGGAGAACCATTTCTGGAATTGTTCTAAAGCCTCATTGACTTTTTGGTTTAGGTTACTTAGAGTATTCGCAGAAACAATGGCATTGGTGTCATCAGCGAACACAGTTAAATTAATATTATTCGGTAACTTATTGACCACACTACTTATGAGGTCGTTTATAAATATGATAAAAAATATCGGACCGAGTACTGAACCTTGCGGAACACCTGTCCTAATAATAATAAGTTTTGACTTAGAGGTTTCTACACCCATATTATAGACCCGATTTGTTTATAGTTTTCGTTACTGATCTCCACAAACATGTATCTATTTTGTAAATAAGATTTTAATAATTGTTTTTCTGGACCTCTAATTCCATAATGATCAAACTTTTCAATTAATATTTCGTGATTAACAGTGTCAAAAGCTGAGCTTAAATCAAGGAAGATCCCCGCAACTTTTTGTTTACAATTCAACTTGGTCAATACGTCATCGATTAATGTATTGACCGCGTCCTGTGTTCCCACTCCCTTCAAATAACCAAACTGTCTGCGATTAATAATATTATTTGAACGTAAATGACTAAGTAGTCGGTTTTTTAATAATAATTCAAAAATTTTTGATATTGTCGGAAGCAAAGAAATCGGTCTATACATATTAGGATCCTGCTTTGAACCCTTTTTATGCACAGGAACAACTCTTGCTATCTTAAACTGGTCCGGAAAAATACTATCTTGGATACATTTGCTATAAAAGTGACTTAATGGTTCTGCCAAAATGTCTAGGTTCTCTTTGATAATAGCAACGGGTACGTCATCATATCCACACGAGCGCTTGTTTTTCATTTTCTTTACCACATCATATACGTCCTTTGGACTAACCAACTCCATGCTCATTTCTATATCTATTCTATTTGTATTTTCCTGGAGAATCTTTAAAGCCATTTCACATTTGGGGTTTTCAGAATTATGAGTTTTGTTAAATGTTCTAGCAAATATACTCACAACTTCACTAGCATCCGAAGTGATGGCACTACCATTAACTAAAAAGTAATTTTGTTTCTCTTTTCTCTTTATATTTCTGTGCTTATTAATTATGCCCCATATGTCTTTGGAGATATTCTCAGATTCAGATAGTGCCAACTGTACTGCCAATTTCTTTGCGTTTCTAATCACCCTTCTATATATGTTAATATATTTATTTCTGTACGCGACTAAGGAGCTATGATTATTGCCTTTTACACAAAGGAAGCGTTTCATTTTACTAGCAGTTTTAATCCCCCTAGTTATCCACCTTAGACTGTTCTCGTGTTTATAATATATTTTATGTTTTTTCTTTCTAAAACTGTCACAGAAATATTAATTAAATTTCGTAAGAAATGTATTTGGACCCATAGCATTTAAGTCGTTGGCTAGTAATAATGCTCTAATTGCTCTCATTTGCTCAAGCACCCCCAACCTATCTTCAATACCTTAAGCACAGATTACTAAATAGTTACTACGTAATCTTAAGCGTGCTCTTCACCCGTCTACGAAATCCTTAATCATCAGCTCTCTCCATATTTTTCCTCCGAACGAATTTTTATCCTCTATACGAAACAATCAGTGAAAAAAAAAATTTCATACAAAATTGTTCAGGAGAGGTGATCAATGAGTGAGTGAGTGAGTGAGTCAGTCAGTGAATCAGCACGAGCTATGTATATATTAATGTAATCTGTCATACAACTAATACATAATAATTTTGCTTATTAAATTTCTTGAACTAAATTTTATCCATTATCGTTGTCAAAGTAATGATTGCAACTGTTACTATTTTGCGACAATTTTTTTTTATAATTAATATTTAGGTGCGCGAGAATTTTTTAGGTTCGTTGTAAAATCATTAATTCCGTTAAATAAATTATTAATGTAGCTGAATGAATGGTGTCTTAGAACGAACCATTTTATTTGTTATTACAAGTAAAATGAGCTGTCTTTCCAGCAACGTTTAGCCCGCAAACCATTTCACTCGACCAGCTGCGCCTGCCTCTATAAACACCTCCCTCTTGCCTCATAAAATACACTTAAAACGTCTTATTAATCCAACTAAATTAATGAATTGAGACACGGAGCTCTTTATTCTTTTACAAAAGAAATTAGCGCCATAAATAAAGTTAGGCAAGTCTCGTGCACTTTTCTCATTCATAGAAATATAGAAACAATTTGTCTAAAGTAGAAAAAAGTTGATATTCTGTTGTTGAGAATGAGCTTGCTAGTCTTTCTCATGATCCAAACATATACTTACCTGTAATGTTATCACGCATTGTAGGTAGGTATTACTTATTTATTACTAGCTTTAGCTAGAATTTTGACACCGTTCCCGCTACCCATAGAACCTTATTCCTAAACCGAAATCTATATAAGATATATATTTCCACCAGACAATTTTGTTATATTTTAAAGAGTTTAGCAGCGTTTTCGTTGAGGCTTAATTTTTTCCGACACCTAGAACCAATATCATTATATTTTAGCCAATGTAGGTATACAAAAACTTGACAAATTATATAGTAAAACATCCCTCGAGAATCACGCTATCCATTGGTGAAAATTCATCGCGAACAGAGAGAGAGATAGACGCGGCAGAGGACTTTATTTTAGACTTTACGTCTACGAAAAAAGAAAAGAAGAGTAGAAAAGCTACTCGAAACTATTTTCTCATTATTCCTGATTTACAGTTTCAGATGTCTTACCTTTTACCTTTAAATCGATATGAAAACGTTACTAGATACCTTATTTAAATGGCCCTGAAAACATCTTCTTTACCGATTCTCAATCGAGCTTCAAATAACTAGTATTTCACTGTTCTTATGGAATACATTATGATCACGCCCTTTTTTTGCTAAGATCCTGAATCCTAGGTGAATTTTATCCATCCTTCCTACAAGTCCGAACCATCTAATATCCTTTATTAATCTTACTCAATTCATCACTCACTTCATCATCATACTACAACGTTCTCTTATCATGCTGTTGTTCACTCCTTCCATCTGTGTCACTGCAGATTCTTAGATTTTTCATTTCTACTGCATGAATTTTACTTTTATGCGTATTGTTATTGCATTTCCTTGAAAATATCTAAAAAAAATTTTTTTTATTTATAAATAAATATTCTACGACATTCTACAGAGCACTTTCTAGACCCAAAGTAAGCATAGCTTAACTAGCTATGGTTTCCAGAATGCGGATAAACATACTTATATACTTTTTTTTTGTAAATACATACATATTATACATAGAAACACCCAGACCAATGCAAATATACATATTCATGCATACAAATATTTGCACTGAGCGGGAATCGAACCCGCGCCCCCTGTCGTAGCAGTCGAATGCACTACCGCTACGCCACAGAGGCCGTCCGTAAATTGAAAATTGTACGACCAAATCGCTCTAAGTGCTGTCTACAGGAGACGCAATCATTTTCGAGTATAGTTTCTTGCACAGTTCTCGTTGTGATCTACTTAATAATAAACTAATTGTTTGTGGGTATATACAAGTATTCTACACTATTTTCATACTACTTGAGTCATCATTATCATCACAGCGTAAGTCTCGGTTATATTCAAAGCTTGCACTTCGGAACTCGGGGTCCGCTCACCTACTCTTCCTCTAAATTTGGCTTATCTTTACTTTTGCGGTGCGACTACCCTCTGACTAACAAACCTCGAGAGGAAAGCCTGCGCCCGAGTCTCATCCATGGTGGGGTCCCAAAACACCCTTTGAGTATATTTGAGTGATATACAAAAGCGTAATTAAACGGAAATAAAAAAACGCATTATAAGCAATCTCCTTCTTTTAACCTATACCGTTACTAATCGTTGCACATATGCCTGCTTATTCTCGACCTTTGGAAAATAAAAGATTTTTAAGTACCTACCTACTTTAAAATGATTGTTCCTTTTCGTGCTAATCTGTGTTTTTGTCGTTACAGGTAAGACTACTACTTCTGGCACGCCAGTATTAGGTATGAGTACTTTAGACCACACTTAACTCACTAAAGACTCCACACAGAGTGGTAATTCACTCGACAGGAAAAGTGTTTATTTATTTTTTAATTCTATACACAACAAGTATCATGAAATTAACTGAAGTTGGTATTACAATGGCTGTTACATCCTTAAAAACAGATGTATACAAATAAGACAAATAAGACGAGAGAAAAATAATGTCATCGTTTGAATTCGGAACAGCACTACTAAACGGCAATATCTGGTATCATACACAAGATCTTCAACATTGGTGACACATTTCCTTAAACTGATTTATTATATTAATATCTAACCTTGCATTTTAATACATTAAAAGAGGAAGCCATACAAAGTACGTGCACAAGAAGAATTATAGAACAGAAATACAAACTTACGTGCAACGAGGACTGATTGTTCGTTAAAATTACTTACCAGAAGCAAAAATTGAGAGGCCAACCAGTTAAACTTTGTTCAATGCTTTTTGCTGAGTTAACTTACTCAGGTAAAACTTTTAAATTAATACCACAGACAAAATAAGATATATATATTTCGTAATACAACTCAAATTGAGGAGATATCAGGCTAGATTTTCTGTCGGGTAATGTTTCTGATTATATATTATTGTTTATTGAACTTTTCCAAATTCACCAATTTTACGGGTAAATATTATTCCCAAATGCTAGAGTGGTTTGATCAAAGGCCATTTGAATTTTGTATTTATTTTAGATTTGAAACTTAGACTTGTAAAATGTTTAGAAAAGTATCATGAAATATCTGAAAGAAATCAAATCAATCAAATCGCTCTTCGAACGATTGCTGAAGCAACCGTTCGAAGAGCGATTTGCCGATGGACTATTCGGCGACGGAGAAGTTTTCCAACTGCATAAAACCAGCGCAATGTTGGCTATCCTATGCCAGACCCACTGTGGTATAAACTATGGCTATTATGCTGTGAGACGTGGAATCTAGAAATGGAACAGTAATTAGTTGATAATCACTATGAACAATAATAATTTATACCATAATATTGAGTTCTACTATAACAGTGGAGTCTCTGATCTCGTAAAAAAATTAAAGAAATCGTTTTAGAATCCGTGATTGGTTGATTGTATGTCTATATAACCAGATCACATTTCAGCTCTAACCTAACCTAAAGCTATAATATTATAAATGAGAAAGTTTGTGGGGATAGATGGATGTATATTTGTGAGTGTGGATGTTTGTTACTCTTTCACGTAAAACTAGGTACTGAATGGACCGGCATGATTGTTAGCATAGAGATTGATTTACAGGCACCTGGCACATACTTATTTGGCTACTTTTAATCCCGGGAAAAGTTTCCTATGAGTCACGGGAACGGGATCAATATTTTACGTGGGTGGAGCCGAGGTCAACAGCTAGTAATTGTATTTATGGTATAGTGTCAAGCTCGCAACGGAAACTGTGTAAAACGATTTGTTTGAAATCGAGTTTGTGACACTAGGACTCGAAGATATTGACACGAATTTCATATCTCTGAAATTAGATAAGTATCTATGATTACATAGATCTGAAGTTTAATATAATATTATATTATAGTACGGTTGACAGCCCTAGTCTGAGCGGGTCTACGCTCATCTACGTAATAATGTTGTTGTATCAGAATGCCAGCCAAACACGTTATGTAAAAGTTAGTTCCACTTCTACACGACGTCTGTTATAAACTTGAACTTGTACTTGAAATAATGATTTTTATTAGGCACTAGCATCGCCGCGCGGTTTCACCCGCGTAAGTCCTGATCCCGTGATAAAATCGGGATGAAAAGTAGGCTATGTTACTCAGTGATAATGTATAGCTTTATAACGGTAAAATTATTTTTGAAATCGATCCAGTAGTTTTTAAGATTATTAGTTACATACAAAAATACAAATCTTTCCTCTTTATAATATTAGTGTCCTTGTATATATATATATGTTACCGGAAATATATAATAATCCGTCATTGTATACAATGTCTAGGAAATGTATGTAATTCCTAAAATCGCACGGAAATGTATAAAATAAATTATATTAGACACATTTCCTAGGAAATTTATGGTAATATAATATATATAATATAATATAATATAAATATAATACCAATCGGAAATGTAAATATTTGAGATATCAATGGGTTGTTGTTCAAAATGGCTACCGAATCACGCATCGCGCTTATGAAAGGGCGATTTTATAGTACTTTGGCGTCATTAGCCGCGGTAAGACCCATCATGGAGGATTGGCTAGAGAGACGACACGGAAGCCTCTCGTACCGACTGACGCAGGTGGTCTCCGGTTAGGGGAGCTTCGGGGACCACCTGCATCGGATCAGGAAGGAGCCAACGCCTGATTGCCATCACTGTGACGCAAGCGAGGACTCGGGGCTGCACACGTTGGCAGACTGCCCGGCGTGGGAGGCGCCGAGGCGTGACCTCGTGGCAGCCATCGGGGTGGGATCCTTTCGCTCGGCAGCATGATTGTGGCAATGGTGCGGAGCGCGAGCGCGTGGGCCGCCGCCGCCTCCTTCTGCGAGCACGTAATGCTCGACAAGGAGGTGGCGGAGCGCGCCCGGGAGAGATTTAGAATTTTCCCGGCCAGCCCGCCGAGTCCGAAACATGCTTGATGCGCGTCGCAGGCGACTCAGGCGCCGGATGTCGCTTAACAACCTCCGTCCTCCATGAGCGTAGACCTGCCCCCCAAACCGGAACAAGACGGGGACACCGTGGTTCCCAAACCCGAGGGGGCCATCTCGAAACCGGAGATGGTCCAGGGTCAGTCGGGGTGCGAGGGAAATGCTTTATGGGCAACCTTATACCCCGGTGTCTGAAGACCCGAGATGGCGTGCGGTTTTAGTCGATTCATGCCCGACATAACCGCCCCTGCTGACCGGCGGGGGAGTATCCGAGAGGATTTCCCAAAAAGGTACTGCCACCGGCTATGTGTGCGATGCGGTGACTATCTTTGTAAATTTAAATCGGAAAAATTCTGCGGTGAATACTCTGACCAACAAAGGTATCTTGACTTGTCCTAGATAGCCGAGATTCTGGTCTACATAATGTCTTACGGATTAACCACACTTATCCAGTCCTATTCAGTTTTTATCCATAGACATAACAACGATTTTGTTTGAAAGGCGGACGCATCCGCTCAGCTTTCCGCGTGCATTCAATTTTCGTACCAAACAGAAATAAAATGAGGACAAATGCATTTTATCATGCGAATGCCATAAATAGAGTTTAATCCTGTTCCACCACGTTCAGTGCTGTACACAGTCGCAACTTGTCGACGAGGAGTCGGGAACAGTCCATGTACAACCCTGTACGTGCTGAGCAACAGTGCTAAACGCGGCGAAACAGTGCTGAACGGTCACAATCTTAGTATGCTGTACGCGGCTGAAAGAAGCAAATCTGTATGTATGAATGTAACTAATTTCGTTCAGCGAAACGCGAATGGAGCTGAATAAATGTAGTTAGTCGCTTAGGGCGATGTTGGGGATATTGTTTTTTAGATGTTGGGTTGTATGTATCCAGCTTTACTTGAAAATATTGAAATAAGGTACCTATATAATCAAAGGAAATAACATAATAACGACCAACAGTATCGAAAATAAATGAAATGACATCATGTTCGATTATTATAACAAGGTCAATCCGGTTTGGAATCATGTAGGTAATAACAGGTTTACCAACATGGAAATCTTAACTTACCGATATGTGGTCGAAGTATAATTTAGTGTGGTTATTACCTACAGTTTGTAGTATCGTTGTAGACATTTTTTCCATGCTTTAAATTTATCAAGTCTATTAAATCATTCTTTATCTACACTAATATTATAAAGAGGTAAAGTTTGTGATGTTGTGAGTTTGAAGGGGTAATTTTATTATCATTAACGAGCACATGTTCTCTCAGTTAGGAAAATTTTTATATTCGAAATACTAAGAAAGTTGTTTTTTTCTTTTTATATTTAGGACTCGTCAATTTGACTTCACCTCGCCTGATGGTAAGCTGAAGGTAAAGTCTCAGGAAAGAGGGTCGCCATTACATACACGTACCATGTTAATAATGGTGGCACTCAGCTTGACGGCCTCATCAAAAGAGGATTGTCGTCGCAGCACCACGTGACACCCACCGGTCCCACTAGTGCTGCGATCACAATCCTCCTGCCCGGCTATGCACTTGCTGACCCCTGAACGCAATCAAACGAAATTGGATTACTATGGAGGGTTTTTCGCAATCGTGCACGGTGGTACCCACCCGGCCGAATTTTGTGACAAATTTGTGTCATCAAATTTCTACCACCAGTCCACGTACCACACACCGGTCCAAGTACCACAAACAGACCTAACTTAGCCCATCTGAAAGAACTAAACCGGTGGTCCGAACTACAGTAGGTACCTTTTTTTCATTTTTTTTTGTTTATCGTGCGGAAATCCCTTCGGATACCCCCCCGCGTGCCAGCGGGGGCGAGTACGAACAACTTTTGCCCAACGTCACTTTGATGTTCTTGCTCCATCTATTTACAATAAGCTATTAAAGTTACACAAAGAATGTAACAAATTCACCAACAATCAATTTAAAAAAAATACAACTGGAGTGGTTATGGCAACATAATTACGGTGAAATTGAAAACATGATCACAAATAGGTAACCCACACACACACATATACAAACACTCTCACCCTCACCCTTTACACACACCCTTACACACACATACACACACACACACACACACACACACTCCCTCACACACATACACACAATGCACTCGCACAACTAAGCATAAACTTAAATTTAAATATTGTATGTACTGCAATCATGGGCAACAATCTCGACAATGTACTCTAGTTACGCAATGCGTATGCGCAAGCTTTCGCACGTTTGTTCGGGATTTTCGCTAGTAACTATAAGCTAAAATAAGATAATACTGTTAATTTAGTAATTGTTTTCTGTATTCACTAAAAAAAATTTCCGCTTGTCTTTTGGCATCAAATTGTAACTACTAAATAGGTGAAGGCAGTGGTCCCTGAAATACAGTTCACACTAGTTTGGGGACCAGGGAATTCATATTTACTGTCGACTGTATTTTTGTGTCAATAAAGAAATTACTAGGTCTGCAAGGCGATTCGCTGCTTGCAATGTTGAGCTGAGTGAGACATCGTGATTCTTGTCCAATAGATTTGACCGCTATTGCGGAATCAGATTTTGAAAATTTTGAACAGTGATCATTCCTCCGTGGCAAGTCCGATTTTGAAAATTCTTTTTGAAAGTCACAACTCTTGACATGCTTTCTGAGCGTGTAAAGTTTGGTCACAGTGTCTCTAGCGGTTATTATGTAATTCCATCTGGAATTTTTTTAACGGTGATCATTCCTCTGTGGTAGCATTATTTTTTTCAAAATATATCCATAAACCTTCCTCTGATTGACCTCTTTAATCATGCCAAATTTGGTTCTGATTGGATTAGTAGTTTAGGAGGCGACCTGTGACAAAGAAAATCCTGAAGTCTGGTATGAGGAGCTTTCGCTCGACTTCGTCTCACTCAGCTCAATTATTCCCTTTATTAAACTTAAATACATATTAAATTATATTTTTAAATACATTCTATACAAAAAAAACAAATATATTTAAAAATATAAAAAATAGTAGCCCACCGGCATCGGGTACAGGGACCAAGCTACCGGTGGTTAGGGCTCCAGAGAGAGGAATCTCCTCACAATATGTGCCGTGTCGTGGAGCACTGCCTTCTGCATCAAGCCCTTGACCCAACTGCCCAACGCGAGCCTCTTGAGATGTTGATCAAGGCTTTTGGCAATCAGTCCGTGAACCGATACAACTATCGGAACAATAATCGCCGAATCCACACTCCACATGTCGACAACCTCGTGAGCCAAATCCAAATACTTTATTTGTTTTTCTTTTTCGGCTTTCACAAGATTCTCGTCATGTGGAATGGTGATATCGATAATTATTGCGCGGCGCTCTGATCGATCAATCAACACTATATCAGGTTTATTAGCTACAATAGTCCTGTCAGTGATGATAGATCGATCCCAGTACAACGTGATATGCCCATATTCGAGAACTGCGTCGGGCACAAACCTATAGTACGGTACCTCTGTTTCCACAAGGTTGTACTTTAGAGCAAGCTGTTGATGAACAATCCTGGCTACTTGGTTATGTCTATGCAAAAAATCGCGGTTGGCAAGACGAGAACAACCAGAAATTATATGTCTAAGGGATTCTCCGGGACGTTGGCACGCCCGACATTTATGTCAACCGTACCATCCTTTAGAATATACTTCCGATAGTTATTCGTCATCACAACTTCGTCCATAATTGCAAAAAAAAATCTTCGGTTTCCCCAAATAGGTCACCGAAGCGTAGCCAAGACACAGATGCTAGTAAGTCTATATCAGGCCCATGGAGAGCTCGATAGAAACGTCCATGCAACTCCTTGCTCTTCCATACATCCATACGGTCATTAATACCTAATACCACAGGTTTGCGCCAGTTCTCTTTAGCCAAAGCTAGCTAGGTAAGTCCGTTATCCACCATTACTACATCACGATGCATATCAGCTTCATTGCGTAGGAAGTATTCCCTGAGGTTGTATGCCTCACGGTTAAGGAGGGATTTGGCATTTAAAAAGCCACGTCCCGCGCATTGCCGCCGTATGTACAACCTCATCACAGATGAACGCGAATGATGCATTCTGTGCACGACACAAATAGACTATAGACACATGTGCCAGTGACACGTAGATTAAGTAAGCATGAATATAACCAATAAATTATGAAAATGTTAGATTTACGTAAATTAAAACGTAATTATGTAATAACTTTGATATTAAGCTAAGATAAATAGCTTACTACTGTTAGGAGTTAGTTTTCTGAGTAATACTTAATGTTAGAGCCAAATTTAATAAAGAAAGTACATTCCCCGAAAAGCATAATTGCAAATATAATTACGTAAATGCATTACTCAGAATCTAACATAACTTCGTATAAATAGGAAATACGACTTTGTATACTAGTATGTAAGTTTAATTACACCCCGCGACTGCCTCCCACGCCGTAAGAAGCGAATATGCGCTCCCCCGGCTGGTGCCATTTTATTATATAGTAGCTCGCGGGAGGCAGGGCCCATATATAAGTCTGAGGGGTCAATCCGCCGGTCATTCAGTAGCCCGACGTCGCACGGTACAGATGAAAGTACCTATCGTCGTGCAACTCTTATTGCTACCAATGTACATATATGCTATGTGATTAATATGTATAACATGAGTTCTGTAAATAAATGGAAATGCGGAGGTGAGGTAATTTGGATCGCACTACAAAAGACTATAAAAGCAGGGACCATTTGTTAGGAAAATATTGGGCAATTGAACAATGGAAGTGAACATTGGGCAACAAGTAGACAACAAGAGTCTCTCAAGGAACTAGGAAGCTCAACAGGAAGTAGTAAATCAAGAGTAGTGCTGGGCCAAGTACATCCAATGCCTCACTGACGTCAATGAAGTCCACCCATCCAAGTGTTTCATTCTTCGACTCAACATCCATCAAATACAGTCCACTGAAGGCGACCGCGAAGTAGTGGCAGTCTATTTGGAACCTTATCAGGTCATAGTCTGTCATGAACCACGGTCCTTAACACATTCGGTATGCAGTAAGAAGCGTACGGACTCTCCTATCCAGGGTGTCTAATTCGGTCTGAGTCCACCTGAGTATGCCGAAGGAGTACATTAAAACCGGCATGACCCAACCATTATAGGCGCGCACCTTATTACCGCCTGACAGAAGACTTTAATTATCTCTGGAGCATCAATAAAATATCACAAATCTTATCTTATATCTTATCTTATCTTATATCTTATTCTTATATTCTTATATATATATAAAAATGAAACCCGTTTTCCGTTGTCACGACATAGCATGAAAACGGCTTGACCGATTTGGCTGATTTTTTTTTGTTGTTTTCTTATACTCTGTACAAGGTTCTTACGGAAAAAAATATTAAGAAAATCTCTCAGAATTTTTTTTTTCGTGCGCACACCGTACGGTTTTAGTCGATACACGACAAAACCACCCCCGCTGGCCGGTGGGGGGTATCCGAAGGGATTGCTCCTCCCCAAGTGTCCGTTGCCGGGCACCCCGGGTAAGCCCTAGAATTCAATACATGGCGGATCATTTTGACGTAGCGAAGCACGTACCGGGCCGCTAGTCATATGATAGATTTAGATCGGAAAAATAGAACATCTAGGACAGGACTTGAACCCGCGACCAGTCCTTTACAGGGGGAGTGCTCTGACCAGCTGAGCCACGTAGACACAAATCATATGAATCAATAAAAAGCCAAATTATTCGTGATTATCAAAGGCTATATAGCATCATACTACTCTACCCAAGGGAGCGGAGTAGTAATCATAAATGTCAATAAATCCCGCAGATTCCCATACATAATAATGAAAATGAATAAATTACGGGGATATATAGGTTAAAGGGGGTTTGAACTACACCACGGGCGAAGAGCGTCAGCTAGTATTTTTATAAGCTGAAGAGTTTGTTTGTTTGAATGCGCTAATCTCTGGATCTATTGGCGCGATTTCAAAAATTCTTGTTGCATTTTATAGCCCAGTTCTTAGTGAAGATTATGGGCTTTTTAACATGACGTTACGACGCGACGCATAGGAGTCGAGTAGAACGGAGTACTTTTTTTTTTTGTGCGGAAATCCCTTCGGATACCCCCCCTCCGGCCAGCGGGGGCGGTTATGTCGGGCTTGAACCGACTAAAATCGCACGCCATCTCGGGTCTACAGACGCCGGGGTGTAAGGTTACCCATAGAGCATATCCCTCGCACTCCGACTGACCCTGGGCGATTCGCAGTGTCCCCTCTGATAACAGCGGAGGGGTACCTGGAGCGGCGCCATACCCCAACCCCCTCGTGCAATGGGGTCAGCTGACCCTGAAAAGGGCCGGTTGGTCAGACTCTTGGCCGTTGACGTTGACGCCAGCTACTCCAGAGGAGCAATCAATGATGCGTCATCGCCCACGTTGCCCAGGGTGCACCAAACTTGGAGGTGATCCAACCAGTCGCACCCCTAGAACAGAGTACCTACGGTACGGTGAGTAGGGGCACAGTTATAAAAATACCGCTGGGACCTGAGTGATGATCTCTTAAATGTTGGCTTAAGGGGTAATCTACCCGGCCTGTGTGACACATGTACTTCCTAAAGCTTTTCCCTCCGGGATAGACAGAGATAACAGTCTGCCATCGGCTTCTGCCTATATGCAACTTACCAGCTTCAACTACTCTTATTAAACCTTTCATGAAAGCCCGCCGGTTTCAAGTCCAGCGGGTTCAGCTGACCGAAGACTCTGCTTTCGCCTTATTGAGCTGCCATTGTTTCAATTTGATAAATGATTCCATATAATGTTATATTTTAGAATTTCAACAGAGCATTTTCAAAATGCTGTCACCGGTTCAAGATCTGTTTTCGGAGCTGACTTTTCTAATTAAAACTTATACGAAAAGCTTACCAAAGTAAATGCTTCCAAATTTATTCGAATTTAATAGTTGAATAAACTAATTTCACGACCGCTAAACATACCTAAACAATTAGTCAGTTCCGCGGCATCGCCAATGATTAATTCAGCAGCTTGTATGTGAAATTCGATGTTAGAGTTAGATAGACTTACTTCATATGTTTATTTATTCATGAAACTGTATTTACGAAGTAATGTTTAGGTATTATTTCACTATACCGTTATTTGTATGTTTCGGCCTTAATTTAGTTTCATTGCCTGTCAACGTTTAACTTTCCATCAGAAAATCAATACTAGTTTTAGTACACATTGTACAGACGATTATGTTGTTGTACGGAGGTGTGCAGGGCAGGTACTACCAACATCTTTGAGACCCAACCGAACCTCACTTGCTAGTCGGTGCAACTGTTAAACAGCGGATGAGGCTCTGGCGCAGGCTTTTCTCTCGGGGTTAGGAGGTCAGACAGCAGTCGTTTCCGGAAAAGCCGATATCAATAACAATAAACGGGCCTCGGGCCAGTAACAAATGTAAAAAGTATAAACTTTAGATTCAAATGCACCATTACAGACACCGATAATGTTACAATGGTGGCTCTCAGCTTGCTTGCCTCATCAGAACTGAATCTGTACTGTAGTCTGTGTCTAGCTTAGTTACTAAGGTTAACTAGGATATAAATAATGTGGGATCTATGTCACTAGTGTATTATCTACCTCACGGGTATATATTTAAATATGAATATTTCATTGCAATCGGTTGCATGATATGGAAATTATAGCGTTCAACCAATTGCAATGAGACTTTTGTAGGTAAATATGTTCGTGTCCGTGAAGATTTTTCTTAAAGCATCATCTATTATTATATTATGAAATAATTTTTTCTTTAATTTTTAAGTTTTGGTAAATTATTGTGCGCATACTATTCATGGAAGGTTCCTGAATACATTGAAAATGAAATATAGTATAACAAAAATATATTCGCAGGTATAGTTAGGTACGGGTAGACGCGTCTCAAATACATTTTGACAGGTTGATACTTAAAATGTGGAGTGAGACAATCATGTCTCACTCCACAGTTTTAGAGGAGGTGCCAAGAGAATATCTGCTAGCAAAATGTGCAGACCGCTTTCTGCCTTCTGATATGTGTTGTAGTGATCCCAGGCTACAATATGACCGATATGGCCAGTCGCTATTGCTGGGAAACAGGCGTGATTTTATGTATGTATGTATGTTAAAAGAAGCTAATTTGTTTATAGGTTTATAGGTATATAAAGTTTAATATTATTATTTCAAATGAAAGTTCGACAGGCCGTCCTCCATGAGTGTAGGCCTGGGGGTGGCAGGTGAGGGAGAAGCAGGCCGGGACGGTGGGGCGACTAGCGCCCCTTCCCTCACACCGGGGCAAGACGGGGACACCGTGGTTACCAAACCCGAGGGGGCCATCTCGAGACCGGAGATGGCCCAGGGTCAGTCGGGGTGCGAGGGATATGCTCTATGGGCAACCTTACACCCCGGCGTTGTTAGACCCGAGACGGCGTGCGGTTTTAGTCGGTTCAAGCCTGAAATAACCGCCCCCGCTGGCTGGCGGGGGGGTATCCGAAGGGACTTCCGCACGACAAAAAAAACGCGGCAATAGTCCAGTGGCATCCGTAACGGACTGCTGAGACGAGGTCTCGAGTTCGATCCCAAGTCGCCCTGGACACACACCTCTGACTTTTCGTAGTTATGTGTGCATTAATAAATGTTAATTATCGCACGCTCAATAATGTGCCCGGCAGATGGCAATAGGCTCGCCCCCTATTACATTGGGACCTTAACATAATTCATAATTCATAATTCAACATAATGGGTGTGTAATACACCTCTGCCTACCCCTTCGGGGATACAGGCGTGAAGTTATATTTATGTTATGTTATAAAAAAAAACGAAGGATACGCTCTGCTACTTCTTATTTCCATAACCTGATTCATTGTGACATTTACGAGAGCAACTGCCGTCTCATATCTTGCTTGGGCTCATATGCTCTACGGATCTTAATAGTGCCCATGGGTATATGGAATCCATTGGTGCATGGGACCCCATAGGTGTATGGGAGGCATGAGTATATGGGCCCCATGAGTAACGAGTATGTATAGGGTCCCATAGAAGTATGGGATGCCATGGATCTATGTCACCCCATGGGTGTATGGGCCCCATGAGTGATGTATGTGTATAGGGCCCCATAGGTGAATGGGCCCCACGGGCGTATGGATCCCATGGATTACATATATATATATATGGCCCCATGGGTTTATGGGCCCCATACGTGTGTGGGGGCCCATTAGTGTATGGCCCTCCATGGTTTTAGGGGGCCATATAGTTATATGAGTCCACTCTTCTATTGCTCTTTTTCATAGTTTATTTCATATAAGCTTTTACCGGAGCGATTTCCTGATAGCTATGTTACAATATTATAATTATAATGAGATTTATTCCCTTCATCTAAAGTGCAACTAGAAGATCTTCTATGTAAATATCAGTACTGATACTACAACAACATATAAGTTAACCTTCATCGTTTTTCTGTATATTGACGCAAAACACTGGAGGTGGATTGCAAACGCTTCGTTGCGGCGTAAATTGGCAACTTTACTCTGCCAAAAATACCTAAAGTCGTCGAGGGTATTCGACGACTTTAGGTATTTTTGGCCTTAAAGAAATAAATGAATGAAAATGTATGATACAAATTATAGACGATACCATTTCAATTGCAACTTTAGTGTACCAGCTGATTACCACCTTCAGAGAAAATTGAATAGCGCGTGCAGAAAATTTTCCTCGAAAAATTACTTCGTATTAAGTGTTTACTGTTTTTTTTTTTTTTATATTTAGGACACGTCAATTTGACTTCACCTCGCCTGATGGTAAGCTGAAGGTAAAGTCTCAGGAAAGAGGGTCAGCATTACATACACGTACCATGTTAACAATGGTGGCACTCAGCTTGACGGCCTCATCAGAAGAGGATTGTCGTAGCAGCACCGCGTGACACCCACCGGTCCCACTAGTGCTGTGACCACAATCCCCCTGCCCGGCTATGCACTTGCTGACCCCTGAACGCAATCAAACCGAAATTGGATTACTATGGAGGGTTTTTCGCAATCGTGCACGGTGGTACCTACCCGGCCGAATTTTGTGACAAATTTATGTCATCAAATTTCTACCACCAGTAAAGTTAAAGTTTAAGATTATTAAAAAAAAATGACGGGTTGCACTCCGGGAGTGCCGGCAGAAGTAAAAACTTGAGTATAAACGTTGTGCATTTTTGATATTTTGGAATGGTTACGGAATAATTTTGCACGAATTGCTTTAATTATCAGTATAAAAGTACTATCATTTATGTGGGAAGATACAATATTCATTTATTGCGCTATCGTACACAAACATGACAATTTATATTACATTAAAATTTTAACACTTCAGAACTATTACAATTTCGCTGAAAAAACCTGGGATCAAACCTTTGACTCTGCCCAAAAAGGTCTTGACATTGTTAACAAATGGCTACGTGATAATGTACTGACCTTAAATGCAGAAAAACAAAATATATTGCCTTCTCGATTGTTGATTCACCACACAACTATCAAATTACTTTACATACGTGTTTTGACCGGTGTAATTGCAGGCCTCTCCAGCGTACAAAAACTATTAAGTACTTGGGGGTTGTCCTGGATGAGAACTGTAATTTCAACCCACACATTCAACTACTCTCTAAAAGGATAAGAAAACTAACACATATTTTTAAAACCCTAAGACACGTTGTGGCTCCTATAACACTAAAAGGAGTATATTTTGCTCTCTGCCAGTCTTTACTTACCTACTGTATATCATCATGGGGAGGTGCATCAAAGACGATACTTATACAGTTAGAGGTGGCTCAGAGAAGTATCTTAAAATTATGTACGTTCAAACCTTATCTCTATCCAACAAAGCTACTGTATGAGTACTGTGAGGTTCTGACGGTGCGTCAGCTATTTCTAATGAGTATAGTCTTGAGACAACATTCACTGATTGAATATAACCCGACATTGCCCGAAAGACGTCAAACCTATGCAGTGTGTGATCGCATACTGCAACCCAGAACTTCATTCATCCGGAAGTTTTTTCCCTTTCTGGGTCCATATATTTATCAGAAAATAAATAAAATTATTGAAATACACCCGTTGAGAAAAACAGGAACCAAAAAAATATTATTTGAGTGGTTTAATAAACTGTCTTATGACGAAACCGAAAATATAATGATAATCCCTGAGTAGGATTATTTACTTATAATAAGATTTCACAAATTGTCTGTCTTTTCACATACCAAATGAGACTACTGAGATAAAAATAAATAACTACCATATAACAATCATCTATACAATCTCTCTATCAAATAAGCATACATACTTACGCGTGCACACACACACACACACACATACACACACATACACACACACACACATACACACATTACACAAAACATGAGCTGGATGTATTTCTCATTATATAATTAACCTATTTTCAATATTCAATTCAATAGAAATTTTTTTCTGAATTTTCTGTAAGAACTTCAATTAAATGTCAATATTACCATAAATATAAGTAAACAAAAAAATTGTGAGAACAAGGAATCTCATAGGATACAAACAATGAATGTAATATTTTAGATAACTTATTGCAGGGAAATGCGCTGTGTGCTGAAATACAGGCTTCAAGCCTAGTTCAGCAGCAGATGCTGCTATTAGACAATAAATATTCAATGAATGTAAACTTAATACTTACCTATTGCTTAAGAAAACGTCTGTAATTATTATTTTTGAGACAATAAATATTATTATTATATTATATTATTATAATTATAATTATTTTACCTTAAAAAGTTTATCTCTCACAAAAATCAACTTACATAAAAAATTTCAACGACTTTTTCACCATCATTATTACCAAAACCATCATCGCGAATATATTTATAAAGTACTCACTCATTTTCTTTCGCTATTTCTTCGTCACTTTTTTCATTAATAGATGAACTTTGTTTAATTTCCATTTTATATCAATAGATTTATGGCACAAAAAAGAATAAATATTACAAAAAGTTTTATGATGACAAAAAGAGTTTCTTGGGCCTCAGTCGGAATCGATCTCAGTCTTGACGAAGTCAACGAACACTCATTAGACGAACGCGCCAAAAAATCTCATAGATAGTAGTGATAGATTGATACACGGAGAAAAAGAGCGTAACCGGCGCTTTATAGCCTGGCGCTAGCGAAATATGCCGGATCACTAGAAGCAAAGTTTAGGCGATGCTACAGGAAAGTGGACAGCGTATGCCGATGGCAACATGGTTTTTTATATAGCCGAAGGTCTCAGGTGCACAAATCATAAAACATTTAGCGGTCTACAGTTTTCTGATAACGAAAAGCTTGGGACACCTCGCCACATTTAATTTTTCATATTGAAAGATATATTGAAACAAACACAAGCACAGATTAAAAAAAGTTTAAGTGTACATACATATCTGTGACATCAAAATCCTATATTTAGATTTAATAAAAGTAATCTTGTACTTTCAAACAAAATGCTATGTAGATAATATTGATCGGATTATAACACTGTAAATATCGTAGGTAGAAATATTTTTCAGAAAATAACAACATTAGTTAGATCCTCTTCTGATGAGGCCGTCAAGCTGAGTGCCACCATTGTTAACATGGTACGTGTATGTAATGGTGACGGCCCTCTTTCCTGAGACTTTACCTTCAGCTTACCATCAGGCGAGGTGAAGTCAAATCGACGTGTCCTAAATATAAAAAAAAATTAATACGATATAGTACCTACTTAGATAAGGAGTGCTTAAAAATCTAAGCAGATTAATGCTACTTCAGATCTAGATAATAGTTAATACCGCAAAAATTATGCAAGCAGGCTTTTGTTATCTAAATTGAGCGCAACCTATGCTCATTTTTCGATAACAAATTTTAATTATCTGATAAAATGTATGCTCAGCTCACTTATTTTGTTTCACACTTCAACCAAAACGACAGGCTTCCGTCCAGTGTATCAGCTTGTCACTGGAGATTACCCTTAAGACGTGATTGTCATAATACAGAACTTACAACAAAATGGATTTACCCGCTTGTAAGAAAGTGATGTGCAAGCGTTGACAAGCTGTGATATTAAATGACCTCTTTGTCAGGCACCACTAAATCCACTCTCTCAATTATATTTGAATTATTTCGTATATACCGGGTGTTAGAGAAAGGCGATAATACTGAAGATAAAAAAAAACTTTAACGACTTTTGTTTGGATCGGATTAAATAGAAAAAAAATAGTAGCATTATTCACGTTTCATCATGTTAGTCCAGTTAAATAGAACACAGAATATTTTTTTGAGAATAATAAAAAATAAAATGCATCACTTTTCGTAAAAAAATGAATGCTGCAGTGAATATCGAATTTTAACGTCGCCGGTCGACGACCGGTTTCATTTAGGTGTACACACGACAGTCGCGAATTGTACTGTGAATGGGGTATACGTCTCTTCATCGCACCGTACACTTGAAGACATAAAAAGTGAACAATTTTATTTATTATGTCTTTACTTAAGAGGCAGACCTTGCGAAAAATGCGACTACGCGTAGGTAGTTTTCAAACCGTAGCCCCACTAGTCGCTTTCGCGCTCGGAAACCGCGTTACGAGGCACCGATATCGTCGTAAGACAACGATATTAACTTAAGTCTAAAAAATCGCGTAGTGGAAACGTGCGTAAAACTTAATCAATAATTTATCAAACGTGTCTAGTAAAATCCGATGCCAAACTAGGCCCGCAAAATCAGCACAAACAATTTTATTATTACTAGGTTAGGTAAGTTCCGGGAGCCGACCGGACTCAAATCAGGTGGCCCTACCGCGCAAGTGTTGTCGATATCACAGCCGTCGAAATGTTGCGTAGGTCAAGGTCGACGGCCATTTTGTACCGCCCCATTGATAATCGATGCCGGTGCGGCGTAAGAATGAATGAAACCCTGTTTTTGACAGTTAAATAGCTGCCGCCTAAAAAAATTCAAATCGTCGGCGTCGCTTTGAAGTGTTATTTCATTACGGCACCTCATGAGCTGTCGTTTTGAATATAATTTTCTTTTCCGACGGTTGATTACGATGCCGATTGCACATAACACTGGGCTACTATGGGTTTTATGGGTGCGACTGCTGACGAGTGGGTTCTGCCGTCCTATTGCACCTAACACTGGGCTACTATGGCTTTTAAGGAGGCGACTGCCGACGAGTGGGCTCTGCCCTCCTATTGCACCTAACACTGGGCTACAATGGCTTTTATGGGGGCGACTGCCGACGAGTGGGTTCTGCCCTCCTATTGTACCTAACACTGGGCTACTAAGGCTATTATGGGGGCGACTGGGTTCTGCCCTCCTATTGCACCTAATACTGGGCTACTATGGCTTTTATGAGGTCGACTGCCGACGAGTGGGTTCTGCCCTCCTATTGCACCTAACACTGGGCTACTATGGCTTTTAAGGAGGCGACTGCCGACGAGTGGGTTCTGCCCTCCTATTGCACCTAACACTGGGCTACAATGGCTTTTATGGGGGCGACTGGGTTCTGCCCTCCTATTGTACCTAACACTGGGCTACTATGGCTTTTATGAGGTCGACTGCCGACGAGTGGGTTCTGCCCTCCTATTGCACCTAACACTGGGCTACTATGGCTTTTAAGGAGGCGACTGCCGACGAGTGGGTTCTGCCCTCCTATTGCACCTAACACTGGGCTACAATGGCTTTTATGGGGGCGACTGCCGACGAGTGGGTTCTGCCCTCCTATTGTACCTAACACTGGGTTACTATGGCTTTTATGGGGGCGACTGGGTTCTAACACTGGGCTACTATGGCTTTTATGGCGGCGACTGCCGCCGAGTGGGTTCTGCCCTCCTATTGGACCTAACACTGGGCTACTATGGCTTTTATGGGGGCGACTGGGTTCTGCCCTCCTATTGCACCTAACACTGGGCTACTATGGCTTTTATGGGGGCGACTGCCGACGAGTGGGTTCTGCCCTCCTATTGTAACTAACACTGGGCTACTATGGCTTTTATGGGGGCGACTGGGTTCTGCCCTCCTATTGCACCTAGCACTGGGCTACTATGGCTTTTATGGGGGCGACTGGGTTCTGCTCTCCTATTGCACCTAACACTGGGCTACTATGGCTTTTATGGGGGCGACTGGGTTCTGCCCTCCTATTGTACCTGCGACTAATTAAAACACTATTTAATCTTTACCTTACCTACTTAAACGTTTATGCTGTGTTGTTTGTTGTTTTCGTATGTTTCAGAAAGAAGGAATAAGCGAAGGAGTTGGAGGACGAAATTCCATCGTCGGCAGTTGCCCCCATAAAAGCCATAGTAGCCCAGTGTTAGATGCAATAGGAGAGCAGAACCCAGTCGCCCCCATAAAAGCCTTAGTAGGCCAGTGTTAGGTGCAATAGGAGGGCAGAACCCACTCGTCGGCAGTCGCCCCCATAAAAGCCATAGTAGCCCAGTGTTAGGTGCAATAGGAGGGCAGAACCCACTCGTCGGCAGTCGACCTCATAAAAGCCATAGTAGCCCAGTGTTAGGTACAATAGGAGGGCAGAACCCAGTCGCCCCCATAAAAGCCATAGTAGCCCAGTGTTAGGTGCAATAGGAGGGCAGAACCCAGTCGCCCCCATAAAAGTCATAGTAGCCCAGTGTTAGGTGCAATAGGAGGGCAGAACCCACTCGTCGGCAGTCGCCCCCATAAAAGCCATAGTAGCCCAGTGTTAGGTGCAATAGGATGGCAGAACCCACTCGTCGGCAGTCGCACCCATAAAAGCCATAGTAGCCCAGTGTTAGGTGCAATCGGCATCGTAATCAACCGTCGGAAAAGAAAATAATATTCAAAACGATAGCTCATGAGGTGCCGTAATGAAATAACACTTCAAAGCGACGCCGTCGATTTGAATTTTTTTAGGCGGCAGCTATTTAACTGTCAAAAATAGCGTTTCATTCATTCTTACGCCGCGCAGGCATCGATTATCAATGGGGTGGTACAAAATGGCCGTCGACCTTGACCTACGCAACATTTCGACGGCTGTGATATCGACGACACTTGCGCGGTAGGCCCACAGAAACACGAATGCAAAATTAGGACCAATTTTAGGTTGGAGGTCTACCAGACCCCACTTGCAAAAATTAATAAAAATGTTCAGGATAGGCTTCTAAACGTTGGTTAGAGCTCCCCAAGGTATTAACATAAATTTACAAGTATTATTTTATTAATTAATTGAGCCCCCGAAGTGACTCGCTCTTGACCAAAAAATCACAATATGGAGAAATGTTAGGTGAGTTATATAGATCTCAAACAACAATATTTGGACGGAAATATTATCGTTATTAAATCTGGCAAAGTCCCAAAAACACTTAAATAAAATAGGCACTCAAATCAAAACAATAATGCAAATTCAAAGTATAAATTCCGATCGCAAGAGATTATGCAACATTCGACTTTAAGGCAAGATTAATCAAGTATTTAATATGAAATGGTAATTTATTTTACAAATCGGGTGATCAAGATGGACGCCCGCTACGTCCCCATGTTTACAATTATTACAACCAAAATCCGCGTGGTATTTCCATCGAGAAAGATCGATCGATTTCAAATATATATAAGTAGGTTGTTAACTAACCTTTTTCATTACGGCCCCCGTAGTAGGAACAAATGACCCAGTGATAATGTACCCAATCTAATCCTAGTCTAATGTATGTTGAGAATGAATTATACAATAGATTATAAAAATTATAAAAGATTTCACTTCCCTTTAAATCGGTAACGGCGGTCCCATCTTCAGACGCCCACAATGAAACCGTTTAAAGTTCCAAACCAAAATTCTTCTCAAAACAAAACTGCGCGAGGTCGTATAATAACGAGCGAACCTCTGGCTCATAAAAATCCAAAACTTCGAATATCAAAAGGTCCAAACAAAATTTCACGGCGCGCGACCGGCACACGTGTCGTCCGTGAGCCTAGTTCAAGTGAATTAGAAAAACAACATGGCGCGAGTTCTCAAACGCAAACGTAGTTTGAAATCGAACAAAAATTTTACCTGTGGACGGGAGACATTAAGAAAAATATTAGGAGAGCTAGGATATAAATTTAAAAAAAACTGAATCAAATAGATGCAACAGTGGCTCATCAATAAAAATATTGTATTTAATCACCGCGCGCTGAAACCCGAACTGAATGAAATTATAAAAAAAACACAAAAATGGCTTTGTGGAGTACTCAATCGACTCCATAATGGAGGAACATGGTCACAAAGTATTGAGATTACCACCTTATCATCCCGATTTGGGCTCAAGTCAAGGGTACTTTTGTAAGTAAGCACAACGTCAACATGAACGTCACTCAAATAATCCAGCTATTAAATGAAAAAAAATCTTCAATTGATATTGAAACCTGGCGTCGCGCGTCGTGTGGTTGATCATACCGATAAGTGCGAAGACGACTTTCTCACGTTTGAGGAATTCCGACCGATTTATCATCAACACTGGTGATTCGTCATCATCCTCATCATCTTCAAATGATGGTAATAATGATAGCGACGATAATGGAACCGAACGAGTAAATCTGCTAAATTAAAAAACAATTGCTGTTCAATTTCAGTCTGCGCCTCAAAAAAGCAACGGAAATGAGCACCATAGCTATTTTTTATATTTTAAGATACCCATTTTATGAGTCTGCATTTTGTGAATATTATTTCATTAAAATAATAATGTCTGACATTATTATTTTAATGAATTATTATAATAATAATATTAAAATATTGCTACTGTTTATTTGCTAGCAAGTGTAGCTACTATCTAGCTACTATGAGCGAGATAGCAATACTTTGTGGATTTATTAAATTATAATCTTAACGTAACGTAATAAAGTCTGTATTTCAACAGCGTTCGCAATCGTAATCAATCGGCTTTCACTTGCTCTCTTCTGCGTAGACGAATTTTGTCGATGCTACTTATAAACATGGGACACACCTGTACTAACACGATGGAGCGTGAATAATGCTAAGAAAAACATTATATAAAAAACGACTAATCGAAAAAAAAAAAGACAATTTTTTTATCTTCAGTACTATCGTCTGTCTTCGTTTTCGGGAGCGTTTCCCTAACAGCCCTTATTTAATACTCTGACTCACTGTAGAAAAAAAGTGTGAATAATACGGAATTCTGAAATAAACCAAACAGATATTGTTTGGTTTATTCATATTTATGGATTAGTTTTGTTTGGAATCCTTATTTCGCATCGTTTTGAATACCGTTAACCAAAACGGTTAATCATGGGATCAATCACAATTGGTTATGACTTAAGTTTTAAAATAAAGAACAGTCGCCCTTAGAAGTTACTTAACACTGACAAAATTACCAACGATCTTTACATTGAAATAAATCAATAAATAAATTGATGTATATGTAACATATATATGAAATATATATAACGTTATGTATATAAATTGATGTTTTTAAATTTTTGTTTATATTATATGTAGTTTTCCAGCTGAGGTGGTTTGTAACTTGGAATGTATTAAGCTAATACCGATGGCGACTGTACCTTATCTCTTCATTTTAAATCAAAGGTATATGACTTTCTTTTGAAAAAAAAAAGAATGAGTTCAAAATAAATTGTAATACAAAATATTTGATAGGCACTTTTCTAGAGTGCTGACCTTGATCTCAAAAATACCTCACATTAGTCCATATCTTTAAAACTACTAAACTTGCATTTGGTGTCATCAAAAACGACTTTTTTTCATAAAAGCGTCTATGTGATGGCACCTAAGCTTTATAACAAGTTACCAGATGACATGAAGATTTGTAAGAATGTTCCTGAATTTAGGACTAAACTTGTCAAATTATTATGCACCAAAGCGTATTACTCTGTAAATGAGTACCTAAATGATAAACTGTAACTCTTCATAAAATAAACTTTAATCAATAAAATTTATAAAATGACCCTAAATATAACATTTGACATACCTTCTTAATAAAAAACATAAACATAAACATAAACTCACGCCTATATCCCCGAAGGGGTAGGCAGAGGTGCTAGCACCCACGTTTCGCCAGTTTATGTTTTTTAGGTCCCAATGTAATAGGTGGCGAGCCTATTGCCATTAACCGGGCACTTATAAACCTGCGATAAATACACACATAACTTCGAAAAGCATCGAAAAGTCATTGGTGTGTGCCATGGTAATACCTTCTTAATATTTTGACATTTTTGCATTTGACTTGATTATTCTGACATTAATTGCTTTTACTTTACGTTCTGACATAATTAACTTATGTATTTGAATTCTGCATGGACATGTTAATCTATTTTGTATGAATTATGATTTACCTAACTCAATATTTCGTATGCCTTTGGCGGAACATAGCTTGAACTATTATTATGATTATAACATCTTTGTGTAACCTATGCTTCATGAAATAAATAAATTTGAATTTGAATTTGAATTTGATTTTGATGAAACTTACACTATTCCCTAACTTCATGAAAATTAAATTAAAAAACGTGTCAATAAAAAAAACCAGTTCCCGCAGGGGGAACGCACAGGTAGATTTCGTGAAGCAATTAATATTATTTTATATAGGGAACTACGGACTTTAAACAATATTTCGTGAAGTAAATTTTTTTTTTTTCTTTTTCTCGAAAACGATAAATTTGAGCAAAAAACGTTTCGGACATTTATTTTAGAGCAAGAAATAACCTATCGGTTAGAAATATTTTTTTGCCCCTCTATGACCTATGCTTCTTCTATGACCCACGCCGAGCGCGTTTTTCACATGTTTAATTTTTTTTTCTCGAAAACGGTAACTTTTAGCGAAATACTTTTTAGACATTTATTTTAGACTTAAAAATGGCCTATCGATTAAAAATATTTCCGACGGCAAGAATGTTCACCGGTTAGAGGTTATGATTTTTTTCCCGAAAAATTTTGGTTTTCCCCCCCTCCACTTTTAGTTAAAGTTTTAATCTTATGGTTTATAATTAAAAGTTGTTGGTATTCATGTATACTATGGGATAAAATTAGAACGGTTCGAATATCTTTCATGGAACGTGAAATTTTGAGGTAAAAACTGATTTCACAAAAAGTGAGGCCCTACCGTCCCCTTAGGCCAGATTCCACCCGTTCACGAACTTAAACTAAGTTTACATCCAAGCAATTTTTGACCGCAGTTTGAAAGCGATCGGGGCAAAAATGCGACCGTGAGAGTGCCGCAAATTTTGGGAAGTGTAACCCACATATATATATATATATATAAACTTTTTGACCAGTGGTCATTTCGGACTCAGGGGGTCATAACTAGACCTCCTATGACGATTTTTTTTTTAAATTCGATAGTAGTCAAGAAACCAATAGGTAGATCGATTTCAGCCGGGACGGTGGGGCGACTAGCGCCCCTCCCCCAAACCGGGGCAAGACGGGGACACCGTGGTTCCCAAACCCGAGGGGGCCATCTCGAAACCGGAGATGGCCCAGGGTCAGTCGGGGTGCGAGGGATATGCTCTATGGGCAACCTTACACCCCGGCGTCTGTAGACCCGAGACGGCGTGCGGTTTTAGTCGGTTCAAGCCCGACATAACCGCCCCCGCTGGCACGCGGGGGGGTATCCGAAGGGATTTCCGCACGATAAAAAAAAAAAAAAAAAAAAAAAAGTAGATCGATTTCATCGAAATCTACCTAAAATAATGATCTCATTTTGAATAATAGTTCCGGAGGTGAATTTGTGTCTTCAAACATACACTTATAATATTTTTCATCCCTCCTGTTCGGAAAGTTTAATTTTCATGGGTGGTGGAAAGTAGCTTATTTCATCCCTAGGATGAAAAGTATTTTTTTTTAATTTTAAGTTTTGCCATGGAGTCCATGATAATTAAGTGACGACATAATGCCTTGATATCATGGCGCTTTTTGTACATGGCCGCCTAGATGCACATCTCGTGACCAATTTGATTACAATGTAACCAATAGATTCGATTTTCAAAACTTTTCTAATGTTGGCGACATTAATTTAACTCCCGATGAGATTAAAGAATAGGCAAAAGCTGTTGTTAAAATAATCTATTTCCAATTTTTACAATTTGACTTTAAATTTTAACTGATTATCAATATACCTGTTTCATTAAATGTGTGTGTAGTATTTTGATTTCCTCACATAGTAGAAATGAAAAGTAGAGTGTTTAACTCGGGTGAATGTCACCTATTTCTCGGGTGAAATGACTGACTTTCAACCCTTTTTTTTTAATTTTATTTTTTTTTACGTGCGGAAATCCCTTTGGATACCCCCCCGCCGGCCAGCGGGGGTGGTTATGTCGTGTATCGACTAAAACCGCACGGTGTCCTCCCCAAGTGTCCGTTGCCGGGCACCCCGGGTAAGCCCTCGAAAGGATAACCCCAGGGTTGCCAGTGGACTTTGGCCGTCACCGCGGCCTCGCCTGGTGGGGTCGGGTTTTATCCCGCTTCGGTGAGTTGGCAGGCGTGTGTAGGGCACACCCGACACGTTTCCACCACGGCTTGCTTCTGTAGTCCTCAGGCCCCGATCATGGAGGTCGGTAGTCCCGGGCGTAGATGAGTCTGCGGCGTCCCCCCACCTTGGATGCTCAAGTCGCACCAACTTGACTTTCTACCCTTGTGTAACAATCTACTATTACCTATATACATATATGATCGAAAGCCCTTTTTCCCTCCCGCCGGCCAAACCAATTTATCATTTTTACATATACCTATGGATTTTGAATATAATGCGAGACCAATAATATTATACACAAACGTATCGATTTGATTATCAAGTCAATTAAAAATATCGTTAAATATCGTGCGGCGAGTTTTCACTGTGCGGGTTTTTTAATATTCAAACCTACATATTTATAATTATTAGATGGCCGCTGCTCCACCCTCGTGAAGGTTGGTTATCGTTTTTTGATAGATTTAGTTCGGAATAAGTGAACATCGGATATATCGGATAGTTTCCAATATCTAGGATGAATCCAAGTAGCTCAGCTGGTCAGAGTAATCACTCTGTAATGGACTGGTCGCGGGTTCAAACTAAGGCTAGTGAATGCACCTAAATTCGTCAGCAGTTCAAATTAATTGTTTCAGAGAAAGAACGTTTAAAAGAAAGTCACAATTCATTAGAAGTATTTCGCCTTATGGCACCATGTTAACTTTTCTCAATTAATTTGATATCTAGTGTTGGAATATGGAATAATAAAATTATACTTATATAAAATATCGATAATTTAAATAGGTTTTTTATTTTATCACACACTCTTTCCAGATATATCATTCCTTTTAATTCTTTAATCAATCAACTATTAAACATAAACAATAAGTAGGTATTTCTTACTCTTATTGGAACACCTTACAACTGATCTGAAGACCTGAGACGGCGAGTCTAAAAATATAAATAGGATCAGTCACGTCACGAATACGAGCAAACCAGATTAGATACCAAAATATTAATATGCCTACCTACGTGAAAACGTTGTTTATGGTAGTACTTAACGAGTCAAATCTTAATATTAATTTCATAGCTAATTTAGATAATGTTAAAGCTATTTCATTGATGATGGTTATAAAGCCAAGAACGACTAAAATAGTAACTAGTTTTTATCGCTGTAGTGTTACCGTCGTTGTATTGATTAACGACAAAAAAATTGATAACGTAAGGTCTTTATTTAGTCGATACCGAGCGGTAGTTTGATAGGTGCGCGGAAGCAACTCACACATATTAATTAATGTAACGATATTTATTTAAATAATTGCGAGAAGGATCTGTGAGGCACGTAATGTAAAATTGTAATAGTGAACGCGGCACGTTCAATGAAGTGCATCATGGTTGTGAATGGAACACGGAACCGTTGTGTCACGCTCATCTCGCGCCGGGCTCGGTAGACGGTGAACAAGTCGGGCCCCGGCATGCGGCTCAGGCCTCCAGTCGCAGTGGTCTCGCTAATCGCTTAGTCACGGCACATGCCGCTTGCCGCCTCGACCGCGCACAATATCTGTGATAAAATACTATTTTACCTACACTTCTGTGATAAATATGTGATATATTGTGATTTGATATGGGGTTTTTAGATGGTGTGTCGTTTTCTGTGTTCAAAAGGTGTCCTAACCTCAAACTGAAAAGGAGATGTAAAATACGAAGGTAAATAAATAATAGCAGGCTAAGTGTGCTATATCTGTATTATGTACCTACACGTGAATAGATAACAATTGTCAAGAAATCAGGTTATAGTATTTCAATACGGATATTATTCTGTAGGTTGTTAGTAAGTTTGAAACTTCATATGACATTATTATAATATATTATATTTCATAATCACTAATAACTTATATTCTATACTATTATAAAATTGTAAATTAGTGGTGTCTGTACATAGGAGATATTAAGTAAAATACTTGGGTTATGTTAAATTAACGATGTTTTTTTCTATTTGTATTTTTTATGAATGATAGGCTCACGTTTGACCTCTATCACACCTGGTCGTAAGTGACTATGTGGTCTATGATGGATCACGTTTACCTAAAAGGAACCTATTCACTCGAGACTTGAAGATTCCGAGGTTATAGCTTTCCGGAAACACAGACTCAGGCAGGTAATTCCACTCCTTAACGTACGCATAATAAATGTGTCGCCAAAAAGTTTTGTGCGTATGAGTGGAATATCCACCATGTAGCGGTGGCGTGTCGCTATATGTCTGGTCGTTCGTTGGTGGAAAGACTTGGAGGTATCAAGTTGTGCAATTCCAGCGCACACTCCGAAATGCATCCGATAAAAATCCGATAGGCCGGCAACTCTGCGTCGATTTTCAAGGCTCTGAAGCCTTTTCTCGAAGAGTGCATCGTTGTTAGATTTAGAACACAAAAATATGTATATTTTTTATTGGTTGTCTTGTCTGTTTGCATATTCGCGATGGATGCAAAAACTATTGAACGTCTTTTGATGCGGTTTCTAATAGAAAAGTCTTGGTCAGGCTTAAAATTTTCCGTATGTAATTGTTATAGTATGTAATTGTAATTGGTTATGTAGAACCAGAGATATGACCAAAAAACGATATCAGCTAGTAGTTTATATTAAGGGCTTTGAGAGTAATCTAATTATTAGGAAGGGCAAAAGTAAGTGTTGATTTGATACATGATTTGATAATTATAATGTAGTTTGTAAGTGTAGGTGGTATATTGTAGTTTGTGTAGGGTTACCAATCGACATACACATGAATTTTCTCTTCGTTGGTCATTTTCTTCAAAATACATAGAAGCTAGGTATATACGTATATACTAACCTAGCACAAAATCAATGAAATGTAAATAAAGGGCGTTAAAACCTTATGATTCAGTAGTTACATACCTGTTTAGTAGTGGACTGCTTTTGTATTTATATTAAATACTAACTGCGCGCCGTGGCCGCCCCGCTGCAATAATAGCACCTTGCCCGTGGACTTTCCTAAATTTTTCTTTCATACAAACCTTGTCCTGACAATCACGACCACCAAAAAAAAGTTATCCAATTTGGTGCAGTCGTTCGGAAGTTATGCGCGTACATACATTTCGGTGATTCATTTTTATTTATATAAGATACTAGCTGATGAGCATCTTCGGTTGTGCTTAACCAATTGCAATCAAAGATACGGCAGATTTTAAGTTTCACCAAGACCTTGATAATAGAAAAAAACCGCATCAAAATCCGTTTAGTAGTATCTGCTTACATCGCAAATTCCAAAAACAATATTTTTGTGTTCAGAATCGTTCGTTAAACATAACCCAAGTATTTTTTTTTAAATATCTCCAATGAACAGACATAAATAATTTACAATTTTATAATAGTAGAGAAGTCTTAGCTAAAATTTCACCACCGACGACTGTTTAACACAAAAATGTCCAGATTGATAACCCTATCTAAGTGACATTGTAAACACGGCAGTGAAAAGCCGGTATTGCTTATCTTCGTCGATAAGCAAGCGTGAGGTAGGCACCTAATCAAGAAGATCGCCATATACTCGTAACATTTGCCATGTAACTGTGAACACATAACAGATAACATAAAGTGTAAATGTAGTACAATGTCTTCATTTCACCCGCATGCTATAGGTACGCATATCATATTATAGCTGGTATTTATAATTTCAATGATTTAAATCAATCAACAACCATGAAAACAAATAAAGTTTTTCATGTGTAGGTATTCAAACTGTAGGGGTGTGTGTTGGGTAACCTCCTCGAGTGTCGCTCCGATTCCGATCCCGCTGCAGTCCGGGGGGAACGGAATCGGAGCGGCCGGTACACCCTGGGCGGCGGTCAATGGCTTCCCCTTCACCCCTTCATAGGGTTGGCATTGATCGTCGGCCAATACCCAACGTGGCGGGAACACATCGCTCTCCGTACTCCTCTGCTTTCAGAGGAGACAGGATGAGCGATGCTGTTAGTGGTGAGGTGGCCCAGGGTCAGGCGGGGTGCGAGGGATATGCTCTATGGGTAACCTTACACCCCGGCGTCTGAAGACCCGAGACGGCGTGCGGTTTTAGTCGGTGCAAGCCCGACATAACCACCCCCGCTGGCCGGCGGGGGGTATCCGAAGGGATTTCCGCACGATAAAAAAAAAAAAAAAAAAAAAGGTATTCAAACTGTAAAAATCTTGACACATCAACCGGTAACCATCGGATACCAATGTATCTTAATCGGGTCATAATTATTTTCCGTAACCTTGCTTATTTTGCTAATTACTATTTATAATGTATTAGAATAACAGCCGCATTTTCATTTTGTTAAGTTAGGGCTCATTCATAACGTTACGACAATGCAACGCCGGAACACAATCTCGTGGAGTTTAACGATCGTACAAATTCAAACGCATTGTACTTTTTTTTGTGTGGAAATCCCTTCGGATATCCCCCCGCCAGCCAGCGGGAGCGGTTATGTCGGGCTTGAACCGACTAAAACCGCACGCCGTCTCGGGTCTACAGACACCGGGGTGTAAGGTTACCCATAGAGCGCACTCCGACTGACCCTGTGCCATTCGCAGTGTCCCCTCTGATAACAGCAGAGGGGTACCTTGAGCGACCAGTCCCGCGGGCCTTGCAGGCCCGCAATACCCCGACCCCCTCGTGCAATGGGGTCAGCTGGCCCTGAAAAGGGCCGGTTGGTCAGACTCTTGGCCGTTGACGTTGACGCCAGCTACTCCGGAGGAGCAATCAATGATGCGTCATCGCCCACGTTGCCCAGAGTGCACCAAACTTGGAGGTGATCCAACCAGTCGCACCCCAAACACATTGTACCTACCATCGCAATGGTGTTTACTATAGACCGTAGAATCTTACTCCATAGGAATACAGTTTATCAAAAGTTTGTTTGCAGTCTGCGATAGACCACCCATTGCACTAATATCATTGAATCTAGAACCGTCTACGGATGTCCGAGTTGATTTTACCTTGCATGAGAGCTGCCACCAATACTTTACAAATGCCAGAAATATGGTTCACTGTACTGGAAAGTGGTATGAAAAGATCAACACTACTCCTAATTAGTATGCCAAAGGAGATAGTATTATGATCTATATTGTCACTAGCTGCTGCTGCCCCTCCAACCGCGTGTAAACCCTATTTAAAATACCTATTTGCCGAAATAAAAATGATCCCTATTCTTTTTCAAGTTACAAGCAGTCTCTATGGCAATTTTTAAGAAAATTGGTTTAGCGGTCTTGGCGTGAAAAAGTAACAGACAGACAGACAGAGTTACTTTCGCATATATAATATTAATATGGATTAACATTAGACCTTCATGTGGCTGAGCCCTTACTTAATATAAAAAAGCATTATTAAGATTGTAATATCTTATCCTTTTTAAACAAATATGTGCAATTTTTGAGTGACTTAAAGTATAACTATCTAATTTAAATTTACATCGTATAATATTCCGATTACCTAGGTTTTAAGAATATTCTGAAAATCAGGTTTATATGTATTATGTCCTAAATATTGAATATGTATAAAAGTATCACACTATATTACTTCTAAATTAGAGTTGAGTATTCTTTGTTCTTCTCCTTACATATTATTACTTAACAGATAAATATATTATTTTATTAGATATACCTACTGTGTTCTTGTGCATAAAGTAATGCACAAACGTAACCTTAAGTTAGACTTACGTAAAAATCGAACAATGAGAATACGTTCGAGGACATGATGTAATTGATGAAATAAATATTATTGTTTGTTCATTGAACGTGAGAACGTTCTAAACTAAAACATTTATAGCCACTAAACATTTATTCGTAATGTAGTTTTAATGATGTTGCTCATGTCACGTCAATGCTTTATATTGTAGGTACCTACCGGAAATTAGTCAAATCACAACGCTACAGTATTTCCTGAATACTCTTTGCCGCAATCTTCTACCTGTTAAAATTTATTAAGTTAGCATATGTAGTTCAAGGATAGGAATATATTTGTATTTTAGGTAGATTTCAATGGGGGTGTGTGTTGGGTAACCTCCTCGAGTGTCGCTCCGATTCCGATCCCGCTGCAGTCCGGGGGGAACGGAATCGGAGCGGCCGGTACACCCTGGGCGGCGGTCAATGGCTTCCCCTTCACCCCTTCATAGGGTTGGCATTGATCGTCGGCCAATACCCAACGTGGCGGGAACACATCGCTCTCCGTACTCCTCTGCTTTCAGAGGAGACAGGATGAGCGATGCTGTTAGTGGTGAGATGGCCCAGGGTCAGCCGGGGTGCGAGGGATATGCTCTATGAGTAACCTTACACCCCGGCGTCTGAAGACCCGAGACGGCGTGCGGTTTTAGTCGGTGCAAGCCCGACATAACCGCCCCCGCTGGCCGGCGGGGGGGTATCCGAAGGGATTTCCGCACGATAAAAAAAAAAAAAAAAAAACAAAAAAAAAAAGGTAGATTTCAATGAAATCGATCTACCTATTGGTTTCTTGACTACTGTCGAATTTAAAAAACAAAATCTTCATAGGAGGTCTAGTTATGACCCCCTGAGTCCGAAATGACCACTGGTCAAAAAGTTTATATATATATATATGTATGTATGGTTCCACTTCCCAAAATTTGCAGCACTCTCACGGTCGCATTTTTGCCCCGATCGCTTTCAAACTGCGGTCAAAAATTGCTTGGGTGTAAACTTAGTTTAAGTTCGTGAACGGGTGGAATCCAGCCTAAGTGGACGGTAGGGCCTCACTTTTGGTGTGAAATCAGTTTTTCCTCAAAATTTCACGTTCCATGAAAGATATTCGAACCGTTCTAATTTTATCCCATAGTATACATGAATACCAACAACTTTTAATTATAAACCTATAAGATTAAAACTTTAACTAAAAGTGGAGGGGGGAAAAACCAAATTTTTTCGGGAAAAAAATCATAACTTCTAACCGGTGAACATTCTTGCCGTCGGAAATATTTTTAATCGATAGGCCATTTTTAAGTCTAAAATAAATATCTGAAAAGTTTTTCGCTAAAAGTTACCGTTTTCGAGAAAAAAAAATTAAACTGTTTAAAGTCCGTAGTTCTCTATATAAAATAATATTAATTGCTTCCCGAAATCTACCTGTGCGTTCCCCCTGCGGGAACGGATTTTTTTATTAGTGTTTTTAGGGTCCCGTAGCCAAATGGCAAAAAACGGAACCCTTATAGATTCGTCATGTCTGTCTGTCTGTCCGTTCGTATGTCACAGCCACTTTTTTCCGAAAGTATAAGAACTATGCTATTGAAACTAGGTAAGTAGATGTATTCTGTGAACCGCATTAAGATTTTCCCACAAAAACAGAAAAAAAAAATTTTGGGGTTCTTCATATTTAGAACTGAACTCAATTTTTTTTATTCATCAAACCCATACGTGTCAACTATCTATGGATAGGTCTTCAAAAATGATATTGAGGTTTCTAATATTATTTTCTTCTAAACTGAAACTGAAACTTTGCGCGAGAGACACTTCCAAAGTGTAAAATAAGTGTCCCCTCCCCCTGTAACTTCTAGAATGAGAGAATGATAAAACTAAAAAAAATATGATGTACATTCCATGTAAACTTCCACCAAAAATTGGTTTGAACGAGATCTCGTAATTAGTTCTTTGCGTCATAAATCGTAAACCGCCATTTACCTTTCATTCATCAACTCAAATATAAAAAATATAAAAACTAAAACATTATGTTACTTGCTGCTACGGAACCCTTCATGGGCGAGTCCGACTCGCACTTGGCCGGTTTTGTGTAATTATATAGCTATTGTTTTGCATTTGAAGGATACTACTTGCCTATGTCGAGTATGTGTCCATTATAATATACGAAAGTATAATATGGAATAAGTAATTGGTCTCCCCGGGCTCTGAGGTGAGAACCTCAGAGGCAACCGTAGGTCTCGTTAAAATGTTGATGATCAGGAGTATAATTTAGATTTATTTGGCAGATCACGTTCTGATCGACGCTGTGATCCGTTGCAAAAAACCCTTATTACTTTAAATTATTTAAATTTAAAAAAAAATATTTTATTTTAATTTCAATTATTAAACTGGCTGAATTTTTTTGAAAAAATGTATTGTAAACGAAAACCTCCTTGGCACGTTTGATTCACTCTCGAAAATACTTTATGATCCCGAACGAAAGAACGAAATCTGAAGTAACATCATGGTGCCTTAATTACACTTCTTTCGTTCGTGTTTCGTGCGGGCCCCCTATTCTGAATGTATGTTTCATAGTAGGCCCACAGATATTCTATATATACTGTTTATAATTCAGTACTTGCAATGACCGTTTACATTATTACAAGAAAAAATAACTTGAAGGCTGTATGCAGTAACTGGTTCTGCTTTATCGACCATGTCACCCTTGAACCACATCTTATTGTGTCGTGAGACAATCAATTACCAACTACCTTGATTAATCAATTTTTCTTAAGAAATTACTGATTATTGTAAAACATAATTGCACAATTTTTATGGCTTCGTTTTTCCATTATCTGTCTGTAAATAAAAACAAAAAATGAAACGAACGGAAAGAATTTAAAATACTTAAATAGTTGTCAAGTTATAATCACAATATAAATGATTTATCGCTTTAGAAATATTTTCCATCATTTACATCATGATTTTGATTATTTTTTTATAATGTTAATACAGGTTATTATGAAGTAATTGCGCTGAGTGAGACGAAGTCGAGCGAAAGCTTCTCACACCAGACTTCAGGATTTTCTTTGTCACAGGTCTCCTCCTAAACTACTAAAGACTCAGACTCAGAAAGCATGTCCAGAGTTGTGACTTTCAAAAAGAATTTTCAAAATCGGACTTGCCACGGAGGAATGATCACTGTTACAAATTTTCAAAATCTGATTCACGATTTCTCACTCAGCTCAACATTGCAAGCAGCGATTCGCCTTGCAGACCTAGTAACTTTAGTGCGATTGTACTTATGACCGTTAATGGCCCTACATTAACTAAGTAGGTAGTATCGCACTAAATCAAATAATAATTATAGCCTATCAGAACATTTCATTAACAGAGATAACGTCAAACTATAGTATAACGAACAACAAAACTGGTTTACCAGTTGACACCTAGCCTTTATTTATGTTCATAAATGGTAAATTAAGATGTCCTTGCCAGTAGCTCTTTTACAGTGCAAGCTATATGGATTTATCTTGACGTAATTTTTCATGATTTTTTTTTGGTGGAATAGCTTTTGTTTGCGTGAGTTTAAATAGTATACGTATAAAAGGTCACTGTTAATTAACTGGAGATAACTAAACTCGCACTAGCATACTCAGTGGCGTTACTAGAAACAAAAAATATACTGCGTAATTAAATACGGGAATACTTAGACATATACGAAGATAACATTAGGAAGTCATTTAGATTTGATATCATCTTTCAAGGTTTTATTTATCGTAAACAAACATTCACTCGATATAGTTGCAGGTAATCATATTGTGTAATATTTTAGTAATTTATAATTTCTATTGCATTGCAAATTATTGAAGCTAATATAGAGCAAGAGCCTGCGATGATCAGACCTAAAAGACCAGAGCTGATAGTTCCTCTATGTATGTATCTGTAGGTAAGAATGATCCCTGACTATGAAGTTTAGATGATGGTTGCTTTGCCAGGTAAAAGGTATAGAAGGTAAATAAAATTGCACCTCAATTTCCGTATAGTTAAGTATAGATTTATAGTTTATATATTTTCGTTGGAATAATATAAGAAATCACGTCGTCGGCGGTTGCAATTCCCTATCAGACATCCTTTAATTATAATTGTGGAACCTATTTACTGGATACATAATTATACGTAAAATAGAAGCTTCAATATGTATGTCCGACTGTTGTTCAATATTATTATGACCATCAGCAAGCGTATAATAAACATCATATCTTAGAATAATTTTATTCTAAGATATGACGACTCGTAATGAGGAAATAAATTTATTTTATCGTTTATAAATCTTAGATTAATACCACTGTTTAAATACTATGTAATTATGTCCAGCAGTGGACTAGAATAGGTTGATGATGATGATGATGAATTATTCGGCAAACCAACCGAATAGTCAATCTGTATTAAGTACATAAAAAAGCCAAAAACGAGGATATTTATTTATCATTGATAAGTCTTAGATTAATACCACTATTTAAATACTAGGTAATTGTTCGGCAAACCAACCGAAAATTTGATCTATATTACATAAAAATGCCGAAAATACTAAACACGAATATTCAGCTATTCAGCGAATCTCTACTATCTTTCATTCGCGCATGAAATGTAGAATTACCGTATTTCCAGACTCTGCATAGCAAGATAATTGAAGAGATATGGAGAGAGATTTATATCAAATTTTTAAACAAATCATAAGTGTTAGCATGCAAGCAAGTTTATGAAGGCAATAACAATTATAAAACATTTTATATTTTATGAACACCTGTATATCTTTAAACGGGTATGCAGAGTTTATGCACCCACATTTTGCGCACTAAACATTGGTTTTTGGCCCCCGTGTAATGGACAAGTCTAACACCGGTTGCTACAACGAAGAACTTTTTTACAGAAAAAACTTATTAACGCAATCTGTTCATAGGCCCACGTTTGGTCACTATCAAACCTATTGGTAAGTGATGATGAACTCGCTGATGGAACACGCTTGCCTAGAAGCAACTGATTCACTCTAGATTGAAAGACTCCAGGTTATAGTTTTTTTTTTTCAAATACTTAAGTAAGTCGTTGTTCCACTGCTTAGGAGTAACTACATACATCGTACGTTTATTATCAAAACATTTTGTGCGTATGAGCGGAATATGCACCAAGTAACCAATCTCGAAAATGCATCCGAATAATTACCAATACGCTAGCAATGTTTTTGACTCCGAAACTTAGTCTCGATCAGCGCATTATTATTAATGAGCTTCTTGGCCCGTTTTTTCAATAGATTCAAGATTATATCACAATAATAACAGACAATAAAAGTAAATATCAATAAGAAAACAAAGCACTATTATAGTGATTTTTTTCAGTGACTGAACACATATTTACTTTAAGAATAAATATGGTTAGTCACTAGAGATTTAAGTTTCTATAGGTAATCATAAAACTGCCCACATTAAGCCCATTACTATTTATAAGCTCTTTAATCTTCGTGCGTCATGCGAGTGACATCAGAATGTAGAGTAAGTCAGAAATGGAAATGATCTACGTGATCACAATCACAAAGCAGTGCACGTCGCTAACACAAACGTCAAAATTTAAATAGAAAAACGCAAACAATTTACAATACAAGAGAATCAGTCAAAAGAGGAACAATTCGAATTACTTACGTCGTGTGTACATACCTACGTATTTTAGTTTATCTTATTGAGAAAGGGTATCACAACAGTAGTTACTTACAACTGGTAGTTTCAAATCAAATCTATTTATTTACCAGCTAGTATTATATGAATAAAAAATATAAATTATGGTACGGCCTATTTAAATTCTATCATGAGGTAAGGATTAAATTTTACATACCTATAAAAAATATGAAGTCCATCTACCCGAACCTATTGACAACGTGAATTTTACTTCATTCATTTTTGGCATAATAGTGAACCATGGACCATGAGACTACTTCATGATACACTAAGGTATGGCAACATGATCCGTTAAATGGTGTCAGAGTTTATCAATCTTGTATAATATTCAAAATTTGTTAAGTGGATACATTTTATTTGCCATAAACTTTATTTTCAATTTACACAAAGCTACTTTTATGTAGGTGTTAAGATGCTTAATTTACATACTTATATTTTGCCGTAATTGTATATATTGTACAGCCTTTTTTGATAAATAAATAAATGTTACTATATTATATTTTTCACCACGGATTCGAAGCTCCCACTGGATGAATCTATTTCTATGTCGTTTTCTTTTAATTTAGTTTGCCTAGCTCAATCAAGGCAGTTCTTAACGTTATTTGAGGAGACTTTAATCAGTTCCTTAAAAATGACGAATTGATCTAAAAATATCATAGATATAAATAAATATTCTAGGACATTCTACACAGTGGTATAGAAAAGTATTACTACTTTATATATAGCTTACCTAGCTTTTGTTCTGGTTTCTAGAATGCGGATATACATACTTAGTCCATTGAAAAGTTAAATTTGGGGTTGCGTTTTTTAGAGGACGCAATTTTATTTTTTTGATGTGTAGGGGGGGTCAGTGTAAAGCTAAAACCAAGTTTGTGGGGTCGCCACCCTTGTCCTACGGCCGCCACCTTGAAAATAAGGGTTGAAATGGTTTTTACGATATATCTCTTAAACTATTTATCTGTAAAATTTTTTTTTTAACATTTTTTGTTGCAAATTAAATTCTCTACAACTTTGGTGCAGTAACTTTTTGTCGTAGAACTATAAATAAAAAAGTTATAAGCGAAAATGTTCAGAAACGTTTTTTTATCTCTTTATACGGTGGTAATAAAGATGATAATTCTCTTGACAGCCTAAGATACAAACAATTCGCCAAGGCAGTGACAAAAAGTACATTTAACTTATCTTCACTTCCTCCAACACAAGACACAGCTCGCTTTCATACTTTCCGAGTCTACCATCAGGTCCAGTCGTGGCTTGGTTATAATAATGATCCTGAAGACTGGGGCTGGAAAAAAATGTGGAAAATTATATATTTACTTATAGATAATTCAGTTCTGATACTATCGAAATAGTCAGTTTTTAATTATATAAGCTCTTCGAAAGAATAATAAAGACTATAATTAACTAACATAACATGTTATGTTTATGTTTTAAACTAATCTGCAAAATCTTTTTAATAGTCTGCCTTGTCATATAGATATAATGGTAAAACGGGATATTCTGCTCCAATTTGGCGCCGCACAGAGCGGTTAGTTAAATGCGAGTGAGTGAATCATGAAATTGAAGTAGAGGTATAGGAGAATAGACGGTAGATCAAATTTATTCCTTCAGAGAGTAATTACTAAGTATATCTAAGGAGAAATTGATGATGAACTAACAGAAGGTTAATATTATTAAATGGAAGGAGATCTGCAATATGCTGTTTTATTTGCGTTTATGGTGTGTTTTGGCGTTCCATAAACTTTTAGGACACGCACTCGCCTGTTAGTGCTACTACCTACTCACTACCAGAAGATGTGAATGAGACTCATCTACTGGCAGCCGTAGCGGGGGCGGAGCCGCGGGCAACAGCTAGTGTATATATACAATCTGAGTTTCGGAAACGGCTCCAATGATAATCATTAAATTGAATATGTAGGGGGTTTCGGGGCCGATAAATCGATTTAGCTAGGTTTTAATTTAGATAACGTAGAAAAAGAATCCATCATCATCAGCTCATCCAGGTACTATTATTTAAAGGTAAATAGACTGATACTTACTAATTATAATGTCATTTTGAAATACGTGATTCCGTTTAGGTATTTAAAAAAAGTGAAAGTGACTGGTGGTGTAGTTTTATCTGTTCGCTCAATGCCATACATTGTTACAATGAATACGTCACGCTCCTTTTTTGTTTTTTTTTTTAATAAACGTAAATACTCGTTTCGAACATAGGTACAAAGGTTGGCCCCTCTTGGAGGATTGGCTAGAGAGGCGACACAGAAGCCTCTCGTACCGACTGACGCAGGTGATCTCCGGGAAGGGGTGCTTCGGGGACCACCTGCATTGGATCAGGAAGGAGCCAACGCCTGAGTGTCATCTCTGTGACGCGAGCGAGGACTACGGGCTGCACACGCTGGCGGACTGCCCAGCGTGGGAGGCGCCGAGGCGTGACCTCATGGCAGCCATCGGGGTGGGAGTCCTCTCGCTCGGCAGCATGATTGCAACAATGGTGCGGAGCGCGAGCGTGTGGGCCACCGCCACCTCCTTCTGCGAGCATGTGATGCTCGCGAAGGAGATAGCGGAGCGCGCCCGGGAGAGGTTCAGAACTCTCCCGGCCCGCCGAGTCCGCAACATGCTCGCCGCGCGTCGCAGGCGACTCAGGCGCCGGAGGTCGCTCAACGACCTCCGTCCTCCATGAGCGCAGGCCTGGGGGTGGCAGGTGATTCCGCACCCCACACCCCAGCAGAAGCAGGCCGGGACGGTGGGGCGACTAGCACCCCTCTCCCAAACCGGGGCAAGACGGGGACACCGTGGTTCCCAAACCCGAGGGGGCCATCTGGAAACCGGAGATGGCCCAGGGTCAGTCGGGGAGCGAGGGATATGCTCTATGTTCAACCTTACACCCCGGCGTCTGTAGACCCGAGACGGCGTGCGGTTTTAGTCGGTTCAAGCCCGACATAACCGCCCCCGCTGGCCGGCGGGGGGGTATCCGAAGGGATTTCCGCACGATAAAAAAATAAATAAAAATAAAACGTACAAAGGTTGACATTACTTTTTGTCAAGGTGCGAGGGATATGCTCTATGGGCAAACTTACACCCTGGCGTTTTAAGACCCGAGACGGCGTGCGGTTTTAGTCGGTTCAAGCCCGACATAACCGCCCCCTAATCCGAAGAGAAAAATAGTACAAAGGTTGACATTTGTAATTACCTAACTACGACTTATTACGATGTCAAAAACCTATAGACCAAAGCACAAGACGACATAATTAATAGTTTATTGCTGTTACTTAGAAATTAACTTATTTTACCATGTGTTATCTTTATGACATGTGACCATTAGTTAAACGAATAATTTATACATACACGCTACATGAAACTATACAACTAAGTAAGGTACCCAAGGATGTAAGTAATGTAATGTATTCCAATTATTTTGGAATTTTATTTTAATAATACAAAGGTTCATGATTAGTTGACTTAATATGATGTCAAAAACCCATGGACGATAATGTCTGCTTCGCAGCTTATTGCTGTAACTTAGGTACCTTATTATACCACAATGTTATCGACGTGACACGTGACCACAAAGTTATCTAAATAATTTATAAGTACATACACGGTAAATGCAAATGAAAATGTAAGCCTAATTAGCTACTAAGAGTAAACCAGATATTATATAGAATGTTCCAATGTGGTTATCGATTTTGTATAACAAGGACAAAAACTGACGTTAACAATGACGTAGGTTTATAAATTTACCAATTCACCAACGCTTTTTATGGTCCTAGGAGCAATTTCATAACAAAACCACCGTTGAGTTTTGAAAAGAAATCCTCTACTCTCCCGTGTATACATCTTATTGCTGACAAAACCGGATGTAAAATATAACTCCTTCTATCTACCTTTTAACCTTTACAATAAAAGGTTCTATTTGAAAAAAAAAGTTCTTGATCGCTATCAGCTCTTAATTTTAAAAATGATACTTTGTTATTTTTTTTATTTTGGTATATTGGGAGCGGTTAATCTAATAATTTAATAAATATGCAATTATTGGTGACTAGCTGTGATTTGATACTTGTGGCACTTGCTTTTTTTGCGTGGAAACCTTCTCGTCTCTGAGTCTCTTGTGACTGTATAGCAATGTATGCTGCCGACAGACAGCATGTCATTGATATGCAGAAGAAATAGAGTGGGTGATAGGATAAACCCCTGCGGCATGCCAGCATTAACCTACGTGAACTCTAAAGACACAGAGAACCCGAAGTTGCACAATCGGGTAGGCAGAACGTGAGACTCTATCCAAGGCTTTGGTGATATCAAGGCTGATAGCCAATGCCTCGTCATGCCTGTCCATGCCTGTCCATAGCATCTCCACAGAGATGTGTGACGTACGCCAGAAGCATTTACGGACTGAATTTAGACAGTACAATACTTCGACATGTAGCGAACTTCGAAAACACATAGATCGACAAGTCATTGCTTCGACCGAAAATTATTAGACAACACACACCTTCGAATTACCACTACTTCGACAGACAATTATTCGACAGACAATACTTAGACAAGATACATCTTCGAATGAACACTACTTTGATAGATTTTTAAAATTATATTCCAAAAATAAGTAAAGTAGGTTAGGTTAGGTTAGAACTGTGAATCCAATTTTGACTTATGCAGGCGCTGCATAAGTCAAAATTGGAAGTCGAAATAGACCTCGGGCTGGAGTGCAAGCTTTGGAAGCAATCAGGGTAGCTCCTAGAATGCTGATGAGCCTATGAGAGAAATATCACTTAATTGAAACAAAAACAATAGACACATCTGAATATTATATTACAGTAGTTGTTGTTGGGGCTTCGCTCTTTTGTAATTATGTTCCCATTTCCGCTTCCCATGGAAACCTATTCCAAAATATGAAGAACTGTGACCCCAACAGAGAATGATTTCCCCCGGAATTGATGTTTCAATTGATTGGGTACATATTTATCGCTCCGATTCCGATCCCGCTGCAGTCCGGGGGGAACGGAATCGGAGCGGCCGGTACACCCTGGGCGGCGGTCAATGGCTTCCCCTTCTCCCCTTCATAGGGTTGGCATTGATTGTCGGCCAATACCCAACGTGGCGGGAACACATCGCTCTCCGTACTCCTCTGCTTTCAGAGGAGACAGGATGAGCGATGCTGTTAGTGGTGAGATGGCCCAGGGTCAGCCGGGGTGCGAGGGATATGCTCTATGGGTAACCTTACACCCCGGCGTCTGAAGACCCGAGACGGCGTGCGGTTTTAGTCGGTGCAAGCCCGACATAACCGCCCCCGCTGGCCGGCGGGGGGGTACGATAAAAAAAAAAAAAAAAAGGTAGGGCGCATTTTTTAATACATTTCAGAGCATTATTATTTTGGGAGAATGTTAAAAAAAAACTGTCAAACTAGTTGTAATTCAAAGATGTGTCTTGTCTATTGTATATTGTCTGTCGAATAATCGTCTGTCAAAGTAGTGGTAATTCGAAGGTGTGTATTGTCTAATAGTTGTCTGTCGAAGCAATGACTTGTCGATATATGTGTTTTCGAAATTCGCTACATGTCGAAATATTGTACTGTCTAAATTCAGTCCGTAACTCCGCCAGAAGATCACCCATTGACCGTATCGGTCTAAAGCCCTATTGTCAATTGTCGAGGTAACGCATGAGCTGTGCGTTTATAATGTGCTCAAATACCTTACAGAGAACTGAGGTGACAGCTATGGTTCGATAATTGCCTGATCCGAAGGATCCCTCTTTTTGAGAATCGGTTGTATGTTTGCCAAGCCCGCGGAACTATTCCTGAGGAATACACAGGCGCTAAAGTCGCGTGAGCACTGGTATTAACTTCTCTGCGCAATTTTTTCAGTACCCAGTCGAGTGACTGCAGGGTTGCCCGTGTGTCACATTGCCTGATACAAATATCAGGCATTGTTTGGCCACTTTGACATTGATATTGTTTGTCGATTCATTACGAAACATCCACTTCTTCATATCATGGACGCAGGCGGGGTGACATCCAAGGGGAGGTAGTTACACGTGTCATGGTAAATAAAACAAAAAGATACAAATCATAAAAGCCATAAAAGGTCAACACCCACGAGTTCCCTAAATATTCAATCACATTTGTTAAAGATTATGAAATGGTATTGTGATTTATTTGTGGCTTTCAGAGTAATTGTTTACTGCCATTATATATGTTTATAAAGGGTTTCTCATTCAGATTACATAAACGTAATTACGTAAACTAATTATCAACCGTCATAATACCTGTCACAATAAGAATCGTAATACTGTTTTGACTTCAGGAAATATTTGTCCGAACACATGATATTTATTTAAGAAATATAGGAAAGTACTTGTGCTAAAACATGGAGCTATTGCTGAGGAAGTATCATATGGATTCAAGTATTACACGAACTTTTATTAGAGAAAATTGATTTATCTTGGTTAATTACAGTTAGCCAAGTAAACTTATAAGAAAAGGAGGAGTATGAGAGTGGAACTAAAAATGCAACTGAGATCGGCACTCGAATGACGAGAAGTAGTTAATGTGCCGGGACTTGAGAAAGTTGCATTACATATGTTTAGGCTATGAGAAATATTCAAATCGGGGCTCCACCAATACCTTCGGGACCCAAGCCAACTGCTGATCGACGGACGAGGCTCTGGTGCAGGATTTCCTTTCGGGGTTGGGAGGTCAGCTGGCAGTCGCGCCTGCATAAGTCAAAATTGGAAGCCAAAATAGACCCCGGGCTGGAGTGCAAGCTTTGGAAGCAATCAGGGTAGCTCCTAGAATGCTGATGAGCCTATGAGAGAAATATCAGTTAATTGAAACAAATACAACAGACACATCTGAATATTATATTACAGTAGCTTTTGTTGGGGCTTCGCTCTTTTGTAATTATGTTCCCATTTCCGCTTCCCATGGAAACCTATTCCAAAATATGGATACAAGCCAACGTGTTATTCAGGACTATAATCTATCCTTGTACCAAATTTCAGTCAAATCCGTTTCGCCGTTGAAGCGTGATTGAGTAACAAACATCTTCACAAACTTTCACAATTGTAATATTAAGTAGGAAATATTACAATTTTGTTGTGTAAGGTTATAACAAAACCTTACACAGTTCTCATTTAATAAGAAGAGTTATTTAAACCAATACCCTACAGATACGTTTGGCCTTAACCTTGCAAGATGCTTTCGTATTAGAACCGGTTCGCCTGCTCACAGTACTCACCGTAATTATTAGCACATAAAGTCTGCGATGTCATTGTTGGCTCGATATTGTACTTACATTTTTTACGTAACATTATGTTATAACTTGTACTTAACGATTTATTTTGGTTTTTATTCTAAATATGAAGCAAAAACTTGTTCATATTAGTAGTTATTTATTTTTTATACATATCGCATTTTCAATTTCAAATAGTTGTTATAAAATGCTTACGTCAATGTGATAAACATTTTGGGTTCAGAATCTCAAACTTCTTGGCAGCAGCCAAACCGCAACCCTGCTTCTTCCTTCTGTAGCTTTGCACCCAATATATTTCCGTAAAGCTATAAGTATCCTGTTCTAACTCCTTTCAAGAATATTCTCGCTCGAAAGCACGTAGGTGATTTCCAAATACATATTGCTGTCTCTATCGGTTTACGAATTATGCACGGTTATATAGGAGCTCAACGTAGCAGCCATGCCGATGCAAATATAAAATTTTTGAATTTGTGACTGGTGAGTCAAAAACATTTTAATATTTATGTTTACACTAGCTGACCCGGCAGACTTCGTACTACCTTAATCGATAACAACTTCCATATTTATTCACCTTTTAAACCTCCTCTGGACCTCCACAAATAATTCAAGACCAAAATTAGCCAAATCGGTCCAGTCGTTCTCGAGTTTTAGCGAGACTAACGAACAGCAATCCATTTTTATATATAAAAAAGAAGATTTGTGAATTCAGGGTTTTTACATTATACGAGAAATATGTCATCGGTATTTTAACCACCTTCGTCACTCACCAGTTATTTCGAAGACGCACGTGATACTCATCTTAAACAAAACGAGCTCGGCTTTCTAATAAACAGTTCGTTATCAATATAAGAGTAGTATTTTCCACTGCTGAAGATCTACCTTTTTCGTGTGAATGAAATTTATTAATTCAATTGAGTAATTACTTTAACACCCTGCTTCATATTAGAAAGGAGAAACCCGATTTGTATACGAACATGTACTTGTTGATACAAAACAGAATTAAAAATTTGGCAATTAGAAATATTTCTGAAGCGCCATATTCAGTTCTATCCTGCGTCGTTTACATACGAACATTTTTTTTTTTGTTGGACCTCCCAACTCCGTGGGAAAAGCCTGTGCCTGAGCCTCGTCCATCAATGAGTAGGTGCACAGGCTTACAGGTGAGGTTAGTTGGGCCCAAAGCCCATGGTAGGTCCCCGTGCAACCAAATGCAATTGGTTTATGCCTACACTATACAGTTTACTAGAACAGTTTATTGATGGTCTTTTCGCAGAACTCTATAGGAATCGTGCGTCCGATACTGCTGTACCGCTTCCTAGGAACACGCGGTGTGATGAGGGACGAGGTAGGAAAGAGCATAAAACGATGAGATCGATATATCGATATTGTCAGATAGATCTTACGATATGATTTAACAGTTTTAAGGCCTGATATTATTAAAACTCCCTTTTTAATAATTTTTGTCTTTACACGCCAGTTGTATTTTAAATTGGATATGGAATTAGTATACCTATAAATAATTAATTTAATCATAGCAGACAGACGGAAAGACAGCCAGAAGGACAACGAAGTGATCCTATAAGGGTTCCATCTTTTCATTTTGAAGTATGGAACCCTAAAGACGAAGTACTTAAATAATGGTTTCGCGATGACATCATAAGCGTCTATTGTTTTTACGCTGGCCGGCAATGGGTGCTGTTAGAGCGATGTCAGTGAGCAAACATGACAAAAATGAACGAAAATGCCCATCTCTACAGACGGCCGATACTCCATCCCCCGTCTCGCCGCGCACATACCCAGAGCGCGGTACGGTAGTCTCGGTTGGGTTATACTAATATTATAAAAGAAGAGGCTGAATTTTGTTAGTCAGCCTTGCGTACTGACCTTTTGAACCCGTTGTTGGCAGCGACCAATGCTTTGAGGCGACTGGAGTTGCCAGTCGACCATTGGTCGTACATCTTGGTGCATATAGTGCTGCAACGGCTGCCCGTGGACTTGAAGTCCCGTTTTGAGCAAAAATATGGTGGGGATAGTGCCACCCATCTCCCCCTTTTTGAGGACCTCGTCAAGTTCCTGGAGGACGAATGCCGGTTTCTAGACAACTCCAGTATTGCCATGGGGTCTCGCCCACCGTCTCCTCGGCCCAGAGGCCAGGGACTGCCTAGGGTTCGTGGGCCTGTTGAGAGTCGCCCCGCCCCCCGTTTCGCCGGCACCCAGATTCGTCCTGACTGCTCTTATTGTAAGGCTACGGGGCATGGCATAGCAACTTGCGCGGCCTTTTTGGGAGAGCACGTGAGTGCCCGCCGCCGCATTGCCAGTGCACGCCGACTGTGCTACTCATGTTTGGGGGCACATTTCCAACGGGAATGCCCCAACCCCCGTCCTTGCAGAGTTTGTGGGGGACCACATCTGGACATTTTATGCGTGAACGCGAACCGCGTTGGCAGTCCAGCCTCTGTGGGGGGTTCGCGTACGGGGGGGTACGATGGAGACGGTCACGGGGTCCGCTCGCCAGTGCAGAACCGAGGCGAGATCCGCAGGTTCGAACGCCGCTCGCCACCCCCCGTGTCACGAGAGCCGCATGAGCGCCGTAGGGCTCCCTCACATGGAGACGAGTACGCAACGGCCGCTTGCCGGCAGTGGCCGGACCAGCACCGACTGCCCTCCCCTCCGTTGGCGGAGCGTCCCCGATTGGAGTCGCGCCCCCCGCCATTCAAGCATCCGGTGGGATACGCCCCTCCAGCGATGGCACGCGGCTCGGGACATCGCGCGGACGAGGGGTTTGAACCCTATCCTCATCGCGAACGACTACAGTCTGGGTGCGGCGATCGGTCACCGCCCAGACATTAGGAAGTCGGCGCCTGCCCCACTACTGCAGCCCCCCAGATTGACACGGTTTTGTTGCCTACGGCATCGGTCAGGGTCTGGGGACCAGCGGGGGCCTCTGTTGTGGTCCGTGCCATTTTGGACACGGGTTCCCAGGGCTGCATTTTGTCGTCTTGGTTAGTGGGACAGGTAGGCCTTGATGTACGTGGCTATTCAGCTGTCACCACTGTTGAGGGACAGGCTCGGTTTGGGCTCACTCCTTTGCATTCGTTGGGCCCTAAAATTGGTACCTCGGCCATTGTTATGAAGAACATTCTGGGAAGACATCCCCGGACACAGTTGTCTTCAGATATTGTTCGGTTGACGTTGGGTATGAAGTTGGCTGACCCCCGGTTTGATTCTCCTAGTACAGCGCATTTGTTGTTGGGTGCCGATGTACTAGGGAGAATATTTTTGGGTGGTATAAGGGTCTTGCAGCCAACCGGGTTGGTGGCTGTCTCGACCATCTTTGGCTTTGCATTGATGGGACCGGTATTTAAGGAACCCCCTCCACCTGAGCTTGATTGTGCATTGGTGTCCGGCTCCGCTCTCTCTGACGCCGTTCAGAGGTTTTGGGAGGTTGAGGAGCCCCCTCAGGTGGCCCGTTTGAACCCGGAACACCAGGATTGCGAATTGTTCTATCAGAACAACACGGGTCGACTCCGTTCCGGTCGGATTGTTACCAGGTTGCCCTTTGTCGCAGTGCGACCACCTCTCGGTGAATCTAGACCTACGGCCGAGAAGAGATTGTTGGCAATGGAGCGCCGCATGGGCAGGGACCCTGTGTTGAGGCAGAAGTACTTGGATTTCATGCAGGAGTACGCGGATTTGGGACACATGTCGGTGTCAAGGTTGGATTGGCGCTCAGTTGAACATTACTTCCTGCCCCATCATGCGGTCCTCAAGCCGTCCACTGGCAAGCTGCGCACGGTGTTTGATGGGTCTGCGCGAACTACTTCGGGTGTCTCATTGAATGATTGCTTACATTCAGGCCCCAAATTGTTAAAAGACCTTTGTGACATCATCACGTCTTTCCGTCGACATCAGGTTGTCTTTGTGGCCGACATCAAGATGATGTTCCGACAAACGGTCATTCACCAGGATGACAGACGTTATCAGTTAATCCTGTGGCGCGAGAACCCCCAGGACCCCATGATTGTGTACGAGCTCAATACGAATACATACGGCCTTCGTTCTAGCCCCTTTGTTGCCATTCGTTCGCTTTGGGAGCTCGCGGACCGAGAGCGTTTGAAGTTCCCTCGGGCGTCCGCCATCTTGAAAACGGACCTGTACGTCGATGACGTCTGTACTGGGGCTTCCACGGTTGGGGAAGCCATTTTATTGCGTGACGAGTTGATTGGGATCCTGGCTTCCGCTGGATACGAGTTGCGTAAATGGGTGTCCAACTCTCCAGCTCTATTGGAAGGTTTGCCGGAGGATCATAGACAGGACCCGCATTTGTTTGAAGACGTTGACAACCCCGCCATGATGGCCGTCCTCGGTGTTCAGTACAGACCTGTCCAAGACATCTTTACATACGATGTCGACCTAGAGTCGCCCCACACTTGGACTAAACGACTTGTGTTGTCTACTGTCGCAAGGACTTTTGATCCTAATGGTTGGATTTGTCCGGTACTGTTTTGGGCGAAATGCTTTCTCCAGCGCCTCTGGACCGCGGGACTTGGTTGGGACGAGCCGCTTCGGGAAACCCTGTTGAAGGATTGGATCCACTTTGTGTCCACACTCCCTGCGGTCAATGAGGTCGTGTTGCCCCGCGCCATCCTCCCCCCTGGGAGTTACACTGCTACCCTCCACGGGTTTTGTGACGCGTCGTCGCACGGTTACGCAGCCGTTGTTTATCTGCGCACTGTCAGCGCGACAGGCCAGGGGAAGCTCTCGCTGGTCATGGCCAAGAGCAAGGTAGCCCCTCTTCGAACAGCATTGACCATTCCCAAATTGGAGTTGTCAGGGGCAGCTCTTCTTGTGCGTCTATTGAATCACGTTGTTAATACCTTGGGTGAAACTGTGGACATTCGATCCTCTTACGCCTGGACGGACAGTCAAATTGTTTTGTGTTGGTTGAAGACGTCCGTCCACACTTTGGAGGTCTTTGTGGCGAACCGAGTGTCACAGATACAAAATTCTGCAACACCTTTAACTTGGAGGCATGTCCCTGGGGACCTGAACCCCGGCGACGTGGCCTCACGTGGGTGCACGGCCCCTCACTTGATTGATCACCCCCTCTGGTGGGGGCCAGAATGGCTGACTCGGTCCGAGGATGCTTGGCCTCGAATGCCAGTCTTGATGACGGATCCTTTGCCCGGGCTAAGGGTGCTCGCTGTTGAGACGAAGGACCCGCCGTTTGATCCCGACCTTTTGTTGAATCGGTACAGCTCCCTCGATAAACTGTTGAATGTCACATCTTGGATCAGGCGCTTTCGTCACAATTGTAGGAACCGTGGGGACAAACGCCTGTCGCCGGTCCTTTCTCCTCAAGAGCTCCAGGAGTCTCTCCTTCTTTGGGTCCGCTCTGTGCAGGCTGCACACTTTGAGAAGGAGATTGAAATCTTGAAGTCCGGTATGGCTAAGTTGTCGGGAGCTATCAGTAAGCTGAGCCCCTTTTTGGATGATGCGGGTTTCTTGCGTGTTGGAGGACGTTTGAGGCACTCTAGCCTCCCCTACGGAGCTCGTCACCCCCTTTTGTTGCCCAAGGAAGGCCATTTGGTCAAGTTGTTGGTGACTGATCGTCACATTAAGAACTCGCATGCCGGTTGTAATGCGCTGTTGGCCATTCTGCAGCGAGACTTTTGGATTTTGTCGGCCCGTCGTACTATCCGCAGCATTGTCTTTCGTTGCATGCCATGCTACCGGACTAAGGCCCCCACTATGCAGCCCATGATGGGAGACTTGCCGGCTGATCGTGTCAATGAGGCAAGGCCTTTTGCAGGCGTCGGAACGGACTTTGCCGGTCCCTTTTTGGTGAAGACGTCTACTCTTCGTAACAGTAAAATCCTTAAGGCTTATTTGTGTGTGTTTGTCTGCCTGTCAACGAAGGCAGTACACTTGGAGCTAGTAACCTCGCTCTCGACGGAGGCCTTCGTGGCAACTTTGGATAGATTCGTGTCTCGCCGTGGGTTGCCTTCTTTAATTAGATCTGATTGCGGTACCAATTACAGAGGTACAAGTAACTATTTGAAGGAAGTTTACGCCTTCCTTGCGGAGAACCAGGTTGACATAGGCAACAAATTAGCCCGCAAGGGGGTCACTTGGCTGTTTGACCCGCCAGCCTGCCCCCATTGGGGGGGTATTTTTGAAGCCGCGGTGAAGGCGGCCAAGGGACTCTGGCGGAGATTATTGGGAGACACAGTTCTCACCTTTGAGGAATTAGCTACGGTATTTTGCCGCATTGAGGCCGTACTAAACTCGCGTCCATTGTGCCCGCTCTCTTCGGACCCTAATGATTTGGAGGCCCTAACCCCGGGCCATTTTTTGATTGGACAACCACTTGTCGCCCTGCCGGAGCACCCCCTTGTCGATGTGAGCCGAAATCGGCTATCGCGGTTCCAGTTAGTGCAACAGCTCGCTCAGAGCTTTTGGAAGCGTTGGAGCTTGGAGTACTTGCACATCCTCCAGCAGCGCGTCAAGTGGACGGATAAAACTCATCCTCCCAAGGTCGGAGACCTCGTCCTGATTAAGGATGCCAACCTAATGCCGTTGTATTGGCGCCGGGGGCGCATTCTCAATCTAGTGGCTGGCACCGATGGGGTTCCTCGATTTGCTGAGGTTTTGGTTGACGGATCGGTGATGAGGAGAGCGGTCGCAACCTTATCAAGATTGCCAATTGATTAGCGGACGGGAAGGCCCGTCCGGAGGGGGTAGATGTTGCGTTCCTAAACGAAGTAAAAAAAAAAAAAAAAAAAAACATAATTTGCGTTGACAGATCTACGACTGTCACTTGTTGTCAACTTGTTGAAAGAATTGTCTTGAGAAAAAGTTTGTTGAAATAAGTTTTTGTTCGAATAAAGTATAATCCGTGAATATCATATTTGGCCAGCGTTGGATTGGTTATATTTTGGACTAATTAACGTAATCGATTGGAAGTTGTTCGACTAAATCACATATTTGGTTGGAAGGGCTCCATTTGTACCACGCGCTCTGCTGATCTGTCCACACAAACCTTCATACACCCCTACACTTCATAAACACACGAATACAGACACAGACAGGTAAAGCGTTGTGTTTCGGGCGACTTCAAGTAAATGGTAAGTGAAATCCATTTATTAACAATTTGCTCTGTGAACCGCAGACTGCTCACTTCCCCATTGTACCCAGGAGGGCTAAACTTCCACTGCGCAATATACCTCCTGGCCCGGAATTGAACACTATATATTATATAAACCGAAGCGAAGCGAGGGCGGGTTGCTAATCATTGATAATGTTGGTTGGATGCGGCTGTTGCATTTTTTCTTTACTCTCCCCCCCCCCCCGCCGGTCAGCGGGTCGATTATATCGAGTTTGGACCGACTAAAACCGCACGCCGTCTTTATAAGAACATATTTGATGAAACTATTTTTCAAGACTCAAAAATACTACATCATTTCTTTGATCTGTCAGAAGTTACGAATATTCAAAAATTCTATATCTACAGAAATATTTCTGGCTTATTGCCTAATAGAGTGAGAGAAATTCACGAAAAATTTTCACTGCATTCATACACATTCGTAAAAATTTGTAATTCAATTAAGACCCGTCCGTCCCTCAAAGAAATTATTGCATATTTAAAAAATTTTGCGAGCATAAAATATAAGCTGGTAAAAAGGCGAAGTTCATTTTATTATAATTTCTTTGTGCAGGCAACTTCGTTATGCTGTAATTTCAAGTTACTGGCTGTTAGAAGGAAATCTGCAACTGACAAATATTGCGTTACCTATTGTGGTCCATTTTCACTTGCAAGGCTAACACCGATCTGGCTACTCGTAAACATAACCGCAATATAGCCGTGGCAGTTCAAAGGTCGACGAACACAGCTTTAGTTGTTGACCATATCAAACCAACAATACCTTGTTTTGCATGAGTTCCCAGGTTCAGTTTCCTGGTCGGGCAACATTTTTCATAAAAATTCTCAAGTGCAGCATGGCGTCTGCGAAACCTGGACGGCAATAATATGCGCTTTCTATTGTTGTCTGCCAATCGATGATTAATAAAATTTCAAGTTTTACTGTGGGCCTTTGTTCATTAATATCATCCTTACTACCCCCTATAATAATGACTTTGTAAATTTGCATAACAAATAAAAGGTATTATTATGTCACATTCATGATAAGCTGTGGCCTTAGCTGAATGAGGGATAATCTTGAAATTAATGAAGGGTTAATGGAAGACAAACAACAAAGCGAATATGTGTGCGAAGTTGAGCTCTGTCATTTCTGAATAATTTTACTAAATTCGAATACTGTCCGTTTCTTGCTAAGCCTATGTCTTTATATGCTTGCAACACCTAAGGTTCTCCTTGTGTTCAAAGTATAAAACAATAAGTAAAATTCCATTACATATACTGTGGTAAAGGATTATGGTTATATTGGTTTATTGAGTCGCTGTTGTCTTTGGGTAGGAGAATGGACGCAGCTTCAGTCGGATCGCTTTTTCTTTTATGCTTAGAGGAGATCCATGACCAACTTTAGAAAGGACATTATATTTAAAAAAAAATACTGATTAAAAATATAAGAATTCTTGTTTAAGGTTGTTTATGATTAATAAGGTGTTGCTGAATTATTTGTGATAGCTGACTGCTAATCGAGCACATCTTGGAGGAGCAGAGAGGGGGTGAGCTTGGAAATCGGTGGAGATATCTCAGTAGGGATATATGGAACAGCCCGCAGATTTGGAATCTGCAACAAAATATTTTGAACCTGCAAATGTTTTTAAACTGCAGGTCACATTGCATATGTGACTGTCTAGACAAAAATTAGTTTTAGGTTACGCGTGAGTGGGTTTGAAGTGTTGCATGTGATATACAATTATTTTCAATTGACAAATGCAATCACAATAATATTGCTCCATTATCAAATTCAATCTAAAATTCAAAATCGAACTAAGTTCTAAACAATTGCTACGAATGTTTGATATTCGATGAGTTTCCTACACTGATGATGAATTTATTTTGTAGCAACTTACTAAACGGTACATTTTGTATTTTTTTTTATTATAGTGTTTAAAAAGAGATTGAAGCCATCATTCAGGAAAAAGACACCTAATTATTTTTAAGCTAGACTGAGACCTGAATCGTATATTTCGACGAGGTTCTGAAACCTGATCGAGTTAGTTGCCAAGGAAACAAAACCATGCGATTTCCTTGCCAAGGTATCTTCCTGCCTTCCGCTCCCTAGTTTTTATAATACACAACGGTTAAATACCTTCTATCTTCATCGCATGCTAAATTATTGGAATACTTAATCCAACACGTGTACCACTTTTATTATTTTTCTAAACTCTTTAAGGGGGTGTGAAAAAGTCATCGATCGATTGTCGATACCGTCAAATTTTAACTACCTTTTAGAAATGTTAATATTTGGATTGATGATCTGTACTTTTGTCATCATCATCATCATCACAGCATTAGTTCCGGTTGCATCCAAAGCCTGTGCTTCGGAGCCCAGAGTCGTTACCCTACTCTTTCTCTTGCTCTGGCTTATCTTGGTTTTTGCGGGAGGATTAAGTATTAAAAAGTAAAATAATAACTATATACGAAGATTATTTTTAATACGGGTGCTTTACCTATATAATACTCTTATTATAAAACATCCGCAACGATTATTCATACTGAGAATGAGGTTATCGTTACTGTCGTGTAGAATACAATCTCAGAAATGAAACGTACGAAGATGCATGCAAAAGTTCAGTAGGTAATGCAAATTCACGTAAACCTTAGAGAGTTTAGAGCCACTGAGTTTCCGCTCGAGCCGTACGTGGGTAGGCATTATCATTCATAATCTAATTGCAACGGGCGTGGTCGGACTACAGGTTCTAGTCACGATGTTTGTTAATACTTATGTTGGCGGCCCAAATAAGCTCATCCACCCTAACAAGGTATATGCCCGCGAAAACCATGATGTGATGATGTGCTTCCTAAAATTAGTCAGTTCAGATACTTTACATGACTAGCTATCCGCTAAAAACATATTTATCGTGAATCTGGACGGTATCAAACTAGGATCCAACAGAGAATTATACTCTATACGATTAGTGATCTTTTCCTTTGATTTTAATAATAGTCTTAATCTTCATCTTCAATTACCAAATTTTAAGGTAAGTAATCGTATCTGAAATGGTATCTATTATGAATATGAAGATGAATTTCTCGCAGACTCATGCTCCAACTGAAACTGCTCAAACTGAAATCATAAAAGTAGATTGTTTTCTGGTCATATCTTTAGGAATTGGTTTAGTTTCACGGTAATGACCCACAATATATCGTATTCTAGTAGTATAATCTTTATATGGTTATTTGTGCCAATGGCAGTGGTAGTAGAAGAGTGAATATTTACTTTCGAGTATATATGAAGCATGTTCTTTATATATTTTTTGTTAAGTATTTAATGAATGACAACTAAATTATATCGAAGGCACAGTAATTACGCTTTTGTTTTTAGAGATACTGGCGTTTTTTTTTAAATAACAGTAATGAGACTTTAAAAATATGGTAATTATATATCAAGATCTGGAAGTGAGACAAACCAAAATAGCCATCAGGAATAAAACAAAAGTATGACAAATCAGCATTCAGTCATCATCATCATCTCAGGTGCAATGGGTACACACGTACCCATTGCACCCGAGGCCTTAACCTTCGAGCGCGGGGTCCGCTTTCCGACTTTTCCTCCTGCACATCGCACGGTCTTGGGCATCTCTGGCACTAAGACCATGAGCACTCCTAAAACTAAGCTCCTGCAAGCTGCTTTGCAGCGGCGTCATATCCCTGGCAAGAACTTGCCTGAAAATTTTCAATTTCTTTTGCCTATTTTTAAATTACAGTTAGTTCTTTTTCCTAATTACCATTCAAGTTAAAAAGAAAAGGTAACTAGTTTATAGAATGATTTATATTGAGTCTAACTGGTTAAAAGTTACATAAAAAACCTAATATTACCTTTCAGAACGCGAATAGTATGTAAAAATATTTTGAACCAACTCAATTCTTGAACAGGAGAACCTTTGTAACTTAGTCAAAATTATGGTTACACGCATGAGTCTAGCATGGTTGTAGACCGGTGAATGTAGGCAAATGTTTTATGTTTAGTCTAGCGCACAGTGGTGCGTAAAAAACACGATGTTAGAGCGAGAATATTGTAGAATGATTATCATTTGTGACAACAATAAATAACATATAATGTGGATTGATATTAACCAAAGATATATTAAATAAACCATCTTTCCAACAGTTTTTTTGCAAAGATGCATCAGGTTAATAAAATCTGTGAAAAGGGACACGGATGGTAATTAGATTTAGGCTTGGTTTATGAAATTTTGTGCATTTATAAAAACAACTATATATGTTTCAAAGGTAATCTTAGGCTTAGTAAATAAATAAAATTGCAGGTTAAGATTTTTCAACGTTTAATGTATTCTTTATCGCCGGCCGTGTAATATGCATGAATGAAATATTCATCTTCGTATTGCACTCCAAGATTTAAATATATATAAAAAAAAATTATTGGTGGCCTTATTGCACTGGCAGTAATACATTAGCCACATTGTACGGGATCTCACCTGGGGCCTTACCACGATACTCTAATAGCAAATCAAAAGCCTTGCAGTTCAGCTGAGGGAGGGAATTAGAGCTATACACGTTGCCTGTTGGCTTGCAGCTCCATCACTCTCCCGTAGCTTTTTGAATTTCTATAAGCGATTATGCTATACAACACGCCACTTTTTTATATTCTGAACCAGACATTCTAGCCTTCAATGTATCAATTGTGAACAACATGATTCCAGAAGATTAAAATTTATCAAAGGAATTTTTGACCAAGGTTATTGAAAGGATGCTTTAATTGGCTTGGTTTAACGTGTTTTTGTTAGACAAAGAAACCATTGTTTCCACCATTATTGTTTACAATCGAGGTCATCGATATAATTGCATGAAACGTGGACAAAATAAATAGCCGTGGACATCGATAGAGCCGTATATGATTAGCTTCATGCTTAGCGGCGAATTTGATTGCTATACAAGTTAAAAGTGGACGATGCGTAGGTGGGTTAAATAGTGTTTTATAAACAATTTTCAATAGTGTAGAAACTTGAGTTTTTATTTCTTAACTGGTAAATCGTTTTGTGTTCGCTAATACGCTAAAAATATTACGTAGGAAGTCGTTTAAACTTTACTTACCTACCACACAGTGAAGTACTTCAAACTTGATAAAAAAAATCGTGTCTAAAATGTAATCACTTGATAATGCACAATTAATATGTCTTCTTATTTGGAGCCGCCCGACTAAGAAGTTCCACCGTCTTACAGAAAACTACGACAAAACCGGCTGTTCCACTTATCCCTACCACGTTGTCCCTCCCGGTGGGGTCAAGTGGATTTTTTTTCCACTCTTCCCTACCACACCGTCACTGGTTGGGACGAGTGGAATTACATTTCCACTTATCTCTACCAAGCTGATTTTGTTAATAAGTACAGTCGAGAATAAAATGATGCTAATGAAAAATATATTTATTAAAAAAATATATATTTTTGAATAATATCATGTCAATTACCTAACCAATAATTTACATGATGAAATAATAATAATTTAGCGTAATTTTTCCAAGCATAATCCAACATCAATGTCCTCAGTTACTAGGTGCATTTGTATATCTTGTACGACTGTATCCCGGATTATATATTTTCGTTCCCTTTTCTTTTGTTGAAGGTTATTGGTGATTGCAATGTATTTATTTCTAAGAATACCATTTGCATAATATTTATATAAATGTGTGGAACGTTTTTATTGTTTATTTTAAAGTGCCATGCTTCGGCGAAATTGTTGGTGCGGTGTCGCAGACCAAAGACGTTCCATTGTTTCTGAAATTCTTTATTTTTAAGCCACCATTTATCAAAATACTGTACGAATTTTCCTATGCCGAAATCTTCAATGATATTAGATTTTATATAGGACCATCCATATGTCACCTGTTTCATAGGTAAAAGAGGTAACACAGCAGTCAAGGTAATAATTCGTCGTGTGTCTCTTAATTTGTCTAGCTTTAACTGTCGTCCTTTTCGCCAAACTGCAGTGCAATAGCGATAATAGCACCCTCGGATTGCGACAAACGGAAACACGGATTTTAGAGCCCGAGTCATGGAATCTTCAAAATCTTTAAAATCTTTTTTTAACACCCGTTTTTTTATTCCTATACTTGTACAGCCCAGATTTTACATTGTCAAATTGAGGAATTTTGCAGATCATGTCTAAGCCATCATCTTCAATTCCTGATACAGTGTCTTCAAATATTTTAGTAACAGGCCGGGTAGGTTGTAAAGCAACTTCTTTTTTACATTTATTAAGACGTATGTCAATTTCGTTTCTACACACATCCCTTTTACATGTCGGTGCATGTACTACTTCCTTTATAATATTTGTTTCATCCTGTAACAAGTGTAATAAAATCAAAATTTAAAACGGCATTTTTCGCGCCGAATAAATACATAAATTAAAACGAAGCACTGGTTTTCTTATCCTACATAATATAATATATGTTGGTACCTACTCACTTTGATCGTTAGAGATCCGCCACATTTAGTTTTCTTAGTTAGTGAACATTTCCAATATTTCATTCCATTTTTATAAAAAATTTTCCAGTGATATTGATAACCATTATGTAGCAAAACAATACCTCTACCTCTTTCTATATATATTACATCGTCGGACATAACGAAAAGAAAATTAGTGGCAGAATGATCCTGAATTCATTACGACAATATGATTTACACATTATTTTGTAATGACAATGACGGTAAATTATTTCCTTATTTTTCATAATGACTGTCATTATTCAATAAAGAGATCTTATACATATATGAATATTATGAAAATAATATATTTATTGAAACTGTACAATAATATGTCAAGAATGTATTAGTAGAGATAAGTGGAAATGTAATTCCACTCGTCCCAACCAGTGACGGTGTGGTAGGGAAGAGTGGAAAAAAATCCACTTATCCTCACCGGGAGGGACAACGTGGTAGGGATACCCCTGACATTTAAAAATTCAGGTTAGAAATTGTGCGTGTTGTATTTTGCACATACTTGAAGGATATATTATGTACCCTATGTGCTCTACCACTCCTACATTCATCTCCATAAAGTATTAATGGAATTTAGTTCTTTGTGCTTGGACACAAAAAGATAATAGTACTACCCATGGACATATAATTTCATATTACCATCAGATAAGAAGATTTTACAGGTCCTACTTACCAAGAGCGTGGAGCCCAAGCTAACCACACCTGCCTTATTTCTTTGTGAGCTGGTACACCTGCTGATTAGCCCGCTAAGCGTGATAGATCATAAAAAATAATGAGGAACCCTAGATTTCGGATCTAAAAAGTTTTACTTGATAGATATATGTAATTAGCTAAAAACAAACTTAATTAAAGGCTTCGGAATCTAGCGAGGAGATTATTAATTCTTCTGACTATGTAATTAGCACCAGAAAATTACTTAAACTCTGGTAAGAACTCATAACTACTGAGCGAATATTTAAGCTAGCTGTTGCCCGTGACTTCGCGCGCGTTGAGTTCTGATCCCTTGGGAATATCAGTATAAAAACATACTACGTCGCTACATCGTCCCTAAGTATCATTGGTCATCATCTAATGGTGTAAGAAGTTTTGAAATTGGTTAAGTAGTTTGAGTTATCGGTTACAAACAAACCCCACAAATCTTTTGTCTTAATATATTATAGCTGGCCCCCCTCCCTCAGTTTGGCAAACTAGTTTGGCCACGAGGAAACACCCCCCTGGCTACTCCCGTGCCGTATTTCGAACCCCTGTTGCACCCTTAACCCATATATGCCCGTAACTTATTAGTTTTCATATAATTTTAATATGCAAAATGATTTCATGAAATTTGTTGTCATAAATGTCATAATGTCAAAGTTGTTTATGATGATTACTGCTCCGCTCCCGTAGGCAGTAGCATGATACCCTTCGGAGCATAATGTGCAAAACGCAAAATGTGCACTACAAGCAAAATGTGCAAAACGCAAAATGTGCAAAACGCAAAATGTACAAAAAGCAAAATGCGCAAAACGACAAATGAGCACTACAAGCAAAATGCGCAAAACGCAAAATGTGATATAGCGTATGACACTCAATGTGGCTTTTTATTGGTGAAAGATCGAAAATCGGTTCAGTAGATTCAGAGAATACCCCTTACAGCCTCACAAACTCAAAATACCTCCATCTATAATATGAAAATGAATCGCTGAATGTGTTGCTCAGCGCAATTCTCGAGAGCAGCTGAACCGATTTCGCTAATTATTATTTTACAATATTCATTGAAGTACGAGGATGGTTGTAACGGAGAAAAAAATTGCCAGAACAAAAACACTTCTATACCGGGATTAGGATACGGGCGGTCTTTTTCGAAATTTGAGCTGCGGGCCACAGTTAATAAGCCTATATTTTAAGATATAATAACCTATTTCATGAGGTATCTGAGAATATAATAAAATTGAAGACTGTCGGCGTTAATATGTATACTAAGATTTCTATCTATTTATCTATATTTACAATCACTTAAAATCCATGAAATGAAACTTGAAATTAAAATCACAACATTTATTTCCGAAATCCGTATTTGGAAGCTTTCACAATCAATTTACTTAGACATTATACTCTGACTGCCGTGTCGATCGTGGGAGGTGTCGCCGCGGCGAGTGTCTCGCACCTGCAACACCGCCAGCTGTTCGTGTTGGGCACTAAGTGCTGGCTACTGACACACTCCAGGTGATACTGCGACGCACACAGACTGCACTTGATGGACGCGCAGCCCTCCATAGTACGTTTACAGAATGCACAATCCATGTCGATTTATATGTAGAAGTTCAAACGTCGAAAAATGTATATAGAAATGTTTCAAACTTTATATTATTTCAGGTCGAATAAAAGTACGAACGAATTTTTGTAACGATCGACACTATTTTAAATTTTTTATATGATTTTCAATGTGTATTGAGAGGCTTCAAATATTCGACTGAAAAAATCCAACAAAAATTTGACAGTATTCTTTTCTTTTCATTTAAATTGATTTTTCTTTTTTCGTGAACCTTCTTTTTATGTAATGAAAAGTGGCCAAGTACAATGAGCAATCAAGAAGAATTTTACGACATTTATAATCTGAGTGCACGTGGTCCACAGATTAACAGTTGATAAAATGCAGAACGCAGCCCATAATAATAGTCGAGACTATACTAAACGAATAATAAATTATGAACATGACCGATGAGTTTAAAATAATTACTTTAATTCTTGGGCTTCTGTAGTCTATTCATAAATAGCATATCGGATATCCAAAATATATTGATAAGCAGATCTATTCCCTAGTATGTCACATGGCGATAATAGTTCGAGATCGTTCACCATTATGCATATCTGAATTTATGCTTGTTTTAGCAGGGAAGGATAATATCATGAGGAAACCTGCACACCTTGTGCACCTGCCAGCAATCAAATTTTTCACTATATTCTTGAAGTTTTATACAGTTTGCTTATATCGAGGTAAACCCTAACCCCTCATAAATTAATATTAAAAAATATATTTATATAGTCCTTTCCGGCTATATTTTTTGTCTTAATACAAAAAATATCAGTAGTCGCAAGTACAATCATCTATTGATCACATTCGTTTTTGAGTGCAGGCTTAATGTAAACCAAGATTTATCACGTGGCTGCGCGTAGTAGGTAACACTTTTCCTGGAAAACATTACCGGGCGCATTAGTTTTCGAATGAGTATCGTTTTATCTAAGTCATTATTTTCTCATTAAAGGAGCTGTATTTAAATGCTTCTAGTAGTACCCAGAGTTTGTTATCACAATTCAGCTACATGCTTAGCTGAGGTAGGTATTCACTCAATAGATTAGCACTTAAGCAATCCTACTAATATTAAAAACGCGAAAGCTTGTGAGTATGCATGGATGTTTGTTACTCTTTCATGCGAAAATGGCTAAACGGATCTGTCTGAAATGTAGTACATTTTGGATAGATTATAGTATAGATTAACACATAGCTAGAGATAAAAAACCCTGTAATAGGTTCCTATGGGAAGCGGGAACGGGAACAGAATTTCACGCGGGTGGAGTCACAGGCATCAGCTAGTTTCTTTATATTATGCCCCCTTTTCATCTGAAGTGTCTGGGTTTGAGAATTTCGTTTAATCGTTCATGAAGGGCAATTGCCCACCGTTTCAATTTTCGGATGCTTGACACATACCTGCTGAATGCGACGTTTGACCTACACAACTTGTTCTGTGGAAATGAAGAACGAACCTATTTTATTGGTTTGAGAATTTTGGACGGGTCCCTTCGGTTCCAATCGGTCAATAACCAAAGTGAGTACCTGTCAAGTTCGTTTATTATTGAGTAAATTCTTATTCCATTTCTTTAGAAATCCCTATGAAATTATGATAACTTTTTGTTTAAACTTTAATGCACCTGCAGAAGTAGGTATGTATACTATGAAAATAAATGCAAAGCCTTTATGGTTTGCATATCTCATAAACAACCTTTAGACTTTAGACATGTAACTGATGTCAATATTGTCAAAATGTAATGTTATGATCGTGATCGCGAAATGTACCTATTTTTAAATAATGATTAATCGTAACTTTTATTCTCAGTCTACGTGATTAATATATTAAGTGGTATGAAGTTATGAATATAGCTTTTAGTAAAATATTCAGTTTCTGGAAAATAAGCATCACTTTAGTTTTGACGCTACTTCTAAGCAAATATCTTTGTTATTATTATTAATTACAAAACTGGATACCAATACGACTAATGTAGACACATTGATGCTATCAAAAATAAAACTAAAAAGAACATATCTCGCAACTCAGTTCTTCTACCGTAAAACTTGCGAGTTCCATAATCCGTGTAATAGCAAGTCGGTTAATTTTTTCATTCCCTACTTATGGGACCTTCTGTCTTAAGTTATTACGTAATAAGCTAATCGAACAACACCTTATAGTGACCATATCAATATTAAAAATCATTTATGTTTTAAATAAAATAGGTTTACTTGGCCATCGCATGAAAACATAATGTATGTTAAATAAGATTGTTTAGTGCGATTGCTAATTCAATCTGTGTTATTTCACAGAAGTTATTTGTTTTAAGACAGAAGGTCCCTTAAGTCGGGATTGAATAAATTAAACAACTTGGTTGAAGACCTTCATGGATGATGGACTTACAACTTTTTACGGTAGAAGAACTGAGTTGCGAGACTTGGTTTTCTTTTTACAAGTTTTGTTTTTGATGGTATTCCATTTCTTTTTGTAGATAGTCCTACTTTTACCTTCTATTTCTTGAATACCAACAACGGATTTTAAAGTATACATATACTCACTGCAAATGTAACTTTGTAATTTCCTATGATTTAATATATTTATATGGTATTACAAAGTTATTTATGTAGTTTGTGCATCTAGAAAACGACCGAAATTGCAAAATATTTTAGTTTTACCTGAATTTATACACTAAACACTAATTTTTTTCTAAATTTGAAGCTTTTATGTCTGCTAGAAGTGCCTTAGAGTTTTGATACTCGTTCAGTCAATCAGTGAGAGAAAATTAGAAACTTGACTAGTTATAATTATTCAACTACTGGTTCAAATTGAATTAAATTTCAAATATACCGTGTTTATATAATTCCTGTTTGGTTACTGAAAATTCAGGTTTCTAGTTTTATCCATAACAAGTTATAGAGAGTCTAAAATGGCCTTTTTTGCTCGACTTAGTGAGAGACGAGACTTGACTTGATATTTCAAATTTATACAAACCATTTGTTACATCTGACTATACGTAAATATATAATCACAGGTCAAGTTTACACGTAAAGACCACCTAACACAAACTACCAATCGGGGCAAGACGGGGACACCGTGGCTCCCAAACCCGAGGGGACCATCTTGAAACCGGAGATGGCCTAGTCGTGGTGCGAGGGATATGCTCTATAGGCAACCTTACACCATGGCGCCTGAAGACCCGAGATGGCGTGCGGTTTTAGTCGGTTCAAGCCCGACATAACTGCCCCCGCTGGCCGGCGGAGGAGTATGCGAAGGGATATCGCCACGAAAAAAAAAATTACGTATCCCGTTTGTCATATTAGTGGTTTTTCTGTTTTACCGTTTTCGTGCGGAAATCCCTTCGGATACCCCCCCGCGTGCCAGCGGGGGCGGTTATGTCGGGCTTGAACCGACTAAAACCGCACGCCGTCTCGGGTCTACAGACGCCGGGGTGTAAGGTTGCCCATAGAGCATATCCCTCGCACCCCGACTGACCCTGGGCAATCTCCGGTTTCGAGATGGCCCCCTCGGGTTTGGGAACCACGGTGTCACCGTCTTGCCCCAGTTTGGGTAGCTAAATTATAATATTACTGTTTTAGATTATTTTCTTGTTATTCTTAACTTCATGTCCATATTCAGAATATAACGTTTCCATCATAATGGAAATCCGACAACGGCCAGGATTATCAATGAACGTTGAGGGCGAATTACTTGAAATTCCATCTCACACAGCTACTTGGTATATACCACGAGAATACGACAGGTATGGAGATAGTAACATGTTCGTTTTTGAGCTCTGTAGTGTATATTTGTATCGAAAGGGTAGATAGACTAGATCGTGGTGTATTGTACACGTAACTGATGACCTTTATTTTTCATCAGCTATGGTCGTTTGCATTTTACCAGATTCCAAGCTGTTACGAGAAATTCCTGACAAAAAACCCGATAACACTTATTGACTGAAATGAATGAACTGATAATTGTCTACAAATATAATTTTATTTGAAAAGGTGTCGTACTGTTACATCCCTATTCTGTAGCCTAGACGGCTGACGAGATGCTGACGCAGCATCTCCTCCTTGGATGTTGCACCCAGCTTCACTGGGTTACTCAGTTCGGGTCGGATCGCGACACAGCGCGGACAATTACCATATTTCGCGAATAATTCTATTTGTGAGCAGTTTAATTAAATATTCCTTTTTTAAAAAGACCTTTATTATTTCCGTCGTAACATTTTGGTGGCAGCGGTGAAGGGATTTGTGAGTGAAAATCCCCGGTACGTCTCGCGAGTGCAGAGTGCTAAATCCAGTACTACCTATCCAGCACATAAGTGTAAAGTGCTCAAGTGTCCAGTGCGAAAGTGTTAAAGTGTATCCTGTCAAAGTGTCTTCTGCTGAATTGTGCAGTAACCTAAAAACAATCTGTCCGACCCAACTCATCCAGAAAATAATCCACACGGTCATACCTGACCGCACATCCAAGGCCACAATCGGCATCACGTCTTGGCAACAAGAACCAGGTCCACTGTGTAGTAAGTGGCGTGAAGCAGCAGCGCTAGTTAAGCGCCTCCCTTGGGAACTCCGCGCCCAACACCGACCAGGATCAACGTGCCAGTCCCAGTTCCAGTTCCAGGTCTAGTTCCAGATCGAAAACCATGAAGTATATCGTGTTATTACTGTGAGTTACAAACATTCAATTCCTAGACAATTCTAAAGTGTTTTTCCTATAATAATTATTTTGTGAACCTTGTACTCTTACATATTACTTCATAACCACTGAACCATCTGTTAGAAATAAGTATATTACAAGATTACATTTGTTCATCCATCTAGTGTAGCGCATAAGACTAAACATCCGTTGTGCCTGCGATAAGGATCCAGACACCCGCTATCTGAACAACATAATATTTCTTTTCATATACTATTACTATACTGCGGATTTGCCTGTCGATTTAATATTTATTAAATTTTTATAAACTAGTAATTTCTTCTTTTTACAATGACGGATCCCAAAACAGAAGCAACCGAGAAGACCATCTCTTTAAACGTTATCCTAAAATTCATAAAACCTTTTGATGGCAGTCGAGAGCGACTTAATGCTTTTTTAAGTAATTGCGACAATGCGATTTCCATTTCCAGTTCTTCCACTCAGAAGGACATAGTATTTAAATATATACTCAGCCAGCTTGAGGGCAAAGCTGAAATAGCATGCTCAATAAAAGATTTCGACACATGGTCCAGTTTAAAAGAATTTTTAAAAAACCAATTCGGTGAACGTAAACATTACGCCCACTTATTAACAGAACTACAAGAGTGTAGACAGGGACATCAAGAAAATGTAAACCAATTTTCCTTGCGCATCGAGACATGTCTTTCTAGGCTTCTAACGGAAATATCAGTATCAAATTATAAAAAGAGCGAACTCATTGGCAGAATTGCTGCAATGGAAGACCTCGCTCTCCATACATTTACAAGCGGGCTCCATCCGCGAATTGCCAATATCGTCAGGTGTAGGGACCCGAAAAATCTTAATGATGCCATTAACTACGCCGTTTCAGAAGAGAAAATCCAGCAATACGCCATAAAACAAAGCTTATTTCATAAACCTAAAAACATCGAACCGACTCGTCGGAATGACCCCTCGCAGAAATCGTTCAAGCCGAGCAGCAATGCCTATTTAAAACCTAATTTCTCGTATCCGGCTTTCTCTTCAAAGGAATCATTTTGCAGATATTGCAAAAGAACTGGCCATATCTTAGAAGATTGCAAAGTTAAAAAATTTAATGATAACAAATTTAATAAACCTTTCTCCCCAATTGCTCAACCTAGCACATCATTCTCCAAACCTAAAACCGTCTCGAAACCCCAAGTTAATTTCGTGGAAGACGCCGAAGAAGGCTACGACGAGGTTGACAATGACGAGGTAGATAACGACGATTTAAACGCCTAAGGGGCTCACGACGGTGTCACGTGAGACCCAAATCCGTTCTACAACCCGCATCCGACACCTTATCTCGTGTTACTCATACTATATCCTTTAAGGCCAAACGACAGGGTAACCAGCCCCAAAACGGAGGTCTTATCAATCATAACACGTCCTCTAAGGCCACACAGCAGGGTAACCAGCCCCAAACCGGAGGTCTTATCCATCATAATACATCTAGTAAGGCCACACAGCAGGGTAACCAGCCCCAAACCGGAGGTCTTATCCATCATAATACATCTAGTAAGGCCACACAGCAGGGTAACCAGCCCCAAACCGGAGGTCTTATCCATCATAATACATCTAGTAAGGCCACACAGCAGGGTAAACAGCCCCAAACCGGAGGTCATACCAAAAATGTACCTGTAGAATCCTCAGCTTCACCTGAAACAAAAGGAGAAATTTATGAAATACATAATGATCCTTCTAAAGTATCCTTACCTCATGTTCTCGTGAGAACTGATGTATCCAAGCGGCCCTTGTCGATGCTGATAGACAGCGGATCTACGGTTTGTCTTATTAGAAAGTCAGCAATAGACGATTTCCCCAATCTGAAATTAGATAAATCCATATTACAATTAAAAGGTATAGGCACCGATAAAAGGTTAATTTCTACTTTAGGCAATTTTCAATTATATTTTAATTTTAATAAAGAATCATTACCTTTCGAATTTAATGTAATAAACGACGACGTCAATCTTCCTGCGTATGACGGAATAATAGGAAATAACCTAATGAAACATTATAACTGTAACATAGATTATAATCGAAATGCTTTACGATTTGATCGCAAATCCTTACGTCTAAAGTTTTCAGATCCTGTGTACAACATACCACCTCGGTCTGAAATGACTGTAGAATGTTCTGTTTCGAATCCAAACTTAAAAGAAGGAATCATTCTAGATGAACGTCTTTCCAACTCCCTTTTAGTTGCAAACTGTATTGTTAAAGTCAAAGATAACAAAAGAATAAACTTAACGTTAGTCAACACATCCGAAAAGATGGTATCCTTCGCTTCAAATAAAGCATTTAATTTGTATCCTATAAACAAAGATTGTGTACCCATATCTACTATTAACTCTGAATACCTAGAAAACTCTTGCTCAGATAGAACAAACGAAGTTTTAACCTTACTGAGAACATCACATCTTAACGAAGAAGAACGCGATGCTCTGCTAGAAGTTTGTTCATCATTTTCCGACATTTTTCACCTTCCGAATGATAAATTAACACACACAGAAGCCTTGCAGCACAAAATACGGACTGTAACAGAAGAACCAATAAACACCAAATCGTATAGATTCCCAGAAGTCCACAAAAAGGAAGTAGCTTCTCAAATCGATAAAATGCTTGATCAGGGCATCATAGAGCCATCACTCTCACCATGGTCCTCTCCAATATGGATTGTTCCAAAAAAGTTAGACGCATCTGGCAAAAGAAAGTGGCGCATAGTTATCGACTATCGCAAATTAAATGACATTACTATAGGTGAAAGCTATCCCATTCCACAAATTAGTGAGATCCTTGACCAATTAGGTAAAAGTAAATATTTTTCTACTCTCGACTTAGCATCTGGGTTCCACCAAATAGAAGTTTCAAGTGAAGACAGACCTAAAACTGCTTTCAGTGTTCCCGAAGGACATTTTGCCTTCGTAAGAATGCCGTTTGGGCTCAAAAACGCCCCGGCGACCTTCCAAAGACTGATGAATACAGTCCTTAGCGGCCTTCAAGGCATTCAATGTTTCGTGTATCTAGATGACATTGTCATTTACTCATTTGACCTGAAAACACATATCGATAAGCTAAATAATATATTTGAAAGACTCCGTAAATTCAACTTAAAATTACAGCCAGACAAGTGCGAGTTCCTTAGAAAAGAAGTCACTTACCTTGGCCATACTATTAGCGAAGAAGGTTTGAAACCTAATCCAGAAAAGATTAAAGCCGTAAGTCAATATCCTGTCCCAAAATGTCCCAAAGATATAAAATCATTCCTTGGCCTAGTGTCGTATTATCGTAGATTCATCCAGGACTTTTCTAAAATCGCAAAACCCCTTACAACTCTTTTAAAGAAAGATATTCCTTTTCAATGGTCCAACCCGCAACAACTTGCATTCGAAGACCTAAAAAATAAATTGATTACAGCACCCATATTAATATACCCAGACTTTACAAAACCCTTTATACTTACTTGCGATGCATCCAACTACGCAATTTCGTCTATACTCTCCCAGGGTGAAATAGGAAAAGACCGCCCAATAGCATTCGCATCCAGAACGCTTAATAAGGCTGAAACCAACTACAGTGTTACTGAAAAAGAGTGTTTAGCCATTATATTTGGCACAAAAATATTCCGACCTTATATTTACGGTCATAAGTTCACCATAATAACAGACCATAAACCGCTGAAATGGCTCTTTAATTGTAAAGATCCGGGCTCTAAACTAGTTCGTTGGAGGCTCAAATTAGAAGAATTCGGTGGCAACTATAACATTGAATATAAACAGGGTAAAATAAATAGTAATGCAGATGCTCTTTCTCGCTATCCAATTAACACAGGTGTTCAAAATGAACCTATTAATGTACTTACCGATAAAGCAGCTTCCGATGCTCCTCCCGTTGCAGCACAACCAGAAGATAGGGCTCCTGACCTAGAAAGCCCCGGCTTACCTGAAATACCAAACTTACCTGATTTTCTGGAACTGCCCGAAGGTATAGAAATCCCTGAAAACTTAGAAGAGATCGAACTCTCCGACAATTTCGATATTCCAACACCTCAAACTCCGTCTGAAATTCCACTCCCAGAAGAAGCTTCTGACGACTCCTATTCCACGTATCTGAAAACATTAAAAAACAAATCAATACAATTCGATACCCAGATTAACGAATACAATGAACCATTATTGAAAACAAAAATGAAAACGATAATCATACCAGCTTCAATTGATCTTGATGAATCCAATCATTATATATCTGAAGTTATCGGAAATCTCACTAACTCTCAAGAAATTCTTGCTAGAGAAAGAACTTTACACTCTTTCCTACCATTCGAAAATAACAGTATAAAATATTATTTACTCTTTATAAAGGTATATAATTTTGTAAACTGTAATTATGAAGACATATTTAAAAGCTTAAAAAATATAAGGATAGAATTAATTAATAATAATATTACTGAATTAAGCATTTCAGATTTCCGTAATCCTTTTGACGCACACAATTATCAAAAAATATACAACATGCTTTCATACATATTCCACGGAACGGCAATTAAAGTAAACATATTTAAAAATATTATAATATACCCTTCTGGTACCGAAATAAATAAAATACTGAAAGAAAATCATGATATCCCTATCGCTGGTCACTTAGGTTCTAATAGAATGCTGACTAGAATTAAAGAACGCTACTACTGGCGTAATATGCGAAGCGATATTGAAAGTTATGTCCGTAAGTGCGGATCATGTCAAACAAATAAAGCACTACGGAGAATAAACAGAGCACCCATGCAGATTACCTCCACGTCAACTCAACCCTTTGAGCGAGTATCCCTGGATATCGTCGGTCCACTTCCAGAAGCTGGAACCGTCACACATAAATACATTCTGACTTTACAGGATGACCTTACAAAATACTCAGTTGCATATCCTATCCCAAACGCAACAGCAGAAGAAAGTGCTGAGTGCCTAGTTCATTTTGTGACTTTATTCGGTATACCTAAAACAATATTGACCGATCAAGGCACTAACTTTACGGCAGAATTGTTCAAGCAGACATGTAGCTTTCTAAAGATTAAACAATTATGGGCTACCCCGTACCATCCTCAAACTCAAGGCGCATTGGAAAGAAGCCATTCGACCTTGAAAGAGTACCTAAAATCCTTCGTAGACGAGAATCAAAGCAACTGGTCAAGATATGTATTTACAGCCATGTTCACTTACAATACTACTGTCCATTCCACAACTCATTATACACCATATGAGTTAGTTTTCGGACACAAACCAATTATACCGACTTCAATATATGACACATCCATAGAACCGACTTATAGTAGCTATGTTCGCATGCTGCAACAAAGATTGCGACATTCTAGAGAAAAGGCTACAGAAAACATTCTAAGCTCTAAAACCAAATCCAAAAACTACTATGATCAACATAGTCGCCCCATAAGGTATAAAGCTGGTGACATGGTATACATAAAAAACCACCTTAGGCTCCGCAAGGCACTATCGCCTATTTGGAAAGGGCCCTATAAAGTTTTGAAAATTAATGGTAATAACACATTGACTCTTTTAATCAATCGCCGACATGTTAAATATCATTTTGACGAGGTAAAGTTGGCCGAAAGTAATTAAGTTAATTATTAATATTAAAATAATGTTAGGTTAGTTTGAATAAACGAATCTTATAATTATCTTAAATTAAAATTAATCTTATCTTAAATTAACTTACATAAACTTACCTTATCTTAACTTTATTATCTTATCTTATCTTAAACTATCTTACCTTAAACCATAGTATCTTAACTTAAATTATCTTACCTTATATTAACTTAATTTATATTTACATTAATTTATATTTATATTTAATAGCTTTTAGTCTCTCTTATCCTTAACAACCTATTTCTTTATACTATACTCTACCTTCTCTTATCTTACATTATTCCAGAATAGTTACGACAAACCTATCACTAGCAGCATCAGATATGCTGGAACCAATGACGGAGAGCCCAGGAATCTACTTCGATCCTGTAGGAATCGTAAAGACATCTAACGATTATATCCATGCTTTGGTCCCGGTTGACATCACGTTTTTAGAACCACACATTAGAAATATTAAGAATATATTAGGAAAAACGAAAGCCTTATGTCTACAATTAAATACAATAGAAGACTCCGAGTGTTTTAACATACTACAACCTCTAATTTCTAGACTCGAGGACGCTGAGCGAGACTATGACGCGATTTCACACCTAATAGACAAACGCGACAAAAGGTCAGCCTGGTTTGCAGGCATTGGTTCCGTTTTTAAACAAATCATAGGCACAATGGATGAAAATGATGCGATTAATTACAATAACGCCATTCAGACTCTGGAGAATAAAAACACCAAATTTGTATCTCTGTTCAAGGAAAACATATTAATAACTAAGGCGGCGCTTTTACGCTATAATGAAACCATTAAAACTATACAATCTAATGAAAGACGTTTAAATTGGGCTATTGAAAATTTAAGTAATAATTTTAAGAATTTAACTATAATACACGATAAGCTGTCTATCAAATCTGAATTAAATGAAATCTATAATGAATTAGCGTCTGGAATACTTACATTGTCATTTAAATTGGACGACATTCTTAACTCTATAATGTTTACAAAAAGTCATAGTCTTCACCCATCGGTTATCACGCCAAAACAATTATACAGTGAGCTTTCTGAAAATATTTTAAGTTTATCTAGATATAAGGAATTACCTTTAAGCTTAAACTTAGATAACATACATGCACTAATCGATATGTCTACATTATCATGTTATTTCACGGCGAATAAAATTGTATTTGTAACTAAAATACCATTAGTTCATAAAACAGAATATAACCTGTATAAATCAATAGCCGTGCCTACCCCGCACATTATACAAAACCCCAGTTCATATGCAATGATTATACCCACATGTAATTACATAGCAATAAGTAAAGATAAATTATTCTACATATGTTTTGATAATTTGGAAGATTGTCGAAAGTCTATTAACCATATTTATATATGCAACAATGTAAATGTACATTCATCCGAAAGCATTCCTACCTGTGAAGTAGAAATATTGTCTAAATTTGTAACTAAGCTACCAAAGCAATGTTCAACACATTTTATTCATGGAAAAATAGATATTTGGCAGAAACTTCAGGGAAATAGTTGGATATATGTTCAGTCTGAACCAAGTAAACTATCTGTTGAATGTAAAACTGATTTAATGGAATTTAAACTATTAGGTACAGGTATACTAAATTTAAGACCGGAATGTATTGGTTACTGTAAAAATAGAGAATTTATAACTACATCTAATATTAATATAAATATCAAACCCATACGCACTGATTTTAACCTTATTAATGAATCTTGTTGCAACTTAAACAAATTTCATACATATTTACCCAAGTTACCATTATTAAAGCTATCCGAGATTAATTTAGAAAACTTATCTGATTTTGCTAATGACAAATTCATGAACCGCGTTGATAATATAATGAAATATCCTGTTCCGAATTTAGTTAACGTATCACATGTAACCATATTGACATATTGCTTAGTAACATTTACATTTATTGTGATTTTATACTTACTTTGTAAGAAGTATGGTAAATGTCCAAGTTTCCTAACTAAAACTCAAAATGTAGAACCCCAAGAACCACAAGATAGCGATTTGGCAGCAGAAGACATTCCAATGAGTAGAATCAGAATCCACACGTAACTTCTCTTAAAAGAGAGTAAGTTACTCTTAAAGGGGGGGTTGTTACATCCCTATTCTGTAGCCTAGACGGCTGACGAGATGCTGACGCAGCATCTCCTCCTTGGATGTTGCACCCAGCTTCACTGGGTTACTCAGTTCGGGTCGGATCGCGACACAGCGCGGACAATTACCATATTTCGCGAATAATTCTATTTGTGAGCAGTTTAATTAAATATTCCTTTTTTAAAAAGACCTTTATTATTTCCGTCGTAACAGTACGTAATAATAAAGTCGTAGGATTGCGGTCTATATGGTTTCTTCGCTATTATGTTCTTTCCTTTTTTTATGAATCTCTAAATTTACTAGATTATATTCTAAGTTCACGACCTCGCAACAAACACTAACTACCTTTTTTTTTTTTTTTTATCGTGCGGAAATCCCTTCGGATACCCCCCCGCCGGCCAGCGGGGGCGGTTATGTCGGGCTTGCACCGACTAAAACCGCACGCCGTCTCGGGTCTTCAGACGCCGGGGTGTAAGGTTACCCATAGAGCATATCCCTCGCACCCCGGCTGACCCTGGGCCATCTCACCACTAACAGCATAAGCTCATCCTGTCTCCTCTGAAAGCAGAGGAGTACGGAGAGCGATGTGTTCCCGCCACGTTGGGTATTGGCCGACGATCAATGCCAACCCTATGAAGGGGTGAAGGGGGAAGCCATTGACCGCCGCCCAGGGTGTACCGGCCGCTCCGATTCCGCTCCCCCCGGACTGCAGCGGGATCGGAATCGGAGCGACACTCGAGGAGGTTACCCAACACACACCCCAAACACTAACTACCTAATTGTGGAAAAATCATTTTTTTTTGTTAAAATATACATAGAGGACGTTGCGAGACACAATTCTCCCATCTGAGCATTGCATCCGCACGTTCGAGTACTTATACACTTAGATTACCTGAAATTATTTATAGGTTTCAAAAGTTCGCCAACTTGCCCCTAAGTCAGTCCAATCCTTGATGTTCAGTGTACAGAATCATAATAAACTTGTAATAGTTTTTATATTCGATACCAGATTGAAACAAAGAACAATACCCACACAAAAATATGGATTAATCAAAAAAATACTACGTTTTGAGCCAATTTAATCTGGAAATTTGAAATTCTTGCATTTCGACAGGCGAATCGTCATATGAACATTTGGTAATTCGTACACTAGGAAGTAATAATAACCTAACGTACCGACATGAATAAAAAATTACAAAATATTAAAATAGGCCCACTACGTTTATAACATTGTTAACATTTTAGGAGTCTGCCAAGGAATATAAATTTGATTAGGCGCAAAAAGAACATTGTTTTTTTCTGCTCTCTCGAAATATAGTTTTTTTTATGGCTACGGTAACTGTAAATTCATCTTATATCAGCCTTACTTTGCAGTAATGGTATGAGGATTCAATTCACAGCTGTATTTATAAATAAAAAATAATTACTTAATTTATTCAAAAATAAAGGTATACAATGATGGTCTTAAAACTAAGGCGTATTTTTATGTTTTCATTATATACCATAATACTCTGGGATAATGTAGTCTTCTAATGGTGGAAGATTTTTTGAATTCGGTTCAGTAGTTTCAGAGTTCAACGTTTGCAAACAAAAAAATCCTTTCCTCTTTATGATATTACCCGGCAGTGGCGTATTTCAAACCCCATTGTACCCCTATAAACCATATGCTTGTAATTTATTCGTTGTGCATGTAATATGTGGGAATCTGCCAGATTTGTTGACATTTATGATTACTGCTCCGCCTATGACACTCACAATATAATAACAATTTTACAAGCCTATGTTTTGGTAGTCAGTGCTTCAATAAAACGTGTGTTACCACTTTACTACCAGCTAAGATATAATCAATGTTAGTTTTTTTTAAAGACAAATCTTAACGTTATTTACTTTTGAAAAACTGCAATTACCGATTTAACGCGCAGAAAAGGAACAATAGGCTGGCCACATGTGCTAACGACTCTTAGAGTGGAGACCACCACTTGCTGATTGACGGATGAGGCTCCGGTGCAGACTTTCCTTTGGGTGTTGAGGTCGACGGTAGCAGTGTTTAATGGGACTAATCTTACCCTCATTCCTACTACTGTAACTCCTGTACACCAGGGTCAATGGTAGTGACCCACGAACACACCGAGTAATAAAACTCGGGAAGACCCAGGCAAAGTTAAACTGTCTTGGAACCCACATAGAAATTAATCAGAAGTAAATTGGAGGAGTTAGAAATATAATAAGTCCACTTCCCTTCTTAGCAAACGGGAGACAATACCTATAAAAGTGATAAGCACCACGAACACAAATATCGGTCCAAAGTGAGCTATATTTGATTCCAATAAAATGTAGACACGCCTAGATGCACGGAAATTTACCCCAGTTGATACGAGATCCGCATAGTATACCGCTCCACGTGTCATCGGTATACTATTCAGCATAACAGTATGTTCATTTTGCCAAATACTACACTCGCAAAGTATATGATGGAGAGTTTGGTCATATTCACAATAAGGTGTTGAACACTGACAAAGCGGTGATTTGAAGCTTGCTCTTAAAGTTACAATGACCAATAAGAAATAGGGCGACACAGTGATCCACCTTAAGCCATATCGTCTCCAGTCACTGGCCAACGTCTGGAAAAAACTGTTAAGGATGGCGCCCCTTAATTGATAGATTCCAACGATGGTGCCATTATTATATAACGTCTTCATATACATCTTTCGTCATCATCATCACGACGGCAGCAGCTCCCGTAAAAACCAAGATATACTAAATTGAGTAGAGGATGTTGATGATGTTGAAGAACAGACCAATGTGCAAGCTTTGAATGCAACGGGATTGGCACTCTCTTATAGTTTGAACAGTTATCGCATGTTACTGATATCAATTCTTAGTATGCTTAGCTACATTATAAATGCATGTTACTGATATCAATTCTTAGTACTTACTACATTACTTAGCTACATTATAAATTTAAGATATAATGACAGTCCTAGATTTCAGCTTGCTTCTCAAAGTATATTGACTCCAAACACTAATAAATATTTAACTTTGTGTATAAACACTTCTTTACTTACGTCATCTATTTGTGGACGTCAGACGATGTTTACGCGGGCAAGCAGAGTTCGGCGCCAAATCTCTATAATAAATAATAGTATTATATTTGGAACATTGAATGATACTTATAGTATGCTTTTTATGGATATTGTACGCCAACGAGCCGTTATCTTTAAGTCAATAATTTTTGCAAATGAAAATAGCGCAAATGAGAGTTCTGATGAGCTCTTTCAACTAATCCCACAGTCTTCCTTCTCATCCAGAATAATACATGCTGAACTGCGGTGTACCCTACCCACATATGGTATAAAAATACCGTCTCGAATCTAGAGGTTTCAGTACTTCCTTTCTTTGTCGCACGATTTAGAACTGGAATGCTCTACCCGCACACGTGTTTCCCTCTTTCTACAACCCCGCGTTCATTAAGCGGGCATTAAGAAGCATCTGTCGAGGTCGTCAAAGTAGAAACCACAATTTTAGAATCAACAGCATCTGGAATGGTGGCATGTCTTATAAATTACACTCTAGCTTCTTATCATCCAGCGAGATGCAGTCATCGACTTTACATTAAGTTTAATATTCAATTCGACAATTGTTTCGAACTGAATATAAAACTTCATCATCATCATCATCATCATCAACCTATTCTAGTCCACTGCTGGACATAGATCTCCCCTAATGAGCGCCCTAGCGCCCTGTCTTCAGCTTGCCGCATCCAGCATCTGCCCGCAGTCTTTCGCAGATCGTCATCCCACCTGGCCATAAAACTTATGAATGTAAAAACAAGCTTTTTAGTAATTGCATAACAAGGTAAATCAATTGAGCCCAAACATGATGGGTTTATCTTGTTCAGTTCAGAAGTTCCTTTGACCACCTACCGTCTTTATCTTTAGGCATTATATAATATCAGAGTATTTGCCAAGACAAAACAAAGGAGCTTGAATTCGATTGGGTTTGCTTGTTTAGTTCAGGAGCTCCTATAGACACCTTCCGACTCCATCAGACTCCATGGTTTTGATGGTGGTAGAGTCAAGCAACAGTCATTTTGGCCGTTGCATGAATGGGCCGACTCGACCGGGGAAGCACCACCCTCTCACAGAATATCGACGCCAAGTAACAGTATTTGAAGCGTTCCGTTTGGTGTGTGAGAGTGCCGGAGCCCAAACTCCTTTCCCATCCCCTCCCAAACTCCTTTCCCATCCCCTTTCCTTTACAGGGTCGGCAGCGCGAGTGTGACGCCACTGGTGTTGCACACGTCCATAGGCCACGGTAACCACTTCCCATCAGGTGGTGTGCTTGCCTGCCACCTTAGTGGTATAAAAAAAAAAACAGGTCACCTTCATAGTACCATATTATTGCATTGTCACTTGTCACCAAAGATATGCAAATATACTAAGTTTGAGGTCAATATAACGTCAGGAAGTGGTTTTAAATTGGGCTTTCAAGATTTAATCCATACTAACTAACATACTAATAATAAAAGAACACGTTAAATAAAAACTTGTAAAAATAAATATAATTATTCAAAAATATTTTTTTAACAAGTTTTTGTTTAATTGTCACCTAAAATGAACGTGTATGAAAAATTTCAACTCAATCGGATGCCAACAAATGGTCGAAAAATGGCTGGCAAATTTTAACGGACAACATACTTACTAACGAACAGTGCAAGTAAAATAAAAGCTTGTTAAATGAGAAAAAGATTGTTAACTTCTATATCTATTCTATATATATTCTATATGTGGCAACCACCAAAATAATGAAGTTCGATTTCGGTTTCCAGCTCCGGCCATGAAGAGCATGGTCGTGGCGAAATCTTTTGATCTAGACACGACGATAAATAATTTAATTTCAACAGTGAAAATTCGTTTAACTAAATTGAATTCTCACGTTCTATTCAATGAAAAACGTTAAGTAAAATGTGTTGATGCAGTTTAGTGAAACTTAATCGCGGTTTCTGTCAATGGTGAAACCCAGCCTAGAAAAAAATCACATATTCAGAATTGGTTTTTGCTTTGAGATTGTTTACAAGGATAAATAAGTAACTATTCAATTGATACAAAATACCAAGTGGTATAACTATTGAGAGTTGGGTTTTTTATTCATATATAGGTATTTAGATTGTTTATGAGTATAAATTACTACATACCTTATATATTATTGACAACAGGTTGTAATATCTTGAGTGTTGGGATTTTTCAAGGTTAATAATATTGTTTTTGATATTGTTACAACGATAATTTTTTGTGCGGTACCCTTATTATTTTTCTTAATTAAAAGTAACCTAAGCTATGCATTATAATATCAACTTAAAATAAAAGTAACATGACATGACATCGCCTCCGAGAATGAGGGCCTGGCGGCGCAGCTGGCCGAGTCTCGTCGTGAGACGGCTCGACTAGCTGCAGCCGTCGAGGAGCTCCAGAGGGGCATGGCGAGCCCGGCTCAACCGGCGCAGCGGGCGCAACCGGCGCAGCGGGCGCAACCGGCGCAGCGGGCGCAACCGGCGGAGCCGGCGCGCGTGACTCGCTCGTCGGCGAGGCAGTCGACGCAGCCAGAGCAGCCGGTGCGACCGGTGCAGCAGCCGGCACAGTCGGTGCGGCCGGCGCAGCCGAGGGTACCGCCGGCGGAGTCTTGGCTCCCCTATATGGAGGCGCTGGAAGAGCGGATGATGTGTCGGATGGAGGCCCTAATGGACTCCATCCGCCGTCCGCCTCTTGCGCCACCGGCGGCCGGCTACGCGGCTGTAGCCCAGAGGGGCCTCACCCCCCCGGCTGCGGGAGCGAGTGCGACCCTGCCGGGGCCGGCTCCTCAGCCCCCTCCCGCTCAGGGTAAGGGGAAAGGCAAAGGCAAGGGGAAGGGCAAGGGGAAGACGTCCCCAGCCCTGGCCCCAGCCCCAGCCCCGGTTCCGGCCACCTCCACCCCATTGGAAAGGGGCTGGGAGGTGGCTGGAGCCAACAAGAAGAGGCGGAAGGCCGCCAAGAAGGCCGCCAAAAAGGCCAGGAGGGCCGCGGCCGCCGCGAAAGCAGCGCCGGGGAAGCTCCGTGCCCCCCGCACTACGGCCGTCGTCGTCACCCTGACGGCGGAGGCAGCGGGGAGAGGCATGGGGTATGCCGAGGTGTTGGCCAAGGTGAAGGCCAACGTCGACCTCAAGGCCCTCGAGATCCCGGGCGTCCGGTGCAAGAGCACACGGACAGGAGCCCGACTTCTCGAGGTCCCTGGCGCCGCCAGTGGCCCCAAGGCCGACGCCCTAGCGGCTCGGCTGAGGGAGTCGCTGGACGCAGCCGACGTCCGGGTGTCCAGGCCCATTAAATGCGCAGAAGTGCGCATTACGGGCCTGGACGACTCCGTCACGGCAGAAGAGCTCAGGCTCGCCGTGGCGGAGGCCGGGGACTGCTCCCCGGACACAGTAAAGGCCGGAGCTATACGCTTCGGCCGCGGTGGACAGGGGGCAGCAGTTGTCGGCTGCCCTATCGCGGCGGCCCAAAAGGTCGCAGACGGGCGGAGCCTCCTGGTGGGAGGCTTCCTGAGGGCGCAGGCACGGCTCCTGCAGGCCCGACCGGCCAGGTGCTTCAGGTGCCTGTCGGGGGGCCATGTGGGGGTGCACTGCACGGCGGAAGTGACGGCGGGTGACCGTTGCTTCCGCTGTGGCCAACCCGGTCACAAGGCCGGCACGTGCGATGCCCCGCTGCACTGCTTTAGGTGTGCAGCGGGAGGCAAGCCGGCCGACCACAGGGTTGGCAGCAAGGCCTGCGCCGGAGGGGAGCCGAAGCCGGGAGGCCGGCCTTCCGCCTCCAGTTCACAGCGGGATGCGGAGATGGGGGTTCCATAATGGATCCTCAACTCCGCATCCTGCAGGTGAACGTTGGCCACGGTGCCCATGCTCAGGATCTTCTGCGCCAGAGCATGGCACAGTGGGCCATAAATGTCGCCGCTGTCGCCGACCCATACACCCACCGGTTCCTCGGGCCTACCTGGGAAACCGCGCTGGATGGGTCGGCGGCACTGGTGCACAACCCTGCCGCCGGCAGCCCCCTCTTGCCGTCGTTGCAAGGGGACCCGGCTGCGTGGCGGCGGCGGTTGGGGATATAGCGGTCGTGGCCGCTTATATCACGCCGAACCGAGACCAAGCTGCATATGAGCAGTGGCTCCGTCAGCTGGCCGTCGTCGTCAATGCCTGCCAGCCCCGTCCGGTCCTTGTGCTCGGGGACTTCAACGCCTGGTCGTATGCCTGGGGTTCCCGACACGAAAGGGGCGCGACGGGGCATAGAGGCAGGGCACTGGTGGACTGGGCCGCACGACTCGGCCTAGTCCTCCTAAATCGGGGAGCCGTGGACACGTTCGTGACCTCGAGGGGTAGCTCCATCGTGGACCTATCGTTCGCGAGCCCCTCGTTGGCGCGACGTGTTCAGGTCTGGCGCGTCGTTTTGGGGGAGGACACAAGTTCGGATCACCGATACATTCGGTTTGACGTGTCCCCCCCTGCGAGCGACGCGCCGGCTGCACCGGCTCCACCAGAGCCACGTTGGGCGCTTAAGCGACTTGATCGGGAGCTCCTCCTGGAAGCCGCCATCGTACAGGCCTGGGCCCCTGCGCCGGACAGGCCTGTCAGCATAGACGATGAGGCGGAGTGATTCCGGGAGGCCATGACCCGTGTCTGTGACGCGGCGATGCCTAGGGCTCCGCCCTATAATCCGAGGGGTCAGGTCTACTGGTGGTCGTCGGAGATCGCGCAGCTCAGACGGGGCTGCGTGATCACGCACCGCCGGTGGGCCCGATTCCGTAGGAGGCGTCGCCGCCCCGCAGATGCGGAGGCCCGAGAGGCGGAGTTGTACGAGGGATACAGGGAGGCCAGACGAGCCCTCCGAGCGGAGATAAGGCGTTCCAAACGGGACGCCTTCCGTGAGCTGCTGGAGACGCTGGAGCGGGACCCTTGGGGGCGGCCCTACCGGATGGTGAGGGGCAAGCTGCGCCCCAAGGCCCCGCCGTTAACCCGGTGTCTCCAGCCGGATCTGCTCGGAGGAGTTGTTGGCTCCCTGTTCCCAGCGCGGGCGGTGGAACATGTTCCACCGCGGATGACTCCGCCTCGGTTGCGCATGGCGCCCGACGTGGAAGACGACGACGTGCCCGAGGTCACTTGGGTAGAACTAGAGCTGGCGGTGAGAAGGCTAAGAGCCAAACACACCGCCCCGGGACCCGACGGCATTCCAGGCCGAGCGTGGGTCCTAGCTCTAGTCGACGACGCTCTCGAGCCCCGACTGAGAGGGCTTCTCAGCGCATGTTTGGAGCGGGGCCAGTTTCCGAAATTGTGGAAGACGGGGAAACTGGTCCTCATCCGAAAGGAGGGGCGCCCGGCGGACTCGCCGTCCGCCTACCGGCCCATAGTGTTGCTCGACGAGGTGTGCAAGCTCTTTGAAAGAGTAATTGCGAAGCGCCTCGTCGAGCACCTCTCAAGAGTGGGGCCGGACCTGGCGGATGGCCAATATGGCTTCCGCCAGAGGCGCTCCACCGTGGATGCCATCATGCGCGTGAGGGCTCTGGCGGAGGATGCAGTAGCCCGGAGTGAGGTGATGTTGGCGGTGTCCCTGGACATCGCCAACGCGTTCAACACCTTGCCCTGGAGTTGCATTAGGGAGGCGCTCGTGTATCACGAAGTGCCTCTCTACCTCCGCCGCATAGTCGGGGCGTATTTGACGGAGAGAGCCGTCATCTACCCAACCGTGACCGGTCTCGGTCGGCGTGAAATGTCGTGCGGTGTTCCACAGGGATCGGTCCTGGGGCCGCTCCTGTGGAACATCGGATACGACTGGGTGCTTCGCGGTGAGCTCGTAGGCGGTGCCGCCGTCACGTGCTACGCGGACGACACGCTCGTGACGGCGTGCGGGGCGACGTACCGCGAAGCGACCCGAAAGGCCACGACCGCGGTTGCCCAAGTCGTTAGGCGGATCCGGCGGCTGGGTCTCGAGGTGGCCCTGCATAAAACCGAGGCCCTGTTCTTCCATGGGCCTCGGAGCAAGCCACCCGAGGGATCCAGTCTCATCGTGGGAGGAAATCGCATCGGCATCAAGCCCCAAATGAAATATTTGGGGCTCGTGCTCGACGGCCGATGGGACTTCGGAGAGCACATCCGAAGTCTGGCCCCCAAATTGAAGGGCACAGCTCTTGCTCTGGCTCGGCTGTTGCCCAACATGAGGGGGCCCGATGACTCCTGCAGGAGACTCTACGCGGGGATCGTGCGGTCCATGGCCCTGTATGGGTGTCCAATATGGGCGGAGGCCCTGAGGACCAGAACTGTGCGGATGCTGCGCGCTCCGCAGCGAGTTCTGGCCATCAGGGTCATCCGAGGGTACCGCACGATCTCCTTCGAGGCGGCGAGTCTCCTTGCCGGAACTCCGCCATGGGACCTGGAAGCGAGAGCCCTTTCGCAACTGTACCAGTGGCGAAAGGAGGCGCGGGAGCAGGCATGGAACCCCGAGCCTCGAGAAATCGAGGCCGTGCAGTCCCAGCTCCGCCAGGCCATCGTGGTGGAGTGGAAGTAACGACTTGGGCAACCAAGTGCAGGGCACGCCGCAATAGCGGCGGTAAGGCCCATCATGGAGGATTGGCTGGAGAGGCGACACGGAAGCCTCTCCTACCGACTGACGCAGGTGATCTCAGGGAAGGGGTGCTTCGGGGACCACCTGCATCGGATCAGGAAGGAGCCAACGCCTGAGTGTCATCACTGCGACGCGAGCGAGGACTCAGGGCTGCACACGCTGGCGGACTGCCCGGCGTGGGAGGTGCCGAGGCGTGACCTCGTGGCAGCCATCGGGGTGGGAGTCCTCTCGCTCGGCAGCATGATTGCGGCAATGGTGCAGAGCGCGAGCGCGTGGGCCGCCGCCGCCTCCTTCTGCGAGCATGTAATGCTCGCGAAGGAGGTGGCGGAGCGCGCCCGGGAGAGACTTAGAACTCTCCCGGTCCGCCGAGCCCGCAACTTGCTCGCCGCGCGTCGCAGGCAACTCAGGCGCCGGAGGTCGCTTAACGACCTCCGTCCTCCATGAGCGCAGGCCTGGGGGTGGCGGGTGAGGCCACCTGTCACCCCAGCAGAAGCAGGCCGGGACGGTGGGGCGACTAGCGCCCCTCCCCCAAACCGGGGCGGGACGGGGACACCGTGGTTCCCAAACCCGAGGTGGCCATCTCGAAACCGGAGATGGCCCAGGGTCAGTCGGGGTGCGAGGGATATGCTCTATGGGCAACCTTACACCCCGGCGTCTGTAGACCCGAGACGGCGTGCGGTTTTAGTCGGTTCAAGCCCGACATAACCGCCCCCGCTGCCACGCGGGGGGGTATCCGAAGGGATTTCAGCACGAAAAAAAAAAAAAAAAAAAACATACAAAACAGACACTTCAATTTTATTTTTTGTTTGTATAGGTATCTTTAAATAGAAAATCTATGTATGTTTTTTTACGCATGCATTCTAGAACCCATATTACAAGCTATGCTTAGTTTGTGTTTTTTTTTTATACCACTAAGGTGGCAGGCAAGCACACGGCCCACCTGATGGGAAGCGGTTACCGCGGCCTATGGACGTGTGCAACACCAGTGGCGTCACACTCGCGCTGCCGACCCTGTAAAGGAAAGGGGATGGGAAAGGAGTTTGGGAGGGGATGGGAAAGGAGTTTGGGCTCCGGCACTCTCACTCACCAAACGAGACAACGCTGTGTAGTATGTCCGAGGATATTATTATCTAATATTTCACTTAAAGTGTTTATGTCTTGTTTACAGACGAACAGGTGATGCTGGGGGAGGAGCGCGAGTTCTGCGCTCAACGCCAGATTGGAGTGACGCCGCCATTAGTGGAGAACATCTGTGGTCGCCCACCTCCGTTTCGGGTGATTGCTGTTATGTTGGGGACGCGGAGTGTCAGGTACTTATATCTTTGAGTATCATAAGCATTAAGGTTGCGGTTCAGATAATTAGCATTGTTAGAACCTCGGTGGAACTGATGCCTACTGATTACGTTTTGTTGAACTTCGGGGCCCAAACCAACCTCACCTGCAAGGTGGTACACCTGCTGATTGATGGCCGAGACTCCGACGCAAACCTATCTCTACCTTTTTTTTTTTTTTTTTTATCGTGCGGAAATCCCTTCGGATACCCCCCCGCCGGCCAGCGGGGGCGGTTATGTCGGGCTTGCACCGACTAAAACCGCACGCCGTCTCGGGTCTTCAGACGCCGGGGTGTAAGGTTACCCATAGAGCATATCCCTCGCACCCCGGCTGACCCTGGGCCATCTCACCACTAACAGCATCGCTCATCCTGTCTCCTCTGAAAGCAGATGAGTACGGAGAGCGATGTGTTCCCGCCACGTTGGGTATTGGCCGACGGTCAATGCCAACCCTATGAAGGGGTGAAGGGGAAGCCATTGACCGCCGCCCAGGGTGTACCGGCCGCTCCGATTCCGTTCCCCCCGGACTGCAGCGGGATCGGAATCGGAGCGACACTCGACGAGGTTACCCAACACACACCCCAACCTACCTCTACCTACTTCCGTAAAAACCAAGATAACCCAATCCATACAAAGGATAGGAGTACATAAGAAAGGAATAGTAAAAGAGCGGATCTTGGGCTTCAAAATTCAAGCTATGGATGTAACGAGGATTGGCGATCGGATGCTGATAAATAAATTGAAACCCCATGTCTAGTATTTAAAGATGATAAATTAAATTAAGACGAGTTAAAATGTATACTTACCATAAAATAAATTTATTAATCAGAATCACTTGCTTTAAATAAGAAATATATAAACCAATATCTAGTACCTAGATATAAAACAAAAGCATATTGACTTAATTAAATGGGTAGAAAATTATAGCAAGAAATGTTTTACGTGAACTGCCGTAGTCATAATGGATGTTTCCACCAGATTACCCCACCGGCTATGGTATAATTTATTATTTAGTAGCGTACGTTGATACTGCAGTTTATAAAATGAACTTCACTGTATGGTTATTACATTGTCTTCTTTGCTGCATACTTCGTAATTTATTCAGTAATATTACTTTTAGTACTTGGTATACCTACTTAACTGCAAAAGTGCTTGTGCATAAATGCCTATAAACGTAAATAAAAATTAGACTTAAACTAAAAATGATCATCATCCTCATAGCGTATGCACTGATGCATCTAAAGTTTGTATGGATATATATATATATAAATATATTTATATGAAGCAGTGGACTAGAATAGGTTGATTTGGTAGAGCACTTATTTTATTTTATTTTCGTGCGGAAATCCCTTCCGATACCCCCCCGCCGGTCAGCGGGGGCGGTTATGTCGGGTTTGAACCGCCTAAAACCGCACGCCGTCTCGGGTCTACAGACGCCGGGGTGTAAGTTTGCCCATAGAGCATATCCCTCGCACCCCGACTGACCCTGGGCCATCTCCGGGTTTCGAGATGGCCCCCTCGGGTTTGGGAACCACGGTGTCCCCGTCTTGCCCCGGTTTGGGGGAAATTTGGTAGAGCCCTGTAGGCCTACCATGAAATGTACATCCGGGCAAATTACGGGCCCGCACGAAACAAAAACGAAAGAAGTGTCATTTAGATACCATGAAGTTAATTCGGATTTCGTTCTTTCGGAGGGGACCATAAAGTATGTTAGGACTGAATCAAACATATCAAGAAGGTTTTAGTTACTTCGGGCCACCAACCAGGTGGACACCGAAGTCTTAAAATCACGCAAAAAAAATCAAAATCTTACACCCACTTTTTATCACTTTTCTCGACGTTTCACATAATTCTAAGTCTAATTAAGCACGAAAAATTTTTGTGTCGGTCTGTCTGTTGGTCTGGATGTCTGGATGTCTGGATGTCTGTTTACGCAATAACTCAAGAATCACTTATCCGATTTCAAAAATTCTTTCGCCAATCATCTTGTTTGGTTAATGGGAAGAACTGATTAGATTTTGGCATTTGTACGTTCAAGGTTTCGGGTACCTACCATACAAATTGTCCCTAAAAAACTTTTACAAGTGAGTTTCTTTCGAGTAATCAAAGTAACGCGTATTTGACTTTGACATTTGAGTGACAATGACAATACGCATATTGTATATTTTCATAAAACAACCAGACTCTGAAAGAAACTGAAATATAAAATTATTTTTTTGTGTTTTTGACGTCGAAGACGTTTGATTATGCATATGCATAAAGCCTAAGGTCTGTAATTTTGAATAAAAATACTTCAACAAAAATATCTGAGTTTGGCCCGAAGTTTGACAATCACTGTGTGATTTCCGCCCCACTAGATTTACAATATATATCTTATAAAAAATGAACTATTATAAACCAACATATGACATGATATTGTCGGAAGTTTACGCGAATGTTACACATTGAAATAAAACTATTTTTAACGGATTCTATCGCGGTTTATTTGATGTTATTTTATATTTTACACTGAACCCGACGTTTAGGTTGCTTTTCAGCAGCCATGATCAATGTAAAATATAAAATAACATCAAATAAACCGCGATAGAATCCGTTAAAAATAGTTTTATTTCAATGTACAACATATGACAAATAAATTCCCTTGTATATTGGATTATGATGACCTATCGACCTTTTGAAATAAGTCGTATAGTATCGTGTTTTAATTTTTCTTTTTGGCGGGCTTACAAAATTTCGAATTTTGCGGTTTCGTGTCGGTTCAAGGTAGAATTTAGGGGGTTTCTACATATAAAAATTAGCCTGAATGAACTGTCATGTGCCCTCTTCGGGCCCCATTGCGGGTTAATTGCGTTTCATGGTACCATATGCCAAATGTCCGAAATTTCAGTCCGCAATTGCGGACGTTCGTCTCATGGTAGGCCTGCTGTATACCCTACTTAACCTAGAAATATAACGTGTAAAAAGGTTCGAATTTTACCCGCTTTCCTAAAGAAGTACATACCTTTTTTTTTTTCTTTTATCGTGCGGAAATCCCTTCGGATACCCCCCCGCCGGCCAGCGGGGGCGGTTATGTCGGGCTTTAACCGACTAAAACCGCACGCCGTCTCGGGTCTACAGACGCCGGGGTGTAAGGTTGCCCATAGAGCATATCCCTCGCACCCCGACTGACCCTGGGCCATCTCCGGTTTCGAGATGGCCCCCCCGGGTTTGGGAACCACGGTGTCCCCGTCTTGCCCCGGTTTGGGGGAGGGGCGCTAGTCGCCCCACCGTCCCGGCCTGCTTCTGCTGGGGTGACAGGCGGCCTCACCCGCCACCCCCAGGCCTGCGCCCATGGAGGACGGAGGTCGTTAAGCGACCTCCGGCACCTGAGTCGCCTGCGACGCGCGGCGAGCAAGTTGCGGGCTCGGCGGGCCGGGAGAGTTCTAAATCTCTCCCGGGCGCGCTCCGCCATCTCCTTGGCGAGCATTACATGCTCGCAGAAGGAGGTGGCGGTGGCCCACGCGCTCGCGGCTCCGCACCATTGCCGCAATCATGCTGCCGAGCAAGAGGACTCCCACCCCGATGGCTGCCACGAGGTCATGCCTCGGCGCCTCCCACGCCGGGCAGTCCGCCAGCGTGTGCAGCCCTGAGTCCTCGCTCGCGTCGCAGTGATAAGTAGTACATACCTTTACTCTATTATGGTCTTGCTTACGCATAGGGTCATCGTTCATCTAGCAGTCAAGTTCTCTCGTATCTCTCGTATTATTTAATTTAATTTGAAATGATGATTGATTAAGAAATTTGAAACTATTTGATTTATAATAGGCGGTAAGCATATGATTATCTACGGGATACATGTCCACTTCATGTTGCTACTAAGAATTTTCCAATGGGGAAATTCAATAATACTCAGTTCACAATCGAAGAAGGTAACGTTACGAGACCAATAAGGCAGTAACGTTTCGGCGACACATTTATTATGCGTACAGCTAAGGAGTGGAATTGTTTGCCTGAGTCTGTGTTTCCGGAAAGTTATAACCTCGGAATCTTCAAGTCTCAAGTGAATAGGTTCCTTCTAGGCAAACGTGCTTCATCGTAGACCACATCGTCACTTACGACCAGGTGAGATAGAGGTCAAACGTTCTATCATTCTTAAAAAAAAAAAAAAATTAATAACTAATCAATTAACTTTTATTACACAATATAAATATTTCAGCCAAAATGTTAAAAATCTCACACTGTCTCACTCAGTGTAGAGTTACCCGCGGGCTGACATAGACTTCAACATGTTTTTCATTACACCTAACATAACATAAACTCACGCCTATATCCCCGAAGGGGTAGGCAGAGGTGCTAGCACCCACGTTTCGCCAGTTTATGTTTTAGGTCCCAATGTAATAGGTGGCGAGCCTATTGCCATTAACCGGGCACTTATAAACCTGCGATAAATACACACATAACTTCGAAAAGCATCGAAAAGTCATTGGTGTGTGCCATGGTAATACCTGGGATCGAAGCCGAGACCTCGTCTCAGCAGTCCTTTACCCATACCACGAGGCTACCGCGGTTTATTTCATTACACCTGTCGAGTAAAAATATTATCTTAGTAGAAGATTAAGACCCACAATACTTCCTTGGCAAGGAATTCCTTTCCTTGTCCGGGTCCAAGTCCCGACCTTCACATTATCTCTTTAAGTTATTACTGACGAACAAATTTATTATGTAAAGAATGAGAAAACCGCTTTATAAGTAAGCATTCCACGAATACGTTATGAACCGTGCAATTCACCTGGGATAATAAGCTCACCGTAACGCCATTTTCAAGATTAAAATTAAGATGGTACTAGCTAGCTACGTGAGCTTCTTTCATTTTGTCTTTGTTGTTACTAGAACAAGATAACAGCCCCCAGTATGAAAAAATTAAGTACATCAATTATTATGACTTTATAAAAAAAATCTAAGTCTTGAAGTTGTTCATTATCCTTAAGATTTAGATCGGGAAAAGAGAACATCTAGAACGGGACTTGAACCCGCGACCAATCCCTTACAGGGGGAATGCTCTGACCAGCTGAGCTATCTAGACACGTCCCAGATATTCAAATTCTCCGATATATTATATATGTCTTAAGGCGACGCTGGAGCCATCTACCGTAATTCTTGCGAACTACGGAAACAATGAATAACTTTACAGTTATTTTTAAACATTGTTTTTTGATGACTCCGCCTAATTAATTCAATTAAATTTTTAAGCATTTTGCATGCTTACTTTTTCTAAAGATTTAGATCGGAAAAAGAGAACAACTACTTGACCTAATAAATCACCTTTGTCTCTCTCAATAAGTTTGATGTTGGAGTCTTTGTATGTTTTTTTTTTCAGTTGAACTGATACTCCTTGCTCACTTGAATGGGTTTCCGTAAGTGATAAATGTCACATTTTCTGTGCGCATAGCACTCGATCCTGGTCACTGCCATAGACAGATATCAATTACCATTCAATATCATTGTCAGAAGCCGCAGAATACCTATAACCCATTTAACTATATTCTAGCCTAAATTCTTTGGATTAAGAACTCTAAGAATGTGAGGATGATTTTAACGGCTATTCTGATGCTATGCATTTGAGAAGGTTTTGAAGTTACGTCCGTCAAAGCGTCATACAACACCTTAGACCTTAGGCCTTTGTTGTGGTCATAACATGTTCTTACCGACACTGTAAGACTATATTCTATAATAACAATGCACTGAAAGCTTTAGAGAGCTACATAATGGAATAAAAAGCATTTTACTTTGAGTGACATTCGCATATTGAATTACATAGACAACAATAGAGTTACTTTGTCCAAGGTGATAATGAAAATAACTTGCCGACGTGTTATTAACTTTATTTTGACGTCAAAAATATTACGACATTCCGTCATTAGTGTGTAATCAGCAGTTTTATATAACCTTTTTTCTTAAAGAATTGTAATTTCTCCGTCCTCCGTAATCAAATATTTCATTATTTTCATTCCAATTACCTTTTTTTTTTTTTTCGTGCGGAAATCCCTTCGGATACCCCCCCGCCGGCCAGCGGGGGCAGTTATGTCGGGCTTGCACCGACTAAAACCGCACGCCGTCTCGGGTCTTCAGACACCGGGGTGTAAGGTTACCCATAGAGCATATCCCTCGCACCCCGACTGACCCTGGGCCATCTCACCACTAACAGCATCGCTCATCCTGTCTCCTCTGAAAGCAGAGGAGTACGGAGAGCGATGTGTTCCCGCCACGTTGGGTATTGGCCGACGATCAATGCCAACCCTATGAAGGGGAAGCCATTGACCGCCGCCCAGGGTGTACCGGCCGCTCCGATTCCGTTCCCCCCGGACTGCAGCGGGATCGGAATCGGAGCGACACTCGAGGAGGTTACCCAACACACACCCCTTACCCAACACACACCCCTTACCCAACACACACCCCAAGAGCATTGATATATTTAATAGTATTTTGTTCCTGAAATCAATTCAAAGGAAAGTACAACTGATTTTGTTTTCCAAGTTTTTATATAAGAGTGGTACCATGAGTACCACTTGGCATCATTGTTTCAGCTGGCACGTAATTTTTCTTTCGAGGAGGCATTACAGAGGAGTAATACCTATTTACTCTATTATTACCAGAAATTACAGTGGAGGAACCGTGACACTGGGTAGTTATTTCGTCTCTGAGTTATTTCGGAAAACTGGCTAAAGCTTCAAAGGAAGCTTTTCTGAAAACGGACTTTACAAATGTATGCTAAACTAGGCACTGTACGTTTTCATATAGATTTAGATCGGAAACAGAGAACATCTAGGACGGGACTTCAACCCGCGACCAATCCCTTCCAGGGGAATATTCTGGCCAACTGAGCTCCCTACACGCGTCCCAGATATTCGAAAATCTCTATTATATACATCTCGGGGCGACGCTTGAGCCATCTACCGTAATTCTTGCAAACTAAGGAAACATCTATAGGACTGATCTAAAGCTAAGCTAAGCTAAATTACTTGTGTAAGGAGTGGGTTCACGTCGGTAGTGGAATGGCCAGGATCCGAACCCGGGACCTCTCGATCGTAAGGTCGACTCCTTAATCACTAAGCTACCGACGCTTTAACGTACGAGAACCTTTTTATTACAAAAAGACATTGATATTGATCAATCTATTAAAGTAACCGAGGCAGCAATGCCTACAACTTGTAACTTGGTATTGGTTAGACAACGATAGGAGAAATGTAATTTCCCAACAACCATTAGCAAGTTTACTGTCTATTGTGATGCTGGTTGGCCCTGCTCGTATTTATGATTAATGACACAATACTTCTATTTTGCTGTGGTGAAGAACTATACCACAAGGTGCAACAAAAGGCTGCCTTTCAAGCTTCATACCCGCAATTAATAGTTAACTGTAACACCGAACTTCACTCTTGTACATCGAACAAACTTTAGAACTTGTTAGTAATGCTTTTTCCATCATTTCTACGATAAGTTTAGTGTTATCAATTTTGACTTAAATTATCTATTCTGATAAAAGCTTTTATCTTTGCTATAAATGTGACATAAGTACTAATCTGGTTCTTTATTTAACATATTTGGTTTGAAGCTAAGCTAAATAGGTCCTGGATTTTTTTTATTTCAACAGTATTAAGTATGTGTGTGTGTATGTAGTAGTTATCTATTTTAGAAACAATTTTATAACGTTAATGTATGACCTGATGTGAAATATTTCAAATTTGTAAGAGTCTTTTTACTCCACATATCTGATGAATATTTTTCCATGTTAGGTAGTATCGTAAAACAGGCAAGGCAGGATAGTAGCAAGTTAAAAAAACGTTGTCTCTGCCTACCCCAATGGGAAAGAGGCGTAACTTTATGTATGTATGCATCCAAACTTGATAATGCACCCACTTATTCATTCAAGTGTTAACTTTTTGTAATAAATTGGTTATAACAAGTTTGATTCAAAATCATTAGTGGGCTAGAAGTCCCTAGATATTTCTGATGAGAGTATTTGCAGATTTTAAATGATTCAGGTGCCACAGGGACTTAAGGTCACCGAAGCATTTACTCTGCGAACGTGTTCAGCATACTAAAGTAGAGGTGAATTTTTATTCAGTAGCAAGATGAGAGCACTTTTTATTCAGAATGCATAACAGAGGTTAGGGACGGAACATAAGATATCATTATGATCTCGACGATTAGAGCGACGTTATTAGGTCTACTACCTAGTTTAACAACCTTTGAATTTACGTGGATATTTTTATTTTAAAACTAACCCTGACTTTAGAAGTTGTGGTTTATAAAAGCGAGTGATTCTGATCCTGGAATTGACTTTAAAGTGCTACATTGCATTATGTTTAGCTAATTTACCTAACTAACTGAAAGTCTTGAGTGTTTTTAAGTTTTTATTACACCATGTACAGTTAACATCGAATATTCCTGTCGTATTGAACACTAAAAAATTTACAAAGGTTCATCATCATCAACGTGTTCTTGAGTGGAGACCGCGACTCGGCAAACGTAGTGTAGGACACCCTCCGGCCAAAGGTTCATACCTAGCATACATTTATTATTATTTAATACATTTACAGTGTTGTTAACTGTTTTAATATTAGGTCCTTACATGTGAAAATGGGGGTTTTGTAAGGGAGGAACATAAAGTCGATTTTTTTAAATAAAATATATTTTATTTAATCAAAGTATGTACCATTCATATCTTATGAGATGATCTCACTAAAAAAACCATTCGGACGGGAATCAATAAAATCTTTGAAGGTGCTTTGTACTGCCCCTTCGGAGTTGACATTTTTCCCTTGCAAGAAGTTATCCAAATTTAGAAAAAAATGGTAATCTGTTTTAGCAAGGTCCGAGGAGTAAGGTGGATGTCTTAGACATTCCAATTGAAGCTCCTGTAATTTGGTAGCCGTCTGTTGTGCAGTGTGTGGTCTAGCGTTGTCCTGAAGCAGCAGTGACCTAGAGCGATTGACTAGCCTCGGTTGTTTAGCAGCTAGCTTTTCCATCATGGTTTGCAGTTGCTGACAATAGACATTCGCCGTAATCGCCGGGCCAGACTTAAGAAATCTGTAGTGAACGACACTGGCACTAGTCCAGTTTTATCACTAACACCACAGCCTGCAGCTAACTCAGATGTGTTTTGCGATGGATCCACTTTCACAATAGTCTCCAATACTTCATTAACATCTTTGGTCGCCGGTCGTCCACGGGGCTTGTTCTACAGGTCGCAATTTGCAGAACGAAAACGTTGGAACCAAAAACGCACTGCGTTTTCTTTTGCGACACCACCGCCATACACATCATTAATCCTACGAGCCGTTTCTACAGCACTGGTGCCACGATGGAACTCGATTCCGAACTCCATTTTGTAAACTGAGTGACACAAAGAAAAAACCAAAAGAGGAAAATACAAATGAACACGTCCACTCTAATATGTCCAAATATCTGTTTAAACAATTGAACATATTGGACCTTTTATGTAATTTTTGAAAAGTGTAAAAATGGGACATTGGACAAAAAATTCCAATATGTTCAATTGATTGAGCAGCTAGTTGAACACTATTATTAAAATGTTTGAATTAGAACTACTGCACTTTTCTTTCCAAGTGTTACTATTTTAAAAATGAAAAAGTTGGACAAATACTTCTGATATATTCAATTGATTGAACAGATAGTTGAACATATTGTAGCAGACGGTCTGACTACTCACAGTGCACGATTCAAGTACTGCACACTTTCAAAGAAGTCATAGATCCTATCAGTAGAATAATTTAATCTTGCTGAAGCATAAGAGCCTTGATTTTCTGCACCAGGAATTTATCGGAAAGTTTTTGTGGAGCCTTGGAGCCTTGTTCAATTCTAGTGTTTCAAGTTCACTGAATAAGCAAATTTTTCTAACATTGAAAACTTTAATTTCAGTTTAAGCACCTAGAGGGAGACGGGGTACATTGATGCACAAAATTCATTCTCATTTGTAATTAACGAAAAGCATCAGCATTTGATTTTTTTTTTTGAGGTATACATTGACTAGTATGTTAGTTATTATTTTGGATACGAAATAACCGCTAAAAGTGATATACTGATTTTAATTTAAAAAAAAACGCTTTTAAATCATTCTGCCCCACTCAACTTTGTGATGAAAAATTGAGCTGTCAAAAGATAATAAATGGGTGGACAAAGTATTTGATCATCATTAAGGCAAATTGATCGGTATCATTCTACCCCGCACCTTACCGAAACAAAGTACCCCAACAGACGTTTTTACAAACAATTAATTTATTAAGTTGTTTATTGATATTGTACTCAAAAACATTTTTAAAAACACTTTGAATATATTCACTTACCTTTGGTGATATAAAATAACAAAAACAACTAAAAAGACGGTGCTGGCGTCGAGACGCGCTCGCAGTACGAGTAGAATTGCAATAGCACGAACATGTTTATACTTGTTGAAGGCCAATGGCGAACAGGCGGAGAGAGGCGTCACAACTGTCATTCTTGTGCATGTCCTTGAGTATTCTAGTAATGTGCATAGCGGTTTTTATTTCTTAAATATAAGTACTGTATAAATGTGCCCAGTGTATTTATGTGGCCTCCTACATGAGGTTTTAAAGTCTTTTGCCACTTATCTCTGTTTATTACCCTTATTTTAATCCTGCAACTGATAAACTTAAGTTTGCCCGGAATCAACGGAATTTTCTAACGATCAACCGGAAATTTGTTGATTTTTTTTTATCTCTTCCAGCAATGTCTCTATAGGTTATGAAGACATTCATTTTTAACCGACTTCAAAAAAGGAGGATTTCGGCTTAGGGTTCCACTACCAAATGGTAAATTGGGACCTTATTACTAAGGCCCACGTTCCGTCTGTCCGTTGTCAGCAGGCTGTATCTCATGAACCGTTATAGCTAGACAGTTGAAATTTTCACAGATGATGTATTTCTATCTTAACAACAAACACTAGAAACAAAACAAAATAAATATTTAAAGGAGGCTCCCACACGACACGCCTCCGCCACGGCCTGTTTCTGTGAGGACGGCGAGTTGGCCAACTGCCGTCCTCAGGCCTACACACACCCGCCAACTCACCGACGCGGGATAAAACCCGACCCCACCAGGCGAGGCCGCGGTGGCGGCCAAAGTCCGCCAGTAACCCTGGGGTTATCCTTTCGAGGGCTTACCCGGGGTGCCCGGCAATGGACACTTGGGACGGACACCGTGTGGTTTAGTCGGTCCGATTCCGACACGCCCACCCCATCGTCGGCACCGATGTGGTGAAGCCCGTGGGGGTTTCCAAACACAAATGAGGCTCCCATACAAGAAACGATTTTCTGTCTTTTTTACTCGATATTAATAACGGCTATAACCAGGCTGCATCTAATGAACCGTGATAGCTAGACTGTTGAAATTTTCACAGATGATGTATTTCTGTTGCCCGTATAAATGCACATACAAAAAAATAGAATAAAATGAATATTTAAGTTAGCGCCCATACAACAAACGTAATTCTTTGCTCATTTTTGCTCGATATTAATAACAGCTAGACGCTTGAAATATTCACAGAATATTTACGAATATTTTTACAATAACAATAAATAATTAAATGAAAATAAAACAAATATCTAAGAAGGGAATATTCTGTTTTGTTCGGTATTGATAAAGGCAACAAGTAGATATTATGGTACGGAACCCTTCGTGCTTTAGTCCGACTCGTAGAATACTCGAAGATGCCTGAACTGATTTGGAAAATTCTTTTTTCGTATCAAAGTGTATACTTTCCAGTTAAAGTAAAAATTGTGACTACATGGAACTTTGTTTTTTTTTTTGGTTATTTTACTTTAATTTTTTAACGTTTCTACTTATCAGAACTTACAATAGTCCTGATCTAAAAATTGTTTCATATAGTGTAAATACTTTCAAATCTTCTTATCTAAATTAAATACCAGTATTGTATTACCTCACAGGTTGATTTTTGCTGTTATTATATAAATAATTGTATTGTTTTAAGGTTTTGCCAAACGCTAAAGTACTTCCTTTTAGAAAATATAGATATCAGCTGCCTAACCCTAGTTTGATCAACACAAAGTTTCTCAATCCATAGCGTTGATCTATCCTCACGCGATGGCCATCTAATAAACATATCATAATCTTGAATTACATTAGGAATAAGTTAATTACTAGTCAAGTTCGTAATATAGTATTTAGGTATAATATTGATCATAGGTACTTATCAATTATCAGGCGCCGGAGGTCGCTTAAAGGCGCCGTAGGTCGCTTAACGACCTCCGTCCTCCATGAGCGCAGGCCTGGGGGTGGCAGGTGAGGCCGCCTGTCACCCCAGCAGAAGCAGGTCGCGACGGTGGGGCCACTAGCGCCCCTCCCCCAAACCGGGGCAAGACGGGGGCACCGTGGTTCCCAAACCCGAGGGGGCCATCTCGAAACCGGAGATGGCCCAGGGTCATTCGGGGTGCGAGGGATATGCTCTATGGGCAACCTTACACCCCGGCGTCTGTAGACCCGAGACGGCGTGCGGTTTTAGTCGGTTCAAGCCCGACTTAACCGCAAAAAAGGTACTTATCAATTAAGTATTGTTATGTTTTCCATTAGGCCAAGCTCGCTCGCCCTATCGAATCTCACCGTGTACCTACTGCACTTTCTAGCGGTTTATACTTGGTTTACTCTGTACTGTACTGGAAGTGTACTGCTAAATATTAACTTACACGCGCAGCGAATAAAATCTTTCGTATTTCTAATCAGTTGCCAGTAACTATAGCTACCTAGATACTACCGTAATAGTGTATGAAATATTTACCCGAATTTAAATCGCAACGCGGGGAAAGAGATTTGGTAGCAGATTTCTATTCGTGCCATTTTAAGTAAGTGCAGTTTCATACAATTGCAGTATGTCGCAGAATCCTGCAAGAATAATCGCGCAAAGAGTTTCCTCAATGCGGACGTGATCTTACAAAATTCTCAGTAGCAGCACGAATTCAAGAAACGGGCACGGCAGACGTCAAAACGCTTGCCACCTCTTAGTTGAGAAAATAATATGAAATTGCGTAGCGTACCGCTTCGGGGATATATTGGCTTGAATACAACACTTTGCTTGAACGAAACAATTATACCAAACTATTGTGAGAAATATATGGTGTAGGTACTCATATTAGTGGGGTGCTTGGTTGGGGACCTCCACGCGGTGCACCCTGGGCAACGGAGACGGCAGCGCCTCTCTCCTAGGTCGGGAGAGACGCTGCCACCTACGGCCAATTCCGACCGAGGCGAGGACGGCCCTGTTGAGGGCTGTTCGGAAGCTTTTCACGTGTCCCACTGATTAGCAGATGGCACAGTGGAGAGCAAGTAAGGGGGCCATCTCGAAACCGGAGATGGCCCAGGGTCAGTCGGGGTGCGAGGGATATGCTCTATGGGTAACCTTACACCCCGGCGTCTTAAGACCCGAGATGGCGTGCGGTTTTAGTCGGTTCAAGCCCGACATAACCGCCCCCGCTGGAGACCCCCCGCTCTCCAGCGGGGGCGGTATCCGAAGGGATTTCCGCACGGAAAAAAATAAAAATGGTACTCATATTAGTTCGGGGACCACCTGCATCGGATCAGGAAGGAGCCAACGCCTGATTGTCATCACTGCGACGCGAGCGAGGACTCAGGGTTGCACACGCTGGCGGACTGCCCGGCGAGGCACCGAGGCGTGACCTCGTGGCAGGCATCGGGGTGGGAGTCCTCTCGCTCGGCAGCATATTTGCGGCAATGGTGCGGAGCGCGAGCGCGTGGGCCGCCGCCACCTCCTTCTGCGAGCATGTAATGCTCGCGAAGGAGATGGCGGAGCGCGCCGGGGAGAGGTTCAGAACTCTCCCGGCTCGCCGAGCCCGCAACATGCTCGCCACGCGTCGTAGGCGACTCAGGCGCCGGTGGTCGCTTAACGACCTCCGTCCTTCATGAGCGCAGGCCTGAAGGTGGCAGGTCAGGCACCTGTCACCCCAGCAGAAGCAAACCAGGGCAAGACGGGGACACCGTGGTTCCCAAACTCGAGGGGGCCATCTCGAAACCGGAGATGGCCCAGGGTCAGTCGAGGTGCGAGGGATATGCTCTATGGGCAACCTTACACCCTGGCGTCTGTAGACCCGAGACGGCGTGTGGTTTTAGTCGGTTCAAGCCCGACATACCCGTCCCCGCTGGCCGGCGGGCCTCTGCGCCGGACAGGCCTGTCAACGTAGACGATGAGGCGGAGTGGTTCCGGGAGGCCATGACCCGTGTCTGCGACGCGGCGATGCCTAGGGCTCCGCCCTATAATCCGAGGGGTCAGGTCTACTGGTGGTCGTCGGAGATCGCGAGGCTCAGACGGGCCTGCGTGATCACGCACCGCCGGTGGGCCCGATTCCGTAGGAGGCGTCGCCGCCCCGCAGATGCGGAGGCCCGAGAGGCGGAGTTGTACGAGGGATACAGGGAGGCCAGAGGTGCCCTCCGAGCAGAGATAAGGCGGGCCAAAAAGGAGGCCCGCTGCGAACTGCTGGAGACACTGGAACGGGACCCTTGGGGGCGGCCCTACCTAATGGTAAGGGGAAAACTGCGCCCCAAGGCCCCGCCGTTGACCCAGTGTCTCCAGCCGGAGCTGCTCGGAGGAGTTGTTAGCTCCCTGTTCCCAGCGCGGGCGGTGGAACATGTTCCACCGCAGATGACTCCGCCTCGGTTGCCAATGGTGCCCGACGTGGTTGACGACGACGTGCCCGAGGTCACTTGGGTAGAACTAGAGCTGGCGGTGAGAAGGCTGAGAGCCAAACGCACCGCCCCGGGACCCGACGGCATTCCAGGCCGAGCGTGGGTCCTAGCTTTAGTCGACGACGCTCTCGAGCCCCGACTGAGAGGGCTTCTCAGCGCATGTTTGGAGCGGGGCCAGTTTCCGAAATTGTGGAAGACGGGGAAACTGGTCCTCATCCGAAAGGAGGGGCGCCCGGCGGACTCACCGTCCGCCTACCGGCCCATAGTGTTGCTCGACGAGGTGTGCAAGCTCTTTGAAAGAGTAATTGCGAAGCGCCTCGTCGGGCACCTCTCAAGAGTGGGGCCGGACCTGGCGGATGGCCAATATGGCTTCCGCCAGAGGCGCTCCACCGTGGATGCCATCATGCGCGTGAGGGCTCTGGCGGAGGATGCAGTAGCCCGGGGTGAGGTGATGTTGGCGGTGTCCCTGGACATCGCCAACGCGTTCAACACCTTGCCCTGGAGTTGCATTAGGGAGGCGCTCGTGTATCACGAAGTGCCTCTCTACCTCCGCCGCATAGTCGGGGCGTATTTGACGGAGAGAGCCGTCTTCTACCCAACCGTGACCGGTCTCGGCCGGCGTGAGATATCGTGCGGTGTTCCGCAGGGATCGGTCCTGGGGCCGCTCCTGTGGAACATCGGATACGACTGGGTGCTTCGCGGTGAGCTCGCAGACGGTGCCGCCGTCACGTGTTACGCGGACGACACGCTCGTGACGGCGTGCGGAGCGACGTACCGCGAAGCGACCCTGAAGGCCACGACCGCGGTTGCCCAAGTCGTGGAGCGGATCCGGCGGCTGGGTCTCGAGGTGGCTCTGCATAAAACCGAGGCCCTGTTCTTTCATGGGCCTCGGAGCAAGCCACCTGAGGGATCCAGTCTCATCGTGGGAGGTAATCGCATCGGCATCAAGCCCCAAATGAAATATTTGGGGCTCGTGCTCGACGGCCGATGGGACTTCGGAGAGCACATCCGAAGTCTGGCCCCCAAACTGAAGGGCACAGCTCTCGCTCTGGCGCGGCTGCTGCCCAACATGAAGGGGCCCGATGACTCCTGCAGGAGACTCTACGCGGGGATCGTGCGGTCCATGGCCTTGTATGGGTGCCCAATATGGGCGGAGGCCCTGAAGGCCGGAAGTGTGCGGATGCTGCGCGCTCCGCAGCGAGTGATGGCCATCAGGGTCATCCGCGGGTACCGCACGATCTCCTTCGAGGCGGCGAGTCTCCTTGCCGGAACTCCGCCATGGGACCTGGAGGCGAGAGCCCTTTCGCAACTGTACCAGTGGCGAAAGGAGGCGCGGGAGCAGGGACTGAACCCCGAGCATCGAGAAATCGAGGCCATGCAGTCCCAGCTGCGCCAGGCCATCGTGGTGGAGTGGAAGGAACGACTTGGGCGACCAAGCGCAGGGCACGCCGCAATAGCGGCGGTAAGGCCCATCATGGAGGATTGGCTAGAGAGGCGACACGGAAGCCTCTCGTACCGACTGACGCAGGTGATCTCCGGGAAGGGGTGCTTCGGGGACCACCTGCATCGGATCAGGAAGGAGCCAACGCCTGAGTGTCATCACTGCGACGCGAGCGAGGACTCAGGGCTGCACACGCTGGCGGACTGCCCGGCGTGGGAGGCGCCGAGGCGTGACCTCGTGGCAGCCATCGGGGTGGGAGTCCTCTCGCTCGGCAGCATGATTGCGGCAATGGTGCGGAGCGCGAGCGCGTGGGCCGCTGCCACCTCCTTCTGCGAGCATGTGATGCTCGCGAAGGAGATGGCGGAGCGTGCCCGGGAGAGGTTCAGAACCCTCCCGGCCCGCCGAGCCCGCAAAATGCTCGCCTCGCGTCGCAGGCGACTCAGGCGCCGGAGGTCGCTTAACGACCTCCGTCCTCCATGAGCGCAGGCCTGGGGGTGGCAGGTGAGGCCGCCTGTCACCCCAGCAGAAGCAGGCCGGGACGGTGGAGCGACTAGCGCCCCTCCCCCAAACCGGGGCAAGACGGGGACACCGTGGTTCCCAAACCCGAGGGGGCCATCTCGAAACCGGAGATGGCCCAGGGTCAGTCGGGGTGCGAGGGATATGCTCTATGGGCAACCTTACACCCCGGCGTCTGGAGACCCGAGACGGCGTGCGGTTTTAGTCGGTTCAAGCCCGACATAACCGCCCCCGCTGGCCGGCGGGGGGGTATCCGAGGGGATTTCCGCACGAAAAAAAAAAAAAAGGGTATCCAGAGGGATTTCCGCACGACAAAAAAGAAGTTACTCATATTAGTTGGCGGGTCTAATATTCAACCTGCACGTTCTATTTTCTTTCCTTGACTTGTGGATCTCATATTTTTGCGAGCGAAATAGTGATCTAAACGCCGCTGGTATAATGGTTGTATTAGGATTATGTATCATGAAATAACGGTCATAAAAATAACATAACGTTATTTTTCCACAGAAACATGGATCCCGTATGAAATGTTCGGCTTGCAAGATCGTGGCACACCAAGCGTGTATCGACGTACTAATGGATCGCGTGCAGTTCTTATGTAAGCCAACGTTCCGAGACGTGGGTGTGCGGCAGTACCGCGAGCAGACAATCACACATCACCATTGGGTCCACCGGCGATCGGAGAAGGGCAAGTGCCGGGCTTGCAGTAAGGTGAGGGCCGCAGCTTTACTTTTACGAAGGGGTATTTTATCATAAAGAAAACGGAATGTTGTAAATTTGTGACTCTAAACTTTTAAAAGAACTGATGTTCATTAACCGACTTCAAAAAGGAGGAGGTTGTATGTTCGTCTGTATCTTTTTTTTTTCACATTAACAAATGACAATTTTGAGGAAAATCTATTTTCAGCACGGGGGTGAAAAAGTGATCAAAATGTGCCAAAAACGTGTATGCTCCATTAAACAGAAAACTAGAAGTTTTTTTAAAACATATCGAATGAGCTCTAGTAGACGTTAATAAGTTCACTGGTTCGCGCGCCAATTGCAAAACACCATGTTTTTCGTGCAATATTTCGAATGTCTATAATTTCCGTTTACATTTCCGCTTTTTTTTCTAAAAAGCTTTTAAAGTGTTTTGTTGCATTACCATTGTGTACAAACTTGCATAAGAAAACGAACTCACTTATTAACCCAAACATCATAATATACGCATCTTTTAATAATTTAAACTAATTTATCATTAAACGTTAGTAATTAGTGTAGCTTAACCTTGTAAATAAATAAATATATATATTTCATGTTTATACCACCATACATTATGTAATATAGGCCAGACTAGAGTAAACAACATTTTACATAACGCGACTCGTAATTTTATTCCTATTTACAGTTTTAAACTCTTGCTAATGAAACATGAATAAGAAACTCTTTTGTAAACAAATTTTGCGGCCTAATAATGTTATCAAAGTTTGCAAGTCGAAAGGTACCCGAAATGCCTTGGAAATTCGAAAAGTTGCTTTTGGGAGTAATTTTATATCGTTATAACATAAAAAATCAACACCTATTGTTCCATCTGAGTGGGTGTATTCTTCAGAAAATAATAATTTCTCTTCTTCAAGCGTAATCATTATAAAGTACCTACATAAATAATTATTATTTTACCAGCTGCCTGCTCTCACAAAGTTGTTGCATGGTTTATTGCTTAGTGCTATGGAAAACATGCAACTATCCCAAATCATTGATAACTTTGTTACTACGTAGTTGGAATACCTACCAATTAAGTTAAGGTCCCCAGCGAGTTCCGAGCGAATATTTCTGTCTATTGTGAATGAAACGGTTGAAATCTTTATTCTCGAATGAAATCTCTCTTACAGTCCGTTTTTATTATAACAAGGGATAATAGGTGTGTGCGGTTAGTAACTAGTATGTTATATATATCTCTCCTGTTCGGAAAGTTTAATTTTCATGGGTAGATAGCCGGGTGGAAAGTAGCTTATTTCATCCCTAGGGTGGAAAGTATTTTTTTTTAATTTTACCTTTTGACATGGAGTCCATTATAATTAAGTTACGTCATTATAACTTTTTTCAAAATTAAAGAAAAAGCAATGAAAGTTTGCTAAAGAATTAGCGGGAAAACGAGATTAAATATAAATAAATGTCTTGTAAAGATTTTAGATCGGAAAAAGAGCACATCTAGGACGGGACTTGAACCCGCGACCAGTCCCTTACAGGGGGAATGCTCTGACCAACTGAGCCACCTAGACACGTCCCAGATATTCGAAATTCTCCGATACATTAATACATCTTAAGGCGACGCTGGACTGTTCTCTTTTTCCTATCTAAAAATCTTTAGAAAAAAAGTAAGCATACGAGTACAAAATGCTTAAAAATTTAATTAAATGTCTTATGTTAATTGTGGTTAAAAATGGTTTCGGAAAGTGATTCCAGTGAAAATTTACAACACAAATATACCCGGCAAAACATTGAATTTGTCTTGTGCAAATTGTTCTAATTATGCTTTAAATTTTAACTGATTATCAAAATACCTTATTCATTAAATGTGTGTGTAGTATTTTAATTTCCTCACATAGTCGAAATGAAAAGTAGAGTGTTTAGCTCGGGTGAATGTCACCTATTTCACCCTCGAATTATTGGCGCTCTCAGTTCGTTCGAGCGTCAGAAATATCTCAGGTGAGATGGGTGACTTTCAACTCTTGTCTAACAATCTACTATTCTTTTTGTAGTAGGTAATGCATGTGAATTTACATTAGTAAGTAATTTATATAGAATGTATTACAATTTTTTTTCTATGTTATGCAGCTGAATATTTATGTTTAGTCTTATAAGTAGCTTATATTTTTTCAAGTAGTAAGGCATATTACCGTGAGTAAATTTGGTATTCAAAAATATATATAGTATGTAAATAACACTCCTTTTTAGGGTTCCGTAGCCAAATGGCAAAAAACGGAACCCTTATAGATTCGTCATGTCTGTCTGTCTGTCCGTCCGTATGTCACAGCCACTTTTTTTCCGAAACTATAAGAACTATGCTGTTGAAACTTGGTGAGTAGATGTATTCTGTGAACTGCATTAAGATTTTCACACAAAATTAGAAAAAAAAACAATAAATTTTGGAGGCTTCCCACACTTAGATTTAAAATTCAATTTTTTTTTTCACCAAACCCATACGGTCTATGTATAGGTCTTTAAAAATGATATTGAGGTTTCTAACATCATTCTTTTCTAAACTGAGTAGTTTGCAAAGAGACACTTCCAAAGTGGCAAAATGAGTGCCCCCCTCCCTAGAACTTCTAAAATAAGAAACTAAGAAAAGAAAATAAGAAAGAATGATAAAATTAAAAAAAATATATGATGTACGTTACCATGTAAACTTCCACCGAAAGTTGGTTTGAACGAGATCCAGTCAGTATTTTTTTTTAAAACGTCATAAATCGTAAACCGCAATTTACCTTTCATTCAGTCAACTGCAGTATAAAAATTAAAAAATACATTATTATGTTACTTGCTGCTACGCAACCCTTCTTGGGGGAGTCCGACTCGCACTTGGCCGGTTTTTTTAGCTTTGCAGTGTACCGATGTCGGGCACCTTCCTAATAACAGGATATCTTTTTAAAACCTGACTAATATTTTTAGTTGACGAAACAAACTGAAATACGTTTTTTTAAAAGTATATTCAATATTGTCAGAGTTAATTTTTATTTTAACACTAGCTGATGCTCGCACCATTACCCGCAGAGGGGGTTTATCGTTTTTTTGGTTATATCTCCGGTTCTACTTAACCAATTGCCATCAAACAGATTTTAAGTCTAACCAAGACCTTTGTAATAGAAACAAGTTGAATTCCTGAGACGAGCTCAGCCGAATACAAGGGATTTTCGAGTTTGCGTTTTATTTTATTTTTTGCTATTTTTTGCGATTTTTTCTTTATCTTGCAATGGTTCACCCCAGCACTATTACCGAAAACAACAACTCGATAGCTCATCTCCTTCATACCCAAAACCGTGACAGAAAATTGGCAACGACGACGTCGACGACGACGACAACTCGATAGCAATAGGGCTTTTCTAAAGAAAATCCCTAAAAACCCACATGAAAATCCGTGCGTAGTTTTTGCGTCCATTACGAAAAAACGGACAAACAGTGAAGAATTCCAATTTCGGTATTGTAGCATATGAAAAAGAGACTAAATTAGGTCGAAATTTGGTGTAATTGCATGATACTTATATAAATTACTGGTAAGTTAATTGCGATAACAGACTTTACTAGAAATTCGGATAGCCTTTCAGTAGGTGCACTGAAACCTTAGTTCTAGGACCTTTTGTGTAACGTGGGAACCTGGAAAAACTTACCTGGGTTAAAAAAGTAAAATAAAAAGTTGGTAACTGAATGGTTTCTTGTTACATAGAAAAACAGGGGGTTGAGGTTACCTAACGCACATACCTATTAGCAAAATACAAACAAAATGATTATTGTGTCCTTACGAGACTATCGGGGTCCGTAGTTCTCTGTCGCGCAATAGCTCCACTAGGGATATCTAACCAGATAGTCAAAATCAACTCACGTGGGATTCCATGATGAAACGCAACCGTAACGACTCCGTTAAGGCAAGGGAGTTGCCTCGTGATGTCCGTCCTCCTGGGCTTGTGGTGGCGTTTACAGAGTGACGCCGGTGAAACGCCTTGGCATCACACCATCACGTATATAGGTGAGGTGTGCAGCTCCGGCGACCTACGGCATTCCAACTGTCCTGAAAACGCGTGCCAGCCCAGCGCGTGGCATGGTAACTCCCAAAGAAAATTAGCCAACCCTGATTTCCAGCTTCCCGCGACGAGTATTCTAATCGGGTCATGTCGGAACAAACTGATAGTTCCGAGCCAGATGCGCGCGAATTACTATTACAAAAATTAAGGCAAAAAAATGTTGTAATAAAAAAAAACCTTACTGCGAGCTACAGCATCCTAGCTCCAAAAGAGTTCCAATCCCAAGTGAATTACCACAACGTCAAAAAAGGTTGATGTATAAAATGAGATGATTTCTTATTAGCCAGTTCAATGGGACGCGTTTGCATAAATAGGTTGCGAAACTTCCACCCAGCATGGATTCGGCATTAATTAAACTAATTATTTATTTTAATAAGAAGTTGTTGATACTTAATGTATACTGAATCACAAGTATCCCAATTATTTAAATATTTCTTGAAATGTGGAATTTACCTGCCAACAACAGATTAGTATTGTTATACCTTATTACATGAAATGTTAACTTTCAACAACGCTATTTAAAATAATTAATAATTTTTATAGATAGATTTTTATATCTTAACAAAGCTTAATTTGGATTAGTTATTTTAAGAGCATTCAAATTATATGTAAATCTTTTTATTTTGTGTACCTTTTTTTTTTTTTTTTTATCGTGCGGAAATCCCTTCGGATACCCCCCCGCCGGCCAGCGGGGGCGGTTATGTCGGGCTTGCACCGACTAAAACCGCACGCCGTCTCGGGTCTTCAGACGCCGGGGTGTAAGGTTACCCATAGAGCATATCCCTCGCACCCCGGCTGACCCTGGGCCATCTCACCACTAACAGCATCGCTCATCCTGTCTCCTCTGAAAGCAGAGGAGTACGGAGAGCGATGTGTTCCCGCCACGTTGGGTATTGGCCGACGATCAATGCCAACCCTATGAAGGGGCGAAGGGGAAGCCATTGACCGCCGCCCAGGGTGTACCGGCCGCTCCGATTCCGTTCCCCCCGGACTGCAGCGGGATCGGAATCGGAGCGACACTCGAGGAGGTTACCCAACACACACCCCTTATTTTGTGTACCTGCACAAAATGTGTTAATATGTTGCTTTGGCAAACTAACTTCAAAGTGGTCAACAAAAAAATAAACATAATGCTAAAAATTTATGATGGGATGCGACGCGACCGTTGAAAGGCTAAAGGGTCTAAGCGACTATGACTGTTCACCTTTTACCTTTTAGCCGTCGATATGGTTAAGAACGATTCTATGTCTAATGTAACAACTAGGTATTGATTAAAACATTTATATTCTGTTATTGTACTGAAAATAATGTTCATTAGAAATAATTCTTCTTCTTTTGAAGCCGTGACAGATATGACATAAATACATATAAAAATCAAACAAAATAAAAAAAAAAAAAAAATTCAAGGGACCCTTGAAACCAAAACCATCCCTGGTATATTGTATTTGAGTATTAAAAACGGATACGCTACCAATTTACATAAACAAGTTGAATTCCTGAGACCAGCTCAGCCGAAAGGGATTTTCGATTTTGCGTTTTTTTTTTTGCGATTTTTTGCGATTTTTTCTTTATCTTGCAATGGTTCACCCCAGCACGAATCTATTACCGAAAACAGCAACTCGATAGCTCATCTCCTTTATACCCAAAACCGTGACAGAAAATTGGCAACGATGACGACGTCGACGACAACTCCTTAGCAATAGGGCTTTTCTAAAGAAAATCCCTAAAAACCAACATGGTTGAAAATTAGAACTTATAAATTTTTGAGCGAAATCGTTTTGACGGTAACGAAATGAATGAAGTAAACAATAATGAGTATGTTAAAATCAACCCACTCTGATTTTTCCTGGATAAGACTGCTAGACTAAACTTGTACAAAATAGGTTTCGCAAGTAAGTAGTAGATCTGTAACGATGATCCTACTTACCACATGATCATACTAATCCTAGCTTATAATGCAGTTAAATCTAGGGAAAGATGAGTAAGCTGACTAGAAGTTTAAATATTTCATAATCATTCTCGTCACTAGATAATGATTACATACTTCGTAAAGTTTCTAACTCGCGATACTGACTTAAAGGAACAATTCTGCGCGATTTCAGATGATAATCAAAACGACAAAAGTTTATATTTGACTTAACCCCAACTCTTTGACTTAAGTCAAATCCAAATTTGTACCGGTTGATGAATACAATGTTAATATTTTGGGTAAGATGAGATTTTGTTGGGATTAATATGGAATATTCATCCCATTTATACATCAGACAAGTTTCAAAACATTTATTGAAACCTGTCTGAGCATAAAAATACTCACTCGATAGGTTTCGAACACTATAAACTAATATAGCAATAACTCTTTACTTGAATGAGTTTATGACATAACTGAACTATACAGATCTAGTACAATAGGTATATAGTCTGGAGGTGAGATTGGCTTGGGCCTCGAAGATCTTAGACCACTGATGTATTGATGACTAAAAACTTCCTCGTGTGATTCGGACTCAGAATAAGGTATATTTTTTCCAGTCTGAATAAATAAAAATAAAACTTTCATCGATAGTGTATGTGACATTTGCTGACCGTCCCGCAATAGGTAGGTATAGCGTATGAGAAAAACAAGATAATTAACTTGAGGTCAACATCGGTTGATATTTCGATGTAAAATCATGAAAATGTTTGTGTTAAGGAATTGTATCAATTGTATGATGTATTTCTACATAATGACTATTGTGTCTATGACAAGGGTTTGCTTTTAAATATTGAATTTGGGCCTTATGCGATGTATACTGATATCGATATAATTTGTTTGCAAAATTAACAAACGTCTGTAAATTAACGTAAATACAGGTTGTTAAAGCTGTACTAATACGATGGGGTGTGAATATCGCTATTAAAACGTTTTGAAAATCAAAAAAAAAGTTAAACTGATCAAAAAAATCGCTTCATTTTTTTAAGAGAAAACTTCTTTAGCGGCGTTGTGCACTTTTTTTGTAATGGGTAAAAAATGTTATACTCGCGTCAGTAAACACGTGACCTGATTGTAAGACAACAAATATAGAAACGCTAATTTCACACTGTACTTAACAACCTTGGTGGCGCGTTCGTCTAATGAGTGGTCGTTGACTTCGTCAAGACTGAGATTGATTCTGACCGGGGCGCAAGAAACACTTTTTGTCATCATATAACTTCTTGTAATATTTATTCTATTTTGTGCCATAAATCTATTGATATAAAATATAATTTTTTATTTATTTATTCATCACAAACAATTATTACATTGTGTAGGATCATAATTATATTATAACATGCGAAATAGACAACATAACCACAATAATACATCATTAGTTAAAATATTGGAGTCACATCATAATCTCAATTTAAGTAATTAAACTGTATAGGAATTTATTTTTATATTACTTTAATATAAAAATAAATTCCTAATATAAATTCAATACCAGTAAAATCAAACCAAGGTCAACAATTGTATGCACCCAAATAATTAATATCATTATATAATTACCATTAAATAAGTCAACCAACTGCAAAATAAAAACAATCAAAAATTAGCAACTCAAAAAAACCAATTAAATTCATAAATTCAACACAACAATAATAGTCAATTGATCCAGCCATTAATAATATGAATTAATTTAAAAATAGCAGTTCTCTGAGCCCCAAAAATAATCAAAGTATATGATAAATTAAATAACAGTCACAATTCGTGTTTACTTTTAATCGTAAGTATTTATATGTTGTTATTTCACCGCGGAGCACGAGCCCTATGAGTCCTATGACGCCTGTACTAGACGAAGGGGGCGTGGTATGCCTGTGTGTCGCGTGTCGTGCGCCGGTCAGTCGTTTTGAAAAGTTCTTGAGGTTCGCATGTTGTATATCACGTGCGCGCGCGTTTTTGGAGGGTTCGGCCCCACGCTTTTGGAAGAGCAAAACCGTGTTGATTTATTGTTTTTTAGATTTTAATTCGCTCGAGGTTCGCGTGTTTTTTGTGACGAATTTGATTTGGAACTTTACTTTGGCTTCATTGTGGGCGTCTGAAGATTGGACCGCCGCGCCGTTACCGATTTAAAGGGAAGTGAAATCTTTTAAAAAATTTGTAAACTATTGTATAATACATCCTCAACATATATTAGACTAGGCTTAGATTAGGTACATTAACACTGGGTCATTTGTTCCTAAATAATGGGGCCATCGGTAATGAGATTAGTTAACAACCTACTTATATGTGTCATTTTCTGGATATTTTATTTAATTGTTTGCTTGTGTAATTGTGTTATTATGTTTGAAACCGATCGATCTTTTATCTCGATGGAAATACCAAGCGGATTTCGGTTGTAATAATTGTAAATGCTGGAACGTAGCGAATCGTCTATTTTTGATTTACCCTCTTTGTAAAATAAATTAATATTTCATATCAAATACTTGATTAATCTTGCCTAAAAGTCAAATGTTGCCTAATCTCTAGCGGTCGGAATTTATACTTTGAGTTTGCATTATTGTTTTGACTTGAGTGCCTATTTTAATTGTTTTGGGGACTTTGTGGGATTTAATTTGATAAAATTTCCGTCCAAATATTGTTGCTGGAGATCTATATAATTGACCTAACATTTTCACATATTTTGATTTTTTGGTCAAGATTTTTTGGGGGGCTCAAATAAATTGATAAAATAATATTTGGAAATTTATGTTAATACCTTGGGGAGCTCTCAACAACGTATAGAAGCCTATCCTGAACATTTTTATTGATTTTTGCAAGTGGGGTCTAACGCCCAACCTAAAATAGGTCCAAATTTTGCATTCGTGTTTCTGATTGGTGTCCGAAACGTCGACTCCCGGAACTTATTTGAACTGATATTTATATTTTTCCCTGTTTATTCTTTAAGGGAAATTCGTATTTTCAATAAGTCGGTCGGATCCCTTTAACTAACCTAGTAATAATTGTTTGTGCCGATTTTGCGGGCCTAATTTGGCATCGGATTTTACTAGACACGGTTGATAAATTAATGATTAAGTTTACGCACGTTTCCACTACGCGATTTTTTAGACTTAAGTTAATATCGTTGACTTACGACGATATCGGTGCCTGATAACGCGGTTTCCGAGCGCGAAAGCGACTAGTGGGGCTACGGTTTGAAAACCACCTACTCATAGTCGCATTTTTCGCATTTGCTTCCTCCTTAGTGAGGGGGCTGGTAGCAGAGCTGTTTCGGAATCATTGCTCCGGCTACGTTCGCGAAAAATTCGACACAAAAAAAAACAAGTAAATAAACCAGAAAAAAAACCGTGTCCAATTCAAATATCCTCCTCTGAGTAATAACAACCCTCCTTCAAAAATACCTTTAATTTTGCCTCAAACTCACTCTTGTAAAAATGTTCCTTGCACGACTCCTGCTGCCTGATACGTACGATTGGGCGAATCGCTCTTAAAAGAATACTATATCTTAACTTGGACTCTACTTGTGCATAATAAACAGTTTTTAGTTGTGTAGTATCAACATCATTTCGGAGGCTTCTGAGCACATAGCAGGCTGAACTACTGGCGTCTTCCAATTTAGTAAGTTCATATTTCCAATTTAAATCGCAATCAACATGAAAACCAAGAAACTTAGCAACTTCCACAGTATGAATCTGTGTACCAATTAGGCCGCAACTGAGCCGGTCACTGCATGTAGCTGAAGATCTGAAGAGCATGGCATTTGTTTTTTCCGAAATAACCTGCAATCCATTCATAGTGAACCAGTCATTTAATTAAACAAAGTGCATCTATTAATGAAAAAAGTGACGAAGAAATAGCGAAAGAAAATGAGTGAGTACTTTATAAATATAGTTGCGATGATGGTTCTGGTAATAATGATGGTGAAAAAGTCGTTGAAATTATGGATGGAAGTTGATTTTTCTCACAGATAAATACATGTTAATGTTAAATAATTGTAATAGTTCTGAAGTGTTAAATTTTTAATGTAATATAAATTGTCACGATAGCGCAATAAATGAATATTGTATGTTACCACATAAATGATAGTACTTTTATACTGATAATTAAAGCAATTCGTGCAAAATTATTCCCAAACCATTCCAAAATATCAAAAATGCACAACGTTAATATTCAAGTTTTCACTTCTGCCGGCACTCCCGGAGTGCAACCCGTCGTTTTTTTTATAGGTATTTTCTGTACTATCGCTTATTTTGGTTTTCGAGAGCGTTTTCCTAACACCCTGTATATTCGCTCATATCAAGATGACTCTAAGGGGCCGTATAAACAGAACGGGCTTCAGACGCGGTCGCGCCTCGGTTGCATCGTGGGCGCGGCTACCTTCCAGTGAGTTTTATACAAAATGTATAGAAGCGTCGCAACACAGAACAAACAGATAACACGGGACACGGGCGAGACACGACCACTAGGCACGAACGCCCTGAATATCCTGAAATATACAGAAGAGACGACGCGGACAAAATAAGCCGCTTGGGATGAGGAGGGGTTAAGAGGTGCGCGGGGAGAGTTATTTTTTACACATGACACCTGCGCGCCCGCACAGCAAAGCTAAATGTGAGAAACGTCTTCGCGCCCTATCTGTGCACCTTCTCTTTCATATACTTTAATAGCGGACAAATCTGCAACGCGTCTGTAGTAAAATTAAAATTATTCTTCTCTCAAACTTTGAAAACATGATAATCCTTATTTATAACGACAGTTACAAACACCTTTTATAATCGATATCAGGAGTCATTGCCATCAATGTCTATGTGGTCTAACAATAGAATATTGCCATCCATTAGGGGGCGTTCATTAATTACGTGAGTCGTTTAGGGGGGTGAGGCGGGGGAGTCAACTCAAATCTCACCTAATCTCACGTGGGGGTGAGGTTAGTCTAGACAAATCTCACGTAATATTTATTTACATACGGTGCGATGTGAAGATCATTCAATAATAAAACAATTTTTTCGAAAATAAAATTCTCGTTAAACAAACTTACGAGCAAATTGTTTGCTAAACAATTATATTCAACGCAATCAAGCGCACATTTACTTATTTACAAAAAAATAAGCATGCAACATGCAGGAGCAGGGGTCGTGCAAATTTCACGACATCGACCAAGGGGATAGGGGTTTGAAATATCGCCAAAATTACCTCACATAATTAATGGACGCCTTCTTATGGATTACGAATTGGAATTTCTTCTGATTCAGATTCTTGGAAAGTCCGATATTCAGTCGAAACTTCTCAGACTCAAAGCACTGATCGTTGGTTTATTATAGTTAGAAAGATTAAAGCTAAAATAATACAAACGCTATGGCAAATAACTCAGTGTGAAAAGCAATCTGATTGTATTCTAGTGGATCTATTATATTTATACTACTGTTGGTAAAACGAGGAAATTCGTTTTCTTTTGTTTATTTATTTAACAGAAAAAATACATTTAAATAAGTACAGTAGTAGTGTAACAAAAACCAGACTGATTTATTCGTACACTACGTTCGTCGCTCAGTCGTGAACATCTCGTCATTGTGAATATATGAACATGTGAATATATGAACTAGGTACCTACTTATTCTATAACAAATTGTACAATCCACAGAACAAAAATGTGCTATTAAGGTATATAATATCATATTGAAAAAAGATATGAGTAGCAATAAACTTTCTGTTCAAAGTAAATAATTTGCAGGTAGGTTGGTAAAAAGTACAACTTGTACGATACATCAATGGCTTAAGATGTTAGCCAAACAAGAGACTTGCTATAGGTACTGAACTGCGTACAGGTGTTTTATTTACTTTTGATTTAATTGTTGTTTAATATATTATTTTTTAAGTTATTAATAAGGTAGGATCTTATTAGGCATTTAAGGTTATAACTATTTATTTTATTTTTTAAATGCTCAGGTAACTTATTTATTAAACTAGGAACAATTGAATTTAGTGTTCGTTTTCCATGAAAGTTATTAAATCTCGGGGTTATAAATTTTTTATTTGTCACGCTTCTAGTTAATTCATTATGCGAAGTTACTATTTGAAGGTATTTATTAAAATATTGTTCCGTTAGGGTGTTGTATTTTATTTTATCGTGGACCGGTAACAAAGAACAGTATAAGAAGAATTCGTGATAATTGTTCTCATACTTCGCCCTTACCATGATACTGTCGGAAATTTACGCAAATATCACTCATTGAAAACTATTTTTAACGGTTTTTATCGCGATTTATTTGATGTTATTTTATTATTTACTGAATTTGACGATTCGGTTACTTTCCAGTATCTTCAGTCTCCCCGTGAAAAGCAACGAAAACGTCGGGTTCAGTGTATTTCAAGAATGTTTAACGTTAACTGGCAAATGGATATCTTAGTTTAGAAAATCAAATCGTACTAAAACGTCAGTTATGATTTTTGACGCGACTGTAGGCGACGCGGTGACGGCAACGTTTGCAAAAAAAAACAGTGATCACTCATCTGAACACATATATTTTTGACTAAATGTTTTGTTAGATCAAAACCAATAATTTTTTTGGTATTCGGTGCGTACTTTCCCTTCCGTCCTTTAACCCTCGAAAAAATCTCCGATTATCTCGATACACCCACAGAAAACATTAACAAATGAATAAAATTTGCAAATATTTGATTTGGTTGAAAGAAAATTAGTTCCCAAATTTTTATCTATTTTCGTTAATAGCTTTGTTTTCTTTGTTTCTACGACAAAAAATTACGTAATCAAAGTTGTAGAGAATTTAATTTACCACGAAACTGCTTTTACAATTTTTTTGTGCGACGAATAGTTAGCCTAATTAGTACTTTTTTAAGATGGCGGCCACGGGACATGGCTTGCGGTCTGACCCCACAAACTTGAATTTCACTTTACACTAACCCCCTCAAGATGTTCGAAAAATAAAATAGCGTTCTCTGTCTATTGCAACCCCAAATGTAACTTTTCAATGCATTAATTAGCGTTGTGCCCTTCTCAATTTTAACTAGGTGGGCACTTATGCCTAACTTCACATTCTACATGTTTAAAAAGGGGTAGGTTTATTTTTTTCTCTTTACATATTAGTTACATCGGTAGGATAGTTCATTTCTTAACTTTGTGGTTTTGAAATAACTGTTTTCAGAGGAGTACCATTGAACACCGTTGAATAAATACAATTTACTCAGCTAGTTTGATACAATCTATACAGAACTCAGCGTTCCAATTTACGCGTAATCTAGGTATGTTGAATACGTGTACAGGCGGGAGTCGATACGCTTGTTCAAATTCTATACGCTTGTAGGACTAAGCGTTCCTGTGTACTCGAAACAGACTGCACGTAGATTGGAACCCTTAAGCCTCGTACGGACTAAGCGTTCCAATGTACGCGTAACCTCGACGACTCGAATTATATACGCGTACTACGGTAGGGACTATCGTTCCTGTGAAAGCGTAGCTGACTACGTGTCTATTGTAAACGCATAGTCCCTTTATTTTTTTTGATCTTTTTCGTGCGGAAATCCCTTCGGATACCTCCCGCAGGCCAGCGGGGGCAGTTATGTCGGGCTTGAACCGACTAAAACCGCACGCCGTCTCGGGTCTTAAGACGCCGGGGTGTAAGGTTGCCCATAGAGCATATCCCTCGCACCCCGACTGACCCTGGGCCATCTCCGGTTTCGAGATGGCCCCCTCGGGTTTAGGAACCACGGTGTCCCCGTCTTGCCCCGGTTTGGGGGAGGGGCGCTAGTCGCTCCACCGTCCCGGCCTGCTTCTGCTGGGGTGACAGGCGGCCTCACCTGCCACCCCCAGGCCTGCGCTCATGGAGGACGGAGGTCGTTAAGCGACCTCCGGTGCCTGAGTCGCCTGCGACTCGCGGCGAGCATGTTGCGGGCTCGGCGGGCCGGGAGAGTTCTAAATCTCTCCCGGGCGCGCTCCGCCATCTCCTTCGCTAGCATTACATGCTCGCAGAAGGAGGTGGCGGCGGCCCACGCGCTCGCGCTCCTCACCATTGCCGCAATCATGCTGCCGAGCGATAGGACTCCCACCCCGATGGCTGCCACGAGGTCAATCCTCGGCGCCTCCCACGCCGGGCAGTCCGCCAGCGTGTGCAGCCCTGAGTCCTCGCTCGCGTCACAATGATGACACTCAGGCGTTGGCTCCTTCCTGATCCGATGCAGGTGGTCCTTGAAGCTCCCCTTCCCAGAGATCACCTGCGTCAGTCGGTACGAGAGGCTTTCGTGTCGCCTCTCTAGCCAATCCTCCATGAAACGCATAGTCCCTACAAGGTTTTAGTCCATACAAGGCTTTTAATGCCTAAACTTGCAGTGTCGCAATTTTTTTCAGACTAATTTATATAAGTAGGTACCGTAATAATTTTCCTCACATTGTTTAGTTTATCTCTAAAGTAGTAATGTGTTCAGGTCTTACTAGTTCACACGTTACATCGATAAATTCTCTTCTTTTCTCTACTTCGAAAGACGTTACTTTTTATCGTACGGCGTAAGTGTCCACAAAGAGTCGTACGTACAACCAATTCTCGAAGTTAGTCAGACAAAGCCATTCATTACATTAAAAGTCCTTTGCACAGGCTTCGTAATTAAGTCTTTAATAATTGAGGAATCAGTACCTACACTAAGTAATTACGTACACGGCCAGCAATTTAACGAATAAACTTTTGGAACGGTGTACGTATCTAATTCAAGCTCCATTACTGTTGTTATCACATAAAGCACGGTCACGTAATAGCACATAAGGTTAAAGCCACGCTCCTTAATACGAGTACATATTATGTACTTACAATATACAAGGATGTTTTGATGTACGTGTACTTATAGGATTATTTCTAATGAACCCGAACATTGAAAGGTTGTTTACATACCACGAGTGAAAATTAAATTTGTTAATATAATCTTCTTTATGAAGCTTTTCTCTCATTCAATATTACGATGTTAGTATGATATGATTTAGAAAAAATACATACCTACGTATAGTCTCGCCTCTTTCCCACTGGTATAGGCCGAAACATCGATCTTTCCATTTGCTACGATCCTGGTATACGCTTTTCGTGTATCCTCATGGATACACTTTACTCGTCATTTCTTTTACTTTCATAATTGTTTTTATACATGCACGTTGTTCGTGCTCAAGACCTTCATAAAAAAAGGAATGCTTCTAAAAAGGCAATAATCTTAAAGGTAGATACTGCACTGGCGCTTGAAAACGGTCACTCAAAACTAGGATAATTACCAATGATCGGCGGCTCTGAAGCAGGTTTTTCTCTCAGGATTAGGGGGTCAGAGAGTAGTCACTCCCGTAAAAGTCAAGATAAACCAATCCAGAAATTAGGAGCAGGCGAATGGACTTCGGGCTCCAAAGTGTATATAAATGAATATAAATGAATTTCTCATGAATTTTGCAAACTGAAGGAACAAGAAATTGCGGGTAGCAGCTAGTCAATAAATAAAATTACGATTCTTGTACCTACGCCATAAAATATTAGGCACTCGTACTATTTCTTACCTTGTGATAAATGTACGGTTATGGCAACGAACTCCGCTGACTTCCTGATGTGTACTGCGGATGCTTTGCGGATGATAATGTTTAAGTTAAGTTGACTTTAAGAAGTTCAGAAAGTAATCTTAATGTAATTATCATTAATTAGACTCAAGTTCGGTTTGACAACCTGCTTGAAGTTGTGGTCAAACGTTAGACTTCGTTAAGCAACGTCGTACATCGTTGGATTCCCGCTCATTGTAAATATTTGAAAGTATGGATATATCTATTTGGATTGGGTCTGAGTGTTTCATTGTAGGCATAATATTAAATATATGCATCCGTGTCCTAAGGATGGGCCGACAGAATTGGTTGATGTCCTTTTTGTTGTATTCGTATGAAAGAAAATTTAACCCTATAAGTGGCGCTGTCACCGAAATTTAAAAACAACCCTGAAGTAGTTTTATGGCAGGACAATGTGTACACGGGCTTATTAGTACATAACAAATTCAAATTCCTATGCCCTTATTGTCCTGTGTGGATTTCAATGCATCATGTTGACCGAGATTCAATTTCACTCGCCGCTTTTGCTGCGCGTTGACGTACAATGACGTAGTGTAGCCAACGCTTTATTCAAATACATAAGCCTCCGCATTCAACGTCATACACTATTGCGTCAAATTGAATGCAGTCAATTGTGTGATGACACGGTTGGATTTAGGTATGTATAATCTAAAATAATATATATACTATTCACACCGCGCATTTCTCCAACTACCTATAGACTGGAGAAACAAAAGTGATTGAAACGTAAGTTCGAAGTGTGCCAAGAAATGATATATGAGACGAGTACTCACGCAATATTTACTATCTGACCCGTCCCGGTTTCACACGGGAAAATTTTGGGTAAATCGTGTTGTTTCTTACTGTCTTCACCGTATACGTTCTCTCTTTTTGCCCTTTAACTTTTAACAACAATACAGAAACGACGTAGTCGCTACGAATTAGAAAGGAATATGCATAGACTTGTTAATTTTAATTTACCTGCTTTGGAAATAACTTTTTCATCTCTCCTGTTCGGAAAGCTTAATTTTCATGGGCAGATGCCGGGTGGCTAAGTAGCTTATTTCATCCCTAGGGTGGAAAGTTTTTTTTTTTAATTTTAGGGTATAGCCATGTAGTCCATGATAATTAAGTTACGTCATAATGCCTTGATATCATGACGCTTAATTTTTTACATGGCCGCCCAGATACTCGATTACAATGTAACCAATAGATTCGATTTTCAAAACTTTTTTAAGTTAGCAGTATGTACGTGAATTATAACTTTTTTTTCAGAATATAAAAAAAAACAATTTAAGTTTGCTAAATAATTAGCGAGAAAACGAGATTCAATATAAATAAGTACCTTTTTTTTTTTTTTTTTCGTTTGGAAATCCCTTCGGATACCCCCGGCGGCCAGCGGGGGCGGTTATGTCGGGCTTGAACCGACTAAAACCGCACGCCGTCTCGTGTGTTAATTGTTGTTAAAAATGGTTTCGGAAAGTTATTTCAGGAAAGAAATATCTCGGGTGAAACGGCTGACTTTCAACCCTTGTGTAACAATCTACTATTTCACTCTTATAGTTTTTATAATCTCGCATGTTCCCGCATGTTTCTTTCAGTCCATTTTTTTATTGAATATCCTAATGGGATAACCAGACACTGTTCACATTTATAAACTAGTGAGTTACTATCTTTATTATTAACAGTCTTAAGTGTATTTAAATTGATTAGTGAATTATATTCCCAAACTCGTTGTCACTAATAACTTTATTGGCCTTATATGAACCGAGATTTTTATTCTTTCAAAGTATTCAAATATATTCTTCCCAACTTTCATGAATGTATTAACTACCGAATGAATGTATCGGTGAATGTATCGTCTACTTAAACTACCATCGATGATTTGGCAAGCCAGAGTTACTCAGACCTACCAAATGTAGAGAAGCATAAAAATGTTTGCAATAGGGATGTTGACATAGTCGTCAGATTCTTACCAATACTGCTTTATGTCTTCGTTTTTTCTGAAAGATATGTATTGTAAAATAAAATATTGCCTAACTACATCTATACAAATAAATAAAATTGAAGTGTCTATTTGTAGTATTAAAATAACAGATTTTTAATGATTGCACATGTATACACGAGACTGATTAAAATTATATTTTTCAAATTTTTTGTCTGTCTGTTTGTTTGTCTTTAGGCTAGGCCAATTTTGACGAGACTCACTGGCAGATAGAAAATGTTACAAGGCGTAACATATGCTACTTTAATTGTATAAAATAATTACCGATACGCACAAAAAAATCCACAAAATTGTGAATACAATCTGATTTACTCTGGAACGGCTGGGTCGATTTTGACGGAACTTTCACTGGTAGATAGGTAATATTATAATACGTAACATAGCCAGTATCTATTTTACAAAAAAAAAAACTAAAGTCCTAAAAATCTAAATCCTCGCGGACGAAGTCACGGGCACAGCTAGTAGAAAATATAACTTTTCATTATTTATAGTCCCCAAAATAGCGCGAAATATTAACAATCGACTTAAGTCAAAACTTATATTATTTTAGATAATATATCTCCTTATTAAATGGTTAATTAATTTTATTAAACACCATATACATATAAACGCAACGTAGACTGAGATAAATGTGAATAATGTGATATTATTCACATTTGCACTTGCACTACGCACTACTCAGCTGTGACGTCACTACTAGGCAGCATTTTGTATGGAGCATTTTTGGTTGGCTCGAGAAATTGATTTCTGAAAATCTAATATTTTTAAAACTATTCAAATAAGAACATTATTCACTTTGACAGTTAATTATATTATTATAAGACGTACATTTATCGACAATACCTTCACCTGCAATCCCGTACACCTGCTTATCTGCGGTCTATATATCAACATCAGGCATATAGGTCGCGCTGTCCCAACATATTTTTGATACAAATTTACAAAAATAACACTTTCTATAACCCTATCGTAAGGATGTGTCGCACGTATAACCAACAAAATCGGGTCAATGATGTGGATGTATTTAATGGTAGATTCTCCCAGTACAACAGGATCATAACACATTATAATAAATGCACAATGTTCGTAGTGTTTGTTTTTTCTTATTACTTTACAGTAGTTTTAATGTTAGATATTTATGTATTTACATAGTGTTTTAATCATTTAGACATGGCAAGTAGTGGTTTTTTGCCATGTGTCATATGTATTTTAACTTTATCACGTTGTGTACCTATGCTTATTTGGATTACTGTCTAGATTTAATAAGTAACTGTTTCCAAATATTTTCTCATGTAACGGCAGTAATCTGTAAGCGTACCTTCCAGAAATAAATAAATAAATAAATATTGATAGTCGAGGCTCTGGCGCAGGCTTTTCTCTCGGGGTTGGGCGGTTAGATAGCAGTTGCTCTCCCATAAAAGCCAAGTTAAGGCAAATCGAAAGGAGGAGGAAGAGTAAGCTGACCCTGGACCCCGGACTCCGCATTTGAGAATATAGCCTCGGATATAACGAAGAATAACGTTAAAATGATGATGATGGTAGACGGTTTAGTAATATTTAATTTCTAGAGAGTCTGTAGTTCCGATCAACTTTATTTTACAACAAGCAGTCTTCAGCTTCTGTACGTGTAAGATTTTTAGGTAATGTTACAATTATTTTACTATCAACAATGAAATAATGTACTCAATAATTGTAAACAAAATATCATACTTACTAATACTACTTCGTACTATTAATATTATAAATGTGAAATATCGTGAAGATGTTTGTATATTTGGTTGTTTGCTACTCAGTCACGCACGCTCTAACGACCTAAGGGATCTGACTGAAATTTGGTTCAGAGATAGAATATGGTCTGGAATAATACATAGGCTACTTTATGGCAATGGAATAGGTTCCTATGGGTTACGGGCTGAGGACCAGAATCCCTCGCGGGCGAAGCTGCGGGTAGCCTCTCATAATATTATAACCCCATTATATAAAGACCATTAAGCATTGACGGAAAGTAAAACTTGAACACATAAATAGAGACACTATTAACACTTAGCGTATCTAATTATGGCAGGTCGAAATGTCACAATCTAATCTAGAACTGTCAACCTTCACCAAATGATTAGTAATTGAAATCAAAATTTAACACCTCATATCAGGCATGAAATTTATTAGAAGTTAAATCTGAAGTGCCAATTGAATTTAGTTGAATTTATATTGGCACATGCCCATGCTGTTCTTCTCACAATATCCGTGGAACTCACAATATCCGTGGAAGCTACAATTCTCGTAATAAATGATTAAATTATTATTAGGACTAGCTTCTGCTCGTAACTTTTTCACGTATGCCAAGTAAACTTGTATATCTTCGGTTTTCTGAACCGATTTAACTCTAAAAAAAAAGCGAACAAGAGCGAGTCGGACTCGCCCATGAAGGGTTCCGTAGCAGCAAGGAACATAATAATATTTTACTTTTTAATTTTTATATTTGAGTTGATTGAAAGGTAAATTGCGGTTTACGATTTATGACGTATTAAAAAAAACTACTTACTAGATCTCATTCAAACCAATTTTCGGTGGAACATATATGATGTACATCATATTTTTTTTTAGTTTTATCATTCTCTTATTTCAGAAGTTACAGGGGGGGAGACACATTTTACCACTTTGGAAGTGTCTCTCTTGCAAACTATTCTGTTTAGAAAAAAATTATATTAGAAACCTCAATATTATTTTTGAAGACCTATCCTAGATACCACACACGTATGGGCTTGTTGAAAAAAAATATTTTGAGTTTCAGTTCCAAGTACCTACCTTCAAAATTTAATGTTTTTTTTTTCTATTTTTGTGTTGAAATCTTAATGCGGTTCACAGAATACATCTACTTACCAATTTTCAACAGCATAGTTCTTATAGTTTCGGAAAAAAGTGGCTGCGACATACGGACGGACAGACAGACAGACATGACGAATCTTTAAGGGTTCCGTTTTTTGCCATATGGCAACGGAACCCTAAAAACACGTATGACTTTTCTGTTGAAGTGTAACACTTCTAATCTAATCAATCCATGCCGGGATGCGCCGTTTTGGTAACTTCACGTCACTCTCCTCTCTCACTTCACTTTCCATCCTAATGCTTTACTCTCCATTCCACTCCACTTTCCCCTTTACTACACTCTCCACTCCAACTCCTCTCAACTCCACTCTCCTCTCCACTCTCCACCACCCACCACTCCCTCACTAATGTATCTTATGTTCGATTCTGTAAAGCAAAAATATTTTTTCAATCGGTTTATAAACGACGGAAATATTGGACATACTTAAGAAAAAACCGATCAAGTGCGAGTCAAACTCGGCCGCCAAGGATTGCATACCTACCCATTATACCGCCATAATAAAATTGGTATAATTATTATTAGTTTATGACCCAGTCAGCACGATAAAAAGATATGGGTAAATTTAGATTGTCGCGAAAACTTGTAAGTACCAAAGTTTACCTTAAATTTAAACTTTTTTTTTTGGAGTTTTCCCTTTACTTTGTGCTGTAAGAGACCTTGCTTTTTGCCAAGTTTCAGTATATGGTATAATTTTCAACTTACTAGGTCCACCCATTCCTGAACCGACACACCGACGGACAACCGACACCGGTGGTGACACACCGACGGACAGACGGACAAGAGAGTGATCTCATAAGGGTTCCTTTTTTTTACCTTTGAGGGACGGAGTCCTAAAAATACGTACATGTGAATATAGAACCTCCTCCTTTTGAGGTCCTTTAAAAATTGATTGAAATTGATTGTGCGATATCCATATAGATATACAAACAGTTATATCTATCAGTAACGTACACAGGTACATATACTTATTAGTAGATACTAGTGGCCGATTGGATAGTTGAAATTCGACCACAATCCATGAAAAAGTCACGTTTAAATTTTATCTAATTTATTTTTTATTTAGGCACTTCTCCTCCATATAAGCCATCATCATCATCATAACAGCGTTGTGTCCCGATTGCATTCGAGGCTTTCATATCGGAGCCTGGTGTCCGCCTCATAACATAATACCCTTGCCTATAACGCCTATAACTATGCCAAATCTCACAGTCCTACTTGCGCGCAATATTACTAAAAGGGATAGATTAAGGAAAATCTATCTCAATAAGGGTTTTATTTTTCTCGAACTTTTGCCCTGTATATTACATAATAATTTTACTATCTAGATACAAATATCTTATGGTTGAGTTACTTATCGTAAACTGAAATTTCATTTGCGGTTTTATTTCTAATTTAATATTATGAAACGAGAAGTCGCAGCCGCACGCAACATTAATTGCATCCTACTATTGCATCACGCAGGAATTAAGAACGCATCTAATGATTTAAACTCGGATCATTAAAGTCTAATTGATCAAATAATACGTTGGGATATTAAAACTAAATAAAAATAACACTTTCTAAAAACAAGCTTTTATAAGAATATCAGTTGTACTAAAACAGTACAACTGATTTTTTAATTAAAGCTTGTTAGGGTTCCGTACCTGAAAAGGAAAAACGGAACCCTTACAGGATCACTTCGTTGTCCGTCTGCCTGCTTGTCTGTCTGTATGTCTGTCTGTTAAGACCTTTTTCTCAGAAACGCGTAGAGTTTGAAATTCATACCAAGCACTAAAGTCAGTAAAGCCTTGAGGTTGAGAAAAAATCTAACTCTTAGGTCAATGCAATTAACAGGTACAACCGTTTAATTAACCGTAAAATTGCCCATGTCATAAAAAGCTATAGGGTACTTCCCATTGAGCTAGAGTCAGAAATTTGGCAAGAAGCAAGTTCTTGGGAACAAGCAAGTAATGGAAAAAATCGAAATTTGTAGTAGCCCACATCTCAAAAAAAAAAAACTGTATGTCCGTCTGTCAAGACCGTTTCTCAGGAACGCGTAGAGGTATCAAGTTGAAATTTATATGAAGTACTCAGGTCTGTCGTTACAGATTTTTTCACAGTTTCAAGAAGTTTCTTGAAACTGTGAAAAAATCTAACTTCTACATCAACGCAATCAAAGGATTATAATTACGCAATAAGAAATCCTATGACGTGATTGAAGCGCCACACAGTGCCGGGTGCGTGTGTTTTAATATTACGATATTTCAGAAGATATATATTTAGTGTATGTATTCGTCTAAATAGCTTTCCAATTACTACATCAAATGTTACTATTTTTTTAGAAGTTAAAATGGCCATAGTAAGCTATCCTTAAGAGATAAGATAAAAGATAAAATATTCTTTATTGTACACCATAAATGTAGTAATACGAGGAAGAATAATTTTGCCATCGCAGAATTTTTCTGTAGACCTATAACCACCTCATGATAATTACATTGTTTTGTTATGTCTCAAAGGGATATGGCAGCGTATTCGATTGAAGCTCTCATTCGGCTTAATTTCTTTCATCATTTTGAACAATTATCATCATAATTAACAAACTATCACAAAATAGTATCAAACTAATTATATTAACCTGCCGCTTGAATGATTCTATCTGTCGATGACAACCGCATCAAAATCCGTTGGGTAGTTTAGAAATTCTCAGCAAACAGACACCCGGAAGCGACTTCTTTTACATTATGTAATGATATTTAGACAACCCCAAGGGAATCAAAACCTATTGGGTTACCGTGGCCCGTTGAGCTAGAGTCATGATTTTTTGCAAAAAGTAAAATCTTATAGCATAAATAAAGGGAAAAATCCGTCGTCGACATCACAAAAAAATATTTGTATGTCTGTCTGTCAAGACTAGAAGCTCTACAGCAACGTTAAGTTCACCCCTCAATCCAGTTGTGTACGGAACCCTCAGTGTGCGAGTCCGACTTCCACTTGACCGGTTTTTTTTAAATCTTATTATGAATTAACTTTTTGTTTTAGTAATGTCATGTAGCACCAGAATGCTATTGAAGACCAGCCAAAGGAGTTCAACAAAACAAGTCTATCTTGTTTATTTTCAGACCACCTACAGTTTCCATCTTCAGACCTTGTATATCATGTAGCACCAGAGTGTTTACCAAGACAGAACAAATGGCCCAAACTCGCTACGTTTAAGTATCTTGTTTAGTTTAGGAGTTCCTATGGCCACCGTCCTACTCAATCATCAGACCCTGAATACCATGTAACACCAGAGTCTTTGTCAAGACAAAAGAAATAACTCCAAACTCGAAAGGTTTATCTTATTTAGATTAGGAGTGCCATTGGCCAACTTCCTACTCCATCATTAGTCCTTGACTACCATGTACGTAACACAAGAGAGTTTGTCAAGCAAAAAAATGAGCCCTATCTCGATAGGTTTATCTTGTTTAGTTTAAGAGTTCCTATGGCCACCTTCCTACTTCATTATCAGACCCTGAATACCATGTAACACCAGAGAGTTAGTCAAAACAAAACAAATGAACCCTAATTTGATAAGTTTATTTTGTAAAACTTAGGAGTTCCTATGTCGCTTTCCTACTCCATAATCAGATCCTGAATACGATATCACATCAGAGAATTTGTCAAGAAACAACAAATGAGCACATACTCGATAGGCTTATCTTGTTTAGTTTAGTAGTTCCTATGACCACCTTCTTACTCCATCCAGACCAGAGTTTGTCAAGACAAAACAAACGAGCTCAAAATTGATAGGTTTATCTTGGTTAGTTTAGGGGTTCCTGTGTCCACTTTCGTACCCCAACATCAGACCCTGAATATCATGTCACATCAGAGTGTTTGTTTAGATAAAACAAATGAGCCCAACCTCGATAAGTTTATCTAATTTAGCTTAGGAATTCCTATGGCCACCTTGCTGATCCATCATCAGACCCTAAGTACCATGTCACATCAGAGAGTTTGTCAAGACAATACAAAGGAGCCCAAACTCGATAAATTTATCCTGTTTATTATACGAGTACCAATGACCACCTTCCTACTCTATCACCAGACCTTGAATACCATGTAACACCAGGGAGTTTGTCAAAACAAAACAAATGAGCCTAAACTCGATATGTTTATTTTGTTGAGCTTAGGAGTTCCCATGGCCAACTTCCAACTCCATCATCAGTCTATCTACGTATATAATCTATAATTATCTGAGAAAACTCATTTCGGCTATTATAGAAGTGGTTATTTCACAATAACATCGTAAACACGGTAAATTTTTAATCTGGTGTGATAAACTCATGAGGTAGGCACTCAATGTGGGTGTTGAGTGTGTAACCGCGGTAGTCGCAGATAGGGTTTTATGGCCATACACACACGGCACCAAGCAGCTTTTCAACTTAAATGCTTCATATTTACATGGGTACGTAAATATGAGTATATCCAAAGCCAAACCTTTTCATAACACGACACGAGCACGACGTGAAAGGATATAAGAGTACACGTATTGTCACGTGACAAGTGACAGAGGGAATTGTTTAATGAGAACAGCAAAATTGGGTAGATTATATTATAAAACATTAGATTTAAGATTTTTATATAGATTCATATCTTGTTTCATTTTATTATAATTGCCATTATCGGGTAGTATTTTTAAAAGTCATTAATTAACTAAATAAATTCTTGCCTTAATCATAGTAACTTAAACCCCTATTTTGCCTAGTCGATCAATGGTTTAACCTGTGGCAACATATCCGTACATATGGTGGTTAACTATAGTTTATTTTAGGGTTATATGGATCATTTCTACTGAACGTAGTCTTATTATTTTACCAACTGCAGTCATTTTTGAAGTTAATTTCCAAAAAATATATATTTTGTTTCTACTTTTTCTTGCCATATTTTTACCTATGCATTGCCTACGTATTATCTCTCAGCCATTATTGATCCACAGTAAAATTCTGTTTAGATTATCTACTTTAAGTAAAGTAAAAATAGCACTTAGCCGGGCCCTATCAAATAACAAAACAGTCAAAGTGAGAGCCTTTGTGTGTTTAATGTCAAACCTTTTCAAATAAAAACACAGCCACATTGAGAACCTCCTTTGTTTGACGTCAATGAAAATTTTATATCTGAATATTTTTTATTCTTTATACCTAAATAAGATCACAGTATGTAGGATTAATAATTAATTTAATCAATAGGCTAACTGCTATTGCACTAAGAACAGGTTTCTTATACTAAAATGAGCTTGATATCTTATCGTAATACTATCGCTATGTCAAGATTGTACCGCGTTGTATGACAAAAGTCATGCTTCGTTGAGGCAGACAAATTCGCTTGTTTTTGGTGTGACCATTTTTAACCACCAGTTACCTCTTTTTTAGGGTTCCGTAGCCAAATGGCAAAAGACGGAACTCTTATAGATTCGTCGTGTCTGTCTGTCTGTCCGTCCGTATATCACAGCCACTTTTTTCCGAAACTATAAGAACTATGCTGTTGAAACTTGGTAAGTAGATGTATTCTGTGAACCGCACTAAGATTTTGACACAAAAATTGAAAAAAATGGGTCCCTATACTTAGAACTGAAACTTAAAAACAAAATATTTTCATTAAGACCATACGTGTATATAGATGGATAGGTCTTCAAAAATAATATTGAGGTTTCTAATGTAATTTTTTTCTAAACTGATTAGTTTGCGCGAGAGACACTTCCAAACTGATAAAATGTGTGTCTCTTCCCCCCCCCCCCTTCCCGTAACTTCTAAAATAAGAGAATGATAAAACTAAAAAAAATATATAATGTTAGACACCATGTAAACTTCCGCTCGAAAATTGGTAACGAGATCTAGTAAGTAGTTTTTTTTTAACATAACATAACATAACATAACATAAACTCACGCCTATATCCCCGAAGGGGTAGGCAGAGGTGCTAGCACCCACATTTCGCCAGTTTATGTTTAGGTCCCAATGTAATAGGTGGCGAGCCTATTGCCATTAACCGGGCACTTATAAACCTGCGATAAATACACACATAACTTCGAAAATCATCGAAAAGTCATTGGTGTGTGCCATGGTAAAACCTGGGATCGAACAGTTTTTTTTTTAATACGTCATAAATCGTAAACCGCGATTTACCTTTCACTCAATCAACTCAAATATAAAAATTTTACTTGCTGCTACGGAACCCTTCATGGGCGAGCCAGAATCGCACTTGACCGGTATTTTATAGATAATGGTACGGAACCCTTCGTGCGCGAGTCCGACTCGTACTTAGCCGGTTTATTTAATTTAAAATCATTACATGTAACGACAGAATACCGTCACACAGTGTCTGCTCTAAAGATTAGCTTATTAGGTTATTAAGCTTATCAAGCTTAGATTAGCTTAAAAGATACCCTCTTTCCCTTTAAACGCTCACCGCTCTGAAGGCTCCTTTTCTGGTGATTGCTCTATCACTCTACCTTAGAAACCCTTCATCATTGTTTTTTTCTTTGAAGTATTGTTGTAAGCTTTACCATAATATAAATAGAAGCAGACGTATTACGAGTCACGATATTTCACATTCATTCAACAAATTAGCAGATGTTACTGGGTGAAAGCAATAATATATTTCAATTTATCACTGTTCCTTATGGGCTCACTGTCATGTCGTAAGTCGTAACTTGTCGACAGTCGTAACAGTATCATCAAGTCGAAGGTCGTATAATGTGAAGTAGGCCCATCGCATGCGACACGTCATAAGCCGCCAACGCGGTACTCTGCTCAGCGCGAAATTAAAACTCCATTTTTAATGACGTGTTACCATACCATATCACATGGCTAGTGCGGCTCTGTATTTTAAGCACGAAAAAAAACTTATAATTCATTCATTACCATGGATGTATACGTCCACGTTCACTACAGTCCGAATAATTTAGAAAGTACCTTTTGACAGCTGTCGTTTAGTATCGTGTACGCTTAGTCTACAAATCGATTGTGTGAATAACCGACTTCATATAGATAACAAATGAAATTATAATAGATCGATTCATGATCTCTGCTTTAGCAACTCCCTTTCTAGCTAACAATTTTTCATATGACCCGATTAATCTTTCCCATCGTAACAATTAAAATGTAACTAAAAACAACACTAAAATTCACGAAAATGGTAGAAAGGTTACCTTTTAAGACGTCTCGCAGAAATAAAGAATACTGCTATATTTAAATAAATTGTAGAAATTTTAACTGAAATATGTCGCAGTACATTCTACTTATTAAAAAATTGTTTGACTAATCATTTCTAATTTTAGAATTGTTTAATTTGTCGTTCAAATTGTGCGTACTGCCGTCCTCAAACTAAAAAGCGGCTGAGTAAAAAAACAAATTTCGAGCTAGAAAATGATATTTTAAAACCTAGGTATTAGAATAATATTATGTAATCTGTGACCTAGGTATGCAAGTATTTTGTATAATTCTGCAATCACGTAGTCTTTTAACAGAGAATGGATATATTTTTCATAATTTACAAGAATAAAGTTGCAATGGTTGAATTAAGTTGTTATATATAGATAGATAGATAGATAGATAATTCTTTATTGTACACCAAAACATTATGGACACAAATTTGGAACATTTACAGTTAAATGCACAATGGGCGGCCTTATCACTAAAAGTGATCTCTTCCAGGCAACCTTAGGATGGACAGGAATGAAGAGTAGGTACATAATATAAGTGAGTGTTGGTGTAGTTTTATAAACATTTAATATAATTCGTCACATGAATAATAATGATACAGTATACAAATATATAGATACATACACAAATAAATAAATAGAGTGTGAATATGTGGAGTGTTTTCATAGACTACAATAAAGAAAGGTAATGATTGTGTAACATTTTTTTTAAAATATTTATGGATTGTGTCTGTCTAATGGTTACTGGTAATGCATTCCATAGCCCAACGGCCTTCACAGTAAAAGATTTGCCATATTAGGTGGTAGAGTGCACTGGCACTTCCAGCGTCAAGTTCTTAGATGACCTCAAGGATCTCACATGTGTGTCATGAAGGAATCTAAAACGTTCTTTAAGATACGTAGGAGTAGTGGGGTTGAAAAGAACGTTATATAATAATGCCAAAATATGAGCATTCCTGCGAAGGCGAATTGGGAGCCACTTGAGTCTGTTGCGAAATTCAGAAACGTGATCATATTTACGTAAACCGAATATGAATCTAATGCAAAAGTTTTGGAGACGCTCAAGCTTATCAAGTTGCTCCTCGGTGAGATCAGGATAGCTGACATCGGCGTAATCTAGTATAGGAAGAAGAACAGATTGAGCAAGCGAAATTTTCGTAGTAGTTGGAAGTAAGTTTCGTAACCGCCGCAAAGTCCCTGCTGACGCAAAAAGTTTCCGACTTGTTTCTTGGAGTTGAGCTCTCCAGGAAAAGGTATTGTCGATGTAGATGCCCAAGTTTTTCACATTGGTACTAACTGGTAAAACAGCTCCTGCAAATTGGACTTGCGGTAGTTGCAACCAGTCAATTCTCGAAACCAACTGTGGACTACCTATGACAATTACTTGTGTTTTGCTTGGATTCACCGTGAGTCCATAATTTATACTCCACTCAGAAATATGCTCCAGATCCATGTTGATCCTACAAATGGCTTCTGGTAAGTCACTTAAGGGAGCTTGTGTATATATTTGCAGATCATCAGCGTAAAGGTGGTAGGATGAAACAAGTTTTTCAGAGATGGAATTTATAAAAATTGCGAATAGTAATGGGGATAAAACGCCACCCTGCGGTACGTCAGCTGTAGTGCTGCACCAAGAGGAATAGGATTCATCGATGCGAACACGTTGCCGGCGACCAAACAAGTAACTACGAAACCATTCAATAGCCGTTGGAGATATGTTAATAGAGCTGAGTGTACCAAGTAGAATGTGGAATTCCACTCTATTAAAAGCATTACTGACATCAAGTAAGGATAGAAGAGTAAGTTTTCCACGGTCCATGCTTTGTCTTATATCATCAGTTATGTTAACCAATGCTGTGGCGGTACTGTGTCCACGACGGAAACCAGATTGAAAAGGGTTTAGCAGCGCATTTTTAGTAAGGAAAGAACTAAGTTAAGTGTGAATGAGTCGCTCAAAGGCTTTGGAAAGGAATGGAAGGATGGATATAGGACGGTAATCAGTAAATAATGGTTTGGATTTCTTTGGTAAAGGAATTAACTGTGCGTCTTTCCATGCAGACGGAAATGTTCCACAGGATAGTGAATGATTTAGAATGTGGCAGAGAACGTGAAGGATTTCATCAAGAATAGGTAAGATCATATTCCTGCTGACACAATCGTTCCCCACAGCATTGGATGAAATTGCTATTATGCTCTTCTTAACATTACAAGCGGTCAATTGATCGAAGACAAAAGGTGGATATGTAGGAGTTGGAATAGATGAAAGATATTGTAATGTATTTGTTTTCGTAGCCCCATCAAAATTGGGCGAAGCAGAGAAATGTACGTTGAGTGAGTTTATATCTAAGTCTTTAGGAATAGAATTTGAACGTGACCTTCCAACTCCTAATGTATTTAGAAATTTCCAGACTTTAGCTGGATCTCCATTCTCAATCGAAGTATGAATGTGTTGGCGTTGCGCATTCCTACACACCTTGTTGCAGCGATTTCTAATGGTCACATATTTATCCCAATTTGCTTGCGTGGAGCGAAACTTATACCTAGTCTTAGCTGCAGCTTTTTTTGATATTAAATCTTTAATATCCTGGGTAAGCCAGGGTGAAGGCGAATGCTTTAGTTTAATTGCACGCATAGGAGCATGTATGTCATAAACCTATATTATTTTAGATGTTAGGATGTTTACTTTAGTATCAACGCAATTTGACAATAAAAGAGGTTCCCAGTTTATCTTGGCAACATCCTCGCGAAGTTTTATTTTATCTATGGCGTTAAAATTGCGTTGCAAAATAATTTTAGGTTTTGGTTTGGGTGGACGAATTCGATAGGAAAGAAAGATTAAGTCATGATAAGAGAAGGCGTCAGCTGCATATTGACCATGCATAGCTACATGATTAGGTGAAGAAACTAAGACTAGATCGAGAAAAGAAGGGACACAGTTAGGAAAATGATGAGTGGCATTTAGAGGTAGAATGGAAAGATTACAAGATTCTGTAACTCGTCGAAGGGAGGAAGAACGTGAGTCATTGAGTAAAAGGCAGGTGTTGAAATCGCCCATTAAAATGACATGATCGTAAGAAGGCAAGAATGTTTCTAGCATACGTTCAAGAGATTCAAAATAATCCACACGTTTAGATGGAGAATAGTACACACTAAGAAGAACCTTGGTATGGTTAAGTTCCAGCTCTATGAGTAAATATTCGCCAGAGTTTGATGGTGGTGGTTGTGGTGACATATCAACAATAACGAATGGAATCTGAGACCGCAGGTATATGGCCACACCACCATAACCATCACGTATGTTAGTCGTGCGATCATTCCTAATAAGTTGAAACCCTGGCAGAGAGTAAGAAATAGATGACAGACAGGGTATCAACCAAGATTCGGTGACCACAATAGCGTGTATATTTTCACAGTCAAAGGTTGCCAGCATATCCGGGAAATGAGCAGGAATGCTTTGGGCATTTATTTAGACTACATTGAAATTTCTCGGGACATTCAGAAATCGAGACCGGAGAGTGTCTGCAAGTGACGGTGAACGGTGACTGACAAAACTGTCGGCTAGGCTGCTTGTAGATGAAAAGCTATCATTGTTACCATCAAAGTCGTTCATTAATTTTCTAGTGTTAAATATATCAATAAATAATTATAACAATATATAAATTATATTAATACAAATATATGCATTCTGTCCACCCGCTCGTGTTACAATAATGGAAAGCATTTTAATAACAATAATTGAAATACAAAGAGTATCCATTCGAATAACAAAGGAACATAAAGGATACTGATAAATAAAATAGTAAAGACCTAACAGCAGTATGCCGGGTAGCAAGTATAAACATCATAATAATATTCTAAATTAATGATTTAGGAAAGACTACTAAAAAGGCCAATATCCACAACTAAAAAAAAAAAACATTCGTTAAAAGCTTTAATTATTGAACTACCTGAATCGAACATGGAACGCTGCACCGTACTCATTCACTAATGACTTTGAATTTGACCTTCACCATAATACGTACTACATGTAAACAGGATAATCAGTCTACATTATAACTTTGTATTGTATGTTATTGTGTGTTATTGTCGTAAGTAAACGCGAATATTTAACATAAAATAAAAACAAATCTCGTCAGATTAAAGAATTCGTTCAGAATAGATGCACTCCTAATGTTATTGTAGTTCATCCTGTTACATAGGTACCCATTTAGTGGGGTGTGTATTGGGTAACCTCCTCGAGTGTCGCTCCGATTCCGATCCCGCTGCAGTCCGGGGGAACGGAATCGGAGCGGCCGGTACACCCTGGGCGGCGGTCAATGGCTTCCCTTTCACCCCTTCATAGGGTTGGCATTGATCGTCGGCCAATACCCAACGTGGCGGGAACACATCGCTCTCCGTACTCCTCTGCTTTCAGAGGAGACAGGATGAGCGATGCTGTTAGTGGTGAAATGGCCCAGGGTCAGTCGAGGTGCGAGGGATATGCTCTATGGGTAACCTTACACCCCGGCGTCTGAAGACCCGAGACGGCGTGCGGTTTTAGTCGGTGCAAGCCCGAGATAACCGCCCCCGCTGGCCGGCGAGGGAGTATCCGAAGGGATTTCCGCACGATAAAAAAAAAAAAAAAAAGGTACCCATTTAGTGTCGAAGATAGAAGAAAGTTGTGAAAGTTATCAGAAGTTTACGTGAACGTTACACATTGATATAAAACTATTCTCAACGGCTTCCACCCGAGACCCTGGTTGCTGAAATGCAACCGAGACGTCGTGATCAGTGTAAATAATAAAGTAATTCAATTAGCACGGTACATACAGTCGCCCTCGGAAGTAGCCTACACTAACAAATTTTACAAAGGATGTTTACATTTAAATTAAGCAATAAATAAATTGACGTATAATTATTTTTGTAATCCTTAGTGGGTAAACTTAACATTTTTCATTTCTTTTTTGATGATTAACTTAAATAAAGTTTTAGAGCCAAGGGGGTCGGTAACTAGGAATGTGTTATGCGAATACCGATGGCGAGCGCAGATGAAAGACAAGTTACCCGACAATACCTATAGTTATAACTATCTATAATTTTCAAAGATAAAAGCTCCTATTTTTTCAATGCTGCACGTCGCGTCTTTACAGTGGTGGTTTTAAGTGCAGTCTTTTCATTATCCGAACACTTTATTTTGTCGAGGTCACGGACAGAAAGGATTCGATGCCGGTTACCGTCCGGGCCGAGTACATATACCGAGCCCTCCCTGGTCCAGCATTTGTTTACACCGAACTTATCACGGGCGGCCATAAATGCATTATGACGTGACCTAGTCAAAAACTCGGAAAAAGTGACACCTGTACCTTTTAATTTAGTTTTGGAGAACCATATACTGTCCCTCAATGCAACATTCTGGAACTTAACCAATATACATCTGGGCTTCTCGCTGGTAGTTTGGCGTCCCATTCTATGGCACCGTGTGACGTCACTAGAGGAAAAAGATTCTAACTTTAGGTGCTCCTGAATAACGTCAGCGACTACTTCGGCTGTATCTTCACCATTTCGCTCTGCGATACCATGAAGGAGCAGCATTTTGCGGCGGCTGCGCGTCTCCTAATTGTCCACCTCACGAGCCAAGGTATCAAGCCCCTGCGAAAGCGACTTAAGCGCTTGTAAAACAAAAGTCTTAAACGCCGCAAACTCTTCCACCAGGCTCCCTGTAGTAGATGAAGACTTTTCTTGCAGCTTAGCCTCGAATTTCGCCATCCTTTCTTCAAAATATGACTGCATGTCAAGTAAAGAAACTTCCATTATGTGTTTGTGTTATTATGCGTGTTCCGATTAGGGAGATAACACTAAACCAGCAGGTATACAACGTTATTTACCGTATTTACTCATGTAAGTACTGAAAACACTGTATTTACTATGTTTATTTGATTTTTATATGTAGCACATAAAAATAATAGTGTTATCGTAACTACCCACTTACTTTACCTGACTGTGTATATATACACAGTCAGGTCATAAATTCTGTCACATGTTTAATATAAAATAATTGAAACAAGTTTATTCATTATGTAACCATTTATATACCAAAATGAACTTAACAAAACATAGATTCTTATGACAATAAAGTTTATTCAAAATTACCTCCGTGATTTTGAATACATGCCTTCAATCTGCGCGGCCAGTCGTCTATCGCAGCACGAACGAGGTCCATGTCAATATCGGCGGCTGCCTTAATCAAGGATGTCTTGAGTGACTCCAAATTGGGATGAGGCTTTGAGCACGCCTTTTCCTCCAAGTGTTGCCATATCTTGTAATCTAACGGACTCAAATCTGGACTGGAAGAGGGCCAGTCTTCGTGCCGGATGAAGTCGATTTCACGCGCCGCCAGCCTGTCTTGTGTGCTCTTCGCTCTATGAGCAGGCGCCGAATCTTGTTGGAATACCCAGTGCCTGTTTTGAACATGGTATGAGAAACAGGTTCCACAAGGTTCGTCAGGACTGTATTTTGATTCACAACTGCATTCGTTTTTACGCCTTTCTCACAAAAATGTACCTCTGTTAAGCCCCAATAAGAAACTCCCAACCATACCATGAGCGAGGATGGAAAATGACCTCGTTGGACACGCGGAATACGGTTGCTCGCTTCTTCACTACTGTGTGCGTACACCTTATCATTTTGTTTGTTGTAAAAAAAAAATCATCCGAAAAAAGAATTTCCCGATATTTTTTCCCGCGTACCGCTTCAACAAAGCGCGGCATCTCTTCAGTCTCAGGTCCATTAGACGAGCATTTAAACAATGTCCTGTTTTTCTTCGATATGCCCGAAGCCCTAAGTCTTCATTTAACATCCTTTTCACCGTGGTTCTGCTTAACCCCATCTGAAGGGCCAACAGTTTCTGCTTACGTTTGGGATTTCTTTGAATTCGCGCCTTCACAGCTTTTATCACTGCTGGAGTCCTGACAGACCGAGGGCGACCACTTCTTGACCTGTCATCTACACTAGAGTCTTCATTGTATCGTTTGATGGTACGATAAACGAATCTTTTGGTTATATTCAAATTTTTCAGTATGTCAAAAATTTGAATTGGCGCGTAACCGCAACGACAATAACTGCAACGGTCTTCTTTATGCGTCCACTCCATATTTAAAAATGAGTAAAATTCTAAAAAGTATACATTTTTATGTTCATGAACAATTCGAAATTCGAATTCAATAAACTTTTTTGTGGCCAGCATTCTAAAAGAAAAGTTTTTACTGTGTGACAATACTTATGACCTGACTAGGTATATATCCATATATAATTTACACACATATAATTCACAAGCAATTTAGCTTAGCTGGAGGGGTTAGGGGGAATATTAGTAATTTCGGTTAATAATATTCTTTTTAAAAAAAAATTTATAATTTTTGTGAAAATTGACTAGAAGTCACTTAGCCGCCTCTTTTTTTTGTTTTTTCGTGCGGAAATCCCTTCGGATACCCCCCCCCCCCCCCGCCGGCCAGCGGGGGCGGTTATGTCGGGCTTGAACCGACTAAACCGCACGCCGTTTCGGGTCTACAGACGCCGGGGTGTAAGGTTGCCCATAGAGCATATTCCTCGCACCCTGACTGACCCTGGGCCATCTCCGGTTTCGAGATGGCCCCTCGCGTTAGCTTCTGTCAATCCCATGTCTCAAAAGGTAGGTACCTTTTTTTGTTTTCGTGCGGAAATCCCTACGGATACCCCGCCGCCGGCCAGTGGGGGCGGTTATGTCGGGCTTGAACCGACTAAAACCGCACGCCGTCTCGGGTCTACAGACGCCGGGGTGTAAGGTTGCCCATAGAGCATATTCCTCGCACCCTGACTGACCCTGGGCCATCTCCGGTTTCGAGATGGCCCCTCGCGTTAGCTTCTGTCAATCCCATGTCTCAAAAGGTAGGTACCTTTTTTTGTTTTCGTGCGGAAATCCCTACGGATACCCCGCCGCCGGCCAGTGGGGGCGGTTATGTCGGGCTTGAACCGACTAAAACCGCACGCCGTCTCGGGTCTACAGACGCCGGGGTGTAAGGTTGCCCATAGAGCATATTCCTCGCACCCTGACTGACCCTGGGCCATCTCCGGTTTCGAAATGGCCCCTCGCGTTAGCTTCTGTCAATCCCATGTCTCAAAAGGTAGGTACCTTTTTTTGTTTTCGTGCGGAAATCCCTACGGATACCCCGCCGCCGGCCAGTGGGGGCGGTTATGTCGGGCTTGAACCGACTAAAACCGCACGCCGTCTCGGGTCTACAGACGCCGGGGTGTAAGGTTGCCCATAGAGCATATCCCTCACAACCCGACTGACCCTGGGCCATCTCTGGTTTCGAGATGGCCCCCTCGGGTTTGGGAACCACGGTGTCCCCGTCTTGCCCCGGTTTGGGGGAGGGGCGCTAGTCGCCCCACCATCCCAGCCTGCTTTTGCTGGGGTGACAGGCGGCCTTACTTGCCACCCCCAGGCCTCCGGCGCCTGAGTCGCCTGCGACGCGCGGCGAGCAAGTTGCGGGCTCGGCGGGCCGGGAGAGTTCTAAATCTCTCCCGGGCGCGCTCCGTCATCTCCTTCGCGAGCATCACATGCTCGCAGAAGGAGGTGGCGGCGGCCCACGCGCTCGCGTTCCGCACCATTGCCGCAATCATGCTGCCGAGCAAGAGGACTCCCACCCCGATGGCTGCCACGAGGTCACGCCTCGGCGCCTCCCACGCCGGGCAGTCCGCCAGCGTGTGCAGCCCTGAGTCCTCGCTCGCGTCACAGTGATGACACTCAGGCGTTGGCTCCTTTCTTATCCGATGCAGGTCGTCCCCGAAGTACCCCTTCCCGGAGATCACCTGCGTCAGTCGGTATGAGAGGCTTCCGTGTCGCCTCTCTAGCCAATCCTCCATGATGGGCCTTACTGCCGCTATTGCGGCGTGCCCTTCTCAAAAGGTACCTCTTAGTTTATTTAGACTGTAGCTTTATGTATGTACTTGTATTCTTTGTTATTTTTATAATAATCTAACATTTGTGTAAGGGTACTTACTATCCCTGGAGTTATCCTTTCGAGGGCTTACCCGGGGTGCCCGGCAACGGACACTTGGGGAGGACACCGTGCGGTTTTAGTCGATACACGACATAACCACCCCCGCTGGCCGGAGGGGGGGAGGTATCCGAAGGGATTTCCGCACGTAAAAAAAACAAGTTGAATTCCTGAGACGAGCTCAGCCGAATACAAGGGATTTTAGATTTTGCGTTTTTTTTTGCGATTTTTTCTTTATCTTGCAATAGTTCATCCCAGCACGAATCTATTACCGAAAACAGCAACTCGATAGCTCATCTCCTTCATACCCAAAACCGTGACAGAACATTGGCAACGACGACGTCGACGACAACTCGATAGCAATAGGGCTTTTCTAAAGAAAATCCCTAAAAAAAAAAGAACCTATCATCTGCGTTTTATTTTATTTCGTTCCCTTCCGAATGTGGGCAGATTTTTTGAATAGGGAACGCACCTATTTATTGCCTTCAACTAAACGATCTTTCATGGGCAGCATGTTAACTATCGCAGTAGACATAGTTGTAGGTCTACTATGTTGCTATCAATAAATAGTACATTGTTACACAAGGGTTGAAAGTCAGCCATTTCACCTGAGATATTTCTGGCGCTCGAACGGAGTGAGAGCGCCAATAGTTCGAGGGTGAAATGGTGACATTCACCCGAGGTAAACACTCTACTTTTCATTTCGACTATGTGAGGAAATTAAAATACTACACACAAATTTAATGAAACAAGTATATTGATTATCAGTTAAAATTTAAATAAAATTAGAACAATTTGAAAATAAATTATTAACAATAGCTTTTGCCTGTTCTTAAATCTCATCGGGAGTTAAATTAATATCCATGTCACTGGAATCACTTTCCGAAACCATTTTAAACCACAATTAACACAAGGTATTTATTTATATTGAATCTCGTTTTCCCGCTAATTCTTTAGCGAAAAAAAAGTTATAATTCACGTACATACTGCCAATATTAGAAAAGTTTTGAAAATCGAATCTATTGGTTACATTGTAATCGAGTATCTAGGCGGCCATATAAAAAAAAAGCGTCCTGATATCAAAGCATTATGACGTAACTTAATTGTCATGGACTCCATGGTAAACCCAAAATTTAAAAAAAAAATACTTTCCGCCCTAGGGATGAAATAAGCTACTTTCCACCCGGCTATCTACCCATGAAATATAAACTTTCCGAACAGGAGATATGAAAAATATTAAAATATTAATATTGTAATATTATTGACTTATTCATGAAAATGTTTTCGTTTTAAATAATCTAGTAGGTACAAAAATAGAAATATTATTTTCTTACCTACCAACATTTCAGTATGAAATTGCCACTACGTTGATGAAATTATAATCAATTTTGTATTTGTGTGAGTATTTATTTCAATACTTATTTATAATTTTCCATTCTAGGATTAAATTTAATTTTGCAGAATGATCGCAAAGTTAACTCTAGTTTTCTGTTATTTGATTATTTTTTCCACCTAGTTACAAAGTTGCCAGTATTCTTATTAACCCCTCCAGCAAAACTAAACTATTTTTGTTAGGAATACTTAACGTCAATGGTATACTGGGTGGGATTTGAACCCGTAACCTCTTCATTATTACGAGTCTAACACAACCGCCACCACCACTAGTTTAGGAGTGAATAAGAAACAAAAAAATCACATACATACCAGAGCTTACTCGGTATATAACACGGTATACCTACAACATTACATTCATAAAACCTCACACTTGTCAGTTCTCACAGTCGTGTAGCGATTAAGTCTTTATGTTGCTTGTTGTGCTTTATTTATGTTTTGTGTTAATGTGGTTTTATTCATTTTGCATGTGTGTTGCATGGTTGTTTTGTTGTCACAGTCATTCCGGCGCAGATGCTGTCGGTGGTGCATACCAATACAGAACACTGTAGACAAGGCTATAGGAGTAGAGACTGGTGATATAGTCAATGTGCGTATCGCTTTCATTTGTGACCGTCTGCAGCCAGGTACTAACTACAGGCTAGGAGAAGTACTTAACTCACATTCCCAAATCGTGTTAGCGCCAATCATGATTTTCGTCTTTGATACCACTGGTCAAGCTAACCTATATTTTTGCAATATAACTTTTGAAACGTTTCGTTAAAATTAACAATTATAATTTGAAGTGGCTCAGTGTTCTTGTGTTATAATTTTACACTTCTTTTTGTATGTCACTGTGAAGTCCTGGGTTCGATTCTCGGTCTCAAAGTGTTGTTGGGTTTTCTATAATGAATCTTCAACAGCACCACGAAGTCTGGAAATACGCCCGATAGATGCAATAGACTCACCGCCAATAATGAGGGAACAGAAATAAGGCTGACGGAATGTGGGTGCCATACAAATCTTTACATCTGCATACTATATAAATATGCTCATCTACATGCGCCTTAGGGGATGTGTATATGAGCATATAAAAAAGTGTATGTTTTGATGATACATACTTATAATTTAATAAAAATATGTTTTCCGTTAAGAAATCTCTTCCCGTAACAATACAACTCCGCCCACCTTTATATCTTTATGAAAGGAACCTGATAAATATCACAAGATTTGAATAGAAAAACAAATACGCTCAGTAAATCTGAAAAAATTCAGCCAAAGATCTATTATTTTCATACCATATATGAATACCCAACCGCTGAGCATAAGACTCCTTAGGCTTTCTTTGTACAATAAAAACGTAATTGGTTGGAACCTATGGCAAACTCTGTAATTTATTAAACACAAATTCCGGGAATGTTTGTAAAATACAATCTAGCCTGTAAGTATCTTGCTAGCTACTTTTTCATGTAAAAATCATCATAGCTAACCAATATACCCTAATTATCGATGGGATATATCACGTTTTATCAATTTTGTTTTCATTTCGACAGTCGCTGCAGGCTAAACTGTCCTTCAGCTCCAAAGAGATCGTGGCCTTAAGTTGTTCGTGGTGCAAGGACGCTTACCACAACAAAGAAAGTTGCTTCAATCTACAACGAATAGGAGAAGAATGCTCATTAGGTACAGTATAAAAGACCCAAAACTTTAGAATAAGTGGTATACTGCGCAACAATTTAAGTTAATTACAGTAATTCCTTGTCTTCAATAGGTTTGCAATCAAACATTATAGTGCCACCGTCCTGGATTGTGAAATTACCAAGAAGAGGTAGCTTTAAGTCATCGTTAAGAAAATCTCCCAAGAAAAAAAGTGCATCTAAAAAGAAAGGAAAGGATTCAAAGAATGAGCAGAAAACGTTCGTGATCAAGCCAATTCCAACAGCAAATGTGAAACCTGTACTTGTATTCATCAATCCTAAAAGTGGTGGTAACCAAGGAGCCAAACTCCTACAGAAGTTCCAATGGCTGCTGAATCCACGTCAAGTTTTCGATCTTACACAAGGTGGACCTGGTCCTGGGTAAGTTATCTTCTAGATTTTTCAATGCTATTAACTCACAGTACCTTTTTTTTTTTTTTTTTTTTTTTTTTTATCGTGCGGAAATCCCTTCGGATACCCCCCCCGCCGGCCAGCGGGGGCGGTTATGTCGGGCTTGCACCGACTAAAACCGCACGCCGTCTCGGGTCTTCAGACGCCGGGGTGTAAGGTTACCCATAGAGCATATCCCTCGCACCCCGGCTGACCCTGGGCCATCTCACCACTAACAGCATCGCTCATCCTGTCTCCTCTGAAAGCAGAGGAGTACGGAGAGCGATGTGTTCCCGCCACGTTGGGTATTGGCCGACGATCAATGCCAACCCTATGAAGGGGTGAAGGGGAAGCCATTGACCGCCGCCCAGGGTGTACCGGCCGCTCCGATTCCGTTCCCCCCGGACTGCAGCGGGATCGGAATCGGAGCGACACTCGAGGAGGTTACCCAACACACACCCCAAACTCACAGTACCCAGGTAAGGCAGGTGATGGAGCCATCCTTTTCCTAACATGAATGAATCGGCTCAATAGAGAATGGACCACCCTTCACTTAATGTATTAACTGTAAGTAGCAATATGCTGAATTTCATACGGTCGCCCGCCTTACTTCCCTTTGTTTCGTTACTTCCCTCCTCCTTCATCCAGGGAGATAGCAGTGGCGGTAGAGCGTTTGACGGCCACGTCGTCAGAGGTCGCGGGATCGATTCCCGCTCAACGCTAATATTTGTATGCATAAATATTTGTATGTGAAGCTTCTACTGATGGTATTCCAGTTTCGTTTCTGCCATATTTCACCAACTATCTATCTGCTACTAAACAGTTTTGTTATGAGAACTGGAAAGAGAACTTTGACGAGAGATTAAAAACAAAGGGAATCTGGTATAGAACGATCCAGCCTCACCCTCTTCATTCTCCCTGGATTTACGATTGTGGTCTTAGCAGACAGGATACAGTCATTGCACTGCGGCTTCGTTCCGGACATATTCCATCATATAAATTAGCGTTCTTAATTCGTAAAACAACATCCCCAAACTGTACCACCTGTAATTTACTTGACGATCTGTACCATATTTTGATGGAGTGTGTGCGAAATGAGACGCACAGAGATCCTCTTTTGAAGGGTAGCCAAATGGTTGGTAGTTGTAACAGTTTTCTGGCTGATCCGGTATCGGATACAGCCCGGGCACTGTACAACTTAATTAAGTTTAGAGGTTAAGTATTTTGTTAAACTTGTTTTTCAATGTCTGTATTTTGAATATGGGCAACATAATCGCTTTAGCGACAAAGCCCGTTAAATGAAGAGAGAGAAAAAATGTCTATTTGTATTGGCCTGGGTGTTTCTATGTAAAATACTTTTGTATGTATTTACGAAAAAAGTATTTAAGTATATTTATCCGCAGTCTAGAACCCATAACACAAGCTACTTAATCTATAACCCCTAAAATACAGGTGAGGCGTGAGCTTGTAAAAAAAATTGTACTTTTATCTCCTTTCTAATATACGGAGCACCTGGGTGATCGAGTTTTGCTCGAAAATATGTCGTTTTTTGCGGGAAAAGCACATATACCTTTTTTTTTTGTGCGGACATCCCTTCGGATACCCCCCCGCCGGCCAGCGGGGGCGGTTATGTCGGGCTTGAACCGACTAAAACCGCACGCCGTCTCGGGTCTACAGACGCCGGGGTGTAAGGTTGCCCATAGTATCCCTCGCACCCCGACTGACCCTGGGCCATCTCCGGTTTCGAGATGGCCCCCTCGGGTTCGGGAACCACGGTGTCCCCGTCTTGCCCCGGTTTGGGGGAGGGGCGTTAGTCGCCCCACCGTCCCGGCCTGCTTCTGCTGGGGTGACAGGCGGCCTCACCTGCCACCCCCAGGCCTGCGCTCATGGAGGACGGAGGTCGTTGAGCGACCTCCGGCGCCTGAGTCGTCTGCGACGCGCGGCGAGCATGTTGCGGGCTCGGCGGGCCGGGAGAGTTCTGAACCTCTCCCGGGCGCGCTCCGCCATCTCCTTCGCGAGCATTACATGCTTGCAGAAGGAGGTGGCGGCGGCCCACGCGCTCGCGCTCCGCACCATTGCCGTAATCATGCTGCCGAGCGAGAGGACTCCCACCCCGATGGCTGCCACGAGGTCACGCCTCGGCGCCTCCCACGCCGGGCAGTCCGCCAGCGTGTGCAGCCCTGAGTCCTCGCTCGCGTCACAGTGATGACACTCAGGCGTTGGCTCCTTCCTAATCCGATGCAGGTGGTCCCCGAAGCACCCCTTCCCGGAGACCACCTGCGTCGGTCGGTACGAGAGGCTTCCATGTCGCCTCTCAAGCCAATCCTTCATGATGGGCCTTACCGCCGCTATTGCGGCGTGCCCTAAAGCACATATACCTATTTTCGTCCAAGTCGTTGTGTTACATTAACAAGAAATGCCCGTTTAATAGTATAGGACTTGTAGGAGCTATTACTCAGCAATTACTTTCGTGATAAATACTCTTGTAGACAGCCTGGCACAGATACAGAGAACTGATTAGCTGTAACTCTATAGATAATGTTTGAATCGTATTCAACGTTACACATATTCTCTACACTACTAACATTCATGAGAACAGAGCCAAAGCGGTTATGAAGCCTTAGGCTATAGAAGATATTTGGTCTTACTCTATGCGTTCTATCAACTGTATGGTGCTTTTTATAGTGAGGAATAGTTCTCGCTGTAGTTTTTTCAGTAGTACTAGTGTTCGCTCATTGAATTTTAGAAAAATAATCGTAGTAGAGAATAATTACTATTTTCATATTGATATAACAAGCTCGTCAAAAACAACTTGCATACTTATGTCGGTTGATCAACAGTGGAGAAAAGAGTACTGAACTATTTTTTCTTTGCCTATTTATACATCACAGTACTCGCTACCAACAGGTACTACCATACTAATTAAAAACCTTACATCGTCGCTGAAGCACGCACTTAGGTACGCTAGCCGATGGGATGCTTGGTTGGGGACCTCCACGCGGTGCACCCTGGGCAACGGAGACGGCAGCGCCTCTCTCCTAGGGTGGGAGAGACGCTGCCGCCTACGGCCAACTCCGACCGAGCCGAGGACGGCCGTGTTGAGGGCTGTTCGGAAGCTTTCCACGTGTCCCTCTGATTAGCAGATGGCACAGTGGAGAGCAAGTAAGGGGGCCATTTCGAAACCGGAGATGGCCCAGGGTCTGTCGGGGTGCGAGGGATATGCTCTATGGGTAACCTTACACCCCGGCGTCTTAAGACCCGAGACGGCGTGCGGTTTTAGTCGGTGCAAGCCCGACATAACCGCCCCCGCTGGCCGGCGGGGGGGTATCCGAAGGGATTTCCGCACGAAAAAAAAAAAGGTACGCTAGCCGAGGCGAGATGTGTGCTCATTACCACTACAGGCAATCCGCTGCTTCATGCGTTTGCACGTAGTGCAAATAATAGGTATGGTGCGAATTTCGTAAAAAAATATAAATACCATTTGCACGAAGTGCAGATGCCGACATACGTGACACGCAGCGGACGGCCTTAGCGTTAAAGTATTCCAGTTAGGTAAAAGGGGTGCCTTTTGTCAATTTACTTCAACGAGCACGAACTAAATACGATTTTGACAAAACCAATAATTATCAGTTTGCGAAGTCTCTGCGGAGATGTCGTTTGAGTTGTTAACAACCCGCTCCGAAGGCACATCAAGCTAATGGGAATTGGGGACGCTTCGTCTCCACGCTGTCACTATAGCTTTTTCGTTATCTACTGGAACATCTTTTGGCGATAAAGGTGAGACTTTACTTTACTTTAGTTTAAATACCATCTTTAATGTAACCAAATAGTAATATTACAACAGATCGGGATTTTGCTTTCAATCGCGCATACCTACTAAATAAATTATTACGCCTTACGTCCACAATGCTACATAATTATTTGCCATACAAATTATGATATTAATTCTTAAGTCATAAAAACACTTAGAAGCATAATAATTTAGTTTTTATTTAATAGTAAGGAATAAAATTCGCTTCACATAAATTGCTTCTTACGATTGATGGACGAGCCTCTAACGCAGGCGTCTCTCTTGCGATTAGGTTAGCTGACAGTTGCTCCCGCAAAGCCAAGATAAGCCAAATTCAGAGAATGAGTGTCAGAGCGGACCTTGGGCTCCAAAACGATAATGATGAATTGTCCTGTCGAACTCGCGATGGCAATGAGCGAGGTGAGCGGCGCCATGTACCTTTTTTTTTTTTTTTTTTTTCGTGCGGAAATCCCCTCGGATACCCCCCCGCCGGCCAGCGGGGGCGGTTATGTCAGGCTTGAACTGACTAAAACCGCACGCCGTCTCGGGTCTGCAGACGCCGGGGTGTAAGGTTGCCCATAGAGCATATCCCTCGCACCCCGACTGACCCTGGGCCATCTCCGGTTTCGAGATGGCCCCCTCGGGTTTGGGAACCACGGTGTCCCCGTCTTGCCCCGGTTTGGGGGAGGGCCGCTAGTCGCCCCACCGTCATGGCCTGCTTCTGCTGGGGTGACAGGCGGCCTCACCTGCCACCCCCAGGCCTGCGCTCATGGAGGACGGAGGTCGTTAAGCGACCTCCGGCGCCTGAGTCGCCTGCGACGCGAGGCGAGCGTGTTGCGGGCTCGGCGGGCCGGGAGGGTTCTGAACCTTTCCCGGGCGCGCTCCGCCATCTCCTTCGCGAGCATCACATGCTCGCAAAAGGAGGTGGCGGCGGCCCACGCGCTCGCGCTCCGCACCATTGCCGCAATCATGCTGCCGAGCGAGAGGACTCCCACCCCGATGGCTGCCACGAAGTCACGCCTCGGCACCTCCCACGCCGGGCAGTCCGCCAGCGTGTGCAGCCCTGAGTCCTCGCTCGCGTCACAGTGATGACACTCAGGCGTTGGCTCCTTCCTGATCCGATGCAGTTGATAATATGAGTACATTAAACTTAGGTATCGATTAAAATAAACACAATGTAATGCTTCTGTATCGATTTATAATAATTACAAGTCCTGACATAAACACATCAATAATCGATTAGTCTGTCGGCTGTCCTTTACCCTCGTTTACAACATAAGGAAACAGAGTTGAAATAACTAGGTTACGAATTAATTAAATTTTCTGTTGCTTATTATTAACAAAATATGTTTCATTCACCGGTTGAATGTGAACTATATAATCCTAATTTAAATAGCTGTATAGAATACTAGCTAATGCCCGCGACTCCGCCCGCGTGGTTCTACGCAACCAATTGCAATCAAACATACGGAAGATTTGAAGTCTGACCGAGACCTTTCTAATAAAAAAACCGCATCAAAATCCGTTCAATAGTTTCTACGTCCATCGAGAACAGACAAACAGACAAGAATTCCAAAATAAATATTTTTGTGTTCGGAATCATTCATCTAAACATAACCCAAGATTTTTTTTAAATATCTCCAATGTAGAGACACAATTATTTTGCAACTAGCTGTTGCCGCGGCTTCGCCCGCGTGGAATTGTGATCCCATTCCCGCTTTCTATGGGAAGGTATTCCAGCGATAAAAATGCCTACCAATGTTTTATTCCAGACTATAATCTATCCCTGTACCAACTTTTAGCCAGATCTCTTCAGCCGTTAGAGCGTGATTGAATAACAAACATCCAAACATCTTAAAATTTTGTATGATAATAGGTACCTATAGGAACCTATGAAATTGCTGCAATTTTCTTATAAATTCATGAGTTCGTTATTCCTGTAATTTAATAGCTATTTCCATTATTTATATTTTGTTTGAAAGTTGATATCAAGATTTTACAACTCTGTATTAAATTTTGTTTTTATTGGCCGCTTGATAAATTAATTAGATCTTCAAAAACAGTACTTCCTAAATGCTATCCATTTTGATGATAAATTTCGTATTACTTAACAGCTGTCACTTCTCAAAAATGTAATAACAGTTGCTGTTTGTTATTTACACAAAAAAAATCATTAAATTTGGATTTGTCATTCCTAAAAAAAATGCAATAATGTTAGTACTGAAAATTGGGTTTCCTCCAATACATACATACATACATACATACATAAAATCACGCCTGTTTCCCATAGGGGTAGGCAGAGATCACGGATCTCCATTATCTACGATCCTGACATACGAGTACTACTCACGCTTCATTCACTCTCATTACATTCTTCATGCAAGCTCGTCGGTTTAGGGTACTAATTTTCTAAAACTTCCCCGATTTAGTCCAGGTATGTCCGCCTAGGTCTAACTAGGTCGCCTAGGACTAACGAAACAGGTGTATGAGGCGAGTATGGATGGTAATCCATACTCGCCTCATACACCTGTTTCGTTAGTCTTCTTTCATTCATTCTCTCAACATGACCGAACCATCTTAACATACCTCTCTCAATTCTCGTCACTACATTTTCTATCACTCCACATCGCTCTCTTATCACGCTATTTCTCACTCTATCTCTCAAAGTCAATCCACACATACTTCGCAACGCACGCATTTCTACTGCATTCACTCTACTATTCCTAAAATTTCTTCAAGAAAAACGGCAACAAAAATATGGAGCGACCTAATATTAATTTATCTGGAAAATTAGTAGCATTGCGAATTAGTCTCTTCTGTTAATAAATATTTTAGGACATAGATGAATATTCTAGGACACCCTATATAGCGCTATCTAGACCCAAGGTGTTATGGGTTCTAGAATGCGGATAAATATACTAATATCTAATACATATTTGTAAATACATATTATATAGAAAAACACCCAGACCAATGCAAATAGACATATATTCATACATACAAATATTTGTACTGAGCGGTAATAGAACTCACACCTCCCGAAGTTAGCAGTCGAATGCAGTACCGCTACAGAGGCCGTCTCTTCCCGGAAAATTATTCGTAACAATTTGTTTTAAGTCTTGTATAAAGTAAAAAAAATCAATATAAGTCTCTAAAGTTAAAGGACAATTACTGTTACTGCGATGTGGCCTATTACTAGGGATGGATAAATAATTTTTGAACTTTCAGACTGGAGCTGTTTCGCAAGGTGCCAAACCTACGTGTGCTGGCATGTGGTGGTGATGGCACAGTGGGCTGGGTGCTGAGCGTGCTAGATCGCATCGGTTCTAGACCAGCGGTCGGCGTGCTCCCTCTTGGCACCGGCAACGATCTCGCCAGGGCGCTCGGCTGGGGCGGGGTAATATAACATTAATATAATTCTTTAAACGATGCATTTGACGTTTACTCCGCAACAAATATATTGCTTTCATTTATTTTCGAAATCAAGCTTAAAAATGTCAATGCATAGCCTCTATTTGAGGGAAGGATTAATGTCACAATGACCAGCAGTGTTTAATTGTCCTTTTTAAAAGTATATGATGTTAAAGAGGTTGTAAAAAATTGGTTTTAACATAGCTCAAAAGCCTAATGAGTGTAGATACATGTCGGCCTCGATGATGTCGTTATCGTCGTACGATCCCTCGGGCCGGGGTTGTGCGCCGTCATGCGTGAACGCGTGAAATAAATTTGTCTCGACCTCATGGGAAGCGCCCAAACGTTCTTGACTATGACATACTGCATTCGATAAATGTATTAATTCTTCAACATTCAGGTGAATAAACGCTTTAAAGCCTCAAATACCCAGGTTTGATGATAATGTTGTCAACTCTGTTGTACATTTTCATTAAACTAAACTAAATCTGTATTCTTTCATTATTGCGCCTGATAATTTTTGTCAAATTGTCAAACAAAACAACAACTAGCTTAAAAATCAATTTAGTTAAGTTTTGTGAGTATATGTTCACTAAACTTAACTAAATTGATTTTTAAGCAAATTTTAATTTAAAATTTTAAGCTAAAAACAGAAAACTATTAAATTGAAGTTAAAGTTCGCCATGAAGGCCCCGATAAATAATTATTTTCAAGCATTATATCTTAGTAACTTCAATGCTCACAAATTCGGACAATAACCCCATAATTGAAGCCTTAAGCTAAGGGAAGAGATCTTAGATGAAGCTAAGAGAAGCACGCCCTTTGAAAGAGTCAAATGACCTTTATGTAAACCCACTTCTTGTTTGTTTCTTGTATGAACTAGCCTAATATAAGTTTAGAACAGTTAGGAAAACGATCAACAAATAGAATATTGAGAAGCTATTTTTTCTTTCTGTCGCTTGATATTCGACACTATGTTTTAACGAGCTCATAAACAAACCTTATGGATTTGTTCATGAACATTTTAGTATTCTCCAAAAAGACAAACAGATTTAGACCTGCCACCGGACCTGTGTAATATTCATTCATTGCTGTTCTTTCTAAACGTTCTAGCATTTTCACTTTCTATTGTGTACCAATAAGTAATCAAAAACCGTAAAATTTTCCTTAAGGTTGCTATGGAAAGTAAAATATTCATTTTTGAGCAAAATCAATGTACCTACCTATCTGTTGTGTAATTTTTAAAAGGTTTTGTTTGAGTAATGACAACATCTATCAATATTAATATTATAACGAGAGAGGTCAAATTTTGTGACTTTGTTTATATATTTGGGGTACCTTTTTTTCTTTTTTCATGCGGAAATCCCTTCGGATACCCCCCCGCCCGCCAGCGGGGGTGGTTATGTCGGGCTTGAACCGACTAAAACCGCACGCCGTCTCGGGTCTTAAAACGCCGGGGTGTAAGGTTACCCATAAAGCATATCCCTCGCACCCCGACTGACCCTGGGCCATCTCCGGTTTCGAAATGGCCCCCTCGGGTTTGGGATAACCACGGTGTCCCCGTCTTGCACCGGTTTGGGGGAGGGGCGCTAGCCGCCCCACCCTCCCGACCTTCTTCTGCTGGGGTGACAGGCGGCCTCACCTGCCACCCCCAGGCCGCAGAAGGAGGTGGCGGCGGCCCACGCGATGTTTGGGGTGCCTAATCTTCGGAACCACTGCACTTATTGGAAAAATTGTTACACAATATATATACATATATTCGATGGCTTGAGATAAAAAACAACTCATATAAACCGAAGCGAACCGAGGGCGGGTTGCTAGTACCAATAATACAAAATGGTCGATCGGTAATATAATTGTTACTTATTAGCGTTAGACAATACGATTTACTCAATTACTGTACCTTTTTTTTTTTCGGGCGGAAATACCCTCCTGTCTTCTTCTGTTTATTATCTTAAGTGTATATAGGATCTACTTTTAACCTAACCATTGTGACCAACGTTCCCCTGTTTTGGCAGATCACAATATCCGATATGTTTAGACCAGTTGGACTAGATATTTTCCTGTTTGCGGCCCTTGAAATTTAACACAGATATAGTATGGAATAACACAGAGTCTGCGATAAAAATAAAAACATAAAAAAGTCCATGTCATTAAAAATAGCGGCGATAGCCCAGTGACGTACGTAACGGACTGCTGAGACGAGGTCTCGAGTTCGATCCCCAGTCGCCCCGGGCACACACCTCTTGACTTGTCATAGTTATTAGTTATTTTTTATATTACCCGATTTTTTTTTTTGTTTCAAATACATATTTTGTCGATACCAAGTCTTCTCACCAAATTCAGAGATCTAATTTTGTGACACCTTATATAATAGGTTTCTAATAAAAGTTGCCACCGACATAACAATACATGTCTGGCCAGATCAGGCATCAAGCCCGTTGATTTGTAAAAAAAAACACAGGCTGCATTATTATACCATTCAATACTTTATCCCACGCATTTTATTTCTGAAAAAATACGTAACGTCTAAATCTAACGTCGAAAATTATAAGTCTGTCTGATCTGAACACAGCGTAGAATTTTTTCAGTCGATACGAATCGAACGATTTATCCTAGTAATTCACCCAAAAATGTTGGTAATTTTACTGAGCGATTTTTTATTGAATATTCCATCCTCAATTTAACAAGATGTCGTGCAAAATAATTCCAAAAAGAGAGGCAAGGAGGAACGTTGCTGCTGCGCTAGTTATTGATTGATTTCGATCATATTTGACTGAACCTTTGGTACTCAATTCTGTTCAAGATATAGTGAAATAAATATTCCAAACGGGGCTTAAAACGGGAGCATATCCACTTCACTGGCAACCCCAACTGAGTTTACTCGTCTGACAAAGATTTCTAGCTTTAAAATACATAAAATACGCAAAAAGTTTACAACAACAGTGCTTATACAAATCAAAAGTGGTGGAAACCTAACCTACAAACAGTGAATCTGGAAAATTCCAACAGTTGCAGCTGTACTGTGAGTTATACCACAGAACATTTTCTTGGATCAGTTATCTTAAATTTGAGAACACGCACACATCAATAAATTTACTTGTCGGTGGCTGTTACAATTTTTCAAGAATGCACTCACGCCGTAACATAACTCAAATAACAACAAAGATCAACTGTTATTGACACTTGATATAACGAAACTACCAACCAGAAAAAATAAAAAATAAACCGACGCTGCCAACATAAAGACCGTTCGCTTCAACTCTGCAGACATTCTCGCAACTTGAACAGATCAATTGAACGAATGACTGCTGCGTTTAGTAAATACATTGATTACGCATAGGGCTGCGTTCGATAAACGAAATTCATGTACGTTCACTTGTGACTGACTGCGCTGTCATAACTGGTTGGGCTATTCTAGTGAGTACTTCCTTTACGTGAGTACTTTTTACATACCTTAATTATTACTGATGGCTGGAACACCGTCCTCGAAAATCCTTTCTGCTTCTGACCCCAATCTGACTGTAAGAGGTAACTCTAAGCGATTACGCCTTGAAGAAGATGCAGAGCCTGATAAATTCGATCAGTTTAAGAGAGAAATTATGGAAATACTAACCAATATGATAACACCATTAAATACTAGGCTGCAAAACCTTGAAAAAAATGTTACTGAGATTAAAAATCTAAATATTGACATTAAATCATCCAGCTGCGAGATAGAAAAATCTTTAACCACTTTGTCTGATCTGATACAAGACGTTGAAAAAAAGATACAAGGATTGGAGAAAGAGAGGAATGCCACCAAATTACTCATAGCAGAGATAGATGAAAAAAATGAAAACCTTGAGCGGACAATCAGAAAAACATGTGTTGAGTTAAGGGGCGTACCCAAGAGGAAGAAAGAAAATAAGCTAGATATTCTCAATATAGTTACTACCCTTATGAAGACATTAAAATTTGAATCTCCAGTAGCGGAAATAAAAGACGTATATCGCCTTCCCTCAAAAGAGAGCGCAAAAACCTCGACAATCGTTCTGGAGTTTACAAACACCTTCATTAGGGATAAGTTTTTGATAAAAACTAAACGATATAACAATGAAAACAAATCAGCTCGTATAGACTCCACTCATCTTGGCTTGGAAGCTGATCCGACACCTATTTATTTCTCTGAGCATCTTACGAAAAAATCCAAGAGATTATTTTTTCTCGCACGAGACTTTGCTCGAGTCGAAAAATATGACTTTTGTTGGATCACTAATGGTCAGATATATCTGCGGAAACAAGAAGGTGCTAAATACACCATCGTCAAAAATGAAAACACCCTCCAACAACTCTGAGATACTACACACGGCGAGAAATTTCATAAACAGCTCTAAACTTATACCTTTCCTATTATATGCTAAATTTACGTTAAGATACATCAGCTTACTTTACCTATTAATCTGTATAAATGTTACTAGTTATTTAACCATAGTGTATACGTGCCCACAAATCACATACTTCAACGCATCACTTTTACTCACAAACATCCACACTAAAATAAATTATAATCCTAACTTAATTAATTATAACCTAAATTATATTATAACCTACTCAAAACCACACTATAACTTTACATACATGAGTACAATTGCCAACACTAAAAGAAGTTTTTACATAATATTATACATAAACCTCTACACCAAACTACCTATTTATAATTCACTATTATTAATAAATACTCACATAAACCCACTGCCACATAAACACTATGAGCCCACATCTAATAAAACTTTTAGACACTTTAGAAAATACAACACAGAAATAAAACATAATACTAAGAATACATTTCTTCTTTACATCTACATTTTCTTACCCAAGATTGAAACAGAAAAATCGAGCGGAATCCGACTTCTATTCATATTTATAAATGGCTAACCTATGTGATTTTATACATGATATTGATGATACACAAATCTTTTCTAGTTTTAAAATAAGTCGGCCCGAACTATGTATCTCAAATCTTGGACAAGTTAAAGACCAACTTACGATTATAAATCATAATATTAGGAGCATACAAAAAAATTTTGATAATTTCATAATTTTCTTAACAAGACTTAACTTTACACCCGACATTATAGTGCTAACTGAATGCAGGCTGAATGAAACTACACCTAAAGTAAAATTAAACGGCTACGAGTGTCACTATTCAAAGAACTATATAAATCAAAATGACGGTCTTGCTATACTGTACAAATCAGAACTCAAAATTACAATCAAAGAGCCGCTGTTTAGTGAAGGCAATTGCTTAATAGTTTATGTTGGTGTCGAGGTATCAATTGTGGCAATATACAGATCACCCTCGTTTCGTAAAGTACATAGGTTCTGTGAGTCGTTGAATCGTGTGCTGGAAACATTGAAAACGGCTACCTGTATTGTAACTGGGGACGTAAACATAGACATCAGTGTTAATCCACGAGACGGAAAAGCAGCCAGTATCTATCTTGATACAACCGGGCATTTTATGGTTATTACCCAGGTCATCAATACATAACACATGACCACACATGCATCGACCACGCTATGATAAAAACCTCGCAACCAACGAGAGTGATAGTTTGTGAAAGTAGATCAACTGATCATGACACTGTGGTAATAGGCACTAACCTCACAAACATCACACAAAAGACGTCTTCTGGTAACAGTGTTAAACAACAGGTTAAGATTGACTATACTAACCTGATGAATGAAATTGAGAGAGATATAGACTGGAGTAGTATTCTTCACCACAGCGACGTCACAGAAGCACTAGATGATTTTACAAATAAGCTGAGTCAAAGCATAAAGAATCACTCTCAAAAAGTTAATCTACCTAATTCAACAAACCATTCGGAAACCATGGATGACTGAAAATCTTCTAAAATGTGTACGAAAGAGAGATACATTATGAAGCTAGAAAGCAGGAAAGTAGGAATGATTGCAGGATACAACAGCGCTACAGAACTTATAGGAATTACTGTAATAATATTATACAAAATCTAAAAAATGCGCATGATTTAAAACTATTGGAACGTGCGAAAGGAGACAGCAAAAAGACATGGTCAGCAGTTAAAAATATTTGTAGCATGGGACTTAAGACAAATAAAAATTATGACCTACTTACCAAGCATCAGAACCCAGTTACCTCTCTTGATAAGGTTAATAGATATTTTGCTGATGTAGGCGAGCAGCTTGCTAAAATGAACTTGCAGAGATTAAATACCACAGAAGGTGAATTGGTCAAGATGGTTCCAATGCTGAACAAGATAAATGTTGACACTCGGGACTCATTTTTCTTAAGTCCAACAGATGAATATGAAGTTGCCCATGTAATAATGTCCTTAAAAAGTAAATTAGCACCTGGTTGGGACGGCATAACTAATCGCATTATTAAATCAGCCAAGGAGTATCTTACTGCACCTATAGCGCACATATGCAATTTGAGTATGTTAATGGGTGCGGTTCCTGATAAATTAAAATTTGCCAAGGTGTGCCCTGTACACAAGGCAGGGGATACTGCTTTGGCTTCTAATTACCGACCCATATCACTGCTGTCATCAGTATCCAAAATATTGGAGAAGCTGATAAACAAGAGACTGATGCATTACCTGGAAAATAAAAACTTACTTTCAGACTCCCAACATGGTTTTCGAAATGGTAGGTCAACGGAGGATGCTGTCACTAGCTTGGTTGACTTCGTAGTCACCAAACTGGATAGTGGAGTGAGGTGTGGGGGTATCTTCCTTGACCTAGCCAAGGCCTTCGATACCGTATCTAGGCCTATACTGCTTCGGAAACTAGAACATGTGGGTGTCAGGGGCACTGCCCTGGACTGGTTTGGTTCCTATCTTACTGACCGAGTACAAAAGGTCTGTCTAGGTGACTTCCAAAGTCCTGTTGCAACTGTAGGATATGGAGTGCCCCAAGGTAGTGTCCTTGGCCCCACGCTCTTTCTCATATACATAAATGGACTTTGTACAATTGACCTAAAGAACTCTAAAATATTTGCATATGCCGATGACACCGCAATCATCTTCTACGGTAACACTTGGAATGATGTATGCAAGCACGCTGAAACGGGTATGCAAACTGTCTCTGACTGGCTCAGCCATAATTTATTAACTTTGAATACAGAAAAAACTAAAATGATAAACTTCCGAGTCACCGAAAGAACGAAGCCTCCAAAAGACTATAAAGTCAGGCTCCACACCTGTCACACTGGAAGCCAATGTGTTTGTGCCTCATTCAATGAGGTCAGCCACATAAAATACCTAGGTGTTATCATTGACAGGCGACTAACATGGAGTGAGCAATGTAGGAGTTTGACTTCACGGGTAAGGAAATTACTACACATTTTTAGGAGACTAAGATCAGTAGCCGATAACAACCTCTTGCATACGATATATTACTCATTGTGTCAATCAATATTAATGTATTGTGTTGTCTCTTGGGGGTCGGCAAAGAAATGTCAGATGATTGGGGTGGAGCGAGCACAGCGAGCTATACTCAAAGTCATGTACAACAGAAGAATGCGGTACCCAACAACTCAATTGTACCAAGATTCGCGGGTGCTAACTGTACGTCAGCTTTACATTCTGACCGTTACACTTCAATTCCATAAAATAGCACATTCTTCTATTGTGACTGATGAACGTTCCAGAAGGAAACCAACATGGAGGAGGCGCACATGTAGGCTGGATTATGGAAAAAAAGCATTTGAATGGATGGGACCTAAGTTGTATTCAAGAATAAACGAAAGATTAAACCTACTTGGGATTTCTAGACATGGCTGCAAGATGAGGATCAACGATTGGCTCTTGGGTTTGGATTATACAAAAACTGAAGAAATTCTTTCTTGACACACACACAAAATAACTTATAACTTATACAGACACACTCATGCATAGGTACTCACCTGCACACACACACACTCACATACACACACAAACACACACACACACACAGATCCTTTTCCTTCCACACATACACACACACCCACGCCAGTCTCCCTCTCACAAACATGCACGCACGTAAACAGATATCTATTCTACATGTTAAATATTTAACATGTAGAATAGTAGGGATAAAATGAAAAAATAAAAAAATTTCTTATGCCAGTCTTTATTAATTATTTATTGTATCCAGTGTCTAGTGAAAGTGACTGGTCTTCACAACACAGGGTATCCTAGTGTGGAGATCAGTGCCATAATTTTTTTTTAAGATACACTTGTACTATTTCAATTTCAATAAAGTTATTATTATGTGTTAGGTACGTACTTATTAGGTTTCATTCATTCAATTTCTGCTCATAAATAAAATACACCAAATTTATTTAGAAACTCCAAGTAGGTATTTGAGTACAACCTATCTCAAGTTTATATTTTGTCTAATTAAATTCATCTCACTTTCATGACTTGCGGTATAAATTATTATTAATCAAATACTGTTGTAGACGATTACGGCATACTTGAATAGATAAAGTAATTACGAGTAAGGTGGGACGTGTCGGGAACATACGAGATTGCACTATTAGTTAAATCTACCCATCCATGTTGAGGTTGGTAACCTTATGCTAACAGCTCAGTGTTTATTATAATTATTGCATTAAACACTTTCGCTTTATAAACGGTAACCATGACTGAAGATTTTAAATTTACGTACAGTCAGCGTCAAAATTTGATGATCATATCCAGTTATCAAAAATAGTTGACGGTTAAGGGCGTCAAAATCAAAATACTGCGGCAATATATCAAACAATGATGATGAATACAAAAGTACCTTGACTTTCAAAATAGCACGAATGTATATAATGCATTAGAGTAGTCTGTAGTAGTAACAAGTTTCTTAGGATAATGAAAACAAACCTTATTCATTGGCACTAAGGTATTAAATAGTATTATTACAATATTTTTCACGTAGCATGGGTACGGTGACGTTTGGGATTTGAAGTTACTAGAGATGTAGTCAAGATAAAATCGCATGAAATAAAATCGATTATATATCTTATCGAGATCATTTATTAATGAAGAAGAAATCGATTCTATTAACTAATAATTTTGAAGAAAAAAAGTAAAACAAAATTGATAACCTGTTTAATTATTTATTAAAAATCAAACATGTTCATCATCTTCATCATCATCATCATCATCATCATCGTCATCTGACTCGTCGACGTGAATAATTATTTGGGAATCAATTATGCAGTCTATTCTAATGTCTCGCTCCCAGTCATGTAAGATTAGATTTTTGGTTCTCTCCACTACTTTCTTCCAGTCATCGCCAGTGACATTTTTGCATCCCTCTTTCAATAACCCCATCATTTTTGTGGCTGTAAAAGGCGGAGCTGTATTTTTTCGTGCAGCGTATCCTGAAACAAGATAAAAAACAAATTGAGTCATAGAATTCAAGTAATAAACATAATCATATTTTTGTCAGTATGTAAATAGACTATGGTTAAACAAGTTACCTTTGATTTGGGCCCAAATTAATTCAATGGCATTGTACTGACAGTGGTACGGTGGAAGCCTCAGGACTTCGTGACCATATTCGTTTGCCATCATATCTAATTTGTATGTCGTTTGGGGCTTGTGCATTTTTACGAGCTTCACTAGCTCCACCTTTAATTTCGTCTCATCGGCTTCCACATTATTGGCTTGGAGCCACTCGATCAACTCGCTCTTCTTATTGGAAGAAGTCGGCGGTTTGTTCAATTGCACGGAGTGATATGGGGCATTGTCCATAATAATTGTGCTGGGTTCTTCTAAATTGCTAAGCATATTTTGAAACCACTCCGTGGTTTGAAATACTTCCGCATTCATATCTTCGTGATATTCTCCCGTCTTTTTCGATTTAAAAGCAAGTAGCCCATTTTCTACAAATCCTTTCGATGTGCCTGCGTGACAAATAATCAATCTCTCCCCTTTTCCTTCTGGCACTTTAGTCGAGGCATGAGGTGTATCGTCAGTCCACATTTTACCGACCGTATGATTGGCATTCAGCCAAGTTTCATCCAGGAAGACGACATTGCTCCAATCGGTAATCGCTTTAGCCTTTTTCAAAAAGGTAACCCGCGCAAGTGCTATATCGCCCCTCTCCATGACAATTTTTCTTTTGTTTACTTTTTGAATTGGAAACCAATGTCCTTCAATACGCGCCACAAGGATGTAGGACTTCCAGTAAACAAATCAGCATCTTTTAAAGACTTGACCAGCTTTAGAAGCGTCGGTAATTCTTTATTCTGGTAATAGTTATAAATGTGGCTCCGTATAGCATCGGCCGCAAAACTGTCTACATCTGTTACAGATGCCTTTTTGGTTCGCTTTTTATTAGGGGTGGACAACTTATTTTCTTCTGTATCGTGAGCACCATATTTTTCTCGAGTGATTCGAGAAACCGTGTTCCGCCCAATGTCTAACGCATCTGCCACTCGATCCAAAACGTTGGACACAGGCAATAGCGTTCCGCCATTCTCACGTTCCCGCTCAAAGTAATCCCGCAATCGAACTACAAATTCACGGGCTTGACTACCAAGCACAGTCTTTTTCGTTCTTTTTGGCATTTTGCCAAAAAAAAACAACAAAACAAAAGTCAATAACAAAAAACAGTAACGAAAACAACAAAGCACAACGATAGTCAATAACAAAAACAAGTAACAAAAACACCACGCAAGCTCAAAACAAAGAAAACAGACCGCATACAAGGCAGACGCACTCGTACTGAGTTGATATAACAAGATGGCTGCCAGCTCATGCTTAAGCAGTGTTGCTATATTATAATAAAGCTCCACAAAGACAAAAATGCTTTGTTTAAAGTTTATTATTACATAATTATATTTTATAATCGTATTTTAGTTAAAAATACAACTAACGATTTATGATACTTTATTCGACAATTTATCGATTATAACGATTTTACTATGTCAATCTCTAACGCAACCTGTTCCGATTCACGCATCAAGAAATATGTATTTGGAATGTTTATATTCAAAGTTTAAATAATTACGGAGAAATAAAAATAGTTTTAAGTTAAAAATGCAAAATAAAACAGTTTTCTTTTTATCTTCGTATTAAGTGTTGTTTCCTGTATTCCGCGTTAGGTAAATTGTTTCGAAATGAATCATGCATGAAATGGAATTAGTCAAATGTCACCGTACCCATGCTACGTGAAAAATATAATAGTATAATTTTTGTTTCACTTTTTATTTAATTTAGCTTCTGTCTCTTTCATTTTGTGCATGCCGAATTTAATATGTCTGTCTTTTGTTGTACATTTGAAAAGATGTATATAGGAGCCGATTCTCCTACTACTAAACTAAACTAAAACACTAAACTAGACTACCATTTTAACCGAATTCAAAAAGGAGGAGGTTCTATGTTCGTCTGTATCTATGTTTTATTTTTATGTATGTCCATTGATTTTTTCGTCGTTTATGAACCGTTTTTGAAGCGGAGAGGGTAGTGAAGAGGAGAGTGGAGTGGAAAGGGGAGTGGAGTTACCAAAACAGCGCATACCGATACGGATAGATTAGGTAAGAAGTGTATATACCCTTCATGTTAGGTTACTAATTGCAAAACACGAAGAAATAGGAGCCCTGTGAAGCAGGGCACCGTCTATATCATTGTCTAAGCTAGAAAGTCAGCCTCACCTGTAAGTTGATACTACTACTGAATGACGGACGAAGCTCTGTTGCATATTTTCGTCTCGGGATTGGAAGGACAGACGGTAGTCACATCCGTAAAAGCCCTATAAGCCTAATTAAAAGGAGAAGGAGTAAATGATCCCCGGACACCGAGGTGACAGCCAGGGATACAACCGGTAACAAACTTAAGATGTTGAGTTACATTCACTAAAAAGAAAGAAATAAACTATTTAAAAAAATCCACCAATTTCAATAACCAAAAAGGCAATTCTTCAAATATTCATTTGGCAACTTTTTACTTGCTCAATTTTTATTAAGCAAATGCTTTATTTTGTAAAAAAATATATTCCAAAAGTAAGTTCATTCAAAAAGCATGTCTCATTAATAATTAATTATAAATAAAGCAAAATACATTAATTTCACATAAGTTCCGTAGGCTAGATCGGAACTGCCAGAAAAGTGGGTTAGGTTAGGTTAGAACAGTTCTAACCGTTACTACTTAGTAATGTGGGCACGCGCTAGGGGGGGTCGCCTTAGAGGTATTCTTGCATAGTTTCAGGCCCCCCCAACAAGGCGCAGAGCATGGTGCACCGTGGGGTTTAGTGGGTATGCCCATCCAGCTGCTGGATGGGAGAGTCCCACACACGATCTCCAGCTATTGCCCCGTAGTCGGGGGTGCCGTGCGTAACAGCATTCCCCACGTAAAAAAAAAAAATTCTAACCGTGACTGTGACCCCAACAGAGCGCGAGCCGTGCGAGCGTAGCGAGCGTGCCGCGGCAGCGGCCGGCGAAGCGCCGGAATTGATTTGTATAATAGCAATATAATTATTATAGAAGTTCTTACCTGTAAATTATTTGTCCAAGATGAAACAAACACCCATGCAGCAGTGTATTTTTTTGCCATGAATGTTGCCAGCCATATGGAAAAGTATGTTACGCCAAACCATATTTGACTACCTAATACTTGGTACAATGAAACTTTGCCATGTAATTATTTGTAAGACAATAAATTGCCAAAAATAGTATTGCTAACTGTAAAATTGCGAAAAGTTGATTTGCCAAATGTTTTTTTGCCAAATGAAAATTTGGGAAACATACTTTGGCATGTGACACTTTGGGAAACGTTTTTTGCCAAACATTAGTAAACCAAAAAAATAGGACCTACTTCAAAAATTAAGAGATGACTAAAAAGTGAAAAATTTCTGAATTACAGATTTAGTTTAGGGGAACAAAAGCCCTCAAGAATTTTCTGTTAGTCGGTGCCAAAGAGGCATTAGGTAGAAATGTAGCGCCATCTAATGAAATAACTTCATCACTACATATTATAAAACAAAGTCCTCCGCAGCGTCTGTCTGTCTGTCTGTTCGCGATAAACGCAAAAACGACTGCACCGACTTTGAAAAGTTCTCGAGGAAGGTTTTAGTATTTATTTTGTCAAGTTTTTGTATACATTGGCTAAAATATAATGATATTTGTTGGAGGTGTCGGAAAAAAATAAGCCGTCTGGAAGCTCTCAACGAAAGCGCTGCCTAAACCCTTTGAGATATCATAAAATGATGTACGGTGGAATTGTGTATCTTATATAGGTTGTGGTGTTAGAATAGGGTCCCATGGGTAGCGGGAACGGGATCAGAATTCCAAAGGCAAGGCAATATTAACTACTGGTTGAAGCAATCATATCTAGAAGTCTTACTTTGAACAATAAGATCCGGCCTTCGTTTCTAAATTCACATCGCATTAATATTGCCAAAAGCCAAAAACTAATTATAACTATTTGTACTACATAAACCTAGGTAAGTACTTAGTTATGGTTAATTCAGATTTTTTACCGTATTTCTTTTAGCAGATTGATATAACAAACGTCCACAACACTTCGTTAATCGGTTCACTTCTCCAACGATGAAAATGGCTTTCCAAATTACCAAATCGGGATCTTAAATAAACAAGAGTAAGTAGTTTCTATTTCGAACTTTGAACCGGAAAGTCGACACAAACTTCTCTAATTTGTAGAGTCAAGATTCAACCATAGGTTTAAAATTTATAAGTGGTTTGCTTTTTGGTGTAAATTGAAATATTCCTACAACGTAATAACAATAAATAACAGCAAAAAATATTTAATAACATATTATTATAATAATCTCAGGAAGTGTAGTTTATGGTTCTTAGGTCATCATCATAAAGTAATTGGCGTTGGTTATTTAATGTTGATAGTGGCTATTTCATAGATCGATGAGTCATGAATCATGATATATCAAGTCCCTTCGTGTCTCGGTGAACTCATAAAGTTGTCGGTCAATCCGCAAAATACCGATATCTGTGTTGATTGAATAAAAAGAGAACTCGTATCATTATTGCATAAATATTGCCATTGCCAAATATATAAGAACATAAAATTTCATCTAAAATTAAAACGTTTCATGCCTCCAGCGTTTCGTAGAATCCTCAAGGTTAGTGTTTGTATCAAGTTAAAAAGTCCTAGCTGGAATATGTAGTGCCTAATTAGGAGCATAATTAGATTATAACACTGCTCCATTCCCTGCGAGACCCGAGACGGCGTGCGGTTTTAGTCGGTTCAAGCCCGACATAACCGCCCCCGCTGGCACGCGGGGGGGTATCCGAAGGGATTTCCGCACGAAAAAAATAAAAAATAAAAAAAAAGGTAGGCCTCATAAGTAGCGCCACAAATTACTCAGAAGGTAGTTAAACTTACTTGTGGTCGTTTAACGAAAGCAATGTCGTGTTGCATGCATGCAAACCACATCACCCATAAACGCATACCCACAGTATTCTAGTTATATACATTTTTACTTTATTATGTACAAAATATTCAACAGCTGGAAAGCTTGTTGTAAGCATTCATGAATAAACAACTTTTCCTCTTTATACGTTACTAGCTGTTACCTGCGGCTCGCCCGCGTGGAATTTCTATCCCGTTCTCGCTTCCCATGGGAACCTATTCCAGGGATAAAAGTAGCCTATGTCCTATTCCTGACTATAGTCTATCCTTGTACCAAATTTCAGCCAGATCCGTTCAGCCGTTCTGACGTGATTGAGTAACAAACATTCATCCATGATATTAGTGGGATTGACTTAAATGAGACTCCATAAAAAAAAATATTTATGCTACAAACCAAATTTTTTGAAACAATTTTTTTCATTTGCCTACTCTACATGACCTGTATTAATGACCATTACATAATGAATGCATATAAAATCAGCCATTATTCAGTATCTGAATTTTAATTAACTGAAAACTGTTTCTAGTTATTTTTCTTTACTTTTTCTCCAAAGAGTTGTAAACCCTTTGTTTAGTAATTTACTGTGACAGGATATTAAAGTTGAAACGTCTCGATGTGGAAAACTTTTACGATAAGCCCCTTCAACTTAGCCTCGGGGATAAAGTTCGTTACACGACAGTTATTGTTCTATTTTAAATTAAATAAAGTACCCCTTCATAAATATTTTTCGATTATATTGCATAACTGTTTATGGATTCCATTAAGGGATTCTAGAGGTATCTGAATCTATGAATGTAATAAAAATTGCATAATTTACGCATATAATGAAAACTGTACAGAGAATATTTTTCCAACAAAATAATAGATGTGTGTTCTAGGAGTCATACCTCCTACCAGTGTTTAAATTTTGTTATTCAGCAGAACTCAGTGAAGGTCAAAATCATCACGTTATGGCTGAAAGAAAAGCAGTAAAATGTAAAATCGCAAAACTTCACAGAGTTACTCACGTATGAAATATAGTTGATTAAAGATGCTTAATCATTTTAGAAATAATATATCACGACGCTATTATATTACGAAATCGGACAGAATTGATTTCGATGTTATACATAAACCTCCATTTCGAACGAATTGTCAATGTAAAACCAGTGCACCAGCCACCTCATCCGGCGCGTTATTAAAGTGATAGAAGGAACCTACTATATATCCTAATTTCGTAGTTCTAGCTTTAGTAGTTTAGGTCCACGTTGATGAGTCAGGCATCTGAAAATGGCTTTATTCTTCATAATAAATAATTGCAAATATAACGATAAAATTACTTAATACTTGTTGGGATCGAGATAGCACAGTGATCTCGTCTATGATGATATACTGCGTGGCATGGAAGGCTTTTTACCAATTGTTCAATTTCGTTGTTATATTTGTAAATAGCAAACAAGCTCGTGACCTTTTTTGTGTGTAAAACGGTTTGGTACCGTTTTATGAATGCTTGCAACGCCATAGATTTATATATCTGTCTCAGCTGATACTCCTCCAATCCAACCAAGTCGTCGTCAGACTATGCTCAACTTTGCTACATACAGTCAGCGTCAAAAGTAGATGATGATGGTACATATTTCGAAATAAAAATCTGAATTAAAAATGTTCATTATATTTCAATCAAAGTTTTGAAATATTTTAATAGCTGTACAAGGTAGTAAAACAGTATTTTCATTAAAACAATACAAATTATTGAAATAAAACTATTTTTAACGGATTCTATAGCGGTTTATTTGATGTTAGTTAAAAATATCCTAATTTTAATAGAGAAGATAGTTGGAATGTATCACCAGCCTGGGACCCACTTTATTACTTTACCCAGAAACTAATCTTCAAAATCTCGAAATGGTCATCTACTTATACCTAAGCGCTGACTGTACCTACGATTCTAATTATAAATATGACATCAAACTCACATTTTTTCGTTTTGATTGTTCTTAAATAATACAAATAAGTACCTACCTTTTTTTTTTTTTTTTATCGTGCGGAAATCCCTTCGGATACCCCCCCGCCGGCCAGCGGGGGCGGTTAAGTCGGGCTTGCACCGACTAAAACCGCACGCCGTCTCGGGTCTTCAGACGCCGGGGTGTAAGATAGAGCATATCCCTCGCACCCCGGCTGACCCTGGGCCATCTCACCACTAACAGCATCGCTCATCCTGTCTCCTCTGAAAGCAGAGGAGTACGGAGAGCGATGTGTTCCCGCCACGTTGGGTATTGGCCGACGATCAATGCCAACCCTATGAAGGGGTGAAGGGGAAGCCATTGACCGCCGCCCAGGGTGTACCGGCCGCTCCGATTCCGTTCCCCCCGGACTGCAGCGGGATCGGAATCGGAGCGACACTCGAGGAGGTTACCCAACACACACCCCAATAAGTACCTACCTAGTATCTTTATCTCATAATGTAAAATACAAATTCCTTAAAATCGCTTTTTTTTTGTTGCTTGTGGAACGGGATTCACCCCATCGGTGCTGACGATGGGATGGGCGTGTCGGAATCGGACCGACTAAAACCACACGGTGTCCTCCCCAAGTGTCCATTGCCGGGCCATAAGCCCTCGAAAGGATAACCCCAGGGTTACCGGCGGACTTTAGCCGCCACCGCGCGACCTCGCCTAGTGAAGTCGGCTTTTATCCCGCATCGGTGAGTTGGCAGGCGTGTGTAGGACACACATGACACGCCTCCGCCAACTGCCGTCCTCAGGCCCCGATCATGGAGGTCGGTAGTCCCGGGCGTAGACGAGTCTGCGGCGTCCTGGCCGCAGACTGTGGAACTCGGGGGCAGGGTTCTCTCCCGCTCCCTCTCCGCCATCTCTTTCGCGCGCATTACCTGCTCGCAGAAAGACGCGGTGGCGTGCCACTTGCTCCCGTCGGAGACCACGGCCCTCACCATGGTCTCCAGCGAGAGAACGTCCACGCCCAGGACCGCAACGAGATCTCGGCGTTTACTCGCCCACGCAGGGCACTCCACCAACGTGTGGAGCGCCGTGTCTTCGCCAGGATCCTCGCAGTGCTGGCACTGCGGCTTTCTTTACCTACTCTGTTTCTTTACCTACCACACCTTATTTCTGACTCTTGTCTCTGAATTTTGTTGCAGATATTTCGAATTCTGTTGAGCGTTTATGTATATTAGGGTACTCAAAAAAAAATCAATTAATCGCAATGCCAAAATTTATTTTTCTGTAAAGGTATCAGGGGTGGCAATCACTGTAACCTGATTAGCAACCTAATGGGAAAACCGATTAAGTATCGGAACGAACCTGCCAAAGGTTGGTAATACGGACGATGTGGAGATTGATTTAAATTTGTCTTTCATACTTCTAAGCTACACATTTTTATTTTATTTTATTTATTTATTTCAGATGAGACTTTTAGTTCTGGTTAATTAATATTGAATTACTCGAAGACCGTCGGTGCCAAGCCAATCTTACCTGCAGAGTATAAAATAAGCTCCGAGGTGAAACCGGGTACAACGCTAATCATTCATTTTCTATTGATACAAATCATTTCTTTCTGCGTAATTAAAGTTTAACACTAATACACTGATAAATAACCAACCAACAGTCGGGTTTAGATCGACGTCCATAAGCATAAAAATTTATACAGCTTTTTTAGGTAGATTTCGATGCCATCGATCTACCTATTGGTTTCTTGACTACTGTCGAATTTAAAAAAAAAAATCTTCATAGGAGGTCTAGTTATGACCCCCTGAGTCCGAAATGACCACTGGTCAAAAAGTTTATATTTATATATATATGTATGTATGGTTCCACTTCCCAAAATTTGCGGCACTCTCACGGTCGCATTTTTGCTCCGATCGCTTTCAAACTGCGGTCAAAAATTGCTTGGATGTAAACTTAGTTTAAGTTCGTGAACGGGTGGAATCCGGCCTACAGTCCGTCAAATCTTAGAAGTACCGTTTGACAGTTCTGACAATTGAATGATAGGGATGGGATGAAAAAATCGATTACTATAATATCCGAACTTTAAGAGATCGATTACTATAATATCCGAATTTTAAGAAATCAATTGTTATAATTAAATAAAAGAAATGTTTAGGATATTTTTTTATTCACTACTAGTACTAGTATCGTCGTCTTCGTCATCATCGTCATTTAAATTAATGACCAGTTGATTGTCCATTACATTATCAAAGTGTACGTCTCTTTCGAAGTCGTCCATTATTATTTTCTTTGTTTTTTGTACTACTTTACTCCAATCTTCCTGTGTAACTTGGGCACATGCTTCCTTTAATAAACCTTCCATTTTCTTGACACTGAAAGGTGGTTTTGTGTTGTGTCTTGCTGCATAACCTGTAAAACAATAATGTAACTATTTGATAGCAGACGAAAACCATTGTTTAAATTATAAATGTTAGAAGTACTCGTGTTATTATTATAATATTATAAAATATTACCTTTAACTTGGGCCCAAATCAGTTCAATGGCATTATATTGGCAATGGTACGGAGGAAGTCGTATGACTTTGTGCCCGTGCTCTTCGGCCAATTGGTCAATTACATATGTCGGTTTTGGTGGTTTATGCAATTTCACTAACTGTAATAATTCAGCTTTTAATAGTGACATGTCGGCATCCACTCCTTTTCTTTGCAGCCATGCCACCAAATCTGCTTTCTTATTGGCTGACGTAGGTGCTTTATCAATTTGCACAGAGTGGTATGGGGCATTATCCATTATAATTGTGCTGTTAGGAGGGATATTCTGTAATAAATTTAAGAACCACTCTCGGAACCTTACTGCGTCCATTTCTTCATGATACTCTTTAGTGCTTTTGGATTGGAAAGCTAATAAAGAGTTTTCCACGAAGCCTGTAGACGCTGACCCAGCATGGCATATTATGAGGCGTCCACCTTTTCCTATCGGCACCTTCGAGCACGAAGCTTCAGAATCATCAGTCCATGTTTTCGGCACAGAATGGTTGGAATTTAGCCAAGTTTCGTCCAAAAATATTACATTATCCCAGTTTATAATTTGTTTAACTTCGCGCAGGAATGTTAGTCGCTGCATAATTATGTCATGTCGCTCCATAACAATTTTTCGTTTGTCAACTTTTTTGTATCTGAAGCCAATTCCTGTTATTACCGTTCTCAACGACTCTATGCTTCCCTTATACAGCCCGGCATCTTTTAAAGTTGCACATAACTTTGCCAATGTTGGAAATTCGCCTCTTGTAAAATACCCGTATATATGGTTTCTAATAGCATGACTATCGAATTCATCGATGCCTGTCACAGGTTTATTTCTTTTTCGTTTTTTCGGTGTGTGAAGTACGTTACTGTCACTCCCCGAAGGCCCATATTTTTCACTTAATATTTTGCCAACGGTGCGGCTACCAATACCGAGAGCTTCACCGACGCGATCCCGAACTTGTGTAACTGGCAGTAGAAGTCCACCATTTTGAGATTCACGCTCAAAATACTCGTGTAATTTCACCACCAATTCACGAGCCTGGCTGTTCAAAGTACGTCCTCTTTTCGACATTATTAATAAACACTTGCTTAGTTCGGAGTCCAGTATAAATATTGCCAAGGTAAACGGATAAAGAATGATCAGTCCAGAAAAGTAATAGCCAAGTCACAAATTGTAAAACACAAACGAGAAAGCAAGTACGCGCACAGTCAGCTTCCAAGATGGCGAGAGACTGCTGACGCCGAACCGACCGAGCGGACCGCGTGCGCTTGTAGTTGGCAGTGTTGCCAGAAAAAAAAAATTGTAGAGACTTGGACACCTGCGATTTTGCCTATTGACCTAAAAATAATTAAATTAATTTATTTTAGGGTATCTGTGTATTCAGTGCATTATGCGGTCGCGCAGTAACGTCGTTAATTTATAACATCAGGCAACAACATTTTTGTGAATGGGTTCTACATACCTTATTTTTATTAGTTTTAGACGTAGAAATAAGACTTAGAAGAAAAAATTGTAATTGTAAAATCAATGGATGTGCTTGTTAAAAATTTGTTTATTTCTCTGTAATATGCAAACCCATACTATCATACACAAAAATAAATGTAAAAAACACTATCCCTGACTCCATTTACTATTTCGACAGCGTTAGCGCGAGAAACCCCGACTTATTTGGGCGCGAAAATCAAAAATCGACAAATCGCTTTCGACAACTTTTTAAAGAAGCAAATATATTTGATTTATAAATACGTATTTTTGGTGAATGGGTTTTATCTCATATTTTACGATTACATAACTATTTAGTTATGTAATCGTAATATGTGAGATAAATCCCATTCACATGAAAAAATATTTGTTTGGTTGTCAAGTGTAATTTGTAAATAATACATTCGATTTTTCGTATATGTAAACGATTTTTTTGCATACAAGTGTATCCGAAGAGTCGCAACACTACGTGCAGTGACCTAACTACGTAACTTTGTAATGAGGTCAAGAATATAACTATTAGAAATTATTTACTGTGTAAATATGTGTTATTTTGCTTTGTTTGAAAGTTTTCAATTACATTTAGATATTAAGAATTGTACAGTACAGATACAATAATGAAATCTTTCTAAATTCATGGTTTTATGAAAAAGGTTATCGAAACTGAATAATGTACGTATGAACAAAGTTGTTTCGGTTTGAAAAATATGAAACGTCAAACGGTACCTCTTAGATTTGATGGACTGTAAGGGGACGGTAGGGCCTCACTTTTTGTGAAATCAGTTTTTCCTCAAAATTTCACGTTCCATGAAAGATATTCGAACCGTTCTAATTTTATCCCATAGTATACATGAATACCAACAACTTTTAATTATAAACCCATAAGATTAAAACTTTAACTAAAAGTGGAGGGGGGAAAAACCAAAACTTTTCGGGAAAAAAATCATAACTTCTAACCGGTGAACATTCTTGCCGTCGGAAACATTTTTAATCGATAGGCCATTTTTAAGTCTAAAATAAATGCCTGAAAAGTTTTTCGCAAAAAGTTACCGTTTTCGAGAAAAAAAAATTAAACATGTTAAAAAATTATATTAATTGCTTCACGAAATCTACCTGTGCGTTCCCCCTGCGGGAACGGATTTTTTTTTAGTTCATTACGTAACGGTCTTAAGGACTATATAAAAAAGAAAGTCGTGGTTCTCTCGACGTGAATAATACCTAGTATCTATTAGATGTCGTCTAACTATAAAAAAGGTCATTCATTTTAGGAATTGATGACCTTCCCCACGCTCGAAGGCAGACTCCACTAATTCCATACACTAGCTGCTGAGTGTGATGTAATGTAGCCCACTAAAGCTACCAATAAATGTAAGAAATTGATTGACGCACTGATCCAATTCAAAACATATCAATCTCAGCCGCTAGCTAACGTTATTATAAGTAGTCGTTAATAAACAAATATAATTAATAAACACATAAATTGTAACAATTCAAATTTATGGCCTGAGGGTGACGGTTCGGCCTAACTGTCGCCCTAGCAGAAGCAGGTCTAGGGTGGTGGCATGTCGTATTTCCGTGCCTGCCTCTCTTCGTGGTGGAGGGATATAATCCTCAACAATACGTCGAGGTCACCAACGTTGGCGGCCAAGGCCGGTTGGGGCTCCATAGATTTTCTCTCTAGTATACACCTGGTTCCCCGTACAATAAATATAGCTGATGTAAGAGGCACCGCGTGGTATTAGTCGGTTCGAGCCCGACATACCAACCTTATGGTTAGCTCCAGTGAGGTGAAACCCAAAGGGGTTTCCGCACGTATAAAATATGCTGTTCTCTAAATCATTTGTTGCTTGTAAGGTTTTTATTAATTCTACTGTCCCATCCAAAAAGTTAACATCTATGCTATCCCAAGTGCAAATTAACTTACTACTGGGGCCTTACCGCGACGCTCTTATAGCAATTCAAAAGCTGAGGGAAGTTCAGCTGAGGGAGATGTTTCTTTTTGGATGGAACAGTAGAATTAATAAAAAAAAGCAACAAATGATTTAGAGAACAGCCTTTTTTATACGTGTGGGAACGCCTGCGGGTTTCACCTTGCTGGAGCTTAATGGAGAATTATATAGCTCCTTCCCTCTCCCTCAGCTGAACTGCATTGCTTTTGAATTGCTATAAGAGCGTCGTAGTAAGGCCCAGATTATGAGGGAACTTATTCAATAACAATATAAAATGATAGTTACTGATCGTAATACCTGTTATAAATGAAATCTAGAGGTCAGACAATAAATATTTAACCAACCTAGTGTTATCACTGCTGCAACATTGATTTTAGTACAAATCGTATTAATTCTGTCTAATTTTGTCTATTAGGGTTACGAAGATGAGCCTATTTCGAAGATCCTAGCGAATATTGGTGAAAGCGACACAGTATTACTGGATCGGTGGCAGCTAACTGTGGAGCCCAATACAGCGGCCTCGGGTGAAGATATCAGTAATGCAAAGCCAGAACTACCCCTCAACGTCGTCAATAACTATTTTTCCTTTGGAGTCGATGCTCATATAGCATTGGAGTTTCATGAAGCTAGGGGTAAGATTATTTACATTTCTGTAACTTAATTTTGATTCAGGCATTTTTTTATATATGGATAAATATAATGGATAAAGCATTTTATGATAATGTAAAAATAAAAATGCCTGAAACAAAATTAAATATGTATATAATAATATCTAATATATACTTGACTTACATGTATTTGATTAGACTAATTTATAAATCTAAAACTTAGTTGAACCTGTCAATCATTTATCGCTCTGATATAGACACCATGTAGTTTTAGTTGGCTTATTGTGAAACACAGAGATAAGACTTATATTACTTCGACGTTTTACTTGGCATATTGAGCTATCCTAACATATCTCCAACTGCAGTTGACTGGTTTTGAAGTTACCTGTTTGCGTATTTGTATCAAACATACTATTTTCTCTTGGTGTACATCAACTGCTGGTGTACCACAGGGCGGCGTTCTATCTCCTTTACTCCTCTCAGTTTTTATAAACCCCCTACCACCTCTACACGGATGGTTTCCAAATATATTCACGGACCCCACTTGACAAACTGACGGAAGCTGTCAACACTGTCAAAAATGACTTTATATCCATATACAACTGGAGCGCCTCGTGCGGTACTTGAGGTAAATTCATGCATTTTATCGGTAGCTTTAGATTGATAGCTAAAGTAGCTTCTTCCTCAAGGGACTTGTGGTAGAGTAAATATACTATACAGTGATAAGGTTAAAAACCTAGGGATATTCATAGATACAATATTTTTCACGTAGCATGGGTACGGTGACGTTTGGGATTTGAAGTTACTAGAGATGTAGTCAAGATAAAATCGCATGAAATAAAATCGATTATATATCTTATCGAGATCATTTATTAATGAAGAAGAAATCGATTCTATTAACTAATAATTTTGAAGAAAAAAAGTAAAACAAAATTGATAACCTGTTTAATTATTTATTAAAAATCAAACATGTTCATCATCTTCATCATCATCATCATCATCATCATCGTCATCTGACTCGTCGACGTGAATAATTATTTGGGAATCAATTATGCAGTCTATTCTAATGTCTCGCTCCCAGTCATGTAAGATTAGATTTTTGGTTCTCTCCACTACTTTCTTCCAGTCATCGCCAGTGACATTTTTGCATCCCTCTTTCAATAACCCCATCATTTTTGTGGCTGTAAAAGGCGGAGCTGTATTTTTTCGTGCAGCGTATCCTGAAACAAGATAAAAAACAAATTGAGTCATAGAATTCAAGTAATAAACATAATCATATTTTTGTCAGTATGTAAATAGACTATGGTTAAACAAGTTACCTTTGATTTGGGCCCAAATTAATTCAATGGCATTGTACTGACAGTGGTACGGTGGAAGCCTCAGGACTTCGTGACCATATTCGTTTGCCATCATATCTAATTTGTATGTCGTTTGGGGCTTGTGCATTTTTACGAGCTTCACTAGCTCCACCTTTAATTTCGTCTCATCGGCTTCCACATTATTGGCTTGGAGCCACTCGATCAACTCGCTCTTCTTATTGGAAGAAGTCGGCGGTTTGTTCAATTGCACGGAGTGATATGGGGCATTGTCCATAATAATTGTGCTGGGTTCTTCTAAATTGCTAAGCATATTTTGAAACCACTCCGTGGTTTGAAATACTTCCGCATTCATATCTTCGTGATATTCTCCCGTCTTTTTCGATTTAAAAGCAAGTAGCCCATTTTCTACAAATCCTTTCGATGTGCCTGCGTGACAAATAATCAATCTCTCCCCTTTTCCTTCTGGCACTTTGGTCGAGGCATGAGGTGTATCGTCAGTCCACATTTTACCGACCGTATGATTGGCATTCAGCCAAGTTTCATCCAGGAAGACGACATTGCTCCAATCGGTAATCGCTTTAGCCTTTTTCAAAAAGGTAACCCGCGCAAGTGCTATATCGCCCCTCTCCATGACAATTTTTCTTTTGTTTACTTTTTGAATTGGAAACCAATGTCCTTCAATACGCGCCACAAGGATGTAGGACTTCCAGTAAACAAATCAGCATCTTTTAAAGACTTGACCAGCTTTAGAAGCGTCGGTAATTCTTTATTCTGGTAATAGTTATAAATGTGGCTCCGTATAGCATCGGCCGCAAAACTGTCTACATCTGTTACAGATGCCTTTTTGGTTCGCTTTTTATTAGGGGTGGACAACTTATTTTCTTCTGTATCGTGAGCACCATATTTTTCTCGAGTGATTCGAGAAACCGTGTTCCGCCCAATGTCTAACGCATCTGCCACTCGATCCAAAACGTTGGACACAGGCAATAGCGTTCCGCCATTCTCACGTTCCCGCTCAAAGTAATCCCGCAATCGAACTACAAATTCACGGGCTTGACTACCAAGCACAGTCTTTTTCGTTCTTTTTGGCATTTTGCCAAAAAAAAACAACAAAACAAAAGTCAATAACAAAAAACAGTAACGAAAACAACAAAGCACAACGATAGTCAATAACAAAAACAAGTAACAAAAACACCACGCAAGCTCAAAACAAAGAAAACAGACCGCATACAAGGCAGACGCACTCGTACTGAGTTGATATAACAAGATGGCTGCCAGCTCATGCTTAAGCAGTGTTGCTATATTATAATAAAGCTCCACAAAGACAAAAATGCTTTGTTTAAAGTTTATTATTACATAATTATATTTTATAATCGTATTTTAGTTAAAAATACAACTAACGATTTATGATACTTTATTCGACAATTTATCGATTATAACGATTTTACTATGTCAATCTCTAACGCAACCTGTTCCGATTCACGCATCAAGAAATATGTATTTGGAATGTTTATATTCAAAGTTTAAATAATTACGGAGAAATAAAAATAGTTTTAAGTTAAAAATGCAAAATAAAACAGTTTTCTTTTTATCTTCGTATTAAGTGTTGTTTCCTGTATTCCGCGTTAGGTAAATTGTTTCGAAATGAATCATGCATGAAATGGAATTAGTCAAATGTCACCGTACCCATGCTACGTGAAAAATATAATAGATGTTTATCTTGGGGGCTACATGTCCAAGAACTGAGGCGTAAAAAGTTTACCACTGCGGGGTCCCTGTGTAGACTTCATAATTTCCTACCCACTGCCACTAAGATTGCGCTTGCACAATCGCTTCTTTTCCCTATCCTTGACTATACTAATGCCAGCTATCTAGATCGCACTGAAGACCAACTTAACAAGCTTGAGAGACTCCAAAATCCTTTTGTAAGATTCATTTTTGGTCTACACAAATATGATCATGTTTCTGAATTTCGAAGAAAGCTCAAGTCATGGCCTATACGCTTTCACCGGAATGCTCATATTCTCTCCCCTTTTTATTTAGTATATTATTCCCTGACCCGTCAAACTTCTTTCCGACTTAAAACAAATTTGTGTTGGTTACCTTATCAGCGAATTTTATTTCATGAATGTCTAATATTTTTAATTAGCCTAATTGCTTTTGCCTCATTAGACGACCTCTTTGTAGCGGTAGAGCGTTCGACTGCTAAGTCGTAGTTCGCGGGTTCGATTCCCGCTCTGTACAAATATTAGTGTGCATGAATATGAATATTTACATTGGTCTGGGTATTTCTATGTATACTATGTATGTATTTACAAAAAAAATATGTATGTATATCGCATTCTAGAACCCAGAACACAAGCTAGTTAATGATTACACCACCTTACACACCGGCATTAGAGACCCGAGGTGGCGTGCGGTTTTGATCGGTTCGAGTCCGACATAATAATCCCCACTGGCCGGGGAACCGTTAACCGTACGGATTTAAGCAAAAAAAAAACTACGAAATGGCACTGTTTAGGCGGAGACAAATCTAATAAAGCAAAGATCATTAAAATTCGGTCCACCCGTTCCCGTGTTAAAAATGGCCATCACTAACATGACTTTGTTTTATATATTATATAAATATCAAAAAAAAATGGATATATATATATCGTGATATATATATATCGTGATATATATATCGTATATTATTAAAAATAAGTTAGATTAAGTCGCTTACTCCTCCTTACCTCAAACAGCGGTTTGAGTTCTTACACAATACGCACTCAAAAACCTTAAGATCATTAGAGAATTTGAGGTTAAAAATACCGGGTCACTGTGCCAAATTTACAATTCCTTTTCAGTTCATGCAGCTCGGTTATGGAATGCGCTGCCAGTGACAATTATACGTGCACAGCCTGTGCCTGTATTTAAAAAGCTAGTCAACGATTTTTGTTTACATATACCTTTTTGGTATGAGCGAGACATAGTCCTCTTATATTACAATTCTTCTATTTTAATTTCTGATATAATATATTGTCATTATGTAATGAATAGTGTGGTAATTAGTGTAATTGCTCGCTATTTCAATGTACAACAAACTAGCCCAACACTATTACATATTTATTATATATATTTTCCAACCATAGGTTGCCTGTAAGAGATTGCCTCAGAGCGATAAGGCCGCCAATTAAATGTACCACAAATTGCATTTCTGATTCGTGTTTTATGCCGTCCTTGGTGCATAATAAAGAGATGTTATTATTGTTTCCTTTATTAATTTTATATACATATAAATAATATTTTTAAACATAAATAAGAAATAAGTACATTTAAAAATATAAAAATAGTGGCCCATCAGCATCGAGTACATCGTCGAGGAGTACTACCTTCTGCATTAAGCCCTTGACCCAACTGCCTAACGCGAGCCTCTGCAGATGTTAATCAAAGCTTTTGGCAATCAGTCCGTGAACCGATACGAGTATTGGAACAATAACTGCTGAATCCACATCCCACATACCAACAACCTCGTGAGCCAAGTCCAAATATTTTAATTATTTGTCATGTGGGATGGTGATATCGACAATTATTGCGCGGCACTCTAATCGACGTATCATCACTATATCATTCAGGCTTATTGGCTACAATAGTCCTGTCAGTGACGACAGATCGATCCCAGTACAATGTGACACGACCATCGTCAAGAACTGGGTCAGGCACATTGCACGGGCAAGTTGCTGATGGACAATTTGGGCCACTTGGTTGTGTAAATACTCACCGTTGGCAAAACAAGAAAAAACAGAAACAATGTGCTTAAGAGATTCCCCGGGACTGTGACATCATCCATCCTTCAGTATGTATTTCCGATAGTTATTCTTCATTACAACTAAATCAGTAATTGCACAGATAAAACCTTCTTCGGTCTCTCCAAAGAGAACGTCAAATCATAACCAAGATACAGATGCTCTTAAATCTACATCGGGCCCACATATAATGCCTGATAAAAACGACCATGCAGCTCTTTGCTTTTCGCTACCTCCTTGCGATCATTAATGCTGACTATTGTAGGTTCGTGCCAGTTCTCTGTCGCTAGACCCAGCGAGGTAAACCCGTGGTCTACTACCACTACATCACGGTGCACATCCATATCAACATTGAGCATTTCCTAAAGTTGCATATCTCGCGGTTATTTAGAGTCTTTGCGTTTATTGATATTGTTATTATTATATTTATGGCCAATAATAGTCTTGAAATGAAATTTAAATAGGTAGGTAGTTCCGATGCCCTAAAACCGATGATGACATGGCCTCAGATTCTTATCAATTCTGGATCCATTAGGTGGCCTCGATTAAGTGCATCATTCAATAAATGAATGATCAGTTTGGTTTTGTTTTAGAGATTTAATATTAAGTTGTAATGTTGTTTTATTCTATTATTATTACTATAGTAAAGGATTGATCTTTTCAGTGGAAGTATAGGGACGTACATCCAAAATGAAACAAAAATATCATAACAATGTTATTTAATCAATCATTTTCGGAATCACTATCGCTGTCACTTTCGGTCACACTAATGACAAATCTGTCGGTCACTTCATCTATAATATGTGAGTCACACACACAGTCACTCCACTTAGCCGATGTCACTTAGTTGATTCCTTCTTGGAATAAAGTTTGCACTTCTTGCATTTTATACGTTTAATTATTGTTTACGACGTGCCCCTTTACCTGAGCCCAAACCAACTCGATGGAGTTCAATTCACAGTGATAAGGGGGCAGTTTTAAAAGTCTAGTACCTTTTTGTGCAGCCATCTCGTCCACGGCATATTTCTCACTATGATTTTGTTGTTTCACAATATCTATGAGAGTGACCTTCACCATATTTGGCTCAAATGTAATATTTTTAGTAGTCAGCCACTCTTGAATTCGTGCTTTCGTCCACGACATCTTCGGGATTGTTTCGATCTTCCTAGAGTGATAGGGCGCGTTGTCGCAGAATGCCGGTGAACCGCTCCTCGAAACACTGTGCGTTCATTTCATCGTGGTAATCTTCTGTACCTTTATTTGCTTCAAACATAAGAAGTCCGTCGTCCAGGAAGACTTCTTTTCCGCCTATGTGACTGATTATGAGTCTTTTGCCCTTTTCTATGGGATTTTTTAATACCGTAGTTAGGCCGGCTAAAAATGCCTGCCGAGAAGATTTTATACTTCCATCACTCCAGGTTTTTTTGTAGTATATCCTGAAAAGACAAAAAAGAATCATAAGTTTCGACAGCTAAATAAAAGGGGAACAAACATAAGAAACTAAGAGTTGACACTTACCAGCGTTGACCCAGGTCTCGTCTTGATAATATATGTATCTTCCCTCCCTACGATATTACAATTTGAAATTAAGATTCATAATTTTTCTCAATGTCTCTTTCGAGAAGTTGGGCAATTCTGAGTCATCATTTACAACTTGCAGCACCTTTTTTTTTTTCGTGCGGAAATCCCTTCGGATACCCCCCCGCCGGCCAGCGGGGGCGGTAGTTACCCTGGGCCATCTCCGGTTTCGAGATGGCCCCCTTACTTGCTCTCCACTGTGCCCTCTGCTAATCAGAGGGACACGTGGAAAGCCTCCGAACAGCCCTCAACAGGGCCGTCCTCGCCTCGGTCGGAGTTGGCCGTAGGCGGCAGCGTCTCTCCCGCCCTAGGAGAGAGGCACTGCCGCCTCCGTTGCCCAGGGTGCACTGCGTGGAGGTCCCCAACCAAGCACCCCAAACATATTATACCTAACGCATAACAAAAATATTAGTAATGACAGGTAAACTAACCTTTGCGATGGTGGGTACTTCATTTCTATGAAAGAACTGATGTACAATTCGTCTAATAGCGGTGAATGTGAAATCATCAAGTTTTTCTTTAAATGTAAGTTTTGGGCCAGGTTTTTCGGGAGGTTTTGGTGATTCGCAGTCGTTCTCCTTGTGCTCCTTTCAAACGAAATAAATAGTGCGGACGGATATTTCCAAGACTTCAGCCACCTTGTTGACGCATTCACTTGTTTTTGGAACTTCAATGTTTGATTCTGTAGATTTCACTTTAAACACATATTCATAAACGTTTCTGACCTAAAGTTTCTCGATTGCACTTAGAGCTACACGTGGCCTTTTTTTCTTAGGAGATAAAAATGTATCTCCATCTTGTGATGTGTTCAACTAAGCATCCATGTCTTCGCTGTAACAAACAAAAAAAAGCTGACACGATTAACAAAAATAAGTAGGTAACGAAAAACAAACACAACGTAACAAAAATTTAACAATAATGATAACTAAAACAATTCGCCGTGGGCAAAGCAAAGTTATTCGTGCACTCAAAACAGAAGTTAGAAGCCGAATGAGCGAATGACAAATGAAATAAAATGGCGGACAAGCGTCATCGTAGCACCGTAACTAAAAACCAGTACCAACTTGAGATTTTATACAGCCTTTTATTTATATGAATAATAAATAGAATTAAGTAAGATCATTATGAGTTAGTTATGGAACGATTAGATTTTCTGTGAACCTTTTGACATCCCTATTGAAATTAGGCGGTCAACATTATTTTACGGTAAGACATTTTGAAACGTCATTTTACTGCAGCTAATAAAAAGTTTTACTTTAGTACGTAGTTGTGACGTCACTTCTGCGTACGATATTATATGGAACGGTTTTGAGCGACTCGGGAAATTAAATTTTAAATTACACATATTAAAAAAATATCATAAGAATATTTCAATTGAGCAGTTAATTATATTATTTTAAAATATTCACTTTTCGACCATGAAAAAAGATCATATTATTATAATTTCTTATTATTGTTCATTCATAACAGCACTTTAACAAATTGCCCTTCTATAAAATTCTTACCTAAATTGACAAACTTCAGACATAACATAATAAAATAAAATAAATTGAATGAATAGCAAAATAAATTTCTGCATTTAGTATCAGTAATAATTCTTCCTTGGCATTTGGTAAAAAGGACTTGGATCAAATCAATCACAACATCCATTAATAATTCTCTAAGACGTCTTCGCTATATTGAACAGTCAGGGAATGTGAAATAAATGCTCCGATGCCTCTTTAAATATTTAAGTGAGTTAAAACACCATCCGTCGTCAAAGTAATAGTAGGTACCTACAGCGGAAATTATTTAGACACTTATTAATTCAGGAAGGTTGGAGAACACCGTACCTTTTTTTTTTTTTTCCGTGCTGAAATCCCTTCGGATACCCCCCGCCAGCCAGCGGGGGTGGTTATTAAAATAGGTATGATACGACATTTTATTTATTGTACGATCATGTATGTATGGGTGAAGTAGTAGTGACCAAGATGGAGAAAGAAATACATAGATGGTGCTGATATAACATATTATGTAGAGACGATGGAGGAAAGAAAATTGACTAAACTGATTTATAAGGCGAGCGTGAATGGGCAACTCAAAAGTAATCGCAACTGGCGTATATATATGAACACAATTATGAAAGTAAAAGAATCGAAAGGCGTATTCTAGGATCGTAGCGAGTGGACAGATGTTATCTCTGCCTACCACAATGATTGATTAAATAAATGTATGAATGTATCCAAATAACTTGAAGTTCTTTCAATGTAAGTAGCTATTCAAATCTAGTGTTATTTTCTACTACATCAAACTCATTCTGATAATGAAAATGAGCCAGATTTTGAAAACACTAGTTGCCTTTTTACGTGCGGAAATCCCTTCGGATACCCCCCGCCGGCCAGCGGGGGTGGTTATGTCGTGCATCGACTAAAACTGCATGGTGTCCTGCCAAAGTGTCCATTGCCGGGCACCCCGGGTAAGCCCTCGAAAGGATAACCCCAGGCCTTTGCGGGTGCTGAGATAAATGTTTATCCCATAATTTACTTACTCTTCAAATAACCAACATTCTGAAATAAAAAATAGGCATACTTATTTTTATGTTTGACAATTTTTCATTTGATATTCGAATAAAACAGCTTAGTCGGTGCAAGCCCGACATAACCGCCCCCGCTGGCCGGCGGGGGGGTATCCGAAGGGATTTCCGCACGATAAAAAAAAAAAAAAAAAAAAAAAGTAAACTCGACATCTGAACATCTTTAATTTCAAATAATTTGGATTGGACTGAAAGAGCATTGACTTTCTGGTCCATGTCGCTAGTGAGCTCTTTAGATTATATCTCAATCCATTAAACTTGTTCAGTACCTTTTTTTTTTTTTTTTTTTTTTTTTTTTTTTATCGTGCGGAAATCCCTTCGGATACCCCCCCGCGTGCCAGCGGGGGCGGTTATGTCGGGCTTGAACCGACTAAAACCGCACGCCGTCTCGGGTCTACAGACGCCGGGGTGTAAGGTTGCCCATAGAGCATATCCCTCGCACCCCGATTATATATTTTTTGAAGATTATCACTACACTTTCTACCCACATGGTTTAAATGTGTAAATAATTTCTGGGAAATTCGTGATTTAATCTTCTAAAGGGTAAATTTGAGAATCAAACACTAACTGTACAAAACAACTATTCAATTGAAATTTAACTTGAGATCTATAACGAACGTCTAAAGTTTTTGAATTATATTAATAACTAGCTTTTGCCCGCGACTCCGCCCGCGTAGATGTCGGTTATCGCGACAAAACATAGCCTATGTCCTTTCCCAAGGTCTTATCTACCCCTGTACCAAATTTCAGCAAAATCGGTTCAGTGGTTTAGGCTAGAAAGCGTAACAGACAGACAGACAGACAGAGTTACTTTCACATTTATATATTAGTAAGGATTAATATCGGCACTAAGCACCGGATTTCCTAATGCTAGTCGCCAAGTCGGAGTACTTCATCAAAAGTAACCAATTCGTTGTTCCAGATAAGCGACCTGAAAGTCGAATGAGATTCTCTTGCATATTTAGCGATGTATACCTAGGTAGGATACATCATATAGTGTTTATTATGATAGTGTATTTTAACTTAAAGTTAAACTTGTAAAGTAAGTAAATGGTCCAATAAGATTATTTATACATACTCGAATCTCAATACTCTCCTGCGAACATCAAGCATCAAGTTTACATTTCTGGGGAAGGAGATGTTCGTTTTGATTGAGAATATACTAATACATATAATACAATACATATATACATAGCATGTAAATGTTGTAACGTAGAAAAAAAAAATTCTTAAATATTTCGAAACGAGTAGGTATATGATTTTCTCAGGGCACGCCGCAATAGCGGCGGTAAGGCCCATCATGGAGGATTGGCTGGAGAGGCGACACGGAAGCCTCTCGTACCGACTGACGCAGGTGATCTCCGGGAAGGCGTGCTTCGGGGACCACCTGCATCGGATCAGGAAGGAGCCAACGCCTGAGTGTCATCACTGCGACGCGAGCGAGGACTCAGGGCTGCACACGCTGGCAGACTGCCCGGCGTGGGAGGCGCCGAGGCGTGACCTCGTGGCAGCCATCGGGGTGGGAGTCCTCTCGCTCGGCAGCATGATTGCGGCAATGGTGCGGAGCGCGAGCGCGTGGATGCTCGCGAAGGAGGTGGCGGAGCGCGTCCGGGAGAGACTTAGAACTCTCCCGGTCCGCCGAGCCCGCAACTTGCTCGCCGCGCGTCGCAGGCGACTCAGGCGCCGGAGGTCGCTTAACGACCTCCGTCCTCCATGAGCGCAGGCCTGGGGGTGGCGGGTGAGGCCACCTGTCACCCCAGCAGAAGCAGGCCGGGACGGTGGGGCGACTAGCGCCCCTCCCCCAAACCGGGGCAAGACGGGGACACCGTGGTTCCCAAACCCGAGGGGGCCATCTCGAAACCGGAGATGCCCCAGGGTCAGTCGGGGTGCGAGGGATATGCTCTATGGGCAACCTTACACCCCGGCGTCTGTAGACCCGAGACGGCGTGCGGTTTTAGTCGGTTCAAGCCCGACATAACTGCCCCCGCTGGCACGCGGGGGGGTATCCGAAGGGATTTCCGAACGATAAAAAAAAAAAAAAAGGTATATGATTTTCATACAATTTATAATATTTAAATTATATACCATATTAAATATAATATATACCATATTATAAAGTATAATGCTGTAATTATACTTTATATAATGCTGTATAATAAATGCTATGGTATACAGTAGTACGCGCATGTTGATGTGATGTTACAGCAAAAACCTGGTGAAAAGATTACGAAAGATCACCAGCCTCAATGGCGTAGTACCGTATTATAGTGGCTCTTTAAAATACTTGCATAAATTACTTTTCGCGAATGGTATTCGACAAATGGGGGTGGCAAGTGAGGCCACCTGTCACCCCAGCAGAAGCAGGCCCGGACGGCGGGGCGACTCAAACCAAACCGGGGCAAGACGGGGACACCGTGGTTCTTAATCCCGAGGGGGCCATCTCGAAACCGGAGATGGCCCAAAGTCAGTCGGGGTGCGAGGAATATGCTCTATGGATAAACCTTACATCCCGGCGTCTTAAGACCCGAGACGGCATGCGGTTATAGTCGGTTCAAACCCGACATAATCCGAGTTTAGATGAGAGAGAGATGTATATAATACTGACGTGGAAATGTTATATCCATGCATTTGAAATTGACATTTGTGAGACTGTTGCGGCCTCTTCCCATTATTAATAAAACTTTGCGAGAGAACTCGTATTGTTCAATTTCAATATTTTAATTGTTTGAGAACTTATTAATCAACAACCGCAGACATTCCAGCTGACTATAAAGCGAGTAATTAAGGAACATTTAAATTCTTTTAGTATTGATACCAGTGTATATTCAATTATTGCAAAAAGTAAGATCTTACAGCACAAACGAAGAAAAAATTCCAAATAATAAAAAAGTTGAAAATCAGAGGGTATCCCCATACATATAATATAGTTGATGCCAATTAAGATAGGCCTCTGAGTTGTATGGGCACTCATACAATTAAAAGCTCTAGCTAATTGGTACAAACCTTAAATAAGGTATGTGTAAGGTACGTGTACGGAACCCTCAGTGCGCGAGTTCAACTCGCACTTGACCGTTTGTTTTATTTAAGTTGTAAGTGTACAACTTTAATAAAAAAATATAAGAAAATTGCGCCAAAAAATCTTTCACGCGGGCAGAGCCGTGGGCAAAAGCTAGTTAGATACTGATAAATTCTAAAACGTCGTTACAACATTTTATATTCAAATACTTTTCTCATATAAATAATAACATTACCCCGGCGTCTGTAGACCCGAGACGGCGAGTTGGTCTTAGTCGATTCAAGCCCGACATAACCGCCCCCGCTGGCTGGCGGGGGGGGGGGGTATCCGAAGGGATTTCCACACGAAAAAAAAAAGTATGTTATTCAATAACGTGGAATAAAACGTTATTTAAACGAAGCTTGTTAGCCTTCGAATTGTTTTAGCTCACCTATGATTGGCTGCGAGGCTGTCACCTCGGAGCCCGGGGTGCACTTTTCAACATTTCTTACAAATTTCAAGTCTTCAATCGGTATTATTTATAATAAAAAGAATTATTTATTTCCATAAAACACTATACATAAGTAATTACACAAATATCAGCTATATATAATCAGCCGAGAAAAACTTAAAATTGTATCATAAAAATAACATAAGTACCGACATAACCGCCCCCGCTGGCTGGCGGGGGGGTATCCGAAGGGAAAAAAAACGGTACTTACCTACCAACTACCATCTGGTAAAGCAGCAAATTATGAAATTAATTTACTCGCGAATAAAAAACACAATTTTATGTTTCCATAGAGGCACATCCAGAAAAATTCAACTCACGAATAAGAAACAAGCTATTCTACGGGACTGCCGGAGGAAAGGATCTCATGCAGCGCAAGTGGAAGGGCCTCGCCGACTTCGTCACAATGGAATGTGATGGCAAGGATCTTACACCGGTGCTTCGGGAACACAAAGTTCATGCTATTGTCTTCTTAAACATTCCAAGGTCAGGAAAATAATAGTATGACTTATAATATTCCAGTCCAATAATGAAAAAAGGGGCCTCTCCAAGGTCTTCGGGACTCACGCCAACCTGCAGGCCGGATACACCTGCGGAAAAGGCTCTGGTGCACGCTTTCCCCTTGAGGTTTGGAAGTCGCTCCCGTAATGTCACGATAAACCCATAATGGACGAATAGGACCCCGGACTCCAAACTGCAATGTATTGAGAAATTAGAAAGTCTCGTAAAATACTGTCTGATAAAAAGAAAATACTATTCATAAAATGGACCTTTAAACTAAAGCCCACTTAATGCAATAAAGTAAATAAAAAGGGAAGGTCGCGACGAAAAATAAATTACTTGGATCTTTCTTTAGAAGTGGTAATATTTTATTCATAACAGATATCGTTTTTTTAGTTCGATCCTATGTCATGTCACGCACGCTAACTTTACGAAGTCCATGGGCATATTGGGAATGAATTATAAATATTTTGGTGAAGAAAAACATCCAGCTGTGTACGTAACGGACTGCTGCGACACACCTCTGACTTTTCTTAGTTATGTGTGTATTAAAAATGTTAATTATCGCTCGCTTAGTCATGTGCCCGGCAGATGGCAATAGGCTCGCCCCCTATTACATTCGGACCTAAACATAACTGGCGAATCGTGGGTGTGTAATACACCTCTGCCTACCCCTTCGGGGATACAGTAGTAGATGAAGTTATGTATGTATGTAAAAACATCTTAAGTGAATCTACAAACCTGAAAATATCGATCTGAAAGTTTTGTAACCCCGGGCTCCATAATTTGCACTTTGGAACCCGGTGTCCTCTTATTATTGTATGGTTGTTGACTTTTACGAAAGCGAATGCCGTCTGACCAACCCCGAGATAAAATCCTGCGCCAAGGCCTCATCTTCGTCGCCCTGATGGTCTGTAACCCACGACAGTCCCTTACTAGTGGAAATACTCTACCGATGGAACATCTGGGTACCTGAAATTCTCATCTATATACTTCATAGGACGACCCTGGACTCATCTACCTCAATTCTTATGAACCACAGAAACAATGAATGATGTTACAACTGTTTTTAAACATTGTTTTTAGAAATCTTGCCCCTTCAACGTTAGAATCTGCTTCAAAATTTCATTTAGTCTGTGATCTTCATTAACGTAAAGGTTCTGTCAATAATACATATACTGATATACCTACGTGTAGATATAATACTGGACATATTAAATTTAATTTATTCTTTACAGTTATGGGGGTGGAACTCACCCTTGGAATAAGTCCGGAGGAGCTTTTGAACCCTCTACTGAGGATGGCTTAATAGAAGTAGTCGGATTAACTACCTATCAACTGGTAAGTAGTATCCCGACTATGAATATTTCCAAATTATTCATTTAACATGTAGGTAATATCATTTATTATTTAAAATTGGCTTGTCATAAAATTTATAATGAATATCTATACTATTATAAAATTGTTAATTAGTTGTGTCTGTACATTGGAGATATTTAAAAAAATATACTTGGGATATATTAAATAAACGATTCTGAACACATTTTTTTTGAAGTTTTGTCTGTTTGTCTGTTTGTTCGCGATGGATGTAAAAGCTACTTAACTGATTTTGATGCGTTTTTTTTGTTATCAGCAAGGTCGTGGCCAGGTTTAAAATCTATGTTTGATTACAATTGGTTAAGTAGAACCGGAGATATGACCATAAAACGATAACCGACCTCCACGCGGGTGGAGTCGCGGGCATCAGCTAGTTGATAATTATACATTAAAATATTATATAGTATAGCGTAATCGGTAGTGTACTAGGTCGGGTTCGAACCTTAATCATCACTCTTCCCCCAACTGTTTAAAATCAAAAACGAATAAAAAATCCTTACACATATTTATATACTATCAAAAACCACTCTTTCTTATATAATTTTACATTCAGAAATATTTCAATTCCTTTAAAGATGAATATATTGTAATGTGAGAGAGGTTTTATTCCTATTTTTTTTTATATTAAACAAATTAGAAAAATGAATCCTTGTAAGTAATACCTGTAGAGTAACTTAAACAAAAATGATCTGGTTTTATTACCGTCAGCAACATCAGCGAATAAAACCAAACTCTATTGTCTCCAGAGTTCTTGTCTTGACACTTTCCACTCATAAACTTGTTTTGAAAACCTTTATTATCTCATATTGAAATTGCACAGCCGTTGCTACAAGCGGGCGGCCATGGGACCTGCATAACTCAATGCAAGACAGCAAAGATCGTCACCACGAAAGTAATACCCATGCAGGTTGATGGAGAAGCATGTCGACTTGCACCCTCCATTATTACGTTATCAAGACTGAACCAAGCAACGATGCTTGCAAAGAGAAAGCCTGGAAGAGTAATAGCACCGTAAGTTAACTCATTTATTAACTAAAACTAAGATCTATATATATTTATCGATTTTCACCTAAATTTAAGAGTAGAGCTATTGTCGATGGAGTAATTCCTGTATCTGTTCTATATAATGTTTTTCTTAACCTGCCTCTTCCTCTCTTTCCTTTGATACTCCTTTCTATGATATTTCTTTTAAAACTCATGACGTATCTTCTATTTTGTGTAATACCTTTTCGTCCATCCCTCATTACTTCTAAATAATACTCACTTTGAATATTATTTCTTCTGACTCCTTTTATTCTTATGCTTAACTTTATCACTCATCACTCACTTAATTTAAATTTAGGCTTTTATGCTAATTCAGATAGGAGAATGAAAATAAATCGTGAGGCAGATAAATTATCTCGTTTATAAAATTATGCAAAGCTTAAACACGAGGAAAAATTTAATGACGTTATAACGGTTTTCATACACCTTCGCAAGATTTTGTAATAAATCGTTAGTTCCAAAACTTCGTAATTAATAAAACTTTTATCATATTTCCTAAGTCAAAGCCTTTCTTTCCCTATCCGACACACCGCAATTCATTTACACATTTTTGAGAACCATCCAATATTTTACCACTTTGCAGCTATCTTTCCTCAGGGTGTGAAAGCCACAACTTTTGACAGTTAGATTGATGTTCGTAATAATTTTAAACAGTATCACTGATATCCTGATACCTGTATTTTGTGTATATTTTCAAAAATTCAAAATTAGAACCCCCGATTTACTCGAAAATGACACCCATGTCGCCATGACATTAAAGATGGCGGATGAAAAGCCACTATGTTTTCCACCATCTTGAATTTTTTGACATTACGAATTTTTCCCATACTCAGCTCACCCGTGTCTACACTTTTCCCGTACATCATCTATTCCCCCCATTACTCCTTCTAAGAGAACAATTCTGTCTGTGATTGACTCAGTGGCAAATGCATCCGCCATCTTGAATTTCGAACCAAGTGTGAAACTATAAAAATACAACAGGATACTGGCAACAATACTGTATAATAAAAATTTTGATATTACAATTTTCGTAGAACAAACTATCTTTTCAAAAATAAAAAGTTGGACTATTTCTTGGTGACAGACAAATGAATAATATACAAATGTCATTAAAGAGGATCCAAACTATCCTGCCATATGAAATTTGATTTAAAAATATCGTTAATTCCATATTTCAGGTTTTTCAGGAAAATCTTGTAAATTTCCCGAAATATCGGGTAAATGTTTCAATCTGGCGACACATCTTAAAGACCCACACGACCGACCCATACAACTCAAAATGCTCCGGTGTTGCCAACTGTCTCAAAAATGGATTTAATTTTTATAGAAATTTTATCGTTTTACAAAATGACTCCCCGAGCGTCCGCCATCTTGTTTTTATTTATGACATATTTTTTTCTAAATAATCAAGGATACTGGCAATAGTACAAAATAACAAATAAATCGAAATTGCAACATTCAAAAAACAAACTTTTTTTTGTAAAAAAACTAAATAAAAAAATCGATCCGCCATCTTGGATTTTTCAACTTTTTTTTCCAAAAATTTAAAATCTGAAACCTCGATTTACTCAAAAATGACACCCATGTTGCCTTGTCATCAAAGATGGCGGAGAAACGACCACCATGTTGGCCGCCATCTTGAATTTTTTAACATTTCGGATTTTTCCCATAGTCACCTCAGCTCTCTCTACATTATTCACATACATCATCTATATCCCCCATTACTCCTTCTAGGAAAACAATTGTGTCAGTGAGTGAGTGAGTGGTAATCGAGCTGTCTACTCAATGAACAGAAACAAAATTCAAGAAAATTCCGCCATCTTGAATTTTGTTTCTGTTCATTGAGTAGACCTTCAGGTCCTGATCATCTTTTGCTAAGAAACCACTCTTCTATCTTTTATACTCTCCGAGATAGACACCGACGAAATTTGTATGGCGGCCATCTTTTTTTCTCCGTTTTGATTTTTTTTTCAGCTCACTGCCAATTGGATGAGGTTCCAAGTATTTTTTGTTTGAGCAGCCCTCACCTATGTTTAATACCCTGGCCGTGCTCCTCACCCATCTTCCAAACCCTCGATCATCATCTATCTACATATTTCTGACTAAGAGTTATTCCACAAAAACATTTTAAAAAGAAACCATAAATCAAAGTCATAGTGCATAGTTCAAAACTTGTAGTCTATTCAATATCCGCCATACATTTTCTATAGAAAAATAAATTCCGCCATCTTGATTTTTTTTTCTATTCATCGAGTAGACCTTTGGATCCTGATCATCTTTTGCGAAGAAACTACTCTTCCATCTTTTATATTCTCCGAGATGGACACCGACGAAATTTGTATGGCGGCCATTTTTTTTTCGCCATTTAGATTTTTTTTTCAGGTCACTGGCAATTGAATAACGTTTCGAGTGACATTTGCTCAAGCACCCCCAACCTATCTTCAATACCTTAAGCGTGCTCTTCACCCGTCTCCGAAATCCTCAATCATCAGCTCTCTCCGTATTTTTGCTCCGAATGAATTTTGATCCTCTATACGAAACCATCAGTGAAAAAAAAGGAGAGGTGATCAATGAGTGAGTGAGTGAGTGAGTCAGTCAGTGAATCAGCACGAACAGCTACATATATGTATATTAGTAATAATAGTCGTTTAATCGCTAGATGGATATTGGTTTTTATGAATTTGAATACCTACACATATCAGTAGAATAAGAACGATAGAATGCTCCGAGTAGGTATTTACCTAAAAATATACAAAATATTTTCCTTTCAATTAGGTACTGCTAATTAAAGGGTTACTTTTCATTTTGCTCTTTATTATAAACATTCTCAATCCTTGCCTCATTTTCTTATATAATAATATTATTTTGAATATAATTCGAAGCCGAAAAACCCCAAAATATTTCATTTCGTAGTATTTGGTTGTACTTGTTGTTGTCAGAAATTAATCATAAAATATCAAAAAGTTATTTATAGGCAGGTTTTTTGAACTCTGTTTTCATTCAATATTGTTATAAAAATACGATACAGGTTCATTTCAAAGTTGAGTTGAGTTCAAAATTCGAATTGCTTAGCGCAAAACATTTCATTCGGATAGGTTGTATTAATTTAATGAAAGGCTCACAACTTCGAGGCACCAAAACCTGATTAGTATCATTTGAACATATTAGTATCAACGATGTACAAAATACATTTTATCAATATCATACTTGCAAGTAGTTGCAGCGAAATTCATATGCCATATTTACAGAAAAATATACCAATCGATTATATTATCATACACGAATAAATAGTCGAGATTAATTGTAGAGAATTTAACAGCTCTCAGAACATTAACATCTTTTAATGTTTTATTTATTATTATTGTTAAGGACCGTGGTTCGTAACAGACTATGACCTGATAAGGTTCCAAATAGACTGCCACTACTTCGCGGTCGCCTTCAGTGGACTGTATTTGATGGATGTTGAGTCGAAGAATGAAACACTTGGATGGGTGGACTTCATTGACGTCAGTGAGGCATCGGATGTACTTGGCCCAGCACTACTCTTGATCTACTACTTCCTGTTGAGCTTCCTTGTTCCTTGAGAGACTCTTGTTGTCTACTTGTTGCTCCATGTCCATTGCCCAATATTTTCCTAACAAATGGTCCCTGCTTTTATAGTCTTTTTTAGTGCTGGCCCGCGATCCAAATTACCTCACCTCCGCATTTCCATTTATTTATAGAACTTATGTTTTACATATCAATCACATAGCATATATGTACATTGGTAGCAATAAGACTTGCACGACGATAGGTACTTACATCTGTACCGTGCGACGTCGGGCTACTGAATGACGGGCGGATTGACCCCTCAGACTTATATATGGGCCCTGCTTAAAATGGCACCAGCCGGGGGAGCGCATATTCGCTTCTTACGGCGTGGGAGGCAGTCGCGGGGTGTAATTAAACTTACATACTAGTATACAAAGTCGTATTTCCTATTTATACGAAGTTATGTTAGATTCTGAGTAATGCATTTACGTAATTATATTTGCAATTATGCTTTTCGGGGAATGTACTTTCTTTATTAAATTTGGCTCTAACATACTTAATTACTCAGAAAACTAACTCCTAACAGTAGTAAGCTATTTATCTTAGCTTAATATCAAAGTTATTACATAATTACGTTTTAATTTACGTAAATCTAACATTTTCATAATTTATTCGTTATATTCACGCTTACTTAATCTACGTGTCACTGGCACATGTGTCTATAGTCTATTTGTGTCGTGCACATTCTCCCGCCGTCGCTGACCCTGGTTCATCTGCGAGCTCCGTTGGTAGCACGACGATCTTCTTCGTAGGCCTCCTCAGCACGTGTCCGCTGCTGATGGTGACATCCACGACTCGTACCTCGCCGTCGGCTCCTGGGAACACCCGGCTGACGCGTCCTCGCGGCCAAGTGTTGCGCGGCAGATTAGAATCGCAGATGATGACGACGTCCCCGACCTTCGGGGCGACGCCGGTGCTGGTGGGCTCCCGCCGGTGTTGCAATAGGGGAAGGTACTCCTTCACCCACCTCCTCCAGAAGATGTCAGCCAGGGCTTGAGCTCGCTTACATTGTTGGCGAGCAGTCACGTCGTCTGCAGAGAAGGGCCCTGGTGGTGGCACATGGCAGTTGGGCCCGATGAGGATGTGGTTCGGCGTGACGGCCTCGGGATCGTTAGGATCAACCGAAACATGTGTGAGGGGTCGCGAGCTGGGATGCTCTTCCATCATGGTGACACGAAGCACTTTCACTGCTTTCACCATACGTTCCCATGCCCCCCCCCATGAAGGGTGCGGAAGGGGGTATGTACTTCCACACGATGTGTTGACTCGTAGTTTCTTCTTTGAGCGCGTCGAGTACGGCCTCTGCTAGCTCCTTTTCCGCTGCCTTGAAGCACGTAGCGTTGTCACTCTTTTTCTTCGTGGTGTCTTCTATCTCGGCGGGGCGGTGTGCAACGAAAGATTTATACACACGCGGCTCCGACCTTATCCATGCGAGTGCGGTTCGCGAGTCGCTCCAATAGGTCTTCTCTGTTAATTCGTAATCGTGTTCTTGGGTGGCTTGAGCCAGGCGCGCTGCCAGTCGTGCAGCTTGAAGCTCGAGGCTCGGCATGGAGATGGGCTTCAACGGGGTCGCTCTGCTCTTCGTGGCTGCTAGGTTGTAGCGGCCGTTGAGCTGCGTGAACCACCTGCACCATCGCTCCCGTAGCTCTGCTGGGAGTGGGTTGTCCCATTCCGTCTTATAGCGCCATGTGTCCTGAAAAATACGTTTACTGGGAATTAATATCGGTGAGATAAAGCCGACCGGATCGAATGAGGCCCTTATCACACTTGAGGCTTCTCGCTTCGTTGGAGGTCGCGTGTATGTTTTCACTTCGCGCTGGATCTTCAAGTTGCTCGCGTTAAAGCCGAGATGATCTTCGTTGACGTGCCATGTTAGACTCAATGTTTTTTCTGTCTCTTGGCCGTCGAGTTCCACTGTTGCACTGCTGTCTCGTGGCAGTGATGACTCTTCTATCTCGGTGTCGCCGTCGTGTACCAGTTGAGGCGGCTTGTGCGGCTTGGCGGGGTTGATGACCGGGAAGTGAGGTAGGTACCACGTCCTTCCCTTCTGCGGTGGAATAGGGGCTGGTTCTGCATAGCCTGACTTGAGTAGGTTTTCCAAATCTTCATCCCTATCGAGTCTTCGTTCGAGCGTAAGCAGACTCTTCTCAGCTTCCTTGTAGCTTTCTTCTTTCCACGGCAGTCCGGTCTCATATCTTCCATCTGGTAACCGCCGGCCTTTTACTTGCAATTCTCGCAGTTCGGGATCTTCTCGTGGGCGTCGGGGTTCGATGCCCAGTGACTCCAACTTGAGGTCCTTCTTCACTGTGTCCTCAATGGAGTCCTTTACGCGCTGTTGCAGCGTACCGCAGAATGACACTGTTGCAGTCATTGAACTGCTGCATCCGTGTTCGGGATCTTCTCGGGGGCGTCGGGGTTCGATGCCCATTGACTCCAACTTGAGGTCCTTCTTCACTGTGTCCTCAATGGAGTCCTTTACGCACTGTTGCAGCGTACCGCAGAATGACACTGTTGCAGTCACTGAACTGCTGCATCCGTGGAGCACCCATCCCAGCTGAGTGAGCGACGCCACAGGCTGGTTACGGCTTCCGGTGCGCAGCTGACGGGTTACGATGAGATGCCAGTTGTCTTGTCCCAATAACACTTTAGGTGAAGCCTTTTTATACGTTATCTTGTCACGTATGTCTTCCAGATGTTCACAGCCGTTGAGGTGCTCTTCATGCACGGTGTTGGGTGAGAGGCGGAGTCGGTCCATGGTGTGGGCGGTTAAGTCGTACTCTTCATCGGCGTACTTCCCTTTGATGCGTAAACTCACTGTCTTGCTCTCGTGCTTCATGTCGCTGTTGACACCTTGGATCCACGTCTCCTTGGTTGGTCCATCTGCCCCGATGACGTCGGCTATGGTCTCATCTATCAGCGTGATCGCGCTTCCCTCGTCCAATAAGGCGTAGGTATCGACGCTACTGCTTGGTCCTCTTAGTGTCACTGGTGCCATCTTGAGGTAGGCCTTGCGCTGACTGCGGGGGACTGCTGCTGTGGCTACTTCTGCCGTTGAGGTCGTGATGTCTTCCTTCTGTTCTTCATGGTCTCTTGGCGGCATATCGCGATGCAGTAGTCGGTGATGCATTATCTGGCACCCGTTCTTCCCACAGGCCGGTGCTCTGCATGTGGCGCGTCGGTGGTTACTTCGAAGACAGCGAAAACAGACTCTATTCTTCTTGGCTGTTTCCCATCTCGCGGTGTTGTCTAGGGCGATGAACTGCTTGCAGTCAGGTAGCTTATGATCCCTGCTACACTGTGGACATCTCTCTTCTGATGTCTTCTTGTTGATGGTGAGCGTCTGTTCAACTCTTCTGCTTCTTTGAGGACGATAACCGGTTCTACTGTTGTCTTCTGTGTGGTTCACCTCTGGGAGCGCGTAGGAGCTGCACTTGTCTGCCTCTTCTGACAGAAACACAGATATTTTCTTCAGTTCTGGTATGTCTTCTTTCTTCTTTGCAGCGAAGTCGTACCACTTGTTTCTGAGTAAAGGTGTGAGTTTCTCGATGATACTTCTGCACATCTCTGGACTGTGTAGTTAGTGCGGCTTCCTCAAGGCTTCTATGGTTCCCACGATGTTTGCTATCTTCCCAGCGAAGATACAGATGTCCTTGGTGTTATCGGTCACTTTGTTGAGAGTCTTGAGCTTCTCCATCTCGACGTGGATGAGTGCTTCTGGTCTACCAAATCTTCTCTCGAGGGCCCTTATGATCACCTCGGGGTCAGGTTGACTCAGCATTAGGCACTCGACTGCTTCTTGTGCGAGTCCACGTAAACTTTTCCTTATTCTTGCGATATTTTCGTTCTTCGTGAAGTATATACCCGATTCTTCATACGTAGTCTTGAAGGCGAGCCATTCTGTGCTGCTGCCGCTGAAGATCGGTAGTTCTCGTATATACTTGGGCGGCTCCCTGTTGCTTCTCATAGCCTGGGATAGGGCCGCGGTGAGCGTAGCTACATCTATCACGGAGTTCTTCACTGGGGCACTTCCTTCTGATTTTTCCTGGGTTTGACACTTCTCCACTAGTTGACCCCTATCTAGGCAGGTCTGAGTGTTTTCCTCGATGTCTTGCCCCTTTTCCTTCAGGTTGGGTGCCGCAGCGTCATCCTTCTGTAGCCACGTGTTAATACGTACCGATGCCAGATCTTCCTCAGACCCGTCGTCGCTGCTCTCGTCCTGCAGTAGCCGCTGTAGACGGATCTGTTCTATCTCTGCTTCGGCTTGTATTTGCTTGAGCTTCAGTTCTGCCAAGCGTTGTTTGACCTCCAGTTCCTTCTTCTTTCTTGAACTGGTGGAGCGGCGTGACCTCGTGTCCAAAGGCCGCATGGTGCGCTGTGAGCTAGGCTCTCCATATACAACAGCGCGGGTGTGGGGCGATCCTTCTTCTGTCGTCCCTGACTCTTCAGTAGTCACAGTTGTGCTGGACGACGCACTTCCGACGCACCACTGTCCGCATAACTTCTGGCCTCTTCCGTGGCCGCAGGGTGTAGTACTGATCTTGGTACTGGTGCTGATGCTGATGCCGGTTCCTCTTCCTGACGACGCTTCCCTCCATCCCTGGTGAGAACCATTCTTCTTTCTTCAAGTTTATACTTACCTGGAATTCCGACGGATCGTGGACTTTATTCCTACCCTTCGACCCGGTTCCAATGGACCATAGACGTTCGTGACAGACTATGACCTGATAAGGTTCCGAATAGACTGTTACTTCTCCCTTAGTTGAAGAACGATGAAACGTCTACGGCTGTCAGTTTACTTGAAGTTGACCTGGATCTTCGAAGGACCGTGTACTTTATTCGGCTCCGAAGGACCAATGTTAAGGACCGTGGTTCGTAACAGACTATGACCTGATAAGGTTCCAAATAGACTGCCACTACTTCGCGGTCGCCTTCAGTGGACTGTATTTGATGGATGTTGAGTCGAAGAATGAAACACTTGGATGGGTGGACTTCATTGACGTCAGTGAGGCATCGGATGTACTTGGCCCAGCACTACTCTTGATCTACTACTTCCTGTTGAGCTTCCTTGTTCCTTGAGAGACTCTTGTTGTCTACTTGTTGCTCCATGTCCATTGCCCAATATTTTCCTAACAAATGGTCCCTGCTTTTATAGTCTTTTGTAGTGCTGGCCCGCGATCCAAATTACCTCACCTCCGCATTTCCATTTATTTATAGAACTTATGTTTTACATATCAATCACATAGCATATATGTACATTGGTAGCAATAAGACTTGCACGACGATAGGTACTTACATCTGTACCGTGCGACGTCGGGCTACTGAATGACGGGCGGATTGACCCCTCAGACTTATATATGGGCCCTGCTTAAAATGGCACCAGCCGGGGGAGCGCATATTCGCTTCTTACGGCGTGGGAGGCAGTCGCGGGGTGTAATTAAACTTACATACTAGTATACAAAGTCGTATTTCCTATTTATACGAAGTTATGTTAGATTCTGAGTAATGCATTTACGTAATTATATTTGCAATTATGCTTTTCGGGGAATGTACTTTCTTTATTAAATTTGGCTCTAACATACTTAATTACTCAGAAAACTAACTCCTAACAGTAGTAAGCTATTTATCTTAGCTTAATATCAAAGTTATTACATAATTACGTTTTAATTTACGTAAATCTAACATTTTCATAATTTATTCGTTATATTCATGCTTACTTAATCTACGTGTCACTGGCACATGTGTCTATAGTCTATTTGTGTCGTGCACAATTATTTTCACAAAAATTAATTCCAAAGGAACACTTTATAGATTGTTTTCACAAGATTTCTCATTACTTGATGACTTGTGTTCGGAATCTGAAGGTTTACTTGAAATTAGGATGCTCATTTACAGCACTTTCTTAAAATTAATTTAATTTCTTTCATTTTCATTAAAATCATTGAATAAAGTACTATTTTTGCTCAAACGATGCTCCAACAGTTTAGAAAATGAAAAAAATCCTTAAAATACAATGCTACTGTAGAATACTATAGATATATTTATTTTTTGCAGTCAAACCACGTTAGACAAGCTCACAATCACAGTTAGTCTCATAACAATGGCAGACTACGAGAGGCATCATTACGACAAGGAGTTGCTCGCAAAAACAGGTAATATAATATTATGAAAATTAAGTATTCACCCGTTTAATCAACGCTCGCTTTCAAAGGGTTAACTATGAAAATCGTGTTGCTCAAAACTTAGTTTAAAACACTTCAGTGGGCTCTAGTTGAGCTATAACTTTTACTTCGTGAAGTAACTGTACACTACGTAACAACTCGCTTAAATTGTTACACTATTTTGGTTGACTCTTTTCAATTAGATAAAATTGGGACCACGGAATGGTTGCTTATGACATAATATTATTATTTCCTTTATTAAATTTAAAATACATATAAATTATATTCTTAAATACATTATATATATAACAAAAAAACAAATATATGTAAAAATATAGAAAATACTGACCCACCGGCATCGGGTACAGGGACCAAGCTACCGGTAGTTAGGGCTCCAGAGAAAGGAATCTCCTCACAGTTCGTGCCGTGTCGAAGAGCACTTCCTTCTGCATCAAGCCAACTGCGTATCGCGAGCCTCTTGAGATGTTGATCGAGGTTCTTGGAAATCAGTCTGTGAACCGATACAATTATCGAAACAATAATTGCCGAATCCACATTCCAGATGTCGTGAGCCAAATCTAAGTATTTTATTTGTTTTTCTTTTTCGGCTTTCACAAGATTCTCGTCATGTGGATTGGTGAAATTGATAATTATTACGCGGCACTCTGATCGCTCAATCAACACTATATCAGGTTTATTGGCTACAATAGTCCTGTCAGTGATGATAGATCCCAGTACAACGTGATATGCCCATTTTGAAGAACTGCGTCGGGTACATACATATAGTACGGTACCTCTGATTCCACAAGGTTGTACTTTAGAGCAAGCTGTTGATGAACAATCCTGGCTACTTGGTTATGCCTTGGTTGCCATTGGCAAGACGAGTTCAACCAGAAATTATATGTCTAAGGGATTCTCCGAGACGGTGGCACGCCCGACATATTTCAACCTTACCATCCTTTAGAATATACCTCCGATAGTTATTCGTCATCACAACTTGGTCCATAATTGCAATAACAAAACCTTAGGTTTCCCCAAATAGGTCACCGAAGCGTAGCCAAGACACAGATGCTGGTAAATCTATATCAGGCTCATGAAGAGCCCGATAGAACTGTCCATGCAACTCGTTGCTCTTCCATACATCCATACGGTCATTAATACTTAACACCACTGGTTTGCGCCAGTTCTCTTTAGCCAAAGCTAGCAGGGCAAATACGTTATACACCATTACTACATCACGATGCATATCAGCTTTATTGTGTACTAAGTATTCCCTGAGGTTGCACACCTCACGGTTATGAAGGGATTTAGCATTTAAAAAGCCACGTCCCCTGCATTTCCACGGTATGTATATATATATACCTCTTCACAAATGAACGCGGATGATGCATTCGGTATGCAGTAAGAAGCGTACGGACTCTATCCAGGGTGTCTAGGTCAGTCTGAGTCCACCTGAGTATGCCGATGGAGTACATTAAAAACCGTTACAGGCGCGCACCTTATTACCGTCTGACAAAAGACTTAAGTACTTTTTTCAAGCGGCCGAAGAAACGCACCTGTCACGATTGCTTCCTGCTAGCTTCTGTGATGCCTAATGCCTGTGACATACCCAGGTATTTATAGGTGTCGATTGCAAAGAGAGACCTGAGTTTTGTGGAATCTGAGAGCTCAACCCCATCAGATTTCACAATCTCACCTCTATTTACGTGCATGACCGCACATTTTGCAACACCAAATTCCATCCTGATAGAGTTACTACAGGTTTCGGTCATCTTTAATAACGCTGTTAGTTGGGAATCGTTGAGGGCAAATAATATAAGATCACCCATGTAAAGGAAGTGGCATATACCTTGACCATCTCTCCAAAATCGACACTCTAACCCTGAACTAATCGACACTCTAACCCTGAACTAATCGACACTCTAACCCTGAACTCTCCAGTATTGAACTGAGAGGGTTCAGTGCCAGGCAAAACCATAATAGATTAAGACTGTCATCCTGGCATACGCCCCGCTCTATCCTTATCAGCCCGCTATTCTCTCAGATCCGTTGACACCCTGGATAGCAAAGGACATACCCCCACATAGAGTTGTATCAATTTAATACAACTCAAGCACCCTCAAGAACCATGTATGCGTCACGGAGTCATAGGTCTTTTTATAGTCTATCCAACATATCACCAGGACCTTACGAATACGGCGTGCCTGTTGGCTAATGGCAATATCACTTATAAGGAGATCTTTAGGGCCACGAGCTCCACTTCTACATCCATTCTGAGAGATAGACATGATAAAATTGTCGGTTATGTGTGAAGATATTTTTTCTGTTAAGATTCATGTGAGGAACAGGGTGTGATGTTCCTCCAACACAGGCCACAGCCCAACGGTTGTCGTTGGGATGTTGTATATAGTATATGTTATACCAGCGCGCGAAATTCACTTTCGCGATTCAGGATTTGTAGTGACGAAAGTAGTATTGAAGTAGTTGAACTTGTTGTCGCTAAATGGCGCTGGGTATATGTGGTATCGCCACAGTAACAAGCTTATAGGCCGTTGGTAGACATGTAATCGATCTATATTTTTTAGGGTCCGTAGCACTACCGGACTTGTAAAGACGATGGGTTACACCAGTGGTCATGAAATTGGGAATCAATCCTGATTCAACACATGATTGGAATTGAGATGCCAAACGACCGTGTGAGCTTTTCAGACATTTTTACCAAAATTATGCAATCGGTCTGGTCCCGCTGACTTCCAGTTAGGCAACAGACGGACTGCATCGGTTACATCCTCTTGCAGTATTGTAACCGGATCCGTGATCTAATGAGATGAAAGGCTCACACGATCGCTCAACATCCCGCATCTAATCACCCTCTGTATGACTGACGGACATCGACCAGATATTACACCAGAAAGTATTAGTCATATCATCATCTGGTCGACGTTACGTCACACCCGGTCGAATCAGGGCGCTCCCCACGGGAATTCTGTAGCCCACCATTGGTCTCTTTGGAACGTGCGTTCTGAGAATATCGCTCCACTCTTTTTGTATACCGCCGAATCCGGTTTGCCCAATTCTCGAGGCCTAATGTCAGTCCCCGACAACGCTCGATTCACAAAGCGCACCACTCTTGGGCGTGTATTACCCAACCTGAAACAAATGAGCTTTCCAATGAGTGACCTAGTCTCGGCATTACGTCGCTCAATTCTAAATTGCCAAGCCGGCACAGTTGATTTCAGTCGAGTAGCTATGTCGCACTTTGGGAATTGAACATTAGCTACTCGACATGCTGCAACGGCCACGCAATATAGAATTAAAGGTGTATCACCGAGATCTTCGCTATTATCAAAATAATCTGATAATAACGAATCCAGGGCACACACTAGCGCTAGATTTTTTTTATGCGTTGGCAAACGTGGTAAGCGAGGTCTATTAACAGAAGGCATAGATCGATATTCCCGCATAGCAAATTCCTAAGTGCTCCTTAATTGTTCGTCCTACATCTATAGCTCCGGTATCTATTACTTGTTCGCTAAAGATGTATTGTGAGATGGTCTCCGTGGCTGATTGTCTCACAGTTTGCGAAAAAGGTGTATGTAGTACCCGGGCTACTTCGTACGTTAGAGCGTAGCCTCTCAAGTACAGAGTCATTCAACAAATGAAAACGTTGAATGGCCCGCACTTGGTCCGATAGCCGTTGTGCCGATACGTTGACAGTTGGTTCAAGTACCTGAAACAAAGGCAGCATACGAACACGGTACGCAGTAAGGTTGAATCCTCCCTCTGTAGCCACAAAGTATGCCCGCATGACGTTTTCGTTTATAAAAGTACTTCATCGCATGCGGTGCACATAACCACCGGTAGCGGCCCACCCTATTCGAAGCCGGTGGGCGTCGGGGCTCCAATCCAGTCGGTGACTCCCCTGCCGACAGGTGTTGGCGATGTCGGCGGGGAGAAACACTCGTCGCTATGGCTTAAGCTCAATGTCGCTGTCACACCCAGATAACCTGCTGGTGGCTGTGGGACGGAGCTGAGCGACGAGACCGGGGTTGTTGGATGTGCTGCTGCTCTTGCCTTGGCTCTTGTTATCATTTTTAGGGTTCCGTTGCCAAATGGCAAAAAAACGGAACCAAAATAATAAGTTATATTTTTAATCATCAAACCCGTGTGGTACGTGTGGATCCTCCTGTCCATCTATGGATAGGTCTTCAAAAATGATATTGAGGTTTCTAATATCATTTTTTTCTAAACTGAATAGTTTGCGTGAGAGACACTTCCAAAGTGGTAAAATGTGTGTCCTCCCCCCTGTAACTTCTATAATGATAAAACTAAAAAAAATATGTGATGTACATTACCATGTAAACTTCCACCGAAAATTGGTTTGAACGAGATCTAGTTAGTCGTTATTTTTAATACGTCATAAATCGTAAACCGCAATTTACCTCTCATTCAAACAATTCAAATATGAAAATTTTACTTGCTGCTACGGAACCCTTCATGGGCGAGTCCGACTCGCACTTGGCCGGTTTTTTTATAGGTATTATTGTGCTTTTCGATGGTTTTTGTTTGACAGATATTAACTGTCATGTTTAGAAACGCTATAGGGGTATCCGAAGGGATTTCCGCACGAAAAAAAAAAAAAAAAAAAAAAAAAAAAGGTATATGTAGTTCTGATTGCATATTAGTTGTATTTATTATAAATTTAAAACTTTTTTTATCTTCTGATGTATATTTCACGATTGGAATTTATTGCTATAGCAGATTTTTATATTTAGGTATGTAATTTTATTTAAGCACAAAAATAGCCGACTGTTTATTAGATAGCCCAGTGGCGTACGTAACGGACTGCTGAGACGAGGTCTCGAGTTCGATCCCCAGTCGCCCCGGGTACACACCTCTGACTTTTCGTAATTATGTGTGCATTAATAAATGTTAATTATCGCTCGCTTAATAATGTGCCCGGTAGATGGCAATAGGCTCGCCCCCTATTACATTGGGACCTTAACATAACTTATATTGCTATGACCCAGGTATACTAGAAAGGGCACTAAATAATATAGACTGGTCTATTACAGAAAAAATGAGCTGTCCTAACCAAATTTATAATTACATTAAATGTAAATATGATAACGCAAGTAGTAAAGCCCTTTACACAAAAAATGAATATACAAAACCAAGGTATAGACAGCCGTGGATTAATCAGAATATTTTAAACATGTGTAAAACTAGAGATAAATTATTTAAATCATGGAAATCAGATCCAACCAACAAATGTCTCAGATTGCAATATACCAAGTCACGTAACAAATGTCATAAAGTTTTAGAATATCACAGAAATAATTACTATAAAACATTAATCAGGAATAATTACTCTAATTCAAAAAAGCTCTGGCAATTGGTAAATTCACTATGTGGCAGAGTCACTCAAACAGTTGATCAACTTATCTTGAAAGCATTCAGCAACCAAAAACTTACTGCTTTAGAAATCGCCAATAGATTTGCCGATGAATTTCAAAATTCTGTTAATAAAATATTACCTAGGTGTGAAAAACCACTTCTTAGAGAGAGTGATTACTTTGATCATAGCAACGTAAGTTTATTGGTTAAAAAAGCTACACCTCATAAAATTTGTAAAATCATAAATAAATTAAATGGGTTTAAAGCTCCTGGTGAAGATAAAATTAAAGTACTTGACATAAAAAAAATTAGCTGTAATATCTCTATTGCCATTGCGAGTCTTATCAATGCCTGTATGAAAACGGGAAAGTATCCAAATGAATTAAAGCGTGGTTGTGTCCGTCCCATACACAAAAAAGGTAGACATGATAATGTGACAAATTATCGACCCATTTCGCTTTTATCAACCATTAATAAAGTGGTCGAGAAATATTTCAGCGAACAAATACATTCTTTTTATAAAAATAATGAAATTATCTCCCGAAACCAATTTGGATTCCAACCAAACAAAAGCACAACTTCTCTATTGTCTCAATTCACAAATGATATAAATGCAGCTTTGAATACTAGAAAACATGTACTAACCGTTTTCATTGATTTCTCCCGTGCCTTTGACACATTAAATCACATCAGACTTATAAAAAAACTAAGCAATACAGGTGTACGTGGCCCACTACTAAAATGGTGTGAAAACTATCTTGAGAATAGATCTTACTGTGTCAACATAAATCAAACCTACAGTAAAATCATTACAGCTGATGTGGGTATGGCCCAAGGATCAGTGCTTGACCCTCTCCACTTCATTGCATACGTCAATGACATGAATAATGTTATTAGTTATAGTACTTCTTATCAGTACGCGGACGACACCTGTCTACTCATTGCAGATAGGGATATCTCTGCAGCGTTTAAAAAAATGCAAGTACATCTAGATAACATGAATAAATGGTGCCATGACAATGGTTTGGTTTTCAATGCAAAGAAAACCAAACTTATTCATATATGTTCTCCATATAGCAAAACGCAGTATCCTAAAAGTGAAAGGTTGGTGGCTCACGAGGATTTATGCTTGCATAAAAATAATAACATTTGCCAATGTCCTACTATTGAAATGGTTGACAAGCACACATATCTTGGTCTAGTCATCGACAACAAATTTAACTGGTTACCAAAAATCAACAGAATATGTGAAAAACTCAAAGCTTTCCTAGCCAACTTAGATATAATCAAAAATAGAATACCTTTCAAAGTCAAACTTATGCTTTATAACGCGCTTGTGGACTCCATTATAGGATACGGCATCACAAGCTATGGCAGAACATTCAAAACTTACCTCGACCGTATCTTCCATATACAAACCACAATTCTAAAAAACATTATCCCGCCATGTAAAAAAGAAATATTTGAAGATAATTACATGGAATTATATAAATACTGCAAGGTACTTCCTGTCCACACTAAACTCACATTTTGTCTCCTTAAAGAACAGTTTTTAATAAAGTCATTCAGAATGAAATATTTCACAGCATTCTAACTCGGAAAAAGACAAACAAAAAATTGGAAACAGTTAGTGCAGTAAATTTTTATGGTGAAAGAACTACTAAATACATCATTCCGCGCCTATTAAATAATTTAAATCCATCTCTCATACAAAATATTACAAACATAAATATAAAAAGTAAATTAAAAGCACATTTTCTGAGCAGCCTGTAGATGCCTCGTGCAAAACTGGTTTTGCTCGGTCGCAGCAATCGCCCGCTCTCGCCTTATCTAGATATTTATTATTTTAATCTACCCTGATTTGAATTGTATACTTTGTGTTCTTTTCTATTATGGTGTTTCGTTCACTTCTAACACTTATTTTTGGCACACTTTATTTATTAATGGCGTACCAGACAAACCCTTAGTGGTTTAAGGTGTGCTAATGTGTAAAATGTATGTCTTATATTTTGTAAATAAATGAAAAAAAAAAAAAACTGGCGAATCGTGGATGTGTAAATACACCTCTGCCTACCCCTTCGGGGATACAGGCGTGAAGTTGTGTTATGTTATGTTTTATGTTATGTTTATTATTATTCTTGTTGGCCTCGAGAAATCGAGGTCGTACAGTCCCAGCTTCGCCAGGCCATTGTGTTGTAGTGGAAGGAACGACTAGGGCGACCCACCGCATGGCACGCCGTAATAGCCGCGGTAAGATCCATCGTGGAGGACTGGCTAGAGAGGCGACACGGGAGCCTCTCGTACCGGTAGACGCAGGTGAAATGCCTTATGAGCCCACCTTACACCGGTTTAGTCGTTTCGAGCCCGACATAATCTCCCCCGCTGGCTGGCGGGGGGTGCCTATGCGAGGAGACTTCCGCACGGATTAAAAAAAGTTTATCTGTTAGAAAATTCTCAGTAGCTGCTTGAAGCTTATAAAGAGCTCGGTTCATGGCAATGGCTTGCCCCCTTTTACGGGGAGAGTGAAAACAATGAATGATCCTAGTTAGAGTTTTTTCGCACACTCGATCGGGAGTGTTAAAATTGTAATTTGTTAAAAATTGTATCAGCGCAATCTGTAGGTGAATTTGTGAATCATAAAAAAGCCGTTCAATTTTCTCATACTCTAGCTCCATGACGTAGACGTTAGTCAGGTACGCAAGTTCGCGTAGCAAAATCGTATGACCACTTCGATACTTGAACTCTCAAAATAAATGGTGAAAATTTATCCAGGGCTATTATAAAAATAAAATCAATATAGAAGCTTTATTTCTGTTCAACTCGTGAAAACGGTCTTTGGAACTACGAGCTTTTCCCGTAGTTACGTCTAGAGCTAAATTCAATATTTGTTTGTTATCTGCTTACAAAGAGAATTAAATCGAGTAAAACGATCCTTCATCTTTATTTTGACTCGAAGTTTAACTTCATTATATTTTTCTTGGAATCTGATGGGACTACTCAAGACCAATAAATCACTTATTGGTCTTGAGTATGTGAACACTGCCTGTTAAATACCTTTTATTCGCTGACCGTAAAACACTACATGAAAAGACTCCTATTTGTTTTACTTTGGTGTATCGATTATATTATTATTTTGGGGGTCCCTATCAGTGGCGAGGAGTCCATATTTACATAATCATTTACATTACTGCTTCAATTACTATTATCGAAGTAATTAATATCGGGACCTATCTACATCCGTGATCATGGTGCTTGTAACAGTAACGAACTATTAGAAACTCAACCAATCACCATAATACTTATTCACGAACTAAACTTTGTCCATAATGGTTTACCTCAATATGGTATGCCCTTATTCTTTATTCGCGTTTTTATTGTACTAATAAAATTGTTTTACTAAAACTTTTAACGAATTTAGTCTTCTCATTTTCGTAATTACAAAAAATGGTTCGGCAAACATTTCTCATAAATAATAATTTAAGCTACCCCTTTTTGTGAAGTTCGTATCATATTATAAATTATGTTTTTGTTTTATTTTTTCAAAAAATGTGGTGGTAGGTATAACATTCTGTTTTACATTTGGGGTCATAACTGATTTAAACATGAAGCTCTAAGGGCCCCACAAAGATCGTCGGGGCCAAGGTCAAGCTCATCTGCAAGCCGGTGTATCTGTATAATTAATATTGGCGCATAACTTTGCTCATACTCGTATGTTGGCGTTCATTCGTACGATCGTAGGTTCGTTTCCCGGGTCGAGCAACTAATATTTTTAAATGACTGCATCGCTAACTGCCCCCTTGTGGAGTTTGTAGCCGATTTCCCGATGTGCACAGCCAGACTTTGCTTATTGTAATATTATTGAAGATGTGTACCGTTAATTGCGAAACGTGTGATCTGTTGACAATATTTCGACAGTTTACAATTAGACACGTTTTATTATATTTAAACCGTTTGTGCAAATTTCCGGTGTCATATAATTATATAGGTACATACATACATACATACATACATACATAAAATCACGCCTGTTTCCCATAGATACTATAAAAAATAATAAACAAGAATCGTAGAAGGATACATACAACACTGTGTAATTTAAAACACACCAGGCTAATAACGCTTTTTGTCGTGATCCTAAATGTCTGTTAAACACTGCAATTAAAGTTCCTTCCTTTCTAACTAATGAGCTATTCATTTTGAACTTCTAGTAAAAGTAATAAAAAAGAAACATAGATAGATACTGTTTGTTACAAACGAAGCTTGTTTGATGAGAACCACAACAAAAACAATGAATAAAAAAGCGCTTAGAGCAGAAAATATAATTACATTGCCTACTTACTTTTATTTTTTTTATTTATTTACATGTTCTCAAACAAGAATCATCGTGGTGTACATATGTATAAAGTTGTCAAAAACCTTTATAGGTTTGTCCAGACAACCGAAGTTTGCCTTCGACACTGGCTCACTAGTACATTAACACAAAATACAGGTTTTAAAACACACAAATCCGAACTGATCCAAAACAAAATAAATAAACTTTTTTTTTACTAACTCACTTATCCAACTCATACTATTTACATAACCATCTTACATTTTCTTTATTAATTAATTTCCAGTATACTTACAGTGTTTTAACATCAATTCCTAACTATCTACATCGTAAAAATATATATTACGTTTTCATACAAACTTTTACAATGCAGGTATTCAACTCGAATTACGATTATTTTCTTTAAAATGCAAATATAATAATACTAGTATACCAATATGAAAGTTTGCACCGCAAAGCAGCGAATGTGCCGGTAACTTTACGTCACCACGTTCACATTCGCATCTTTGCATGCGCATTGTGCAGCCATTAGTTGTAAATAAAATAGTGATGTTCGAATACAGCGTGTTCTGAGTTGTATTGACTTAATATTAATAAATAATTAAAAATGCATAATGTAATCTCATATATAGAATAGAATAAATAAGTATGTCAATATTAATAAATGTGTGATACGTAATTGTTTGTATATATATTATGTAGGTGTATTTATATTTGGCGTGCTAAACTCATTTTTTATATTTTGTATACCTATAGTATCTCTTTAGTTTAAATTTAGAATTTTTTTCGTTGAGTGTTTCCCTGAAGGCTACAGGTAGCCGGTTGTACAGTCTAGGAGTGAGATAGTCACATGTTGGTCGGCCATAATAAATAATGCTCCGGCACGTAGTGACCATATTTTTTCTGCTTATTTGTCTAGTTTGAATTTTTCCTTCTCTGGGAAAAAGAAATTGCTGTGGACGAAGATATTGTTCACTGAGCAGTTACACTTAAACATGTAAATGACGTGATGATATCTTAGAATGGATCATTTCATAAAATTATCAGCCATACTACATATTATATGTATGTATACAGTACCCGCTCTCAATTTGACACATCTGGGAGAAGTGTGACAATCCGGCTAAGATCGTGTTCTTTGTATTGCAAAATGCATGTCTACAGCTTGCTATCTTTTTAGAGTAGTTAAAACCGAAGCTATAGTTTTTATATTTCATTACAGACGGTTTTAACAACTCTCTAAAGATATTAAATTGTCAGTCCGATGTACAATAGAGCAAGCGCTCTACAAAACCCAAGCATGGATGCGCAAACCGAAGCGGTTTTAACCGGACTATTCTCCGTCTTTCAGACGTGCCAATTCAAAGCCAGATACCGTAGTTAGATAATCTACCTACATTATACACACAAACATAATTCTCCCGACTTTCCCCCTCCAGGGTAGGCAGAGACAATATACTGCTTTATGCTTCTGTCCTTACGCACTTTACGATCTTCCTCTACGCTCATTAAACTCACCGGTTTCAGGTGTATCTGACCTGCAGCCTCAGCATGGCGACATTGACTTTCTGTCTTTTCCCTCGATGTTGTCTTTCCTGTCTGATGTTTCATTTTTCCTATCATGGGTTATCAAGCCTTGAGAGAACATAGCACCGACAAAAGTTTCTCGAGAAAAGAAACTATATTTTTAAAGTTATATTTCATACACTTCTCTCGTACATATCGATTTACCGGTTTTGTCCATAATTGAAATTAGTAATGTTTTGTCCATAATATTAGGTCGTTACATATGAAATTGTCGTTTTTCTTGAAGAAATTGGAGGAAACCCAATTTTCAGTACTAACATTTTTTCATTTTTTTAGGAATTACAAATCAAAAGTTTATGATTTTTTTTTGTGTATGAATGAGACAACATTAAGCTTACAAACAGCAACTTTTATTACATTTTTGAAAAGTGACAGCTTTTAAGTAATACGAAATTTATCATCAAAATGGATATAGCATTTAGGGAGTTCTGTTTTTGAAGATCGAATTAATTTATCAAGCGGCCAATAAAAACAAAATTTAATATAGAGTTGTAAAATCTGGAAATCAACTTTCAAAAAAAAATATAAATAATGGAAATAGCTATTAAATTACAGGAATAACGAACTAATGAATTTGTGAGAAAATTCCGGCAATTCCATAGGTAAAGACCTATTATTAATGTCAAAGTGACTGGAAAAAAGACTTAACAATTATACCTATAATATTTTCTAACATATTCTTGGTGAAATAGGTATGTTCTATTGAGTTGTCCAAGAAAATGTTTTAGAATCCATCTACACCCATAATTGCAAGACTGGCAACTCTGCCTGCCAATATTTTCACTTGCATATTATGCAAGCTCTATATTATGCAAAGCAAACATGCATGATACAGATCATGGGGACAGGATCACACAAGGATATATCTGTTGACCATAAGAGTTATTTTTCAACAAGTGAGTTTGTTCAAAGTTACATTTTAATGTGTTTTCAAATACAAACTAGCGAAGTAGGTACTATAGAATAGGGGGTGTGAGTTGGGTAACCTCCTCGAGTGTCGCTCCGATTCCGATCCCGCTGCAGTCCGGGGGGAACGGAATCGGAGCGGCCGGTACACCCTGGGCGGCGGTCAATGGCTTCCCCTTCACCCCTTCATAGGGTTGGCATTGATCGTCGGCCAATACCCAACGTGGCGGGAACACATCGCTCTCCGTCTTCCTCTGCTTTCAGAGGAGACAGGATGAGCGATGCTGTTAGTGGTGAGATGGCCCAGGGTCAGTCGGGGTGCGAGGGATATGCTCTATGGGTAACCTTACACCCCGGCGTCTGAAGACCCGAGACGGCGTGCGGTTTTAGTCGGTGCAAGCCCGACATAACCGCCCCCGCTGGCCGGCGGGGGGGTATCCGAAGGGATTTCCGCACGATAAAAAAAAAAAAAAAAGGTACTATAGAATAGATTGGAAGTAAGTGATTTGAAAACCCGAGAGCTAAAAAAATTGCTCTTGTGTGACTCATATTTTCACCTAGGTAAGAAAAGCAATTACGTAACAAAATTTAAATTTGGACCCATGAAATAAAGAAAATTAAGAATTAAAGTCGGAATTATAATTCGATTCCAGATTTGACAATTTCAGTGTTGCAACGTTATTCATCATCAACCTATTCTAGTCCACTGCTGGACATAGGTCTCCCCTAATGAGCGCCATAGCGCCCTGTCTTCAGCTTGCCGCATCCAGCATCTGCCCGCAGTCTTTCACACATCGTCATCCCACCTGGCCCTGCAACGTTATGACAAGTACTAAATAGTAACGTTGCGAAATTATTCGATTCGGAAATGGAATATTTCCGGATCGTTTCCTCTCGTTTATAGTAGTATATCTAAAAAACTACTACTTTAATAGAAACTAAGTATATCAGGAAATTAAATATTTCTGAACGGATAATTTAGTTATGACGATTAATTTTATTAAGGATCTGAGAGTTTTCTTTAATAATTGTGTGTAAAATAAATAAAAAAAGCGGCCAAGTGCGAGTCGGACTCGCCCATTAAGGATTCCGTAGCAGCAAGTAACATGATAATGTTTTTATTTAATTTTTATATTTGAGTTGATTGAATGAAAGGTAAATTGCAGTTTACGATTTATGACATATTAAAAAAAACTACTTACTAGATCTCGTTCATACCAATTATTGTTGGAAGTTTACATGGTAATATACATCATATATTTTTTTTAGTTTTATCATTCTCTTATTTTAGAAGTAGGGGGACACACATTTTACCACTTTGGAAGTGTCTCACGCGCAAACTATTCAGTTTAGAAAAGAATGATATTAGAAACCTCAATATCATTTTTGAAGACCTATCCATAGATACCACACATGTATGGGTTTGATGAAAAAAAAAATTTTGAGTTTCAGTTCTAAGTATAGGGACCCCCAAAATTATATGTATTTTTTCTATTTTTGTATGAAAATCTTAATGCGGTTCACAGAATACATCTACTTACTATGTTTCAACAGCATAGTTCTTATAGTTTCGGAAAAAAGTGGCTGTGACATACGGACGGACAGACAGACAGACATGACGAATCTATAAGGGTTCCGTTTTTTGCCATTTGGCAACGGAACCCTAAAAAATGTGATCATGAAGGAACATGAGAAATAAAACAAATAGATTATGGTAAGGATTTTATTGGCACACCAATATTATGATTACATAAACGTAAATCGCGATTGTTTATCGATTTTTGTGTTCATCACACTATTAAATGTGTTATCATTATTTTACAAAATGACAGTAGCTAATGTCAAATGTGGAATCGAATTTTATTACAATTCCGACTATAGTTTCTAAATTTTTACCACTTCTCATTTTTTAAAAGCCATGCCTTCCAAAGGGCCAGTCCGAAATTCGAATCTCTTTCTTACTCAAAATACAACAAAATACTTGGACTTTATTTTTAGATGTGAAAATATTTTCTTATCTACTTTGGAGGTCCTATCATAATTTTTAAGGTGGTTAAAATAAATCTACCATAAATACTAATTTTAAGAGCCAAATAGGGTCAGAAAAATTATAAGCATATTCGGATTTAGCATCTTGTAAAAACATAAGAATTCAGTTATCAGTTCTAGAACTCTTGCTACCTGACCTCATCATCTGCCGAGTCTTTTTCTAACTTCAGTTCACTTTAATAACACAGTTGAGTCGAATTTTAGTCTAACTACGAAATGACCAAACTTCTATATTTTCTGTGAAATGACCACCATCTGACCTCCACAACCCACTGGCGATATCCTAGTTCAATAGTTATACAGGACTGTCCATTTAAGGGCTCTAATTATCCGTAATGACTGCCACAGATTCACGTATGGCAGCTGGAACCGATGGCTTAGCATGCGCTACAAAACAACGGAGGGGTCTCAATGTGTTAAGGATGGTTACCCATCCTAAGACAGACCTGGCTAGTATTGCTTAACCTTGCAATGTGCTAACTTGCTCGGTTACCACTTGGCATGAGCCCCTCTGCCATATGTCACCTATAACCACCTGCCATCTGTGTGAAAAGTAGATTTTAATTAATCGAAGCCATATCTTCATACACCATTCTGAACAGTCTAGTTTGCAAGGTATTTCCTTTGATAGAATTGACAATTTTACCTTTTCATTTTTTTTATCTCCATAAACATGAATGAATTTGAACTTAATTGCTAGAGCTATTTTGGTAGCTATATTCATTATTAAGATCACTTAATAATGAATATAGCTACCAAAATAGACACAATCTTAAACAAAGTCTATTAAATTACTAACATTTTATAAATTTAGATCGGATAAAGAGAACATCTAGAACGGGACTTGAACCCGCGACCAGCCGGAGGAGGAGGAATACTCTGACCAACTCAGCTACCTAGACACGTCCAGATATTCGAAATTCTCTGATATATTACCTAGTCAGGTCATAAGTATTGTCACACAGTAAAAACTTTTCTTTTAGAATGCTGGCCACAAAAAAGTTTATTGAATTCGAATTTCGAATTGATCATGAAAATAAAAATGTATACTTTTTAGAATCTTACTCATTTTTAAATATGGAGTGGACGCATAAAGAAGACCGTGTTGCAGTAATTGCGTTGCATCGTTGCGGTTACGCGCCAATTCAAATTTTTGACATACTGAAAAATTTGAATATAACCAAAAGATTCGTTTATCGTACCATCAAACGATACAATGAAGACTCTAGTGTAGATGACAGGTCAAGAAGTGGTCGCCCTCGGTCTGTTAGGACTCCAGCAGTGATAAAAGCTGTGAAGGCGCGAATTCAAAGAAATCCCAAACGTGTTGGCCCTTCAGATGGGGTTAAGCAGAACCACGGTGAAAAGGGTGTTAAATGAAGACTTAGGGCTTCGGGCATATAGAAGAAAAACAGGACATTGTTTAAATGCTCGTCTAATGGACCTGAGACTGAAGAGATGCCGCGCTTTTTTTTTTTTTTAAATCTTCTTTATTTTATAAGCCTAGTACATCATATGATTAAGTCGGCTTAAAATTAGTTACATTGAGGTTAGTACGAGTGTCAATGGTCTTAATAATTATGTAAGATTTGACGCGGGAAAAAAATATCGGGAAATTCTTTTTTCGGATGAAAAAATTTTTACCGTAGAAGAGAGCTACAACAAACAAAATGATAAGGTCTACGCACACAGTAGTGAAGAAGCGAGCAACCGTATTCCGCGTGTCCAACGAGGTCATTTTCCATCCTCGCTCATGGTATGGTTGGGAGTTTCTTATTGGGGCTTAACAGAGGTACATTTTTGTCAGAAAGGTGTAAAAACGAATGCAGTTATGTATCAAAATACAGTCCTGACGAACCTTGTGGAAGCTGTTTCTCATACCATGTTCAATAACAGGCACTGGGTATTCCAACAAGATTCGGCACCAGCTCATAGAGCGAAGAGCACACAAGACTGGCTGGCGGCGCGTGAAATCGACTTCATCCGGCACGAAGACTGGCCCTCCTCCAGTCCAGATTTGAGTCCGTTAGACTACAAGATATGGCAACACTTGGAGGAAAAGGCGTGCTCAAAGCCTCATCTCAATTTGGTGTCACTCAAGGCATCCTTGATTAAGGCAGCCGCCGATATTGACATGGACCTCGTTCGTGCTGCGATAGACGACTGGCCGCGCAGATTGAAGGCTTGTATTCAAAATCACGGAGGTCATTTTGAATAAACTTTATTGTCATAAGAATCCATGTTTTGTTAAGTTCATTTTGGTATATAAATGGTTACATAATGAATAAACTTGTTTCATTTATTTTATATAAAACATGTGACAGAATTTATGACCTGACTGTGTATATACGTCTCAGGGTGACTAATGTTTTGTCTGTCAATGACCCAAGGGGCCACCTGTAAAGGGTTGTGTAATCAAAAGATTGAAAAACACTCGTCTAGAGGGTCCTTTATGAATGTTTAAAGTTGACATTGATGTATTGAAAGACGAAAATAGTTGTTTTTAGTAAAGACTTAATAACATATAATAGAAAGTAAAAAGTAGAAAGAAAAGAGGCAAATACGGGTGTCCATGCTTGCGTTTTGAAGAGAGAGTGTAATTGGTTCATTCATACTCTCTACAAGATTTATCATGAAGATAAAGTTAGACACCCATGTTAGCAATTCCAGAGAGGTGAGCATGAGGTGACATATTGGTCACGTGATACGTTTTTTCAGCGATTTCGTTGTTGAAGAGAAACGAAGACATAGGTAGGTCTTTGTCGCCATGCTGAGGCTGCCGCTTGGGACAAAGTCACATTCTATTAATGTGCTATTAACGCCAATGGAAAAGTCCAAAATGTGTGGGGGAGTGACATTATTGTGACGTGTAACAAATAATAGAGACGGCACTCTATCATACAAAAAACAACTAATTTGTAAAACAATGTTCTGACATCTATCTATAGTTAAACTTTACATTTGAAGGGATGCGCATCATATTTCTGTTTCGATTGGTTAATTTTATTCCGCTGTGGGTAAACCAAAACTCATATTTTAGACTCTAGACCAGTCTAGCCACAATATTTTAAATTGTTGCTTCGTTTATTCATCTATTATTAGTAAAGTTTACAAATGAAAGCCAGTAATGGACTAAAAAATAATTATATTACTCAATGTTTTAAAATTCTGTAAAAGTAATTCAAAATATCCTTCAAATTGAGTGGCAATAAATCTGATAAGGAAATTGCGCTGAATACTTTGACGTGAAAAATTGAATCTTAAAAAGCGGCATTATGACCGATGTTTCCGAAATTAAACTGATAACTTATTGATCGCCATTCATTTAATAGCTTGTGGCCAAACCCTTACAACGTTATTTTGCTATCGATTAATCGTTAAATTTTTCCCTAAGAGATAATTAGAGTTGTACCTATTATACACCATCGGCGATATTTTAGATCTCACGTAATAGTTACCGCCAACCATTTTTAAAATTAAAAGATAGGAAAAGTCATAGACTTAAGGGATACAGACTGAACACGTATTTTTAATCTTGTCTATGACGCACTTTCTCTTTCTTTCTATCCACTTGGTAATACGTGCTATCCATATTTTTCCCTGCACATACACACACTCACACAAGCATATATGGCGTTGAAGCATATTTAAAACCCAGTCGTCACTCGTCGCCATGGTAACGAGTAAGAAATAAAACAATTTTGCTGTATTAGTAGTCAGTTTGTTAGACAGGGCTTAACTTGTTTAAAATAAAATAAGTAAATAACAACAATCCACCCGTCTCTGTTCTAATTCAAGTGACCTGCATGGGTGTTAATATGTTTAATTCTGGCCTTTCTTAATCAATTTTATGAACGTATGCCGTTAAGCAGTTATTCGTAGAGGTTGTCAGCCTTAGTTCGGCCCCGTCTGAGCTACATTGCGTATATGGTTGCGTTGAATTTACCACATACGCACATATTTCATAATAAATCGGAAATGTTTGGTCTGTATCCCTTAAGTCTGTGAAAACTTTTTAAAATTAGGTAAAAACCTTTTTTCATATTTCAAGTTTTTTTTCTCAAAATACGAACCCTCCTTACGAAGCTTTTCTTTACCTAGATATACATTTATTATAGGTGACCAGTGCTTTGAAAATAATAAATTATAATTAAATAAAAAAATATCCAAGTTTCATGTTTTTTTTAATATTGTTACAGCGGAGCGTGTAGGCAGCTTAGACGTGAACCCGGCAGCCGACTTGGAGCAAATGCGTGCTCTCATTCAGAGCATGATCAAAGAATCTCAAGTATACTCGAACCTCACCGACTGGTGGTTTGTCGACTGTGAGTTTTGGCCATCGCTTTGTACGATTTACGACTTTAACCTTGTACCCGACTCTTGAACATCTTTATGAAATATCGCGAAGACATTAAGTCCGTATACAAGAACCATTGTACCTAATTTCTCTCGTATATCCTATCCTACTTCCTACTAATATTATAAATGTTAAAGTTTGTGAAGATGTTTGTGAGTTTGGATGTTTGTTACTCAATCACGCTCTAACGGCTAAACAGATTTGGCTGAAATTTCCTACAGAGATAGATTGTAGTCAGGAATAACACATAGGTTTTTATCCCTTGAATAGGTTCCTATGTTAAGCGGGGACGAGAACGAATTCCACGCGGACTAAGCCGCGGGCAACAGCTAGTAGTAATGCTAACAGCAACAGGCCATGAAATATTCAAGTGTTTACGTACATTGATACAAAAAGCAAACACATTTCCGTAGTATGTCAAGTATGTGCCTAGTTTTCTACTTTATCCGTAAAAAAACATTAGGTACTTACATTATTGGGGTGTGTGTTGGGTAACCTCCTCGAGTGTCGCTCCGATTCCGATCCCGCTGCAGTCCGGGGGGAACGGAATCGGAGCGGCCGGTACACCCTGGGCGGCGGTCAATGGCTTCCCCTTCACCCCTTCATAGGGTTGGCATTGATCGTCGGCCAATACCCAACGTGGCGGGAACACATCGCTCTCCGTACTCCTCTGCTTTCAGAGGAGACAGGATGAGCGATGCTGTTATTGGTGAGATGGCCCAGGGTCAGCCGGGGTGCGAGGGATATGCTCTATGGGTAACCTTACACCCCGGCGTCTGAAGACCCGAGACGGCGTGCGGTTTTAGTCGGTGCAAGCCCGACATAACCGCCCCCGCTGGCCGGCAGGGGGGTATCCGAAGGGATTTCCGCACGATAAAAAAAAAAAAAAAGGTACTTACATTATTCCCTATGAACACAATTATTATTTTCTCCAAAACCTTTCATGGTTAATATTAGCAAGTGCGTTTAAATGACACAAATTATGTCTGCGGAATTTTTCGGTAATCACTTCAGAAAATATTTGAAAGGAACGTACCGAAACACAAAGGTCCTTAGCATTGGTTCCACTTTGTGAACATTTCTTGATTATTGTTAAGAAATATACAACATTAAATATAAATATAAATAAATATTCTACAACATTCTACACAGCCCTTTCTAGACCCAAAGTAAGCATAGTTTAACTAGCTTGTGTTATGGGTTCCAGAATGCGGATAAACATACTTATATACTTTTTCTTTTAAATACATACATATTATACATAGATACACCCAGACCAATGCAAATAGACATATTCATGCATACAAATATTTGCACTGAGCGGGAATCGAACCCGCGCCCCCTGACGTAGCAGTCGAATGCACTACCGCTACGCCACAGAGGCGTAAATTATTCAATTAGCAATAGAATTGAATACAAGAATCATTTTTATATCATGTTCAATTCTGTTATAGTAAATTGATACATTGGTGCAGTCAAAATAGACTTCACCCTTGCATTAATTCCAAAGCTGAAAATTTACATGAACGTTGGGGATACCATTATAATGAAATTGTGCAAAATCCCCATCTATACCATGTGTGCCAATTTTTTTTACTGCGTGGTCAAAGGTCGCGAATATCTGGTTTTTGCATTTTACTCATAAACGATAAGTTTTATCGTAAAATATTGTACGACAAAGTTAAAGATCTTGCATCTATAAAAATTGTTCTTTTTGTTTTTTTTTACGATTCACCATTCGTGTATTTTGTGTTTTCGAATCTTTCTCTATACTTGTGCCAAACTTCATGATTCTGCTATCATAAACTAAACTAATGCTATCCCTAACATTCATGCAAAAGAGATGTCCACTTTTTGTATGAACGTTGGTTTTTTATTATAAATATAAATAATAAATTCCAATATGGCTCAAATTACACTGATATTATAGTAGCCAAAATTAAGAATCAGGAATTAGTCAGAAAATAATTTTTAAATCCTGCAGTAAGAGGAAAACTAAAAGTTATTTTATGGTAGTAGATATTTTTATTGGAAGGCAATACTAAATATATTTTTTAATAGCAATTATTGCTTTCACTTCACTGGCACTACACTCACTACTGTCACTGTCGTCTACTCGCTTTGTTGATAGTAGTACGGTATTTGCAGTTTTTTTCGTTTATTTTTCCACTTATTCATATTATCAACACAGTGTTGTGGAGTAGCACGTGTCTGGCTCATCCAATATGAAATATATTTAGAAGTCACATGAACCATACTCATTTAAGTAATGTAAGATATCTATGCTTCGCTTGCTGTGCAAGATATACTTATCACTATATACTTATATTTTCGATCAACAGTTATACTTTGACAAGCAGTCAACATATTACAATTTTATTACGCCAAGAAGCTTTATAGGAGGAATACAATGATGGTGTTTAAGTCTCATTGTTTCAAAACACAATATGTGAACCTTATGTGAACAATATCTGTATGTAGTTAAATAATGCACTTCATACATAGATAAATCAATAGTAGGTAACGCTTTTCGACTGAATATGGCGTAGCCTATCATTCTCTCTTTATATTTCTAGAAGTCTCACAATTCCTCATAGCATATTATCCAAAGTAAACAAAAAAAATTTACAAAACAAACAACAAATGCAACAGAACCGTCATCAATCTGTCAAACGTGACGCGTAGGTGACAATTGTCAAACTTATCTTTTTTTTGTTGGGCACCGGTAACAAAAGTTTTGTTCGTATTCAGCCTAAAAAATATACCGAAGCAAAAACGATGTTTTCTCAGAAATGCAGGAGTTTAAAATTCCATTTGATAAATCGTAATATAAGTCCTTAGGAAGTCTATCCAAAAATATTTGATTCATAGCTACTGGAACTTTCAAGAATAAAAAACCATTTCTGGACAACTCCTTTCAACTTCTTTGGAATTAATGCAAGGGTACTTATACATTTGAGGTCAGACGGCAGTCGACCTTATGAAAGCCTTATGAGAAGGAAAAAACTGGTCCTGGGCTCGAATGCAACCTGAAGAGCAAGGCTAAGATGATACTGAAATTAATATTATTTTTGTAAATTAAACTTGATAATTTTAGCACTATTTAAATAGTTGATATTTTGTATACCAGCTGTAACTGCAGAGCGGTTCTTTAGAATCGACAAGGCACAAGAGAATCTTCACTACTCGTCAGATATTGGTCATGAAAACATCTATATTCTGGATGCTGCTCTTCACACACCTGACACTGAGTCTACAGCACAACCAGACACAACGGCGACAGGATCTTTGGAGCGAACAGCAGCTTCGGTATCCTTGGACACTACTACTGGACTATCAGTGTCACTTGACATCTCGCAGAGTGTGGACACGCCTAGTGCAGCAGTGTCGCTTGATGTCCCAGAATCACATCCATGGTAAGTCACTTCATTTTACCACGTTTATATTAACAGACTTTCTTGGACATTATGTTCTGTTCGGGGGAATTTTGTCAAGTATTTTTTTTTATCTTGTGAAACTTAAGAATCGAAATGTTGAATTCTTAGATATTTAACTCATACATAATCATTCAAAGGCTTATCAATTTGCAAAATAAAGTAGGTGCATCGAATACTTCTTGTATAAATATTACAAACTCACGTCGATATAGAACCAGAATAAAGAGCTTATTGCCGTCAAATTTTCGAGGGTCTATGCCACTGCTGAGAGTTTCCTAGCAGAAAATTCCAATAACATTTTTTCCTAACCAGGATCGAACTATATGCATAGCTGTCGCACTCCTCACCGCTATTGTAACAACAGAATTAACGCAAATTAAAGCCAATGAAATTAGGTATTAACTAATCAGATTGACACGGTGGATATTGAACATTTAAAATAAATGTATACTCTCGTACAAGTAAAGGCGAAACTAGGGCACCCTGAACTTTTCAGCAATCAAACCGCACTGCGTATGACTGAACATTTCATCTACGTTTCGAACCTATTGTTCACCGTTATGTATTTGTTACCCTAGTTTCAATGCTAGAACATTCGATATGATATAAGAATTATATACTTAGTTGTAAATATTATACTAAGTTGTAAATATTAGAAAAAATGTATTTTAGAAAATGTATTGATATTTTATCAATATTATGGGCAATTTAGTAAAAATACATTCTAGGTCCCGATTACAGCGGCAACTAATATAAGGTACTATGCCTTATTTCCAATATGTTGTTTTTTTTTATCGTAATTGAATGAACGGTACGGCAGCGCATGAAACACGCACAATCCAAGATGCAAATACAGATTTTTATATATTAAAGAAATGTAGTAATATTTTTGGGTATAGTACGTAGATACTCAATTCGTTTTGATTTCAGGTGTTTATAAAAAGCCAGGAACTTGTCAGGAACAACGTATTTTTTTTGTAGTCAGAAAATGTTACAATCTCATTCAGCTTTTTAACCATTTTTCCTTTATACGGTAGAAGCTAGTTAATCCAGATTTTTTAATCTGAAGACGTTGTTAGAGCTGATTAATTATTCTAGCCTTTCTGTCTGAATTTTCTGATATTACAGTTGCAATTCGCTGCCTAATAACTCTTAAAGCGAAAGAAAATGAGTTAAAACGGATCCTGTGTAGGTAAAATTAATTCAGTTTTACATAACCAATCATTATTTACTTTTGATGCAAATGTCATATAAATAAATAAATAAATAAATATTCTACGACATTCTACACAGCGCTTTCTAGACCCAAAGTAAGCATAGTTTAACTAGCTTGTGTTATGGGTTCCAGAATGCGGATAAACATACCTACTTATATACATTTTTTTTTTTGTAAATACATACATATTATACATAGAAACACCCAGACCAATGCAAATAGACATATTCATGCATACAAATATTTGCACTGAGCGGGAATCGAACCCGCGCCCCCTGACGTAGCAGTCGAATGCACTACCGCTACGCCACAGAGGCCGTCGTGATATGATTATACTAGCTATGGTTTACAAATACACTATTAACAGCAAAAAAAGTCCTTAATGAAAGTAGTTAGCATATAAACAATCTTATGATGCGTAACTTCGTCTCTTTATATGACCCATTAAATATCTAGAAATATTTTTGTTTAACCAGTGAATCAGGATTCGGCAGCCCAGCGAGATCATCGGAGGAGCTTCTGTCTCCTCAAACGCCACCTCCATGTTCGGTGACGGTACCTGCTGCAACCACAGTAATTCCAGCGACACCTGTGGTTCCTGCAGCCCCAGTTATTCCTCCAGCGCCTATAATTTCTGCAATGCCTGTGATACCTAAGTCACCAGCAATAATACCAGTGCCATTGAGCCCTCCAGCTAAACAACCGGAACCGTTATCACCACCGCTATGTACCAGTCCACTTGCCAAAGATCACGAACCTACTATGGACTCAATCACGCGGTTCAAAACGTGAGTATGTTGAATTTTGTTATCTAACTTCGTCGTTATAATCAATGTTTTCATTTGGCTTCTAATTGTTATGATAAATAATATTAACAAATTTAGTATGGTACACTGAAACACTAAAATGCTATTTGGGATCATTCATCGCAGAAACTGTTGAGTTATTGGTTTCTGCGCATTTTTGGGTTTTGAGCCTAGCAACCGACATCGCAAGGCCTAGGTATACATTGATTATAAAAAAAGACGAACTAGATTTCAGTGAGAGTATCAGACTATGCATGTATAGCCTGACTAGAGAAAAGTGCTTATTATGATGAGCTATATCATATGCAATATAAATCAAGATCTCATAAAGAAACTTACCAAACTGTTTCATTGCAGAGGTCAGGCTATAACATTTTCTTTTTTAATTTCGCAACAAGGTAACTAATATCAAATATAGAGTTATTGGCAAAGTGTGTGAAACAAAATTAGAAATTGCACGAATTAGTACACTGAAATATATACCTACTCTGTATTTTGCGAGTGCATAGCACGGTGCTAGTGATAAAATTTTGTTTTAAATTTTTTTTAATTGAAATTATCGAATCTTATTCAGATATTGAAAAAAAAAACATTTTTTCATTTTGCCGAGTACCTATGTTATTGAAATTGTTTTTTTCTTCTTATAGGTAATCTTAGTATAGAATAAATAAGTTAGTCTTGTGACCTCGAGCTTTATATAAATTTAGGTTATAAATGGAAATAAAAACAAGAAATAGTTTTCCACAAAAAAAAAACATTGAATACAATATGTGCCTAACGATTCCTAATTGAACTATAATTTTCATTTTCAATTAAATGGATAATTTCATTAATCACGAGTCTCACCTACTTTACCGCGTAACTTAAACTAGTCCAGGTTCATGTTTTTTGTACTTTTACATAAATAATGAGTCTTTGTCCTTTTGATAATATGTAATATTTTTAGGATTCTGTATCTCTAAAGGTAAAAAAGGAAGTCTTTGAAGATCACTCTGTTTTCCGTCTGTCCATGTGTTACCACCAATTTTCTCAGGTATGGGTGGACCTAGCAAGTTATAATTTAGGTATACCAGATACTTAGGTCTTTAGTCCGGATTCGGCAACATAGTTCGATTACGTTGTTCGATCAATCGCACGATGAGAATTTTTAACTACACACTGTTCGATCGATCGCACGATATGGACTTTTATATCCTAATAGTTTGAGAGACCGCACGATGAGGAATTTTATATCCGCATAGTTCGATCGCACGATGTGGAAGTTTAAATCCTCATAGTTCTATCAATCGCACGTAGTGGATATTTAATATACTCTTAGTTCATTCAATAGCATAAATTGGATTTCAAAACCATCTAAAAACGATTGACATAGAAACAAGCAAAAAATCACAACTTTTTCTGTGATTTGTGATCATACATAGGTGGAAGTCCACTAGTGGCGGACACCTAAGGTTTTCAGGAAATGAAATAAACCCCCTCGGGCTCCACCTCACCCGAATTAACAGTGAGGTTGGTATGTCGGGCTAGAACCAACTAAAACCGCACGGTATCTCTTGCGTTAGGCATGTGGTACGGGGAATCTGATGTATATTTTTTTACTAATATTGATTTGTTTTTTACCGATGTTACGATTTATTATAAATATTAAGTAATTTCTCCCTTGTAACAGCAAAAGTAATAACATTCTTGCTATCTACTAATATAATAGGTTTAGCCAAGTGTTTCTTTTTAAAGTAGTAGGTATGCAGATCATAATAACAGGTGACATATACTCCTCATAGTTCATCATTCGCATAATAATTTAAACAACACTGGCATTCAATACAATTGTGAGTTTTCGTGGTTCGACCAATGAATCAAACTATAAGCAATAAAAATATTAAGTTCTAGTGGTTCGCCTAATTAATCGAACAATAAGCACTGAAAAATAGTTAGTTCTTGTGGTTCGACCATCGAATCGAATTATAAGCACTGAAAAATAGAAAGTTCTCGTGGTTCGACCAGTGAATCGAACAATTCGACCAGTGAATCGTGCGATTGAATCGAATGGAATGAACTATGTTGCCACATTGTACAGTCCCTATTAGGTGTATAAAAATCAAGACCTGAGTCAACACGATAAAAGATATGGGCAATTTAAGATTTTCGCGAAAACTTGTAAGTACCAAAATTTACCTTAATTTTCAACTTTTTTATTTTTCGCAATTTTCCCTTTACTTGTGCTATAAGACCTTGCTTTTAAATACAGTTGTCAATTCTATGCCAACAAGTTTACTTACAAGTTTTCGCGAAATCTAAATTTGCCTATATCTTTTTAACGTGTTGACTGGTTCATAAACCAATAAAATTATACCAATTTTATAATGGCGTTATAGTAGGTAGGTACGAATCCTCGGCGCATGAGTTTGACTTGCACTTGGTGTAATGTAGCCACAGGGTTAAAAATTAATGGGATTTCTTCCTAGTAACTTTTTACTCGCTCGCACCTTGCTATTTAAAATACGAAGTAGGCCTTGACATGGCGATTTAGTTTCGTCAGTCTTTATGCTGGTAGGTGTGCACAAGTATGGCCATTGAAGCACAGCCACCCTTAATTGAAGACTGAAATCTGCACTCTATCTCTTCTTTCTTCTATTGCATGCAGCATTCATGAAAAGTTGTTTGGACTTGAGCAAGAAGTGTTTGGCTATAGGTGAGACACATGAATGGTATTAGCGTAGTTGACTTTTAGATATACTGTATTATTCGTGTATTGACTGTGTTTGTGTGATAAAAAGAACCGTCATTCGTATGTGAAAAATGTCCGAGAAGCTGTTAGTTCACCTAAAAGCTTCTAGGTGAAAACCATATTTTACGATATTACTAATTGGGTACCTTTTTTTATTTTTTTTGTGGAAATCCCTTCGGATACCCCCCCGCCGGCCAGCGGGGGCGGTTATGTCGGGCTTGCACCGACTAAAACCACACGCCGTCTCGGGTCTTCAGACGCCGGGGTGTAAGGTTACCCATAGAGCATTTCCCTCGCACCCCGGCTGACCCTGGGCCATCTCACCACTAACAGCATCGCTCATCCTGTCTCCTCTGAAAGCAGAGGAGTACGGAGAGCGATGTGTTCCCGCCACGTTGGGTATTGGCCGACGATCAATGCCAACCCTATGAAGGGGTGAAGGGGAAGCCATTGACCGCCGCCCAGGGTGTACCGGCCGCTCCGATTCCGTTCCCCCCGGACTGCAGCGGGATCGGAATCGGAGCGACACTCGAGGAGGTTACCCAACACACACCCCACTAATTGGGTACCTACTTGACTGTCTATTTACTAAACGTCAAAACGATAAGTTCTATGGAAACTGTATATAATAAACGTCACGCTTTCATATTATTCGCTAAAATGTAAATTAGTTGTGTTATAGACACAACTAGATATTGGAGATATAAAAAAAATGCTTGAGTTGTGTTAAATGAACGATTCTGAACACAATGATATTTTTTTTGGAATTCTTGTTTGTTTGTCTGGTCGTTCTCGATGGATGCAAAAACTACTGAACAACAGAGTTTGATGCGGTTTCTACCATTTGACCTTTAATGAATAAATATTATTTAAACTTATTTAATATGAAAATTAAGAACTGAAAAGAATCAGTCACCTACAAGGTAGGTAAATAAAAATAATCCGTCGGACATAAATTAATTAATTACAAATTTTTTGTAGTTCTTTAACGGTTACAGAAAAGATTCCCGTTGGAAAATTTTTAAAAATTCTTCATTTTCACTTTGTTATTAATAATAATTTACTTAGAATAAAAAATATAAAGCTTGTTTAAGTACCTAGCGTAGAAAACATTTTTTTTTCAATATCGCTGCTGATTTTTAAGGTATTTTGCCTCTTAAAAAAATTGTTTTAAACAAATGCGTCGTTTATAAAAAATATGAAAAAAAAAATTGATATGATCGGTTTTGTAGTTTTGTTTTTTTAATTTTTCCCTAAATTTTTTTTGTAATGCTTAAAAACAGATTTGTTAATTAACAATTTTTTCAACCACTAGTTAGGACCACATATTAAGGAATCTTAAAAAAAAAACATTTATCTTCGTATTTGATAAATAAAAGAAAAAAAAAATTATTTCAATTTCCATTGTTTGTTCATATTTTGTTTCAAACAATTTGCATAATTTTTTTTTTCTAAATTTTTTTCTTTTTGTACTCGATAAAACAAAAACAATCATATGTTATTTTTTGAGAAAAAAACATTTAAGTATATTATTTATCAATTTTTTTTAATTCTATTCTCTTTTATACCATCATTCTCACCTGATTTTGCAATGATGAATATCGAATTTAGACTTAATTTTGAACATCTACAAACTGTAAAAATATTCTCTATGTCTGGTCAGCCAATATGAAAACTATCTGATAACAATCTACGACTATACTTAGTAGTTAGTAATCATAACTATAAATTACCTTTAATTATTGTAAAAAGTACTTACTACTAATTGTAGTTGCAATCCCGATTAGGAAATTACTTTGAATAACTACACTCTTAATAATTTGAAAATCTTAAAAATTTAATCAAAAAATATCGCATAAGGTAACTTTCAGGATTTCGTCCCACCGGAGACGTGGGGACATTATTAATAATAGCTCCAAAAAAGGTATAAAGTCTAAGATTTGTAGTTTAACAATTATCCTGCTTGCAATGTTAATGTTCGAGCTACAAAAAAAATCACATTTGAAAAATCTCTAATCGTTTTTGAGATATTTGCGAAAAATCAAAACTCATTTTTTTTAAACTTAATTGTTGTTAAACTTCAATTTTCTAAGCGAATTTAAATTTTTCAAAAATCTACATGCTATTCCGAATCCATTGTCACCTCGATCATTAATTTCTAATTCTTCGGATAAATTTTTCGGAGCATTAGAAAAAAGTTTTGACCTAAAAAGCACTTGTTGACTAGACTATATGTCCCACACCAAATATTTGACGCCTCTTCGTTGTGTCTGGTAAGCATGACATGACACCAAATGACGCGGTCCGTTTTTTGAGCCTCAGTTATATTGTGTGGAATCCATCGAGAGCACAGCTTTCTTGAATCAGACTCTTGCCTATGTCTGAGAATGTCTGAATCTCTTGGTACGGCGCACAGCAACAATGTCTGTGTTATTCATGGCGGTACATGGACGACCTTCACGAAATTCAGCCCTAAGATTGACACAACCGCGCTTGAATTCTGAAAATTATAAATAGTCGTCGTGCATGGGGCTTCATCGCCAAAAGCAGTTTAAAGTCGAACAAGGCTCTGCTGAGCTGTCAAAGTACATTTCAAATCGTAAAAAATGATATTACGAAAATGTTCCAGAGTTAATTTCATTAATGATGACAAGCCATTTTTAAAATGGTCATCGTGGTGTTTCCCACATGGGACAATAGGACATTGGGGTAGGTATAGTCGGCAATATGTAAGCAACTTCGCAACATACTGTACACGTTTGTAGGTAACGGTAACCACTTATATATAACGTTTTGTATAAAAAAGACCATCATCACCAGCAACTATAAATTAAATTGAATTTTGTCTATTTTGCGTTTTTAGTGCCAAACAGTTGGTGGTGGAGTATGCACTGAAAATTTCGTGTAAGAAAACAAAAAAAAAAGAATCATTTTTAATGGTACATAACGCTAAGGTTTACTTAGCGTTATGTGATTTTCGTAATCAGCCGGTGTATATTGAGCTAACTGTGGTTAGAGGTGTGTAAGGTGGAAGAGCGCAAGGCCTGTAGCTTTTCAAGGCTACGCTATTGTTAAGTTAGCGTAGTATAGTTGGTTCATATTCACGAAGTTTGTAAATAACATTAGAATTAGCCACTTAAGTTCTTCCAGAAAGTGGACCCAATAGTTAAATTTTAGTTTGCACTACGTTATATACATATACGGTGCCTTGCAGCATAGGGATAAACTTTTGAATATATATTGTCAAATTGGTTTAATATTGTAAGTTGTAAGTTTGAAGGTTTTTAACATTCCATGATAATACACTAACAATTAGTTGGCGTAATTTATCATGTATTTCTTTTTAATCCTTTCAGGTACATACTCTGCTACCTCGTGTTATTTTAAAAACTAAAAATAAATTTAGATATTTTCTATCCAGCCATAAAATAAGTAACTCCATAAAAAAAATGTTAAATATCTAATTTAATAAATTAGAAATTATCACGTTTTTACCTTTAAACGCTCTGGTGAAAAATTTACATTTGCGTTAGCGTAGTCTTAATTGCTGGTTTCGATTTTAGACATGTCATTGAAAACTATTCTTATCATATAATGATCATGACTTCACTAAGGTTATTTTTAGACCAGTCATTAAGTTATTAAGTCTGTGTAACGATCGAAACATAATTTATCATAAAATCTATCACCAGTAATAGCTCAGACCAATTCACGAACAATAACAATGAATTATTAATAAAATAAACATACGAGTACATGACAATGGTCTTGCAGTAACATTTCTTTAAATTATTCAATCGAATCCACATAGGTACACATTTAGAAGTCTTACATATAATATTTAAGGTTGTATGTGATAGGCCCCGTAATTTACCGCATTAAAAGAACCTGAATATTCTACATAAAATTAAAACATCACTTGCGGATAGTTCAGTTTCTATTAGTTTACTACCTACTTAGCCTACTGATAAGTATACAGGTAGCCTGGTAAAACCTTAGGAAATGGGAAAGGGGCTAATTCTGCAATAAAATGTTGACAGGCATCGGTCCTCAAAACAGTCAACTAGTTAGAGATTCTATATCAGATTTTAAGTTGTCTGTGTTTTATTGTTGTCTTTATAGTACCCTAAGTCAGATCAATATTAAATAACATCACTAAATTATTCAAGTTGAGCACTGAACCTAATTAGTTGATTTGATACATAAAATCCAGCTAGATTTTGTAGTTGCTAAAGCTTTCAAGAAATACGTAATATAAATAAATTTCACTCTTTATTTATGTTGTGAAATATGCTACAATGTTGTTACAAAGAACCATGTAAAAGTTTGACATTGTTTCAGAAATTTATTGGAAAAAACATCTGACGCTTTACTCAAAGCTGCCAAAGTTGGTGATCTGCGAATGGTGAGAGAAATAATTCTTTGTTTACTTTCTATATCACACGACTTTTTTTTTACGTGTGGAAAACCCCTCGGGCTTCAGTATATATAGTATGTACCACGGCATGCTTCTGTAAGGACGGCGAGTCGGCCAACTGCCGTCCTCAGGCCCTGATCATGGAGGTCGGTAGTCCAGAGCGTAGTCGAGGACGCCGCAGACTACGGAACTCGGGAGGCAGGGGTGCCTCTCCAACCACTCCTTCATGATTGGCCTCCCCGCCGCAGTGGTGGATTCCCCCCACCTTTGATGCTCTAGTCGCACCCTCCATGTCTCCATGAGCTCCCGGCGGAGCTGGGACCGCTGAGCCCTGATTTCTCTGGGCTCCAGCCTGTGGCCCCGCTCCAGCGCCTCCTTTCGCCATTAGTACAACAACGCAAGGACTCTCTCTCCCAGGTCCCATGGAGGGGTCCCAGCTAGGAGACATGCCACCTCGATGGAGATCGTGCGATACCCCCTGATGACTCTGACGGCCATCGCTTTTAAGGGGCTGTTTAGAAGGCCGCCAGACTTCCGTACAGGGCCTTGCTTCGCACGATCCCCAGGTACAGTCTCCTAGTGGGGGCATTATATGACACCCCTCCTGCTATTTTGAGTTCTTATTTCCTTTTAAATATAACAATTCTATTGAAAGTTTTTTAACAAAACCAGCATTTATTTTTGCCCTTTATTCACATGGGACATCTTAATCTTAACTAAAAAAATCAAGAAAGTATGTATATTATTGTATGTATTGACGAATTGCTTTTGAGAGTTCAAAAAACCGTTACCTAATCCTAAAATTGAAGACTTTGTGTAGTTGCGTACATTTGTCTATCTGTTGTGTATCGTACCCTACCTTTTTTTTTTTTTTTTTTATCGTGCGGAAATCCGTTCGGATATCTTTTTTACCTTCGGTTATGTCGGGCTTGAACCGACTAAAACCGCACGCCGTCTCGGGTCTACAGACGCCGGGGTGTAAGGTTGCCCATAGAGCATATCCCTCGCACCCCGACTGACCCTGGGCCATCTCCGGTTTCGAGATGGCCCCCTCGGGTTTGGGAACCACGGTGTCCCCGTCTTGCCCCGGTTTGGGGGGAGGGGCGCTAGTCGCCCCACCGTCCCGGCCTGCTTCTGCTGGGGTGACAGGTGGCCTCACCCGCCACCCCCAGGCCTGCGCTCATGGAGGACGGAGGTCGTTAAGCGACCTCCGGCGCCTGAGTTGCCTGCGACGCGCGGCGAGCAAGTTGCGGGCTCGGCGGACCGGGAGAGTTCTAAGTCTCTCCCGGGCGCGCTCCGCCACCTCCTTCGCGAGCATTACATGCTCGCAGAAGGAGGCGGCGGCGGCCCACGCGCTCGCGCTCCGCACCATTGCCGCAATCATGCTGCCGAGCGAGAGAACTCCCACCCCGATGGCTGCCACGAGGTCACGCCTCGGCGCCTCCCACGCCGGGCAGTCCGCCAGCGTGTGCAGCCCTGAGTCCTCGCTCGCGTCGCAGTGATGACACTCAGGCGTTGGCTCCTTCCTGATCCGATGCAGGTGGTCCCCGAAGCACCCCTTCCCGGAGATCACCTGCGTCAGTCGGTACGAGAGGCTTCCGTGTCGCCTCTCCAGCCAATCCTCCATGATGGGCCTTACCGCCGCTATTGCGGCGTGCCCTGCGCTTGGTCGCCCAAGTCGTTCCTTCCACTCCACCACGATGGCCTGGCGGAGATGGGACTGCACGGCCTCGATTTCTCGAGGCTCGGGGTTCCCTCCCTGCTCCCACGCCTCGGAACTCCGCCATGGGACCTGGAAGCGAGAGCCCTTTCGCAACTGTACCAGTGGCGAAAGGGCTCTCGCTTCCAGGTCCCATGGCGGAGTTCCGGCAAGGAGACTCGCCGCCTCGAAGGAGATCGTGCGGTACCCTCGGATGACCCTGATGGCCAGAACTAATGTTAAACTGAGATGAAATCCAAAACGGAGGGGCCACGATTCCAGATGCTGTCCCTAGAATGGTGGTACTTACCTTGACGGCCTCGTCACATGCTTTTTCACGAACTGCTTAAATAACCCGGGGTTTCAAGAAAAAGGGAACACATGTGTGTGTGTAAAGCGTTCTAGTTCTTTACGACAGAGAAAGGAATTACCGAAACTTTCAACATTTATACTAGCAATATAAACACTAACCCGATTTTTTATTTGAAGCTTAAAGACCTACATGCTGCGGGCTACTCCCTCTTGTCAATTGACGCGACTGGTCAAACAGCTCTTCATGTAGCAGCACGTTACGGCAACAAAGAGATAATCAAATATCTGATAGCTTGTGCTCCAACTGCTATCCTGAATATGAGAGACAATGAAAAGGGTCAGACGGCACTACACAAGGCGGCCGCGCATAAAAGGAGGGCTATCTGCTGTATGCTGGTGGCTGGAGGCGCCTCCCTAACACGGCACGATCATGCTGGACTCACACCACGGCACCTCGCTTTAAGAGCTGAGGATCATGATTTAGCTGCGTATTTAGAAAGTAAGTGTATGTAAATGATGAACACTGACGTCCACTGTGGCGCGGCGATAGAGCATTCGAATGCTACGTGGAAGGTCGCGGGTTCGATTCCCACTCAGTGCAAATATTACCTTTGTACTGCCCTTGTAACATTATATACAGGGCGTCTCAGGGCTATGCCACATGGAGGGAAAGTATGCTAAATAATGTAGACAGAGAATTGTACTGACAGAAGACTTCATTTTACACTAAAACAATTTAAGCTGCATGCAAAGATTTTCAAAAAATTGTTTGCCACACTCGGCAATCGGACCGGTTAAAATCCACATTATTACACATACACATACGCTACATTATAAACTTTCCCTTCATGTGGCATAGCTGTGGGACGCCCCATATAGATTAAATATATATGAACTAAAATGCATTTTGAATGGATATTGATAGTTTAAAGACTTCGTTTTATTATTATCGTTTTTCTTTTCCCTAACACCTCAAATTCACTTCCATGTTCAAAGTTTGTATTTGTTATGCTTAAAAGTTGATAAAGAATTTAAGAAATTGAGACTCATATTACAATGAATATGCATACAGTGAGTCATCTTCTTTGATGTTTTGCGAAATGCCGCCACTCTATAGCTTATCAAATTCATGCGTGACACATGAGAAGCGTAATAAAGGGGCGTGCGCACGTTTCTCTCTTACTACTCTCAGCTCAGTACCTAGTATATATAAGTTATGTTTTACGCCCTACTAATAGGTTCAGAAAACTAAATTGCAAACTATTTTCTTTTAAATTTAACTTTCATACCTGACTGAAGATAGAAATATCGTTGTATCCTAATTTTGTCTAAATATTCGGGATCAAAAGCCTCTAAAACGTCCCCATGTGAATTTTATTGAAAAGCTCGAGTCCATCGCAAAATAAATGTAATATTCGTAACCAACGACCTCGGCTGTTTTGAAAACGATATCCATATTGACTTTATATTAATATGGTGAATATAATATTTGTAATCAAACACCTCGAATCGAAAACATCGAAAATGATACCTATATTGACTGTATTGAAAATATCGAGTCTGCCATCTTTTATTGCGAAATGGATGATAATTCGTAACCACCAACCCCGAAAACCTCAAAAACGTTAAACATATTGATTTTATTGAAAATTTTGAATCCGCCATGTTATGAAAAAAAAATCACATTTGCTATTTTGGATATCGAATTAATCTCAAGAATGATGTTGGTTTAAAACAATTGTAAACGTCTGCCATTTTACTGTCTCAGTTTTTTATCCCTCTACGAAATAAGGAAATTTTCATTATTCAATTACCACTGACCTTTCTTCCGTGTGTGAATATTGGTGAAATTTCAAATTCTTATTTAAACGACATGATGTCATACTTACAATCTCTCACAGCTGAATAGTTGAATTGTGCATACTAAAACGTTTAGAGTGCACCATTCAACAAACAAGATAATTCAATTATTTTTCAAATTAAAAAGGTTATTTTAAATAAGACATTCCTGAATTGTTAGTACGTACCGAGTAAATATATGGCTACTCGGTACGCTACGTTCGACTGTACTAATATTCAATTTAATACAGCGTGATCTACAGTGTATGCGTAAGAAGAAGTAAATACCTAATTGATTTATCAACATATCTGTATGCATATCTTTTCAGGTCAGGAGCATTTCCAATTAGTCTCTGAAGATTTAGAAACAGCGGTTTAATATGTACATTGAAACTTCTGATTCTAAGGCTTTATTGAATTGTTGGTGATTTCATGGAAATAGCAGTCGATCGGCCGGTCGGAGCCTCAGACTCAAGTGATAGTGGTATTATTTAAGACATAGTTGTAATCTAACGCCGAAGTGATATTTGGGATCTGGAGTAGAATAATTTACACTCCACTATTGAATTCTTCATAATAAAAGAGTTTTAAATATCTTTAAATAATACATTTTTATCAAATCAAATATTTAATATTTTATTAATATAATAAAACGACTGTAAATGTTACAGTTTATAATAATATTTCAGGCTAAGATATTGTAATACTAAAATTAACAAATTTGATTGTAATCACAACATTTAAATAATACAAAGGAGACCGGCAGTTTTGGGTCCTACTGTTAATTGATTGAAAATTACTATTGTTATTTTTTCTAACAGAAATTATTAAAGACGGTTCTATTTCTCCAGCTAAACTAAAATTGTATCCACTGGTAAATCGTCAGAATGTGTATCTGACCCGAGTGACAATTCTTATGAATCGAAGGAGTTACTTACCTGAAAAAGACAGATGACGACACAGTGGTAACAAATGACACTTCTTGTTCTTCTTTACGTACTGTCATTCCATATTCGTGTTAAAACCCACGTTATGAACGTTATAACTGACTATGTACGAGTATAACTTGATACAGTCCTGGGTAACCGTATTACACAAATATTCAACAAATACTTGCTAAGAAATGGAAGAATGCCCTTTTCCTTTGTTCCATACATTTTCTGTGACATTTATAGTTTTCATAAATTTTAACTTATTCTAAAAGTAAGCTGAATCTTTAAGTCTTTTAAAAATATTACTTATTTTAAAAATGAGGAGGGAATGTTCTCGTGAACTGTGAAACAACTCCTAAGTAAAAGTGTGTGCCTTTCCCGTGTGTTGAAACAACAAGAAGACAATGGAATGTATCCCCCACTTCAATATGAATACTGAAAGGAATAAATGAAAGAAACCAAGACTTCTCTTTAGAATTACAACTAGGATGCCTTTATCGATATCTTGGCTGTTTCTAAAGTGCAAAAGTATTGAAAACTCGGCATATCAATAATACACGGTAAATATCCTTATAGGTAATGGTGTCAGTTTAAAAATTACATGTTGCTCTGCAGAAGATAATGTACTTAATTAATTGTTTAAATCGTTAATCAGCAGCGAAAATTAGTAAAATTCAGCCGAAATTAATCAAATCATGGAACACATATTTATCAACGCCACGGTAATGTTTAAATGACGTAAACAACAATTTTTGTAACCATATGCACTCTGGCAGTTAAGAAAATAAATTGTTTGGCACTAGATAATGAATATCTACTATGGATGGACTACGGAAATGATAATGTGGGATACATTACCTAATAATGTCAGCTTTTGTTGTTCTATTAAATATATATATATAAATCCTTACTATGTATTTGCTATATCATATTATAGAGGACTAATGCCTTCCCCAATTTCCTTATAAATTACTTCAATTATGAATCCATGGGACCTTAACTTACTATTACTCTTTGGAATTATAAGACGTGTTTGTGATAGTTATATAATTTGCTATACAAAACATTCACCTTACCTTATAAAAACTTCTGTAGATCCTATGAGTACATTGTTTTACCTAGTACAATTCAACTATAATATTTTGTGCTGCCACAGTAAAGTCATCCTCCTGGAAATACAATTCTATTTGATTTTGTTGTTTCATAAAGTCATATTATTCGATGATTAGGCCTAAATACTTAATTATTAAAAACTGTATTATTCTGATGCAATATTTCTGAAGTAAGTATTATGTAATGCTTGTATAATATTCGTCAATAAAGTAGAAGTCTAAGTCAAAATTTTATATTACTGAGTTTTACGACTCTGATCAAATCAGTGTCGTTTTTCATATGATCTCAGTATTTATATGTATCCGTATTACGGTGTAGTGTTTATTTCTTTTTGTCATAATAATGAACGTTTTAGGTATATTATAAGGAATATAATTTACTTGTTTGTTATCTCATAATATCTATATTACATTACAAGTTAGTTCACTCATACAAGTGGGATGTTTGAGAATTTACTAATAAGGTCAGCGCCATTGTAGTGACTTTTAATTACCGACACGGTATCTTTATGTACTTGAAACTTCGATTGCAATATCTGATGCTGGCCAGTAACCAAATCTGCCCTTGCTATTATTGGGTACCAGTACCAACATTTCTTTAGAATAATAGTTGGTATGAAGAAATAACAATAAATCTTTTCAATTTGATGTTTTGTCGGTAAACCACACACTTTATGTTAACCAATCTCGATAACAGGATAATTGAGTTAAAAGGGTTATATATTATATTGTTTTGATCTTCCATTGGAACACCAATTATACTAAATACCGTTTTATATTATTAGTGACAAGTGAAGGGCTCTGAGACCCAAATGCATGTATCTGGCTGTGTTGGTAACGAAAAGTTTCTACCAGGTATTGCGAAACACCTAACATTCGAAGACGGCATTGATGGACATTTATTCTAAATAAATTTGTTATTTTTTGTCGAATGTGACGTATAATCATGAATGAGTTGTATGTTTGTAGGAGCTTTGGTCGCTGCGTGGTTTGTAACTCTTACGCCAACCATTATTAGTAGATGTACCTAATAGTTTAGTGTTTATCGAATTTACTCGTACTACTCGCTAACAAGCGAACAATGAAAGACAAAGCTGTGAGAATTTTTGTCGTAATGTAAAAATGTAAGTTCATTTATTTCGTAGTAGAAACGATATGCAACATTATACCTTACACTGTTTTGTGAGTTTCTTCGTTTGTGATTGTATATAAAAATTCTTGGTATTCGAATAATATTATGTAGAATATAACCTCGATATGTCGAGAGTATCTATCACGTTATGACTAATAAATTATTTATTGAAATGCGGATTACAATATCAAATTTATCAAACAGTAAGAGCACTTTGACAATTTTTAGATATAGTAAGTAAAGTCATAGATACAAAAAGCTGGTATCTTCTTCATATTTATAAACATCGTTTATTATCATAAAATAAAAGTGAGATTATATAATATTAGAGTCCATTCGCGGGCACTAGTTTGATCTTTAAATAGTTAGTGACACTTTCGAGATATTATTATACTTAGTCATGTACATACTGTAATGGAGGCCTTTTTTCAAGTAGTGGGTCGTGTAACTCTTTACGCGATTAGTAGGTATGTATATCTCGTGACCAAGTTCTATCTACGAATGGAAATATCACTAGGTTAACAGCTCTGATACAAGAGTGCGTTTTGGATCGAATATTTACTAGATTTTTACTAGGGTAATCAATGATGTACCTATAATACAAAACAGCCTGAAAACATTTTATGAAAGTAGAATTTTGAATGATATCTATATCAAATGGACGCGACTCGGTACTTTATTTACATTAATCATATTTTGGTCATTGCACAGCAGTAGTTACCCAAAACTAACAGACAAATATTTGCAAATAAACCTACATATCCCCTGAATTGGGTTGACTATATTGCCATCCAGGAAAAAAAAGAAGAAAGAACCTACATGTTCTCCCTCGCGAGGTAGGCAAAGACAGCTTGCTTCTTTGCATTTACTTCTGTCCTAACATACCTGTTACCGTACCACACCTAATCTGTTAATAATCCACCGGCTTCAAGTGCTCTTGATCTATACTTTTTTCAGAACGAACATATACCGATCAAATTGCTAATAATTTGATCGGTGTACGTTTTTCGAGGTCGACATTGACCGATTTGCCTGCTCACATACAATTATATATGGTAATAATTAATATATTTCCAACATGAACTATAATAAACTTTGATCATAATTATTTTATTTTTTTAATTTTACCTGATCTACAGCGCGCCCCTGCTACACTAATGCACCCAAGGCACTGCGCATGAATGGCGCTTGTACAGCCTGGTGTGCTAACGTGCACTAAGAAACAAGTTCATTTGCAATAGATTAAATCAAAGAAACGTTCCATTAATACGAGTACGTATAAAAGTTTGCAATTTTATAAAATCAGCATTATTTTTAAAAGCTTCCCATCGTTGGACCGTGTGCATTGACTGCCACCTAAGTGGCATAAGAGAAACCAGAGAAACCGTGGGTACGCAATGTACAGGTACGTAGAACGCGTATTTTGCACTCTTACGTGCGCTTTAAGCAAAGAGAACATAGTTAAACACCTGCAGGAAAAGCACACCCTGCAGTACTCGTATTATTATGATATTAATCACGTGTCTTCAAAAATAACACACCCATAGCAGACTCCAATCATCACTGTAAGATAAATATGATATTTTTAGCCCACTTAGGTAGGAATAACTAAGTGTTAAAATTACCCTACTTGATCACGAGGTTGCCTTTGCCAAATTTACATTACTAATTTAGTATTACCTATTGAATTTTAATTTTATACCAATGAGGGAATCACTATTTTACTACCCGTATGTTCCATGAGAACCTTTTGTATACGCCTTCAATAATTGTTATCAATGTATTATATTCTAGTGCTTTGGTACCATTTCCTGGTAACAGATAATTAGATGTCTAAAGTATACCTATAAGGAGTGAACGTGCTCTGCATAAGTAATATCAGTTTTAGGTAGGCATTGAATTATTAAAAAAAATGATACGGGCATAAGAACGTTTAAACCGTTAAATTTATATAAATGATCTTACATTAGTACTAGCTGTGCCCGCAACTTCGCCCGTGCGGACTTAGATCTGGATTTTAATTTTCTTTACGCGGCAAACTAATTCTTTTTTTAAAATTAAAGTAGTTATTCTTATGTTACGCCTTTTAATATTAGCTATCTACCAGTGAAAATCCCGTCAAAATCGGCCCAGCCGCTCCAAAGATTACCTAATTCAAAGAGACAGAAAGACAGATCTTTGAAAAACTGTTATTTTCACGTTACAGACACTTTAGTTTTATATATTTGTATAAAGTATAGATAAAGTTAGTTTTTTTTTCTTCAATATTTTTTATTTACTTACATAGGTATTTACCGCCCTCATTCTTGCAATACATATCAGCAGTAGTTCATAGAAAATGCAACAATGAAAAGGATTGAAGTCAGTTATTACAAAAAACCATTAAACGCAAGAAACTTGTTTCAATGTTATCAAATACTAAACAGGAGTTACATTTTAAGTCGTATTATGTATTACACTTATTAAAAATAAGATAGAATACAAGACATAATGTGCTTAGGTACTTCTTTATTCCGCTATCACAATTTTTAATTTATCAGCCCAATCTGTTCAATTCACCCGGTCGTCCATATTTTGCACTCAATCTTACCACGCTACGGGCGTATCAACTTATTACCAATGTTTATACTGGAGATTGATGGCACTTGGTGGAACTTGCTACACATATTGAATAAATCACTTGTACTTTTCCACAATTATTTATTTATTTGAACCTTACCGGTTTCACCTTACGGCATTATCAAAGGTCTAGTGATTTATTCAATATGTTATTACCAATGTACAAACTCGTAGTAGAGACCACTTCGTTAGGACTATTTCGCTCCAGCAGCCATCACTATTACGGCTGATGTGGCCAGCGTAATTCCATTTGACTGTGGGTTATATTGGCCGCTTTAATTTTTTGTTCAGCATAGTTTTTGAGCACAGTAGTAATCATTGTTATATTTTTCTAAGTAGAAAAATATCGTGTCGTAATTACCATTTTCCAAAGAGAAACAATTTAAATTTGGGATACCAATTCCAAACAAATTGGTATTCCAGAAGATTTCTGAACTTATTTTGAAGATTAGAACTTCGTCGATCTATTTTTAAATGAAATTACCTTGGAAAATGAAAATTGGTAGGTATTTACTCAGTGCATGAGTTTTCTTCATAAGCGAAAAGCCTATAATATTATTAAGTCTCATAGAATAGAAGAATAGATTGGCTTAAAATCTTAATCACTCTGAAGAACTTCGACGTATACAATTTCAGGTTGTGGAAATAAAAGAATACTAATTATGTTCTAAATATTTGTAATAAGAGACAGAGACAAAGTAATTCTACATTATGTTGATTCGATTCTGTCATGAAGGTTTTCGTTAGCCAACCTTTTCCCTAACCACAAGCAGCATTCCATCAGATAGAGCCTTAATATGTTTTACGTTTTCTACTGTTAGTGAAATAAATGAGCATTATTGTAAGGATTGTTTTTACCCTATTGCGCTAGTGAGGGTAATGTTGTACACGCGTATGATGTATGTAGTTTTCTTTTTTTCCCCTCTATAGGCCAAATCAAATGAAAGGTAGCCATCTCCCGAGTGTACATAAAATGTAAACGAAACGATATGGTGGATTTTTGGAGCTAAAATGTTTGTTGTCAAAAAAATATTTTCACTCAAACTTATCGAGTAGGGTATCAAAATGAAGAGCTTTAAAAGGTGATTTCAAAAAACATATACCACTTATGTTTTATTGTAATTTTAAATGAGGAATAATGAATTAAAGCATTTACGACGCTTGCAACAAGTGGCCTCTGTAGTCCAGTTTTCGTTTGTGTTGTTGCGAGATTCTATTCTGTTATACAAGACAGATAGTAAAAAAAAATGCATCTCTTATACAAGAAATGAAATAATTTAAAAAAGTCTCTTCTGACCTGGTTATCAAGAATAGCCGCAAGTTGATGAGAATAAAGTCGTGCAATAAATCTCAAAGTTAAATATTTTATGATAACGAGTTAACATTGGTTAATAATAAATCACGAGTTACAACGTTCTCGTCCCTACATGAGCTGCGTGCAAAATGCAACAATAGGCTTTCAGCTTTACATTACCTTATCTAATGTTCCTCAGAAGTGTGTAACTTTAAGGGGGAAAACATTTTAATTCTTTTAAATCTTATAATATAGTGTGAAAGACACAATGTAAATATACCCAATGGTACCACTCATGTCACGTTATGTATGTGGCATCGATCGCTATGTATGTATGTCACTCACTGTGAGGTTAATCTAATGATTAATTGTTAACGTCGTTTGCTCCTAATTCTGGAAGCGAGGTAACTTCCCTCCAATTTATATTTCATCTACCTACCAATTAGATTGTTCTACCATATTATGCTTTACTAAAGTTTTAAATCTAATTGTAGAGACAAGAGTCTACCGTAAATAAAGTGGCTATAAATAATAATATACTTATTAACAATACATACGTGGCATAGCATCAGAACTACCTATATGTCTCACCTGTAATATTCAACGTATTTATTAAGTTCGTAAGGCTAATAAATGTAGGAAGTTTATAAATACAATCAAAGGTAAAAGTTTGTTCTATGCATTATTGGCAACTGATTATGACATTAACTCAGCTATTAAGTTTCAAACATAATCATTTTGGTATGCAAATAAAGTACTTAATATTGTGATTAGACGTTTTTCTAGATCAATAGCAAGATTGTAAGCAGATCATATTAACGAATAATTTTTAATGTAGGGATGAAATTTGTAACCATATGATTACTGTACCAGGGTCGCTTTTGAATTATGTAAATCTATTGCTGAAGAAAACAATATTTATATAAATGTATACTATACCTCAATAAACAAAACAAACTATCCACAGCAGCTATACTTAATCAACGTTTAATGTCAATTTAAGAATAGTTGCAGCTTTTATATCGTATTTCATCTTTGAATAATTTATTTGTTAATCTAACGGCATCATACATATGTACCGTGCACATACATACAAAAGTGTATTAAATTATAAATTGATAAATTACGTAACACAGTCCTTTTTTATACATAGTAGGTGTACCGCGAAAATCCATAAATAAGTAGATACTTTTGAATTATGGGTAAAATCACTAGGTATTGTATTTCTCTATTCTGTAGATACCAAGCTGGATATTATAAAACTATGAAAGGTATGATAAAAAGGTATTATTAGAGTTTTGAGAGCACTAATTTCAATGTAAGTACATGATACTTATTTTTGCACTCATAAAGTCACTATTTTAAATAAAATTATTTAAATCAAGTACACTGAAAGAACAATAAATAAAATACGACCTAATTTGCGTTTCATTTGACTAATAAATCCTGAAATAAAGCCTACAAATGTATACAGGTAGGTACAATTCAAACTTACTCAGATTACACAAAACTACGGTTAATGCGGTGGGAATCGACGGTGTCAGTCGTAATGTGATCCTTCGTATCGTTGACGAAATCCTCCCTATTATTTGTCATATTTTAAAGCAGCACGATTTCATCAGTATGGAAAGATGCCGAAACAATAACTTTTCCTTAGAAGAAAAATCCTTCATCCTTCTCCGAATATCGGCCTAATTCTATACTTTCCTTCCTTTCCAAAGTCCTTGAGCGCTTGATCTATTTTCAGTTAATTAGTTTTCTCTCTAAAAATTCTCTTTTAAATCCTTTCCAAACCGGATTTCATCAAGGACTACGACTACGACTACTCTTATTCATATGAAGGAGGATATTAGATCTGGTTTGGATCTGGTGCTGGACCAGCAAGCTAACAGTTCTAGTGTTGTTAGACTTTACCAACGCCTTCAAAAACGTTGACTTCGCCGTATTACTCAGAATATTGTGCTCCTTTAACAGATAATTTTTTTTTTCAATTTTCTAGCCTAACCCGCGACCGGGTCAAGTTTTCGGGTCAGGTTCGGAATAATCAGACATATTGGCTTAGATTTAAACAATACTTATTATGAACAATTTATATTATTTATTGTATTTATATTGCCGGTAAAACAATTTGGTGAAGTTGATAGCTGCCTGCATTCATAACATTTATATTACAACTAGCTGTCATCCGCGGCTTCGCTCACGTGGAATTCTGTTCCCGTATTCGCTTTCCATGGGAACCTATTCCAGGGACAATAAGTGTACGTGTTATTCCAGACTATAATACATTCCTGTACCAAATTTCAGCCAGATCCGTTCAGCCGTTAGAGCGTGATTGAGTCACAAACATCCAAATTTCTTCACAAACTTTCACATTTATAATATCAGTAAGAAGTAAGGTTTAGAAAATTTTAATTCTCTGAAATTAATGTGACCAATAACGATAGGTTATGTACTCCATAGCGGATACCAACGAGGTGAATTGAATCATCAATATTAATATAATTTATCAAGCAACCCGCCCCATTACGAATAATCTAATGTCGTAATACTTGTAATAGTAACAGATTGGAGTGGAAAGGCACTTGCGGTATTTGTAGAACCCGAATGTCGTGGGTATAACGTTTTACTTATCTTATCATTTTGATTAGATGAAACCCATTACTGTTATAATATGAACATCGACTAATTTCGTAGGTACCATTCTATCCATCGAATGTGGTTGATTGACGCAAATGAAGATGGGGCGGCCATTTGTTAGTAATCAGGTGCTTAAGGTAGGTAAGGTTAGTAGCTAGGGGGGGGCTAGGTATTTTTGTTAAAAATGAGATATTTCCTTAAGTTTGCCGTACGTTATTACTTCCCAGAATTCGTTCCTTATTAGCGGCACTATTTTTTCCCCAAAATTAACAGGTTTGATTCCTGACCAGGAATATTGTTTTTTCAAAATCCTAGCTTTAGTTTTTATCAAAATCAGGCTCGCCAAAAATCAAACACATTGATTTTGAAAAAAAAACAACCCCTGTCTTATTACACCATTCGATAGTGCCGCTCATAAGGAACCTGTGAAGCAATAACATACGGCAAACTTAAGGAAAGAACTAAATTTCAACAAAATTCTTTTTTGGGAGCTTCCAGGGTTCTGGTAAAAGTTACCGCCGAGGGAAGGATGTTCAGAATATTCAAAATGGATTTTCATTTACAATATTTTCTAACACATACGCAAAAATTAGCACTGTAAATTTAAGTAGGCTGCGAACTATTTTTATCTATATTTAGCTTCTGATTACTGACAAATGGCTGCCAGGGCAAGCTAGCAAATATACATACGCTTTAAGTACCTACACTACTTCATCCCATACATTTTATCCTTGTAAAAAATAATTTACTAATACAGGCTGCCACAAATATATACAGGGTGGAAACGTTAAGTGTGACTGCCGATTATTTAATCATTTTTATATTAATTTAAAATTAAAATTTTATTTAAAATTTTATTTTTAAACTGATATGAAATGCATCACTTTCCCTTTACAATAACATTTAAAAAAATAAAAATAATAGGTCTTTACCTATGAAATTGCCGAAAATTTTCTTACAAATTCATGAGTTCGTTATTCCTGTAATTTAATAGCTATTTCCATTATTTATATTTTGTTTGAAAGTTGATTTCAATATTTCGATCTTCAAAAACAGGACTTCCTAAATGCTATCCATTTTGATGATAAATTTCGTATTACGTTAAGTAATACGAAATTTGTCACTATCACTTTCGTTAAGCTGTCACTTTTCAAAAATGTAATAAAAGTTGCTGTTTGTTAGCTTAATGTTGTCTCACTCATAGGTACACAAAAAAATCATAAAATTTGGATCTGTAATTCCTTAAAAAAATGCAAAAATGTTAGTATTGAAAATTGGGTTTCCTCCAATTTCTTCAAGAAAAACGGCAATTTCATATGTAACGACCTAATAGTAAGAAAAGAATCGGCATGCATTCACAAATAATACTTTTTCAGTTCGCATACATTTATTATGACATAGTTTAGATTTAGATTTAGATACTCTTTATTGCACACCAAACATAGAATACATACGATGGATACATACATGTTAGATAGTTGTACAATGGGTCTTATCGCGGTCTGCGATCTCTTCCAGACAACCAGCGTATGGACCATACTGCCAGTAATCAGGGTAGTTTGCGGTGTACACTAAATCATAATAATTTAATATTTTATCTAGTATTGTATTTAGAAAACGGAAGTGAAGAAGACTAAGAGATTATATTATTTCATTTAATAAGTACCTGCCTATATATACACATACGTACATAAAATATATACCATAAATAAACATACATATACCATAGCTACATATATACACACCTAAGTTAAATATATATTATAAATAAATATACTGCATGCAAATACACACTAATTACACAGTTACTAGAAGTAAGAAAATAAAAAAAATAAAAAAACAAAGAGTGAACATACATAAAATACATATCACGCTAGGTAGTGCTCCCTTGGGGTGTGTGTTGGGTAACCTCCTTGAGTGTCGCTACGATTCCGATCCCGCTGCAGTCCGGGGGGAACGGAATCGGAGCGGCCGGTACACCCTGGGCGGCGGTCAATGGCTTCCCCTTCACCCCTTCATAGGGTTGGCATTGATCGTCGGCCAATACCCAACGTGGCGGGAACACATCGCTCTCCGTACTCCTCTGCTTTCAGAGGAGACAGGATGAGCGATGCTGTTAGTGGTGAGATGGCCCAGGGTCAGCCGGGGTGCGAGGGATATGCTCTATGGGTAACCTTACACCCCGGCGTCTGAAGACCCGAGACGGCGTGCGGTTTTAGTCGGTGCAAGCCCGACATAGCCGACCCCGCTGCCCGGCGGGGGGGTATCCGAAGGGATTTCCGCACGATAAAAAAAAAAAAAAAAAAAAAATGGTAGTGCTCCCTTACCAGTCTTTGAAATGTAGACAGCGACTGTTCTCGTCTTATATTTATATATAGGCAACGCGTTCCACAATCGTGCAGCCTGTATTGTGAAGGACTTAGGGCGCTTTCAATTTAGACGTTTCGTGTCGGACCGCAGCAGTGCCGAAGCGGTGCGTTTCTCGTATGGCGCACGGACGGTCGTTTGTTTCAATACAAAGCGCACGGTGCGGCAACAGTGCGGCGTCTGTACCCCGAACGCTCGACGACAGGACGGCAACATCGGAAGCTCCACGTGTTCATTTCGCTGTTGAATAGTGCGGTTACAAGACGTCAGAACTTATATAAACAAATTTTCATGTAATAATTATTTGCTTAAAATGGATAAACGTGGAAGAATTTATAAATGAAATTGAAATACGTCCTGCTATATGGAACTCCAAAAGCGACAAATACAGTAATCGCACGGAAACAAAAAATGCTTGGGAAGGTATCTGTGAAAAATTTATAGAGAATTTTAAAAATAAAACTACTGGTGAAAAAAACTTAGCAGGTAAATATTTATTTAAATCAAATTTTGGTATTTTGCCATGTTAATTGTCCTTCGTGACCCACACCAAACGTTTTGAAACTTTTGGTGTGAATTTTCATATTGAAATTAATTCATTTGCAATTTTACAGAACAGTGACGCAATGTTAGTAGCATATTAGCGCCACCGCTTGGTGTGTGTCAGCTTATTTAAAAAAACCTATTTTGTATTTGATCGTTGATTATTTATGTTTACTGAACAAATTAGTAATCAGACTAAACTAAATTGCTCTCAATATTAAAAGATGTTATCAAAAAAGTGAAAATAACTATAGTACCTGAGTAATAAATAATATCACAAATATAAAATATACGTTGTTTAATTTACTTACCTCAATGTTATCACTAGTCTTTCTCCAGCTTATATAGTATGTCTGAATATAGTTTCTTGCCGCTGAATTTTGCTTTCAACTAATTCAAGTAATTCGTAGAAACATTCTCTAGGCATTCTTAAGTAATTAAAAAAATTGCTTGGATCTTGTTTTAGCCTAGGGTAAAGATTATGGAAATCACCAAAATTACATGTTAATGAAAACATTGGTGATGCTCTTTTAAGGGGGCGTCGCTTTTGTTTCTGTTTGATGTTTTTCAACAAGAGCACTAACAGTAATGTTTCTTTGTCGGAGTCCATGGCATAAACTGCTGCCAAATACATTTAATACATCACTATAATACAAACGCACGGCAGTCACAAACGCTTTTAATTTAGGCGTTTGTTATCGGACTGCTACCGTACGGCAGCAGCACGGTAGCGGGCTATAACCAGCGGCACGGTAAACGCGCGCCAGCGGTCCGACATGAAACGTCTAAATTGAAAGCGCCCTTATCGTAGAATGCCTCACAATTTCCAGGGTTAAATTTTCCGTGTATCTTAGGTGTCTAGAATTGTTCTCGCACAGAAATCGAAATCGTTTTTTTAGATAGAGAGGAGTAGACGGGTTAAACAAAATATTAAAAAGAAGAGAGAGTATATGAGTATTCCGGCGAAGGCGGATTGGTAACCACTTGAGTTTTTTACAAAATTCGGAAACATGATCATATTTGCGCAAACCAAAAATGAATCGTATACAGAAGTTTTGGAGTCGCTCAAGTTTATCAAGTTGGTCCTCATTAAGATCAAGATAGCTGACATCGGCATAGTCCAGAATGGGGAGAAGTATGGATTGCGCTAGCGCAATTTTTGTTGCGGTAGGAAGGAAATTACGTAATCTCCTCAATGTTCCACCGGCGGCGAAAATTTTACGGCTAACATTCTGAACCTGAGCCGTCCATGACATGGTTTTGTCCAGATATATGCCCAAGTACTTAACTGTGTCGCTTATGGGAATGCTAGTACCTTCAAAGTGAATTTTTGGCAGTGCCGACCAGTCGGCTCTGGGTAAAAGTCTTGAGCTACCAATTATAGTAATCTGAGTCTTACCGGGATTAATCTTCAGTCCATACATGGTGGTCCAAGCACTAAGGTTGGCCAGGAAGGTATTAATCGTGTCAATACCCTGGGACAGTCCGTCCACACTAGTCTGGTAGTAGATTTGTAAATCGTCTGCATAAAGGTGGTAGGAAGAGAGAAGTTGAATAGAGATAGAGTTAATGAATAATGAAAAGAGCAAGGGAGATAAAACGCCACCCTGCGGCACACCCGTAGCCGTGTCAGACCAAGATGAATAGGTACCATCTAGTCGGACCCGCTGCCGGTGACCAGACAGGTAACTACGAAACAATTCAATAGCCGATGGAGATATGTTGAGAGAGCTTAATATGGCAAGGAGAACGTCGAAATCCACAGTGTTAAATGCGTTGCTAAAATCAAGTAAACAGAGTATTGTGAGATTTCCATTCCCCATACCGAATCTTATGTCGTCAGTAATGTAAATAAGGGAGGTTGCGGTGCTGTGTCCCGGTCGAAACCCGGATTGAAACGGGTTAAGTAGGTTGTTTTTATGGATGAATGCACTCAGCTGGTTTTGGATGAGGCGTTCGAGGACTTTAGACAGGAATGGTAAGATAGAGATAGGACGGTATTCGGAAAAAGATGTAGGTTTAGGATTTTTGGGCAACGGGATGATTTGGGCATCTTTCCACATCGTAGGAAATGTAGATGTTCACTAGTCAAGTAGAAACGTTTTTTTTTTGAACGTAAAACGAAACGTGAAAAAATGAAATGAAAGTCAAATGAACATTTTATTTGTATACTACGTTGTAAAGAAGACATGTTCCAATTAAGTATGGAAAAAATATCCGGCAAATGACCCGGCTCCGATGACAGGCCATTATTCTTTTCATGAAATTTTCCATGACTTTCACACAGAGATGTGGCTGTATCTCACCGATGACGCGTTGGATTTCCGATTTGAGCTCAGGAATTGTTTCGGGTTTATTCGCATAAACCCGCGATTTCACAACGAAAAAAATCGCACGGTGTAAAATCGCACGATCTTGGTGGCCAGTTGACATCAGAATTTCGTGAGATAATGTGTTCTGGAAATCGTTGCTGCAATATGTCGATTGTTTCATGCCCGGTATGGCAGGTTGCGCCGTCCTGCTGAAACCACATGTTGTCCAGATTCATGTCGTCCAGTTGAGGCCACAAGAAGGCCGTTATCATATTCCTGTAACGAATGCCGTTCACAGTCACTGGAATTTCGGCCTCATTTTAAAAAAGTAAGGTCCAATCACGCGAGCCTGACCAAAATTCGCACCAGACAGTTACTCGTTGTGGGTGTATTTGTTTCTCATGGATTGCATGAGGATTTTCTGAGTCCCAAATTCGACATTTTGTGTATTCAAGAAGCCATTCATATGGAAATGCGCTTCATCGGAGAAAATTACTTTTTTGGAAAATTGGCATCGACTTCACTTTGCTCCATTACCCATCAAACGAATTGCCGGTGCTTTCCGTGGTCCGCTGGTTTGAGCTCCTGAGTTAACTGAATCTTGTACGCATGAAGGTGCACTTTCTCGGCTGAAAATTTGACGACATTTGCGAGCGGTTTCAGCGTAGCTGTCCCCATTTTGGTAAAGAGTTTTCACAATAATAACGCGTTATTCTTTCGAAAAGCGCTCCATTTTTAATTATCGGAATAAACAGAGGTGACAGCTGTCAACTTTCAGAGCACTTGCATGAAAAAGAAAATCCGATTTTAAAAAGTGCACTCTCACTGAGACACCCTATATTTATCAGACTAGTCAAAAAATTATGCCATAGTAAATGCACGGGAACCGCAAAAGTACAAATTGTAAACACATGTTTTTTTTTTACTTTTTTTATGTGTATATTTTTTTCTTTTAACGTTTCTACTTATCAGACTAGTGAATAGACCGTGCCATAATAAATCTATGGGAACTGCCAAACTACAAATTCTGAACACATGCCGATATATTTTTATAATTTTTTTATGTCATAAAATAGATTAATTGATGTAGATTACATATCAGTTTAAAATTTTGCAATATCTTTAAAAATGACGAAATAATCGCATACACTTAACGTTTCCTGTATAGATACAAAGCCTTTAAAATGTTGTATCAAATACATAATTCTTAATCCTAATAGGTATCTACTCTTTGTGTCAAAAATTTCACCCGCAATATTTGTGGTTATTGCAATTTTATTTCGTTAGTTTATGGACTAGTTATAAGATAAGACACGACTAGGTATCTGTACATGTGAAATAAAATTCACGTGGACGACTCTCACATACGATGTTAGTGATGTTACTTCATCATTTAATCTCGCGTTCACACCTCGTAAAAGGACAGTGTGTGCAGAATGTTATTGCAGTTCCCTATCTCGTGTCGTAATCTTCTTAGTGTATATGTAAGGACAGGGAGATAAAAGCTACTCTTTATTAGCTAATTGGCAAAATACTAACTTAAGGAATCATTTAATTAATCTACAGCATCTTATAGAAGTTAAATCCTAACATTGTTATAGAACTATATCCATCAAAAACATAAATGTAGAATGAGAGCCAAATTCAATATTAAGAATATGCGGCGTTGTTGGCTACGCAGATAAAAGAATTGAGATCTATATGGGTGCCAATTTCTATGTAGGAAATCTTAAAATTTTATTTACATGAACCTAAAACATTCTAAAATAAATTGATCTAACAATTTCTTGCTTCTACATGCTACCGCAATATTTTCTTCTTAATTGGTAGGTAATATACATTCTTAAATTTTAACAGACAATTGTTTACAAATGCAATTATTTAATTACTTGAGATGTAATTCAAGCTCAAGATTTGACTAGGCTAGTTTTCGCGTACAGGCTAAATTATATTTGTCTAATGACAAAATGAACTTCGATAAATCATACGCAAGTTAGTGTGCGCCCTGTTTGTACTGTACTTATACTGTTAGGCAGTGACGTGCACAGACATTGTAAGAAAAAACTTAGATGTATTACGAAGACCCTCGGGGCCAAGCCATCCTCACCTGTAAGGTTCAATTGATTAACGGATGAGGCTCTGACGCAGGTTTTTCTCAAGGGGTGACAGGAGGTGACACAGCAGTCGCTCGCATAAAAGCCAGACTTACTTTACTTACATAAAAACCAAATCTAAAGGGAAAGGAGTAAGTGAATCCTCAGTTCCAATGTGGAAACCTCAGATACAACGGAACTGCATTAAAATGATGATGATGTGACAGATAAAAATCTTACTAAAACAGCTGGCAAACAATATCTATTAACCGTTTCAAAATTTTGCGATTATGATCCACTTTCGCATTATGTCGGTCAATATCTATTTTTATCTAGAATATAAACGCGTTTATATATAGTTTATCCCGTAAGTATAATATTTAAGAAAAGCCTCTAAATGTTTTTCAGACTTTACTCCGATTTATTGAAATTGTGTATATTGTTACGTGCGCGGGGTACAAATTAAATGCTGTTTATACAACAAAGAGGTTTATTCGCTCAGGGGGGGTTGTGGTCGCAGCACTGGTGGGACCAGTGGGTGTCACGCGGTGCTGCGACGACAACCTCTTCTGATGAGGCCGTCAAGCTGAGTGCCACCATTGTTAACATGGTACGTGTATGTAATGGTGACCCTCTTTCCTGAGACTTTACCTTCAGCTTACCATCAGGCGAGGTGAAGTCAAATTGGCGTGTCCTAAATATAAAAAAAAAAACCACAAACTAGACAACTAAATAACTAGCACACACAGTACTCTTCAACAGTTCGAGTCGCTCGGCAGTTCACAGTAGTCCACGGTCGTGGCGTGGGCGTGTGCTTGTACCTACTTACTAAGTAAGTACAATCACACGCCGACGGTCAAGGTGACTGACCTTATTATCAAGATTTGTAGGTAAAGTAGGTATAGGTATTTGAAGTACTTGTGATTTTGTGTCGGTTTTTCTAGATTTTTCTACACTGTTCGGTAGAGTACTTCGACACTAATAATGCGTTTTAATTTCCAGAAGATTCGATCGGTAGTTTTCGAGATATCGACGGTCGTTGTAACAATATCAATGTACCCCATGTCAATCTAAACATTTTTTATGTTTGAAAACAACAAACAGTAAACCCAAAAAAAGTATTAGAATGTTTATATACCGCTAGCCAGTTATAACAATCATACTCTTTGTTTTCTATTAAATTCCCTATTCTATTATTTATTAAATTTAAATCTGGTGCGCTATTATGAATATGTAGGTAGGTAACATACCTGTTTCCTCATCGTAGGCACGAAAGATTATTGAATGCATACAAAACCACAAATTTCACAACAAAAGTTACTCATATCTGTCACGTGTTATATAAATTCTTTATTTTACTTATTTTAATCTAGAAACTAAATAAATTCAACAAATGAGTTCTGAACTACCTGCTTTGTTTTGTTACACCACTAATGCGGCACACACAAGTGATTATATACAATGGATTATATAATACCACAAAAATAGGGTCAAAAATGTAATACTACACTTTATTAAAATCAAACATATTTTGAATTCGGAAGTATTAATTACATCGATTTAAGCTGAAGACAGGGCGCTATGTTGCTCATAAGCGGAGACCTATGTCCAGCAGTGGACTAGAATAGGTTGATGATGATGATGATGATGACATCGATTTAAACCAATAAAATGGGACTGCATTATTTCAGGACCAATTAATCAACCAGTGGCGTCAATTTAACACTGATGCATAGATATTAAATATTCAATTGATTGGAGACGCTGTCTACATTTTCACTAGTGTGCGTATTTTTATAATGTACACTTTACTTGCACACGCAAATATGCGTGTAATAACACATGCACACAAACTAAACGCTATGTGAATGTGAGTAAATTCAGCCAAAATTTTATGATATTAATATTATTATAGATCGAGCTCTATAACGCCTCACCCTAGAGTAAGGGAGATGCGGCGAGATAACCCCGGCGAGGCAAGCAGCAGTCGGCCAGGGCTTTACGACGATTGGCAGAGGAACTGCCGGACTATTCGGGCATTGTCAAGCAAGACCGCTCTCTGCATCGTGGCCGCCACTGACTTTCCACTAATCACGAGCCTCCCTAGATGAACTGAGAGGCCCCTGGGGATCAAACTGTTGGAGGTGCGGGGAATTTAAAGTATTATGTTCTAATTATTGAGATATTCAGTAAAAAGATGTTGTCTGTTGAAGTGTTTATAATCAAGTAAGTGTAACTATGGAGGAAAAGAATATGTAGATAAATCAAAACAAGTTGAATTCCTGAGACGAGCTCAGCCGAATACAAGGGATTCTCGATTTTGCGATTATTTTTTGCGATTTTTTTATCTTGCAATGGTTCACCCCAGCATGAATCTATTACCGAAAACAGCAACTCGATAGCTCATCTCCTTCATACCCAAAACCGTGACAGAAAATTAGCAACGACGACGACGACGTCGACGACAACTTCTTAGCAATAGGGCTTTTCTAAAGAAAATCCCTAAAAAAACAAAATCAAAAAAAGAAAACAGAACACGTCAGTATAAAAAAGAGTTTAAATCAAAATAGGTAGTCTACATAACGAGATTAGTATTCAATATCTACAACCCAAACCATTGGCGGAAATAACAACCGGGAGTATTTCTGTGGAACGCACCCTCCATATGTCGGTAACCTCGTGCACCAGGTCCACATATTTGGTTTTTAGGGATTTTCTTTAGAAAAGCCCTATTGCTATCGAGTTGTCGTCGACGTCGTCGTTGCCAATTTTCTGTCACGGTTTTGGGTATGAAGGAGATGAGCTATCGAGTTGCTGTTTTCGGTAATAGATTCGTGCTGGGGTGAACCATTGCAAGATAAAGAAAAATCGCAAAAAATCGCAGATAAAAAAAACGCAAAATCGAAAATCCCTTGTATTCGGCTGAGCTCGTCTCAGGAATTCAACTTGTTTTATCTGCTTCTTCGCGGACGAGGTTCTCGTCATAGGGAATAGTGATGTCTACAAGAAATACCCGTGACTCTGCCCGGTCTATTAGCACGATCTCAGGCTTATTCGCTAGAATTATCCTATCCGTGATGATGGACCGGTCCCAGTAGAGCATGGCGCGGTCATTTTCGAGTACGGCTTCCGGCACGTACTTGTAGTATGGCAGCCTCAGCGCAATGAGGCTGTATTTAAGGGCAAGTTCTTGATGTAGTATTCTGGCTGCTTGGTTGTGCCTGTGCTGATACTCAGTGTTAGCAAGCATGGAACAACCGGAGGTCACATGTCTGAGTGCCCCGCCAGGACGGTGGCATAAACGATACATGTCCGTGGTTCCACCCCTCAGTATGTACCTCCTGTAGTTGTTCGTCTTGATAACCTGATCTCGCAGGCTTATAAGTGCCCGGTTAATGGCAATAGGCTCGCCACCTATTACATTGGGACCTAAACATAAACTGGCGAAATGTGGGTGCTAGCACCTCTGCCTACCCCTTCGGGGATATAGGCGTGAGTTTATGTTATGTTATGTTATGTATCGCATAGACAAAACCCTCGGTTTCCCCAAAGAGGTCACCAAATCGCAGCCAGTTCACGGAGGCCTCTCGGTCCACGTGAGGCTCATGTAAAGCCTTAAAGAAGCATCCGTGCTACTCTTTACCCTTCCACACGACCTCACGCTCAGAGGTACTAAGTACTACTGGTGCACGCCACTCTGTGTTAGCCAGGGCTAGCGGGGTCTGTCCTTTATCGCATTCAATGACCTCTCTATGTATCTCACCGTCCGTCTTCGATAGGAAATATTCCCTGAGACTGCATACCTTTTTTTTTTTTTTTTTCGTGCGGAAATCCCTTCGGATACCCCCCCGCCGGCCAGCGGGGGCGGTTATGTCGGGCTTGCACCGACTAAAACCGCACGCCGTCTCGGGTCTTAAGACGCCGGGGTGTAAGGTTACCCATAGAGCATATCCCTCGCACCCCGACTGACCCTGGGCCATCTCCGGTTTCGAGATGGCCCCCTTACTTGCTCTCCACTGTGCCATCTGCTAGTCAGAGGGACACGTGGAAAGCTTCCGAACAGCCCTCAACAGGGCCGTCCTCGCCTCGGTCGGAGTTGGCCGTAGGCGGCAGCGTCTCTCCCACCCTATATAGGAGAGAGGCGCTGCCGTCTCCGTTGCCCAGGGTGCACCGCGTGGAGGTCCCCAACCAAGCACCCCGGTCCCCAACCAAGCACCCCTGAGACTGCATACCTCGCCATTGTGAACTCGCGTTCAATTAAATTTTTGAGGGAACGCGAGTGAACGCGTTTGTGGAAAAAAATCCTAAAAGTCTCGTTGCCATTGTTCATGAAAAGCTTAAGGATCAACTTCACTGGCACTGCACACAGCTTAAGATAAGACTATCCTCTGAGCAAGAATTGATCTCTTCCGAGTCGTTATCGTCATTTTCCATGTCTATTTCCATTCTTTAAATATTTTCACAAAATTACAATCTCTATCCGTCACTGAGAACTTTTGGAAGTCGAGACCAAATTCTGAATGGATTGCTTCCAATAATAAAACTATCCGGCCGTAGCTATGCGTACCTGAAAAACTTCGACATGCTAGCGTTTTAGATTTTCTTTTCAAGTCTGAGTCCAGCCAAAAAACTACGAGTTTTAGCCAACCAGATATCAGCAGTGGTGCAGACCTTATTGACGCCCTACAATTCAGTCTTGATGTTTGCGATTTCCATCATATACCAGTCCTCAATTAACCGTCCTAATGTCCTTCTTCTCACAATATGCAGTCCTTTTTCAGAATCTTTTTCAAATCAAAACGGATCATCTATTGCTCGTAACGTTATCATTGAATGAATGAAAACCTTCAGAATATTTTCATTAAACTTGTCTTGTGAAATCGTTTGTTCAGTTGGAATATCACTACTTTCCGATTGGCGGCAACTACTCGTACTCGAAGATCGTTTTATTTTCTTTCGGTTTTCAAGTAACTTATCAAAGAGTATCAACTCATTGTATACTGCGTCTCCATCTTTTCGTTTGAGATGAGTAAGAAAATGAGACGTGGAATTGTTAAAACCACTAATTTTAATACATTTTGGTTGAAAATATATACAAATAGCCACTTTTGTATTCGTAGACTCTGTCTCAGAATATTTAAAAAAAATGTCGTCAAGGTCTATAATTTATATACACGGTAATGTGTCAGATGACCTGTTCATTTTCTATTATTTGCGTGCCAGCATTACTCGAACCCGGTGCAAAAGAATTTGTTGCCATTTCTTACGATGAGACAGGATGAGAAGGAGTACCTACCCGCTTATCATCGTGGTGTTATGCCTATAATTAGGCCTCCGTCACTCGCTCAAGGCCGCGCGCTATATACCTTTAGCGCTCGCGTATCGTCGACGATACAAAAGGCAGAGGGCTGCCGAACGCCCGCCTGAGCGCTCGCATCGGACCGCACTGTACGTTTCCCGCGCTTACGCTTCGAAATGCAGAAACCACGTAATTATTGTGCAGTGGATGGTAAAAGTCAAAAAACAAAGGAAAATTTGTCGTTTTTTTCATTGCCGATAGACGAAGAAAGGTGAGTAGTATTTTAAATCTTATCTATATGAATGTTGTCACCATTTATTTCTTTAAACATAAGTAGGTAATAAGCAGGTATGTAAATCGTAAATTAAAGGAGTTTTTTGAGTCAGTTATTATAAAAGTGTTGTTTTATAGGTAATTCTAATACTGTAGTTACCTAGTACTTACGCAATGGGTAATGTCCGTTAATTTTAGATGTCTGTGATATTTTAGCTCTGGGTAGGAATAGGCTCTGGGGTTATCCTTTCTAGGGCTTACCAGGGGTGCCCGGCAACGGAGACTTGGGGAGGACACCGTGCTGTTTTAGTCGAGACACGACATAACCACCGGGTATCCGAAGGGATTTCCGCACGTAAAAAAAAATGGGTAGGAATAAGCGGGGGTGCTTGGTTGGGGACCTCCACACGGTGCACCCTGGGCAACGGAGGCGGCAGCGTCTCTCCCGAACTGGGCCAACCTACCTACGGCCTACCTACAACCTACGGCCAACTCCGACCGAGGCGAGGACGGCCCTGTTGAGGGCTGTTCGGAAGCTTTCCACATGTCCCTCTGATTAGCAGATGGCACAGTGGAGAGCAAGTAAGGGGGCCATCTCGAAACCAGAGATGGCCCAGATTCAGTCGGGGTGCGAGGGATATGCTCTATGGGTAACCTTACACCCCGGCGTCTTAAGACCCGAGACGGCGTGCGGTTTTAGTCGGTTCAAGCCCGACATAACCGCCCCCGCTGGAGACCCCCCGCTCTCCAGCGGGGGCGGTATCCGAAGGGATTTCCGCACGAAAAAAAAAAAAGGGTATTAATAAGCGTCTATATATAGGTATTTAAACTATCATGGTCATTCACATTCGTATTAAAGTTATCGGGATTTTTACCATGTTGTATATTAGGCATTGCGACAGCTTCAAAACAATACAACATGGTAAATATCCCGATAACTTTAATACGAAAGTCTATATATAGGTATATCTACTGCAAATTATTTCGTATTTTATACCAATGGTTGAACAAACTGACAAAATAATTAATCTAAATGCATTAAAATTTGAAAAAATCTTATGAGAAAGCTGTATACAGTATACAGTAGGGCCTCCCTAATCCGGATAGGAAAAAGAATACCCCTTCCGAATTATCGAGGCGTCCAGATTATAGTAGGTATGCAAACGGTATGCACTATTTTAATAATAACAAAATGCATTTTTAACTTGGGTTTCATTTACTTACATTTCTTTTTGTTTTTCGTGCACCGGGATTACGTTATGTTTGGCTAACAAAAAAAGCGGCCAAGTGCGAGTCGGACTCGCCCATGAAGGGTTTCGTAGTAGCAAGTAACATAATATCTTTATTTTTACGATTTATGGCGTATTAAAAAAAACTACTTACTAGATCTCGTTCAAACCAATTTTCGGTAGAAGTTTGCATGGTAATGTACAACATATATATATTTTTTGTTCTATTATTCTCTTATTTTAGAAGTTAGAGGTGGGGCGGGATGCATTTTACCACTTTGGAAGTGTTTCTCGCGCAAACTATTCAGTTTAGAAAATAAAATGATATTAGGAACCTCAATATCATTTTTGATGACCTATCCATAGATAGAATTTTTTTTTAGGGCTCCGTACCCTCAGGGGTAATACAGAACCCTATTACTAAGACTTCACTGTCCATCTGTCTGTCTGTCTGTCTGTCCGTCCGTCCGTCCGTCCGTCTGTCACCAGGCTGTTTTTCATGAACCGTGATAATTAGTATACCTTGAACCGTGACATAGTAAATAATGTATTTATGTTGCCGCTATAATGTCATAATTAATCGGCCTGGTAGCACCGTATTACAAATGTTAAAAACCGTTGATTTTCCGTCGCTTTGCTCCTGTTTTCCTTATGAATATTAGTTAAAATTATTTACACGATTTAGGATATTTTCGACTATAAAATTTAATAACAGAATTCCGAGAAGGAAAAAAAAACATTATATAAAACTAAAACATATTTGATTGACAAATAAAAAACATGGTTGATTCCTAACATTCCGTTTGATTACAATAATCACCATAGGTACAACCCTAGCACATTCTTACGATGGCGTCACTCGCACGGCGGGCAACACAGTCTCGACTCTATGAACGCGTGTTTAAGGTACAATTCTTCTCGTTCTGTGCACAGAACTGCTGCAGCAGGCGTTAGTATTAAAATTTTGTAGGTGAATATAGACTAGGTATTTTTGCTTTTGTATGGGAGTGATGTATCTGTTACGTTAGTAACTATTTACGTTAGTAACTATTTATTAATCTGTGCTATAACTTCGTCCGATCAAAGAACATTCTATGCGTTTTAAATTAACTCATAATTTGATATTCTTGATTACCATGGTTTACAGTGGAACTACATACAGTGGTCCATCGCCTTTAATGTTTTACGAAATGTCGCCACTGTGTAGGCATACACGATTTTTTCAGGGTTGTCACATTTATTTTATTTTTTCATTACTTAATTTATGCAATATTTACTTAACGCCTCATTAGGATATCCTCTTTGTATATTCCGCCATATTACTGTCCTGCTCACTCAAGGTATATCATTTCATACAAAAGGTATACATAGAGTCGCGCGCCAAGTATAAACTAGTTATTGGATTAACTTTCCATGAGAGCTAGATATAATAATATATAAAACTTATTTTTCTACGCCCTGCTATAAATTACAAACATGTAAATCAATACGTATGGTAGAAATTGGTAGATGACCGTTCAAATCTAATAGGTTCAGAACACTAAACTGCAAACTATTTTCTTTTTAAATTTAACTTTTTATACCTGACTGAAGATAGAAATATCGTTATATCGTAGTTTCGGATATATTCGGGATAAAAGGCCTCTAAAAACGATCCCTATATGATTTTTATTGAAAACTCGATCGTAAATTAAATGAGACATTCTTAACCAACGACCCCGGAAGTTTCGAATACGATATCCACCTTGATTTTATATTGAAAATTCAAGTCAGCCATCTTTTGTCCCGAAATAGATAGTATATTTGTAATCGACAACCCCGAATACCCCGAAAATAATACTGATATTGATTTATTGAAAACTTCGAGTTCGCCATCTTGCATCGCGAAATGAATATTATATACGTAATCACCGCACCCAGGAAACCTCGAAAATTATACCCATATTGATTTCATTGAAAATTTCGATTCCGCCATCTTTTATCGCGAAATCTACACTAATATTATAAAAGAGGAAAGATTTGTTTTTTTTTTGTTTGTTTGTAACGAATAGGCTCCGAAACTACTGGACCGATTTCAATAATTCTTTCACCTATAGAAAGCTACATTATCTGGGAGTAACATAGGCTATATAAAATCACGCTACCACTAAAGGGAGCGGAGCAGTGAGCATAAATGTTATTAAATCGGGCAGATTTCTATACATCTTTACTAATATTATAAGATTTCAATTTTTGTATTCGAGTAAACTCAAGAACTACTGAACCGATTTCAAAAATTCTTTTAACTTTAGAAAGCTACACTATCACTGACTAACATAGGTGTATTACATTTTCAAAAAAGTTAGGTATCCTTACTAAAACTTCAATAATGTAACCCAAGGTGTAAAAAAATGACCTAAAAAATACCTTACATCGCGTGCGCTGCGAAAACTGTTGAAGATAAAACAAAATAATGTACTGTGGTAATGTATAACTTAAAAAGGTCTACATAAAAGTCCGCGAGAGCATATGTCTATCTAATAAGGGTACCCCACAGTAACCATTTTTTTCTTTTACAAATTACAAAAAAATAATGTGTCATTTTCGAAGCTATATATAACAATACAGTGTTATTCCTTATCCAATTAAATACGTTAGATACGTTGTACATTTAATGTAGATCAAAATTGCCATTCACACTATATCATTACAATGAATAGTATAAGAGCTATCGCGATATTTAATAAGCGCGGCGAAATAAATTCAAATAGAAATGCGGATCAAGATCATCAATGTACCTCGGGACATAATTAAAGAGGTACAACCATATATCTAAAACGTGCTCAAAAACAGCAACAAAAGTAGGCCAAATTTGAATTACGTTAATATCCCTTATCCAATATATAGTTTCCCTTTCCATTTAGAAGTTACATGCAAATTTCTAGCTGTTCGCAGTGTCATTATCAATTTCCTTGGGATCAATACTACGCTACGAGGTGAAATAATTTAATATCTATAGGTCCACACTATTTTCAATAGGTTGCGTCTTCCGGAATTGCCGCCACTCTTTTAAATAACGGGAAAACTGCCCATTCTACATTTAAACTACCGTTTCTACAAACAGTGGCACAAAGCGGAAGATTTTTTCCGTTTTATGACCCCAGTGGCAAATCCAGTGGCACAGGGCGGAATAAACCGTTAATATGCTGCATGAGGATCTAATAAACAATCCGCTGTAATTCGACATCTTAAACATTATTACGCTACCGTTTAAGTCTAGGTATACACTTAGGATGGTATAAGTTACTACTCTTTGAAGACGATTTTGTCTAAATAGTCTTTGGAGCAACAATCAGTTTGCTCCATTCGTAAAAATGGTCCATTGGGAAACCTCTTGCAAAAAACGTCGCTGATAATATGGGATGAATGTACCATGAGCCATAGGGCTCATCTTGAAGCAGTAGATAGGACATTAAAAGACCTTCGTAACTCAAGTGGTGTGATGGGAGGTGTAACTTTTGTGTTTGCTGGAGATTTTAGGCAAACACTTCCTGTTATTGCCAAAGGAACACGTGCCGATTTCGTGAAGGCTTGCCTTAAATCATCTATTTTATGGGATTCGGTACAAACGCTCAATTTGCGCACTAATATGAGAGCACGGCAATCAAATAATTATGATAACGATTTTCCAGATAAGTTGCTTGAACTTGGAGATGGCAAATTGCCCTCCACTACCGCAAACGGCCACCAAGTAGTATTGGATAATGGATTAGGTGAAATTGTTCATAGCTTAGAACATCTAATTGATGCTATTTATCCCGAAATCGAAAATCTACCTACAAGGAATTACAACTGGCATTGTTCGAGAGCAATTGTGTCACCACGAAATGATTCGGTTAATGAAATAAATGATATCATACTGCAAAAAGTACCAGGAGACATTAAATGTTACATGTCCATTGATACGGTATGCAATATTGAGGACACAGTGCACTACCCTCAAGAATTTTTGAACTCTTTAAATCCTCCTGGTCTGCCGCCACACGCCCTCAAGTTAAAAGTTGGAACCCCAATCATGTTATTAAGAAATTTAAACCCCCCTACAATTTGCAACGGCACAAGAGCTTTGATTAAAGAATTAAGAGATAATGTTATTGTAGCTACGATCATCACCGGTCCCGCAGCCAGTCAGCTTGCACATATTCCGCGTATTCCGATGATTCCGACGGATTTACCTATATCGTTTAAGAGGCTTCAGTTCCCGGTTAAAGTTTCATTTGCACTAACAATAAATAAGTCCCAGGGTCAAACCGTTTCACTGGTCGGCATTGATTTAAAAAAAAAGAGTGTTTTTCCCATGGGCAGCTGTATGTTGGAATGTCCCGTGTTGGATCTCCGCGAAATCTATTTATTTTGCTCCAAACGAATAGCACTTCAAATATAGTTTATAGAGAAGCCTTGCAATATTTTTTTTTTTTATTTATGTACATTAAAAAAAACAACAAAAAGTATGATACAAAATATCTGTTAAAACTGTATAAGGTGGGGGTGGGGTGAGAGTGGAAGTGGGAGCGTGAGTGGAAGTGGACGCAATAAGCAACTTCCACGCGAGCGGAGCCGCGGGCAACAGCTAGTGTATAATATATTTGTAATCACTAACCCCGAACACCTCGAAAACTGTTTGCAAGCGTAATGACTGACTGACTGGAATGAGAGAACGATAGATTGTTTGAATATGGTTGTGTTTTTGATTAATGAGTATACTTACTTTTTCTCATATGCCATATGTGAATTGTTGTTTTTGTGTGAAATGAAATAATAGAGTTAGTACTAACTTTTAAACTTTCGCGTTCCATGATATAATAATTATATTTACGGGGATTAACGCGATCACTTATTTAAAGGTATTACATCGTCAGGCAAACCAGAGGTATGTAATACCTTTAAATAAGTGATCGCGTTAATCCCCGTAAATATAATTATTATAATAGAGTTAGTAAACATTATATCTAGCATTTAAATGCTCTCAGCAATAACTATAACTAAACTTCAATAAAAACGTTACCTATATTGATTTTACAGAAAATTTGGTGTCCGCCATCTTTTATATATAATATTCGTAACCACCAACCCCGAAAACCTCGAAAACGATACCCATATTAATATTATAAGAAAAAATTAATTCGCCCCCATCTGTTGAAAGAAAAAATCACATTCGCCATCTCGGTCGAACATAACATAACATAACATAAAATAACTTCACGCCTGTATCCCCGAAGGGGTAGGCAGAGGTGTATCACACACCCACGATTCGCCAGTTATGTTTGGTCCCAATGTAATAGGGGGCGAGCCTATTGCCATCTACCGGGCACATTATTAAGCGAGCGATAATTAACATTTATTAATGCACACATAACTACGAAAAGTCAGAGGTGTGTGCCCGGGGGCTACTGGGAATCGAACTCGAGACCTCGTCTCAGCAGTCCGTTACGTACGCCACTGGGCTATCGCCGCCTTTTTTATCTTTTATCGCAAAAAATGTGTGCTTAATAAAGTTTTCTCAGTTTTGTCCCTGAACGAAATACCTAAATATAAATACTTTTATTATTTCATTACCTTGCTTCCGTGTAGGTACAAATCTTGATGAAATTTCAAAATTCTTATTTAAAAGAGATGATGTCATAGTTACAATCTCTTATAGCACATTTTAGTGTGAATAATTTAACAAACAAAACAAGACAACCATTATTTCAGCCCTGGAATCGTTAGTACCGAGAAATGCATGGCTGCTTGGTACGCCACCTCGCGTTCCCTTATCCCGCTTAACCATAAAAATAGTTCGGTCGACTGTGGTAATCCTTGATAAAAAAATCTATTAAACGTTTCCGTTTACTACTACTAATGATCATTTTTTTTCTTCTTTTTATTGTTCATTGTACACTGCCCTTATCTATTTTGGTTTCTATCCATCCAAAGGTTGCCTCGAAGAGATCGCTGTTAGTGATAAGGCCGCCCATTGTACATTAAACTTAAGTTGAATATTATTTATATAGAACTACTTTTATGGTGTACAATAAAGAATATTTAATTTTTTTAAATACAAATATACAAATAATCATATTGTCTTGATTACCGATTACTTCAATCATTTTCCATTATCTTGATTGAATGTAATCCAGATTGATGTAATCAGGATTACTTGCAAGCAGATTATTAATCTGATTACAAAAAGTATTCGATTACGCCCATCGCTGCTTCAAGGTCAATACAATGAAAAGGTAGGTAAAGGTAAAGGACAATTAAATTGTGTGGTGTAAAATGCTTAAAGTGACTAACGTATTTAGTATATTCATCTAAGTGGCTTTCAAGTTACTACATCAAATTAATGTGACTATCTTTTTAGAAGTTAAAATGGCTTTAGTAAGCTATCCTTAAGAGCCTTCCATCCACATTTGTAACTGAGCTTTCGTAACCAGCTACGAAGAGATAATATATTATATGCCATCGTGGACTTTTATGTAGACGGAACAATCCCAGGATAGTTACATTGTTTTGTTATGTCTCAAAGGAATTAGGCAGCGTATTCGGCTTGATTTCTTTCACTTTGAACAATTATCGTCATATTTCACCAAATTGTCACAAAACGGTATCAAACTATTAACAATTAATATTAATGTATGAAATCCGCATCAAAATCCGTTGGGTTGTTTAGAAGTTCTCAGCGAACAAACACCGGAAAGCTTGTTAGTTTTATATTATGTAAAGATATTTAGACGATCGCAAAGGAATCGAAACCTATTGAAACTCCCCGTTGAACTACAACTAGAGTCATGATATTTTGCAGAAAGTAATGTCTTATAGCACAAGTAAAGGGACCGAAATTACTAATATTTTATTTTTTATTTATTTATTTATTTGGGAAAATAAACAGTCACACAAATGATTACAAACCATAACTTAAGATAAAGAAATACCTTTGTGAGACCAACAACATTTTCCACATAATATTTTAACACAAAATATTTTAAAACTATCATGCGTTGTTCCTACTCAGCTTGAAGTTTATACAATTTAACAAATTAACTTATAAATCTAAATACTTAAATTATCCAAACTTTGCGCTACACATTTTTTAAATTTGCCCGAAGATATTGCAAACAAATCTATATCTTGAAAATATTTATTGTAATTCTTAGTTAGCCGACGCAGTGGCGCTCTCAAACCTGCGTTAGTACGAGAAGTAGAAACAGCAAATGTGAGTTGCGTGCGCACCTCTCGTCGTGTTGATGTTCTAGGTACTACGTAGCATAGCTTATTGCGAATATCAATGCAGTCATATACATTGCCACATAGATCGAACAGAAACACCGTCTCCAACAAGATACGTCTTCTTTTCAGTTTTTGTAAATTATACCTTTTCAGTAAGATGTCAGTCGCTGCAAAACTACGAAAACAACGATAATGCATGGCTCTTAAAAATTTGCTTTGAACCCTCTCAATATATTCAGAATATTTGTTATAAAAAGGATTCCACACAGGTACTGCATATTCGAGCTGTGACCTAACTAAACTTTTGTACAGATACAAGTAAGTAGAAGGGCGCACAAATTCTTTAGCTGTTCTCATTATGAAACCATACATCCGATAGGCGTTATTTACGATTTTACTAATATGTTCATCAAGATGTAGTTTATCATCGAGAAGAATCCCCAGATCACGAACTAATGATACTCTAGATAGGGTTGTGCCATTTAACGTGTATGGGTGTTTCATTACGTTTTTGTTTTTTGTAAAGCTTATACAACAGCATTTGGATATACTAAGTTGCAGTTTGTTAGCTTTGCAGTATACATCGAAGCGATCCAAATCTGCTTGAAGCAAAAAACAATCCAATTCGCTTTTTATTGGTCTGTAAATTTTGAGATCATCAGCAAAGAGTAGTAATTTACAGTTATGGAAACATGTATGAATGTCGTTTATAAATATGATGAACAATAGGGGGCCCAGGATCGATCCCTGGGGCACGCCAGAAGTCACACAAACAGCAGATGACTGGAATCCATTAATTACTACTCTCTGGGTTCTGTTGGTAACATATGAAGAAAACCATCGCAGGAGATCGCCACGTATGCCATTGTAGGCTATCTTGTTCAGTAACAGCTGGTGGTCAACCTTGTCGAATGCCTTTCGAAAGTCCGTATATACAGTATCAACTTGGACTCGAGAGTCCATGTTGTTGAATAAATAATCCACAAAGGCAACCAGATTTGTAGTGGTTGATCTTCTCTTCACAAATCCATGTTGCTGTTGAATTATGTTGTTTTGAAGCACAGGATATACTTTATTGTGGACTAGTCTTTCCAAAAGCTTCGACAAAACTGACAATATTGATATTGGGCGATAGTTTTCAACGTCCTGCTTAGGACCCGATTTGTAGACGGGTGTTATATTAGCGCGCTTCCATTCGTCAGGAAAGACCCCTTGTGATAGTGATAGATTGCACAACATTCTTATAGGAATACACAGATTTTCCGCCGTATTTTTAAAAAATATTACCGGGAGACCATCAGGCCCTGGCCCTTTAGAGGCATCTAGAGATTTCAGTGCTTCTAACACATCACCATCACTAAACCGAATCTTATTAAATATTGAACAACGTTCGGAACAATCCTGGTTCGAAATTGGATCATTATTAATAGTAGAAGGTTCGTAGACTGATTTAAAAAATTCTGAAAAATAGTTACAGATCTCAGTAGGGTCATTGGTATGTCGGTCAATATATTTCATATCGGAGGGGATACCAGCAGAAGACTTTTGTTTAGAGACATACGACCAAAAATATTTAAGATTGCTGCGTATACCCTCCTCAACAGAGTTCATATAGTTAGTATAACAATTTTTACACTCGGCATGAAATCTGGACCTAAACAACGAAAATTGTTCATAGTCAGATATATTTTGATACTTTTTCCATCTGATCCATGCTGAGGATTTATCTCTGTATATACGTATTAGGGCGGGCGAGAACCAATGAGGGAATTTTGAAGACCTGCCATTAACCAGGGGTACGTGCGTTTTTATTATACTAAAAACAATGTTATAGAAAGTGTTCAAGGACTCATTAACGCATTGATCTATCCTAATCTCGTTACTCCAGTCTATAGTGCTCAGTTCACCATTAATGCAACTGTAGTCAGCCTTAAAGTAGTTATACTTTTTAATAAATTTCCGCTCCATGGGAGTGTGACACAAGTCAATAGTAAGTAGTACACAAAATATCGGATGTTTTTTATCAGATGGTAGCAAATCATTATTCGGCACGAACACCGAACAGTCTCTGTCACTGATAACTAGATCCAACAAATTCCCATAAGCATTCTTTAGCGTGTTGTACTGACAAGCACTAAAATAAGACAAAAACATATTGAGGCATTGACAAATAGAAGAGTTACCACTGCATAACAGTCCCAATAGTGATGTATCATTATTACAGGGTGACCAACAAATATCAGGTAGATTATAATCACCCACCACATAGAAATTTTCAACGTGAGTATCCTCTAGGAGAGATTGCAACATTTCAAAGTGTTGAACATAAACATATTCAGGCGTATTGGGTGGTATATAGGCTGCACTAATGATGATTTGTTTAGGTCTGGATGAACTGGGTATTTGCAGAACGACGCACTCCATCTTAGAATCAAGGGTTGATTGTGGTACAATTCTTACTGAACGCAAACCTTTTAGTACCGCCACAAGAACACCGCCACCATCTTTTTTATTAGTAGCTATTCGATCACGGTCACATCGATAAACTATGTAACGGGAATCGATAAACTCATTATCAAATATTTCTGGCGTCAACCAAGTCTCGGTAAGTACAATTATGTCATAGATATTAGACAGAATATTCATATATAGTATATTCAGTTTAGTGCGGGTCCCCCCACAATTCTGATAGTATATTAATAAATTACTAGACATTTAAACCCAATAACAACAAAACAATAAAACATTACACCAGAACTACCTACTTTACTCAATATGTATATCATCGGTAGACAGTATCTCTGCTCGACCAACTGCAACTTATTGGCAACAACAGATGATAAGTTGTCAGAACTCCGTAAAACGCAAATTACATTAAAAATCCAGGTGAGGTTTACAGTAAATATACCGGTGACATAATTTACTAAACAAAATAATATCCTCAAGTCGCTCACTTTTACACATCTATCGTCTAAGTTCAAAATAAACATAATTTTTTGAGGGCTCTTTCTTATTTCATTTATATACTGTACAAAGGAAAGCTTAAAAAATATATATCTCGAAAACAGAGAAAAAGTGTGGTAGTATTTAAGTGAGTTATATGTCTTAAAATTAAACAAAAATAAACTTATGGTGTAGCAATACAACATGCAAAAATAACACAAGCTTGGCAACATTAACTTCAGGAGGAAAATAATACAAAATAGACGAGTATAATAATATTTAGATAAGTTAAATATTTCAAAACTGAAGAAATATATGGTTATATACCTACAAAACATGCAATAATGAAACAAACTGAAAAGTAAATGAAATAGTAAACGTATTATTATTTGAGTATACTTCAATATATTCACTTTAAAAAAATAACTAAATAAACGAACTAATTTATGACATTTAACCCTAAGTGTTAGACTGCATTCGAGGTTTAATTTTAGCGAGATCTTGCTGACATCTAATAGCGATAGACTTACTTCCTTCATTTTCGCGGATAAGGATTGTTCCATGTTTAACCCATAAAAATTTGAAGTTATGCTTCTTCGCTGCTTCACGACACTCGCGAAATAATTCCTTACTTTTTAAAGTGAGATGCTCATGCATGAAAACGGGTAGTGAAGTACCCGATATGCCCAATTGTTCGGTAGTGAGACCCTTATTTAAGCGATAGGCGCTCAGAATATTGTCTCTTAATATACGTGAAGTCAGTTTGATAATGATATTCTTTGACTTATTGCTATCCCGGTGTGCATGTGGAACCCGATGAATAGATATTATATCATTACGTTTTACAGTGCACTTTATAACGGAACCAATGTTCTCCATAATTGTCACCAAGTTTTCGTTGCGCCTTTCCGGGATATTGCATAGCTCAATGTTACAGTTTCTTGCACTCTGTTCCAGGTAGTCTATCTTAGCTACGAGTTCCGGCATAGTACGATTCGTGTGAACATTCGCTTGAATCTGCTTGTCTAAATCTTCTACCTTTTTCGCGAGTTCTGACTGGTCATCAGAAGTGAATTGTATTGACGCCTTAAGGCAGTCAACTTATTGCGTAATATTATCGTATTTGGCTCCTAAATCAGACACTCGCTTTTTAATGAAAGTTTGCTCAGAACGAATAGACTGTATGTCCTGTTTAATTTCCGTCGTGGTCTGAGTGAGTTTGGATAAGTCATCTTTTATTGTAGTGACACTCTCTGTTATTTTAGACAAAGTATTTTCTAAATCACAACGCCAATCGTTAAGAGCACTTTTGAACTCACTTGACAATGTATTAATCGCCTGCGACCATTCCGATTCCGGTTGCTTACGTTTATTACGAACTGCGATATTTTTCTCAGGTTTAGTTCCCGAACACAGATTTATATCTGTGTCAGAGTGACATATATTATCGGCTGAGGAGAACATTATTTTACGATCGCAGCTTATCAAATCAACTAACAAACAGAAAAAGTGCAGGTCAGGCAAGTGGGATTTGATCTTGCGCCACTCGGTGCGGCCTCGAAGACAAAAAGCGTACAGGCAGCGCGTTCGGCCAATCGTCCTTGTCAGAATTTGTCGAAATTATTGACCAGTATCAGCAATTCATTCGATTGAAAGTTTAAGCTAATAATATTGCAATATGGTTCATAATGAGGACTTGTATCGTTACAAAGTCAATTTGTTTACCCACTTTTAACACTTTTTCACAAAAAAAGTTTGAACATTAGAACTGAATTTGCTTTAAAAAGTCGTAATAAATAGTCTTAAATTAATCACACTTTACGTAAACACGTAGCACTAAAGTTAGTTTATACTATACTAGTGACATATCATTAATTTGCGGATGTTTAAACACTTTTTTGAATATTATAAGTAAGACTGAGTTATATACACTGTGCATAGAACAAGATCCGCACGACGAATTTCCACTAACCCCTCCAGCTAAGCTTAATTGCTAGTGTAAGGAGTGGGTTCACCTCGGTAGTGTAATCCAGTGTAACCCGGGACCTCTCGATTGTAGGGTCGACTCCTTAACCACTAAGCTACCCTCGTTTATACGAAACACATCACAAAAAATATCGAAAGTCTGTCTGTCAAGACTAGAAGCTCTAAAGCAACGTTAAGTGTGACCCTCTATCCAGTTTTGTATGGAACCCTCAGTTCGCGTGTCCGACTCGCACTTGACCAGTTTTTTTAATGAAACTTATGATAATGGAACCGACACCGCACTGCTTGAGTCACATACTCTATTACAGTGTGAGAGGATCGAATCGAGGAGGGCACCGAATACAACAGAACAGTCTTACGTGTTTTTTATCTTTAGAATTAAATCTGTAATTACGTTTATTTAAAAAAATTGTATTGAAATAGTTTATTTTATATATACATATATACCTATATATATATTGAGTGTATGGTGCCCCACCAAGATCTTCAGGGCCAAATGGGGATTGCCGCATGAAAAGAAAAAAAAAGATAAGGTTAGATGTGAAAATAAGGACCAGTAAAAATTACGAGTCTATATTGCATATGGTGTAGTAATAAGACCTAAACTCAAGTACAGATCACTTGACAATAATTTCAACTTATTGAAACAAAATAAAATATTACCACTGATTTGAAAGATTTTATTTCCTGGTTGATTTAAAATTCAAGTTAAGTATAGATGCATGTCTTTCTTTGATAAAACATTTTTATAGTGTTTATACTTATATAGACAATACTTATTTCCTGCAAATGCAGGAATGCTTACGTCAGGAGACCAGTGGTACTAAAAGCGGGCAAATGTGGAACAGTTCTCCTGAAATCATCAACGGTGCAGCAAAAGCTGTATCCAATGTCAATACGGTCGGGCTGCCAGCGCAGCCAACTAAATGCATTGTTGTTTCGACAACGATCCGTGCAGAATGTCAGGCTTCGAACTTCAGCTGCAGTATAGTAAGGATTATTGATGCTCACAAAGGCAGTTCCTTGACGACGGGATGCATCATAAACCACCTAAAAACAGAAACAATAATTATTTTCACTTTATTTCAATTTACACATAATTCAACCTATGCAAAAAATTAAGTTGCAGTGTTTTTGAACTGATAATTAATTTCCCTAGAAGATAAAGTAAAATGACGTTTTATTACGAGTTTTGTGTCTCCTGAAGAGCAACTATATCGGCTGATTGGCAGAGTGATCGTACCCCGTCCATAGACCGCTTTAACGATTTGCAGTTAAAACTTTCAAATTTACATTTACCCATAAAAATAATACTAGGTATTTGGCTTTAATACTGCTTCTGTTTTGTACCTATTTATCTTGTACTCGTACAAAACGACGAAAAGTAATACCACTATGCCAAAAATCATCATTTATAAATTCATGTAGTTTGCTCCTGGGAACTTATAACTTGAAGGAACTACCTATATGGTATGTGTAATGCGGATTGGTGTGGAACACCAATCTGCAAACAAGTCCAAAATCTATACCAATATTATAAAGAGGAAAGATTTGATTGTTTGTTTGTTTGATTTGAATATGCTCCGAAATTACTGGACCAATTTCAAAAATTCTTGCTATATTATCCCTGAGGCTACTTTTTAACCCGATATTTCCTCGGAATCAATACTTATGCGGGTGAAACCGGGTGGTGATGCTAGTAAGAAATAAAGATAGCATAATGGTAAATACAATGTTGAAAAGGAAGAAATATACCGAAATCTAGATTAAGTAGGTTATATTATTAGGTACAACGAGAAATATCTAAAAACCATAAAGTAGTTATAATACCTTGTAGAAGTATAGCGGCACTGGAATCTGGTTACTCTGACGGACCAGAAAGATGTCAACAAGACGGTTGCTTTGGTCACGCAATTGAGTAACACCAAAGGTACCAGTATAAATAGTTGTTCTGTAACCAGCAGCAGAGATACGAGCACGAAGATTCTAGACAAACAGAATCATAAAATCACCAAAAATATTTCCACTAATATATTAAACCACAGAACATTTTTACAATTAGGTAACTTATTAAATTAACCTAATATATTTTTAAAAAATAGCTTCAATTCAGCTTACTTGCTCTAGTGAGTTCCAGTTACCACCATTGAAAGGTTGCCACTGAGGAGCAGCATTGATGAAGTAGAAAGATGCACGTTGAGCGGTAGCGAAAACATAGTCACTCTTAGCGGCAAGATGACCACGTGCCAAAAACTGAGTGTTGGTGACATATCTATCGGCTAGCTCTTGGCCTACATACTCGGCTATAGTCCTTTTCTGTTCCACTTGAGTGTACATGGTGTTTACGTTGACACCGGGGTAGAAGGAATCAGCTGCAATCAAAGTAATTAAGTACTATGACATGTCAGTGTCATTTTATCTTCGTAACGTATTCGAATGTCAAAAAATATGAACTCACCCAAAAAGCTGGGCCTATCAACATTAGATTGGTGAATGGCGTTTTCTGGCGTCTGATCGTACCACACATACAACACTTCCATGCGTTGTTGATTGAAGCACGAAAAGTACAACGGATGGAACACATTGTTCACGATGAATCCGACCCTAGAATATTAAATCAATAAAAATATGCAATGCAAACAGCAACGGATCTAATAAACCGTTGTTATTAAAAATACATACCGAATTACTAGGTTATTACCCCAGCATCTATTGTTGGTGATTTCAGCATTATGATATGCGTGAGTAGAACATGTCAACTGACCGAATTGCCCATTGCCATTAAGCCAACCACCGCCGGACACCAAAGCGTTGTTAACGCATGTCGCTGTCTACACACAAAAATTATTTTATAACAAAAAGAAATTCAGATGATTTTTTTTTTGAGTAGCTTATTTATGAAATTTGGCCAATTGTAACAACAACTAACAGTATCGTAATAATATTACAGATTTGAAAATTTGTGAAGATATTTGTAGGTTTCAATGATTGAGTATCATGTGCAAAAACGGATCTGGTAGAAATTTGGTACAGGGATAGATTATAATCTGGAATAGTCTTTATATCCATTACTACAAGTAACTACTTTAAATTTATGTTGTCATTCTGTAAACTTACAGCGACAGCTACTGTGCTTGCAACGTTTGGGTGTCGAATGGAGCGTCCTGATCCCGTGCATGCAACGATAACCTGCTGGCCGGTATTGAGGCGGATCTGGCCAGAGTTACCATTTGGACGTAGGTAAGTGCCACCATGAAGGTACACGGGTTGGGGCTGGCCAAGATCTCCGTTTATCATGAATGTACAACCTGTATAGACACAAATGATTCTATATATTATGAGTGATATGAGTATGGAGATTACTCCATACTCATGAAACAGTATAGTAAGTGAAAGTTAAGTGTAACTTTTTTTTAGTTTTATGTCAAAAGATAGTGTTATGTTCTTTTCTGTAAGTTATTGGACACCGTGGTTCCCAAACCCGAGGGGGCCATCTCGAAACCAGAGATGGCCCTGGGTCAGCCGGGGTGCGAGGGAAATGCCTTATGGGCCGGGCCACCTTACACCCCAGCGTCTGAAGATCCGAGACGGCATGCGGTTTTAGTCGGTTTAAATCCGACATAACTAAGCTGGCTGGCGGGGGGGAATATGGGGGCTTACCGCACGAAAAAAAGGTACTCTTCATGTATATTCCGATTATGGCAATGGACATTAACTGCAATCTAGTTATTTAATTCAGTTATTTATTGTTTTTTTAGGATAAATTGTATTTCAAAACATGACTAGTATTTATTTAACAGAGTCAATTTTTTTGTAGAGTAATATACCATTGTTGCCAGAAAATAAGTGACTTCTGGCGAAAGTGGGATCTTGGACCATTAGACCCATATTGTAATAATAAAACAAAATTATTTCCTATTATCTTTAAAAATAGAATCAAAACGCCGCCATTTGAATTGTTTGCTAAATTTATAAGCAGTGTCACTTGGGATGATGTTAGAATTCTAACCATACACCATACGTCCAAAACTGGTCAGATATTTAAAAGATATGGTGAATTATAGAGACTTACATACACACATGAATTCAGGTATTTTGGGCAGTCGTGTGTAATTTTTAAAATATTTTTATAGATTATTTTCCTATTTCCAATAAGTACTCTTTTAAAAATGTGTAAATCGTATATGTTTTTTTTTATGAATGATAGGCTCACGTTTGACCTCTATCTCACCTGCATGGTCGTAAGTGACGGTGTGGTCTACGTAGGATCACGTTTGCCTAGAAGGAACCTATTCACTCGAGACTTGATATATTACGTACGATACGTACGATATATTATGTAATCAAATTTTAAACAACACTAATATGTATAATTACCACTGCGAGGTGCTGCGTCTGCACTTGATACGTTAACCCATTTGGATTCTTCCTGTTTGAGCCAGGCGTCGAGATAATCTTCGAAATCATCTTCATTGAACACCAAAGCAAACTGAGCTGGTTCTGGGAGTTCAGTTGGCACCGCTGCTACTGCAGCTAAGACTGCCATGAACGCTATTACCAGACGCATCATGAAAGAGCACATCCAGCACTGTCACCTCATTCGTTTTGGGTCTATTTTTATACCTTTCATAATTATATTAATCAAATACAAATGTTATCAAAAAAGATTTGTTTATTAATTTGACTGTAATCTATATATCTTTGCCAAATTAGTCTTAAGATATGTGATAATAAATATTTACTAACATTTAGCACCCTGGTCTAGCTGTGGGCCTCAATAGGTGACAAGGGTAGAGCATCACAATTTTCATCAAAGAACAGGCCTGTAAATAAAGTGCAGAAAACCTTATTTGGAGTATAAGTCTATTAATATATTATTATAGTCTATTAATATATTATAGGGCATATTGCCCACTGACATAGGACATAGGCTTTTCCCATCGTACGCCATAGCACCAGATTGAAAGCGGGGTCCGTATCCAGTTTATTTGTGTAAATCAACGAGACAATTCGGCAGAGGCTTTCGCAAACAATGCACTTTTCATAATGTCCAACGAAGACGAATGTGACTTTTTCTGACAGAGAATTAAGTAAGTGAAACGTTACACTGAATCTATTCAATTCTCACTACTTTCATAAACTACTAACGACTTGTTTTTTGTTGTAGGTAAACTGCTCCATGGTAATCTGCTTGAGAAACAATAAGCTACTCCTTTTTCTGACTTCCAGTCTTGTTCTATTTTATCTTAATTGTAAAGAGTCCTCATTTTTGGAGGCCGTCCTAATTTAGTGCTCTCATTTTAGGCAAATGGTTGCTCAGGCTGTGGATGTCGCTTCACTTCAACCTCATGTAATGTAGGCTTCACTAATAACTTATTGAGCTGAGAGTGAGACGAAGTTAAGCGAAAAGCTCTCTATACTCGGTGTATTTCGGTTGACGCTACTCCTCCTAAACTAATCGACCAATTTTGACCAAACTTGGCATTTAAATACAACTTAATACCCGGAAGGCTTAGAAAAAATAAAATTGAAAATCGAACATACCATGGAGGAATAATCACCCTTCAAAAATTTCAAAATCTGATTTCTCCAAAATGATCAATGTCAACATTGATTTTGGCGCCAAAATGTGCACCTTAACTATTGGCTCAAGACAGAAAAAGAAAATTGAAAATCGGTCTAGCAACGAAGGAATAATCACCGAAAAAACAATTCAATGGTGTTTAATTGAAAAAAAAAACGCGTGAATTGTAGGTAATCATGTAGTGCACTCTCAGCTCAACATTGCAACAACAGAATGCATTGCGCGCCTAGTTTTCATAACTTTCGGCTTAATTCGAACCATATTGGCATTTTACTTCCTAATACCGAGCCATGCTGTGGGTGTTAGGTTTTTGATGAATATTTTAAATATAATTTATCTTAACCTTAGAAGTATTGATAGTCTATTAAAGTAATTTGATTCATTACTTTGATAACTTCATTTTAAGCCATTAACGATATATAAACAACACGTGGGACGACGTAAGTCTTTTAGCAACCTATTTAATTTCAAACACATAAAACAAACAAGCAAAGAGACAAAAAGTTCCCATGAGTACCTAATTCAAACTATGGTTCGTAGTCGACTAATCTATTTTTCGGGATTTCATTTAAGCAATGTTGAGAATGACATAATATACGATACGCTGCCTAAAACTTAATTATTTAATGCGCGTTGCGGCAGGCCCGCAGTTTAACATTTTGCAGGGCACAAATACCTACCAGGTGCTGGGCAGCTCAAACGCAGATCTGCCTATTGGAAATAAACAAACATTTTATATAATGCACGAAATTTTGCAGTGTAAAGAAAATTAAACCGTTATTAAGCAAAGAAGTCACTTTGGCATACCTATACCCACCTATACCTAAGCAAAAACACAATCCTACATATTAACATGAGGCTGTTCATAATATTATGAATATATATAAAAAAAGATAACAAAGGTTTTATATAGTAATCAGGATAAAACAATCTCACGGCCATGAACTTATACCTAATGAAATGTATATTTCATTATTGTTGTAAACATCCCGATGAAGATCTATTTTGTAAACGATCATGTGTTCTATCGGGGAAAGCAAAGGAATTTTTTTTTATATTTAGGACACGTCAATTTGACTTCACCTCGCCTTATGGTAAGCTGAAGGTAAAGTCTCAGGAAAGAGAGTCACCATTACATACACGTACCATGTTAAATGTTAACAATGGTGGCACTCAGCTTGACGGCCTCATCAGAAGAGGGTTGTCGTCGCAGCACCGCGTGACACCCACCGGTCCCACTAGTGCTGCGACCACAATCCCCCTGCCCGGCTATGCACTTGCTGACCCCTGAACGCAATCAAACCGAAATTGGATTACTATGGACGGTTTTTCGGAATCGTGCGCGGTGGTACCTACCAGGCCGAATTTTGTGACAAATTTGTGTCATCAAATTTCTACCACCAAATTACGGAACCAGGAACAATGCCCGAGTCCGACTCTCATTTCACCGGTGTTTTTTACACTATTGAAGTAGCAACAAACTCCATTCGATGGTATACTATTGTCATAGTCTGTTACAATAATATCAACAGTAACATTAGTGGTCTCACTTTGAAAAAATAAAAATGGAGACAAAATATCAAATTGTACAAGAAAGTCATTTACAGTTTATACCACCCAGCAGCAATACATCCTTTACCCAAGCACCATAACGCGAGATGCGGGTGTAAGTTTCCTTTCTCTTATAACGGTGGCAATGCTAAAATCTGCTCCCTACTGTAAAATATATTATATAAACATGTAATACATAAACCTACAATAAATAAGCAAATATGCATATACATATTTGGGCATGAGTAGTTAAGTCACAAAGTAAAAGAGAGATAGCGTTTGCGGACTTTACTTTTGAAGACTGATATCGAGTTGCTAGCTCTGTCAAATGGAAGTGAATTCCACAATCTAACCGCTTGCACAGTGAAGGAGTAAAAGTAAAAGTTAGTTTTGTGAAAAGGTAATTTGAGAATTGAGCGTAGGCTTAACCTGCACGAAGCATCAGGAGTAGGGACGAATGAGAACCGCTCCCTCAGGTGTTCGGAATATTAAAGAGAAGACAAAGTATTCGAGTGCTCCTACGGAGGCGAATCGCAAGCCACTTGACCACATGGTCATACTTTCTCAGATTAAATATGAACCGAATGCACACGTTTTGCAACTTCTCAAGTTGATTCGAGAGCTCCTCAGTGGCATCTAAATAGCAGGCATAATATACAGCGATTGCAAGTGGTCCTGTCTGGCTCTGGCTACTGCTCTCTTAATGGTGCGATTAACAGCTCTGTACGTGTCGCGGTCTTCAGAAAGTTTCGACGCCTGCCACTTCAAAGAGAAGCCCTCTTCACCCTAGTGTCCTCTTGGAATGTGTCGTTCCACTACCAAGTCTCCTTATCACACTTGCGTCCACCCTTAGACATATCAAACCCTACCCTCGCCGTTCCAAGAATGGCCGCCTGAAGCTTGTCCCAGCAATTCTGAATTTCTTCGCTTTCAGCAACGGCGCACTGGTCGCCGATAGCTGAGGCAAACCTCTGCGGCGCAGTTTCATCAAACACACCACTTGATTTTGATGCTCGCAATGCTCGACACGTTGGTATTTGGGCTTCATGCAGAGATCCATGACAAGGAGACGATATTGTGTAGTGAGACTCTCGCTGCGGATGACTTTGCAGTTGGCTACCTTGCTGATGTTGTGCCCACGAGTGAGTAGGAAGTCGATCTGAGTAGTGCGCCGCCCTACGTGTCTGTAAGAGACAAGAATGATGTTCGGGTTCCTTTTTGAAATACGTGTTCACAATAGCTAGATCAGCAGCCGCACACGTTCTGAGGATGTACTCACCCTCCGCGATGCGACTACCGTACCCAAAACCACTGTGAACACACTCAAACTCCTAAAGAGTGCATCGGCCAACTCCCTCGCGTGACTGGTCAGCGGGCCAATATTTCTCGTTACGAAGCGGAGTTTCCGGGTTTCACGCTTTGCATGCCCAAAGCGTGAAACCCCCAAAAATGGTAGCCCTAACCCACTGGGCACTCTCTGGGCTCTTGCGTGCCGTTTTGCGACGGTGCCCTATCCATATCGAGAACCTCTTTTTTTTTCGTTACATTTTAAATTTTGGCATAACATTTAAACATGTATATCATGTTGATGCTTAAAAAAGACACATTACTTTTTTTCCCTAGTTACGTCAGGAGGCTAGTAGTAGTGAAAGCGGGCAGATGTGGAACAGTCCTCCTGAAATCATCGACGGTGTAGCAGATCCAATGTTAATATGGTCAGCCTGCCAGCGCCGGCAACTAAATGCGTTGTTGTTTCGACAACGATCCGTACAGAATACAAAAAAGCAATAAATACTGAAGGTGACAGAATAAAAGAAATATCGTTTATGGAATTTTCGGTGAGAGCGATTGCGGGTAGTAGGCAACGTATATACTAGTCGGTGTCACAGATGCTACTGGCCTCCTGACCGCCCTCTCGCGTTTATGAGGTGAAACGTACAGGTACAAAATATAATGTGGGTATCTACCTACATTTATAATGTAGGTATCTATCTACATTATATTTTGTACCTTTTTTTTTTTTTTTTTTTTTTTATCGTGCGGAAATCCCTTCGGATACCCCCCCGCCGGCCAGCGGGGGCGGTTTTGTACCTGTACGTTTCACCTCATAAACGTTAGAATCGACAGATACTATGGTTCTAACGTTAAAGTAATAAGTACGAACATTGTAGGTACAATATTAACAATTAAAAATACTTGTACTTGTCACTTACAATCTGCCTCCTTAGTGTTACAGATACTATAGTTCTAACGTTAAAGTAATAAGTACGAACATTGTAGGTACAATGTTAACAATTAAAAATACTTGTACTTGTCACTTACAATCTGCCAACTTAATGCTATAACTTATAGCTTATAACTAGCTAGCGCTACATTCCCGTGGTGACAACAGATCGACGCGCGTAACTAGCCGTCTCGCAGCACGGCTGTGCGTGTGCGCATATCAATAACACATACTCGTTCGTACCTGCCTGCATGGGTGGCACTCACTACTCCGTTGCACCACCAGTAGTTGCGCTCTAAGTTAGGTTCGACCAAAACGACGTAATCACCTACCTGTAAACACCTTTCGTTTGGTGTCAACGACGTATTTGGTTTCGTATAGTGAAGCAGACGATGATGTGCCAGGCCGCAACCGTCTTTATCGCACGGCGGGGCCGGACGTACAGTACATTCGTGTTTATTTTCAAGTAAACCAAAGTATCATAAGCCTTTCGCCTTCGCATGTCTCCAGCGGTCTCTCCTACGGGGAGGAGTTAAAAACGACTACTTTTTAAGTGAGCTGACTTTTTGAAAAACTGACATACGTTCTGGCCGGTTTCGGTGAAATGTAACACCTACAACCGAATCTCGGCTTCATGCTTCAAGAATGCAGCTAATAGTTGAAGCTTAGGCGTGTTGGAAGCGAGCTTGCTGTAAGCGTAGTCAGTCCATTTACTTACTAATATAATAGGTAGCTTAGATACAATAGCAGCTGATAAGAAAGTAAGAAAATATTTAATTTGCAGTACGCAAACATATTAACACAACACAACATATTAACACACAACACAACATATTAACTTATTAGCTAAACTTATGACTTATACCTACTAATTCTAACCTTACGTCTATTGTGCAAACCCACCTAAGGTCGCCATCTCAGCATAATCCTGCACATACTATTTCGCATGTGCAGCGCTTGTTTTCAGATGGTACCTTTTTTTTTTTTTTTTTTCGTGCGGAAATCCCTTCGGATACCGTAGGACGTCTCACGTACGCACGAGTTATAAAAAAATATCCATAAGTGAATAGTGAGAGTCAGTCTCAAATGTGTGTTCTGTGAAAATGTATGTGTATTCCCACTAAGTGGATATAAGGTGTGAGGTTCATCCGGTATTGCAAGACAGACCTACAGCAGTCCAGCTCGGGGCTTCGTAGATAATCGTGTTATTCTAGTACGTATAGTGTTGCGACACCATTATTCATTTTCATAGTAAATGTAATAAAATCGGGCTGGTAGTTCTTATGCAGTGGAGAAACCTTTCTGATTTGTGAAGTCAAGTGTTTAATAATTAAATCTGAGTAGCCAAACCTTAGTCCAAGTGCCTCCATGACCGTAGTCGGTGACGTATTGCCAATCAGCAGGTCGGTGACTGCCTCCTCAGCCTCGCCTTTGAGGGCCCGTTTTTGTCTATTTTGACTGGACTAACAATATAAAAGCATAGGCACAGATTACCGTTACATTTATATTATGCGTTAGTTTTTTGGTCGATGCCTTGCTTGTACACACGTTGGATAAGGAACACGTCTTGTCGATGAATTATTATTATGATACAGCTCACAGCAATAGGAGAAAATTGCTTTCTTATATTTGAATCTTGAACATTGTTGAAGTTATACTTCTTTTGGCGCGTTAGGAAAAAATTATAAGATTAAATTTTTACGAAAAACCGACACCCTTACACCTAACCCTTCCAGATGACCTACAAACTTCATTATTGGCATCAAGGTAGACTATGAAGCATAACAAAAGAAAATATCTGAAAACTGAAACTCATTGATGAATTAATTTAATTTAAAATTAAATTAATTCATTTTCAAATTTAATGAAAAAATATGAATTGTTACCCACGGCTCCTCCCGCGTCATATTTTCATCCCATGGGAATCTATTAAAATAAATAAATAAAATTTCATAAATAGTGCTAAAATAGTTATTGATACATATAAACGTTTAAAAAACTTCCAATTTACCTAGAAACTTGATTTTTGGCGTCAAGATAGATTTTGAGGTTAAATATAATGTATATATATATGAGGTAAATCTGAGACCTGAAAATTATTGATAACTAGCGGTTTCCCGCGGCTCAGTCCACGTGAAATTTATGTCCCGTTTCCGTAACTTATGGAAACCTATTCTAGGGATAAAAAGTAGCCTGTATGTTATTCCCGACTATAATCTATTCCCGTACCTACTAAATTTCAGCCTGGCTCGTTTAGTCGTTTGATCGTGATTCAGTAACAAACATCTACACAAACTTTCACGTTTATAGTATACTAGCTTTTGCCCGCGGCTCCGCCCACGTAGATGTCGGTTATCGCGACAAAACATAGCCTATGTTCTTTCCCAAGGTCTAATCTACCCCTGTACCAAATTTCAGCAAAATCGGTTCAGTGGTTTTTGCGTGAAAGCGTAACAAACAAACTTACATTCGCATTTATAATAGTAGGGATTAGTAGGATTAAGTGTCAACAAAGTAATAACAAAGTCAAGTACGAAAGTTACACACGAATCTTATCTTATCTTATATTTTGATCGTGTTTTTATTTTTTATTTTTATTTTATATGATAGACCCCGGCGTCTGTAGACCCGAGACGGCGTGCGGTTTTAGTCGGTTCAAGCCCGACATAACCGCCCCCGCTGGCACGCGGGGGGTATCCGAAGGGATTTCCGCACGAAAAAAAAAAAAAAAAAAACAAAAAAAAAGGTACAGAAACAGACATAACCGCCCCCGCTGCCTGGCGGGGGGGTACCCGAAGGGATTTCCGCACAAAAAAAAAATATGGGCAACCTTACACCCCGGCGTCTGTAGACCCGAGACGGCGTGCGGTTTTAGTCGGTTCAAGCCCGACATAACCGCCCCCGCTGACCGGCGGAGGGGTATCTGAAGGGATTTCCGCACGAAAAAAAAAAAGGTACAGAAACAGACAGGGCACGCCGCAATAGTGGTGGTAAGGCCCATCATGGAGAATTGGCTAGAGAGGCGACATGGAAGCCTCTCGTACCGACTGACGCAGGTGATCTCCAGGAAGGAGAGCTTCGGGGACCACCTGCATCGGATCAGGAAGGAGCCAACGTCTGAGTGCCATCACTGCGACGCGAGCGAGGACTCAGGGCTGCACACGATTGCGGACTGCCCGGCGTGTGAGGCACCGAGGCGTGACCTCGTAGCAGCTATCGGGGTGGGAGTCCTCTCGCTCGGCAGTATGATTACGGCAATGGGGCGGAGTGCGAGCGCGTAGGCCGCCGCCACACCGGAGGTGGCTTAACGACCTCCGTCCTCCATGAGCGTAGGCCTGGGGGTGGCAGGTGAGGCCGCCCGTCACCCCAGAAGCCTGTCCCCCAAACCGGGGCCAGACGGGGACACCGTGGTTCCCAAACCCGAAGGGGCCATCTCAAAACTGGAGATGGCCCAGGGTCAGTCAGGGTGCTATGGGATATGCTTTATGGGCAACCTTACACCCCGGCATCTGAAGACCCGAGACGGCGTGCGGTTTTAGTCAGTTCAAGCCCGACATAACCGCCCCCGCTTCCTGGCGGGGGGGGGTATCCTAGGGGATTTCCGCATAAAAAAAAAAGAAAAAGGTACAGAAACAGACAACAGATTGAGTACACAATGTTACTACAAACTAAGCAACTTTTGTAAATCTGATGTCCAATGACATCTGTACACATCAGCATTTCAGTGGCATCTTCGGTACTGGTTTACTAAATATTAACTAGTAATATTGACTAAAACTTCAGTATTAACTAGTAGTAACTATACAAATACTAAATTTAATGACAAAAAAAAAATATTATTCAGGACGCAAACCTTCACCGCGTATTATCTTTTTAAATTCGTAATAGCTATTGTGAAAAATATCCACACAGATTTATAATACTTGCACATTCTAGCGAGCGGACCATTGTGAAAAACATTATTGTTGCTTGTAGGTATTATAAATAGTTGTGGAATACGCACAGAACACGTCGGTATCTTGATGTCAAGATTGTCCAAAAGATAGCTGTCAATTGAACCATTTGCTACTTCGTATAAAGAGCACAGGTCGCTCATCCACCTCCTCCTCTCAAAACTTACCATCTGAAAGTGGGCAAGTCGCTGGTCATAATGATTTATTTTGCGCCTAAGACCATACTTTGAGCATAATGCCCTAACAAACTGTCGTTGTACAGATTCTAATCTATCTGTATGAATTATGCATATCGGGGCCCATACAGCTAAACAGTACTCAACCATGGTTCTTACGAGAGAATTGTATACGACGATCAAGGAGTCTGCTTGCCTGAACGGTTTTTAATCCCTTGTACAGGTGTTTTAACCTTTAATTTATTCTGCATATTATATAGGCGCGTGTAGACCGTAATATATATCGCGATCCTGTCAATGTACCTATATATATATATATATATATATATATATATATATATATATATATATATATATATATATATATATATATATATATATATATATATATATATATATATATATATATATATAATATTGCTAATATTTAGAATATTGATGTGCAAACGCGATATTATTAAAGTTATACTTCTTTTGGCGCTCTTTTAGGGAAAAATGACGAGAGTAATTTTATGCGCGCGCACACGGTCACTTAAAACCGAAACCTTGAAGTGATCTAGAAAACCGACACCCTGAAGTTAACTAGTCAACATTTTACTTTGAGTACTTAAATATTTTTTTACATTATTATTTCTACATTACATTTTTTTATCTTGTTACTCCAAAGAAGTATAACTTTCTTACGTGCGTACATAAGTACATACACCTTCTTCATCTTTTTTTTTATTTGTGTTTGTAATTTTTTTCGTCTAACGTATCGTTTTCTCGGGGGAAACAATTTTGAACTTGGTCCGCGGACCCAGTTGAGTTAATACAGCTTTGAATAGCTCAACTGACTCCGTTGGTAAATTTTGCGATTTGTACTGTCGCGAATAAAATTGTTTGTGATTAATATTACGAAAACTTCGTTCCCGTTGAGTTCGGAGTAGAACAATAATTGGGTTTTTACAGTTGCACAAAGTTTTATTTCCTCTTTAATTAATGAGTTTTATATAAACATGCAGGCTTTTTTAATAAGTAAAACATCATCATAAAAGACACAGTACTTTTTTCCAGCTTACGTCAGGAGGCCAGTGGTAGTGAAAGCGGGCAAATGAGGAACAGTCCTCCTGAAGTCATCGACGTTGCAGCAGAAGCTGTATCCAATGTCAATACGGTCAGGCTGCCAGCGCAGCCAACTAAATGCGTTGTTGTTTCGACAACGATCCGTGCAGAATGTCAGGCTTCGAACTTCAGCCGCAGTGTAGTAAGGATTATTGATGCTCACAAAAGCAGTTCCTTGACGACGGGATGCGTCATAAACAACCTAAAAAACGAAATCGATAATATGTTTTACGTTATTTTTAATCTGTTTGTCTAACACCCTAACTTAGAGAGGAAAGCCTGCGTCAGAGCCTCGTCCATCGATCAGCAAGTGTACTGGCTTGCTGGTGATGACTGACTTGTGCCCCGAAGATCTTGTTGGGGCCCCATAAATCCAATTGCTTAGTAGATTATTTATCACTAGCATCGCCGCGCGTTTTCACTCTATATCAGGATAAAAAGTAGCCTGTTACTCAGGGATAATGTAGTATTCTAATGGTGAATGAATTTTTAACTCGGTCCAATAATTATGGAGCCCAAGCAAAAAAATAAACAAACAATCAAATTCAATTGTTTTGGTCTACCTACCTAAGAAACCTAATTTTTTAAGTACTATGTTACATTAAAAAGCGTATTTGCGTTTTAGTTTAAAAACTAATCATTATACTTACTATACTTTCTAATATATCTTCTTTATATATAAAAATGAATTGCTGTTCGTTAGTCCCGCTAAAACTCGAGAACGGCTGAACCGATTTGGCTAATTTTGGTTTTGAATTATTTGTGGAGATCCAGAGAAGGTTTAAAAGGTGAATAAATATGGAAGTTGTTATCGATTGAGGCAGTACGAAGTCTGCCGGGTCAGCTAGTTTTTAATAATACACATAATATAATTTAGTGCAATAGGAAAAAAAATTGTGATAAAGTATTTTAGTTACCTTGTAAAAGTATAGCGGCACTGGAATTTGGTTACTCTGGCGGACCAGATATATGTCGACCAGACGGTTGCTTTGGTCGCGCAACTGAGTAACACCAAAGGTACCAGTGTAAATGGTGGTTCTGTAACCAGCTGCAGAGATACGGGCACGGAGATTCTAAAAAAAACAAAATTAAGTCAGTAAAAATAGATACACAAATAATACGTTATTTTTATACCACATTTGTAAAGGATAAACTTGACAAAAAATAGAGGTCGACATGACACGGAGGATCTGGCAGTTGCGACAGAGTTTGATCAGTTTTTCTCAAATATACCTTTATCAACTACCAGAACTCTGCAATCGTCTTCCACTTCCGCTGAGTCATTACTTATCAAATCAATAACAAAATGTGAGGTCTTTTTCAGATTCTCAGTTGTTAATAGCAAGGACATCATAAAGCGTTTATATCCATTGATATTAAATAGACTGCGGACCTATGAGGATTATCAGTCAAAACTGTATCAAGTATCATTGTTGTCATTACTCCCCATCTAGCAACTGTGTTTAATGACTGTGTCACTAGCAGTATATTTCCTAATTTAATGAAAGATAATAGATTTATGCCCTTGTTCAAGGCTGGCAGCGCCACAGATCTCACTAATTTCAGATCCATCTCTGTGTTCCCAACTTTGAGTAAAGTGTTTGACTGGGATCTCGATTGGCGTTTCACAGGGTTATACTTGGAACATTTTTATTTCTAATTTATATAAATGACCTCACTTACTACGTAAGGGATAAAACTAGTATGGTTTTGTATATTATATGCCGAGGATATTTCCTTAATATTTAAAATTAAAAGACAATTAGATAATTATAACAAAGTAAACAAAGCAATCTCAAGAGTGGTTCATAGTTTTAATATTAATAATCTTTTCCGTAATGAAAAAAAAATGTATTAAGTTCACCTTACCTAATGTTAGGCAGGTGGAAACCAATTTACAACTCAATGGACTGTGTTCTAAAGTTTAAGTATTGATGCTAAATTACAGTGGGGTGTACTATTTTTACATATGCGATATATTGAAAAAATAACTAGTAGGTGGAGTTCTGCTTCCTACTCTGTAAAAAAGTTTAGGACTTCAACAGATGTAGATACGGCTAGAATAGTTTATTTGCGTTATATTCTTAGTATTATGAGCTACGGCATTCTCCTTCGGGAAAATGCCGCAACTGTAAATACAATCTTGGTTTAACAAAAGCGGGCTGTGCGAGCAATTTATAATTGCTATAAAATAATTAAATATACAAGTTTAAAGAAATAAACATTCTAACTGTGATGTCGCAGGATATTTTCTAAAATTCGATTCGATATAACATTTCCAATTTTTTAAGACTATCTTTATTTATAAAAATTACGTGTCACGTTGTTTGTCCGCGATGGACTCCTAAACTACTGAACAGATTTTAAATTTGTTTGCTTCGCTGGCCGCTGCCGCGGCACGTTCGCTTCGCTCGCTCGGCTCGCGCTCTGTTGGAGTCACAGTTCTAACCTAACCTAACCTTACCCTTACACTAAGCAAATACTGTATTTTGTAAAAAATTATATTTCGAAAATAAGTAACGTGGGTTAGTTAGGTTAGAACTGTGACCCCCAACACTTATAACATTTACCAACTCGTGTTGGTAAATCCTAAGATTTACCGGAAAATGTTAGGATTTACCGTAGTTTGGGCTTTTACAGTAATACATATAACATAAATACCAGACATAAAAACTATCTTGTGGTTTGTGATGGTCGACTCCACAAGATCAGTAATTCCTTGCAGGGTAACTATATACTCTTCTACAACAAGCTCCCTAGTGAAATAACGAATTTACCTATTCATAAACTAAACTTTGCTAAAAAAAGTATTATGAAATTGAAGCATATTTAGACGACAAACAAGCTTGGATGTGAACTGTTTGCCCTCTCACTATGCTACTCAAAAATATATATATATATATATATAAGTAAACATGTTTGTAGATAGACCATAGCCCGCTGAGATTCTTAGCCGGAGTCTTCTCAAGGCAGGGCCCCGTGCGAGTGTCGCGGTGGTCCATTTGCTAAACATTAGTCTATTTTTTTGACGTTTTGTAAGTTCCGTTATTATGGTCTATCCTCCCTACTATTATATATGCGAATGTAAGTTTGTTTGTTACGCTTTCACGCAAAAACCACTGAACCGATTTTGCTGAAATTTGGTACAGGGGTAGATTAGACCTTAGGAAAGGACATAGGCTATGTTTTGTCGCAATAACCGACATCTACGCGGGCGGAGCCGCGGGCAAAAGCTAGTACAAAATAAATGGCTTTTGACTTTGACTTTAGTACATTATTTAATAAGTATAATATAAAATACATAAACAATAATAAAATACATAAATGTGGAGTCATTACTTCGCGTAATTTCTCCCAGTCAACGTTAGGATGCAATGAACATATCCACCGCTGGACTGGATACATTAAAATTATGAAATCACAGAATATTTTCTACAATTTAACCTATTGAAGTATAACAATACATTTGGTTTAACAATATTTAGCTTAATTGCAATATATCTGAACTTACTTGTTCTAGTGAGTTCCAGTTACCACCATTGAAAGGTTGCCATTGAGGAGCAGCATTGATGAAGTAGAAAGATGCACGTTGACCGGTGGCGAAAACATAGTCACTCTTAGCGGCAAGATGACCACGTGACAAGAACTGGGTGCTAGTGACATATCTATCAGCTAAGGCTTGGCCTACATACTGGGCTATAGTTCTTTTCTGTTCAACTTGAGTGTACATGTTGTTTACGTTCACACCGGGGTAAAAAGCACCAGCTACAAGTATAAAGAAATTATTATGAAAATTGCCACAGTGCGGCATAGCGTTTTATAGGCTTATGAAAAAATATAAACTCACGCAAAAAGCTGGGTCTGTCAACATTAGATTGGTGAACGGCGTTTTCTGGCGTTTGATCGTACCATACATACAAAACTTCCATGCGTTGTTGATTGAAGCACGAAAAGTACAACGGATGAAACACATTGTTAACGATGAATCCGACACTTAAATCATAAAAATATGGTACGCATACAACAATAATTACAATAAACAATCAATAAATAAAAAATACCAACCGAATTACTAGGTTGTTTCCCCAACACCTGTTGTTGGTGGATTCAGCATTATGGTAGGCGTCATTGTTGCATGTCAATTGACCGAACTGCCCATTGCCATGTAGCCAGCCACCGCCGGACACCAAAGCGTTGCTTACACATGTCGCTGTCTGCACCGAAGAATTTTTATGTCATGAAAACAAATACAAAAGAAAAATTACTATCAGTAGCTTTTTTTTCAGTAATTGAGACTTTACTGATAAAATACTACTCCCTTACAGATCTTAAAATTGGGGGTGTTGTGTTAGAAAACCTCATCGTGGTACACCCTGGGCAATGGAAGTGGCAACACCACTCTTCCTGCCATCGGGGGAGGCATTGCTTTTTCTGGTTTATGTTCTACCAAGGAGACAGTGGTGCATGTTTTGAGTTAGGTACTAAGTTTCTCTGCAAGTCAGATTTGGACTTACTACTAATAGACAGAGAGAGAAAAATCAAGAATCTAAATCCTTTCATATATTGATACCCTTCTTACCTTTTCAGTATACTATAGCCTGTGTCTGTGATGAGGATTAGATTATTATATTTTAATTTAACTTCGGTAGCCAAAAAATACAGTTCCACTGCCTATTTTAAACTTATGTTAAGTCATTTTGTATACTTACAGCGACAGCGACTGTGCTTGCAACGTTTGGGTGTCGAATGGAGCGTCCAGGTCCCGTGCATGCAACGATAACCTGCTGGCCTGTATTGAGGCGGATCTGGCCAGAGTTGCCATTAGGACGAAGATAAGTACCACCATGAATGAAAACGGGTGTGGGCTGGCCAAGATCTCCATTTATCCTGAATGTACAACCTGTGTAGAGACGAATGATGAAATATTTTTTATATATACGTAACTATTTACGTTTCTTACGACTAAGATATATCGACCAACGAAACCAACGACTATGCCATTTTTTTTATCTATCTTAAGCAACTTAAAAATACTACAATTAAAAAGAGTATAATTACCACTGCGAGGTGCTACATTTGCACTTGATACGTTAGCCCATTTGGATTCTTCCTGTTTGAGCCAGGCGTCAAGGTAATCTTCGAAATCATCTTCATTAAACACCAAAGCAAACTGAGCTGGTTCTGGGAGTTCAGTTGGCAGCGCGATCACTGCAACCAATAATACCGCGAGTACTACAACCAGACGCATCATGAGAGAGTACATCCAACACTGCTACCTCATGAGTTTTGGATCTATTTTTATACCTTTCATAATTAATCACACAAATTTTATCAAATAGATTTGTTTATTGTCCGTAATCTATTTGCTAATTGAAGCTTAAAAGATATGATATGATAAGTATTTACTAACATTTAGCACCCCAGTATTGCCCCGGACCTAAATTGCTAACAAACGTCGAGCATCACAACAATTGCCATCAACGAACAGATGTATGAACAAAATGCAGAATATGTTATTTAAAGTACCTATATAGCGTCGTTTTCAATATATAATAATAAAAATATTCTTTTTTGACATAAATTGGTTTGATTACACGATTAAAGGTACACGATAAAAATATTACAGGATTAAAGGAGTCCCTCACACCTGCGCTAGTATAAACTTTTACAGGTGCCACTGCCTTCCCCACTACTAAAGTGACAATAGTTTTACATCAAGATTGAGTATTCTATGTAACTAACATTATTTGTGAGAGGGAGAGTGTGTGTCTGTGAGGGTGTGTGTGTGTGTGTGTGTGTAAACTATAGCTGTGTCGGTGATCCCAGATTCTCTAAAGAGTCATCATCAATGCATTTTATTATCTAACATAACACCCAAGTACTTAATAGACGTTATTCGAGAAAATACCGTATACTCGCAATTCGTGTTTATATTTCTTACATTACACAGGAAGATATGTATTTTGAGGATGTACGATGCAGCAGACTGACCCACAGATGATTTACTAAAACAAACATCATTAATTCAAGGATAGAAGGCTATTCTCCAAGAGGTTACCTTCTCTAAATCAGTCTCCGCCATGTCAAATGCCATGCTCCAATTGTTTGATCATGAAAGATCAGCACTGTATCATTAACAAACTTATGTTTCCTCCTTATGGAGGTCAAGGTATGGCAGGTTGGACACCTTAAGAAGAAAGAAAGAAAGAAAAGTGTTTTATTGCGTATTAGGTACAAATACAAAAGACAAAATAGCAAAACAAAAATAAAAACGCAGCTACTCTGGCGGCGAATGCTCGTACAACCTTGACCAAGAGGCGCTATAAATATATTATTTATCTGTGGTAGCCGCCACCTGAGCATACGTATGACATTTTACGTATGACAAAATTGTCAAGCATGGCAGCATTGACAACTCGACAACGTGTCTTATTACGTGGCAATTTCAACACGTGTTAAATGGATATTAAATCAATCAATATTAAAATAGAAACAGTATTAACATTATGTAAGCCATGTCCGCAATAAGGGATTGACACTCAGCATACACTAAGGTGGGTATCTACCACCCAAGTACTGATTTTCAGCGTCACCCCATGTGTGCCACCTGACGTCGTCAGGCAATATCGCTCCGTATATAAGTCAAAAACAAACATAATTCCCTACAAGTAACCTAAGTATCAAGAAGAATACCGCACGCTAAAAGAGTAAGTAATTTTACAACATTTCAACAATAAAAATTAAATAATTTTGACAACATTTAACATTTCCTTTAGGTACATTTATACATATAACAATCACAACTCAGCCCGCCATATGTCCCATCAGAGGCTCCGCACGCCCAAACAGTGCAGTTAGAACCCAGAACAAAGACATGCATGTACAGACAATGCCGTCAAGTGCCGTGAAATGCGACTCTGGAGTGATCCAGTTGATGGGCCAAAACATCCTAGTAAAAAGAAAGGATATGTGCTAATGCATACTCTTTTGATGTTGTAATAGTAATGCTTTGTACTTGTCTTTAAAACTGTGTTTGAATTTTAGGTCCCTAAGAGGTGGAGGCAGGTCATTCCAGATTCGCATTGCTGCATATTTTAGGCAACCTCAGACAACCTTGCACAGTTCATTAATATAAATGAGAAACAAGGTAGGTCCAAGTGTGGAACCCTGGGGGACACCATATCTGCATCTAGAGTCAGCACTATCGTATTCGTCTACTCTAACGTTTTGATACCTATTGGTCTAATAGTTCGTGAACCAATCCAGAGTCAACTCCCTTATACCAACGTTTTCCAACCGAGTTATTAGGATTGGAATAGAAACTGTATCAAAAGCTTTTTGGAGGTCAAAGAAGAAGTTAGTGTACAGACAGCCGACGAAGACGACTGAAGACGATTTTGTTACTCTGTATCACTGAGGAGTCGGTTTTGCTCTAGATATTTCATAACTCTCTTATTCACTGTTTTTTCTCGTATATAGTCTCGTCTCGATGACGTGGATAGAAGGGAGATAGGTCGGTAGTTATTTGGCTCATTTTTGCTGCTAGATTTAAAAATAGGCAGACAACATCTCTTAAATATAGCAAGGAATGCCAGTAACGAGACTTATGTTGCACATTAATACAATGGGTGGGGCAAGAGTTGTTTTCTGTACTAATATCACTCCCTGGATGCTCATATTGCATTACGTGGAATTGAATGCTACCAGTTCACATGCGCAAAGCAATCCTCTGAAAAGTAATGTAATATGACATCACATTTCGTACCGCGTCATATGACATAACACGATCACTTCAAACATCACTTTTTAATGCGGCATGACAAGTGATGTTTAAGTAATACCACGTCAAACCCACAGTCAGTACGCACGTTATGGTGTGCCTAATCTCAAGGACTATTATGATTCGATGTGTGTGTAACTGTTTACATAACACCTAGTATTTAATTATTACATAATAGGCCTTAATACATTGATTGAGATAGGGTATTGTTAATTGTGTGAATATGTGTGTACTAAAGCAAATAGGAACGTTATGTTGTGAACACTTCGGAATTTAATAAAATGAGGCAAAGCTATGTAACTAGGTACTCCAATACCTAATAAATATATTTACAAGTTAACTCTTCTACCTACTGACTAAAGAAATATAAAACAGAACTAATTATAATGAATACAGACGGAGCACTGTCGAGAAAAAACAAGCTTTATATAGCAGAGTTCTAAATAAAAGTTAAAATAAGCGTGTCAAAATTGTTAAAATTGCCTACGGTTCGACAAAACACCTACCTCGCACCTAGTACTAAACGAATGGCGCTCTCTCTTACACACTTACGGAAAAGTTCTTTATCGAACTATCTGTATACCATTACATGCAATGTATAGAAGAACTCGATATAATGCGTTCGGTCCGTAGCTCCACAACACTCAAACACCACGTTCTGTTAGGCACCGGACAAACAGAACAGAACGCGGGCGCGCCTCAGACGTGTTTAAGTCGTGTCCACTGTTAAAGTATATCAAAGCGACCGATTATTCCGAACCTGACCCGAAAACCTGACCCGGTCGCGGGTTAGGTTAGAAACTTGAAAAAAAATGTAATATTTCTTGCGAACGTAACCCTCTTCCTAACCTGACCGACGTCTCGTTCCTATCATAACCCGAAATGCGCAGATACGTTTAATTACTTGCCTAGCTATTTAATCAAACAGCTTAGAAAATGACTTATTTCTGCATGGTTATAAAAAAATAACCACGAAGGCTTAATGATTGAATTTTTGAATTGAATTCGTTAGCCTTCTAACCTAACCTATCCAAGTCGGAACTAAATATTAAATACTGATTTGACACATTATGTACTTTTTATTTTGAGAAAGATTAGAGTAAATTACCAACTGTGCAATTCGGGTTATGACAGGAACGAGACGTCGGGTCAGGTTAGGAAGAGGGTTACGTTCGGAACAAATATTACATGTTATTTTCTAGTTTCTAACCTGACCCGCGACCGGGTTCAGGTTCGGTATAATCAAAAGCGACGGGGCAAAGACAGGGCAGGAAGACGTTCCTCAAAGGTCCATTTACGCCTTTTACGCTATGCAAGTTTCTTGTCTGTTGCACACGAATAAATTGAAGCAATAAATGACTTGCATCATCTAAACAACATGTCACATTCTTGCTCTACTCTAGGTAATTTTGCCATGCAAGGCTGTTCTTGGTTTAAACAACACATACAATAATTTCTTCGATTCACAGATTCAATTGGATTCTCTCGTCATTCGCAACATTAGGCCGTAACCCGTACCCATAGAATCCTTTATCTTTTTGCCATGATACTGCGACTTTAGAATTCTTATTTAGTTTATTATTTCCTTCGGTCCGAAACTTTCAACTCCAAATTCTTCGCTCAAATGCAGTATTACGTGCATCACAATTCTTGTAAGTAATTTACATTTTCAGTATACTGCAATAAATGTTAAAGCCTTTATTACATCGCCAGAATGAAATTTTATCACGTTTTGACCGTTTATTTTAATATCTTCTAAAATTTTCAATACCTGAATAAAAATTCGTCAACGCAAATACGTGCAATACTTGAAGCAACTTGCCTTTGAATTGCAAACTGACGTACAAGTCTCTGTTTAGACAATTTAAAACTTGAGAGCAATAATTGCCTAAATATAATCCTATAGGTGTAAACAAAAGACACTTGCGATTATTTCTTGTGAAGATTTGCATTCAATAATTGTGTAGGGTCACAGAGTCAAGCTTATGCTTGTAATTACTTGCAGTTATCTGCAGCGTAGACAATAAGACTATATTATAATTATGTAACTAGATATACGCTGGCTGCGCCCGAGCCTGAAAGGTATGTCAGTCATTAAAATACGTTCATACTTAAAACACGTGACTCAATTATCTGCACCACTGCCCTTCTGCAGTGCTATTCTCTAAGGACACAGCCTTGCGCGCAGCGTTGCGCTCGTCGACGAGCTCGCAAAATGCTGCTTTGGATTTATATTTTATTTTAATTTTGATTTTAATTTATGATTTAGATTTAGATTTAGATTTCATCATCAATCAAAAATCTAAATCTAAATTTAGATTTAGATTTTTGATTGATGATGAAATCTAAATCTAAATCTATGATATTAAATGATTTTAATTTATGATTTAGATTTAGATTTAGATTTCATCATCAATCAAAAATCTAAATCTAAATCTAAATCTAAATCTAAATCTAAATCTAAATCTAAATCTAAATCTAAATCTAAATCTAAATCTAAATCTAAATCTAAATCTAAATCTAAATCTAAATCATAAATTAAAATCAAAATTAAAATCAAAATTAAAATAAAATATAAATCCAAAGCAGCATTTTGCGAGCTCGTCGACGAGCGCAACGCTGCGCGCAAGGCTGTGTCCTTAGAGAATAGCACTGCTGATTAAGGTTCCCAAATACCTTACAGTGGTGGCCCCGAGAGAACAGTAATAGTAGTGTGTGCATTTAATTTTTACGGGGTTAAGTAGTACGGGAAAATTAATGAAAAATGTCTCAGCCAGCAATTATCAGCGCGACACCTACGCCGGCAGTCGATCGTGTAAAGGTCGAAAATGAAACGGCCTTATCCAGCATCACGGTATCGTCAAGGATACCTGAGTTTTGGACCGATCAGCCGCGACTGTGGTTCGTGCAATTTGAGGCAGCCACCGATAGCCAGAAGTTAAGTGACGTCGCCAAGCAAAATTTGGTGGTCACAAAACTTAGCAAAACAGCTCTGGAGCAGGTGAGTGATCTGTTATTGTCACCGCCGGAGACTCAGAAGTATCAAGTGCTGAGGAATAGGCTTATGCAGGTTTTCGAAGAAAGTGAGACGCGGCAGTTTCAGAAACTGCTTAGCGAGATGGTGCTAGGCAGCCAGAAGCCGTCTCAGCTACTTCGGCGTATGAGAGAGTTGGCACGGGGAAAGATACCGGAAAATCTCTGAAAATTATTGGATAAAATTAAATTATGTGGAGCAGTCATCTTCCCACGTCGGTGCAGGCAGTTCTCACGTCACGGAAGCCGGGGAGCTGGAAGGTGTAGCTGTTATAGCGGACAAAGTCATGGAGGCGACAAGTCCACCACAAATAGCAGCCGTGACACAGTGTAGCTCAAGACCGGAACCGGACTCTACAGATTTTGCTGCTGCGCTGAAGAAACTCAGCATAGAGGTCGCAGAGCTAAGGAAATGGCAAAAACCGCGAGGGAGAAGCAATGACAGGAACCAGTGGGCCTACCGCCCAAGTGTCGTCGATATCACAGCCGTCGAAATGTTAAGCTGGTCAAGGTCGACGGCCATTTTGTACCGCCCCATTGATAATCGAAGCCGGCGCGGCGTAAGAATGAATGAAACGCTGTTTTTGACAGTTAAATAGCTGCCGCCTAAAAAAATTCAAATCGACCGCGTCTCATGAGCTGTCGTTTTGAATATTATTTTCTTTTCCGACGGTTGATTACGATGCCGATTGCACCTAACACTGGGCTACTATGGCTTTTATGGGTGCGACTGCCGACGAGTGGGTTCTGCCGTCCTATTGCACCTAACACTGGGCTACTATGGCTTTTATGGGGGCGACTGCCGACGAGTGGGTTCTGCCCTCCTATTGCACCTAACACTGGGCTACTATGGCTTTAATGGGGGCGACTGGGTTCTGCCCTCCTATTGTACCTAACACTGGGCTACTATGACGTTTATTCGGGCGACTGCCGACGAGTGGATTCTGCCCTCCTATTGTACCTAACACTGGGCTACTATGGCTTTTATGGGGGTGACTGGGTTCTGCCCTTCTATTGCACCTAACACTGGGCTACTATGGTTTTTATCGGCATCGTAATCAACCGTCGGGAAAGAAAATAATATTCAAAATGACAGCTCATTGTGTGAAGTGTCATTTCATTACGGTACCTCATGAGGTGCCGTAATGAAATGAGACTTCAAAGCGACGCCGTAGATTAGAATTTTTTTAGGCGGCAGCTATTTAACTGTCAAAAACAGAGTTTCATTCATTCTTACGCCGCGCCGGCATCAGAAGCAGAGAATGCAGAAGCCACTCGTCGGCAGTCGCCCCCATAAAAGCTATAGTAGCCCAGTGTTAGGTACAATAGGAGGGCAGAACCCAGTCGCCCCCATAAAAGCCATAGTAGCCCAGTGTTAGGTGCAATAGGACGGCAGAACCCACTCGTCGGCAGTCGCACCCATAAAAGCCATAGTAGCCCAGTGTTATGTGCAATCGGCATCGTAATCAATCGTCGGAAAAGAAAATAATATTCAAAACGACAGCTCATGAGGTGCCGTAATAAAATGATACTTCAAAGCGACGCCGTCGATTAGAGTTTTTTTAGGCGGCAGCTATTTAACTGTCAAAAACAGCGTTTCATTCATTCTTACGCCGCGCCGGCATCGATTATCAATGGGGCGGTACAAAATGGCCGTCGACCTTGACCAGCGCAACATTTCGACGGCTGTGATTTCGACGACACTTGCGCAGTAGGCCCCTAAGTCACCGTCACGACAAAGAAGCGGGAGCCGTAAACGAAACGGTCCGGAGTGGCTATGTTTCTACCATTATAAGTTCAAAAACAAGGCTACCAAATGCATCTCTCCGTGTTACTGGAAAGTGGAGAGTAAAACCGTGTCGGAAAACTAACGGAGGCGGAAGTCTGTAGTGGTCTGACAAACAACCGCCTATGTATTACGGATAAAAATAGTGGACTAAAATCTTTTATTGACACCGGTGCGAATGTTTCAGTCATTCCATTTAGATTAGATTATGATTAGATTTTTCATTTAATTTCATAGATGACGTCATAATCAGCAGTGAAAATGAGACTCAACATAAAAAGCATCTGAAGGCAATTTTCCAAAGGTTTAATGAATTTGGTATAACTATCAATTTGTCTAAATGTGTTTGTGGTGTCTAAACTCGAATTTTTAGGTTTCGAGGTCTTAACGGAGGGTGTTCGCCCGTTGGAAACCAAAGTACAAGCTATTGTAAATTTTACGAACGTGAAACAACTACGTCGATTCTTAGGTATGGTAAATTTTTACCGTTCACATATTCCAAACGCAGTAGATTATCAAGCCGAATTAAATAATTACTTGCATAATTCTAAGAAACGCGATAAACACAAGTACACAAACAAAAAAGTAAAAACATGAAAATATAGAATTTGCAATAATACACAATTAAAATATTGAGAACTTACTATGTTCTAACTTGCCGTGGCATTTTATCCACTGAGCCATTGGCGTAAAAACTACTTGCATGACTTATTATGTTAAAATGCTACATGAATGCTAGCTAAGCAAAACGAACGGTTGGCTTGATAACACGGCCACTTCGTGTCGTCTTAGGATATAAAACATTACTAGATGTGTCATTCTGTGAACTTAAATTGTAGTCCGTTTTAGGTATACTGTTGTTGACTGTGGAGTCGTCTATGTCTATTGTGTAAGCGGGTTTAAGTCTGTCTATGGATACAGAAGTTTCTTTGTTACCTATTCGTAATGTAAAATATTTGGGTCTACGATTAATTACAATATACGGACCATCGTACGGCGGTTGCAAAGATTTACGCATGACGTCATTCCGTACGAAAACACTTTTAAATGAATTTAGATTGCTAGGAATAAATAATGAATTTGTATTACTATGACTTTTAGGTCTGGGTTTGAATTTACTGATAGTATCTCTCAACTTTTGTAAATATTCCGAATCCGAGTCAATTACCTTAGTATTGTCATAGAAATGTCCTGGTAAACGAATTGTCTTACCATAAGTTAATTCTGCCGCACTCACTCCACTGTCGCTTCTAGTAGCGGTTCGCAACCCTAGTAATACGGTTGGCAATTCGTCTACCCAATTACTATTGTTGCATTCTAAACGAGGCATCAGAGCCACTTTTATTGCTATAGAGCACTAAAAGTGGCTCTGATGCATAGGCCAACGTTCGATCATCACATTACTCTGTGGGTGATAAGGCGTTGTGCGTAGCTTATGTATGCCCATATATTTCATTAATTTACTAAACAAATCACTTTCGGATTGTCTGCCCTGGTCGCTCGTAAGCTTCGAAGGACAACCAAAACGAGATATCCAGCCTTCATATACTACCTTTGCCACTGTCTCAGCAGTAATGTCACAGATTACTAAATAGTTACTACGGTAATGTTTTGAACGGGGTTAGCTTCGGGCTATCCTATGAAACGATCGGTCATTGTAACACAGTATCTATGCCCATCGGCTGAGGTTGGGAGAGGTCCTACGATATCAATATGAAGATGCGAAAATTTATCTGCTTTTTCAAATTCTCCTACACCAGAAACGGTATGCCTTGTAATTTTTACTCGTTGACACTGCGAACAAGCTCTAGCCCACTTCGCAATAAATTACTGGATAAATTAAATGTTTACTGGTTTTAATACCGGGATGACTAAGATTGTGTACAGATTGAAAAGCTAACTCCCTAAATTCTCTTGTTAAATAAGGTCTGATTTTATTCATAGATGTTTCGCAATAAATATGTTTATTAATATCAGGTAACCATATTTGCTTAAGTTGCACACTGTTACTAGGTACGTGCAAAGCTTGCATTAGGTACTCGTCACCAGGGGTGCTTGGTTGGGGACCTCAACGCGGTGCACTCTGGGCAACGGAGACGGCAGCGCCTCTCTCCTAGGGTGGGAGAGACGCTGTCGCCTACGGCCAACTCCGACCGAGGCGAGGACGGCCCTGTTGCGGGCTGTTCGGAAGCTTTCCACGTGTCCCTCTGATTAGCAGATGGCACAGTGGAGAGCAAGTAAGGAGGCCATCTCGAAACCGGAGATGGCCCGGGGTCAGTCGGGGTGCGAGGGATATGCTCTATGGGTAACCTTACACCCCGGCGTCTGAAGACCCGAGACGGCGTGCGGTTTTAGTCGTTGCAAGCCCGACATAACCGCCCCCGCTGGCCGGCGGGGGGGTATCCGAAGGGATTTCCGCACGAAAAAAAAAAAAGGTACTCGTCACCAGCCTGCGCTAATTCAGCGAAATCGAGTAACGTGGGCTTATCGTTTCGATTCTAGAAAGTGCATCCGCTACCATGTTATCGCTACCTTTTATATGACGTATGTTCGTACAAAATTCACTGATGTAAGAAAGTTGACGAATTCGTCTTGGACTTTCTTTATCACTATTTAACTTCGTAAATGCGAATTCTAATGGTTTATGGTCTGAAAAATAGTTAATACTCGACCTTCTATTAAATATTTAAAATATTTGACGGCCATAAATACTGCTAACAATTCGCGATCGTACGTGGAATGATTTTTCTCTGTATCACTTAATTTTTTTTTTTTAAATAGCCAAGTGGTTGCCAACTGCCTTCGACTTCCTGCTGTAAGACTGCGCCAACGCTAGTATTCGAGGCGTCTGTCATAAGGGCTAAATTAGTGTCTGGCAAAGGGTAAGAAAGTGTAGCGGCGCTTTGTAAGCTTTCCTTACACTTCTCGAATACCTGGCTCGCCTTATCTGTCCACTGTATAGGATTTTTACTGTTTTTGTTTGTGTAATTGTGTTTAAGTACCTACAGAAAAAAATTATATGTGTTTTTATCAACTTGTGTTTGTTTCACCTGTATTCAGGTAGACAATATAAATTTAAATTGTATATTTGTCATTATTAATAATTATTTTAAATGTATAACTATCATTTATTACGTCGTGTAATAATGTAAGGCGTACGCACAGCTCATTATTGCATCAGACGTACCTTTTTTTTTTTTTTTTTCGTGCGGAAATCCCTTCGGATACCCCCCCGTTGGCCAGCGGGGGCGGTTATGTCGGGCTTGAACCGACTAAAACCGCACGCCGTCTCGGGTCTACAGACGCCGGGGTGTAAGGTTGCCTATAGAGCATATCCCTCGCACCCCGACTGCATCAGAAGTACCTTTTTTTTTTCGTGCGGAAATCCCTTCGGATACCCTCCCGCCGGCCAGCGGGGGCGGTTATGTCGAGCTTGAACCGACTAAAACCGCACGCCGTCACGGGTCTGCAGACGCCGGGGTGTAAGGTTGCCCATAGAACATATCCCTCGCACCCCGACTGACCCTGGGCCATCTCCGGTTTCGAGATGGCCCCCTCGGGTTTGGGAACCACGGTGTCCCCGTCCTGCCCCGGTTTGGGGGAGGGGCTCTAGTCGCCTCACCGTCCCGGCCTGCTTCTGCTGGGGTGACAGGCGGCCTCACCTGCCACCCCCAGACCTGCACTCATGGAGGACGGAGGTCGTTGCGGGCTCGGCGGGCCGGGAGAATTCTGAACCTCTCCCGGGCGCGCTCCGCCATCTGCTTCGCGAGCATCATATGCTCGCAGAAGGAGGTGGCGGCGGCCCACGCGCTCGCACTCCCCACCATTGCCGCAATCATGCTGCCGAGCAAGAGGACTCCCACCCCGATGGCTGCCACGAGGTCACGCCTCGGCACCTCCCACGCCGGGCAGTCCGCCAGCGTGTGCAGCCCTGAGTCCTCGCTCGCGTCACAGTGATGACACTCAGGCGTTGGCTCCTTCCTGATCCGATGCAGGTGGTCCCCGAAGCACCCCTTCCCGGAGATCACCTGCGTCAGTCGGTACGAGAGGCTTCCGTGTCGCCTCTCTAGCCAATCCTCCATGATGGGCCATACCGCCGCTATTGCGGCGTGCCCTGCGCTTGGTCGCCCAAGTCGTTCCTTCCACTCCACCACGATGGCCTGGTGGAGCTGGGACTGCAAGGCCTCGATTTCTCGATGCTCGAGGTTCAGTCCCTGCTCCCGCGCCTCCTTTCACCACTGGTACAGTTGAGAAAGGGCTCTCGCCTCCAGGTCCCATGGCGGGGTTCCGGCAAGGAGACTCGCCGCCTCGAAGGAGATCGTGCGGTACCCGCGGATGACCCTGATGGCCATCAATCGCTGCGGAGCGCGCAGCATCCGCACACTTCCGGCCTTCAGGGCCTCCGCCCATATTGGGCACCCATACAGGGCCATGGACCGCACGATCCCCGCGTAGAGTCTCCTGCAGGAGTCATCGGGCCCCTTCTTGTTGGGCAGCAGCCGCGCCAGAGCGAGAGCTGTGCCCTTCAGTTTGGGGGCCAGACTTCGGATGTGCTCTCCGAAGTCCCATCGGCCGTCGAGCACGAGCCCCAAATATTTCATTTGGGGCTTGATGCCGATGCGATTACCTCCCACGATGAGACTGGATCCCTCAGGTGGCTTGCTCCGAGGCCCATGAAAGAACAGGGCCTCGGTTTTATGCAGAGCCACCTCGAGACCCAGCCGCCGGATCCGCTCCACGACTTGGGCAACCGCGGTCGTGGCCTTCAGGGTCGCTTCGCGGTACGTCGCTCCGCACGCCGTCACGAGCGGGTCGTCTGCGTAGCACGTGACGGCGGCACTGCGAGCTCACCGCGAAGCACCCAGTCGTATCCGATGTTCCACAGGAGCGGCCCCAGGACCGATCCCTGCGGAACACCGCACGACATCTCACGCCGGCCGAGACCGGTCACGGTTGGGTAGAAGACGGCTCTCTCCGTCAAATACGCCCCGACTATGCGGCAGAGGTAGAGAGGCACTTCGTAATACACGAGCGCCTCCCTAATGCAACTCCAGGGCAAGGTGTTGAACGCGTTGGCGATGTTCAGGGACACCGCCAACATCACCTCACCCTGGGCTACTGCATCCTCCGCCAGAGCCCTCACGCGCATGATGGCATCCACGGTGGAGCGCGTCTGGCGGAAGCCATATTGGCCATCCACCAGGTCCGGCCCAACTCTTGAGAGGTGCTCGACGAGGCGCTTCGCAATTACTCTTTCAATGAGCTTGCACACCTCGTCGAGCAACACTATGGGCCGGTAGGCGGACGGTAAGTCCGCCGGGCGTCCCTCCTTTCGGATGAGGACCAGTTTCCCCGTCTTCCACAATTTCGGAAACTGGCCCCGCTGCACATACACATACATGCGCTGAGAAGCCCTCTCAGTCGGGTCTCGAGAGCGTCGTCGACTAGAGCTAGGACCCACGCTCGGCCTGGAATGCCGTCGGGTCCCGGGGCGGTGCGTTTGGACATCGGACGTACCTACTGAACTTAGTGCATAGCAACTTGAGTCAGCAGTTAAAAATGTAGGATTTCGAATTTGTGTTGTATTTTGCATAATACATATTTATTCGTCACAGATAATTATAAATTACATTGCATCGTTACACTTTTCGTCAGTATATCAGCATCAATATATCTTTTCTCTTCATAAAAATTTAAAGTATAAAGTTACTATGGGTAGCTCAGATAGTAAACCACAGCAAAACAATGTAGCACTAGCACATACAGTGTCTACGTAAGTCATCGGCCAGAGGATGAACTTGGTCGAAATAGCAGTAGTGATAATTGTAGTGTTATTTGGAATTTTTGTGATATGGGCCGCCAGGAATCAGTGTGAGAGACGATTGCGGACATGGCTACGCAAGGAAGCAGCTGTAGTCGGGTTAACATCACCAGTGGTTAAAGTACATACTGTGCAACCAGCACCAGCAACCGCACAGAACGCAGCACATCCTATATACTGACGGGAATAATGTAACTTTAGCAAAATAAAAAAATACTAATAATTCATTTACTCCATGCATAAAAATAACTATGTATAGTAGTTGTAATACTGTAATACTTTACTGTAATGTAAAAATATTAAATTTTTTTTCCTTAAAAGGGGAGCTACTGTAGGGACACAGAGTCAAGCATAACTGCAGCATAGACAATAAGACTATATTATAATTATGTAACTAGATATACGCCGGCTGCGCCTGAGCCCATACCTTTCAGTCATTAATATACGTTCATACTTAAAACACGTGTCTCAATTATCTGCACCACTGCCCTTCTGATTAAGGTTCCCAAATACCTTACAAATTGCATTAAATTTTTGAACTAGTAATTGCGTGTAAACAGTCGCTTACAATTCTTGAAGGTCAATTATTGCACTCAATTTATTGCATTCAATTATTGCTTTTGTATATGCAAGATCAATCAATAACAATTCGTACAATATAAATCTTAAGGCTTTCACGGCCGGCGTTGCATATAGAATATACTGCTTCCGGGCTGTTTGGCCGTGGTCCATCGGAAACTTGTATTCCAGACGTTTCGTCGATCACTGCGGTCGACATCTTCAGTGGACACGTCGGGACGCCGTCGAGTGTGGAGAAACTTCCTCGGCGGCGAACTCGTCACTGGCCTATTTATAGGCGCAGTTGGTGGGGGCAAACGACGTGATCGCTCCTGATTGGTTGAGAGCTGCGCAACCGATGCGCTCGATCCTGATTGGTCGAGGCTAAGCAAGGGGGTGTGGCCTCCCGATACCGGGGATGGTGGCGGCTTCGTCATGTTTGAATTGTGATGACGCGCGGCTCTCAGTGTTAGGTACCCAGAAAAGATTGGTACCCAGTACTGAGAGCCGCGCACACCCAACTGCGCCCATAAATACGCCAGTGATTTTATTACAAGTTTAAAAAAAAAAGAAATAATAAAAACTTAAAATTTTTGAAGGTGGATTTAAATGTAATTTATTTTAGTACTACAATACTGATAAAAAAAATACATATATCCACACACATACATACATGTATACTTAAATACATACATAAATATATTCTTAGGGTAGATATATATATACACACTAAATTATTGAGAAAGGAAAAAAACTTCAATTCTTCTTCTGAAGATGTCCAGAGTGTTACTCCTGCGAATGGTATGAGGAAGTGAGTTCCAAAGACAAACAGTTTGCACTGTGAAGGATCCGTCATAGCAACTAGAACAGTGTGTAGGAGTATGAAGCAGAAGAGAGGAAGAAACATGACAGGGTTTGCACCTAGGTACAACATATTCAAAACGTTCCCGCAGATAGGACAGAGAATTACGATTATGAAGTATGAAGAATAGTAGTAGTATAGATAGAATGTGAGTGTTACGGCACTGCCGAATATGGAGCCAGTTCAGTCTTTTTCGAAATTCACTAACATGGTCGTATTTCCTAAGGCCAAATACGTAGCGAATCGCCAAATTCTGCAAGCGTTCCAGTTAATTCCGTAGTTCGTCCGAAGCATCGAGAAAGCCGACATCAGCATAGTCTAATATTGAGAATAGAAGAGATTGCGCAAGCGTAACTTTAGTCTGAAGAGGTAGGAATTTCTGGAGATGTTTGAGAGATACCCTCCTGCTTACCTCCGCAATGTGAACATCCTAGGCAGGCATGGAGTCGATCTGCACTCCTAAATTTCTTGCACTCTTGGAATAGTTAATGGTCACAGACTCGTATGTTACTGGAGGTAGACACTCGTGATCTACAAAGCCGAGCATATATCTGCCACCGACATTGAGAGCTTGAGATTTTTATGGTTTGACTAACAATTCAAAAGATTTAGCCCTAGCATTAATGTTCTCAAGGTCATTATTGATGGCAGCTACAGCCCTAGCTAGTTCATCGGCTACGAATTGTCGATTTAGCTGCAAGTCGTCTGCTTAGAGATGATAATAGAGATGATAATAGTTTATAAAGACAAAGAAGAGGAGAGGAGAAAGAACGCCACTCTGAGGAACGCTGCACCAATCGGAGGAGACCTCGTTCATTCGAACTGATTGTGAGCGTCCCTCAAGATAGAATTTCAATCAAGCAGTTGCAAAAGTAGAAACATTAAAAGATGATAGAATTCCTAAGAGGATGTCAAACTCAGCCGATTTGAAGGCACTGCTGAAGTCCAACAAAACCAAAACTGTCAGTTATTTGTTCTCCATGATCAATCTTATATCATCTGTTACTTTAACCAGAGCTGAAACAGTACTATGGTCACGGCGAAAGCCAGATTGGAATAGACTTAGCAGGCTATTAGAGGAGAGGTAATAGGACAGTTGATCATGACCAACACTCTCGAGTTGTTTGGACAAGATGGGAAGGATCGAAATAGGTCGGAAATGAGAGTGCCTAGCGGGATTTGATACTTTGGGGGAAGTAATGAAGGAAAGCAGTTAGAATTTAAAGAGTAGTTTATAATGTGGGTTAGGCTAGGAAGAATGTGATTTACATAGGTACATAGGTTATAGTGACATCTGGCCGCGGTTCTTCATTAACTGTACAGAAAAACCCAATTCCCATATAAACATTGACTAGACAATGATACAGAACTGAAAATTAGATAATATTTGGGAAAGTATAAAGGTTTTTATATACCCATTTTAACAAATATCAGTAATGGCCACATCAGGTAACCCGTGCAAAGTTAGTTGTCATAAGTTACCTTTTTTTTTTCGTGCGGAAATCCCTTCGGATACCGCCCCCGCTGGAGAGCGGGGGGTCTCCAGCGGGGGCGGTTATGTCGGGCTTGAACCGACTAAAACCGCACGACGTCTCGGGTCTTAAGACGCCGGGGTGTAAGGTTACCCATAGAGCATATCCCTCGCACCCCGACTGACCCTGGGCCATCTCCGGTTTCGAGATGGCCCCCTTACTTGCTCTCCACTGTGCCATCTGCTAATCAGAGAGACACGTGGAAAGCTTCCGAACAGCCCTCAACAGGGCCGTCCTCGCCTCGGTCGGAGTTGGCCGTAGGCGGCAGCGTCTCTCGCACCCTAGGAGAGAGGCGCTGCTGTCTCCGTTGCCCAGGGTGCACCTCGTGGAGGTCCCCAACCAAGCACCCCTGTCATAAGTTACCTTCCATCCATCCCCTGTCATAAGTTACCTAGGTTGAATTTAACGTAACTTTTTGATAAATTGCATTTTTTATGGGACTTGACTCACTTGGCCATTGACTACGAGGCTGAGATTTACATGGGATAATCAAGTGAAATGAAGGGCGTTCTTGAGGTAGGTTGATAGATTAAATTAAAAATGTATAAAAACAATCACGGCTAGAAAGGCGAATGAAACAATCATGTTGTGTGAGTTATTCTTGTGACGCATTAACACCTGAAATTAAAACGTGCTTACTAATACTATATCAAACGATTACAAAGAGATAACATAATTAATAACTTTTGGAAACGATCAGTGACATAACAAAACGCTACTAACGTCAGCTGATTATGGTGAAAACTATTTTTTTATTATAACCTTATAATAACTTACTCTGAATGGGTGTATGTTAGATCGGATCAAATTACCCGAGCTGGCTAGGGCCAGGGCGGCGAGAATTATCGTGCGGTGTTCCACAGGGGTCGGTCCTAGGCCCGCTCCTGTGGAACATCGGATACGATTGGGTGCTACGCGGATCGTTGCTCGAGGGCGTCAGCATAACACCCTCGTGATGGCGCGGGGAGCAACGCACCGAAAGGCCACGGCAGGGGTTGCTCAAGTCGTGGGTCGAATACGGCGGCTGGGACTCGAGATGGCTCTCCACAAATCCGAGGCTATGTGTTTTCACGGGCCTCGGAGGGGGCCACCTGCGGGAACTAGTATAACCGTAGGGGGCGTAAGCATCGGCATCGAGCTCACGTTGAAGTACCTTGGGCTCGTACTCGATAGCCGATGGGACTTCGGACCACATCTCCGAAGTCTGGTCCCGAAACTGAGGGGGGCTGCGGCCGCGCTATCGCGGCTGATGCCCAACGTTAAGGGACCCAAAGCCCCCATAGGAGACTGTACCTGGGGATCGTGCGAAGCATGGCCCTGTACGGGCCCCCGTACGGGCGGAGACTCTGGCGGCCCGCAACGTGACTGTTCTAAACAGCCCGTTAAAAGCAATGGCCGTCAGAGTCATCATGGGGTATCGCACGATCTCTGTCGAGGTGGTATGTCTCCTAGCCGGGACCCCTTCATGGGAACTGGAAGCGAGAGCCCTTGCGTTGCTGTACCAGTGGCGCAAGGAGGTGCTGGAGCAGGGCCATAGGCCGGAGCCCCGAGAAATCAGGGCTCAGCGGTCCCACCTCCGCCGGGAACTCATGGAGACATGGAGGGTTCGAATTAAGCATCCAAGGTGGGGGGAATCCACCATTGCGGTGGTGAGACCGATGAAGGAGTGGATGGAGAGGCACCACGGTGACCTCTCCTAACGGCTTACCCGGGGTGTCCGGCAATGGACACTTGGGAAGGACACCGTATGGTTTTAGTCGGTCCGATTCCGACACGCCCACCCCATCGTCGGCACCGATGGGGTGAAGCCCGTGGGGGTTTCCAGGTCGGGTCAAATGTTGCAACTAAATTTTGAAGCAGTTATTCTCAGTCGATGATCATCTCACAGATGAAAATTTTGCGTACACGTTTAGTTTAAATGACGATACATTAATATGGTACCATGGTCTGATGATGGAGTAGGAAGATGGCCATAGGAACTGCTAAATTAAAAAAGATAAACCTATTTGGGCTCATTTGTTTTGTCTTGACAAAATCTCTGATGTGACATGGTATTCAGGGCTTGATGAAAGTGCAAGAAGGTGGTCATAAAAATTTAAAACTTAATCAGTAGGTAGGCATTCAGCGTAAACTGCCTTAATGGTAAAAAAGCCTTGCACTTCAATTTGACAAAGTTTTATCACAATCAGATGAACGTTACGGCAGCACATGAAATACGAATATTATAATGGTCCAGCTGTTGCCCACTCCTTCGTCTGCGTGGAATTCTGTTCCCGTTCCCGGTCCCCATGGCAACATATTCCAAGGATATAAAGTATATAATCTATCCCTGTACCAAATTTTAGGGCAATTCGTTCAGCTGTTAGAGCGTGAATAAATAACAAACATCCAAACTTATAAATATCTTCACAAACTTTCACATCTATTTTCTATCCTATTATTAAATTGCAAATTAGTTGTGTCTGTACATTGGAGATGTTAATAAAAATGTTGTGTTAAACGAACGATTCCGAACACAAAAAAAAAAAAAATATTCTGGTCTGTTTATTTGTTTGTTTGCGATGGATGCAAAAACTATGGAACGGATTTTGATGCGATTTTTTATTAGGAAAGTCGTGGTCAGGCTTAAAATCTGCCGAATGTTTGACTGCAATTGGTTAAATAGAACCGGAGTAATGACCAAAAAACGATAACCGATCTCCCCACGAACGGAGCCGCAGGCATCAGCTAGCTTACAATATTATTTATTATTTTCAAAAATCTAAATCAATTTATTTTCATTTTCTTACGTGCTACATATAACAGTGGTTGAGGCACTTCTTTTAGGTAGATAATACCTGTGTTAGAAGGTCTCACTCTTCACATTCCATAAAAAAAAGAAGCTAGTCAGGTAAGTACCTTTTTTTTTAAATTGATTTTATATAACATTATAATAACAGTTTGAAGTGTGTGCGTATGAGTGTGTGTGATTGTATGCGAGCGTGTGTTTGTGTGGGTGAGTGTGTGTGTGTGTGTGTGTGTGTGTGTTTGTGTGTATAAACGTAGAAACGTATAAATAAGTGTCATAAAATCATAAAACTTTATTTTTATTCTTTTCATAGAAGGCTTACAGGCTTTCAATAGATATTACCAAATTGCTATTTACAAGCCTCCACATATAGGTAAAAAAAAGGATTATTGATACAAAATTAGGTATTTGAGTAATTACAAAGCGAAGAAGCAAAACAATAACCAATAAGAATGGTACTTAATTTAATTTAATTGTGTAATCCAGTACCATTCGGTTGGTGCCTTTACTGTCAAAATATGAGTTGGCTAAGAGCCGTCTAATTGTCACTACACTAGTGCTAAACAAGTCAATATCAAGGTGCCGTGGTAGTTTATTAAAACTACATGTACTTCTTATAGAGAAGGTGTTTGACCTATAGTTGGTAGAAGCCAACGGAACATCTAATATCGGCCGCTGACGAAGGCCGATTAGGTTGGTGCGAAGTGATATATTAGCCAAGAGCTGCGGACAGTCAATTTTGTTGTGTTGCTATATTTATTTATTCATTTTATTATATTTATTCTACGAAATTCTACACAGCGCTCTCTAGACCCAAAGTAAGCATAGTTTAACTAGCTTGTGTTATGGGTTCCAGAATGCGGATAAACATACTTATATACTTTTTTGTTGTTGTAAATACATACATATTATACATAGAAACACCCAGCCCAATGCAAATAGACATATTCATGCATACAAATATTTGCACTGAGCGGGAATCGAACCCGCGCCCCCTGTCGTAGCAGTCGAATAAACTACCGATCAGCCACAGAGGCCGTCCGCCGCTCTATGAAATAACAAGCATATATCACCAATATCGCGTCTCATTTCCAGCGGTAAAAAGTGGTACCTTCTACAACGATGTTCGTAGTCAACTGAGTATTGCTGTGCTCTAATAGTCAAGACAATGAAGAAGTTTTCTTTGGACTCCCTCAATAGGGGATAGATAGATCTCATACTGAAGATTCTTAACCTGGGATACGTACTCCACTCTATGTACGAAAGAACAATACAAAATTTAAACAGGTTTGAGTGTCTTAAAACAGGCCATGGCTCGTAGTATAAATCCTAGAGCTTTAGAAACTTTTTTGACTATGTTGCTGATGTGTTTATCAAAAAGAAGCTTGCTATCTAGTATGATCCCCAAATCTCGAGTGCTGTTCACCTTATTAATTATTTCATTATTTAGGGTGTATTTATAATCTATTTGAGATGTGCGACGCGAAAATGTTACAAGAAAGCATTTAAACACATTTAATTGAAACACAATATTTCGATTACAGAACCTCTCAAATCTATGCAAGTCATCTTGCAAGTCATGAGCATCGGAAATGTCTCACACGACTTTATGAATTTTCATATCATCGGCATAAAGTAAAACGAAGGAATGATGGAAACACTGTTTAATATCTGCAATGAACAGAGTAAAAAATAAGGGACCAAGAATGGAGCCCTGGGGAACACCTGATGGCACAAAGCTCCAGCCGGATGTGTAACCCTGAAGAACAACAGCCTGTGTTCTGTTCTCTATGTAAGAAGCAAACCATCGGTACAGGTCTCCGTGTATTCCAGCAAACATTAACTTGTCTAGAAACACTCGATGGTCAATACAATCAAAACACTGGCTGTAGTCCGTGTAAACTACGTCAGTCTGTCCTTGAGTCATGCCATTTGTGATGGATGCATGTAACAGAAGTAAGTTAGACGTAGTTGAGCGGTTTCTAACAAAGCCGAGCAGCACTCGTCTCCAATACTGGATTTGAGGGCCGTGTACACGTCAGTGTGAACAATACGCTCCAGTACTTTAGAAAATAGGTATATTTTCGATATAGGTCGATAATTTTCTATATTAGCTTGTTCACCTTTTTTATGCACCGGGGTTACGAATGCAGACTTCCAGATCTGTGGAACTATGCCTTCAGAGAGAGAACGCCTAAATAGAATACACATAGGTTCAGCAAGACGGTCAGCAGAGCAGACTATAAATATTGGAGGTATTAAGTCAGGTTCACCGGATTTGGTGATATCCAATGATTTGAGTAGCTTCAATATGCGAGAATGATTTATGTCAACTGTGCTAACCGACACTGCAGTGTTACTAACTTTTTCACCGGCAGTGCATATGTCACCAGCTGTTGGTTCAGGTACTAAGAAGGTGGATTGAAAATAGCGGGCAAATAGATTGCTAATATCCTCGTCTGTATTCATAGTAGTATCGCGGTAGTGCATCACCTTGGGAAACGTGCCAGTAGTTTGCTTGCTTTTCACGTAAGTCCAAAATAATTTCGGATTTTTTACTATGGAAGTTTCAATACTTTCCATATATTTATTATGACACGTTTCTTCTAAGTCAACAGCTCTGCGACGAAGAACAAAGAACGAATTATAATCGGCTATAATATTGTATTGTTTATATTTTTGTTTTTCTTTAATAACTTTAACTAGTGCACGGGTGTACCAAGGAGAATAAGAGGACTTTTGGAAAAAATTAACAGGAATGGGTTTATCGTGTAACTCGTACAATAAACTATAGAATTTAGTCACAGCATCCTCTAAACTAGAGTTCAGAGTAATAATTGAGTCCAGTTTACCAAATCAAGCTCACATTTTATAGCCTCATAATCGCCCTTCTAGAATATATAGCGTGTCGTAGGTTTGTCAATGAGTTTGAGCATCTTTATAAATTTTGTCTGAATAATAACCGGCTTGTGATACGAATCAGTAGGCTGTACCAATGGGTTTACACTTCTTCGTTTCTGTGACAGACACAGAACCATAACAAAATACTAAGTCTAGTATTCTGTCGATGACATTTCGCACACCGTTATACTGCTACATATTAAATGTTTCAACCGTATCGAGGATTTTAATGATAGGTTGAGATGAGATATTTTGAGGGATAGCTTCTATTTATGTCCCCATGAGACCACTCAACTTCGTTAGCGAAATTAAAATCGCCCACTTATAAAAATTTGTCAAGCGGATGGGCTAAAACTAAATTATTGAGGTTATCTGTGAAATTACATAACTGAGTACTATATGAATTACCTAGATTCTCCCTACACAAGTAAAGTGCACATATATGTAAGTTATAACTCACCTTTGACTTGGACCTTTTGAGGATTACTGATAACCAAATATCCTCAGCAGAACTTTGCCAGTCCCGCCTCTTAACAATTGAGAATTCATGTTTCACCGCTATTAAAACACCACCACCATATTTGTGACCGGTTCAGGAATAGTCACAATCACGTTTCCTTACAAGATATCGTCCATCAAACAATTCACTGCTATAAACACTATCGTAAAGCCACGTTTCCGTAATTATAATAACGTCGTAAGAACTAAGACACACTCCTCGTAATTATCTATCCGTTTTCGTACGCAAGCCACGCACATTCTGGTATGGTATGGTATGGTTTCGCGAGCTGGTGTCCGCAACTCCACGACAAGGCTTGGTTTTTGCGTGAGGGTGGGCATTTTACTCGATCCACCCCAACTCATTGAAGAACGCCAGCAGGCTATTCACGCTGCTGGCGATCTCCCGGAGCGTACCTGTATTTCCGAAGTACTTAACCCTGTATGTGGCGGTTACAGGGCAGGCACATTCTGGTAGTAAATTCTAAAAGCAGCCATAACCAGTACCAGTAAGTATAGTCAAATACTTATTCAAAGTTAAATATAAGTAGAAAATAGAAAACAATCATATTTAACCACACCAGCAACAGCATCTTGGCTATGATAGCGAGTAGGTTAGAATGCCGCTATATTAATCATTGTTGCACGATTTCTGCCGGAGTTGTGGGGGCTAAATAATATAATTATGGTGGATACATTTTACTAACATAGGATAAGATTTTTATAACTAATCAAAATTAGTCATTGTTACTTTAATTAATTAATTACTCTCTTTATTAAACTTTAAATACATATAAATTATATATTTAAATACATTCTATATATAAAAAACAAATATATTTAAAAATATAAAAAATAGTAGCCCACCGGCATCGGGTACAGGGCCCAAGGCACCGGTGGTTAGGGCTCCAGAGAGAGGAATCTCCTTACAATACGTGCCGTGTCGAGGAGCACTGCCTTCTGCATCAAGCCCTTGACCCAACTGCCTAACGCGAGCCTCTTGAGATGTTGATCGAGGCTCTTGGCAATCAGTCCGTGATCCGATACAACTATCGGAACAATAATTTCCGAATCCACACTCCACATGTCGACAACCTCGTGAGCCAAATCCAAATATTTTATTTGTTTTTCTTTTTCGGCTTTCACAAGATTCTCGTCATGTGGAATGGTGACATCGATAATTATTGCGCGGCACTCTGATCTATCTATCAACACTATATCAGGTTTATTAGCTACAATAGTTCTGTCATTAATGATAGATCGATCCCAGTACAACGTGATGGGCCCATTTTCAAGAACTGCGTCGGGCACATGCCTATAATACGGTACCTCTGATTCCACAAGGTTGTACTTTAGAGCAAGCTGTTGATGAACAATCCTGGCTACTTGGTTATGTCTATGCAAATACTCGCCGTTGGCAAGACGAGAACATACCTCTCATCTCTTTGGAACGAACGATTCAGAGTATATCTATCCACTATCTTCTTATAACGTCGTATACGGTTTGCCCACGCATAAACTTTCTGCTTCAGGAAGTCAATGCGCTCTGTCACTCGTAGCAAATATTCACGAGGACTAACATCAGTCCCCGAAAATGCACGAGTCACAAAGCCCATTACTCGGGCGTGTATTGCCCGACCTGAAGCAGCACAGCTTGCCAATGAGTGCCCTAGTCTCCGTGATACGACGCTCAATTCTGCATTGCCAGCCAAGCACGGCAGATTTAGGTCGCGTAGCTGTCTCAATTCCTGAGAATTTCACGCCAGCTACTCGACATACCGTGACCGCCGAATAATACAGAATTGAATGTGTATCAATAAGGTCGACACTGGAGTCGAAATATGTTGGCAATATAAAGTCCAGGGCACACACTTGCGCTATGTTTTTTCTATGCGTAGGCAAACGTGGTAGACGCGGTCTGTTGTTGATACAAGTGGATCGAAACTCGTGAATCGCAAGCTCCAAAGCGCTCCTTAAATTATCTTTGTATTGAGTACTTACGGTTATAGCCCCGTCATTCGTTACTTCATCATCAGGGGCAGCCTGTGGTGTTTCACTAATAATAGTATGTCCCACAGGTCGTGACGAAGTAGGGGTGACGAGGCTACACTGCACGTCTGAGCGAAGTCTCTCAAGTACGGCGTCATCCAACAAGCGACAGCGTTGTATGGCCCGCACTTGATCCGACAGGCGTTGTGCCGAAACGTTGACAGATGGTTCAAGTTCCTGAAACAGAGGCAACATACGAACACGGTACGCTCACTGCGTACCGTGTTAATTTCTCCCTCTGTAGCCACAAAATATGCCCGCATGACTTTTTCATTTATTATTATTGAGCTGAGTGAGACGAAGTCGAGCGAAAGCTCCTCATACCAGACTTCAGGATTTTCTTTGTCACAGGTCTCCTCCTAAACTACTAATCCAATCAGAACCAAATTTGGCATGATTAAAGAGGTCAATCAGAGGAAGGTTTATGGAAACAATTCATGCTACCACAGAGGAATGATCACCGTTAAAAAAATTCCAAATGGAATTACATAATAACCGCTCGAGACACTATGACCAAACTTTACACGCTCAGAAAGCATGTCCAAAGTTGTGACTTTCAAAAAGAATTTTCAAAATCGGACTTGCCACGGAGGAATGATCACTGTTCAAAATTTTCTCACTCAGCTCAACATTGCAAGCAGCGATTCGCCTTGCAGACCTAGTTATTATTATTATTGAGACCTAATGCTTAATGTAGGTGGTAGACAATTATAGTAGGAAGTAGGATATCGCCAACTAAAATCGCTTGTTTGTAAGATCAGAAGTTAGTAACGGTTTGGTACAACCTTGCCTTAACGTTCACAAATACCTTAAAAAAAGTTCAATAATATCTCAATCGGCTTAAAGAGTCATTACAGGCAAGGTACTATTTTGAATACAAAGCAGTTCCCTTTGAAGAGTAAACAAAGATTTTACTCGAAAGGCATTCATCTAACGAGCTTAAAACATTGCATCATCAGAGTTAAGCAGGGTACAAGTACGTTGGAATACAGTCTAAGGGGAATTGATGAAACAGAATTTTGCTCAGCCGACTTCCCAATGGTCATTGTCTAGAGATATCTGAGATAGTGCGTTAAATATGTTATTATGCTAATATACTTACTTAAATGTTAAATCGTTATCAAATTTTATCAGATTAAAGATACCAAGAATAACTTGAAATAATACAATAAGTACTTATGACGAGTCAGATTTTAGTATAAAGAAGGAAAACAACCGGAATTAATAACATTATCATTTGCTAGCTGATGCCCGCGTCTCCACCTGCGCGGAGCTCGGTTATTGGTCGTATCTCCTGTTCTACTTGACCAATTGTAATTAAATATAAGGCAGAATTTAAGTCTGACCAAGAACGTTCTAATAGAAAATATCGCATCAAAGTACGTTCATTAGTTTTTGAGTCCATAGTGAATATCCAGACAAATTAAAAAAAATATATATATTGTGTTTAGAATCGTTCATTTAACAAAACCCATGTATTTTTTATTAAATATCTCCAATGTACGGGAACACCCAAAAATTCTGAAATACTTAATTGTCCGTTGTGTATCGAACGTGGAGGACCCGCTCGATTTCGAGCAGTTACTTTGTACAGAGAAGTGTAAACTACAAAATTTTGTAAACAGCTCTAATTTTTTTAATACGTCAGAAATACCTACTCGCTGTCCGTTGTTGTGTTTGTTTTATTATCACTACATAGACCATAAAGTCATTTATCGTTAAATGATGTCCTAATAAAGTATTGCCGACGGTCCACTGCCCTATGTCATAAAGTTCGAAAGAGATTTTTCTTTTTCGTGTGGACCTCCCCTCCTTTACCCCCTCGCCGGCCAGCCGTCTCGGGTCTTAAGACGCCGCGGTTTCAACATTTCCCTCGCACCCCGACTGACCCTCGGCCATCTCCGGTTTCAAGATGACCCCTCGGCTTTGGGAATCACGGTGTCCCCATCTTGCCCCGCTAGGGGAGCCCGCTGGTCGCCACGTCGTCCCGACCTGCTTCTGCTGGGGTGACAGGCAGCCTCATCTGCTACCCCCAGGCCTGCGCTCGTGGAGGATGGAGGTCGTTGAGCGACCTCCGGCATCTGAGCCACCTGCGACGCGCCGCGAGCTTGTTGCGGGCTCGGCGGACCGAGAGAGATCTAAATCTCACTCCACCGTCTTCTTCTCTAGCATAACTTGCTCGCAGAAGGAGGCGGTGGCGGCCCACGCGCTCGCGCTCCGCACCATTGCCACAATCATGCTGCCGAGCGAGAGGACTCCCACCTCCCGCCTCGGCACCTCCCACGCCGGGCTGTCTACCAGCGTGTGCAGCCCCGAGTCCTCGCTCGCACCGTAGTGATGGCACTCACGTTGGCTCCTTCCTGATCCGATGCAGGTGCAACACACCTCAACTATATACAACCCCGAACTAGCCCTTGATAAGAGACGGTACAATCCTATAAATCGGAAGGACATAGGATTCAAAACTGCCTTGTCTCACCGTTTCTTGTGTTTTTTGGGAGGATATCTCTACAATAAAATCAATTTCTTGTAACAGATTTATAGCCACACAATAAATAATTGTAAACACAAAATAACTGACTGGCTTAAGCCACTAAACTACAATACAACAGAACAATTGCTTGATATCCCCGTATAATATACACACACACAGCCTTACACTCGCAGTACATGTACACACACACACAAACACACTACACTCACTTTTTTTTTTTTTTTTTATTTTTATTATACACATACATTTCAATCCTCATTGTTATTATATGGTTCACAAAACTGTTTTAAACAGTTTGCCTGTGAACTCAGTTGAGTCTCAGTCTTAACGTATTGTTAAGTTGTTTATGATTCTATTTCATTGATTGTGATGATTTTTTATAATATGTTGGTATATATTTCTCACATGCTAACACTATTATTACTTATACATGCCCATTTTAATTCTTTGCGCATAAACTATATTACAAAAATGAAATCTAATAATTCAAGTTGGGGAGGAGATCGGGTGTCCAGAAATACAGACCCAAGTCTAGTTTAGGCACCAGTCTCCTACAATATATATAATATGTTATTATGTTAATCTTTGCATTTATATGTATTGTATTATTATTAAAAACAATAAATAAAAAAGGTGGTCCCCGAAGCTCCTCTTACCGGAGATCACCTGCGTCAGTCGGTACGAGAGGCTTCCGTGTCGGCTCTCTAGCCAATCCTCCATGATGGACCTCCATTACCGTCGCTATTGCGGCTATTAACAAGGACGCACCTTCATTCGATAAAAATAGTCAATGAATTCTTCTTCTTCAATCGGTCCCTCATTACTGAGGATCGTGGTCACTGGAGCTCTTCGATCACACAATTTGTCTCCATTTGTTCCTATCCATGGTAGTTCTCACCGCTTGATAGAATTTGCTCGAGGGAATGGCTTCTTTCACTTGGTCTGACCATCGTGTTGGCGATCGACCCCGTGCTTTTCCAGATTGTCATCCCCCCTGCGCATTATGTGGCCGAAATACGTGAGTACGCGTTGTAGGCATATTTTGGACAGTCGGGTTTTTATATTGAGTTGGGAGAGAATGGACACGTTTGTGCGCTTGGCTGTCCATGGAATTCTTAACATTCGCCTCCAGAACCACATTTCGAATGCATATAGATGCATTCGAAATGTGGTGCTGGAGAGAATAGAGAATAGTCTCTCTCTCTCTCTTGCTTTGATTGTCCATGTCTCGACTCCATAAAGAAAAATAGGAAATATCAAGGCTCTGACTAATCGGGCTTTAGTTTTATAGCTTATGCCTCTATTTTTCCAGAATGGTTCCAGTCAATGAATTACCGAAGCGCTAATAATGTTTCTACTCAAACGAGTGTAAAAGATTACAGAAAACTTTACTTTTTAAGTATAACCGGTATAGCGATTTGAACATCTCAAAATGGTATCATAGATTATTCTGAGTAACCCCCTTTCGGGTCCAAAACGACTATAAATTCAGCTTGCATATGTCTATTTATGATACATCGGATTTCTGATTCGGAATTTCACATTCGGAATGATGAAATTCGGAATTTAGAAATTCGTGATTCGTGGCTACGGAAATAAGTCGAAAGTTTCGGAAAGAATACACAACAATTTCAATTTTATAATTATTATTATAAAATTGCAATTGTTGTGTATTCTTTCCGAAACTTTAATACACTAATATAACTAATTTAATACATTAATAATACTATTATTATCTCATTCAACTACATCACGCCTCCCCCATAGTTCGGAAAAGGTGGCAAGATAGCCCCGGCGAGGTGGGCAACAGTCGACCGGGGTGTTAGGGCGATTGGCAGAGGAACCGCCGGACTATTCGGGCATTGTCGAGCAAGACCGCTTTCTGCATCTTGGCCGCCACCGACTTCCCACTGATCCCGAGCCTCTCAAGATGGATAGAGAGGCTCCTTGGGATCAAGCCATTGGCTGAGATCACAACTGGGACTATTTCTGTGGACCCCACCCTCCACATGTCGGTAATCTCGTGCGCCAGGTCCAGATATTTGATCTTTTTGTCTGCTTCGGGGCGAACGAGGTTCTCGTCATAGGGGACAGTGATGTCCACAAGAAATACCCGTGACTGTGCCCGATCCATCAGCACGATATCAGGCTTATTCGCTAGAATAGTCCTATCCGTGATGATGGAGGATGGACGGTCCCAGTAGAGCTTAGCGCAGTCGTTTTCAAGTACGGCTTCCGGTATGTACTTGTAATAGGGCAGCCTCTGCCCGATGAGGCCGTATTTAAGAGCAAGCTCTTGATGCAGTATCCTGGCTGCTTGGTTGTGTCTGTGCAGATACTCAGCATTGAACAACCGGAGGTCACATGTCTGAGAGACTCACCGGGACGGTGGCACAAACGACAAACGTCCACCGTTCCATCCCTCAGTATGTACCTCCTGTAGTTGTTCGTCTTAATAACCTGATCCTGTATCGCACAGACAAAACCCTCAGTTTCCCCAAAGAGGTCACCGAAACGCAGCCAGTTTACGGACGCCTCCCGGTCCACATGAGGCTCATGTAAAGCCTGAAAGAAGCGTCCGTGCAGCTCTTTGCCCTTCCACACGGCCTCACGTTCAGAGCTACCAAGTACCGCCGGCGCACGCCACTCTGTGTTAGACAGGGCTAACGGGGTCAGTCCTTTATCGCATTCTATGACCTCTCTATGCATCACACTGTCCGCCTTCGATAGGAAATATTCCCTGAGACTGCACACCTCGCGGTTATGCATTGCCTTGGCACTGAGAAGTCCTCGACCACCACACTTTCGCGGAATGTACAGTCTCATAACTGAAGACTTCGGATGGAGCATTCTGTGGACAGTCATAGTTGCGCGGACTTTTCTGTCCAGGGCGTCTAGTTCGGTCTGAGACCACTTGAGCACCCCGAAGGTGTACAACAGGACAGGCATCACCCAGCCGTCGAACGCCCGTGCCTTATTCACGCCAGATAAAAGGCTGTTACACACTCTTACTAGACTCTCACAAAACACGTCGCATACGGCCTGTTTGACACCCGCCATGTCGACACCCAAATTCTGCGACATGCCCAGGTACCGGTATGTTTCACCTTCGGAGAGTGATCGAAGGCTCACCCCATCGAATACGGGTATACGACTCGATGAGACGACTCTCCCCCGCTTCACACGAAGAACCGCACATTTGTCCACTCCAAGCTCCATACCGATGCCGCTGCTGAAATCAGAAGTGATATCCAGCAGCCGCATCATGCCTGCAGCGTGTGGAGCAAACAACTTGAGGTCGTCCATGTAGAACAGGTGAGACACCCTCGGACCCCCTCTCCGAAGCTGAAAGCCCGTCCCTGACTCATCCAGCAATGTGCTTAGAGGATTCAAGGACAGACAATACCACAGTGGACTCAGACAGTCGCCCTGAAAAATACCCCTCTTTACCTTTATTCGGTCTTCTGCATCCGACAGTCGTCGACAGATAGACTAAGCATAGTGCTGCATTGCTCCATACAGGCACCGAGGAAGTCTCGAACTGTATGATCAATTTTATACAGCTCGAGGACCCTCTTCAGCCATGTACGGGGAACCGAGTCGAATGCTTTCTTGTAGTCTATCCAGGCGGCGGAGAAATTACGTCGGTTGCGTTTGACCTGCTGGCTAACTACCGAATCGATTAGGAGGAGTTTCTTGGTTTCACGACTACCACGTCTACATCCATTCTGGGCATTAGCGAGTATGCCACAGTTATTTATATGGCTCGCTATTTTCGCCTCCAGAACAGATGTCAGTGCCTTGTAGGTGGTAGGAAGGCACGTTATCGGTCGGTATTGCGATGGGTCCGTGGCACAGTCCGACTTAGGAACCAAATGAGTGACCCCAGTAGTGAGGAAGTTGGGGAGTTCTTTCGTGGCTAGGGCTTCCTGGAATTGTCTTGCGAGGGTGTCATGGGAAGCCCGGAAACTCTTCAGCCAGTAGTCCTGCAGTCCGTCGCTCCCTGGAGATTTCCAGTTTGGAGCTTTGGCAACTGCTACGCGAACGTCGTCCAGGCTGACAGTTACCGGGCTCATTGGTGGTATCTCCATACATGAATCCTCGATGACCTGCATTCAGGTTCCCTCCACATGCTCCACAGGTCGTGACCACAAATTGCGCCAAAATACAACCAGTTCCCGCCCGTCAGGACGTTCGGTTGCGGCGTTGACCCCAGGTTGTTCCAACGACCTGTAGAACTTCCTCTGATCACTCATGAACAGGCGATTCTGATGGTACCTTTTCAATCGCTGTGAGTACCGCCGGATACGATTGCTCCAAGCTGCTACCTTCTGTTTCAGGGTGTCAATGCGGTCCGTCAGTTGCTCAGTATTTGGTACTGCAGAGCCTAAGCCAATCCCCGCAAATGCTTTTTTTGACGAACCGCAAGATTCTCGGTCTGGTGTGACCTGCCCTGAAACTAATCAGTTAGCCGATAAGGACCCTCGTCTCAGCGATACGATGTTCAATCCTGCGCTTCCAGGCTGGCTCAGCGTCTCTCACACGCCGAGCATCAGCAGCTGCCACCTGCCGATTTGGCTGAAGCCTAGCACCAATAAACCGGCATACTGCCATTGCGGCGCCAAACATAATTGAATTCGTATCACTGAGGCTGCTGCTATTCTCCAGATATGGAAGCAGCATCGAGTTAACAGCCTCAACGACAGCCCGATTTTGGTAGCTCAGAGCAATTCTGGGAATCCGAAACCTCCTTTCGAGAGGTGTTTCACGCACCTCCAGATTCGCCTCCTCTAGAATCCTCCCAATTCGTTCTTTGTCCTGGGAAACTGTTCCCTCCCCCCCTCCGTCAACAGCTAAAGGTAGAGATACGGTGTCCATCGCCGCATCGACATTTAGGTTCTGTATTGATGCGACAGATACTCGTCCCTGAGCTGGTGCAAGTGGAGGCGCTGGAACAGCCTCACGTCTCAGTTGTTCGAGTTCGTCTGCACTAAAGGTGTTAGAGCGCAGCAGAAATCGAACTCGATCAGCCAGGTTTTGATCCGTGATGTGGGTCAATGTCGGCTCCAGAGCTTGGAAGTTACGAAGCAGCCTTGCCCGCCACCCAACGCCAGCAGTTTCTCCTCCAATGGCGCCAAAGTAGGCGCGCATGATATTGGCATTTTGTAGTCGTGTCCATCTCATGCGCCGCCCTCCACCGGGTGCGGGTGCTTGTTGTTGAGCCCTTACAGACTCTGCAGACACCAAGCCTCCCGGTGGTGATGATAGTGGGGGTTCGACCCGGCGAGGTGCCCGTGCCGGGCCAGGTCTTGGTCTCGATTCTTTAAAATTGTTATTCATCTTTGGGCCTTGGAAAGTGGGGTGCAAACGGTCACTGCAGACAGAGCCCCGTACCTGCAGAAGGCTATTTTACCCCGGAGAGACGCCTGGACCACCGAGGGGACCGTTAGCGACCCAGTCATTTTAGCACCCTGGGCCATGTAGCCGTTCGGCACGGTGCCTTCCACCTTCGGCTAGTGCGGGTTACTTGCGCGGGTGAAACAACTATGTCATATTAGTTGTTCTACCCGTGGGCGATGGGTTCGCCACATCCCTACGCCTTACTATTGTACCCCCCCCCCCTCTTAACTCGTGTGTGCCGCCCCTTATTTTTTTTGCACCCTACTCCTACTACTACTCAGAAACCAACTCATTCACTCAATCCTTTTCACATTTCCTGCCCTAGATAACTACCTATACCTACCACTCATTCACTCCTCTCTTACAGCTATCCTAATTCCTATTGTACCTACTTGTTGTCATGTATTATTCATCCAAATAACTCACTAACCTACTTAAACTCATTGAATAATTGTACTTATTTCTAATAAACTTGGCCTGTGATCAATCTAGTGGTTAAAAGGAACCCTTATCATGATACCTAGTATCCCTAGTTCTATAAAGGTGAAGAATGCTGACTCCTATTTTAAACCTATGATAACCTAATTCCAACTATATGTAATCGCAAATCCCAATTAATTTACTCTTCCACAATAACTTTAAACCTATTTTGTTCGAAACATTATCATATAAATTCATCAATAACCTTTCCTTACAACCTACCTTCCAACCTAACCACTACGTACCTATTTCATTTCTATCCAATCTACACAAACTTCTAATGATACTATACTAAACCATGAAATAACCAGGTAAGCCTTCCTAAACCCTACAGTCACTGGTAGTTCATAACCTTGCATTACGTCAACGAACATAAGTATTTCCTTAAATAATCAACAAAAGTCTCATTCAAGTAACCCAAAATTAGAATCTTACTCCTTCCGTATTTACTAACAATCCTTCAAACCCCATTATACCTACACAAATTCCTTCCGGATTAACCTAATGTCCTCAGTGACTTTGACGGGAGCGGATGGAAATAACCTATAACAATCCATTCGCCTCAATCTAACATACAACAGACAAAGTCCTTCCTCCATAATTTCTATAATACCTTTTGTGGCTTTTATGGGAACGGATGGAACTAACCTATACTAGAAATATCTATTAGGAACTGAAGCATTCCGATCATTTACCTCGTTTATTTAAATACCTATAACTATTTGCAACTATGTAGGTATCTGCAGTTTACCGCTTTAATCATTCACTACTTCTTCCATAACGATTTTATTATAGTAATATCAGTTGAATTAGAACTTACTAATTCTTTTTCCTATAATGCTTACTATTTTAAACTAGTACCTTGAGTGACAAAAATATGTAGGTTATATCTAAATGTTTTAATAACTTCAATTAGGCTACTACTTTATTTGATATTCGCCTTCCTACACAAAGGTGCCTACTTATTCTGAAGTTTTCTATCCGAGGTGCTGGCCCCTTACTCGCCATGCACAGTAGGACCCTTCCACTTGTATTGCATATATCACAGTCCTTCCTATGTCTAAATAGGTATCAGAAGATTCTCATAACATCTTCCCCCTATTATACCGAGACATCCGGTAAATAAAACTCCCCACACTCTACTCAGAATGTATATGAACCCGACAGAAAAACATACGAATCTTACTGCCATAATGTTTTGATTATAATAGTTTCCGTAATAACTTACAGCGCCACGCCTAAGCCGCTTTTAATACTGTTCACGAATAACATAGATTTTGGTGTGATACTTCACTTGTTTTTAAAATGTTAGACGATAAATTGAGACTGTACTCAGTTCGGATATTAACACAAACTGTTTTATTACGAAACTAACAGAGGAGTATTCTTTTCCTACTGTCGTAATATTTTGACTACGCTAGCTATTGTAGCAAACTACAGCGCTCCTCGCTCAAGCCGCTTTAAATACTGTTCACGAATAACATGGATTTTGGCGTGATACTTCACTTGTCTTTAGAATGTTAAACGATAAATTGAATCTGTACACAGCCTAGACATTAACATATTGTACGGGCCACGTACATTATACAAATGCTGGCCTTAGCATCTTTCGCGGAAACGGCGCGGTCGGACCGATTGCCATATAACTAACTAGTTCAACCTAAGATCTTACGGGAATCGGGCGCGACCAAACCGTAGCTTCGCGGCATAACGTGTATTACATATTTTCATGTGTGATCTATGAATACATATTCCAACTAAAAACTTATCTTTTATTTGTCGGGAATCGAACCCTCTACAAATTTGGTCCTTCGAAGCCTTTCGCGAATATCGTGGGTGTGAAGCGGTTGACCTTGTGCAAGTGCCATGGTTTGGTGAATTCTAGCAGTCAGCAGGAGCGAGGACAGCAGAGTAAGCAGAGCAGAAAGTACAGAGAGAAAATCAGTCAGCGGTTTCCAAGTAAGATCTTTCCATATTTTTAGAATAAGCAATATGGAGAATTTATATATCAACCAGGTGGAACTCACCGACGCTATCGAAAAAATTATCAAGAATTTACAAAAAGCAGGTTTAGAGAGGAGAACAGCAGATTATTTTCACAGGCGATTAGATATCCTTGAAAATTATTGGACGGAGTATAGAAATAATCACGACAGCATCTGTGCGCTAGGTGTTAAGGAACATCCTTATTTCAAAAATTCGGAATATGAGCGTACGAAAGCCCTGTATCTATCTGCTAAGGAGCGGATTAAGCAGCAGCGTGAGGAAGTGACAGGGCCATCTACATCTGCATCGAAACCTCCGGTAGTGGAGGCCAAAACGGGTGAAGTGAGGTCAGAAGACATATCATCAGATTCAGCCGTACAAGCTCCTCGACCATTGATGGTGTCGAGAGGTGCAACAAGCAAGTCGGACGATTTGCTTCGAAAGCAATTTGTTAACTTTAAAGCCTTTATGAGAACGGTTAATATTATCAATTTGGACGAGATCAACGAGAAATGGGAGTTCGAAGATATTTTAAAGGAATTACAGTGTCGTTGGTCAACCATAGATTCTCTTCACTGGAGTATACACATAGAATTAAACGGGGAGGATGAAGAGTATGAGGAATTATTTACTAAACATGAATCAAAATATATAGCTCTAAAAAAGGCCGTCAATCAAAAGCTTTGGTCGGTATCTCACCGGGAAAAAACGGTTCCAAATATCGAAATACCAACTTTTTCCGGAAATTATCAGCAGTGGACGTCATTCAAAGATCTATTTAAAGAAACCATTCATGATAATCCGTCTCTGTCCTTGGCTCAAAAAATGCAATTTTTAAAAGGGCGATTGCGTTCGGAACCTGAGAGGCTAATACAGCATCTGCACATTAGCTCAGAAAATTATAGCGCATGTTGGGAAATTATCAATAACCGCTACAACAACAAAAAATTAATCTTTACAGCGCATTTAAATACATTATTAGCGTTACCTACTATTAATCAGCAGCAGTCTTTACCACAAATAAAGAAGATGCATGACGTCACGCTTGAGACGCTTCATACGGTAGAGAATTTGGGTGTCGAAGTAACATCTTGGGACCCATTTTTAGTCGACATCTTATCCCAAAAACTGGACAGTGAAACATACAATGACTATATGGATTCACTGACAAATCCACGGGATTTACCTATTTTGAAGGAATTCCTATCTTACTTAGAAAGTAAATTCACTCGTCTCGAGTCAGCAAAACGGAAGCAGGATCAAGTTATACCAAAGTCCTCAATACAGCATCATTCTAAACAGCAGATCTCGGGGAAGAAGCCCTATAATTCTAATAATCAAAATAACCCCAACAAATCATTTAACATTACCGCAATTAAATGTCCGCTTTGCGGTGAAGATCATAGCCTTTTCCATTGTTCGAATTTCAACTCTTTGTCCAGTGAAATAAAATTAAAAAAGGCTAAAGAACTAAAAACTTGCATAAATTGCTTATTCAACCATAATGGAAAGCAATGCATTTCAACGAAGCGGTGTCGCAAATGCAATGGGAAACACAATACTTTGATACATGACGCTATCGTCAAAGCTAAGCCGACACATAGCAACAACGCAAGAATCCGTGGGAAACAACTTGCACGTATCGAAAGCTGGCACAGGAAAAATACTACTTGCCACAGCACTTATCAAAATTATTTCTGTAGATGGAACATGCCACATTATGAGGGCGCTAATAGATCAAGGTTCACAAATCTCACTGATATCAGAAAGCGCCGCTCAAAGACTGGGTGCGAAAAGAAACTTCTGTAGGGGTGTTATTTATGGTATAGGGGAGAAAGCAACTAACTCTAAGGGAATGATCAGCGTTACGTGTATGTCTATTTATAATGATTTTAAATTTAGCACTGATGTACTTATCATGAATAACTTGATTAAAAATTTACCTCAAACTACTTTCACAAAACCATCATGGCAGTTTATTCAGAATATCGATTTAGCAGATCCGGAGTTCTACGTAAGCCGACCTATAGACTTATTACTTGGATCAGATATTTATGCTATGATAAAGATGGGAGGAATCAGCAGAGCAGAAGAGCCGTCCCTACCGTTAGCAGAGCAAACCCAACTAGGTTGGATTTTATTTGGGAAAATGCAATCTTATCACTGCAACGTGATATTAAACAATATCGACGACATACAGCGATTTTGGGAGGTGGAAGACATAGAGGTCAACTCCGAGGTATCCTCAGAAGAACAGAAATGCATAGACCTATTTTCATCCACCACGAAGCGTCGTCCGGACGGTCGGTATGAGGTCAAGTTGCCTATGAAGCAGGAAGTACACGATAAATTAGGGTTATCGAGAAGCAAGGCCATAGGTCAGTTGCGGAGCTTAGAAAATAAATTTGAAAAGCAGCCAAATTTAGCAGCTCAATACAAGAAATTTATGAGCGAATACAGCACATTACAGCATATGATTCCATCTAATTATACGCATGAGAGTAATGATACAGCGTCGGTACCTTGTTTTCTACCTCATCACTCCGTACAACGTGCGGAATCATCTACTACGAAGCTCAGAGTAGTGTTTAACGCATCAGCGAAGACATCAAGTGGTTTCAGCGTCAACGATATGATGTACAAAGGGCCGAAACTGCAAAAGGACCTTCAGTCCTTAATTTTAAAATGGCGTACTTATAAATACGCATTTACATCAGATATCGAAAAGATGTATCGACAAATTATGGTTAACGAGGAGGATCAGGTGTTTCAACATATCGTATGGAGAGAGTCAAAATATCAACCCATACAATCATATCAGTTAACTACAGTAGCGTTTGGGGTCAAGGCATCTCCATTTCTTGCGATGATGACCCTGAAACAACTAGCAGCGGATGAACGACAAAGGTATCCTCAAGCAGCACAGGTGGTCGAAGAAGCCATGTTTGTCGATGACGTTATACACGGTGTTCATGACCTTGACAGTGGGAAGCAATTGATTGCGGACCTCAACAGTATAATGAAATCAGGAGGGTTCACTCTTAGGAAGTGGATTTCAAACGAACCACAACTGCTAGAAGCTATAAGCGAAGAAGGTAGTCAAGGGAAACCAATATTTAACTTTAAATCAGAGGGGACCTCGAAAACTTTGGGTTTACGCTGGGACTCGCAAAAGGATACATTTATATTTAGATATGATATCGTCAATCAAACAAACAGCACTAACACTAAACGAATAATTTTATCGGAAATTTCCAAATTATTTGACCCCCTAGGATGGTTGGGGCCACTCACTACTAGTTTTAAATTATTATTTCAAAGGGTGTGGACCGCTAATTTACAATGGGATGATGTATTGCCAGAAAAAATTAATCTAGAATGGATAAAAATCAGATCAGAAATCTACCACTTAAACGAATGTGAAGTTCCCAGGTGGATCGGGTATCATCAAGGTGACGTCATACAGTTACACGGATTCTGTGACGCATCGCTTAAAGCATACGCTAGCATTATTTACGCACGAATCGTACACAAAGATCAAGTAAAGGTGATTCTGCTTACTTCAAAATCTCGTTTGGTTCCGTGTAGCAAAACTATAACACTACCTCGGTTAGAAATATGTGGTGCTGAACTATTAGCAAAACTGATGAGCAAGGTTATACAATCTCTTCCTCAAGTAGAAATACAAATCTACGGTTGGACTGATTCTATGGTGGTCCTGGGTTGGCTACAAGGCGATCCAAATCGATGGAAAACTTTCGTATCCAATCGTGTCAAAACTATCGCAAAAACAATACCACCAAACTGTTGGCGTTACGTAAAATCAGGTGAGAATCCTGCTGACGCAGCAAGTAGAGGGCTCTTAGCGTCTCAATTAGCAGGTTCATATCTTTGGTGGCAAGGACCTAAATGGTTAAAATCATTTACGGGTGACGAAAATCAAACTAAGTACACTACCAAAGAAGAAATTAACGGGAAGCAAGTCAATTGTATTCAGCAAAATAGCGATGACAGCATTATTTTAGAACTATTAGTAAAGTATAGTTCACTAGCAAAAACAATTAGAATCTTAGCGTGGATATTGCGTGCATTTAACAAACCTACTAGCGAATGTAAACAAAAGCCAGCATATCTTACGTTACGAGAATTAAAGCAAGCAAAGCAACTTATCATGAAATATGTACAGCGATGCGAATTCCAGGATGATATTGAGCATTATCGAAAGCATAAAATGGTTAAAAATACAAGCAAATTATTAAATTTAAACCCTTTTTTAGACAGCAATGGAATTCTACGGGTTGGAGGTCGTTTGAAAAATGCTCAAATTCATAACGATATGAAATATCCTATTATACTCCCTCACGGCGGTATCTTTACGACGCGTTTAATACAACAAGCACATTTACTTACCTATCATGGTGGTCCGCGCTTGACATTATCAAACTTAAGGCAGCAGTACTGGATTATTTCTGGAAACCGAGCAGTTAAGATGGAAGTACGAAAATGTGTCAAATGTCGGAAGCATGACCCTAAGCTACAATGTCAATTGATGGGAAACTTACCTGCAGCTCGGGTCAATCCAGCACCTCCTTTCTATTATACAGGTGTTGACTACACTGGATTTGTCGAAATAAAGGCTCACAAAGGGCGGGGCATCAAAACAAGTAAAGGTTACGTCGCGTTATTTATCTGTATGGTGACGAAAGCCATACACCTGGAGTTGGTTTCGGATCTTAGCAGTACAGCATTTTTAGCAGCCCTTCGGAGAATTGCTGCCAGGAGAGGAGCACCTCGACATATGTTTAGCGATAACGGTAGCAATTTTGTCGGGGCTAACCGAAATCTAAATCAAGAATTTCATAATCTGAAGAGTACCTTAGATGAAGCATTCTTTAAAGAAATTACCGATCTTAAAATCGAGTGGCATTTTAACGCACCATCTTTCCCTTCAGGAGGAGGATACTGGGAGCGAGGTATTCGTAGCATAAAATATCACCTTAAGCGTATCGTAGGCAACCAAAGGCTGACCTTCGAGGAGTTCAGCACACTTCTATCACAGTTAGAAGCATGTATAAACTCGCGTCCGTTGTGTCCATTGTCTGAAGATGTGGAAGATTTAGATTTCTTGACACCGTCACATTTCCTTGCTGGAAGAGCTGGAAATACTATTATAGAAACCGCACAGGATGCGAGAACTCGATGGCATTTAACCCATAAGCTAGCACAGGATATCTGGAAACGTTTCAAGGTTGAATACCTTACGCAATTATCAGTACGAAGCAAGTGGTTTAAGAAGCAAGAAAATTTAAAGATCGGTGATATGGTAACTATTCACGACGACAATCTACCCGCTGGTAAATGGATGATGGGTCGAGTTGTTGAAGTACATAAGGGATCTGACGGATTAGTGAGAATAGTCTCCTTAAAAACGAGGAATGGAGTCATACAGAGGCCAATAGTCAAACTTTCAATATTACCTTTACCCCCGTCGAGCTTAACTGTGGTACCAGATGAACAAGACACGGCAAATATAACTAGTAGCAAGACACGGTTGAAACCTAACAAAGGCTTTTTGGCTATGTGTTTATCGTTGTTTTTACTCATAACTACCTTAGCAAGCAGTTCCTACGCAGCGTACAATATAACACAACTAAACAAGCATCAAGGGTTGTTCTTCGACAAAATTAGCAACATGAAATTAATACGAGATCAATGGAAACTTGTTGTTTACTACAACATGGACCCTTACTGGAACGGGATATTAGCTTTAGAAAAATATCAAAAATATCTTGAGCAAACTTGCGCACGAGTTAGTTCACTATCACAGTGTGACGTAATTCTGTTGCAGTTACGTCACAGTTACCAAGAATTACAGTTCACTAACCAAGTACTACTTGGTCAGCATAATGACACGCGATCGCGCACGCGACGTGGTCTTATCAACGGTGTAGGATACCTTGCGAATACACTATTCGGAGTACTGGACGATCATTTTGCCGAACAATATCAAAAGGACATCACTATGCTTCGAGAAAATCAAAGGTATTTAGCTACTTTATGGAAAAATCAGACATCGGTGGTTGAAGGAGAATACAATGTATTGCAAAGAATTGAGAAATCTATTAATAAACAGCATAAAGTAATTGACGAGCGTCTGAACGAGTTGGTTAATGCAACACTTACCATAAACGAGCACCTTAAAACGGTTGAAGTTCTGAATGACTTCACCATATCAGCCATGATTACCCAAACGCTTATTTCTAGTATCCGAGGGATTCAAGATAAATTGGTGGAGATGTTAACCGACGTTCATCATCAGCAATTTAATACGCACATTCTTTCTCCACAACAAATGTTAGAAGAACTGAACATCATAGCAGGACAGTTGACGAAAGACTTGTCACTACCTATTGAGCATATACACCTAGAAATCGCTACGATTTAGCAGTTATTGAAGGTCAGGGCTCGATTAACTAGTCATTATTTCATATTTGAAATAAACATACCCCTAGTTACTAGAGATAGTTACGAGCTATATCTAATTATTCCGATTCCTCTTCGACAAGCAAATAGCACGATATCTATAGTACCGCTATCTGACTACGTTGCAATAAATATGAAAAAGGACACATACATTCCTTTAAATGAGAACGAAGTACAGCGGTGTGTGCACACTAGCTCATTTACCTACCTATGCTACGTGCACACCCTTATCTATAATCTAAAATCCGATAACAATTTATGCCATCCTGACGCATCGTTGCGTAATTGCCAAACCATCACAGCTACATGCAATAATAAATGGATACAATTAAGTAACATCAATACTTATTTGTTTTATTGTTGTACTCAATGCACACTACGCTTTATGTGCGGAGATCAAGTTACCGTGGAACAAGTGCAGGGAGCACACGTCATTAAGCTTGAGCCGAACTGTATTATCCGAGAGGACCATCTTACTGCATACGCTCAAAACACCAAATTATCGAATACATTAAGTTTTGATGCAGATGTTTATAGCCCACAGATTGCACAGATTAATCATGTGATTAACATTTCTTTAACTCCACGCAAAAATGGAACCGCTGATTTAGATTTGGACGAATTAACTAAGCTTGGGCAAAAGATCAAAGATTTAAAAGCTGCCAACGTCACAGAGGATCATTATGAATTCTACCATCATGTGCATCACTATGCGATAAGCTACACTTTAGTGGCTGTTGCAATAGCAGCAGTAGCGGTGTTCCTGTGGCGGCGGAGTCACCGGGCGGGCAGACGCGGGCTTACCGCGCCACCGTCGCCTCCTAGCAGTATCAGTGTCATCAGCATGCGACAGCTAGGGCGGGCTGTCGAGCAGCCAGTGTTAGTGCAAGTGCAAAGTGTGTGCAACAAAAAGGACCAGGCGTGTTCACCACTACCGCGCAGATCTGACAATACTTGTGTGTCTTAAATCTGTGTTTATAACTTTGTTTTTTTTTGTCTCTTTTCGCCCGGGAGCATGTACGGGCCACGTACATTATACAAATGCTGGCCTTAGCAACTTTCGCGGAAACGGCGCGGTCGGACCGATTGCCATATAACTAACTAGTTCAACCTAAGATCTTACGGGAATCGGGCGCGACCAAACCGTAGCTTCGCGGCATAACGTGTATTACATATTTTCATGTGTGATCTATGAATACATATTCCAACTAAAAACTTATCTTTTATTTGTCGGGAATCGAACCCCCTACACATATATTGTGTAATCTTATAAATGGTGCTATTAACCAATTCACTTCATAATAAAGTGGTTTCAAAGGTTTATTGTAAGATATAATACACTCTCAGATCACATAATCGAATTGATATAATTGGCCCATGATAAAGGGCTTTAGTATACAGGAATTATACTCCCGGGGTTCTAGATTCGAGCAGTATCCACTTGGATAAGGTTCCCAACTTCCGTGAGATGGCTCTTTGAACCCTGATTCGAACACATGCAATGAGAGATAATCACTGAGTTTAATTATAAATATTATCACTCTTGGTCAATCAGTTATTAGCAGATATCGTAGGTGTTATTACTTAGACCTTTTGTGTAATTAATATTTAGTCTTGGGTGTGGTTACCTTTTAAATGTTTATGACCCGGCTCTGTACACAATCAACACTTCTTAAAAGAATCACTAAAATTTCACTGTAGGTTTCACTTCCACAATTTTTACACACTGTATCACCACTCTTACGTGAACTACAGCAATAGTAGCTTACCTAAATACCATCGAATAGTTCGTATGGCTCTTTTTGAACCGACTAAAACCGCACGATAGATCGATATAAAATATGATATTATTAATAGTAGTCTACCTAAATACCATCGGATAGTTGCTATGGCTCTTTTTGAGCCGACTAAAACCGCACGATAAATCGATATCAAAATATGATATTATTAATAGTAGCCTACCTAAATAACATAACATAACATAACATAAACTCACGCCTATATCCCCGAAGGGGTAGGCAGAGGTGCTAGAACCCACATTTCGCCCAGTTTATGTTTAGGTCCCAATGTAATAGGTGGCGAGCCTATTGCCATTAACCGGGCACTTATAAACCTGCGATAACAATAACACACATAACTTCGAAAAGCATCGAAAAGTCATTGGTGTGTGCCATGGTAAAACCTGGGATCGAACCCGAGACCTCGTCTCAGCAGTCCATTACCCATATCACTAGGCTACCGCGGTACCTAAATACCATCGGATATTTCCTATGGCTCCTTTTGAACCGACTAAAACCGCACGATAAATCGATATAAAATATGATATTAATAAAATTACTACGCAGACTTTGAAATAGACTAGGTTTCCTACGTTCGTTGTGATGTCTAAGATTTCCACGAAACAATGTGTGTACCTTCCTATCTACCCACAGAACCTAATCCCTGTATTTATCTATCAAAACCCATTGTATTTTACTTTAAACGTGTGGTGAGTCGTGTTCTCTTTCTAGCTAATTTTGGGGGCAAGTTCGTGAAACTTGACTTTGTGTAATTCCTACCACGGTGTGCTTGTCTCAGTCCACGAGCCGAGGCTCAGGGATGTGAACTGAAACCCTAACGAGATATTAGTTAGTGTATATATAAATAGATATATAAGACTGAACTGCGAGCTCCGTAAGTTCTGATCCTGGCCCGAATTGGACGGTTCCACTTCGACGGTACCTACCTATCACAGAACGAACAGTCACCCACATCTAGGAAGCTTATCCGATCCTGTTTCCAGGGAAAATCGGATTGCCGCTCGCTTCAAAAGTTATCGGCAACTAGCGAATTGTCAGAGGAATATGGAGTCGTTATCACCATTAGGTATCCCTCCATAACCAAAGCACATCGCCTTGGGCTTCCTACGGGAAAACTAGCTAAGCACGCCGCAGCCCTAATTCCTACTTCTAACTTAATAAAGATGATAAAACGACAGCATTTGCTTTACGAGTGTACCGCCAGGCTCAACGGTACAAGACTAATAGCAATACACATGTATATGCGTGTATTACTCCAGTCCAATGTGAGGAGTCTTCATTCACGTAAAGGTCCTAACCTATGTCGATCGCGCCCCCGAAATGTAATTTACCTTTTACTAATTATTATTCAAATATACTACACCCAACAACCCCATTATACAACAAAAAAGGAACTAAATTCAATTTTACAAAATGGCGATCCCTCCAATTCAAATAACTATATGTTAACCACTATTTCCGCGAATTGTTACTTCCCAAATCAAAACATCCCCTTAAAACAAGAAAACGCGCGAATCCCAATACATATATCACGACTAAGTCCCACTAAATGATCTAAAAAAACAGTCTCACCAGAAATATATGTCCTCTCCTCCGCCCCTGACGAGATGCCCCAAAAAAGTGCCGGTGATTTTCGCGCTTCCCGTATTTATCCCCCCACCAACCGCACTCCTATTTTATGCCCTCAGCCAATCAGAAGGCAGCTACATTGTGCCAACTGCACAGGCCAAATCCCCCTTTTAACGTGAATTTCTACTTTTTACAATGACCCCGCACAATTCCAAGTAATAAAATCCCTTCTCCAATCCTTTCAACAAGGATTTCAACAATTACGAACGACATACCCAAGTAATTCTGCATATATCTTATTAAAAACTTTAGTCCGCCAAGCCTAATTAGTTCCTAAATCTCCCACCCGGAGGCGTTGCAACCCCCTCTCTTCTAACGCGCCTTAACCAATTACCTATTCAATTACACCTATTATTTACCTCTATGACATTCCAATTCCTCAAGATTTTGTCCCCTCCCCTTGATTAATCCTGATAACTTTTTTAATTGTATTATTCCTGTCCGGTCATGGGTCGTGGTCCACCTGCTTAGTCCACCTGGGTGGACCACGGGCACTTTTTCTTGCCCGTGGTCCAGCTCAGTTCGCCTAGGTGGACCACGGGCACTATTTTTTGCCGGTGGTCCACCTATGTCCAAATTCATATGTAAACTAAATAATTCATATTTCTTTACAAAATACGAAATCTACCTTCCGGCATTTTTGCGTTTCAAATAATACTATCTCATCATTACAATGTATTATTTACATACATCCATATAATTATTTGTGATATTATTTAAATGTTTCCTTTTACTTAGATATCATTGATTAAACTTTGTATTAAATTTTCTCTAAATAAATAATACCTAAACAGTTATCCTAAACCAAATAGTTGCCATGTGACATTATATAGATAATCAAAATTTCACTACAATCGATACAATTATAAATATTATTTTCCCACAACGACTAATATTTATATATAAATACATTTTTATATACATATACATACTGAATATACATTCACAACTATAATTTACCATTTTTAGACACTATTTTTAATTAGTTTCTCGTAATTATTTTTATTTTTTTTGCGACCGATAATTTCATATAGTTTACCGCCACCTATGTCGGAATTACCCAACTAATTCAATGCTCTTCCCGTTCAATCGAAGTAAGACTTTCGCATCGCCGGCCACTAGATGAGTCTCTAATATAAAATCGTATTGTTATATAATTAATTTATTTTTTATTACTTCGGTAGCCCGTTACACGACTAATTCAATCCTCTTTCCGTTCAATCGAATTATGAATTTCGCATCGCCGGCCACTAGATGACTCTCTAATATAAATCGCATAGTTATATAATATTATTTTTTTTATTACTTTGGTATCCCGTTACACTATTATTATTATTATTATAAAATTGTGTATTCTTTCCGAAACTTTCGACTTATTTCCGTAGCCACGAATCACGAAGTTCTAAATTAAATAGAAAAATGAGTGGAGCGATATTCTCAGAATCGCACGTTCCAAAGGGACCAAAGGTGGGTCTACAGAGATTGGGAGCGCCCTGATTCGACTGGGGCTGACGTGCGTCGACCAGGTGATGATATTACTAATACATTCTGGCGTAATATCTGGTCGATGCCCGTCAGTCATACAGAGGGTGATTGGATGCGGGATGTTGAGCGATCGTGTGAGCCTATTAGGATCATGGATCCGGTAAGCATCATTCGAGAGGATGTAACGGATGCAGTACGTCTGTTGCCTAACTGGAAGTCCGCGGGACCAGGCGGACTGCATAATTTTGGGTTAAAATGGCTGAAAAGCTCACACGGTCGTTTGGCATCTCAATTCCAATCATGTCTTGATTCAGGATTGATTCCCAATTTCATGACCACTGGTGTCCAGTGTTCATGACCCACCTTCTTTACAAGTCCGGTAGTGCTACGGACCCTAAAAATTATAGACCAATCACATGTCTTCCTACGGTCTATAAGCTTCTTACATCCATCCTGAGAGTAAAAATATCTTCACACTTAACCGACAATTCTATCATGTCTATCTCTCAGAATGAATGTAGAAGTGGGGCTCGTGGCACTAAAGAGCTCCTTATAATTGATATGGCCATTAGCCATCAGGCACGCCGTAATCGTAAGGACCTGGCGACATGTTGGATAGGCTATAAAAAGGCCTATGACTCCGTGCCGCATACATGGCTCTTGAGGGTGCTTGAATTGTATAAAATTGATACAACTCTATGTACCTTCCTGAAGGCATGTATGGGGCAATGGACTACGGTCCTTTGCTATCCAGGGTGTCGACGGATCTGCGAGAATGGCGGGCTGATAAGGATAGAGCGGGGCATATTCCAGGGTGAAAGTCTTAGTCCATTATGCTTTTCCCTGGCACTGAACCCTCTTAGTTATATGCTGGAGAGTTCAGGGTTAGGCTGTCGATCAGTCATGGTCAGGTTATATCCCACCTCCTTTACATGGATGATCTTAAATTATTTGCCCCAACAATTCCCAACTGATAGCGTTATTAAGGATGACCGAATCCTTTAGTAACTCTATCAGGATGGAATTTGGTGTAGAAAAATGTGCGGTCATGCATGTAAAGAGAGGTGAGATTGTGGAATCTGATGGGGTCGAACTCTCAGATTCTACAAAACTCAGGTCTCTCTCTGCAATCGACACCTATAAATACCTGGGTATGTCGCAGGCGTTAGGCATTACAGAGGCTAGCATGAAGCAATCGTTACGGGAGCGCTTCTTTGGCCGTCTGAAAAAAGTTCTTAAAGGTCTTTAGTCAGGAAAAGAGAACTGGCGCAAACCTGTGATATTAAGTATTAATGACCGTATGGAAGTATGGAAGAGCAAGGAGTTTCATGGACGTTTCTATCGGGCTCTCCATGGGCCTGATATAGATTTACCAGCATCTATCTCTTGGCTACGCTTCGGTGACCTATTTGGGGAAACCGAAGGTTTAGTTTTTGCAATTATGGACGAAGTTGTGATGACGAATAACTATCGGAGGTATATTCTAAAGGATGGTACAGTTGACATATGTCGGGCGTGTCACCGTTCCGGAAAATCCCTTAGACATATAATTTCTGGTTGTTCTCGTCTTGCCAACGGCGACTATTTGCATAGACATAACCAAGTAGCCAGGATTGTTCATCAACAGCTTGTTCATCAACAACCTTGTGGAATCAGAGACACCGTACTATAGGCATGTGCCCGAGGCAGTTCTCGAAAATGGGCATATCACGTTGTACTGGGATCGATCTCTCATCACTGACAGGACTATTGTAGCTAATAAACCTGATATAGTGTTGATAAATCGATCAGAGCGCCGCGCAATAATTATCGATATCACCATCCCACATGACAAGAATCTTGTGAAAGCCGAAAAAGAGAAACAAATAAAACATTTAGATTTGGCTCACGAGGTTGTCGACATGTGGAATGTGGATTCGGCAATTATTGTTCCGATAGTTGTATCGGTTAACGGACTAATTGCCAAGAGCCTCGAACAACATCTCCAGAGGCTCGCGTTAGGCAGTTGGGTCAAGGGCTTGATGCAGAAGGCAGTACTACTCGACACGGCACGTATTGTGCGGAGATTCCTCTCTCTGGAGCCCTAACCACCGGTAGCTTGGTCCCTGTACCCGTTGCCGGTGGGCCACTATTTTTTATATTTTTAAATATATCTCTTTTTTATATAGAATGTATTTATAAATGTAATTTATTTGTATTTTAAAGTTAATAAAGGGAATAATAATAGATATGACATCGAAACGATATAAACGTTTAAGGTGATATAATATTCATTCACTACGGTTACAATCATTTATAAAAACTTTTTAACAAAAAATTAAACCGCCGAAAAAACTGGAAAGCAAAAAATAATAAACCTTTTTTATTTAACCTTAATAACTAACTTCTTAAAGTAATGAAACTATATCTAAGTATAGATTTTTGTAAGTAGTTGCGTTTTTAATTAAACTTAATAACTAAGTTCTTAAACTAATGTAATTTTGAGTCGACGTCAAACAAGCTAAGTAATTGATTAATTACGTTACAACAACCCGAACGGGCCCACACGTGATACGTCGTTGCGAGTGCTGGTGCGGAGAGCGTATGTTTTGGAATGTTAATGTTTATCGCTGGAGATTTCATATTGCATTATTAATTAGATTTGATTATGTCGTTAAATTTAAGATAAGTATTTTTGTACATTGATACATGAAGAATCTACCTCTTCATAAATTTAAAAGCCAAATTAAAAGTAAACTCTGCCAAAAAGGCTATTATAAAATTCAAGACTATTAAAACGACAAACAAGCTTGGATATGAACTGTTTGCTCTCTCTCTGTGCTACTCAAATGAAATATTGTACTTAGGTTAAGTAAATATAAGTAAATAGACCAAAAAAAACAGCCCGCTCAGTTTCTTGCCGGAGAATTCTCAGCACAGGGCCGCGTTTCGAACCGGGGTGGTCCATTTGCCAAACATTCGTTTTTTTTTTTGACGTTTTGTAAGTTCCGTATTAATGGACTATACAGAATAAATGGTTTTTGACTTTGACTTTGACTTTGATTGTTTGACGCCGACTCAAAATTACTTAGCTCTACTTACATTAGTTTAAGAACTTAGTTATTAAGGTTAATTGAAAACTCAACTATTTACAAAAATATAAGGTTAAATAAAAAAGGTTTATTATTTTTTGCTTTCCAGCTTTTTCGGCGGTTAATTTTTTTGTTAAAAAGTTTTTATTTCATATTTTTGGTGGCTATAATCCTCTAATTACTACATGCTTCATTTTTTTATTACTTTTAAAATATCTACCTACCTTACTTTAGCTATTAACTTTCATATAATACTTCTTTAACCATTATTTGTTGTATAATATAAATACTTTAAAAAAAACAGGCTTTATATACCAACATAGGCCTACAAAAAATGCTGCTCGAATGAGAAAAATATATTTAGAAGAATCTAATAACGAGAAAAAAAAGGTTGGAAGCCTTGGTCAACATCCCAGAATCGGAGCGTCCAGTTGCTTTAATCCGCCTCGGCAAGCCAAAACAATCTTCGCCACGCCCAATCAAGGTAATTTTTCCCAATAAAAAAACAGCTGTGCATGTATTAAAAAATAACAAGAAGCTTCCGTCCAATGTATCAGCCAAAAATGATCTTACACCCTATCAACGTGAATATTTACATAAGCTACGCGATGAGCTGAAACAAAGGCTGGATGGTGGGGAAACAGACTTAACTATAAAATATATACACGGCACCCCCAAAATAATCAGCGGAAAAAAGCTATAAACGCTGCTGTTGGGCTTTTGGAGATCACCTTCTTCTATACGAACCTGGCTTCGATTATGGCTAAACGAGATTTGCTTATCATAGAGATTAGTAAGATAAAACCAACTTTCATTATAATAACAGAGACACATTTAAAACCCTCCATAAATAGCAGCTTGGTAGATATTAGAGGTTACACTTTATTCAGACATGACCGAGTTAAAGGGACAGGGTGGGGGGGAGTGGCTATCTATGTGGCATACAAACTGCACGATATACCCATACAAGTGACCCTTCATCCCACCTACAATACTACACAGGTTGAGGCACTATGGCTGAACATAAAATATGGTAATTTCAAAATGTTGATTGCGGGTGTCTATCGGCCAACCCATTATACCTTTGAGGAATCTGATAAGCTGCTGTTTGGAACAATTAAAAAAGCTGCGGAAACTAACAATACTTTGCTAATAATGGGTGATTTTAACCTTCCTGATTTAAAATGGCCATTGTACAACGTCGATGTAGACAAATACAATGTGCTCCACGGACAATTTGTAGATATGTACATAAATTGTAACTTACACCAACTCGTCACAAAGGTGACAAGAAAGAGAAATGATGAGGAATCACTACTCGATCTAATACTTTGTAACGAAGAAAACTTCTGTACAAAAGTTGAACACTACCCCAATATAGGGAAAAGCGATCATCAGGTCCTATTAGGGACAGCACAAATCAGTCTTCAGTCTACTAGCAAAATTGTCACACAACAACCACGTAGGAATTACTTTAAAGCTAATTATGACATTATAACCCAAACTCTAGCTGAGAAAAATATTATAGATACCAATGTTACTGATGTTGAAGATGCTTGGACAAATTTTGCAGGGATAACACACAATGTGATCGAGACTCAGATACCACTCAAAAGAGCAAATAAAAATTACAATATTAACAAACCATGGATCAATCATCACATGTTGGACCTAGCAAAGAAAAAGAAACATTTATGGAGACAGTATATCTTGAACGGTTCCAATGAATCATACAAAAAATATAGGAAAGCAAACAATCAACTATTAAGCATGGTAAGACATCTAAGAATGGAATTTGAAAGAGGAATTGTTAAATGTGGACCCAAAGCATTCTATTCCTATATGCGACAACAACTATCTTCAGCAGTATCCATACCACCATCATTGAAGGATGAGAGCGGGAGCATTACAAGTGATCAAAAACTGGTAGCTAAATTGTTTGCCCGGCAATTTGCAAAATCCTTTATTATAGAATCGGCTACACTTTTCCCAGAGATACAGATTCCTCGAGTTGAAAATTCTATAGAGTCACTGATATTTACCCCAGACAAAGTAACTAAAGTCTTGACAACATTCAGTGATTCTACCTCGATGGGACCAGATGCTTTGCCTTCAATATTATTGAAACAATGCAGCAATGTTCTTGCTCACCAACTAGCACACATTATGAACCTGTCTCTGAAAACTGGAAAACTACCTCAAGAGTGGAAGGAAGCCATTGTGACACCTATATATAAAAAAGGCGATAAACACCTGGCGGCTAATTATCGACCTATCAGCCTCACAAGCATTGTCTGCAGAACCATGGAGAAAATCATAGCAGGAGAACTAAGAGCTTTTATCAGTGCAGAAAACATCATCATAGATGAACAACATGGTTTTGTACCTAAGAGATCTACAGTCTCGAATCTCCTTGTATGCCTAGACAAATGGACAAGCCACTGGAACAGTCATCAGCCCACCGATGTCATTTATTTAGACTTTGAAAAAGCATTTGACCGGGTCCCTATTAAAAGGCTTGTAGCCAAACTTGAACACCTTGGAATTCGTGGGCAGCTTCTTCAATGGATAGAGGATTTCCTAACCAACAGGAAATTCAAAGTAAGAGTAGGCGAAACACTGCCAGATGCTTATGACGTACACAGCGGTGTACCTCAAGGCTCGGTGCTGGGACCAATCCTATTTGTGTTGTACATAACGGACTTAAAAAATGTCATTCAATCAAACTTGTCAGTGTTCGCAGATGACACCAAAATTATGGGGAACCCACTAGTCTCTCACAACATTATTCAACAAGACCTGAACCGGATAGTGCAGTGGACCAGGCAATGGCTGATCACACTAAATGTGAGCAAGTGTACTGTTTTACATATAGGTAACAATAATCCTAAAAACAAGTATATGCTTGAATCTGTTCCACTACAAGCAGTGAACTCCCAAAGAGACCTCGGAATTATTATCACACATAACCTTAAGTGGGATGAGCACATCGTAAGTATAACCAAAAAGGCGAACTCAATGTTATACATGATAAGAAAAGCATTCTATGTTATCACCAAAGAATTGTTTGTCAATATCTACAAAACATACATACGACCTATGCTAGAATACACCTTCCAAATTTGGAGTCCATATTTCAAAAAAGATATTATATTGTTAGAAGGGGTACAAAGAAGAGCAACTAAAATGGTAACATCACTGAAAAGTATGTCATACGAAGAACGCCTTCTGGAACTGAACCTAACCACACTGGAACAGAGAAGGAAGAGAGGAGACCTTATTGAAACATACAAAATACTCAACAAACACTACAACATACCAAACATCGAAAACATGTTCACCATGAACTCCAACAGACACCTCAGAGGCCACTCCATGAAATTATGCAAGCCTCAGTGTACAAGCAACCCTAAGTATCACTTTCTGCCAAATCGTGTAGTGCAAATGTGGAACTCCTTACCCGAAACTGTGATAAGTGCTCCTAATATTAACACTTTTAAAAATAGACTGGATATACATTTAAAACATTTAAGAACTCAAGTGCAGTGATATACACGCATCAGCTTTAAGCTGCTAGTGTTGTAACAGACGCAGGTGTTGAGGAGATTCAAAGATAGAAAAAAACTTAAAATGTGTGTATTTTCTCATATATAAAAAAGAAGAGTGACAGGTCTGCTATGTCATTAAAAAACAGCGCCGTCGGTGGCGCCCGGGAAGGCCATATATCACATATAAAATACTCCTTATTCAATTATAGAGAGCCATCGTCAACATTCTCCCCCCTAGTGTCGGTCTTACCATACTCATCACCGTCGAGTAACAAAGCAACGCGAGCAGCTGATCGTTTCATCACTCCCGTCCTAGTCCTAACATCTACCACCCTTACCCGACCATCATGTCCTGGATACACCGTCTGAACAATACCTTTAGGCCAGTTATTGCGTGGTGAGGACGGGTCTACAATGATCACAACATCCCCTTTTTTCAGTTGTGTTCCTTCTTGATGCCACTTTGATCTGGGAATTAAAGTAGGCAGAACCTCTTTCATCCATCTGCTCCAAAATAAATCAGCTAACCGTTGTGCAACACGCCACTGTTTTCTCAAATATAGATCACCATCATCAAAAACACCTGGAGTAGGTAAGTTAGAAGATGTGCCTATTAAAAAGTGATTAGGGGTAAGTGACTCTACACCTTGCGGGTCCACAGAAACGTGGGTTAAAGGTCGACTGTTAACTATATTCTCGACTTCCGCTAGCAATGTGGTTAGAACTTCTTCCTTAGGCGCTCTTTCTTTAAGAACTACTTTCAAAGCCGTCTTAATGCTGCGTATGAGTCTTTCCCACGCGCCGCCCATATGTGGGCTTGCGGGAGCTATAAATCGCCAATTAACGCCCCTATTAAGGGCCTCTGCAGATAAAGCGTCCTCATCTACATCCTTATAAGCATTTTTAAGTTCAGTTGCGGCACCTCTCATATTCGTGCCATTGTCTGAGTAAATTACTTGTGGCCATCCTCTTCGTGCAGCCATTCTGCGTAATGCCATTATGAGAGAGTCAGTTGTTAGGCTTGTCACAATTTCAACATGAACGGCGCGCAGTGTCAAGCACGTAAAGAGTACCCCATAACGTTTAGGTCTTTGCCTGCCAACACTGACTTCTATAGGCCCAAAAAGGTCAACACCGCATGCTGTAAACGGCCTGTGGTGGTGAGTTAAGCGAGCTTCAGGCAAATCTCCAAGGCGCGGCGGCTTAGCGGTTGTTTTCCTCAATCGACAAATTAAACAACGTGAAGCGACTGTACGAACAGTAGGACGTAGACGTAACAGCCAATACTTTTGGCGTAGTTCATTAACTACTAACTCATTACAGGAGTGCCCTGCGCGAATATGATAGTCCTTTACTATAAGTCTCGCAATGACATCACGACCGTCCAAGATGACAGGCCTTTTAACATCGAAGGACACCTCGTTTGCGGCGTCTATTCGACCCCCTACTCTCAATAGTTTGTCGTCATCCAGTTCAGGTGTGAGCGTGCGCAGTCGACTGTTACGGTCAATGCACTTATTTTGCCGTAACAAATTGATTTCTCTCCCAAACGACTGCTCCTGTGAAAATCTTAGCAGTAAAATCCTAGCTCTCTTCAACAACCCGTCATCCACACTGGTAAGCCTTTGCTTCTTACATTTTTCAACAAATAGCAATACAGTTCCAGTAGCCCGTAACAATCGCAACCAACTTGAGAAGCGACTGGGTTCCGGTATATGTAAGTCCAGTAAACAAATCTTATCCTCATATACAGCGTGTACTCTTTCTAAAATCTCATCACTAATTTTTGACTTTACAGGTTCCTGCGGCCAGTGGTTGGAGTTATCTCGAAGAAAGGAAGGACCGGTGTACCATAAAGCATTGCTTTCCAGTACATACTCGGTGCTTTTCGTCGCGAGATCGGCGACATTCAGTTCAGTGGGCACGTAACGCCACTCACATATTCGACTCAATTCGTCGATTTCGCCGAGTCTATTAGCAATAAACACTTTATAGTTTCTGTATTCATTTCTGATCCAGTGCAAAACTGTTGTCGAATCAGACCAATAATAAGTACCAGTAGGTCGTATGCGATGCTCCTTTTTAATACTATCTGCTAGGCGGCACGCTAATACCGCACCTTGTAGTTCTAACCTGGGTATAGTAACAGGCTTAACAGGTGCAACTCGGCTTTTACTAGCTATAAATGAAACCATTATTCTTCCATCGCTGCTTTTCATGCGCCAATAAGCAACAGCGGCGTACGCACGCGGCGATGCATCGCAAAATATATGTAATTCTAGTACCGTCTCGCCTGTACTCTCACTAGTGACAACTGCATCAGCAGAAGAATCTGAAACGTCCTCATGCGGTCGGAAGTACCATCTTGGTATGCGGATTTTATTAATTGTTTGTAATTGAATTATCCATTCGCGAAATGTAACAAATAAATCATCAGATATTTGATGGTCCCATTTTATGTTAGTCTTCCAAGTCTCCTGCATTAGAATTTTCGCTTTTATCATAAATGGACCTAAAAAACCGTGGACATCGAAAATGGACATAATGATGCGTAGCATTTCTCGTTTTGAGGGCTTGCGTACCAAATGTAGAATATCATCAGGGATGCGCTTCAACGACAAATCAAACGCCAGCGTGTCACTCGTTGGATACCATAACAATCCGAGTGTTCTTTCTGGTTGATTACCGATATTAAATCGCACTGCAGTTTCACTTAAAATCTCCTTCGGCAAGTGCGACAATATATTTGGCTTATTACTCGTCCAATTACGCATTTCAAACCCTCCTTGTTGATGTATAAATATAACTTCTTTCACCATTCTAACTGCTATACTTTCATTCTCTAAACTATCGATATAATCGTCCATATACTGATTATTTTGTATAGCTTTGACTGCTGCGGGAAACTGGTCCTGAAAACGAGCAGTATTAAGATTCTGGTTTACATACTGGGCAACAAAAGGTGAACAATTTGCCCCGAAGATTAGTGACGTCATTGCGTACACTTTAAGGGGCTGACTTTTCTCTTGCCATAGAAATCTCAAAGCATGCTGATCCTCATCTCTAATTTTAATTCTTAAGAACATGTCTTTTATGTCCCCAATAACGCCGACTGGATTCTCTCGGAATCTAAACATAATTCCATACAACGATTGCAATAAATCTGGGCCTTGTAATAGAAAATTGTTCAGTGAGTAACCGTTACTCTTAGCCGCGGCGTCAAACACTAAGCGCAACTTCTTTTTGTTAGGGTTATTTACACCGAAGTGAGGCAAATACCATAAACGATCGCTAAATTCATTATCATTTACCTCCCTAGCATAACTATTAGTAAGTAAATGCTTGATTCTGTCTTGGTACCGCGCTGCATACTCCTCATTCCCTGCCATCTTTCGCTGTATCGACTTGAGTCGATTTAATGCGTTTTGATAAGAATTTGGAAGAAGAGTATCATCGCGTCTCCAAGGCAGACCTACTACCCATTGACCTTTCTCGTTCAGCGTGCTAGTCTTATTAAGAATCGCTATGGCACGCAACTCATCGGGATTTTGTCGCGGTTTATTTAAAATTCCAATTGAATCCAAAGCAAATGAACGACGCACTAATTCATACAACTTCGTATCGCAATTACAGTGACAATTGTTATTATTTTTATTACTGTATAACGTAATATCGTCATTCAGTGCAGGAGGAAGGCAACACGGATCTTGCACATCTACGCTATCTACAGAAAAAGTTTGACATAGAGCAGGCGAACCAACGGCGGGCGTCACAAGCGGTGGCGGTAGTAGATCTGGAGCGCCGCCCATGCCACCTGTACTTCCGTCGTCGGTGCACTCGCACTGAATAGTTAACATAGGCTCGCCACGCGAACGTGTAAAACTAGTGTTAAAGCGATCAGCTGATTTTTTACCATTCACCCTGCCAACGGTCCCGTGTACACACCACCCCAGTGATGTCTTAGTGACGTACGGCTCCCCTGATTTTCCCTGTATACATCTAATAGGAGCTATCAATTCATAGTTGTCCTGTCCAATTAACAACTTAGGTTGGGCATCATATTTACACAGGTTATAACTATTATCTAAGTGTCCGTAATCACTAAAGTCAATAGCCGAGAAACGTTGCACAGGTAAGTTTAGTTCTTTCATCTTCCTTGCAGATAAACTATAACGTTCACCGTCACTATTAGAAATATCGAATTTCACTATCTCCGTTTGACACACGAGTTCACCAGAGTTCCATGCGCTACGGGCACGCATCGTGACGTTCTCACCATGGAGTCCAACCCTGTCAGCGATGTCAGCTGCAATCAACGTGACTGTCGCACCATCATCCAATAGTGCGTGCGTATGTACAGCTTGTCTAGATCCGTGAATCACTACCGATACGACTTTCAATAGTACTATTGGGCGAGATACACTAACGCACGGCGTCGTAGTCACGTGAGCTACGGTCTCGTCAGATTTTTCAGACTGCTCAGCTGGCCTTTCCTGCTGCTTCTTCGGCTTCGACCAGTGCAGCAGTCGATGATGTGGGTTATCGCACCCGTCGATGTCGCAATTAGTAGCAAGGCAAGCGGTAGCGTCAGTGTGACGAGGTCCTAGACACTTGTAACATAGCTTCTTAGCGCGTACAAATCGCCATCGATCTCTGCGCATAGCACGCTTAAAACGTCCACAACTCTCTAAAGCGTGTTTCTCCTTTCGACAAAATAAACATTTTTCAGTAGCGTCGCTCGTGCTAGGGCTTGCACACACGAGCACTGCATGTTGATGTGAGTTCTTATTATGTTCAGGCTTACGCCTAATGATGTCCGACTGGTTATGTACGTAGCTCACTCCAGACGAGGCTGCCTTCGTGGCTTCCATATACAAAAAATTAGCGAGCAGCTGCAGCTTCGGTATATCTTGCTCTCGGTGCTCGTACGCATGGTCAGACCACTTAGCGATGAGCGTGGTGGGAAGTTTCGAAATCACCACAGTCACCAACTCTGGACTTCGTAGGTAGTCTATCTGTTGGAGGGCATTAACAGCCGTCACGTAATTTTTAACTTTAATCGAGAAATTAACAATCTCTGAGTGATACGATTGTGGTAGTGGTTGCAATTTTTTCAGTTGAGAGACTATTTTATTCATAATGCACTCCGGTCTTCCAAATCGCAGCTCTAGAGCGCTGATAATAACATCAGGCGTAGTGTTTCCAATAAGCAGCGATGATACAGCTTCCTTTGCATCACCACGCAGACACTTACGTAGGCGCCAAACGTTCTCATTGTCACTGTAGTTACATAATCGTGTCGATTCGAAAAAAGACTCTTTAAACTGCAGCCACTCCATTGGATCTCCAAAGTATAAAGGTAAGTCTTTAGAGGTAGACAATCTGGTAAGTAACTCCTGATTCTGTTCTCTAGGTGCAGATATAGAAATCGCCTGTCGCAAAGCGTCAGCTAGCTGTGCGATGTCGCTGCGCGACGTACGTTGGTCACGGCTAACGCCCGCCTCGCGGGCAGCGGCTGGCTCGCGGGTGCGGCGTGCGGCGTCAGAAAGTCGCTCGTTGCGGTCGTCACGCCCATAGTTGTCATCGCGGCCACCGTAGGTATCGCCATGAATGTCACAGTCGTCATAGCGTCTGTCGTCGATGTCGCGACCGCCATCATCGCCGTGAATGTCACTGCCGCAGCTACGGTCGTCGCCACGGTGGTCACAGCAGCTGGCACGGGCGTCACAGTCCCCGCCGCGGCTGGCACGGTCTTTACACATGTCGCGGTTATCAGGCTGGCTGTCTCGGGCGCCGACGCAGCTATCATGTCGAACGCCACGGTATGAAATCTGCTTGTCAGACTTAGATTTATTTAGCCAATTTTCAACTTTACTTTTGTAGCCTAGCGATGCTGAAGAATTTCTTTGTCTGCTATCATCAAGTTCAGCTAAGTCCGCGGCCAGCTTCTTATCACATAAGTCTTTCTCTATCGTGGCTTTCTTTTTAGTTATTTCCGCCATTGCCTCAGCGGCTTGTAAATCAATCTTCGCCTTCAATTGTGCAGCTTCGTATTCTAATCGTTTTCGTGCTGCGGTCGACGAAATTGTGCGAGTACACTCACTCTTTTTATGTACAGAATTAGGCACACTAGGGGATTTTTCCATCTTGCTAGCCAACTGCTCTTCCATCTTGCGTTGCGCCAAGCATTGACTGCGCGTTTTCACAACATTTGGCGAACGTAACAGCGGCATCCTGCATACAGGTTTTGCTCCTCGGTCTGATCCGGCTCAGAGGACCACTTTTGTAACAGACGCAGGTGTTGAGGAGATTCAAAGATAGAAAAAAACTTAAAATGTGTGTATTTTCTCATATATAAAAAAGAAGAGTGACAGGTCTGCTATGTCATTAAAAAACAGCGCCGTCGGTGGCGCCCGGGAAGGCCATATATCACATATAAAATACTCCTTATTCAATTATAGAGAGCCATCGTCAACAAGTGTATTATAAAATAATAATAATAATAATAATAAATAAAAAGAGAATTAGATTAACACGTTCATATGTAAAAGACCTTACAATTAGTGAGTGGACAATCAATCATACCCTGTTTACCTACCCTTAGGGTTCGATTTTTATTTTCAAATTTATATGGGACCAACTTCGGGGTATACTCTTTCCAATAAAAAAACTAGTGGGGCGGAAATCACACAGTGATTGTCAAACTTCGGGCCAAACTTAGATATTTTTGTTGCAGTATTTTAGGCTTTATGCATATTATTCGACGCGTCTTTATATATTGAGCAATAAATATGAAGAAAATGAAATCAAAACAAACGTCTTCGGCGTCAAAAACACAAAAAAATGTTTTTTAAGGGACAATTTGTATGGTAGGTACCCGAAACCTTGAACGTACAAACCCCAAAATCTAATCTGTTCTTCATATTAACCAAACAAGATGATTGGCGAAAGAATTTTCTAAATCGGATAAGTGGTTCTTGAGTTATTGCGTAAACAAACATCCAGACATCCAGACCAACAGACAGACCGACACAAACATTTTTCATCTTCCATCGCTGCTTTTCATGCGCCAATAAGCAACAGCGGCGTACGCACGCGGCGATGCATCGCAAAATATATGTAATTCTAGTACCGTCTCGCCTGTACTCTCACTAGTGACAACTGCATCAGCAGAAGAATCTGAAACGTCCTCATGCGGTCGGAAGTACCATCTTGGTATGCGGATTTTATTAATTGTTTGTAATTGAATTATCCATTCGCGAAATGTAACAAATAAATCATCAGATATTTGATGGTCCCATTTTATGTTAGTCTTCCAAGTCTCCTGCATTAGAATTTTCGCTTTTATCATAAATGGACCTAAAAAACCGTGGACATCGAAAATGGACATAATGATGCGTAGCATTTCTCGTTTTGAGGGCTTGCGTACCAAATGTAGAATATCATCAGGGATGCGCTTCAACGACAAATCAAACGCCAGCGTGTCACTCGTTGGATACCATAACAATCCGAGTGTTCTTTCTGGTTGATTACCGATATTAAATCGCACTGCAGTTTCACTTAAAATCTCCTTCGGCAAGTGCGACAATATATTTGGCTTATTACTCGTCCAATTACGCATTTCAAACCCTCCTTGTTGATGTATAAATATAACTTCTTTCACCATTCTAACTGCTATACTTTCATTCTCTAAACTATCGATATAATCGTCCATATACTGATTATTTTGTATAGCTTTGACTGCTGCGGGAAACTGGTCCTGAAAACGAGCAGTATTAAGATTCTGGTTTACATACTGGGCAACAAAAGGTGAACAATTTGCCCCGAAGATTAGTGACGTCATTGCGTACACTTTAAGGGGCTGACTTTTCTCTTGCCATAGAAATCTCAAAGCATGCTGATCCTCATCTCTAATTTTAATTCTTAAGAACATGTCTTTTATGTCCCCAATAACGCCGACTGGATTCTCTCGGAATCTAAACATAATTCCATACAACGATTGCAATAAATCTGGGCCTTGTAATAGAAAATTGTTCAGTGAGTAACCGTTACTCTTAGCCGCGGCGTCAAACACTAAGCGCAACTTCTTTTTGTTAGGGTTATTTACACCGAAGTGAGGCAAATACCATAAACGATCGCTAAATTCATTATCATTTACCTCCCTAGCATAACTATTAGTAAGTAAATGCTTGATTCTGTCTTGGTACCGCGCTGCATACTCCTCATTCCCTGCCATCTTTCGCTGTATCGACTTGAGTCGATTTAATGCGTTTTGATAAGAATTTGGAAGAAGAGTATCATCGCGTCTCCAAGGCAGACCTACTACCCATTGACCTTTCTCGTTCAGCGTGCTAGTCTTATTAAGAATCGCTATGGCACGCAACTCATCGGGATTTTGTCGCGGTTTATTTAAAATTCCAATTGAATCCAAAGCAAATGAACGACGCACTAATTCATACAACTTCGTATCGCAATTACAGTGACAATTGTTATTATTTTTATTACTGTATAACGTAATATCGTCATTCAGTGCAGGAGGAAGGCAACACGGATCTTGCACATCTACGCTATCTACAGAAAAAGTTTGACATAGAGCAGGCGAACCAACGGCGGGCGTCACAAGCGGTGGCGGTAGTAGATCTGGAGCGCCGCCCATGCCACCTGTACTTCCGTCGTCGGTGCACTCGCACTGAATAGTTAACATAGGCTCGCCACGCGAACGTGTAAAACTAGTGTTAAAGCGATCAGCTGATTTTTTACCATTCACCCTGCCAACGGTCCCGTGTACACACCACCCCAGTGATGTCTTAGTGACGTACGGCTCCCCTGATTTTCCCTGTATACATCTAATAGGAGCTATCAATTCATAGTTGTCCTGTCCAATTAACAACTTAGGTTGGGCATCATATTTACACAGGTTATAACTATTATCTAAGTGTCCGTAATCACTAAAGTCAATAGCCGAGAAACGTTGCACAGGTAAGTTTAGTTCTTTCATCTTCCTTGCAGATAAACTATAACGTTCACCGTCACTATTAGAAATATCGAATTTCACTATCTCCGTTTGACACACGAGTTCACCAGAGTTCCATGCGCTACGGGCACGCATCGTGACGTTCTCACCATGGAGTCCAACCCTGTCAGCGATGTCAGCTGCAATCAACGTGACTGTCGCACCATCATCCAATAGTGCGTGCGTATGTACAGCTTGTCTAGATCCGTGAATCACTACCGATACGACTTTCAATAGTACTATTGGGCGAGATACACTAACGCACGGCGTCGTAGTCACGTGAGCTACGGTCTCGTCAGATTTTTCAGACTGCTCAGCTGGCCTTTCCTGCTGCTTCTTCGGCTTCGACCAGTGCAGCAGTCGATGATGTGGGTTATCGCACCCGTCGATGTCGCAATTAGTAGCAAGGCAAGCGGTAGCGTCAGTGTGACGAGGTCCTAGACACTTGTAACATAGCTTCTTAGCGCGTACAAATCGCCATCGATCTCTGCGCATAGCACGCTTAAAACGTCCACAACTCTCTAAAGCGTGTTTCTCCTTTCGACAAAATAAACATTTTTCAGTAGCGTCGCTCGTGCTAGGGCTTGCACACACGAGCACTGCATGTTGATGTGAGTTCTTATTATGTTCAGGCTTACGCCTAATGATGTCCGACTGGTTATGTACGTAGCTCACTCCAGACGAGGCTGCCTTCGTGGCTTCCATATACAAAAAATTAGCGAGCAGCTGCAGCTTCGGTATATCTTGCTCTCGGTGCTCGTACGCATGGTCAGACCACTTAGCGATGAGCGTGGTGGGAAGTTTCGAAATCACCACAGTCACCAACTCTGGACTTCGTAGGTAGTCTATCTGTTGGAGGGCATTAACAGCCGTCACGTAATTTTTAACTTTAATCGAGAAATTAACAATCTCTGAGTGATACGATTGTGGTAGTGGTTGCAATTTTTTCAGTTGAGAGACTATTTTATTCATAATGCACTCCGGTCTTCCAAATCGCAGCTCTAGAGCGCTGATAATAACATCAGGCGTAGTGTTTCCAATAAGCAGCGATGATACAGCTTCCTTTGCATCACCACGCAGACACTTACGTAGGCGCCAAACGTTCTCATTGTCACTGTAGTTACATAATCGTGTCGATTCGAAAAAAGACTCTTTAAACTGCAGCCACTCCATTGGATCTCCAAAGTATAAAGGTAAGTCTTTAGAGGTAGACAATCTGGTAAGTAACTCCTGATTCTGTTCTCTAGGTGCAGATATAGAAATCGCCTGTCGCAAAGCGTCAGCTAGCTGTGCGATGTCGCTGCGCGACGTACGTTGGTCACGGCTAACGCCCGCCTCGCGGGCAGCGGCTGGCTCGCGGGTGCGGCGTGCGGCGTCAGAAAGTCGCTCGTTGCGGTCGTCACGCCCATAGTTGTCATCGCGGCCACCGTAGGTATCGCCATGAATGTCACAGTCGTCATAGCGTCTGTCGTCGATGTCGCGACCGCCATCATCGCCGTGAATGTCACTGCCGCAGCTACGGTCGTCGCCACGGTGGTCACAGCAGCTGGCACGGGCGTCACAGTCCCCGCCGCGGCTGGCACGGTCTTTACACATGTCGCGGTTATCAGGCTGGCTGTCTCGGGCGCCGACGCAGCTATCATGTCGAACGCCACGGTATGAAATCTGCTTGTCAGACTTAGATTTATTTAGCCAATTTTCAACTTTACTTTTGTAGCCTAGCGATGCTGAAGAATTTCTTTGTCTGCTATCATCAAGTTCAGCTAAGTCCGCGGCCAGCTTCTTATCACATAAGTCTTTCTCTATCGTGGCTTTCTTTTTAGTTATTTCCGCCATTGCCTCAGCGGCTTGTAAATCAATCTTCGCCTTCAATTGTGCAGCTTCGTATTCTAATCGTTTTCGTGCTGCGGTCGACGAAATTGTGCGAGTACACTCACTCTTTTTATGTACAGAATTAGGCACACTAGGGGATTTTTCCATCTTGCTAGCCAACTGCTCTTCCATCTTGCGTTGCGCCAAGCATTGACTGCGCGTTTTCACAACATTTGGCGAACGTAACAGCGGCATCCTGCATACAGGTTTTGCTCCTCGGTCTGATCCGGCTCAGAGGACCACTTTTGTAACAGACGCAGGTGTTGAGGAGATTCAAAGATAGAAAAAAACTTAAAATGTGTGTATTTTCTCATATATAAAAAAGAAGAGTGACAGGTCTGCTATGTCATTAAAAAACAGCGCCGTCGGTGGCGCCCGGGAAGGCCATATATCACATATAAAATACTCCTTATTCAATTATAGAGAGCCATCGTCAACAAGTGTATTATAAAATAATAATAATAATAATAATAAATAAAAAGAGAATTAGATTAACACGTTCATATGTAAAAGACCTTACAATTAGTGAGTGGACAATCAATCATACCCTGTTTACCTACCCTTAGGGTTCGATTTTTATTTTCAAATTTATATGGGACCAACTTCGGGGTATACTCTTTCCAATAAAAAAACTAGTGGGGCGGAAATCACACAGTGATTGTCAAACTTCGGGCCAAACTTAGATATTTTTGTTGCAGTATTTTAGGCTTTATGCATATTATTCGACGCGTCTTTATATATTGAGCAATAAATATGAAGAAAATGAAATCAAAACAAACGTCTTCGGCGTCAAAAACACAAAAAAATGTTTTTTAAGGGACAATTTGTATGGTAGGTACCCGAAACCTTGAACGTACAAACCCCAAAATCTAATCTGTTCTTCATATTAACCAAACAAGATGATTGGCGAAAGAATTTTCTAAATCGGATAAGTGGTTCTTGAGTTATTGCGTAAACAAACATCCAGACATCCAGACCAACAGACAGACCGACACAAACATTTTTTTTGCTTAATTAGACTTAGAATTATTCGACGCGTCTTTATATATTGAGCAATAAATATGAAGAAAATGAAATCAAAACAAACGTCTTCGGCGTCAAAAACACAAAAAAATGTTTTTTAAGGGACAATTTGTATGGTAGGTACCCGAAACCTTGAACGTACAAACCCCAAAATCTAATCTGTTCTTCCCATTAACCAAACAAGATGATTGGCGAAAGAATTTTCTAAATCGGATAAGTGGTTCTTGAGTTATTGCGTAAACAAACATCCAGACATCCAGACCAACAGACAGACCGACACAAACATTTTTTTTGCTTAATTAGACTTAGAATCATGTGAAACTTCGAGAAAAGTGATAAAAAGTGGGTGTAAGATTTGGATTTTTTTTTGCGTGATTATAAGACTTCGGTGTCCACCTGGTTGGTGGCCCGAAGTAAAAGTTATACGTGGTCATACATAAAAAAATATACGCTTCGTATAACACCATAATAATAAAGTAATCGTATTAAGACTACTTTACCTTAGTTATTTACATTATCGCTTAATCGCTGCTTCCTACTAATATTATGAATGTGAAAGTTTGTGAAGATGTACTCCTTCACGAAAAAACGGCTGAACCGATTCCCAGGAAATTTGGCACAGAGGTAGATTATAATTTGGAATGGAACATAGGAACCTATTCCAGGGATAAAGCGTTAGCCTATGTATTATTTCAGACTACAATCTACCACTGTGCCAAATTGCAGCTAAATCCGTTCAGCCGTTAGAGTGCCATTAAGTAACAAACATCCAAACTTAGGTACAAACATACTCAGAAACTTTCACATTTATAATATTAGCAGAATAGGATAAAGTTGGATATAAACTTAAGCAGAATGAGCAAGGTCGTCTCGAGCTGCCTCATGACTACCTGCATGACAAGCCTGAGCGTGACCGTGGCTTACAGAAGGTTCATAGAATTGAAGTAGACACAAATCTTTCCCATGCATTTGTGCCATTAGATTGCTGTGCTATTGGAGCCAACTACAGATAACTTTGTAGTTTGTTGTTATTCACAAAAAAAAAGCCTTCTTAAGATGTCTAATCCCTCTTAAAATGTACCAAACATATCAAGTTTATAAATATGGTCCTTAGTAAAACTGAGAGCCTGAATGGGCTTTCACCCAATTAGAAAACTTTTTAGTTTGTGGTTGGAGCCCAACAATTCGTTAATCGGATCGTTGTCGGTCAGTGCATCCGTCGAGATTACCACCCACGTCCGCTTTTAACCCTACCCTACTCCATCTTCCTCCCAAAAATTTAAGCACGCTAACGACTTCAAACCGCGATAGAATACGTTAAAAATAGTTTTATTTCAAAGTTAACAAGTTCTTAACAATCTAGCAGAAATATTCTAAGTTTAAAATATGTGTAATATTTTCTAAGTCCAAGATCTTCAAATCTTCAAAAACTTATCTTTTAATCTTGATTGACATACGGTTCAAATTGTAACTTAAATCTTCAACGTTAAATCTCGGTTGAAATAAGGTTAAATTTGTAACTAGCTTCTCACAACACAAAGTTTGACCTGTATATAGTATCGCCCTCTGTTTCGATTCCTTGTACGTCGGAGATCCGTTGCCGGTGAGCTCGCCCGCCAATGCTGGGCGCAACCGTCGATGTTGCTGCGGGGACCGTGTACCCTTTTGCAGCGATCCACTGCGAGTATCACGAGAAAAGCGACCTACGTCGCTTGCGCTATAAGAATCGATTCGGCTCGATTGACCATACGTTAAATCACCGAACTGGTGCGCTAAGGTGAACTTTTGTGTCCACTAGTAGGAATTAAATAAAACCTTGAACTAAATGTTGAAATGTTGGTTTGGTCATGAACAGATATAAAGTCTTGCTTTCTTAACTCTAAACTTCTAATGTTTGCAGATGACTTAAAAATCTATCAAATCAAATGAAATCAAATCAAAATGTTTATTTGTTTAAACATGTGTTATACATACATGTGCATGCAAGTTGGTTAGTCATATCGTCTATAAGACCTGAGACTACCAGAGTCTACCAAAATGTCACTACATATCATTTACCAAAAGTATAAATATTATACATTTTTCATACACTTTGAACGGTACAACACTAAACAAAACTGAAAGCGTACGAGATCTTGGCGTCCTGCTAGATTCTAAATTACATTTCGACATTCACGTTGATAACATCATTAACAAAGCCTTTCAGATGTATGGTTTCGTTATGGGGTCTTGTAATGATTCCAAAAAACATTCTACGTTTCTCTTTTTATATACAACTATACACTTATAGTACAAAAATACACTTATAGTATTGAAATGGTACAAAAGAAATTTATTCGCACTGCTCATCACAATTGCTTTCATAGTAGGATTCTTTATACAGAACTGCTAAAGCATTACACAATTTTGAGCTTGGAGCAGAGACGTATATTGCTCATGGTAACGATGCTGTACAGCATATGTAATGCTGTACAGCATCAATCAATTAGCCTATTGCAGTCTACTGCTGGACATAGGCCTCTCCCATTTTACGCCATAGCACCCGATCCTCCGCCTTGCGCATCCAGTCTATCCCAACTACCTTTTTCAGGTCGTCCGTCCATCTTGATGGGGGACGTCCCACCTTCCGTTTACCGATTCGTGGTCTCCACTCTAGGACTCGTTTGCTCCATCGGCCATCGGTCCTTCGGCAGATGTGACCAGCCCATTGCCACTTCAGCTTGCTTATTCTGCGAGCTATGTCGGTGACTTTGGTTCTTTGTCGGATGGCCTCATTTCGAATTTTATCCTTCAAAGAAACCCCAAGCATAGCTCGCTCCATAGCCCGCTGCGCGACTTTTAAGTCGTGGACTAGCCTCACAGCATATGTAATAATAAATTCAATTGTATTGAACTTACTAATAAAATATGTTACGCATTTTATTTACCTCGACATTTTTGCGCTTACCGAGAACAAATTCAAGAAAATGGCTTCAGAAATTTCGCTAATCGCCCCTAACGGGTGTCAGTCTGTTAAGGTTAATTTATTTATTTTGAAAATAGAATTTGTTCATCTATGTACGTGTGGGTAAAACTACGCGTCCGTCTCTTTTAAACATAATTATAATTCCGTGGACAATGGTGTGGGTTGTGCGTTTTTAGTGTTATGCTTAGTTTTTAAGAATTCACTGTAAAGCAGAACTGTTTTTGTCCCTTTTTTTTTTTTTTTTTATCGTGCGGAAATCCCTTCGGATACCCCCCCCGCCGGCCAGCGGTTATGTCGGGCTTGCACCGACTAAAACCGCACGCCGTCTCGGGTCTTCAGACGCTGGGGTGTAAGGTTACCCATAGAGCATATCCCTCGCACCCCGGCTGACCCTGGGCCATCTCACCACTAACAGCATCGCTCATCCTGTCTCCTCTGAAAGCAGAGGAGTACGGAGAGCGATGTGTTCCCGCCACGTTGGGTATTGGCCGACGATCAATACCAACCCTATGAAGGGGTGAAGGGGAAGCCATTGACCGCCGCCCAGGGTGTACCGGCCGCTCCGATTCCGTTCCCCCCGGACTGCAGCGGGATCGGAATCGGAGCGACACTCGAGGAGGTTACCCAACACACACCCCACTGTTTTTGTCCCTAATAAATAAAATAAAAATAAATAAATACAACATGTATAATAAAAGGGATCGTGCACCGTCATCACCGCACATTTACATGGTGCGACGGACGCCTCAAGACATTCGAATTGAATCGTTAAACTAACCAGCCGCTGTTTTAACCTACTATTACTGGATAAAATTACCCCCGTGATAAGCTTAATTGGAAACCCAATGCCAAACGATTTCAGGTCAACGCATATTCTACAAGCAATTAGTCGCAATTACCTTGCTGTAACCGAAATCGTAGGTAGCGGGTAATATATCTACTGCTATGTAAATTTAAAAAAGAGATGGTAGTAGGTAATAATGAATAAATTGATGTATTATTATAATATTTACACTAAATTTCGAAAGTTAAGTGAAGAATTAGATTATCTGTGGGTAGTAAGATTAAATTTGGCAATCACGGCATCATCAAACCGTGTTGTCAGAATGTGATTGTTAAGTAGCAATACCTGGTTAATTGAACAATCTGACGGTTTGTAACTATTATTTCGCCAATATTCAAACATAGAAGGAACAAAAAATAAATTTGACTAAAGCATTAATTTCATTTCAGATGAGGAAATTTTGGGCATTAGAGGGTTACCTCATTACTTGGCTGTTAGTAGGTATGTTGAATGAGGATTGAGGTTCATCTGTTCGAAATAAGTATTTGGAACACGTTCTTGGTTTGGTTGTGGAATATTTAATTAATTAAATTCGATATTATCAAGTGGAATAGGAGATTTATATTTAATTGTAGGTTAGTAGGGTTAACATATATAAAAATATTAACCCTACTAAGTTTCAATACATTACATATATATAAAAAATGAATGCCTGATTCCCTTGGTCACGCCATAACTTGAGAACGATGACGATTCATTCATCCTTTCTTAAAGTTTTCTAATACTTTGTAGAAGATTCTTACGGAAAGGAAAATTAAGAAAATTGCACGGCAAGTCTTCATGCAGGCAGAGCCGCGGGACCGTAACCGTTTTTATGCTTACTTCATAATGGGATCAATAGATACTATTTATCGGTTCAACATTACTCTGTATTATACTCGTATAGTTAATAAAGCTCTATAGATAATAATGAGATATAGAAATATTGCAATCAAAATTAGATCTATTACATGCAATAGAATAGCCGGAGGAGTGGGTCATATGGCACACATTTGAAGAGGGCTATGGCCAGCAATAAACTGCAATAGTCTAATTGATAGATTGATTGTTTGACCCATAACAGAAAGTTCTTTCATCAACAACATCATTTTCGCAAGTTTCAGTTCTTGAAATTTAAACAGGCGATAACATTAAGAAAGGTATTTTACTTTCACGGAAACCATTTTCTTTTTTCAAAGTTGCACCTGTAATGATTGGAAACTATAAGTTAAGTCGAAAGAATGATTTTATCATTAAAGATGCTAACGGCAACCAATGCTAAAACGATAGTCTACAGTTTGACTGTAATATGATGATGAATTCTTTAGACCTAATACTGTAGGAACTAAACAAACACGTACGTTGCCACTAATTTCAAGTCCAGTATGAAGAAAAGAGGTGTCGGAGGAAAAAGGAACCATATAAATGTAAATAGAATTGCGAAATAGGATAGCGTGATAATTCAGCACTGCACGTATTATTCTGGATAGGAAAGAATAGAGTGGGATCAATTGAAAGAGCTCGATGGAATAACCATGGTGGATGGTAGAGGTGGTAAAATACTGACAACGAGGCTACAGGGCTTATTCACCTCAGGACTCATAAGGCTGCGGAATACAACATGCGTTACAATTAGACAAGTAGTGTGCTAAGCCATCACAGTGATGAGAATAGTATTTCACGGAGGAGTGAACCTGTGTCTTATAAAAAAAAGACACCGCTGCTCTAACATGAAAAACCGACTCTCCTTGTTCATAACTCCGAGATCACGCGAGGCCAATTTAAATGACCTACGCTATAGAAATAGTATTAACCATAGATTATATGCAGTTTATACCATACTATTTAGCATCTATACCGAGATATTAATATGATCAATCAGTATTAATGAGAAGAAGAGATGTACAATGAAGAGTAGGGATCAGTAGATTCCCGGATAAAAAAATGATGGATCTAAAACATCTTTGTGAACACAATATTAGTAATAATAATAGTATGGATTTTATCATTCTCTTGCCTTTGGAGGTGATTGTTTAAAATTATGATGATGAGAAATAAGGTTTCTCATATAACTAAAGTGTTTCGTCATGTGTCTTTTATCATCATAAATTTATGAATACCGAGAAGTTTGCTTTGGTTTAAATAAAATACAATTTTTAAGCTCCAACAAGACCTGCGAGGTCAGACTTACCTGACCTGCAAGCCACTACACCTGCTGATTGAGGGATGAGGCACTGGCGCAGACTTTCCTCTAATGATTGGGAGGTCAGACAACAGTCGCTTCTGCAAAAGCCAAGCTAAGCCAAATCCAAACTATTATTATTAATTGATAAGTTAAGTAAGGAAAGTCAATTGTCACTGTTAATTAATTAAGGTTGTACATTGACTTTTATTAGTCTATTACCAAATAATCAGTGTGTAGAATTTGTTTATTTTCTTGCATTGGACTCAGATTTGGAAGTCCGTCAGTCCGAAATACTACTTAAATTTTATTGAATACGAGGGTCAAACTGAAAGTTCTTAGAAAATCAAAAACTGATTACATTAGCCAGTTATTAGTTTTATTATATCTTTTCAAAATATTGTCCATTCACGTCAATACACCGCTGCATGCGATGGAACCACTGGGAAAAGCACTTTGCCCACTCGTCCTTAGGGGTCTCTTCAATGGCATCGCGATACGCAGCCACCGCTTCTTCAGCATTCATAAACCGCTTTCCTTTAAGTTTTTCTTTAATTTTTGGAAATAAATAAAAATCACAAGGCGCGAGGTCGGGGCTATACGGCGGGTGACCCAGTAATTCAACGTTTGATGTCGCGAAATAGTCGATCGTTCGCTTGGCGGTGTGCGACGAGGCGTTGTCGTGGTGAAGGAGGATCCTACTGCGAGGTCGTTTCTCTCGAACTTTTTCCAAGACAAGTGGCAAACAATTGGTAGTGTACCATTCTGCAGAAACTGTTTTTTGATCCTCTAACACAATTGTTACGAAATGACCTATCCTTCCAAAGAACGAGGCCACCATTTTTTTTCCCGCACTTCGATCTCTCTTCACTTTAGTTGGCAACTCCTCGAAAGGAAACACCCACTGAGCAGATTGTCTTTTGGTTTCAGGATCATAACAGTAAATCCAGCTTTCGTCACCTGTTAGTATGTCGAACACAGCCTTAGAGTCACCTCCGTTAAATCTTTCAATCATTTTACGGCACCAATCCACACGATGGAGTTTTTGAGCCTCAGTCAAATTATGAGGTATCCACCGGGCGCAAAGCTTCCTGACCGCTAAATGTTCGTGGAGGATTTTGTGCACTTGACTCATACCGATGCCTAAGCTTGTCCGAATCTGCTGATAGGTCACTCTTTTGTCAGTCTCTATCATACGCCGCACAACACAGATGTTATCTTCAGTCGTCGCCGTAGAAGGCCGTCCCTCACGTAAATCATCAGTGAGATTAGTGCGACCACGTTTAAACTCATTAAACCAGTTGTAAACAGTCGCACGAGATGGGGCTTCATCGTGAAAGGCCAATCGTAGTCTATCATAACTTTCTTGTTGACTTAAATGACATCGAAAGTCATAAAAAATCATTGCACGAAAATTTTCTCGTGTTAAATTCACGTTAACCTGACACAGACAATTTTCAATTTGCCGCCAAATCGTAAAACAAATGATAAATGAATGAAATATATACTCAGTAATATTGGCAAAGAGTTCTATTATCAAATTTTAGAATTATTTTTTTATTATATTGTTTATAAGTGGCCAGTTCTAAGAACTTACAGTTTGACCCTCGTATACAATTTCAAAAGTGGCTATTACGACTCTGAAGAATTTAAAAGCTTGGACGTAAAAGTACCTACACTTCACCTATTTTTTTTACAAATAATTCCCACGTATAACTAAATAAGGGATAATGATAAATAATACACTAAATATTACTTTTATGGTATGTTTGTTATTTTTTCATTATTTCGAATTTTATCCTTCGCTTCAAAGAAACTCCAAGCAAAGCTCGCTTAGGCCTTCTTCACGGAGACACGGGGCGTCGAGCGGCGCGTTGGGCGATGCGTCGCGTGGCGCTTTGAGCGTTTTTTGTGTTCATGCGCGTTGAGCAGCGCGCGTGCTGCGCCCCGGGTCGATTTCACGATTCGAATTAATTTGACACTTTTTGTTCGATATCCACAAATACCCGTTTTATTGGTAACTATTGATCCATAATATTTACTTTAGTGAAGGTAATCTATGCAAAATGTAATATCATGGTGCGTATTTACTTAAAAATGATAAAGTACCTATCTAGATCAGGATAATACGAATGAACTAACTGGGAACACGAATATAATCTATAGTTTAATATTTTTAACTGTACACTATTAACATATAAGGTAAGCATCTCTTTGAATAGAAATCAGGCGTATTCCGACGATATGAACTTTTTTTGGCTATTTCTATGGCTTTTTTTTTAAAAACGATTTTTACGGTTGATTTGAAATTGACCACTCCGTCATCGGTGGTAACAAAAAAATCGCTAAGTTTTTGAATAGGTATTTGAGGCACCTGGGCAACGGGGACAGCAGCGCCTCTCTCCTAGGGCGGGAGAGACGCTGCCGCCTACGGCCAACTCCGACCGAGGCGAGGACGGCCCTGTTGAGGGCTGTTCGGAAGCTTTCCACGTGTCCCTCTGATTAGCAGATGGCACAGTGGAGAGCAAGTAAGGGGGGCATCTCAAAACCGGAGATGGCCCGGGGTCAGTCGGGGTGCGAGGGATATGCTCTATGAGTAACCTTACACCCCGGCGTCTTAAGACCCGAGACGGCGTGCGGTTTTAGTCGGTTCAACCCCGACATAACCGCCCCCGCTGGCCGGCGGGGTATCCGAAGGGATTAACGCACGAAAAAAAAAAAAAAAGGTAAGTATTTGAGGCATGCTAAAATTTTTTCTATACCTCTCCTATAATGCCCTAACATAGATCTGCGAACCTGGCTGAGGCGTAGTGGGGCTAAATCAACCCTTATATCTTAAAAGATATCATTTTTTTGCAAGAAATAATCTTGAAGCAATCTGAATTTTTTATATTGCTCTTGAATCACTTTGTCTATTGATATTATCCAAGTGCCTTTTATATTTAGCTTTAAATAAATTTGATTTGAAAATCTAGCGTATTTATTTTTCATTTTCTTAAATATTGAATTAATTTAAAGGTATAACAATTTCATATGGCGTACAGGATACTTTTTGCCAAAAAATCGTACTTACCAAAATATAAGGGTTGATGGGGCTACCTTACTATTCTCCAGCCATAGGAGCGGTATAGGACGATTTAGAAGTTCAGGGTCCTACCAATATCCTTGAGGCCCAAGCCAACCTCACCCGACATAATAATCAAAAACAATAAGCGGACCTCGGTCTCTTAAAGTGCAAACTTTGGACCCCACTGAGATATCGCTATGGGGATGATGATGATAGGACAAGTTTTCAGCTTGCTGTAAATACCTACCAGCTCTCTTACTATAGCATCACACTCAAGCCGACGTGAGTATAAGCTCTTCTCCATGAATACACTTATACAACGCTATATCTTTGAATTTAGAACGGGCCGCTTCGCACGTCGCGCCGAGTGTGCGTGAACAAGGCCTTAGAAGTGCCATCTAGCGTGCAATAGATGAAAAGAGATATATGTGACAATACTATAGTTTTATGTCTCGGTTTACTTTTGAAGTGAAAACTTCTTTTGGGACACCGCTCACAGATTTTTCCGTAACCGCCCCCGGTGGCCGGCGAAAAAAAAAAGAAAGAAAAAAAAAAGGTAGTAGGTAAGTTAGGCTGATGCGTCACGCTCTGAGGTGAAAGACTCGATCGGGTGAACTCGGGACCGCCGAGTGTACACAAACGAGAAAGATATAGTCAGCTGCTCTTCGCTGTTGTGTCGCTGTGTTCAGTAGATTTAATTCATTCGTAATAATTGTCTTTATTAATTTAATAGTTATTATTGGTACGTAATAAAAAATATTATGACTTTGAATTTTGAATTTGAATTATTTTGTGATTGCCAAAGAGGTTTGCACTTCTGCCGTGCGGTATTAAGCACACACTCTTTTTTTGTTCTAGTACTTCCGCATTCATGGATAGGCAAAATAAATCTGTGACTTGAATATACAAAATAGGTATGTAGTTTTAATCTTCCCAGATAGCATTAAATTTGATTTAATTTATTTCATAATTGTAATTTATTCAGAATACAATCTTTGTCGCTAAGATTTGTGGTAAAGCAATGATAATACAATTGATTTATTACAAAAATAAACTTTCCACGTAAATCTACAAAAAATTACATAGAAGAGCGATATTTTATAGCACTTTATTGCCCGATGGTAGTATTTAGTAAATATCGAACGGCAACACTGTTCACGTCAGTACTAGTGATGCCCAATTTAAAAAACGACTCGAGTTAACTTGATTTGAAATTCCTTTAACACGAATTGTAGTCGGATTTTGCGACTTGATTTTGCAAGACGAAGCTGAGTATTTTCCAGTATTTTTGACACGATTTATTAGCTTCGCCTGTATGTTTGACTCGATTTATTTATTTAGAAACTTAACAGCTATGTAACATAAATTTCTCGACAAGTAAAATTACATGCACCACTTACTATATAGAAAATATATCTAATTATAAATATTAAGTCAATTGTGAGCACTTCAAAAACTTAAATTTAAAAATTTAGCACGTTTATGGAGGATCGGTGACAATACAGTAATTTAAAAAGTTTATCTCATCATCATCCTCATAGCGATTTCCCAGTTGCATCCTAAGTTTGCACTTTGGAGCTTGAGCTTCATTTGTTGTTTTGATTGGTATGGCAGTTTTTCTGGGCGTGACTGCCGTCTGAGCTACCAACCCTGAAATGAAAGCCTGCGCTAGAGCCTCCTCCGTTGTTTAGCAGGTGTTCCGACTTGCAGGTTAGGTTGGCTTGGGACTCAAAAATGTTGGTGGCCCCTGTACACCCAACACTTAGATAAAAAAAGAAATGAAAATCACGCAGCAATCGAACTAAGAAATCAAAAATAAGTTATAGATTAAAAATAAAATCTAATCTATCTAATGAAAAACAGAATGGTTGAAATGCTTACAACAAATCATCGATTTTTATCACATTTTAACTTTTTGTTTGGTCTTCTATTAAACCGTGTTTTTGAAACTTGCTATTAATTGTATAATATAGAAAGGCATTTTTACACTATAAAATACCTATATATTAAAATATTTTATAAAAGTAAATAATACTAAATAAAACTATCAACTAAAAAAACTAACAACCGCTTATTTAATGATAACTTCTAATTGGCATTATTATGATTGAGCTGAGCGAACGAAGCTCTTATACCCGGCATAGCCGTTTACTGGTGGCTGAACTCCTCCGTAACCACACACGATATCTTGACCAAATTTACCACAGTGATACTGTGGACACTGAGGAGTGTTTGATGCCAGATGGTTCATGTCCGATGTACCATTGAGGAATAATCACCGAAAAACAGTTTCACGAGCGCGCGGCCTTAACTAAGCGCGCGACCGTAGTAAGATGTCTTATTCTAAAGATTTAGATCGGAAAAAGAGAGAACATCTAGAACGGGACTTGAACCCGCGACCAGTCCCTTACAGGGGGAATGCTCTGACCAGCTGAGCTATCTAGACACGTCCCAGATATTCGAAATTCTCCGATATATTCTATACGTCTTATGTCGACCATCTAACGTAATTCTTGCGAACTACGGAAACAATTAATAACTTTACAGTCATTTTTAAACATTAGTTTTTGATGACTCCGCCTAATTAATTTAATTAAATGTTTAATCATTTTCTTCGCTTACTTTTATAGAAGTCTTATTTTCAAGTAAGAGTCCTGCTCGCTCAGCTCAATTTATTTAAGTCGCACCCTGCACTGAATTCCTAGTATTAGTGATCAGTGAATACGGTTCGCAAACGGCCGGGTAACTTCATAACGTGATCAGTACAATTTATATCATTGGATTGATAACAGGGACAAAAGCGCACGCACAACGACCGAACTTATTAGTGATGTGGAGAAATAAATAAATAAATTCATGCTCTCGCTCTTACGTTATTTCGCTTTCTTCTTTGTTCGTTCATGTAAGATCAACCCTGAATTATTAAGAATCCAACCCAAGTTAGGTAATTCGAGTTAACGCGAGTTGACAAATTTTCATCGCTAGTCTGGTAACATATGTCACTTACCTTAAGTGTAGTGTAGTGATATAATAATCTATGGTGTAGTGTACATAGGCATGACATAGGCGGTGTAGGAAAGTTATTGTATTGAATTCATTCATGATTCATTACGAAGACTATACCTATTCACTACTACTCACTATCAGCGAGTAATTAAAGCTTTTCAGATTATAAACGTCTGATAAACGGTTTTTTGTTTTTTTTTGTTTGTTTTTATGTTTTCTAGTGCGAATCATTTATTGATAAACCTCAATAAGCGTAGTGTGTGGCTAGATAATGGCAGAAGAACTAAAACCTGTTAAAGAAGATGATTTGAGACAGCTAAAAGAGAGAATGAATTTAATAGTTAGTGCAGACCCGGCACAATATCATAATGAATTTTCGTTGCGCAGATACTTACGAGCATTTCAAACCGTTGATAATGCATTTCAGGTTGGCACAAGTTTATTATGTACACAAATTCAGTTGCAGTGGCTCTTCTTAATTTTGTGATCTGTAGTTCTTAATTTTATTTATTTCAGGCCATAATAAAAACTAACAAATGGCGTGTGGAGTATGGTGTGGCTAATTTAGGTGATAATAAGGAGCTGATAGAAAAGTATTCTAATAAAGCAAGGGTACTCAGACACCGTGATATGATTGGCAGACCTATTGTATACATTCCAGCAAAAAACCACAGCTCCAGTGATAGAAACATAGATGAACTGACCAAATTTATAGTGTATTGCTTGGTAATATAAAAAAATTTATAGTTAAAACATTAACACTAGGCACTCTATCTTGATTGTCTGTTACCAATTTATTAGGAAAAATTTATCCTATGAAACTTTGATATCTCTAAAACAAAAAAAAAATCCTTTAATATAATGGGGCCATGGAAACAGCAGCCTCCAGGTTTGCACCTATCTTGACAACCTATACACTACTAACTCATAATATAGTTTTAGTTTACTAATTTGTCCTTTATTTTAAACTCTTACATTTGAACTTTTAATGTGGGTGTATGGAGCCCCACTAAGAGGCCAAGCCAATCTCACCTGTAAGTCAGTATACTTGATGGAGAAATTTAGGCAAAGGCATTCCTCTCGGGGTCTGTAGATCACAGGGCAATGACTCCCATGAAAGCTGTATAAGCCAAACCATAAAAGGGGAGGGGTAAACGGACCCTTGGGTCAGAGGTAAAAGCCCCAGATAGCACTGGTAACATTGCTAAGATAATGATGATTTGATCTTTGAACAAGTTTGCCTAACAGGTTGAGAAGTTGTATGTTATAATGTTTTTCTCCATAGATGAGTTTGTTATTTTTGTTTGTTAGTTATTTTACCATTATACATTGGTAATGCATGTGTTATATTTTAGGAAGATGCCAGTAAAAAATGTTTTGAGGAGGTTGTGGACAACTTGTGTATAGTATTTGACCTGAACAACTTCACATTATCATGTATGGACTATCAGATGCTGAAAAATTTGATCTGGCTGCTTAGTCGACATTACCCAGAAAGACTAGGGGTCTGCTTGATTATAAATGCGCCAGCTTTTTTTTCAGGATGTTGGACTGTTATAAAGGGATGGTGAGGTTTTAATTTGTTATTAAGCTAATCTTATGCTTTTTTGTGCAGTCTGCAAAGTTTCGTGCAAGTACAATGATTTTGAGACATAGATATTATAATAATAATTCTCTTCACTATCTATTCTCAGCACTTTCCTCTTTTGATGAAAATGTACTAAAAATTAAGAACAGACATTTAATTGATATATGATCTTCTGAAGTTTATATGGATTATACTTTGCAATTAAATTACTTTATCATTTAATTTTTTAATTGGTATATTTGTACTTAGACTTTTTTTAATACATTTGCTTATCAGCAGCCATCGTCACTGGGAGAATGTTGTGGTGGTTCTCTCATGTCTTGAAGTGTATAGTTATCTCATGGCAACTAAAGTAGCGGGAATAGTGTAAATACAAAAATAACAAGCAATAAATATTTAAATACATTCAATGTTATCATTTAGTTAATCTTCTTCTTCATCCGAGTTCCAATCCCAGTCACAACCAAAGCTTGCACTTTGGGGCCTGGGGTTCGCTCTCCTGCTCCTCCTTTATTGATTTGTTTTAAGCTTCTATAGGAGCAACTGCAGTCTGACTTCCCAACCTGCACCAGAGCCTAATCCGTCAATCAGCAGAGAGATTGGCTTGAACCTCAAAGTGGCAAATCTAAGTGGGATGGGGCCCCACAATAACCCAATACACCATATTATTTAGTAAGTATTGTGTTAATATCATTAACAAATATACCCAACTAAAACTTTTATGCTTAAACTTATTTCAGGCTTGATGAAAACACAGCAAGAAAAGTAACATTTGTTAGCTCAGAAATGGACCTTTGCCAACACCTAATACCAGATATCCTGCCCACCGATATGTGAATATTTGAATGATAAACATGACGAACTTTGCTAGTATGGATTACATGTCTTTTATTAAGGTATCATAACAATTTAGATATAATATGATTGTAAAGTGCATATTGTGTTATTAAATAAAAAATAACTGACTTTACTGTCATCCAGAACACAGAACTGTAGTATAATGGACAAATCTATAATTAAATAGAAAAATGTATATCAACAATATTGATTTACATCAAAATCATCCCTATAAAAACTTTATAAAATTTAGACAATAATCTGCCATATAGATCAAAGGTGCATCTGACCAAAATTTCATAAAAATAAATCTTTCAATTTCTACGCATGTTGCATACTTTTCTATTAGGCTTAGAGCAAAATAAAAATGAAAACAGAGCTGACATTTAAAATTTAAAAAAAAACCGATAATACCTATACAGTGCTAATATACAAACATTTTCTCTTTATTATTTTTTTTCTCCTGTTATTGACTATTTGCCTAGTCTTGCCTTAAATGTCGAAATATTGTATACTGTTTAATTTTATAAATATATCATGTAATTACAATGAGGTACAAAACATAGGGTTTAAGTTGTGTAATCCCTGTTGACTCAATTTGGTAAAAGGTGTATAATTTAAAACTCTGTTGATTATGATTGGTCAAATCGAGCCTATAACAATTTATACTTATTTCTGTAATATCTGTTTATCTATCTGTCAGCAATGCAGTCTATCTGTATCTGTTAGCTACATATGGAAACTACACAACTTAAAATTTCCCTTAATTACTGTGTTATTCTTAAATAGGTAAAATTCACATAACTAACCACTTCTACTAGTCCATCTTAGTTATATGTTACAAGTTTTATAAAACTTAGTTTTTTTTGTAAATAATGTTACTTTAAAGTAATATTACGCTTATTTTTGTTAACATAGTACATAAACATAGCACCAAAAAGTCAATTAGTCATTCTAAATGAGATTTGCTTAAGTCCTTCGCCATTTTAAAGCTTTACCTATGTTGTTTTTATTTACATACCCCAATTTATCTACAAAATAATACCTTAAGCAATTATACTGATTCTCAGTTTAATGAATAGTTCGTAAGATATCTAAGATTCGCCGATCAGGAAAACTTTTACCTTCCTATCATATCTAAGAATGATCTCTGTTATAGATAATAAACCACGCCGGTATGGCCCCAATCAACTAGTAGAGAGACTACTTAAAGATAATTCTGATAGCCCCCGAGGTCCCACTCTAAATACCTAAGTATTGTATCTCCACTTTTAAGATAAAATTGAATTATACGTTTCTATAAAAAAAAGTTGAATTCCTGAGACGAGCTCAGCCGAATACAGGGGAATTTAAATTTTGCGATTATTATTTTTTTGCGATTTTTTGCGATTTTTTCTTTATCTTGCAATGGTTCACCCCAGCACGAATCTATTACCGAAAACAGCAACTCGATAGCTCATCTCCTTCATACCCAAAACCGTGACAGAAAATTGGCAACGACGAAGACGTCGACGACGAAGACGTCGACGACAACTCGATAGCAATAGCGCTTTTCTAAAGAAAATCCCTAAAAACAATAGAGCTTCAAGTCACTGTCATACTGAATTTCGAAGTTCAAAATAACGATGAACTGTAGCCCTAAAGTACCGAAACGCGACTCACGGTAGTGCGAAAGTCCGCCACAACGATACCCATAATTTCGAATGTTTTCCACCGCGAAGCACGGTAGTGCGAAACATACTCTTAGTGGTTTTCTTACATCACTGAAATCGGCAGGGTTAGAACTGTGACCACAACAAGCACGAAGCGAGCGAGCGTGCCGCGGCAGCGGCCGCCGAGTGCCAGATAAATAACTCGATGTGGAATACTTTCGCACTACCGTGCTTCGCGGTGGAAAACATTCGAAATTATGGGTATCGATGTGGCGCACTTTCGCACTACCGTGAGTCGCGTTTCGGTACTTTAAGGGTACAGTTCATCGCTATATTGAACTTCGAAATTCAGTATGACAGTCGCTTCAAGTACCCACTCTTATGTTTTATAACTCGAAACACTAATTTACATATTAATTTTTAGAAGAATTGTTCATATTAATCTCAAAGACATACTACCTGTTTACCTAAAGGACTTTGTTAAATTTATACGTCGTTTTTGTTGGTCTGCTTCGAAGTGTGAACATAAAAATCGGTTCATCCAGTCGAAAGTTTCCTCCTTTTTTTGCCGGTAAAAAAGTATTAAGTGCTCTATTCTATCCATTACTATAGATGTAATGATATGTGGCATGACATCGTTCAGGTAAATAGGTAGTATATCTTTTAGCACCTAATGCCTTTTTAAGGTTTTTCTTCACAGAATTTAATTAAAACTGTAACCATATTATGAGATCGCGGTGTCAAGTAAATTGATGTACCTAAGTATAACAAGTATATAGACTCAAGAGTCTGTATACTAACAAACTACTACAATAACAAATGCGTATACAGCAAGCTGTATACGCATTTGTTATTTTATTGTATCTGTACGTATGAACTTGTAAATAATAGGCAGATACATCACCATTATTATGTGCCACTATTATATTCTCTTTGATGTAAGTATGTGCGTGTTCAATGTGTGTATTTAATTATTAATAATATTGTTTACAAAACTGTTTACTAGATGCAGGTTTATTAACCAAAACAGTGGGTACACTGTAGGTCACAAGTGTAACATGCTTAAAAAAAAAATTAATTGACACAATTTACAAGTTAATTATCCGCGGAAGGTCAATCGTATCCATAAAAAAGCTAAGATCATCAATACAATTATGTAAAATATGTTTCACCTGATTACATATTATATACATAGGTATTATTACTTAGTGAAATACATTTTTTAATATTGACTACTAATGTACCTATATATTTTATAAATAAATACACTCTCAATACCTTTCAACACAAACATAGCAAATTCGATTGAAAATTGTTGTATGAGTTTCATTATTTTATTTATGGTAGTTTTACTTTAAGTACTTGCTAAAATGTTTTGAACCTATTCGAGATTTTATGAAAGTATCTTATATGTTACATACATATTTGTTAAGTTGTATTTTGACATTATGCTATATAAATAAATGAATGATCTATTGCATTTGTTTTATATAAATTTGTGCTTGCTAATAAGTGCAAACGCCTACTTCATTATAACACATAGTGGCAAACAAACCCATGGGGTGCCGATCTATAGGCTCAATCCACTGTTAAAACCGGTGTTTTTAACAGGTGTCACTCGTATTTTACCAATTCTTTCCTAGCCTACCCACCAGCAGGTAGATACGCACCTAACAGTATGCTAATGATGCTTTATGGTTACTGTATATAATTATATGCCATACCTCTTATAACTACTCAAATATTTTCGTATCAACAGTTCTACGGTGGTGTTACAGAGAAAGAGAAGCATCGATGTCTTAATTCATTCCTGCTCACCATACCACATGTCTCATGACTTGATCATGGCATCATTTCATCATCAAATTACTAACACAATATTGTAACAAATACAAAGTATTATCAATCAGTCACTATTTGATTTCGAGTCTCATATTATTTAGACTTCATCATAGCCGCAGCCTGTGACCTACATTATATATCTAAGTGTAACATGAAGATAAAACTTAACTGATTGTGGCATAAAATTATAAGTCTTGCTGTTAGCAGGGCTGGGCCAAATACATGATTTCGCTTTCGCAAGTAGGTATTTAAAATAAAAATACAGTATTTTAGCTATTTTTATTTGAAATACAAATTCCAAAATACTATTAGGAATAAAAAGTAATCCTAAAAAGACTGCTGATAACATTACCTTTCGTCCATTATGAAACGTAAGACTATCTGTTAGGCGTAATACGTAGGTATCTGTTGAAAAGCGGATACGGAATTTTGATTTTTCAAAAGACCACAAAACACCTTCAATAGGCATGATGACAAATTCTATGAAATTTTTGAAGCAATTAGTATGCTAACTTTTCCTATAGATTAATATGGGAAAAAAAGAACATCTAGGGGCCTTACCATGACGCGTAAAAAACAATTCAGTTTCAGGCCGCTCAGCTGAGGCAGAGAAAAGAAGGTATACACTGTGTATAGCTCCATCTCTCTCCCTCGGCTGAGGGGCCCGATATCGGAAAAAGAGAACCTCCAGGTGTACAGGTCTGTTGGTCAGTGTGTTCCTCCTGTAAGGGACTGTTCGCTGGTTCATGTCCCGTCCTGAATGTTCTCTTTTTCCGATATAAATCTATATGATGACAGATTTGAAAAACTGTCCTATAATGCTTAGAATCATATATATTTTTTGAAGGGAATAACATACTTCTGCAGAAAAATAAAGATTTATTAGGAAAACAATTGCATTTTATAGTTTTTAAATTTAAAATTCGCAGCAAAACGCTTACTATGTCATGTTGTTGCTTGTGACGTCACTTCTGAGTAAGTTTTTTTATAAAATATACGGATTTGGCAACATAGTTCCATTACGTTGTTCGATCAATCGCACGACTAAGAATTTTTAAATACACAATGTTCGATTAATTAGTCGAACCACGAAAACTTGATATTTCTCAGTGCTAATTGTTCGATCGCTCGTGGTTGAACCCCGAGAACTTACTATTTTTTATTATTGTTCGAATCAATGGTCGAATCACGAGAACTTACAATTGTATAGAATGCTAGTGTTTAAATTATTATGCGAATGATGAACTGAGGTGGAGGCGCCTTGTGCCTCCGTAGCTGATGAGCCTACTGCTTTGGGGTGTTTTTTTTTTATCGCGATGGTATCTATAAGCCTCTTCGGTTCAAAGCTATTGTGACCCTGTTATGATGCCCTGCAAACCTACTCCTTCTAGAAAAACCTTGGCTAAATCTATTGTATTTGTAGTGCAAGAATGTTATTACTTTTGCTGTTACAACGGAGAAATTACTTAATATTTATAATAAACAAGTGAACACCTGTAAAAAACGAATCAATATCAGTAAAAAAATTATACATCGTTAAAATTGCGTAGTTGTTGCATGCCACCCTTCATTTTTTTTGCATAAAATTCTGCATCTTTATGCAAAACTTCCACAAAATCATGAGATTTTATCTGGTTTAATTTATTATGCCAATCTTTTAAGAAATTGGTGGTGCGTTGTCTTTCACCATGGACCGACCATTTCTTTAGAAAATCATTGTCTTCAAGCCATGGCCTCTCGAAATATGGCTTAAATTTATTCAAATATCGACAAAGTGCGATCGATCGAACTATGAGGATATACAATTCCACATCGTGCGATCGATCTATCTATTTGGATATAAAATTTCACATCGTGCGATCGATCGAACTATGAGGATATAAAATTCCACATCGTGCGATTGATCGAACAATGTGTATTAAATCCTCATCGTGCGCTTGATCGAACACCGTAAGCGAACTATGTTGCCACATTAAAATATACTACGTATCAGACAGTAACCGCAGAGTACCTAAGTTATGTTAGTTGTTCAGAACTCAGAAGTGGCGTCATTCGTTCTGATTGATGTTCAACTAAGCATGGCGGATTACCGTATTTTGTAATTTTATATATCCAAATAATTATCAATCAAACTCTTTAGAAAAAAAAAACGTGTTTGGTGATCATGACTCATGTTTCATCAAGTAAATACATAATTTTAGAAACATTTCGTTACTATTATATATATATTTAATTATCAATGGTCTATGCTATTATCATGCCTATTATTTTGCAGAATTGATCGTGTTATACCTACCTACTGTGGAGTCTGGGGTTTGACTTCACAGCTTCTTGTCGATAACTTGTGTAATTTAAATTATAAGACAAGGATTTTATATGATTAATATCTTTATTCTTAATTATAATTCTACTAAACGTGTTTTTATGGGATTTATGCGAGGTTCTTTAACTTTACTGATACGAACAAGAGGATCGCGAACTCCGCTCAGTGATTGAGCCTAACACACTTTTCACTTTTGAGATTCTCTTCTGGTATATCAAGGACGGATCCCTGACCACCCACTGACTCGATCTGTCCGCCAACCTTTTGTTTTTTCTCTATGCTCTAAATTCAAATTGATTTATATATTTTATTTTAATATCGCTGACGCATGATGGCCAGGCAACTAACTAAAAAACTTCGAGGGACTCCGAACACTACACTACCACATCGTTGGTTGATAATAGGTACATTTTTTAGTTTTACCTATTGCCTGGCTTAGGCCTCAGGCCAAGTGGCCAGCTCGTTGGTAAGATGGTATCTTCGATAAGAGCAAAGCCCTGCAAAGCAAAAGCTGACTGCTACTATCAAGGAGTACCGTACGACCGAAGCCAATGTCGTTCGTAATACATACCTGTGAGCCCGCCATAACGTGATTTAAGCGATCATGTTTTCGGCCGCGATTCGGAGAGAGGGTTGGAGCCATACATACTTATACCTTTTTTTTTTCGTGCGGAAATCCCTTCGGAATCCCATACATATACCTATAGCTAGAATATTATGTAATCTGTGCTATAGCTCACTGCTTGTTTACATTGGAACGATAATAGTTCTTAAATTCAGTAGTGAAGTCTCACTTTAGTAGTCACTAAAGATGATCTGATTTAATTACGCTTTTGGGAAGTGTTATTCAGTTTCATGTTAGGAAATTCCCCGTTTCCTAGCACTAACTTTTTTTTCCCGTGTGATTTCCACCTCGTCACGGGGATGACAGCTTAACTGTTTAAATGTCGGAATCGAACCAACTAATACCACACGGTGTCTCCGAAATCATACCTATTGCCGGCAGAGGCGGTTTACCCGTGGATGGGAATGGCCCACGAGCCCTCGGAAGGTCTTTGCTCATTATTTATTATTGACGGCCCAGCCTTTTTGGATGAGTGCCAGCCCGCCTCCCCCTTCCTAGCACGGAACCTAAATAAAGCCATTGGGCTTACAATGTACAATGTTGAATTTTTAGGAGCTAGTCTCCTAAAAATTCAACATTAAATACGCTACAGCTCCAGTGTCGCACAATGCCCAGGTGTCTTATTACGTCGTCCCATTATATCTCTAGTGTCTCAAAATGACTCAAACTTGTCCAACGTATAATATGTCAAATGGCCTAAAATGTATTTACCGACTGACAAAATTTAAGTTTCAATTCGTAATGAGCGTCTTAAACCTCGAAAATGAGACCCATATTCGAGGTTAATATATCCATTTCGGGATTGTCCATTGAAAAAACTATAGTATCCGCCATCGGAAGGATGGCGGATAACTACGGTTCGGAAGAAACAATTACTGTTGACAGCAATAAGCCCGCCGCCTATACGTATGCCACGTAGACTACGTTTGCAAAATGTGGTCTTTGACGTGGATTTATTATATAAAAATATATTTCATTTGTTTTCAGCACAGATAATATCGAGATAGAAGGGCCAAGTGGGTGTGGCACCCGTGCCAAATAGGTGCAATATATTGCATGTTTTACTAATCCCGCTCTCATTAAGCGACGAGCTTCCCGCTTCCGCGTTCAGGACACCAAAAAAGTTAACAAATTCATAAAAATATGCCATATTGTGCTGTGACAAATTGTAGAAACAAAAGTAGTGAAGCAAATATAAAGAAAGGAGATATTTCATATCATCAGTGAGTATTGAAATTCTGAAAAAAAAATATTTTTGCGAAACCAAAATAATTGTTTTGCATTTACCATGTTCATTAAATACGAACAAAAGTTGTATATTCTTTTGTTATGATAAATATCCATTGCTATCCACATTCAACGCTTGCATACAGAAATCTTGCGCGCTCACATAGTGCGCGCGATGTACATCGCACCGAACGAAATACACCATGCACCGGTAACAATCGTAGAGATAACCGCTGTGATTGGTCATCGAAAGCTAGGGATTGACGCTACGTGTATCGTTGAGTCTTAGAAATTATCGATGAATTTATAAGATAAACAAGCTTAGAAATAAATGTTCCCACAAACATTTTACTCTGTAACTAGCTTAAGTAAAATTTTTTGTAAAGAGACCAAAAAATAATAGACCGCTGAGTTGAGTCTTCTCCGATTTCAGGACAAAGCCGCGTTTCGAACAAACTAATCAAATTGTCAAAAAACGAATGGACCACCCATTTGCTGAACATTATTTATTTGACGTTTTGTAAGTGCCGCTTTTGAGGGTCTATACAGAATAAGTCGTTTTTGACTTTGACTATATACATTAAAATGACGTTCATAAGTGTCTCATTGTGACTTATGTGTTTAAATGATTTTGAATGGCTTATATTATATTAAAGATGTCTTATTAAAATAATAAACACGTTTTATTTTCTTTGATTAATCATTACGCAAAATGAATAAAGTACCTTAATAAAAATAGTAATTCAACATCCATTGCAGCCATGAATATCGATAATCTCATGTGTGTGTCTCCTCACTATTTGCCCGCCACACCACGAAAATGACGTTACATTGTGGGTGTGGCTTGTCGAAATGTGACACGCGCGAAATGTAAGCGAATAAGACATCGTAACCGTTCTATCTCGATAATATTTCTGTGGTTTTCAGTTTTCACAGTATACCGTTCATTTCGATGGATGTAAAACTATATTCGTCGACCACTCTGGTGATTAAAAAGGAAAGTGATAATAAACATTATTTTGTTATAATAATTATTTTACTTGACTTAATAGTTTACAAAACAGTTATACAAACACTTGCTGTACAATTTGTAGCATTTTTATGAAGGTATTCTAATGTATTGAGCCACAAGTACTCTCAACCACGAATTTGAGAGAATGATATAGATACAACAAATAAATAGGCAGTAGAAGAAGTTTTGAGAGATTTTACACGCAATATCTATATCGTTCCCACGATGGTTCGCTATTAATCCTGAGTTGCATTGGTTAAATTAGGTTGTAAAGTTTACAACTATTAATAGTCTTTTTTCATCATAATTACTACATTGAAAACTTCTAAAAAATTAACATTTATCACAAAAAATACATTCACTTAAAATATAATTGAATTAAAATACCATTTTGTAAAAAAATTATAAATACTGGTTATTCAAATGTCACTCACATTTTTTAAATTGTAATTACAAACCAGAAAAAAGTACCTAATATTATTTATTGAGAATTTTTGTTCAGTCGTAGAGCCTAAAATTAATAAGGATTTATACATAATTGGCACATTTTCTTAGTGTCACCACCATTTTAGAATAACAAAATGGTAAATAAGTAAATGGTAACCCAACGCTTCTATTACAAGAAACGGCAATCCAAATCTACAAACATTTATATACACAGCTTATCAGTCTTGTGCCGACATGGCATACACTTAGCCCCATCTAGTGAAGTCAAGCCGAACTACTTATCCTGCATCGCTTTATGAATGCTCAGTTCACGCATAATATACAACATCTCAATATAATTCTTCGAGCCGCAGCCCGCCATGATGATGTAGCTTGGTCTAAGGAATATCACACCCATTCCTTCCCGTCCTTCACACTGGGACAGAAAGGGAGAATCGGGGTATATCCCAGCCGACGCACCAGCATAGCTGAGTATATGTGATGTCGCTACAGTTTAGCCATCGCTTTGTGGTTACATTTACCCAATCGCTGATATTCCTTTAATATAATTTTGAACAATAAGATCCACACGAAATGTAGGCTGTTATCCATTTAAATATTCACTAAATGACTAGGACTTTTTAAAGGAATGTACATAAAATATAATTATTTAACACATGGAATGATTTTGTGACGACTATTTGTAAGACAAATGTGAGCCAAATATTTTTTATAAAGTTACACTGTAAGTAGAAAACGCGCCGAGTCTAGGAACATCAGAAATCATATTGTGTAGAGATTGTCGACGGCTTGTACACAAACTGTAACGTCGCCGTGTATGTAACGACTAGTATATTAAATAGCTACAGTATATTATTTACAATAAACTACAATGGATAATGATATGGGGATGTAAAATGAAGTTTTATCTAATTGTGGCTGTAGTCGTGGGACACTATACAACCAAACGACTTGCTAAAGGTAACTGAAAAATACCTTATAAAAATTGAAATCGCTTCTCATTTTGTTAACTCGTGTAGCAAAATGCTGCATAAACATGCAATCTAAACAATAGCATATTATATCAGATCCAGCAGTTTCAATAAATTCATCTACCTGTTCTTTTTCTTTCTGATTCTATGTCAAAATTAGTAATACAAAGCTCTCAAATACTGTTATTTATATTAAATTGGAACCTTACTGTGGTGGTGGATGGTACCTTCGATTACTCGCGTGTCAATATCGATTCGTCTTGCGACAGAGTACCTTTATACCGATTATTGTCAGGATTCGATGATGGCCGTCGTCGCATAAAACACGGTTTAGCCTACAACTATGCGGTACACCCGCAATTATCGATAACTACTCATTGTCGAGACTAGTAACTAGCTTAATTTTTCCCTGAATCGTGTTGCGGCCGAGAACGAATATCGCGGTCGTAACTATAAAAATCTAAGTCTCACGGCAGATCTACTTTATAAAATAGTCCCCGGGTACGTCCATGTCCTGTTTTGGTCGACACTATTAAAGTCTGCTCGGACAGATTGATTACTCGCATGCTATTTCCCGTATATCGAAACGTTTGACAGGGAAGTCAATGAAATGGTATTGAATTGACTTAGGTCATCCTCATACTCGAAGCCTCTTCCCAACTCCAACTCAGTTGAGATCTAACTACGAAACGGATGTACCTCGTGTTTTCCGTGAAGCAACTACCACCTGACCTCCACAACTCACTGGCTATATCAAAGTTCTGTAGTCAGACCAAGTTATCGGACTTTTAGGGCTCTAACTACCCGTAACAAATGCCACAGATGTTCGTATGGTAACCGGGACCGACGGCTTAACGTGTTCTCCGAGGCACGGAGGGGTTTTACTGTGCTAGTATCGCTCGGCTACCACTTAGCCATGACCTCGTTTTTTTCCTTTCGATTTTAGTGTCAACTGTTAACTATAGTAAAGTTTCATAGCTAGTGTCGAATGGAGTCTGTCCAAGCAGGCTTTGTAGTGTGAACGCGAATTGCGCACTGAACGAATGAACGTGTAGGCGCGACGGGTAGCATGCTAAGTGACGTCACACGGCGGGCGCGGCGGGGCGCGGGCGCGGCAGCGTGGCGCGCGCCGGCGCGGGGCGGGGCGGGTCTGGGCGCAGCAGCTGCAGCAGCAGGCGCAGTCAATCGGTCAACACGCTGTGCGCGATGACCGCCAGATCTTCCTTCAGCACGCGGAACGACGGTCGCTCCTCCGGCGAGTGTCGCCAGCACATGCGCATCACCTGTACAGGCATCACAGGAATTTTACCCGGGAACGGCCGAAAATTGTTTTATAAAATGGCCTAACACCGGCTTTTTATACCATCAAAAAATGGCGGCATAAAAAAATCAATGTTTTAATATTTTCACTAATTAACAATCTGATGGAGCAAACACTGGTAGCCGCGCTTGGAATATAATGAAGACCCAAAGCTCATACACCATTGCGTTCCAAATACTACGCGTTTGCCGTTACCTCCGACTGCGCTTCTCCATACCGCATCTCAAGCCAGACCCAATTAGTACCAATGGTAACGCTTTCACGAAGTCTGGCTTGAGGTGCAGTATGGGGAAGCGTGTGTGGAAACGTGATCAATCATCATCATCATCCCAGTGGTTATCCTGATTGCATTCAAAACTTGAACTTTAGTACCCGGGGTGCGCTCTCCTACGCTTTTTCCTCCCGATGTAGCTTATATTTGCTTTCACGGGAACGCCTGCCATCTGACACCCCAACCTTGAGAGAAATTTAAAGGGTCTTGCTGTGCCTCGATTCATCTATCAATACGGATGGTAGTATCATACATTATTTTTTTATAATTCTCTTAGCTTAATCTATATATAATATTTAGCAAGAAATGGTGTCTTACATTGTATATTTCATTGTGACAGCCTTTAGGTTTATCGAGCACCTGCCGCCGCATCACGACCATGTCGACTACTTCTGAGTTCTTCATTCGTCCATACGGCACCTTTCCGCAAGTGAATACCTCCCACATTAGCACTCCTGTAAATGTTAAAAGCATGTTTTAAGTTTTACTTCCCAAATTAGATTAGAGCGCAAGTTTTGGAGCGTGTAAGAACAATAACACAGCTAACCTAAGTAATAAAAACCATCAACAACTTGAAACTTGGAGTTGTTTATTTTTGAAAGAAAACGTTAATTTTAACTCCAAAATGTCGGCGACTTATAAATAATAACCTTTTACACTAATTACATCAATGAAAAAATCAAAAATTTGTCAAAAAGCATGGCTTAGCCGTATTGCAGTTGCACAAATACTCATTGGTAAGAAATTAAATTACTGATGTGACAAATCAACCAAACTATGTCATTTGACCGAGAAATAAAGTTTAGGTACAGGCGAAATTGATATCTGTACTAATATTATAAAGAGAGAGGCCGAATTTTGTGAGTTTGCTTATATTTTGAGGGAAATCTTCGGCACCACTGCAATTATTGGAAAAAATCTTTCACCATTTGAACAGTATCCCCGACGGATTTAGGGTATATATTATTTGTAATATACGACGGTTTGAGTTAAAAAAACACTCATGTAAACCGAAGCGAAGCTAGGGCGATTTGCTAGTTTTAAATAATTATACTCACCAAATGCCCAGACGTCGGATTTAGAAGAAAATCTTGTATAATTAAGAACTTCGGGAGGTGCCCACTTGATGGGGAATTTAGTGCCACCAGAACTTGTGTATTGATCGTCCAAAACATACCTCGCCAAACCAAAATCTGCTACCTGAAATACGTTAAACATACTTATTACCAAAGAGTCAATTTCACGCCCGATCCCTGACATAATTGAGCTGAGAGTGAGACGAAGTCGAGCGAAAGCTCCTTTCACTCCACTCGATGGCTTTCGTTTGTGTCCCTCTAGCGCCTAGACCATTCGACCGATTTTAATGATTTTTAGCATAATCATAGACGATAGTGATGTGACGGAAATAGGCTATACAAATTTCAGTTATGAAGTACTACGGAGGAATAATCACGGAACAAAAAATTCAAAAGCTGATTTCTCAAAAACCACAATTAGTAAAATTTAAGTTTTGGCGCCAAAACGTAACCTATAACCATAAAGACCGATAAAAAAAGAAAACTAAAAATCGGACAAGACACGGAGGAATAACCACCGAACAAAAAATCTAAAGCTGACATGGGCACTCTCAGCTCAACATTGCAAGAGCTACTTAGCTTTAGCCTTGCGGACCTAGTGGGTATTAGGGGTTATTTAAGTTAGGACGAATCCAATGTAAGCAGAGTTCGGTAATCCCACGCCCCTGCTATGTATAGTTATTGAAACCCTAATGGTTTCCATGTGTTCAAAATTATGCAAAATAAGAAAAAAAAAATGAATAGACACAATCACAATACATACCCCGTCTAAATAAACAAAGCCAAGAGTCGATTCCCTCACTCCACTTTGGAGCTTACGCAATACTTGAATGGACCCATAAAGTAGATATGCTTTCATAGATCAATCATTTCCAAACAACTTCTCAACTTACTTTTACAACATTTTCATCTCCCACTAAACAATTTCTGGCAGCTAAATCTCGATGAATGTAATTGTGCTTTTCCAAATACGCCATTCCTTTGCAAACCTGAAAAAATACTTATGTTTCGTTGACAATACTACATTAACATGACTCATAACAAAACATAGTTAGGTACCATAGAGTGGGGTGCGACTGGTTGGATCACCTCCAAGTTTGGTGCACCCTGGGCAACGTGGGCGATGACGCATCATTGATTGCTCCTCTGGAGTAGCTGACGTCAACGTCAACGGCCAAGAGTCTGACTAACCGGCCCTTTTCAGGGCCAGCTGACCCCATTGCACGAGGGGGTCGGGGTATGGCAGGCCTGCAAGGCCCGCGGGGCTGGTCGCTCCAGGTACCCCTCTGCTGTTATCAGAGGGGACACTGCGAATGGCACAGCCCGACATAACCGCCCCCACTGGCCGGCGGGGGGGTATCCGAAGGGAAACCGGAGATGGCCCAGGGTCAGTCGGGGTATGCTTTATGGGCGGGTGTTTCCTCGTGGCCAAACTAGATTGCCAAACTGATTTGACCACGAGGAATAATATTTCCTTGTAGCCAAACTACTTGTCATTAAACTTTTAAGTCAACCTGTATACAGTAAACTACCGTGGACTAAGTATGTACAGTCGTGAACAAATAAAAAAGTGTAGTGGCTTTTTAGAAACGATAACTTAATACCTACTTGAGTAGGTATAAGTTATGTCTAGAAAGCAATAAATAATAGGCGTCAAAGTTGAAACTATATATTATAATGAAGGTAGAGTGCGCGCCAGATAAGTCTGCGCGCAGCCAAAATTGGAACTAATCGCACGCCGCCACAGTGTCGCCAACTTAGGAGTTTTCCCCCCAATTTTTAATTTAAAAGCAGAAATGCAGCAATGGCTTTCAAATAATAGTATCACATTTGAAGATTACTGGACGAAACCACAGTTGTACGAATTAATAAAAAGGAGACCCAGTATATGAAGTCGGACATTTATTAAATCAACATGGAAATGAGGTCGTGCGCTTACCCATATCACTGTGATTTGAATCCAATTGAAAAAATATGGGCTATAGCCAAAAGGCGTGTTGCAGAGAAAAATGTGAGTCAAGCCACAAGCGAAATATCCTCAATAACTGAAGCAGCGTTTAATACTATAACTACGCTGGAATGGACTAATGTGTGTCAACACGTGGAAAAAGTCGAAGATCAATATTTCGAATCCGACAGGCTTTTGGATATAGAATTGGACAAATTTATCATTAATACCACAAGTGACGATGAAAGCTCAGACTCTTCGGACGACGAAATGAGCGAAGATCCGGAAAATAATGATTGTATGGAAGGCATTGACCCACTTGCGGACCACAATTATCCTAAGTTTAAAAGTACTGCTAGATACGCTTGTTACTTAATTTTAATTTTTTAGCTTTTTAGAATAGTGGTACAAACAGTGTTTCATGTCAATGTGAGGGAAAATATATTTCATGGCATTATTTGCAGCTATTTCAAAGTCAGCGTGAAATTTATTTGTTGACCAATCGGGTATTTGCGATTTTATCATCCCGAATAACGCTTTATAGGACTCTTCTGATTTATCAGTCATGAGAGCATAAAACATGGGCTTAACATTTGTCGAGGACGTAGACTCTGAAAGGTGGATGGTATATAATTGTTCAAATGGACTTGGACAGCTATAAAACGTTCCATCTCCGAAAAATTCTTTAGATTGAGTCAAGAGCCTACTTATATAAACTATATAAGTAGGTTGGTATATACTTCCCTACTCTTAGATAAAGGATGTGCTAATTTTATTTTATCCTTCTGTGACGCACCAGTTTGGCTACAAGGAAATATTATTCCTCGTGGCCAAATCAGTTTGGCAATATAGTTTGGCCACGAGGAAACACCCCTATGGGCAACCTTACACCCCGGCGTCTGTAGACCCGAGACGGCATGCGGTTTTAGTAGGTTCAAGTCCGACATAACCGCCCCCGATGGCCGGCGAGGAGATATCCGAGGGGCTTTCCGCACGAAAAAAATAATTGGTTCAGACTGTATACATCTTTTACTTGTATATTTCTTTGACACAAACATAAACTTTGACTAATAGTTGTCATGAAATAATAACTGGCCGTAGTCCTATACTAATACTAGGTCTGCAAGGCGAATCGCTGCTTGCAATGTTGAGCTGAGTGAGACATCGTGAATCAGATTTTGAAAATTTTGAACAGTGATCATTCCTCCGTGGCAAGTCCGATTTTGAAAATTCTTTTTGTAAGTCACAACTCTGGACATGCTTTCTGAGCGTGTAAAGTTTGGTCACAGTGTCTCGAGCGGTTATTATGTAATTCCATCTGGAATTTTTTAACGGTGATCATTCCTCTGTGGTAGCATTAATTTTATCTAAATATATCCATAAACCTTCCTCTGATTGACCTCTTTAATCATGCCAAATTTGGTTCTGATTGGATTAGTAGTTTAGGAGGAGACCTATGACAAAGAAAATCCTGAAGTCTGGTATGAGGAGCTTTCGCTCGACTTCGTCTCACTCAGCTCAATTATAAAGAGAGAGGCCGGATTTTGTGAGTTTGTTTATGTTTGGGGTCATCTTCAGAACCACTGCACTTATTGGAAAATTCTTTCATCATTTGAAAGGTACATTATCGCCGATTGACATCGGCTATATTATTACTTTACTCATATAAATCAAAGCGAAGCGAAGGCGGGCTGCTAATGCTAAATAAAGAAAAGGAAGTCTTTTATCTTCGGGGCCCAAACGTAGCTAATACATTTGTTGATCAACGGAAAAGGCTCTGGCGCAGGCTTTGTTCTCGGGGTTAGGAGGTCCTCCGGCAATCGGTCCCATAATAGCCAAAATAATACAAAATGAAAAGCGAACACCACGATCCCAGGTGAAAGCCTCGGTTGCAATATGGACCATGGCTATGATGAAAGAAAAGGAAGCCTTATTGTTGCGTACGTAATAACAACGCACTCGTAAGACAGAGACCAAGCTTTTAAATACAGTCACAGACACCTTGGTGGGCCTATTTAACTTACTCATTGCCATGAGTTAGTTGCATGTGCATGATTTCACGAGAAATCGAATCCAAGTAAGACTACCGCATAATCGCTTGAACACGCGCTTGGTTTTTTTTAGTTTGATACTTTTAATGATTTCAATAATCGTCAAGTACTCTAATTAACGAAAGATAATAACTATACTATTTCCATTTCTTTATTTTCTCGATGACAACTCCTGTGGAAACTTGAACGAACGTCTTTTGTACATTATGTATAGGTACATTATTTAATAAAAAATATGACGCTTAGGCACGTACAAGGTCATAGCAGAGTCGAAGAAACTGATAGGGATGGAGCTATCAATAAACGTAACGATCGATATCATTACTTATTCGGTCACAACACTACAACTATCAAATTAGAACTGTCATCGAGAAAATAAAAAAATGGAAATAGTATAGTACAGTAAACGACTTTTCATTTGGTACGTCGGGAATAATAGTCCGGTTCAAATTGGCTTGCTTCGGTTTTATCTTCGGTTATATATTATGTTCCCACGTTCTCGGTTTCTATTTGACTTACTGAGACATTTTTGTTCCCTCGCCATCACATTTTTTCCAAATTGGTAATACTGACCTGTATGCACATGTCGAGTAAGACGGCGGGACCCAACTGATCTGGCATGGTGCGTCGTAAATAGTTGAAAAGAGAGCCATTCCTCATGTATTCCGTTACTATATAAATAGGCCGATGCTTTGAACAAACGCCGTACAACTGTACAAGGTTTGGGTGCTGGAGCTTGCTGTAAATGAATAACATTCTTATGAATTCATTATATTTATTTATTACTAGTACTAGTAGTGTTTATGAGCCCTGGGCTTTTTTATATTAACAAGAGTAAGAAATCCAATTTATCAACCGCAGGTTCAGTCAATTTACTGGTAACACCACACAGCTTCTTGGGTGGCTTACAAATGGGGTTCAAATTATGAAAATAAGGAAGGAATATGTATATTGTGAGTCAATTTGCGTTTTGTGCCAAGTTTGACTGTTTATTGTTTTTTGTATTGTTTAGTGTTCAGTAATATACAGATATGGAGTTCAATGAGCAGTATTATAAACTGACAGAGCATACAAATACAGAAGCATAAAGAATTGATATGTGTTGTCACAGATATCAAGAACTTCAAGGTATAGTATGTATTATAGTGTAGGAAGCTCGTGAAGTGTGTAAGAACAGAAGCAAATGAAAAGCTGTTATCTTTGTCTACCCCGGAGGGAGAGACGTGAGTAAATATGTATGTAAATATAAAGAACGATAAAGAGCTAAAATGTAACCTCCCACCATTAACTATTTAATATGTACCTACACAAATTTTAAAGAAATACTCTTCATATTTTCAAACTTTTTTCTTCAATTAAATCCAGCGCGCCAATTTTAGGTTTATGGCATGCAGTTACATCCAATTTATTATGAATGAACATGTTCTTCCTCCCCGCAATGAGTTGCATGAGCTAGGTAAGTGTTTATTCGCATGTTAGAACCGCAGTTATTAAAATTGAAATCAACAAACCTAAAAGTCTGTTATAAGCCGAAACCTGCAAAATGTCTCATGCTATATTATCAAATACCTAGCATCGCCTTGCGGATTCACACGCGTATCCGCTATAATGTAGATGTAGGTTAGTTTTCTAAAGAGGTATGAACTATTAATACGGTATGGAAGGTTATAGGTATTGGTGATCGTCCTGGAGATTTCCCTCACACCACTGAAAGGAAATGGTACTAAGGAAGAACAAAGCGTAGTCAATTATGACCCGCTGACATTGATATCCTGTTGCGTGAATATGCATATATTGATAAACTTACGTCATAACTTTAGCTTCGTCGATGAAATCGTCTTCGGACATTGTACCTTCCTTCATCATTTTTACCGCAGTGTCAATCCTTCCCCGCCATTTACCTCGACGTACCACGCCAAACTGACCCGCACCCAGTTCCTCGTTCAATATCAACTCTGAAGGGTCAATCTCCCATTTGTCTGAGGTTATAAAATAATATTCCGTGTAAGAAAAAGATAGGGATAGTATAAATTAAATAGAAGATAGCATATTCTTATTTTAAAACGGGATTACTTGAAGATCTAAATCGTTATTTATCGCGACAGCATATATGTCACTGTAGCTAAAATAATGAATCATACATATATTTAAGCTGTATACTGTATTTAAAATGTAAATTGTAATAACATTAAATCTTATCAGTTGTAGTGGATAAACGTTCTCATTTCACTAAGTGCTAAGTAGTTCAGTATTTATACCCATTTTGTTAATGCACAACCTCGAAGCACCGTGATTATGCAACAGTACTAGATTGCAAATCACCGTGCTCAGGAAACATATTGTGACGGTCACAATTTCAATTATATGCAATATTTTCCATTAAGTCTTAAACGTCAGTAGTTTATATTAAACTTTCCTCTATTTATGGGTGCGCATTGTCTTACATAACTTTTCAACTCCTATCATCAGAGGTCCCAAAATGTTTCTCATACCATTTAAAATTATAAAAAAAATCATTAAAAAAATTAAAACTAAATGTTAAAAAACATAATCATTTAAATTTATAATATCACAAATTATACACTTAGTTTTTACTAACATTTGTTTTAATATATTTGTTTATACTAATGATCGAAACTCATAATCATTCGAATAAATAACTATAATATTCATAAAAACGAGATGCTACCAGAGAAGTAGGTTAAGTTAGAACTGTGACCACAACAACGCGCGAGCCGAGCGAACGAAGCGAGCGTGCCGGCGAAGCGAGCGTGCCGGCGAAGTGCCAGAAACTAATTTTATAATAATAATAGAATGTTATGAAGAAAAAAGATCTGAAAAAAAATCTGGATTTAAACTGGTACTTGGTAGTAATAGTATTAATAAAAAAATTATAATCATCAATCTGTTATGAGTTCCGATGATATTAATAAAAATGTATGTATAAAAAAAGTATGAAAAATAAAATTATGAAGAGTGATGATTATGAACGCAAATCGGTAGTAAGAAAAAGAATAGGATTAAAAATTTTATGTGAGCCAATATAGACCCATTAATTATACATCACAGGGTTGAAAAAATAGTAAGAAATAAAACTAGTTTTAACGGATTCTATCGTGATTTATTTGGTGATATTTTATTACTTACACTGATCCCGAAGTTTCAGTTGCTTTTCAACTGCCATGGTCACGGGGAGACTGAAGATGGTGGTTGTTTCATAATTTCAAGTATTACACCAAATTTTCAGTTTTATTTCAATGTGTGATATCAAGCAGTAAGAATATATTTGTGGATAACACTGATATTCTAAAAGGCTATTATGTATTTGAAAGTGCTCGAACCTATTAATTGTAGGTCGCATCATCACATCGCTTTAGGGACTACGCCACCGCCGTCACTTTAGTTTATATTATTTATAATATTACAATTTATAAATTATATACTATAGCTGACCCGGCAGACTTCGTACTGCCTCAATCGATAGCACCTTCTAAACCTTCTCTGGACCTCCACAAATAATTCAAGACCAAAATTAGCCAAATCGGTCCAGCCGTTCTCGAGTTTTAGCGAGACTAACGAACAGCAATTCATTTTTATATATAAGATTTTTAATGTTTACTAGATGTTTACAAAGATTTTTTTTGTCAGTCACTACGCTACTCTACACGTCAATCGTGCGGAGGCTGACAGGAAGAATGTTAAAATTTAGTCAATAATAGTGGATTTGAACCACCCAGTATCTTCCTCTGTATAGCAAATGCATAGTAGAAACAGACAAGAGTATAACTCTCCGTTTAATCTCTATTGGAAAACCGCTCTGTATGGTTAGTAATAACTGTCTTATAATAACTGTCCTGGCGGCTAGAATTTTTTTGAACGGAGTACGGAGGGTCTAAAAAGGTCACTTAATTGGAATCGTATTAGTAATTGGAATCGTAATTGCCATCGTATTAATATGGGTCAAATCTGAAAATCGTAAAATGGTCACATATTGATCAATCATAATTATGAACTAAACGACGAACATTACTTGTTTATTAACAACGAATTACTACTTGACGTACTTGTCAAGCCAAGCAATTTGACAAACGGTACGTATTCGCGGTGCCCGGGCACCGGTTGGTCCCTATTAAGTAGGTGTGCTGACCTACAGCACCATCTAGCGAAATTGGAGTCATTTAATCTTATGTTCAAGGCTACTTACTACAATTCTTCATGTATTTGCTGAATATGGGATGCTGGATACTTATAATGGGTGATTAAAAAAAAGTTTCTTGGTATGTCGCACATTTAGAAATCCATTTGAAAGAAATATTTATAGCTCTAAGTACAAAACAACCCAATGTTTTGAAATTTGGGTCAAGTAGATGTTGATGACGGGTGACAGATGTCCTTGACAAATTAATGATATTACCAGATTTTGGCAACACTTATTCTTTAATTTCCGTCTTATAAATTTATTTGCTATATTTCAACGGTGGGTAATTGGAATTTAATTGTTTTATCGTTTTAAATAGGCAAATTCTACAAAATATTCTACTTAGTTTGGAAAGACTGTAGACAAAAAATAACCGGTAAAAATATGATCTTTACTTTTTCCATGCGGCAACATTTACACCAAATGTGCGAGTCTTGTAATTCTGCTCAGATAAGTGACCATTTTACGAATATTGGAGGAATTTATTGGGATCTGTTGGAAATTGGAATCGCTCAATGTGGCCTTTTTAAACCCGTAGATGGTTATGATTAGAAATGCCAAACCAGTGGTTGTCAAGCCGAGGGCCGAGGCTCGCCCTAGCCACGCGCTAGGGCGAGCCTAGTTGTTTGCGTCATAGGTATAAGTTAGGTTGGGTTATGCCCTGGGATTGGGCGACCCCAGAATAAGGCTAGCCTTACCCAGACATGCTGGGTTCTGTTTGGGTGGACCACATTGTTCCCTAGTTCCTCGTGGGATCATAATGCAATAATCATTTCCAAAATGACGGCGGCGTGGTTCGCAACCCGTTACGTCCCGTTCCTAGTGAGGGCGAAGAGTGGGCTACGGTTAGCCACTTAGCTACCTTTAATTTTAGAGGAGGAATTAATGATAAAATTGATGCAGTATGTGAGATGAAGAATAAAAAACATCTTGAGTATATTGTGTGAAAGTGACTAAACGGAAAGGATGCAACACCACAACACATGGACTGTACACAGCATATTGGTCAGGAGTTGCGGCATCCAGCAAAGCCAGTAAGGGCGTTGGTGTTCTACTTTTCACTAGAATAAATTTGTAACTGAATAGTGTGACTGATTTTGAATGTGGTGAGCCCAAGACTCCTTTGGGTGAGGTTTAAGGTTGGTCTTACCAGCATCTTCATTCTAGGAGTATATGCCCCATAAGATGCGCGGTGGCAACGTTCCTCGAGAGTCCAAAGTGAGAGGCGGGCATTTTAGGATAGTTTGGAAGATGACTTTAATAAATGCAAGCAAAATGAGAGAATTATAATGCTAGGTGATTTTAATAGTCGGGTTGGAGTGAAGCGTGATGGAGTCTGTTAGGAAAGTATGGCAATGATTGAGTGAATGAAAATCGAAAAGTCTGCTTGAAGTATGTTTGGAGAGGAATCTTGTGGTAAGAAACACAACATTTGACCACAAGAAGATCTACTTATATACTAGAGAGGAAAAAACCAGAGAAGTCTGATTTAATTCGTAATTGTGGATGTAACATTGAGAAAGAAAGTATAAGACACTCGGGTATACCGCGGTACTGACATTGACTCGAACCACTTCCTAGTAGTCAGTCGAATAAATGGTCTCTTTAAGGGGTGGCGGCACCGAGTGCATAAAACCATTAATTAACTAGAGCGTATAAAAGTTGAAAATTTGCAATAGGAAGGGATGCAAGAGGAATTTGAGAGTAAATTGAGTAAGAAGTTTAATTGTCTAAATGAAGTATGTGAGGTAGAAAATTTCTGGAAGCTATTTAAGGAAGGACTTGTGGAAATTACTATTGAAGTGTGTCGTGTACGTAAGAGAAGAAGAGGATGCAAGCTGAAGACTGTGTGTGGAAAGGTCAAAAGGCAGTGTCCGAAAAATAGAAATCTTGGATGGATTGGATAGTGACAGAAGCAAATGAAAGAATGCAAAAAGCAACGAACGAGGCGGGAAAAATGGCAAGGATTGAGTTATAAGAAAATCCTTATTCTCTTTCTTTCTTTTCACAACCTCCGTTGTTTAAAGAAGGAAATTATTTTTTTATTTTTTTATTCACTTTTTACTTCGTTATACTCGTAACACAGTAAAAAATATAAATACTGTTGAAAGCGTTGAAATTATGTTTTTAAATAACATTTCTTGCCAAATAATAAGTTTGACATCGACAACACCGTGCAACAATGTCGACAATTCTCACTCTAGTAGCTTTAAAAGTGACTACAGTGAGCAAGAGAACAAAAGCCAAGGCCGATATCGCCGCTCTTATAAATGAAGGTTTTCAATGATAGAAAAGGATAGAAGCACAGGAAAGTACGATTCGGTGCTGCCAGATTGTTGTTTAACCCTCAGGCAGCTTGCACACAATCGTCGTTTCATCCGTTTAATATGGACCGATTACAGACCATATTTTAAATGAATGTAAGCATACACTTAGAGAAGTTATAAAACCCCGATATATACCTACATATATTATGCATTGTTCAACTGAAACTACGTAACAGTTTCATGAAAAAAAAATGACGTGTATGTTTTAGTTTAACGCCGCGTAATATTTTAATGTGATTTATCACCGTTAAGACTTTTTTTTCACAGCAGTTTAAGCAAAGCTGACTCTATAGAAACGTCACGAGTAGCATATTCATTGAAAATAAATGAATAGGATGAATAAAATATATCGACCATTAACCTTTTAGATATTGTTATTAAATATGACTATTTTAGACTGCGAAAAGGAAGGATCCGTTCCCTTGTAACATATTTTGATGTGGTGAGAAAGTGAGAAAGATAAGGAGAGTATTTTCGAAAAGTTCTTAAATTAAAAACCGGCCAAGTGCGAGTCGGACCCGCCCATGAAGGATTCCGTAGCAGCTTTTAAATTTTTATAAAGCTAAAAAAATTTGATATTTGAGTTGACTGAATCAAAGTGCGGTTTACGATTTATGACGTATTAAAAAAAACTACTTACTGGATCTCGTTCAAACCAATTTTCGGTGGAAGTTTACATGATAATATACATCATATATTTTTTGCTTTCTCATTCTCTTATTTCAGAGGGGGGGGGGGGGGACACTTTTTCCACTTTGGAACTCGCGCAAACTATTGAGTTTAGACAAAAATGATATTAGAAACCTAAATATCATTTTTGAATACCTATCCATAGTATGTGTTAGATGAAAAAAAAATTTTGAGTTTCAGTTCTAAGTATGGGGATTTTTTTTTCTATTTTTGTAAGAAAATACAAATGCGGTTCACAGAATATATCTACATACCAAGTTTCAACAGTCCTTATAGTTTCGGAAAAAAGTGGCTGTGACATACGGACGGACAGACATGACGAATCTATAACTCTATCCGTTTTTTGCCATTTGGCAATGGAACCCTAAAAATCAAGAGCCCAACAACGGTCATTTCCTTCGCTCTCTTTACAACATATAAAAGATCTTGACACATAGCCAACGACGAAGTAATGTTAAGTAAGTAAAACAATATTATGGAAATAAAGAGAAGACCCAACAATAACTTATCACTAAGTACATATTATGAAACAAAGTCTACATCACTACAAACCTTTGTAATAATTATATTTGATAATTGCCAGTTTCTTCACTGACATATTTATTATGTGTGCTTAAAAAGAAATTCAGACTCACCATGTGATAATCCCGCAGTGGGCGGAGCTGGTCTGTCGCAGGGTGTGGTCTTGAGTCGAGAACATAGTCCTCCACTGTTATGCTTGTGGTAGTTTATCAGTTCGGGTATACTTGAACAGCAATGTTTGTCTGACAGGTAGACTTCCCCACGGGCGTTCTGCTTTATGTGGTAATGTTTAGTTTGGGAATGGTAGTGTTCTGTGCCGGAGTGGTACCGCTTCTGTGGGTCGTTACTGCAATGAACGGAAATAGATATTATGCACATGAGGTGTTTCGGGTGTTTTATGCGTTTTCATATGGTTAGTACTTGAGGTAAACACATGTATTTGATCGACATAGTCATGTGTAATGTGTTGATTACGGCCGTTATTTACCGACAGTTCGTATCATGCCGTGAATCGTTGTAATTACTGGCGTTCAAAAAATCTGTGGCCGAGAGATTTCATTGAGAGTTTATTTTCTCGTATGCATGATTGAGAAGATAAAAAGAATAGATTTCAATTTTCAATATCATGAGGATTTTTTAGGGACATGAAAAAATAGAGAAAAGTATTTCAGCTCGTAGTTAAAATTTAAAAAATCCTAATTCTAATAGAGAAGATGGTTGGAATGTACCACCAGCTTGGGACACAGTCAGTCACTTAATTAATTCCAAGAAAAATCAAAATACAGCAAGACTGAGAGAGAGAGAGAATGAGCTCATTCTGCGTAAATAGTAACACCAACAATTCAACATAGTTCGGGTACTTTGAGATAACTTAGACTTCAAACTACAAGACAACAACCATCTTTAGTATCCCCGTGACCATGGCTGCTGAAAAGCAACCGAAACGTCGGGATCAATGTAAAATACAAAATAACATCAAATAGATAGCATCCGTTAAAAATAGTTTTATTTCAATGTGTGACATTCGCGTAATTGTCGGAAGGACAATATCACATATAATATTATCAGTCTCATTTACTAAAACGTGTAAGGACAGAAGCAAACAGCGGGTTCTTGGCTCTGTTTACCCTGGAGGGAGAAAGGCGTAAGTATTTGTATGTTTGAAAAAATACTTACACTTTGGTGTATAGCGAGAGTGTGTACATGCCCTTAGTGGATGAGTTGCGGACTACGAAGCATCCTTCTTTGTCCTCTTGTTTGAGCAACGACTCGGCACGTTGGCGTGACATCTCACCGACGTACCATCTGCAAAATAATAAAAAAAATACGTTTCACTATTAAAGTGTTTAGAAGAAATGGCTGAATATCGCATTTGATACAAACTTATTTTTTTATAAGAAAAGGCTTCAAATTATCAAAAAATAAAAATTATTTCAAGACAAATGTGACAATGAAAAAAAGCTTCTATAGTAGTTCTAACTTTTTTGTGACAATATGATTTTTTTATGTTTACGCTTATATAGGATAACCTTCGAAGGGATAGGTTGAAGGGTATCAACAGATAACATGCATATTTCGCCAACTATGTTTTCGGGCCCTCGTAACAGGGGGTGAGCGTATCGGTAGCGCATATTGGTTGACGACAACCAGATAATTTTACCTGAGTATCTACATGCTACTAAGCAAACCCAACACCTTACAAAAAACTTAACTTTAACTTCCTAACAAAAAAAAACTATAACATTTTGGCCGACCACTCGAGAATCTAACCCGGTGCCTTTTGTACAGCGTCGGCACTCGCTACCGCTGCAACACAGAGGCAGGTGGGTTTAATGAATTAGAAACAAATATAGGCACAAAACGATGGATAGGATGACGCTGTAGATGGACTTTGTACTACATATCTATACTATATAATCTGCTAGCTGATGCCCGCTCCACCCGCGTGGAATACTGCTCCCGTTTCCGTTACCCATGGGAAACTATTCCCGGGATTCGAAGTAGCCTATATGTTATTCCAGACTATACTTCCAGCCAGATCCGTTCAGCCGTTACAGCATGATTGAGAACAAACTTTCAAACATCTTAAATTTTCACATTTATAATATTAGTAGGACACTCTACATCACATCACATCTATAGTCCTAAAATTATAGCTTGATCTCTGTGACAGTCATAACGTAGACTATGACGCTTATGACGTAGTCTGTATTTTTTATCGATAAAAATCTTTATTTTCTAAATAGTGAGTTCGATAATAAAGTAAAAGAGTTTGTTAGTTTGGTTGAACGCGCTAATCTCAGGAACTACTGGTTCGAATTGAAAAAATATTTTGGTGTTGAATAGCCCATTTATCAAGGAAGATTATAGCCTATATATCATAACGCTATTATATTAGGAGAGCGGCGCAGTGATTATAAATGTCAACAAATCGGGCAAATTTCCATACATTATTGTAAAACTAACAAATTACGGGCATGTATGGGACAAACGGGTGACACAGGGGCGAATATCTTACAGACCTTATTTAGGTCTCGTCTTCTTCATCTGAGCGCCAATCCCAGTTGCATCCAAAGCTTGCATTTTGGTGCCTGGAGTGCGCTTTAGTACAACTCCATTATTTGAGTAATTTTTGGTTTTACGGGACCGATTGTCGTCTAACACCCCAAGTATGAGACGAAAGCATGTGCCAAAGCCTCACCAGTTTACTAGCAGGAGTACCAGCTTGCAGGCGAGTTTGTCCTGGGCCCCATAGACGGTGCTATATACTGTAGGTACGTCACGTATGTATCTATACTATTATAAAATTGTAAATTAGTTATATCTATACATTGGGGATATTAAAAAAAGAATGCTTGGGTTACAAACATTATATTTTATTGCAATTGTCTAAGTAGAACCGGAGATATGATCAAAAAAGTAACCAAAATCCGCGTGGGCAGAGCCGCGGGCATCAGTTAGTCATTTATATAGAGAAGAAAATGGATATTTTAAACCTAAAGTTGTGCCTATTGATAGTGATTAGGATATTCTTCCTCATTTCAATTTCATATCACATCGAGTAGGTGTCATGAATTTATGACAGACGACGCAGCAATGCCTAACCATAAATTAAATTTCATATATTACAATTTCCTAATAGTTGTCCTGACTGACTGACTGATTCATCAACGCAGAGCGTAAACTGCTGGAACTACAAAATGGAAATTTTGTAGTTTGCGTTTAGCATCCAACCATGGCAGATTCTTTTTATTATAATGGGGTATATACGTGCTTAGGTTGCAAGAAAGTGCGTAATTTTTTCAAAGTAAGAAACAAGGAATTTTCTGTATATGCTTCTGGTTAGAAATAAATCTTACATGTTTTTCCAATACTACCCCTGCTAATTAGGCGCAACATATATAAGGTGTCACAAAATTAGGTCTCTGAATTTGGTGAGATGACTTGGTATCGACAAAATATGGGTTTGAAACAAAAAATTATTTGTTTTTTTTTATTTTACCCGATTTTTTGTTTGTTTCAAATATATATTTTGTCGATACCAAGTCATCTCATATGGCGAGTTCTTTACTTTTAAAATAAGAACCACGAGATAAAATAAACGGCGTTTTGGTTGGCACATCGGGAAGCAGAAAGAGTGTACGGCAAAAATTAGTGTGCTTCGGTTTTGTAGAGCATTCCCTTTGTCGACCATTATTCTATAATTGTGTAACAGTTAGTTGTAGACAGAGAATAAATATGAACACGACACTAAAATAAATAAACTGACACTATACTATTCGACTACAATAGAAAGGACTAGTTCAGTAGGAGACGGCCGTTTTTGATCTCGGCCATGTAAAAACCAAAGTTCCCACATATCCTTTTAAAAATATACAGCTATGAAATTAAAGTGAAATTTCTGATTGCCATTCACAAATTATCCCGGTAGATGGTGCTGGTGATGGTAACCATCGGGTTATAGGTTTTTTTACGAATTTATTCCCATGCCAAGTCGCGACCCGGACCGCTAATCTATACAAATAAATAAAATTGAAATGTGTGTTTGTAATATTAAAATAACAGGTTTTATATAAATGCATATGAGTCATCATCATCATCTTAGCGTTGTGTGCCGATTACATCCGAGGATACACCTCGGAGCCCAGGGTCCGCTTTCCTGCTTTTCCTTAACACTACTTCGCACGAGCTTAGGCTTCCACGGTAGTGAGACCATTGGCACGCATGTCATCCCTTACGACGTCAAACCAGCACAGGGTCTCCTACAATAAATGCATATGAGTGTATGTACCCATACATATAACTAAACACAATTTTTTAAATTTTTGTTTGTCTTTCTTTGTGTCTGTTTGAATTAGATAATCTCTGGAACGGCTGAGCCGATTTTGACGGGACGATAGCTAATATTAAAACGCGTAACATAGGCTACTTTAATTTTAGAGAGAGAATTAGGATTCCGTGCAATAAAATTAAAAGCCAGAACTAAGTCCACGCGGGTGAAGTCGCGGCCACAGCTAGTTTATTATATGCTTATGCTCGATAGATAGATCATCAATCAGGCACTTTACAGAATCCGTAGCTGTGAATTTATTAACACAAAGGCAAAAAAAAACCGGGAACCGAACACATAACCTCTGCCACAGCAGCCGCACTCGCTTCCGCTAAGCCACCGTGACAGTAAGAGCACAATAATTAGATTTACTAACATAGTAAAACTTACTCATATTGCTGCAGCCCTATTGTTTCCTTTTCTTTAACATAATTACTTGGAATGTAGCCAACAGATCTGAAAATAAACATAACATTTTAATAATTTACATACTAACAACGACTTTCGTTGCGGACTGTGTTCGAAATACCATCCAAAGTTTTTTTTTATGTTCTCACTCACACCTATATAATCATGTCTCCGAAGGTAGCCAGTCGGTCCTGACCAGATGGACCGACAACTTGCAGAAAATGGCAGGTAGCAAAATAGAAAATGGCATTTGATGAAGACCTCTTACGATAACTTATATAACATTTCGCATTTACGGAATATATACATATTGCTTTATTTTGACGTGGTTTGTACTACTGGGGGTCGTGATAGGAAGCAGTTGCATAGCATAGGTCGGAGGTAAAATTCGGATCGACGGCCTATGACCGAAAAGATAATTAACTTTGCGTGGCCAGAATAATTGAGTAAACCTAAAAACCTAGTCAAAGATTGCTTAAATCTACTCCTCTTTATTTTTTTGTGGGCAGTACTTACCCATTTTCATCTTTGACTTTCCACCAATGGTCTTGCGAGTCGTCGATAACTTCATATTCCGCGCCCTGTATCAAAAGTGAATTGAATAACTGAAATTGCAATAGTGACGCGTATTATTCGTACGTAAAAAAGAGTGCTTAAAGAAAATAGTTAACAATAAGCTTAAAAGTAAGGAACTAATAATATTACGTTACTTCAAACTAATACAGCATTTCTATTGTGGAACCATGTTATTTCATGATCCACAGGGCTGACTGAACGAGACAAGTAGCACCTTCTCACTTAATACCGACGTTAAATATTAGTATGCCGTATCTTATACAGTGACAGCGCTAAAGCCCTCATCTTCCCCTTTTTCTTTTTTCTTTTGCTGCTTTTTTACTATCACTTCATCTTTAGAGACGCTAACGCGTGAGAGCCAACCCGTGGTCTTGTAAGTGTTCACAGTAACCGCTTTACTAACGATACCAACTTAGCAATACAAAAAAAAACACTGGTTAAAAGCAAACTTTTTAATTTACGATACGAATGTTTCGCAAATTTGACATTTGCGAAATTGTCGTATCGCAAATTAAAAATTACTTTTTAGGGTTCCGTTGCCAAATGGCAAAAAACGAAACCCTTATAGATTCATCATGTCTGTCTGTCTGTCCGTCCTTATGTCACAGGCACTTTTCTCCGAAACTTTAAGTGCTGTTGAAACTTGGTAAGTAGATGTATTCTGTGAACCGCATTAAGATTTTCGCACAAAAATAAAAAAAAACATTAAATTTTGGGGGTTCCCCATACTTAGAACTGAAACTCAAAAATGATTTTTTCATCAAATCTATACGTGGTATCTATGGATAGGTCTTTAAAAATGATATTAAGGTTTCTAATGTAATTTTTTTCTAAACTGAATAGTTTGCAAGAGAGACACTTCCAAAGTGGTAAAATGTGTCCCCCCCCCCTGTAACTTCTAAAATAAGAGAATGATAAAACTGAACAAAATATATGAAGTACATTACCATGTAAACTTCCACCGAAAATTGGTTTGAACGAGATCTAGTAAGTAGTTTTTTTATACTACGTCATAAATCGTAAAACGCAATTTACCTTTCATTCAATCAACTCAAATATAAAATTGAAAAAAAAAGCATTATTATGTTACTTGCTGCTACGGAACCCTTCATGGGCGAGTCCGACTCGCACTTGGGCGCTTTTATTATTATTGGGTGCGGTTCAAAGTCGTTTGATTCCAAGATCTACGCTTTAGGCAATACGCTATCGCTACTGCAGCCCGGATTATTTTGCTTTTCACATGGGGTGGCCAGAATATGTAGCATGTGCGATCTATTCAACAATGTCTTTCTTATCTCATAATAACTATAAAATAATTGTCATGCAGTTGTGTTTACTTTTGACAGGTACCTACACCACGCCAACAGGTTCCATCAACGTTAATGTATATACGGTTGATTGATTGCGTAGTCATAGATACTATATGACTATTATGTATGGAAGAAGTCCATTCCTGGTTTCGATTAATTTGAAATTTGCGTTAACTATAGCAACGAATCTACGGGTTGATTTTTGATAATACAACCGCTAAAGTCAAATTTCATTTAATATTTGGTTGAAAAATAAAGACTGCTCCATTTTTCAAACCTCCTGGTAATATCGGAATGCTACTACGACTACCTACCGTCGGTAGAAGCAGGATGACTCTGAAACGAAGTACCTGACATGTCCTTGACAACTACAGCTGCCGATCTCGCCGTTTTAGAGAAAAACTAATCCCGCTATCATCACACCGATCATACCAGACACGAGAGCATCACCTTTTCTGATCAGTTAATCGGGTGATGCACTTTCTTACTAGCCGCGCCCATTAGTCATTGTTAACACACCGACGGTAGTCAGACCGAATTCGCAGTCTAAAGTCTTACGAAGACTGCGGATTCGGGTAACTGCTCACACTACCTGAAGGCCAATTCTCGTAATAGAAAGATGTTCTAAATTCAGTCTCAGTCCAGCATCGATCTCATGTTGATCGCTCAAATGTCGGAAAAGGTGTTCTTGTAACAAAATTTTCAATATATTCAATAAAATTAGGCTACGCGAACACCTTTTCTATTAAAAAAAAATAATAGTTGAAAAAAACTAAAAAACGCGCTTTTTATAGAAAACAGAACAAAAAAAATAGAAAATAAGTTTTAGTAAATTTAAATTAAGAATAGTGTTCAAAATTTACTAAAATTTATTTCATTTTCAACTATTATTTATTTTCTACTTTTTAGTTTGGTTTATTTATAATAGCTTGTTCGAAAATTTGTTAATATAAGATAAATCGGCTAAAGATAATGGTTGGGAATCAAAATGTCTGCCTTATCGACTATAGATGAAAATTATACAGGGTTACAGGAAAAGTCGTGCTAGATCTGTTAAGGGCGTGGAGTACCCATCAGTTCTGACTTATTTCTCTATGAAACACCCTACCCTAAATTTAACACTTTTCTAGATTTTCGACTTTTAATTTTTTTTATTGAAAATTGCCGATTTTTAGGCTACTAAATTTAATTTTGTTTATTTTGTGTGCCTTATTATAATTATTATTGCATTTTTACGTGTGTAATAAGATGCTTTAGGGCGTCAATCATTAAAATAGTGCATAAGTTAATTGAATAGGCCGTAGTGACAAGTGGAAGTTAAGAAATTACAAAAAATAATCAGCAGGTTTATTTTTCTCTAAGGGATATCTAAAAAAAATATTATGGCAGTTGTTCGGCAGATGTGTTTTAAAATATCTACGTTTCATCAGCTATCTAACGAGGTATATATCTAGGGTTTGTTTTACATTTCGTGGAAAAAAACTTAGTTTCATAGGCGATAGTGGGGAAGAAAGTTAGATTAAGTATAAGTTAGATTAGTATAAGTTAGATTTATCGAGGACCGATGACAATCATCGGTCCTCGATAAATCAACAAAGTTTGAAGGAAATCTGGCCGTTTAAAGTGGGTCAAAATCGCGCCCAAAGGAGTCGGTTACAAACAAACATACAGGTGAAGCTAATAAAAGCGTATAAAAAGGAATCATCGTAACAGAATTTTCAATAAAGTTATGTTATGAGAACACCTTTTTTGACATATCCCCCATATGTCAAAAAAGGTTCTCACCGATATGAGATCGAGACTAGATTGAGACTGAATTTTGAACATCTTTTCATTACGAGAATTGGCCCTTTGAGACACACGGAAGTGCTTTTCCTCTTCAATCAGGCTAAGAGTTAAGCCGGTCTGAGATCTAAACCAGATCAAGTACCACTCAAAAAGGAGTCTCAGTTGTATTATTTTACCGAGATTTTCTTCCTCTCAACTCGTGAGAACCCATATCGATACGTTCCCGCACAAGTTTACGGATGGCTGGGCCAAAGTAACTTTTGTACTAGATAGAATTCACAGAGAACGAACCCGCTGTCACCGCAGTACACTTGCAGAGGGCACAATGCAGAAATCCTCAGTAACCTGAGAAGAGTTGTATTGTCGCTTCTCATGTTGAAGGTGCACCCACGAGGAGCTTGGCCCAGCATTCGAAGTAGGTATCATGCATTATAAATATTTTGCAGACTGCACATTGCTAGCTGCACCACTGATAACTACTTCCTTACTTGAATAATTTAGTTCATTTTACTACTAGTGTTATATTATTATGATAAATGTATTTAAAAAGTATATACCTACGAAGTATATTAACATTGAAATCTTAATGTCCTTGAATTTATAAACGGTAGTGAGTTGTACTAGCGTTTTGAAAGTATATTTTTCTTATTTAAGTAGAAGTTATACTACTGATATTTATAATACCTACTTAGAAACAGAAACTACTTACAGTACTTTTAAGTTTTAAGCGTTTTATAATCATGAAGATTAGGATCGATCGTAAATGGCTATTTACGATCGATCCTAATCTTCATGATTATATCCCATGTGCTACTTATACCTGAAAGCTAATAAATTAGTAAGTATGTTTTGTATTCATACCTTTTCCAAAGACAGATCTCCACTTTCAATAGCTTTGAACGGATATAAAGCTACCACAACTTTCGTCCTTTGTTTATCCTGTGAACAAATTATAAATATTAGTATTTTTTTAAATTTAAAAAATAAAGGCCGTTGTGTATAAGTTTCCAATGGGTCCCCAATCTATTTAAAAAAAAAAAAGGTTTTTTTTTACAAGAATATTAGTAACCGAAATTACTAATATTCCCCCTAACCCCTCCGGCTAAGCTAAATACTTGTGTTAAGAGTGAGTTCACGTCAGTAGTGTAATGGCCAGGATTCGAACCCGGGACCTCTCGATCGTAGGGTCGACTCTGTAACCACTAAGCTACCGACGCTTCACGATATTGGTGAACATCCATCTCAAAATTGTGACCGAGTACTTTGAAATGTCCCTACTCCCAAATTAACTATTATAGTATAGGATACCACTATAGAACGACGTTCACCGAGGTGCTTAATAGATGAAAAGTATTTGATATCAAATTAAAGGAGAATGCCCATTCTTGGTTGCGCTTTTAGACGTACGCGTCAATATTTCAAATGTTAAAAAATAATATTGATTATAGTATGACTTTTCAACACTAAATCGTTTGTAAAGAACTTGGGGTTTGAATTTAACTTATAAAGATATGAAAATTGAATGAATAATCGTTTCCACTTTAATTTAATTGTTACCATTATATAAAATAAACCATTGGCGGTAGAATGCAAATATACCAATCTTTTTAAAATAAAATGGGTAAATAATAATACGTGATAATAATTCGCAATGTGACATTCAAATATATTGCAGTTATGAAATCTTAATATTTCGTGTATGTATTCGTAAGTTATTAGTGATAATCAGTTAAAGTTGTAAAATATTGTGTGCTTCAGTGGTAGTTTTCTCTTAATTTATACATGGTATCCCTGTCTTACTAAAACGTCAGTTCAACAGTCTGTGTCACAATATTTCTTGTGTTTATTGTACACAACCCAAAGCCAATTCCGTCGATGAGACTTTTTCTGCTCTTCAGCACGACTTCGCCGCAATGGGTGTGTAGTTTGGGGGGTTTGCTGGATTGTGGATGTCGTCGTGGTGCTGTACTTAAGCGGAACACTTATTATGGGCAGCCTCGAAGAGTACTTGAATTTTCCAGAATTAAAGAGAGATTTTTTCATGTATCTTCATTTATTCCTTGTGAAGAGGAGAGAGCACTTCTCGCTTGACTTTCTATTTGCCGACTGAGGTGTCGAGTCAATTTACAGCGGTTTTTTATACTCTTAGTCCAATTAATTCGAATTTTCTAATTGGCCGATCGAACTCTCGCGGCTCGTTAGTGACACCGCGGCTTAACGACTTTTCGCGGATATACCCTAATGGTCGATCGGTCAATCTTACAATTATGTGTTTATTTTCTATTTACAATGATTTATATACCGTATTATGTATTCTAATAGGTAGTAGAAATAAGGTGACACGAAATAAGATACAATTTACACTTATAGATCGGTAAACAATGACGATTTCTTCGTCGCAAACTTATAACTATTATACACGATTATTCCTACAGTTTTTTGTTAAATCAGTTTAATTATATACACTATTACTTATGTACTAACAAAATAAGCTTATATACTAGTTGTTCTGCACATTCTCCCCCCGTGAGACGCAGTCACACTTCTTCGCGTGCAGAACTCGTGTCTTCGGTCAGCAGGACGATCAGCTTCCTCACCGGCCGGCGCAGCACTCCTCCCTTGGTCTGGATGTCCACGGTGCGTGTCACGTTGTCAGGCCCGGGGTACGTTGCGATGACTCGTCCTCGGATCCAGAGGTTGCGGGGTGCGTTGGGGTCCACCAGTAAGACCAAGTCGTGTAGGCTTACTGGGGGTCCTCGTCCATGCGGCATGCGTCGGTGTTGGAGCTCCGGCAGGTATTCGCGGAGCCACCTGGTCCAGAAGAGGTCGGCCAGGCGCTGTGCTGCTCTCCAGCTGGATCTCGATGCGGCGTCTTTTTCACTGAAGACGCCCGGCTGCTGTACTCTACCGGATCCTCCCAGCAGAAAGTGGTTGGGAGTTAGGGCTTCAGGGTCCTCCGGGTTCACTGACACATGCGTCAGTGGGCGACTGTTGACGGTGTACTCTACTTCGGCAAGCAGAGTAGATAGAACTTCCTCGGAGGGCCGTCGCTCGTGCAGTGTGGCGGTGAGTGCTGTCTTTACTGAGCGCACCATCCTCTCCCAGGCTCCCCCCATGAAAGGAGCGCCGGGTGGAATGAAGCGCCACGATGTCTTCTTCTTGGCTGCTTCTTGCGAAGTTGCTTCGTCGATGGCTCGTCGCAGCTCGCGGTCGGCTCCCTTCAGGTTGGTCCCATTGTCAGACCAGATTTCTTCAGGACATCCTCTTCTTGCCATCATGCGTCGGAGAGCGGAGATAGCGGAGTCGGTGCTTAACGAGTTTGCTATCTCGAGATGTATGGCACGTGTTGTGAGACACGTGAATATCGCGACGTACCTCTTCTGATTGGTACGTCCGACTGTCACTGTGAGTGGGCCAAAGTAGTCAACCCCTGTGTGTGTGAAGGGTCGCTTGTGATGAGCCAGGCGACACTCAGGTAGATCACCGGTAATAATTTAATTTCTCAATAACCCCAAGTTCTGTTACAATATGCGTTTATATTTCAGATAATTCTTAATGCAGGCTATTTAATGCAGTTTATACTTATGTGACATAGCAAAAAAAAGTGTGCAACCGATTTCCATACTGACATGGGCATTGTCCTTTGTCATTAAATATATTGGAAAAGGGTTGACCATAAGTTTGATCCAAATGACAACGCTATAATACCTAATCATAATTGGTAATATAATTGGAATATATTAGGTCCTTAAATTATGAAATTGGCGAAAGGGAGGAACATATAGTCGATTTTTTTTAAATATAATTTATTTATTTAATCAAAGTATGTACCATTGCTATCTATGTACTTTTGCCATCTCATAGGTCGTTCATTGATCCCTTAACTAAAAAAACTATTCGGTCGGGAATCAATAAAATCTTTGAAGGCACTTTGGACTGCCCCTACGGAGTTGTTTTTTTTCCCTTGCAAGAAGTTATCCAAATTTCGAAAAAAATGGTAATCTGTTGGAGCAATGTCCGGGGAGCACGGTGGATGTCTTTTAGCCTAGTATTTGGTAGCCGTCTGTTGTGCAGTGTGTGGTCTAGCGTTGTCCTAAAGCAGCAGTGGCCTAGAGCGATTGACCAGCCTCGGTTGTTTAGCAGCTAGCTTTTTCATCATGGTTTGCAGTTGCTGACAATAGACATTCGCCGTAATCGTCTGGCCAGATTTAAGAAAGCTGTAGTGAACGACAACGGCATTAGTCTAGTTTTTTTGAGTCAATTTTCGCTCATCGCCATTGCGATGAGCGTTTTCGATTATCGTACAGGATCCACTTTTAATCACAGGTAATGATTCGATTTCAAAATCCCTTCATTATTGTGCTGGTTAAGTAATGTAACCGCAGCAGTCGAAATTTCCAGAACGAAAACGTTAGAAACAAAAACGCAGTGTTTTTTTTGCGACACCGCCGCCATACAAATCATTAGTCTTTCGAGGCGTTTCTGCAGCACTGGTGCCACAATGGAACTCGTACTCGTAAATAACGCGATATTTCAAGTTTTCCTTTTTGTAAACTGAGTGACGCAAAGAAGAAACCAAAAGAGGAAAAAACCAATGAATTACGGTTTTCAAAACACAAAAGCATAAGTAAATACCAAAAACGCCAATTTCATATTTAAGGACCTCTTTGTTTGTGCGGAAATCCCTTCGGATACCCCCCCGCCGGCCAACGGGGGCGGTTATGTCGGGCTTGAACCGACTAAAACCGCACGCCGCGCCGTCTCGGGTCTACAGACGCCGGGGTGTAAGGTTACCCATAGAGCATATCCCTCGCACTGCGACTGACCCTGGGCCATTCGCAGTGTCCCCTCTGATAACCGCAGAGAGGTACCTGGAGCGACCACCCCCCCCGCGGGCCTTGCAGGCCCGCCAAACCCCGACCCCCTCGTGCAATGGGGTCAGTTGGCCCTGAAAAGGGCCGATTGGTCAGACTCTTGGCCGTTGACGTTGACGCCAGCTACTCCAGAGGAGCAATCAATGATGCGTCATCGCCCACGTTGCCCAGGGTGCACCAAACTTGCAGGTGATCCAACCAATCGCACCCCCATATTTAAGGACCTAATAATAACTGGTCACGGGTTCAGTCCCATTGTGAATATTGAATTTTCTTATATGTACCTTTTTTTTTTCCTCGCACCAAGACTGACCCTGGGCCATCTCCGGTTTCGAGATGGCCCCCTCCGGTTTGGGAACCACGGTGTCCCCGTCTTGCCCCGGTTTGGGCGATGGGCGCTAGTCACCCCACCGTCCCGGCCTGCTTCTGCTGGGGTGACAGGCGGCCTCACCTGCTACCCCCAGGCTTGCGCTCATGGAGGACGGAGGTCGTTAAGCGACGCGCAGCGAGCATGTTGCGGGCTCGGCGGGCCGGGAGAGTTCTAAATCTCTCGCGGGCGCGCTCCGCCATCTCCTTCGCGAGCATTATATGCTCGCAGAAGAAGGTGGAGGCGGCCCACGCGCTCGCGCTCCGCACCATTGCCGCAATCATGCTGCCGAGCGAGAGGACTCCCACCCCGATGGCTGCCACGAGGTCACGGCTCGGCGCCTCCCACGCCGGGCAGTCCGCCAGCGTGTGCAGCCCTGAGTCCTCGCTCGCGTTGCAGTGATGACACTCAGGCGCTGGCTCCTTCCTGATCCGATGCAGGTGGTCCCCGAAGCTTCCCTTACTGGAGATCACCTGCGTCCGTCGGTACGAGAGGCTTCCGTGTCGCCTCTCTAGCTATTGCGGCGTGCCCTGCGCTTGGTCGCCCAAGTCCAAGTCGTTCCTTCCACTCCACCACGATGGCCTGGCGGAGCTGGGACTGCACGGCCTTGATTTCTCGAGGCTCGGAGTTCCGTCCCTGCTCCCGCGCCTCCTTTCGCCACTGGTACAGTTTCGAAAGGGCTCTCGCCTCCAGGTCTCATGGCGGAGTTCCGGCAAGGAGACTCGCCGCCTCGAAGGAGATCGTGCGGTACCCGCGGATGACCCTGATGCCATCACCCGCTGCGGAGCGCGCAGCATCCGCACACTTCCGGCCTTCAGGGCCTCCGCCTATATTGGGCACCCATACAGGGCCATGGACCGCAGGATCCCCGCGTAGAGTCTCCTGCAAGAGTCATCGGGCCCCCTCATGTTGGGCAGCAGCCGCGCCAGAGCGAGAGCTGTGCCCTTCAGTTTGGGGTCAGACTTCGGATGTGCTCTCCGAAGTCCCATCGGCCGTCGAGCACGAGCCCCAAATATTTCATTTGGGGCTTGATGCCGATTTCTTATATGTACCTATAATTCATTGTTCTATATTCATGATATTATGTCTCTTCCCTTTACTAAAATGGCTGTTGAGGCAATAAGAACCAGTCAAATTATAGCGCAGCCCAAGGAAGGTTGTAGTCATGTTCCAGAGGTTTAATATGAGTCATTTTTAGAAACCTGTACAGTGTACACGCTAAGCCCACAAGTGAAAAGCCTTTTTTCTTATTCTTATAATCTTTACAATCCCGGTCCCTGTGCTGTGCTCGAATAAATCCATATTTAATATCTTGGGCTACTATTATTAAGGGTCCACTGTATATTATTGTTGAATTCGATACACCTATTTGTTGTTAGTGGTACACTTATTTAACGTCAGGTTGTGTTGCTGTAGAAAAATCAAGTACAAATAAAAAATAATGGTTTGAAAAACTTAAAAAACACGCTTTAATAGAAGACCAAACTAAAAAGTATAAATAATTGGTGGGGTACTCGATGACATTTGTTGAGCGAACGGGGGGATCGTGCGGTCCATGGCCCTATATGGGTGCCCAGTGGGGGCGGTGGCCCTGAAGGCCATCAATGCCCGGCTGCTGCGGGAACCACAGCGGGTGATGGCTAACAGGGTCATAAGCCCCCTTATGACCCTGTTAGCCATCACCCGCTGTGGTTCCCGGGCGATCTCTTTCGAAGCGGCGAGTCTCCTTGCCGGAACTCTACCATAGGATCTGGAGGCGAGAGCCATTGCAGCCATTTACAAGTGGCGCAAGTAGGCGCTGGAGCTGGGACGGAATCCTGAGGATCCAGAAATCGAGGCGCAGAAATCCCAGCTTCGCCAGGCCATCCTGGTGGAGTGGAAGGAACGACTTGGGCAACCAAGTGCAGGGCACACCGTTGTAGAGGTGGTAAGACCCGTAATGAGGAATGGCTCGAGAGGCGACACGGAAGCCTATCGTACAGACTGACGCAGATGATTTCCGGCAAGGCTGCGACGCGAGCGAAGACTCGGGCTGCACACGCTGGCAGAAAGCCCAGCGTTGGAGGTCCCGCGGCGAGAACTCGTGGCGGCAACCGGGGTGAGTCCTCTGTTTTTTTTAAAACGGAAGGCAATGCCGCCCGCAGCAGCTACGAGGGGACGCACAAAAATTCGCGGAACGAAATGGTTCTGAATTAAATAAAACAATGGAATTATTTTTCTTCTTCAATATAAATACCCTCGAGTTCAATATATATTTTTTTACTAATTAATTTGCATAAAACATAAAAAAAAAAATTTTTTTCTTTGTCCTCGAAATATGCCGAAATTGCATCCTTCACTAGTTCGTCGGTACGAAACAGATTTAACTGAAATTTTGCATGAAAATTCTCTAAGAGTCTGGTCATAAGCTTAACTGTATATAAAAAATGTATATGTGGTTTTCCTGACCGGCTACAGGATGATGATGATGACATACAGAGCGAAAGGTGCGCGTTGTTAGTCTGCCGCAATATGTAGGCCCGTTGATTTATACGGTACAATATATTAAACCAATTATTATTACTTTCTGTCTGCACATGGAAGAACTTCAGGCTTACAAAATCCTTCAATATCTGTACAATCTACTGTCCTTTTATTTATTAAATACTACGAAGGGAGGCACAAAAGTTCGCGGAATGAAGTATTAGGTGGAAACAATATTACACCGACTCTATGCTCAGTTATAGTGAGACCTCTGTAGGTAAAAAAAAAGTTATGTCATGACTGTCTTTTGTTTTTTCGATATCGCCTTGAAAGCAAACTATTTTGGAAACAATCGGTCATTATGGAGCAAATTTAATATCTTGCCGTGATAAAGTTCCTGTCTAGGTAAGGAAAATCTCCGCAAATGATAATGGATGAGATGTCAGCTGTTTACGGAGGTCAATGTCCTAGTAAAACCATGATTTACAAGTGGCAGAATCTTTTCATGCATGACAGTCGCTGTAAGGGACTGTTCGCGGGTTCAAGTCCCGTCCTAGATGTTCTCTTTTTCCGATATAAATCTATAGGAAAAGTAAGCATACAACATGCTTAAACACTAAATTAAATTTAATTTAATTTAATTGAGTTCGTCGGTATGATTTTTTTCCTCGTAATTCTTTTTTCAAATTTGGGAACAAATAGTAGTCGCTAGGGGCCAGATCTGGGCTGCAGGGGGGGGGGGACACCAGCGATTGGAAGCCACATTTGGCGAGAGCAGCAGTCGCAACATGGCTCTTGTGAACTGGGCATTATCATGCAAGAGCAACACACCCTTCGATAACTTTCCTTCTTTTTTCTTTAAACGAGTTTTTCGATTTTTCGCACAATATCCGAGGACGTAGCTTTGACCGGCCTTCCGGAGCGAAGGTCATCTTCGATGGACTCTCTGCCATGCTTGAAAAGATTCTGCCACTTGTAAATCATAGTTTCACTAGGACATTGACTTCCGTAAACAGCTGACATCTCATCTATTATCATTTGCGGAGATTTTCCTTACCTAGATAGGAACTTTATCACGGCAAGATATTCAATTTGCTCCATAATGACCGATTGTTGCCGAAATAATTTGCTTTCAAGGCGATATCGAAAAAACAAAAGACAGTCTTGACATAACTTCTTCTTTTTTTTATCTTAAGAGGTCTCACTATAACTGAGCATAGAGTTTGTATAATATTGTTTCCTCCTAATACTTAATTCCGCGAACTTTTGTACCTCCCCTCATACATCCATACTATCAAACTTTCGCGTTTATAATATTAGTAGGATAGGATTATCATCATTTATTCACGCATTGCAATTCAACTGACCTTACTTCCATGAACCTTGACACGTAGATCAAGTATTCCGTGTTCAAATTATTTATTTTCAAATACTTATTTTTAATCCAGTACATTCGTTATCCAGTTATTTCATTATTACAAAATATTTGATTGACTTACTTACTTACTTGACTTAGATAGGTACTACCATCTTATTAAGTATCTATCTTATTACGGCACTTCCCTCGCACCCGACTGACCCTGGGCCATCTCCGGTTTCGATATGGCCCCCTCGGGTTTGGGACCTACGGTGTCCCCGTCTTGCACCGGTTTGGGGCAGATGTATAAGGGGAAGTACAAAAGTTCGCGGAATTAATTAAGTATTAGGAGGAAACAATATTATACAAACTCTATGCTCAGTTATAGTGAGACCTCTTTCAGTAAAAAAAAAAAAGAGTTATGTAAAGACGGTCTTTTGTTTTTTCGATATCGCCTTGAAAGCAAATTATTTCGGAAACAATCGGTCATTATGGAGCAAATTGTATATCGTGCCGTGATAAAGTTTCTGTCTAGGCAAGGAAAGTCTCCGCAAAATATAATAGATGAGATGTCAGCTGTTTACGGAGGTGATGTCCTAGTAAAACCATGATTTACAAGTGGCAGAATCTTTTCATGCATGGCAGAGAGTCAATCGAAGATGACCCTCGCCCCGAATCTTGTATGCTTACTTTTCCTATAGACTTAGATTGGAAAAAGAGAACATCTAGGACGGAACTTGAACTCGCAACCAGTCCCTTACAGCGTCGCCTTAAGACGTATATAATATCTCGGAGAATTTCAAATATCTGGAACGTGTCTAGGTGGCTCAGTTAGTTTCAAAGCGTTCCCCCTGTAAGGGACTGGTCGCGGGTTCAAGTCCCGTCCTAGACGTTCTCTTTTTAACCCCCAACGCAAAAAGAGAGAGTTTGACGTGTCTGTCTGTCTGTCTGTGACTCCGTAGCTCGCGAACGGATGAAGTGATTTCAATTTAGTTTTTTTTTGTATGAAAAGTGGGTTACGGGCGAGTGTTTTTAGACATGTTTGATGAAAATCGGTTGAGTCGCTTAAAAGTGGGGAAGAATAACCGAATCTCTGCAAATATAATCCAGTGGGGTCTCAAATGAAAGCGCATCACGTGCACATGACAAAATAATATGTTCAATCAAAATCGGTTGAGCCCTGAAAAAACTCTGGGGGTAAAAGTGGGGAAAATACCCAATATCCGCAAATATATGTATCGGGGTTTTTTTTTTATTTTTAATTTATATACCTATTATTCCGATCTAAATCTATAGGAAAAATAAGCATACAAAATGACACGCCCAGAGCAAAACACGACACATCCCCTCCCTACGACACGGAGCGATCGGACTCCCCCACCAAGCGTTGCATTACTGCAACCGTCTTGGCTGGGCAAGAGTCCACCGACGTGACGAAGTAAAGGGAGGGAGCACTAACGCTCACAGACACACAAACACAATAACACCATACATGTACAGACACAATAACACACCACAAACACACACACAAAAAATAAGAATAGTTCAAGTAAATCTACACCACTGCCGCGATGCTATGATCGAGTTTTGCAGACACGTGGTGGATGAGAAAATAGACATCGCTCTACTGCAAGAGCCATACGTCGCAAAAGGACGTGTGTCAGGGCTCAGCTCCCTGGGAGGAGAAATCATCTACCACGAAATGGGTGAGTCAACTCCTAGGGCATGCATATATGCCAGCAGTAGGGTAAGATCTCTAGGTATAATAAAGGCAGATTGTTACAGTGACCTTGCTAGTGCCACAGCGACAATACATACGAACACAGGCAACAAAGAGAGGGTGCTTTTAGTCTCCGCATATCTACCCAGTGAGGCAGACTTCAAACCACCATCACAAGAAATGGAAGACATAATAAGAAAATACCAAGGTAAGAACATTCCGATTATTCTAGGTTGTGATGCCAATGCCCACCATGTGGTATGGGGCAGCACAGACTGCAATACTAAAGGTGACTTACTATTAGATTTTATAAGCGCAACAGGTTTCGACATAATAAACGAAGGCAACACGCCAACGTTCGTTACCAAAACCAGAAGAGAAGTACTGGATATCACAATCGCCACAGACAGGATAAGCCGGTACATAACAGACTGGAAAGTAGACGAAAGCGACTCGAAATCGGACCACAGACGAATAACTTTTAGTCTGGGAACCAAAATTGAGAAAACCTTAGTTAGGAATGCGAGGAAAACTGACTGGTCCACATATGAACTTCACATAAAAAAGTGGAGCCCAAGCAACCAAACCTCGATAAAAGACAGCAGAGAGATAGAAAAAGAGGCCAACAGACTGGATGAAGCTCTAAGAGAAGCATACCATAAGGCATGCCCACTCAAAGAGATCAAATCAGGTAAAGGACAGCCCTGGTGGACAAGGGCACTAGAGAAGAAAAGAAAAATGACCAGACGTGCTCCCAGAAAGGCCCAAAAAAAGGGCGATGAGGAAAGCTGGCTCATATACAAGAGAGAAAGAAACATATTTAAGAAAGAATGCAGAAGGGAGAACAGAAATACAGAATACGAATAGATAGGCTGTTTTCCTCGCAGGTATGAAAGATTGGGGTGTGTGTTGGGTAACGGGGTGTGTGTTGGGTAACCTCCTCGAGTGTCGCTCCGATTCCGATCCCGCTGCAGTCCGGGGGGAACGGAATCGGAGCGGCCGGTACACCCTGGGCGGCGGTCAATGGCTTCCCCTTCACCCCTTCATAGGGTTGGCATTGATCGTCGGCTAATACCCAACGTGGCGGGAACACATCGCTCTCCGTACTCCTCTGCTTTCAGAGGAGACAGGATGAGCGATGCTGTTAGTGGTGAGATGGCCCAGGGTCAGCCGGGGTGCGAGGGATATGCTCTATGGGTAACCTTACACCCCGGCGTCTGAAGACCCGAGACGGCGTGCGGTTTTAGTCGGTGCAAGCCCGACATAACCGCCCCCGCTGGCCGGCGGGGGGGTATCCGAAGGGATTTCCGCACGAGAAAAAAAAAAAAAAAAAAAAGGTATGAAAGATTATTGAATGCACACAAATCACAAATTTCACAACAAAAATTACTCATATCTATAATGTATTATTTCAATTCAGTATTTTACTTAATTTAATCTAAAAACTATACAAATTCAACACCTGAGTTCCAATTCACGTTTTGTTTTGACAACATTGTCTAACATACGATTCCCACAAATTCATGGCATACCTATCATACGGCAAAAATAGGGTCACAAATGTATTACTATACTTTATTAAAATTATACTCATTTTGAATTCGGAAGCATTACATCGATTTGAAACACTAAAATGCGACTGCAGAATTTAAGCGCCAATTAATCACCAATGGTATCAATTTAATACTCATACATTGATATAATTGATTGGAGAGACCCTCTGTCTACATACTTTCTTGTGTGCGTGTTCTTATAATGTAAGCACTTCACTTGTAGTCGCAAAAATGCATGTACAAACCCACGCACACCAAACTTCCGTGCTTTGAATATGTGTAAATTCAGTCCAAAATTCGTAATGTCTCATGACGATATATATAATACTTGCCTATGCAGCTACAAGTGTTATACCGCCGCGCGCCCGGTGTCGCGGGTAACTCGGGCAAAAAATATATTTAGTTGCGACTTGCGACCTATGGTTTACTTATTTTATTTGTTTAGCTATAAAAGTATTAGGTTAGACAGTGTATACCCTAATAATTTTTGACGTATTCTTATAACGAAAAGGTAAGAAGTTTTTATTTTAAGAAAGGATTTGGGATTGTATAAATATCTCGAACAAGTGAAAGTTGCGCACCCATAATATTAACTTGCTGTTGCAACGTAGACAGAGCATCTAACTGAATTGAAAATTAATCATTTTTTGATAACATTTTCTAAGAAAAGAAACATTTTACATGGTTTAAACATTTCTAGTGGATAATCTTCGAAAGCTGATTAAGAAAAATATTGTATTTCTAAGTATATAGTACTTATAAATAATAATAATCATCGAGGATGTTACCTTAGGTTTAGCTGATGGAGTGCCCGGAGGAGCGCCGCCTCCCCCCGGCATCGTGACTGCCGCCGTGACCGCTGCACAAACAAACTTTATAAAAAAGTATTCTGACCTGTATTGAATGTCCCGTTAAAGATATCAAGTTTATTTGAGGACGAAATTTCAAGAGAGGTCTACTGATATTTTAAATACACAAATGAAAAAGAAGCCCTGGATGTGTAGGTGTTCCGTATAGATGTTACATTGCTCGATGAGCTTCCTAACGCTTGGCAGCTGGATGGGTGAAACATAATATGGAAGCCAATGTACATATTTTATGGTCCGAATCTACTATTAGAGCTGTCAGTAAGTGTGACCATGACTAGTTTTATTTTTAATCATTAAATCAATATTTTGTGTTTTCATTGACGGATCTGCCTGATACAATCAAAATAATATCTATTCTGGTGGTGAAGACTCTACTAAGAGGGTCTAATAAAATACTACACAGAACATGATTTCTTTTCTAATGCATTAGCGATGTGTTATATAAGGATTCGTAATAATAAACGCTATACTGTGTATATAATAACAACTATATAGTGGTATTATCGTCGAAATTTTCAGTTAGTGCCGGAAAAACCTCAGTATCGCCATGGCCTTATATTTTAGGCACACATTATCATACTAATTCAACAATAAGAAACAAAAACACTTGTATTTAATACTGACAAAATAACAATTTAAACTTGTAAATACAGGTGTCGTAAAGGCAATTCATATTGAATTTTTGTAATAAAGACAGCTGTTAAACTTGTTTGACACAATGAAGATGCCACAATTGAACTTACAATATTATAGAACACAAACAAAAGGTTCATTAATGATTATAATGAATTATGATAATTAATTACTTTATTCTTTATTTATTTGTGATGGGGATCAGTTGTTCTGTTATACAGGAATTAACCTACTTCAGACACCAGATGCTCACATATACTAGACTGTACAAAAACAACTATTTTAAGTAACTTTACCTATTATGTTTTACCTTAAAACTATTACATGTCTGATATGTGAAGAAAATAAACAAAGTGATTATATTATAAGGACCGGAAATTAATTGCTCTGTGTTTAAAGTGTGACTTGTGAAAAAGCCTTAATTATAAATTGAGTTTTCGAAATTCGACAATACCACTTAGTTTTATGAATGTGGAAACCTCAAAGCACATGGTATTAAGCATAGAAACAAAAACGTTGATCGTCCCATTTCCATGGTACCGAATGCACAAAACTAAAACACTTTTATATCAAAACACACTTAACAATATCACTATTGCGGACATTCCAAAAACTCATTACATTACACCTGACCAAGACAAGAAAGTGAGTGCAACAAGACCAGTGAACGCCACCGACGATGGCGCGAGGCCACTTGAATAGAGGTCACACAAAATATACCGTACCCTCGAGCGCAGGGAGAAACGAAGATAATGATAGACATGGTATCTTAGACTTCTTCTTTGTAACCATTGGTTCGTCCTCGGATTTATTAGGCAACATGAGAACGGGACTTTGCGACCGGACGTCCGCGCGCGACACCTCGCTCCGACTGCCTACAAACGTGTCCAAGTACCGCGGCGAAGGTAAAGCGTCATACATAACATTGCCGATACAACACGTAAAAACTGATTGCGATTGAGACAGGTTTTTGTAAGCAGTTTGCCTTTAACGCAATTAAAGTTACTATTGAGTGAAACAACAAGAAAATCTGCATTTTTTTGTTAAAGACTACCAAATATATTTTATCAGTAGACTTAAAACACCGTGATCGGTAAAATGATCAAATAATAACAAATGAAATAAAATTTTAATGGTGACTTTGCAAATTGGGGTTTTAATGCAGGATACCCAGTATGAATATTTAATATAGTCCATGAAGAACAAGGCTTTATAGTTGTCGAGACGAGGAGCGAGTGCTTCAAAGATGGTCGCGCTCGGCCTACATTCACCATTCGATGCGCGCGCGCAGGCGTTATGCGCTCTCCCTTTCTTTTAATAGCAGCAGAAAATGTTTGAAAGAGACAGGTTATCTATATGTACGTCATCAACGGCAATTTACTCGCTTAGAGATATACCATCTTCGACAAAGCCTTACGACTGCAACGTTTAAGTTTCAATATTGTTTTAGAACCTATCTAGACTTTGCATTTAAAACGCGTACCTACTTATTCAATAAACAAAATAAATTACTTATTTTGAAAGATCTCATTGAGATCTACTAACAAATCAAGAAATATTTACAATTTAAATATCAAAGTGATTATTGAGTCACCATATCGGCTTAACTATTCTAAAATACAATCACAGTATATACTTCATGTTCGTAAAAGGATAAGTATACGTCAACTAATACAAAAATATACGTTTGTATTGTACCTATACCATCCACGTTTCTTATCTAAATATTCGTAACTCTACGTAAAAGGCGGTAGAAGGTCGAAAAACTATACATAAGTACATTATACATATTAGTCAAAATAACATAGAGAGGGGGACGGAAGTTGTTTATTCTTTGACGGTAATGAACGTTATTGCTGTATATACACAAACTAGTAGTTGATTTGATGTCACTCTTCATCGACGAGGTTGATCCCAAATCGTATTAATATTTACTAGTCAGTGAACAAACCCTTTTAAATACATACAGACCCTTTTACAACATCTTTCCACTTGCTACAATCCTGGCATACGCCTTTCGCTTCTTCTACTTTCATAATTATTTTCAGACACGCTCGCCTGTACTCTTGAACTGGCCTTTCCTAAAAACGTCTTCGATCTAATTGAGATACGTATGTATAGGTCGACCTTTAACGGATTGCCCATTCAGCCTAACCTCATAAATCTATTTCGTCAATCTGTTTTTGTCTATCCTCTCTACGAGTCTGAACCCTCTAAGCATCCGTTTCTCTATCTTAGTCTTTCTCTTCTTCAAATATACCTATACTACAACGTTCCCTATCACGCTGTTCCGCACTCAAATTTTATTTCCACAGTATTCTATTTACTTTCATACACCTTCTGCCACACTCAACATTCAATGCCATATTAATTACTCTGTGACTGCCATACATAAGTGTGGGGACGAATACACCTCTATGTACATGTACAGGAAATCGTGTCTCTTTAGATGCTTTCTGCCTGCTTATTAAATTATGCAGCGACCCTGCTACTGCTACCTGTTATCGCAAAAAAAAGGCTTGAAGAGATTCAAATACGGGATGAAAGTTTGTATGACGTAACGTATGTTCGTCATTTTTGACGATATCGCCATAACATTTTTTGTTATTATAGGCACTTGATAATAAATATGCTATAGAGCGTTCTTGAAATTTCGACATGTGTGGGGATGACAGTTCGTATGAACGTCCACGCGCGATAACCGACATACACACGGGCAGAGCCGCTGGCAACAGCTAGTGTTTTATAAATAATTTAAACAACCCTATTAAGATTTTATTACGTACGTGGTTCGTCAGATATGCAGTTGTCTTGGTAAGTCAGGGGCCCCAGGGGCTCGAGCAATGTCCAGATTTCAGCGAGCGAACACCCTGGGGCTAGCCTTCTCTCGGCGTCGCAGCACAACCAACGGCGAGCAGCCCAAGCTGCTGGATGGTAGTGACTCCTCCGGGCGCTACCTACGCACACTACAACCCAGCTTTACTGCAATTAATCTCACACCATAATTTTTACTTTAGCATTACAAACATAAAACGCAATAAGGTATGTATAAGTAGACTTCGTGGCAAAGTTGACCGCTCTGAACACTCGACGTGTTCGAATTTGCGCATGTAACTAGCTACCCCCGTGACTTCGTCCGCGTGGACTTAGATCTGGGTTTTAATATTTAGAACGTGGAACTCTACGTTTCTAATTTACGCCCTATAACATCAGCTCAGCCATTGAAAGTCCCGTGAAAATCGGTCAGCCATTTCGGAGATTAGCCGCAACAAACAGAAAGATGGACAGATAAAAAAACAAAAAAAAACTTTGTTATTGTGTGGTAGGTATCGTACCTAAATTCACTCATATATATTTATTAAAATTTTGTAATTTTAATATAATTATAATTTGTCAATAAGTTATAACGGTTATATTTCATTTCTTATTTTTGGAAGCGTTTGTAAACCACACTAGACATCTTCATTTTTGAAACAACAATAATAATGAGATATTTCTTACAAAAAATCAAACTGCAAAATTCTGAGTTGACATCAAGTTTGGTAACATTAAATAAAATTTAAGGAAGAGAACTCTCTCTGTGTAGAAAAAATGAACCATTATTAAATAGAGATATATATTATAGTAGGTATTTTTTTTTTCATTTGGAAACTGATCATACTAACACTTTGAGAGACAATACACACTATCATTGAATAAGATAGGTGTCTGTTAAAATTTATAGTCACCACAGACGGGGCAAGTGTCTACAATAAACCATAGTTAAACAGCACTACTTACATAGTAGTTTCTACTAGTGAATAATGTCACCAGAACTTCTATCATTCCTATAAATCAACAACAAGTAGTGTATAAAATACTATATGTAATCTAAACTTATATCCATATTCTGATCGCAACGATACTACCGTAGGGCGCGAATAGACCGTCAATAAATACCATAATCTAATATCGTGATACGGTGTATAGATCGCCGATTTAGATCATCGGATCAGCGGCGACAGCGGATTGCGATATATATTGAGAAGATCGCGAAAAGTATTGACTGTCTAATCGCGCCCTATTAACGACAAACAATGTTTATCCTGGTCAGTGCGTACGTACCCGATCTGATCGTGTGTATCCACAGAAGACGTGCAGAATTGTCACTGGCGACGAGATAAAGTGTGTAGTCGTTTCCAAGTTCTGTGTAGCCCACCTGATCAGAAACATCTGTTTATAATATTCTCTATATATTTTTTTTATAAAGTTCCTTTGTTTCCTTACCTGGAAAGGATATCTGTAAACAGGATTCTTCTCCGCGTCACTTTCGGGGAAGAGCTTGCCCAATTGTACTTGCTCGACAGTGTGAATCGCGGCCGTATCAATGCGTCCACGTTCTTTTCGTTTCTAACAATACACAATGTAAATTTATTTTAATATACTAAATTAATATTTTAATATTTTTATATTATATAGGCTGGAATTTTTTAACCCTACCTGTAAGGAACGAATACTAGAGAAATCAAATTTCAAGATTTCAAGAAAACTTCAGGAACTTCTTTTATTTTTTAAATGAAACAAATCACAGAAATAAACTACAGGCTTATTTTTTCGGATTTTAGCCGGTTCGAAAACAAATTTCGGAAAATCTTTGAATGCAGATATGTATCTTTTTAAAAATAAATTAATGTTTCTTTTGATTACAATTTGCTATTTGCAGTATTTATTGTACTTTCCTTCCAGGTAGGGTTAAAAAATTCCACTCTGTGGCAAGCACAAACATACAACGTCCAACGTCGCCTTAAGACGTATTAATGTATCGGAGAATTTCGAATATCTGGGTCGTGTCTAGGTGGCTCAGTTGGTCAGAGCATTCCCCCTGTAAGGGACTGGTCGCGGGTTCAAGTCCAGTCCTAGATGTTCTCTTTTTCCGATCTAAATCTTTACAAACATACAATTTACAGGTTTGTGGGTGTTAAAACAAAATAACAATTCAGTATCATCCTCAATCAGATATTGTGCCTATAAAAGAAATCATAGACAACAAATTATAGGTAATAATTTGTTGTCTATGATTTTGTTAAGAGATATGTTAAGAGAGCCCAATATAGCAAGTAAAATATCAAAATCTACAGTGTTGAGTGCATTGCTGAAATCTAGTAGACATAGAACTGTAAGGTTGCCATCTTCCATGCCAGATCTTATATCGTCCGCAATATTAATGAGAGCTGTCGTGGTGCTGTGACCAACGTCAACGAAGTAACAATTCTAATCAGCGATAAAGTGAAAAACTTGGGCATTTACTTTGTGTAAATTTGGACGAAGAAGAGAAATGCCGATTAAGTGAATTTAAATCTAGATCTTTAGAATTAAACTCTTGGCGTTGCTTACCAACTCCTAGTGATCTTAGAAACTTCCAGACTTTTGCTGGATCCCCATTTTGTACGGAGCTCTATGGATATGTTGGCGTTGAGCATTCCTACACATCTTGTTGTATTGATTCCTTATTGTGACATATTTATCTTTGTTTAATTCCATTGGTTTTGTTTTGTATCTGGACTTTGCTGCGGCCTTTCTTTTCATAACGGCTTTGATTTCGTCCGTCAACCATGGTGATGGCATGTGTCTGACTTTAATAGCGCGAATAGGCGCATGCACATCGTAAAGCTGGATCAACTTAGAATTAAAAATGTCCACTTGCTCATCAACTGTATTGGCAGTGTAAAGGAGTGCCCAGTCCACAGCTCTAGCATCGTCACGAAGACGATCGAGATCCATGGCACCAAAACTACGCTGCATAAGAGTCCTTGGGCTTGCCTTAGGAGGACGAATTTTATACGAAAGGAAAAGGAGATCGTGGTAAGAAAAGTTATCCGCTGAAAATTGGCCATGCTTAACTACACGTTCCTGTGACGAAACGAAGATAAGGTCGAGAAGAGATGGGATACAACCCGGAACATGATGGGTAGAATTTAATTGAAGAATAGTGAGATTAAGGGATTCTGAGATAGCTTGAAGCGAAGAAGCACGTGAGTCTTTCTTTAAGAGACAAGTATTTAAGTCACCTAAAATAATTGTTTGACTATAAGAGGGTATCAAACTCTGTAAGAGGCTTTCGAAAGATGAGAAGTAATTGATACCCGAGGAAGGACAGTAGTAAACACCAAGAAGCACTTTGGTATGGCTTAGTTCGACTTCCAAGAACAGATGTTCTCCGGCGCCTGAAGGAGGAGGTTGCGGCGACACACTCAAAATAGTATAAGTGATATAGGAACGGAGATATATCGCCACACCACCTCCTCGGCGTGGTATTCGATCGTTCCTAATAAGTTGTAAGCCGGGTAGAGAGTATGAAATGGAAGGGTGACATGGCTTGAACCATGATTCGGAAACCAAAATAGCATGGATATTATTATTGTTAAATGTAGCCAACATATCGGGGAAGTGGGCGGGTATACTCTGAGTCGGAAAACTGAGAGTCTAGTTTGTCGGCCAGTGATGCGGCACTAACAAAACTATCACTGTCACTACAAGCCGAATGGAAGTCATCATTATCACTATCACTATCCATCATAAATGCACATAAAAAATAAAATAGGCCTTAGGCCGGATTCCACCCGTTCACGAACTTAAACTAAGTTTACACCCAAGAAATTTTTGACCGCAGTTTGAAAGCGATCGGGGAAAAAATGCGACCGTGAGAGTGCCGCAAATTTTGGGAAATGGAACCATACATACATATATACATACATATATACATACATATATATATATATATATATATAAACTTTTTGACCAGTGGTCATTTCGGACTCAGGGGTCATAACTAGACCTCCTATAAAGAAAAAATTCGACAGTAGTAAAGAAACCAATAGGTAGATCGATTTCATCGAAATCTACCTAAAAGTAAATAAATAATAATTGTAAAAGCTGTAGAATATGGAGTTCTAGATACTATATACTGACAAATTTTTTATTGAAAACTGGATTGAATATGTGCAATGAACAAAAATTCACGAAACAGTTTCCACTAATTGAATCTTTCGAAGTGAAGAACGGATATTTTCAGAACCCACATCGGTTTCGTTGGTGCGCAAAATTTTCATTTAAACTGCAGAATTAATTTATTTGATTATGCATCTAGACTTTTCAACTAATTATAATGTTCTTCCTTGAGTTATCGTGCTAATATATTTTTTTAATATCAGTCATCTAAAATTAAATAAAAATTGACACTAGGTATAACCAAATTCCTCGCACTACTGCCGTCGTCGTCACTCTGACGGCGGAGGCAGCGTCGAGGGGCATGGGGTATGCCGAGGTGTTGGCCAAAGTAAAGGCCAACGTCGACCTGAAGGCCCTCGAGATCCCGGGTGTCCGGTGCAAGAGCACACGGACGGGAGCCCGGCTTCTCGAGGTCCCCGGCGCCGCCAGTGGCCCCAAGGCCGACGCCCTAGCGGCTCGGCTAAGGGAGTCGCTGGATGCAGCCGACGTCCGGGTGTCCAGGCCCATTAAATGCGCAGAAATGCGCATTACGGGCCTGGACGACTCCGTCACGGCAGAAGAGCTCAGGCTCGCCGTTGCGGAGGCCGGGGGCTGCTCCCCGGACACAGTTAAGGCCGGAGCGATACGCTTCGGCCGTGGTGGACAGGGGGCAGCAGTTGTCGGCTGCCCTATCGCGGCGGCCCAAAAGGTCGCAGACGGGCGGAGCCTCCTGGTAGGAGGCTTCCTGAGGGCGCAGGCAAGGCTCCTGCAGGCCCGACCGGCCAGGTGCTTCAGGTGCCTGTTGGTGGGCCATGTGGGGGTGCACTGCACGGCGGAAGTGACGGTGGGTGACCGATGCTTCCGCTGTGGCCAACCCGGTCACAAGGCCGGCACGTGCGACGCCCCGCTGCACTGTTTTAGGTGTGCAGCGGGAGGCAAGCCGGCCGACCACAGGGTTGGAGGCAAGGCCTGCGCCGGAGGGGAGCCGAAGCCGGGAGGCCGGCCTTCCGCCTCCAGTTCACAGCGGGATGCGGAGATGGGGGTTCCATAATGGATCCTCAACTCCGCATCCTGCAGGTGAACGTTGGCCACGGTGCCCATGCTCAGGATCTTCTGCGCCAGAGCATGGCACAGTGGGCCATAAATGTCGCCGCTGTCGCCGACCCATACACCCACCGGTTCCTCGGGCCTACCTGGGAAACCGCGCTGGATGGGTCGGCGGCACTGGTGCACAACCCTGCCGCCGGCAGCCCCCCTCTTGCCGTCGTTGCAAGGGGACCCGGCTGCGTGGCGGCGGCGGTTGGGGATATAGCGGTCGTGGCCGCTTATATCACGCCGAACCGAGACCAAGCTGCATATGAGCAGTGGCTCCGTCAGCTGGCCGTCGTCGTCAATGCCTGCCAGCCCCGTCCGGTCCTTGTGCTCGGGGACTTCAACGCCTGGTCGTATGCCTGGGGTTCCCGACACGAAAGGGGCGCGACGGGGCATAGAGGCAGGGCACTGGTGGACTGGGCCGCACGACTCGGCCTAGTCCTCCTAAATCGGGGAGCCGTGGACACGTTCGTGACCTCGAGGGGTAGCTCCATCGTGGACCTATCGTTCGCGAGCCCCTCGTTGGCGCGACGTGTTCAGGGCTGGCGCGTCGTTTTGGGGGAGGACACAAGTTCGGATCACCGATACATTCGGTTTGACGTGTCCCCCCCTGCGAGCGACGCGCCGGCTGCACCGGCTCCACCCGAGCCACGTTGGGCGCTTAAGCGGCTTGATCGGGAGCTCCTCCTGGAAGCCGCCATCGTACAGGCCTGGGCCCCTGCGCCGGACAGGCCTGTCAGCATAGACGATGAGGCGGAGTGGTTCCGGGAGGCCATGACCCGTGTCTGTGACGCGGCGATGCCTAGGGCTCCGCCCTATAATCCGAGGGGTCAGGTCTACTGGTGGTCGTCGGAGATCGCGCAGCTCAGACGGGGCTGCGTGATCACGCACCGCCGGTGGGCCCGATTCCGTAGGAGGCGTCGCCGCCCCGCAGATGCGGAGGCCCGAGAGGCGGAGTTGTACGAGGGATACAGGGAGGCCAGACGAGCCCTCCGAGCGGAGATAAGGCGTTCCAAACGGGACGCCTTCCGTGAGCTGCTGGAGACGCTGGAGCGGGACCCTTGGGGGCGGCCCTACCGGATGGTGAGGGGCAAGCTGCGCCCCAAGGCCCCGCCGTTAACCCGGTGTCTCCAGCCGGATCTGCTCGGAGGAGTTGTTGGCTCCCTGTTCCCAGCGCGGGCGGTGGAACATGTTCCACCGCGGATGACTCCGCCTCGGTTGCGCATGGCGCCCGACGTGGAAGACGACGACGTGCCCGAGGTCACTTGGGTAGAACTAGAGCTGGCGGTGAGAAGGCTAAGAGCCAAACACACCGCCCCGGGACCCGACGGCATTCTAGGCCGAGCGTGGGTCCTAGCTCTAGTCGACGACGCTCTCGAGCCCCGACTGAGAGGGCTTCTCAGCGCATGTTTGGAGCGGGGCCAGTTTCCGAAATTGTGGAAGACGGGGAAACTGGTCCTCATCCGAAAGGAGGGGCGCCCGGCGGACTCGCCGTCCGCCTACCGGCCCATAGTGTTGCTCGACGAGGTGTGCAAGCTCTTTGAAAGAGTAATTGCGAAGCGCCTCGTCGAGCACCTCTCAAGAGTGGGGCCGGACCTGGCGGATGGCCAATATGGCTTCCGCCAGAGGCGCTCCACCGTGGATGCCATCATGCGCGTGAGGGCTCTGGCGGAGGATGCAGTAGCCCGGGGTGAGGTGATGTTGGCGGTGTCCCTTGACATCGCCAACGCGTTCAACACCTTGCCCTGGAGTTGCATTAGGGAGGCGCTCGTGTATCACGAAGTGCCTCTCTACCTCCGCCGCATAGTCGGGGCGTATTTGACGGAGAGAGCCGTCATCTACCCTTTTTTTTTTTTTTTTTTTTTTTTTTTTTTCGTGCGGAAATCCCTTCGGATACCCCCCCGCGTGCCAGCGGGGGCGGTTATGTCGGGCTTGAACCGACTAAAACCGCACGCCGTCTCGGGTCTACAGACGCCGGGGTGTAAGGTTGCCCATAGAGCATATCCCTCGCACCCCGACTGACCCTGGGCCATCTCCGGTTTCGAGATGGCCCCCTCGGGTTTGGGAACCACGGTGTCCCCGTCTTGCCCCGGTTTGGGGGAGGGGCGCTAGTCGCCCCACCGTCCCGGCCTGCTTCTGCTGGGGTGACAGGTGGCCTCACCCGCCACCCCCAGGCCTGCGCTCATGGAGGACGGAGGTCGTTAAGCGACCTCCGGCGCCTGAGTTGCCTGCGACGCGCGGCGAGCAAGTTGACCGGTCTCGGTCGGCGTGAAATGTCGTGCGGTGTTCCACAGGGATCGGTCCTGGGGCCGCTCCTGTGGAACATCGGATACGACTGGGTGCTTCGCGGTGAGCTCGTAGGCGGTGCCGCCGTCACGTGCTACGCGGACGACACGCTCGTGACGGCGTGCGGGGCGACGTACCGCGAAGCGACCCGAAAGGCCACGACCGCGGTTGCCCAAGTCGTTAGGCGGATCCGGCGGCTGGGTCTCGAGGTGGCCCTGCATAAAACCGAGGCCCTGTTCTTCCATGGGCCTCGGAGCAAGCCACCCGAGGGATCCAGTCTCATCGTGGGAGGAAATCGCATCGGCATCAAGCCCCAAATGAAATATTTGGGGCTCGTGCTCGACGGCCGATGGGACTTCGGAGAGCACATCCGAAGTCTGGCCCCCAAATTGAAGGGCACAGCTCTTGCTCTGGCTCGGCTGTTGCCCAACATGAGGGGGCCCGATGACTCCTGCAGGAGACTCTACGCGGGGATCGTGCGGTCCATGGCCCTGTATGGGTGTCCAATATGGGCGGAGGCCCTGAGGACCAGAACTGTGCGGATGCTGCGCGCTCCGCAGCGAGTTCTGGCCATCAGGGTCATCCGAGGGTACCGCACGATCTCCTTCGAGGCGGCGAGTCTCCTTGCCGGAACTCCGCCATGGGACCTGGAAGCGAGAGCCCTTTCGCAACTGTACCAGTGGCGAAAGGAGGCGCGGGAGCAGGGATGGAACCCCGAGCCTCGAGAAATCGAGGCCGTGCAGTCCCAGCTCCGCCAGGCCATCGTGGTGGAGTGGAAGGAACGACTTGGGCAACCAAGCGCAGGGCACGCCGCAATAGCGGCGGTAAGGCCCATCATGGAGGATTGGCTGGAGAGGCGACACGGAAGCCTCTCCTACCGACTGACGCAGGTGATCTCAGGGAAGGGGTGCTTCGGGGACCACCTGCATCGGATCAGGAAGGAGCCAACGCCTGAGTGTCATCACTGCGACGCGAGCGAGGACTCAGGGCTGCACACGCTGGCGGACTGCCCGGCGTGGGAGGCGCCGAGGCGTGACCTCGTGGCAGCCATCGGGGTGGGAGTCCTCTCGCTCGGCAGCATGATTGCGGCAATGGTGCGGAGCGCGAGCGCGTGGGCCGCCGCCGCCTCCTTCTGCGAGCATGTAATGCTCGCGAAGGAGGTGGCGGAGCGCGCCCGGGAGAGACTTAGAACTCTCCCGGTCCGCCGAGCCCGCAACTTGCTCGCCGCGCGTCGCAGGCAACTCAGGCGCCGGAGGTCGCTTAACGACCTCCGTCCTCCATGAGCGCAGGCCTGGGGGTGGCGGGTGAGGCCACCTGTCACCCCAGCAGAAGCAGGCCGGGACGGTGGGGCGACTAGCGCCCCTCCCCCAAACCGGGGCAAGACGGGGACACCGTGGTTCCCAAACCCGAGGGGGCCATCTCGAAACCGGAGATGGCCCAGGGTCAGTCGGGGTGCGAGGGATATGCTCTATGGGCAACCTTAAACCCCGGCGTCTGTAGACCCGAGACGGCGTGCGGTTTTAGTCGGTTCAAGCCCGACATAACCGCCCCCGTTCGCTCAACGACCTCCGTCCTCCATGAGCGCAGGCCTCGAGGTGACAGGTGGAGCCGCCTGTCACCAGAGCAGAAGCAGGCCGGGACCGGTGTGGCGACTAGCGCCCCTCCCCCAAACCGGGGCAAAACGGGGACACCGTGGTTCCCAAACCCGAGGGGGCCATCTCGAAACCAGAGATGGCCCAGGGTCAGTAGGGGTGCGAGGGATATGCTCTATGTGCAACCTTACACCCCGGCGTCTGTAGACCCGAGACGGCGTGCGGTTTTAGTCGGTTCAAGCCCGACATAACGCCCCCGCTGGCAGGCGGGGGGGTATCCGAGGGGATTTCCGCACGAAAAAAAAAAAAGAAACAAAAAGGTATAACCAAATTGAAAATTAAATACCTAAAAGTAATTATGCTTTTGATTTCATTTTGTTCAGCTGTAAAGTAAACGCTTAACAGATATCATAAATCGTCTATCAGTTTCGAATTGGCAAGTTCTATACCCTGCAAGTTCATATAACGGTTTAATACATGAATATGTAAAGGGCCAAGCATACATATGTAATGCATTTGTGTGGTGGTACTAAGTTACGGTAAGAGGCAACGAGTAGGTTGGCATCATGCCAACCGCCCGGCAAGCCCTCTGTAAGTAACACACTACACCAATTTACCGACATCAAAACCTGTGTTGTAATTTTTTACTTGATTTCTACAACAGACGACAGAATTTATACCTTAATTAAATTATGTTATGTTATGTTATGAGAAGTATACATATAATGTAATAATATTACAAAAACAAATGCCGAATGCGATTCCTATCGTTTAAGAACTCTTATTAGAAGAGATATAAACCGTGCTTAACGTAATCTACTAAATGTCTTTAAGACGCTCAGGAGATTCCACAACACAAAGGTACATTTTGATAACAAAACATGAAACGACTTAAAAAAGACACAAAGAGTGAAAAATAATTGTATTACTGATTTTATTCAAAAGACAAATTCTATTTAACAAAACCAGAATTTTGCATTCCGTTTATATATGACAAAGTTATACCACATAAAAAATATAAGCATCCGACTTAAGAACCTCCTCCTTTTTCGAAGTCGATTAAAAATTCAAAATCGTTTTGTTGTCAGGACATAAAAGCACTTAGAGCAGATACGTAATTTGCTCAGTGACGGGCATCATGATCCAATAACGCCCCAAAAGCGCACAACAGCGAGCATCGAGCTGCGTAATGAATCAAATCACTGAGTTGATTTCCAACAGGGAGATACAAATTCGCTTACAGAAATACCCGGTAAAGCAATCTCCGCAACAGCTACTGATCTGAAATGTATCTCATTTTGACGAGTGCTGTCTGCTTCACAGCATGAATCGAAACATGAATTTTGCGATTTAGCTTTTTAAAGTAATAAGATTTAACAGTCTAATAGGTTTTTGGGCCCCACCAAGTTCTTTGGGGATTAAGCCAACCTCACCTGCAATCAGGTATACCTGCTGATTGACGGACGAGGCCAAAGCGCAGACTTTCCTCCTTTCCTCTTGGGGTTGAGAGGTCAGACGGCAATCGCAACGATAAAAGCCGTATATGACAAACCTAAAGTAGGAAAGAGAGAAAGCGCGCTCCGAGCTTCCAGGTGAAATGCAACCCTCGGATGCAACCAGGTACAAATCTGAGATGATGATTCAAATGAGCTTCTAAAATACTTGAACAATATAACAACACAACTTCACACCATGTCTGTTAAAATAGCTCATTGATGGATGTGGTTGGTATGAGACTCACTTTACGGAGGATAGAGACACAATAGGTAGAACAGCCGAAAAAAAAATGCATTTCAATGCAAATTATGCATTGAAATGCATTTTATTGAAATGCAAAGAGCATTTCAATAAAATTGCGCACGTAATGAGGGACCACACGCGGTACAACTCCACATGCATTAGTGCGAGGGTTGTCGTTGTGGGGGAGCGATGGCGAAGTGAGCGATGTCTATTCAAGTACACACGACGATTGTTGTACTTTTATTTTAAGTACACTTTTCGAGATAGTTGTTCAAACTTAACTTTATTTGTAGTTGTCCTTGGTGCTTTTAATTTTAGCGTGAGTAGTTGTGTTCTTTAGTATAAATTAAGACGTATTTTAAGTGTAGACAATGTCAGATAAAAAGACTATGAACCTAATCGTAGCTTAAAATATGAATAATTTGTTACACCGGTAATTACCCTGAAGTATAAAATCTTACGATAAGTATATAGAGAGGCACATGCAGATTATATCAATCATTCTCTCTCATAAATAAATAAATAACAATGATTGCTCACATCATAATATATCATAACTTAAACATCATTGCCAATATCAATATAAGGCTAATTAACTTCTATTATCCCAGCAAACAGGTACTTATTAAAACCTGTTTTGTGATCAGATATCTATGATTTTCTTCAGGAAGACTAAAATGTTGTGTGGTGATAAATATTTGAAAACTTCAGTTTTAAAGTTAAATTTTAACACACTTAATAAAATTCGACCAAATACTAAATGAAAAAAATAAGTGGTTTTTTGCTTAGGTGGAAACTGAAAAAGGAATGCGCACAAATCTGGTCATCGCCGGTTCGATGTGTCAATAACACCAAAAAAAGAAAGATATTGTAAAGAAGATACTGTGATATAAGACTTACTTGAGATATGTGTGTAAAGTTTAGGTAGACAAAAGTTATAAGTGATAGGTAATTACCGAGGATTCGTATGAGGTGCGGTGCAGGTCGACGTCGAACGGTATTGCGGAACTGCCGCTGCCGCCGCCGGGCGTCGCGCCGTCCGATAGACACACCCAGCTCGCGCATGCGCTTCCACCCCACACATTCACCCCTATGTCCTACAGCTTTCATTTAAAACGACGCTCGGAATAAAACCTGAACTCACCTACGCACCCTAGTTCTTAAATCTAAGCTATGAGTATACAACTATAAACCACGTATTGATATAAGACTACTGATTCCATTAATCAAAGCGAATCGTTTTGATGAGCCTGTATACATAGGTGCTACTGCTAGATAAAAGTCGACAGAATGGGAGTTTCACTCATTTATATTCGACAATTGTCCGGAAAATGATACCCAAAACCACAGACAGATCCGAACAATGGGCAAACTTTCGCGCCAGCGCCAAACCTACGAGGCAATGACAGAACTCTGCCACTGGATATTTGGGTGATGGTGACAAGATATCAAACAAAATTAGTAAAGAGCACTATCAAGTAAATGAATTTAAACTTGTTCTAAATGTATTGCGGAATCTATCTAAAATCTAATAATCTAAATATGAAGTATACTAAGCTGTGACTAGCCCTACCGACTAATAACATTATAGTCTTCTCGGGGCAAACTTTACTAGAGGTTCTTACACTTTGGATGTCTGCTAGGTTAGGTTTAATTTAACGAAACGATACAGTGCGTAAATCTATTACAAAAACTGTTCCACTTTGCAGCACTCAGTAGTTCAGTTAAGAACGTATCTCAAAATAGGTATTTCTGGTGCATTCTACTTTTTGGTGGTCCATGCTAAAATTGAAAATCTCGCTAGGTATTGGTTTGATATACCTTTTTTTTTTTTTTTTATCGTGCGGAAATCCCTTCGGATACCCCCCCGCGTGCCAGCGGGGGCGGTTATGTCGGGCTTGAACCGACTAAAACCGCACGCCGTCTCGGGTCTACAGACGCCGGGGTGTAAGGTTGCCCATAGAGCATATCCCTCGCACCCCGACTGACCCTGGGCCATCTCCGGTTTCGAGATGGCCCCCTCGGGTTTGGGAACCACGGTGTCCCCGTCTTGCCCCGGTTTGGGGGAGGAGCGCTAGTCGCCCCACCGTCCCGGCCTAACATAATCAAAACAAAAAGGTCAAATTTATAACACCTTTAGTTTTTCGTCGGGGGATAATAATGAAATATGACATTTATGCTAGCTCCAAATTTGTCAACTTTCTGGGGCAGGGATTCTGGATGCATATTGACCGCCTACACAATAACGTCGGTCTGTTACTTATCTAGGTAATCCAATCCTTTTACAGGCTTTGTTTAGTTTCAGATTAGGCTAAACGAAACTTTTTTTTTTAATTTACACCATGTCGAGAGTATCAACTGTGAAATTCTGTTATGTAATTCTGTTGAATGTATTATGGTACACATGTAAATGTGCGGTGTATAGGCCGATAAAGCTACTTTCGGGGATGTACTGGGAGAGCTACTGCACAATGAAATTTTATTCCAAATGATGGAAGAAAATTTTAGAAAAGCTATGGAATGGTCGGTGGTACCCTAGTGACGTCGAGCACGAACAGGTAGTTTTCAATACACAGCTCTAGCAACACTCGATGCATTATCACTTAAATTTTCTGATTGAATGTGTGACGAGTCACGACAACTACACATTTATGATAAGTAAAATAACATTGCTGTTTGTTAAACACAATAAAAATTTGCGATTTTATTGCAACCCGTATGACAAAATTAACTCGTTGAAGAAAACGAGTGAAGCTCGAAAATGAAATGCGATTATAATCATTAATCATAGCGCGTTTTTAGGGTTCCGTTGCCAAATGGCAAAAAACGGAACCCTTATAGATTCGTCATGTCTGTCTGTCTGTCCGTCCGTATGTCACAGCCACTTTTTTCCGAAACTATAAAAACTATGCTTTTGAAACTTGGTAAGTAGATGTATTCTGTGAACCGCATTAAAATTTTCACACAAAAAAAGAAAAAAAACTATAAATTTTGGGGGTCCCCATACTTAGAACTGAAACTCAAAAATTTTATTTTCATCAAACCCATACGTGTGTGGTATCTATGGATAGGTCTTCAAAAATGATATTGAGGTTTCTAATATCATTTTTTTCTAAACTTAATAGTTTGCGCGAGAGACACTTCCAAAGTGGTAAAATGTCTCCCCCCCCTGTAACTTCTAAAATAAGAGAATGATAAATCTAAAAAAAATATGTGATGTACATTACCATGTAAACTTCCAACGAAAATTGGTTTGAACGAGATCTAGTAAGTAGTTTTTTTTTTCAATTAAATTTTTTAAGCATTTTGTATGCTTACTTTTTTTTCTAAAGATTTAGATCGGAAAAAGAGAACATCTAGGACGGGACTTGAACCCGCGACCAGTCCCTTACAGGGGGAATGCTCTGACCAACTGAGGCACCTAGACACGTCCCAGATATTCGAAATTCTCCGATATTTCATATACGTCTTAAGGCGACGTTGGAGCCATCTACCGTAATTCTTGCGAACTACGGAAACAATGGTGTCCGTTATGCTAGCGTACACAAGAGCTATATCCAGTTGGTTACTATGCCATTAAACTCTGTGTAAATACTGCCTAATTAGTGTAAAAATAAAAAAAAACTCTTCCTCTTTAGTCTAGGAAATAAACACCATTTTCACTGTGTACGCTGGCGTCACGATCAAGCTAGCGTACACATGGCAGTACTCGAAAACGGCTAATTGTAAAGCAACAAAGTTTACACTCAAAAATAGTGCTCTAATACTTCTCCCGCTATGGAAAATTTCATAAAGATTGCTCTTGTAGGAACAGAGATATTGAACAAGACTTTGCAATGACATTCGGAGCTGGCGTTATGGCAGCGTACACATAATAGTTCTTATAGAAAGGAAACTTTTCTTTTAATAAATGCTATATGTATAAATAGTGCGTGAAATTCTGCCTCTATTAGTGTAAATACTTTATGCGAATTCGCAGTGGAATAATTAAAAAAACCATGTTAATTTCTGTTCATAGTACAGGTACAGATATGCTCAAAAGTGATTTGTCAAGTTTTTTAAAATACAGAACTAAAACTGAAACGTGAAAACTGAAAGTGAACGACCATGAGAGCTGCCATAAGACGTGCAAGCGCGAGGGAGAAAGTATTATAGTCTATTTCACATTAGCATTTGAAAATGTTCCATTCCACGCAAACCAACTTTTTACAGTCTAGCACGTAAATAGGTAATCATTTTAATTTAATTTATGTCAAAACACATCATGCTAACTTATATTAGAAAATAAAGCTATATCTCTGTTTATAATTTCACTAATAATTCATTTTGTTCGCGACTGTACGTCAATACATCTGTTTCTAGAACTTAACATAATTTTGTGTCCGTTATGTTAGCGTACACAAGAGCTATATCGAGTTTAATGGCATAGTAACCAACTCGATATAGCGTTATTTTCTAATATAAGTTAGCATGATGTGTTTTGACATAAATTAAATTAAAATGATTACCTATTTACGTGCTTGACTGTAAAAAGTTGGTTTGCGTGGAATGGAACATTTTCAAATGCTAATGTGAAATAGACTATAATACTTTCTCCCTCGCGCTTGCACGTCTTATTGCAGCTCTCATGGTCGTTCACTTTCAGTTTTCACGTTTCAGTTTTAGTTCTGTATTTTAAAAAACTTGACAAATCACTTTTGAGCATATCTGTACCTGTACTATGAACAGAAATTAACATGGTTTTTTTAATTATTCCACTGCGAATTCGCATAAAGTATTTACACTAATAGAGGCAGAATTTCACGCACTATTTATACATATAGCATTTATTAAAAGAAAAGTTTCCTTTCTATAAGAACTATTATGTGTACGCTGCCATAACGCCAGCTCCGAATGTCATTGCAAAGTCTTGTTCATTATCTCTGTTCCTACAAGAGCAATCTTTATGAAATTTTGCATAGCGGGAGAAGTATTAGAGCACTATTTTTGAGTGTAAACTTTGTTGCTTTACAATTAGCCGTTTTCGAGTACGGCCATGTGTACGCTAGCTTGATCGTGACGCCAGCGTACACAGTGAAAATGGTGTTTATTTCCTAGACTAAAGAGGAAGAGTTTTTTTTATTTTTACACTAATTAGGCAGTATTTACACAGAGTTTAATGGCATAGTAACCAACTCGATATAGCTCTTGTGTACGCTAACATAACGGACACCATAATTTTTTTTATTATTCCACTGCGAATTCGCATAAAGCAATTACACTAATAGAGGCAGAATTTCACGCACTATTTATACATATAGCATTTATTAAAAGAAAAGTTTCCTTTCTATAAGAACTATTATGTGTACGCTGCCATAACGCCAGCTCCGAATGTCATTGAAAAGTCTTGTTCAATATCTCTGTTCCTACAAGAGCAATATGAAATTTTGCATAGCGGGAGAAGTATTAGAGCACTATTTTTGAGTGTAAACTTTGTTGCTTTACAATTAGCCGTTTTCGAGTACGGCCATGTGTACGCTAGCTTGATCGTGACGCCAGCGTACACAGTGAAAATGGTGTTTATTTCCTAGACTAAAGAGGAAGAGTTTTTTTTTATTTTTACACTAATTAGGCAGTATTTACACAGAGTTTAATGGCATAGTAACCAACTCGATATAGCTCTTGTGTACGCTAACATAACGGACACGAAACAATGAATAACTTTACAGTCATTTTTAAACATTGTTTTTTGATGACTCCGCCTAATTAATTCAATTAAATTTTTTAAGCATTTTGTATGCTTACTTTTTCTTGCCTTAAGACGTATATGATATATCGGAGAATTTCGAAAATCTGGGACGTGTCTAGGTGGCTCAGTTGGTCAGAGCATTCCCCCTGTAAGGGATTCAATCAACTCAAATATAGAAATTTAAAGAAAAATCCGTTCCCGCAGGGGGAACGCACAGGTAGATTTCGTGAAGCAATTAATATTATTTTTTAACATGTTTAATTTTTTTCTCGAAAACGGTAACTTTTAGCGAAAAACTTTTCAGACATTTATTTTAGACTTAAAAATGGCCTATCGATTAAAAATGTTTCCGACGGCAAGAATGTTCACCGGTTAGAAGTTATGATTTTTTTTCCCGAAAAATTTTGGGTTTTTCCCCCCTCCACTTTTAGTTAAAGTTTTAATCTTATAGGTTTATAATTAAAAGTTGTTGGTATTCATGTATACTATGGGATAAAATTAGAACGGTTCGAATATCTTTCATGGAACGTGAAATTTTGAGGAAAAACTGATTTCACAAAAAGTGAGGCCCTACCGTCCCCTTAGGCCGGATTCCACCCGTTCACGAACTTAAACTAAGTTTACACCCAAGCAATTTTTGACCGCAGTTTGAAAGCGATCGGGGCAAAAATGCGACCGTGAGAGTGCCGCAAATTTTGAGAAGTGGAACCATACATATATATATATATATAAACTTTTGACCAGTGGTCATTTCGGACTCAGGGGGTCATAACTAGACCTCCTATGAAGATTTTTTTTTAAATTAGACAGTAGTCAAGAAACCAATAGGTAGATCGATTTCGGGGTGTGTGTTGGGTAATCTCCTCGAGTGTCGCTCCGATTCCGATCCCGCTGCAGTCCGGGGGGAGCGGAATCGGAGCGGCCGGTACACCCTGGGCGGCGGTCAATGGCTTCCCCTTCACCCCTTCATAGGGTTGGCATTGATCGTCGGCCAATACCCAACGTGGCGGGAACACATCGCTCTCCGTACTCCTCTGCTTTCAGAGGAGACAGGATGAGTGATGCTGTTAGTGGTGAGATGGCCCAGGGTCAGCCGGGGTGCGAGGGATATGCTCTATGGGTAACCTTACACCCCAGCGTCTGAAGACCCGAGACGGCGTGCGGTTTTAGTTGGTGCAAGCCCGACATAACCGCCCCCGCTGGCCGGCGGGGGGGTATCCGAAGGGATTTCCGCACGATAAAAAAAAAAAAAAAAAAAAGGTAGATCGATTTCATCGAAATCTACCTAAAACACTATTATGTTACTTGCTGCTACGGAACCCTTAATGGGCGAGTCCGACTCGCACTAGGCCGCTTTTTTTTCTTCCCCTAGGTAGTTTAAATATTAGGGTAGTATGCGTTAATGACGAGGCAACGTGACATTGAAGTATTGGGGGACAATACGGATTATTTAGTATTATTTTTTAAGGCACCAGCCCTGGTGAAATAAAAATTCACATAACTTTTAATTTCAATATCTAGGTGTTTTTTTTTACGACGATTTCGATTTAAAGAGAAATGAATCCTAGCTAGATCGATTTATCGCCCCCGAAACCCCATGTATACTAAATTTCATGAAAATTGCTGAGCCGTTTCCGCGATTCAGAATATACTGGGTAATAGGGAAACGCTCTCGAAAACGAAGATAGTCTATAGCGCTGAATTAAATGAGGAGAAATGAATATGCAAGCGTATTAAAAAATGAGTGCGAGTACTTATGTACGCACGTAAGAAGGTATACTTCTTTGGTGTAACGTAAACGATAATAAGGGATTTCTGAAAATTTAACCCCTAACGGTCTTGCTACAAAACACGGTCTAATTGTAAAACCAGGTTTAAATCGTCTTTAGACCATGGTCTAAATAAAGTCATATTACAAAAAGCGTTTTAGGAGTAAACCATAGATTATCTTTGGTCTAAAGATAAACCCCTAGTTTAACGCAATAATCACATACGTCAAAGTTGTCATTTAAGAATTCTATTATTTAGGTTGTTATTATTCGTACATAATTTTGCTCGTAATGGATATTAACGCAGTTGATGAAATGGATATCGAAGATATTGGACATACCACGTAGATATTGTACCTAACAGACATCGTATTAGAGTGAACCCCTTTGTGGAACTATCTGAGGCAGCTTTCAGGTAGAAGTTTAGATTTTCCAAACGTTTTGCTATGAGAGTTGTTGATTTAATTAGGGATGAATTTGCTTAGGATCCTCGGGGATACCCGGTATCTCCTTTTCTTTTGTTGTTCCATTTTATAATTAACTTTACTATGCAACATACAACTTACAGTAGGTATAAAGTTTCGTAATTCGTTTCGAACAACGCGGGAAAACTTCGTTCCGTTTAACATCCATAGATCTTCCAATATTTTAAAACAATGATTGCTAAATAAAGGCATGATGGTGATATTTTATTACTAAATAAAGAATAACTTCATCCATGAAGTTGAATTTAATGAAAATATATGTTGTAAATATATTTTTCGCCAATCTTAGTAAATATTATTTATCAATGACTTCAGAAAACTTTTACTTTTGGAGGATATGGAACGCTGCGATCGAATGGTGTCATAATGAACATAATAATATAGAATAATAAAGAATAAATGTAGTTATCTGTGGTTGTTATTGAAGCCAAGGTTTAAATCATGGTACTAAGTAGTCTACGGTTTATTCAGTATTTGTAATAAGAAGTTTAAACCATGGTCTTGAGATGAAGCCTAGACTTTATAGTACGGGATTAAACCAGACTTTATGCCGTTTTTTGTAATAAGACCGTAAGGGTTCTGATCAACTTCATACTTGGCGTTTATATTCTGTAAAAGTATTTAAATAAACACGTGTTTCATCGTTTTTGAATATTCAACGCCTAAAATCATAAATAGGGGGTTGCAAAATATTTGTCTACAGTTTTAATTCGAAATCGGTATTAAAACTCCTTAGTACAATCGATTCTTCTTCTTTTAGTTAATGGCTTCTGCAGTAGAATCACCGCAATTTCGCCAATGTCAAGTAAAATATAATAAATGTTTATCGAAGACGCCAATTAATCGATTATTAACATTAAATTTTGTTCACCTTATATGTCATATTTTTTACTTTGACAGGTTGACTGTATGTTTTAATCTAAATTGTTAGTCGCCGTCAGATTTGTATTACCTACGACTCCTTGAGCTTTTTGTGACATTTTCCGATTCAAATTAATTTTATGAAAACTTTTAGAGGTAAGATGATCAGTAATTTGGAATATGCTAATGTTTAAGTTGTTTGTCTACTTTTTATTAGCATCACTTGAAAACCACTGAACAGATTCAGTTGAAATTTTGCATGAACATTCTTCTAGGGTATGGTCATATACTTCGGTATTTATATCATCAATTCATCACGCTATTATAGGTATGACAGAAGCAGCAGAGCAAAATTGATTTAAACTACCATTGATCATAATTTTATTTTTACAAGGCAGATCATCTTTGCAGTTCGGTAGAACTTAGACATGATCAACATGTCAACACGTCAACTATAAACCATCACGCTATAGTTAAAAGCTGATGAAATAAATAAGGTGTTTTTCAATAAGAATTTTAAAGAACAGCCCTATAATGTATGCCTACTCGGTACGCTACTTCGCGTCCCCTCTCCCCGCACGTCTAGACGGCTTCGTCGAACGACTGTAAGAAAGAGTTCTTTCGACTGTGGTATTATAGGTGTGCGTTCGCGCAGCGGAATGTTGTTGAATTTAAAGATTTTAATCATGCAAATATTTAGTGTATGACGTCGTGTAATTGTGTATGGTAAAAAAAAATTTGTGCATGCACCCATTGTTGAGAAATTTGCTAAAATCTGATTCCGCTGGGCGAACGTTGTCCTGGCGGAACTTTTTTTAATCCATGGACTTAGAAGAAAATAAATGTGTCCAAAAATTAGTGTGTATTTGTGTGTAATTGTGTATGTATGAATGAAACTAGTGCATGCATAAACTTTGGAGAAATTCAAGTTTCCGCTACGCGAACGTTTGGCCATTAGCTAGTTTTCATATAAAGCGCTTATATAGAGAGCTATAGATTTTTACATACGTTGTTTTGAATTTGTTTATATTTGTTTAAAAAACAGATTTAGAAAAAATCGTAGGGTTTAAAAAATAAAAATATAAACGTAAAATACGCTTATTAGGTCGTAGTTCGTAAAGTATGCACTTTGGGGTCTAGATTTTCACGTTTATATGAACCTTGTAAGCGTGTCTGCAACATGTTGCCAAGTATTAATGATGTTCCGTTAGTAATTAAAGAGTTATAGGACAATTTACCATGAATAGACCACTGTTTACAAAGCAGTCAAATATCACGACGTTCTAAAGGAATTGCATAGTAAAATGTATTCCAATAATTAGTGTATTAATTCAACTACTCACATGCAAAATTTCATCTCATTAAATTCAGTAATTAAAGAGAAACCCGCTTTTTTATAGCTATCCGAACTTGGTCGGGTTATGTAGGTTTTCGATGCTTTGTCAGTATTTTGTTTCTCTTTAATTACTGAATTTAATGAGATGAGATTTTGCATGTGAGTAGTTGAATTAATACACTAATTATTGGAATACATTTTACTATGCAATTCCTTTAGAACGTCGTGATATTTGACTGCTTTGTAAACAGTGGTTTATTCATGTTAAATTGTCCTATAACTCTTTAATTACTAACGAAACATCATTGATACTTGGCAACATGTTGCAGACACTCTTACAAGGTTTGTATAAACGTGAAAATCTAGACCCCTCAGTGCATACTTTACGAACTAAGAACTATTATGCGTAATTTACGTTTAAATTGTTATCTTTTAAACCCTACGATTTTTTCTAAATCTGTTTTTTAAACAAATATAAACAAATTCAAAACAACGTATATAAAAATCTACAGCTCTCTATATAAGCGCTTTATATGAAAACTTGCTAATGGCCAAACGTTCGCGTAGCGGAAACTTGAATTTCTCCAAAGTTTATGCATGCACTAGATTTATTCATACATACACAATTACACACAAATACACACTAATTTTTGGACACATTTTTTTTCTTCCAAGTCCATGGATTAAAAAAAGTTCCGCCAGGACAACGTTCGCCCAGCGGAATCAGATTTTAGCAAATTTCTCAACAATGGCTGCATGCACAATTTTTTTTTTACCATACACAATTAGACGACGTCATACAATAAATATCTGCATGATTAGAATATTTAAATTCAACAACATTCCGCTGCGCGAACGCACACGTATTATAGTATCATAAGGACTAAAACTGTATATTGTGCTCGAAAAAAATATGCTGTTATGAAAACTCAGGTGTTCAACCAGTATGCTGTGACACATTTACAAGTGAAATTATAAACGAATTGTGTGTAACACAAAGGGTTATGCAGAGTGTGCAGTCTATAGTCTAGCATTGAACACTAAAATCGTGCTAGAAAATAAAGAGGCCCCAAATAAGCATCCAGATTATATACAGTAATTATCAGAGATCGGAATAGGTAGAGTATATTACCTTAAGTTCGCGGAAGGAAGTAACATAGAGTTGTTAATACCTCCTCTAAAATGCCGGAAGTGCAAATTACTTATTGCGCTTTGAATACATTTGAACTAAATTATTATATTGAAGAATATCATTATATTTTTAGAGTTTCGTACCTGATTATATTGTAATAAAAAGAGTCTCAAAGGTTATGCAACGCTTGCCTCATTTGATACGTGGATGGGTTACCGTCCGGAGATTAGGATACTCAGTAAGAAAAGTCTCACAAAAGCTGGTCTAACTAAGAATCATACTCGTTTCGTACTGGGTTATGAAGGTCTGATGGCAGTTGATTTACGTAAAATACTGATGTTTAGGTCGACCCCAATGTAATTAGGAAATGGTTAGGAAGATGACGATGCCGTCTATTGGGCAAAAATGCAAATGCTTGTAATACAATTAACAAGTAGGTAGCTTTTTTAAATAAAATTTCAATCGAAAAAACATCATCATTATCGTCAATGTCGGAGCCAGGATTGATATCTTTTTTCTGTAGAGAATTGAAATAGATGACGATTATTTTTTCTATATTTCCGGTTTTTAATGTTTCTTTGAAAACTGAAAGCCCATTTGTACGTAGAAAAAAATCTCTCAACATCCACAGAAGTAAAGGCGTAAATTTATTAAATACCTCGCTATCTGTTTTTAATTCCCTTTACAAGTTTTTTCGCTTATTTTTGGAATCAATTCATAATCAGGATTTCTCTCTAAAACTTTGTCTAATTTATTGAGAATTTTTTCGTTGGATGTCCACTTAAAATTATTCTAACTTCGTCTAGAATTTCTAAAGACTCTGCTATTGATAAACTCTGTTGTTGTAGTCTAGTGAGCGCTATATCTATTATTTTAAAATGTTCATCAATAAAATTTAACTCAGAACGAATATTCTTATTTTCTAAAGCACGTTTTTTTTTTTTTTTTTTAAAAGAATATTAGTAACCGATATTACTAATATTCCCCCTAACCCCTCCAGCTAAGCTAAATTGCTTGTGTTAGGAGTGGCTTCACGTCGGTAGTGTAATGGCCAGGATTCGAACCCGGGACCTCTCGATCGTAAGGTCGACTCCTTAACCACTAAGCTACCGACGCTTTGCTTGTCTGATAGAGCTTCATCGCTATTAAGAGGATTCAAAACATTTGATATTTGATCAAAATAATTAGAATAATATGTTGCTGCCTTCAAACACGTACCCCATCTACTAATCACCTGATCTTACTTCTGTGGATGTTGAGAGATCTTTTTCTACGTACAAATGGGTTTTTAGTGTTCAAAGAAACAGATTAAAAACCGAAAATATAGAAAAAATAATGGTCATCTATTTCAATTCTCTATAGAAAATAGATATCAATTCTGGCTCCAACACTGACGATAATGATGATGTTTCCGATAAATTTTTTATTAAATAAAGCTACCTACTTGTTAATTGTATAACGAGCATTTGCATTTTTGCCCATTACACGGCACTACGGCAACAACAGAGTTATTTTGTTCTATATTCTTGAAAAAATGTATAAAAACTTTATTATGGTTCTATGTTAAGTTAAATGTTAAGTTTAAGAAGTTAAAGTTATGTTAAAGTTTTGTATGTAAATACATGTTTTGCTTTTTTTTGGATGTTTTTGTTTGTTTTCCTTGTTGTAAGCATCAACCATTTCCCAATTACATTAGGGTCGACTTAAATATCAGTATTTTACATAAAGCAACTGCCAGCAGACCTTCATAACCCAGTATTTAACGAGTATGATTCTTAGTTAGGCCAGCTTTTGTAAGACTTTTCTTAATGACTATCCTAATCCTACTAACCCATCCACGTATCAAATGAGGCAAGCGTTGCATAACCTTTAAGACCCCTTTTATTACAATATAATCAGGTAAATGACAGGAGAAAAAACAAAGATTTTTAATTTAACACTTTTAGTACGGATGTCTAAAAATATAATGTTTTTCTTCAATATAATAATTTAGTTCAAATGTATTCAGCGCATTAAGTAATTGGCAGTTTCTTAAATCCCGGGATTTAATCTTCATATTTACGATTCTTAGATTTTAGAGGAGGTATTATCAACTCTGTTACTTCCTTCCGCGAACTTTAGGTAAATCTACTCTCCCTATTCCGATCTCTGGTCATTATACAATGAGATTTTATAGTCGTTTTGGACCCGAAAGGGGGTTACTCGGAATAATGTATGGTCGCACGTGTGTGCACATGTACAATTTGCTATAAAAAAGTTAACTTTTCTATAATCTTTTTCACTCGTACGAGTAGAAACATTATTAGCGCTTCGATAATTCATTGTCAGTTTTTAATTAATGAAGGTTCGTTCTTGTTCATAACTGCGCGGGAATAGGTATAGGCCTGACGCGGCGAAATAGGTGATTATAAGAGGACATTGATCACTTGATACTTTATGAAAAAGGACATAGGACCGTCAGAAATACTTTATTTAACGATAAATGACTTCATGGTCTATGTAGTGATGATAAAATAAACACAACAACGGACTGCGAGTAGCGGATTTCAGACGTATTAAAATAATAAGAGCTGTTTACAAAATAATCAACTTACATAGGTACCTTTTTAGTTTACACTTCTCTGAACAAAGTTACTGCTCGAAATCGAGAGGGTCCTCCACGTTCGATACACAACGGGCACTTTTTATGATTTTATGCTATTGTCTTTTAGCGTATTTAATGTGTGTCTGTCTCTATCACTTTTCACGATTTCGAAGACGACCACCACTGCTTAACTCATTACGAGTTTCGTATTCACGAGTATAAACAAGTCGTTTTAACACAAATAAAAGTCTAGGGCCAAGTCATGGGGCTACCACGGCGTATCAAATTCATTATTTAGATATTCACGCACTGTGTATGCATAATAAACCGGATGGACGACCTCGTAGGTACCTACTAACAGAGGTATATCCTCCAATAATTCTGATATTACTGTACCTACATAGCATGACTAGATACGAACTACCAGTGAGATGACCTCAACAGACGGGCTCTAATAATTGATCGTTAATGATACCGGCACGAACCGCACATACACTCACATAGAGCGAGAACCGCGCAACTGAAGAGGGCACCGGGCGGGAAGGATGGCGCATATGCCACCGGCAGCGGTTTCGTGTCGTGACAAATCTGACAGAGAAAGCCTCTGATTGCTTAGTCCGCATGGTTTACCGAATGCGGAAATGTTGAATGAAAATAATCGTAGTAAAACGTAAGCGTATTTCGTGAAATTGAAAGGAGTTACCACGAGTTCTCATTTGATTAGTGCAAAAGACATAAATTCTGGCTTTTTTATAAAGTATTAATAAATACTTCCAGGCTTAAATGTTTAAATGTTATCGAAACAGTGCCCAAAATATTTCTTTCCAAAACGACTATAAAATCTCGGTGTATACATTTAGAAATGCAAATGAACCAAGAAAGCCAAATTTTGAATAATACGTGGGGAGTGCCCAGATAAGCTTAACTTCAAATTGTCGACCAAAATTTAATAATAATAATAATAAATATTCTACGCCATTCTACACAGCGCTTTCTAGACCCAAAGTAAGCATAGTTTCACTAGCTTGTGTTATGGGTTTCAGAATGCGGATAAACATACTTATATACTTTTTTTTTTGTAAATACATACATATTGTACATATAAACATTTCCTTGTTCATTTTTCGCCATCTTAAAAAAACTGTTTTTTTTTATAATAACTCAGTTTCCCGTTGAGATCGTTTTTTTTTTATAAAATACTTTTTTGTCCCCCACGTCAAAATGCCTGGAAGGTTATTAAGCGAATTATTGCAATACAAAATTATTATACCAGTCAAAATATTGTGGTCCTGCACTCGCTTTACCATTGTCTATGATTATTAATCGTTCCTTTAAAGATGGTGTTTTTCCAAATGAATGGAAAAAGCTCGTATTGTTCCTATACATAAAAAGGGCGATCATAGCAATGTAAAAAATTACCGCCCCCATTTCGATTCTCTCTTGCTTTTCGAAACTGTGTGAGTCCCTTATATGTCCAGTTATCACAAATCATGTCAGTGCCGTCATTACCTCGGCTCAGCACGGTTTTAGGAATGGTCGCTCTGTGCACACAAACTTGGTATCATTTGTGTCTGATCTGTCTGCGGATATTGATAGGGGGGACAGGTCGATGCCATTTATACCGACTTTTCCAGTGCTTTCGATAAAGTGAGCCACCCCTTGCTATTGATAAAACTCAAAGCCTACGGTATTTACGGTAATCTTTTGGAATGGTTTCGTTCCTACCTTCTCAATAGACCGCAGATTGTCTCAGTAAAGGGATATGACTCTGGGGTGTACCTCGCCGATTCTGGTGTACCACAGGGATCTCATCTTGGACCGTTGCTTTTCTCCCTATTTATCAACGATATTTCGGACTGTATCAATCACTCAAAATTTTGCTTATTTGCTGACGACCTCAAAATATACCATACAGTCAATTCCCAATCTGATACTGAACTGATTCAGCACGATCTCAACAGCATCCGCGAGTGGTGTCGCAAAAATGGTATGATTCTCAATGCAGATAAGTGTTACCATATAAAATACACTAAAAAAAGATACCCCATTGACTCAACTTACAGCGTCGATGGTAAAGTCTTAAAGGAGGTAAGTGAAATTAGGGACCTGGGGGTTATATTGGACAGCGAATTGCGTTTCTCCACCCAAGTGGATGCAGTTGCTAGAAAGGGAGCTCAAATGCTGGGGTTCGTAAGGAGGAACACAAAAGAATTCCGCCAAACCGAGACGAAAGTCTTGCTCTACAACGCGCTGGTTAGAAGTCATCTGGAGTATGCCTGTGAAGTCCCACATATGCAGTACAATCACAAAGAATTGAAAGTATCCAGCGTGCCTTTACGAGACAATTGGCATACACTTTGCCCGGTATCTCACATAGGGCCCCTTATGACCAACGATTAACCTTCTTTAAAATGAAGACACTCCATCTGCGCCGCAAAGTCCAAGACCTAGTGTTCCTGCACGGACTTCTTAATGCCAGTATAGACTGTAGCCAGCTACTCTCTAGCATCGGACTCAATGTGCCCAGCCGAACGCCAAGACACCCAAATACAAGAACTTTTCATATTCCGCTGTGCAGAACCAATGTTGGCAGACAATCTCCTATGGTCCGAATCTGTTCCGAGTACAACTCATTATGTGGGATGGACAATCTTGATATCTTCGTTGATTCCATTAGCAGGTTCAAGGGAAATATGTTGAAAATGTGTTGAAAATGTTTTGAAAAAAAAAATGTTCAATTAAATTTTTAAGCATTTTGTATGCTTACTTTTTTCTAAAGATTTTAGATCGGAAAAAGAGAACATCTAGGACGGGACTTGAACGTCGCCTTAAGACGTATAATGTATCGGAGAATTTCGAATATCTGGGACGTGTCTAGGTGGCTCAGTTGGTCAGAGCATTCCCCCTGTAAGGGACTGGTCGCGGGTTCAAGTCCCGTCCTAGATGTTCTCTTTATCCGATCTAAAATCTTTAAAAAAAAATGTTGTTTATTATTCTTAATTTCCTCAATTAAAATTATTGTAAATATGTAAATAGTTTAATCTTTTCTAAAATTCTAAATTTTAATAGCTTCTTTTTAATGGCAAGTGTTGCGTACATCTGTAATAGGTATGCATATAAGAATTGTGAAACGGATACATGTCAGAAGATGTAGTTATATATGTATACTGTTGATGTACCAAAATAAATAAATAAATAAAATATGAATCAAACACATGCGATTTGATAAACAAATAATTATTGTGTAGTAAAAAACAATAATTAAAGGCGGTCATATTTTTTTCAAGATTTTTCGTCATTTAATGGTCCTGGCTGCTTCCTCGGCCGTAGACTCTTCGAGTAGTGAAGACTCTTGAACTGCAGGAAATGATGCTGTGACGCTCAGAAAATCATAATCGTCATCATCATCGATGTTGTGGACGTTGTTGCATGTTTATACACTGTAGTGTATAAACATTCAACACTACAGTGCAGGCATTATTTGCCTGCACTGTGGTGCAGGCAAATAATGCGGTAACTAATTCCTGCTATCCTGCACCCACGAGCAGCCCCTTTCCTTTAAATTTGCACGAAATGAGTTTTAAAAGTTCAGTTGGAGCGGGTTCAGCTGTAGTGCAAATTGGTCCAAGCCCATAGTCTGTCGACCACCTCATTCCTTAGGTTCTAAAATTTGCATAAAAGTTTCGTATCTCAACGGAGAACCGAGTTATTATGAAAAAACTGAATTGAAACCAATTTTCAAGATGGCGGAAAATGCACAAGGATATTTTAGTCGACAATTTGTTCAGTTAAACTTTTAAACATGACAATTCCCCAGAGTGCCTGCCTGTCCCGGAGTAAGTGAAGACGCAGAGCAAGTGGTCTTTGCGTGTCCCCGTTTCGTGACAGACCGAAATATTTTGAAGGCCGACCTTATAGTGGAAACCCGACCAGAATCTTTGGTGGCATGTATGCTTTCATCGAATGTATCCTGGGAGGCAACAAGCACTTATGCGACGGAGGTACTACAGGATCTTCGGCGCATAGAGCGGGAGCGGGCGGGACGCAGACGGAATGCTGAGCAGTGAAGCAGTGGAAGCCAGGGCAACTGAAGGAAAAGCATAAGCTACATATACCCTCCCTCCTCGAAGTAATGCCTAACGGCGGGATCGGAGAGGTGAGTGAGATCGATGCCAGAGGAGATTTTAGTCGGTAGGGATTATTCGAGTCCAACACATTTTCATACATACATAAATCTAGAAAAACCGGCGCCGTCGGGAAAAAAACCTGAAGTCAACATGAAACTGATACGACTATGTTATTATAGCCATTTTATGTATTTTCTACATACCTCTAAATCATTTCGGCTCCAGGCTCCTCCTTAGCAGCACATCAAAGGCAGATTTTTTGTAAGTAATAGCGAACCAAAATTAAAATAAGTTTTTTTTATTGTTAAAAAAAAAGTTATTACATGGTATTGTCGGAAGTTTACGTGAATGTCACACTTTGAAATAAAACTATTTTTAACGGACTCTATCGCGATTTATTTGATGTTGCTCCACGTGACCATGTCTGCTGAAAAGCAACCGAAACGTCAGTATCAAAAAGAAAAAAAAAAAGAAAAGATCAATGTAAAATATAAAATAACATCAAATAAATCGCGATAGAATCCGTTAAAAATAGTTTTATTTCAAAATAAGTTATTAATTCTCAAGAGACTGTGATATTATGGTAGACAGAAGAGTTTGAAGATTTTCTTAACTTGTCTGATCTGAATGATGGCAAAGCCTGATTCGTGCTTATCATAAATAATATTAAAAAATATTAGATACCATAAAAAAATGGTGGTTTCTTATTTACCCTAGTGAGATTATCTGCGCAAAATTGACGCATATAAATATTTTAATTTATTTTTAACTTTAACGAAAAAAATCTGTAGTTCGAAAATTCGGGAATAATTCGCTGTGCGGTTCAGAGATCTCATTCGCTGTGTCAATCTATCGTTAAGTTCACGAATTAGTGTAATAAGTATTACCAATTTTGAAATATTAAGACTCCGTGATTATAAAATCAAAATGTGGGCATGATTATCTTTTACGTGAGTTAAGTGGGAAGAATAGATGGACTACAGCTTTTTTACGGGATTATACATTTTGTTTGCATTTATGCTTATACTTCTGTTGCTTTGATTGTTAGACCAATCATGGTGTATCGGATAACCGAAAATACTAGTTTGAAATACTACTTAGCCTAGTATAACATATAATTTACAGAATACAGGGACTTTGCATTGTCGAAAAATCCTTATCTAAAAACACCCTTCCTCAGGGACCTTCGCCTTAATCAATTGCAATGAAACAAACGGCAGATTTAAAGTCTGACTGAGACCTTTCTAATAAAAAAAACCGCAACAAAATCCGTTCAGTAGTTTTCGCATCCATCGCTAACAAACAGACAAATCCAAGTATTTTTGTTTTTAAATATCTCCAATGTATAAAAAAAATATTTGGGTGCCGAATTATTAATTTAATATAATCCAAGTTTTTTTTTATATCTACATAACTGATTTACAATTTTATAATAATATAATAAATGTTTACCCTTCCAAACTAAATAATCTAGGACATATTACATAGTGCCTTCTAGCCCCAAACTAAGCAAAGCTTTTCATATGGGTTCTAGGATGCGGATAAATAATTTATTTATTTCAATTGGGGATGACGGAAACTGGATGGATGATCCACCAACGAAGTTTGCGGGCCACTTCATCCATTTCCCCAACTGCCTCATTGGGGACAGTGCAGATAAACATACTTAGATACTTTTATTGTAAATAAATACATATTATACATTGAAATGCCCAGACCAATGCAAATACCCATGAACCCACTACCTCTGACTTGGCAGTCAAATAATCTACTGCTACACCACAGAAGTCGTTAAATTAGGCCAAAATCATTGTGCATAAATGCAAAAGTATTGATCATGAACATAACATTCAAAGTGATTTAATGACTATTATGTTCCTATAATATATATAGTTATCTTATTTATTTAGTAATTTGGTCAAAACAATTGCTTATCAGTAAAAAATCTATAATTATTGCTCAAAATCTATTATTCTCAGAAGAAATAAATATAGCTTTATTTAAAATTCTAGTATTTTTTATTTCATTTGTATGTAAAAATATAACACTGATCAGTTTATTCCAAACTATTAAATAAAATGAACATAATATAGTCAGTTGAAATTTAATGCATCAATTTAACGCAAATATGATTATCTCATTAGGGTTAATAAAAGTATATATTCAACTTGCATAGTTATTACTAAATTGTAGTTATTAAAAATTTGAAAAATCTGTATATTCTAAACTAAAATCATCTGACTAAGACTCAAAGTCTATCATAGACACGGCGGCCAAAAAAAAAAAGTTTATTTTTGGTCAAAAGATATAGGTATAAAATGTCCTTTCTACTACACTATGTTCAACTATACAACAATAATGATATATGATAGAATATATTTAAGAATGTTGGAATGTATTTAAAAAAGTAATTCATATGTATCTTATTGAAATAAATGAAAATAATAATAAATATTACCGGGATAAACTACACAGCGCTATCAAGGCCCAAACTAAGCATGGCTTGTAATATAGGTTCTAGAATGCGGATAAACTTATCTATACAATACAAGTAACATTAAGCTACCTATGAATATAATTGAAACAGAGCAATACAATTTACCTCGCCATTTGTATCATAATAAATAAGCGCTCGACGAGTCAGAACTAGCCAGCGTTCCTTGAAGTTGACCGGTGAGAATAACTTTTTATTTTGCGATCTCTTGACCATAAAAGTTTCAAGTATTATTTCGTCGTCATCCTTTCCAGCCATTTTATTCCTGCAGGACGATTAATAAATGTCTATATTGATGAGAAAACACTAAAAAGGCATAAATAACTACGTAGGTATTGTAAAAACATATTCGTACCTTTATACGACAATATCCATCACAAATTCAATGAATGCCCTCTAAGTTTCGTATGTGAACTATATTACACTTTACAGATTAGTCACCTGTACACAACACAAAAAGTAATAAAACTAAAACCGCATTTTGTTACACTTAAAATTCCAACTACAAAACAAAGAGAATATAACATCACTTGCTGCAAAAGTTCGTAAATCGTAAAACCAAACCATTGCTTGCACGAATGAAATGAATGAAATATATGAATGAACTAGAGTAATGTTTCGTTAAAAAAAATTGACAGGCTAGGCACTTCGCTAGGCTACCAGTGTGACCATATGTGGCAGGATCCTGGCATTTTGGCGACTTTAGCCTCCAATTTTAGTGTTTTTTTTTTTTTTTTTTGAAGATTTTTGGCTTGGTTACAAATCCAATTTTAGTCACTGGTAGGATGTGTTGACGTTTTAAGAAATTGGCAGTATCTGGCAGTTTATTCATATTTGCTGGCAGATTCGCGAGTATTTAGCCTGAAGAGGGTGATAGATGTATGAACTTAATTTACGCAGTTTTCAAGCTCGCATAATTACCCAAAATCAGTCGTATGAAGTATCAAGGAATTTGGGTACCGAATATTAGTTATAGGTTTGACTTCTGTTTTGGAGATTTTCTTTCCCCCATACATGTATATAAATATTTTTTATTATAAATTTCATAATATTATTAGGTATCCATGTCTAAACCTGTCACTTGTTTTTCTAGTTGGTCGCTGAACTAATCTTGTTTTGTTTACGATTGCATCTGCCTTAATTTCTTGTTGTTAAGAAATGAAACGAAAATATTAACACTTATCGTCCGGAGTGAGAGCTAGATATTTCACTTTCTTCATGGATAGCAAAAGCGAAAGATGAAGATGTCACCTTTTGTTATGCATGCAGAAAGTAAAAAGAAAATGATCGGATACAGTGAACAGTCATCGGAAAGTACTTACATAATTTTTAAAATACAATAGCAAAATTTAAAAGCAAAATTTATACTCTGACCAACCATTTAACTTTTGACAGCGGCTTGAGAATTACGTTATCTATACTATTATAAAATTGTAAATTAGTAAGCCGGGAAGGCATGGGAAATGTTTTAAAAATTGGTTAATGTTAAATGAATGATTTTGAACACAATTTTTTTTATATTAAAATATTTATTCTTGATAAATAAGATATTTATTTTATGTTTATTCTTGTTCTTCTTGTCTGTTTATTCGTGATGGACGCAAAAACTACTGAACGGATTTTGATGTACTTTTTTCTATTAGAAATGTCATGGTCTCTTTAAAATCTGTCGTATCTTTGATTGTAAAGGGATCAGTAGAACCGGAGATATGGCATCAGCTTGTCATAAAGGTAAATGTAATGTAAAATTTATGATAATTCACTCGTCCAACAAAAACAGTGACATTTTACCATATTTACTGTTGGGGTCGAATACATGTGTTGCAAATAAATTATTTTTAACTTGAGTAATATAATATACAAAACTAGCTGTTGCTCGCGGCTTCATCCACGTAGATGTCGGTTATTGTGACCCCTATTTCATCCCCGCGTAGGTCGATATTACAAAAACGCTTTAAGGCATATTTATTTACAGCTGACCCGTTTAGGATGAAGAAGGCGCTAGTGAAATTGATAAGTTGGCAAAGATTGATCGCAATCGCTTCGCTGGCGTGGGTAAGTGGATATATTCAATTTAGGCTCGTAGTTTAAGTAGTCAAAAAAGTTAAATAGTAAGAATGTAGATAGGAGGGCCTTTGCTTTGCAGTGGTACAATACAGACTAACGACAACTATGTTTTTGGTAATTTTGCTCAATAAATTGTAGTGATCTAAACTGGTTGAATTAATATTTGTTTTACACAGGCCTTCTGATATGTTTTTTTTTGTTTTTTTTTTTTAGAGAATATTAGTAACCGAAATTACTAATATTCCCCCTAACCCTTCCAGCTAAGCTAAATTGCTTGTGTTAGGAGTGGGTTCACGTCGGTAGTGTAATGGCCAGGATTCGAAACCGGGACCACTCGATCGTAAGGTTGTCTCCTTAACCACTAAGCTACCGACGCTATACCGATATATACCGATGTAGCTCAAATACACCTTAATATTCATTTCATACATCGACAGTTTCACCGACCAACGACGGCGCGGCCGTAAATTAGCTTATATATCTAACTTTTTTGTTCTAAAATAATGACTCAAATGAAATGAAACTATTAAAACTACCTAATCAGAGTCTTCAGTTAACTTTTTTGTTGTAAAACAATGACTCAAATGAAATGAAACTATTAAAACTACCTAATCAGAGTCTTTAGTTTCAATTACCGCAGTACCTTTTTGTAAACGACGTTTGCGGTGTTTCCTTTTGGGGCTAAAATTACTAAACTACTTGCAGAGCTCACTCTGGAGCGTGTAACATAAAACTGATCATCTGTAAAACAGCTCGTACACATCTATTTCTAACCAGTAGCAGCTATATGAAATTTCATGCTTCTTAATTTGAAAATGGCGAACTTTCCATTTAATCGTTTATCTCTTATTTGTTCCTTTAGGGGTGAAATTTTGTAGATTTTTTATTTCTAACCAGAAGCAACTATATGAAATTTTGTGCTCCCTACTTGGAAAATGACGGACTTTTGTTGGGGAAAAATATAAATAAAAGGAATAAGATGTCCATCTGTATTCATCATTTTATTTGAAGTAAAGTTGACAAAAGAATTTTAAATATTTTTCATTAAATTTATAAGCAAATATATTTATAAACTAAAAAGTTTCTTTATTACTCCCCCTTAATGAAGATAAACGAAAAAAGAAATTCTATCAATCGAAAATAAAACCTTAGATTATTAATATGAATAAAACCATATCTACAACAAAGCAAATACGAAATAGAATAATCAACTATTAATAAGTTTTATATCTAAGACGCACTTCATATGCTTAATGCGCCTCTAGCTTTGTTAAAATATGGGCAGGCATTTTGTCTGTCTTTATTACACCTTTTGACAATTTCAAATGTACTTTTCCTTTTGTATAGAACACATAATGTCATCTACATACACAGCCAGTATTACAGTTTCAGTACCGAACTTTTTCTAGTAAACACATGGCTTTGAATCAGTCTGAACAAAACCTATTTTGGATAAAGTTTTATCTAATTGAACATTCCAAGCTCGAGCAGCTTGTTTCAAACCATAAATCGAATTTTTGAGCAGACAGACTTTCTCTTCTCCCCCTTGCTCGGAAAATCCTTCAGGCTGTTGCATGTAAACTTCTTCCTGCAAATCTCCATTTAGAAACGCAGTATCAATATCCAAATGCTGCATTTGCAAATTCAATTCTGCGGCAATGCTATAAGGTTGCGCAGGGATGAATTTCGAACCACAGGAGAAAAAGTTTCATTATAATCTATGCCATGCGATTGATTAAAGCCCTTGGCAATAAGTCTTTCTTTCTGCTTTATATTTGACTATTGAACCTTCTGAATTTTTTTTTTTACCTTAAGCACTCACTTGCTAGGTATAATCTTTTTATTAGGTCTATCTACCAACGTCCAAGTTTTATTCTTTAATAGTGATTCATACTCAGCTCTCACTACTGACTTCCACTGACTACTATTAACACCTTTTAAGGCGTCATTAAAGCTTTCAGGTTCCTCAAAGCCTGCTGTTTGCCTGCGTGAGAAATAAGATTTACATCAAATCGCTTAGCAAGTCAGTTCCTAAGTGGATATCTTTTCTCAGATACCTCAATTATCAGATCTTCCTGATCAGAATTATCATCAGCTGATAGAAAATCTGAACGATTATGAATTTTATCAATTTCTATTAGGCTATGATTTAAATCTTGTTCTGGAGTTACTGTTTGAATCTTGATCTTCCTGTCGATCAAGTCTACTAGAACCAGATTGAATGTCTTCAACTGAAGTAACACCTTAATCGAACCGATTCGACATATGCTGATCTAACAGCGTCACATCAAAAAATGTGGAGCGAGTAGCTTCTTCCTTCTCTTGCTTTACTTCTTCTTTCTGTTGACCTTTCAGGTCACAAAATGTTTCTTCGAAGAATACCACATCTCTGGCCTTCACTAATCTTCTTGGACAACTAGGAACGCGGAAATAATAACTAAGTGAATCTTTTGAGTATCCAACGAAAATGGCTTGCTGCGCTTTAGGATTTAACTTCCTTCTTAATTCGTCTAGAACCTTGACCATTGCGCGACAACCGAATACTCGCAAGTAAGATAAGTCTGGTTTCTCACTTTTCTAAACTTCTAGAGGGGTTTTGCCATTAAGAGCTCTATGTGGACATCTATTCTTCAAATAGACAGCAGTCTCTACAGCATTTTGCCTATAAGCTTTGGATAGGGAACTATCAATACAACTGCAGGAGGCAAATTAGCAACGTGCTTTTTCTATTACATTCCTATTAGTCCTTTCAGACACTCCATTTTGTTGAGGACTATAAGGAACTGTCGTGTCATGCTTTATGCCATCTTTTGCTAAAAAGTCAGTTAAATCATTATTGACATATTCAGTACCATTATTTGACAGCATTTTTTTATTTTTAAGCCTGTTTCCCGTTCTACCATAGCTTTACAAAGACAAAACTTATTCTTAACCTCATTTTTCGAAGAAATAAAATATATAATAACCATACGTGTAAAATCAGCAACAAAGATTAGAGCATATTTGTTTCCCCGAAAAGAAGTTTCTGATATAGGACCACAGAGATCCGTATGTATCAACTCTAATTTACTACTTAGTAGCTTTGTCATATTTAATCGCCTTGAAAGGTTTTTTAACATTTTTACCTTCTATACAAGCTATGCAGGTTTCTTTATCAACGTCTTTGTACGCAACGCTAAGATTACTTCTGCTGAGTGTATGTAATCCTATACGACATAAGTGTCTAAGTCGTTTATGCCACAAACGATACCTTGACACATCCTGGTGTACCTCGAACGCTGATAAGGGTTTGGGTAGACTTACCGAACAGTCCAGACTATACAATCCACCACTACAAGTGGGTCTTGTAGTGGTGGATTGTATAGTCTGGGCTGTTGCTTGCCAACACTGCTTCACCTGTAGAAGAAAAAGTAGAATAATCAAAAAATGTACAACTATTGGTATCAAAAAGAACATTGAACCCACGGCCTTTATAATTTTAATTAGGAACGAATACTACATTGGAAATATTCTTTACATTATTACAACATTTTGTTTTAAAATGATTAAGTATAGGTACGTCACCTATACCCGTAGTAAATAGTTTATCCCCATTCGCAACAGTTATCTCAGAATTAGGATAATTTCTGACATTTTGTACCCAATCACTTCTACCAGTCATATGAGCACTTGCACCAGAATCAACATACCATTTGGCAGGTCTCACATCTTCAGTAGATCTCGTAGTCAATGCACTATACAAGGTAGAGTGTTTGTTACTATTTTGATTCATATTACCATCATTTGACTTCTTCAGCAAATGGCAGTCAGGTCTTTTGTGTCCAGGTTTACTGCACTTGTAGCTATCAAACTCATTCTTAGTGTTCGTCTTACATTCGACTTTCATAGCACTATCTGAAGTTGATTCTGATACGCTTTCAGTCGAGGTTCTAGAAAATTCTGTCAACAATTTACTTTGGACAAGCTCATATAGTTATATTGACTGTGGAACTTTCTAGTGCCATTACCAAAGGATCATAACGACTTGTCAATCCTCCTAGTAATATTGCAGCCAAAGAGGCATCCTCAATAATCTTACCGATATCAGCCAAGTCTTGACCTGTAGTTAGTATTGCATTAATGTTTGCTTCCATACATTCAAAATCATTCATATGGTATATATAGCTTATAGGTATGTATAGCTTCCTCTCTAATGCGGTTTTTCACCCCATTGACTTGTCCTCGTAGACAGCTGCCAAAGTCTTCCAGGCATCCTTAGCAGTTGCACGACTCCTGACGTGTGTTATTGCAGGACCTTCCAGTGTTAGACAAATTTTTGCTAACGCTACCTCATTATCTCTCTTCTCAGTATTGACTCCATCTATACAATTCCATAAAGTCTCGTGTTGCAGCAACATTCGCATTTTGAATTTCCACACAGGATAGCCATCCCTACCTTCTAGGAACATCCCGGCCAGCAGGGGCGGCTCTAGCCTATGTAGTGCCCGTGTGCAGTCAAAACACTGGTGTGCTCTAGTAGGCGCACGGTCAAAATGGAATACATATTTTATTAATTTTGGGAGCAAATTGTGCAATTTAAATGGTTTTAGAACGCTAATAAATAAGAAATAAATAAAATACTTTTAACTTGTGTACTTACACACAATTTAAAAGTATTTTTTCGAAAGAAAGGGGTTGCAAGAATAAAAAATACAACTTTAGTGATTTCAAAAATATTTAATTTAAAAACTAATTATATTATAGGACGCTCATGTATGTTTATAAACTATCAATATCATTTACTTTTCATAATAATTCAGTTCAGTGGGAAATGGTGGCAAACTCAAACTACAGTGAATAAAAGAGTAGAAAACGGATAAAAGAGGAACTAAAATGTTCCATACAAAATTGCTATTTATTTTACGTCATAAATGTCCCAGTTATGGAGACAGTGGCTCCCTCCTTCATTTTCTACACTATAATGTCGCAGTGTACATGGCGCGTGCGTAGTTTTTTTAAATTTTCACTCTCGTTAAACTAAGGCCCCAATTCTCATGTCGTTTGAAATCAAGTATATAGATGAATTAGCGGCTATACTTCCCACACGGGCCCAGTGCCGATTGGAAACTTCACACATACCGTTGAATTGCTTCGCAGGAGTGTGCAGATTTCCTCACGATGTTTTCCTTCACCAAAAAGCCCACGATAAATTACAAATGAATAAAAAACTCAGAGGTGCAAGCCAGGGATCGAACCCACCACCCGCTACTTGAGAGGTCATATGTCAAACCACTAGAAAACCGTGGCTTCACTTTCGACATGGCGACAAATAGTTTCCCAAAATATACGTACAACGTTCATAATATTTAGAATTTGACACTGACATTATTTTGGAATATAACTATTACAAACCTCTTTTTATGCTGATAGTACGAGAAAATAGTTTTTGTTAAAAGATAAACTACGATGAAATTAAGGCGGGATATATTTTCAATTTTACTTTCATGGTTCATTTTTGAGAAAAGCACTATACTATACATGCTTCGTCTGACATTGCCATCCTAGCCGAGTCTCTGCCGTAATTTACGGTCAAGTGCAAACTTATTTATCGATTCAAAGGACTCAAAAATATGTAGCGATGACCTTACCACGCCGGAATAAGAGCGTTTGGTACTTATTTTTGAGACGTTAAGTGTACCTTTGGTTTTTTTTTCGTGCGGAAATCCCTTCGGATACCCCCCCGCCGGCCAGCGGGGGTGGTTATGTCGGGCTTGAACCGACTTAAACCGCACGCCGTCTCGGGTCTTCAGACGCCGAGGAGTAAGGTTGCCCATAGAGCATATCCCTCGCACCCCGACTGACCCTGGGCCATCTCCAGTTTCGAGATGGCCCCCTCGGGTTTGGGAACTGTAATGTATGTCTATTTACCCTCGCCCTCAGTATAATAATAATAATAATAATAAGATCGAGAGGGGTATATTCCAGGGTGATAGCCTGAGTCCGTTATGGTTTTGCCTAGCACTGAATCCTCTCAGTACAATACTGGAGAATTCAGGACTAGGCTATCAGTTGCGGAGAGGAGGTCAAGTTATATCCCATCTTCTTTACATGGATGACTTGAAATTATTTGCCCCCACCGACTCCCAGCTGGTAGAATTACTTAAGGTAACTGAAACCTTTAGTAATTCTATCAGAATGGAGTTTGGTGTAGACAAATGTGCAGTCATGCATGTTAAGAAGGGTGGGGTTGTGGAATCTGAAAGAATTGAACTTTCAGATTCTACACAACTGAAATCTCTCTCGGCAACTGAAACCTATAAATATCTTGGTATGTCACAAGCGCTAGGTATTACTGAGGCTGCCATGAAACAGACGTTGCGGGATCGTTTCTTTGGGAGCCTGAAAAAAGTACTTCAGAGTCTTTTATCGGGCGGTAACAAGGTGCGAGCCTACAACGGCTGGGTCATGCCAGTCTTAGTATACTCCTTTGGCATACTAAGATGGACTCAGACCGAATTAGATGCCCTGGATAGGAAAGTCCGTACGTTGCTAACTGCAAATCGTATGCACCACCCACGCTCTTCAGTAATGAGGTTGTATATCCCACGGAAGTGTGGGGGTCGTGGTTTTTTAAACGCCAAGACTCTCCACAACCGTGAGATATGCAACCTTAGGGAATATTTCCTAAACGTTCACGTGGGTGTGCACCGAGATGTAGTGGCATTAGACAACGGACTGACCCCTCTAGCTCTGGCTAAAGAGAACTGGCACAAACCGGTAATAGTTAGCATCGCTGATCGCAAGGAAATATGGAAGAGCAAAGAGCTGCATGGACGTTTTTATCGGGCCTTAAATGGGCCCGACGTAGATATAAAAGCATCAGTGTTCTGGCTACGCTTCGGTGATCTCTTTGGAGAAACCGAAGGTTTTGTCTGTGCAATTACAGATGAAGTTGTCATGACGAATAATTATCGGAGGTATATCCTTAAGGACGGCACGATTGACATATGTCGGGCGTGTCACCGTCCCGGAGAATCCCTAAGACATATTATCTCTGGTTGTTCTCGTCTTGCTAACGGAGAGTATTTACATAGACACAACCAAGTGGCCAGAATCGTTCATCAACAACTTGCTCTGAAATACGATCTTGTAGATTCGGAGGTACCGTATTACAGGTATGTGCCCGACCCAGTTCTTGATAATGGTCGTGTCACGTTGTACTGGGATCGATCAATCGTCACTGACAGGACTATTGTAGCCAATAAGCCTGATATAGTGGTGATTGATCGATCAGAGCGTCTCGCAATAATTGTTGACATCACCATCCCCCATGATGACAATCTCGTGAAAGCCGAAAAAGACAAACAAATAAAATATTTGGACTTGGCTCACGAGATTGTCGACATGTGGGATGTGGATTCAGCAATTATTGTTCCGATAGTCATATCGGTTCACGGACTGATTGCCAAGAGCCTCGATCAACATCTCCAGAGGCTCGCGTTAGGCAGTTGGGTCAAGGGCTTGAAGCAGAAGGCAGTGCTCCTCGACACGGCACGTATTGTGAGGAGGTTCCTCTCCCTGGAGCCCTAACCACCGGTAGCTTGGTCCCTGTACCCGATGCCGGTGGGCCACTATTTTTTATATTTTTAAATATATTTGTTTTTTTTTTTATAAAGAATGTATTAAAAAAAATAATTTATATGTATTTTAAGAGTAATAAAGAGAATAATAATAAATTCATTTATTTCTATAAAATTGGTACAAAATTCTCCCTATAAAGTGGTACAATATTAATAATAGTTGCCTTAGAATTTATATTATTAAGGGAGTGCTTTGGCACTCGTACTAGGTGAACCCTGTGTCACGAGTGCCTTTTTCTTCCTTCATATCTGGTAAGTAATTACAAAAATTGGATTTAATTGAATAAACTATTAATAAATTGAAATGACATATTTTATCAAAAAGTGTAGCAATAATATTAATTTTTATGTACATATTGTTAATAAATATTATTGCAGTATAATGTTCACTTTGTGTGTGTGTGTATGTGTGTGTGTGTGCGAGTGTGCGTGTGTACGAGTGAGATTGAAGATAAGCGTGTGTGGGTGTGTGTATGTGTATGACGGTGTATCCGGCTGTGTGAGCTTTTTATGTAGCTAAATGGAGAAGGTTTTCGGTCTCATCGTAGGTTAAGGTCTTGAGCCAATCCCTAACTACACTCCTGCAACAATATCGAGTGAGCGAGGCTATATTTAAATGTTGGTTAGCTTTATTATAAACTCTCGCACCCAGTATGCAAAAATGCCTTTCAGCAGCAGCGGTTTTATGCCTTTCAGTGTTAAACACAATTGATCTCTTGCGCATACCAATTCTCAGGTGTAGATACTGCGGTGCTTCGGCGTGCTTGCGAGTTACTATTTTGAGCACAAAGAGCTGTCTAATGGTGAGGACATCACTTTCTTTATAAAGAATTGTAGTCGAATACCTAAAGGGTTTCCCACGCATAACTTTAAGGATTGCTCTCTGTGCTCTCTCCAGTCGTATCATGCTTGAAGCATGAGTGCCACCCCAGACCGCTATACAGTAATCCATTAGAGACTGCGCAAGAGTGTAATACACCGTTTTTGAAGTAGCAGGATCCGCCGCTGATCCGAGCCTTTTAAATACGACAATTAATTTTCGGATACGCGGTACTAGAGCACCTACATGACTCTGCCAACTGAGTGTGCTGTCTAGGAGTACACCTAGGTATTTAATTTCGGATTTCCTTGTGAGGCTAGTGCAGTTGCAGGAAACAGCTCCCGTATGACAAGTATGCGCCCTGACAGAGTAACTCTCGCTGCAGGGTTGTCCCACGGACGAACATGAAAAAGTCATAAACGACGTTTTTTCTACATTTAGTGTAAGAAGGGTGGCGGGACAGCCATTCTGAAACTATCTTTAGGCTATCCTATATATATAATTTTAGTGTGGGGTAGGATGAGCTTGCATAGACCATTAATGTTTACTAAGAACAGTGTTGGACCCAGCACACTGCCCTGGGGAACTCCGTAAGTGACCAATTGCTCGTCGCTAGTGACACTTCCTATCCTGACAGCCCCAGCCTTAGCTCAAGGTCGTACTGGTCAAGGCTTGGCGAGAAGTAGACGGCCACGACAGCCAAGCCCTCATATTCCGCCGCGACACAGCCTCTACCCCTTGCGATGAGTGCAAGGCGCGAGGTGTCTGCGGCGGAACCCCCGAAAACGGTCGCTACGCCGTCTAGGTCCACCGGGCTTCCGGGGTGGACCCAGTACGGCTCAGCGACCACGACCACATTGATAGACCACTGCACGGTGCTCTGGTACAGAAGATCCTGAGCACCGGAGCAGTGGTTTATGTTCGCTTGCAGGATGCGGATTGGTGTGTCCATTATTGGACTGCCATTTCCGCATCCCGCCGTGTATGTGGCCGCTCCTGAGCGGCACCCGTTGCGGACGAACGGGGCTTTGGCCTCGAGGCGGCGCAGGTTTTGCTGTCCGCCCGGTGCTCCGCCGCTTTGCCCTCCGCTACGCATTTGTAGCAGCGTGGCGGAGCATCACAAGCACTGGCCTTGTGCCCGGGCTGACTACAGCGGAAGCACCGATCCCCCACGGTGTCTCCCGCTGTGCACTGCACCCCCACATGCCCCACGGCCAGGCACCTAAAGCACCTGGTCTCGCGGGGCTGCAGGAGTTGCACCCGCGCCTTAAGGAAGCCCCCAACGAGGAGGCTCCGTCCGTCCGCAATCATCTGAGCCGCTGCGACGGGGCAGTTAATGACTGCCGTGCCGTGACCGGTGGGGCTGAACCGGATTTCTCCGGCTCTCACCTGATCACGGGGGCAGCCGCCCGCCTCCACGACGGCGGAGATAATTTCCTCCGTCGTGGCCGCGTCATCCAGACCCGAAATGCGCAGACCTGCGCATTTGTTGGGTCTGGTGCCGCGGACGGCTTCGTTGTCCAGCGACTCCATCAGCTTGGCCGCTAGGGCGTCGGCTTTGGGGCCGCTGGTGGCGCTGGAGACCTCGAGGAGGCGAGCTCCGGTGCGAGTTGTTTTGCACCGGAGCCCCCCCTCAATCGCGAGGGCCTTGAGGTCTACTGAGGCTTTCACCTGCCTCAGTACCTGGGCCTGTAGACAAAGTCACATTCTACTAGTGGAATCGCAACGAAGCGAACCTTCAAAAGACCGAAATGTATGGGATTGATTGATTGGATGACATTTGTCGACATGTCACGTATAACAAATAATGTCACTCCCATACATATTGAACATTTGAAGGTTCGCTTCGAAGCGATTCCACTAGTAGAATGTGACTTTGTCTACAGGCCCTGGGCGTACCCCACGCCCTTCTCCACACCCTCCGTCGTCACCGTTAGGACGACGGCTGTGGAGCGTGGGGCGCGGAGCCTCTTCGGCGCCTTCGCCGCAGCGGCTTTTTTCGCCTTTTTGGCAGCTCCCGCTACCACCCATTCCTCCCCTCTGGAGGAACGCTCGGGTGCAGCGGGAGCGGCGGTTATGGCGGGGGCGGGGGTGCCGCGCTTCTTCCCCTTCCCTTGTGGCGTTGGGGCCACTGGGGCGGCAAGGCCGGGCTTACCACTGACAGCAGCCGCGAAAGACGCATTCCGTGTCAGTGGGGGACGGTAAGCCTGGTCCTCCAAAACGCCCAGCCGCCTCTCGATGGCCGCCAAGAGCTGCACCTCACTAGGCGCAGGCTCCGGCGGCGAATTGGGCGCCGGCCTAGGCGCTGTTTTCGGCGCCGGCTTAGGTGCCGACTTTGTGGCCGGCTTTGGCGCTGGATTTGGCGCCGACGTAGGCGCCCCCCCTGGCGGCGCAAGAGCCCGCGGGTGGTATGCCACCTCCTGGGCTCTTGGGGCCTTCTGGGCCTCCGGGGATCCCCTGACCATCTGGGTCAGCTGCCTGACCTCTTCCCGGAGGACCCGCTGTTGCTCCAAGGAGTTGGCCAGCTCAGTTTCCAGGCTTGTGACCCGGGCCCTGAGCTTCACCTCCTCCTCGGAGACGCTCCTACCGAGGAGCTCCTCCAGCGCCGTCCTGGCGACGGCGACGTTTTCCGCCACCGTTTTCTTTTTGCCCGACACATTTTTGGACCCCTTAATGGTGTCCGTAATGCGGGCAAGCGCTGCGAGGAGTTCCCTCGCCGCGGGGACGCCTTGGTCCCTGGCACTGGGTAGTGGAGGGACGTGCACCGGCTGCTTCAGCGTTCTGGTCGCCGCGGTGGCCAATATTTTGGCCGGCCGATCATCCTCACTTGAGGAGACCGTCCGTTGCCCGGAGTTTCTGCTCCGGTCAAGGGACGGTCCACCCGAGCGAGGTCGCTTACGTCGGAGACCCTCTTCGGTCTCCATACGGCTGGATACTGACTCGTTGTCAGTACCCGCCGTCGACGCCGCAGACGCAATGTCTGCGTCCGTTTCCCCACCTGTCGGTAACGGAGTAGCGGGTCTGGTGAAGACGGCCTTGACAGACCGCGAGTGAGGCCCCCGCCTCACCTCCTCTTCACCCCCCGCTACCTCCGTTCCATCGTCTCGGATGCCGTTGTCCGCGCCAAGGTAGTCGTTAATTGTATCGTCCGGTTTGTTTATTTTGTTTGTGATATTATTCATAGTACATCCCACGAGTATGGGGGAAAGATGGTCCATCCAGGCGGAGCCCCCTGCACCTGGATAAGCCTATATACTATGGAGGTCGGCTGGTATCCATAGGTTTTGACGACTTCGCTGTCGGGTGTTATAGACTTTTCCTTGTCGTGGGCCGGCCAATAAAGGCAAGCCCGGTCGGCAAGTTCACAGCGTACCCTTCTGGAGCCACCAGTCAGGTCGTTGCTGATCACCTGCCGATTACGGAACGCGAGAGGATGGCTAGTCCTCTCTCCCCGGCGGCGGCACAAGTGCCCGTCGGCCCCTGCGTTAGCAGTGGGCCAACCCGCCCCTGGATCCCCCAGGACCCTTCGGTGGCCTCCACCACTAACAGCATCGCTCATCCTGTCTCCTCTGAAAGCAGAGGAGTACGGAGAGCGATGTGTTCCCGCCACGTTGGGTATTGGCCGACGGTCAATGCCAACCCCATGAAAGGTAAGCCATTGACCGCCGCCCAGGGTGTACCGGCCGCTCCGATTCCGTTCCCCCCGGACTGCAGCGGGATCGGAATCGGGGCGACACTCGAGGAGGTTACCCAACACACACCCCAAACTCAGCGGGCTGTTTTTTTTGGTCTATTTACAAACATATTTACTTAACCTAAGTACAATATTTCGTTTGAGTAGCATAGAGAGAGAGCAAACAGTTCATATCCAAGCTTGTTTGTCGTCTAAATAGTCTTGAATTTTACAATAGCCTTTTTGGCAGAGTTTACTTTTAATTTGGCTTTTAAATTTATGAAAAGGTAGATTCTTCATTTCACTAGGAAGCTTGTTGTAGAAGCGTATACAGTTACCCTGAAAGGAATTACTAATCTTGTGGAGTCGACTATTACAAACCACAAGATTGTTTTTATGTCTAGTATTTATGTTATGTATATCACAAAGCCTTAAAAATTGGAAATGTTTCTTCTAACATACAAAAGATTTTCAAAAATAAATTGGGAAACTACAGTTAGAATGTTTATTTCTTTGAACTTTTCTCGGAGGGAGACTCTTGGGCCCAATTTATAAATTGCCCGCACCGCCCGCTTTTGCAGTACAAATATTGTATTTAAATCTGCGGCATTACCCCAAAGGAGAATGCCGTAGCTCATAAGACTATGGAAATAACTGAAATAAACACAGTAATTACTATCTTAATCACCAAGTAATACGTCACGAATAGAAATGGGGTTATCGGTTTAAAGTAAATAAATCGCGCAGTAAATCTCGCAATACTGACGCGTAATCCAAAACAATGTCAGAAACTATTAAAGGAAATCGATGAGTTCTGTTCGTGGACAAATGGACTGAGGCCGAAGTCCAGTAAATGTCACTGTCTGTGTCTGGGTAGACGGGACACCTTTACCGCCTACGACCCGGGACTCCCCATAGGGGGGAAACCAGTTTCAATAGTCACTGAATCGAGTCATTTAAATTTGGGAGAAAGATAGACTATAAAGGACGCGCATCATCCTTAGATGAAGTTGTCGATATGTTTATAAATATAAATAAGATAGATCAGCTACCACTGAACAATATCAAAAAAGCTTGGATATATATGACAACTACTTAACATCACGTCTGACTTGGACTTTTCTGGTATATGATTTCGGCAAAAACTTACTGGCGAAAATAGATGCAACTGTCATAAAATCACTAAAATCATGGCTTGGACGCATTTTGCTGATCCCTCTGCTCTATTTAGGGATCAAAATAATTTTGGAATGAAATTAAAGAAACCATCGGAGCTCTATAAACATCTCAGAGTTACAAAAGCCCACATCTTAGGTAAATCTCAAGATGATACAGTCAGGGCACTCCCAAAAGATAATAACGCGTCCGAGCTTGAATCTAGACTCATATTCCGTAAACGATTTATGATAGGGGTCCAGTCGAACAAAAACGGATATACTTAGGTCTAATTTAAGATTAGAACAAAAACGGCGGTTCTAACTCTTATTTCGCTACTTTAGCGCAATTGTAGAGCTGATACCGTTATAAAAAGTGCCTATTTTGGGGTTAGAGTAGCGCTATAGCAGTTTATACGACTGCTGTACGGCTACATCTATAAAGCTAATGCCGTAATCAACAACCTCTTAACGGCCACTGTAGAGCTTCTAAAGCGCTTGTGTGCTAGTTGGGATAGTCATATGACGGCGAATAGCGTCAGCGTCGAAGTTGTTAACCGATGTCACACGACGTGGTTGGCGTTTTTTCTTCGGCGTACGAAGCTTATTTTCCTGCATGCCGCTTGTACCGTAAGCTTCGGTAGTAATTTTTGAAACAGTAGGTCCATTAATTCCTAATGCGTCTGCAACACGCTCTCGCACTTGGGACAGTGGTAATAGCGGGCCACCATTTTGATACTCTGCTTCAAAGTAATTACGAACCTTGATCACCAGTTCTCACGCCTGCCGTTTCAGAACAGATCCTTTAGGCATTTTGATATTTGACAGCTGGGCAGCAATCAACACGGAGGAACACATTTTACGGATATACTTAGGTCCTTAAGTAAATCAGGATATACTTAGGTCCTTTCTAAAACAAGACGAATATGATAAATCTGGAGAGCACGCGATGAATTTGGAAATCCGAAATGAATGGTTGATAATGGGAGAGTTCTGCATACCGATGGCCTTAAAGTGGCATAACTTGATTTATGAGTGGTCGCCGGCCCTGTTAAAATTCTATCTTAACACCTTTCAGATGACCCTCTCAGCACAGAGTAACCTAGTAAGGTGGGCAAGGCCACAGAAAAACAATGTTCTACTTGTGGCGAGACAATGACAAATGTAGGGTGCTTCTCGATATATGCCAATAATCACGCCGCCACGATAAGGTGCTCATCATCATACGTAAAGCAATGAGCCTGGCAATAGCTAGAGCCCAAAAAGGATTGACTACTAACAGACGTCATATCAACTTTGTGGCTGAAGGTTCATCCATAAAATCCAGGAACAAACCTTATTCAATCTTAGATACCACCCCAGATTGGACTCTCCTAATCGACACGTATGCAAAGCACTATTAAATTCCGGAAGATGTTGGGGTTTCGTCATCTAGACCTGACATATTTCTTTATTCGAAAACGATAAAATATGTGGTCCTTGTGGAACTTACTGTACCGTGGGAAACAAATATATCGAAGGACCACACAATAAAGAAAAATAAATACTATGATCTCACAAACGAATTAATCAAAAAAGGTTATGTGGTTAATTTGTTTTTTAACATTGTGTATTAATATTATTGTTTCTCAATAAGTGACATGTAAGTCTTTGGAGAAATAAATTCATTAAACCTTATTTGTATCCAGTGGAAGCGGGAGTGAGAGGTATACCAGCAAAATCTATCTATAACCTACTTAAAGATCTAGGCCTATCGAGAGCTACAAAAAGCTCATTGCTAGGACTAATGTCTAAAGCGGCACTAGTATGTTCGCATCAAATTGGTTAGGCAGGGAGGGGAACTTGTGTAGTGAAGGTGAATGTTGTTGTACATCAACAAAAGGGGCCCCTTCTAAACCTACACTTGGGTTGCAATACCCAAGCACTGTCCCGAGTTCCCAACTCAGCAACGCGATGGACCCGGCACCCGCACGGAGAATCCATGGATTGGTAAGAATATCGGTCTCATAAACTAAAAAGTTTCTATAACAACTTTCTATACAACCATTCATCACCTATTTTACCCCATTAGTAGCAAAATTTTGAAAAACGCTGAACGTATTCGTTTATTCTATCTACAAAAATGAGGAACTTCCTATATTAAACTATTCAACCATTATTTCATCCTCTTAGGGGTAACATTTTGAAAAATGTTGATGCATATGTTCATTCATTTCTAACCAAAAGCAGGTACCTATATGAAATTTCGTACTTCTAGCTTTGGAAATAATGGACTTTCATACAAACGTTCATCCTTTATTTTGCCGCATTCTCATTTGCCATTTGGCATTATTTCGGCAGTTTTTGCGCAACAGCGTGGCAGGATTTGTCAGTTTTCTTGATCGTTTATTTGACGTTGGTCACGCTGTAGGCCAAAGAAAAAAAAAAAAAAAAAAAAAAAGTATTTATGAGGTTGTAACAGGCTACAGCAGTAATTTTCTAGTATATATAGTATTACTTACTCTGTGGTATATATATAATAATCTAGGGCAGTAATTATTCACTCAATGTAGTCAATGGTTTGTTAGTGATTATTTGGTGATTATTACTGATTATTGTGATATTATTCACTTGGTTCAGTGGCGTGACGTTGTGTTTATAGATAATTATTGTTTTACAGTATCTACTAGAAGAGTTTTGGATTGCACGCAAATAAGATTATTTATTCAAAGAAACCATGTCTTCGGATACAGCACAAGTTAGTTCTCTGCCACTGCCTCCTATGCAATACATAAACTTTTATACCGATGAAAATGTACGAAGAAACAGAGCACCTTTACCACCGCGACCTATTCCAGATTCATACTCAATGTTTGGACACAATTTCAATGTTGATGATACAATTATTAGATCATTGGAGAGTCAGGTAAGAATCAAATCAGGTAAAAAAGAAGACTTGTGTGAGTTCATAAGATCTGTCTGTATCTAAACTCTATATTGTTTTTTCAGGGATTTCGGCGTCTTTACCCTATGCATTTCGAAAGAAGAAGAGAACTAAAAAAACTTAATCACTCCTTACTTGTCAACTTTCTGGATTTATTAGACTTGTTAGTACACTGCCCAGATTCACCGAAAAGGGCAGAAAAAGTGGAAGATCTCAGTTTGTTATTTATCCATATTCATCATTTATTGAATGAGTTCCGGCCCCATCAAGCCAGAGAGACTTTAAGAGTAATGATGGAATTGCAAAAACGACAACGAGTTGAAACTGCCACAAGGTGAACATATGACATCATAATTTAAAAAATGAATGTTATTTTGATGCAACTAAGTGCTCCAGTATTTAAATCTAACTTTTCCTATGAATTTATATTGGAAAAAGTCAACATCCAAGATGTGACTAACCTGAGACCAGTTCATTTTTAGTGGGAATAATCTGACCTTGGCTACCCTGACACATCCTAGATAATCCAAATTCACTTATACATACTTTTTATGTTGCCACTGGAGCTATCTAACATATCTTCATGAATTAATGAAAACAATGAATAAGGTTACAGTAATTTTTAAACATTGTCATTAGATTACTTCACCACATCAAATGAATGGAACTTTGGAGTTTATGTTAACTTTTCCAATACATTTAGCATAGAAAAGTCAACATCCAGACAGGATTTTCGGTAGATAGCTCCAGTGGCGCCCTCAGACGGATTTGATGTATTTTGGCTCTACAGATTGTGTTCACATGAACATACTTGAAATTTTCCCAAGAAAGGCACTAGTCACTAGCTCAAACCCCATTCTGAATTTATATGGTGAGACTAACCTGGATCCGTTCATTTCTAGGATAGAATAGACTGACTAACTGAGCTACCTGGACAATCCAAATTTTCCTATATATACATCTTAGGTGCTGCTGGAGTTATATACCAAAAATTCTTATGAATGAATGGCTATTGTAATTTTTTAATAACGTTAAGTATTAGATTATTCCACCACATTAAACAAAAGAAATGTTGGAGCAATTAGTACCTATGTTAACTTTTTCTATAAATTTAAATCAGAAAATCAACATCCAGATAGGATTTTCAGTAGATAGCTCCAGTGTCATATATTTTATGTATTTTGGCTATCCAGGTTGTGTTCAATTGAACATACTTTGAAAATATAACTAAGCTAAGTGGCTCAGAGGGGAAATCCCTCTGAGCTACTTAGCTTAGTTGGTCAGAGTATTTTCCCTAGAAAGGGACTGGTCATTGGTTCAAATCCCATCGTGAATACTGACTTTCTCGATTTAAATTTGTAATTTTATAAATATTGGAAATATAAATTCTTTGTGCAAGGACAGTATATTTTATTAATAATTTACTTTCAGATTCAAGAAACATTTGGACAAAGTACAGGATATATTACAAAATGCTTTACAAAGTTTGCCAGACCAAAATGAAATAGAATCAAACTTCAAAGTGCCTGTAGAAATATTGGAGCACATGGATTGCAGCATGAATGACATGACCAATCAAGATCCATGTTATGAACTTGATAGAATTATGTGTAATGTAGTAGATAATATGAGATAAGCTTATTCTTTCATTTTACTTTGTTACACTGTAGTCCAAAGGGGTACTTCTACGAATTTTTGCAGTTGAACTGTGTTCAGAATCAACAAAGGGGCATAGTTCATTATGACACCCAACATTTAAAAAATATAAGAAAAGAAAAATCGCGACATAAATCGTGACATTCTCTTTGGCAGTAAGCGCGGGGGCGCCACTTACAGAATCCACCAATCACATATTACACTAAACCAATACCGGGCGCACGGGCTCGCGTTGGTTGATCAGTCCTTGCAATGTCAGACTGCGTCATATTAGCTCCCATTACACTTGCACACAAAATAAGGGATAAATTAGCACTACTAACGAATTAGTAATGTTATTATTTTGTGTAAATTTTATGTTTTCATTGTTTTGTTATTGTTTTTTATTGTGTGTGTACTTTATTTATTTCCACACTAAAATGCCGAAGTCTAATGTATTCTTGAAAAGAAAAGCTAGAAAAATGGTTATTGACGTATTCAGTTTCTTGCTACGGGAGTCAAAGATTCGAACAGACGTTATTTGCAATTAAATATACTTATTCTAACTAACTTTCTCATTTCGTGATATACCTACAATGTCAACGAAGATTAACGCGATTAAACGTTATCATTATAGTGAACACAACAATCATTATATACCAATTACAATTTAAGACCCAAAATAGAATTTGAATGCAATAAAAAATCGACAATTAAGATATTAATATGGTAGCTATATTTTTGCTCGGCAGTGCACATGCTCAAACTTTACCCCCCCTACGCCGACTAAGTGTCACGATTTTTGGCGCGGCCTATACTTATAAATTCTATATTTTTTCTTTGGTTGTTTTAGTTAAGTGCACTCCTTCCTTATTATTACAGTGGCAGGGATTGTAGAAGGTGCTTCAAATATTGTTGTTTAAATACGAACAAAAGGAAACCGGAGATGGCCCAGGGTCAGTCGGGGTGCGACCTTACACCCCGGCGTATTAAGACGAGACGGCGTGGGGTTTAGTCGATTCAAGCCCGACATAACCGCCCCCGCTGCCGGCTATGTATCCGAAGGGATTTCCGCACGAAAAAAAAGTTATATAAAAATCAACGTCCTGAGACGTTTAGTCCTGACAAATTTAGATATTTGCGAAAACTTGTAAGTACGAAAATTTACCTTAATTTTCAACACAATTTCAGATTCAGACGTTACGAGATGTGGTCTAAAAGCGATGTAGGTAGTCATTTTGCGATTTAGGTGTTTTGAGATTTAGACATTTTGAGATGTGGACGAGGGGCGACGTGGTCAATTTGCGATCCAGCCTTTCTGATACCGACCCAACCGGAAATACCCTATAGGTTTTGGGTAGAAATCCTATATCGTAGTTCCCCTTAACCTAAAATCACGAAATTGGCAAAAAGCGAGGTCTACACAACAAATAAAGGAAAAATTCCAAAAAATGACAAAGGCCACTCAGAAAGTATTGCGAAAAAAAGTTTTTATATATGAGAGACTGGTCAGTTATAATCTATTTCTAAAATATGATTATTTATGAGTAAAAATAAGTACGTTCCAATTTCAAAATTTCTCTCTGCATTTTTTGCAAGATAATTTCAATTATTGTGTCTCATTGAAAAATGGATCTGCGTCGGGAACATTTTCGCGCTATGATTTTCTACGATTTCAAGTGTCGCCTGAAACCAGACGAATCGTACGATAGACTTCAAATGGCATTCATGGATGAAGGCCCTTCCAAGGCGACCGTGTATCGTTGGTATAAAGGTATGGACAGACGTGCTCATTACTAGCACGAAAGCATGCTTTTATTGAGCAAGTGCTCATTAGTAGCACGTGTGTACCAACATTGCCAGTAATGAGCACGCTTATTTCGAGCGTGCTCAAAAATCAACCGACGTTTGATTTTCGGGCATGCTAAAATTTTTTTTTTTTTTTTTTTTATCGTGCGGAAATCCCTTCGGATACCCCCCCGCCGGGCAGCGGGGGCGGTTATGTCGGGCTTGCACCGACTAAAACCGCACGCCGTCTCGGGTCTTTAGACGCCGGGGTGTAAGGTTACCCATAGAGCATATCCCTCGCACCCCGGCTGACCCTGGGCCATCTCACCACTAACAGCATCGCTCATCCTGTCTCCTCTGAAAGCAGAGGAGTACGGAGAGCTATGTGTTCCCGCCACGTTGGGTATTGGCCGACGATCAATGCCAACCCTATGAAGGGGTGAAGGGGAAGCCATTGACCGCCGCCCAGGGTGTACCGGCCGCTCCGATTCCGTTCCCCCCGGACTGCAGCGGGATCGGAATCGGAGCGACACTCGAGGAGGTTACCCAACACACACCCCTCGGGCATGCTACCTGAGGCGCGGGTGGAAGGGGGCGTGCTCCGAGCGCGTCTGAACATGTTTGCTTATGAGCATGCTAATTGCTATTACCGATTCGATCTCGATCCGCGACAGTTGGTACGTCAATTTAAAATAACGAAATAAATAATGTCGCGTTGGGGAGAAGAAAAAACTTTGCTTTTTGTGTCATATTATCGAAGTTACGAATGCCTGTGGAACACACATTCTCCTTTATATAAAAATAATATTGCTCGAAATAATGCTTATGAGGCTTTATTAAAGGACATGAATGATTCAAGTTTAACAATCAAAATAATTAAAACTAAAATTAAAAATCTAAGATCTGTGTATCACGCCGAAGTGAGAAAAATTTACAGTTCGAAGCGGTCCGGAGCTGGTGCAGCAGACGTTTATAAGCCACCCATGTCATGGTTTACGGAAATGGAATCATTTATGGCAGACACGGACGATTATCGTGAATCTGTTGAATCCGACTTGTTGGTAAGTATCTATCAAGTTATATGCTGATCATATGATTTTGCCATGGCAATGCGTCCGTTGTTTCGAAAAGTTGTACATAAGCGTTTCTTATTGCCACCGCTCGTCGAGAGGCGTGATTACTTCAAGTTGCTGGTAAATTTTCCGTGGCTATGCGCAAATGATCTCTCCATGATCCTGGTATAACAAGATGTTGTTGTATGTCTTCAAAATCAACACATCGTTGGGTAATATACATAGAGGACGTTTTTTGTAGCCAATTGTGTAAAGAACAAGCAGCCAATGTAATTGTGTCAATTTTATCTGGTTTCATGTCTATATTGTTCAGAAGAACCCGAAATCTTGTCACTAAAATCACAAAGGCATTTTCAACTATTCGCCTGGCTCTAGATAAACGATAGTTGAATATTTTTTCTTTATGCGTTGGTGTCGTTCCATATGGCTTCATAATATAAGTTTTTAGTGGAAAGGCAGCGTCTCCCACAATGACTGATTGCTCTGGTAAATTGAGAGTATTTCTTTCCAAGGCCGCTCCCAGGCTCGATCGTTCAAAAACTCCTCCATCGGAAGCCCTTCCATTGGTTCCAATATCCACATACGAGAAACAATAATTATGGTCAACCAATGCCAGGAGTATAACGCCGTGAGAACCTTTGTAGTTGTAGTAATCAGAAGAGTCATCAGGAGCAAAAATATTTATATGTTTTCCATCAATCGCTCCCACACATCCTGGGAAATTCCATTTTGTTCGAAATCCATGTTCAATGCGCTTCCATTCTTCATAGCAAGGAATCTGAAATAAAATAACAACATTTCTTAGAACATTTAACATAAGTATGTATAAGTAAGTTAAGTACAAGTAGGTACATATACAAAAACCTAACTAATATTATTTTTCACAGGAGTCAGATACATCAACACAGAATACTCAATGGCAACCAACGCCGCCGACTTCGACATCGACGCCGATACGGCCGACACCGACACCGCCACTGTCGATTTCTCAAACTGAGGAATCACGCTCATCTGACGATTATTCAGGAAGACGAAATAAAAAGAAAAAGATAGGCGAAACAGCTTATGTTGCTGAGGCTCTTAATCGCTTACAAAATATATCTTCCGCGATAAACAACCGAAACGAAGAAGACGAGTTTAGTTTTTTTTGGATTGAACGTAGCGTCTCAATTGCGGCAACTTCCATTGTACGAAGCATTAGGCGTACAAACTGAAATATAAGCCATTTTAACTGCGGCTAGACGTCGAAATATGTATCCTAATTTATCTGCTCCTGTACTTCCAATTTCGAACACACAAACCTACACCTATTCCTCTTCAAACATTCAGCCCATTACTTCAACACTTCGAACACACCAACGAACACCATTCAATCTTCAAACATTCAACCCATCAATTATTCTACACTTCCAGCTTCAAACACACAAGCCTACATGCTTTCTTATTCAAACATTCAACCCGTCACTTGTACTTCGAACTATACTACACTTTGTCCCTCAATCATACAAAACGACACAGATGAGAACGAACGCAATGCCCAATCGCAACAAGGTCGTGATCAAGTAGATTTGTTGAGTGAGGCATGGAAACTTTCATAAATTATTCGCTGCTATTTTGTTGTTATTCTAAATATGAATACATGATACGCTACTATTTTGATTACATAATATTCTAAATATGAAAACGTGTTAAAAATTATTTGTAACTATTCGAACTGTGATTGATTACATTAAAAAACTAAATAAAAACTTTTCAAACATTCAAACAACATGGTTTTACTTACTCGAATGTAATCCTTTAAAGCCATGGAAATTGCAGCACAAACTTCAGGTATAAATTCAGATATTGTAGATCTTCCAACCCTGTGAAGTGCTGATAATGTGTATAAAGAATCTCCGACAGCTAAATATCTCATTGTTATTTCCAGTTTTACTTTAGCTGGAATAGCATCTCGCATACAAGTGTTTAGTTTTTGTATGCCACTCTCAATTTTAGAAAGTAGCTCATCAAATTTATGCGGGAGTATGCGCAAATGATTTTTATAACTGTCGAGATCTTCGCTTCGCATCTCTGCCAACAATCGATTACTTGCTCCCAGTGATTCTCTTCTGTTTATCCAATTACGAACCCAAATTCTCCTTTTTTTGTTTTTTTCTTTTTCACCATAATGTTCTTACACAATTCCGTTGCAAACAATACGATTATTTTATTGAGTTCTGTACGGATAGCACGGTCACCGTCCATTTTGGCCGAGAACTTGGTGCCAAATAGCACGTCTGTCAGTACGTTTGTTTTAAAGCATGCTTATTAAGAGTATGCTTAAAACAAGCATGCTTATTGCTGGCAAATGTGAACAGCTGCAGAGCATGCTAATTTTAAGCAAGCTTATTAGCATGCTATTTTTTGAGCACGTCTGTCCGTACCTTAACGAAATCAAGCGCGGTCGACTGAGGATGAAGAAAGAAGTGGTCGCCCTTTGACGGCTGTTACGGAAGAAAACGTGCTAGCAGTGAAAAATTTAATCCAAGATAATAGACGAGTCACATATCAAGAGAATCAGCACATTCTTCAGATTGGATCGGGAAGCCTTCACGAGATTCTACACGTGCATCTTCGTGTGAGAAGGATAGTTTCACGCTGGGTGCCGCACAATCTCACTGATGCTCAGAAGCAGGCCCGGGTGGAATGGTGTCGTGATATGATAAACAAGTTTGAAGCAGGCGCGTCTCGGCGTGTTTATGACATCATTACAGGGGATGAGTCGTGGATTTATCAGTATGATCCAGAAACAAAACGCCAGTCGACGGTTTGGGTGTTTCAAAACGAATCAACACCTACCAAAGTGAAGCGATCTAGAAGCGGAGGGAAGATTTTGATCGCGAGTTTTTTCAATTTGTCTGGCTACTTGTTATCAATCCCTTTACGAAATCAAAGAAGCATCAACGCTGAATGGTACACTACCAAATGCTTGGCAGACGTTTTCTCTGTAGTGAGCTACAAGCGACCAAATACAGGGCTCCGCGGGATACTACTCCACCATGACAACGCGCCCGCACACACCGCGCTTAAAACGAGGGACTTCCTGGACAGCACTCCGGTTAAACTCCTAGGTCACCCTCCTTACAGCCCTGACCTTGCACCGTGCGACTTCTTTTATTCCCGAAAATAAAAAATCAGCTCAAAGGGATACAATTTTCGTCGCCGGAAGATGCGCTGTCAACGTTTGAGCAGGCTGTAAACGAGGTATCTGCGGCGGATTGGAAAAAGTGTTTTGAAAACTGGTTCAAACGCATGAAACTTTGTATAGAGACTGGTGGAGAGTACTTTGAAAAGATTTAATAAAAAAATATTTACCTATAGAACACTTTTTTTTTATTTTCGCAAAACTTTCTGAGTGTCCCACGTACATATTGAAAATAAATACCCTTTTATTTTCAACATTTTTTATTTTTTTGAATTTTTACATTTCCCATACATACATAGTTGAAGCCAATTAAGATAGGCCTCTGAGTTGTATGGGCGCTTAATTGGCACCTACCTCAATTAAGGTATCCAGTTTTGTACGGAACCCTCAGTGCGCGAGTCCGACCGAACTTGGTTTTTTTTCTGTAGGCAATAGTTTACTTATGCAGTGAGACAATGGTATTGAAACATGATTTTGTTAACCTGAAAACTGAACTGAACCGGAACTAATTAAACTTAAACTGCATTAACACATTATACCCAATGAATTTCATTGAGTAAAACGTGAAAACATGAAAAGATTAGTTAAATGGGTTCCACTGATTTAGTTAGATCCCAGCCTCCATTCAGAGAGGGAGACGGGGGGACTGAAACAATGCAGGAATTCTTCTAGGCGACCCCCCCCCCCCCCCTCTAACGCAGGCCCACCTTTCAAACTCTCGATTGGTCGACATCCAGGCACACATGGAAATAGTCCCCTGTGCGAGTGGCTAGACCAGCGAGTCGAGGGCTAACCCCGGTTCTCACACTCCAGCCACGCTCAGGGCAGCATGAGACGCAATACTCGCACCTCCGCCGGCCTGCTCGCCGACGGCGGTTTGGATCAGCAAGAGGATCTCCCTCCCTGATCCGCTTCGCGCCTTCCTTCTGCAAGATGACGGCCTCGTCAGTCGGAAGGAAAGGGTCTCTTGCTGCCGCCCTGCTCACTCGACAATGACCGGCTGGAGCGCCTCCACAGTAGCAAAGCCAGCACGTGGAGCCTCCAGCCGGGATGATCACCTCTCCCTAATCTCCATGCGGGCGGTTTCACGTCCACCGCGAATCTCCTCGGGCGGATGCTGACAACCGCCACCGGCCGGTACAGCGTCGTCCGTTACACTTCGGCGAGCACTTCTGCCTCAAGTCCCACAGGGGAGTTCCGGCCAATGCGCACGCTACCTATAACTATGTCTCGTGTCCGTAATCCCCTTTGGGTTTGCAGTGCACAGCGGATAAGTATTGGATTAGATAAGGCCATCAGGGTATTGTCAGCCAGTCTGTCAGGGCCGGACGAAAGCGTGTTAAACCAGAGCCGCTGTTGGGAATGTGTTGGTTGGTAATTGGGGGTTTAAGTTTGCTGTTGGCAGGGAGCAGTGGAGAGGGAGCTTTCTTAGCAGTAGGTAACCAGAAACGGAGAAAAGAACTTATATTAAAACTAGATTTTGCCCGCGTTCCCGCTTTCCATAGGACAGTATATTATTCTTACCTATGTAGATATAATATGTCATGAACTTTTCTGTAGACCTCTATAAGATACACAATTCCACCACATATTATTTTCTCATATCTCAAGGGCACTTTATAATATTAGTGATGACGTAGTGATTTTTGCAGATATCAACAAATATCATTTATATTTTAGCCAATGTGACAAAAACAAACTAATAATTTACTTAACAAATTATATTCTAAAACCTCCCTCGAGAACCACTCTATTCATTGGTGAAAAGAGTATGAAAATCGGTGCAGTCGTTTTTGAGTTTATCACATACAGAAAGACGCGGCGGGCTTTGTTTTATATGTAGTGATGCGGAGGATATTGGCTTATATGGCTACTGCGGTCTGAATTCCCAAGTTGGAAGGTAAGACAGTAGTGTGGAGTACCAACCCCGCGAGGAAAGACTCCGGCACTGAGCAGGTGTACCGGTTTGCAGATGAGGTTGGCTTGGCCACGCTGAGTGACAGGTAGTATAGTAAAATTAAACAAAGTTTAATATTAAAATGTTTTATTGGTGCAGTGGTATTCCATAAGCTTTCTGTAATTTAAAAAACAGGGCTCTGTGTAGGTGATAAGTGCAAAACTTCTGGAACAAGAACAAGGATCGGAGAATAAACAAAATTAATCTGCTCATTGCTGGAATAGAAGAATATAGAAGTTTAGCTATATAAAATTACTTACGGTTTTGTTGACTGCACTTTCCATTTCATGAGTGATACATAAATGTTATATCCATACTTATGTCTATTACTTACGTAATAACAGAGGCTACGAATCAGGTGCTCCTTTGATAACTAGGCTATTTATATCAAAAATAAAACATGTTTCTTACCATGCTTGAAAGAAAATATCGGTATTGCTACAAGCATACTAAAACATCCGCAGAAAACACACAACACGTTACATCAGTAACTTACTTACTAAACAGGTCCTGGCACCCACAAAAATGGAGATAATAATAGCTGTAAACAATAAGTGACTACAAAACATACGAAATAAAACAGCAACAGCATCGACAGATAGCTAACACGAATTATCATTAACTTTTACTGACATGAATCAACCCTCTGGAACTCCTGTAAAAAAAGTGAGACTAGAATACAATCTTGTCGACCTAATATTTCAACAGATCAGAACGAAATTCTGTAATCGCAAATTTAATTATATTCCTTCTTCAATTGTTATTATGAGCATCAGTTCCAGCTCAATTCTTTATTCCAAATAGCTTTGTAGTCATTTCAAGGTTATCGTCGTATATTTTTACGATGTTTAATAGTTATTCCGCCTCCTGAATGGCGCTGCATTGTTTCTGAAGTCACGTCTTCCATAACCTCCTCGACCTCCTCTACCTGAGTTAGACCCCGAAAATCTTCCATTGTTATTAAGACGTGAACTGTATTTACCGGAGGGGGGTGTGTACATTTTTAAATTTCTGTCACCACTTCGTGGTCGCTTCTCAGGAGACCTTTTGTCGTGTTCATTGTCAAAAGTGATAGGGCGATGACGTTTTTGTACTGGTGATTGTTTTTTATCTTCAGAGTCAGATTGCACTTTTACCTGCAAATTTAAAAGAAACAATTTATGAGAATATCGTAGGTTAGATTCTTTCTCCAATCATAATATGAAGTTCAAGCTTCTATTTAGTAAGTGTTGGTAGGAGTCATTAAGGTTTAAATAAATTGTTGCTAAACTGACAGTTTTATTTGTATAACCTCCATGTATACAACAGCCAAATTTCGCAAACGTATCATTTTCGGCACTACATATTAGAGGGTTATCATCGTAACAGGTCATAAAAAGAAAAAGGTGACATTACCTCTTTTTCAGATTTTTTAGACTGGAATGACAACTGGACTTTACTTCTGAAACTTGGTGGAGTGCGGAAGAGATCTCTTATCAGAGTGTTGATGTTAGATGTAGTTTTCAGTGCAGCAACTTTCAATTTGTTTTCTTCTGAATTTGCATCTTCGCCTTTTTGTCCCTAAATAACGAAAATCACATTTAAAAATATGAACTTCACTTTATATATGACTATTAACTGATATCTTAATAATGCATGCCCAATCTGAGTATTTTGTTATATACCTGTGTTACTTCCTTCAATTTTTTGATGTAGCCTTGAGTGAGGCGGGCTGTATATTGTAGACGTAGACGTAAAGCTTTTATTTTAACTGCGTCGGAACTCAGCGCATCCGGGGCCTTACGACATAGAGAGTGGAGGGAGAACAATGCACATTCAACATGTGAAAACTGTAGTGATGGTGACGACTTGACTTCTTCAGTCTTCTCCTCAGATTTCACACCCTCTTTCTCTTCACCTTCTAATGGAGCTTCTGGTAGATATTTCTGTGACAAAAGTAGCCAAAATAAACATTGTGAAAAACAGAAAAATATATAATACTGTGTGGAAGGATGGTAAACTGGATTAATAAGGCTTTAAAACCCACGGGTATCTAAGAGAATAGTTTTTGAGATGAATGAAGAAATTACTAAATGTGATGTTATGATTGAAGATGAAAAAGTAGAAAAAATGTTAGTTTTTATATGGGGCACTTTGTTATCCAGATGCTAGCAAACTATAGATATTAGTCCATAAAGACAATGTTAGAAATCAGAATATATTGTATATTTATGGCTACAAAACAGTAACAAGGAACATTTAGTATGTGATTAGGTAATGAGCCCATTAACACCATTTATTTTAGCTATTCATTTAGTATTAAGTATGATTGCCAAAATTACATTAGTGATGCGCCAATAATAGTTTTATAAGTAACTAGCTGTGGCCTGTGACTACACCCCTGTGGAACCCTGATGCAGTAACCGCAACAAAAAGAACTAATTTCATTCACATTTTATTTTTATTATTTAGTTCCTAACATGCAATCGGTTTCAGTTAAAACCATAACCAGTTAGTAAGAGATGCTTGACATGTTAGGCATGCCTTCCCACGTTAGGCTGCCTTTCTTTTTTATTTTCTTTTATTTTTCTATCCAGGTGTGCAATCTTTTTACCCGTCTTGTTGCGTTGAATTCCAAGACTCTGGGCTAGTTCTGGTGGTGAGTTATTTGATCTTTATATGATTGGGTAGTTTTGACTCTTTTCTCCTTAATTGTGGGAACATCCAGTTACTTGTGCACTTCATCCATTCTAGTGAACCACGGAGCATTTGTTATAGATTTAAGCACAGAATTTTGAAATCTTTGCAGGATCTCAATGTTCCGATGTTTTGTCGTACCCACCTACTCAGAGTTGGATGCCATATGTCCAGATTGGTTTTAATATTGCTTTGTAGATTAGCAATTTATTTTCTACACATAGCCGTGATCCTCTGCCTAGAAGCCATTCCAATGAAGTAAATCTATAATTAAGTTCACCCCGTTTTTTTTGGATATCTTCTAGGTCTGCTTTCTGTCAAGGTGAAATTATAGGTACTTTACAGTTGTACTTCTGACCTAATTTTACAGGGGGACAGTCTTCTTTAAGGTTCAATGTGATATGATTGGATTTAGTTGCACTAGCTTTGGTTTTCTACGAATGCATCCAAGAATGGACTTTGTCCAAATGCTCCTGTAGGTTTCCAGACGCAATTTCTGGATCTTTATCAACTTATAGTACCTCGGTGTCATCTGCAAATGTGGCCGTAATCACTTTATGAGATTCCGGTACATAAGCCGTGAATAACAGATAGAGTGAAGGTATTGATCCCTGAGGAACTCCAGCTTTTATGTTGTAGAAATCAGAGGTGGTATCATTGATTTTTACATAAGATTTCAGGAGAAGATACTTGGCATGCATACAGCAGTCCATTATGCCAGACCTTATCAAAAGCCTGCTGCACGTCCAAGAATCCTCCAGAAGAGTATTTCTTGTTTTCCAGGGAGTCTCTCACATGATTGTATACTCTGTGCACACATTAATAATATTAGTAGGATTATATTGCCTTGGACATTGGCGAAATAGCTGTCTTAACTAATACAACTTGATTCTAAGGTGGTATGAAGTTTACCGGGTCAGTTATATAAAAGGTGATATATGATGAGATATTAAAGATATAAAATTATAGTTACCATAAGTAAATCATAAACGGCATCAATTTTTTGCTGTGGATTTTCCAAATCTCCACAATGCTCAGTAAGTTCAGCAAACAATTTCAGTAGATCCAATTTAGTATCAGTGGATCCTTCAGGAGTTGCAATTTCATCCCATCTTCTAAGTACATGATCGCAGAAGAAATTAATAAACTGGTTCGAATCTACTTGTGCCTGGGAATATAAAAAATAATTAGGGCTTATTTTTGTAATTCAGAACTATATAATAGGCTGTAGCAAATGGCAACTTTTAAAAGTGGGTAGTTGTCACAACTAAAGTTGCTTCATCTGCAAACTGCCTATTATGATAAAGAGGTAAAGTTTTGATGTATGGGATAATAACTAAGAGCAAGATAGCAAGAGAAGCTGAAGATGTCACAAATTCTTTTGTTATAGTGCAAATTTAGTAGTACATTTTGTTTACAATACAATTTAAATTTTGTAACTCAATTAGCCTTTCTATCATTTAAATAACAACTTAAACAATGTAGGCACAACTACGCTTTTAAGTAATTGTTTAAGAAAAACATCACTTATTTAAGCAAGAGCTTAAGATCAAGTATTAAGAAGTAAAGTCAGTACTTTCTATCAACATCATTTGCAGTAAAACAGTGGGCCAAGGTTTTTATAACATTAATATAATATATAAAATCTAGACTAAATAGAAGCATGCATAATTAATACTTACAGAGAAAAGAGGCAGAGCATGTTGAGAACATTGTGTGATTCTCTCCAAATATTCAGGGTCTTCAGGATTATAGTCATCAGGAGTAAATGCAAGAGCAGCAACAATTTGAATAAGTTCTTTTCTACCTAAAGGAGACTTGCCTAATTTTGACCATGTCAACAAGTCCATAATATGGTCAAACTCTTCAGCCACAACATCTTGGCTCTAAAATTAATAAAAAATTTGTAATACAAAATATATATTTAAGTAATCAATAAAAGTTTTACAAATGAGAGTTTGGGAGTATGTGCCCATAAAGATCTTGGGGGCCCAAGCCAATCTCACCATTGAACAATGCTCTTGATCGGGCTTCCCCCTTGGGTTTGTAGGACAGATGGCAGTGACTCCTGCAAGATAAACCAATCCAACCAAACTAGTGGATTTGAGTTTTGTTGTTTCAACAGTCAAAAGAAAAAAGCGCAAGTTGATCTTGCCAATATATTTTAGTATATTATTTTAGCAAACATTATTATATAAATTATAATAGATACAAATTGGTATCATAATTTGCAAACATACCTCTAACAATTTCTTGCATTCAGTAATAATAAGTTCTTCAGCTTCCTTAGTAATGACTTCTCTACCAAGTTGTTTCACTTTAGTGGCTAAGAATTTAATACATCTCTCCCTCACAACTTCATTTGTTACTTCAGTGTCAGTGTTTTGATGTATTTGTGAGAATAATCCAGTTAGAGCACCTTTAGCATCTATCTTCAGAATAGCCAACAGAGAGTTAGTGACAACATTTGTTTCAGTAGTATCATCAGATTGTAAAAGCTGTGCTAGTATATCAGCAATTCTCTGAGTATGCTCCTTGTGATCTTTACATAGTGTGGGCAAGTCCTTAATGGCTTGTTTCCGAATCTAAAATTACAATAAGATTTATAAAATTTATATTTAGCCATAACTTCAATACAATTTCATAATAAGTATCACTTACGGCTATATCATCATCCTCGCATAAATCGAATTGAGCTTCAATGGCTTGATCGGCTAAGTTGGGAAAACTGTTGAAAAATTTCGCAATGAACTGGGACGCCAAACGTTTCTCCTTATCAGATCCTTTGACTGCCGCCAATATTTCCAGGTATTCTTTTTCATGCTAAAACAAACACATCATCTATATCACTAAAAACCCTGCAATCTCATTGACAACATTTTTAAATATTTTTATTAGGTTACCTTTGAGATGTCATCCTTGGCGTCTGCAAGTACGCCATAGTTTTGATACAATTTTTCTATATTATCGGCAGACATGTTGAGAGTTGAATTTTTATGTGATTCTAAAAACTAACACGACGCAGTTGATGTCGCAACGATATCCTAAATTAGAAAATCCCACGAGATCTACAACCAACAACCACAACCAAAACTTGACCAAAACCATAGATTATTAAATGACCAAAACCCAGTGGTCTCGAACGTAATGAAGCGAGATCGGTAGAGTTGCCAGCTAAAATCGGTATATTTGTACTCAAAATCGGTATTTGACAAAAAAATACAATATTCAATCAAATTCGTTAATTTATTGAAAAAAACTTACAGAATAATTTATAACAATCACACTTAAGTATAGTTATTTAGTATACCATATATATTCTTTGACCATAGCCGCGGTCGCACAAAATAATATAACAAAGCAGTATCATAAAATTTAAAAAAAAAATACCTCGCTTAACCAGTGTATCAGATTTTTGAGTTTTGGTCACAGTAAATGATGATATCTTCGGTTGTCATTTTATATTCTTTGATGATACTGAGTGTGCTTGTGAAGAACTATGTTTCTTTATAGCGTCTTTTCCTGATGTGATGTTGATATCTTTATTACAACTCTTACAATAGGCATAGCTTTCGCCTTTACGACTATCTTGCAGCCAGCCTGGCAATTGTTCTTCCCATTCTTTTCTATAATATTGATAATATTTTTTTCTTCTTAGACTCACACTTGTGCTTGGCTCCTCGTCAGACGACATTTTAACTTAATGATCTGATTTTGTAGGCACTCTTTAGGTTAGAGCTAAGAAAATTAATGAAAAAAATTAAACCAAATTCCTGTTTATATAGACTAGACAGGTAAATTCCCGAGCGGGAAGCCCCTTAATAACATCGAATTGTAGGATACAAGGGTATTCCCCAAAATATATGGAACATTCTGCACTAGGTCTATTATTTATTCTGTGACTAGGTTCATACTATTAGGGACTTCCCCGTAACATTAAACATAAATTAAAAGGGTTGCCAACTGATAAGTGTAAAATCGGTAGAAAAATCGAGAGAATTTCCATGTTTACTCTGAAATCGTAGAAAAATCGTTATATTTCGGTATTTCGGTAGAACAGAGTCCATATCCGTAGAAATACCGAAAAATAGGTAGGTTCGAGACCACTGCCAAAACCAAACCTAACTCAGACCCACAGAGTACGTAAGGAAAGTTTTAGTACCTTATTACTCTGTGCCACATAAAGTTTACTCTACGTAATTTTTTTTTTTCATTTATTTGGGCTTTGGCACAAGCCATCATCCTAATCATTAACAACAGTAACACTACGTAAGGCTCAGATCAAAGAGATTTTTTTATAGATTTTATTGGCAACTGGCTACAATTTCTCGATTCTCCGAGTCAGCGATCTCCTGAAATTCTCCGTTTTTTTTTCATACCCACAAATTCCCTAAGTTATCTTTTTGAAATAAACACATTAAAAGTAAGGGCCACGGGTCATGTCCTTATTCACACTTTAATATGGGTACAATTTTTCTACAATTTTAATCACCTTTCCAAAAAAATTTTGATTGTACGCACCAAGAGGACGACCTCTGTGGCGTAGCGGTAGTACGTTTGACTGCTAAGTTACAGATCGCGGGTTCGATTCCCGCTCAGTGCAAATATGTCTATTTGCATGGATCTGGGTGTTTCTATGTATATAATATGAATTTATTTACAAAAACAGTATTTAAGTATGTTTATCCGGATTCTAGAACCCATATGACAAGCTCTGCTTAGTCTGGGTCTAGATGGCGTTGTGTAATTTATCCTAGAAAAAAAATATTTAAAAATCGATAACCATAAACAATAAATAAGTACTGTTGCAAATCTTTCCAAATGAAGTTAGTTGGTGGTATAGAGCTGTGTCTACGAAGTCCGAACGTGATTTTTAGATGGTTTCACGACTGATATTTGCTCTTACGCAGTAACTGTCCACCAGCACTGTTCTTAGAGTTGCTTAATAAGTGCCTGGCTCTGGAGTATTTCCGTAAACCGTTGAAGGAGGCGACGGTGGTTGCTCTCAGCAAATCGGTGTCGTTGGTGGCAGCTTCACCATTGCCTGGTGGCCCGTTATAATCGCACGATTGGGCATCTTCAATGACATAGCAGGGCGGCCCTCCTTAGCGTAGTCAATCCACACTCTTTCCACCTCAGAGACCAGGGACACTCTTAGCCGCTGCAAGCAGCACTCTCCCTCCATACTCCCTCTACTGGATTAAGGCTCATGTGGGCCTAGAGGGGTGTGAGAAGGCGAATTGGCTCGCTAGGAAGGCCACAGCAAAATTGAAATAGGCTCACGAATATGATCTGTGGCCTGTATCATTCGTCAAGGAATGGAATAGGCACTACAGGGATGGTGAAACATCATCGACCACCAAAATGTTCTTTCCAATGAAATCACTAGTCAAGGGCCCTACTACCCAGTTATTCACTGGGCACGGTGGGTTCTCGGAGTACTTGAACCGCTTCAAGTGTAATCATCGTGTGCCTGTGAACCTGGATATCCTGAATCGGTGGCCCACCTCCTGTTTGACTGTCCTATTCACGCCCTAGATAGGCAGTAACTAGAAATTGCCACCGGCATAAAAGTGGACTGAATCGGCATTCCAACATTCATCACGACACACACGGACGCTCAAAGCAGATAAAATTGTAAGACTAGCAAACGGAAGGAACAATTATACTAGCACACTATCTAGGCATAGCGCTGTTTAGTAGGTATAGTCAGATGACTTAGATGTATGAGTAGTTCGTTCATCAATAAGACAATAAAACTAGAATGTGTAAGAAAAATGTAGAAAATGCCATTCACTCAAAATCTGTATTAAAATTAAGAATTATGTATAAGCCAATGAACAACTTCTGTTATAAATAAATAAAGAAAGACAAAAAAGATTAACTGGGTAGGACAACTAGAATAGGTACACAAAATTCCCTTAAGTATGTAAGTATCAACTTTCCCAGGCGAGGCCGCGCTGACGGCCAAGGTCCGCCGGTAACTCTGGATTTATCCTTTCGAGGGCTTACCCGGGGTGCCCGGCAATGGACACTTGGACAGGACACCGTGCGGTTTTAGTCGATGCATGACATAACCTCCCCCGCTGGCCGGCGGGGAGGTATCCGAAGGGATATCCGCACGTAAAAAAAAAAAAAAGTATGTAAGTATCACTTCCCTCAGAGAATGGAACAATGTATGAAAGTGCGATTAGTATAATAATGATAGAATTGGAGTGACAGAGAATTGGATGAAAGATGATAGCGTAGGATAGAGGAAAGTCACCAAATATGGAATACCATTTTGTTTTTGGGATATAAAAAAAAACTATATCAGTTTAATATATCAGTTATGTATATCAGTTTAATGTTTTTACTAATCAGTCATACATTTATATGTAGTAATTAGTTAACAGCCTTTAATCAAATATATTACTTATCAAATTAAAATCTAACACAAAAAACAATATCACAAATGAGTAACCAAATATATAAAAGGTAAAGGTATATAAAGGTATATGGAATATAAGCATAAATCATACATAATAATTACTTGCAAAAGTCACAGATCCAAGTATCAAACTCTGGACCAGCACAATCATAATGTGCCCAGAGCCCACACATCAAGCATTTAATCCAGCTTTCTCCACTTTTATCCATGGAAAAAAGTCTTGAACAGAACATACATTCTGCATCAGCAGAGTCAGGAGGTACTTGGTCCATCAACTCATCATGTTCACTACCTTCATCAAACTGGATAACATCATCATAGGATTTGCCAAACAGCTCCACAATATCATACGAACTTAGAGGTCTGTTGTTGTCTCTAATCCACATGCGTATTTACTCACTATAGTATGTTTTTAAAGGCCCCATGAAAGTCTTATCTAACGACTGCAATTTATGAGTCGTATGAGGAGGAAACGAAACTATGTCCACGTTATTTTCCCTAGCAATATCTATTATATCGATATTGTGAGTATGACTATAGTGTCCATCTAGTATCAGTAAAATCCTCGATTCAGGAGTCGGGTTGGTGTGTTGAATAAAGTGCTTGAACCAGTCTGTAAAGATGTTCATTTGTATCCACCCTGATGAATGTGCATTCCGACTGATGCTGGAGGACAGCCTCTCATTAGCTGAGCACTCATATTTTTTCTGGGACAAATAATGAACGGTGGCACAAAATGACCAGTAGCACTCATGCAAACAACTATTGTCATCAGAGATCCTCTTTCTGCTGAAGTCAGTGCAGCTACCTGGCGTTTACCTTTGTGGCCGATGATTTGTGGTATTTTACTTTGTACTATTGTGAGGCCTGATTCATCCACTTTGTAAATACGATTTCGTGGATAGTTATTTTTAGTGTAAAGCTCTTCAAGGAGGTTGAAAAAGGCTTCCACTTTTTCTTGATTAAATCCAAATGTCAATTTCGTCCTAATGTAGTAGCTGCTGCCACTTCTGGAGACTGTTCATCTTTTTGGCAGAGACGAAATAAAGTTGTCCTAGGCACTTGAAAATGCTGTGCCGCTTTCAAATACCCCATTATCTTTCCCCGGACGAATTTTATAGCTTGTGCCATTTTTTCTTCATCCCAGGTTTTTTTGTTTGGTTGATTGTGAACCGGAAATTCTAAAAACAAACATTACATATATTTTCAAACAAATAATACCAAGTATCTATCATATGAAATATTAAGACCTAATTATGGAATATTCCATAATTAGACACCGACGACTGTCCATATTTGGATTTGTATACTAGTTCATACTCTTCTAAATATTTTTTCAAGTCGCAATATTTTAATGACAAAAGATTACAAAATGGTGAAATAAACATAATTCCGATATACTAAATAGTATAACACTTATGTATACAAACATAATAGCTGGTAATACTCATTTATTACTTACCTTTAAAATTTTCTGCACGACAACAAAACAAAACACGCCTGCCACACGTGAAGCGTTCGCGCAACTGACTCTATGGTGTGAGTGCGATAGTTAGTAGACCGAATGAAACAGAAGATGGTCGAGTGTTGCGTTTCATACTTATAGTCTTAGAGAAATGAAGGTATTCCATATTATGATACTATTTCATATTTGGTGATTTTCCTCTAGTAGGTATTGTATTTTAGTAGACTTTAATTAAAACTGTGAAAACAGCCTCCGCACTATGCAGAGGTGTAAGTACCTACAAAAAAGAAAGGAACCTATCTACCTTTGATTATATCTTCTAATCTAGCTATCTAGGTAAATACTTTTTTTTTTGTGCGGAAATCCCTTCGGATACCCCCCACCGGCTAGCGGGGGCGGTTATGTCGGGCTTGAACCGACTAAAACCGCACGCCGTCTCGGGTCTACAGACGCCGGGGTGTAAGGTTACCCATAGAGCATATCCCTCGCACTCCGACTGACCCTGGGCCATTCGCAGTGTCCCCTCTGATAACAGCAGAGGGGTACCTGGAGCGACCACGCCCCCCCCCCCGCGGGCCTTGCAGGCCCGCCATAACCCGACCCCCTCGTGCAATGGGGTCAGCTGGCCCTGAAAAGGGCCGGTTGGTCAGACTCTTAGCCGTTGACGTTGACACCAGCTACTCCAGAGGAGCAATCAATGATGCGTCACCGCCCACGTTGCCCAGGGTGCACCAAACTTGGAGGTGATCCAACCAGTCGCACCCCTATCTAGGTAAATACCTATCTGTAGATATAATTCATTTACGCCCCTGTTATAAATTTATTTGTTTTTACAATTTAAGTATCTAACATTATAATCAGTACTTACTAAAATTACTTGATAAAATGTTACGTGTTGTTTTATGTCTTTTCAAGATAGTGAACTGAAAAAAATTGGTAGTAAGCTTTAGATACTCAATACTCATATCTGAAACGTAATAAAATACATAATCAATTCGGCTTCTATATTATGCAGTTTTAAGTAGGTAAGTAACTATTGCAGGTTATTTTTAATGACTGAATATTGAAAGGTCATACAAAAAAAAATGTTATATAAAAATATTGTTTAAGAAATTGAGATTTGGTAATACCCTATTTGGTGATACCTACCTTCGTAGGCAGGTACTGAGGTACCCACTAAACGAACTAACCAATGGCAGAAACCAAAACAAGGGCACATAAAATACCACGTGTAATATGACGTCCGCGCCATATGATGTTATTTTCATATTTTGATGTTAAAAATCAAACTTTTTTATTGGTCCTCCCAAGATCTGCATGGCCAGAGCCAACCTCCCTTGCAAGCCGGTACACCAGCTGATTGACGGACGAAATTTTGGCGCAGGCTTCCTTCTCGGGGTTGGAATTCAGATGGTAGTCGTTCTCCTAGAGTAGGAGTTTGAGGGTGGACCCCGGACTCTAAAGTGCAAGTTTGGATGCAGCTTGGAAGATGATGAAATTTTGATTGGTTGTTTTTATTTGTAACTTAGGTAATGGTAATAAAGTTATAGGCAGGTAGATACCCGCTGTGTTCCATGATTACCTATATCTAAACTTTATGTTTATTAATTAGAAGTTAACTTTAACGTAACTTAAAAATTATTTCTTCAATTTAAGTTAGTAGGTACCTACCTAACTCGGTTCTTTGCTTTTGAATGAATTTAAATAGTAATTTTATTTGATTGAATTATTGATCTTAAATAAAATCAGTATAAGTACTTTTTTTTTTTTTTTTTTCGTGCGGAAATACCTTCGGATACCCCCCCGCCAGCCAGCGGGGGCGGTTATGTCGGGCTTGAACCGACTATCTGATTTTATATACTTAAATTAAAGCGGCGGTAGCCCAGTGGCTTACGCAACGGACTGCCGAGACGAGGTCTCGAGTTCGATCCCAGTCGCCCCGGGCCACACACCTCTGACTTTTCGTAGTTATGTGTGTTTTAAAAATGTTAATTATCGCTCGCTTAACAATGTGCTCGGGGGCAATAAGCTCGCTCCCTATTACATTGGAACCTAAACATAACTGGCGAATCGAGGGTGTGTAATACATCTCTGCCTACCCCTACGGGGATACAAGTGAAGTTATGTAGGTATGTATGTATGTATGTATGTATGTATTTATTTACTTAGTTCCTTATTGGTCAGTGGATTGTGGAGGTCAGGTGGCAATCGGTTCACGGAAAATATCAAAGCTCAGCCATTTTGTAGTTAGACTGAAAGTCAGGTAAAGGCTAGTTAGGTAAAGGCTCGGAGGATGATTTGATTCAGTTATTGAACAGCGTGTTCTTATTTTGTTGAAGTCCACTATTAATTTCACGACACTTGTATTTAATTTAACCCTTTTGATGAAATTGCATCGTCATTGGCATCGTCGTTGTACGTTAGTTCGAGAATTCAAGTACCAATAGGTAAATCCAAGTTAGGTAAATACGTTTTTTTTGTAACTACATACCTTTTTTTTTTTTTTTTTTTATCGTGCGGAAATCCCTTCGGATACCCCCCCGCCGGCCAGCGGGGGCGGTTATGTCGGGCTTGCACCGACTAAAACCGCACGCCGTCTCGGGTCTTCAGACGCCGGGGTGTAAGGTTACCCATAGAGCATATCCCTCGCACCCCGGCTGACCCTGGACCATCTCACCACTAACAGCATCGCTCATCCTGTCTCCCTGAAAGCAGAGGAGTACGGAGAGCGATGTGTTCCCGCCACGTTGGGTATTGGCCGACGATCAATGCCAACCCTATGAAGGGGTGAAGGGGAAGCCATTGACCGCCGCCCAGGGTGTACCGGCCGCTCCGATTCCGTTCCCCCCGGACTGCAGCAGGATCGGAATCGGAGCGACACTCGAGGAGGTTACCCAACACACACCCCTGTAACTACATACCTAAATATTATAAATAGTAGTACCCAAATCCATGTAAATATACATATGTATGCATAGAAATATATGCACTGAGCGGAAACTATCCCGCGACCTCTGATTTAGTAGTCGATCGCTCTACCGATAACGCTCGCGCGAGCACAGAGATCGTCAATCGGAGAATGATTTGATTCAGGAAGTAGTTGCTTTTTTTATATTTAAGACACGTCAATTTGACTTCACCTCGCCTGATGGTAAGCTGAAGGTAAAGTCTCAGGAAAGAGGGTCACCATTACATACACGTACCATGATAAAAATGGTGGCACTCAGCTTGACGGAAGAGGATTGTCGTCGCAGCACCGCGTGACACCTACCGGTCCCACTAGTGCTGCGACCACAATCCCCTGCCCGGCTATGCACTTGCTGACCCCTGAACGCAATCAAACCGAAATTGGATTACTATGGAGGGTTTTTCGCAATCGTGCACGGTGATACCCACCCGGGCGAATTTCTACCACCAGTAAAAATTTACCACAAATAAAAGTGCTTGATAAGATATGCCTCGTAGATATCTTTCTGGGCATATTCAAATCGCCAATGAGTACCTACCCTGAGAGACAGAGATTTGTTATCTCTGTCTCTCAGGGTAGGTACCCGTTTACACCGCCGATGGAACCGAAGTGCTTCATATCTAAACACTTCGTAATAGTATACCTAAGTTCTCTTTGCACGTGTAAAGTGATTGGGAGCAGGTGGTGCTTCCACAATAACCATTAGGTACAACAGTTTAGCAAGTCAAGAAATCACTGATACTGGATTAGGTAGATATACCTACCTAATCCAGTATCAGTTAAGAAGAAGAATAGGTAGGTATATACCTATTCTTCTTCTTAATTTATAAAAGTGAACGTTTTGGTTGCTTTTCACTGTAGTCATTTTTACTTAGGAACTCTTTGAGGAATATTTCATATTTCTGACACGAATCTACCTACTGTCAGTGTTCTATTCTTCATTCTTATTTTTTCGTTTTATCTTACCTTATCTTAGGTAAACTATCGTAAATCGGACTAGGGGGTATTACCACAGATTACCTAATGGGTATTACTTATAATTATTTCTAATCTTTAACAAATAGAACCCGTTGTAATAAGTAAAATGAATGAGCAAAAGCTCTTCGTGACGTGCTTAGGCGTCACGGAGGGGTACGACTTTTTATAATAATTCTTGATAAATAAAATCGATATCTTTTAAACTTTGGTACTTTTTTTTCGTGCGGAGTTCTCCTCGGATACCCCCCCGCCAGTCAGCGGGGGCGGTTATGTCGGGCTTGAACCGACTAAAACCGCACGCCGTCTCGGGTCTACAGACGCCGGGGTGTACCTAAGGTTGCCCATAAAGCATATCCCTCGCACCTCGACTGACCCCTCGGGTTTGGGAACCACGGTGTCCCCGTCTTGCCCCGGTTTGGGAGAGGGGCGCTATTCGCCCCACCGTCCCGGCCTGCTTCTGCTGGGGTGACAGGTGGCCTCACCCGCCACCACTTTGTAATAGACAACGACTGGTTAACTAAAGATTAATCTAAGACTGTAACAAGAGATTTACGAACGACTCTCAGTAAATATAAGCGACTAGTCTGCTAGAACTTCACGCAGTAACACGTAATACCTGCCTATTAAGTAGCATATTCCATACCTACATAGGCTAGATTTCAATATCCAAATTGAGTTGACCGAGTCGAGCGGATTTCACATTTTACTTAAATTCATTGAGTAAAATATTTGCTTAGGTATACGTACCGGGGGGTGCATGGTTGGGAACCTCCACGCGGTGCACCCTGCTGGGCAACGGAGACGGCAGCGCCTCTCTCCTAGGGCGGGGGAGACGCTGCCGCCTACGACCAACTCCGACCGAGGCGAGGACGGCCCTGTTGAGGGCTGTTCGGAAGCTTTCCACGTGTCCCTCTGATTAGCAGATGGCACAGTGGAGAGCAAGTAAGGGGGCCATCTCGAAACCGGAGATGGCCCAGGGTCAGTCGGGGTGCGAGGGATATGCTCTATGGGTAACCTTACACCCCGGCGTCTTAAGACCCGAAACGGCGTGCGGTTTTAGTCGGTTCAAGCCCGACATAACTGCCCCCGCTGGAGACCCCCCGCTCTCCAGCGGGGGCGGTATCCGAAGGGATTTCCGCACGAAAAAAAGAAAAAAAAAGGTATACGTACCGGTAGTTCAAGACATAGCTACTTTCAGTATTAGGTATCACAGCATAGGTAGGTATAATATGTAGGTATTTACAAAAATACCTACTCTTTATAAGAGGAAGGCAAAGAGCTCTCCTATTAAAACAATCTTTATTACTAGCAGCCTCTAATCCTCGTGGCCGATGAAACGAAGAAGAAGAAGCCTCTGATTTTCTTTAGCACCAACCTTAATAAGTAGGTACCTTTTTTTTTTTCGGGCGGAAATCCCTTCGGATACTCCCCCGCCGGCCAGCGGGGGCGGTTATGTCGGGCTTGAACCGACTTAAACCGCACGCCGTCTCCGGTCTTAATAGGTACAACGGGGTGTAAACCTATAAATGTAATTAAGTTTTCGGTCGACTTAACTTTTTTTTTTAAAATATTTATGACACATCAATTGTCGTCGTAACTTTCCGTAAATAGACCGTGGAGGTCAACATTCAACAGTCAAGTTTATGAAGACGGTCTTATAGTCTTCATAAACTTGAAAAAGGTACCTAGATACCTATTATGTCGTGAACAACAGCTCAAGTTCGAGCCGGACACGTGCACTGAGGGGTCCGTACCGTACTCAACTGAATTAAAGGACAAACATAACGTTGCTTTTGGAAAACTATAGTTACCAATACTTATACCTTTTTTTTTTTTTTTTTTTTTATCGTGCGGAAATCCCTTCGGATACCCCCCCGCGTGCCAGCGGGGGCGGTTATGTCGGGCTTGAACCGACTAAACTCCCAGCAAATTGTAGTGACAATGGGCTGGCTACATCTGCCGAAGGCCATATACCCATTAGGTAAATAAGTAAGCTGCATAGGTACTCGTTTGTATCTTTTGATGGCGTTGTCATATAGAAGTCTGAGGGTTAAGCTGTAAGAAATTTGATTATTTCATATTAATTTCAACTTAATAGGTATTTACCTTTACGCGTTCTTGAGAAAAAGGTCTTAACTGACAGACAGACGGACAACCATGAAAATTCCGATTTTTTTCCTTTTGAGGTACCTACCTAGGTTCCTCCGGGAGAGGTTTAGAACTCTCCAGCCCACCGGGCAAGCAACATGCTCGCCGCGCGTCGCAGGCGACTCAGGCGCCGGAGGTCGCTTAATGACCTCCGTCCTCCATGAGCGCAGGCCTGGGGGTGGCAGGTGAGGCCGCCTGTCACCCCAGCAGAAGCAGGCCGGGACGGTGGGGCGACTAGCGCCCCTCCCCCAAACCGGGGCAAGACGGGGACACCGTGGTTCCCAAACCCAAGGGGGCCATCTCGAAACCGGAGATAGCCCAGGGTCAGTCGGGGTGTGAGGGATAGGTATGCTCTATGGGCAACCTTACACCCCGACGGTCTTAAGACCCGAGATGCACGCGGTTTTAGTCGTTTCAAGCCGACATAACCGCCCCTGCTGGCCGGCGGGGGGTATCCGATGGGATTTCCGCACGGAAAATAAAAATAAAAAAGGTACCTTTTAACCCTAAAAATGAATTGAAAAATGGAAAATCTTTTTATTTCTTACTGACTTTTAGCAACGTTAAATATTGGGAATACCGGTCTATCCATCTAGGTACATAATATAGGTATCTATCTACCGTGAACAATGGATACCTACCAAATGCTATCTACCTAACTAACCAGGTGGGTATTGATGTAATTTCTACTGAAGTACCTAATACTAAAATCTAACTTTGTACAAGAATAACTAGTACCTCCCTAAGTAGTTAATATACCTAGGTAACAACCTAAGTAGGTACCTTACCTACTTGCCTGGATTACATAATACCTACCTAGGTACATAATCCTCATGGTGGTTTCCCAGTTGCGTCAGCCAGAGGTACGCTTATTATTTGTGATTTTCAGGAGCGACTGTCGTCCAATCCCGAGAGGACAGATTGCGCCAAGCCTGGGCCTCGTCCGTTATTTAGCAGATGCACTGACTATCAGGTGAGTTTGGCTTTGGCTCCGAAGATCTTAGTGGAGCCTCACTACGCCACAAGATTACATAATTGGCACAAGCTATTAGATACCTAGGTAGGTACCCACTTTACAAATGTGCTTAGGAACCACCACACTAACTACCTACATAGGAACCACATCCATAGGTTTCCATTTTAAAGTAGGTACCTAGTAGGTGGCTACCTACTTACTTCATATCTAATTATGAATTAACAAAAATATGGCTCAAGGAAATTTTGAACCGAGCTGCACTTCATTAAGGCATTCATTAGTTTGGAAGTAATTAGGCAAATGAAACGCGAGCGCGGCTTGTCATGTCGTGGCGGTGCGGAGTCGAGGTGCCGTGCGGAGTGAGCAGTGCGTGACAATGGAGGCGGGCCGCGCGCTCTCGCTCCGCTCATTGGCCACTAAAGACACCGCCCTCCACTGATGCCGACGACCCTCCCGTTTTGCCCTCGCACGCCACCTCGCCTCCTTCGTTTCGCTCAGTCGCGCCCGATACATCGCGTGAATTGTATCTCGTACTCGCACTATAAAGACCGGTGGTGTTTGTGACAGCGAGTGAATGTGCGATGCTCGGACGGTGATCAAAGCATGGTGAATTACGTCAATCCGCTCGCCATGTACCAAGGCAAGAGCGGGCAATACGGCGGTGGCTGGTATGGCTGGCAGCATCAGAACTTTGAGGAACAACAGTGGTGTGCGTGGAACGGTGCGCCGGCGGGTGGAGAATGGGCGCCGGAGCCTCATCACTTTCCGAAGAGGGAGCCTGGGGAGAGAGAGATTGCCGATATGCCATCTCCTGCGCGTGGAGATCTCGCTAGCCCTAGTGAAAGTTCTCCGGGCTCGAGGCCTGCTCAACCGCCGGCTCCACCGCGTTCTCCATACGAATGGATGAAGAAACCCAATTACCAGACACAGCCAAACCCAGGTTTTTATCTTTTTTGATTACTTAATACAACATGAACACGTAGCTACGATTCATCTTGAAGTTAAAGGTTTTTAAAAACTACACCTACCTACCTACCTACATTCGATAATAAAAGTAAACAATTATGATTAGGTTTTACCCACTATAGACACGTAGAGGATTAATAATACCGCCTAACCTGACATTCAGGTAGGTAGGTACAGAGATTTTAAGAATGACATTGGAAATGCATTCATTAAAAAGGATGTTGCAATACATAAATTAAGCATAAGTACATACCTGCCTAATACTTAAGGTGATTATTGCTCATTTTCAGCGACGGTCACATTGTTTAACGTTTCCTCATAGTTTGTATACCTAATTAAGTTATTTATTTTGAATTAAAATCCTTCAACCCATAAATTTATTGTAAGTTGGTATAATCCATCTAAACATTCCATACACATTCCACGATATCATGTTTGTGATTTTGACTCATTTTATATTTGAATTGTACCCACGCTGCTGCACCTAGATATCAGGTAAATTCAGGAATATATCTATCTAGATATACCTAGGAATTATAATTGTATTAAGTATAAAACTTGACTACTCAAAAAGTATCCTTTCTGTCGTTTAGTTTTTTTAGTTTGTTTAAGGCGTGCATTATACATAGGTAGAGCATAATCAAAGTAAAATCCACAGCCGTTCGTCGTCTTATGTGGCGCGATATTATTTTGATTATGCTTTACGTCTTATGCTTTATCTGTATAACTCACGTCTAAGGACTAAAATCCAAGAACTGATTAAAACCAGTTTTCATAATATTTTGGCCAGGTATTTTCAGGCTATAGATAGGTAAGCAGGGACCGTTAGATCCGTCGGTAAATCTATTCGCTTATTCGTCAATAAATAAAATAGTTAAGTTCCTACCTGTTAGTTAATCGATAAACTTACTCACCTAGAATAGTTCAATTCTAATCAAAGTCATAATTCTACGTACAAAATTCATACACACTAATTATACGAAACTTAAAAACTGTTACACAATTGGTAGGTACTAATACCTAGTTATTCATCAGTACTGTGGCCTCAGAGATCTAAAACACTAAAGATTTCATCGATGAAAATTAAATCTGAGTATATGTACATTTCATTTAATGAATTTTATTGAGTAAAGCCTCATAACTCAGTTTATTTGAACAGGTTTTCACTATTTAAGTGTATCTGGGATGTTGCGGATGCATTTTTTTTTACATCTGTGAAAGCGGATGCGCCTTTTGGTTTTTCTTTTTATAAGAGACTATGTAGATGCAATAATAAGTATAGTCATTAATTAAACATTTTTAAAGTCATAAATTCTATCCCCGCCCTCCAGCAAAATGAACCGACGACCTGTTAAAGGTAGCTGGGATATAGACTGGATACAGAAGTTGGAAGATCGGGTACCTACTATGATGCACATTGAAAGAGGCCTGTGTCCAGCAGTGGACTGCAATAGGCTAATGGATTGATTACCTATCTAATTATTTAGTAGTAGCAATAGTGGCGCCTTCTCAAATTCAAGTCTTTTACGCAATGATTCGTCAATTAAACCCGAGCTACTGTAGGTACAATAGTTCGCTTAGAACCTTACCTGGTGGTATCGATAAAAATCTGCGTGCCATGGGTGATAGGTAATATGTTTAATTCTTACCAGTGAACTCTATACCTACGTGTGCAGCTTGTGCGCCATCTGAATCCGCATGCAACTCCTCATCGATTATTGCAGATGTGTAAGCGGATGTCCAAATTGATCCGGAAGATCTGCAATTGCGGATGCGGATGCGAATATTCGCAACATTCCTGATACCTACCTAATTACCTAACGGGTATTTGAAGAGATTAAGACAGAAACAAACGTAGCTATCCTACAACCTTCATTCATCATTCTAATGAGCGTCACTCATTGTAATGTCTCTGAATTTATAACAATATTTCTCATTCATACAATTTTAAAGTAGGTACTTACTATACCAACAATTTTACCATTTCCTTTACCTACGCGGTAAGATGAAGGTATGCAAAAATGGTAAGAAATGTTTTTTGTAATTTCTATTAACAACCTAAGTTGCCTTCAACTTAGAAAGAACTTAAGAAATAAGTACCTACTATTATTACAGTTAGGCACCTACCTAAGTGTCTCTCTTTTGTCTTGGGAAAGTACAGGGCCGTCTGTTATCTATTAAAGGGGAATTTAGGATAATGGGGCCCATAATACCCAAATAGAACAGAATGACTATCTCATGCCAGTTTGAGTTCCTATTGGTTAGGTTCCGTATTTTATAGCCAGTGATATAAAAATGTTTATTACCTAATATGTACCTACTTGAAATAATAACAAAAATTGAAAAATGTTTAATTTATTTTCTGAAGACTACAAAAATAATTATTACACATCATTTATTTACTGATTTATTTCAATGTAAAGACCGTTTGTAAATCTGTTAGTATTCAGCAATTTCTAAGGGCAACTGTACATTAAAAAAAAGTATGATTAGTAGGGTTGGTGGCTAAATCTATTGCAATGGAAGAAACGACGTGTCTCGTGAATCCAAATTATTTTAAGTATAGGCTTTTCCAGATGATGATTTAGTAACTCATTAGATGAGACCCCTGTATAATTTTGATGGCCATAGGGGTGAATGTTATATCTATACCGTTCACACCGGAGCTCCGGTCAATAATTGAAATATCGCCAAAATTACCCCACGTAATTAATGGACGCCCCGAAACAAGATTTTTTGTATTAACTCATGAACCATGAACCTATATTTATTGCAGCTCTTTTGATTCCATTCTAATTTAATATTAAATTAAGGATTTTTTTTTTCGTGTACCTAAATGCAAAAAAAATATTTAAAGTCAGATAATAAACAAATAGGTTTGTATACATATGAAACTTAAGTAAAAACACCACATCGACTTTCCTACGGACCTGTTCTTACAAAGCCAAAATGTAGCAAGTTCTCACTTAGCTACAAGTTTTTCCGTAATTAAATATGTATAATGTACTTATCTATTAAATTAAAAAACCTAAACTTTCAAACTCGCAACCACAACCTCTATTTTATCTTTACAATTTGAGGATTAAAATGTTAACGATAAGCTTTTCCATAATTAAATGCCTACCTAGTTATTACATTAAAAAAAATGCTGAACTAAATTTCGTTTCTCACAATTTCCCAGTCCCAATAGTAACATCTACCTCACCTTCACCATATGAAGAAGAATAATGTCAACGACCACGAAATGGTAAATAGGTACCTAATAAAAGGGGTGCGACTGGTTGGATCACCTCCAAGTTTTGGTGCACCCTGGGCAACGTGGGCGATGACGCATCATTGATTGCTCCTCTGGAGTAGCTGGCGTCAACGTCAACGGCCAAGAGTCTGACCAACCGGCCTTTTTCAGGGCCAGCTGACCCCATTGCACGAGGCGTAAAAAATAGCGTTCCACCGGTTTCGAATGAATATAGGGACTAAGCTACCAGTTAGGGCTGCAGAGATAGAAACCTCCTCACAATGCATGCCGTGTCTAGAAGCACCGTGACTGCCTTCTGGCCCTTAACGCAGCTGCCCAATGGCGGGTACAAGTGGAAAGCACGCGTGAGGGGAGGGAGCCTCTTAAGGCTTTGTTCAAGATCCTTAGCAATCAGTCTGTGGACTGAAACAACTATCGTAACAATGAATCCACATTCCACGTGTTAATAGATCGATCCCATTATAATGTGCCTTGACCATTTTCGAGAACTGGGTCGGGTACATACCTGTAGTATCGTACCTCTGAAGATACATTATTGTATTTAAGGGTAAGTTGCTGGTGTACAATCTTGACCACTTGATTGTGTCTGTGCAAATATTCGCCGCTGGCAAGACGAGAACAACTGAAAATAATGTGTCTGATGGATTCTGCGGGGCGGTGGTATGCCCGACGTGTGTCAACCGTACCGTCCGTCCTTGAGAATATATTCCTGATCATCATAACAAGTTCGTTCATAACTGCGAAGACAAAATATTGGGTTTCTCCGAAAGGATTACCAAACCGCAGCCAAGATCGTTAAGTCTATATCGGGTCAGCTAGTCAACTAGATGGAGCTCTAGCTCTTTAGTGCCACGGGCCCCGCTTCTACATCCATTCTGAGAGATAGAGATGATCGATTTTTTTCTAAATGTGCAGCAATTTTGACTCTCAGAATGGAAGTTAGAAGCTTATAGACCCTCGTTAATCATGTGTTTTTTTATTTATTTTTATTCAACATATACGTTTAACTACCTACCATTACAGGTTACCCCAATTCAATAGCTATAGTAAATACCTAATATAACTTAATGTCTTTGTAAACTCACTTAGAGAACCCGTAAGCAGATCCACGATTTCTGCTATAATATTTATTATTTATTATTATTATTTATTAATATAAGTAGTTTGTACATATTGATGGCGCGAGTGAACGGTGCCTTGGCCCGCAGGTTAGTGCGCGCGCGCGGTATTGCCAACAGTGGCGGCCGACGCAACGCGTACCGGATCAGCACACACAGAGACAACAGTATCACTGGGTTAGGTGACTTAACTCTCATTATCCCGAAACTATTTGATAATAGTACAAGGTCACCCTTAGTATTCCCAATACGAATAAGGTGGGATTTAGAATTCAACCTTAGTTTGCTCCAACATTAGGCTATTATTAAGCCTCATAAGGTGACCATACAGCTGTGATGCCATCCATCTGACTTCTCACAATCTTACTAGGACATTAGGTATATAAAGCTATAAAACTATTATTCGTAAAACAAAAAATCCGTAGTATTAAACCTTAAGTTCTGTGAAGGTTTATAAGTTCTTAGCACTATCAGATTTACAGAGTAGGTGGGTTAATCCAGTTGATATGAAATTAGAAAGTGACCCCCGAGTTTAGGGATGATTGGAATTGAGTTGCTAAACGAGCATGTGAGTTACGGAGCCACTTCAACGCTATCTATCTACGCGCTTTTTGTAGCGTCGTATCTGATTTGCCCATACATAAACGTTCTGCTTCAGAAAGTCAATGCGTTCTGTGACACATGTCGCGTATTGTTGAGGTCTAACGTTAGCCAAAAAAGTCTGAATCACAAAGCGCATCACCCTCGGGCAGGTATAGCCCGATCTGAAGCAGATTAACTTACCGATGAGTGCCCTAGCCTCAATAATACGACGTTCAATCCTGTACTGCCAGGCTGGCACAACAGGCTTGTGTTGAGTAGCAGTGTTAATTTTATTCGTTCATTATACTGAGTACTTATGGATATAGTCTCGCTATGCACACTTCCATCAGTGTGAACGAGCTGTGGCGTGGTGGCGTGTGTTTACACTCGTGGTCGCGCTAGATTGCACCGAAAGCATAGCATGCAATGAATAGTAAGGGAATAGTAAGACTATTTTGTACGTCAAAGTATAGCCTCTCAAGTACGGCACCATCCAACATGTTACAACGCTGAATAGGCCGTACCTGGTGCGATAATTGTTGTTTTTAGGGTTCCGTACCTCAAAAGGAAAAAACGGAACCCTTATAGGATCACTTCGTTGTCCGTCCGTCCGTCCGTCTGTCAAGACCATTTTACTCAGGAACGCGTAGAGGTATCAAACTGAAATTTATATCTAATACTCAGGTCTACTGTTCCTTGGAGCTGTGAAAAAATCAAACTTCTGAGCCAAAGCAATCAAAAGATACAGCTGTTTATGACACAAATTTCCGCAAATTTTCGAAACTCGCTAGGGAATTAAAACCTACAGGGTACTTCCCGTGCCCCGAGGGGGCCATCTCGAAACCGGAGATGGCCCAGGGTCAGTCGGGGTGCGAGGGATATGCTCTATGGGCAACCTTACACCCGGCGTCTGTAGACCCGAGACGGCGTGCGGTTTTAGTCGGTTCAAGCCCGACATAACCGCCCCCGCTGGCACGCGGGGGGGTATCCGAAGGGATTTCCGCACGAAAAAAAAAAAAAAAAAAAAAAGGGTACTTCCCGTGTCACTTCTACTTAGAATCTTGAAATTTGGTACGAAGTAACGTCTTATAGTACAGATAAAGGAAAAATTCCGAAAACAGTAAATTTTTAGTTACATCATATAATAAATAATATTTTTGAAAATTTTAAAGTTTTACTACTTCTTTTCTCATGAACGCGTAGAGAAATTCATATCAAATACTCAGGTTGTTTATACTGGAGATTGATGGCACTTGGTGGAACTTGCTACACATATTGAATAAATCACTTTTACTTTTCCACAATTATTTATTTATTTGAACCTTACCGGTTTCACCTTACGGCATTATCAAAGGTCTACAATGTTATGTTAAATACTCAGGTCTATAATACCTTTAAGCTGTAACAAAATCAAACTTTTATGTCAACGCAATTAAAAGAAATAGCAATTTAAGCCGCATATTTTCAAACTCGTAACTGCTCGCGAGGGAATCAAAACCTAAAGGGTACTTCCAGTCGATCTAGAATCTTGAAATTTGGCATGAAGCATTGTTTAATAGCATATAGGTATAAAGGAAAAATTCCGAAAACCTTACATTTCTAGTTACATCACTTTTAAAAAAAAAAAATTTCATAATTAACATTTTTGTAAGTACCAGATTTCTAAATAGTGACCAAAAAACTTTAATTCATACTTTTTAAATTTAATTCGTAATTAACATTTTTGTACCAGATTTCTAAAAAGTGACTAAAAAAACTTTGTATATAAATAACTTTGATAAAAAAGCTTGCCCTCATTCGTCAGCAGACTTTTGCAAGGCTGCTGTAAGGCTAGTGTAGGTATTTCAGTTATATTACCTTCAGCTTTCCATATTGTAATGTTATAAATTTCATTTTGCAATAAAAATACCATAACTATGACTCGATTGTCGTAATGGGTGAACTTTTACTTATGTACCTACAGGTTTGTACGGAACCCTCGGTGTGCGAGTCCGACGCGCACTTGGCCGGTTTTATTTCGATTTATTGGTGTTTTTGAAAATTGGGTAATTAATGTGGCAATTCATTGTTTATAGTTTTATTATATTTATGTAAGTTGACAATATTACCAGATGACACTTGTATAAGTGTAACTTCTACTTCACACTTACAAGATGCGTTACAGTAGGTAATAGTAATGATTGTTAACTAAGTATTGTATACTTTAATCAATCTTGCCATCTTATACTTCTTTTAAATTGTTGTTACTGTTGTGTTTTTTTATTTTCAGTTAGATCCTTAGACCCTTCATAGATCGTTTTCTCACTTCGACTGACGAACAAACGTCTAGTTTTTAAACTTTTCGTTGAACTTTTTCCTACGAAAAGTTTAACCAACATGCCAAGAAAGTACTCAACTAGATAAAAAAATAAAACATCGTAAACCATGGCATTCAATTCATAAAAGTGGATAACTGGTAAAATTTGCAATAGCCAACCTTTGTCATTCAAGAGAACAATATCTACTTAAATGTCTAGAATACCTAAGTAATTTAAAATACCAACTACAATAACTGTTTGTGAAAAACTTAAGTGGTTAATAAATATGTGTTGACGTATCACATCCATAAAATATTTTAAATAAATTTCATACACAGAATAGTGCTAATATTCAGTGTATGAAATTTATTTAAAAGAAAAATACTATGAGATGTAGAATAAAATATCAAACTCGTTTTGTAAGTCAATCAAAGTTTAATAATACCGGAAAGTCAAAGCGGACGAAATATATAAAATCTACATATTCATCTGTTGTAGTAAACTTTTTATTATGAACATCTTTTGCATCCGTGCAGGGAAACTTTATAATTTTTCACGATAAAAGCCATAGAATTATGAATATTAGATTCTCTCTTTATTTACTTTAAAATTACTTATAAACTACATTTTTAAATACATATTTAAAAAAAAAGAAAACATCTATTTAAAAATATAAAAAATAGTGCTCCACAGGCAGCGTGGCAGGGCCCAAGCTACCAGCGGTCGGGGTCACAGAGAGAGAAACCTCCGGACAATGCGTGCCGTGTCGAGGATGACCGCCTTCTGCATCTGACCCTTGACCCAACCATCTAGCGAGAGTCTCTTGAGGTGTTGGTCGAGGCTCTTCGCTATCAGCCCGTTCGCCGAAATGACTATCGGGACAATGATCGTTGAATCGACATCCCACATGGCGGTAACCTCGTGAGCCAAGTCAAGGTACTTGCTGATTTTGTCCTTCTCAGCCTTCACGAGGTTCTCGTCATGCGGGATGGTGATGTCAACGATCATTGCCCGGCGCTGGGGCCGGTCGACTACCACGATATCAGGCTTATTGCAAGCAATAGTCCTGTCCGTGATAATAGAGCGGTCCCAGTAGAGCAATGCATGACTATTTTCAAGAACCGACACCGGTGTGTACCGATAGTACGGCACCTCAGACTCAACATGGCCATATCGAAGAGCAAGTTGCTGGTGGATGATCCTGGCCACTAGGTTATGCCTGTGCAAGTACTCGCCGTTGGCCAGATGAGAACAACCCGAAATAATATGCCTGAGTGACTCTCCGGGACGACGGCATGCCCGACAGATGTCGACCGTACCGTCCTTCAGGATATATTTCCGATAGTTGTTCGATTCTCTTATTATTAGTTCTTTGATAAAAACCAATCCGTGAAATCTTCAAATATAATTTAAGTAGGTAAATGTAAGTATTTCCCAGCCCCAAATTTTACTGTATTTATTTACAGTTCATTTATAGAAATAAATGCTTCGGCTCTATAATATTTTGTATTTTCCACTTACCTTACCTTGGTCAATTTACCCTAATGATATTGTGATCACGCCATTATTTAAACTTAATTCTCCAGTTTCTTGCGTATTTTGATAATATAAGGTAGATATTAAGGTATCACTCACTATGTTTTGATATTATAAACCAAAAACAAATGAGGAATCCACTATTAAGTTTTTCCAAAGGTCACTAACACCTTTGAGCTCTTGCAGAATGGAGACGTGGGGTTTTTTTCAATATTTCTCATCTACCTCATATACCATAGCGAATGTTCTGATGAACACTTTCAATTATCCCCACACTCTCCTTTGGTATCTAGAACAACACGAGCAAGGCTGAGGTGTTAGCGCCATACGGTACAAACTATCCCATCTAGGACTAAACAAGCAAACATTTTAGCACCTCTTTCCTTTGCTGCACAAAGGCTTTTGGAGGGAAGGATAAGTCATATTTTTCATCACAATATGCTCCATAATTTATATAACTACTCTACCTAGATGGAGACAAGTCTCGTTACTGACAGTACGAATGGCTTAGCCGGTGAAATGTCACAGTCTCACATATGATAATAATATCGCATAGCACACTTCGACGTAACCTTAGGTAGGTCACAATGGATCTGGAGTGACTTGACTTTAAAAATCTATACTCAGCAACCCACCAAAATGGCGGTCGCTGGTAGGTAGATATATAGGGGAGACCGGTCCAAAATCGTATACTTAAGGGTTTAGGGATATAAGACGTTCAATTTAAAACACAAATGTAATCAGTCAATGTTTAATATTATTCAGTCTCTTCAGGAACATAATCACAGTAACATTTTGTTATAATTAAAATGAATAACTAAAAAAAAACAACGAAAACAGGACCTCTATGAATTACGGTTTTACCTCGACATAGCGACAAAATCGTATACTGTATACGGTACTGCCCCGGAATTACCGTGTCGCTATGCATCCCATACATACGAAGTCATCCAACTCCTCGGAGTCGAAACCTGTACAGCCTTCGTGAGCCCATCCTTTACATATGGTACACTGCACCCAACCTTCTTCAAAACGGCTTGCACCATACTCTTCCAGGCAGTACAGGCAGATGTTTTCCTGGGTTGATCGTTGATTTCCAGTTTGTTTTTCCTGGTTTAAATTTAATTTGGGTGCTTTTTTATTATTCCTTAAAGCCATCAATTCAGCTTTGTATGGAGAGGAGGTGATAACCGCCGTTTTTCCTTTACGATGATTAGTGGACCTTTTTTTAACTGCAATTTGTGGAACTGGCAATATATCTGCCGGAGACACAGCATCAGTAGTAGGGGTGGACGGGGTGAACACAAAATCCGGAGCAGAAGAAGTCGTTGGAGTCGGAATGAATGGCACAGATGAAGTTGATGGCATCGGGTTAAGATATTGATCAGTGGACGTTGAGGGTGTTGGAGCAGCAGGTGTTGGGTATGGAGCATCAGTAGTTTCAGCCGCAGCAAAGTCAGCTTCGTTGAATATATTCCGATTTGCTGGAAATATGCCTGTTTTTAAAAAGCCAGACACTGCATTCTGTATCGTGGCCGCCTTACAATAAGCAGCACCAAAAAGGCGACCCAGCTGATATTGAGTAACAACTCGGCCAGGGTTATTCCTAAGCCACATGTTCACTTCCTGGGTATAGTATGTACTAATTGGACCCATAACACTCACATCTAGAGGTTGTAGTCTATGAGTGCAATGTGGAGGGAAGCTTAACATTATAACGCCATTATCTCTGGCTTTTTCTATCAACGGAAGATTTTTTGTATGCGTTGAGTGACCGTCAAGCAATAGTAAGACGGGATCATCTTTTTTGGGTTTTATGGATGATATGAAATGATTTAGCCACTCTACAAAAATTTCACTCTGTATCCACCCACTGGGATGACAAACTGAAACTGTACCTGGTGGTGCCCCGTCTAGGAGTTCAGCCTTCATTCGAACTCGTGGAAATATCAGCAGAGGAGGAATATAATTTCCAGAAGCAGAGACACAAAGTACAGCAGTAGTAAGCTGACCTCTTTCTGCTGAACTAGCGAGACCGACCTGCTTTCTTCCTTTCAAAGCTATTATTCTGCTTTGTCTTTTAGGAACCGTTGTTACACCAGTTTCGTCAACATTATAGATCTTTGTAGGTAGAAATTTATATTGATCTATAAGTCCCTCGAGCAAATCAAAAAACTTATTTACACTGACCATGTTGAAGCCCATAGCTCTGGCTACGGACATTGGCTCGGCCGCACGTAGTGATAATTGTGGGTGTCGTTTCATGAACCCAGACAACCAATCCTCTCCCGCTAATTTATAAATGCTATTAAAGCAGTGGTCAATATTATTAGCTTCTGCGAACTGAAACGCTAAGCGACGAAGATCTTTATAGGTGAGACCAAACAAACGTTTTTCCATAAGTAAGATATGGTCAACTAGACTTTGTTCTTGAGAAGTAGAAAAAATTGGTTTGAAACGTCCCAGGCCCTTGCATGTGGACGAAACCAGGTCATTGCTCTGTCTGAATTTGTTGACTCGATCTTGCAATGTAGATTTAGGTACATGGTAAGTTTGAGCAGCTTTCAAGTACCCCATACTTCCATCAAATACGGCCTGAACAGCTATTTTCATGTGTTCCGGGTCCCAATCTTGTCTGGTAGTAGTTCGTTTATAATTACGCGGCATTTTCATACCTATTGTAACAAAAAACAAGGTTAGTTCATATTTAATACATACGGGTCAAAACCGTATAATAGCCGGTTTTACCCCGTACGATTTTGTCCCGAAGTCCTAGATCCATAAATATGTCATACACACACACATGCGCAATCAAACTCACCGGTATAAACAATCAAAGTAACGAACAAATACACGCACTTTAGCATAAATAATTAATGACTTACCTGAAATGCACATAAACTGCACTAATGATAACTGTTTTTTCACAAAAATAACTTCAATTAAACCAAGAAACAATAAAATTATATATTTTGATAACGCACAGTTGTGTTGCGACAAGTGTCCGTGGCTACTTAACTCTCATTGGTGGACGTCGCTGAGCGGCAGTTGCGCGGCAAAATTTGAATTATTAGCAAGTATGACCATGGTGTACTGTTTTGCCCCGGTATACGATTTTGTACGGGTCTCCCCTATCATATATACGTATGTTGGCTACAGGTGGATTACAAATAATGTAGACGTGTTTGTGTAGTTGTTGGCGTGTTAATTTTTTTATTTATTTGTTTACATAAATTTCTTAATCGTATAATTTAATCATTACATAGTATAAAACAAAGTCGCTTTCTCTGTCCCTATGTCCCTATATCCCTATGTATGCTTAAATCTTTAAAACTACGCAACGGATTTTGATGCAGTTTTTTTTAATAGATAGAGTGATTGAAGAGGAAGGTTTATATGTATAATAACATCCATTGCACCCGTGCGAAGCCAGGGCGGGTCGCTAGTTTTACATATAAATAATGTCTTGCATTAGTATATAGATTTTATATCTTTAAAATAACGTAACAAATTATACTTAAGAATTTAGGTTAGTGTAAAAAAAAAGAGTCTTCATAAGTTTTTGATGACGATTCAGTACGAAGCAAAAAATACTTTTTTATTTTATAAAAATAATCATTTTTACCAAACCTAGGTGAGAAATCATGATAATTTACAAACCAATAATATTCAAGTCTCTTTTACAATCGTGATCTGACTTCCTTAATAGCAAATACCATGAAATCGAACTGCACGGCCTACTACTAACCTTTAACCGGCCTATAACCTCAAGGTTCAGTATCAGAACGATAAATATAAACAACTTAAATTTTCGAGTCATACAATGTCTGTAGACATAGACTCGAAAATTTATTACAAGATTTAATCTAGTCTCAAAAAATATAACTACCTAAGTAATGACTTTTCACACCACGTAACGACCACAGTTTTCGAAAGTTCTACTTATTCGTGGTTAAATGGTCTAAACTCTATTAACAAAATAATTATTTATTCAAATCAACTTTATAATACCATTTGTAGTTTATTTGTTTTCCCACAATTTAAGTATTATTTGATTCAGTTTCTGTGACCAACAAGAGAAAAATCTAAATTGCGCGTTATTTTCGAAAACGAGTTCCGTCATACATAATACACTGAGTTTATTAAGAAAGTTCCATCGTGATATCAACCCTGCATAGGCACTATCAACGATTAATCGGCGTCCGAAGACCGGAGACGGCGCCGGCGTGTGGTTTTAGTTGGTTTAGGCCCAACGTAACCTCCCCCATTGATCAGTGGGAGGGTATACGAAGGGATTTCTGTAATTAAAAAAGGGACCTTACCGCGACGCGCTTAAAACAATTCAGTTTAGTTCATTGCCACTGAGGGAGAGAGATGGAGCTCCATCTCTCCCTCTTGGCTGTGCTGCCCAAAACTGAATTGTTGACTGAACTGAAAAACACATGGTGCGTTTTGGTTCTCGAGTCAAAATTTCATTTCAATAGTGAATCCTGTGGCTGAGTGAAAGTCAGGGGCGAAGAATTGTAAACCATTGTAGAAGCAGATTTACCTCAAACCAATTCAAAATTAGCAACAGAAACCAGAATAAGCGCGGCATGTGGACACCGTATATACCGAACTCACTGAACAATAAACACAAACATGTGTCAAAGTTTGTCTTAACCTATTGAATACTTAGATACACAAATGGTTCCATGAAATAATAATCATTTGTGTGCCTATCGAGTGTGCAAAGTGGATCCGATATGACTATCGAAATCGTCTGACGCATCGGTTTGATATAGGGGAAGCAGTCTAACGAATTCCCTAATGCAAATTGAGTTAGAAGAAATTGCTTGTGAGTGTATGGTGTACCAGCATGATTCCTTAGCTTATTCAATAGCTTTTGCTCTACATCGCTGTGAAGAATCGGGAATGAAAGAATTTTTATAAGGGATGACCGATGAACTCGCTGTAGAACTACTGACACTTTTCAATTACTCTAGTCCACTCCTTTATGACAACGTGCTCATCCACAACAAATATACTCACCATTATAGGAGCTTCGACGGCAAACTCTCTGTTTCTTACCGGATTCACCAGACCTTTTACAGGAGAAAAAATTCTATTTCGATGAAGTGAAACAAACTGCATTGAAAAAGCTCGTTAGGCATACGCAGAATTTCTATAGCAGAAGCATCATCGAACTTCCATTATCTTGGCAAAAGTGTATCGAACATAAAGTTGCATACCTACTTTCATCTTATTTTGTAATTGTTGAATTTATGGACCTATAAAATTACCGTTTTATATAGAAGCAAGAATGGGTTTTACTTAGAAACAGTCGTTCTAGAAAGAAATGCTTTTTATGGCGTGATTGAAACTTAGAATTTTGCGATGCTTACGAAGGTAAGTTAATTTCGTTCCTAAAACAATAGTCGCTCGACTAAAATTTTGGAGAAAGTGGTAAAATATTTATGTAGGTACTTACATGTTCTAGGTGTCTAGGAATTCTTCCACATTACAGTCAATGGTACGTACCTAGAATGCTGGCAGAATCACAGCGTTCAAGCAGTAGTAGCACGTTGGCGTGTTGGTTCCCCTTTTACTTAACAAAATGCTTCGATGCAGAGAACACTCCGACCATTAGACAACCCATTAGACCCACGGGCTATGTTTCAAGCAATCAAGCCGTCGATTTTATATGGAATTTCAGAATTAACCTATGTATGTTAAGTAGCTACGAGTATATGCTAAAATTGACTGATTTATTCTTCTATGTTATAAACTATATACAAGAACGATGGCAAGAAATATATAACTTTAACTTCATTCGCTAGTATTTTTGTTTATAGTTTGTATAATTTTAATAATAATTATCTAAGTTTCCATATATTCAAACATAAATGGAATCAGCACACATAATTTTCGATTATCATCATCATCATCAGTTCCGGTTTAGTCCTGGTCGCTCCAAGGCTCTTTTTTGGAGCCCGGGGTCGGTTATACATCATTTTTTAACCAGCTGTATGAAAACACATTCGACAATAAAATAATTGTAATTATCTATTAGTAGTATGTAGGTAATTTAAGTTATGATTCCTGATAGTATTATTTATGAACCTTGTCTAGGAACTATTTTTATAAACTTTCAATAGAATAATTAATAGAGCAACTCTTGATGCTTTGTCATCTCGAGTTGCTGTTTCTCTCTCAGGTTTCTATTGTAAAAGTCAATATTTTTATCACAAACACCTTGCCGAATGTCATTTTCATTCAATTGTTAATATGTGAATATCTAAATCTAAATATCTAAATTGAGTACTTATCTAGTTCCTACCAATAAGCATTAAATAGGTATGCGATCGTTCGGCAGTGCGTGTTTGTTTGTTACTTCTTCACACTGTGTAACTTCACGCTGTGAACTTAATTTAAAAACATATTGGTCTATAAATACGGTCTTCCAACGAAGCCAAATGGAGGGAAAGTATCCTAAATAATGTAGATAGACAATTTTACTGAAAGAAGACTTAATTTTGATTTAAAAAAATATTTAAACGGTATTTTAAGATTTTCAAAAATCTCCTTGCAACACTCGGTAATCGAAGCGGCTAAAATCCTAAAAAATAACATTGTATACCATTTGGAATTCTTAACCAGCACACGCGTTTCCTTCTTCATACAGTCCCGGGTCCTTTAAGCGGGGCGTAAAAATACATCTGATGAGGCCGTCAAGCTGAAAGCCACGATTGTAACATTATCGGTGTCTTTAATGGTGACCCTCATTCCTGAGACTTTACCTTTAGATTAGACGTGAGTATTATAAACAAATGGTATAAATCGATAGGGACAATGATAGGGATCAAATCTCTATACCCAACAAATAAATATAACAAAATGTAAACATTGCATCTAGCGCTGAATATAAACAAGTTATTGGATCAAGTTTTCATGAGAGCTAAATATAATAATATTGTATTAAAAGTTATTTTTTACGCTCCACAATAAATTACGAACATGTAATCATTATCTATGTTTGGTAGACATTGGTAGTTGACCATACATGTCTAAAAGGTTTAGGAAACTAAACTGTAAACTATTTTTTTCTAAAGATTTAGATCGGAAAAGAGAACATCTAGGACGGGATTTGAACCCGCGACCAGTCCCTTACAGGTGGAATGCTCTGACCAACTGAGCCACCTAGACACGTCCCAGATATTCGAAATTCTCCGATACATTAATACGTACGTATTTTCTTTTTTAATGTTACTTTTTATTCTTGACTGAAGATAGACATATACCGTTATCGTTATATCGTAATTTCTGATATATTCAGAAGCCCCTAAAACGATCTCCATATAAATTTTGTGGAGAAGCTTGAGTTCATCGTCTTTCACCGCGAAACGATACCCATATTGACTTTATATTGAATTTCTATTTGTAATCAATGACCCCGAAAACCTCGAAAACGATACCCATAGGTATTGATTTCATTGAAAGTTTCGAGTCCACCATCTTATATCGCGAAATTGTATTCGTAATCACCAACCCCGAAAACCTCGAAATGGATAACCCATATTGATTTCATTGAAAATTTTGTGTCCTCCGCCATCTTTTATCGCAAAATCTATACAAATAAATAAAATTGAAGTGTCTGTTTGTAATATTAAAATATAACAGATTTTTAACGATTGCATATGAATGTATATAAGACACTTATAACAAAAATACATTTTTTTTTTCTAAAGATTTAGATCGGAAAAAGAGAACATCTAGAACGGGACTTGAACCCGCGACCAGTCCCTTACCGGGGGAATGCTCTGACCAGCTGAGCTATCTAGACATTCGAAATTCTCCGATATATTATATACGTTCTAGATGTTCTCTTTTTCCGATCTAAATCTTTAGAAAAAGTAAGCATACAAAATGCGTAAAAATTTAAATGAAAAAAAAATTACAATTTTTAGATTTTTTGTCTGTTTATCTTTCTATCTGTCTGTTTGAACGAGGTAATCTTTGACGGCTGGGCCGATTTTGACAAGACTTTCACTGGTTGATAAGTAATTTTACAAGGTGTAACAGAGAAATAACTACCCCGGCGTCTGTAGACCAGAGACGGCTTGCGGTTTTAGTCGGTTCAAGCCCGACATAATCGCCCCCACTGACCAACGGGGGAGTTTCCGAGGGGATATCACGAAAAAAAAAGGGTTGCGCGCAAAAATTTAAACCTCAAAAATTGTGAATAAAATCTGATTTACCTACTCTAGAACGGTTGGGCGGATTTTTACGGGACTTTTACTGGCAGATAGGTGATATGCATTTCCGCACGAAAAAAAAGGTACATACACACATACATTCGCAGATTGCAGCAGATAGCAGGTTGTTGTCTCTGTGTCGGGTAGACAGAGACAACAACCTGCTATCTGGTCGCATCCTCACACACTTACCGTCACCGTGCAAATCTGATGGATTTCTTCGCATGATTTAGTGCGAATCGTATGGATTTTTTTGCACAATTATGGATTTTCGTTGCACGATATTATGCCAATTCTCTGCATGAAGTTAGCTCAGTATTATTGACCCGAAATAGGCGCCCGCATGAGTGCACACGTACGATGCACCGCAGGCCCTAAAAGCTCTGAAGCCTTTGACTTAAATATGTGACTGGTATAGTAGCCATTAGGTACCATTGTCATTATCATTGCCAGAGAGGAATATAATTATATTTATTTACGTAAATCTTTACAACATTATTAACGCACTGCAAGTAAATCTCTAATTTGACTATAAACTGACAATGTACTTTAGATGCGCAGGTATGAATGAATAAGGTCTCTTTGGCGGTAAGCGCGGGGTGCGACAGCGGAGGATCATCCCGATTATAAACATAACATAAAACATAACATAAACTCACGCCTATATCCCCGAAGGGGTAAGCAGAGGTGCTAGCACCCACATTTCGCCAGTTTATGTTTAATGTCCCAATGTAATAGGTGGCGAGCCTATTGCCATTAACCGGGCACTTATAAACCTGCGATAAATACACAAATAACTTCGAAAAGCATCGAAAAGTCATTGGTGTGTGCCATGGTAATACCTGGGATCGAACCCAAGACCTCGTCTCAGCAGTCCTTTACCATACCACTAGGCTACCGCGGTTAATAAACCGATTACCGATTATAAAACTTAGATATATAAAACTATCCGAGGGTACCGCACGATATCCTTCGAGGCGGCGAGTCTCCTTGCCGGAACTCCGCCATGGGACCTGGAAGCGAGAGCCCTTTCGCAACGGTACCAGTGGCGAAAGGAGGCGCGGGAGCAGGGATGGAACCCCGAGTCTCGAGAAATCGAGGCCGTGCAGTCCCAGCTCCGCCAGGCCATCGTGGTGGAGTGGAAGGAACGACTTGGGCAACCAAGCGCAGGGCACGCCGCAATAGCGGCGGTAAGGCCCATCATGGAGGATTGGCTGGAGAGGCGACACGGAAGCCTCTCCTACCGACTGACGCAGGTGATCTCAGGGAAGGGGTGCTTCGGGGACCACCTGCATCGGATCAGGAAGGAGCCAACGCCTGAGTGTCATCACTGCGACGCGAGCGAGGACTCAGGGCTGCACACGCTGGCGGACTGCCCGGCGTGGGAGGCGCCGAGGCGTGACCTCGTGGCAGCCATCGGGGTGGGAGTCCTCTCGCTCGGCAGCATGATTGCGGCAATGGTGCGGAGCGCGAGCGCGTGGGCCGCCGCCGCCTCCTTCTGCGAGCATGTAATGCTCGCGAAGGAGGTGGCGGAGCGCGCCCGGGAGAGACTTAGAACTCTCCCGGTCCGCCGAGCCCGCAACTTGCTCGCCGCGCGTCGCAGGCAACTCAGGCGCCGGAGGTCGCTTAACGACCTCCGTCCTCCATGAGCGCAGGCCTGGGGGTGGCGCGTGAGGCCACCTGTCACCCCAGCAGAAGCAGGCCGGGACGGTGGGGCGACTAGCGCCCCTCCCCCAAACCGGGGCAAGACGGGGACACCGTGGTTCCCAAACCCGAGGGGGCCATCTCGAAACCGGAGATGGCCCAGGGTCAGTCGGGGTGCGAGGGATATGCTCTATGGGCAACCTTACACCCCGGCGTCTGTAGACCCGAGACGGCGTGCGGTTTTAGTCGGTTCAAGCCCGACATAACCGCCCCCGCTGGCACGCGGGGGGGTATCCGAAGGGATTTCCGCACGAAAAAAAAAAAAAAAAAAAAAAGATATATAAAACTAATCTCGGGCTCAAAGGGCTCACATCATTAGTTGATCAGCCCTTTTATTGGTTTTTAGGGTTCCGTTGCCAAATGGCAAAAAACGGAACCCTATATATATAGATTCGTCATGTTTGTCTGTCTGTCCGTCCGTATGTCACAGCCACTTTTTTCCGAAAGTATAAGAACTATGCTGTTGTAACTTGGTAAGTAGATGTATTCTGTGAACCGCATTAAGATTTTGATACTAAAATAGAACAAAAATAATATATTTTGGGGGCATAATATACTTAGAACTGAAACTCAAATATTTTTTTTCATCATACCCATACGGGTTATCTATGGTCTCTAAAAATGATATTGAGGTTTCTAATATCATTTTTCTCTAAACTCTATTCAGTTTAGAGAAAAATGAAATGAATTTGCGCAAGAGACACTTCCAAAGTGGTAAAATGTGTGTCCCCCCCCGTAACTTCTAAAATAAGAGAATGATAAATCTAAAAAAAATATATGATGTACATTATCATGTAAACTTCCACCGAAAATTGGTTTGAACGAGATCTAGTAAGTAGTTTTTTTGTTATACGTCATAAATCGTAAACCGCCTTTTATCTTTCATTCCATCAATTCAAATATTTACTTGTTACTTGCTGCTACGGGACCCTTCAAGGGCGAGTCCAACTCGCACTTGGCCGCTTTTTGGATGGACAGTTAGTACACATGCGCGAACTTTGTGACGTTTGGTCAAGATTTTTGCCTCGAGGCATACCCCTCTTAGCTCTTGAACCGTAATATCACAAATACTGCCGCCCGGGCTCAGATCGTGCAAGCAGGCTATTGCGAATTTGAATTATGTACAAACACGGGACTAAAAATTGATTAATAAGGGGCCGGACGAACAATTCGAACGCGGGCGCGACGCCCTTTCAGTGAGTTTAATTCAAAATGTACTGAAGCCTCGCGACATGACGCTTTCGAAGACTGCGCCTTATTTTGTTCGTGCAGAAATCCCACCGGTTACCGACCCGCCGGTCAGCGGGGGTGGTTATGTCGGATTCAAAGTGACTAAAACCGCACGCCGTCTCGGGTCTTCACACGCCGGGGTGTCAGAAGGCCCATAATGCATTTCCCTCGCATTCTGACTGACCCAGGGCCATCTCTGGTTTCAAGATCCCTCGGGTTTGGGAACCACGGTGTCCCCGTCTTACCTGCTTCTGCTGGGGTAACAGGCGGCTCCTCCTGTCACCCCCAGGCCTGCACTTAGAGGAAGGAGGTTGTTAAGCTCGGACGTGGCACTCGCCTGCGGGCAAGACACCTGCGCGCCTGCGCATCAAAGTTAAATGTGAGGAACGTCTTGGCGCCCTGTCTTCGCCCCGTTTCTCTGTTATATTTTAACCACGGGCACGTTTGTGACGCGTCTTCGGTGTGTCTTTGCTCTAGGTCCGTTGTATTTGTCCCGCGCCTAACAGGGTGCACATACCTTTTGCTTTGATTTTCTGTTATTTAAATTGATTATAATTGTGTTTCAACACGCATGCTTTACCAAGACTTATTTAATAGAAAAAAACCACATGAAAATCCGTTCAGTAGTTTTTGTGTCATCGCGAACAAATAGAACAGAATTAAAAAAGCAAAAATTCCGTTCCCGCAGGGGGAACGCACAGGTAGATTTCGTGAAGCAATTAATATTATTTTATATAGAGAACTACGGACTTACACACACAAGTAAATACAGTAACATTTTTAACATGTTTATTTTTTTTTCTCGAAAACGGTAACTTTTAGCGAAAAACTTTTCAGATATTTTATTTTAGACTTAAAATGGCCTATCGATTAAAAATGTTTCCGACATCAAAAATGTTCACCGGTTAGAAGTTATGATTTTTTTCCCGAAAATTTTTGGTTTTTCCCCCCTCCACTTTTAGTTAAAGTTTTAATCTTATAGGTTTATAATTAAAAGTTGTTGGTATTCATGTATACTATGGGATAAAATTAGAACGGTTCGAATATCTTTCATGGAACGTGAAATTTTAAGGAAAAACTGATTTCACAAAAAGTGAGGCCCTACCGTCCCCTTAGGCCGGATTCCACCCGTTCACGAACTTAAACTAAGTTTACACCCAAGCAATTTTTGACCGCAGTTTGAAAGCGATCGGGGCAAAAATGCGACCGTGAGAGTGCCGCAAATTTTGGGAAGTGGAACCATACATAGGTACATATATATATATATATAAACTTTTTGACCAGTGGTCATTTCGGACTCAGGGGGTCATAACTAGACCTCCTGTGAAGAATTTTTTTTTAAATTCGCCAGTAGTCAAGAAACCAATAGGTAGATCGATTTCATCGAAATCTACCTAAAATTGTGTTCAGAATCATTCATTGAACGTAATCCAAGGTTGTTTTTTAAATATCTCCAATATACCGACACAGCTAATTTACAGTTTTATAATAGCATAGAGGAAAAAATGCTCGCCGCGCTTATATATTCGTCTCAAAAGATACAACACACACCTAAGACCATTTTTTCTACGATTTATGTTTTTGTATTATCGGGATGCACCCTTTATCCTTAAGGCGGTAGTGTACTTATTATAATGTCGGTATATAAATACATACAGTCACGCCTCTTTCCAATTAGAGTAGGTAGAGACCACATACGTCCACTTGTCATGATGGCATACACCTTTCGCTTCTTCTACTGCCTTAACAGTTTTCTTTTCATACGGTTGTAGATAGGCACCCTTTACCTGACCTTTCTGTGAAATTTTATCGATCTGATCAATATTATGTAGGTAAGCCTAGGTCCATCCTTACCAGGTTGCCTATACATCCTAACCTCATAAATTTATATATTTTATAGATTTAGATCGGAAAAAGAGAACGTCTCGGACGGGACTCGAACCCGCGTCCAGTCCCTTACAAGGAGAAGGACCAACTGAACTGCCTAGATACGTCCCAGATATTTCAAATTCTTAGATTACCTATATACGTCTCGGGGTGACACTGGAGCCATCTCTGTCTCTCTTTTTCCGATCCAATCTATGGGAAAAGTAAGCTTACTAATTGCTTAATTTTTTATTGAATTTACATATTTTGTCAATCGTTTTTCTTTCATTCTCTCTATGTGTCGAAACTTCTAAGCATCCATTTAGTGGAAGCATACGTAGTGTATTATTGGGTTGATTTGCAGTATGCGTTTATTGTAAGTAGGTTGCAAGTGGGAACGAATAGTCACTCGCTGCCCGCTTACTTTCCAACAGTGGGTACCAGAAACAAACGTCACATAATTTCACACGTTCATTTCAGTTTATTGTTAGTCGTGGTGAAAAGCTTAGGTAAGTACTGTCTATGATGAATTGTAAATAAAAGCACTGAAATAATAATTGTATTGTACTGTATTGTGTAGGTATATTAAACGGCGAGCAGCAAGCGACTGCTTGTCCCCGCTTGCAACCTTCTTACAATAATCGCATACTGCTATTCAGCACCAAAATACATAGATATGCTCCCACACTTTCTTTATCTTGGTCACTAAATAGTATAGGTACTCAACCACAACGTTACCTTATCACGCTGTTGTTCCTCACTTGGTCAGTAAAGTGTAGTGTAGTAGATATATAATATGTAGAATTGTTTTCTTCTCACATTGCATGAAACTTTCTTTTCTTTTTTTGGATTATGTTGCGATTAATTACTTGCTTATTTACACTATGCCTGATGTTTCAATTGCTTCTCCCAGCGACCAAGGTTACTGAAAATTCAACTTTAACAAACAAGATCGGGACTTTGGTTATCTTACAGATTTCTTCGCATAGCAGGAAGGCACTTGATACAAAGAAATTACACACCAACCATATTAGAATAGCATCCAACTTCAAGCGCATACCGTATAAGTTAGTACCGAAAATATTTAGTATGCACATTGTGATTTATAGGTAGTAAACATGCGATATCTATTTTGTTGTTTATAATTCGTTGCTATTCTGAAACTTTCACCATCTTTATTCAAAATAGCAATTAAAGTAATAACACTAACTAACTTTAACTTCAATTAAAGCAAAAAACGCAACTAAAATAAATAAAACGACTCTACCCAATGAAGGTTTGCAATCACCCCAAAACTGCGTACAATTTTGTCAAGCCCTTGCAATTATCATTGAGCATAAAATTAGATGTGTTATTTTGCGTTTACTGTAGCGGGAGTGTGTTAACGTGTGTCCTGGGAGCTGGTGCAAGGAGCGGCAATTAATTCGCGGTACGGGGGCGGTGTCCCGGCGACAATCACCGAGAACGGCGCCCCCGGGACCTAACTGAACAAGTTAAATCTTTGCCAACTTACTCCTCGGGCCCGCGTTCCCGGCTCCCAGCTCCCGGCTACCGGCTTGGCGCAATTTGATATTGTTCGTACTTATTGCCAACTTGGCAGATAGAAACGATATTTTACTTGTTATATTTTATTCTTACGATTTGTTAGGTACTTATTTGAGATTTATGTTATCGTAGGTAGTCTTTTGAATAATAAATGTAATAAAGGCTTAAGTAAGTACTGAGTAGGTACCTATACCTATATAGGTACAGATTGGTTCCGCATAATGTTTTGCTTTAGGGATATATCGCTAAGCAATGTGTGTGTTATTGCATTTTTCATCATTAGGCATAGTGGTGTCTACCTAATGATGAAAAATGCAGGACAATGATGCTAGATCACTGTTCTCAAATTTTTATGCGCGATACGGTGACAGGATACTTTTTTTCATAACTATGTATGCATCATCTATTCCACAAAACAATATTGTTTTGTGTACAAGTTGAGCACCTTTTTTTTTTTTTTTTTTTCGTGCGGAAATCCCTTCGGCCAGCGGGGGCGGTTAGGTCGGGCTTGAACCGACTAAAAACGCACGCCGTCTCGGGTCTGCAGACGCCGGGGTGTAAGGTTGCCCATAGAGCATATACCTCCTCCCCGACTGACCCTGGGCCATCTCCGGTTTCGAGATGGCCCCCTCGGGTCTTGCCCCGGTTTGGGGGAGGGGCGCTAGTCGCCCCACCATCCCGGCCTGCTTCTGCTGGGGTGACAGGCGGCCTGCCCCAGCCCGGCCCCAGGCCTGCGCTCATGGAGGACGGAGGTCGTTGAGCGACCTCCGGCGCCTGAGTCGCCCGCGACGCGCGGCGAGCATGTTGCGGGCTCGGCGGGCCGGGAGAGTTCTGAACCTCTCCCGGGCGCGCTCCGCCATCTCCTTCGCGAGCATCACATGCTCGCAGAAGGAGGTGGCGGCGGCCCACGCGCTCGCGCTCCGCACCATTGCCGCAATCATGCTGCCGAGCGAGAGGACTCCCACCCCGATGGCTGCCACGAGGTCACCCCTCGGCGCCTCCCACGCCGGGCAATTCGCCAGCGTGTGCAGCCCTGAGTCCTCGCTCGCTTCACAGTGATGACACTCAGGCGTTGGCTCCTTCCTGATCCGATGCAGGTGGTCCCCGAAGCACCCCTTCCCGGAGATCACCTGCGTCAGTCGGTACGAGAGGCTTCCGTGTCGCCTCTCTAGCCAATCCTCCATGATGGGCCTTACCACCGCTATTGCGGCGTGCCCTGCGCTTGGTCGCCTAAGTCAGTTGAGCACCTAATTCAGAAGTTATTATCTACATTATAACTAAACTTCAGAAGATTACCCCAAACATATAGACAAAATCACAAAATTCGGTCCCTCTTTTTATAATATTATATCAGATATTTTGTATCGTAGGTACATTTTTTTTTTTTTTTTCGTGCGGAAATCCCCTCGAATACCCCCCCGCCGGCCAGCGGGGGCAGTTATGTCGGGCTTGAACCGACTAAAACCGCACGCCGTCTCGGGTCTGCAGACGCCGGGGTGTAAGGTTGCCCATAGAGCATATCCCTCGCACCCCGAGGTAGGTAGGTACCTTCCTAATATTCTGCAAGTTTGTAAGAAATTATATTCTATACTCATTTTAATAGATACCTCATCATCAACCTATTCTAGTCCACTGCTGGACATAGGTCTCCCCTAATGAGAGCCATAGCGCCCTGTTTTCAGCTTGCCGCATCCAGCATCTGCCCGCAGGCTTTCGCAGATCGTCATCCCACCTGGCTGGAGGGCGTCCTACACTACATTTGCCGAGTCGCGGTCTCCACTCAAGAACACGTTTACCCCAGTGGTAGTCGGTTCTTCGCGAGATATGGCCGGCCCACTGCCACTTCAGCTTGCTTATTCTTTGAGCTATGTCGATAACCTTGGTTCTCTGTCGGATGTATTCGTTACGAATCCTATCCTTCAGAGAAACTCCGAGCATAGCTCTTTCCAAAGCTCGCTGAGCGACTTTGAACTGCTGGACCAGCCCTACCGTGAGTGTCCACGTCTCAGCTCCGTAGGCCATTACGGGTAGGACGCACTGATTGAAAACTAATGATTGAATTTTTCTGAAGTCTATCACACAGCATAATATTAAATATAACACGTCATAATAATATTGACCACCTTCTATTACTACCCACTACTTCACCACTATACTTATTTATTCACCTTTCACTAGAAGATAAACCAAAAGTTGTAACATTATTACCTACGTCTGAAGCGCACAGTGTGCATAGTACATGCACAATTAAAGAATTTCACGCAAAAACTTTACATTGATGCCGAAATACTAGGCCAATGGTTATGTTATATCAATACAATGTCAAGTTTACACATGTTATACATGTTTGTGTTGTGGTTGTGTCCACAACGTCCTTCCCGACCGGCTTTTTGTGTACAAAACCTTCTGCGACTATTTATCTTCGAGATGTGTTTGCACAAACTTGGGGACATTCGAAAAGATAAATCTCTATTTGTCTACATTCACCAATCCCAAGTCTCGATGCGCACAGCGGGAGATCACGTAGGTACTGTCCAAATTTGACGCTCACTGAGATAAATATATCGGGAGACTTTCGGACTACAAAACAAGATAGACCGATTTAATATGAAGAAGGGTTTTGTTTGCTTTACCTTGCTCGTTAATAAGATGCAAGTAAAGAAATATCCGAAAGAAGCTACCCTTGGATTGTCCGTTACGAGAAATTCTTTCGAATGGTGTTGAAGGCTATGCTTTGTTCATGTGGTGTTCACTCAGCAGGGGTCCGCAAAAAATTAGAAGCGGACAGAAGGTGTCAATTATCATACATTATTGTATCGGATTTTTAAATTCAACGCTTTTTGAATTTCTTTTGGATGCCATTTGTTTACTTTGAAATAATATCATGCTGAGGGTGACTACTGTTTAGTTAAGGCTATTAGTGTTCACAAGAGCCAATTCATGATAACTACTCCATAAATTCATTTTACGTTTATTTAACTTACTTGGTCCTAATATACGGAAGATGTACTAAGAAAACCCGTAGGCAGATACGTGCCTTTTAAATAGGTATCCTACGATAACTAGGTATAGCCTGTTATCACTAAAAGTTAGGTACTAGGTATAGAGGCGGAGCGCGCCCTGGAGAGATTTAGAACTCTCCCGGCCCGCCGAGCCCGCAACTTGCACGCCGCGCGTCGCAGGCGACTCAGGCGCCGGAGGTCGCTTAACGACCTCCGTCCTCCATAAGCGCAGGCCTGGGGGTGGCAGGTGAGGCCGCCTGTCACCCCAGCAGAAGCAGGCCGGGATGGTGGGGTGACTAGAGCCCCTCCCCTAAACCGGGGCAAGACGGGGACACCGTGGTTCCCAAACCCGAGGGGGCCATCTCGAAACCGGAGATGGCCCAGGGTCAGTCGGGGTGCGAGGGATATGCTCTATGGGCAACTTTACACCCCGGCGTCTGTAAACCCGAGACGGCGTGCGGTTTTAGTCGGTTCAAGCCCGACATAACCGCCCCCGCTGGCCGGCGGGGGGTATCCGAGGGGATTTCCGCACGAAAAAAAAAAAAAAAAAGGTATAGAGATCGTTGGTACAAGTTAGTGTCTTATATCGTAAAGATTTTTAAGTTTACGTGATGTGGTTGGGATAATATGTGTAGGTAAAAATATACGAAGTAAAGCTTTTCTTCCGAATAAGCGGCTCAAGTCAGTTTTACAGTCTATGCATTGCTTAGAACTAAGTAAGTTAAGTACTGACTAGTATTTTACTGTAATTATCTACATTTTCAGTTTTGTGTTATTTAAACTACCATAACTATTTCTGTGTAGTAAAAAAGGAAATATAATTAAAGGATTTTTTTGGGTCTTAAGTCAATTTCACCTGCAAGCAGATACGAGGCTCTGGCACAGGCTTTCCTCTCGAGGATGAGAGTTCAGACGGCAGTCGCTCCCATAAAAGCCGTATAATACAAGTCAAAAGGAGAAGGCGTGGGCGGATTCCTTGCTCTGATTTGAATAGGCTTTGATTAGTGCAATCGAGTGCTACGCCATGGCTACGCCTGACGTAGCAGTAGTGTTACACACTGAGCGCGGGTTCGATTCTTCAATAGTGTAAATATTTGTATGCATGAATATGTTTATTTTCATTTACCTAGGTGTTTCTATGTATAATATTTATTTATTTACAAAAAATATATATATTTACTTTCTGGAACCCATATCACAAGGTATGCATTTCTAGGCCTAGATTGTTCTGTGATAATTTATTAATATTAAGTACGAGACGTGACTAAATGAATTTGAATTTCATATTCTAATGAAATAAATGTAAGTTCCTATTATTTAATAAAAACATGAAATTCACTTTTATACTTTTTATTTTTATAATTTTTAATTTTACTTGCTTTTTACTTAATCTTATTTGTGCAATAATTCTATAAATTGAATTTTACGTATTATTTTTGAATTGTTTAAAGTTTTAAAACCTCATATGGCAGTTTAAAAATGTCACCCGGACCGATAACAAAGTGATTTGTTTTATGTTACTAACATGGTAAAACATGGTAATTAATAATCAGAGGGTATGTACGGGACTGATCACTAATTATCATGATCTATGAACGCTTTGAATTAAAAAGTTTTGTTTAATTTAGTCATAAAATTCTGTCTAACCAGATAAATAAGCGAGCATCTATGAAAAAAAAAACAAAACACAAACAGATGAATCTAGACGACATCCAGTACGACAATTGGGTAAAGAATGCATTCCAAACGTCCAAATCTGTAGTTCCCGCAGCACGGCGCTATGAACTCGAGTCTTTTTATACGCTTTTTACTAGCTTCACCTTTTTTTTTTTATTGTGCAGTAATCCCTTCGGATACCCCCCGCCGGCCAGCGGGGGCGGTTATGTCGGGCTTGAACTGACTAAAACCGCACGCCGTCTCGGGTCTACAGATGCCGGGGTGTAAGGTTACCCATAGAGCATATCCCTCGCACTCCGACTGACCCTGGGCCATTCGCAGTGTCCCCTCTGATAACAGCAGAGGGGTACCTGGAGCAACCACCCCCCCCGCGGGCCTTGCAGGCCCACCATACCCCGACCCCCTCGTGCAATGGGGTCAGCTGGCCCTGAAAAGGGCCGGTTGGTCAGACTCTTGGCCGTTGGCGTTGACGCCAGCTACTCCAGAGGAGCAATCAATGATGCGCAAGTTTGGTGCACCCTGGGCAACGTGGGCGATGACGTTGCCCAGGGTGCACCAAACTTGGAGGTGATCCAACAAGTCGTACCCCCTTATTAGCTTCACCTGTATGTTTGTTTGTATGTTTGTAACCGACTCCTTTGGTTGCGGTTTTGACCCACTTTAAACGGCCAGATTTCGTTCAAACTTTGTAGATTTATCGAGGACCGATGACAATACACTAATTTGATAAAATAATAATAAAATAAAAAAAAAACTAAAAAGTTAACCGACTCCTTTGGTTGCGATTTTGACCCACTTTAAACGGCCAGATTTCGTTGAAACTTTGTAGATTTATCGAGGACCGATGACAATACACTAATTTGACAAAATTATAATAGAATATAAAAAAAAACTAAAATGTTAAAAATAAATATTAGTTTCAAAAAACTTAAAAAACACGCTTTTTATAGAAAACCGAACTAAAAAAATAGAAAATAAGTTTTAATAAATTTAAATTAAGAATAGTGTTAAAAATTTCAATAAATATAAATGAATAATAGTGTAAATAAAAAAAATGTATTTTATTTATAAAAAAGCGTGGATGCTTTTTAAGATATTATCAAAATGATAATCACTCTACTCATGCCTGTCAATAAAATATTTATATCTATTGACCCATGCACCCCGCTTTTTTTAAAATAAAATACATTTTTTTATATACACTATTATTAATATATATTTATTGAAATTTTTAACACTATTCTTAATTTAAATTTATTAAAACTTATTTTCTATGTTTTTAGTTCGGTTTTCTATAAAAAGCGTGTTTTTTTAGTTTTTTTTAAACTATTATTTATTTACCAATGAGCTGGGTCGTATTGGTCACGTGACATTTTGTTCTGCTATTTCATTGGTCAAAATTACTCGAGAGACACGAATGTCGCTCTGTTGACCTGATTAAAGCTCTATCCACACACATTAGAGCCGTACCCGGGACGTGTCATGGCCGTGACCGACATCGGCTCAGGCACTGAAGCACCGTCGCGGGCCCGGACACGGACGTGTGTGAACGAGTTCATATAAATAAAAAAAACAATTCGTTTATTTCGGACCGGACCGAAATGCATACAACTATATTTTATTGAGCCTCTGTCGGGGCACGGTGGCTCATCCACGCCCTGAAGTGTGTGGATAGACCTTAATTGTTATTTTATTTCTACTGTTAGGTTTTTTTAACATTATCCATCAAAGCAAACGACATGAAATGACAAAATAATTGTAAATTTGTGTATAATTTAGATTAGTATATGGATATATCGATTGCGTTTATGATCGGTATATATTTATGATTGATTTCCTTCAATTTATCAGACTATAGGTATTATATAGGTATTCCAATATAAAACAAGACATTATCTTCTTAATAAGTGTGCAATTACATATATTAAGAAGATAAGGTTTTATTTCGTATTTATTTAAATGTCGAAGACTAACGACTCACAAAGAAATGCCGCTCCATTTTAGGCACCTGTGTCTACTAATTAAATTTTTAACAACATATAGGTGCATCAGGCTTTCCCCAGTCGTGTACATGATTATTATATACAATTAAACATTCGTCACTTAAATTTTCATTAAAAAAATTAAACATACATCAAATGGGTAAACACAATGACAGAAAACGTATGGGGCCTCCATCCACATAGGTATATTCTAATCCTATATTAGTATAGTCTTATGATTAGTGGCCACACAAAAAGACCAGAAATGGACCGATCGAGGCCTAGAGGATCCACTAAGGAAGTAAAATAGGATATAAAGTTTGTAGGGATCACTTATGGCCCGCCCTCCGCGAGCCCTCCCCCACCAACACTGTTTCCCTCCTTTCGGGAGACTAAAGTTCACTGAGATAATTTTAATTCATCCACTTTTTATATGCTTAAATAAAATTCATATTTAGATAGAGATATTGATAAATTCACAATCTTTCAAGAGTAATCTGATCAGTTTCATCTTAAAACGGTAGTATCAAATCGTTCTCTGGATGTATTTATCACTGTGATAGCCGATAGCAGGCGCGCCCTCGTCCATCAAAACCGCATTACAGGCGCTTACAAGAAGGTATCTACGTGATATGACGCGTATTTGAATAAACATGTTCAAAGACACCGCTATCGCAGCCCACTCGCGATAATCGAGCGTTAACTGAAAGCAGGATTTCGGCAGGCCGACAAAGCTGCGGCCGTCGCTGATAACCGCCGATTATAGTTTTCCTTTCACAATTCAACTCGAGTACATGTTCGACAAGCAATCGGTAATGATCGATAAATTGGTACACGTGTAATCCTTTATTTATCAATAAAATATATGGATATTTTGGCACAACAAATAAAAAAAAAAAATCGATGTAGGTACTCTGACAATTATGAATTTAAACTTTGCCAGTGAATTTCAAAGATATCATTTTATGAGATATCTCACGTAATCATTCCAAATTCTACGTTCTTATATCCAGATACACAATTATTTATTTTAATTTAATTATATTGCTAAATTCTAGTTAATACTCAGCGAATAAATTATAGGATAACAGAAATCATAATTCACCTCCTTCTGCGAGCATGTAATGCTCGCGAAGGAGATGGCGGAGCGCGCCCGGGAGAGATTTAGAACTCTCCCGGCCCGCCGAGCCCGCAACTTGCTCGCCGCGCGTCGCAGGCGACTCAGGCGCCGGAGATCGCTTAACGACCTCCGTCCTCCATGAGCGCAGGCCTGGGGGTGGCGGTTGAAGGGTGGGGAAGAAATTGTAAACAATATATATAGTAAAAGAAATGTCAGAAAAAACAGGTTAATTCAACCACGCGTAAACAACTATTACGGCGAAAGACTGTCAAAGTATCTAGTACCAAAGACATTCAATAAATATGGTTTGTTAAGACAGAGTCCTAAAATGAGTCAAGGTGTGTTGAAGTCCAAATTGAAAGACTTGCTTCTCGACGGCCGAGGTACGGCAGATGTGTCGGGGTGCGAGGGATATGCTCTATGGGCAACCTTACACTCCGGCGTCTGCAGACCCGAGACGGCGTGCGGTTTTAGTCGGTTCAAGCCCGACATAACCGGGGGGTATCCGAGGGGATTTCCGCACGAAAAAAAAAAAAAAAAAAAAAAAAAAGGTACGGCAGATGTAGCAGCGGCCGACGAGAATCAACGTTAAATAAAAATTATATGATACCTACAAACTAGTTTCAAAAGTGTTGTGTCGGTATGGGTTAGATTTTAAAAACAATTAGGAATTACATTTGATAAAATATTTGTATTACATACGAGCGCGTCTCGCCATCAAACGTTGCAGTTTGGCGACAAAAAGCAATGTAAATAATCGTTGTATATTATTTTTGTATAAAAAAAAAAAAAAAAAAAAAAAAAAAAACCTGTCACCCCAGCAGAAGCAGGCCGGGACGGTGGGGCGACTAGCGCCCTTCCCCCAAACCGGGGCAAGACGGGGACACCGTGGTTCCCAAACCCGAGGGGGCCATCTCGAAACCGGAGATGGCCCAGGGTCAGTCGGGGTGCGAGGGATATGCTCTATGGGCAACCTTACACCCCGGCGTCTGTAGACCCGAGACGGCGTGCGGTTTTAGTCGGTTCAAGCCCGACATAACCGCCCCCGCTGGCAAGCGGGGGGGTATCCGAAGGGATTTCCGCACGATAAAAAAAAAAAAAAAAGGTACCTTGCTACGCCCGAGGGGGCCATCTCGAAACCGGAGATGGCCCAGGGTCAGTCGGGGTGCGAGGGATATGCTCTATGGGCAACCTTACACCCCGGCGTCTGCAGACCCGAGACGGAGTGCGGTTTTAGTCGGTTCAAGCCCGACATAACCGCCCCCGCTGGCCGGCGGGGGGGTATCCGAAGGGATTTCCGCACGAAAAAAAAAAAAAAAAAAAAAAGGTATAGATTCAATACATTATTAATAGGTAATCACGAACATGATTCGGATCGGGTCGGATTCAGAAACTTCTATTCTTGAATTTAGTACATATTAATTATTCTGAACTATCTAAATATTGTAATACATACACTAAATTTATTATAATAGGTACACTGCGTTCAGTAAAACATACTCAAGTGGCGAGATGTTCAAAAGAATTAACTTCAATAAGTTGCAATACGTATTCTCAGTAGGTATGTTTTCAATACTGAATTCTGAACTGATACTGAATTTCATATAGTGAATGTTTTGGACGCGCGATATGTTTATCTTCTTATAAACAAATGTGTGCACTGCCTTATCATAATTCCTATATTGTTATAGTAATAATGTACCTAAGTGGTATGCAATACACATTAATAAATACTTAAATATATTGTAAGTTATATATGTTACTATCATGATTTACTGTGGGAAAATGTGTATTTCATCTACAGAGTGAGCGGAGGTTTCAAGAGCGGAGAGTCGAATCGGTGTTCACTTCCAACTCAAACTATGAGGATTATTCGTTTGTTTTGTTTGTCTCGTTTATATATATTTGAAAGGGCGGTCAGAGGGCTTATCATGACCATTCCGGGTGAGAATGAGATATGGAGTATATATAAGGTATATAATTCCTTCCCTCTTCCTCGCCTGGAATACGAATTCTTTAGTACGACATGGTAGGCCGACAGATATATAAATTACACGCACATTTCATCGACCCTCGTATTAGGGGCGATCTTATTACATCCATAGGGCACGATTAAAGGCTCAGTGCTGCTGCCCGGCACGGGCATCCAATCCAGGACATAAAACACATACGAAAACACTACGAACGTTGTAAGTTTTGTTATTTGTCTTTGTATTAAACCCGGATTCGTTGGTATTTTATCAATAATATTTGTTCTGAACTATATTAGGCTTCTAATGAATGTTTTGCGATTAGTAATACATATAAGTACTTACTTTGTCTTCTTTTCAAGATAAATATTATGTTAATCATGATTTTTTTATCCTCAACTAGTTGAATTGGACTAACCAGGCAACTGACCGCGTCCTCTTAAAATACACTCTCGTTCCTGCGATCCACCGGAATTTATTCCAGGGATAAAAAATAGCGTATGTGCTATTCTAGACTATAATCTATCTCTGTGTCATCTAGATCGGTTTAGCCATTCTGGCAGGATTGATTAAAAAAACTTCCATTCGTCTATCCATTCTTAGTACTACTTAGTAGTAAGGTTTTAGTTAGATAGACGTGTTGTAAACCAGTTCCGATGTGCATACCTGAGTGTTCTATATAATATCTGGGCATACTACTACTACTAGGCTAGGCATACTACGTATGTTTTACTCCGTTGAATATTTCCTGGTTTATCTGTCAGTTGGGCTATCTTGGTTATGCACCTATTTGTCCATGATAACCACTGACTAAACATATTCGCCGCCGCCCTCCGGCGCGCCCGCCCGCACTGTTTGCTAACACAAACAACATTTTTTTCTCCTTAAATCTTACCATGATAATACTGTTATTTATTTTATTAGTTGTACTATAAAATTGTCATTCCAACCTTTGATACTTAAGTGGGGTCGTATTCATGAAGATAAAATTGTAAATCATCTAAATAAAAGCCAGTTAAACTTGCGTTATGTACTTACATTTCTCCATATCAATCGATCCATCAAGATTTTTGGTTTTTAGATTCATTGAATGTATTTTCGTAGTTTTTTATGTGCTGTGTTGTGTTCTTCATAATCAACAACTAAGCGAATTCATAATAGGTAGGAGTCAAATGTTATTTAGGGTTTCACTTAGCGACTGCTATCAAACACCGCATCGGTTCTATCGTCTATGAAACGCAGTTTGCTTTACTAGTTATCTATCACCCCCTTTTGTTTGCTCCTCTAACCGGAAATTTATTTAAGTTATAATTTTCTGTCATTCGGGCACTCTGAAGAGTTATCTCATAGAGTTCGATGTGGGGAACATGTCAGCCTGTTGTCTTTTGACCCACTGTACTAAAGTCAACACCAGTGTCTTTATTAGATTGTAAATATTTAAAATCTGGCGTATATCATAATATTGTATAACTTGTTATAGCTTAATAAAATTTGATAATTGTTTTTATAGCGCCTTTAAGCCATTTGCCAGGTCAGCCACCTTTACTACGATATGTTTATGTACAATATTTTTTACAGAAAAGGTATAGGCTCCATTGTGTGATACCGAACTTATGCAAATACTAAGTACACATGTCTTAGTAGATTAGAAGTAATTGGTTTAATTATGCCGTGTAAGTTATACCTACTGAGATAATAATGGTTACGGCACAGAGAGTAAAAAAATATGTCATCGACTTCACGTATTACTTACCAACCAATTATCAACATCATGCTCAACACAAACAATATAGTTATTTACAAATGTGACGTCAAAAACGGAAATAGAGAAAAATAAATACTGAAAGACAAAAAAGGAAAGTCTGTAACAACAGAACAGAAAGCAATAATGTCACAATTGATGTGAATATAACAAAAAATTACAATAAAAAGCTATTTTGCTAATTTAAATAAGAGAAATGTATAAACATTATTAAAATATATAGAGTTTTTGTTTCTTTGTGATTATAAACACATAATTTCGAACCACCAAAAGCATAAGTCTGTATTAGATAAGTATTAAAAATCTATTTGTTTCTTCGGTTAAGGAAAGCATCGGGAAAATTCTAAGAAAATAGAACAGTAAAATAGTGATTGTGAAGTAGTGTTACGTAAAGTATCTAATTCCTCAGTGATTCTCTCGCGAGTGACAAACATAATTTATGAAGTTCTTAATACCGAGATAAGGAATATTTACACACTCCGAGTAGGCACACAAGCAGACACATCACCTCTGTCTAAGTGTTATGTACATAGATATACGTATCTTGGTAATTTTACTCGTTGAGACATCTACAGTTCAGATAAAAATTGTAAACAAAAATTTACATTTTCGACATTAAGAAAAAATTCCCCGTTACTTACAGATTTTGTGTCTAATCTGTGTGTCCATACACGAGTCATAAAATTTAAATGTAAATATCACCTATCGTTTAAAACACAGCGTTTTTGTGTTTTCAGTGTTCTTTTCGTATCTCTGACTAAAGACATAGGCAGGTACTATCATGTAGCTATAAAACTTAGGTGCAAATTAAATAGAATACTTAACCGAGTAATATAATTGTTGTGTTATCTAGTATATATGAAATTAACCTTTGCTTACTGTAACTTTACCCACAGACTTTACTGAGAAAAACACTTTATTTAAAGCGTAGATACAGTTTAAAATTTTAAAGGCTTTTCGAAACAGTATTGGATTCTGGAACATAACTTTAAAACATCAAACACTGAGTAGTGGTTACAGTAACCAATTAACGACAGGATTTAAGTCATAAGTACAAAGTTGAAGTTTCTTGAAATTTACATAGAAGTAATCCTTTAGGTAACCGTTAAATCAATAAATGTTGCTTGTCATCTCTTAACGAGGCTCGAAAGTGCTGTTATATAGGATTTTATTGTCATGGGTTATACACGTATTCGTATAGTTTGACTGGTACTGGAACGCGCGGTGTACGAACGAGCGGTACAGCGCTACCGGTAAAACTATAGTCTAAATTTAAAAAAGATTTCTACCTAATATCAGATCAATCCGTCAACAGGAATAGGGTCAAATTTCAATTACTAAATATGATCTAAATAAAATAACAAAGAGGGCAAGTTACACAAAACTGTTTAAAAACAAATGCTATTATGTAGTCGAAGGATTGTGTTAATTTCTATCACTTAGGTTCTTACTTTATTTCTAGACTCACAGAGTTACGATTTGATAGCTGAAAAATATATATGAAATATTAAGGAATGACGAATATAATCTGTGTATAATATTATTTAAATGCTAAACCCAAAATGTTGTATTCATGGCTAGGGTGTTTGAATCTTGAGAAGTGGAGGTAATTCAAATACGGAATTATATAAACGTACACATTGGAGGTTTGTTAGCTGTCGCAAGGTGTGGTCTCCAGTATATCCATGCTAAGCCACGAGCGCGCGGCGCCCCTTGATCCCGGCCGCCAGGATTTACCTTATCGAGCCCTCGGGATTTGTGCCCTCGCAGTCCCCCTTATATTACATGCGAGCTCACTGCGAGAATATAAAAGACTTTTCATGAAGTAAATCGACGAATTATGTCCCACTAAAATCGTGCCATGTTTCCGTTTGGTATGTTTTACTGCATTTGGAACATTAACAAAAATAAAATAAGGGCTTAAATAAAAAATATATTATATTTGTTATTTAGAAAGATGTCATGGAATCCGGTAATGCTTATGACATTATATAATTTTATTTGGCAAATAGGAAATAAGTCACCGTTATAATTAAATTTAATGTAGTATCGCATTTATAAAAAAAAGCAGCCAAGTGCGAGTCGGACTCGCCCATTAAAGGGTCCGTAGCAGCAAGTAACATGATAATGTTTTTTTTTTTTAATTTTTATATTTAAGTTGATGAATGAAAGGTAAAATTGCGGTTTACGATTTATGACGTATTAAAAACTACTTACTAGATCTCGCTCAAACCAATTTTCGTTGGCAATTTACATACACATTTACATCATATATTTTTTTAGTTTTATCATTCTCTTATTTTAGAAGTAACAGGGAGACACACATTTTACCACTTTGGAAGTGTCTCTCGCGCAAACTATTCAGTTTAGAAAAAATGATATCAGAAACCTCAATATCATTTTTGAAGACCTAACCACACACGTATATGGATTAGATGAAAAAAAAACATTTTGAAGTAAGTAAGTAACTAAGTATGGGGACCCCCAAAATTAATTGTTTTTTTTTTCTATTTTTGTATGAAAATCTTAATGCAGTTCACAGAATACATCTACTTACCAAGTTTCAACAGCATAGTTCTTATAGTTTCTGAAAAAAGTGGCTGTGACATACGGACGGACAGACATGACGAATCTATAAGGGTTCCGTTTTTTGCCATTTGGCAACGGAACCCTAAAAACGACGGGTTGCACTCCGGGAGTGCCGGCAGAAGTGAAAACTTGAATATTAACGTTATGCATTTTTGATATTTTGGAATGGTTAGGGAATAATTTTGCACGAATTGCTTATATATTATCAGTATAAAAGTACTATCATTTATGTGGTAACATACAATTTTCATTTATTGCGCTATCGTACACAAACATGACAATTTATATTAAATTAAAAATTTAACACTTCAGAACTATTACAATTATTTTACATTAAAAATTTATCTCTCAGAAAAATCAACTTCCATCCATAATTTCAACGACTTTTTCACCATCATTATTACCAGAACCATCATCAATATATTTATAAAGTACTCACTCATTTTCTTTTGTTATTTCTTCGTCACTTTTTGCATTAATAGATGCACTTTGTTTAATTTCCATTTTATATCAATAGATTTATGGCACAAAATAAAATAAATATTACAAAAAGTTATATGATGACAAAAAGTGTTTCCTGGGCGTCGGTCGGAATCGATCTCAGTCTTGACGAAGTTAATGACCACTCATTAGACGAACGCGCCACCAAGGTTGTTAAGTACAGTGTGAAATTAGCGCTTCTATATTTGTTGTCTTACGATCAAGTCACGTGTTTACTGACGCGAGTTTAACCTTTTTTACTCACTACAAAAAAGTGCACAACGCCGCTAAAGAAGTTTTCACTTCAAAAAACAAAATACCCAAATACGGTTTACCCCAAGGTAGCATCTTGGACCCACTACTATTTCTCCTCTATCTTAATAGTAATATCTAGAATTATAGTTCATCCAATGAGTTTGTAACATATATAAATAGAGTATTTGTCTCCTATAAAAAATGTGTTAGGGCGATATTTGGTTTGGGCAAAGGACTTGCAGAGAACGTTTTAAAACTTAACAATTATTTCAATCTACATACTCGAAATAGCATTATTTGACAACAATAAGCCAAAGCTACTCGAGAAAGCGTGGCTGGATAAAAAATATCTCTGTCAATAGACGTGCGTGAATAAAAATTTTGCATGCCGATAGATCGGCGAAGCACACAGCCCTATCAGGAAAGAATGTAACATCTTTCACGCTGTGTTTCTTGCGAATAAAGATTTCTTTCAATCTTCTTTATAAGCACAAGGTAGTACTGAAATTTATAGTGTTAATGAGGATGTTCGAAAGAGAAGCAAGTGACTGCTTGGGCGCAGGTATTAATTAACCGTTTAGGAGCCGTTCAGACAATCGCGGCGACGACTAATTATATCGTTTCGTCACATTAAACTTCGACAAATCCACAACATGGCATACGTATAAAAAGCCCAAACAGTTTGTTTTCAAGCAATAGGTATGCAGTATACGTATACAGCACTAATGGCTATATTAAAAATACCCTGGTTGCATAATTCAATGACGCGACAATAAATTTGAATTATGAAACATCGCCACACAACCCTTTTTACCTTTTTTTTTTTTTTTCGTGCGGAAATCCCTTCGGATACCCCCCCGCGTGCCAGCGGGGGCGGTTATGTCGGGCTTGAACCGACTAAAACCGCACGCCGTCTCGGGTCTACAGACGCCGGGTGTAAGGTTGCCCATAGAGCATATCCCCTAAAATATTAAGTAATACTAATAAAATCAACTACTAAAATCTATTTTAGAAATGAATTAATTTATACAAACTTGAAGAATTGATGAAGTTATTCATAAGTTAAATATTTATTAATAACTTCATCATTTGTATTAATAACTGTTAGTAAATCATGCATGTTAGTATAAATGCAAAGAATAAATTTTATTTTATTAGATTCTGTAAAAATTGGTTTTCTAGTTTTGTTTATGAAATTTCAAATTCACTAAAGACATATCCAAGTATTTTAAGTAGCGCTGTCTTCACTATAACTATACAATTTGTTATTTTACCTGTGATACTTATTACTGAACATTGTTGAGGTCAGAGAAACCTCTTGCATTGTTATCATCTAATTTACAGTACCTATCCCATTATTTTATCGAAAAAGAATGATTAATAGAATTTGTCAGTAAGAGAAATAATGTGTAATGTATCTATTGTTGAAGGTAAAACGCGCACAAAGGACAAATATCGCGTCGTGTACAGCGACCATCAGCGCCTGGAGTTGGAGAAGGAGTTCCACTACAGTCGATATATCACAATTCGTCGCAAGGCTGAACTCGCTGTCACTCTTGGCCTATCTGAGAGACAAGTACGTACCATAATTAATATTTACCAGATAGTTATATGGCCGGTTTCTGAAATGAGGAAATGTATACTGCGTACACACAGTTTTGTACAGTGCACCGTGCGTATGTAGGTGTTGATGAGACTCAACTTCAAATTCTCAATTCAGAAACCAGTCATAAAATATATAAATAGTAATAAAATACCGAATAATATTATTGATTTTTACTTACCCGCAATTGCAATTTCTTGCAAAGCTTTTTGTTTTATCGACTTTGAAGTCCAACTGGCTTATATCTTATTGGCAGCCTTATTCTTTTAAGTATGTAGGTAGGCACTGATAGCCTGTGGACAAATAAATATGTACATTTTAGAAGGGACGCCCACATAAGGACAGCATTGATCTATAATTCTGGATTGAATATTGTATTGATAGATCATGATGATGTGTGATTATCATTAACATCACCTTTTAAGCTTGTCATTTCTCGTACCTATATTTATAACCCTCATTATTTATACTCTACGAATGGGAAGCAAGGAATGTATCGTGAACCTCTGCTACCCCATTGAATAGTAATAGTATACAGTAGCTGTGTGATATATTATCAAGTAAAGCTAAAAAGATAAAAGTACCTTAGACAAATGTAACAAATTATTTTAATTACAGGTAAAAATATGGTTTCAAAACAGGCGCGCCAAGGAGCGTAAACAGGTAAAGAAACGTGAAGAAGTAGTTATGAAAGAGAAGGGCGATCACGCATCACTTCAACATGCACAACTGCATCACGCGACGATGCTCCACCACCAACAGATGATGAATGGAATGATGCATCATCACCATTATCACCAGGGCGTGTTACAGGGAGTACCAGAACCACTCGTGCCCGGGGTACCACCCGTCCCTCTCCTGTGACCACAACAATATTGTGACCACAGTGACAACTACGTATAGTGACTTAATTGCTGACCAGTGAACAATAGCCGAAAAGGTAAAATGTCAGTACATCATTCTTTAATAAAGCGTGTGATTTAAGTGCAATCCTGTGCGTGTATACGTCGGTGTACAAGATTATTTTAAAAACGATACAATAAATACTCTAGGGACTATTCGAATAATAGTTACCTAAAGGCTCTAAGGAGACACTTAACCTACTTCCTGGTGTTAAGACTTTTCTTTAACGAGTTACTTTTGGAATTTATTCAAGTTATTTATTGCTACATCTCTATAAACCAGTCCTTAAAGAAATTAGTCTTACCATCAGAAATGTTTACCTACATTTTGTGTTAGTGCTAAATAGTTATCTAAGTGTTCACGCCTTATAGCTAATTCAGTACCCTATTCCTATATATGGTACAATTTAATGTAATGTATTGAATTTTATCACTTGGCTGTAAATATAGAATACTATATTTTTATATTATTATTATTACAATTAAGTATTATTAATTGGATTATGTTTATGGTTCATTATTATTTCTCAATGCTACAAGTGCCTTTCCCAGTGATTTTTATGAATAATATAAAATTTGAATGTATGATTTTCAATAAATTACGTACTTTGGAATTTCATTTTTCACGTTTTAGTCAAAATTAATTTTCTTTGCGAATCTCGTATGTAATTACACTTCAACAATAGAATGTAGTAAATGTTACATGATGGTTATCAATTGATCATGCATTTGTGGCCTTGAGAAGTAGGTGCGAATAGCTTTTAATTTGAATGAGATTATTTCTAGTTGTAACTGTTCTGTAAATAATAGCTTAAATTTTAGAATAATTTATTCTAATGCCAATTTCTGTAGCATTACACGATAAAAATGTCACAATGTTCACAAACGGTATTTATTGTCTTTCAAAATGTAATGATTCTTCGGTTATTATGTAATGCCTTTCGGAAGATTTATTCAAATTTTGACATAAGCAGTGAGATTGATATTAAGCTGATTTGTTAAATGATTCTGATGAGTTACGATTAATTATTTATTGATTACCTAATGACCAATTCCTGAAGTAGAGTAATCGTTTATCTTTTGTTTTGTGGTAACACAATAACAGTTTTCTTGTGGTGCTAGCTGTATACATTTTGTTTGTATTATGTATCGGATATCGGTTATTACACTGAGTGATTTGACTTTATGTATTGTGTTTGTTAATGTTTTAAATTGAGAAATGTTTGTAGACACATGAAATGTTAGAATTTACGCGGCACTATCACGAAACACATTTGATAAACTAAATAAATTCATGTTAATCCAAACCAGTTTGTATCTTTTTCCTGAATGTAGTATACACGTTTCATCATCATCATCATCAGCCTATGCTAGTCCACTGCTGGACATAGGTCTCCCCTAATGAGCGCCATAGCGCCCTGTCTTCAGCTTGCCGCATCCAGCATCTGCCCGCAGTCTTTCGCAGATCGTCATGCCACGTTTGCTTTGTGTCAATAATGATAATTGCGATTAGTCTCATTGCCTAAGGTGGCAAACTGCGCATATTCATTCTACTTCCTACTGCTTAATGTTATAAATGTGAAAGTTTGTGATGAATATAATAAAATATATAAATAAAGATAATGAAGACGTTTGGATGTTTGGATGTTTGACTGTTTGTTACTCAATCACGCTCAAACAGCTGAATGGATCTGGTTGAAATTTGGTACAGGCATAGATTCCAGTCTGGAATAAAACATATTTTTGTTCCTGGAATAGGTTCCCATGGATTGCGGGAACAGGATCAGAATTGAATTGAGTGAATAGGTAGGTATTCAAAATTTATGCTTTGTTATGATTCAGTTTGGTTATTATGGGGATTTCTTCGTTCAGAATCTTATCGCGTAGAGAAATGCAGCGTGTTACGACTGTGCATGTAATGAGAATTGCAGCGCGGGACGTTCCCCCACTGGATAGGCCGACTGGTCAAAGTGGTAGGGTGCGTTAGAATGTCAATATAGGTGGGTATGTAGGTATATCGCGAACATATCCATATATATGGATGAAATTCACACAATATTGATGTGCAAACGCGACTCGTGTCTGTAATATTGAATCAAAATACTGCATAACGATATTGTATCATAATATAATATATCTTGACTGTGTATACGCACTGATAGGGTGTCTTTGAATGAACCTGAGGCAAGGAAAAACGTACAGACCAGTAGGTATGTAGACTATATGAAAAAACTACTTTGTACCTACGTCACCGTACAAACAAGTAAGCCAGTGCTTCCAAAAAGTGGTCGATTGAAAAACACGATTACGTATTTTAGTACCTACCTATATCTACGATACCTCATGGCGCGATTACACTTGGTCGTTAGCCCGAATGCAATTACCTTAAGAATTCAGGCAAACGACTAAGGAACGTAGTTGAGTACGCTCATATTCGGTTGCCTATGGAATTTGCACAAACGACCAAGTGTAAATGAACGGAGTTGTTTTGGTTACCCGATGCCATCATAAACTAGACGCCATTATCCTTTCATTTGTCAAGACAAGTACTGTGCCAGTCGTCACACGTTTTAGGTAGATTTCGATGAAATCGATATATGTATGTATGGTTCCACTTCCCAAAATTTGCGGCACTCTCACGGTCGCATTTTTGCCCAGATCGCTTTCAAACTGCGGTCAAAAATTGCTTGGGTGTAAACTTAGTTTAAGTTCGTGAACCGGTGCAATCCGGCCTAAGACGACGGTAGGGCCTCACTTTTTGTGAAATCAGTTTTTCCTCAAAATTTCACGTTCCATGAAAGATATTCGAACCGTTCTAATTTTATCCCATAGTATACATGAATACCAACAACTTTTAGTTATAAACCTATAAGATTAAAACTTTAACTAAAAGTGGAGGGGGAAAAAACCAAAATTTTTCGGGAAAAAAATCATAAGTTCTAACCGGTGAACATTCTTGGTGTCGGAAACATTTTTAATCGATAGGCCATTTTTAAGTCTATAATAAATGTCTGAAAAGTTTTTCGCTAAAAGTTACCGTTTTCGAGAAAAAAAAAAGTCCGTGTTTAAAGTCCGTAGTTCTCTATATAAAATAATATTAATTGCTTCACGAAATCTACCTGTGCGTTCCCCCTGCGGGAACGGATTTTTTAAATATTACGACTGGAGGACAAATGTCATGTATGTCATGAATAAATTGATTAAAAAAACAGAAGTCATTTATATTCTCTTTGGGGCAGCCGAAAGCAGGTGTAGAGGCATTTGCCCGTTCCGTGTTCCGTTCGTTGTGCCGTTCGTGCTGTTCGATGTGTGTGTTGCAGTTTCGAGTCGGCGAGTTGCACTACGTCACCCGTCGCCGAAAATGCGTGCCCTGCAAAGTGTTCAATTGCCGACGCCGTTTCGACACCCGTCCGAACAACGACTCACGTACGTACGTCGACACCTCGTGCCTACGCTGCTATTGTTGCCTCACACAAGCCTGCTATGACGCAAACAAAACGTCAAGCAGGTAATGAGATAGGGTCAAAGCGAAGCTGTACATCAGACCACAACGATGTGAAACAGCTGGGTCCAAACAAGGGCTCGTGTGACAAGGATGGCTACATAAAGGTAGAGAAGAAGAAGACAAAGAAGCCTCCTTGTCGTAAGCTATGCGGTTCTGCGTTAGCAGCACCCAATATGTTGCTGCGTCCTGCAACACCTTCGACGCAGCTGTACGTGTCCCGATTACACCACTCCACGACAGTTGAAGATGTGGTGCAGTACATCAGGACGAAGACCAACTGGACTTTGAGGGTCGAGAGGCTAGAGTCCCGCCACAGCACCAATTTCAAGTCGTTCGTGGTACGGGTTCTGACACATCACCTCGCGAACTTCCTCAAAGAAGAGTTTTGGCCGAAGGGTGTCATGTACCGCCGATTTCGAGGGCAGCTACAAGACACCACGAAGCGCAACACGACGCCGTCATTTCGTGTGAATTAGTTATAGGAATTTTATAATTATATGTATGTTAGTCTGTAAGGTATTTATGTATGAGCCATTGTGCTTGAAATAAATGATTATTATTATTATTAGTGCTTCGGGTGTCCGAATTCGTGTAACGTCTGTCGTGCACCCGAATACGGGCTAACGACCACATATAATTAAACATAAATAGCTAAATCCTCCTAGATCACATCCTCCTTCTCGATAGTTCTCATACCTCGATAGCGAATAGGTACAAGTTGATCTGTATGTGTTATAGAGCGCATATTTGGGCCGTTAAAGCTACTATTGGGGCAGCGCGGCTAAAGACGCTGCAAAGTCAACGTCTCGCGTTGCTATTCCTGTGTAAGGCTTACGGGACAGTTAGCACCACAATTTTGCAGGTACTAGTGAGGGATGGCATGGATGCTACCTTTTTGTCAGAAAGAGATCGCTGTAGAACCGTTAGACTGTTCAAGCAGCAGAAAGATGTATATGGAGACCTTATAGATGAATGGAAACATTGTTGGAATCTATTAACTAAGGGGCGCCATCTTTACCAGTTTATTCTAGATGTTCTCCAGAGACTGGAGATGACATGCCTTTAGTTGGATCACAGTGTCGCTCAAAATGGTCTTTTTTTTTCATTTATCTCGATAAACCAACAGTGATGAATTACAATAGGGTTGCTTAACTTAGTGAGTTTTTTTTTTAAATTTCATTAGTATTTTCCTAATTTAAATTAAAAAAATGTTTTAAATAGAGTAGAAAATTAGGTAGTATTGAATTTACCACCAACACCGTTTACTATAGATTAATTAGCATTCATTGTGAGTCCATTAAATAAAAATAACAATAGGTAAACGTAATTAAAATATTTGCTTTATACAATAGTAATAATAATTCTTAAAGATAAATCAAATTGAAGTGTCTGTCTGTAACCTTAAAATAACATTTTTTTTTAGCGAATACTAGAAAAAAATATAGTTATATATATACAGTTATTGTCCGTCCGTCTGTTTGTTTGTCTGTCAACAATCTGATGCTGACAGAAATGTCAGCATCAGATAGTTGACATTATAAGGTGCAAACCTGGCAGCTTTTATTTCAGAAAAGCGATTATTGTTCTGCGTAAAGAATTTCAAAACCCAGATCCAAGTCTATACGTAGGTGAACGTTTACAAGCATTTGTGGGGTATCTGGTAGTAGCTAACAGTCGACACGGGTTACGGCAGTGAGTCCTAGTAGGAACCCTATAACACAATTTATTATTAATAGGAGCGCAATTGTATCTATTATGACATAAATCATATAGCAACATGCCTTGAAATGGCTTCAGTCACTTAGGATATTTGTATCCGTGGTGCTTATTTCCTTTATAGATAGTTTGCCTATTTGTGTCTATTCTCTCCCGTTTGCTAAGTAGGAAAGTGGATTTATTGTATTTTTAACTGGTCTAATTTACTTCTGGTTAATTTCGATGCGGGTTCATTACATGGTGTGTTCGTGGGTCACTATACTGTTGATCCTAGTGTACAGGAGTTACAGTAGTGGGAATGAGAGTGGGATAAGTCTCATTTAAAAGATGTATAAGTCGATATTCCAATGCTGGGGATCCTGCATCATGACCCATTTCGATATCGGCTTCTGCCGAGTACAGTTCTTTTAACGAGTATGTTGCTGTAACCCTGAATGGAAGCCTGCGCCAGAGCGTGCGCAGTTCGACAGATATACAGGTAGACTGCCAAGTGAGTTTGGCTATTTCGTTACCAAAGATATTGATTGCCTCTGTGGTTTAGAGGTAAAAGGTGCAACTGCTGTGTATGAGGCCCGGGGTTCGAATCCCGAGTTTTGTGAAAACATGTCACTAGATTTATCTGTTAAGAATTTCTCAGTACAGTACCTACTACATAGTTAAAAAAAAATTGAACGCGTCCCCAATATCCGGTTGTTCAATATGCCTTAGACTTTCGAAGATATACCTTCTTTTTTTTTTTTTTATCGTGCGGAATTCCCTTCGGATACCCCCCCGCCGGCAGCGGGGGCGGTTATGTCGGGCTTGCACCGACTAAAACCGCACGCCGTCTCGGGTCTTTAGACGCCGGGGTGTAAGGTTTCTCATAGAGCATATCCCTCGCACCCCGGCTGACCCTGGGCCATCTCACCACTAACAGCATCGCTCATCCTGTCTCCTCTGAAAGCAGAGGAGTACGGAGAGCGATGTGTTCCCGCCACGTTGGGTATTGGCCGACGATCAATGCCAACCCTATGAAGGGGTGAAGGGGAAGCCATTGACCGGCCGCTCCGATTCCGTTCCCCCCGGACTGCAGCGGGATCGGAATCGGAGCGACACTCGAGGAGGTTACCCAACACACACCCCTCGAAGATATACCTAACTACATGCGTGAGTATATAGTTACGCTACCGGTGAGATAGGTGCTCTGGGGCCTTACCACGACAGGCTAAAAACAATTCGGTTTCGGGCCGCTCAGCTGAAGGAGAGAGATGGAGCTATACACCGTGTATTATTGAGTCGTTATGAATACTCCCACTGAAGTTATGATTCTAATCATACATAGACTAACCTAGATTGGAGGCTGTCCTTTTGGCGCTACCGATGGCCGAGCTTAATTTGCATGTAGGAATATTATACTATGAAAGTCATCAAGGCACTTTGACAAAGTTTCTTGTAGCATTAGAATACAAAACTACAACCAACTAGGTAGGTGTCTAGTTTTCCGGGAGAAAACCACTGGGTAGTATCTCGCCCACATCACAACGAATCGGTTATGTCGAAGTCGAATACCACTGATGTTCGTTGGCAACCGGTGTGACGACGGCTTCACTTGCTCTCTGAGTTACGTATTGGAATCAAAATGTGTTAAGAATGGTCACATATTATGCTAGAACACGCGAGAAGCCAGTTTAGTTGAAGTGAGACAAAACAGTTTAGTGATTTTAAATTAAAAATGTAGGGGCTGTTTCAATTTCAATTTATTTCAATACAAAAACATAATATACTTACAATATGTCTATCTTATTATTCATTACATATAAGCGTCGAAAATCTATAAACCGTAGCTACCGTACCGGCTAACACTAAATAATTTTCACCAACGATGTGTTCAATCTCTGTAGAATGAGAATTGCTTTTATTTCAGGGCAATATAAATCGTAATAAAATTATCATAGTACTTACATTAAATAAAGGAATAAATTACAATTTAGCACATAATGAGATTTTTTATATGTGAAATGAAACCATCCTTTAAAAGTTTAAGTGGCTGTTGCTAACGTTAATTTCCACTCATTCGATTTAGCAGATAAGAATTTTAAACTCAAAATAATTATTTGTTTTCATAAAAATAATCCTATTATGAGAACGAGAATTAAAGGCAAATAATTTATAATTCTTTTGGCGCTTACACTGCTACATCTATACTAATAATTATTATAAAGCTGAAGAGTTAGTTTGTTTGGTTGAACGCGCTAATTTCAGGAACTACTGGTTCGAATTCAAAAAATCTTTTTGTGCTGAATAGTTAATTTATTGAGGAAGGTTATGGGCTATATATCATCACGCAATTACCTAGGAGCAGTAATCATAAATGTCAAGAAATCATGCCAATTTCCATACATTAATGTAAAACTAATAAATTACGGGCGTGTATGGGGAGACCTATGTCCAGCAGTGGACTAGCATAGGTTGATGATGATGGGTTAAATGGGTGCCACGGTGAACGAAGTATGCCCAGGCGCATCCGCGTGGGACAGCTAGTTGTGATAAAATACTAAGCAGAAGACTAGGTGGTAGTTATTGTCAGAAACGATGGAAATTTAGGTGTGGTTATTTATTCTTCTACTTCATCTGAGTGCCAGTTCCGGTTGCATCCAAAGCTTATACTTTGGAGCCTGAGGTCCGTTACCCAATTTCCTCTTCCCATAATACGATTGGCTTTCATAGAAGCGACCGACGTCTGACCTTCAATTCCGAGGGGAAAGCCTGCACCAGAACTACATCCGTTAATCAGCAGATGTATGCACTTGCAGGTGAGGATAGCTTAGGCCCCGAAGACCTTTGCGGGGCCCCATACCTACACCCTCGCTTACATGCCTCATAGTAATTTAAATGTAAGTGAAAGACTAGCTAGTATTATGTAAGTATGATAAATAATCTAAGGTCTCAAGAAATGTTGACAATTTACGTGTAGTTATTTTGTAATGTTATTTGAAATTGGTTCTGTCACCAAACAGTCAACACCGAAACAATAATGAAACATTCATAAGCTGACACGTTTTATTTGAATGCAACGGAAGTAAAGTACGTCTGAATAAAGCTTACTTTTAAATTAGACCCATAATACTGACTTAATATCGTTGTCAATAACGGAAATGATTCTAGGGGTGAACCAAACCTACTGGTTAAATAGCTGAAAAAATAATAGGCTGGTGAACATACCGGGTTTTAGAAAAACGCTCCCGAATACGAAGACAGGCGATAGTAGATACCTACTAAAGATAAAAAAAAGAGCGAATTTTTCGATCGGATTAATTCTATTTTTTATTAGCATTATTTAATCTACATCGTGTTAGTACAGCTAAATGAAACGATAATTTCATAAAAAAATGCATCACTTTACCTAAAAAAAATTAATGCCGCAATGAATATCAGTATATCGTTGCCGGTCGTTGACTCCGGCGACGCTCGGGGTCAACGACCGGTTTCACTTAGCTGTACTAACACGATGGAGCGTGAATAATGCGTATAAAAAATTCTAAATAAAATGATTTTTAGGAAACCGATCGAAAATAAAATCACTCAATTTTTTTTTTATCTTAAGTACTATTGCCTGTCTTAGTTTCCGGAAGCGATTCCTTAACACCCGTTATAACTGGCGTACAATTAATTAGTTTTTAAATAGTTATTATATTATATTGCTATTATATTATTTTATTATCTACTGGTAATATAACCGTATAACCGCGGTAGCCTAGTGGTATGGGTAAAGGACTGCTGAGACGAGGTCTCGGGTTCGATCCCAGGTATTACCATGGCACACACCAATGACTTTTCGATGCTTTTCGAAGTTATGTGTGTATTTATCGCAGGTTTATAAGTGCCCGGTTAATGGCAATAGGCTCGCCACCTATTACATTGGGACCTAAACATAAACTGGCGAAATGTGGGTGCTAGCACCTCTGCCCACCCCTTCGGGGATATAGGCGTGAGTTTATGTTATGAGTTTATGTTATTATCTACTGGCTGATGCCCACGGCTCTGCCCGCGCGGTGTTAGGTGATCGTTTTCTGGTCTTATCTCCGGTTCTACTTAACCGATTGCAATCAAACATACCTACGGCAGATTTTAAGTCTGACCAAGATTTTTCAATAGATAAAAACGTATCTAGATCCATTCAGTTCAGTTCATTTATGCGTCTATCACCAACAAACAGGCAAATAGATAAAAATTCCAAAATTATAATAATATTACTAATAATATTGGTCAGTTCAATTCACATAACCCCCAAGTTTTTTTTTTAAATATCGGAGATATATATACAGACACTACTTATTTACAATTTTATAATAGTTGCTATAGACAGTTGAGTTTAAAATCACTTCTCATAAAAATGAATTAATTGTGCTTGCTTAATCACATCATTGGATCCTGTTTGTAGGTATAGGTATGATATTGACGGCCTCTGTGGCGTAGCGGTAGTGCATTCGACTGCTACGTCAGGGGGCGCGGGTTCGATTCCCGCTCAGTGCAAATATTTGTATGCATGAATATGTCTATTTGCATTGGTCTGGGTGTTTCTATGTATAATATGTATGTATTTACAAAAAAAGAAGTATTTAAGTATGTTTATCCGCAGTCTGGAACCCATAACACAAGCTAGTTAAACTATGCTTACTTTGGGTCTAGAATGCGCTGTGTAAAATGTCGTAGAATATTTATAAAAAATGTCGTAGAATATTTATATTCTTCAAACACACGCTTGTATGTATATAACAGAAATACTGGGCAGATAGGTCAGTCGCTCTCATAAAAGTCACAATATACCTAATCATGGAAAGAAACAGTAGGAGAGTAATCCCCGGGCTACAAATTGCAAGCTTTTGATGCAAACGGGTTTGGCGCTCGGATGGAGAAGGAAACTACTGTTTGAACCCCCCTATCCTGAAAGGAAAGCCTGCGTTGGAGTCTCATCCGTCAATCAGCAGATGTACCGCTTTGCAAGTGATGTTGACTTGGGCCTCGAAGATCTGGGTTGGGCTCCATACAAACTGCCTTTAAAGTCAACATTTTACATGTAGCATCGTATTTTTATATTGTTATTGAAATAAATACATTTCTATGACCACGTGACGGTTTATTTTTGTAGATACAATAATATAATGTAATGTTCTTACAATTTCCCTTAGTGTCAACCCTAGAGTAAATTACAGGCATGCGCGGGAGGAATGTGAATGCGCTAAACGCTGAGTAAACCGATGCTTATTGAGGGCATTTTGAGAAGAGCATCAAAGGTACCGATGCTTTATATTTCGCCGCCCACTGACGAGCCTTGTAGCTCTGTCCTTCCTACTGACATTTACAAGAAAACTGTGCATTCCAATAAATTTGAGCATATAATGCGTTTTAAGTAAACTGGTTTTACTTAATCAAACAGTATGAATCAAAACTTCTTCGTGCAACTCCATTGTAATTAATCGATTTCTGGTATATATATAACTGACGAGCTCTGTGACATCGCGGTTGAGCATTCGACTGCTACGTTGGAGGTTGACGGTTCGATTATCGCTCAGTGCGACTATTTGTATGCAACAATGTGTCTATTATTAGGTATCATTGGTCTGGATATTTCTATGTCCAATATGAGCTGTTTTCGAGGTGTCCATTATTTTGAAAAGTATCTTAGTACGTAATGTTTATCCGCATTCCAGAACTCATGGGATTACAAGCTAGGTATACGAGTACTTAATTTAAGTCTAGCTAGCGCTGTGTAGTTTGTCCAAGAATATTTAGACGAGTTGCACTCCGGGAGTGCCGGCAGAACTTGAATATTAACGTTGTGCATTTTTTGATATTTTGGAATGGTTAGGGAATAATTTTGCACGAATTGCTTTAACTATCAGTATAAAAGTACTATCATTAATGTGGTAACATACAATACTTATTCATTTATTGCGCTATTGTACACAAACATGACAATTTATATTACATTAAAAATGTAACACTTCCGAACTATTACAATTTATTTACGTTAACAAGTTTATCTCTCAGAAAAATCAACTTCCATCCATAATTTCAATGACTTTTTCACCATAATTATTACCAGGACCATCATCGCCAATGTACTTATAAAGTACTCACTCATTTTCTTTCGCTATTTTCTTCGTCACTTTTTTCATTAACAGATTCTTTAATTTCCATTTTATATCAATAGATTTATGGCACAAAATAGAATAAATATTCCAAAAAGTTATATGATGACAAAAAGTGTTTCTGGGGGCTCGGTCGGAATCGATCTCAGCATTGACGAAGTCAACGACTACTCATTAGACGACCGCGCCACCAAGGTTGTTAAGTACAGCGTGAAATTAGCGCTTCTATATTTGTTGTCTTACGAATTTTTGCGATCATGTCACGTGTTTACTGATGCGAGTTTAACCTTTTTTACCCATTACAAAAAAAGTGCACAACGCCGCTAAAGAAGTTTTCACTTCAAAAATAACTTACTAACAAAAAGAAGAATTTTCCCTGCACCTATTTAAAACTACACTGGGGGCTAACCACTAAACTAACCGCTTAATAGCAATTTAATGACAGATTTAAACTGAATAGTTTCGAACTCATACCATGACGTCGTATTAAGTCGTTCAGTTTCACGTTTAAATGTCAACAAACGAACCAAACGCGAACAGGTTTCAGTTTAAGCACATCATATTATTTATGCTTCTAATTTCTTAAAATGATATTGAACTTAACTAGGACGGTTGCCAGCTTGGCAATCAACCCAAACTTAAGCGTAGCGAGATTTGCCTATCCAACAATAGGTCAACGTGACCGGTCGACTTTTTCCATTGATTTGGTTTTTCGGTGATTATTCCTCGATGGTAAGACCGATCTGGACATCCCTTACGACACTCAGTAATGTCTACTTGATCACCGTGGCAAATTTGGTCGAGATCGGTCAAACGGTCTCGGAGGAGTATCATTTGTTTGAAATGCAACTTTGAAACCAAAGACGCTTCGCTCGCCTTCGTTACCTTTATTAAATATTTTGGCGGTTTGTATCGTTTAATACCCATGTGCTAATCTTTTCAATTGCCTAATGATGGGTTGAGATAGTACCTACCTAACCAAGCTAGAGGCAACCGCTTACACTAGGTACTCAGATTGACTACTGCAGCTTCAAAATACTTAAATCGGTGGCATTCGAAGAATACCCAGTTGAAAGGAAAGGCGATACCGAATGTTACTATCCATCGTGTAGTTAGCGTCTAAACAATAATAAATCCTCATCATAAAGACTGCGGGCAGATGCTGGATGCGGCAAGCTGAAGACAGGGCGCTATGGCGCTCATTAGGGTAGACCTATGTCCAGCAGTGGACTAGAATAGGTTGATGATGATGATGATGATACAGATATTTAATTGAAAATTGTTCAGTAGAAATAGTTATCTTTTTAGTAATATTGTGACTGTCCTAGTTCGGATGAAAAGCGCTGGCAGCTATCATTTAAATTATACTCATCGGGCTCCCAATGCTAAATAAGAATAAAAATATAAAAAGTAGGTATACCTACTTAAGGATTTGTTACATATCATCAGGTAATTGCAAGACTGCGTGCCTTACAAAAAAAATTCTATACATCACTTAATGTTAGATTTAACGCAATTAGAATATTCAGCCTCGCAAAATATTATCAATTACGCTATGATAATAAAACAACATACGATCATTATCAACATAAAAGTCATGTCACCGATAACCATCGTCGGTTACACGAGATAGTAAAAAATCTTGTAAGCTTAAATTGGTAAAAGTAAATAGGTGCTCAAGACGAGAATCTAAACTACAGCAGTTCCATTCTGTTGGAATGTTTAGTCAAAACTAGGAAAGTTTTCATGGTTTGCGGTTGCTGAAGGCTACAAAAGCTTACAATACCAGGAGAGATGTATTACCCAAAGCGCTTTCACTACTTTGCTCACCAGGGTGACCACACTACACACAGAAGACAATGGTTTATGTTACCCGTTATAACTTATTTTCTTTGTTGGAAATTAAACTTGTTTTTAGGCATTCTACGGCGATTAATTACGTTGTATTACATTAATTACATAACACTGTTCCCGACGCTTTGGTAGTCTTTCAGCACTCTTTTCTTCGGTCAAGTTGAGAAGATATATGGCATGTTATCTATGATATCGCTCTGACCGGCATGACCAGACATTTGTTACCCACGTAGCCAGGCCGTCGCCGCAATACGTGCCCGCTAATGAATGATATAGCAGATATTTCTGATATAATTATCAAAATACGTTTGAAGCACGTATTTCGTATCATGGGACTTAAAGAGCATTAATATAATTTTGACTATCTTGTACTTTTGCAACAACCGATACCTAATCAACAACAAAGCCTATTGTCATTTCTTGGAGTAATATTTGAGGGGATTAGCATTGATGTTATAAATAAAAGTTGGGTACACGACCACCGCGACGCTCGTTCCGCTCTCTATACAGAGGACCGGCAAAACGCAAACAGAGCTTCACATGTTTGTTCTCGCCCTCACTTTGTTTGCCCTTTGACAGCAGTCTCACAGGTCGTTAACACGTCACGCCTAACTGGAGGACACTGTGAACGTGTATCTACAATATCATTCCCATTAAATTTTCAGACACATCATTAAACAAAACAAACATATATCATTTGTACTTCTTAAGACGTGAAGACGATCTAAACACCATAGGTGCAACGTGGACCAGAAGATTTTACGATTATAAACTATGGAGCAGTCTTGGGGAGGCTTATGATGAATAGCGAACACACGAATAACTGATGTCTAAAAAAAGTTTATTTGAAATTGAACTTCTTTATTAGGTAGGTACAGCACAGAAATCACTCATAAATTACAAACAACCGTGAATAACACGTAGATAAACAATAATCAGTTGTTATCGTGTGCCTTAGGTACATTTAACTAGGTGGGTTAATCCTCTTGATTTGATATCTTGATAAAGTCTGGATTATCGGCGAACATGAAAGCAGCTAAATTAATTTTTAATCCTCGCTTTCCCTCCGTCACTTGGCCATATCTTCTATAGGTAGGTACACAAGTCGTAGATACGAGACCGTGCGATATGAAGCATGTCGACGGGCGTCGGTGTACCCGGCGCAACCTAACCATAACTTCACTCGAGACATGTTCATTAATTGAATTATATGGCATAGCGTACTATCGTATCTTCTCCTTTTTATATCGTATTCTATGGTAACTAGGTAGCAAAAGACAACGTTTATTTTACTTAACGCAAGATAGATTAAAACCAGAACCACAGAATAGAAATACTTAGTACCTCTAGGTAGGTACTTCTTCATTATTGTTTCAGGCCACGTTCGGAATTGTCGAGGATACTATGTTTCTTATCCTCCTTATCACTACTCCTTCTTAGGTTTTTCGAATGTGTAAAAACCCTTATATTCTACATTTACATACTACGTACTTATAGCACTTAACCCCTAATACGCTTATCGAACTTAGGTGCTACATATTTTTGAACTCCATAAATTGGTTTTATTGATACCTCGGATATTTTTGTACTAAAGTTCTTCTTCTTTTAGGACATATCTGAGATGTTTAACATAAAAAAAAATTTAATCAAAAACTTATTTCAATAATACTAAATTCATGAAGTACCTAAGTCCAAAAAATCCAACTAATAATTATAGGTACCTACGCATAGGTGTGCATAATTATAAGTAACAAAAACTTTGACTGCGTATGATCGTAAACGACGTACGGGAATCGGATCAGGAAAGTAATGCAATCTCTTCCTGGGTATTTACCCAACAAGAGATTGCATTCAGAAAAATGAGGAATATTTTGTGCTGTCGCCAAATAAAGGTTTAGGGTCCGATTATGCTATACCTGCAATCATGTACGGGTGTGTAGCATGGAACAGGACACTAAAAGTCACTTTGAAGTTTTTGGGATGTGGCATTACATCAATTGAACACAAAATCCGCAGTGAAACCGTACTTCAGCACGTCAATATGACGTAGATATTCATGCACAGCATTAAGAAGCGTAAAATTGAGCAGGCCACGTACACAGACATGGTAGTTACAAGCTGAACCACTTTTAATAATAGATAAAGTTAAGTAAGACTTTTAGTTGCAGAACATTCGAGAGTGGACAGGGTTTAACTTTGAAGAGTTGTTTCAACTCGCTAGCGACATGGATGGGTTCAGAAAACTGACAGCCAACCTTCAGGAATGACAAAGACAATAAAAAGACAATTTTAGATTTAGGTACAGACCAAGAGGGGTGTGTGTTGGGTAACCTCCTCGAGTGTTGCTCCGATTCCGATCCCGCTGCAGTCCGGGGGAAACGGAATCGGAGCGGCCGGTACACCCTGGGCGGCGGTCAATGGCTTCCCCTTCACCCCTTCATAGGGTTGGCATTGATCGTCGGCCAATACCCAACGTGGCGGGAACACATCGCTCTCCGTACTCCTCGGCTTTCAGAGGAGACAGGATGAGCGATGCTGTTAGTGGTGAGATGGCCCAGGGTCAGCCGGGGTGCGAGGGATATGCTCTATGGGTAACCTTACACCCCGGCGTCTGAAGACCCGAGACGGCGTGCGGTTTTAGTCGGTGCAAGCCCGACATAACCGCCCCCGCTGGCCGGCGGGGGGGGGGGGTATCCGAAGGGATTTCCGCACGATAAAAAAAAAAAAAAAAAAGGTACAGACCAAGATAACAAAGATGCATTCTATTATATAAAATCATTCATGGACAGGTGAGCATACATTCATTTGACTATCTATTTTTGGTCTCCCCGTTTTTATTACCAAGAACAACTACCAATGATTCATTTCAGACGGCCTGGAAATAGAGCCCGGTGCCTCGCACACAGCAGGCTCCCGTGTCACCGCAGGCATCATCACAGCTGTCTAGGTAGGTAGTTATTGTGTCGAAATAAAATGAATCAGAAACCAACAAAATAATTAACAATAATAATTTATACACTTAGGTCATAAACCGATATTTATGATTTGCATTAACATTTACTACCAGGGTCTTACGCCATTTATTTCGAATCACTAAAGCGTACCATGATTGTATGTTGTGTTAGTTTATAGCTATCTGATATAGTAAGATGCTAAAATCAAATTCACAGCTTATTTGAGAAAAAGAAGCGTATAACTGGTAAAAATGCAGACTTTCGGCGGCTGTAAGGGATTTTAACCTTACAAGATACTTGCAAAACTATTTTACAAATAAGCAAAAATATGCTCGAGACAACTGACCGCTACCCTCCAGCCAGGTCTACGATTCTGTGTTAAGATCCGCAGGAGAGGTATCTGACACATTTTCAGACTGCCTCAAACACCTAACCAACAATATCTACCAGCTCTCGGACTAAACCAAGTGTTGTGAATTCATCGTTTTCAGTACCGATCAAAACGTCACAGATTGAAATTTCTTCCATTCCTTCTGCGATGCACTTAATCCTCTTATTCTATGGCCTCTGTGGCGTAGCGGTAATGCATTCGACTGTTACGACAGGGGGCGCGGTTTCGATTCTCGCTTAGTGGAAATATTTGTGTGCATGAATATGTCTATTTGCATTAGTCTGGGTGTTTCTATGAATTATATGTACATATTTACAAAAAAAGTATGTAAGTATGTTTATACGCATTGTGGAACCCATAACACAAGCTGGTTAAACTATGATTACTTTGGGTCTACAAAGTGTAGAATGGCGTAGAATATTTATTTATTTTCATAATACGCTTGCTTTTTCATGGAACGTGCGAATTATTGCATTTATTACAAGCAAGCCTTTGTGCATCCACAGGCCGCCCATATCCTTTTCTGCATTTGTAAAAAATAACTTTTAATAAGGTTTACGACCTGGGATCGCGTGTATCACCAGGTTCAGCAGTGCTATGAATTTGAATGCAGAACGATGGGAAAGGACAAATAATGGAATTGTAGAATATACTTCTTTTCGCGTTTGTCAAACGAGAGACTAATAAATAATGATATGTAGATATTATTGATACCTATGGCTAGCGTTGATTTTGTGACTTTCGCCTACTTACCTAACAAGTTTCTTTGAGAAGTTGAGACATGCAATTCACACTGAATTTTAAATTAATTACTTAGTTTTAGTTACATTTGCATTAAATATTCTTGAAAATGTTGGTAGATATCAATATAAAAAAGACAAATGGAATTTATTTTTATGTTCATCAAAATTTAGAATAGATACAATTCAGGAGCTATACACCGTGTATAGGTCCGTCCCTCTAGGTCAGCTGAGCGGCCCGAATTGAATTGTTTTAGCGTCTCGTGGTAAGTCCCAGTCCTTATAATATATTTGAAAGGAAGACAGAGAAATTCTTGACTATTGGCTACTTGAGAATCTTAATGTATAGTTTTATGGATTGAAAATAAAAACATATTTATAAGACTATTAATTTAATTTATAAAATTACTAACTGACCCGGCAAAATTTGTTCCGCCTTAGAATCAAGTTATGTTGGCTACCTTATCAGCTGAATTTATTTCGTGAACAGTATCCCGAGGGGGCCATCTCAATGCCGTACATGGCCCAGGTTCAACCGGGGTGCGAAGGAATTGCCTTATTTGGCCACCTTACACCCTAACCCTACACTCGGCATTAGAGACCCGAGACGGCATGCGGTTTTAGTCGATTAGAGTCCGACATAACTACCCCCACTGGCCAGCGGTCGGGTAACCGTGGGGGTTTCACTAACACGACTTTGTTTTATATAGGTACCTATATAAATTAAAGAGTTCGAGATTGCGTGGGACCGAACTAAAACCTCGGCAGATGTATAAAGTATACTGTACGACCATGCGAACGCGTTACTTAGGTATACAACGAGGATACTAGCCTACTAGGTGATAATCATAATGTATGTGACACCGAAGCTCAAGCACCGAAGTTCGGTTCAATTAACAACATCTAGCTCATTCGAAGATACACTCAATATTATTTTGTGACATCTAGATACCTCTTGATACCTCAGATTCTATATGTATACATATCAAAAAACGGGTCACGATCGAAGAGGCATCGGTTATTTGGGTTTTAATAACGTGGGGCATGAATATGTGATGCGATTTGACGCGGCCCAAGATTTATATTTATAGCGTTTTTAATTTATGAGCTGTTGTAAAATACGTTGAAACTCAGTCGATCAATAAGGTAGGTGCCTACCTGACGCCGCGTAGTCGTCGTTATATCAAACTTATGTATAAAAGGCACCTATATGTAAGTATTTTGTAGATATCTAATACACTTGTTATAAAACATAGGTAAATATTATAATAGATGAAAGGTAGATGCTAGAAACAAGTACCTATAACGAATCTTTACAAAGAAACCCTCAAATTAGTAAGCTTTCATAACATAAGTAGGTATATAACAACTTAGCTGAAGGGTTAGTAAGAATAGTGCAATAGTTTCTTTTTACTTGGTCAGCTTTTGATTTGACATATCAAAAAGGAGAGTGAGGGTCCGGCTACGATCGGCATGCGTTGGTTTTGTAGAGCGTTCTCACCATCGTTCATCAGACTGACAGTTCACACCTTCACAGAGTAATTAAAACAATTTGTGTTAATAAAATATTACGCCTAACTATATCTTCGGTTTTAACTACTCTAAAATATATCAAACTGTAGACATGCGCTGGGCGATAGAGAGAACGCTCTACAAAAATACCGTTCCCAAGCTAGACGGTTAAGGTAAAAAGCAAATTTCGAGCTAGAGCTGAAAAATGAGGGCTACTAAATATTTTATAATCTGTGCTAGTATTTATATAAATCTGCAATTTCGTTGTCAATAATAGATGATGCATATGTTTCTGAGCATTTACGAGGATAAATTTGCTATTGGCATCCATAAATATGTATGTATTCAATTAAATGAACATTTGAAAATGAACGAATGTCATTATGTCATTTAGCCGCCTTTTAGTTTGAGGACGGCAGCAAACCGAAGGAAGTCGGTCTTAGCCGGTCTCTAGCTCTTCTTTCCCAGTAAAGTACCTAGCTATTCTTATTAACCCCTACAACGAAGCTCTATTTGGTATTGTAGTAGTAGATATTATAGATATAGTATCTTAAATAATGAAGATAGACAATTTTACGCAAAGAAGACTTTATTTTAATTTTAAAAGCTATTTAAACTGCATTCAAATATTTCCGAAAACTTGATTGCCACACTCGGTAATCGAACCGGCTGAAATTAAAAAAAAAAAATATTCTGTTCTTTTTACAATTCACTTCAAAGATTGGGAACGGGCGAAACCCACGTTCACTGGCGAATCGTGGGTGTGTAATACACCTCTGCCTACCCCTTCGGGGATACAGGCGTGATGTCATGTATGTTCGAAGATTGTTAATAAGGTAGTTATTAGTAAGGTATTTGTCCCATTGAATTTAAAAGTTTTCAAACTTTAGTCGGTTCGATTATCAAGTTAGGCAATCAAGTTTTCGAAAAACTTGTAATGCAGTTTAAATTGTTATAATAAATTAAAATTAAGTCTACTTCCAGTAAAAAGATACTGTCCCTCCATGTGGCATAGCCGTGGGACGCCGTGTATAAGTATTTTGGATTTAGATTTAACTGTTATTATTCTATGCTTCCGTACAAGAGCAGTTGGTTGGTGTAAACGTATCTTAAAATTATTCGCTATATTAGATACCTATTCAACTTCTTATATGTCGTTATAATACTGTAAAAGTAATTAAAATTCTGTAAAGGTAAAGCTTGTCGGGTTCAGTTACCTTTATTATCAGTATAACTTTTTAATGCTGCTAAGATAGCAAACACGCACATAACAGTGCTAAGGGGAAAATGGGGGAAAATAAGAAAAAGGAAAGGAAGGAATTAGGCTTTAGGCACACAAATCGCTCAACGTGCAGATAATCTTAAGAGAGAAGGTAGCAGGTACTACCCCTATCGAGCTGTCCTAATACTCGGACTGGGTAAAGCAGAACTCTACCAACAAGTTTTGTTTTTATCTAAGTATACCACTAAAATAGTAAATATACACACCACAACCAAATAATTACGGCCTACCAGCGTGATACTAAACAGTAACCAGATGCTTGCAGCACAAGGATATCACTCGGACGATGTAGACCCCGTAAAAATCTATGCACGACCTTTAACAAGATTCCATAGTTACCTATCACCATTCGGGGGTTATTTGGCGGGGGTTAAAGGCGGCTATGTCAGAAGTAACCTTGAGTAAAAATGGTGTATCGTCACGGAAACGTGTGTGCAAACTGAATGAATAAATAAATAAAATAAATAAATTTCTATCACTGATATTCTGAATCTTACTTTCCTATGATGGCTATTTCTCGGTTATTCTAAATTTGACTAGTTAGGTTAGGTTTATGAACTACTTACATAAATGATTTATTTCTTTAATTATTAGAACATTCAACAGTTATGCATTATGTATACATTGATATTCCGCAGCGAGTGATGGCCATCAGGGTCATCCGCGGGTACCGCACGATCTCCTTCGAGGCGGCGAGTCTCCTTGCCGGAACTCCGCCATGGGACCTGGAGGCGAGAGCCCTTTCGCAACTGTACCAGTGGCGAAAGGAGGCGCGGGAGCAGGGACGGAACCCCGAGCCTCGTGAAATCGAGGCCGTGCAGTCCCAGCTCCGCCAGGCCATCGTGGTGGAGTGGAAGGAACGACTTGGGTGACCAAGCGCAGGGCACGCCTCAATGGCGGCGGTAAGGCCCATCATGGAGGATTGGCTTGAGAGGCGACACGGAAGCCTCTCGTACCGACTGACGCAGGTGGTCTCAGGGAAGGGATGCTTCGGGGACCACCTGCATCGGATCAGGAAGGAGCCAACGCCTGAGTGTCATCATTGCGACGCGAGCGAGGACTCAGTGCTGCACACGCTGGCGGACTGACCGGCGTGGGAGGCGCCGAGGCGTGACCTCGTCGCAGCCATCGGGGTGGGAGTCCTCTCCCTCAGTAGCACGAATGTGACAATGGTGCGGAGCGCGAGCGCGTGGGCTGCCGCCACCTCATTCTGCGAGCATGTGATGCTCGCGAAGGAGACAGCGGAGCGCGTCCGGGAGAGATTTAGAATTCTCCCGGCCCGCCGAGCCCGAAACTTGCTCGCCGCGCGTCGCAGGCGACTCAGGCGCCGGAGGTCGCTTAACGACCTCCGTCCTCCATGAGCGCAGGCCTGGGGGTGGTAGGTGAGGCCGCCTGTCACCCCAGCAGAAGCAGGACGGGACGGTGGGGCGACTAGCGCCCCTCCCCCAAACCGGGGCAAGACGGGGACACCGTGGTTCCCAAACCCGAGGGGGAAACCGGAAACCGGAGATGGCCCAGGGTCAGTCGGGGTGCGAGGGATATGCTCTATGGGCAACCTTACACCCCGGCGTTTGTAGACCCTAGACGGCGTGCGGTTTTAGTCGGTTCAAGCCCGACATAACCGCCCCCGCTGGCCGGCGGGGGGGTATCCGAAGGGATTTCCGCACGAAAAAAAAAAAAAAAAAAAAAGGTATACATTGATATTAAAAGTTTACAATAAAAGTGTCAGATAAACGCATCACCCACACCGATGTCCGCGAAAAGCTATTCCTGCTTTGCAATTTCTTTTTTTTAGGGTCGGCAGCGCCAGTGTGACGCCCCTGGTGTTGCACACGTCCATAGGCCACGGTAACCGCTTCCCATCAGGTGGGCCGTGAGCTTGTCTGCCACCTGAGTGGTATAAAAAAAAAAAATTTAATATCATATGAAAGTGAATATTAGGTCAATGGCTTCACAAACCTTCGAGAACTTCGATACTGGTTTCATTACAATGTTCTTCTTAATAGGTAAAGCAAGTTACAATAATAACTAATACGCCTATGAACTACGAAAAGTCCAAGCTTCGGGGATCAAAGATAAACCACCAGCGTCAGATACCGAGGTACTCCGGCAGGACAGTTAAATCTTAGTTAATAGTTTCTGCAGCAATTCACCAGAATTATTCCAGCTAAATCAAAACGTACACGAAAAACAATCAAACTAAAGCAAAACATTATAGCGGTACAACATACTCGGGTTACGCTTTTTAAAATTAACAGCTGATGCTTAAGTAAACCTTTTAACGGTTAATTGTAAACTATTGTTTAATAAACAATGTCGGCAAGATACAATAGGGTCTTTTCCAAACCTACTAGGTGCAACATTTTAGCACGTGATCTCCTTGCAAAAACAGTGAAGAAGGCGGCGGAACTCAAAGAAAGATCATACCAAATGGCGTTCAAGTCAAAATATGTACAAACGTAGACCTCTAATGGCCCAAACAATAAAAAATGGATATCTTATTTAAGTATTAACAATGAGCCGGCGGGTATTTCGTCTGCAGTTGGGCTGAACAATAGCCAGTTTTACGAGCTCGTAAAGGCAACGTCTTTGTCCACGATTCGGTCAATAAATGTTGCTGAGCGGTGCCAGGCTGCGCGCACTATCCAATATAATTGTTTAGTTCATATTCAAATCTATCTTGTGTGAACCTGACTAGAAACCGTCGGCGCATCTTATAAATGAAGGAAAAATGTCTGTCGATATTTGATGCAGGTATGCATAAACCATCATATATTGATTTGGCTTCGTATATCAAACTATCATGTAGAGTCTGATTTACGGACGAAAGATGAAGGATTCTTAGAAATACCTATAGGTATTTTGAATTGGCTTGAAGTCTGAACTGGCTTGTGGAAATTTGCTAGAAGTTAGAGTGGTGAAGATTTAGATTTATAAAGATTGCAATATAATAGTAAAAATAACTGTACTGACTGTTTAGAACCCTATGGTAGGGATTGGAGAGCCAATATATATCGTGATCCAATATCCTGTTCCAGTATTCATATAGGTACGAATCGCGTTTGCATAGCGATAGATAATACTTATCAAATATATTGAGAGGATCGCGAAGTTCTTGATATATACTGACTGTCTAACCCTTTTTTTTTTTTTTTTTTTACGTGCGGAAATCCCTTCGGATACCCCCCCGCTGGCCAGCGGGGGTGGTTATGTCGTGTCTCGACTAAAACCGCACGGTGTCCTCCCCAAGTGTCCGTTGCCGGGCACCCCGGTCCCGTCTGTCTGGTCCCGAAACTGAGGGGGGCTGCGGCCGCGCTATCGCGGCTGATGCCCAACATTAAGGGACCCAACGCCCCCACTAGACTGTCTAACCCTGGCCTAAAATCACGAATAAATAAGTAGTTAGTTAAATACATGATGGTTTATATATGTGACTACCAATTACTACTTTTCTAAAAAAATTCAATTCAACTACATTTCAATCTATTGCCAATGCCTATTTCCCTAGAAATTAACTTTGCAAGATCAGAATACTTGAGCTTCAAATTTGAGAGATACAAGATGTCTGACAACCAATACAAGGAAATACCTAAGCTCTAAGCAACCGAAGTGCCCAACAGATAAATAATACCACAAGATAAAAGAACAAAAGAAGCTACCTGCGTTACTCTTTGCCGCTTAGGTATTCTGTGCGCCCCATTTGAGAAGTCAGACTTCCCTCTATTGTTCAAAGCTGCGAACTACGAGAATATCCCTTGTACTGTAAAAACTTATTGTAAGTATTAATTGTTCAAAGGAAGCCGCAACAATAGAGCGCCGAGGAACTGCCTGTTATCAACATCGAAACAGATAATTGAATTATTTGTAATATATATTTATGAAAAGTAATCTTTTTAGTGAGCATTCACGGCAGACGGAATTAGGGTGGCTTAAGGGTTTATTTATAGTTTGTCTGCAAACAAAAAACGCTGAATTTAGTTGAGCAATTGATAGGTACTGAAATTCCAAGATTACATACCTACCCCTTTCTTTCTTTTTGGTTTGGGTTATACGGCTTTCATAAGAGTGACTGCAGTCTGACTGGAGGGCCTCTGCGCCAGAGCCTCGTCCGACAATCAGCAGGTGTACCGGCTTGCATGCAAGGTTGGCACAGCTCCAAAGGTCTTGGTGGAACCCATAACCCCATATTTGTATATTATTACGTAGGTATGTATTGGCTAATTACGATTTCCATACATTCATAGATACCTCCAACCTAATGTTGTACATGTTTCAAATGAACCACATGAATTGAAAGTATAATAAAATAAATCATAGTGACGTACTTGGAGTCATAAGGCAGGTAGGTACCTGCCTACATTAGCGTTTTATAAGCAACATTTACAATATTATAAACTGCCGATTATAGAGTTTATTGTTCGCGATAAACAATATTCAATACTTACCTTGGGATAACATTGATTTTAGAAAATATGCCACTTTGTCATAGGTATACCTATCTTATGGCCCCGCCATCGGGCCCGAAGACGTGGTCATCATCATCAACATAGCGTTGTGTACCGATTGCATCTCAGCACTTTTCCTCGTTCGTATCTCGATCTTACCTCCTTCAATTCGCACGATCTTAGGCATCCATGGTAGTGAGATAGTTGGAAAGCATGTCATCTCTTACGACGTCAAACCAGTACTTCTTGGGTCTACCCTCCTACCGGGGCCCGACATTTGTTACCCACATAGCCAGGCCGTTGCCGTAAACTGTGGCCGTATCAGCGAAAGATATCCTGCATTCTACCGGCGATGTGACGGACTCTAAAGCTGCCACGGATGCGGGCGTTTTTCATACGGTCCACCGCAGTATCACTCTAGCAACGACTTACAACCGTGTAAAAGGAACGGCCTAATGATTATTTTATAGACCTACCCTTTCAACCTAAGCGGCATTTTGGGATCGGGCCCGAAGATATGTTACGTGGCACATAGTTTGGCCTAAACCGTAGCAAAAGAAATACGAAGTATCTTAATGCTACATTTTCTGAATGCATGGACCTGAAGTTTTGGATGATTTCACAGTAGACCTTTATTATGCAGTAAATACATCCATTTTAAATTCTATATCGGTATATGTATTTCACTATCGAATGTAGAAATTTGTAAGTATATAGTTACGTAAGGAAATGCAACCACTTAAATTTTAATAAGAGCAGCGATTATGCGCCATAAAAAGCTGTAAATATGTAGTTAGCCCGGTTCCCTGACTGCGGGTAATTTGCAGTGCTCCGCCCCGTACATGTAAGCCTACTATTTGAATCAATGCCTTTAATTGCAAATATTATGGGAGCCCTTTGAACACAGTTTCAGTAAAGTAGGTATGAATAAAATATGTAGTGAAAAACCTGGTAAGAAAAAATACTGTGTATGAATTAAAGAAATGTAGAAATCTTAAGTACTTCAAAATCTTTTTGAAGTACTTAACCACCTAATTTTACTAAGTTACTGATTGTTAAGGGTCCTAATGACTATGAATAAAACTGTGAACTGTAATCTCTAGGATGTAATGAGAAAATTAACAAATTAATAAGCCGGTTCACCGTCGTGAAGATTGTATCGAAGTGACAGACGATTGACAATCCCCCCGCTCTGCGCCGCGCAGCCGCCGATTGCGTTTCGATGCACGCCTCAACACTGATATTGTAAATGAGAACATATTTGTAAGGATGATTGTATGGGTGTATAGATGGATGTTTGTTTCTGTTTCATGCAAAAATGGTTGAGCAGATCGCGATGAAATTTGGCACAGATATAGGCTAATTTATATACCAGAAACAGGTTTCCCTGGGTCGCGGGAACGAAATCAGTATTTCACAGCAACAACTTGTCCTACTTAATATTTTAAATGTGAAAATTTGATAATTTTTTTTGAATGTTTTTGATGTCCGGGTAAGAAGTGGAAATAGACAGTCTATCAGTGTGAAAGTTGTTTTATTTTGGAGGTCCAGCCATTATAACGTTCACGATGGAGAGAGATAATAAATATTACTTCGAAGATCAATATGATGATACGATATATATATAATTTTATTATAAGTATGTAAGTCGGTCGTGGATGTGGGATGTACAAGTAGGATTTAGGAAAGGAGGAGAGTGTATGAATCATGTCTACTCCTTACAAAGCATAGCTTCTTGGCTTAAAGACAAAAAATCTATTGTGCTTTCATAGATTTAGAAAAGGCCTATGACAGACTAGTGAGGAAGGAATTGTGGTCAACATTGTCTAAATATGGGTTAAGTGGCAGCTTGATATGAGCACTGAGGTCACTCTATGAGGGTTTTAGTACTTCTGTCAGGATTAACGAAGCCTACACAGACTGGTTTGACATCGAAAATGCTGTTAGACAGGATATGTAGTGTCGCCAGGGCTGTTCAACCTATTTATGGACGATTACCTGTAAGATCTACTAGAAAGTGCGTATGAACTAAGAATGAATGACCGTCAAATACATCTTGTACGCTGATGACCAAGTAATACTAACTTCATCGGAGGAGGAGCTGTAGGTGATTGGGTATCAATATTATGCATGGTTCCCTAAAACGTAAAAGTAAGACGAAAGTGATGGTTTTTGAAAGAGAAGAAAGTATGACAAATTGTACAGTCCTGATTGAAGGAGAAAGAGTGGAACAAGTGAAAGAGCTTCCGTATTTGGGTTCTAAGTTTACCAGAGATGGAAACTATGACAGAGATATTGTATTTATGTAAGTAGGTCGTGATCAGACTCGAAAAAAAAACATCTACGTTTTTTGTGTTTTGGGACCCACAAAGATCTTTAGGTCCAAAACCAACCTCACTTTCTCGCCGATACACCTGCTAAATCATATACGAGGTTCTGGTGCAGTTTTTTCGCTCGAGGTTAGAGACTCAGGTAGCAATCGCTTCCGTAAAAGCCAAAATAAATCACATAAAGAGGAGGAAGCGTAGCAGAGCGGACCTTGGGCTCCAAAGTGCAAGCTTTGGACCCAACCGGGTTTTCATTCGGATGATGATGATGACAAATATTTGCACTGAGTGGGAATCGAACCCACTACATAGTCGAACGCTCTACCGCCGCACTACACAAGTCGTCTAAAAAGTTCGTAGATACTATATTATGCCATATTATGATAAGGCCAGGCGTGACGTTCGGTTGTGAGTTAGTTGATGAATGTAAAGCACACTGATTTCATTGGCTAGGACACTTTGAGCGTTTTAAAGTGGCTCGAGTAGCAAAGAGAGCATATCTTTCCTGTTTTTTGATATGGCAGAAAAAACTTACCTCATCTGCATTTTGGAAAACCCGCGACTACTACGTGCTCACACCACATAATAACGTACCTTACTCTACCTGTGCAATGTGTGAATCACACCGATGGTTTCTAAAATTACATCGTGGGCCTATTTACCTGGGCCTGCAGGTTTTCATGCTGGTTTCGTCTTCTACCTGAGTCATATCCAAACACACACGGTCATTACCCCTTCATGAGGGGTTCTACTGCGGGTGAAAGGCACACCCCGTTCCATTCACCCGCGGCCCCATTTAGCGCACCGCCTCTCTGATCCGCTCCACACTGTCTCTTTCTGCATACCAACGTCTAAAAAGTAGAGCATTATCTGGGCTGACCTACTATTAAATACCCAGTGTGGTGGTATAGCTGGAGTGATGTAGTGTAGGTTGACCTGTGTGAATTTTAAGTAGGAACTGGTGATAATTAGCGAAACACCGAGAATACTGGACGAAAACTTCTAGCCGCCTTTTATTGTATTTAAAATAATGTACCTTTTTATTTTCGTGCGGAAATCCCTTCGGATACCCCCCCGCCGGCCAGCGGGGGTGGTTATGTCGGACTTAAACCGACTAAAACCGCACGCCATCTCGGGTCTTAAGACGCCGGGGTGTAAGGTTGCCCATAGAGCATATCCCTCGCACCCCGACTAACCCTGGGCCATCTCCGGTTTCGCGATGGCCCCCTCGGGTTTGGGGAACCACGGTGTCCCCGTCTTGCCCCGGTTTGGGGGAGGGGCGTTAGTCGCCCCACCGTCCCGGCCTGCTTCTGCTGGGGTGACAGTCGGCCTCACCTGCCACCCCCAGGCCTGTGCTCATGGAGGACGGAGGTCGTTAAGCGACCTCCGGCGCCTGAGTCGCCTGCGACGCGCGGTGTGCATTTTGCGGGCTTGGCGGGCCGGGAGAGTTCTAAATCTCTCCCGGGCGCGCTCCGCCATCAAAATAATGTACCTATAGGAGGTTGGAAAAACTTTATGAGAACTTAAATTATACTTAATGACCTTTTATGAACTCAGATGTAATCTTTCGTGCTAAAGGTTTCACAATCGTTAGGCAGTCTTAAGAGAGGGATGAGATGTGATGAGATTACAAACATACAAATCTTTCCTCTTTATGATATTAGTATAGGTTGTGGGGGCTCTGCGTGTCAAAGATAATCTATGCAGAATCATACGAGATGTGTATGTCGTGTACGTGTATTTTCCTTCTATTTTGAGCAAATACATACTATCAATGTTGCATTTACAATTACTAATGTAACGAAACAGAGCGTAGCATCGTTAGTGTTGATATAATAGTGATTCCCTACTAGCAGCGCCTAGTGGCCGATCTAATTTGTTAGCTAAAGCTCCAATAAGGCGCACCTTACAAATACTCAATGAAGTGGCAGCCAGCATAGATCTTTTTACTTGTTTGCTGAATGAGTTCACGAAAATATAGCAATGTATGTAATATGTTATAATATTTAAGGACCACACTATTGTATTGGGTTAAGCCTGTAAAAATGGATCTGTGGAGAAATAAATAAATATATCAACGTAAACCTACCTATGAGTGTCTGCCTAAAATATAGTTTGATTTTTATTATGTTTGCTTACATAGAATTCATCGTAGCTTCTTAACATTTCTGGCTTGTGCTCTTTACGCATATATGTACTATGTGCTATAAGACATTGTTTCTTGGCAAATTTCATGATTCTTACTCAACAGGATGTAGGTATCCTGGTTTTGACTCCACAGCTCCAAGGGGTTGCAGAACTGAGTGATTCTTTGAAATTAATTTCAACCTCATAACTGAACTGGTTGACAGACACTCACAGACGGATAGCGAAGTGATCCTATAAGGGTTAAACTAACACTTAATTTAAGCTCAAAAGTTTTAAGAATCATACAGATACATCAGTCCCTCAACCTACCCTTGTACCTACGCAGGTACATACTTTATAAAAATCAACACCATATAAATAATCATATTTTATAGTTAAGTGAGTGACTGTGGCAAAAGTACTCAGTAGAGCAGGTACCTAGTCTGTGGTAGTTTAGATGTTGATCTAGTTGAGCAGTCAGCAACTAGTTTGAGATTTATTGGCCTGAGTCTTTATTAACCGACTTCAAAGGAGGTTCACTGTTTCTCTGGTATGTTTGATTGATTTTCTCACGTTTGGTTAAACCAATTTTTAAAGCGGCGATAGCCCGGTGGCGTACGTAACGGACTGCTGAGACGAGGTCTCGAGTTCGATCCCCAGTCGCCCCGGGCACACACCTCTGACTTTTCGTAGTTATATGTGCATTAATGAATGTTAATTATCGCTCGCTTAATAATGTGCCCGGTAGATGGCAATAGGCTCGCCCCCTATTACATTGGAACCTCAACATAACTGGCGAATCGTGGGTGTGTAATACACCTCTGCCTACCCCTTCGGGGACACAGGCGTGAAGTTATGTTATGTAATGTATGTTATGTAAACCAATTTTGTTGCGGTTTTCAGAAAAGCATTAGCTATATTCCAGAGATGGTTTTAGTAAACTTAGCCGACTTAAAAAAAGAGGTATGTTTGTCCGTGATTCGTTTAGTTGAACCAATTTTGATGCGGTTTTCAGAAAAGTATGTGTTTTATAACATTAATTTAATCAGTCAACCTAGCAATTACGAATGTACATATAAGTAAGTCAATAGGTGTTGAGCGAATTAACTTTTGAACTCACTGAAGCCGTATTTTATCATGGTAACTCCAGCTGATATTAATAGGATAATGCAAGTTGTCGTATAATCATCATTCGTCTTGTACAATATTTCTTGTCTCGTACAGTGTTAATATTTCTGATAAGAATTATGTCAATACTGCCCGCGGCTCTGTCCGCGTGGAATTCTGTTGCCGATCGCGCAACCCACTCGAACCTATTCTAGGGATAAAACGTAGCCTCCAGACTATAATCTATCCCTGTACCGAATTTAAACCAGATTCAATTGAACGTAATTCAGTAACAAACATCCAAGCATACAAACATCCATACATCGTTACAAACTTTCACATGTATAATATTATTAGGATGAACTATACCCTTTCTTTTTATTTTATATCGTGCGGAAACCTCTTCGGATACCCCCTCGCAGGCTAGCGGGAGCGGGTAAGTCGGGCTTGAACCGACTAAAACCGCACGCCGTCTCGGGTCTACAGACACCGGGGTGTAAGGTTACCCATAGGGCATATCCCTCGCACCCCGACTTGATGGATGAACTGATGAAAGGATGAACTTTAGGTACCCCTACACAATTTTAAACTTTATGTTTAAGTAAGCACGCATTAATTGAACCAGTTTTATCGCTCTGTACAGGCAAAAAATTATCTGTAAAATGATTTGCAAAAGTGGTGATTCGTATTGTGATCATTGGGGGCAGCTTTAGTGAGGGGTTGATGTCCTAACAAATCGAATTTCAATTTATATGAATCTAAAGGTGTACTATTATTTATTCTGTGCTAAAGGCTACAAATTAATTATTATTTTTACTTTCTTTCTTAAGCAAGTATTTGATGCTTTTTGCTTTTAAGCGTCCGTAGCTTAGTGGTTAAGGAGTCGACCTTACGATCGAGAGGTCCCGGGTTCGAATCCTGGCCATTACACTACCGACGTGAACCCACTCCTAACACAAGCAATTTAGCTTAGCTGGAGGGGTTAAGGGGAATATTAGTAATTTCGGTTGCTAATATTCTTTAAAAAAAAAAAAAAAAACTATCCAATAATAGCTTTCTTAATAGTTTATGAATATTAGGTATAGGAATAGATTTTAATTGTAACAAACATGTTCATTAAAATCAACTCTTTGTTCAAAATGGAAGATACAGTACAGTATATATTTTTAAATGTATAGTAGGTATTATTTTCAATACGGATCATAAACAGGTTCACTATAAAAACATGATTTCTTAGTATTTTGATTAAATACCGCAAATTGATTACTGTTATTAACTAGATAAGAATACCGTAACACATAATAAGGTGGATGAATATTATATTATTATTGTAAGTAAATGCTAATTGTGCCCGTCGCTTGTGACTGTGGTGGAGCTAGAGCGCGGGGGATTCAGCTGCCTTGTTTTGCGAGGAGATGATGTATGCAAAAGATAACACTCACCCGTGCTGCAGAGAACACATCTGGTGGCGGAGAACGCTAAACGATCTCCGACCTAAATTAGTAGCTGCCCGTCATACTAGCAGTAGCAGGACTTGCTTTCTAGGGTATATCCGGAGCCTCTGGTGAAAGGCTCCCATGACGTTACGCTAGGGCTAGTGGGGTGGTACCTGTTAGGGGTTTCCACATGTATAAAAAGGGGGTTCTAATTGTACAGCGGACGCTGGATAGTATATCCAAAATCTCTTGAACGACAGACCTATATCATAGTATGAAGACTTTTTTTATGCATAAACCCTACCTATGCCTACCCTGTTGTAGATAAGAACATTTGGTTAGTATGAACCTTGAATCATGGTTACTTTGATGGTCAGGTGCCAAAGGCGTAGGTATAAAATAACTGTCCGAAAATGTCAATGTAAAAGGTGCTTTTTTTTTAAATATTCCTCAGGACTGTATTAGATAATAACTCATGTTCTGTGAGATGCTTGGCATGGGGTTTTTGAAGTGAAAACTTCTTTAGCGCCGTTGTGCACTTTTTTTGTAATGGGTATAAAAGGTTAAATTCACTCCTTTTTGTCATCATATCACTTTTTGTAATATATTTATACTATTTGGTACCATAAATGTATTGATATAAAATGGAAATTAAACAAAGTGCATCTATTAATGAAAAAAGTGACGAAGAACTAGCGAAAGACAATGAGTGAGTACTTTATAAATATATTGGCGATGATGGTTCTGGTAATAATGATGGTGAAAAAGTCGTTGAAATTATCGATAGAAGTTGATTTTTCTGAGAGATAAGCTATTTAATGATTAATGTAAAATAATTGTAATAGCTCTGAAGTGTTAAATTTTTAATGTAATATGAATTGTCATGTTAGTGTACGATAGCGCAATAAATGAATATTGTATGTTACCACATAAGTGATAGTACTTTTATACTGATAATTAAAGCAATTCGAGCAAAATTATTTCCTAACCATTCCAAAATATCAAAAATGCACAACGTTAATATTCAAGGTTTCACTTCTGCCGGCACTCGCGGATTCCAACCCGTCGTTTTTTTAAATAATTTTAGTCTTAAAAATTGTAATGCAATAATATAAATCCTGATTTTTTTATAGGTATACTTAGCAACAAAAGTGGATAATCATTTTCAGAATTTAAAACTTAGTTTTAGAACAAACAATTTTACATTTTTAATGAAAATGCTGTTTAACTAGGTACTTAGTGGGCTGTTTCGAAATATTTTAAAATTCTGATTTCAATATATTAAACCATTTTCTTCCATATTTTTAAGCTTGAAATCTATACCTACAACCATCTACTTTTGCCGCTGACTGTACGTTACTCGCACAATTTAATTGTATCGACTAGGTATATCATTAATTCATTGACTATCTAATATTTCTGTCTCTAAAAGCAAAAATATGTGAATATTCATTACAACATAGGAAATACTTCAAAACAATAATTACATTCAACGTGGCCACTTTGAACCCAGAGCTGCAATACATAATCAAGTTTATCTCCACCTAAACACACATAAGGGTACACAGTGCCCACGTGTATTGATATATAGAGGATAATATTACCGCTAGCGGCCAACAAACAATAAGTTGTGATAAGGAGATTTGGCGGTGCTTTTAATGTGTCGCCTTTGTCCGAGTTTAATCCGCCGCTCGAGCACCGCCCGCCCCGCAGCGAGCGTTCGTCTGTGCAGCCCCGCCTACGCGCTACGCCATGTAGAATTTAAGAGAACGGGCTGTTTGAATTTATAATTTTCTCTAGCCCTGGTATATTGATTTGGATCTAATGTTAGATTGACTGATAGGATTTTTATTCTGGGAACAGGGATATGGGACTTTAATTCTGGGATCAGGGACATAGGAATTTTATTCTGGGTATTTCAATCTAAGTGTTGTTTTTTTTAATCTATACGTTGTAGCATCTGGTTTAATGATGTAGTATGGATATGGAGAATATAAATCCAAAAATATTTCAGTCTATGAGAATTTTTTTACGAGTTTTACGCTCCATATTTTAAAAAACAGTTTTGATGAGGTTAAAATATATCTGGTTCTATGTATAGACGACTTTATTTCTTTCATGCTTTACGTACCTTATTAATAATACCTACAATTTTAATCTTTTAATAACAGGAATATTTTTCTGAATTTAATTTATTATATTGCTACATTAATTTTGTAACTTCGGCTTGTAAATGTACACGCGTGATATAAAATATTCATATATTTAGTCATTTTAATAAAACTTTTATTGGTTTTTAATTAGCGATGTTGTGTGAACGCAGCATCGAAGTGGAATACAACACGAAACTAGTCAACTGTGTCAAGGTGAACCCATAGCGTGGGTATCCATCTTTCTAAAAAATTCTTAACCGCACGGTTCTTCGATGGTGAGGGTAGTTTCTCATCACATTGTTTAATACCGATATAGAAATAATAAGGTTCAATTCCAAATTGTAAACTTTAAGGCCACATCAATTTAGCATATTTAAGGACTGGTGTGGATCAAAATATGGTTAGCGGTTAGTAAAACTTTAAATTCGAATAAGTTATGACGAATACATGTACCTACAATATTAGTTTATAATTATAGAGCGAATCGAAGAAAAAAAATTAAAAACCTATTGCTTCGATCTTGAGTTCCTTGTATAATATCGATGCGTTTCTAAATTTGAAACAATACTTAGGTAATATGATTTGTAACAAACGCGACATGTTAAATCTAAGGGTTCGGATTTCAGATTTTAATAATTTTGTCTATCTGATATATTTAATCAACAAGAGCTTGATGCAGGGTCTGTAGAAACGATTCACAAAATATCAGACAACTTATGTGAAAAAACCTGTCAAGTGCGTGTCGGACTCGCCCATGAAGGTTCCGTAGCAGCAAGTAAAATTGTTATATTTGAGTTGATTGAATGAAAGGTAAATTGCGGTTTACGATTTATGACGTATTAAAAAAACTACTGACTAGATCTCGTTCAAACCAATTTTCGGTGGCAGTTTACATGGTAATGTACATCATAATATTATTTTTTAGTTTTATCATTCTCTTATTTTAGAAGTTTGGAACTTTGAAGAACTTTGGAAGCGTCTCTCGCGCAAACTTTTCAGTTTAGATTTTTTTTTTATTAGAAACCTCAATATCATTTTTGAAGACCTATCCATAGATGAGTATGAGTTAGATGAAAAAAAAATTTTTTTTTATTAGTTATTATTGTAGTACCTATATGTTATTATATATATATAGTACTAGCGGCCCGGTACGTGCTTCGCTACGTCAAAATGATCCGCCATGTATTGAATTCAAGGGCTTACCCGGGGTGCCTGGCAACGGACACTTGGGGAGGATCAATCCCTTCGGATACCCCCCACCGGCCAGCGGGGGTGGTTTTGTCGTGTATCGACTAAAACCGTACGGTGTGCGCACGAAAAAAAAAATTCTGAGAGATTTTCTTAATATTTTTTTTGTTTTTAACCTTAGTATTAGAAAACTACAAAAAAAAATCAGCCAAATCGGTCAAGCCGTTTTCATGCTATGTCGTGACAACGGAAAACGGGTTTCATTTTTATATATATAGATTAGTTTAGTAAAGTGAAGTATTAGTTCTAAGTATGGGGACCCCCAAAATTTATTGATATTTTTCCATTTTTGTGTGAAAATCTTAATGCGGTTCACAGAATACACCTACTTACCAAGGTATGGTATGGTATGGTATGGTTTCGCGAGCTGGTATCCGCAACTCCACGACAAGGCGCGGTTTTTGCGTGAGGGTGGGTATTTCACTCGATCCACCCCAACTCATTGAAGAACGCCAGCAGGCTATTCACGCTGCTGGCAATCTCCCGGAGCGTACCTGTATTTCCGAAGTACTTAACCCTGTATGTGGCGGTTGCAGGGCAGTGTAGGAGCACGTGTGCCGCTGTTTCTTCCTCTCTCATGCAGGCTCTGCAGAGAGGGCTGTCGGTGATTAATAAAATAAAACCTTACCAAGTTTCAACAGCATAGTTCCTATAGTTTCGGAAAAAAGTGGATGTGACATAAGGACGGATGGACAGACAGACAGACATGACGAATCTATAAGGGTTCCGTTTTTTTGCCATTTGGCAACGGAACCCTAAGAATAGGGTCACATTCTTGTGAAAAAAAAACAGTGGCACTCCGGGAATGCCTACAGAATTGAAAACTTGAACGGTTACGTGTATTTTTTAAGTTGTCGTCATTATTTATCCTCCCCCGTTCCTACCTCCCTCCCTTGATCCCGCCCTCTGCCCATTATAAAAATAAATAGAAATCGTATGGCGTGACATGGCGTCTCGATGACGATTTCGAGTTGACGTGGCGATTAAAAAGAAACGCAAGTTTCATGATTTATTCACCCAAAAAGTGCTCATATAGAAAATTGAAGATAAATATACTAAATTACTATAGATTATACCTTGGTTCTTCGCCTTGCTATCAATGGAAATATTGTGTCACTAAATGCCTATAAACTTACTAAACAATTTCATGGCAAGTAGTAATTATCTGAGACGCCGCCGATTGTTTTAAACTAGACGACGTCGAAACAATGATTGGTGAGTTTAGTGCGTATACGTCAGTCCATAAAACCAGGTGACGCCGTTTTGTTCCGAGCTGGCGTTTTATTGTACACTGTATAAATTTATGGAATCATCATCGAGTTGTATGGACTCGTCTATTCGTTCACAGCGTGAGTCCATAACCATTACGGATTGTATTTTGATACACATTAATTTACACTTGTTAACGTGCCGTAGACACGAAGTCTCTTTGGAACATGTTTTAAATTATTTTATGAATGTAAGTATTAAGTAATAGAGTAATATTTATTCTAGCCAGTTACTACTGACTGGTGCCTAAGTGATATAATTTTTACACCCGTAATATGGAAACGTTTATCTTTTAATCGTAGGTAAATGATGATACTACCTACACTTGGTGATTAATCGTAATACTTGATGATCATTACTGTTACAAATGATTATGTAGCAATAATCTATCTAAATCTATACTAATATTATAAAGAGGAAAGATTTGTTTGTTTATAAAAATTCTTTCACCATAGGAATACCACATTATTGCTGAGTAACATAAGTTTTTCACTCCGATAGTCCCATGGGATCAAGATAAAAACAAAACAACAAAAAAATAATTATAAAAAAACTAAAAAAAAACTATAATTAAAAAAAGCGTTAGTGGTGAGGCGTTTTAACATCCCCTTTGCCTGGCGCCTGTCATTCCGCGCGAACCATGGGAGGTTCGCGTGTGAACTTGCCAAGCTACAGTTTTAGATACTTACCTACATATATATTTAAATCGAAAATTCAGGATACCGATTTGAAATTATAAGAAGAGCAAGCGCATTTAGTAAGTGTTTCAACATCTATTCAAGGATACTATAATGCAGAATTCATTTCGTAAAACCTTTTTTGTTATGGTATATACATTGTACGTTTGCAAGACCAAGAAGAACCGAACAATCTTCCTTACTGCGAGAATTTAAACAGAAAGGATTTTGGAAAAAAAAATGTGGCACTTTATGCTGCTTTGAATATAATTTTTAAAATATATTTTTGTTTAAAAAGTATCTTTAGGTAACAATCCCAACACATCTAACCTAGTTCCACCTAATCATTATCGTAATGACTGGTAATAACTTAGTCATAGTCGCTTCATCCCTACAAATAATATATATGACCGTTAAAAGTTCAGTTCCAACTATTCTGTGATCCAGGTCCTAATATGCGATTCAGGTCCTAGAGGAAATAGAAGACTTTCAGGAAATTCTCAATAACAGCATGAAATGCCCTGTTGACGGTAAAAGGCTTTTAATGAACTTAACAGAAATACATACCTTTTTTTTTTTTTTTTTTTTTTTCGTGCGGAAATCCCTTCTGATACCCCCCCGCGTGCCAGCGGGGGCGGTTATGTCGGGCTTGAACCGACTAAAACCGCACGCCGTCTCGGGTCTACAGACGCCGGGGTGTAAGGTTGCCCATAGAGCATATCCCTCGCACCCCGACTGACCCTGGGCCATCTCCGGTTTCGAGATGGCCCCCTCGGGTTTGGGAACCACGGTGTCCCCGTCTTGCCCCGGTTTGGGGGAGGGGCGCTAGTCGCCCCACCGTCCCGGCCTGAAATACATACCTAGTGTTTTAAATCAAAATTATTTAAAATGATTTTTTGATTTCTATAATTTGTACCTACGCATTGCATGAATATCTGCAAGAATGGTTATTTCTATTTATTACCTATTTTAATAAAAGCGCAAACTTTTCTATCATGTTCCTTTTAGCAGTTTGCTTTCCTTCAATTTTCTTTTTTTCGCGAGATCTTTTTCCTTGTTTTCGCTTTAGGGCGAAGGTGGGCCCGATCTTGGCAGTCGTTCCCATGAAAATTAAACACGCCAATATAGGAAGGAACAGGAAAGTGCATCCCGGGATCCAGGGAGCGAAGCAACTGGAGGAAAAGGATGCCTTAGATCAGAAGGATCACATATTATTTTTGTTTAATGTCTATAAATCGAATGTATTGAATTTCGAAAACCTTATTATGAAGTACAAACTTTCCGGTCGCGTGCCTTTCAGCACTTTGCTTTCCTTTAATTTTTTTAACTGAAAATAAAGTCATAAAATGAGACTTTTAATTATTTCCTATACTAAAAAGGTTTAATTTATTATTTTCGGTATTATAGTAGTATTACATTCTTTAACTGACTGTGCCCCACGGTTCTATTTGGGCTGCCGCCCCCGCCTCCGTGACTTGTTGGCCATAACTCATAGAAATAAGTTCTCAAGCTGCTTTATAACTACCTTCCCCAAGAACTGGGCTCATGATCATCATATTAGGGTTGTTCCCAGTGGAATCCAAGGCTTTCACCTGGGTGCCTGGGGTCCGTTTACTCCTTATCGTTCTTTTGCTTTGACTTATACAGCTTCTATGGGAGCGACTTCCGTCTGACCTCCTAACTCCAAGAGGAAAGCCTGTGCCAGTGCTTCTTCCGTTAATCAGAAGGTGCTTGTCACCATCTTGCAGGTGAGCTGGGTTGGAGCCCCGAAGAACTTATGGGGGGCCCCAAGAATTTGTCTATAAATTGCCCAAAGATTTTTTCTAATAGCAAAGGTTGTTTCAGAGATTAAATATTAAAAACGAACTGTTTAGCTTTATTAATAGTTTTAAAAATATATAAAATATAGATAGATAGTAAAACCGATCAAGTCGGTAGCTATACATTTGCGGTTTACAGACTTTTCTCTTAAGGGATAGGCAGAGGTGTATTACACACCCATGCACGCCAGTTATGTTTAGGTCCTGATGTAATAGGGGGCGAGCCTATTGCCATCTTCACTTTCTGCAAAATTTTCAAAATTCTAACTCAACGGGTTTTGATTTCCTTGCGATTGTCTGAATATGCTGCATAAACGGTAATGCCTTTTTGAATGTAAAGACGTGGAAGTGTGATTTTTTCACAGCTTCAAGGTGTTGCACTAAGGCACTAATCCTATAAGGGTTAGGTTTTTTCCTTTTGAAAAAAAAGGTACGGAACTTGTTTCTACTCCTTGCTTTTTCCAAGTAAGTTCTGATAATGACATTTCGGTTGTGTGATAAAAATCGTATTTTCTTAACCACGCAATGCCAAACAAATAGCATAAGAGTTCGGTTCATGCAAAGTAGTTACTATGGCCTATAAATACTTCCGTGTTGCAAGAGTTATAATATAGGCGACGATAACCAGAGTACCTACCTATTAGAACCTCCAGTGTTGTGCCGTCTACGTTTAAATTTAAATAGATCTAGAAAAGACGTCTCACCGCTGGCGAAACAGTAGGAAAGCGGATGCCGAACTCAAAAATGGAAGCTTTAGATGCAACCGTGATAAAACACAGTAGGGTTTTAGCCACTTTGATAAGCATATCCCCGTTTTTTTTTATGAATGTTAGGCTCACGTTTGACCTCTATCTCACCTAGTCGTAAGTGACGATGTGGTCTACGATGGATCACGTTTGCCTAGAAGGAACCTATTCACTCGAGACTTGAAGATCCCGAGGTTTTAGGTTTCCGGAGACACAGACTCAGGCAGGCAATTCCACTCCTTAGCTGTACGCATAATAAATGTGTCGCCGCCGCGCCAAAACGTTTTGTGTGTATGAATGGATTATTCACCATGCAGCGGTGGCGTGTCGCTGTGCATAGTACAATATATACAAATATATATATATATATACAAAAATAAAAATACGAGTTTATAAAGAAATCTAAGTAGTTTTTTTTGAAGTAAACTTTACAAGGCAAGCTTATCAGAAAATAATTACAGTGTGAACATTCATTAAACATTTTATAAACTGGTCCGTTGATATATACTTAATTAGTGATGAAACTTGGTGAAAACCTACACCGTAGGTACCTACTTACGTCAATGCCCATAACTCAACACAATTTTACACCGGGCTTACCTAATTTGTTAAAATAAATATTTTAGAAGAACAATAAATATATTGCCGCACGGCAGCTGTATATAGAAGGCATATGTGCGTATAAGCATAGCTGCGGGCCAGAGCTCGTTATTTTCTGGTCAATTGCTGCTTTACAGCGCCCGCGCATCCTCGCTTCCAATTACTGCCCAGCCGCCAACACCATAAAATAAATAGCCATAGAGAAACAGCCTAAAAGCCAACTTGTCACAAAAGCTTTTGCACCTTAATCACGCAGATATAAGAAATAATTTACAGTAACATTTTGTAAAGATTTAGGAGTCTAAATCAAGGCTGATGCAAATTATGCTTAGGTAAAACGTGTTTGTTGTCCGTCCCGAGTTTTATTTTTTACAATTATATCGACTTGGTTACTTGGAAATGCATTCACGAGAAATCGGAGAGGGTTTCGTGATGTTTAATAGGCTTAGATTAGAAGTTAAAAGCCGGGCCGTGGGCCGCTGTCATTAAATGTTTCTCAGGACACGGCTACACGACTTAGCTCTCATTAGGTGAATAGTTCAGCTGAGAGAAAAAAACAACATTCAACATTTCCATATTATGTAATCTTTATATACCTTATACAAAATGTATCATGATTCATGGGATCCTTAAAATGTATGTGCGTGCATATGCAATTCTATTTTAAAGTAAGTATGTATTTATTAGTTAACAATGACTTAGACATGACTGAAGGACGCTCAAGTAGATTTATTTTATAGTTTTACGATTTGGGTTATGTATCTACCTGTAGGTACCTATGTACATTGCGGGTTCGATTCCCGCTCAGTGCAAATATTTGTATGCATGAATATGTCTATTTGCGTTGGTCTGGGTGTTTCTATGTATAATATGTATGTATTTACAAAAAAAAAAGTAAATAAGTATGTTTATCCGCATTCTGGAACCCATATAACACAAGCTAGTTAAACTATGCTTACTTTGGGTCTAGAAAGCGCTGTGTAGAATGTCGTAGAATATTTATTCCTAGTAATTATATGGCCATGGAATTTTAATTGTTTGTGTATCTAACATTCATGCAATAATTTGCTAATGGCAATATAATGGGGTTCGCTAATTGTAATAAAAATTAAAACTGTTTTACAGTTCAAAAGCGCACGCATTTCGCCGATAACTCAACTTCATTACAGACTAATAAACGCAGGTAGTTTTGCAACAGCAATTAAGATGATATACCGACAAAGGGCTGCGGCACTTTGAAGTCACGGACGACGTACAGCATCCGCTTTCTCCTGGTAGATAAGGCCGGATGTGACGTGGCCTTGCGCCGGCTCGTCTAGGGACAGGGCTTTTCACGATTACTTGATAAATTCCAGTGGTAAAAAACGCCTAAATTATTCCAACGATGTGAATGTGAGTGTCTGAGTCATCTAATGAAAGTAATGGAGTGCTCAGTTTTTGATGAGGTCAATCTTTACAGTCCAACTCTGTTTGCCAGCGTGCATCGCTACGATGGTTATTACGTACATAAAAGTTAATTAGCAGCAAATATAAGTGTTTTATTTATCATTTACCATCTGATTCATAAGTCTTTGCTCATATTCCATGCCACTGAATTGTAACGGGATTTATGAGCTAGGTAGTTTTGAATTTGCTATCAGTTTTATGGCGCATTAAATTATGCAGTTTTAGCGATGCACTTTTGAAGTAAAACTTGTTCGTGGCTAGGAAGGAAAGACTTCAAAGTGGGGGAGGCATAAGGGCGGGGTGTGGCGGGGGCGTTCGTAGCGGGCCAATAAAGGCGCGCAGTAAATCCACGTAATTTAGAGCGGTCGTAAATTAAAGTTCCGCTATAAAGTCGGGCCGGCCGCGTACCTGCCGCGCCTGAGCCGCGCCGCATCGCGTCGAGTCGCGTCACGCACCGCACCGACTCGCATGGACTTATAAATCAAAAGCCCGTGTGAACTCCGCATATGTACTTACAACTCCTGCCGTACAGTAGGTATAAATTAACATTCTAGTCATTATGTAAGGACTCTTATACCTATTGCGTAAATGAAGGACAGGTTTCTGTATCGATTTAGGATATGCTCTATGGGTAACCTTACACCCCGGCGTCTGTAGACCCGAGACGGCGTGCGGTTTTAGTCGGTTCAAGCCCAACATAACCGCCCCCGCTGGTCGGCGGGGCGTATCCGAAGGGATTTCCGCACAAAAAAAAAAAGGTATACGTAACCTTCTTTAACGGTAAACCTGTAACGTTGTCTTTCTGGTAGTTTTCGTCATATGCCTTCTAATACCACTATCTAATAATCTACTCGCACATCAGTTAGTTCAGCAAACCAGGACGGTTCTCAGGTTGACTGAAGCGTATTCAAGTTCAAATATCTTTATTCATTTAGTTAGTAACACTCGTAGTAACAATCGTCAAATACATTGCTTCTACATTTATCTAAGTACCTATCTACATTTACAGCCACATTCGCAAGCAATAGGTAACGCCTGTGAGCAAAGAATCTGACAATAAAATTCAAATCCGGTCGTCAATATTGACTGTTTCAATTTAAATTTACCTCTTAAGTTGACTAGGTAAATTGAAATTGTGTACACATTTGTATTAGTATTGGTTTTGAAAAAAGGTTCCAAAAGAGAGATTCTTCAGTAGATAATAATATTATCACTGCTTGTGCTTTTGAGTAGCTATTGTATGTAAGGAACTCAGGAGATGTGCGAGGATATGTTGCTCGGACAGCGTTAGTGAACGAATGACGAATCTATTTTACGTGAGAAGTAATAAGTACTTTTTAGGGTTCCGTTGCCAAATGGCAAAAAATGGAACCCTTATAGATTCGTCATGTCTGTCTGTCTGTCCGTCCGTATGTCACAGCCACTTTTTTCCGAAACTATACCTTTTTTTTATTTTTTTATCGTGCGGAAATCCCTTCGGATACCCCCCCGCGTGCCAGCGGGGGCGGTTATGTCGGGCTTGAACCGACTAAAACCGCACGCCGTCTCGGGTCTACAGACGCCGGGGTGTAAGGTTGCCCATAGAGCATATCCCTCGCACCCCGACTGACCCTGGGCCATCTCCGGTTTCGAGATGGCCCCCTCGGGTTTAGGAACCACGGTGTCCCCGTCTTGCCCCGGTTTGGGGGAGGGGCGCTAGTCGCCCCACCGTCCCGGCCTGCTTCTGCTGGGGTGACAGGTGGCCTCACCCGCCACCCCCAGGCCTGCGCTCATGGAGGACGGAGGTCGTTAAGCGACCTCCGGCGCCTGAGTTGCCTGCGACGCGCGGCGAGCAAGTTGCGGGCTCGGCGGACCGGGAGAGTTCTAAGTCTCTCCCGGGCGCGCTCCGCCACCTCCTTCGCGAGCATTACATGCTCGCAGAAGGAGACGGCGGCGGCCCACGCGCTTGCGCTCCGCACCATTGCCGCAATCATGCTGCCGAGCGAGAGGACTCCCACCCCGATGGCTGCCACGAGGTCACGCCTCGGCGCCTCCCACGCCGGGCAGTCCGCCAGCATGTGCAGCCCTGAGTCCTCGCTCGCGTCGCAGTGATGACACTCAGGCGTTGGCTCCTTCCTGATCCGATGCAGGTGGTCCCCGAAGCACCCCTTCCCTGAGATCACCTGCGTCAGTCGGTAGGAGAGGCTTCCGTGTCGCCTCTCCAGCCAATCCTCCATGATGGGCCTTACCGCCGCTATTGCGGCGTGCCCTATCCGAAACTATACCTAAGAACTATGCTGTTGAAACTTGGTAAGTAGATGTATTCTGTGAACCGCATTAAGATTTTCACACAAAAATAGAAAAAAAAACAATAAATTTTGGGGGTATACATAGAACAAACTCAAAAAATATTTTATCATCAAACCCATACGTATCCATAATATATCCATATGGATAGGTCTTCAAAAATGATAGGTATTGAGGTTTCTGATATCATATTTTTGTTAACTGAATAGTTTGCGCGAGAGACACTTCCAAAGTGGTAAAATGTGCCCCCCCCCCCCTGTAACTTCTAAAATAAGAGAACGAAAAAAAAAAAAATATGATGTACATTACCATGTAAACTTCCAACGAAAATTGGTTTGAACGAGGTCTAGTAAGTAGTTTTTTTTAATACGTCATAAATCGTAAACCGCAATTTACCTTTCATTCAATCAACTCAAATATAAAAATTAAAATAAAACATTATTATGTTACTTGCTGCTACGGAACCCTTAATGGGCGAGTCCGACTCGCACTTGGCCCTTTTTAATATGTGAGGGATATGCTCTATGGGTAACCTTACACCCCGGCGTGTGAAGGCCCGAGACGGCGTGCGGTTTTAGTCGGTTCAATCCCGACATAACCGCCCCCGCTGGCCGGCGGGGGGGTATCCGAAGGGATGTCCGTACGAAAAAAAAAAAAAGAATAGAGAAAGCTCGTGAAGTGTGTAGTGTGACAGAAGCAGAGGGCGATGGCATGTTTTTGTCCCTGCCTACCCTTAGGAGTAAGGCGAGAAAGCCTAGGTTATTTTGTAGCTCGTTTTTTATGATTTTTCATTTTTTATGAGGTCGAGTCAAAAGATTTGGGGGAAGTCTATTCTATTCTAGTCAACATTTGGTATAACAATATCCATTCAAATTTAGTGATGACGTTACTAAAGCCAGTCATAGCTCTCGATCAAGGCTTTATGATTCTTGCAGTTTTAAAGGCCTTTTTAACACCTTTTATGATATGCAAAGCTTACAGATCATATTTACCAACTTTAATTAGTTATGCATGTCCCTCTCTACGTAAAGCGACATAGGTCCCTATTCGTAGCACGCGATACTCGTAAGTATAAATCCACAAAGTAATCTGTGTTATCAATGATCTACGTTTCAGTTAAGCGTTTTATTATCACGAAAAAGACATTCTTTACGATTATCTGTCAATGTTATAAACGATAGGAAAACTTTAATGGCTGTAGGCATGGGTGACGTTATTGTAACTCTAAAGGGTTTAATGTTCGATCCCAAACATTATTAGTCTAACCCCATGAGGTCGTGAAGTGAGGCGAGCGGGTAGACTGCACGATTACACACATAAAGGAACACATTATCGGTTTTATCTTACCTAAAACTACCCAACAAAGAGATAAAGGTTCTAAGTTTACCCGTCACGTGTAAATAAATTATCCAAAGTATTGTGTAGGGTGGACTTGGATGGTCCAAAGTAAACTTTGGATATATTGTGGTTCCGATCGTCATCGTAAATCACTCACGCTCACATCACATGTTACGTAAAAAGGTTTTATTGCGGGACTTGCATCTACATGCAGAGATAACGCAGTATAATGTAACCAGCTAATCTTTATATGCTTCGTCAGATGTATGTAAATAGACACAGCTCATGAATGAGTAATTAAAAACGTCAATTGTTTGCAGTTTATGATCTTCTGTGTTAATATTAATATGTGAGTATTTACGCGAAGTAATACCGAATAATAACATGCAGTAGGTACGTAATTATGGTAAAGAAAAACGGGACTCTTCTTACTTGGGGTAGGTAGAGACAATAGCCCATCATCCGCTTCAGTACTTAAACTCTTCACGAGTTTTCTTTATTGTCATCCAACCATTTATGATAGCCCACCAGTTTCGAGTGCTTCTGACCTGCTATTTTGTTAATGCACCACTAGCTTGATTAGTGTATGTCAAGCAAAACATCTTTGTTGAAGCTGGTATTTTTTACAAGGATAACATTTATCTCATTATCTACACACTATGCCGGGTTTTGAAAGAAGATAGCCTTATAGTGATTTCCTAGTACCAAAGTTTGCACATTGGAGCCCGAGGTCCAATTATTGTTTTTGATAAGTATGTCATCTTTTCCGGTAGTGACTTTCGTCTGACCTCCCAACCCCAAGAGGAAAGACTGCGTCTAAGCCTCGTATATATGTGAATTAACTAGGTAGTAGGTGAGGTTGGTTTGGGTGCTAAAGGCGTTGGGACGACCAGCGCACCCAAAAAAAAAGTTGTGTCCTTGTAATTAATTTCCTTCTTTCTTTCTTGTAACTTTCTTGTAATCAGTCTATAGATATGTGTCTATATACCTATCATAAATTTCCTAACCCGTATTAAAACACGTTCCCTTGGCTATTATAATTTAAAAACAAAAAGTTAAAATACAAACATTATGAATCAAAAAGGTCCCAAAAGATTACTTTCATATATTAACAAAGGTATTATTGAAATAATTACACCTTTTAAGTAATTAGCTACCTCATCAGTTTTGAAACATTAAAGCACGACCCGTAAGGTTCACAACCGCCACCTTAGAGACCAGCCAAACCTTCGTGATTTTATGATACATATAATATTATGTAATTTAATTTTGTCATGTCGTTTTAATGAACTGTCTGCATTGACTATTAAAGAGCTGAGGTACATCACGTAGATATATAAGCGTAGGGCAGGTACCAGTACTGTAGAGGCGAGTATCGCGGTGCGGAGCTTTGTTATCTGCGATCGAAGCCCCGCCCTGCCGACGGTCGGCCGGAGCCTGCCTGCTCGCCACATACAACATGGCGGCACGTCGGCCGCACTGCCGCCCGGCTGGCGCGACGAGCATTTATGGTCCTAATGAAAACCACTTTAATTAATTCACAGCAATCTCATGCGCTGCAGCTTTTATGTTTATTGTTTCCATATCATTTTAAAGCACCACATTTTGATTTCTCAAGAGTGTCACCACCATAATGTTCTGTTGCGAATGACTCCTGTTTATTAGTGTGATGTTATTATGACTGTCCAGTGATTATTACGTACGCAACTTTTCACTCAAGTGTATTAGAATTATGTTAATAGTTTATTGTTTTTAAGTAGAATGCATGGGGACAATATACATAGACACTCACACCTCTATATGCCTGTGGGGAAGGCGGTTATAGCAGCATCCACATTTGGCCAAATATATTTTTAGGAGGATAGGAGGCGAGATTATTGTCTGATACGGTTCTCGACTCTTTACACGCTCTGTTAGTACTGAGAATTTCCCATACAAAATTTGAATCAGAACCTGAGATTTCATCCACAACAGCCGCTATCATCGCCACGGCGACACCAAGGCAGTATTTACTACCAAGGCGCAATAAGTACAGTACCCGGGTTTCGATATGGCACATCATCGGAAAGAAGAGTGAAAGTCCAGCCAAAGATCGACTTTCTTCGGTTTCGTGGAGCGTTCTCTCGATCGAAAACGTACTGGCAGTTTTATTCCCTTAATAGAGTAGGTAAACCCGTCTCAGTTTATAAAATACTAGCAATCCGCCCTCGCTTCGGTTTATATGTTTCTTTTTGTACTCAAACCACATAGTAGGTATCCTATGGAGATAATGTACTTTTCAAATGTTGAAAGAATTATTCAAATGAATGCAGTGAATCACTGATTACACACTCTCTTTTTATTATGAGTATATTATGAGATAGATTATAAAAACTAAACTAAACTGAAACTAATATTAACTAATTTATTAATTTTATTAACTTACTTCTAAAACAAATATAAATTAAAATTAAAACTACAGCTTCGGTATTAATAACTCTAAATGATATCAAGCTCTAGACGTACGTTGTGCGATAGAGAGAACACTCTACTTTTGTTACACAATACATCTCAGCACTGATAGCAAGCCGAATTTAGCCGGACTCTAGTGCTCTTACATTACGGTTTACTAAAATCATGTCTTATGCTGATAAACGGTTTTCTATGTTATAGTACTGACATTAAATACGTAAGGACGGAAATGTTCAGCATTTTTGTATAAGTGTCAAACAACATCATCATGTACCATTTATCTTTTACGGATAACAAGTGCCGTGAGCTTGCTTCCTATTAAACACGACTGGGCTATTATAGCGTTAACTCGTTGCAAAAAAGGCGCGATGTAGCTGACCTTACATTTTTATACAAAGTTATTAGTGGCTCAATCGACTGTCCAGATCTGCTAGAGAAACTAACGTTTGCGATGCCTCGTAGTGGTAGCCGTCTTCACAATAGGAAGACCTTTGTGACGCCAACTGCTCGAACCAATCTTGGGCGGCACGCACCTATTTATCGCATGTGTTTTGCATACAACTGTATTGGCAGCGAAATAGATATTTTTAGCGTAGAGATGAATAGTTTCAAGAAGCTTTGTTTTGAACAAATAAGTGGATAATTTCTGTAATATTTCTCAGTAGCATTAATTTGTAATTTGTTTTGTGTTATGTTGTGTTCGCATCTAGTAGGTCTTACAAACATGTAACATCATAGTGTTAAATTGAGAGCGTCAATTGTATTGACCAGTTTTGTGTACCTTTAATAAAAATAAATAAAAAAAAACATTTATTTATCAATTTCAACCGCATCAGACTATTTGATCGATAAGTGTAGTTTGGTATAAACACCGGAACAATAACCTGTAGACATTGACAAGTCTCCAGTACTTGGTACTTTCTATATTTTCTTACGTCGTAATGTTCTTGTCAACCTAAACTACTTATACCTTGAATCTACAGCTGAAGTAACACCAAGTAGTAGTACCTTTTTTTTTTCTTTTTTCGTGCGGAAATCCCTTCGGATACCCCCCCGCGTGCCAGCGGGGGTGGTTATGTCGGGCTTGAACCGACTAAAACCACACGCCGTATCGGGTCTACAGACGCCGGGGTGTAAGGTTGCCCATAGAGCATATCCCTCGCACCCCGACTGACCCTGGGCCATCTCCGGTTCTAGATGGCCCCCTCGGGACCTAGTAGTAGTACCTTTTTTTATTTATTTTTTTTCGTGCGGAAATCCCTTCGGATACCGCCCCCGCTGGACAGCGGGGGGTCTCCAGCGGGGGCGGTTATGTCGGTCTTGAACCGACTAAAACCGCACGCCGTCTCGGGTCTTAAGACGCCGGGGTGTAAGGTTGCCCATAGAGCATATCCCTCGCACCCCGACTGACCCTGGGCCATCTCCGGTTCTAGATGGCCCCCTCGGGATCTAGTAGTAGAACTTTTTTTTATTTATTTTTTTTCGTGCGGAAATCCCGCGGTTCGTCGCGTGTGGTTTTAGTCGGTTGAACCGACTAAAACCACACGCCGTATCGGGTCTACAGACGCCGGGGTGTAAGGTTGCCCATAGAGCATATCCCTCGCACCCCGACTGACTCCGACTGGTTCGCGGATGGTGGATCGGATCAGCCAAGCTGTCTGCCTCCCTGATAAGCTCTGACGCCTCCTTCTGCATGATGACTTCTTCGCAGAAATACGTAACCGCGGGGAAACTTCTCTGGCTGCGGGCCACGGAGCGCAGTATGGCCGGCAGCGGGAGATAGACTCCCAGTACTGCCACGATATCTCGGCACTGCATCGCTTAAGCTGGACAAGCCTTGAGCATGTGATGACAGGTGGGACTTGTTTCCCTACTGGCGACCGAATAAAGATACTTTCCGAAGCAGCCGTGCTCGGAAAGTATCTGAGTTAGTCGGAAGGAAAGGGTCTCGTGCTGTCCACTTCGTCCACTCGACAATGACCGGCTGGAGCGCCATCATAGTGCGATGACCTGCACTCGAGGACTCCAGCCGGGACGACCATTAAGCCATAATGGCTTGGCGGGCAGCAACTCGCCACCCGCCGACCTCTTCGGGCGGAGGCCGACTGCCACTTTACGCCCGATACTGCGTCGTCTGCCGATATACTTCGGCGAGCACTTCCGCCTAAAAATCCCACGGAGCCCAGAGCCCCTGGCCAATACGCAGGTCGCTTCCGTGGACAAGGTGTGGTACCCACGTATACGTATGGCCCTGACCGCCACGCTGCGTTGGGCCCTTAAGAGAAAGGACTTATTGCGGGCAGTCAGGGTGTCCGCCCACACCGGTGTGCCGTAGAACGCCATTGACCAGATCACCCCCGTATACAACCATCGTTAGCCGATACTGGCTCCGCCTAGTTTGGCAGAAGCCTCCCCAGGGCGGACGCGGCGCCGACGAGTTCCGTGGTGAGCCTACGGTAGTGCTCGTCGAAGTGCCACCTGGAGTCGATGACTAGGCCCAGATATTTCATCTGTGCCCTCACCGGTCTACCCACAACACCTAAGCCAAGTAATAAATAAATAATGAATATTCTACGATATTCTACACAGCGCTTTCTAGACCCAAAGTAAGCATAGTTTAACTAGCTTGTGTTATGGGTTCCAGAATGCGGATAAACATACTTATATACTTTTTTTTGTAAATGCATACATATTATACATAGAAACACCCAGACCAATGCAAATATGCATATTCAGGTGTACAAAAATTTGCACTCAGCGGGAATCGAACCCGCGCCCCCAGTCGTAGCAGTCGAATGCACTACCGCTACGCTACAGAGACCGTCAAAGTATCGCCAACCTATCAGCATGTACTTTAAGATAGTATCTTTCTTTGACTGATCTGCTATTTAGCTGAAAACAACGAAAAGCAGAAATCATCATCATCTTAGCTTTGTCCGGGGTCCACTTTACGCGCTGGAGAAACATAATGCACGCGCTTTCTAGAGGTGTCTTTTAAATACCACGCTCACCCCTGCGCGATGTGAGCGGACTGATTAAGGGGTACGCGGGATGTTGCAAAGACACGTCTAGGACGCGCGTCTGTTCCGATTGTCCAGCGGTGCCTTACATTTTTACTTGTCAGCTGGTACTCACTCCCATAAAAGGTGTATAGGTAAGTCAAAGCAAAAAGAGTAGCTCTGTGGCGTAGCGGTAGAGCGTTCGACTGCTAAGTCAGAGATGAATATGAATAGTTGCATTGGGCTGGGTGTTTCTATGTATAATATGTATGTATTTACAAAAAAATGAATCTAAGTATGTATATCCGCATTCTAGAACCAATATCACAAACTAGTTAAGCTATGCGTACTTCGAGTCTGGAAAACACTGTGTGGAATTTAATAAAAAAAAATATATATGAAATCATACTTACATACTGTCACGCTTCTCTCCCATTAGGGTAGGCATCATTAGCCAAGTATTTCCGATACCGGTCTGGTATCGCATATTAATAAGATGGTATTAGATTAGACCGATCGAAAGTATTTAACATATATTTAAAAAAAAAATTAAACTTAAAGTAGTAGGTAAGCGTGTTTTGGGGCCCCAATAGGAACTTCGGGCCCAAGCTAACCTCGTCAAAAAACTGGTACACCTACTGACGGACGAGCTCCAACGCAGGCTTTCCTCTCGGGGTTGGGTTTGCGGTGAAAGCTTCGGATGCAACCGGGATCAATGTTAGGAATCGTTGCAGCTACTGTTAGATGCCTCCTCAATTTATTTTAAATTTCGATTGGTTTTAATCTTTGAACGCAATAGATAATAGTCACAAAATTTATTTTTATGTAATGATTCGCTTTGAGAAAATACAATTAAACAAACGGCAGCCGGATCAAATTTCAAATTGCTATCAAAACGGTTCGCATTCATATTTTGTAGGGTGACCATTATTTCAGTTATTTCATTCCAGATCCAACATTTTCCTATAACCAATTAATCTAGTACCTGCATTAAATTGTTTAGATTAGCTGACGCTGAAGTTTTATATAAGAAAAACTTAAAATATTTCAATATGTTCTCGATGAGAGATGGTTGTTTTAAAACTTAATAAAGTCTACCTATAAGTTTACCATGTCACTATCAGACCTCATTCATTCATTCGTTCTCATCTGACCCTCATTGACTCTTTAGAAGCGAAATGTTCACCATACGACAATCAGTTCACAAAGGTGGCTTATTCCCTAAAACTATCTAATCTATAATTCAACGTGAGTAATCGGAGTATAATCGTATTTTAATTGATTGCTATAATAAAAGAACTTGTGCCTACAGTCCATCAAATCTAAGAGGTACCGTTTGACGTTTCATATTTTTCAAACCGAAACAACTTTGTTCATACGTACATTATTCAGTTTCGATAACCTTTTTCATAAAACCATGAATTTAGAAAGATTTCATTATTGTATCTGTACTGTACAATTCTTAATATCTAAATGTAATTGAAAACTTTCAAACAAAGCAAAATAACACATATTTACACAGTAAATAATTTCTAATAGTTATATTCTTGACCTCATTACAAAGTTACGTAGTTAGGTCACTGCACGTAGTGTTGCGACTCTTCGGATACACTTGTATGCAAAAAAATCGTTTACATATACGAAAAATCGAATGTATTATTTACAAATTACACTTGACAACCAAACAAATATTTTTTCATGTGAATGGGATTTATCTCACATATTACGATTACATAACTAAATAGTTATGTAATCGTAAAATATGAGATAAAACCCATTCACCAAAAATACGTATTTATAAATCAAATATATTTGCTTCTTTAAAAAGTTGTCGAAAGCGATTTGTCGATTTTTGATTTTCGCGCCCAAATAAGTCGGGGTTTCTCGCGCTAACGCTGTCGAAATAGTAAATGGAGTCAGGGATAGTGTTTTTTACATTTATTTTTGTGTATGATAGTATGGGTTTGCATATTACAGAGAAATAAACAAATTTTTAACAAGCACATCCATTGATTTTACAATTACAATTTTTTCTTCTAAGTCTTATTTCTACGTCTAAAACTAATAAAAATAAGGTATGTAGAACCCATTCACAAAAATGTTGTTGCCTGATGTTATAAATTAACGACGTTACTGCGCGACCGCATAATGCACTGAATACACAGATACCCTAAAATAAATTAATTTAATTATTTTTAGGTCAATAGGCAAAATCGCAGGTGTCCAAGTCTCTACAATTTTTTTTTCTGGCAACACTGCCAACTACAAGCGCACGCGGTCCGCTCGGTCGGTTCGGCGTCAGCAGTCTCTCGCCATCTTGGAAGCTGACTGTGCGCGTACTTGCTTTCTCGTTTGTGTTTTACAATTTGTGACTTGGCTATTACTTTTCTGGACTGATCATTCTTTATCCGTTTACCTTGGCAATATTTATACTGGACTCCGAACTAAGCAAGTGTTTATTAATAATGTCGAAAAGAGGACGTACTTTGAACAGCCAGGCTCGTGAATTGGTGGTGAAATTACACGAGTATTTTGAGCGTGAATCTCAAAATGGTGGACTTCTACTGCCAGTTACACAAGTTCGGGATCGCGTCGGTGAAGCTCTCGGTATTGGTAGCCGCACCGTTGGCAAAATATTAAGTGAAAAATATGGGCCTTCGGGGAGTGACAGTAACGTACTTCACACACCGAAAAAACGAAAAAGAAATAAACCTGTGACAGGCATCGATGAATTCGATAGTCATGCTATTAGAAACCATATATACGGGTATTTTACAAGAGGCGAATTTCCAACATTGGCAAAGTTATGTGCAACTTTAAAAGATGCCGGGCTGTATAAGGGAAGCATAGAGTCGTTGAGAACGGTAATAACAGGAATTGGCTTCAGATACAAAAAAGTTGACAAACGAAAAATTGTTATGGAGCGACATGACATAATTATGCAGCGACTAACATTCCTGCGCGAAGTTAAACAAATTATAAACTGGGATAATGTAATATTTTTGGACGAAACTTGGCTAAATTCCAACCATTCTGTGCCGAAAACATGGACTGATGATTCTGAAGCTTCGTGCTCGAAGGTGCCGATAGGAAAAGGTGGACGCCTCATAATATGCCATGCTGGGTCAGCGTCTACAGGCTTCGTGGAAAACTCTTTATTAGCTTTCCAATCCAAAAGCACTAAAGAGTATCATGAAGAAATGGACGCAGTAAGGTTCCGAGAGTGGTTCTTAAATTTATTACAGAATATCCCTCCTAACAGCACAATTATAATGGATAATGCCCCATACCACTCTGTGCAAATTGATAAAGCACCTACGTCAGCCAATAAGAAAGCAGATTTGGTGGCATGGCTGCAAAGAAAAGGAGTGGATGCCGACATGTCACTATTAAAAGCTGAATTATTACAGTTAGTGAAATTGCATAAACCACCAAAACCGACATATGTAATTGACCAATTGGCCGAAGAGCACGGGCACAAAGTCATACGACTTCCTCCGTACCATTGCCAATATAATGCCATTGAACTGATTTGGGCCCAAGTTAAAGGATATATTTTATAATATTATAATAATAACACGAGTACTTCTAACATTTATAATTTAAACAATGGTTTTCGTCTGCTATCAAATAGTTACATTATTGTTTTACAGGTTATGCAGCAAGACACAACACAAAACCACCCTTCAGTGTCAAGAAAATGGAAGATTTATTAAAGGAAGCATGTGCCCAAGTTACACAGGAAGATTGGAGTAAAGTAGTACAAAAAACAAAGAAAATAATAATGGACGACTTCGAAAGAGACGTACACTTTGATAATGTAATGGACAATCAACTGGTCATTAATTTAAATGACGATGATGACGAAGACGACGATACTAGTACTAGTAGTGAATAAAAAAATATCCTAAACATTTCTTTTATTTAATTATAACAATTGATTTCTTAAAATTCGGATATTATAGTAATCGATCTCTCAAAGTTCGGATATTATAGTAATCGATTTTTTCATCCCATCCCTATCATTCAATTGTCAGAACTGTCAAACGGTACTTCTTAGATTTGACGGACTGTAATTAAACCACCCGGAATGTGTCGAGTAGTAGGCGCAAATTCAGTTTCCTAAATAGACGACAACTACGGCAGTAGGTACCTACTTAATTTTTATTGGTTGGTGTTGGGTACATTTTTTTTTATTTTTTTTTATCGTGCGGAAATCCCTTCGGATACCCCCCCGCGTGCCAGCGGGGGCGGTTATGTCGGGCTTGAACCGACTAAAACCGCACGAACGACCTCCGTCCTCCATGAGCGAAGGCCTGGGGGTGGCGGGTGAGGCCACCTGTCACCCCAGCAGAAGCAGGTCGGGACGGTGGGGCGATTAGCGCCCCTCCCCCAAACCGGGGCAAGACGGGGACACCGTGGTTCCCAAACCCGAGGGGGCCATCTCGAAACCGGAGATGGTGTTGGGTACCTAATTGGCCGAGAGGTAACCGTCATTTTAAAGTGTTTCAAGGCAAACCTTCTACTCTGTGAACATGTGACATTGTGGGACTTGCCTTGCAGCGTATATCTACTTGTATGCGGAAATTATGACGGTTTCGGTTTTAAAAGATATCAAGCTTGTTTGGTCATTCCCAAAAACTGCATCATGGTTACTCTAGTCGTTTATAATGGTGTGCGAGTTGTGAGATGCGACATCTCCCGGGCGGCCATTTGTCGCGGGCGGCAACCCTCCCGGCGGGCTCGTTAGCAAACCGCCCGTCAACGCGACGGCTGATTTATTCCACTTTATTCGCATTTATGTAACTCTTATGCTGCGCATCACAGCTCCCACAACTGACACATAAATGTCACTTTTGTTTCTCTTTACGAAACGAAATGGATGTTCGTTGTACGCGTGGGGACGCTTTGTAAGTCTTGTTGAATCCTTAAATAAATATTAACTAGATTTAGCTTTTTGTATCCTGTTTATTGTAGCTTTGTATCGAAGTATTATTTCTGATTTCAGTCGATAGATTAGAATAATAACACGAAATTTACATAAAACTTTCACGCCTGATCTATCTCGGTTTAGATAGGTAGATATTGATCTACCACCTAAGATTTTTTTTATACCTCTGAACGCGTGGCAGACAAGCTCTACCTAACATATTACCCATATCTATACCCAATATTGACCCAGATATAAATTAGAAGTACATTGTGGTATTTAAAGTTACTGAAGACCTATAGGTACTTAGATAATGTCGGGATGCGAGGAATATGCTCTACTCCACCATCTGAAGACCCGAGACGGCCAGCGATTTTAGTCGGTTCAAGTCCGATTACGCCGATTACGCATTTAATCGCACCCCGGCTGACCCAAGGCCATCTCCGGTTTCGAGATGGCCCCCTCGGGTTTTAGAACCACGGTTTCTTTAAATTTTAATATAATTGTCCATTAAAATTTAAAGATTTATATTACATATTATGAAGAAAATACGTATTGTATAAGCGATTTTTGCCATATGTTCTTGTACCTTTAAAATATTAAACGAACTACCCATTCATAATCTGCATTTTTTTTTACACGTTTTCTATTTATTTCCGCTTTGACATAGTCGGGGGTGCTCGCGCAGGCGAATGTATTCTACCAAACAACTTTATTAACGTTTTGATTTGACTTGGATCGAGATTTATTTTATTTTAAGTCTGTCTACGGGATTAAAACGATCAAAGAATTACCGTGTATTCATATTTCATATTCCTACTTTCACACTTCACACTTTAATTTGTTATTACTTTGTTGATACTAATCCTACTATACTTATCAGAAATGTAAAAGTTTGTGAAGATATTTGGATGTTGACGGCCTCTGTGGCGTAGCGGTAGTGTATTCGACTGCTACGACAGGGGGCGCGGGTTCGATTCCCGCTCAGTGCAAATATTTGTATGCATGAATATGTCTATTTGCATTGGTCTGAGTGTTTCTATGTATAATATGTATGTATTTACAAAAAAAAAGTATATAAGTATGTTTATCCGCATTCTGGAACCCATAACACAAGCTAGTTAAACTATGCTTACTTTGGGTCTAGAGAGCGCTGTGTAGAATGTCGTAGAATATTTATTTATTTATTTATTTATAGTCTAGACTAACACATAGGCTACTTTTTATCCCTAAAATAGGTTCCCATGGGTTACGGAAACAGGATGATAATATCACGCGGGTGAAGCCGCAATCAACAGCTAGCTATCAATAACTTTGAGTCTGCAGATTTTTTTCTATGTACATGCCTTGTAGTCTACCTTGATCCCTAATATCAAGTTTCTAGGTCACCTGGCAGTGGGTTATGTTTTTGATCTCAGAAACTTGCCGTTTTTAGGTTTCCGTTGCCAAATGGCTAAAAACGGAACCCTTATAGATTCGTCATGTCTGTCTGTCTGTCCATATTGCACAGCCACTTTTTTCCGAAACTATAAGAACTATGCTGTTAAAACTTGGTAAGTGAATGTATTAGGCGAAGATTTTTTTGGAATTAAGATTTCACATAAAAATAGAAAAGTACAATAAATTTTGGGGGTAATACTTAAACTTGAAATTCGAAAAAAAAAAAACATCAAACCCATACGTGACCGTCTATGGGTAGACCTTCAAAAATGATATTGAGGTTTCTAATACCATTTTTTTCTAAACTGAATAGTTTGCGCGGGAGATACTTCAGAAGTGGTAAAATGTGCCCCCCCCCTTTAACTTCTAAAATAAGAGAATGATAAAACTAAAAAAAAATATGATGTAGGTACATTACCATGTAAACTTCCACCGAAAATAGGTTTGATTGCGATCTAGTAAGTAGTTTTTTTTTGAATACGTCATACATCGTAAACCGCAATTTACCTTTCATTCAATCAACTCAAATATAAAAAATTTACTTGCTGCTACGGAACCCTTCATGGGCGAGCCCGACTCGCACTTGGCCGATTTTTATTTAAACGTTGATATATGAATAACTATTTGAGTAACATTTATGAAATTTTGAATACTTTTTATCCACAGAATAGTTTCCCATGGGTTACAGGAACGGGATCAAAATTTCAGCCGCGGGCATCAGCTAGTTATCAATATCAGTTTAAAAAAAATCCTTTGTATATTCTATCGGGATCTATTCTATAGGGATAGTCTAATATAAAGTTTCTAAGTCATCTGGAAGTGGGTTAGGTTTTTGATCTATAAGTCAGTGAGTGAGTCAGTCATTAAAGTTATCAGTCGTTAATATTATATCAATAACTATTTGAGGAACAGTTATGCAATTTTGGATACAGGCTATTTTTTATTCCTAAAATAGGTTCCCATGGGCTACGGGAATGGGATCAAAATTACACGCCTGCGTAGTCGCGGGCGATAGCTGGATATAAATCATTTTTAATTTTCAGATTTTTTACTTTGTACATTCCTTATAGTCTACCTTGATGCCAAATATCAAGTTTCCAAATTATCTGGAAGTGAGTTAGGTTTTGAATCTCATAAAAATGCCGATTTTTAAACGTCACCAATAACTATTTGAGTAACATTTATGAAATTTTGAATATAGGCTACTTTTATCCACAGAATAGGTTCCCATGGGATACGGGAAAGGGATCGAAATTCCGGCTGCGGGCTAGTTATCAATAATTTTTTTTCCTTTGTAAGTATATGCCTCAAAGTCTAATATTGAGTTTGTAGGTCATATGGAAGTGGGTAAGGTTTCCGATCTATAAGTCAGTGAGTGAGTCAGTCATTAAAATGCCAGTGCTTAAACGGTAATATATCAATAACTATAAAATTCTGGTTTCTAGTTATGCTAAGGGACTTTATTAAATGTGCCAAATTTCTTATATGTAGAAGAATAGTTTTCGAGTTGTGAAGGGGTCAGAAGTAGCTCAAAATGGTTCGTGTAAATATACACACAGCCGCTGCGTCGCTAGTTCCTTTTTCTTTGAACTTGGCTGGGCACGCTCTCGCGTGTCGAGGTATACTTAAGTACTATAAACTTAGAGGCTACGTAAGTAGTACAATGGCGGCCTTATCGCTTGAAGCGATTTCTACCAGGCAACCTTTGGATGGTTATGTGTTGCTAGTTTGGCGTACTAATTGTGGTTTAAATATAACAGGTGACTACATGATACACATAAATAATAATACCTAAATTATGTTACCCTAACAGTTTTGCTGATTATCAGTCAGTGAGTGATTGACGAAATCTGCGTATTTCCTCTAAAGTATAATAGCTATGCATTTGGAACTTGCTATGCTTAATTAGTACTTGTGGCGATATCACATACACCCAGCGTCATCTTGCGATAGCAAGTTGAACTACTTCGAAACTACTACGTCACTACCGATCCTGCATCGCGAAAGTCAAGTTGTGTGTAACAACTGCCGGGCAACAGCCCACCGGATCGGAGGATCCTCCCTTTGTGTTGGAGGAGCATCACATTCCGTTCCTCCACATACTTCTGCGGATTTGGAATCTATCTGGCCGGCGGGGGGGTATCCGAAGGGATTTCCGCACGATAAATAAAAAAAAAAAAAAAAAGGTACTTACGAGTAAGTACATCAATAGTGATTTAATCATTGATTTATTTCAATTCTCTATTTGAAATTTTCGTTGAAATTTTCAATGCACATGTTATTGGTAGTTTCAAATGTGTTAAACTACTTCTGAGGACATAACTTTTTTTTCTTTTCCGTGCGGAAATCCCTTCGGATACACCCCCGCCGGCCAGCGCGGGCGGTTATGTCGGGCTTGAACCGACTAAAACCGCACGCCGTCTCGAGTCTACAGACGGGTGTAAGGTTGCCCATAGAGCATATCCCTCGCACCCCGACTGACCCTGAGGTCACCTATTTCATAACTACTGAGGCGACTGTATAACCTGCTTATTATTTTTAGGAATCCGTACCTTTTTTAGGGTTCCGTAGTCATATGGCTAAAAACGGAACCCTTATAGATTCGTCATGTCTGTCTGTCTATCGGACGGATAGACAGACAGACATGACGATGTATGTCACAGCCACTTTTTCCGAAAGTAAACTCAAAATTTTTTTTTTCATCAAACCCATACATAAAATGTGCCCACCCCCCTGTAACTTTCTCAATTAATTGAATGATAAAACTAAAAATAATATGTGATGTACATTACCATGTAAACTTTCACCGAAAATTGATTTGAATGAGATCTAGTAACTAGTTTTTTTTTATACGTCATAAATCGTAAACTGCAATTTACCTTTCATTCAATCAACTCACATATGAAAATTTTACTTGCTGCTACGAAACACTTCATGCGTGAGTCCGACTCGCACTTGGCCGGTTTTTTTATGTTTTCGTGTGGAAAGTGTGCATGTGTGTGAGTCATCATCATCCTCCGAGCCTTTTTCTCAACTCAGTTGAGGTCGGCTTTTTAGTCTAACTACGAAACGACCGAACACATTGAATATTCTAACACGAATAACAAGTACCTTTTTTTTTGTTTTTCGTGCGGAAATCCCTTCGGATACCCCCCGCCGGCCAGCGGGGGCGGTTATGTCGGGCTTGAACCGACTAAAACCGCACGCCGTCTCGGGTCTTCAGACGCCGGGGTGTAAGGTTGCCCATAGAGCATATCCCTCGCACCCCGAACAAGCAAGTACATACATCACGAAATCACTCCATCGATTGGAGATCGCGTATCGCATTCAAGCCAAACTCAAAAGCAGTGAACGAATATGGCAATCAAACGCTGAAGTGGTTGCTGTGAAGAGATAACTGATAGCCCGCTCAAAGCCGGAAAGCATTCAGGGTAGTACCTACTTACCTACCAATCTACAACCATCCCGTAGTTACGCTAAAATAACCTTATGTGTGATGCTGTTAGCTATATAAGCCTTAGTTGTCGCTCACGTAAAAGTCATGATAAAACAATCCAACCCATAAGGAAAGGATAGGAAAGAAAAACGGATCCTGAGCTCCAAGGTACAAGCTTTTGATGCAACCGGGACTAACACTGCGGTGTGCGGTGATGATGATTACCTACTTAATACCGATATTACCGTATCTGCCTCCTTTTAATTCCTATATAGGTAATATCATTGAATATAGGTAATAACTTCTTCGAACAAAAATGAAGTCCACGACATCTTTGTCTCATTTTTAACTTACAAATAAACATACCTTTGGTAACATTCCTCATTAGTAGACGCCATAATGACCTACGAACGTCTGCTGATAATGAATAAGATAAACTACTAGACGTACAGACTGATTGTTGAAGTGTTTAACTAACTTGTTTTTTAACGTAAATTGTCCACTTATTGAAATAAAAGTTACTTTCACCGGATTCTGTCACGATTTGGATATGGAATACCTATAGGTAAGTATATATATTCCCGATGTTTCGGCCTTCTCTAGTTTCACTTATAGTCCACGTAGATAACCAAAGACTAAAAACCTAAGCCACCTAAGCCTACCAAATGACTATGATTTATTTTACTTTTTCATGAGTCTGTTACTTGGATGAAAATACCTACTAAAACGGACTAGTAACGACTTTTTACTTTGTAACGATTTGAAGTAGATAGGTGCGACTGGTTGGATCACCTCCAAGTTTGGTGCACCCTGGGCAACGTGGGCGATGACGCATCATTGATTGCTCCTCTGGAGTAGCTGGCGTCAACGTCAACAGCCAAGAGTCTGACCAACCGGCCCTGAAAAGGGCCAGCTGACCCCATTGCACGAGGGGGTCGGGGTATGGCGGGCCTGCAAGGCCCGCGGGGGGGGGGGGGGGGGCGTGGTCGCTCCAGGTACCCCTCTGCTGTTATCAGAGGGGACACTGCGAATGGCCCAGGGTCAGTCGGAGTGCGAGGGATATGCTCTATGGGTAACCTTACACCCCGGCGTCTGTAGACCCGAGACGGCGTGCGGTTTTAGTTGGTTCAAGCCCGACATAACCGCCCCCGCTGGCCGGCGGGGGGTTATCCGAAGGGATTTCCGCACAAAAAAAAGGTACTTACATAAGTTGATAGAGAGTTATGTCGATTATTGTTGAGGTTCTACGATTACTCCCTAGTTACCTACCTACCTACCGATAACTTTATTATTTCCTCTGAGCTTTATCTATTTACCAGCTGTTGCCCGCGGTTCCGCCCGCGTAGATGTCGGTTATCGCGACCAACAAACTATGATCCCCTATTTCAACATATCAGATGGCTCAGTAATAATAACATAACTTCACGTCTGTATCCCCGAAGGGGTAGGCAGAGGTGTATTACACACCCACGATTCGCCAGTTATGTTTAGGACGCAATGTAATAAGGGCGAGCCTATTGCCATCTACCGGGCACATTACTAAGCGAGCGTTAATTAACATTTTTAAAACAGTAACTACGGAAACTTATTTTTTTATATACATATTTTTATATTTGTTTTCTTGTTTTATGTATTTTCTTTTAGGGAGTGTAATTTTTTTACTTCATTTCATAGATGCGCACATCTCCCTGCGCGTGACTCGCTGCGCTATGTGGAGCCACACCGGTGCATCGGCGTGTTTTCTAATTTCGTAATATCTTTTTCTTCTCTCCTGTTCGGAAAGTTTAATTTTCTTGGGTAGATAGCCGGGTGGAAAGTAGCTTATTTCATCCCTAGGGCGGAAAGTAATTTTATTTTAATTTTAAGTTTTGCCATGGAGTCCATGATAATTAAGTTACGTCATACTGCCTTGATATCATGACGTTTTTTTTATGGCCGCTTAAATGCACATCTCGTGACCAACTCGATTACAATGTAACCAAAAGACTCGATTTTCAAAAACTTTTCTGATTTAGGCAGTATGCGTGAATTATAACTTTTTCAGAATAAAAAAAAAACATTTCAAGTTTGCTATACAGTAGTGGTAGCAATTTTTGACTATATTTAAACAATTGTACGAATTGTTGTTATCCTAATAAAATGTACCGTAAAAAACAAATTTTATTAATTTTCAATATAAAATAAGTTTTTTTTTGTTAAAAAATCAAGATTAAAATCTCACTTTTTTTGAGATTTGATCACGTGCTTATAAACGCTCTGTGACGTCACACATAAGTAAACAGAGTTTTTCAATACAGGCTGTCTGCATTTCCTAGTGTTAATCGACTGGTTCAATTATTAATTACTAGTAATGTTTCACTTTTATCTTATATTATCTCAAAATAAACCATTATTTTTGCAACTAATTTCAATAATAATATTATATAAACGTGCTTTATGTCGCTTACTGTTTACTTTGGTGTGACGTCACATGTCACGGGATCCGTTATGGCCCGTTTTTTAAATCTATTTTTATCGTAAATAAAACAGTTCTCAAAAAAATATTGATGCAATCTGCATTTTTATGTTGTAATACATAATACAGAACTATTTTTTAGCAGTAGTCAAATACCCTATTAGCGGTAAAACGAGATTAAATATAAATAAATACCTTGTGTTAATTGTGGTTAAAAATGCTTTCGGAAAGTGATTCCAGTGACATGGATATTAAAGATTTAAGAACAGGTAAAAGCTTTTGTAATAATCTATTTTCAAATTGTTCTATTTTTACTTTAAATTTTAAATGATAATCAATATACCTGTTTCATTAAATCTGTGTGTAGTATTTTAATTTCGTCACATAGTCGAAATGAAAAGTAGAGTGTTTACCTCGGGTGAATGTCACCATTTCACGCAAGCATGTTTGCGGCAGCTCAATTACTTTTTCATTAAAAAATAAATCGTTGTTATTTGCTAGACTTCTTAGAAATAAACAGACAGGATTTTTTAAAGAGAACAAATCGACGGAAAGGCTGTTTTTCCACCCTATCAACTTTAAAAAATGGTAATCGCATGCTCGCAATTAGGTATATTGCCACTCACGGTGACTAAACGTCTCCGGTTTTATTTCACTGTACTTTGATTGAACGACTCGCTAAAGTCGGTGACAACGTCACTCATAATAATATTGTGCAACTCGCACTACATATGGTATCGCAGTTTTTTTTACACCTTGGGTTAGTTTTGGTAGGGATTTCTAAGGATCTCTACTTTTTCTAGCAATAAATAACGCCTATATTACTCAGTAATAATGTAGCTTTCTAACAGCAAAAGAACTTTTAAAAACTTGCCACGTACGAGTCGGACTCGGCCATAAAGGGTTCCGTAGCAGCAAGTAAAATTTTATATTTGAGTTGATTGAATGAAGGGAAAATGCGGTTTACGATTTATGACGTATTACAAAAAAACTACTTACTAGATCTCGTTCAAACCAATTTTATATTTTATAGCATATTTTTTTTAGTTTTATCATTCTCTTATTTTAGTAGTTGCAGGGGCTGACGGAAGGCATTTCATTGTTGAACAGTGGGTGTCGGGGATCTGTTTCTTGTTTTCGCTTCTCTACTGCACATGCTACGTTTCGTCGAATATCTGGTAGAGTTATGTGTGTACTGAAGAATTACATGACAAACAGCGCACCTCCTTGGAATCGGAGTTTTTTTGCCAGCTATGGGCAATACGATAAATAGGTATATGGATACCGTGGTAGGTGTGTAGGCTATATAGCTACCTATCAACATAATTTATTTGAGGTAATAAAATAATGCGGGCGTGCGCAATGTCATTGTTAGTAAGTATAACTTCTTGTTTTGTTTCTTGTTACACAATGATAACAAATAAGTATTTGCGTATTTTTTTATTAGATAATTATAAGTACCTATCTGTCATATCTACGGGTTCAATATATTTTTTGAAAGCGGTGGTACCTACAGTGTGTCCGCTTTGCATGAGGTCTCGGTTTCCATGTGTCAGGCAAAAGTGTTATTGGATTTTTATTTTAGGAGATTCTGGTTTTTTAAGGGTGTTTACAGATTGTATGGGGGCCCACCATCTTCGGGGTCCAAGCCAACCTCACCCAGGGCGAGGCTACTGTACAGGCTTTTTTCTCGGGGATGGGGAGTCAGACGTTTGCCACCATAAAAGCCGTTGACCCGAATAGGAGAATGGACTCCGGACTTCAAAATTGCTAGCTTTTTTGATTTTTACAAGGTTGGAAAATCCCTCATGATGACCGAATAGGCTACGATGATATCTAAGAGATCGTAACTATGTTTCTTTGCTACCATGGCCCATGGTAGTGAAAAAATATACAGTCTAGCATCGATACACCTAGAGTAGGGGCTGGCATGACATATTAGTACTTGGTAGTGGTATACCCATACCTATAGGTACCTTTTTTTTTTTTTTTTTTATCGTGCGGAAATCCCTTCGGATACCCCCCCGCCGGCTAGCGGGGGCGGTTATGTCGGGCTTGCACCGACTAAAACCGCACGCCGTCTCGGGTCTTCAGACGCCGGGGTGTAAGGTTACCCATAGAGCATATCCCTCGCACCCCGGCTGACCCTGGGCCATCTCACCACTAACAGCATCGCTCATCCTGTCTCCTCTGAAAGCAGAGGAGTACGGAGAGCGATGTGTTCCCGCCACGTTGGGTATTGGCCGACGATCAATGCCAACCCTATGAAGGGGTGAAGGGGAAGCCATTGACCGCCGCCCAGGGTGTACCGGCCGCTCCGATTCCGTTCCCCCCGGACTGCAGCGGGATCGGAATCGGAGCGACACTCGAGGAGGTTACCCAACACACACCCCACCCATATAGGTACCTAACCAGGAGGCCTATTATGCAACGTAGGGCCCGGACGAAATACGTAAGTTACTTTGGATAAACGAAGTGCAACATTAGTCCCATGCCCTGTGCGGGACCGATAGCGGAATGAATGCCTTGCATGGAGTAACTTGCCTGTATATCCCCCTAACTATTGCCTATGTACCTATAGGTAGGTAGAAAGCTACTTTCTCTGCCGGATTTACCTACCTAGTTATACGTGTAATAAGACAAATATTTGATTTAAGAATTTTGATTATATAATAATAATATACTTAACTATATAATATATAATATACTTAACTGGTTGAAAAATTCAGTTAGAACTAATAATACGTAGGTACATACCATGATTTTATGCAAGGGTTGTATCCTTGTATAAAATCATGGTATGTACGTATTATTAGTTCTAACTGAATTTTTGGTTGGCAAGGGTTGTACCTACTGATTACAAAAGTTTCTAACGCGCATGATCTTTCTTTGTTTCTCATAGACCGAGATATAAGACCGGGTTAATCGAACGTGTCGGATATATTACGAGTGTCGAACGATTCGATTTTTGCCACAAAAAATCTTGTTTTTTCCGATAGTTGATGAAAAATGAAATTGGAAGCAACTGAAGATACAAAGCGCCTACTTACGTCTGCGCAGAGAGTGACTGATTTCATGAAAATAAATATCTAGTTACAAGTACTAATGAAAAATGAAAAAAAAATACTGCTCACAAAAGTGTCTACGTTCGCGTAGACACTTTTGGGAGAGACTGTGGATGGCAGTAAGAACCAGGAACATGTAACTTGGTTAGGTATTATAAAATGATAAAATAGCAGGTATGTTTTGACTCCTCAACCAGGATAGGTAATAGAAATATACATACCAGACTATGATATAAGTACCTAACTATATACCTACCTTTCGCCAAGTGAAAACAAAAAAAATGTTGCCCAACCCAAGAATCAAACCAGGCACAATATGTATAGCAGTCACACTAATTACTACGGCGCCACTGAGCCAAGATCCTCATTCCCTGTGGATTTTTGATTTTGCACCGTGAAATTCAGTAAAATAATAGTTGATAAGCGCCTGGTAACTGTAACTCTACAGTATAAGTAGCTATTAATACTTATGTATGATCTATGACAGCAATGCAACCATGTAATTATAGTTTTTGTGCCGAAATCCCCTCGGATACCCCCCGCCATCCAGCGGGGGTGGTTATGTCGGGCTTGAACCGAAAGTAATCGTAACTTTTTTTTTCGTGCGGAAATCTCGGATACCCACCCGCCGGCCAGCGGGGGTGGTCATGTCGGGCTTGAACCGAAAGTAGTCGTACCTTTTTTTTTTTTTTATCGTGCGGAAATCCCTTCGAATACCCCCACTCAGGCGTTGCTTGGCTCCTTCCTGATCCGACGCAAGTGGTCCCCGAAGCACCCCTTCCCGGAGATCACCTGCGTCAGTCGGAAAGTAGTCGTACCTATAACAACTGACACAGTAGGTATTTACTACCATCTAGTGGTCATATGTAGAAACTTAAAGTTCAGATGTATTTCTCAATTTGGACGGCAGATGTCTTGAAACGAAGGATATAAAGTATTTTTGAACCGATTTCACAAGAGGTCGTTTTTTACCAGTTTGTAAATCTGTAAATTAGATGTCGCTAATAAGTACATTGAAACCATGGAACTAATAAGTAGGTACTATACGTACAACCGGAATGTGCACTCACTATAAGCGTGTACACAACGGACACTTGGGGAGGACACCGTGCGGTTTTAGTCGAGACACGACATAACCACCCCCCCTGGCCAGCGGGGGGGTATCCGAAGGGATTTCCGCACGTAAAAAAAAAAAAAGCTTGTACACAATATTAGACTTTAATGAAATGGGTGAAAATTGTATTTAAAACGAACGGGGGAACGAGCCGATAGAGACAGCAAGTATGCGGTCAATGTGTCCCTTTCTATTACTGCTAGTACACATGAAAATACTTTTTAGTAGTTTATGATATTTGTGAAACTATTATTAAATATTATAGTAAAAAAAATGTGTGCTCTTGACTCGTTTCAGTCATGAAGTAGAAATAAAAACGTAACATTTTATGATCATTAAAACATCGGAAGATTCTAAAATGCAAACATATAATTCTTTTGGTAGTACAATGGTAGGATTTTGAACATTAACGTCACAATCAGCTATCTGACTTGACTGACTTGTCCGTTGTAGTCTGAAAGTAATTTTAATACCAATTTGTATTGCTATCATGGTGAAAAGGTGTTGTAGGTATTAAAGGTTGCAGCAGTGAAACATTTGCAGGATGTAATATATCTTTTCACAGGTAAGACTGTCTAAATAAGCGAGAAATTCATAAATGTAACTGATGGGGTGACCGTAAATGTATTAGTCTATCAGACTTTAAAATAAAAAGTGTTGGATAAATGCTTTTTACATACCCATAATATTGCTTACTACACGTTTTAGGTATATGTATATAAATATATTTATCTACCTTTTTTTACGAAGAATTATCAGGTGACATTTAGAGAATAAAAATTCAGTATAAATGCAATTATGCTTTTCAGTTTATGTCTTAATTTCAGCTTTCCTAAGAATCAAGAAATGAGGCAGCAGTGGCAACAATTGATCCCTGGCATAAACATTGGGAAATATTCATTTGTATGCAGTCGTCATTTCAAACCGGACGAGTTCGTTATAGCTAATTCTCGAAAAACTTTAGTACCAGATGCAGTTCCATCAATTTTTCCTGTTGTAAGTGACAAGTTATAAGTGATTTATTTGCATTAATATTGAACTGTGTTAGGTCCATATATCGTTTTTAATTTACCTAAACATGTATTTGGTTTGTTATAGGCAAAAGGCAAGAAAATTTATGTTTTGAGTAATATCCAAATAACTCCGCCAAATTATGCTGTAGTTGAATCATCGCAAGATTTATCTATAAATACAGATGAGCCCCCTACAAAAAAAATTTGTTCTGCAAATCACAGTTCTGTGGCCGTTCAAACACTTCAGGGATCATCCAAGTCAACTGAAGAATCAATGAAACGAAAAGTTAAGATTCTCTCTCAGCGATTGAGGAGACGTGAGGCAAAAATTGAAAGCTTAAGAGCTTCTAGGCGTCATAAAAAACAAATGCGAAAATTTTGATGAAGTGAAAAATATTATTACAGATAACTTTCCACAAATTCATTTACAATTAACTTCGGGAAAAATGCATAAGGGGCTGAGGTACTCCAATGAGCTAAAACAGTTTGCATTATCACTTTATTTTTACTCGCCAAGGGCATATTTATTCTTGCGTAAACATATGACACTACCTCATCCGGCCACATTACGCAGGGAATTATCAACAAGACATTGTAATGTAGGTTTCATGGAAGAAGTAATTGAATTTTTGAAAATAACAGCTCAAAGCGACGATTACTTAAAAGATGTAGCCTTGATTTTCGATGGCATGTCTATCAAATCGGAACTTGTCCCTGATATTAGAACGGCCAAAGTTTCGGGCTACGTTGATTTTGGTGGCATAGTATCAAATGATTCAGACGCTGAGGCTACTGAAGCACTAGTATTTCAGATTGTGTCTTTCAGGCGAAAATTTAAATGCCCCATAGGTTATTTTTTAATTAATAAAACTACAGCTAATGTCCAAGCACAGTTAATTCTGACTGCTATAAGAATCTTACACAGTGTAAATATTACTGTGCGATCTATAACATGCGATGGCACTATTACTAATCGCAAAACATATGAAACCTTGGGTTGCAATTTTGAGCCTTCCAGTATGGTAACAAGTTTTAAACATCCTCTTCAAAATACACAAGTTCACTGTATTTTTGACCCACCACATATGATAACATTAGCGAGAAATGTCTTTGCAGAAACACAATTGAGTTCTGGGCTTGGTAAAATAGATTTTAATTTTATTGAAGAATTGCACAATTTACAAGAAAACGAAGGTTTGCGATTGGCCAATAAACTTAGTAACGCTCATATAATTTTTTTTGGAAAAAAAAATGAACGTGAAGCTAGCTACACAACTCATTAGTAATTCGGTTGCAGATGCACTAGACTTTTTACGGCAGAGTGGCAATGCAATCTTCCAAAACAGCGAAGCTACTGTGGAATACATTCGATGGCTGGACAGAGTTTTTGATATACTTAACGCAAAGAATCCTTTTGGCAAAGGGTTCAAATCTCCTCTTCGGTATCTAATTACAATGTATGGACAAATGTTTTATCTGAAACTAAAGATTATTTATTAACCCTTAAAATCGACGGTAAAAATAGTCTGCTCCATAATCGCAAAATGCCATTTTTGGGGCTGACTGTTGACACATACAGTTTCAAAAACTTAGCATTTGATTTATTGCGAGCTCCTGAAACAAAATTAGACTATTTTTTACCATACAAATGTTCACAAGACCACATTGAAATGTTATTTTCCTGTATAAGATCACAAGATGGTAACAAAGATAATCCAAATGCGTTACAGTTTAGGTATGCATTGCGAAAGCTTCTTTATCGAAATAGCGTTACACCCAGTATCAACGCCAACTGCACGGCTGATTCTTTTGAATCATGTTCAGTTTTCGAGTTTGGAAGCAAGAAAAGATTTTTTTCAGAATCTGCCCCTGTCGATCCTACAGATACACAAAGGGAACAGATCTTAATAAGTTGAATTGAATTGAATTGAATTTTTATTTAATGGCGATCCCAGATATTCACCCAGACTTCCGCCAATGTCCGTGGTTAGAGAAATAAACGAAGGAGTTTGATCAGTAATGTGTAATATGATCGGTAAATCTTGCAAAGATCCCGGCAGTGGTATCTAAACAAAAGGAAACGGCACAAATAAATAAGATAGTTGGATATATAGCTTAGGTGTATATAAATACTTGTTAAACGTGCAGATGACAAATAGTAGTTATAGGGAACAAAACGAAACAACACAAAGGGAAATTCCGCACCAAAATTTAAAATTTCAAACGATTAATTGTTATAAATCTGCCTAAAACTTTCACAAAAGGGGTAAAAGCAAGGGAGAGGAGGTACTTCATACAGACCGGACGGGGGATATCAGGAGGCAGTAAGTCGTACAAAGAATGCTGCAAATTCGGACACGAGAAAAAAAGGTGGTCTAGCGTTCCTTCCTCTAGGCCGCACTCACAGATCGATCTATCCCTAATCCGGAGTTTGGCTAAGTGGACAGGTGTAGTGGCATGGTTTAATCTAAGGCGGCTAATTGTGGAAGTAGTTGCTCTGTCAAAACCACAAAATTTAAAAAACCACGGCTTAGGTGGAATGAATGGTTGGATATGCCCATAAAATTTTCCTTTTTGGGATCTCGATATATCCCATTCCCTGATCCAGGCTTTGTTCAGGTTTTCCTTGATGGCCGGGAGTAAATCCTGAGGGTAGAGTGCGCTATATTCGCTGGAACCAACATGAATAGCCTGCTTAGCGCAAGAATCAGCAGTTTCGTTGCCCGGTATACCGGAATGGCCTGGAATCCAGGCAAGTATGACTTCCAAACCAGCACGTTCACATTCATATAAGGCCTCTCTTATCTTATATATAATTTGGAATTTTGACTTAGACCTAAAAGGGTTAGAATTTAAGTTTTGGAGGCAGCTTTTAGAGTCAGAAAAGATAAGGACTTTATTAAGATTGTGGGATTTAACGAATAAAATGGACTCGAGAATAGCAACACACTCTCCAGAGAATACGGAATAAGTCGAGGGACATTTAAAACTTAGCACAATTCTAGATGACGGTATCCACACAGCAGCACCCACAGCGGGGCCGTCTGGCATTTTAGAAGCGTCCGTGTAGATAGCTGTCCAACCAGGGAATTCCGAACGGATTTTGATGTTGAAAATTGTATATGCGTCAACAGAGCCTTTCTCTATATTAAAATCAGTGAGCACATGAGGTGAGTAAGTAAGTGCCCCGTAGGATATCGAATATAGTGGAAGCCGTGAACACTGAACGACAGGGTTGGGGAGGCGGGAAAACTTTATGAAGCTTTTAACAACACAAGGGAGAGAATTAAAAGATACGTTTTCTAAATTAATAAAGCTTGCGAGTGACCTGATTTTTTTTAAAACTAGGGAGTTAGAATTTTGGAAATTTTTAATAAAGAATTTGTCGCATAAAAATTGTCTACGCAGTGCCAGAGGAGGATCTACACACTCAACCTGCATTGCATTGATTGGCGAAGACTTCATAGCTCCAATAATAATACGTAGGCATTTCGCTTGAATTTTGTCCAATTTAGCCAAAGCCATTTTATTACATGGGTCTAGGACGAATGCAGCATAGTCCATGTTACTCCGAATAATAGCATTATATAATAATTTTTGATTGTAAGGATGGCAACCCCACCAAACACCAGACAGAGTTCGAAGAACATTTATATTTTTTTCACATTTATGGGCTATGTATTCAAAGTGCTGAGCCCCTGTCATTCGAGAGTCCAAGAAGATACCTAAAAATTTTGCAGAATAGGACTGGGGAATATACACATCACCAATTTTCAAGTTAGCCATAGGCACAATTCTTTTTTTGGTAAAAACAACAACTTTGCTCTTGGCAGTAGAAAGTGATAGGCCATGAGAACCAAGCCAGTCGTTTACTTTAGTGAGTGAGCTGTTTAGACTTTGTGCCGCATCTTCTATTACTTGAGAGGGCATGTAGAGAACCAAGTCATCTGCATATTGTAAAATTTGGGTGCTAGGATTTATAGACTGTTCTAAGTCATATGTATATATTGAATATAGTAGAGGACTCAGCACTGAACCCTGGGGCAAACCTTTCCAAATAGTTTTAGGGCCCAATAATGAGTTCCGGTGCCTGATTACAACAGTTCTCTCTGTTAGGAGATTAATGCAAAATCGAACCAACTTCTCAGGAATACTCAGCTGGATAAGTTTATCTCTGAGTAAAGGAAGGAGGACGTTGTCATAAGCAGACTGTATATCCAGGAAAGCAGCCACAAGGTATCCCTTTTGGAGCAATGCCAGACGGATGTCAGAAGTGAGGATGCAAAGATTGTCTAAAGTGGACATGCCTTTTCTAAACCCAAACTGAGATTTGGCCAGCGAACCCTGGTTCTCCACATACCATTCCACGCGATGCTTGATCATATGTTCAACGACCTTGCATAGGACACACGAGAGAGCGATAGGTCTCCAGCTGTTCGGAGATGAGGGGTCAGATGCAGGCTTTTTAATAGGTATAACTACCTGTGTCCTCCAAGAATCTGGAATAATACCACTATTGTAAATTTGGTTTAAAATATTTAAAAATATGGCTTTAGTATTGGTGGAGGACTTTATCAAAAAGGAATAAGGGATTCCATCGACACCTGGAGTGGAATCTTTAAGACCGTCTAGTGCCAACTTAAGTTCATTCATGGAGAAAGGTTGATCTAGAGGACTTGGGCTAGAAGACATTGGAAGCAGCGATGGTAAAGAGTCTTCAGTGGGCACCCAGGGGGGGGCTAGTTTGTCACTAAAGCCGTCTAACCATTTCTGCGGGTCATTATCTACTACATTTTCTGCAGAACAGGAACCCCTATACCTTTTAATTTGTTTCCACACTAAAGAGGAAGGAGTTCTTGGTGAGAGACTCTCGCAGAGCCCACGCCAGCCTTGCCTTTTCTTACGCCTCAGAATTTGTTTAGTGCTAGCTGCGCATCTTTGGTATTCACAAAAGTTATCCTGCGTCATTGAGAACCTGTAATTGGCTTCAGCCTCATTTCTAGCCCTAACAGAAATGGTGCATTCAGAGTCCCACCATGGTGTGGAAATAATATCCCTTCTAGTTCTTTTAATTGGGATAGATTCATCAGCTGCAGCCAATAGAACATCAGTTAAATTGGTGTAATTTTGGAGGAAATTTAGGTGATCGGTTTGAGGGAGGGAGGCAATTTTGGACTCAACGAGAGACAAAAATGAAGCCCAGTCAGCACCGGACAGACGATATTTAAGTAATGGATCAGGGTTACATGCCGGAGAAACTGTGGTAGAGATGCGGATGACAATAGGGTAGTGATCACTATCATACGCCTGGGGCAAAATGTTCCACTGTAACCTGCTAGATAGTGAGGCAGAGCATATGGAGAGGTCTACTGCACTACGGGGGTCTTGTCGTGGGTAAACACGGCGTGTAGGAGAGCCGTCATTTATTATGCATAAGTTTGCTTCGTCAAATATTTCCAGGAGAGCATGGGCGAATGAGTCATTTCGGCTTGATCCCCAAGAATGATGATGTGCGTTAAAATCTCCCATAATCAAAACAGGAGGAGGTACGGATGAAATGAGGAGCAGAATATCAGCAATCAAGGAAGAGTTGGGAGTGGGTATATACAAAGACACAAAGGAAATGTCTAAGATCCTAACAGCTACTATATTTATATCGCGGGGGTGAGGGGGAAGGGGAATTTGGGAAAAGGGGTAAGTAAGCTTTATTAATAAAGCACTACCAGCATGATTGTCATCTCTATCATCTCTGAGACATGAATACCCCGGGATCCTGAACCTGGCCCCAGGGGGTAGCCATGTCTCCGAGAGAGCAACTAGCAGTGGTTTATAAGTATTTAGTAAATAAATCAGAGAAGATTTTTTAGCACGAGCGCTCTGGCAATTCCACTGGAGTACCGTTAGAGGGGCCATTATGGACAGCAATATGGGCCAGTTTCTGGGCAACGTTGGGCGGTAGGGAGAAATTATTCTCCGAAATTATTGATAGGAGGAGGGATAACAGGAAGTGGACTATGTTACTCTCTTGGAGAGATTCACTGTTGGGTGGAGAACTGGGATGCGACAGGGCACAACCATTAGGTTGAGAAGATGGGCAGTTGGATACAATGTTCTGATGTGCAGTCTTATCAAAGGACTTGCCGAGAGGAGCCTTTGGACGTGGAGTTATGAAAACGGTCTTTCTATGAGATTGATTGGGATTGAAGTTCTTTTGGGGGATAGTGTTGACAGGAGCAGGCGACTGCGTATAGGATGCTACGGAAGCATAAGTACGAGGAACATTTGGGTATTGTTTAGATGCCTCCAGGTATGATCGGCCTTCTTCAGCCATACACATTTTAATCAGCTTCTGTCTACCCTGTTCTGGACAATTCTTGTTGATGGAAAAATGAGAACCTGAACAGAAAATGCATGTCGATTCGTCTTCTTGAACTTGGCAGTCGTCACCAAAATGATTCTGAACACATCTATAACAACGTGGTTTTGAGCGGCATTGAGCTTTAATGTGTCCAAATCTGCAGCATCCTAAGCATTGGATAGTGGGGAATTGGTATAGTTCTACAGGAAGAGATGCATGGAAAGAGTAAATCACTTCAGGAAGAACTTGTCCCTGAAATGTAATTACAACAGTCTGGGTAGGCACCCAGTTTATTTTGCCATCTACAAATGTTTTTCTATTGAACCGACGGGCTTTTAAGACAGTTCCTATACCTTCAGGGAGTTCAATGGATTCTACAAAATCATCCATTGAGAGGTCTAGTGGCACCTGACGAACTATACCCATCCTAGAAATGTTGTATGCTGGAATTGTAGCAACATAATTGTTTAGCGTTAGTATTGGGCTGCTTAGAAAGCTATTAGCACTTGTTGAAGATTTAAATTCCACGGATATCTTATTCCTTCCTATCTTTTTGACTCCATCCCTACAAATATTTAGAATTCGGTTTTTGGCCAAAAACTGACCAAATTTAATTGCACTTAGATTCGTACCAGAATGAAGATCATTTTCCGTTCTCGATATTGAGACTATAAACGGACCTTTGTCCTCATTCCGATACTCCTTAATACCAACTATCAGCAATGGGTGACGGTATATGTGTTGTACCGATGCAGAGGCCAGAGCAGGATCTGTAATTGTTTTTTTTTGTTGGGGGGTTGAAGAGGATTCCTCAATAGAAAGGCGGCGTTTAGAGGTACGCTGGTATGGGGGTGGGGTCCCCGGAGGGTCCGGAGGATCGGGAGGGTCAGGAGAAGTATCCATCACATTAGAGGTTAGGTACTTACCACCGTATTACACATACAAACACAATATACACAGTTAGTTAATAGACTTGTTAGTATTTTGGGTAGATAAAACTGCTTAGGGTATATTTCCAACACGGAATTTCACCAGAAAACTCACTGACACATTTATAACCTATCACAAACAAGCAAAAAGTCCATAAACCAGAGCTCAACAATAATTTATCTCTTAATAAGTTATTTGGATAATACCCATCTGTCAGTTTATAAAATGAATGTAATAATATATTATATTGCTGGTACCATAGTGAACAAGCTCAAAGCTGTTGGACAAGGTTCCTTGTAAATTTTGTAAGTCTGCTTTATTATGTGAAAAAAATATTTACGAGCACAATACTCCTTAGATATCAGCAACTTTTCGTCTTTCACGGCATTTGTTGATCGGGGAGGGTTAAAATTTGTTTCAAGATTTGCATTTGAAGTAGTAAAATATTGCGAAAAATTATGTTGCAATAACATCCAAGTCAGAGTCTCTTCAAAACATATCCAAGAATAAAATTATAGTTTTGACCTTGCAACATTTTTCAACCAAGTTAGGTAGTTTATTGGATTCGACACATCCAGTGCATTCATTGACATCGGAAGATCCTCACGAAATGGTACTTGTAAAATTGTTATCAAATTCATACCTTTACCTAAGAATATATATCATCATGCATAATTGAAGTCTATGGCTCATTTAGGTACACGTGTCGGCATGCGCCAAAAATTACATAAAAGTATATTATTTAGTAATGTATAATCCGTGTACCTAAGAATAAACCTTAGTTGGGTGAATTTCCCGGGACCAAAAATTGCGTGGCATCGATGAAATCGGTACACAACAATCGGAAAACAACTCCGAGAAAAACTAGCCAGGATCCAACTAGGTTGCACAGCTGCAAAGGAAACGTTGTCTTATTCTTAAAAAGACACACTGCGTTTAAGGATTTCCGAAAAATCGCTTGCCACACCCGATAATCGAACCGACTAAAATCCGGATAAATCTATATTTTTATTGCATCAATCGATAGGGTCAATCATAAGGCTCAAATCAATCTAACAAACTTGGTAAACCGTAGGGGGCGTAAGCATCGGCATCGAGCCCACGATGAAGTACCTTGGGCTCGTACTCGATAGCCGATGGGACTTCGGACCTCATATCCGAAGTCTGGTCCCGAAACTGAGGGGGGCTGCGGCCGCGCTATCGCGGCTGATGCCCAACGTTAAAGGACCCAACGCCCCCACTAGGAGACTGTACCTGGGGATCGTGCGAAGCATGGCCCTGTACGGGGCCCCAGTATGGGCGGAGACTGGCGGCCCGCAACGTGGCTGTATTAAACAGCCCGTTAAAAGCGTTGGCCGTCAGAGTCATCAGGGGGTATCGCACGATCTCCGCCGAGGCGGCATGTCTCCTAGCCGGGACCCCTCCATGGGACCTGGAAGCGAGAGCCCTTGCGCTGCTGTACCAGTGGCGCAAGGAGGCGCTGGAGCGGGGCCATAGGCCGGAGCCCCGAGAAATCAGGGCTCAGCGGTCCCAGCTCCACCGGGAACTCATGGAGACATGGAGGGTGCGACTTGAGCACCCAAGGTGGGGGGAATCCACCATTGCGGCGGTGAGACCGATCATGAAGGAGTGGTTGGAGAGGGACCATGGGGACCTCTCCTACCGGATGTGCCAGATGGTTACCGGACACGGGTGTTTCGGTAAGTATCTGTGGCGCATCCACCGGGAGACAACGCCGCAGTGCCAGCACTGCGAGGATTCTGGCGAAGACACGGCGCTCCACACGTTGGTGGAGTGCCCTGCGTGGGCGAGTCAACGCCGGGATCTCGTTGCGGTCCTGGGCGTGGACGTTCTCTCGTTGGAGACCATGGTGAGGGCCGTGGTCTCCGACGGGAGCAAGTGGCACGCCGCCGCCTCTTTCTGCGAGCAGGTAATGCGCGCGAAAGAGACGGCGGAGAGGGAGCGGGAAAGAACCCTGCCCCCCGAGTTTCGCAGTCTGCGGCGAGGACGCCGCAGACTCATCTACGCCCGGGACTACCGACCTCCATGATCGGGGCCTGAGGACGGCAGTTGGCCGACTCGCCGTCCTTACAGAAGCAGGCCGTGGCGGAGGCGTGTCGTGTGTGCCCTACACACGCCTGCCAACTCACCGAAACGGGATAAAACCCGACCCCACCAGGCGAGGCCGCGGTGGCGGCCAAAGTCCGCCGGCAACCCTGGGGTTATCCTTTCGAGGGCTTACCCGGGGTGCCCGGCAACGGACACTTGGGGAGGACACCGTGCGGTTTTAGTCGAGACATGACATAAACACCCCTGCTGGCCAGCGGGGGGTTATCCGAAGGGATTTCCGCACGTAAAAAAAAATAAAAAAATGCGGTAGCTTGATATAAAAGAGAAGGTTTAGGAATAATTTAGGCAGTTCGATCATCAGGTGTGGCATTTTCAGAAATCTTTGAATGCAGTTTTGTTTCCCTTTAAAAATAAGGTAATAATTAATTTCCTTTGAGTAAAATTCGCTATCTCTAGTATGAGGGTACTTTCCCTCCAGGTAAAGTCGAAATGTTCTACCCTGTATATCGCAGCTCCGATACCTATTACTTACAATGAAAATAATGACACTCATACGCGTGTTTAACACAGGTACTGTGTTAAACACGCATAAGAGTAAATAAATTGAAAAAATAAATGACACCACTGTCCATACACAATTGCCTAATCCCCTTTGTATTTATTGTATTATGTAAGTTTAGTTACTCATGTAAGTAAGTATAACCACTTCCAACCAGTCTTATTGGAGATTTATAGGGGAGGCCTATGCCCAGCAGTGGACTCCCTATGGCTGAAATGATGATAATGATGATGAAGTAGGTATATAAAATATTGTTTTGTATTTTCATTTCCGTGGTTGATTCTTTCATTCCCTTGGCACATTTCTTTCATGGCCGTGGAAGCTTGTTTCATTGCCGTGCACGCATGTGTCATCGCCGTGGCGCGTAATTTTTGACCTTGTGTATCTCGTTAGTTTTTTAGTTATCTGCTAAATATTAAGCAAGAATACATATAGTATCAAAACCTATAATAAACGCAATTTGTTTTAACTATAAACCTTAAGGTAAAAAACCACGGAATGAAGATTTTAAGGGACCTGTTGAAATTCAGCCAGTTATTTAATAAAATTGCTTATAAATATTATGCGAGTGTTTTATTATAGCTTTGGCTACCTATTCACATGTTTCAAAATTATATTTTCAGATAACCTGTAACACGTTTTTTTTGCAAGGAATTCAGTACTATGGCAGATGGATAACTCATTGACAAATTAAGAGAGATGTTAAATTCCTATTTCTTGCAAAATATTTGGTTACCCTAGCAGAGTGAGATACAAGCACCTCCTAGTCGCTATCTCTCTCGGACCGCTTTCCACATGTGCACATCGTATAGTACTTATTGGTTCCATGATTGAAACTTAGCGGAAGGTGACTTCTTGCTGCACTGAAGGAGACAAGAAGTCCTCTAAGTATTGAGCAATGTTCATAGACTACATTCAACTGTCTCGGTGATACAGAATCATGGCCTAGGGCAGCAATGGCTACTGAGCTATATAACAACCTGGGCTGCGTAGTACTGCAGTAACTGCTTATACATCAATTGTCGGTACATGTATTCCAATGTAAATATTTTTTTTTGTGATAATCAACTTTTGTCGTTGACTGTACCTATCAGCCTCCTATTTTTATCAAAATCTGTTCACAACTATAACAGGTTTGGTATAAAATTTCAAGGCATAGCAATACTCTGGCATAACTATCGTTTAAACTAATATATTTTAGCCTAATTTTAATTCGCATGAACTTATAAAGCATAATATTATTTATTCGCATAACAGTTTCGAACATGTAAATATCAAAAGGTTTAATTGGATAAGTAGTAGCTATTTTTGTTTACCATTAAGATAGTTAAGACTTAAAGAGGTTAGTGACTTGATATCAGCATGCATCAGAATTAACACCCCGACTCGGATAGATTAGATTAGTCTTAACCTTCGTGGTTATTTTTTTTAACACAGAAATAGGAGCTCCCTCAAGTTCCTTTTAACATCCAACAGTTTTATATTGATGGACATGATGCTACAGTATCATTATGCGTTTCTAAATACTATGCTTTCATATAGGTATGCGATTATAATGTTATGCTTTAGCGTATTATGCTAACAGTAGTCTTCTATCTTGGGCGGGGTGGATCCGACCTGCGATAAGTGCGTCTGGTCGGAGACACCCTATTCTCGGCACCTAGTCCGGTGCAGAGTCTGGCGTAGGCCTTGGGGGAGAGCGCAAGTCGTGAGGATCCTCAGGGCAAGGTTAGAGAGTTATCCTTCTCGAGGTTGCCGCCTGTTATTGGTCTGATTCCCTAAGAAACAGACGTAACAAAAACCTCTAACCGGGCCACCTCCCACCCCTCCCATATCCCATCCTCATCCTCATCCCAGCCCGCGCTTGTGCATCGGACGTGACGCGAGAGAGCTCGTAGGGCGTCCGCGGCACAAGGGCGCGGCATCCCTCCCCACCCATCCCATCCCCAACCCAAACCCGGCAATCCCGGAAACGTCAAAAATGAGCGCAAATGACAAGATTAAACTACCCCAGGAGGGTACCGGCAATGCCGGAGAATCCCTCCCTGTGTCACCTAGTGATGCAGGCAGCCCCTCGTATTCTGGGGGGGGCACATTAGCGCACACCCAATCCCAAGAAAGCATTGCCAAGATCCCCAGCCGACACGAAAGATCCATTTCGGAATCTCTCGGAGACGGCCTCACTAGCATGAGTATCGGGGAAACAAGTTCCAAGCAGGCTGACGGCGCGTGGATCACCAAATCCAAAAAGAGGAGGGAAAGAACGCGCCGGCAGCAAGAGAGGACCAGCCAAACCAAATCCGGTGCGTCAACCAGCAGGGAGACTGCCACACCGAGAGGAGAGGTAACCAGGTCAAGAGCCACTAAGATGAAAAGGCAGGGCACAGACCCTGAGGAGCGAACGCAGCAGCGTCCACCGAAGCGTCCGAAGCCACAACCCACCCCACGTAACGAGGGACCACGACGACCCAACGCGGGCCAAAGTGATCTCTCGATTATCATCCACCGGGGAGATGGCGCGGCGATGGACGATGCTACGGCCGCTGAAATTAGAATTAGACTAGTTGATAAGATTGAGGAAGCTGCTCTAGACGGGGTAAGCGGCAAGAGCCTCTCATTCGCGGCATCGGGACTGGTAGCCGAGGGATACTTCCTCGTGAGCCCGAACACCGAGGAGGCGATGACTTGGCTGCTTGGCTGCGACTTCGGTGAGTGGAACGGCGTCCCATTAAAGCCTAGAAAGCTGGATATCCATAGGCTATCCATCTGGCTCCCTGGCAGCACTGGAGGTCGACGCATTGACCCGCTGGAACTCATCAGGATCCAGAACAACTACAGGGAGGAACTGAAGCTGTCGGAGTGGACTCTCATCCGCAAGGAGATACTGCCACTGGGAGTACGACTTGTGGTGGGAGTCCCTGAAGAAACAGCAAAAGCCCACGTGTGGCTGAACTACCAAGCCACACAGGTGTATGCCCGGGTCCTGGGAAAAGGACCAACCCAAGTTCCTGACAAGTGCACATGCCCATGCCCAGTCCATCCCACCAACCCTCACACAAAGGCACAGGGAGAAGAACCTGTAGAACGCGGCAGTAACGCTCAGTCCGCAACCCCGCAGAGGGGAGCCACTGACGAAGGCAGACCGTACCTACAGCGCTCGATCCCAAACAGCACACAACAGGCGCCAGACACACACAGCTCTGGGCCTGAAGGAGGGGAAAACGGAGCGCGGACGAAAGCCCCAAAGGGGGTGACGACCGCAAACCGAACTCCCCACCAACAGACACGCCCAGAGCAAAACACGACACATCCCCTCCCTACGACACGGAGCGATCGGACTCCCCCACCAAGCGTTGCATTACTGCAACCGTCTTGGCTGGGCAAGAGTCCACCGACGTGACGAAGTAAAGGGAGGGAGCACTAACGCTCACAGACACACAAACACAATAACACCATACATGTACAGACACAATAACACACCACAAACACACACAAAAAATAAGAATAGTTCAAGTAAATCTACACCACTGCCGCGATGCTATGATCGAGTTTTGCAGACACGTGGTGGATGAGAAAATAGACATCGCTCTACTGCAAGAGCCATACGTCGCAAAAGGACGTGTGTCAGGGCTCAGCTCCCTGGGAGGAGAAATCATCTACCACGAAATGGGTGAGTCAACTCCTAGGGCATGCATATATGCCAGCAGTAGGGTAAGATCTCTAGGTATAATAAAGGCAGATTGTTACAGTGACCTTGCTAGTGCCACAGCGACAATACATACGAACACAGGCAACAAAGAGAGGGTGCTTTTAGTCTCCGCATATCTACCCAGTGAGGCAGACTTCAAACCACCATCACAAGAAATGGAAGACATAATAAGAAAATACCAAGGTAAGAACATTCCGATTATTCTAGGTTGTGATGCCAATGCCCACCATGTGGTATGGGGCAGCACAGACTGCAATACTAAAGGTGACTTACTATTAGATTTTATAAGCGCAACAGGTTTCGACATAATAAACGAAGGCAACACGCCAACGTTCGTTACCAAAACCAGAAGAGAAGTACTGGATATCACAATCGCCACAGACAGGATAAGCCGGTACATAACAGACTAGAAAGTAGACGAAAGCGACTCGAAATCGGACCACAGACGAATAACTTTTAGTCTGGGAACCAAAATTGAGAAAACCTTAGTTAGGAATGCGAGGAAAACTGACTGGTCCACATATGAACTTCACATAAAAAAGTGGAGCCCAGGCAACCAAACCTCGATAAAAGACAGCAGAGAGATAGAAAAAGAGGCCAACAGACTGGATGAAGCTCTAAGAGAAGCATACCATAAGGCATGCCCACTCAAAGAGATCAAATCAGGTAAAGGACAGCCCTGGTGGACAAGGGCACTAGAGAAGAAAAGAAAAATGACCAGACGTGCTCTCAGAAAGGCCCAAAAAAAGGGCGATGAGGAAAGCTGGCTCATATACAAGAGAGAAAGAAACATATTTAAGAAAGAATGCAGAAGGGAGAACAGAAATAGCTGAAAAGCTTTCTGCGAAGGAGTAGAGAAATACCCCGACGCAGCGCGTCTAGTAAAAATGTTCTCAAAAACCAATACCTGCAAACTAGGAAGTATCAAGAACGGAGACGAACTAATAACCGACCCGGAAAAGATCTTAGAAGTGATGCTGGAAACACACTTTCCAGAATGTGAAGAACACACAGGTGATGAAACGCCAGCTGATACGAATCCCACAGTGGAGACGATGGAAAAGGCACTAATCACAAAAGAGCACATAATGTGGAGTGTTCGGTCATTCCAGCCCTATAAAGCCGCTGGACCGGACGAGATCTTCCCAAAAATGCTGCAAATAGCCATCAAGTACATAAGTGACGATCTTCTGGCTCTATACAATAGCAGCATCAGAATGAAATACATCCCAAAGAAATGGAGAGAAGTAAGAGCGGTCTTCATACCTAAACCTGGAAAGGCTACGTACCAAGAGGCAAAAGCCTTCAGATGTATCAGTCTTTCCTCATTCTTACTTAAGACATTAGAGAAAATATTAGACAGAATAATAAGAGAACAAATAGTCAAAAGCGGATCTCCACTTCACCATAACCAACACGCGTATATGGAAGGCAAGTCAACTGAGACTGCACTCCACAACCTGGTAAACAAAGTGCAAAGATCCATAAGCAACAAAGAATATGCACTGGGTTGCTTCTTCGATGTCGAGGGTGCCTTTGACAAGGCAACTCCGGCCTCAATAGAGGATACCCTAAACCGCGAAGGCATAGATAAAGACATATCAGAATGGGTGAAAAACATGCTAAAACACCGATTGATACAAGCAGAGATAGCCGGAACAAGGCGCACGGTGATAGCTAGGAGAGGCTTCCCTCAAGGTGGATGTCTATCGCCACTACTGTGGTGCCTGCTAATAGACGAGCTAGTCAACAAGATAAACAGGATGCACATATATACACAGGTATATTCTGATGACGGTGTGCTCCTAATCACAGGCAAAGTCCTCAGTGTCATATGCAATATCATGAACAGAGGTTTGAAAGAAGCACTAGGGTGGTGCAGGAGCAAAGGCCTTAACCTCAACCCTGACAAAACCAAACTAGTTCTTTTCACCAACAAAAGGAAAATTGGAAGTGCTGGACCAGTACGACTTGATAATCACGACTTGGAAGTAGTGAAAGAAGTCAAGTATCTGGGAGTCACACTGGACAGCAAGTTGACCTTCAAGACTCATATAAGCAACACATGCTCAAAGGCGAAAATGGCCATGATGCAATGCAAAAGTGCAATAGGAAGAAGCTGGGGAATAAAGCCAGCCACAGTACTCTGGATCTATAAGGCAATCATCATGCCGAGAATCCTACATGGTGCCCTAGTATGGTGGCATAAAGCCAACATAGGAAGGAATAAACAAGAATTAGACAAAGTCCAAAGACTGGCGGCCCTAATGACCACCGGCGCGATGAGGACTACACCCACGGCCGCGCTTGAGATCATACTGGGCCTGAACCCCCTAGATTTGGAAACGAAAAAGAGAGCGATTGAACAATGGTTCAAACTGAAAAGTACTGGCCTATGGACTGGCAACACATTTGATGAGGGCCATGCCATGATCAGTCAAGACTACGAAGAAAAACTATCAATGATCCTTTCAAACAATGATCTGATAAAGAAAGAAAGGACCTTTGATAAGAAGTACAGAATACATATAGGACCGAGAGACGACTGGCAGATGAACACCAATGGCACCATCTGCTACACAGACGGCTCCAGAAAGGAAACAACCAAGATCTCTGGTTCCGGAGTACACATCAAGTCCTCAGACGGCACAGAGAAAAATAGGTCAATACCCCTAGGAAAGTTTGCAAGTGTCTTCCAAGCAGAAATCTTCGCTATCATGGAATGCGCAGAAATGGCGGGCCACCTAAACAACATGGGAAAGGTCACCATCTACAGCGATAGCCAGGCAGCGCTGAAGGCACTTGGCAAAGTAGAGACAACATCAGCTGTTGTCAAAGAGTGCAAAAAGTCATTGGAAAAGTTGTCCAGAACAGCTGACGTGACGATTGCCTGGGTACCCGGACACGAGGGTAACACGGGCAACGAAATAGCAGATGAACTGGCCAGGAAAGGAGCTGATGAAAACCAGGTCGGCCCGGAGCCCCGGCTACCAATCCCCCACAAAATAACCAAGGGAGTCATCAGCCGAAGCATTGAAGCAGAGACCAACCGGAGATGGAAATCATCGACAGGCATGAGACAGTCGAAGATATTCATAAAGGGCCTAGACAAAAAAAGGACGAGCCAACTAATAAAACTCTCAAGAGTAAGCATGAGGCTCGTCATAGAAGTGTTAACAGGACACAGCCGACTGAACAGGCACCTGACACTGATAGGTGTGAAAACCGACCCCAGATGCCCAGAGTGCATGGACGGTGACGAGACCAGTTTCCACCTGCTCGCCGAATGCCCCATGTACTCACTGATAAGATGGGAGACAATGGGGTTGGATACATTGGACACAGAAGACTTGGAGGATCTGAAGGTGGACCAGATCGTAAGATTTTGTAAGGACACAGGTAGGTTCGACGGAACGCCGTGATTGCTGGGTAACCACATCCTTCCCAAAAGGAAGGAACAGGGGAAATGGGTGAAATGACCCACTATGGAAGGGTTGATCACCCGCCAGGTCATCGGCGTCCCCGTTGGAAATAATAACAGTAGTCTTGTTAACTAAAATTATGCCTTACAATTTATGCTGAATGATTGTTATGTGTTATGATCGTTAGGAGAAATGAAAGCGTGCCATATTAAATTATGACAATCAATTTTATGCATTCCAATAGGATACCATGATGTTGTTGTGCTATTCGCCGAAAACGGCAGGATAATTTTAATTTTGATGACCTCTGTGGCGTAGCAGTAGTGCATTCGACTGCTTAGCCAAAGGTCGCGGGTTCGATTCCCGCTCAGTGCAAATATGTATATTTGCATTGGTCTGGGTGTTTCTATGTATAATATGTATTTATTTACAAAAATAAAGTATTTATGTATGTTTATCCGCATTCTAGAATATGACAAGCTCTGCTTAGTTTGGGTCTAGATGGCGTTGTGTACTTTGTCGTACAATATTTATTATTATGTATTTATTTATTAATTTCTTCGCTGCGGGTAGTAACAACATTTCCTGTGTCAAATACTCAAAGGCAAGGTAGGGCAATCGAATTATATTAATGAGATAACAAAATAAAATAAGATAATTCTGAGGTATTCTTGTTAGTTGTAAGTAATGTAGATAAATCTATACACTAAACACAATACCTGACCCACGAAAATACATTACCACAGAAGATTTTGTCTTAATTTGCCACAAGGAGTGATTGGTTAAAATATATGGTCAGCATGATAGGAAGTACTGTATCAGAAATTTATGAATTTTCAAAATATACATATGGTCTCCATTACAGACAGTCTTAATAACAACACTTTTAACTGGTTCAGAGTTTTATTTTAAAATATGCCTTAGTCATAACAAGACAAACTAAACCTAACTAGCTCAAAGAATACCAAGTGATCGCTCCACAACTGCATGTGGCTGACCAGCTACTTCACAATGTTCTGGAGTGTTGAGGATATCTTCAAAACCAATATCAAGATATTTACCAGTTAAAATATCATGCTGGAAGTTTGATCTCGGCAAGAACGGCAAGTGACCAATCTGGAAAAACCGATTTACATATTCGTTATAATAATTCCCTTTTTGCTGACTAATATTATTATTATATATCATATCCAAATTATTCTTTAAGTTCTCCAAACATTATTCAAATGGATTCCTTACGAGTCTTGCCATAAATCTTATCCTATTATATTATGAATGTGAAAGTTTGTGAAGATGTTTGGATGTTTTTTACTTGATCACACTCTAACAGGTGAACGGATGTGTGAAAAAAAAAACCACGCAGGCAACAGCTAGTATTTTTATATGGAAAAGATCACAATTTTATTTGTAATGTTTGTTAAGGAACAGGGTGTGATGTTCCTCCAACACAAAGGGAGGACTCTCCGACCAGACAAAGTGACCACTCCTGGCGGGCCGCAGCCCGCCGGTTGTTGTTGGGATGTTATAGGTATATTTATTATAGCAGCGCGCGACTTCACTTTCGCCATTCAGGATTGGTAGTGACATAGTAGTTTCGAAGTAGTTCAACTTGTTGTTGCTAGATGGCGCTGGGTATATGTGGTATCCCCACATGTTCTTCAATGTTGACCCTAACCAACCTGGCCTAAGTAGTTGGATTGTCATATATATAACAAGTTGTTTTATATGCCCTTTTTTGTTGTTTTATATTTTTTCTGCATGTCTTGTCTTTTTAAACTCTAATAACTATGTCCTGTTTGAACCTCACCCCTCACATATATCTGTGTAGCTTTCTGTGAACTACATATAATTATATAATTGCTCAGACATCCTATCTCACAGGTGAAATAAAAAAAACTGTGACACTGCGAGAAATGTTCTAGATTCTTCGTGGCTACTGTCCTAATATGTATAAATAAATTTCTAAAATCTGGGAGAAAGATTCTGAAAACATCAAAAAACCAAAGAAATTAGAATAATTTTGTTTGATTGGTTTTTGGTGATTTATGCAAATTGAAAGAGTAATGATCATCACCATCATCTCAGAAAAGATCCCTGTGGCAACAATGGCTTTTTTAAAAGCAAAACAATACATAATAATAGCCACAAAGAAACCACTACCTAAGGTTTATACCTGTGCTATAATAATAAATAATAACAGTTGCTAATGTATATAACAAGGTCAAGTGAGACAACATTCAAACAAAGAAGAACAAACCTACCCACATATAATTAATAAAAAAAATTACTGAATTACAAATTATAACTAAATTAATAACAAGAAAAAAAAAATAGAAATCAGCACTACAAAAAAATTAAAAAATATGCTATAAAGTTTACATGTAATACCTGACACAGTGCTACATGACTTTATATTAAGAGCGACAATATAGCCAATAGTGCGCTCGCCATACATATTGTAGGCACTCTGTGTGCAGAGCCGATCCTCGGAAACTGCCCAAGTGCATACAGGTGTTTGATAATATTACTTAAAGATTTATTATAAAATTGTTCTTTTAGTATTAAAAAACGGACTTGAGCGTGGATTGGCAGAATTTGACAGTGCTTAAAGAGACAGATTCCATTGGCATAATATTGATTATTTATGTTATTAAAAACTATTGTTTTTAAAATTCTATGTTGAAGTTTAGGATTTTAAGATCTTTAAGTTAGTTTTGCTTGCATTTAACACTAAGCCAGCATCATGACACCACCTTACGAGTGCATCCAGATCAGATTGCAAGCGATTACATGCAACGGAAACGGGTTCACTATAGATGTTATGTACTTTTAGAGTGAATTTTCGGTTATTCAAATAATTTGTACACCAATTTAGTAATGGACCCTGTACTCCGCAATCATCCAGCTTTTCTATTATTAGTTTACCTTCTAGTGTATTCAGAGTATGTGAAAAATCAATAAAGAGAACAAGAACTTGTTTTTATTCATCTAAGTGCTTATTCACATCATCCTCATCTGAACTTGGATAAAAGAGCTGTGGGTGGTACTTTTACCAGACTGAAACCTATTGTCTGTCCGTCTTCCTACATCCCAGCTTGAAATAATAGCAGTTTAGATTGGCTGGGCCCCCCAAGAAGTTTATAGGACCCCATATACAAGAGTGATGATAATAATAGGTTCTAAATTTACTATTATTTGCTAAGGAAGTATTCATTTATAATACATACCTTGCTAGTGAATTTCATTTCCATAGTTAGCTTGAGTGGTGCATGGAGCCCCTGGACATTACGAAGCATGGCCATATTCATTTTTTCTTGATTTAAATGATACTGTAATTAGACAACATAATAGGGTTAATTCAAATTTGGCATGAGAAGTAGAAATTTTGCTACAGTATTTCATTTTAATATTTGAAGTTTATTGCAACATGGCCTATGTCAGCAGTGGACTGCAATAGGCTAATTCAATTAATTTATAAAAAGAGCTTTTAGTATTTGACATGAGATAGATACATTCTAATACCACAAGCCAATCATCTTGAAAGTTGGCATGTTAATGTGTATTTTCATGTATAAGGTTTTTAAACTAGTGTTATGTTTTAAGTCAAGTCATTGCCTGTTAAATTTTCATAATTGTATCAATCTGTTATGCATTGTGACATGCTGAATAATTTGAGAATAATTGTATTTTATAATGAATGGTGAATAATTGATAATGAATAATTCTTGTCTGACAATGGCTACTATTTTTTTTTTATAATTTTGCAGGACTTAATTTTTATTCTTTTTTTAACATTTGGTTTCATTTTCTGCCAGATGAATTTCTGCACCATTGTAAACATTCAACACAATGTAAAAGTTGTTATGAAGAAATGATTTGATATGAATAATAGATTATTAACAAGGTTGAATATTGGTCATCACACCAGCATTGGCATCAATTGACTTTTCTAGGCCAGCCATTCATATTGAATCACACATATAATTTGACAAACCCATGTGTTCTTTTGATTTAGTAAATGCGTGAAGGTAAGCAAGTTAGATAACTTAATAATTCTCTATAATTAATATTCAAACATCAATGATATGATACAAGATCAATTATAAGCAAACTGAGTTGACAATTTTGCTCATGAATTTAATTGAGTAAAATGTGGCAACTCAGTGTAGTTACATGGACAGTCCTGAATTCAGTCAAAGAGGATGATTGACTATATAGTAGTGGAGCCACAGATTACCTAATAGTGGAGCTGTTAGGTGTAATTTTCATATTATCAATATGAAAATAAGGTAGTAACTTACATTTCTTTCTGATACTTCTAGGGGATGTGATACACCAAGTTTGGACTTGGTAGCACTAAGACCTGCAACAAGGGGGTCCGGCACACCAAATGGGCCCTCCTTTTGCTTGATATTACTGCCATATTCGGGCTTAACTTTCAGGGAAGGTAAACCAAAACTCTGAAATATATATATACAAAAAACATTGAAGGTGCCATCTTTTTCAAATAAAATTAACCTTCAGATAAATTTTCACCTTACCATTTTATTTATCTATAATGTTTAACGAAATAAATTAGATTTACAGGCTACTGAATTACGAAAAGATTTCTATTATTATTACAATTTATACGTTACACCGACAAAGACTATACCGACTCTCGTGTCAAACAAATAAATGTCAAATTTTGTTAAATCATGTCCACAGAAAAGAGTTCACATAGGTACCACAGATTATATTTTATTTCTTTGGATTTTCATAATAATAGTAGCTATGTGTAACATTATCCGGCGATTTAAAGTCGTCGATGAGTTAATAAAATTAATAACTTTTAAGTTAAACAAATTTTATATTTTCTATTATGATAATTTGGGCACGTTAAACCACATAATTATGATTATATGATAACACACCGACCATTTCCTATTTCTTTTGGCGCCAACCACATACGCAATATAGCTCAGACGAGGCCAAACTAAAGGCGCGTCGCGTCTGTTGTGCGTGTTTTATTCTACACACTACACAAAAAGATCTAAACAAATCATATTTTATTGATATACACATTCGGTTTCCTGCGGTTTGATCTAGTCTGTCAAGCGAGTCTAGTCCCATGAAAAAGGCGGCAAATTCAAAAATCTTTCAGGTGTCAACACTGATATGAAAAAGTAGAAAAAAGGGCGGGAAACTTCGATTGAAGCGGACGTGGAATTTTTAAATAACTTATAAAAATATTAATTTATGAAAGGATTGGGTGAAATAATACCAGTTTATTAATTTTATTTTAGTTTATTTATTATTATTCTAGTTGTAGCTGTTTATTGGTAAGTTTATTGTATATATTACTAGTGTATAGTCGTCACCATGGAGGAACCGGCCGACCCCGGTGGGGGGAATGGCGCCAACATTTTAAAACCTGATGACAATATTGAATCCTCAATGGACACAGACTGCTCATTATCGGGCAAAAACAAATTATTAGCACGCAAACGAGCAGCAACTCGCATTGTATGCAATAGCTGCAATAAAAAAAAATATAAATATGGTTCCAAGAGGGAGAGTACTGGCTGCCAGTGTGGGGTCTCTGTAGGACCGCAATCTGAAGCGCATCAGGGCACTGCCGCTGATGGTAAAGACGAACAGGTCGCAAAAAATATAGGTCGCACAAATTATAAGAACACGGATGTTGCACCATTTATTGTAAATATACAAAAAAAGACTATGTCGGAAAATAGTCGTACTATTTTTCATCCCATTGAGTTCGGAAGGTTTTTAAAGAACAGCAACATCACTGGTGTTGTGAATGGTAGTCTGAAAAGAATAGGTAGGAACAAAATAAGCTTGTCATTCAACACATTTTCAGAGGCCAATAACTTTTTAAGCAATGGATGCTTGCAAAAAGAATACAATGTATTCATACCTACATACAATATAACACGTATAGGTGTGATACGAGGAGTTCCGACTGATTGGACGGACGAGGAAGTATTAGTCAACTTATCTGTTCCTTTTGGATGTGGATCCATCGTAAAAATTCGAAGAATTAAAAAAAAGGTTGTCATAAATAACGAAAAGGTATTTGAAAATACTGGTACAATTGTAGTGACATTTGATGGACAAGTCCTCCCTAAAAGGGTCTACATGTGTTTCACTTCGTTACCTGTGGAACTGTACATATATCCAACTGTGCAATGCTATAATTGTTGTAGGTATGGACATGTAAAAACTCAATGCCGATCTGACCCCAGATGCTATAAATGTGGTCAAGGTCATTCAGGTGATAATTGTAATGTAGATGAGGATGAATTGTGGTGTATACTTTGTAAGGGATCACATCAAGCAAACTCAAAAAAATGTTTAGAATTTGACAGACAAAAATCAATAAAGGAAACAATGAGTAAATCCTGCATATCATACATAGAGGCAGTTAAATTACACCCCCCAATTACGAGAAAGTCATATGCAGAAGCATTTTTAACTACCCCATCATATTCAAGTACAGTAACTTCAAATAATAACACAGTAAATAACAAGAATAATAATACAGTTAGGTCATATAAAAAAACAATTCTTACAAAACCCAGATCCCCCCCAAAGTTCAGTAAGGGTTATGACCATATTGCCTACAATGAAATAATTAAAAACCCGACAGTCCCAAAATCTGGCCCTATTTTTAACAATAATAAAGAAACTCATGACTCTGATGACTCTAACAATACGATAAAAACTTTATTCCAACTGCTGTCAAATTCTAATACTACCATCTCACCGTCCAACGTTGCTATAATATTAGACACTTTACACAAGATATCAAGTGACAATGGATCAAAAGTATGTTGCAATTCAGTGGAATTGTCGTAGTATCACTCCCAAGAAACATGATCTAATTACAATTATAAATAATTATTATCCACTTATTATCTGCCTACAGGAGACTTGGCTTAATCAGAGGTCCATTTTCAGGATCCCTGGTTTCTCCTGTTTGCGAAGTGACAGATCTGATGAGTATGGTGGAGTTGCCATACTCATTAAGAATTCTGTCCCTTATTCTATAGTTCCTCTTCCTAACTATAGTAATGAATTATCTGTCATTGCTATTAATGTAAATAACATTTGTTATGTAAATATTTATTTTTCTCGCCCTTCTCTACACATATTTAATGAACTTAACAATTTATTTCACTGTATCTCAAAACCATTTATTTGCTTTGGAGATTTTAATTCACATCATCAGGCTTGGGGCTGTCCTGAAACAAAATATTATGGTAGAAAACTTTTAGAAATGATTGATCAGTTAAACTTATGTATATTAAATACTGGTACCCCAACTCGCCTTTGTAACCCTCCAACGGCTCCAGATCTGACTATTTGCACATTTGATCTGTCATCTTCCTTAGCTTGGGAACCTTTAGACTCTACATATAATAGTGACCATTTCCCAATTATGATCACTTTACCATTCAATAAAGCACTGAAACAGAAAAGGAATCCACGTATTAAACACAAATTAAATAATGTAAACTGGGAACTATATAGAGACACAGTAGAACAGCGGGTAAAGGACTTACCAGTAATTTCCTCCTCTAATGTTCAGACGTGTACTGACTCATTTGCTGAATTATTAATACAAGTGGCTAATGAACTTTTCCCACTCAAGAGTTTAGACTCCAATAAAATACCATCTCCTCCATGGTGGGATGAAGAATGTTCACAAGCTGTAAAAAGAAGAAAAAATGCTGAAAGACAGTATTGTACATTCATGACCGCACAAAACTTTGATAACTATCAACAAATAGCCAAGCAAACACAGATAATTCTAAGAGATAAAAAAAGGGATGGGTGGAGACGTTTTTGTGAATCTTTAAGTCCTGATGTTAATGCTTCCATTGTCTGGCAAAATATAAGGAAGTTTAAATCATGCTTTAATTACACTCAAAAACAAGCATTATCTCCTGAATTGGTAGATCAGATAATGGATAGATTAGCACCTCCATCAGTGCCTGACTATCACGTAGGTCTTTCCTATGTTATAAATATATCTGACAATGATAATTTTAGTGAGTTAAATGCCCCATTTACAATTAATGAGTTAAAAAATATCTTACCAAACCTAAAGGACTCCGCTCCAGGCATAGACCACATTCCATATTCGTTTATCTCAAATCTCAATAACGATAGTCTCAACTATTATCTGTCTATAATAAACAAGGTAATGTTCTCGGGACAAATCCCACGTTCATGGAGAACACAAGAATTGATATTACTATTAAAACCACAAAAAATCAGTTCAGACCCCTCTTCTTATCGTCCAATAGCTTTGAATACTGTGTTAGCTAAAATTTCAGAACATCTCGTCAAAAACAGATTAGAATGGTTTGTGGAATTCAACAATTTACTATCTATAAACCAACATGGATTTCGAAAAGGTCATAGTACTATGGATAGCCTAAGTACTTTTACTACCGACATTAGGATTGCGTTCGCAAATAAAGCATCAGTTTTAGCAGCTTTTTTAGACGTCACAGCAGCGTATGATAATGTTCATATAACCATATTAAAACATAAATTAGCATTACTAAACGTCCCTCTAGTATTAGCCAACTTCATTATAAATATTTTATCAGAAAGATTCATTCAATATTCACCTGATATAGATAATAATAATAGAATATGTAGAACGGTATGGAAGGGTTTACCTCAAGGATCGGTGTTAAGTCCATTATTATACAATATTTATACATTTGATCTAGAGTGCTCTGTCAGAAGGTATGCTAATGTTAGTGTCTCACAGTATGCAGATGATTTGCTCATATATGTTCAAAACCACTGCATAAATGAATGTCAGGAGTTGTTATCCTCAGCTTTAAGAGCTTTAAATATTTGGCTTGACGATAATGGACTAACATTATCGCCTCACAAAAGTTCAGTCGTACTATTCTCTAGAAAAAGAGTAATACCACAAATCGACCTTATTTACAATGATGTACCGTTAGCAGTGAAAGATCAACAAAAATTTTTAGGCGTAATTCTGGATTCGAAACTTACTGGTGTACCTCACTGTACCTATATCGTGGGAAGGTGTGAACGCAATATTAATATTTTAAAATGTCTTTCTGGTGTCCGATGGGGTGCTCACCCATTTACTATGAGGTTATTATATAATGCCCTAATAAGGAGTGTTCTTGATTACGGAACTTTTCTGTTAGAACCTGGGAATGTAAGTGCTTTCAAAAAATTAGATATTATCCAATCAACTGCCCTAAGAATAGTTACTGGCACTATGAGATCGACTCCGATAAACTGCTTACAGGTCGAATGCAGTGACCCTCCCATAAAATTAAGAAGACAATATTTATCAGATAGATTCATAATTCGCAATATTCAAATCAAAGATCATCCGCTATTCGAGAAATTGGCGTTACTTTCAGAGATGGTAAATTCACCTGACTATTGGACCTACAAAGACGCTCCCTGTCTGGTCTTAAGTTACAGAAGAATTAAAAGGATAGAGTCCCCAGTACATCAGGGGAACCGTCTTCCTCTTTTCAAATATCCATACAACGTTTTGACAATAGATCCCATTGTAAAACATAATATAAATATAAATCGAAGCAATAATAATGACAACATGAATAATAATACAAATGATGTATGTCATCAAATATTTACAGATGCTTCAAAATTATCAGATAAAGGCCATGTGGGTGTAGGGATATACCATTACCAATATCACATTTGTCAAAAAATTAAATTGCCACCAGAATCCTCTGTTTACACTGGGGAATGTATGGGCATTTTAAAAGCCCTTGAATATGTTGCTCTTCTGAGGATTCCAAATGCTATTATATTTACAGATTCACTCAGTGCGATAACAGATATTTCTCGATCCCCATTCCAAAAAAAACTTTTAGCACCAATAATTTTTGAAATACGAAACCTTTTGACCCGATGTAGTAAATTAAATTGTGTGGTAACCTTTGCATGGATACCAAGTCACTCCGGTATTTCTGGCAATGAAAAAGCTGACCAACTAGCTAGGGAAGCTGTCGTCGATGGCGACATCTTTCCATATAAGAATTACTGGAGTGACTTGATGTCGCTGCCCCATTCTTTTTTATTGGAAAATTGGAATCAGAATTGGAGGGCCAATACCAACGTGGGGAAATATTATCGAAATATACAGCCAGTTATCCCAAATAGACCATGGTTTTCAACGATTCGACTTGCAAAATCAGTGACAACGATCTTGTGTAGACTTCGTCTGGGTCATGTATGCACTCCTGCGGTCCTACATAAATTCCGCATTGTGGATAGTCCACTTTGTTCCTGTGGAGGGTATGGTGATGTTAACCATATTTTCTTTTCCTGTACTTTATATAACCATAACGAATTTATATGTAATCTTATTATAAATAATATTCCTCTTCCAACATCTATACAATGTTTATTATATTTATGTAATGTAAAAATATATAATATATTAGCTCCATTTAAAGAAATAAATAATATGAAAATATAGTACCTATACATGTAAATACACAATAAAAAATACATATATTTATAAATACGCTACAGTTATAGTTATACTTACCCTAACCCAATCCTTTTTGTTCCTTCCAAATTTTAATCGCTTTAGCTTTCTAATCACCTTTTTTATATAAACATTTCCCTAACTTGACTTGACATTGGCTAAATGCGATGCAAGAAGCCAGAAAAAAAAAAAAAAAAAAAAAAAAAAAAAAACACTGATATAGCACGCTAAAAACTTATTGATACTTGAAATTTATATAAAAATAATTATTTGGGATAAATTAAAAATAAAGCATTTCAATATAGGTATTTATTTGTCACAATCTGAACTAAAATCAGAATCAAGAAATTCAAGCCTTCATATGAGAAATCACTGTCAGTATCATCATTACGTACAGAAATTATGAAGGGTTCCAACTCTGTTTCGGATATCCTGTCTTTTACTTTGTACTCATTTTCGACACTAATAGTGTGATCTGTGCATTTTTTCCAATCATTGGCTGTGACACTATTAAAACATTCCTTTATAAGGTTTTCCATTTATTTACCTGGCGTTCAGGTCACAATGATATGGTGCAAGTTCCAAAACCTCATGGCCATGTTGTTTTAATAATTCTTCAGCTTCTTATATTAGAGTTGTTTTGTTTTCATTGACAAGGCAAACAAGCTCAGCCTTTGTAAAGAATTCTTCATAATGAATTCCATTTTCAGTAAGCCAATGTGAGCCTGCCAATAATTCATATTTGGTCCAAAAGTCGTAGTTTTTCCGATAACTCGTTGTCAGATTCAATCTTTACTTGATTATATTTATTTATCATTGTAAATAACAGGCTCCTGACACTACTTTTGATAGGTTTTGGTATGATTAAATTAAAAATTCAACAAAAACCGGAATGTCTCGAGGTTATCAATAGAATTTGTGACAATTTGTTTGACAGATAATAGTATTGCCATTATAAGAAATCAGCAAAATGGTTGTGGACTAGACTCGCTTGACAGACTATATGTCACAATTGTGATCCAGATTCAGAGTAAATGTCGACTAGGTAATTTATTTATTTTTTAGTTAAGAATATTTATTTAAATTTAATTATAAAAATAATTATGGCGGGTACAATTGTACCAGGGGGGAATCGTAACGCCATACAAATTTTAATTATTGAAAATAATCACTATTTGAACTGTTATTAAGTTAATTCTTGCTTTCCATTCAATGATTATGCTAATTACGTTGAGTTTTCATAGAGATTTGATTGCCTGTTTACCAAAGCACAAGAAGTTTGTGATTTTAGTTATTTAAGTTTTTGTTTTTATTTTAATAGAAAAAAAAAACGGATTATGGTTCCTAATAAGAATAAGGCTCTTTGTTTAATAATGAGACTGTCAATAAATGTTAATTTTGTAAGCATAACATCTTTAGTTTATTTTTTATTGTCTTAATAATTATTGGTACAATTAACCCGTGTCCGGGGTCAATAGTAACACTCGACATCCTTGTGTTCAAGTATGATTTTCAATACGTTCTTCATCATTTATGCCGGCTTGTGTAACAAATTATTAAAGCCAAAAGATGAAGGTTTCGGGTGGTATGTTTAATTTTACACAAAAATTTACAGTTTCTGAGTTACAGACTCAAAAGCAAAAAATGTTACTTTTGCCCTCGGTCTACTAGTCTGAGCTTTCTAGTATATATATAATAATCTATGGTCTGAGCCAAAGGCAAAGAGGCCAAAGGTCTGAGCCATCTGTGATTTGTTTTGCGTCACTCATTTGAACGTACAGTACATAGTGATTTAATAATAATCTATGGTGATTTATATACTCTTTGTCACCCCTGCATGTCCATGTAATCCAATATCTCTAACAATAATTATTTTAATAAATACTTACTTATTCCACAGTTTTTGAAAATTTAATTATTTTATAGTAACCTAGAAAACGTTAAAAATGCCACCCAAACCAAAGAAGAAGGATGAAAAAGAAATGGTTAATATTTTTATTATTTGATGAATATATTTTTCAGTTGCCATCTCGAATCTTAAACACAAATATTTTATTCCATTGTATCATACAATTTGTAGTTTAAATTAAAATCCATCAATTTATCTAAACAAAGTCACGTTAGGTGCTATCTGAATAGGGACATGGTCGATGCCACGAGTCCCGTGATGAGATCGCTTACTGTTTAAGAGGAGGCCGAGGTATCCTAGCTTTACCGGATTTCCTAACCAGGCTACCCGGCAATTGATCCTCATGCATGATAAAACCCCTTGTGGGTTTAGTGGGTTAGGTTTAGACCGTACATATGCTCTGGTGCGACATTCACAGATAAATAAAAATATCGGGGAGACCGAGCTTCGCTCTGTTTATTTTTCTAACGTTTTCTAAAAATGAAACCTAGTTAGATTGATTTATCACCCCCGAAATTCTCTTTTTTTTACGTGCGGTACCCTCCACGGGCTTCACCCAGCGATGCTAACAATGGCGACATGTTGGACTTGACGCGACTGTAACCACACGGTGTCTCTTGTGTCAGCTATGTGGTACGGGGAATCCGGTTTGCCCTAGAAAGGATATTCCAGAGACCCCGACCGGCTCCGGTCACCAGCGCTGGCGACCCCGACGTGTTACTGAAGATCTAATTCCCCCCTCCCCTATGGAGAAGTGCGTAGAAACAACGCGCCGCCACCTTGGGCTCGCTTCTGCTAGGGTGATGGTTAGCCCCAACCGTCATGGAGGACGGAGATCGTTCTGCTTTCTCCGCCACCCGGTGCGCCTCTCCCATACTTATTCGGCCGCCCCTTTTACGCGCATCACTGCCTCGCAGTAGAAGGCGGTGCATTACACACACTCGCTGCCGACCATGGCCAGCACCAGGGTCGTGAGTCTTCCCACTCCGACGACTGCTTCAAGCACTCAGCATCGTGGAGTGCCCTGCTCTTGTTTGCCCAAGTCGTTCTTTCTATTCCTTCATGAGCACCTGGCGAAGTTGTGATCGCTGCCTCTTGATTTCTCATCGGGCGCGCCTCAGATCTCGTTCCAGTGCCTCCTTGCGCCACTGTTACAGTGCCGCAAGGACCCACGCTCTCAGGTGCCTTAGAGGCGTCCCGGCTAGGACGCGTTCCGGCGGAGACTCGTCACCTCAAAGGAGACCGTGCGGTATCCCGTTATGTTCCTGACAGCCAGCATTCGCAAGGGGGATCGTAGGGTTGCGACGTTGCTAGCCGTCAGGTTCGCAGCTCATACTGAGGCCCCATAAAGAGTCATGGACCGCACAATCCCAGGGTAGAGCCAGAGGCGTCGGGCCCCATCAGATTGGGCAGCAGTTGCCAGACTGCAACTGCCACCCCCTTAAGCTTAGGGGTCAGACTTCGGAAATGATATCCGAAGTCCCACCGCCCATCGAGTACGAGCCATAGAAACTTCATCGAGGGCTCGATGGCGATGCGTACACCTCCTACGATAAGACTGGATCGCTCCTTGGGCCGATTTCGACTCCGGGGCCCATAGAAAAAATGACGACAAGCAAAAAAATATGGGACATTTACCTTAAATCATAGTTGGTATGTACTTCGACTAGAGAACAACAAATTTTGTAGCAGACGTAACATTATTCATATCTACTAATATGCAAGCAAGAAATATACTATCGAGATTAACGGTATTGGTAATTTCATCAGAATCCTCTATTGGAAATGCAACGAAAGTTTAAAGCTAAATGCCGATTTCGAGCTCTTGGCCGACTAGTGATGGCAAACACTTACTGGCTGATTGAGGCCGCAGAACATTATGAAGGCGTTGAAGATGTCAAGAGGCGAGTTGCTCAAGCTGTGCGCGGAAAGACGAAGAAGAAGCGTTTACTGAGTATTACGGTATCACAGTATTTTCCTATGGTACCTGTAAAGCCTCGATCTCAATATGATTGTGTCTAACATATTACGATCGAGGCTTTACACTTTGAAACTTTATATTGTGGAAACATACTCACTTCTGCGTTTCAAAACCGAATACTTAATACATCTACAATCCGAGTGTGCATAAAAGCACGTTCACATAAATATAATTTAGGTAAGTATACCAAGTTCCCTTATCAAAACGCCCAAGCTCCCTTTATTTGGAAATGATTTGATGAATATCTCGTAAAGTTTAGTCAGCGTTTCCAATGAAAGCGGTCAAACTGAAGTTTTTACGAAACATTGATATTTATTATTCTGTAAATTTAAAGTCCATGGATTATACCTAGCTATGGTTCATCAATCCAAAAAATTCTGGATGATGGTTAAGTCCGCATCAAAATCTGTTGCGTAGTTTAAACGGTCTATCTAAGCGTACAGACAGCGGGAATCGACTTTGTTTAATACTACTTATGTAAAGAAGATAAAGATAATATAATAGCTTAAAATGTAGTTAATAATGTACCTTAATTAATTTACAGGATAAAGCGCTTTTGAATAAGCCTGCAGCTGAAAGGACTGAATTAGAAAAAAAATATATTTTTCGCATTATAGGCGGACTCAAGTGCTTTAAGCGGTATCCAAATGTAAATATATTTTCTGATAAAGAAAATAATTTGCCTTGCTTGTTGATTTTTTATTTAATGAATAATTGTTTTTGTTCACAGCACGTAAAAAAGAAATTAGCAGCTGTAACGTATTTTAAGTATTATGGGCCGGACCGTGTGATAGTTCGGCAGCACCAAGAAGCTCATGCGTTATATTTCATAGTCGCAGGTGACGTGATCGTCAGCCATTTGGTTTGGGATGACTTACTGCAACAGAATGTGTCTGTGGACATTGCGGTTATGCATGCTGGAGATATGTTCGGCGAAGTATCGTTGTTGCACAACATTCCTAGAACTGCCACTTGTACAACTACTGGTAAGAATGAAATTCAAATTAAATTAAACCTGAATTTATTAAATCTTTGGCTTAAAATGACTCTTATTAGTTGTAGTAATTTTAGCTTCTACTTGTTTCATAATAAAGTAACAATGACTGTATTCGGTTCGTGCGGTCCATGGCCCATAGTCCATGGTATCGGGGTGCCCCATCTGGGTGGCAGCCTTAAAGGCCTGAAATGTGCGGATGGTGCCACTCCGCAGCGGATGATGGCCAACAGGGTTATCAGGGGGTATCTCACGATTTCCTTCGAGGCGGCGAGTCTCCTTGCCGGAACTCCATCATGGAACCTGGAGGCGAAGTGCCCTTTCGCAACTATATCGATGGTGAAAGGAGGCGTGGGATCGGGGACCCCAGAGAGGGGGAGTCCCACCTTCGTCATGTCATCGTGGTGCAGTGGAAGGAACAACTTGGTCGACCAAGCGCAGGGCACACCATAGTAGCGGCGGTCAGACCGATCATAGAGGATTGGCTAGAGAGGCGATACGGGTGGGAATTCCTATCTCTGGGAAGGGGTGCTTCGGGGACCAGCTGTGTCGGATAAAAATAGCCAATTTTTGGGTGGCATCACAGTGATGCAAGCGAGGACTCCGGGCTGCACACGCTGACGGAATGCGCGGCGTGAGAGGTGCCGAGGTGGGCCCTCGTGGTAGCCCTTGGAGTGGAAGTTCTCTCATTCGGCGTCTTCCTTCACGGTGATGGTGCGGAGCACGAGCGCATGGGCTGCCACTGCCTCCTTCGGCCGAGAAGGTAATGCACGACAAGGAGGCGGGCGAGCAGGTCCGAGAGAGACTCAGATCTCTCCCGATCCGTTGAATCCGCGAGGACGATTCAACGATCACCGTCCTCCATGAGCGTAGGCCTGGGGGTGAGAAGTGGAACTGCCTGTTTGCCTAGCAGAAGCAGGCCGGGATGGCGATGCGTTGTTCCGCTGTTTTCCGGAGGCAAGACGGGGACACCGTGGTTCCCAATCCCGAGGAGGCCTTCTCAAAATCGGAAATGGCCCTGGGTCAGCCGGGGTGACCCAGGGGACCCTTATGGGCTTTAATATACACCCCGACAGGCGGCATCTGGGATATGGGAGAGGTACTCTGCCATACCGTAGAAGGCGCACCAGGTGGCGGAGAAAGCAGAACGATCTCCGCCCTCCATGACGGTTGGGGCTAACCATCACCTTAGCAGAAGCGGGCCCAAGGTGGCGCCGTGCTGTTTCTACGCGCTTCTCCATAGGGGAGGGAGGAAATAGATCCCCAGTAACACGTCGGGGTCGGCATTATTACGTTAACCAAGTGGCAAATTGTATTTGCTTCTAATAAATTGCTTGATTTATGACCAAGAAAGTTTAATTAAGTAATGATATCTACTATTTTTTAATGAAGATATTTTATTGGATAATATAGTTACTAGTTTTGAATAATAATATTAGTTTTGGATCGGTTTATAAAAATGACATCACGATTTAAGGCATGTCATGCAGTTATTTTTTTTCGTGCGGATATCCCTTCAGATACCCCCCGCCGGCCAGCGGGGGCGATTATGTCGGGCTTGAACCGACTAAAACACACTTGGCCATTCACCTTCATTTCTGCTGACAAATCGGTTAAGTACTAATTTAAACAAGCAGATATCGCGAATACGGAGGTAATATTATTGAACAAGCTGTATCTTAGTAACCAGAAGTCTTAAAGTATTATTTATACTACTGCTACTAGTTACTCGTTTGGGTGTTACTGGATGGGAATAAACCTGCTAATATTTTACTATATCTACGTTAAGAAACTATTCAAAATCGTTCGCAGGTCACTGCGAATTACTCACCCTTATGAAGGAAGATTTCAAAAACGTACTTCAAGCAAGTGTACAAAGGCAATGGGACGAGGTTAAGAACGCTATGTCAGCGTTCAATTACTTCGATGCTCTAGATGAGGTATAGTCGCACTGCAACCATTACAGCTGACACTTAAGTACTTACCTTATTTGATTAAGTATCTAATATGCATAGTAGAAATATCTACATTCTAGAACCCTTACTACAAGCTAGTTAAGCTATGCTTACCTTGGGTCTAGATGGCGCTGTGTCGAATGACCTAGAATATCATTATTATCTATCGGAATCATGTTTATATTTGTTCACCGATCGCCATGGATAATATGCTTTTATTAGGTTATTCTACGTGTAACTACCTATTTAAAAATTTACTTTTTTACAGGTTGCTCGACGTGAGGGTTGCATAGTGGCTAAAATGAAATCATATGATGTAAATGACATTATCCTTGGAGATGGTGTTGGAGTGGCCAACTTTGTCTACTTTATTCTATCTGGACGCTGTCAGATGATAGAATCCCTACAAATTTCTGCAACCACGCGATTGGGACACACAACCTACAAATTATACGATCCATATGTACGTTAGAATTAGATATTAACAGTTAGCATTAATCAATTAGAAGTTACACTTAAGACATTATTCACCTGTGTGAATTCTGATATATGCTCTCTGCCTCTCTCTCAAGGCAATTAAAAAAAAAACCGAATTTATCTAATGACTGATTATTACGAATCTGATGATACTTTTCAATTTCTCCTATCAAGGTTTACTAACGTAAAGTTATTAACATGATACCACTACAGATGTCGCTTGCGCGTTTACACCTGCGGATAATGGGATAGGAGGAAAATAATGGGCAAAATTAAACAGAACTTAGGCCTCCGGCTCTCGCAAAAACCATACCAAATGCAGTATACTCTACTTTAAGTTGATGTTAAGTGAATTGATTGGTATTATGAAGCGTGGTGCCTCTTGCAGCTGGCTCTTCCTATCTTATAATAATATAATAATTTATTTATTATTCAAAATGTTACATTACAGATCTCATTTAAAGTACAAAAACTTAGGCTAAAGATAGGTACCTAGTTAAAAATCAGTGCATAAATATTTTTACAGAGGCGATATTCGGTTATAATGGTGATAGACGTGCGATTTTTTATAACTTGCGCTAAACAGTGATAATAATAATAATAATACTTTATTTCTCACCATTTACAATAACTGTATACAAATTGTAACTTATAGCTAGGTACAAAGGTATTCTAAGTATATCATTGTGACAAACAGTACAATGATTAGTATTTGGAAATGCGTGTTGTGTATGCGTGCGCGCGTGTGTTCGTGTTTATGTGTGTGTGCTTGTGTATGAATGTGTGTATGTACAAGTAATAGCATGTGTATTAGTGTGCGTATCATTTTGTTAGGCGATGTACGTAACGAGTTGCTCCGGATTGTAATAATCTTGTTTTAATAGCCATGTGCAATATGTCTATTTCTTTTTGAATTTGCTTGTATAATATGTGAATGCTTAATGTGTAGTATTGATGTTCGGCAAATGATGTTTTATGTTGCGTACCTGCGAGATCATTTCTACGCTTGTCGGGATGAGGTCTGGTTTAGTTAAAAATACTATTTAGATTTAAAGCGACTATATATTCAATTTCCTTGTTTTATAAATGATGTTTCACACTCATCTTGACAATATTTTAATATTACGAATGATTGACTATGCTAAGCTTAGATTCTGTAGAAGTTACTTGACGCATAATATACCTATACCTTTTTTTTAAGATCGAAGAAGAAGAGAGTGAACAAGATATCGATAAAAAATATTTCGCTCATTATAAAAATATTAATCAAAGTAATATTACTAGTTCTTCAAAATCCAGTAGAGAACAACGGAATTCACTTGAGGGGCATGAGGATATTGCTGCACCAAAGTCATCTGAAACGCCTAAACAACGATCCAGTATTTTAAAATCTGTTGAGAAAATTCCTTCAGAGACACAGGAATCTATTACATCTAAACATGACAGCGTTCAAGGATTGAAAGTTAAACTCGAGAGCAATACATCAGTTACGGTACAAAAGCGTGTAAGCTTAGAATATAAAGAAGACGAGGTTACTCCACTAGCAACAGTCAAGGAAATCGTGGAAACAGATGACCAGCCACGAGAATCTATAAGGTAATTACATAATTGGGCTACGTAAACATAATTGCCTAGTACGAAATTTTCAACAATTGATTGGATTCCATGATAAAGGTTACTAAAATATATAATCTTGCGCATTGGGATGTGTGTGAAATTCAATGGTGATATCAAACTCTAAGCCTGTCTCTAGGTGACTGGTACGGTGGTAAGTCAACATATGTACTTGTACATATAGTGTAATCAATTACAAAATAAAATAAATAAAGCCAAACGAATATACAAAAGGTGGAGCAGTAGAGCGGAGTTTCCTAGTGAGCACTATTAGGCTGACTTTAAAAATACTTACTCTGTGATTTAAGTTTCGTACCCCGTTTAGTATACTCATAAATTATCAATTCAATTCGATTCGGCTTCAGCTACTTGGCTTAGTAAGTCCTAAATATAAAATGATAGCCTTATAATAATTATAGCTATATAATCTGGAATTATTTCAGGTACAGCGTTGATTTGAAGAAAATACAACCACCCCCGCCTAACCTTCGAACTTACTTCATACAGGTATCCTCATTCTGCGTAATATATTTTGTACTATTAAGCTAGCTGGTCTGGCCAACTTCGTTCCGCCTAAGAATTAAGTTAAGTTGGTTACCTTATCAGCTGAATTTATTTCGTGAATGTCTTATATTTTTAATCATCCTAATTGCTAGGATCCCGAGGGGCCATTTCAAAGCCGTAGATGGTTCAGGGTCAGCCGGGTGCGAGGGTATTGTCTTATTGGGCCACCTAATTAGAAACCAGAGACGACGTACAGTTTTGGTCGGTTCGAGTCCGACATAACCACCCTCGCTGCCCAGCGGCGAGAGGGGGATCTATGCGCATTTCCGCACTAAAAAAAGATACAGTATTGGCGGACACAATAAAATCAAAGATCATGACAATCGGTCTATCTTCGAGTTATAAAGAGTCACTAACCCGACTTAGTTTTATATAGGTATATATATCCATTCCATAAAATAAAGTAAGAGATTGTAAAATAAAACGTAAAATTATTGAATATCTGATGTAACTAACATTTCAGTAACACTGCTTCTACAGCTGTAGCTGTATTTATACATCGGCTTAAGGTGGTAATCTAACTAAAATTGAGTACCTACGCGGATGTATCGTACAATATATATATATATATATAGTCACGCCTTTTTCCCAAAGGGGTAGGCAGAGACAACATCTCTCCATACTATACTTGCTACGATCTTGGCATACGCTTTTCGCTTCTTCCACTTTCATAATTGTTTTCATACATGCACGCCGGTTACGGGTACTTCTGACCTGGCTCTTCTTCAATTGAATGGCATACGTACGCCTAGGTCGACATTTACCGGGTTGCCCAGTAGCTCTCGCCTCATAAATCTGTTTCGTTAATTTCCTTTCATCTTGGTCACTACATCTTCTGCCATACTACAACGTTCCCTTATCACGCTGTTCTCCACTCGGTCCATCAGGGCCACTACAGCTATACTTCTCAGACTTCTCATTTCAACAGCATTCAGCTTACTCTCATGTTCCTTATGCCACACCCAACATTCACTACCATACATAAGTGTGGGGACGAGTACTCCTCTATGCACAGCCAGTCGTGCCTCTTTAAATACTTTCTGGCTGCTCATAAAATTATGCAGGGCTCCTATCACTTGATTTCTAGCCAAAACTCTTCTCTCAATATCATAGTCATACTTTTCATCCCTCGTAAACTTTGAACCCAAGTATACAAACTCTTTCACTTGTTCTACTGTTTCTCCTTCAATCAGAATTCTACAATTTGTCATGTTTTCTTCTCTTTCAAAAATCATCACTTTCGTATTACTTACATTTACTTTCATTTCTTTGTTTGTTAAGGCCCCACGCATAATATTAACCATCGCCTGCAACTCCTGTTCCGATAATGCCAATATTACTTGATCATCAGCCTACAGGAGGCATTTGACGGTCAAGTCATTCATTCTTAATCCATACGCACTCTCTTTCAGTTCTTTCAAGCAATCGTCTATAAATAAGTTAAACAGTCCCGGCGATGCCACACATCCCTGTCTAACACCTTTTTCGATGTTAAACCAGTCTGTGCAAGCTTTGTTTATCCTGACACAAGCACTGGAACCCTCATAAGTGCTTGGGTAATGTTACGATTTTGAACACAAAAAATATTATTTTTGCTACTCTTGTCTGTTTATCTATTTTAAGTATTGTAGTTTTGCGTACATTGCGAACGAACAGATAAACGCACATGAAGAATAGTTCATTTAACATAACATAACCCAAGTTTTTTTAATATCTCAAATGACAGACAGACACAATTAATTTACAATTTTATAATAGTACTAGCTGATGCCCGTGGCTACGCCCCGCGCGGAGGTTGGTTTTCGTTTTTTGGTCATATCTCCGATTCTACTTAACCAACTGCAATCAAACATATGGAAAATTTTAAGTCTGACCAAGACCTTTCTAATAGAAAAAAACCACATCAAAATGCGTTCAGTAGTTTTTGCGTCCATCGCGAACAAACAGATAAACAGACAAGGATTTAAAAAATAAAATTGTATTCAGAATCGTTCATTTAACAAAACCTAAGTATATTTTTTAAATATCTCCAATGTACAGACACAACCATTTTACAATTTTATAATACTTAGTATAGATAGATAGACAAGAAGGGAAGGCGTCAACTGCGCTGGCAAGGGACAAAAATAAAAAGAAACGTTTTAGTTTGTTAACAACATTGAAATAATAAATCTTGCGTCAACCAATTTGTGCTTTAGAAACATTTCAATATTTTGTGTTTTAGGTGTGTCAATTCAACCCTGGATCAACATTTGGCTTCGGTGAAAATATGCGTGATCGTCGTATCGTGGCCTTAACTAAAGTTGACTGCATGATGTTACCCAAAATATGGCTTCTGCAACGCAATACGGCAAACATTTGGACACGTATTGAACACTATTTAGATAAAAAGGTTTGCAGTTCATTATATATCACTTTTTCATACACGCTTATTGTCCTTATTGATAGCACTTTCGTTGAAGTACCTACCATACTTATGTTACGTTACGAGTTTACGACGTACTATTATTAACTTTATTATTAGTCCTTTATTATCATGTTTCTTTAAGAATGGCTTCTGCAGCAGAAGCGTCGCAATTTCGCGAATGATAAGTAAAATCTATCTATCTATACTATTATAATATTGTAAGTTAGTTGTCAGTCTGTACAATGGAGATATTTAAAAAATATACTTAGGTTATGGTAAATGAACGGCCAGGTGGGATGACGATCTGCGAAAGACTGCGGGCAGATGCTGGATGCGGCAAGCTGAAGACAGGGCGCTATGGCGCTCATTAGGGAGACCTATGTCCATTGCAGCAGTGGACTAGAATAGGTTGATGATGATGATGATGATGATGGTAAATGAACGATTCTTAACCCAAAGATATTGCTTTTGGAATTCTTGTCTATTGGTCTCTTTGTTTACGATGTCCGCAAAAACTACTGAACGAATTTTGATGCTGTTTTCTATTAGAAAGGTCTTGGTCTTAATATAAATAATATTCGACCTGCCATGGATGCATTCTGTACTGATGCCATTGTTCTAGTTAAATCGTCAATCTGTTAAACTGTACGTACTGAAAAAGTGTTTCAGGTTGAACTCCTTAAGTAGCCGGTGCGGTACTTTTCTATTATAGGCCAGTAGGACGCGAGAGATTCTAGGCGTGTTCCCGTATATAGCAGGTATGCTAGGGTGCCCACGAATATACTGGACAACTTTACTTAAACGCTTACTACTCAACTCGACTCGCCTTCATTACAGATACCAAATAAGAAGCAGTTATTCAAAGAATTTGTGACAGAGCGTCGCTGGCAGGAGTTCCGTGATGAGTTAGTGGAAGATGTTTTGTCACGTTCCAACACTGTGAACTGGACTTCACTTCATGATGTCCCGTATTCTATACGTATGGAAGAAATGGTAGACATTTAGTTACTTTTTAGTGTTCCAGACCAAAACTGCCGAAATAGGCGATTTGCGGATGCTCAATCCGCCTATTATTTCACTGATCATTGAGCTAAAGAGCTAAATCGAGAGTGATAATGTTAGTGCTATTCTTCATAACACACAATATGCTATGTCCAAAATAAGTGGGAAACAAAAAAAAATTAAAATACGAGGGGAAATGGGTAACAAAAATTTAAACTGGTGAAAAATAACGAGTGGGTATTATTAGTAATATCTAAAGTAAGAACCAAGATTGAAAAATAGCCTTGTTTTCTATATTAGTGGAGTTGTGGTACGGAACATTAACGAGGCAAGACTTTTGTATTTTTATTATGTTGTTATAATTTGTTTTAAGTATTTGTTTGTATTATGTATCTTAAATAAATAAACATTTTGAATATGTATGTTAATTGTCTTTACTATTTATTATCATTATTGCACACGATAGATTGGAAAAAAAAGGTAGATTGTGTACAACACAATCTACCTTTTTTTTTGTGTTACGTGTGGAAACCCACTCGAGCTTCACCCGTGCTAACGATGGGGTGGGCGTGTCGGAATCGGACCAACTAAAACCACACGGTGTCCTCCCCAAGTGTCCATTGCCGGGCACCCCTGGTAAGCCGTCGGAAGGATAACCCCAGGGTTACCGGCGGACTTTGGCCGCCACCACGTTGTCTCCCGGTGGATGCGCCACAGATACTTACCGAAGCATCCGTGTCCGGTAACTATCTGGCACATCCGGTAGGAGAGGTCACCGTGGTACCTCTCCAACCACTCCTTCATGATCGGCCTCACTGCCGCGATGGTGGATTCTCCCCGCCTTGGATGCTCAAGTCACACCCTCCATGTCTCCATGAGTTCCTGGCGGAGCTGGGACCGTTGTCCTGATTTCTCGGGGCTCTGGTCTATGGCCCCACTTCAGCGCCTCCTTGCGCCATTAGTGCAACAACGCAAGGGCTCTCGCTTCCAAGCCCCTTGGAGGGGTCCCGGCCAGGAGACATGTCACTTCGACGGAGATCGTGCGGTACCCCCTGATGACTCTGACGGCCATCGCTTTTAACGGGCTGTTTAGGACAGCCACGGTGCGGGCCGCCCGCCAGTCTCCTTATGGAGGCCCCGTACAAGGCCATGCTTCGCACGATCCCCAGGCACAGTCTCCTAGTGGGGGCGTTGGGTCCCTTAACGTTGGGCATCAGCCGCGATAGCGTGGCCGTAACCCCCCTCAGTTAACACAATCTACCTGATTAAATTTCTCTATTTGTGGCTGCACTGGCTACTGTCGTATCCAATAGGGAAGTGTACTGGGCTTTACCAAAGTAAACATTTTATGATATTTTCTGTTTATCATAACAACAACAATAATACCAGTCGCATCCGAGGCTTTTACCTTGAAGTCCGGGGTCCACTTTATAATAACCATAGCAAGTAAATATATAATAAGGGCCCCGTCAAGACCTTTGAGGCCAAGTTGACCTCACCTACAAACCGGTATAGCTGCTGATTAACGGACGAGGCTTTTACGTGGACTTTCCTCTCGGGGTTAGGAGATTAGATGGTAGTCGCTCTCATAGAAACAGTATACGCCAAACCAAATTAAGGAGAAGGAGTAAGGAGCCCGGGGCAACCGGGAACAACGCTAATAAGATGATGGTAATCTTTATATATAAAAATGAATGATGAATAAATATTCCACTTAATTGGTATTCGATAATGAACTCTAGTGAGTTCAAATGGCAATAAACATTGTAATGGGATTGAAATATTATTAGATTTAGAATGGTTTAGCTTGGAAAATTCGTTGTTGAATTATCCTACCAAGACACAACGGAACGGTATCCTTATAACAGTAAGGAGAGTTTAGTCTAGATTAGGCTAATATGGGTAAGTGTTTAGTAATATACATATACCTACATTAACGGGTGTACGTATATCAATCCTATACGGCTATAAGTACCATACTCTTCCAGCAACAGTTCGGCTAAATGCGCGCGTGCAGCCGTAGAAATAAGTATATAAAGTATATCTAGCCTATAAAAGTTGGTACATAAACAGATGGTAGTCCAGTTTAATTTGTCTCCTTTAACTATATCTGTGAATTCAATTAATATTTTTTTTTTCGTGCGGAAATCCCTTCGGATAACCCCCCGCCGGCCAGCGGGCGTGGTTATGTCGGGCTTGAACCGACTAAACTGCGACGCGCGGTGAGCATGTTGCGGGCTCGGCGGGCCGGGAGAGTTCTAAATCTCTCCCGGGCGCGCTCTGCCATCTCCTTAGCGAGCATTACAGCTCGCAGAAGGAGGTGGCGGCGGCCCACGCGCTCGCGCTCCGCACCATTGCCGCAATCATGCTGCCGAGCGAGAGGACTCCCACCCCGATGGCTGCCACCAGGTCACGCCTCGGCGCCTCCCACGCCGGGCAGTCCGCCAGCGTGTGCAGCGCTGAGTCCTCGCTCGCGTCGCACTGATGACACTCAGGCGTTGGCTCCTTCCTCATCCGATGCAGGAGGCGTCAGTCGGTACGAGAGGCTTCCGTGTTGCCTCTCTAGCCAATCCTCCATGATGGGACTTACCGCCGCTATTGCGGCGTGCTCTCAATTAATAATACCTACATGGTACATAGGTACTCTTTCTGAAAGAGAACAAAGACTAATTTTCTAGGATGCACGTCAAAACGTTTACTTGTTTATTCCATATACATACGATTGTAAAAATAAAATTAAATAGTTTATTATTTTTTACTTAAACTATTTTTTATTGGATTTTATTCTTAGTTATTACTTACTGATATATTTATTTTGCTATCTGGGAAGTTTATTGTATTTAAACTTTTATATTTAACTTTAAATATGGCTGCAAAAGGTACAGCTAAGAAGGAAGTGGTAAAGTACCTACACATTTCAGTAATATTTCGCTTACATACTGACTATCAATCGTAATATCGATCAACGACACGACAAATGGACCAAGATCCCAGGATCGCCAGATATCATTTATTATCAGATATTCAATGTATGGGATAAAATAGTGTAGGTATGTGCCTTGACCCTTCCCGGGACATGATGGTGACACCGTGGTTCCCACACCCAATCTTAAAGCCGTAGATGGCCCATGATCAGCGGGGTGCGAGGGCATTGCCTTATTGCGCCACCTTACACCTTACGCACATTAGAAACAAAATAAATTAATAAATAGTACGAACTTCACTTGAATTTGCAGTGCTGATTTTTACGTACCATGTGTTATAAATCTTGTAAAAAATAATTATCAACATGGTTCACAAGTTTATTTCAAGTTTAATCTTTGAAATAAATTATGTTTTATAAAGGTTAACCTTTTTTTTTTTTTTTTTTTACGTGCGGAAATCCCTTCGGATACCCCCCCGCCGGCCAGCGGGGGTGGTTATGTCGTGTCTCGACTAAAACCGCACGGTGTCCTCCCCAAGTGTCCGTTACCGGGCACCCCGGGTAAGCCCTCGAAAGGATAACCCCAGGGTTGCCGGTGGACTTTGGCCGCCACCGCGGCCTCGCCAGGTGGGGTCGGGTTTTATCCCGCTTCGGTGAGTTGGCAGGCGTGTGTAGGGCACACACGACACGCCTCCGCCACGGCCTGCTTCTGTAAGGACGGCGAGTCAGCCAACTGCCGTCCTCAGGCCCCGATCATGGAGGTCGGTAGTCAACCTTAAGTTAGCCTTCAGTCGGTTAAGTATATGAAACTCTAAATGAATAAAATTATTAAGCCAACTAAGTTGTAAGTCCCGAGAGTGTATGTTATGGTATGGGATATCAGCAACAAAATCAAAACTGGGTGTGGACAAGTATTGACTTGTCAGATAATCAAATGTTTATATCTTACATATTATTGTTTTTAGTAAAATACACTTTAGGTAACCACCTAAATGCAAACTTAAATAATGTACCAAATAAATTTTTTTTTGTTTTATTGCAAGGTTGTTAGAAAAATACAGTATGTAAAGATTAGAATCTGAAACCGAAAGTTTTGCAAATTGTCTTTAATATCCTCAGGATCCTGCAGTTTTGTTGCAACATAAGTTTCATTTGAAGTGCCTATTTCGACGTATCGTACGACTGGCATTGGCAAACGCTCACTGGCTCAACGAGGAACCAGATGAATATGAAGGCGTTGATGTTAAAAAACGAGTGGCTCAAGCCATGCGTGGAAAAAAGAAACAGAAGAAACTGTTAAGTTTAGCGGTAAGAAATAAAAATAGATTTCAAAATACATATTAGGTCGTTACATATGAAATTGCCGTTTTTCTTGAAGAAATTGGAGGAAACCCAATTTTCAGCACTAACATTTTTGCATTTTTTTTAGGAATGACAAATCCAAATTATGTATTTTTATGTGTATGAATGAGACAACATTAAGCTAATAAACAGCAACTTTTATTACATTTTTGAAAAGTGACAGCTGTTAAGTAATACGAAATTTATCATCAAAATGGATAGCATTTAGGAAGTACTGTTTTTGAAGATCGAATTAATTTATCAAGCGGCCATTAAAAACAAAATTTAATACAGAGTTGTAAAATCGTGAAATCAACTTTCAAACAAAATATAAATAATGGAAATAGCTATTAAATTATAGGAATAACGAACTCATGAATTTGTAAGCAAATTTCGGCAATTTCATAGGTAAAGACCTATTATATACAGGCGCTACTTGTACCTTTTTATTTTTTTCGTGCGGAAATCTACTCGGATACCCCCCTGCCGGGCAGCGGGGCTGTTATGTCGGGCTTGAACCTACCTACTAAAACAGCACTCCAGTCTGTCAGTCCACAGCAGTCTCGGGTCTTCAGACGCCGGGGTGTAAGGTTGCCTATAAGGCATTTCCCTCGCACCCCGACTGAACCTGGGCCATGTCCGGTTTCGAGATGGCCCCCTCGGGTTTGGGAATCACGGTGTCTCCGTCTTGCCCCGGAAAGGGGGGGTAGGGGCGCTAGTCATGCTGCCGAGCGAGAGGAATCCCACCCCGATGGCTGCCATGAGGTCCGCCTCGGCGCCTTCCACGCCGGGGCAGTCTACCAGCGTGTGCAGCCCCGAGTCTTCGCTCGCGTCGCAGTGATGGCACTCAGACGTTGGCTCCTTCCTGATCCGGTGCAGGTGGTCCCCGAAACTCCCCTGATTGGAGATCACCCGCGTCAGTCGGTACGAGAGGCTTCCGTGTCCACCTCTCCAGCCAATCCTCCATGATGGGCCTTACCGCCGCTATTGCGGCGTGTCCTGCGCTTGGTCACCCAAGTCGATGCTTCCACTACACCACGATATCCTGGTGGAGCTGGGACTGCGCGGCCTCAATTTTTCGAGGCTCAGGGTTCCATCCCTGCTTCCGGGCCTCGTTTCGCCACTGGTACAGTTGCGAAAGAGCTCCAGGCCCCATGGTGTAGTTCTGGCAAGGAGACTCGGTGCCTCGCAGGAGATCGTGCGGTACTTGTACTTTTTTTTTTCGAGCGGATATCCCTTCGGATACCCCGCCGCCGGCCAGCGGGGGCGGTTATGTCGGGCTTGATCCGACTAAAACCGCACGCTGTCTCGGGTCTTAAAACAATAGAAGAAAATACGAGTACTTCTTCTGTGGTAATATGAAACTGTTATAAGTTTTCCAGGCCCGGAGGTGATTGTACCTATTAAATTGAAAGTAACAAGTATACCTATAGGAGGCTATAAGTAAATAAAAATATATATAATTACAATTTATACTAAGGTTCGGTACATATTTGACGGAAAATATGTCACGTATTAGCGGTCGCGTAATGCCAGAACAGACAATTAAATAATAAAACATTCAATCTTTCACAATCAACCGATAATCCGTTAGTGCGTCGAGTGAAAATACTTTGACGGTAACGGAACTGACGCTGGGCCAGTAGACAAATTTACATTCTACTAGCATCGCTTCGAAGCGAACATCCAAAAGTCCGAAATGTATGGAAGTGACATTATTTGTTACACGTGACATATCGACAAATATTGTTTCTCCCGTGCATTTCGGAAATTTGAAGATTTGCTTCCAAGCGATTCCACTAGTAGAATGTCACTTTGTGTAGGCCCCTTGGTCTGTTCCTTTTCCGTCAACGCATTTTCGGCCGACTTAGGAGCGGCAACGTCACGCCACGTATAATTGGACTGATGCTTTCAGACTAGGCGAAACATCAGCGAAAATCGTTGGTGTTCAGTTCGAGGTTTTTTGCATTTAAAATGTTTGATACGTAATGATTTATCCCGATTTATTGACAATGAAATTGGCCACTTGATATTCTCTATGGATTTAAAGGATTGCACTCAGTATCGTCGTTTCCTTTTTCGACCTGTTCGAAAGCCTCCCAAATAGCGATTATTTCGATGGGTTTCATTTTTAACCGATTTCAAAAAAGGTGGAGGTTCTCAATTCGGATGTTTATATTTATAGGTATTTGACTTAGCAACGACTTTAACTGAAGTCTTATATGCATTTTCATGTTTTGAACTAAATCTGTAATTCATCTATTTTTCACTATTCAGAGGGTTCTAGGTTTTAAAGTTGATTTGGTTTTTGATTAAAAATTGGCTTATACAATTTATTTATCACACCACACAACTGCTCTGTAGATGCTGAACGCAGAACTGACTAATGTGACAGGTCTAATTTGCCCGAATAGACGCGACTGATGATACGCTCGACGCATTTCCCGTCAGATATATGCCACCCTAAAAAACGGTGGTGAAAAAGCAACAATGCAACAATATTTTCAGGATAAAGCACTTTTGAACAAACCAGCCCAAGATAGAACTGATCGTGAAAAGAAATATATTTATCGTATCATAGGCGGCCTAAAATGTTTTAAACGATATCCAAATGTAAGTATATTTTTAAATCGAACAATAATAAAAGTCGAAACCTACTATAGTGAATGTAAGGGCGTGGTCACATAACCACGGCACGGCGCCGCCGCCACCGTTGAAAGGCACAACGTCGTCTTAAGGCATGATGCCATTTTACGGTAGCGGCGTCGCACCGTCGTTATGTGTCCAAGCCCTTACTACATTATTGAATTGAAATCGTACCAGTATCGTTATAAGGACACCAAGTCAAAGCTTACTTGGGACGTCAGACGGCCATCGGTGGCCATAGAAGTCGCTTCCATCCTATCCTACTACCAAACTCCTATCCTACTACTATCCAAATTCCTATCCTACCATCCCACTTGCTATCCTATTCTATCCTACTTCCTACCATACATATTATGTATAATATAATGTGAAAGATTGTTAGGATGTTTGTAAGTTTTTTTTTATGGGTAAGCTCACGATTGACCTTTATCTCACCTGTTCGTAAGTGACGATGTGGTCTACGATGGATCACGTTTGCCTAGAAGGAACCAATTCACTCGAGACTTGAAGATTCCGAGCTTATAGCTTTCCGGAAACACAGACTCAGGCAGGCAATTCCACTCCTTAGCTGTACGCATAATAAATGTGTCACCGAAACGTTTCGTGCGTATGAGTGGAATATTCAACATGTAGCAGTGGCGTGTCGCTGTGCGTCTGGTAGTTCGTTGGTGGAAAGGGCTTTTAGGTATCAAGTTGTGCAATTCCAGCGCACACTCTCCGAAATGCATTCGGAGAAAAATGGTAAAAAACCGATAGGTCTGCAACTTTGCGTTGATGTTCAAGGCTCTGAAGCCTTTTCTCGACGAGTGCATCGTTTTTAATGAGCCTCTTGGCCCATCTCTCTATTGTCCCCAGTGCATCTAGGTGGTATTTAGCTGAGCCATCACACAGATAAGAGCAGTATTCTATACAGGATCGAACCTGTGCTTGGTACAAGTTGAGCAACTGTTCCGGTGTGAAGTACTGTCGCACCTTCGACAGAATACCCAGCTTTTTAGCAATTTTTTTTAATATTTAGGACACGTCAATTTGACTTCACCTCGCCTGATGGTAACCTGAAGGTAAAGTCTCAGGAAAGAGGGTCACCACCACTCCGTTTGACGGCCTCATCAGAAGAGGATTGTCGTCGCAGCGCCGCGTGACACCCACCGATCCCACTAGTGCTGCGACCACAATCCCCCTACCCGGCTATGCACTTGCTGACCCCTGAACGCAATCAAACCGAAATTGGATTACTATGGTGGGTTTTTCGCAATCGTGTACGGTGGTACCCACTCGGCCGAATTTTGTGACAAATTTGTGTCACCAAATTTCTACCACAGCCTCAATGTAAGACCCAAAATTGTGGGTGGATGTCAGAGTAACGCCAAGAAGCCCGAGGTGGTTGGTTATCGGCACGGATGCATTTCGGAATGTGGGGTTTAGCTGAAATTGACTTCGCTTGGCAGAGAAAAGGCACGCCTGGGTCTTAGTAGCATTGAATTTGACCAAGTCAGCATCACCCCAATCGGAGACCGCCTTCAAGGACAAATTCAAACGCTCAACCATAGCCTCTCGAAGAGATCGGATCTGTCCCACGCTGGCTCGGGGGTTGGACTCGTAACGGACTCGGAAGTCGGTGATCCAGACACATAAGCCAGCAGGTAGGCCGTAGGACGGAAGCTTGCCTATTAGGCTATCGTGCCAGACCCTGTCAAAAGCCTTCGAGATGTCGAGGGAAACGGTAAGTGCCTCTCCTTGCCTCTCGATGGCCTCACTCCAAATGTGGGAAGCATACACAAGAAGGTCCCCAGTGGAACGGTTTTGGCGAAAGCCATATTACCGATCACTGAGGAGATCGTTCGTTTCGAGTTATGCCAGGAGCTTTTTATTCAGTACACGTTCCATAGTCTTACAGAGTGTGGACGATACTGAGATTGGTCTGTAATTGACAGGGTCCGCCCGACTGCCCTTTTGGGCACAGGTTGAACGTTGGCTTACTTCCTAGCTTTCGGCACTTGACCGGTCTCATATGAGAGACGAAACAGACGTGTCCAAATAGGAGACAACTCAGGTGCACATGTCCTGAGCACTATTGCTATTATCCCATCGGATCCACTGGCCTTATTCACGTTCAGATTACTTAGCACCCTACGTACATCCCTCTGTCGGATGCTGATATCTGCCATACGCGTCCCACATTCGACAGGAGGAGCAGGTGGCTTCGTCGTTCCGGCATCTAGACGCGAAGACTACGCAAAAAGTGAAGCAAATAAATTAGCATTTGCTTCAGCGGAGTGGGCCAGTGTCCCGTCAGGCTTCCACAGTGGAGGCAGTGAGGGGCAGCAGAAGTTGGACTCAACCGACTTTGCTATTGCCCAAAATACTTTACTGCCCGCTGGATACATTACAAGTTTGTTTCCAATGCGGCCAATATGGTCAAAGCGGGCCTTTCGCAAAGTCTTCTTGCTAAACTTGGCAGCTCTCTTGAAGGCTCTCTTTTTTTGAGATACCACCCCGCGGTTGCGGGCATCGACCCAAGCCAAGTAAACCGCATGCTTGAGTGCTTCGGCACGACCGCATTCGGCGCCAAACCATAGTCGAGCCTCGCCAGACATGTCTACGTCAGAAAACGGAATGTAATACTCTATTCCCTGCCGCAAAACATCCACCACGGTGTCCGCGCAGACGGATGGATCAGTAGAAGAGAAGCATACAGGCTGCCAAGGGTAAGATGCGAAGAAGGATCGCATCTAATCCCAATCTGCTGATGTGTATCGCCAAACCCGACGGGAGCCCCTGGGACTAGTGTCGGTCGGTAGACGGATATAGACTTCACCCGACAGTGGTCGTAACTACCCAGTGGTGAAGAAATCGAGCGAACGATAGACACAGGCATAGACAATATTGCCAATACCAGTATCGACCATCGGTCGAAACCTACCACCAGAGTATGACCTGATTAGCACCACCCTGGGGCCACGTGTAGGGATTCATTACAGGATGTTCTCCTCCGGACGCGGGTGATTGTAACTCTATCACGCTCTAACTGCTGAACGGATCTGGCTGAAATTTGGTAGACGGATAGATAATGGTCTGGAATAACACATAGCCTAACGCATAGGCACACTTTTTATACCTGGCATAGGTTCCCATGTACATCCGCAATTGCAGGCCCGCACGAAACACGAAAGAAAGAAGTGTCATCTGGGTACCAAGAAGTTACTTCGGATTTCGTTCTTTCGGGACCATATAGTATGTTCGGAACTGAATCAAACATATCAAGGAGGTTTTTGTTTAATATATATTTATAAAAAATGAACTATTATAAACTAACTTATTAAAAAATACATTCCTTTGTATTGGATTATGATAACCTTTCGACCTTTTGAAATAAGTCGTATAGTATTCGTGTTTTAATTTAATTTTTTTTGCTGGCTGTCAATATTCCGAGTTTTGAGGTCGCTTAATGGTAGGGTTAGGCCGAATGAACAGTCATGGCATCTTCGGGTCCGCTTGCGGAATAAGTGCATTTGAGGTACCGTTTTCACGAAATTTCAGTCCGCAATTGCAGATGTATGTTTCATGGTACGCCTACTGATTCTATGCATTGCTCCAAATTTTGAAATAAAGATAAACGTTTCACTCGTTTGTAATCAGCACTTGTTATTTCCTACTTTGTTTGTATATTACCTGTGTATTTATGACTGAACTTCTTATATTTTCATCCATAGAACGTGAAAAAGAGATTGGCGTCCGTAACCTACTTTAAGTACTACGGACCTGGTCGTGTTATAGTTCGTCAGCATCAAAGCGCGTATGCGATGTATTTTATAGTTACCGGTGAAGTGAGTGTCTCTCACCTTGTCTACGATGGACTGCTGAATATTTATGTTCCTGTTGATATAGCAAAAATGTCTGCGGGAGACATGTTTGGCGAAGTATCTTTGTTGCATAATGTCCCTCGGATTGCTACTTGTACCACAATAGGTAAGAGTTATTTATGCTGTTTCTTACATATCTAAACATGATGTTTGCAACAGTATATGCGCATTTTATTTCTGTATTAGCATAAGTACCTTAAAATTATATCTGCCTAACAGTTGCGAGGGGTCCCTATAAGTCGATTTCTTCCTTGCTTACTAGCCTGGCTTAATTTGTAGAGATGGCCGAGATGTACCTTTAATTTACACTCTAATAAATAATAATTCAAGCAATTCACAAGTTACATAATCATTCAATACCTATTTCTTGCAACAGGAATTCTTGCCTACAAAATGTCACTCGCAGCGCGTTCAAATTAGCCTAAATGACGCCGATTAAACACGTGCGGAGGATGAGCGTGTGGTTTTAGTCGGTCCGATTCCGACACACCCATCTCATCGTTGGTACCGATGGGTTCATTCCACACGTAAAAAAAAATGTCGCCGACTTTTAAGGGATACTTTTTTTTGCTACTATTTTGTCTTTTGGTCTCGTATCTTTATCGGTGAATTTTCGGGTTAAACTCGGCTATCTTTATACTCGGCTATATATAGGCCTTGGTTTGGGCGCGAGTGCGCTGATGCTGTTGCGATCCGAATGCGGGGCACCTCAAGGCGGCGTATAACAGGGCCACTAAGGACTGTAAGAGGGCAAACGTCAGAGCGGATGCCCAGCGCACAGCACGGCTTGGTCAGCAACTCATGTCACATCCCGCGGGTAGCCGTGGGTACTGGCGACAGGCCAAAGCCGTGCAATCCAACTTCTGCCAGCCTTCGCTGTCTCTGCTGCGTTACCCTGACGGTTCACTGGCTCACGAGCCGCAAGAGCAAGCAGATATTTATGTTGGTTAACCTCTTTGCGGCTAACTCCCGAATCGACGACTTTGGCTTACAGCCGCCAACACTTGTCACTTGTGACCACTCATTGCCTGATATCAGTATCAGGCAATGCGACGTTCGTGCTGCACTACAGTCACTCGACGTCCGGAACGCCAGTGGCCCTGATGGTTTCGCAGCAGTGGTTCTTAAAAAATGCGCAGCAGAGTTAGCCCCAACGCTGATGCGACTATTTCGCTTCTCTTATTCCTCGGGATTGGTCCCGGGGGCTTGGAAAGAGGCGAACGTACAACCGGTCCCCAAAAAAGGGGATCGGTCTGATCCGGGCAACTATCGACCCATAGCTGTCACCTCAGTTCTCAGCAAGGTGTTTGAACACATTATTAACGCACAGCTCATGCGTTACCTAGAAGATCACTCCATAATTAACGACCGGCAATATGGCTTAAGGCCAAAACGGTCAACGGGTGATCTTCTGGCGTACGTCACACATCTCTGGGGTGAGGCTATGGACAAGCATGGCGAGTCACTGGCTATCAGCCTTGACATCGCTAAAGCTTTCGGTAGGGTCTGGCACAGTTCACTTCTTACTAAGCTTCCGGCCTACGGTCTGCCATCTCGACTGTGCAGCTGGGTTGCCAGTTTTCTGCATGAGCGCAGCATCCGAGTCCTTTGTGACGGCCGGGCTTCTGAGTTCATGCAGGTTAATGCTGGTGTGCCTCAGGGGTCCGTCTTATCGTCCACTCTCTTTCTTCTGCACATTAATGAGACGGTGTCCGTGGGCAGCATACATTGCTATGCAGATGACAGTACTTTGCATGGGCGTAATCTCGGACATTCAGCGGCCAAGCAGACTGACATTGAGGAGAGAAGACGGCAACTTGTCATTGAGCTCGATCGGGACCTAGACCTCATTTCCCAAAGGAGATCTGATGGCAAGTTATCTACTTCCCCTTACAACTCTTCGGAACACACCAGTGGTAGTGGTTGTAGAGCAATATTAACATGCTCGGTATGGATGTTCGCTGCAATCTCAACAACAAAAATTACATCGAGAGCGTTATTAAAACAGCTTCACGTAAGCTCGCAAAGCTGAACAGGTTGAGGCGGTTTTTCACGCCGGGGCACTGGTGTTTTTTAAACCCCGGTTCGTCCCTGCGTGGAATACTGTTCTCACCTGTGGGATGACTCCGCTCAGTACTTGTTAGACGCTCTCGATATATTGCAGCGACGGGCAGTCCGGATCATTGATAGTCCTGAGGTCTCCAGTTCTCTAGAGCCTCTGCAGCTGCGTAGAGATATAGCCTCCTAGGCAGTATTCTATCGCATATACCATGGTGAATGTTCCGATGAGCTATTCCAATTTATTCCTCCTTCTCCCTACTTGTCCCGAACAATACGTCCAAGACTTAGGTATCATTCATACAGTACAATCGATACCATCGCGCACCAAAGGGTTTGGTGACTCTTTTTTTTTTGTCCATAAAGAACTGGAACGCTTTACCCACACACGTGTTCCCTTCCTCCTACAATCCTGGGTTCTTTAAGCAAGGCGTGAAAAAACATCTGTTGGGGCCGTCTAGGTAGGGGCCACCATTCTAGAGACAATCTCTGGAAATGGTGGCCACTATTTTTTGGGCTTCACCTTAGCTTACCGGTGGGGAGCAGTCAATTTGACGTACTAAATATGTAAAAAAAACTATATCCGATCGGATTACAGTGTAATGGTATGGTTTATAGCGTATGAAAATAAGGGATAGCAAATATTTATTTGTTGGACATAATCGTTTATTCCCGCTGGCGCTCGCTGTCCCTTTGTTTTAATAAATATATATATATATAATATTCTTCAAGTTTTCGTCTGTAAGTTAGTTATAATTATCAAGTGCTTAAAAAGTGATGTGTATAGTGTAATAGTGTTTTGTATATTTTACAATCGAGGGATATGCTCTATGGGCAACCTTACACCCCGGCGTTTTAGGACCCGAGACGGCGTGCGGTTTTAGTCGGTTCAAGCCCGAGATAACAGCCCCCGCTGGCCGGCGGGGGGGTATCCGAAGGGATTTCCGCACGAAAAAAAAAGAAAAAATGGCAGGTCAAAAGCACTTAAAACCGGTTGATGAACCCTGAACCCTGTTTAACGGTTTAATTACAGTGAAGGAAGCTCGTGAAGTATGTAAGGACAGAAGCCGATGGCTGTTGTCTCTGCCTACTCCGGAGGGAAAAAGACGTGAGTATATGTATGTATGTATATATATATATATATATATATATATATATATATATATGTATATATATATATATATATATATATATATATATATATATATATATATATATATATCTATATATATATATAAATATACTAGCTGTCCCCCGCGGCTTCGCCCGTGGCATAGCACCTATTTATCCCAAACATGTCTCTAATTCCTTTTATGCAATTTTTTAAACTTTTCTCTCCGTAAAATCCATCCTTGGACTTCAAGGAATATTTAAAAAAAAGAATTGGTCAAATTGGTCCAGGCGTAGTACAGTTATGCGCTTACCAACACATTTTGCGATTCATGTTCATATATATAGATATATATATTACTTATATTGTATAATAAGTTTTGAAAAAACACGAGCTTATGTTATACTCGTCTGACTTTATTGATGGATTATAAGCGAAAAGATGAATTTTCGAAACATTTTCATAAATCATTACGAGGTGAAAACAGTTAAAACTAAAAGTAAGCCTAAATGAAAAAAAAGGTCCATCAATAACTGGTTAGATGTTGTGTTAGTGGGAATATGTCCTTATATTAACACAAAAACACTGGGAAAAAAATTACAAGTTAGCTGTAAGTTAACACTTTCACAAAGAGTTGTCCGACACCAAATTAATTAGAAGAGGAAAACAAAAATCCATACCGTCTGTCTGTAGACTCTTACAGTGATGTTAGAGGTGAAAGTCCTAGGGGACCCACAGGGCACAGATGTTCATTCAGCAGCAGGGTCAATGGCCTGCTGTTATCCCGCAGGTGTGGTAAAAAACCGAGCAGTGCAAAGTTGCTGAGGTTAGTGAGATGATGCGTGCATTCCAAAGTAGGCAGTTCATGCAGGGTGGGATAAATGTTAGACCACCACGCGAACCCTAAGCAAGTACATGCCACAACGAAAACGACAAAATGTGCAAAGTGCGTAGTTAGGTATTCAGGAAATGTTATTTGTTAACCGTTGCAAAAGATGACCGGCACAAGAAAAACACGAACACAAAGTTAATTTGAGTAGGAAAAGTTGATGAACGTTCACTTTTTTTATGCTTATGCGCAACTTTTATACGGGGTCACCAATATGGCGGTTTTGTGGTACTCAGTATATTATTCTAATTGCTCGGGTCAGATGGAAATAAAAGGCCGAGTACACCATAAACTCAATCGTGTTCATGATATCACAAGCAAGCACAAAGCACACAAGCTTAAAGTATTTACAATTAACAATATAATGTCCGTGAGTAATACTACAAACAATGGCCGGTCAGGCGCACCAGTCAGTACAGCAACCTGTCATATCCGTCAAGCACGAGTCATTGACGGAAGTCAACTTGAACGACGGTAAATTTGAATGTGGCTGGACGCCACACATATTTTTTCAAAAAAATAATTGTTCTAGAAACGAATCTGATGCCAAAAATATGATTTTTAGAATTATTATTTATTGGTCTGTGTGTTTGCTTTTATTATCGATGTCCGAACATTACTTGAAAACGAGTTACGGACTGAATTTAGACAGTAAATTATTTGGACATGTAGCGAACTTCGAAAACACATATATCGACAAGTCACTGCTTCGACAGACAACTACCAGGCCACTCAGAAAGTATTGCGAAAAAAAGTTTTTATATATAAGAGACTGGTCAGATAAAATCTATTTCTAAAATATGATTATTTATGAGTAAAAATAAGTACGTTCCAATTTCAAAATTTCTCTCTGCATTTTTTGCAAGATAATTTCAATTATTGTGTCTCATTGAAAAATGGATCTGCGTCGGGAGCATTTTCGCGCTATGATTTTCTACGATTTCAAGTGTCGCCTGAAACCAGACGAATCGTACGATAGACTTCAAATGGCATTCATGGATGAAGGCCCTTCCAAGGAGACCGTGTATCGTTGGTATAACGAATTCAAGCGCGGTCGACTGACTTTGGAGGATGAAGAAAGAAGTGGTCGCCCTTTGACGGCTGTTACGGAAGAAAACGTGCTAGCAGTGAAAAATTTAATCCAAGATAATAGACGAGTCACATATCAAGAGATTCAGCATATTCTTCAGATTGGATCGGGAAGCCTTCACGAGATTCTACACGTGCATCTTCGTGTGAGAAGGATAGTTTCACGCTGGGTGCCGCACAATCTCACCGATGCTCAGAAGCAGGCCCGGGTGGAATGGTGTCGTGATATGATAAACAAGTTTGAAGCAGGCGCGTCTCGGCGTGTTTATGACATCATTACAGGTGATGAGTCGTGGATTTATCAGTATGATCCAGAAACAAAACGCCAGTCGACGGTTTGGGTGTTTCAAAACGAATCAACACCTACCAAAGTGAAGCGATCTAGAAGCGGAGGGAAGATTTTAATCGCGAGTTTTTTCAATTTGTCTGGCTACTTGTTATCAATCCCTTTACGAAATCAAAGAAGCATCAAAGCTGAATGGTACACTACCAAATGCTTGGCAGAAGTTTTCTCTGTAGTGAGCTACAAGCGACCAAACACAGGGCTCCGCGGGATACTACTCCACCATGACAACGCGCCCGCACACACCGCGCTTAAAACGAGGGACTTCCTGGACAGCACTCCGGTTAAACTCCTAGGTCACCCTCCTTACAGCCCTGACCTTGCACCGTGCGACTTCTTTTTATTCCCGAAAATAAAAAAAACAGCTCAAAGGGATACAATTTTCGTCGCCGGAAGATGCGCTGTCAACGTTTGAGCAGGCCGTAAACGAGGTATCTGCGGCGGATTGGAAAAAGTGTTTTGAAAACTGGTTCAAACGCATGAAACTTTGTATAGAGGCTGGTGGAGAGTACTTTGAAAAGATTTAATAAAAAAAAATTTACCTATAGAAAACTTTTTTTATTTTCGCAAAACTTTCTGAGTGTCCCACGTACTAGACAATACACACCTTCGAATTACCACTACTTCGACAGACGATTATTCGACAATACTTAGACAAGACACATTTTCGAATTACCACTAGTTTGACAGATTTTGCTATTTGAATGGTAACTCGAAGGTGTGTGTTGTCTAATAATTGTCTGTCGAAGCAATGACTTGTCGATCTATGTGTTTTCGAAGTTCGCTACATGTCGAAGTATTGTACATTAATAATATTTTAAATTCAGTTAGGAAACATGTTCAAACTGCAAGACATAAATAGGTAGTTGTTTAAGTATGCATGAGTTTGTCAGAACTAGGATTGAGCCATTTTTTATAAACAACTAGCCGTGCCCGCGACTTCATCCGCGTAGATTTCGATTTTAAGGTTTATATTTTTACAAGTTACACCGAAGGATACACAATAGAAGATACAGATACAGGTACACTTATATAATTACTCAATTAAACCCGATACACAGGAGCGAGTCACGGAGATGGTTCTCACCAGGTGCCAGTCAGCACTCGGTAAGATTCAATGCTATCACCGACTGCAAGACTTCTATGTTTCTCAGCCCAGTGCCGGTCAGTAGTGGTGCAGCTCAGTAATCGTCTCGAATAGGTGATCTTTCTGCACATAAGCCTAGCGCCGGTCAGCAGTGATACAATGAAATAACAATATAGATAGCCTGACCTTTTTATCCAGAGGCTCCGCGGGGCACCAGTGGTTGTGCTGCGGCACGACAAGTCCCAGAGCGGCCCTTGCAATCTGCGTCCCAATAAATATCAGCCAAGGCCTTGGATATTGCTCGCCTCAGAGCCAATGCTATTTGAACTGAATATCAAGGATGTTAACTCGTCCAAACGACCCTGCAGCCAAGATACACAACTCTTATGAATATCAAACCCCCATAATGAGAGTACACTGACACCGATGGCAGAAAATTACTTACCAGTTTTCTGCTGGGTACACACAAACACCATATAACCTCAAACTTTCCAAACGATAAGGTGATAGCACAATATAATAAGAGAAGTATGATTGAGAGTGATTGCTCTCACGGTTACACACAAAGTAAAAACACTAGGGACACAACGACGGGGGTGTGTGTTGGGTAACCTCCTCGAGTGTCACTCCGATTCCGATCCCGCTGCAGTCCGGGGGGAACGGAATCGGAGCGGCCGGTACACCCTGGGCGGCGGTCAATGGCTTCCCATTCACCCCTTCATAGGGTTGGCATTGATCGTCGGCCAATACCCAACGTGGCGGGAACACATCGCTCTCCGTACTCCTCTGCTTTCAGAGGAGACAGGATGAGCGATGCTGTTAGTGGTGAGATGGCCCAGGGTCAGCCGGGGTGCGAGGGATATGCTCTATGGGTAACCTTACACCCCGGCGTCTGAAGACCCGAGACGGCGTGCGGTTTTAGTCGGTGCAAGCCCGACATAACCGCCCCCGCTGGCCGGCGGGGGGGTATCCGAAGGGATTTCCGCACGATAAAAAAAAACAAAAAAAAAAGGGACACAACGACGACATTTATATACTCTAATAATTATTCCAGAGTGTTCATGAACTATCCATCAGAAATAATCTTCGAGAAATGATGCTTCCGTCAACATTGCTTCCCACGACCGCTTGCGGTGAATGGCCGAACTACGACGTAATGACATCAGCTAGACACATTGATAAACCGCATCGACCCATTCGCAACAGTTGCTACTATATCTCACAGATGGCGCTAGCTCTAATTACACTATTACGACGAAAGATTTTGAAATACTCTTCCGTAGTGGGGGTACACGTTTACTATTTAAGAAAAAATCTTTATTTCGGTAATAAACTAGAGTATAACGAAGTTTAAAGCCATTTTTCAAATATTTTTAAATAATGCGCGAAAAAAGCTCGCAGGTGTCATGGCGTCCGCTCTGACGTCACGGTTATGTAAACAACAAGTAAAAAAAAAATCAATCCAAATGAGTAAGCAGTAGTGTTAAGTACCACGCATACAAGTAATTTGCAAATGAAGTAAATTGAAGTAATTTACTATAAACATTGCATCAGCCTCGCAGCTACCTACTTTTCCACCTGGAAATGCTGATCCTGCGCAACGTGAGACACGCGGCGCATCGCAACGACTGCTTCGTGTTAAGGCATCGGGTCACTTTTCGTTCTGACATCGAACAATTGTCACTATTTTAGACTTAATAAATAATTGTAATTTTGTTTAATAAATCTGTTGCAGTAATTTCGGTTTTTTTTGCAACCTGCCTGCCGGACTGACATAATTGGCGCAGTCGGTAGGATCCTCGAGGACTACGGAGCATCTACACGCTGTCCTGGTGGTTATCAAGCCCTGAACGAGGATCTGAATCTACACGTCGTGCCCAGCAGCAGGTGTATCCAGCTATCGATACCGCAGACACCGAGATGCACATTCTGTGAGTACTTTAAAATCTTTTAGTGATTTGCTCATCTTTTTCCTTTAAAGTTCCTTTAAAATTCCAAGATTTTCCATCCACGAGAATCTAGGATCGATAGGTTAGGGTATAGTTGTAACAATAGGCAAAACACGCAAGATTCAAATAGGCAAATCGATTTAGAATCTACGTGTATTTTAGAAAATACGACAGGGAACATGTCGGATTTAGATAGAATATTTAAAGCCCTCCGCTTAGTCCCGGAGTTTGACGGTAACGTTAATGTCCTTACGCGCTTTATTAGCTTGTGTGACGAGTTAGTTTCAGAATTCGTAACTTCTGACGAATCCGCGTCTAGATTAAGTGAAGCCGCCCTACTTAACGGCATTTTGAACAAAGTAACCGGCCCAGCGGCTAGATTGATAAACTCCAATGGCATCCCATCCGATTGGCCTGGCATTCGTAAAGCCCTTATTAATAACTTTGCCGATCAACGCGACGAAACGGCGTTGTATAACGATCTTTCATTGTTAATTCAAAGTAATGACACGCCGCAAGAGTTTTATGAACGGTGTCAAAACCTTTTCAGCACGTTGATGACGTATGTCTCTTTACACGAGAATATACCAACTACAGTATTGGCTAAAAGAGACCTCTATAAAAAATTAACCCTTCAGGCCTTTTTACGCGGTTTGAAAGATCCATTAGGTGCACGTATTCGTTGCATGCGGCCAGAAAATATCGAAAAAGCCTTAGAGTTCGTGCACGAAGAACAAAATACATTATATTTGCAACAACGCAATAGTTCAATGCCAGATAGGAAGCCACAGGCTCAACCCGCGTCTTCTAAACCGTTATCGACGCAAGGTTTTAACGTCCCGCCACCTAGGCCGTTTGCATTTAATATGGGTGGACCTTCTAGACCTCAATTTGGACAACCAATGATGTCACAAGGACCCCCGCAATGGCGATCTAATTTTAATAACCAACACCAGGCAGGCCCATCGCGTACGCAACAAATGTTCCGCGGTGCGCCCTACAACTATAATCCTAATAACACCTTTAAATTTACCCCACGTTATACTAGCCCTCAGCCTAATAACCAGCAACCCCGTCCTATGAGCGGTGTTAGCCATTTTGTACCCAAAGCATTGCCACCTACCGGAATGAGAGGTCATGACTGGTCTAGGTCAGGTAATCCCCCGCCTAGCAACTATTTTAAACCAAGAGAGATGAATTTTAATGATTGTTGGGGCTACAGTTACGATGAATACTATAGTGATTGTTACTACGAACCTACTGACTACTATAACGAAAATTATTATAATAACTACGACCCTATGATGTCTCAAGAACCTGAAATTACTTACGAGTCATCAAACATTGAGTCAAACGGGTCGCAAGACGTTCGTCAGGATTTTCAGGAGACCCCACAGTTAGACAAACCAAAATAGAACTTAACTTACAGACCCAACGTCAACTGCCGTACATACAGATTAAAGACCCCCCTTTAAAGTTATTAATTGATACAGGCGCTAATCAGTCTTTCATTAGCCCTGATGCTGTTCAAACTTATTACAGTAACTTACCTCTAAATTATGATCCATTTGAAGTGAGTAACGTACATGCGGTTACGCGTAACGATTATTCTATTACTCTGCCTTGCTTTTCAGAGTTCCGTGATAATAGTGACATTACACTTTTCATGTATAAATTCCACGATTATTTTGACGGACTGATAGGGTCCGATCTATTAGATAAATGGGAAGCAACTATTAATTTTAAAACAAAGAGTTTATCTACACAGCACGCATCTAATCCTATACAAGTTTATGATTCCCGTAACGCTAATTTATATGAAGATGTAATTCCCGCTTGTTCATCTAAGCTCGTTAAATTGCCAATTAATATACAAAATGGAGAGGCTATTATTCCTGAACAAATTATAAGTAATTGTCATATAGCCGAATGCTTAACTACAGTCAAAGAAAATCGCGGTATTATAGAAATACAAAACCAATGACTCAGTGCTTAAAAAAGGGTTCAAAAATCTCCTTAGATCAAACTTACACGCAGTGCTTCGAAAGATGTAAAACCCTTCTCACCAATGACCCTATCTTGCAATATCCGGATTTTTCTAAACCTTTTGTCCTAACAACCGATGCATCGAATTTAGCTATAGGAGCCGTTTTATCTCAGGGTGCTATCGGTTCAGATAAGCCAATTGCTTACGCATCCAGAACGTTAAACAGTAGCGAAATAAATTATAGCACTATCGAGAAGGAATTGCTGGCTATCGTTTGGGCTACCAAATATTTTAGGCCGTACTTATTTGGGAGAAAATTTAAGATAATTACGGATCATAGACCCCTTCAGTGGGTAATGAATCTTAAAGAGCCCAACTCACGTCTTACTCGATGGCGACTAAAATTAAGCGAGTTTGATTTTTCAGTCGAGTATAAACAAGGAAAGTATAACACAAATGCCGACGCACTATCGCGAATAGAACTGCACAATGAAGAAGCTGATTCTCTCATTGCAAACCCTTCTGAAAAACCTCCCTCGCTATTAGATAACTCGAATACCGCAACAGTTCATACAGATGCTGAAAATCCGATCTTAGAAGTCCCTATTACAGACGATCCTCTTAACAAGTACCATAGGCAAATAATATTTACCGTAGTCGATGATATTAAAAGTCGCCCCTCTGTATCGAAGCCTTTTGAATCTCACACTAGAACGCATATTCAAATCTCTAAAAATAACCTTGAGGAAGGTGTAGTTAACGCTATAAAAGAATTTGTGAACCCTAAAGTCAAGACAGGCTTACTTATAAACCCACCATTAGCAATGTACGAAATAATACCAGTAATTCAAAGTAACTTTAAAAGTTCAGCCATGGATTTGGTGTTAACTAAAGTAGAATTAGATAATGTAAAAGACTATTTAAAACAACAAGAAATTATTCGAAATTATCATGAGGGCAAAACAAACCATAGAGGAATTAATGAGTGTTATCTGTCTTTGTCAAGGAAATATTTTTGGCCCAAAATGAAAGAGCACGTTTCGAAATACATAAATGAATGCAGTATATGTGGTCAAGCAAAATACGATAGGAATCCTATTAAGCAAAGATTTCATATAGTACCACCTCCGAGCAAACCATTTGAAATAGTCCACCTTGATTTATTAAGTGTCGAGTCACAAAAATACCTCACAATCATAGATGCGTTTTCGAAATATGCTCAGGCTTATCACCTTAGAGACTCAACTGCGGTCAGTGTTATTCAAGCCCTTTTAATTTTTAGTACACACCATGGCGTTCCTATGACCGTTGTAACGGACAGAGGTCCTGAATTTACAAATCAATTATTTTTAGAATTTATTAACTTACATAAAATTCAACATCATAAAATTTTAGCTTGCACTCCAAATGAAAACGGTATGGTGGAAAGATTGCATTCTACGTTGCTTGAACATTTGCGTGTGTTAAAACTACAGCATAGCGGAGAATCCGTTATTAATCTGATGCCATATGCAATATTAGCCTACAATAGTTCCATACATAGTTTTACCAAAACGAGACCATTAGATATAATTACAGGCCATTTAGATCCGCGCGATCCCTTAGATATAAATTTGTCAGAAAATATACTACAACAGTATATACAAGAACACAGGAATAAAATGAAAAAGGTTTTTGAAATTATTAATAACTCGGCCCTTCATGATCGTACGCGAATTACTGAGAATATTAATAAAGACCGTGAGCCCGAACAAGAATATTCCCCCGATCAACAAATATTCATACGCAACCCCATGGCTAGTCGACAAAAATTGGCACCTAGGTTTACACAGGACACAGTCCTGGCTGACTTACCCATCCACATATACACTAAAAAGAAACGTGGACCCGTGGCCAAGTCTCGCTTAAAGAGAGTCCCTAAATCCTCCCACTTGTTACAGGATTCTCACCCTGATCCTGAGCCTGGTTGAAGCGCAAGAGGATGAAATAGTGTTAAATAGTTTAGATAATGGGCCCGGCATCTTACCTTTTAATCTAGGACGTACTAAGATTGTTTCCCATTACCACTCGTTTATACAACCAATTGACTTAGAACCTATTCATAAAAACGTTAATTCAATTAGGCAACAATTAGATGATATTTCCCCACAGTTTCATAATAAAACTCTCCTTTTATTCCAACCGCATCTGGAATTCTTACACACAAAAATTAACAAACTATCAGATCAATTAGAATTATTTCAATCTAATCGCACTAAACGCGGTTTAGTTGACGGTTTAGGTTCCATTATTAAGAGTATCTCTGGCAACTTAGATTCGACTGATGCTATTCATTACGATAACGCTATAAAATTATTACAAGAAAATGATAATAAAATAGTCACACAAATTAATAACCGCATTAGTTTAAACAAACAGTGGATGTCACAAAATTCTATAGTGCTCGATAATATAGTTAAAAATCAGGCAAAAATTAAAGAAGCTATGAATCAGATCATGCTAAAAGATTTCATGCACGAATCTGATTTTATCAAATACGCCCATCTGGCTCAGTATATAATAATGTTAGCCGACAATATCGAAACTTTATCAGACGAAATTCTTAGGTTAGAAAATCTACTAGCTTTTATACGTGCCAAAAGCACACATTTTCTTATGTTTAGATTAGAAATGTTCCATGATATGATAGAACAGTTAAACGCTCTCTATGGTAGAGATGAAATACTTAGTGTTAGTTTTAGAGATTACTTTAATATAATAAAATTAGGTTATTACTATAATAGTGAAAAGTTGGTCCTAGTTTTCAAGTTCCCAATCATTTTTCCCGCTACTTACAGTTTATATAAATTATCCACAGTCCCAAATAAAGATAACCAAATAATTATTCCTTCATATCCTTTCCTAGCAATTCACGACAAAGATTTTATGTACATAGAGGCTGAATGCCCGAAGTCTGGCCCATACTATCTCTGCGAGGACAATATCAACTTTCATTACCACAATAGGAATGATTGCATTTTTCAACTGATCACCACACAGCAAATAGATAAATCCTGCACCTTCGCGACGGCATCTTTGACAACTGAAGCTGTAGAAACTTTCGATGACCGGCATTATGTAGCAAGTTTTCCTAAACCTACTAAGGTCCGTCTATCCTGCACCCAGGATCAATACAACACGATAGAAGGCAGTTTCTTGATTGTAATACCCAAAGGATGCACCCTCCAAAGCCCCAAACTGACTCTAACGAATCGAGAAAACCGTGTCAAAGGACAAATACTGAAAATTATGAATCTGCCACATTTCAAGGAAGCTGAAAACAATCTAGAAAGAAAAAGATTAACACTGAATTCTATAGATCTACGGAGCTTGCAAGTCAGCACGAACAAAATATCCATGGATCCTCCATTGACTTTGAGTAAAGCCGACTTACACGGTGTGTACTATACTATCACTCCGTTATACTTACTGATATTCGGTGCATGCGCACTAATTATCGGCTATGTAATACGAAAGCAATTGAAACAAAAGCTGCAAGTAACTAAAGAAAATGAGATTGAGGTATTGGAACACGGCAAGATTTATGCAGAGATCCAGAATCACCCCGTGGCTGCCCAGAGCACTTTTTCAGCGATACTCTCGAACAAGTCATCTAGTAGTCGCTGATCTTTGGGAGGGAGATGTTAAGTACCACGCATACAAGTAATTTGCAAATGAAGTAAATTGAAGTAATTTACTATAAACATTGCATCAGCCTCGCAGCTACCTACTTTTCCACCTGGAAATGCTGATCCTGCGCAACGTGAGACACGCGGCGCATCGCAACGACTGCTTCGTGTTAAGGCATCGGGTCACTTTTCGTTCTGACATCGAACAATTGTCACTATTTTAGACTTAATAAATAATTGTAATTTTGTTTAATAAATCTGTTGCAGTAATTTCGGTTTTTTTTGCAACCTGCCTGCCGGACTGACATAATTGTAGTACGGTCACAAGTCACAACAAAACACAGTGACATTTGTTTGTTTACTAAACCGTGACGTCATGCGCTGTGATTCGTGTTTCTGTCAAAATGGCCGATTGCAGTATTTTTGTCTTTTATTTTATAGAAAATCTAAATAATCACGGATTTTTAAATAAAATGAAATCAGTCTTTTAAATCCTTTTAATATAAATACATATTAAAAGGATTTAAAAGACTGATTTCATCATTCTCCCTAATTTTCACCCTAAAATCATTAAATCTTTGATTATTTGATATTGTCGTCATGCTTATTTTATGTTACAACTTTACAAGCAGACACTTCAATTTTATTTATTTGTATAGTTTTTGAAGTAAGGTTGAACGAAACTACAGTATGTGTGAAGAAAGACATAGCAGTTCGCACGATATCCCAGGAAGCCTGTATAGTACTTTGAAGTATGTTCTTGAAATCATCTTTCATTAATACAAGTAGCTCACAGTGCCCTTATAATAAAAAAAATATGATTGTAGTAAGAAACATTAGGAGTAAAAGCACTATACACATCCAAATGTGCCGAAAATAGGGGCTTTCTTCAAAAGTGCATTACACCAGAAAACCAATCACGCCCTTCCCAGAGGCTTTCGTGCCCAAGAATATTTATTTTAAAATATCTGCGAGTTCCTTGGGCTCGCCTTAATGCAATTTAAGTATATTACCCGTAAGCAATGACAATAATCAACACAAAAAAAACAATTTGATGCATTCGTTGAAGTTATACGCGTACATACATTTCGGCGATTCATATTTAATTTATATTTAGATTCAAATGTGCTTTACGACTCTGTACGTACTTTTAATCATGTAGGTAATTATTAAGCAGTAGAAAGTTTTCAAGCTGGTGATTTTGAAGAAGTCCTGTATTATTAAACCATTCGATAGTGTCACTTATAATTAACGAATTCTGGATAATAATAACATACGGCAAACTTAAGGAAAGATCTCATTTTTAACAAAATAACTTTTTGAGAGCTTTCAGGTTTCCGGTAAAATTTACTGTATTTTAATTAAACGCTTTGTAATCTTCACACATACTGTAGTTTCGTTCAACCTTACTTCAAAAACTATACAAATAAATAAAATTGAAGTGTCTGCTTGTAAAGTTGTAACATAAAATAAGCATGACGACAATATCAAATAATCAAAGATTTAATGATTTTAGGGTGAAAATTAGGGAGAATGATGAAATCAGTCTTTTAAATCCTTTTAATATGTATTTATATTAAAAGGATTTAAAAGACTGATTTCATTTTATTTAAAAATCCGTGATTATTTAGATTTTCTATAAAATAAAAGACAAAAATACTGCAATCGGCCATTTTGACAGAAACACGAATCACAGCGCATGACGTCACGGTTTAGTAAACAAACAAATGTCACTGTGTTTTGTTGTGACTTGTGACCGTACTACTGCTTACTCATTTGGATTGTTTTTTTTTTTACTTGTTGTTTACATAACCGTGACGTCAGAGCGGACGCCATGACACCTGCGAGCTTTTTTCGCGCATTATTTAAAAATATTTGAAAAATGGCTTTAAACTTCGTTAACACGTTGGCGGACGCGCCGGCTATAGCCTTCTATTGCAATGTGTTTGAAATGACGCGCCGGTTATGGCCGTCGAACATTCTCATCACATTTGGGGCACAAATGCTTTAGCAGGTGGATTTCGATACTGCTACAGTATAGTTCATTTTATAGTGCCCCCATGTTCAATTCTTTGAGATGCCTGGTGTCACATAAAGCGTATTTTTACACCTTTATACACAAACACTTATGTGTGTACAAGTGCGCACTCACACTGTCGCAAAGGTTATAGCAGCGGCCTCTGTTCGGCGATTTAGTCTGTCGGCTGGAAAGTGCCCCGCAGGAGGACGCGTTTATTTAGAAGAGTTTCGCGCGCGGTCGGCTAAAATAACGTAAGTATGAATTATTAATATTATTCGTATTTTTCTTATAGATAGTCTAATACTTTTACCTTTATTGAATTCTTCGTAAAATTTGGTATCACAAAAGCATTGTAAAATGTAAACAGAGTTATATTGTGCCCATATTTCTGTGAGTTAATTTTCAAAGATATTATTAATTTCCGATCGCAAAGTGAGTATGCTATTATTTTATTTTATTTATTTTTCAGATGGCGGAACAAGAATTAAAGAGAAATAAAAGAAAAGTAAGCGATACTCACGAAAAAGAACAGCATTTCTTGGTGGTCATACTGATATGACCAGTGAGAATCGCTTGTATTGGTGGTCATACTTGTCATTGTCCCTGTCATACTAGTATGACCAGTGAGAATCGGTTGTACTGGTGGTCATACTTGTCATTGTCCCTCTAAATATAATAGTTTTCTCTTCCCCTGTAGATATAGTGGGAGCCACCATAGGAAAAAATCTACCTATGTAGCGTGCGGATGTTTATAACGATGAGAATATACAGCGGTAGCCTGGCTGTTTCAATAACAATGATTTTGTCCTATTTACGAGTATGATCACATTTTTCCTGTAATAATCTAATAGTGTCTAGGTATTCAACCTCTTTAATTTCACACAGTAAATGAAGTTTATTTTCTTTGTTTTTGACATTGGCCATCATTGTTATTCCAAGAGTATAATGGACGAAATTGAATTTATAAATCGCAAAGCTGGAAAGGTGTTGACAAGTAAAGGCCTCCATTTTGTGACACCAATTCCTACACTTAACAATGTAAAAACAGCTCTATACGCAAGCCGCAAAAGAACTAATTTTAAAACACCATCAGAGGTGGCTATTCCTTCAAAATTTGAAGATAACTTTCTACTCTCTGATTATTCCAATGGTAACTGTCGCATTGAAATAGAAATAACATTAGACATGTACAAGAATTTTTCGGAGACAGGACTTTTCAAAGTTGCCCTGCATCTTTCGCCCAGTTATATACTATTCACGGAGATATAGGATCCACGACTGCAAAACTGAAGCCGTTCCATTTGTGTATGCTTTAATGTCTGATAGGAAAGAGCAATCGTACATTGTATTATTTGAAATGATAAAATCCCAAATCCCTCAGTGGTGTCCACAAAAATTTCATATAGATTTTGAAACTGCTGCTTCAAACGCATTGATGACAGTATTCCCGGACATAAAAATCAAATTTTGCTATTATCACTTTACTAAAAGTTTATGGAAAAAGGCAAAAACATTGAAAATAAACCGTAAAAGAGATCGAAGGGATCTATTCCAATAAACCAAAAATGGCTCAAGTGTTGTGCTTTTCGATCACAATGGTGTATTAGCTCTCTACCGTGTTATTAGTACGGTGTCTTCCAAAGACACTGTACTAATAACACGGTAGAGAGCTGGAAATCAAAATTAAACAAAGAAATGAAGAAAAAAGGTCAAATTTCTCTCTTGAGATTGCTCAATGCACTAGTTAAGTTAGAGCATGAGAATGAACTGCAGAGAGACTTAGAAGATGTGGAAAGACGACAAGAGTATATCGATGACGATGATTTCATTATGCAAACACAATATTACAACTTTTGCATAATGAGATAAGCGTCGTTTTTTTTAGAAAAGCTTCGTTAGCCTAGATAAGTAGGATAAGTAGGACCTATAATGAAAACTGTTACTGTAGCTTGCTAATCTTTGACGGGGAGAGTGCATATATTTACCACATTGTTGAGACATTATCTACCACAAAATCATAAACAGAAAAATAAAATAAAGTTAGAAAATCAAAAGTAAACATTCTATTAATAAAATAATATTCATTTTAGCTTAAAAATTAGAAGGGTTTTTCAGTAAATTCATTTTAATTATGTGGTTTTTAAATTGCCTCTGCATTTTTTTTTGCAATTGGTTATCAAACAGGGATTATTTTTCGCTTTTAAATATTTTTTGGTAACTCGTTAGTTGGAACACTGCCTGAAAGATATGTGTTCCTAGTTCTTCCCAGAGTAGCCCCAATTATCAAACTCTGGTTATCAATATGGACGAAGGGGTTATAAAGTAAATAGAATGTTTTAAATAATAATATGACCACCAGTACAAGCGCTTCTCACTGGTCATATTAGTATGACAGGGACAATGACAAGTATGACCACCAATACAAGCGATTCTCACTGGTCATATCAGTATGACATGCCAGTATGACCACCAAGAAACACCGAAAAAGAAAATAAGTCTGATGAAATTATTTAATGAATTGAATGAATTGAATTATTAAATATATAAGACTGATTTATAATAATTATTATATAACTTTCCCAAATTAAAAAATGTGATTGAAGTATTATTTTTGATATCTTAGTGCATTACAATTCCTGGAAATATTGAATAAAGTAGTTTATACGTTTACGTTCGTAGTTCCTATGGTAGTTCATTCAAATTTTTCAGGAACTTTCAGTATTATTCTTATGAACATTTCTGACTGATTGTATGCTGTGATTTATTATGCATAAGTTTAGTATTTAGATAAGTCTTAAGTGGTCTCAGTTTTTAACAATTCGTAAAATTACTAAAAAGTTGTATTTTTTGTTATTTTTTTATTTTGTTTAAAACAAGATGATTTTTGTTAAAGAAGATGATAATTATTTTACCTAGTGTTATTTTGTAATTAAAGTAAGTATAAAATTTATGACTGTCTTTTAGTTACACATTAGGTACCCTGCCTTTCTTCCTTTTTATATGTGGATTTTTAGTTTAGCCCTTATGAGTATAATTCATCAATTTTTTTTCCATGAAAGCTGCACTACAGTCAAGAAGGCTTAAGACGGCGTGTTCTAAATAGAAAGATATTTTTTCTATAAGAACGAAAGAACGGCTATAGCAGACGAAGGCTATACCCGGTGTATCAATATTGCAGAAATATTGATAAATTACTAGAGACGTAACGTCTATAGCAGGCGCAGGCTATGACCGGTGTAACCTATTTAGTGAACATTTCGACTATTACAATTGACGAAACGTCTATAGCAGGCGTCGGCTATAACCGGTGTGACCTATTAGTTATCATACTGACTTTTAATAGGGACGTAACGTCTTTAGCAGGCAAAGGTTATAGCCGGTGTAAACTTTCTGTGGACGTGTTGACCATTAGTAAGAACGCAACGGCCAGAGCATATGAAGGCTATAACTGGTGCATAGTTATTTTAATAACATGATACTTAAGAACAGCGACGGAGCGGCCAGCACCGGCGAAGGGTATAGCCTTCGCAACTTTATTTGATAATATAATATCTTTTATTTTTGACGAAATGGCTCAAGCATTTCATACAAAAAAATAGTGTCAAAGTGACGTTATAAAATAAATAGAAACGTCCGTGAACGTGTTAAACTCTAGTTTATTACCGAAATAAAGATTTTTTCTTAAATAGTAAACGTGTACCCCCACTACGGAAGAGTATTTCAAAATCTTTCGTCGTAATAGTGTAATTAGAGCTAGCGCCATCTGTGAGATATAGTAGCAACTGTTGCGAATGGGTCGATGCGGTTTATCAATGTGTCTAGCTGATGTCATTACGTCGTAGTTCGGCCATTCACCGCAAGCGGTCGTGGGAAGCAATGTTGACGGAAGCATCATTTCTCGAAGATTATTTCTGATGGATAGTTCATGAACACTCTGGAATAATTATTAGAGTATATAAATGTCGTCGTTGTGTCCCTTTTTTTTTTGTTTTTTTTTATCGTGCGGAAATCCCTTCGGATACCCCCCCGCCGGCCAGCGGGGGCGGTTATGTCGGGCTTGCACCGACTAAAACCGCACGCCGTCTCGGGTCTTCAGACGCCGGGGTGTAAGGTTACCCATAGAGCATATCCCTCGCACCCCGGCTGACCCTGGGCCATCTCACCACTAACAGCATCGCTCATCCTGTCTCCTCTGAAAGCAGAGGAGTACGGAGAGCGATGTGTTCCCGCCACGTTGGGTATTGGCCGACGATCAATGCCAACCCTATGAAGGGGTGAATGGGAAGCCATTGACCGCCGCCCAGGGTGTACCGGCCGCTCCGATTCCGTTCCCCCCGGACTGCAGCGGGATCGGAATCGGAGTGACACTCGAGGAGGTTACCCAACACACACCCCCGTCGTTGTGTCCCTAGTGTTTTTACTTTGTGTGTAACCGTGAGAGCAATCACTCTCAATCATACTTCTCTTATTATATTGTGCTATCACCTTATCGTTTGGAAAGTTTGAGGTTATATGGTGTTTGTGTGTACCCAGCAGAAAACTGGTAAGTAATTTTCTGCCATCGGTGTCAGTGTACTCTCATTATGGGGGTTTGATATTCATAAGAGTTGTGTATCTTGGCTGCAGGGTCGTTTGGACGAGTTAACATCCTTGATATTCAGTTCAAATAGCATTGGCTCTGAGGCGAGCAATATCCAAGGCCTTGGCTGATATTTATTGGGACGCAGATTGCAAGGGCCGCTCTGGGACTTGTCGTGCCGCAGCACAACCACTGGTGCCCCGCGGAGCCTCTGGATAAAAAGGTCAAGCTATCTATATTGTTATTTCATTGTATCACTGCTGACCGGCGCTAGGCTTATGTGCAGAAAGATCACCTATTCGAGACGATTACTGAGCTGCACCACTACTGACCGGCACTAGGCTGAGAAACATAGAAGTCTTGCAGTCGGTGATAGCATTGAATCTTACCGAGTGCTGACTGGCACCTGGTGAGAACCATCTCCGTGACTCGCTCCTGTGTATCGGGTTTAATTGAGTAATTATATAAGTGTACCTGTATCTGTATCTTCTATTGTGTATCCTTCGGTGTAACTTGTAAAAATATAAACCTTAAAATCGAAATCTACGCGGATGAAGTCGCGGGCACGGCTAGTTGTTTATAAAAAATGGCTCAATCCTAGTTCTGACAAACTCATGCATACTTAAACAACTACCTATTTATGTCTTGCAGTTTGAACATGTTTCCTAACTGAATTTAAAATATTATTAATGTACAATACTTCGACATGTAGCGAACTTCGAAAACACATAGATCGACAAGTCATTGCTTCGACAGACAATTATTAGACAACACACACCTTCGAGTTACCATTCAAATAGCAAAATCTGTCAAACTAGTGGTAATTCGAAAATGTGTCTTGTCTAAGTATTGTCGAATAATCGTCTGTCGAAGTAGTGGTAATTCGAAGGTGTGTATTGTCTAGTACGTGGGACACTCAGAAAGTTTTGCGAAAATAAAAAAAAGTTTTCTATAGGTAAATTTTTTTTTATTAAATCTTTTCAAAGTACTCTCCACCAGCCTCTATACAAAGTTTCATGCGTTTGAACCAGTTTTCAAAACACTTTTTCCAATCCGCCGCAGATACCTCGTTTACAGCCTGCTCAAACGTTGACAGCGCATCTTCCGGCGACGAAAATTGTATCCCTTTGAGCTGTTTTTTTTATTTTCGGGAATAAAAAGAAGTCGCACGGTGCAAGGTCAGGGCTGTAAGGAGGGTGACCTAGGAGTTTAACCGGAGTGCTGTCCAGGAAGTCCCTCGTTTTAAGCGCGGTGTGTGCGGGCGCGTTGTCATGGTGGAGTAGTATCCCGCGGAGCCCTGTGTTTGGTCGCTTGTAGCTCACTACAGAGAAAACTTCTGCCAAGCATTTGGTAGTGTACCATTCAGCTTTGATGCTTCTTTGATTTCGTAAAGGGATTGATAACAAGTAGCCAGACAAATTGAAAAAACTCGCGATTAAAATCTTCCCTCCGCTTCTAGATCGCTTCACTTTGGTAGGTGTTGATTCGTTTTGAAACACCCAAACCGTCGACTGGCGTTTTGTTTCTGGATCATACTGATAAATCCACGACTCATCACCTGTAATGATGTCATAAACACGCCGAGACGCGCCTGCTTCAAACTTGTTTATCATATCACGACACCATTCCACCCGGGCCTGCTTCTGAGCATCGGTGAGATTGTGCGGCACCCAGCGTGAAACTATCCTTCTCACACGAAGATGCACGTGTAGAATCTCGTGAAGGCTTCCCGATCCAATCTGAAGAATGTGCTGAATCTCTTGATATGTGACTCGTCTATTATCTTGGATTAAATTTTTCACTGCTAGCACGTTTTCTTCCGTAACAGCCGTCAAAGGGCGACCACTTCTTTCTTCATCCTCCAAAGTCAGTCGACCGCGCTTGAATTCGTTATACCAACGATACACGGTCTCCTTGGAAGGGCCTTCATCCATGAATGCCATTTGAAGTCTATCGTACGATTCGTCTGGTTTCAGGCGACACTTGAAATCGTAGAAAATCATAGCGCGAAAATGCTCCCGACGCAGATCCATTTTTCAATGAGACACAATAATTGAAATTATCTTGCAAAAAATGCAGAGAGAAATTTTGAAATTGGAACGTACTTATTTTTACTCATAAATAATCATATTTTAGAAATAGATTATAACTGACCAGTCTCTTATATATAAAAACTTTTTTTCGCAATACTTTCTGAGTGGCCTGGTAGTTGTCTGTCGAAGCAGTGACTTGTCGATATATGTGTTTTCGAAGTTCGCTACATGTCCAAATAATTTACTGTCTAAATTCAGTCCGTAACTCGTTTTCAAGTAATGTTCGGACATCGATAATAAAAGCAAACACACAGACCAATAAATAATAATTCTAAAAATCATATTTTTGGCATCAGATTCGTTTCTAGAACAATTATTTTTTTGAAAAAATATGTGTGGCGTCCAGCCACATTCAAATTTACCGTCGTTCAAGTTGACTTCCGTCAATGACTCGTGCTTGACGGATATGACAGGTTGCTGTACTGACTGGTGCGCCTGACCGGCCATTGTTTGTAGTATTACTCACGGACATTATATTGTTAATTGTAAATACTTTAAGCTTGTGTGCTTTGTGCTTGCTTGTGATATCATGAACACGATTGAGTTTATGGTGTACTCGGCCTTTTATTTCCATCTGACCCGAGCAATTAGAATAATATACTGAGTACCACAAAACCGCCATATTGGTGACCCCGTATAAAAGTTGCGCATAAGCATAAAAAAAGTGAACGTTCATCAACTTTTCCTACTCAAATTAACTTTGTGTTCGTGTTTTTCTTGTGCCGGTCATCTTTTGCAACGGTTAACAAATAACATTTCCTGAATACCTAACTACGCACTTTGCACATTTTGTCGTTTTCGTTGTGGCATGTACTTGCTTAGGGTTCGCGTGGTGGTCTAACATTTATCCCACCCTGCATGAACTGCCTACTTTGGAATGCACGCATCATCTCACTAACCTCAGCAACTTTGCACTGCTCGGTTTTTTACCACACCTGCGGGATAACAGCAGGCCATTGATTTTTTACCGGAAACCTGAAAGCTCTCAAAAAGTTATTTTGTTAAAAATGAGATCTTTCCTTAAGTTTGCCGTATGTTATTATTATCCAGAATTCGTTAATTATAAGTGACACTATCGAATGGTTTAATAATACAGGACTTCTTCAAAATCACCGGCTTGAAAACTTTCTACTGCTTAATAATTACACAATTTACATGATTAAAAGTACGTACAGAGTCGTAAAGCACATTTGAATCTAAATATAAATAAAATATGAATCGCCGAAATGTATGTACGCGTATAACTTCAACGAATGCATCAAATTGTTTTTTTTTTGTGTTGATTATTGTCATTGCTTACGGGTAATATACTTAAATTGCATTAAGGCGAGCCCAAGGAACTCGCAGATATTTTAAAATAAATATTCTTGGGCACGAAAGCCTCTGGGAAGGGCGTGATTGGTTTTCTGGTGTAATGCACTTTTGAAGAAAGCCCCTATTTTCGGCACATTTGGATGTGTATAGTGCTTTTACTCCTAATGTTTCTTACTACAATCATATTTTTTTTATTATAAGGGCACTGTGAGCTACTTGTATTAATGAAAGATGATTTCAAGAACATACTTCAAAGTACTATACAGGCTTCCTGGGATATCGTGCGAACTGCTATGTCTTTCTTCACTTATTTTGATGGTCTGGATGAGGTAAAATATTTTTATACTACACTTACTTACTTACTTACTACATTAAGCGGCTATAATAAGGCGGGTTTCTAATCGTTTACTAGACCATTTATGGTGTAATGATCGATCAATATTCAGGGACTAGCTCCAGCTCATACTTTTGTGAAACATGGTAATTTTGAATCAAAACTACCTTTTTTTTTTTTTTTTTTTATCGTGCGGAAATCCCTTCGGATACCCCCCCGCCGGCCAGCGGGGGTGGTTATGTCGGGCTTGCACCGACTAAAACCGCACGCCGTCTCGGGTCTTCAGACGCCGGGGTGTAAGGTTACCCATAGAGCATATCCCTCGCACCCCGGCTGACCCTGGGCCATCTCACCACTAACAGCATCGCTCATCCTGTCTCCTCTGAAAGCAGAGGAGTACGGAGAGCGATGTGTTCCCGCCACGTTGGGTATTGGCCGACGATCAATGCCAACCCTATGAAGGGGTGAAGGGGAAGCCATTGACCGCCGCCCAGGGTGTACCGGCCGCTCCGATTCCGTTCCCCCCGGACTGCAGCGGGATCGGAATCGGAGCGACACTCGAGGAGGTTACCCAACACACACCCCTGAATCAAAACTACCTACTTATTAAAATGTTTATCACAGGTCTCTCGACGAGAAGGATGTATAATGGCTAAAATGAAAACATATGCTATTGATGAAGTTGTTCTTGGAGATAACGCGGGTGTCCCTAATCATGTCTACTTCGTCCTATCGGGCCGTTGTCAAATGATTGAAACCATGAAAGTTATTGAAACCACCCGTTCCGGCCACACTTTCTTCACGCTTTACGATCCACTAGTATTTAATTTTGCGTTTATTATTTTTTATTTATTTAAAATGAAATTGAGTATCTCAATGCCTACATAAGCATAGTTTCGTTAGTGTTGAGTTAAGTAGGTGTTGAGGTACTCAACTTCATTTGCTCAATTCTGAAACCAACCTATTATACTATTACAAACATGTCTACACAAGTTGAGATAATTTTAAGACATTTGCTAATGTCTTTGTTCTCTAAATTATTATTCTTTTGCAAACATTATAACACTTCTAAATTTAATTTTCAGGGTTCGATACAGGATATTGACGAAAATTTAAATGACAAGTACTTTGGAAATGTTTGTCAGGATAGCGTAGCAAATCTATCAGCTCAAGCTGACTCATCGACATCGCAAGCATTTAAAGCTCTAGAGGACGTACATCAACTCAATGAAAAGTCAAGAATTCAGTTCAGAGCCGAAGACGCGTCCATGTCCAGATCATTCAGTGGAATAGGACGTACACTCCAAGCAAAAAGTGAAACTGATGATAGTAACGAACTAGTAAAATCTACTAAAAATATGTTATCTGAAATTAAGCCAATCATGGTACAACAAGCTCCTCAGAAACATTGCGAATCTGGAAGGTACCATTTTTTTAAATTATTCTATGTACTACCACTAGTTATTATTTAGTTAAGTGTATTTTAGTTGTACTACTGAGGTGATAAACAACCTGGTACCTGGAGGATATAATATTCCAGGAAAAACATAAAGTAACGCCAAAACGAGTAGGTTCATATGGCTTCCCGAGGATTCGCCCGCCATCTAGAAACCGGAGATGGCCCTGGTTCAGCTGGAAATACCTTATGGGGCCACCTTACACCTCAGCATTTGTAGGCCCGAGACGATGAGCGTTTTTAGTCGGTGCAAGCCCGATATAACCGCCCCCGCAAGCCGGTAGGGTATATGAGCGGATTCCCGCACGACAAAAAAAAAGTACATATTGTCAGATCTTAAAAAAAAATGTGAAAGATGCATGCGCGTTGGCGACATGGTGGAATAGAACCGAGTATGGCGGATGAAACCGCGGGGCAATGCATCAATCAATAAATTAGCCTATTGCAGTTCATTACATAAAGTAAATAATGATACTCCCGGTTTTTATTTACAGATTCAGTTTAATCCATCCGTCAATGCTGCCAATGGCACCAGAACCACTTAACATTCGAACGTATTTCATGCAGGTTCACATTTGATTCTATTTATTTCATAAATTCCTTCTTGATGTTCAAGCGTACTTAACAATTCTTTTGTACTTCTTGAGACTTCTTTTCTAGGTCATATTTAAGCAAAGAATTCAAGCTCCTGGCTTGGATTTAGTCATTTCATCAAGCCCAAGGTGGCACATGTGGAGCTTTCCACACCTTAGAAAAATTATATTACATCAGTGTTATTTATAAAATATGCACTATCACTTCTAGCAAAAATCTTAAATTCAAAAAATATGCAACTGGAAGAAACAAACAGATTGGATGTCTAAACCAACCAGCTTTCACACTTTAAAGCTTGCATTTTTTTTGACTGAATTCGATGTGATGTCACGTCATATATGATGCACGTAAATATTTAAAAAAAAACATAGATTTCATACCATGTCAGTTGATCAAACTTAAATTTATAAACAAAATAGGTATGTCAATTTAATCCGGGCTCAACGTTTGGTTTCGGGGAAAACATGCGAGACCGACGCATCGTAGCGCTGACTCCAGTTGAGTGCATGCTGATGCCAAAAATATGGCTTCTACAACGCAACACGGCTAATATTTGGACACGTGTCCATCACTTTCTGGATAAGAAGGTTTGTAGATATATTTATTTACGGTCTGAAGTAGCGTGGCGAATTGTTAACACATTACCTGCAGTAAAACAGAAATGCTTGCCTCTTAGAATACGTGTCGTTGTTGAACCACCAACATTTTGCCTTTTTTTATAAGCGTATATGTAGCTTCACCTGTACCTTGTCATCAATTCTTGCATTTAAATTTTATCCACTTTCTGGTTACTGAAATTTTACATACATTATGTAAATCACAATGCAATATTATGATGACATGATGCTGATCTGATGATGGAGCTGGCCATAGAAACTTCGCAACGACACAACCTCATCGACTTTGCGCTCGTTTGAATCGTCTTGAGGAGTAGTTTGTCCTTTAATGGTAACCATACATGTGTAAATCGTATGGCAATGCAATATTATGATGACATGGTGTTGATCTGATGATGCAGCTGTAAGGTGGTCATAGGAACTCTGTAATGAAACGACGTAACCTCATTGAGTATCGACTAGTTTGATTTTAAATTTTTAGTTCCTATATTAACAAGAACATAATAAAAGCTTAATTTAAAAAAGTTTTTTTTAAATAGCACTTGTTTATAATGGTCACGTCAGTATGACTTCACCTCGCCTAATGGTAAGCTTAAAGGTACAGTCTCAGGTTTCGTAACCCTGGGGTTATCCTTTCGAGGGCTTACCCGGGGTGCCCGGCCATGGACACTTGGGCAGTACACCGTATGGTTTTAGTCGGTCCGATTCCGACGCGCCCATCTCATCGTTGGCACCGATGGGGTGGAGCCCGTGACGATTTCCATATGTAGAGAAAAACAGGTCACCATTACAGACACCGATAACTTACAGACACCTTGCTTATTGTTACAAACCGTCTTAAATTTCATTACCGCTATCGCGTTATTATCAGGTTATAATCAAGAAAGGGAGTCACATCTAATATATAGGAACTTTTGCTTCAGTCATTCGTAAATTTTACTGACTACCTAGATTTTTGGGACCTAAATATAACTGGTGAATCGCCGTTGTGTCATACACCTCTGCCTACCCCTTCAGGGATACAGGCGTGAAGTTATGTTATGTTATTCTTCTTTTCTTTGAAATTAATTTAATTTTTCTAGATACCTACTAAGAAGCAGTTATTTAAAATGTTTGAGATTGAACGTCGATGGGAAGAATATCGTGACGACTTGGTAAATGATTATATTGCCCGTGGCAGCGCTGTCAATTCGACAACACTACATGATGTTCCTTACTCTATCCGCTTGGAAGAAATGTTAAATCTTTAATTATTGTTTCTGTATGGAATGAAATAGAGCGAACAACAGAATATACATTTTTAAAATCAGGGATAAACGTGGGAATCGAGTTTTTTTTGTTTCTTTTTTTAATCAATCCACCGCATTACTTCTGAATTGCTTGGTAAGTACGCAGATACTTATCAACGGATTAGTGCTATCTCGTAGTGCTGTCTCGTAGCGGTTTAACTGTGAAGTGATCACTTTGCACTGTTTCAAAAAACTTATGTAGAATATTTCGTTGCAATTTTTTGTTTACACAGTTTATAAGTACGACGCAGTTACTTTTGATATTCCCACTATTTTATCTTAGCGTGAAGTGGAATGGAGCGTGGAACAGATGCGTCGTGGTTCTCTTCTTCCAGAAAGGTGATAAAACCTTATTGAAGAACTACAGGCCCATCTCGCTTCCCTTCTTTCCCCATGACACTACCAAATGATACCCCCTGTGGTGTCATGGGGAATCACCTATTCCCTATGACACCTCAAGTGATGTCAGGAGGAATCATGTTAATCCCCATGACACCCCCAGTGGCGTCAGGAGGAATTATCTTAATCCGCATGACACCATCGAGTATTAGTGATGCCACTTTTGGGTGCTCTGAGCAGAACAAACTATACCTAATTTGGTAGAATTTAGGATGAGCCTAAGAATTATTATTAAAAAACTTATCTTTGGTCATTTGAAACTAAAAGTTAACTATAAAGTTCTAATAACGCTTTACCTATTTAAACTTCTTATGTCTAGGCATAGATTTCAATTATCCTTATTCGTCATAAAATGATATCATATTGTAATCGCTTCTTTTCCTATTTCCTATATTATTTTTTATTAAATTATATAAAAATGGATCTACTTTGTGGAGATGTTCTGCCTTTAAAAAAGATGTGTCATGGTACATTAACTATAAAGGTAAGCTTTTTCTTATGAATTAGTAATCAATTAATTCCCAAAATGAACATTACATTGTATGAGGGAAGTCCAGGTGATCTTGTTCAGTTCTATATCTATTATGTCCTTATTTTCAGAACGATACAATTATAAAGACTAAAAAACATACCTGTGATCCCGATACTTTTAAAAATTCTCGTTTAAAATTTGCTGATTCATTACGAAACGAAGTGATTGATTCTGACCAGCCAATTACCATCTCTATACACTAACAAAGTAATTCCGTTTAAAGAAAAAGGTCTTGATTTAATAAATGCAGTTCCCGAGTTTATAAGCATTAGGCATTCCCTTTATGATGCCAGAAACAGAAGAAGAGTTCAGAAATCTTATTTAAAATGATTAAATCACAATTACCTAGTTTTAAACCACTGAACATACACTGCGATTACGAATACGCGGCAATGAGTGCTATCAGAGAAGAATTTTCAGATACTCAATTAAAAGGCTGCTACTATCATTGGAGTAAAAACATTTGGAAGAAAGCCAAAGAGTTCAAAAATAATAAAACAAAACCTGAGAGAAGAATGCTCTGAGAGAAGTATTATTGCTCTATCTGACGATAGAGCAATAATTCTTCTCTCAGGTTTCTTAGTCTTACCACTTCTTCCACCACAATATACTTCAGAAGGATGAAAGTACATAAAATCTCAAATTCAGAGAACAAATAATATTAACATGGGCAGATTCATTCAATACATGGAAAAATACTGGTTTAAAATGTATTCTTCTGACGTTTCCAGTGTAATTAGCGAAAGAAACCGTACAGACAATGTTGCTGGAGTATTGCATTCAAAATTAATAAAAGGTTTAAATAAAACTATAGTTAATTTGAACCGTATTCTTAATGCTTTAAATAAATACATTGGTTTGGAATCGTTAAGTTGTAGCAGAAAGAAAATCCAAATTATAAATGATGAATTCATCATGGACATTCAAATGCAACTCATTAATGGGGACATATCTGTTGGCCAAGCATTAAATGATCTCAGATAATTGCAAGTTATTTCTATTTGAATTACTTATTTTAGCGATAACATAAGCATAATCGTCAGTTTCTTCCAAAGCTCATAATTCCAACATTTAATTTTACTGAGCAGCAAAGCTACTGGGCATCACTAATACTCGATGGAGACTAAGATGATTAATCCCGACGCCAATGGGGGTGTCATGGGGATTAAGATGATTCCTTCTGACACCACTTGAGGGTCATGGGGAATAGGTTTTTTTTTTTTTTTTTACTAAAAATTTGAGTGCGTTTGACTGCATCTCACCTGATGGTAAGTGACGATGCAGTCGAGGATGGTACACGCAAACTCAAATAATGCCTATTCACTCTCGCCTTGAAGGTCCCCAAATTATAAGAATCGGGGAACACAGACGCAGGCAAAGAGTTCCACTCCCTCGCTGTCCGCATAATAAATGAGGAAGCGTTGCGCTTGGTGCGGATTGGTGGAATATCAACAACGAAGGGATGAAAACGTTGCCCGCGCCTAGTTGTCCGATGGTGAAATGGAGCTGGGGGAATGAGGTCATGCAGTTCTTGAGCACATTCTCCGAAATGAATCCGATAGAACACCGATATGCAGGCAACTTTGCGGCGATGTTCAAGGCTTTGGAGCTTGTTGCTAACTAGCTCGTCGTCGCCAATGAGTCTCCTGGCGCGTCGATCGATGGTGTCCAAAGTATCCAGCTGATAGCGGGCTGATCCATCCCATAGGTGTGAACAGTACTCCATACAAGATCGGACCTGTGCTTGATATAAAATAAGAAGCTGTCCAGGTGTGAAGTACCGTCTCACCTTAGAGAGGATGCCCAGCTTCATTGCAGCAACTTTAGCCTTGGATTCTATATGTCGACCGAAATTAAGAGCAGATGTTAGGTGAACGCCGAGGAGCTCAAGATGATCGGATATTGGTATGGATTCATTTCGGAGAGTCGGAGTCAGGGCGAAAGGACTCCTTTTCGCGGAAAAAAGACACGCCTGAGTTTTAGAGGCATTGAACCTAACGAGGTTGGAGTTACCCCAGTCAGACACTGACTGAAGTGTCAGGTTCATGCGCTCTATCAATAGGTGATTCCCCATGACACCACTGGGGGTCTCATTTGGTGGTGTCATGGGGAAAGAAGGCTCGCTTCTGAGCCATGTTTACAAGCTGTTCGAGGGTGATCACGAATCGTCTCGCACGCAGGTTTGATGACTTCCAGCCTCCCGAGACAGCCGGTTTCCGTAAATGCTATAGTACCATAGAGCACATCCATACGCTGCGGCAGATTAAACAGAAGACCGAGGAATATTATTTGCCACTATGCTTAGCGGTGCAGCTGTCTCTTCAGAGGTGCCATATTGACTATCGGTATATCGAAGTGCTTAAGTGCTTGTATAAAAACGCCACTATGTCGGTCCGAGTACAGGATCAGAGCACAGAGGCTATTCCGTTGTAGAGGGGAGTTAGGCAGGGTGATGTCATCTCGCCGAAACTCTTTACCAATGCAATGGAAGACGCCTTCAAGCTTCTGGATTGAAAAGGATTCGGCATCAATATCAATGGCGAATACATCATTCACCTTCGATTTGCCGACGACGTTCGTAGTCATGGCAAAGTCTTTGGAGGAGTTCAGCACTATGTTCGTAGTGTCCCAACGGGTGGCCCTGAAAATGAACATGATGACGAAAGTCATGTCAAATGTCCATGTGTCACTCACCCCCGTATTATTGGGAGGCTCACCTCTCGAAGTTGTTGATAGCTATGTCCAGCTATGTCTATCTGGGACAAACCGTCCAACTAGGCAAATCCAACTTCGAGAAGGAGGTCAATCGACGAAAGCAACTCGGCTGGGCTACCTTCGGGAAACTGCGAGAAGACGCTGTTCTCGTCCAAAATACCGCAGTCCTTGAAGACAAAGGTCTTTAATCAGTGCGTGTTACCAGTGATGACCTATGTTGCCGAGACGTCGTCTCTCACTATGGACCTCATAAGGATGCTCGGAGTCACACAGCGAGCTATGAAACGTGCTATGCTTGTTGTTTCTCTACGAGATCAAATCAGAAATGGGGAGATCCGTAGACGAACTAAAGTTACCAACATAGCAGAGCGAGTCAGCAAGCTGAAGTGGCAGTGGGCAGAGCACATAGATTGGAGAACCGATGGCCGGTGGGGCAGAAAGGTTCTTGAGTGGAGACCACGTAACGGCAAGCGCAGCGTAGGAAGGCCTCCCGCAAGGTGGACAGACGACCTAGCAAAGAGCGCAGGGACTCGGTGGATGAAGGCCGCTACAGACCGGTCGAAATGGAAGTCGATGGGGGAGGCCTATGTTCAGCAGTTTATTTCCTACGGCTGATATGATGATGATGATGATGAATACATTTTTCATTGCAATATTGTATTGAAATTATTATTTTTTTAGCCTAATATGCTTATAGCAGTACGGTCATACGGTGGCTTTGCGTTCATTAAACGATTTTCTTCGTTGCGCTTCCCTTTCGTAGTTACATATGATTATGGACTATATTTTTACCCGACTTCCAAAAAGGAAGAAGGTTCTCAGTTCTTCGGAATCTTTTTATTAAGCTAATAAAAAGTGTCAAGGCATTGTGGACTTCCCTATTTAATTTTTTTAACTTCGCCACTGATATAGACAGAAATTAGTGTATCGGTACGTGTTTTGCTATTAACTGTTTGAAAGGCATTATATCCTAAACATTCGGAGTAGTCTAGAATAGACTTGTGCAAACAATCTGGGTTTTTATATCCCTTGATGGAGTCCGCTGCGACCATTGTTTTGCCGGTAGAGCCTCCCATGAAGGTGTAGTGTCCGTGTATCTGGAAATAACTCGATTAGCAGACGGAGCCCGCTTCTTACATACATATGGTAAACTCATTTGACTATGTCCATAATAGGTGAATGAGATGGCTTATGCCTTAGTCACATTATTATAAACGATAACAGTTAATCATTATTTTATCGTAGTTTCGTAAATATCATTAACTATCGAATCCAAGAATGCTCGAGGTATAAATCCTATCTATTCTTGGATTTTAATTGGGTATTCCCTAAAAATAATTTTTAAATTCAATAGCGTCTTTAAGTTAGCATTTGATAAAAGGGTTCTCCTATAAAAATTTAACCACCACTTAACCGGTCCACAGCAATTTAGACACAAAGTATTGTCAATCAAAATTACAATGTGACTCAAAAGTAGTTTTGATTGAATAGATTGGTCTGTGTACTTTGCCGGAAATCATTGGTTAATAACGAATAAGTCATTAAAAATACTGTATTACCTCCTAGTTCTGTATTTTTACAGAATTCTTCTTCCGGGCGCCAGTCTCGGTTGCATGCAACGTTCGCATCTTGGAGTATACGGATTTGGTTTATTTTTTCACAGACTTTAGTTAGCTAATATACCTTAATTTGGGTTACATATCACACAACTAAATTTGTTATAACTATTTTCAAAATAACTACGGTCATAAGATCTACTGTTTAAAATACCTACGGTCGTGTCACAGATGTTTGTTAAAACTAATGGACGAAATATTTAATTTTCAACTCACCTAGTGTCAATTCATCTACGGTTTATTTAACTTAGGTTTATTGATATAATGGACGATTCACCTCCTGTAGATTTATCAGTGGTCAATATTTGTAGACTAAATAAGTAAGTTAGGAAACACAAAAAATACTAACATGTAACGTCAAGTTAATGAACCCGCGAACCCCACACTGCCAAGTGATTTAAATGCATATTATAAAAACATTGGATTCAGCTACCTGAGTTCTCAGTGGTCAATATAATATAAAATGTCATTGACACTGCTACCAATGTAATATTGTAACTACCCACTACTTTAGAAATAAATCCAGCGCGCCGTAATAACAGATCATAGGCGAGTCCCCCAATAGCTATTTCAAACATAGTTGCAATATCTAATAGCTCAAAAAACCATTAGATGAATCGTTCGTTAGTGCAATTGATTTTAGTTCAATCAAACTAAGGGGAATATAGCAGTAGTAGAGTCAACCAATATGCGTTATGAACATATGTGAAGGTACATGACATAGGTTGAAATTAATTAAAATGATATGTAACCCATATCATTACATTTATAGAAAACATTCATCATCGTATAAGATACTTTATTTAGGCAAAAGAATGCTTGGGTCGTTGGCTTTAACGCCATCTAGTGGAGAAATGTTGTGTCGAAAATTCTTCACAAAATTTCACTGCTAGATAAGCAGTTGTAACGATTAAATGTTTTTATAGAAGGTTTTTAAGTGAATTTAAGGTGAAGTAACTGAACTGTAAACTTTAATAAAGTAATTGATGCTATTGAGACTACTACCGGCTAGGGCGAGCAGAGATAAATAAAAGGATTGATTACAATCTAATAAGATATTATAATCGGTAACGTTACATAAATTTATTTTAGGTATATGAGTAAATGAATCTCAGGGAATGGATTCGTATAAATATTCTGCCGTGGCGTTGTTCGGTCCGTTGTGCAAAGATGGTAGTATGCACTTAGCTAGTGGACACGTGGCTTGTGGTGTTGCCGGCGTGCCAGGGTCTCTGCTGGTGTGCCTCGCTACCGCTATGATGGTGTGAAGCCCGTTGCGAAGACCCTGGAAATAGAAAAAGTGCGGGTCAGTTTGTCACTAGGCAATTACGTCCAAGTGACCCGCTAAAATAGCAGGTGAAGAGAATCTCCCAGCGGCAATGCAGCGTAGCTAAAAGCTATAATAAAAAGGAATATAAATAGGCAGCACAAGCTGGTGCCGCGACCTCTGACCGTAGGGGTCATCGGCCTCGTGGCACTAAATAGATAGGCTGAAATAGCACACAGTAAAATAAAATATGTTAAGCCATGCATTTTAGCAGGCAATAAGCTGCACCGCTGGAAAGTCTTCACCTGTAGAAGGAAGTAGGAAATGTTGATCTCAAAACTTACCCGGAGCCGACAGCAGTTGGCCACAGGGTCAAAGTGACTTTCCCCGGCGAAGGTTACCAAGGAAAGGAAGTTAAAGGAACGATATAAGAGCCGTCAGTTGATGACTGGGCTAGTGCTGTCCAATCTCGCTCGCACAACCATAGATATTTAGTAATAACTATCGAAACATACTAAAATATCGATTAATTTACGGATATTGTTTTAATTAGATTTATAAAGAATCCACAACGTTACACAGTTAGAGAAGTCTATCTCTTTAACGAGAGAATCTTAGTGGCTGGGTATAAAACGTAGTAAAGTTACTTTTTGTGAAGGTGTTTAAGAAACAAACAAAAACTCTATAAAAATGACGGAATAATTATTATATTCCGGTTCGTGCTTCTAATCAGAACTTCGGTTGGAGGTCACGGAATAATGCGTTTGTTGAACAATATTGATAAACATTTTAACATTTTATGTATGATGGATTGAATGTTTTAATATCTTAGCATCTAGATCAATCTATGTCTGTAACACAACATGACAAATTGACAACATGACGTAGCTTAGAGCAATTAAATTACCTACACCACTACGCCACGACACTGCACTCCGATCTCACTAGGTGAGTATATCAGTGTTGCGAATCTAATAACTTAGGATTTATTGTGCTCTTAGTCTCTGCTTCAGTGATAAAACACCCACAACTACTTTTAAACCACGATATTTCCTATCTAACCGTTGGTACTTCTATGGAAACGCCATATAATAAGTAAAGTAACACATTCTGTAGATGATTTCCTTGATCGGCCATTAAAATTATCAACATGAACAGCGCATACGTGTATTGGAACATCATTACTACGTCTCGTAACCAAGGAGACTGGTTTTGGCGGGAAGCGCCCATTCTCAAATCGCGGCGGCACTCACGGCTATGGCAGCTAATCCAGTGGAGACATCAAACTATAACTAAACACATTCGACCGCAGTGCACCGCGACGAGCGACCGCCGCGCTATCCGACGACAGCTACGGCTGATCGAAATTTCGCGACCCTGTTAACAGATGACTAACGTAAATAAAGTAGCTTAGTTATACGAACTCAATCTCATTATCATTCAGAATACGAATTCGTAGAAAGTGTCGCTTGATTGTTTGTTGGAATCACATCAAAGTTAAGCAGGTGAGTCAATTGATCTTTTATAAATATAATACATACTACCTGTTTAAATGGTCGCACGTATTCATTTCTGTTATAAAGAAATGTGTATGATAAACACATGGATAGGTACTAATTTGAAGCTTAATTTTGCTAATATTTTGTGTATCTACATATTTGACATCTAATTTAATATACACAAGTTCTGGTAATCGCTTACTTTAATAGCTAAAACTAAAAAGGATTTTGGATGTTGAAACAGTTTTAATTGTAGGGTTGCCAACTTTTTTTACAAGAAATAAAGTATATTTCAGGTCTATGAAGAAATTAAACAGTATTTTAGAAAAATGAACAGTATTTTATTAATTTATTGTTTAAAATACATATTTTTTAGAGTTTCTCGCACAACTTACCAATTTACAATCTTTTTTAAAAACTTCATATGTCTCATCACAATTACAACTGCAATTTTATTAAAATAAATATTCGTTCAGAAACTCAGTGTGATTTGTTTGTGGTGTGGCTGCGCTGCACTGAGCAGTGAGCTGGTATGACTAAATACAAACGCCCTCTGACTAAAAAAAGTTTGAGTGAGCGTCTAAGTATAATGAGATAAAAAACACATGTATGCATTTTTGTTACTTTATTTTTATTCAACAGTAAAAAGTATAATTTAGTGAAAAACAGTATAATACTGTTTAAAACAGTATAGTTGGCAACCCTAAATGTATCTGTTGTACGTTTACCTCTGTGATTCTATTATATCTTTTAGTAGAATTAGAAATTTCGTGCATGTATCTTTATAATACTACAAAGATGACATACAAAATAAACTATACCATTGGCTACAAATGTCTGTGACATCAGGGATGTCATGCCAATGCCTATCCCTATGCTATGATCACCCCAAATCCCAACTGTCTCGCAACTTAGCAACAAGAGATACATAGAACCTACTCACTAATACCATATAGGTCCCTAGACATTTGTGTACTTACATATTGGCAATGAGGTAGTGTTTTTTAGCTACTAGATACAATTAAATGTGAAAAAGTGATAGTGTTTATAAATATGCCAGGAACTCATGGAGACATGGAGGGTGCGACTTGAGCATCCAAGGTGGGGGGAATCCACCATTGCGGCGGTGAGACCGATTATGAAGGAGTGGTTGGAGAGGGACCATGGGGACCTCTCCTACCGGATGTGCCAGATATTTACCGGACACGGGTGTTTCGGTAAGTATCTATGGCGCATTCACCGGGAGACAACGCCGCAGTGCCAGCACTGCGAGGATCCTGGCGAAGACACGGCGCTCCACACGTTGGTGGAGTGCCCTGCGTGGGCGAGTCAACGCCGGGATCTCGTTGCGGTCCTGGGCGTGGACGTTCTCTCGTTGGAGACCATGGTGAGGGCCGTGGTCTCCGACGGGAGCATGTGGCACGCCGCCGCCTCTTTCTGCGAGCAGGTAATGCTCGCGAAAGAGACGGCGGAGAGTTAGCGGGAGAGAACCCTGTCCCTCGAGTTTCGCAGTCTGCGGCGAGGTCGCCGCAGACTCATCTACGCCCGGGACTACCGACCTCCATGATCGGGGCCTGAGGACGGCAGTGGGCCGACTCGCCGTCCTTACAGAAGCAGGCCGTGGCGAAGGCGTGTCGTGTGTCCTACACACGCCTGCCAACTCACCGACGCGGGATAAAACCCGACTCCACCAGGCGAGGCCGCGGTGGCGGCCAAAGTCCGCCGGCAACCCTGGGGTTATCCTTTCGAGGGCTTACCCGGGGTGCCCGGCAACGGACACTTGGGGAGGACACCGTGCGGTTTTAGTCGAGACACGACATAACCGCCCCGCTGGCCAGTGGGGGGTATCCGAAGGGATAAAAAAAAAAAGGATAACAATCGATTTTTTTTTCTGTTTACACAGTAGGTAATTGCATTAAAATCATAATCTAAAAATCGTTATTTTACAAAAATCATCTGAAAAATATTTTTTAAGATTTCTTTCGTGGTCAATATCAGATACAATTGCTTTGTTTGTGATGTGCTATCTGCCCTAATGGAATAGGTATTGATCTCAAGACCGTGACTTACAGGAATCTGATTCTAGTATAAAAATAGCCTATGTTCTATTTCCGGTCGTAGGTACTCTATTCGTGGTCAAACTTTCAGCCAAATACATTCGGTAGTTTGTGCGTAATTGAGAACATAGTGACAAGCCATAGTTTTTTGAACGCTCGACCACATACAAGTAGAAACCGTTTGAGCCAATGTCAAATTTGTGCGATCTCATCTCATGCAAACAAAGAATTCTAGCTACTTTTTGTCTCTTGCCACTTCAGGCATTGCTGCTGCTCTCAAATTTTTGTATGAGTTTGAGTTCTCAATAACTGCAATTTTAGTAATTTGCCAACATATACTAGGGGATATTCAAATCAATTAATATATAATACGTCCTTAGCTTAAAATTTTAAAAATAAAAATTAAGATACGAGTATATGTAATCGAAATGGTTGTTTGGTTAAGCGTTACAATTGAATAATCTATTAACTCGTTGTGCGCAAGGTTGAGTCGTTCAAAGCATTTTAGAATCACGAGATGTTCTTTTTGTAATGTTGCTGTCATATTGTATTGAAACTATTCATATATATATTGTCCTTGTTTATTTTTTCTTTAAAAACTATAATATTCTCATAGCATACCAGTGAATAGAATATTTTAATTGCTATTTGGTTATATTTTGAAAGAAGGACAAGGATAAAACAAGGATTTAAACAAATTTCCAAGGTTTCTAATAGCGGCAGAAAAATAAAATAATCCCTCAAAATCAATTAAATTCATCATCAGTCATTTAAAAGTATTTTACCATATTTGCTGCATTTTTGATAATCACATGGTATCATCAGTCTGATATCCTAACCTTGATTAAGGGTTTTCTTATGGCCTAAGTGAGGACCTTTACTTATTTATAGTTAAAACAGAATTCACGATGTCTCCAAATAACGTCTTAGTTTATATAAAAACCAAGACGTTATTTGGAGACCTCGTGTGCAGGAGATAGAAAGTTTTGACAGGGTAACAACACAGCGGAAGTAATTTCTATGGATCTTTTCAAGTAGAATATTATTTCCAAGACACTTAGTATTTGTAATACACTTTAATAACTATACTGGCTTATAATTGAAATTATTAATCAGTCTATTGCAAATATTTAGATTAAGGTGAATGGCATACGACTTGTACCAGTAAATGCCAACTTTTTAGTCATATTTTAAAATGCATTTGGATTGAGGTGCCACTTTTCTTATATCGTTTCGTATTACGTATTGATTGCATAGAGGGTGTAGTTGTTTAAGTGCCCATCTCGGTAGCTGCTGCTGCATCACGATTCTTTGAACAATACTGTATAATTTTCACGAAATCTTTAAAAAATTCTATGAATACTGATAACTATGACAGGCGGCACCTTTGCACCTGCATAAATAGTATCATAATATGCACAGGTAACATTTTCTTTATAGAGGGTACGTCAAAATGACTGTACACCGCCTGATGGTAAGCTGAAGGTGAAGTCTCAAAAATGAAGGTTACCTTAGGCATAGACGCCATTAATCAATTCTAAAATCGTTGCTCTCAGTTTAATAGTCGCAATTGATACTTTTTCACGTTTTTATTTTACTAGCTGGCCCTTTCTGGCTTCGCCCGTGATGTTCTACACATTCTACACAGATCTACACATCGCTTTCTAGACCCAAAATAAGCATAGTTTAACTAGCTCGTGTTATGGGTTCCAGAATGCGGATAAACATACGTATATACTTTTTTATAAATTAATACATATTATACATAGAAGCACCCAGAACAATGCAAATAGGCATATTCATGCATACAAATATTTGCACTGAGCGGGAATAAACCCGCGCCCCCTGTCGTAGCAGTCTAATGCACTATCACTCACTACCCTTTGCGCTCTTTTGACCCAGTTTTTATTAGTTTTCATATAATGTATGAGAATCTAATGAATTATAATGTATGTGAAACGGTTTTATTGACATCTATGCATCTGTTACTGCTACGCTCAATGGGGTAGGAACGTGATAGCCTATAACACTAAGTAATGTGACTTTCTATACATAAAAGAATTGTCAAATCGCTTCAATAGATCCAGACATTACCCCCTAAAACCTCACAAACTTTACCTCTTTATAATATTAGTATAGCTGTTACATCTATTAGTCCTTATTTTTCATCGTCGGTCTTCATGTCGACCGGACTGCGGTATAGTTGACGGATCGATACAGCACAACAGTAAAGTCACGGTCAAGCTTGGCATGACCGCAGTTCATATTTCGTGACTCTATTTACCCTTTGAATTTAATGGCTCTTTAAATGGTGCCGGTTGTCTGTCGGTAATGAAGCCATTCATACATATGTATGAATGAATAAAATATATGCATATTTTACTACAAATTTCAGAATTTCGCTTACAAAGTTCTAGTAAATAAGAGGAGTGAGTTGCCCCACAGTGAAGTAACGCTTCGCCCTGTTGAGCACTACGAGTTTTTTGGATGCCAACTTGACCATGTCTTCCAAATGACTGCAGTACTGGTAAGTGGTGTGTCCAGGAATTGTGGCGCTACAATGAATAGGGTTTTCTTAGTGGTGAATGTATATATTTGTGTCTAAGTGAAGTTAATTTGGACTAGGTTTAGTCTTCCCCAATCGGACACTATTGTGAGAGTAGTCTCGATTTCAGACACAAGTTCTTCGCGACTTTCCTCCACTGCGGACCGAGGCATGTGAGCTAGGCTCGTGTAACATGCGTCCCCTTTACTGTTATCCGCATAGCAATGAATGGAGTCAACCAGACGGCATGTCATTGATATGCAGCAGGAACATAAATATAAATAAATATATTGTACGACAAAGTACACAACGCCATCTAGACCCAAACTAAGCAGAGCTTGTCATATGGGTTCTAGAATGCGGATAAACATACTTAAATACTTTTTTTTTGTAAATAAATACATATTATACATAGAAACATCCAGACCAATGCAAATATACATATTTGCACTGAGCGGGAATCGAACCTGCGACCTTAGGCTTAGTAGTCGAATGCACTACCGCTACGCCACAGAGGTCGTCAGGGACAGCACGAAGCCTTGTGGAATACCGGCGTTTATGTCCTCAATCCATACGGACATAATGTCTGTGGTGGCTACAACACACTCTTCAACAGAGCTGCTACAGACCAATAGGCCAGTCATCAAATCTCTAGTCATTGAATTGTTTTAAACCATAATGATCATCACGGGTACGGTATGTTACACCTACCAGGATGTAACTTATCAACCCGGCATCCCATTAATATTTGTATAATATTACATGATTTTATAGTATAAACAACTTGAACATACATTACACTAATTTAAAAAAAGTACTATTACTATTTTTTTTTTGTAGTAACGTGGCTCACACATTATCTACGTGTATTTTGGTTACTGATTAACAGTAGTATTTCTAAGAATGGCAGACCGACGCATAAGTTCTAAGACCATAAGAGCGCAAATGATTAACTGCACGCGATTTAGTAATTACAATTATATCACCTTTAAATGAAGATATATAAAGATTTAGATCGGAAAAAGAGAACATCTAGAACGAGACTTGAACCCACGACCAGTCTATGCTCTGACCTGCTGAGCTATCTAGACACGTCCCAGATATTCGAAATTCTCCGATATATTATATACGTCTTAAGGCGACGCTTGTTTCCGTAGTTCGCAAGAATTACGATAGATGGCTCCAGCGATGGCTCGGAAACGGTGATAAATCAATCTGGCTACGTTTATTTTTAGAAACAAGCTAGCAATGTTGGGTCACCCAGATATTGGATTATAATGTATAGATTAGAAATTGTATATTTTCGTTTTAAAAGAGGTACAGACTACTTCCATGGAACTACTGGGAATAAAAAACATTATAATTACATTAATTATTGTCCCTCGGAACTACTGGGAAAAAAGTAAATCTAGTTCCGCTACGGAACTACTGGGAATTAGATTTCCCATTAGTACCTACCATTGACGCAACTACTGCGAAAAGAATTCTTGCTAGTTCCACCCCGGAACTACTTCCTTGGAACTACTGGGAATAAGCCTGGATACACAGTGAAGTCAGCTTCTTAATATGTTAAGTCGTTAAGTGTCAATACAACAATATGTTTACACAGCCTGCAAGTAAACTTGAGTTTATATTACTTATTTACATGATTATACCACCTTGTGATGGTGCTGTTTGTATATAATGTTTATTGTTCGTATATTTACGTACATTATCTATCTACATACATTATCAATCAGTTCGCTTAGCATTTCATTTGTCTGGTTGCTAATAAATAAAGTATGCAGAGTATATAAATTGTAAAGGGTATAAACTAAAACGGGATTCGAAACTATGACAGTTCCATCTGCGATGGTACTACTGCATACCGTCGGAGTAAGGATGAGTACCTGAACTAAGAGCCGTCGTGGTTGATAGACAGCAAACAGCAAATGCTAGGAATGTATCAGAAATAACATAAACATATTAAATCACGATAAAAAAAAAACACTAACGACACTTAATTCGGTATGCATATAAGCAATCATGAGCTTGGAATCCTGTCTCAAGGTTCTCATTTTGTTTATAATTTTTATACCGGTATTAGTAAATAAGCACTCGTCGAGCAACCGAGTTATTGAGTTCTAAGCTTGATTATTGCCATTATTACATTGGTTATGTTTACAGATTCTTATGTATTTTTGGGCGAAATATGGGTATAAGTCCTCTTACTCTTTACGGATATACAGATTTGAACATCTATACTATTATAAAATTGTAAATTAGTTGTGTCTTTATGTACTATTGGAGATATTTAAAAACAAGTTGAATTCCTGAGACGAGCTCAGCCGAATACAAGGGATTTTCGATTTAGCGTTTTTTTTTGCGATATTTTGCGATTTTTTTTTATCTTGCAATGGTTCACCCCAGAACGAATCTATTACCGAAAACAGCAACTCGATAGCTCATCTCCTTCATACCCAAAACCGTGGCAGAAAATTGCCAACGACGACGACGTCGACGACAACTCCATAGCAATAGGGCTTTTCTAAAGAAAATCCCTAAAAACTTGAGTTATGTTAAATGAACGATTCTGAACACAAACATTTTTTTTTTGGAATTCCGTCTGTTTTTCAGGATGGACGCAAAAACTATAGTATGGATTTCGATGCGATTTTTCCTATTAGAAAGGTCTTGGTCAGACTTAGAATCTGCTGTATTGATTGCAATTGGTCAAGTAGAACCGATAACATACATAACATAAACTCACGCCTATATCCCCGAAGGGGTAGGCAGAGGTGCTAGCACCCACGTTTCACCAGTTTATGTTTTAGGTCCCAATGTAATAGGTGGCGAGCCTATTGCCATTAACCGGGCACTTATAAACCTGCGATAAATACACACATAACTTCGAAAAGCATCGAAAAGTCATTGGTGTGTGCCATGGTAATACCTGGGATCGAACCCGAGACCTCGTCTCAGCAGTCCTTTACCCATACCACTAGGCTACCGCTATGCTTAACTAATTTAATCATTATGTAAAATGCTGTTACCTCAATGCACTACGTGACTCTACTATTAACTGTTATTCTGATTTATTGATAAAATTGAACGAAAAAATGCTTGTACCAATACTGAATAAGGCAAATACAAAATAAAGCAGCTGGCTTCAATCGAGGTCTAATGTGATGTGCTTAAAACCGTCAAGTTGAGGGCCACCATTGTAGAATTATCGGTGTCTGTAATAGTGACCCTCATTCCTGACATTTCACCTTTTGCTTACCATGAGGCGAAGTGAAGTCATACTGACGTGACCATTATAAAAAAAACAGTCAGGCTAGAAAACGCCATACCTTTGGGCTTGTATGAAAAGTTTAATTCGTTTAGTAGCAGCAGATAAGTAAGCAAATCCGGATGGAAATAGGCGTTATTGTAATAAATGAAGTTTTAAATGAATGAAACCTCGTTGAAAATGCTAAAGGCTTATTCATATTCATGCTCATTGTGGTTATACATGGATCTAATATTTATATCGCATTGCATTGGTGTTGCTAACTTACCTCAGTTCTAAATGTGTTTATAAAAGTGGTTTAAAGAAATGGTTGCTATATTGTATCTTAGCTCCCCCAATTAACAATGCACATAAGACATTGGCCAAGGTACATCGCATTGGGCTAATTCAATTGAACACATCTTATTAGACATTAGTATAATAAAAAATAAACTTTCTACAGGTTGCAGATATGTATCTTCATTTAACCCTAGTATGTCCAACAAAATTGATACGGACCAAGGTCCATCAGGTCTGGTGCCCCTTAGATAATTTAATTTTTCTTTTTTTTCTAGCAGCTTGCGTTCCCCGCTCTATGGAAAATTCACAGATTTTATTAATGAATCACGAAGTTCAATAACTGATCTTTCCATCTATGCTTATTTGATAGGTCTGGTTCACACCATTTATTTAAAATAAAGCAAATGTTAAAAATGGCCTAAGTACAAACGGTTCTCATACTATCAAAAGTTCTGTTCGTGTTGACAATCCATCTATAGAATTTAGTGATGATGACCTCAATATTTCGACCTCTCTGTAAATGTTTCCTGATACCTATCATAAAACGTATGCGCTCGTAGAGGACGAAATGGTCGATGACGGCATACTGTTCCGACCGGGGCTAGCTGCCGCACAGGTTATCGACAAATGAGCTCAATTGAGACAACACTCGCTCTGATAAAAGACTGTTAACTGCAGCTAGACAACAGAACTTGTGATGTTCAAGGTCAAAATGATTTGTGATAATGTAATAACTGAGCGTCTATTTTGTAATACTTAACATATGGATGAAAGTTTTAGCACCAATAACTTTATATATTTGCAAATAGCTTACATCACTGGTTTCAGTAGCTACCTTCATAATATCGTTTTAAAACGTTTATGATGTAAGCTACAGAAATTTATAAAATTTGTAAACCTTCGGCGTATGTACATATTATGTATTATGAAAATACTGTGAATACCGAAGTTACAGTCGGCGGCGGTTTGACTTCAAACATGTAAAACGCTACTACGTTCCACGCAATCTTTGATATCAACAATAATTTTGTATTGTGATAAATTGTCTTATGGTTTTGTTAGAAAGAAGTGATGTCCAATTGCCAACTTTATACTAGGTTTACAACAGATACTGTGCTAGATTTAAAGGTGTTATGTTTATTAGGATCCACTACGAGAATAACTAGGATGCTATTGACACTATCGTTTGACCACTATCTCACCTGCGCAGTAATGATGTGATCGACGATGGAACATGCTTGCCTAGAAGCAACTTATTCACTAGTGACTTGAAGTTATCCAGGTTATAGTTTTCCGGAGATTCTAATATCCTACTTCCTGTTAATATTATAAATGTGAATGTTTGGATGTATCGATGTTGGTTACACTTTCACGCAAAAATGGCTGAACGAATCTGGCTAAAATTTGGTAGAGGGATATTTTTATCCCGGGAATAGGTTAAAAGGATTAAAGGATAAAACCACGGGCAACAGCTACTTCATGATATGGGCCCCTACACGGTTGGCACATCTAACATTTTTTTCATGGAGAACGTTTTTTATACTTATTTAGCAATATCAAACTCATTATGAGTTTTATATTGCAATCGCTACTCTTCTGATATTCTTAATTAATACCTACTTTGACGCTGTCTGGGGTATTGCAATTTGACATGCAGTACCTTCTCTAAATAAGTATGATAAGATGTTTTTGTAAAATATACAAAAACATCTTATCATGCCAAAGATTTAACAATAAAACGTCATAAAACTAGCTAATCATATGACAGAAAAACAATTTATGTTTGGTTATTCGCAAAGCCTTCAGGACGTAGCGATTGGCCCAAATACAATTTTATTCATTTTTCACGACGACAGTGACTCGTACAACCTGGCACTGAATTAGCTGTTCTTTCAGCCCATTTTATACTCGGTTTTTCTATACATAAATTTCATTACAAATACTAACCTTTTCAGCGAACGTAGTACGTTGTTCATTAATTTGTTATATATATATATATATAATATATATATATATATATCATGAAAAGATTAATATGTTAATCATACGTCAATGTAAGTTTAAAACAGTATTGATCTGCGCAGTACATGTAGCATGAGTACATTTTTTATCATTTTTGAAATGATCAAATTTTGTTGTTTGGTGCCTTATCACATTTTTAATACACTAAATATGATCATTGATATTTTTAGCGTACCTTTTTTTTTTCGTGCGGAAATCCCTTCGGATACCCCCCCGCCGGCCTGCAGTGTCGGTTATGTCGGGCTTGAACCGACTAAAACCGCACGCCGCCTCGGGTCTACAAACGCCGGGGTGTAAGGTTGCCCATAGAGCATATCCCTCGCACCCCGTAACGTCTGACCCCGGGCCATCTCCGGTTTCGAGATGGCCCCCTCAGGTTTGGGAACCACGGTGTCCCCTTCTTGCCCCGGTTTGGAGCGGCGCTCATGGAGGACGGAGGTCGTATTTTTAGTGTACCTAAGTGTTACACTGTTCGAACGTTGTCATCACAGATAAATATGGTCATCATTGTTTAAAAGAAAGACCAAGCCCAGTGGGAATGTCTTATGATCTTGTCTAAACAGACAAATTTAAGTTGAAAAAGAGATAGTAATAATAAAATTCACGTTGGATCTAACGATTGCGTGACGTTGATACTTCAATCAATGTAGTCGAACCTGCACTATGTCCTGCGCCAGATTCATCTTTCAAAGTGATTTGCATGATCCCAACTTCTTTTTATCTCCAAATAAGTGTTAGCAATGATGATAAGCTGACATAACATTCTGTGAATGTAGATATTAATATATATTTATTGAATATTTAATTCAATACCGGGATAAAACCTCAGATTGATGAAATTAATTATTAAATTATTACCTGCAACATACTACTATCTTAAGGATAGATAGATTAGTTGACTATAAAATAAAAAATGTACTTGCATATCCATATAAATTATATGAAATGTTTCGACGGACTATTATCATTTCAAATTGATGTAAAGGAAGTATGTGTGATAGTGTAGTGTAAGTGTAATAAGTAGTTACAGCAAATTAAACTAAAATAATTTTCTTCGAAAAACAGTCTCTACAAATGACCAAAACTAACATGGGATGCGTGTATGAACGTGTAGGAACATAACAAATCACCAGCTGACGTACTTACCTGTCACTCAACTTGTGTGATGTGGGCGGTATGTGAAGGCGTTTCAATGAGTAACCTAACTAGTATTACCTTATAAATAGTACATGATGACTATTGATTTAGCGATAACATGATGCCTATCTATTGTTTACAAATTTATATTTGCGTTGAAAATGCATTAATTTTAAGATGAAGACTAGTTTAACGACAGTTTCGTCACAGATTAGCAAACGATGTTATCTAGGTACTATAATACTCTAAAGAGTGAATCATGCTATTGTCTCTTTACAACTTTCAATTCCTATATTTGGTTATACGCTACGCTCTATTTAAAATTCTGTAAATATATTGATTAATTTTATTATTGCACAATGGATTAACAAATATTTATTTATCGAGAGGAACCGATTTTGTCATTTTAATCTGGTGTACCAGCTAGCAGGTGATGTTGGTGGGGCGAAGGTGAAGATCTTGGTGATACCCGACTGATCCAATCCCATATCATAACCAATTTCGAGTATAAATAAAAACATTCCTAGACAATCCATCTTCTTCTTTCTTCTCTTCTTCTTCTTCTTCTTATATATAAAAATGAATTGCTGTTCGTTAGTCTCGCTAAAACTCGAGAACGGGTGGACCGATTTGGCTAATTTTGGTGTTGAATTATTTGTGGAGGTCCAGAGAAGGTTTAAAAGGTTTGTCATCGATTGAGGCAGTACGAAGTCTGCCGGGTCAGCTAGTATTATTATAAGTACATTCATTTTAATAAATACAAATACATTTCATTATCCTGCGTTAGAGTTATCCACAGTCCAAAATAATCGATTTGTGTAAACCACATGTGTGTCTAATGGCTAACTAGGCTTAGGTGCGGTTAGAAGATTCTTACGCATAACAAATTATGTCAATTGAGCTATAAATGGCATTAGAGCTTTCTACGATACCTTGATTTTTGCGTAATGAAAACAGTTGCTTATCGAGATGTTTTTTACCTTAAGGCATAATAAAAGTATATACATTTATTGCTCCATATCCTACTGCCTGCTAATATTATAAATGTGATTGTTTGTGAGATGTGATGTTTCGTACTCTTTCACCAAAAGCACAGAGATTGTTTAGATGTTTGGTCAGATATCTAATCTATCTCTTAAGGTGCTTTTTATACCGGGAATAGGTTCCTGTGGGCCACGGGAACGGAATCAGTATTTCACGTGAGTCGAGACGCGGACCACGCCTAGAATTGTTAGATTTATAACGACTATTGAATAGTGGTGTTATTATATCCATTAAAGTAACTGTAATGAATGAATTTCTTTTTACGGGTAAAGACGCAGTGTCGCCTAATTCATTCAATTGGCACATAGTATTTAGCTAATGTAGTATATTTAAATTTTCATGCTTATTTTGATATGCTTATCAATATAAAACAAAAAATCTTGCGAAATACTAGTTTAGTTAGTCATAGCTATTTTTAGTTTTAATCCCTTAATTCTACATTCTAGCTTTTTAATGAACAAATGGTGTATGACGCCATTTTGAGTGGAATTGTTGTGAACGTGCGCATAAATGAATCAACTGAAATACACGCGTGATGTAATACAACAGAGCTAATCATTTGTGTAATATTGACTAAAATATGCTGTTGTATCAAAATACATAGAACAGATGTATGTGGTCAGTTCAAAGTGTTAAATACTAAAAAAGGTAATAAGTAAATAAGATACAAATATCTATAAGGTTTCGCTTCCGCCGGGCCCCGGTAGGAGAGGAAGACTCAAGAAGTGCTGACTTGACTTCATGGTCTCACTGCCAGAGATGCCGAAACCATGCGTAGCGGAGGAGTAAAAGCTAGAAAGTGGACCCCGGGCTGTAGGCCTCGAATGCAACTGGGACTGAAAGCTGAGATGATGATGTTGTTAAGCCGTTGGACATATACCTGTTACGGTGTCGAAACTTGGACACTGACGATAGTGCTTGGGCCGTGCGGCATTGGGGTACGGAGCGAGATATGCTTGGAGTTTCTTTGAACGATAAAATAGAAAATGAGGTCATCCGACAAAGAATTAAGATTAGGTACCTACCAAAATGACTCGCAGCGATTCCTAGACTGAAGATCGCGAATCGGTAAATGAAAAGTGGGACGCCCACTAGCCGGATAAACTGACGATCTGAAAAAAACTGGCTGGAATTCTCACATAAGTGTTCACTACCTTGGTCTTAGCTCCTATCGTAGCTAGCTATGTCACCAGACATCCTTATCCTAATTTTAATATAGCTCATTGGTTTGATTTTAAATTGAATTTGATTTGTATGAGTTAGGGAGCTCCCTAACTCATACAATCAGGTCATTAAAAGCCCACCTACCTTATCTAACCTAGCTAGGTTAGATAAGGTAGGTGGGCTTTTAATGACCTATAAGAAACCTATTATAGGTATTGAGACTTAGACTGCAGGAAAGAACATGTTCATTAAAACTGGTAATAAAGCCAAATTCTAAACTCCCGTAGAGGTCTTGATAATTTGTTATTGTAAAACATTCATCTTACGTCTTAGTTAATATCTAAATAAAGATTATAATTTCTAGTTTAATGAAAACACGAAATAAATAACTTCATTAATAAACAAGGGGCCCAAGGTTTTTCCGTTATAATAACTAATACTAACATTAAATAAATATTCTAGGACATTCTATAAACAATAACATCGCTAACTAGACCTAAAGTAAGCATAGCTTATACTTCTTTTTTGTAAATACATACATATCATACATAGATACCCCCAGATCAATACAAATAGACATATCATGCATACAAATCTTTGCACTGAGCGGGAATCGAACCCGCGCCCTTCGACGTGGCAGTAGAATGCTTTACCGCCACACCACGTAGGTTGTCGTTATAAAAATCTGCAGACCGCAAAATGTTTTGTGATTTGTGCACCTGAGACCTTCGGCTATATGAAAAGCCATGTTGCCTGCGGCACGCTTAGTCTACTCTCCTGTAGCACCTCAACGTTGCCTCACGGAATCGGGCTTGTATAACTGGCATAACCTTGAAAAATTATCGAGGATTGTAATTTGAGGGATTGCCAAATATAGCTTAATATAACCGAAATTAGCTGCACAATCTCATGGCAAAAAAATCTATACATAAAGAATTAATTGCCCTGACCGACTGACATACCTATTCACCAACATAGAGCACAAACCGCTAGGGCTACAAACGTGATATTTTGCCAGTTGATGCCTTTTATGTTATTAACATCCACTAAGGAAGGATTTTCAGAAATTTTACCCCTAAGGATGTAAAACCCTTAGGGGTGAAATTTCTCGATATAGGATTGTATATAGAATTGAAGGGTTGTTTGAAAGTCCGTCATTTTCAAAATTAGAAGCACGAAAGTTCATGTGTCTGCTTCTGGTTAAAAATATTAAACGTATATCAGCGTTTTTCAAAATAAATAGGTGAAATTATGTTTAAAAGTTTGTATGAAAAGTACGTGATTTTCAATTCAATTCAATTTATTTATTTTGTGAACATAGGTGGTTGCTAAGACCTTGTTTTATATAATATATTTAGGTACATAGTATGTTACGCCGACAGGTAAACAAAATATCATGCAGTATATAAAATAAGTTATTTTTTATATTAAAAGCTATGACAAAATTATATTCGTGCTCATAGTTTACATCGCCAACTAAATTCAAAGTATTTAATATAATTAGAATTAAATTAAATTAAAAAAAAAATAAAACCCTTTATTTCTTTAACTTGTACAATTTTAAACATATCCATGAAGAATTATGTCAAAGTATCCAAATTTAAAAAAAAAATACAAATTGAATTTATCTATCTATTTCTTAATAAAGTTTTCAAGGTCAGTTTCAAAATTTAGATAAGTAGTTGACAGGTATTACAATATATCGCGAGCCCCTCGTTGGCGCGACGTGTTCAGGGCTGGCGCGTCGTTTTGGGGGAGGACACAAGTTCGGATCACCGATACATTCGGTTTGACGTGTCCCCCCCTGCGAGCGACGCGCCGGCTGCACCGGCTCCACCCGAGCCACGTTGGGCGCTTAAGCGACTTGATCGGGAGCTCCTCCTGGAAGTCGCCATCGTACAGGCCTGGGCCCCTGCGCTGGACAGGCCTGTCAGCATAGACGATGAGGCGGAGTGGTTCCGCGAGGCCATGACCCGTGTCTGTGACGCGGCGATGCCTAGGGCACCGCCCTATAATCCGAGGGGTCAGGTCTACTGGTGGTCGTCGGAGATCGCGCAGGTCAGACGGGTCTGCGTGATCACGCACCGCCGGAGGGCCCGATTCCGTAGGAGGCGTCGCCGCCCCGCAGATGCGGAGGCCCGAGAGGCGGAGTTGTACGAAGGATACAGGGAGGCCAGATGAGCCCTCCGAGCGGAGATAAGGCGTTCCAAACGGGACGCCTTCCGCGAGCTGTTGGAGACGCTGGAGCGGGACCCTTGGGGGCGGCCCTACCGGATGGTGAGGGGCAAGCTGCGCCCCAAGGCGCCGCCGTTAACCCGGTGTCTCCAGCCGGATCTGCTCGGAGGAGTTGTTGGCTCCCTGTTCCCAGCGCGGGCGGTGGAACATGTTCCACCGCAGATGACTCCGCCTCGGTTGCCCATGGCGCCCGTCGTGGAAGACGACGACGTGCCCGAGGTCACTTGGGTAGAACTAGAGCTGGCGGTGAGAAGGCTAAGAGCCAAACACACCGCCCCGGGACCCGACGACTTTCCAGGCCGAGCGTGGGTCCTAGCTCTAGTCGACGACGCTCTCGAGCCCCGACTGAGAGGGCTTCTCAGCGCATGTTTGGAGCGGGGCCAGTTTCCGAAATTGTGGAAGACGGGGAAACTGGTCCTCATCCGAAAGGAGGGGCCGCCGGCGGACTCGCCGTCCGCCTACCGCCCATAGTGTTGCTCGACGAGGTGTGCAAGCTCTTTGAAAGAGTAATTGCGAAGCGCCTCGTCGAGCACCTCTCAAGAGTGGGGCCGGACCTGGCGGATGGCCAATATGGCTTCCGCCAGAGGCGCTCCACCGTGGATGCCATCATGCGCGTGAGGGCTCTGGCGGAGGATGCAGTAGCCCGGGGTGAGGTGATGTTGGCGGTGTCCCTGGACATCGCCAACGCGTTCAACACCTTGCCCTGGAGTTGCATTAGGGAGGCGCTCGTGTATCACGAAGTGCCTCTCTACCTCCGCCGCATAGTCGGGGCGTATTTGATGGAGCCCGATGACTCCTGCAGGAGACTCTACGCGGGGATCGTGCGGTCCATGGCCCTGTATGGGTGCCCAATATGGGCGGAGACCCTGAGGACCAGAACTGTGCAGATGCTGCGCGCTCCGCAGCGAGTTCTGGCCATCAGGGTCATCCGAGGGTACCGCACGATCTCCTTCGAGGCGGCGAGTCTCCTTGCCGGAACTCCGCCATGGGACCTGGAAGCGAGAGCGATTCGCAACTGTACCAGTGGCGAAAGGAGGCGCGGGAGCAGGGATGGAACCCCGAGCCTCGAGAAATCGAGGCCGTGCAGTCCCAGCTCCGCCAGGCCATCGTGGTGGAGTGGAAGGAACGACTTGGGCGACCAAGCGCAGGGCACGCCGCAATAGCGGCGGTAAGGCCCATCATGGAGGATTGGCTGGAGAGGCGACACGGAAGCCTCTCCTACCGACTGACGCAGGTGATCTCCGGGAAGGGGTGCTTCGGGGACCACCTGCATCGGATCAGGAAGGAGCCAACGCCTGAGTGTCATCACTGCGACGCGAGCGAGGACTCAGGGCTGCACACGCTGGCGGACTGCCCGGCGTGGGAGGCGCCGAGGCGTGACCTCGTGGCAGCCATCGGGGTGGGAGTCCTCTCGCTCGGCAGCATGATTGCGGCAATGGTGCGGAGCGCGAGCGCGTGGGCCGCCGCCGCCTCCTTCTGCGAGCATGTAATGCTCGCGAAGGAGGTGGCGGAGCGCGCCCGGGAGAGACTTAGAACTCTCCCGGTCCGCCGAGCCCGCAACTTGCTCGCCGCGCGTCGCAGGCGACTCAGGCGCCGGAGGTCGCTTAACGACCTCCGTCCTCCATGAGCGCAGACCTGGGGGTGGCGGGTGAGGCCACCTGTCACCCCAGCAGAAGCAGGCCGGGACGGTGGGGCGACTAGCGCCCCTCCCCCAAACCGGGGCAAGACGGGGACACCGTGGTTCCCAAACCCGAGGGGGCCATCTCGAAACCGGAGATGGCCCAGGGTCAGTCGGGGTGCGAGGGATATGCTCTATGGGCAACCTTACACTACATCTGTAGACCCGAGACGGCGTGCGGTTTTAGTCGGTTCAAGCCCGACATAACCGCCCCCGCTGGCACGCGGGGGGGTATCTGAAGGGATTTCCGCACGATAAAAAAAAAAAAAAAGGTATTACAATATACTTACGGTTAGAGAAAAAAAAATACAATGCTAAAATTTTCAAATAGTTAATTAATTAAGTATCTTAATATCTATCAGGGACTCTGGTCACACAGATATTCCCTAATTTTTGTTATTCAATAAATTAATTTATAAGTGCCCGGTTAATGGCAATAGACTCGCCACCTATTACATTGGGACCTAAACATAAACTGGCGAAATGTGGGTGCTAGCACCTCTGCCTACCCCTTCGGGGATATAGGCGTGAGTTTATGTTATGTTATGTTATGTTAATTTCTGCTGACTCTAAAGTAAGAAGCGCCAAATTATTCAAGGTCGAGGTCAAAATTTATATTTGACAAATTTTCAAGGTCAAAATTTGGATTGCAACATAAATATATATTGGAAAAATTTAAAGATCATGCAATTATCTACAAAAATAGATTTTTTTTTTCTTCGTGCGGAAATCCCTCCGGATACCCCCCCCGCCAGCCAGCGGGGGTGGTTATGTCGGGCTTAAACCGACGGTTCCGTACCTCAAAAGATACAAAAAAGAACCCTTATAAGATCACTATCTTGTCCGTCTCTCCGTGTGTCGCCACCGATTTTCTCAGAAACAGGTGGACTTAGCAAGTTAAAATGTATACTAGATACTGAGAACTATAGTCCCTATTAGGTGTATAAAAATCATGGTCCTTAGTCAACACGATAAAAACACATGGGCAAATATAATTATACATTTTTATATTTTTTCGGGATTTTTCCTTTAGCGATAGAGAGATTATCGAGTCGTATTACTCGCAGCTAAAATTTGCTATAAGCTTCCAAGAAGTACACACAGGACCATTACGGTATAATGTAGGACTGTTTCAGGGATGCTGCTTGTCACCAATAGCATTTAACATAGTAATTAATATCTTAATTACCAAGTTAATACGTCACGAAAAGAAATGGGGTTATCGGTTTAAAGTAAATAACATATACTCAGAGTCCATCTTAGCTTTTGCTGACGATCTCGCAATACTGACGCGTAATCCAAAACAATGTCAGGAACTATTAAAGGAAGTCGATGAGTTCTGTTCGTGGACAAATGGACTGAGGACGAAGCCCAGTAAGTGTCACTGTCTGTGTCTGGGTAGACGGGACACCAAATTTACCTCTTACGACCCGGGACTCTTCATTGGGGGTAAACCAGTTTCCATAGTCGCTGAATCGGTGCCATTTAAATTTCTTGGCAGAAAGATAGACTATAAAGGACTCACACCATCCTTAGATGAAGTTGTCGATACGTTTATAAATGACCTAAATAAGATAGATCAGCTACCACTAAACAATATTAAAAAAACTTGGATATATGACAACTACTTAACATCACGTCTGACTTGGCCTTTTCTGGTGTATGAATTCGGTAAAACCTTACTGGCGAAAATAGATGCAACTGTCATAAAATCGCTAAAATCGTGGCTTGGACTAGCGCACTCTGCTGATTCCTCTGCTCTATTTAGAGATCAAAATAATTTTTGGATGAAACTTAAGAAACCATCGGAGCTCTATAAACACCTTAGAGTTACCAAAGCCCACATCTTAGGTAAATCTCAAGATGTCACAATCAGGGCACTCCCGAAAGATAATAACGCGTCCGAGCTTGAATCTAGACTCCTATTCCATAAACGATTTATGATACAGTCGAACAGAGTGGGGTTGGGAGTACGAGAGCCAGAAAGGGACCAGGATATACTTAAGTCCTTTCTAAAACAAGACGAAAATGATAAATATCGAGTGCACGCGATGAATTTGGAAATCCAAAATGAATGGTTGACAATGGGAGAGTTCTGCATACCGATGGCCTTAAAGTGGCGCACCTTGATCTATGACTGGTCGCCGGCCCTGTTAAAATTCTATCTTAACGCCTTTCAGATGACCCTCCCAGACCAGAGTAATCTGGTAAGGTGGGGGAAGGCCACAGAAAAACAATTATACTTGTGGTGAGGCAATAGGGACGGCTAGACACATATTAGTAGGATGTAGGGTGCTTCTCGATAGAGGCCATTACTCACGCCGCCACGATAAGGTGCTTATCATCATACGTGAAGCAATGAGTCTGGCAGTAGCTAGAGCTAAAAAAGGATTGACTTCTAACAGACGTCATATCAACTTTGTGTCTGAAGGTTCATCCATAATATCCAGGAACAAACCTTTTTCAATCTTAGATACTGCCCCAGATTGGACTCTCCTAATCGACACGTATGAAAAGCACTATAAAATTCCGGAGGATGTTGGGGTTTCGTCATCTAGACCTGACATATTCCTATATTCTAAGAGATTAAAACATGTGGTTCTTGTGGAACTTACTGTACCGTGGGAAACAAATATACCGAAGGACCACACAATAAAGAAAAATAAATACTATGATCTCACAAACGAATTAATCAAAAACGGTTACGTGGTTAATTTGTATGCAGTGGAAGTGGGAGCGAGAGGTATACCAGCAAAATCTATCTATAACCTACTTAAAGATCTAGGCCTAACGAGAGCTACAATAAGCTCATTACTAGGACGAATGTCTAAAGCGGCACTAGTAGGTTCGTATCAAATTTGGTTAGGCAGGGAGGGGAACTTGGGTAGTGAAGGTGAGTGTTGATGTACATCAACAAAAGGGGCCCCTTCTAAACCTACACTTGGGTCGCAAGTCCCAGGCACTGTCCCGAGTTCCCAACTCAGCAACGCGATGGACCCGGCACCCGCACGGAGAATCCATGGATTGCTAAGAATATCGGTCTTTTGTCGAAAACCTATATGTTAGTTTCCGTTGACCTATAGAATCTTGCACCAAAAAACAAGAACTTGCAGCACAAATAAAGGAAAAATTAAAAAAAAAAAGAAAATTAAAGGGTATCACCATACATACAGAGATACATACAATTTAGAGGTCTAGCTTAATTGGCGCCAGCCTCAAATAAGGTAAATAAATAAAATTGTGCTAATGTGTGGAAGAAAATCAAAGAAAATATTTATTGTGACGGGTACTAATTTTATTATGCAGGCGCCGGAGGTCGCTCAACGACCTCCGTCCTCCATGAGCGCAGGCCTGGGGGTGGCAGGTGAGATCGCCTGTCACCCCAGCAGAAGCAGGCCGGGACGGTGGGGAGACTAGCGCCTCTCCCCCAAACCGGGGCAAGACGGGGACACCGTGGTTCCCAAACCCGAGGGGGCCATCTCGAAACCGGAGATGGCCCAGGGTCAGTCGGGGTGCGAGGGATATGCTCTATGGGCAACCTTACACCCCGGCGTCTGCAGACCCGAGACGGCATGCGGTTTTAGTCGGTTCAAGCCCGACATAACCGCCCCCGAAGGCCGGCGGGGGGTATCCGAAGGGATTTCCGCACGAAAAAAAAAAAAAGGTACGCAACCCTCGGCGCATGAGTTTGACTCGCACTTGAACGGTTTTTTATTTTCTTTCTACGTTATCTTTCTACTCACCATTCGTGAGATACACCGATTCTAAAAGTTTTAGGCTTGGGGTTTCTTTGAATGTTAATTAAAATGTATTTTAATAGTCTTATTGTGTCTATGCAATATATTTATTTACGAATGATCTAATACACACCCATTAAACAGTTGTCTTTACTAACTGCCTGCACACTTTCCGAGCAAATTTTCTCTTGCGGCTCCTCTATAAGGAACGAGGTTGACAGCGAGAGGTTGCGAGCTTGGACATCACAGAGTAATTAATATGGTTATCTCCTCGCTGTTGGACATGAAATCTTAAAAGTTTTAAACTAAATTAAACTCAACACAAACCTTATGGGTGAAAAACTATTTGATGTGTTTAAATTACAAGTGAATGCCAGATGTCATTGCATAGATTGATAGTCATTCCAATTTTTATATATAAATAAAATTTATTTATTGTTATGTGTAATATAAAGTTTAAACCTTACTTTTGTATTTAGATTTTAATTGAAATAATATCATATTTCTAAACTTTTATTTATATGGTAAAGTATCACCATAAAAATGGCAGTGAATATAGCAGCTGGAAAAACTGGGACAATATTAAGTATTACTTATCTTAATCTGTATTCAATAAGAGATTAGGAGGTAGAGTTTTATCTAATCCCCTCTAAAAATAGTACCCGACTGGTTTTGAGTAGAAGTTCCTTATTACTACAAAAGATATAAAAGGTTTTAGGACGGTTCAGAAATAGGCGGATAATGTCTCTGTTAGCATCATGTCTCAATAACGAATCTGGTGACGGCACACGTTTTAATGTCGGATGGGGTGGAGAAAATGAACAGACGGTATTCCGAAATTTTGATGATTTTATTTCTTTCCAGACGGGAACAAATCGTCAAAAGACAGTACGTACAGCTTCCTCTCTAGCGAGGGCATTCTTACTGTGTTCCGAGGGATCAATGGGCGTTCGCCAGAACCCTTGGACCCCAACAAAACGCCGAGGCCCGATCGCCGCTGAATCTTCAAGTCCAGGACCTGCTGTTGTATCGCTTCCATCACTTATAGGTAAAAAATTGTATTAGTTATTTATATTTTACTCAGAAAACAATACATTTTTAAGCTTTAAACAGGATTATAGTCTTCTAATTTACAATCAAATTTTATGAACATTCAGGTACCTTGATAACATTAACATTATGTTAAAAATTTAGTGTTCTGGAGCGCCATTTCAGAGCTTGCGATTTACGATATACGATTTTTTTTTTTCAATTTAGAGTTAGTTTAATAAGAAATAATCGTATTTCGGCATCTCCTCACTCTACTTTGAACAATGTTTTTAAAAACATTACAATCAATGAGATATTAGGATTTTATAAAAGTTAATCACCTGAGCGTTCATAAAATCTCCATTCAAGTTAAGTTCTAGAATACAATCTGTAGGTACTTCAAATTAGTCTCAAGTCGAGATTCATGACTGAGTATCGTTCTAGAATACGGGCCTAACAGTCTTTTCTCCAGCCTGTTATAATAAAACAGGACAGAACACATAAAGAAAAACTCAAATTCCTTTATTCTCAGATGAAAGTTTACTGTTCACATAAATTTAACAGTATACATACGTCCATGCAGACAATTAATTTGTGTAGAAGATATGATTTGAGAAGATTTTCTAGGAAATGATGTAGGTACTGTCGACTTCGAGGACTCGGGGCTATACACGAGACTCAGACGCCAGACTCAGTGCGCGTTAAGCGACCTCCGGCGCCTGAGTCACCTGCGCCGCGCGGCGAGCATCTTGTGGGCTCGGCGGGCCGGGAGAGTTCTAAATCTCTCCCGGGCGCGCTCCTTCGCGAGCATTACATGCATGCAGAAGGAGGTGGCGGAAGCCCACGCACTCGCGCTCCGCACCATTGCCGCAATCATGCTGCTGAGCGAGAGGACTCCCACACCGATGGCTGCCACGAGTTCACGCCTTGGCGCCTCCCACGCCGGGCAGTCCACCAGCGTGTGCCCCGAGTCCTCGCTCGCGTCGCCGTGATGGCACTCAGGCGTTGGTTTCTTCCTGATCCGATGCAGGTGGTCCCCAAAACTCCCCTTACCGTAGATCTGCGTCAGTCGGTACGAGAGGCTCCCGTGTCGCTTCTCTAGCCAATCCTCCATGATGGGCCTTACCGCCGCTATTGCGGCGTGCCCTGCGCTTGGTCGTCCAAGTCGTTCCTTCCACTCCACCACGATGGCCTGGCGGAGCTGGGACTGCACGGCCTCGATTTCTCAAGGCTCGGGGTCCCGTCCCTGCTCCCGCGCCTGATACAGTTGCGAAAGGGCTCTCGCCTCCAGGTACCATGGCGAAGTTCCGTCAAGGAGACTCTCCGCCTCGACGGAGATCGTGCCGTACCCGCGGATTACCCTGTTGTTCATCACCCGCTTCGCCCATATTGGGTACCCATACAGGGCCATGGACCGCACGATCCCCGCGTAGAGTGTCCTGCAGGAGTCCTCGGGCCCCCTCATGTTGGGCAGCTGCAGCCGCACGAGAGCGAGAGCTGTGCCCTTCAATTTGGGGGTCAGAGTTCGGATGTGCTCTCCGAAGTCCCATCGGCCGTCGAGCACGAGCCCCAAATATTTCATTTGGGGCTTGATGCCGATGCGATTGCCTCCCACGATGAGACTGGATCCCTCAGGAGGCTTGCTCCGAGGCCCATGAAAGAACAGGGCCTCGGTTTTATGCAGAGCCACCTCGAGACCCAGGCGCCAGATCCGCTCCATGACTTGGGCAACCGCGGTCGTTGCCTTCAGGGTCGCTTTGCGGTACGCCGCGCGCCGTCACGAGCGTGTCGTGCGCGTAGCACGTGATGGTGGCACCATCTGCGAGCTCACCGCAAAGCACCCAGTCGTATCCGATGTTCCACAGGAACGGCCCCAGGACCGATCACTGCGGAAAACCGCACTACATCTCACGCCGACCGAGACCGGTCACGGCTGGATAGATGACGGCTCTCTCCGTCAAATACGCCCCGACTTTACGGCGAAGGTAGAAAGGCTACACGAGCGCATCCCTAATGCAACTCCAGGGCAAGGTGTTGAACGCGTTGGCGATGTCCATGGACGCCGCCAACATCACCTCACCTCGGGCGAGTGAATCCTCCGCCAGAGCCCTCACGCGAATGATGGCATCCACGGTGGAGCGCCTCTGGCGGAAGCCAAGGTCCGGGCCCACTCTTGAGAGGTGCTCGACGAGGCGCTTCGCAATGACTCTTTCAAAGAGTTTGCACACCTCGTCGAACAACACTATGGGCCGGTAGGCGGACGGCGACTCCGCCGGGCGCCCCGCTTTTCGGATGAGTACCAGTTTCCCCGTCTTCCACAATTTCGGAAACTGGCCCCACTCCAAGCATGCGCTGAGCATGTCAGTCGGCGCTCGAAAGCGTCGTCGATTAGATCTAGGACCCACGCTCGGCCTGGAATGCCGTCGGGTCACGGGGCGGTGCGTTTGGCTCTGAGCCTTCTCACCGCCAGCTCTAGTTCTACCCAAGTGACCTCGGGCACGTCGTCGTCATCCACTTCGGGCGCCCGCGCTGGGAACAGGGAGCCAACAACTCCTCCGAGCAGCTCTGGCTGGAGACGCCGGGTTAACGGCGGGGCCTTGGGGCGCAACTTGCCTCTCACCATTAGGTAGAGTTCAGCTCAGCCCCCACGGGTTCCGCTCCAGCGTCTCCAACAGCTCGCGAAAGGCGGGCTGTTTGGCCCACCTTATCTCTGCTCGGAGGGCTCCTCTGGCCTCCCTCTATCCCTCGTACAACTCCGCCTCTCGGGCCTCCACATCCTCGCGATCTCCGACGACCACCAGTAGACCTGACCTCTCGGATTATAGGGCGGAACCCTAGGTATCGCCGCGTCGCAGACACGGGTCATGGCCTCGCGGAACCACTCCGCCTCATCGTCTATGCTGACCGGCCTGACCGGCGCAGGGTCCCAGGCCTGTTCGATGCCGGCTTCCAGGAGGAGCTCCCGATCAAGTCGCTTAAGCGCCCAACGTGGCTCAAAAATATATACCTGAGACGGCGTGCAGTTTAGTCGGTTAGAGCCCGACATAATAATAGGTGTTTGCAATATATTGCAAACACGTATCGGAATTAATCCGGTGGAAAATCCAATATTTCCTTTTGTTAAGAAACCTTTGTTCAAAAATATAACATGTAATACATATTATGTTAATAAGCACTTGGTATATATTTTTGTGCCTGTGTACATATCGCAGAGTGACAATATATTCATTTCTTTCGTGTTATTTCGACCGATATTGTTCTTCCTCACGCGCTCACGCTTACGTCACCCATCCCACTCCAATGAAGTTGTGTTTTGAGTTGTGAGATTAGCACTTGCGGACCGCAAGTACCGACCTCGCTCGCTCGCTCTGTTGATACACAAAGTGACATCATGATGTTAATATTATTCACTAAATAACAACCACACCTATTACTTTGAAATATTAAATACGATTCTGAAATTTAAAAATTCGTGATTGTACAGCACGTATTTGTGTATATTGATTGCCATGTTGTTCGTGTCTCTATAACATTATTGATAGACACAGCTGTATATATATAAAACAAGTTGAAGATTTCGCCAAAGTTCTTGTTTTATCTAATCTGGCAATTGTTATTACTTATACGTAGCGGACGTGGGTGAAAACATTGACCCGGTTCAAGGTGAGCTATCAGCACGTGAGATACACAGTAGGTATGGTTTGACATTGATCAAGGATTGTTAGTCTGTATTTATACAGGTATCTATGATTTTTAAAACACGTAAGTTATAGTTTATTGTAAAATAATAATTAAGATGATTTAAAGTACAGTAAAAAACATAACTTCCAATATTTAATATCTACTATCTCTTCGAGGATGTCCATGCGTAAAAAAGATGTATATATATGCAGGTAGTTTTCGTTCGCAGGTAAACCTCCACAAGAATCCCGTAGAGTGCGCGCTCCGGCTTTTACTTTCGGGCATAAGCTTGAGCCACCTGGTGTGCTTGCTAAAACCGGCCCTGGACCTGCCACTTACAACACTGAAGGAATGACTGCTAAAGGTGCGTAAACGGTTTTACCAAAAGCAATATTAATTATTCATCACGACTACACTGCATCGGTCATTTGCCACAATGTAGGTAGGTATTATAAATTACTAGTATTATAAAAGATTCTCAAATATAGATGCTAATTAAGTTCGTGAAATTACTCCAGACCGAACTTAAACCATTGTATTTATTCGAAAAATAAAATCGCACTAAAGAAATAAACTAAAGAACAGATTGATGTGGACGTACAATAATAGAAATTGATTAATTAACCAGTAGAAAAAGTACATTGCATAATGTATGGCATGCCTTTTTATTGATTTGAGTGACCAATCTTAACACATTGAGACCCTAATGTGCTTCGAAGAGCACGTTAAGCCGTCGGTGTCATGTATGAAGGATAAAGATATAGACATATCATGAAAGAAAGCTGTTGATATTATAGTTCGAACTTTCACGCGAGCATGATTTCTAAAACCAAATCCAAGTCGCCTGCTTATGGTTAGTTTAGCCAAAACTACTTAGCAAATCGTCTACCTACGACAATCACTTGATTTGGGCGTCAAAGCGATCGTTTTCAAAGGCTATATAATACTACTTATGCTTTATTTCGGATAGAAAATAAACTTTCCATTGGGATATTTGACACAAATAGCTTAATTAACGTAATTAGGATATTAATTTTAACTTTCTAGCCTCGTCCACTTGGCTAGATAGTTTGAAACTACTAAAACAGACCTGACTGGCAATATTAAAGCTCAACAATCAAATTAATTTGTTCTTGTGTCGTATAATGGAATAGTGGGTAGTCGCCCGCAATTGCCATATACTGGATAATTGCTTGGGTTCATTTAGTTGGGACAAAACCGTTTATCTTACCCAGGTAATTATACAGTCCACCGCCCACGAATTGTACGCAGTGATATAATAGATTTTCGTTTGCAGTCGAGTTTAAAATTTGTTATTACGAATGTGGTAAATAACATAACATAACATAATTCTTCATAAATTCTTTAATATATTAAAGTTGTAAATTTCAAGAAAGATTAATATGATTACTATAAAGCCTTAGGGCACTTCCTCTTGATGTAATATGTAGTGGGGCTTAAAAATACCAATAGCTAATATACATGATTAAATAATACCAGCTGATGCCTGCGGCTCCGCCTGCGTGGAGATCGGTTATCGTTTTTTGTTCATTATCTCCGGTTTTACTTAACTAATTGCAATGAAACATACGGTATGTTTTAAGTCTGGCCAAGACCTTTCTTATAGAAAAAAGTGCATCAAGATTCGTGCAGTATTTTTTGCGTTCATCGCTAACAAATAGACAAGAATTAAAAAAAAATGTGTTCAGAATCGTTCATTAACATAATCCATAATCATACTTAATTATAAGAGTTGTTTTATATTTGACTGTGTAACTTACATTATAGACCAATCGATTACTATCTCGATTTATAACTAGTTTTATATGCCGTCAAAAGCTGCTGCTCGTACAACACAACACTATGTACGCAATAACGAAATGTAATATCATCCTACCGCAATGCGGATAGCGTACAAATTTGATTGCGACATCTAATGGACCTATAGGTTGCCAAGCGGTAAAATTATGATTAGATTATAATATTCATTAATTTAACCATTCACACAAAAATGTTTTTTTTTATTACCTACTCATAACAACAATACAATTAAGATTATTATTTATTATTATTATATTTATTATTATTAATATATATATATATATATATATATATAATTTATTATTATAAGTAATTTAAACTTAACTTAATTTGTTAAAATCTTACAAAGTTAAGAATGTGTCGATTGGCACTTTTCTTATGTCGCAATTATGATGGAAAGACACTTTGTTCTTCTGTTCTTTAAGAGTAGTACTCATTGCACTACGTAACACTAACTTCACTAAACTAACTTAAAGCGCTTAGTCTTTTTAAGTCTTCCTACTATTTCTGTGGTGTCAAGGAGCTGGATAGCCTTGACATTCACATGTTGAAGTAGCCCTTGTTTTATGTGCTTCTGCGTGTTTTTTATAAGTTAACTAACAAGATTCACTCCTTGGTCTCGGTGGATGTCATCAATTCTATACTCCGAAGTACCTTATTTTGGAACTTTTAAACGATTTCAACGTTAGTTCGTTTTATACAGCCCAAAAGTTGAATGCTATATGTAGTAGGCATGAGTACTTGTTTGTATAAAAGTACTTTGTTGTACACTGAAAAAGTAGAATGTCTGCCAAGTAGCCAGTACATATTTTTGAAGCGTAGGTCTAACGCTTGGAGTTTCTTTTTGACGTGAGTCTTCCAGCGAAGTTTTGCATCTATCGTCATACCCAAGTATTTTGCCATTTTTTCATATGGTACTAGCTGACCCAGCAGACTTCGTACTTCCTCAATCGATAACAACTTCCATATTTATTCACCTTTTAAACCTTCTCTGGACCTCCACAAATAATTCAAGAGCAAAATTAGCCAAATCGGTTCAGACGTTCTCGAGTTTTAGCGGGACTAACGAACAATAATCTGTAAATCAATAATATGTAATCTTTATATATAAAAATTTATTTTTTTATATATAAAGATTACACGACTGTTAATATATACCGGTATATGATGCTTTGTAAAATCTGTATGAGCCAATATTGACTCATTTAATTTAATTCGCCATTTTTTTGTCTAATCGGTGATTGCATTGACGGCAACACATACATACATTCATACATTCAAAACAAATTCAAACATACATTCTCAACTGCTTCTTTGTGAGTGACACACAGGTGCCGTACCTTTGCAGACGTTATGGCTATCATGGCTACAGAGCCATGATAGCCATAACTTCTGCAAAGGTAGCAATGATGCCGTTTATTGTTTCAGGAATGATGCTGTTTATTGTCGCAGGTGTACAAGGTATAGAATAGGTTCGAGGCGTGACCTCGTGGTAGCCATCGGGGTGGGAGTCCTCTCGCTCGGCAGCATGATTGCGGCAATGGTGTGGAGCGCGAGCGCGTAGGCCGCCGACGCCTTCTTCTGCGAGCATGTAATGCTCGAGAAGGTGATGGCGGAGCGCGCCCGGGAGAGATTTAGAACTCTCCCGGCCCGCCGAGCCCGTAACATGCTCGCCGCGCGTCACAGGCGACTCATGCGCCGGAGGTCGCTGAACGACCTCCGTTCTCCATGAGCGTAGGCCTGGGGGTGGCAGGTGAGGCCGCCTGTCAATGATAAATGTCAGTGATCAAACCTCGGCAAGACGGGGACACCGTGATGGCGAAACCGGAGATGGCCCTGGGTCAGTCGGGGTGCGAGGGATATGCTTTATGGGCAACCTTACACCCCGGCGTCTGTTTTAGTCGGTTCAAGCCCGACATAACCGCCTCCACTGGCGGGCCCTGGGATCAGGGGAAAAAAATGTACAGGAAAGGTCCAAGAACACTTCCCTGTGGTATTGGTGTGTTGTGATCGACGAAACGTTTGGGACACAAGTTTCCCATGGACCACAGCCTAACAGCCCGGAAGCAGTATATCCTACACCAGCTTTTATTTCTTTGAAATCTGAATAGGCATCCTCATGTCTTACTCTAAATGTTTTTTTTACGTGCAGAAACCTCCACGATTTCACCCCACCGGAGCTATTGTTAAGATGGGTATGTCGAACTTGAACCGGCTAAAACCGCACGGTGTCTCTTGCGTCAGCCATGTGGTATGGGGAATCTTGTGTGCCCTAAAAAGGATCGCTTTGATTGATTAAAGTGAAATGGGTCTGTTTGATTTTACTTCACGAGGAGGTTTTCCTGGCTTAGAGATCATGATAATTTCAGCAACTTTCTACATACTAGTCACATTTTTTGTTGAAATGTGCTATTGATGAGGGTTGTTAGTTTTACTATGGATTTACGTGGGAGATTTTGGGGAAGTTCGCCAGTGATTAGGTCGTATTCCGGCGATTTTTTTTTGGTTAAATTTTTGATCATGTTGTTAACTTCTTTTGGGGTCACGAGTTTTATTTCCAAGTCGTAATAGTAAGTCATGTCCAATGCTATGTTTTCAGATTTTCCTCACGGTTCGTTTGAAAAATTTGCTCTAAATGTTCTGTAAATACAGCCGCTTTCTGTTTATTATTTGTCCCATTTACCCATTTGCCATCTACTTTTTTTTAGAGGAAAGTGAGTGATAAGCTTTTTTGGAGTTTCTAAGGAATTTGATGTTCAATTACTTGAAAGTTGGCTAAGGTAAGCAATTGTAGCATCAGCATAAAATTTATGAATTGCTCTACATAATCTTTTTGTGAGTTTATTTAGCAATGTTTTATCAGGCGAATATCTAAATTGTTGCCACTTTTGTCTCTAGACATCTGCCGGATATCTGTGCAACTCTTCTTTTCATGTCAGGTGTATTTCGCCAGCTTTGTATATCGCTAATAAATTTTGCTACTTCTTCATCTACTTGCTGTTTATTTCTGAGTGGTACTTTCGTACCCGTGGTTCGGGTTCCACCCAATAACTAATGTAAAATATGAATTACCTTGTTATCTCATGTAAGTTTCCAAAGAACTACCGTTGCACGTTTAATAACAAGAAATTAACTATCCTATTGGTTTGTTACATTTTCATTTCTGTTTATTGTTAGATTCAACAGAATAAACATTCCCTGGTATTATGTATAAGGCTGAAGACTCCTGAGAGCTTTGTATGGTATTGTATAGTATTATAGAATTGTAAGTTACAGATCTGTACATTGGAGATATAAACAAAAAATACTTGGGTAATATTAAATGAACGATTCTGAACACAACAATATTTTTTGTTTTGTTTATCTGTTTATTCGCGATGGACTCAAACATTGCTGAACGGAAGCAGTTTTTTCTATTAGAAAGATCTTGGTCAGACTTAACATCTACCGCATGTTTGATAGCAATTAGTAGTAGGTACAAAGTAGAACCGGAGATATAACCAAAAACGATAACTGACCTTCGCGAGGGGCAACTGCGGGCATCAGGTAGTGGTATATCATCACAACGCATACCTACATATTGTTATCACACATAGTCAAGCCGGACGGTGCCTCTCTTATGATACAGGTAATCCTACTTTTTAAGAGTCAGGGATCACGAATTGTAACAAATTTTTGTACTTAATTATTAAAGGCTATTTTAATGTATGCCATAGGTACCTACAATTCACCATCACTTCATGTTCTGTATTGTATGTTACCTTGTAGGTTTTATGAAAAATAATTCTCTTATCTTAAAAAAAACCATACCGTGTTTATAGCATTCTATACTTTGATACGGCAACGCAGCATTGTATTGCCCTATATTTTCTTCCAGAATTTATATTCTTTAATAACATGATTCATACTGCGCATAAAAATCGTATGTGGGTCATGACTGCAGTCTGATTTACGTTAGCAATGTCGTTTGATGTGTAGGTATTATGTTAAAAACGAAGTAAATTACCTCGGCTGCGCTATTTCAAAATCTAGTAAGGGACATGAGACAAATTATATCGTTATTCATTAATTTTTAACCCCCGACGCAAAATAGACGTCAAACACGTTTGACGTGTGTATGTCTATCTGTAGCATTGTAGCTCCCGAACGGATTAACCGATTTTGATGTGGATTTTTTTGTTCGAAAGCAGATATGATCGAGAATGTTTTGGCTTGGCTTTTTATTTTTTTTTATCCTTTTTTTTACGTTTTACAGTATTTCGGCTGTTACTTGTAATTGGAGCCACAACACACTTGCGATTAGCCGTATGTCTATTTGCGTCATGGTCCGTAGTGTTTTTAAAGTTTCATTTACGCTTTTAGATATTTTGACAATCGAATCTTTGCTGTCTAGTATTCTGCAAATTGTAAAGACCCGATTTTTGGCAGGTTTTGAAGTTGCAAAGCCGACCTATGCTTACGTGACTTTTGATCATTGAAATCTATATTGCATTCTATAACAGAAAACGGTAAAAGTTTGTTTGCGTGACGACTTGATACGTTTCCCTTTTTATTACTATGGATCCTAAATAAGTTTACTACGAGTTAAATGAATGTATTTCCTTGACGCCATATTTGTAGCTCTAATTGTAATTTTGACTTTGATTTCCTCTTACTTCTGGTAGGTACATGATTGACTTGAAGGTTGCACAACAAGTAGTTTACCCATTGACACAAACTACTGTACATACGGGTAGGTATCACATACATATATTAAATCTTAATTGGTCGATCAGTATGGCATTGGATGTAACAGTACTAAGTTTCTCCAAGTGCCGGCTGCATTTGGCGATGTCGCCAAATAAGTCCGCATATGCGAAGGTGATCGGCGGTCGGTGAGTCAGCGAGTCGTTGTGTAGGTGCCCCGGGCCCCGGCCAGACCCTGACAACCGTCTCGGTCGAACACAGCCTCAGTCGCATAACCACTTCGATCCACTCGCCACTCTGCCAAAGTACCTAGAGCTTGTTTCATAACAAGTAGTGTTTAGGTTATTCAGTGCTAGAGGAAATTCGCGTGAAGTGTATTCAATTGCAGCTGTGCTTGCCTATTTCTGGTAAATAGATGTTACGTACAATTAATATAAGTATTTATTATTACCATCGCTTTATAGCAGAAAAACCTAAGACCAAGTAAGACGTACTTACTTGGTCTTAGGTTCTTCTGAATATATTTTATCTATAATTAAATAATAGTTTGCCCTTGTTTTTCATTACAGACTAGGTAATACCGGATGCTAATATGCGTCGTAAGGCCCGTAAAAAAACGGTCGTATAAAGCCTGAATGTTAAGTCTATACATATCCAATTTATTTCGAGTTACATTCATAATTGTATGTTGAATTTTCCGTTTAATAAAATAATAGCTGTAATAATTTTCTCTTAAATACCGGATTCTTGTTTGTAACATTCACGGTCATGAGCACAACTTGCCAAAGCTCCATCGTAATCCATTAAATTATATAAGAACGTATTAGGGGCATATTTAGTCATATATTGTTATCTAATGACATGTGAAATGAATAATTTACTACTTAAAAAAATATTTAAAAAAAAGGTCTTATAAAGCCTGAATGTTAAGTCTATACAAATCCCATTTATTTCGAGTTACATTCATAATTGTATGTTGAATTTTCCCTTCAATAAAATAACAGCTGTTATAATCTTCTCTACAATTATTCATTCATACCGCGTCCGACTACAAATTCGTGCTTCCGATCATAAAAGTACTTCTATGGTAATTTAAGGTTTATTGGGTTGTTTCCACAGTCGTAATTTAAGAACTATTTCATCTACGGATTGCATTTGTCTTTCTATTACGACAAATCGGTATATTTTTTATGTAAGTTCTAAGTAAGTATTACTATTTGAATTCTATCGCTGCGTTTTGCCAACTTATTGAAACCACGCCCGTTACACTTGACTAGATAGGTAATGTTTTATATTCGTAGTTGTCACATACTATTTACGATTGTCTCGCATGGTGACACAATCAGGGCGTGCAGGGGCGCCGGCGGTGTCCTTGCACGGGCGCTGGCCACCGCCGCGTGTCGCTCCGACGCCTGCACCCTGCGACTACGAGCCAATCAAATCAGTGCGAGCGGTCTACGACCATGCTCCAGCCTTCTCTATCGGCCTAAGAGTAAAACCACCGAAGCCCGGAGGAAAATCGCCAGGTTGTCTTACGGCTAATGTTACGTAGCATGCAGCCAATTTAGTCTAGCAGCTTCACGTCACGGCAGCTTTGGTTATGTCTCTATTCGTTTCATAAACAGCTTCATTTGTATTTGATTCGTAGGTATCATCACTGCCACTGTATTATATTTAAGCAATTCATCCAAGTGTCTTTGCAATTAGTAATTTATTTGTCAGTTTTTACGCTTGTAATTTAGTTTTGGCCCTACTTTTATTGTGTACCTTTAGTTAACTTTTGCTGTTGGATAATAGTATTCGTTTCCCTCAATAGTAAAACGTCAATTAATGAGTAAATGACTGTCGGCTCTATTTTCAGATCTATTAGGCTTTTGTTTACCTATTCAATCGTACTATCTCTTTTATCCTCCAATAAGATACTAGTAAATATTATCAAATTGAACTGATATTATATACCTACAGATTCATCTTTATAATGGTTTAGTTGAGCTGAGTGAGACGAAGTCGAGCGAAAGCTCCTCATACCAGACTTCAGGATTTTCTTTGTCACAGGTCTCCTCCTAAACTACTAATCCAATCAGAACCAAATTTGGCATGATTAAAGAGGTCAATCAGAGGAAGGTTTATGGATATATATTGAAAAATTAATGCTACCACAGAGGAATGATCACCGTTAAAAAAAATCCAGATGGAATTACATAATAACCGCTCGAGACACTGTGACCAAACTTTACACGCTTAGAAAGCATGTCCAGAGTTGTGACTTTCAAAAAGAATTTTCAAAATCGGACTTGCCACGGAGGAATGATCACTGTTCAAAATTTTGTCTCACTCAGCACAACATTGCAAGCAGCGATTCACCTTGCAGACCTAATAAAATATTGCTGTATAATATTGTGGTTTTCTTTTAGTTTCTCAATTTTGGTTTTACTGCCTACATGTAATAATTAGTGACACAGAATACGCATTTCAACAGCGTTTAAGTAAATCACGAAACGTTTACAAGAAACGATTCAAAATGTGCTATTAAATATAAAATTATTCTACAATAGTAAATTCATGTACCTCCCAACAACAACACTAATAGACGTAAGACCATGTGTTTTTGAATGTTTCTGTGAGCTTTGTTTGTTAAATATCATGATACATTTTAATGTTTTTAAATTTTAGTAGTTATTTGTTATCATGTTCCATTTTAGAGGTTTCGTTATCAATCATTGTTGCCATCTCTAATCCAAGGATTATGAACTGTGAGATACCTTATGTAAACTTTAATTTACTCCCAATTCACATTTTATTTTTATCATACTTTAGTTTGTCATTGAATTTTCACATTTATCCTATAAGGTCAACTCCACAATTAAACAGTGGTTGTTCTACTTACCCACTTACTACATCAATAATTCATGTTAATACAGAACAGAATTAGTTATAACTGGTTGTTTATGCCATTTCCAGCACCGAACACATATTCTATGCCGCCGGTTCTCGGTGAAGCAAAGGAGGGCGGTAAACGTGCAGCACCGGCTTTCAGTATCACTGGTCGTGGTAAAGCCGCGGAGGCCAAGGGCCCCCTGCCTGGTCCGGGTACTTATACCACTGATAAAGCTTCGACAGCCCTCAACAAACGACCTCCTGCGTATACCATCGCACCGAGACGAGAACTCAGGCTACCGTCTGCTGCAGTGCCAGGACCTGGTGTCTACTGTCCCGAAAAGGTATGAAAAATACCAAATTTAGTTGTTGACCAAATTAGAAATGATGTCATGAACAGATGCTCATCATAATCCTTGAACGTTTTATATTTATGACTTATCGTATTCATTCTGCATACTATGGCTATTTAATTAATAACCTTTTCGCTAACTTTTTGTGGTCTTACGTTTGAAATTAATCATTTATTACGTATTTTAAATTGTTGGATGATGTCAACACTGTGGAGCATTTTGTGCTTGAATATTACTGAACATGTTTTCAATGCCTTCTAAATTCACTCCAAGCGGAAATCAGCCTCTTTGCCGTATCCGTCCGTACTAGGGTTGAATATCCACGTAGGTTGACTTGCGATAAACTATTTAACTGTTTTCACCTACTGAAGGTGACATTGATTGATACTTACATAATATACATTTAACAGGAATCCTTGTTTTGAGGTACCAATGTTAACTCGTTCCCCGTAAAGATAATAATTGAGCTTGGATTCCACGTCTTCATATCACACTTTTAAATATGATTTGGAAATATTTGTAATACAATTTTTTATAGTTTGATTGTTATTATTTAACAACTGTGCCCGCGACTTCGCCCGCGTCTTTTTGCGCGGAACCCAAATTGCTTTTCTAAACTGAAAGTAGCCTATGTTAAGCCTTTTAATATTAGCTATTTACCAGTGAATGAGATAACCTAATTCAACCAGAAAGACAGACAGACGGACAAAAGGTATACCATGTATACATTTATATGCATTCATTGAAAAACTGAAACTGTCGAGTAACCATTAGTTGCTTTTTTTGTGTGAACAATTTTGGCATACTTAATGATTAAATGGCAACAATGAGCATTAGATTACAAGAAGTGATATAGATAATCTGTAACACATGCACATTGTGCATCTTGAATGAATTTGGTAATTATACTTCTCATGAATTCTCACCATACATGAAGTAACTTCTTTTAAACAAAATAAGTTGTTTCGAAATAAAAAAATTTAGGTCATCCTGTTCTTGTAATGATTGAACAACAAATCAAAGGATGTACTGAGCATCGTTTAAATTACCGCTCATTTGTGTCTATTTAACCCTGTGGCAATACGGCGTAAAAGGATTGTATGTATTGAAAACATTACGTTCGGTTGAAATGCTGAATGTAACATCGGATCATAAAATAAATACCGTAGAAAAGTATTGCCCATAACATAACATACTATAACAATTACTAACAAGGTTGATGGATGCATGGCAGGTGTGTGTGAACTTACCGTGGGCGCCGGCGCATACATTCGGCATTCGGCACTCGCAATACTTGGGCAAGACAGAAAACTACCCCGCGCCAGAAGGAATCGCCGCCAACTAACCATCATCTGTCCGTAACAAGATCGCTTCAATATGAATCATGATTCATCACCATGTTTTATCAAAGCTAAGGTTTTTCTATTATTTTAGGGGTTTTATTTTGTGATGTACCTATATAAAATTTACTAAAATATTCTACTACTAATAAAACATTCTTTATACGCAAGACTTATATTCGTTAGCTTCCTTTCATTTTAATGCATTTGTTCCCTCAACTAATCAACTAATTAAAAGGTACTCAGCTATTTTATTTCTTACAGTTTGTAATTAGTAATGTTGGAAATTTGACATTTTTAGGTAGTTTGAAATTGCTTATATTACAAATACCTTCGTTTCTTTGTAATAAACATAATAATTTATAATTTCAGAAAACTAGAACTGTTCTCGAGAAATCTACTAAAAGCGCCTTTTCAAGAAAAATGAAGCTCGAAAAGACTGAACAAGTTCCTGCACCTAACGCTTATTGCCCAGAAAAAGCAGACAGAATGTTGAGGGAAAAATCACCTTCATATTCATTTGGCACTAAGACTAGTATTATAAAAGTAAATAATGCACCCGCTCCTAATATATATTCACCTGAAAAATCAGTAAACTCACTTAAGAGTGGCCCCAAATATACTTTAGCGGGTAAGGGCATTGCTGAAAAACTTGAGGTAACACCTGGTCCAAACTATTACAGCCCTCAGAAGGCTGATAAAATATTACATGAAAGTTCCCCCGCTTACACAATGCGTTGTAAAGAGACTGTAGAAAAAATCGAACAAACCCCAGCCCCAAATATATATTGTCCAGAAAAATCGATGCATATGTTGAATGGTGGCCCAAAGTACACAATTTCAGGTAAAGGTGCACATGCAAAGTTATCAGACACACCAGCACCGAATAGCTATACTCCTGAAAAAGCTGATAAAGTATTGCACGAAAGCTCACCAGCTTATACATTTAGAATAAAAGAGCAAACGTTTAGAAGGAGTGAGTCACCAGCGCCAAATATGTATGCACCAGAAAAGTCTATTCATATGTTAGATGGAGCTCCTAAATTCAGCATTAGCGGCAAAGGACATTCTGAAAAAATTGAAAGAACTCCGGCTCCTAATGCTTATAATCCAGATAAGGCAGACAACATTTTACACGAATCATCACCAGCTTACACTTTCAGAGCTAAAGATCAAGTTCTAAAAACTGATAATACGCCTGCGCCTAACCTTTATTCACCAGAAAAATCTATCCAAATGTTACATAGCGGTCCGAAATTCAGCATTACAGGAAAGGGAATCTCACAAAAAATTGAAGACATTCCGGCACCAAATGCTTACAGTTTGGATAAAGCCGATGGTATTCTTCATGAATCAGCACCTGCCTATACATTTAGACCTAAAACTGCGACAGAAAAACTGAGTGATACACCAGGACCGAATGTTTATGATCCACATTTAATAGATGGCACGCCTAAGTTTAGTTTGTATGGTAAAGGTCATGATACTAAGTCCTCAAATACACCTGGGCCAAATGCATATGACCCACATTTATTAGACGGAACGCCTAAATTTACAATTGGTGGAAGACCTCCAATAGATAAACCATCTTATGTTCCAGCTCCTAATGCATATGATCCGCATTTATTCGACAACTCTTTGAAATTTACCCTAGCTGGTAAAGGAACCGATTCAAAACCATTCAATACCCCAGGACCAAGCAGCTACGATCCTCATTTGCCTAACAATTCACCAAGATATACGATATCTGGAAAAGGTCACGAAGCTAAACATTCAGAAGTCCCTGCTCCTAATTGTTATGACCCTCATTTACTTGATGGAACTCCTAAATATACAATTGCCGGCAAAGGATCAGCTAATAAACCTTCTAATAACCCTGGACCAAATGCTTATGATCCACATTTACCCCATAATGCCCCTAAATATACAATATCTGGTAAGGGACAAGAGCCTAAAATTAATGATGTTCCTGCGCCCAATAATTACGATCCCCATATTATGAATGGAGGTCCAAGATTTACTATGACCGGTAAGGGTCATTATAGAAAGATCGAAAATACACCTGGTCCAACTACTTATAATCCAGAAAAAGGTAATAACGTATCGTTTGAAAGTTCCCCATCTTATACGTTTGGAAGTAGACGACCATACCACCAACCAGACGAGTCACCTGGTCCAAATACTTATGATCCCCAAAAGTATGATCACATGATAGATGGCACGTCAAAGTATTCTTTCGGTACAAAAGGCCTTACTATGAAACTTCCTAACAATCCAGCTCCTAATGCTTACACTCCAGAAAAGGCTGATAAAATTTTACATGAACATGCACCTTCATATACATTCCGTCCAAAAATTGAAAATAATAAAATAATGAGCACACCAGGTCCTAATTTCTACAATCCAGAGAAAGCCGATAAAGTGATTATGGACAAATCACCCGCCTACACTTTAGCTCCTAAGGGCAAAGATGAAAAAATAAATGATACGCCAGCTCCTAATATTTATAGTCCTGAAAAAGCTGACAAGCTACTTTTAGATAATGCACCTCGTTATTCGTTTAGAATAAAGACCAATCCTCACAAGCCAGATAATGTGCCTGCACCTAATAGTTACAACCCGGATAAAGCTGACAAAGTATTACTACACAACGCTCCTCAATATACGTTTAGAATTAAAACTGATGAAGTGAAGACCGTTGATACTCCTGGTAAGTAAAAGTCATATAACTGATAACGTTTTGCCTATCGATTGATTTTTCAATATATTACTTAATATCTATTTAACTATATATTTTAGCACCGAATTCATACAATATTCCAACGAAAGTCGAAACACCTCTATACACAATTTCGGGTAGACATAAGGAACCCATGGATGAGCGCCTCAAGGTGCCAGCCCCTGGAGCTTATAACCCTGAGAAGGGTTACAAATTTATTTTGACTTATTCTCCAGAACATACTTTTGGCATTAAAATACAAACAAATAAATTCGTTGACTCCCCTGGTGAGTTCAGTTACACGAACGGTAAGATAAGAATTAACAAGCATGACGGGCCACTAATAATATTATTACGAGAATTTTGAATAAATCTTGATTATGCAGGGGACCACTTAATAATGTAGGACTTTAAAATAACATTGGAAAATGCTGGGGTCACTAATTAATATGAAAATTATGAATATTTTTAGTCGGACAGGGGGCCGCTAACAAATAAAAATAAATAACTTGGCAACGCTGAAGGTCTAACACTTAATACCCTAAAGGATTATTAAAATTAACTGTAACAATTGATAGAATTTATCTCAGTAGTGCAAACTTATTTAAGGTTTTCTAAGGTATAAAACGTTTGTTATTTTTAGCACCGAATTCATACCGAATCCCGTCTGTACTAGATACTCCTGTGTACACGATGTCAGGACGTCACAAAGTGCCGGTCGATGATCGCGCGCGAGTGCCCGCCCCAGGCACCTACTCACCTGAAAAGGTATAAGAATAGTAATCTCACAAAACTAGCACCACTGGAATAAATAAGCCAACTGACAAAAAGTGTCAAATCTTAAGATTGTTATCAGACGTCGAGGATATTTATCACCAGTGAAAATAATTACACTCATTTTAAACTAAACTGAGTTTCTGGTTCCAGTTTACTTTGAATTGATCGCGATCCCTTTCATTCTTAAATCTGTTCTTAGAGTATTTCACATACATACATAATAAATGCGTCTGTCTGTATCTCAAAAGGTACCGTGTCTAATTGCCGTTTACCAGGCATTTTTTTTCAACCAGGTTAATGAGGCTGGACTGTATATACTTTGTCGGACTTAGAATGGCAGTACATCACCTTGAATAAAGTGACTAAGGGGTAACCTTAGTCGCCTTGTACAGCACCTACTTGTAGGACTGTACTACCGTACAGTCCTACAAGTAGGTGCTGTATAGTAGTTTTAAGAGAATGTGGAATTCTCATGTAATTGATCAAGATAAAGCCATCAACTTTTTTTTCTCTTTATTAAACGGGTTTTGTCGCTAGAGCTGCCCCCATTGCATGAGGGGGTCGTGGTATGGCGGGCCTGCAGGGCCCTCGAGGGTAGTCGCTCCAGGTACCCCCCTGCTGTTATCAAAGGGGACACTGCGAGGTGACACACAGGTGATCCGAGGGGATCAGAAGACAGGTCGGCCCACTACTCGCGCAGGGGCTGACGGGCATTCGTGCCACCATCGGAGTTGGGGGAATGGCTGCCCTCCCGCGTCGTTATCTCCGGGTGATCTTCAACGACCCGAATGCTAGGCACATTCGGGAAGTCGTGATCTCGGAGGATGCGGGGCTTGCCCTAATTTGCCGACCTGCGACAAGGAAAAGTATTTAAAACCCGAGAGCAAAGTCGTAAAAACCTGTGGATACCAGGGGAACTCCACAGAATGTACCCCGCTCCCCGGAATGAGCGTCACCCGGGAAGTGTATTTGTTCGTCTCTTCTCGTGGGAACGAAATGAAAAGATCAATTAAAATAAAACAAACCTCAAACCCCCTACCTAGCGAAACAGACTGCGCGGAGGTCGCGTACCAGTCATATGTGGAGGAGACGCCAGACATCTCGGCGGTATGTGAGAAATTTGAGGGTGGTGGCGAGCTCGGCTCAATCGGCGCAGTCGGCGCGAGTTACACGTTTGTCCCAGACGACGCAGTCGGTGCATCCGATGATGTCGGTGCAGCCCAGCCGGCGCAGCCGTCAAGGACGACGCAGCCGAGGGCAAGGAGTGGGTCATGAGTCGGATGGAGGCCTTAATGGACTCAATCCGCTGTCCGCCTCTGGCGCCACCGGTGGCCAGCTATGCGGCTGCAGCTCAGATGGACCATACGCACCCGGGTGCGGGAGAGGCCCTGCCGGGGCTGGCTCATCACCCCGCTCCTGCTCCGGGTAAGGGTAAGGGGATGGAGAAGGGTAAAGGGAACACTCCCCAGCCCTGGCCCTAGCCCCAGCATCAGTTGTGGCTCCACAATAACCCCATTGGAAGGGGGCTGGGAGGTGCCTGGAACCAGCAAAAGCAGGCAGAAGGCCGCCAATAAGGACAGGAGGGCCGCGGCCGCCGCGAAGCTAGCGCCGGCCGGGGAAGTACCATGCCCCTCGATCTACGGCCGTCTTCCTCACCCTGACGGCGGAGGCAGCGGCAAGGGGCGTGGGGTATGCCGAGGTGTTGACCAAAGTTAAAGCCAACGTAGACTGAAGGCCCTCGAGATCTCGGGTGTCCGGTGCTATAGCAGCAGCAGCTGACGCCCTAACGACTAGGCTGAGGGAGTCGCTGGATGCAGCCGACGTCCGGGTGTCCAGGCCCATTAAATACGCAGAAGTGCGCACCACGGGCCTGGATGATTCCGTCACGGCAGAGAAGCTCAGGCTCATTAAGGGCGCAGCTATACGGTCCGGACGCGGTGGACAGCAGTTGTCGGATGCCCTATCGCGGCGGCCCAAAATGTTGCTGACATTGGGAGTGGGGAGTTTGAGACTTCCTGAGGGCGCAGGTGCGGCCCGACCGGCTAGGTGCTTTAGGTGTCTGTCCTTGGGCCATGTGGAGGTGCACTGCACGGCAGAAGTGACGGCGGGTAACCGTTGCTTCCGCTGTGGCCAGCTCGGTCATAAGGCCGGCACGTGTGGGGCCCCCTGCATTGTTTTAGGTGTGCAGCGGGAGGCAAGCCGGCTGAACACAGGGTTGACAGCAAAGCCGGCGCCGGAGGGAAGCCGAAGCCGGAAGACCGGCCCACTGCCTCCAGTACGCAGCGGGATGCGGTGATGGGGGTTCCATAATGGATCTCCAACTCCGCATCCTGCAGGTGAACTTGCGCCACGGTACCCATGCACAGGATCTTCTGCTCCAGAGAGCATGAAATAGTGATCCATAAATGTCGTCCTTGTCGCCGACCTATACAACCACCGGATCCTCTGGCCTGCCTGGGAAACCGCCCTGGATGGATCAGCGCTCAACCCCGCCGCCGGCAGCTTGCCGTCGTTGCAACCTCGTCGTTGCCGACCTGGCTGCGTGGCGGCGGTGGTTGGCGAGATACTGGTCATGGCTGCTTATTTCACGCCGAACCGAGATATAGCTGACTATGAGCCATGGCTCCGTCAGTTGGCAGTCGTCGTTAATGCCTGCCACTCCCGCCCGGTCCTTGTGCGCTGGCTTCAACGCCTGGTCGTTGGCCTGGGGTTCCCGATACGCAAGGGGCCCGTAGGGGGATAGAAGCAGGGCACTGGAGGACTGGGCCGAACGATTCGGCCTGGTCGTCCTAAATCGGGGAGCCGAGGCCACGTTCGTGACCTCGAGGGGTAGCTTCATCATGGACATCTCGTTCGCGAGCCCCTAGTTGACACGACGTATTCAGGGCTGGCGCGTCGTTGTGGGGGAGGAGACAAGTTTGGATCACCGACACATTCGGTTTGACGTTTCCCCCCACGAGCGACGCACCGGCTCGTGGGGGGGAGACGTCAACGAGACGACAACCGAGTCACGTTGGGCGCTTAAGCGACTAGATCGGGAGCTCCTACTGGAAGTCACCATCGTACAGGCCTGGGCCCCTGTGCCGAACAGGCCTGTCAACATAGCCAGGTCATGACCCGTGTCTGCGGCGCTGTGATGCCTAGGGCTCCGCCATATAATCCGTGGGGTCAGGTCTACTTGTGGACGTCGCAGATCGTGAGAATGAAACAGACATGCGTGATCTCGCACCGCCGGTGGGCCCGCTTCCACAGGAGGCGTCGCCGTGTCGCAGGTGCGGTGGCCCGAGAGGCGGAGTTGTACGAGGGATACAGGTAGGCCAGAGGAATCCTCCGAGCGGGGATAAGGCGGGCCAAACAGGCGGCCTGCCGCGAACTGCTGGAGACGCTGGAGCGGGGCCCTTGGGGGCAGCCCTATCTAATGGTAAGAGGCAAGCAGGCTACGCCGTTGACCCGGTGTCTCCAGCAGGAGCTGCTGGGATGAGTTGCTGGCTACCTATTCCCAGCGCAGGCAGTGGAACATGGTCCACCGCAGATGACTCCGCCTCGGTCGTCCATGGCACTAGACGTGGATGACGACGACGTGCTCGAGGTCACTTGGGTGGAACTAGAGCTGGCAGTGAGAAGGTTCATAGTCAAACACACCTGCCCCGGGACCTGACGGCATTCCAGGCTGAGCGTGGGCCATAGCTCTAGTTGACGACACTCTCGAGCCCCGACTGATGGCTTCTCATTGCATGTTTGGTGCGGGGCCAGTTTCCGAAATTTTGGAAGACGTAGAAACTGGTCCTCATCCGAAAGGAGAGGACTCGTCGTCCGCCTACCGGCCCATAGTGTTGGTTGACGAGGTGTGCAAACTCTTTGAAAGAGTCATTGCGAAGCGACTCGTCGAGCACCTCTCAAGAGTGGGGCCGGACCTGGCGGATGGCCAATATGGCTTCCGCCAGAGGCGCTCCACTGTGGATGCCATCATGCGCGTGAGGGCTCTGGCGAAGGATGCAGTCACCTGGGGTAAGTTGATGTTGGCGGTGTCCCTGGACATCGCCAACGCGTTCAACACCTTGCCCTGGAGTTGCATTACCTTCGCCGCATAGTCGGGATGTATTTGATGGAGAGAGCTGTCATCTACCCAACCGTGATCAGTCTCGGTCGGTGTGAGATGTCGTGCGGTGTTCCGCAGGGCCGATCCCTGCGGAACACCGCACGACATCTCACACCGACCGGGGCCGCTCCTGTGGAACATCGGATATGACTGGGTGTTTCGCGGTGAGCTCGTAGACGGTGCCACCGTCACGTGCTACGCGAACGACACGCCCTGAAGGCCACAACCACGGTTGCCCAAGTCGTGGAGCGGATCCGGCGGCTGGCTCTCTGCATAAAACCAAGGCCCTATTCTTTCATGGGCCTCGGAGCAAGCCACCTGAGGAATCCAGTCTCATCGTGGGAGGTAATCGCCTCGGCATCAAGCCCACAATGAAATATTTGGGGCTCGTGCTCAGCGGCCGATGGGACTTCAGAGAACATATTCGAAGTCTGGCCCCCAAATTGAAGGGCACAGCTATCACTCTGGCGCAGATGCTGCCCAAGATGACGGGGCCCGATGACTCCTGCAGGGTCCATGGCCCTATATGGGTGCCCAATATGGGCGGAGGCCCTGAAGGCATGAAGTTTGCGGATGCTACGCGCTCGTGTGATGGCCAACAGGGTCATCAGGGGGTACCGCACGATGTACTTCGACTGTTCGGACAGTCTCCTTGCCGGAACTGCACCATGGGACCTGGAGGCGAGAGCCCTTTTGCAACTGTATCAGTGGTGAAAGGAGGCGTGGGAGCAGGGACGGTACCCCGAGCCTCTCCGCAAGGTCATCGTGGTGGAGTGAAAGGAACGACTTGGGAGACCAAGCGCAGGGCACGCCGCAATAGCGGCGGTAAGGCCCACCGACGCAGTTGATCTCCGGTAAGGGGAGGATCAGGAAGGAGTCAACGTCTGAGTGCCATCACTGCGACGCGAGTGAGGACTCCTCGAGGTTGCACACGCTGGTAGACTGCCGGCGTGGGAGGTGCAGAGGCGTGACCAAGTGGCAGCCTTCCGGGTGGGAGTCCTCTCGCTCGGCAATGGACCGAAGCGCGAGCGCATGGGCCGCCGCCGCCTTCTTCTGCGAGCATGTAATTTTCGAGGTTGTTAAGATGGTGGAAGAATATTTAATAAATAAATAAATCATCTAAACTTCATAGTCGCAAATCCGTTCTTACCTGTATTGGGAACATACACAGAGTAACTTTGTCAATGTAAAAATGTGGGTTATAGAAAACAAAACAAAAAGCACCATATTATGTTAAACTATTTTTGTTTTTTTATCAAAGTAAAATTGAAAATTTGTTTGAAAATTGAAAACAAAATATTTTCTTTTATTTATTTATACTATAATATAAAAGCGATAGCCGAGACGAGGTCTCGAGTTCAATCCCCAGTCGCCCTGGGCACACACCTCTGACTATTCGTAGTAAGGTGTGTTTAAAAAAAACTTAATTGTCGCTCGCTTAGTAATGTGCCCGGTAGATGGCGATAGGCTCGCCCCCTATTACATTGGGACCGGCAAATAGTGGATGTGTATTACATCTGTGCCTATCCCTTCGGGGTAAAGGCATGAAGTCATGTTATGTTAATATAATTGTAAATTAGTGGTGTCTTTACTTTGCAGATATATTATTAAGAAAAAAAAATCTTGGGTTGTGTTATATGAACGAGTCTGATACAAAAATATTTGATTTGGAATTCTTATGTTTGTTTATCTGTTTGTTTGTCTATTTATTCGCCATGGACGCAAAAAGTACTCAACTGATTGTGATGCGGTCTTAAATCTGTCGTATTTGATTGCCATTGGTTAAGAAGAACCGGAGATATGACCAAAAAACGATAACCGACCTCCGCGCGGTTAGAGCCACGGGCATCAGCTAGATCATAATAGGTTTATTTCGTTCCAGGTACAAACTAGTAAAACGCCACAGATCACATTCGGTATCAAACATTCACCTCTTTTGGGACAACTCAGACCATTGGACACACCACGTTTGACAGAGAAGCAAATTACCCAATCTGTTGATAACACTAAAAGTCTAACTACACATACTCAACGGACGGTTTTGACTCAGAATGATCACATCGACGATAGTTCACAAGTTAATCAGCAGAATGTTGCAGAGTCAAATGTTTCTGCCGATATCAGTCCCGTATATGTGACTCAAATTAAGCACAACAATGATATTAGAAGTACAACAGTTTCCCCCGAACCAATTCATAACCAAGAAGCACTGACACAGGAAATCGTCTGGATTCCTGAGAAACCAATAGCAAGGCGCGGGTCTTATACTATCGAAAAGACGGACGGAAATTCTTATGCTGAGCTTTATCAAAATAGTGAAGTCATCCCAGTTGAAAACGGAGTAATCAGAACGGCAGAGCAAGGAGATACTAGTGGTAAGTGCTCTGAAGAAAGAAGTAGTGAAGTGATAAGAAGAGAAGGTTTTGAGCAGAATATTGATAGGAATGTAAAGAACGCTACTGCTCATGAGAACAAACAAACCGCTACTGAAGAAGTGCGTAGTAATACTGATGTACAGAAACTCGATAACGGTGGTTTTTCCAAAACGACAACAACCACTACTGTAAAGAAGGTGGGCACTGCAGCCAGAACTGCTAATGCTACTACTAGCGTTACTCGCACCGCCACTGTAGTTACCGCGCGGGATATTGGCGTCAAATAATTCGACTAAATAAAACTAACGTAACTGATCCTATCTATGTAACTAATAATATTTTAATAGAACTAGCTATGACCAGCATTAGCCGTTGTTAGTGAACTTCTTATTGTAAGAGCTTTTACCATACTCTTAATTTTTATTTAACCAATATTCGCCTTTTATGTGTTTTTTTTTTATATAGAGATATGATCTCTTATTAAAAATATTTATTCCTTGCTTTATATTTTTGGGTTAAAATTTAATTTTAAGTGAAATGTTTTTGATAATTAGCAATAAGTATGTACTAATATTGTTATAACTTGAATATTTTATTAATAAAGTTTTTATTACCCGAATTAGTTTTATGACCGTTCTTCATCAACTATTTTGACTAAACCAGTGGACTCGTTCCTTATAATTTATGTTACTTTTGTGAAGGTACTGAAATTTAAATTTTTACTTTATCGAAGTTAGGTTAATGTTACAACATCCAATTATTTTGATTGGAGAAGTACCAGTCAACTTTAATACGTGAGTATGTCAGCAAATCTACAGAACTGTCGAGGGTTCAAGTGCCATCTTATGTGAATGAGCACCCAGTGGTTTAATGGCTGGTCATCTAAACTATTTTAATACTGTTTTGTTATTGATTATTACTTTGCGTAGATATAGGTTAGTGCTAATTAATGACCTTCCACCACACAGTGTAAAGGTAAACAAATGTGGTAACATCATTTATTTCAAATAATCGTGTGCATGTAGTAGGATTTACGAGTAATAATCGGAAAGAACAAACCTCGATAGCCGGTAAGACAGACGGATTTATTTCCAAATACCTACATCTAGTACAATATATAAATATCACAATACCCTACACCTCCCCCTTTAAATATAATCCCCCTATAATCCCCTTTTATAATATATGAAAATAAACATTGATTAACTACTACATATGTACATAGAATATTTTTTGGAGGTGGATTATGCTCACTAAAAAAAAAAAAATATTATACGTATTTTAGTGAGCATTATCCACCTCCAAATTACCATGCTCCTAAAATTAAAGAAAACTCTTTTAAAACTAAAACATGTGGTTCTTGTGGAACTTTCTGTACCGTGGGAAACAAATATACCGAAGGACCACACAAAAAAGAAAAATAAATACTATGATCTCACAAACGAATTAATCAAAAACGGTTACGTGGTTAATTTGTATGCAGTGGAAGTGGGAGCGAGAGGTATACCAGCAAAATCTCTCTATAACCTACTTAAAGATCTAGGCCTATCGAGAGCTACAATAAGCTCATTACTAGGACGAATGTCTAAAGCGGCACTAGTAGGTTCGTATCAAATTTGGTTAGGCAGGGAGGGGAACTTGGGTAGTGAAGGTGAGTGTTGATGTACATCAACAAAAGGGGCCCCTTCTAAACCTACACTTGGGTCGCAAGTCCCAGGCACTGTCCCGAGTTCCCAACTCAGCAACGCGATGGACCCGGCACCCGCACGGAGAATCCATGGATTGCTAAGAATATCGGTCTACTTAATTAGATTTTTTTTTTACAAACTAAGTATGCTACATTTAATGAGAAATTACAAACTACTTAAAATGCCTTTAACACTTGGGGTATTTGCCCTGAAAAGTACATTTACGTTTAGGTCGTTCCTTGCGGATTAGGGATGGTTCCGGATTCGTATTTAGTTCCTTACCAATAACTACTTTAGACTGGTTTGCTCTACTCTCTAGAGTATCAACAACGTTAGATTCGGTACATGTCTCATTGGTGGAGGGCCCATCATTAGAGGTTTCTGGTAACTCCGTATCAGTGATTGCCGTATTTGATATCGAATATCGCGAAATCCGTTTGTTAAGTGGTAGCAGCTGATCAATGTGGCGCTTCCACTCACAACCGTTGAACAGTCGTACTTTATAGGAGAGGGGTGCATCTCTTGCATCCACGGTGGCCCGTGCCCACTTGTCAGTGCGTTTACTATAACCCCGAGCCATGACTTGGTCGCCGCAATCTACATGCCGCTGATGCTTCTACCGTACGCTCAGTAGATGGCTTGAGGATATCTAGGCGACCGCGAAGTCGCATACCAAACACAGCTACGGCAGGGGCCACACCTGTAGTTCTCAATTGCGCAAGGTCGAGGTTTCATTGTTCTTCCCAATAGGCATTTTAAATATTTACAGTTAATTACACTATTTACTACTGAAAACTGCGCAAATTTTCTCGTCGCCAGTAGGATTTACGGGTAATAATCGGGAAGAACAATGAAACCCCGAAAGCCGGTAAGACAGACTGATTTATTTCCAAATACCTACATCTAGTACAATATACAAAAATCACAATACCCTACTCATGTAAACTGAAGGATGAAGGAAGGAAGGAGTTGTGTGGAAACGAACTATGGTTTTTGTAGAAGACTATATCACGGTTAAGTCTATAGCTAATCACATTGAGGTTTGAGGTTTTTTGTTTATAGTTTCTGAATTCAATGTAATGTGTTTTCGATAAGTTTACTTTTAGGTTATTTAAACTAAGCCAATTCAGTATGTCTCTCATTGTTAGGTGCACAATTTCATCATGATCGTGATTAGGATTGCTAGGTATAACAATTGATACGTCGTCAGCAAAGAAAACACATTTTTGGGAAGTGATACCCGGCAAATCATTGATGTACAGAAGGAATAGCAGAGGGCCCAGAATGCTACCTTGTGGGACTCCCGACTTCTTAATTTGAAATTTAGATCTGTACTGCGTTAGTGTTCCATTCTCGTTCATCAGGGCTATTTCTACACATTGATTTCTATCGTAAAGATAGCTACGGAGCCAGTCCAAAGATGGACCTCGAATGCCGTATCGTTCGCACTTATCAAGTAGTATCTCAAAATCTACCGTATCGAAGGCCTTGCTCATGTCCAAGAACACTACCGTTACCGTATTGCCCCTATCCACGTTTTCTGTTATGGTTTTGACTAAAGAGAAGGCTGCTAACGTTGTAGATTTGCCCTTCTGGAATCCGTTCTGCTCTTCCCCTATTATTTTATGTTTGTTAATAAATTCAGTTAGTCGACAGTACATTATTCTTTCATAGACCTTCGAGAGTATAGGTATTAGTGTAATGGGCCTATAGTTATCGACTTCTAATGGACTGCCTTTCTTATAAAGAGGTTTGACTATAGAATTTTTTAACTGCCTGGGAAATACACCATTTGTAAGAGATAAGTTTATAATGTGACTAAGTACAGGCGATATGTAAACTGCACAAGACTTCAAGATATAAGTCGAAAGCTCATCATAGCCCACAGATTTTTATTTATTTAGTGAGTTTATAGTTTTTATATTTCCACGGGTGTACTGGGATATAAAAATATGCTGTCAATATTTCTATCTGGTTGTAACATAGGGTGGGGTACAGAAATATTCTGGACACTGTAATTTCTGGAGCTTATCGAGAACACGTCATTAAACCTGTTTGCAATATCTATGGGAGTAGTAATTAACGTCTTATTATTCTCTATACATTCAATTTGATTGCAAGTTCTTACGCGTACGGCATCAGCTTTATTTTTTACAACCTCCCAAGTAGCTCGACTCTTATTTTTTGAGTTTTTAATAAATCTATGATTTGTAATTTTTTTAGACCTAATTATACATTTTTTTTAGAATTCTAGTGTAATTTTTATATATTTCTTTTAAATTATAAATGTCATTATTTTGTTTTAGATAGCACAGAGATCTCAGTTTCCTTTTATATTTGCAACAAATCTTTATACCCTTAGTGATCCATTTAGGGGATGTGTTGTTTGCATGTACCTTGATTCTCCTAACTGGAAAGCATAAATTGTGAAATAAAATTAACATGTCCAGGAAACTCTCAAAAGCCGAATTAGCGTCAGTGTCATTATAAATGTCAGACCACGATAGACTTCATAATGCTTCATTAAATTTCTCGACACTGTCTTTACAATAGTCTCTTACACTTATATACCAACAATTTAAAGAAGGTTTTGATGCCTGTGTTGAAAATGTTAGAACTTGACATGTATTATGGTCGGAAAGAGAAAACTCAACACTAATATCAGGTTTGTTAGCTACAATAGTACTGTCAGTGATGATAGATCGATCCCAGTACAACGTGATGTGCCCATTTTCGAGAACTGCGTCGGGCACATACCTATAGAACGGTACCTTTGATTCCACAAGGTTTTACTTTAGAGCAAGCTGTTTATGAACAATCCTGGCTACTTGGTTATGTCTATGCAAATATTCGGCGTTGGCAAGACGAGAACTACCAGAAATTATATATGTCTAAGGGATTCTCCGGGACGGTGGCACGCCCGACATTATGTTAACTGTACCATCCTTTAGAATGTACCTCCGATAGTTATACGTCATCACAACTTCGTCCATAATTGCAAAAACAAAACCTTCGATTTCCCCAAATAGGTCACCCAAGCGTAGCCATGAAACAGAAGCTGGTGAATCTATATCAGGCCCAGACAGAGTAAGGGAGCCTCACCCTAGAGTAAGGAAGAGGCGGCGAGATAACCCCAGCGGGGCAAGCAGCAGTCGGCAAGGGCATTAGGACGATTGGCAGAGGAACCGCCGGACTATTCGGGCATTGTCAAGCAATACCGCTCTCTGCATCGTGGCCGTCACTGACTTCCCACTAATGCCGAGCCTCCCTAGATGGACTGAGAGGCTCCTTGGGATCAAACCAGTGACTGAAATAATAATCGGGACTATTTCTGTGGACCGCACCCCACACATGTCGGTAACCTCGTGCGCCAGGTCCAGATATTTGGTTTTCTTATCTGCTTGCGGCGCGGACGAGGTTCTCGTCATAGGGAATAGTGATGTCCACAAGAAATACCCGTGACTCTACCCGGTCCATCAGCACGATATCAGGCTTATTTGCTAGAATTGTCCTATCCGTGATGATGGACCGGTCCCAGTAGAGCTTGACGCGGTCATTTTCGAGTACGCCTTCCGGCACGTACTTGTAGTATGGCAGCAGCAGTAAGTTCTTGGTATAGTATTCTGGCTGCTTGCTTGTGCCTGTGCAGATACTCAGTGTCAGCAAGCATGGAACAACCGGAGGTCACATGTCTGAGTGACTCGCCAGGACGGTGGCATAAACGACACACGTCCTGTAGTTGTTCGTCTTGATAACCTGATCTTTTATCGCACAGACAAAACCCTCGGTTTCCGCAAAGAGGTCAGCCAGTGCACGGAGGTCTCTAGGTCCGCATGAGGCTCATGTATGGCCTTAAAGAAGCGTCCGTGTAGCTCTTTGTCTTTCCATATGGCCTCACGCTCAGAGGTACTAAGTACTGCTGGGCTAGCGGGGCCAGTCCTTTATCGCATTCAGTGACCTCTCTATGCATCTCACTGTCTGGCTACGAGACGAAATATTTCCGGAGATTGCATACCTCGCGATTGTGCATAGCCTGGGCACTGAGAGGGCCCCGGCCTCCGCACTTTCGCGGGATGTACAATCTTATAACCGAAGATTTTGGGTGGAGCATTCTATGGAGGGTCATAGTTACGCGGCGTTACACGCCCGATAAAAGGCTGTTACATACTTTTACCAGACGTTCTCAAAACATGTCGCATGTGGCCTGTTTGATGTCTGCCGCGTCGACACCCACATTCTGTGACATGCCCAGGTACCGGTATGTTACACCCTCGGAAAGTGAACGACGGCTCACCCCACCAGATACTGGTATACGATCCGATGAGACATTTCTCCCCCGCTCCACATGAAGAACCGCACACTTGTCCACTCCAAGCTCCATGCCGATGCTGCCGCTGAAATCACAAGTGATATCTAGTAACCGCATCAGACCTGCAGCGTTTGGAGCAAACAACTTGAGGTCATCCATGTGGAACAGGTGAGACACCTTCGGGCCCCCTCTCCGAAGCTGAAAGCCCATCAGCATCCAGCAATGTGCTTAGAGGATTCAAGGACAGACAAAACTACTTGAGGTCGTCCATGTGGAACAGGTGAGACACCTTCGGGCCTCCTCTCCGAAGCTGAAAGCCCATCAGCATCCAGCAATGTGCTTAGAGGATTCAAGGACAGACAAAACCACAGTGGACTCAGACAGTCACCCTGAAAGACTAAGCATTGTTCTCCATTGGTCCATACAGGCACCGAGGAAGTCTCGAACTGTATGATTAATTTTATAGGTACAGCTCGAGGACCCTCTTCAGCTATGTATGGGGGACCGAGTCAAATGCTTTTTAGTAGTCTATCCAGGCAGCGGAGAAATTACGTCGGTTGCGTTTCACCTGCTGGCTAACTACCGCGTCAATTAGGAGGAGTTCGTTGGTTCCACGAATACCAAGCCGACATCCGTTCTGGGCATCAGCGACGATGCAACAGCTGTTTAGATGGCTCGCTATTTTTGCCTCCAGAACAGATGTCAGTGCCTTGTAGGTGATAGGAAGGCACGTTATTGGCCGATACTGCGATGGGTCCGTGGTACGCTCCGACTTAGGAACCAAATGAGTGACCCAGTAGTGAGGAAGTTAGGGAGCTCTTTCATGGCTAGGGCCTCCTGGAACAGTCTTGCGATGGTGTCATGCGAAGCCCAAAACTCCTGTCCTTCAGGACGCTCAGTAGTGGCGTTGACCCTAGGCTGCTCTAACGACCTGTAGAACTTCCTCTGATCACTTATGAAGAGGCGATTTTCGGATACCTTTTTACTCGTTCTGAGTACCGTCGGATTCGCTTGCTCCAAGCTGCCACCTTCTGTTTCAGGGTTTCATGTGCACTCCGTCAGTTGATGATGAGCATTTGGTATTGCGGGTAGGTCCCACAATATAATAATAGCCACACCCGGCAAATACTTTTCTGAGAAACCGCAGGACTCTCGGCCTTATATAACCCGCCGTGAAACTAATCAGTTTGCCGATGAGGACCCTAGTCTCAGCGATACGATTCTCAATTCTACGCTTCCACGCAGGCTCGGCGTCTCTCACACGCCGAGCATCAGCAGCTGTCAGCTGCCGATTTGGCTGTAGTTTAACGCCGATAAACCGGCATACTGCCATTGCGGCGCCAAACAGAATTGAATTCGTATCGCCGAGACTGCTGCTGTTCTCCAGATATGGAAGCAGCATCGAGTTAACGGCCTCAACGACATCCCAATTTTGGTGGCTTAGAGCTATTCTGTTAATCCGAGGCCTCCCTCCAAAAGACATCTCACGCACTTCCAGGAACGCCTCCTCAAGAATCCTCCCAAACTGCTCTAAATCCTGGGAAACTGTTCCCTCCCCTCCTCCGTCAGCAGCCAAAGGTTGAGTTGCGGTATCAACATCGTCTGAATAGATGCGATAGACACCCGTCCCTGAGCTGGTACAAGTGAAGGGGCTGGAACAGCCTCAAGTCTTAGTTGTTCGAGTTCGTCTGCACTAAAGAGCACAGCAGAAATCGAACTCAATCAGCCAGGTTTTGGTCCGTGATATGGGTCAATGACGGCTCTAATGCTTGGAAGTTACGAATTATTATTATTATTACTAGAGCTCCTACTCATGCCTCGGTATGCAAACAGAATGAATGCTAAGATGCTGATAATGAGTTTAAGTTGGTAATTATTAAGAGAGCTTTCTGTCAACAGAAAGTTTTGCAGTTGTTTTTAGTCATCATCATCGTAGTTCCCGGTTGCAAGCTTTCACCTGAAAGCCCGCTTCTTTCTCTCCTCCTCCTATTGGTTTGACTTATACGGTATTTATGGGAGCGACTGCCGTTTGAATTCCCGGTGTTAATGGGGTTCCAAACACCCACACAAATTCAAGTAGTTTTTTGAAACATTGCAGAAAATCGAGTTTTTCCGCGAGATTTTACGATTTTCTATAACTTCCGTTCTAGTAGATATGAAAAGTTGAAACTTAGACAAATTGTAACTACTCTAGACCTTCCAAAAAAAAACGCTACTTAAAATTATGTTTTCCAAAATGCCTTGTCTTTCAGTATAATAGGGAAGAATGAGAAAACTTACTTCTTTACAGTCAATTGAATATAATGGTAGGTTATCATGAAGAAATTACAATAGGAAATCAATGAGTACGTATATGACGTTTCTGAAATATTTATTATCGTACAAAAATATTTATTGTATTATTGTAACTTGAATGTTATCTGAGGCATGTTCTCATAATCAAAACGGATGTGTGGTTGTACTGGCTTGTTAACGGAAGCTATACAAATGTACCTACACTGGATAAATGGACAGTGAACTACATTGTGCGCCTACGCATTGCCATATGCCATTTACTGCTCAGCACAATGGCGACTAGCGACTGACAGACTAGAAATGTAAAAACTACTACGTACTGTAGCCGTCTGTAGCTGACATCTTTACTGATAATAATAACTTCATCAAAATGTCACTACGGATTCATTACTAACTATTAATTTTAAAGTAAGAAAAAAAAATGCATTTATTAAACAAGCATAGCATTTATTAGCATCTAGCATCTATTTGTTCGAAAAATCTTTACCTTTACCATTGATAAGAATAGATTGTAGGTCTGGTACTCAGCCAGTACAGCACACACAGCAAACACAAAGTTATACCGTATTTGAATGTTGTTGCCAATTTTGGATATACATACAATACTTATTATATAATATACTAGCGAACCCGACAGACTTCGTTCTGTCAAAAACATTTGGTATGTGGCAGTTTTTTGTTCCTACCTATTTTATAGTCGGGACAAAAAATCTCCTGAACAGAACCGTCACCCTGGTGATAGGGTGGTGTGTGGGGTTCAGCTCGGGTGACCAAAGTATCTTCGCTTCCACGAACTTTGGCCACCTTTCTGGGACCCACTAAAAAACCCCGATTGGGATGTCTGCCAGAGGGCTTCAAACTAAGAGGCGAACTTAGGGTTCAAACCTGATTGGAAAATAATCTAAAGGGACAGTGGGAACCTAAAGGTGACAAATATTTAAAAAGTTGGTGACTCGCTCGGATAGTGAAGATAATGATCTGCAAAGGAAGTCATGGGGATTTAATATGGGGGGTTTAAGGGTCGAGAGGAAACAAATAAAGAAATCTTTATTTAAGGGTAGAGGGGGTCGAGATTGGACTAAACCCAATAATCAACAACTTATTACAACAGACAAACTCATCTATTCTGGTTATGTTCTTGTGATGGTATAGTTTATAATGGGTACATGCTGTAGTGACATTATTCATTTTCAATAGCACAATCCACCTGAACAGATAAGTTTGCGATATATACAAAATCATGAATCTGTAATAAAAAAAAAGGATTGTGTGGTTTTATGAAACCACGGTAAAAGTGAAACTTTTTTTCACATTATAGACATTTAACTAAAAAATAACAACATTTACATTAAACACTGACAAACAACATTTACATTAAACACTGACAAACAACATTTACATTAAACACTCACAAAAACAAACAAAATAGCGTGGAGCACTGGCACAAATGAGTAATAGTCTATACACTACACGGTCAGCTGCTGCGAACTATAGGCGCCGCCATATTGGCCTTGGCTGCTATGACGAGCGCCTTTCACTTTATCCCTACTCCGCGGCCGACCGTCACGCGACATGCAACACACCGACGAAAAAGTTTGAGACGATGTAATAAAAGTTTCACTTTAATAATTAAATAAAACGTATATAAGCATTTAAAAGTAAATAATCGCTTTTAAAAATCAGTTTTATTTTCGTTGTAGTGCTTTGTGATATACGATGTTTTTTGTTTGATTACCTGGCGCATAGACAAATAAATCCGATGGTTTTCCAACACGGGAACAGGCAACATAATTGACCATGTGCCCCTGGGACTTGTTTATATAGTTGTTGTTGTCATAGCAAAAGCAAGCTGCTCTGGAAACTGTGTCGTTTAAACTCAAATGGTACATTATTCGGAATCATTGGGATGCGTGGTATCAAAACATATTCTCCTTTATAGTTTCCTTTCAGTATAGTTGCTTCTATCACGTTGTTCACTAATTTTTTTATCGCTAACCGTGTGCCGTTGCAAAGACGCGGTTGGTTCATAATTCGCAACATTATAATTACTGATCCAACCTTTAATTGAAGATTGTGAGGTGGCAATCCTGGGAAATCCAACGATTTTAAAAATTCCGGTGTATATTTATTTATTTATTTATTTACAAACAATACAAGCTAACAGTATAACACCAAAGCGCTTATAATGTTATGCTACTTACTAACTAACTAACAACTAACAATCTACTAGGTACATGCAAGTAATAAAGTATTAATCAAAATATTCCTAATGTGTATGAGCCACTACTAATTTGCTAAGCCATTCTGATGCACGTCTCATGAGGGTGCATTCAGGTACGTTAAAACGTTTCTCCTCATTTGATGCATATTGTCGGAGAACACATCGACATCAGGGTTAGATCGCAGTAGACCATTTATCAATTCCACCGCCCTTGCAGTGGGGCAAGTGGCGGCCTGAGGCACGCGCCATGTCAGTGGCGTTACGAAAAGGCGATGCTGTCTACGCTGGTGGCACGCACATAACTATTTGGGACAAAGAAATTAATGGATGCCAAGATGGATGGGTTATCTACCTTATTATTTAGTAATAGGTAATAATGTATTACATGTAAACAATTAGTTCTCAGCTCTAGGGTTTCTAGACCTATCATCCCTGTGACAAACAGGGAGGGATACATGAAAGGATAATATCCGTATGAGCGCTTGTAGAGATAGCGGGCGAACTTGCGTTGTATTCTCTCGATCATTAATGCATAAGTAGTTTCGTAGGGGCTCCAGACAATAACGTTGTACTCCAACTTGCTTCTCACATATGAGTTGTATAAGAGCTTTACTGCAAGTACGTTATTGAATTGGGATGCTGTCCTTATTATGAATCCCAGAGATCTGCTTGCTGCCTTACATATATTTCTCATGTGTTCATGAAAGTTCAATTTTGCGTCAAATATCAGGCCAAGATGTCGTATGGATGCAACACGTTCAAGCTGCGTCCCACCCAACATATAGGACATTGTTATTGGAGAACGTGATCGAGTGAAGGTAATCAATTTGCATTTCGAGATATTCAATGCCAGTTTATTTGTTACACTCCATTCTGCAACCGCGTTAATATCCCGTTGCAAAGCCTCGCAGTCATCAATTTCCCTAACCGATGCAAAACAACTTAAGGTCGTCTGCAAACATCAGGCACTCTGATCGGGACAGGACAGCAGGCAGGTCGTTTATCATGATGAGAAACATGGTCGGCCCTAGGGTACTAACCTGACTCACCCCAGACCTCGTGTAATAGTCGTGTGATCTATGGCTTCCCAGCTTCACATACTGTCTTCTGTCTCCAAGATAATCAGTCATAAATCTCATGAGTTGCTTATCAAATCCTATAGAAGACAGCTTAGCCAAGAGGATATCATTATCCACGCGATCAAATGCCTTCTCAAAATCAAAATATGCCGCGTCAACCTGACAGCCTGATGTTACATTAGTTTTAAGGTAGTCTACAAAATTAATATGATTCGTTATGGTAGATCGCGCAGGGTGGAAACCGTGTTATGAATCATTTAATAGAGTACGGACTTGAAATGTTAAATGCCTGTTGATGATAGCCTCAAATAATTTACTAAATACCGACAATATTGCAATGGGTCTAAAACTGGTAATATCTGTCGACGACCCATTTTTGGGTACCGGTGTAACCCGTGAAACTTTCCAAGCATAACGATAGGAACTACTTTGCATAGCGAGATTATATAGGTAAAGAAGAGGTTCTTCGAGTGCTGGTAGACAATCCTTAACCATAAAAGGAGGTACATTGTCTGGCCCGTAAGCTGATGTCGATTTAAGACGCCGGGCTGCAATTTTCAGATCTGTACTATTGATGTAAGGGATGCGAATTTGAAACCCATGTGCATGTGTTGTACGTTCCGCCAACTGTGGGTCCAGCTGCGGAATGTTTTTATGAAAGAGAGAACTAAAATAACGAGCAAAAGAATCAGTAGCTTCTTGTCCCTGAACTGTTCTATTTTCGTACCTGTATTCCTTGTTTTGATGTCTGTTCTTTTTCTTTTCCCTCACATATTCTCAAAACGTAGAGGGATCACTGGTAATTTTGTTTCCCACTGTCTTCGGATAATTTTGAGATGCACTATCTATAAGTCCCTTGACTTTAGACCTATAACATTTAAAAAGCTCTTTATTAAATTCTAATCTCTTTTCCTTAAACTTTTTCAAATTATAATGCTCTAGTTTAATATAATGTATGACTACAGATAGTTGACGACATTAAATGTTTGTACCATTTCCGGTTCTTCTACCTAAATTGCTTCGTCTTATAGGAGGCATATCGAATATATTAAATTAATAATTAAAAATAATAAAACACTTTCGGTAACGCGGTTTGTGTTTGACTGATGTAATGACGACATTAGATCTTCCGACGCGCACACTCACACTGTTTTGACAGATATGATTGAATTTGAACTTTGTGCAGCGGTAATAAAGTGCAAATTGACTCTTTGACGTTAGAAACACACCTATATTGCTTAGACCAACAGTGAGTGCTTGTAATTTAATATGAACTTTATTGAATAGCAATAAAGTTCAAATTGACTCTACATTTTAGTTAGAAAATGTTTGTATGGGAAAAAGAAAAGGGCTGTTTTTAGGGTTTTCCCGGTAATTATACGGATTTTTCTCGCCGTAAAAACCATCCTTGGACTTCAACGAACCTTTAAAAAAAAGAATTGGCCAAATTGGTCCAGGCGTTGTTGAGTTATGCGCTTACCAACACATTTTGCGATTCATTTTTATATATATAGATAAACTTAGCATGAAAATTAAAACTAAAATTAATTTATCTATTGAATATTAATCAATAAAGACAAATCTTCTAATCTCTTATACAATGGGCAGATATCAAGTTGAATATAGGCATAAGTTATTGAACTGATTGAATCAAGTGTGTGTTGTATGAACGTGGGCGATGATTGATTCGCTACAGAAATCTGCGTAGCGAGTGTTCATTTCTCTGTTACTCTGTAAATAAATAGTTTACATAATCTAAAGTATTACAGTATTCACAACAAAGAAAAAATAACACTATTATAACTAGGACGGTTGCCAGCTTGGCAATCAACCCAAAGTTAAGCGTAGCGAGATTTGCCTATCCAACAATAGTTCAACGTGACCGGTCGACTTTTTCCATTGATTTGGTTTTTCGGTGATTATTCCTCGATGGTAAGACTGATCTGGACATTCGACCCCTTACGACACTCAGTAATGTCTACTTGATCACCGTGGCAAATTTGGTCGAGATCGGTCAAACGGTCTCGGAGGAGTATCATTTGTTTGAAATGCAACTTTGAAACCAAAGACACTTCGCTCGCCTTCGGCCCGCTACGCTTAATTACTTATGATTTTTATTAAGGTGAGGGTATTCGGGGACTGGCAGCATGATTGCGGCAATGGTGCGGAGCGCGAGCGCGTGGGCCGCCGCCACCTCCTTCTGCGAGCATGTGATGCTCGCGAAGGAGATGGCGGAGCGCGCCCGTGAGATTCAGAACCCTCCCGGCCCGCCGAGCCCGCAACACGCTCGCCTCGCGTCGCAGGCGACTCAGGCGCCGGAGGTCGCTTAACGACCTCCGTCCTCCATGAGCGCAGGCCTGGGGGTGGCAGGTGAGGCCGCCTGTCACCCCAGCAGAAGCAGGCCGGGACGGTGGGGCGACTAGCGCCCCTCCCCCAAACCGGGGCAAGACGGGGACACCGTGGTTCCCAAACCCGAGGGGGCCATCTCGAAACCGGAGATGGCCCAGGGTCAGTCGGGGAGCGAGGGATATGCTCTATGGGCAACCTTACACCCCGGCGTCTGCAGACCCGAGACGGCGTGCGGTTTTAGTCGGTTCGAGTCCGACATAACCGCCCCCGCTGGCCGGCGGGGGGGTATCCGAGGGGATTTCCGCACGAAAAAAAAAAAGAAAAGGGTATTCGGGGACTTTTAGTATTTTCGGCATAGCAAAGTTGCCACTTTACGCCGCAGTGAGACGCTGGGCCTCCGCAGCCAGTATCGCGCGCCTATGGAAAAATAAGAATGTTTGCTTAAACTTTTGTGTTATTGTGATATCAATAAAAATAATTAAACAACTATTAATTACATACAGTAGAGCAGTTTATGTTATTCACTTTTATTATTTTGATATCTATATACGTTCAAACATAGCTGAGTTCATTAATTATTTGAAAATAGAATGTACCTATTATGAAGAAACATTTTAAGGAGTCTGCGCACGCACGTGCATTGTTATATATATATATATATATAATTAAACTGCATACAATTACAAGTTACCAAATTGATTTTCAAAAAGAGGTAGATTGTCAATGGGATATGTAGGTATGTATACCTATGTATTTTTATTGGAACTTTACATAATATTTGATAAATTGTTAGGGTTTGCAAATAAATATAGGTACTTATAATTTTATAGATGTATGTATGTAGTTTTTTTAAATGACATTTTATACAACACAATCTAAACATCAAATACAACCCTGTTTAAGTATAGCTTGGAAAAATGGGTCCAGATTGCTGATAAAAATTCATACTTTTTTGTTAATATATACATGTATATTTGTACATAGAACACCCAGACCAATGCAAATAGACATATTCATGCATCTAAATATTTGAACTGGGCGGGAATCAAACCCGTGGGGGGGGGGGGGGTTCGATTCCCGATGTAGCAGTAGAATGTACTGCCGCCACGCTACAGTTTGTTGTTGTGTTAGTAGTATTGTGACACGTTATGCTTGAGACTGAATTGAATAGATTTACCTAGTTACTCGAACAACGAGCCACGCCATGTATGTATGTACATCGAAGCGACTCAAATCTTAATCTAATGCCCGGATGTAAAAAAAAACATTCAGTGCAATGAAACATTGGTAAGTACCTAGGCAATTGTATGAATTAAAGAAATAATAGAAGACAAGTATAATTATATTTAGGTACCGGATAGGGGTGTGTGTTGGGTAACCTCCTCGAGTGTCGCTCCGATTCCGATCCCGCTGCAGTCCGGGGGGAACGGAATCGGAGCGGCCGGTACACCCTGGGCGGCGGTCAATGGCTTCCCCTTCACCCCTTCATAGGGTTGGCATTGATCGTCGGCCAATACCCAACGTGGCGGGAACACATCGCTCTTCGTACTCCTCTGCTTTCAGAGGAGACAGGATGAGCGATGCTGTCAGTGGTGAGATGGCCCAGGGTCAGCCGGGGTGCGAGGGATATGCTCTATGGGTAACCTTACACCCCGGCGTCTGAAGACCCGAGACGGCGTGCGGTTTAAGTCGGTGCAAGCCCGACATAACCGCCCCCGCTGGCCGGCGGGGGGGTATCCGAAGGGATTTCCGCACGATAAAAAAAAAAAAAAAAAAAAAAAAAGGTACCGGAGATGGCCCAGGGTCAGTCGGGGTGCGAGGGAAATGAATGCTCTATGGGCAACCTTACACCCCGGCGTCTGTAGACCCGAGACGGCGTGCGGTTTTAGTCGGTTCAAGCCTGACATAACCGCCCCCGCTGGCCGGCGGGGGGGGGGGGTATCCGAAGGGATTTCCGCACGAAAAAAAAGGTACTCTCGCGTTAGTTTCCGTTGTAATCAACTTTTCATTGCTGAAAAACGGAATATTTAAAGTTACAACAATGAAACGAATATTATGTGCCATCCTACAATACGACTGCGACACCATACACCGGTTTCAATTTTGAACATAAAACATACCCTTAGAAACCCATTTATACACAATGTAGAATGAAATAAACGTTTATCTAATATGTATTAACACAATATGAAAATAATATTGTACCATAGCACTATACTTGCAAAAAAAATCGAATCTCAACTTTTTATCAACGGAATTGTACAACTTACAAATTTCCTGCGATGTGGCATCGCAGCTATGTGCTCATTGCAAAAACAACGTATAACTCGACTGTGCGCCTTGCACGAAGTGACACACGTCCTGCGTCGAACACGTTCCGCTCGGGACTTATTGACTCTGAACCCTTCATATAGGTAGAAAACGTAGCTATTTTGAGTTTTCATGATATAATCCAGAATATTTTTATATTTTGATAACCGTTTTTCATTCTCTTATCAATGACCTTCATTTTGGTATCATTTTTATTTTTTTAACATGAACACAACTCAAATAAAACCGGAATTCGTTTTTGGTCAGACTAATCTTCGAGAGCAAATTCTATAGAGGAAAATAAAAGTCATCGTGTATCGGATAACCTAAAATACTAGATTGTATAGTCTAGAATAATATAGGTGATTTTGAGAATACAGGGACGTTTTATTTTTGAAAAATCCTAATCTAAAACACCCGTGCTCGGGGACCCTCGCTCTAACATATGAAGGAGCAACAACTGTTATATGAAAATGAGTTATGTGATATCACAGATTAATTAACAAAGCACATTACCTTGAATACCACTAGTATTAAAGGTATGTGCTTTATATATTCAAAATGTATTCATCCCAGCCTTTTCCCAACTCAATTGGGGTCGGCTATCATTCTAACCACGAAACGGCCACTTTAATATTTTTCATGAAGTGACTGCCATTTGATCTCTACAATCTACAGGTGATATCGAAATCTTGTTGTGCTAATCCTAAGACTGACCCGACTAGTATTATATATTCAAATGTATTGTTAATAATCTTTATATATAAAAATGAATTGCTGTTCGTTAGTCTCGCTTAAACTCGAGAACGGCTGGACCGATTTGGCTAATTTTGGTCTTAAATTATTTGTGGAGGTCCAGAGAAGGTTTAAAGGTGAATAAATATGGAAGTTGCTATCGATTGAGGCAGTACGAAGTCTGCCGGGTCAGCTAGTTATTAATAAAATTCATTATGCTGCTGCGGTTATGCGGTGTTATAAGTTCGCACTGCGTCTCAGCTAATTATGCGTAGTGGCGCACTAGCCTGTGCGTAGATAAATTAAATGTGCTTTTCATGTGGACTGCGGCTGCAATATCTCGATGCCTAGCAAGCTTGTAATATCCCTGTTAACTTAAGGTTGCTGGATGGCTTGCACTCGATTACTGTTCATAGCTGCAGGAGTGATTTCGAGGACGGGGATATTTCTCTTAGGTAAAGGGTGGTACCGCCGATCCGGCTCGGTCATTTCGCGCACCCGGCCGTTATCAGCCTAAGAACTTTCATTATAGTGCAATGTAGATTCACTAGTTTTAGATTAGTATGCTGTTTTTCGCTAGATGGTGGCTTGGATTCTACACTGAAATATAACTTTATTCAAAAACTATTATACTTACTCGCCAATACCAAACTCTAGCTTATTTTCACACTTTAGTACAGTTTGGTTCACTAAAATTTCAATGAATAATGATGGTGTGATGAAACATTTATTATAGTAGTCTGTTTTATCCATATCTATTCTATAATTCTAAGAATAAATTCAAATAAACACCGATAAACATTTCGAAGAAATCATATTTGAAACAGCAAACAAACTTACTGTAGTTGTTTTTCATTAAGTCGATAATAGGGTTACATTATGTACATTAACACAACAATAAGTACAAATTGAGTGCCTAAATGAATAGACAGTATCGTGACGACGAATTGGAGTTTCCGAATATTTGTGGCAACAGGCACCATGTCAAAACCACACATCAGTACTATCCAGGGATATCAAAGTTGTTCATGTATAAATCTTAAGGTTTTCACGGCCGGCGTTGCTTGTAGAATATACTGCTTCCGGGCTGTTTGGCTGTGGTCCATAAGAAACTTGTGTTCCAAACGTTTCGTAAATCACTGCGGTCGATGTCCAAAGGACACAACGGCAAGAATCTTGAGACAGGTAAACAACTCGATCAAGAGTTCGGCTATTCCAGAAGAAACGCAGCGTATTATCAAGACGTGTAAAGCTCTTCCACCTAGGCTGTATGGGTTACCAAAGATCCATAAGCCTTCAATACCGCTCCGGGTCATCGTGAGTGCTATCGGCTCACCCACTCATCTAGTCTCTAAGTATCTCACCTGTCTGCTTCAACAACATGACTGATCATCCTCGTCATACTTTCTTTCTTCTTCTTTCTTTCTTCTTCTTTCATACATCAAGGACTCTCGCTACTTGCTGGAGAAACTTGAGACTCTCAAGCTACTGCTAGTCTAGTCAGCTTCGATGTCGTCTCTCTGTTCACGAAAGTTCCAGTCAGGGAAGCTATATCACGTATCCGACCGCTGTTCTCCAAGGACATCGCAGTATTGTACGAGTTCGTGTTGACGACTTCCTACTTGCAGTGGAACAACACTTTCTATGAACAAGTGGAGGGTTTAGCCATGGGAAACCCGATCAGTCCTGTAGTCGCAAACTTTTACATGGAATTCTTTGAAGAAGCTGCTCTTGAAAGAGCTCCCAAGAAGCCTAAGGTCTGGTTCTGCTACGTAGACGATGCCTTTGTGGTTTGGAATCATGGAGACACGGTGCTGACTAAGTTCCTGAATCACCTGAACAGCATTCATCCTAACATCCAGTTCACCATGAAAGTAGAGAAGAAAGGGGACCTGCCATTCCTCGATGTCCTGGTATCCAAAAAAGAAGACGGCAGCCTTGGTCACCCAGACTATCGAAAGCCTACACACAGACCATTACTTACACAAGGACTCCAACCACCATCCTAGACAGAAAATGTCAGTCATCAATACCCTGGTCCATCGAGCTAAGAGCATTTGTAAACGTCAACACCTTCAAAACCGAGTTACGCCACCTGGACTCGGCCTTTCAAGCCAATGGATTCTCTTCCCAGGAGATACGGAGTGCTCTTCATCCGAGGAAATCTTCTTTAACGAACCAAGATGAACAAAAACCTGCCCCTTTAGGGAAGGCCTTTTTGCCTTACATTCGTGGCACAACGGATCGTATCATAAGACTGCTAGAAGGTTACAACATCAAGCCTATCTTTAAGCCCACGACGCAGTCACGTAATTTTCACCGGTCGGTCAAGGACCCTCGTGACCCACTATCTTCAACTGGAGTTTACCGAATCCCCTGCTCATGTGGCTCTGTATACGTGGGCACTACTCAAAGAAGCATCAAGACCCGCCTTTCGGAAAAAGAACAAAATTGTCGCCTCAGTCACTTCGACACGTCAGCGGTTGCAGAACACACCCAGGAGGATGGTAATTATACTATCAAATTTCAGAACACAAAGGTTCTAGCCATCACTTCACATTTCTACTCACGGCTACTTCGAGAAGCCATCGAAATATTCAAGCATACCAACGATTTTAATAGAAAAAAACGAAGGTATTCATCTCCAAAAAGATTGGTATCCAGCACTGAGAGCCGCTCGTCATCACAGTTCAAACATGACGAAGCCAACATCATCCCCGGTATTGGGTGGCCTCCCGTTGCTTAGCCTCGACCAATCAGGATCGAGCGCTTGGTTCCGCAGCTCTCGACCAATCAAGATCGAGCGTCGGTTCCCCAGCTCTCGACCAATCAGGATCGATCGCGTTGTTTCCCCCTTCCAACTGCGTCTATAAATATGACAGTGACTGGGGCCTCTACATCAGTCGCAGAGAAGTCACCGCCAAGGAGAGTTCTCCGCACTCGTCGGTGCCCGGAACTGTACCACTGAAGATGTCGACCGCAGTGATCAACGAAACGTTTGGAACACAAGTTTCCTATGGATTATGGCCAAACAGCCCAGAAGCAGTATATTCTAAAAGTTGTTCATGTATTGTAACAAAACTTCCCAGAATATATATACCGTACCCGGCTTTTGATTTGGCACATCCTGGTAAAAAAGCGAAAGTTTGTAGATGCGACCTGAGTTAATTCCTATAAAAAAATGGACTAAAAGAACGCCATATTTACCATTTACTTCGTTAAGTCCAGTTCAAGAACGGTTGTTTAAGGTATGGCTATAGGTGGATCACTGTATTCAGGACCAAAATGCATTTAGTTAAATTATTTGACTCACCATTCTGTGTTCAATACTTTTCTTTTCGTGCGGAAATTCCAGCCAGTGGGGGTGGTTATTTCGGATTCGAACCGACTAAACCGCTGGTTTCTGTGTTTAATACCTGGTTCCAATTTCGAACTGTCTGTTCATAATATCTGCTGGGAGTCATTGCCACAATGAAGGTAACATTATGATAAATGGTTTACAAGTGTTTGAGGCTTTTTACTTTAGGAATTTTGTGTTGACGAAAGTGAATTTTCGTGAGTTTTATCATTACTGCCATACTAATTCTTACTGGAATTAAAGACATATAACTCCAGTCATCTTGAATCCGAAGTAAATATTCGTACCTTCTCTCGTCTTTAGGTTCTTTAACTATTTTATACTTTATCTGCTTATGGAAGGAAGGAAGTGCAATAATTAAATTTTCAACGTTATACAATAACAGGAAAAAGTTAATTGTAATCATATAAGTACCTTCTTTTTAGGTTACAAGATTATATATATGAGTTATAAGTTAAGTTATGATTGGATATATTGTTTCCATATATATCCGTCGTTCGTTAATTAACCGGAAACATATCACACCACCAGAATTATAATGTTATAAAAGTTTATTAGTACACGTCCATATAAAACGCTTGCAATATCAGAGATTGCATACACATCATAACGCGAGTAATTGTGAGTTGTCCTGCAGAAAAAGTAAGGCAAAATGGAGAATAGGATAAACGAAATGTAGGAAAGTAAGGTTTCTGACGCTCTCAATATTAAGTGAGAGGGCGATACCTACATCGTACTACACGGCCTAGATTTCTCGAAGCTTAGGGCCTTAGGCTTAGCCTTTCGCTATTGATATAGTTGCGAAAGGGCTCTCGCCTCCTGATCCCATCGTGGAGTTTCGGCAAGGAGACTTGCCGCTTCTAAGGAGATCGTGTGGTACCCACTGATAACCCTGTTGGTCATCATCCGCTGTGAAGCGCGCAACATCCTCACACTTCTAGCCTTCAGGGCCTAAGCCCAGATTCGGCACCTATATCGGGCCATGGTCTGCATGATCCCACCGTAGAGTCTCCTACTAAGTCATCGAGCCCCCTCATGTTTGGCAGCAGCCGCGTCGGAGCGTTAGCTGTGTCCTTCAATTTGAGGGCTAGACTTCGGAGATGTTCTCCGAAGTCCCATCGGCCGTCGAGCACGAGTCCCAAATATTTTAATCGGGGCTTGATGCGTATGGGAGTGCCTCCTACTATGAGGCTGCATTCCTCAGGTGGCTTGCTCCGAGGCCCATGAAAGAACAGGTTTTATGCAGAGCCACCTGGTCACTTCGAGGTACGTCGCACCGCACGCTGTCACTAGCGATTCGTTTGCAAGGTTCAACAACTTGTTTATCTTGCACTAATGTTTGGCAAAATTCTGGACTGATTTCATTTTGAAGGCGAATTCTGCTGTCTTCTATCCCAATTCCCAACGTCATCGTCGTAGAAATATACTTAGTATAGGGCATATCAGATAGTTTACTGTTTTCAAATATAATTATACTAATTTGTGTGCATTCAAATGGATTGTTTGTGGATAGATATGAATTTGAGAGTACACACTTTTGCTTCGAGAACAGTTGTTACTTTTATCTCGTGGAAAATTGTTTTATTTTCCTTTTATTATTAACGTCAGTTATCATTATTGATACCAATCATAATTATTGACGGTTATTTATAAAATTATAATATAATTACTGACATTAAAATTAATTATTGCTATTGCCATGCGTCATTCATTACAATCATCTATCTATATAAATACCAATGAATTGCTAAATTTTGTACTTAAGCGCAAATCTCAAGAATGCCTTGACTGATTTTAATTATTTATTTTTGTTGTATTCATACTGTCAGGACAAGGTCTACGTAAACAAAAATTTCGGAAAATCGACGGGAATAGTTTGCATCCGGGTGACGCCAAGGTGAACAGAATATAAACACCTAAGGTTCTTGGTCTTAGTACATAGAACTCAATGGTCTTTTATCGCCTAAGTATTCTTTAACACTGTAATGTCTACATTTTGTTTATAAGAAAATGTAATAGAATTTTATTGTTTCTTAAAGTTCTTTAATTGTATTTCTTGTAGAGTTTAAGTTTAATTGAAATTGCTATATACATTATTTTTGAATACTAGTAATTTGATTAAGGGAAGTTTAAATTTATGTTTACTTCTGGAAGTTCTTCTTCTAGAAATTGAGTAAAAATGTTATTGCTTTTTACCACAATACTTATCTCCAAAATATACAAACAAGGCATCGAAAGGGCATGGCAAGAAACGCAAGCACGTGTTTGTATTGCCCCTAATTGCGCCAGTGTTAAATTACAAAATGCTTGTTTTATTTTACCACAGCAAACAAAAACAATTTGCTTTCATTTCCACTAAGTAAAGGAAAGGAAAGTTGTGCTGTTTACAATAAAGATGGGTAAGTACACAGCTAATGAAGTTGAAGTAGGTACATCACGCGACGCGGACGTCTGATTGACGTAATAGCCTTGCACCCCGCGCCCTACACGGGGGGAGGCCAGTGTAACAGCCCTACTATAAACTAAATTAATGTTTGTCCATGATAAGCATTGTTGTGACATTGCAAACTATTAAACTTTTCACACTTTCTATTACCTACATACATTTTTCGAGTCTGATAACTTCGTTGGACAACATTTTGAGCCCCGACGCAAAAAGACGAGGTATTATAAGCTTGATGTGTCTGAGTGTGTGTGTGTGTCTGTATGTAGCATCGTAGGTCCTGAACGGATAAACCGATTTGAAATTTGTTTCATTTTCGTTTGAAAGGTGAATAAGTCAGGAGTGTTCTTAGCTGTACTGGGGTTTGTTTTTAAATTTAATTTATTCATAATGATCCTATAGATATTTTTCCGTCACCGAAATTAATTATTATGAAATTTAGTTGCTAAGAAAGCTGTGCTATGATATTACACAAATCAAAATTATGTTTTTATATACAATGTACGATAAAATTACCTATGTACATGTTATTTTAACCGAGACGGAACTCGGACTATTTAATACCATCAGAAATTAGTACGTTATAAAGTCATTGCTTCAAATGAAAGACGATAACACTCCTCAAAATTCAAGAATGGGGATATTAGGGGTTTGATACGACTTCAATTTCGGGACCTTCGATAATCCAAAATGCTCATCTCCAGCGAGAAGTTTCCCATCGCAAAGTCGAGGAGCTGACGTTGAGTAAGTACTAAACTATAGTATAGAGAGTAATATTTTCACGACAGCCAGGTCCCTCCAACCTTGACTGTCAGCTCTTACGATATTGAAGAATGATAATCTACGTTAGCACTCCAAGGCTAATTATCCTATACAATACTATACTATATTATACAAGCAACTTGAGTTCTCGTTATCCCTCCTATAAACCCGAATTATCGGTGAGACGTGAGACCACTTCTAATACAAGTAATTACCTACTTGTGTTAGGAGTGGGCTCACTTTAATAGTGTCATTACGGTTAATATTCTGGTGTATTGGGTGTAGGGTTCGAACCCATCACCTTCACCATTAGATACAAATTTGACGCCTTAATCAGCTTATTAAACTATAGCCGCTGTTAGATGTGTTGTTAGATCTATTTATATATGTAATATAATAGTTCTAAAATTTCTTGGTGTATGGGGCCCTACCAAGATCCTCAGGGTCAAGCCAACCTCACCTCATTGACGGACGACGCTCTGGCCATGTTTTCCTCTCAGGGTTGGGAGGTCAGATGGTGGCAAGCAGATCTCGGGCTCTGAAGTGGAAGTCTCAAATGCAACCGGAAACAACGCTAACCAACTACAGCTAATTTCTTTACATTTAAACATTTTTGGCATATATATTATTGGATTTAAATATTGCAAACTTGGGCCCTAAGATATTTGGCACCAGGCCTTCTTTTCCAGCCTTGTATATGTGATCAACCGCTCTGTTAAGGACCAACCAGCAACTCGAATTTTAATCTACTTTTGGGATTTCAACAATCTCAACGATAGCCCAGTTCCTGAATCTTATGAACGGCTACTAATACGTACTCAAGTTATTGGGGTCCATCATGTATCCTTCTTTACTATCAACATACTTGGCCACATTTAACAGTTATATAACTTATAACTAGTATATATACATTATATTATATATATATTATATTATATTATATATATATATATATATATATATAAATAAATATATCTAATATATAAAATTCTCGTGTCGCAGTGTTTGTAGTTAAACTCCTCCGAAACGGCTTGACCGATTCTCATGAAATTTTGTGTGCATATTGGGTAGGTCTGAGAATCGGACATCTATTTTTCATCCCCCTAAATGTTAAGGGTAGCCCCCCTATTTTTTTTAAATTTTTAGATTATTTTCTTATTTTTTTATTTCTATGATACAGCATTAGAAAATACATACAACCCTGAATTTTCAACCTTCTACGACCCTACCCTATTTTGCCATCGCGATTTTTATTTTTAATAATTTTCTTCAATTATGATTTTTTTCTCAATTCAATTTGATCTTCCGCCTTCGCCGGTCGATAACCGATCAACTATCAATCGATCAGTTATCCCCACTAGATGTCTACCGTTGTCACCTCTCATCCAGCAAACATCACGGAGTAGGGATGAGAACGAAGCTGGTCTCCTGTCTTACTCACTATACAGTTTTTTATACACTTTACGTATTGTTTTAATTTTTCCGTGCATCTCTCATGTTAATTTTACTCTCATCGTAAATTTATTATTAATTTCCAGTGCAATAATTATTTATTCACAATTTATTAATAAAATGTTTCCTAGAAATAATATACATGGCAAAACAACGTTTGCCGGGTCAGCTAGTATATATAAATATATATATAAATGTATATGTAAATCTTTACGAAATTTTTTAGTTTAGCTGAACTCAGACATGATCAAAATCCGGACTATAACTCATCACGCTATGCCGGTAATGAGCAGTAAAATGTAAAATCTCTGAACTCCTCAGACTTAATTATGTACCTATAAAAGATAGTTGATTAGAGACTCATAAACATTTTATAATGAATATCATCAAGCTATTATATTAAGGAATCGGGTTGACTTGATTTCGATGTTACATATTTCTCTATATAATTCGAATGAATCGTTATTGTAAAACGAGTGCACCACATCACCTCATTCGGCCCATTAAAAATCAAATAACTTAACTAGTCTTAACATAACGCGTGCGAAGTCGCAGGCAACAGCTAAATCGATCTAGCTTGGTTTTATTTTAGAAAACGTCGAATAAAAAAACCAAGCAAAGCTCGGTCACCCAAATATTTAACTTTTAATAACACAATACGTAAACCGTCTTCAGAGTTTCAAAGACAGCAAAGTTTCCAGTCGCGATGTGCTCAAACGATTCCTTACTTTTTTACTCTGAGCATTCAGAGAATGAACGCTTAGAACCATTGTCGTGTTGATTTGACATTCAATTCTCACTATAATATTTATACGTTTCAGTGACGCGTGTATTTAACTGAAAAGCGGTAACAGCAAATTTGATGTGGCATTTCAACCGTGAGCACGCACGCAGGTCAAGGACACTGTTTACTTGCCAACACCTAGCAATGTGCGACAGTCCCCGGACCCCACTATTGCCATACAGACCAATTTGTGGAATTAATGTTCAATGTAATACATTGTTGCTGCTGTACATATACGATTTAATTAGTGTGATGCTCCGTAAGTGATATTTAACGAAAATTGTTCTACGAACAGAAATTAAATGGATGGTATAATTATGTACTTACTGTAAACGACTTATAGGGAATTTATTACATAAACTATGAACTATAAAATTACCTTGATCCAATATACTTGTTATTTCTTCTCTTCTTCTTCTACTGCAATGGATAATCATAGACAGTGAGCAGTTTATCAAAGAACAATAGAATTAAATCCTTACAATACTTTCATCATCGTGTGAGTATGGTGAAATATATCGTATTCTAGTCTTGTCTATTATCTCCTTATATCAGCATAATATATCCCATCAAAAACATAAATATAAACTCATTTCAACTCACATAATTCAAGCTCAAGATTTGACGTCGCAATTTTGTTTAGCACAGGCTAAATTAAAATTGTGTAATTAATTTAATTAAGTCATACTCAAGTTATACTGTTAGGTTGAGACCGATATTCTTAGCAATCCATGGATTCTCCGTGCGGGTGCCGGGTCCATCGCGTTGCTGAGTTGGGATCTCGGGACAGTGCTTGGGACTTGCGACATATGTGTAAGTGCACATCAACACTCACCTTCACTACCCAAGTTCCCCTCCCTGCCTAATCAAATTTGATGCGAACCTACTAGTGCCGCTTTAGACATTCGTCCTAGTAATGAGCTTATTGTAGCACTCGATAGGCCTAGATCTTTAAGTAGGTTATTTTATGTAGTTGTCGATATAACATATCGACAACTTCATCTGAGGATGGTGTGCGTCCTTTATAGTCTATCTTTCTCCCAAGAAATTTAAATGGCACCGCAGCGACTATGGAAACTGGTTTACCCCATGAAGAGTCCCGGGTCGGAGGAGGTACATTTGGTGTTCCGTCTACCCAGACACAGACAATGACTCCTACTGGGCTTCGTCCTCAGTCCATTTATCCACGAACAGTTTAATAGTTCCTGACAATGTTTTAGATTACGCGTCAGTATTGCGAGATCGTCAGCAAATGCTAAGATGGACTCAGAGTATTTGTTATTTACTTTAAACCGATAACCCCATTTCTTTTCGTGTCGAACTTGGTGATTAATTATTATGTTATAATAAATGCTATTGGTGACAAGCAGCATCCCTGAAACAATCCCATATTATACCGTAATGGCTCTGTGTGGTATTTTTGGAAGCTTATAGCAAATTTTAGCTGTGAGTAATACGACGTGATTATCTCTATGACTACGGGTGGAAAGTTATACCATTGCAACGCGTATTTCATAAGGTAATGTGCAATAGACGTTGAATTGAATTGAATTACAATTCAATAATTTTCAGTTTTCAGATTTTTACTTTGTGTATGCTTCATAGTCTACCTTGATGCCATATATCAAGTTTCTAGGTATTCTGGAAGCGGGTTAGGGTTCAGTCAAAAAAATGCCGGTTTCTAAACGTTAATATATCAATAACTATTTGAGCAACATTTATGAAATCTCGGATTCTAGATAAACTAAGGGGCTTTAATAAATGTGCCAAATTTCATATAATCTTATATGTAAAACAAAGCGTGTTAGTGATGACCGTTTATAACTCGAGAACGGGTGGACCGATTTTCATGATATTTGATTTGTCTCCGCCTATACTGTGTTATTTTATGGGTTTTTTCGAACCGACCAAAACCGCACGCCATCTGACCCGGACCATCTACGGCTTTGAGAAGAGCCCCTCGGGATACTGTACCTATACTAACAATTAGAATAATTAAAAATATGAGACATTCGCGAAATAAATTCAGCTGTTAAGGTAACCAACATTTGATTCTAAAGCGGAACGGAGTTTGCCGGGTCAGCTAGTGTAGATTAAATGGTGTTCGAGTTGTAAAGCGAAAAATGGCTCATAATGGTTTGTGCAAATATACACGTGGCTGCTGCATCGCCAGTTACTTTTTAAACTTGGCTGGACACGTTGCCGCGTGTCTAGGTTGAGTGTAAGTATTCAACTTAAATACCTACCTACTCATTATTTATCTAAATGGTATGAACAATGCTGAAACGGTGGTCTTCAGTTTCACGCCTTGAAGAACTGAGGATTATAGAATGTTCTGAACCGTTTGAATTGAGATGGAATCGTGATCCATAAAATGTATGGGGTAAATGCAGGATAGCTCTGGCGCAACTATACACAACGTGCGCATAATACAATAAGAACTCAGTACAACAAAGCTTTTCGGTGCATGTTGGGGCTGCCACGGAGGTGTAGAGCATCTGGTATGTTCGCAGAAAACAGAGTGGATGATTTTATACACTGATCAGAAAAACGAGGGTCTGAAAAATGAAGCTAACCTGTTCTTCGTGTATAACCTTCAATATTCCAGCTAATGATTATAATGGATGCGAGGATATAATTTAATTTAACTTGATTATTTCTCTAATGTACCTGGTTATTTAATTTAACTTAATTGTTTTTATAATGTACGTACTAATTTTGTCGAATGTAAAAAAAATATAAATGGGATCAATATCGGTCTAAGTGGCCTGAAATAAAATATTGTATTTATTTATTCATTTTATAACATAACAAATCTGTACATGTTGATCTGGATAGTTATGTTCGCTATGGTATGGGTGACAAGATACTGCCAAGAAGGCAAGGTTTATTGCAAAAGGTCGAGGACGTTTGTGATTACAGAACACCCGTTGAAGAGGATAGCCCCTAAAATCAGTTTAGTGTGTCTAGTATGTTTTGTGTATATAGCAATCCTAGAGGCAAAGTGAATTCCACGAGGGTCTCATTCTAAAGAAGTTGCCACTTGATAATGCTACTGAGCAAACTAAGATGGTCCTGCAGAGATAATGGAGTATGCCTAGTAAATTAATTTCATCAATTTATCGATCATTCAAGTAGAGCTGCTTGCTTACAAAATATCATCATTATTTCTTATGAGTTCGTATTCAACTACAGTTTTTTTAAAGAACACAATGTAGGTTATAAATTAATATGTCAGTTAGTGAGCGATTTTTTTTTAATTTGATGGGCAGGGTATGGTTTCATGTACCTACTGTACCATTGCATCTCGAGTCCCTCATATATAACATATAATCTATAGTTTTTACCAGGTTCAGGTTTTTTTCTAAGAATACTTTAGTAATAATAATATGTCTTTTTATTGTATGTACACAAGAAAAAAATTATAGAAACATTAAGTTGGTACAGCTTTGCATCATATACAATTAGCGGCCTTATCGCACAGGGCAAAATAGTAGGCCGTTACTATTTTTTTGAAGACGGGCAGTAATTGCGAGCGTCTTATGGTTACGGATAAGGCATTCCACAACCGGACAGCTTGGACAGTAATAGATTTATGTATTATATGTATGTATTTACAAAAAAAAAGTATATAAGTATGTTTATCCGCATTCTGAAACCCATAACACAAGCTAGTTAAACTATGCTTACTTTGGGTCTAGAAAGCGCTGTGTAGAATTTCGTAGAATATTTATTTATTACTAGCTGACCCGGCCGACTTCGTACTGCCTCAATCGATAACAACTTCCATATTTATTCACCTTTTAAACCTTCTCTGGACCTCCACAAATAATTCAAGACCAAAATTAGCCAAATCGGTCCAGCCGTTCCCGAGTTTTAGCGAGACTAACGAACAGCAATTCATTTTTATATATAAAGAAGATTATTTATTATTTATCCATGAATCTCGTGGAATGCCTCGTGGAATCTTCAGCCTCAGATTCTCTGACGATCTCAGGACCCTAGAATGCGGGTCGTGATGGTATTGAAATTGTTCTTTTGAATAGACAGGAGTTATAGGATTAAATAAATGTGATATAATAGATTTAGAATGTGAGCATTCCAGCGAAGGAATATAGGTAACCACTTGAGTGTTGCTCGATTTTCGGATATGTGATTAGATTTCGGAGTCTGTCAAGTTTCTTAAATTGGTCTTCAGTGAGATCTGGAAAAAGGATGGTGCAAGCGTAGTTTTCGAAGCAATGGGTAAAAAAATTCGAAGCTTACGCAAGGACCCCGCTGTGGCAAACATTCTGTGGCAAATCTCTTGGAGGTGAGGGCCCCAAATCAAACTTCTGTCAACAAACATATGTATCCCCAGACTTTTGACTTTTCAGTATATTATATAATTGTCCCATCGCAGGAGACTTGAGGAAATAGTGACCAGTCAATTTCAGATTTAGCAAATGAGCTACCAATAATAAAGACCCTATCTTACATGAGTTGACTCTCAGACCATACAATTTACACCAGTTGCATATATGGACCATGTCCCTATTAATGCTGCTGATGGCATCCTTCAGTTAATCTAGAGAAGTATATATAGTATATCTGAAGATCATGTGCGTATAGGTGGTAGGAAGAAGTGAGATGATCAGAGATTGAGTTTATAACAATTTAAAACAATGTAATAGATAGGTTTTCTCAGCTTCATGCTACTACATTGAATATGCAACTGGAATGTCATACCAAAAGATCATTGCGTGTTGTAGGTACACATTAGCATAATAATTATTTATTTTATTTGAATAGCTACAGACTATAATCTTCATAATTACATACTTGTCAGATGACATTCTATATTTTGAGCCGTAGTTATTTACGAATTTTATGACATGAGAGTGCAATAAACGTAAAACCGTGTAACAAGATACACTAAAAACAATTACAAATCCCAACTATTATCAGCTATCGTTATCATTATCAGAGAGTAAACATAAATTCAGTGATAGCAGCTTTTTGCGAGATGTCGTACCATTTAGTTAACAAAGTATATTTAATTCTGATTCCATTATTTTTCAATTATATCTCATTGTGTAAATTTATGATAATCATTACAAGAAGATGATTAAAAAGAAACTTCCATAGATGTCAATAGAGGTGAGCCTGTGATGTTCTGTGCCTTGAAAATCGATTTACCTTAAATTAAACAAAATCAATACCGACAAAACCAATGCCATAAAAATCTTTTGGAACAAACTTTAGACATTATTTGTAATACTTTAGATATTTATATTAATGTGGTAGATTGAGATTATCGATTGCTTCCGGGAATTTCCGGTAGGTACTCGTTTTCTCGGTAATTCCCAGTACTCTTCATTTTTTATCTAGCCCCGGTACTGACGATTCCCGGAATTTTTCAGTACTTTCGGGACTTCATATTTCAATATGTAAAAATGATTTTCAATACTTTTGACGGTTTCTGTGGCGTAGCGGTAGTGCATTCGACTGCTACGACAGGGGGCGCGGGTTCGATTCCCGTTCAGTGCAAATATTTGTATGCATGAATATGTCCATTTGCATTGGTCTGGGTGTTTCTGCTATGTATAATATGTATGTATTTACAAAAAAAAAGTATATAAGTATGTTTATCCGCATTCTGGAACCCATAACACAAGCTAGTTAAACTATGCTTAATTTGGGTCTCGAAAGCGCTGTGTAGCATGTCATAGAATATTTATTTATTACTTTATACTGTGGACTGTCACAAGCTATCAATAACTATAACTAATAACTAACGACTAATAAATAATGACTAATGACTGATGAATGATGACTAATGACTAATGACTAATGACTAATGACTAATAACTAATAACTGATTTGACATCATCCGGGACGAATACCACGGTTCCGATTCCGTGGTTCAGTTGGCACCGATATTGGCGACACGAAACTCTTCCCTTTCATCGTCGGGGAACACCAAGAATTCGTTCTTAGTCCGCTTCTCTTCAGAGTATCATTAGATATAGATAAAGATTTGTCAGATAGCATCAGAAAGATGAGCAGTCTACATGGTTACTTATATCGTGCTGATGATAATAGGTCTTTACCTATGAAATAGCCGAAATTTTCTTACAAATTCATGAGTTCGTTATTCCTGTAATTTAATAGCTATTTCCATTATTTATATTGTTACGTGCGCGGGGTACAAATTACATGCCGTTTGTACTACAAAGAGGTTTATTCGCTCACCACAAACTAGACAACTAAATAACTAGCACACACAGTACTCTTCAACAGTTCAAGTCGCTCAGCAATTCACAGTAGTCCACAGTCGTTGCTTAAGTCGCAGGTATAACCCTCTTGGGGTGTGTGTTGGGTAACCTCCTCGAGTGTCGCTCCGATTCCGATCCCGCTGCAGTCCGGGGGGAACGGAATCGGAGCGGCCGGTACACCCTGGGCGGCGGTCAATGGCTTCTCCTTCACCCCTTCATAGGGTTGGCATTGATCGTCGGCCAATACCCAACCTGGCGGGAACACATCGCTCTCCGTACTCCTCTGCTTTCAGAGGAGACAGGATGAGCGATGCTGTTAGTGGTGAGATGGCCCAGGGTCAGCCGGGGTGCGAGGGATATGCTCTATGGGTAACCTTACACCCCGGCGTCTGAAGACCCGAGACGGCGTGCGGTTTTAGTCGGTGCAAGCCCGACATAACCGCCCCCGCTGGCCGGCGGGGGGGTATCCGAAGGGATTTCCGCACGATAAAAAAAAAAAAAAAAAAAAAAAAAAAAAAGGTATAACCCTCTTGTATCGCTTCGGTAAGATGTGTTCGCTTTCGCTTCCTAAAATAAACTGACTCGTGTCATACAGTGTAATCTTCACAGCGACCCCGCAGGGGGCGCGTGGAGTCGGTATGTGGGATTTTCCCTTTTCCGAGGCATCATTCGCGACGCCTAAACAGGCGCCGGGCATGTGGGCGGGGATGTACCCTTATAGTTGGTGACGCCGGCAGGCCGCTAGACTTCACGCCGCCCGGCGGTCGACCCGAGCCGGGTGAGATCACTGGTTGCCCAGTGAAGGCCCAGCTCCGAGTGACCAGCGACGAGGCGGCGGCTTATCCTGCGACCTCCGGGGTCCGTGCGTCTTCTGTACTCAGCGGCGGTCGCCCGAAAAGCGCCTCGCCACTATGTCGATGGACGCAATGATTGCGTCCACCAGTATTTGATGGTCTTCTGTCGCTAGGGCGCGTTTTGCTTCAGCGAGGAGGACCTTCGCCTTCGCCAACATGACGGAGGGGCTGGTCGCTGAGGCACTCGCTGCCGCAGCCGTCTGGGTCTTCGTCTCCTTTGTTGGAGTGGGCTCCGTTTGGCACGCCACATCCACCAGCTCCGAGACTGGCTCCGGTGGGACGGGCGGCGTGTTTCGCGATGGGGGTGTCGGCGTGGCGGCCTCCTCCTCAGTCGTGGGCTGCAACTTGCGGGACCTACGGCCCCCTCTTCTGCGGCGTCTTCTTCGCGAAGAGGCTGCGGGTTTTTCCCCCCGGGTAGAGGGCGCGTTCGCCTCAGCCATGAGCGACGCGTCTTGCCTCTCCCCGAGAGGCTGTGGGTTCACCGGCGCTGGCCGGCTGTGCGGCCCGCTGGTGACGGCGGCTGTGCCCACCTTCCTATTCCGGGCCTCACGTCGGAAGACGGGGCACCGGAAGTGGTTTGCGGGGTGGTCGCCACTGCAGTTTATGCAGGTGGCGGGTTGTTCCCGCGGCCGGGGGCAGTCCCGCGCAGTATGCTCACCGCCACATCGCACGCAGGCCTGCGTGCGGTGGCAGTGATGGCTGCTGTGGCGGAACTGCTGGCAGCGATGACACTGCGCGGGTTTGCGTTTCCCGCGCCAGGCTTCTATTTTTATCCCGGGCATGCCGAGAAGCTCCCTCACTTCGTAAATGTCTGGGATGACATTTATGCTCTTCCTCAGGATCACCAGGAAGATGCATCCAGGCCGGCCACCTCGACCCCGAATAGGACGTGTATATTCGGGGTCGAAACCCAGCTCCCGTAGCTCGTCCGCAATCTCGTCTGGTGTGGCGTTCGTGGGCAGCCCTCTTATGGCCACCTTGACTCCTCTCTCCGAGGGGGGCGAGTAGGAGTGCCAGGCGATTCCCTCCTGGCTCTCCAGCGTTGTGAAATAGGCTTGCAATAGCCTATACTCATCTTCATCTCTAGGGATGAATCGGAGCCCGCGTGATCATGAGGGCGCGTGAGGCCACGCGCGCGAGGCTGGGGACTCGCGGGCATTTTGGCGCGGGGAAGCCGCGACCTGGTACCTCGCTACCGGCGTCCGGATCGCCTTCGACGTCGACGCCGTCACGGACGGCGGAGTCGAAGCGGGCGAAGCGCGCGGCGGCGGTTGCGGAGCGGAGCTCGGGCTCGCACGCGGCGCGGGCGCCTTCGCTGGCGCAGCGCGAGATGCGCTCAACCCGCCCGGCGGCGCGCGGGGGGGAGCGGACGTCCTCGATGGGCCAGCGGTCGGCGCGCTGGCGAGCGCGCGCGGCGGCGTCGACGTCTCCTTGGGACTGGTTACGAGTCCCAGAGAGGCGGTGGAGCCCTGATAAGGGCTTTTTGGGGGGGGTCTGGGGTCCCGGGGGGGACTCCGAACCCGAGGAGGCAGCTTGGCTGAGGCTTTCTTCATTGCAGGCAGGAGCACAACCGCGACCCGACAACGAAGCGTTGGGCTGGGCGTGGGCGCGCGCGACACGTCCGGTGACTACGGCTGCGTCGAATACAGACGCGACCGTATGCACCGGCAGTCAGCGCGCGAGTGCGGGTCCGAGCGGCGAAGTCCGAGGTAGTAGGCTTGCAGGCGTTCTTCCTCGGAGGCTCCGTGCGACGATCCCGACTCGTGTCGATAGCCGGGCGTCCTTTTATAGCTCTCAATAAGCGGGGTAGAATATTCCGGAATCATCTAGACATTTAGGTATTTAACTAGAGCGTTAGAGAAGAATACCTACTTAGTAGTACAGTCCACCCAAGGTCGAGGTGAATGCCCTTGTTATCAAGATTTGTAGGTAAAGTAGGTATAGGTATTTAAAGGGCTTGTGATTTTGTATTGACTTTTCTGGATTTTTCGACACCGATCGATAGAGTACTTCAACATTAACAATGCGTTTTAATTTCTAGAAGATTCAATCAGTAGTTTTCGAGATATCGATGATCGTTGTAACAATATTTTGTTTGAAAGTTGATTTCAAGATTTACAACTCTGTATTAAATTTTGTTTTTATTGGCCTCTTGATAAATTAATTCGATCTTCATTCCTAAATGATTCTGATGATAAATTTCGTATTACTTAACAGCTGTCACTTTTCAAAAATGTAATAAAAGTTGCTGTTTGTTAGCTTAATGTTGTCTCATTCAGACACAAAAAAAACATAAAATTTGAATTTGTCATTCCTAAAAAAAATGCAAAAATGTTAGTACTGAAAATTGGGTTTCCTCCAATTTCTTCAAAAAAAAACTCAAGAAAATCTAATATCACACAGTTGGACGCGGACGAGAGTAGATTGGTGCGACGTGTATATATGTGGAAGAAGACGATTGAAAACGCCGTGGCGGTCTAAAGCTTAATGTGGTGAAGACCGAGTACAACTTGGTATTGAACTCTACATATCCCACATCCATCCGCATATGTGATGACTTGTTCGAGTGCACTGACCAGATTAAATGTTTGGGATCTGTACTACATGCGACTGCCGATGTCGATTGCAACGACCAGGTACGCATTGCTGCCGCGTTGGCAAGTTGGCGTGAGTCGGCTGGTGTCATTTGTGAACCTAAAATGTCAGTTAGTTGAAAGGGGCGTGTCTTTAGAACCATCATTATATAGACCTAAGACCGGACCTAAGAAGTGCTGAATTGACGTTATAGCAGATGACACGCGTGTAAATGATCTTACTACTAGGGATGCTCAAGACCGTATGAAATGAAGCAGTAAAAGCTACAATAACGAGTCTGGGTTCGGTGGTGAGAGCCTCGGCTGCAACTGTGACTGAATTTGAGATGCAACCAAAATGGAAATTAGGAGTCTGAGAAGGGACCTGGGCTCTAAGAACGTAGTTAAGCCTTGTGGCCATTACAAGTCCTCAGATGAGTCGAATGACGCTTGAAATGGCATTCCACTATTCGTAAAAAGGTTGAAAAGTACGAGCATGTGCAAAGCGCTTAGTAGATGGTAAACGTTAAACTCGCATGACTCGTTCAGAGCTCTATTATTTTAATTTAGAGAAAGTAATCAATCAATTCCTTTATATTGGGTACCAAATTTCTCGATTAATCCCGGGATTCCCAGTACTGGCTTAAGTCTGGTAACGGGAATTCTGTATGCCTCCTCAGTACCAGTATTGCAATTCCTAATTATGATGTTTCTCACAAAGAAAACCGAAAACTGTAGATAATTGCAAAATATAAATACTTATACAACTTCACCACCATATCCAAGAAGATTATACATATCACGAACATAACTCGAATAGAAGCTAACATTTATTCTTCAACACTGTACCTAAGGTACGATAGTACTCGTATGTAGGTTGAAATGGAGAAAACGCAACGTGAATTCGAGTTCAAAAGTATATATAATAGAAGTATAATATTACTGTTCTACTCTCAGATTGCAAATCTACTTCAACAAGCTACAAGGGAAGATAAGAATGATTCGATATCAGTAAATTATCAAAAAAATGACAGAACCAGATAATATCGATAAAAACGTAAAGTCAGGAATTTACAGATTTTAGGGGTGAGGTATAGTTCCATAGGTTCGATACCCATGCTATCTGTCTCGTTACCAGCAGTTCAGTAGTGACACGGGTAACGAATCAATTTCATGTTGTATGCAGGAATATAGTAAAATGTTTGATAACATAATGTATTTGTGTCAATTAACAGTTGTGAACTTCGTACCTAATTACTTTATAACATGTATATAACTATTGGAAATTGAATAAGAAACAGCGATTCTATTACGCAAATTGTTTGTAAAATTTCCTTTTCTTTCTGATAATTTTTAAATATATTATTTTCACCTCATAACACGTGCCACGTTACTTTAAATTATTTGACGCAATTCAATTCAATAGATAAATGTAATTTGTTTACTTACTCATTTTTTCAGTAGTTTTTTCTTTTATTTCGTAAGTTTTTCTACGGTATGGTTCTGGTACCGATGCCATTAGTTAATTTACTGATGTCTGTATGTCTGATTGTATTTAGAAACCCTGGAGGTTAGCTACTGCTGTGTAAGGCATGCTTCACTGAATGGGTGACCAGTATACTCATACTTATTTGATGGATTAATAGTACACTCTTCCGAAGATCAGTGCACATAGCTCTTGTTTCTACAGTACCCTCACATAATGATTCAATTCGCTACCTATAGATTATAATTGCAAGTTACTTCTCTGGTATAGCGTACGTCGAGTCCATCTGTCTGGCTTCTAAGAATGAATGATCTAACATTCAATGCAGCAATGTACATATTATAATTCATTTTTAAATTAGTAACGGTGCACGTAGTGTCTGATAATTTTAGCTCTTGGAAACAATGATTCTGTTTTTAGAGATAAATTTACTATGGCTTGTTCGTTGTCCCATGTTTTATCATCATTATATAAACATTAAAAGCAGTGTGTAGATAAGGAAAATGCATACGGGTGATAAGGAATTTATGATATTGATTAGAAAAGGTCCATATTTGTTATTTTGGAATATCCAGAAATGTATTATTATAGTAAATTGGATACCATTAAATATTTGTTTCAAACAGGTTCAGACAAACTGGATAACTCGTCTATTGTTTATGCGGTGTGGTATGTGTGCCTACTTTTTTTTGTAGATTATTTTCAATATTTATGCATTTGTAACTATGTTGTATTTAAAAATTCTTCGTAATTGAAGTCGGTCAAACCTCTTTTCTGATTCATCAAATTCAAAATCTGATTACTTACATAAAACACGAAAAAGTAAAAACGCTACCTCTCTTTCACGGTAATTCCACTATGCAATAAATGATTGAGTACTTTCAATTTTTTGATCTCATATTCTCGACAAATTAATGCAGGTAAATGAATCTCATCAATGACAAAGACCTTGAAATATTCGCTGGATCGCAAGAAACCGTGTATTCACATATTTATATACTTTATATTTACATATATTGGTAAGTACTTTAAAACACAAAGTATGTCTACAATGAATTGACAAATGAGACAAAAGGAAAACATGAGTTAAATACTCAAATAAGTAATTTTTTATTTCGTATTCCACGTATTGTGGTTCCAGCACAAAGACAACATTGTTAATTGACGTCACAAATTCGTAAAACCGAATTGTTGCAACTTGTGTAATACAATATTACTTACGATTGTTGCAGAAAGGATTTGAATGATTGAAATACTTAATAGAAAGATACTTCTGATAATAATCGATTGTGTTTTGGTCAGTGAATCAAAATACTAAATATCAATTATGTTTACGACTTTAATGTTTTAGCTGCCAGCGAGTTCAATGTTCTAAAATGGGTTTTAGGGTCACGTGCCTAAAGGACGTAGGGCGCCTATTCTTACCGCCGTACATCCGGCTGTTTATTTTACTATTGTAAGTGTAATAAACAGTTCAAATGTTGAAATAAATGATAACTAATAAAAAAACGAGTAACTTTGGTAGATGAAGTAATAAGTAGTGGCTGTGAAAAAAGTAATTCTAGAGAATAGGCAAATTTATATCAAGAGATTCAGCATATATTGCAGAGCAGCTGTTACCCGCGACTTCGTAAGCGTTAAATTCGGAATATATCAAGGTATGTTTATTTCTGCAGTCTCGTATTACATTGACAATTCGTTCGAAATAGATAGAGAAATATGTAACATCGAAATGAATTCTGCCCGATTCCTTGATTTAATAGCGTGATGATATTTATTATAAAATGTTTATGCGTCTCTTATCAACTATCTTTTATACGTGTGTAACTCTGTGAAGTTTCCGGATTTTGACCATGTTTGAGTTACATAATTTCGTAATGATCTACCTTGTAATAATAATGTTGTCATCAATAATGGTTAAGGCCGATTTTGCTCTACTACTCCTATCACGCTATAATAGTAAAGCGTGATGATATATAGCGCAGTTATAACCATGGACTAGAAGAATGTTCATGTAAAATTTCAGCCAAATCTGTTCAGCTGTTTTCAAGTGATGCTCGGACATCGATATTTAAAAGCAGACAAGCAAACAAGCAGACAAACCGACGAAAAATCTAAAAATCACAATTTCGGCATTGGTATCGCTTCTAGAACACACATACATTTTTTTTTGGAATAATATTCAATGTACAGTTTTCACCTCGTTACAATTTTATTATATGTATAGAGATTAGATTAGATCGAGAAGTGTGCATGAAATTCTACACAGGCATCTTCGGGTACAGAAGATATCTTCATATTGGATACCGTAAAATCTATTGCAGGCCAAGAAGAAGGTTCGGTTTGTACCCTCAAGTTGGAGCCGAAATATGATGGTACAATTTTAAGCAGGCTGGTCTCGGCGCATCATTGATATCATGACGATTCATAAATTATTGATTTATCAGTATGATTCAGAAAAAAAATGTTAGTCAACCACGTGGTTGTTTCAAAATAAACGAATTCCTACCAAAATTATAGGCAATTAAAATCATATAACAAACGGAAAGCGCAACCCAAGTTTTGAGTGCAAGTTTTTGAAGTGCAATTTATTTAGGCTCGTAGGGCAGATATCGCGCCACTGTTACCGTTACCAAGATTTTTATATATTTTTCCCCTTTAGAATAATACTAGGATACTTATTTAAATAAGAACACGTCGAATTATACACCATTTATTTGCGAAAAGACTTTTTACATGACTAACTTATATTATACCTAATATCGAATACCTTACACATCTTTTTAAAGGGGTTCTAGAGTTTTTCGTGGGGTTTTTCAGTTTTTCGTAGAGTTTTGAGTTTTTCGTGGGGTTCTTGAAGGGTTCTTGACTTTTTACCGACACCTATATAAATATTTCTTGACGATTAAAAAAATACACACGTATATGTTCAAGTTTTCACTTCTGTCGGCACACTCGGAGTGCCACTGTTCTTTCTTTGACAGGTGTAAACCTGTCAAAGAAAGATGTTTCTTATGACATCAAAGGAGTATCAATGCATAATGGCATGTTACCAATGTTTGCCAGCAGTTTTTACTGTTGCTTGTGAACTGCAAGCGAAAGAACACCGGGATACTTCGGTTACTTCATCTCGGCAATGTGCTGACTCGACAGTCGTGCAGAACAATCGTGCAACTTTTTTTATTCACCATAATAAAAGATCAACTCATGGTAAAAGAGTTTTTAACACCGGAAGATGCACTGCCGGCATATGAGAAGGCGGTGTCTGATGTAGACTGAAAAATGTGTAATGTGTGTTCTTTCTTTCTTTCTTTCTTTCTAATTGTTATAGATGTATAAAACTATGTACCTTATATGCCAATTTTATATCCTTGGTGAGATGTAATAAAACAAATAGTAATATATATGATATTTTTTGTATACTAGTATCGTAAAACTTCTTAAGTGCCTACCTACTTTTTTTCAGGGAAGCATAGAATTTTTACGACAGTTACGCTAATAAGAATAGGGGAGTGTAGAGCTTACAATGTTGTTAGAAGTTGACTTGAGGGTTGTACGACACATTGATGTTCAATCATAACAAGTATGTATATAAATCCCTGAACTCTTTATATTCTAGTACTAAAACAATTAATTAGAATATAAAGTAGACTATAGCAGTAAACGCTAAACGTATTAAAATATAAGCGCACATTTAAAATGGGCTACAGAAGGAAATATAAATTATTTGTTTGTAGGTTTGTTTACATTTGCAAGTAGAGTCGACAATTTTTAAAACTATACCTACCATTTTATGTCGCTTTCAAGTATTCTGAAATTCAGCATATACCGAATGATTTTACCAAATACCTAAATTGTAAAAGACATAGTGCGTTTTTTGATGGCAATATCACCCCAATTTATAGTAACATTAGTAAACAATTAAAAACGTCGTATTACAGTTCCGACAAAAGCAGATAAAATAGCAGATAAATTCAGCTATTTTTAAAATAATGACGCTTCGTTCGACACTTGGTCAATAAGTTGTAGATATGCAATATAGAAGCTGGGGTAAAAACTAGTGTGACTTTTTCCATCCAGACTTCTATATACTACACGCCTTGGGGCTTTAGCGCTCTTTGGGGACCTCGTAAATTGATTAAGTTTGCAATTAAGTATGCCTTAATAAACTGTATGTTTTCCTTTTACCTGTAGAGAATACCTTCGTGGTTTTTATATAGGTGGGACAATTACATTATATTAACTTCCCCATTATTTGTAGTTTAATTTAAATGAAACATTTATATAAAATTGTATTTTATTTTATTACTATCATTTCGGGTTCGTGGCAGCCGACAGTGGTAACCGAGTAGGTTAACACACAATATGTGACCATTCTTGATACACTCCGTGCCTCGGAGAGTACGTTAAGCCGTCGGTCCCGGTTGCCATACGAACATCTACGGCAGTCTTTACGGGTAGTAGTTTGAGGCCTAAAAAGTCCGACAACTTACTGGTGGATAGAATTACAGATCCATAGACAGAACTTCGATATTACCAATTGGTTGTGGTGGTCAGGTGGCAGTTGCTTCATGAATAATATCGAAGTTAGATCGAAAAGCTGACACCAACTGTGTTGGGAAAAGGCTGGGAGGATGCAGGCAAATGACGATTGATAATTTCGGAAGTGTTCTTACAATAAACTAGCCGATGTGGTAACAAATTCGATTCAACAGAACTCATGTAACCAGTAATGGGGTTGGTAGTTGTTTACGGATTTACTAACTGGGTAATGCAGCGGTTGCTGTATTACTGAGTTCTTAGAAGTCAGGAAAAGATCCCGATTGATGGCAATAGGGCGAACGGCTGGAGTCATTTCTGGTACTAATATTCTTTACAACTAAAAAATAACTAATAAAGCAACAAGGAAAAGAGACCACGATAAAAATAATAGTTTAAGTGCTCTAGAAATATAGCCTGAGAAACTGGAAAGAACTAAAAGATCTTAAAAAACAAAATGCAATTCTACCAAACAGATAATAACAGTCTTTTAGTTTCAGTGTATAAAAATTAAAATTACATTACTAAACAGCATTACTAATAGGATCATTAAAGTATGTATTCATTCTATGCACAATATTATGGGAGGAATGAAAAATAGTAGAGGATGGAGATATACGGTCTTCTAAGATTCAGATATCATAATCGTTATGGGTCACCCTACTGGGAAGTAACTTAGTAATAATAAATACATACTTTTCTGTAGATTTTTAGGACAGGATGACCCTTTGACACAATCAGAAACCTACAGCTATATCATTTATTCAATTGAATTTGAAAACATAGAAAGGTTTAATGGAATTGTGTGTGTTCATAAATACCTTAATGAGTCTATTATATATAATGATGGACTATGAATTAACTAGTAATAGTAACCTAACCAATGACAAGAATGTACTACCTACTAAGAAATTGCCGGGCCTCGTATTTCAATAATTTAAATATTTGTTGATGCGAGAATTGCTACACTGCTACTAAGTATTCGTTTTTATGTCAATTTCAAACAAAATCCTCACGAATACGTAAAGTACCTTTTTTTTTTTTTTCGTGCGGCAATCCCTTCGGATACCGCCCCCGCTGGAGAGCGGGGGGTCTCCAGCGGGGGCGGTTATGTCGGGCTTGAACCGACTAAAACCGCACGCCATCTCGGGTCTTAAGACGCCGGGGTGTAAGGTTACCCATAGAGCATATCCCTCGCACCCCGACTGACCCTGGGCCATCTCCGGTTTCGAGATGGCCCCCTTACTTGCTCTCCACTGTGCCATCTGCTAGTCAGAGGGACACGTGGAAAGCTTCCGAACAGCCCTCAACAGGGCCGTCCTCGCATCGGTCGGAGTTGGCCGTAGGCGGCAGCGTCTCTCCCACCCTAGGAGAGAGGCGCTGCCGTCTCCGTTGCCCAGGGTGCACCGCGTGGAGGTCCCCAACCAAGCACCCCAATACGTAAAGTACCTACTAACTTTTTACGTTAGTCAGCATTAGCATATTGAAGCAAAGTTACAATTATGTATATATTTTTACGATTTTCACCCACGGGTTCCTTCGTGACCTCGGTGACCATGAAGCCCGAAATATACAAAGGACCTTTAGGTGGGTAGATACGTAGATCATTATGCGCATTTTTAAAAATTATGGTACGGTATATATATAAACTTATTTTCATTATTCCAGAAGGGAAGTAAATTGTTATAAATTTCAATTTAGATATTAACGTAGAACAACTATAGAATGTTTGACAGTCGAGTCAAATCTCACCGTTCTGAAGTTTCATTAAAGCTGATCTAACTTCTGTGGAAACTTTTATGGAATAACAAGGCATGACGTCATACTTGTTAGTGTCAAATCCAGTAATTAGGTAGGTATTGGGTAAATTCATTTTTTTTTAAGAAACATGGATAATTTTTGACACTTTTCTGATTCATCATCATATTCATCATCGTCAGTTATATAATTCATTTTAACAAAGTACACTACCCTAATAAATTATTCAATGGTACCTATAGGCACTTACCATATTTTTATGTTTATAAAATAAAGGTATTTGTAATCATAATGAATTGTGCCACTACGCAGCAGGCGATTCCACTTCTAATTTCTAATTTTACGGTATGTGAGACTCATTCGCTCATGGTGTTTTATCTTGTACATATGAAGGCGCGGGGCCGCGCGCTTGGCCCCACTCCACGCGCAGCATAAATTGTATAGTAGGTATAACAATCCGCCGGAGTTGATGGTGCGAATCGGTCGCGTCACATACCTACCTCCTACTTTATAAACATTCACGTAAAATAAATAGCTAACTTGTGTGCGACAAATAAGTGTTGTGCTACGATAATCTTATAAACGAGGCAAATTCGCTCGAAAAGTAGTGTTTACATGAGTTCTACGATATGATAATATGGAAATGACCAGTTACATTTGTTCAATTACAACGTCTAAGCTAAAAGGGTATTGCTATAGTGCTCCAGACTGCTAACTAGTGGAATGTGTGTGATGGGCTTTATTTCAACTATCAAAGCTCAAAAATAGAACAAAAAATAAAATTTATGTCGTGAATTAGAACAGTTCTATAATATGAGAGATAGCGATTGTATTGGTTTATAGGTTACAGTGTAAACAATCGTAAGCAACATGACAAAGCACTGGGATCTTATGGTCATTGCTGTAATCGCAGTTACAATGAACGTAGTGAACTCGACCATAACTACAGATGATCCTTGCACAGGTTTGATTTATTTTTATATTTAAGTGCAAAGCAGAATTTCTTTCAACCCATCAAACAGCTGTTCATGTGTACTGATATACTACGATCTGTGTGATTTAATGCACAGTGACTTATGTGTCACGTTTCTAATCACGGGTTGTTTGATTTCAATAACAATTAAAGTTAAAATGATAAAACGCATGATGATATTTTTTCATGGAGACTATTGTACTTTGGTTTAACAGAGCATTAAATCCTTCTGCACTTCCTTCATGTCAGTAATCAGAGACTGTTCGAGCGACGATGCCGACACGATGCATTCTTGTTGCATAGACTGAAATTCACTTCAAAATTATACATTTCATTCACTCATTATACATTCATTAAAATACTACAACTGTTGATAACATAATATGAATAATTTGTAGTAGTAGATACATAATACAAATATATGCTAAATAATAGTTATGTATCTACTTACATATAAAGCATTTTGTTGGTTACCTCGTAAGGAGCAGGTCTCAATAATGCCTCACTGACATAAATAGAACCTAATACAACTGTATGAGCAACCTTACAACATTATATCATGACTTTATCATTATCTGCTGCGTGCCTACTTACATTTTAAACTAAGTGTGTAATTTTGGTGACTAACTAATATAAAAAGGCACGTATACTGTCATTAAAATAATAGTATTCTGTAACAAATGAGAATAACCTCTCGAAATCTTCTTAACGCAGTGATGTTATGGTGCGAACATCAATTAGATACCACTTTGTATACTTTCACATCTTTAAACAGACCAGAATACAACTCAGCGTTTAGTCTACCCAAACCGCAGAATTATATCCCATTTTCAGAATTAAGCCAATGCATTTTGAAGCTGAAACTTGGGAGACCTAAGAGTTATCGTAAAGTTGTACTAAAGAATTCCATATTCACAAAATTGCGACTAGTTGTGCGATATTTAGCCATTAATGATGATGATTTGCACAAATAATTTAAATTTACAGTTCTTTCTCATATGTTCAGAATCAGTAGAAAAAAATCGTACTAATAGTAATCTTGGTGTGGTCTTCTTCTAAGCTTGCTCTACTTATAATAAATTCGCCGAAGGACAGCTGGTTGTGTAAAGAAGATTGCTTTACAAGGGTATGTATATCCATCACGGATAATTTGCTTCGTGGATGCGATGTGGATAACGAGTGTGCTAACAAAATCTGCATAGTTGAAAGTTATGTTGTTAATATAGTAACTAATATTTGGAACTAAAATTTGGAAACCACACACCTAAAGCAGTGCAAAACTGCTGTTTTTAATAATGAAACTTTACATTGTTACATGTGTTACAGTCTTCTATAGGCATATTTACGCAAATCACTTAGCAAATGGGCTCACGATCTATTTATCAAGCGATTAAAATTGAAACATATAGGTAGTTGAAATCTGGTTGTTCAAGATTATTTGCATCACCCAACCCATTATTAGTTTTACATTGGGTACATATTCCTAGATTACGGCTAATAAATTTGTGTTCAATATTTTTTTGTACTGTAATGCTGATTGAAAATCATATTACTCGAATACTTAACATTAATTACTATTTAAAAAAAAGTTTATTCATACTTTGATAGCTTACTATTACCTCTCGCTCGACCTTGTCTGCGCCTTTTATAAACATTGAAGATGTTTAGATATTAAATTGGCAGCAAGATTATCAGCGTTTATTTTGGCACATTATCAAATTCACACCATTGTAATCGGGACTTTTGTCGGCCCAAGTCGTTAAATTTATAAGTAAAACGGCCAAAACACAGATAAAGGTTTTTCATGGTAAGCACGAGTGAACAATCTACCTTTTTTTCTTCTGAAAGAAAATGAAAATAAATCATCAATCTACTTTACATGATTTAGAAATTAAGAAGTTTTATTGATGTAAAATCTTAGATGCAGATGTTTGAATTATATTAATTTAATCATTTTAATTATCCTAAATCATATTGTTTTCTTCATTGTTTTATTTTGTTTATGTTTAACGTTGATAAGAAGGGTTTTTCAATTGCTTATACATCAGCAGACATGCCTATAGATGTTTTAAGAACTGCAAAGTAGGTATGCGCTAGAACGGCATTTTAAGCTTGAGTTCTTTTGTAATAGATACCGATCAGGAAATTGATCAATAACAAAAATGTTAACTGTTAGTGTAAGTTAGTTCTTGCTTGCATTGGTAGATTTATGATGTTTTATATTTTTACTTTTCTTTCCTTATATTTCAGAAATAAATTTTAATTCTAATCAATATAAATTAATCGTTTCCATTACGCAACAATTATTAGATACTATGTGATGTAGGCCCAAAGTGAAAGGAAAAAGAACATAATATTGAAATAAATATTTAGTAAGTACCTACTCATAACTTAAATATTACAGACAGTACATAAATATAGGACGTTTAATTATAGACGTCAATATTCGTTGTATTCTGGCAAAAAGCTTTGCAATTTCGCGAGTATCTTTAAAAGTGTTGAAACTTAGCTCTTACCAGATTAGACCGAGCATTTTAACATTGAACATTTTATTAAGCTATCAAGCTAAAAATAGTGCGCGAAAGATGTAAAACAGAATATGTAGATTATGTACTTGCAACTATGCCATATAACGCAAGCCAATACAATAACGTCACTGTTTGAGCAGACAATTGAGCAAATATGTTACAGCCAGTTTGAACAGATCTCCGCCTAATCTGAACTAACCTTGAGTTGATCAAAATTGTCATGATAAAATTGTATAGTAGACATCTAGATCACAAATCTAGAAACGAATAATGATACATTTGGTTATTCTTCGTCTCACAAAATTTGCATAGGTATAATGTCGTGTATATTTGTTTCTTTTGTCAATATTATTTTTAAATGTTATAACAATACTACACTTGATATGAAGATACAATATGGGTATTATTAAATATGCAAAATAAAACGTAAATCAAGCGCTCCAATTTCTTTTGAATATTTTAGTTTCTTGAAAAATATTACCTCATCTAACAGCTAGAATTTATTTTTCAGATGTAAATTAATAAATAGAATGCATTGCGTTATAAATTTACCAAAATCAATTTCTAACTGTTTGTGAATATCAGCTGCAATAACGTTTTGTTCACTGTTATGAATAATTTAATACAATGGCATCCTGCACCTTTTTCTGATTCATATAGAACTCTCAGAAAGATAAACAGCTGCACTAATAGGATATTAACATCTGTAGATCTGTTATTAATCATTTTCTTAGTATCGCTAGACAAATACCAGAACTGTGAGATGGTACAAACCACCAGACTGTGACTTTAGTAATCCTACTAATATTATAAACGCGAAAGTTTGTGAGTATGTATGTATGTTTGTTGCTCTTTCACGCAAAAACAGCTGAACGGATCTGGCTGAAATTTGGTACAGGGATATATTATAGTCTGGAATTGGACATAGGCTACTTTTATCCCTAGAATAGGTTCCCATGGGAAGCGGGAACGGAGTCAGAATTCCACGCGGGCGGATTCGCGGGCAACAGCTAGTATAATGTAATTCAGGGCAGCCCACGGCGTTGCCAAATGGAGGGAAAGTATCTTAAATAATTTAGAAAGGCAGTTTTACTGAAAGAAGACTTTCCTTTTATTTCATTTACCATGTTTGCTAGAGAGACTTGATCCTTGTGATTGACTCTATCGATTGAGGCCATAAAAGATTACAAATTATTGTAAAAGTACTTTTCCATAGCACTAATCATTTTCACATAGCGTGTGACGTATGGTTAAAAATCATTTCATTACAAAACAGAAAATGAGCAATACACAGAGATATTTACTTGAATAAAAGAAACGAACTACAAACAAAACTGGCGAATAGTGACTGTTAAATACACCGCTGCCAAGCCCCTCCCTATTAAGTAATTATCAAAAATTGCCTTCGGCTGCTTCTTACATCGTTTTTTACGTTATTTTTTAGTGTCTAGTGATAGAGTAGTTTTTTACACTCTGACAGAGTAATGATATTTTGTATCTTTATTCATAACTATCTACTTCTTATTAGGAATAAATCGGTTTTAGTATCAATCATTTCATAATAAATTGTCTCTACCAAATATTTCATCTTTTTAGGGTTCCGTACCTCAAAAGGAAAAAACGGAACCCTTATAGGATCGCTTCGTTGTCCGTCCATCCGTCAGTCAAGACCGTTTTAGGTATCAAACTGAAATTTATATCTAATACTCAGGTCTACTGTCCCTTGGAGCTGTGAAAAAATCAAACTTCTAAGCCAAAGCAATCAAAAGATACAGCCGTTTATGCCGCACATTTCCGCAAATTTTCGAAACTCGCACGGGAATCAAAACCTACAGGGTACTTCCCGTGTACTCAGAATCTTGAAATTTGATACGAAGTAATGTCTTATAGCACATATAAAGGAAAAATTGCGAAAATCGTAAATTTTTAGTTACATCATATAATTTTTTTTTTTTTGAAAATTTTAAAGTTACTACTTCTTTTCTCATGAATGCGTAGAGGTATTAAATTAAAATTCATAACAAATACTCAAGTCTATAATACCTTTAAGCTGTAATAAAATCAAACTTTTATGTCAACGCAATCAAAAGAAATAGCAATTTAAGCCGCAAAATTTTCAAACTCGCAACTGCTCGCGAGGGGACCAAAACCTAAAGGGTACTTCCAGTCGATCTAGAATCTTGAAATTTGGCATGAAGCAATGTTTAATAGCACATTTAAGGGAAAAATTCCGAAAACCTTAAATTAAAGCCTTAAAAGGTTTGTACGGAACCCTCGGTGTGCGAGTGTGACTCGCACTTGGCCGGTTTTTGTTTTCAATCAAACTCATACTCCAGTGAAAAGGGTTGCATCTGAAGTCTGTAAGTTTCATGGACATCCTAATTAAAAACTATGAAACGGGAATATAAACATTATATTTGACTTCCTTTGTTATTTTTATCATTTTACTATAGGTTAAGATTAATATCTAAGTAGTAGCGGGGCATGGCACTGCGCGGTCGTGTCGTGACGTAATGTCTAAATAAAGAATCTAAATTACCGTTATTTCGTTCTATGAAAGGGTTCATTGTCAATATTTGTGCGACAATTTACAGTACACACAGTTTGTAAGTGGTTAAGTTAACGAAAACTACAAAATGCAAGATGGTGACTCACAGACGGTGTGTTCCGTATTGTAACTTGTCTGAAAATAACTGTTTTGAGCCTGTCGATGAGATCATAAGGGCTGCCACTTCGGGAGTAGTTGTACTTTACGCTTTTTCAATGTCATGTTAAATCCTGACAAAATAACTTGGTCTTAGTTTGCATATAGGTATTTGCAAAAGTGAGCGTCAATCTCTCCCTAAGTACCTAATACGTATAATTATTATTCCCATTAAAAAAGGTGTGAAGCGTGTGCGGTGTGAAGACCTCCCCCCTAGTTTGGGAGAGGCGGCAAGATAACACCGGTGAAGTGGGCAACAGTCGGCCGGGGCGTTAGGGCGATTGGTAGAGGAACCGCTGGACTATTCGGGTCTTGTCGAGCAAGACCGCTTTCTGTATCTTGGCCGCCACCGACTTCCCACTGATCCCGAGCCTCTCAAGACGGACTGAGAGGTTTCTTGGGATCAAACCATTTGCTGAGATCAAAAATGGGACTATTTCTGCGGACCCCACCCTCCACATGTGGGTAACCTTGTGCGCCAGGTCCAGATATTTGATCTTTTTATCTGCTTCGACGCGGACGACGTTGTCGTCATAGGGGATAGTGATGTCCACAAGAAATACCCATGAATGTGGCCGGTCCATCAGCGCGATATCAGTGTATCAGTCGTTTTCGAGTACGGTTTCCGGTACGTACTTCTAGTAGCGCAGCCTCTTTTTGATGAGGCCGTATTTAAGGGCAAGCTCTTGGTGCAGTATCCTGGCTGCTCGGTTGTGTCTGTGCAGATACTCAGTGTTAGCAAGCATTGAACAACCGGAGGTCAGATGACTGAGAGACTCACAGGGACGGCACTCGGGTACACGCTCAGAGGTACCAAGTACCGCCAGCGCACGCCACTCTTTGTTAGCCAGGGCTAACGGAGTCGGTCCTTTATCGCATTCTATGACTTCTTTATGCATCACACAGTCCGCGTTCGATAGGAAATATTCCCTGAGACTGCACACCTCGCGGCTATGCATGGCCTTGGCACTGAGAAGGCCTCAACCACCACACTTCCGCGGGATGTACAGTCTCATAACCGAAGACTTGGGAGGAGCATTCTATGGAGAGTCATAGTTGCGTGGACTCTTCTGTCCAGGGCGTCTAGTTCGGTCTAAGACCACTTGAGCACGCCGAAGGGGTACCACAAGACGGGCATCACCCAGCCGTTGAACGCCTGTGTCTTATTTACTCCAGATAAAAGACTGTTATACACTTTTACCAGAAGCTCACAAAACACGTCGCACGCGGCTCGTTTAACGCCCTCCATGTCGACACCGACATTCTGCGACATGCCGGTACCGGTATCTTTCACCCTCGGAGAGCGATCGAAGGCTCATCCCTTCGGGCACGAGTATACGATCCGATGAGATGACTCTCCCCCGCTCCACACGAATAACCGCATATTTGTCCACTTCAAGCTCCATACCGATGCCACTGCTGAAATCAGAAGTGATAACCAGCAGCCGCATTATGCCTGCAGCATGTGGAGCAAACAACTTGAGGTCATCCAAATAGAACAGGTGAGACACCCTTGGGCCCCCTCTCCGAAGCTGAAAGCCCGTCCCTGATTCCTCTAGCTATGTGCTTAGAGACAAGGACAGACAAAACAGTAGACTCAGACAGTCGCCCTGAAAGACGCTTTACCTTTATCCGGTCTTCCGAATCATTCGCGCCCCAGATAGACTAAGCATTGTGCTCCATTGCTCCATACAAGCATTGACCCCAGGTTGGTCCAACGATCTGTAGAACTTCCTCTGATCACTCATAAAGAGGCGATTCTGGTGATACCTTTTCACTCGCTCTGAGTACCGTGGGATTCGCTTTTTTCAAGCTTCCACTTATTGTTTCAGGGTGTCAATGCGGGCCGTCAGTTATCTGCCCTGAAACTTATCAATTTGTCGATTGCGTCTCGAGGACCCTAGCCTCAACGATACGTTGTTCAATCCTGCGCGTCCAGGCCGGCTCAGCGTCTCTCACACATCAAGCATCAGCAGCTGTCACCTGCCGATTTAGCTGTAGCTTAGCGCTGATGAAACGGCAAACTGCCATTGCGGTGCCAAATAGAATTTAATCCGTATCACTGAGGCTGCTTTTGTTCTCCAGATATGGAAGCAGCATTGACTTAACGGCCCCAACGAGATCTAGATTTTGTTGGCTTAGACCTATTCTGGGAATCCGAGTCCCCCTTCGAGAGGCATCTCACGCACTTCCAGAATCGCCTCCTCTAAAATCCTCCCAATCCGCTCTGTATCCAGGGAAACTGTTCCCTCCCCCCCTCCGACAGGAGCCAAAGGTTGAGTTGCGTTGTCCATCGCAGCATCGACATTCAAGTTCTGTACAGATGCGACAGACGCACCAAAGATGTGAGAGAGCAGGAGGAATCGAACTTGATCAGCCAGGTTTAGGTCCGTGATGTGGGTCAGTGACGAGGGAGTTGGCCGATGCACTCTCCAGGTGGAGGGTGGCCTTGGTATTGGGGCCCTGGTGGAAGGGCAGTAGAACCCGGCTTATTGGGGACGGCTATAAGTTGTTCTAGACAGGTGCATCTACTGGGGCCAATGGGGTAGCCATGGTGCTCTCTTGGGAGCTTCAGAGCGACATCTTGATGGTGAAACGCTGTAGCGATCGCCTTATGGTCGTGGTGCTTATCGATGGGATTGTTACCCACCTCAGAAGTGCCTACGAGCCACAGGCACAGATCTCGTTCTGGAACCAACTCGGGGGAGTGCTTCGTGACATTACGTTGTCGCAAGGAATTGTTCTAGGTGGTGATCTGAACGGTCATGTGGGTGATGAGTGTGAGGAATTTGAGCGTGTTTAAGGTAGTTTTGGGTACGGTAGTAGCAATTCGGAGGGTGAGTACATCTTCAGAACGCGTGTGGATGCTGACCTAGCTATCGTGAATACGTACTTCAAAAAGAAACCCGAACATCTTATCGCCTACAGACAAATTGATTTCCTACTCACTAGGAGACAAATCATCAGCAAAGTGGCCAACTGCAAGATTAATCGCGGAAAGAGTACAATATCGTCTCCTTGTCATGGATATCTGCGTGGAGCCCAATGACAAAGTGCTGAATCAAAGAAATTAATCAAGTGGTGGTAACTCAGCTTCAACGAAAAGTGCGTTGGTGCTGTAAGTGAACCAGTTCAAAACTGCCGGGACAAGATTCAGGCAGCGATCTATATCTAACGGGCACTTGGGGAGGACACCGTGCGGTTTTAGTCGATACACGACATAACCACCCCCGCTGGCCGGTGGGGGGGGTATCCGAAGGAATTTCCGCACGTAAAAAAAAAAAATGGGTGGACGCAAGTGTGGCGAGGACAATTGGAGGTGGAACGACACAGTTCAGAAGGAGACTAGGGTGAAGAAACCCCTTTTTAATAAGTGGCAATCGTCCAAATCTCCTGAAGCGACGGTTACAGTTAAGCGCGCTACTATGAAAGCTCTACCCAGAGTCAGACAGGGACACTTACAATCACTGTATGACAAGTTAGAATCATCTGAGCGGTAAAAGCTTATCTATAAGTTGGCGCGTTCCAGGGTCAAAGCGGCACAGAATATTTCCAAATACCGCTGTGTTAAAGACCCTGGGGACAATCTGTTATACAAGGAAGTCGCGGTGAAGGAGAGATAGCGCTCTTATTTTCACGAGCTGCTGAACAAGCAGCCTGCTTCCAAATCAAGGAGTAGTATCCCCTAGAGAAGTCCAGACTGCTTTTCGCCGCATAAAGAATCGAAAAGCTGTTGGAGCCGATGAAGTCCCTATCTAGGTCTGGAAGGCGACCGTGGTGTGGGCATCCTTACAAACCTCTTTAACCGATTACTTCTCACCGGAACGATCTCAAGCCAATGGAGGCTAAGTATCGTTACTTCAGTCTTCAAGGGCAAGAGGTTGTAGCAGGAGTGTGGCAAGAACCGCGGTATAAAGGTAATGTCACACGCCATGAAGCTCTTCGAGAGGCTAATTGACTCCCGGATTCGACAGGAGTGTGCACTCTCGGATTGTTAATACGGTTTCACCCTGGCCACGGGACCTTGGATCCTATTTTCGCAGCATGGAATTTGCGAAGAAATACAGGATGACGAATACGCCTCTGCATTGCCTATTTCAGGATATGCAGACGGCCTTTGACTGTGTTCTTCGCGCGAAGATCTGGTGGGTATTGCGGTCCAAAGGGTTTCCAGAATCCTATATTAACATCATTCAAGACATGTACCACGATTCCGATTCCGTGATTTGGACCGCTGTTAGCGACACGAAATCCTTCCCCATTACAGTTGGGGTACCTACACCAGGAATCCGTCCTTAGTTCGTTATGCTGTCTGACAGAACGTCCAATACGTTCTGTCGAACAGCATCAGAAATTCAGATGAGCAACCTCTGTGGTTGCTCGTGTATGCTGATAATATCGCGCTGGCGGACGCGGACAGGGGCAAATTGATGCGACGTTTGAAGACGTAGAAGGAGGTGCTTGAGAACGGCGGTCTGCCAAGTCGAGCGCATGGATCAAGTTTAGTACTTGGAATATTTACTTCACGCGGCTGTTGAAATCGATGACGACGTCAAGGCAGGCATTTCTACTGCATGGGCCAAGTGGCGTGAGATGACTGGTGTCATCTATGACCCCAAAATACAAATAATAGGTTGAAGGGGCAGGTTTATAAAGCCTTCATTATCTCTGTTCTTTTACGTGGCTGTGAAGCATAGCCATTGCTAGAGTGACACAAGCAGGAGTTGCGTGTTACGGAGATGAATATGCTGCCATGGATGTGCAGAGTCATGCGTAAAGATCGCGTGAGGAACTCCCGCATCCGCGGCAGCCTCCATGCCGTGAGATTGCAGATAAAATACAGGAGTGTCACGTGCGTTGGTGTGGCTGGTGGTCTGACGTTTTGCGGCAGTCGCCTGACTACGGGCGAACAAATTCTGGCCATGGCACTTCCGCCGGGCCCCGGTAGGAGTGGAAGACCCAAGAAGTTCTAGTTTGACATCGTAAGGGATGACCAGCGTGCCAATTTTCTTACTACTATGGAAGCCCAAGATCGTGCGAAGTAGAGACGGAAAAGCAGAAAAGCGGAACCCGGCCTCTAGGGCTGGCACACTAATACATATCACACATACAGGTACCTTTTTTTTTTTTTTTTTTGTTTCGTGCGGAAATCCCTACGGATACCCCCCCGCCGGCCAGCGGGGGCGGTTATGTCGGGCTTGCACCGACTAAAACCGCACGCCGTCTCGGGTCTTCAGACGCCGGGGTGTAAGATTACCCATAGAGCATATCCCTCGCACCCCGGCTGACCCTGGGCCATCTCACCACTAACAGCATCGCTCATCCTGTCTCCTCTGAAAGCAGAGGAGTACGGAGAGCGATGTGTTCCCGCCACGTTGGGTATTGGCCGACGATCTATGCCAACCCAACCCTATGAAGGGGTGAAGGGGAAGCCATTGACCGCCGCCCAGGGTGTACCGGCCGCTCCGATTTCGTTCCCCCCGGACTGCAGCGGGATCGGAATCGGAGCGACACTCGAGGAGGTTACCCAACACACACCCCCACATACAGGTACCTAACTGTTATAAGTGTCAAACAAAATACTTACCTACTTAACGACTCTACAGCGATGAATAATCTGTTTTAGTTTTGAATTTGAAGTCATTAAATATACAGACTATCCTCCTTTTGGAGACAATAATGATTCACCGATATTGTCTCTCTTCCTCTTACTTCATTCTAAATAAGCTTGAAAGGGACCAGGTAAGAAGAAACTGCTCTGTTACACGAGTAACTTTTTCCTGTCCTATCAAACGGAAAACACAATAAATGTATTCTTATGAAGCAAGGACTATATTGTTATTTTTATGAACGAAGTCTAAATACCAGAATATTATAAATAAATAGAATGCTATGTGTGCGTGTGCAGTGCTCTTTTTTAAAAGTTGCTTATATTTTTATGAAATCAAGGAAGAATTTTAGGAAATAATTGTGATAACTTCATGGTGTAGTTTAAAAATTCAGAAACGTATAGTGGGGAAGTCTCACCCAATTAACTGGATCACCCAATCTGCTGACTTGAGAAAAAACTGTAACTCGTATCTCAAAATATATAAGATATATGTTTAACATTTTTATGGGGAAAAATTGGAATGAATTTGTGAAAACTATTCACAAATATTCAACTGATTTTAACGGATCATTTGCATTTTATAAAGGTTTATTTAAAACACTTAATCCTCCAATGGGCTGAATGCTCCAACACTGCACCATTGAATGCTCTAACTTTGGCTACATAAATTCTTAATATTGTTATTGTTAATATATATCTCTTATACCCGGCATAGCCATTTGTTGATGGCTGAACTCCTCCGTAACCACTCGCGCGATCTTGACCAAATTTACCACGGTGATAGTGTGGACACTGAGAAGATGTCTTATTTTCAAGTAAGAGTCCTGCTCGCTCAGCTCAATTTATTTCAGTCGTACCCTGCACTGAATTCCTAGTATTTTATGAGTATAATTCAGAGTCAATTGAGTGTTCCAGATTATTAGCCAATTCTTCTTCGTTTGCACAATTCTTTAGTTTTCATTATTTCCTAAACAAAATTTTTCATTGATTTTATAAAATATAAGCAACTGTTCTACATGATATTGTCGGAAGTTTACGCGAATGTTACACATTGAAATAAAACTATTTTCGCGATAGAATCCGTTAAAAATAGTTTTATTTCAATATATAAGCAACTTTTTAAAAAGAGCACTCAATCCTGTCATCAATCCATGTCACGGAGAATGGCATACGAATGCCATTCTCCGTGACATTTGTCCCAAAACGAGCATATACTATTGCATCCTTTGGGTACTATAAGGCAACTAAGGAATAAGGGCTGTTCTCCATCCGAAAAACATAAAGTCCACTGTTAAGTGAAGAAGTCCTGGATAACGGCAAATTGAAAAACAAAAACAAATGTAGCAGCCATACTGAAGCATGACTCAATAAGTAATCAATGGTGATGGCGGGCGTCTCGGATGAATCCACAATATTTTACGTTTACGAGAATCTACTCTTACTGTGATTCATTCAACCTTACGGTTGTACCTACAAATTTTAATCATCCTATTGATATTTGAAGTCATTTAAAAACAATATTTAACACAAAGTTGTTATTGCTAATGACTCTTTTCTAATGAAATTATAAATTTGCGAAACTGATTTCTCTATTTTCAATGACATATTCTCCGATTAGGTTCACAATAATTAAGGACCTGTAAAAATAGTGCCTGTGGAGTCGAGAAATAAATAAATACTTATTCCTATTGTAAAGAGTTAGTATTATCCTTGTTCATTCATCAATTGAATAGTAAAAAATGGGCAAAGTAATTTCGAGATGTATAAAAGCCCCAGTGTTTTATGATCTATGTTGATGAACTAGTCAGTCAGGATAAGTAATTAATTACTTACATTGATTAAATTTGTAGATAGGAAAATACTATCGTTGTAAGGAGCAATGTAGTTATAAATTCACCGAATGATGAAGACAAAAATATTAAAGCAACATATTTTGCATCGAACTTAAGTAACTTTTAAGGAAGACAATATTATGTTGATCACTAAAAACTAGTTTCCACTGCGTAGGAAGTTGATTGTTCACTGCCTCGTTATTTTAGAATGAAGTTCGACTAGAGGTCACGTATCATAACATCTTTGTATTTTTATTTGGTTCCATAAGTATTTGGTTTGAATATGATCACAACACAAGAGGTCTTACAAACGCATTTCCGCCCTTATATTCCTCCAATCACCTCCCTCACTCACTTCCATTACAGGTGTTAAGTTGACCACTATCAAGTTCTTAATTAAGTGCATAGAGCAATTATTGGTCTATCATTTTTTTGAGCAATTTAAAAAAAATATAATATATGTATATATATATAAAGAAATATATATTTATATGTATAGAAATATATGTATATATATAATAATATAAAATATATTAAAATATGGCGTTCTTTTTAACGTTTTTCCCACTACGTTGAAGCAGAGATCACATAATGGCTCATGGCGTCATTGACTAGGTCGTTACTAGTCTAGCTAGCTTTACCACGGTTAGCGCGTAGAGTACTACGAAAGCATTTAGTGACTTATTGACTCATACGCCGCACCACTATAAGTTTTCTAATTGTTAGATAATCTATTAAAATCTGTATTTGACTATAATATTGGCTATAGTAATAATTTTCAATCGGACAGCTGACACCTGGACGGAAGCCAAATTGTACTAGAAACTGGTTGATTGACTGTCGCAACCGGTTGTTGTGGCTACAATCTTGAGGTCATTGGACTACATAGTCTTTCTGTTAATCAACAAGGTAGTAAATACATTGTATTTTGGTCAATGTTTGCTGTTAGACTTCATAGACAGAGGAAGATAGTGTCTCAAAATGTAGTAATTGACATGTGAAAAGTAGTATGCCCCTTTATTTTTATACTAACTGTTCCCCGCGGCTTTGCCCGTGACATACTTTGATCCCCTGTGGTACCTATTCAACCCATACCACATGCCTGTAATTTATTAGTTTTACAATAATTTATGGAAATTTGCCCGAGTTGTTGATATATATGATTACTGTGATTACTGCTCCGCTCCTCTGCAAAGTAGCGTGATAAATAGGCTATCCAGCACAATTTTTTTTAAAATTCGAAACAGTAGTTCCTGAGATTCGCGCGTTCAACTAAACAAACAAACTCTTCAGCTTTATAATATAAGTATAGATTACTAGCTGTGCCACGCAGCTTCGCCCGTGACATACTTCCAGTCCAGTGGCACCTATTTTCTATCCCATACGTGCTCGTAATTTATTAGTTCAACAATAATGTATGGAAATTTGCCCAATTTGGTGACATTGATGATTACTGCTCCGCTCTCGTATCTCGCTCTCGATGATATTTATAGCCTAGTACCTTCCTCCTCTAGTACTGCACTAATGTGTGGAGCGCCGTGTCTTCACCAGGATCCTCGCCGTGTTGGCACTGTGGCGTTGTCTCCCGGTGGATGCGCCACGGATATTTACCGAAGCATGCGTGTCCGGTAATTATCTGAGACATCCGGTAGAAGACCTCTTCTACCGGATGTCTCAGATAATTCCTCCAGCGACCTCGCTGTGGTGCCTCTCCAACCACTACTCCATGACCAGCCTCACCGCCGCGATGTTGGCTTCTCCCCACTTTGGTTGCTCAAGTTTTATATAATAGTGAGTAGGCATAGGTTTATATATTAGGTATAGGTTTCTACTCATTTCTGTGTTTATGTCTCCAACCTTATGCAACTACTATGAAATCATTTCAGTTGTGTACTGTCTCTGCCCCATGATGTTTAGTTGTGGAACATGAAAGCCCTATTCCGCTAATGACAATGTTAACATTTTTCTCGTGTCTCCTAATAAAGAAGACATTCGTACAAAGATATCTATAAAGAGCAGTGATTTTAAATTTTGAGAGCAGGTACTAAAAAGTATCTAAAATTTTTGTTAGTTTGCAATATTATTTATGATATTATAAATTTTAAAAAAAATCAGCGGTGTAGTCATATTTGATCACTTCGTCGACCCTCGGTTTTTTCCATAATATGCGTATTATATACTTGTATGGATCACAAAATTACTACGAGATGAGAGCAGTTTTTATTTTTTAAATTTCTTATTTCTCCGGTGAGGATAGAGTCGTGCTGTCACCGTCACTAGCATTCAAATATTATAAAGTTGAAATTTTTTGTTATGTAAATTTAGAACCATACCAAATAAGGAATTCAAAATGATTATAATTATTGAAACATTGTAAACATAAAATAACTTCACGCCTGTATCCCCGAAGGGGTAGGCAGAGGTGTATTACACACTGTACACTTTATTTAATTTGGTACATTTCGTGTTAGCTGTCAAACAATTATATAACTGCTCATATACAAAATGGAGTTATAAGTGACTCCATCAATATATCATCTGTTATAAATCCTATATTGTCCTTGTCCCACCGTGATTACCACCTAGCCACGAGCAACTGTAAAATAATGTATTGCCTTAAGGCGAGGGTATTCAATGACTTTAGGTATTCTGGCACCTCTGGTAAAATTTCCAATTTACGAAATAGCGAGGCGCTGGCAATCCGCTTCCAGTATATCTGTTTTGGCCATTGCAAATTTGTATACACGGCTTCATTAGGTTAGGCTCCTAAGTAAAAGCTTCATCAGCAATGAAAATATTATATAGATATTCAGAGGCAGTTGGTAGTATTTAAGGTTCATGTCAGTTTAAATGATGTCTGTACCTGTAACCTGTACCTGTCTGAATCTGTCTGGTACCTACTGTTCCCAATATTTATTACCACTATTTGATATACCTACGTCTATTAGTACCAATGTCAATCATTACAAATTCTTTTATTGCATTGACTAATGTCATTTCGATTTCGCTGTGCGTCTGCCGCAAACTGACACACGTCCTGCCTCTAACACGTTTCGCTCGGGACTGATTGACTCTCTGATTGTTTCATATAGGTAGGAAGCGTAGATATTTTGGATTTTCATGGTTTAATTCAGAATTTATGTATATTTTGATAACCGTTTTTTAGTCTCCTACGACCTTCATTTTGCTATAATTTTTTTTACCTAATATAACACAACTCAAATAAAACTGTAAACCGTTGTGGGTTGGACCAATCGTTTGCGAGCAAATTGTATCGAGGAAAGTAAAAGTCATTGTGTATCGAATAACCAAAAGAACTCGTGCAAATAGCATAGAATGACATTTGGTATATGATTTTTAGAATTGTGGGATGTCTCCAACACATCTAAAAAAATCGTTTCATCCTTGCCTTAAACAACACGCCGTTGCAACTGACTAATATTTATTTTACTTTGATTGAAATAATCATCTACTTAGTATTCACTTAGGACTTTTGGGACCTTTGGGATAGGTATTGAATGTACGAATAATATAAGCAAGAATAATAATGCTTCCAATAGTAATGTTTCAATCAGAATTTAACTGCAAGATGGCGTAATCAGTTTGATCATTACTAACCTTAATGTGGACTATACACCATTTGATATTAACTGTTAATGTTATAGCAATTACCATAACGTTAATATCTTGATTAAATAGTATTATTTGTCATTTAACACTCTAAATATAAGGTGAAAACCATATCTCGTTACCGATGGTCCACTTTCGGAGAATGTCGGTCAATTCACACTACTTTCATCTGTTCATTCATGTTCATTTTGGTCAAATTGGAATTACCCTTTAGGTTGCGGCAGCCACAAATTGAACCTGTTTAGTACCCTTTAGGTTATTTGGATGCTTTAGAATATAATTCTGAACATGTAGTGCGGAGCGCAAGCGTGTGGGCCGCCGCCACCTCCTTCTGCAAGCATGTGATGCTCGCGAAGGAGATGGCGGAGCGCGCCCGGTAAAGGTTCAGAACTCTCCCGGCCCACCGAGCCCGCAACATGCTCGCCGCGCGTCGCAGGCGACTCAGGCGCCGGAGGTCGCTCAACGACCTCCGTCCTCCATGAGCGCAGGCCTGGGGGTGGCAGGTGAGGCCGCCTGTCAGCCCAGCAGAAGCAGGCCGGGACGGTGGGGCGACTAGCGCCTCTCCCCCAAACCGGGGCAAGACGAGGACACCGTGGTTCCCAAACCCGAGGGGGCCATCTCGAAACCGGAGATGGCCCAGGGTCAGTCGGGGTGCGAGGGATATGCACTATGGGCAACCTTACACCCCGGCGTAACCCCGCGGTAGCCTAGTGGTATGGGTAAAGGACTGCTGACACGAGGTCTCGGGTTCGATCCCAGGTATTACCATGGCACACACCAATGACTTTTCGATGCTTTTCGAAGTTATGTGTGTATTCATCGCAGGTTTATAAGTGCCCGGTTAATGGCAATAGGCTCGCCACCTATTACATTGGGACCTAAACATAAACTGGCGAAATGTGGGTGCTAGCACCTCTGCCTACCCCTTCGGGGATATAGGCGTGAGTTTATGTTATGTTACACCCCGGCGTCCGCAGACCCGAGACGGCGTGCGGTTTTAGTCGGTTCTAGCCCGATATAACCGCCCCCGCTGGCCAGCGGGGGGGTATCCGAAGGGATTTCCGCACGAAAAAAAAAAGAAAAAGAAGGTACTTATGTATGTACGAATATTTGTTAAGTTTACTATTCCACGAACGATATTACGCTGGTTTAGTTTATTCATACTTGATATAAAAAAATATATGCTAGCATTGGTGGTTTTTTTAAATCACTGTTTAATAAGTAATTTGTAATTCAGCTAGGTGAATCGTTATAATTTATCTGACGTCTCTATGCAACTTCATGTGAGGATTATAATACAACAAATAGGTTCGATGCACGTGAGAAGACTAAATATTTGATTTAAATGGTGAGCATTCAAATCCGTCGTAGTAATTTTTGCCATGTGGCCTCAATGTTCATCAAGGCCGTCTCGAAATTTTTCTATATTTAGTTGGAAATAAGTACAGTCTTTAAATTATGTAGACGCAGTTATTTAAAATATTAATTTTACTTTTAACGATTTTGTCAATATCAAGTTCGGAATTACACATGAATGGCTATTACTTCCTTCTTCAAAGAGAAGAAGATTGAAATAATACACATATTTACCTATTAGTGCTTTGATAATGACAACTGAATATTTTGAGGTTAGTTTCAGTCTCAACTCATCATCATCGGTATGAATTTCGAATACAACTATACTCGTAAGTGCGTATCTTTGATGATAGGTATATGGTGTATTCGTAAGATATTTTGTATTTCGTTTCCGCAGAAGTTACGCCGGTTAGATGGGGCTCAAACCACACTGAAACAATCTGCTGATGACTCCTTTTAGAATTAGGACTTAATGACATCTAGTTTGTGGGAGGCTTTAGGTACTGTAAATTCTGTTACCGTAGCTACACTAAGGAAGGCATCAGGTACTTCTAAGCGCGCTTTAATAGCCTAGTTAGCCGGATAGAAGACGGATTAGCACAGGAATCACTCTCCTCCCGCATTTTCCAGTCATCATCGCCGGTGGGATGGCCAGAAGTAACAAATTAAATCCGATTACAGCAGTGAGTGACTCTGCTGTTTGTAGACTTATCTCAGTGAGTCTTATGAGACTCAAGTCTTATAGTAGAGGCATAGGTGGACTTTATCTTTAAGTCATAAGACACCAGGGCTCTCCTATATTAATTTCAATAAATAAATCGCCCAATTAAAATAAATTTCGAAGCTTGAGGTGCCTATATTCTTCCATTTATAATTTCTGGTATCAATACTTAAATAATAGGTAACTAATGACAAATAGAAATAAATTGTTATGTTGTAATGACTTTCTGATTTACCTTAGTAGGTAACAAGCAATAGACAGTTGAGTGATTAAAATTCAAAATACAAACAAAGAACCTAGAGTCGAGTTCAATCAAATAGACTTTGGCACTTATTGAAAGGATATAGGTACAATTGCGGCTGCTCACGCCATTAGCTGTGCCTACAACACGAATCCTAAAAAGTACAAGTTACAACACAAGATTGAGATTATTAGACTCCATTGCAGATACATATTTACCTTTGTAGAGTACGGAAACTACACTGACCATGAGGTCAACTTAAGTGTCCAGATAAATATGAATTCACATTGACAATTGGAGATTTCATTTAATTTCGAGTAAAAATAACAAGTAAGTAATAACGTAAGTCACGAAAAAGTAGGTCCATGGCAATTCATGTAAACTATCGCAGGAATTAGTTTAAAATATTTATTGTTAAAATATAGGTAGGTAACAAAATTTCCTTGTTAGTTCATCTTTTATTCGTCCTTGTAAAACTCATTCGATTGCAATAAAAATTTGGTAAGTTTTGTGTACATTGTACATGTCCGTGAAGGTTTCTAATATATTTATATTAAAAAATAGTATAAAGACATGGAAAGCATGGGCCTATTCCGATATGCGTTGTAATTATAAATAAATAAATACAATGTTCTTGACGTTATTAAAAAAAAATATGAATGTGCAAATAGACAGTGTCGCTATTACGTAAACCTCGGTGTTATTATTTGGCGTAAGTATATTACCTACTCAATTGTTTTTCTTTGTATTAACAGACACCGAGATCGTCTTTCGCTGATAACATTGATGAACAATGACAACCTATGTTAGTAAGTGGTGATAACGTTATTCAGTGCTGTTGCTTTTAATGCTCAGAAAGATTGAATGGATATAAAAGTCCTGACCACAAATAATTATCTAGACAAAATAAAAAATCTTTATTCCTTCTCTTTAAAACATGCCTGATTAAGATTATATACATTCTAACTTCACATTTATATATTTTAATTGTTTGTTTGTTTTTCAATTGATTAACTTCGATTTTTTATTAATCTTCATCATCATCTTAGCGGTGTTCCCAGTATCGTCTGAACTTTCACCTCGCCTCGGTATCATGAACTTCTTTATTTTTCTTCTCAGACTAAAATTACGTATTTCTTGTTATACTCGTACCTAAGTGTCTGCTGCCGGAGCAAGTGAATCATTCTTTTGGCATTTTGCCAACTTAACTTAGTCACGCTTAAGCAAAATCTTTCTATGTTACATTGTAACTATAAAATTGAACGAGTAAGATATTGTTGTGTAGATAGATTACATTAGATTTTTTCAATTCTAATATTAAGTTTATACTATAAACTACCTTTTTTTTTTTTTTTTTTTTTTTTATCGTGCGGAAATCCCTTCGGATACCCCCCCGCCGACCAGCGGGGGCGGTTATATAAACATACTTGTACAAAGTGGCGCAAAGGTAAACCAGGGATTTCCGCACGTAAAAAAAAGGCACATTAAATTTTACACAGGATTGATCAAGCTACGTCATTCAATATGAAGAAAATACCTACATAATTCCGCAAATATAATGAAAATAAATAATAATTTGTAACGAAATTCACAAATAATATTTAATATTTTTGGGATCTTTTTCGTGTGTTGTTTTAAGTATCCGATTGTTTAGCACTGTTGCAAGTGCTATTATGATGGCGTGTACCTTATCTTACTCTGTAACTGTTCCTCAGTGACCATGGTGGTTTTTTCGAGAGTCTAGCCCTACATAAAATACTATTGCATTGGGCAGAATTCCTGAAATAAATTCTTGAATACTAGGTCGTTACATATGAAATTGCCGTTTTTCTTGAAGAAATTGGAGGAAACCCAATTTTCAGTACTAGAATTTTTGCATTTTTTTTAGGAATAACAAATCCAAATTTTATGATTTTTTTGTGTATGAATGAGACAACATTAAGCTAACAAACAACAACTTTTATTACATTTTTGAAAAGTGACAGCTGTGAAGTAATACGAAATTTATCATCAAAATGGATAACTTTTAGGAAGTACTGTTTTTGAAGATCGAATTAATTTATCAAGCGGCCAATAAAAATAAAATTTAATACAGGGTTGTAAAATCTTGAAATCAACTTTCAAACAAAAATTCTTTTTGAAAGTATCAACTCTGGACATGCTTTCTGAGCGTGTAAAGTTTGGTCACAGTGTCTCGAGCGGTTATTATGTAATTCCATTAACGGTGATCATTCCTCTGTGGTAGCAATAATTTTTTCAAAATATATCCATAAACCTTCTTCTGATTGACCTCTTTAATCATGCCAAATTTGGTTCTGATTGGATTAGTAGTTTAGGCCCTGTGACAAAGAAAATCGCTCGACTTCGTCTCACTCAGCTCGAAAATTTCGGCAAGTTCATAGGTAAAGACCTATTATTAAGTAGATAGAGCCTTGTTGTGGGCTTATTCAAAAATCGGCCTTGAGGATTGTAGACTATATTTACAAGTAGAGCCGGTAACCCCTAAAATGTCATCATCGTCTGAGCTTAGTGTCCCGAATGAATCCGAAGCCTACACCTTAAATGTGTTCTACCGATTATGTGGTTGATGATCTGAGAAACCATTTCAAATGTCGCCCTGATCTGCAATGTAAACCAAACTTATTAGAAAGAAGTCATCATCATCATCATAATCTTAGCAATGATCCCGGTTGCATCTGTAGCTCTCACCTCTGAGTCTAGGACCCGTTTTCCATTATAAGTTATTTTGACTATGACGATTGAAGTCTAACCTTCCATATTATGATACATTTTTAATTTTTCATTGTTCAGTTCAGCTACTTTTTACATATTGCATGGTTTACAATATTGTACATATTTCCCCAAGGTTGAGTTACAATAGCAAGCTGTCGGCACTAGTATTTTCTCGTAAATGCAGTTAGTTTATTGTTAGTACCGATTTTAGATTTCGAGAATAATGGGAATACACGTCGTGTTTACATAAACTATGGAGAACTAGAACAAAGGTAATATTTTTTGTGTTAAACTTACTATAAATTTGATGATTGAGATATAGTATATAGACCACTTTTAGTATATGTGGATACACTATGGTGGACTAAGATCTAGCCATTACAGTAATCGGTGATATGTATACCTACACATTTGCTGTAGCTGCTGCTGATCAATTAATTAGCGTTAGAGAACACAGTTTCCGCACTGATCTCGAAGATGTGTATGGATGAGTGACAGATTTTTAAATGAAATGTCTTCACTCGCTATTAGCACAGAACACATAATAAACTTCAAGCGCCTGTTTATCGATTTTGCCAACCCTAACATATAAATGGATGTTTGTGTAAGTTCGGAAGTTCTACAAATTTGATAATTAGGTTTAGTTCTGCATTAGCTATTTCTTGTATGTATACCAAAATTAAACCTATTGAAGCCTACGTTACGACCGACGACGTAGGGCACGTTGAATTAATGTTGTTAGTAGCGAACAAGGACCCAAATTTGGCTCGCTATCGCTTTGCGTCTACCGCCAACTGACACACGTCCTGATTCATGTCATTCCGTGACTAATTCACTTTATGCGCTTCAAATAGGTAAAAAACGTCGGTATTTTGAATTTTCCTGATTCAGAATTAATGTAAATTTTGATAAACGTTTTTCATCACTCTTCTGTCTACGACCTTCATTTTTACATAATTTTTATTTTCCTAACTTAAACACATATCAAATAAAATTGTAAATCGTATTTTGTTAGACCAATCTTTGCGAGCAAATTGCATCGAGGAAAGTAAAAGTCATCGTGTATCGAAAAACCGAAAGAACTGTAATTTCTAAATAACTAATTGTCTTTTGAATATATAGAAGTTTCACACTTCTATCTCAAATAAAATCACCTTTACTCGGGTAGAACAAACATTCTCATTTAAGCTTCGATAAAATTGCGTCCGCTAATGGCTAATAAAATTGATCGGCGGACGCTTTTATTGCAGAAATCAATGGACAAATTGTACAGATGTCATAAAATAATACATAACATCCGAATTATTATTGCTTATAACACTAACGTAAATTAATGGGTTTGTATAATATATACTACAGTGTTGAAGCTTTGTAGGAGATTTGTCCAGTAAGAAAACAATAATATCTACTAATTATTCAGAACATAACCTAAATTTACCTAGATTTATCCTAGATTAGCCCTTATCACTATGGGTCAAACTTCCTCGTTCATTTACGAGAATACAACAAAACATATATACTCTTGTCACAGTAATTTTAGTCTCGCTCTTCCCATATGTGAATTAAGGCGAGAGTCCCTGAGCAAGGGTGCTTTTAGATTAGGACTTTTCGAAAATGAATAAATAATATAGCCGAAAATATTCGTTTGTATCATTCATTGATTCTATAAATCAATGAATGATACAAACGAATATTTTCGGCTATCCGATACACGGTGACTTTTACTTTCCTCGATAGAATTTGCTCTCAAAGATTGGTCTAACAAAATACGATTTACAGTTTTATTTGATTTGTGTTTAAGTTAGGAAAATAAAAATTATGTCAAAATGAAGGTCGTAGACAGAAGAGTGATGAAAAACGTTTATCAAAATTTAACGACGAGTTTTATTAGAACCGGTTTTATTTGAGTTGTGATCAAGTGAGAAAAATGAAAATGATCAAAATGACGGTCATTGATAGGAGTATGAAAAACGGTTATTAAAATATACAAAAATTCTGTATTATACCACGAAAATTCAAAATACCTACGTTTTCTACCTATATGAAGCGTTCATAGAGTCAATTATATTTGAAATTATAGTGCTAAAGTACATTACTATTTTCATATTGTGTTAATACTTATTAGATAAACGTATATATAATTCTACATTGTGTTTAATCTGAAGCCCATATTACAACCTATACTTAAATAGGGCCTAGATTGTGTTGTGTAAAATTTCAAATAAAAAAACTACATACATACATCTATAAAATTAATAATTTATTATAAGCTTTATTTCCTTCATCTAAAGTGCAACTAGAAGATCTTCTATGTAAATAACCGTTGCGTCATTATTTCTGTTGATACTACAACACCACCTTAAGTTAACCTGCGTTGTTTTGCTGTATATTGACGAAAAACACTGGACGCGGACCGCAAGCACATCGCTGTGGCGTGAAGTGGTAACTTTACTATGCCAAAAATATCTAAAGTCTACGAATACCCTCGCCTTAATTCTGTTTATTGATACCACAATAACAAAAAACTTAAGTAATCATTCTTATTTTTCTATACTTTGGCGCGCGAAACTGTCTGCGGACGGGCAGCGCATCGCTGCGGCGTAAAGTGGCAACTTTGCTATGCCGAAATTACCTAAAGTTCCCGAATACCCTCGCCTTAAAATTTAATCTGAAAAGTTATTTATTCCTGGACTCGAGTCCGCATTGCATATGTTCGAAGGTCAAAGCACTGATTTTATACAAAAAGTGCTTAATCTGGATCAATTCACAAGATGTTTGAAGTGGCTAAGACCACAATTTTATTTTTACTTCACTAATACAATAAATCAATTGGTTGCAGTGAACATAAAGGTTCTCAAAACTTCTATGAATACTGAAGTATTCGAATAAAAAAAGGGAACAAAGCTTGATTCGCGTTCTATCTGACATTATTTCAATAAATTAAGAACATGCAGCAAAGAGCATGCATCTAAGTAATATAATATGTGTAGTTTGACATTATGAGTCAAGAAAATTAAAAGTTGTCGATTGAATTGAATACGATAAGAGATGGATTTGTATCTCTTTTTTGTATAACCAATCGAATGTATAGGGTCTGTAGAAAAAGTGACATTATATTAGTGGAATCGCATCGAAGTGAACCTTCAAAAGTCCAAAATGTATGGGAGTGACATTATTTGTTACACGTGACATGTCGATAAATAATGTCTCTCCCATACATTTCAGACATTTGATGGTCCGCTTCGAAGCGATTCCACTAATAGAAATGCATCTAGGTCCCCAGACCTCTTAAATAAAGACGTTTGCATACCAAAGCCATTTTAGCTCCGCATCTAAAATGGTTAGTTGATTGATATAATTCCAGCTATATATCGTTCAAATGACGTATTCATACGCTGATCGTTTAGGTGTAGATAATTTGATTCTACAACTATTTACGACTGTGGTAATATAGTACAATGCAAGTATTGAAACGTTGTATAACTAAATTATCTAGATTCGGAATACAAACTTGACAATTTATCTGTATGGAATATTGGAATAAAATTGTTACAATAGTTTCGTATTTTAGTAGTAGTTTTGAAAATATTTGAGATAAAGAAAAATGTTGTCGTTGGCCCAACAAATCGATTCTGGGTACTTTTTTTTGATGATTTTAATGGATGATTAGTCTTGTTTGAGATCAGAATCTCCAATTTAACACAATGAAAAAATCAGAGCTATTAAATCCAGCCTGTTTCATCATTTCTAAATCCGTTTCGTCACGCTTGTCTCCGTTTCTTGTTATGTGTATGCGTCATTTTTGTTAATTTTCTGAAATACCTAGCACGTAACTTATAATTACTAAAATTTTAGGGACGTTATTAAGGAGACAATACTATTAGTGCAATAAATAGTTATAGGAAGTCAGTATCAAAAAATAGAACAGTTGTTATCTTTTGTGTTTGAGGTGAATTGATGACAATCGCAAGTGGTACATTTAACAACCTTAATGCTAGCATAACAATATACAGAAATAATGGTGCATTCTTTACCGAATGTTAATTTGACCGTACTTTATCCTGTCTAAAGAAGAAATGGAATGATATTCTATGGGTGTATAAAACAAATACATTTCTAAGTTCACTTGCTCCTCCGGAAAGCAATAGTGCATATATGACGGCACCGCCGTTTAGTCAGCTATTTCACGGACTTATTTTCATCTTGTCTTATTTTCTTCTATTTTACCAGTTTTTACAATGGTGGATTGTTAATAGTATCGAAGAAACAACATTTTATTACAACATTTAAGAAACCCTGTTTGTTAGAAGTTTATAGGAAATACAAAATATCGTGTATCCCAAATTCATGCTAATATAAACAGTTACTTGAAATAAATCTTAGTAAATCCATATAGATTGCAACGAAGTGATTTGCTCTACCTAATACTAATCGGCTTGCGTGACTCGATAACATTTATGAAAGTTATTCGTAAACAAACCACATATAAGGCAAACATAACGACTATAAATAGTACATCTATACTTGGTACATTTTTCTATCACAGTTTCACATACGAGTATACATTAACTTTTTCCTTTTGTCATATAAGCTTATGAAAATAATTTAGTTGTGTTCTATTAAGTAATGTTTTGTCATTTTCAGTCTTGTTCATCATTAAAACAACTCTCGGAGTAGTAAATTATTCCAGTATCATAATCATCATGTCATAATCCAGAGACTTTACGACATAAAAAACTGAGGAAAAATAATCACATAAATCATTGTCTCATATGGGGGCACGAATTTACAACACATGTCATGGTCTCAGCTGCCAAGCACCCGTTTAGTCAATTCTTTATCTATTTACTCGACTATTATAATAGTATAAAGATCTTGTTAAAAATACTCCTTAGCATATGGTCAATTGGCTATTTTAATTTTGAAACTCGGTCTATTTATTTTTGTAGGAATGTATTAACGATTAAAGGCTTAAAATAGTAGGTTTGCTCACTACAAATGTAGATGATGTAAATAATGTGAGATTATGGACATTTTCCTTAAAATAATCGAATGACGCTAAAGCTCTTTTAGCTTGCAATTTCGATATCCTGACAGCAGAGTAGAGTGACATCTCAACTACCGCGTGATAATAACGGTGGAAAATATTCTAAATGTAATATACACATAGATGCACGATACCTTTTTTTTTCGTGCTTGAACCGACTAAAACCGCACGCCGTCTCGGGTCTACAGACGCCGGGGTGTAAGGTTGCCCATAGAGCATATCCCTCGCACCCCGACTGACCCTGGGCCATCTCCGGTTTCGAGATGGCCCCCTCGGGTTTGGGAACCACTGTGTCCCCGTCTTGCCCCGGTTTGGGGAGGGACGCTAGTCGCCCCACCGTCCCGGCCTGCTTCTGCTGTGGTGACAGGCGGCCTCACCTGCCACCCCCAGACCTGCGCTCATGGAGGACGGAGGTCGTTGAGCGACCTCCGGCGCCTGAGTCCCCTGCGATGCGCGGCGAGCATTTTGCGGGCTCGGCGGGCCGGGAGAGTTCTGAACCTCTCCCGGGCGCGTTCCGCCATCTCCTTCGCGAGCATCACATGCTCGCAGAAGGAGGTGGCGGCGGCCCACGCGCTCGCGCTCCGCACCATTACACCAATCATGCAGCCGAGCGAGAGGACTCCCACCCCGATGGCTGCCACGAGGTCACGCCACAGCGCCTCCCACGCCGGGCAGTCCGCCAGCCTGTGCAGCCCTGAGTCCTCACTCGCGTCACAGTGATGATACTCAGGCGTTGGCTCCTTCCTGCTCCGATGCAGGTGGTCCCCGAAGCACCCCTTCCCGGATTTCACCTGCGTCAGTCGGTACGAGAGGCTTCCGTGTCGCCTCTCTAGCCAATCCTCCATTATGGGCCTTACCGCCGCTATTGCGGCGTGCCCTGCGCTTGGTCGCCCAAGTCGTTCCTTCCACTCCACCACGATGGACTGGCGGAGCTGGGACTGCACGGCCTCGATTTCTCGATGCTCGGGGTTCCGTCCCTGCTCCCGCGGCTCTCGCCTCCAGGTCCCATGGCGGAGTTCCGGCAAGGAGACTCGCCGCCTCGAAGGAGATCGTGCGGTACCCGCGGATGACCCTGATGGCCATCACTCGCTGCGGAGCGCGCAGCATCCGCACACTTCCGGCCTTCAGGGCCTCCGCCCATATTGGGCACCCATACAGGGCCATGGACCGCACGATCCCCGGGTAGAGTCTCCTGCAGGAGTCATCGGGCCCCTTCATGTTGGGCAGCAGCCGCGCTAGAGCGAGAGCTGTGCCCTTCAGTTTGGAGGTCAGACTTCGGATGTGCTCGCCGAAGTCCCATCGGCCGTCGAGCACGAGCCCCAAATTTTTCATTTGAGGCTTTACCTCCCACGATGAGACTGGATCCCTCAGGTGGCTTGCTCCGAGGTCCATGAAAGAACAGGGCCTCGGTTTTATGCAGAGCCACCTCGAGACCCAGCCGCCGGATCCGCTCCACGACTTGGGCAACCGCGGTCGTGGCCTTCAGGGTCGCTTCGCGGTACGTCGCTCCGCACGCCGTCACGACCGTGTCGTCCGCGTAGCACGTGATGGCGGCACCGTCTGCGAGCTCCCCGGAAGCACCCAGTCGTATCCGATGTTCCACAGGAGCGGCCCCAGGACCGATCCCTGCGGAACACCGCACGACATCTCACGCCGGCCGAGACCGGTCACGGTTGGGTAGAAGACGGCTCTCTCCGTCAAATACGCCCCGACTATGCGGCGGAGGTAGAGAGGCACTTCGTGATACACGAGCGCCTCCCTAATGCAACTCCAGGGCAAGGTGTTGAACGTATTGGCGATGCCAGGGACACCGCCAACATCACCTCACCCCGGGCTACTGCATCCTCCGCCAGAGCCCTCACGCGCATGATGGCATCCACGGTGGAGCGCCTCTGGCGGAAGCCATGTTGGCCATCCGCCAGGTCCGGCCCCACTCTTGAGAGGTGCTCGACGAGGCGCTTCTCAATTACTCTTTCAAAGAGCTTGCACACCTCGTCGAGCAACACTATGGGCCGGTAGGCGGACGGCGAGTCCGCCGGGCGCTCCTCCTGTCGGATGAGGACCAGTTTCCCCGTCTTCCACAAATTCGGAAACCGGCCCCGAAATGCACGGTACCTTATAGTATAGAATTCCTTCCCGCCACGCTACTATTACCGGCCTTGTATTATTTCATTATTAGTGATATTATGAACAGACTTTAAACATCTATCTTGTGACTTCCAACCGTCTCTTGTCCACTCCTCTTTAATAACATTAATCCATATTCGATGTTTTCTTAATCCTGAGTTATTACCAACAGTAAGGAATAACTACGTTATACATTTTACAGAAGCACAACTTTACAGTAAATGCACGTTAAACGTTCGGACTCCAAACTTGTAAGTATTAAAATAATTTACAAGAGGTACTAAATTAAATTTAGTACTGAACTAATATATTAAGTAGACTTGACTCTTCATTTTAATTTTGAAATATTTCACACATGAATCTCAGTAAATTTTCAGTCGGGTTTAGTACCTACTTAAGTTCCTCTATTTTGTTTTAGGTATTCTATGGAATAAATATAAAAAATAATTTTTTGCATGGTTATAACAAAATAGGTCTTAACTATTGCTTTATTTTGGACAGTGTATAGGAATCTCTATTATAATAACAAGGTGCAGATTGCAGCAAAACTATCGTTCTTGAAGTAGGTAATCAATAAATTTCGAATGTCAGACTTATCCAGTTCTAAAGTTCATACTGATATAGCTAAATGTCCTTTTTGGAATATGTGTTTGGAATGTATGTTCATTAGTATATCAAGTGTTATCATAGCACACATTTCTAATCTGATTGAAATGTCGTCTGATCTAAAAATGTCATAGTACATAATATTTGAGCAGTCAATATACAGTAGGGAAATTTAGTCCGCAGCCATAAATATCGAAACGTTTAATCAAATTTCTGCTTTTTAACTTTCAAGACAAACATTTCCTCAATCTGCAGATTGCTGTCATAAGCTGAACATCATGCTAATAACGATCATAGTAATCCAAAAAATACCCCCATACAAAGGCTTTCTGTCTAACTACGGAACGGCGAAACTTCGACATAATTCCGCGTAGCATATGATATCAGTAGGTATATCTTGCATTACTTTATACAACAATGTATCTCAGCAAATCTATAATTAGATGAAATTGAGAAATATTAATTTCTATTATCAGAATATGGATTTAGATCGCACCAAGAAGCGCACAACAAAAAGTGCTTTCGTATTCATTTACAATAAATGTTTTGTCTTAAAATTGTACGTGTATGTAATGGTGACCCTCTTTCCTGAGACTTTACCCCTTCAGCTTACCATCAGGCGAGGTGAAGTCAAATTGACGTGTCCTAAATATATAAAAAAAAAAAAACTTACACTGGTTGGTCTTTATAGAATGGGAGGAAGTATCTTGTTTTACAAGCAGGATGCATATTCTAATATCTTAACCCAGACATCCGTGTAGTTAATTTTTAAAACGATGAACAATTGTTGAGGTCTTTATGTGGGGAATATTAACAAATAAGTACGTGCACTACAATAACTTTTTTTTAAGCCGTGTGTTCCATTATACAGGCGCCGGGACAATAGAGAAATTCAAAAATAATGCTTCTAGCTGTGGTTCTAGTATAGCATTTCAGTATAAAACGACCTTCACCGAATTGGTTTTTGGATGAAAACTATTTTATATCAAATTAAATATGTCAATAAATATATTGCCAATGGGTGGAATAAAAAAATCCGTTCCCGCAGGGGGAACGCACAGGTAGATTTCGTGAAGCAATTAATATTATTTTATAAAGAGAACTACGGACTTTAAACAATATTTCGTGAAGTTAACATGTTTCATTTTTTTTTCTCGAAAACGGTAACTTTTAGCGAAAAACTTTTCAGACATTTATTTTAGACTTAAAAATGGCCTATCGATTAAAAATGTTTCCGACGTAAGAATGTTCACCGGTTAGAAGTTATGATTTATTCCCCGAAATGGTTTTTATGGTTTTTCCCCCCTCCACTTTTAGTTAAAGTTTTAATCTTATAGGTTTATAATTAAAAGTTGTTGGTATTCATGTATACTATGGGATAACATTAGAACGGTTCGAATATCTTTCATGGAACGCGAAAATTTTGAGGAAAAACTGATTTCACAAAAAGTGAGGCCCTACCGTCCCCTTAGGCCGGATTCCACCCGTTCACGAACTTAAACTAAGTTTACACCCAAGCAATTTTTGACCGCAGTTTGAAAGCGATCGGGGCTAAAATGCGACCGTGAGAGTGCCGCAAATTTTGGGAAGTGGAACCATACATACATATAAATATAAACTTTTTGACCAGTGGTCATTTCGGACTCAGGGGGTCATAACTAGACCTCCTATGAAGAATTTTTTTTTTAATTCGACAGTAGTCAAGAAACCAATAGGTAGATCGATTTCATCGAAATCTACCTAAAAATCAGTCCAGAATTAGATTAATTAACTTTTTTTTTTAACATTCCACTAGTTTGGTTAATACATAAATGCCATACTACTCGAAAGTAAAGTAGTTGAATAAAAACGGTAAACATTACATTACAGTTTGATTTATTGTATTTTCAGTAGTTATTATTGATCGATTTCATTTATTATTATAATCTAGTTAAAACGCAAAAATTGTCAAGCTAACGTTTGCATATTCTATAGTGAAAGCCTATAGAATATGCAAACGTCAGCTTGACAATTTTTGTCCCGTCACAACTCTTGGGTAGGCAGTTATAAACAGGTAAAACGATCCAGGGTACAATAAAGCAGTTCCGTCGTCGGAGTCGAAGTGATTATAAATTTTATTGAAGTGAAAACTTCTTTAGCGGCGTTGTGCACTTTTTTTGTAATGGGTAAAAAAGGTTTAACTCGCGTCAGTAAAGTGCATGTATTAATGAAAATGAGTGAGTACTTTATAAATGTATTGGCGATGAAGGTTCTGGTAATAATGATGGTGAAAAATTCGTTGAAATTATGGATGGAAGTTAATTTTTCGGAGAGATAAACTTTTTAATGTAAAATAATTGTAATAGTTATGAAATGTTAAATTTTTGAATGTAATATCAATTGTCATGTTTGTGTACGATAGCGCAAAAAATGAATATTGTATACTAATAATTAAAACAAATCGTTCAAAATTATTCCCTAACCTAACCATTCCAAAATATCAAAAATGCACAACGTGAATATTCAAGTTTTCACTACTGCCGGCACTACCGGAGTGCAACCCGTCGTTTTTTTTTCTAGCCCATTAGCCTCTATTAGCTTTTCCTTATATTTTGAGACACGTGGCAACATTTTAAAATTATTTTTTACTAGATTCGTCATCATCTCAGCGTTTTAACTAGATTAGAAAAATCAATCAAATCGATTTTACGAAATACGAATAACTACTGTAAATACAATAAATCAAACTGTAATAATGAGGAAAGTAAGGTGTTTACCGTTTTTATTCAATGACTGGCTGCTGTTTACTGTAACGCTGGCTTTAAGACCTGTTATCTTTGGCTTCCAATGCCGTAGCGAGATGAAGTAAAAGTATATCAGTTTGAAGTCTAATGATTTAAAAACTGTTAAACTTAAACAGGTTCATCAAAAAAGAAGGCTGGGTTTAAATACCATTATACTATTCGATGTGAACCCACCCCTAACACAAGCAATTTAGCTTAGGTAGCTGGAGGGGTTAGGGGGAATACTAGAAGTTTCGGGTACTAATATACTTTTTTTTTAAGTAAGCTTTGTGTGATAGGTACTCTAACAAAGGCAATCGCATCGGCATCAAGCCCCAAATGAAATATTTGGGGCTCGTGCTCGACGGACGATGGGACTTCGGAGAACACATCCGAAATCTGGCCCCCTAATTGAAGGGCAGGAGGAGAGTCTCCCCGGGTTCGTGCGGTCCATGGCCCTATATGGGTGCCCAATATGGGCGGAGGCCTGAAGGCCAGAAGTGTGCAGATACTGCGCGCTCCGCAGCGGGTGATGGCCAACAAGCTCATCAGGGGATACCACACGATCTCCTTCGAGGCGGCGAGTCTCCTTGCCGGAATTCCACCATGGAACCTTGAGGCGAGAGCCCTTTCGCAGCTGTACCAGTGGCGAATTGAGACGCGGGAGCCGGGACTAAGCCCTGCGCCTCGAGAAATCGGCGGGAACACATCGCTCTCCGTACTCCTCTGCTTTCAGAGGAGACAGGATGAGCGATGCTGTTAGTGGTGAGATGGCCCAGGGTCAGCCGGGGTGCGAGGGATATGCTCTATGGGTAACCTTACACCCCGGCGTCTGAAGACCCGAGACGGCGTGCGGTTTTAGTCGGTGCAAGCCCGACATAACCGCCCCCGCTGGCCGGTGGGGGGTATCCGAAGGGATTTCCGCACGATAAAAAAAAAAAAAGGTACATAGAATATTTTGAAGGATATGAAACTATTGTAGTAACATGTTTCTTACGATATTTAGCACCTATACTTATATATCATTCACAAATGTCAATCTGTGTTTGTGTTTGCTGTAGGTCGGGTTGGAACCAACTGATCGCACGATGTCTCGTATCAGCCATATTACTGTGGAATCTGATGTGCCCTAGAAAAGCAATCTCTGGGACCCCGACTGGGCTTGGCACCAACCATCGCTACAAGTTTTTTTGTATTAAACTACAATATTTAGGTGACCGAGCTTTGCTCGGTTTTTTTTTCGACGTTTTCTATAAACATATATATATTTTATATGCATAAATATAAACAAGAATTGTTCGTTTAAAGGTTTTAGATTTATGATGCTTTCCTTCAAACGGTTTGAACCATGATAGTAACTGCGATCCAGTCGAACTAAACTACATTAAAACGCGATAGCCTGGTTTGGTTTAATTCGTCATTCATTTCACTGGGCTAATCCGACCTAAGACTCATTACGGTGTCTTTGATGTTAGAATCGTGAAATTCGTTTAGATATTCATATACATATAGGACAAATACATTAGATATACCGTCTTGGTACTGGGTCCACTCAGGGTTAAATACAAAGAGAATAAAGAAATAAATGCATTCAAGTAGTATAACGTGTTTAAACAATCAAGAACGGTTGACAAAAGTCAACAGTCCGGGGACAAGGCAGTTTTCCACAGGAATGAATTTGTTTGTAACTACACTAATTTGATTTTTGTTTACGGCCTCGCCCACATGGGATCCTAATAGGTACGTAGGCTACTTTTCCGACAAACAATGTGAGTAGCTACATACCTATATCATATAAAAAGTGGTCAATTGCACTTAATGTGATGAGATGGCCATTAATTTGTTGATAAGTAGAGCTACGGGGTTCTAATCACTTAATTGGTGGTTGTTGCCAAGGTTTAATACGATCAATTGTTATCAGCGAGTCACAAGAGTTGTCGGTTCATTGGTTGCTACTGGTAGGATTAATTTTCCGAATGTGAACCGCACCTGTGTCACGCCCTGGCCGCGGGCATCACTAATTAATAGTGTTTTCGATAGGTGTCCAGAACTGACGCGTGCCTTGAACGCTCATGTTACAAATGCCATTACTGTGATGATAAACCCGTCAAGTTATTACATGCTACCGTTATCTTCACTCACCTACTCACCTATGATATATTACCCCTTGATGACCATATTGAAATACTAAACTTACCGTTGTTACCTCATCAATACATGCTTACGCATCACGAATAATAGACTACTTGACAAACACTTTTCTCATCGATTGGCAGAAAAAGTTTTTATTTATTAGGTACCATTCAAGATTTTAAAAATCGGCTCATTAGAGTCATTAGGTATCATCATGTAAGTAGGTTCATGTTAGGTTTACTTTGATACTTTTTAGATGCAACTATAGCTGTATGATTACCGCTTTCAGATTCTCAACGATTACAAGGCCCAATTATTGAACCATGTCAAAGCGAAATAATATTGCAAAAGGGACAAAACTATACCCTTACATGTAAAGCGAAATTCGCAGTAGGGTTTAAACAACAAGATATACCTGAAGAAATTACCACAATTAATGTGAAGCAAAGAAAAGAATCAATAAAGGAAGGAGAGTATAAGTTCAAAACCGTTTTAGAGTTATACAATATTGACCAATATACGATCGGCTATTATGCTTGTTACGATGAAAAAATCGACATCAGTATAATACTGAAAAACCTCACAGAAGAACTTGTCAACACGCCGCTAGTCTCATTTATTTATATTTACGTCAATGGTGAGATTGTTTTATAAAACTTAAATTCTGAAATATCTAAAAAATTCGGTTATTTCTGTATCTCATGTACAAACAAATCTTTTAGGCACGGATAGCTTGTTTGCGCCCTTGAAACAAGTTGTCACGCCAAGAAATCGCTTTCAGGCCGTTATTGAATGTAAACCGACGACCCCAGACGTTCAGGTTGCCCTCATAGAAAGTCGGGTACGTATTATTACAAACTGGACTCCAAATATGTTTAAATACAATTAACAATCATGGAAATGTGCCACATAGGTGAACTTTTATTAAAATTGCTACAACTATTGAACTATTCAATAAAGACAATATTTAATATATAATAAATAGGAATGTAAAATTAATGTAACATAATATCACACGCTTTGCGCAACCGCATGGAATAAATTTACAAAACTTAAAAACCCGGCAATGTCTTATGAGGCAAAGTTAAATTTTTCTCTCGTTTACTTTTTTGCATATTACATAAAAATATGAATTAAGATAATGACATCGAGAACATCAACATTGTCTCATTTAATGCTTTGATTAACTAACGCTTATTGCTGAAGACAATGCTGATACTAAAGCATGAACATATACAAAATCAAGCTAATTTGAATGGTTTTTTATTAACCTTCTTAATATTCAGGATATTCCAGATCTCTATTATAGTCCCAAAGTCGGGTTCGTCATCAGTAGCGATCACCTCTCAACCTTACACGTAACCTTTTACACATGTGCGTTTAAGAGAGGAAACAATGTTACAGAACAAACGATCTTAGTCAAAAAATGTAGGTGAATAGTTACTAGTATATGTTTTATTTTTTTAATTATATTTACCACATTCACGAGAATACTGGTGGAGCATTGCTGCAATAATTAGTCTAGTGTGATGCTATTACAGACCCAGGATGCGACTACAATAAAAGTGACCGTCTGTTTTCGTGAATGTGGATTGTTATGTTTTTCAATTTTATTATCAATGGCATACCGAACAATTATAAGGTTATGTTATGTTAGAATTGAAAAACATGGCGATTAATTTAAGCAAATATTTCTACTAACCGATCATTTATTTGGCAACAATTATAATCGCCGCAGAGTAACAAGACTCCAGATTCAGTAACGTTTTCTCCAAAGATTGGGTTTTTATTGGAAACGTGTAGTAGGTCCGGTTACAAATGTTCTGGACAGCAAGGGAAAAAATACGAGAGGATACAAATTCCTAGTAAGTAGTACTACAATTGATCTCACCTAACAAGGTAGTGTGGTGTGATGGTTTCATTCACTGGATGATTTTTAACACTCAATGTTTTACTAGATGTTTTTTTTATTTATTCAATGTTTTGTGTTCTAAGCTTGTCGCTTACTACTACTCTTTCATTTTCTTTTTCTTTAGTATGTTGCTCTGAAATCCTATATGCATGTCCACTTTTGATTTAACTTTTATTAACACTGTATTGTATTAATTTAATAACTTAAACACATATAGGTATGAGATAAACTCAAACCTTCCACGGTGGGTTAATTTAACTATCATTATAGTTTATTTTATTTTTAAATTGTGAATTCATTTCTTATTTATTGATTTTATAACATATTGGCTGCCACATAAAGGTTCATCGGTTCAGATTCATATGTTATCATAATATAATAATATAACTAAATAAAACGTGAAGTAAATAACTAAATAATGAATCTTTGCAAATGAATATAACGTAGTTGTTGTTTTAAAATAGCATTTAAAACCAGTAACAACGCAGAAAGAATTGGACAGTAAAAAATATCAATTTGTTATATAATCCATTTATGAAAAGTTGTTTCTGAAGATTGATTTTGTGATGAGATTGAGGGACCCTTTTCACCTACAAGAAAACTATAAATTATACAAATGTTAAATATAATTTTATAAATATATTCTGCTGTTATTATCTTAGTAAGTGCTATATGTTTTCACAAGAATCAAGAATTGTGAACACTATAAAGGCTTTGTTGAGTACCTTTTCTCGCAGTTGGAAGTGGCCCAAGGAAGTTTTTTAGCACAAGATTAAATATTGTGATTGATTTATAAATCGCTTGCTGTTCAGGCGCTTATCAGTTTGGAGGAAACACGTGCGTTTTGATTTGTTTCAGTTTGGCATTTCAGAGGTTATGTATTACTTTTCGAGGATTGTACAGGAAATAGTGGCTACGTAATTTTTTTAATAAATATATATATGCTCATGCCTACATAACATTGAAAGGACAGTTAGAAGTATATTCCGACCATAGAGCTAAGAACATTAGGTTATTATTCTCTTCTTATGAGTTATGTGATTCAGACTGAATTACACCGATGAGTATAAACGTGTTGAATACATTAAGTAAAACGTGAAAACTCAGTTTAATTAAATGGATTTTGACTGATCTCAGACCGGCAATTTGATAAATAAATGTGGTCGATTCCACAATACTAGAGGGTAAAAATTTTCTATAGTACGGAGTCATGAACAGGTGTGTTCATGACTCCGTACTATAGAAAATTTCTGGCCAGAAAACTTGCATAAATTATTCTTTATTTATTATTGTTAGTTCCACGGTTATATTATCAAAATAATGGTTTTCTAAATACTACAAAATGTAGATAAATGAAGTTTTACGTAACTCCACATTTGTTCAGGTATTTTATGAGGGTTACGAAACGGTAAGACGACCAGGATGTGCAGAGCATGTACAAAATATGAGAAATGTTCTAAGATCGATCTAACAAAAGACGTAAATAAAATCTCGTTGTATTTTTCTTGCCATTATGGACAAATATGCACTTAAAACTATTTACTGTATGATTAACCATGTTTCCTCTAAATATAAGCTCATTATAATAGGTGTTAGACAATTTGAGAACAGCCTAATAATAAATGCAAGCGTTAGTTAAAACACAGTAATTACTGTCTGTACAACGAAATTAAAGTCATAATCTTTTTCAGTTGCGACGCCGCCACCCGAGCCTAAGGTATCAGGGGGTTCTGAATTCTTCTTAGAGGGAGAATCGTTTTCAATAAATTGTACTATTATCTACAAGCCAAGTGTCATAGTCAATTTGGAATGGGAATATCCACCATATGCTGATAACGTGAGTATTAATTTTTTGAAGCATCTACTATACTAAGCTTTTCACAAATTTAAATTGGATAAGTGAATATCAAGGACAGGATTAGAACTCGCAATTGTCCCTTTCTAGGGAAAATACTCTACTGAATGAGCTATTTGCACCTCTTCTGGATAACTGAAATTCTCTTCTCAATACGTTTTAGGGCGTCGTAAGAGGGCGATGTTGACTGTTCTAAATTCGGGTATCACTTATTTAAAAATCTTGTGTCACAGTGTTTGTTATTGAACTCCTTCGACACAGCTTAACCGAAAGCGAACAGCTTTCCTTATTTTCGGGGGTGGAAGGATACTTGATGACGATTAAAAAATACACACAAATAGTTAAGTTTTCACTTCTGTTGGCATTCCCGGATATTTTTTAGGGTTCCGTAGCCAAATGGCAAAAAACGAAACCCTTATGGATTCGTCATGTTTGTCTCTCCGTCCGTATGTCACTGCCACTTTTTTCCGAAACTATAAGAACTATGCTGTTGAAACTTGGTAAGTAGATGTATTCTGTGAACCGCATTAGGATTTTCACACAAAAATAGAAAAAAAAACAAAAAAGTTGGGGCTTTCTCGAAACTTCGAAATGAAACTCAATTGAGGTTTCTAACATTTTCTTTTTCTAAACTGAATAGTTTGCGCGAGAGACACTTCCAAAGTGGTGAAAAGTGTGCCCCTCTGTTACTTCTAAAATAAGAGAGTGATAAAACTAACAAAATATATGATGTACATTACCATATAAACTTCCACCGAAAATTGGTTTGAACGAGATCTAGTAAGTAGTTTTTTTTATTCAATAACTCAAATATAAAAATTAAAAAAATATTTAATTGCATAAACATAAACCTTAAACCGTGAAACATTATTTTCTAATAATAAATCTGTAATAGGTGCCTAAGTAAATAATAATTAAAATTCGCGCGGGGCGTGGCTTGATCGGTAGCGAGTGCGGAGCGCGCGGGGGGCAGGTTCCCGACTGCGCTTACCCGAGCGGGCAGACATGTGAGAGCAGACGTCGAAATTTTATATTATGTTACTACTTGCAGCTACGGAACTCTTCATGGCCGAGTCCGACTCGCACTTGGCCGGTTTTTTATGTATCAAATATACATACATGTAGGTCTGAGTAAATGGGTCGTAGGCTATTTTTTTATGTTTCTTGGTTTGGTTGGTATCGTTTCCAAAGACGATTACATTATCGTGGTGCGAGGGATATGCTCTATGGGCAACCTTACACCCCGGCGTCTGTAGACCCGAGACGGCGTGCGGTTTTAGTCGGTTAAAGCCCGACATAACCGCCCCCGCTGGCCGGCGAGGAGGTATCCGAAGGGATTTCCGCACGAAATAAAAAAGTACTAATAAATTGTTTGTTTTAGGATTCAATATCAATTACTACAAACGAGTATGAGAGGATGGAGCCTGGACACAAACTGCATAAGAATATAACAATAGTAAATGCAAAAAAAGAACATGGCGGTACATACGTGTGTATATCAACAAACAATTGTGATAAGAAAAAAGTTTCATTCCGAAAAATATTCAAAGGTAAGTTTGGTGCTTTCAGACCTAAGATAGATATGAGAAAGAGAGAAGAGTAACATCAAAGAAGAAGTGAAAAGGCGTGTACCGACTCATAATTGGTTAGACTACATCAGAGGTTCCCAAACTTATCTTGTCTACTGCCCACTTTGAGACTAAATTGATTTTTGGCGCCCCCATTTTTTCATCTTCTTAAAAACCATTATATTAGCGGAGATTAAACATTCATTCTAAACTTGAGATCTGAGCACAGTAGGTAGGTAACGACGCTCAGGTCTCAAGTTAACTCTTACGGGCTACACCTGCCAATGAGAATGATTATTGAAACGCAATGTTATAGTATTCAGACAGAGTATCTTTTATTCAAAATAAAACAAACATAATCGAATCTTATATAAAAACTAATGTGAAGAATGAATCTGATGCTGTTTAATAAGTTTGTTGATATCAGGTTCCAATTTACTCAAGAACAGCCGCAAGTCGCCACGTTCGGTAACATGCAAACTATTTCTCTTTTTAGTAAGCAGCGTTATCACAGCACTAAATCCACGTTCACACAAATATGACGATGGGAATGCTATCAAGAATCGTTGAACGATTGACCACAATCCAGGGTACAATTGCGGGATCGGTTTTTGTAGCCAAAATTCTTGATAGCCATTTTTGAACTTGATTTTTATTTCCTCGTTTGTTGTCAATTCTATAAGTTCTTCTTCCAGCTGAGGTGAGATTGCTGTGTTGACATTTGAAAACGGATCTAACACCCAGCCTGGTATTTCCAAGTTCAAAATGTCCTGGTATCGTTCGGTGAAGTCAATGTGGAGGTTTTCCAAATGTAGGCAATAGGCAAACAAGTCGTCGTTACTGCAGGATACAGATAAATTCGGAAAATTGCGAAAACGTCTGCCCATATTCTTTTTGTGTAGAAGCAGTTTGGCTGCGAAAGCAACAACGACATTTTTTGTTTTAATTAAATTTAGTTCATCGCCTTGCAGTTGGAGATTCATGTCGTTGAACAATTTATACAGGTCTGTCATGTAAGCTATATCATTTTTTGATGTAATGAGCTTGTTGTGCAATTCGGTATCTTTAATTTCCAAGAACTCTATCACAGAGTCAAACACGTTGTAAAATCGAGTCAGACAATTGCCTCTTAATAGCCAACGAACCTCAGTATGAAGCAACAAACGGTTGGAATCTTCGTCATTAGTAACACAAAGCTGATGAAATAATCTATCATTTAAAGAGCTAGTACGGATTTTATTGACTGCTTTGATGACATATTGCAGTGATTGAAATAGTCGATCACTTAAGTTTCTAGCAACCAAATGTTGTCTATGAATAACGCAATGTACAGCAAGTAAATCTGGAATTCCTTTATGGCACCCTGTCATAGCCGGAGCGCCATCCGTAGCAACTGATATAATATTTTTCAAGGGAATCTCTTTCTCATCACAAAACTTTTCCAATGTATTGAATATGGTTCCGCCTTTTGTATCGGTCTCTAAATTTCTAGCAAACAATAGTTCTTCACATATTTTCTCATGTTTAATAAACCTCACGTAAGACAGCAACAATGCTTCATTAGTAGGTAAAGTGGACTCATCGAGCTGAACTGAGAATTGACTAGTCTTCAGATGATTGCACAATGATCCTTCAATGTTTTCAGCCATTTCATCAATTCGTCTTTGCACAGAATTATTACTCAAAGGAATTTTTCGGATAATATCTGCGGCCGGTTTATGAAGCACAGTGGCTGAGTATTATGCTTCATCTCTAGGTCTTGAAAATATGCTACATTCTTGTCTTTCTTATCTGGATGCATTTTATTCATTTGATCCTGCAGTCTTGAAGGCTTCATTGCTTCATTCGAAAATTTTTTTAGACATAGAAGGCACTGAGGCGACGATGGGTTTGTGGAATTTTCAATGAATCCGAATTTAATATATTCCACAGAGTATTGCCGTCTCTTCTTTTCTACTTCCGACATTGTTTTGTTTTAAGAAATACGTAAGTAAGTGTTGAACTTAAGTACTGCTTATCTATTACGCGCGAAACCGCAAATGAAAATAAAATAAATATTCCGTTCTTTAAATAGGAGATTGCATAAGCAGCACGCACCGACAGGAATAAGACAAACATGCATTAACTCGTTTATCTCATTCGACGCTCAATTGTACTCAACAAGTAAGAACAAGTATTCTATGAATCAGCCGATTGATACAGAAATGCACAAATCGGGTTATTTAACAAAAACTTGTTAAAACATGATTGCCCGCGGTCTATTATCTACGAAAAATACCTATCTAGGAATACTAATAACTATTAAAATGGGAAAGTGTGTCTATTGCCTTTTTATTTGTTTGTTTGTGTCTACTTTCATTTCGAAACGGAGCGACCGATTGACATGATTTTTCTTCTATTTATTGAATAAAACACGACAGATACATGTACTACGCGGAGAGAAATATCGAACCGAGTTTGAGCAATCTCTTAATTAATATTAGTTGATGTTCACAAGTTGTAGCCGAGAGTCGAGAGCTCTGTCGGTGTCTAAGAGTCCTCCTAGCTAGATGAAATTACAAATCACCCCCTGAAGCCTACACAACGCCCCCATTTTTTTTCTGGGTCTCTTACCGCCACCCTTTAGGCCTGCAGCGCCCACAAGGGGGCGTTATCGCCCACTTTGGGAAACGTTGGACTACATGGAAAAAACATTCCGTTCCGTCAGACGAAACTCATACTGAGACTGTATTAATTTTGTATTATTGCTATTAGACTGAGTAATGTAGTGAAATTTTAAGGATTTTTATCGCCATCTCGTAGTGTTTTGAGATCCCTGTATGATAAGATAAATACCAACAATGCAGCTATGTTTACGAGATATAATTTGTGTGTAAAATAGCGTATTTTTTTTCAGAAAAGACACCTATATAAAATAAACTTAGAAAGCAAAACCTTACCTTAATAAAAAAATCATCTAAATCGTTAGAGAGGTTTCCGACTTCCGAGATTCGAATGTAGGTATAACCTTTGTCGGTCCAATAAAATTAATATTGATTTGTATTGTATTTTAATGTTACGTTGTATTGATAACATCTTCGATTTCAGTACACCTACAGGATGGCAGCGTTAAGTACATTTGTAAAACCTTAAATTGATATGAAATCTGAATCGTATAATGTATAAAGAGTTTAAAGAGTATCGTCATGGTGTGTTGACAATACTTTTGCTATGGCACAGTTTGTTCACTAGTTTAATACATAGATAAAGTCTTCTCAAAATTATTTGTATTCTCAGTGATGTTTAAGTTTAGCTAGATTAGGTTAAGTTATGTATTTTTAAACATTCCTTAAAACACCACTATCTCATGCCCGGTTATGCATTCACTGATCCCTGTACGCAATCCAACCGAGATTGGATTAGTACGGAGGGTTTACTACAAGAGTGCACAGTGGTACCTTTTTTTTTTTTTCGTGCGGAAATCCCTTCGGATACCCCCCGCCGGCCAGCGGGGCGGATATGTCGGGCTTGAATGGACTAAAACCCATAGTGTAAGGTTGCCTATAGAGCATATCCCTCGCACCCCGACTGACCCTGGGCCATCTCCGGTTTCGAGATGGCCCCCTCGGGTTTGGGAACCACGGTGTCCCCACCCGATTCAAATTTGTGAGTGAATTGGAGATAGTAAGATACATATCCTGATATTATGGAACTATATTGAATGGGGTCTTCGCAGTGAATGCGCGTTCAGTTTTTTTTTTTTTTTTTTTTACGTGCGGAAATCCCTTCGGATACCCCCCGCTGGCCAGCGGGGGTGGTTATGTCGTGTCTCGACTAAAACCGCACGGTGTCCTCCCCAAGTGTCCGTTGCCGGGCACCCCGGGTAAGCCCTCGAAAGGATAACCCCAGGGTTGCCGGCGGACTTTGGCCGCCACCGCGGCCTCGCCTGGTGGGGTCGGGTTTTATCCCGCTGTGAGTTGGCAGGCGTGTGTAGGGCACACACGACACGCCTCCGCCACGGCCTGCTTCTGTAAGGACGGCGAGTCGGCCTACTGCCGTCCTCAGGCCCCGATCATGAACCTTCGTCGGTTCGACTATGCCATCATAAAAGAAGAGCTTTGGAAGGTATCTTGAAATAAAAGTTTCATTTTCTTTGTATTTATTTTTATAACAATGATTGGAAAATGCTTTTTACTTGTTTAAACTTACGAATAATACAAAATTATTCCTTGTTAAAATTAACCTTTCAATTAAGATATGCAAAATCAATAATAGTTAAGTTTTCGAAGTGCATACATACAAAATTAAATGCAACAAGCTTGGTATAAATAAAATTAGTATATAAAAGTTAAAAAACAAAAAAGGAAAAGAAATGGCAAATATATGATTATTTATACATTTGTGGCACATATCTAATTTGTGTTCACCACACAAGAAATTGTTGCACTTACTAGTGTTGGTCATCTTCGCTTTGTGTAGTGCCATGTTGCACATGTTCTGCTTATTCTCTGATTAGCAGGAACTGAAACAGTTGCATCACTTTCTCCAGTTTTAGGAAAAATACTTCTACTAGTTTTTTCCAGCTTAGAGACCTTGATTTTCAGATGAGCCTTTTTATTTTTACTTACTGCGGAGTATGGTACAAGACGTTTGAATAATCTACGCTTCCTTGATGTGCTAGGTATCGGTTCTACAGTTGAATAAAATGTACATGCAACATAACTTGCCTGTATCTTTTGAATTGGAAGTGGTACTTGAGTCAGAATCTCTAAAACTTCAACTTCACAGTTCACTTCGTAGACCAGGTCAACCCGAACATTATCTTCGTTCTCACACCTAGAAGACTGTCCATCAGTCAATCAGCCAATACATTATGAAGTACAGAAGCTTAACAAATCTGGTTAGGTAGTTATCTACATACAGCAGGAAAGAGAACAGTAGACAGTGGAGGTGTTCCCTACATGTAATGTAAAAGAAAGAAATGAGGATGTACACACCCAAGATAAACCATTACAGGTTTTATGGGTGTATCAAGATTTATGTAAAACTGTCTTCTTACTTAAATAAACAAAAAAAAAATGTGCCACGCAATGACAAGCGCGGCTAGCCGCAATGCCAGCCGTACAAGTACTTAGAGGTTTAAAAATTAGTATAAATTTATATTATACCCTTTTAGTTTAGTTCTAGCTTTATAGATGAAGTTACAAGGGGGTGAAAATGGTCCACACGCCTTCGTGAAAAGGATGTGCTTTGTACAACTTAGCGGTGCGCTGGTAAATTGAATTGCCGCGGCAGCAATTCCATGCTCACAGACATGTAAAAATAAGTGATTAGGTAATTTATTAATATACACCACTATCTCAGAAACTACTCTAACGATTTGGACGAAAAATTGTACTTAGACACAGATTTGTTTTCTAAATTTTATCAAACTAAGTGTATAGTTATAGGTATCCCATAAGTAGGTAAGTAAGGAAATAGAGGTCTCCTTTCTGAAAAAACAAAAACCTGAGCGGAGCGGTTGTCATTTAGGTAATAAAAAAGGGACATTCGGTTTGTTGGTTAGATTTGAAGCTGGTATTGTCTCTTTTACCTGTTTTCACAAGGTTTTCAGATATTTTACTATATTATGTATTTGCTTTTTAGAGCACGCTATGCTTGAGTTGTTTACTGACAAAAAGGAACCAGTCACTACAACACAACCAAAGTATAAGTTAAATATTGAAATGAAGGCCTACCCTGAAGCCAGTTTCTTTTTGTAAGTGTTTTGATATTATATCTGCCATAAAAATTCTGTAATAAAATTTAAATAAAAAATTAAACCGACTTCAAAAAACAAAAAAGCACGGAAAATAGTCACTGAAAAAAGAAAAATAACGGAGTTATAAATTTACAAAAATACGCGTAAGACTTTTCAGTTGAAGTCGGTGTCGTCAGTGCAATATTATGCAAGTATAATATACTCGTAGACATTGTATTGTCTACGAGTATTCACATTCAAGCGATGAGATAGCCTAATTCATTATGTAGTTTAAGTATTAATTATATATAATAAACATAAATATAGTGATCTATTACTACTTCGAGTAGTTCACTTTATAATCTTGTAATTTAATTATTACATAATATATCCGTAACATAAATTAAAAAACTAAGTCTTTTCTGTGAATAACTAGTACGAGTTAAATGAAGTGACACGACTCTGACTTATAGCAAAAGTTTGGAAGTATTTTTAAGAATATTTAATAGTTAAAAATGTCACGGCATTTTCAATTATATAATAAACGACAAATTGTTTTCTAATTCAGTGCCATAAAATACCTTTATATTCATTAAAATATTATTTGTAGTATGTAGTAGTTGTGTAGTTTCTTTAAAGGTGATTAGCATTGCATTAATAGTACTCACTAAGCTAAATGCATCTTGGATTCATGTTGCTCTGACATTTGCTTACATTTGCAGTTTAGTCAACGGCAGACGCTTACCTGAGAATAATTCCAAGTACAATGTGTACAAGAACCGCAAAACTGGTGACGCTTTCTTAGTTATAAATAACACAGAAGTAGCAGATAGCGCTAATTACACGTTAGTGGCTACTAATGGGCACTTGACGAAGAATATCACAGTCGATGTGAGATTTGCAGGTATGAAAATATTTTAATTTGTATAGTAATTATAGCGGCGATAGCCCAGTGGTGTACGTAACGGACTGCCGAGACGAAGTCTCGAGTTCGATTCCCAGTCGCCCCCCCGGCCACACACCTCTGACTTTTCGTAGTTATGTGTGTAATAAAAATGTTGATTAACGCACTGTGCCTACCCCTTCGGGGATACAGGCATGAGGTTATTTGTTGTAAATATAGATGTATAATTGTCAGAGTGGTTAGAAATCATCATCAATAATAATCGCTGTGTCCGTAGGTTGTAAGAGCGCGTGCACAGATATTATGTGAATTGTGTTTGCATGTATTTTTGTGTGGAATAGGTCGGACAATGGATTACAATGAATTACAATGGATTACGGATTTGATTATGTACCTACGAGAGCTGTTCACTCATAAAATGTTGAATTCCTCAAAATCCTTTCTTAGCGGTTGCCTGTCCATAGAAGAACCCTGCCTTATCTCATAGTTCTAACATTGGTAGTTTAGCTCTGCGTTGATAAGTCAGTCACCCGAAAAGCTTAAAACGTTGAAATAAACATGTTGGGTTTGAGACTGCAGAAGTAAACATGCCTTGATCAATTTCGAATTCAACGCGGAGGAAGTCGCGGGCAACAGCTAGGTAACGTATATTGTTTCGCTTCATTTTAGGTAAACCAAAAATTACCTTCGGGTCCAACGCCGATAAGAAATACGTGGAGAATATGAAAGTTACACTTCGGTGTGACGTAATTGGATGGCCGTTTCCGGTCATTGATTGGATATTTTCTAATGGCGAGAAGGACCAAATTTTGGTAAGTTGTATTTGAGTGTATTTGTCAAGTGTCATGTATAATAAATAATAATCCAGATTTTGTATAAAAAGCCTCGGTATTACATACAATTAACTGACCCGGCCAACTTTGTTGCGACTTAGAATCAAGTTATGTTGGTGACCTTATCAGCTGAATTTATTTCGTGATGTCTCATATTTTCAATTATCCTAATGGCGAGTATAGGCAGATTATCCTGAGGGTACCACATCAAAGCCATAGATGACCCAGGGTCAGCCAGAGTGCGAGGGAATTACTTTATTGGGCCACCTTACACCTCGGCATTAAAGACGAGACACAGCGTGTGATATTGGTCGGTTCGAGTCCGACATAGCTGACCACAACAAACACCAAGACTTTCTTTTAATCGTTAAAACCATTTATGGTACATTATGACTGTTTTTCACGATTGAAAAGACTAGAGAAAAACTAGCGGTCATACAAAAGAGAGCCTCAATTTAAAAATGAAAATTTTTGAAAAACATCGGTAAAGCTCGAGTAGACTTCAATCGGTATAGTAGATCCCCGGTAAATTGCGAAAACCTGTGTTTTTCAGGCGAAATTTCGAAAGTTTTTAAGTAACGTTTTGATTAATATAATGAATTGAAACTTGGACATGTTGTAGCTTTTGTGGGCCTTAAAGTTTCCTGTAAATTTTACTTCTCTTATGTTGTTCTAACGCTAATAAAACAACCGTAATGAATAATATTATTAAAAAAAAAATATAAAATAAATATTATAAATATTAAATTAATATTATTAAAATAAATATTAAATTAATATTATTCAGAATAATATTAAATAAAAATATTAAGCTACGTAAAACTACATTAACGAAATTTCTCGGGCTGCAGATAGAAAGCACTTTAGAGTGAAAGGAACAATTCGCAAAAATATGCGCGAAGTTAAATCGACATGCAGATGCAGATGCTTTATAATGGGTGATTTTTAAGAGTTAAGTTTATCAGGTTGGTAGTACTGATTGGTAATGGCACCCCAACGTATCTGTCAAAGTAAAAAGTTTTCAGTATACTCTGCCATTTCATCATGGAAAAACTTACAAACGAGCAACGATTGCAAATTATTGAAATTTATTTTCAAAATTCGTGTTCTGTGAAAAACGTGCATCGTTTGTTACGACCATAAATGGTCGCCATAATCGACCTGGTGAATCAACAATTCGTGCTGTTATCACCAAATTTCGCACCAAATTTACTTTGTTGGACATTCAACCATTGACTCGCATGCGTACCGTGCATACCGAAGAGAATATTGCAGTCGTAGCGTCCAGTGTTAATGAGGATCGTGAAATGTCAATCCGTCGCCGTTCTCAACCACATGGAAAAATTCTACATGTCGATTTGGGTTTGAAAGCCTATAAACTTCAACTTCTGCAAGAATTGAAGCCGAATGACCTACCACAACGTCTAATTTTTGCTGAATGGGCTTTAGAACAGCTCCAGTGATGAGGCTCATTTGTGGCTCAACGGCTACGTAAATAAGCAAAACTGTCGCATTTGGAGTGATGAACAGCCACATGCCATGCAAGAATTACCGATGCATCCCGAAAAAACGACAGTTTGATGTGGTTTATGGGATGGTGGCATCATCGGTCCATTTTTCTTCAAAGACAACCGTGGAAGAAAAGTTACTGTCAACGGCGAACGATATCGAGCCTGAATTGTGAATTTAGCAATTTTTTTTGCAAATTCTGCGTGGCCGCCAAGATCATGCGATTTAACGCCTTTTGGTTATTTTCTTGTGGGGGTTTTTTTTACCTGCGGGAATCCCTTTGGATACCCCCCCGCCGGCCAGTGGGGGTGGTTATGTCGTGTATCGACTAAAACCGCACGGTGTCCTCCCCAAGTGTCCGTTGCCGTTCACCCCGGGTAAGCCCTCGAAAGGATAACCCCAGGGTTGCCGGCGGACTTTGGCCGCCACCGCGGCCTCGCCTGGTGGGGTCGGGTTTTATCCCGCTTCGGTCAGTTGGCAGGCGTGTGTAGGGCACACACAACACGCCTCCGCCACGGCCTGCTTCTGTAAAGACGGCGAGTCGGCCAACTGCCGTCCTCAGGCCCCGATCATGGAGGTCGGTAGTCCCGGGCGTAGATGAGTCTGCGGCGTACTCGCCGCAGACTGCGAAACTCGAGGGGCAGGGTTCTCTCCCGCTCCCTCTCCGCCGTCTCTTTCGAGCACTTTACCTGCTCGCAGAAAGAGGCGGCGGCGTGCCACTTGCTTCCGTCGGAGACCACGGCCCTCACCATGGTCTCCAACGAGAGAACGTCCACGCCCAGGACCGCAACGAGATCCCGGCGTTGACTCGCCCACGCAGGGCACTCCACCAACGTGTGGAGCGCCGTGTCTTCGCCAGGATCCTCGCAGTGCTGGCACTGCGGCGTTGTCTCCCGGTGGATGCGCCATAGATACTTACCGAAACACCCGTGTCCGGTAAATATCTGGCACATCCGGTAGGAGAGTTCCACATGGTCCCTCTCCAACCACTCCTTCATAATCGGTCTCACCGCCGCAATGGTGGATTCCCCCCACCTCGGATGCTCAAGTCGCACCCTCCATGTCTCCATGAGTTCCTGGCGGAACAGGGACCGCTGAGCCCTGATTTCTCGGGGCTCCGGCCTTTCTTGTGGGGTTATGTTTACGTTAGTAACTATTTATTAATCTGTGGTTATGTTAAGTCCTTACTGTATGTGGACAAGTGGAACACGAATTTTATTTTTATATTTTTTTTATATTTAGGACACGTCAATTTGAATTCACCCCGCCTGATGGTAAGCTGAAGGTAAAGTCTCGGGAAAGAGGGTCACCATTACATACACGTACCATGTTGTGCGTCACATGTGGAATACAGGCCGAAATGCTCGAGAAAGTGAAGCAAAATTGAACCATCCGAATGGACCATTTGAAACGGAGCCTCGGACAACATTTACACGAAGTTGTCTTTAAAACATAAATGGCAAAGGCCTGTTTATTTATTTCAATAAAAAGTGTTTTATTCGATATTTAAAAAAAACGTTTGAAAAATCACCCGTTGCTTAATAGGTCTACAAACCAAGATACTGTTCTCACAACATATCACGGCCTAGTTGCGTCCAACTTCGTCCAACTGACGATTTTAAAATAGTACCCCTACTTTGACAGCCTCAAAAGATGCTTTTTCACGCCCCGCTTGAAGAACCCGGGATTGTAAGAAGAAGGAAACACGTATGCGGGCAGAGCATTCCAGCTCTTTATCGTGCGACAAAGAAAGGAAGCACCGAACCGCTGAGTTTGGGACCGTATGGACCGCGAAGAGGTTAACCAGCATGTCTGCTTGCTCTTGCGGCTCGAGAGCCAGTGAACCCGTCAGGGTATCGTAGCGGAGGTAGCGAGGTCTGGCAGAACTTGGATTGCACGGCTTAGGCCAATCGCCAGTAACCGCGGCTGCCTGCGAGATGCGACATGAGTTGTAGATCAAGCCGTGCTATGCGCTGAGCATCCGCTCTAATGTCCGCCCTCTTGCAGTCCTTTGTGACTCTGTTATACGCCGCCTTGAGATGACCCACATTTGGATCGCGCACTGCGCGTGCCCTAACCCAAGCGCGGAACGCCGACTGTTTTTGTTGAACAGTGTCACGCCAGAACCAGGGGCGAGCTCTGCGGGCTCTGGTGACTTCGGTGTAAAGGATATAAAACTCCATAACCAAACTGATTTCACCAGCGATGGCAAAAGCGCAATCCGATGGGTCCCTACCTTCAAATTGCGGAGGAACGTCGACTGGCACGTCGGCACAGACCAGCCTGAGGTCGGAGGAACCCAATGGGGCTCGCACTGAAACATTGTACTGGGCTAGGTGGGTCGTCGGCAGAAGGTGTAGCAAAGAGGGCGCTTGACTTTGCTATGTCTGGTATCCTGGTGGTCTGGAGTACCAGTTGTGTCAAGTCATGATGAGAGCGAATGCGTGTGCGGTCCCGCATGGTCAGTTTTAAGAGATCCCAGCCAATCCTCGTAGTGGGCATTAACATCTCCCAAAAATACCAATTCCGCGAACGAAACCGCTCCTGCGCTACGTCTGCTGCCTGACTCAGGTGGTCAAAGAGAGAGTCGGAGTCTTCTCCGTATCTCCTCCTTTATAGGAGTGGTATAGGCACACGTAGACCTGGCTAGACGAGCCATGGTCCACGTATAGCGAGAGAATAGAAAAGGATGGCAAGCGGCGACAGCAAACATACGCCCTGACAAACACACACACCCCGGTTTTTCCCAGGAAGTTTTCCTCTATCACATTGCCGGGGTAGAGCAAGTATGACGTGTCATCAGGGCGGAGTATTTGTGTCTCCGTCAGGAAAAGCAAAGCTGGGCGTACTGCCTCTAAGTGATGGTGGACGGCTATGAGCTTTGAATGGAGTCCGCGAATGTTCGTGAACTCAAACTCAAATGGTGTTAAGTTGGTGGGATAGGGGTATGCCACTGTAGATCTGATACCCCTGTACTATGCCGCGGGCGGCCAGCGGCGCCACCGTTTCTACGGATCTCCCTGTTTGGCGGGTTGACCCACACCATGACCACACTCAACTCCACCAATGCTCCACTGATCCCATTCCTGCTGCACCGTCAGCCTCCTCATCCCAGGCTGTGCAGTTGCTGACCCCTGAACACAACCCAATCGAGGTTGGATTATTTGGAGGGTTTGTCGCAACTGCATGGTGGAACCGGTATCAAAATTGTGCCACCAGTTTCTTGCGCCAGAGCCTCGTCGGTTGTTGAGCAGGTGCAACGACTTGCAGGTGAGGTGGGCTTGGGCCTCAAGGTTGTTGGTAGGCCTTATACACCCTACAATTTTTTTGAAGATAGAAGCATGGCAATATGTATACCTACTTTTGGTTAGGAATAGATAAACACGTTTTTTAGAATTTTCAAAATTTTGCTACTAAGGTGGTAAAATAGGTGATGAATGATTATATAGAAAGTACGTCATTTTCAAAGTAAGCAGAACGATATTAATTTGAAAGCTTTTTATATGTAGCTATCTTATATTTACCTTTGGACCTGTAAGGAGGCGCTGCAATCGGGTTATTGGTCATTTTTTATGAATTTATTCCCAGGTGTAGCCGGGTTCCGGGCTGCTAGTGCTTTCATACTTACACGCAATTTTGAACATTAAGGTGACTTTGTACTCATCATCAACTTTTGAAACTGTCGCTATACTTACTTTTGACGCTCTATCTATGGCATCACCTACTTTTGACACTCCATGGCATCACCTACTTTTGACGCTCCATGGCATCCCCTACTTTTGACGGTCTATAGCATCACCCACTTTTGACAACTGGCTATGATCATCAACTTTTGTCGCTGACTGTACCTTTTATTTTTTTTTCGTGCGGAAATCCCTTCGGATACCCCCCCGCTGGTCAGCGGGGGCCGTTATGTCGGGCTTGAACCGACTAAAACCGCACGCCGTCTCGGGTCTGCGGACGCCGGGGTGTAAGGTTGCCCATAGAGCATATCCCTCGCACCCCGACTGACCCTGCGCCATCTCCGGTTTCGAGATGGCCCCCTCGAGTTTGGGAACCACGGTGTTCACGTCTTGCCCCGGTTTGGGGGAGGGGCGCTTTTAGTCGCCCCACCGTCCCGGCCTGCTTCTGCTGGGGTGCCGCCGACTGTACCTATGCAAATGGTGATAAGTAAATGGTGGTGCTTATGTCCAATGCAAATTACTTATGTTTAATTATTCTTAATTTGTATTTTCCATCAATTTGGTATATGTTGTAAAAACCGTTGAAATTTATTACAATGCCATCTATGGTCAAATATTTAAGTTATTACGAAGGATCGAAAACCATTTTGTCGTCATTATAAAGCTGTAACATATTATAATGTCATAAATTTTCTCATAACTACGTTTTTGATAAAATAGCCATTAGTTTAAATAGCCACAGGGATATTGATTAACCTAGTATTACATTTTAGAAACCTTTACACAGCTTAATATGACTAAAATAGGCATTTCTTTTATTCATTTTTTAAATATGAATCTATTAGTGTCATCTATTGGGGAAACTAAATACTAATTTTAAAATGTACTGGTTGGGTATACATGGTATTATATTCTGAGGGATGGTGTAGGCAAAGAGTTAAGTATTTAAGGCATAGAAACATTGCATCATTTGTAACTTACATACTACCGATACTTGTAAGCCCCATTTCATAAGGATGAAACTGTTGACGATGCCACATTTGTGAAGTCAAAATTTTCACAAGTGATTAGTAGCCGCAGATTAGGTAAATTACATGTGGTAGCGTCTAAAATAACTATGTATCAGAAAAGTATATTTTGTATGGCCCCTACAATATACCTATAATATAACAAATTGCCTAAGTCTATAAGCTCTGCTCAAGATATCCAAGATTTTTAAAATAAATTACACTACTGTGGGATAATTAATTAAGTAACTGAATGAGAAAATTTGATAAATTAATTTAATAATTAATTATTTTATTTAATAAAATACGAATTCATTAATAGCAGTTTAATGAATTCGTTTTTTAATTGATATTATTTTACGTTGACATTCAAATCTTGTCATTGAATAACAAATATCTAAACATCTTCACAGATTTTGATCAAGCGTTTCTATCAACTTTTAAGACGTAAAAAGTAGTTATAATGGTATAACTAGAATAGTTGGACATATATTGTCACGATTTTTTTTGTAGATATTGATATGTTCCATAATGCTTATAGAACATTTTTTGTTGCTTACTGCCTGTACAAATAGGTAGTAGTGTTTTCTTGATACCTGATAATGCTTTTTCTGTGACAAGAGATACGAAAATAATGCTGTAAATGGTGTATAGGGATAAGATATCTCCAATATTACGGTTACTTTATTACAAAAACCACTGATTGCTTGAATATTCCAATTGAAAAACAACCAGACGTAGTCGGATCATCACTTAAAAAAAATGTAAATCTGTTCACCTAAATTGTGTTCTCACGTTTTACTTGATAAAATTCATTAGGTAAAATATGATAACACAATTTAGAGTGAATTAAACTCGGTATCGGTACGTATACATATATTATACCTATAGTTGAAATCTATGGGTGAAATCAGCTCAAGACCGGATTTCACAGTAAAAATAGGTGGTTGAATTAAACTGGGAATTGGAGATTTACTCAAGGCAATTTATTGGACTAAAACGTGACAAAGTTGGTGTTTAATATAATACTGGTACCGCCACGTGTAAATCCTTCACCCGTGTAAATCCTGATCCCGGGGGAACATCGGAATAAAAAATAGCCTATTTTACTCAGAGATTATGTAGCATTCTTAAGTTAAAAGAATTTTTGAAATAGGCCCAGTAGTTTCGGAGCCTATTCAATATAAACAAAAACAATAAAATCTTTCCTGTTTATAATATTAGTATTGTTACGTGCGCGGGGTACAAATTAAATGCCGTTTACACAACGAAGAAGTTTATTAGCTCACCACAAACTAGACAACTAAATAACTAGCCCACACAGTACTCTTCAACAGTTCAAATCGCTCAGCAGTTCACAGTAGTCCACAATCGTTGCTTAAGTCGCAGGTATAACTCTCTTGGTTCACTTCGGTAAGATGTGTTCACTTTCGCTTTCGAAAATTAACTGACCCGTGTCGATAGCCGGGCGTCCTTTTATAGCGGGGTAGAATATTCGGGAATCATCTAGAGGCACTAGAGCGTTCGAGAACAGTAGGTATTTACTGGGGCGTTCGAGAAAGCAAGTACCTACACAGTCGTGCCGACGATAGAGGTGAATGCCCTTGTTATCGCTATTTGTAGGTAAAGTAGGTATAGGCATTAAAAAGGGCGTGTGATTTTGTATTGACTTTTCTGGATTTTTCTAAACGGATCGATAGAGTACTTCGACATTAACAATGCGTTTTAATTTCTAGAAGATTCGATCAGTAGTTTCCGAGATATCGACGATCGTTGTAACATTACCCCCCTCTTAATCATGCTCGTCCCGAGCATCATTTGTTCCATGATATCGCGTCAACCTATCCACATGGACTACCTTTGGTTTTCCCCTAAGCCCCTTCTTAATGCGGTAGGTGATGTCATTGATTTTTGTAACAACCGTATAGGGTCCTTCCCAGCGAGCTTGAAGTTTTGGAGATTTTCCTTTTCTGCGTAGCGGATTGTGAAACCATACCAGTGTTCCTTCTTCAAAACCGTTGGTGTTTGCATTTCTATCGTACCGGGTTTTCATCCTTATACCTGTCTTCAAATTGTTTTCCCGTACCATTCTGTGCACCTCGTCCAGCCGGTTTTGAAGTTCACTCACGTAATCCGTTACGGGCTTAGGACTTTCGGGTGGCGTGCCGGTTATTGCATCCACTGGTAGCCTTATCTCTCGACCAAAATTTACTTTAGCTGGGGTGTGTCCCGTACTGTCATGCACCGCAGATCGATAGGACATCAGGAACAGTGGGATGTACTGGTCCCAATCTCTTTGGTGTTCGTTGACAACTACAAGGACCCATTGCGGCGTTGAGGTGAGCAGACGTGTTGCTGGCCTTGTCGTTAATTAAATTAAAAAAACAGTGCAAAAAGTAGTTTTCTAATGATTATAAGTATACATACCCAAACCTGAGTGTTAAAGTGACAAACTGTGTAAATTTAGTGTAAAAAAAAACTGATGAAACTCGAGTTATAACATAAATAAAAATTAAAACGGTCCATAAAATTTCAAAAACTTCATCAAAATCGGACTTTGACCCCATTAGTGATAACAAAAGAAACGGCAGATTTCAATAAATTAGTACATGTGCCTACTACTATTTATGACGTATAAATACCATTCCCGTATTTCAACAGGAAACTTAAATGTATTGGTGGTCCCGTGGTGAGACGAGCCTTCTTCTTTGTATGGACGGTCGATAAGAAGTGTGAGATCTAGTCTGGGTAAACACAAGTTTCACTTTTTGAGACTGTATAATTTATTGTGCAGTGAGTGTGTAGCAACACCGGCGCTGTTTACATCTGCTCCGTAATTTAAATTTAAGAAAATTTGTAATCGTGTTCAAATGGCCTATCCTATTGAATATTAATAAATGCGAGTTGAAGAATATAAGTAAGTTTGTAGCTACATTTGTGTTCCACATATCAGAATAAACATTAAAAACAATAGAATAAAAAATATAAAACCAAGTGTGATATTTTTCCCACAGTGAGTTGACACATATGAGTTTATGAGAAGTGGAAATTGTAAATTTTTATGTCAACAAGTTTGTATCCTAATTTGAAAGTTATTCAAAAAGGTCGTATAAACAGGCTCTTTTACATAGAGGGCATCACCTGTTCACTCACTTCTCTCAAGTATAAATATGATGCAATGCGCTGGATGTCATCAAAATGTGCCAAAAAGCGAACGACTAAAATGCTCACTCTGTACTAAATATTATGACCTACAATGCGCTAACGTCCTCGTTGGAACATTCAACACTATGACCATAAACCAAAAAAGTGTATGGAAATGCCAAGGCTGCAAATGCAAAATGCCAAAAGGTAACAACACCAACACCCCAATACGAGCATCACAGGAAGAGTTCACTGATATGAATGTTACAATACGCCGTAAACCGACCCCTAGTGAATCTAACACCAGTAACTGTGAAAATAGCTTATCTATAGATGATTACGTTGGAAACACAATATGCAATAGCATGGATGACGTCAGTTCCCTGGCAAACTATGAAATAAAACTTGCTTGTGAACCCTTGACACTAGAAAAACTTAGCTTACTATTGGATACAAAATTGGAAAAAATTAAGTCGTCATTATTACAGGACATTAAAAATACTATTCAAGCTGAACTAAATAATTCTACCAAAATACTACAAAGGGACATAGATTTAAAAGTACATAATTTAACTAGAGAACAAATGGCAATAAATGATAGAATAAATAATATTAATGAAAAAATTGAAAATATTGAACTGCAGCTACACAACTTACAAAATGAAAATAAAAAAATTGTACTCTTCGGTATACATGCAGAATATCAAGAAACAGAGTATGATCTTTATGCCCGAGTTTCCCAGGCTTTTCAAGATATAATGAACATAGATATAAACCCATATATAGAGGAAATAAAACGTATAGGCAGACGCGGAGACAGAAGACCACTTGCAATTGAATTAATCAGCAAACGTATGACGAGATACATCATTGAAAACGCCAGAGAATGGAAAAACACTGGACTTGCTGTGGGACCTTTTATGGACAAGAAGACTCTCCAGCAGCGCCACGAACTCAAGCTCAATCTCCAGGCAGCCAGGAAAAATGGAAATCACGCTATAATTAGAAATAACAAGCTATTTATTAACGGAAAAGAAAGTGTCCCTACTACGTGCATTACTGGAAAACTGCCAAATCCTTCAGCACCCACTAACACACACAGAGGTAAGAAGCGAAGAACAATTAACACAAATACCTTCACAAATTCAGCAGCCCACAGCTACATCAAAACAGAAAACCAACAAGACATTTCTTTAGCAATTTTACGATAACCTTCCAGAACATCCAAAGCATAGGGAACAAAGTAGAACTACTCGAACAACTACTAATAAGTTCTAATATGGATATTATTATATCACTGTCGGAAGTAGGCTACAATTACCACTACGTTATGTCTGTTATGCCGGAAGGCTATAAACTTGGATCCATCTTCTATCGAAAAATCCACGAAGGTGGAGGCGTCTGTATAATAGTTAAAAATAGTATAGAATGTATAGAGAAAACTGATATTGTGAATCTTTCCAAGGAATTTGTAATTGAGTTCAGTGCGATAGAGATCCCCAAAATCAATTGTTTACTTGTGGGGTTGTATAGACCTGATCGTCATATAGATATATTCTACCAACAAATGGCAACACTTCTACATAAGCTAGATACCAAAAACTCACAAAGAAACATAATTATAGGAGGTGATTTCAATATAAATGTAAACAAGAAGGATAAACAAGCTCGAGAATTTATACATTTTATGAAAACACATAACTTAACACAATTGATTCATGATCCTACACGGGTAACAAAAAACACATCCACCTGTATTGACCTACTGTTTGCAAACTTTGAATCCCTTATTAAAAATTCATCAGTTCAAAGCCATGGCCTATCTGACCACAAAGCTATAAGTATAGAGCTTAACATAGAAAGCATTCCAAACTTAAACAATGAAACATGGAAAATGAAAAAAAGAATTTTTACAAAGCAGAAAATACACTCTTTTAAAAATTCACTAAAAGCAATTAGTTGGGAGGACACTATACTAAAAGACAGAAGCATAAACGATAACTATAAGTCTTTTATTACATTAATAACACAGCGTTTAAATGAGCATATTCCTGTACAAAAAATTACAATAAACAATAAACAAAAAAAAGGATGGCTCACAAAAGGGCTAAAAAAATCATGCAGGCATAAAAAGCGCCCTAAAAACTATGTGTAATGAAACAAATAGCTATATTATAAAAAACCACTACAAACAATATAGCAAAACACTAAAATCGAGTATTAAAATATCAAAAAAGCTAGAGTATATAGGGCAGATGAAAAAATCAGATAATAAGGTTAGAACTATGTGGAAAATTATCAACAAAATTACAAGAAAAATAGATATTAAGAAAAAAGAAAATATGAAATTGAAAATAAATGATGAAGTAGTGACGTGCCCCTTAACAATATGTAATACATTTAACAATTTTTTTGCAACAGTGGGCCATAACCATGACAAGACTACTAATCAAAACCAAAATAAGACCTATCCCAGCACCCCCATCGGACAACCTGTTATAAACTCGCCAATACACTCAATGTACTTGCAGCCGGTAGATTATAAAGAAGTACTAAATATTATAAAAAAAAACAAAAAATAAACATAGCTGTGGTATAGATGATATCCCACCTGTACTAATGAAACAATGTGCTATAGAATTCACTGTTCCTTTAACATTATTAATCAACCAAAGCTTCGAAGACGGACAATTTCCAGACTCATTAAAAATCTCGCTAGTAAAACCCATACATAAAAAAGGTGACATTCAAATCCCTAGCAACTACAGACCCATTGCACTACTTCCAACTTTTTCAAAAGTGTTCGAGAAGGCTATGTGTAACCGGTTGTATGCATTTTTGGAAAAATATAAAATCCTGGACGACAGTCAGAACGGTTTCAGAAAGTCAAGGTCAACAACTTTGGCAGTCTATAAGTACGTACAAACGGCTCTTCAACACATAAATGATAAAAAGCATGTTATAGGTTTGTTAATTGACATGACGAAGGCCTATGATAAGGTCTTATACAATATACTTCTAATGAAATTAAACGGCTGCGGGGTTCGCGGACCTGCCCACTCATGGTTCAAATCCTACTTAGATACTAGGACACAAATAGTACAGATTGAAAATTATGACACTCAAAATAAAGAAATTCAATCCGTGCGCTCGCAGGAAAATCGTTTGACTTGCTCAATCCCCCAAGGAAGTGTGCTAGGGTGTGTATTGTTCTTGATCTATATAAACGACCTACCTAAATCATTGGACCCGGAAAAAGCGTTCCTCTTCGCAGACGACATCTCAATTGTGATGCAATGCGACGGTATAACCAACCACAACACCATAGTACAAAACACTCTTCTAACTGTGACTGAATGGCTACAAGAACACAATTTAGAAATAAACTCAAATAAAACTAAAATCATACAGTTCAGATCATACAAAAAACCTCCCCTAGATTTAAACATAACCCACCAACACACACCTTTAGAGGAAGTTACCACATTCAAACTACTGGGAATAAACATAGACACACACATAAACTGGAGAACGCACATAGAACACGTCAAAGCTAAATTATCCAAATTCACATACGCCCTTTTCCAAATTAAGAGAAACACAGACACACAAACTGCTTTATCAGCCTACTATGCATATGCATACTCGTGGCTGAGGTACGGGGTAATGCTTTGGGGAAATAGTGTCGATCTATTTATAATGCAGAAGAAATGTAGCAGAATCATAGTACAAATAAACAACACAGAAAGCTGTAGGCCCTATTTCATCAAACATAAAATATTAACATTACCATCAATATACATATTTGATATATGCGACTTTGTTTACAAAAACATCAATAGTTTTGATACTATGGAAAACATCCACAACATAAACACCCGACACAAAAAGCGACTACACCTACCGCCATCAAGAATAAAAATGTTAAATGAAAGTCCCTACTATATGGCAGTTAGAATATTTAATAAACTTCCTAACATTATCAAACACCAAGAAAGTATTACACTCTTTCATAGAAAACTTAAAATGTATTTAATTGAAAAATGTTACTACTCAACGGGGGATTATTTGGGGGATAAGTTGATTCAATAATCAAATAATTGACATTAAGCATTATATTTATTTGGCACAATCTGACATATTAGTATTAGTTATAAGCAATTCAGAATTTGACATATTGTTATTGTTATTCCAACCAATTATTATCTTTGTTGAATCTAATGTAATGTAATTTAATTTGAATTTTTAACATTGGTAAAATTAATAGTATATTATATGAGTCACTTGTAAAGTGTGACCTCAATATTGCAATGCCTGAAAAGGGCACTAAGTCCTAAGTACTGAAATATATATGTAAACATCTATGTACACTTAGTAGGCAATGAATAAATGAATGAACTTTAGCCAAGTGATTTTCCAACGTCTGGTTAAACCTCTCGACCATTCCGTCTGACTGCGGGTGCGCTGGAGTCGTACGGGTCTTGTTTATACCGAGGAGTTTGCACATTTCTTGAAACAGAGCAGACTCGAAGTTCCGTCCTTGGTCGGAGTGGATCTCCATAGGTGCGCCGTATCGACTGACTACTTCCTGAACCAGTTTCTTGGCTACAGTGACTGCTTCCTGGTTGGGTGTCGCAAATACTTCCGGCCACTTAGTGAAGTAGTCTTGCACTACTACGATGTATTTGTTACCCTCATCAGTCGTTGGAAAAGGTCCAGCAACATCAATGGCGATACGTTCCCACGGTGCTCCAACGTTGTACAGCTTCAATTTTCCTTTGCTTCTTGTCGGCGGTCCTTTAACCGAAGCACATGCAGTGCATCTACGGCACCAATCCTCGACATCTTCCCGACAACGAAGCCAGTAAAACCGCTGTCGCACTTTAACCAGGGTTTTCTTGACTCCGAGATGCCCGCCAGAAACACCATCGTGGATGTGCCGTAAGAGTGGGGCCACGTTGCTTCGTGGTACCACTACTTGCATGGTTACTTCCTTACCATCGTTAGACTCCCATTTCCTATACAGGACATCTTCTACCAGAACTAAGCTGTCCCACTGGGCCCAATAGCTTTTGGTAGTTGAACTGTAAGCAGATACATCACTCCATCGGGGTTTGCTTCCAAGTTGTTTCCAGTGCAGTATAGGTTGTAGATCATCATCATCTTCTTGCGCCTTCCTCATACTGCTTCCACTCCATTCGTCGTCAAGTCCATTCACCTTTATGACTTTAATCTCTTCTCGGGCTTCGTTCCTCTGACAATGCTTGCAATCTTCGACACACGGCCTTCGTGACAAAGCATCAGCATTGCCGTGCCCTTTTCCACTTCGGTGTTCTATCACAAAGGGAAATTCCTGTAGTTGCTCGATCCATCTTGCTACTTGGCCTTCCGGGTTCTTGAATTGCAGCAACCACTGTAGCGCAGCATGATCTGTCCTTAGTGTAAACTCTCGTCCTATAAGATACTTGTTAAAATGCTGTAAAGACTTCACCACAGCGAGAAGTTCACGACGAGTAACACAGTAATTCCTTTCCGGTTTAGATAGCGATTTACTGAAGTATGCTATTACAACATGGCGATCTCCCTGCACTTGTGACAACACTCCACCTATTCCGCTGTTACTGGCGTCCGTGTCCACAATGAATCTACCTTCCCTAGTAGGATAACCCAATATAGGGGCTTCGCACAATCGTTGTTTAAGCGTACTAAAAGCTTGCTCGCAATCCAGGTCCCAAACGAAGTCTCGTTTATCTTCCGTCAGTCGGTGTAGTGGTTTTGCAATATCCGAGAAATGCTTAATGAAGCGTCTGTAATACGCGCATAGTCCCAGAAACGCACGAACCTCCGTTTTGTTCTTTGGAACAGGCCATTCTTGAACAGCTTTAATCTTCTCGGGGTCGGTTTTAACTCCTTCCGTTGAGATCACATGTCCAAGATAGCTGACCTCCTTTTTAAATAGAGCGCACTTCTTTGGACTCAGTTTAAGGTTAGCGTCACGAATCCGAGTAAAAACTTTTTCCAGGTTCTTCAGGTTTTCTTTGAAGCTGCGTCCCATAACTATAACGTCGTCCAGGTAAACCAGACATACGTCTCCAAGTAGACCCACCATTACTCTTTCCATGAGGCGTTCAAACGTGGCCGGTGCATTACATAAACCAAATGGCATGACATTAAAATGCCATAAACCGTTTCCAATTCCTGTACTAAAGGCTGTCTTCTCTTTATCGTCTGGACTGATCTCCACCTGCCAGTAGCCACTTTTTAAATCGATGGTTGAAAACCATTTCATACCACTAAGCATGTCCAGGGTATCGTCGATCCTAGGCAAAGGATAACTGTCTTTCTTCGTGACATTATTCAACATTCGGTAATCCACACAAAACCTTGTACTGCCATCCTTCTTTTTCACTAGTACCACAGGTGATGACCATGGACTCGTTGAAGGTTCAATCACCTTGTTATCGGCCATGTCTTTAATCATAACTGCTACCTCCTCTTCTCTTGCCCATGGTAAACGTCGAGGTCTTTGTTTTATAGGCCTGGAGTCACCTGTGTCAATCCGGTGTTTCACGAGCCCAGTCCTTCCACAGTCATTTCCGGTTGCAAAGATGTCTCTAAATCGTAGCAAGAGGTCTCTGGCTTGATGCAATTCTGATGCCGATAAGTTTTCCTTTGAATTCTCGAGAAGTTGCTGGATGTGATCTTCGGAGATTTGTGTACCGCCTTGTTTAGTCGTAGTGCTGTTCAACCGTCTCAGGTACTTTACTTCTTCACATTTTCCAACCACACTATTCTTCTTCAGGAGAACTATTTCGTCACTGAGGTTGAGGATTCTCACCCTAGCGATTCCGTTCGGCATCAGTAAGGTTCTCGCTGTTATTAAGTTTTCATGACTGTCGGTATCTTCCACAATAAGACATCTTCTTTGTTCAGTCTTCGCAGGAAACCTCACTCTGACTAATGTTTCCGATTTAGGAGCTAACGTCGTATCCGTTAAACAGAAAATCCAAGACACATCGGTGATTCCTCAAGAAATCCAGTCCCAAAATGCAATCATCAGTAATATTAGCAATTAATACTGACTGGTGGTATATTTGGTCGCCAATTCTTACCTCCACATCTGTTTCACCGAGGACGGTCACTGGCTGGCCAGTAGCTGTCTGAAGCTGGCACCTCGGAGATCGTTTTTCCCACCTTATGGTGCGTTTCAGCAATTCTGGCCTAACAACTGTACGTGAAGCTCCAGTATCCACTGTTAAATTGCAAGGTTGGTTGTCCAAGGTGGCCTCGATGATCAGACTATTTCCATTGCCAACTTGAGTTATTGTGATGGTTGGGGCTTCATATCGACCAGCCAGCGCCCGCCCCGCGGCCCTGGCGACGTTTAGTTTAACGGAACATCTTGATCCACTTGGGTCCCGGAGTCCGTGACCCTCCTCCGTTTCCTCGAAGGACACTCTGACTGGATATGGCCCCTTCCTCTACAAGAATAACACGTTGGGACATACCGCGGCTTCCTCTCCTCTGCAACTACCTCCTTGACCTCCCTGATCTTCCCTATCCCGGCATTCTGGCGTACGGTTTCCACCTCAAGGGCATAAGCCAGTGCTTCTTTTAAGGTCTGGTGGTGACGCAACTGTACATTAGTTTTCAATTCTGCGTCCCGTATACCGTTTAGGAAGGCCTCCAGTAGGGTGGTCTCGATCATCACGGGTGTCGATGAGTAGGCCCGACGAACGAGCCTTTCAACCTCTACAGCCCATTCCTGGAGGCTTTCACCAGCTTTTTGTTTTCTCTCGCGTAGCTGCGCTCGGTAGACATTTTCCAGGTGCTTGTCACCGTAGCGTGTGTCTAACGCTTCCATCAGAGACTCCAGTGTCCTTCCTTCAGGTGGCAGGTTTTCCAGTATTACTAAGGCATCTCCTCGTAATGCAAGTGTCAAGGCCATAAAAGACTCCTCGTAGCTCCAGGCTTTAGTTTTTACCAATATCTCAAATTGGTACTTGAAGGCTGTCCACGAGGAGGTTCCATCGAAGTGTGGTAGGTCGAACTTCGCTGATGATGGTGAGGTCGCGGCAACAGGTCCGCAGGTTTTTAGCCTGACAATCTCTTTTTCAAGCTTTTGCAAGCGGTCGTCAACAGGTCCGATCCCTTTTTCGAGCTCTTGTAAGCGGTCGTCCATGCTCCCAGTCTTCAAGGCCACTTCCTTACTAAGCGTTTGCAAGCCGTCTTCGAGGTTCTTCACTTTATCTCCCAGTGCATGGATGCCTGCATCGATTTTACCCATGACAGCTTCCTGGTTGGCCTGCATCGTCTGTCGACTAGCCTCTTGGTTGGCCTGTATCATCTGTTGACTGGCCTCTTGTTTGGCCTGTATTTCTTGCAAGGAGGCTTGCATCGTCTGTCGACTAGCATCTTGGTTGGCCTGCATTTCTTGCAAGGAGGCTTGCATCGTCTGTCGACTAGCCTCTTGGTTGGCCTGCATCATCTGCTGTATAGAAGCCAATAGCGTCATCATGTTGATATCGGACGAGGTTCCATCTGGTGCTGCCGTAGTTACCGCTGAGATAGCAGGATCGGCCTGACGCCCTTCCTCTTCAAGGCTCCGTTGACGTGCAGCATCCATTTCCACTTGACGTCTGGTCCGTGGAGTACGCCCTTCGTCTTCACGTGGTAATAACGGCATCGCACTTCTGACACCAGTTGTTACGTGCGCGGGGTACAAATTAAATGCCGTTTACACAACGAAGAAGTTTATTAGCTCACCACAAACTAGACAACTAAATAACTAGCCCACACAGTACTCTTCAACAGTTCAAATCGCTCAGCAGTTCACAGTAGTCCACAATCGTTGCTTAAGTCGCAGGTATAACTCTCTTGGTTCACTTCGGTAAGATGTGTTCACTTTCGCTTTCGAAAATTAACTGACCCGTGTCGATAGCCGGGCGTCCTTTTATAGCGGGGTAGAATATTCGGGAATCATCTAGAGGCACTAGAGCGTTCGAGAACAGTAGGTATTTACTGGGGCGTTCGAGAAAGCAAGTACCTACACATTCGTGCCGCCGATAGAGGTGAATGCCCTTGTTATCGCTATTTGTAGGTAAAGTAGGTATAGGCATTAAAAAGGGCGTGTGATTTTGTATTGACTTTTCTGGATTTTTCTAAACGGATCGATAGAGTACTTCGATATTAACAATGCGTTTTAATTTCTAGAAGATTCGATCAGTAGTTTCCGAGATATCGACGATCGTTGTAACAGTATCGATAATTCGTCTGTACGTATGTTTATCACCTAAAACCACCTAAACGGCTTGACCGATGTGGACGAAATTTTGTGTATATATTTGCATTGGTGCCTGGAAGCTTTGAAAACTCTATGGGACCCCTTAGGTGGTGCTGCTCGACAGCAGCACCACCTAAGGGGTCCCATTGAGATGATATATCGACATATCACCAAATTTCATTAATGTGGTGGCAATTTTCCGGGCAGGGCGACGTCTGCCGGCTCCACTAGTATTTATGTATTTCTCACTGTTAATTTCATTTCAATATGTTTTTACAGCCCAGTGCTACAATAGAACCATTATCAGTATACAAAGCTTCAGCGACATTAGTTTTTCCTCGAGTTCACGCTTCTGGTAACATAACTTGTAGAGCTACCAACAACTGGAACACTACAACGGTAACGCGAAGACTGATCGTGTACGAAGTGGATGGCGGTTTTGGCATTAAAAATAGAGAAAACACCTGGTTCGCACAGAATCAAGACGTTACCATGATATGCGTTGCTTCAAAATTTGATTTTTCCAGTGTAGACTGGATTGGTGTTAAAGAAGAAAATTTAACCAAGATTGGTTAGTAATTGTAAACAAAACTAAATTTATCAGCATGTTAACAAAATGGTGTCACAGCATATATTTACTTCAATACTTCATGTGCCTTTACTGTTGTTTGTATTTCTTCAATTTAAATGTTGCAGTAGAACAGACGGAGAATCCATTATCGCTTGTTGCTAAATTGAAAATACCACGGATTTCTTTAACCCAAAACGGAGAGTACACGTGTCGTGGAGTCAGATTGGATGGCAACGTGGAAGATGAACCAATTAACATTAGTGTTGAAGGTGTGTAGAGTTTCAATCTAGTAAGTGGCATCACCTCCCCTAATGAGCGCCATAGCGCCCTGTCTTCAGCTTGCCGCATTCAGCATCTGCCTGCAGTCTTTCGCAGATCGTCATCCCACCTGGCTGGCCCCTATGTCCAGCAGTGGACTAGAATAGGTTGATGATGAAGTGGTATCACCTTGCTTTTTTAGTACGAAATGGGTCAGCTCGATAGCATGGGGGGTTGTTTATTGAAAACAACATATCAATAATATTAATTTAAAAAAAATCTATTTCATTCATAGCTATTCGACCACCTGTAATAAGGGATCCCCTTACGGATTTAACTGAAGAAGTTTATCGTAAACAGAAAATGCAACTAACTTGTTTGGCCGATGGTGTTCCAGCGCCGACAATAGAATGGAGCAAGGTAATGGGTCGTATATAATAAATAAAGAATGTTATTAACTATACGAAACCACGAAATTGATTATTGTGCCATCTAATATACAAAAATTACGGTGTTTGTGGTCACATTCCTCCGAAATAGCTTGACAATCTTCCCTGTAGTCGATGCAATTTTGTTTTCATTTTTAAAGTTCTTTACATCTAACATGAAAAGATGCGACCACATACTACGGTAAATAATATTGATTATAAACATCTGGGGGCACGGCAGTAAAGTCGAGCAAAATATAAATTATCCTTATAATAGTTGTAATTACAAAAAGTAGGCTATGAAAGCGGCAAGATTTCATTGCAAACAATGAATATTTTTACTTAAAATTTGATATTGCAATTTATACGTCTATTTTTGTAGGATGAAGTAATATTCAAAAACGACAGCAATGTGGAAATTCTGACAAGTATATTTAATCGTACGTTTGTCAACTCAACAATTAAATTCGAAGTTAATGATAATTACACTGGCACATACGAATGTGTGGCCAACAGTGAAGGAGCGATTGCGAGGCGGTCGTACACCCTTGTTTCAGGTATGGCTATGGAAATTTGAAGTAATAACTAAGAGTACCGATTTTTTTTTAAGAATTAACTATGCTCAAATAAGACCTGTTTATTCTCTAAATGATTTTGTTTAAGTGAACTTTTCAATTTTAATCAAGAAGCTATGCCATAAATTTATTAGTTCATCTGTTCATCATTTAGTTCATCTTTCACCACTAATTAAATATCTGGATAAATAAAGGGACTTTAGAGAATACTTTTCTTCGCAGCATTTTCTGTTGTTATTTCAAAAGATTTATTAATATTATGTGTACTATATTATATTTTTCAGATAACTAAGATATATGATTGGAAATTCTTTATTCACAACCCGCTTCACTTTAAATTTAACAATATTTTTAATTTCAGGGCAAGCTACATACGCAACTTACTTGAGCGTAATTATCGTAATAATCCTAATTCTAATAATAGTTGTGATATACCTTACCATTAGAATAAGAAAGGAGAAGCAGTTTAGGCGAGAGTTGGCAGCTGCTGGTCTATTATACTTCAAAGAAGGTATCACAAAGTCCCTCAATCCAGATCTGGGTATTGATGAACAAGCTGAGTTGTTACCATACGATGAAAAGTTCGAGTTTCCTGCTGAGCGATTAATTCTAGGTGAACACGATACTTTACCATCTATTTTATTAAGGTCTAAGTTAAGACGGAAGCTCGTTCTATCTTAGCCTAAAAGCCTTTAAACGAGCAATTCTTGTATGTATACATTAGTATGTATGTGTGTGTATACGTATATATATATATATAATAATATATATAATCTGAATCTCGAAAACGGCTCAAATGATTTACATAAAATCTAGTATAAGCGCGATAAATCGATCTAGCTAGGTTTAATTTTTAGAAAACGATAAAAAGAATCGAGCAACGCTCAGTCACCCAGATACTTATATATTATACTAGCTGTTGCCCACAGCTTCGCCTGCGTGGAATTCTGATTCCGTTCCCGCTACCCATAGGAACCTATGCCGGAGATACAAAATAGTAGCATGTGTGTTATTCCAGATTATAATCTATCCATGTACCGAATTTCAGCCAGATCCGTTGAGCCGTTAGAGCGCGATTGAGTAACAAACATCTAAACTTACAAATATCTTCACAAAATTTCACGTTTATAGATATCTATGAGTAGGATTATTTATATATTTGTTAACTAAAAAGCATTTCTCTTTTTGCACATTTTACTTTTTCTCTTGTCAATTACCTCTTCCGTCCAGTTCCTCGTTTTATTTCCAATTTCCTGTTTACTTTTCGCTTTTATTTGCCCCGTTTCATCGTATCCTATCAAATTTACCTCTTCTCCTTCCCCTCTTTAGATAGCAACAAGCGGACGCCTCGGGTTTTGTAAGCGTGTAAAGGCCACGGAAATCACTCAACATCAAGTGGGTAGCATGCATGATTGCTATTATCGGACTCGTTCCTGTTCCTTCAATCGGAGCTTCGATCGGAGTACTGAAAAAGAAAAACAATTTTTTAACACATGACGTATACAACTAGTAAACGACGATATACCTAAATGTTAATTTAAAAATACCCCCGACACAATTCCGTAATGAATCAACAATTATGTTGAATGTATAAGGAAAATTAGAGTTTAATAAACGCCATACGTCTATAAAACTGTAATACCTATTTAGAAACAAAAAATAAGCTAAGCTTATCCTTTCGAGGGCTTACCCGGGGTGCCCGGCAACGGACACTTGGGGAGGACACCGTGCGGTTTTAGTCGAGACACGACATAACCACCCCCGCTGGCCGGCGGGGGGGTATCCGAAGGGATTTCCGCACGTTAAAAAAAATAAATAAAGCTTCCTTTCAATAGGAAAACGATCTTGCCTGTGGTTAATTTGCTGCGACGCGGCGGTACGAAGCGACAGACAGACTTGTGAAATCTCTTTTTCTTTGACATCAGGAATTAACAACTTATGATCTGGTATACCTTATGCTTGTATCTCTCCAAAATAGTAGATGTGTTGACACCTAAATTTGACCAATAGTTTTAAGTAATAGATGGCAATGATATTGCCTCCACGTAACAATTCGCCATTGATATGGCAAACAATCAGTCAGAATCGAGTTACACGAGTTTAAATTCACCCTGCTCATCAAAAGACGTTGTCTCGACAAGTTATGTTTTTATCAAAACAATCCATTTAATATGGGACGAGTTTTTAACTGCCTAATGGTTCCGTTGACAGACTTGTGTTACCGAAGATTTCAAAATCGAATGTAGATAAACTTTATTGGCAATAATATCGTACATGTATCCACTAAAATAACAGTTCTAAAACTTCAACTACGTCTAACCGCAACAGCCGTCAAGACTAGCACTTCTCATTCCCGTGCTAGTAAGGAACTATGTTACAGGTAGATTATGGATAATCCCACAAAGCACGGTTGTAGCCATCGTATCGCTAAATTGAAGTTGATTTTTGATTTTATATATATACATATATATATATAAACTCACGCCTATATCCCCGAAGGGGTAGGCAGAGGTGCTAGCACCCACGTTTTGTTTTAGGTCCCAATGTAATAGGGGTGTGTGTTGGGTAACCTCCTCGAGTGTCGCTCCGATTCCGATCCCGCTGCAGTCCGGGGGGAACGGAATCGGAGCGGCCGGTACACCCTGGGCGGCGGTCAATGGCTTCCCCTTCACCCCTTCATAGGGTTGGCAATGATCGTCGGCCAATACCCAACGTGGCGGGAACACATCGCTCTCCGTACTCCTCTGCTTTCAGAGGAGACAGGATGAGCGATGCTGTTAGTGGTGAGATGGCCCAGGGTCAGCCGGGGTGCGAGGGATATGCTCTATGGGTAACCTTACACCCCGGCGTCTGAAGACCCGAGACGGCGTGCGGTTTTAGTCGGTGCAAGCCCGACATAACCGCCCCCGCTGGCCGGCGGGGGGGTATCCGAAGGGATTTCCGCACGATAAAAAAAAAAAAAAAAAAAAGGTCCCAATGTAATAGGTGGCGAGCCTATTGCCATTAACCGGGCACTTATAAACCTGCGATAAATACACACATAACTTCGAAAAGCATCGAAAAGTCATTGGTGTGTGCCATGGTAATATTTTTTCCTAAGTCCCTTAAATAGGTATACCTCTTTTTATTTTATAACCAGATTGTGTGTTATTGGACAACAAGTTGCAACAGCGGGCATGTGTTTAATTGCATGTGTGCGTAACTCTCAATAACCATAGAACCATTTAGTACTAGTCTCAACAAAAAATGACTCGTTATTCTATTTTAGGTAAGCAACTTGGGGCCGGCGCATTTGGAGTTGTTTACAAAGCAGAAGCACGTGGTATAATTAATGCTGAAGAAACAACGGAGGTAGCTGTCAAAATGGTGAAGAAAACTGCAGACAACATGTATATTAAAGCACTGGCATCTGAACTAAAAATAATGGTGCATTTGGGCAAACATGTGAACATTGTAAACTTGCTCGGAGCGTGCACTAAAAATGTTGGCAAACGTAAGACACTCATACCTACATGTTTCATTTTCGTTAACATCCTTGTAACAAAGGTTCCTGGTTACTATTTGACATAATATATATAAAAACAATTTCACTACTCTTTTCAATATTTTTTTATGGTTTCATATATATTTCAAGGTTTGGTGACAATTGCATTGAACGTTGATGGAAAGTAGATGTCCACATATTAACAGTAGAAGCAAGCACGAATTAACTTACATCATGTGTGATGTATTGATTATGGTTTTCATTAACATTTACATGTTTTAAAATCGGAAAATCTCTAAATTCAAAACAGGGCTTGAATCTGCGACCAGTTTCTTTCCAGACGAATACTCTGACCAAATGAACTATCTGGACCCGTCCTGGATAGTCCAAATTTTCGTCTTTTTACCTAGGCACACAAACTAACATTGAGCAATACTGAAGGTCATAGTGCTTTGTACTATGCCAGTCACTTATTAATAAACGCTTACTTAGCAGCAGTTTAATTAAAGTATGCGTAATCCTCTTCAGTCTTGATTGACATGTGTCAAGATTTTAATAAAAGATTCAATACATTATTATTATTATAATATAAGCTACAAATTTCAGTAAAAAAATCTTATGATGCTAAATAAACTCATTCGAGTTTTTCTAAGCAAAATATTTTCATCGGCAATCAGTTTATTAGTTACACACTACACAAAATAATCAGATTTGCAGTGGGTAGGTTACAATAAAAAAACGGCATAGATAAAGTTTGCGTTGAAATAACGTATCCTTCTGTTTTTATGAACCTATCTAACTTAAGAGAAACAACTTACCTCTGTCCTCCTAAGTTGTTCTGTGAAACTTAATTTACTCCTGGTTTTCTCCTTCCTCTTCCATCTTCAATTATTCCTTTTAAATTGGTTCAAATTGTCATCGTCTCGTATTCTATTGTATTCCTCTTACTGTTTTCTATAGGTTTCGTCAGGCAATCGTCTCTTCTTTTCAACCATTTATTTTCTCTGTTTAATCAAATGCTGGAAGTATTCAAATACTACTTGGAAATATAACGATGCTTGACAAGAAGGTTAAATAGAAATAAGAAAATTAAAAAGGAGCGGCGATAGCCTAGTGGCGTACGTAACGGACTGCTGAGACGAGGTCTCGAGTTCGATCCCCAGTCGGCCCGGGCATACACCTCTGACTTTTCGTAGTTATGTGTGCATTAATATATGTAAATTATCGCTCGCTTAATAATGTGCCCGGTAGATGGAAATAGGATCGCCCCCTATTATATTGGGACCTTAACATAACTGGCGAATCGTGGGTATGTAATACACCTCTGCCTATTCCTTCGGGGATACAGGCGTGAAGAAGAAGAAGTTATGTATGAAAATTTATACAAGTTTCAAGGAATTACTAATTATTTATTCTTGTATAAGCGGCTAGTGATAATGACTAGTGTTATGTACTTGTGTTTGGGGTATACGCAAGATTCATCACAATATAGTATACGGTTATTTATGTAATGGATTAATATAAGAAATTGAACCTAAAATGTCGTACAACTTACATACTACTTTAATTTTTGGGTACACAGGTGAATTGAGCGTGATTGTTGAATATTGTAAGTTCGGTAATATTCACAATTATATGCAGAGACACCGTGAGGTGTTCATCGACCAACTCACTGATAATAAAGAGAAGAACTTAGGCAGAGTTAATAGAGGATTTTCATGCAGCAGTGGCAGTACTGGGTAAGGCTGGATTAGCTATTTTTCTTGCGATAAATGATACGTTTTAACTAATTTTATTGTGGTTTTAAATATAGTACGGTAGTATCCTTAAACCATATGGTGCAGTAGAATCCAGAATAATATCTATGTATAATAGATATTTTATATGATAGATGTAGATGATATCTAATTCACTTGCTTGGTTGTTTATATGGCACCAAATCATACTCATATACTCATCATAATGTATTTCAATCTAGTTACAAAATTAGTGAATTAAGAAAAAAACATCGTATGATGCCTTTTAGTTCCTTTCATTAAATCTAATTGGCTAAGTGTGTAGTTAGATACCTTTAAAACAAACGCACGATGAAAGACCTTTAGGTACACGAACTCAAGCAGAATTACATATTTCTTTATTATTTATATACTAATAAAATAATGTTGGTCACATGGGAATTAGTAAGCACCAAGTTGACTCGTTACGGTAGCTGTAATATTTTCGTATAAATTAACATAACAACATCTGTAGTATTATTCTACTGGGTAGACACCAACCGAACACAAAGGGGTGGAATCAGTCAATCAAGCTTAGCGATCCTTAAATGTACCATGCTTTTGGTGTGACGTCTACACTGATCAATATGCATTCGCTCATTAGACATCGTTCGCATTCACTCACTTGGTGTGTACTAGGAATGTTAGAAAACAATCACTTTTAATGGAAACTGCATGATTTGAATCTTATCATTTAGTAGCTGTTGTGGCGATACCACATATACCCAGCGCCATCTAGCAACAACAAGTTGAACTACTTCGGAACTACTACCTTACTACCAATCCTGAATCGCGAAAGTGAAGTTTGCGCTCTGGTATAACATATATACAACATCCTAACGACAACCGCGGGGCCGCGGCCCGCCAGGCGTGATCATCTTGCGTGGTCGGAGGATCCTCCCTTTCTGTTGGAGGAACGTCACACTCCGTTCTTCCACAGTGGTGACCCCGACGTAACCTTCGCTGAACATATCAGCAGCATTCCTATCGCATTCACTTCTTCCGCATGAGCAGTAATTAAGTCTTCGCCATCCAGCAGCTTCGGCCTAAACTGGGATACCACAGCCTGCAGCGACTGCTGCAGCCTGGTTACCCTATGGCCACATCAGCCTCTAAGGCACAGCACACTGCACATACGGTCCACGTAAGAAGAGCACATCTCTCCCGTCTACGTAGCAGTCATTGCCTACGGCATATACGGTCCACATATGAAGAGCACATCTCTCCCGTCTACGCAGCATTCGCCCCATACAAGAAGGACTTAACTCGACTCAAGAGGAATCGCCCCATCTCACTGCCGAGGACTCACCTCATCTCACTGAGGATTCGCCTCGCCTCACCGAGGGCTCACCGAGGACTCACCCCGACCCTTCGCGCCCCGACGCACTGGGCACTTCACCGCAGCACCGCATCACCGCACTCAGCCCCGCATCTTTGGGACCAGCGGTTAGTCCCGACTCACTGGGACTAGCGAGGAAGACTGTTCCATCAATGGAACCAGCGGCATCCAGTTTCGGCTTACCGGAACTACACAAGACTGGCATTGGCACGCTCCACAAGAGAGCTAAGACAGCTAACTCATAGCAATCAAACTCCGGTCTTGGAGGGGAGATATGTGGCGATACCACATATACCCAGCGCCATCTAGCAACAACAAGTTGAACTACTTGGAAACTACTACGTTACTACCAATCCTGAATCGCGAAAGTGAAGTTTGCGCTGTGGTATAACATATATACAACATCCCAACGACAACCGTTGGGCCGCGGCCCGCCAGGCGTGTTCACCTTGCCTAGTCGGAGGATCCTCCCTGTCTGTTGGAGGAACGTCACACTCCGTTCCTCCACACTGTTACCCACAGTGCTAAGTTATCTAAAATTATCCCACTTTCTACGCAATTTTCTCAATTTTTTTTCCGTAAGAACCTACTACAAGGTTTAGAAAACTTGAGAAACAAATATAAAAGAAAATAGTAAATTCATTCTCAAAAGAAGCAGGGAAGATTTTTATATATAGACTGTTAATTGTTACAATATTATGAGTTGCATGTTTCTTTTTCAGTGCTCATTCTGATTATTTTGGCGCCTGCAACACGCAAGAAACTGATCACACTTTTGTCAACTCTGCTAACACCAACAGATCTGCTAGAAAAAGTAAGTAGACCTTTTTGCGGCGTTATTATTAATAATTGAATGAAAAATCTTCGTATTTTATTAGTGTAGGCGGTTAAAACTAGTAATTTGACAATCAGTTTACTTAATATAGACAAAAATGTTTTTAAAAAGTTTTCGTGCCTTTGATACCCAAGAAGTTTATAACCAAGGCGACTGGATGGATTTTGATGCGGTAATAAAGTGATTCAAGCGGAAGGGTAATATTAATAGTTATACAAATTAAGTGATAATTTGTTGAAATATGACGATAATTATTCAAAATAACTTCTTAAAAAATAGTCACATTTGATGAGGTAATTGGAAAGCTATACACTAAATATGTTAGTCACTTTAAGCATTTTACACTTTTTTCAATTTCATTGAATATCTTCTGAAATATCTTAATATCAAAAAAAAATAAAAGTTCGCGTCCGGCGCTAATTATAATCTTTTGCGTAATTGCGTTGACGTAGAAGTTTGATTTAGTAGTTTTAAGACGTTACAGACCTAAGTATTTCATGTTATTTCAACTTGATACCTCTACGCCTTCCTGAGAAACAGGCCTTGACAGACGGACAAACAGATTTTTTTTTGTGATGTGGATTACTACATATTTACTGTTATTGGATTTTTCCTATTACGTGTGCTATAAGAACTCGCTTCTTACCATATTTCATAATAGTAGCTCAACGGGAAGTACCTACCCTATGGGTTTTGATGCCAAGGGCAATTTGGTGAAATTTACTACATAAATTGAATTAAAAATGAATATTATTTTCTTGCATTTATTTAAAATGTTTTAGTCATTACTAACCTGGTACAGAAGGATTTCATAAAATGAAAATCAGAAAAGATTCTAAACAATATTGACTATTATATAGCTTAGACATTATGCCTACATTTGTTATGTCCCAGTGAAAAACTATAGCGTACATACAAACTATTTAACATCTAATAATAATGTACAGGTTTGACAAATAAAATTGAATTCTATTATGTTCTGAGTGGATTTTCTTTTGACCGTTGGTAAGTGTCGCTTTGGACGTTTAAGCATTTAACACTCGAACTACTTTAACTTTTATGTACTTTACCTAGTTATATTATGCTTAAGCCTACATATAAACACACCATTAATTTTTAGCAGATATTCGTAATCAACCAGTGGAATTTGTAAGAGGTAAATATTATGTCGAGACTCTTAATTAGCACCGGCACTGAAATGTTTGTTATACTGTTTTATGTATATTACTTTGATTATTTCTGTTTTATAACAAATATAATTACTGTGCTTAGCATGATTCCCACGTAAATATCACTTCAAATAAGTTCAGCGAGTTCTTGAATGCTTTTTTTTCTTGTACTGCGTCGTGATGAAATTTTGTACTTAGCGTAGCATGCTTAGAAAAAAGAACTGGATTAAATATCCTACAATGCCTCTCCAGCTTTATTTTGGATGCATGTTATGCTATTGCCAACATAATATTAATATGTTGTCAGTAGCGGAACCAGTGTAGCCAATATCAGGAATATTCGCGTGTTGTCACATGAACTAAGAAGAAGAGGGAGGCAAAAAGGAAAAGAAGGGTTGTAAGACCTAAGTCACTCACAAACTGTACTAAATGTGGTATAACTAACGCCGTTATTAAGTAAGAAGCTGGTACTTCTCGGTCTTCTCAGCATAATCGTACTACGACAAGTACTTAAATTAATAATGTATTTTAAAATATATGTATCTGCTAAAAGACCTAATCTTGAAGTAATTATTATTCCTAGTGGAACCATTCCGAATGGAATACTTTACCCATGCACGTATTCCCTTCTTCTTATAATCCTGGGTTTAACTAATACTAACCACCATTTGAAAATTGATATCATCTAAGTTTACCACCAGGCGAGCTGTAGTTAAAATTTCGGAATATACATTAAAAAAACTTTCAATTTGTTATTGAGAAATGTCTACTTAGTGTAGTCGCTTCAAACATGAGCTTAATCAGAATATTCCTAATGACTATGTGCGTTTTATTATTTCAGTATCTGAAGGATACGTGCAACCCGAATGGCGATCAAACTACGAAAGTGACTATAGTTTTGATGGTCGTAACCCCCGACCGCTCGCATCCCGCGATTTGCTCGCATGGGCTTTCCAGATTGCCCGAGGTATGGAGTACCTCGCAAGTAGAAAAGTTAGTAAATCGCATTACTCTTGATTTTAGTGCTTATTTAATATGCAGGTCTTAGTACTCATTGGGAGAGGTCCATTTCTCCACTACTATTCATAAAGAAATTGTTAAAATACCTTCTCTAATTTTCTAAACTTTGGGGTATCTCAGCGTACTTAAACCTGTATAATTAGATCAATGACTTGCCTATTTTCTTTTTAAATATTTTAGTGTTTGTTTCAAAAATAATTGCCGTTTTCAAATTTCAGGTTCTCCACGGTGACTTAGCAGCAAGAAACGTGTTATTAGCTGAGGATAACATTGTGAAGATCTGTGACTTTGGCCTTGCTAGAAGCATTTACAAAAACGACGAATACCAGAAAAAAGAAAACGTTAGTAAATTTTACAATTTCATCAAGTTACTTACAACTAACCCGTTAGAATTCCACACCACAAAGTCTGATTGTAAATTTTTTCATGTTTCCCCATTCGGACATTGGATTTTTAGGTTCTTATTAGGATACTTTTTTTAATGTATGTTCGGGCATTAATCCGCCGTAATATAGACGATTTACGCATTCTTTTTACTGCATCAAGGTAATATACTAAATAATATAAAAAATGTACCTCCGAACATGCAGATTAAATTGACAATAAATGTGACACTTCGTAGCGGCTAAATACAATTAACTTCAGCTGAGGACATCAGTTGTCCGACTCGCCGTCCTTACAGAAGCAGGCCGTGGCGGAGGTGTATCGTGTGTGTCCTACACACGCCTGCCTACTCACCGACGCGGGATAAAACCCGACCACCAGGCGAGGCCGCGCTGGCGGCCAAGGTCCGCAGGTAACCCTGGGGTTATCCTTTCGAGGGCTTACCCGGGGTGCCCGGCAATGGACACTTGGGCAGGACACCGTGCGGTTTTAGTCGATGCACGACATAACCGCCCGCTGGCCGGCGGGGGGTATCCGAAGGGATTTCCGCACGTTAAAAAAAAAATGGTGCCTTAATGCTACGTCTCTTGTTCGTGTACTTTGAAAATCAATATTTTTAAGATGTCTCAATGATGTGCTATTAGAGTTTATTTAGAGTTTACATATTCCATACTTTTTTTTTTCTTTTCGTGCGAAAACCCCTCTGGTACTCCCCCCCGTGGGCCAGCGGGGGTGGTTATGTCGGGCTTGAACCGACTAAAACCGCACGCCGTCGTCTTCCATTTCGACCGGTCTGTAGCGGCCTAATAGTACTTATATAGACTCAATTTCTCCTTAATTTTCTGTCAAGGAAAAGTCTGTTCAGCAACTTATTCGTTGTTATATTTTATGTAACTACAATTTTCTTGTAAACGTAGATATTATATCAGAATAATTGAGAACAATTTAGGTGTTAATATAGCCAATAGCTATCGTCCATAGTCCATCTATTTATTGATTCGGTATCCACTCTAGGGCTAATTTGTAGCCATCGGTCTTTTGGCAGAGATGGCCAGCCCATTATAACTACAGTTGGCTGCGAGCTTTATTGGTAATTCCAGTTTTTCAAAAGCTGCGTTTAGTGTGTCCCTCAACCCAGTTTCTTGACCGGTTTTTTAACCAGGATTCAGTTTCAGTTACATTGAATATTTGTTAAGATGCTGACGAATGATTAAATTCGCTGTTGTTGCTGCCAGTGTGGCATGGTGCAGCGGTAGCTACTGGTATGCACAAGGCATATTCGATGCTTTACTCGTGTTATAATATTCTTATAGTTGTACATTGTAATCAAGTAAGGCAAAGTAAGCCGTTCCCGAGCGACTGTCAAGGTCAACGGTAGCGTGACAATATTTAGTTAAAAAAATAAACATGCAGCTTATTAATCCAGTGTCGTAAACGCGATTGCAGATTACTGGCCCCAGTTTTAATTTCATATCGACATAACTATAAAAAACTCGGCCAATAATATTTTTAGACAAAGATCTTCTATTATTATTTTTAAACATTTTATTTCTATGATATACCATTAGGTTTACGGGAACTAACGCAAAAATGGGCAACAACACAACAAACAAATGGTTACAATAAACTTAAATTTCATTAAATTTCTATTAAGTTTTTTAATGAAAACTCCTGTCCTAGGCAACTATACATACATCATATACAATTAACTATTTATAAATCACACAAATAAGTACCTATGTGGGGATCTAACCCACAGCACTTAAAGCACTAGTCAAAGTAGTAGCCAGTTAAACCTTACAGAGACTCGTAATTTATTACATGTATGACACAGTTGTCATATTTAGGTACATGTAGTTAATTACCAGTTTCGGTACTATAACTAGACTTTCAGTAGTAATATTATATCAAATCCAATTTTGTTACAGAGCCTGCTGCCAGTGAAGTGGTTGGCGATCGAATGTATGACAGACCGGATATTCTCCACGCAGTCAGATGTGTGGTCTTTCGGCATCGTTCTTTGGGAGTTATTCTCCCTTGCGAAGACACCATACCCGAATATGGATCCAGCGCACTTGTTGCGGTGGCTGTCTGAAGGGTAAGTAAGCTTATAATTTAATTAATTAAAATGTAATGTAAACCTAACCAAAAATCAAAATATGGCCAGTTTCTGAATTGCGCAATGAGAGTTGAGTCTCATTAACGTCTACATATACACAGTGCGCAGTATATCGCTTAATATTTATCAAAATATAAAAACAATTGTAAATTGAATAAAATTATCAGAAGTAAATTGATGTGTAACAAAAATAAATGATTCAGAAATGGTTTAAAATTATATTGCTTATAAACAAACACCGTTGTCTATGAATATGAACTACCAGCCGTTCCACTCGCGCTTTATTTATATTCTCAACTTCAATTATTGTAATAAAACTGCTATACGTTGAAGTTCTAGTTCCCTATGAAATAAAATTGTAATATCCGCACCACTCTCCGTGATCAGTGTGATCACCCAAAATGAAGCTACTTGGCGTAGCTTCCTAGGGAATTAGAAGTTTAGTACTAAGTACCACACATAACCTTGATTATTAAACTTTAAATTTAACAAAATTTAGAATTCAGCATTATCTATAACACGCTTAATCAATGAAATTATCATATAGATAACTCCGCCACATTAATTCAATGAAACTTTTGAAGAAAAAGACAACATTTAATTATCATTCTTTTTTATTTAAGCACTTCATGCAATATAATAATATGATATCAGTTAAATTTGTTCATTATTCAGGTAATAAATGAATGATTAAAATGTTAGTTCAATAGTGAAATTTTAAAGTAAGTAATAAGCTAACTTTTTCCTATAGATTTAGTTCGATAAAACATCACATCCAAGACGGGACTTCAACCCGCGACCAGTCTCTAACAATCTATAGTTCATTAGCGATTTATGATGTCCAGATAAAATATTTGCCAACACCGATAAGGACGTTATACTTAATATTATGTCTACGTAGATGTCTCTATCTATGTTATCAGTTCATCAATTAAGTGAAATGCTTGCACGATCAGCTAAAGTTTTAACCGAAACATAACGTAAACAATACTACTTAAGTCACGCTAGCGAGGAATTATAATTCAAGGGCTGCGTAAAATGAGTCGTCTTATCAAATTTTGTTAATGTCCTAGTTGCCGTTCTGAAGTTTTCACGATCTGTTGATTGCAGAAATCGCCTGGCAAAACCGACGTACGCAGACGATAGAGTATATGATGTGATGCTGAGGTGTTGGGAACAAAAGCCAACAACAAGGCCCTCATTCAGTCAACTCCAGGAGATAATCGGTGGCTTCCTAGAAGACAATGTACGAAATGTGAGTACAACTTATTTTACAGAGTTATATATAGATGGCGTGTTTATACTAACTGCAACCTGTACTTACTCGCTCATTTTCACAAAGCAACTTGTGTAAATAATTCATACCAAAATCAGAAGATGGCGCTACCTTACTTTTTATTATCCTTGCCAGGCTAATCGACAATAGGGACACAAATTTCTAGGGCCACTTGATCGAGTTAACAATTTTAAATTTTAATACTTTTTTACTGATCGATTGAACGTTTAAAGTTATTTTATACTATGCTAACAGAACAAAATAGCTTAAATATTTTATGATTTCCGAATTGTCAGTAGAAAAATATTAATATTAAAAAGTATCAATTCGGATGTGTGGCCCTGGGTATCCCTAATGTCAGCTAGCCCCTTGTCAGGTCTGAGCAATAATCTTTCCACACTAAAGAATCGTTCCACAATAAAATAAATGACGTTTGAAAATGACCTTTGTTACCTGCTTCGAAATAACAAATCTCCTCATCATATTTAATATGTACCTACTGATGTCCTGTTTTATATTTCTAATCTGGAGGTAGATTGATATCGTGAATGTCGTCCTTCATTACATTACATAAAGTAATAACTTAACGCCAAATTTCATTTCCAGCATTATGTGGACTTAAACTCAGCATACATAGACATGAATGCTACACCGTCAGGCTATGAAGATTACTTGATAATGATGAACGCTCCCGATTACAATAACTTGGTTACGCCAAGTCCACATCACTACGTCAACGATGTCAGAAATTTCTTCCCCACAACGCCTACACAACTTGGTAAGAATTTAGTGGAATCTATTAATTAATGATAATAATATTAGCTATAGGTATTTAAAAAATACTTAAATTTTGAGTAGTTATATATTATTATTATATATTTATTAGTAACAGTAGGTACATATTCTGTGACCCATTATATTCCTAATAAATGTTTAGTACTCATTTCTTTTGCATGCAGCAGAAGTCCAGAAAGGTAACTCCACCAGTAAAGTTATATTATAGAGAAATGTTGAATTTATTTTTCAATTCACAAATTAGCAATAAGAACTTGGTTGAGTTAAACACTCTTTAAGCGATTTTATTAAACTTATCTACATACAAAGTGCAGCATGCGAATTTCGCACGCTTGATCCCCCTAATTACACTTTTACTCCACATTTATCAAACTATTACACAATGGTTAGTATAATTTCCGTAACAAATATACCTATATTATCGTCACAAAAGTTAGTTCATCACTTTCACACCACTTTTTTATAATTTCAAATATTCATTATACAGTTAAATGTCGACCCTCCTATCTCATTTTGCGAGCATTTTTTAGGAATCATCGCCTAGCTGAGTAAAAAAGATGTTCTCCATTGTTGTATGAAAAAGTACAGAATAAAATATAGTCCTCACGTACCTATAGCTATTTTGCATTTTCCTTGTCTGACTGCTCCAACTCAGCCCTTTTATTTCCTTTTATCAGACGAGACGGTTGACACCACGTTATGATTACACAAAATTCACAACACGGTATATCTTTGCAGGGTGTACGTACTCGTTGTCACTAACAAAATAAATTATGTTTACACTTTTCTCCATTTTAATACACTAAGCAGACATAATAACTAAAATGTTAAAGTATCAATTGTATTACTAACGATAAAAAATGGTGACCGGGTTTTAGTTCTGCACAATTCGTTTGAAAAAATGCCGCTTACATAAATTTAGGTATTTTGTATATGCCCCTTGCAAGAGCCAAAAGGACATCTTGTTTCGAAAATACGATTATAGTTATAAAACACATTAGTAACGCAATATTCTGTCTATTCTTCCTTCTGCCTTTTGTCTTCTTGTAATATTGAAACATATTATATGTTCAGTGTTCTATTTACTATTTCAGATGAAGAAGGCTATCTCAAAATGAATACAAGACAAAATATATTCAGTCCACGACCTGATGATAGCAAATTCGATTTTGATGTTCGCAAATTCAATCCGAAGGTGTCCGAAGCTAGTAATTGTGGGTCAGAGCTAACGCCTATGCTAACTCTTAATAACTTACCCGCTAGAGGTGGCTCGGAATCGGACCACGAAGGTAGTGCATCACCTAACATCACGATGTGTCCGACTATAGATGAAGAAACAGACGAGGTTTTTGAAATGAAAAATAGGAATGCAAAAAATGTAATGACCAACACAGCTGTTAGTAATCCAACTTATATCACATTGGATGTTGATATTGAGAAAAAGCCGAAGGATATTATTAATTCTTATATAAACGTACCGAATGGTCTAGTCAAATAATTACATATTTCTTTATAGAATAAGCCAATCTCATTTACTATAGGAATCTACATACGAGTAAAGTAATCGTCGTATTATATCTGCGTGAATGTTACTTTTGGATGTTATTATTTTTGGTCTCTTTCTTTCTTTCTTTTCGAATTCTTGAAGAATGCTATCTGGCTATCTATACTATCTATACAAATCGTTTCACATTGTGCTAAGCCCTGTTTTTTCTTTCCCTAATCTAACAAAACCCCTAATCTGATACTTATTAAGAGATCAACAATAACTTAAAAGGCTTTTTTGCTTTTTGTGTCGTATATATATGGACATCTTAAAAAGTTACAATAAATCTGAAGGTATTCATTATTATAATTATCACATGATCTTAATTGCATTAAGAATTTGAGGTAAATAAATTGTTTTGATTATCTTATTACCTGAGTCACGAGGAATCGATCTATTATATTTATCGCAAATACTTATAGCCTTTATTATTTCTTTCTTTCATATTTTTTCACAAGTTATCTTCACTATGTGAGTTTATTCTTTTTTAATTTTCGTTCATATTTATAGGTTTTTATCTAGTTCTATTTTATGTATGGTAATGTTTTAATGTATAGAGTGCAGAGCAGGTGGCCAAAAATGTAGTTGGCACAGGTGAGTGTATTGCGGCTTCCTGGGTCAATTTAACACCAAGTTAAGGTTAGTACGTGGTAAATGGGTTACTCTTTTCATTAAAATGGTACGTAATGCATTTACCTTTATTAGTGTACCCACCCAAGCCAAATGTAATTCGAAATAGATTATAATTATTAGTTGTTGTCTGGTAAATTAAAAATAACCAGATCATTCTTAAACGTATCTTTCTGTAAAATTCTACTAGTGAGTACAAGATGAAGATGTGATACTTCGTTAACTTTTGTTATAGGATTTTGTTATTGGACTTTTTATTGCATGTAGTATTTACTTTTAGCCCACCAGTATCATAATAATTAATAATTTTTTTTAAATAATTTTACCCAGTAACATTCCTATATTGTTGAATTTTCAAACTATTTTGTTGTTCACAAAATAGTTTAATGGGCAGAAATCTATTTATATAATAGACTGTCTGAATTACACATGTATATACGTAGGTATTTAAAACTATACAGATAGTTACACACCGAAGAATATTATGTATTTTCGAAGTTTATTAAGAATGCTTTTTGACTTTGATAACTTGATAATCAAGTTTGCTTTTGTTTTATTTACAAATAGTATTATGTAAGAATTTATGTTAGTCTAATTTAGGCATACTTAATTATTCCTATTATTCAATATCGAATTATATGTATCTAGTCGGACATGAAATATTTATAATTGTTAAATGTTTTCAAAAACCACAAATCAGATGTGAATTGATTTCAAAATATATAATTTTATTCCAGAATGTACGTAACATTTATCTTTATATATATTGTACCTACACTTTATCCACTATTAGCTAATTCTGTATATAAAACTTATTAAAAGTATGTAGAAACCTTTTGTTTTGATCAAAATATACTTTTGTTGTAAAAAAAAATGAATATGTAGATGCCATGTATTTCGTAAACTCAATAAAAATAATATCCATGTGATATTAAAATTATTTTACTGAAATAATTTTATTTTGTGGACCATCCCGTTGTTAGTCTTTGGCACATAGTCAGAGGGCCTACTATAGGAAGTGACATTCGTTTCTATTCGTTATCAATGGATCACGTGACACTTCGATGATTATAATAATATAATATATTATAATAAATCTAATATATAAATAAATCAAAAAGTCTCACTTGCATTTGATAAATAATTTGTAGCCAAATTAGTGATCATGTGAATCCCATACCTCAGTATATCACTGAACTTTTCCACTGGATGGCTATCGCTAATAGAATGTCACTTTGTCTAAAGGCCCAGATAGGGTATCAAAAATATTTTATCACTGTGCAAGTACAGAAGTTATAAATATTAGGTAGGTAAGTACTACTCGTGGGATAAGTTATGGAAACAAATCTCTTTAAAAAGAAAATAACGGACCGGAAAACCAACCAAAACGACCAAGGCAAGAAAATGGACGATGAGAATGACGAAGTCTGCTCGGAGATCGCGCAGCAATCAAGCGCGGAGGTAGCGCCAAACACCTCGGCGGTGTCGGAGAAATTCGACACCGCCAACGAGCGAAGCAGGGCAAGCAGCCCGGCGGGTCTGGGCGTTCCGCGGACCCGTAAGCGCAGGAGGCGCGCAAAGGCTCGGGCGGGGGGGGACGTTTCGGACGAGGACTTTACCCTCACCGGGACGACCTCCTCCTCCAGCAGCGACGAGGCGTCGAAGCCGGCGTCGAAGGTGGCTGCTGGCCGCCGAGGGGCGCGTGGTGGCGTGAGGGGTGGGCAATCCACCCGAGCCCCCTCGGCTCTTGGAAGGGCTGCGGGAAAGTCACCGCCGAGGCCTTCCACCTCGGCGGTGTCGGTGTCGGAGCCATGCGGGAGGACGCGGTCACTCATGGAGAGACTCCAGAAGGTGACCGCGTCCTTCCAGGGGTCCCCAAACCCTGAGCAAGAGGCGATGTTGAGCATTGTGCTCGACATCGCCTCCGAGAATGAGGGCCTGGCGGCGCAGCTGGCCGAGTCCCGTCGCGAGACGGCTCGACTAGCTGCAGCCGTCGAAGAGCTCAAGAGGGGGATGACGAGCTCGGCTCAAACGGGGCAGCGGGCGCAACCGGCGGAGCCGGCGCGCGCGACTCGCTCGTCCGCGAGTCGGTCAGCGCAGCCTGCGCTGTCGGCGCGGCCGGAGCGGCCGGTGCAACCGGTCCAGCAGCCGGCACAGTCGGTGCGGCCGGCGCATTCGGGGGCACCGCCGGCGGAGGCCTGGCTCCCCTATATGGAGGCGCTGGAGGAGAGGATGATGTGTCGGATGGAGGCCCTAATGGACTCCATCCGCCGTCCGCCTCTGGCGCCACCAGCGGCCGTCTACGCGGCTGTAGCCAAGAGGGGCCCCACCCGCCCGGCTGCGGGTGCGGTTGTGACCCTGCCGGAGCCGGCTCCTCAGCCCCCTCCCGCTCAGGGTAAGGGGAAGGGCAAAGGCAAGGGGAAGGGCAAGGGGAAGACGTCCCCAGCCCTGGCCCCAGCCCCAGCCCCAGCCGTGGTTCCGGCCACCTCCACCCCATTGGAAGGGGGCTGGGAGGTGGCTGGAGCCAACAAGAAGAGGCGGAAGGCCGCCAAGAAGGCTGCCAAAAAGGCCAGGAGGGCCGCGGCCGCCGCGAAAGCAGCGCCGGGGAAGCTCCGTGCCCCCCGCACTACGGCCGTCGTCGTCACCCTGACGGCGGAGGCAGCGGGGAGAGGCATGGGGTATGCCGAGGTGTTGGCCAAGGTGAAGGCCAACGTCGACCTCAAGGCCCTCGAGATCCCGGGCGTCCGGTGCAAGAGCACACGGACGGGAGCCCGGCTTCTCGAGGTCCCCGGCGCCGCCAGTGGCCCCAAGGCTGACGCCCTAGCGGCTAGGCTGAGGGAGTCACTGGATGCAGCCGACGTCCGGGTGTCCAGGCCCATTAAATGCGCAGAAGTGCGCATCACGGGCCTGGACGACTCCGTCACGGCTGAGGAGCTTAGGCTCGCCGTGGCGGAGGCCGGGGACTGCTCCCCGGACACAGTGAAGGCCGGAGCTATACGCTTCGGCCGCGGTGGACAGGGGGCAGCAGTTGTCGGCTGCCCTATCGCGGCGGCCCAAAAGGTCGCAGACGGGCGGAGCCTCCTGGTGGGAGGCTTCCTGATCGCGCAGGCACGGCTCCTGCAGGCCCGACCGGCCAGGTGCTTCAGGTGCCTGTCGGTGGGCCATGTGGGGGTGCACTGCACGGCGGAAGTGACGGCGGGTGACCGTTGCTTCCGCTGTGGCCAACCCGGTCACAAGGCCGGCACGTGCGATGCCCCGCTGCACTGCTTTAGGTGTGCAGCGGGAGGCAAGCCGGCCGACCACAGGGTTGGCAGCAAGGCCTGCGCCGGAGGGGAGCCGAAGCCGGGAGGCCGGCCTTCCGCCTCCAGTTCACAGCGGGATGCGGAGATGGGGGTTCCATAATGGATCCTCAACTCCGCATCCTGCAGGTGAACGTTGGCCACGGTGCCCATGCTCAGGATCTTCTGCGCCAGAGCATGGCACAGTGGGCCATAAATGTCGCCGCTGTCGCCGACCCATACACCCACCGGTTCCTCGGGCCTACCTGGGAAACCGCGCTGGATGGGTCGGCGGCACTGGTGCACAACCCTGCCGCCGGCAGCCCCCCTCTTGCCGTCGTTGCAAGGGGACCCGGCTGCGTGGCGGCGGCGGTTGGGGATATAGCGGTCGTGGCCGCTTATATCACGCTGAACCGAGACCAAGCTGCATATGAGCAGTGGCTCCGTCAGCTGGCCGTCGTCGTCAATGCCTGCCAGCCCCGTCCGGTCCTTGTGCTCGGGGACTTCAACGCCTGGTCGTATGCCTGGGGTTCCCGACACGAAAGGGGCGCGACGGGGCATAGAGGCAGGGCACTGGTGGACTGGGCCGCACGACTCGGCCTAGTCCTCCTAAATCGGGGAGCCGTGGACACGTTCGTGACCTCGAGGGGTAGCTCCATCGTGGACCTATCGTTCGCGAGCCCCTCGTTGGCGCGACGTGTTCAGGGCTGGCGCGTCGTTTTGGGGGAGGACACAAGTTCGGATCACCGATACATTCGGTTTGACGTGTCCCCCCCTGCGAGCGACGCGCCGGCTGCACCGGCTCCACCCGAGCCACGTTGGGCGCTTAAGCGACTTGATCGGGAGCTCCTCCTGGAAGCCGCCATCGTACAGGCCTGGGCCCCTGCGCCGGACAGGCCTGTCTGCATAGACGATGAGGCGGAGTGGTTCCGGGAGGCCATGACCCGTGTCTGTGACGCGGCGATGCCTAGGGCTCCGCCCTATAATCCGAGGGGTCAGGTCTACTGGTGGTCGTCGGAGATCGCGCAGCTCAGACGGGGCTGCGTGATCACGCACCGCCGGTGGGCCCGATTCCGTAGGAGGCGTCGCCGCCCCGCAGATGCGGAGGCCCGAGAGGCGGAGTTGTACGAGGGATACAGGGAGGCCAGACGAGCCTTCCGAGCGGAGATAAGGCGTTCCAAACGGGACGCCTTTCGCGAGCTGCTGGAGACGCTGGAGCGGGACCCTTGGGGGCGGCCCTACCGGATGGTGAGGGGCAAGCTGCGCCCCAAGGCCCCGCCGTTAACCCGGTGTCTCCAGCCGGATCTGCTCGGAGGAGTTGTTGGCTCCCTGTTCCCAGCGCGGGCGGTGGAACATGTTCCACCGCAGATGACTCCGCCTCGGTTGCGCATGGCGCCCGACGTGGAAGACGACGACGTGCCCGAGGTCACTTGGGTAGAACTAGAGCTGGCGGTGAGAAGGCTAAGAGCCAAACACACCGCCCCGGGACCCGACGGCATTCCAGGCCGAGCGTGGGTCCTAGCTCTAGTCGACGACGCTCTCGAGCCCCGACTGAGAGGGCTTCTCAGCGCATGTTTGGAGCGGGGCCAGTTTCCGAAATTGTGGAAGACGGGGAAACTGGTCCTCATCCGAAAGGAGGGGCGCCCGGCGGACTCGCCGTCCGCCTACCGGCCCATAGTGTTGCTCGACGAGGTGTGCAAGCTCTTTGAAAGAGTAATTGCGAAGCGCCTCGTCGAGCACCTCTCAAGAGTGGGGCCGGACCTGGCGGATGGCCAATATGGCTTCCGCCAGAGGCGCTCCACCGTGGATGCCATCATGCGCGTGAGGGCTCTGGCGGAGGATGCAGTAGCCCGGGGTGAGGTGATGTTGGCGGTGTCCCTGGACATCGCCAACGCGTTCAACACCTTGCCCTGGAGTTGCATTAGGGAGGCGCTCGTGTATCACGAAGTGCCTCTCTACCTCCGCCGCATAGTCGGGGCGTATTTGACGGAGAGAGCCGTCATCTACCCAACCGTGACCGGTCTCGGTCGGCGTGAAATGTCGTGCGGTGTTCCACAGGGATCGGTCCTGGGGCCGCTCCTGTGGAACATCGGATACGACTGGGTGCTTCGTGGTGAGCTCGTAGGCGGTGCCGCCGTCACGTGCTACGCGGACGACACGCTCGTGACGGCGTGCGGGGCGACGTACCGCGAAGCGACCCGAAAGGCCACGACCGCGGTTGCCCAAGTCGTTAGGCGGATCCGGCGGCTGGGTCTCGAGGTGGCCCTGCATAAAACCGAGGCCCTGTTCTTCCATGGGCCTCGGAGCAAGCCACCCGAGGGATCCAGTCTCATCGTGGGAGGAAATCGCATCGGCATCAAGCCCCAAATGAAATATTTGGGGCTCGTGCTCGACGGCCGATGGGACTTCGGAGAGCACATCCGAAGTCTGGCCCCCAAATTGAAGGGCACAGCTCTTGCTCTGGCTCGGCTGTTGCCCAACATGAGGGGGCCCGATGACTCCTGCAGGAGACTCTACGCGGGGATCGTGCGGTCCATGGCCCTGTATGGGTGTCCAATATGGGCGGAGGCCCTGAGGACCAGAACTGTGCGGATGCTGCGCGCTCCGCAGCGAGTTCTGGCCATCAGGGTCATCCGAGGGTACCGCACGATCTCCTTCGAGGCGGCGAGTCTCCTTGCCGGAACTCCGCCATGGGACCTGGAAGCGAGAGCCCTTTCGCAACTGTACCAGTGGCGAAAGGAGGCGCGGGAGCAGGGATGGAACCCCGAGCCTCGAGAAATCGAGGCCGTGCAGTCCCAGCTCCGCCAGGCCATCGTGGTGGAGTGGAAGGAACGACTTGGGCAACCAAGCGCAGGGCACGCCGCAATAGCGGCGGTAAGGCCCATCATGGAGGATTGGCTGGAGAGGCGACACGGAAGCCTCTCCTACCGACTGACGCAGGTGATCTCAGGGAAGGGGTGCTTCGGGGACCACCTGCATCGGATCAGGAAGGAGCCAACGCCTGAGTGTCATCACTGCGACGCGAGCGAGGACTCAGGGCTGCACACGCTGGCGGACTGCCCGGCGTGGGAGGCGCCGAGGCGTGACCTCGTGGCAGCCATCGGGGTGGGAGTCCTCTCGCTCGGCAGCATGATTGCGGCAATGGTGCGGAGCGCGAGCGCGTGGGCCGCCGCCGCCTCCTTCTGCGAGCATGTAATGCTCGCGAAGGAGGTGGCGGAGCGCGCCCGGGAGAGACTTAGAACTCTCCCGGTCCGCCGAGCCCGCAACTTGCTCGCCGCGCGTCGCAGGCAACTCAGGCGCCGGAGGTCGCTTAACGACCTCCGTCCTCCATGAGCGCAGGCCTGGGGGTGGCGGGTGAGGCCACCTGTCACCCCAGCAGAAGCAGGCCGGGACGGTGGGGCGACTAGCGCCCCTCCCCCAAACCGGGGCAAGACGGGGACACCGTGGTTCCCAAACCCGAGGGGGCCATCTCGAAACCGGAGATGGCCCAGGGTCAGTCGGGGTGCGAGGGATATGCTCTATGGGCAACCTTACACCCCGGCGTCTGTAGACCCGAGACGGCGTGCGGTTTTAGTCGGTTCATGCCCGACATAACCGCCCCCGCTGGCACGCGGGGGGGTATCCGAAGGGATTTCCGCACGAAAAAAAAAAAAAAAAAAAAAGGTAGGTAAGTACTTATTTGCCTTTCAATGTAACTTTCAAAGCGATTCGATTCAAAATTCCAAAGATTCGATTAGGACAGACTAAAGTGTTTTTCAACTAACTTCAAAGGGAGATTCTCTGTTTGACCTGTATAAATACAGGTCAATATGTAATGTTGGTTGAACTGATTTCAATATGGTTTTCAGAAAAGTATTTGTTACTTTCTGAAAAAGGTTTAAGTATACTTGTTATCGATTAAGATTCGATTAGGACAGGCTAAAGTGCTTTTTACCGACTTCAAAAGGGGGGTCACTGTTTGACGTGTATGTTTGTCCGCGATTTCAATGTGGTTTTCAGAAAAGTATTTCTTACAATATATTCTGGAGAAGGGTTTAGTAATAATCATTCTTAAACTGACTATCCAAAAATGAATAAATACTTAAAAAAATATAACCAGTGCCACTTGAGATGATGTAAGGATTTCAACATGGGACGTTATGGTATACTAAATGTATGTATACTAAACATACATTGTGTATGTATGTTTAGTATACATACTACATATCCTGAAAACATTAAACATTTTTTTTGACATTCCTATAAAAACAAAACAATAACTTCGATTTTGCGTTTTGGATTAAGTTCATTCTTTTTCAAACTTTACGTATTTTAAGATATGCCTCTAGTTTTTAGTTTTTTTTTACACATGGACACGTCAATATGACTTTACCTCGCATGATGGTTAGCTTAAGGTAAAGTTTCAGGAATGATACTGATACAGACACCGATAATGTTACAATGGTGGCCCTCAGCTTGACGGCCTCATCAGATGCTTTTTCACACCCCACTTAAAGGACCCGGCACTGAAGGAAGAAGGAAACACGTGTGCTGGTAAATAATTTCAAATCTTGATGGTGTGGCAAAGAAAACAGGTGCCGACGCGCTTGGTTCTTGATGCAATTGTTTGCACCGCCAGCCAGACTGGCTGGCTGGCTGGCTGACTCGCCATGCTTGTGGCATAGCCTCACCATAATTATGATGTGAACGATCTAGGGAAAGTATGAGCTGTGCGTAAATGATATGCTCAAAATCCTTGCACGGCACTAAGGTGTCGGCTATGGGTCAATAGTTGCCTGGGTCTGAGCGGATCGCTCGCTTTCTTGGGAATCGGCTGTACATTCGCCTCTTTCCAAGCCGGTGGCACTGTACCCGAGGTGATTGACATTGGAGACAACTCCGCTGCACATTTACGTACCTAGAACTGCCGCTGGAATACCATCTGGATCACTGGCTTTCCGGACATCGAGTGATTGCAGCACTGAACATCGCGTTGCCTGATAAGAATAACAGGCATAACGTGTTCACAGCTGGGCAGTGTCGGTGGCTGCATACCGCAATCATTGATACGGGAGTTGAACGCAAAGAGACTAACCAGCAAATCTGCTTTCTCCTGCGGCTCATGGGCCAGGGATAAATAATTAAATCAGTTACGATGACTAAAAAGGGAGAAATAAATAAAAGAACGACTTCAACAGAAAAGTCTTATGCGCATTTTTACCTTTTCAATATAAATCTGTAATTCAGTTATTTCTTACTTTTTAGACCATTTTTTTTATTTTTTTATACTACTAAGGTGGCAGACAAGCACACGGCCCACCTGATGGGAAGCGGTTACCGCGGCCTATGGACGTGTGCAACACCAGTGGCGTTACAGTCGCGCTGCGGAACCTGTAAAGGAAAGGGGATGGGAAAGGAGTTTGGGAGAGGATGGGAAAGGAGTTTGGGAGGGGATGGGAAAGGAGTTTGGGCTCCGGCACTCTCACTCACCAAACGGAATGCAACAGTTCAAATACTGTTACTTGGCGTCGATATTCTGTAAGAGGGTGGTGCTTCCCCGGTCGAGTCGGCCCATTCATGCAACGGCCAAAATGACTGTTGCTTGACTCTACCACGTTAAAAAAAATGTTTTCAATGAATTCATGTTTTGTATTATAATATATCGCATTACAAGCGATTATTTAACTTGCTTTGTTAGGTAATTTATTAGTGGTTTTATTGTCATGGATTAGCTAGTATGAGTCAAATCTTGGTATATTTGCGTATCTTTGGCGACAATGTGATAATATGGTACTATGAAGCTAATCTGATGATGGAGTGGTGTCCATACGCACTGAGTTTAGCCTCATTGGTTTTGTCTTGGCAAATAGTGTGGTGCTACATGATATTCGGTTTACTAATAGCATGAAATATATAGACATAAATTACATTGGCATAACGAAATTCAACATAATAATGATCATAACGCATAGTATTATTAAGCATAAATGTTTTGGCATAATGCTTGTTGTCATAAATACTAATAGCATAATAATAATGAAGAATATTTTATAAAGTATAATATTAGAAACGCATAATGATATAACCACATAATCGACAGACAATTATTATTAGACAACACACACCTTCAAATTACCACTACTTCGACAGACGATTATTATAAATAATAAATACTAATAGCATAATAATAATGAAGCATATTTTATAAAGTATAATATTAGAAACGCATAATGATATAACCACAGAATCGACAGAAAATTATTTTTAGACAACACACACCTTCAAATTACCACTACTTCGACAGACGATTATTCGAAAGACAATACTTAGACAAGACACATCTTCGAATGACCAGTAGTTTGACAGTTTTTTTTAACATTCTCTCAATATAATGTAGTTCCGGCTGGGCGTACCCAGCATTTACTTACGGGTGGGGCAAAGGTAAGGAAACTCGACAAATAATAGAAATTTAAAATGGGACCGGTATCACGGTCGAAATTTTTGAAGCTAGCACTTTTTTGTTAGCATCTATTTCTTTTTGATGGGCAGATATCAGCTGGACAGCGGCCAGGCGCGATTTGGTTACAGAACTTTGGTGGTCGGTCGCACTCGCAAGTCGCACTCACTCACAAAGGCTTGGAAACGGAATTCGCGCGCTCAGTTCACCGACACTGCATTGTCTATCGCGGTAAATTTGAATTTATATTGATGAATAGTTAATTTTATAACTTTACTTAATTAGCTTTATGTGCAGAATTTCTTCAAGTCAGAGGGTGGGGCAAGTGCCCCACCGTGGGTACGCCCGACAAGACACATCTTCGAATGACCACTAGTTTGACAGATTTTTTTAACATTCTCCTAAAACCGTTGTCATATCCACAGTACAGATTTAGTTTTTTTAGAACCAGTTGGTGCAGTATATTCAATATAGCTTCTGGGTTAGGTTAGGTTAGAACTGTGACCCCAACAGAGCGAGCGAGCCGGTTGTCTAAGTATTGTCTGTCGAATAATCGTCTGTCGGATCATTAAATCATTATATATATGCATAATTACATAGTACCAAACGATCGATTTAACATTATTAGCACTACATACAACCAATTATGACCTTTTATATATATGGCTCATAATTACTAGACGAATAAACATTATTTCTTTACAATTTATGCAACTCCTTCTTATGGCAAAACATATTATACTAAATGATAGTTATGCTAACATTTGCCTTATTCCAAAGGATTACTATGTAGTAGTATTATTATGCTAATGAATGTTATGCGAAAACGTTATGCCAAACTATATTCTGCCTTAAAATTTTATGCCTAGGGAGGGATCCCATGATATTCAGGGTATGTAGATGGAGACGGTAGGTGGTCATCGGAACTTCTGAAGTAAATAAGAGAAACCCATCATGTTTGGGCTCATTTGATTTGACTGGTTATGCACTTACTAGAAAGCTTGCTTTAAAAAAGGTTTTTTAAATTAATAATTTATTTAGTGTACAGATAATAGTTTCTGCATTTATTTGATACCCGTATTAAATGTAATACATATGGGGTTTACCACTATGTACAATATGAAGTTCCCAGGCATCCTATGAACGAACGAAATAAATCGCTCAGTAAGCTTGCGCTAACTGGGCCTTTGATAGCCGAGAACTTAGATGTCTATATTACTAAAGCACTGGCGGTCTACTTATATTAGGTCTGTCAATGCGATCATAATGTATCTATAATTACAACTAAACATGACTTGGTTCAGCCCACAAGTGAATAGAAAAATCATTTCCTACGTGACTACCTACTAAAAGCCGTCTAGAATAATCTATTTTGTAAAAGGCTCTTGTCTTTCCTTACCAAAAATACACACTGTCGAAGATATGCCATACATTACGTATTGACAATGTATTAGCTCGTATATTTTACAAGGCGCTCGCACCAGGTGCCTTACCCTAGAGTATGATCGTTTTGGTAGCGAACGCCATAGATGTGACGTACTAGCATTGACCTCAAGTCTGACACGTATCTAAATGTATGTACTTTATTTGTTGTTTAGAGCATAACCATTCTTGAATATCTGAATTGTTGTCTTTATTAAAGTTTCAACGCAATATTCAAATTAGCTAATGAGATGGTAATGTGTGTAAGGCATTAAAGGCCGCGTATTGTTTGTGTTTAAGCAAGTAGAGCGCGTAATATCTAATGAGCACAAGGGCATAATGATCTTCGTTAAACATTGAGAATAAAAGCCTCTTTGAAACGTCTCGTGTCTTGTTTCGACATAAATTTCAGCTGAAGAAAGTTCTTAATGAATATTGTATACCATTACTCTAAATCTTATAGGTATATCTTTAGATTTCATAATTTATATTCTTTACAAAATGCATACATACATATACTCACGCGTTTTTCCCTCCGGGGTAGGCAGAGACAACAGCCCGCCATCTGCTTCTGTCCTTACATACTTCACGAGCTTCCTTCACTGTCATTAAACCTTTCATGCAAGCCTTCTGACCTGCCCTTTTTTCAATATCTCATTAATTTGATCAGTGTATGTCTTGCGAGGTCGACCCCGGCTTGCCTGCCCACTTACATCTGCCTTATATACTTGGTGTGTCATTCGCTTAGTACTCATTCGTTCCAAGTGCCCAAACCACCTTAGCATACCGTTTTCCAACAATGTTGTTCCTACAAAAACATGCGCCTAACCGGAAGACAGCTAGTATCATGCACCGCATGAATTATGATAAAATATCCCTAGACCTAAATAACTATGACTTTAGTCAAATTTATAACATGCAAGACCCGAATATCGCAGCAGATTTTCTCGTCAATTCGATCAGAGACATTTTAAGTTCAAATACCACATTATTTAAATCACTAAATCGTAAAAAGGTTCTAAAGCCATGGTTTTTTTTTGGATTTTCGGTGCATGAGACATAGAGACAACATGCACAAACAACTGAAAAAGGCACCAAATAATGAAATCCTCCGAGAGATACAGAAACTTCTGTAATAATATTCTTAAAAAGGTCAGAAGGCAACATGAAACTAGCAAATTAACGAATACAGGGAAAAATAATAAGAGGCTATGGCAGGCAATCAATAAAATTACCGGTAGATCTACAGCCAAAGTAAATTCCTCCAACCTGCTCTCACTTGCCTCTTCGCCTTATCAAGCAGTAGACGCAGTTAATAATTATTTTGTCAACATTGGGAAAAAGCTGACTGAAAATATAAAAAATACACACACAAAATCAAATTGTACACTAAGCTCCCCATTAAACTCAATGGTTTTACTTCCTACAGACGAGAGAGAAGTGAGTGCAATAGTGGACTCCTTGCGTAGTGGCTCCGCAGTCGGCTGGGACAACATTCCTATAGATATTGTCAAACAAAATAAGGGCGCTATTGTTCCCCCATTAACACATGTCTGTAATCTGTCCCTTACCTCTGGTATATATCCCAAAACATTTAAAAAGTCCTTAGTACATCATATTTATAAGGCTGGAGACAAAGATCAAGTCACTAACTAATAGGCCCAATGCTGTTTTGCCCTCGCTGTCTAAGATTCTCGAGAGACTCATGAACTCTAGATTAACAATGTACCTTGAGAAAAACCAAATTATCTCACCTTCTCAATAAGGTTTTCGTGCTGGAAGATCTACAAGCGACGCAGTGCATGACTTAACCGACCACATAGTGAGGAAACTAGACGATGGTCAAAAAGTACTGGGTATCTTCCTAGACCTGGCTAAAGCCTTCGACACAGTCTCTCCCATCCTATTAGAGATGATGGAGTTCATTGGAATAAGGGGTGATTTTTAAATAAAACACGTGATATTATATTCGGTGGCTAATGTCGTCGATGCTTTATTATAGGCTAAAGAGTGGGAAACAACCATAGAGAATGAATACATTAGTTTGATACTTACTAACACCCCCACTTATTAAAATAATGCTAATTCACAACTCTAGTTAACAAGATAAAACAAAACAAAATTACTACCATACAAAATAAAATTAAGTTTCTGTCAACCCTAACATCTTGACAAATTTATAATGTTTTACAGTACAAAGTGCTTTTGTAAATATATCAGCTGGCATTTCAGCTGTAGGTACATAGGATATTTACCTGCTTATTAGATATACATTCTCTTACAAAGTGATGACGGATATCAATGTGTTTTGTCCGCCTATGATACAAGGGGTTATAGGCTAATTTTTGTGAACTTTGAATATCACTAAATAATGTTATGACACTGAGTCATCTCATAAAGTAAATTTCTTAAATAAATGCCCTCTTTACATGCCTCAGTGAGAGCCATGTATTCAGCTTCAGTGCTTGACAAAGCAAACGTTCTTTGCTTTCTACACTCATAAGAAATTACACACCCTGATATCTGAAAGAAGAAACCGGTATATGACCTCCTATTTAATGTGCATAATCCCCAGTCAGCATCCACAAAACCTATTAATTTACAATCATTCTCAAAGTACTTTAAACTGTAATCTTTTGTCTTCTGCAAATATCTAAGTATTTTTATTAAATGTTTCCAATGACTTTCATCAAAACAATTATTATACTGACTTAGGAAACTGACACTAAAACATAATATCTGGCCTAGTCAATACACATAAATACATCAGGCAACCTAACAGCTGTTGATATGGATATTTATGACATGTAGTTTCAGCTTTCTCTAGTTTGAAATTGCTTTCCATTGGAGTATTGGAGCTTTTACAACCATACATTTGAAATCTTTTTAATATAGAACCTTTGAACTGTTTTTGATTAATAGTTATACTGTCCTTCTCTAGGATTACATTCATTCACAAACAATATTTTACCTGACCTAAGTCTTTAATCTTAAATTTGGACTTGAGTTCACACTTTAACTCTTCATAACTATCTTTACAATTATAAAATACAAAGAAATCGTCAACAAACAAAGCTATATATACTTTAATACTGCCTTGACATTTCATAAACAAACAAGGTTCAAAGTTAGACTTGCTATAACCTAAATCTAACAGACATTGTTCATACCAGGCTCTGGCTGAATGTTTTAGCCCATATATTGCTCTTTTCAACTTTAAAACTTTATTATTACAGTTATAAAATTCTGAACAAGCCGGTATTTTCATAAATACAGATTCATTTAAAAAACCATTTAACAAGGCTGTAAGAACATCCAGATGAACTATATCTAGGTTAAGATTAACACTCAAAGCAAAAAGTAATCTAAGTGTAGAGTGCTTCAGTACTGGTGAAAAAGTCTCTTTAAAGTCTGTACCTTTCTTTTGGGTAAATTCTTTTGCCACCGACCTAGCTCTGTATCTCACGTCACTTTCACTATCGTGCTTTCTTTTAAAAACCCATTTACACTTCCCAATTATACTGTTCACTGGTCTGTCGACTAGTTCCCATGCTTCATTATCGCCAAATGACTTCAACTACTCTTTAATAGCTGTCTGCCATTTAACTTTCTCTGGTCCATTCATGGCCTCACTGAGAGAGATTTCTTCTTCTGGGACTTCTTCCACACATGAGTTTGCATACCATCCATAGCGATCCGGTTTGCGTATGATTCGTTTTCCTAGAGGTTGTAGCTCAGGAACCACCTCCGAGTCTCCTTCATCTGACACCACAGAGTCATAGGTTCTGATTCACAAGACTGTTCTGGTACATAGGTGTCAACATCATCATCAGGCCTGCTGGTATCTAGCTCTGAGGTTGATATTTCCACTTGTTGGTCTTCCCCCACTGCATCCTGCTCTTTTGCACCTTTTTCCACTGTCACCTGCGTAGTTGTGATGACACTAGGATTTTCCATGATCACAACATCTCTCGCTACAGTCACTGAGTGCGTTTCCGGGTCACACAGTCACAACCTTTGACATTTTCTGGGTATCCAACAAGAAATAGTTTTTTCGCCTTCTTGTTCCACTTCTGGCGTCGTTCCTTTGGGATATGAACCATTACTAGACTGCCAAACACACGGATATGGCTTATATTTGGTTTAGAATCTGTCCATAATTCATATGGTGTCTTCTGGTTCAGTTCTGCAGCCAAGGTTCGATTCTTGAGATATACTGCAGTATTAACTGCTTCTGCCCACATTTTCTTCTCAAACTGAGCATCAAATAAAAGACATCTGGCTTTTTCGACTATAGTGCGGTTATTACGCTCACACAATCCATTCTGCTCCGGTGTGTATGGATTTGTCTTCTGGTGTATAATCCCTTCATTCTTCAGATATAAATCAAACTGTCTATTACTAAATTCTGTTCCATTATCGCTTCTTAATATTTTAATTTTCTGGTAAGTTTGGTTTTCAACCTGTGCTTTAAATTCTTTAAAGTAACCAAGAGCTTCACTTTTATTTTTAAGAAAGTATACGAAAGTCATGCGAGTAAAATCATTTATAAATAGGATAAAATATCTGGAACCAGCAATAGATTCATTCTCCATAGGGCCGCATATGTCTGTATGGACTATTTCTAATAATTTGGCACTGTTTACCTTCGCATCATACTGTGCAGGAGAACTTGGTGAGGTTAACCGTCTCATCCAGATCCATCCCTTCTACTGCACTTTTCATACCATTTAGGTATCTGCTGTTCACGTGACCGAGTCTCCGATGCCAAGTGCTACCAGATACTGCCACAGCTGCTAAGAACTGTCTCGGCTTCGCAATGTTTAGTCTGTACACACCATTTGTAAGTATGGCCTCACCAACGCATTCATTCTGTCGGTTATAAATATGACACATATCTTTCTTAAAAGATACTCTGTTGCCATTCTCTATGATCTTACTGACTGAAAGCAAATTCGTGGTAAGGTTATGAATGTACAAAACATTGTTTACATTTATGTCTGAGTCTCCAACATATGTAGTTATTTGTAGATCTCCGGAATATAAAACTGGTACTCTCTGTTTATTAGCCACAATAATATCTTGAATTGCAGATTTCGACACATTGTTCAGTATAGCTTTGCTATTTTCTAATATCATATGAGCGCTTGCACCCGAGTCAATATACCAGTCGCTGTCATTGTACTTGCCAGTTAAAAACATAGCACTAAATGCATTAAATTGCTTTTTTGGATGTATCCTCTCTACACTGGTTCTTGTAGTGTCCTATGCGCTTACATTTATAGCCTTTTATAGTTTTCGTCGAATTTTTTTAGTTTTTAGCTTGAGGATTTTTCCCGCCATTTCCTTTGTTGTTCTGACGCTGGTTACTTTACTATAAATAAATGCACCCTCGGATTTTGTAATTTCAGTATCCGCACTCATATCTAATACTTTTGTTTTAATACAATCTGCACTGACACTTATACCTGAGTGCTCAATGACCATTATCATCGGCGCGAATTTGTCTGGAAGGCCGGCTCGCAAAAGTGATCCAATCCATTCATCACTTATAGTGAATCCAGTCCTCTTCAGCTTCTGAGCAGTATCCACCATGTTTGACACGTAGCTCGTCATTGACTCGCTGCTTTCTAGACGAATTGAGATAAGATGCCATAGTAAACTTATGCGACGTGTGAATCCAGAGTCGACGAATAAAGACTTTATCTTGGTCCACAAGTCGTGCACTGTTTTCTCGTTCTTTATGTGAACATACAGCAACGGATCAATGGTCATGATCGTCTTGGCCTTTGCTTTCTTGTCTTCCTGGTCTGTTAAACCTTCTTTGCACTTACTGATGTCAATGCCTTCAAGTACTAGGAAGTTTTCGACTGCGAACGCCCAGTCGTCGTAATTATATCTACCCTTCAGCTTGGGCACATTGATTGAGTAATTCGTCGTCATTTCGGTGCTGTACATATAAACTATCTAAATTAATTATTAAATTGGAACTGGGCCCAAAACCTTTTAAATAAAACACGTGATATTATATTCGGTGGCTAATGGGGTCGATGCTTTATTATAGACTAAAGAGTGGGAAACAACCATAAAGAATGAATAGATTAGTTTGATACTTACTAACAGTGAGCAACTAAAAGACTCTTCGCAGACTATCTCAGTAATCTTGCACAGAGTGTTATAATAGATAGATACGTTAGCACAGAACTGCCTGTTACGCACGGAGTGCCCCAAGGCAGTGTTATCTCTCCGACTTCATTTCTTATCTATATTAACGATCTGTGCATGACGAATCTACCACAGGGAAATATATTCTCTACAACAACATAAATAAAACGTTAGCTCTCTACACACTCAACAGATCACTTAGTAAAAAAAAGACCAGTGAATGGCTTATGAGGTTAGACTATGAGAGTATAGAATGTCTCCTAACAGTACCCGTATGAGGTGACACACACAAATATGCACACACGCATACGAACACATACACACACAGACACACGCATGCACACACACACGCACGCACACACACACACACGCACGCAGACACACACACAGCTGTAAAAGGGGCTATTTTTATTCATAGCCCCTTTTACATACAGAGTAGCAAATCGACAGTCTGCTGCCCTCTTTTCGCCCCTTCCAGAAAGGTTTCGGCGTGACGTCTGGCGAGTACCGTCGCCACCTCTCTATGCAGATTTGTCCCCCCAGATACGTGGGACTGTCTCTACCTGTGAGGAAGAGAGGAGGACTCTCCGGTTGCTCCGGTACCTCCCTGCGGTAGTTTTTCTTTTAGATCCACATGCATTTCTCGACGGTTTTTCTTGAACTGTATGATATAAGGTGAAGAACAGCCCTATCGCTTAGTCGCCTTAAACGACACCCACGGGAAGATATCTACCAGTGCCACGTTAGACACGTCTGTAATTTTGTGAATCGTGTGTTCGCCCCCCACGTGATCAGATAATCGATCCGGACGTGTGGTTGGACTTTAGGGGGCATTATAAAATGCCAGTTGCCTTAAATGGGTAAGGTTTGTCTAATGTCCTAGTTTGACGTGTCTTTATAGCCTAGATATGACTTCTAAAATGCATTTCGCCTCACTAACAATTTTTTTAAATATTTAGTCCTTCAAATTGACTGCACCCCGCCCGAGGGTAAGCTGAGGTGAAGTCCAAAAAGTAGTGGCCACCATTTCTACAGATTGTCTCTAGAATGGTGGCCCCTACCTAGACGGTCTCAACAGATGTATTTTCACGCCGCGCTTAAAGAACCCAGGATTGTAGGAAGAAGGGAACACGTGTGTGAGTTTACCCACAACGCTTTAGCGTTCCAGTTCTTTATGGTCCGAAAAAAAGGAGTCACCAAACTGCTTGGTTCGCGATGGTATCGATTGCACTGTATGAGAATGACACCTAAGTTAAGTGATAATTTATACATATGGAAGTCTTAATGTTATGATCGGTTCTTATGTCCTCCAAATCACATAAGTATAGAATATCTGCGATACGAGGAATACTTACGAAGAGTTCTGACGATGAAACTTGATCATAATTGATCTGATGACTTGTTGATCTGATATGACGGCCTCTGTGGCGTAGCGGTAGTGCATTCGACTGCTACGACAGGGGGCGCGGGTTCGATTCCCGCTCAGTGCAAATATTTGTATGCATGAATATGTCTATTTGCATTGGTCTGGGTGTTTCTATGTATAATATGTATGTATTTACAAAAAAAAAAGTATATAAGTATGTTTATCCGCATTCTGGAACCCATAACACAAGCTAGTTAAACTATGCTTACTTTGGGTCTAGAAAGCGCTGTGTAGAATGTCGTAGAATATTTATTTATTTATACGAGACTATCGCAACAAGTACAGATATAGAGCTATTTTAAGTACCTTATACTTATTTGTATACCAATAATATAACAATAATTATAATAATGTAGACTTTACCGACAGAACAAAAAGAAGACTGAACATGCACAACTATCATATAAAGAAAACAGGGGTTGGTTATAAGTTGAAGTAAGAACATGGATACCAAACATTATTAATAAAGCAGGAAAACAAGAGACTATGAGAAAGACTATAATTCAAACTGCGACCGACTTTCATAAAAAACTGTACGCAGTTGAAGCTAACACCCATAGTTCAGATTTCTTTACAATGGTTGATGGTGACGAGATGGAAGACATACCTAAGCAAACTTACAGAGATATACTATAGCATTTTAGGACTGAATCTGTACTATTGCTATGTACTAAATGCATAATCACATTGGTACACAAGAAAGGAAACAGGAGTATTATTGAAAGCTCTAGACCAATAATACTTTTTTTTTGTCGTGCTGAAATCCCTTTTGGATACCCCCCCCCCCCCGCCGGCCAGCGGGGGTGGTTATGTCGGGCTTGAACCGACTAAAGCCTCATGTTAAATATTTATAAAATATTTTCTAAATTGATCCTAACTAAAATTACTACAGTAATGGACGAACAACCACCTATATAACAAGCCGCTTTTAGAGCGGTATCTTCAAGTATCGATCACATACATATCATGTAATAGCTAGTAGAAATATGCCCAGTATATAATATGGCGCTGTATATTGTATATATAACATTAATTCCTTTATATAAACTACAATATAGCATAAAAGGGTGTATGGGGCTCTACCAAGACCTATGGAGCCAACGCCAACCTCACTTCCTAGCCAGTACACCTGTTAAACGAGGAACGGCTTTCTTTTTGAGATTGTGAGGTCAGATCGCAATAGCTCCCGTAATAGCCAATACGTCATTCAATGAGGCTATAAAAGCTGGAAAGGAGACCCCGTGCTCCAATGTATATACTTTGGACGCAACCGGGAATACGGGATAATGATGATGATGACAATATGGTATAAAAAACGCAAATTTTTCAGTATCTATAATATTTATTTTTAGAACACTGTTTGATATAATAATTGCGGTGTGTCACGGCACTCGTGTCAAAATTGATTGTTTTTTGACGTCTTCTTTATCTAGATGACTGCCAATGTCACTTGTGAAATTCAAAATAAAACTGATGTAATCATAATCAAATTTTAATAATTTTTTTATGCAAAACCATCACGAATGTTGCGATGTCTAAGTCAAAGTCAAAGTCAAAAACATTTATTCTGTATTGACCATTAATACGGCACTTACAAAACGTCAAAAAAATTAAACTAATGTTTGGCAAATGGACCACCGGTTCGAAACGCGGCCCTGTCCTGAGGAGACTCCGGCAAGATTTACGGAATTACAATATTTCGTTTGAGTAGCATAGTGAGAAAGCAAACAGTTCATGTCCAAGCTTGTTTGTCGTCTAAATAGTCTTGAATTTTATAGCCTTTTTGGCAGAGTTTGGTTTTAATTTGGCTTTTAAATTTATGAAGAGGTATATTCTTAATTTCACTAGTGGAAGAATCTACCTCTTCATAAATTAAGAGAAGAGTGAATTTGTTGTAGAAGCGTATACAGTTAGCCTGAAAGGAATTACTGATCTTGTAGAGTCGACTATTACATACCACAAGATTTTTTTTATGTCTAGTATTAACGTTATGTATATCACAGTCTTAAAAAATTGGAAATGTTTCTTTGTTTGGAAATCTTTTGTATGTTACAAAAGATTTCCAAAAATATATTGAGACACTACAGTTAGAATGTTTATTTCTTTGAACTTTTCTCGGAGGGAGACTCTTGGCCCAACAGCCGTAGCTCATAATATTATGAAAATAACTTAAATAAACTATTCTGGCGGTATCTATGTCTGTTAAAGTCCTAATCTTTTTCACAGCGTACGAAGCAGAACCAACCAAAGAACCAAAGATTCCACCGAACGTGTACCGTTCACATTGACCCTCTGAATTCTATTGTTCAAATAAAAAGTCAATAGGTCGAGACCCTTGTTCCTTATTCTGTAATAATCTAATTTCCTGACTAATGTATCATGGTGGACGCAATCGAAGGCTCTGGATAGGTCGCAGAAAGCACCTAATACATCCTGCTTATCCTCCCAGGCCTCATGAAAAAGTTTGAAAATGTCTGCACCCTAAAAAGTAAATAATATTTGACTTGTTATTTTCTTTGTGTTCCCATATTATAAATTACATTGTAAAATACAGTTGAATATAAATATACCAAATTAGACTATATAAATAGATTATACTAAAATAAAAATAGTGCACACCTGGCATAGGAATAGAGTATAGGGACCTCACAAACGTGCCGTGTCGAGGAGCATATTACCAGCCCAATGAGATCATCAGGGTGTTGGTCGAGGGTAGTAATCGATCCATGAACCGATAAGACTATTGGAACAAATCCAAATATTTTATACGTATACTGTGAAGGCTACCTCGCAATGCAGAAATTTCTAAGTACTTATCAAAATAATTTTTTCCAGAATTATACAACGAGGAATTGTAATAGCGGCAGTAGAACTTGCAGAAACAGCAGAGTTATAATATAAACTTAATTCCAATCTTTTTCTATTATTAAGAAAATATCATTTGAGGTGATTAAAATAACCAATTTGGTGGAGAGATTAGGAACAATTAGTGAGACATCGCATTGATGTGAAGGTACAATAAAATTAATAATAAAGTAAGAGTAACGTCATATCAATAGGCAATTGCAATTATGGACGAAGTTGTGATGACGAATAATTAAGACACCCCAACCAAAAGTTAAGTATTACTTACATATTTACAAATGTCCAATATACTGAAAGGTATATTCAAGAGAAAGCTAGCAAGATCGGTTTTCTGTAACAGAAAGAAAGCAATAATTATATAAATTAATAAGACATAAGTTAGTAGGTTTTTACTGAATTAACCCTCTGTCCTACACTTCACAAACATACACTTAACCAGTACAAAATCCACGCATCCTTAAAAAATTTTGTTATGTGTAGGTATAGTGTAATCACACAATTTGTTCTCTGATAAACGGAATCCATCAGCAGGACCTGCAGCGGGAAGCTGATAAGTAGTATCGTGGTTTCGTCATTCAAGAATAACAAAATAATAATGTAAGAGATTGTTTTTTTTTGATAATGGTCACGTCAATATTATTTTACCTCGCCTGATCGTAAGCTAAAGGTAAAGTATTAGGAATGAGGGTCACCATGACAGACACCGATAATGTTACAATCTCTCTCAGCTTGACGACCTCATCAGATGCTTTTTCACGCAATGCTTAAAGGACCCGGAACTGTAGGAAGAAGGGAACACATGTGCTGGTAATGAATTCCAAATCTTGATGGTGCGGCAAAGAAAAGAAGTACCGAACCACTTGGTTCTTGATAAAATTGTTTGAAATTTGGAATTAACCGGGTGAGATTTATACCTCAGCCTTGCACGTGTTGTATTGAATAAGTTTTATAATAGGAGATGATTCAAAATTCTATCGGTGAACTATTATGTAACGACGATCTTATTTACAGTAAAATTGTTAAAACGAGGCAAATTTACTTTAACAGGTTCAGCTGTAGCCGTCGCACTAGAGATGACAGGAGTGGCAGCGACAGCTGTGGCAGCTGGAGCTGCAGTTGTAGCATTATCTGCACCAGTGGCTAATACCAAAATACAAGCCAATAGAACGAACAGTTCTCTAAACACGGACGCCATTTTTACAACTGATGCCAACAAAAGCTTTACATATACCCCTGACAACCAAATATGACGCTTTATGCTTGAGCATGACGCATAACCTTCGGTAAATATTTTGGGTACGTACGTAATATAATGAGAAATTTTTCATGGTACTAAGATGGCTGGAGGTCACTCTAAATGTAGTTCTATGAATATTCAGAAGGTATGCAAGTAGATATGTGAAAAGGTAGATGTAGGGTAATGATGTATTGTACAAGCATTTATGAGTATTATACAAAGAATTACATGAAACTAATGACTTGAAGTTTGTCTTATAAGACACTTTTGATATCGATTGAACACCTAGCAACATCAGCTTGCCTATTCGGAAAGATCTAAGTATTTAAAATAAATAAAATTCGCTGAATTAATATGTACTTACTAACATTCTTTGGCACACGATAAATAACTGCAATGTTTCACCCACGTAAGTAGGTATTTCCACCTCTCCCATAATCCAAGTTCTTTAAACGGGCCATGAAAAAGCATTTATTAGCGCCGTCTAATTAAAGATCACCATTTTAGAAACGATAGCATAGCATCTGGTCAGGGAAGTCCAGATGCTTGGGAGTTTGGATTTTCTCTTAGACCTGGACCATCAGTTGGGGTGCAGTTAAATTGAAGTTTAACCATAAAAAATAAATCCTTGTTACTCTAAAGATGCGAAGTCACATGAGGTAAGTCTCATTAAAAATATTTGAAATTTTTTCCATTAAAGATATTTATAAAAATACTGTATTAAATCACATCATAAATGCTATGGACTAGTCAATCAAACTACGCATATGTACAATCTACTAAATCTAAACGGTACAAAAAGACTGGTTGAAACTGAAAACGATGCGAAATTATTAAAAATTGCTATACTTGTTGTAGGGTTTGGGTCCACAATACGAATTCCCGCCACAACCGCGCTTGCACAAATGCAACAAAAGTTGTGCATTTGACTGCGGCGAATGATTAGTTCCACGCCGCCCGTATAGCCAATAACCGATTGCGCTAGTGCAAAAAAGGCGTTACTGAGACGCCGCGTGCTCCTAAAAATAATTAAAAATATACTGATAATACTTAAAATTCACTCAGCAAGACCTGCACCCACTCAAAAGCAAGCTGCGAAACTAATTATGCACCGAACATAAGCGTTTGGAGACCAGGAGTACGGTAGTCCTCGCCGGCGCCGGTCGTGAAGTCGGGTAAGTGTTGTGGCTCATAAGTACTTTTCTGGGCTTTTTTTTTTTTTTAATAATCTTCCAAAACCCGACTTATCTAGACAATACACTTGTCAACAAAAATGTAATCAACTAAATAATAATCTTTGATCACAATAATGGTCACCTAAGAGGTGACATCGATTGCAAGGTCAAGGCACGCATTACCGTTGCATGGTCAAAGTGGCTTGAGGTGTCTAGTGTCAGCTGTGGCCCTGAAATGCTGGTTAAGTTGAAGGAACAGGTCTATAAACTTCTTCGAGGCGTGGCAGTTGCTAGAGCGACATAAACAGCAGCTGCGTGTCATGGAGATGAAAATGCTTCGGTGAATGTGTGGAGTCATGAGTAAGGGTGGACCCCAGAAATGTTGACTTGACGTCGTAGAAGATGACATGCGTACCAATAATCTCACTACCATGGATGCCCAAGACCGTGCGAAGTGGAAAAAACAGTTTGAAAACGGACCCCGGACGCCGGGGCTGAGAACTTTTTTGTTTGTTTTCGTTGTGAAATCCCCCCGATACCCCCCGCCGGCCAGCGGGGGGCGTTAGGTTGGATTGGAACCGACTAAAACCGCACACCGTCTCGGGTCTTCAGACGCCAGGGTGAAAGGTGGCTCTTAAGGCATTTCCCTCGCACCACGACTGGCCCAGGGCCATGTCCGGTTTCGAGATTGCCCCCTCGGGTTTAGAAATCACAATGTCCCCGTCTTATACTCGGAAAGATGGGGGGCGTGCAGCGCTCCTCCGCTCCAGCCTACTACTGTTAGGGTGACAGGCGGCACAACCTGTCACGAGCATTACTTGCTCGCAGAAAGAGGCGGCAGCAGCCCTTAGCAGATACCGAGTGAGAGGACTCCTACTCCGAGGACCTCGTGTATAGCCCTGAGTCCTCGCTTGCATAACTCAGAAGTTGACTCCTTCCTGATCAGACACAGGTGGTCCCCGAAGCACCCGTTCCCAGAGATCAATCATATAGGGCCATTGACCGCACGATCTCCCCGTAGAGTCTCCTGTAGGAGTCATCGGGCCCCCTCATGTTGGGCAGATGCTGCACCAGAACGTTGACTGTGTTCTTCAATTTGGGGGCCAGACATTGGAGATATTCTCCGAAGTCAAATCGGCCGTCGAGCGCGAGCCTCAACTACTTCATTTGGGGCTTGATGCCGATGGGAATGCCTCCTACTATGTGACTGGATCCCTCAGGTGGCTTGCTCCGAGGCCAATGAAGGAACAGGGCCTCGGTTTTATACAGAGGCAACCTCGGGTGAGGACCTCTGCTGCGACCGGGACTAACACTAGGATGAAGATGAATGGTCTCCTAAGAAAGTATTTAATCTAAAAAAGTGTGTTACATTTACTCTTTTGCGTATTGAAAGGTTCCTAAAACTACAAAAGCTGTTTATCTGTTTGTTTGCGATGGACACAAAAGCTACTGAACGGATTTTGGTGCGGTTTTTTCTATTAGAAAGGTCTAAAACTTAAGTCTTATTTTAAAATCTGCTGTATAATAATATCTGCTGCAATAATTGCAATTGGTTAAGTCGAACCGAAGATATGACCAAAAAACTATAACCGACCTCCGGGCGGGCGGAGTCGCGTGCATCTGCTAGTTAGGAACAAGATTCTTGAGCGTCTGTCATGTCCTGGCTAGTTTGGTTGCCAGAGAAAGAAAGAAATTTTATTATTACGTCGAGGACTGTAGATGGGGGGCAGACTGTAAAAGGAATACTTTTAAATGTAATATACAAATTATCCAAGGTTGTTGCCTAGTATAATTACCATAACTAGTGACCCCGTGGAATGGTTTAAATTCGACCTTTTTTTGAGGTTGTCAGAAAATTAAACTTCATTGCATTTCTTTTTAATTTTGTTATACACGCTGCTTTTATAGTCGTTTTGGAAGGAAATATATTGGGCAATAATAATAATAATAATAATAAAGTCTTTTGTCAGGCGGTAATATGGTGCGCGCCTATAACGGTTGGGTCATGCCGGTTTTAATGTACTCCTTCGGCATACTCAGGTGGACTCAGACTGAATTAGACACCCTGGATAGGAAAGTCCGTACGCTTCTTACTGCATACCGAATGCATCATCCGCGTTCATCTGTGATGAGGTTGTACATACCGCGGAAATGCGGGGGACGTGGCTTTTTAAATGCCAAATCCCTCCATAACCGTGAGGTGTGCAAACTCAGGGAATACTTCCTACACAATGAAGCTGATATGCATCGTGATGTAGTAGGGGTGGACAACGGACTTACCCCGCTAGCTTTGGCTAAAGAGAACTGGCGCAAACGGTATTAAGTATTAATGACCGTATGGATGTATGGAAGAGTAAGGAGTTGCATGGACGTTTCTATCGGGCTCTCCATGGGCCTGATATAGACTTACCAGCATCTGTGTCTTGGCTACGCTTCGGTGATCTATTTGGAGAAACCGAAGGTTTTGTTTTTGCAATTATGGACGAAGTTGTGATGACGAATAATTATCGGAAGTATATACTAAGGGATGGTACGGTTGACATATGTCGGGCGTGCCACCGTCCCGGAGAATCCCTTAGGCATATAATTTCTGGTTGTTCACGTCTTGCCAAAGGCGAGTATTTGCATAGACATAACCAAGTAGCCAGATTTGTTCATCAACAGCTTGCTATAAAGTACAACCTTGTGGAATCAGAGGTACCGTACTATAGGTATGTGCCCGACGCAGTTCTCGAAAATGGGCACATCACGTTGTACTGGGATCGATCTATCATCATTGAAAGGACTATTGTAGGTAATAAACCTGATATAGTGTTGATAGATCGGTCAGAGCGCCGCGCAATAATTATCGATATCACCATTCCACATGACGAGAATCTTGTGAAAGCCGAAAAAGAAAAACAAATTAAATATTTGGATTTGGCTCACGAGGATGTCGACATGTGGAGTGTGGATTCAGCGATTATTGTTCCGATAGTTGTATCGGTTCACAGACTGATTGCCAAGAGCCTCGAACAACATCTCCAGAGGCTTGCGTTAGGCAGTTGGATCAAGGGCTTGATGCAGAAGGCAGTGCTCCTCGACACGGCACGTATTGTGAGGAGATTCCTCTGTCTGGAGCCCTAACCACCGGTAGCGTGGTCCCTGTACCCGATGCCGGTGGGCTACTATTTTTTATATTTTTAAATATATTTGTTTTTTTGTTTTATATATATGGAATGTATTTAAAAATATAATTTATATATGTTTAAAATGTAATAAAGGAAATAATAATAAATATTCTACGACATTCTACACAGCGCTCTCTAGACCCAAAGTAAGCATAGTTTAACTAGCTTGTGTTATGGATTCCAGAATGCGGATAAACATACTTATATACTTTTTTTTTGTAAATATATACATATTATACATAGAAACACCCAGACCAATCCAAATCATGCATACATATATTTGCACTGAGCGGGAATCGAACCCGCGCCCTCTGTCGTAGCAGTCGAATGCACTACCGCTACGCCACAGTGGCCACAGAGGCAAAGCCGCCTGGAAGTATTTATTTGAAAAACAATAAATATTTTTTTTATAAAAAGATCATAATTGATGTCGTTTGTACAAATGAAATGAGAACTCGTATGAAATGTAACTCCTTTCTATTTCACATACGAGTAATACGCTTACTACGTTTTACTAAGATTATATTTATTCAACATTTTCGCATTCGGTAAACAACGCGGTGCTCTGGCCAATCACTGGTCATCTTTAGCGACCGCTGCAGCGTCAGCAGCGACATGTCACGACTCGAACCACCGTCCACAGCGCCCGCGCGACCCCACCCGCCCGGTGCACTCTCCAATAGCGCAGATCGCGTTCAATGTGAATGTTTGTGGTGATATTATTAACGATCAATTATTAGGGCCCGTCTTTATTGAGGTGACCTCAATAAAGACGGGCCCTCACTACTACACACTGATAGTTCAAGCTCACTGGTAGTTCGTATCTAGTAATGCTACGTAGGTACAGTAGTACATCAGGATCCGATCCATCTCCTTCGCGAGCATCACATGCTCGCAGAAGGAGGTGGCGGCGGCCCACGCCCTCGCGCTCCGCACCATTGCCGCAATCATGCTGCCGAGCGAGAGGACTCCCACCCCGATGGCTGCCACGAGGTCACGCCTCGGCACCTCCCACGCCGGGCAGTCCGCCAGCGTGTGCAGCCCTGAGTCCTCGCTCGCGTCACAGTGATGACACTCAGGCGTTGGCTCCTTCCTGATCCGATGCAGGTGGTCCCCGAAGCACCCCTTCCCGGAGATCACCTGCGTCAGTCCGTACAAGAGGCTTCCGTGTCGCCTCTCTAGCCAATCCTCCATGATGGGCCTTACCGCCGCTAAATATTGGAGTACCTAAAGTGTCCTCTTATAATCACCTGTTTTGCCGCGCCGGGCAGCGCATCTTATACCTATTCCGGCGCAACCTTCATTCAATAAAAATTGCCAATGAATTATCGTAGCGCTAATAATGTGTAATTAATTTTTTTTACAGAAAACTCAACTTTTTTATTATAACCGGTATAGCAATTTAGATATCTTAAAATGGTACCCTAGATTATTCCCTTTCCCCTTTCGGGTCCAAAACACCTATAAATTCAGCGTGTATACGTCAGCTGTGAAAATTATACAAATATGTCATAATACGTTTGACATTGGCGATATGAACTTACATATAAGTAACATCGGTGTGTTCGTTCCAAATGCATGGTAGTGTATGTCATGTTTTATTTATTGATGCATTCTTTAAAAAAAAATGTATTAGCATTCTGCACTTCTCCTCCATATAAGCTATAATTAGGCCAAATCTCACACTCCTTCGTCTGCGCAATTTTCGTTAACAGGGATCTAAAGTTTTGCTTCATCAAAGCAGGTGGTCGAGGTCTTTTGAATATATGCATAATTTGGGGTGTTGAAAATATTGGACAGATTGATTAAAATTTGGAATTTTTCTACCAAATTACATAATTTATTAGCACATGATACTCATCCTTCAAGATATTTCCCAACTCAGTTGGGGTCAGTTTTTCAGTTTAACTACGAAGCGGTTCAACTTCTATATCTCGCCATCTGTCCTTAGCAACCCATATGTTTAAAAAAGTCCTCGTGGTTTAGGCGAGGTGTTCTGTGGCTAGTCCATGCACCTTGCTCACGAATGAGTGCTATTATGGTGACTGGTTGAACTTGATACCCTCCTTCGCTATCCTCCGAGTCTTTTCCAAACTCAGTTGGGATCGGTTTTCAGTCTAATTTCGAAACGGTGAACTTCGATGTCTTGGGTTAAGTAACTGCCATCTAACCTCCACAACTCACTGGCGATATCGTAGTTTTATAGTTAGATCAGGTTGTCGGTCTTGTTCCGGGCTGGAGGCCCCACGAGCTGGTTTTGTTGCCGTGGAGGCGCACCAGCCGGTCATTGTCGAGTGGGCGGGGCGGCAGCGCGGGACTCTTTCCTTGCGACGGACGCAGTTACTTTCCGGGCATGACTGCTTCGGAAGGTACCTGCTCAAGGTCGCTAGGAGGGAATCGAGTCCCGCCAGCCACCACTGGGTCTGCAGTGAGGACTCGGCGCAGCACACGTTTGCAGCCTGCCCGGCCTAGAAGTCGCAGCACCGGGCCGTCATTGCAGTCATAGGGAGTGACCTCTCGCTGGCGGCCATCATCCGATCTATGGCCGCCAGCGCCAGGAATTTTACCGCGAGGACGTCATCTCGCAGAAGGAAGGCGCGGAGCGGATCATAGTGGGAGATACCCTTGCTGATCCAAACCGCCGCCGCTGGCGAGCCGGGCGGCGGATGTGCGAGTATTTGCGCCTCATGTCGCTTTGAGTGTGGCTGTGGGTGTGAGGGACGGGGTTAGTCCTACACCCGCCGATCTAGCCACACGTGAAGAGGCAACGTCCGTGTGTGCCTGGACGTTGCCTAAATGAGAGTTTTATGGTGCATGGTTCTTATTACCGTTTCTACTTATTAGACTAGTGAATGAACCGTGCCATAATAAATGGACGGGAACTGAAAAATACAAATTGTGAACACATGACGATATTTTTTTTATGTCGTTATATACATATAATTCAAAATCAAAATTCATATAAGTTACTAATGCTTATAAACGTCATAATAAATCTATATCTACAGCTTAAGCTTGAATATAAAATTATAATTAACTAACACTCCTAGAGCTTTCGGTTATAAGGAAAGGTAATAATAAAATATATGAATAAATATATGTAGACCATTATTCTATGAACCTACTTTTAAGAAATCCCCCCTTACCCACTAAAGCTAAATATCTTTAAGGGGTTAACGATAGGTAATATTAATAACGTCCAACCAATTTATTATCCTTGCAATAAAAAGTTATATAGTATAAAAATGCATATTTTTCAGTATCTGATGTTTATTATTTTTAAAAATTAATAATAACTGCCCTATTTGACTTACGCGGTGAAAATTAAATATTTTGTGCCTGTCTTCTTAGATGGCCACTAAAACTCCATGGTCTAGTTCGCCCATTCCAGTGCGACAGGAATGGTGTAGACAGCCATTCCAGCACTGTATTTAAAGTTTAACAGTTACATAAGCATTGTTGTTTTGTTCCGAAGTTTCGAATAGTTTTTAAAGACTGAAATAATGTAGACGATATGGTACAGTCCACTCATGGACTGGATTGATTCGCTGGATGACTATATTGGAATAATGTGAACCGGGCATCATGTTTTTATTTCTGTGCAATCCGGTGAAGTAGGTCCAAATATTCTGATGTTTATCGGTTTCCTTGGTCAGACGCATATTGCATATATAATAACATCTATGAAAATAAGATGATGAGAATGAAGTTCTTTTTTCTCCCATTTTTTCAAATTAGATAGGTGTTCAAGAGATATTACATGTAAATAATAGTAAATGTAAACTATACATATATATACATTATAACTGTAGCCATGTTATTTAGCCATCGGCTATTTAGTTTACGTTGCGATGTCTTTAATAGTGTCTTTGCCCTGAAACCAAATACATAATTAGGTATATAACTTAGTGATATTTTCTAATTATCTAATACATTTATATAATAAATATTCTAGAACATAGTACACCTCCTATCTAGACCCAAACTACGATCAATCTGTAAGGCTACCACAAACTTCCCCTCATTGCTAAACTTTATAAGTACTGATCAAAATTTTTCGCATTGATAAAAGATTACAATAAAAATAAAATACCAAGAGTCCTGTGTCATATTGAGTAAGACTTCAAGAATTATACAAGGATGTATGATGTAAGAACAGATAAATTTGCAACCTCGGTATTTTATATTTGAAGCTTCTATCAAGTCGCTTTGTACTATTGTGAAAATATTATTTATGGTGACTAATAAAGTGCGAGAGATACCGCATTGTAGTGAAACTTTATAGGTTACTACAGAGTGAGAGTAACATCAATCGGTCGTTAATACGAAAGGGATACCGCGTAGAAAAATGAAATACTTACATATGTACATAGTTTAAATATAGTGAATGGTAGTCCTAATAGAAAATTGGCGAGATCAGTTTTCTGAAAAAAAAAGTTAAAAATGTAATAATGTAAGTAATAGTGTAAGTTAAATTTGTGCCTGACTCGAAAATTTTTGAGTAATTTGTATGCGGAATGTATACCAAGTGCTCCTATTATACTGATGGTAAATAAAATTTTGAGCATTTTTTTTATCGATTGGTTTAGGTTCTTTTTTATAATTTTTTTATACAAAAAAAAATTATTGTTATTCACGCTCCATCGTGTTAGTATAGCTAAATGAAACCGGTCGTTCACCCCGTGCCCCGCTCAGGTTAACGGCCAGTAACGTCATACCGATATTCATTGCGGTATTCATTTTTTTTGTGATGTAGTGTGCAAAGTGCATGCATTGACAGCTAAATAAAAGATAATTTCATGAAAAAATACAACACTTTAGCTATAAAAAAGGAATGCTGCAATGAATATCGGTATATGACGTCACCAGTCGGTGACACGCACTGCGTGCGGGATCAACGATCGGTTTTATTTAGCTGTACGAACACGATGGAGCGTGATTTCAATATAAAAATCCGTTTTAAAAGAAAATCTCTTTTGAAAATTTATGTATGTATGCGATAGTACTAAAGGTACTATCGCCTCTCTTCGTTTTCGATTCTATAAAACCCGGTATAGGTACGATCTGTCTGCGATATTATAATTTGCAACAACACGAGGATCTTAGTCAACTATTAAACTAAAGTCATATTACTTTTGGTGGTGCTGTAGTTGTAGCACCAGGGACGGTAGTGGTGGCAGAGGCTGCAGTTGTAGCAGTAGGGGCTACAGTTGTAGCATTATCTGCACAAACGGCCAACACTAAAACACAAGCCAATAGAACGAACAGTTCTCCCAACACCGACGCCATCTTTACAACTGATACATAAAACTCGCTGCACATAAACTTATATACACCTATCCCTGCTAACCGAAGCTGATATTTTATGCTTGAACTAGTAAACAGTTTTGAGTACATAATAGACTGAGAAATTTTTATTGTTATACGATAGCTGAAGGCCACTCAAAATTTAGCTTTATGAATATTCAGAAGATTAGCAAGTCAATATGTGAAAAGACAGGTATAGGGCAGTAATATTTTTTAGTGTATATTGTGAGCATGTATCGGTGTTACATTAACTAAAATTATAATTAATAAAATTTAAAACCCCCGGCATAACTAAGAACACGGCAGACTAATTTAACTTTGAAACAAAACAAAACAAAATCAAAATCGATTCATCCGTTCGGGAGCTACAGACACGTCAAACTTAAAACACCCGTCGTTTTTCCTTCGGCGGTTAAAAAATAGAATCATCTTAAATTTGTCCTCTAAAGATAACAAAAATAAATTATACATGAATTATTTTAGGTAGATTTCGATGAAATCGATCTACCTATTGGTTTCTTGACTACTGTCGAATTTTAAAAAAAATTCTTCATAGGAGGTCTAGTTATGACCCCCTGAGTCCGAAATGACCACTGGTATGTATATAGGTATGTATGGTTCCACTTCCCAAAATTTGCGGCACTCTCACGGTCGCATTTTTGCCCCGATCGCTTTCAAACTGCAGTCAAAAATTGCTTGGGTGTAAACTTAGTTTAAGTTCGTGAACGGGTGGAATCCGGGTTAAGGGGACGGTAGGGCCTCACTTTTTGTGAAATCAGTTTTTCCTCAAAATTTCACGTTCCATGAAAGATATTCGAACCGTTCTAATTTTATCCCATAGTATACATGAATACCAACAACTTTTAACTATAAACCTATAAGATTAAAACTTTAACTAAAAGTGAAGGGGCGAAAAACCAAAATTTTTCGGGAAAAAAATCATAAGTTCTAACCGATGAACATTCTTGCAGTCGGAAACATTTTTAATCGATAGACCATTTTTAAGTCTAAAATAAATGTCTGAAAAGTTTTTCGCTAAAAGTTACCGTTTTCGAGAAAAAAAAATCAAACATGTTAAAAATGCGCTCGGCGTGGGTCATAGAGGGTCAAAAAAAAAAATATTAATTGCTTCACGTAATCTACCTGTGCGTTCCCCCTGCGGTAACGGATTTTTTTTTATCATGTCAATGTAAAGCTCATTATGTAAATTAGTGTTCAGCAATATCTAAAGGCAGCTGTACAAGTAAGTATTCAAAGGACGTACGTTACCAACATAAATGGATGTACACTTCATATGTATTCTGTGTCAACACTGAACCATCTTCAATTTGCTGATGGCTACAAATACATAAATCTAATAAAAATAAAATAGATGAAAAATCCCTCTAATTCTATTATGTTTGTGGAGGAACAGGGTGGATGTTCCTCCAACACAAAGAGAGGATCCTACGACCAAGCAAGGTGATGGCGGGCCGCGGCCAAACGGTTGTCGTTGGGATGTTGTATATATGTTATACCAGCGCGAGAACTTCACTTTCGCGATTCAGGATTGGAAGTGACGTAATAGTATCGAAGTAGTTCAACTTGTTGTCGCTAGATGGCGCTGGTAATTTGTGGTATCGCCACACGTTCTTGTCAAGAATTACGTAATGAACATACAGAATCTCATGCCCAAGTATCGTATAAGTATAAAATGGGGTAAATGTAACATTTTGTGTTGGGTGTGTGCTGGAAAACCTCCGTGTATCCTGGACAGCACACGATGGCGGACTGCCCGGCGTGGGAGGCGTCGAGGCGTGACCTCGTGGCAGCCATCGGGCTGGGAGTCCTCTCGCTCGGTAGCATGATTGCGGCAATGGTGCGCTTCTGGCTGATATTCTGCTGAGGTCGGAGTGGCCCAAGAGTAGAAAAGCTCGAAATAAAGCCCGTTACCAAGCCATCTGGCCAGCTTGGTAACTGTAGGCTAAACTCCTCCTAAAGAAACAAAAGCCACGACAATAGGCCCCCAGGTCCCGGTGGTCACGCTATTCCCAACTATGGTAGCGGTTCTGGTAACAGTTGGGCGCGGGATGATAAAAATCTCCAGGTTAAGGGATGCTACTACCAATGGTTACAGCTGGCAGTGTATAACCCGTGTAGTACCCTCGGCCGGACCATCACCTCAGTAAACTCGAGGTAGAACTAGATCGCTTATGCTGGCACATATTATTGTTGTCCGAGATCCGAAGACAGGGGCAGGACACGATAACCCTTGATTCAGTTGACCTTTTCAACTTTAGGTTTTCTGATCAGAGGGGCCTTGTTAGCAGCATTGTGGAAGTCAGTAGGGTGTCGAACAGGGTAGTGTACCTTATTCTGAGAATCACCAACAGGCGTTTTCTGTAGGTGATACAGGTACGAGTATATGCGCCGACCTCGACTCACCCTGACGAAACTACCGAAGGACATTGTCAAGGCAATGAATTATACTGTCAATGCCTAATAATAACATTGTAATGGGGAACTTCAATGCCAAGGAGAGTACAGGAGAGTACAAGAACGCGTCGAAACGAGGATCACACCCTATGGAGTGAGGCGCAGAAATCACAGGGGGCAAATGCTAATACAATTTCTTGAGTCTCAGGGGTTCCTCTTAATAAATACTTCCTTTACGAAGAAGCCCCATAGGAAGTACACTTGACAAAGCCAGGATTTCGTGATAAGGAACGAGATAGACTATTCCATTACGGACAGTAAGCAAATATTCAGAGATGTCACCGTGAGTTCAAATTCAAAACTGGAAGTGATCACAGACTTGTCAGAGGCTCTCTAAATATTTACCTCAAGGCTGAAAGAATCCAAATAATACGGTCTACTCACCGACCTAAGCCACTCCCAGCAGCTCTGGGGTCCGATAAGCGTTAACTGAAACTACACAATCTGTTCGCAATGCTGATATCCACTAGCAACATTGATGAGAAAACCCACACAGTGGTAAAAACTCTGCACTAGATATCTCTACAGTTGTTTGCCGGAAAACGCAAACAGATAGAGTTCAAACTCTATCACGAGACTGTCAAACTCATGAAGAGGAGGCCTGATCAGCCATCCACCCAGTCGTCTTCGTCAGATGACAGAGCCTTAAACCACTGTATCAAAAAATTGATACGACATGACCTCCGACGCTCCAACATACTAGTCATACATGATGCTATTAAGCGAAATATGGGGAGTCAAAAATGTTCGCTTGACAGTTAGGGTCTGACGAAACTTAAAACTGAGCACGGCAGAACCATTACGCCATTTATTTATTTTCATTTATTACCATTGGTCGAGAAATTCTATGTAAAGCTGTATGGACCACGGATGTCAAAACCGGCGAGACACAACGATGAAGACCACAGACCACCACTAACTAGCCATTACACCTAGGAGATACCCGATGTCGAGCAGTGCGAGATAGAGGTAGCTCTTAAGCAACTGAAGAACACTCGTGTCTCTCGTCTTATTCTTACTTATATCATCGTGCGGTTTTAGTCGAGACACGACATAACCACCCCCGCTGGCTGGCGAGGGGGTAACCGAAGGGATTTCCGCACGTTAAAAAAAAAAAAAAGGCACAGGATAATGGGTTAAATTGCCAACTCGCTACTGGGGTTTATCTTATTAGTGGTAATAGGTATCCTACTTGTAATTTATCATATTCCACACCATATACTTGATAAAATGTGTGTCCCTTCTGCAAATAAAATTCTGTATTTGCGCATGTTATAATAGCGTTCCTAATGTTACCTTGCACGTACGAGTGGCTTATTCATGCGATGCAATTAGGCGATTATGACGACGAAACCTAACCTAACCGACCAAAAACTAGTCTACTTTTGTATTAATTATTTACAAGCAGCATTTGTATAGGTCGTTGCGCTATATTCAGGTAACATACATATATTTGTATGTTACCTGAATATAGCGCAACGACCTATTATTAATAATAGGTATAATATTTAATAACCATATGGTTATTAAATATTATTTTGAAGTTTAGAACCACTTATTAATTGTTTAAAAAAGTTCTTGTGGATGTGGTGAGCTGGTCTGCGGCTACATGCCGCTAGATCGGGTGCTATTTTGAGTTGTAGATAGAGGAGAATTACAGTTGTAACGGTGACTGTAACTTGTGACCTAGATGTAAGTTTAGGCAGAATTCCTTTTGACGCATGGCGTCAGAACTCACCTCCTCTAACCGCTGTATTTCCCCCTCTTCCTCACCAGATTGAATGAGAGCCTAAAATGATGAGCCTTTTGATTGACCTTATAACGACTGATGCCATAAAAGTACAGGATGTTATATTTTCAGTACCGAGTATGGCAATGGAGTTTTCAAAAAACATAAAGTTTTCTTTCAGGAAAATTGTCTATCCAATTTGTTTAAGATATTTTCCATCCATGTGGCATCGCCGTGGGACGCCCTGTATATTTAAGATACCTATGTAGCCCGTTTTGATCGGACACCAGTCTTGTTACATACTGTATAGACGCTAAAGGTAAGGATACACGACGACACTGACACTCGACATAAATGTCGACACTAAATAGTGTCGATTGCGTCCACACGGTAAGCAATTTTTTGTGTCGACATTGGCATAGACATCTAGTGTCCCGGTTTAAGTGTATTGGCTGTCTACACGAATCGCGACATACACTGACTACATTTCAGTTTGAACATTCTCTCGCCATGAATCGACGTGCTGCTGCCGCGATTGTCGCTATATGTGTTTCAATTAAAGTTCGTCGTCGTAAAAAGAGATCGATATGGGTAAAAGATTGGATCAAAAGAAGAGCACAGCTGGGGGCATATAATCAATTGTTATCTGAACTGAAAAACGAAGATCCAGAATGCTACAAAAACTTTCTTCGGATAAAACATGAAGACTTTCAATATTTATCTAACAAGATTTCACCTGCGATAAAGAAACAAGATACGAATATGAGATTAGCTATTACTGTGGAAGAACGTTTGGCGATAACACTAAGATTTTTGGCGTCAGGTAAATTAATTATTTAATTTAATTATTAAATTTTACAAATTTGAAAGGCGTGAAATTTATGTTCAGCTTTTTTGTAAGATTTTGTAACTTTATAGTTTTATTATTAATATTTGTAGAAATGTCGAATTAATAACATTTTTTATTGAAGTCGGTTAAAATAAGTACCTACTATATTCGTTTCAGGAGATTCGTATCGATCGCTCTCGTACTTATTTCGAGTACCACGACAAATGATTTCAAAAATAATACCTGAATGTTGCGATGCTATCTACACATTTTTAAAACAACATTACATGGAGGTGAGTAGGAAAAAAATACTAATATTTATTTAAAAGACTTGTCTTATTTATTAAGTAATATAAAAAGTACAAAAATGATCTATCAACTGTACAAATTTTCGTACGTTAGATTTTCATGTTCTGTAGATTCCCATGTCGCATTTGGCATTGGAGTACCAGAAGAGCGAGAATAAACAGAAGGGAGTGAATACTGATCGGACTCATCCGGTTCTTCTATATCCAGAATAATTCGTTGGATTTTGCGTTTTAATTCTCTTTTTCGAGTATCGCTCCTCATATTCCGAATCGCAGCAGCCACGAACTCACCAAAAGTGGCAGCATCATCAGATTTGTCCAATACGCTTAACGCTCGGTCTAAAGTTTCGTCTTCTTTCTTTCGTTTTTTAGAGGATCGTTGGGAAAATTGGGTGTTGATGTTTGTCGATTCTTGAGATTCCAAAATATCTATGTTGGTAGAAGGTGTATTCTGAAAATTATTAATTTTATATATTATTATTTTTACAGGTACCTTCATCTGAAGATGACTGGAAAAAAATATCTGAAGATTTTAATAATAAATGGAAGTTTCCAAACGCTATAGGAGCTTTAGATGGAAAGCATGTGGTGATAGTAGCACCCCAACATAGTGGGAGTGTGTACTATAATTATAAAGGTACATTTAGTATTGTGTTAATAGCATTAGTTGATGCCAATTACAAATTTATTTACACAGACATTGGGTGCAATGGGAGGATCTCCGATGGAGGCGTGTTTGCAAATTGTTCACTTTCAAATGCATTAAGTGAAGGTATGCTTAATATACCACCACCACAGCCACTTCCCGGTAGGATCAAAAATGTGCCTTATGTCATTATTGCTGATGATGCTTTTCCACTAAAGCCTTATCTTATGAAACCTTATCCTTTTCGTAATCAACCAGGTCCTAATCGTGTTTATAACTACAGATTGTCGAGAGCTCGACGTGTAGTTGAAAATGCGTTTGGCATACTTGCAAACAGATTTAGAATACTAAGGAAGCCTATAGAACTATGTCCTGAAAAAGTTACAAAAATTGTATGTGCAATCTGCGTGTTGCATAATTTCCTCTTAGAACGGAATTCCAGACATATATATGCACCACAAGGTACCTTCGATCAGGAAACTAATGGTGAAATGATTCCTGGCAGTTGGAGATCAGATACCCCTCCCGATAATGTATTGTTCTCAGATAGATCACAGGGATCCAACATGTCCAATGAAAGTAAAGAAATTCGTGAAGAATATAAAGAATATTTTGTATCTCCTGAAGGCGAAGTTAGCTGGCAGTACAGATACATAAGTTGAAATTAATAAAGAACTTACCAAGTTTCCTTGTGTTTCATTTGCTGGTACTGTATTCGGCATTAAAAAAATTAAACTCCTATAATATTCCCACGTGCTTACATAATTTTCATCTGTGCCTTGACCGCTCTTCTTTTTTTTTAGTTTTCTTAATTCATTAATAAATTGCGTTCGTAAATTGTGTAATTTTCTATTGATTTCTAATGCAGTAGTATTAAATTGTTCTGCCAAACTTTCTATCGCTGCTGACTTCTTTACTCCGTTTTTATAATCCGGGTTTGATATTTGCCATAGTTCTGGCAGCGCTTCATAATACGAAATCAAAGATTTTATTTCCTCTGTAGTCCACGTGCGTGACGTCATATTGGTCTAGCTATAAATTTCGCACAGGTTCGAAATTCGGGACACTTATGTCGGACACTGCACACGTCCTGTCTCCACGGCTGCGACAGCAACACTGAGCGACACCGCACACTACATCTGCAACTAAGTGTCGCGGCAGTGTACACACGCAGACATACGATGTATACACTGAGTGTCTGGTGTCTGATGTCGTCGTGTGTCCTGACCATTAGGCTTACATATAGACAATTATTATATAAACCTACTTTTAGCATAATATCCATTAAAGCTTAATATTTATAAGAAGTTCACGAGAATTGTAATAACATACTACCAATTTTATTTATCATCATCATCATCTACCTGCCCTTGTCATAATTATTTGGGGTCGGCGCAACATTTCATTCTCCTCTATACATTCCTGTCAGATATCATCTCCTTAGTCACTCTCTTCCTTGCCATATCCTCTTTCACGTATTCCATCCATCTTTTCTTAGGTCTACCTATGCTCCTAAAGGCCTCTACATTCATACTTTGCACCTTTTTGAAAACTTTACTTTCATCTCTTCACATAAAATGTCCATACCACCCATCGCTTCTCAATTTTTATACATCACTTTATTAATATTCCTTCAAAAAACGATGATAAAAAACGATGCAGGATGAAAAAAAACGTATATTTTTCAGTATTCATAATGATATTTTTTATTTTGAGACATAGTATATTTTAACAATAACTGTTCCTGTAGTCATAATCTTGATGCTAAATTAATTGCTTCAGGCCAGTAATATAGACATGAATGCTTCAGACAATCATTATCACATTTTATTTTGTGTGTACATCAGTGTTGAAGGCTCAAAAGTATATGATATTTTTGTCGGATTCCTTGTTTACTTATATAAATTATTATTTTAAGATGATGAGTTTTAAGTTTAGAATGAAGTTTTATTCAATCCCATTCTTTCGGATTAGGTATTTGATTCGGGAGAGACTATTGCAAATAGATAGAAATGTAAATACTACACCATTGTATAGGTACTCGTATACACTATAACTATAGACATGTTGATTTAGTATATGATTTAGTACGTTATTTATTTTTAGATCTTATGTCTTCAACAGTGGTGTTTCACTCTGAAACAAAACATATAATTAGGTATATAACTTAGTAATGTTAATCAATTATATACTATAGCAGTTCTTATATATAATATACTAGCTGTTGGCCACACCCTAACCCGCGTGGAATTCTGATCCCGTTCCCGCTACCCATGGGACCTTATTCCACCACCACAACCTATATAAGATACACAATTCTACCGTGCACCGACAGTATTTTCGTTGAAAGCTCCCAGAGAGCTTCTCTTCTTTCGACACCTCCAATACATATCATTACCGCTCTATCCATTGGTGAAAAATTGGTGCAGTAGTTTTTGAGTTTATCGCGAACAGACAGGTTGACAGACAGACGCGGTGGAGGACTTTGTTTTATAAAATGTAGTGATAAAAACTACTGTTTCAGAAACCGCTACAACGAACTGGATAAAAAAAGGTTTTGCTTTCTTATTTCATCTATGTTATATAACTTCGTATTTGAGATTTAACTTTGAAATGAATTCTTTTTACTGCCGACTGCCCATTATTTATTATATTAAATAATACATTAATAAACATGTCAAAAACACTATGTCTGGAACAAAAACACTGTATAAGACTCCCACAACCTTTCTCTCGGACTTAGAAAGTTTAGCGTTAAACTTTCTAAGTCCGAAGAACCATCATTACCTTTGTAATGTAATTTAGGGTGGAGTGTTTCACTAACCTAAGCTCTGTACTGACGTCTCAGTTCTGAAATACTTACATGTATATGCACCAAATATACGTTTTGGTATATTAAGGAAAAAGCTGAGAGGATCCTGTAATAGAAAAACAAAACACGTTAAAATATAATATATAACGAAGTAACGTAGTTAATAAGACAATGTATAGCAGGCAAAATACACCCATCCTCAGAACCATTGCTTATCACACAATATTTTTTTTACTAGGGGAATCCAATATAGAACTAAGACCTGCACGGGTTGGTGGGTACTATGCTTCGTGATATAACTGCCTCTATTCGTCTTCTAGTCAATGTCGATGACGATCCATGCTTTGCCATGATAAGTATATCGTTGTATCTACCTGTGCGCTTCCACCATAAAATAAATGTAGTAGTGTAAGTACGAGGTGCGTAAAATGCGTTTAACTTACTTATAACCCAACTTGGCCATACTCAGAAAGTTTTAATTTGGTTTTGTCCGAAAGTGGCACTTATAAACCTTTTCGAGGTACGCAGCCAAATCTTATAAATAATTGCATTTACCACAGAGTAAAAGGTTCGATTTCGTCAGGGCTGATAACTTAATAGATTTGAAGAATATGAATTTAAAGAATGCGATCGCGAATGCGAATGAAGATGCGATGCGAAGGTCTCATTTGTCATAAAATTATTAACGAGAAGTCATATTACCTCTGCTGCTGCGGTAGTAGTGGCTGCGGTAGTAGTGGCAGCGGAAGGTGTCGCGGCAGTGGCTACAGTGGTAATGGCAGGGGCTGCCGTTGTAGCATTCTCTGCACAAGCCAACACCAAAACAAAAGCCAATAGGAGGAACAATTTTTTAAACACGGACGCCATCTTTACAACTGATGCCCGCAAATGGCTCTGCGAAACTTATATAGATACTCTGACAATTGAAACTGGCCTGACAATCGAACTACACTATGCTTGAGCATGACGCATTAAAACCAGTAAACATTTTGTAGTACATAATAGATAGAGATTTTTTTTACGGTATTATGATGGCCGAAGGTTACTCAAGATTTAGCTCTATGAATATTCAGAATGTAGTTAAAGACAGGTGTAGTGTAGTATTATTATTTGTGGGTATTGTGAGTATACACAAGTAGGTACGTACCAGTATTGTTAAAAATCCCCGAGACAAATTTATTTATAGGTAAGGACCATTTCGATCATATCGGCTCCCGAACAAAAAAGTCCGCATCGGAATCGGGTCATCCATTCGGGAGCTACAATGCCACAGATAAATACACACCCAGACACGTCAAACTCATAACACTCCGTCTATCCCGGTACCAATAATATAAGGCTGAGACTACCATGTGACAAACGTTGCGGGATCGTTTCTTTGGCTGCCTGAAAATAGTACTGAACAGTGTTTTATCACGCGGTAACAAGATGCGCGTATACAACGGCTGGGTCATGCCAGTCTTGGTATACCCCATTGGCATATTAAGATGGACTCAGATGAGTAAGAAGCCCTGGATAATGAAGTTCGTACGTTACTGACTACATATCGAATGCACCACCCACGTTCATCAGTGATGAAGTTGCATATCCCACGGAAGTGTAGAGGTCGCGGTTTTTTAAACACCAAGACTACACAACCGTGAGATATGCAACCTTAGGGAATATTTTATACGTTGTACGTCCTGCCTTTTCCTGTGTTGACGTGGGTGTATATCGGGATGTAGTAGCAATAGTCAACGGACTGACTCCTCTCGCTCTGGCTACAGAGAAAAAAAGCAAACTGTTAACACTTAGCACCTCCGCCGATCATAAGGAAATATGAAAGCGCAAACAACTACATGGACGTAGACATAAAAGCATTAGTTTTCTAGCCACGCTTTGGTGACCTTTTTGGAAAAAGACGAAATATTTTTATTTGGGGTATATCCTAAGGGTCAGCACAGTTGACATATGTCGGGCACGTCACCGTCCCGGAGATAAGTTATATTAAGTCTAAGTCATAATATTTCTGATTGTTCTAGTTTTGCCAATGGAGAGTATTTGCATAGACGCAACCTAGTGGCCAGAATCGTTCATCAGCAATTTGGTCAGAAGTACAATCTCTTAGATTCAGAGATGCCATATTACAGGCCCGACCCAGTTCTTGATAATAGTCTAAACATCACTGACAGAACTATTGTAGCCAATAAGTTTGATATAGTGGCGATTGATTGATCAGAGCGTCTCGCAATAATTGTTGACATTACTATTCCTCATGACGATAATCTCGTGAAAGCCGAAAAGGACAAACAAAATATTTGGCCTTGGAGTAAGAGGTTGTTGAGATATGGCATGCGGATTCAGCGATTATAGTTACGATACAAGAGCCTCTACCAACATCTCAAAAAGCTTGCCTTAGGTAGCTGGCTCAAGGGTTTGATACAGAAGGCAGTACTCCTCGAGGAGATTCCTCTCTCTGAAGCCCTAACAACCGGTAGCTTGATCCCTGTACCCGATGCTGATGGAGTATAATTTTTGAAATTTTTTAATATATTTTTTTATGAGTAGGCAGAGACAACATCTTTCTACTAGCTACGATCCTGGTATTCGCTTCTTCCATTTTCATACATGCATGCCTCTTTATTGAATTAAGAAAATAATTATTAGGATAGGATTTCGTGCGCCTTATAAATTATGTACTCGTAATTGAATTAGAAAGAAAAGGTGTATGTTACACTACTATTAGTTTTACATTAAATCATCTAATAAATCTCTTGATGACATTTAGAACGTTTGGCTAAAATATCAGCACCTTTTAGCGCTAACAAAAGTGTGTAGGTTCTTTTTACCTTTTGACTTTTCGGAAAAGAGCCTGCAAGTGATAAAAACGCAGAAGTCGCTTCCCGAAAAATGGAACGCGTCTTCTGATTTTTCGAGCAACTTCCACCTGGCCTGGTGGTGCTTAAGGTGAAGTCTCAGAAATGAGGTTCACCATTATAGATACTAGTAATGCTACAATGGTGGCCTTTTTAACCATTCCCTTTCAATTTCTTAGGTTGGTGGTCTACGTTATCAATGTCGCTTATAAAGTCCTCGGCCGACTCAATCTCTCCAATCTGCTAGCTGTATCCAATCTCTCCTTTGTGATCAATCTTTTTTCCCAAGGAATTTAAATGAGGCTGTTTCAAGTATTGTTGAAACACTCTCCCAGCCTACGGAAAGTACAGGACCATAGAAAGTATATCTGGTACCTCGTTCCAGATAAACTTGGTATGACTCTTGGCTGAGAGGCAAGTCTAAACTTATAAGCATCTACGCTTACAGGTTAAAGCTTTTTTTTTTTTACGTGCGGAAATCCCTTCGCCAGCCAGCGGGGATGGTTATGTCGTGTATCGACTAAAACCGCACGGTGTCCTCCCCAGGTGCCCGTGGCGAACACCAAGGTAAGCCCTCGGAAGGATAACCCCAGGGTTGCCGGCGGACTTTGGCCGCCACCGCGGCCTCGCCTGGTGGGGTCGGGTTTTATCCCGCTTCGGTAAATTAGCAGGTGTGTGTAGGGCACACACGACACGCCACCGCCACGGCCTGCTTCTGTAAGGACGGCGAGTCGGCCACCTGCCGTCCTCAGGCCCCGATCATGGAGGTCGGTAGTCCCGGGCGTAGATGAGTCTGCGGCGTCCTCGCCGCAGACTGCGAAACTCGATGGCGCAGGGTTCACTCCCGCTCCCTCTCCGCCGTCTCTTTCGCTAGCATTACCTGCTCGCAGAAAGAGGCGGCGGCGTGCCACTTGCTCCCGTCGGAGACCACGGCCCTCACCATGGTCTCCAACGAGAGAACGTCCACGTCCAGGACCGCAACGAGATCCCGGCGTTGACTAGCCCACGCAGGGCACTCCACCAACGTGTGGAGCGCCGTGTCTTCGCCAGGATCCTCGCAGTGCTGGCACTGCGGCGTTGTCTCCCGGTGGATGCGCCACAGATACTTACCGAAACACCCGTGTCCGGTAACCATCTGGCACATCCGGTAGGACAGGTCCCCATGGTTCCTCTCCAACCACTCCTTCATGATCGGTCTCACCACCGCAATGGTAGAAGGCCCCAAGAGCCCAGGAGGTGGCGGACCACCCGCCGTCTGAGCCTGCGCCTAGCGTGGTGCAGCTCTTGACGGCAATCGAGATGCGGCTTGGCGTTTTGGAGGACCGGGCTTACCGTCCGCCACTGGCACGGCCTGCGTGTTTCGCGGCTGCTGTTGGTGGTAAGCCCGGCCCCACCGCCCCAGTGGCCCCAACGCCACAAGGGAAGGGGAAGAAGCGCGGTACCCCCGCCCCCACCATACCAGCCGCTCTCGTTGCACCCGAGCGTTCCTCCAGAGGGGAGGAATGGGTGGTAGGGGGAGCTGCCAAAAAGGCGAGAAAAGCCGCCACAAAGGCGGCTAAGAAGGCGGCAAAAGCCGCTGCGGCGAAGGCGCCGAAGAGGCTGCGTGCCCCACGCTCCACAGCCGTCGACCTAACGGTGACGACGGAGAGTGTGGAGAGGGGCGTGGGGTACGCCCAGGTCCTGAGGCAGGTGAAAGCCTCAGTGGACCTCAAGGCCCTCGAGATTGAGGGGGGGCTTCGGTGCAAAACAACTCGCACCGGAGCTCGCCTCCTCGAGGTCTCCGGCGCCACCAGCGGCCCCAATGCCGACGCCCTAGCGGCCTAGCTGAGAGAGTCGCTGGATACCGAAGCCGTCCGCGTCACCAGACCCAACAAATGCGCAGGTCTGCGCATTTCGGGTCTGGATGACGCGGCCACGACGGAGGAAATTATCTCCGCCGTTGTGGAGGCGGGCAGCTGCCCCCGTGATCAGGTGAGAGCCGGAGAAATCCGGTTCAGCCCCACCGCTCACGGCACGGCAGTCGTCAACTGCCCCGTTGCAGCGGCGCAGATGATTGCGGACGGACGGAGCCTCCTCGTTGGGGACTTCCTTAAGGCGCGGGTGCAACTCCTGCAGCCCCGCGAGACCAGGTGCTTTAGGTTGTAAGCAGTTTTTATTATCCTGGTTACTCACCAGCTGACCCAGACGGTATGGTAACAAGAGCTCATTTATCCCAGGGCGCCTTTTTACAAAGATAATAAATACCTAACTAGGTAACAATAACACAATAAACTACAAGTAATTAACTATATCTGTGCATCTCAAGGGGACCCATCAAATAAAACAAATTGGAGGTTTCACACATATAATTGTCCAAAAGATTACATACACATACAGCAACTCAGAACGCCAGTGCTAATCTAAACATAACATAATACACAATAGTTATACATAAGTCCTTGGCTGGGTTTTCTTGAGATATCAGATAATTCAAACAATCTTTGAAAAAGACCCATTGCGGCGCTGAAGTGAGCAGACGTGTTGCTGGCCTTGTCGTTAATTAAATTCAAAAAACAGTGTAAAAAGTAGTTTTCTAATGATTATAAGTATACATACCCAAACCTGAGTGTTAAAGTGACAAACTGTGTAAATTTAGTGTAAAAAAAACTGATGAAACCCGAGTTATAACATAAATAAAAATTAAAACGGTCCATTAAATTTCAAAAACTTCATCAAAATCGGACTTTGACCCCATTAGTGGTAACAAAAGAAACGGCAGATTTCAATAAATAGTACATGTGCCTACTACTATTTATGACGTATAAATACCATTCCCGTATTTCAACAAGAAACTTAAATCTATTGGTGGTCCCGTGGTGAGACGAGCCTTCTTCTTTGTATGGACGGACGATAAGAAGTGTGAGATCGAGTCTGGGTAAACACAAGTTTCACTTTTTGAGACTATAATTTATTGTGCAGTGATTCAAAGCGTACGAGTTCTCTATTATCGGATAGTAAGTAGTACAACAAAATGTCATCGAATTCTAGAACTGGAGGCAGACGCAAGATGGCGCGACTTGTGACATGCTACAAGTGTAAGAAGCAAGTTAATCATACAAGTACGCTAATATGCTCCACATGCAAGAACAACTTTGAACCGAGTTGTATAGGTGAACCAAAAGATTCAGTAGAAAAGGCATTATTATCAAAGTGGGAATGTACGACATGTAAAAAGAAAAAATCTAATGCACAGACTGCACTAACTATTGAATCATCTTATGTTACAACTAGGAAGAAACAATCCTCTCCTATTTCTAAGACAGATGTAACACCTACTTTGTCGCAAGCGACTCCGCACTGTTCTACTCCTACGACTCCCATTCTCGAATTGGAAAATATACCCACCGAACATGACGTGCTGCATGATACTTCGCTCACATTGGAACAAATTTTATCAAGGAGCGTGGATTATACGATCATGGAATTTAACTGCATTCCGGAAATGCAAGAAACTATCACGCAACTTCAGTCTGATTTATACGGCTCTCAAAATGAGCTGGAAAACATAATATTAGAAAACAACGACCTCCGTAGTCAAGTCAGTAAATTAACCAAGGAAAACAATACGTTAAAAAATTTCCTTTCGAATTCTCCAGTGAAGAAGAATGACTTAGGTAGTGTGCAAAAGCGTAGACGCTCCTTGCGGAACGTAGATATAAATACATTTGTTACACCTCCTAAACGAGTGGCTGAGACAGACATACAACTTACTGAGAAGATCAATAAACAAAAACAATATGTCGATAGCCTAGAACACCAACTAGAACAGGCCAAATGTGAAATTCAAAAATTAAATACGCAAATAGAGTACCTGCAACGTGCACTGCAAAGTATAAAAGGTAAAGAGTCTTCGTTTCCTCAAAGCGGTACTAATACATCTTCTATGGGACAAAGGACACATAATCGTGGAAAAATGTGTATCTTAACGAACAGTAACACTTGTGGTACCCTGCGGGTCGTCGAGGATACCTTTGGCCGCGAGTTTGATTATTGCAGATATGTCTTGACTAACTGTGACTTAGAACAATTGCTTAAAAACATTGACTCCAAATTACTAAATTTTGACGAAAATGACTACTGTGTTATTATAATTGGACAAAAAGATTTTAAGTATATGCATGACTACGCTAGATTAGTAAAAAAAGTAAGGGATTCATTAGAACATATAACGCATACAAACATATTATTATGTGCTCCCACGTATGTATGTGGGGCACCGATTTATAATTATAAAATTGACTTATTTAATAATTTATTGAATTTGGAATTGCAAAAAAACAACTATGCACACTTCATTGATACAAACCGTAATTTATCTTTTGACATGTTCTCATATAATAGTGGTAAACTCAATAAAAGTGGAATTAAAAATATGTACAAAGATATTTTGGCGACAATACAGAATTGTCGCAGTTTTATAAACAGTTCACATTCTGCCAAGAACAATGGTCAGCAACTGCAGTTTTTTCTTGAATAGCAATGGTAGTAGGAAAGCAGATACCAGTAAATGTTCTCCTATTAAACAACGTACCCTAAAGTCCAGGGTTAAGGCACACAATAAGAAAATTCTGATTTACTACCAGAATGTCAGAGGCCTTCGCACAAGAACTACTGATTTCTTTAATAATGTTACCATATGTTGCTACGATTTCATTTTTCTCAATGAAACCTTCCTCATTGATTCAGTATACGACTCGGAGCTATTTCCTTCGGAGTATACAGTGCTGCGAAAGGATCGTGCTAACAATACCGGATGGGGTGGTGTCCTACTTGCCGTAAAGAATTGTTTTACCGTAAAGTTAATCGAAGATATTGATGATTTAACTGTAGACAAAGAAATATTGTTTGCTTTAATAACTTGGAAAAATGTTGGGTTGCTGGTATGTGTTGTGTATTTGCCTCCTAGTTATAATGACCAAAGATATCTAGATGTTTTGACTTGTATGGAGAATGCTATTTCTACATACTCCAAGTACGATTTTTTTATTGTTGGTGACTTTAATTTATATTCTTGTAGTGCCTATGTAAAACTCCAGTTCGATAACTTTTTGAGCTTTTGTAAGCTGCGACAATGTAATAACATCTGCAATAAGCAGGGACGCATCTTGGATTTAATTCTAACCACTCTGGATACTGACGTTGTGACTGTAACATCGGACATTGAACCCTTAGTGAAAATTGATACTCTCCATCCACCCTTGGAGGTGTTGCTTTCCATGCCGAGAAGTACAAGGGCCAGCGGTGGGCGAAACGTGAGACACGATCACGTTGTGTCCGAATGGAATTTCCGAAAGGCAGACTTCCATGCCCTATACTCCGATATTGCTGCTATTGATTGGACAGATTTAGTGGTGCAGCGTGACACGGACGTGGCTGTGGATACGCTGTATAACAAATTAAACAGTATAATCGATAAGCATGTGCCTTTAAAAAAGTATACATTTAGTCATAAATATGTATATCCGTCGTGGTACACTAGTGAAATAATATATTACATAAATTTAAAGTATTTTCACTTAAAAAAGTTTAAAATTTATGGACTACAATTTAATAGAGAATTATTTAAATATTATAGGACCAAAGTCAAGGATCTCATTAATGTAGCTTTTAAGAAGTATATGTATACAGTAGAGAATAATATCACTCGTGACCCGGCAGGTTTTTGGAAATATGTGAAGGACAAACGTAAAAATATACAGCAATGTAGAGCATATATCTATAATAATGTAACAGTCGAGGGTCAGGGCGCGGTTGATGCCTTTGCGCAGTATTTTAGTTCGGTCTTTCATCCAAACATTCCGTTGCTGGATCCTGAAGTGGCTGAGCGAGAAGCAATTGACGCAGGATATAATTCCACCAGCTTTAGCGTGGGGCACATAAATGCTTCTGAATTAAGACGAGCTTTTCGGCGTCTGAAGCCATCCTCTGTGTGTGGTCCCGATAACATACCTGCGTTTTTGCTTAAAGACTGTGTATCTGCCTTAGAGGAGCCGCTTTTGCACATTTACAATTTATCACTCCAGCAGTGTGTATATCCTAGTGCCTGGAAAGTCTCTAGAATAACACCGATACCAAAGGGTGGTTCTTCGATCGATATCACTAACTTTAGACCTATAGCGGTGTTATCGATTTTTGGGAAGATTTTTGAGTCCGTTATAAATAATTGTATATACAATCACATTAATAAGTACATAGACAACTCCCAACATGGATTTCGCCCGGCCCGCTCTACCTTAACTAACCATATTGGGTTTGTTGATTATCTGCGCTCTCGAGTAACAGCAGGCTGTCAAGTTGACGCAGCATATTTTGATTTTAAAAAAGCCTTCGATCTCGTGGATAATGACGTACTGCTAATGAAGTTTGCATCCTTGGGGTTCAATAGGCAACTTCTTAAATTTATGGCAGATTATCTAAGAAATCGTAGACAGTTTGTTAGAATTGGGAACTTCAAATCTCGCGAATTTTATACCAGGTCAGGCGTAAGTCAGGGCAGCAATCTAGGTCCAACTCTGTTCCTGATAATGATAAACGACTTGCCTGGGGTTCTTACTAACGCTGAGTGTCTTCTGTTTGCTGACGATCTAAAGCTGTTCCTTCCTGTCACTGATAAGACAGACTGTTCAACGCTCCAAGGGGAGATCGATACAGTTGTTTCTTGGAGTATAAAAAATAAACTTACATTTAATGTCTCCAAATGTAAAAGCATTACATTCACAAGATCCCGTGCTCCAATTGTGGCGGCATATGAGTTGGCAGGAACACCACTAGAACGTGTCACCACAATACGCGATCTAGGTATAATTATGGACAGTAACTTAAATTTTTATGAGCGTATGAGACACGTATGTAAAAAGGCAAACAGCTCTCTGGGATTTATAATTAGAACTTCTTCCCACTTTGCCAATATTGAAGTTATAAAGGTATTGTACACTGCCTTTGTTCGTAGTGTGTTGGAGTTTAACGCAATCGTATGGAATCCCACAGAACAACTGTACATACTGATGGTTGAGAGAGTTCAGCGTAAATTTGCTCGATACCTGTACAAGCGCGCCTATGGATACTATCCATTTCTTTACCCTTCCATCTTCGTGTCAGGGATGATCGGTCTTGATACATTGCGACTTAGGCGGGAGTTAGCGCACGTCATGCACTATTATTTACTTTTAAATTCTAAAGTGGACAACCCTTCGGTGCGTGAATGTATCCACTTCTATGTGCCGGACAGGTACATGCGGGGCACTGGACGGCGACAGCATCAGCTCTTGACTTGCCCACCAGCTTGGCGCTTTTTGGCATGGAATAGCCCTACTTACAGAGCTGTTCAGTACCTGAATGACTTTTTGAAAAAGAATCCAGATGCGGACATATTTTATGATAAGCCAAGTGTCTTTGGTACAACTGTGAGAGAATATTTGAGTAACTTATAGTATTTGTATGCCTAAAATGTAACGTATTTTTTCGTATTGTTAATAATTTTATAATTTCAATTTCAAATAATTAATTTAATGTAATATATATTTATACAACTGACTGCAAATAAGCGCTTTGGTGCAAACTGTAAGCTTATATTGCTAATAATAATGAATAAATGAATAAATTGAGCTCACGTTCGGAGCAGCAACGATGCTGGTCTGAGTTATGGTGGAACAGTTATTAGGAGGTTATTCATACCTTGATACTCTTCTGAACTCCTTATTGGAGCAGCAAAACGTTGGGCTGAAGTTTAACTTAACAATGTTACGAGTAAGGTATGTAAAAATAAATAAAAAATCAGTACGTGACCTTGTGGCCAAGGTGGTCCGTCCCCGAGGTGTACCGCGCAGGTCTTGGGTGCGATCTGTGAACCAGCGGGATCTGTGTACAGAATCCGGCCTCTTCCTGACAAAGTTCACGTCTCCAGCCTCTTTGATTCTCAGAGGTTTCCAGGTGTCGCAGTGCACGCAATGCCCAGGATCAGGGTGACGAACAGCTCACAATGGTCGATACTCTCTCCAACCAAGAATTAATTTCACAATAAATTACGCAGCAGAAATGACAGACCAAACTCAATTACTCCACAGATAACAGATCAAAAAGTCCCGACTCACGTTCGTGACCTGTATTTATAACACACGAACCCGAATTTACCAGAACAACTAACCCTACATCCGGCTTCCATCTGAGGCTTTCTTATTACTAGAATTCTCTCGAAATCCGTCAGCACCGGAACTAAACGGAAATTTCTAGACACAATACTAAACTCCTTACAAAAAAACTGTAAACAGACACGGTAGCGTAGTGGCAAATTACAGGCGCCATCTCGCGCCCAGCAGCGTAAAAATTCAGAGACCTCATCGATATCACGAATGTTAAGTTGTTAAGACGAATCAATAGATGTCGCTAAGATGCATAAAATTGTTACAAGGTGCCTGGCCGCGGGGCATGTGGGAGTGCAGTGCACAGCGGGAGACACCGTGGGGGATCGGTGCTTCCGCTGTAGTCAGCCCGGGCACAAGGCCAGTGCTTGTGATGCTCCGCCGCGCTGCTACAAACGCGTAGCGGAGGGCAAAACGGCGGAGCACCGGGCGGACAGCAGAACTTGCGCCGCCTCGAGGCCGATGTCGACGCAGAGGTGGAATGGTTCAGGAGAGCCATGTCGCATATCTGCAATGCGGCGATGCCTAGGGTTAAGCCCGACCCGGCAAAGAAACAGGTGTACTGGTGGTCAGCGGAGATCGCACAGCTGCGAGCTGCGTGCGTCGAAAGGGGCCAGTTTCCAAAGGCGTGGAAGACGGGGAAACTGGTCCTTTTCCGGAAGGCGGGGCGGCCGGTGGATCAGCCTTTCGGTTACTGGCCGATCGTGTTGCTCGACGAGGTGTACAGGTTTAGGCTTACATAATATATGGATGGACAGTAAAATTATTAACTCGCTTTTAATATAAACCCCTACACTCATTAATGCTAAACATTTATTAAGGGATGACGAGAATTTAAGCAAGTAACTTTATTATACCAACTTTATTAGTATTCCCTTAAATAAAAAGTGATGCAGGTTTTAGAAAAAAAAACGTATTTTTCAGTATCTTATCAGTTAATTATTTTGAAACATTGTATATTTTTACCAGTAACTTCTTTATCTAAATGCTAACATAACTGCTTCAGAAAATCGTTATTACATTTTAATATTTGTGGAGTTCAGTGGCGAAGGGTTAAAAGTAAATGATATTTATAGGATCTCTTGTTTAGTTACTTTGCTAGTTTCTCATATTTAGGTGTTCATTAGAAAAAAAAAAAGGTACTCAATTCCGAAGAAATTATTACTTTGAATAGATATATAACTACAGATACTTCACATTTACTATATTATAACTATAAACATGGTTAAATTGTATGGTTTGGTGGCTCTGAAGTCATTAACAGTGTCTTCACCCTGAAACAAAATTCAATATTAGGTATATAACTTAGTAACTTTGATGGTGAAGTGTAATTATTTTTTACTGCCAGCAAATCATACATAATAAATTACCACCTTCATATAGATTGAAGACAACAAAAATAACCCATGTCTTTCTCTACTAACTAATACATATTATAAGCATACACGGGCAAGCGCAGCGTAGGAAGGCCTCCTGCAAGGTGGACAGACGACCTAACAAAGAGCGCTGGGACTCGGTGGATGCAGGCCGCTACAGACCGGTCAAAATGGAAGTCGATGGGGGAGGCCTATGTTCAGCAGTGGACTTCCTACGGCTGATATGATGATGATGATAAGCATATACTTATAATACATACGTAAATACCAGCTAAGTGCGAGTCGGACTTCCGCACCAAGTGTTCCGTGCCATAAAATGGCATAAAAATCATGTTTGTTTAACGGGAGCCCATTAAATTTAATATTTATTTTAATTTAATTATTTATTTCTAAAGTGAATATACAACTAAATATTCTGTGAATTTTTTGAGCATCTATCTGTTTCCCTTATTAATATCAAGCAAAAACGGCATAAAATATGTATTTTATTCTGTTTTAATATTTTATGCTATAGCCGGAACAGAAATACATAATCTGTGAAAATTTCACCTGTCTATGAGATATAGCCTGGTGACAGATAGACAGACGGACGGGCAATGAAGTCTCAGAAATAAGGTCCCGTTTTTACCCTTTGGGTACGGAACTCTAAAAATCAAGTGTCATGATAGCACTTTTTATAGCGATTTTAGTATTTTTGTGTGAATAATATAATTTAACTGCCGTTTAGTGCCATGAAGTTATTTACATGAAGTGTAGCGTCACTTGATATTTCATTCTGCATTTTTATCCTTAACCAGCTGACCCGGCAGACTTCGTACTGCCTCAATCGATTACAACTTCCATATTTATTCACCTTTTAAACCTTCTCTGTACCGCTAATAATAGACTAAGAGTAACATAGTAAATAATCTTGCACGGTATGGGGTTCCACCGAAATATTCATTACTTAAGCCACTTTCACCCACAAGCTAGTTCTTATAACGATCATTCATTATAATGTGGTTTATGGTGGATCAATATTTTGTAACAATTAATAAAGAATTCTATGTTGACCCTAAGCTTTGACTGATGGGGCAGTTCTGTGATGCTTACATTTACATGATGAATCAAACAAATGGTACAAATAGCTGATAAAATCCTGTAACAGAAGAAACATACACATTAAAAAAATCCGTTCCCGCAGGGGGAACGCACAGGTAGATTTCGTGAAGCACGGTTAGAAATATTTTTTTGCCCCTCTATGACCTATGCTTCTTCTATGACCCACGCCGAGCGCAATTTAACATGTTTAATTTTTTTTTCTCGAAAACGGTAACTTTTAGCGAAAAACTTTTCAGACATTTATTTTAGACTTAAAAATGGCCTATCGATTAAAAATGTTTCCGACGGCAAGAATGTTCACCGGTTAGAAGTTATGATTTTTTTCCAGAAAAATTTTGGTTTTTCCCCCCTCCACTTTTAGTTAAAGTTTTAATCTTATAGGTTTATAATTAAAAGTTGTTGGTATTCATGTATACTATGGGATAAAATTAGAACGGTTCGAATATCTTTCATGGAACGTGAAATTTTGAGGAAATACTGATTTCACAAAAAGCGAGGCCCTACCGTCCCCTTAGGCCACGAACTTAAACTAAGTTTACACCCTAGCAATTTTTGACCGCAGTTTGAAAGCGATCGGGGCAAAAATGCGACCGTGAGAGTGCCGCAAATTTTGGGAAGTGGAACCATACATACATATATATATACATATAAACTTTTTGACCAGTGGTCATTTCGGTCATAACTAGACCTCCTATTAAGAAATTTTTTTTAAATTCGACAGTAGTCAAGAAACCAATAGGTAGATCGATTTCATCGAAATCTACCTAAAATACTTATAATATAATAATACCCACCAACATGCCATGTTTTACAATAGATAATCCATGGCAGGCATAACACACCCATCCGCAGAACCATAACATTGTGTATGACACATATAATTCTCTCACAAGGGGAGTCCAGACACACTCGCCGGGACCTGCGGGGTTTGATGAGTGAAGAGAGAATGCCTAGGTATTATGCTTCGTGAGCAAACGGCCTCTACCGGCAATAGGTCAATGATGGTGACGTTATGTGCTTTGTCATATTGTTGTATCTTCTTCGGGCTTCCACAAGAATATAACTAATATTATTTACACTGCTACATTTATTTACTAATGATAAACAATTTTTTTTTTTACAGTTATGTATAACTTTTTGTACAGACTGGAAATATTTTGATTTATTTTTAGAATACGAGATTCGAAACAAATATTATATTTAATAAAATATAATATCCTGTATTATTTTCGTTCATCGAAGTACCATGCCAAGAAGCTACTAAAATAACTAGTTGATAATAATATATAATCTTTGCGTAATAATCATTAATTTACAATGCGTTTAACTTATAATACAACTTTATCATACATGCAGAAAGGTTTATTTTGTTTTGTCCGAATGTGGCATAAACTTACTGGAGGAACGCAGCCAAATCTTAAAAAATTATATTAATTGCATCTATTATATACCTAGTAAAAGGTATAATTTCATCAGAACCGATAACTTAGTAGATTTAAAAAATGTGTGCGATAGAATCTCGTTAGCCATAGAGACATTTTACCCCTGAAGCTGCCGTAATAGTCGCACTAGGGGCGGTAGTAGTGGCGGCAGCAGCCGTAGCAGCAGAGGCTGCAGTTGTGGTATTATCTGCACAAGCGGAAAATACCAAAAGACATGCTAATAGAACGAACAGTTCTCTAAACACCGACGCCATCTTTACAACTGATGCCCACAAGTCGCTTCACATAAACTTATATACCCTAACAACTGTCACTTTATGCTTGAGTATGACGCATAAAAACCAGTGAACGTTTCGAGTACATTATAGTATGAGAATTTTTTATGGGATTACGATGGTTGAAGGTCACTCAATATTTATTCAGAAGGTAGTGTAAAGAAAGGTGTAGGGTAGTATTATTATTTTTGAGTATTGTGAGCATACACAAGTAGGTACTTTAGCACCCGACCTCGTTCGTGCACTACAGATAGTTTCCTGGCCATCATGTGTCAGAGATTAAAAATAAATTGTTTTAAAATAAAATAAGAGAATAGGGAAGAAAACAATTGCCTTGGCGGACAAGTTGCTGACAGCGGGTGACCGGGGGCTCCGGCCTCGACCCGCCGTACGAAGAGAGTTCCAAGTACAGTGATTGTAGGCTCAATCCTTGAGCAGAATCCGCGACCCTGTACAGTTCGCTTAAAGTATAAATAAACTCGTGTAAAATCCCCTAAAACTCGATATAGGAAGTTTTATGTGAAAAATAAATGCCATTATAAATATAAATACTTGTGTTTATCATTTCGTTAACACGAGGAATTGTGACGCCAGACCCCAGACGTCACAGTACGTACCAGTGAGCGGATCCAGCGGCTGGGTCTCGAGGTGACTCTGTATAAAACCGAGGCCCTGTTCTTTCATGGGCCTCGGAGCAAGCCACCCGAGGGATCCAGTTTCATCGTGGGAGGAAATCGCATCGGCATCAAGCCCCAAATGAAATATTTGGGGCTCGTGCTCGACAGCCGATGGGACTTCGGAGAGCACATCCGAAGTCTGGCCCCCAAATTGAAGGGCACAGCTTTCGCTCTGGCTCGGCTGTTGCCCAACATGAGGGGGCCCGATGACTCCTGCAGGAGACTCTATGCGGGGATCGTGCGGTTCAAGGCCCTGTATGGGTGCCCAATATGGGCGGGGCCTCCGCCCATATTGGGCACCTAGCTAGCACCTAGCTGAAGACCAGAACTGTGCGCATGCTGCGCGCTCCGCAGCGAGTGATGGCCATCAGGGTCATCCGCGGGTAAAGAAAGAAAGAAAGAAAGAAAATTGATTTTTATTGCGGATAAAAAACACATGCACATATTAGGATTAAGGAAAAACCTAAATAAGAAAAATAAAATAAGAAATAATAATAATACACAAGTCCACACAGCAATTGTACCGCACGATCTCCTTCGAGAACTCCGCCATGGGACCTGGAGGCGAGAGCCCTTTCGCAACTGTACCAGTGACGAAAGGAGGCACGGGAGCAGGGACGGAACCCCGAGCCACGAGAAATCAAGGCCGTGCAGTCCCAGCTCCGCCAGGCCATCGTGGTGGAGTGGAAGGAACGACTTGGGCGACCAAGCGCAGGGCACGCCGCAATAGCGGCGGTAAGGCCCATCATGGAGGATTGGCTAGAGAGGCGACACGGAAGCCTCTCGTACCGACTGACGCACGTGATCTCCGGGAAGGGGTGCTTCGGGGACCACCTGCATCGGATCAGGAAGGAGCCAACGCCTGAGTGTCATCACTGCGACGCGAGCGAGGACTCAGGGCTGCACACGCTGGCAGACTGCCAGGCGTGGGAGGTGCCGAGGCGTGACCTCGTGGCAGCCATCGGGGTGGGAGTCCTCTCGCTCGGCAGCATGATTGCGGCAATGGTACGGAGCGCGAGCGCGTGGGCCGCCGCCACCTCCTTCTGCGAGCATGTAATGCTCGCGAAGGAGATGGCGGAGCGCGCCCGGGAGACATTTAGAACTCTCCCGGCCCGCCGAGCCCGCAACTTGCTCGCCGCGCGTCGAAGGCGACTCAGGCGCCGAAGGTCACTTAACGACCTCCGTCCTCCATGAGTGCAGGCTTGGGGGTGGCGGGTGAGGCCGCCTGTCACACCAGCAGAAGCAGGCCGGGACGTTGGGTCGACTAGCGCCCCTCCCCCATACCGGGGCAAGACGGGGACACCGTGGTTCCCAAACCCGAGGGGGCCATCTCGAAACCGGAGATTAAGTTATGTTAAGGTCCCAATGTAATAAGGGGTGAGCCTATTGCCATCAACCGGGCACATTATTAAGCGAGTGATAATTATGGAAAAAGCGGCGATAGCCCGGTGGCGTACGTAACGGACTGCTGAGACGAGGTCTCGAGTTCGATCCCCAGTCGCCCCGGGCACACACCTCTGACTTTTCGTAGTTATGTGTGTATCGATAAATGTTAATTATCGCTCGCTTAACAATGTGCCCGGTAGATGGCAATAGGCTCGCCTCCTATTACATTGGGACCTTAACATAACTGGCGAATCGTGGGTGTGTAATACACCTCTGCCTACCCCTTCGGGGATACAGGCGTGAAGTTATGTTATGTTTATGTTATGTTATGATAATTAACATTTATTTATTTATTTTTAATGCACACATAAATACGAAAAGTCAGAGGTGTGTGCCCGGGGCGACTGGGGATCGAACTCGAGTGCTCGTCTCAGCAGTCCAGTACATATGCCACTGGGCTATCATCGCTTATTATATTCTTGCGATATTATATTCTTTTATTTTGAATTTCAATGTTTGAATGTGTAATATGTTTATGGTCTAACGTTGACCATGCCACTTGAATATGAAGTTTACTAAGAGAATAAAATTTGATTCAATTCGGATAAAATATAATTTGAGAAAAATAAAACAATTACAAAGATAAATCTAATATAGCATTACAACGATGGCTCTAGCAGGAACGTATAGTCCCCGCGGTGAGGCTTCTCTGGCTTCCCAAAATTAATGTGCGTCTTAGAAATTAATTATAATTAACTCAAGATATTGTTTTAACATTGCTAGAAAAGCATTTTAAAGACGTCTACCCCGCACATTCTCCCAAATATTTTCGAAGATTTTTGTAAGCAGTCCATCCAGGTCCAGCCAGGCAGTTCTGGACTTTGGGACAGTTCATCAACAGGACTGATTGACACATATCCATACACAAATGATACAAGAATTCTCCACTCAAAAAATTATGCAAAGTGTTGTAGCTCAGTTTGATGGATGCGTTGAAGAAAGACGTTACTGACACTGAGTTGAACGTAATTTACAAAGTGTAAAATTTGATGGCCACACAACACATGAAACCTGTCAAAGAAGATGGTACACAATATATCTATTGAGTTTCACTTCACACTTAATATTTGTCAATAGAGCATTTTATCTAGTTTGCGTTAAAATCCATTCCTTAAAAGTATGTATGAAATAGCAAAGAAGCATAGTGTTGGTTGACTGGCAAAATATGTAACATTTTCGTGTACCTACTCCGTTGTTGTTTTTGATAAAATACTAATCTGATGTAATAATCTATTTATAAGATAACCTATCGCTTCCTCATAGTCATGAGTTTGTAATAATAATAAAACTCACACAAGTTTATTTTGTTTACAATGGATTCAAGAAATGGATTCAATTCATTTCTTCAAGAACTGAAGTATCTAAGAAATTCGATACGCTTCATCAAATAAATATTTTATTATTTGCAAAGTAGAGCTTCTTCTTCTTCATCTGAGCACCTATCCCAGTTGCAGCTACCCGTCCTGGGATTCACTCTCCTACTCCTCTTTTTTAGGATTTGGTTGGCTTTAACAGGTACGACTAGTGTCAAGATACAGGTGGTCCTCATATACCCCCAAACATTAGAGAAAGTGGGTATCTTTCTTTTTTCGTGCGGATGTCCCCTCGGATACTCCCCCGCCGGCCAGCGGGGGTGGTTATGTCGAGCTTGAACCAACTAAAACCGCACGCCGTCTCGGGTCTTCAGACGCCGGGGTGTAAGGTTGCCCATAGAGCTTATCCCTCGCTCCCCGACTGAACCTGGGCCATCTCCGGTTTCGAGATGACCCCCTCGGGTTTGGGAACCACGGTGTCCCCGTCTTGCCCCGGTATGAAATTCAATACGATTCATCAAATACATATTTTAGAATTTGCAATAGCTTGCTTTCAAGAGCAAGTAAAGCTTCTTCCTCTTCATCTGAGCACCTATCCCGGTTGCAGCTATCCGTCCTGGGATACACTCTCATACTCCTTCTTTTTAAGATTTGGTTAGCTTTAACAGGTACGACTATTGTCAAGATACTGGTGTTCCTCATATACCCCATACATTAAAGAAAGACCTACTGAATATTAAAGTTGTAAAAATACAATGGGTTTAACTACACATTTTTAGCAAAACCATGTGGAGTATTCTGTTTATCGTGTTGTAAAATACGGTGTACATCGTAATCCACTTCATTACCCATATTGAATCCCTGAAATTGAAACCGGTGTATTCGAACTACCATTTGTACTGCTCGTCGGAGCTCAGGTATCTGTAGTACATATTATACGTACATACATGGCCGTAAACGATCGTGGTACATAGTAAAGTACAAGAGTAAATAAATAAAGGAATACTTGTTAGCGATTTACCCTAGAATTTTTTTCGACTAAATCAGCTCAGCTTAGCTTACCTGTATAAAGATCGTATTGATATTCAGAAAACCATTCTGATTAAAATCTACTAAGCCTTAATAGTTAATCGATTTCTAAACTTTCCGGCTGAAACGATATTTTATTTCCTTTCGAAATTTTGTAATGTCTTGCTTTGTTTTTTAATGAATCTGTATAAAACTTAGCTTTTACCAATAGTTGCTATATAGTCTTTAATTTTAGCACGGTAAATGTATCAGTCACTTCTAGTCAGATAGCCAGGTGATTAAGGATAATCAACTAGTCAATGTTATACTATGGGGATGAAAATAGGTTAAGTAGTAAGTACTAATTCGGCACATTAGCTATCTCCATTTTGAATTTTATGCAATCCACCCAGGAAAGACGATGCTGAACAACTGCCTTTGTATGATGTAATGTACATGGCTTTTTTCTTGAGTGTAATATGCATAGTTTAAGTGCCAGATCAGAGACTTTATTATTGGTAGCACGTCGAGAACTACGGATGGGTGGTCAACTGAAATAACAGAAAACTGATGAATGTACCTAACATATAAACTACAATAAGCAATAAATAGAAGAAAGAAAGTGTTATCTTCTAATATATAAAATTCTCGTGTCGCGGTGTTTGTAGTTGAACGCCTCCGAAACGGCTTGACCGATTCTCATGAAATTTTGTGTGCATATTGGGTAGGTCTGAGAATCAGACAACATTTATTTTTCATCCCCCTAAATGTTAGGGGAGGTCAACGCTATTTTTTTTATTAATATTTGGATAATTTTTTGTTTAATTTTTTTTTATGATACAGCATTAGAAAATACATACAACCCTTAATTTTCAACCCTCTACGATTAACCCCTATTTTTCCATTGCGATTTTTATTTTCATTTTCTTTTGGTTTTATTTGTGTATCGATCGTAGCAGTGACTATGCATCTCTCATGTTAAATTTTAAAGGACAATGCCCATGTCAGTATGGAAAACGGTTGCACACTTTTTTTTTGCTATGTCACATAAGTATAAACTACATTGAAAAGCCTGCATTAAGTATTATCTGAAATATAAACTCAAATTGTAACAGAACTTGGTGTTATTGAGAAATTAAATGATTACAACGAGAAAAACAACAACAACAAGAAAATATTGTGACACTGACTGTTGCACTGACGTTTAAGTTTTCTTTTGGAATGTTTCAAGACAGGGATACCATGTATAAATTAAGAGAAAACTACCACTGAAGCATATATTATTTTACAACTTTAACTGATTATCAGTAATAAACTACGAATACATACAGGAAATATTAAAATTACATAACTGCAATATATTTGAATGTCACATTGCGAATTATTATCACGTATTATTATTTAACCATTTTATTTTAAAAAGATTGGTATATTTGCATTCTACGACCAATCGTTTTATATCTTTATAATTTAAATTCAAACCCCAAGTTCTATAGAAGCAATTTAGTGTTGAAAATTCATACTATAATCAATATTATTTTTTAACATTTGAAATATTGACGCGAACGTCTAAAAGCGCAACCAAGAATGGGCATTCTCCTTTCCAGGGCAATAATTAATAATATACATGGCAAAACCACGTTTGCCGGGTCAGCTAGTATACATATAATAAAATGGTAACGAAGTGAAAACTGTACGGTGTTTATGTATAAAAAATTATTGATCAGAACATTTTATAATTAAAATCATCACGCTATTATATTGAAGACCCGGGCGGAATTAAATTTACTACGATGTTACATCTAAACTTCTCGACTATCAAAAAATAAATAATGTAAAATAACATAACATAACATAACATAAACTCACGCCTATATCCCCGAAGGGGTAGGCAAAGGTGCTAGCACCCACGTTTCGCCAATATAACGATGAAATAACTTCATAGATTGTTGGGATCGATACCTATTACAGAAGCAAACCTTAATCTATTCCGAACTTAACGCGGACGAAGTTGCGGGCAACAGCTAGTCTATATACATATAATAAAATCATAACGAGGTGGAACATGTGTACATTGAATATTTTTCCAAAAAAGTAATTGATGTGTGTTCTAGGAGCGATACCTTTTTTATGTGATTTTTACAACTATTGTTTGTTTGTCGGTGGTTTCTTCTGCTTTTAATTATCGAGCATCACTTGAAAACCGCTAAACACATTTGGCTGAAATTTTGCTTGAACATTCTTCTAGAGTATGGTCATAAGCTGCGCTATATATCATCACGCTATTATAGGTATGATAGGAGCAGTAGAGCAAAATCGGTCTTGACTATTAATGTTGACAACTTCCTTATTATAGGTACAAGGTAGATCTTTACATAATTTTATAGATCAGCAGAATTAAGACATGGTCAAAATCCGGACTATAACTCATCACGCTATTCCTTAAAGGTAATGAGTAGTAAAATGTAAAATCTCGTAACTATACAGAGTTACACACGTATTCATTTCATTAATATCATCACGCTATTATATTAGGGAATCGGGCAGAATTAATTTCGATGTTACATATTTATCTATTAGACCGGGAGCTGGTGACAGGTGACGTTCCACGATTTTGTCGTGCATGCCATTTTAAGGCTTGATAACTGACCCTAAAATATCAATGATAGTCGGGGTTTTAGCCCCCCCGCGCGTCCTCTTCATAAGGAAAAGCGCTTTTCTTTGTGTAGCGGATTTTCGTGTCTTTTTGTGATAGTATACTGCATGCCATTGTAATATACGGAAGTTTAAACAAATTAAAGCTGTAATAATTGACGGCATACACTCCGCAGCGGCCCAAGATGATCATAGGATTCTGAAAACCTGAACAAAATTAAAGGGCAATTCTGTGTTTTGAACTTGCATGCTGATATAAAGAATCGAAGTTTTTGTAATAAACACACTCTGGAAAAATTGGCATGCACCCCTCGTATGACCAACGGTGGTAAATTTCCGGATAACTCTATAAAATTTTAACACAGATTTTTCGTTATTCCAAACTGCATGCCATTGAAAGGATACTTAATTTGTATCATTCATTAATAGTAGGAAAATTGGCATGCACATCAGGATGTTGCAAAATAGAGGCATGCATGATGAAAGTTGCAAAAACCCTGTGCAAATTTAGGTGACTTGTTTTTGCATGCCGTTTTGTATTTCGTGAATTTACATTATTTTAAGTCATGAATACATACAAAAATTGTGAAAAAATTGAATAAACATCAATTTCTCTATTGAAAAAGAAATCTGAAAAATGCCGTGACTTCTTCCTGCATGCCGTTTTGTATTTTGTTAGTAGATAGTATTTTAAGCTGAAATGCGAAAATTGTTTAAATAAACAAAAAAAGAAGGGCCGATTTTATAATTTGTTTTTTTTTATGAAATAGAAAGTACAAAATTATTAGCAGCATCATTATTTTAAACATTAAGTATTATTAATTATCGTTATCATCAATCGCTTCATCATCATCATCATCGACATTATCATTATCATCATCGCGGCTATGTACAGACTTTTCTTCCGTAGTGTAGCCAATATCGGATTGGCAATCGCTGTCATCGTCATCATACAAAAATACTGTACTTACAAAAATACTCCGGATTAGACATAAAAGTATGATGAAGAGGGCACTTATACATGTACTGGACAGCTATATATGTTTTAAGAGTGGTAGAGTCAAGCAACAGTCATTTTGGCCGTTGCATGAATGGGCCGACTCGACCGGGGAAGCACCACAATCTCACAAAATATCGACGCCAAGTAACAGTATTTGAACTGTTGCGTTCCGTTTGGTGAGTGAGAGTGCCGGAGCCCAAACTCCTTTCCCATCCCCTCCCAAAATCCTTTCCCATCCCCTCCCAAACTCCATTCCCATCCCCTTTCCTTTACAGGGTCGGCAGCGCGAGTGTGACGCCACTGGTGTTGCACACGTCCATAGGCCGCGGTAACCGCTTCCCATCAGGTGGGCCGTGTGCTTGTCTGCCACCTTAGTGTTATAAAAAAAAAGCTATCTTATAAATTTTCACTATAATATTGTGATGAACGGAAATTGCAAGTTCAATAATGATGTTGCATGTAGTCACTTACGTTTGGACATGTACATTGAGACGAAAAATGTATAAGCAGTGGTGTAGCGTCTACCGGAGGGTAGAAGCGACCCCTCGTGCTAGTCAACGTATAATAGGCCACGTTTAGACTAGAAACCGGGAGATTCCAATCGTTTGAATTCAATTTTTTTTTACCATTAATTTGAGAAAATAAATATAAACCGTGACCATCATTATTTGTTTATTTAAACAATTTTCATGAAGCTACATGCATGCCATTTCGCATTCGCAGCTTAAAATAGTATCTACTAACAAAATAAAAAAGCGGCACGCAGGAAGAACTCACGGCATTTTCAGTTTTTTTTTTAATTGAGAAATTGATGTTTATTCAATTTTTTCACAATTTTTGTATGTTGGGCTATAGCTACATGCACGCCATTTACATTCATTAAAATAATATAAATTAATGAAATACAAAACGGCATGCAAAAATAAGTCACCTAAATTTGCGCAGTGTTTTTTTGCAACTTTTATTATTATTTATAATACGATGGGCGTATTCAACACGCATGCCATTTGAATTAGATAATTATTATGTTATAAAATTAATATTCATTTTTATTAGAAGTAATTTGGAATCACGGAAAATCTGTGTTTTATAGAGTTAAATTTATATAGTTATAAATTTTATAGAGTTATCCGGAAATTTACCACCGTTGGTCATACGAGGGGTGCATGCCAATTTTTCCAGAGTGCGTTTATTACAAAAACTTCCATTCTTTATATCGGCACGCAATTTCAAAACACGGAATTGCCCTTTAATTTTGTTCAGGTTTTCAGAATCCTATGATCAGTGCATGCCATCAATTATTAATACGGCTTTAATTTGTTTAATAAAATATTACAATGGCATGCAGTATACTATCACGGAAAAACACGAAAATCCGCTACACAAAGAAAAGCGCTTTTCCTTATGAAGAGGACGCGCGGGGGGGGAGGGCGGCTAAAACCCCGACTATCATAGATATTTTAGGGTTAGTTATCAAGCCTTAAAAAGGCATGCACGACAAAATCGTGGAACGTCACCTGTCACCAGCTCCCGGTCTATATCTATTTCGAACGAATTGTCAATGTAATACGAGTATACTACATCACCTCATCCTGCCCGTTAGAAATACCCGTATGACATTAGTATCGGGTATTAATTACGCGTTAGTATCGAGACTACAGAAATAAACATACCTTGATCTACACCACACTTAACGCGAACGAAATTGCGGGTAACAGCTAGTATTCAAATAAAAATCGCTCTTCCTAAGGATGATTGTAGTCGGACTGTGTTACCTAGGGATACCTAATCCCTTGCAGAAAAAACACGCTGATCATTCACACGATTTAAAAATCGATAACGAGCTACTAACTAATGTACCTACATAGAAAACCCTTATTTTTTAGAAGCTGTGATACGAAACTCTGACCTTAATGCATTAGTTAAGAAAAGATGTGAAAGCAGCTCTTGGCTTTTTAGAAAATAATCCTTCTTCCTCGTATATAAAATATTTTTTTGTAGTAGTGGCATCTATAAAACTGCGGTTATTGTGTAGTGTGTAAAGTCGTATTAAGGTTACAGCTCACGTTAAACTATATGAAATTTATAGCTCAGTTCTCTAAATAAAACCAGTAAGTTTAAAGGTTTGTGTGAAATTTAATCGATAAACGGAAACGGTTCAGCTCTCGATGTGAGAGGGCACTGAAGTGGCTATTGACCTTTTTTGAACCTGAATTGACGGCACTTTATAACATTCATTATGTGGGTATATCTATTGAAATCTCTACCCACGTCTTTCACGAATACTCCACTGACTCTTGATTCTCTGAATGGTAAGCCTAAAAAGGTGTTTTTTACAAGTTTTTTTTTCGTCGTAAGAATTTCCGATGTCATTTTAATAAGTCTCACGACATGTCCCATGACCTTAAAATGTTAAACTTCTTTATACTATACAAGTTAGCTGCGCTATGCGGGTTTACGTACAGATTATTTTTTAGGATAAAAGTACACAGAGAGAGATCCGATTCTCAGCACTCCATGGATTCACCGTGCGGTCGCCGGGTCCATAGCGTGGTACAGAGAGGAACACCATGACGGCGACTGGGACTTGCGACCCAGATGTAGGTTTAGGGTGGCCACCTTGTGATGCATCAGCGCTCACCTCCACCGTCAGTAGTGTTCCCCCCCTACCTATCCAAATTTGGTAAGATCCTAACAATGCCGCTTTTGATATACGTTTTAATAAAGAGCTTACTGAAGCTCTTGGCAATCCGAGGTCTTTAAGTAAGTTGTACAGGGATTTAGCTGGAATTCCCCTTGCTCCTACTTCTACGGCATAGTGTTTAACCACGTAGCCGTTTTTGGTTAACTCGTTAGTCAAATCAAAGTATTTGTTTGTCTTTATAGCGTGGTCTTTAGGTATATTAGTTTTCCACGGTACTGTGAGTTCTACAAGCACTGCACGCTTATGCGATCGTGAAAAAGGAATATGTCGGGTCTGGATGATGAGGCACAGACATCCTCCGGTATCCTATAGTGCTTCTCATACGTGTCTACGAGTATTGTCCAGTCAACGGCAGCTATCAAAATTGAATAAGGCTTTTGAAGTGATTTCTTTGAGCAGCCTTCCTTTACAAACGCAATGTCATTTCTTTGGTTTGTGGTTAATCCTTTTTTCGCTCTAGCTACCGCCAAACTTACAGCCTCACGTATGATTTCTAATACCTTATCATGACGGCGCGAGTAATGACCCCGGTCTAATAGCGTTTTACAACCCACTAGTAGATGCCTAGCCGTACCAGTTGCTTCACCACATGAGTTACATGTTTTATCTGTGGCTTTTCCCCATCTGACCAGATTGCTTTGGTCGGGGAGGGTCAACTGGAATGCATTTAGGTAAAATTTAAGTAAGGCCGGTGACCAGTCGTATATTATGGTACGCCATTTTAAGGCTATGGGAATACAAAATTCACCTAGAGTCAACCATTAGTTTTGCATTTCTAGGTTCATTGCGTGCACCTTATAGGTGTTGTTTTCGTCTGCTTGAAGAAAAGATTTTGTTATTCCTTTATCTGTTTATCTTTGAATATTACCTAGACCTACTCTACCAGTCTGCGAGCCTATCATGAATCTTTTATGGAACTGGAGGCGTGATTCGAGCTCCGATGCATTCTTATCTTTTGGAAGGACTTTTACGATTTCGTCTTTAGATTCCGATAAGACGTGCATTTTAGTTACTCTTAGGTGTTTATAGAGTTCTGATGGCTTCTTAAGCGTCATTCCAAAATTATTCGCGGATCTATATAGTGCCGACGGGTCGGCCGACTGAGCTAGCCCTAGCCACGACTTCAGTGTCTTCGTGACACTCGCATCAAATTTTTTGAGGAGGCTCTGGTTTATATCATATATAAGAAACGGCCAGTTAAGACGCGAGGTTAAATAATTGTCATAGAACCAAGCTTTTTTAACACTACTTCAGTAATTACACGGGGCAAGACGGGGACACCGTGGTTCCCAAACTCGAGGGGGCCATCTCGAAACCGGAGATGGCCCAGGGTCAGTCGGGGTGCGAGGGATATGCTCTATGGGCAACCTTACACCCCGGCGTCTGTAGACCCGAGACGGCGTGCGGTTTTAGTCGGTTCAAGCCCGACATAACCGCCCCCGCTGGCACGCGGGGGGGTATCCGAAGGGATTTCCGCACGAAAAAAAAAAAAAAAAAAAAGGTATTACATGTAAACTTAAAGCATATTTTTTAAATTCTGTGTAGTGCTGATTTCTATTATTATTTTTCTTATTGTTATTAATTTAGTTATAATTTGTAATTAAATCAATTTTCTTTTTCAATATTTGTGGTGAGGTGGAGATTTGTTTCTTCTTTGTTTGAACGTTCTCTCACTTGACTTTGTCATATACATTAGCGACTGTTATTGTTATAGCACAGGTATAAACCTTAGTGGTTCCTCTGTGCTATTATTGTATGATAATGTAATGATTGGCTTTTAATAATAAATAAAAAATAAATCTACTAAGGAAGGGTTTTTTGTAAAGTTCACCCGTAAAGGGGTACAATACGATGTTTTATTATTAATACTATGATTTATTAAGCAACGCGATTTGTCATATTTATATTGCAAATAAGGAGTTGTAGGAGTTCCAGCTCTACAGATGTATATGCGGCTGAATGTGTATTTTTAAAACGTGTCTACGAAAAAGCAATGACAGAATGTTTGAAATGTATCAATATTTTCCTCTTTCTTATTTTTACGAACATGACATTGTGTATATTTAATAAGGTTTTCAAATATTTTGACGACCCTCGTGGCGTGGCGGTAGAGCGTTCGACTACTACGTCAGAGGGTTCGATTCCCGTTCAAACCCCCGTGGCTCCGCAGTGTAAATAGTGTATATATATATATATATCCGCTAGTATATATATATATATATATACTAGCGGACCCAACAGACGTCGCCCTGCTCAGAAAATAAGCACCACATATATCAAATATGGTGACATATCGACAGCAGCACCACCTACCGGGCCCAATTGTGAATCTAAACTATCCTCGAATCCCCTTGAACTCACACAAAAAATTTCATCAAAATCGGTCCAGTCGTCTTGGGGGAGTTCAGTGACATACAGACGCACACAATAAATATATATATAGATATATATACATTATTTATATACTATTATATATATATATATAATGCCCATTTGCATTGGTCTAATGCTTTTATGTATAACATGTATGTATTAAATTCTGACAGCAAGCCACATGCTACAAGAAATACACCAAACATGAGAGACATTTTTTTTTTACTGTACCTACCTACAGATAATGTTTTAATTATTATAATTAGTAGAAAAGGCATTATATTTATTTATTCTCAATATACTAGTTGACAAATTGAGTACCTATCACTTTATAATTTTACCACCATTGGAAACTGGAAGGTACTATTTATATTGGGGTGCGACTGGTTGGATCACCTCCAAGTTTGGTGCACCCTGGGCAACGTGAGCGATGACGCATCATTGATTGCTCCTCTGGAGTAGCTGGCGTCAACGTCAACGGCCAAGAGTCTGACCAACCGGCCCTTTTCAGGGCCAGCTGACCCCATTGCACGAGGGGGTCGGGGTATGGCGGGCCTGCAAGGCCCGCGGGGGAGGGTGCTCGCTCCAGGTACCCCTCTGCTCTTATCAGAGGGGACACTGCGAATGGCCCAGGGTCAGTCGGAGTGCGAGGGATATGCTCTATTGGTAACCTTACACCCCGGCGTCTGTAGACCCGAGACGGCGTGCGGTTTTAGTCGGTTCAAGCCCGACATAACCGCCCCCGCTCGCCGGCGGGGGGGTATCCGAAGGGATCTCCGCACAAAATAAAAAAATAAAATAAAAAAGGTACTATTTATATTAAAAAAACTCTGTCGCTTACTCATTAGTAGTCAAATCTTAAATACCTCAATGGTTGTTTATCGTATCGTTGTAATTGTTTAGCCTAGAACAAAAAAAGAAAATACACATTTGCCGTCTTTGCTGATATAAATACAGTTAATATCCGGTGCATCTCTGGTTTATGTTCACAATGTCAAGATCTATACCTATATAAAGAAAGACAAGTTTTAAGATATACTTGCTATAAAATTTGATTCACTGCTGATGTAGGAAACTCTTGAGCGCACATTACTTATTTTGTTCCTTTTGTAAAATGGAATTGCAGTAAAGTGACGACGATGGCATGAACAATTTCACTCTGTCCAAACAACATTTAAGCACTAAGTGACAGTTCCCTTTTTATTATTATGAGTGCTATTTTTTTTATTGGATGTTTGTAAGAAAATATTTGTTAACATCGAATTTTATTGATCTCTATCTTTTTTAATTAAAATGAATTTTTGTTGCGAGCTATTAGCGAAAAAAGGGCGACTTTTCTATTACTACCTTAATAGAAAAAAAAGCGGCCAAGTGCGAGTTGGACTCGCCCATGAAGGGTTCCGTAGCAGCAAGTAACATAATTTTTTTTTTTTTTATATTAGGGTTGATTGAATTCAAGGTAAATTGCGGTTTACGATTTAGGATGTAAAAAAAAACTACTTACTAGATCTCGTTCAAACCAAATTTCGGTAGAAGTTTACATGGTAATGTACATCATATATTTTAGTTTTATCATTCTCTTATTTTAGAAGTTACAGGGGGACATACATTTTACCACTTTGGCAGTGTCTCTCGCGCAGACTATACAGTTTAGAAAAAAAAAATTTGAAACCTCAATATCATTTTTAAAGACCTATAAAACGTATGGGTTTGATGAAAAAAATATTTTTGAGTTTTAATTCTAAGTATGGGGACCCCCAAAATTTATTGTTTTTTTTTATTTTTGTGTGAAAATCTTAATGCGGTTCACAGAAAACATCTACTTACCAAGTTTCAACAGCATAGTTCTTATAGTTTCGGAGAAAAGTGGCTGTGACATACGGACGGACAGCGGTTAACCACCGTGTCCAAATATATTCATACAATTGATAGAAAAATAATTCTATCAATTGTATGACTGAAATTCTGAAGCAATTATGCTATTTAGATCGGAATTTAGATTCATCGCGGCCTTGCCTTTAGGGTTGGGTTTGATCCCGCGTCGGTGAGTTGGCAGGCGTGTGTAGGATTCACACGACACGCTTCCGTCTTGGCCTGCTTCTGTAAAGACGACGAGTTGGCCGACTCTCGTCCACAGGCCCCGATCATGGAGGTTGGTAGACCTGGGCGTCGACAAGTCTACAGCGTCCTCACCGCAGACTGTGAAACTCGGGGGGCAGGGTCCTCTCCTGCTCCTTCTCCACCGCGTTTTTCGCGCACATTACCTGTTCACAGTAAGAGGCGGTGGCCTGCCACTTGCCCCCGTCGGAGACCACGGCTCTCACCATGGTCATCAGCCAGAGAACGTCCACGCCCAGGACTGTAAAGAGATCCTAGCGTTGACTCGCCCACAGGCATTGCGGCGTTGTCTCCCGGTGGATGCGCCACAGTTACTTACCGAAGCACCCGTGTCCAGTAATCATCTGTGACATCTACTAGGAGAGCACCCAACCACTCCTCCATGACTGGCCTCACCACCACGATGGTGGTTTCTACCCACCTCGGTTGCTCAAGTCGCACTTTCCATGTTTCATGAGTTCCTGGCGGAGCTGTAACCCACCCATGTCCGCTGGGCCTCGATTTCTCGGGTTCCCGGCCTAAAGCCATTAGCCTCCTTGCGCCATTGCTTCCAGGTTCCATGGAGGGGTCCCGGCTAGAAGACATGCCACCTCGACGGAGATCGTGCGGTATCCCCTTATGATTCTGACGGCCAGCGTTTTCAACGGTATGTGCAAAACAGCCACGTTTCGGGCCGTCAGATGTCCCGCCCATACTGGGGCCCCATACAGCGCCATACTTCACACGATCCCCAGGTACAGTCTAGTGGGGGGCACGCCGCAATAGCGGCGGTAAGGGCCATCATGGAGGATTGGCTGGAGAGGCGACACGGAAGCCTCTCCTACCGACTGACGCAGGTGATCTCAGGGAAGGGGTGCTTTGGGGACCACCTGCATCGGATCAGGAAGGAGCCAACGCCTGAGTGTCATCACTGCGACGCGAGCGAGGACTCAGGGCTGCACACGCTGGCGGACTGCCCGGTGTGGGAGGCGCCGAGGCGTGACCTCGTGGCAGCCATCGGGGTGGGAGTCCTCTCGCTCGGCAGCATGATTGCGGCAATGGTGCGGAGCGCGAGCGCGTGGGCCGCCGCCGCCTCCTTCTGCGAGCATGTAATGCTCGCGAAGGAGGTGGCGGAGCGCGCCCGGGAGAGACTTAGAACTCTCCCGGTCCGCCGAGCCCGCAACTTGCTCGCCGCGCGTCGCAGGCAACTCAGGCGCCGGAGGTCGCTTAACGACCTCCGTCCTCCATGAGCGCAGGCCTGGGGGTGGCGGGTGAGGCCACCTGTCACCCCAGCAGAAGCAGGCCGGGATGGTGGGGCGACTAGCGCCCCTCCCCCAAACCGGGGCAAAACGGGGACACCGTGGTTTCCAAACCCGAGGGGGCCATCTCGAAACCGGAGATGGCCCAGGGTCAGTCCGGGTGCGAAGGATATGATCTATGGGCAACCTTACACCCCGGCGTCTGTAGACTCGAGACGGCGTGCGGTTTTAGTCGGTTCAAGCCCGACATAACCGCCCCCACTGGCACGCGGGGGGGGGGGGGTATCCGAAGGGATTTCCGCACGATAAAAAAAAAAAAAAAAAAAAAAGTACAGTCTAGTGGGAAGCGTTGGGTCCTATCATGTTGGGCATCCGCCGCGAGAGTGCGGCCGCAGCCCCCTTCAGTTTAGGGACTAGACTTCGGAAACGTGGTCCGAAGTCCCATCGGTTATCGAGTACGAGCCCCAGATACTCATCAAGTTGTGTTCAGTGCGTGAACCGAGCGAGCGCAGTAATAAAAAAAAACAATTAACAGCTCTGCTACCAGTCTCCTCCAACCCGGAGACAAGGGTGAGGAGTGAGACCGCGAGCAGGTAGTATTCAAGCCGTAGCCCCACCACTGACCTTCACACATTCACTACTTCGTTCCGAAGCGTGATCTAAAGCGCGATAGTGGAAACGCAAATAAAACTAAAACGTAACATCTAACTGAAATAAAGTGTCTAATGATCCGAATTTACACAAATGTGCAGGCAACCAACGGTACAAAATCATTAATCAAACACAGGAAGTCGGTACGAATAAAAAACGTTTCAAACAACAAAAAAACGCAATTTTATAAAAACCGGTTAACCGACAAACCCTCAAAACAGTCAAAAGGCATTCGAGGAACCGCCCCGAACCTAGAACAAATGATCCAAAAGTAATATCAAAAATTCCCGGGAAGCTGAAATCCCGTTACAGTGAAACGGTTATTTCGGTCAGAATCGACCACCAAAAAATACCCGCAAATCTCGAGAAATATTAAACCACAAAATTAGCAATTTCTTTATAGCAAGTAAACACAGATAAATATCTATTCGGACCTCGCGGCGGGTCCGATAAAACACATGAAAAAACAACAAATCAAATTTAAACAGATTTTTAGTACGTACTTGTTTCAATAATCATATTAAGCCGCAATTGACACCCGAACGAAATCAACCAGGAAATATTAGAATTTTAATAACAATTCCAAGCCTTAAAGGTGAAATTAGTCAAATTCAATTGCACCAAAAGGCAAAATAGTAACGATAAATTAACAATCAAAATTGCGAACTTGAACCGCGTGTGTTCAAATGGCAAACCAAAATTAAACCAATCCGTTACCTATTATCAACAGGCGTCAACAATACATAAAATATATTAAGAAATGGATCACCAACCTTCAATGGACCGAGATTCAGCCGGAAAAGTAGCAAAGATTTTTAAAGTGTGCCCACTTATAGTGTATCCACTTATATGTATATGTGACATGAATGTACGTGTAATTGAATATACCATAAACCAACTATGCAGTAAAATAAAATTTGAGGTTTACTTACCGTAGAATGTGCTTTCCACCGCAGCAAGGTTCCAAATCCAACGAACGCGATGGGCGTATTCACTTTATTTAACAAAGAGATAACTAGCCCGATAATTAATTTTCACCAATAAATCAAAATTTATTTATTTATTTATTATAAAAGTACAGCCACATTGTATATATTACACAATTCACAATACATCCAGTTGTTGGTAAGTACTCTGATATATACAACAATTACGGCCTGCATAACATTCATTACAGTATCAGTACAGTGAGATAAAATTTGTTTGAAAAAGTAGAAATAGCATTTATAGCAAACATTGTGATGATGCCCAAAATATAAATACCTACGAATTCAATTAAATTTTTTAAGCATTTTGTATGCTTACTTTTTTCTAAAGATTTTAGATCGGAAAAAGAGAACATCTAGGACGGGACTTGAACCCGCGACCAGTCCCTTACAGGGGGAATGCTCTGACCAACTGAGCCACCTAGGGACTGGTCGCGGGTTCAAGTCCCGTCCTAGATGTTCTCTTTTTCCGATCTAAAATCTTTAGAAAAAAATACCTACGAAACTAAAAATTTTGAAGAATTTTAAGGAATAAGTATATAAATGGTTTCTACATACTACCTATCACTATCATAACCAGGCAGTAACTTTCAACAAACAACCAACAAATCACAACAATTTTGCTCCTTCAAAGCGCATGGCGAGGCCAACCAAAAACGCACGAGCACGTGATCTACCAACGAGCTAACCTTAACCCAACCAACTCGAGCTCAACTGTGATGGTACCGGCGTCAATGTCCGTACAAAAATGCGCGGGTACGTAAAGAAAAAATAATATACAGAAACCGACATTTTAATACGCGGTAAAAATATCAAAACACAAATATTTAACGATTAAAACTAAACAGGCTCGATGCCGATTCTAACGCCCCCTACGATTATGCTGGATCCCGCAGGCGGCCCTCTCTGAAGCCCGTGAAAACACATAGCCTTGGATTTGTTAAGGGCCACCTCGAGTCCCAGCCGCCGTATTGGACCAACGACTTGAGCAGCACCTGCCGTGGCCTTTAGTGCCGCGCAATTGTGCGACATCCAAACATACAAATATCTTCACAAACTTTCACATTTAGTGGGAAGTAGGATTTGTAGAGAGTAGGATAAGCAGTATAATGTATAAATATTGAAAATTTTCGGATATTCAGGATGGATATCCTCGAACCGTTACGAGGCTGTCGACATCTTAACACATAATTCTGACGCCTTCGAGCAACGGACTGCGCAGCAATCAATCGTAGCTGAAGTTCCAACGAAGCGGCCCTAGGATCGACCCATGCAGGAACGCCGCATGATACTTCTCGCAGCCCCGGTCCTAGCCAGCTTAGGTAAGCTATGCCCCTCTCGGATATGCCTTGATAATGTGGGGGAGGTAGGAGGGCACTCATTGATATACGAGCACCTCCCTAACGCAGCTCCAGGACAGGGAATTGGAGGAATGGGGATGTCAAGTGACACTGCCACCGCCGCCTCACGCTGCGACACTGCTTCCTTCAGTAGGCTCTTAACGCGCATGATCGCTTCCACGGTTGAGCACCCCGCCGAAAACAGAACAGGTTGTCGACCAGAAACATGTTCCTAAGATTTCACTGGGTCAGTGGAGGTGCCATGGGGCGAAATTTACCCAAGATACGGGCGCCCCCTTGGGTTTTGCTCCAGAGACTCCAGCAGCTCTTCGCGGGCCCGCCTTTTGGCCTACTCTAAAGCTACCTGGAGGGTCATCTTGGCCCCCTTGTACGCCTCATATAGCCCCGCCTCTCGGGCTGCTGCATCGTCTTGGTGGCGATAGTTTATTATATATACCCCCGAACTACCCCCGTTGCGCGTTTTTAATAAATAATAATAATAAATATTCTAGGGCCAATTACGCGACGCCATCTAGACCCAAACAAAGCAGAGCTTGTCATATGGGTTCTACAATGCAGATAAACATATTAAAATACTTTTTTAGGGTTCCGTACCTTTTTTTTTTTTTTTTTTTTTTTTTCGTGCGGAAATCCCCTCGGATACCCCCCCGCCGGCCAGCGGGGGCGGTTATGTCGGGCTCGAACCGACTAAAACCGCACGCCGTCTTGGGTCTGCAGACGCCGGGGTGTAAGGTTGCCCATAGAGCATATCCCTCGCACCCCGACTGACCCTGGGCCATCTCCGGTTTCGAGATGGCCCCCTCGGGTTTGGGAACCACGGTGTCCCCGTCTTGCCCCGGTTTGGGGGAGGGGCGCTAGTCGCCCCACCGTCCCGGCCTGCTTCTGCCCTCAAAAGGAAAAAACAGAACCCTTATAGGATCACTTCGTCGTCCGTCCGTCCGTCTGTCAAGACCGTTTTTCTCAAGAACGCGTGGAGGTATCAAACTGAAATTTATATGTAATACTCAGGTCTACTGTCCCTTGGAGCTGTGAAAAAATCAAACTTCTAAGCCAAAGCAATCAAAAGATACAGCCGTTTATGCCCAAATTTCCGCAAATTTTCAAAACTCGCACGGGAATCGAAACCTACAGGATACTTCCCGTGAACTTAGAATCTTAAAATTTGGTACGAAGTAACGTCCTATAGTACAGATAAAGGAAAAATGGCGAAAACCGTAAATTTTTAGTTACATCAAATAATAAAAAATATTTTTGAAAATTTTAAAGTAACTATGACCCGATTGTCGTGATAGGTGAACTTTTACTTATATACCTACAGGTTTGTACGGAACCCTCGGTGTGCGAGGCCGACTCGCACTAGGCCGGTTTTTTTTGTAAATAAATAGATATTATACATAGAAACACCCAGACCAACGCAAATATACATATTTGCACTGAGCGGGAATCAAACCCGCGACCTCTGACTAAGCAGTCGAACGCACTAACGCTATGCCAATGAGGTCGTCAAATATATAAATACTGGTATGAGTGTGTGTTACTATGTTACTGTTTTTTAAAATTTAATTAGACCTTTTTGAACGCCACCATTCTTCGCGCGCTTTCGATCACGTCAGGCAGTTCTTTACTAGATGCATAATATAATAATATACAGTTATAAGATAAAAAAAAATTCATTGAAAACACTTACTACAGACCTACACATATAGTTAGTAGTGTTTTCCACATAGCAGATAGTGCTCTTTCTGTTACAAGAGATACGAAAATAATGCAGTAAATGGTGCAAAGGGACCTTTTTTTTTTACGTGCGGAAATCCCTTCGGATACCCCCCTGCCGGCCAGCGGGGGTGGTCATGTCGTGTATCGACTAAAACCGCACGGTGTCCTCCCCAAGTGTCCGTTGCCGGGCACCCCGGGTAAGCCCTTGAAAGGATAACCCCAGGGTTACCGGAAGACTTTGGCCGCCACCGCGGCCTCGCCTGGTGGGGTCGGGTTTTATCCAGCTTCGGTGACTTGGCAGGCGTGTGTAGGGCACACGACACGCCTCCGCCACGGCCTGCTTCTGTAAGGACGGCGAGTCGGCCAACTGCCATCTTCAGGCCCCGATCATGGAGGTCGGTAGTCCCGGGCGTAGATGGGTCTGCGGCGTCCTCGCCGCAGACGGCGAAACTCGAGGGGCAGGGTTCTCTCCCGCTCCCTCTCCGCCGTCTCTTTCGTGAGCATTACCTGCTCGCAGAAAGAAGCGGCGGCGTGCCACTTGCTCCCGTCGGAGACCACGGCCCTCACCATGGTCTCCAACGAGAGAACGTCCACGCCCAGGACCACAACGAGATCCCGGCGTTGACTCGCCCACGCAGGGCACTTCACCAACGTGTGGAGCGCCGTGTCTGCGCCAGGATCCTCGCAGTGCTGGCACTGCGGCGTTGTCTCCCGGTGGATGCGCCACAGATACTTACCGAAACACCCGTATCCGGTAACCATCTGGCACATCCGGTAGGAAAGGTCCCCGTGGTCCCTCTCCAACCACTCCTTCATGATCGGTCTCACCGCCGCAATGGTGGATTCCCCCACCTTGGGTGATCAAGTCGCACCCTCCATGTCTCCATGAGTTCCCGGTGGAGCTGGGACCGCTGAGCCCTGATTTCTTCGAGCGGCTTAAAAAAACTTGGGTTATGTTAAATGAACGATTCGGAAAAAAAATTTTTTTTTGAATTCTGCCTTTTCTGCCTGTTCATCTGTTGGTCTGTTTGTCAATGTGTCACCAAACTTGATTAATGTGGTGCTAATTTTCCGGACAGGACGATGTCTGCCAGGTCCACTAGTGTTAAATATAAATGTCATACCTAATTTGTGATGTTAGTGAATCACTTTATTTTACCTTTTCTGCCTGTTAGTGTATAGGTGCAGTATCTACCTCTTTTATGGTAAGTGGCCATATTACCGCTACTGTTATGAGCATTTCTAACAAGCGACAACCACTTACCACCAGGTGGACAACTTTACATGTACCTATTTCAATTGTCTTTAGGGTTCCGTTGCCAAATGGCAAAAAACGGAACCCTTATAGATTCTTCATGTCTGTCTGTCTGTCTGTCCGTATGTCACAGCCACTTTTTTTCGAAACTAAAAGAACTATGCTTTTGAAACTGTAGATGTATTCTGTGAACCGCATTGAGATTTTCACACAAAAATAGAAAAAAAGCAGTAAATTTTGGGGCTCCCCATACTTAGAACTGAACCGAACCACGTGTGTGGTATCTATGGATAGGTCTTCAAAAATTATATTGAGGATATTGAGAATACTAATATCATTTTTTTCTAAACTAAATATTTTACGGGAGAGACACTTGTAACTTCTAAAATAAGAGGATGATAAAACAAAAAAAAAAAAATGATGTACATTACCATGTAAACTTCCACCGAAAATTGGTTTGAACGAGATTTAGTAAGTAGTTTTTTTTAATACATCATAAATCGTAAACCGTATTTTCCCTTCATTCAATCAACTCAAATATAAAAATGCTACGTGCTGCTACGGAACCCTTCATGGGCGAGTCCGACTCGCACTTGGCCGGTTTTATTAACATTTCCAGGTAAGCATTCAAAATTAATACCGACAAACACCATTAAAGTTCACTTTTTAACTAAAGATAGAACTTTCATAATTACACCTTACAGCACTCTCTCGGATAACGGCGAAATAGAATTATCAAACGTTTTGGCGAAAAACTGCAGCAAAATTGCTTTTAATGTTTTTTTTTCGAGTATCCGTCGAGTGAAAAGTTCAACCGCGATGTTGAGTTTTATTGTAACTATTTAGTTATTGCGGTGAAACTTATAAATGGATGCACTCAACAAAATTAGATCACTATTAAGATTTGGAAGTAAGCTTTAGCTGTAGGGTTCTAATTATTATAGGTATTCATTTGCAGTTCAAGTTGGTCCGCAGTCGCGTATCTGTGAATTTTTACTCTCATTTATGTATTAAATATATTATTTGAATAAATAAACAACAAAACATAGGGTACTTAAACACTTGAAATTTTTTATTTTTTTCTGGGAGATGAATGAACTATGTTAATCCACATCAGGCTGATTAGGCCTTATCCCTTTCTTTCGGGGGAAGGTGTACACCCTAAATAAAATGAACGGTGATATACCTACTCTTTACTGTACACCAACAAAAAATATGATACGATTTCATAAAACCTACGGGGGTTAATTGTAATACATGTCTGTACCAAGAACTTCAGTGCCTGAGCAGGCATAATATACAACTACTTATTACATTTGGTTATTGATAACCTGATAACGCTTCTGAACGTCAAGATTAAGTGCTTCTACTTACATTTGATAGCTAAGTTCCTACACACATTTTAAGAAACGTAAATGCTAATGATAAAATCTCGGATTCTTTTTAGGGTTCCGTACCTCAAAAGGAAAAAAACGGAACCCTTATAGGATCACTTCGTCGTCCGTCCGTCCGTTCGTCCGTCTGTCAAGACTGTTTTTCTCAGGTACGCGAAAATCTGTAGACTCGAGACGGCGTGCGGTTTTAGTCGGTCCGCTGGCACGCGGGGGGGTATCCGAAGGGATTTCCGCACGAAAAAAAAAAAAAAAAAAAAGAAGGTACGCGAAACTGAAATTTATATCTAATACTCAGGTCTAGTGACCCTTGGAGCTGTGAAAAAATCAAACTTCTAACCCAAAGCAATCAAAAGATACAGCCGTTTATGCCGCAATTTTCCGCAAATTTTCTCGTGAACTTAGAATCTTGAAATTTGGTACGAAGTAACGTCTTATAGTACAGATAAAGGAAAAATGCGAAAACTGTAAATTTTTAGTTACATCATATAATAAAAAATATTTTTGAAAATTTTAAAGTTACTACTACCATAACTATGACTCGATTGTCGTGATGGGTGAACTTTTACTTATATACCTACAGGTTTGTACGGAACCCTGTGCGAGTTAGACTCGCACTTGGCCGGTTTTTTTCTTTCGACTGCTGCAACTATTATACACCCAATGAAACAATATTAACATTAATTCAGATACACTTACGTGTAGAATTAATCTGTATCAATATTTCATAAGCGAACAAGTAGAATTATTTTAAATTAAGGTTTTGTTATGTTCTTGTTAATAAAGAGAACTAAAAACTTCAAATCACACGAGCTGAAACTTGACAGGTGAAGCTAACCAAAAGAAAATATAAACTATTTCAATAAAAACATTTTTCATCCGACTTCAACAATCAAATAGGCATTAAAAAGTGTAAATATTTGAATGACACATTTAATTCTAAAGATGAAAAATTACGTGTTTTTTCATTTTTCGACTTTTCTATTGAAGTCAGTGCCAAGCCAAATAGGAATTAGGTAAATAGGGTAGGTCCACTTCCGCCACATCATGAGTCTCCCCGTGCAAGCGATAAAAATGTGTAAGCGGAAGTGAGGTCTCAACGTCAGCAGCAAAATACAGCCGATCACGTGCTTAGTCTATTTTAATTACTCTGTGTGTGCGCGTATTGAACTTATGATGCTTTGTAGCGTCGTGTTTGGGCGGTGCCAACAGAAAAGATTTACGTGTTTTTTTTATCTTTAAAATAAATATAAATATAAATATTCTACGACATTCTAAACAGCGCTTTCTAGACCCAAAGTAAGCATAGTTTAACTAGCTTATTTTACGTTTCAGTGCCTATTTGGTTATTGAAGTCGGTTGATTTTGTTTATTAAAATAGTTTATTTCTCCCTTTTTAGTGAATGTAACTTAACATGTTAAGTTTATCCCCGGTTGCATCCCTGGCTGTCACCTCGGACTCCGGGTTTCGCTTACCTCTTCTCCTCCTTTTAATTTTGCTTATACAGCTTTTATGGGTATGACTGTCGTCTGACCTTCCCACCCCGAAAGGAAAACCTGCACCAGCCTCGTCCGTCATTTAGTAGGAGTACCAGCTTGCAGCTTGCGCGGTATACACTTCTAACCTAATCTTTCCGTGTCGGGATGCGCTGTTTTGGTAACCCCACTCTGCACTTCACTTTTCTCTCCTTTCCACTCTCCACATCACTCTCCACTCCACTCTCCACTCGTCTCCGCTCCACTCTCCGCGCCACTCTCCACTCTCCACTTCCACTCTCCGCTCTCCGCTCTCTGCTCTCCGCTCTCCGCTCTCCGCTCTCCGCTCTCCGCTCTCCGCTCTCCGCTCTCCGCTCTCCGCTCTCCGCTCTCTGCTCTCCACTCTCCACTCTCCACTCCCCACTCCACTCTCATCTCCTCTCCACTCCATTCTCCACTACACTCTCCACTCCACTCTCCACTCCACTCTCCACTCCATTCTCCACTCTACTCTCCGGTCCACTCTCATTTCCACTACAATTTTTTTTTCCAATCCTCACTCCGCTCTGCACTCCAGTCCTCTCTCCACTCCACTCTACAGTCAACTCTTCACTCTACTCTCCACTCCACTCCACTCCGTGCCACTCCACTCTACGCCGCTCCGCTCTACTCCACTCCGCTCCACTCCAATTCACTCCACATCACTCCACTTCATTGTACTTCACTCTCCACTCCATTCTCCACTCACCACTACCTCACTTATGTATCGAATGTTCGAGTCTGTAACGTTTCATTACAGGCAATGCTCAATTTGAGGGAGCACATTAAAACAAATCTTTAATTTGCTATTGAATTCACAAAATGGCGTTATTTCTGTTGCTCATCTCACTAAACTAAGCTGTCTCTAAAACTATTTCATTTGAATTTCGAAATTTTGTTCTATGTGCTTAGACAGAAACCAGAAACTTGCCTTTATTAAACAGGTAGTCTAGTTTATATAGTTTTGTAGCAGCAGAATCAGCACCAATATATTATACGGCCTTTCAAAATATGTATTCCAAAATTCCAAACAAAAGACATTTGACATTTAAAATCATACACTCGATAATTTCACATTTTCTGTTTGATTTGAGAAACTCCTCAAAGTTTCCTGCTGCATCTCCGGAGTTCTAGGTCCAATACTAATAAAATTCATATGGGACCAACTTTGAGTTCATGCAAAAATAATTTTCAAAATTTGTTAATAAACGACGGAAATATATAAATAACATACAAAAAAATAGACACAGAAGAACCTCCTCCTTTTTGAAGTCAGTTTTAACTGACTTCAAAGCCAATCTGTGATGTGATTCCACCAGCCAGTCCCCGAATATGATGATGTATAAATAGCCTATGTTATCCTAATGCTAATTTGTGTATAATTTTTGTAGACATAGGGTCACGAAGGCTTTTTACTTAACTTAACATGTTTGCACCACGCAATTTAAATACGGAAATGTGGTAGGCGTATTCCGGTGAAGCATGCTCGTATCGTATCCGGGTTCTGTAGCTAGAGCGTTACTTAGATTGTTCATGCTTACACGGGATTTAAGTTATTACAAAATTCTATTCCTATGAGAAAACAAAACGAAACTTCTTATAATTTTAAACGAGCATATACATAAATTACTATATTTCATGTATTTCGGAATTGGTACTAACTTCGATCAAATTTTGAATTTAGATTAGGTTTATTTTTAAGTTAATCTAATGTAGGTGTCGATCTTCAAAATATGTTATTGTTAATAAAACAAAAAAAGACATACAGAACGAAATTTTGTAGCCCAGAACCGAATAAGTAGGTAAACATTTGTATCAAAATGATTTATTTTAAAAAACGATCTACCTAACACCAATTTTATTAACACTCACTGGGTGTATGAGGCGCCAATCAGATCTTTGGGATATAACCCAAACTCACCTGCAATACGACTGCGGATTAACGGACGAGACTCTGGTGCACGTTTTCCTCTCGGGATTGGGGGGTCTGACGGCAGTAATTCTTATAAAGCCACATACGCCAAATCAAAAGGAGTAAGCGGACCTCGGGCTCTAGGTAAGAGACTCTGATATAACCGGAAACAATGCTAAGACGATTATGGTGGTGAAAGATCTCTCGAAACCCTCATGTACATAATATAATACGTATAAACAAGTTTTTTTTAAACAAGCTTTTATTAAAAAGGTCAGTTGTACTTAAACGAAAATAATAATTTTATACATAGGTTGTGCTGATTTCGGAAGTTTGTATCGCGCAAGTTCTTTCAGTCTTTTATTTGCGCTACAAGCGTTGGAAATCAGCACAACCCTTGCATAAACTTGTATTTTTGTTTTAGAACAACTATATTTTTAAATAAAGCTGGTTTTAAAAAAAGTCAATGGTTAATTTCTAGCTGATGCCCGTGGTTCTGCCCGCGTAACTTGCTTATCGTTATTTGGTCATATCTCCGTTTTTACTTAACCAATTGCAATCCAACATACGGCGGATTTTAAGTCTGACAAAAACCTTTCTAATAGAAAAAACCGCATCAAAGGCATCCTCCCAGCAAGATGGACAAAATTTCAACTACATCTGTTGAGGAAAACTGCCTTAAAATTCTGTTGCTAAATTTGACCCGAACTAACATACCTACATACATACAGACAGAGCAAATTAAATAAAACCTTGTAATAAAACAAATTATCTACTAATAAAATTTATCAAATAACATTAACAAATAATAGAAAATTATTTGTTTGGCAGTTCGCAACTGTCGAATCGATACAACTTTTTGTAGATATTCTATCGCAGCAACGACCCAAATTGAATTGAGTACAATCGGGGTACAACAAACGCGTTGTCATGCTTACCGTGTGGCCCTCTCGTATTTAAGGGGAGGCTTAACATAGTTTGAGCAGCCGCTCAGGATGCTCCAGGAAATTCTACTTGCCTTATCCTTTCACGTAGAAAATTAAATGTCTCACGGTAATATCCGCGCGGCTCCGCTCTGGTTTTGGCAGTTGATCTACTCTGGTGTCGTACTTGCCGCTAGCGGTCGTCGCATAAACGCTTATATACCTAAATAAATCGTTGTTACCCAGTTCTCGAAAGGATGTATTCGAGTCAATATTTGGTAGCCGTTTTATAAAAAAATTGTGGGCGTAGCGGAGCTTCGATTTTGAAATAGACTATATTATTAAGGGTATTAGAATAATAAGTATGTGGACCATCGTATGTATTAATAATCCATATAACATAATTATAACATCAAATAGTAAGTACACATAGATAGAGAATTGATTTTTGTACATCCTTATATAAATGTTACAATTATTTGACATTTTATTAATTAATATAAAGACTAAATTTAGAACATTATTTTTATTACAGTCGAAAAGCATTTTTAAATTAGATTTTTACTTATTTTTATATAACGTAGTTAAAGAAAATTATACTCACGGATTAAATCGCGTATCATATGTTTATATGCATGCTGCGAAATTGTTTTTGTTACCATCGTGCCATTGAGTTTTATAAAACATCCTTCCAAAATAAGTTATTTAGTAAGTTTCCTAAAACATTAAATAAAATTATTTTTGAAACTCCTGGTGTGATGAACAACACCATAGCTTTCAACACCGTCTATCAAGTTAGATTGCAATAATTACAATTCAATTCCTTATGTGTTGTAGTAATTCAATATTAATCCGATTTGCATTCGACTATAGAGTAAGGGGACCTGTTGCATTGTAAATCAGATATTAAATCTAATTTCTATAAATTAGATAATGTCGGAAGTTTACGCGAATGTTACATTGACATGTTCTATCGCAGTTTATTTGATGTTATTTTATATTTTACATTGAACCCGACGTTTCGGTTGCTTGACGTCGGGTTCAATGTAAAATATAAAATAATTTTATTTAATGTTATAGGGAACTTACTGAATAACTTATTTTGGAAGGATGTTTTATAAAACTCAATGGCACGATGGTAACAAAAACAATTTCGCAGCATGCATATAAACATAATGTTATGCGATTTAATCCGTGTTTTATTTCAATTCTATAAATTAGATTTAATATCTGGTTTGCAATGCAACAGGTCGAACTATGAGAAAGCCCCCGCCCCGCTATACGATAAACGTATGTCAATTTTGGTGGCAAATGGAATTCGGTTCCCATTATTTCAGACTATAATCTATCCGGCGGGCGTATGTAGTTTCGAACGCCGCTGTGGCGACACCTGCTGTTGCGAATTATTTTTCCAATGCCTCACAGATTCGAAAGTTCATGGACATGAATGAAATAGTCGCGAAAGACGCTGTTTCGAAAAACATTGTTGCGATTAGAGTGCCTATTAGAGTGACTAGTGGTTCCGGCGCTTCTGGGTTAGGTTAGAACTGTGACCCCAACAGAGCGCGAGCCGAGCGAGGCTGGCGAAGCGCCGGAACCAGTCCGGAAAGTTGGATTTCGATAACGTGACTATACAGGTGTGAAGTTATGTCATGAGGCAGTGAAAATGTTTTTCGAAACAGCGTCTTTCGCGACTATTTCATTCGAGTCCACGAGCTTTCAAACCTATAAGGCAGTGGAAAAATAATTCGCAGCAGCGTGGGTTCGCAAGGACGGCATTCGAAACGGCATATGTATCCCAATCTATCCCTGTGCCCAATTTCAGCCAGATTCATTCAGCCATTAGAGTGTGATTGAGTAATTAACATCAAAACATCCAAACATCTTCGAACTGCTTTCACATTTATAATATAGTAGAAGTAGGATAGAATAGTCTTCCTATAAGTATCATCTCCATAGCCATTTCCCAACTCAGTTGGGGTCGGCTTTTCGGTCTAACTCCGAAGCGGCCGAACTGTGATATTTTTCGTGAAGAGTCTGCCATCTGACCTGGCACATGATAACCCATTGGCGATATAGAAGTTCTGTAGTTAGACCAGCTGTCGAACTTTTTACTACCCGTAACGACTGCCAGAAATATTCGTATGGAAACTGGGACCGACAGCTTAACGTGCTCTCTGACGCAAAGAGCGGTTCCAATATGTTAAGAATGGTAACCCATCCTAAAACTGACCTGGCTAGGATTGCTACTTACTTTGCAATGTGTTCACCTACTCGGTTACCACTTAGCCACAAGCACTAAGTCTTCTTATAAGTATAAATTTAGAAAATCTTCTAAAATAAGGGAACTTAGTGACTTCTAAAATAAGGGAATGATAAAACTAAAAAACTTCCACCGAAAATTGGTTTGAGCGAGATCTATTAAGTACTTTTTTTTAATACGTCATAAATCGTAATCCGCATTTTACCTTTCATTTAATCAACTCAAATATAAAAAATTTACTTGCTGCTACGGAACCCTTCATGGGCGAGTCCGACTCGCACCTGGCTGGTTTTTTTTTTGACTCACTGAAATGAAACTTTTGACAATATATTGAAATAAATGTATCACTTGTACTTTTCCACTATTATATTTAATCAATTACACCTTACCGGTTTCGCCTCATGGCATTCTCAAAGGTTTGTCAATTTATTTACACGTTACAGATACTTTACCTTACTATTACAGTTAATTGATTAAATATAATAGTGGAAAAGTATAAGTGATACATTTATTTCAATACGTGTAGGTAGTTCCACCAAGTGCCATCAACCAGCAGTATAAATATTCACATTAGTTTTCTTCAAATTACATGTAATAATCTATGAGCGGTCTCCAGAACCACACGTAGGTGGTTAAGGGATATAAATAGGTGGTTAAGAGTTGTAATAATATTATCATTTTACGTCCCTTTTACTGATAGCACCTATGACACAAGTTTGCAGAAGAAGCCTTGTCATTGGAGTTACTTATAAAGGACAAACAGTACAGCCAAAATATAAAAAATGTACCTTGTGATTCTAGAGGGCCGTGCTTATTGTTCAGTCGTTGAGCTCGTAAATTCTGTTTAAAATGAGCCTAATTTAATTACTCAAGGTCTGATCTCTTTAGATGTGGCGTTACCCAACCGTATTTTGTATCATACTGTCTTTTACGATTATAACTTAGTTCAACCAATGAAACCCTGAACTTATTTTGCTTAATGAATATAACAAGAAGGTTGCTGTTATTTCTTTTCTAAGAAGTTATGACTGTGACTACACCCTGCTTTTACATATTAAGAAAATGTAAACGAAATTATTTTGCTAGAAACAATTCAATAAGGCATATTTATATTATTAAATGAAAGATTTCACTAACTTCTTATGATGCGACGGAAATAAGTTTAAAAAAAAGCCAAATAAAACATGCTTAAATAATTATGAAAACCGATTTAGTAGCCAATTCTGAACTAAAGTACATAGTTTAAGGCCTTGCAATAGGTTATATGTATACGGACTTAGTAAAATAAATATTATTAGGTTATATGTATACGGACGTAGTAAAATAAATATTATTAGGTTATAGGTATGATCTTTTGTGCTTCGGGGACCACCTGCATCGGATCAGGAAGGAGCCAACGCCTGAGTGTCATCACTGCGACGCGAGCGAGGACTTAGGGCTGCACACGCTGGCGGACTGCCCGGCGTGGGAGGCGTCGAGGTGTGACCTCGTGGCAGCCATCGGGGTGGGAGTCCTCTCGCTCGGCAGCATGATTGCGGCAATGGTGCGGAGCGCGAGCGCGTGGGCCGCTGCCACCTCCTACTACGAGCATGTAATGCTCGCGAAGGAGCGGGCGGAGCGCGCCCGGGAGAGATTTAGAACTATCCCGGCCCGCCGAGAACGCAACTTGCTCGCCGCGCGTCGCAGGCGACTCAGGCACCGGAGCTCGCTTAACGACCTCCGTCCTCCATGAGTGCAGGCCTGGGGGTGGCAGGTAAGGCCGTCTGTCACCCCAACAGAAGCAGGCCGGGACGGTGGGGCGACTAGCGCCCCTAACCCAAACCGGGGCAAGACGAGGACACCGTGGTTCCCAAACCCGAGAAGCCATCTCGAAACCGGAGATGGCCCAGGGTCAGTCGGGGTGCGAGGGATATGCTCTATGGGCAACCTTACACCCCGGCGTCTGTAGACCCGAGACGGCGTGCGGTTTTAGTCGGTTCAAGCCCGACATAACCGCCCCCGCTGGCCGGCGGGGGGGTATCTGAAGGGATATCCGCACGAAAAAAAAAAACGTATGATCTTTTGTAAAACGTTAATGTAAAAACTCAATAACTATAAAAAATGTGTATTCAAAATTACATTATCTTCAATTTTGCCTAACATATGTCTTACAGTAAAACTGATCGTCCATACCTAAAGAAAATGAAAACGTAGGATCGATGAGGACTCTTAATATTTTATAGTTAATAATAAGATTCTTAATCACTCCTAATATCTGAATGAAATGACACTTCAAAGCGACGCCGTCGATTAGAATTTTTTTAAGCGGCAGCTATTTAACTGTCAAAAACAGCGTTTCATTCATTCTTACGCCGCGCCGGCATCGATTTATCAATGGGGCGGTACAAAACGGCCGTCGACCTTGACCAAGGCAACATTTCGACGGCTGTGATTTCGACGACACTTGGGCGGTAGGCCCACTGGTAATAACACAGTGTTAGTACTAGCTAACGAGCTAGTACTAACACTAACCTTTATGAATAATCGTATGTACGTGTAACGACACGTACATACGATTATTCATAAAAGAAAGTATATGGCATGTACAAGAAAAGTAATAGATGCGAACCGTCCAATTACAAGTCTATTGCTATCCCTACTCTTTAGGGTAATGGAGTGCGTAATTAACCCATAGATAGCTCTTGACATAATTTGAAAGACACGACTTATTGAGTAACCAACAATACGGCTTCCGCCACAGTCACTCAACTGGTAAACCGGTGACGCAAATATGAAACTTAGGCACAGAATAAGTAATAGTATTTCATACAAAAGCGGGGAGCTTCTCATAAATAGCAACTTACGGCACCAGGTAATAAGGTGTTATCTCGCTCGCAGCCGCATCGATCAGTCAGTCCTCAGAGCAGTCTATTATGCGCTGTGTCACTACACGTCAGATCTTCTTATTCTTTGTACCGGTACAAAATCCATGGACGGTTCATGGCTTTCAATCACAGAAATCTTACGAATAAGACACTAAAAGTCAAATAGACGTGTAACCTTGGAACTGTATTGATATATTGTCTGACATCAGTACACGATTTTCTGATTAAGTAATACATTATACGTGTCTTAACATATCCATATCCAATTATAAAATATGTTTTTTCAGAACAAGCTTTTGTTGAAGTGAAAACTTCTTTAGTGGCGTTGTGCACTTTTTTTGTAATGGGTAAAAAAGGTTAAACTCGCGTCAGTAAAACACGTGACCTGAACGTAAGACAACAAATATAGAAGTGCTAATTTCACGCTGTACTTTACAACTTTGGTGGCGCGTTCGTCTAATGAGTGGTCGTTGACTTCGTCAAGACTGAGATCGATTCCGACCGAGGCCCAAGAAACACTTTTTGTCATCATATAAACTTTTGTAATATTTATTCTATTTTGTGCCATATATCTATTGACATAAAATGGAAATTAAACAAAGTACACCTATTAATGAAAAAAGTGACGAAGAAATAGCGAAGGAAATTGAGTGAGTACTGTATAAATATATTGGTGATGGTGGTTCTGGTAATAATGATGGTGAAAAAGTCTTTGAAATTATGGATGACAGTTGATTTTTCTGAGAGATAAACTTTTTAATGTAAAATAATTGTAATAGTTCTGAAGTGTTCAATGTTAGATAGATAAAGCAAGATAGCGCAATAAATGAATATTTTATGTTACCGCATAAATGATAGTACTTTTATACTGATTATTAAAGCAATTCGAGCAAAATTATTCCCTAACCATTCCAAAATATCAAAAACGCACAACGTTAATATTCTAGTTTTTACTTCTGCCGGCACTCCCGGAGTGCAACCCGTCGTTTTTTTTAATATTAACAAGCACGCAATATTTTTCTCTGTGTTCTAATTACGCTACAAGCTTTTGAAATCAGCACAACCCTTTTTTTTTTTTTACGTGCGGAAATCCCTTCGGATACCCCCCGCTGGCCAGCGGGGGTGGTTATGTCGTGTCTCGACTAAAATCGCACGGTGTCCTCCCCAAATGTCCGTTGCCAGGCACCCCGGGTAAGCCCTCGAAAGGATAACCCCAGGGTTGCCGGCGGACTTTGACCGCCACCGCGGCCTCGCCAGGTGGGGTCGGGTTTTATCCCGCTTCGGTGAGTTGGCAGGCGTGTGTAGGGCACACACGACACGCCTCCGCCACGGCCTGCTTCTGTAAGGACGGCGAGTCGGCCAACTGACGTCCTCAGGCCCCGATCATGGAGGTCGGTAGTCCCGGGCGTAGATGAGTCTGCGGCGTCCTCGCCGCAGACTGCGAAACTCGGAGGGCAGGTTTCTCTCCCACTCCCTCTCCGCCGTCTCTTTCGCACGCATTACCTGCTCGCAGAAAGAGGCGGCGGCGTGCCACTTGCTCCCGCTCCCGAAGACCACGGCCCTCACCATGGTCTCAAACAAGAGAACGTCCACGCCCAGGACCGCAACGAGATCCCGGCGTTGACTCGCCCACGCAGGGCACTCCACCAACGTGTGGAGCGCCGTGTCTTCGCCAGGATCCTCGCAGTGCTGGCACTGCGGCGTTGTCTCCCGGTGGATGCGCCACAGATACTTACCGAAACACCCATGTCCGGTAACCATCTGGCACATCCGGTAGGAAAGGTCCCCATGGTCCCTCTCCAACCACTCCTTCATGATCGGTCTCACCGCCGCAATGGTGGATTCCCCCCACCTTGGGTGCTCAAGTCGCACCTTCCATAAACCCACAACCCTTGCATAAAATTTTAGATTTTTGTAGTTATACTTGTACGCGAACGCAGTAATAAAAAAAAAAGAATTAACAGCTCTGCTACCAGTCTCCTTTAAACCGGACACAAGGGTGAGGAGTAAGACCACGAGCAGGTAGGATTCAAGCCATAGCCCCACCACTCACTTTCACGCAATCACTACTTCGTTCCGAAACGTGATCTAAAGCCGACAGTGGAAACGCAAATAAAACATAAAACTTAATATATAACTAAAATAAAGGGTATTATGATCCGGATCTACACAAAGCTGCAGTCAACAAGCGGTACAAAATCATTAATCAAACAACAATAACCAAATACCGTAATTTTATACAAACCGGTTAATCGAACCCACTAAAATCGCAGGAAGCATCAAACACAGGAAGTCTGCACGAATATACAACGGTCAAACTGCAAATATCGCAGTTTTAGAATAACCGGTTAATGGAACCGACCAAAACCTCACGGGTACAAACAAATCAAATCATACGGTACTTTCAATTTTATAGCAAGTAAACACAAATAAATATTTATTCCGACCTCCCGACGGATCCAATCAAAATGAATAAACAACAATTCAAAGTTAAACAGATTTTAGCACGTACTTGTTTCAATAATTTTAAGTGAAAAAAGTCCAATTGAATTGCTCCAAAAGGCAGAATAATACCGATAAATTAACATCAAAATGGCGACCGCGTGTTAAGTTTCAAATTGCAAACAAAATTAAACCAATCCGTTAATTATGATCAACAAAAGATCAATCAATTTCAAACAAAATAATACGATAACACAAGCCAAAAAATACATAAAATTTCAAGAAAATTAAATACTCGTATATAAATAGGTGGTTAACTAACCTTATTACTGACAGCCCCCTTATTTAGGAACAAATCGACGGTCCCTATTAAAATTGTCGGATGTGAAAAACTGCAACTTTACAGGAGAGCATTTTCAAAGTTTAAATTCCGTTTAACTTTTTACTTATTTTAAGCAGAGTCCTGAAAGTTTAGAGTAAGGCTGTACAAGTTATGCCTGTTCAGGACAATATTATAAGTAGCCGGTATATTAAGTGTAAATGTGAGAAAAGTCACTTGTGACCTTTTTAACGGTTTAGAACTAATGTTGATTTGTCGGAAGTACCAGAATCAACATTGTTGCTGGGAAAAATTGATAATTGTTTGTCGGAAGTACCAGAACCGACATTGTTGCTGGGCGAAATTTATAATTATATGTCGGAACTGCCATTTACTACATTGTTAAATGATTGTTATCTATTAATATGCATGTCGTATGTACAAAATACTAAAAAAAACACCAAGAATGTAAGTCTATGCATATATATTTATTGACAATGAACAAAGACAAATTGGGTCAATTGAGGAAATAATATAAAAATCTAATTTTATGACTTATAAAATTAAAAGAATAAAAATTTTGTAGGTACTCAAGTAAAAACTCTTTATTATTCAAAAAGGAAACTAATTAACAAAAAAACTTAACCTTAACAGTGGCATACAAAATCTTCTTATTTATTATTATGGCAAGTAATAATCACAAGTAGGGTATAATCACAGGTTTATAGTAAACTAACATTAATTAAATCAAGATTAACTATGTAATATTATTAAAATCACTTATTTATAAATATTATTATAAAAAAACGGTGGCATAACAAAACAACTAAACAAAATACAAAATCTTCTCACTTATAATTAAGGCACTTTGGAAATAACTTAATCAAAGGTCTTTAGTTTCATGGAAAACTTACATCAATTAAATTAGGATTAACTAATTGTAAAAATCAGTCTTCTTATTGACAAACATTATTATAAATAATAATTATTATAAAAAAACTGTGGCATAACTGAAAAAACTAAACAAAATACAAAATCTTCTCATTAAATAATTAAAAACAGTCTTCCTAAGACAATCAACAACAGCATGACCAAAATTCAACTAAACAAAATAAAAATCTTTATTACTTCTGAAAAAATACTTCTCTCTATAGATAGAATAAAGAGAAGAAGAAGAGAAAAACTTACATAATCACAGCTTTAAAAAATCTACATTTTAAGTTTTAATAATTAAAATTAGTCTTCTTCATCCGAGACTCCTTCCGATACAACATTAAACTTGCTCAGGACTTGTGCACCTGAGTTGTTTCCTATTTTGACACGCCTGTTTCGTCTCTCATATGAGACCAGTCAAGTGCCGAAGGCTTGTAAGGAAGCCAACGTGCAACCTGTGCCCAAAAAGGGCAGTCGGGCGGACCCTGTCAATTACAGACTAATTTCAGTAACGTCCATACTCTGTAAGACTATGGAACGTGTACTGAACAAAAAGCTGTTGGCATACCTCGAAATGAACGATCTCCTCAGTGATCGGCAATATGGCTTTCGCCAAAACCGTTCCACTGGGGACCTTCTTGTGTATGCCACCCACATTTGGAGTGAGGCCATCGAGAGGCACGGAGAGGCACTTACCGTTTCTCTCGACATCTCGAAGGCTTTTGACAGGGTATGGCACGATAGCCTAATTGGAAAGCTTCCGTTCTACGGCCTACCCGTTAGCTTATGTGTTTGGATCACTGACTTCCTGAGGAATCGGTCCATCCGGGTGGTCGTTGACGGCTGCACATCTGACCGATTAGCGATCAACGCTGGGATGCCTCAGGGGTCGGTACTCTCGGCTACATTATTCTTGCTGCACATTAACGACCTGCTCAAGCCCGGTACTTTTGAGTACACAGACGACAGCAAAGTAGTCGAGAGTTACGAGTCCAACCCCCGAGCCAGCGTGGGACAGATCCGATCTCTCCGAGAGGCTATGGTTGAGCGTTTGAATTTGTCCTTGAAGGCGGTCTCCGATTGGGGTGATGCTAACTTGGTCAAATTCAGCGCTACCAAGACCCAAGCGTGTTTTTCTCTGCCAAGCGAAGTCAATTTCAGCCAAACCCCACATTTCGAAATGCATCCGTGCCGATAACCGACCGCCTCGAGCTTCTTGGCGTTACTCTGACGTCCACCCTCAATTTTGGGTTTTACATTGAGGCTAAAGCTCAAGTGGCTGCTAAAAAGCTGGTTATTCTGTCGAAGGTGCGACGGTACTTCACACCGGAATAGTTGCTCAACTTGTACCAAGAACAGGTTCGATCCTGTATGAAGAACTGCTCGTACCTGTGTGATGGCTCAGCTTAATACCACCTAGAAGCGCTTGAGACAATAGAAAGACGGGCCAAGAGGCTCATTAATAACGATGTACTCGTCGAGAAAAGGCTTCAGAGCCGCAAAATCGACGCAAAGTTACAGGCCTATCGGTGTTTTACCGGATGCATTTCAGAGAGTGTGCGCTGGAACCAACGAACGACCAGCCGCACAGCGACACGCCACCGCTACATGGTGGATATTCCACTCATCACGAAACGTTTCGGCGACACATTTATTATGCGTACAGCTAAGGAGTCGAATTGCCCGCCTGAGTCTGTGTTTCCGGAAAGTTATAACCTCGGAATCTTCAAGTCCCGAGTGAATAGGTTCCTTCTAGGCAAACGTGTTCCATCGTAGACCACATCGTCACTTACGACCAGGTGAGATAGAGGTCAAACGTGAGTAAATCCTGCATTTGAATTAATCAGCTTCAAAGCTTGCAGGTATGGGAGACTCTCGAAAAGCTGAAAATTTTCAGATAAATATGTCATAAAATAAATTAATCCTTTTAGATTTTAAAAACAAAGCATGTAATCTATGTATTTGGGTGTCGGTGTAGTTGGTTCTACCACATCCCACTATAACACTATGGTCGGATGTGGTGGTACTAACATTTAATTCCTTGATAAAAACGGTTAAATACGTAGGATGTGGTACTACCGACATACACCCACTTGAAGTACAAATTAACAACATTGTATGTGGAACTACCAAGATTCAACCCATTTGAAAACCCGATTAACATCGTCGGATGTAGTACTACCAACATTTTACCCATTTGATAAACCGATTAACATTGTCGAATGTGGTACTACCGATATTTGATCTATTTAAAAACCCGATAAAAAACGTCGGATGTGTTACTACCGACATTGAACACCTTTTGAAAACCAATTTACAAAGTCGGATGTGGTACATCCTACAATTTTAAATTACGTTACGAATTTTGAATGATTAAATTATACTTTAATTTGGTATTAAATTCGCAATAGCATTAAAACATAAACTATACTGTAAATAATCGTAAAAGTAATATTTTAATAATACATACTTATTTTTTTTTTTTTTATCATGCGGAAATCCCTTCGGATACCCCCCCGCCGGCCAGCGGGGGCGGTTATGTCAGGCTTGCACCGACTAAAACCACACGCCGTCTCGGGTCTTCAGACGCCGGAGTGTAAGGTTACCCATAGAGCATATCCCTCGCACCCCGGCTGACCCTGGGCCATCTCACCACTAACAGCATCGCTCATCCTGTCTCCTCTGAAAGCAGAGGAGTACGGAGAGCGATGTGTTCCCGCCACGTTGGGTATTGGCCGACGATCAATGCCAACCCTATGAAGGGGTGAAGGGGAAGCCATTGACCGCCGCCCAGGGTGTACCGGCCGCTCCGATTCCGTTCCCCCCGGACTGCAGCGGGATCGGAATCGGAGCGACACTCGAGGAGGTTACCCAACACACACCCCTAATAATACATACCTGTTTCCGTACTATGTTTTGCTTTCATAATATTTTCGTCCGCATTTCTATTTCTATTATTGTTGTTCTTTTCACCATGCCCAGTAACCAGCTTAATCAAGCGTTTTGATCTCTTAGAAATCGTGAACGGCGTCATAAGGTAAGGAATTATTTCAATTAACTATCGTAAAAAAACAGGTGACAGCGCGACGTCCGCTAATCCCGCTAACATGGCCGTAACTGGGAGATCCCACGCGCTCGCCTAACCCCGCGCCCCACTAAGATCGTAGGTAGTTAATAACCGACTATGTTAGCGGGCTATCTAGGTAATATCCGACGTTTTTAATTTGGCTATTTCAAAAACTAGGCATACTAGAATTTTTTCTTTTTAACTGACGATAGACCTAGGTATATAGACACGTTTTATGAAATAAAATAAAAATTGCAATTTTGTAGTTCCGACGATTTTAATAGGGACCAGCGAAATGACTCAGTGATAATGTACCTACCTAATCTAATCCTAGTCTAAAGTATGTTGTGGATGTATTATACAATAGATTACAAAAATTACAAAAGATTTCACTTTCCTTAGTGTGTGTGGTCCACCGCAACAATGGTTCCAAGTCAAACGGACGCGATGGGAGTATTCAATTAATTTTAAAAGGAGATAACGATCTCGTTAATTAATGTTCACCAATTACTCAACATTAAACAAACAAAATCAAACAATGTTCTTCCAACAGGGCGGGGCCAAACCCCCCAAAAGCGCGAACACAGGGTCCACCAACGAGCCAACGAGCTCGGACCCTCACAAAGCGACGTCTCGATGTACTCAGCGATGCACTGGCGTCAAGCTCACGTACAATGCGCGGGTATGTAGAGAGAAAATATGATTGGTGTTGGTCCTATCAATACGCGGTACCAACATCAAAACAAAATAAAACAATGATTAAAACTAAACAATACTTCTATTCTAATGCACCAAGTTAGGGAAAAAGGATGAGAGTAATTTTTTACGATGCGCTCGCACACTGTCACGTAGGAAAACTTAGCAGAAAAGCAGTTCCAGATGACCTAGAAATTTGATATTTGTCATCAAAGTAGATTATGAGGCATATACAAAGGAAAAATCATAAAACGGAAAATTATTGATAACTAGATAGTTATATTCATTAATCCAAAATGACATGAATGACATAAACGATGAAACACGAGAAACGATGACATAAACAAACAATGACAGAAACTGACATCGATGTGATTCTGTCATTGTTTTTTTTTTATGAATAGTACTATCAACAGAGTTGAACATACTGACCAAGGAGTATCGTGTCATATATTATTTAATCCAGAATTTCATAAATGTTGCATAAAAGAAGTATAACTTCGTACGTGCGTACACACTTATTTTTAGTTAATAAAAGCTTGTTCTTAAAAAGCTTTTTATTACCTTTTATTTTCAACTTTTTAGTTTTAGTACCTAATGTCATACAGTACCAGAGTGCTTGCCAAGAACAGCCAAAGGAGCTCAATACAATGAGACTATTTAGTTTAGTCCCAGACCATATATAAAACTATATAAAAAAGCGGCGTTATTCAGTAGCATACGTAACGGACTGCTGAGACGAGGTCTCTAGTTCGATCCCAAGTCGCCCTGGACACACACCTCTGACTTTTCGTAGTTATGTGTGCATTAATAAATGTTAATTATCGTATTAACGTAAAACGTAATAATGTGCCCGGTAGATGGCAATAGGCTCGCCTCCTATTACATTGAGACCTTAACATAACTGGTGAATCGTGGGTGTGTAATATACCTCTGCCTACCCCTTCGGGGATACAGACGTGAAGTTATGTTATGTTATAGCCATTATGAGAGCTTAAATTAACGCATGCGTTGTTACCCGGGCACTTTTTTATGAATTGCATGTTTACTGTCGTATGAACAGAACAGCCTAAGCCTTAGTCGTCCAGTACAACACCTACGGAAAGAGATGGGGTATCTTACCGTGATAATAAAATATTCTGGTTAGAAATAAATTAATGTACACCTATTTCGGCTTTATTATAATTATGCTTAAACTGATGAAATTTCGAGTGCGTGTCCTGGATGCTTTATTTCTACTTTAGTATTTTAAAGCTTTTTTATGTGTGTTTGATTCGGTCTCGGATTATTGATATGTACTATTTGACTAAACAACCGGGATAGCTGGCTTACCTTACCATGCCGGAATGGAAAGACTTGACTAAGTTTAGATTTCATGGATTAAGATTCGCTGTTAATTTTTAGTCATTATTGTTTCTATTATTCAGTTCGAAAAGACACCCGCTAAACGTCACTTGCATGTTTATCTAATAACAACAGTCGTAAAGCTGTCGCGGCACACAAGGGAATAATAAAAGTAGAATCATCCTGTTTGCTTTACTTGCTTACCTCGCTATATGATGCAGTGCGGATACTGCATTTGCATAAAAGCGTCCATTATCCACAGCTTCAAACAAATAAAAAATCAATATTCCCCAGTGCACGCGTTCGTATACACTACACCATACGCAACATTATGCGCTCATAATAGTAAGGCTTGATGAAATATTTAAATAAAACGTAGGTGTGCAGCTATAAAGTATATAAAGGCAAAATTTTAAATTTTCGTTTTAATATGTTTAAGTTGAATCCTTGATAGCCTAGAAAATTCTAAGTATAATCAGTTCTTTTCAGTCAAAACAAATTCATGAAATCAACCGTATCACATAGTTGGGATTAATCATTGACCATAATCGATAGGAGAAAATGAGAATTTTTACAGTTGCTTGTTTATAGATGACCACAACCGCCTCACCGAGATGACAACAATATTATGTGATGAGTTCGCCAGTTTCGCCACTATTCTTTGAATAAATGAACACTGCTGTAGTACTCGACATAAACATAGACTCAATAATAAAATAATATAATAATAAAATAAAAGTTGGTAGTAGTACTTAGTATTCCTGTCTCCTTTATTCATGTCTGTGCTGTGTTTCTATTATGTTATGTATATATTATGTACCTAATAGTAGGTATTGTATCATTGTAAATAATATGTGTAGTAAGTATAATATGTATTAAATTATATGTGTAGTAAGCATAATATGTATTTATTTTATGTAGATAATATATCAGAGTATAAATGGAAAATGTAAATTAATTTAATATGTACACCGCAAACTGCCCTAGTTCTATTCACTGATTCTCTCCATCCAATGGTTGCCTGTAAGAGATTGCCCTGTGCGATAAGGCCGCCAATTGTATATGCCGCATAACTATGTATACCAACTTTATGTTTCTGTAATCTTACTCATATTAATATTATTATTGGTTTAGGAAAAAGTTTCCTCTTCTCTATTTCTTACTTCACTATGGCACGGTTCATGAATGAATATTGAATCCTCAAATAGTTAATAAAACTATGTAGGATGATTTACATCATAGAGATTATAACCAGTACTGATTATAACCAACTCAACCGCCAAATTAGTGGAATGTTAGAAATATAGGAATACCGGACCAGAACTGCTTTGTTCATATGCCAATTGTTTATTTACTAGTGTTTGCGCCGCTAACGAGTTCGGGAACGTGAGGGGGCGCCTCCACACCGAGGGGGGATCACCGTCGCCTGCGCGGACCGCCGCGCGGGCATACTTAGCTTACTAATCGGCTACCGACAACATGTGTGAACGATTACATTAATAATAATAAAATTGTGAACCTGTGCCTAGAACTGTTATATCTACGAAATATAAACCTAAAAATCTCATTCTATGTTTGGACTTACCCTGAACATAAGTGGCGACCGTGACAGGACATCAAGGGCTTGCAGAGCATCCAGAGGTCATCACCAAAAGGAAGTAAGCCCGTTCCTATTTAAATACTTACATTCCTTCCAAATATTTGCATACACCTACTTACTATTTTCAACTTCTATTTGTTGTTCTAAGTGAATGCTAACCGACTAAAGTGTTAGAAGGTATCTAGCTTAACGCGTATCTTCCTATTGTACTTATAAACGGTAATTCACGCTTACGAAACCTATCGCAATAATTTCGATTAGAAATTAACTATCAATACAGGCTCGGCGATTCACGTTCACACCCCATTTTTACATTCATTTTGCAGCCTATTTTCTCAGATTATAGGAATCTATAGTCTGAGCCTATTTTGCTTAAATTCAGCGCTTATTATTGCTGAACTTAGCTTACCCATTTTGCAACTAGCTTGTCTATATTTCTTTCTATTGTTCTCTGCCTATTTTTGTCGTTAAATAAATACATTTTTATCAACCAATAATTTATTCTGTAAATGATTAACGCAATTCGTAAATATTTTATGCCTAAAGTCAAATAAGGTCTTTGTTATACTTAGCAATTTAATAAAATTACCTACCCCATTTATAATATAAAATTGTGTGTTAAATCTAGAAAATTCTACGAACTTCGGGCGGCGCTGCCGATCTTACGTATCCGTTCTCGGGCCCGCCCGGTGCCCGCGCTGTGTCGGTACGCCGCCGCGCTTTCGCGTGTGGGTTCCCTAGCGCAGCCGGTGTGTTGGCGCGCTCGGCGCCTCTGCCTGCACCCGCGCACCGCGCCGCTTTTCTCGTGCGCTGCTCTCGGTTGACGGGTTCGGCAGTGTCTGTATGGTTTGAACTACTGTCTATTGGATTGTTTTTATTATTATTTGTGTTTCCTTTTTTTTGTTTTTGCCCCACTTATTTAGCTAGGTATTAAAATGGCTGAAAGGGAAACGACCTCTAAGGTTAAAAGTCCGCTCCCACTATTAAAAATAGATTCAACCGGTAAACCCGATGTTAAGGATTATTTAAAGTCATTAATTAAAAAACGTGCGGGATTTCGAAGTCGGCTAACCGTTTTGAAAAATTTTATGGAAAAATATAAAGTTTCTTCCATTACCGAATTATCAAACTTGGAAGTGAAAGAAACTTCTTTAAGAATAAATCAATTAAAAGAATTAATGTCTAACTTTGATCGCGTACAGTCAGAGATTGAAGATTATTCTGATAATTTGGATGAACAGATTTCAGAGCGAGACATTACCGAAACTGAATTTTTCAAACAAATAGCTTTTGCCCAAGAGTTGGTCGATTCCTATTCAACTAAAAGTAAAGCAAACCAACCCACGCCTGAACTTCACGGCGCTAACGGAGCAGCCTCGGGTTGTTGTCATGGTCATAATAGTGATTCAGTTCGGCTTCCAATTATTAATTTACCCACTTTTGATGGTAGTTATACAAAATGGCTTGAATTTAGGGACACTTTTAAAACCCTTATCCATGACAACGACACGATTGCGCCCATCAATAAATTTCACTATTTGAGAACTTCTTTACAGTCGGGTGCCAGTGTCGTAATTAGATCGTTGGAATTTGTCGTGCGGAATTATGATCTTGCGTGGGATACATTGTGTAATCGATATAATAACAAAAATATTCTGATCAATAATCATTTGAACGCATTGGTTAACTGTAATACTATACAAAAGGAATCGTTTAAGGCTTTGCGGTATTTAATTGATCAGGTGTCTAAAAACTTAAATGCTTTAAATACGTTGGAGGTTTCTACCGAAAATTGGGACCCGCTGGTGATATTCTTGGCGTCAGCCAAGCTAGATTCGAGAACTAGCAATAAATGGGAGGAATACAAGGGCAGATTGTCTGACCTACCCACTTTAGATGATTTTAAGAATTTCATAGAAAATAGGGCGAATGTTTTAGAGACTGCTAACTGTCGCAATTCAGAAAACAAGTCTTCCCAAGGTAATAATAGTAACAAAGAAGGCAGGACCACTAAATCCTTTGCTACTGTCATAAATGATAAGGGCAAGCAGCAACACAGAACCTGTCTTGTTTGTGATCAGCCTCACCTCGTGCACCAATGTAACAAGTTTAAAGAGCTGAGTGTTGAGGATAGGTTAGGCGAGGTTTCAAAACACAAGTTGTGTACAAATTGGACTTTCCAATGCCCAGTGTAGATTAAAGGGGTCTTGTCGTTCCTGTAAAGAAAAACACAACACATTATTACACAAAGGTGACACAAATAAAGAACTCACCGAGTGCGGCGAGTTATCTAGTCTTCCTGTTAGTTTAGCTGCGGTCTCCTACGGTCAAGTCCTCCTATGTACTGCAAAAATAGAAGTTATTAATACACAAAATGAAACTACTTACCTTGCTCGCGCGTTGCTAGATACTGGCAGCCAGTCGTCATTCATCACGAAGAACCTAAAACAGAAATTAGGCCTATCAACTGAAAATAGAGATATAGTAAACGTATCAGGAATTAATGAAGTAACTTGTTCTATTACAGAGCGGTGTCAAGTGAACATAAAATCACGCACTAGCTCATTTGTAAGAAAAATTAATTGTTTTGTTATTCCAAAAGTGACTGGCCACTTACCTAATGTTCGAGTTGATGTTAAAAGATTAGGTCTACCCGATAATTTAACTTTAGCCGATCCAACGTTTTACAAACCTTCAGAGATAGACATTTTGCTAGGCGCTGATCATTTCTTCGACATTGTTTCGTCTAAGAAAATGACACTAGGCCCAAATATGCCTATCTTGCTAGAAAGCGTCTTTGGATGGCTAATAGCTGGTCCAACAGGTCATAGTTCCAATAACAACAACATAAAAAACAATTTTGTGCAAACCCAATCGTCACTTCAAGACATCCATAATTCTATACAAAGGTTTTGGGAGGTAGAAGAGCTACCCTCAGAAAATAGTATTTCTTCAATAGATGAACAGTTTTGTGAATCGCATTTCGTAACCAATACCCATCGCTTACCAGATGGTCGATTTTCCGTCATGATGCCACTTAAAGAGTCTGCTGAGGAGACTCTAGGTAGTTCATTTCCAATGTCTATGAAACGTTTTTTATCGCTAGAAAAGAAATTAGATAAAAATCCTACTTTAAAACATATTTACACAAATGTAACCAAAGTCTTGGCCTCGGCAGGCTTTCCGTTAAGAAAGTTCAAGACGAACTGCTCACAAATATTTGATGATTCAAACAGCCCCCTTGATTTCAAACCCAACCCCTCGCCACTTGATTTTTGTACTGAAGCTAACGTGTTGGGTTTGAAATGGGCACCTAAAGAAGACTGTCTTCAATTTCCTAGTACTATTGAGGTTAATCCTAACGTAACTAAAAGAATTATTATTTCTACAACATGCAAATTGTTCGACCCTTTGGGCTTGGTGTCGTGCTGTATCATTCTGCCTAAAATTCTCATGCAAGGCTTATGGAATGCTAAATTGGACTGGGATGATCCAGTTCCACAACCGTGTGTAAAGCAATGGTTCAATTTTATAAATAACTTGCATCATATCTCACAATTATCCTTACCTCGACATGTGTTGAGTGACTGCTCCGCAAAGCCGGTAGACTTGCATATCTTTGTCGATGCTTCTCAGAACGCTTACGCTGCTTGTTGTTACGTGCGATCTTCCAATGCAGACAACAGTATTAATGTTACGTTGCTGTGTGCCAAAACGAGAGTAGCACCCATTAAAAGCCTGACGATTCCGCGCTTGGAGCTGTGTGCGGCGTTACTGGGTAGTCAGCTATGCGCAAAGGTTTTAGAAGCAATACCGTGCAGTGTAAGACAAACGTTCTTATGGACCGATTCCACGGTAGTGCTTTGCTGGCTAAAATCACAAAGCAAAACACTACCAGTTTTCGTACGCAATAGAGTAAATAAAATAAACATACTTACTCAGAGCTTTCAATGGAAGCATACTCCTACCAATTCAAATCCAGCCGATTTAGGTTCAAGGGGAGTTGAGCCACAGCATCTGCGTTCGTGCTTGTTGTGGTGGGAGGGTCCTTCCTTCTTAAAGGAAGACACTTCGGATTGGCCTACCCAACCTCATCTCAGTCCTCATGACTTACCTGAAGCTGGAATTAAAGTTCATTTGACGGTTGATGACACTTCTAATAAGCAGACTATAATCACTTTCGAAGATCACTCCAACTACCTGAAATTAAAAAGAACCTATGCATACGTTCTACGTTTTATAAATAATAGCACACCAAACACAGATAAGCTTAGCGGTCCCTTAACAACAGATGAACTAAAATCATCACTGACGCTATTACTTAAGTTCAGTCAGTTAGCAACTTTCCCAAATGACATAGCCTATCTCAAACAAGGTAAACCACTTCACAACAAAAGCAGACTATTACCTTTGAATCCGTTTCTTGATGACAATGGTCTAATTAGGGTAGGAGGTAGGTTAGAACAATCTGCTTTCGACTATAATAAGAAACACCCTGTCATACTTGATGCCAAGCATCATCTTACTAAGTTAATGTTACAATATGAACATAATAAACTATGTCATGCTGGTCCCCAGCTCCTACTTTCCTCATTTCGTGAAAATTTCTGGCCCTTAGGAGGCAGGAACTTGGTTCGCGCTATCAGTAAACAGTGTACTATCTGTACCCGTATGAGAAGCGAAACGATACAGCCTATAATGGGTAATTTACCGGATGTTAGGGTAAAAGAGAATTTTCCCTTCAATGCTTGCGGGATCGACTTTGCGGGTCCTTTCATGATCTCTTCAAAAAGGGGTAAAGGAAACCGTGTCACAAAAGCCTATTTATGCATTTTTGTTTGTCTAGCCGTCAAAGCCTTACATCTTGAAGTAGTTAGCGACCTTTCAACCGCGGCGTTCATTATGTGTCTACGCAGGTTCACGTCACGTCGAGGCAAGCCTAACATTATCTATTGCGACAATGGAAAAAACTTTGTCGGCGCAAACAATGAGTTGGGCAAAATGTTACGATCCAGTAGACAGACAGTGTCAGACTTTGCAGCGAATGAAGGCATAAAATTCATTTTTAGTCCGGCCTATTCACCCCACTTCGGAGGTATTTGGGAGAGCGGAGTCCGTTCCTCAAAGAACCTTTTAAAACGCGCAGCTGGAAATGCCTATCTTACCTTTGAGGAGTTGGCTACCCTTTTTTCACAAATAGAAGCAATACTCAACTCCCGTCCGCTCACCCCGCTTTCATTCCATCCCATAGACTTAAATCCCCTCACTCCAGGGCATTTTCTGATTGGTAGACCGTTGATATCACTTCCGTCATCGCCTATCAACACCAAGAGCCCGACGAGATACCAACGCATCCAACAAATCAGGCAGCAATTCTGGGACCGATGGCGCAGGGAGTACATGGCTGAGCTTCAACAGCGAGGCAAATGGAAGAAATCCTGCCCACCCCTGCAAGTAGGAGACCTGGTCGTCGTGAAGGAGGACAACCTGATGCCGTTGCAATGGAGAATGGGGAGAGTTACCAAACTATATCCGGGACGAGACGGCGTATCTAGAGTGGCAGACGTCTATATAGCAAAGGGAACCATCAGACGAGCTGTAAACAAACTTTGTCTTCTGCCAATGTCTGCCAACCAACCTACAACAACTAATGTCAAGATAAACTAACCTAAGAAGAAGAAGAAGAGAGATGTAGAAGATTCCTTCAACGCCGTGGAGGATGTTTGCGCCGCTAACGAGTTCGGGAACGTGAGGGGGCACCTCCACACCGAGGGGGGATCACCGTCGCCTGCGCGGACCGCCGCGCGGGCATACTTAGCTTACCAATCGGCTACCGACAACATGTGTGAACGATTACATTAATAATAATAAAATTGTGAACCTGTGCCTAGAACTGTTATATCTACGAAATATAAACCTAAAAATATCATTCTATGTTTGGATTTACCCTGAACAACTAGGTTACCCATTATTTCATTAAACTGATCTAAGCTACATCGCCTCATAAGCATACAAAAATGATAGGACATCCTAACTATATTTGCATACTGCCAAACGGTAAAACGTATCGAAATCAAATATTCAAATGTACGTCACATTTTTGTTATCATGTTTCTGTAAGTGAATATGATTGATTGATTGCTCTAAGGGCTCAATTGAAACCATCCATACCGTACCGTGCTTATCTGACTCTTTTCGTATCCAATTTAATGCTTTCCTTGTCATTCTTACCCGAAAAGTGTCGGAATCATCCAATATGTCGTATAACCGAATCTATGTTGCGTTAATCTCGTGGGTGACTGTATCGTAAAATAGTGTTTTGTGGTTCACTCCATAACTATTGTCATTTTGATATTATTTCCTTATGTATTTGAAAACACCCATATCTACTTAGATACGTCATGTTTCCGAGAATTCGACTGTGTTATTACAGGTACTATTTACGAAAGTCAAGCAATCGGTGGTTCAGAAGCACAAACGTATTGCACGAGGTTTCGGTATCGATTAGAAAGTGAAAGTATCATGGAGAAGATATGACTCTTTTCTTCTTCTGAGCGCCAATTCCAGTCGCATCCAAAACATGAACCTAGGCTCTCCTACTCCTTGCTATAATTTTGTTTGTTACGGTAGCGACTACCGATTGACCCTCCAATCCCCAGTGGAAAGCCTGCACCAGCGGCATGTCCTTCCATTACCATAGGTATTATAAGGTTTGACCAATTTATTATTGTTTTTATTCACAATTTCAATTTTATCCTAAAAATACCGGCCAAGTTCGAGTCGGACTCGGCCATGAAGGGTTCCGTAGCAGCAAGTGACATGATAAATTTTGGTGGAAGTTTACATGATAATGTACGTCATATATTTTTGAATACCTCAATATCATTTTTGAAAACCTATCCATAGAAAGGTTTGACACGTATGGGTATGCAGAAAAAAATTTTTTGAGTTTCAGTTCTAAGTATGGGGAAACCCCCAAAATGAATTGTCTTTTTTCTATTTTTGTGTAAAATCTTAATGCAGTTCACAAAATACATCTACTTACCAAGTTCCAACAGCATAGTACTTATAGTTTCGGAAAAAAGTGGCTGTGACATACGGACGGACAGACAGGTAGACATTAAATAGAATTCGTCACATGAATAATAATGATATAGTATATAAATATATAGATACATACACAAATAAATAAATAGAGGGTGAATATGTGGAGTGTTTTCATAGACTACAATAAAGAAAGGTAATGATTGTGTAACATTTTTTTGAAAATATTTATGGATTGTGCCTGTCTAATGGTTACTGGTAATGCATTCCTTAGCCCAACGGCCTTCACAGTAAAAGATTTGCCATAATAGGCGGTAGAGTGCACTGGCACTTCCATCGGCGTCAAGTTCTCAGATGACCTCAAGGATCTCACATGTGTGTCACGAAGGAATCTAAAACGTTCTTTAAGATACGTAGGAGTAGTGGGGTTGAAAAGAACGTTATATAATAACGCCAAAATATGAGCACATATTTGTGTGGTACTGTGATTTTCCGCCCCTAAGACGAATTTAATGTTAAAAAAACTTATCGAGTTTGGTCTGATTTGTTTTGTTTTGATGAACTTTCTGATGTGACATGGTATTTAGGGTCTGACAATGGAGTAGTAAGGTGGCCATAGGAATTTTTAAGCTATGCTATCCAGTTTGGGCTAATTTGTTGTATCTTGACAAACTCCCTGGTGTTACAAGGTATTCAGAGTCTAATGATGAAGCAGGAAAGTGGCCATAGGAACTCCAGAGCTCTGCTCTTGTTACCGCTGGCGTGGCGTGCCAGCCGTTCGTGAACCTTATGGGCTGGTACGCGACGCGACGATGGTAAGAGACCGGATGGTATATCGTTATTGCCTTGGAAGATGGGTAGGCCTTTGGGTATGGGACGCAACGTGCGTCGACACCCTTGCGATTTCACACCTTCCAAGCACAGGGGGCTGTGCCGGCGCTGCTGCTGCATTCGCGGAAAGCCTCAAACGGCAAAAATACTCCAACCTAGTAGGCGATTATGTTTTTGAGCCCTTTGGGTTTGAGACAAGGTCCAAGTGCCCGTTTTGTCTACAAAAATTTGGCATGATCGACGCTACAGGTGACCAGAAGGCTGGACTTTATCTTGCACAAAGAATTAGGATTGCCATTCAACGAGGCAATGCTGCCAGACTTCTAGGAACGTTACCAGTCGGTGATGATGCGGAGGAATTCTATGACGCATGTATGTAAATATTTTTCTATCTTTTAGGTTTAGTTTTCTTTATATTTATTTATAATTAGTTGTACATAATCATTTTAAGTTATTGTTGTAAATATAAATGATGTTGAATAAATAATAATCACTACTATAATTATAAAAAGTCCAATTTTGCGGAACACCTACTTTCCGAAAAGCATTCATTTGACCAGTAAACCAACTTGAAAGTCCTACAATGCTGTGATAAAGGTAGAAAAATGAATGCCCTTGAGGCTCTTGAAATAAATAGATTGATCAAAACTGACCGAAACATTATATTAAATCAACAGTTAGATTTAAATCGTTCACCGTTACTACAATAGATAATGACATCTAAATATTTATTTATTAATGTAATTCAATTTGGACGTTACAAATTTTATTGAAAAATAAAAATAAAAAATCTCCTATTCGCAAAATTAATTATTTAGGCGTTTTTTAACATAATGGAGTTCTAAAGATTTAGATCGGAAGCAGAGAACATCTAGAACGGGACTTGAATCTTTAGAAATCTTTAGAAAAAGTAAGCATACAAAATGCTTAAAAATTTAATTGATCTTCTGTGCCAGTTCTCTGAAAATGTAATTGCCAACCAAAATACACGTTAAAACCACAAAAAATTTGTATGCTTAATCATTTTGACATGTAATGCAATTTTGACATGTAATAAATTTGACATGTTTATTTCCTGACATTTACTAATTTGACATTTTGTAATACTAATTTAATTATTTGTATTTCTGTATTGGTAATTTTTTAAATTAAAAATTTACTCCCAAAATTTTTGGGTAAAATTTAGAGCTGATACTACGCATTCTTTCCATCTACCGACATTATAAACATTGTTTTGAAAGTTCTTACATCTGAGTTTCACTATACTTGGTGACTGTAATGTATAAATAAATATAAAAGAAACGTTTGAGAATGCCGTGAGGCGAAACCGGTCAGGTGTAATTTATTAAATATAATAGTGAAAAAGTACAAGTCATACATGTATTTCAATATGTACATACAATATGTAGAAAGTTTCACCAAGTGCCGTCAATCAACAGTAAATTTATAATATTGGTAGGAAGTAGGATAGGATTATGAAACAATTCAATTTATGCTTCTCTCGGTATTCGTGTTCTCGCAGTGTGTGTTATTTTCGATCAAAGGTATATTTTACTGGAACATGGATTCAATGTTTCAACCAAACTCAATGTACGCATGTAGAAAAAGATGTCATGTCTCTAAAAAATACATTTAGCGTGAATTATAAAAAAAAAAAGATTTAGTCATTTGAATTTTATTGTTCACGCAACACCTTTCTCAGCAACTAACTATACACGCAATATATTTTTCATCTCTCCTGTTCGGAAAGTTTAATTTTCATGTGCAGATAGCCGGGTGGAAAGTAGCTTATTTCATCCCTAGAGTGGAAAGTAATTGATTTTAATTTTAAGTTTTGCCATGGAGTCCATAATAATTAAGTTACGTCATAATGCCTTGATATCATGACGCTTTTTTTTTACATGGCCGCCTAGATGCACGTCTCGTGACGAGTTGGTCACGAGATGTACGTGAATTATAACTTTTTTTCAGAATTACAAAGAAAAACAATTTAAGTTTGCTAAGGAATTAGCGGAAAAGCGAGATTGAATATAACTAAATAACATAACATAAACTCACGCCTATATCCCCGAAGGGGTAGGCAGAGGTGCTAGCACCCACATTTCGCCAGTTTATTTTTAGGTCCCAATGTAATAGGTGGCGAGCCTATTGCCAGTAACCGGGCACTTATAAACCTGCGATAAATACACACATAACTTCGAAAAGCACCGAAAAGTCATTGGTGTGTGCCATGGTAAAACCTGGGATCGAACCCGAGACCTCGTCTCAGCAGTCCTTTACCCATACCACTAGGCTCCCGCGGTCATATAACTAAATACCTTGTATTAATTGTGGTTAAAATGGTTTCGGAAAGTGATTCCAGTGACATGGATATTATTTTAACTCCCGATGAGATTAAAGAACAGGCAAAAGCTGTTGTTAATAATCTATTTCCATTTTTTCCATTTTTACTTAAAATTTTAACTGATTATCAATATACCTGTTTCATTAAATGTGTGTGAAGTATTTTAATTTCCTCACATAGTCGAAATGAAAAGTAGAGTGTTTAACTCGGGTGAATGTCACCCATTTTACCCTCGAACTATTGGCGCTCTCACTTCGTTCGAGCGCCAGAAATATCTCGCGTGAAATGGCTGACTTTCAACCCTTGTGTAACAATCTACTATTTCCTGCAACCTGACTATGGAGCCCTACATGAATTTAATACTGAAAATTGTAAAACTGGTGGCCTAGTGTTAACTGATTCGGCTACCGGTCAATTACTTTTAGTCAGCATATTACTTCAATTTTTGATTTGTAAATAATATCATTTTCCGCAACGCATTTTCACAAGAAGTTACCTACAGTTTGACAGCAACTCAATGTTTTAGTTTCTTGAATTTTAGGAAGGCTTAAATTCAGTGCAGCGCTAAGATTGATTTCCTATTTAAAATTGTTTTTTATTTCTATATATATTATGAATATAATATTTTAATAATTTCTAATATAGTTTCTATATATATAATAATATATTATTTATATATATATACTGGTTGTAGACATTTGATGACACAAATTTGTCACAAAATTCGGCCGGGTGGGTACCACCGTGCACGATTGAGAAAAACTGACTAGACTGAAAACTAAAAATGACTATGGGAATCATATAGTAGTAAACTTTTCCTCGACTATGTGCAAAGATGGTTTTATAAAACAGTGTAGAGAGTTCAACAAGACCAATAAGAACAATAAACTTGGTACTACACATCTGAAAATACAAGGACCATCTAAGCCTGTGTTTGTCGTCGAATCATTAACAAGCCTTGGCAGAAAACTTGCATATCTAGCTAGAAAACTTGTTAAAGACAATAACTATCATAGTACTTGGACTTCATATGGAAAAATATACTTAAAAACGATGCAAGACTCACCAGCCATACTTATAAGCAGTGAACAGGATCTGAATAGAATTATACCAAAGTGACTATGCCTGGTCATTTTCAGTCTATTGTCACTTACTTTATATTGTTATACTTGTATACTATACAACTTAACATGTTTTACTGTATTCCAACATACAATCATCAAACACACACTACTCTCATACCTACACACTCACATACTCCACAAAACGTTCTTATACCATTATAACTCAAACATATTATTATATATACACATTAATACAGCACCTTTTACGCACTCGCCGTTAAATAACATCGTAATAGTCTCGCATCATATACACAGTATATCACCGCTCCAGAATACACCGACTTGTAATATTGTAGTTAACATTCGATAACATAAATGAAATAATTGACGACTTCCAAGTCGCACAATCATCGAGCTGTGAAATAGACGAGTGCTCCAAATTAATTGATGACCCTCATTTGAGTTTAAAAATTATACACCAAAATATACGCAGTGTAAGCCGCAATTTCCCAGGTTTTCTAACAGCACTTCATAGATCAAGTACTGATTGGGATCTGATTGTATTATCGGAATGTTGGCTACGTCATACACACTTTATTCCATCAATAGACGGTTACGATTATTTCAAAAGTGAAAATAACTTAACCCAAAATGAAGGCGTGATTGTCTATTTCAAAAACTCAATGCGGGTGATGGCATTAGCGACCACTCTACGCGATGCGAACTGCGTTACCATAAAAGTGAACAGAAATACAACAGTGGTTGCCATTTACCGTCCTCCTCGACATAAAGACTTGCAACCATTTCTAGACTCCTTAAACGAGTTTTTAACTAATTTAAAATGTCCTAATATTATTATCATAGGAGATATAAATGTTGACATAACACCGAATAGTAAAAATCCCGATTCAATCATTTATCTCAATCTACTTGCCTCACACAGCGTTTTACCTGCACATCTGCTACCCACCCATAGCAAAACCTGCTTAGATCATGTTATGCTTAAAACTACGCTCCCAGCTTTTTGCTATGTTGCAGAGACTTCGGTTACTGATCACGATTCTGTGATAATTGTACTAAAACTCCAGATTCAACAAACCAAGCCCTTAGCAATAAAGAAAATAGATTATAACGGACTAGATATTGCCATGACTAATATAAACTTCAACTGTGTCTATAACACGTACGACGCTAACGAAGCTACTTCCCTGTTAATATCTATTATTAATACCACGATCGAATCTAACACACGTACGATCAGGGTTTCAAATCGCAGGCGTATTAAGAAACCATGGATGACTTTGGGTCTATTAAAGTGTATAAAAAATCGAGACAAACTTCACGTTAAAACTAAGAAAAATCCCGACAATGAGACATTCAAAACGACTTACCGAAGATATAGAAATTTTTGTAACTCTTTGCTTAAGAGAGTTAAAAGAGAGTACGAACGGGAACAATTAAATAACGCAGTCAAAACTAGTAGTAAGGCATTATGGGATACTATAAAAAACGTTACAAATTACAACACAAAATCATACTCAGCAACAGATTTAATATCCTCGAATAATACTGCATCTTCAATTAATAACATTAACAAATTTTTCACATCATTAGGTAAAAACTTAGCTGATAAAATCCCTGCAATCTTGCCGGAAGCACTGACCATTAACCCATGTCCCTATTCTTTTGTTCTAACACCAACCACCGAAACCGAGGTCCGAAACTATATACTTGACCTAAAAAAGGCAAAATCTTCCGGGCGAGACAATATTCCAGGAACTTTCTTAAAGCGATATCATGAAATATTAGTGCCTCCCTTATCATATATATTTAACCTTATGTTTGATACCGGAGTTTTTCCAAAAGAATTTAAACTCGCGGAAGTGATTCCTATATACAAGAGTGGAGACAGAGGCTGTGTCAATAACTACAGACCTATTTCTATTCTGTCAACCCTTTCTAAATTAGTAGAAAAGCTTTTAAATAAACGTTTAACGAATTACCTTGAAACAAAAAACCTCTTATCTAAATCGCAATTTGGCTTTAGAGCAGGCATCTCAACAAATGATGCTGTGCATGAATTAACTCATCATATTGTGTACAATTTAGATAATAAGAAAAAAGTTATTACAATATTTCTGGACTTAGCTAAAGCATTTGACACAGTCTCTGTCCCACTCCTACTGGAAAAACTAGAGAGACTTGGAATCCGCGATGTGCAACATAAATTGTTTGCAGATTATCTCAGTGAAAGGTACCAAAGAGTGAGAGTCGGTGACACTGTTAGTGCTGATCTACCTATTACTTTTGGAGTACCGCAAGGCAGTGTCCTCGGCCCAACACTCTTTCTTATATACATAAACGATTTATGTAATCTAGAACTAAAGAATGGTAAAATCATAACTTTCGCTGACGACACTGCATTGATATTTAGTGGAGATAATTGGAGTGATGCTTTTTCTTTTGCACAGGTGGGCTTCAATGCCGTTTCATTATGGCTCAGGAATAATGGATTAACGCTCAATGTTGACAAGACTAGATACATGCCATTCGCTATAAAAAGCTCTCCGACAAACCTACCAAATAATAGCGTCATTGTGGCCCATAACTGTTTAGAAAATCACTCTTGTGCTTGCAACCAGTTAAAAAGTGTCACCAACATTAAGTATCTCGGCATTATATTAGACGATACTTTAACATTCAACTACCACATTGATCTTCTTTCAACCAGAATTCGAAAACTCATGTTCATTTTTAAAAACTTGCGCCACATAGCGGATAAGAAGATCCTTAAAATGGTCTATATATCTTTATGCCAACCGATTTTATCATACTGCATTTCAGTATGGGGTTGCGCCTGTAAAACTAGTTTGATAAAAGTCGAAAGACCTCAAAGGGCAGTGCTTAAGGTCAGTCACTTTTTGCCTTACATTTATCCTACTACCGAACTTTACCAACTTTCGGATGTCCTTACAGTTCGACAATTATATATTTTAAATATTATTCTGAAGCAACATTCTCTCCTTCCATACGACTCTTCTACCACCAGGAAACGTCTGAAGCATAAGGTTTGCCCTCCAACTGACTATCGCTCACGTACAGCATTCGCAAACAAACTTTTCGGATTTCGCGGACGGTACCTTTATAACAAAATAAATCAGAAACTACACATTTACTCTCTCACTAAATATCAATGTAAAAAAACTGTCTCAAATTGGTTGAAGTCTCTCAGTTATGAAGAAACTGAAAATTTAATAACTATTCCAACGTAATTCATCACCAATAAATAATAAATCTGTCACACAGTTTACCATGAAGTTCAGATTATACCATAGGAACGTTTGCAAACGAGACATATACATATACACAAACACGCACATACACACATTCACACACAGAGACACACACACGCACATACACACTAACACATACACACACACAAACACACACACACACATATTACTAACTTGGTCATCTCACAAAATTATTATTACACCTATGTCTATCTACTTTATATAGTTTATCCAAGTACCTACACTTACCGTAACGCCTTCTTATCTAGAGTTAGGAGAGGCTGGTCATCTGTCATACAGGTTCCCACCTAGTACGGATACCAGTTCTCTCACACAGATCTCACCTTTTAGGTGATGTAAAACTAGTTCTGAAGCTATTTATTGTTATTGTTATGCTTTACTGTGTGAGAGAAGAAATAAACATTATTATTATTAAAAAAAAAAAAAAAAAAAAAAAACCCTCCATAGTAATCCAATTTCGGTTTGATTGCGTTCAGGGGTCAGCAAGTGCATAGCCGGGCAGGGGGCTTGTGGTCGCAGCACTAGTGGGACCGGTGGGTTCACGCGGTGCTGCGACGACAATCCTCTTCTGATGAGGCCGTCAAGCTGAGTGCCACCATTGTTAACATGGTACGTGTATGTAATGGTGACCCTCGTTCCTGAGACTTTACCTTCAGCTTACCATCAGGCGAGGTGAACTCAAATTGACGTGTCCTAAATATTAAAAAAATGTTACTGCAACATAAACCAACAGAAATACTGTACTATTGTACTACTGTACTATTGTACTATTGTACTAGACGTAAAAGTACACCATAGAACTATCAAAGCATCACTCACCCTATGTTTGTATAAAATAAAAAGGTGTCATCAAAATGCAGCTTTTCATCCGCCGGATGTTTATGTAAGCGCAGCAATGCAGAAAAAATAAAATACCTATATATAATTACGTGCTTCCTATACGGAGCTCGAACTTGCATAACAACAACAAACTTAACATTCCTTTGTGAAAATTGCAACGCATTCACCTTTATTTATATAAGTCTAGGAGTTAACTGTATAGCTTAAGGCTACAAAACAAAGATAACAAAGAGCTACACAAAATGTTAACATTTAAAACGAAGTGCTATGAATATCGTTAGCGCCACATCTAATGAAAATATTTAAATATTACCATTCTGATACTGTCGGAAGTTTACGCGAATTTCACACATTGAAATTAAACTATTTTTAACATTAACTTCATATTTACTCCACACACAAACGCACGAATAGTGATAAGTAATAATAATACATTATTTATTCTTCAAAATCACATTCATTAAGCACTTGTTTTAATTAAAACTAAAAGATAATCGGTTATACAAATCTCTCACAAAGGAATTACATTTAGACCGCCCTTTTTGATTAAATAAGGGCGTATCTAAAAAAAGTACTGTGTCCACTACACAGTTATGAATTTGCACTTACGGTATGCTTGCGTACGTTGATACTCCGAACGAAAAAAATCAGGAAGGAAGCGTAAAAAGAATAGTGGTAGACCACAGGGTAGTTTCTCCATTCCAGAGAGCCTGGTTCCATCCAAAGCTTGCACTTTGTATCCCGGGGTCCGTTCAACTAATATTCCTTTTTTAAATATTGGACTAGCTTTTACCCGCGGCTTCACCCGCATGAAATTCTGTTGCCGTTCACGCTTCCCTTGGGAACCTATTTCAGGAATAAAAAGGAGCCTATGTGTTATTCGAGAGTATAATCTACCCTTGTAAGAAATTCAAGCCAGATGCATTCAGCTGTTTTTGCGTGAAAGAGTAACATACATTCATACCTCCTAATCACAAACTTTCGCGTTTACGAGTATAATATTAGTAGGATATGATGTGTTTGATGATGGAACACGCTTGCCTAGAAGCAACCTAAACCTTCCCTTAAAAATTGGTTTAACTTGTGGTGTCACCAACGAGATGAATAAAGCATATTGCTAGTTCAAGTTGATATTGTGTGAAAAAGTTGTGACTGGTCTGGCCATCCAGCTTAATGTCAGGTCCGTCTTCTTCTTCTTGGATGAAGTCGAAAAAGTGAAGGTTATTGATCAATGGCCAACCATTCCAAAAAAGATATCATCAATCTGAAGAATTATAATTTCCTTTAACCTGTAGGTAGTTAAACCAGTAGTATACTGAAGCGTTTTAGACAAAGTGCCACAATCTAGTAGTGATCGTCTCCGCATACTGCATATATCTGTTTTTGATGACATTGTCAACACTGCCAAATTTATGCAGTGCTGTGAACTGGAATAAAAAATATTTTATTGACCTATGAAACGATAGAATTCAGCCATAGCCCGTTCGAAATAAATGAATAAATTTTATATGTTTGTTCAATGGACTATTTTCTTTTTTTCAAAACATCGGTAAAATAGTAATTTTAAAGCAGTAAAGTGACTGATGATTTCTGATATAAGCGGTCACTTTTAAGTCACTTAAAAACATTTATCTCCTTATTCCCTTTTATACTTATAATAAAAATATTTTCTTATTATAGTGTTCATTTGTTCATATCGTGAAGTCATATATCGTAAAGTAATTTTTATTTTAGCGTCATTTTAGGAACATTTAAATATCATGTATAAATACATATTTACTATTATTACTACTACAAGCCATCTTCTATATGTTGTACCAGTACTTTGGCCGAAGCTAAATCTACGGTAGTTATTAAGCCTAGCAACATACTTTTAAGACATAATATTAATAAAATAAACATAAGGTAAATGAAAAAAATCGATGTCAGATTAATGCAGAAAAAAATTATGTATGACGTAAATATCGCATTGTAAACAAGTTAGTTACAGTTTAAAACAAATCGTAACAAAAACTTCATTAAGCTACGGATAGGTGCGTCCGCCTTCTGTACGGTGCTCCTATAGAAGTAGACATACAGTTAAAATAATCTGGTGTTGTGTTTTCTATAAGTTTACCATTATTAAAAAAGGAAAGAAGAGTATTAACTCAATCTGTCAATTTTACTCTCAATTATCTGTTAAATCATATTATAGATATAACTTAGATTCATTAAAGGCCAACAAGGGACACAAATCATACGAGGTCGCTGCGCCTGTCGTGTCAACACATGCGAATAATGTCTTGAACTCTGACAGGTGATAATATACGAGCATATGTAGTGTAGGTACACTTATATATGGGCTCACTAAGGTCTTGCGGGTATTGCCTGCCAAATAAGAATTCTAAAATTACAATAAAATTTGGGATTTGAGTGAAGGCACATGAATTTTATATAATACTAGCTGTTATCCGTGGCGTCACCCGCGTGAAATTCTGATATCGTTTCCGCTACTTATGGGACCCAATTCCACCACCACAACCTGTATAAAATACACATTTCCACCATATATAATTTTGTTATATCTCAAAGGCAGCGCTTTCGTTTAAAACTCCCAGTTTAAAACAGTTTAAATGCAATATCAGTTTAAAAAAACTTTAAACTAGAAATGCCGACTACGATTACGACAAGTGAAAAAAGTAGTAGGTACAACTGATTTTTTAATAAAATTTTGCTTTCAAAAAGTTCTTTTAGTAATTATTTTATTTACAACTAGGCAAAACCAGCCAAAGGAACACAACATAAAAAGTCTATCTTATTTAGTTTCAGACCACCTACAGTCTCCACCTTCAGAGTTTGGATATCATGTAACACCAGACACTTCGTCAAGACAAAATCCAATGAGCCCAAACTCGGTAAGTTTCTCTTGTTTACTAAAGATTTAGATCGGAAAAAGAGAACATCTAGAACGGGATTTGAACCCGCGACCAGTCCCTTACAGGGGGAATTCTCTGACCAGCTGTGCTATCTAGACTTCGCTTTAAGCGCGTTAAGGCGGCCTAAAATTTTCCATGACACATCACTAGACCGCATATTCGCCTACATACCTAGGTAATAGGTACGTTTATATAGGGGTGTGTGTTGGGTAACCTCCTCGAGTGTCGCTCCGATTCCGATCCCGCTGCAGTCCGGGGGGAACGGAATCGGAGCGGCCGGTACACCCTGGGCGGCGGTCAATGACTTCCCCTTCACCCCTTCATAGGGTTGGCATTGATCGTCGGCCAATACCCAACGTGGCGGGAACACATCGCTCTCCGTACTCCTCTGCTTTCAGAGGAGACAGGATGAGCGATGCTATTAGTGGTGAGATGGCCCAGGGTCAGCCGGGGTGCGAGGGATATGCTCTATGGGTAACCTTACACCCCGGCGTCTGAAGACTCGAGACGGCGTGCGGTTTTAGTCGGTGCAAGCCCGACATAACCGCCCCCGCTGGCCGGCGGGGGGGTATCCGAAGGGATATCCGCACGATAAAAAAAAAAAAAAAAAAAAAAAAGGTACGTTTATATAAAATTAGTGAGTTGTAAGAGCGGGTGGGGTGGCAGCACCTGTTTCCGGCCGCAGACGGGGCACTAACTCAGCGATCCCGGATCCGGCCGACGCTACATTTAATTCTTTGTTATGAGCCATGAAATAAGCGACCAACGATGTTACAGCCGAATTGACAAACTGCGAAAATGAATTGGGATCATTGGTTTTATTTATGATTGAAAGACATATCGTGTGTTTTACTTTATTTGTGCCTATTTTCGTTGAAAGTAGTAATAGGTTGCACTTCAGTAGACTTGTAAGGCTCAACTCATAGAGATAGCAGTTGGCTTGGATCTTACAGCATGTAATCTAGAATTCATTTAAACTGTGCACTTTGTTCTACTTTTGTCGACTGCGGGCTGAATCTGCATAATGAAATATTATTAATAATTTTCGTTTACTACTTTCTCCTTATCTTAAACGTGACTTAAAAAAAATTATCAATTGATTGTCTATTTTACTTTGGTCATATATTATGAAAGTTAAAATATTTTACGCTGAAATTTTATAACAGCTCATTGTTATTATTAAGATTACAACAGTTACAAAATAAATTACTTCAAAAGTAATTATAATCGACAATTGGTTAAAAAGAAATAAGGGCCCTCGTCTGCAGCATCCAGTATATCCTTTTAAGTATAATAATAAGTTTCATTTTGTCCAGCTAACACAAGATTTTGTCTTAATACAAATTTTTTTGATGAATTAAAGTGACTACTTTTGAACTACCTTTTTTTTTTTTTTTTTTTTTTTATCGTGCGGAAATCCCTTCGGATACCCCCCCGCGTGCCAGCGGGGGCGGTTATGTCGGGCTTGAACCGACTAAAACCACTACTACTACTAATTTTTTTGATGAATTAAAGTGACTACTTTTGAACTACCTATCATAATTTTTACCGAATAATTTAAAATATTTTTTTTAAATTTTTTTTTTATTTGTTCCGTCAATTGACCGCACCCCGCTGGATGGTGAGAAGTTAGGGTGAAGTCCAGAAGATATGGGCCACCATCCCAGATGCTGACGATCCCAAAATGGTAGCCCCTACCTTGACGGCCTCAAAAGATGCTTTTTCACGCCCCGCTTGGAGAACCCGGGATTGTAAGAAGAAGGAAACACGTGCGCGGGCAGAGCATTCCAGCTCTTTATCGTGCGACAAAGAAAGGAAGCACCGAACCGCTGAGTTCGGGACTGAATGGTTTCCACCGTGTGCGGATGGCATCGCAGTCCAGCACGTGTTGTTCTGGATCGAAATGGAGAAGGTGGGATCAGTTGAAAGAGCTCGTCAGAACACTCGCCGTGGTAGAGGCGGTAAAATACAGCCAGAGAGGCAATGTCTCTACGCAGCTGCAGAGGTTCCAGGCTGTTGGTAATCGCTGGACTCCCAATGATACGGATGGCACGCCGCTGCAATCTGTCGAGAGCGTCTAATAAATACTTTGCGGAGCCGTCCCAGAGATGAGAGCAGTATTCCACGCAGGGGCCAATTTGTGTCTTGTACAAAAGACACCGCTGCTCAGGCGTGAAAAACCGTCTCACCCTGTTCAGAACTCCGAGTTTTCGTGAAGCTGTTTTGATGACGCTCTCGATGTAGTTTTTATTGTTCAGTTTGCAGCGAACGTCCATTCCGAGCATGTTAAGGTGGTCTTGCAGTGGTAGCGGTGTGTTCTGAAGAGTTGGGAGAGGAAGGAAGGAGGATACTTTGGCTGTGAACGCGGACGCTTGTGTTTTCTTGGCATTGAACTCGACCAAGTTCTCAGACCCCCATTGGGAAATGCGGGTCAGGACCTGGTCGAGCTCAGTGACAAGTTGTCGTCTGTTTTCCTCAATATCGGTCCGCTTGGCCGCAGGGTGTCCGTAGTATCCCCCATGCAGAGTGCTATCGTCTGCATAGCAATGAATGCTGCCAGTAGACAGCATGTCATTGATATGCAGAAGAAAGAGAGTGGGTGATAGGACGGACCCCTGAGGTACGCCAGCATTAACCTGCATGAACTCTGAAGCTCGGCCGTCACAGAGAACTCGGATGCTGCGCTCATGCAGGAAGCTGGTAACCCAATTGCACAATCGAGTAGGTAGTAGTCGAGGTAGTAATTTTTAAAAAACTTTTAAAAAAGATTTACCACCATGCACATTACCGCGTGGGTCCTTGTTGGGTCCTGTCAATAAACCTCTGAATAGCCATGAAAAGGCTTATCCATTATACTGTCATATTAAACATTCACGATCAAATAGCTGACAAATGTGTCTGGCTTTTTGGGACGTAAAATTTACGCTGGTTTAATAGCCATCCTCATACTGCTGCGGTTTTGCTTCCGCCTGCTGCTGCTGACTATTAACTTAATTTCAATTCAACTTTTTCTGTCTTTACGGTTCACAATCTTTTGGTGAGAGCTTTCACAAATAAATTTAACCAGTAAATTGATTTTCTCCTACAATTGAAAATATCGGTTTGTAATATTACTCAAAGTGACTAAATTACAGAGTACCTTAATACCTCCCTCAATAGATTTAGATATATTTTCTGTTTATTTCTGCATTGCGTTTTAGACCTTATAACGTTTTAGATTGCATTACGTACTGCGAATTATAACATCTTTATGTTGATAAATAAAATTAATAGTATTTATTTATTTATTTATTTTATTAGGCACATCAACAGATTATGTATATTACATTTCAAACTTAAATAACAGGTAATATTATTCCATTATAATAGGTAGTTGCATTTATACCAGTAGGGGACCAAATACATCAATTGGGATTCGCAAATTACCGGCGCGTTATGTGTATTGTCACTGGTATTTGTGGCTGTCGGGCTTGTTTTATATTCCATGGTCGAGACTGACGGCCCTAACGAGCTTTCCGAACCACGAAGCTTTGCTTTTTTGTAATCTGCGATTCATCTATCTTCGCTTCTTAATAATGTCAAACGCTTGATCCGCGTAGTCGTCTTCGTGACACGGGTCCCTCAAACTGTTGATCGCTAAATATATCATCGGTAAATATTTTAAATTATAGTTTGCATATATTTATTTAAAATTATGATAGTTTAACACATACATTCTTACGGGCCGTAGTCTGTTGCGATACCTTACACTTTAGTAGAGCAAAGCTAGTACTAACTTGTGCAGAAATAATATTAGAAACAGTAGAAATATTATTTTAATGGAAGGTTTGCCATCGTAAGCCCGAGCTTCAAGCGAGAGTTTCCTCCAGCGCAGCGGGGAAATATAAAAAACTAGGACGGTTACCAGCTTCGCAATCAACCCAAACTTAAGCGTAGCGAGATTTGCCTGTCCAACAATAGGTCAACGTGACCGGTCGACTTTTTCAATTGATTTGGTTTTTCGGTGATTATTCGTCGATGGTAAGACCGATCTGGACATTCGACCCCTTACGACACTCAGTAATGTCTACTTGATCACCGTGGCAAATTTGGTCGAGATCGGTCAAACGGTCTCGGAGGAGTATCATTTGTTTGAATTGCAACTTTGAAATCAAAGACGCTTCGCTCGCCTTCGGCTCGCTACGCTTAATAAAACGATATTTAATTATTAAGTATAGCACGTGGAGCATACGATTATTTTTAATATATATTGTAGTTAAACGATTAAAACTTCTTAGCAAAAAAGTAGCTGGAAAGGCCTAAGTTCAGCAGTGGACTGTAATATAATTGATATTATACAACGGCTTTGTGATACGGCGATAATTTTCATATTTTACCCATTTCATAGTTTGATGAGACTCATCTACGCCCGGGACTACCGACCTCCATGATCGGGGCCTGAGGACGGCAGTTGGCCGACTCGCCGTCCTTACAGAAGCAGGCCGTGGCGGAGGCGTGTCGTGTGTGCCCTACACACGCCTGCAAACTCACCGAAGCGGGATAAAACCCGACCCCACCAGGCGAGGCCGCGGTGTCGGCCAAAGTCCGCCGGCAACCCTGGGGTTATCCCTTCGAGGGCTTACCCGGGGTACTTGGCAACGGACCCTTGGGGAGGACACCGTGCGGTTTTAGTCGATACACGATTTGACATAACCACCCCCGCTGGCCGGCGGGGGGGTATCCGAAGGGATTTCCGCACGTAAAAAAAAAAGAAAGGCCGTCAAGCTGAGTGCCACCATTGTTAACATGCTACATGTATGTAATGGTGACCCTCTTTCCTGAGACTTTACCTTCAGCTTACCATCAGGCGAGGTGAAGTCAAATTGACGTATCCTAAACATAAAAAAAACAATTATTTATTCTACATGCGACTGGTTATACGTGGTACTGACAACTAAGAAAACATATCTTTGGATACCGATGGCCAGTTGAAACCTCTTAGAAAACGGATTGTTGTGTTATCTCAAAGCAATATAGTATAAAACAATAAAAATATAAATAGCGCGAAAGCGGGTGGATGTGTGCTATAAGAATTAAGTGTTGCCTGCGACTGCTGAACGCTGAGGCAATGTGGGCCCGACCCACATGTTCCAGGTGTTTTCACTATGACTTTTACATTATTCTATCTTTATTGTGTTACAGAACAATAAAAACAAATTTGTTTTATATGCAACAGAGCATATTATGCCGGCCATTAAATGTCAATAATTTTAGAATGGTATAAAAAAAATTTAAATAGTTACCTTAGAATGTCAAGTCACTTATAAAACGTCAAAAAACTAGACTAATGAGTAGCAAATGAACCACAGGTTCGACATGCGGCCCTTTTCTGAGAAGGCTCCGGCAAGAAATTCAGCGGGCTGTGTTTTTTTTGGTCTATTTACAAACGTGTTTACTCAATCTAATTACAATGTTTTGTTTGAGTAGCATAGTTAGAGCAAACGGTTCATATCCAAGCTTGTTTTTAATACACATACACATACACCTTCAACAAAGGTATGACTTTACTATGTTTCTTTAAATCAGGGAATATACCGCTACAGTCATTAAAAACAGTTGCTAGATGGGAAGCAATCTTCTTAGTTCTGTTTATACATAGTTATGTCTAGTTCAATTTAAAATCGGAATGTGTAAAGTTCTTTTTCTTGTAAGGCAGCCGTCGTCGCTTTCGGCCGATGTTCAATCACATACCTTCTAGTATTTTATTAGTTTTATCTTGGGTTTACTTCAAAGACCGAAACATGCCATTTTAGGCAATTTATTACAACTATCTTTTTAAGTACTTACCTTTGTGTTTTGTCTCATTTTCGGATACTATTCGAGGATTGAAACGTTTTGTTAAGCGTAGCGAGCCGAAGGTGAGCGAAGCGTCTTTGGTTTCAAAGTTGCATTTCAAACAAATGATACTCCTCCGAGACCGTTCGACCGATCTCGACCAAATTTGCCACGGTGATCAAGTAGAGTGTCGTAAGGGGTCGAATATCCAGATCGGTCTTACCATCGAGGAATAATCACCGAAAAACCAAATCAATGGAAAAAGTCGACCGGTCACGTTGACCTATTGTTGGATAGGCAAATCTCGCTACGCTTAAGTTTGGGTTGATTGCGAAGCTGGTAACCGTCCTAGTTTTAGTGGATACTAGCTACTAAGCTGAGTCTTGTTAAGTACACGTCACAAATGCTATAATATAAATAATTTGTTCATTCTTTTTTAATTAATTAACAAATAAAAATATTATTTTCTTTTTTTTCACTTTTGAAGCTACTTATTTATTTTTAATGAACACATTAAAGCAATACAAATTAATTTTCTAAAGAACATTATAGACTAAAATATTTACACAAAAAGGGGGTACAGTTAAAACTAAAGTGAAAAGTTCACACGCCTAAGAAGTCACGTGCCACACCAAAAGTCGACTCATCTTCCAAGGCACCAAAGACATACCGTCCGGTCACTTGCCATCGTCACGCACCAAACTAGAAAGTTTAAACACGGCTGGAACGCTGGCGGTGACAAGATCCCGACGGATCTGCATCTTGTGATATGCGTCCTGCATTCCCGCCGCATTGCTGCATAGCTATGTTTTCTAGGAACGGCACTGATTCCAAAAATTACTTAAATTTAATTTGATTTTTTGTCTGTTTGTCTGTTTATCTGTTTGTCTGCTTTTTATTATCGATGTCCGAACATCACTTCAAAACGCTGAACAGATTCAGCTGAAATTTTGCATGTATATTCTCCTAGGGTATGGTCTTAAACTGCGCTATATATCATCACGCTATTATAAATGTGATACGAGCATCAGGGTAAAATTGACCAAATCTATTTTTGATCATTCAACGTTCGGACTATAAATCATCACGCTGCGGCAAAAAGGTGATGAGCAGTAAAATATGAAATCTCGGAACTACAGAGTTACATATGTGTAAAAAGATAGTTGATTAAAGACTCATCCTTTGATAATAAATATCATCACGCCATTATATTAGGGAACCGGGTAAAATTTATTTCGATGTTACATGTAAAGATATATTTCTTCATGATAAATGATTGAAAATATAACGATGACATAGGTAACCCAATACATGTTGAGTTCGAAACTGCAGCAGTAAACATACCTTGATCTATTCCGAACTTAACGCGGCTTCCGGACTTAACTTAACAGTTAGTTAACGATATATCTACAAAAATAAAATTAATTTATTAAGAAACTCCTCATTTTTTGTTAATTTTATAATCAAATATCACTCCAACATAATTATCATCATCATCATCATCGCAACGTTAGTTCCAATTACATCCAAAGCTTGTAGTCAAGTACTTTAGAGTCCGGAGTTCGCCTCCCTACTCTTTCTCTTGATTTTATTTATTTTGTTTTTTCTTACCAACCCCAAGAGGAAAGTCTGCGCCAGAACCTCAGCCGTTAAGCTGCAGGTAATACGGTTAGCAGGTGAGGTTGGCGGAGATGAGTGTATGGGGGCTCCGAAGATCTTGGTGGAGCTCCCATAAACATCGATGGGGAGGAATTCTTTGACGCATAAAACTGTAGGTTTGCATATGTATATAATTATACTGTATGTATTATTTATTTCAGCTTTAATAATTATACGTATGTATCTTCATTTATTATTCATTCATTCATCATTCTCCAACATAAATAAACAAATATAATTATAATGGAGATGTTCTAAATTAATTATTATGCAGTGTTAGTTCCGGTTCAACCATTATTACCTTGCAGATTTGAAGTACGCAAACCAATTTGCTAATAGGCTTCAGCTCAACGGAGAGTATTGTCCATTTTATATTATACTACGAAATAATGTTATTTATTTTCTTCTAATTTTTTTCTTTCCTTCTAATTAAATTCGAGATTAATAATTAAACGTTTAATGAGTTTACTATTCGGTTAATCTCTTGTAGTTCTGATACACGCAAGATTCCATGAATAAAAATCAAAAACAGCTCTGAATAAAGAGCCACGTCATTTAAGTAGGTAAACCTTAGAGATATCCAAAGACGGGCCCCAGTATTCAACTGCAAATTACCAAGTTCTTGGTTGCAAAAGCCCTACAAAATCATTTGGAAGTCTTTGTACTCTTAAGAATTGTATTACACTGGATTTTTACTCAAAAGTTAAAATTGTTAAAATGAAAGATTTAACTTTAGACTAGGTACCAACTTTAGGTTAGTGCCCTAATTACTTAAAACCCGGTTAACCTTGCAATATCATTATCATCTGAGCGCCGAGTCCTGGTCGCGGTTGAATTCGAAATGCCTCTATTGACTTCACTAATCTTTTTTATTATTAGTACCAGCTATGGCTGCTTTAGGCACATCTAAATCTTTGTTACAGTGATCTCTAATAGTAATCTTTCTCACATAAACTTAACATAGCTACGGAGAATTAAATTTAGTACCTCCGCATCATCACCGACTGGTAATGTTCCCAGAGGATTATAATCTGGTGGTAGAAATTTGATGACACAAATTTGTCACAAAAGTAGGCCGGGTGGGTACCACCGTGCACGATTGCGAAAAACCCTCCATAGTAATCCAATTTCGGTTTGATTGCGTTCAGGGGTCAGCAAGTGCATAGCCGGGTAGGGGATTGCGGTCGCAGCACTAGTGGGACCGGTGGGTGTCACGCGGTGCTGCGACGACAATCCTTTTCTGATGAGGCCGTCAAGCTGAGTGCCACCATTGTTAACATTGGCGTGTCCTAAATATAAAAAAAATATATATAGTCCACAATCCTTAATCTAAATTATCTTATACTTGTGTTTCATTGTTGTATGATTTCTGTTATTTTCCATCATATCGGTTTCCAACTTTCATAGTTCGCTAAGTATTTCTACGAAGTTGCCCATAATCGCTGTATTGGTCAGAATACTGATAGCAGAAGTTTCATGAAAACTCATCTAACGAAAGTGTTATCAAAAACTAGCAGACCATCAAATGTGTCATTTTAGTAGCTTTTAATCTTTAAGACTGAAAAATATAAATAAAGCAGACGCTATTTCATTTTGGGCTGGTCCAACCCATGAGAATGATTGATAATTTAAATTTATATATGTAGAATAATGAAATGGAATGAAGAAGAAAAAAGAAACAAAAAAAAAAAGCGAGGTCTTTTTTATAAGCGTGTGGAAACCCCCACGGGCTTCACCCCATCGTTGCCGACGATGGGGTGGGCGTGTCGGAATTGGACCGACTAAAACCATACGGTGTCCTTCCCAAGTGTCCATTACCGGGCACCCCAAGTAAGCCCTCGAAAGGATAACTCCAGTGTTACCGGCGGACTTTGGCCACTCTTACTATATAGATAAATTTTGCTTCAAATGCTGCATGGAAGGTAGTTTTGACATTACCTTGACATTTTATGTACACCCTTCAGGCTTTATTTATTATGCTTATTCTTATTTTTACCATATAATCGTAAAAATATCTTGTCTCATATACTTTATGCCAATATTGGAATTGATATATTTTATTTATAAATTTTGTACTCAATCTGTGGGCCTACCTCAAGTGTCGTCGATATCACAGCCGTCGAAATGTTGCGTTGGTCAAGGTCGACGGCCATTTTGTACCGCCCCATTGATAATCGATGCCGGCGCGGCGTAAGAATGAATGAAACGCTGTTTTTGACAGTTAAATAGCTGCAGCCTAAAAAAATTCTAATCGACGGCGTCGCTTTGAAGTGTCATTTCATTACGGCACCTCATGAGCTGTCGTTTTGAATATTATTTTTTTTCCCACGGTTGATTACGATGCCGATTGCACCTAACACTGGGCTACTATGTCTTTTATGGGGGCGACTGCCGACAAGTGGGTTCTGCCCTCCTATTGTACCTAACACTGGGCTACTATGTCTTTTATGGGGGCGACTGCCGACAAGTGGGTTCTGCCCTCCTATTGTACCTAACACTGGGCTACTATGGCTTTTATGGGGGCGACTGGGTTCTGCCCTCCTATTGCACCTAACACTGGGCTACTATGGTTTTTATGGGGGCGACTGGGTTCTGCCCTCCTATTGCACCTAACACTGGGCTACTATGGTTTTTATGGGGGCGACTGGGTTCTGCCCTCCTATTGTACCTAACACTGGGCTACTATGGCTTTTATGGGGGCGACTGGGTTCTGCCCTCCTATTGCACCTAACACTGGGCTACTATGGCTTTTATGGGTGCGACTGGGTTCTGCCCTCCTATTGTACCTGCGACTAATTAAAACACTCTTTAATCTTTACCTTACCTACTTAAACGTTTATGCTGTGTTGTTTGTTGTTTTCGTATGTTTCAGAAGAAAGGAATAAGCGAAGGAGTTGGAGGACGAAATGCCATCGTCGGCAGTCGCCCCCATAAAAGCCATAGTAGCCCAGTGTTAGGTGCAATAGGAGGGCAGAACCCAGTCGCCCCCATAAAAGCCATAGTAGCCCAGTGTTAGGTACAATAGGAGGGCAGAACCCACTCGTCGGCAGTCGCCCCCATAAAAGCCATAGTAGCCCAGTCTTAGGTACAATAGGAGGGCAGAACCCAGTCGCCCCCATAAAAGCCATAGTAGCCCAGTGTTAGGTGCAATAGGAGGGCAGAACCCAGTCGCCCCCATAAAAGCCATAGTAGCCCAGTGTTAGGTACAATAGGAGGGCAGAACCCAGTCGCCCCCATAAAAGCCATAGTAGCCCAGTGTTAGGTACAATAGGAGGGCAGAACCCAGTCGCCCCCATAAAAGCCATAGTAGCCCAGAGTTAGGTGCAAGAGGAGGGCAGAACCCACTCGTCAGCAGTCGCCCCCATAAAAGCCATAGTAGCCCAGTGTTAGGTGCAATAGGACGGCAGAACCCACTTGTCGGCAGTCGCACCCATAAAAGCCATAGTAGCCCAGTGTTAGGTGCAATCGGCATCGTAATCAAGCGTCGGAAAAGAAAATAATATTCAAAACGACAGCTCATGAGGTGCCGTAATGAAATGACACTTCAAAGCGACGCCGTCGATTTGAATTTTTTTAGGCGGCAGCTATTTATCTGTCAAAAACAGCATTTCATTCATTCTTACGCCGCGCCGGCATCGATTATCAATGGGGCGGTACAAAATGGCCGTCGACCTTGACCAACGCAACATTTCGACGGCTGTGATATCGACGACACTTGGGCGGTAGGCCCACTGTTCCAGTGAAACTTAAAGTCTCGTTGTTATTATGTAACATTATGTATAGTCTGGACTTTAACTCTCTAGTGCGAACTCATGTATATTGCTGTCCTCCAAATACATTACAGTAATCTTAATTTGTTATTTCTGTGTTTCTAAATAATAAAATGCTTGTTTATTATCAGAACTGCCGGGGTATTCGCACCAAATTAATACTTTATATATGAATAGCCAACTGTTATGATATAGTGATTCTTACTGAAACATGGTTAACTCCACAAATCTTTGATAGCGAGTTCATTGATGATCGCTACATAGTCTACAGATGTAACCGTGATCGTCTTGCTGCAAATAAAAAAGAAGGCGGAGGGGTCCTTATAGCTGTATAAAAAAAATACAATCTACTCTTGTAACCCCGGAACTACCAATTACGCCAAACACTGAACACGTACTTGTTAAGCTTCCTGGATTAAATCATGAAAACTGCTGTGTAAGTGCAGTGTATATTCCCCCAAAATCTTCTCAAGAAACCTATGCTGCCCACTTAAATCTTCTACATAAGACGTTAGAAAATCAAAATGTAAATATTTTCTATTTATTCGGAGATTACAACTTGCCTGACGTCAGTTGGCTCCTATTTAATGCTGATAGTCCTCTGGCACTCTGCTGTACCGGTAACTCCTTAATAAGTTAAGACACTTTTTTCCAATCGGTTTATGAAATCTCTACATTTAACCACGGACAATGGCTGCCGTCTGAAAATTATGCCAATAACTGCACGATTGTTAATAATGTCACTTTTAGCCCTACACAGATCTTAAAAGCCTTAAAATCTCTAGATACAAGTAAAGGCCCGGGGCCAGATGGACTACCACCGTACTTTCTTCATAAAACAGCTGACAACATATGACTTCCATTATACATAATAATCTATCTTATCTTATATCTTATCTTATCTAATATCTTATCTTATCTCATCTATATATATAAAAATGAATCGCAAAATGTGTTGGTAAGCGCATAACTCAACAACGCCTTGACCAATTTGACCAATTCTTTTTTTAAATGTTCTTTGAAGTCCAAGGATTGTTTTTACAGCGAGAAAAATTCGAATAATTACCGGGAAACCCCTAAAAACAGCCCTTTTCTTTTTCCCATACAAACATTTTCTAAGTAAAATGTAGAGTCAATTTGAACTTTATTGCTATTCAATAAAGTTCATATTAAATTAAAAGAACTCACTGTTGTCTAAGCTATGTAGGTGTGTTCCTAACGTCAAAGAGTCAATTTGCAGTTTATTACCGCTGTACAAAGTTCAAATTCAATCATATCTGTCAAAACAGTGTGAGTGTGCGCGTCGGAGGATCTACTAATGTCGTCATTACATCATCAGTCAAACACAAACCGCGTTACCAAAAGTGATTTATTATTTTTAATTATTAATTTAATATATTCGATATGACGAATTCCACCGGAATTTTTAAACTCGCTGGATTTGTCAGGATTGCCACCTCACAACCCTCCACCACACTACAACACACATACCACAACACCTCCACTGGTGGTAGAAATTTCATGACACAAATTTGGCACAAATTTCGGCCGAGTGGGTACCACCGTGCACGATTGCGAAAAACCCTCCATAGTAATCCATTTTCGGTTTGATTGCGTTCAGGGGTCAGCAGGGCATAGCCGGGCAAGGGGATTGTGGTTGCAGCACTAGTGGGACCGGTGGGTGTCACGCGGTGCTGCGACGACAATCCACTTTTGATGAGGCCGTCAAGCTGAGTGCCACCATTGTTAACACGGTACGAGTATGTAATGGTGACCCTCTTTACTGAGTTGAGTTTAAACCACTACAGTTTCCAGAGCAGCTTGCTTTTGCTATGACCATAAACAAGTCCCAGGGGCAATCATTAAGTGTTTGTGGTATTAATCTAAAAAAAAACATATTTCTCACATGGTCAATTTTATGTTGCCTGTTCCCGTGTTGGAAAACCATCAAATTTGTTTATCTATGCGCCAGGTAATCAAACAAAAAACATCGTATATCACAAAGCACTACAACGAAAATAAAACTGATTTTAAATACCCACGACTTCCTTTGCAGATCATTATCTCCACTATCCGAGCGAGTCACCCACTTTTTAAATATTTGTCACCTTTAGGTGCCCACTGTCCCTTTAGATTATTTTCCAATCAGGTTTGAACCCTAAGTTCACCTCTTAGTTTCAAGCCCTCTGGCCGACATCCCAGTCGGGGTTTTTTAGTGGATCCCTCAAAGGTGGCCAAAGTACGTGGAAGCGAAGATACTTTGGTCACCCGAGCTGAACCCCACACACCGCCCTATCACCAGGGTGACGGTTCTGTTCAGGAGATTTTTTTGTCCCGACTTTTTCGATCTGTCATGTGGATTTGATTATGCAATGTTTCATTAATTAGGTATTAAATTTTCTTCGAAAAATTTACGCACCCGTATACTATAATGGCCAGACATTTAACAATGTTAAAATAAATTTATTGTTCACTACTTCCCGTTGAGTTGTACTGCTTGGGTCCCTAAGCGACAGTAGTGGGAAACAAACGAGCATACAAACGGTAGTACAAACGTGTTATAGTAATGTTTATTGGCGGTGAGAAGTGTTCAATTGCTTCGTTAATCAAAAGCGAGGTCGTGGCGACTCGATGCCGCCTGCGGTCGCCAGCCGTGGGCAGTGTGCACCGTCGCCTTCACATAAATCGTAGCACAATTACTAAGTCAGTCGATTTGTGAATTGCTACAATACCTAGGTACACTGTAACTAAGTTTACATAATAGATCACACACAGTTGTTGTTGTAACAATAAACAATACGACTCCAGTTATACAGTCGATTCGCAAAGGTTAGATATTTACATCTGCTGATGGATATGAAAAGAATATGTTATGAAGGAATGCTGTCCTCGAATTTTGTTCACTAGCATGTTATTAAGTTCAGTTCAACGTAGAGATGGAGTAACTTTTTCAGTGAGATAGAAGTGAGTGAAGTGAGATATCTCTACGATAATGATAACAGCAAATAAGGTAGTCACTTGCGCGTTGCCTTTAATAGAATAATAATATTAAAAGGAACCATAATATGAGACAAGAATCAAAAACAATTATACATTTTCATCTGGTTGTCTGTAAGACGTAGGTACATGTCAGTATATTTTTGAATATTATATGTATTGTATGAATTAAGAGGAATTAAGATATTTCTTCATAGTTTGTTTAAAGTTTGTTATAGTAGTATAAACTCAAAATACTGCCAACATTTAATGACTAATCAACTGAAATTGAAATGTCATGAACAATTATAACACAGTCTAAGTAAAAGGATCAACTAATAAATGAAACTAATATGAATTATTTTACTGTAGAACTCTAGGCGTCTAAACGAATTTATTATAAACTTGGAATTACAAAGGTTAATCTTATGTTATGGTTTTCGACATACGATATTTTGTTTAAAAGGGGTCGGGGTATGCTAAGTGGCTGACAGGATAGGACATGAGCACGACAGCCACATGTTTGCGGTCCCACGCGCCATATGCCCCCACACATGCCCACACACTACACGCTACATTGAGATGTACCTCACTATTACATACCACACTAATTACACGTAAAAAATTTACGAGGTGTGTTCAAAAAGTAAGGTGATTTTTCTAATTTCGCGGACTTTCGGATTCTCGATATTTTGATTTTATTGTTCTGGTATGCTCATCACAAAAGTATATATTCAGTTTCAATTATATATAATATATATATATAGAAATAGAAAACAAAGAATGCTCTTTGTTTTCTTTTTCTTCTATATATATAAAGAAAATAGTATTGACGAATCGTCAAATCACCATATCACTTAAATTGGCTCTAACCATGCAATTTTTTCTACATATTTTGGGTATGAGATGTGTGTCAACAAAGTATGTTCCAAAACTACTTAATTTTGACCAGACTAACCGTCGCATGGGCATCGCTGATGCGTGATTTTTGAACCAAAAACAACACCATAATTTAAAAAAAAATATTGTGGTGTTGTTTACATACTATATTCAACAGTTTATTGACTGGAATTAGCTCCTTGTACCTTTATCCTGTTCCAAAAACTGTAAAGACCCCTAGATTTGCTATACAAAAAATGCTTATCAGAAGTGCTTTGAAGATCGGATAAAGCGTCAACACAAGTGTATTATATCTGAAAGGGATTACTTTAAAGGGGACAATATAAACATTATTGGATAAATATACACTCTTTTTCTAGTACAATCAAAGAACAAATGTAAGGCGGCATGGAAAGAGATTTACATGACATTATAAGTATAAATTTTAATAATCAAACTTATAACGAACCTGACGTAATAGCTGATAATTTTAACAATTTTTTTATTGACATGACAAATAAATCCACCGACTCCGATGCTACACCATGCACTGTATATACACCTATTCTACCCAATTTATCTAATAGTATCTATTTGACGCCTACTAATGACATAGATATTATAAAAATTATAAATTCTTTGAATCCTACTAACTCAGCTGGTGTAAAGGCTCGGGAAAGTTTTCTCACTAATTATTCTGCTTGAAATGCTTGGTTTGTTAAAATAAGAGACGATTTTATAAAATCAACTGCAATTTCCCTTTTATTACACACACAACATAAAAAAGAACATATCAATCAGTCTAGTGTTGCCAGACGGTAACATCATTCATTCTTTAACATCCTCCACACCAAGAAATAAAATAATTTTAACATAAATTATTTTTCTCTAAACCTATAAGTGTAAAGGTTCCAAAGTTTATACATTCAAAATCTACTGTCTAAACCAAACTAAATAAATTTCAAATTATACACTAGAAAGCTGTAGTTTAACATAACCCAATTTTACACAATTGACAACTTAAATGAAATTTTCTGTTTACTAAGTACAATTCACAATAAATTTTTTTTGCATTCATTTTAAGTCATATAGATTCGCATCTGACATTGAGCTTAAACAAGTCATTCGGGTATTACAAATAATAATCAAAATAAATGTACATTGACTGACATTACTACTATCTTACTTGATAGAGTTAAACATAACTTATTCTAGAGAATCCTTTTTGGTTCAAGTTGCACTTATTAAGCATAATATTATAATTATCAACTTATCAGACAGATACAACATAATAAAATATTATTATTTTTCTTTTTGATCAAACACATTAATATAACTTATTGTTATAGTTATCCGTTTATCAAATACAAAGAACATATTTTGATCAAAACTTTAGATCTAACTTATTATAATAATGATCAGTTTATCGGATAATGCCTACCTATACATGACAGACACAAAGGATAAAAATATTGATTTATATAGGAGAAATATAAGACAGAACTCAAGGCAAGCCCTGGGCAGAGAAAATAGTACAGGGTAAAATCATATTTTATACCTGCTTGGTAAATTAATTTTCCTGCCAAGTCTTGTTGTCTGGATACTGCTTTCTTTGTCGACTGTCACATTGCTTTCAGCATCTTGCCTCCCTTCCACCTCAGAAGAAGAAAGTTCTAACTGATATAACCGTTGAAAAGGTCGAATTTTATATCCAACGGCAGTTTTTACCTTAGCTGTTCTCTGTACCCCATCTCGTCCTGTGTAGATTTCGGTGACGAGACCAAGTGGCCATTTCACTCTTTTTTCTTCAGTCTCAACTAATACTATGTTACCTACCTTTATTCCTGTATTTTGCTCTCTTCCTCTCTGTACCAGTTCAGTTAGATATTCGTTTTTAAAACGAGTACGAAATTCTTCTCTAAGTTTCTGAAGATATCTCAATCTCTGATTCATACTGGTAGCATCTAAAAAATCAAAATCTGTTACCTGGGTTTCTGGTAAGGAATGTAAGAAACAAGAGGGGCGTAAAGGTTCCAGTGAGTTGGAGTCATCGGCCTCGACGTATGTGAGTGGTCTGTCGTTCACTACAACCTCACAGTCGCACAGGAGCGTCTCCATTTCTTCATATGTGACTGTAGACATACCTAGAACACGCCTTAAAATATTTTTTACAATTTTTATCATGCGCTCAAAAAATCCGCCCCACCAGGCTGCGGCTGGCGCGTTCAGTTTCCACCTTATTTTCATTATAGTAGATTAACGTTGCACTTCGTCCCAATCAATGCTCGATAGCATGTTCTTTGTTCCTGTGAAATTAGTGCCATTGTTAGATATCATTAGTTTAACACGACCTCTCCTGGCTATAAATCTTCGAAAAGTTCTTATAAATGCCTCAGTGGATAAGGACTCTGTGAGTTCTAGATGTATTGCGCGATACACGGCGCAAGTGTATATGACAATCCAACTTTTTATATCACCTCGTAGGTATATTGGTCCCGCAAGATCAACACCAGTTACCTCAAAGGCTGCACTGGCCTGTATTCTTTCGAGAGGTAGTGGAGCAGTTGTAACTTGCGTAGCCTTAGTTCTATGTCGTTTACAAATAATACATTTATCAATGACTGACTTAACCAGTTTTCTGATACCAACTATCCAGAATCGTTTTCTTAAATCAGTGATTAGCATGTTGGTACCAGCATGGAGAAGTTGCGAGTGGCGCTGTTCTACTAATCTTCGTACTACGATATTTGAAGCAGGAAGCACCGCTGGAGTTCTCATCTCACCAGGTAAGTCTGTAAGTATTAATTTTGTTTCTAGTCTTAGTATCTTTTCATTATCATAAAAGGTTTTCAATTTTCCAATACGTTTTAAAATAGTTTCAATATTCTCTGTTTGTATAATTTTTATTATTTTCTTTTCTGCTTCATCATATTCTTCATAGGTCAATTCTCCCTTTTTCTTATTATCTTTATATCGGGTATTATAGATGAAGCGTAAGATATATGCTACCATTCGTATTATTTTGGAATACTTGGAAAAATAAGATAAATCTTTCATCATACCATCATCACAACAAACATTGATAGCTACCGACTTTTTGAGCTCTTTGCAGGCTTCACTTTCATCAACAACCAGTGTAGAGTGAGGCCATAACTCTTGAGTTCTCTGTAGCCACAGCGGTCCCTCCCACCATTTGGTCTCGAGGAACTGGTTAGTATTACAACCTCTAGATGGTAGATCAGCCCAGTTTTCAGAGCCTGCAATGTGATACCAATCATTAACATTTGTGTTTTGACGGATTTCTTTGATGCGGTTACCAACATAAGTATTCCAAACCAATTCACGTTTTATCCAGCATAATGTTACACCACTGTCACTCCAACAATATTCTTTACAATTTTTCAAGTTTAGTTTATTTCTCACCCCCGATATCAATCGTGAACCAATCAGTGCTGCTAGTAGCTCTAGTCGTGGTATGGTTATTTTTTCAGGTGGTGATATCCTTGATTTTGCAGAAATTAATCGGATTGTTATGTTACCTTTGTTGTCTTCAGTTCTAAGAAAAACACAGGTAGCATACCCGTCTTTGCTGGCGTCACAAAACATATGCAGGCTTATATCTGTGCAGAACTGTAGTAGCTCAGCTGACATCCGTCTCGGTATCCTGCAGTTTGCCCATAAGTGTATATTATTATAAGAATCATAAAATTGTTTTTCAATATCAATGGGTAGTTCCTTGTCCCATGTCAATTTTAATTCCCATATTCTTTGTAGTATTAATCTAGGAACAAGAGTTACAGGACATAAAATTCCCACAGGGTCAAAAATCTTTTGTGTAAGAGATAAAATCATCCTTTTATTTAATTTATTTATTTGACTAGGATGAGGTAATGAATTTAAATTACAAAATAATTCATCAGTGTTGATGTTCCACATGATACCTAAAACTGAAATAATAGAATTCTCAGTTTCATTCATTTTCATCGGTGAGGTCACCCACTGTCTCAAGTTGAATTTTGCATCTTTCATAATATCTTTCGCCTCATTAATGAAGATTAATGCTTCTTTTTCAGAATCTATGCTTGTAATCAAATTATCCACATAGAAAGCGCTAGATAATATCTTAGCTGTATTTATATTTTTACCTTTTATCTGTTCCAGATGGTGTTGTATAGTAGCAGACAGCAAGAAGGGGCTCGAAGTAAGACCAAAAACTACTCTACAATGTCTATACTCCAAGATCTCGCGTTTTTCATAATCTTTCCACCAGAAAAATCTAAGATAATCCCTATCATCTGGATTAAGAGAAATTTGCAAAAATGCTTTTTCTATATCTGCAGAAATTCCTACTGCACCTCGACGAAAACCTAATAATAATTCGGGTATTTTATCAATAAAATTCATACCTTTATCTAGACAAGCATTCAATGATTTTCCATTCTTGTCTTTCGCGGAGGCATCATACACTGGTCGCAGCTTGGTCGTAAGACTTGTTTCCTTGGACACTCCTCTATGAGGTAAGTAATGAACTTTACATTTTTGTAATCTGTGGATGGTACTTGCTCAATGATGCCTGCATGTTCCCAGTTTTGAAATATATTATTATAATCTTGAAACTTACCGCATGTTATTAATTTGTTTGTTGTAGATTGCAGGCGGCAGAGGGCAAGCTGACGATTATCAAGCAGATCATCATGTCCGTCTTTCCAGGGGAGCTGCACTTCATACCTGTCTTCATTATTCTTTTGTATGCTTTCTTCGAAACTCCTTAAGACTTCTTCTTCTCTTTTCTGCTTGGACTGTACATGTACCGGATCTAGAATACCTAAAACTTCAATATTCCAAAAATCTGGTATATTCTGTAAGCAAAATAAAGTTACAACATTATTATTGATTACTTCATTTGTTTTACCCTGTAAAGTCCACCCAAGGCTTGTCTTGATTGCCGTCAAACCATTGTCTAATTGTATGAAAAAGTTGGTAAGTAGAAGACCTGAGTAATCAGCACCTATCATAAGACCTATATCTGAACTTTCATTTGTGTCTGTCAAATTAATCTTATGTTTCATTAACAATTCACAAATAACCTTATTATTCATATTTATTTTAGGTACATTATTACAAATCATGTCTTGGCCTAAGACTTTTAAATTTATTTCAAATGATTTATCAATATTTTGAACACAAATGTTATAACAATTATTATTTTTAAATGACATAGTATTTCCACCAAACAAAGAATGGGAAAGACCTTCAATGCCTGTAGGTTGCAAGTTGAGCTTTTTCATCACCTCTTCCTTTATATATGAGCGTTGTGAGCCGCTGTCAAACAATGCTCTTACTTTTACTGACCTTCCACTATGGCAGATGTTCACAGCAACTGTCTGTAACAGTGTGTTTGAAGAAATACCTTGTGCTGCATAGTTCTGGATTGGAGACATAGGTTTTGGTGAAGAATTTTCCTCAGATTGTTTAATTCCACATGTACACAGTACTGGAGAGTGTCGTTGTCCACATATGTAGCATTTCACATAGCTTCGGCAGGTTCTAGCATGATGTCCAGGTCGTAAACACAGAGCACAAGCTTTCTTATTCTTGAGATGCTCTCTTCTTTCATTAATTGTCATTTTTGCGATCTTAAAACATTCTGTGCTTGCATGTCCTTTTTCACACCATATACATTTTAACTCATACTGTTTATTTCTCTTGATGAAAGTATTTACAGCCAGACAAGCTGCTGTAGGTTCGCTGTGCTAATGATATGCGTTGATTGGTATCTACTTCCTTTTTCAAAAATTCAAGTAAACTGGATAGTTCATCTGTCACATTGTTCGGTCTTTGTCTTTCCCAAAGTTTTAATGTTTCTGTAGGTATAGCTGATTCAACAATAGGTAATAAGAATGGTGAGTATTTATCACTTGTAACATTGAGGACTTCTAATGATCTAAGGTGGCTGCATATGTTGTCATATAATATTGTCAGATCTGAGTTATTATTTTTCTTTAATACTAGAGATATTAATTCTCTTATATATAGTTGTATGAGTATATCTTCTCTAGCATATCTTGATTTCAACTCTTGGAGACAAATCTTGTAACTGTTTTCAGTTATCGGAAAATGTTCAACAAATTTCTTCACTTCACTCCCTGACTCCATGTTTTGACAGAGTAATTGTAATTTGTCTATATCAGAAATGTTATTGTCATCATCTATTTTCTTGTATTGCCCCCAGAAAGCTAACCAATTCTTAATTTCTCCATTAAATTTTTTTATTTCAATGGTGGGCAATTTTATCTTATGTTTTTCTACATTTCTGTTATCATTTTTGTTTAAAGACATACATACCGTGTCTAACAAGCTCCATCGTGCTCTATATTTGCCAGTTTCTGATAACTCTTTATCGAGTTTTTCTTCGTCGAACGGCACCATAGATATGACAATGTTTTTGATTTCGTCATCACATGAGGTTACATTGTCATAAATTTCTTTCAACACTCTGTGACAAGCTTGTAACTCGTGTATCTTGGAAGAATCTGTTTTAATTGATGTAATTAATTGCTCGAGAGTATTTGCAGTTTTGGAAAAATGTCTTCTTTGCACGTTTCTAACCTTACATTTTAAATCCAACACTTTCTCCTCGGCCATGGTTTGTATGAATAAAATAAATGCAGGGTCGCCAGATGTAAAGGCTCGGGAAAGTTTTCTCACTAATTATTCTGCTTGAAATGCTTGGTTTGTTAAAATAAGAGACGATTTTATAAAATCAACTGCAATTTCCCTTTTATTACACACACAACCTAAAAAAGAACATATCAATCAGTCTAGTGTTGCCAGACGGTAACATCATTCATTCTTTAACAGCTGGGTTTGATGATATTAACACTAAAATTGTCAAACGATGTTCAAAATTTGTAGCTCCCCCTTTAAGTCTTCTTATAAATCTGTCATTTGACCAGGGTATTTTTCCTTCAAGACTAAAATTTTCTATTGTTAAGCCACTTCATAAGAAAGGTGATAGAAACGATATGAATAATTACCGCCCAATCACTCTGATACCTGTCATATCCAAGATTTTTGAAAAAGCCATGCACGAAAAACTTTACTCATTCGCTACTCAATTTAAGATATTAAAGGAAGAACAATTTGGTTTTAGAAAAAACAGGCCGACCGCCTTAGCACGCTTCACCTTACTGAAATTTATTACGATGAGTCTAAACGATAGGATGCCTGTCACATCTTTATGTTTAGATATGTCTAGGGCGTTCGACTTTGTGAATCATAAGCTGCTCCTAATTAAACTGAATCGATATGGCATCAGGGGGAATGCTTTCAAATGGATAGAGAGTTACCTAACCAACAGGCAACAATGTGTAGAGATAACGAGGCTATCCGGATACCACAGATACACGTACAGATCTCCGTATCGTCTAAATAACTGTGGCGTACCCCAAGGTAGTATATTGGGACCCTTGTTGTTTCTACTATATATAAATGATTTACCTAACATCACTTCACACAATTGTATATTGTATGCTGATGATACTACCATCAGTATTCAAGCAACAAACAAAAATCATTCTGACTACCAACGAGAAATCAATTTGTCACTAAATAATGTTGCATCATGGTTAAAAACTAATAATTTGAACATAAATGCACAAAAAACCAAACTAGTACAATTCCAGACTTATAATAGTAAACGTTCACAACTCCAAATAGAGCATGCGAATAAACTATGGAAGAAGTTGAAAATATTAAATTTCTTGGTATAAAAATAGATAAAAACTGTAATTGGAAGGCACACATTGAAACATTATGCACTAAAATTAATAGGTTTGTATTTGTACTATACAAAATGACACGTGTAGCTGGCTTAGAAGCTGCACTATGTGCATATCATGGGTATGTTTCATCAGTGTTACGTTACGGCCTAGTAATGTGGGGTAATTCTGTTGACCTTATTTTGGCATTCCGGGCCCAAAATAAATGTATAAGTGCTATCTGCAGAGCACAGCCCATAGAAAGTTGTGTCCCGTTTTTTAAGCGGATCAAAATACTACCGCTGTCGGCCCTATACATATTTGAAGTGTGTGTCTTTGTCCACGGTCATATTAATCTATTTGATCTCCATAACGATATTGTGACCAGACCCAGTAGTAGGAGAATTCACAAGCTTCATATGCCTAAGGAAAATCTTCATATATTTTCTAACAATGTTTACTGTATGGCAATTCGTATTTATAATAAACTACCCGCCCAGCTCAAGACTCTAACGTTTAAGATATTTAAATGTAAACTCTACCAATTCCTGCTACAAAAATGTTATTACTCTACGAAAGACTTCCTAAATGAACGCTTTGATTTAAAAATTGTCTTATTCTGTGAACCTTGACATGTATAAGTTATTATTTGACAATTTTTATTTATATAACTTTATTTATTATGACCATCATCTTATGTGAATTTTGAATAGGAGATCGACCGTGTCCGGTAAATATCTGGAACATCCGGTAGGAGAGGTCCCCATGGTCCCTCTACAACCACTCCTTCATAATCGGTCTCACCGCCGCAATGGTGGATTCCCCCCACCTTGGATGCTCAAGTCGCACCCTCCATGTCTCCATGCGTTCCTGGCGGAGCAGGGATCGCTGAGCCCTGAATTCTCGGGGCTCCGGCCTATGGCCCCGCTCCAGCAAGGGCTCTCGCTTCCAGGTCCCATGGAGGGGTCCCGGCTAGGAGAGATGCCGCCTCGACGGAGATCGTGCGATACCCCCTGATGACTCTGACGGCCATCGCCTTTAACGGGCTGTTTAGAGCAGCCACGTTGCGGGCCGCTAGACTCTCCACCCATACAGGTACCCCGTATAGGGCCATGCTTCGCACGATCCCCAGGTACAGCCTCCTAGTGGGGATATTGGATACTTTAACTATGTTTGAAATACCTTTTTTTCTTCGTGCGGAAATCCCTTCGGATACCCCCCCGCCGGCCAGCGGGGGCGGTTATGTCGGGCTTGAACCGACTAATACCGCACGCCGTCTCGGGTCTGCAGACGCCGGGGTGTAAGGTTGACCATAGAGCATATCCGTCGCACCCCGACTGACCCTGGGCCATCTCCGGTTTCGAGATGGCCCCCTCGGGGATGTTTGAAATACCTATTGGACGACTCGCCTACGGTTTATTAATACTGCGCGCGGGATTGGTTTAAGTGGTGGGTAGTTACAATATTGTAGTAGTATTGGATTGTAGTAGTATAGGGTAGTAGTAGTGTCAATGACTAATGAATGCGAAAGTGGAAGAAACTAATGGTTTTATTCAATAATATATAACCATCAGATATTATCTTCTGTTAATGAATAATGAGGGTTAGGTTAGGTTAGAATACTCCTTCTTTGAGCAAGTAATGCTCGAGAAGGAGGCGGCGTAACGGGTCCGGCATAGACTCGGGTCTCTCCCGATCTGCAGAGCCCGCGAGGCGCGGAGTTGACTCAGGCGTTGGAGGTCGCTGAACGATCTCTGTCCTCCATGAGCACTGGCCTAGGGGTTATAGGTGGACTCTTTTTCCGGGGGCAAGACGGGGACACCGTGGAGCCCAAATACGAGGTCTTGAAACCGGAGATCGTCCTGGCTCAGCCGGGGTGCGAGGGAAATGCCTAATATGCCCACCTTATACACTGGTGAGGCGGCGTGTGGTTTTATTCTTAACTTACTTATTTAGTCTACAAATATTGACCGCTAATGAATCTACAGTAGGTGAATCGTCCATTATTTCAATCAACCGTAATTAAATAAACCGTAGAGGAGTTGACCGTAGGTGAGTTGAACTTTAGATATTTCATACAATAGTTATTATACAAACATCTATGAAACGACCGTAGGTATTTTAAACAGTATATCATATGACCGTAGTTATTTTGATAATATATAAAACAACTATAGTTATAATGATATGTAACCATTTCTATGTATAAAATTTAAAAAATAAAATGTATTTAACTATGTTTACTCACATACAACCTAATTATAGGCAATAATAGGCATATCATCATCTTAGCGTTGCTTCCGGTTGCATCCGGGCCTTTCACCTCGGAGTTTGGATCCGCTTACAAGTTCTCCTTTTGATTTGACTTAGGTATACGGTTTTTATGGGACCGACTGCCATCTGACATTTGGTATGTCAGATGGCAGTCGGTCGGACTGCCATCTGACATACCAACGCCGAAAGAAAACCTGCGCCAGAGCTTCAACCGTCAGTCAACAGGTGTACCGGCTTGAAAGTAAGATTGGTTTGGCCCCAAAGATCTACATACAAAGAATGTCGTAGAATATTGTTATAAATAATTTGGATACACACGTATCAAATAATTATATACCATTTGTGTTGTACACCATATGTAACGAAGGGTTTACTAATGAAAGACATAAAATATATAGACATAAATTACATTGGCATAACGAAATTCAGCATAATGATCATAACGCATAATATTATTAAGCATAAATCTTTTGGCATAATGCTTGTTGTCATAAATACTAATAGCATAATAATAATGAAGCATATTTTATAAAGTATAATGTTAGAGACGCATAATCAACAGACAATTATTAGACAACACACACCTTCAAATTACCACTACTTCGACAGATAATACTTAGACAAGACACATCTTCGAATGACCACTAGTTTGACAGATTTTTTTAACATTGTCCCAAAATAATGTCGTTCCGGCGCTTCGCTCGCTCGGCTCGCGCTCTTTTGGGGTCACAGTTCTAGCCTAACCTAACCCAGAAGCTATATTGAATATACTGCACCAACTGGTTCTAAAACCAGCTAAACTTGTACTGTGGATATGACAACGGTTTTAGGAGAATGTTAAAAAAATCTGTCAAACGAGTAGTCATTCGAAGATGTGTCTTGTCTAAGTATTGTCTGTCGAATAATCGTCTGTCGAATCATTAAATCATTATATATATATATATATATAATAACATAGTACTATACGATCGATTTAAAATCATTAGCACTACATACAACCAATTATGACCTTTTATATTTATGGCTTATAATTTCTAGACGAATAAACATTATTCCTTTACAATTTATGCAACTCCTTCTTATGGCAAAACATATTATACTAAATGATAGTTATGCTAACATTTGCCTTATTCCAAAGGATTAGTATGCAGTAGTATTATTATGCTAATGAAAGTTATGCGAAAACGTGATGCCTAACCATATTCTGCCTTAAAATTTTATGCCAAGAGGTGGGATCCCGTAACGAAGATATTGTACTTGAAACAACTAATTCAGCATCATGATTATGAAAATTTACATAGTTGACTAAACGACGAAACATCAACCGTTACACCACGGCCCGCCAGACAGAGTCACTTAACTTGATCGGATCCTTACTTTGAGTTAGAGGTTTTGAAGGTGTCCCGTTCTCCATTTCTTTATAGTAGTCACTGTACATACGTGAATACCTAACTACCTTTCTTTCGTTTAAACCGTTCAAAACTATAATACTAACATACAAATGTTTAGGTTATCATCATCATTACTCCTTCACTTCCTTTGATATGGCTAAAACAGTGGCTGCCGTCTGCCTGTTTTCCAGGCAAGAGTGAGGTTTTCCACTCGGGTAGGGAACCCGAGTGGAAAACCTGCGTTCAAACCTTCGTCCGTCAATCAGCAGATGTACGGGCTTATAAGTGAAGTTGGCTTGGCCCCAAAAGTCTTGATGTATGTATGCTTTATACACCTGTATATACTTAGATAGAATTGTTTCATAATCCTATCCTCCTGCCTACCAATATTATAAATCCTACTTCCTACGATATAATATTGTAAATGTGTAAGTTTGTGAAGATGCTTGGATGTTTGTTATTCAATCACGCTCTAACGGTGAAACGGATCTGGCTGAAATTTGGTACAGGGATAGATTATAGTAGTCATTCAATACATCTATATTTTAAATGAAGATATATTGAATAACTAGCTGATACCCGCGGCTCCGCTTGGTTATCGTTTTTTGGTCATTTCTCCGATTCTACTTGACCAATAGCAATCAAGCATATGGCAGATTTTAAGTCTGACTAAGACCTTTCTAATAGAAAAAACGGCATCAAAATCCGTTTAGTAGTTTTTGCGTCTATCGCGAACAAACAGACAAACAGATACACAGAAAAGAATTAGAAAAATATATTTTTATGTTCAGAAGCGTTCATTGCTCAAGCTCTTATACCCGGCATAGCCGTTTTTTGGTGGCTGAACTTCTCCGTAACCACTCGCGTGATCTTGACCAAATTTACCACAGTGATAGTAATAATAATAATAATAACAACACTGGGAACGAACGGACGACATTTTTGTGCCTGCAGAAAAATATACAAATAAAACAATAAAAAGCTTTCCCAAAACCCAAAACCAAACTATAAATAAATTCCACAATGAAAATAGATATAATTTTACAATAGAATCCAATGAAAACAATAACATATTAAGATAGAAAATATGACATGACAATACATGACATCTAATGTCTGTAATATATAAAAACCAACAAAATAAAATGTAAAAGGACAGAAATGATCACAAGATCCCAGAAAAGGACAGCACGCCTACCATCTCCGGACTCGTCACTAAGCCAACCTCAAGTGGAATCCCTGGGGCGTCGAGCAGCAGCTCTAGTGACGAGTATTTCTCCCCACCGACGTCACCAACACCTGCGCGCCGGCGAGGGAGAGGCCGGCCCCCGGCCTGCTTGGGGTCCCGAGGCCCACCGGCCTCGAATAGGGCCCCCGCTGCCGGTGGTGTAGTGCGTCGCATGCGATGGACTCATATTATGAATGAGAATTGCATGCGCGCCTACTATGGGGCTACAGAGGGAGAAACCATTCGAACGGCGTATCGTGACAGGATGCTTGCTCTATTTCAGGTCCTCGATCCAACCATCACAGTGTCCGCCCAAGGATTGTCGGATCAAGTGCGAGCTATCCAGCGGTGTAACCTGTTGGATCAATCTGTGCTTGATCGGCTCCGCCTGGAGGCACAACCTACTCGCGCGACTCCTTCCTTGATACGGGACTCACCCACCGCGTCGTCAGCTCCGCTGTCAGGAGTGACACCGGCGACATCGGTGGAGCCCGTGGTCGATGATGGAGATTGTGTGAGTACGACTATGTTAGCACTCAGGTAAGTGAGCAATTGGGGAGGGCTTTGGAGGACGCTATTCGCCAGTATAGGTCCGCGCCTGAATCTAGGCCGCGTCTACCACGTCTGCCCACTCATAGGCGAAATCTGGCACTGATGGGAGCCCTGAATGATTTACTATTCCCGTGCATGCGGGCTAGTAAAGATTTGTCTGATACCCACTCGATCATGTACTGTGGAGCAATCGCAGTGTGCCGCGTCGCTCGTGTCAAGTTTCCAGATACTGACCGGGCGCCGCGGCCCGCCGAGGTTGTACCCGCTTGGCAGGTACGGATCGAGCGGCGTATCAGCACATTCAGGACTCTCATTGCGAAGTTGGTCTGCATCAGTCGGGGGAATAACCGCCCCCGTGTCATGCGTTTCGTGACTCAAGCATTTTCCGGGACCGGTATTCGGCGCCCGGATTTTGAGGCTAACGTCACGGAGCGCATTGACTACCTGAAGCAGAAAGTCTATGCATGGGCAGCCCGTATTCGCCGGTACAGAGAGCGCGTGGATCGGTACTGGCAGAATCGCCTTTTCCAGAGTGACCAAAGGAAGGTGTACCGGAAGTGGGATGGAACCGCCCAATGTGTGGTCGATGAGGGGCTGCCAGGAGCCAGTGCCATGATTAATTTCTGGCGTGGTATCTGGTCAGCGCCCGTCGAACACACAGAGGGCGATTGGATGTGCGTTGTTGAGCGTGAATGTGGGAGCATCGAACCCATGGCGTCTATATCTATAGACCCCGAAGACGTGAGTTGTGCGATCCGTACGGCCCCGAACTGGAAAAGTCCTGGACCGGACGGGTTGCACAACTTCTGGATAAAGTGGATCCGGTGCTCCCATGGCCGCTTAGCGACGCAGTTCCAACAAGCCGTCGAAGTTGGCTCCCTTCCACGGTTTATGACCACCGGGATCACCTTCTTACTCCATAAGACCGGTAGTACCGTTGAACCTAAAAACTATAGACCCATCACGTGCTTGCCCACTATGTACAAGCTCCTTACATCCATTCTGACCTTCAAAATTAACACACACATTGTTGTGAACAATATTTTGGCCCCCGCTCAGAATGGGTGTAGGGTTGGGTCCCGCGGTACTAAGGAGCTCCTCCTCATAGACATGACTATTAGCCAGCAAGTCCGGCGGAGCCGGGGGGCTCTGTCCGCGGCCTGGATTGACTACAAGAAGGCCTATGATTCGGTGCCTCACTCATGGCTGAGGAGGATCTTAGAGTTGTATAAAATCGATGCAACTCTGAGATCCTTCCTTAGTGCGTGTATGGGGCAGTGGACCACAGTCCTTCGTCAACCGGGCGGCGGGGAGATCTCCTCTGACCCCCAGGACTTCATAAGGATTGAGCGGGGCATCTTCCAGGGCGACTGTCTGAGCCCGCTTTGGTTTTGCCTAGCACTGAATCCTCTCAGCACTTTGTTGAGAGATTCAGGTCACCGGTACCGGCTTCAGAGAGAGGGTGAGGTTATTAGTCATCTGCTGTACATGGATGACCTCAAACTTTTCACACCGAAACTTCCTGACCTGGTGGAGCTGCTGAAAATCACGCAGGTTTTCAGCAACGCCATTGCGGTCTTACATGTGCAGCGGGGGAAAGTTGTGAATTCTACGAATTTGCAACTTTCTGAGACTATGACTCTCAGATCTCTCTCTGAAACCGAAACCTATAAGTATCTCGGTATGGCAGAGTCTTTGGGTATCTCAGTAGTGGATATCAAGAAATCGGTGAAGGAACGTTTCTTCTGCCGCTTCACAAAAGTACTCAGCAGTCTTTTGTCGGGCGGCAACAAGGTGCGAGCCTTCAACGGTTGGGTGATGCCTCTACTGACTTACTCCTTTGGCATACTGAGATGGACTCAGACTGAGCTGGACGCCCTGGATAGAAAGGTCCGTCAACTGCTCACCACTCATCGCATGCTACACCCGCGCTCGTCTGTTATGAGACTGTACATCCCACGGAGGTGGGGGGGTCGAGGCTTTTTAAATGCCAAGAACCTCCACAACCGTGAGGTGTGCAGACTTAAGGATTATTTCCAGAGCAACGAATGCGGGATGCATCGTGATGTGGTGGCAGGAGACAAGGGTCTCACTCCGCTCTCCTTGGCGAACGAGAACTGGCGCAGACCGACGGTATTGAGCGTCGCGGACCGCAAGACCGTATGGGAGGGCAAGGAGCTGCACGGGAGGTTCTATCGAGCCTTAACAGGGCCCGATGTGGACCTTTTGGCCTCGGTGAACTAGCTACGCTTCGGGGACCTCTTTGGGGAAACTGAAGGGTTTGCCTGTGCAATTGCTGACGAGGTCATGATGACGAACAACTATCGGAAATATATCCTGAAGGACGGTACGGTCGACATCTGTCGGGCATGCCGTCGTCCCGGAGAGTCACTCAGGCATATTATTTCGGGTTGTTCTCATCTGGCCAACGGCGAGTACTTGCACAGGCATAACCTAGTGGCCAGGATCATCCACCAGCAACTTGCTCTTCGATATGGCCATGTTGAGTCTGAGGTGCCGTACTATCGGTACACACCGGTGTCGGTTCTTGAAAATAGTCATGCATTGCTCTACTGGGACCGCTCTATTATCACGGACAGGACTATTGCTTGCAATAAGCCTGATATAGTAGTAGTCCTGATATAGTGGTGTGTGGTAGACCGGCCCCAGCGCCGGGCAATGATCGTTGAATCGACATCCCACATGGCGGTAATCTCATGAGCCAAGTCAAGATACTTGCTGATTTTGTCCTTCTCAGCCTTCACGAGGTTCTCGTCATGCGGGATGGTGATGTCAACGATCATTGCCCGGCGCTGGGGCCGGTCTACCACACACCACTCCCGATAGTCATTTCGGCGAACGGGCTGATAGCGAAGAGCCTCGACCAACACCTCAAGAGACTCTGACTAGATGGTTGGGTCAAGGGTCAGATGCAGAAGGCGGTCATCCTCGACACGGCACGCATTGTCCGGAGGTTTCTCTCTCTGTGACCGCGACCGCCGGTAGCTTGGGCCCTGCCACGCTACCGGTGGAGCACTATTTTTTATATTTTTAAATAGATATTTTTTTTGTTTTAATATGTATTTAAAAATGTAATTTATAAGTAATTTTAAAGTGAATAAAGAGATAATAATAATAATAAAATATTTTATTTCTCCTTACAGAAAAGCAAGACGACAAACAATAGAGCCACAGGAAATACAATATTAAAAGTGAAAGTAATGCTCCTAATTCTTGATGCATTTTTTCTTTTGTAAGGAGCTGGTGTCTGATTTAGGTTAATGAAACCTGTCCCCACCCCACTAATTGAACATATTAATAGAATACAAGGATCATGAGTATACCATACTTATATATAAATATATATATATGTACGTACTTATTTTCATTTCCAAGCAAATCATTTCATTTTCAAGCAAATTATGTATGTGTGTCTATAATGCGCATGGGTGTGTTTGTAGGTGAGTGTGTGTGTGTGTGAGAGGGTGTGTATGTATCTATGTATTGGGATATTTGTGTGTACGCACGCGGGTGTATTAACTGCTGTGTGTAGAATTTTATGTTTGGGAAATAAATCATAACTTGCGAAGGTAAAAAGGCGAGCTCCCTCAGCCCTAGTCTCGGCGGGTCCCTAGAGTAACATTTCCGTAAAGGTATAATCTAATTTTTTCAACCAATCTCTGACAACAGACTTACATTCTTGTATTGACATTGTATAAATACCTAATACCCTGTTTATTTTGTTATATAAATTACAGCTTTGGTAGCCAAAGAAACGATAGAAAAAGCTTGTGTTAAGCACTGGTTTTATACAAACTCTGTCCTTTCTGCGTTTGTTTCTTACATTTTGGGGATCATATGTTAAGAGTCTGTGTTGTCTCATAACAGTGTGCAGCACAAAGAGCTGGCGCACGGTCAAAACATCCCATAGCTTGTATACATCAGCTGTGGGATGGCGAAAAGGTAGACAACGACTCACTTTTAATAGAGCTCGTTGAGCTCTCTCTAGTTTCAAAAAACGTGTTTTAGGCGTACCTCCCCAAGTCGTGATGCAGTATGTAAGATGTGATTGACATAGAGCGTAATAGACCGTTTTAATTTGTTCTCTGTCCGCAACGTGACGTATTCTTCTGAATATTGCCATAAGTTTACGAGTTCGTGCCGTAATCATATCTATTTGTCTGTGGAAGTTTAAATTATTATCTATCAACACGCCCAAATATTTAATTGAGGATGTGTTTTGTAGGCTAGGGCACGCGCATCCCAATTCACTAACGGTATTATTTCTACAGGAATGCGAAATAATCTTGTATGATGAGGGGCCAAGACCGGTTTTTCTCAAGGTGAAGGCATTAAATTTAGTTTTTTCTGTATTAAGGGTTAGAAAATTATCCCGTAACCAATCCGTCACTACATTGAAGCCTTGCTGGGCTCGTGTGAATGTATCCTCCCATGTATCGCCACTAAAGAGCAAGGCTGTGTCATCTGCGAAGGATACAATTTTACCCTGGGGCAGTTCTAGTTTACATAAATCATTAATATATGTTAGAAATAATGTAGGCCCCAGGATACTCCCTTGAGGCACTCCAAACTGCACAGAAAGCTCATCACTAATAAGGTGCTCAATTTTTACACACTGTGCTCTATTTTTTAAATAACTTTCAAGAACACTCAACTGGACACCCCTTACGCCTAGATTTTCCAATTTTTTCAGAAGAATAGGCACAGAGACTGTGTCAAAAGTCAGGCAGCCAGGCAGCTTAGCCAGGTCAAGAAATATTGCTATTGCTTTTTCCTTGCATCCATATTTAATACAATAAAATCCGATAACTCAGTAACGGCATCTGCCGTAGATTTTATTGATCTGAAACCAAATTGCGCTGGTGTCAGTAGATCTTTGCTTTCTAAATAGTTAACTAATCTTTTATTTATGATTCGTTCGAGGATTTTTGATAATGTCGGAAGGATTGATATAGGCCTATAATTGCTGACACAGCCTCTGTCCCCACCCTTGTGGATTGGGTGAATCCAGGATTTTTTAAAGGCATCGGGGAAGGTGCCTGCTGAGAGTGATATATTACAAATATAGGTAATTAGAGGGGTCAACACATTTTTATTTATTTTGAGGACTTCAGCTGATATCATGTCCAGTCCCAAAGCGCAGTCACTTTTTAAACCCATAATGAGTCTTTCAACCTCGTCATCGTCTGTTGGTAACAATACGAAAGAATCTCTGCATAATGCTACGACGCGTGCGTTATCTTTGGCAGTAGTCGTGTTAATTTTCTGTGCCAAGGTTCTTCCAATATTGGCGAAATAATTGTTAACATTATTTATTGCCTGCGTAGGGTTACTGGTATTTATTAACTCAATTGAGGTCCTTTTTTGTTTTTTTTGTATATGTTATCTCTTTAATCGCTGTCCATAACTTCTTGCTGTTTTTACCTGCCCTGTTTAACTTTTCTGTCTCGTGACGTCATCTTTTTTAAGGATATTTGCACAAAAATTCCGATACCTTTTATACGTCAACATTAGCACCTCGTTAGCCGGTTCCCTCTTTAGTTTTTTATAAAGATTATCCCGATTCTTGAGACATTTAAGTATACCTGTCGTTATCCATGGTTTTAATGTGAGCTTTCTTCTCGATATTTTAATTACCCTTGTGCTGTTCATAATTATTGAGCGAAGTGTATTTAAAAAGTAATCCGTAGCTTCGTTAGGATCTTCAATTGCTAATAAAGTATTAAAATTTTGTTCATTAAGTGCCTTAGTCACCTCTGCTTGGTCAACTCGCCTTTGGATTTTTTCGGGCTTAGCTGTCTGAGCAGTTGCTATATAAATTACAGTACTGTAATGATCTGTTATCGTTGTTTGGACTACAAGACACCGTGCTTGCAGGTTGGTCTTAAGCATCACATGATCAAGACATGTTTTGTCATGGGTAATAAAATTATGAGCCGGTAGAGTACCATGAAAAGCCACCATGTCCAAGTAAGAATCGAGATAAGGATCTTTACTGTTCTCACCTATATTGATGTTAATGTCACCTATTATGGCAACATTTTGTACCGACGAATACCTAATTAGTACATTATTCAGTGATTCAATAAAGGTGTTTACATCTTTAAACCCAGGTGGCCTATAAATTGCTAGTATCACTGTGCTATTATTTGGTTTTATAACTAAACAGTTAGCGTTCGCTATTTCTGCTTCCTCAATCAGCATCACCAAGTCCTGTCTGACGTATACCACCACCCCTTCGTTTTGTGTAATATTATTGACAGTAGAGTACGAATTATAGCCATCTTATTGGGTATAGTATCAGTACCCGGTAGTCGGTTAAGACCATACAGTCCCAATTTACACCTGTTCTTGCAAGAAGTGATATTAATTCAGTTATGTTGCCATTTACGCTTCTAATATTCTGATGGAAGATTTTAAGACATCCCTGAGAAGTGTCTGGGATAAGTACTAAATTTTGACAATCTTCTGGATTGCACAGAACTGATTCGGCGATTTCATACCTATCAATATCATTTTGTATATCATTTAATTCATTGAATTTTAATAAAAAGATTTTTACCACACAATTTTTCTTATCTTAAAAGAGTTATTGCGTGAACCCCGTCGGGGATGCAGACATGATCACATGAGCTTAGGCATGAATTAGCAACAAGGATAGATTTTAAGTGGCGTAAAAGGAAAACATGTAAGATAAAATAGGCGTCGAACAGCTTCTAGCGCATAGATACTCATAGCAGTCAAAAGTATACGGATAGTATTTGACAGAAAACAAACCGAAACAGCGAGCGAAAATTACCTGAGTTTTAAAAGAGAGCATAGCGAGTATTCCAACCTCCTTTATTATTAGGCAATAATATATATTAAGCAATTTATTTTTTAGGTCGAGATAGTACCTGGATGGTTTAATAACTATACCGCGAGTTAAGAATGCAGTCAATCTATTTAGTAACAGGGTTAGAAAAAACATGTATGTAAGTGTAATATTTGAATATGATACGACAGGGCGAGTTGTAATGATAATAATTATTATAATATAGTACGTGTAAGTAGCGTGCATGGTTTTATGTAGTGACCTGCGTGAGTTGTGTATACAATTAAGTGAATGATTGAGTTCAATGTGTAGCATCCCTTGTAAAGTTAAACTCATAGAATAATATAGACATTTTGATAAAATATTGTTCGCTTTACTACATCGGGTGCATATACAACTTATTGCAATTTGTTTTTTAATTAACATTTCTACTAGTAGGATATTTGCAATATTAGTTAGTAAGATATACGGTAAGCAGTAAGAGGTTAGTATACAATTATTGTTAATAACAAGCAGAGTTTCATTATGAGATAAAGAGGTGTAAAATAAACTAGGTTGTTCTTTGTACTTGCGAAAAATCCGAAGTTGATTGAATATAAACAGCCTTATCACCTTCTTTTTCGCGAAGAAAAATTTTACCATATTGATGCCAGCAATATTTGTAGTTATTATTTCTAGCAAAGTTTCGAGTTTCATAAAACAGCTTTTTAATGCTAGGTGGGAGGTGTTCCGCGATGTAGATCGGTGTCTGTGATCCTTCTATACCAATATGTCGGGTACTCAATTTTTCAGAAAACGGCCGGCTGCGATTAAAGGTGCGAGCGGCTTCCAAGACCTTGAGTTTATTTGGAACAGACATGAACTCGACGACGACTGGCCTGTTGAGTTCCTTTTTCCCTGGGAGGCGATAGACGTCACGCAGCTCTGATGCGTGTACCTTAGTTTGAATCGTGCTGCAACTTTTCATTACAATAGAAGTTAAATCAGATGTACTTTCATTATCCCTGTAAGGCACGTTTCTGATTTCAATCGCTGACGATCGATGCGAAAACTGTAGGTCCTCCAGTTTCCTCTCGAGTTCCACAATGTGGCCAAGTTGCTATAGCCTTTCACTTTCCAATTTTTGTATTAATAAGCGCATACTTTCGCACTCCTTATTCATATATTCTATAGATTTTTCTATGTCACAAGTAATTTTCTTTATTTCCTTATATTGCTGTTTTACTTCTACACTATCCGACTTAATAGACCTCAGGACTGCATCTTGGTCATCTTTCCAGGACTTAAGAGTAGCATCTTGTTCATTTTTCCACGACAAAAGTATGTTCATGATCTTATCTTCAAATGTTTGGATCTCAGATTCAGGAGAAAATCTGGCCTCAAACGCTTGCCTGACTTATTTATTCTAGCAGTAATAAATCTGGGCTTGAGTGCACACGTTGTTTTTCGGTGATAGGTGTAGCCGGGGGTGAACGCTTAGTACGAGGCATTTTGACTGTACACTTAAAAATACCAAAAAGCTGGTGTCAGCTGATACTGAAGCAAAACTTGCACAGAATATGAAATAAATGTGCAAAAAGTGTTAAAAAGTTTATTCAGGTTCTTGAATAGTGTGGACCCTGAGGAGTGTTTTGAAGGGAGATGGTTCATGTCCGATGTACCATTGAGGAATAATCACCGAAAAACAGTTTCACGAGCGCGCGGCCTTAGCTAAGCGCGCGACCGTAGTAAGATGTCTTATTTTCAAGTAAGAGTCCTGCTCGGTTAGCTCAATTTATTTCAGTCGCACTCTGCACTGAATTCTTAGTATGATATTTCAATAATAGTATTGAACCTGTTGCCAAATAGTATCTTTCTATATTTATAATTAACTGCTAACATACGCGAGTATTAAAATACAAATGTGTCATTTTGAATCAATTATCTACTAATAGAGATGAATGGGTGGATTCAATTAAATACTTTGGCTGTGAAGCAAATTTGGGTTGCGATAACGTTTGTGTTAGTTTATCTTTTTCAGTTAACGTATATATATAACCCTATACAATATAAAAGGCTGGTTTGTTCGACTAGGTTATGGATTATTCTTCATTAGGTTTCTTTTTGAAGGCTGCGATCCACTCTCCTGCTCTTTATCATAGCTTGTATTGACTTTTGCGAAAGCGACTGGCGTCTGAACTCGGTACCCCAGGAGAAAAACCTGTGGCAGATAGATCCTCATTCGTTAATTAGCAGTTAGTAGGTGAGGTCGGCTTGGGCCCCTAAGACCTTAGGGAAGGGGGATCCCTAAACACCCGTTAAAACACCAACACTATGGTCTATATTGTTAGTTTGCAATTTGACTAGATGTAGCTTGATTCGAAGTCAAATGATAATAATTACACTAAATATATTTTTAAATGTATGTTTTTAAAACCATTAACCTAGTTCACATTCGCCGTATTTGTACTACCATTTTCTATGCCCATTATTCCCATGTGTGTTTGAGTTGAATTTAACATGGAGTAATGTCAATCAAATGTAAAATATTCTATCGTTGTATTCTTGGTCGGGACGGTAAAACGTATTTCTCACTATATTGAGTGTAATATTCATTTATGAGTTGAGAGTTAAAACCAATAACTTTACGAGCTCTTAAAGAGGGGATGAATTTTCGTATAGCCAGAGCTTAAAAAATTCAAATTTTACATCAATTTTAGTATTTAACCTTAAATAACATTATAAACAGAACATCAAATCAATTATGGAACTTTATTAATACATGAGGATAACTAAAATACTCGTGCCGAATTTTTCAGTCATCTTTCCGTTCGTTCTCTTCTGCCTTAGTCATGAGATGTAACTATTATTTCTTTGAAATTGTTATGATCCCTTTATTGCCAACAATACAGAAGCCTGAACAGCATCATATTATCCTTGCGGTAGTCTCGGTCGCATCCATTCAGAGTTCGGGAGCCGCTATCAGAAACCTGAACACTTAGGTAAATATTCATCATTAATCGTAGTTATGATTAATAAAATTTTGAAAATTATTTCTATGTGTAATAGGTATTCAGTATAATTTTGCGGTAAAGTCGGTTTGCGCCAGTTGGCTGCCAGTCGGTGGTCGGACGCTAGTCGCCCGCTTTCGGACGTCAACCGCGGTACGTTCACATAGCTTCATTAGGGAATTCAAATACCTACACGTGCTAAAAATTAAAACTTATAATCGTACCTACTTAAATCGAAAGATATTAGGCACCGTTACAGTGAAATACTTTCTACAGTGAAACTGATTGAATGCCGGTATATTATGCCCAGAAACTCATTACTTAGTTATACACTATATCCTGCTAACCTATCGACTTCTGCTGAAGACCCTAATGTGTATCTACACCTTACCTGAGCTGAATATTAGTACTTCAACTGGTAGGTACATATTACGTTACCACCTGCACAATTTTTAGACTTTTTTTTAGAATTTTTAGACAACATCGATATCATAAAAAAATAATATGATTGATGTTGTATAATAATGAAACAATATAAATCGCAGTTGATTTTAATTTCTTTATGTTGCAACCCATTAATGTACCTATTACTTCTGGGAAATGATATCTTCTCAATCAAGAGATATTAGGGATATATTGTGATGATTAATGCCTAGATGATTTCATGCGAAACACGTATCACGATGCCCCGAAAGCGTGTGCCTTCACCGTTTGCGTAGGATACCTACTATCTTAATTAATTATTTTCCATCACTCAATCAAAATACATTATTTATAAAATAACACAGGATGTACAATTATATTCGCTTTGCATTTGGGAAGAAGAAACAAAGGATATACTGTATGCAAATTTAGCCAAACTCACTTTTACTGTTGTTATGACAATAATGTGAGGCAAGCACACGTTAATGTCGTGCTGGAGGGGCAAAGGTTGGAATTTGTAAATAGCACTACTTTTCTAGGCATAACACTAGATTCGAAATTGCAATGGGGTGACCATATCACTATTTTGGTCAATAAACTCAGTTCTGCTGCTTATGCTGTCAGACGGATTAGGCAGTTGACAGATGAACCTACTGCTAGGCTGGTATATTTTAGTTACTTTCATAGTCTGATGTCTTATGGAATACTACTTTGGGGGAATGCAGCAGATTTAGAAACTATATTTATACTACAAAAGAGGACAGTTCGTGCCATTTATTGTTTAGGCAAGAGAGATTCTCTTAGGGAACGATTTAAAAAGACTAATATTTTAACTGTAGCTTCCCAATATATATTCGAGAACATACTGTATGTAAGGAAAAATATATCCAATTTTACAAAAGTAAGTGACATTACAGACAGAAATCTGCGTAATAAAAATAAACTGATCCTTCCATGTTATCGGCTTAGCAAAGTTAGTGGATTCTTTTAGGGGGGAAGGTATACGCTTTTATAACAAATTGCCTGAATCGGTCCTTGGTATGCCTGACAATAAATTTAAAACCTTTGTTAAGACCACCTTATGTAAATAGTAAATAAAAAAAAAAAAAAAGTAAAAACCTTAAAGACAAAAATGTCTGGTTTGAGCATGGTGCAGGCTCCTCCTAAAATGCTAAAATGTTACAACTACAGCATAATATTGTAGTAGGCACGCGACCTTTTTTTACCATATTTTAACTTTTTTCAATTATTTGAACGTTTAACTTGGGTTAAATTTTATTATAACTTTTTTTTTTTATATACCTTTATTTATCTTGACACGAGACAAAAATGTACATTCGTCCATATTTAGTCTTAAGAAATCACTATTATAAGCTGACGTCTCGAAAATGCCGCAGTGGAGTTTGTTGCGCCGTTTCTTCTCCACTAGCGCCTAGGAAGCGGTGGTAAACTTAGTATTAAGCAGTTTTTGACGTCAAAAAGATGTAATTACGTTGCACTATTTTGAAAAATAAAGACTTTGACTTTTGACTTTGAATGTAGACGACGCGCGACGTTAAAAATGTCAAGAAATCAAATTTTCTTTATGCAACTATACCTATTTCCCTTTAACTTTATATCCCTCTTCCTGCCAACCTTAACACCCTCCTGACTTAGATCTTAACAATAGGTATTAACCTGTAAAACCGTGTTCGGTTGCTTTACCATATAACACTGTGTTTGCTTTAATGTTGTCTCCTCTTTTCAGGTACTTCAACACACTATAAACCTTTTGGCCACTTTTCAGAATCAACTGTTTGAATATAACATTCTCTATCACTTGTACTTTCACACGTTATTTCAATCAGTATAAAAACTGAGTTGTTGGCAGAATCGTTGGGACCGCCATAAAAGAAAAAAAAAACTATATTTCGCTCACGTTTGACCTCTATCTCACCTGGTCGTAAGTGACGATGTGGTCTACGATGGATCACGTTTACCTAGAAGGAACCTATTCACTCGAGACTTGAAGATTCCGAGGTTATAGCTTTCCGGAAACACAGACTCAGGCAGGCAATTCCACTAAATGTTTCGTCGAAACGTTTCGTGCGTATGAGTGGAATATCCACCATGTAGCGGTGGAGCGTCGTTGTGCGTCTGGTCGTTCGTTGGTGGAAAGGGCTTGGAGGTATCAAGTCGTGCAATTCCAGCGCACTCTCTCCGAAAGGCATCCGATCAAAGACCGATAGGCCTGCAACTTTGCGTCTATCTTCAAGGCTCTGAAGCCTTTTCTCGACGAGTGCATCGTTGTTAATGAGCCTCTTGGCCCGTCTCTCTATTGTCTCTAGCGCTTCTAGATGGTGTTTAGCTGAGCCATCACACAGATACGAGCAGTACTCCATACAGGATCGAACCTGCGCTTGGTACAGGTTGAGCAACTGTTCCGGCGTGAAGTACTGTCGCACCTTCGACAGAATGCCCAGCTTTTTAGCAGCCACTTGAGCTTTAGCCTCAATGTAAGACCCAAAATTGAGGGTGGATGTTAAAGTAACGCCAAGAAGCTCGAGGCGGTCGGTTATCGGCACGGATGCATTTCGGAATGTGGGGTTTGACTGAAATTGACTTCGCTTGGCGGAGAAAAGACACGCCTGGGTTAAGCACAGGCGTTGAATTTGACCAAGTTAGCATCACCCCAATCGGAGACCGCTTTCAAGGACAAATTCAAACGCTCAACCATAGCCTCTCGGAGAGACCGTATCTGTCCCACGCTGGCTCGGGGGTTGGACTCGTAACTCTCGACTACTGTGCTGTCGTCTGCGTACCCAAAAGTACCGGGTTTGAGCAGGTCGTTTATGTGCAGCAGGAATAATGTAGCCGAGAGTACCGACCCCTGAGGGCAGCGTGGATAGCTAATCGTTCGGATATGCAGCCGTCAACGACCACTTGGATAGACCGATTCCTCAGGAAGTCTGTGATCCATCCACATAAGCCAGGGGGCAGGCCGTAGGACGGAAGCTTGCCAATTAGGCCATCGTGCCAGACGCTGTCAAAAGCCTTCGAGATGTCTCGACAGTTTCTCTCGAGAAACGGCAAGTGCCTCTCCGTGCCTCTCGATGGCCTCACCCCAAATGTGGGTGGCATACACAAGAAGGTCCCCAGTGGAACGGTTTTGGCGAAAGCCATATTGCCGATCACTGAGGAGATCGTTCGCTTCGAGGTATGCCAGGAGCTTTTTATTCAGTACACGTTCCATAGTCTTACAGAGTATGGACGTTACTGAAATTGGTGTATAATTGACAGGGTCCGCCCGGCTGCCCTTTTTGGGCACGGGTTGCACGTTGGCTTGAAATTATCATAGTTTTAATTATATTATATGTTATTTGAGGTGGAGACAAATCTCAAAAATCAAAGATCATGAAAATCTGTTCAGCCATTCTTGAGTAATAACAAAGTACGTTTTAACTCTTTTTTATCGCCTTAGGGGTTGAATTTCATAGTTTGTCATATAGGCATAGGTTCAATTAAATTTTTAAGCAATTAGTATGCTTAATTTTCCTATGGATTTATATCGGAAAAAGAGAACATCTAGGACGGGACTTGAACCCGCGACCAGTCCCTTACAGGGGGAATGCTCTGACCAACTGGGTTCAAGTCCTGTCCTAGATGGTCACTTTTTCCGATCTAAATATATAGGCATAGGTTTTGACAAACAGGGCAAGCTTTATTGACCAACTTTTGATAATCGATTATAGGAAAATCATTGGGTGAAAATCTACAGAGTAATTTACTTTGGAGCTTTTCACTTGTAGTGTGTGGAGTCTCATAGTACCGGAAAATCTTAATAGCATCATTCTCACATAAGCTGGGAACTGCTGGTCAGATGAAAATACGGTACCGAGCCACCAAACACATATGATACATTCAACTCGAGCCTTAGAGAGCCTTAATTGAAAAAAAAAACAAAATCGATTCGAAACCTCTTAAAGGGTGCACCACGGGAATGAGTTATTCCACCCCGTACATAAATGTCCGTATTGTTTGTCTTACGAGGCCAACTTTGCCGGTGTTTCTTGCTCAATTTGAATAAGAAGTCAAAATTCAATTAATTTTTTTAAACATTTTGTATGCTTACTTTTTCTTATAGATTTAGATCGGAAAAAGAGAACATCTAGGAAGGGACTTGAAGGGACTAGACTGGTCGCGGGTTCAAGTCCCGTCCTAGATGTTCTCTTTTTCCGATCTAAATCTATAAGAAGTCAAAATTTATAATCTTTAAAAAGCTGACCACTTTATATATTTTTCTTTATTTACATAAATCCACATACATAATGTTCAATAGGTATACCCTTTATTTTTCACTATCACCTTAATGTCTTTACCCGATAAGAAAGATTTTTATTCAAATAAGCATATCTGTAGGTCAAATTACAATGAAACTTTTAACTTTTTTTGAAAATTAAAATTTTTAAATTTCAAACAAACAACTAAAGAAAACTTTTCTAAATTAGGAGTAATTCATTGTATTTTTCATTACTGTCTGCATTAAGAATCAAGTTATGTTAAAACTAAAATTAGCATTTCATGAATTAATCAATCAATTAATAAATTTATTAATTTTTTGTTACAGGTACAGTTTATAGTCGACCACCATCCTCCATGATCGCAGGCCTGGGGTGGCAGGTGAGGCCACCTGTCACCCTAGCAGAAGTAGGCCGGGACGGTGTGGCGAGCGCCCCCCCCCCTTTTCCGGGGCAAGATGGGGACACCGTGGACCGTGGACACACCTAAACGGTGACTTCTTATTCTGCTTGTAAAAAGAATGTATGTCCTATTCTAGACTATAATCTATCTCATTGCCAAATTTCATCCAGATTCGTTAAGTAGTTTTTGCGAGAAAGAGTAACAACATCCATACATTTATACTCACAAACTTTCGCGTTTATAACATTAGTACGTAGTAGCAGCATATAATAAAGCTCCAATTAATTTCATCTGAATAAAATCCGAAATAAAATGTCATACCATAAGTAGAACAAACCTACTAGAATCCATCAAAGTGCTAATCATATTATGGTAAACAGAATGCGTACAACAGTGAACTCGGCACATGATGATGAGTTCGCCTTTTTGAAAAACATGAGTTCTTTTGTTCGGAGTACTATAGTAGCTTATGAATTTACAAATTCACAGATTTACTAGACAAACATCACACAGAAAATAATAAACTGATGAACTTTTATGTGGTTATGATTAGTCATGAAAGCAAAATAAAAGTTTTAAATTTGCTATTTTGTATACTGTGATTATCAAATGGCGTTAAAAAAAAAACTAACAAAAATGGTAGAAAAGTGAACGCGATGAAACTGTAAAGGTATTATTAATGGAGTAAAACAACACCACTGAGCCCAATAACGTCGCACAATGAGTAATAACTTTAATGATTTATTTATTCACTTTTTTTGCGCAGTCAATAAAAAGAAATAGCCTTTTATTAAACACGAAAATAAAGTTGCTTTCGGACGGACTTTTAAAAAGAAGGGGATTTTCAACTGAACGGATACCTAGTTTCATTTTTGCATGTGATACTTTATTACTTACTTACGTTATTAAATACTAGTCTTAAGACGTCTTGAACTTGACCTTTTAAAGCTGGTCACGTTGGAGGTGCAAAATAAGAAGAGATTGTTCTTCATCTAAAGAATGAAGTCATTAGCGATGGTAGTCATATCGCTTCTAGCGGTGAGAGGTCTCATTTTAGAGGTACCGTATGGTCAAGGAGACTGGGCGATCAGGTCTCTTGGTTTTATGTAAATTAATTCAAGCAAAAACTCCTTCTTTCTACGTTATGCTAGTTAATACTACTATTCTGATGAAAAAAGTTCGCAACAAATGAATTTTATGTAGGTATTATGTCAAATGCCAACTAAATTTCCAACGATGAGCCTGCATATATTGCTCATTAACGAGCAATATATGCAGCCTGGAGCAAAATTTACTCTTAGTCGTTTTTTGAAAAGTTTTGTAGTGCAGCAACATCTTAGCGACTACAAGAATTCATACAGGCAATTAAATAGCAACTTGCAGGTACTCTAGCCTCTTTAATGCTAAACACGATTCAACTGTAAATAAGAAAACAGTGTGCTTCATCAAATTAACCAACTGAAGTGTGCGTGTACGTGAGACAAATAAGGTACTAAAGTGTGCAATGACACCAGTGAACCTATTTCTCTTGTGCCCGTATGTAGCCTAGGGCAGTTATTCTGTGAAAATCTCGCAAATTTCAACAGCCTTCCGTACGTAACCTAAAAGCTGGTTGGATTGTCTGTTTCTGATTTTTGAAATGCAAACTTCTTTAGCGGCGTTGTGCACTTTTTTTGTAATGGGTAAATAACGTTAAACTCGCGTCAGGATACGTGCAGGTCACGTGTCCTGATTCGAAAATTCGTAAGACGTTTGCAGACAAATATAGAAGCGCTAATCTCACACTGTACTAAACAACTTTGGTGGCGCGTTCGTCTAATGAGTGGTCGTTGACTTCGTCAGGAGATCGATTCCGACCGAGGCATAAGAAACACTTTTTATCATCATATAACTTTTTGTAATGTTTATTCTATTTTGTGCCATAAATCTATTGATATAAAATGGAAATGAAACAAAGTGCATCTATTAATGAAAAAAGTGATTATTTTAAATGCTGCTTAAATGAGAGAGTACTTTATAAATATATTGGCGATGATGGTTCTGGTAATAATGATGGTGAAAGAGTCGTTGAAATTATGGATGGATGTTGATTTTTCTGAGAGATAAACTTTTTAATGTAAAATAATTGTAATAGTTCAGAACTATTACAATTATTTTACATTAAAAAGTTTTAATGTAATATAAATTGTCATGTTTGTGTATATTCATAAATGAATATTGTATGTTACCACATAAATGATAGTACTTTTATACTGATAATTAAAGCAATTCGTGCAAAATTACAGTCAGTCAATTGCAAGTCAGCACAGAAGCAGCAAGACCCCCCCAAAAGAAGGAAAAAAGCAGTTTCTGCTTCCATTTTCCTATACCACCAGGAAGTTTAAATACTGTAATATCTACGGGATATTTTATAAAGCGTTTCATAATCAAATAACATATTACTTTTTGTGGTATATATGAGGCTGTGCATAATTCATATTTATACGTTCAATTCAAACACACAATTACATACCTACAATTCTGTTCCTTTAATATCTTCATGTCAGATACATAATGGTATTTTAGTTTTCAGAAGAAGAAGAAACAAAAATATCATGAATACCACAAATACTTTGCTTTGTCTTGCTTAATATAGCTTGCTTATATGCGGGGTGCGGTACTCAAACTGTTAAGTAGCGTAGTTCAATTTGTCACCTAAAATTAGTAGTTCTGTACTTAGGTGCCTACTTATGTATCATTGCATACTACTATCTACTGCATTGTTATTTCTTCCTAAATACTAATGTTATTAATGCCTAAATTGTTACCTAGCTATGGAGGCTTGTTATTAGCAATATTGTTACATATTTGTTGTTACCATATAATTTGTCATTAGTCTGTAAGCCTTCTTCAACAGTAAATAAATAAATAAAATAAAATAAATTAATAAATTTACTATTTATCTATCTAAAGTCAGACAGTCGCAAAAATCTGTGATAACTTACAATATAGAGACCAGCCAAGTGCGAGTCGGACTCGCCCATGAAGGGTTCCATAGCAGCAAGTAAAATTCTTATATTTGAGTTGATTGAATGAAAGGTAAATTGCTGTTTACGATTTATGACGTATTAAAAAAAACTACTTGCTAGATCTCTTTGTTAATGCGGTTCACAGAATACATCTACTTACCAAGTTTCAACAGCATAGTTCTTATAATTTCGGAAAAAAAAGTGGCTGTGACATGCGCACGGACAGACAGACCGCCATGACGAATCTATAAGGGTTCTGTTTTTTGCCATTTGGCTATGAAACCCTAAAAATGGACTCAGATTGGCACATTTTACAGAAATTGCACTTAAAAATCCGCACTTAATTTCAGCGAGGCATTGAAATCTGTTATGTAAATATGAGCTCGTGGAACCGGAAAATAAGTTTCGTGTTGTGCCCTTTTGATTTGCAGCAACAGTCGCCTGGCTTCGAGCAGCGAGGGCGGGAAATGACGATGATGTTAGGCAACGTAACAATTTTGTTTGCGCACAACTCGCCACTTTATGAATAGTAATCAAACCACCATCCTCCATTCATTTATCTCGCGACCGACCAACGATGAAATGTAGATGAGGCCTTTCTGATAAGCTTCAAGTATTTTGTACATTTACTTTATAATTATATTTTGTGGAGAAAAAGCGATTGGCTTAAGAGTCAGGCATTAATAATACTACTTTTTTTTAGTTACGTGTGGAAATCCCTTCGGGGATTGTTATTATATATATTTAATTTGCAACAAAAAATGTTAACAAATTTTTTTTAATCAGATAAATAGTTTAAGAGATATATCGTAAAAACCATTTCAACCCCTATTTTCAAGATGGCGGCCGTGGGACAAGGGTGGCGACCCCACAAACTTGGTTTTAGCTTTACACTGACCTCCCCTTTTTTTTTTTTTTTTTTTCGTGCGGAAATCCCCTCGGATACCCCCCCGCCGGCCAGCGGGGGCGGTTATGTCGGGCTCGAACCGACTAAAACCGCACGCCGTCTTGGGTCTGCAGACGCCGGGGTGTAAGGTTGCCCATAGAGCATATCCCTCGCACCCCGACTGACCCTGGGCCATCTCCGGTTTCGAGATGGCCCCCTCGGGTTTGGGAACCACGGTGTCCCCGTCTTGCCCCGGTTTGGGGGAGGGGCGCTAGTCGCCCCACCGTCCCGGCCTGCTTCTGCTGGGGTGACAGGCGGCCTCACCTGCCACCCCCAGGCCTGCGCTCATGGAGGACGGAGGTCGTTAAGCGACCTCCGGCGCCTGAGTCGCCTGCGACGCGAGGCGAGCGTGTTGCGGGCTCGGCGGGCCGGGAGGGTTCTGAACCTCTCCCGGGCGCGCTCCGCCATCTCCTTCGCGAGCATCACATGCTCGCAGAAGGAGGTGGCGGCGGCCCACGCGCTCGCGCTCCGCACCATTGCCGCAATCATGCTGCCGAGCGAGAGGACTCCCACCCCGATGGCTGCCACGAGGTCACGCCTCGGCACCTCCCACGCCGGGCAGTCCGCCAGCGTGTGCAGCCCTGAGTCCTCGCTCGCGTCACAGTGATGACACTCAGGCGTTGGCTCCTTCCTGATCCGATGCAGGTGGTCCCCGAAGCACCCCTTCCCGGAGATCACCTGCGTCAGTCGGTACGAGAGGCTTCCGTGTCGCCTCTCTAGCCAATCCTCCATGATGGGCCTTACCGCTGCTATTGCGGCGTGCCCTACACTGACCTCCCCTACACATCAAAAAATAAAATTGCGTCCTCTAAAAAACGCAAGGTAAGGCCTAAAAAATGTAACATTTCAATGGACTATTAAAATAAATGCAACATTAATGTAAAACACAATACAATAAGTCAAATGAGATCGATACGTAGGTAAGCACTGACTGAAATACTCGTAAAAGTGAGTTTCAAATCAGACAAAGAATTGTTAAGTTGATTGAGTAAAAGCTTAAGGTTGGGGATTTACGCACGAAAAAAAAAAGGTATTTCAACCTGAAAATGATAAATTATTCTGATAAAGTCCATTTCTCTTTAATCAATACGTCTGGCCCAGACAAGCGCAGTATAGTCTTACTGTAATGGTTTCAACTTTGAGATCACGTTAAAATTTTCTTTTATATCGTGTCCTTTATTAATAGTAACTTTACAATGCTATAGGTAAAGTTATTTTAGTTTAAGTACTTCTGTCTTATTTGTTGGTTTCTTTATTGGAACTTATACATATATAGATAAATAATATTCTTTACAATTATTAATGTTTACTTTTCTTTTTTATATGTGTCTATGTAACAGCACCTTTCAAATTGATCTGAACTTTTCCCATTTAGGTCGATGTCATTTTAAAATTTCTAAACGTGTTTAGAATAGCAGACCGATACCATCATTTCAAAAATAAGTGAAGAAAACTAAAAATGCTATGAAAAGATTCTTAAAGAAAAATTGGGCTCATCGCTTCAATAAATATTTATTTTACAACTTAATTTTGATACTTAATTGCTTGGAAAGGAATAGAGACGACAAAAATATGAATAGCTTCCTAAATAGTACCTATATATAGTTGCCAAATTAAAATTTCAAATAACTTTCAGTTAGTTTAAATTAATACCTCGATCAGTTTAAATCTGGTTTTTCATAAGGATGGCTATGAATTAACATAGGAAAAAATAACATACAAAGAGTTATCAAACTTCTCAAGTAAACGCAAAGCTAAAAAGGAGGAAGTAGCATTTTATAACACACCTTTATAAAACGTTATTTATTACATTTCGAGACATTTCGCAAATGTTATATTATTACTCGACATTGAACAAGTCAATTCTTTAACTTCTTAACTGAATTCCACGACGAATGACGAACACGGCCTGCGCTTTGGGAATAACCTGTTGTCACATAAAATACTCTGCGCTCAAAGATAGACATTTTAACATTCACTGAATAAAAAAGTTGAAATAGTGAAAGTTCTCAAGAAAAAGTTCTCACAAAGTAATATTCAGATTTGGTTTATTTTTCTTTAGTAGGTACCACGGTGATATGAGGTATAACAACAACGCCAACTTCAGGTTATTTTTCTTATTATTCGGAATATTTCTACTTATGTGTTTATATTATTACACATTTCTATGGTAATACATAAAGAAAATCATACTTGTTGATGTGAGAAAGCTGCTTTATGAGATTTTATTAACCAAAACTTTCTTTGTAGTTTGATGAGTTCTTATTGACACTTCGACTCTCAAATGAGAGTGTTTTTAGGGTCCCATATTCAAAGGGTAAAACGGGACGCTATTATTAAGGGGAGTCTTAGGACTCCCCTGTCCTTCCGTCCGTATGTCACCAAGCTATAATCTCATGAACCATGATAAATTTTCACAGATGATGTATTTTTGTTGCCGCTAAAGCAACAAATACTAAAAAAACAGAATAAACGTGATTTTATTGCCATTTTTATAGATAATGGTACGAAACCCTTCGTGCGTGAGTTCAACTTGCACTTGGCCGGTTTTACTTTATTTTATAAGCTTTAATCAAAATATTTGGTAAATTAGACGATAAAACTACTTCACCTATTTAAATAGTAGAATATTTAAATAAGTGAAGTAGTTTTACCATCTGATTACTAATTATAATACTTAATTATCCTAAACCTCTAATACTAATATTATTATTAAATATTTTTATCAGGTAGTTCATTAGTTCCTTCTTAAATATTTATGAAGAATACCTAATAGTTGAATGAATTGTGTAGATACCTCAAACGGTTAATTTAGAATTTTTTTGTTACAATAAATTTCATCCACTTTTTATTTATATAAGGTGTCACAAAATTAGGTCTCTGAATTTGGTGAGATGACTTGGTATCGACAAAATATGTATTTGAAACAAAAAAATATATCGGGTAAAATAAAAAAAAAATATATAAAAAAAAAAAAAATGAAAAAAAAAAAAACACCGCCAGCGACCAGCGTCACCTGACGCGACGATTCCGTGACGCACGTGGTAGGCGTGCAGTCCTCCTCGCAGTATTCTCTAAGCGGATGTGTGGGAAATACCTTTTTTTTTTTTTCGTGCGGAAATCCCTTCGGATACCCCCCCGTCTCCCAGCGGGGGCGGTTATGTCGGGCTTGAACCGACTAAAACCGCACGCCGTCTCGGGTCTTAAGACGCCGGGGTGTAAGGTTACCTATAGAGCATATCCCTCGCACCCCGACTGACCCTGGACCATCTCCGGTTTCGAGATGGCCCCCTTACTTGCTCTCCACTGTGCCATCTGCTAATCAGAGGGACACGTGGAAAGCTTCTGAACAGCCCTCAACAGGGCCGTCTTCGCCTCGGTCGGAGTTGGCCGTAGGCGGCAGCGTCTCTCCCACCCTAGGAGAGAGGCGCTGCTGTCTCCGTTGCCCAGGGTGCACCGCGTGGAGGTCCCCAATCAAAACCGCGACCAGCGTCACGTGTGCTTGGCGCGTCACGTGACGCTGGTCGCTGGTGGTGTTTTTTTTAATTTAATTTTTATTTTTTATTTTTTTTATTTTACCCGATTTTTTTTTTGTTTCATATACATACCTATTTTGTCGATACCAATTCATCTCACCAAATTCAGAGACGTAATTTTGTGACACCTCATATATCCACTAAGTACAAAAGTAAGTCACACAATCGTTACTACCATAAATTGTGTCAAACTTAATTCTGAGATACACAGTCCTGGTTTCATGAAGTCTTCAATCCTATTAATTTTTTATTTTATTTTAAATTAGGTTATGGGATTTTTATTTTGAGCTTTTAGATATATTATCAGGATACTATTGCATGATTTGAATGAGACTATTATAAAACTATGTCTAATTGCAATATTCAAGAGAATAGACGAGATTTTGTGGTAGTCTATTTAATTATTTTAGCTAAATAATTGCTTAACAAAGTTGCGATTATTTGTTACTATTCAAACGAACTTAAAAACCTTTAACTCTGCTTCAAAAATAGGTTTACAATCATAGTAAAAGCTAAATGAGTAATAGCCGGTCCGAGACAGATGTCAATCTAGAATCGTCGATGCGACGTTGGACATCTGTCAGGTTTCTTGTTATCGCAACCCTCATCTTTGAAGAAATTACTTCCTGCATCCATGTCTCTGCCAGTCGGTGACACGCCCTCGCCCAGTCCTGATCGTTTGGGAAGTTAATGTACCTACCTTACTTCGCCCCTCAGTTAACATTCCACATAATATATATTAGTACTAAACATCTACATACCTTTATGCTGTATACATAGTGGCTAAATCCTTCGTGGTTATTAATAAACAGAATTGTCTATGGTACTTGAAAATCAACAGAATACGATACCGCTGTGCATTCCTTATCCCTTTCCTATTATGAAGCTGAAGAATTAGTTTGTTTGTTTGGTTGAACGCACTTATATCAGGAACTACTGGTTCAAATTTAAAAAATATTTTTGGGTATGATAGTCTATTTATCGAGAAAGGTTATAGGCTATATATAATCAAACTGCTACCGAGAAGAGCGGAGTAATAATCATAAATGTCAATAAATCGAGCAAACGTCTATACTGTATTGCAGAACTAATAAATTACGGACATGTATGGGACAAATTGATGCCACGGTGACGAAGTATGCCACGGGCGAAGCCGCGGAGCACAGATAATTTTAAATAATGTGAATATGGTTCTTTTGTAGCATTGAGTTATGAATACCAACTAGTCGTGTCTCACTTTACTGTAGCCGCCATTCACAATGTACAATAGACCGTATTTAAATTTGAATATTTGAATAAATAAAAATCCAACGAAATGAACTCTAAGGAAAAATATGAAGACGAAAACATTCAAGAAGCGTCCACAGTTGAAAAATATAGCTCATTAAGGAATGTTTAGCCGAGCTAATTTAACTAGGGCCTTAAACATCTCAGGGGAAATTACAGCCTTTGTGCGTATGTACTTTCAAAACTTTTAGGACTTTGTCAAGAGTTTTGATCTCCAAGAATTTCATTAGTAAGTATATTCAACTATTTGGGAAAGTATTACGTGACTTGTAATACGATGTAAATATGATAGTAATTTACGAAGCGGAATAATACAAAACAATAATTGTGTGCGAGAGGTAGATAAAGGTAAATCGTTTAGGTATTTGAACGAATGAGACCAGTTCCCGGTAATTGCACCTGTCGCGTGAACAAATGTGCTGTCCAACGTGTGCCAGATAGTCACTCCAACTGGCACCATTAGCCAGAGAGATAATCTTAAATTACTATACACGAACTCACTGTTGCGTCACACATATATGTACATACACATCCAGAGTCTGAAATATTTTGTGCCAAATACCGCACCGTTAATACGTGCGTAAACCACTGAATGACATTTATGAATTACACATTAATTAGAGAATAATGTAACTTATAACAATTACCGGTGTGCCAATCTTGATTGATAGCAAACCAAAGCCGTCGTTATGAACCGTGAAGGGAGTGAACATTGTCAAGGTAACTGTTACCTTTTAAAGGATATTCGCTTATACTTACACGTTGAGCGTTTATATAGTGAGGGTGAATTTCACGTAAAGCCGGAGACACAGATACAACCTGTTATCTTCACACATATCCCCGTTATTTACTGTCTAAGTACGCTAGTTAGAACAAAGCAAAGCGTAACTTAATATAAAGCATGTTGGGATGTCCACAAACTTAGGGCAAGTTTCAAAGGCGATCCCTCGAGTCTCCTTTATGCAAATCTGGGGTAATTTCTTTGGTGAGAGTCACACGGGACCCTTTGCCAAGATTGCGTTGACTTTTCAACCGTGCTATACCTACGTTTTGATATATATTAGTTTAAATAGTTCGTAAAACTAGAAACAGGTCAACCGGTCAACCTTTCGGCTAGTTAATAAGGATCAATACTAGCACACTGACATGTGATTTAAATACTATTAGTTGTATACCACATTTCGGGGTATACTATCTGTTAACGTTGTTAGGTTGTGATTAGCTTGTACATATATATTGTTAATGTTTTGAATAAAAGGACACGGGTGTTTACTAGAATGTATTTGAGGCAACTGAATCATAGATTTTATAAACACTATATTCTATAGATATACTATCGAATGAATGAAACGACCAGACATACCCCCCAACAAAAGGGCACTGGCCTTTTACAATAACATAAATTCAATAATTTACTTGCAATATGTCTAACATCTTCAGCGGACTGTATGTAAATAAACTTAATTATAATAATTGTATTTTTATCTTCAGATGGTATTAGCTGGTGCTTAATCAGAGTACACCGCTGTGTGGAAAGAGTAGTCATGCTTCGTTAGGTAGAAATATTAATTTAGACAGAGGCCTTGTTAATTCACCTTGACCTTTACATTGTACTGTGGCCACTCTGACCAAATTATCTTTTCCAGGATGAAGCGCCTTGATTTTTCCCAGAAGCCATCTTGTTGGCGGTAGACCTTCTTCCTTGATAATCACAATATCTCCCACGGTAGGTGATTGTATAGGTTTTTGCCATTTAGTGCGTTGTTGCAGAGTATTCAAATAATCAGTATGCCAAATTCGCCAAAACTGCTGAGTCATTTTTTGAATTAATTGCCATCTAGTTAGCAGACTGATCTTCGTATCTTCAAAATTGTTATCAGGGACGCTGAGTAACGGTTCGCCAATCAAAAAATGTCCAGGTGTAAGTGGCGTCATTGTTTCAGTTGTATTATCTAACTGGCACAACGGACGAGAGTTAAGACATGCTTCAATTTGTGTCAGCAAGGTTGCCATCTCTTCATAGGTAAGTTTTGTATCTTTATTAATTTTTACTAAATATTTCTTTACAGAATGTATTCCTGATTCCCAGAGTCCTCCATAACTTGGCATTCGTGGTGGGATGAAGTGCCATCTGGTGCCATCTGTTGCTAGCTTTTCAGCGATGTCATTTGCAATATTGTTTTTGCCGGTACGCAACAGATCTTTCAGCTCTTTCGCCGCTCCAACGAAGTTAGTCCCGTTGTCGCTGTACAAGTTCAGACATGGTCCACGACGTGCGACAAACCTTCGGAATGCAGCTAAGAAAGCCTGCGACGTTAAATCTGTAACAGCTTCCAGATGTATGGCTTTCGTGGCCATACAAATAAACAAACAGATGTACCCTTTCGTTGTTTGATGTCCTCGCCCCTTAGATGTTCGAAGTAACACCGGACCTGCGTAGTCGACTCCACTGTTCAAAAAGGCTCGGTGAGCAGTAACTCTCGCAGCTGGTAACTCACCCATAAGCTGATGTTGTACTTTGCCCTTGTTAACAATGCAGGTCTTACAGCTTCGTATATGATGTCTAACTGCTGATTTCAAACCACATATCCAATAATTACTTCTTATGTAGGTCATCATGATTTGTATCCCTCCATGTAATGTTCTTTTGTGTGCTTCATCAATCAATAAAGTTGTAATGTGTTGATTTCTAGGTACTATTATTGGATGTTTAATGGCAATGGGTAACGTAGCACTTTGTATTCGTCCTCTAACTCTCAACAGGTTGTCTTCATCCAAAAATGGCGTTAAAGTTATCAATGAACTTGATTTTCGAACCATTCCATTTTTTCGTATGTCTTCTATGTCCCTTTCGTATATTTTAGTTTGGTAGAATTTGATGCATTTCTTCAAAATAATATTCATTTCCGTAGTAGTTAAATACATTTGTTTATCATTCTTCATCATTAGTCGTCGGCAGTAAGCAAGAACCCTTTTCATTTTAGTTAAATTTGAAAACCTTTCCCATATTGGGTTTTCTTCATTTTCACAGCTGGTAACTGTATGACATGCTACTTTCAATTCTAAATCTGTTTCTGTGTTTTGTAATCCCTTTAAATGAATCTCCTTGTTTGAGAGCCATTCTGGCCCCTTCCACCATAATTGTTCTTCTTTCAGAACCGAGAGAAACATTCCTCTGGATGCTATGTCAGATGGGTTGTGTTGCGATTCAACATGAAGCCATTGAATATTGTTTGTGTTATCTTTAATTTCCACAACGCGATTCGCAACAAATGTCTTCCATTTCTGAGGTTCGCCTTGAAGCCATGCTAAGACAATTGTGGAATCTGTCCAGCAGTAGGTCTGTGTAAGTGGAATTTTCATCGCTAATGTAATTAGTTTGATTAGTCTCGATAGCAGCAGTGCTCCACATAGTTCAAGACGGGGTACCGATATGGTCTTCAGAGGAGCCACCTTGGTTCTTGATGCGACTATACTAGTGTGAACAGTACCATCTTGTTGTTCTACTCTGCTGTACACCACGGCTGCATAGGCTCGGGTTGAAGCATCGCTAAACCCATGTAGTTGTATTGATTCTCTTTTACAGTTGTATGTACGTAGCCATCGGTCGAGAGTGATCTGATTGACATTTTCGAAGTCGTCTCTAATCTTCAACCATTCTGTGGTTAAATCTTCTGATAATGGTTGATCCCATTGTGTCCCAACTAACCATAATTTTTGGATAAGCATCTTAGCCTGCACAATGCTTGGCGATAACCATCCCAAAGGATCGTATAGTTTCTGCACATCAGATAAGATATTTCTTTTAGTAATAATAGATGGCGGTGATGGTAAACTAATCTTGTAAAGAAATTGATCAGTGCCAAGATTCCAAGAGATGCCTAAGGCCTTCACAGTACCATCAAGTTTAATGTCCAAGTGGATACTCGAGGATATGTTGCTGGGATTTATTGACTTCATAAAATTGATATCATTAGACGACCATTTCTTCAATTGAAATCCTCCCCTATTCAGCATTGCTGTTAGTTGACTACTTGCTTCTATGGCTTGACTTACAGTATCACAACCAGACATAATATCGTCGACAAAAAAATCTGATAGTGTCATATCAGCGGCAACAGGGTAATTTTCACGTTCTTCATGTGCCAGTTGGATCAAACTCTTCACCGCAAGATATGGAGCTGAAGTTGTACCGAATGTTACGGTAAGTAATCTGTAATCTTTTATTTCTTCTTTAGTATCATTTCGCCATAAAATTCTGTGAAAATCTGTATCTTCTTTATGTAACATAATCATTCTGTACATTTTTTCTATGTCCGCAGCAAAACATACTGCGTGCATTCTCCACCGCATGATGATGCTACGTAGATCTTCTTGCAACACTGGACCAGGTAAGAGTTCTTCATTTAATGATATGTCATTTGTGCCTTTACAGGATGCATCGAATACAACTCGGATTTTAGTGGTTTCCTTGTCTTCTCGTACGACGGCGTGATGTGGTAAGTATACCGATTTTTTTGTATATATTTCTCTTTCAGGTACTTCTTCTATGTGGCCTAAGTTTTTGTATTCTTCTATCACCTTTGTATATTCTTCTTTAAACTTAGGTTGTTTTTTAAATTTTCGCTCCAATTGTATAAATCTGTTTGCAGCTATATCTCTTGTGTTTCCATTTATGGATTGTAAATTTGTTGTTTTAAATGGCAGGCGTACTACAAATCTTCCTTGTTCATTTCTTGTGTATGTTGTTTCATAAATGTCTTCACATAATTGCTCTTCCTTAGTATTTTTTCGTTTTGTATTTGTATCAATTTCCCAGAAAGCTCTTAACATGTTATCGACGTCTATATTGTGATGCATAACAAGAAATGAATGTTCTTTTTGTGTTGTGTTTATTTCTCCGAATAAGATCCATCCTAAGGATGTTTTTTGTGCACATGGGGATCCTGGTGGACCTTTGATTAACCTTTCTTCAACGATGTGTGCATATTCTTTGACACCAAATAGCAGATCTATTGGGCCTGCAACATTATACTCAGGATCAGCTAGAGTGAGACCCTCCAGGTGCTGCCATTTGTGCACTTCCATTGTTTGATGTGGTATCCTCGTGGTCAGCTGCTTGGACATGACATAAGCCTCTATGTGCATGTTGCATTCTGGTTCCGTTCTTGATACTATCTTTAGCTGAACCACGTGTTTAATTTGTGCCTTCATAGAACCCACACCTATCACATTGCCTTGTATTGTTTTCCTTTGAAGCTTCAACAACTGAGCTGCTTGTTCGCTGATGAAGTTTGCTTGCGAGCCTTGGTCTACTAAGATTCTTAATTGCGTGACGTGTCCCTTGTCACTCTTCGCTGTTACTCGTGCAGTTGCCAGTAATGCTCTTCCACCTGCTCCAACTCCCACATGCAGGCTTGATACCACCTCCTTGTTGGGGTCTCCTGTTGGCGCTGTTACTAGTTTTGTAAATTCTTCTTTGGGACCCGTTGAAGCCATGTTTTTATGGAGTAAAGAGTGGTGGCGTTTGCGACATATTCTACAATTAACAGGAACCTTGCATTTATAAACTGAATGTCCCGGAACCAGGCAGTTGTAGCAGAGTTGATTTTCTTTCACATAGTTATTACGTTCATCTATATCCTTCTTAATAAATTCCTTACAGTGACTCAGAGTATGTTAGTCACTACAGAGCACGCAGGTTTTATCTTTAATTACACTCACAGCATGGTATGTTCGTTCTCTTACTGTACGGTCTTTATTCGGTTCCGGTTGAATCGCTTCTAACGTCCTAAAGCTTGATTGCAAAAATCTTCTTAAGTCATCCCAAGATGTTATTCCTGTAGCGTTATCTTTATAAGCATGTCTTTCCCATTCTTTTTGTGACTCCTTGTCCAATTTCTGAATCACCAGAAATATAATTATAGGATCCCAGGAGTCGGTGTTAATTTGCAAATTTTTCAAGTTATTTATACAATCTGTTGTGGTATCTAATAAGCCTTTTATATTATTAGGAGTCTGCGACACTATTTTCTTTTGATTACAAAGTTTTTTCAAAACCGAAAATACAATGACACGTTTGTTTCCATACCTCTCTTTTAACAATGACCATGCTTGACCGTAGTTGCAATCCGTAATTTTAATGGGCCGTAATAACATTTCTGCCTCGCCGGTAACACTTGACTTCAAATAGTGTAATTTTTGTACGTTATTTATAGTAGAATTACTATGCACAAGAGATGTGAACATGTCCTGATACGTAGGCCACTCTTCATATTTTCCCGAAAAGGTAGGCAGTGTAATACGTGGTAATTTTGCAAGCGAATCCTGTCCCGAAGGCGAAGTCGAAGTATCCATTGACGGTGTTATGGTTTGCATTTTTGTTAACATGTCATTCATGTCTGCTTGCAGGCAAAGGTACAGGTCTTCAATAATGAAGTAGTCTTCATTAAGAAAATAAGGAATTTCGCCACGTTTTTCTCTCGGCGTACACCTTGACAACTTCTCATGTGCTTGCTTGAAAGAACACCAATACTCATCAATACATTTGATTCTCGCCTTTATGTAGCCTTCCGTAAGTCTCACTTTAGGGCATTTCTTTAGGTTCGTTTGTGTTTTCTGTATTAGTTTCGCCACATCTACCAATGCATTTAAGTATTCTTGTTGTTCCGCGGTAATTGTAGCCATTATAAAGTTTTAGTATACTTTTAATACGTAATTATCACCACTGCACTGCTAACCGCACGATGTAATAAGATTGAATATTTATTAAAAATTCACAATTTTGCGTAAACAAGCTGTCGTCTTATCTCAGGTTCTATTGTTCTAGCGGCCGGCTGGTCGACCGATGTACTTGTAGGCCGGCAGGTAAGTTTGTAATATCCGCTCGAAATGCGACCATATGTTAACGTTGTTAGGTTGTGATTAGCTTGTACATATATATTGTTAATGTTTTGAATAAAAGGACACGGGTGTTTACTAGAATGTATTTGAGGCAACTGAATCATAGATTTTATAAACACTATATTCTATAGATATACTATCGAATGAATGAAACGACCAGACAGTATCAATACAGATTCGAAACTATGCATTGCATTTAGATGTTATTTTGGACATTTAAATACAGTAAAGGTAATAATATTTTTACAAGGTTGTACTAGATGTTGCTGAGGTCCCTAGATTAAGGCTTCCATTTAGGTATTGCTCATGGATGCTGTCAGCAACATCAAGAGTCTGCAAGGCCTCTGTCGTAAACTAGGGTGGCAATAGTAATGCCAAACCCACCATGCAAAATAACCACAATTATTGACCTCATTGAAATCAGCCTGTGCTACATATAGGTAGAACCTAAAATTTTAATTTGTTCAAATAAATCAGACGTGACGAAGCGGGTTCGAATTTGATTAGAAGTTAAGCTAATAATAAAACGATGATAATATGATCAATTTATATTAATATAATTATAACGTAAAATATGCTACAGTTTGTTGCCCCTATAATTTTGATATAAAGTACCTAAACAGTTATAGAAAGGACTCTAGGGAAAGAGGAAACGAGGATCAAGAAGATAGATGTAGTAGGAGACGACTGGCAAACAAAAGTGAGAGACAGAAAGCAATGGATATAAATGGAGGAGGTCTTTACCTTGCAGAGGGGTTCTCATTTGTAAGAATTTAAACAAATAATAATAACATCATCAACATGTAGTTATGATATACATTGTTATCTAATAAATTGATTTAATTATTTCTATTTGCATGTATAAACTCATAAGAATTATCAGTATTTAATTGTAATTACATGGAAAATGAGAAACAATAAAAGGCCTATTTATTTATTTTATTTAAATAGATTCTAGTTTCGGCACCTGTGATATAGGCCCGCAAGTCAAAAGCTGCTAATATTCAAAGGACGATAGGTAGTGTTATGGTCTATGAATACGTATATCTAGCGTATGGTATGGTTCCGGATCATTTTCAGATAGAAGGTCAAGTGGGAACATAAACACGAAGTGTCAATCACCTTTTTCCGTGTTTAGATCGTTACGTCGCCGTGGTTCCAGCTACGAGATGTTGATAAAATCGATCGTGACAATCGAAACTCTTTTATTTTCTGGAATAGCCCTTTCGGACCACTCTTATACAACTGTGCGGGTTATAAAATCGCGAATAGCTCATTAGTTTTACGTTAGCAGTGGACGGGCCCTGTATCGTACGTTTGTGCGGGAAGCGAACTTTCAATTCCCGCGCAATTTTTTCCGTCGCACAGTCGGCGAGCAGTGGGCCTACCGCCCAAGTGTCGTCGATATCACAGCCGTCGAAATGTTGCGTTGGTCAAGGTCGACGGCCATTTTGTACCGCCCCATTGATAATCGATGCCGGCGCGGCGTAAGAATGAATGAAACGCTGTTTTTGACAGTTAAACAGCTTCCGCCTAAAAAAATTCAAATCGACGGCGTCGCTTTGAAGTGTCATTTCATTACGGCACCTCATGAGCTGTCGTTTTGAATATTGTTTTCTTTTCCGACGGTTGATTACGATGCCGATTGCACCTAACACTGGGCTACTATGGCTTTTATGGGTGTGACTGCCGACGAGTGGGTTCTGCCGTCCTATTGCACCTAACACTGGGCTACTATGGCTTTTATGGGGGCGACTGCCGACGAGTGGGTTCTGCCCTCCTATTGCACCTAACACTGGGCTACTATGGCTTTTATGGGGGCGACTGGGTTCTGCCCTCCTATTGCCACTCGTCGGCAGTCGCACCCATAAAAGCCATAGTGGCCCAGTGTTAGGTGCAATAGGAGGGCAGAACCCAGTCGCCAAGGCTCTACTACCAACTTACTTGATTCGGCAAATTTTGGAGTTGGTGCTACTGTTGTATTACGCTTGGCCAATACACTCCCAGAAGGCAGTTTTCTTTATTTTGATAGGTATTTTTCCTCACTGCCGTTGATGAAAGAGTTAGTTAGAAGAAAATTAGAAGGAACAGGAACTTTGATGGCCAATAGATTTAATACGAAGAAGAAAACACTATTCGAATTCAAGAAAGATAATAGGATGGCTAGAGGAGAAAATGAGGAGGTAGGATGACTGGAAAACACCTTGAGCGTCGTAAAATGGAAAGATAATAAAGGAGTACTCATGACCTCAACTGCTTTTGGAGCAGAGCCGCGAACCCAGGTATCAAGATGGGATAAAAAGAGGAAAAGGTACATCGAAGTCTCATGCTGGACATGATTGAGATTATGGATTTACTGTCATTCCGGTTGTCTATTAGTGACCGCCTGCTGAATGGCCCACCGAGAAAGAGACCAAGGGAAGATTTGGAATCTGCTTATATGCCTTCTTCTTCTAAATACAGAGTGAAGTCACTTCCCACCATCGACCGACAGTACGACGGTTTTAACCACTGGCCGGTCTTCGACACCTTTTTTTTTTTTTTTTTACGTGGGGAATGCTGTTACGCACGGCACCGCCGGCCACGGGGTGGTAGCCGGAGATCGTGTGTGGGACTCTCCCAATCGGATGGGCATAACTAAACCCCACGGTGTGCCATACTCTGCGCCTTATCGGGGGAGCCTGAAACTATGCAGGAATACTTCTATGGCGACCCCCCCTAGCGCATGCCCATTAACGCGGGCACCACACCTTCCATACTCGCAATTGGTTGACGTCCAGGCACACATGGACGTCATCCCCTTCGCGGGTGGCTAGACTAGTAAGGAACTGGCGGTCTTCGACACCCTGAAGCAGCCTCGTTGCCTCGTGCTCCTGGCTGCACTAGTCGTAGCCGTTGTCGTTGCTCAAAGTGTGATATTAACTTGTGCCTTAACAAAGACCGAAATTGCTTTTTGATTTTCACAATAAAGACTGAATTTAATTAATATTGATTGTTAAACTTTGAGAAAATTTATCTCTTTTTATGTTAATCTTGATCTCATTAAAAGCATTAATTGTTGATTTTTACTAACGTTCAACTAGAACAAAGTTGTGGCTGTGATTTGTAATAAATATTTGTAACTTTCATGTTTATTTCATTCATAGTCCCTATTCCGAAAAACGGAAAAAAGGAGGCGTTAGGCCCGATTTGATACAACTGTGACACGCACGTTCGTACGCAAGAAATGACGGACCCGATTTGATACAATTTTACGTAGGAAATAAAGGGCCCACGTTGATACAATAATTATTCGTATATGAATGTACCAAGATGGCGGCGGAAAATTTGGAAAATTATTGCAGATTCGTAATCTGCAGTCTCAAATTACCCAAGTTTCAAGTTCAAAATTACAAATTTCTTCGAAGTTTAAGAGCCGGTCCGAAAGGGTCAAAGTGCATATGTCTGAAAGTATAAGAGAAGCCGGGAATATATACTGGAATATAATAATATACGGAAATACCGTATCCTATGAACCCTTGCGACAGCAGATGTTACTTGCACGCTGGCACCTACTGAAGAAAAGCAAGAAAAAGAAGAGAAGTGTAGTGGTTAAGACAGATATTCTTTGTTGAGGGACCGACTTAAATTATTGCGTTGGATACAATGTAGTAGTGACATTAAGTGGTCCTGTACCGTAACTTTTTCTTTTGTACGTGTGAAAGCCTCTAACGGATACAATATCACCGGGGTTAGCAGTGAAGTGGCTATGTCTAATTCGTACAGACAAAAACCACACGGTGTCCCGTCAGGCCTTTTCCAGGGACCCCGGGTATACATTAGCAAGGAAGCCCCTAGGAACCTCTGTAGACTTGAACCACGAGCCGCTTATCTAAAATGAGAACTGTATGCTGTTATCGCTAAAGAGAGCGATAACGGCATACATAAAACACATTCATTGTGTATGAAGGTAATAAATTTGACTAATACTATAATGCTGCTGGTAATTGTGGTGTGGTGGTTTGTGATTTCAAATTCTCTAAACTGAGTGAAATCAAAACTAGTAAGTGTATCCATTGTTAAAATACTCGATTACACCTGATGTGATTTTGTGGCTCTCTAGAGTTTGTAGCACTAGTGGATTCTTAGAACTTCAATACATTTAACGTCAGGAAACACCTAAGTTCCAAAGAATTAATTATGTTGAGGCGAGGGTCCCTGAGGAAGGGAGTTTTTAGATTAAGATTTTTCGAAAATGAAAAGTCTCTGTACTCTGAAAATCATATATGTTATTCTAGGCTATTCAAACCAGTATTTTCGGTTATCCGATACATGATGACTTTTATTTTCCTCGATAGAATTTGCTCTCAAAGATCGGCCTAACCCAAAACGCATTCCAGTTTTATTTGAGGTTAGAAAAATAAAAATTATACCGAAATGAAGGTCAATGATAAGAGAATGAAAAACGATTATCAAAATTCACAAACATTCTGAATTATACCATGAAAATTCAAAATACCTACGTTATTTACCTATACGACGCGTTCGGAGAGTCAATCAGTCCCACGCGGAACGTGTTAGAGGCAGAACGTGTGTCAGTTTGCGGCAGATGCACAGGAAAATCGTACGGTTTTTAAATGTAGGTATTTAGCGAAATGCCACATCGTAGAGAATGTGTCAGATGTACAAATCCAATGATAAAAAGTTGAGACTCGAGCTTTTGCGAATACAATGCTAGTATTAGTACACTGTAAAGTATAAGTAGAGTAAATAAATAAGTAGTTACTCACTGTATGAATATTAAAACTAAGTCATGTATCGGCATTATAATATTAAACGTTAAACGACATTAAACGATTCAATACGAGAATTTGTAATGATTGACATTGGTCCTAATAGACGTATATCGAATAGTGGTACTAAATATTGGGAACAGTATAGATACTGTGTACGCTGGTAGGCCAGCGGCATAATTTAAACTGATATGAACCTTCAACACTACCTAATACAACTACTACCTGCTTCTGAATAACTATATAATGTTTTAATTGATGATGAAACTTTTGCTTTGGGGCCTTTTTTTTTTTTTTTTTTTTATCGTGCGGAAATCCCTTCGGATACCCCCCCGCAGGCCAGCGGGGGCGGTTGTGTCGGGCTTGCACCGACTAAAACCGCACACCGTCTCGGGTCTTCAGACGCCGGGGAGTAAGGTTACCCATAGAGCATATCCCTCGCACCCCGGCTGACCCTGGGCCATCTCACCACTAACAGCATCGCTCATCCTGTCTCCTCTGAAAGCAGAGGAGTACGGAGAGCGATGTGTTCCCGCCACGTTGGGTATTGGCCGACGATCAATGCCAACCCTATGAAGGGGTGAAGGGGAAGCCATTGACCGCCGCCCAGGGTGTACCGGCCGCTCCGATTCCGTTCCCCCTGGACTGCAGCGGGATCGGAATCGGAGCGACACTCGAGGAGGTTACCCAACACACACCCCTTTGCTTTGGGGCCTGACCTCATGAATTCGAACTCCAATCCCGGTATCATCCAAAGCTTATAGTTTCGAGCCCAGGGTACGCTCTTCTGCTTCTCCTTTTCAAAACCTGGTTCATTGTGACTTTTCGGGAGCGACTGCCAGCTCACGTCTTGCTTGAGCCCAGATGCTCTACGGATCTTAACAGTGCCCATGGTTATATGGAACCCATGGATGTATGGGGTGCCATGGGTCTATGTCACCACATGGGTGTATGTGCCCCATGAGTGATGTATGTGTATGGGGCCCCATAAGTGAATGGGGCCTCACTGCCGTATGGACCTCATAGGTTACATATATAGATGGGGCCCCATGGGTATACAGGCCCCTACGTGTGTGGCGGTACCACATATATCCAGCGCCATCTAGCGACAACAAGGTATATATAACTTGGTATAGCATATATACAACATCCCAACTACAACCGCTGGGCCGCGGGCCCGCCATGCGTGATCACCTTGCCTGGTCGGAGGATCCTCCCTTTGTGTTGGAGGAACGTCACACTCTGTTCCTCCACAAGTGTATGGACTCCATGGGTCCATATGGGTATATCCTCCCCATCAAGATCTTGCAGTTTGATGCCCGGGTCCACTCTTTAATTGCTCTTTTTCACAGTTTGATATGAACATAAGCTTTTACGGGAATGATAAAATAAATCACTTGCTTTATTATAATGAGAGATTACCATGGCGTTGAAAACGTAGGTCGTTCGTATATCCAATTTCATGTCATCAATTTTCTTTAATTCTCAATCAATCATGTTGACTCAGAACCTTGATTTTTATACACCTGATAGGGACTATAGACTTCATTATCTCGTATAAATTTCAACTTGCTATTCTTGAGAAACTCGGTGGTCAAACGCATACTGAAGGATAGACGGACTACAGAGTGACCCTATAAGGGTTCCCTTTTTTACCTTTTTAGGTATGGAACCCTAAAAAGATGGTGCTCCTACCGATACTAAGTTAATTTTACCAAACATAATTTCTACTGAACTATTTCTGAAAGAGCCGGAATTGCATGTTGTGTACTACGAGAAGATATCCTTTTAATCCTGTGTAAGATGAAAAGGGGTCGAAGTCGAAGGTCAGTTGCGGTTAATGTGGGGAGCATCTGTACTCTCGAAGTTTGCTTTTTGTGAGTATTCTAAGTTTTGACTAAGCTAAAGGTATAAAAGATGGGTCAAAATATAACACAATTTACTTAAAGTGTTTTTGTTTCACTTTTTATCCCATTGCGCCAGCGACGGTAATTTTATTCGTGCGTAGGTATGGATGTATGTCCAGAGGGGGCCATCTCGAAAACGGAGATGGCCAGTCGGGGTGCGAGGGATATGCTCTGTGGGCAACCTTACACCTCGGCGTCTGTAGACCCGAGACTGCGTGTGGTTTTAGTCAGTTCCAGCCCGACATGACCGCCCCCGCTGGCCGGCGGGGGGGTATCCGAAAGGATTTCCGCAATAAAAAAAAAGAACGTATGGATGTTTGTACTTTTCTTTGTTCCCTTCTATAGGCCTAACGGCTTGCCAGATTTTAATGAATGAGGTCTCAAATGAAAGGTCTCAAGTATAACAGGACATTAAAAATTAGAAGAAAATCTATGTGGCTCTGGGTCAGCCTCGGTGCGAGGGAAATGCCTTATGGGACCACCTTACACCCCAGCGTCTAAAGCCCCGAGACGGCGTGCGGTTTTAGTCGGTTCGAATCCGATATAACCACTCCCATCTCGCCGGGGTAGCGGTATAAGGGGGGATTTCCGCAGGAAAAATGAGGGTGGATAAGGCCCCTTATCCTCTAAAAAGGCTAATATAATATAATAAAAGGAAATATATGTTGTAAAAAAAATACATCAGTATCAAAATGAAGGAAATTAGGAGATAACGAAAACATTTTTGATAGCAGGCGTCCCGCCTGCTAACTTGTACATGCGCCAAACACTTATTCTTTGTTTAGGAGATGCACCGATTTGCAGGAGATGTTGGCTTGAGCCTGAAGGATGTTGGTAGGGCCCTCTACACCTCTGCCTAAAGCCGCGACTGTAGGCATGTATATACAACCGGTATCAGAATCAAGGCAGGCACACTAATTACAATATTGAAATTATGAACCTTAAATACATAACGTTACGAGGTATTGGTCCTAATACAGCTGAAATAATAAATTATTACAAATGAATAAGGAAACCGACTCAGAAGTCAATTCTTACCATACTACTTTCAGGTATTGCATTTGTTCTAATCTGGTATAGGTTATATGTATATTATACACAGTGTGTTCAAAAGTAAGGTTTTTTTCTTTTACGTGCGGAAATCCCTTCGGATACCCCCCCCCCCCGCCGGCCAGCGGGGGTGGTTATGTCGTGTATCGACTAAAACCGGCGGACTTTGGCCGCCACCGCGGCCTCGCCTGGTGGGGTCGGGTTTTATCCCGCTTCGGTGAGTTGGCAGGCGTATGTAGGGCACACACGACACGCCTCCGCCACGGCCTGCTTCTGTAAGGACGGCGAGTCGGCCAACTGCCGTCCTCAGGCCCCGATCATGGAGGTCGGTAGCCCCGGGCGTAGATGAGTCTGCGGCGTCCTCGCAGCAGACTGCGAAACTCGGGGGGGCAGGGTTCTCTCCCGCTCCCTCTCCGCCGTCTCTTTCGCGCACATTACCTGCTCGCAGAAAGAGGCGGCGGTGTGCCACTTGCTCCCGTCAGAGACCACGGCCCTCACCATGGTCTCCAACGAGAGAACGTCCACGCCCAGGACCGCAACGAGATCCTGGCGTTGACTCGCCCACGCAGGGTACTCCACCAACGTGTGGAGCACCGTGTCTTCGCCAGGATCCTCGCAGTGCTGGCACTGCGGCGTTATCTCTCGGTGGATGCGCCACAGATACTTACCGAAACAACCGTGTCCGGTAAATATCTGGCACATCCGGTAGGAGAGGTCCCCATGGTCTCTCTCCAACCACTCCTTCATGATCGGTCTCACCGCCGCAATGGTGGATTCCCCCACTTTGGATGCTTAAGTCGCACCCACCATGTCTCCATGAGTTCCTGGCGGAGCAGGGACCGCTGAGCCCTGATTTCTCGGGGCTCCGGCCTATGGCCCCGCTCCAGCGCCTCCTTGCGCCACTGGTACAGCAGCGCAAGGGCTCTCGCTTCTAGATCCCATGGAGGGGTCCCGGCTTGGAGACATGCCGCCTCGACGGAGATCGTGCAATACCCCCTGATGACTCTGACGGCCATCGCCTTTAACGGGCTGTTTAGAGCAGCTACGTTGCGGGCCGCCAGTCTCCACCCATACGGGGGCCCCGTATAGGGCCATGCTTCGCACGATCCCCAGGTACAGTCTCCTATTGGGGGCGTTGGGTCCCTTAACATTGGGCATCAGCCGCGATGGCACGGCCGCAGCCCCTCTCAGTTTCGGGACCAGATTTCGGAGATGTGGTCCGAAGTCCCATCGGCTATCGAGTACGAGCCTAAGGTACTTCATCGTGGGCTCGATGCCGATGCTTACGCCCCCAACGGTTATGCTGGTTCCCGCAGGAGGCCTCCTCCGAGGCCCGTGAAAACACATAGCCTCGGATTTGTGGAGAGCCACCTCGAGTCCCAGCCACCGTATTCGACCCACGACTTGAGCAACCCCTGCCGTGGCCTTTAGTGCCGCGCTTCGGTACGCTGCTCCCCGCGCCATAACGAGGATGTCGTCAGCATAACACACTATGCTGACACCCTCGAGCAACGTACCGCGCAGCACCCAGTCGTATCCGATGTTCCACAGGAGTGGCCGTAGGACCGACCCCTGTGGAACACCGCACGACACTTCTCGCCGCCCTGGCCCTAGCCAGCTCGGGTAAACTATGGCCCTCTCGGATAAGTATGCCTCGACAATGCGGCGGAGGTAAGGAGGCACTCCGTGATACGCGAGCGCCTCCCTAACGCAGCTCCAGTGTAGGATGTTGAAGGCGTTGGCGATGTCGAGAGACACCGCCACCACCACCCCACCCCGCGAGACTACTTCCTCCGCCAGGCGCCTAACGCGCATGATCGCTTCCACGGTGGAGCGCCCCCGGCGGAAACCGAACTGGTTGTCCACCAGATCTGGCCCCACGTTCGTGAGATGCTCGACGAGGCGCTCTGCAATAATCCGCTCAAAGAGCTTGGACACCTCGTCGAGCAACACGATCGGCCGGTAACCGGATAAGGACCAGTTTTCCCGTCTTCCACGCTTTGGAAACTGGCCCCTTTCGAGGCATGCGTTAAAGAGCGAGTCGAGGCCCTAGTTCCTCAAGGGCCAGGACCCATGCTCGGCCTGGAATGCCGTCGGGTCCGGGGACAGTAAATTTCCGGGCTTTAAGCCGGAGCACTGCTACCCCCAGTTCACTCTCCCTGACTTCGGGCACATCGCTCTCGCTATTATCAGCGTCAGGCACCTGAGGCGGATCCATACGCGGAGGAACATGCTCCTCCGCTCTCGCTGGGAACAAGGAGCCCAGTATCCCCTCCAGCCGCTCCGGCTGGAGGCTCTGGGTCAGTAGGGGCGCCCTTGGGCGGATTTTGCCCCTGACCGCAAGGTAAGGGCGCCCCCATGGGTTCTGCTCCAGAGACTCCAGCAGCACTTCGCGGGCCCGCCGTTTGGTCTGCTTAATGGCTACCTAGAGGGTCCTCTTGGCCCCCTTGTACGCCTCATATAGCTCCGCCTCTCGGGCTGCCGCATTGTCTGAACGGCGACGCCTCCGGCGAAACCTGGTGTACTGGCGGCGAGCGGTCACGCAGGCTGCTCGCAGCTGTGCGATCTCCGTTGACCACCAGTACACCTGTTTCTTTGCCAGCCGGGCTTAACCCTAGGCATCGCCGCATCGCAGATATGCGACATGGCTCTCGTGAACCATTTGGCCTCTGCGTCGACATCGGCAGGCCTGGCCGGTGACGGAATCCAGGCCTGCACAATGGATGCCTCCAGTAGAGCCTCCCGATCCAGGCGTCTGAGCGTCCAACGTGGATCCGGGGGGTTCGCTATAGTCGGCGGTAGGTTAGGTGGAGGGGAGACGTTGAACCGAATGTACCTGTGGTCCGACGACGTCTCCTCCTCCTCCACTACGCGCCAACCCTGGACGCGGCGGGCGAGAGCAGGGGTCGCGAATGCAACATCCACGACCTAACTGAGCCCCAGCCGCTCCCAGGTGGCGACACTCCCCCGGTTGAGGACCTCTAGGCCACGGGTGTTGGCCCAGTCCTCCAGAACTCGCCCCTTGGCATTGGTTTCCCGGGAGCCCCAAGCCAGAGACCAGGCGTTGAAGTCTCCCAGGACCAAGACAGGGCGAGGACGGCACGCAGCGAGAACGATGTCCAGTCCTGCGAGCCATAGCTCAAGCTCATACAGGTCAAGGCTTGGCGAGAAGTAGACGGCCACGACAGCCAAACCCTCATAGTCCGCCGCGACACAGCCTCGGCCCTTTGCAATGACTGCAAGGCGCGAGGTGTCCGCGGCGGAACCCCCAAAGACGGTCGCTACGCCGTCCAGGTCCACCGAGCTTCCGGGGTGGACCCAGTACGGCTCAGCGACCACGACCACATTGATAGACCACTCCACGATGCTCTGGTACAGAAGATCCTGAGCACCGGTGCAGTGGTTTATGTTCACCTGCAGGATGCGGATTAGTGTGTCCATTAATGGACGTCCATCTCCGCATCCCGCCGCGAATGTGGACGCTCCTGAGCGGCAACCCCGCTACCCGGTGCAGACGAACGGGGCTTTGGTGCTCCGCCGCTTTGCCCTCCGCTACGTATTTGTAGCACCGCGGCGGAGCATCACAAGCACTTGCCTTGTGCCCGGGCTGACTACAGCGGAAGCACCGATCCCCCACGGTGTCTCCCGCTGTGCACTGCACTCCCACATGCCCCACGGCCAGGCACCTAAAGCACCTAGTCTTGCGGGGCTGCAGTAGTTGCACCCGCGCCTTAAGGAAGCCCCCAACGAGGAGGCTCCGTCCGTCCGCAATTTTCTGCGCCGCTGCGACGGGGCAGTTGACGACTGCCGTGCCGTAACCGGTGGGGCTGAACCGGATTTCTTCAGCTCTCACCTGATCACGGGGGCAGCCGCCCGCCTCCACGATGGCGGAGATAATTTCCTCCGTCGTGGCCGCATCATCCAGACCCGAAATGCGCAAACCTGCGCATTTGTTGGGTCTGGTGACGCGGACGGCTTCCGAGTCCATCGACTCCCTAAGCCTGGCCGCTAGGGTATCAGCTTTGGGGCCGCTGGTGGCGCCGGAGACCTCGAGTAGGCGAGCTCCGGTGCGAGTCGTCTTGCACATTCTCGAGGGCCTTGAGGTCCACTGAGGCTTTCACCTGTCTCAGGACCTGGGCGTACCCAACGCCCTTCTCCACACCCTCCGTCGTCACCGTCAGGACGACAGCCGTGGAGCGTGGGGCGCGGAGTCTCTTCGGCGCCTTCGCCGCAGCGGCTTATGCCGCCTTCTTAGCCGCCTTTTTGGCAGCTTTTTTCGCCTTCTTGGTTCAAAAGTAAGGTGACTGTTTAATTTAATCGAAAACTTGATATTTATTCAACAATATTCATGGTGTCCCCTTTAGAGGAATCCTTTGATAGAGTATATTCAGATAAAATACACTAGTGCCGACGCATTTTTCGATCTTCAAAGCACTTCCGATAAGCATTTTTTTATATATCCATTAGGTCTCCCGGCGATGCAGTTTCTATATCATCAATTGTAGCAAATATTCGGTCTCTCATGGGTTTCTTCACTTTTGGGAACAGAAAAAAGTCGCAGAGCCCTAAATCCTGTGATTATGGTATCTGGGACATGATTGAGGTGTTGTATTTGGTCCAAAAAATCACGCACAAACGATGCAACGGTTTGCCAGACCGAAATGAAGGAGTTTCGGAAAGAACTTCGCTGACACGCGTTTCATGCCTAAAATATCCAAAAATCAAGCATGACTTGAGCTAATTAGATACCTATTGAAGTCATCAGCGACTTCTTACACGGTGATTTAACGATTGTTCCTTTTTATTTTCTTTATTTCTACCACAATTTTTATCTGTAGATAACATGCTTGGACGCCCAGAGGGAGGTTCAGCGTTGGCATCTTCTCAGCCTTCTTAAAAGAGCTTGTATCAATAAAACACCAAACATTCTCTGTTACTTATATATACTCACAGTAGGCCACTGTCAACATTTCGAGTCTTTGAGAGAAGTTAATTCCATTTTTTAAAGAAAATTTGATGTCTGTGATCAATTTTTTTTTCGATAAAAGAAAATCGCTGAGCTCACCAAACACTTGTTTTAAACCTTTAATACCACTCACAAATAAACAAAGAATGCTATAAAATTGAAACTGCGAAAATATGTTTGTGACGAGTGGCGACAACGAAAAAAAATAAAAAATCTAAAATCGAATATAGGAATCCCGCCAAATTTGAAGTCACCTTAGTTTTTCAAAACGCACCTCGTATATATTTTTTAAGAAATAAAACGTATCTGGTGCAAAGGTTAGCCATCGCTATTCAACGGGGCAATGCAGCCAGCGTAATGGGCACCTTTGCACCAGGTACGGTGAGGAAGTGCGAGGGATATGCTTTATGGGCAACTTTACACCCGTAAAGTATTAAGACCCGAGACGGCGTGCGGTTTTAGTCGGTTCAAGCCCGAAGGGATTTCCGCACGAAAAAAAAAAGGTACGGTGAGGGACGGGTTAACTTAATTATTTATTTATTTTTAATGTGCTTAATATATTTAATAAAAATGTAATATTAGAAATAAATTAATATTCCACACAATAAATAATAAAACCTAATTATACACATATAAATACCGTCTTCTAGCATCTTGTTGTTAGACTCTAGACTGTAGAACAATAACTATAACAGCCTGTAAACGGTCACAACAGAACTCAAGCTTCCCTTTCGAACGTAACAATGAATGGCCCCAAGAGAGTAATTCGTAATAACAACTGTTACTGCTCGGATCGATTAACGCTCTATGACAATATTAAAACTTAAGTATCATTACGATTAGTGTGCTAGTACGAAGTAGTGTATTCACTACCATAAGGCTACGAAATGAGACATTTTATTCAGGTACTAGATCAGTGGCTCGGCTGTTCCCAACATGAGGGGGCCCGATGACTCCTGCAGGAGACTCTACGCGGGGATCGTGCGGTCCATGGCCCTGTATGGGTGCCCAATATGGGCGAAGGCCCTGAGGACCAGAACTGTGCGGATGCTGCGCGCTCCGCAGCGAGTTATGGCCATCAGGGTCATCCGTGGGTACCGCACGATCTCCTTCGAGGCGGCGAGTCTCCTTGCCGGAACTCCGCCATGGGACCTGGAGGCGAGAGCCCTTTCGCAACTGTACCAGTGGCGAAAGGAGGCGCGGGAGCAGGGACGGAACCTCGAGCCTCGTGAAATCGAGGCCGTGCAGTCCCAGCTCCGCCAGGCCATCGTGGTGGAGTGGAAGGAACGACTTGGGCGACCAAGCGCAGGGCACGCCGCAATAGCGGCGGTAAGGCCCATCATGAAGGATTGGCTAGAGAGGTGACACGGAAGCCTCTCGTACCGACTGACGCAGGTGATCTCCGGGAAGGGGTGCTTCGGGGACCACCTGCATCGGATCAGGAAGGAGCCAACGCCTGAGTGTCATCACTGCGAGGACTCAGGGCTGCACACGCTGGCGGACTGCCCGGCGTGGGAGGCGCTCGGCAGCATGATTGTGGCAATGGTGCGGAGCGCGAGCGTGTGGGCCGCCGCCACCTCCTTCTGCGAGCATGTAATGCTCGCAAAGGAGATGGCGGAGCGCGCACGGGAGACATTTAGAACTCTCCCGGCCCGCCGAGCCCGCAACTTGCCCGCCGCGCGTCGCAGGCGTCTCAGGCGCCGGAGGTCGCTTAACGACCTTCGTCCTCCATAAGCGCAGGCCTGGGGGTTATCCCAATAATTTTAATAGAAAAAACGAAGGTTTTCATCTCCAAAAAGATTGGTATCCAGCACTGAGAGCCGCGCGTCATCACAATTCAAACATGACGATGCCGCCACCATCCCCGGTATCCCCCTTGCTTAGCCGCGACCAATGAGGATCGAGCGCATCGGTTGCGCAGCTCTCAACCAATCAGGAGCGATCACGTCGTTTGCCTCCTCTAACTGCGCCTATAAATACGCCAGGGACTCGGGCCTTTACATCAGTCGCACCGAGTTCGCCGCCGAGGAAGGTTCTCCACACTCGACGGCGTCCCGACGTGTACCACTGAAGATGTCGACCGCAGTGATCGACGAAACGTCTGGAATACAAGTTTCCGATGGACTACGGCCAAACAGCCCGGAAGCAGTATATTCTTCATGGATTTTAATGCGGTTTTTTCTAAAAGAAAGGTCTTGGTCAGACTTAAAACTTGCCGTATGTTTGGTTGCAATTGGTTACGTCCGCGCGCGCGGAGCCGCGGGCATTAACTAGTTTTAAAATAATTCCACTTGAGTATGAATGGAATATAGCTGATATCGTGAATCTGCACAAAATTGTAAATTGGCTCAACTTACGTGCCCATTACATTACATTACAATGCTCATGCAATGCTTCTGTAGTCGTCTCTATAGTAGAGAAACGTTCAGCCTTCCTCTCTACTGCACTAATTATGGACTTCAGTCACCACTGTATCGGATGGTATCCTCACATGTCTAATGTCTAATGAGAAATTTCTACAAATTTCTAATGTCCTGGATCTCTTCATTGCAATACCAGCTATTACATAAGAATATTTTAAACACAAACATCAAAATGGTTCGACTTAATTTAGTGTTCAGATATTATTCAAAATTAATCTATATTAAAGTGTGTACTCCCAGCTGAACATTTCTTAAGGGTATGCAGTATTCACATCGAGAAGAACTTGCATTTCCATGTATTTTAAATTTATTATTAATGTGCTTATATATATGTACAAACCTAGTTTTAAAATCAGTTTTGACAAAATCTAAAATTTAATAATGGTAAGTAGGTACATTAGATTATATACAAATAAAAGTGGTTTTTAAGTGTTTCCTTAATGAGCATCCACGGTATCAGATCTGTTTGTTCGCTTCACTTCGGTTGATGTGTACCCGGCACTAACCATAGATCTTTCATTAATTACCACGAATAATAAGCTAATATTTTATAATGCTATTACTTTATACGTGTATTTCTAACGGTTTTATAAGATATGATACTTAACGAGTGTAGCTCTACGTTGCACCTAAAGTGCTGTCATATAATATACCTACTCTATATTACCTCCTTTATGTATTATACCGTATTATTCATGGACACATAAACGCACTGAACTCGAGAATATTCCGTAGAAATTTCACCGACAGTAAAAATTACGTCACAATATTTTTTATGTCATTACTCTTCATCGTCTCCACTGTTTATTAACGTAATCTTTTTAAGTTTATTATTTTTAAAGGTAATGGAGTCGGTCTATTACCAATTCCAAACTCAGCAGAATGTTACCTAATCTATGGAGTAACTATGCATACCCTGGACCACATCAGGTACAACCTCTGTCAAAATAGTACTTACTATAATCGTCATCATCTTCGGGTTAGTCCCGGTCGCATCCGAGGCTCTCACCTCAGGATTCAGGGTGCGATGTGGCGGCATCCTATCCCTGACAAGGTCTTTACGGTACCTTGTATTTAGTTTTAGGCTTTTATAGCAACGACTGCCGTTTGCCTACCCAACCCCGAGAGGAAAGCCGGCGCCAGATCCTGGTTGCACCTTCCGGCTTGAGATTGACGTTAGCTTGAACCCCGAAAATCTTAGTGAGGCTTCAATAATACCCAGTATTTAGTATAATATACTACGCAATATATTTTTTCAGTGTACTTACACTCAAATATTATATTATATCCTCAAAATGGTAGGGAGATTAATTCATATCGCACTAACTATATTTTTGTTTCTAAGTAATATAACCTATTGCCGTTAAATGGATACTTTTTTTCAGAATCTTTGCTGTTATTCACACATTTCATTTTTCCGAAAAAAAAAGACCCAAACAAGAAAACAATTTGCCCGACTCAGTGATAGAATCTGAGACCTCATACACGGGAGTTACACTCACTACCTCTGCGCTAATGAAACAGATTGAATAGCTAACTGCTAAATAGTAGAGCATTTTAAAAAGTATATAATATGGTTGTAATTAGATTTAACCATTCTAGGTAATATATTTGCAAACTGAATATTTATTGCATAAAATATCAATCTGTACCATGAATGATTTTCATAATTGTAATTTAAATACGTGAATAAATTAATATAGAGATTTGAATTTGATTAACACCATGCTACTTTTTATTCCGAATAAATAAACCTATGGTAAAATCGCGTTAGTTAGTCATAAATAACAATAAAACGCTTTGGATATGAATATGTTTAGTCTGATTGTGTCATTGTCAGCAGTATATCTGAAACGGTTTAACTTCTCATTGGAAATACAACCTCACTCGAAGATTTTATACAAAGTGATGAATACCACACAGACGGTATGTTAAGTAATTACCAGTCTTTAATGCTACTTCAAGATTGAACAGTCACAACAAGTAGCACCTGTTCACGTGCAATACACCAGCTTTCTCACTCTACCTAGTGAGAAAGCTGGTGTATTGCACGTGAACAGGTGCTACTTGAAGCTTAAACGGTTTTTTTTAGGAAAAACAGGTACGACTCCTCGTAACTCCACTCCACCTCTGGTATTCTAAATAAAGGTGAACATGATTAACCATTAACCATCTATAATATAAAAATGAATCGCTGAATGTGTTGGTAAGCGCAAATCTCGAGAGCAGCTGAACCGGTTACGCTAATACTTTTTTTATAATATTCCTTGAAGTACGAGGATGGTTCTTACGGAGAGAAAAAAAAAAAATGGCCTGAAAAAAAAGGCTACTTTTATCCTGGGAATAGGTTCCCATGGGTTGCGGGAACGGGATCTGAATTCTACGCAGGCGGAGCCGCGGGCACAGCTAGCATATTATAAGTATATTACTAAAAATGGATTATTAATAAATCTTGATATACCCGGACAAATAATAATAATACAAATAAGTTTGCAGTAGTTACCAAATGTTGAGTATTACAAAGCTGTTGCCCGCGACGTCGTCCACGTTAAATTTGGAAAAGATCAAGGTATGTTTACTTCTGCAGTTTCGAACCCAGCATGTATTAGGTTACCTATTAAATTCGGTATCCTTCCTAGAACACAAAGCAATAATTTAAAAAAAAAAATAATCTATGCACAGCACACCACGTAATGATTTTATTATATGCACAGATTCTTTTCTCGTAAGCTTTACCTATTGCCTTGAGAAATGTTGGTGCAGTAGCAATAATTTTGATGTTCATACTATCTGATACTTTTTCAACTAAATTAATAAAGAAATTGAACATGATATGAAAAATGAAAATTGTATACCTGTAGAAAACATTGTGTTTAACTCCCTCTTTTTGTTTCCTTGAAATGTATTCTCTCGTTGAAATGAATTCAGCGTGATCTTTTCCAATACTTTACTTTACCTAACATGTCGTTAGAATAGAAGTTTTCTTCAATAATAACTTTACAGCCTTAGTTTGACTAAATAGGCTACCTTCATGAATTTTATACGTACATATCTTGAAGTCTCGAACTTAGGTTACTTTATTTAGAAACTGGAATGATTATCGGGAAACTTTCTTCGACTTTAATAAACTTAGGTTTAAATAATTAATTGAATAATGCCTAAGCCCATAATTGCTGAACACATATTGACTTTAATCTGAACGAAAATGATATATCTTGAATTTATCAATCTTGGTTTGGCTTCATTCTAAGTAAAGGTATAAAAGTTTCCAATAGATTTGTATAAATGTATTCTGTATATATATATATATACGACGAACAAGTTAAAGGTAATCCAGTTTAGATATAATCGTAAATTCTCACAATGTATTTGCCGCTAAGAATCCCATTTACCTAGCTTTACTCTAGCTCCACAACCCCAGTCACTTCCACAAAGTCTTCAGGATACGAGTTCCACTATTTAAAAAAGTATTGAGATCCATGGTATTAAGTTTTCAAGCAACTAGAACAACCTAGAAATTAAAATAACTTGGTATCTTAAAACTCGGTCTCTTGTCAGAGCGCAGCAGTAGTTCAAAGCATAGCAAAGGCTGTTTAAATTTTGTAAGAGTTCATTTTTCGAAGCACCGCACCGCTCGCCAACGGATCATACTTTAAAATCGGAGTGGTAGTCTGTCCTTTGAAGAATATTTAAAGCATTTATCGCTATTCAAGCAAGAATTGTGTAAGAAAATATGCAGTCGATGCTATTATTGCCGTTCATTTTTATTTCGAAGCACTTTAATAATTGGTTGAGGTATCTATTGTGACAGCATATTCGACCATCATTATCAGAGTCCTTTATGTAAGTCCGACGAAGCAAAATGACATGATTGCGTCCATCTGATGACCAATGATCATTCATGTTTCGTCAAGCGACTAGCCACGCATCAATGAGAAAATGATAACGTGCTGTGAGTTACAGAGATAGCAGTGGGAACATGAATATATTGCACATGCCATTCAGCTTCGATCAACTTTAGCCATATTTCTCATCATTTGTGTTTGAACAACGAACACAAATATCTATAGATTAATTGGAAACAATATTAGATATAAAGTAAATAATCAAAGATCTGAATATAACATAAACTATGGATACAAACTGATTATCGCCATTTTTTTCCTGTAAATAAACTACTTGTATGTAATAAACTGAATTTTACTACACAATTTTTTTTTCAATAATGGGTAACGCTAACAAATGTATCTAATGTTCTACGAAAATGAAGAAGGCAAAGGTTTTCTGACTTCAGAGTCCTAATTAACCATAATTACTTATACGTACTTTAATTCTTTATCACCAGATAAAGAATTAAAGTACTTCTATCTTGTGGCTAAAAAACTAAATATAGTGATTTAAATATTTTTTTTGTTATAATAACAAATTTGAATTTATGCCGTTTAAACTAACTTCAACTTAAAATCTAATTAAAATCCCTTTTTATGCGCATTTCATTACAAATTCGAATTTAGGTATACTTTTTTAAACTAACTTCAACGTTACATCTAATTAAAATCCTTGTTATGGCAGATATAATTATTGACAACAACAAATTCTCATGTCTTATTTCATTCTTCTGTCTTACCTTTCATAAACGGTGTCAAAAGACATGATTCTAGAAAACTGTAAGTCAACGCATTACTGCGTCGTGGATCCAAAGTAAATAAGACTGTTGTTTGTAGTTTTCTAAGAAATTACAAAATAGTTTCCATTTTACAATTTCTTAGAAGACTTTAGCCACGGAAATCTTAATTTATTCATGTCACAGTAGGTTTAAGAATCATTCGAATTTTAGACCACAGTTGATTGTACTCTGAGCCGCATAAAAATCCTTTGTATTCGTGATAATTTTCGTTTCATATTCGAACAAATACACTTGATATTTACAGATTATGTAAAATAAAAAAAACAAATTATGTAAAATTTAAACATGATCCCAATACAATGGGTATGTGTTGTTTCTCATTGTTTGGTTTTAGTGAAGTATAATAATAACCCAAAAGTCCAGATTTACGTCATAGTAATGTTTGTGCTTGAGTACACCATATTACATAAGAACATTTGGCAAGTATGAGCATATTGGATCGTGGTAACTTCGATAGGTAATAGGTGGCCAAAGTTGAAGTTTTGATTTATAACCGGTTAGTATCCCACACTCTAACACTAAGCACAACAAAAATTAAATATATGACAATCTCGAATTCTTCTAAATCATAACTTAAAACACAACTAACTCCTAAAGCTGACACTTGTCAAATTTCTCCACACATATCCTGCCAGTATCCTCAAATAAATACCGTTGACTATTTCAAATATAGTCAACGCTAGAAAATAGTAACACTAGACAGATATCTGAAATATAAAATACACCTATATCTTTAAACAAATAGAGTGAGAAGACTGATGATTTCAAAAGCTGTGTTCTAATTGCGCTACAAGCTTTTGAAATCAGCACAACCCTTGCATACGATTATTTTCGATTTAGTACAACTGATTTTTGTAACAAAAGCTTGTTTCCTTTTATGACATTCTATTTCATCCTCATACTCCAGTCTACTTTAATTTCCTCTGCGACACGCAATCAAGGTCCTTAAGATCGTCAGAGAATCTGCGGCTGAAAATGCCAGCACACTCCACAACGTTCATGGAATGCTTTACCTGACACCATAAGTACGTGCACAATCGCTGCCAGTATTCAAAAATCTAGTCACGACCTACTATCGGCAAGAATAATAGTCATCAATTTCTCTCCTTCTCTCTCTATGTCTTCCTTATCCTGTCTATTGTCTAAATTCACACTGTATCTTTATTATATATATGTATATTGTATACTAGCTATTGCCCGCGGCTTCATCCGCGTGGAATGCTGATCCCGTGTCCGCTACTCATGGGACCCAATTACACAATTTCACCATCCATACATCATTTTGTATTGTACGCCTTATTTTTTTGCGACAATACCTAAAAAATATCATTATATATCAGGCAATGTATACAAAAAACGACGGATTGCACTCCGGGAGTGCCGGCAGAAGTGAAAACTGGAAAAATAACGTTGTGCATTTTTGATATTTTGGAATGATTAGGGAATAATTTTGCACGAATTGCTTTAATTATCAGTATAAAAGTACTATCATTTATGTGGTAACATACAATATGCATTTATTGCGCTATCGTACACAAACATGACAATTTATATTACATTAAAAATTTAGCACTTCAGAACTATTACAATTATTTTACATTAAAAAGTTTTATCTCTCAGAAATTCAACTTCCATCAACAATTTCAACGACTTTTTCACCATCATTATTACCAGAACAATCATCGCCAATATATTTATACAGTACTCACTCATTTTCTTTCGCTATTTCTTCGTCACTTTTTTCATTAATAGATGCACTTTGTTTAATTTCCATTTTACATCAATAGATTTATGGCACAAAATAGAATAAATATTACTAAAAGTTTAATGATGACAAAAAGTGTTTCTTGGACCTCGGTTGGAATCGATCTCAGTCTTGACGAAGTCAACGACCACTCATTAGACGAACGCGCCACTAGGGTTGTTAAGTACAGTGTGGAATTAGCTCTTCTATATTTGTTATCTTACGTTCAGGTCACGTGTTTTACTGACGCAAGTTTAACCTTTTTTTATCCATTACAAAAAAAGTGCTTAAAGTGAAAACTTGATAAATTATTTTCCTAAAACCTTCCGCGGGAACCACTCTATCCATTGGTGAAAACAGCATGAAAATCGGTGCAGTAATTTTAGAGTTTATCGCGAACAGAAAGACGCGGTGGAGGACTTTATTTTATAATATGTAGTGATAGCGATATGATGAACCTAATAATGGGTACTTTTCCAGAATAAATTATATGTACTTATATATTGAATAGGTGTATATGTCGGAGTTTAAATGAACTTATCTTCGCTTCTTTCTCGATTTTTTTTCGAACTCTCGTCATTGTAGTGACTGTTTTCATGCAAATATCAAGTAGGTGTTAAATAACTTTTCTAAGATAACCGACGCACTACAAAGTCTTAAGAAAGATATTTATTTAGTTGGTAACATAAAACACCCGATAACAGGAGCAACTCAATATCAATAAGAGTCTTGTGATTCTTGATCATTCTATTAAGCATAGACTCGAATACCAAAAAAAGCGATACCTTACTGTTTAAGAAAGTTAGAACCTAGATCTTTATACGGTATGGAGTATTTACAAAAAATAAATGCAAAAATTCATAAAAGAATAAGTTTACAATAAAATTGTCAAAATGGGATTCACTTGGAAGAACTAGATAAATCTATTATAAGATATGATAACCAATAAATTATTCAACTGTCTGTGATATATTTATGTGGAGAAAGCCGCAAAAGCACCTTATCGAGTTTTCATCCTTTTTGAAAGCTTTAAAAAGTACAAAGCAATGATAAATTCATTATAAACGTATTATAACCTTAAAGCGGCGATAGCCCAGTGGCGTACGTAATAGACTGCTGAATCGAGGTCACGAGTTCGATCCCCAGTCGCCCCGGGCACACACTTCTCGGGCTCGGGCTCTCACTTTTCGTAGTTATTTTCCTAAAACATTTTATTAAATGTTAATTATCGCTCGCTTAATAACGTGCCCGATAGATGGCTTTAGGCTCGCCCCTATTATTATTATTATTATTTATTTATAGTTAAATAAAACGGTTCATGACCAATTACATTAAATAACTTAAAAATTAATATAGCATAACACAACATAACATAGTATAAAGCAGATATCTGAAATTTGTGTGGAAGATTTCCTTGCATACTCACTCTCAGAAAATATAAGACATACACGCATTACATCCTCCCATTAATCCGCAAACAGATCGCAATCAGGGTAAGCTAACAGGAGCTCGGTAAGCACATCCAGCGTTCGACACACTGGGGACTCAGCTCTAGCGACTGTTCGGCAGGGAGGCCGAGCAAAAAGTCTATGGCGACGGTTCTCGCGGTGTGCAAAATATTTGCTGGGAACATATAAACGGCAGAACAGATTATGAAGGTTGGGAAAGTTGATGAGTCCACGAAGAGACCTACATGCAACTGTGAGCTGATCTAGGCCTCTAGGAGGTAAGAATACCTCCAGTGAGTGACCCAATACGCCCAGCAGATAGTTGGTGGGGTACATGAAGGGATATAACTGATATGTTTTATTGAAAAGAAATCGTAGGAATGTCTTCTGCACTTTTTAAGCATCAATATTTGATTTGCTGCATAGGGACTCCAGCTGGCCTCCATCTTACACCTGACCAGAGAGGTGTATAAAAGCACAATAACGTGAGGGTTCTGGAAGTCGTGGGCATTCCGCAACACAAATCCCAAGCGTCTATAGGACTCCTTAGCAAGGGCGAATATATGGTCACTAAATGTTAGGCTTGGGTGAAAAGTTACGCCCAGATCCTTCACACTAAAAACTCGAGTGAGTACATCATCATAAAGATGGTACTCATGGTCAATTAATAGCAAACGACGACTGAAGGTCATTACGTGACATTTGCTGGTGTTAAAATGTAATTTATTTATAATGCTCCATTGACTGAGGGCGTCAATATCTCTTTGAAGGAGTCTACAGTCTTCCTCCGCTTCTACTTCCATGACCAATTTGAGATCATCAGCGTACAAGAGGCATTTCGCTGATTTTACCGTACACACTATATCATTGATCGTTATGAGAAATAGGAGCGGACCAAGAACCGATCCGAAGGTGAGCAATTCAGGGGAAAAACCGATATTTCCCAGTTTAATCAGGAGGATATCATTATCGACCTTGTCGAATGCCTTTTGGAAATCCAAGTAAATCACATCTACTTGGTTGTCCAAGCATCTCGAGACGTTGTCGACGTGGACCATTAAGTTAGAGTTGACAGAGTGACCAGGCCGAAAACCGTATTGGGCATCGGATAAATATTTGTTAACCTGTTTGTGAAGGATGGTATGGAGTACATGCCCGAAAACCTTTGCAATGGTTGATAGAATGGCAATAGGTCTATAATGTTCTACGGATGATCTGTCGTTTGTTTTGGGAATTGGAGCAACACGTGATAGTTTCCACTGGCCAGGATAAAAACCAGACTGGAGAGCCAGGTTGACAATATGGCAAAGAGGGGTCACCAAGACTTCTTTGCAAGCCTTAATGATGTAGGCAGGCACATTGTCAGGACCAATTGCGCAACGGGGACTAAGCCTGGCGATCCCATTCACTACATCCTGGGCCACCAAAGATGGAACGGGAATGTTTCCTCCTTCACTTTCAGGATGGCAGGTATTCGGATTTAGTTTAGGTGTATCTGGTAAGAATACACTGGCGAAATATGCTGCGAATGGCTCAGCTGACTCGACGCCCGAGTAAACCTCTCCATTGGACATAATGTTTGGAGTGAAACCACCCCTAGACCGCAGGCTAGAAATATGTTGCCAAAATTGCCGTGGGTTCGATTTAATGTTATTTTCAGCTGTTCTACAGTATGCAATATAGGCTTTCTTAGTTCGATCGTTTAAATCAGACTTAAGAGCTTTGAATTCAACATAATCTGATACGCGTCGTGATCTTTTCCACTTTTTATGAAGTTTTGAACATTGGACCCTTAACATAACTGGCGGATCGTGGGTGTGTAATACACTTCTGCCTACCCCTTCGGAGATACAGGCACGAAGTAATGATACGTTTGATCTTGGGATATGATATGTTCCACTTAAATAAGAGATATTAAATATTGGCAACATTGAAATAAAACTATTTTTAACGGATTCTATCGCGATTTATTTGATGGTATTTTATATTTTACATTGATCCCGACGTTTCGGTTGCTATTCAGCAGCCATGGTCACGGGGACACTTTTCAACATGTTTTATATAGCTTTTTTAACACATGTTTATTATATTTATGATACAAAGTCTTCAGATCCTCAGATGACTTTGTATTTGATACAAAGTCATCTGAGAGCGTCCTTTGTTATGGAAAAGCAAGGACTTATTTTCACGACAACGGTTTTCTGCAGAAAAGCGTTTTTTCGTGGAAAGAATTTGAAGTCTAAATAAAATCTAAATTAAATATCAAAGAGAGCAGTTAAGTTGATAAAATAATATCAGTTTGATAGCATTTTTTTTTTAATTTTTTTTTACGTGCGGAAATCCCTTCGGATACCCCCCGCCTCGAAAGGATAACCCCAGGTTTGCCGGCGGACTTTGGCCGCCACCGCGGCCTCGCCTGGTGGGGTCGGGTTTTATACCGCTTCGGTGAGTTGGCAGGCGTGTGTAGGGCACACACGACACGCCTCCGCCACGGCCTGCTTCTATAAGGACGGCGAGTCGGCCAACTGCCGTCCTCAGGCCACGATCATGGAGGTCGGTAGTCCCGGGCGTAGATGAGTCTGCGGCGTCCTCGCCGCAGACTGCGAAACTCGGGGGGTAGGGTTCTCTCCCGCTCCCTCTCCGTCGTGTCTTTCGCGCGCATTACCTGCTCGCAGAAAGAGGCGGCGGCGTGCCACTTGCTCCCGTCGGAGACCACGGCCCTTACCATGGTCTCCAACTAGAGAACGAAACACCCGTGTCTGGTAACCATCTGGCCTGGCCACCCTGGACGCGGCGGGCGAGAGCAGGGGTCGAGAATGCAACATCCACGACCTAACTGAGCCCACGGCGCTCCCAGGTGGCGACACTCCCCCGGTTGAGGACCTCTAGGCCACGGGTGTTGGCCCAGTCCTCCAGAACTCGCCCCTTGGCATTGGTTTCCCGGGAGCCCCAAGCCAGAGACCAGGCGTTGAAGTCTCCCAGGACCAAGACAGGGCGAGGACGGCACGCAGCGAAAACGATGTCCAGTTCAGCGAGCCACAGCTCAAGTTCATACTGGTCAAGGCTTGGCGAGAAGTAGACGGCCACGACAGCCAAGCCCTCATAGTCCGCCGCGACACAGCCTCTGCCCCTTGCAATAAGTGCAAGGTGCGAAGTGTCCGCGGCGGCACCCCCGAAAACGGTCGCTACGCCGTCCAGGTCCACCGGGCTTCCGGGGTGGACCCAGTACGGCTCAGCGACCTCGACCACATTGATAGACCACTCCACGATGCTCTGGTACAGAAGATCCTGAGCACCGGTGCAGTGGTTTATGTTCACCTGCAGGATGCGGATTGGTGTGTCCATTAATGGACGTCCATCTTCGCATCCCGCCGGGAATGTACCCCACTACCCGTTGCGGACGAACGGGGCTTTGTCCTCGAGGCGGCGCAGGATCGGCTGTCCGCCCGGTGCTCCGCCGTTGGGGCTGCTGGTGGCGCCGGAGACCTCGAGGAGGCGCGCTCCGGTGCGAGCACCGGAGCCCACCCTCAATCTCGAGGGCCTTGAGGTCCACTGAGGTTTTTACCAGCCTCAGGACCTGGGCATACCCCACGCCCTTCTCCGCACCCTCCGTCGTCACCGTAAGGACGACGGCAGTGGAGCGTGGGGCGCGGAGCCTCTTCGGCGCCTTCGCCGCAGCAGCTTTGGCCGCCTTCTTAGCCGCCTCTTTGGCGGCTTTTTTTGCCTTTTTCGCGGCTCCCGCTACCTCCCATCCCTCTCCTCTGGAGGAATGCTCGGGTGTAGTGAAAGCTGCGGTTGTAGCGGGGGCCGGGGTGCCGTGCTTTTTCACCTTTGGGCGCTTTGCAGGCGTTGGCTTCGCAGGGACAGCAGTCCCTGTCTTGGGGCCAGGATTCCCACCAGCAGCAGCTGCAAATAATAGAGCGGGCGGCGCTAGCGGAGGACGGTACGCCCGGTCCGCCAATATGCCAAGACGCTGCTCGATCGCCGCCAGAAGCTGAGTCATGTGGTTCCCACCTCGGACACCGGCTTGGACATCGGCTTGGCTGCCGCCTTAGGCGCCGGTTTTGTCCCCGGTTTAGGTTCGACCGCGTGCGAGACCGCCGGCACACCTCCTCTTCACCCCCAACTACTACCACACCGTCATTATCATTTCCGTTGTTCGCGCCTTGGTTGTCGTTAATTATTCCGTCCGGTTTTTCATTTAGGTTTTTATTGTCCATAATATGTCCCACGGGTATGGGGGAAAGATGGTCCATCCAGGCGGAGCCCCCTGCACCTGGATAAACCATGGACAAATATGGAGGTCGGCTGGTATCCATAGGTTTTAACGACTTCGCTGTCGGGTGTTATAGACTTTTCCTTGTCGTGGGCCGGCCAGTAAAGGCAAGCCCTCCGGTCAGCAAGTTCACAGCGTACCCTTCTGGAGCCACCAGTCAGGTTGTTGCTGATCACCTGCCGATTACGAAATGCGAGAGGATGGCTAGTCCTCTCTCACCGGCGGCGGCACAATTGCCCGTCGGCCCCTGCGCTAGCAGTGGGCCAACCCGCCTCTGGATCCCCCACTAGGACCCTTCGGTGGCCTCCACCACTAACACCATCGCTCATCCTGTCTCCTCTGAAAGCAGAGGAGTACGGAGAGCGATGTGTTCCCGCCACGTTGGGTATTGGCCGACGATCAATGCCAACCCCATGAAGGGGAAGCCATTGACCGCCGCCCAGGGTGTACCGGCCGCTCCAATTCCGTTCCCCCCGGACTCCAGCGGGATCGGAATCGGAATGACACTCGAGGAGGTTACCCAACACACACCCCCAGTTTGATAGCATAAACAATTTCTTCTGCATTTCGTGTAAGAGCACAGAAATCTCTATCTTGACTGTAAGAAAGACTATGAAAATGAAATATACATCATGCTTTGCATTTTCTTATTGATTTGAGTAAATATGATTACTAATTACTATTATAGGTTTTGTTTCTATATATCATTTCTAAATGTAGTAGATATTTTATTATTTTCCTCTATTCCTTCCCAATTTTACAATTAAAATTCAAAACAAAACTTTGAGGCCCTATCGGCACGGGTTGTAATGTTTATGAAAAGCTTAAATTTCATATAGCAGTATATTTTAGGTAAACTAAAATATTCAAGAGGTATTCGTTGCAAAACAGTTTTTTTTTATACTTATAAGGGACACCCTAATGTAAACCATAAACTGACCTATATCTTCTATTAACTATTTTTCTACATCTAATAGTTGCTTTGCACTGTGCGATAAGGTCGCCGATTGTAAATGCCTCAAAACTGTATCAACTTATGATTTTTTTTTCTTATGTACATAAAATAAAGAGACGTATTATTATTGCTCAAATACTTCACGCCACCCCCGTAGTTTGGGAAAGGTCGCGAGATAGCATTCTTTTATTTTCAACTTTCATTTCCAATTTTTAACTTATAGCACCAAAGTGCCCAGCCAAAGGAGCTCAACACAATGAGTCTATCTTGTTTAGTTCCAGACCACCTATCGTCACTATCTTCAGACCATGGACATCAAATAGCACTAGAGTGTTCTCCAAGATAATACAAATGTGCCCAAACTCGATAGGTTCGCCTTGTTTAGTTTAGGAGTTCCTGTGGCTATCTTCTTACTCCAACATCAGACCCAGAATACCATGTCACTTCAGAGAATTGATCAACACAAAAAAAAAATGAGCCTAGCCTCGATACACTTATCTTATTTAGCTTAGGACTTCCTAAAGCCACTTTCGTACTCCATCATCAGACCCTGAATACCATGTGACATCAGAGAGTTTGTCAAGACAAAACGAATGAGCCAAAACTCGATAAGTTTATCTTGCTTCACTTAGGAGTTTCTGTGGCCACTTACCTACTCCATTATCAGACCCTGAATACCATGTCACATCAGAGAGTTAGTCAAGATAAATCGAATGAGCCCAAACTCTGTAGGTTTCTTATTTAATGTTAGAGTTCCTATGGCCACATTCCTGCTCCATCATCAGATCAGCTTTATGGTATCATATTAATGTATTGTCATCCAAACTAAATGTGCATGTAAAATTTTATCTCAATAGGTTGAGGAGAACTGCCTCAAAATTCAGTTGCAATATTTTTCCCGAATAACATACATACTCGTACATATAGTAGAATTCAAAAATCTGGACTTAGTCCTTATTCCTTCGGGCGGATGTGCGCCTATTAAGCAATCATATATTATTTAAACGTCTATCTCAAAGGGCTCATGTCATTGGTTGATCAATCCTTTCATTTGTTGTTTGATTGGTCAATTGGTGTATTTTTGGAACTTACTATACATACATACATAGTAAGTAAAAAAAAAGCTTGTAAAAATACACTACAACTGCTTACACGATGGTCACAGGTTTAATTTCTGGGTTGAGACCAATGTGTCGCTGAGTTTTTTTTTTGAAGTGAAAACTTCTTTAGCGGCGTTGTGCACTTTTTGTAATGGGTTAAAAACGGTAAACTCGCGTCAGGACACGTGCAGGTCACGTCATTCGAAAATTCGTAAGACGTTTGCAGACAGATATAGAAGCGCTAATTTCACTCTGTACGTAACAACCTTGGTGGCGCGTTCGTCTAATGAGTACTCGTTGACTTCGTCAAGACTGAGATCGATTCCGATCGAGGCCCAAGAAACACTTTTTGTCATCATATAACTTTTAGTATTTGTTCTATTTTGTGCCATAAATCTATTGATATAAAATGGAAATTAAACAAAGTGCATCTATTAATGAAAAAAGTGACGAAGAAATAGCGAAAGAATATGAGTGAGTACTTTATAAATATATTGGCGATGATGGTTCTGGTAATAATGATGGTGAAAAAGTCGTTGAAATTATGGATGGAAGTTGATTTTTCTGAGAGATAAACTTTTTAATGTAAAATAATTGTAATAGTTCTGAAGTGTTAAATTTTTAATGTAATATAAATTGTCATGTTTGTGTACGATAGCGCAATAAATGAATATTGTATGTTACCACATAAATGATAGTACTTTTATTCTGATAATTAAAGCAATTCGTGCAAAGTTATTCCCTAACCATTCCAAAATATCAAAAACCTATTCTCAACCTATTTAATTCAATCTGGTCTCTTCTATATTATTACAGGTAGTTTTATTTTTTCTTTCAATTAATTTTTTAAGCATTTTGTATGCTTACTTTTTTCTCGCGGTCGCGGGTTCAAGTCCCGTCCTAGATGTTCTCTTTTTCCGATCTAAAATCTTTAGAAAAAAGTTTTATTTTTGTCAAAAACTGATTGTCTTATCTCATATAATTTACTATTATTATTTATCACCCAGCAGTTATTCCTTAGTCGTTTTACATTAAGTTTAATATATTTTTTAAGGTCTTGAATGTTGGCAGTAATGAAATCGCACTGTTCATCGCTGAGTTTATTTGTAAGGAATTCAGAGCACCATGAAGTCAAAAGTGTCAGGCTGATTCCTCATAATGTGGAACCGGAAAATAGTAGCAGTGTAGGTTTCACAACTCTACTTACCCCTGGGGGGTTAAACGGGAGTAATTATATTAAAAGCCCTAAAAGGCCACCGACAGATTTGTATGGGACTTGGGCTAAGGCATGAACATTTTTCTACTGACACAGCAATTTTACTATTTAGTAGCTGAAGCTGTGCAGAAACCAATCATATAATTAGTTTTGTATCAATTCACTTATATATTTTTTTTTAAATAAATAAAACGCATTTTATTCAACTCGTGCATGCGAATGAATGAGTGTCAGACGCTAACGCTCAGACGTGACACCTGACACATTTCAGTGTTGCTAGAGTATGAAAATAAATTACCCAATACACATTACTGTTTTTCGTAAGATTATTTAGTTAAAATATTTTTTATTATGTACTTTATCTGACTTTACAAACTGAATTTGACGTGGAGGAATTTCGCGACGATTTCTTAAATGTTGTAAAGACTTTTAATTATACTTTTGAACATTCATTGTGAAATACATAACTAAATGTGAAATAAAAATTATATATATAGTAGTTATATATAGTATGGATATTATTACAAACTTAACCATATACATATTCACAGACATTAAAAATAAAAGGTTTTTTATTAATTTCGCCGTTTTACCCACTTTTTTATGATGCGACACTTACAAGTTTTTTGTTTTCAGTTCGAATGAATTGTACGGCATAAATCAATGTAAATATTTTTAAATGTCTTTTTAAATATAGATTCATTTGATACAACCAAATTGTCACCAATATTTATCCCATAATAAAAGATAAATTGTACTCTTTTAATTTGTTTACATATCCGCTGTCCGCGCCATGGCCCAATTCTGTCGGTGTCCTTTTGTAGATATATGAATAAAGGAGATACACGTATTTACTTCAATTAACATAAAAAAGTAATAAATGAGTACAATTTGATAATTGTTAATAACTGTTAATAACCTTAATCAGTACAACAGTATAAAATTGTTAAGTTCTTCAACTAGGTACGTGATCAAATTAAAGCTTTAAAAGTTATATTTAATTGCTTTGTTATTGCACAGACACCATTACATATCAGCGGTGTTGGCTATAGAAGTCCTTTATGTAACAATCGGTTGATTCCAGTACAATGTGATACGATATTATTATGTAAAAATATTTTTACATAACATAACTTCACGCCTGTATCCCCGAAGAGGTAGGCAGAGGTGTATTATACAACCACGATTCGCCAGTTATGTTTAGGTCCCAATGTAATAGGGGGCGAGCCTATTGCCATCTACCAGGCACATTACTAAGCGAGCGATAATAAACATTTTAAATACACACATAACTACGAAAAGTCAGAGGTGTGTGCCCGGGGCAACCTGGGATCGAACTCGAGACCTCGTTTCGGCAGTCCGTTACGTACACCACTGGGCTATCGCCGCTTTTATATATAATATTTATTTATATTATTATTCATAGAAAACCCATTGAAAATTAGATAGTATCTACTATGTAAAAAGATAGAAAATAAATTAAAATCTACACTGTATAAATTACATGGTCAATCAATTGTTTGACCTTATTCGCTGAAATCTATCTGACTATCATAATTATTGATGCTTCTCTTCACTTATTGTTATTCTGCAGCTCACCCTTTCATTAATATTACTATTATATCTCGGACATTTTTCGTCGTGGTGGTTTTAATTTGCAGCAGAATTATGTATACAATTTTGCAGTCTAGTATTACTTTTGATTTTTCTTCAGACTATTTAAATAAAAGTACGTAAATAATTATGAGCATTGTAATCTAATTATAAGTCTAAATAGTACAGTTTCTATTTTGTTAATTAAGTAGGTATATGAAACTTATTTAGGAAGATGCCTATCATAAGCGGTATGAAGTCTCAAAGCTGTTTCTAAGGTTTGCATATTATGATCGTAGTGAGCAAACAGGGCACGCACGCATACAACTTTAGTTCATAGAGAGAAACCATAGTAAGGCTCACCAACTTCGTAGACGCGAACTACTCTTGAAACTTTTTGTATAATATTCAGTAAAAGCTTGCAATTCCCGGAGGCACCATTGCTCCTAGAGTCACCCGCTTACAGTGGCCTTAGTTGTAACCGTAAAGCCTTGATATATTATATTTTTACACAAGTCTTTAAAAAGGATAATGTAAAGTACCTACATTTATTTATAACTAGTTTTTTATATGTACGGCAACATGAATTTACCCGGCTAGACGGTAAGAAGTTGTAAGTGAACTCTACAGAATGAAGGCCACCATTATGGATGCCAGTAGTAAATAATACTAAAATGGTAGTCGTTAGTCTGACGGCCTCGATACATACTTTATCACGCCCCGCTTAAAAGACCCCGGATTTTATGAAGCCACTTAAAAAAATTATAGTTACTTCATACGTTGCGTAGACTATACTTTTGAAATTGAATATAGTATCATTATAAATTATAATATGTCGTGTGTCTATTCTAGAGCATAGTCTATTTGTATGCCCAATTTCAGCCAAAAGATAAAATCGATCGAAAAGGAAGACGGTCTAAACCATACAGATTGAATTTTCAGAGCGGCGCGGCACTGTGAACTGTGTTGAGTGTAATCCAAGTACACAATTGTCGAATATATCATACTTCATACTAATATTATAAATGTGAAAGTCTGTGAGGATGGATAGATAGATCGATGGATGCTTGTTACTCTTTCACACAAAAACGGCATAACGGATCTGGATCAAATTCGGCACAAAAATAGGTAACAGCAGATATGCTACTTTTTATCCAGGCAATAGATACCTGTGCGTCAGAGGTACAGGACGATATATATATTATATATTTTTATAAGTGATGGTAGAGACAAAAGCTATGCACATGACAAGAAAAGGCTGGCTGAAATTTAACTAGCAAAATACTTGTACGCTTGTATACTTGTATGCTTTGTACAGTTTGTAATCAATTTTATTATAGGTACAAACACAACAGGAGTGCGACTGGTTGGATCACCTCCAAGTTTGGTGCACTCTGGGCAACGTGGGCGATGACGCATCATTGATTGCTCTTCTGGAGTAGCTGGCGTCAACGTCAACGGCCAAGAGTCTGACCAACCGGCCCTTTTCAGGGCCAGCTGACCCATGCACGAGGGAGTCAGGGTATGGCGGGCCTGCAAGGCCCGCGGGGGGGTGGTCAGGACACTGCGAATGGCCCAGGGTCAGTCGGAGTGCGAGGGATATGCTCTATGGGTTAACCTTACACCCCGGCGTCTGTAGACCCGAGACGGCGTGCGGTTTTAGTCGGCTCAAGCCCAACATAACCGCCCCCGCTGGCCGGCGGGGGGTATCCGAAGGGATTTCCGCACAAAAAAAAAGGTACAAACACAACACAGTATCTATCATATAACATGTTCTACGTCATGGTGTACTACATTTAAATAAAGTTTTGTACTACTGACGTTAGCAAATGAAAATAAAATTCTGACTGAAAATTGCATTGTTGAATCCTACCTACATTAACGGTGCCTTATACTACTAACCCTCATGATCAGCTTCGCGTTAGTCCTGATCAAAACCTTTGAGACCGAAGTCCACTATACTACTAACTGATTATATTAGGCATACAAATTCGGGGTTATCCTTTCGAGGGCTTACCCGGGGTGCCCGGCAACGGACACTTGGGGAGGACACCGTGCGGTTTTAGTCGATACACGACATAACCACCCCCGCTGGTAGGAAATCCCTTCGGATACCCCCCGGGGTATCCGAAAGGATTTCCGCAAGTAAAAAAAAAAGGCTTCAAAATTCTTCCGCAAAATAAACACGGGACTCGTACCTATGCGTATAGCTTTTGTCTTCCGCGATAGCGACATTGTATTATAGTAAAGTAAAAGTAATATTTAATACGGAACCAAATTATAGTTGGTGAAATACCTCTGTCTACTCTCATGGGTATGAGAAAGGCTGCTAAACTAAGATTGAAATGATATTATCATAACTGTGTATTCTTTCTAGTGAAATATTTCATTAAAGGTTCATTGCTTTTGACTGTAACTTGACCATAGTTTTACATAATTTCAACTTTATTTTTTACTAAAATGTGATTTCATTTTCTCATGTATTTGCAATACGCTCAGGCTCATCGACAATGCAATGATACGGCAATGATGCGTCCCAAATCCTCACGGTTGACGTCCGGCGTTACTCGCCCGGTTGAAATTCTGTATCCTAGCAATGACGGTAATCTCTGCCTGCGGGACTGACTTAATAATCATTTCCTTATCATTGGGATGGATAAACATACATATGGTATCAATATATCTGCCTGTTTAGTTTTAATTCGTATTTATGTTTTGATGCTGGTACCGCGTATTGATAGGACCAACACCAATCATATTTTTTCTTTACATACCCTGGCATTATTGTACGTGAACTGTGACGCCGGTACATGGCGGGTTGAGCGCGTAGTACATCGAATAGTCGTTTCGAAAGGTCCTTTTAGTAGCACGTCATAAACTCGTGCACGCGCAAATTTTGGTGGATAACTGTTTTCACGCGCATCGGTGGACCAATTTTGATTTTGTTTGTTGAATGTGGAGTAATTAGTGAACATTAATTAACGAGATCGTTATCTCTTTGTAAAATTGAGTGAATACGCCCATCGCGTTCGTTTGACTTGGATCGCACGTAAAAAGGGAAGTGAAATACTTTATAATTTTTGTAATCTATTGTATAATACATTCTCAACATACATTAGACTAGGATTAGATTAGGTACATTATCACTGGGTCATTTGTTCCGAATAAGGGGCCGTCATGAAAAAGGTTAGTTAACAACCTACTTATATAAATTTCATTTTCTGGATATTTTATTTAATTGTGTGCTTGTTTAATGTTAACGATAATTAAAAGATTGATTCAATTTTGGTTTGCCTTTCCACTGTCGGCTTTCGATCACGCTTCGGAACGAGGTAGTGATTGCGTGAAAGTGAGTGGTGGGACTACGGCTTGAATACTACCTGGTCGTGGTCTTACTCCTCACCCTTTTCACCGGGTAAAGGAGACTGGTAGCAGAGCTGTTAATTGTTTTTTTTTATTACTGCGCTCACTACGTTCGCGTTCATCTACCCAAGATATAGGTTTGTATGTATTTTGGGGGTTGGCAAACTAGAACAAAGTTCAATGCTGTATGCCTAGTCCCAGATAGCTTTGTTACTAAATGTAACAAGAATAACTGTTTAGTATTCTGTACTTGCTCGAAGCGTGTTTGGTATAAGATCACCCTAGTATTGGGCCTTATTTAGGGTAAATTTATTTATTTTAATTGTTTTAAGTGTAAAGTGGACATTCCAATGTCTATCCCGCCCATGTTGAGGCGTGGGACATCGTACTTAAGCCTCCGCGTGATTACCATCGCACAAGTTTTGTGCGATGAGGTTGGGTTGCCCCTTGAAGATCTTGGTGGGGTTCTGTATACCCATTGCGAAAATAAAAGTACTTAGTACACATATCAAAATAATAAATTGAATCGAAACTAATTTAAAAGATCTGACTCCTGTATACTGTCGTGTTAAACTGTTTTACAGCAGTTATAAATTTATTACTGTCTGGGATCGAACGTTTGGGTGGGAATTTTCCGTCTGATTATTTCATCGGGATAGAGAGACCCAAACTTAATAATAGTACGGGTCGAGTGACAACCTTACGTATGTTGAGTATCATATATAGGTACAGTACAGTCGGGGGTGTGTGTTGGGTAACCTTCTCGTGTGTCGTTCCGATTCCGATCCCGCTGCAGTCCGGGGGGAACGGAATCGGAGCGGCCGGTACACCCTGGGCGGCGGTCAATGGCTTCCCCTTCATGGGGTTGGCATTGATCGTCGGCTAATACCCAACGTGGCGGGAACACATCGCTCTCTGTACTCCTTTGCTTTCAGAGGAGACAGGATGAGCGATGGTGTTAGTGGCTGAGGCCACCATAGGGTCCTGGAGGATCCAGGGGCGGGTTGGCCCACTGCTAACGCAGGGGCCTACGGGCATTTGTGCCGCTGCCGGTGAGAGAGGACTAGCCATCCTCTCGCATTCCGTAATCGGCAGGTGATCAGCAACGACCTGACTGGTGGCTTCAGAAGAGTACGCTGTGAACTTGCTGACCGGAGGGCTTGCCTTTATTGGCCGGCCCACGACAAGGAAAAGTCTATAACACCCGACAGCGAAGTCGTAAAAACCTATGGATACCAGCCAACCTCCATAGTATATAGGCTTATCCAGGTAAAGGGGGCTCCGCCTGGATGGACCACCTTTCCCCCATACTCGTGGGATATACTATGGACAAAAACATAAACTTCATTAAAAATATCGATCGATCAAATCATAACTACAAGGGCATGAAAATGGACAAGGAAAATGACGGAGTCTGCGAGGACACGAACGGGAGCCCGGCTTCTCGAGGTCCCTGGCGCCGCCAGTGGCCCCAAGGCCGATGCCCTAGCGGCTCGGCTGAGGGAGTCGCTGGACGCAGCCGACGTCCGGGTGTCCAGGCCCATTAAATGCGCAGAAGTGCGCATTACGGGCCTGGACGACTCCGTCACGGCAGAAGAGCTCAGGCTCACCGTGGCGGAGGCCGGGGACTGCTCCCCGGACACAATTAAGGCCGGAGCTATACGCTTCGGCCGCGGTGGACAGGGGGCAGCAGTTATCGGCTGCCCTATCGCGGCGGCCCAAAAGGTTGCTGATGGGCGGAGCCTCCTTATAGGAGGCTTCCTGAGGGCGCAGGCACGGCTCCTGCAGGCCCGACCGGCCAGGTGCTTCAGGTGCCTGTCGGTGGGCCATGTGGGGGTGCACTGCACGGCGGAAGTAACGGCGGGTGACCGTTGCTTCCGCTGTGGCCAACCCGATCATATGGCCAGCACGTGTAGCGCCCCGCTGCACTGCTTCAGGTGTGCAGCGGGGGGCAAGCCGGCTGACCATAGGTTTGGCGGCTTCGGCTCCCCTCCGGCGCCTGCGCCGGGAGGCCGGCTCTCCGCCCCTAGTTCGCAGCGGGATGCGGAGATGGGGGTCCCATAATGGATCCTCAACTCCGCATCCTACAGGTGAACGTTGGCCACGGTGCCCATGCTCAGGACCTTCTGCGCCAGAGCATGGCACAGTGGGCCATAAATGTCGCCGCTGTCGCCGACAGCCCCCCTCTTGCCGTCGTTGCAAGGGGACCCGGCTGCGTGGCGGCGGCGGTTGGCGATATAGCAGTCGTGGCTGCTCATTTCACGCCGAGCCGAGACCAAGCTGCATTTCTGGTCGTTAGCCTGGGGTTCCCGACACGATAGGGGCGCGACGGGGCATAGAGGCAGGGCACTGGTGGACTGGGCCGAACGACTCGGCCTAGTCCTCCTAAATTGGGGAGCCGTGGACACGTTCGTGACCTCGAGGGCTAGCTCCATCGTGGACCTATCGTTCGCGAGCCCCTCGTTGGCGCGACGTGTTCATGGCTGGCGCGTCGTTTTAGGGGAGGACACAAGTTCGGATCACTGATATATTCGGTTTGACGCCCCCTGCGTGCGACGCGCTGGCTGCACCGGCTTCACCCGAGCCGCGTTAGGCAACTTGATCGGGAGCTTCTTCTGAAAGCCGCCATCGTACAGGCCTGGGACCCTGCGCCGGACCGGCCTGTCAGCATAGACGATGAGGCGGAGTGGTTCCGGGAGGCCATGACCCATGTCTGTGACGCGGCGATGCCTAGGGCTCCGCCCTATAATCCGAGGGGTCAGGTCTACTGGTGGTCAGAAAGAAAGAAAGAAGAAAGAAAGAAAGAATGTAAAAGAATATTTTTTTAAATTCTTGTCGTGCTGACTTCTATTTTTTTTCCTTGTTATTAATGTTGTTATAAATTGTAATTAACTTCAAATATATTAAAAAAATATATTTGTGGGGAGGTGGAGATTTGTTCTTCTATGTTTTGAATATTATCTCCCTTGACCTTGTTATATACCTTAGCGACACCTTACTTAGCGATACCTTTGTGAATTTATGTAGTGTATTTATGTATACATATATTTATATATATAAATTTGACTGTATGTATGTAATTTAATATGTATGGTATGTATGTTCTTAGTACTTTTGTATTCTATTATTAAGTATGTTCTCTGCAATTGTACACTTGCACTTACTACCCTTTTGTTGCTGTTTCTCCTTTATCCCCCAAAGGTTTGCTGGGAGAAAACTCAATACTAAGTTAAGCTCGCCTTTGTACATCTAATTATAATTATGCCTGATACTGTACTATTTTATGTGTGTACAATAAAGAATTAAGAATTAAGACTTTTGTTGTTATAGCACAGGTATAAACCTTCCTGGTTTCTTTGTTGCCATTACTATATAATAATGTAATGTCTTGCTTTTAATAATAAATACATAAAAAAAGAACCTTGTCACCCATCGTAAGACTGACCATGGCTAGTAATGCAATTTGCTAACCCCGTCGGTTACCACTTAGCCACGAGCCCCTTCGGTACCCTCAAATCGCTAATGAGTAATGACATAACAAATAATGCCTATAAATAAACCTTCGTGGTTTCTTTGTTGCCATTACTATATAATAATGTAATGTCTTGCTTTTAATAATAAATACATAAAAAAGAACCTTGTCACCCATCGTAAGACTGACCCTGGCTAGTAATGCAATTTGCTAACCCCGTCGGTTACCACTTAGCCACGAGCCCCTTTGGTACCCTCAAATCGCTAATGAGTAATGAGATAACAAATAATGCCTACTTAATATTGTGAATAGTAGATTAAGTACCTAGGTACTTCCACAGAGGGTGCCTTACCATTTTTATCAGACGGCGCCATTGCATCATTGCGACATACTTTTGCAACAGAATAGCCACCAAAACAGTATGCCATGAATAGAACCGCGTGTACTACACGTACATGGTACGGTTTATGTAAAATAGAAGAAAGACAGAAAGAAGAAAGAACAGTTGTTGGCTCCCTGTTCCCAGCGCGGGCGGAGTTCCCGCAGATGACTCCGCCTCGGTCGCCCATGGCGCCCGACGTGGATGACGACGACGTGCCCGAGGTCACTTGGGTAGAACTAGAGCTGGCGGTGAGAAGGCTAAGAGCCAAACACACCGCCCCGGGACCCAACGGCATTCCAGGCCGAGCGTGGGTCCTAGCTCTAGTCGACGACGCTCTCGAGCCCCGACTGAGAGGGCTTCTCAGCGCATGTTTGGAGCGGGGCCAGTTTCCAAAATTGTGGAAGACGGGGAAACTGGTCCTCATCCGAAAGGAGGGGCGCCCGGCGGACTCGCCGTCCGCCTACCGGCCCATAGTATTGCTCGACGAGGAGTGCAAGCTCTTTGAAAGAGTAATTGCGAAGCGCCTCGTCGACCACCTCTCAAGAGTGGGGCTGCACCTGGCGGATGGCCAATATGGCTTCCGCCAGAGGCGCTCCACCGTGGATGCCATCATGCGCGTGAGGGCTTTGGCGGAGGATGCAGTAGCCCGGGGTGAGGTGATGTTGGCGGTGTCCCTGGACATCGCCAACGCGTTCAACACCTTGCCCTGGAGTTGCATTAGGGACGCTCTCGTGTATCACGAAGTGCCTCTCTACCTCCGCCGCATAGTCGGGGCGTATTTGACGGAGAGAGCCATCATCTACCCAACCGTGACCGGTGTCGGTCGGCGTGAAATGTCGTGCGGTGTTCCACAGGGATCGGTCCTGGGGCCGCTCCTGTGGAACATCGGTTACGACTGGGTGCTTCGCGGTGAGCTCGTCGGTGGTGCCGCCGTCACGTGCTACGCGGACGACACGCTTGTGACGGCGTGCGGGGCGACGTACCGCGAAGCGACCCTGAAGGCCACTACCGCGGTTACCCAAGTCGTGGAGCGGATCCGGCGGCTGGGTCTCGAGGTGGTTCTGCATAAAACCGAGGCCCTGTTCTTTCATGGGCCTCGGAGCAAGCCACTTGAGGGATCCAGTCTCATCGTGGGAGGTAATCGCATCGGCATCAAGCCCCAAATGAAATATTTGGGGCTCGTGCTCGAACATCCGAAGTCTGGCCCCCAAATTGAAGGGCACAGCTCTCGCTCTGGCTCGGCTGTTGCCCAACATGAGGGGGCCCGATGACTCCTGCAGGAGACTCTACGCGGGGATCGTGCGGTCCATGGCCCTGTATGGGTGCCCAATAAGGGCGGAGGCCCTGAAGACCAGAACTGTGCGGATGCAGCGCGCTCCGCAGCGAGTGATGGCCATCAGGGTCATCCGCGGGTACCGCAGGATCTCCTTCGTGGCGGCGAGACTCCTTGCCGGAACTCCGCCATGGGACCAGGAGGCGCGGGAGCAGGGACGGAACCCCGAGCCTCGAGAAATCGAGGCCGTGCAGTCCCAGCTCCGCCAGGCCATCATGGTGGACTGGAAGGAACCACTTGGGCAACCAAGCGCAGGGCACGCCGCAATAGCGGCGGTAAGGCCCATCATGGAGGATTGGCTAGAGAGGCGACACGAAGCCTCTCGTACCGACTGACGTAGGTGATCCCCGGGAAGGGGTGCTTCGGGCACCACCTGCATCGGATCAGGAAGGAGCCAACGCCTGAGTGTCATTACAGCGACGCGAGCGACGACTTAGGGCTGCACACGCTGATGGACTGCCCGGCGTGGGAGGCGCCGAGGCGTGACCTCGTGGCAGCCATCGGGGTGGGAGTCTTCTCGCTCGGCAGCATGATTGCGGCAATGGTGCGGAGCGCGAGCGCGTGGGCCGCCGCCACCTCCTTCTGCGAGCATGTAATGCTCGCGAAGGAGATGGCGAAGCGCGCCCGGGCGAGATTTAGAACTCTCCCGGCCCGCGAGCCCGCAACTTGCTCGCCGCGCGTCGCAGGCGACTCAGGTGCCGGAGGTCGCTTAAAGACCTCCGTCCTCCATGAGCGCAGGCTTGGGGGTGGCAGGTAAGGCCGCCTGTCACCCCAGCAGAAGCAGGCCGGGACGGTGGGGCGACTAGCGCTCCTCCCCCAAACCGGGGCAAGACGGGGACACCGTGGTTCCCAAAACCGAGGGGGCCATCTCGAAACCGGAGATGGCCCAGGGTCAGTCGTGGTGCGAGGGATATGCTCTATGGGCAACCTTACACCCCGGCGTCTGTAGACCCAAGACGGCGTGCGGTTTTAGTCAGTTCAAGCCCAACATAACCGCACGGAAAAGAGATTTCCGCACGGAAAAAAAAAGCAATTTAAATACATTTCCTATTATTACAAGCTTCAGAATTAGGTAATAAAATATATGTAAAGTGTATATTATATGACCCTCAGTATGCGACGTATACGAAGTTTATTATACGAGAAAGGTGTGAAATTTTAGAGAGCTCACTTGTGTTGTCGAGTATACCAACAATAATGCGTAAAGTTTCGCTTTACTGGGTCAGGGGGCTTCTTCAGAGCGGCGTATGAATATACCTACTGCGTATGTATGAAATAATTTTGAGATACACACAACAGGAAATTACCTCTATGGAAATGGGGAACTTTTGTGTCGGAGTTTATCATTACCCTGCCTAAAATGCCCCCGAGCATTTCTGGGGTGAGTAAACATTATAACTAAAACAATATCCACGTCTAGATGAAGCGAAGTCGCTCGGTCAATACCGCCACTAAAACAAGTTGGTAGATAATTTCGTTAAACTAAATTACAGCGAACATAAATTTGGCGATTTTAAGAAAAATTTGGTATCGCACCTGTACCGCGTAGAAACGAAAATGAATGCCATTATCCCACACCATAATCTTAAATCACATCGGCTTAGTGTTTCAATTACAGACAAAGGTTGAAGGAAACCCACATTATTATGGTAGTTGAATAATTGTGTAGATAAGTGGAATTGATGGTCTATGCCTTTATTCCAGTTTTGCTTATAGTTGTATTTAATGTTTTCTTAATTCATAACATAACTTCATGCCTGTATCCCCGAAGGGGTAGGCAGAGGTGTATTACACACCCACGATTCGCCAGTTATGTTAAGGTCCCAATATAATAGGGGGCGAGCCTATTGCCATCTACCGGGCACATTATTAAGCGAGCGATAATTAACCTTTATTAATGCACACATAACTACGAAAAGTCAGAGGTGTGTAGCCCGGGGCGACTGGGGATCGAACTCGAGACCTCGTCTCAGCAGTCCGTTACGTACGCCACTGGGCTATCGCCGCAATTTCTTAATTCATGATTTGAGTAAATACTTAATATGTTTCTTAAGAGCGATTTTCTTAAAACTTTAGCGTTAACTTTCAATATAACCCTGATGTCCATCTGATTGGTTTTACTAATCGGTTTTTATGGTAGTTATACCAAGGTAGTTAATCTAACCCAATTATTATAAAACTGTAAAAGTATCAAAATAAAACTATTTTTAACAGTTTCTATCGCAGTTTATTTTATGTTAGTAATATGTTCGATAGTTTATTCGAGCATGACAAATTAATGTTTTTTTAAATATCTTTTCATATCCTAAAGTTTCTGTTTAGACTTAAAAATTCTACATTTCATATGGCTACGTTAACGGAAGCCGAAGACACTTAAAAATACCCTGTTATTGCTTTTATTAGTTAACTCAAGTACAAATTTCTCTAAATTAGAATTCAAGTATTTTTATATCTAGTTAACTCTAATTTATCTTTAAATAAACAGGTAACGATAGAACAAATCAGTACCCTTTTCGCCTGTGTTTATCATGGCTTTCTTTTGTTTTTTGTTTAATTAATGGACTTTAACAGAACTTGAAATAGTCATTTTCTCCCTTACTCATATTTCCATTTATAGGTAAACAATAGTACATTATACATTACATTATATTGCCAACTGTACACAATAAACACAAATAACATTAGCATTCGTTTTCATCTGAAGCTTTCCGTTTGAAAAGAAAACACAGGTTTCATAATCCAATAGAGGTAAGAAAGATAGGGGTGTGTGTTGGGTAACCTCCTTGAGTGTCGTTCCGATTCTGATCCCGCTGCAGTCCGGGGGGAACGGAATCGGAGCGGCCGGTACACCCTGGGTGGCGGTCAATGGCTTCCCCTTGGCATTGATCGTCGGCTAATACCCAACGTGGCGGGAACACATCGCTCTCCGTACTCCTCTGCTTTCAGAGGAGACAGGATGAGCGATGGTGTTTGTGGCTGAGGCCACCATAGGGTCCTGGAGGATCCAGGGGCGGGTTGGCCCACTGCTAACGCAGGGGAACACGGGCACTTGTGCCGCCGCCGGTGAGAGAGGACTAGCCATCCTCTCGCGTTCCGTAATCGGTAGGTGATCAGCAACGACCTGACTGGTGGCTCCAGAAGGGTACGCTGTGAACTTGCTGACCGGAGGGCTTGCCTTTATTGGCCGGCCCACGACAAGGAAAAGTCTATAACACCCGACAGCGAAGTCGTAAAAACCTATGGATACCAGCCAACCTCCATAGTATATAGGCTTATCCAGGTGCAGGGTGCTCCGCCTGGATGGATCACCTTTCCCCCATACTCGTGGGATATGCTATGCTAAATTCACATAATATCACTCAGAAACCGGACCGGAAAATGAAAAATAACGACACAGGCACGAACTTGGATATGGAAAAAAATGACGGAGTCTGCGCGGAGGTCGCGCAGCAGGCGGGCGTAGAGGTGACGCCAAAGACCGCTGCGGTGTCGGAAAAGTTCGACACAGCCAGCGAAAGGAGTAGGGCGAGCAGCCCTTTAGGATTAGGCGTCAAGGCGCAAAAGCGCAAGCGGCGCCCAAGAAAGCATCGACCGGAGGAGGAAGTGTCGGATGAGGATTACACCCTCACCGGGACGAACTCCTCCAGCGACGAGACAATGTGGGCGCCTAAGGTGGCTGCAGTGCGCCGAGGGGCGCGAGGAGGACTGAGGGGTGGGCAACCCAGTCGGGCCCCCTTGGCCACTGGGAGGGCGGAAAAATCGCAGCCGAGGCCTTCCACCTCGGCGGTGACAGAACCGTGCGGGAGGACGCGGTCTCTTATGGAGAGACTCCAGAAGGTGACCGCGTCGACCACGGCGCGCGTGACTCGCTCGTCAGCGAGGCAGTCGGCGCAGCCAGAGCAGCCGGTGCAGCAGCCGGCACAGTCGGTGCGGCCGGCGCCGCCGAGGGTACCGCCGGCGGAGTCTTGGCTCCCCTATATGGAGGCGCTGGAGGAGCGGATGCTGTGTCGGATGGAGGCCCTAATGGATTCCATCCGCCGTCCGCCTCTGGCGCCACCAGGGGTCGGCTACGCGGCTGTAGCCCAGAGGGTCCCCACCCCTCCGGCTGCGGGTGCGAGTGCGACCCTGCCGGGGCCGGCTCCTCAGCCCCCTCCCGCTCAGGGTAAGGGGAAGGGCAAAGGCAAGGGGAAGACGTCCCCAGCCCTGGCTCCAGCCCCAGCCCCAGCCGTGGTTCCGGCTACCTCCACCCCATTGGAAGGGGGCTGTGAGGTGGCTGGAGCCAGCAAGAAGAGGCGAAAGGCCGCCAAGAAGGCCAGGAGGGCCGCGGCCGCCGCGAAAGCAGCGCCGGGGAAGCTCCGTGCCCCCCGCACTACGGCCGTCGTCGTCACCCTGACGGCGGAGGCAGCGGGGAGAGGCATGGGGTATGCCGAGGTGTTGGCCAAGGTTAAGGCCAACGTAGACCTCAAGGCCCTCGAGATCCCGGCAAGAGCACGCGGACGGGAGCCCGACTCCTCGAGGTCCCCGGTGCCGCCAGTGGCCCCAAGGCTGACGCCCTAGCGGCTAGGCTGAGGGAGTCGCTGGATGCAGCCGACGTCCGGGTGTCCAGGCCCATTTAATGTGCAGAAGTGCGCATCACGGGCCTGGACGACTCCGTCACGGCTGAGGAGACAGACACAGTAAAGACCGGAGTTATACGCTTCGGCCGCGGTGGACAGGGGGCGGCAGTTGTCGGCGGCCCAAAAGGTCGCTGACGGGCGGAGCCTCCTGGTAGGAGGCTTCCTGAGGGCGCAGGTACGGCTCCTGCAGGCCCGACCGGCCAGGTGCTTCAGGTGCAAGTCGGTGAGCCATGTGGGGGTGCACTGCACGGCGGAAGTGACGGCGGGTGACCGTTGCTTCCGCTGTGGCCAGCCCGGTCACAAAGCCGGCACGTGTGGCGCCCCGCTGCACTGTTTTAGGTGTGCAGCGAGAGGCAAGCCAGCTGACGACAGGGTTGGCAGCAAGGCCTGCGCCGGAGGGGAGCCGAAGCCGGGAGGCCGGTCTTCCACCTCCAGTTCACAGCGGGATGCGGAGATGGGGGTTCCATAATGAATCCTCAGCTCCGCATCCTGCAGGTGAACGTTGGCCACGGTGCCCGTGCTCAGGACCTTCTGCTCCAGAGCATGGCACAGTGGGCCATAAATGTCGCCGCTGTCGCCGACCCATACACCTACCGGTTCCTCGGGCCTACCTGGGAAACCGCGCTGGATGGGACGGCGGCACTTGTGCACAATCCCGCCGCCGGCAGCCCCCCCCTTGCCGTCGTTGCAAGGGGCCTGGCTGCGTGGCGGCGGTGGTTGGGGAAATAGCGGTCGTGGCTGCTTACTTCACGCCGAGCCGAGACATAGCTGCTGACTCGTATGAGCAATGGCTCCGTCAGCTGGCAGTCGTCGTCAATGCCTGCCACCCCCGCCCGGTCCTTGTGCTCGGGGACTTTAACGCCTGGTCGTTGGCGTGGGGTTCCCGTCACGATAGGGGCCCGGCGGGGGATAGAGGCAGGGCACTGGAGGACTGGGCCGAAGGACTCGGCCTAGACCTCCTAAATCGGGGAGCCGTGGACACGTTCGTGACCTCGAGGGCCAGATCAATCGTGGACATCTCGTTCGCGAGCCCCTCGTTGACACGACGTGTTCAGGGCTGGCGTGTCGTTTCTGGGGAGGAGACAAGTTCGGATCACCGATATATTCGGTTTGACGTCTCCGCCCCCGCGAGCGATGCGCCGGCCACACCGGCTCCACCCGAGCCACGTTGGGCACTTAAGCGACTAGATCGGGAGCTCCTCCTGGAAGCCGCCATCGTACAGGCCTGGGCCTCTGCGCCGGACAGGCCTGTCAACGTAGACGATGAGGCGGAGTGGTTCCGGGAGGCCATGACCCGTGTCTGCGACGCGGCGATGCCTAGGGCTCCGCCCTATAATCCGAGGGTTCAGGTCTACTGGTGGTCGTCGGAGATCGCGAGGCTCAGACGGGCCTGCTTGATCACGCGCCGCCGGTGGGCCCGATTCCGTAGGAGGCGTCGCCGCCCCGCAGATGCGGAGGCCCGAGAGGCGGAGTTGTACGAGGGATACAGGGAGGCCAGAGGTGCCCTCCGAGCAGAGATAAGGCGGGCCTAAAAGGTGGCCCGCTGCGAACTGCTGGAGACGCTGGAGCGGGACCCTTGGGGGCGGCCCATCCTAATGGTAAGGGGAAAACTGCGCCCCAAGGCCCCGCCGTTGACCCAGTGTCTCCAGCCGGAGCTGCTCGGATGAGTTGTTAGCTCCCTGTTCCCAGCGCGGGCGGTGGAACATATTCAACCGCAGATGACTCCGCCTCGGTTGCCAATGGTGCCCGACGTGGTTGACGACGACGTGCCCGAGGTCACTTGGGTAGAACTAGAGCTGGCGGTGAGAAGGCTGAGAGCCAAACGCACCGCCCCGGGACCCGACGGCATTCCAGGCCGAGCGTGGGTCCTAGCTCTAGTCGACGACGCTCTCGAGCCCCAACTGAGAGGGCTTCTCAGCACATGTTTGTAGCGGGGCCAGTTTTCCTTCTGCGAGCATGTGATGCTCGCGAAGGAGATGGCGGAACGCGCCCGGGGGAGGTTCAGAACTCTTCCGGCCCGCCGAGCCCGCAACACGCTCGCCGCGCGTCGCAGGCGACTCAGGCGCCGGAGGTCGCTTAACGACCTCCGTCCTCCATGAGCACAGGCCTGGGGGTGGCAGGTGAGGCCGCCTGTCACCCCAGCAGAAGCAGGCCGGGACAGTGGGGCGACTAGCGCCCCTCCCCCAAACCGGGGCAAGACGGGGACACCGTGGTTCCCAAACCCGAGGGGGCCATCTCGAAACCGGAGATGGCCCAGGGTCAACGGGGTGCGAGGGATATGCTCTATGGGCAACCTTACACCCCGGCGTCTGCAGACCCGAGACGGCGTGCGGTTTTAGTCGGTTCAAGCCCGACATAACCGCCCCCGCTGGCCGGCGGGGGGGTATCCGAGGGGATTTCCGCACGAAACAAAAAAAAAAGGTAAGAAAGATAATTTTCAGGGACTTCCGCACGAAAAAAAAAAAAAAAAAAAAGGTGCATTATTCTATTTGACATCGAGTTGTAATGTAATCACAGTCGTAACGTCAGAAGTCGGTGGATTTCAATTGTTTAACACCGAAGAAAGAACTGGCGTAAAACAAAGCCAACGTAAATGCATCGACTAATACGATATATTTTGGTTACCGCCAAACGTGTCAAATAGAATAATGGGCCAGTTTGGACACCTATTAAATTCTATAAATAATTTTACGATGCTATAGCAGTATAACGGGAGTTCGCCTGAGTGTCATCACTGCGACGCGAGCGAGGACTCAGGGCTGCACACGCTGGCGGACTGCCCGGCGTGGGAGGCGCCGAGGCGTGACCTCGTGGCAGCCATCGGGGTGGGAGTCCTCTCGCTCGGCAGCATGATTGCGGTAATGGTGTGGAGCGCGAGCGCGTGGGCCGCCGCCGCCTCCTTCTGCGAGCATGTAATGCTCGCGAAGGAGGTGGCGGAGCGCGCCCGGGAGAGACTTAGAACTCTCCCGGTCCGCCGAGCCCGCAACTTGCTCGCCGCGCGTCGCAGGCAACTCAGGCGCCGGAGGTCGCTTAACGACCTCCGTCCTCCATGAGCGCAGGCCTGGGGGTGGCGGGTGAGGCCACCTGTCACCCCAGCAGAAGCAGGCCGGGACGGTGGGGCGGCTAGCGCCCCTCCCCCAAACCGGGGCAAGACGGGGACACCGTGGTTCCCAAACCCGAGGGGGCCATCTCGAAACCGGAGATGGCCCAGGGTCAGTCGGGGTGCGAGGGATATGCTCTATGGGCAACCTTACACCCCGGCGTCTGTAGACCCGAGACGGCGTGTGGTTTTAGTCGGTTCAAGCCCGACATAACCGGCCCCGCTGGCACGCGGGGGGGTATCCGAAGGGATTTCCGCACGATAAAAAAAAAAAAAAAAAGGGCTAATTTGCTCATCTTAAGTACCATTACAGTCCATGTAGCTAAATCTGAATCATTATCTTAATTAACATGATAAAGCCAAGTGTTGTTCCATATTTGAAGTCTAGGGTGCCTAGGTGTCTAGGGGTCACGATGAAATTGAGCAAATATATTATCTGCTCAATTTCATCGTGAATTTGGAGTTATTATTCATGAAGTTATAAAATAATGCAATCTTAATTTTTCAAGCACACAAGGTTTCTTGAAAATAATAATAATTTGAAGTTAATAAAACCATTTTATTATCTTTTGAAATAATATTCTGGGAAATTAAACAAGTGAAATATTTGTAATATCTATTGGCCTTTTCTTTTCGTGAAAATCCACTTAGGTTGTGCGATTGATATGCCCTAAGTAAAAAATTAGTATCTGGGAGCCTACCAAGGCCCACGAGGCCAAATATGAATTATATCCTCTACTAATTGATGAATAAGGCTTTCCTTTCGGGATTATTTTTTTACATCCCTCAGTTGGCAGACAAGCACACAGCCCACCTGATGAGAAACGGTCACCGTGGCCTATGGACATCTGCAACACCAGGAGCGTCACACTCGCGCTGCCGACCCTGTAAAATGAGTAGAAATAAGCGGACTTCTAGCTTTGAGGCGGTCTCTGCTCTACCTCAGATGCAACCGGAAACCACACTACGATGATGATTACTTAAGTAATTATATTAAGCAGTTTATATATTGTTAGAGAAGGCCAAAACTGACAAAGGAGGAAACTGAGAAGGGATTAAAATGACCACGTAAAATGTCTAACCAGACAAGAAAACTCAATCCAGCATCCAGCATATTCAGTTATTCCCTACGATGGAGTACCATAGCACAAGGAAAGATTCAGTCAAACAACATATTTTAGAACTGCTCAATTTATCTAAAATTAAGCGTGGTGCGTCTGAAGCTTAATTTTAGATGAATACATGAACAACCATGGAGGCTACTCATATGAGTTTTGATGTTGTTCGATAAATCGGCTACCACGCTAAACAAAAGCATAGGCAGCAGGTGATAAGGAAAGGTTTCATGTCGCCGAATCGAAATTCTGGTATATGCCTCTGAGGATGTCAATATAATTATGATTCTGTGACCTCTTTAAACCACATTGCCCACCAGATCATCGTGGGAGGAATACAGTCAAAGGCTTTCTGCACGTCCAGACAAAGGCAATGCAGAGGCGTATCCTTCGTCCTGTACTTTTCTTGGTTCCAGAATCGGGGTGAAACCCATATAGACTCTCCGAAAGTATACACTCCTGTCCGATCCGTGAGTCAATTATCCTCTCGTGGAGCTTTGTGGTTTGGCATATCAAATTAACTCGTCGCTAATCATCTTAATAGCTTGGATTCCTAAGTAAAGTAAAGAGAAGTATAAATGACGAGAACTTTATCAAATGATACATTATACTTGGTATCTGGTCTGACTATCAAGTAGCCACACACATATAACAAAAATATTTTAAAATTTAAGCAACTTTTCTAAATATCTTTGTTGAAAAAAAAAACATTGAAAATGCTATTGAGCTTATTATGTTAATCTTGATGCACGTTTCTTGATAGGGAGAGAGTGCAGTATATACCTACTGTAGATTGTGTGAAGGTGAACCGAGTTGGGGGCACCGACCGCATGCAAGCAAACAGCTCTGTCCGATAACCCTCTAGCTTTCCCTGCTGAATTATTATTTGCCTTTCTCTTCGTAGGTATCCCACTTATCCATTTATAATTTTAATAAATTGATTCAGAAATTACTTCTAACTAAAACTTTTTATAGTTTAACAGTGTAAAAAAAGTATTAATCCGAATTCTTACGTCCACGTAAACATTACTGCAACGATAACTTGATTTATTGCGTTAACCTGAACCACTCAACAGTAAAATGAAAAGACACAGGCGAAAGGTAGGTATATCCCTGCAGAGAGACAGATGTTTACAAGCAATAAAAATTGCTGGATGGTTATTGAGCAATAAATAATAATAGAAGCTGAGAGTTGGATTGGGAGGCAGTGCGAGAAACATGAGCGAGACGGTGTGAAAGCACACAACTTTTCTCGTTATGTCCTTTGGAGATGTATTGAGATTTGCAGGAGCTCGGTAGTGCATCGGTCACAATGGCTTCTTTCTCATTCCTTTTGCGGGGACACATCTATTTCGACTTTTTGTTGAAGCTGTGGAACAGTTGGTCGCGAAGCACGTACGCTCCCTCGTCGAAGACGCGTTTAGAATTCAATATCCCTATTTCACGTTACCGTCTTTTGTACATACATAGAACAACCAACGATAGGTATTTACTGAGGCTTTGTTTATCTTGTTTGTTGAAGTTACAAAGTTTTCTAATATGGTGTCTAACATAATTTTCATCTTTAATTCGTAAATCTTATTTTTGTTGGTTACTTAAGACAGGTGCCAGTTTTGATCCTATAATTCCCTACACTTGTCAAAAAATTGTTTGATGATTTCATGCAAAAGGGCTTTGAAGACTCTATCAGTAATTTATATTGGTAAGCATCTGATCGGTTAAATAGACAGGTGAATGAGTGACAATGATGGAAGGCCTTTCAAACTTTTTCTTCTGATTGAGGGAAGTGGGAACAGAGTTTTCTAAATTAAGAGTTTGAAATTTAGCTTGGCTATCAGATTGAATATGAGTTATATAATCTAATTATAGAACAGATGTAGTCCCCATTTTATATTAATATAGTAAGATGATTTCAAACAAAAAAAGTCACGACGACTAACACTAACCCGCACGAACTCTGCACTGACCCGCAAGTTAGCGTGCACTTCGAAAGTTCTATGTGTCATATTCAGGCTTTATATCTCTGTTTCTAATCAAAATTATCTTAACCAGGACTGGTGCGAGGTTTTAACGACCCCTGATTGCAGTACTGTTATCAAGTACACAATGGGGCTCGTTAAAAAGGTCATATAGGCTCCATACGCTAGACTGCTAGAGAGAATACCCCAGATACCATGTTTTTTCGAACTTTTTTCCAACTCAGTTGGAGTCGCCTTTCGGTCTAAATGCAAAACAGCTAAACTTTGATATTTTTTGTGAAGCGACTGCCATCTGACCGTATTGTAGACAACCCGCTGGCGATATCGAAGTTCTGAAGTCTGGTTACCGGACTTTTTAGGAATTCAACCCCAACGAATGCCACCGATCCGAACTGGAACAGAAGTTTGACCGATATGATCCCATGGTATGTAAAATAATTTTAGGTACATAATAATTAATGTACAATGGACAGCGATCTCTTCCAGGCAACACTTGGACTGACCTGGCTAGCATACCTTAACCTTGTAATATGCTAACCTACTCGGATATCACTCAGCCACGAACACCAAATTCAAAGTGCAGTATGGTATTTTTGGGATAAGTACATTAATACCTCTTAGAAGTCAAATACGAGTATGAAAGAAACTAAAATTAGATGACCAAACACTAATTTAACTATACTGACACTAACACAAAAAAAATTAATCGATTGTATATGAGGATGCCCAAAGAAATATGTAAAATCTAGGTACAGATGAAGGGGGGTGTGTGTTGGGTAACCTCCTCGAGTGTCGCTCCGATTCCGATCCCGCTGCAGTCCGGGGGGAACGGAATCGGAGCGGTCGGTACACCCTGGGCGGCGGTCAATGGCTTCCCCTTCACCCCTTCATAGGGTTGGCATTGATCGTCGGCCAATACCCAACGTGGCGGGAACACATCGCTCTCCGTACTCCTCTGCTTTCAGAGGAGACAGGATGAGCGATGCTGTTAGTGGTGAGATGGCCCAGGGTCAGCCGGGGTGCGAGGGATATGCTCTATGGGTAACCTTACACCCCGGCGTCTGAAGACCCGAGACGGCGTGCGGTTTTAGTCGGTGCAAGCCCGACATAACCGCCCCCGCTGCCCGGCGGGGGGGTATCCGAAGGGATTTCCGCACGATAAAAAAAAAAAAAAAAGGTACAGATGAAGGGTCCTAACCTCCTCCATTCTTGAAGACGAATGAAACCTCACAAACTTTAGAGATTGTCGACAGCGGCAATGTTAAGAGACCAGTCATTTATTTGTTGCTAGTGTAGCTACTCTACGCTTACAAAATTCTGCACAATCCCATCACGATCTTCGTCCGAGGAAAGCCAACCTCACCTGAAAACCGGTACACTCTCTCTCGAGGTTAAGGGGTTCGACGGTAGTCGCTACCGTAAAAACCAAGATAAACCATTAAACTAAAGAGGAGTAGGAGGGCAGACATCAGAAGTACAAGCTTTGGATGCCATCGGGGATAAAGCTCAGGTGATGATGATAAGTTTGAAGTACTTTTTCGTTCATACATCTGAATAAAATATAATATTTGCATGTATGTATGCAAAAATAATATAATTAAAAGTTCATAGCATGACGCTTTTTATAGCTCTTAATATGCAACTATGAAGCTCTAACTTCGCAATTTAATTACACAATTCCAGTAATTGTATTCAGTCTGGTCACGGCGCGGCGGCTCGTTTACAGATCGCTACTCGCAGCCGCCGCATCATGATAATATGCCTCCCGAGGTAGATTATCAAACGTAATATTAACCATACCGGAGATGTTGAGTAGTGCAACTACTTTTAAATTAGATACAAAATAGTATAGAGAAACAGATGAAAAATTCTTTTTGTCGGGAATTGTTTTAAAAAATTAAACTTATTTGAAATTGGTCCATCTCATAAAAACAATTTAACAAATTGAATTTCAATTTCAATGTTTCAACTAAACACTAGTAGTCCATTGAAAAGTTACATTTGGGGTTGCGTTTTTTAGAGGACGCAATTTTATTTTTTTGATGTGTAGGGGGGGTCAGTGTAATGCTAAAACCAAGTTTGTGGGGTCGCCACCCTTGTCGAACGGCCGCCATTTTGAAAATAGGGGTTGAAATGGTTTTTACGATATATCTCTTAAACTATTTATCTGATAAAAAAAAATTGTTGACATTTTTTGTTGCTAATTAAATTCTCTACAACTTTGGTCCCTTTTGAAAGATTTTCTAAATTTGAACTACTCCGTCGTCGGTCTTTTCGATGGACCAGGCTGCGGCTCAGCATCTGATCGGCTTTCTGAATTAAATATCAGTGGGAGAACTGGAGAAGGAAGGGGTGTTAATGTCGGCGGTTCATCATGAAATCTTTCTTCAATCTTTCAAATTATGCCTATTGGGGATACCACGTAAAAAAAACGCGCCTCCAGGCTCTTCCTCGGGCGTGGTTGGGAAAAGAGTCAATAATTAATTATTAATAATATTGCAAAATTAATAATTTAAAAAAATATAAAAACAAAATAAAAAGAAAAAACAAAAGTTACGGGACCAAAGTTGTAGAGAATTTAATTAGCAACAAAAAATGTCAACAAATTTTTTTATCAGATAAATAGTTTAAGAGATATATCGTAAAAACCATTTCAACCCCTATTTTCAAAATGGCGGCCGTTCGACAAGGGTGGCGACCCCACAAACTTGGTTTTAGCTTTACACTGACCCCCCCCCCCCTACACATCAAAATAATAAAATTGCGGCCTCTAAAAAACGCAAGGTTAGGCCTAAAAAATGTAACATTTCAATGGGCTATAGGTGAGGTTGCATATAAGATGCTGGTTAAGTGCGAGTCAGACTCGCACACTGGGGGTTCCGTATGAAATGATCGAGGGATTCAGTTTTGCTACAGCAACGTTATGTAGGTATACGTTGCTGTAGCCATATATCGATATAGTTCGGGATTAGTTAACTAAACCAACTGTAAATCTGTTAATACTAATAGTGCGTCCTGCCTGTTATGACTTACGGCGCCAAAACGTGAACACCAATAATAATAATATAAATAAATATTCTACGATGTTGAGTAGTGCAACTACTTTCAAATTAGATACAAAATAGTATAGAGAAACAGATGAATAATACTTTTTGTCAGGAAATGGTTTAAAATATTAAACTTATTTGAAATTAGTACATCTCATAAAAACAATTTAACAAATTGAATTTCAATTTCAATGTTTCAACTAAGCACTGTGTGAGGTTGCATATAAGATGCTGGTTAAGTGCGAGTCAGACTCGCACACTGGAGGTTCCGTATGAAAAGGATCGAGGGATTCAGTTTTGCTACAGCAACGTTATGTAGGTATATGTTGCTGTAGCAAAAGTGTTGTACCCATATATCGATATAGGTCGGGATTAGTTAACTAAACCAACTGTAAAACTGTTAATACTAATAGTGCGTCCTGCCTGTTATGACTTACGGCGCCAAAACATGAACACTAATGATAAATAATAATATTATAAATAAATATTCTACGACATTCTACACAGCGCCATCTAGACCCAAGGTAAGCATAGTTTAACTAGCTTGTGTTATGGGTTCCAGAATACAGGTAAACTTACTTGTATATATAATATAATAAATAAATAAATAATAAATAAATAAATAATAAATAAATACTTTTTTTTGTAAATACATACATATTATAAATAGAAACACCCAGATCAATGCAAATAGACATATTCATGCATACAAATATTCACACATTAAAACAAACCTACAAATTAAAAATCCCAGAGCAAGTATAAGTCTCATTTTAACAAACTCACGTTCTCTCTAACAAGAATCTTGTCTAGATTAAGAAGAATGGGTAATTAAGGTGAATAACACTTTTACTACCAATAATTTTAAATCATCATCCCTCTATTCAGGTTTTTAATAATCAGTTAAAGAACCTATTATTAAGAACTGAGTTCTACTCTTGTATATATGACAAAACCGGTTCTCAAATTTTGCCAAATTCAATAATACTGGCAGCGCAAGGAACAAAGATAATGTACCTAGTTTGAAATATAGCTATGGACTTTAACGTCAAAGTCATATTTCAAAAATACATTCGCAGTTTTCCTATTAAATAGCTAATGAAGGAGTCGTATTGATATTTAAGCAACTCACGTCTAGAGCGCCTCGTAAAACGTTTATACACTTACATAAAATACGAGTTACTAAAATTAAAGACTCTGTTTAATACCCTATTCAGAACATAAACTCGACGTAAGTAGGTTTATCTCGTTCTGTAGAGGTTATTTAGGTGCCAATTAATTTATACATTTCACAAATAAAGAACTTATAGGAGTGACTATAATAATAATACTTATTTATTGCAAGATTCGTTCAGTTTCATTTGGAAAAAGTAAGTGTGTCGTGTTGGTAGGTGAATGGGCGTTTGCGTCCCCGTCACAATAGATGTGAGTCTCCCCAGCTCCCGCTTCATCGCAACTTGCTACAATACGACTTTCCAAACCTTTCTCATTTCGTTTTTGTTTCGTTGCGCATCGTTGTTGTCGTGGCCGCAGATGTTCTACGAAAGCGACGGCTCATCTACGGATTAGTACCCGTTAGGTTTTCGTGTTATGTGCCCTACATTACAAAAGGAAACTTGGAAATCTTCCGACGGCTTATTTTTATGTATTCTTATTGTTTTTGTATTTACACAAAAGGGGCATCATCTGGGAAAGTCATAGATCCAGACTGTCACGAACACATGTGACTGTCGATATGGATAGCTATTATCCTCAAAAGATCGTTAACTGATCCATTCGCAATTCATCCATAAGCAGCTATTGTTGACTAAGCACAGTTGCAATATCAGAGGTATCACTTACGCGTTACTAACCATACTTTCCTCTTCAAGGAGTTCTGATATAGCGTAGTGATGCGACAGTAAAAATACAAGGCTAAATAATTATATTTAGCTATAGCAAAGTGCAGGTTCTTTCCCCGTCACCAAATTCGAATCGAAAATTCCATTATGACTTACTTCCTTCAAAAGCAATGACACAGATTTATCCATTTTTTTTTAATAATAAGGTTCCCCACTTCATTTAGTTAGTATAAATTGAAGAATCTTCTCAATTGTCACAATTATCGCGTCCTTCAAAAATTGTAGAGCTCAGGTAAGTATTAATGAGAGACCACTCGCGTTACAAAGTCTGGCCGGCGTACTCCCACCGAGAAAATTACGCGAAAATTTACATAATAGAGAATCCGTGGCTGCTCTAGTCCTTTGAAAGTCGGAGCTGTGGGTCCGCTTCGAGTGACACTGTCGTACATTAAATTAACATCTCTCTCACTTTGTTTGCGAAGGCTATACCGACAGAACCTAATTTGTGATGATGAATAGGTCGCACTAGCCGCTTCGTGTCACTGAATAGCTATGGAACAAGGAAAATATCAATACTGATCACGTCTAGACTTCGAGCTGCAAAACTAGAATAAAACACAAAGCTAATTACACATGTTCAGTAACGTTCGCCGTACAACAATGCTTTGTTAACAATTTCTTTTATTTGAAGCCAGTCTATGGGACTTTTACAAACGTGTAAACTATGGAGTAACACGTCTGAATCAGCGGAACTAAAAACGCAAATGCAGCAGTCACTCTAATTGGGTAATCGGCACGCATCATTAGGTAATTGCAGCTGTGGCTCGCTCGCTCACCCTCTACCACGATCCCATACTTTTGTTCTCGAATTCCCGTATTCTCAACCGAAATATGGATTACGCACGACATATTTGATTTGTTTTAGTTGTTTAACAAACAACTGGCGTTTATCAATTTTGCACTGATTGGATATTGGACTGTTTTTTTTTTTGATACTATCTATTCACATTTGTATCTTCCATATTCGTAGAAATGTTATATTTTAGTGTTGTATTTGTCCAACTTGTTTGCCTGTTTATTTAGCTTATATGCATAGTGTAGTAATTATTGTGGTCACCTCACCAACTGCCTTTGTGTGGATCCAGACTTAATGTTCTTTATTCACTAAATATGCTCACTTATTATATATGTCATTTTGTGAAGTTATGTTTGTAAAGCTTTTTTATTGAAAGTTCTTGTGATATAAGCTTTAATATTTGATAAGTTGTTGGTTGTATTTTACTTAAACCGAAAGAAAACAATTGACATTGGTAGTGGCAGAACATAACTTAGTTACACCTAACTACACCTAACAGAATTAAGCAATGAGTAAATATGGCTTAATTTCGTATAGAAATCTCAAGACAGTGGTACATGGAGATTGATTATGCCAGTCGTGCAGCCAGATTTTCACTGGATTATTACAGTTTGCTCTTATTTGAACCAATTTCTTCTGCAAACTAAATTAATACCATTATTCAAAAGATATAAGGCTGGTCATAAAATGAGGGGATTATTAGGCCCAGTCTTTGCTCTGGATAAGGTTACATTAGGTTTGCAGTTGAGCTTAAGTTAGTTGGTCGGCGTGCAAGCTCCACTCCTATTACCCGCTCGATTCCAATATAGAGTCCTATGTAGCTCACCCCGTTTGCTTGTAGATTAGTTCAAATTGCCTTGTTCAGTTCAATGCCTCGTGTAATACGTATTGCAAACAGCTCCTTTTAGCACATAATGTCAAATAGTATCCTATTTTGGGTAAAGCTTAAACCGTTTATTTACGCTGAGTGCTTGCATAGGCGTAAACAGTCGGTATTGTAACTAGTCTATATTTGCATGTGATAAATATAATACCTATACGCATGCTTAGCGGTATAAGTTCAGTACTTATTTGTGTAAAATCTTATTAATTTGAAATATAATAGGTATATAGTATTACTTTTTTATTTTTTATTTTAATAATATGTTTACCATTGCTATGTAAAATATTTACATTGCTCATTGACTTTATACCGATTTAGTAATGAATTGATGTGAATGTCGATTTTATATAGGTAATAACAAGTTATGTTTAGATAATGGATTACAATAGTATCTTCGGCTACATACAGTAGAAGATGCTTTTTCCTCCATGACCAAAACACCTCAGCACTCCTTTTTCTATTTTCGTCAATCGTGGGATATAGAGCCTCTTTGCAGCACCATAGTATTTATAGCGGCATCGATGTTTTCTATCTACATCACTTTTATCTCAAAATCGTACTACATAATACTAATATTATAAAGTAATCGATAAACCCTGAAAATACTGAACCAATTTTAAAAATAATTTTAACATTATAATGCTAAATTATTCCTGAGTAACATAGGTTACTTTTATCCTGAGATTCTCACGGTATTAGAACCGCATAGCTATGCTAGTTCCAAATATAAAGGGATGAAATACTACACACTAAGCACCGTAAAATAAATTAATAATTAATATCAGGAATGACAAGGGTCATAAAATTTACTCGTGTAATTGGATATCAACAGCACCTGTAGATTATTCGTTCGTGTAGGGAAGTGAGTTGAAATGATACACTTTACGAGATGACATCAACAGCCTACACACTGTTTACACGTCGTGTATGGGACACTAAAACAAATACGATCACTTTATCATACAATTTATAGCAGCTCTTATGAACTCACAAAACACTTGTGATCGAGACACACAGCCAATAAAAATCGGTGATTATTCTCCCCCTAAAATTGATCCAAATCAATTTATATTATTTACACGCGTTGCACGGATATAAATTGAGATTTTGTGTTTTATGTTTTCCAATTACCCGCTTGACCCTTTTCACATTGAAAGTGTCCTTGTTTTATTTTGAATGTTTGGTCGCTATGAGTAGGTAGTGAATTAGGTGTGGGTTCTTTTTAAACCTTGACAGAAATAAATAACGTGACAGAAAAGTCACGCACTAAGTGAGAGTTAATGGATTGGGATGCCTACTTAAGAGTTAAGTTTATCTTTGAGTAAAAGTATTTGATACTTTGAGCAAAAGTATAATTTACTTTTTATCCTTTAGAAGTATAGTAAGAACTGACCAACTTTCTAAAGTTGTACCATAGATAACCTAGTTTGATTTTTAAATTTATTATTTTTATCCATCACAAGCTGTTGCCGGCGGCTTCACCCACGCGGAATTCTGATCTCGTTCCTGCTACCCATGATAGTATATTCCACGACCACAATCTATATAAGATACATAATTTCACCGTACATCATTTTGTTATATCTCAAAGGGTTTATGCAGCGTTTTCGTTGAAAGCTCCCAGACGGTTTATTTTTTCCGACACCTTCATCAAATATCATTATATTTTAGGTAATGTATACAAAAACTTGACAAATAATATATCATAACCTTCCTCGAGAACCACTCTATCCATTGGTGAAAACAGAATGAATATCGGTGCAATGGCTATTGAGTTTATCGCGGCAGACGGACAGACAGACGCGGCGGGGGACTTTGTTTTATAATATGTTGATAAGAAAAAGTAATTTATACACACAGGCTGGTTGTAAAGTGTCGGTTTACTTTTAAATCAATTTAATTGTGAGTGGTACAGTTGACCTCGCTTAATACGCCGTCTGGAACTCGTTTAATTAAAAGGGAATCTACTCGTCTAGTTCAGTTAAACCCGTGTTTGCACTCCATCTATGCTCCCTGCACACTTTGCCGGCCATCTTAACTAATACATTTACGTAGTTTTAATCTGTAATACATCTACGTGCCTTGTTTTGGTCTTGTTCATATGTTAATTCTGGTTCCTTTTTAAAACATGGGTTTCTACATTTGCCTGCACACCCCATTTTAAGACATATACATTTTGTACAAGTACATCTACAAAAGTGAGACGTACGTAATTAGTTGTAAATATTTTAGGCGCATCAATATTCATTATTTTTAGTAGGCACATTTCTATGACTCTAATAAGGCAAAAGATGGCAAATACAGTTCCCCATGTGATAAGTGGTTATAACAGTCTGTGGCTACTTGATACCATGAATGTATTATGGAGACCCAATTTAGATTTTTCACAGATGTCAAAATGGTTACATAATATTTTATTACAGACCAATAACACAGTTCATAGTGTTGAATATATTAGTAACAATATTATGTTAGTTAGTATTATAATTAATTTAGTATTATAATATATATATATATATATATATATATATATATATATATATATATATATATATATATATTTAGTATTAGGGCCAATCAAACCTTTGAGCAATGACTTTCAGAAGGATGTTGTTGGCATTCCGCAGGCATCAGTTTACATTTCAGCCAATATTTTAGAGTACAACGCCGCGGCAGCCTCAAAAATATTCTGAAAACATTTTAATGCTGGCCAACAGGGTTATGTAGGATCATATTATACCTCCCAGTTACTCGAGTAGAAAAATTGTCACCTCACTAACTGCCACAACGTCAAAAATGGAACAACAATTTACACAAAGGATCATACACGTGATAACACATTGATAACACGTAATATTTTATATTGTAAATAACAACTGTTGCTCTTGGGTTGTATAGTAATTAATAATTATTTATATCTTCCCAATTTGTAGTATCTAAAGTTGTTACATGAAAGTTATTAAATTCATTAATTTTTTTATGACAATCACAGAAGTTTGCAGATCGATTTTGTAAAAAAAATTTTTTTTTTTTTTTTGAGTTTGTAGAGATTTTATAGGTATTGGAGATCATGTAAATGAACGCTGTCCGGAGTAATATTTTTTAGATCGTCTTCTAGTTGGTACGGGGGTAAAAAAAAGAGACGGTAATCCTCAACTTCTTTTATACCTTCAGTTTTACTGACTGAATCTTCGTTTTCCAAATCATTGAATATCTGGTTTTCGTTGAGATTTATCTACGAAACAAAATGATCAATTTGTAACTTATTTAGTTTAATTGATATAATTAGTTCCTTATTTACTTGTTAACAAGTAAATAAAGAGATACCTGTAAAATACTTAAAAATTTTAGATCAAAAACGTACCTTTAATACTAACGATCGCCTCTCAGAGAGGTCAATAACTGGATAACAGGGCATTCCTTGCTGAATGTAAGATCGCTCTCCGCCTTATCGCAGGGCGCATTGTATTAGCACAAACGAACGCGGCGATACATGGGTGTAAATAAAGAATATTCCCAAAAAATCAACCGCGCGCGGGTCCCAGGCGATGGCTATGGTGTGGTGTGGCGATGGTGTGTGTTATACATACCGGGGTTAAGTAAAGTCTATTTACTGACCAGCGATTACAGTTTTCTATATTATGATATCGGTAAAAAGTCGGGAAGGTCATGGCAAAGCCACAATAAGAAATTTTGTACATAAAACGATAAATTGTAATAATGTGCATGTTAATGAAACAAAACTTTTTCTGTACTAAACATTTTATATTATTATTACGATAAAACAATTTATTAGCACAAACGAACGCGGCGATACATGGGTGTAAATAAAGAATATTCCCAAAAAATCAACCGCGCGGGTCCCAGGCGATGGCTATGGTGTGGTGTGGCGATGGTGTGTGTTATACATACCGGGGTTAAGTAAAATCTATTTACTGACCAGCGATTACAGTTTTCTATATTATGATATCGGTAAAAAGTCGGGAAGGTCATGGCAAAGCCACAATAAGAAATTTTGTACATAAAACGATAAATTGTAATAATGTGCATGTTAATGAAACAAAACTTTTTCTGTACTAAACATTTTATATTATTATTACGATAAAACAATTTATTGTACTTGTAGCTATGGGGAAACAGCAGTTAGTAGTAGTTAGGTAGTCTGTGTCTGACCAGATCCACCATTTCTGACCGAACATTCAGAAGGAGCAAGTGCGTGACCTTATCCTTCATAGAACTCATAACATAAAGAAAAGAACAAAATTAAAATATATTAACTTACACACAACTACCATACATTGAAATAATGTATCATTTGTACTTTTCCACTATATATTTTTAATAAATTACACCTGACCGGTTTGAAGAATGTGTCATACCAGCTCTAAATTTTATCCTAAAAATTTAGAGCTCTGGGTTGGAAGTACATCCACAGAATAAATAATAGTTGGTACATCTAAGGTTCACTATACTTAGTAACTGTAATATTAAAAAATACTTTGAGAATGCCGTGAGGCAAAACCAGTCAGGTGTAATTTATTAAAAATATATAATGGAAAAGTACAAGTACAATATGTGTAGCAAGTTTCACCAAGTGCCATCAATCCACAGTATAAATAATCACTACTATAAGGAATAATTGAAAACTAAATACTAATGGATATTTAATTTCTATCAACCCTTGAACTATAGTTAGGAACTAGGAACGAGCGACATACGAACGAGCGGTACAGCGGTACCGGTCAAACTAGTAAGCACTGAATTTTTAAAGGATAATAGTAATTAAAATGTGATTAAGCAATAGTAATCTGATATAATCCATTAGCATGACAAGTAGGTACAGTTATTGAGGGCACGCCGCAATAGCGGCGGTAAGGCCCATCATGTAGGATTGGCTAGAGAGGCGACACGGAAGCCTCTCGTACCGACTGACGCAGGTGATCTCTGGGAAGGGGTGCTTCGGGGACCACCTGCATCGGATCAGGAAGGAGCCAACGCCTGAGTGTCATCACTGCGACGCGAGCGAGGACTTAGGGCTGCACACGCTGGCGGACTGCCCGGCGTGGGAGGCGCCGTGGCGTGACCTCGTGGCAGCCACCGGAGTGGGAGTCCTCGCGCTCGGCAGCATCATTGCGGCAATGGCGCGGAGCGCAAGCGCGTGGGCCGCCGCCACCTCCTTCTGGGAGCATGTAATGCTCGCGAAGGAGATGGCGGAGCGCACCCGGGAGAGATTTAGAACTCTCCCGGCCCGCCGAGCCCGCAACTTGCTCGCCGAGCGTCGCAGGCGACTCAGGCGCCGGAGGTCACTTAACGACCTCTGTCCTCCATGAGCGCAAGCCTGGGGTTGGCGGGTGAGGCCACCTGTCACCCCAGCAGAAGCAGGCCGGGACGGTGAGGCGACTAGCACCCCTCCCCCAAACCGGGGCAAGACGGGGAAACCGTGGTTCCCAAACCCGAGGGGGCCATCTCGAAACCGGAGATGGCCCAGGGTCAGTCGGGGTGCGAGGGATATGCTCTATGGGCAACCTTACATCCCTTCTTCCCATCCGTCTGTAGACCCGAGACGGCGTGCGGTTTTAGTCGGTTCAAGCCCGACATAACCGCCCCCGCTGGCCGGCGGGGGAGGGGGGGGGTATCCGAAGGGATTTCCGCACGAAAAAAAAAACGGTACAGTTATTGATGCCTGATTTTGAAATAATTGGGTTTACTGTAATATGTAACACAGTATGTTCAAAAAGCAACGTGCCTTTTCTCTATCTTTATCTGTTCTAATTTTATCCCATAGTATATATGAATACCAACAACTTTTAATTATAAACCTATAAGATTAAAACTTTAACTAAAAGTGCAGGGGGGAAAAACCAAAATTTTTCGGGAAAAAAAATCCTAACTTCTAACTGGTGAACATTCTTGCGTCGGAAACTTTTTTAATCGATAGGCCATTTTTAAGTCTAAAATAAATGTCTGAAAAGTTTTTCGCTAAAAGGTACCGTTTTCGAGAAAAAAAATTAAACATGTTAAAAAATTATATTAATTGCTTCACGGAATCTACCTGTGCGTTCCCCCTGCGGGAACGGTTTTTTTATCATATACTTTTTATTTATTCATCAATATTTATATTGTCCCCTGTAAAGTGATCCCTTTCAGATATAATACACTATTGTTGCTTCGTTGACAACGTCTCATGCCCAAAATCTATAATTTGATAAACTAATAAACTAAATTAATAAACTTCAAGGTCATATGTTTCCGTCATCAGCTTGGGCGTGCACAGCGAGGTTCGTCGCTGGCATCTTCTATTATAGGCCTTCTTAGAAGAACTTGTGCCACTTATAAACATTATGTTTTACTTATAGTCCACTGAAAAGTTACATTTGGGGTTGCGTTTTTTAGAGGACGTAATTTTATTTTTGATGTGTAGGGGGGGTCAGTGTAAAGCTAAAACCAAGGTTGTGGGGTCACCACTCTTGTCCTACGGCCGCCATCTTGAAAATAGGAGTTGAAATGGTTTTTACGATATATCTCTTAAACTATTTAACTGATAAAAAAAATATTTTAGTAATTCAGAAAGCCGATGAGATGCTGAGTCGCAGCCTGGTCCATCGAAAAGACTTACGATATATCTCTTAAACTATTTAACTGATAAAACATAATTGTTAACATTTTTTGTTGCAAATTAAATTCTCTACAACTTTGGTCCAGTAACTTTTTTATTTTTAATTTTGTTATTATAATTTTTTTAATTAGTAATTTTGCAATATCATTAAAAATTCATTATTGACTCTTTTCCCCACCACCCTCGAGGTAGAGTCTGGAGGCGCGTTTTTTTTTACGTGGCATAAACCACGGTGATTTTCTAAATTTGAACTACTCCGTCCTCAGTCTTTTCGATGGACCAGGCTGCGACTCAGCATCTCATCGGCTTTCTGAATTACTAAAATATTTTTTTTATCAGATTAATAGTTTAAGAGATATATCGCAAAAACCATTTCAACCCCTATTTTCAAGATGGCGGCCGTGGGACAAGGGTGGCGACCCCACAAACTTGGTTTTAGCTTTACACTGACCCCCCATCACACACCTCTACACATCAAAAAAATAAAATTGCGTCCTCTAAAAAACGCAAGGTAAGGCCTAAAAAATGTAACATTTCAATGGACTATTAGAATAGACTAACCGTATGCCACTGTAAAGCTTTTGAGTTTTTGAGAACACTAAATTCCATTTTTAACACAAAATTTGATGCTATATCTTTAATCATTTTTTTCGATAAGTATAAGAAAATCACCGAACACACCAAAACATTGTAACTTTTGTACTTCTCATAAAAATGCTATGTAATATAACGGTGAATTGTTTGTGACGAAAGTATCAACACAACCAAATAAAAAATCGAGAATCGAATGTACGTAGCCCGCAAAGGAGAATGCCCATTCTTGGTTGCGCTTTTAGACGTTCGCGTCAATATTTCAAATGTTAAAAAATAATATTGATAATAGTATGACTTTTCAACACTAAATCGCTTCTAGAGAAATTGGGGTTTGAATTTAAATTATAAAGATATAAAACTTGAATGAATAATCGTTTCCATTTTAATTTAATTGTTACCATTATATAAAACAAACCATTGGTGGTAGAATGCAAATATACCAATATTTTTAAAATAAAATGGTTAAATAATAATACGTGATAATAATTCGCAATGTGACATTCAAATATATTGCAGTTATGTAATCTTCATATTTCGTGTATGTATTCGTAGTTTATTAGTGATTATCACTAATAAACAGTTAAAGTTGTAAAATAATGTATGCTTCAGTGGTAGTTTTCTCTTAATTTATACATGGTGTCACTGTCTTAAAACATTCCAAAAGAAAACTCAAACGTCAGTTCAACAGTCAGTGTCACAATATTTTCTTGTAGTTGTTGTTTTTCTCGTTGTAATCATTTAATTTCTCAATAACCCCAAGTTCTGTTACAATATGCGTTTATATTTCAGATAATACTTAATGCAGGCTTTTTAATGCAGTTTATACTTATGTGACATAGCAAAAAAAAGTGTGCAACCGATTTCCATACTGACATGGGCATTGTCCTTTGTAAAGTCACCTTACTTTTTGAACACATCTCGTATATAGACAGCGAATATTGAATTCCCGAGAACCAGGTTTGTCAGAGAAGATTCACAGGTTTAGAAAAAATTGCAAGTAGCGTAACCACCACTACGATTTTTATAAGTTTTCTTCTAAAGAACCCCAAGGTACCCCGTTTCTGTCTCTTTCTACTCGTCCCAATGTAAACGAACTGAAATAATCACTGTATCAACTGGTAATGGTCTTGAAAGATCTACACTCAATATTTGTTCAGATCCACAGCTTTCGCTATTCGTCAATTTTACTGTCAGTCTTTTATGTAACATCATTATTAATACTTTTGGCCATAGTATTGCAGATATAGTCTTAGCAGTGGTGTTCTTATGTATGTAACAAAGTCATATTTTTGTACGTAACACTGAGGTGTCACCCTCTTACTGTGCAAACAATACCGTCTCGAACCAAATGGATCAGTACTTCCTTTCTTTGTCGCGCGACAAAGAACTTGAATGCTTTACCCACACACGTGTTTCTTTCTTCTTGTAACCTCAGGTTCTTTAAGCGGAGCATGAAAAAGCATCTATCGAGGCCATCATACTATGGACTACTACTCGTATTTACAATTAGACTACATTTAGAATTGTTGTAATTGTACGGTGGCCGTAAAAAAACCTTTAATTTTATTCATATGTAAGCAACAGTAAGAGAAGTGTTAACAATTTAACCAATTTATTTGCCCTTTTTCACCTCGCAAGCACCCTTTTATAATTATCAACGGCAGATAAAGGCTTTCTACCTTTTTTACACTCATGATAAACAATAATTATGTCGTATCGAAATGGATATCATCGGTATGTTAAGTAAGTACTTACTGTCAAAATATTAATCTAGGCCAAATGATTGTTTCACTTTACAAACAACGATCAGGCTGCATTGTTAACTAATTTAATTGACGCTTCAGTGGAATTCGATAGTTTTAATCTTTATGTTTAAAACAACTGTGTTGTTTACAGATTTGTAAGTAATAGTATTTGAACTGCAAATAAATTTTCATTTTTTAATTTAATAACAACGGGTATTAAGAAATTTGCATTGATTCAAATTACATAAGAGCGACTGGTGAATCTAGAGAAGAGCTTTGAGATATTCATTACACCGGAACCTAGTAAGCATCTAAAATCCCCCGGGTGGATAAAACAATTTGGTAAACCGACAAAGTCTCGCATCCTACATGTGTTCGCTACGACGATGGCGTAGTGTTGTAGTATTGGAGCAGACGAGGGCATCGAGTGAATGAAAACATAAATAAAATCGAGCTCCGGCTCCCGTGTGACATGTTCGAGTAAATACTTGTAAAAGCACTTCAAACACAATCTCGCACTACACAGTGAAGAAAAATGTTAAATGGAACCACACTTCGATATGTGTTATTCGCCATTTACCTTAAACCGCTGCATATGACGAAGTGTGGAGAGCTCATTCGTCTATATTTGGTTTATTCGCACTCATGACGCGTGCAAGCGCAACCGCGTATGGCAAATACGCGTATACGTCCACTTTTTCACCATCCACTTGTTTCTTGAGACACATCAAAGGACAAATAAGCGGCTAGTACCATGGCAACAGCAATAATACATATATTTGGCATTTTTGGCACATCAAATGACAAATGACGATCACATGACAAATATTCCCGCGAATACTGCCTAGCCGTATAACACAGCAGTATGAATCCACCATTACAATATCTTACTGGCGGCTCGCATTCAGGTTAGTATTAAGTGCAAACATTACATACCTTTTTTTTTTTTTTTTTTTTTTATCGTGCGGAAATCCCTTCGGATACCCCCTATCAAACACACACAACCTTTTATCGGTTCATTATATTTTCTTTTTCATTCTATTTTTCACTTATTCGGTATACATTTGTAGATTTGTCTACGAGATGTCGTGTGTTCTTGTCATTTGAATAATTCTATTACAAGAGCCTTAAAACTAAGTAAGTATCCGTTAGAAAGACTGCCAAAGATTATTATTAATATGATTATACATAAACACACAGATCGACTTTCTGAATTCTCCACTCCCCCTTCCTGTCGTTATCTTGAGTCTCTTTGAAACATTTCTCTGGAGGAATAGGTAAATACGTTTTAACTAAATACTGACGTTTTGCTATCATGTTTGTATATGAACACTGTCGCAAACCATACAATTCTTTTTTATAGAATTAATTCTATGTTTATACACAGCATTTACCCACGAAACAGTTTGAACTGCCGAAGCAGTTATTGATCCAAAATAGGAGCAGAGAATCTATCGAATTTTATGAATATTTCTTAATATGATAATATTAAATTAAAACATCACACATTTTGGGCAATCACTAATATTAAATTTATAAGTCAAGAACATTTAATGGTTTTCTTAATTCGATGAAATAATTCACAACTCGCTCGCCGAAATTGACTAGTTAATGTTATGACATCGAGAAGTGCATGGACACATATTGTCTATTTGAGGTGTTAATGATATGCTAGGGACACGCACCGACAAACATGGCAACGAGCGTCGAGAAAACGTCGAGCGCGCGTCGACAGTGTCAAGGTTCGCACTCCACAATGTGTATGAGTACATTATTAATCTTAATAATGGCACCTACTCCTTAACGGGTTTAATTTAATTAATTAAGCAGTCCTAAATATTGTAGACGTACAGTTAACCGAGGACGATGAAATGTTAACAATGTTATTGTTCTGCTGGATTAAATCCAGCAGTGGCGGATGGCTCTAATAATAATTTGAATGTTTGGGTAAAATCCTCAGACAAGGTCGTTCGCGTTACGATGTATTAATTTAACGGAGCGCGAAGTTTATCCAGAGTGAGACCATTAAATTTGATTAAGTTTATTCTCATAATCGTTTTATTAGTAAGTTTTTAAATCAATTTTAAATAAACCATATTTATTCATTTTAACTTTTATGCAAAGTTAGTTAAACCATTACAACGGAACTTACAAAACGTCAAAAAAACTAGATTAATGTTTAGCAAATGGACCAATCGAGCAGGGACTCGGTGGATGCAGGCCGCTACAGATCGGTCGAAATGGAAGTCGATGGGGAGGCCTATGTTCAGCAGTGGACTTCTTAGGGCTGATATGATGATGATGATGATATGGACCATCGGTTCGAAACGCGGCCCCGTCCTGAGAAGACTCCGGTAAGAAACTCAGCGGGCTATTTTCTTGGTCTAGTTACAAACATGTTTACTTTAGCTAATGGTTAAGGAGTCTAAAACCCGACCCCACCAGGCGAGGCCGCGCTGGCGGCCAAGGTCCGCCGGTAACCCTGGGGTTATCCTTTCGAGGGCTTACCCGGGGTGCCCGGCAATGGACACTTGGGCAGGACGGCGTGCGTTTTCAGTCGATGCACGACATAACCGCCCGCTGGCCAGCGGGGGTGTATCCCGTTAAAAAAAATGGTTAAGGAGTCGGCCTTACGATCGAGAGGTCCCAGGTTTGAATCCTGGCCATTGCTCTACCGACGTAAAATCCACTCCTAACACAAGCAATTTAGCTTAGCTGGAGGGGTTAGGGATGAATATTAGTGATTTCGGTTACGTATATTCTTTTATTACTAAAAAAAATATGTGAAAAAATTGTAAAAAGAAAATTGCAATGATTTTTTTAAGCGGCATAGTAAGATCGCAAACCTTTTATTTCCAAGCATGTTTATCGTCAAAATATTCTTGAATTTTATATAATAACCTTTTTTACCTTTTTAGCAGAGAATATTTTTGATTCGAGATTTAAATTTATTAAGAAGCAGATGTATAATTTCATTAGGGAGCTTGCAGTAGCTTATACAGTTACTACTACAAGATTGCAATTATCACTTCGAGATTGGTTCCACTTTTTATGCCATTAATAAAATGCATTTTACTGAACTGAATTCATATCCTTAAGGTGATACAGCAAAGAAAGAAAGATAGAAAATAAACTATTATTCTGAACACAAATTATAGAGACTCAATTGACAATGTAAACTTCAGATTAAGAAATAAAACTACGTTGACTGCAAATTTGGACTTCTCAGATGCTAAAGCAGTGATGCTCTTGTGATACCCCTAATATGAAAAACATCCACAAGTCACGGTAACTGCTGCAGTTATATCACTTTATGCGCCTTTGCTAACTTTAATTGACACACAACGATCTCTGCGGCGCCGTAGCGGTAGAACGTTCGACTACTAAGTCAGAGGTCGCGGGTTCGATTCCTGCTCAGTGCAAATATTTGTATGCATTAATATTTGTATTGGTCTGAGCGTATTCTTTATATATATAATATCCGGATTCTAGAAACCATAATGCAAGCTAGTAAGCCTGGGTCCAGATAGCACTGTGTTGAATGTCCTACAAATTTTATATATACTTATCTAAGCAACAAAAGCTATAAAAATATCACAGTCTACTGCTAAACACCACACATGGGGCTACCTTGGGAATAGGGGGAAAGGATGTTGTAATACAATACATTAGCTGCTAAGTCGAACGCACTTCTGCGGCGTATCTAGTTAGTGTGGCGTATCTGGTGGAGTATATAGTTAAAACGTATTTATTCCTCCAGAGAAATGTTTCAAAGAGACTCAAGATAACGACAGGAAGGGGGAGTGGAGAATTCAGAATGTCGATCTGTGTGTTTATGTATAATCATATTAATAATAATCTTTGGCATTCTTTCTAACGGATACTTACTTAGTTTTAAGGCTCTTGTAATAGAATTATTCAAATGACAAGAACACACGACATCTCGTAGACAAATCTACAAATGTATACTGAATATGTGAAAAATAGAATGAAAAAGAAAATATAATGAACCGATAAAAGGTTGTGTGTGTTTGATTATCTGTGGAAGGTCGCGGGTTCGATTTCCGCTCGGTGCAAATATGTATATTTGCGTTGGTCTGGGTGTTTCTATGTATAATATGTATTTATTTACTAAAAAAAGTATTTAACTATGTTTATCCGCATTCTAGAACCCATATGACAAGCTCTGCTTAGTTTGGGTCTAAATGGCGTTGTGTACTTTGTCCTACAATGTCTGGTAGCGTAGTATATGACAATCAACTAATGAGTCTACAACATGATGATCGCGGCACATTCCGTTAAATAAGTTGGCGAAGTAAACACGTTGTTTATTCGTTTGAAATAATTTAATGCGAAATAAAACATCAAACATCTTTAGGAGTTTATTAAAAGCGCTCTTCACAAAATTATTGATTACACTCACTTCAATCGTTATTATATCATACCTATGGCTATGTAGGCGTTTTAACGGACGGAATCATCATAAAGAATTCCGTACCATCCTTTACAGATTACTGGTGAGGTACGCATTCATGTTCTAAAACCGGTAAAGTGCCAGTATGTTATCCACATAATAATGTAAATCTGGGTTTGCATGGGGTATTATAAATCACAGGTTTATGAAAAACGCACTAACACCGCACATTAGTGTGGTTATATAAATTATTTCAGACATTTTCTTATCATCAGATATACAAAAATCATGTCCTTTACAGACCGTATTATCAAACAAGTATGTTTATTGAAAAACTATTAGCTGACTGAAGTAATTATCAATACAGTCTACTATTAAATTTATATTTGGGGTCCCATTAAGATCTTCGGAACCTCACCTGCTAGGCAGTGAGATCATGCTGACAGTCTGTCCTACAAATATTATAAACGTGAGAGCTTTTATATGGATCAATGGATGTTTGTTACTCTTTCACGCAAATATTTGAATGAAGTTGATGATCCGAATGAACGGATCTGGATGAAATTTGGTACAGAGATAGATAATGATCTAAAATAGGACAGGATACTTTTTGCTTGGGAATTATTAGGTTCCTGTAGGTCGCGGGAACGGTATCAGAATACAGAAGACAGAAGAGCCGTGGCCGCGGGTAACAGCTAGTTATTAAAATAAAGTGAAACTTAAAATATAATTACCTTTTTGACACAAGATCAGGTAATGTGAAAAAGGTTTACCTAATGACAAGTGGTTATTAGTGTATATAAACGCTTCTGAAATCAGAAGTGTTTTCTCTCCAACTGTGCTGAGCTTCTCGAAGAGTTCTGGCGAGCCTGCGTGTGAGCAAGTCTTTTGAATGTGACAATATCCATTTGACACGTGTTATAAATTGCCACGTAATACGACACGTTGTCGAGTTGTCAATGCTGCCATGCTTGACAATCTTGTCATACGTAAAATGTCATACGTATGCTCAGGTGGCAGCTACCACAGATAAATAATATATTTATCGCGCCTCTTGGTCAAGGTTGTACGAGCATTCGCCGCCAGAGTAGCTCTATTTTTTTTTTTTTTTGCTATTTTGTCTTTTCTATTTGTACCTAATCCGCAATAACTACACTTTTCTTTCTTTCTTTCTTACACCATATTATTTTGGGCATGATTGCTTGAACAGAACGCCTCGTGGTATAACTAGGATAAGATAAAGATTATATATTATATTGCTACCTTCTTGTATCTGCCGACACTGGAGTGGTCAGGACCATGGTTTACTTCATCTTTAGCAGATAACACTAACTTTTGATAAAAAGCGGTCGGCATTCCAGATAAACAACAGACAGAAACGGAGACTCTTCAAAGCTGCGTGAATGTAAACATTTTTAAACAAAGACCCAGATACGACGCAGTGTTAAAGACAGTCTGACAGTTAGTTGGTAGTCGATGGTGACTGCGGGTTTTAGTCCACTCAACTTCAATTCAACCACTTTGTCGTAAGGCACTGCTATTCCGAAAATTATTTAATTATAAAGAAACAGTCACTTAGTTTTTTGCAAAGAGAGGCGTTATTTCCTAGTTATGTGATTTCAATTGTAGCAAAATTCTATTGTACAATACCTGTTTGTTTTTGTACCCTATAATAATGAACAGAATAAAATTAAACCAAGAACCCAAATAATACTTAAATCAAAACACGACTCGAACAACGGAAGCAATAAAATTTTAAAGGTTAATAATCCTTTAATAGCTCCTAAAACAAAAGTTATTGTTATAAGTCAAACAAAGATTATGAAAACCTAAATAAAACAATTTTACCTAAGCAGTATTGCATTTAAAAATAATTTAAGACAAACATTCTCATTTCAACAGTAAAAAGTAAATCTGCGGCAGGTATATATATAACCTAAGAGTCTGACCTAATTAATGTGTTAAACTAAATAGGAATTAAAATAGCTGAACTATAAATTCTAAGACAGGAAACTATTCTCTATCATGCATAAAATAGATAACATCTTGCATAATTTAATACAAAGCTATAACACTTTAAACCAAAAGAGAACTTTTTCAGTGGTTTTCAGGTAGGTATATCATATGTCCTGAGCGCGCCCGGGAGAGATTTAGAACTCTCCCGGCCCGCCGAGCCCGCAAGTTGCTCGCCGCGCGTCTTAACGACCTCCGTCCTCCATGAGCGCAGGCCTGGGGGTGGCGGGTGAGGCCGCCTGTCACCCCAGCAGAAGCAGGCCGGAACGGTGGGGCGACTAGCGCCCCTCCCCCAAACCGGGGCAAGACGGGGACACCGTGGTTCCCAAACCCGAGGGGGTCATCTCGAAACCGGAGATGGACCAGGGTCAATCAGGGTGCGAGGGATATGCTCTATGGGCAACCTTACACCCCGGCGTCTGTAGACCCGAGAAGGCGTGCGGTTTTAGTCGGTTCAAGTCTGACAGAACCGCCCCCGCTGGCCGGCGGGGGGATATCCGAAGGGATATCCGCATGAAAAAAAAAAAAGGTACCGAACCCTAAAAAGAATCTATTATTTATTTATAATATTTTGTAATACATTTTTAAACATTATTTATGTTGAAGTCATCATCATCTTTGCTTTGTTCTTGGTTGCATCAGATACTTTCGCCTCGGAGCCCGGGATCCGCTTGGTCCTTGTTCTCCTTTTAGTTTGGCTTAAACGGCTTTAATGGGAGTGATTACCGTCTGACCTCCCGACTTCGAGAGGAAAGCCTGCCCCAAATACTCGCCTATCAGTGAGCAGGTATACCGATTTGCAGGTTAGATCTTGGTGTGACCCCAGAAATACCTTGAAAAATTAAATTATTTTGACCAAAAACCTATCAACAAACCGGATCGTATTCTTCAGTTCTTGTGTATACAACAAAAATTAAAATCCCCCATAAGCGCTGTATTTAAATACTAAATCTGTTCCATCTATTTGATGTAGTATGAGCAATGTTGGATAACACAAATTTGTTGTTGAATAAACACGAATATCGTTGGCTGAAGACGAGGCGTTTCGTATGCGAGGTGCGAGCCTTGTTACCAAGATGTGCGCCCGCAGGGCATTGCCGCAGCTCAATTATGTCTAACTTCATTGCTCAGATTCCGTCATGAGCACAAGCTCTAAGTTGTCGCGAGTAAGTCAACGAGTGTGTATGTTCTGTAGGAGTTTGTATGTGTAATTAATTTGGTTTCCCTGATGGTTGTAATTCCGTCGCTCGACACAACGCAATTTTGTTCTTCCGTAATCTAAACATTGTTCCATTAGAATGCTTCTTCGACAGATGTATGAAGATTAGTGTGGCGTTAGTATAACAATGTTAACAAGCTACTGAGAAACACTATTTAATAATGTACACAATGTACAATGTGATAGATTGTGTAGATATCTGAAAATTTATGGGTAAAATTTTGTTAGTATTGCATCGGAGAGGGCAGCATTATATGCCTATAGTATAATGTCACATTTTAATGTGGAGCTGATTAACAGTAGATACCCATTCATTCAAAAATTAAATATATTATTGATATTTTCGTTCAGCAATTTTTCCAGAACATATAAAATGCAACAAGGGATTTGAATGCAATATAGGTGTTGTTATTTGTAGCCTTAATGTGTAGAGAAAATTAAAAATCTTTATGCCAGTTGGTATTTTTGTTATTATTTAAAAGTTATATTATAGAATATCTTTGTCTATCTATCTCATCCATACGTACATACACATTAATAAATCAACGAACTAAACGCGTTGCATTAAATCTCAAAAAAGTCTAGCAAACAAAAACAACAAATCATTTACACATAAGTTATGTAGTTATTACAAGTTTCAGTACAAGTTGATCCACAGCATGTTTAGCCTGATTGGAAAGTGGAGTTGATACGATTAAAAGTTTATTGAATAACGTAGCTAACAACGTCTCCCAGCAGTTGCAACTCAGCGGTTTCTCTAGAAGTTGGACTTGCAGTTTGACCTTATATCAATTACTTGGTAATTTTCTACCATCGTTACATTCTTATTAAACTATTTCTTGGCCTTGTTATTGGTTAGTCAATTATATTGTGTCATTTTAAATTAATACTTCAAGGAGACTGGCATTTGTAGGAGTGATAGAATGGTTTGATGCCATAAGTCATAAAATAAAATTATGTTTATCACTAACCACGAATATTGATAGTGTAACGTTATTGACTAAGAATATCTTAATAACACTTTTTAATCCCACTATGTTGTGTAGCTGTAAAGGCCCGAGTCCTTTACAGCTACACAACATAGTTACTCTACGCACTACACAAAACGGTTACAAATCACGGTTTTGCTTTTTAGTCTATAGTTTTGGCTACACATTTTGGGGCTGTAATTTTGGTATCAATAATGATTTTATTTTTCGCGGCCGATGTAAAACATCTACACATTTGACCTCGCTCGGGTGAAGGAGGGGCGGAGTATTGTCATTTCATGTCATTTGATTTGACAGCCACTGATAGTGTTAGCTCCGGTATTAGAACTAAAAGCCAATAAAAGGACTGGTCAAACAATGACTCTAGTTGTTGATCCGTCGTTGCGCCCCGCGCTTACCACCAAAGAGACCTAAAAACTCGTAACGGCGCAATCAACTTACACTATCAAGATTTTTGCCTCTGTCTATACTTGAAATATTGAAAACAGAATTACGCAACTGACACTTTAGGTTTCGTGAAACTAGTGGCGATTATGGACGCGATCTTCTATAGTGTGGCTCCATTTTTAGCGAATATCCCACAGTGCCTCTTTTACTAGAATAATCTTTCGCACAAAATTGCGTTATCTTTGCACGCCATTAATAGTATGTCAAACTAACAGTGCGCTGCGCTCCATTAAAATAAATGACTAATAACAAGCTTTTATCAAATTCAAATGCTTTATTGTGAAACATAGGTAGGTACATAGATGGTATACAAAAACTAGATCAGCCATGTTTAGCCATATCGACATATATTTTTTTAAGGAATTAATTATATTACATTATATTCGTTCGTTCATTACATGTAACTTGTACTATTCGTATGTAAGTAAATCATTTGTAAAAATTTCCAAACAACTTTTCGACTATTTTTGGCATCCAATTTAGAGGAAATTTTGTACAAACGTTTAGTGTGGATGATAATGCATTAATACGGTGACATAGAGCTGGTTTGGTGATGGAGGGCGGCCACACGAACTTCTAAAATAAACAAAATATACCTTTTTTTTTTTTTTTCGTGCGGAAATCTCCTCGGAGGGCGGGGCGATGTCCAGAGACACCGCCAACATCACCTCACCCCGGGCTACTGCATCCTCCGCCAGAGCCCTCACGCCCATGATGGCATCCACGGTGGAGCGCCTCTGGCGGAAGCCATATTGGCCATCCGCCAGGTCCGGCCCCACTCTTGAGAGGTGCTCGACGAGGCGCTTCGCAATTACTCTTTCAAAGAGCTTGCACACCTCGTCGAGCAACTATGGGCCGGTAGGCGGACGGTGAGTCCGCCGGGCGCCCCTCCTTTCGGATGAGGACCAGTTTCCCCGTCTTCCACAATTTCGGAATCTGGCCCCGCTCCAAACATGCGCTGAGAAGCCCTCTCAGTTGGGGCTCGAGAGCGTCGTCGACTAGAGCTAGGACCCACGCTCGGCCTGGAATGCCGTCGGGTCCCGGGGCGGTGCGTTTGGCTCTCAGCCTTCTCACCGCCAGCTCTAGTTCTACCCAAGTGACCTCGGGCACGTCGTCGTCAACCACGTCGGGCACCATTGGCAACCGAGGCGGAGTCATCTGCGGTTGAATATGTTCCACCGCCCGCGCTGGGAACAGGGAGCTAACAACTCCTCCGAGCAGCTCCGGCTGGAGACACTGGGTCAACGGCGGGGCCTTGGTGCGCAGTTTTCCCCTTACCATTAGGTAGGGCCGCCCCCAAGGGTCCCGCTCCAGCGTCTCCAGCAGTTCGCAGCGGGCCACCTTTTAGGCCCGCCTTATCTCTGCTCGGAGGGCACCTCTGGCCTCCCTGTATCCCTCGTACAACTCCGCCTCTCGGGCCCCCGCATCTGCGGGGCGGCGACGCCTCCTACGGAATCGGGCCCACCGGCGGTGCGTGATCACGGAGGCCCGTCTGAGCCTCGCTATCTCCGACGACCACCAGTAGACCTGACCCCTCGGATTATAGGGCGGAACCCTAGGCATCGCCGCGTCGCAGACACGGGTCATGGCCTCCCGGAACCACTCCGCCTCATCGTCTACGTTGACAGGCCTGTCCGGCGCAGAGACCCAGGCCTGTACGATGGCGGCTTCCAGGAGGAGCTCCCGATCTAGTCGCTTAAGTGCCCAACGTGGCTCGGGTGGAGCCGGTGTGGCCGGCGCATCGCTCGCGGGGGCGGAGACGTCAAACCGAATATATCGGTGATCCGAACTTGTCTCCTCCCCCAAAACGACACGCCAGCCCTGAACACGTTGCGTCAACGAGGGACTCGCGAACGAGATGTCCACGATTGAACTGGCCCTCGAGGTCACGAACGTGTCCACGGCTCCCCGATTTAGGAGGTCTAGGCCGAGTCCTTCGGCCCAGTCCTCCAGTGCCCTGCCTCTATCCCCCGCCGGGCCCCTATCGTGATGGGAACCCCACGCCAACGACCAGGCGTTGAAGTCCCCGAGCACAAGGACCGGCTGGGGGTGGAAGGCATTGACGACGACTGCCAGCTGACGGAGCCATTGCTCATACGAGTCATCAGCTATGTCTCGGCTCGGCGTGAAGTAAGCAACCACGACCGCTATATTGACAACGACGGCAAGAGGGGGGCTGCCGGCGGCAGGGTTGTGCACCAGTGCCACCGACCCATCCAGCGCGGTTTCCCAGGCAGGCCCGAGGAACCGGTAGGTGTATGGGTCGGCGACAGCGGCGACATTTATGGTCCACTGTGCCATGCTGTGGAGCAGAAGGTCCTGAGCATGGGCACCGTGGCCAACATTCACCTGCAGGATGCGGAGGATCCATTATGGAACCCCCATCTCCGCATCCCGCTGTGAACTGGAGGCGGAAGGCTGGCCTCCCGGCTTCGGCTCCCCTCCGGCGCAGGCCTGGCTTCCAACCCTGTGGTCGGCCGGCTTGCCTCCCGCTGCACACCTAAAACAGTGCAGCGGGGCGTCGCACGTGCCGGCCTTGTGACCGGGTTGGCCACAGCGGAAGCGACGGTCACCCGCCGTCACTTCCGCCGTGCAGTGCACCCCCACATGGCCCACCGACAGGCACCTGAAGCACCTGGCCGGTCGGGCCTGCAGAAGCCTTGCCTGCGCCCTCAGGAAGCCTCCTACCAGGAGGCTCGGCCCGTCTGCGACCTTTTGGGCCGCCGCGATAGGGCAGCCGACAACTGCTGCCCCCTGTCCACCACGGCCGAAGCGTATCGCTCCGGCCTTAACAGTGTCCGGGGAGCAGCCCCCGGCCTCCGCAACGCCGAGCCTGAGCTCTTCTGCCGTGACGGAGTCGTCCAGGCCCGCAATGCGCATTTCTGCGCATTTAATGGGCCTGGACACCCAGACGTCGGCTGTATCCAGCGACTCCCTTAGCCGAGCCGCTAGGGCGTCGGCCTTGGGGCCACTGGCGGCGCCGGGGACCTCGAGAAGCCGGGCTCCCGTCCGTGTGCTCTTGCACCGGACACCCGGGATCTCGAGGGCCTTCAGGTCGACGTTGGCCTTTACTTTGGCCAACACCTCGGCATACCCCACGCCCCTCGACGCTGCCTCCGCCGTCAGAGTGACGACGACGGCAGTAGTGCGAGGGGCGCGGAGTTTCCCCGGCGCTGCCTTCGCGGCGGCCGCGGCCCTCCTGGCCTTCTTGGCGGCCTTCTTGGCGGCCTTCCGCCTCTTCTTACTGGCTCCAGCCACCTCCCAGCCCCCTACCAACGGGGTGGAGGTAGCCGGAGCCACGGCTGGGGCTGGGGCCAGGGCTGGGGACGTCTTCCCCTTGCCCTTCCCCTTGCCTTTCCCCTTACCCTGAGCGGGAGGGGGCTGAGGAGCCGGCCCCGGCAGGGCCCGATGTCGAGCACAATGCGCAACATCGCCTCTTGGTCAGGGTTTGGGGACCCCTGGAACGAACGACGCGGTCACCTTCTGGAGTCTCTCCATAAGAGACCGCGTCCTTCCGCATGGTTCTGTCACCGCCGAGGTGGAAGGCCTCGGCGGCGATTTTTCCGCGGCCCTCCCAGTGGCCGAGGGAGCCCGACTGGGTTGCCCACCCCTCAGTCCTCCTCGCGCCCCTCGGCGGACTGCAGCCACCTTAGGCGCCCACATTGTCTCGTCGCTGGAGGAGGTCGTCCCGGTGAGGGTGTAATCCTCATCCGACACGTCCTCCCCCGGTCGGTGCTTTCTTGGGCGCCGCTTGCGCTTATGCGCCTTGACGCCCAATCCTAAAGAGCTGCTCGCCCTACTCCTTTCGCTGGCTGTGTCGAACTTTTCCGACACAGCCGCGGTCTTTGGCGTCACCTCTACGCCCGCCTGCTGCGCGACCTCCGCGCAGACTCTGTCATTTTTTTCAATGTCCATTTTCTTGCCGTTTTCGTTAGTTTTATTTTCGGGTGCCGGTTTCTTTTTGATAGATACGTTTATATTCATAGCATATCCCACGAGTATGGGGGAAAGGTGGTCCATCCAGGCGGAGCCCCCTGCACCTGGATAAGCCTATATACTATGGAGGTCGGCTGGTATCAATAGGTTTTTACGACTTTGCTGTCGGGTGTTATAGACTTTTCCTTGTCGTGGGCCGGCCAATAAAGGCAAGCCCTCCGGTTAGCAAGTTCACAGCGTACCCTTCTGGAGCCACCAGTCACTGATCACCTGCCGATTACGGAACGCGAGAGGATGGCTAGTCCTCTCTCACCGGCGGCGGCACAAGTGCCCGTCGGCCCCTGCGTTAGCAGTGGGCCAACCCGCCCCTGGATCCCCCAGGACCCTATGGTGGCCTCAGCCACAAACACCATCGCTCATCCTATCTCCTCTGAAAGCAGAGGAGTACGGAGAGCGATGTGTTCCCGCCACGTTGGGTATTAGCCGACGATCAATGCCAACCCCATGAAAGGGATGCCATTGACCGCCGCCCAGGGTGTACCGGCCGCTCCGATTCCGTTCCCCCCGGACTGCAGCGGGATCGGAATCGGAACGACACTCGAGGAGGTTACCCAACACACACCCCAACAAAATATACCTATCGAGTTTGAGCTCATTTGTTTTGTCTTACCAAACTCTCTGGTGTTACATGGTAGTCGAGGCTTCAAGATGGAGTAGGAAGATGGTCATAGGAACTCCTAAACTAAACAAGGTAAACGTATCGTCTTTGGTCTCACTTGTTTTGTCTTGACAAACTCTCTGGTGTTAAATGGTAATCAGGGTTTGAAGGTAGAGTAGGAAGGTGGCCATAGGAACTCCTAAAGTAAACAAGATAACCACTGCAATGCGCAGTTTGGGCTCTTTTGTTTTGTCTTGACAAACTTTTTGTTGAACTACATGGTATTTAGGGTCACTCTGGTACTGTATGATATTCATCATATCAGCCGTAGGAAGTCCACTTCTGAACATAGGCCTTCCCCATCGACCTCCATTTCGACCGGTCTGTAGCGGCCTGCATCCACCGAGTCCTTGCGCTCTTTGCTAGGTCGTCTGTCCACCTTGCAGGAGGCCTTGCTACGCTGCGCTTGCCGTTACGTGGTCTCCACTCAAGAAGCTTTCTGCCCCACTGGCCATCGGTTTTCCGAGCTATGTGCCCTGCCCACTGTCACTTCAGCTTGCTGACTCGCTCTGCTATGTTGTTAACTCTAGTTCGTCTACGGATCTCCCCATTTCTGATTCGATCTCGTAGAGAAACCCCAAGCATAGCCCGTTCCATAGCTCGCTGTGTGACCCCGAGCTTCCTTATAAGGCCCATAGTGAGAGACCACGTCTCGGCACCGTAGGTCATCACTGGTTACACGTACTGATTAAAAACCTTTGTCTTCAAGGACTGCGGTATTTTGGACTAGAAGACACTGCGCAGTTTCCCGAACGCAGCCGAGCCGAGTTGGATTCGTCGATTGACCTCCTTCTCGAAGTTGAATTTGCCTAGTTGGACGGTTTGTCCCAGATAGACATATTCATCAAGAACTTCGAGAGGCGAGCCTCCCAATAATACGGGGGTGGGCGACACATGGACATTTGACATGACTTTCGTCTTGTCCATGTTCATTTTCAGGCCTACCCGCTGGGACACTCTGTTGAGGCCTCCGAGCATAGGGCTGAGCTCCTCTAAAGACTTTGCTATGACTACGATGTCGTCGGCCAATCGAAGGTAAGTGATGTATTCGCCATTGATATTGATGCCGAATCCTTTCCAATCCAGAAACTTGAAGGCGTCTTCCATTGCATTGGTGAAGAGTTTCGGCGAGATGACATCACCCTGCCTAACTCCCCTATGCAACGGAATAGCCTCTGTGCTCTGATCCTGTACTCGGACCGACATGGTGGCGTTTTTATACAAGCACTTCAGCACTTCGATATACCGATAGTCAATGTGGCACCTTTGAAGAGACTGCAGCACCGCCCAAGTCTCGATCAAATCGAAGGCTTTCTCATAGTCCACGAACGCCAAACATAGTGGCAAATTATACTTCTCGGTCTTCTGTATAATCTGCCGCAGCGTATGGATGTGGTCTATGGTACTTATAGCCTTTACGGAAACCGGCTTGTTCGGGAGGCTGGAAGGCATCAATCCTGCGTGCGAGACGATTCGTGATCACCCTCGAAAACAGCTTGTAAACATGGCTCAGAAGCGAGATGGGCCTGTAGTTCTTCAATAAGGTTTTATCACCTTTCTTGAAGAAGAGAACCACCACGCTTCTGTTCCACGCTTTGGGCGTAGTACCGTCGAGCAAGACGGAATTAAAGAGCCTCTGTAGAGCTTTCAGCATCGGTGTTTCACCCGCACTCAGAAATTCCGATTTAATTCCGTCTTCACCCGCCACCTTGTTGCTCTTGAGCTGTTTGAGGGCCATCCTAATCTCATACAGGCTGATGTCTGGGATATCTTCTGTGTAGTGTCGGGTTAATTTGACTCTTGGATCTTCGTTCTCAATATGGACTGCACTTGGGGACTACACCGTGAGTGGAGGTCTGAAGAGAGGGCGAGGACACAACAACCTTAAAGTCTGGCAACTTGTTTTACCACCGGGAGGGCGACCATCATTCCCAGGGTGGTGTCGGATTTCTCGTTCACAGATTCCTTGTAAACAACGTGGTGGGTCACGAGTGTGTCGAAAACTAAATGAAAAAAACGATGAAATGGGTGTGTCGGAATCGAACCGACTAAAACCTCACGGTGTAGTCCTCAAGTGCAGTCCATATTGCATAACATTATTATTTTCGTTTTACTGCAAATACTTTTTTGAATAATAGTTTGTTTAAAAAAAACTTCATTATTTTATTTTATAATATGTCTATAAAATTATGTTTTAAACAACACATATTATATTATTAGTGGAAATAGATGGGAAATTGACCAGACCTTCTTAGAATGATAGTATACTATACAAAAAGGGATGGAGCTATATGTATCGGGTGTATAGCTCCATCCCACTTTCTCGTCCGGAACACGGACGCTTTAAGTGTCGTGGTAAGTACTCTGATAGCTTCTGTCGCTCTCTAGATCCTGAAGTTGCACCTTGATAGAATGGTCGAGAGGTACGATAACTAGCTTCTCCTAAAAATTGGTTGCATATTTGATGGAGTTTATGCACAGACTGATAATAGTCTCACATCACAGTTTTATCAATAAGAATTTTACCTTATTATTTCAAACACGACAATGTTTGGAACACATAATTAGATGAGAACAGTAAACATTGCAGCCACACATAATTCCAAACAAAAACATTTAATCAAAGGGCGATGTGTTCAATCCAAAGCGTTCTCAGCTAACGAGCGTTGAACGCGTGCGTACTCGTGCAATAATGAAGCAGAAGTAATTTCTTAATAATTGTTGGTGAGAAAGAGCCGAGGAAGTTGTCGGCTGGAGGCGAGACTTCAAAGAAATTAATGAGTGTTAGGAACTCGCAACGTGCCACCGCTGACTTGATCAGTTTGGACTCAAGCCTGAACAAAATTGCCGCAAGAGCATTAAGAAATTTTCTGCTAATTGCAAATGGACCTCAATTTCTATTTCAAATACCTTATTAAGTGATTCAAATTTTATTCAAAATACTGAATAAATTAGCCTTCACTTTGGCCTTACTACCAGAATTTATGAATAATTTAAGGCAATTATTTTGACTGGAACATCATTATTATTTACGAGAATAGGAATTATATTAATTTTAATAGTAAGCGGCGATAGCCCAGTGGTGTACGTCGTGCTGCCGTCTCGAGTTCGATCCCCAGTCGCCCCGGGCACACACCTCTAACTTTTCGTAGTTATGTGTGCCCGGTAGATGGCAATAGGTTCGCCCCCTATTACATTGGTACCTAAACACAACTGGCGAATCGTGGGTGTGATACACCTCTGCCTACCCCTTCGGGGATACAGGCGTGAAGTTAAGTTATTTTTAATAGTTTAAATAAACGGATTTTTTCCTAAATAAGCAAGTGTACAAGTAGCACTTGTCTGTATAAATAAATATAAAATTGTAAGCGAATATTGGTATTCTAATGTATTGATTTATAGCGAATTTAATATGTTCCACTTGTTTTTACTGAATCCCTGAAAATAATGAGTAAGCTTGCTGCTAAGCTTGGTGATGGGGTAGAATATTACTCTAATGGTTACACAAAGCAAAATTCCATCCAATCTGAGACCATTTCAAAAAGTCTTTGTTTAGCAGAGACTTTTTCCAAAGACTTCTACCAACGAGCAGTCTTGTCAGTCTCTTTCAACTGCTCCAGTTATTTTAACTGGATCACTGCTTAGTCTCAAGTATTTAGCATTTAACTGTGCAGGAGGCACATCCGCATATGCAGTTACTAAGCGATGATGGTGTTGTTTGTGAACAGAAAATGTGATCGGGGATGTGAAGGGGCAGGTCTATACCATGATAGTAGGAATATCCTTTTATACGTCTGTGAAGAGTAGTGGAGCCGGTGCAAGTTGGAGCTGCGTGTCATGGGAATGAACATGATGTAGTAGATGTGTGAGGAACTCTCGCATCCTCGACAGCCATATCACAAACTGCAAGAGCCTTCGCTGGTACGAAATCGTGCAAAGTGAAGAAGGAGTAGGAACGTGGAGTCAGGACTAGAAAGTGGAATCTTTGGATACATCTGATACAAAGAAAATAATGTTTACAAAAATTATTACATTATTACAACAAATTCCGTAGAATTGCTAAAAATTAAATAAATCAAAATATTTCCAGTCAGTAGTATATTTTCCCATTTTATGTTATAAAATGCGAAAAGCAATACCTATACTTTTAACTTAATTGAGACCCTCGGGGTCAAGCCAACCTCACCTGTAAGCCGGTACACCTACTGATTAACGGACGAGATTCTGGCGCAGGTTTTCCTCTTGGGGTTGAGAGGCCAGACGGGAGTTGTTCCGATAAAAGCCGCATAAGCCAAATCTAAAGGAGTAAGCGGACCTCAAGCTCCGAGGTGAAGCCTCAGATGCAACTGGGATTTACGCTAAGATGAAGACACTTAATATACTTTCACATGACTAAGGTAATGAATTAACTACTCCTGTGCTGATATTTAGTTACGCTATAACTGACAGTCAAGGACAACATAAGGAATATCCATAGACGTTATTGACCTTGTAAAAACTTAAACAGTTTAAATGCAACTGAATTATTAACGAAAGGAAAAAGGTAATTCTCCAATACCGTTTTAGTGCCACTTTATTGAGCTCTGCTCTTTTATTATTCACAATTGCCACATCAAGCCAATTGCCAATTGCCACCTTTGTATACTAGTCACACTTTGCAACCAGTTTCATAAAACATTTCAATCACAGATGAACAAGCAAGTTAGGGAGCGGCAACATGATGCAAGTCCATTAAGTCGGCATATAAACTGGCCTCAGGGGGGCAATTCCGTGATTAAGGTAATGCGATTGCGGCCAGGACGAGCTTCAGCTATAATCCGGCCACAGTGAATTCAAGCACGTTTTGGATAATTATTTTTACTATTATACATACGCAATTGATCTAGATACAAAATTTTATTAATTTATAAAGACAAATTAATACATAGTCTAATTAAAAGATTCCAGTTACAAGTTTCTGAAGTGTCGGAGTGGAAGCAGTCTGCAAGAAATTTATCAAATTGTGGATAATCAAATTGTGAAGTTTCATGGCACATTTTCAATCGTGATCGTTCGTTATAAAGATAAGAGACACTTGCAATCTTACGTCGAGATTCTAAGCTGTTGCTCCTTTCGAGTGTTAGATTTTAGGATTTATAATATTAGTTTAACCTAAATTTTCTAATTTTCTAGGCTCACCTCTCGAAGTTGTTGATGAATATGTCTATCTGGGACAAACCATCCAACTAGGCAAATCCAACTTCGAGAAGGAGGTCAATCGACGAATCCAACTCGGCTGGGCTGCGTTCGGAAAAATGCACAGCGTCTTCTCGTCCAAAATACCACCAGATGATTGACGGCTGACACTCTGGAACAGGCTTTCCTCTTGAGGTTGGGAGGTCAGACATGACTACATGAGAATCTTAACCTCGTGGGTTATCGTATACCTTGTCAAGACGAATGAAAAGGTACTCTTCAAGGAGCCAGGGAACAAAGGAGCGGTTTATCCCATTGAACAAAGTTAATGTGCTTAAATCAACTTACTGATTGATTTTGAGTAATTTTGTTCAAGTACAACTTGACTCTTGATGCTCAAACTTTTACGAGTATTATTAACATACGATAAGTTTAAAAAAAATTATTTGTCATAATAAACTGTAAATAAACATTAACCTAATAAAAGCCTGTGTTGTTATAAAACTGCGTCTATATAAAGCATAGTAGAATAAAGAACCATAGACTAACATCAGAATTAAAGCATTAAATCACTCGTTTTAATGTCGATCAGAATCTAAAAAAAACAAATAAATAAAATATTAAGAAAAATATGTGACTCCTTTTGTTGTCGGACCATAAAGCACTGGAACGCTTTACCCACTCACGTGTTCCCTTCTACCTACAATCCTGGGCTCTTTAAGCGGGGCGTGAAAAAACATCTGTTGAGGCCGTCTAGGTAGGGGCAATCTCTAGAAATGGTGGCCACTACTTTTTGGACTTCATCTCAGCTTACCATCAGGCGGGGTGCAGTCAATTGGACGGACTAAATATAAAAAAAAAGAATAATTAAGATTTTTAATGATTGCACATGAATGTATACACGACACTTATAACAAAAATACAATTTTTAAAAATGATATTGTCTGTCTGTCTTTCTGTCCGTTTGAAAGAGATAATCTCTGGAATAGCTGGGCCGATTTTGACGAGACTTTCTCTAGCAGATAAATAATATTATAATACGTATATATAATACGTAATAATATAATACGTAATAGTATAATACGTAAAAGAGGTAGGACATGACGGTATTCCCGTCCAACTGAGCAGTCCGACTGGGGAAGTACCTCCGCCCTACAGAATACCGCGGCCATAATAACCTCGTGTCGTGTTCCCGGCGGTGAATAGGGTAGCTAGAGCTCACTGAGAGTTTTTGTGCTGTCAGAGGGAAGAGTCTTCGTTCTGACAGCACAAAAACTAAAAAAGAAGGGAGAGGCGGGAGTAGCCTTTGGTCTTCCCGGAAGACTAAAGGCTATTCCTGCTTTGCTATTTCTTTTTTTTAGGGTCGGCAGCGCGAGTGTGACGCCCCTGGTGTTGCACACGTCCATAGGCCACGGTGACCGCTTCCCATCAGGTGGGCCGTGAGCTTGTCTGCCACCTGAGTGGTATAAAAAACAAAAAAACCTAACATAGGCTACTTATAGTATATTTTAGAAAAAAATTGGGTTCCGCGCAAAAGAACCAAAACCCTAAAAATCGAAATCCACGCGGACGAAGTCGCGGGCACAGCTAGTAATAAATAAAATTATAGTTTTATGGTTATGATAGTATATAGTTTTTTAAACACCACAATAAAGTCAACATTTTATGGTTTTGAATTTCTGAAGCGATTAGAACCGTAGACACAAATTATCCCATATTTAGTGCCAATTTCATTGTTGTTGCCTCAATAATAACAATCACGCGATGCTATTTAAATACAGCAAAATATTGTAAAAGAACACAGCACATTCAAGCATGCCTACTATTAGACAAATCGATAGAACCCAATCGATAGATTAAGTACATTATAGGCTGTGTGTCACACTGTGCGGTAGGAGTGCAGTGAAAAGGACATTAGATTTCATTTAACATTTATTAGAATTCCTTTTGGCTTAACTTAAATGGCTATGGAAGCAACTGCCGTCTTACCTCCCATCCCCGAGAGGATAGCCTGCCTCGTCTATCAATCAGTAGGTGTAACGGCTTGCAGGTGAGGTTAGCTTGGACTCCAAAGATCTTGGTGGAGACCCAACACATCAATTTGGGTGTTGTGGTATTTATTCTAATCTGGACGTGAACCCACTCGTAATTTTATTTGTAAGATTTTTACGCTGTGAACTTAGTTACTGGAGGTTTATTAGGAAGAAAAATAAATTTTGCCTGCTAATATAAACTTGTGAGCCTTTTATGGCAGCGATTGCCGTTTGATCACACTGCCATGAGATGAAACCCGCATCAGCAGGTGGTCTGGCTTACAGGTGAGGTTGATCATTGCCTATAACATACTCGACGTTCTAAAACACAAATTTTCAACTCTCACTCATCGTTAATATAACTTCCTTGCTTCCCTTTAGCTCAGTCTTCTATTTTTCTTCCTTCCTCTTTATAAATGGAAACGCGCTAGAGGTACCACTGGCAGGCTATACCATTATATGTGCCATGTGCTTGCTACTCGTAGAACAAAAGAAACTACTTACTAAAGCCTCACATTAGAGAACATATCGATCTTTGAAAATAGTTATCCGCCAATATTGTCTTGAGAAACTCCACCACCCGCTAACATATCCCTCCGATAGTAAATGGAATAAGTAAGCACACCTGAGAGATTTCCTCGTCCCGAACTAAAGCAAAACTTAATGCTAAAAGCTAAAACTACAGACGGAAACGCATTTGCAGTCAACTCCAAACAAGAATGTGATAAACAACTTAATGATGAGACACATGCACAGATTCTATACATAAATGTGTAACAGTTAGTACAAGGGTGAAGCCAAAATGCTCCTCTAAGTGCTAGGACTAAATAATTATTTTACACGTTGCTGAATTTAATGCGCTTTTAGCACGAAACAACCACGGTACGCCTAAGTTATCTAGGCGATAATTTCGTTGACACATGTTAAGTTTTGGAAGATTGCCACTATTTAAGCGTATTTTGATGATTGGCATACTTTACCCTTCACCAGTATACTATTTGATGATAATATTTGAAATAGTTAAGTATTATCTAATTTATCTTAGATCGAGACAAGATAAAGATAAAGTTTGTCTTTTTCAATATGATGGGATCGTCAGAAAGTAGGGTTGGGATTAGTCGATGGCCAGCGGCTATTACATTCTCCGAGTAATGATTTTTCCGGAAAATAGGTTATAAATTGGAATAAAATAATTAAAGTAAAAATAAACTTGCGAAATAATAAAAAAAAAACTGTTAATAGATCCATCCATATACCTCCAACGGCCAATAAATCCACAGTACATAATCTAGCCTCAAAACTTTATATCTGTTACCATTAGAGTACAGAGTACTACTACACTACTACAGAGTACTAAACCCTCATTCGCGGTTTTTTGCATCTGCAAAAAACCGTTCAAAAGCCGTTCAAGTGTGAAATTTGACTCAATGAAAAAAGAAATCTTCACTATACGTAGTTAATCTGCATATTAACGGATGCTACATCTTTAAATCATGAAAGACAGAGAGCGAATATTTTTTGGTTAGGTAAAGTGGCCGGCGGGGGGGTATACGAAAAAAAAAGGTACAGTTCTTTCTATCCTATGAATTAGAGACGACGACACCTATTTCTTCGTGCATTATCTCAAGTAAGCTAACACAATGGGTATGACGGAGGTCTCAGCGAGACCTGCGCCTTCTAACCTATATCTATCCGTGTCGGGGGGCGCGGTTTCCACGAGGTTACTTAGGAAGTCTGCAAACTAACTAGTTAATGTTAGTAAAGAAACATTTTTTCCACTTTAAAGGACTGAACCAGGTAATCTGCAAATTAGCAAGATAATCTGTAATCTAACTGATTTACGCACGTTAACGGTGACATATCTTCTAATATGTCCCTAAGCCCAGTTAAACATGTCTTGAACGCGATTTTGTTTATACTAAATGCTATCACGTCGCAACAAAAGCAAATAACCTTTCTCATTTGAAATTAATATTTTGTCTAAAATGTCACATTTGACCAGCCAAATCTTACGAGGAAGAATGCCAAGAGCCTATTTGTCACTTTTCAGCAATATCTTCATACAATTATAGTCCAACGTTGAATAAGCAGTTATTATTACAAAGTTTTTGAAATTCCTATGAATTAATTAATTTTATTACACTGCCGGCTTCTCTTGTCGTCTTAGAGCGTATAGATAAATTTTAAGTTAAACCATAAGCCTTTGAATACAAAGGGGATCATTAAAATCAATGTGGCAGTTTTTTTTATAATAAATCATATAAAATAATAATTTGTATACATTTTAGTAAAAATAACAAGCAAAAAATACCTACTAATTGCTACATTATCAAGAATACGTTGTACCTATTATTAGTTTGAGAAACATCTTTTGTGTCCATTTTCTGCTTACTTTAAATCACGTAATAAGAAATTGTTTTCTTGTAGTGCCTTTAGGTAATGTTCTTTTATCATTATGAAGTTAATATAACTAAGCATTATAACGAGAAACTCAACGAGCGACGTTACAAGGAAATTAAATTTCGTCAAAGACGCGTCTGAAGTCTTAACTAGGCCTCTAGGAAAAAATATATTTATTGCTCAATTTAGAAAGGCGAGGAGCGCGAATGGACGTTTAGCCAATTAATAATCTGGAATCCCACCGGTACGAGGACCGAATGGATCTCTACGGATCTGTATCAAGGTGCGGAACTACGGGCGGCGATAAGACCCGTGAAAGAACACCTGGGGCCACCCACGGTGGCGAGGTGCACCGCTGTCTCGAAACTTCCCCCGGGGCCGTGACGAGAGTGTCACCCGCGTTGTAGATGACATACAGCCCTGGAGGAAAAGCTCTGAGGAGGAACCATTCATAGCCGATGTTTCACAGGAGCGGCCCAAGGACCTATCCCTGAAGAACTCCGCTCGATATGGGTCACTGCAGCAGGCTTCCGTCGAACTCTACACGCCCTAAACTAACATACTAAATCTCATCATAGCTTACGTTCTCTACAAATCCTACACATTTTCATTTTTTAACGTGTGAACACCCCCAAGGGCTTCACCCCATCGGTGCCAACGATGGGATGGGCGTGTCGGAATCGAACCGACTAAAACCACATGGTGTCCTCCCCAAGTGTCCATTGCCGGGCACAACGGGTAAGCCCTCGAAAAGATAACCCCAGGGTTAGCGGCAGACTTTGGCCGCCATCGCGGCCTTGTCTATGGCAAATCCTACACCTTTTTTTTTTTTACGTGCGGAAATCCCTTCGGATACCCCCCCGCTGGCCAGCGGGGGTCGTTATGTCGTGTCTCGACTAAAACCGCACGGTGTCCTCCCCAAGCATCCGTTGCCGGGCACCCCGGGTAAGCCCTCGAAAGGATAACCCCAGGGTTGCCGGCGGACTTTGGCCGCCACCGCGGCCTCGCCTGGTGGGGTCGGGTTTTATCCCGCTTCGGTGAGTTGGCAGGCGTATGTAGAGCACACACGACACGCCTCCGCCACGGCCTGCTTCTGTAAGGACGGCGAGTCGGCCAAATGCCGTCCTCATTCCCCGATCATGGAGGTCGGTAGTCCCGGGCGTAGATGAGAACCCCAGTCTGCGGCGAGGACGCCGCAGACTGCGAAACTCGGGGGGCAGGGTTCTTTCCCGCTCCCTCTCCGCCGTCTCTTTCGCGCGCGTTACCTGCTCGCAGAAAGAGGCGGCGGCGTGCCACTTGCTCCCGTCGGAGACCACGGCCCTCACCATGGTCTCCGACGAGAGAACGTCCGTGCCCAGGACCGCAACGAGATCCCAGCGTTGTCTCGCCCCGTCCCCATGGTCCCTCTCCAACCACTCCTTCATGATCGGTCTCACCGCCGCAATGGTGGATTCCCCCACCTTGGGTGCTCAAGTCGCACCCTCCATGTCTCCAAGAGTTCCCGGTGGAGCTGGGACCGCTGAGCCCTGATTTCTCGGGGCTCCGGCCTATGGCCCCGCTCCTGCGCCTCCTTGCGCCACTGGTACAGCAGCGCAAGGGCTCTCGCTTCCAGGTCCCATGGAGGGGTCCCGGCTAGGAGACATGCCGCCTCGACGGAGATCCTGCGATACCCCCTGATGACTCTGACGGCCATCGCTTTTAACGGGCTGTTTAATACAGCCACGTTGCGGGCCGCCAGAGTCTCCGCCCATACGGGGGCCCCGTATAGGGCCATGCTTCGCACGATCCCCAGGTACAGTCTCCTGGGGTGTGTGTTGGGTAACCTCCTCGAGTGTCGCTCCGATTCCGATCCCGCTGCAGTCCGGGGGGAACGGAATCGGAGCGGCCGGTACACCCTGGGCGGCGGTCAATGGCTTCCCCTTCACCCCTTCATAGGGTTGGCATTGATCGTCGGCCAATACCCAACCTGGCGGGAACACATCGCTCTCCGTACTCCTCTGCTTTCAGAGGAGACAGGATGAGCGATGCTGTTAGTGGTGAGATGGCCCAGGGTCAGCCGGGGTGCGAGGGATATGCTCTATGGGTAAACCCCGGCGTCTGAAGACCCGAGATGGCGTGCGGTTTTAGTCGGTGCAAGCCCGACATAACCGCCACCGCTGGCCGGCGGGGGGGTATCCGAAGGGATTTCCGCACGATAAAAAAAAAAGTCTCAGTCTCCTAGTGAGGGCGTTGGGTCCCTTAACGTTGGGCATCAGCCGCGATAGCGCAGCCGCAGCCCCCCTCAGTTTCGGGACCAGACTTCGGAATGAGGTCCGAAGTCCCATCGGCTATCGAGTACGAGCCCAAGGTACTTCATCGTGGGCTCGATGCCGATGCTCACACCCCCTACGGTTATGCTGGTTCCCGCAGGTGGCCCCCTCCGAGGCCCGTGAAAACACATAGCCTCGGATTTGTGGAGAGCCACCTCGAGTCCCAGCCGCCGTATTCGACCCACGACTTGAGCAACCCTTCAGTGCCGCGCTTCGGTACGTTGCTCCCCGCGCCATAACGAGGGTGTCGTCAGCATAGCAGACTATGCTGACACCCTCGAGCAACGTACCGCGCAGCACCCAGTCGTATCCGATGTTCCACAGGAGTGGCCCTAGGACCGACCCCTGCGGAACACCGCACGACACTTCTCGCCGACCTGGCCCTAGCCAGCTCGGGTAAACTATGACCCTCTCGGATAGGTATGCCTCGACAATGCGGCGGAGGTAAAGAGGCACTTCGTGATACGCGAGCGCCTCCCTAACGCAGCTCCAGGGTAGGGTGTTGAAGACGTTGGCGATGTCCAGAGACACCGCCACCACCACCCCACCCCGCGAGACTACTTCCTCCGCCAGGCGCCTAAAATCCTACACCTTAGTCAAAATGTATGGCTTGGCAGTTTCGTTTTTCAAGGACTGTATGTATACATGAGTTAAATTGGATGCCACGGGGGATTGAAGTATATCACGGGTAAAGCCGCACTTAATATTTTATCAATCTGATTTCTTTTGACTTAGAAATATCACCCTTCATTTCATCATTATTGGAACGATTATAATTAATACAAAATTACATCGCAAAGTGCCTTGAAATTTACATTTTAATTTTTTTATCTTGTTTCCTTTAAATATGACTCGGAAGCTATGGGACGAAATTTAATAAAAATTTAATTGCTACCTTGTTTAGGAGCTTTGCAACTAAATGGAATATAATATTTAAATATAAACTGGTTATATCTTAGAGAAACATGAACAATATCCTTTTGCTATTATTATGAACCCATAACGAGGGAAATTATTTTACAAATAAAAGCTTCAAAGTATGTATTTACAACAAATAATGTATTTACCATAATATGGGTCATCAGCTAGTGATTTAAATAAAGCTACTAAGATTCTTCAGTTTTGACATTTGCATACGAATACGTCGTGAAAAGACTTGATAACTACTGAATTATACACTCATACGTTCGCTTGGAAATAACTCAACAACAACAACAAAATATGTTGATGCCTATCCTAATTCCACACGGTTGCTTATGATTTTCTAAGAACATGGCTTAATAGGGAAGTATCAACCTCTACCCCTTAATATTACCCGTGGCATAAGCATAAGCATTCATAGGGCATGGTACCACCAGAAACCACATTAATTATCACATATGAGTAAGTTCAACTCCCGGTAATTTGTATTGTATTCAACTGCTAGCTGTTTCCCGTTCTTGGCTTATTTTCCTTCATACCTACACACACTGTTGTCTACGTAAAATATAGGGATTCGGATACCCCCCCCCCCCCCGCTGGTCAGCGGGGGCGGTCAGGCGGTCGGCTTGAACCGACTAAAACCGCACGCCGTCTCGGGTCTGCGGACGCCGGGGTGTAAGGTTGCCCATAGAGCATATCCCTCGCACACCACATATGTACCTATTTAGTGAAAAATAAAAATTACCGGGTAATAATCCGGCAATAAACACTGCAGTAAAATAGGCCAAGTTTTAGCAATCGACAACGGCTTTAACTAATTTACATTTTTTGTAAATCAGTTATTTGGGTCAGTGTTGTAAAACCTTGCCATGATAATAGCTTCGTATTTTGCAGGGTAGTGAATTACTTTTTTGCTAATACTGTTTCTGTATAATAAATGGATTTAGTAAAGAGAATAATAATGAAAGTAAATACATAGAAGTGTGATGGAACTACGGGAAAATCATAATTATTATACGTAATGTTACGTGATTGTTATGGGTCAGCGAGAAATAAGACAGACTTTGCTATAGGTGCTTGGTTTCTCATACTAGAGAAAGTGCAGCCTACTTGGCATTTGCTTCAACTTCAAAATGTAAATGACTTCACCAATATACTTGAGGCCCAAACCAACATCACTTGCTAGTTAGTGCACCTGCTAAAAAACGAACGAGGCTCACGCAGGCTTTCCTCTCAGGGCTGGGAGGTTAGACGGCAGTCACTCCCAGAAATACCAATCAAAAACATAATGAGCAAACCTCAGACTCCACGGTGCAAAATTTGAACGCACCTGGGAAACCGCTATGGTGATGATGAACTGCACTGAACCGGAGGAACAAAGTACTATATTTCTTTGATAAAGCATTCTTCAAAACAGTGTCATGATAGAGGTATAAGTTTAAGCGTGTTCACAATTCGTTATATTGTGAGATGCAAGTGCGACACGGGCGGGCGTGCGGTGCTGAACATTCCTTGCGGTAGTTATGCCAGTGAGTCGCGCTATTTCAAACCCGTAGCTTAATTGGAAGCGCTTTAAAACACGTATTCAATGCCTTGAGTTAGTTTTCAATTTAGATGTTCTCTTATAAATGCTTTTGCATCGCAATCTGCTAGACGATAATTTTAGGTTAATTAGTCAGTTAAAAACAGAAAAGTAAAGATGTGAACTTGTTATATTTGTTTTACTTTTAAAAATTACTACACCTTATTCGTACAAATTAAAACATGTTAACTTATTTCAATATACCTTAAAATATAAGTCAAAATTTAAGAAAACCTAGATATAACTTCAAGATGAATAATATTGGTAACATGATTCGCGGTGAAATATATAACCTAGTACGACAGGATATAAGGTACTGTTAATAAGTGATTATATTCATAATTTTGGCGGTCATATATAAAGGTAATGTTGTAATGCAAGAGAATCGGTAAACAGTTTCTTCATTAGAATCTTCTACTTGTTATTATTTATTTTTTTCTTTGTTTATCCTGCATGAATTCATATTTTAAATCCTAAAGCATATTTTTAAACATAGAATAATTTACCCTATAGCTTCTCCAATTTATTGGCGCTCTGTACTACCAGTATAAATTAGAACAAACGTTTATTTTAAGTTATTTAAAAATTTAAAGAGATGCATACTCTCAAAATATATTAAGGTAGTCTACATTGCAACATAAAACGCAAACCGTTAAAAAAAACGAATTGCAAGCACATGTGGTTGAAAAAACCGCAAGCGACATTTTGAATGGATGCTGCTGAAATAACCTGCAATAAGCGGTTCTAGTGGTCTGCTGTGGTCACCAAAACAAAGCATCGTTTTGTAGCTGCATCGTCTCGTAGCACGCCACTCACGCGTTAACCACAAAACGCTACATAATGTAAAGGACTCCTTATTATTAGATGAAGCTAATTTTATTTAAACTAGGATTAGGTAAGTTAGGATTCCATTAACAAGATTTTAGTACACTCTAGAGGATATTATACCATATACGTTTTGAAATCATTATTATGAAACTTTAGGTGTTCAATTTTTTATTTATTGTTAACTGTAAAGACTTGCAATATTTGGTTCATTCCATGCAATTCATCATATGTTGTATGACTCACTAGCAACCCGCCATCGCTTCGCTTTGATTTATATGATTTTTTTTAGCTCAAGCCATCATATTTTTTATAATTATAGATTCATAATGATAAGCGGGTCGATCTACTCACAACACATAATTATACCCTTGGTTTAGAATGTGATATTCTCGTACAGATATGGCACATGAGATTTCAGTTCAGCACATTTGCCATCTTTCATTTATAGCATACAAATTTGCAAAAACGGCCGATTTCCTAACAAAATTCAATTAATTTCGTGCAACTTGTTAACATGCTTTCTCTCAACGTGCTAATGTATTAAACAAACGCAAATTGCAAATTTAATGTCCCTACAACCACACATATTTCGGTTTGCACGATGGTTTCCTAACATGTTAATAGGATGACGAGGTGTCCTTTTTACCAACAGTCGATCATCATCGTTACAATTGCAAAGAGCTCCAGTATTAACTTTTTACCGAACAGGATATTGTTCGAATAACCAAATTTAACATAACATAACATAAACTCACGCCTATATCCCCGAAGGGGTAGGCAGAGGTGCTAGCACCCACATTTCGCCAGTTTTATTATATAGACCAAATTTATTATATAGATATTTTCAATCCAAAATATGACTTCAAGATTTTAATTCACTTCAAATATGAAAATAATTACCGCATCTTAATAAGGTTCGCAAAAGTAAACATGCTAGTTAGTCTTCAAGATCTACCATAATTCACTCAAAGAAGGAAAAGTAGAAATAAAGGTATCTAAGGTTAACCTGAGATGACTATTGCCACATTGTCACTGCCTCATACGCTCGAATATAGTCACGTTATCGAAATACAACTTTCCGGACTAGTGGTTCTGGCCTGTGACCGGCTCTGTTAAGGGTCACAGTTCTAACCTAACCCAGAAGCGCCGGAACCACTAGTCACTCTAATAGGCACTCTAATCGCAACAATGTTTTTCGAAACAGCGTCTTTCGCGACTATTTCATTCGAGTCCATGAGCTTTGGAACCTGTGAGGCAGTGGTAAAATAATTTGCAATAGCGTGTGTCGCCACAGCGGCGTTCGAAACTACATACGACTAGAGTTGGAAGCAATACACTGGTAAAATCAAGCACAGAAGTTTATACACGGTAATAACTATACTATTTTTGTCAGGCAATCTAATGTAATGTCCCAACTGATATGAATATTTTTAAATCGGTAGCTGGGACTCTACGATCTATATATTATTATTATAAAATTGTAAATTAGTTGTGTCTGTACATTAGAGATAGGTATTGAAAGAAAAAACTTGGGTTTTTTTCTTTTTTTTAAGAATATTAGTATCCGAAATTACTAATATTCCCCCTAACCCCTCCAGCTAAGCTAAATTGCTTGTGTTAGGAGTGGGTTCACGTCGGTAGTGTAATGGCCAGGATTCGAACCCGGGACCTCTCGTACGTTGGGTCGACTCCTTAACCACTAAGCTACCGACGATGTGAAATTAACGATTCTAAACGCTATATTTTATTTTATTCTTATCTGTTTGTCTGTTCGTTCGCGATGGACGCAAAAACTACTGAACGGATTTTGATGCGGTTATTATAAAGGTCTTGATCAGATTGAAAATCTGCCGCATCGTATGATTCCAATTGGTTAAGCAGCACCATAGATATGACCTAAAAACGATAACTTTCCTCCGCGTGGCCGGAGCCGCGGACATCAGCTAATAGACAAATATAGTAAGAAATATGACAAAGAGAAATAGATATGATTCGGTTAGACACTTATCACACTACTAAGGTAGCAAACAAGCACAAGAACTGACTGATAGATCACATCTTATTTGACTCATGCACACCAGAGGTGACACTTGCGCTGTACCACCTGTAGTGAGTTGGCTTCTGCCAATGGTCAAGAATGAAGAGAGGGTAAGGAAGTGAGTTGTACTCTAAAAACCATCCCATATTTTAGTGTACCATAATACTACTTAACGTTGATTTCGACTGTTACTTGAACCTTGAAGCCCATTTAAGCTGGGAAAAGCATTGTTCTGCCAGCTTTGTCTAATTGTTAATACATATCGATTGTCAGCACCAATGTTGGTCAGTGCAACACTTAAGAGTGGTTCCACTAACCTACATGCAAAATTGTATTATCATATTATAGTGTAGTAGGTATTATTTTGCAGCTTTATAGAATATCCATATATTTATCGACAATAAAAATAATTCGATACTCGAAATAAATTTTACTATAATAGGTATATCAACAGCCTGTGATTTGACGAGAGCTTTAAGTTTACCTAAAAGGTAATGAAAATTACACAAAGAAACTTATCATAGAACCAATATTGGAAATTTCGCTCATAGTTTAAATAGCGTGGTTCAACTTTCAGCTCAATAGTTTCTAACTCAAAGTGAGTTGAACAAGATAATCGAAAAGTTATTTTAGCTTCATTTAAACACAAAACGCAAAACGCACAAACGTAATAAACCCCATTAATAACATCATAAATCTATGTTTTACAAAATATCAAAAATTAATCTGTATAAGTATTGCGTTAACACATTTTTAAATTGTATCACTTGCTTAAATGTCATAATTCAATAATCTACAAAACTTTAACTAATGTCTGTAAACAGGTAGGGCCTCCCCTAGCACGTAGGCAAAGATATATGTACGCCCACATTTTGCCAGCTATTTACCTATTGAAGTACAATGAAATGTTTCCAAAATACTATGCTACTACTCCTAATTGTTTAACAAGAAATCCCTAGACACGACTTGCAAACATTAGTGCAAACTTATTCCTCGGGACCAACTAGGCACTATTAGGTTTTTTAGTGTAAAATAAAACGTAAAATCCATCATATCGTATTTTTTAACCAAACCTGAAATACTAAAATCTAAGAAAGAAATAAAAAATGTTTGACATTAAAAAAACATTTGAATATCTACTTCAAAAAGTTTTCCACATGTTTAAAAAGAACTGAAAAAACCAACTTTCCTCAGTAATTCCTAATAAGAAAAGATGATCGTACGTGCCAAAGCATATCAAACACCTCATTGATGTGTTTTCTATAGGAAGTAACCTAGTTTCTGATATTCACATAACAATATTAAGTATAGTGATCGTATTCAATATGGTAGATAAGAACTTGCGCTTTATATAAAGCTTTCAAGGAAGGACGTATGATGGCCGGTGAAAGGGAATGTTTCGTTACCTTAGCGCATAGGTAAGTATGTGCTCAAAATATTAATAAAGACCTTGAGAAAAACTTTTTTAATTCAAATGTAGCCAATAACATTACGAAGTTAGCCCGTGCTTGTTCGGCTGCGGCTTACTGCTTGCGGCTACTCTTAAAAACATTATTTAAAAACTACTGCAATTTCTTAAAAATTGCGTTTGTTTTAATAAAATTATTTTAAAGGTATTTCAATGTTTGTTATTATTTACGGAGAACATATGGTAACGACGATTGCAAATTTCAAGCCAGTGGTTGTCGTGCCGAGGGCTGCGTGGCTAGGGATGAGCCTAGTTGATTGCGTCATGGGTATAAGTTAGGTTAGGTTATGCCCTGGGATTGGGTTACCGTAAAATAAGGCTAACGTAAGCTTAGCCTTATTTTGGGGTGGCCAAAAGTGGCGGTTCCCTAGCTACTCGTGGGAACACAATTGACTTTAATAATAATTTCTGAAATGGCGGTGACGTAGTTCACAACTCGTTTCGTCTTGTTCCCAGAGGGGGGCGAAAAGAGAGCTTTGGACAGCCACTTTGCTACACTGAATGTTAGCGGAAGTATGAATGATAAAATTGAAGAAGTATGTGAGTTAATGACTGAAAGACATCTAGATATTCTATGTGTGAATGTACAAAGCGAAAAGGTTGTGACACCACCACGCATGGGCCGTTTACAGCCTATTAGTCAGGAGAGAAGAATTCCAGCAGATCCAGCAAAAGCGTTGGTGTAATACTATCCACCAGAATGAATGAATTGCACGACTGATTTAAAAAATAAAAAATCGTCAATCGTCACGCCTTATAGCATTTTTTCGCCCAGGTGAATATTTTACCTGCGGCGTGCGGTTTTAGTCGGTTAAAGCCCGACAAAAAAAAATACCGGTATCCGAAGGGATTTCCGCACGAAAAAAAAAAAAGGTGAATATTTTACCTGAATTACTTATATTTACTAAAATTATGAATATTGTAGTCCTTAATGGACATAAGCTATAGAAAAAACCAAATAATTAAATTCAGTTTCATAATCAGACAAAAATTAAATAACAATAACTCTACAAAAAACTAACAAAATTTTAAAATTCTTCACATTATTTCTTATAAAATAAAATAAAAACGTATCAATCAAACCAAAAGAAACTTTTTAGGCATATTGACCATATGCATCGTCAAAACAACCCTAGCACATGTACACACAAGGCACCTTGCATAGTAACTTTGCACAAACATTGCAGCTTTTTTTTCATAAATTTTTCTTTGATGGACACATGGAATAAATTTTCTCTTGCTTTTCAGCAGTGTTTTGGTCCTCTAACAGTACAAAGGGATCAATTTGGCATCTTAATGGCACCTACAATATCTTTATGCTAGATCTCTTCGTTATATGTGGTCTAGTCAGAGAGAGAGGGAAGGATTAGATATAAGTTAACCACTTTGTGCCATCTTTTCCCTTGTACATACGCACTCTGGGAGCGCGTGATACTTCTACTACTTCAACTACGTTCTACAGCTACATTATTTTGTCTGTACTGTAAACGATCTAGCTCTTTTACTTTGATGATTGTAAAGAATTGCTTGAAATTGCTGATTGGGTGCGCTATTAAGAACTTCTTACCTTCTACGATGGCAAGAAACCAGACGGTATTTCTTTGGTGCCTTGGAAGCTGAGTAGGCCTTTGGTGTGGGATGCAACTTTCGTCGACACTCTTGCGCCTTCTCATCTTCCAAGTACGAAGGGCTGTGCTTGTGCTTCTGCAGCATCTGCGGAGACCCTCAAACGGCGCAAATATAATAATTTAGTCAGCAATGATATTTTTTAGCCGTTTGGAGTCGAAACACTAAGTTCGTGGAGCCCGAGAGTACGTTCGCATTATAAAAAAAATCGCAAAGCGACTTGTCGACGCTTCACGTGACCAAAAGAATGGCTTGGTTTTTGCGCAAAGAATTGTCATTGCCATTCAACGTGGCAGTGCCGCTAGCCTTTTGGGGTACGTTACCAGTCGACATCGATGGGGAGGAATTCTTTGACACCTAAACTTTTTACTTTGTACATAATCCCTTTGTTTTTAGTTAATATGTTTTTTTTTTTCATAAAGAAGTTGATGAAGATCTAAAGACGTACGTTCGGGACGACGACGAAAGCGAAATGGTCTCTGGAATATGATAGGAGAACGACTACGGCTGCGGATCTCTGTGGCGGATAATGTATGCTGGATACCTGCTTCCAACGACTCATCCTCTGAATGCTCTACATGAGTAGTTTACTACCGTCTACAATTTGTAAAGCTTTCTAAATTTGACTCCTCCAACCACGACAAAATTTGCGCCTTTTCTCTATTCACTTTTATATACTGAAAAGATACAAAATTGCTGTAAATATAAATACAGTAATATGATATAGATATTTATAGAAATTAAACATTATAATTATATCGAAATATTATGTGAAATTTAACAAAAAGCCAGAAGATGGACGTAATAATTTTAAAGTGGTCGTTAGTAATTTAGAGTAAAGTAAAGCAGTTAGTAATTTGTGGCCACGCAGGACTCCCACGCAACAAACTTTTCTTCCCAGAGTCACCTGTGCACTGATATGCTCGTACTTACTACCAGGGGCGCGGGAGTAGCGCAGCTACTAGGACGCATAACCTTGAATAGTCACTATAAAATGTTATGATCCAATTTTGACAAGGGCAGCAAAAGTTTCCTCCCTCCCCCCCTTCGCCTCTCCCTCCCTCTCTCCCACCCTCTATACATTCATTCATCCATCCATTCAACCAGCTATCCATTTTTATATATAGAAAACGTGTGAAAAGTTTTCAATTCAAAACATAAATGTGAAATGAGAGCCCAGTTGAATTTTAAGAGCACGCCTCGTTATCGACCTTGCCAATAAAAAAATTGAAATCAATATTTGTACCCAGTTCTGTTAAGAAAATCCTAAAATTTTAGTTAGAAAGTAAGTTAAGTAGAACCTAAAACATTCTTAAATAAATTGTTGAATTTTTGGTTTCTTGGTGCTACCCCAATATTTTCTACGTAATAGGTAATTTATTTTACGATACGCAATTATTTCGCTTGGGATGTAATTTAAGTATCGAAATATTAGAGTGAACAATTGCCCAATTGCCCATTTATTACCTGCAGTTTTAAGTCCGTCCGTCCCTTTGTCACCAGTCTGTATATCATTAACCGTGATAGCTAGACATTGAAATTGTCACAGATGATGTATTTCTGTAGGCGCTATAACAACAAATACTAGAAACAAAATAACATAAATATTAAAGGGGGCTCCCATACAAGAAACGTGACTTTTTTTTCCGTGTTTTGCTCGAGTTTAACAGGCTTGAAATATTCACAGAATATTTAGTTGTATATTCTCCTCAAAAATAATTAAAATAACATAAATTAAAGGGCTCCCATTGTATAGATAATGGTACGGCATGTTTTCAGTTCTCAGATTTTTCCTAAGTATATAACTCATAGTCCACCTTGATGCCAAATATCAAGCTTCTTGGTCGTCTGGAAGTGGGTAAGGTTTACGATCTATAAGTCAGTGAGTGAGTCAGTCATAAAAATGCCAGTTTTAAACGTTAATATATGAATAACTCTTTGAACAACATTTATGTAATTTTGGATTCGAGACAAGCTAAGAGGGTTGATAAATGTTACTTATTTCTTATAAATAAGTAGATTAAATAGTTTTCGAGCTGTGAAGCGGTCAGAAGTGGCTCGAAATGGTTCATGTAAATATACACATGGCTGCTGCGTCGCCAGTTCCCATTTTTTTTAATTTGACTGGACACGCTGCCCCGTGTCAAGATAAAAGGAAATCCATGAAATCTGAAAGCCACTGTGAATATTGTAAATGGCGATTCCCATGTGGAACAATTATTTATGCAATGTACGTTTAAAAGCAATAAAGTTTAGCCATACACCGTGTATATAAGAGCGTCATGGTAAGGCCCCTGGTCTCGTTACCGTGACCCACAGGAACCTTATTTCCTCGAATAGAAAGCCTTTAGGCTATTTGAAACTATGGTTAATCTGTACCTTTATTTTTTTTTTTTTTTTTTTTTCGTGCGGAAATCCCTTCGGATACCCCCCCCGCGTGCCAGCGGGGGCGGTTATGTCGGGCTTGAACCGACTAAAACCGCACGCCGTCTCGGGTCTACAAACGCCGGGGTGTAAGGTTGCCCATAGAGCATATCCCTCGCACCCCGACTGACCCTGGGCCATCTCCGGTTTCGAGATGGCCCCCTCGGGTTTGGGAACCACGGAGTCCCCGTCTTGCCCCGGTTTGGGGGAGGGGCGCTAGTCGCCCCACCGTCCCGGCCTGCTTCTGCTGGGGTGACAGGTGGCCTCACCCGCCACCCCCAGGCCTGCGCTCATGGAGGACGGAGGTCGTTAAGCGACCTCCGGCGCCTGAGTTGCCTGCGACGCGCGGCGAGCAAGTTGCGGGCTCGGCGGACCGGGAGAGTTCTAAGTCTCTCCCGGGCGCGCTCCGCCACCTCCTTCGCGAGCATTACATGCTCGCAGAAGGAGGCGGCGGCGGCCCACGCGCTCGCGCTCCGCACCATTGCCGCAATCATGCTGCCGAGCGAGAGGACTCCCACCCCGATGGCTGCCACGAGGTCACGCCTCGGCGCCTCCCACGCCGGGCAGTCCGCCAGCGTGTGCAGCCCTGAGTCCTCGCTCGCGTCGCAGTGATGACACTCAGGCGTTGGCTCCTTCCTGATCCGATGCAGGTGGTCCCCGAAGCACCCCTTCCCTGAGATCACCTGCGTCAGTCGGTAGGAGAGGCTTCCGTGTCGCCTCTCCAGCCAATCCTCCATGATGGGCCTTACCGCCGCTATTGCGGCGTGCCCTGCGCTTGGTTGCCCAAGTCGTTCCTTCCACTCCACCACGATGGCCTGGCGGAGCTGGGACTGCACGGCCTCGATTTCTCGAGGCTCGGGGTTCCATCCCTGCTCCCGCGCCTCCTTTCGCCACTGGTACAGTTGCGAAAGGGCTCTCGCTTCCAGGTCCCATGGCGGAGTTCCGGCAAGGAGACTCGCCGCCTCGAAGGAGATCGTGCGGTACCCTCGGATGACCCTGATGGCCAGAACTCGCTGCGGAGCGCGCAGCATCCGCACAGTTCTGGTCCTCAGGGCCTCCGCCCATATTGGACACCCATACAGGGCCATGGACCGCACGATCCCCGCGTAGAGTCTCCTGCAGGAGTCATCGGGCCCCCTCATGTTGGGCAACAGCCGAGCCAGAGCAAGAGCTGTGCCCTTCAATTTGGGGGCCAGACTTCGGATGTGCTCTCCGAAGTCCCATCGGCCGTCGAGCACGAGCCCCAAATATTTCATTTGGGGCTTGATGCCGATGCGATTTCCTCCCACGATGAGACTGGATCCCTCGGGTGGCTTGCTCCGAGGCCCATGGAAGAACAGGGCCTCGGTTTTATGCAGGGCCACCTCGAGACCCAGCCGCCGGATCCGCCTAACGACTTGGGCAACCGCGGTCGTGGCCTTTCGGGTCGCTTCGCGGTACGTCGCCCCGCACGCCGTCACGAGCGTGTCGTCCGCGTAGCACGTGACGGCGGCACCGCCTACGAGCTCACCGCGAAGCACCCAGTCGTATCCGATGTTCCACAGGAGCGGCCCCAGGACCGATCCCTGTGGAACACCGCACGACATTTCACGCCGACCGAGACCGGTCACGGTTGGGTAGATGACGGCTCTCTCCGTCAAATACGCCCCGACTATGCGGCGGAGGTAGAGAGGCACTACGTGATACACGAGCGCCTCCCTAATGCAACTCCAGGGCAAGGTGTTGAACGCGTTGGCGATGTCAAGGGACACCGCCAACATCACCTCACCCCGGGCTACTGCATCCTCCGCCAGAGCCCTCACGCGCATGATGGCATCCACGGTAGAGCGCCTCTGGCGGAAGCCATATTGGCCATCCGCCAGGTCCGGCCCCACTCTTGAGAGGTGCTCGACGAGGCGCTTCGCAATTACTCTTTCAAAGAGCTTGCACACCTCGTCGAGCAACACTATGGGCCGGTAGGCGGACGGCGAGTCCGCCGGGCGCCCCTCCTTTCGGATGAGGACCAGTTTCCCCGTCTTCCACAATTTCGGAAACTGGCCCCGCTCCAAACATGCGCTGAGAAGCCCTCTCAGTCGGGGCTCGAGAGCGTCGTCGACTAGAGCTAGGACCCACGCTCGGCCTGGAATGCCGTCGGGTCCCGGGGCGGTGTGTTTGGCTCTTAGCCTTCTCACCGCCAGCTCTAGTTCTACCCAAGTGACCTCGGGCACGTCGTCGTCTTCCACGTCGGGCGCCATGCGCAACCGAGGCGGAGTCATCCGCGGTGGAACATGTTCCACCGCCCGCGCTGGGAACAGGGAGCCAACAACTCCTCCGAGCAGATCCGGCTGGAGACACCGGGTTAACGGCGGGGCCTTGGGGCGCAGCTTGCCCCTCACCATCCGGTAGGGCCGCCCCCAAGGGTCCCGCTCCAGCGTCTCCAGCAGCTCACGGAAGGCGTCCCGTTTGGAACGCCTTATCTCCGCTCGGAGGGCTCGTCTGGCCTCCCTGTATCCCTCGTACAACTCCGCCTCTCGGGCCTCCGCATCTGCGGGGCGGCGACGCCTCCTACGGAATCGGGCCCACCGGCGGTGCGTGATCACGCAGCCCCGTCTGAGCTGCGCGATCTCCGACGACCACCAGTAGACCTGACCCCTCGGATTATAGGGCGGAGCCCTAGGCATCGCCGCGTCACAGACACGGGTCATGGCCTCCCGGAACCACTCCGCCTCATCGTCTATGCTGACAGGCCTGTCCGGCGCAGGGGCCCAGGCCTGTACGATGGCGGCTTCCAGGAGGAGCTCCCGATCAAGTCGCTTAAGCGCCCAACGTGGCTCGGGTGGAGCCGGTGCAGCCGGCGCGTCGCTCGCAGGGGGGGACACGTCAAACCGAATGTATCGGTGATCCGAACTTGTGTCCTCCCCCAAAACGACGCGCCAGCCCTGAACACGTCGCGCCAACGAGGGGCTCGCGAACGATAGGTCCACGATGGAGCTACCCCTCGAGGTCACGAACGTGTCCACGGCTCCCCGATTTAGGAGGACTAGGCCAAGTCGTGCGGCCCAGTCCACCAGTGCCCTGCCTCTATGCCCCGTCGCGCCCCTTTCGTGTCGGGAACCCCAGGCATACGACCAGGCGTTGAAGTCCCCGAGCACAAGGACCGGACGGGGCTGGCAGGCATTGACGACGACGGCCAGCTGACGGAGCCACTGCTCATATGCAGCTTGGTCTCGGTTCGGCGTGATATAAGCGGCCACGACCGCTATATCCCCAACCGCCGCCGCCACGCAGCCGGGTCCCCTTGCAACGACGGCAAGAGGGGGGCTGCCGGCGGCAGGGTTGTGCACCAGTGCCGCCGACCCATCCAGCGCGGTTTCCCAGGTAGGCCCGAGGAACCGGTGGGTGTATGGGTCGGCGACAGCGGCGACATTTATGGCCCACTGTGCCATGCTCTGGCGCAGAAGATCCTGAGCATGGGCACCGTGGCCAACGTTCACCTGCAGGATGCGGAGTTGAGGATCCATTATGGAACCCCCATCTCCGCATCCCGCTGTGAACTGGAGGCGGAAGGCCGGCCTCCCGGCTTCGGCTCCCCTCCGGCGCAGGCCTTGCTACCAACCCTGTGGTCGGCCGGCTTGCCTCCCGCTGCACACCTAAAGCAGTGCAGCGGGGCATCGCACGTGCCGGCCTTGTGACCGGGTTGGCCACAGCGGAAGCAACGGTCACCCGCCGTCACTTCCGCCGTGCAGTGCACCCCCACATGGCCCACCGACAGGCACCTGAAGCACCTGGCCGGTCGGGCCTGCAGGAGCCGTACCTGCGCCGTCAGGAAGCCTCCCACCAGGAGGCTCCGCCCGTCTGCGACCTTTTGGGCCGCCGCGATAGGGCAGCCGACAACTGCTGCCCCCTGTCCACCGCAGCCGAAGCGTATAGCTCCGGCCTTTACTGTGTCCGGGGAGCAGTCCCCGGCCTCCGCCACGGCGAGCCTGAGCTCTTCTGCCGTGACGGAGTCGTCCAGGCCCGTAATGCGCACTTCTGCGCATTTAATGGGCCTGGACACCCGGACGTCGGCTGCGTCCAGCGACTCCCTCAGCCGAGCCGCTAGGGCGTCGGCCTTGGGGCCACTGGCGGCGCCAGGGACCTCGAGAAGCCGGGCTCCCGTCCGTGTGCTCTTGCACCGGACACCCGGGATCTCGAGGGCCTTGAGGTCTACGTTGGCCTTAACTTTGGCCAACACCTCGGCATACCCCATGCCCCTGCCCGCTGCCTCCGCCGTCAGGGTGACGACGACGGCCGCGGTACGAGGGGCACGGAGCTTCCCCGGCGCTGTCTTCGCGGCGGCCGCGGCCTTCCTGGCCTTCTTGGCGGCCTTCTTGGCGGCCTTCCGCCTCTTTTTGTTGGCTCCAGCCACCTCCCAGCCCCCTTCCAGTGGGGTGGAGGTAGTCGGAGCCACGGCTGGGGCTGGGGCCAGGGCTGGGGACGTCTTCCCCTTGCCCTTCCCCTTGCCTTTGCCCTTCCCCTTCCCCTTCCCCTGAGCGGGAGGGGGCTGAGGAGCCGGCTCCGGCAGGGTCGCACCTGCAGCCGGGCGGGTGGGGCCCTTCTGGGCTGCAGCCGAGTATCCGGCCACCGGCGGCGCCAGAGGCGGACGGCGGATGGAGTCCATTAAGGCCTCCATCCGACACATCATGCGCTCCTCCAGCGCCTCCATATATGGGAGCCAGGACTCCGCCGGTGGCTCGCTGGACCGCGTCGTTCCCAGCGATCGCGCCGGCCGCGTCGGCTGTGCCAGTTGCTGCGCTGGTAGCGCCGGCTGTGCCGGTTGCGCCAACCGGGACGACCTCGTCACCCGCACCGGCTGCGCGGGTTGTGCTGGCGGCACTAGCTGCGCAGAGCTCGCTACCACCCTCTGCAGCTCCTCGAGAGCGGCAGAGAGCCGAGCTGTCTCCCGACGGGACTCAGCCAGCTCCGCCGCGAGGGCCTCATTTTCGGAGGCGATGCCGAACACGATGTTCAGCATCTCCTCCTGTTTTGGGTCCGGGGACCCTTGGGACGATGCAGCCACTCTCTGGAGACTCTCCAAGAGTGACTGTGTCCCTGCCCAGCTCCGGTGCCGCAGAGGTGGAAGGCCTCGGCGGCGACTTGGCTGCGGCTTTCCCAGTGTTCGAGGGGGCTCGGATGGATTGGCCAGCCCTCGTGCCACCTCGCGCCCCTCGGCGGCCTGCGGCCACCTTGGACGCCGGCTTTGCCACCTCATCACTGCTGGAGGAGGCCGTCCCGGTGAGGGTAATTTCCTCATCCGACACGTCCTCCTTCGGCCTAGGCTTCCTGGAGCGCCGCTTCCGCTTCTGGGCAGCCTTCACGCCCAATCCCAGGGGGCTGCTCGCCCTGCTCCTCTCGCTAGCAGTGTCGAACTTCTCCGACACTACCGCGGTTTTTGGCGTGACCTCCACGCATGACTGCTGCGCGACCTCCGCGCAGACTGTTTCGCTTGGTTTTTGGGGGGGGTTTTGGTTTTTCAATATATTGTCCATATGAGTCCCACGAGTATGAGTCGATATAAATACACTTCCCGGGTGACGCTCATTCCGGGAAGCGGGGTACATACTGTGGAGGTCCCCAGGTGTCCACAGGTTTTTACGACTTCGCTGTCGGGTCTTATAGACTTTTCCTTGTCGCGGGCCGGCCAATCAAGGCAAGCCCCGCGTCCTCCGAGATCACATCTTCCCGCATGTGGCTAGCATGCAGGTCCATGACGATCACCCGGAGATTACGCGACGCGGAAGGGCAGCCACCCCTCCCATCACCGACGGCGGCACGAATGCCCGTCAGCCCCTGCGCGAGCAGTGGGCCGACCCGTCCCCTGATCCCCTCGGATCAACACGTCGCTCGCAGTGTCTCCTCTGATAACAGCAGAGGGGTACCTGGAGCGACCACCACCGCGGGCCTTGCAGGCCCGCCATACCCCGACCCCCTCGTGCAATGGGGTCAGCTGGCCCTGAGAAGGGCCGGTCGGTCGGACTCTTGGCCGTTGACGTTGACGCCAGCTACTCCAGAGGAGCAATCAATGATGCGTCATCGCCCACGTTGCCCAGGGTGCACCAAACGCGGAGGTGTTCCAACCAGTCGCACCCCTGGTTAATCTGTACCTAATTTCATCCGGATCCGTTCAGCCGTTCTGATGTGATTAAGTAACAAATATGTATCCATCAAGTCGAACTTTAGCATTTAACATAGTAGTAAATCTACAATTTAATTTATTGAAACTAAATTAAATGGAATTTATTAACTTTGTTGTTTTCTGTAATACAATTATCTGCCTAAGTGACGGTTTCTCTGAGGATCATCTAACACATGCTAATGCTTGCTTAGAAGGTGACTTCAATAACACAAAATAATACTAACCTACTACTAATACTATCCTAAACACTGAGTACATTTTTTATATCGTATCGAGTGTAGAAAGTCATTTGACTAAGAGTGTTAATAATTCATGTATCGGCTTATATTGTATTATATTCTAAAACATAATAACCCATTCCATCTATGAGATTAAATAAACCCAACATTTCACAATCCAGATTACAAAGCTTATCAATTTTTATTAGTTTGTCTTATAATTAGACTTACTTATACGTAATGAAAGATGCTGTATGATTTATCTTGGTTACGATATAACTTTGAAGTATTAAAACCGAAATCACATAACTTTGAAGTATTGAAACCGAAATCACATACTCATTCGTATGAGGGTATATGGGCTCCCATCAAGATCTTCGAGGCCCAAGTCAACCTGACCCACCAAGTAGCCATTTAAAATACAAAATGTCAAAAAACGAACCTTGCGAACCAAAGAAATGATGATGTCTGCCTATAACCATCTTTATTCATTTTCAATATGTTTTCACACGTGAGTGAAATTTTACTTAACTCCACGTAGTTATTAAGAAACATGAAGCTTTCTCTCATCTTTATCTACTATCATCTGGAAACGCAAATAAGTAACTATAGCTACATTATGTAATCGGAAACAGAAAAATCCGCATTAGTTAAGATTAGTGATGTCTGATTTAGTGCTAAACTTTGACAACAGTAAAATCCAATGGGTAAAGTTTCTGTCCGAACAGATTGTTCGTGTCTAATACTGTAACTTATATAAAGAAGTAAAATAGAGATAAGTTTGCCATGTGAAGATGTTTGGATTGGATGTCTGTTACACAACCACTCTAAAACGGGCGAATGGATCTGGCGGCAATTCAGTACAGGGATAGATACATATAGGCTACTTTTTATCACTGGAATAGGTTCGAGATCAAAAATCTTCGCGGGCGGAGCCACGGGCGACAGCTAGTAACAAATAAACTATTGAAATTACAACGATGATATAACTTAATACATGTTGCGAACGATACCTACCTACTGCAGAAGTAAACATATCGATTCCGTCGAATTCGCGGGCAACTGCTAGTTTATAATATTAGTAAGATTATAGTAGGAAGTAGTATACGATATGTGATTTATAAAATCCATCCAGTTATCAGAAAAGGCACTCAACCAACTCCTTAGAGACAATACTTTACCCCAAACAGCTACTAAACTTAATAACATGGCGAGAAAAAAAGAAAATATTTTAGTATTTCTGGCGTTACTCTGCAGGCTCTAATAGCTACCGAAGGCAATGTTTAAACGCCCTCCTTAGTTCCGTTTCTTTTGTGTAATTACTGTGTGTGCGGGGTTCATATACGTAACAGAAGTAACTGGTAGTGCTATCTGGGTGTAAAGCTACGAACGCGGAATTTAAGTGATCTTATTTGGTGGCCGGCGAACCGATTCAGGCGCGCCCGTGCGCCCAGCGCGTGTTGGGAATCGACAATTTCTTACCTAGCTGCCGGATGTTTTCTGCTAATTATTTCTTGAAAGACTATTTTCAGCTTTATTTAATTCTCCTAGTCTGACGCTCACTAAATGTTCAATTATTTATTTTTTTAATTTTCTGCTCTCTTTCTGGACATAATGTCCAAAAGATAACACAATTAAAAAGATTTTTATGAAGGTGATCAATAATTTTATTGGTCAAAGAAACGATTATATATTATTATAATAGTAGCTAACTAGCTGTACCCGAGACTTCATCTGCATGTATTTAGATCTGGGTTGTAACTTTTTGCGTGTACTACGCAAAAAAGTTATTTTTTAAAATAAAAGTGGCCTAAGTTACACCTTATAATAATATCCGCTATCTGCCAGTGAAAAGCCCTCAAAATCAAAACAGCCATATCGATCTAGACATACAGATAGTCAAAAAAAATTGCTTATAGTGTAGGTAACGTGTCATCATCATCATCGTATGAGCCTTCTCCTAACTCAGTTGAGATCGGCTTTTCAGTTTAACTACAAAGCAGTTGAACTTCAATATATTCTGCGAAGTGACTACCATCTGTCCTTCACAACCCGTTGGCGATGTCAAAATTCTGTAATTGGACTAGTTTTAGTTTTCAACTATTGTCATAGATGTTTATATGGCAACCGGGACTGACGGCTTAACGTGCTCTCCGAGTCATTATATGTAGGTACCGTGTATATATTCATATGTATATTCAATGAAAAGCCGTTCTTTTAATATTACGTACTTTAATTTTATTTATTTGTTTAGATGTATGAATAATATATTTATAAACCACTTAAAGCTGTTCAACTCACTATTTCTTTAGAAGCCTGACTGGTAAAAATGTGATTTTAAATAGAAGATTGTGATATCTTTATCTTTAACATTTATTAAGAACGCTAAAAAGAATAAGAGGAAAACTCAAAAATAAGACTGAAAGTCTATATTTTGTTTAGACGTGATTTGGAAATTTTGAACTCCATTGTTTTATTTTTCTTTAAAAAACTTTAGGTACTTGAGAGGTCTTTGTAAGTTTGCTTAATTTCTAAAACTTCTGAAACTTGTGAGTTGGTTGTACTATGGCATTTGTATAACTAAACACCTTACTGATTGTTTTGCAAGCCAATATGTTTAAAGATACGTACCCAGTACTAATTAGGATGAACACGCTCACGCTTCCACAACTGCGACATAAGATGTTAGACCAGATTCATGATAACATTCTTCTTTTAAAATATATACTGGGGTCAGATTGATATTTGCGGTTACTTTAATATTAATTTGATAATTAATATTAATTTTATTTATTTCGCCCGCCTGGGCTTCAATTATACTATTTTGTGATAAAGGAAGTCACTGTAATTCCACTGACACTGAAAAAGTGCCATCTAATTTAAGACTAAACAAGTTGAATTCCTGAGACGAGCTCAGCCGAATACAAGGGATTTTCGATTTTGTGTTTTTTTTCTTTTTGCGACTTTTTGCGATTTTTTCTTTATCTTGCAATGGTTCACCCCAGCACGAATCTATTACCGAAAACAGCAACTCGATAGCTCATCTCCTTCATACCCAAAATTGGCAACGACGACGCCGACGACGACAATTCGATAGCAATAGGGCTTTTCTAAAGAAAATCCCTAAAAAGAGAAGAAAAATAAAGTAAAAAAAAAGTATTTTATAGAGTAAACCATATAATGAACTCTATTCATTTAATTTTAGACCTTGGATGTATTTTGATGACGTCTAAGGATTAAACGTCATTTTTTACAGTGACAGGCCTCGAGGTCCTGGAAGTGTTCGACTTCTCTAAGAATATTTTAAACAGTTTTGCCGTTTATTATTTGGTTCTTCCGGTTGAACGATTGATCTGATATTTGATACGTCACTTTTAGTTCTGATGAAGATGGCGGATTTTTTATAACTCCCTCAGTATGGGCAACAAATGAAAGTGCTTGACTAGTAGAATAAACGAAGTAAGAAACATTAAATGAAATAATATTTAAAAACTTTTTGAAAAAACTTAAAAAATTATAAAACATATTTAGTTTTTATCTACAACATTGTTTGGCACTGTGTCAAGTATTGTGTGTCCAATGTCTTCTTGGGGCTGTTATAGGCTCCTGAAGGAAAAAAGTATATGGAAGACCTTTGTAATTTTTGAAGTAAAGAAAAAGGCATTCAAGCAAACACAAACGGAAAAACATTTGCCTAAGCCGGAAAATGAACTGAAAACATGTCAAAAATAGACCGATATTTTTAGCAATCCATGGATTCTCCGTGCGGGTGCCGGATCCATCGCGTTACTGAGTTGGGAATTCGGACAGTGCTTGGGACTTGCGACCCAAGTGTAGGTTTAGAAGGGACCCCTTTTGTTGATGTACATCAACACTCACCTTCACTACCCAAGCCTTGCCAAGCCTAACTAAATTTGATGCGAACCTACTAGTGCCGCTTTAGACATTCGTCCTAGTAATGCGCTTATTGTAGCTCTCGATAGGCCTAGGTCTTTAAGTAGGTTATAGAGAGATTTTGCGGGTATGCCTCTGGCTCCCACTTCCACTGCATACAAATTAACCACGTAACCGTTTTTTGTCAATTCGTTTGTGAGATCATAGTATTTATTTTTCTTTATTGTGCGGTCCTTCGGTATATTTGTGTCCCACGGTACAGTAACTTCCACAAGGACCACATATTTTATCGTTTTCGAGTAAAGAAATATGTCAGGTCTAGATGACGAAACCCTAACATCCTCCGGAATTTTATAGTGCTTTTCATACGAAATAGGAGAGTCCGCTCTGGGGGCAGTATCTAAGATTGAATAAGGTTTGTTCCTGGATTTTATGGAGGAACCTTTAGACACAAAGTTGATATGACGTCTGTTGGTAGTCAATCCTTTTTGGGCTCTAGCTACTGCCGGGCTCATTGCTTCACGTTTGATGATAAGCACCTTATCGTGGCGGCGTGAGTATTGGCCTCTATAGAGAAGCACCCTACATCCTACTAATATGTGCCTAGCCGTCCCTATTACCTCGCCACAAGTATAACATTGTTTTTCTGTGGCCTGCCCCCACCTTACTAGGTTACTCTGGTCTGGGAGGGTCATCTGAAAGGCGTTAAGATAGAATTTTAACAGGGCCGGCGACCACTCATAATTCAAGGTGCGCAACTTTAAGGCCTTTGGTATGCAGAACTCTCCCATTGTCAACCATTCATTTTGGATTTCCAAATTCATCGCGGGCACTCGATATTTATCATTTTCGTCTTGTTTTAGAAAGGACCTAAGTATATCCTAGTCCCTTTCTGGCTGTCGTACTCCCAATCCCACTCTGTTCGACTGGGCACCTATCATAAATCGTTTATGTAATATGAGTCTAGATTCAAGCTCGAACGCGTTATTATTTTTCGAGAGTGCCCTGATGGCTTTGGTAACTCTAAGGTGTTTATAGAGCTCCGATGTTTTCTTTAATTTCATCTCAAAATTATTTTGATCCCTAGATCTATAGAGCAGAGGGATCAGCAGAATGCGCTAGTCAAAGCCACGATTTTAGCGATTTTATGACAGTTGCATCTATTTTCGCTAGTAAGGTTATGCCGAAATCATATGCCAGAAAAGGCCAAGTCAGACGTGATGTTAAGTAGTTGTCATATATCCAAGCTTTTTTGATATTGTTCAGTGTTAGCTGATCTATCTTATGTCATTTATAAACATATCGACAACTTCATCTAAGGATGGTGTGCGTCCTTTATAGTCTATCTTTCTCCCAAAATATTTAAATGGCACCGATTCAGCGACTATGTAAACTGGTTTACCCCCTATGAGGAGTCCCAGGTAAATTTGGTGTCCCGTCTACCCAGACACAGACAGTGACACTTACCACGCTTCATCCTCAGTCCATTTGTCCACGAACAGAACCCATCTATTTACTCTAATAGTTCCTGACATTGTTTTGGATTACGCGTCAGTATTACGAGATCGTCAGCAAAAGCTAAGATGGACTCAGAGTATTTGTTATTTACTTTAAACCGATAACCCCATTTCTTTTTGTTACGTATTAACTTAGTGATTAACCACCCCACTGGCCGGCGGGGGTGTAAAAAAAAATGTGTATCCAACATACCGTTATCTGTCTTTCGTATTTTCTGGCATCTTTTAAGCTTTCCGCTAACAGACTATTGTGTTCCAGACATCCAGAAATGCGGCGCAAATACCTTTTTTTTTTTTCGTGTGGAAGTCCCTTCGGATACCCCCCCCCCCAGCGGGGGCGGTTATGTCGGGCTTGAACCGACTAAAACCGCACGCCGTCTCGGGTCTACAGACGCCGGAATGTAAGGTTGCCCATAGAGCATATCCCTCGCACCCCGACTGACCCTGGGCCATCTCCGGTTTCGAGATGGCCCCCTCGGGTTTGGGAACCACGGTGTCCCCGTCTTGCCCCGGTTTGGGGGAGGGGCGCTAGTCGCCCCATGCCGCGTAAATACCTATTGTTAATCATAAAATGACACATTTTTGTTTGTAGCATTGAGATATAGATAGATATTTTTGAAATTGTGTTAGTTAGTGCTATCGGTCTGGTATCTTTAGGATGGGTCACTTCATGTTTTTTTGGAATGAGAATAAAAACCGCTTCGCCAAATGCGACTGGTATATTCTTTTCTGACCAGATTTTACTGAATATATTTGTAAGATGTTTACGAACTGTTGAACATTTTTTATACACTATATATGGAACCCCATCTGGGCCCGGAGCCGATTTAGATGATTTCTTTTTTATTTGTATCTCTAATTCCTCTATGGTAGGTGCATTCCCTTGGAATTGTACTAGAGGCTCGTGGGGTTTTTGAGGTTTCGGGTCGATTTTGACTTTTGAAGGTATTTTTTGAGCACTGTACTGTACTATATTTTATAATACCAACCGTATTAGTCAATAATACCTCAAATTGAATGAAGACCATACATTCTACAATAACTATGAGTTATGGTTAAATTTTCAATCTTTAATAAACATTGGGTTTTAAATGATATTTGAATAACGAATAATGGATACTCAAAGTAAACTACAAATGCTTATTTTTTATTAATTAATATTATTTTGTAACGTACAATTTAAATTAACCAACGTAATTAACTCAAAACAAATAGGGCGAACCCAAGGAATGTTCCGTATGGTTCACCCTGTACGTACTTATACGTATATTTCATTATTGTTTTAAGTTTAGGTGCGCTTTCTGTCCGTTAATTGTACATTTGTAAAGTTTCATAGAAATTCATTTGTGCTGGACTTGTCTTAAGTGCCTCTAGTCAAATTTAATTCATCAATACAAACTACTTTATGTAACGTATTACATAGTTACTACAAAGTAATTCACTGCTATCCTACTAACTGTAATACCCAAGAGTACAGTACAGTTCGGCTCGTTACTCCTGATAAAATTTGTAAACATTGGCTTAGTAATTGATGGCGATTGAAAAGTAAGTTTTTATTGCCCGATTCTTTTCTTGCAGGCCCAATCTCTGCAGTGCGAAGACTAGTAACACTAAAAAAAAATACCAAATTGTGTCCTTCATTGAACTTTTCACATTATTAGATGTAAGCTGAAGTGGCGGTGGGCCGGACATATCTCGCGAAAGACCGACAACTGCTGGGGTAAACGTGTTCTTGAGTGGAGACCGCGACTCGGCAAACGTAGTGTTGCAGGCAGATGCTGGATGCGGCAAGCTGAAGACAGGGCGCTATGGCGCTCATTAGGGGAGATCTATGTTTAGCAGTGGACTAGTATAGGTTGATGATAGATAGATAGATGTAATTTCAGATCATTTCAAAAAATGTGGTTTGTTTGGTATGACGAAAAGTGTTACATTGTATGAGGGTTATTTAAAGTCGAAATGAATAAAAACCAGTGAACGTGGTTGAAGGTATTTGATGATAAAACTATCTATACATAATATATATAACGAGGGGATCATCTGTCTTCTTCATCCTAGCGAAAGCGACTGCCATCTTCCTCCCCAAATCCGAAGGTAAGTCAGTCTCGTCCATTAATTTGCAGGTGTATCGGCTGGCTGGGGAGGTTGGCTCGGGCCCCGAAGATCTTGGTAGTGTCCCGTGCACCTACAAGGAGAAGATCAAATGTCTCTGTTATTAAAAACAACCTGAACTCAATACTGCTTCAACGTACAACGAGCGTGATTCTTTGTGATTGGTTACCCTTCCATGGAATGTACTAACCACGTTGACTATTATAGTACGGGGCCTCAACGAGATAGTCACGAGGAAGTTAAACATCATTGCTGCTATAATTAAAGTATGCACTGAATCTTAAAGTAGCTCAGTAAAATAAACTTATTATTCTCAAGAGGGTTTCTTTTCCTTCGAATTTTCAATGCCAAAGACTACATTTTTTAATTGTAATACTACTAGGACTAGTTGGGGTCAGCGCTTGCCGGTTTTCTATACTAATCAAGTTTATTTGCCGTTGTCTTCCTATTCATTTTTATAGAAAGTTCTTTACTTTTGAAGTAAGAAGCACGAAATTCAATTTTGAAGCATCTTATGGTTTACATTCACAATTAGATCCATTAAGTGGCGCTGCAAACTGTTCATAGGATTATTTTTTATGAATTTATTTCGTTGCGAAGCTGGGTTTTTATTTGAAAGCGATTACGGTTCCGGCTGGAGACACCGGGTTAACGAGCTCTGTTGGTTGCGCCGGTTGAGCCGGGTTAGCCATCCCCCTCTTCAACTCCTCGACGGCTGCAGCTAGTTGAGCCATCTCCCGAAGGGACTCAGCCAGCTGCGCTGCGAGGCTCTCATTCTCGGAGGTGATATCGAGCACAATGTGCAACATCGCCTCCTGTTCAGGGTTTGGGGACCCCCGGAACGACGCGGTCTGGAGTCTCTCCATGAGAGACCGCGTCCTCCCGCACGGTTCTGAAACCGCCGAGGTGGAAGGTCTCGGTGGTGATATTTCCGCAGCCCTCCCAGTGGCCGAGGGGGCCCGGCTGGGTTGCCCACCCTTCAGTCCTCCTCTTGCCCCTCGGCGGACTGCAGCCACCTTAGGTGCCCGCATTGTCGCTTCGTCGCTGGAGAAGGCCGTCCCGGTGAGGGTGTAATCCTCATCCGACATGCTCTCCTCCGGTCGGTGCTTTCTTGGGCGCCGTTTGCGCTGTTGCGCCTTGACGCCCAATAATAACGGGCTACTCGCCCTACTCCTTTCGCTGGCGGTGTCGAACTTCTCCGACACCGCCGCGGTCTTTGGCGTGACCTCCACGCCGGAATGCTGCGCGACCGCCGCGCAGACTGTTTCGCTGGGTTTGGTTTTCGGGGTTTTGGGTTTTAAACTTGAATCTGCCATTTGATTCCCACGAGTATGAGCCGATATAAATACACTTCCCGGGTGACGCTCATTCCGGGAAGCGGGGTACATACTGTGGAGGTCCCCCGGTAGCCACAGGATTTTACGATTTCGCTGTCGGGTTTTAAAGACTTTTCCTTGTCATGGGCCGGCCAATTAAGGCAAGCCCCGCGTCTTCCGAGATCACGACTTCCCGAATGTGGCTAGTATTCGGGTTTTTGAAGTTCACCCGGAAATTACGCGACGCGGGAGGGCAGCCACTCCCCCCAACTCTGACGGCGACACGAATGCCCGTCAGCCCCAGCGCGAGCAGTGGGCCGACCCTTCCCCTCGGATCACCACGTCGCTCGCAGTGTCCCCTCTGATAACAGCACAGGAGTACCTGGAGCGACCACACCCGCGGGCCTTGCAGGTCCGTCATACCCCGACCCCCTCGTGCACTTGGGTTAGCTGGCCCTGAAAGGGCCGTTCGGTCGGACTCTTGGCCGTTGACGTTGACGCCAGCTACTCCAGAGGAGCAATCAATGATGCGTCATCGCCCACGTTGCCCAGGGTGCACTAAACTTGGAGGTGATCCAAACAGTCGCACCCCTCCAACCAGTCGCACCCCAACTGAATAGTACCTAAATACGAAACGAAACGGTACATAAAACACCGGTCAAGCGCAAGTTGGTCTCATGCACTGAGGGTTCCGTACATAACTAGATTGAGGAACGAACTTAACGCCGCACGTTGCTGTAGACACTGATAAAGGGACTACTTTCCAAACTGATCTATCGATGGACCGATGGCCCCAAGTGAGTCCTAAAGTGGAAACCTCGAATCGGTACCTAAACAAAAGGTGGGACGGGACACGCCCCAGCCAGATGAACTGACGACCTGAAAAGGGTAGCCTGGATATACTGCATGCCCTATAGATTTTAATATCCTTGAAAGTCCCTAAATATGCTGCATAAATGACCGTATGTTTGGATGGCGTTGATATAAAAATTTGATTCTTTTACAGCTTCCTTAAAGCTGTAAAAGAATCAAATTTCTATTCTATTGCAGAACTGCGTGTTATATATTAATTTCAACTTAATATCTCCACACATTCTTGAGAAAAAGGTCTAGACAGACAGACGGGCAGATAAACAACGAAGTGATCCTATAAGAGTTCTGTTTTTTCTTTTTGAGATACGAAACCCTAAAAAAAGAACAATCAATCGAATTTACAACCTCGTCCTTTTGTGAAGCCGGTTATATGAACTCTGTTCTAGTGTAACATTTTGAACATAGATATTCCGATTAAAATACAATGCTTTTGTGATGTTTAGATCTATTGATATTTGGTAGACGCGCAAAAATGAGGTAAAAAATATTATTGACATAGAATGTCGATTCGAACAGTACTTGGTCGTGAAGTCCGTCGATTTTATTTTGCCACCGGCCGAGTTGGCGGGTAAACGTCGTTATCCGAGCAAAGTTTAGCTATCGGGATCTTCCATTATTAAAGTTTTATCCAACTGGGCCACACGAGAACACCGATATACATACGAAATTTTATCTCAATTTTAGTTCCATTTTGTTAGTATTGAACCGTCTTCATCTACTTACCTGAAGGCTGCTATAATATTGTGTGATTGTAAAATTAACACCTTCATTCTCATCATTATCATCTTGGTGACTTGTCCCGGTTGCTTCCAAAGCCTGTGGTCCGCTTTCCTACTTTTTCTCCTTCACTTCGATGATTGAGGATCATCGAAACATCCACGAATATGCTATAATAACATTGACTCGAATGTTGTTACGATTTCAAGCCTATATTTTTTGGGTCTTCCTCTCCTACCGGGGCCCGGCAGTGTTGGCATGGCTAGACATTTGTTACCTAGGTAGCCACGTGACCGCAGCAGTGAAGGCGACTATAGGGCAGCGATTTAATAAATAGTTCTACATGATATTGTCGGAAGTTTACGAAAATTTCACGTCACACATTGAAATAACACTATTTTTAACAGATTCTATCGCGATTTATTTGATGTTATTTTATATTCATCCCGACGTTTCGGTTGCTTTTCAGCAGCCATGGTCACGGGGACCAATCTACAATATAAACAATATACAATGATGAATATATATAATAAACTGAAATAAAAAATAGTTTTTGAGCAAAGTAACTTATATTTTTTAACAAAAATGTTGTGTACCTACTGGGCTGTATATAAATATTTTTAAATTTTGATAAAAATAGAATTAGCTAGTTGGTGCCCGGCTGCCCGCGTGGAATTCGGCACCCGTTCCCGTTACCCATGGGAACCTATTCTCGGGATAGATAGTAGCCAATGTGTTATTCCAAACTACAATCTATCCCTGCATCAAATTTCTGCCAGATGCGTTCAGCCGTTAGAGCGTGATTGAATTACAAACATCCAAAAATCTTCACAAACTTTCACCTTTATAATATTAGTAGAATAGGATAGGATACGATATTTTCAATCAGATTTTTAATTTTGAAATCTGTGTAATCATCTACTTTTGACGCTGACTGCACGTAAATATTTCGAATACTGTCAAGGTAGGAGGAGGAGCGATGAGGTATTTCGTTTTTAACTTTTTTAAATTCACTTCTCACGCACATTAGTGTTATTTACATAAACACTATCCCCACTTTGTAAACGTGGATTAACGAAAAACTTTGCTTTTTTAATTCAGAACATCGTAAAATGAGAGCTTAAACCTTATTATTTTGTTACTCTACATTTTGTAATAAGAGGGAATTACACTGGCTTAATTTCCTCGTCTCAAACTTGCAAAAATAAGTTATTATCTTCACGAGATAAGCAATCAAGGCGAATAACTTTAGTCTGATCAGTTTGATTTTTGATATAAACCCACGCTTGTACATTCCCGTAGGGATAGATAAAGATGTATTTTTATACACCCATATTTCACTGACTATATTTTCTGGTCCCATGTAGTAAGTGGTGAGGTGAGTCTTTTGACGTTAACCGGGAAGATTTTCTTGACCCTGTGCTGTTATGGTCTATCAATGTGGTCGTGGTCGCTGAGCCCTACTGGTCCGCAGATACCTCGCGCCTTGCACTCATTGCAAGGGGCAGAGGCTGCGTCGCGGCGGACTATGAGGGATTGGCTGTCGTGGCCGTCTACTTCTCGCCAAGCATCGACCAGTACGAGCTTGAGCTAAGGCTCGCTGAACTGGACATCGTTCTCGCTGCGTGCCGTCCTCGTCCCGTCTTGGTCTTGGAAGACTTCAACGCCTGGTCTCTGGCCTGGGGCTACCGGGAAACCAACGACAAGGGGTGAGTACTGGAGGACTGGGCCCTACACCCGAGGTCCAGAGGTCCTCAACCGGGGGAGTGTCGCCACCTGGGAGCGGCGGGGGTTCAGTTCAATCATGGATGTCGCGTTCGCGATCCCTGCTCTCGCCCGCTGCGTCCAGGGTTGGCGCGTGGTGGAGGAGGAGGAGACGGATTCCGACCATAAGTACATTCGGTTCAACGTCTCCCCTCCAACTAACCTGCCGGCGACTATTGCGAATCCCCCGGATCCACGTTGGGCGCTCAGACGCCTGGATCGGGAGGCTCTCCTGGAGGCATCCATAGTGCAGGCCTGGATTCCGTCACCGGCCAGGCCTGCCGATGTCGACGCAGAGGCGTAATGGTTCAGGAGAGTCATGTCGCATATCTGCGATGCGGCGATGCCTAGGGTTAAGTTCGGCCCGGCAAAGAAACAGGTGTACTGATGGTCAGCGGAGATCGCACAGCTGCGAGCAGCGTGCATGACGGCTCGCCGCCGGTACACCAGATTTCACCGGAGACGTCGCCGCCCAGACAATGCGGCAGCCCGAGAGACGGAGCTATACGAGGCGTACAAGGGGGCCCAAAGGACCCTCCAGATAGCCATAAAGCAGGGCAAACGGCGGGCCCGGGAAGAGCTGCTGGAGTCTCTGGAGCAGAACCCATGGGGGTGGCCCTACCTTATGGTCAGGGGCAAAACCCGCCCAAGGGCACCCCTACTGACCCATAGCCTCCAGCCAGAGCGGCTGGAGAGGATCCTGGGCTCTCTGTTCCCAGCGAGAGTGGAGGAACATGTTCCTCCGCGTATGGCTCCACCTCAGGCGCCTAACGCTGATAATAGCGAGAGCGATGTGCCTGAAGTCTGGGAAAGTGAACTAGGGGTAGCAGTGCTCCGGCTTAAAGCTCGGAAATGCACTGCCCCCGGACCCGACGGCATTCTAGGCCGAGCATGGGTCCTGGCCCTTGAGGAACTAGGGCCTCGACTACTGGCGCTCTTTAGCACATGCCTCGAAAGGGGCCAGTTTCCAAAGACGTGGAAGATGGGGAAACTAGTCCTTATCCGGAAGGCAGGGCGGCCGGCGGATCAACCATCCGGATACCGGCTGATCGTGTTGCTCGACGAGGTGTGCAAGCTCTTTGAGCGAATTATTGCAGAGCGCCTCGTCGACCATCTCACGAACGTGGGTCCAGATCTTTCGGACAACCAATTCGGTTTCCGCCGGGGGCGCTCCACCGTGGAAGCTATCATGCCGGAGGAGTAGTAGTCGCGGGGTGGGGTGATGGTGGCGGTGTCTCTCGACATCGCCAACGCCTTCAACACCCTACCCTGGAGCTGCGTTAGGGAGGCGCTCGCGTATCACGGAGTGCCTCTTTACCTCCGCCGCATTATCGAGGCATACCTATCCGAGAGGGCCATAGTTTACCCGAGCTGGCTAGGGCCAGGGCGGCGAGAAGTATCGTGCGGTGTTCCTCAGGGGTCGGTCCTAGGGCCACTCCTGTGGAACATCGGATACGACTGGGTGCTGCACGGTTCGTTGCTCGAGGGCGTCAGCATAACATGTTATGCTGACGACACTCTCGTGATGGCGCGGGGAGCAGCGCACCGAAGCGCGGCACTAAAGGCCACGGAAGGGGTTGCTCAAGTCGTAGGTCGAATTCGGCGGCTCGGACTCGAGGTGGCTCTCCACAAATCCGAGGCTATGTGTCTTCACGGGCCTCGGAGGGGGCCACCTGCGAGAACCGGCATAACCGTAGTGGGCGTAAGCATCGGCATCGAGCCCACGATGAAGTACCTTGGGTTCGTACTCGACAGCCGATGGGACTTCGGACCACATCTCCGAAGTCTGGTCCCGAAACTGAGGGGGGCTGCGGCCGCGCTATCGCGACTGATGCCCAACGTTAAGGGACCCAACGCCCCCACTAGGGAACTGTACCTGGGGATCGTGCGAAGCATGTCCCTGTACGGGGCCCCCGTATGAACGGAGTCTCTGGCAGCCCGCAACGTGGCTGGTATGGTATGGTATGGTATCACGGGCTGGTATCCGCAACTCCACGACAAGGCGCGGTTTTTGCGTGAGGGTGGGCATTTTATTCGATCCACCCCAGCTCATTGAAGAACGCTAGCAAGCTATTCACGCTGCCGGCGATCTCTCGGAGCGTACCTGTGTTTCCGAAGTACTTAACCCTGTATGTGGCGGTTACAGGGCAGTGTAGGAGCACGTGTGCCGCTGTTTCTTCCTCTCTCATGCAGGCTCTGCAGAGAGGGCTGTCGGTGATTCCTAAAATAAAAAGGTGTTTATTGAAGGAGCCATGCCCCGTGATTGCAGCTGTGGCCGTGCGCAGTTGCCGTTTGGTCAGTTGTCGAAGACGCCTGGTCAGTCTATTTTCAAGCACAGGGAGTGCTTCCCTCGCCTGTCTGCAAACTTCCAGATTTATCCAATAGCTGTTGTGTTGATCTCTCGTTCGTTTGTTTACTATGGTTCGTAGGTATGCAAAGGGGATCGGTATTATGGGCTCAGGTCTCATTATCACCATGTCAGATCCTCTCCTGGCAAGCTCATCTGCCGCATCATTGCCGCGCGAGCTGTTGTGGCCCTTGATCCATTGCAGGGTTATATTGTTGAAGTGTCCTATTTGTTTCAATTAAAGATGGCACTCCAGTATTAGTCCCGAGTTTATAGTGTGGCTGTTTAAAGCTTGCAGCATGGCCATGCTGTCGGAGAGCATGCGTATTGAGTGGCCTTCCACTCTCCTGGCCATTACCGCTGAAGCTGCCAGGGTAATTCCCATGCATTCAGCTTAAAATACTGTGTTATGGGTCCTTAGCGGTGTTGAGATGGATATATTAAGGTTCTCCGAGAAGACGCCAGCCCCGGTGCCTGTTCCAGTTTTTGATCCATCTGTGAAGATGCGTAATTCTGTTGGGCGTAAAGCCTCACAGCGGTGGTCCTCATGAAGTTGGATCTTGTATTTTTTATCGAATACGTGTTGTTTGGGTACACGATCATTTATTGCTCCTATCATAGGTATCTCCTTTGTGAGATCTGTGAGCAGTGAGGTGTGTCGTGTGTTTCTCTCGCTGCAAAGGTTGAGTGCCCTTAGGCGTATAGCCGCAGCTGTTGCTTCTTGGCGGATGAACAGATCCAAGGGTGGGAGTCCGAGCATGGCTTCCATTGCCGCAGTGGGGGTAGTTTTCATGCATCCAGTGGTTGCCATGCAGGCTAATCTTTGGGTCCGTTGTAGTTTAGCCGCTATTGTGCTGTTTTCGGTCCTTGGCCACCAGACGATAGCGCCATACGGTATCATGGGGCGGATTACTGTTTCGTAAAGCCACAGGATGATTTTCGGTGTTAGCCCCCATTTTTTACCAATCATTCTTCTGCACTGCCAGAAGGTAATCCCGGCCTTTTGTAATTTATTGTCTACGTGGCTACTCCATTTTAACTTGCTGTCAAGAATAACGCCAAGGTATTTGACCTCTTTTGACAGTTGGAGTTCCGTGTCAAAGAGTTTGGGTAATCGGTATTCGCCTAATACCCTTTTGTTCGTGAACATAACTAACTCTGTTTTGTTCGGGTTGACCGATAGTTCAAATTCCCCGCACCATTTTTCTAAGATGCGTAAGGCTTGTTGGGTTAAGTTACAGACCGTTCCCGCTACCTTTCCTGAGATAAGGATTGTTAGGTCGTCGGCGTAGCCTATTGTGTAGTCTCGGTTTTTGTTCAGCCTTGTGATTAAGTCATCTATCACTAAATTCCACAGGAGGGGAGAGATAACTCCACCCTGCGGGCAGCCTTTGGCTATCAGAGCTGTCTGATCTTCTTCCCCAAGGCGAACTACTCTTTTGCTGAGCATGTTTGTTATCCAGTCTGATAGTACCGGTTCCGCTCCATGTTTTGACAGGGCGGCCTTAATACTGGTGAAGCTGGTTTTGTCGAAAGCTCCTTCGATGTCAATGAACGTTCCTAGGCAAAATCCTTTTTGTTCGATCGCTTCCTCTATCCGGCTGACTACCAGATGGAGGGCTGATTCCGTAGACTTACCGGAGCTGTATGAGTGCTGGTTTGCATGTAGGGGTAGCTGTTTTAGTGCACCATCTCTCAGCTCCCTCTCGCAAAGGCGTTCCATGGTCTTTAGCATGAAGGAGGTAGACTGATTGATCGATGTGCTTTGGGATTCGAGTAATCACCCTTTCCTGGAACGTATCGGAACGTATCTGTGTGCCAGACAGGCTTTAAAGATACGCTCCAGTCTGCTCGCGACTGGTTTGTCGCCCCACTGTAGCATAGCAGGGATGATCCCGTCGGGGCCAGCTGCCTTATAAGGGTGAAAACTACTGATGGCCCACTGGACTTTTTCCAGTGTGACCACTTTGTTTGCGTACTGCCAGTCTCGGGCAGTAGGTGTTATGATTTCATCGTGCCAGTTGATTAGTGTCGTGAAGACGCATCTAGGGAAGTGGGTTTCAATCAGTAAGCGTCTAGATTCTTCTGGCGATGTTGTGAGTGTGTTATCCTGTTTTTAAGGGCGGTCAGTGCCATCGGTTTTGTCTGCGCTAGGACTTTCCTTACCCTGTTTGCTTGTTGGCATGATTCTATGTTCCCACAGAATTTTCGCCATCCCTGTTTGCTTCGGTATCTAATACACTTTTTGTAGCTGGATTTGGCTGAACGATAGGCGTCCCAGTCTTCATCTGCACAAGTATTCATAGCCCTGTTGAAAGCCCTTCTAACCTTCCTCCGCTTGCGCTCTAGCTCGGGGCCCCACCATGGCTGTTTGCCTGGGGTTTTGGGAGGTAGGGTTTCTGGGCATGCTATGTGGTAGCTGTCTATTATAGATTTGGTTAGGTGGTTCACCTGTTCCTCTATCTGTATGGTGTTGTCCAGAGTCTGTGGGGAGCGCTGTTGAGCAAGTCTATTTATTAGATGCTGCTCAAATTTGACCCTGTCTGTTTTCCTTGGTTTGCGTTTTGGCAGAGTTTGTAGTGTCCCCGCCTGTAGATCGAAGCGAATCCACCTGTGGTCTGAACAGGATGCCTCCTTGGAGACGTGCCAGCCCGTGATGGCTTCCGCTGCGTTTTCAGTAGCTAGTGTTAAATCAATAATCGTACGGCTCTTTTTGGTGACGAAGGTTGGTTCAGAGCCGGTGTTTAGTAAGGTGAGGTTAGTAGTGAAAAGATATTCAACAAGGGACTTACCTCTGTCGTTTTGAGTGCTCATGCCCCAAAGCGGATGGTGAGCATTGGTGTCGGCCCCAATTATGACCTCTATCCTTTCCCTTTCGCAGTGGTCCACCAGCCGGAAGAGGTCTTGCGGGGGCAGCTCCTCCTTTTCGGGCATGTAGGCTGAGGCGAGGATGACCACCTTGTCCTCGACGTCCAGCTGTGTGTGCAGCCTTATGGCAGTGAGGTCTCTGCAACCGAACTCTGTGAGGACCTGTGTTTTTAGGTTTTTAGTGACATATATACACGATCTGGGGTGATCATGTTCGCTAGTCACAATAAGCTTACCTCCTAAGCTGGAGAGCCCCTGGATGTGGCCTCCTCTGATCCAAGGCTCTTGGATCAGAGCAATGGCCGTTTGTTGAACCTCTAGCCATTTCCGCAACTGGGCCGTCCCATTCCGGCTGTGCTGGAGGTTCACTTGGAGGACTTTAATCTTCGACGAAGGGGACGCCATCACTGGTCGTTCCCTCTTCGTCCCCCCCAAGTTTAAGCTCCGCAAACAAGTTGACGTCATCCCCTAGGAGGCCAGTGACTGAGGCCAGAACGTCCTCCGCCTCTTCTGCCTCCATAGGTGCGCCCTCCTGTCCGACACTGGTGGGGACTGTTGGTGGTATCGTTGCAGGCACCTCCCCGCTTGACTCGGGAGCGTTTGAGACAGGATCGGACTCCTCTCTCGTAGGCAGCTGCTTGAGCTCCTGTTTTGTAGTCGCCGTGGATGGGTCCCATCCCAGAGGGATGTCGGTAAACCTACCGGACCGACCCTGGAACTTTACGTACACCGTCCCCACTCCAAAAGCGAGACGGCGTCCAGCCTTCATTAGGGTCGGTACTTGGTCCTCTGGGACTCCGACCACCAGGAACCACGCAGCGTTTTGCTTGGTCGCGTTTAGGAGGGTCCATTTTGCAACCTCCACCTCGGGGTTCTGGAAGGACAGAACTCGCCCAATATTGCGCGCGTCCTCCAGAAGCCCTTGTGGATCAGGGACCAGTATGCCACAGCGTGCCCGCTGAGGGATGTCAGTCTGGCCCTTCACGACCAACTTGACGTTGGGCGTGAGCACCATGTCACTTACGGCACGCTGTAGCCATGTGCGTGTGTGTTCATCCGCACACCACAGTTTCAGAACCCCCTCAGCATAGAGCGGTTTGGCTTTAAACTTCGGGGGTTGAACTTGTTTCCGAGCCAAGGCATCACCGAAAATACGAGTTTGTATCTCGGTGAGTACCTGCTCGGATACGTCCTTACCGATACGCCGTCTTTGACGGCCGACGTCAAGAGGTGTACTCACGGCTTGGGCGTAGGTTGGCCTGGCGACCTTTTTGGTTTGGTCCAGCCTCTGCCTTTTGTACTCCCCGCGAGGCGAAGTCGTCTCGTTGAGAGCACGTTTGGCAGAGGACTGACCGTTCCCATTCGGTCGCTGTTTAGCCACCTTCGCTCTGTCACTGGTAGGCGGAATATTCCGTCCACCAGCGGCAAAGTTAAGGGTGCCGATGACCTCTGTCTTCGTTGCCGAGACAGAGGGTTGTGAGGAAGAAGGCAGAGACTTGGCCGCGATGGCCGCCATACGCCTCTCCTTCTTCGTTTTACGGACCTTCCGTTTTTTCGGCTTGGCTGGTTCGGCAGCTACCTTGCCATCCACGCCAAACGGTTGGGTGCGTGCCCTGGTCCTGTTAGACCCCTTTCTCTTAGGCAGTTGCCAGCCTTCTGAGAAAGCGTCCTCCGGTTGGCAGGAAGCTGCCGGGCTGACGCTACGGGGGTCTTCCCCGGGGGGGAGTTTGTGGGATAAAGGGGTTTCCCCTTTATGTGTATGATTACCTTCGCGGGTACCCGTAGATGGAAACACTGAGCTTCCCGTGAGGGTAGTTTCGGTGCCCGCACTGGTACCCGTAGATAAAACCACTGAGCTTCCAGTTTGGGCTGAGGTTGTGAGTCGCTGTTTTGCGTGCTTGCCTCCACCGGTACCTGCAGCCGAGGCCACTAAGCTTTCGATTTTGGCCGAGTGTACGCTGAGGGCGCATGAGGTGATTTCGCCCTCCCTGGTACCCGTAGTGTTAACCACTGAGCTGCCAGTTTGGGCGGTGTGGTGTGTAATGTGAGTGCCTTTCCCGGTGCCTGCAGACGAGGCCGCTGAGCAGCCGGTTCGGGCCAAGTGTACGCTGAGGGCGCGTGTGCAGTCATTCCCTTGACTGGTACCCGTAGTCTGGACCACTGAGCTGCCAGTTTTGGGATTTGTGGTGTTAGTTTTTGTTGAATTTTTTGGCCTATCCATGTTAGTTTGTTATATTTTAAATTCGTCTCTTTGGCTTCCCACCCTCCACGGAGCCCGCAACTGGGAGTACCTTACTCGACTTAATTCGAGGGGCACTAGGACTACCAAAGAGATATAGGAGTGCAAGGCTGGTTTACAGTGCACATCGGGGGCTCGATCGGGTTGGCGCTGGAGGCATGAAATGGCCTGCCCACAACGGCTAGTCAACCCTCACTTACCCCGTCAGCATGACCTTTACCCACCACGATAGTCGTCCAAAGACGGTTACCGTGGACCCTACACTCCTCGCCGGTGACCCACTAATGGAAACACCTTGACCTAATTTCCCCAACCATGGCTAGTGTTTGGGGCTACCGTTTAGCCTGAAATCCAGGCCAAAGAGGGCGTGTTGCCTCGCGGACGCATTACCGCCAGCGCCGTTTGGCTCAACCTCCCAAGATCCCTTCATCCCTGCGTACGGCGCTCAACTGCGCAGGTCCATGACGCAGGTGACTGCCCAGTCACAAGGGTTATTTTTGTGTCAGGGTTTTCTTCCCCTAGCCAGATGGTCCGGTTATGGCGCCGGAGATTCGCCCTCGTGCATCATATTTAGCTACTACAGTTCCGAGGTAGGTGGAATGAGCGAGGCTCGTTATAAACCATAGCATTGCCCAGAGGAGACGACCCGCCCGGATGAATCCAAGCGAGCCCGCACCCAGGCCGCGGCGGCAGCCTGGGAGCGGCGGGGACGTATATGAAGCACTTGTCGGTGCGCGCTGAACAGCCTAGCTTCGCTCACCTAGGCGTACGCTATTGTCGTCTTAGCATTTAAGTTAAAGGTAAATTCCCTGGCAGAAGTCACCCCACTAAGGACTAAACACCGACCGCCCCCCCCCCCCCCCCCCTCCTAACGTGGCTGTTCTAAATAGCCCGTTAAAAGCGATGGCCGTCAGAGTCATCAGGGGGTATCGCACGATCTCCGTCGAGATGGCATGTCTCCTAGCCGGGACCCCTCCATGGGACCTGGAAGTGAGAGCCCTTGCGCCATTGGTACAATGACGCAAGGGCTCTCAGGCGCTCTCGAGGCGCTGGAGCGGGGCCATAGGCCGGAGCGCCGAGAGATCAGGGCTCAGCGGTCCCAGCTCCGCCGGGAACTCATGGAGATATGGAGGGTGCGACTTGAGCACCCAAGGTGGGGGGAATCCACCATTGCGGTGGTAAGACCATCATGAAAAAGTGGTTGGAGAGGGACCATGGGGACCTCTCCTACCGGATGTGCCAGATGGTTACCGGACACGGGTGTTTCGGTAAGTATCTGTGGCGCATCCAACGGGAGACAACGCCGCAGTGCCAGCACTGCGAGGATCCTGGCGAAGACACGGTGATCCACACGTTCGTGGAGTGCCCTGCGTGGGCGAGTCAACGCCGGGATCTCGTTGCAGTCCTGGACGTGGACGTTCTCTCGTTGGAGAACATGGTGAGAGCCGTGGTCTTCGACGGGAGCAAGTGGCACGCCACCGCCTCTCTTTGCGAGCGGGTAATGCGCGCGAAATGACGGCGGAGAGGGAGCAGGAGAGAACCTTGCCCCTCGAGTTTCGTAGTCTGCGGTGAGGACGCCGCAGAGCCATCTACGCCCGGGACTACCGACCTTAATGATCGGGGCCTGAGGACGGCAGTTGGCCGACTCGCCGTGAAGAAGCAGGCCGTGGCGGAGGCGTGTTGTGTGGCCCTACACACGCCTGCCAACTCGACGACGCGGGATAAAACCCGACCCCACCAGGCGAGGCCACGGTGGCGGTCAAAGTCCGCCGGTAACCCTGGGGTTATCCTTTCGAGGGCTTACCCGGGGTGCCCGGCAACGGACACTTGGGGAGGACACCGTGCCGTTTTAGTCGATACACGACATAACCACCCCCGCTGGCCGGCGGGGGGTATCCGAAGGGATTTCCGCACGTATAAAGAAAAAAAACCCTGTACTGCTACTGAAAACTTCATATCAAAAAAACTTAGTAACACTTTACTCTATCCTGGAATCAAATTTGTGTTATTCTGCACTTATTCTTCACTTCTTTCGCATAAAAAGAACATATTGCTGCTATGTATTTGACTACAAGAATGACTTAGAAACAACACAATAAACATCCAAACGTTTTCACAAACTTTCTCATTGATATAAGTAGGTTATGAAGTATAATCACGGTAGTGTGTAAAGCTAGTTAAAATTGTTTTAATCGTATTGATACTTTTCCAATAGATTCAGTTTGGAAAAAGTGAACATCCAGGACGGGACTTGAAGCCGCGACCAGTCCCTAACGGGGGGAATACTCTGACCAACTCAGCTACCTGGATACGTCCCAGATATTCAAAACAGTTTGAAAAACAGAAGTTTTGAAAGTTAATTCTCTGTAAAATCATTTTATTAAGTACCAAAAACTCAAAATCAAATTTTGAAGAACTCTCGGTAAGTCCACACTTAACTTTCTCATTTCCTTCACGACTTGGATTGAACTTTCTTAATTTGGTAGCGATTGCGGCAAGAATAACAAACATAAATAAATGATTAATTAATCAGTGTAATATGTAAGCGAGCTACGCTATGGCCCTCACGAACCGCATATCAAGTGGTTGTCACCCCCACTGTGCCTACATATAAACCGCTAACCTCAACAATATTATGACCTCATAGTGTGATAGGTAATTAGGTTAGTACATGATCGAATGTCATAACTAAATTAACAATAATCTATCTACACTGTTACAATATTATATAAATCTGAAGAGTTTCTTTGTTTATTTAGTTGAATGCCATAATCTCAGGAACTACTGGTTCGAATTGAAAATTAATTTTGTGATGGATAGTTTATTTATCGTGGAAGGCTATAGGCTATCACGCTACTATCCAGGGGAGCGGAGCACTAATCATATATGTCAACAAATCGGGCAAATTTCCATACATTATTGTGAAACTATTAAATAAAAATAGGTGCCACGGGGGATCGAAGCATGTCACGGGCGAAACAGCGGGGGATCGCTAGTACTGAATAAATATAGAGTCCATTATATACTTGGGAAGTGTACCTATTACACAGAGTGGTTTTATTATCACATTTAGCTGGTTTTTCTTAAAAACGTTACATTACATTATTATGGAATACTTTGACAGATGAAGCGGTAAATGCATACATACAATAACGCCACTTTAAATTGAAATAAGCAGGGACAACATTTTACCACTTGCTACGATCCTGGTATAGGCCTTTCACTTTTTCTACTTTCATAATTGTTTTCACGAGTTTGTTTGTTTTCACAAGAGTAACTACAAGCGGCGAGTTTGTACTCGCCGCTTGTAGTTACTCTTAGAAATTACTGTGCGGTTAGGTTAGATATTATTAGAATCAAATTTACAGCTCAATTAGGACCAATAGTATTTGTCTTCGTGGTACTTTATCCCTTTCTTTGGTGGTTTGCCTATTTGTCTCTTATGTCTTCCGCTTGTTATGGAGCAAAATTATTTTTATTTATTCTTCAAACACCTTCAATTTATTTCTGATTACTTTCGATGCGGAAACTGTTTCAAGACAGCTTTATCCGGTTTCTAAATTAAGAAATTGAAGTTGAGTCACGTCAAGGCCTAAGTACGCACAGTGCGCGGTGAAACTGCATAAGTAGGCGTTGACGAGACTCAACTTCAATTTCTCAGTAAAAACGGGTCATTTAACTTCCCTCTTGAGAGTCTTTACTCGGTGTTTTTGATTCATTGCTGTTGATGCTGGTGTACAAGAGTTAAAGTAATGGAAATGCGAGTGGGAATCGTTTCAGAAACTCTACGTAGCTAGATAACATTAGTAGGAAGAAAGGTAAGGGTATATATTGAGTATGTATGTTTATGAATACCACTAATCACGTACAATGACGAAGACAGCTTTTTGTGTCTCTAAAAAGATCAAAAGATTCCGTACATCACAGAACATCGCTTTTTCCTTTTACCAACACTTTATATTTGACATGTTGTCATGAAGAAATAGAAAAATAAAACCCTGCTAAAGCCGCACATGTGATTCGATCAAGTTGTAGGTTCACTGATCATTTGGTTCTGTACGACGCATTATATCTAAGTAGTATGTGAGTACAGGATAAACTCATTGTATAAAATAAGATCACGTGCGGTAAGAGCGAGGTAAGGACGCGCGCACGATTATTGGACTTGTACTTTCGTGTTCGCACTATATACACCACGTATGTTTGCTAAGACAAGCGTACCTTTTTTTTTTTTTTTTTTTTATCGTGCGGAAATCCCTTCGGATACCCCCCCGCCGGCCAGCGGGGGCGGTTATGTCGGGCTTGCACCGACTAAAACCGCACGCCGTCTCGGGTCTTCAGACGCCGGGGTGTAAGGTTACCCATAGAGCATATCCCTCGCACCCCGGCTGATCCTGGGCCATCTCACCACTAACAGCATCGCTCATCCTGTCTCCTCTGAAAGCAGAGGAGTACGGAGAGCGATGTGTTCCCGCCACGTTGGGTATTGGCCGACGATCAATGCCAACCCTATGAAGGGGTGAAGGGGAAGCCATTGACCGCCGCCCAGGGTGTACCGGCTGCTCCGATTCCGTTCCCCCCGGACTGCAGCGGGATCGGAATCGGAGCGACACTCGAGGAGGTTACCCAACACACACCCCAAGACAAGCGTACCTATATTCATATATATTTTAGTTGTCGTTACTTTTTTGTATGTGATACGCCAAATATTATTAATGCACGGCGATAAAGTGGCATTATTTATGTACTGTCTCAGTATCGGAGCAGTAGCGATTGCTGAGCGTGAGATCCCATGTTTAATTCTCGAGTTAAGCGATGGTTTTTGTTTACAAATTCTCAGTAATAACTCTGAGTAGTAGTGGTAGAAAAAGTACCCTGTTGATGGCGAGAGAAGAAGAGAAGCGCCAAAGACTGTTCCGTCAATCAGCAGGTGTGTAGGTACCGGCTTGCAGGTGAGGCTGTTTTTTGTTTCTTCCCATGGGAAGCTGTTCAAGATTAAAAGTAGCCCAGGTGATATTCCTATCCCTGCGCCAAATTTCATACAGATCTGTTCTGCTGTTTTTTGCGTGAAAGAGTTCGAAAGAGCCATACATCCTTGCGAAATACTGCGGGCAGATGCTGGATGCGGCAAGCTGACAACAGGGCGCTATGGCGCTCATTAGGGGAGACCTATGTCCAGCAGTGGACTAAGAGATGTTGATGATGATGATACATCCTTACATCCAAACTTTATAATATTAGTAGGATTACATATCCTAGAAGTGTTCCAACCACAAAATCGTCATTATCATCACAGTGTTAGTCCCGGTTACATCCATAGCTTGTACTTGGGGGCCCGGAGACCGCTCTCTTAATATTTATCTTCATTTGACTTATCTTGACTTTTGTGGGAGCGACTAAAAGAATCAATCAAAGAATCCATTTGGTTTATTCAGTTTAAGCACATAAAGAGCACATATGAACGTCACAGTTTTACAATTGCGTTTGTCAAAAATATCAAAAAGATGTAAATAAATCATTTGAAAATGATTCTGGTTCGGTAGTTGGATCTACTGAGAAGAGACCAGCAAGAAACTCAGGTAGATCATCGTTATCCTTTAATTTTTATTTATTTTTTAATACATAGTTTTGTTTTATTTATAATAAATATGTGCGAAAGCAAGAGATTAATTAGGTTGACCATGCATTTTTATCATTAAGATATTCATCTACTTTATAATAACCTTTTTCATTAAACCTTTTTTCACTTCTATTCTAAATTTATTAAGTGGCAGGTAAACCAAATCCTGAGGGATTTTATTTAATATTTTTATACATTTGCCTACATACGAATTACAAACTTTATGAAGTCTGAGCTTTGTCACTGCAAGCTTATTTTTATTTCTGGTATTAAAATTATGTTCGTCCGATTTTTTTCTCAACAGATCTAGGTTCTGCCGTACATATAAGATGTTGTCGTACACATATTGGGAAGCAACAGTTAAAATATTAATAATCTTTAAATAGTTCCCTCAGCGAGTCACGGGGTCCGAGGCTAAAGATTGCTCGTATAGCTCGTTTCTGTAATATGAATATAGACTCAATATCGGCAGCTGAGCCCCACAACAGCAGATCATATATGACATAACGCTATGAAAGTAACTAAAATAAACTAATCGTGCCGTTTCCTTGTCAGTCAGTGACCTGATCTTTCTAACCGCATAGGCAGCTGAGCTAAGTCTACCTACTAAGGCTGTGATATGAGAACCCTATTGCAGTTTATTATCTAACGTTAGTCCAAGAAAAACTGTGGTATTGACTACTTCAACAGATTCATTATTCATTGTAATATGTGTATCTATCCGTGTTAAATTATGCATGGTAAATTTTACACATTTTGTTTTCTTCGCATTGAGCAGCAAGTTGTTACTTGTGAACCAATGCAATATTTTAGAAAGGGTATTTTTCGCATCGTCAAGTACTACTTTTTGTCTGTCAGTTTTAAAAATTAATTATGTGTCATCAGCAAATAATACTATCTCACAAAGATTTTCAATGAAGTAAGGAAGGTCATTTACATATATCAGGAATAAAAGGGGTCCTAATATCGAGCCCTGGGGTACTCCCATGACTAATGGGGTACCAGAAGAATTGGTGACATTAATGTTGACTTTTTGTATTCTGCCAGTGAGGTAAGACCTAAGTAAGCTAAGTGAGCTGCTCGAAACACCATAGTGACCTAATTTTAATAACAAAGTCTCATGATCAACACCCATACATCAAATATATGTTTGACAAGTGCGACTCCTGCATCCGTCGTATTTCTGCCTTTAGTGAAACCAAACTGTTTGTTATGAAGTAATCTATTGGCAGTGAGATGCGAAAGCAGTTGATTAAATATATTTTTTTCAAAAATTTTACTTAGAGCTGGTAGTAAAGAGATGGGTCGAAAATTGGATGGATCACTTTTATCCCCTGCTTTGAATAACGGAATGATTTTACTGTACTTCATAATATTAGGAAACTGTTTTTCGTCTATACATTTATTGAATATGAATGCAAGGTAAGGCGCAATAACGGGTATTATTGATTTTATTATATTGGCTGAAATGTCCCAGAGATCCTCAGTTTTATTTTATGTTTAATCCTTAAAAAATTTAAGAATGGTTTCAGTGTCAATGTACTAAAAATCAAAGTTAATACTACATTTATGAACACAAGACTTAAGAAGTGAATCGGCTACGTTTTTTGACGAATCTAATTTACTTGTAGTGGTAATTGTGAAATGTTATTGTTTATATCGCCACGATGGCGAAACAACGCTGAGAATTTTTACCTCACATCTGTTAACAATACAAATACCATAAATACAACATAAAAAATTATTCGTCTTCACGACGTATTTGAAATAAATAAATATTGACACGTGTTAATGATTGCAAAATGAACTCTATGGACGTCTAAATTATCTCATTGGTTAATGCGTATTAAAATAATTTATAAAGGGTTTTAAGAACCAAATAAGATGTAATTTGATTTCTTTGTCAAGCTTTGATACGAGACTGTTGGTTAGTAAACGGACGCGTTTACCAAATTTTGCACGATTGAATGTCGCTATGCTTTGCCTGACAATGAGTTTGTATTACGTAGATTGAGAGTTAAGTGTTAAGTGTTAAAGTGTTGCATGGAATTACTAATAATATAATAATACTAGTAATTTAAGGTTAATGGTGTGTATATAATTAAAATATGCTTAATTTGAACTAGTTAAGATGTTTGGTTTAAAATAATATTGGCATGCTATTTTAAGTACAAGAAAGGTCTAATGCGTAGGTCATTTCTCAAAAAAAAATACTACCTGATACCCAAGCGACGAGGAGGCGTGTGACGTCACTAGGATCCACCAAGCGGGGAGAGTGGAATATAAAAACTGATTTCGAACGGGGACATGGGATAGTTTTCATTGTAGCTGGTTGAAGTGCACACGCTCTGTTAAAATAGTTGTTAATTTTGTTTGCTGTGTTATGCTAATATAATTGGTGATTCTTTTGACGAGTTGTGCATACTAGACAGTGACAAATGATAACGATCTTTGGATTGAATATCTAAAGATTCCTATATTTTATAAATACCTTTCTCTATATAAACCCAATCTCCTGAAACGTGGCAAAAAAGAACTGGTAGGTAACATAGCCTTAAATTCTGGAATTGAGTCTGATTTCGGAAGCGTTTCAAACACCTATTTCCTATAATCTAGGATCCGTGGAATAGTTTTAGGGGTTTTCGCAAGCTATTCCATTCCTTATCCTTAGTTTAGTTCGCATTGTTATTCCCTTTCACACAATTCGCATAAATTCACACATATCAATTCATACACACCTATTGTCTTTGGTACGGGACAGTAGACCAAAGGTAAACATTAGGGCCAATTTTAGTCTAAGGTTATTCAGGGTTAATCCATCGAGGCGGATTAATAGGACTCGTAGGTAACATCATACTAAGTACGTTTATTTAAGTGATAACTAACCGAAGTGAAGTGTTACGTAAATTATATCGCGTTAAGTCTTTGTTTACAAGATAATTATATAATATATAATAATAGATAATAATAACTTAATCAATCCAACGGCAAATCCATTGTGTTTTAATTAAAGTAACCGTGAATTTTATAGTAAAGTTGTGGATAAATACGTTATTCAATAATTAAAAATAGATATATCGAAAATAGTTCCAGAACATTGTCTGAATAAATCGTGATAGTTTGTTATATAACTTTAAATATATTACTAAATAATATAATTGGAGGTTTCAGGTAAATTTCTACTATTTTATAGTATATTGGTTTGAATAGCAAGATAAAGAACTGTGGTCTGAATTTATATAAAATTACGTTTGGAAGTGATTTAAATGATTACGTGAAATATCATTATCATTATAACATTTTATCTAGGCACTGTAATCAAATAATTAAGTGCATTATAACACGGTTGAATACATCATTCGAGAATTAGAGCAAGTATAAATAATTATTCCGTTATCAGTTATCAGGTATCCGAAAGGATTATCGCACGATAAAAAAAAAAAAAAAAAGGTAGCTTATGTGGATGTGCTGCGAGTTGGTTCACTAAAAAGATTTTGTAAGTTAAAAGATTTAAAGAGATTGAGGAATCTTAACGCGTTCTGGGAGTTTTCTAAAATATTAATGTTAAAATCGCCACATCCAACTACCTTCTTTTTGCATTTACATATCTTTTTTAGGGTTTCTTCCATAATAGACTCAAACTGGTGGTAATCTCCAGAAGGAGGACTACAGACGCTAATAATAATAATAATAATCATTTATTTCAGGCAATATTTACATAACGATCTTAAATATGTAAACAGAGACCCATATAATAGATACCTTACAACTAACATACATATTTGTACACGTATAAAACTTTGTTAATATTGGACTTAACCTATGTTAGTGATGTTTGGTGATGTCGCGTGCGACGGCATGGTGCCTCGGAACCGCCGAAACACGACATCCTTCTGTGATGGTACCACCTCTAGCCAAAGCTGAGTAAAATTAATTTTTATCTATTCGACGTGCCAACCGTGCCAGAGTTCCAGCCCCCTACCCAGATAGGGGGACGTAGCGCCCCTCCACCGCGCTATGCTGTGGGACTCGTCTCCAGACTTGGACATCCCTTCACTGGTCTTGGCTGTTTCGAGGGATAATGAAAATGAACGCGAAGAGAGGGCAGTCAAAATATATACAACAAACAGTTAAATACGTTAATTTTGGTTACTTGTCACACATTTATTCAATCGCACGCCTAAGTACAGTTTACAAAATAACGCTCCTCAACAACTCGTGTTCGTACCGTGAAGACTTTAACTTCAATATTCCGTCTGCCATAACTGGCGCACCACCTCTGTGCTTTAGCCGCTCTTTGCAGACTACATCGGGAAATGACAAGACGGTTGTAATAACTTATACGACAGTAGATAAGAGTCTCGGCACGTCAGTTTGCTCTGCACTCATTCATACGATATTCGTATTCCGCTAATCATCAAATAACGCCGCTTCGCTTGAAGATTACAGGGCAGATGTCATCAACGGCCCGTGGCTACTCCATAGAGTAACCAGGAGCCTCCGTTTATACAAGAGCCTGGTCTACCGTCTAGCTCGTTACATGTGACTCTCAACCATACATCTCTAACACAGGTACCGTAAACCAGGGGTGTGTGTTGGGTAACCTCCTCGAGTGTCGCTCCGATTCCGATCCCGCTGCAGTCCGGGGGGAACGGAATCGGAGCGGCCGGTACACCCTGGGCGGCGGTCAATGGCTTCCCCTTCACCCCTTCATAGGGTTGGCATTGATCGTCGGCCAATACCCAACGTGGCGGGAACACATCGCTCTCCGTACTCCTCTGCTTTCAGAGGAGACAGGATGAGCGATGCTGTTAGTGGTGAGATGGCCCAGGGTCAGCCGGGGTGCGAGGGATATGCTCTATGGGTAACCTTACACCCCGGCGTCTGAAGACCCGAGACGGCGTGCGGTTTTAGTCGGTGCAAGCCCGACATAACCACCCCCGCTGGCCGGCGGGGGGGTATCCGAAGGGATTTCCGCACGATAAAAAAAAAAAAAAAAAGGTACCGTAAACCAATATCAACGCAGTGTCGATTCAATCAACTCTTAGATTTTACAGTTAATTAATACACAAGTACTCTGGGTATTCTATTACTCAACCGTGGATAGCAATACATAATACATATATAAAACATTAATTATGATAATAGTAGAAAACAAGGAATTGACTCACCAAGTCTCACACGCCACAATTTACTTGCCTAGCCTAGCCGGGGTTCTAGCCCGTCGTCACCCCAGAGCGCCCATCTCGTCCGTCCATCTCGCGAACTCAAAACTAACTGCCTCTCATTCCCCAACCTTTCTCCATCCGACGCCGTTTTAACCTATACCTCGTATTTGTGCTTGTGTTTTACAGACACTTAACCAAAACTGGACTCCAATAGTTTGCACGTGTTTGGGTCGTACATTTGTATAGTGCCAGTATCGCTAAACAATGGCCTTCACAAGAAATCAAGATGCAACGTCCTGTTGTTTATCTAATTTATGGCAGTTAACGATAGCAACGATTTACACCAGATGTGTATACATGAGAATAATTATAAAATATTAAATTAATAAGATATTTCAAATGCGCCTATTGGAGTTTATTAATTTATATATTGTTACGTGATTAGTGTACTATCACACTTCGGCCCGAAGTCCGCTCTGGCGATGGTTTCCAGCAGAGGCTTCGGCACGCGCAAAACGTACGACGTGAAGTGCACGTAGTGGCACGACTCCAGCTGGAACACCCGCAGGCTGTAGCCGGACTTCTGGCGGACGTACTCCGTCACGTCCTTGGCCGTGATAGAGAGGTGCAGTCGCGCCACGTAGAGCGCGACGTTCGGTGTGGCAGCGCGCAGCACGGAGTCCTCCTCCGGTGCGGCGGTACCACACTGGCTTCTACGCGGCTGCCTACGGGCCTTGCGCTTCTTCTGTACCAAGGTGAACCCCTCCTCATCCACCTTGGCACGAGGGGGCTCCTTCGAAGTTGACTGAGCTCTCGATTTAGCGGGCGTCTTATTAGACGCGGGTCGCGTAGCAGCGGTGACGTTACCGCGGCTCTCACGGACCGCTGGCGGCGGGTTGGCGGGGACAGGCGCGCGCGGCGGGGGCTGTGCGGACGGCGGCGGCCGCGGGCGCAGTCGGCGGCACAGGCTGCACCGGCGCGGGCGGCGGCGAAATTGCTGACACGGAGCCTGACGTCAGTGTTTTGTCGCTGGCTCCATGTAGCGCGTCAATATAATTTGAGGCGTCAGCTGACCTACTTACCGAGGCGGTGCTGCGCAGGGAACGTACTTCATTACGCAGTTCGGCAATAGTATTTTGTGATGCCTCAAATTTTATTTGTATGTCGGCCAGACTCTTCTTTAGGGACACGATGTCCTTTAGCAGGCTGGTGACGTCGACATGGTCGAACGTGACGGGTGGTAGCTTAGCCAGCTCCCGCGCCACAAACGACGGCACGTCGTCAGGGTACTTCTCCTTCAGCATCTTAATTATGTCCTGAAGGGTCTTCTTCCCTTGTTCATCACCCCTCCTGTGGGCAATGAAGGTGCCGCTGATCTTCAACGACCGGTAGAGCACCTCCTTGGCGCTGCAGATATCGTTAACTGAAGTTGCTGGAGCAGATCTGGATAGCGGACAGCTCGTCCATCTCGTCCAGCTTCTGCTGCAGAAACGCCAGGAGCTCGTTGACGATGAGCGGCGCGTCGGCGGCACTCATGATGACGTGAGCTGCGGTGTGAGCCGCGCTCAGTACGTAAATTAATAATTATTAGTCACTAATTATCTCGCTCAGCAATGCGACCACATCGCAGCACGCATTGCACAATAATAAATTGCTCAAGCTCTGCACATGATAGTTCAATATTTCGCTCACTTGAGACTGCTACTATGTATTTTCTATCTTTTGATTTCAATTTGTCTATGAACCCCCACTAAGTAGCTGTCACCTAAGGTTATAAATGTGAGCGCAGTGGTTTTACGAAACCCTAATTTTCTGCATCGCTTCCACAAGCACAGGCTAGCCCTGGTACTGAGCCGTTGGTGAGAATTTAACAATTTATACATTATGTGTGCTAATCGTTTTTATTACAGAGTGCTCATTGGGGTTGGAAGGTGACGTGGTACCAATGGCCCGCCAGGGATATTCCCCGTAGTCTCGTTGTCATCTTCACCAATGGAGCCACGTCAGGTTCCCACTGCTATGCTAAGCTACTCCAGGCATAGTCTCGTTTTTTACGTGATCGAGGCTTGCCACAATTCATCCATGTATTGGAATTATATGGAATGTTTTCATGCCACACTACAGCTTTGTAGTCGAATTTTGCAATAATGACCATAAGCATCACGTGCCTGGGGAAGCTTGCCACCTTTCTTACGCCTTCGGTATGCCCGGTCTGCACTAGCAGTATGTCTTCACATACTGATAGCTTTGCCTTCTCCTTTCAGATCCGCCGAGCGAGTCACGCAGCGGTCGGTGCCAGCGCGACACGCCGGGCGGATACATGCTGATGATCTAAGTGCCGACTCCTGGCTGCCGCGGGTCGTCCTATCACATTCACGTTCTTCACTTTCACCTTCTTTCATCTTCACGTTTAAATCTTAAACTTAGCTGTGCGTACTCATCCCTGAGACCACTTTTGTAATACATTGTAATATATACTTTTACAATATATGAAAGGTAAAACTGTTTTATGTTTAATTTTATTAATCAAACCTTTAAATAACCTTAATTAACTTATACAAATAACTATCAATGATACAAATTAACAATCATTGTTACAATACTGCTAAATAAACTTCAGCAAAGAGAAAACAATATCAATTCTGTTGTCAAGAATGTTGGGTCCTAATTAAAAATGAACAATTTTCTTAATCAAAAAGTTGTAGTTTCCGACGCTTTCAAAAACTAAAAGTTGAACTATACGTTGAACAGCGAATTATTATTGAAATGTCTGTAGACCTGAGACGGCAGGCGGTTTAAGTCGGTTCAAGCTCGACTTAACCGCCCCCGCTAGCCGGCCGGGGGGTGTCCGAAGGGATTTCCGCACGAAAAAAAAAAAAGATACGGTACGCAAAGCAGTAGTAGTAGTTGTCAGACACTTGTGCACTGCTCGTATTATCCGGGAGGGACCTGGTGTCGTGTTTAAGTGTTACATTACTCCGCCTTTCTTGTTATAAACAGTGCAAGCCTGCGAAGCGTTAGGCCACCGACCACATCTGCGGCGGCATGCCGACATAAATTGCTGACCGTACCCGCCTAAGCAAATTCACCCGACCCACTCTAATCTGACACTTTTAAATGGATTACTCGGAAACTTAGAGTAAACACAAACATTTGGCGATATAGTTTAACGCCGGGATTTTGGAATACTTACGCCTTGTTTGTCAGTTAACAATTTTGAAGTAGATTAAGTGTCTTTATCACGCATGTACCCAACAACTCAATTACAGTAAACTCTGAGCTAACGAACGGCACTTAATCTACTTCAAAATTGTTTTCTGACAAACAGGGCATATGTATTCCAAAATCCCCAAGTGTAAAAATAGTAAAAGAAGAGCATCCACAGTAACAGTTACTACGTACAAATAACTGTTGTAAATGCTCTCACGTGATTATTTTTATACACTCATGAACATAATACGTGTATAAGTCTAATGTACAATATGTCCATACTACATTATCTCCAGATGCCAGAAGTAAATCAAAGATTGCAATAACCTTCTATTAAGTAATTTGGAGAAAAAGTTGACGAAATCTCAGGGACTTTCGATCCAGGGCACGCCGCAATAGCGGCGGTAAGGCCCATCATGGAGGATTGGCTGGAGAGGCGACACGGAAGCCTCTCGTACCGACTGACGCAGGTGATCTCCGGGAAGGGGTGCTTCGGGGACCACCTGCATCGGATCAGGAAGGAGCCAACGCCTGAGTATCATCACTGCGACGCGAGCGAGGACTCAGGGCTGCACACGCTGACGGACTGCCCGGCGTGGGAGGCGCCGAGGCGTGACCTTGTGGCAGCCATCGGGGTGGGAGTCCTCTCGCTCGGCAGCATGATTGCGGCAATGGTGCGGAGCGCGAGCGCGTGGGCCGCCGCCGCCTCCTTCTGCGAGCATTTAATGCTCGCGAAGGAGGTGGCGGAGCGCGCCCGGGAGAGACTTAGAACTCTCCCGGTCCGCCGAGCCCGCAATTTGCTCGCCGCGCGTCGCAGGCGACTCAGGCGCCGGAGGTCGCTTAACGACCTCCGTCCTCCATGAGCGCAGGCCTGGGGGTGGCGGGTGAGGCCACCTGTCACCCCAGCAGAAGCAGGCCGGGACGGTGGGGTGACTAGCGCCCCTCCCCCAAACCGGGGCAAGACGGGGACACCGTTGTTCCCAATCCCGAGGGGGCCATCTCGAAACCGGAGATGGCCCAGGGTCAGTCGGGGTGCGAGGGATATGCTCTATGGGCAACCTTACACCCCGGCGTCTGTAGACCCGAGACGGCCTGCGGTTTTAGTCGGTTCAAGCCCGACATAACCGCCCCCGCTGGCACGCGGGGGGGTATCCGAAGGGATTTCCGCACGATAAAAAAAAAAAAGGGACTTTCGATACGATTCAAAAATTAAAAGAAAACATGTAGAAATCTATGACTACGTCAGGGCAACAAAAGAAGGAAGTAATTCACCCAATATATTGTCAGATTCAGTCCGAATAGGTAGCTATCCGTAGTCATTAACATTATTAGAAATTTCCCCAAATATTCAAAAGTTAGTGTTGTTTACACTAAAATATTTTTTTCGAAAAAGAAATGCAGATGGTCATACGAATTTGTTTAAGATGTCCACTTAAAGTAACATACTAATATTTATACATTACTAAACACAGCAAAATCCTAAATAGTTTATTTTTCTGAGTAGATGCTATAGCAGAGATTTACGAACGACCTATCTCAACAAAGACTTAAACACAATACGCAAATTAATCTGATAAGCAACAAAACCATGTATGAGAGGGTAAAAATCTGGGAAGTGACACAGCGGGATCGCCAGGGTCGGATGGGATCACCGAATGACAGCCGACTAACGACTTAACGAGATAATCCCATGATTAAGGAAGTCGCGCTTTTCCTTCCCAATAATACTAAGGAGCACTAAAACATTTGGTAATACTTTTTGCATTTACACTCTGTTCAACTATCAGTAGCGTTTATATATTACTCGTAATAGGATAGTTAGGGTAGTTATAAATTCCGTGTGAGAAATCGTCATGATTGGTTATTAATCTTCTAGATATATTTAGGCCTTAACTCTGTTTCTTTATCCGAGCGCCTAGCCTGGTTGCATCCAAATGCTGCACCTTGGAACCCAGGGTCCGCTTCACTCCTTTTTTATATGATTTAGTTTAATTTGATTTTTACGGAAACGACTGCCATCTGACCCCCCAACCCAAAAGGAAATCCTGCGGGTCAACAACGACGCAATTATAAATAATTTCATTTTGGGCAGCGGAGCAGAGGGAGAGAGATGGAGCTGAACTAAATCGTTATAAGCGCGTCGATTTGAGTGAGATCCCAGGACCACCAGACATCATTTCTTTTCAAGAATAATATGTATGGGACAATATCTTTGGAAATGCCTTGAGTGTATGCATACCTGCTAGCTTGTCCCGGCAGCCATTTGTCAGTAATCAGGTGCTGAAGATAGGTGAAATTTATACGAACTTAACTTGAATTTGCAGTGCTGATTGTTACGTATATGTTGGAAAATATTGTTAAAAATTTAATAACAGGATTGTCAGAAGCGTTTCTTCGGTGGTAACTTTTATTTAAGACCTGGAAGCTCCCAAAAAAAATATTTTGTTAAGAACGTTGATAAAACCTACATAATCGGCATAATGGTATCTAAAATAATCTAGTTCTAGTTATAAGTGTTGCTAGGTTGGTGGTATTATTGTGGTTCTAAAAATATTAATAATAATTCTGTATTGCTCAAACAGCATTCTTAAGGTTTGTTTATATTGTGGAATGGCTTTATACTGTAAGTATGATAATTACATAGAGTGGCCATGTGATACTGCGTTTCTATGTGTTCTTCATGTGTTAATAGTAAATTTATATATCTCGATCTCAATTATATGTTTGATATTTTTTGTGGTCTCCAGAATGCTACTGGTTCGCGTAATATTGCGAATTTTATATATATTTGGTTTGATGCTGATTTTTAGCCTAGCACAGACAATATATCTATATATTACCAGAACTGTCGAGGCACCAGAACAAAATTAAACACACTTTACGTTAATATCTTGGCATCTACGTATGAAGTCATCATTTTAAGTGAAACATGGTTAATACCGGATATAGATGAGTTTATTGATTCTGGAAATGAGGTGTTCCGATGCGATCGCAATAGTGTGACCACGGGTGAACAGGATGTGGGTGGTGTGCTTATAGCGGTATTACGTGAATTACATGCGACCCCTTTGGATACCCTCAACGGTTTGCGCTATAGTGTTCCTTCAAGCATCGAGCACATCATAGTATTATTACGTAGCAGGTGTAATCCGCAAAGGTTTCAAGTTGTAAGTGCAGCGTACATATATGCAGCGTCAGGCTGCCTCAGGAGCTTACTTGTGCCATTTTAACACACTACAAGACATTTAAAACGGATCTTATATTGAAAATGGTTACATTGTAGGTATTATATTTTAAAGGATATCCTATGGAGTCCGACTCCATTTGGGCAAGCTATTGGTATGACATGGTCTGGTTACCGCTCTGTACACTCGCAGCTGTCGTATCTCATTCCTCGCTGGTCGCAAATCAGTTTAATTTAGTACCCAATATTGACGATAACATCCTTGATTTATTTATTTCTAATACTCCTTGCGTGGTCGGCCCTATTCTGGACCCGTTACTGTCGATTGATCCCCAACACCTACCATTTGTCATTATACTTATGAATTTATTGACTCGGACTATGATGAAAAAGCCTATAACTAAATATGATTTTCGTAAAGCCAATTATGATCTCATCAGCCAACATATGGATGAAATCAATTGATCTGAGCTACTTGACGACCTTTCGTCGACAAAAGCCGTTGATGTTTGTTATAACACGTTGAACAAAATAATAGAACCACATACACCTACATGTAAAAGAAAATCGGGTATTCCCGCAATGATGCACTATCAGAACATGAAGTCAAGTGATCCAGTTGTCGTTTGTAATATATTCTCGGATTTCTACGCGTCCGCTTTCAAGCCTGTTTCTTCTAAGCTATCCGCGTGAAATTCTCCACAGCCTACAATGACTACAGCAATTTAATATGTGACTTACACATTGACAGCTCTAAGGTGTTAAAGGAATTGAAGCAAATTAACCCTACTACGGGGCCTGGACCTTATGGTTTTCCACCCCTTTATTTAGGGCCACGGCGCGGCGGTCAGTGTATATAAACGCCCTTTTTGTTTTACGTGTGAAAACCCCCACTGGCTTCACCACATCGGTGTCGACGATGGGGTTGGCGTGTCGGAATCGGACCGACTAAAACCATACGGTGTCCTCCCCAAGTGTCCATTGCCGGGCACCCCGGGTAAGCCCACGAAAGGACTTAAATAACCCCAGGGTTACCGGCGGACTTTGGCCGCCACCGCGGCCTCGCCTGGTGGGGTCGTGTTATATCCCGTTTAAATATTAATATTAACGCTTTAATATTTATTTCTACTTATTTTTATTTTTATGTAATTTAATATATATATATATCTTTTGCAATTTAATGTGATGAGCCTTATTTAATACATTTATTGTGTATGTATTAAATATAATAAATATGTTTGTAATGGACGTATTTCTCAAATGTATCTTATTTTTGAAATAAATGTATCACTTGTACTGTTCCACTATTATATTTATTAATTTCACTTGACCGGTTTCGCCTCACGGCATTCTCAAACCTTTGAGTTGAATTTTGAATGTGTGTAGCAAGTTCCACCAAGTGCCATCAATCAACAGTATTAATAGTATCTTATTTTATTTTTGTTTAAGTTTTTTTTAAATCGTGAGTTCGTTATTCCTGTAATTTAATAGCTATTTCCATTATTTATATTTTGTTTGAAAGTTGATTTCAAGATTTTACAACTCTGTATTAAATTTTGTTTTTATTGGCCGCTTGATAAATTAATTCGATCTTCAAAAACAGTACTTCCTAAATGGTATCCATTTTGATGATAAATTTCGTATTACTTAACAGTTGTAACTTTTCAAAAATGTAATAAAAGTTGCTGTTTGTTAGCTTATTGTTGTCTCAATCATACACAAAAAAATCATAAAATTTTGATTTGTCATTCCTAAAAAAAATGCAAAAATGTTAGTACTGAAAATTGGAAATCCTCCAATTTCTTCAGAAAAAAACGGCAATTTCATATGTAACGACCTAATATATTGTGACTGTTTGTTGTCCTTGAATAAATAAAATTGAAAAAAAAAATGTGTACGTGTACTAGTGTACACAGGTAAGAAGTGAAACTTCTTTATGGCCTTATTAAGTTATATTAGATAAAGTTTAACAAAAGGCTTTTATTATCATAGGCACGAATACAAATAAAACAATTATTTAATTTTACCTTATTACTACTAAGATTATTACAGCATTTCATTAAAGTACAAAACAGTCGTATTAGTTAATAATAACTAGTTTTAATGGAATTATATACATTGACTGATAGTTACAATCAAAAACTGAGGTTAACCTTAAATAACTTGAAAAAAAAAATACCATAATCACACCCACGTGTTAGAAAAAGAGATATAATTACTTACTTTTTTTAGAAATTCACTGAAATTAGAATTAAAATAAACCCTTTCATTTTGCTGATCACTATCAGTCGAATAAATCAACTTTTTTTAAAACGATGGCGCGTAACGGCAAAATGTACAGAAATTAAGATGGCGCGTAACCGAAAAACGTTACATATTGTGACGGTAATTTTTTTTCCAACGCCGATAAAGAAGTTTCACTTCAATAAAAAATAATATAAAATAGCGATTCGTCAGCTTTTACGTGACCGCCGTAACTAATTTTATGAATCCTATAACCGCAAAGGGTATAGGATTAATAGAATGAGTGTGAATAGAATAGTAGCATAAATAGAATAGGAATTTCTCAAAATAAAACATGAATATCTAAAAATAAAGATCATAAATTATATAATTAATGAATGAGCCCAAAGGGTCAGACACCATCACTTGAATTACACCCTATATATAGATCACGCAGAGGACTGGTCAGGGCAATATTTTGGTTTCAAATGTCATCTAAAAATACCAACACAAAAATTACGTTATATTTTTATATAGATACAGAAATGTATTATGTTAAATTTCAAACGAACAGCATTTTACCATTGCATATAATAAAACAAAACTATATTAAACGTCGGGATCAGTGTGAATAACAAAATAACACCTGATAAATGGCGAAAGAATCCGATAAAACAGCTTTATTTTAATTTTTAAAAAATTGTAAATAACTTAACTATTCCGTAGTCTATTTGATAAGAGTACAAAAAAAATACCATAATATTTTAAATAATATCAGTGCGAGATTAGATTGCTCATCATTTCCATAATATGGGTTCGGGTGAATGGGGAAGTGAAGTTCTGGTGGAGTCGAGTGTGGTCATGATTTGTATCGACCCACCGGACAGGGAGCCCTGTTGAAACAGTGGTGGTTAGTACAGGGGCCCGTTCATGACTAACCCACTCGAAAGACTGCCCTACCTACTGTGGATATGTGGTATGGTGGTAGTCGACCCGCCAAATGATACTAGCGGTCGGCTACCACCATACCACATATCCACCGAAGAAGCCAAACTCCGCACGTCTGTCACCTCTTTTTCACACTTTCCCCGATTGCGCACGTCCCCTCCGTAACCCTCCGGAATGTGGTCGACGGGCCCACCGTCCAGTCACCAACCGGCATGATTTCCCTAATTGCGCACATCTGGCCAATTCTACGTGTGCGTATACCGTCCCGATAAAGGAGAAGATACGGAGACGACTCGACTCTTCGACCAACTGAGTTAGGCGGCAGATATTACATAGGAGTGTTTCCCACTCGCTGAATTGGTGTTTTTGGGAGATTTTAACGCCCACCACGAGACCTGGCTGGTTCTCTCAAAACTGACCTTGCAGTTCGCATGCATAACTTAACTCAACTGGTACTTCAGACCACCAGGATACCTGACAGAGCAAGTCATGCGCCAGTCCAGTACAGTGTTACGGTATTATATATATGTATACGGTATATTATTAATACGGTATATTGGGTTCCTCCGACCACTGTCTGGTCTGCCAACGTGCCAGTCGACGTTCCTCCACCACCTGTGAAGGTTAGGTGATGACTATGGCACCATTTGTCAGCAGATTGGGTCGGACCACGAGACATTTTCGTATCCGTTCCGTGGACTCAGCGCTGACAAACCTTATTCACTACACAAATATTTTTGTGTAGCGAATTCCTGCGTGCTAAATCAAACTAAGTTATAACATCCGTATCGCACCGAAAACAGAACCCACACCTTTACAGTTTGTTTGTATTTTTTCTAAGAAAGTGTATTCGTATTTTCACTGAAAGCTAACCAAAGAAACTTACTTTATGTTTCTTTGGTTGCTTTTTATCTATAACAATCATCTGATCGTGATGAAACTTTTGTAACTGGTTCTGCACATGCTGCAGAAGGTTCCTGTCTCATGTGAGCCAAATAATATTATTTACATGTCATTTATATTATAAATGAAGTCAAAGGGAAACTATCGTTCTATTTCCATGGTACAATTACAGGGGAACTGTTAGGACGAATATCTTTAACTTAAGTTTCATTTGAACCATTATCAAATTCAATGGAACAATTAAGAAAATAAATTCTCATACACACAAGAAACAAATTAAGGCTAGAACTACTGAGAATCGTCCAATTAAAAGACTCCAATAGTGACGACTTCGTTAATTTCGCCGCAACATGACACAAGACCTCATTGTCAGGAAGTAGTATTTTTATTTTGAAACAATTACTGCTAATTTTGTGAATTCAAATGCGATTTTTTTATTAATGACCAAATTAACAGTATTTCAATTTCAACACTATCAAAATATTCAAAAAAGAAGAGAGAAAAAAGAAAGTTGTTAAAAAAAATACTGCGCCTCCTTGGGTACTCAATACTAGAAGAAGCTTGTGACGCTTTTCAAGAAGAAAAGATGCAAAATTTCTGTGGAGTCTTGGACCACTTGCAACAAATTAATATTCATTCTGCTTACACCATAATTCGGTTTTGTTTTTTCCATGCACATGTTACACATGTTCTCTGTTCTACTCAAATTCTTTATTTTTGGGTAAATTGGGTCTTTCAGGTAAAATGGATAGAGTGATTCAAAACACACCATGCAAAATTCTAAATGCGGTTATGAACGACCGTTTCTGGCTTCAACCCGCCATGCCTATGAATCTAGGCGGCCTCAGCGTTCGCGACCGTATTTATCAGTATTTCTATTTTCGGTGCATAGCACGTATGAATTTGTGGTGACATAGTAGAACCTTTTTAGTTGTATAGCCTTTTCTTATATTTTCCTTTAATAATTCAAAATGTTTAAGAAAAGAATAGACCCGTCTACTCATTATGAGATTGATGGTGAAATGGTTTTTTACATCAATAGGTTTTCAGTGTTTGGATATTTAATTTATTATTTGACTCACAATGTACTCGTTTAATTATACAGTAAAGTTTATCCAGTAGTTCCAGTATTTATTTCAGCTCCATTTCTACTTCCCTACAAAAACGGAGACCATATCTCCAAATTGGTGACCCCGACGTGATCTTGCCGTAAGGATCGGCAAACGGAGGAAGTATTTATTATGTTATGAGCGTTATATTACACAACTGGAACCAGGTACGAGTAATAAATTGATATTCAAGTGAAAACTGAGGAGGTGAGGTGAGCTTGGGCATTAGCTGCATAGCACTTCATACCTCCGTCTGCGACTGCACGGACGGCACCATCGCGACCTGCGACAGCCAACATTAATAAAGACGACCATTATTATTACTTTTTTATTAATTGTGTTATTTTTTTTTCTTATTGTAATTATTGTATTTTGTAAACAATTATGAGCGACCCCGAAACAGAGCAGTTTTCCGAAGCGTTAGGAACAAGCGCGGCTGTGGTGAATCGAGTCACCATTCGAACTCCACCGTTCTGTAAAGACCGTCCGGCGCTATGGTTTGCTAGCCTGGAGTCGCAATTCCATATTAACCAAATCAGTAACCAGGTAACAAAGTTTCATTACGCCGTGGCCCATTTAGATACCAATTGCACACGTGAAGTCGAGGAAATCATTCTATCCCCTCCCGAACGTGAACCTTATACTGTTTTGCGTAATTCCATTATTCAAAGGTTTTCGGTCTCTCACGAAGAAAAAATAAGGTGCTTATTAGACAGGAACGCAGTAGGTCTAGGGATAGGACAAACAATCCCAATCGTAACAGATCCCGTTCACGTAATAAAAATTTGTGTTTTTATCACGATCGTTACGGACAGCGTGCCAAAAAGTGCGTCTCCCCTTGTAATTGGTCGAGTCGAACTCCAGATGTTAAGCCGCAGCCTTCGGAAAATTAATCGAGCGTCCGTTAATGGCGACAGCCGAACGCTCTGCTTCCAGTCGCCGTCTTTTTGTAACCGACCGGCTTTCTGGAAGGAGATTCCTTGTGGACACTGGTTCGGACTTAAGTTGCATTCCTGTTTCTAGTACTAATATAGGTGCCAAGCAGTCACAATCATACCATTTAGTTGCAGCAAATGGTTCAAAAATTAAAACTTATTGTCTAATGACTTTGAATCTTAACCTAGGACTTAGGCGCAATTTTGCTTGGAATTTTGTCGTGGCAGATGTCGAATGTGGAATTTTAGGTTCAGATCTCATTTATTGCCTGATGGCGCGCATAGTAAGCTTCGTGATGGGACGACAGGTTTGTCATCCATCGCGGAACTTCAAGACGCACGTCAGCCTAGCGTTAAATTTATTTCAATTCTTGAATCCCCGTTTTCCAACATTCTTAAAGAGTTTGTTAGCATAACTCACCCACCCGGTGCTCCTCAAGAGCCGAAGCATTCTACGAAGCATTTTATTAATACCACTGACGGACCGCCCGTTACAGCGCGTCCTCGTCGGCTAGCTCCAATGAAACTTCGCGCTGCTCAAAAAGAATTTGAGGATATGTTAAAAATGCCGGTACTGCCCGACGCTCAAGTAGTCCTTGCATTTAGTTCAGAAGAAGGATTCGTCATGGAGACCGTGCGGCGATTACCGCGCTCTTAATTATCGCACTATACCGGACCGCTATCCAGTTCGGCATATAGGCGATTTTAACCACAATTTGTCTGTCTGGTTTTTAGCACCATTGATCTTGTTAAAGCTTACCAACAGATCCCTGTCAATGATAGTGACATTTGTAAAACTGCTATCATTACGCCGTTTGGTTTGTTTGATTTTCCTTTCATGAGTTTTGGACTTAGAAATGCAGGCCAGACATTTCAAAGATTTATCGATGAAGTCGTGCGTGGCCTAGATTTTTGCTATGCTTATATTGATGACATTCTCGTGTTTTCTAAGGACCCTGCCAGTCATGCTGTCCATTTAAGGACTCTTTTCAGTAGATTGCAGGAATTCAGTGTCGTTATTAACACTAACAAAAGTGTTTTTGGGGCTGACAAAGTCATTTTCCTTGGATATCAAATTAGTGCAGAGGGTACTAGACCCCCTGAGGATAGAATTAGAGTCCTTGTTGATTTTCCTCCCCCTAAATCTGTACAAGGCATGCGTCGTTTTCTTGGAATGGTAAACTTTTACCGTCGTTTTATTCCAGACGCCGCCAAATATCAAGCACCGTTGATTGACGCTATTTCCGACAATCAAGGCAAGGGTGCTAAGCCTTTCGACCACTCACGTAGGCTCTTGCTTACAGCAGCGCGCTAGCGAAAAAGAACCTTGGCAACCCATTGCTTATTTTAGTAAAAAGCTGAATCCAAAGCAGGTGTTTTGGCCAGCTTACTATAGAGAGCTACTTGGGGTTTACGAGAGTGTGCAGCATTTTCGAAGCACATCATGCAACAATTTTCACGGATCATAAACCATTAATTTACGCATTTTCACAACGTCGTGAAAAGCTACCTCCTGCTCAATTAAATCAGTTATCGTTTATCAGCCAATTTACTACGGACATTGTCTATATTAAAGGCGTTGACAACGTTGTTGCTGACGCGCTATCCCGTGTATAATCTATTTCCCTGGAGGAAGATTTTGCGGCGCTAGCTACTTCGCAACTTAAAGACGAGGAAATGTCTCGAGTTCGCGATAACTCTTCTTTGAAGTTAGAAAAAATTTTAATTCCTGGTACTGAGTTGTTTATATTTTGTGACACTTCTACAGGGAAACCACGTCCTTATTTAACCCCTGCTTTTCGGAGAATAGCGTTTGATAGATGTCACAATCTCAGCCACCCTGGCGTGCGGGCAACCGTTCGCATGGTGACTGATCGTTACGTGTGGCCCAATATTAATGCTGACTGCAGTAAATGGGCACGTTCTTGCTTAGAATGTCAACGATCCAAGGTGACCAGGCATATCAGTTCACCGTTGGGTAAGTTTTGTACTCCGTCTGGCAGATTTTGTCACGTGCATCTCGATATCGTAGGACCTCTTCAACACTCTAATGGTTTTAGATATTGCCTCACCGCAATTGACAGGTTCACGCGGCGGCCTGAGGTTTGGCCTATGGTTTCAATCACGGCCGAAGAGGTCGCTGATACTTTTGTTAGTGGTTGGGTGTCTTGTTTTGGAGTCCAATCCTTCCATTCCAATGCATTCCAAATCCATTCCAATGCTTTACCAGTCTGCATTGATTCAGGTCGGCCTGAGAATAAAATTATTTCACCTCGTTTTTCACCACAGCCCACTCAAATCACCACTAGGTCTGGCAGGACAGTTAGATTTAGAGATGTCTTGAATTTGTGAATTAATGCTATTTATTATTTTGTTGTTATTTTGTTTTTCATTTTCTTTTTTCTGCCTTGGGGGGTGATGTGGTGACATAGTAGAACCTTTTTAGTTGTATAGCCTTTTCTTATATTTTCCTTTAATTATTCAAAATGTTTAAGAAAAGAATAGACCCGTCTGCTCATTATGAGATTGATGGTGAAATGGTTTTTTACATCAATAGGTTTTCAGTGTTTGGATATTTAATTTATTATTTGACTCACAATGTACTCGTTTAATTATACAGTAAAGTTTATCCAGTAGTTCCAGTATTTATTTCAGCTCCATTTCTACTTCCCTACTAAAACGGAGACCATATCTCCAAAAATTAATTAGGAAATCCTAGCCCCTAGCCTAACTAGTTTGGAAGTTCCCCTTCCCCGTTCTTAAATGCTTGGAAAATGTTTTGCCTTGTTTGAATAGTTATTTGGTATGCTACTGAACCAATATTGCTTATTATATTATATTATTATTATTATATTTATTGCTTGAAAACATAAACTAATATTGAAAATATATCAGTACTTAGAATCAAAGCATATTCTAGATTCTAGAACATACCAGTGCTAGAGCTATAATATATTCATGAAACTCTTGTAGAGCAAACAAAAGAGTTTAAATACAAGCACCAGCCAAAACTAAAAAGAACTGTTTTAGGGTGATTTGTAAGCTTTAGAGTTATCCTACAGAGAATAGCTAATGCATAACAGGCGAGATATATACATAATAACCACTTCAATTTTATATAGAGCTCCAATGGACCTAACTTAGAAACTATCTCTAGGTATTTTGTCGTTTACTGTTTTGAATTGTTAGTATTATTTAAGTTCCCTAATAGTTCTATATGCACACAAACGCATACGCATCATGCGTGTAACGTTTACGAAAGTAGTCTCAAAAATAACACTGCGTTATGTATTAACCAAGAAATTAATATATTAAATGTAAATATCGATATTGAAATGTTTCTAAGACTACCTAAAGTATTCCGATAAAACAATGTGGTTGAGTTTTATCAACAATCTAAAGTCGTTAAAACAGCCGTAAAATAAAGTTAAATTTGAATCGTAACGTTTGTCTGTAATTTTTAATTAGACACGGAAATATTAAAAGCGTATCAATTTATTTGTGACAGTGTTATCGCAATTTTCTTCATCATCATCATCATCATCATCAATTTTCTTCTATACATAAACGTTGACAACTAGAAAGGAAACGTGTTCTATTTGTTACTTTATATTTTAATACGAAGATTTTAACATACTTTATGTTAAGAAGTCTAATTACTAAGGCTAATTGTTATGGCGACGTCAGTAGGACAATGTTTTACTGGAAGTTAATTGCCCTGTTGGAATGGCGATGTGCGAATTGTTCTGATGCTAGTTTTTGGAGGCAGTAACGGGTTACTGCTTTAATGTGAAAAATAAGAGAATCAATGTTTACCGCTTTTTTTTTAACGTACTAAAGATAAAGCTACTGAAAAAACCGGTATCGGTTGTATAATAGCTCAGGAGCCAACCAAGTACTCTACAGTACCAACTTACTAGAACCCAGGAGCAAGTTTGGAGATACCTACGTGTGTATCTCATCAAGTGTTAAGATGAAAAGAGATAAAAATACATAGGTTACATAAAGAAATGAAATAATATTCAAACGTAAAAAATACGATTTAAAAGTCACTGTTTTTGTGTACGCTACCCGACGGTTCTCACTTTTTATTCCTGTACCAGGTACGATCACCAACGAAGGTCTATAGAGACATTAAAATTATTTTCATGAAAGTTCTACAGTGGTACAGGTAATATCAGAGATTATAATCATCGTTGATTAATTATGAATTTAACTTCGCAATAAGGACTATTCTGTAATATGCGTGAATTTGTTTGAAATCCGATTCTGCCCTGGCGCTCTTCAGGCACCTAAGTTTCCAAATTATCAATTTAATTATTTGTTAATTTCCTTACCACAAGCCATAATAAAGAATGTTTAAAATTATGAAGCTAAAATTGCTACTTTACAAATTCTGTCTGACAATCACTGGAGCCTGTGATAGGTAATGAAACCTGAATTACAGGTCACCAGGTCCCAAAATTCTAGATCCGCACACACATATTGTGCTGTACATAGGATGCATCATTATTTTTTAGGTAGATTTCGATGAAATCGATCTAATTATTGGTTTCTTGACTACTGTCGAATTTAAAAAAAAATTCTTCATAGGAGGTCTAGTTATGACCCCTGAGTCCGAAATGACCACTGGTCAAAAAGTTTATATATATATATGTATGTATATATGTATGTATATATGTATGTATATATGTATGTATATATGTATGTATATATGTATGTATATAATTATGTATGTATATATGTATGTATATATGTATGTATGGTTCCACTTCCCAAAATTTGCGGCACTCTCACGATCGCATTTTTGCCCCGATCGCTTTCAAACTGCGGTCAAAAATTGCTTGGGTGTAAACTTAGTTTAAATTCGTGAACGGGTGGAATCCGACCTAAGGGGACGGTAGGGCCTCACTTTTTGTGAAATCAGTTTTTCCTCAAAATTTCACGTTCCATTAAAGATATTCGAACCGTTCTAATTTTACCCCATAGTTTACATGAATACCAACAACTTTTAATTATAAACCTATAAGATTAAAACTTTAACTAAAAGTGGAGGGGGGAAAAACCAAATTTTTTCGGGAAAAAAATCATAACTTCTAACCGGTGAACATTCTTGCTGTTATTAATTGCTTCACGAAATCTACCTGTGCGTTCCTCCTGCGGGAACGGATTTTTTTAGAACGACTCTTGTTACTAACCGTACGTGAATGCATTGAGCGTTCGAATTATACGGTCCATCACGTCGCCTGGTGCAGACGGCGACTATATGCTGCGATAGAACCATTCACTACTGTAACGGGAAATAGCCCTTAAGGCTATCTTCGTCACTAGCTTGGCTATGATCGTCTAAACCTAACTAAACATAAAACTAAATTGTGAAAATAAATTCCTAACCGATTTATTTTAGATAACGTACGCCGTGATTATTCTCCTCACTGAATTAATTTAACCTTCGGTTTATATTATATATTAACTAATGTTCTAATCTTTTGAGTTTTGTTGAAATAAAATGAACTCTATCTGCATAAAATCTAGTTTCTATATACGATATTGATTTAAATGTCAAGTTATCATTTACGGTCGTAGATTGTATCTACCAGGTAACTGAGGTTTTCTGGATCCAGATTATATAATAATGGCCTGTATTTTTTATATTTCATATGTTTTGTCGTGAGCTCATATATATATTTTTTTTTTGGTTGATATTAAATCAACATATTTTCTCCTCCTCTCCTTCAAGAGTAATTTAATTCTGTTATCAGTACCTCCACTAACGCTAAACGTATAATAGTATTCTTCTCTTTTTTTTATATTAGTATTCACTAATTAATACCATTACAAGTTCAACCGACCCGTCGTAAATCGCCTCACATATCTAGGTTTGCCTGCATTCCAAAGTAGGTTTCGTTTGAGACTGGTATAAATACTGATTTAACATGAGTTCATCTGTTTTAGCTTGTAAATATAATTTATGGATTTCAGGCAGACCCCAGATATGCTACACACTGATAACTTGCTCAAACTGAAAACCCAAATGGTTCCAGGAGCTAAAATTGTATTTAAATTATCTATTAAGTGAGCTGATTGTAACACATATATTTATTTATTGCTGTATTCGACTAAAATACTCCCTCTCGTTAGAAAACTGTGTGCAAATAATGATATTTCAGATGTCTCTGAATGAACCTACTAAAACCACACTCCGTCTCTTATGTGTTCTTTGCACTTTACAAGTCGAATATTAATTGAGGTCACCAACGACCATCTCTTCGTATTACTGATACTATTTCCATGTGTTACTCGATATATTGCAAATGTTAGATGAATAATCAGCCACTTAGATAATTTACTCTAATATATTACTCGTCAACTTCTGCCCACTCAAATCAATGTTCTATAACTGATAACGGAATAATTATTTATACTTGCTCTAATTCTCGAATGATGTATTCAGCCATGTTATAATGCACTTAATTGTTTGATTACAGTGCCTAAATAAAATGTTATAATGATAATGATATTTCACGTAATCATTTAAATCACTTCCAAACGTAATTTTATATAAATTCAGACCACAGTTCTTTATGTTGCTATTCAAACCAATATACTATAAAATAGTAGAAATTTACCAGAAACCTTCAATTATATTATTTAGTAATATATTTAAAGTTATATAACAAACTATCACGATTTATTCAGACAATGTTCTGGAACTATTTTCGATATATCTATTTTTAATTATTGAATAACGTATTTATCCACAACTTTACTATAAAATTCACGGTTACTTTAATTAAAACACAATGGATTTGCTGTTGGATTGATTAAGTTATTTATGATAATTATCTTGTAAACAAAGACTTAACGCGATATAATTTACGTAACACTTCACTTCGGTTAGTTATCACTTAAATAAACGTATTTAGTATGATGTTACCTACGAGTCCTATTAATCCGCCTCGACAGATTAACCTAAATAATTCTAGACTCAAATGACTAGTGTTTACCTCGGTCTAATGTCCCTTACCAAAGACAATAGGTGTGTATGAATTGATATGTGTGAATTTATGCGAATTGTGTGAAAGGGAATAACAATGCGAACTAAACTAAGGATAAGGAATGGAATAGCTTGCGAAAACCCCTAAAACTATTCCACGGATCCTAGATTATAGGAAATAGGTGTTTGAAACGCTTCCGAAATCAGACTCAATCCCAGAATTTAAGGCTTGTTACCTAAAAGTTCTTTTTTTGCCACGTTTCAGGAGATTGGGTTTATATAGAGAAAGGTATTTATAAAATATAGGAATCTTTAGATATTCAATCTAAAGAGCGTTATCATTTGTCACTGTCTAGTATGCACAACTCGTCAAAAGAATCACCAATTATATTAGCATAACACAGCCAACGAAATTACCAACTATTTTAACAGAGCGTGTGCACTTCAACCAGCTACAATGAAAACTGTCCCGTGTCCCCGTTTGAAATCAGTTTTTATATTCCACTGACTCCCCGCTTGATGCTTCCTTGTGACGTCATACGCCTCCTCGTCGCTTGGGTATCAGGTAGTATTTTTTTTGAGAAATGACCTACGCTTTAGACCTTTCTTGTACTTAAAATAGCATGCCAATATTATTTTAAACCAAACATCTTAACTAGTTCAAATTAAGCATATTTTAATTATATACACACCATTAACCTTAAATTACTAGCATTCCATGCAACATGCTACGTTTAATATTTAACTCCCAATCTAGGTAATATACACTCATTGTCATTCAAAGCATAGCGACATTCAATCGTGCAAAATTTGGTAAACGCGTCCGTTTACTAACCAACAGTCTCGTATCAAAGCTTGACAAAGAAATCAAATTACATCTTATTTGGTTCTTAAACCCTTTATTAATTATTTTAATACGCATTAACCAATGAGATAATTTAGACGTCCATAGAGTTCATTTTGCAATAATTAACACGTGTCAATATTCCTTTATTTCAAATACGTCGTGAAGACGAATAATTTTTTATGTTGTATGAATGGTATTTGTATTGTTAACAGATGTGAGGTAAAAATTCTCAGCGTTGTTTCGCCATCGTGGCGATATAAATAATACCATTTCAGTCGCCTCCTCAGACTTCAAATTAAGTTGATTCGCTTAGAAACAGACTTCTTTTGAAGATCTGCTTCTAGGAAAAGTTCCCAGATGCATTCCTTTGACTCAATCTCTTTACTCTTAATATATTATCACGCTAAATTAATAGTGTTGTAAGTTCCTTTTATTTTATTAGTTTTGGGTTCCATGAGGGCATAACAATTCGTGGATGTTATGTAACTCGTTCTGTAAGATTCCGCAATGTATATAATCGTTTAACTTTACCATAGGTATCCTGCATAGAATATATGTATTTATAACAAGATTTACCTGCATCTAATAGACCTGTTAAATTCACGCCTCCTAAACTGTCGTTTTTTTTTTTTTTTTTTTTTTGCAATTTTAAATATCTATGTGAGTCCTTTTCGCAGTCTAAAATGTCAGCGCCTTTAAATAATGTTTGAATGATTTATTATTTTGCATAACTCAATTATTGTCATTTGATTTCGATAAACATATCGGAACGTTTCTGCCTTTTAATCGGACAAACTCCTTTACTCCTACAGCTGGTCTTATTGGAACTATTTGTTTTTTTTTTTTTTTTTATGAATAAATGTTTTAACAAAACCGAAATTTTGAACTTTGGAGCCCACATATTCCACCTTAACTTAATGACTACATTTTTTACTTAGTACTAGAATTAGTTTCCGTATTATTCTCGCTATTATTTGTGTTTTGATCTTTCGTTTCCGGTCTAAATTCAATTGGTTTAACGCCTCCCCGTATATTAGAGTATCTACCGTTTGCTACACCTTGACCCAGCCTGTTATAATTCCTATAAAAATAACCCCGTGTATTATTGCCTCGTTCGCGATTCGTGGAATTATATCCTATTATATTTACATTTGCACCGCGTGGTCTTTCATATCTATTTACTGTCGAACTCTGTGACTGTGAATTACCGAGCCTATCTACATTTATATTTCTTTCCAGATGTCTTAAAAATTCAACTGCTTCTCTGATTGTCATAGGTTGTTGTCTACTAAAGTATGCTACTTGTATATGTTCAGGATACTGCCTAAAAATGGTATTTATCTTTTCTGCATCCGTAAAAGGCAATGATAAAGCATAAACTTTATCCAACTGCTCCGCGAAATATTTCTCCATACTCCCGTTCTGTTTATTATATTTTGAAGTCATAAATCTAGACTTTACTACTTCCTGTTCTGCCTGGCTCCAAAATACATCCTGGAAATCCGATTCAAAATCACTAAACGACTTCCAATAATCTCTATAAATATTCATACGAATTTTAGCTTCCCCTGATAATGATTCTATTGCTAAACTTAATGTTCGTTCTGTATTTAGGTCTTGTCCCGTCATAGATAAATAATCTTTTAGATCCCTCAAGAAACTCATTGGATTATGCATCCTATTACCATCAAATGTAGGTAATTTTTGTTTTACCTGTACAATTACCGTTTGACGTGTTGTCTCACTACTAATATTGTTCGTTTCCGAGCTAGTCAATGGTACTATTGGAGAACCTGAACTATGACCACTATCACTTTCAATTCGCTCGTTTTCCAATCTCGTAAGTCTATTTAATATTTCAGATAACAATTGATTAGTCTGATTTGCACTATTCATGTTATTAGTACCGCTAGTCCCTCTACGACTATTACGCATGTTCTTTCCGCTCATGGTTTGTTATTAAAATATATTATTTCCCACGTGAAAATAAATACTCTCAATTTTGTATTGGTTATTTGTTGTTAGAATTGCTCTTAAGTATTCACTTAGATACGTTATCCGAATATATTTTTCGAGTAGAAGTTAAGTATTTGAAATTTATCGTTTTGAATATTTTTCGAGTGTTCAAAGAATATTCTTAAGATTAAATAACACCAAGTGTGTTAAGTGCGCCTAACCTTTTTGAGTTCGTTTATTATCTTATCCTAATAAACTGTCAAACCTTTTTGAAATTAATGATTTTCAAACTAATATTGCTAAGTGTCTTGTTTTCACAAGTGCGTTTTTAAGTTTTTACGAATGTCAGTTTCGTACGTGATAAACGGTCCTATTTTAAGACCCCTTGAAATGTCCAAATGTATCGAGTTATTGTATTTTTTTTCCGTTTTGTTAACTATGTCTATGAGAATCGTAAGGCAAAAAAATATTGTTACGAGTTTACACGTGCGTCAACAAAAGTTTTAGTTTGCTTAAATATAGACAAAGACTGACCCAAGTTTTGCCTATGTTTATGATATCCGTAATAATTTTCGGTGTATTGTGTATTGGACCCTTTTTAGAAAGTCTTACTATTTTAGTAATTGCCTACGTTGTGTAATATTTTTTTTTTAAACAATAAATAAAGAATAGATTTTAAACAATGAATACGCGTTTTGTACTCTTTTAAAAGTCTATTCCTGTGAGTTTCGGACGTAATAAATAAAAATTTGATATTCTGCGTGGTATGTTTTGTAGTAATTTATAAGTTGGTTCTTTTCTCGTTGTATTAAAATTTAATAAGGGAATAACAATGCGAACTAAACTAAGGATAAGGAATGGAATAGCTTGCGAAAACCCCTAAAACTATTCCACGGATCCTAGATTATAGGAAATAGGTGTTTGAAACGCTTCCGAAATCAGACTCAATCCCAGAATTTAAGGCTTGTTACCTAAAAGTTCTTTTTTTGCCACGTTTCAGGAGATTGGGTTTATATAGAGAAAGGTATTTATAAAATATAGGAATCTTTAGATATTCAATCTAAAGAGCGTTATCATTTGTCACTGTCTAGTATGCACAACTCGTCAAAAGAATCACCAATTATATTAGCATAACACAGCCAACGAAATTACCAACTATTTTAACAGAGCGTGTGCACTTCAACCAGCTACAATGAAAACTGTCCCGTGTCCCCGTTTGAAATCAGTTTTTATATTCCACTGACTCCCCGCTTGATGCTTCCTTGTGACGTCATACGCCTCCTCGTCGCTTGGGTATCAGGTAGTATTTTTTTTGAGAAATGACCTACGCTTTAGACCTTTCTTGTACTTAAAATAGCATGCCAATATTATTTTAAACCAAACATCTTAACTAGTTCAAATTAAGCATATTTTAATTATATACACACCATTAACCTTAAATTACTAGCATTCCATGCAACATGCTACGTTTAATATTTAACTCCCAATCTAGGTAATATACACTCATTGTCATTCAAAGCATAGCGACATTCAATCGTGCAAAATTTGGTAAACGCGTCCGTTTACTAACCAACAGTCTCGTATCAAAGCTTGACAAAGAAATCAAATTACATCTTATTTGGTTCTTAAACCCTTTATTAATTATTTTAATACGCATTAACCAATGAGATAATTTAGACGTCCATAGAGTTCATTTTGCAATAATTAACACGTGTCAATATTCCTTTATTTCAAATACGTCGTGAAGACGAATAATTTTTTATGTTGTATGAATGGTATTTGTATTGTTAACAGATGTGAGGTAAAAATTCTCAGCGTTGTTTCGCCATCGTGGCGATATAAATAATACCATTTCACTACCTCCGTTGTTTCGCTTTTCAACCAGTGGCGTTCCAAATCTGCAAAAGCTTTGATTGCCTCCCGTCAGAATTGGAATAAATCACCGAATACCGCCACCGGACTGGCTTTTAAGGCTAGTCCATGTTGCGGCTGAAATTGAACATTCAGTTGAATTCCATTCTTTCTGGTATCATTGTACCTAATACCGAACATTTTCGACACTATCAGTCTCGTCAAAATGATGAATTGTCACTGAATTTTAACAGAGCATACAATTGTTTTAAAACTGGAAGCAAAGTTAAACAAAAAAAATATTTCGTTTTATATTGACAATAAAATTGAATTAGCCGACACGCGCCGGCTTTCTAGGTTTGTCGGTAATCCTATTTGCGGTACGGACTCACGCCAGTTGCTTCTAAAAGTTGGGTGAGCGTTACCAATAAAGCTCTACCAACGCCTCGGGAGATCGTCGCGCCTCCATATGTTGCACTTAGTATATTTTTACATATACAAGAATGTTACGGATTAGGTATAATACGGTTATCTAAAAGAGAAACTTTTGTTTGTTGAATCCATACGAATACTTTACAAAGCTATACCTATTCATTAAATTAATCGATAATAAAATGGAATCGACGATTGTTTGATCTTTGTGGTAAATTATATAATGCTCGCACTTTTATCAAAAATAAACTCATGCCATGGAACTTACTCATCATCCTCATCATGTTACCGTTATGTCCCGATTGCACCCGATGCCGTCAACCAGAAGCCCGGGGTCCATTTTCTGACTTTTCCTCCTCCACTTGCTTGTAAGAGATTGCCTCAGAGCGATAAGACCACCAATTGTATGTGCCATAAATTGCATTTCTGATTTGTCCTTGGTGTCCAATAAAGAGATGTTGTTATTATTACTTTGCAGTGTCTTGGGCATCCCTGGCAGTGAGACCATTGGCACGCAGGTCATTCCTTACGACGACGTCAAATCAGTACTTCTTGGGTCTTTCCCTCCTACCGGGGCCCAGTGGAACTAGCATGGCCGGACATTTGTTACCCACATAGGGTTTGCTGCAATACGTGGCCGCACTAGCGAAGCCAGCAAAATTCAGGAGATTCTCTCGAATTTCATCTGGGATGTCACGGACATGAAGGCTGCCGCTGATGTCACAGACTCTATCGAAATATTTTTTATCTGAAGCAAAACATTCTGAAACAAAAAGACGGAACTTTACTAAAGCAAACATATATAAGTTCCAGGCGAAAAATTTACCTACTAAGTATATACACTTCGATTATCAAAAATTAGTTTTCTTCGTAGTCTTATAAGTAATTTCCTTTACCATGTTCTGAAACTCAATGAAGTCCCTGAAGGGCGTAGGTATGTACCGAACGCTGCAGCGTCACTTCGTCTCGCATTATAAAATATGCAGATAAGTTACGGGAATTGATTCAAGGCACAAAGGAGGTGAACAAGCTGTCTATAGGCAGGCGGTGAGATTTCGGCAGTAATTTCCCGAGAGGGTACACTCTTATCTCATGACACTGAAAATATTTTGAATAACACCAGTTTAAATACAATGTACCTATTAGGGGTAAATCGAGATTAAGTCGTGGCATTTAAAATTTATTAGAGCTATTTTCCCGACGTTTTAGTTGAATTGTTGAGAAGGTAAATAGGCTAATAACAGCTTAGTGTCTTTAACAGCAAGCTCGGTAAAAACTGGAACAAATTATTGCATCAAGTTAATATTTTTAATACAATGGTGTATAATATTAAGTAGGTTGTAGCTCTTTATTTATCAATCACTAGCTTTTGCCCGCGGCTCCGCCCGCGTAGATGTCGGTTATCGCGACAAAACATAGCCTATATCCTTTCCCAAGGTCTAATCTACCAAATTTCAGCAAAATCGGTTTAGTGGTTTAGGCGTTAAAGCGTAACAGACAGACAGACAGAATTAAGTGACAGAATAATACTTCATCCTCTGTAATTTTAATTCCGGAAAAAAATGAAAGGCTCTTTTATACTTGTTAGCATGCTGCCGACTTGGAATATCTAGCCCCATTGAACGTAAATTGCGTCTTATTAAAACTATACATCTATTCTATAAAATGAATGTCAAAAGAAACATGTTTATCCAACCTTATATTTAGTCAATCGTTTCACTGCTCGTTAGAGTTCAAACGCTTATGTTCGGATTCTTTCACTGTACACAACAAATATTTTTGCGTTAGTTGTGTACATTCTCATCATTATATCATTAAAAGTTACCATGGAAACGCCTGCAGGCTTCTTCATTAGTACGTACATGTTCCATAAAATTATTTTCTTATAACATGATAAAACAAATTCGTGGTTTCAGTACCCCGTCAGCGAACTTTAAATAATAAATTAGAGAAATGAATCGACAATATTATTATGTGTTAGGTTTGATTAATAATAAATTTTAAAAAATATTATTGTTTCTTCCTTAACTGTTTATCTATGTACTATCAAACAAATACCTGCACGTAACCGTTATCGTGGTCTATAAATATATGTGCCATTTACCAGAGCTGTCACATGAGTTTTACCAGCCTTCATCAATCAGCATGTATCGATTTGGAGAAATTCATCCAAACTGGAGTCTGTGGGTTTTTAAATATTCTTAGTAATATTTAGTAGTAACTAAACCTACTGGTGATCCTAAAAGTAGTACAGTAAGTTCGTCCTTATCAGAGTAACCTTCATGTAATATAACCCTTTGGTAAGTAAAGATTGATCTATATATATATTTTTATGATCTTCTGAAGGATGGATTCTAAAGTAGATTCGTATATATTTTTAATGAGCGTACCTACAGATTTACATACGAGTTTGTACGAATGGTACTTACTGAGTGATTGATTAGTACGATTCCTTCATGTCTATTCCCTCAAGACCGGTCCGGTTGGATTTGGTGTACGGTACAGCGGTGAAAATATTTTTTTCTTTAAGTTGCAGTTAATTTTATGATAATAACGCGGTAAACGCATTCTTACGCATTACCAATTCTCCTCCTCAAAGAGCTCCCTGTGATCCTACTTATAAGAAAATTCACAAAATTGTATACTGAAGTATTCAAAACACGCATGGACTGAACAATAATACAGAACCACATCTGAAACCTCAAGAATAAACAATAAAATTTAGAATCTATATATAATTATATATATATATATATATATATATATATATATATATATATATATATATATATCTATATATATATATATATATCTCTCTCTCTCTATATATATATATATATATATATATCTATATATTAGGTCTCTGAATTTGGTGAGATGACTTGGTATCGACAAAATATGTATTTGAAAGAAAACAAAAACCAGCGTCACGTGTGCTCGTCGAGTCACGTGACGCTGGTCGCTGGTAGTGATTTTTTTTTAAATGTTTTTTTAAGTTTTTATATTTTTTATATTTTTTTTTTATTTCAAATCCATATTTTGTCGAGAGACCTCATTTTTGGGAAACCTTATATTATACCTTGTTACCGCGGTAGCCTAGTGGTATGGGTAAAGGACTGCTGAGACGAGGTCTCGTGTTCGATCCCAGGTATTACCATGGCACACACCAATGACTTTTCGATGCTTTTCGAAGTTATGTGTGTATTTATCGCAGGTTTATAAGTGCCCGGTTAATGGCAATAGGCTCGCCTATTACATTGGGACCTAAACATAAACTGGCGAAAAGTGGGTGCTAGCACCTCTGCCTACCCCTTCGGGGATACAGGCGTGTGAAGTTATGTTATATATATATATATATACATAACATAAACTCACGCCTATATCCCCAAAGGGGTAGGCAGAGGTGTATTACACACCCACGATATATATATATATAAGTAGAAACTGACTGACTGATCAATCAACGCACAACTGAAACCGCTGAGTCTAAAACCATGAACTTTTTCACAAATATTCCTTAAGTGACGTAGTTATGCACTAACAAAATATTTTTGAAAATTCAATCCCTAAATGCAAGCTCCAAACTTGGCATTTATATTCTTCAAAACATTCAATTAAATACATGTTTCATCGTTTTTAATATTCAACCCCTAAAGTGATAAAAGGGAATAAAATTGTAAGATACTTTTCTTTCAACTACGCGATAATGTTATCATTAATCACTACAAAACCGATCACAAAGTACGTATTTTTTGCTTAGAACCAAAACAGTGCAGAAAAGTCATATGAAATTACTTTGTTGCACAGTTTTACTTTAATGCACTGTTTTTAATTTTTAATTTAGATATAAATTTACCACAGAGGTTTAATGTCTCCCATTTTAATATAAAATGTATGCATTAGATACTGGCCGACAATAAAAATTGACTGAATAACTGCGCGCCGCGCCATTTGTTTTTTTTTTAATTATTGAGCCCACGTGTATCTGTGTCGTCTGATTCTGATGATCATAATTATTGTTCAGAAATAAACCAAACTTAACTAGGATAAATGTTCCAAGTAAAAGTGCAAATTTCACTTTTAATAACTGCACATTTAATAATTGTAAGTTTTAAATGTTTCAGTTAATGATGAGTTTTAATTTTGAGTAGGTATATTTTATTACGGTAGGTAGATTGGTAGTTGAAAGAAAAGTAGATTACGCACCTTGCCAAAGCGAGTAATAGATGCACTCGTGTCAATTTAGTGCCCTCGCGTGCGCTCGGGCACCAACATAACACCCGTGCATTAATTACGCACTTTGTGCTCGGCGCAACAATCTACTATTTCGGTATAAAACTAAATCTACTAAATCGGTATTAAAACTCCTGAGTGCAATCGATTATTAACATTGAATTTCATTTACTTTTTTGAGTATCAATATGTCATATTTTTAACTTAAACAGGTTGTCTACCGACCTCCATGATCGGGGCCTGAGGACGGCAGTTGGCCGACTCGCCGTCCTTACAGAAGCAGGCCGTGGCGGAGGCGTGTCGTGTGTGCCCTACACACGCCTGCCAACTCGAGGGCTTACCCGGGGTGCCCGGCAACGGACACTTGGGGAGGACACCGTGCGGTTTTAGTCGAGACACGACATAACCACCCCCGCTGGCCAGCGGGGGGGTATCCGAAGGGATTTCCGCACGTAAAAAAAAAAAAAAGACAGGTTGTCTGTATTTTGTATTAATAATACGTATATCTTTTTAGGGTTCCGTAGCCAAATGGCAAAAAACGGAACGCCTATAGATTCGTCATGTCTGTCTGTCTGTCCGTCCGTATGTCACAGCCCGAACAGTTCCGAATCTATAAGAACTATGCTGTTGAACCTTGCTAAGTAGATGTATTCTGTGAACCGCATTAAGATTTTCACACAAAAATAGTAAAAAAAAACAATAAATTTTGGGGGTTTCCCCATACTTAGAACTTAAAGTCAAATTTTTTTTTTTCATCATAGGATAGGATCTATGGATAGGTCTTCAAAAATGATATTGAGGTTTTCAATAAAAAAAAATCTAAACTGAATAGTTTGCGCGAGATACACTTCCAAAGTGGTAAAATGTTTGTATCCCTGTAACTTCTAAAATAAAAGAATGATGAAACTAAAAAAAAACTAAACTTCGACCGAAAATTGGTTTTAACGAGATCTAGTAAATAGTTTTTTTTAATACGTCATAAATCGTAAACTGCAATTTACCTTTCATTCATTCAACTCAAATATAAAAGTTAAAAAAAAACATTATTATGTTACTTGCTGCTACGGAACCCTTCATGGGCGAGTATAACTCGCACTTGTCGCCTTTTTTACTTTGTGTTCCTTCTTCGTATTGTAATAGCTTGGTTGTTATTCTGGTAGTTTTTAAATGAACACGTAGGTATAAAGTTGAAATTATTATTAGATACACAAGTCTGCAACCCCTTGAAGCTGCGAAAAAAAACAAATTTCTATGTCAATGCATATTTAGACACTTGCAAGTTAATCAAAATATAAAGGGTATCCAGTGTTTCACTAAGTACTTTTTTCAAGTTGTTAGTACATTGACTGGGGTGAGCCTATCCCACCTTTTTTAGTTATTGATTCAAGATCTCCATTCTAGAACACGCTCAAAGCCATCTGTTCTTCCGCAGATGTGGCCAGTCCAGCTTGTGAACTAACCCCTTCATCAGTGTCCAATTTTATACGGAACCGTCTGTTCGCGAGTCCGACTCGCACTTGACCGATTTGATTAAAGAAGTGATACAAAGAACGGTGCGAAAAGACTGCACCTCCACGGGCCCATTAATAAAGTGACGAGCTACCCAGCCCCCCTTCAGCTCATTAGGTAATTTTTATAGAGGTTTCTTCTTGGCAGCCCCAAAGATTAAAAGGGGCTAGACCACAATGACCACTGTATAATAATGCAGAGAAGGCAAACCCACCCACCCCGCGCTGTTTCCACGATGTCAATCAGATATACACGTGGGGAACTTCTGGCTAGGCAAAACATTAAACTTAAGCAACAACGCCTCTCCCAGAGAATAGAACAAATGCATTGGCGCTTCCGTTGCCCAGGCCATACCACGTTTTCTAGATCAGCATTCACGTGTATCCGTCACATACGAAACTTCTTTATTTGAATGCTTACATTTTGTCTATCACTACTATTTTTTTTGCTGTTGCTATTTTTTCAGATAGTGCATCTCGTTAGCGTTTCAGAACTTAGTCTTCTGTTTAAAAGTTTTCCTATATACGAAACTAGCTTCCATCGCAACTTTACACGATTCTGATTAGGAACTTTTTAATACCCTTAACTGAAGAATTTAGTTAAATGCTGTAACTAAGAAGCTTATAACTTAAAACATTAAGCACCTTGGCTGATACACGTGTTTGATTGATTGATTGAGATCGTGATTGGGGTTCATAAAATTGAATGAATCTACCATCTTTATTTCGTAGTTCTAGCTTCGGTAGTTTAACTTCACGAGTCAGTCACCCTTTTTTTTTTTTTTTTTTTTTCTTTTTTTTTTTTTTATCGTGCGGAAATCCCTTCGGATACCCCCCCGCGTGCCAGCGGGGGCGGTTATGTCGGGCTTGAACCGACTAAAACCGCACGCCGTCTCGGGTCTAAAAAAAGCTTTTTCTTCATAATACTTAAATAATTGAAAATATATAAATGACATAACTTAAAACACATCGATACTTCAGAAGTAAACATACCTTGATCTATTCCGAACTTAACGCGGACTCATTGGCATTCCAAATTCAAACCAAAACTTACATCTCTAACAAAATTAGTAACAAATCTTCAGTATAAATATTTAGAATATCATATTTATCTAATTTCAGCTGAGATTTGAAAACTGCGGAAATGGGGAATAGTAGAACAGACCTTGAACTCCAAAGTGTAAGTTTCAGATGCAACCAGAATTGATGCACGGATGAAGAACATGAACACAAGCAACAGAACATTCAATAATCAGGAAGTGCAAACGAAAACAAAGTATAGCTTGTGTCATACAACGCGATACACTTTTGACATCACAATACTATTAAGATACTGTGATATATATAAGTAGCACGAATACTTGTAACCGTTGTCGTATGTACTGTGCCAGTCTGTAATTATACGTCTTAATAGCAAGCTGTGGTTTTATTCAGAACAAGATAAGCAGACTACTCCGATACTCTTCAGTGGCGACGAGTTACAAAAGAACTTAAACGTGTGTTAACCATTATTATATCCGTGTGTTCGTGTGTTGAAATTGAACTGTAAACAATGCCGATTGGAAAAATTGCGGAGTTCAAAGTTCACAGCGACGATTGGCCGTTATACATCGAACGTCTAGAACAATATTTCCTAGTGAATAGTATTTCTGTGGAATTACAAGTGCCGACTTTGATCACGGTTATGGGGGCGGAGTGCTATGAGTTGCTAGTTAATTTGTGTACACCAACAAAACCTAAACATAAAACATTGGCCCAAATACCGGAAATAATGCAGAAACATATACAACCTAAACCGAGTGAGTTAGCGGAGCGGTATAAGTTTAGGCATCGGAAGCAAAAAGAAGGTGAAACGATATCGGCGTATACGGCGGCATTAAAGAAGATGTCGAAAATCTGCGAGTTTGGTTCATGGCTGGAGGAAAGTTTGAGAGATCAGCTGGTATGTGGCATAACCAATGAAACAATTCGTCAGCGGTTATTCGCCGAAAGTGATCTCGATTTCGGCAAAGCGTATAAGTTAGCAGTTAGTATTGAAGCGGCAGAGAAGGATGCGGCGGAGGTGACTGAGAGGACATCGGTGACTTGTCAGGCAATGTCGCGAGGCAAGGCTGCAGCATCGACAGCGCAATACGTCGGCGGAGCGGGGCGGAAGGCCACTACGCACGGCACACGGTGGCGTGGGCCACGCGGTCTGCTGGCTGAGCGGGCTCGGCTGGAGGAGCGGGCGCAGCAGCAGCAGTGTCAGGTGTGCGGTGCGTGGCACGACGCAGGCACGTGCAAGTTCGTGCATTATGTTTGCCGTGTTTGCAACCGGCAAGGACATTTGCAGCGAATGTGTCCTAAGGTTTCGGGACATCACCATGTCGATGTGGGGCAAGCAGGAAGCAGCTTAAGCGATAATAGGGATAGCGATGAGGTAATATTCGTTGAGGGGTGTGTGTTGGGTAACCTCCTCGAGTGTCGCTCCGATTCCGATCCCGCTGCAGTCCGGGGGGAACGGAATCGGAGCGGCCGGTACACCCTGGGCGGCGGTCAATGGCTTCCCCTTCACCGCTTCATAGGGTTGGCATTGATCGTCGGCCAATACCCAACGTGGCGGGAACACATCGCTCTCCGTACTCCTCTGCTTTCAGAGGAGACAGGATGAGCGATGCTGTTAGTGGTGAGATGGCCCAGGGTCAGCCGGGGTGCGAGGGATATGCTCTATGGGTAACCTTACACCCCGGCGTCTGAAGGCCCGAGACGGCGTGCGGTTTTAGTCGGTGCAAGCCCGACATAACCGCCCCCGCTGTCCGGCGGGGGGGTATCCGAAGGGATTTCCGCACGATAAAAAAAAAAAAAAAAAAAAAGATAATATTCGTTGATATTTGTAAATTATCCGCTAGTCGGTGTAAACCAATATAATTATGTGGAAATAAATGTCAACGGTCATAATTTAAAAATGGAGTGCGACACGGGTAGTGCTGTGTCATGTATAAGTTGGGACTGTTACAGTAAATTATTTAAAACTTTAAAGCTGAACCCGTGCCAGTTAAATCTAAGATATTATACGGGCGAGTCAATAAAACCGGTTGGAGTTATACGGCCTATAGTAAAATATAAAAATATTGAAAAACATTTGGAACTATTTGTTATTAAAAATGGAAAAACTATTATTTTAGGCCGGCAATGAATGGCTGAGCTTAAAATTCAATTACCGGTAGTGACCTATGACTGTAATAATGTTACGATGTACGAAAACAATAGGTTTGATATGTCTACTTTCAGTTCCAAATACTGTGAGGTGTTCGCGAGTGGCCTGGGCCGTTTCACCGGCGGCACGGTGAGCATTCACGTGCGCTCGGGGGCGCGGCCGGTGTTCATGCGCGTGCGGCCGCTGGCGTACGCTGCGCGAGCCGGTGGAGCGGGCGCTCGCTCAGCTGCAACGGGACGGCATACTCTCGCCAGTGGAGCGTTCCGACTGGGCCACACCGATTGTACCGGTAGTTAAAAAGGACGGTAACAGAATTTGTGCAGACTATAAGTTAACGTGAAACAAATTCGTAGAAGTTGACCGTTATCCTTTACCTAGGGTGGAGGAACTGCTGCTTAAGTTGAACGGTGGACAACATTTCAGTAAAATAGACCTGTCACAGGCTTACGCCCAATTTGAGCTCGACGATACTAAAAGGTATACAGTTATAAACACACATAAAGCGTTGTTTATGTACAACCGATTGGTGTACGGATTATCTTCGAGCCCAGGTATTTTCCAAAGACACCTGGAACATTTATTCGCCGATCTACCCCATGTGGGGGTCTTCCTGGACGATATTATCATAACGGGGCCCACGGTGGAGTCCCATATGTATAATTTGTGTAAGGTATTTGATCGGTTGAAGCAGTATGGTTTAAAGGTAAAGAAAGAAAAGTGTGTGTTCCTGGCCGAATCTGTTGAGTACTCAGGTCATTATTATTATTATTTCCAACGGGGACGCCGATGACCTGGCGGGTGATCAACCCTTCTTCAGTGGGTCATTTCACCCATTTCCCCTGATCCTTCCTTCTGGGAAGGATGTGGTTACCCGGCAATCACGGCGTTCCGTCGAACCTACCTGTGTCCTTGCAAAATCTTACGATCTGGTCCACCTTCAGATCCTCCAAGTCTTCTGTGTCCAATGTATCCAACCCCATTGTCTCCCATCTTATGAGTGAGTACATGGGGCATTCGGCGAGCAGGTGGAAGCTGGTCTCGTCACCGTCCATGCACTCTGGGCATCTGGGGTCGGTTTTCACGCCTATCAGTGTCAGGTGCCTGTTCAGTCGGCTGTGTCCTGTTAACACTTCTATGACGAGCCTCATGCTTACTCTTGGGAGTTTTATTAGTTGGCTCGTCCTTTTTTTGTCTAGGCCTTTTATGAATATCTTCGACTGTCTCATGCCTGTCGATGATTTCCATCTCCGGTTGGTCTCTACTTCAATGCTTCGGCTGATGACTCCCTTGGTTATTTTGTGGGCGATTGGCAACCGGGGCTCCGGGCCAACCTGGTTTTCATCAGCTCCTTTCCTGGCCAGTTCATCTGCTATTTCGTTGCCCGTGTTGCCCTCGTGTCCGGGTACCCAGGCAATCGTAACGTCAGCTGTTCTGGACAACTTTTCCAATGACTTTTTGCACTCTTTGACAACAGCTGATGTTGTCTCTACTTTACCAAGTGCCTTCAGCGCTGCCTGGCTATCGCTGTAGATGGTGACCTTTCCCATGTTGTTTAGGTGGCCTGCCATTTCTGCGCATTCCATGATAGCGAAGATTTCTGCTTGGAAGACACTTGCAAACTTTCCTAGGGGTATTGACCTGTTTTCCTCTGTACCGTCTGAGGACTTGATGTGTACTCCGGAGCCAGAGAGCTTGGTTATTTCCTTTCTGGAGCCGTCTGTGTAGCAGATGGTGCCATTGGTGTTCATCTGCCAGTCGTCTCTCGGTCCTATGTGTATTCTGTACTTCTTATCAAAGGTCTTTTCTTTCTTTATCAGATCATTGTTTGAAAGGATCATTGATAGTTTTTCTTCGTAGTCTTGACTGATCATGGCATGGCCCTCATCAAATGTGTTGCCAGTCCATAGGCCAGTACTTTTCAGTTTGAACCATTGTTCAATCGCTCTCTTTTTCGTTTCCAAATCTAGGGGGTTCAGGCCCAGTATGATCTCAAGCGCGGCCGTGGGTGTAGTCCTCATCGCGCCGGTGGTCATCAGGGCCGCCAGTCTTTGGACTTTGTCTAATTCTTGTTTGTTCCTTCCTATGCTGGCTTTATGCCACCATACTAGGGCACCGTGTAGGATTCTCGGCATGATGATTGCCTTATAGATCCAGAGTACTGTGGCTGGCTTTATTCCCCAGCTTCTTCCTATTGCACTTTTGCATTGCATCATGGCCATTTTCGCCTTTGAGCATGTGTTGCTTATATGAGTCTTGAAGGTCAGCTTGCTGTCCAGTGTGACACCCAGATACTTGACTTCTTTCACTACTTCCAAGTCATGATTATCTAGTCGTACTGGTTCAGCACTTCCAATTTTCCTTTTGTTGGTGAAAAGAACTAGTTTGGTTTTGTCAGGGTTGAGGTTGAGGCCTTTGCTCCTGCACCATCCTAGTGCTTCTTTCAGACCTCTGTTCATGATATTGCACATGACACTGAGGACTTTGCCTGTGATTAGGAGCACACCGTCGTCAGAATATACCTGTGTATATATGTGCATCCTGTTTATCTTGTTGACTAGCTCGTCTATTAGCAGGCACCACAGTAGTGGCGATAGACATCCACCTTGAGGGAAGCCTCTCCTAGCTATCACCGTGCGCCTTGTTCCTGCTATCTCTGCTTGTATCAATCGGTGTTTTAGCATGTTTTTCACCCATTCTGATATGTCTTTATCTATGCCTTCGCGGTTTAGGGTATCCTCTATTGAGGCCGGAGTTGCCTTGTCAAAGGCACCCTCGACATCGAAGAAGCAACCCAGTGCGTATTCTTTGTTGCTTATGGATCTTTGCACTTTGTTTACCAAGTTGTGGAGTGCTGTCTCAGTTGACTTGCCTTCCATATACGCATGTTGGTTATGGTGAAGTGGAGATCCGCTTTTGACTATTTGTTCTCTTATTATTCTGTCTAATATTTTCTCTAATGTCTTGAGTAAGAATGAGGAAAGACTAATACATCTGAAGGCTTTTGCCTCTTGGAACGTAGCCTTTCCAGGTTTAGGTATAAAGACCGCTCTTACTTCTCTCCATTTCTTTGGGATGTATTTCATTCTGATGCTGCTATTGTATAGAGCCAGAAGATCATCACTTATGTACTTGATGGCTGTTTGCAGCATTTTTGGGAAGATCTCGTCCGGTCCAGCGGCTTTATAGGGCTGGAATGACCGGACACTCCACATTATGTGCTCTTTTGTGATTAGTGCCTTTCCCATCGTCTCCACTGTGGGATCCGTATCAGCTGGCGTTTCATCACCTGTGTGTTCTTCACATTCTGGAAAGTGTGTTTCCAGCATCACTTCTAAGATCTTTTCCGGGTCGGTTATTAGTTCGTCTCCGTTCTTGATACTTCCTAGTTTGCAGGTGTTGGTTTTTGAGAACATTTTTACTAGACGCGCTGCGTCGGGGTATTTCTCTACTCCTTCGCAGAAAGCTTTCCAGCTGTTTCTGTTCTCCCTTCTGCATTCTTTCTTAAATATGTTTCTTTCTCTCTTGTATATGAACCAGCTTTCCTCATCGCCCTTTTTTTGAGCCTTTCTGAGAGCTCGTCTGGTCATTTTCCTTTTCTTCTCTAGTGCCCTTGTCCACCAGGGCTGTCCTTTACCTGGTTTGATCTCTTTGAGTGGGCATGCCTTATGGTATGCTTCTCTTAGGGCTTCATCCAGTCTGTTGGCCTCTTTTTCTATCTCTCTGCTGTCTTTTAACGAGGTCTGGTTACCTGGGCTCCACTTTTTTATGTGAAGTTCATATGTAGTCCAGTCAGTTTTCCTCGCATTCCTAACTAAGGTTTTCTCAATTTTGGTTCCCAGACTAAAAGTTATTCGTCTGTGGTCCGATTTCGAGTCGCTTTCGTCTACTTTCCAGTCTGTTATGTACCGGCTTATCCTGTCTGTGGCGATAGTGATATCCAGTACTTCTCTTCTAGTTTTGGTAACGAATGTTGGCGTATTGCCTTCGTTTATTATGTCAAAACCTGTTGTGCTTATAAAGTCTAATAGTAAGTCACCTTTAGTATTGCAGTCCGTGCTGCCCCATACCACATGATGGGCATTGGCATCACAACCTAGAATAATCGGAATGTTCTTACCTTGGTATTTTCTTATTATTTCTTCCATTTCTTGTGATGGTGGTTTGAAGTCTGTCTCACTGGGCAGATATGCGGAGACTAAAAGCACCCTCTCTTTGTTGCCTGTGTTCGTCTGTATTATCACTGTGGCACTAGCAAGGTCACTGTAACAATCTGTCTTTATTATTCCTAACGATCTTACCCTACTGCTGGCATATATGCATGCCCTAGGAGTTGACTCACCCATTTCGTGGTAGATGATTTCTCCTCCCAGGGAGCTGAGCCCTGACACACGTCCTTTAACGACGTATGGTTCTTGCAGTAGAGCAATGTCTATTTTCTCATCCACAACGTGTCTGCAAAGCTCGATCATGGCGTCGCGGCAGTGGTGTAGATTTACTTGAACTATTCTTATTTTTTGTGTGTGTGTTTGTGGTGTGGTATTGTTTTTGTGCATGTTTAGTGTTATTGTGCCTGTGTGTCTGTGAGTGTTAATGCTCCCTCCCTATTTTCGTCACATCGGTGGACTCTTGCCCAGCCAAGACGGTTGCAGTAATGCAACGCTTGGTGGGGGAGTCCGGTCACTCCGTGTCGTAGGGAGGGGGTGTTCTGTGTGTTGTTCTGGGCGTATCTGTTGGTGGGGCGTTTGGTTTGCGGTCGTCACCCCCTTTGAGGCTCAAGTCCGCGCTCCGTCTTCCCCTCCTTCAGGCCCAGAGCGGTGTGTTTCTGGCGCCTGTTGTGTGCTGTTTGGGATCGAGCACAGTCGGTGCGGTCTGCCTTCGTCAGTGGCTCCCCTCTGCGGGGCTGCAGACTGATCGTTACTGCCGCTTTCGACAGGTTCTTCTCCCGGTGTCTTTGTGTGGAGGTTGGTGGGATGTACTGGGCATGTGCACTTTTCGGGGACTTGAGTTGGTCCTTTTCCCAGGACCCGGGCATACACTTGTGTGGCTTGATAGTTGAGCCACACGTGGGCTTTCGCTACGTCTTCCGGGACTCCCACCACAAGTCGTACTCCCAGAGGCAGAATTTCCTTGCGGATGAGAGTCCAGTCCGACAGCTTTAATTCCTCCCTGTAGTTATTCTGGATCCTGATTAGTTCCAGTGGGTCGATGCGTCGACCTCCGGTGCTGCCAGGGAGCCAGATGGATAGCCTGTGGATATCCAACTTTCTGGGCTTTAACGGGACGCCGTTCCACTCGCCGAAGTCACAGCCAAGCAGCCAAGTCATCGCCTCCTCGGTGTTTGGGCTCACGAGGAAGTACCCCTCGGCTACCAGTCCCGATGCCGCGAATGATAGACTTTTGCCACTTACCCCGTCTAGAGCAGCTTCCTCGATCTTGTCGACTAGTCGTATTCTTATTTCGGCGGCCGTAGCATCGTCCATCGCCGTGCCATCTCCCCGGTGAATGATAACCGAGCGGTCACTTTGGCCCGCGGTGGGTCGTCGTGGCCCCTCGTTGCGTAGGGTGGGTTGTGGCTTCGGGCGCTTCGGTGGACGCTGCTGCGTTCGCTCCTCAGGGTCGGTGCCCTGCCTTTTCATTTTTGTGGCTCTTGACCTATTTACCTCTCCACTCGGTGTGGCCGTCTCCCTGCTGGTTGACGCACCGAGTTTGGTTTGGCTGGTCCTCTCCTGCTGTCGGCGCGTTCTCTCCCTCCTCTTTTTGGATTTGGTGATCCACGCGCCTTCAGCCTGTTTGGTGCTTGTTTCCCCGATGCTCATGCTAGTGAGGCCGTCTCCGAGAGATTCCGAAATGGATCTTTCGTGTCGGCTGGGGATCTTGGTAGTTCTTGTTGGTTGTTGTGATGATTGCGCTAATGTGCCCCCCCCAGAATACGAAGGGCTGCCTGCATCACTACGTGATACAGGGAGGGATTCTCCGGCATTGCCGGTACCCTCCTGGGGTAGTTTGTTATTGTCATTGGCGCTCATTTTTTGGTCGACGTTCCGGGATTGCCGGATTTGGGTTTGGGTTCGGGATGGGATGGATGGGAGGTGTGCCACGCTCTGTGCCCCGGACGCCCCGCGAGCTCTCTCGCGTTGCTTCCGGTGCACAGGCGTGGCATGAGGATGAGGTGTGGAAGGGGTGGGGAGGGGTGGGAGGTAGCCCGGATAGAGGTTTTTGTTACGTCTGTTTCTTAAGGAATCAGACCAATAACAGGCGGCAACCTCGTGAAGGATAACTCTCTAGCCTTGCCCTGAGGATCCTAGCGACTTGCGCTCCCCCCAAGACCTACGCCAAACTCTGCACCGGACTAGGTGCTGAGAATAGGGTTTCTCGAACCAGACGCATTTTTCGCAGGTCGAATCCGCCCCGCCCGTACTCAGGTCATACTATTAGCAGAGATGGAGTGCACACTTGCCCAAATAAGGTCAAAGCCATTGTTAAAACCCCAACCCCGACGAATATTTCCGAGTTAAGGGCCTTCATCGGTATGGTTATGTATTACGGGAAGTTTGTAAAAAATATCAGTACCATTTTAGCCCCATTGTATGCCTTACTTAAATCTGGTGTCCCATATACATGGAATAGGGGGTGTCAAGAGGCATTCGACACAGTTAAGAGGGTTTTAACGAGTAGTGAAGTATTGATGCATTATTCACCAGAGTTACCAATAATACCACAGATTACTAAATAGTTACTAATAATACTAACAACAGATGCTAGTAGTGTAGGTATTGGCGCAGTACTTTCGCACCTCAATGTCGGCCGGCGAGCGGCCGGTAGAATACGCGTCGCGCTCACTCACACAAACAGAGCGCGGTTATTCACAGATAGATCGGGAAGCCCTAGCTATTGTTTTTGGGGTGCGTAAATTCCACCAGTATCTTTACGGCCGTAAATTTATTTTAAGGACCGATCACAAGCCGTTGACTTATATTCTGGGTAATAAAGCGGGTATTCCGGTGATGGCCGCGTCAAGGTTACAGCGTTGGGCGCTGTTATTATCCGGGTACACATATGACATAGAATATGTGACATCGAGTAAGAACTGTGCGGATGCACTTTCACGACTGCCGTACAAAGAAGGCAATCAGAATTTATTAAGGGAAAGTACTTACGTTAATTTCGTTAAAAACTTTTTACCTATTACTAGTAAAGATGTTAGGAAGGCGACCGCTTGTGATAGGATCCTCAGTAGGGTACTAGCGTACATTCAGTCAGGTGGGCCGACTGCTCATACGGATGACCAAATTCAACCATATTTTGCAAGACGCAATGAGTTATACTCTGAAGGCGGGTGCGTAATGTGGGGTTATCGCATGGTAATCCCAGTTACATTACAAACTAGTGTACCTATTAAAACAATTACATAGTAGTCACATGGGCATAGTGAAGACAAAAGGTCTAGCGCGTAGCTACGTTTGGTGGCCTAATATAGACGCAGACGTGGAAATGATGTGTAAGCAGTGTGAGACTTGTGCGGCGGAAGCGGACGCGCCGCAACGGGCTCTTATGCAGCCGTGGCCATACCACGCGCGCCCATGGACTAGACTACACATAGATTTCCTAGGGCCTTATAAAGGTTTAACCTTCCTAATACTTATCGATTCTACATCGAAATGGTTAGAAATTTTTGAAATGACGCGAACTAATGCAGTAAACGTTATAAAGGTTTTAAGGTTGACTTTTGCACGATTTGGATTGCCGCAGGAGTTAGTATCAGATCAGGGGCCGCCGTTTACTAGTTCGGAATTTAAATTATTTTTAAGCACAAATGGCATTAAGCAAATGTTTTCGCCTGTTTATCACCCATCCTCGAACGGAGCAGCAGAGAACGCAATAAAGCTATGTAAGCGGGCTATAAGAAAAGCGCATAGGGATCGTGTAGATATAGATACCGCCTTACAAACGTTCCTATTGGCATACCGGAATACGGTGCACGGTACAACGGTACAGACTCCGGCCATGCTATTACAGAGACGGTCGTTGCGCTCTAGACTGGACTTGTTACGTACGGAGCAAGTAGTTGAGAACAGGGTTCGCGAAATCCAACAACGGCAAATAGAGTATGCTCGGGGAGTCCTGCGAAGCTTTCAGGAAGGCGACCCAGTGTGGGCCCGGGAATATGGCAACAAATGGTTAAGGGTACCGTCGAAGGGCTGGACAGTAAGCGTAGGTATTCAATAGTAAGGGATGACGGTCAATTACTATAAAGACATGTTGACCAAATGCGTCGCAGGTCGCTACTATCTAATGTTACGTGTCCAGGGAGTGATACTGAGAAGCTAAGTAGTGAGGAGACTATTCCTCCACAAGAGGGTCAGGAACAGCGGGGTCCTAAAGAGAGTATTGCCGTACCGGGTAATGAGCGGGCGCTCGCCTCACCCCTGGAGGCGACCGTGACGAGTGAAGGGAAAGGTGCTGCAAGTCCTACTCAGGACAGTCAAGGCATGGTACCTCATGAGCCATCATCCTCTTGCTCGTTATCGCCAACAACGATGCCGTCGCCATCGGTGAATCGGTACTCCAGGCGACCACGAAAGCCGGTAGAAAGATTTATGATTGACTAGATTAAGTATACTAATTAGTTTAAGTAATAATGATTAAGTGGTAGTCTTGTATAGTGGTGGAGGTGTGATATATGTATAATTGTGGGTAGCACGAATACTTGTAACCGTTGTCGTATGTACTGTGCCAGTCTGTAATTATACGTCTTAATAGCAAGCTGTGGTTTTATTCAGAACAAGATAAGCAGACTACTCCGATACTCTTCAGATACCTACCTCATTTTAATTGCAGATCAATAGTGGAGTAGCATACCACAAACATAATACCAATTCAACGATTTATAAGACAGTTCGCTGATTTCAGATGCAATTTAAGTTAAGATTTGTTTACTTTACGTGCTTTTGACAGTTTTAATTATGTTCGATGTTCTATTCACCTCTGTAACTCGTTTATTTTTATAAATACATGAACTTCATAAGCGTTAATTGAATTACATTTTAAGTTGTTTGATCCTTTTTCAATATCTAAAACTACTTGTCCCGTAGCTAAAGCAAAATAGGTTAGATTATATTAGCCGAAAGAACGAAATCTAGAATTGATTGGATAATCCTACTAATATTATAAATGTGAAATTTGTAAGTATTGATTTATGGATGTATAGATGTATGGACGTTTGTTACTCTTTCACGCATAGCTGAAGAAGCGTTAGCTGAATAGATCTGGCTGAAATTATAGTCTGGAATAACACTTAGGCTACTTTTTATTCCTAGAATAAGTTCCCATGGGAAGCGGGGACAGGATGAAAATAATTTGCAATGATTTTTTTAATTTATATTATTATAAATTCCAATCGCAGGCACGATGATTAATTTTGGATAGATTTTTTTATTTATATTAATATATATAATCCAATCGCATGCACACTGATTAATTTTGGAGATTTACTGCTCCATGAAACCTTGAAAAACATATTTTTAACTTGAAATATCGACTGCTACATAATTATTAAGTATATAGTACCTACACTATGAAGAAACATAGTCAATTAACATCATTTCAAAGTTAAATAGTAAAAAAAAAGTTCAAGCCGAGGGTGCCTGAGGAAGGGGGTTTTTAGATAAGGATTTTTCGGAAATGTCAAGTCGTTGTATTCTCAAAATCATGAATGTTATTCCAGGCTATTCAAACTAGCATTTTCGGTTATACGATGCACGATGACTTTTACTTTCCTTGATAGTATTTGCTCCCAAAGATTGATCCAAACCAAAACGGATTCCAGTTTTATTTGAGTTGTGTTCAGGTTAGAAAAATAAAGGTCATTAATAGGAGAGTGAAAAATGGTTGTCGAAATTTACATAAATTCTGAATTATTCCATAAAAAATGAAAATACCTATGTTTATGACGCATTCGGAGAGTCAATCGTCCCGAGCGGAATGTGTTAGAGGTAGGACGTGCGTCAGTTTGAGGTAGATGCACAGCGAAATCGTAAAATTTTTAAATGTAGGTACTTAACGTGAATGCCACATCGGTGAGAATGTGCCACATGTAATCCAATGATAAAAAGTTGAGACTCGAACTTTTATACAATGCTAGTATTAGTACACTGTTTTCTGTAACGTTTATGTTGTCTAAATAAGTAAGTAGTTGCTCATTGCACAAATATTAAATCTAAGTCATGTATCGGCATTATAATAGCATTTAATATCTTATGACATTAGTCGATTCAGTACATGAATTTGTAATGAGAGATATTGGTACTAATAGACGTGTATCGAATGGTGGTACTAAATATTGGGAACAGTACCTACCAGCAACATATATGAACCTGCCACACTACCGAATACTACTACTACTTTTCATTGCTGTTGAAGCTTTTGCTTTGGGGCCTAACCTCCTGAATCCGAGCTCCAATCCCAGTTGCATCCAAAACTTACAGTTTGGAGCCCAGGATACGCTCTTCTACTTCTCCTTTCCATTGGGCCCTATTGGTATATTGGGCCCCATCAAGATCTTGCAGCTTGGCGCCCGGGATCCACTCGTCTATTGCTCTATTTCATAGCTTGGTTCAAATAAGCTTTCTGGCTTTACTTTTTTAGCGACTTTCTAATAGCTATATTACAAAATTATACTTATTATAAACTTTAATACCTTTATCTAAAGTACAAATAGAAGATCTTCTATGTAAATATCATTTACGTCACTATTTGTGGTGATACTATAACACTACCTTAACTTAACCTTCGCTGTTTTTCTGTATATTGACGCAAAACACTGGACGCTGACCGCTAGCGCCTCGCTGTGGCGTAAAGTAGCAACTTTACTATGCCAGAAATACCTAAAGTCGTCGAATGTATGTCGGTTTTGAACGCGAGGGCGTTAAAAACCGACATACATATATTATACAGCCTAGACTCAGCCTCAGTTGCTTGGCTCGAGTCAACAATAGTGCCCGGAATACGGCAAAAGGCTCATCCTCTATTAAGTGGGACCGAATGCAAAGATGAAATATGGGTGTTAATTCGCCTCTATCTAACCCTCCGGGGATAATGGCGTGATTGTATTTATGTATGTAAATAATAAAATACGAAGACATCAATTACGAACAAAGCACTCTTTGGTAAACGAAATAACAAAATTACCCTGAGTTATACAATAATTTAATTTAACGGGAATTAACGCGGTCATTTATGGGTATATACATACCTTTGGATTGCCTGACGTTTCAACCAGGTTACACTGGCCGTGGTCACAGGCTGACTGCTCTGATCTGATCGCGTTAATTCCCGTTAAATTAAATTATTGTATTTTATGGAACGCGAAAGTTTTAATATTAACCCTGAGTTGTCATTTGTTCTTACAAATTTACAGCAATTTAAAAAGTGCGTGTAGCTAAACAAAAATAGCCATGAATTATATCACGCAATAAATGTTTTGCTCCATGATTTATTACGACTTAAACTGTACAATAACCTCCCCAATAAAATCATAGACATGATTTTGGCTATTAAGGCTATATCTCCCTCTTTTTATCTAGTTTAATGAGATTTAGTCTAAGCATATACTGAACGTCAGAGTCATCAGGGGGTATCGCACGATCTCCGTCGAGGCGTCATGTCTCCTAGCCTGGACCCCTCCATGGGACCTGGAAGCGAGAGCCCTTGCGCTGCTGTACCAGTAGCGCAAGGAGGCGCTGGAGCGGGGCCATAGGCCGGAGCCCCGAGAAATCAGGGCTCAGCGGTCCCTGCTCCGCCAGGAACTCATGGAGACATGGAGGGTGCGACTTGAGCACCCAAGGTGGGGGGAATCCACCATTGCGGCGGTGAGACCGATCATGAAGGAGTGGTTGGAGAGGGAACATGGGGACCTCTCTTACCGGATGTGCCAGATAATTACCGGACACGGGTGTTTCGGTAAGTATCTGTGGCGCATCCACCGGGAGACAACGCCGAAGGGATTTCCGCACGTAAAAAAAAAAAAAAAAAAAAGCATATACTGATATGCAAAATGTATATTTCCTCACAGCGCAGTGCAGAGTAAGATTTCTTATGTACGTATGTACATTTTGATTTGTATCTCTCTATTAGCCTACTACTATACACTGCTGTATCCTCGTTTGTGGGATAGCACATCAGCATAGAACTATAATTAGTTCTGTGCACATCAGCCTTTGCATCTAATCAGTGCCTGGTCGATTAGGGGAGAATGTGAAAAAAAAAATTGACCTAAAATTATTTTATACCAATCTAATGAGTCATTGCGGCCTAATTCACGAGTCCAGTTCGTTCAAGACCACGTATCTTAAGCACAAACATTTTCTCTTTCAGTTAAAACCCGATATAAATAATAAAATTATTTTCATGCACGAAATTCTCAATGTTCTAAATGTTAAAGATTTAGCATATTCGAACTAGTCCAAGCAAGCAATACAGGGTATTACATACTTACTACATACGTATTGCATACTTTTCAACATTGTCGAAATCTTCATATAAGCCCAAAACCCCGATGTACTTTATGTAAAGTTAAATAAAGAAAAATTCAAAACTTTTTGCACAGTATGTATATCATGTATAGGTATAGGCTCATCAAAAGTGAAATCGAAGAATAAGAATACACAATCAGTATTCAATATGTTTTTATTTTTATTACCCATCAATTCAACTTCTTATGAATGTTATATTATTTCAAAGTGCGACACGTACAAATGAGAGCCATTATAATAAGCAAAACTTCACTTGTGACGTCAGTTTTTAAATTAAATTAAATCATTTGATTAATATTATTTACAAGTGAGATTACTCACAGTATCATTACATTCATCAAATCGTTTGCTACATGCGGAAATCCCCTCGGATACCCCCTGCTGGACAGCGGGGGTGGTGTAGTCGGGCTTGAACCGACTAAAACTGCACGCCGTCTCGGGTCTTCAGACGCCGGGGTGTAAGGTAGCCCAAAAAACATATCCCTCGCAAGCAGCACCTTTTTTTTTCGTGCGGATATCCCTTCGGATATCCCCCCCCCCCCGCCGGCCAGCGGGGGTGGTTATGTCGGGCTTGAACCGACTAAAACCGCACGCCGTCTCGGGCTTACAGACGCCGGGGTGTAAGGTTGCCCATAGAGCATATCCCTCGCACCCCAACTGACCCTGGTCCATCTCCGGTTTCGAGATGGCCCCCTCGGGTTTGGAAACCACGGTGTCCCCGTCTTGCTCCGGTTTGGGGGAGGGCGCTAGTCGTCCCACCGTCCCGGCCTGCGCTTATGGAGGACGGAGGTCGTTAAGCGACCTCCGGCGCCTGAGTCGCCTGCGACGCGCGGCGAGGAAGTTGCGGGCTCGGCGGGCCGGGAGAGTTCTAAATCTCTCCCGGGCGCGCTCCGCCATCTCCTTCGCGAGCATTACATGCCCGCAGAAGGAGGTGGCGGTGGCCCACGCGCTCGCGCTCCGCACCATTGCCACAATCATGCTGCCGAGCGAGAGGACTCCCACCCCGATGGCTACCACGAGGTCACGCCTCGGCGCCTCCCACGCCGGGCAGTCGTTACACTGCTTTTGCTTAAAAATAAAGAGCGAAACTATATCTTTTTAATTTCTTTTACATCAGATCCATTGAAGAATCTATAGGTAAAACTTATACAGAGTTCTCAAATTTTGAATAACAATATGTGTAGGAATATAATTAATAATATATTTAGATATTATTCTTACAAAGAAAGTAGCCTTAGTTTGTTCTTAACAAGTAGATAATTACAATTCCTATAAGAATGATGCATTATTTTGGTGACGCCGAAATGGCTAATCTGCTCACTAGCAGGAGTATAATACTATATGTATAAGCAAATTCTTTTTTACTGTTTTCTGTTAAATATCTACATAGTACCGGATGATAACGAACAGGATATAAACTCAAGTTAGTAACTCCTATTTAGTATCATAACTAGACGAATATGAATAGCCAACAATATGTAGTTGGGCTATGATGACAAGACCAACTAATTTCAAATCCTACGTAACTCGTTTCCTCGAAGTATTCATAACTGAAGATAATACACTTGCAAAACTATATATTATGTTTATAGAACCTAAGACGCTGTTGCTCTATCGTTAAAAGTTCCAGCGAGTAATTTGCATGGTATAGGTGTCAATCAGGTGGTTGTTTATTCGAAGGTGGAACGTATCGGATCGTGTGTAGGGTGGTGGGGTGACTATGGCGGAATTCGTTTGCTAAAACAAGGCCGAAACCGGAGAGTGCTCACGGAACTCAAACACGGAGCACTATAGTGAATTAAGTTACCAACTCTCTTGAAGGTGAGCTTGCCTCGTGTCATATTTGTGTGAACAGACTTGTTCATGTTAAGTGTCAGTTACTGTCAGGACGAACCATATAAGCAAAAAAAAAAATAGTATTGATTTTAAACTAGTTTTGGTAATTGTTTTTATATGCCAAAGATTACTTGTTACGTGGGAACACCTGACTGCTGACTGTAGTGATATTTTTAGCAAAATATGATATAAAGTAGTTAAAATTTCGATGCATGTATATAAATCTTAAGGCTTTCACGGCCGGCGTTGCATGTAGAATATACTGCTTCCGGGCTATTTGGCCGTGGTCCATTGGAAACTTGAATTCCAGACGTTTCGTCGATCACTGCGGTTGACATCTTCTGTGCTACAGCTCGGGACGCCGTCGGGTGCGGTGAACCTTCCTCGGCGGCAAACTCGCTGCGACTGATGTAGCGGCCCGATACCGGGGATGGTGGTGGCTTCGTCATGTTTGAATTGTGAAAGCACTGAGAGCCGCGCGTCATCACAATTCAAACATGACGAAGCCACCACCATCCCCGGTATCCGGCGGTCACACCTCCTTGTTTAGCCTCGACCTATCAGGATCGAGCGCATCGGTTGCGCAGCTCTCAACCAATCACGACCGATCACGTTGTTTTCCCCCTCCAACTGCGCCTATAAATACGCCAGTGACTCGGGCCTCTACGTCGGATCGCTTCGGGCCAACGGAGAATTTTGCAGCTACCCGCACTACAAAATATCACCGAGCCGCACGGACTGCACTTACCCGCACTTGTATTTACGCCTCGGTGCTCGCGGAGACGTCAACTTTTGACGTATCCGTGCGCACCGAGCGCGGAATACCGCCGCGGGCGAACCAGACGCCCAGAAGCAGCTTCTGAGCAGTCGCAGCAGGACCGACCACAGCCATGTCCTCCGATAACAGCCCTTCTAAGGGCTCAAACACAAACAGAGATAAGAGTCAAAAAAGCCCTTATCAGGGCTCCATAAGTCACGCCGGCAGCAGAACACCAGCTCCAGTGACCAGACCGGCGCAGCCACAGTACCCGCCGAGCCTCAGTATGCCGATCCTGAGGTCTCCCAGCCCACCGTATCCTCAATTTGCAGGGTCCCTCGGTACCTCCACCGCACCATCTCAACACGCAGCACCGATAATATCATCAGGTGACCATACCCGTCGGCGTAACCAGCCTCCGGCTCCCTCCGCGGTTGAGCCGATGGAGGTCGGCGCCCCCGCGAGCGCGCCCGCCATGCGCCCGCCCGCGCCCCCTCCGCGCCCCGCGCGGCGCACCGCGACACTCCGCCCACGCCGGCGTCGAGCAGTGCTTCCGCGCCGCGCACGCCCGGCCGCAAGAAGGGCCCCAACGAGCGGGAAGCCCAGGACGCTTTATTTTCGCCGACCCCCTCGATGCACTCGTACTTAGCATCAGACGCCGAGTTCTCTTCGGCGGAGTCGGCCACACACCCTCCCCCCACGGGGAACGAGAGCGAGAGCCGCGGGATCACTCCGTCCCCAAGGACTCGCCAGCAAGAGGCCGTGCACCTCTTCGCAAAAAATCAGAGGAATCTGCAAAGAACTCAATCTTACGAGTCCCTACCGCAACAGCGGGGGGCTAAGAAACCGAGGAGCCCCGACGGGAAGGACAGGGAGAGCGAGAAGCGACAATGCGCGACCGCGCCGCAACGGCCGCCGCTACCGCAACGCGACCCGCGTCTCAACCGGCGCGACACCGACGCGCCTCCCGTCGCGGTTACCTATGCGCAGGCTAGCACGAGTGCGTCGAGGGTCACGACGACAGCGCGTACGCCGGCAGCCCCCACTACCTCGGAGCAGGCGCCTGGATCCCTAGCGGAGCCGGCCCCACCGATCAGCGCGCCCAAACCGCGCTACCCACCGCTTATAGTGGAGTTCCTACCAGACTGGGCTTACCACATGCGCAAGCTCAAGGAGAAGCTAGGGAGGGTAGACAACGCGCGACCCTTCGGGAAGGGTATCCGTTTCTCTCCGCAGGGGGAGGACGAGTACAGAATCATCCAGAGATACCTAGTGGAGTTAGAGAAGGTCGAAAACATCGCCTGGTTCTCTTACTCCCCCCCCTGCGGAGAGAAGCTTGAAGGTCGCCATAAGGGGACTGCCGAGCAACGCGACGCCGGAAGAGGTGGAAGACGAGCTCCGTGAGCTGGGCTTGGAGCCGGAGTATGTCCGGAACATACAGGCGAGAAGCGGGCGACCGGGGTGCATCCTCCTTGCTATACTTAAGCGGACTCCCACGACCGCTCCCGGGATTTACGAGATTACCGAGATGCTCGGTATCCCGGGAGTGAAAATTGAGGCCTGGCGGGGCAAACGAAGACCCGCGCAGTGCCATCGGTGCCAAAAATTCCGCCACTCGTCGCATCAATGCCACAGACCGATGGCCTGCGTGCGGTGTGGAGGCGGCCACCTGGCCAAAGAGTGCCCGCGCCCGCGTGAAGAGCCGGACACGTGCGCGAACTGCGGGGGGGAGCACCTCGCTAACCATCAAAACTGCCCCATCTTCAAAAAGGAAGCCCGAAATAAGAGAGCGGGCACGGTCGCCGCGACGAGCGAGTCACGTCCGGCTCCCGTAAAAGCCCAGCCCACCGGCGAAAAATCACAGGGTGCATCGCTGATGGCGGCAGCGAATGAACCCACAGCGCGCGGAACCACCTCTTCCGGCAGAGGACGGAGAAAGCGCAAACGGGGCCGGAAAGGGCCCCGTCCTCAAGAGGCGCTAGGTATTGCGGAGCCTAGTAACGACCTTACCAGAGAGGCGAAACCCGTCCCTCAACCGGTCGCCACCCCCGCTTCCCGGGGAAGAAGGGCGAAGGCCCAAACACAAGAAGTGGACCCCCAGGCTAAGCCGGCAACGTCCGCCAAGCCGGCGGGCACGGGGAAAAACCCCATTTTGGAGGCCGCGGTAAACATCTTGTTAAAGATAGTCTCTGCCCTCCAGAAAGGAGAGGACGCCACCGACGTAGTGCAGATCGCACTAGCTGGCGTAATAGATATGCTTAAACATTCCAATGGATAGATACGGGTTGACAGTACTCCATTGGAATGCTCGCGGCCTTCGCAGTAAGGTCGCACTCCTCCGCCCTCTACTGCAGGCATACAGGATAGACGTGGCGCTCATAAGCGAGACGCTCCTGGGACCTGCAGAAAAAATTAATTTCCCGGGATTCCTCGTTTATAGGAGGGACGAACGCTCCGAGCAATCTGGCAGGCCCAAAAGCTTCCGTGGTCTGGCTATTCTGATCCGCCGGAGGATCGTACACCAGCCGATTCCAAACACCGACTTCAACACTATATACACGCTGGGTGTTGAGCTGCATATGGGCGGAGCCCATACGCGAATATTTGCAGCCTACAGGCCACCCGGCTCCACATTAGATGTAAATGACATCAACTCGCTACTCGCCGCCCCCGCCCCCGTACTCATAGCGGGGGACCTAAATTGCAAGCACCCAGCGTGGAACTCCGCCGTTGCAAACCAGGCTGGTGTACGCCTACACGCAGACGCCGAAGCCCGCGGCTATAACGTCATGGGTCCGGAGGTACCAACCCGGTACCCGGACAACCCGCTAATAGACCCCGACGTGCTAGACGTAATCGTCTACAACGACCGTCTGAATAGCCAGATCACACAACAGGTCTTAGTCGAGCAGCTGGGATCGGATCACAGACCTGTTGTAGTCACCCTGGACCAGCAACCTACCCAGATCGCCCCTACAGCGCCACGTCCCCAACCGGACTGGACCCTCTTCTCAGGAACGCTGGAGACCACGACGCCCATCAGCGCCCCAGCTGACGTTGACGAGCTGGCAGCTGGCCTAACCGCGTGTATCCGGGGCGCTCTCGAAGCGGCACGAACGTCCCCGCGCACCCAGGAACGATCACCGCGACTGCCCACACACATATTAAACCTCATGGCCGCTAAGAAGCGCCTACGGAGGCAGTGGCAAAGGACCCGCAGTCCTACGATGAAGGCGGAGCTCAACCGGCTCGGAGGGAGAGTGAAGGCCGAGATTTATTCCCACCAAGCCGAGAGCTGGGAGGATCACATAGATCACATCAGGGACGATTGGCCGTCGATACACAAGCTGTGTCGGCGGCTCACGAACACCCCAGCTCCGGTTCGCCCTCTCCTACACGAGGACGGGGCAGCTAGATACCATGCAGCAGACCGGGCAGGCATACTGGCCCGCCATCTGGAGCGTCAGTTCACGCCGAACCCGTCTGACGAGCACGACCACGTAGCAGCTGTTGACGAACACCTAAGACACTACTTCGAGTCGCCGATAGCTTCCGATGAGAACCCTATAGCTTTTTCGCCCGGTATGGTGCAGCGCGCCATCCGCCGAACAAAAAAGAGGAAGGCTCCTGGAGTGGACGGTATCACCAATACCGCACTCCAGCACTTACCATTCCGCACCGTCGCCGCGCTTGCCCGGTTGTTCACCGGCATCGTGCGCACTGGGTCCTTCCCAAACATCTGGAAGGAGGGTAGAGTGGTAATGCTGCCCAAACCGGGCAAAAACATACTGAAGCCCGAAAGCTATCGGCCCATCACCTTGTTGCCGACAATATCGAAGGTGTTCGAGCAGCTGCTACTGAGGCACCTCACACCGCACGTGACACCCAGGCCGGAACAGTTCGGGTTCAGGTCTGACCACTCCACGACGCTCCCAACTGTCGAGGGTACTGCACGGGATTACCGCAGCGCGCAACAAGCGCGAACACGCCGTAGCAGTATTCCTCGACATAGAAAAGGCCTTTGACCGGGTATGGCATGCCGGTCTGTTGTATAAGCTCGCCACGTCTCAGGTGCCCCGCCGGATCGTAAAGGTGGTCTTCCACGTTCCTGAGCGACCGGACTTTCAGAGTGGTGGTGGAAGATGCCATTTCTCCGCTGCATCCCATCCTTGCAGGTGTACCGCAAGGCAGCTGCCTATCGCCTGCGTTGTACTCATGCTACACCGACGACATCCCAGTTGCGGAGGGCACGCAACTGGCCTTATACGCAGACGACGCGGCGTACATAGCGACTAGCTTGAACGCTAAACACGCCGCGTCAAAGATTCAGAAAAGCCTTGACCTCCTTCCCCAATGGCTCGCGAGATGGCGCTTGTCGGTGAACGTGGGTAAGACGCAGGCGATAACCATCTCCACCAAGAGGAAGCTCCCACCGCCACTCCTCCTTCACATGGAGCCCATTCCATGGAAGCCGTCCGTGACGTATCTGGGCGTCACACTGGATCGGCGGCTCTCCATGAGGAGGCACGTCAGCAGTGTGGTCGCGAAGGCGCGCGTTACCCGCGCGCTACTACGTCCAGCGCTCTCCTCCAACCTACCACCCCGCGTCAAGCTCAGCGTATATAAGCTGTATGTACGCTCGCAGCTTACATACGCAGCACCAGCGTGGTTCGCCCTCACGAGCGAGGCGAGCCGCACCCTACTCCGTCAACAGCAGTCGGCCACCCTTCGGAAGGTGGTGAACGCGCCTCGCTACGTGAGGAACGATGTTATTCAACGCGACCTGCGAGTGGAGAGCCTGGACGACTTCGTAAAGTCGCTCACCCGGAGGTTGTTCGAGCGCGCCGACACGTCCGCGTGGAGTCACATCCGCGGACTGGCGCCGTGGCACGCTAGCCCACCTGACCGTCACAAGCTGCCCCGCGACCTACTCGCTGACGGGCCTACGACCACATAAGGACCCTAACCCCCCAAACATGACGCTGAAAACCCCCATGATTAGCGGAGTTAGAAGACAAACCAAGGCGCCGGGACCCCGAGCAGCCGCCGCTTCTGTCGCAGGTACGCCCTCAGCTAGGCTTTGACCGGGTAGCCGGTCATCTCACCTGGCTGGGGCGTCCGCCGAAGCGGCGTGAAGAGGGAGTTCCGGCCCATGCTGAATTTGGGACTACAACCCGGCCCAAAGACCCTCCTCTATTGAGAGGAGGAGAAGAATTCTTCGTGGCAGAGGCCTAGCGCCTGACAACACGACTCCACGCACCCCAGCTGGGGTGTAGTGATGATAACTGTGACCTCTACGTCTTCACTGCGACCCAGGGCGCAATTCTACCAGTATATATATATTGTCTATGGGCCGCTAGCCGCTACATCAGTCGCAGCGATGTCGCCGCCGAGGAAGGTTCTCCGCACTCTACGGTGTCCCGAGCTGTACCACTGAAGATGTCGACCGCAGTGATCGACGAAACGTCTGGAATTCAAGTTTCCAATGGACCACGGCCAAACAGCCCGGAAGCAGTATATTCTACAAGTTCGATGCATGCTTTAACAAATACGAATTGGCCAGCTCAGCCGGTGAAATAACTCGCTTGCTATTAATTTGAGTAACAGTATATTGCATTTGGTTTGTGAGAGTGTCAAACGCCTAAAATATTATATTGCACGATATATATATATATATATTTGCACGCTCTATAGAGCAGAATATGCTGTACGTATAAGTTTCATGACAACAAGTAGACAGTAACCTTTGAACTTTAAACCTTTAAACGTTTCACTTATATCTTTATATATATATTTCTTGTGTGCGTGTGTATGTCACTGAACTCCTCCTCGACGGCTGGACCGATTTTGATGTAATTTTTTGTGTGAGTTCAAGGGGATTCGAGGATGGTTTAGATTCACAATATGGTCGCGGACGAAGTCGCGTGCAACAGCTAGTGTCTCTTATAAAATAAATCCCAATAGAAAAACTCAGTAACAGAAAATTATTGACTGTCTAATACATGCCTATACCTACCATAATGCAGCTGTTAAAATATCTATATCCATAAATAACTATCTTCTGGTGACTGCTTGTTAGATGGGGCATATATTTAATAAGAAAAATTCAACTAAATAAATATCATACACGAAAACTTAAAAGGTGCACGATTTCAGATCGATTAAAATGGATTTGAGGTATTAATGCTACCTACTCTGATTATCATTATCCAAATAAAAAGGTGAAATGATCACAAGAAGCATTAGTAAACACTTACGAGTCGCATAATACAATAACAATCAATTATGGGCATGTTGATTGAATGATTGCTCCGAATGCAAACCTGATTGAGACTTCACCAAACGTGAAATTAAATAACTGCTGAAAACATTTACCGACAATATTTCTCAGTGCTTATGTTTTTTATTTATACCAGAGAAATTCATCACGTTGTTTTATTAAATTACGAGGGAATGTAATTTGAAAGTAAAACCTTTAAAGGCCGGAATCTATTGTAAGGATTTTACTAACAAAAATATGTAAATTGTATTGTATTTGGAGAGATTTTTTAAAATTAAATAAAATGAATATTACGTTGTTCAACACGACTCACTCTGCTACCTACAGTTACTGAATTTTAATACAAAGGCTAAGTTATTATAAGACATACCATTAGCGTTTTAAAATGTTTAGTTATGAGTCAGGTATCATAGTCGTGAGGTTTTAGTCGGTTCAAGCCCGACATAACCGCCCCCGCTGGCCGGCGGGGGGGTATCTGAAGGGATTTCCGCACGAAAAAAAGAAAAAAAAAGGTATCATAAACTCAATATCAACATAAATTTGCCTGTTTGCAGTACCTACTTAGATATCAAACGATATCAATCGTATAGTATTTCTTTAATACTTCAAAAAATGCAAGTAAATAGATTGTTTTAAATATGGATGAAGTTATTTTTAGTCGATTAACAAAAATTAAAAATTATAAAATAGGTATAGTCCAGTCAATAAAGGAGTTGTAGAGTTCATGAGCGGGACCCTAAGCGAATTCTTCGGAAACTTGTTAAGAGTGCATAGGGAGTGAACATAGTAAAAGTCCTGACGTCTCGGAGGTGAGCCGGAGTGAAAGGGGGGTTGTAAAGGTACCACTTTTTGTTTTTTTTTTCTAATACCTCAGAAACGGCGCGTCCTAGGGAAAAAATTCTACTATTAAATGAAAGCTCATAAAATGATCTACAACTTTTATTAACGAACTTTCTCCGAATTCAAAACCGTATTCGAGATCCACACCTTGAAAAGTGAAAATAGAAGTTATTCGTGATGGGCCACTTTTAATGGCTTCGCCCGTGATACAGTCCGCTGCCACCGTGGCACCCATTTACTCGTAAGCCATACATCCCCGTAATTTATTGTTGACATTTATGATTACTGCTACTTTCCCTGGGTAGCAGCCTCATGATCTATAGCCTATAACCTTCCTCGATAAGTGGGCTATCCAACACAATAATAATTTTTCAATTCGAACCGATAGTTCCTGAGATTATTGCGTTTAATCAATCTAACGAATAAACTCTTCAGCTTTATATATTAAAGTATATAGATATTATATATTATAGATATTATGTTGTTATTATTATGTTTAAACAATTAACAGTCACGCTAGACAGGCTGTAGAATACAATTTCTTTCGTTGACTGGTCTTTTTTTTTAGCGTGTGTAACCCCCACGGGCTTCACCCCATCGGTGCCGACGATGGGGTGGGCGTGTCGGAATCGGACCGACTAAAACCACACGGTGTCCTTCCCAAGTGTCCAAGCCGGGCACCCCGGGTAAGCCCTCGAAAGGATAACCCCAGGGTTCGAGTATACTTACAGTAAAATTAACAAAGCCTTGGGTCTAAATACTATTGTTGTGTGTATTTATGTCATCGTCATCATCACAAAGTTAGTCTCGGTTGCATCCGAAGCTTGCATTTGGTGCCCAGGCTCTGCTCTCCTACTCTTTCTCGTGATTTTAATTATCTTGGCTTTTGCGAGTGCGACAGCAGTTTCATTCTCGGAGAGGAAAGCCTGTGTCAGAGCCTTTTCCTTTAATCGGCAATTGTACCGGCAGTAAGTGAGGTTGGGCTTGGGCCCCGAAGTTCTTTTATTGTATATGTTATAGTCACCCACAAGCAAACTTGCTCCTTATAGGAACATCGCAACTTGAATTTTACCTTATAAATACCCATATAATATAAATTTTACTTCGGGCCTCCAACCAGGTGGACACCGAAGTCTTAAAATCACGCAAAAAAATCAAAAGCTTACACCCACTTTTTATCACTTTTCTCGACGTTTCACATGATTCTAAGTCTAATTAAGCAAAAAAAAATTTTGTGTCGGTCTGTCTGTTGGTCTGGATGTCTGGATGTCTGGATGTCTGGCTGTCTGAATGTCTGGATGTCTGTTTACGCAATAACTCAAGAACCACTTATCCGATTTAAAAAATTCTTTCGCCAATCATCTTGTTTGGTTAATGGGAAGAACTAATTAGATTTTGGGGTTTGTACGTTCAAGGTTTCGGGTACCTACCATACAAATTGTCCCTAAAAAATTTTTACAAGTGAGTTTCTTTCGAGTTATCAGAGTAACGCGTGTTTGACTTTGACATTTGAGTGACAATGACAATACGTATATTGTATATTTACATATAACAACCAGACTCTGAAAGAAACTGAAATATAAAATCATTTTTTTTGTGTTTTTGACGTCGAAGACGTTTGATTTGATTTCATTTTCTTCATAGTTATTGCTCAATATATAAAGACGCGTCGAATAATATGCATAAAGCCTAAGGTCTGTAATTTTGAATAAAAATACTGCAACAAAAATATCTAAGTTTGGCCCGAAGTTTGACAATCACTATGTGATTTCCGCCCCACTAGATTTAAATAAACATTCTATGATATTCTACCCAGCACTTTCTAGTGTCTGTAGGTACATTGGAAATAAAATAAAAAACTAGGGTTTTGTTAAATTAAGAATTTTGAACCCAAAATATTTTTTTTGGAACTCTTGTCTGTTTGGTCCTTATGGATGTAAAAACTACTGATTTTAATGGAGTTTTTTTATTATAAATATCTTGGTCAGACTTAAAATTGATTGCAGTTAGGTATGTATAAGTGGGTGCGAGGGATATGCTCTATGGGCAAACTTACACCCCGGCGTCTGAAGACCCGAGACGGCGTGCGGTTTTAGTCAGTTCAAGCCCGACATAATCGCCCCCGCTACCCAGCGGGGGGGGGGGGTATCCGAAGGGATTTCCGCACGGAAAAAAAAGGTATGTATAAGTGGATATATAACCAAAAATATATAAGCTAGTTACAAATATAATGATTTACAGAGTTATAATAATTAACAAATTATCTTAGAACTAGCTGTAGCCCGCGACTTCGTACGCGTTAAGATCGGAATAGATCGAGTATGTTTATTTGTGCAGTCTCGATACTAACACATAAGTATTAAGTTATTTTATTTAATGGGCCGGATGAGTTGATCTGGTGTACTCGTTTCACATTGACAATTCTTTCGAAATAGATAGAGAAATATATAACATCGAAGTAAATTCTGTCCGATTCCTTAATATGATAACGTGATGATATTCATTATGAAATGTTTATGTGTCTCTAATCAATTATCTTTCACACGTAGGTTACTCTATGAAATTTCGAGATTTTACATTTTCCTACTCATTACCTTTCACGTACAGCGTGATAAGTTATAGTCCGGTTTGTGACCATGTATGAGTTCTGCTGAAATACAAAATTTCGTTAATATCTACCTTATAATAATAAAGTTGTCGTCAATAATAGTTAAGACCGATTTTGCTCTACTGCTCCTATCATACCTATAATAGCGTGATGATATATAGCGCACTTTATGTCCATGCCCTAGAAGAATGTTTATTGATTATTAAAATCAGACAAACAGACAACCCGACAAAAAGACTAAAATTCTCATTTTCGGCATTGGTATCGCTTCTAGAACACACATCAATATTTTTTTGGGAAAAATATTCAAGGTACAGTTTTCACCTCGTTACGATTTTATTATATGTATAGATAACACGTTAGTGATAATATGCTGTAGCTAATCCGGCCATACTTACCAATAAAGCTTTAAGCGTCGTATACGTTACAACGTATATAATATGTAATCCAGTACCACATCAGCTACAAAATCTGCCGTGCATTCAAAAACACAATGATATATTATAATGTGATCAATAACAACTATATTATTTTCTATTCATGTACGTAAAATTAAAACCAGCAACACAAAGCTATTTTATAGTTGCAATTCAAAGTACACGGGCGTTTTACTGTTAGTGAGTGTAATAAAATGATTCAAACCATAGTTTGGACGGTAGCACATACAAACAATGTGTAAAGCATGGACAATTTGACAGGGCGACAGTACGAGGCGTGTCCCAGCTGCACACAAACGTGATTGCTAGAGCAATACGCCGATACTTCATGATACAAAATAACCACCTGATTTTGAATACTTACCCCGAAACTTTACGCTTATACTGAACATTGGTTTTAATCCATCAAAACACCGAACAAAATTAAAAGGACTGAATTCATGGAATTAAATCTCAAACGAGTGTATAAGTATTCTCGGGCAATTAAAAATTAATAATTCAACAGTCCAAGCCACATACTTCCTAACAAACCTGTGTCTAGAATGAAATTTATTTCAGAGGTCAGAGGGAAAACATTGCCTTTTTGCGAGAAGATAACTCAAAATATAACGGATTTACGTAAAATATGTGAAACCTTTTGTATGCTAATATGATCCCATTGTTCGGAGATTGAATTTCGGGTTATCATGCTTAAGAATTATTCATGAATGATAGATTGCGGTTTGTACGCATTTTTACTCCATCAGTATATTCAATATAGTGTTGTAGTCTAATTATCTCATATCATAGAAATAGTGTAGTGAATATGAATTTCATATTATAAATTAAAATACAAGAACAAACATATTTCAAAATCCAACTAAGATAATAGAATTCGGATCCATAAGTTGTCGCGTAACGCAGACAAAAATAAAGAAAATTGCTTTTGTAAAATGGCCTACATACATTTTTAAATAACTTATGATGGTTTTTCAAACGGTTTCATATTTGCGATGAGATTATCTACGACTTGGTATATTGTCGTTGTCTTAGATCAATCGCAAGTACCTATTGAAAAAATTGAAAAATAAATAGGAGGTCAGGGACTATCACATCTGGCGGCAAGATGTGTATTGTTGTTATTTGGGGTCTCAGGAATAGGAATCCGGTCACAGTTGCCGGTCCTCGGATTTTTGCAAACTGCAGCATAAACTTTTTATGCTGAACTTCTTTCAAACCTTATTTTTGGCTAATTTCCTTTTTATAGAATTTGGTTTAAATTTGTTTGACATGGGATTGTCATAGATTTTTCTGGGAGTCGATACCGAGAAATAGTCACTAATAGAATCAATTGATTTGTTGAGAAAAATATCACAATAATGTTTCAGTAATATAATATTACATTCTATGACAAAATAAAAACTGTGTAACTACCGATACGGAATTACCCTTATTATAAGGTGAGCCTTTGAAACATATTTCTGCTGTGTAATAATATAGACAATACAATTAGTGTCTGTACTCATAGGAACGTGTATTTCTTTATTTAAAGGGTTCTCCCGGGGGTGTGTGTTGGGTAACCTCCTCGAGTGTCGCCCCGATTCCGATCCCGCTGCAGTCCGGAGGGAACGGAATTGGAGCGGCCGGTGCACCCTGGGCGGCGGTCAATGGCTTCCCCTTCATGGGGTTGGCATTGACCGTCGGCCAATACCCAACGTGGCGGGAACACATCGCTCTCTGTACTCCTCTGCTTTCAGAGGAGACAGGATGAGCGATGCTGTTAGTGGTGGAGGCCACCGTAGGGTCCTGGGGGATCCAGGGGCGGGTTGGCCCACTGCTAACGCGGGGGCCGACGGGCACTTGTGCCGCCGCCGGTGAGAGAGGACTAGCCATCCTCTCGCGTTCCGTAATCGGCAGGTGATCAGCAACGACCTGACTGGTGGCTCCAGAAGGGTACGCTGTGTACTTGCCGACCGGAGGGCTTGCCTTTATTGGCCGGCCCACGACAAGGTAAAGTCTATAACACCCGACAGCGAAGTCGTCAAAACCTATGGATACCAGCCAACCTCCATAGTATATAGGCTTATCCAGGTGCATGGGGCTCCGCCTGGATGGACCATCTTTCCCCCATACTCGTGGGATATACTATGAATAATATCACAAATAAAATAAACAAACCGGACGATACAAAAAACGACGACCTTGGCGCGGACAACGGCATCCGAGACGATCGAACGGAGGTAGCGGGGGGTGAAGAGGAGGTGAGGCGGGGCTCACTCGCGGTCAGTCAAGGCCGTCTTCACCAGACCCGCTACTCTGTTACCGACAGGTGGGGCAACGGACGCAGACATTGCGTCTGCGGCGTCGACGGCGGGTACTGACAACGAGTCAGTATCCAGCCGTATGGAGACCGAGGAGGGTCTCCGACGTAAGCGGCTTCGCTCGGGTGGACCGTCCCTTGACCGGAGCAGAAGCTCCGGACAACGGACGGTCTCCTCGAGTGAGGATGATCGGCCGGCCAAAATATTGGCCACCGCGGCGACTTGAACGCCGAAGCAGCCGGTGCACGTCCCTCCACTACCCAGTGGCAGGGACAAAGGCGTCCCCGCGGCGAGGGAACTCCTCGCAGCACTTGCCCGCATAACGGACACCATTAAAGCCGTGGAGGCTCCGCGCCCCACGCTCCACTGCCATCGTCCTGACGGTGACGACGGAGGGTGTTGAGAAGGGCGTGGGGTACGCCCAGGTCCTGAGGCAGGTTAAAGCCTAAGTGGACCTCAAGGCCCTCGAGATTGAGGGGGGGGCTCCGGTGCAAAACAACTCGCACCGCAGCTCACCTCCTCGAGGTCTCAGGCGCCACCATCGCCCTAGCGGCCAAGCTGAGGGAGTCACTGGATACCGAAGCCATCCGCGTCACCAGACCCAACAAATGCGCAGGTTTGCGCATTTCAGGTCTGGATGACGCGGTCACGACGGAGGAAGTCATCTCCGCCGTCGTGGAGGCGGGCGGCTGCCCCCGTGATCAGGTGAGAGCTGGAGAAATCCGCTTCAGCTCCACCGGTCACGGCACGGCAGTCGTCAACTGCCCCGTCGCAGCGGCGCAGATAATTGCGGACTAACGGAGCCTCCTCGTTGGGGGCTTCCTAAAGGCGCGGGTGCAACTCCTGCAGCCCCGCGAGACCAGGTGCTTCAGGTGCCTAGCCGTGGGGCATGTAGGAGTGTAGTGCACAGCGGGAGACACCGTGGGGGATCGGTGCTTCCGCTGCAGTCAGCCCGGGCACAAGACCAGTGCTTGTGATGCTCCGCCGCGCTGCTACAAATACATAGCGGAGGGCAAAGCGGCGGAGCACCGGGCGGACAGCAGAACCTGCGCTGCCTCGAGGCCAAAGCCCCGTTCGTCCGCAACGGGTAGCGGGGTGCCGCTGACTCATTTATGCCCGGAACTACCGACCTCCACGATCGGGGCCTGAGGACGGCAGTTGGCCGACTCGCCGTCCTTACAGAAGCAGGCCGTGGCGGAGGCGTGTCGTGTGTGCCCTACACACGCCTGCCAACTCACCGAAGCGGGATAAAACCCGACCCCACCAGGCGAGGCCGCGGTGGCGGCCAAAGTCCGCCGGCAACCCTGGGGTTATCCTTTCAAGGGCTTACCCGGGGTGCCCGGCAACGGACACTTGGGGAGGACACCGTGCGGTTTTAGTCGAGACACTACATAACCACCCTCGCTGGCCAGCGGGGGGGTATCCGAAGGGATTCCCCCCCCCCCCTTTAAAAATAAAAAAGAGTTCTCCCGAGGGGGCCAGACATTATTAGGATTCTCAAAGAAATTATACCAATACGATCTAGAGAGGCATCAAGTCCTTGATGATCCTAAGGAAATCGATCGACACAACAACGTTTGGCACACATACCCAATTTGTCCCATCTATACAATCGTGCTGGTAATATTACTTCAAATTCATTTTTTCGGAACTTGTGAAGAAATTCAGTAATAGTCAACGAAGGCGTCGCACATCTGGAAACCATTCCTATTTATACTTTAATATTTTGTCAAGAGACCTAGATATAACGCATCGTTTAGATATTACATTTAAGACTTATTTCATCAACTTCTATATATTTATGTTTTCGTCTAAAATATCAAATACTTTAAGATAGAATAGAAACGAATGTACTCTTGACATAAATTAATTTATGATCGGTCATACTGGGGAGTCAGTCTAAATTCGTTGTGCTATTTATATTTTCTAGGACTGATGTTGTTATTTGTTTAGGAATCGGTGGTTTATACAATTAAGTGTTTAAACTCAAACCGAGAACACGGTATCGAATTTTTATAATCATATTGTGATTTAATAGTTCTATTTAATATATCAGATTGAAAAGTAATTACTGTTCCAGTTATTTCATTCCTATTGTTTCCTTTCGTTAATTGTCATGGGATCTAGTTCAGGACTTGGACTTTAGTTCAAGTGACATCCTGACAAATATCCGCCTGAACCTGGATCGTAGCATCCACTATGCGACAAAACTCATAAACCTTTAGCGTCTGTTCTAACTGCAGTAGCCTAAAGATAGTGAAAAAAGATAAGTGGAAATGTAATTCCACTCGTCCCAACCAGTGACGGTGTGGTAGGGAAGAGTGGAAAAAAAATCCACTTGTCCCCACCGGGAGGGACAACGTGGTAGGGATAAGTGGAACAGCTCAAATTAATAGGCCACATTTGTTAATTAAGTTAATGTTGTCTATTCTTACATCACGTTCAATATCGTTCAATATAATTATTTTCGTTTTCTCGACGACTTTTCTCCAGTCCTCTACAGTGATTGATTTCTGCACACGCAGTTTCTAACAGAGTCAGTATCTTTCCAGTGCTGAAGGGTGGCTCAATATAGTTGCGCGCTGCATGACCCTTTATTTGTGCCCAAATTAGCTCAATAGCATTATATTGGCAGTGGTAGGGAGGCAATCTAATGACTTCGTGCCCATGCTCTAAGGCTAGCTCGTCAATTACATAGCGTGGCTTGGACGGCTTAGTTGCATTTACCAAGTGCTTTTTTTAACTCCACTTTCAGTAAAGTTGGATTTGCTTCCACTCTATTCCTTTCCAGCCACGCTACAATTTCCTGTTTTTTGTTTGATTGGGTTGGTGGTTTGTCAACTTGCACAGAGTGATGTGGGCATTGTCCATAAAAAAAATTGATGGGTTTTCTAAAGTGAGCAGCTGTTTTTGAAACCACTCTATGAAAGCCTCAAATCTGTCGTTGTTTTTGACGCGAATGCGAGGAGGCAATCTGGAATAAATCCTTGAGAAGCTGAGCCCGCGTGACATATAATAAGACGGGTACCTCTTCCCGATGGTACTTTCCAGGTGGAGGTCGCTCTATCATCGGTCCATGACCGGGAAACTGTATAGTTCGCATTCAACCACGTTTCGTCAACAAACACTACACTGTCCCAATCAGTAATATTGTTTAGCTAACTTAAAAATGTTACTCTTTTCAAAATGATATCGTAGCGTTCCAGTAGGATTTCCGCTTGTCAGATTTTTTGTATCTTTTTTTTTCGTGCGGAAATCCCTATTGATTCCAAACCTTTGACAGAGACGTTTTATCGCCAGAAAATAAACCTGCTTCAACCTTTGACAGAGACGTTTTATCGCCAGAAAATAAACCTGCTTCATTTAACGACCCTGTAAGCTTTTTCCGTGTAATATCCATAAATATAGTTGCGGATTGCAGCAGCATCAAAATTATCAACTCCAACAACTTTCTTGTCTCTCTTTCTTTTTTTTGGAGTTCGTAAAGTATTCTCTTCTAAATCTGCGCCTGATGGTCCGTATTTTTCTTTCAGAATTTGTATTATAGGTAAGAGAGGCCCACCGTTAACACATTCTCGTTCGAAATACTCGTACAATTCCACCACTTCTTTACGAGCTTGACTCTTTAAAGTTTTCCCCCGTTTCGACATGGTAAAATAATAACAACAGTACAAATCGTTAAGCAATCGGAGCCCAAATTATAACCAGGTAAATGTTAGAGCAAGATCAGTCCAATAAAAGAAGCCAGTCAGCCAGCCACAAAAACGCACAGTTACTTCGCACAACGACAAAAGGCTGCGTCATGTAATGGCGGTGACATGGCGTCATGGACAGGTTTTAGTGTTGCCAGGAAAATCCTATGAGTTTTTTTAAGATAAATTATTTTTTTGCATCAATTTATTTATGTTTGTATTATTTTAGTTTATTAAAATAATACTACGTTTTATTATAATCACAATGCGGTTATTATTTATGGCTAAACATTCCTTCGCGAGTAATCATTGCATTCAATTTAAATTAACGACTCATTAATCTTTAGTTGAATTATAATATACAACAGTTTGGCGGAGATAAAATTATTAGTTTGTTATGATAAAATTATTTATAATATGTAAATGAATAAATGATTCATCCATTCATTCATTTGATGTATTGGGTAACGTCCCTAGTGTTTAAAAAGAAAAAGGGTTCACCGACGTAACCTTGTAATGACGTTCCGTTTTTTCGAACAAGAATTGTTTAATTTGTTTGGAATGGTTCATTAATCAAAGTAAATCGTAAAATTGCCTTATTCAGTCATTATTGCAATAAATATGCATTTTAAACTGTAAATAGTTAATCAATTTTGCAGTTGTAACTTTGAAATATTTTGTTGATTTGTACGGTTCCGGTTACGTTTTCGAATTTTGATGAAATGTCAAATGTGGCCTATTTTGGGTTTTTTTTTTCTTTTTTTTTTACATGCGGAATCCCCTCGGGCTTCACCTCATCAGAGCTAACGGTGAAGTGGGCGTGTCGGAGTCGAACCGACTAAAACCGCACGGTGTTTCGTCACATAGGCCGGTGTGGCCGGGGAACCTGGTGTGCCCTAGAGAGGATATCCCAGATACCCCGACCGGCCCCGGCTGCCAGTAGTGGCGACCCCGACGTGATGTTAGGAATCTAAATCCCCCTACTCTATAGAGAAGCGCGCGCGGAAATACAACGCGCCGCCACCCTGGGCCTGCTTCTACTAGGGTGACGGCTAGCCCCGACCGTCACCCCCAGGCCCGCGCTCATGGAGGACGGAGATCGTTCTGCGATCTTCGCCGCCCGGTGCGCCTTCGTCGGCACGGGAGAGTGCTAGACCTCTCCCGTACCTGGCCTATTATATTGGCCTTACTTTAGTAGTACCATTAACGGTGAAAAAATTCATTAAAACTGGTTAAGTATACCGGAAACAAAACAAATCAAATTATTTTTCGAACTGGCAAGATGTTGACCATTTATACTGTTGATTAATGGCACTTTTTGGAACTTGCTAGAAATATTGAAATAATATATAGAATATATAATAATAATATATATTGAAATAATATATAATAAGGTGTCACAAAATTAGGTCTCTGAATTTGGTGAGATGACTTGGTAGCGACAAAATATGTAGGTATTTGAAACAAAAAAAATAATATCGAGTAAAATAAAAATAAAAAATATTAAAAAATATTTTTTTTAAAATTTAAAAATGAAAAAAAAAACGCCACCAGCGACCAGTGTCACGTGACGCGACGAGCACACGTGACGCTGCTCGCGATTTAGTATCGCGGATTGGTATCGCGGATAATATCCTCGCAGTATTCTCCAAGCGGATGTGTGGGAAATACCTAAATCGCGACCAGCGTCACGTTTGCTCGTCGCTGGTGGTGTTTTTTTTTTTTTCATTTCTTTATTATGTTTTTTTTTTTTTTTTTTTTTTATTTTACCCGATATCATTTTTTTTTGTTTCAAATACATATTTTGTCGATACCAAGTCATCTCACCAAATTCAGAGACCTAATTTTGTGACACCTTATATAGTGGAAAAGTACAAGTGAGTACATTTGTACTTTTCCTCTATATTTTTTTAATAGATTATACCTTTTTTTTTTCGTACGGAAATCCCTTCGGATACCCCCCCCCCCCGCCGGCCAGCGGGGGCAGTTATGTCGGGCTTGAACCGACTAAAACCGCACGCCGTCTCGGGTCTTAAGACGCCGGGGTGTTAGGTTACCCATAGAGCATATCCCTCGCACCCCGACTGACCCTGGGCCATCTCCAGTTTCGAGATGGCCCCCTTACTTGCTCTCCGCTGTAATATTAAAACCAGACAGATACTATATGATTGATGACCCAAAGCCATTTTAATCTCAATCAGTATTCCATTTCTATACATAGGAATCGATCCCGGAGCCTCATGCCCAGCAGTCGCACCACCATGGGCATTAAATATCCTGTAACTCGATTGCAGTGCCACTTTGTCCAAGCACATGCAATAGCATATCTGTAATTACAAAAAAAAAACATTGATTTATGTACATTAGATTTATTTAAGCCACACACGCATACACATTAATGAAGTGATCACAGTGTAAAATGAAGTGTAATAGGGATAGATCACTAGGGCTAGTAATTTCGGCAGGCCGCGCACGTCTCGCGGACGGCGAGGAAATTGAAACTTTATATTTGAGCGCACTTTATCTGACCGACGAACCTGAAACCTCTCTAGCGGAAAATCCTTAGTTGAAATAAAATACAACACGAACGAATTTCCTCAATACTTTCTACTACACTTCACGGTTGGCACTACGATTTGTAGAACTTATTTTATTTCTTATGCTTCGACCCTTCGTACATAGTACACCTCGTCCTCTACCGTTTAACTCCTGATTTCATTTATGATACTGGCACCGATTCTCTAAACAGAACTACTAGTACAATAATTCTTACATCAATTTGGTCGGCATACTCTCACGTTTAAACATGTAATAATGATTCAAAATATCTTAACAGCATCTACAACTGCCTCTACGATGGATGTCTGTGATTGGGCTTACCGCTTTCGTCAGTTTCTATTGTTGGCACCAGTGATCGCTGTTGAGGATCGACCTTTCTGATTCATTTTATAGAAAGAATAAGATGAAACGGATAAGATGAAATTCAGTTTTGCAAAGTTTTCGCACTTTTTGAAGACATTCATATTCGTTCGAAATTGGTCATATAAACAAATAAACGAATATTTTTAACTCTTCTTATCTATCCTATTTTTAGCATGAAGATAATTTGATTAAAGAAATTAAAAAAAAAAACCAGTTGGTGGATAATCCATAACCAATGTGCAATGGGAGCAACTCCTATATTTACTAATAACTTTATTGCTTATTCGTTTTATTATATAAAAACTGTGAGGGTACTTCACTTACTGGTACTAAAAAAAATTGATTTAAAAAAACGATAACATCTCTTCTGTTTATTAGGTCCTATTGTTAACAGGAATTCCAATTGAAATACGACGACGTCAGCTCCTCACAATATTATCATTATTTGGCTTTACTCTGACACAAAACGTTGCAATTGAAATATTGTTTATCATCGTGGAAACAGACAGAACTCCGGAACAGTTTTAATTTCGCTTCAAAAGCTGTTTTGGCTTTACTGCACCGTTGTTGCTTTATAGTCTATAGATAAATAGGGTCACAAGTACATTATATGAGCGTCTGGTAGAATATTAACTTCAGTATGGCATTTTGAAATACAAATTGCACTTATACGGGAAACCAGGACATAAATCGAATTATAACATTATACTATGAATTTAGAGCAATCATTTTTAAATAATTGAATTTGAAATAAAACTATTTTTAATAGATCCGTAAAAAATATTTCTATTTCATTGTGTAACATTCACATAAACCACCAACGATATGATGCATGTCAATGTTAACCCTAGATAGCTAACCAAATCCCCTTATACTTTAATCATCCGTCATAACGACGGGTAAATACAAATCGTTGCTTTTTTACTGTTAGAAATGAAATAAATAAAATTATTTTTATGTATATAAAAGCAACTGCATTATAAATAATTAAATAATAATAAAACCCGACTACTGGTGAAAAGGCCGAAACAAGTTTGATAGCAGGCAGTAGCCATTTGCAAATCTTAAACTGAAAAGAATTAATGGGTCCCTCCTACTATCAAACTTGTTTCGGGTTTTTCAACAGCAACAGCAGCAACAGCTTTTCGAGTTTTATTATTTTTCAATATCTTTTTTTATATGCAGCTTTTTAGATTTAAGCACACAAGCCGCGGTAGCCTAGTGGTATGGGTAATGGACTGCTGAGACGAGGTCTCGGGTTCGATCCCAGGTTTTACCATGGCACACACCAATGACTTTTCGATGCTTTTCGAAGTTATGTGTGTATTTATCGCAGGTTTATAAGTGCCCGGTTGATGGCAATAGGCTCGCCACTGGGACCTAAACATAAACTGGCGAAATGTGGGTGCTAGCACCTCTGCCTTCCCCTTCGGGGATATAGGCGTGAGTTTATGTGTATGTGTATATTTTTGAAACCACTATATTTTAAAGCTTTTCATTTTGATACCCTACTCGGTAAGTTTAAGTGACAATAAATATTTTTTGACAATATTAATTTTAGTGCCAAAAATTCAGTGCGTTTAGTATTGGTTCACATTTTATGGTACATTATAGGGTACATACAGAACAAAGTACAGTACAGTATAGGGTACTATGACACTCGGAAGCCCGGACCCTTTCATTCGAGACTCATTCATTGAAATCTGTGATATGAGGTAATAAAGAAGATTACATGCATACAAGATACGCAGTCGGGTAAAACATTAATTTAGTTTATTACATATGACATTTGTTTTCCGGTTTTACATAAGTATTTATTAGGAACTATAAAAGTGAGATCATACGTACTAAACTTTTAGAAATGCCAATCATCTAAAAAAATTATCGCAATTGTGTCGTTAATTGTTATTTTTGAAATAATAAAAATCAAAAAAAATAACATAACATAAAAATAATTATTTAACTTTAGCGCAATTCGATAAAAATAAACCCTCATGTTCACCACCTCTAATGTTTGCTTGCGATAGTTGAATTATCAGCGAAGATGCAGGCCTTTCAAGTTCACTTATGGAAGAACTGAAAGTAAGTACGTGTTGCTCAACACGAATAGTTTCTTCAGAATCCGAGGGCTCGTAGATTTCATCTTCTAGAAGGTCACCTTCCTCAATATAGTCTTCCACTTCACTATCAGAATTGGCCACGAAATAATCTAAATGCAGCTCTTCATTTATTATAGTTGATATTTCATAATTAAATAGCTGCATTCAACGCATTTTGAAAATAACATTAAAAAAAAACAATTATAAGACCATTTCAATTAAATTTTTAAGCATTTTGTATGCTTACTTTTTTCTAAAGATTCAGATCGGAGATCCGATCTAAATCTTTAGAATTATAAGACCAAGTAAATTCTCACTTTAATACAAAAAAGCTACGTAAAAGCTAACCACTCGTCGAAACGATGGCTATTGTTAGCATTACGCGACAAGTTACTGTGTAAATACTTACCTGTATATCGCATGCACCGATGCATCGGGTTAGGCGGGTACTGAGGTCATATAAAGCGACGGCTCGTTTTGACTTAAAATTAAAAAGAGACACGAAATTATTGCGCGGTGCCTGTCGAATCGACGGATGCTTTCTAGACTTGAAGGTCGTTTGTAAATTTATTAGTATTGATCTTGTAACTTTTATAGGTATGGTATCGCCTTGTCTAGTAGCCCAGAGGGTAGCAGAGGTGAATACCTCAACACCCAAAGGGAATTGCTCACTTTGTATGGGGGCTTAGGCTAAACGTGAACAGTAATTAAATTAAAAAATGACTTGTGTGTTTAATGTTTCAGACCTAACAGAGTCTAGATATTGTACTAATGTTGTAGCAAGGTTCCAAAATGTACCATATCCAGCATGTGTAATATTGGCCGAGTTGAAGTAATATTCTTAGTGAAAAGTTACAATATTAGTATTTTATTTACTGTATAATGGACAAGCATATGTTATAATGGCACTATCTCACATAAAAAGCAGTGGCGTAAAATAAAACAAGCATTTATTTTATAAAAAAGATTTATTCAGACTTATAGGCTATTAAAATATGGTCTAAAAACTGTGCTGGAGGTTTTACATTATTTTCATGCCTTGCTCAGCCTAGACGCCACAACCCACCGGCAAGGCAATTGCAACAATATTCTAGTAGTCTAGTTCTCACTGTGGTGATTCGCAATCTGGACAAAAACAATAAACTTGCGTAGGTGCTCTTTTGTAAGCTGGTAAGTTGATATTTTGCATAACCACCGCTACATTTGCAGCTGTTGCAGCTCGAACTGATGCTCTGTCAGCTCGCTGCCAACATGAATGGCAGATGTGATCTGATACACGCACCTAAAACAAATTGTATTTTAATAAGTATAAATTCAGAAACACAAACGATGATGGCCGCACAATAATATGGCCATCATCGACAACTATGGTGCATTTTCTCAAAACGAGGAACTATGCGTGGGCTGTGTAAAGCATGAATGGCAAACTATGTAAATAAGAAAGACATTACTCTTTATGTATCGACAGTACCCTGCTGGTGCCATTGATGCCATTTAAAACTAGATATAAATAAATACACTTACAACTTGAGGAGCAATCCATTGTCCAATAATGAATTGTATTTCAACGAGCTCCAAATTGGGTCGTCTGCGATGTGTTAAATCAATGCCGCAATTGATGGATCGCATAGCCGTAGCTACGTTGCTTTCATTCAAGGAAACAAAACGAGTGCGTGAAATCCATGTTCTTGCCAAACAAAGTCATCACATAAAGCTAATGCGATATCCGAAATTGCGCCAGAGTCAACGGTAGAAACATGTTTTGTGTCCAAGCGGGCAGCCGGGTTGTTATGGGTAGCAGTATAGGAGTCCATAATAACTAGCAAAATCCGTTGATAACCAGAAAATACAGAAACAAAACAACATGCAGAGAACCACGGAGGTAGAGCGATTTGACATTTAGTGTTGTCAGGTAAAAATAAAAAACGATTTAACGATTGATTGAATTGGTTTATATACTAAAGTATATACTCAATATGGTAGACAAAAATCTGAGCAAACTTCAAAAAGTTCACGTATGTGCACTAAATGGCCGATTAAAAAAAAATAAAAGGACTGATGAACTAATGACGCGAGTCCTTTGAGCCAGAGAGTAGTTTTATATATTTATGAATGGTTGATTGACGTGCCTCAGCCGGCGCCCCCTACACTTGGCGCCAATAAACTCGTCATCTAGAGTACATTGTCAAGATTTTTTCCCCTATCTATAGACTGGATGCGGAAGGCGGAGGACCAGGTCTTATGACGCTCATTGGGAGAGGCCTACGTTCAGAAGTGAACTGCAATAGGCTAATTGATTGATTGTAATTAAATTAAAATAAAGTGAATTATAATATTTGTGAAGGATATTTTTTCAGTTGTCATTAATTTCTTTTCATCAATTATGAAAAAGCTTGTTATCGATTCTTATAATCGATGTTTTATTAAAATTACATTATTACGTGGCAGCACAGATGCGTAATGGCGATGCTTTGTAGATTTAAATATGTTTAAATACGTATTAAAGTGTCTTTTTTTGTATACACTTGTCTACAAAAAGACTTGCTGAAATATTTACTTTAGAATTAATCTTTTTTCTCTATAAAAATACTTTTTAGTGAACATCATGTCCACACATAGCCGAAAATGAGCAATTCCCTTTACCAATCTATGTGGTCAGTCCCACATAATAGTGTGAGTGACCCTATATATATTTTAACTGCAATTTTCTATACGAGTTTTATTGTGTTTTGTACGGATTTAATTTGTGAGGCAGCTCTCATTTTGTACGGCATCACAATAAAGTAATTACACAAGATAATAAAGAATATGAACCAATAAAAACAAAATACGCTTTATTTTTTGACGTCAAATTGGAGATTCCCGTCGATTTACTATGAATATTTACGCTTTACCGACAGTCATATCGCTGCGGAAACTATAATATTATTGTAAATAATAATTACTTATATATTTTGAATAAACTCGTGAAAATACGGTACTAATTTATGTACAACGACGAGTAATATCCTTGGTTATAAACCTAATCATAATAGTTGAAGAAAATTGAGTCGCAATTTATCAACTCCCACAATGATACAACAACTTCGGGAAATGGCTACACGAGTCATCTTCAGACCTTTTGGTTCTTAACAGTTGATATCAGAGCACGTCTTTCTATGTCTCGGAGAACATGTTGTTATTATCATTGAGCAATTAGTACAACACGTCTAACAGTCAACAGCAGCAACAGACTGCAGAAAAAGTTACAGCTGATGACTCTAAATTAACACTGACTACTTGGGTAACAGCGACGCACAATCAGTCATTTGTGACTGAATGAGTGCCAATGGAGTAAAAGCTGGAAGGCGGGCCCCGGATCTCAAGGTGCCTCGGGCTAAAACTAACACGAAGATGTTGATGTAGCGTCATCAAGTTTATCTCGATAACACACCTGTAAGTTTTCGATGTTCATAATCTAAGGAAGAAAGGGGTGTGGTGTTCCTCTAACTCAAGGGAAGGCTTCCTATATAATTATACCTGGCACAGCAGTTGGTTTCGAGATTAAGATATATTGTAACTTACGTGTCAAAATTTATACTCTGACATAGTGTTGGTTTTGAAATAGTTCACTTAATCGACTCTAAATAGCACCGAGAACATGTAATTTCAAAATTAGTTATCACTTGCTTTCACGGTGAAGGAAGATATTATTATCATGATGAAATCAACATTCCTGATGTTATTACTCCAATTTATAAAGTTATTAAAAGTTTGCGGAAGTCTATCAATATATTACACTGAGAACAAATCTGTTTAGGAGCATACCTACTTACATTATAGTCAAACCACAGAATGTCATTGTCTGTTTGGGTTTTAACGGTCGTCACGTGAAACATCGAATATTCGGTTGGTATTTCTGCACTAGAATATACACTCCAATATACGTGAAGAGAATATAACCAATAGAAATGAAAAGGTGTGTATTTAGTAAAAAAAAAGATACTGATTAGAATTATTTTAAAATTTTGATATTGAGTAATATACTTCGTGAATACTATTGCTACCTTTGGCTCCTCAGTAAAATACTCAATGAGTAGATTTAGTAGAGGTACTGGAAAGTGTTTCTAGAAAGATCAAATTAGAGCTTGTTTAAAGTATTTCATTTACATTGAAAAGATATTATTTTTATTAATTAATTTGAGGGGTAAAATTAATTAATAAAAAATAAGGGTCTTCGAAGCTTTATTCGTCTTTTGTGTATAGAGAGGAGCAAAATTCTGATGAATGATGGGTATATCGGGTACAGTAGGTAAATATTGCTGGGTAATAAGTAACACGTAATGTCTATTAACTTGATTTGTTGTTGGAATCTACTTATTAGATCAATTTTAAAGTATAATGAAGCAGTTGTTATTGCCATATCTGTAGAATTATTTGATTTATTTAAGATAGGTATTTAAACAATAATTATAACATTACACAGACATAATACAGGTAGCTTTTGTTCCCGTGTGAAAACGCCCGCGGTTGAGTGTCACCTTACCAAAGGTACGAAAAAGCGGGTATACTGAGAATTCAAGTGGTTGGATGATAACTCGCAATGACTAAAAGCACATTACATGTTCATCAGCATCGGAACATATTTTCTACCAATCTGTTGATCGACAGGTGAACCAGCTGGCAGGTGAGAATAACTTGGGCTCAGAAGATGTTAACAGGGCCCCATATACTTGGTTTCCAACCACTACACTGTGTTTGTAGTCGAGCAAAGATGGTGGGTAAGCCACGAGACCCGACACTAACTTTACGAACATCAGGCAGAAACACGTTAGCAATATTCTGCACCGTACTACACTTCGTATCCGTACATTAAATAAATGTATTATTCCATAACTACCTCTGTATTGCATTTTTGCAACAGCTATGAAATAAAACTGACCTACTAACTGCAAAATACGCTAAATCCGAACGAGATGGACACACAAAATGATCTGCTTAACAAAGATTTTTTATGGTCGGTCATAACTTATTCAATTAAATTTGTTTTAAGAGCACATTAAAAAATCACCTTTCTGTCCTTTTCATATCAAAGGCTTAACTAGTTATGTAATTGTTCGAGCGCACGCAAATGCAATGTGGCCGAAAGATCATTGTAAGCTTTTGTAACGTAGTATTGAAACATTGGTCCCATGGACCGTTTTATAGATGCCATTAGTAACCACGGGCGTAACACGTTTGTAGGAGCTCATGACGTGATACCGCAATTCGATCCTAGCCAGCGGACTCAGACGACCAAAGCATGGCTTAAGAAAATCAATGAAGATGCAAAAATTTATAGATGGAGTGATAAGCAGACAATTTTTCATGCCTTGCCAAAATTGACTGGACTAGCACGCCAATGGTATGAAGGGTTATCATCGCTCAATTTTACTTGGAAAAAACGGCAGCGTAAACTATTACAAAATTTTCCAGATGATCGGAATTATGCAGATAGGCTTAAAGAAATGTTAGCAAGAAGAAGTCGTAGAGAAGAAACTCTTGAAGAGTATTTCTATGATAAAATAAAACTGGTAAGTCACTGTAACATAAAAGGTAAAGATGCGGTCGACTGCGTCATTGAGGGTATATTCGATCACAACATAAGGCTAAATGTACAAGGGGCTATTTCGAAAGACCAAGCAAACTTCTTAGATATCTCCGGAGTATAACCGGAAAGAATCCGGGTAAGGATGTCAAGAAACCAAATTCAATGACAAAAGTTCCAGCAAATAAAAATATTGATTTCGGCAAGGATAATAAATCCGCTAGCGCTACAACCCGTATATGCTACAACTGTTCCGAACCAGGACACACGGCTCCAAAATGCCGTAAAGAACCCCAAAAATGCACTAAATGTACTCGAATGGGAATGGCAGCATACTGTAGACGTGATGCAAACGCCGACATGAAATCAGGGACGAACCTGGAAAATACTCGTACAAACGAAATTTCAGTAGTGTCTAAAGTACAGCATATAACCGCCCGAAAAGAGTCTGGAGATATTTATAACAAAATTGTTAAAATTAACGATCAAAAGAAAACTGCGTTTGTGGATTTCGGAAGTCAATGCACAATCATTAAATGGAGTGTAGCACAAGAATTACATTTACAACTAGATGATAAGGACTTACCTCTTATAAAAGGATTTGCATTTGGCTCTTTACATCCTATGGGAAAAGTTTCAATAGTTTTGGCTTTGGATTTTATAAAGGCGACAATAGATGCCTACGTTGTTCCTGACGAATTTCTAAGCTCGGATCTACTTGTGGGCCAAAATGTCATGGAGATGTCAGATGTTACAGTTTACAAGACGAGCTCTAGCCTTATTCTCCACTCTGGCACAACGGAATTGGAGAAGATATTAATCTACAACATTGAGGATGTGACCTTAAAAGCCATGCAGGTTATCCAAATACGATGTGATATTGACTATACGGGACATAAATACATACCAGGGAATACGTCACTTAAAAAAGGAGAGGAAATCATGATTCTGCCTGGTCTCTACTTCATCGAAAATAGAACGGGATACATACCTGTTGTAACTCTGTCAAGTCAAGATGTTAAATTAAAGAAAGATAGACTTTTAGCGCGTGCACGAATGGTACCGATAGGAGCGGAGTCAATTACGAAAAAACCACCTGTCGAATTCGAGGTAAGAAAAATGACTTTAGCTGACTGTGAGGTTAACAATGACAAAAGGACCAATACGGTTATCACTATAGATATGTTAAATCTAGGTGAAGATTTAACTCAGGAATATAAAACACAATTATTGGACTTACTGAATGAGTTTAGAGACTGTTTTGCATTAAGTTTAGATGAATTAGGGATGACTCATATAACAGAAATGCATATAGACTTACAGGACAGTACCCCAATATCCTATAAGCCCTACCGGCTACCCTTTAGTGAAAGGCTTATCGTTAGAGACATAATTGAAGAGTTGCTGGAATCTAAGATAGTTCAAGAATCTAATTCATCTTACGCGAGTCCGATAGTTTTGGTTAAAAAGAAAAATGGGGAACACCGCCTATGTGTGGACTATCGGGCCTTGAATAAGAAAACCGTGAAGAACTCTTACCCGATGCCGGTTATTGACGATCAATTAGATCGTCTCAGTGGTAAAGTGTATTTCACCAGCCTCGATCTGAAGTCTGGCTATTACCAGATACCTATGGACGAGAAATCTAAACACCTTACTGCCTTCGTGACACCGGACGGGCATTACGAGTATACCCGAATGCCTTTTGGGCTCGTCAATGCCTCGGCCGTGTTCCAACACATGATCAATAAGGCGTTGGGAAAGGATCGATACAATTTAGCTATCCCATACATGGATGATCTGTTATCCCCGGCTGCGTCCATTGACGAGGGGTTGACGAAACTGCGTAAAATTCTAGTCTCTTTACGAAACGCCGGGTTGACATTGAATTTAACGAAGTGCTTTTTCTTTGCAAAGACATTAGATTACCTAGGATACGAAGTATCCAATGATGGGTTAAGACCTGGCAGCAAGAAAATAGAGGCAGTTTCTAAATTTCCCGCACCAACCAACGTACATCAAATAAGACAATTTGTTGGACTAGCTAGCTTTTTCCGCAGATTTATTGCCGGATTTGCCAAAATCGCAAAGCCGTTAACTGCCCTTACTAAATCTAATGTACCTTGGGAATGGGGGCAAGAGCAAGAGGCAGCATTCCAGTCTCTAAAAACTAAATTAGTAGAGCGGCCGATTTTGGCTCTGTATGACCCAAAGTTCTATACCGAAGTTCACTGCGATGCTAGTAAGTTAGGCGTGGGCGGTATCTTATTGCAGCGACCTGATGAGAAATCTCCATTGAAAGCCGTGGCGTACTACAGTAAACAGACGACTAAGGAAGAAGAGCATCTACATTCGTATGATTTGAAAACCCTTGCTGTGGTTCTGTCACTAAGGAAATTCCGGACTTATCTCATAGGGATTCCATTCAAAGTGTATACTGACTGCAATGCCCTTAGAACTACTCTTACAAAGAGAGATTTAGTACCTCGTATTGCTCGATGGTGGCTCTTATTGCAGGAGTACAATTTCACCATTGAGCATAGACCGGGAGACCACATGCGGCATGTAGACGCTTTGAGCAGGAACCCCATTCAGCGCGACAGTACTGGAGATTTAAGCGAGTCACGAGAATATGAAATTATGAGTGTTACCACCACTGAATGGCTTCATACAGTTCAAATGACAGATCCTAAGCTAAAATTAGTTAAGAATATTTTAGATACTGATAGTCAAGAAATAAAGGATATAATTGATAATTATACCCTGAAAGATAGTAAGATCTATAGAAAAGTTGGTGATGATCTGAAATGGGTCGTACCAAATAGTGCAAGGTGGCGAATATGTCAAATCTGCCACGACGAAGCGGGACATTTTTCGTTAGACAAGACGCTTAGTAAAATGAAGAACGATTACTGGTTCCCGAAAATGAGCAGATTTGTACGGAAATATGTCTCGGCGTGCCTTAATTGTGCATATAATAAAGCGTCGACATCTAAGAGCAGTGGCTATTTGCATCCGATACCTAAGGGGAACGTTCCATTTTACACATTGCATATGGACCATCTGGGGCCGTTCGTACGAAGCAAGCAGGGTAATTCATACATATTAGGAGTCATTGATGGGTTCAGCAAGTTTATTTATATTAGGGCCGTTAAAAACTTAAAGAGCAAAGTGACTATTAAAATATTGAATGACATTTTTAGCACGGTTGGAAGTCCGAAAATTATAATATCTGACAGGGGAACTAGTTTTACCTCGTCGTCCTTTAAGAACTTTGTTAAGTCTATTGGCTCTAAACATATCCTGAATGCTGTCGCTACGCCTAGGGCCAATGGCCAAATTGAAAGGTACAATCGTACAATTCTGGAATCCTTAGCGGCGTCAAATCATGGTCTTGACGAGCGCGACTGGGACCTGCACCTCAATAAAGTGCAGTGGAGTTTAAATAATACGTTAAATAAGAGTACTGGTACTACCCCATCAGAAATTGTTTTCGGACGAAGAACAACCAACCCGAGTGAAGGACCCGTCTTGAATTCTATCCAGGAATCAAGCGACCAGACAAATAAAGAAGCCGGCTCTGAATTGGATAATGAGTTGAATGTCAACGAGTTTGATGCTTCGTGTGATAAAATACGCAGTTTGGCTATGGCGAATACGGAGAAGAACCAACATGCGATGAAAACTCGTTATGATAATAATAAAGCACCCACGAAATTCTTTAACCAGGGTGATTTAGTTATGATCCCTAATAACCACTTTCCTGCCAATGGTAAGAGTAAAAAGTTATGCCCGAAGTTCCGAGGACCATTCCGGATAACTGCCGTCCTCAAGAATGATCGCTATGAAGTTTCCACAGTTGAAGGTCATGCAAAACGCAAATACAAAGGTGTCTATCCAGCTGACTGTTTAAAAAAGTGGATTACTTTCTCCACGTCTGACAAGAGTGACCGCGATGAGAATCTTAACAATTCTAATGACTCTAGCGACAGTACTGATGATGATCATAACCAAGTTAATAGTGACAATTAAATATCTTCGATTATTGTCCCAACTAATACTCCTTAATCTTATCTCGTCAAGTACAATAGGTACCACGACTGTCTTGACTTTCCACATCCCATTAGTAATTATTTCAGGTTTTACAAGAAGTCTAAACTCTACCAATCACAGGAGCTGTTACCAATATTGTACAAATAAGGGAATAATATCGTGTAAGTATATCTATGATTCATGTAGCACGTTTTATCATAATTAACCTGTGAAAAGCTGCTTATCGCTGCAGTGCTCACTGTCTGCTGATATATGCCGTTGCATGCGGTGCTCAGTATTAACTGTTACTGAAATATGCTGCTTCCTGTGGTGCTCAGTATTACTCAACTGTTACTGAAATATGCTGCTTCCTGCGGTGCTCAGTATTACTCAAATGTCGCTGAAATATGCTGCTTACTGCGGTGCTCAGCATTAACTGTCACTGAAATATGCTGCTTACTGCGGTGCTCAGTGTGAATTGTTACTGAAATATGCTGCTGACTGCAGTGCTCAGTACCCACTTACACTGTTATTGATTGTATGCTCACCGTTGATCAGTCTACGATATTATTGAATTTGATGGTCTTGTATCATGGTATAATAAATATTTTAATCAGAAATACTTTTATCATCTAATTAAATATTAATGTACATACAGCTCACATGTATCGAGACTATTGTCACAGAGCGATGCTGAAATGAAATCTTACTTTTATCTTCAGTACTTATTCTACAACACCACAGCAGAGGTGTCTAAGTCTAACCATACCACTTAATAACATATTTATATTTTTATGATTGACGTCGCAAATAAAACTTTTTGATATACTTAATGAGTTATTAATATAATTATGTTGTATTTTCACAGGCATCCCAAATTGCGTGCAGTACCAGCTCGTGAGAGGTCGACTGATAGCCTGAACGTCTTAAGAAAACCATCGCACTTTACCTAGAACTAAAATAAAAACGTGCACTGTTCATAATTATAATTTGAGAGATAGGTACCATCAGTAGAAGTAGGGCAACCGTCGTCACTGTATGTAAATTCAACGAATTAGTTTAAATCATACATCGTCAAATGACATAGGTACTTGGGATACACTAAAATATGTATTTTTTTTTTGTGTGTTTGTTGTAACATTTAGTTTTTTTTTTTTTCTTTTCTTTATCATTGTATAGAGACATACACCACTCGAATGGCCGATTCGGAATAGGGTCATTCCATTAACAGGACGGCCGTCTGTTAGCGTAAGCCGAAATTTTAACAGAATCAGAATCGGGAGTTAAAAATATTTATCATGGCAACACAGAGTTTTTTTTGACAGGCATTCGAGTGTTGGCCACGAAGAGGGTAACAGGGTTTTTCAATATTAATCTGTTATAAATTTATGAAAATTATACCGAATTTATTTAACAGTCGCTGGTTTCACTAGTTCTTCTACCAAGGTATTGATTTTTCCAATATTATGTGAGTAAAATATAATAGACTAGACATAAAAAACAAAGTGCTATTCCAAAGAGCTGTATTGGTGCAGGTGAACTGACTGAAAAAGAAACTACACCACATATTTCTTCAGTTCTAATATCTATAAAAATATACATATCAATAAATAAAAAGAATAACATGTACCAATAACATAACCTATCATTAGAATTTTATAATTATTTTATGATAATTAACATCATATATTATATTATACAATATGACAGAGAGGGTATTAAACAGGTGCTCATCTACATGTTAATTTGAAAAAACCATGTTTCTAACATTTTCCGATTCACTGTAGCTAAAAGGCAAATTTTGTACTCTCCTATTGATTAATATTCATTAGTAATAATCCTATCTCGGGTGAGCTTGTAAAATAATTTCTTTTTGTAATAAAATTTTGGTACCTACTTACCACCTTTGGGCATGTTTTTGTGTCGAATCCTAACCAGACAAAAGCTTATGTTTCATTTTGGTAGAGTATTCGTAATTTCACACTAAAATCTTCAGTAATGAAAATTTAAATTTTTATTTTTATTCAGGGTGGTGTGGTACTTACTGTTCCAGCATTGTAACGACTAAAAATTTAATTTTGTTCTAATCTTATCTTTCCTTTTACTATAATCAGAATATGCTTGATACAGATTGTATATGTTATGAATTTTATTGCTTTATATTTTTATCTACAGAACCTTAGGCCATAAAGGAGGTTTTTATCTTTAATAAGCACCGAAAACTTTATACTCGTATTTAGTTTATAATTTCATAGTAACTGGTGCTTTAGGGAGCAAGCCCTGTATCACTGGTATTTCCTAATGTTATCAACAATTGAAAAGCATGCAAACTCGGAACTGTTAAATAAGAATCACATAAAGAGTTAGCCCAATATCCCGTAGCCTAAAACCCACTATACACAACATAGTTGCAGATGTTGAGGTGACCACTGCTCCATTCGTATTATTTTTTATCTGGTTAATAAAGTTCATTTAGTAACATAATTGCGCAGTCATGTACATGTACCGCGATGTGTTACTACCAGCATTTCCTTGAAACCTCGTGGGAGATTACGTTGGCTGTATTTATATGTATGTGTAATTAAAGCTTGGGAGCCACGGCACATTCATTAATAAACTACATTAAAACTAACGAGGAACATTACACGACATCTGTCACACTTGCCTTCATTTATTCCTTTTTATTATTTTTTTCATTCGTGAACATGTCTTTTAATATAACAAAAATGTACTAATAGTTGCTTCTTGTGTACACTTAGTGTACATGTAGTTTAATCAATAAATAGTACATTACACACACTACTATGCATTTGAAACACACACACACACACATGTTACTTATAAAAGATTATACCACCATATCAAACATATTATGACATATGTGTATAATGATCACAGCTGACGTATATAACAAAAATTAAAAAGAAATGCAATGAAGTTAAACTTTCCGACAAACTTACAAAAACGTCGAATTTCGACCAACCCACGGCGTCACTAGTATTATTAAAAAGTTCAGCAATTTCTTTGATTGGGGTGCAGTTACACTAATATGACTTACATTCACACATAATAATATGGGTCTGCTTGTACATATCCTGTATACTCGTTAGGTAACCTAACGAGGATATCGTAGCTCTGCTTCTATTGGGCGTCACTTGACATCACTCCTATTTTCTTGTTCACGTCTAAAGACAATGGCTATAAAGGCAGACATTTTCTAACCTCTTACATTATTGGAAATAGCTTGCTAATGTGTCTGACTTTCGACAAAGGGTGAAGTCGGACGCAAAACGCTCTCAAAACGCTCTCAAATGTGCGGTTGGCGTAGATCGTTTTAGAAGCAAGCGATCCGCGTCTACATAAGACAATTTTTTCAATTCAGTTTCATGTATTCTGTCTATACACACACTGTTCACTACACATAAAAAATATCTTATGTAGAGTAATTTTTACTGTAGGTATGGAATATGATATTTCAAATACTAAAATAACAGTTAATCAAAGTTTTGGTTTTTGGTGGTTTGGTTTGGTGCTCTTTTTTTTGCGAAATGTGATAATCCTCATGGGTATACAAACTTCATGTAGAATATATTGCTACCGGGCTGTTTGGCTGTGGTCTATAGGAATTATTATTATTATTATATGGGCGGGGCGGATTCAACCTGCGGAATGTGCGTCTGGTTGGAGAACCCCTATTCTCGACACCTTTTCCGGTGAAGAGTTTGGTGTGGTCTTGGGGGGAGCGCAAGTCGCTAGGATCCTCAGGGCAAGGCTAGAGAGTTATCCTTCACGAGGTTGCCGCCTGTTATTGGTCTGATTCCCTAAGAAACAGACATAACAAAAACCTCTAGCCGGGCTACCTCCCACCCTCCCCAAATCCCATCCTTATGCGCGAGCCTGTGCATTGCACGCACCCGCAACGCGAGTCAGCTCGCATGCGTGTGTGTGTAATGCACAGGGCCGTGGCATCTCCTTCCCACTTATCCTATCCCCCAACCTGAACCCAAATCCGGCAATCCCGGACACGTCCAAAATGAGCAGCGCAAATGAAAAAGAAAAACTACCCCAGGAGGGTACCGGCAACGCCGGAGAATCCCTCCCTGTATCACTCAGTGATACAGGCAGCCCCTCGTATTCTGGGGGGGGCACATTAGCGCAAACTAATAATAATAAAACAACAAAAAGCACCGACAAGACCCCCGGCCGACGCGTGAGATCCATCTCGGAATCTCTCGGAGACGGCCTCATAAATATGACCTTTGGGCAAACAAGCTCCCAGCAGGCAGAAGGCGCGTGGATCACCAGATCCAAAAGGAGGAGGGAGAGAACGCGCCGGCAAAAGGAACAGGTAGGGACCAGCAAAACCAAACCCAGTGCGTCAACCAGTAGGGAGACAACCACACTCAGCGGAGAGGTCAGCAGGCCAAGAGCACCAAAAATGAAAAGGCAGGGCACAGACCCTGAGGAGCGAACGCAGCAGCGTCCACCGAAGCGTCCAAAACCACAACTGGCCCCACGAAGCGAGGGAACACGGCGGCCCAATACGGGCCAAAGTGCTCTCTCAATCATTATTCACCGGGGAGACGGCGCGGCGATGGACGATGCTACGGCCGCTGAAATAAGAACTAGGTTAGTCGATAACATCGAGGAAGCTGCCTTAGACGGGGTAAGTGGCAGAAGCCTATCATTCGCGGCATCGGGGCTAGTAGCCGAGGAATATTTCCTCGTGAGCCCGAACACCGAGGAAGCGATGACCTGGCTTCTCAACTGCGACTTTGGTGAGTGGAACGGCGTCCCGTTAAAGCCCAGAAAGCTAGACATTCACAAGTTATCCATCTGGCTCCCTGGTAGCACCGGAGGCCGACGCATCGACCTACTGGATCTAATCAAGATCCAGAACAGCTACAGGGAGGAACTTAAGTTATCGGAGTGGACTCTCATCCGCAAGGAAGTACTGCCTCTGGGAGTACGACTTGTGGTGGGTGTCCCCGAGGAAGTCACGAAAGCCCACGTGTGGCTTAATTATCAAGCCACACAGGTGTATGCCCGGGCCCTGGGAAAAGGACCAACTCAAGCTCCAGAAAAGTGCAAATGCCTAGTACATCCGACCAACCTCCACACAAAGACATCGGGAGAAGAACCTGTCGAATGCGGTAGTAACGTTCAGTCCACAGCCCCGCAGAGGGGAACCACTGACGAAGGCAGACCGCACCAACAGCGCTCGATCCCAAGCAGCACACAACAGGCGCAAGACACACACAGCTCTGGGCCTGAAGGAGGGGAAGATGGAGCGTGGACGAGAGCCTCAAAGCGGGTGACGACCGCAAACCAAACGCCCCATCAACAGATACGCCCAGAACAACACACAGCACACCCCCTCCCTACGACACGGAGTGACCGGATTCCCCCACCAAGCGTTGCATTATTGCAACCGTCTTGGCTGGGCAAGAGTCCACCAATGTGACGAAGAATAGGGAGGGAGAGCATTAACACTCATAGACACATAGGCACAATAACACTATACATGCACAAATACAATAACACACCACAATCTACACCACTGCCGCGACGCTATGATCGAGCTTTGCAGATACGTGGTGGATGAGAAAATAGACATTGCTCTACTGCAAGAAACATATGTCGTAAAAAGACGTGTGTCAGGGCTCGGCTCCCTGGGAGGAGAAATCATCTACCACGAAATGGGCGAGTCAACTCCTAGGGCATGCATATATGCCAGCAGTAGGGTAAGATCGTTAGGAATAATAAAGACAGATTGTTACAGTGACCTTGCTAGCGCCACAGTGACAATACAGACGAACACAGGCAACAAAGAGAGGGTGCTTTTAGTCTCCGCATATCTACCCAGCGAGGCAGACTTCAAACCACCATCACAAGAAATGGAAGACATAACAAGAAAATACCAAGGTAAGAACATTCCGATTATTCTAGGCTATGATGCCAACGCCCACCATGTGGTGTGGGGCAGCACGGACTGCAATAAAAAAGGTGACTTACTATTGGATCTTATTAGCGCTACAGGTTTTGACATAATAAATGAAGGCAATACGCCAACATTCGTTACCAAAACTAGAAGAGAAGTGCTGGATATTACAATTGCCACAGAAAGGATAAGCAGGCACATAACAGACTGGAAAGTAGACGAAAGCGACTCAAAATCGGATCACAGACGAATAACCTTCAGTCTGGGAGCCAAAGTTGAGAAAACTTTAGTCAGAAACGCGAGGAAAACCGACTGGAACACATATGTACACCATATTGAGAAATGGAGCCCAGGCAACCACACCTCGCTAAAAGACACCGGAGAGATTGAAAGAGAAGCCAACAGACTGGACGAAGCTCTGAGAGAAGCATATCACAGGGCATGCCCACTCAAAGAGATCAAACCAGGCAAAGGACAACCCTGGTGGACAAGAACACTAGAGAAGAAAAGGAAAATGACCAGACGAGCTCTCAGAAAGGCCCTAAAAAAGGGCGATGAGGAAAGCTGGCTCATATATAAGAGAGAAAGAAACATTCAAAAAAGAATGCAGAAGAGAGAACAGGAATAGCTGGAAAGCCTTCTGCGAAGGAGTAGAGAAATACCCTGACGCAGCACGTCTGGTAAAAATGTTCTCTAAAACCAATACCTGCAAACTAGGAAGCATTAAGAGCGGAGACGAACTAATAACCGACCCGGAAAAGATACTAGAAGTGATTATGGAAACACACTTTCCAGAAAGTGAAGAATACATAGGTGATGAAACGCCAACTGATACGAATCCCAGAGTGGAGACGGTGGGGAAGGCACTGATCACAAAAGAGCACATAATGTGGAGTGTCCGGTCATTCCAGCCCTACAAAGCCGCTGGACCGGACGAGATCTTCCCAAAAATGCTACAAATAGCAATCAAGTACATTAGTGACGATCTTCTGGCTCTATACAATAGCAGCATCAGAATGAAATACATCCCAAAGAAATGGAGAGAAGTAAGAACGGTCTTTATACCTAAACCTGGCAAGGCTACGTATCAAGAGGCTAAAGCCTTTAGATGTATTAGTCTTTCCTCATTCTTACTCAAGATACTAGAGAAAATACTAGACAGAATAATTAGAGAACAAATAGTCAAAAGCGGATCTCCACTTCACCATAACCAACATGCATACATGGAAGGCAAGTCAACTGAGACCGCACTCCATAACTTGGTAAACAAAGTGCAAAGATCCATGAGCAACAAAGAATATGCACTGGGCTGCTTCTTCGATGTCGAGGGCGCCTTCGACAAGGCAACCCCGGCCTCAATAGAGAATACCCTAAATCGCGAAGGCATTGACAAAGACATATCAGAATGGGTGAAAAACATGCTAAAACACCGACTGATACAAGCAGAGATAGCAGGAACAAAGCGTACGGTGATAGCTAGGAGAGGCTTCCCTCAAGGGGGATGTCTATCGCCACTATTGTGGTGCCTGCTAATAGACGAGTTAGTTAACAAGATAAACAGGATGCACATATACACACAGGTATACTCTGATGACGGTGTGCTCCTAATCACAGGCAAAGTCCTTAGTGTCATGTGCAACATCATGAACAGAGGTTTGAAAGAAGCACTAGGATGGTGCAGGAGCAAAGGCCTTAATCTCAATCCTGACAAAACCAAACTAGTTCTTTTCACCAACAAAAGGAAAATCGGAAGTGCTGAACCGGTACGACTAGATAACCTTGACTTGGAAGTAGTGAAGGAAGTCAAATATCTGGGAGTCACACTGGACAACAAGCTGACCTTCAAGACTCACATAAGCAACACATGCTCGAAGGCGAAAATGGCCATGATGCAATGTAAAAGTGCAATAGAATGAAGCTGGGGAATAAAGCCAGCCACAGTACTCTGGATCTACAAGGCAATCATCATGCCGAGAATCCTACATGGCGCCCTAGTATGGTGGCATAAAGCCAACGTAGGAAGAAAGAAACAAGAACTAGAAAAAGTTCAAAGACTGGCGGCCCTGATGACCACCGGCGCGATGAGGACAACACCCACGGCCGCGCTCGAGATCATACTAGGCCTAAACCCCTTAGACTTGGAAACTAAAAAGAGAGCGATTGAACAGTGGTTCAAACTGAAAAGCACTGGTCTATGGACTAGCAACACACTAGATGAGGGCCATGCCACGATCAGTCAAGACTACGAAGAAAGACTATCAATGATCTTTTCAAACAACGATCTGATAAGGAAAGAAAGGACCTTTGACAAGAAATATAGAATACACATAGGACCGAGAGACGACTGGCATATGAACACCAATGGCACCATCTGCTACACAGACGGCTCCAGGAAGGAGAAAACAAAGCTCTCTGGCTCAGGAGTACACATCAAGTGCGCAGACGGTACAGAGATAAATAGGTATACCCCTAGGAAAGTTTGCAAGTGTCTTGCAAGCAGAAATCTTCGCTATCATGGAATGCGCGGAAATGGCAGGCCACCTAAATAACACGGGAAAGGTCACCATCTACAGCGACAGCCAGGCAGCGCTGAAGGCACTTTGAAAAGTAGAGACAACATCAGCAGTTGTCAAAGAGTGCAAAAAGTTATTGGAAAGGCTATCCAGAACAGCTGACGTGACGATTGCCTGGGTACCCGGACACGAGGGCAACACAGGCAACGAACTAGCAGATGAACTGGCAATGAAAGGGGCTGATGAAAACCTGCTTGGCCCGGAGCCTAGGCTACTACTAATTGCCCATAAAATAACCAAGGGAGTAATCAGCCGAAGCATTGAAGCAGAGACCAACCGGAGATGGAGATTATCGACAGGCATGAGACAGTCGAAGATATTCATAAAAGGCACAGACAAAAAAAGAACGAGCCAACTGATAAAACTCTCCAGAGTAAGCATGAGGCTCGTCATAGAAGTGCTAACAGGACACAGCCGACTGAACAGGCACCTGACACTGATAGGCGTGAAAACCGACCCCAAATGCCCAGAGTGCATGGATGGTGACGAGACCAGCTTCCACCTGCTCGCCGAATGCCCCATGTACTCACTGATAAGATGGGAGACAATGGGGTTGGATACACTGGACACAGAAAACCTGGAGGATCTGAAGGTGGACCAGATCGTAAGATTTTGCAAGGATACAGGTAGGTTCGACGGAACGCCGTGATTGCCGGGTAACCATATCCTCCCCAAAAGGGAGGATCAGGGGAAATGGGTGAAATGACCCACTAAGGTAAGGTTGATCACCCGCCAGGTCACCGGCGTTCCCGTTGGAAATAATAATAAAAGTGGTCTATAGGAAACTTATGTCCCAAACGTTTCGTTGATCTTTGTGGTCGCCATCTTCACTGGTACGGGTGCCGACGAGTGCCGAGAACTCTCCTCGGCGGCGACTTCACAGCGACTGACGTAGAGGCAGCCGAAGGAGAAGAGGTACCCCTCTATCATAGTGGAGGAGCTGCCACACTTCGTCCAGCACCTGCGGGAGTTAAAGGCCCAGTTGGGAAGACCGACCAACGTACGCCCGTACGGGAACGGGCTCAGTTTCATCCCAACAGATGCCGAAGAATACCGCCTGTTGCAGGCCTATTTTACGATGCTGGAGAGCCAGGAAGGAGTCGCCTGGCACTCGTACTCCCCCCCCCCTCGGACAGAGGAGTAAAGGTGGCTATCAGAGGGCTGCCTACGAACGCCACGCCGGACGAAATATCGGCCGACCTTCGTGAGCTGGGTTTCGACTTCGAATACATTTGTGCTATTCGGGGTCGTGGCGGACGACCCGGCTGCATATATCTGGCGGTGTTAAAGAAGACCCGACGCGTCATCCCGGAGGTTTACGAAATCCGTCAACTTCTCGGCATGCCCGGGATTGAAGTTGAAGCCTAGTGCGGGAAGCGGAAGCCCGCCCAATGCCACCGATGTCAGCAGTTCCGCCACAGCAGCCATCACTGCCACCGCACACTGGCCTGCGTGCGGTGCGGCGGTGAACACGCTGCGCGGGACTGCCCCAGGCCGCGGGAACAACCCGCCACCTGCGCCAACTGCAGTGGCGATCACCCCGCCAACCACTTCCAGTGCCCCGTCTTCCGACGCGAGGTCCGGAACAAGAAGGCGGGCACAGTTGCCTGCACCGGTGAACCCACAGCCTCTCGGGGAGAGCCAAAAAGGCGCGTCGCTCATGGCGTAGGCGAACGCGCCCTCCACCCGAGGGGCAAACTCCGCAGCCTCTTATGGAAGAAGACGCCGCAGAAGAGGCCCCCTCAGGTCAGGTCCCACAAAATGCAGCCCACGACGGAGGAGGAGGCCGCCACTCCGGCACCCTCGTCGCGGAACATGCCGTCTATCCCACCGGAGCTCGCCTTGGAGCTGGTGGAGGCGGCGTGTCAGATGGATCCGACTCCAAAGAAGGAGAAGAGGACGCAGACATCATCAATCAAAAATCTAATCTAAATCCAAATCCAAATCCAAATCCAAATCCAAATCCAAATCCAAATCCAAATCCAAATCCAAATCCAAATCCAAATCCAAATCCAAATCCAAATCCAAATCCAAATCCAAATCCAAATCCAAATCCAAATCCAAATCCAAATCCAAATCCAAATCCAAATCCAAATCCAAATCCAAATCCAAATCCAAATCCAAATCCAAATCCAAATCCAAATCCAAATCCAAATCCAAATCCAAATCCAAATCCAAATCCAAATCCAAATCCAAATCCAAATCCAAATCCAAATCCAAATCCAAATCCAAATCCAAATCCAAATCCAAATCCAAATCCAAATCCAAATCCAAATCCAAATCCAAATCCAAATCCAAATCCAAATCCAAATCCAAATCCAAATCCAAATCCAAATCCAAATCCAAATCCAAATCCAAATCCAAATCCAAATCCAAATCCAAATCCAAATCCAAATCCAAATCCAAATCCAAATCTAAATCTAAATCTAAATCTAAATCTAAATCTAAATCTAAATCTAAATCTAAATCTAAATCTAAATCTAAATCTAAATCATAAATTAAAATCAAAATCAAAATTAAAATAAAATAAAATATAAATCCAAAGCAGCATTTTGCGAGCTCGTCGACGAGCGCAGCGCTGCGCGCAAGGCTGTGGTCCTTAGAGAATAGCACTGCTGATTGATCGAGAGCTGCGGAACCGACGCGCTCGATCCCGATTGGGCGAGGCTAAGCAAGGGGCCTGGCCTCCCGATACCGGGGATGGTGTTGGCTTCGTCATGTTTGCTGTTGTTTGTTTGCTCAGTGCTGGGTACCAATATTTTTGAATATGAAGTGATCGACGAAACGTTTGGGACAAAAGTTTCCTATGGACCACGACCAAACAGCCCGGAAGCAGTATATTCTCGCCGTAGAGCGCTGTTGGACTTTATGAACGATTCTCTAGCATAAACTGTGTGTGTGTTTGTGTGTGTGTGTGTGTGTTCATATTCGCGGCTATAAAATTGTGCGGGTTTTAACTTGTCAAGAATACCTCTTGTGCGGACGAAACATGTTATGCGGACGTACGCACAAAATTTTAGCGAAACTTTAAGAATAGCTATCCAATTCTCGCCTTATCATTGGTCCAGAGGTGCTAATAACTCAATGAGTGATGAAGGGATCGTATACGCAGCATTTTTACACTTTAGGTTAACATACACTGAAAATTAGTTCTAGTATGTGACCACTTGGCGTCATTAGTCCAAAGTGTGCGACTTGGTAAGTTACTTCTTAAAAAACGGACACAGAAAAGAGAGCGCATTTTAAAAATATTACAAATCAGTTTTTTAAGAATGTGTGCACTCTAACAATAAGGGATTATGACTAAAGTACGGCCGCTGAGTTATTACCGATTTGACAGATTATTCTTAAATTAATCGATATAACGATTAATTAAAGAAAGAAGAAAATAAATTAAAAATTGCACGAGCGACACATTTGCCGAATGATTTAGAATACCTCTTTAATACAAAACTTTATGTCAAAATGTCGGAATCAAGTAATTTTCCAATAAACTCTGTTTCAAAACTTAAAATAGTTTGTAAATAATATGAAAACATTTATTTTTTGTTCTTTGGCGCGCTTGTTCAAAGTTACATCGTGCGTCTAGTTTTCATAGTGATGTGCTTGATAGTATTCGGTCCGAATTCATTGGAATAGAAATGATATTTTTTATTTTTTATTTTTAACGAGTTTCCAACTAGACGTTTGCTTTTGGTCTCTTTAAAAGAAGCTGGCTTGTTTAAAGGCGGTAAAACGGCGTTGTCAAAACTATTGCACGAAATTGGGTTTGAATATAAAAAAACGAATAAAAGGAAAATATTAATAGAAAGATTTGATTTAATAATTAAAAGGAGTGACTTTTTAAGAGAAGCCAGAAAAATCGAGGCTTGGGACAACGTCGTTTTTGTTGACGAAACATGGTTAAATGCGAACCACACTGTGTCACGCTCTTGGACTGACGAAACAAAAGCATCAACCTCAAAGGTTCCAATTGGAAAAGGATCGCGACTGATAATTTGTCACGCCGGTTCTGCTGGAAGTGGTTTCTTTGAAAATGGACTGCTGGCTTTCGCGTCAAAAAGCACTTCCGATTACCACGAGGAGATGGATACAGACACTTTTACGAATTGGTTCGAAAATCAATTATTACCCAGCCTGCCAGAGCCTTCTATCATAATAATGGACAACGCTTCATATCACTCGAAACAAGTGAATAAAGCGCCTACTCAGGCCTACAAGAAAGCTGATCTCCTAGCATGGCTACACCAAAATGGAATTGAAACTACTGCCGAATTGCTAAAGTCTGACTTAGTAAAGTAGGTACGCGAAAATAAATCATCAAGAGTCCGTTATGAAGTAGATGAGATAGCTCTGGCACATGGACATCGGGTACTTCGAATTCCTCCTTATCACTGCCAGTACAATGCCATTGAGCTAATATCGCATAAGTTATGAATATGAATAATTTGTACTATTATAACATCCAATATTCAGCATATAAGTAAAAAGATACATAACTAAGAAATAAATATCTCATGTCCCTTACATGTAGGTAATTGTGTAACATTTCATTTATTTAATGTAATAAATTAACGTTATTTAATGTTTACATTACAGGTTACGCAGCTCGTAATAATACGACTCCGTCATTCAGTACTAATAAAATGATGGGTCTATTAAAAGATGCTTGCAGCAAAATAACGAAAGAGGATTGGGTCAAGGTCGTCGAAAAGACTCGAAAACTAATAACAGAAGATTATGAACGCGATATAAGAGTGGACACCATTATAGACAATGAAATTGTCATACAACTGACTGATAGCGATGACAGCTCTGGCGAATCTGGTTCAGAGTCTGAATAATTGTTTTAATAAATGATAGGTAGTCATTTATTAAAACATATTGTACCTACTCTATTCATTAAAATGTGTAACAGTGTTTACAAATTTGTTTTATGTTGATATGTCCTCGACCAATTATCTACGCCCATCAAGGATACTCCACCTAATAAAGAACCTGTGTCTTTAACTATTATTTGTTTTGATTTTATTTAATTACACACTATACTAGAATATTTAAAAACAAACTGTTCCCAAATGATATTAGGGTTACTGGTTCAGTCACTTCACTAGTATTGTCAATTCGTCATGTGTCAATTCGGTAATAACTCAGCGGCCATACTATAATGTTTTTTTTGTCCAAAAATGTACATAATGATAACATAATGAACTGAAGTAAAATATTATTTAAAAAAATATTTGATTCCGAAATGCCATTTCTCGAGCCGCCCAAAAACGCTCCATACAAAACGGTGCGTAGAAATGACGTCACAACTACGTAGCGCGCAGTGCAAATGTATCTTCTATCTATTTATACTCGTAAATGTATAGTGCATAATTAAATTAATTTAAAATTTAATAAGGACTCTAAAAAGTTATAAGTTTAAACTTCATTTGATTGTTTATATTTTAGCCCACTTTGGATCTAAAAATAATGAAAAATCATAGTTTCAGTTTAGTTAGGCTAGTATCTTATTCTACGATGCATATTTTTTCAAGAAAAAACCTAAATCTTTAATCAGTATTGGTAACAATCAATTAATCTTCCGTATTTCTTTGAAGGAGTCGCTATGAAGACCTACTTTATTGACTCTTGTCGAAATACAGTCAACAATAAAATCAACTTATTTCTCCATTTTTAAAAGTTATTTGTTAATATAAATAAATATTAATATTAATAAATAGTAAATTGGCTGCTTTACAGTTATGTTACGGCCTCAAAGATACGAGCACCATTAAAAAAAGACGTGCGCTGTCAAAATTATATTTTACAAGGCATAAATATGGTTCTTGGCTTACTAAGGTAGTCTTCGCATTCTTTTTCATTAAGTCTATTGGTTATGGAAGAAGGTGTCTATCTACCTTCATTCCAGAGTGAAAACGGCAAAGGATATCGTCAGATGCCGCTGTATTAAAGACCCTGGAGGCAATTTGATATACGAGGTAAGCACGGTGAATGAGAGATGACGCTCATACTTCCACGGGCTGCTGAACAAGCAGCATAAAAAGTAGCGCAGTACCTCCTAATCAAGAACTGGTGCCATCGATACCGCCAGATTGCTCTTTGCATGAATAATTGGAAAACTGTTGGAGCTGATGGAGTCCTCATCGAGGCCTGGAAGGCGATGGGTCTTCGTGATTAGGACATCCTTACAAACTCTTTCAACCGCGTACTGTTACCAGTATAATACCACTCTGTATTGCCTGTTTCTGGACATGCAGATGATCCGTCCTGTGAGCGGGTAAAACCCATATTAAAACTCCAAGAGCGTACACTGCCAGGTGTATAATTTCTTTGAATATTCTAATAAAATTATTTACAACCGATAATCGGGTTTGAAAACTTTAATACGTGTTTTCGTTAATATAAGGACAGTGTTTAATTTCGTTTGATATTACTACAAGGTGTGGACGGCCCGCACAAAAGTTATGGACCGCAAATTTTTGACGAAAAATTTCAGTGCATTTATTTATCTTTGTATCTGGGAAGTGTTGAAAAGAGCTCTTTTAAAGGGTTCCGTAGCCAAATGGCAAAAAACGGAACCCTTATAGATTCGTCGTGTCTGTTTGTCTGTCCGTCCGTATGTCACAGCAACTTTATTCCGAAACTATAAGAACTATGCTGTTGAAACTTGGTAAATATGTATTCTGTGAACCGCATTAGGATTTTCGCACAAAAATAAATTTTGGGGATTCCCCATATTTAGAACTGAAACTCAACAATCTTTTTTTCATCAAACCCATACTCTATGGATAGGTCTTCAAGAATGATGTTGTGGTTTCTAATATCATTTTTTTCTAAACTGAATAGTTTGCGCAAGAGGCACTTCCAAAGTGGTGAAATATACCCCCCCCCCCTCCTTTTTACATCTAAAATAAGAGAATGATAAAACTAAATAAAAATTATGATGTACATTACCATGTAAACTTCCACCGAAAATTGGTTTGAACGAGATCTGGTAAGTAGTTTTTTTAATACGTCATAAATCGTATACCGCAATTTAACTTTCATTCAATTAACTCAAGTATAAAAAAAAAAACATTATTATGTTACTTGCTGCTACGGAACCCTTCATGGGCGAGTCGGACTCGCACTTGATCGCTTTTTTTATATTTGGTCCGTCAAATTGACGGCACCCCGCCTGATGATAAGCTGAGGTGGAGTCCACCACTTCCAGAGATTGTCCCCAAAGTGGTGGCCCCCAAATTAAACGGCTTCGATGGATGCATTTTCACGCCCCGCTTAAAGAACCCAAGATTGAATATCTAATATAATAGCGTGATGATATTAATTTATCAAAGGGTTATGACTCTCTGCAACGGAAGCCTCTCCTACCGGCTGACGCAGGTGCTCACCGGACATGGCTATTTCGGTGAGTTCATGCATCGTATACGCCGGGAGCCGACGTCCAAGTTCTACCATTGCCGGGGCTTCTCCGTGGACACGCTGCTTCACACACTGGTCGAGTACCCAGAGTGGATGGAGCAGCGCCGTGTCCTTGAAGCAGTCGTCGGAGCGGGAAGCCTCACGCTGCAGACCCTGGTGCTGGCCATGGTCGACAGCGAGGGTGCGTGGAACGCCGACGCCTTCTTTTGCGAGGCAGCGATGGGCTCAAAAGAGACGGCAGAAAACGTACGGGAGAGGTCTAGTACTCTCCCGTGACGTAGTATGCCGAGTATGTATTTGATAAGAGTTGTACAAAACTCAATGAGTGGGGGCTTAGAAGAAAGGATCAAAACTTGGCTGTTTTTGTAAACCTTCTTTACATTTTCGGCATCGGTATAGCTAATAGAACACATACCACTTATTTTTTTTTTAAATGTTCAATGTACAGTTTTCACCTCGTTACGATTTTCGTGAATTTTGATAGATTGAAAAGTTTTACAGAGAATTTAAAAATGTATACATTCAGTACTACCTTTATTATTACATTGCACTCCAAATTTTTAATAATCGATTAAAAAACATGATAAAACACACGTCAGTCACATTTTATGTGAAAGCACTTCATTTATATCCCCTATAAAAACGTTTCCATTCCATTACGCAAATTGGGAAACTTTGCAACGATCCGTTCTGTAACCACATAATGATTTATTCAATTTTGCTACACAGTATTTTAAACATAATTAATAAATGTTTTGTTTAAAATTCGGAAAAGCTGAATATTCTCAGAAAATTGATAAGTAAAGAAAGTTTACAGAAACAGCCAAGTTTTGATCCTTTCTTCTAAGCCCCCATACTCTTAGCGTTTTGTACAACTCTTATCAAATACATACTCGTGAATGGTCTTACGAAATTTCCTTGTAAAAATAAAAAAGGGCTTGATAAAATATCAAACAACTACAGAGACCGTAAATGAAAGTCAGCAAATCGATCCAAATCAGTACAGATACGTCAGTAGATACTATTGTCTATTCTGTAGTACAGGTCACATTCAGGGGTATGCCATGGTAGCCCACCATGGCATACATATGACATGCTTTTGGTACGATTCGAATTGGCGCTCTTCAAATTAATGTGCTCAAAACCTTGTCACACTACTGAAAGATGACTGCTCTCCAGTATAATTGACATCATACTACACAGAGACTATGTTAAATGTTTAATAGCTGGATTTGTACTTCAACGTTTTATTATATTCTATTGATCAAAAGGTAAATTAATATCCTATAAATAATCCGTTAAAATAGTTTTATTTCAATGTGACATTCGCGTAAACTTCCGACAGTATAAAATGTAATTCAAATCAACCATATTTGACTGACGGAGCTAGTTTTTATTATAATAAAGGAAATAATAATAATATAATGAATGATTATTATCAGGTAATTGTAATATATCATATGCAGAATAGAATAAAAAATAGAATACTGAATTAACTTAAGAGTTAATTGTAGTTTGTTAGTTATTATAGAATTTATATTAAATATTACTTAGGTAATCGATCATATTATTTAAATCACTCATACATTAAATTATATTATACTCGTAATAATACACTTTTTATAGACCTTTGATGTCCATAGGGAACGCAGCAACAATAGGTACTAAATCGACAGGACGGGCGGGCGACTAGCGCCCCTTCCCCAAACCGGGACATCGTGGTTCCCAAACCCGAGGGAGCCATCTCGAAACCGGAGAAGGCCCAGGGTCAGTCGGGTTGCGAGGGATATGCTCTATGGGCAACCTTACACCCCGGCGTCTGTAGACCCGAGACGGCATGCGGTTTAAGTCGGTTCAAGCCCGACATAATCGGGCGGGGGGGTATCCGAAGGGATAACCGCACGATAAAAAAATAAGGTGCTAAATCGACAAAATTCAGATCTTGTGTAAAGCACTAATGAGACACGTAAAAACTGTTTGTTTTCCTGTTAAGGAATATAAAAATAAATAAAATAAAATACACTTTTTAGAAAGAAACTTTTTAGATCTGTCATCGTACTTTCAATTATGTAAACCAAATTATCTTTTCAATTATATTATTTTTGAATATGATAAAAGTTATAAAATATGGGTTCCGGTCTATCAATAATGATCGTCAGTGTGACCAAAATATGTAAAAAAGTAAAAAGCTTTTCGAGGCCGGGCATGTATTGGAGGTTGAGATAATAAATGAAGAAAATGAGGCTATGATAACTGGCAAACTTGTCGCACAAAGCAATATATAAATGCGATTTTAGAAGGTTGAGTCACACAACCCGCTACAGCGATAATGCATTATGATTAGCTGGAATAATACTTTTCACTAACAAAATTTATTCTGTTTACTTGTTATGAATGTCAATGTCAACTATTAATAGAGTACAAGATTCGTATTAGCGACGCCAGTCGGCAGCACCTTCGTTGTGTACATTTCCTATATTACTAAGTATAAACATTTTCGTTGACTTTAATAGAATATCGGTTTAGGGTCGAGCTATCACTGTCAGTTATATTTTTAGTATGACGCTTTTGTCACTCAAAAGCATAATTTTGTTTGGCTAACTTACTTTCGTACAGTCAATGGTTACAGCATTGTCAAAATAAACACATACAAGTGTTCCTCGCACCTTTCTCCATCAACAGTAGGCAGAAAGGTTAAATCACAGAGTTCAGTTTTCAGAGACATCTCAGGAAAGCCCGTGAAGTGTGTAAGGTCAAAAGCAGATAGCGTCTTTAATGTCACTGCCTATTAAAATATTTTGCTCTTTTTAAGAATCCTTCTCAAGTAAAACCCTCTATCATAATAAACCTCCCTCATTTCTGAACATAACTGGATTAATGCCTTTTTTCACAAAATACTAATTACTTCATTACATTACGGGGCTTATACCTTTTTTTTTTTTTTTTCGTGCGGAAATCCCTTCGGATACCCCCCCGCCGGCCAGCGGGGGCGGTTATGTCGGGCTTGCACCGACTAAAACCGCACGCCGTCTCGGGTCTTAAGACGCCGGGGTGTAAGGTTACCCATAGAGCATATCCCTCGCACCCCGACTGACCCTGGGCCATCTCCGGTTTCGAGATGGCCCCCTTACTTGCTCTCCACTGTGCCATCTGCTAATCAGAGGGACACGTGGAAAGCTTTGGAACAGCCCTCAACAGGGCCGTCCCCGCCTCGGTCGGAGTTGGCCGTAGGCGGCAGCGTCTCTCCCACCCTAGGAGAGAGGCGCTGCCGTCTCCGTTGCCCAGGGTGCACCGCGTGGAGGTCCCCAACCAAGCACCCCACGGGGCTTATACCTACTAGCTGCGCAATAATTAAATGAAATCTAAGTCGCAGTACCCGAGTTATTTTAGTTCTACGACAGTTGCTAAAGTTGATCCGTTGGTAACAATTTACACGAAGAAAACTCGCACCAACAAATTTTCTTTGGAAAAGGTTGTACTAACCGAATCCAGATTCCAGGTGTCGGCGGAACAATGCAATTCCCCAACAAATCGCCTTAGCGCGCAACATGGAAGGCGGTACCTCATCGCCTCGCTTCGTACCGCACTCGCTCACTTTCACGTCCTCTATTCCCGTCCTACAAGTGACAGCCAACTAATATCTGTCTTGTGGGCTATGAATCGAATATGTGAAAATATAAACTGTTATTTCGATCATGTAGATGCAAGATAACAGCTTCCTTATGCGGGTCAATGGAGAAAATCATTACAAGCGAGCATATAGGCTGTATGCTAAGCTAAACAAAAGTTTTGTCATAAGGAAATGAATTTCTGCGTTGAATACCTTTATTATATATTATATATATATATTATACTAAATTCATTGGTTTTTTAATGTAAGTGAAATAAGATTATCTGTAAAAAATCTCTGGATTATAAGAATTTGAATAAAGTCAAATTTTGTCTAAACCTTTAGAAGCTTATGGAACTGTTATAACCCTTATTAAAAGGCAATAAAGCCTAAGCTTTTACTTATAAACAGTGGACTTTTCCCACACTAAAGTACTGATGTTGCATTTTTACTTTACGTGCAGAAATAATATATTTAATTTTAGTTAGTTAGAATCTGGAAGCCGTCGCGTGATCTATTGTGCCCAAATAGCGGAGCCTTTGAGAGGGACATTACCTAATATTAGTACCCAAACCATTGTGCCTGTGTTTTTGTGTTGTGAGAAATAAATGTGGTTCCAGTAGAGAATTGTCTTTTTTTTTTTTAAAAGACAAACGGGGTCGCCCTGGTAACAAATTGGTGTCAGAAGTGGGATACCAGAGACGAAGTCTTACGACGTTGAGTCAAACCGACGCTGGTATTCTAAACCTACAGCCCCCCGTTCAATTGATCGACAGTGAGACTTGACCCAAGGTCAAGCCTGCGTCACTACTTGGACGACGGTCAGCCTCAGCTCTTCAGCTTGAGCCCGCTCCAGCCACATCGCCACCTAGACGACAGACAGCCTCTACTATATAGTGTGAGTCCGCTCCCGACTGCATCAACGACACCGTCAGCCCCAGGTCTAACTCACCAACCTTCAAACCCAAGAAATTCCACAGTCAACCGTCCACGTGCCTGTCCATCTTTGACACGTCACAGCGCAACGTGACTCCGAACTCCGAGTTTTAACTGCGCACCCGATAATGCCGGTGCCAACAGCAGCTATCGTGTTACTGTGAGTGTTTCTTGTGAATTACCTATCAGTTTACTAATTCAAGGTGTCTCTGAATCCGTGATTCGTGTCTCCGGATTTGATACTGCATATAATTCTGCATATTGAATAATCTACGACTATACTACTTTTCTTTTTCACTGAATTTAATTGTTTTGCTTGTTTTATATTATTTTTTTAATATTCTAAGATATTTAACTATTAACATAATTTTGCCCAACATATCATAATCTTTTATGTCCATTAAAGTAGAAGAGTCGAAACCTAAACCAAAAGAAATGTCCGACAAAATTACATTGTCTGTTTTAACTAAATTTATAAAACCTTATAATGGTGACAGAGAAACACTGCCTGCATTTCTTACAAATTGTGAGAATTGCATGTCTTTGGCTACTCCAGAACAACAAACTGTGCTATGCAAATACATCATTTCACAGTTAGAAGGCAAAGCACAAGTTGCATGCAGTCTTAAGTCATTTACATCATGGTTAGAACTAAAGAGCTTCCTGAAGTCGACTTTCGGGGAGAAAAAGCATGCGACTCATTTATTATCAGATCTACAACACTGTAAGCAATTATCCGATGAGGATGTTACCAAGTTTTCTTTAAGGGTGGAGTCAATATTGACACGTATACAATCAGACATACATTATAGTTGTAAAAATGATAAGGAACTGCCTGGCAGAATAGCAGCCATGGAGGACCTTGCCCTGAACACCTTTATGCTGGGGTTAAACCCTTCTATATCAACTATTGTCCGTTGCAAAAACCCTTCTCACCTCAACGAAGCTATACAGTACGCTATCGATGAAGAAAAATTATACAATTTGTATAAATCTAATTCAAAACCCTCTAAGTATTGTTCCACCTGTAACAAACCGGGTCAAAGTTCATCAGAATGTTTTAAGAATAAAAAGCGTGACCGGGATTCCAAAGTCTACAGTAATTCACCGTCTCCTAGTTCTAGTACTAATTTCGAAAGTAATCCAAAAACTTGCAATTATTGTAAAAATATTGGTCATACGATTAAAGAATGTCGCAAGCTTCAATATAATATGAAGCAACGGCAAGCCGCTGACAATGCACAACGTGACCGTAACTCGCCACCTACTAACTCGATTACCGCACTTACACATACATGTGATGGTATGGCTAAAATTAATGATGATAATTTAAACTAAGTAGGATTTTGGTATCGTGTCTGCCAAAATCAAACAAAGTTCTAAATGACACGAAATTTACTAAATTCGCATCTCATCCGAAAGAGATGAGGCCTACTAAATTCGCATCTCATCCGAAAGAGATGAGTCCTACTAAATGTGCATCTCATCCGAAAGAGATGAGTTTTACTAAACTCGCATCTCATCCAAAAGAGATGAGTTCTTCTAATTTTGCATCTCACCCAGAAGAGGTGAGTTCTACTAAATCTTCATCTCAGTCAGTTAAACTGAGTTCCACTACGTCTAGGGACACTTCTAAACCTATATACAAAATTAATGACTATTGTCAAAAGGTAGCCTTACCTCACACTTACCTACATACTAATCACACCCGCGAAAAGTTATGCTTCCTTATAGATACAGGGTCAACCATTAGTATTGTTAAAGAGTCTTGTTTACAAAACTTTCCAAGCCTATCTAATGAAACTGTAAAATTAAAGGGCATTAATAGTTCAGAAAACCCAGTCGAAACTTTAGGTACCTTTCAAATGGGGTTCAATTTATCAGGAAATATACACAAGTACAAGTTTCACGTCACTAAAGACGACATAAACCTTCCTAACCATGATGGAATAATTGGTAGTGATTTTTGCAGTTATTTTAAAACAAATATCAATTATTCATTAAAATCAATTTCTATATTAAATCATTCTATTCCTATTATTTATACACAACCTTCATACAATATTCCAGCTCGGTCCGAAATAGTTATCGAGTGCACTGTATCAAATTACTCTCCTGAGCTTTATCATAACAATGAGGCTCTCATACTAGATCATGTCTTACGTGAAGGCGTTTACGTCGCTAATTCCATGGTCTCAATTAAACCGAATGGGAAAACAAACGTAACCATTTTAAACACTACAGAATGTGACATTGAAATAAAAGATTATAACGTAACAGCAACGCCCATTGAACTTGATTGTTCTATTAATAACTCTTACAATATTAATGCTAATTCTTGTTCGAAAAGTGATCGTATAAGTAAGGTCCTAAATCTCATCCGCTGCTCTCATCTAAATGATGAAGAGAAAAAGGCTCTCATAGAGTGTTGCTCCCACTACACAGACATTTTCCACGTCGAAGGTGAACCCTTAACATATACGAATGCTATAGAACATACTATTAATACAGGCGATGCACCACCTATTAATGTTAAATCATATCGCTTCCCTGAATGCCACAAACAGGAGGTCGATTCACAAATTCGTAAAATGCTGGATCAAAATATTATCCAACCATCAACTTCACCCTGGAGCGCCCCAGTTTGGGTAGTGCCGAAAAAGATGGACGCTTCCGGCAAACAAAAGTGGAGGATAGTCATCGATTATCGCCGCCTTAATGATGTCACTGTTTCCGAAACTTATCCACTGCCTCTTATCACTGATATTTTAGACCAATTAGGTCATTCTAAATATTTCAGCACCCTAGACCTCGCCAGTGGCTTCCATCAACTGAAAACTTGTCCCAAGGACGTGCCTAAAACAGGCTTCACAATTAGCACAAATTCAGACATGTCAGGTCACTATGAATTTACTAGAATGCCTTTTGGGGTGAAAAATGGTCCTGCTACTTTCCAACGCCTTATGAATACTGTCTTATCAGGCTTACAAGGTCTACATTGTTATATATATCTTGATGACTGCATAGTCTGTAGCCAAAATCTGCAAAATCACATACAAAAATTAAAACTGGTTTTCGAGAAATTTCGAGAGTACAACTTAAAACTCCAGCCAGACAAATGTGAGTTCTTAAGGCATGAGGTAACCTACCTAGGACACATCATCACCGATAAAGGTGTCTCTCCGAACCCTGAAAAGGTCAGCGCTGTGTCGCAATTTCCAGTTCCCAAAAACCCTAAAAATATTAGGTCATTTCTGGGCCTAATAGGCTATTATCGCCGATTCATTGAAAACTTTTCTAAATTAACTAAACCGCTTACGTCTCTATTAAAAAAGGATTTTGTATTCCGCTGGGACATAGAACAACAACATGCATTCGATATTTTAAAAGAAAAACTAATTACCGCCCCTCTTCTACAATACCCCGACTTTTCACAGCCTTTTAATGTAACTACTGATGCAAGCAACTATGCCGTTGGGGCAGTACTGTCCCAAGGTTCCGTCGGCAAAGATAAGCCGATCGCTTACGCATCGCGCACTCTAAATAAACCCGAAGGCAACTATTCAACTACAGAAAAGGAGCTACTAGCTATCATATTCGCCGTTAAAACCTTTCGACCATACTTATATGGTAATAAATTTAAAATAATAACAGATCATAGACCCCTCGTGTGGCTATTTAATGTTAAGGATCCGGGTAGTAGACTCATTCGCTGGCGCCTAAAACTTGAGGACTACGAAATTGTTTATAAACAAGGTCGTCTCAATTCCAACGCCGATGCTCTATCCCGTTGCCCTATCAATGCTATTGACGTAAATAATTTAAATAATTTTTCTTATGAACAATATTTTAAAGCTCAGTTCACAAACCAACTTTCAGTTCCAAATACCATCATTGAGGAATGTATCCAAGGACTACACTCATCTAAGTTAAATACAATTGCTTGCCCAGTCTCTTTAGACTTTGACTACTCTATGCCTCATTGCGAAGAAATACTATCGCAACTCGATAATTCCGCTGACTTATTAAATTCTGAACGCGAACCGCTTACAATACAATGTGTTAACGATAAAAATAAAACCTACTATTTCCTATATACCAAGGTAAATCACTACGAAGAAACTAATTACAAAGATGTTTATAATTTACTAATCAAGCTTAGAAACTTACTAATTGATAGTCAAAATGCTACCAACCTTGCATTACCCGATTTCTCGGATCCGTTTTCAAAACTCACGTATACTAAAATCTATAACATGATTTCCTATATTTTTCACGACACGAATATTAAGATTCATATATATAAAAACCAACTAATCTATCCTACTCCAGTAGAAGTACCTAAAATATTAAAAGAAAACCACGACTCTGTTATAGCTGGTCACCCAGGGTCGCAACGAATGTATTCGCGTATTAAAGCTGCCTACTATTGGAAGGGCATGCGGTCTGATATCGTACAATACGTCAAGAAATGCAAGCTTTGCCAAATTAATAAACCTCTGAGGAAATCAAATAAAGCTCCGATGGAGATAACTTCCACATCTACTAGACCGTTTGAAAGATTAGCCCTTGACGTCGTAGGTCCTTTACCCGATGCAGGCTTCCAAAACTTTAAATTCATCTTAACCTTACAAGATGACTTAACTAAATTCACTAGCGCTTACCCAATGGTTACAGCCACTAGTGAAGAAATTGCCAGAAACCTTGTTCATTTTATGTCTCTTTTCGGTTTTCCTAAAACCATCCTAACAGACTTAGGTACATGTTTTACGTCCGAATTATTTAAACAATTGACCGAAATATTAAAGGTCAAAGCCCTCTTTACTACTCCGTATCATCCACAAACCAATGGAGCTCTTGAACGCTCACATGCCACTTTAAAAGAGTACCTAAAGTCATTTGTTAGTGAAAACCAAAATGATTGGCACTGTTATTTATTCACTGCAATTTTAGCTTATAATACTACACCTCATAGTACGACTAACTTTACTCCTCATGAGTTATTATATGGTTATAAACCATCTATTCCAAACTCGTTATACGAAAGCTCTGGTAATACATACAACGAATATATTCGAGCTTTACAGTATAGAATGCGCTTTAGTCGCGAGAAAGCCATTCAAAACATTATGAATAGTAAAGAAAAATCAAAACAATACTACGATGTAAACTCTCGTGACGTTACTTATAAAGTAGGAGATATGGTTTATCTCAAACAAAATCATAGGCTCCGTAAAGCCTTATCGCCTATATGGAAAGGCCCTTATAAAATTATCAAAGTTTATAACAAACATAATGTAACCCTACAAGTGGGTCGCAAGGCTATTAAATATTATACTAATGAAATTAAGCCTTCTACTTCTTAACCTATGTACTATGTTTCTTTTCAGAATAACATGCTGGCACGGCACTTTATGCCTCGGCCGCACCGAATCAAGCATCATCCCAATCTATCATAGCCCCGGGATTTATTTTGAACCTACCACTAATATTAATTTTTATACTGATCATTGGAAAGTGATCACCCACGTAGATTTAGTTTCTTTAGAACCTTATCTTAATAAAATCAAATCTTTGTTACACGATACGCTAAACTTGTGCAACAAAATTCAACCACATGAGTTAGGTACATGTGAAGACATGTCTAGCCCCATCGAAATTTTAATCCAATCTAGTTCCACCAAATTGCAATCATTATCGCATATCATCTCCAATCAATTGACAACTAAAGTTAAACGATCTTTAGAATTCGGAGGGGAAATCTTAAAGTTCTTTTTCGGCACACTAGATGCAGATGACGCCCGAAAATATGATGCTGCAATTGAATCATGCAAAAAGAGTGAAACTGAAATATTTCATTTAATGAGAGATAACATTCACATTATAAAGTCTACTATAAATAATTTTAACACTACTATTTACAAACTTAATCAAAATGAGATAAAATTAAACGCCCAAATTAATCAGATGAATGAAATATTTTCCCAAATTACGAAGACCGATAACCTATTACTATATATTTCAAAGTTAAACAACCTTCTTAACATTATCGAAGGTTCTTTGCTTGCTATAACTAATTTACTAGATACCACACTAAATTCTATTTTATTTTCTAAGGTTAATGTACTACATCCTAGTGTTATAAGTCCCTTAAATCTTTATTTAGAATTAACTAAGCATAGTAATCAAATAAGCAAAAGGTTAATTTTCCAGTTCCCTTAACCATACAAAATGTTCATTCTATTATTGATGTTTCCGAATTTAGTTCCTATTATTACAATAATAAGGTCATTTTTATATTACAGATCCCTTTGATCACTCCTGATAAGTTCATGACCTATAAAAACATACCACTACCTACACCTCACGATGACTCACATAATACATTCGCTTTAATTCAACCTTCTAATTCCTATATTGCACTAAGTGATGACAGGATGCATTATGCTATGTTGGACACTCTTGATAAATGTAAAATAATAAATAGTAACTTCTCTATCTGTGAATTAAATACTATATATTCAAGTATAAGTAACCCAAATTGTGAATCAAAAATCTTAACTGAGATAACATTGTCATTACCTACAGAATGCAATGCTAAAATATTGTATGGTCAGATTGATATTTGGCAAAAATTAAGAAATAACAAATGGATATATGTTCAATCAAATACAAATAAATTGACTATTAAATGTGATGACAACATTGATGACCATTCAATTACAGGTACAGGAATTGTAAAACTATCACCTAATTGTATTGGGTATTCTAAGACTGTTCAGTTGATACCGACTAGTTCTTATTCTTTATTTACTAAGTCTCCTTTAGATATAAGCTTTGATATAACAGCAGATGACTGCTGTAAAAAGGAAATATTTAATAAAAGTTTACCATATTTGTCGCAAATCTCTTTGAGTAAAATTAATTTAGATTCTCTCAAATATGCAACTCACCAAATGGATAGTTTAGAGCAAGAGTTGAATAATATGGAAAAGGAATCTCATTTTATCAAATATGGACCGTACTATTCTACTTTTACTTATATTCTAATTGTGTGTTTATCTTTATACTTAGTTTATAAGTTATATAGGTATTTTAAGAACAAGAGTTCTTCTAATGCTGGATGCTGCGTGCAAATATTTAATCAATGTTATAATAAAAATACCAAACGCATGTCCAAAATTTCAAATAGTATTAAAGTAAGGAAGGAAGGAAGTATCCTCAACTTCTGAAGAAGACAATAAGTCAGTTCAGTCTTTGCCTATTCGTTACCCAAATTATAAATCCACTAGTAAAGTGACTAAAGTAAGATTTCCGTCAAATAGAAACCTAAACTTTTAAGACAATGTTAACTATTATGAACTTACTATTTTGTCAATTTTCATTTAAACCTGTATGATATTTGTATAATTATAATAACGTAATATAAGTTCTAAATGTCACTCTTAATGGCTACATCTGTCTTCAGTACTACTTCGCTTCATCTTGATAAGATAAAGCTTCGTTTAAAAGGGGGAGCTGTTATAACCCTTATTAAAAGGCAATAAAGCCTAAGTCAGCTTTTACTTATAAACAGTGGACTTTTCCCACACTAAAGTACTGATGTTGCATTTTTACTTTACGTGCAGAAATAATATATTTAATTTTAGTTAGTTAGAATCTGGAAGCCGTCGCGTGATCTATTGTGCCCAAATAGCGGAGCCTTTGAGAGGGACATTACCTAATATTAGTACCCAAACCATTGTGCCTGTGTTTTTGTGTTGTGAGAAATAAATGTGGTTCCAGTAGAGAATTGTCTTTTTTTTTTTAAAAGACAAACGGTGTCGCCCTGGTAACAGAACGAAGTAGGCACCTCCGTGTCCCAGAAGACCACAACAAAATTTAATAGATTATTTCTTGTTTCGCAAAAATTTACACATTGAGATAACGTATTAGATGCAAGTAAATGGCGATACAAGGCATTAATCTGTTTAATCATAGTAACTGTTTAATCATAGTAACGTAAGTAATTCTGTACATTTCAATTGATTAACCGCTAACTAATTAAAATCTACCGTACAGATTTGCGCCAATTCATTCATAAACTTTAACCGTTACCGTGTAAAAAAAACTGGCGTACTGGCTAATTCAACCGTGCGTGTTTCAAACAGTTTCACTCTATAGTTAGCCAATCAGAATAAGAACCAAGATCCTTTACATTTTTGTATGTCCTGGTATCCTTTCCGGCATCCTTAAGTAACATGTTAATCATTTACCATGACGCGAAAGAGCACCCAGGCTCACTCACCGTCACATTGCGCAGTTAGGCTAGTCAACTACAAGTCAGAAATCCAGCAGCATTACCGCACCAAGCCATGAGTAACTTTGTCTCGACAGGTAATAATCGAAGAAATGGAAAATATTGTTTTGTGTCAATTCCATATTTCAAAACAATATCTAGCACTAGGTACATTGAATGACGGATATATCAGACGCAAGCTGACATATCCGTTGACATGTTGCCTAGTAGCCTCCACGTGCATAACCCGGCGACACGATTCTATCAAATAAGGTCACCGATACTAAACTACCATACACTGTGCTACTAAGTCAGGAAATTTGGTATGTAGAGCAATTTAGACAGTTTCTGAACTACCTGGCAAAATGAATAAAATTATATAACTTGCTTAATTTATATGCAGTATCTTATTATTGAGCTTTGAATTGTCATTATTGAATTCAGAGACTGGAACTAAAATGTTTATAGACACAATATTAGCAAATACCTCTGATGTAATCTCGGGTGTGTAACACAGTCTTTGGGGATCAGATCAATCTCGCTCTCACTCTCTTGTTGATGGTCCGATGAGGTTCTGCCGTTGGCGTTCCTCTCGGGATAGGGGGGGGGGGGAAGCAAAAATAAACCAATCCATCAGGAAAGGAAGAGTACGGGAACAGTACAAGATTTTGATGCAACCGGGATTAGCCCGGGGTGATGATAATGTTGGCCTATGGTGTGACTCACCAGCAACTTTGCAATCAAATTCTTGTTAATCGATGAACCTATCCAAGTATTCCGTTTTAATCACTTTTTATGTCGGGATTAATATTATGGGCTGAAGAAAAGTAGAACTAGTTGTTCGCAGAAGTTCATTTTAAGATCTGTAGCAAACTCCGCTTTAATGATATCCTCATTAATGGCAACTGTGTTATGTTATTTTTTTATCGTAGTACCGTTTACATGTAACGGAATGTGGTTACATAATGAGATGACTCCTTATCACTATTCTACTATTGTGCGGTCGATTATCTAGTCTAAGCTACGTGCTCGTTAGAGGAGCTGATTTAGTGGCTTGAACCTCTATGTAGCGGATGCAGGTGCGTGGAGTGTTGCAGAGTAAGTACTCGTTCAAATAAAATAATTGAGTTTTGGGAATAAGGTGTCACCGCGGCGCAAACTACGTATTCGTACGAACTCACTCAAGTGGTGTGGGCGACTGACGCGACATCTACGGTGCCTTGTATATAATACTAAGCAATGCCGAGTGACGTAGTTTGCGAGCAGGTGTTCTTTATTTATGAAACATAAGTAGGTACATAGAGAAATTATAAATTGAAAGGTAAGTATGTTTTCTTACAGATATCATGATGTAGGTACAATGTTAATTTATAAGTTAGATTAGCCAAACAAATAGACACTAGATTTTTAATTAATTTGAATTTAGAATAGAATTTATTACATTTTTTTTTAGTTTTTATTTTCAGATACATCGCGCGGCGCGTCGTCTACAATCTCCGCCCAGTGTCATTTCGGTGACACTAATCAGCCAATGGTATTAGCGCTAGGCGATGTGCCGGCCGAGTAAGTATTCCGATCTTTGTTCTTACCTCCACCGTGCGTACACGGCCGTCCCTTCCCGGGAACACCTTTTCTATAATGCCCTTAGGCCAAGTGTTTCTAGGTAAGTTGTTATCTTTATGTTCATAAACATTATGTATAGTTACTAATATTTCTTCATTAATTTTTATTTTATTTTCTGTTTCAGGTGACGACGAAGGCCAATTTTTTGTGTTCTCATACAAGAAGTTGGGCCCGCGGAACCATTCACACTCATTTTCTAAGTTGTATGAGTTATTCTTTGTTGCTATGTCCGCTATATTACGCTCCGTCGAGACATAGTGCCACTCATCCGTACTCGATAGATCGTCTATCTCTCCGAGGCGATTTGCGACGAAAATATTATAAGTTCGTGCTTTGTTTTTAATCCAATGAAGAACGGTCATTGAGTCACACCAAAAATATCTTCTAACCGACTTCAATCTATGTTCCTTCTGAATGGTATCGGCGAGGCGACACGCCAGTACAGCCGCCTGTAGTTCCATCCGTGGAATCGTAACGGGTTTTATAGGCGCCACTCGGCTTTTACTAGCTACGAATGACACACACACATCATCATTGACGTGAGCGCGAAAATACGCTACCGCGGCGTATGCGCTTGGCGATGCGTCACAGAAAACATGCATCTCTAATGTCTCGTTTACAAGTGATTGGGTGTTTTTGTGACGGTTAAATCCACGAAAGTACCATCTGGGTATACGGATACTCTTTAACTGGTGTAGTTGGGTTATCCAGAGTCGAAAGACTTCGAAATGAGTAGACTTTATTTCCTCATCCCAACCCAAGTCAGTTTTCCAACATTGTTGTATGTCGCCTTGATAGTAAACGGCGCCAGGAGGCCATATACATCGAATATTGACATAATTATACGTAATAATTCACGCTTTGTAGGTCGTTTTTCGCATGTCAGTATTTTGGCGGGAATTCTATGCAACGCCAAGTTGAACCCAAAGGTATCGGTATTCGGATGCCAGAGAAGGCCGAGTATGCGTTCGCTCGAGTCGTCTTGTTCGACTTTGAACCGTACGGCTGCTGCACTTAAGGCTTCTTTTGGTATGTCTTGACATACCTTTGACTCATTTGACGTCCAGTTTCGCATTTCGAATCCTCCTTCCTGGTGAATGAAGGATACTTCTTTCATTGTTTTCAATGCGCTATCAGGGTCATCAAAACAATCAATGTAGTCGTCCATGAAGTGATTTTTGAGGATGGCTTTTACGGCATCCGGCATCTCGGTCTCAAATCTAAGCGCATTTTTGTTTTTGATATGTTGCGCGATGAAGGGGGCACAGTTAGCGCCAAATATCAATGACGTCATTACAAATTTTGCTATTGGTTCCTTTGTATCATTTCGCCAAAGAAATCGAAGTGCGTGTTGATCGTCAGCTCTTATCTTGATGCGTAAAAACATATCTTTTATATCACCCGTAAGTCCTATACTTCTTTCTCGGAAATGCAACATAATGCCAAGTAGTGATTCCAGCAAGTTGGGCCCAGGTAATAAATAATCGTTTAATGAATTGTCAGCTGTAGTTGCGGCAGCGTCGAATACAAGGCGTAACTTTTTTTTATTGGGGTTGTCGACTCCAAAATGAGGCAGGTACCACAGGCGATCAGGTTTTTTGCCGTCTTCACTTGGGTTTAATTTGCGGGCGTAGTCGTTCGCGAACAAATGACGTATCCTTTCCCTGTATCTTAGGGCATATCCTTCATCGGATAATATCTTTCTTTCAGTTGTTTTCAGACGTCGGTACGCATTACAATAGGAATCCGCCATCTGAATATTTAAATGTCTCCAAGGGAGGCCAACCTCTCATCTTCCTTGACGTAATATAGCACTACTGTCTACTATAGTAATAGCTCTCAGGTCTTCTTCATTCTGCCGCTGTTTATTGTTCACTCCTATACTTTCAAACGTGAATGATTTTCTAACGAGTTCATATATTCGCTCGACGTCCTCGCCGTCCGTATGTATCGCGCTGCCGTTCGAGTTGATCGAGTTCAATCGGCGTAAACAATGAGCGTCCTCGGCGCCGGCGCATAAGCAATATGTTTGTGTTGGTAGTGGATCAGCCGTTGTAGTATGACACCTTGCGCCTGTGCGCGTGACCGCCGGTGGGGATATGCCAGCGTCGACGCGATGGGAGGCGTAGTCATGTAGGTGACCGTCGTAATGCACTTGAACGGGATTTATCACTAATGCACACTCTGTAGAACTCTCTCGATTGGGACGAATTCCATGCACACACCATCCTAATTGAGTCAGTGTTGCGCAAGGTGCATTTTTACCGCTTATTATAGTCTTTATAGGTGCGATAAGATGGTAATTGTCCTGTCCGATTAATATTTTCGGTTTTATGTTCGCACAGGGTAGAAGTTCACACAATTGTTTCAGATGATTATATTTTTTAAAGTCAATGTTTGATAATTTTTGTATTGGTAAATTAAGTTCACTAATTTTTCGGGTGCTAAGTTCTAATTGTTTGTTATTGTTATTGTTCATTATTTCACATTTTATTTTTTCACTGTTACACACTATTTCCGAGTCCCACGCACCGCGAATACACAGTGTTTGCTTCGTTCCCTCGAGGCCGACGCGTTCAGCGATATCAGCTGATATTAACGATATCGTTGCGCCGTCGTCGAGGAGCGCATAGGTGGTCAGCACACCTCGAGGTCCCTTTATTTTAATTGGCACAACTTTTAACAAAACACGATTCTGGGAGTTCTCACACGCGTGGGCTACTGTATGACCGGAGCAGTCATTATTGTTAACGGGTGAGTCACTGTCATTTTCAGTGTTTTTAATAACTGTTTCACTAGCGGGTCTGCTGCGCTTCCAGTGTAAAAGCGAGTGATGAGGCAACGTGCATTCATCTACGCTACAAGCGGGCGCCGGGCAAGTGTCGCGGCTGTGTGATGTTATTAAACACTTGTGGCATAGCTTGTTGGCACGCACATATCGCCACCGATCTTTTGTCATAGCACGCTTAAACCGAGCGCACTCGTATAGTTTGTGATCGCTTACTCGACAAAATTTGCACTTCCTGGGAACGTCGTCTTTTCCATTAAATAGGACGGCGTGTTTGCGATCTTCGGGCTCGGCTCGGTACTCAGTTTGACACTGTATGTGAGTCAGTCCGGCGTTGGATATTTTGTTCGCTTCGTAGTACAAAAATTCGGAGAGTACTTCCAGCTTGGCTTTATCGGTATGACTGTTGTCGTGGTAATAATCAGCCCATTTGTTAATTAGAGCGCTTGGGAATTTCGAAAGTATTGTGGATAGAAGTTCTGGGCCTCTCAAGTAGTCGCTTTTGTTCACAGCTTTCACGGCTGCCACGAAGTTTTTTATTTTTATTGAAAATGGCACAATTTCATGATGGTAGTTGTGGGAAAGTGGTGGTATTTTTCTTAGCTGATGTGATATTTTGTTTACTATTTCTTCAGGCCTGCCATACCGGAGTTCCAGCGCTTCTATGACGGTGTGCGGAGCCGTGTTCCCGATGAGCAGGGATGCCACCGTTTCTCTGGCTTCTCCACGGAGCGACCTGCAGAGCCTCCACATGTTTTCAGCGTCACTATACTTGCAGAACCTGGTCGACTCATCGTAGGCCTGTTTATATGCGAGCCACTCTAGTGAATCACCACTATAGTACGGTAAGTCCTTTGTTGTCGCAATTCGCGACATCAGCTGCTTGTTTTGCATGTTTGTTTGGCAAATTGCACTCACAAGGTTCTTCATATCAGTGCCACCCTCGTTGTGGGTTTCGGAAACGTTGCTACGCTCAAGCCACTGCTGCACTTTTTCAACCGAACCCACTTCACTGTGTCGGTGACTGCTTGCTCTGCTACTTCGGGATCCAGCTTCAAGCGCTGCCAAGTCAGCAGCGAGTTTTTTCTCGATTAGTTGTTTTTTCATATTGGCTTCCTTCTCTTCTAGGTCAGCCATTTGCTTAGCGGCTTCATACTCCAGCAGCTTTTTCTGAGCGTCGGTGGACGCCGATGAGCGACGGGTTTTTCCCATCGAAATCACGCTGTCGCGCTTGATTGACGCACCAGCTATGTCCGTCTCCGGTCGTTTGATGAGAGCATCCTTTTCGGTTCGTTCTTTTCTCACGATTTCCGATTGGATGTCACGGCTTTGGTCACCTTTTTCCATCTCCTTTTTGAATGCTCGCCGCGTGCGAACTGAGGGTAACCCTTCGCCAACATGGCGGCTCGTGCGCGGCGGACTGTTGAACATAGCACGATTTACACTGCACTGTTCCACGTGAAGATCCGGCTCGAAGACCACTTTGTAGCGGATGCAGGTGCGTGGAGTGTTGCAGAGTAAGTACTCGTTCAAATAAAATAATTGAGTTTTGGGAATAAGGTGTCACCGCGGCGCAAACTACGTATTCGTACGAACTCACTCAAGTGGTGTGGGCGACTGACGCGACATCTACGGTGCCTTGTATATAATACTAAGCAATGCCGAGTGACGTAGTTTGCGAGCAGGTGTTCTTTATTTATGAAACATAAGTAGGTACATAGAGAAATTATAAATTGAAAGGTAAGTATGTTTTCTTACAGATATCATGATGTAGGTACAATGTTAATTTATAAGTTAGATTAGCCAAACAAATAGACACTAGATTTTTAATTAATTTGAATTTAGAATAGAATTTATTACATTTTTTTTTAGTTTTTATTTTCAGATACATCGCGCGGCGCGTCGTCTACACTCTAAAAGTAAGAAAATCATTATTATTTGTGATGACATACTTCCTTAACTAAGCCTAAAACACAATCAAAACCTAACGCTTTTATGAAATCCTAACATAGTATATTTGAATAAAGTTTAACTAGATAGGTAACAACTTTGAAAGTTATGATTGGATAAATTTCATGTTCATTACCCAGTTAAGAAGAAGTAGGTATGAAGAGACACCTAAAGTCATTATAACCCTGAAATCGCACCAATTGAGATAATTTCTACAAATATTTTAACTGGATTGTTGTTTCTGTGCTGATCGTGAAAGTTCCTGGAAAGGAGGTAATCAACGTCGTTTGTTGAATTTTGTAAGAATTCCACACTTTAATCTTATATTACTAAGGCAGCAAAAAAACTCACGTTCTTTTTAGTGGTATGAGGGGCAACGGATAGAGTTGCCCCACATACATCCCATGGTGAACCATCGTGTCAAAGTAACCAGGAGTCCATAAATATTCGGACACGTCTTAGCATTCCGAGCTTTCAAAACTCAACCTGGAAAGTGCACGACGAAAATTTGGCCATTCTGCTAGAACATCCAGGCAAGAAACAAGATCTAAATAGCCAAGTAAACACTTTTCAAGATACAATTTATACGTATTTTAGTGAACATTACTAAACTAAACTACTAAACTCTTTTAAAACTAAATTGCGGAGAAAGAAAAGGGAACTAAAGAAAAAACATCGAGATGCCAAAGCCTTGGCGATTATCCTCTTAGTCACCAACTGTCTAGGGTATTAAGATCAATTCTTAAACTAATACAAGGTATATCACAAATAGGCAAGGCATGAAGTAAATTTTGATAAAAACCCTTTTCAGTACTCAAAAAACATCTTTAAAAGCCAAAATGGTAAACTTCTATTGACCAAAGAACAAACTTACGAACATTACAAAAACACTTACGACATACTTAAATGCAGAACACCATACAATCAACCGGAAGCCCAAAGACCCCAAGACCCTCTAGTACAATTCCAAGGGAATGCACCTACGCTAGAGGAAATAGAGATACAAATAAAAAAGAAATCATCTAAATCGACTCCGGGCCCTGATGGGGTTCCATATATAGTGAATAAAAAATGTCCAACAGTTCGTAAATATCTCACAAATATATTCAGTAAAATCTGGTCAGAAAAGAATATGAATAATATCCAAAAAAAACATGAAGTAACCCATCCTAAAGATACTAGACCGATAGCACTAACTGACACAATTTCAAATTTTTTTTTCAATTGTACAGACATAAATGTGTCTTTTTATGATTAACAATAGCTATTTCGGACCTAACCACCAGAAAGGGTTTTTACCCGGCATTTCTGGTTGTCTGGAACACAATAGTCTGTTAGCGGAAAGCTTAAAAGATGCCAGAAAATACGAAAGACAGATAACGGTATGTTGGATAGACCTAGAAAATGCATTTGGCTCAATTCCACATTACCTTATGCTATACGGGTTGCAATGATATAACTTTCCACCCGTGGTCATAGAGATAATCGAGTCGTATTACTCGCAGCTAAAATTTGCTATAAGCTTCCAAAAAGTACACACAGAACCATCACGGTATAATGTGGGACTGTTTCAGGGATGCTGCTTGTTGCCAATAGCATTTAACATAGTAATTAATATCTTAATTACCACGTTAATACGTCACGAAAAGAAATGGGGTTATCGGTTTAAAGCAAATAACAAATACTCAGAGTCCATCTTAGCTTTTGCTGACGATCTCGCAATACTGACGCGTAATCCAAAACAATGTCAGGAACTATCAGGAAGTCGATGAGTTCTGTTCGTGGACAAATGGACTGAGGACGAAGCCCAGTAAGTGTCACTGTCTGTGTCTGGGTAGACGGGATACCAAATTTACCTCCTACCACCCGGGACTCTTCATTGGGGGTAAACCAGTTTCCATAGTCGCTGAATCGGTGCCATTTAAATTTCTTGGGAAAAAGATATACTATAAAGGACGCACACCATCCTTAGATGAAGTTGTCGATACGTTTATAAATGATCTAAATAAGATAGATCAGCTACCACTGAACAATATCAAAAAAGCTTGGATATATGACAACTACTTAACATCACGTCTGACTTGGCCTTTTCTGGTGTATGAATTCGGTAAAACCTTACTGGCGAAAATAGATGCAACTGTCATAAAATCACTAAAATCGTGGCTTGGACTAGCGCACTCTGCTGATTCCTCTGCTCTATTTAGACTCAAAATAATTTTGGGATGAAAATTAAGAAACCATCGGAGCTCTATAAACACCTTATAGTTACAAAAGCCCACATCTTAGGTAAATCCCAAGATGACATAGTCAGGGCACTCCCGAAAGATAATAACGCGTCTGAGCTTGAATCTAGACTCCTATTCCATAAACAATTTATGATAGGGGCCCAGTCAAACAGAGTGGGGTTGGGAGTACGAGAGCCAGAAAGGGACCAGGATATACTTAGGTCCTTTCTCAAACAAGACGAAAATGATATATATCGAGTGCACACGATGAATTTGGAAATCCAAAATGAATGGTTGACAATGGGAGAGTTCTGCATACCGATGGCCTTAAAGTGGCGCACCTTGATCGATGACTGGTCGCCGGCCCTGTTAAAATTCTATCTTAACGCCTTTCAGATGACCCTCCCTGACCAGAGTAATCTGGTAAGGTGGGGGAAGGCCACAGAAAAACAATGTAATACTTGTGGTGAGGCAATAGGGACGGCTAGACACATATTAGTAGGCCGCCACGATAAGGTGCTTATCATCATACGTGAAGCAATGAGTCTAGCAGTAGCTAGAGCCCAAAAAGGATTGACTACTAACAGACGTCATATCAACTTTGTGTCTGAAGGTTCATCCATAACATCCAGGAACAAACCTTATTCAATCTTAGATATTGCCCCAGATTGGACTCTCCTAATCGACACAAGCACTATAAAATTCCGGAGGATGTTGGGGTTTCGTCATCTAGACCTGACATATTCCTTAATTCTAAGAGGTTAAAACATATGGTTCTTGTGGAACTTACTGTACCGTGGGAAACAAATATACCGAAGGACCACACAATAAAGAAAAATTAATACTATGATCTCACAAACGAATTAATCAAAAACGGTTAAGTGGTTAATTTGTATGCAGTGGAAGTGGGAGCGAGAGGTATACCAGCAAAATCTCTCTATAACCTACTTAAAGATCTAGCCCTATCGAAAGCTACAATAAGCTCATTACTAGGACGAATAGTCTAAAGCGGCACTAGTAGGTTCGTATCAAATCACGCGCATGGAGAATCCATGGGTTGCTGAGAATATCGGTCTCTACCGCATTGTCTACACTAATGATCAAAAAATAGTTCACTAACAAACAGCAAAAACATAGTAGACGGTTGAAATTTCCTCTTTAAGGAACATAATATCACCATACCGAAAAGTTAAAGCAAACAACTGTACACAATTAGTAAAATTTTAATAAAATAAATAAAACCTACTTCAAAAATCACTAAAAACAGACACTGAAAATAGAAAAATAACTGAATCACAGATTTAATTTAAAAGAAAAAAATACTCATGAGACTTTTCTGTTGAAGTCGGTGCCAAGCCCGAAACAAGACGTAAAAATTCAATTTCTTTCGAGACGTTTGATTCCAGTTTGGGTTATGTTACTAGAAACGTCGAGACTCTACCTACGCTTACAACATCATCGCTTGCGCGGGGAGATATGTTTCCTAATAGGTAGGTACCTATTTGGCTTTGCACCGACTTCAACTGAAAAGTCTTACGCGTATTTTTCTCATTTGAACTAAATCTGTAATTCAGTTCTTTTTCTTTTTTCAGTGCCTGTTTTTAGTGATGTTTCAAGTCGGAGAAATAGAATGTCGTAGAATTTATTTTATAAAAGAAGAAGGCATTTTTAAAATTGGTTTATTAACGACGGACACGTATACTGAAATGCGAATCCATTTAAGGAATACATTCGTGAGGTTTTTATGTAATATGATAACATTGCCTAGATATGCGATAGCAGCAACCAAGGGTGATTTGCTGGCATTTATTGAAGAATTCCATTGTCTGTCTCCGAAACTTATCATCAGATTTTCATGAAATTTAAACGGGACAACCTGGTAAGTATACCCTTTGAAACAAAAATAGCATTTTCCAAATCGGTTCAGGCGCCTTCGAGTAATCGAAGAACATACATTAAAAAAAGTGGCCAAGTGCGAATAGGACTCGCCCATTAAGGGTTCCGTAGCAGCAAGTAACATAATAATGTTTTCTGTTTGGGTTTCTACTATGTTGCAGAACGAATAAAATTATAAGTGGACTGTATAAATTTAATTATAAAATAATAAGGTACAGGTGTCGCGGGTCGAGTCGCTGCGCGATGGGATCGTGGGATCTACTCCCACCGCGCCGTCGTCGCTCGAGCATCTCCGTGGCCGCTCGTGTATGTTCGGTGCCATATGCATCAACATATTGCCCGGGTTGAAGTGCCAATGGACTTCAATGAAGTGGTAAGGGGCAAATGGAGTTGAAACCCCGCACCACGGTCCCTGTCTTCATCTTGATCTCTGCCACACGAGTGATGCCGTCACTGCCTTCGCACACCTTGATGACGCGGCCTAAGGGCCACAGAAGAGGTGGCAGCGCCTTGTCCTTCACTAGAACCAGTGACCCTAGCTTGAGTTGCCCTGTGGAGGTTGACCACTTGGATTTCTGTTGCAGCAGACAAAGGTACTCATTAGTGAAACGCCTCCAGAAGTGCTGCCGAATGAGTTCCACCCGCTGGTAGCGCTCCAAGCGCGTAATCTTGCCATCAGTGACTTGTGAGTGCGGAACTGACATGAGCGGTCGCCCAACCAGAAAGTGTGCGGGAGTAAGAGCGGTCAAATCTAAGAGATCAGAGGAAGCAGGGGTAAGAGGACGAGAGTTAAGTATAGCCTCAATTTGACATAAACATGTCGCCATTTCCTCATATGTAAACCTTCTTGAGGAGACTCTTGACAGATTTAACGGCTGCCTCAGCGACACCATTGAAGTGGGGGGAGTAGGGGGGACAGAAGTGAAATTCAATACCTTCTTGAGCTATGTCTGAAGCGACGCCTGAGTTTGAAAGGAAGTTACTGATTTAATTAGATGCACCGACAAAGTTGGTTCCATTGTCCGACCAAATGCTGCGTGGCTTACCACGACGAGATATAAACCTTTTAAGAGAAGCTATGTAAGCTTCTGTAGTCAACGCTGTGACTAATTCAAGGTGAACTGCCTTCACTGCAAGGCACACAAAAACGCATAAATATGACTTTATCAGTCTACAACCGCGCCCTGCCCGGTCGGCGATCAGAATTGGACCAGCGTAGTCAACACTACAATTTAAAAAAGGATATTGAAGGTCCGTGCGAGACGTAGGTAACTGACCCATGATGGGTTGCACATTTTGAGCTCTATATCGAAAGCATTTTAAGCATTTCTTAACTATTGATTTGGATAGATTTCTGCCTCCTAGAGGCCAGTACCGCTGACGAATGGTTGCTAATAAAAGCTGCGGTCCTGCATGTAAAAGCTTTAAATGTTCGCTTTGAAATATTAATTTTGTTAAGGCGTGCTTGCTGCAAAGTAAAATGGGGTGTTTTATGTTAAAATCATAGAAGGAGTTGTTGAGCCTACCACCAACTCGCATAATATCGTTTGAATCTATAAATGGAGTTAATGAAATAAGGCGGTTGTTGCGAGGTAAGGAGTTACCAGACTTCAAAATAGTGTATTCTTCATTGAACATTTGAAGTTGTGCATGATGTAAAATACAATTTAAAGAGTTTTGTAGATCCTCTGTTGTAAGAAAGCCGATTCTTATATTTTGTTTATATTTGAAGTTATTAATACCTCTTAGTATATACGCAACTACTCTTTGTAAATGATAAAAATTTGAATATTTTGTAATTAGATGTTGTATGATTGAGCTACCATGAAATTGATTACTACTGCTACTAACTACATGACTAACTACGTCAGGCAGATTTTGTTTAACTGTATTATAAGGTCTTTGCGGCCAATCATTCTGAGGCTTTAATAAAAAGGATGACCAGACCACCATAACGAACTGGTGCTGATAGCATCAGCCCTCAGCCCCCGAGAAACAAAATCCGCCGGGTTATCTTCCGACGGTACGTAGCTCCAAGCACAACCAACAGTACCTTCTTGAATTTCGTTGACTCTGTTACGCACAAAGGGCTTAAGTTGATTAGGTGACGTAGAGAGCCACGCTAATACTATCGTGGAGTCGCACCACATATAAATATGGTGAATAGGCATGGTAAGAGAGTCACGAACTTTGATACACAGTCTTGTAGCTACCAACGCTCCACAAAGCTCGAGGCGTGGGATAGTGGTAGGTGTAATAGGTGCCACACGGTTTTTAGAAGTTAAAAGTTGTACGCGAATAGATCCTATACTATCGACAGAACGAATATAAAGACACGCTCCGTACGCTCTCTCAGACGCGTCGGAAAAGACGTGAATTTCGTTTCTTATCGCGTCGCTGCATGTAATAAATCTAGGAATCTTTAGCAGATTAAGAGAAGGCAAAGTGCTTACAAATGAGGACCAAAGTTCCATGATTTCAGCTGAAGTGTTGTCATCCCAGTCATACTTCTCTATCCAGAGCCGCTGCATAATAATTTTGGCATTGACAACGCACGGGCCGACTAGACCAATTGGGTCAAAAATCTGACTTATGACAGACAAGATATGCCGTTTTGTAACTGTTTTGCAGTCTTGGTTGATATTAATAGAGAATGACAGTAAATCATCATCACATAACCAGTGCAGCCCTAATGTTTTAGACGCAGCATTGACGTTGCTACTATTAAAATCGAGTGTATTATTATTACTTAGGGAAGAGTCTGTAGTATTTGTTGTACTATACGACTATCATTTGATTTAAGCTTACGCAGATAAAATTTGGCTGATGAAAGAGTGTTAATGATGCCTTTACCTAGCTCTATTGCGCCATGAAGAGAGTCACTGCCACCGAGATAATCATCGACCCAGAAATCATGCTGTATTGCACGTTTTACGTCGTCCTTATCAGCTGAAGAAGCTAGAGTGGTAAGACACTTGGTGGCTAAATATGTCGCTGACGCAGTGCCATAGGTCACTGTGTTAAGACAGTAAACTTTAAGTGGATCTCTAGGGCTAGCTCTAAACACAATACGTAGAAGTGGGCGTTGAGACGGTGTTATATCAATTGCTCTATAAAATTTCTCAATATCGCCCGATATAACATACTTATGTTGACGGAAGCGGATTAATTTAGAAAACAGATCATCTTGCAATACAGGGCCCACCATCTGAAGTGCGTTCAGCGATATGCCGGATGAAGTCGCGGCAGATGCATCGAAGACTGTACGCAATTTGGTGGTGGTACTTGACTCGCGCAATACCCCGTGATGTGGTAAAAAATAGGCAATTTGATTAGAATAAAGCTTTGTATAATGACTGACTGTACATTCTTCAGTCATATGCCCTAACTCCTCATATACGCGCATGAAATCTAAGTAGCTCTGTTTGAAAGGTGTGTCACGCTGGAAACGTCGCTCTAATGACAGAAAACGACTTATTGCCATTTGAAGAGACTCACCTAATAAGTGAGGGTCTTTCTTAAGAGGCATTGTGACAACGAAACGCCCGTTATCATTGCGGTAGGTATTTAAATTAAAATGTTGTTCACATGCATTTTCCTCTTTAGTGAAACTATGCTTAGAGTCAACTGAATCTATTTCCCAAAAACGTTCTAAATTTATTTCGTCTTTTAGAAGATGACAAAATTGAGTCCCAGTTTGAGGACGCGTTATTGACACTTGACCAGAAACTATCCAACCCAACTTTGTTTCATGAATCTTAGGCTGATTTTTACCTAGGTTAATTGAGTTCTACCCTAAGACGTTCCAGAATATTTCGGCCCCAACTAGGATGTCTATGACTGATGGAATATTAAAAGTAGGATCAGCTAGACGCAATCCCGATGGTAGTGGTATATGTTTTATATTAATGAAACGTGATGGCAACACTTTAGTTATTTCAGGTAATATAAGACAATCTAAGTTGACCGTGTAGTCACCGTAATAAGACTCGAGCGTGAGATTACAAGACTGTGTACTGTAAGAGGTCTGATTGTTGATACCTGTAACCGTTGTTGAGTCAGTACCGTGTGAAGACAAACCCAACTTGGATGATAAGGTTTGTGTGACAAAGTTGGCGGTACTACCGTTGTCCAGCAAGACTCGTGCGAGGTGCTTGGTGCCATCAGCACCATGCACTCTCACCAACGCTGTGGAAAGCAATGCATAGGCAGTTGTAGTATCATGTTCTAAATCAGTTGAAAGGGAAACTTTCTCGTTGTTAGACATAGGAATAGAAGGTGTACTCCGGTCAGGTTCTAAGTGCAAAAGAGTATTGTGGCGTGTCTTGCAATATTTACAATGCGATAGCTTACACATTCTATCACTATGACCTAGGCGTAAACAATTCATTTAAACTTTAAATTGTTTCGCCTTTCCAATACGAGCTTCAATAGGTAGCTTTCTGAATGTTTCACAGGTGTAAAGCAAATGATTTTCAGAACATAACGAACACTTGTAACTAGCAGATTTATTTTGACTATCATTATTATGAGATGCCAATACAAAACTTTTAGATTTAATGTTATTATCAAAGTTGTTTTCTATGTTTTTAGATTTAAGGTTGATTTTACTATTTTCTTCTAATTTTTCCAATAAATTAGTTTGATTTTCTATAAATTTTATGAATTGACTCAAGGTAGGAGTACCTACTGGATAAAGTGTTACGATGTTCCTCCCAATAACGACTCGTGTTACTATCTAATTTTTGAGACATCATAAAAATAATAATAGTATCCCAATATTCAATAGGCTGTTTAAGTGTTTTTAATGTCCTAATATTTTTATTAAAAACATCAACCAGGTACCGCAAGCTTTTACTAGTCTCCTTAGTGCATGCCTGTACGCTAAATAACGCTTGCATATGATTATGTATAAGTAGATGGTCATTGTCATATCGCTGACACAACAAATCCCAAGCGTTCATGTAATTCTCACTGGTAAAGTCTATATTTTTTATTACTAACGCCGCGCTGCCGCGTAAACAAGATCTCAAATAGTGAAAATTCATAATGTCGTCATTACAATTGTTAGTGTGAATTAAAGAAGTGTAAGTATCCTTAAATTCAAGCCAATTCTGAACGCTACCGTCGAAATGTGGCAGGTCAATTTTAGGGAGACGTACGTTTGTGTGTACCTTACCTGACCCTTCTCCCGCGCTGTGCTGCTCAGTGGTTGGTTTGTGTACGGCGAGCAAGCTACGCGCCAGAGCCACCGCTGCATGGTACTGGTCTTCAAACTCAACGCGATATTTAAACTCGTTCTCGGGCGAGTTCACTAGTACCTCGATCTCGGTCTGTAACGTATCGAAGTCTTCGTATAAGCCTTTGAAATTATTATAACGTCCTTCCAATTCCAGAAGCTGCAAAGCAGATAAGTGAGAAGATTCTATGGGAAGTAGGTAGATTTTGAAAATAGTTAGCTTAGCTTTAATTGCACTACGCTTTTTCTTAAATACATTAATACGATCTAATGTCTCGCTCGTCATTATGCTAAATACGAAGCAAACAGCTGATAAAAATAAAGTAATGTGTTAAACTAGTTTTGTGCAGTAAACAAGATAGAATGCGGAAGTTGACCTTGACCTAGTTAGGCCGGGCGCAAGCGCAGGTATAAATGTATGACAATTATAAATTAATAAAAAGATTTTATAACGATATATGAGGTAATAAAGTTGATAGTTGTAGGTACCTATTTATTCAAATTGAGGCGAAAGTTGGGAAAGAAATGAAAAAATACGTTAAAGTATCATAAATAGGTAGGATAAAGTAAATAAAGGAGTTCCGATTGGAACGAACTCACTCAGTGATCAATCCGTCCCACGAAGTCGAAATCCGATGACTCCGTGCAGCTTCACACGTGCCGTGCACAACCAACGCCGACTCCTCGTAGATTGCTGTTTTTATTCCGGTGAGTTTTTTTGTAAGAAAACTAAGGACCATTTGTTTGGGTTTCTACTATGTTGCAGAACGAATAAAATTATAAGTGGACTGTATAAATTTTTTTTTTTTTTTTAATGTTTATATTTGAGTTGATTGACTGAAAGGTAAATTGCGCTTTATGATTTATTACGTATTAAAAAAAAACTACTTAATATATCTCGTTCAAACCAATTTTCATATCACCAAATTTTTTGTTTTATCATTCTCTTATTTTAGAAGTTACAAGGGTGAGACACTTCCGAAGTGGTAAAATGTGTCTCCTCACACATTTTACCACTTCGGAAGTGTCTCTCGCGCAAACTATTCAGTTTAGAAAAAAAAATTAGAAACCTCAATCATTTTTGAAGACCTATCCATAGATAACCATACACGTATGGGTTTGATGAAAAAAATATTTTTTAGTTTTAGTTCTAAGTATGGAGAACCGCCAAAATTTTTTGTTTTTTTTTCTATTTTTGTGTGAAAATCTTAATGCGCTTCACAGAATACATCTACTTACCAAGTTTCAACAGCATAGTTCTTATAGTTTCGGAAAAAAAGTGGCTGTGACATTGTTGTGTATGTATCTATGTGTGCGTGTGCCGACGCATCTATAAGGTGTATGCAATAAACGTCAGTGCGTTACTAGCAAGCAGTGGTTTCACTTGTCTGTCCCTCGCGTACTTAACACTGGCGACGAGTACCCACTTTTAAAATAAGAGTAAAATGTCCGGTACATTTTTCGGTATTTTAACGACGTTTGACCACAATGTGCAGTCTTGGGAGACCTACCATTGCCGCATAAAACAGTGGTTCGTGGCGAATGACATTACCGGGATTAGTGATCCTACGGGAACGAAGCGGCGAGCTGTCTTGCTGAGCGCACTCACGGATGGCACGCACAAGTTGGCGGCGGATCTCGCGTTGCCAAAGCAGTTGCAGGACGTCCCGTACGAGGACATACTTAAGCTGTTGGATGAGCATTTCACGCTAAAGCGATGTAGTTTCGGCGAGCGGTACAAGTTTTACGCGGCTATGCAACAAGAAGGCGAGACGTATGCACAATGGGCCGCGAGGTTACGCGGGCTGACGGCGCACTGCGGGTTCTCCAACATCGAAGAAGCGCTTCGTGACAGATTTGTCATGGGCATGTTGGCGGGAAGCGATAGAGAGAAGCTCTTCAGTAAAGATGTCGCGGAACTGACCGTAACTAAGGCGGTGCAATTGGCGGAAAACATGCGGAGCGCACGGACGGCGGCGGCCGCTACGGCGGGGCAGGCTGCACCGAACGATCAGCTGTTCAAGATTACGCGGACTGCGACGGCTACACCGCTGGATCGAGAAGCGGCGCCCGCGGCGCGTAGTTCCGCTAGTACGGTAGACAAAACGCGGTGTCAGGTGTGCGGCTATCAGAATCACGAAACATCCCAGTGTCGGTTCGCAAAGTACAAATGTAGGAAATGTAATGCCACGGGACATTTGCGCAGGATGTGTAAAAAAATAAATTATGTTGAGTCGGGAGCTATGGATGAGAGCGATGATGACGGTGAGTGTTTTAATATTCGATCACGTAAAGGGGAACCAATGACAGAAACGGTGTTGGTTGCGGGAATCGAGTTAAAATTTGAGATAGATAGTGGCTCGGCTGTTACGGCCATTTCTGAGAAAACTTACAAAAGGTTTTTTAGCAATGTACCATTGTCGGTGACTAATAAAAAGTTATTTTCATATACGGGTGAGAAAATAGTTTGTGTGGGTATAGTGCAATTAGATGTACGGTATGCGAACAAATCGCGCTTACTTTGTGTGTATGTTGTGCGAGACGGCGGGCCGCCGATCCTCGGTCGAGATTTTATTTCACAATTCGAGTTGGAATTGTTACCCATACAATACTGTAAACAATTAGATAAAACTGATTTGTTTACTTCATTACGAGGTCGTTATCCTTCGGTATTTTCGGATGCTTTAGGGTTGTTTAATAAATTTAAAGTTAAGTTACAATTAAAAGAAGATGCGAAGCCAGTTTTTTTTAGAGCCCGTCCCATTGCTTTCGCATTGAAAAGTAAAGTTGATGCAGAGATAGATCGTTTGGTTGGGTTAGGAGTACTGGAACCGGTTGACCACGCTCGGTATGCGTCACCCATCGTACCTGTGTTGAAACAAAATGGGTTTGTACGTATATGCGCCGATTATTCTACTGGTGTAAACAAACAGTTGATTATCGACCAGTATCCCTTGCCAACAGTATCGGAACTTTTCGCTAAATTGTATGGGGGACAGCAGTTCACTAAGTTAGACCTATCAAATGCTTATAATCAATTCATGCTGGATAATGAGTCACAAGAATTAACTTGCATAAATACGCATAGGGGAATTTTTAAGCAAACTCGCCTTTGTTTTGGAATTGCAAGCGCGCCAGCTGTGTTCCAACGCGCCATGGAGGGCGTGCTTGCTGGCGTGCCCGGCACGCTCTGTATGCTTGATGATATTTTAGTCACCGGGAAAAGTAGATCTGAGCATCTAGATAGGTTACATCAAGTAATGATGAAATTACAAGACGCGGGACTCACCTTACAAAAAGATAAGTGTGAGTTTTTCAAAGACGAGGTTAATTACCTCGGTTATGTGATAAATAAAGATGGGTTGCATAAGTCACCGCAGAAAATTAAAGCAAAGGTGGAGGCACCGGTGCCGACTAATGTTAATCAATTACAGTCATTTTTGGGGTTGGTTAATTATTATAGACAGTTTGTTCCTAACGCGTCTGCAATTTTAAGCCCTTTGTACGAGTTATTGAAGAAAGGTAATAAATGGGGTTGGACGCGGGATCATGATGAAGCGTTCACCTCTATAAAAAAATGTTTAGCTTCGGATCAAGTGCTGGCTCATTTTAACACAGACGCGACCATCTTGTTGACGGTTGATGCATCACCGACGGGTCTTTCGGCAATATTATCGCAAAAAGAATTCGATGGGGCTGAGAGACCGATTTCCTTTGCGTCACGCACGCTGAATGCTGCTGAGAAACGTTACTCTCAGATACAGAAGGAGGCGACCGCGATCATTTTTGGTGTGAGACGTTTCCATCAATATTTATATGGCAGGACGTGTCCATTCATTCTTCGTACCGATCATAAGCCATTGTTGTCGATTTTCGGACCGCAGTGTGGTATACCTGAAGTGTCAGCAAACAGATTGCAGAGATATGCATTATTTTTGAGCGGTTATAATTATAAAATAGAATATGTGCGTAGCGCTGATAACAGTGCTGATTTTTTATCTCGTGCCTGTTTGCCGGAGGTGGGCGTGGCAGACAGAGATACAGCCATACCGGATCTCGATCGTGCTTCGTACATTAATTTCGTGGTCGAAGGTAGCCTGCCGGTAACGTTAAAGAAGTTGCGCGAGGCGACGGCTACCGATGTGACTTTACGTAACGTGGTGCAGTGTGTGTTGGAGGGATGGCCGAAAAAAATATCTGATGTTAGTATGAAGCCGTACCATTCATGTAGGACACAGTTGTCGTATGAAAATGGCTGTCTTATGAGAGGGCACAAGGTTGTTATTCCAAATGAATTACGTGATAAAATCTTAATGGAGTTGCATCAGTCTCACTTAGGTATTGTGAAGACTAAGGCAGAGGCACGGTCGCGGGTTTGGTTCCCAGGGATAGACGCGGCTTTAGAGCGGTTAATAGGGTCATGTAATGTGTGCATACATATGCGGCCGTCACCGGCGCGGGCGCCGATTGCGCACTGGGAATACCCACCAACGCCATTTTACCGAGTGCACATAGATTTTTTGGGGCCTATTAACGGACACACCTTCTTAGTAGTAGTTGATGCTTATACCAAGTGGGTGGAGGTTTATGATATGAAGTCGGGTACTTCAACCACAGCGACGACGGAAAGGCTGTTCGAGTTTATGTCGAGGTTTGGTATTCCGCATACATTAGTCAGCGGCAATGGTACAGCGTTTACATCGCATGACTTTGAGGCTTTTTGTCAAGTGAACGGAATTTCTCACGTCACGTCACCGACGTACTTCCCGGCCAGCAACGGACAAGCCGAAAGCTATGTAAAAATAGTCAAAAAAGGTATTAAAGCAAGTTTGCTTAATAATGGGGTGCGAAATTTAAATAAAATTTTTTTAAAATATTTATTTGACTATAGAAATTCCATACACTCCTTAACCGGGGTCTCTCCTGCCGAGCTGGTTTACGGGCGGAAGCTTAGAACGCGTTTGGATTTACTCAAACCCGAAATACCATCGCCTTCATCCACGGCTCTGGCTAATGTAGTTAACCTTAAGCAGTGTTCACAAAATAAGACGGGTGGGCGTAATGAACAACAGTTTTCCAGTGGTGAAATAATTCATTATAAAAATTATACATTAAATGGTAAATTCACCTGGTGCAAAGGAATAGTGCTTAAAAAAATCGGCAAAGTTTTGTATCTAATCAGAGACGTTGTGACTTCGACTACCGTAAAAAAACACAAAAATCATATCATATTGTGTAAAGGTCACATTTGCGATGATGAGGTAACCGTTGATATAGACCAAGAAGAACTAAGTGGTTTTCCAGCACCAGCGACACAGGTAGCTGAAAAGGGGTCACATCCGGACACGGGCGCAAGCAGTCAGCATCCTCCGGAGGCTGCAGGTAGTTCCGAGCTGGTAAGGATAGCCACTCCACCAGTTTCAGAAATAAATATTTCGCAGCCTTCATCACCTATCACTTCGGGAGAGGAAGAGGAGTTCCAGGAGGCCTTGCCCGGCTCTCCTAGTGCTGAGCGTGCTGATGAGACGCTTGTGTTACAACAGCAAGCTGGTGGGCCTATGGCAACACCACGGTCTAAACGTAATCGACCTAAAGTCAACTACAAACCGTTCTTTTAGTACCTAATTTAATGTCTAGTAAGTAAGGATTGTATCTTAATTGTAGTATTGTATGGTAGGTTAAGTAGCTTAGTTGTTAATATGTGCTTCTAAGCTATGGGGAGGAATGTTGTGTATGTATCTATGTGTGCGTGTGCCGACGCATCTATAAGGTGTATGCAATAAACGTCAGTGCGTTACTAGCAAGCAGTGGTTTCACTTGTCTGTCCCTCGCGTACTTAACAGACATACGGACGGACAGACAGATAGATATGACGAATCTATAAGGGTTCCGTTTTTTTGCCATTTGGAACCCTAAAAAGATTCCGACGAACTTTCCTCCTTTGTGGAAGTCGGGTAAAACAATATAAATTAAGAAGTAAAAACACAATTTACTTTCTGAAAATACCTATGTAATAAATAACCACTTATAAGCGTACGTCCATCCAGTGGCTCAGTAACTTTCTTTCAAAGAAAACTGGTGCGAAAGGGAAAATAAATAAAACTGTTGGCTGACGAATTCGACAGAGATTTATCACCTTTGCGAGGTTTTAGCTGTTTCTAATTTACCTACGGCGAATACGGGTGAAGGCCAATAATTCATTTTGTTACATATTCGTGTTATTATAGGATGGGCAACAAATAAATACAATTCAATAGCAATTATTTTAGGAATGTTAAATAATGTGTGAAATGTTGATTATTTGAAATTAAGTTATCATCATCTGTTATATTTACAGACTACTTGGTAATCCTACAATTTATTTATTTATTAAAACTTCATGCACATAATGTACACAGGCGGACTTAATGCCACAGGCATTCTCTACCAGTCAACCTTATAGGTGACGCAGAGAATAAAAAAGTAGGTGCATTAAGGAGAGTAAAATTATTGAAATATAAATATATATATCAAATTGAACTGTAAAGTAGGTATACATGATCATCATCAACCTATTCTAGTCCAATAATAATTCATCCATAATTTTAATATTTACAATTTAATATGTAGATATTGAATAGGTGGATTATGGGTCCCTGCAGTAGGCATGCAAGGTGTCCCAATATCGCGTTGGCGGACGCGGCCAGGGGCACATTGGTGCGACGTGTGAAGACGTGGATGGAGGCGATTGAGAACGACGGTCTGAAACTTAATGTGGCGAATACTGAGTACTTGGCGTTGAACTCAACAGATCCCACACCCGTCCGAATAGGTGATGACTTGGTCGAGCGCACGGACTCAGTTTAGTAGTTGGGATCTGCACATCGCGCGACTGGTGACATCGATGCAAAATGCCGGTTAGGGGCATGTCTTAAAAACCATCATAAGGCCTATTTTTTTACACGGCTGTGAAGCGTGGCCATTGCTAGAGCGACATAAGCAGGAGCTGCGTGTCACGGAGATGAATGTGCTGCGATGGATGTACGGAGTCAAGCGTAAAGATCGCGTGAGGAACTCCCGCATCCGTGGTAGCCTTCATGTCCATGACATTGCAGATAACAGCAATAGTGTTGCCTTTGCTGGTGCTGGGTAACAAATGTCTGGCCATGGTACTTCCACCGGGTCTCGGTAGGAGAGCGAGACCCAAGAAGTGCTTTTTTGACGTCGTAAGGGATGACATACGTGCCTATGGTTACCACGGATGCCCAAGATCGCACGAATTGGAGAAGGAAAAAAAGAAAAGCGGATCCTGGGCTCCGAGTTATAGGCCTCGGATGCAATCGTGACACAACGCTCAGATGATGATGATGAACAAAATCCTTTTAGATTATAAATTTAGTAATATAGACATAAACGGTAAATCACATATTTCTCAATCAAATTAATATTAAATAATTTACGGCCTCTGTGGCGTAGCGGTTGTGCATTCGACTGCTACAACAGGGGGCGCGGGTTCGATTCCCGCTCAGTGAAAATATTTGTATGCATGAATATGTCTATTTCCATTGGTCTGGGTGTTTCTATGTATAATATGTATGTATTTACAAAAAAAAAAGTATATAAGTATGTTTATCCGCATTCTGGAACCCATAACACAAGCTAGTTAAACTATGCTTACTTTGGGTCTAGAAAGCGCTGTGTAGAATGTCGTAGAATATTTATTATTATTTATTATAATTTCAAAAAGGCTACTGGGCCTGTTGTTTATTGTCAGGCGATAATCAATATTCCCATTTCACAATACCACGATTTCAATCTTTGGGAAATCAACAAAAATTTGCATACAAAAAGCGCTATCTGCTTTGCATAAATCGATTTACCTATCCTCTTTCGAAAAGCTTTTTCCTTCCCAATTTCAACACCAAGTTTATTTGTAAACAAAGTAGGAATTGCTCTGGGGTATTACCAAATAAAAGTTTAGAATGTGCCTAGCTAAAAATTATTCTAAATTTAAGTTTTATTTGCAGTGATAAATATAAGGCGAGGGACCACGTCGTTTGTTTGTAAAACTTTTAAGGTCACGCCACAATAAATTACATTTCAATTTTCTTGTAGACTACCAGTCTAATAAATCAATCAATCAATTAGCCTATTGCAGTCCACTGCTGGACAAAGACCTCTCCCATTTTACGCCATAGCACCCGATCCCCCGCCTTGTGCATCCAGTCTATCCCAGCTACCTTTTTCAGGTCGTCCGTCCATCTCAGTCTAATATTATAAGTAAATTCTAGTCAGAGTTTATATCATTAATTCTTTGATCAACTATATCTAGTTTTGGTTTTTATCGAATTTTATTTATAGAAACATAAAATATACATTGCATAAATTATAATTTGGGTGTACAATAAACAAGTAACAGACTTGTGACCTAAAACTACAACTTTAACGTGTCTATATGTAGCTAATAATATTTCTATAGAAACGCTTTTCCGTAAGAGTTACTAAGTGGTGGGCACTTGTGGGCAACTAAAATGTACAAGTATGTAAAATCCCTACATCTTATAAAACAAAGTCCTTCGCCGCATCTGTCTGTCTGTCTGTTCGCGAGAAACTCAAAAACTATTACACCGATTTTCATGATGGGTGGAATGGATAGATGATGTATGGTAGAATTATATATCTTGTATTAGTGTTGGTGGTGGAATAGGGTCCCATGGGTAGCGGGAACGGGATTAGAATTCCACGCGAGTGAAGCCGTGGGGAATGGCTTGTTAATAATACACTAAGCACTTATTCAAGATAAATAAAAAATAATAAGACTATGAGCTTAATTCGAATGGTATTCTTAGTCTAAATACTCGACATAGAAAGGTCAAACTTAATATTATTATATACAAAAAAACACACTGAATACACTATTGAAACTAACCTGTCTCTCAAATATCTAGCGGAAAATCCTCATTCAGTAACAAATTTGTTGCTGGCCGCTTTTTAGACTCTTTGCTAACGAATCATGAAGCTCACGGGGCTTTCCGAGTCTCACACAGTGTTTCACGAGTGAAAAACGATCAGAATTTAAGGTATCGATCTGAAAAATTATACAACACACATAATTTACTTAATAATATTCAATATTTCTATTATGCTGTAAATTAAGTTATTTCTTTTATTGAAACTAAAAGTGATTGATAACTTTTGTGGAATAAAAAAACTATGAAAGCTTTTTGTGCAATTCATAGTTTATGTCACAAATAAGTAATGTTGATTTTGTTTTCCTATTTTATATTATAATTATGTGTGAAGTAAATCTTATCAATTGTAGGTATCCTTGTGCACTTGTGCACACGTGCATGACGTCGCGTCGTTGCAAAGGTGCTATCAGAATACCAGCACTGCTCATCATATCTTTAGCATGTGATGGGTAGCATCTATGCCGAGATAGCGACCTATTCAGGCTCGCACACATGACGTTGACGAGGCTTTGGTGCAAGTTTTCTTCTCGGGGTTGGAAGTTCAGACAGCAGTCACTTCCATAAAAGCCGTATATGCCAACTTAAAATGATGAGAAGGAGTACCTAAGAGATCCCCGGATCCTGAGGTGACAGCCTGGGATGAAACCGGGAGCAAACTTAAGATGTTGAGTTACATTCACTAAAAAAGGACAAATATCTAGTTAAATTAAAAAAATTAAACCTAATTCAATAACCTTTTAACCTTTTTTTTCGTATGATAATCCTCATCTTTAGAATTAAATCTGTAATTCAGTTATTTTACCTATACTTTTCAGTGCCTTTTAAGTTATTGAAGTCAGTTAAATTTATTTATTAAAATAGCTGTCTAATTGCACTAGCATTGAACAAAAAGGAAACAAATACACATTAATTTTAGGTTTCTTTGGATTTCTCCACTTCGTGAGCAATCAGAGACGTCCTGCATTGGTTGTGAAATAGTACCCAGTATACTAGCAGCTTTTAATGACAATGCTTGTTGTGTTGATGGAATACTTTTTTAATCCTTGTACACGTTACGAGCACTCAGTGACTTGATCGGGTTCAACTTCAAATATATAAACACCTACAGTTTGAGTATTTTCGCAAATGCAGCAGCAGCGCTGATATTGTCAATGGCAATGTCTAGGAGTTGATGGGCATGAGTATTTACGTCCCACACCAATAGCCCATCTATTTTCCATCAAAACAACGACACTTTTCTTTTTACGTGTGGAAATCCCCACGGGCTTCACCCCATCGGTGCCAACGATAGGGTGGGCGTGTCCGGTGTCGGAATCGGACCGACTAAAATTACACGGTGTCCTCCCAAGTGTCTATTGCCGGGCACTCCGGGTAAGCCCTCGAAAGGATAACCCCAGGGTTACTGTCGGACTTTGGCCGCCACCACGGCCTCGCCTGGTGGGGTCGGGTTTTATCCCGCCTCGGTGAGTTGGCAGGCATGTGTAGGACACACACGACATGCCTTTGCCACGGCCTGCTTCTGTAAGGACGGCGAGTCAGCCTACTGCCGTCCTCAGGCCCCGATCATGGAGTTCGGTAGTCCCAGGCGTAGATGAGTTTGCGGCGTCCTCGCCGCAGACTGCGGAACTCGGGGGGCAGGATTATCTCCCACTCCCTTCCCGCCGTCTCTTCGTCGCATTACCTGCTAGCAGAAAGAGGCGGCGGCGTGCCACTTGCTCCCGTCGGAGACCACGGCCCTCACCATGGTCTCCAGCGAGAGAACGTCCAGGACCGCAACGAGATCCCGGCGTTGACTCGCCCACGCAGGGCACTCTGCCAATGTGTGTAGCGCCGAATCTCCGCCAGGACCCTCGCAGTGCTGGCACTGCGGCGTTGTCTCCCGGTGGATGCGCCCATAGATACTTACCGAAGCACCCGTGTCCGGTAAATATCTGGCATATCCGGTAGGAGAGGTCACCGTGATGTCTCTCCAACCACTCCTTCATGATCAGCCTCACCGCCGCTATCTTGGATTCCCCCCACATTGGATGCTCAAGTCGCACCCTCCATGTCTCCATGAGTTCCCAGCGGAGCTGGGACCGCTGAGCTCTGATTTCGGGGCTCCAGCCAATGGCCCTGCTCCAGCGCCTCCCTGCGCCATTGGTACAACGACGCAAGGGCTCTCGCTTCCAGGTCCCATGGAGCATCGCAGGAGCAATCGCAGCAGATTGACCCAGTTTTATCACAGTTACAGTTTTGATTGGCCCAGATTTTATCACCATAATACTTCATTGATATGGTAATTATAGATTTAAATACTCCTTTGATATACATGAGTATTGTACTAATAAATAAATTTGCAAATACTTTTTAACTTTTTTCACCATAGTTGGTTTAAAGATGATCGCAGCAGATTGGCCCAGTGTAGCACTCGAAGTAGTTCTTAAAATATTCCACGTTGTAGTCTAAAATCGTTTTATTATTTCAATAAAATTTTTAAGCATTTTGTATGCTTACTTTTTTCGAAAGATTTAGATCGGAAAAAGAGAACATCTAGGACGGGACTTGAACCCGCGACCAGTCCCTTACAGGGGGAATGCTCTGACCAACTGAGCCACCTAGACACGTCCCAGATATTCGAAATTCTCCGATATATCATATACGTCTTAAGGCGACGTTGGAGCCATCTACCGTAATTCTTGCGAACTACGGAAACAATGAATAACTTTACAGTCCTTTTTAAACATTGTTTTTTTTTTTTCAGAGCATTCCCCCTGTAAGGGACTGGTCGCGGGTTCAAGTCCCGTCCTAGATGTTCTCTTTTTCCGATCTAAATCTATCGTTTTATTATATTCAAAAATCAAAAACTGGAATATGTAATACCATTTATTTTTAAAAGATTTGGCAGTATCTCTAGTAGATTTATCCACTATCCAGCTAGTATGCACGCGTTTATGCCGCTATTAAGTATTATCGCTGGACCAACAACCCAGTGATGGTAACAAAGATATTGAACGATATGGTTCGGGGTGGTGAATAGGATCGCCATAGTATACGTGATAAACTTAATCAAAATGAAATGCGATGTTGTCATTTGGTACTTGATTTCAGACGGCCTTTTTGGCACAGTTGTTTGAGTTCTATTATTATTGGTACATATACTTATTACTATTATTTAAACATGTTATCATCATCATCACAACGTTAGTCCCGGTTTCATCCACAGCTTGTACTTTGGAGCCAGGAGGAATCCGCTTGCCCAATCTCTCTCTAGATTTGGCTTATCTTTACTTTTACGAGGGAAAAATCTGTGCCAGAACCTCTCATGCTTATCAGCAGGTGTACCGGCTAGCAAATGGGGTTGGCTCGAGCCCCAGAAATCTTGATAGGGACCCATAATCCCTCTCATGTTATGAAGACAATATTCAACACATAAAGTTTAATATGAAACGTACATTATATTTACTTTTGCTGATCATCACAAAGTTGACCGGTAGAAATAGTATTAAGCAATAAGTTCGCGTTTGTAGATTTTTTTATGCGTTAAGTTTAAATAAATACATACATAACTGTCACTTTATGTTTTTAATCTCAAAATTTGTATAGTAAATCTATGTGAGCGATCGAAAGCCTAGGACGATATGACAATGATTACACAGCTAACCTTGTGCAGTCGCCATCGGTATTAGATTAACACATTTCAAGTTTCGAAACACCTTAGCTCTAGAACTTTACATAAAATAATAAACAAAAATTGGAAAATGTTAAATTTGTCTTCTGAAGATTAGAAAAATTACTATACATCAACTTATTTATATACTTATTGATATATTTCAATGTAAAGATCGTTTGTAAAAATTTTAGTGTTCATTATTTTTGTGGGCGACTGTAAAATTCAAACGGTACTTAAAACGCATGTAGAATTTCAATTCTACACGACCTCTGTGGCGTAGCGGTAGTGCATTCGACTGCTAAGCCAAAGGTCGCGGGTTCGATTCCCGCTCAGTGCAAATATGTATATTTGCATTGGTCTGGGTGTTTCTATCTATAATATGTATTTATTTACAAACAAAAAAGTATTTAAGTATGTTTATCCGCATTCTAGAACCCATATGATAAGCTCTGCTTAGTTTGGGTCTAGATGGCGTTGTGTACTTTGTCGTACAATATTTATTTATTTATTTATTATTTAAGACCGGAAGGTTATGTATGACACTCATCATCATCATCTTAGTTTAGTGCCCGGTTGGACCCGAGCCTCAGAGCCCGGGGTCTACTGACTCCTTCTCCTGCTTTAAATTTCGATTCGATTTAAATTTGACCTATATGACTTTTATGGGAGTGACTGCATCTGATCTCCCAACCCCGAGAGGAAAGCCAACGCCAGAGACTCGTCCTTTAATCGGCAGGTGTACCAGCTAACAGGTGACGTTGGCTTGGCCCTGAGGGTCTGGATGGGGCCTTATATACCATAGATCATGATGCTTATTACTATAAAATATAGAATCTCCGAAATAAAATTATGTACACCTTACAGAAAACCAGTAGGTAAACAGCACTTATATTCATATAGTGACGCGGCTTTGCTGTTAAGTAGAGTCATCAGCTCTCCAGAGGTACCAGCTTACTATCAGCGATCCGTGTGCTTTTGTGGCACCCTATTAGTACAAAAAAGTGTCTATGCACACGTATTTCGAACATAGGTAGGTGGTTTAAAAAGGTAAAATATACAAACTCCGTATTTTATTTTCATACCAGAATCAGTATGCATGCAGCAGATAAGGTAACATATTCCGTAATCAAAATAATACGACAGTTTCTTTGTTTTACCTACATCCGTATTTTATTTGCCGTGTTTCATAAAAGGGTTATAGGGAACAATTTCGTTGCGGCATTTGGCAAGGAAAATACAAATATTAAGCGCAATGTTTAATTTTCTCAATTCCTTTTTAAAAGAAAATAAAATGCTATCTGTGCCTATTGTGTGCTATTTTTCATTGTCTCAATCGTAATAATATTATAAATTGGTTACAGAGATTATTTTCGGTATTTTTTCATGTTATTTGTTTTTGTGTTTTTCATGTGATTCTGCCCTTTTTTTTTTTTTTTTTTTTTTTCGTGCGGAAATCCCTTCGGATACCCCCCCGCGTGCCAGCGGGGGCGGTTATGTCGGGCTTGAACCGACTAAAACCGCACGCCGTCTCGGGTCTACAGACGCCGGGGTGTAAGGTTGCCCATAGAGCATATCCCTCGCACCCCGACTGACCCTGGGCCATCTCCGGTTTCGAGATGGCCCCCTCGGGTTTGGGAACCACGGTGTCCCCGTCTTGCCCCGGTTTGGGGAGGGGCGCTAGTCGCCCCACCGTCCCGGCCTGCTTCTGCTGGGGTGACAGGTGGCCTCACCCGCCACCCCCAGGCCTGCGCTCATGGAGGACGGAGGTCGTTAAGCGACCTCCGGCGCCTGAGTTGCCTGCGACGCGCGGCGAGCAAGTTGCGGGCTCGGCGGACCGGGAGAGTTCTAAGTCTCTCCCGGGCGCGCTCCGCCACCTCCTTCGCGAGCATTACATGCTCGCAGAAGGAGGCGGCGGCGGCCCACGCGCTCGCGCTCCGCACCATTGCCGCAATCATGCTGCCGAGCGAGAGGACTCCCACCCCGATGGCTGCCACGAGGTCACGCCTCGGCGCCTCCCACGCCGGGCAGTCCGCCAGCGTGTGCAGCCCTGAGTCCTCGCTCGCGTCGCAGTGATGACACTCAGGCGTTGGCTCCTTCCTGATCCGATGCAGGTGGTCCCCGAAGCACCCCTTCCCTGAGATCACCTGCGTCAGTCGGTAGGAGAGGCTTCCGTGTCGCCTCTCCAGCCAATCCTCCATGATGGGCCTTACCGCCGCTATTGCGGCGTGCCCTGCGCTTGGTTGCCCAAGTCGTTCCTTCCACTCCACCACGATGGCCTGGCGGAGCTGGGACTGCACGGCCTCGATTTCTCGAGGCTCGGGGTTCCATCCCTGCTCCCGCGCCTCCTTTCGCCACTGGTACAGTTGCGAAAGGGCTCTCGCTTCCAGGTCCCATGGCGGAGTTCCGGCAAGGAGACTCGCCGCCTCGAAGGAGATCGTGCGGTACCCTCGGATGACCCTGATGGCCAGAACTCGCTGCGGAGCGCGCAGCATCTGCACAGTTCTGGTCCTCAGGGCCTCCGCCCATATTGGGCACCCATACAGGGCCATGGACCGCACGATCCCCGCGTAGAGTCTCCTGCAGGAGTCATCGGGCCCCCTCATGTTGGGCAACAGCCGAGCCAGAGCAAGAGCTGTGCCCTTCAATTTGGGGGCCAGACTTCGGATGTGCTCTCCGAAGTCCCATCGGCCGTCGAGCACGAGCCCCAAATATTTCATTTGGGGCTTGATGCCGATGCGATTTCCTCCCACGATGAGACTGGATCCCTCGGGTGGCTTGCTCCGAGGCCCATGGAAGAACAGGGCCTCGGTTTTGTGCAGGGCCACCTCGAGACCCAGCCGCCGGATCCGCCTAACGACTTGGGCAACCGCGGTCGTGGCCTTTCGGGTCGCTTCGCGGTACGTCGCCCCGCACGCCGTCACGAGCGTGTCGTCCGCGTAGCACGTGACGGCGGCACCGCCTACGAGCTCACCGCGAAGCACCCAGTCGTATCCGATGTTCCACAGGAGCGGCCCCAGGACCGATCCCTGTGGAACACCGCACGACATTTCACGCCGACCGAGACCGGTCACGGTTGGGTAGATGACGGCTCTCTCCGTCAAATACGCCCCGACTATGCGGCGGAGGTAGAGAGGCACTTCGTGATACACGAGCGCCTCCCTAATGCAACTCCAGGGCAAGGTGTTGAACGCGTTGGCGATGTCCAGGGACACCGCCAACATCACCTCACCCCGGGCTACTGCATCCTCCGCCAGAGCCCTCACGCGCATGATGGCATCCACGGTGGAGCGCCTCTGGCGGAAGCCATATTGGCCATCCGCCAGGTCCGGCCCCACTCTTGAGAGGTGCTCGACGAGGCGCTTCGCAATTACTCTTTCAAAGAGCTTGCACACCTCGTCGAGCAACACTATGGGCCGGTAGGCGGACGGCGAGTCCGCCGGGCGCCCCTCCTTTCGGATGAGGACCAGTTTCCCCGTCTTCCACAATTTCGGAAACTGGCCCCGCTTCAAACATGCGCTGAGAAGCCCTCTCAGTCGGGGCTCGAGAGCGTCGTCGACTAGAGCTAGGACCCACGCTCGGCCTGGAATGCCGTCGGGTCCCGGGGCGGTGTGTTTGGCTCTTAGCCTTCTCACCGCCAGCTCTAGTTCTACCCAAGTGACCTCGGGCACGTCGTCGTCTTCCACGTCGGGCGCCATGCGCAACCGAGGCGGAGTCATCCGCGGTGGAACATGTTCCACCGCCCGCGCTGGGAACAGGGAGCCAACAATTCCTCCGAGCAGATCCGGCTGGAGACACCGGGTTAACGGCGGGGCCTTGGGGCGCAGCTTGCCCCTCACCATCCGGTAGGGCCGCCCCCAAGGGTCCCGCTCCAGTGTCGCCAGCAGCTCGCGGAAGGCGTCCCGTTTGGAACGCCTTATCTCCGCTCGGAGGGCTCGTCTGGCCTCCCTGTATCCCTCGTACAACTCCGCCTCTCGGGCCTCCGCATCTGCGAGGCGGCGACGCCTCCTACGGAATCGGGCCCACCGGCGGTGCGTGATCACACAGCCCCGTCTGAGCTGCGCGATCTCCGACGACCACCAGTAGACCTGACCCCTCGGATTATAGGGCGGAGCCCTAGGCATCGCCGCGTCACAGACACGGGTCATGGCCTCCCGGAACCACTCCGCCTCATCGTCTATGCTGACAGGCCTGTCCGGCGCAGGGGCCCAGGCCTGTACGATGGCGGCTTCCAGGAGGAGCTCCCGATCAAGTCGCTTAAGCGCCCAACGTGGCTCGGGTGGAGCCGGTGCAGCCGGCGCGTCGCTCGCAGGGGGGGACACGTCAAACCGAATGTATCGGTGATCCGAACTTGTGTCCTCCCCCAAAACGACGCGCCAGCCCTGAACACGTCGCGCCAACGAGGGGCTCGCGAACGATAGGTCCACGATGGAGCTACCCCTCGAGGTCACGAACGTGTCCACGGCTCCCCGATTTAGGAGGACTAGGCCGAGTCGTGCGGCCCAGTCCACCAGTGCCCTGCCTCTATGCCCCGTCGCGCCCCTTTCGTGTCGGGAACCCCAGGCATACGACCAGGCGTTGAAGTCCCCGAGCACAAGGACCGGACGGGGCTGGCAGGCATTTACGACGACGGCCAGCTGACGGAGCCACTGCTCATATGCAGCTTGGTCTCGGTTCCGCGTGATATAAGCGGCCACGACCGCTATGTCGCCAACCGCTGCCGCCACGCAGCCGGGTCCCCTTGCAACGACGGCAAGAGGGGGGCTGCCGGCGGCAGGGTTGTGCACCAGTGCCGCCGACCCATCCAGCGCGGTTTCCCAGGTAGGCCCGAGGAACCGGTGGGTGTATGGGTCGGCGACAGCGGCGACATTTATGGCCCACTGTGCCATGCTCTGGCGCAGAAGATCCTGAGCATGGGCACCGTGGCCAACGTTCACCTGCAGGATGCGGAGTTGAGGATCCATTATGGAACCCCCATCTCCGCATCCCGCTGTGAACTGGAGGCGGAAGGCCGGCCTCCCGGCTTCGGCTCCCCTCCGGCGCAGGCCTTGCTGCCAACCCTATGGTCAGCCGGCTTGCCCCCCGCTGCACATCTAAAACAGTGCAACGGGGCGCTACACGAGCCGGCCTTATGACCGGGCTGGCCACAGCGGAAGCAGCGGTCACCCGCCGTTACCTCCGCCGTGCAGTGCACCCCCACATGGCCCACCGACAGGCACCTGAAGCACCTGGCCGGTCGGGCCTGCAGGAGCCGTGCCTGCGCCCTCAGGAAGCCTCCCACCAGGAGGCTCCGCCCGTCTGCGACCTTTTGGGCCGCCGCGATAGGGCAGCCGACAACTGCTGCCCCCTGTCCACCGCGGCCGAAGCGTATAACTCCGGCCTTCACTGTGTCCGGGGAGCAGTCCCCGGCCTCCGCCACGGCGAGCCTAAGCTCCTCAGCCGTGACGGAGTCGTCCAGGCCCGTGATGCGCACTTCTGCGCATTTAATGGGCCTGGACACCCGGACGTCGGCTGCATCCAATGACTCCCTAAGCCGAGCCGCTAGGGCGTCGGCTTTGGGGCCACTGGCGGCGCCGGGGACCTCAAGAAGCCGGGCTCCCGTCCGTGTGCTCTTGCACCGGACGCCCGGGATCTCGAGGGCCTTGAGGTCGACGTTGGCCTTCACCTTGGCCAACACCTCGGCATACCCCATGCCTCTCCCCGCTGCCTCCGCCGTCAGGGTGACGACGACGGCCGTAGTGCGGGGGGCACGGAGCTTCCCCGGCGCTGCTTTCGCGGCGGCCGCGGCCCTCCTGGCCTTCTTGGCGGCCTTTTTTGCGGCCTTCCGCCTCTTTTTGTTGGCTCCAGCCACCTCCCAACCCCCTTCCAAGGGGGTCATGTGATTCTGCCCTAACTATAGGACAGAATCTAAAATAGGATTTTTTACTAATATAAAAAATGTGAAAGTTTGTACTAATCATGCTCAGCTGGAACGATTTGAAATTTTGTTGCATAGATTGGAATAAAACATAGACTACTTTTTATCCCTCGAATAAGGACAAAAAACTCGTATGGGATCAGAATCACGCGCTAACTTAACCTAACACATAGGCTTTAGATTTGGATATTAAAATTCTGAAAAGCAATATCGTGTAATTCATGTTATGTGATGATGTAACATTCAGGATTTTGAATTCTACTTTTTTGATTATATTGAAAAAAGTTGAAGTATTTTTTTTAGACAGGAGTTGAATGGAACAATATCTATCTATATAGAAAATCAATACAACTTAATACCCCACCCGGGGTGAGTCCCACCAACATTTTTAGGGCACAAGCCAACCACACATGCTAACCCATTATTATTTTACATACCTGCCTATTAAAGGACGAGACTCTGGCGCAGGCATTCCTCTCGGAGTTGGGGGGTCAGATAGCAGTCGCTCCCGCAAAAAGCCAAATCAAGATAAAGAGAAGAAGAGCGGACAGCTGACTACAAATTACAAGCTTTGGATGCAACTGGAACTAACGTTGTGTTAATGATAATGAAAGTAAACTTAGACACATTTATAAAAAATTATGTTCGTAATAATTTTCGGCCTTTAGTTTTATATATTACTGTCGTATCGTACTGAGTCACAGAATAAATAATAGTACAACTGAGTATTATATTGCGTTTGGCTTTTTAATTTCGACTGTATAATATCATGATTTACATTTTAGAATGGCATTATATTCGGTTATATTATATAGCTTTTAGTTACATTCTGTACTGATATAAATTGACAGGGTATATTTATTGTGCAAAGTGTGGTTGTCGATTTTTATGTTCTTCTGGATACCATGGCATGGCGAAGTATTGCAGCAAATATTCTCATAATTGTTTATTTATAGTACAAGTAGCAACGACTATCCTATAGCTAGGATGTTAATGATATAATTCTCAAAAAAAAATCGCGTTGGGGGACCGCTTAGTTTAGACTATTTGTAATTGGATTGTTAGGTTTAGAGCGGCCCCCCAACGCGATGTACTTTTTAAGAATTATTAATACTCGTACATACTTAGGTACTTTAAGATTGTTTCTTTCATTATTTTTTACTTTTTAAAGGTAAGTCAGGTTATTGTGTCTGGGGTTTTTTAAATTTTTTATTTAATTTTTATTTTTTACTTTTTATAGTACACACTCATTATAATGGAGATTTAGTTAAGTTGTTAATACATTGCGTTCAGTTGTTAATACATTTGCATACTTACTTACGTACTTAATACTTGGGTAAATTTGCTGACATTTAGATTTCCTTCCTCATTATCTCCCCACCACATATATTTGCAGATATTGGGTATTTTCCCCACTTTCACCCCCAGAGTTTTTTCAGGGCTCAATCGATTTTCATTGAACATATTATTTTGTAATGTGCACGTGATGCGCTTTCATTTGAGACCCTACTCGATTATATTTGCAGACATTCGGTTATTCTTCCCAACTTTCGCCCCCCACAACTTTTAAACGACTCAACTGATTTTCATCAAACATGTCTAAAAACACTAGCCCGTAACTCACCTTTCATACAAAAAAAAAACTAAATTGAAATTGCTTCATCCGTTCGCGAGCTACGGAGCCACAGACAGACAGACAGACACGTCAAACTTATAACACACCTCTTTTTGCGTCGGGGGTTAAAAATGTATGTAAGTACTTTATTAATGTTTCACCTTAAATGATATAAATTGGTTTCGACTTCTCTTAGGACACTAAGAAACTCATACTCCTCTATTAGCATAACTTGTTAGTTACTTTTTTTTTACACCACTTAGGTGACAGACAAACTCACGGCCCACCTGATGGGAAGCGGTTACCGTGGCCTATGGACGTGCGCAACACCAGGGGTGTCACACTCGCGCTGCCGACCCTGTAAAAACCTTTTAAAATAATTTTGCTTGGAAATAATCCATCAAATAGGTACACCTATTTTTTTTTTTTTTTTCGTGCGGAAATCCCTTCGGAGACCCCCCCGCTGGCCAGCGGGGGTGGTTATGTCGGGCTTGAACCGACTAAAACCGCACGACGTCTCGGGTCTTCAGTGTGTAAGGTGACCTAATAAGGCAATTCCCTCGCACCCCGGCTGACCCTGGGCCATCTACGGCTTCGAGATGGCCCCCTCGGGTGTGGGAACCACGGTGTCCCCACCTTGCCCCAGAGAAGGGGGCTTCTGCTGGGGAGACAGACGGCCTCATCTGTCACCCCCAGGCCTGCGCTCATGGAGGACGGAGGTCGTTGAGCGACCTCCGGCGTCTGAGTCGCCTGCGCCGCGCGGCGAGCATGTTGCGTTTCTAAATCTCTCGAGCATTACTTGCTCGCAGAAGGAGGCGGCGGCGGCCCACGCGCTTGCACTTCGCACCATGGCGGCAATCATAGCGCCGAGCGAGAGGACTCTCACCCCAGTTGCCACCACGAGTTCTCGCCTGGGACCTCCCACGCCGGGCACTCTGCCAACGTGTGCAGCCCCGAGTCTTCACTCGCGTCGCAGTGGTGGCACTCAGACGTTGGCTCCTTCCGGATCTGAAACAGGTGGTCCCCGAAGCTCCCCTTGCCGGAGATCACCTGCGTCAGTTGGTACGAGAGGCTTCCGTGTCGCCTCTCGAGCCAATCCTCCATGACGGGTCTTACCACCTCTACAACGGCGTGCCCTGCACTTGGTTGCCCAAGTCGTTCCTTCCACTCCACCAGGATGGCCTGGCGAAGCTGGGATTTCTGGGCCTCGATTTCTGGAGGCTCAGGATTCCATCCCAGCTCCAGCGCCTCCTTGCGCCACTTGTAAAGGGCTGCAAGGGCTCTCGCCTCCAGGTCCCATGGTGGAGTTCCAGCAAGGAGACTCGCCGCTTCGAAGGAGATGGTGCGGTACCCACTTATGACCCTGTTGGCCATCACCCGCTGCGGTTCCCGCAGCAGCCGGGCATTATTGGCCTTCAGGGCCTCCGCCCACACTGGGCACCCATATAGGGCCATGGACCGCACGATCCCCCCGTAGAGTCTCCTGCAGGAGTCATCGAGTCCCCTCATGTTGGGCAGCAGCCGCGCCAAAGCGTTAGCTGTGCCCTTCAGATTGGGGACCAAACTTCGGAGATGTTTACCGAAGTCCCACCGGCCGTCGAGTATGAGCCCCAAATACTTCATTTGGGGCTCGATGCCGATGCTAATGCCTCCTACCATTAGGCTGGATCCATCAGGTGGCTCGCTCCAAGGCCCATGCAAAAACAAGGCCTCGGATTTGTGCAGAGCCACTTCGAGACCCAGCCGCCGGATCCGCCCCACGACTTAGGCAACCGCGGCCGTGGCCTTTAGGGTTGCTTCACGGTACGTCCTGCCACACGCCGTCACGAGCGTGTCATCCGCGTAGCATGTGACGGCGGCACCGCCTATGAGGTCACCGCGAAGCACCCAGTCGTAGCCGATGTTCCACAGGACCGGCCCTAACACCGACCCCTGCGGAACACCGCACGACATCTCACGCCGACCTAGACCGGTCATACTTGGGTAGATGACGGCTCTCTTCGACAAATATGCCCAACTATGCGGCGAAGGTAGGGAGGCAGTTCGTGATACACGAGCGCCTCCCTAATACAACTCCAGGGCAAGGTGTTGAACGCGTTGGCGATGTCCAGAGACACCGCCAACATCACCTCACCCCGGGTGACTGCATCCTTCGCCAGAGCCCTCACGCGCATGATGGCATCCACGGTGGAGCGCCTCTGGCGGAAGCCATATTGGTCATCCGCCAGGTCCGGCCCCACTCTTGAGAGGTGCTCGACGAGGCGCTTCGCAACTACTCTTTCAAAGAGTTTGCAAACCTCGTCGAACAACACTATGGGCCGGTAGGCGGACGGCGAGTCCGCCCAAATAGGTGTACCTTATCTGTTGAAATTATTTCAAGGTTCTATATTCGAATCTACTTTCGACAATACCTAAAAAAAGATTTTAGTCAATGCAGATTCAATTATAATAATAATATATATATATAAATATTATACTCGTATATAATATTTGGATATATTTGGATTTGGCTCACGATGTTGTCGACATGTTTGTGGAGTGTGGATTCGGCAATTATTGTTCCGATAGTTGTATCGATTCACGGAGTGATTACCAAGAGCCTCGACATCTCAAGAGGCTCGCGGTAGGCAGTTGGGTCAAGGGATTGATGCAGAAGGCAGTGCTCCTCAACACGGCACGTATTGTGAGGAGATTTCTCTCTCTGGAACCCTAACCACCGGTAGCTTGGTGGTCCCTGTACCCGATGCCGGTGGGCCACTATTTTTTATTTTTTACATATATTTGTTTTTTTATATATATAAAATGTTTTTTTTGTATATTTGCAATCAGCTAAATGCTATAAGCAACTATGTAGCGAATAGTTTACTCATGTAGAGTGTTTCCTCCAGTGAGGGCATCTACTCATCTTTATTTTTTGGTGTCTACTTAGACACTAGTATATCTTTTCGTTTAAGGCGCTTTGCATAGCTGCGTGTTGTCAGGTTAGCTGTCAGTTCATTAGGATGTCTTTCGAGCCTCCGTTGGTATGTCTCCGTGGTGTTACAAATTTCTTGCTTTACTGTGTTAACGTTTAGGTAATTATGCACTTTGTCATTTGTAACGAGCCACGGTGCATTGCACAGTGATTTAAGTTTAGCATTTTGCATCCTTTGTAGGATGAGGATATTAGAATTGCTGGCGCTACCCCATAGTTGAACACCATACATCCAGACAGGTTTCAGGATAGCTTTGTATATGAGCAGCTTATTATCTACAGAAAGTCTGCTGTTCCTGCCTAGCATCCAGGTAAGACTTCTGTATTTGAGGTTCAGTTCATGTCTTTTCTTTTTTATATGTTGGTTCCATGTAAGGCGTCGATCTATGTGTAGGCCGAGGTAGCGTACATATTCCTCATGTGGCAATACGGTGTTATCCAGTAGCACTGGTGGACAGTTTCCTTTTCTCAGTATGAAAGTGATTTGCACTGATTTTGATGTACTGGCCTTTATTCTCCATTTTTTTTAAACAGATAGATACTCTATTTAGACCATTTTGCAGTTTTTGGGCTGCTATAACGGGGTCTTCATCGCTAGCTAGTATAGCAGTGTCGTCGGCGAATGTAGCAGTGGTAATATTTTCCTCCACGGGCAGATCAGATGTGTAGATAGTATACAGGACGGGTCCTAATACAGATCCTTGGGGTACACCTGCTTTTATATCAATAAAAACGGAAGTTGACTCGCCCTCTTTGACTTGAAATATTCTCTCTGATAGGTATGATTCAAGTAGTAAGTAGAAGCTATGTGGAAGACTATTTTTGATTTTACAAAGCAAGCCTTTGTGCCACACCTTATCAAAGGCCTGTTGAATGTCTAAAAAGGCAGAAGAGCAATATACTTTCTCCTCCGGAGTTTTTTTAATTCTGTCAACCACTCTATGTACTTGCTCGACTGTCGAATGTTGCTGTCTAAAACCAAACTGGTGATTTGGAATGATATTTGCCTGTTCTAAGAGAGGGAGAATTCTATGCAGTAGCATTTTCTCAAACACCTTGGACAAAATTGGTAAGGGACTGATTGGTCTGTAGGATGTAGGCTCGTGAGCTGGTTTGCCGGCTTTATGTATCATAAAGATTTGTGAGACTTTCCACAAACTTGGAAAATATTGCACTCTCAGCATCCCATTATAGAGGGTAGTCAGAAATACCACTGTCTTTTTTGGAAGTTTCTTTAGTACTTCTTTAGTTATGAGGTCAAACCCTGCAGCCTACTTATCTTTTAGGCTTTTGTTGATTGTCCTCCACACTTCTCGTACGGTTATCGGGGCTGGTGGGAGTGACATTTGGAGATTTTGGCTTAATATGCCATCTATCTTTTTGTCTGAGTTTATACCTTCTGCTTGGTTAGGTTGGAATACACTTTCCAAGTGCTCGGCAAATAGATTTGCCTTTTCCTGGCTAGTGCGTGCCCATTCACTGTTTCTTTTTAGAGGCGGCTTAGCAACTTGTGGTCTATTGCAGTCACGGGTAAACTTCCAAAGTGAGTAATCAGTGGATGCAGTGGCCGTGAGAGATTCCATTTGGGTTGCAAAGGTGTTGTTGTGCCAGTTATTTAGCATTTCCTTTAACTCAGCTGCTTACTTGGACAGGAGTTTTTTGTCTGCATTCAGTCTACTTAGGTGCCAAACTCTTCTTAGCTTTCGTTTCTCAAGGACAGCTCTTTTAATTTCCAGAGGATAATTATTGTGTGATTTCTGGGAATACCCCAAGGGTGTATTTAACCAGCACGCTTCCTGGATGAGGTTCGTAATATACTTAGTCGCATTTTCAATATCCTCAGAAGTTTTGAGAGCTACTTTCAAATTATATCTTTCATCAAGATAATATCTAAAAGAGGGCCAGTCCGTATATACATAGTACATAGTTTCAGGGTAGGTATACTCTACGATCATAGTACTTAGAGTTAGTAGCACCAGAGTATGATCTGTAGAACTATCGTGACAAGCCTCAGCTTTGACATAATGTTTAGAAAAGCCTTTCATAACAAAAAAGTCGAGCAGGTCTGGTACTTTATTTGGATCCGCTGGCCAGTATGTAGGTTCACCGGATGAAACAGTTATTAGGTTATTGGTGTCAACGCAGATCTTTAATTGTCTTCCTCTGGTGGTTAATAATCTAGACCCCCACTGAACGTTTTTAGAGTTCCAGTCTCCACCAGCGACAAAACGGTTTCCAAGCGTTTGAAAGAATGCCGTAAACACAGTGTCCGTAATTTTGTGCTTCGGTGGGTAATATACAGCTGTTAAGTTAATAAATCCATTTTTATCTTCAACAGCAATTGTTGTTGCTTGTATGGATTCAGTTTTTTACTCCAGCATAATGTGATATTTAATAGATTTTCTAATTATTACTGCTGTCCCCGCATGGCCAGTTCCATCAGGGTGCGTAGTAACATAGCATTTGTGATCTTTAAATTTTAGGCTTGAAGACGATGTACAATGCGCCTCAGAGATTAGCAGTACATCTAAATTATGTTGTGTCATCAGTAGTTCTGTTTCATTCTTATTAGGAGCGAGTCCATTAATGTTCCTGGTGGCTATTCTTAAGGATATATAAAATGTATTTAAAAATTATATGATATAAATTATAAATATAAGTAATTATTATTATTCAAACACTAAACTGCTACCTAAAACTACGTAAAAATTATAAAGTACAAAACCTCTCGGTGACAAATACGTTAGCTGTTACACTATTGGTGCTATACTTACAAAAAAAATCCTTGGACATTACCAGGTTTAACACATCAAACAATATTATTATCATATTTAAAATCATTCAGCTTATTAGCTAAACCAGAATATTTTGTGGGTCATTATTCCATCAAGTAAAAACGCCGAGCAATTAATGTGAAGCACCTTTTTAAATGTCATCAGTAATATTCACAATTTCGTCACCCTCACCCCAACAGGCGAGGCACACTTTTTATTTCAATAAATGCCAAAAGCCTGTCGCCCAAATATATGATATCGTTATAATACACCTTATATTTCAATGAAGACGTTTCATATTGGTATAAATAAGTGTAAAGAGATGTGAAATTCACATCTTTATGATGAAATTTAAATTCTCTTATTCTATCTATAATATGAAATGACGACAAGTCGCTCGATCTTTCTAGTTATGAATGTCAAGACAGACAAACGAGCTGCAACGTTGTAGTCCAATGTTATTAGACAAACAAACAGTAGTTATATTAGTTTACTTTACAATGTTGTTCAGTATAGTTTTGAATAAATTGCAGTTTGCAACTAAGTTCATTGGATACAAGAAGTTCTTTCGAAGAAATATAATCTAGAACTAACTTTAAGGCACTCATGTATTTAAAGGCCTCTGTGATCTCCTGGAAAGTTACGCTAATAAGCAAAAAAGAGTTACGTGACTTAATCTAATATATGTTGACTTTTACGCAGTAGGGCAGGAAGCATTATATATATTACAAGTAGTAAAATGAAGTTATCCTAACAAATCAGCATCAATAAAATCAGCCTAACAAGCGAAAAATAAAACCAAAATAGGTAAAAAAAATGCAAAAAAGTTGCCAAGTGCGAGTCGGACTCGCCCACGAAGGGTTTCGTAGCAGCATGTAACATAATATAGTTTTTTTTAAATTTTTATATTTGAGTTGATTGAATGAAAGGTCAATTACGGTTTACGATTTATGACGTATTAAAAAAAACTACTTACTAGATCTCGTTAAAACCAATTTTCGGTGGAACTTTACATGGTAATGTACATCATTTTTTTTTTTTAGATTTATCAGTCTCTTATTAGAAGTTACAGGGAGGTGGGGGGGGGGGACATTTTACCACTTTAGAAGTGTCTCTCACGCAAACTATTCAGTTTAGAAAAAAATTATATTAGCAACCTCAGTATCATTTTACTTACACACGTATGGGTTTGATGAACCCCCAAAATTTATTGTTTTTTCTATTTTTGTGTGAAAATCTTAATGCGGTTCACAGAGTACAGCTACTTACCAAGTTTCAACAGCATAGTTCTTATAGTTTCGGAAAAAAGTGGCTGTGTCATACGGATGGACAGACAGACAGACGTGACGAATCTATAAGGGTTCCGTTTTTTGCTATTTGGCTACGGAACCCTAAAAAACAGCCCTAAACTATGATAAAGAAATTTATAAAGGTTCAATAAAGTCTTTAAGGAAGCCGAAAACAAACATCTAAGGTGGCATGAAATAAATACAAAGGATAAAAACATCGTTCATTTTCGTCAGTTCATAAGAACTTTAGGTAGATGGTTTCAACGTCATAAGACGTACCTATGTATAGGTAAAGGTAATCCAGGTAGGTCTGTTAGTTAGAATATTTCATCTAGAAAGTTCGAAGGTTCTAGTCCCGTCCTGGATGTTGACTTTTTTTGCTTTAAATTTATAAGTAATGTAGTTCATAGTATTCCGTCTGATGATAAGTAATACCTATAGCGGTTACTCATCATCAAGCGGGTAATGACGGGTTACGGCTTGTGGTTAATTTTGACCAGTTTATCACATCCGCAAGGTACGATTATAACTAAATATGCAAAAATATTATTTCTTTTGCTAAATATGAAAATGAGCCTAATTTAACTCAATAAAATTCGAGAGTGAGCTGGCTGGACTTATTTTCATCTTCAAGCAAACTTTGAGTTGTTTACCAAACTATCGATAACTTAAAATAAGGCTACAAAAAAAAACAATCTATTGGATAGTAAGTCACAAATATACAGTACTAATTAATACCGTTCATTCCACTTGTCGACTGGAAGCTTGAAACGAAGAGCCATTGGACCTTTAACGTACACGTTTTCTACAGATAATTCAATTTGTAGGGGTGACTCACCCAATTATTATATCAGCACCAACTCACTTTAAAGACTACTCAGCTCTAATTTACTGTAATTTCATTCCGGCTTCACATTTAATTCTTTCCGTAAGTATTTGAGGTATAAACACAGAGTTTGATTACATTTTTTTTTGATATTCAAACGAACTTTTCAGATAGAATTTCATTGGGAGTGGAATGAAACAAAAAGCTTTTGAACCGGCTGTTTATATTCTGGTGTTTGTTAGACATTTTAGCAAAGTAACAAACACTATATTAGTGGCTTTTGGTTACCTTAAAAGTATATTGCTTATATTTAGTTTTATAGAACACTTATATCATTTTGTCTTTATAGGGTGAAAATTTACGAGAAATCCCGTTGAAATTTAACAGTGACTGACTAGAATAATACTTCCACTCTAAAGTAAACACTTTTTGGCGTTGAATTCAGTAGTCGTTATTCCAATAGCCGTTGCCGTTGAAGAACTTAGCCAGCGGTGTTAAATATTCGGTTCTAACCTCTCATCTAGATAGGCTAGTCCACCTGCATCAAATGTCAGGCATTAAAGTGTATCTTCTAGTGGCGATACGTCCACAGAAGCCGATTTCTTTCGGCTTCCCTTTGCAGAGATAGCAAAGATGTATAATTTACCCTCTGATAAAAAATATACATACTGCATCAATTAAAACTCATTATATTTGCAGACCGTTAAACTAAACATTAAATTATAACAAATGCCTTCGCTAAAATTATAGCAATTCTTAAGTTCGTAATCATAATTCGTAATCATTCAATACCTATTTCTTACAACAGGAACACGCTCGCTTCGTTCAAGCATACAAGAAATTGCAGGTGTGGAGGGGCAGGGTGTGATGTTCCTCCTACACTAAGGGAAGATCCTCCAACCAGGCAAGGTGATCACGCCTGTCGGGCCGCGGCCCAATGGTTCTCGTTGGGATGATGGGAGCGCGCGAACTTCACTTTCGTGATTCAGGATTGGTAGTGACGTAGTAGTATCGAAGTAGTTCAACTTGTTGTCGCTAGATGGCACTGAGTATATGTGGTATCGCCACATCACTCCCCTCCAAGACCGGAGGTTGATTGCGATGAGTCAGCTGTCTTAGCTCTCTTGTGAAGCGTGCCAGCGCCAGTCTTGTGTAGTTCGTCGGAACTGGACACCGCTGTTTCCATTGGTGGAACAGTCTTCCACGCTATAGTCTGGCCATAACTGCTGTGCACTCTCTGAGGTATGCGCGCGGCGAGACGGGGGGGGGGGGACGCGCTCTGTCAGTCTGCCGTCAACGCTCGTGGTCGCAGGTAGTGTCATTTGTATCGGACCGTCAATGTCAGACGCACATGAGATAAAATTTCAGAGATGGGTCGTGCGTTATCTCGTGATGTAAAATCCGTAATTTTTAAGGTGGCAGAATATTTTAAGAAAAGAAAAGCAGACAGAGAAAGCTTTGAATTCAAAAGTGATGCCAATATTGCCAAAATCGTTGCCGCAACATATATTTTCTTGATGAAACATACATCAACGCCAGTCACCATGCCAGTAAATGTTGGCAATCATCGTCAGAATCCGGAATTCATGCTGATATTGGGAAAGGACGGCGATTGGTAATTCTACCGCTGGATGTCAAAATGGCTTGGTGGATGACGTATTGAATATTTTTAAATCAGATGCTAAAACTGGCGACTATCATGGAGATATGAACGGGCCTACTTTTTATAAGTGGGTAGATGAAAAGTTATAAGATAAGTTGCTGCCGAATCCTGTTGTTGTAATGGACAACGCGTCTTACCACAGCGTTCAGGTTGAGAAGAAGCCAACAATATCATGCCTCAAAAGAGAAATGCATGACTGGTTGCTACGCCACAATGTAGAATTTTCAGAAACCATGACAAAAGCTCAACTGCTACTTCTCATCACAAGTACACAAAAAGAACCCGTGTATAGAATTGACGAACTCCTGAAAGCCCATGGACACACTGTTCTGCGTTTACCTCCATACCATCCAGATTTAAATCCTATTGAGTTGGTCTGGGCTGATATTAAAAACAACATAGCCCAAAACTATATTAATTCTTCTCTAGACGAAAAGATAATCATATTGGATAAATTGTTTTCGGAATTCACAGCACAGAAATGGCAGAGATGCAATGATCATGTCCAGAAAAATGAAAATGATTACTGGAATCGTGATAGTAGGTTCGATAATATTATCGATTCAATCTTAATAAATTTGACAAGACTCTGATTCAAGTTCCAATGACGATATGGACGATGAAGATGATGACGAAATGGAAGATGAAGTTGAAACAGAATCTATGTCAGAATAACTTAAATACTTATACTAGAGATCCGATTCTCAGCACTCCATGGATTCACCGTGCGGTCGCCGGGTCCATAGCGTGGTACAGAGAGGAACACCATGACGGCGACTGGGACTTGCGACCCAGATGTAGGTTTAGGGTGGCCACCTTGTGGTGCATCAGCGCTCACCTCCACCGTCAGTAGTGTTCCCCCCCCTACCTATCCAAATTTGATAAGATCCTAACAATGCCGCTTTTGATATACGTTTTAATAAAGAGCTTACTGAAGCTCTTGGCAATCCGAGGTCTTTAAGTAAGTTGTACAGGGATTTAGCTGGAATTCCCCTTTTGCTCCTACTTCTACGGCATAGAGTTTAACCACGTAGCCGTTTTTGGTTAACTCGTTTGTCAAATCAAAGTATTTGTTTGTCTTTATAGCGTGGTCTTTAGGTATATTAGTTTCCCACGGTACTGTGAGTTCTACAAGCACTGCACGCTTATGCGATCGTGAAAAAAGGAATATGTCGGGTCTGGATGATGAGGCACAGATATCCTCCGGTATCCTATAGTGCTTCTCATACGTGTCTACGAGTATTGTCCAGTCAACGGCAGCTATCAAAATTGAATATGGCTTTTGAGCTGATTTCTTTGAGCAGCCTTCCTTTACAAACGCAATGTCATTTCTTTGGTTTGTGGTTAATCCTTTTTTCGCTCTAGCTACCGCCAAACTTACAGCCTCACGTATGATTTCTAATACCTTATCATGACGGCGCGAGTAATGACCCCGGTCTAATAGCGTTTTACAACCCACTAGTAGGTGCCTAGCCGTACCAGTTGCTTCACCACATGAGTTACATGTTTTGTCTGTGGCTATTCCCCATCTGACCAGATTGCTTTGGTCGGGGAGGGTCAACTGGAATGCATTTAGGTAAAATTTAAGTAAGGCCGGTGACCAGTCGTATATTATGGTACGCCATTTTAAGGCTATGGGAATACAAAATTCACCTAGGGTCAACCATTCGTTTTATTTGTTTGTAATTATAGTAAATTTTCAATAAAACAAATCCTTATTTGAACTGTAAGTTTAGTTCTTATTCATCAACTGTCTAGGTATTTTAATAAAATATCGAGATCTGTAGAGTACATTTTTATGAACTAATAAGATAGTACAAATAATATATTTTTATCAAATAAAAAGCCTCCGTTCCGCTATAAGTCTTGCCTTAGAAATGTAAACTGATATCGTAAGATTTGTCCGACGTGTGTTAATCGCATGTGTACTCATGCTCTTTTTTCCCCGGCTCCCACCTCGCCGCGCATACCTCAGAGAGTGCACAGCAGTTATTGCCAGACTATAGTCCTCGTTAATTGTGACCAACCGCTGGTCCCGAAGATGCGGGGCTGAGTGCGGTGATGCGGTGAAGTGTCCAGTGAGTCGGGGCGCAAAGCATCGAGGTGAGTCCTCGGTGAGCCCTCGGTGTGGCGAGGCGAATCCTCAGTGAGATGAGGTGAGTCCTCGACAGTGAGACGGGGCGAATCCTCTTGAGTCGAGGAAAGTCCCCCGTGTATGGGGCGAATGCTGCGAAGACGGGAGAGATGTGCTCTTCTTACAAGGACCATGTGTGCAGTGTGCTGTGCCTTAGAGGCTGTAGTGGCGGTTGGTGTTCCACGTAAATGTTCCAGGTGGATTGCAATCAAACACTGGCCACTATAAATTGATCCACAATTTATTGGGAAAACCACAAGCAGAAAGTTAACAGCATAAGATGGTAAGTAGAAGGAAGAACATAAGAAGACTTGATAATTCTTTAGCGAGCAACGTCAATAGGCGGGAAGCGCGAGCGGAGAGCGACGTGCTTGCAGCGTCATAGCCATGGACTCATGCGGGTAAGCCGGCCGCGCCGCATCACCGGTTCCTTGCGCTAGCGCCTATTGTTCTCTTATCGCAGGTAGGATTAGTAGGATTTTACTCTTCACGACGTGGATTCGGGAATTCGTCGTGTTGATGTCGTCGGTCATCGGTTATCAGGCAGCAACAAATTAAGTATATTGTGTGTTTTATAATGTATGCGTGTAGTGTATTATATTTGTATTTATATTATATATATATAATATAAATACAAATATAATACACTACATGTTGCGTTCAAAGATCGAAAACGCTCAGTGAGCGGAAAAATATAGCTCACAACGCGTTGTGGTCTCAGTAAAACATCCACATGGCGAAATTTGTATTATGGCTCTAATGAGAACGCGCACGACGCGTTGTGGCAATCACAGAAAGACCAAATAGCGAAATTCGTGTCGTGGCTGATATGCTAATCGATCTCAACGCGTTGTGGCAATGAAGAAAAGCCATGACGCATTCTGAGCATTCATTGTTTTAACCATATCACGACGGACAGATTGTAACTTGTCGGTGTCGGCTCGGATGCAAAGACTCATTAAAACATCAGTTTTATTCATTTCTTTTCTGTTTATGAGAGTGAATTTTAAACGAAATAAGATTTTTACGATAAATTACATGAGTTTGAAGAAAAAAGCACTGATCGCAGTTTTATCATGACTACAGATAAATATGAAATGTTACTTAATGAAACAAAACAGTCTCAGCTTCTTAAAAAGAACAACGAGTCTATGTCTTCGAAGCAGTATCGAGGTCTCAAACGATATGATGTCTTAAAGGTTGGTGATACTGAAAAGTTGGTTGAAGCTGGAATAGAAAGCTCAAGTTCAAAAATTCGATATTTCTGCAAAACAGACGAACTGTTTGATATTTTGGAAAAAGTACACACTAACGTCGGTCACAAACGGACTAGAGGTAGGTTATTTTTATTCGAAATTAGGCACAGTGAATCAGAACTATAATTTTAAGGGTTTACACAGAGAAAAGGTTACCCGTATCAATATCCAGTACCAAGATATCCAGTACCATAATATCCAGTAAAAATATCCAGTAATAAAATCTCCAGCATGAAAAATATCCAGCCTAAATAATGTCCTGTATGAAAAATATCCAGTATAAATAATGCCCTGCATAAACAATATCCAGTATAAATAATGTACAATATTAAAAAATCCTATTATTGAAAATATTCTGGATACTTTGAACTGGATATTTTGGCACTGGATATTGATACCGGTCACCAGAGAAAAATCCTGAAGTAGATTATTTTTGTTACAGTTATGGAAGCTGAATTGAAAAAACAATACTGTAATGTTACACGAACGATTATAAACTTATATTTAAGTTTATGTGAACAATGCCAATTAAAAAAAGATACCAAAACGCAGTTTAGTAGTGAAACCTATTCTATCTGACTGCATGAATTCTAGATGTCAAGTTGATTTAATCGACATGCAGTCAGAACCAGATAAAGATTATAAATTTATAATGAATTATCAAGATCACTTGACTAAATTTACTATCCTAAGACCAATCAACTTTTAGTTTATTTTGTTTTCTCGGTGCTCCATGTATACTGCAAAGCGACAACGGTCGTGAATTTTCAAATAAAGTCATCAAAAATTTAACTGAAATGTGGCCAGGGATGAAAGTTGTTCATGGAAAGCCTCGACATTCTCAAAGTCAAGGTTGTCAAATCAAAGGGAGGTCAAATCAAGACGTTCGTGACATGTTAATAACTTGGATGGCTGATAATAATTCACGAAATTGGTCAGAAGGATTGCGAATTATTCAGAGTAAAAAAAATCGTGCTCTTAATCATGCGCTTAAGAAAAGTCCTTCCGAAGCTATGTTTGAATCAGCACAAAAAATAGGTCTTGCTGATTCATCTATTCCTGGTGATGTGTATGCTTCCATAGAAACTGAAGAAGATTTACAAGAATCGGTTATATCTTCCATTGAAAATGATGTTCAAAACAACGAGAAGAATATAGAAAATGACGAACACAAATTACAGAATTTAAACGTGAAAGTTATTACTGACGTTATAGAAGAATCAAGAAACATGAGCAATGATGAAAAAATACAGGAATCGGCCAATGCAAATATTGATTTAGGAAAAGCTGAAAGTTTGAAGTTATGTGCTGTTTGTAAAAATGAGACGTCAGGCACTCACAAGTGCTTAGACTGTCATGAATATGTACACGTTATCTGCGGAAAAAGTAATGAGAATGAAGGATTTGGAGCAAATGTAACTTTTAAGCTCTGTTTCAGAAAGAACATGTTGTGCTAAATCAGGTCTACAGAAACAGACAAACCAAATGGTTTCACAGTCTAATTCAAAATTTCCCTGTGTTGAAATTGGTTCTAACGTTTTAGTTAGAGTTCCTAAAGTTGATAGAGGACGTGCAGCACCCAGGAATGTTATGTGTGTTGTTATGAGCATGAATCCATCAGGTCTCTACCAACTAGGAAACAAGCAAGGTACATTCGATAGACTTTATGCGCGTAATGAGTTTACACTTTCTGAAACCAACTTTAATAACATTTGTGATGTGCCCTCAACTTCGTCGTTAACACTTCGCTCAGCACCTATGTAATCATCTAGAAGTAAGCAAGGGTAAACCCTTGCTTACTTCTAGAGGATTACATATAAATAATGTGCCACTGCAAAAGATACTGTATTGATAAAAAGTGCAAGTGACGCTCCAAGAATATACAATGCAACTTAAAATGACACAGTAATAGTTCCTGTAAAAATAAATAGCAATCAAATACTTATTTTTTATAATATTATAGTAATTTCTAATATCTAACTAATATTATAAATGTGAAAGTTTGTATGTTTGTATGTTTGGATGTTTGGATGTTTGGATGTTTGTTACTCAATCACGCAAAAACGACTGAACGGATTTGGATGAAATTTGGCATGCATGTAGCCTGTGACATGGAAAAGAACATAGGCTACCTTTTACCCCGATTCCTTAAGTAGTTCCCGAGGGAAAATTAAAAATTGTTTACCAGCGAAGCCACGGGGAGAAAACTTTGAAATTTGGAATGCATGTCACCTATGACATGGAAAAGGACATAGGATACTTTCTATCCCGATTTCTCAAATAGTTCCCGTGGGAAAATCATATATATCATAATAATCATAATAATTTGGTGATAATGTAGGTACTGTTCTTTTATAACATAATAATAATAGCTTTTCGCCGGCTTCGCTCACAAACAATTTTTGGATTCCCACGGGAACTGTTTCAGGGATCTGGATAAAAAGTAGCCTATGTCCATTTCCATATCATAGGTTACATGCATGCTAAAATTCATCACGATTGGTTGAGGCGTTGAAGCGCCATAAGAGGACAAACAAACAAATAAACAAACACATTTTTTTATATTCTAAAGAATAACTAACGCAGAAAATTTTAATCTATGACACGGAGAGAGACAGATTATTTCGAACCCTCAAATAGTTCTCAAACTTCATCAATAGATGGCGCTGCCTTAAATTTAAAACACGCAAGCGATTACGTCTTGCGGATTTCATATAAGCACTAATGTTGGTCGCGCCGAACGTCTCGAATAGTTCTCAAACTTCATCACTAGATGGCGCTGCCTTACATTTAAAACGCGCAAGCGCGGTTACGTCTTGCGGATTTCATATAAGCACTAACGTTTATCGAACATCTCTTATCTAGGGGCTACCTGCGTTTATATCTGCGTTTTGACAAATTTAATGAATAACGACTAGGTTTACTTTCTGGATTCGATTTATTTGCTTTATTATTTGGTACTGTTGTTTTGGTTTCACTGTTCTCTTTACTAACGGTCTTTTGCTTCGTTTATCGGAATTAATTCCTTGCTTTGCATTATTCCCCGAATACCTCTGATACCAACGGAGTACCCGTTCGAATTCAAGAGATTGCAGTTCCCTCTTAAGATCTGTTTCGCTATGACGATTAATGAAGCTCAGGGTCAGTCACTGAAAACAGCGGGAATAGACTTAAGAGGGAATTGCTTCTCCCACGGTCAGTTCTACGTGGCCTGCTCGAGGATGAGCTCACCAAGCAACCTGGCCGCGTTAGCACCTGAAGGCAGAACCTGTAACGTGGTTTGTAAGAAGGTACTTTAATAATTATGTAAGAGCTAAATATTAATTTTTAAAGTGTTTAACTTAAAGTACCTCCTAATAAACTTATAGATTACAAATTCCGGGCGGATTGCTTATTTAACGCGGACGAAGTCGCGGGCAAAAGCTAGTAACTAATAATTTAAGTACATTGTTGTTGTTTATTGGTGATCAATAAACATTTATGCTTGTGTTATATATTTTTCTTACTTGAAAGAATTTTAAGTTGTCATAAAAAAATTAAAATCCCTAATTATTTTAACTGAATTACAATATATAAGTAATTTACAAATGATTAATATTTTGTGTTCAGTAATTTATTACTTATTACGTTGATTTTTTTAAATATATAGTAATCTCAATAAATAACAAATATCGTTTTATTTTTATTTATATAATTATATAACATATTTAATCATGACAAACACGTTCTGCAGTGATTTTATAAAATAAAAAATATTTACTAAGGACATCTACCAAAACGTTTCCAGCCTAGGCCTAGTAGGATCCATATAGAACATACATAGATAGGTGGCTCCGCCACAGAGGCTGACATGGCCGTAGGGTACAAAGGGCGGATACTCCGACCAGGCAAGGTGATCACGCCTGGCGGGCCGCGGCCCAACGGTTGTCGTTGGGATGTTGTATATATGTTTTATCAGCGCGCTAACTTCACTTTCGCGATTCAGGATTGGTAGTGACGTAGTAGTATCGAAGTAGTTCCATTTGTTGTCGCTAGATGGCGCTGGGTATATGTGGTATCACCACATAGGTAATCGTTCAAGGAGGCCCGGATTGCGAGCATCCAATCCCGGCCGCAAGAGATCGATTTATAAGAGATATTTTTTCTCACTCGTTACTACTACTTGACTGCATATTTCTGTCCTTTTTTCTCTTACCTTTATCGGTGAAATTTTTGCCCATTTTAAGCTGTGTGCCCGCGGATCAGACCAAGATGTTGTTATTTATAGCTATATAAACTAAAGGATAGCAAACTTGTAAGGTGGTAAAGGTGGAAACATCGTCGATTTCCTTTTCACCGGCATTTCTATTGAAAATTTTCATCCTTCGCCACAGGTATCTGCTTATTCCTACCGGAGATGGCCCAGGGTCAGTCGGGGTGCGAGGGATATGCCCTATGGGTAACCTTACACCCCGGCGTCTGTAGACCCGAGACGGCGTGCGGTTTTAGTTGGTTCAAGCCCGACATAACCACCCCCGCTGGCCGGCCGGGGAGTATCCAAAGGGATTACCGAAAGAACAAAAAAGCAGGTATCTGCTTATTTTGTCAATAAGGCACTTACAAAATGAGCAATATGAGTGCAAGAGAGTGTCTTCTCATTTCGTCTACACGGTACTATCAAAGCGAGCATCGTGAGTGCGAATATCTACTTATTTTGCTAACAAATCACTATCAAAGTAAGCACTGTGAGCGCGAATATAATGCCGGTTTTTTACCCACACGTCACTATCAAAATGAAACGAATACTTGAAATATAATATTTTTGTAGCGCCTAAGCGCACTTTTACGTACCTAAGTCTCTCTCTAATCTGTCTAATCTGTCTGTATCTAAGAGGACGACTTAAAGTTTGAAGTTTTATAAATTTTATGACTCTGACTCTATGTGTCATCTACACATAGATGGCCCAGTGACAGGCGATAATACAGTGTTTCTCAGATAGTTGTGTAAGTGTAATTTTTGTCTGCTAATTAATGATAATGAAATGACGCATAATGAGTTCTAGTACATATAATTTTATAGTTAGATAATATTAAGCATAGATTACGTGCCCAGTAACATAAATCAGTCACTTGCTTAGTCTGACCTGAAACTCTCTTCTTTTACCTTACATCACTGTGACCAAAACACCTTTAGCTGTCGTTCCAATGAGTATTGTGCTTACTCGTTTGGGAGGGAAAAAATCCCAATCCTATATTACTTCCATCTGTTATCTTAAGTCTCACGGTAACAAGTTTCCTGATCATCATTAATATATGATAGAGCTAGGTGATATTGGCAAAAGTTAGAAATTTTTAATACTGCTATTAGACAGTAGTATAAATATGCATAATTTTTTAGAGATAATGATGATAATATATGTAACGTTAGGGAACAGTTTTGACATACAGGCCCTTAAAGGAAAAAAAGCTTGAATATACGTACGTATCTAGGTAAATATACTTAAATGCTAAAACTATTTTGTACTTTGATAGTCAAGTAAACAAAGTTAAAAATACAAATACACGCTAACCGTGTTCTACTTCCAAACTACTACTAAACTAATTTGTCAATTACTCTGAAACAGTTCAGCTGCAATATTTTTAACACTTCGCACTGTTCTCTATCGAAAATGTTTCCTTAAAAAGCAAGTATTTGTACTCCACTTTCCATTTTGTCTCAACTCGCCTTCCGCTGAAAATTTTGTAAAAATAGTCGTTTACTTATACTTATCATTAGCAACTTGGCTCGCAGAAAAACTTTTCCATTTCGTTTTACCCTTCTCAACATGGATTTATTGTTTGAAGGTCAGTTTTGATCCCTATCTCGTCTTGTAATCGATCCCCTTGGATGTTGCTACTAGTTTTGTTAACCAGTCGTCCATAATTTGTAATGGCGGTTGATTGAAATCTACTTTTTCTTCAAAGTATTATGTAATAGGGTGTGTTACTTGTGTTGCAAATATGTTTTGTAAGATGAACTTACAATATTATTTATCCTTACATTACTACCTTTTTTTTTTTTCGTGCGGAAATCCCTCCGGATACTCCCCCGCCGGCCAGCGGGGGCGGTTATGTCGGGCTTGCACCGACTAAAACCGCACGCCGTTTCGGGTCTTAAGACGCCGGGTGTAAGGTTACCCATAGAGCATATCCCTCGCACCCCGACTGACCCTGGGCCATCTCCGGTTTCGAGATGGCCCCCTTACTTGCTCTCCACTGTGCCATCTGCTAATCAGAGGGACACGTGGAAAGCTTCCGAACAGCCCTCAACAGGGCCGACCTCGCCTCGGTTGGAGTTGGCGGGAGGCGGCAGCGTCTCTCCCACCCTAGGAAAGAGGCGCTGCCATCTCCGTTGCCCAGAGTGCACCGCGTGGAGGTCCCCAACCAAGCACCCCCCTTACATTACTACCTATTACTTATTTGGTTTAGCACCGACTTCTAACAGATCAAGACATAGTTAGCTTATATAAACAAATAAAAGTCTTACGCGCACTTCTGTATTAAATCTGTAAATCTGTTTTGATTTTTTGTTAAAATTTTATTCATTAAGTACTTACAGTTAGTATTTTAGATAAAAAGAAACTCCGGGAGTGCTGGCAGAAGTGAAAACTTGAATATTAACATTGTGCATTTTTGATATTTTGGAATGGTTAGGGAATAATTTTGCACGAATTGCTTTAATTATCAGTATAAAAGTACTATAATTAATGTGGTAACATACCATATTCATTTATTCCGCTATCGTACACAAACCTGACAATTTATATTACATTAAAAATGTAACACTTCGGAACTATTACAGTTATTTTACATTAAGAAGTTTATCTCTCAGAAAAATCAACTCACATCTATAATTTTAACGACTTTTTCACCATCATTATTACCAGAACCATCATCGCCAATATATTTATAAATTACTCACTCATTTTCTTTCGCTATTTCTTCTTCACTTTTTTCATTAATCATATACTTTGTTTAATTTCCATTTTATATATGTAATCCAATAGATTCATGGCACAAAATAGAATAAATATTACAAAAATTTATATGATGACAAAAAGTGTTTCTTGGGCCTCGGTCGGAATGGATCTCAGCCTTGACGAAGTCAACGACCAATCATTAGACGAACGCGCCACCAAGGTTGTTAAGTATAGTGTGAAATTGGCGCTTCTATATTTGTTATCTTACGAATTTTCGATCAGGTCACGTGTTTACTGACACGAGTTTAACCTTTTTTGCCCATTACAAAAAAAGTGCACAACGCTGCTGAAGCAGTTTTCACTTCAAAAATTCTGTTATTTAGAAAAAAGATAAGTACAGGTATACAAACCGAATTTGAATCGAAATGATTCATCATTATCGACTATCGACGTTAATAAAGTAGGTAGATCGTAGCTGCTTCGTTAGTTTTTATTTGAGTTTGAGTATGTATTCGTTGAATTTAATCATACAACAATAAAACATTAATCATACAACTCGTGTGAAATTTGATTTAAAGTAGTAAATAATATCTCCACTTTACCTAGTTAATCTGCATATTAACGGATGCTACATCGTTAAATCGTGGAGGACAGTTAGCAAGACATTGTTGGTTAGATTATAGTCTTTTTTCTACCTCATGATTTCTTCGTGCATTATCACAAGTAACCTAATACGATGGTAACCTAATATCACATCACCAAACCCTTCAAACCTATATCCGGTGTTCATGAACTCACTTCGCTCGCTCTCGTGGCGTACTCGTTTAAGAAATTAAATAAATCAAATTTTATTCAAGTAAATAAACTATTTTATTAACTCTATTATAGATGGCTTAAAAAGTCTGCAGATTACCTAATAAATGTTGGAAATGAAAATATTAATTCTAATAATAATTCACTTTAACGAACTGAACCAGATAATCTGCGAATTAATCTGCACTCCAACTGATTGACGCACATTAGCGGTGACATTATAATGAAATGAAATTAATCACGATAGAATTATCAAGTAACTTGAGAGCAAATTTCTTCACTTTAAAACTAATTCTATATACAGATAAATAACATTGAAATATCTTTTTGTAATATCAAAATAACAGGTTTTAAATAAATGCATATGAGTATATACATATGAGTATATAACATATATGTATATAACAAAAAAGTAATTTTCTAATTTTCTGTCTGTCTTTCTGTCTGTTTAAATGAGGTAATCTCTGAAACGGCTATCCCGATTTTGGTTGGACTTTCACTGGCGTATAGATAATATTATAAGGCGTAACATAGGCTACTTATATTTCAGAAAAAGAAATAAGGTTCCGCGTTTATTTAAAAAAAGAGTAACATGGCAGACAGCAGACGCCCAGTGGCACTATTGATCAAAGAAATAGATATAAAAAAATTCAATAGTTTCACGAAATTCTTGTTTCACGGTATTTTTTATTGCCGATGAAAAGGAAATTTCAACAGGTACTGTGTATAATTTATAAGGTGTCACAAAATTAGGTCTCTGAATTTGGTGAGATGACTTGGTATCAACAAAATATGTCTTTGAAACAAAAAAAATATCGGTTAAATAAAAAACAATTAAAAAAATGAAAAAACAAACACCACCAGCGACCAGCGTCACATGTCACGACTAGCACACGTGATGCCGGTCGCGATTTAGGTATTTCCCACACATCCGCTTGGAGAATACTGCGAGGAGAAGGATTGCACGCCTACCACGTGCGTCACGGGCTCGTCGCGTCACATGACGCTATTTTAACCGATATTTTTTTTTTGTTTCAAATACATATTTTGTCGATACCAAGTCATCTCACCAAATTCAGAGACCTAATTTTGTGACACCTTATATACCGTAAACGCTTGATACCCAACAAAGTAGCTGCGCGTGAGGTGTGTAGAATTTTTATCGAAGCAACAATTTATTATTTTCCTTCGCTCCTTGGAATTTGTGAGAACAAGGTCCTGGTCATATTTTCACACTTCAACCTTGTATTCAATACTGTCTATGGGCGCCATTAGACAGTCAATATTATATACTGCGATCCGGTCAAAATATATATTAATGACATTGACATAATATTGACGTGCAATCGCGATTGATGTCTATATTATTGGAGCACGATACTACATTATGATATTTATGGTCCAAGATCCCACTTTCGCCAGCACTCACTATTTTTACAAGGATAAAATGCATGGGATAAAGTAGTATAGGTTTGCACCTTTAGTGTATGCATACCAGCTAGCTTGTCCTGGTGGCTATTTGTCAGTTATCAGGTACTAAAGGAAGGTTAGAACAAAAAAAAAGGTTGGGTGCTAAAGGTTGATATTTTGTTAGAAATGAGGTATTTTCTTAACTTACATTGCTACTTCCCAGAACTCGTTCCTTATTAGTAGCACTCTCTAAGAATATTGATCTAACATCAAAATTTGGCTCGCCTGAAATGAAACCCGATGATTTTTAAAAGAAATACCCTGTATAATTACACCATTCGATAGTGCCGCTAATAAGGAACGATATCTGGGAAGCCATAATATATGGCAAACTTAAGGAAAGATCTCATTTTCAACAAAATATTTTTTTGGGAGCTTCCAGGGTTCTGGTAAAAGTTACGGCCGACGGAACGCTGCTAGCAATGCCCATAATTAATTGTTAACAGTATTTTCTAACACATACGTAAAAATCAGCACTGCAAATGAAAATGAACTTCGTACAATTTTTAACTATCTTTAACACCTGATTACTGACAAATGGACGCCGGGACAAGCTAGCAAATATGCATACGCTCATGCATACTTACAACCCGAGGTGGCCATCTCGAAACCGGAGATGGCCCTGGCTCAGTTGGGGAGCGAGGGAATTGCCTTATGCCTACCTTACACCTCTGGCACCTTACAGTCTGAAGACTCGTGACGGAATATTACAAAAAGTTATATGAGGACTGTTGCGGACAATACACCTCTTTTTTATATATCTTTTTATACCTTTTTCTTAATATTACTATAAATTTGAAATTAAAACTAGAGTCAGTATTCGGTTAGGTATCTTTGATAATATGGTTTGGTAAGAATGAAAATATAAAGTTCTACAAAAGTGCAACTGAATTATGATTTGACCTGCTGTTGCTGTCCCTTTCCATTACAATGACAAAAAGTTTTTCTTGGGCCTCGGTCGGAATCGATCTCAGTCTTGACGAGGTGCCAGAGGTGTAAGGTAGGCCTTACACCTCTGGCACCTTACAGTCTGAAGACTCGTGACGGAATATTACAAAAAGTTATATGAGGACTGTTGCGGACAATACACCTCTTTTTTATATATCTTTTTATACCTTTTTCTTAATATTACTATAAATTTGAAATTAAAACTAGAGTCAGTATTCGGTTAGGTATCTTTGATAATATGGTTTGGTAAGAATGAAAATATAAAGTTCTACAAAAGTGCAACTGAATTATGATTTGACCTGCTGTTGCTGTCCCTTTCCATTACAATGACAAAAAGTTTTTCTTGGGCCTCGGTCGGAATCGATCTCAGTCTTGACGAAGTCAACGACCACTGATTAGACGAACGCGCCACCAAAGTTGTTAAGTACAGTGTGAAATTAGCGCTTCTATATTTGTTGCATTACGTTCAGGTCACGTGTTTTACTGACGCGAGTTTAACCTTTTTTTACCCATTACAAAAATAAGTGCACAACATAAGTATTAGAGTTAACGGGATATTTACCATGTGTTTCTAAGAATGTCCGATATTTCGGCACTGTTGACAAAGTACTGACCAAAGCTGCACTCAGCTCACTGGAGAAAGGGTTGAACTTTGCACCCACACCTATGCGTATTCCCTATGAAAAAGTGATAGGCACGATTGAGGAGGTTGTCCGACGAAACAAGATACCAGCTGATGACGCTGAGGTACTTAGGCAAGAGGTTGCAATCACGTTGCGTCGGGCAAAGCTCCCACAGTCGAACATGACTCCCGAAGAACGCTGCGCACTTCGTGACCTACGGGACGATTAGAGGGTTGATAGATACATATCAAGTATCTATCCTCTACCTTAAATTTAATTATAGATAAGTAATTATACGGTAAGAAATAGGAAGTATGACGTAGCTGAATTTCTGCCAGAAATCGCTTATCTAAGCAAATAGTTCCACTCTCCGCAGAAGATCGGGGCAATAAGTACGTTAAAACGCGGATGGGCAGGCTCTTTTTCATTATAGGGGAGATTAGTGGCATCTTTGGGATTTAACGTTGGACTTTACACCCGGTATTAGAGCTATCTGCGCTTATCTTGTTATTTTTTCTTTGTCACGAGCACATAGACAACCCTTTTTTTTTTTTTTTTTTATCGTGCGGAAATCCCTTCGGATACCCCCCGCCGGCCAGCGGGGGCGGTTATGTCGGGCTTGCACCGACTAAAACCACACGCCGTCTCGGGTCTTCAGACGCCGGGGTGTAAGGTTACCCATAGAGCATATCCCTCGCACCCCGGCTGACCCTGGGCCATCTCACCACTAACAGCATCGCTCATCCTGTCTCCTCTGAATGCAGAGGAGTACGGAGAGCGATGTGTTCCCGCCACGTTGGGTATTGGCCGACGATCAATGCCAACCCTATGAAGGGGTGAAGGGGAAGCCATTGACCGCCGCCCAGGGAGTACCGGCCGCTCCGATTCCGTTCCCCCCGGACTGCAGCGGGATCGGAATCGGAGCGACACTCGAGGAGGTTACCCAACACACACCCCACATAGACAACCCTCAGCTACAATCATCCTGGCCGTCCGAGAAAGACTTGCACCGACGTTCCTAGTGGCGCATCATACATCATAAAGTATTGTTACGTACATAATCCTACTGAACAACAATAAATTGAAAAAAAAAGCATGGAATTTAAGAAGTTACTCAGATACAGAATATGTGAGTGCGCTTTTCCACAATTGGTTTGCCGCGTCCGCTGTGCACCAGTATACCCAATACTGGTGCATAACGACTTTCAATCGACAATGCACACGTTATACCCCTGTGATTGCACACGTTCAGTGATGACGTATTTTACCGATGTAAGCTAGTTAAGATTCACAATAAAGTTTGAAAGGAAATTAATATTTAATGATTGAGTATTTCAATCAGGAAGTTATTGGCATAAAGTTTATGCCGAACAAAATGAAATAAAATTAATGACATGCGGTGAAGCTGACTCAAAAAAAACCATTGCGATAGTTACAAACCGAAATACAGGCTTCCATATCCTTGAGCATACTCTCCCTATAATCATCAAAACCAGAATTCAAAGTATATATTTAAAATTTTGATAATACATACCTACTATACTTGAAAGTAGCGTAAGATGACAAAAGATATAAAATACGGTTATACCACTGTGTAAAGTGTAATTTCCATCTTCATCAAATCAAATCAAAGATGACAGTTTACATTTTACACAGTGGTATAACCACCATCAATCACTGATTTCATTATGAAACTGTACTAACTTATGACACTCACATGTATGAGTTGCGCTGACGAGATTTTGAAAGTAATGTTTTATTCAGAAATGTAAGTACACTATTGACGAAAGATTATTACTATATATTTTTATATTATTTATTATATACTATTGAAGAAGAAGATACAATATTCATGAAAGAAAAAAATTATATAACGGCACAGAGAATAATACCATCATACATTATTTACTCTCAGTTGGTTGACATTTCGGCCTGATGAAATTGTGTAGTTACTACTTTATTTCCATTCCTAACTTTGAAACTGCCACTGGTTTTAATACTAATTTTAGGGCTTTCCTATTGCACGTCTTCCCAAACCGTGGCGGTTTTCAATACTAAGTTCAGACTTTCGCGTTGAAATCGTAGTGGTTTGCAATATTGTTAACTTTTAAACCATGTGTGTAACAGAAATGTATGATTAATAAATAAATTAGAATATTGTCGACACGTAGCTTCTTTTTTATTTAAAATGAAAAAGAATATTAGTAACCAAAATTACTAATATTCCCCCTAACCCCTCCAGCTTAGATAAATTGCTTGTGTTAGGAGTGGGTTCACGTCGGTAGAGTAATGGCCAGGATTCGAACCCGGGACCTCTCGATCGTAGGGTCGACTCCTTAACCGCTAAGCTACCGACGCTAGTAAAGCGAAGCTGATTGTAATACATACTAATTTTGAGATATTCTTGAGATATTTATTTATTATTGAGATAGAAGAAATATTAATCAAATAAAATTCTGTTTATAGGAAAATAAATATTATGTACAAACCTGCAACCACATGATGTAAATTTTCAAATCTTAGTGTGCAGCAGTCTGTACCCCACGGTTTTACCTGTGGTTCATTCATTCGATGTAAAAATACAGTTTTATATCAATCAATTATTGCAGTTACGTGCTAGACGTTGTTATACACTTTAATTAAAATTATTCTGATACCCATCATGCTGTTTCAGTGTAAAGGAATAACAAACACACTCTCACGCTAACCTTGGCATTTATAATATTAGCTGCACCCACACATTTTGTTTGTTACTAAAAGTTTTATAACATGAAAATGAGTTCCAAATTTCATTCAAATACTTCGAACCGTTTCAGCGTGAAGAAATGACGAACATAAGTAGGACTACGATTGAATTTCTGTCTTCTTTCAATCTATTCCGTCTTAAAACTTTCTAAAAATACACAAATGAAATATTGAGATGTTTTCCTCCGCAGATATAAAATTGTCCCAATCCTACTTTCTTTTATCCAGACCCTTTTTACGTTCAGGCGTCAGGTGCAGAGAGAGCCGCGGGTCATTAGCACCCGTAGACCCGCTACGACGTAGCACCTCGACAACTCTAATCACAGCGCCCCTCAAAAAACGGAAATAAATTTTCAATACTTATGATTAGGTACAAAACATACGTCTTACTCGAATAAAACTTTTGTAAGTATACTGATTGTTTAAATTAAATTCCGAAAAAAATGTAATGTATAAAATCAGATTAAACTTTGTATACGGTTTACTGCCTTTTTAAATTGAATTACGAAAAACATCTAATTGTACGAAATCTATATTATTGTGTACAACGAACAAAAGATCTCTCGAGGAAACTTTGTTTCTCCTTTCAGCATCCACAATGGTATTAAAGGCAGGATTCAACGAAATGGGAAGGGAAATCGTTTCGATGCGTAAATAATTGAAAGTTAGATGTAAAATTGGTATGGCCGTTTGACGGTTGGAATTTTTGACGCAGGCAGCATTAAAAGAACTGGAGCAGACTGTTGTGATATTTTAAACAAACATTCACATTAAAGTTATTAATTTCCTTTCAAACTATATTGTGAATCTTAAATAGCTTACATCACAGGGATATAACGTGTGCTTTGCCGATTCTGTATTGAAAGTCGTTATGCACCAGTATTGGGTATACTGGTGCACAGCGAACGCGGCAAACCAATTGTGGAAAATCGCACTCACATATTCTGCATCTGAGTAACTTCTTCAATTCCATGCTTTTTTTTTCAATTTATTGTTGTTCAGTAGGATTATGTACGTATCAATACTCTATGATGTATGATGCGCCACTAGGGACATCGGTGCAAGTCTTTCTCGGACGGCCAGGATGATTGTAGCTGAGGGTTGTCTATGTGCTCGTGACAAAGAAAAAATAACAAGACAAGCGCAGATAGCTCTAATACCGGGTGAAAAGTCCACCGTTAAATCCCAAAGATTCCACTGATCTCCCCGACAGTGAAAAAGAGCCTACCCATCGGCGTTTTAGAGTCCTTATTGCCCCGATCTTCTGCGGAGAGTGTAAGTATTTGCCTTGATAAGCAGCTTCTGGCAGAAATTCAGCTACGTCATACTTACTATTTCTTACCGTTTAATTATTTGTAGGTAACTCATTATCAGCTAAATATTACATACATACTACACAGCTATGTTACCTAAAGTTATTAATTACACGAGTACCTTAAAATAATGTGTGTCTTGCGTTAATGTGATAAAACCTACTTAACATGAGTTGTACTTATTGATTTACTGTATACAAAATTTCGTTTAAATCTTATACTGCATGTTATTATTTATCTATTATTATTTCAACAGGGATGCCGACGACCAGTCGGTTGATCTACCCTTCCTGAGTGGGCCATTTCACCCAATTCCCTAGTCCTCTCTTTTGGGTAGGATGTGGGATATCTGGCAATCACGGCGTTCCGTCGAACTATTCTACCAACCAATGGGACGTTACTTTCACCTTTCTTAATAAATTGAAACTAGTCGAAACAAGCAACAGAAGTATGTGACTAAATTTCATCAACACTCACTTCACTTCAAATGCGCTCTTCTATATCAATTTAGAAACATAAACGTAAGGGAAGCACTGAGACAACCTCGATACAAGTATTTCATAACTTACTGGAGTTAGACTCAAATATATAGATGCCATGACAATCTATTTCAAAGTAAATTCATATTGTGTTTTCGAGAATAAGACTAGTTGTAAATTTAGCCAGTGGGAGAGCTCTCTCTTAGCGCGGTACCAGTCGTTCGATCGATAGCGTACTAATGAGTCGTGACGTGCTGTCAACAATCGTCATGTGTGTATCGTATGCGTTACGAGAGCGCAGAACTGAGTGCCGCTGAGTGCTCACTCGAATACCAATTGGTACTGTCATCCAAAAATTTAACAATTTCGAATTTCAATGCTTGTCAAACAGATTTAATTTTCTCTAACTAGTTGTTGCAAGATTGTATATAATGGAATCCTGATAAAATATTCTGTTAAATATCCTGATAAAATAATTTGGTTTCATATGCGTATAAATGTATGGTGGTGGGAAATGAAAAGTGAAGGAGGTACTAGTAGAGTACAAAATTAGTTACTTAAATAGATTCAGATACAGAAGTAAGCCTCCAATTAAGTGGTTTATATAAACCTACCAATATCATACAATATTTTCTAAACTTTAAAAATAGGGTAATTTAAGTAAATATAACAATATAAACCCTGTTTTTAACAACTATGCCACTGCCTTTACATACTGCTACCCGTTACATAAGTTTCTTCACGATGTTTTTATTCACGTTTAAGCCAGTTATAATTAGTTCTAATACACACGCGAGCTTCCAAAAGTCTGAATATTTAACAGCGGATTAACGGCGTGAGAAAATTAAATTATAATTATTTACAATAATCAGAAAAAAGGCTGTTGAACCCTGACTCATCTTCTAATTTCCATTTGCCAGAAGTGGGTAATTGTTTGGTTTTTCTCCAATGCTATGAATATTACGGAGCAAATAATATATTAGTGTCTTCTGTTCGGTGGGTAGTGATCGTGGCGACCTCGTGCACACTCGCCGCTCGCGCCCGTCGACGCCGGAACATTACTCAACCGCTATCTGATGTCGTCTGCTAATTGACTAGAAATACAGATAAAAGCTATTTTTGCTTGAACATAAATCTTCAAACATTAATTCTGATTTATTGATCGATCGTTTTAGTGTATTTTTTTTCAAGATTACTTTATTTTGAGATGAGTTACGTATCTTGTTTTTAAGAAGACAGTATTATTTTGTAATTTAGCTCAAATTTTGAATAACCTAATAAGCGTTGCAAATCGACAACAGGTAAGCTGGTGGTCCGTACTCCTCTGCTTTCAGAGGAGACAGGATGAGCGATGCTGTTAGTGGTGAGATGGCCCAGGGTCAGCCGGGGTGCGAGGGATATGCTCTATGGGTAACCTTACACCCCGGCGTCTGAAGACCCGAGACGGCGTGCGGTTTTAGTCGGAGCAAGCCCGACATAACCGCCCCCGCTGGCCGGCGGGGGGGTATCCGAAGGGATTTCCGCACGGTAAAAAAAAAAAAAAAAAAAAAGGTAAGCTGGTTTTAGCACATGTCTAAATAAAATAACCAAACCGGCTAAGTGCCAATCGGATTCGCGCACGAAGGGTTCTGTCATTATCTATAAAAACGAACGAACAATATTCAACTATTCTTTATTTTTTGAAATCTTTCCTTTTATTTGTCCTGTAGACCTTGCTTTTTGTGAAATTGATTTTGTGATTCTCTGTCAACGCCAACTACAATATAGGTTTTCGACCGAAAGTCTCAAATAAAGGGAAAATACCGAAAAATAAAAATGTTTTAAATTAAGGTAAATTTTGGAACTTACGTTTTCGCGATTTTTATACACCTAATAGGAAAAATTTCAACTTGCCAGGTTGACAGATTGCCAGATTCCTGGGAAAATCGGTAGTGACACACAGACAGACGAACGGAAGATACGAGTGATCTGATGAGAGTTCCTTTTTTTGCCTTTTGAGGTACGGAACCCTAAAAATCTTCTCTGAAATTCAACCGCCTCGTATAACAATGATCTGAACATTGCCGTCGGTATATTACCTAATTTCTGCTCTTATTACATCAAAACAAGCTAAAACCAGTCATGTTACCAATTTAACGTGTTTTTTTTATTAAAGTATATAGAAATAAAAGTCAAACGGGCATTTCCAAAGGCAAATTTTATTCATGGTCCAACGTATACACAATGAACGGACCCTTTCAATGTAAAATTTCGCATTATTATATTCACTCGCATATATTACAATATTTACAAAATGGATACATCTCATTTAATGAACACCGAGGGCGGTTAGCTACTCGTAAGAAATACTAGAGTGGCAGCAGTAAGGGCTAGTCGCGGCGAAAAGAGCACGTCACCGAGGCGGCTGGCACCAGCTCCGGCGGCGGCACGTGCGCGGGCACTACCTCCCACTTCACCACGACAACCAGCGCCACCTGCCCCTACACTGTCTAAACTACGCCCACGCACTTTTAATGGTGAAATACAAAAGTTCTCCTCTGCGAAATCCTCAGTAAGTGCTAAAGGATTGGCCAACGGATCATGACCGCACTCACACGGCAAATGATTACCACGAATTACTATATTGTCCACTTCCAAAACAACAGCTTCTGGAGTCTCCAACATGTGATTTCCAGTCAATTTAAATGTATTGACGCTATTGTTGTGAACCAGAGAGAGCTCTTCGATGCCATCAACTTTGTTATTGCAAATTTCTAGTATATCCACGCGTTGCAATCCATCAAACGCGCCAACTCGTACCACGCCAAGATCAGACTCGCGTAGAGCTAGCCGACCAACACGCACTAGTCCGCGGAAAGTGTCTTGTAACACCGCTGGTAGATCCATATATGCAAGCTCGAGGATGCCGACTCCTTCTAGTCCTGCGAAAGCTAGAGGTTCAATGGATTTTATTCCTGATGGAAGTTCTATCTGCGCAACATCATTGAGGCCGGAGAAGGCATGGGCTAGTATACGTTTGATTGGATTATTTCTAAGGGATATTAACTTTATGTAGTTCGTTCCAGCAAAAGCGTATCCCTCAATTTGTGCAATTCTATTGTGAGTTAGAACAATAGATGTGATGTTCTGTAGAGCTGCAAACGCAAAAGCGTCGACAGTTGCGAGCGGAGTGTGTTGAATATAGAGTTCGCGAAGACGGGGTAGACCTCGAAATGCAAACGGTCGGATTCTCGTGAGATTGCAGGCATCCAATGCCAGTCTTCGCAGCTGCCGTAAATGTGCAAAGGCATCGGAGCGCAGTACACGAAGATCTGCACGCGATAACGACAGCTGTGTCACACTGGGACTCAACGCTGATGGCACTCCGCGTAATGTCGCGCTGTTGCACACCACCTATGACAAAAACACTTAGTTAAATAAACGTGTCAAACTGTAATCGAATTTATGTCCTTGTCAAATATTTTGTTGCCAGAGCGCCTACGACAAACAATAGCAATCCTATAAAATTGATTGAATTATCAGTTCCGCGGTGTCACCTAAGTATTATTGCCACTGTTTGCTTAGTCAATAAAATTAATCCTTCACGAAATATTGTCATCGACGTATACAAACTGAGACCCATGTTTTGATCGAATTGTTCCCAACTTAAGCTTTACACATAATCGACCAAAACAAATATCAATTTGATTCAACCCAGTAGGTACAATCATATAAAGCGTCGATGACAAAGCTTCAATTTAATTTAGTAAGTGCTTTATCAATTCAATATTCTAGTTTTAGTGTACGAGTATTAGCGGTCTGTTTTTGCTTCGTTTGTTATAGGATTCAGTAGCGTTTTTAATACTAGGAAATATTAATAATCTGGGATGCTGCTTGTCGCCAATAGAATTTAACATAGTAATTAGTATCTTAATTACCAAGTTAATACGTCACGAAAAGAAATGGGGTTATCAGTTTAAAGTAAATAACAAATACTCAAAGTCCATCTTAGCTTTTGCTGACGATCTCGCCATACTAACGCATAATCCAAAACAATGTCAGGAACTATTAAAGGAAGTCGATGAGTTCTGTTCGTGGACAAATGGACTGAGGACGAAGCCCAGTAAGTGTCACTGTCTGTGTCTGGGTAGACGGGACACCAAATTTATCTCCTACGACCCGGGACTCTTCATTGGGGGTAAACCAGTTTCCATAGTCGCTGAATCGGTGCCATTTAAATTTCTTGGGAGAAAGATAGACTATAAAGGAAGCACACCATCCTTACATGAAGTTGTCGATACGTTTATAAATGACCTAAATAAGATAGATCAGCTACCACTGAACAATATCAAAAAAGCTTGGATATATGACAACTACTTAACATCACGTCTGACTTGGCCTTTTCTGGTGTATGAATTCGGTAAAACCTTACTGGCGAAAATAGATGCAACTGTCATAAAATCACTAAAATCGTGGCTTGGATTAGCGCACTCTGCTGATTCCTCTGCTCTATTTAGGGATCAAAATAATTTTGGGATGAAACTTAAGAAACCATCTTAGCTCTATAAACACCTTAGAGTTACCAAAGCCCACATCTTAGGTAAAACCCAAGATGACACAGTCAGGGCACTCCCGAAAGATAATAACGATGGCCTTAAAGTGGCGCACCTTGAGCTATGACTGGTCGCCGGCCCTGTTAAAATTCTATCTTAACGCCTTTCAGATGACCCTCCCAGACCAGAGTAATCTGGTAAGGTGGGGGAAGGGCACAGAAAAACAATGTTATACTTGTGGTGAGGCAATAGGGACGGCTAGACACATATTAGTAGGATGTAGGATGCTTCTCGATAGATGCCAATACTCACGCCGCCACGATAAGGTGCTTATCATCAAACGTGAAGCAATGAGTCTGGCAGTAGCTAGAGCCCAAAAAGGATTGACTACTAACAGACGTCATATCAACTTTGTGTCTGAAGGTTCATCCAAAACATCCAGGAACAAACCTTATTCAATCTTAGATACTGCCCCAGATTGGACTCTCCTAATCGACACGTATGAAAAGCAATATGAAATTCCGGAGAATGTTGGGGTTTCGTCATCTAGACCTGACATATTCCTTTATTCTAAGAGGTTAAAACATGTGGTTCTTGTGGAACTTACTGTACCGTGGGAAAAAAATATACCGAAGGACCACACAATAAAGAAAAATAAATACTATGATCTCACAAATGAATTAATCAAAAACGGTTACTTGGTTAATTTGTATGCAGTGGAAGTGGGAGCGAGAGGTATACCAGCAAAATCTCTCTACAACCTACTTAAAGATCTAGGCCTATAGAGAGCTACAATAAGCTCATTACTAGGACGAATGTCTAAAGCGGCACTAGTAGGTTCGTATCAAATTTGGTTAGGCAGGGAGGGGAACTTGGGTAGTGAAGGTGAGTGTTGATGTACATCAACAAAAGGGGCCCCTTCTAAACCTACACTTGGGTCGCAAGTCCCAGGCACTGTCCCGAGTTCCCAACTCAGCAACGCAATGGACCCGGCACCTGCACGGAGAATCCATGGATTGCTAAGAATATCGGTCTTTACTGATTTAGTTAAATATTTAACTAAACTTTGGGTTAAGATGTTGTCTCACGTGTACTTGTATTGTATTGAACTTCGTTCATTTTCCACATAAAATAAATGTGGGAACCGCTAATAGTGTTTTTGAATCTAGCTGTTATTTCCCTATGTCTGTAAGGTGTTATGCAAAAAAATAAATGTAAGAGAATGGATCGAACAAATAAAGTAACGAGAAAATTCAATTCATTTTGAAGTCTCAAAGATTCATTATTGTCTATATCAGTAAAGTATATTAACAACTACGAGTATAAAGACACTTCGATATTAAAGGAAAAATTCTAAGACAAAAATGCTCGTCTTTGGAAAAAGGAAATCGGTAATTTATCTGTCTGGAAAAATGCGACAATGGGCCGACTTCAATCACGGAGATTACAGGCTCTAATTTCAATTCAATCTAATATTTCTCTCTACCTAAGCTGTAACCAATAACAAGATGTATCAAAGGTAAAACGAGTAACTAACAAATACTAAAACAGATATTATAGCTTCCAAGTATGTCTATTATATTATTAAAAACTCTATTAAACTTTGTTGTATATTGTTATTTACTTTTTGCTGAAATTCTAAGAAACCAGGAATTCGAAGTATAAAAAAAAAAAAATTTAGGTGTATTTAGCAGGGGTGTGTGTTGGGTAACCTCCTCGAGTGTCGCTCCGATTCCGATCCCGCTGCAGTCCGGGGGGAACGGAATCGGAGCGGCCGGTACACCCTGGGCGGCGGTCAATGGCTTCCCCTTCACCCCTTCATAGGGTTGGCATTGATCGTCGGCCAATTGGTAATTACACCCCGGCGTCTGAAGACCCGAGACGGCGTGCGGTTTTAGTCGGTGCAATCCCGACATAACCGCCCCCGCTGGCCGGCGGGGGGGTATCCGAAGGGATTTTCGCACGATAAAAAAAAAAAAGATATATTTATATATATATATATATATATATATATATATAAACAGCTTAAACGAGTGCACCTCCAATACAAAAAGACATAAATGATGACGACAACAGCGTGTTTTTCTCCTGAAAACTTTTTAACTAATTTTAAAGCAGAATCTAAAGTTATCACTCCATATTAAAATTCAATAACGTAAATATTATAAGGAATCATTGTACCAGGTAAATTAATATGAGGCAGAAACTTCGTTTATTGGGCATATCAAAATACTGGGTGATCCAAGACCAGCTTTTATGCTGCAACCGAAGGTATCACATGTGGCCTTTCGTTAATTAGGCTGCAGACTGTATATATGAATAGTGGTTAAATGAGAGCCTATCAATATTAATATTAGGTCGTTACATATGAAATAGCCGTTTTTCTTGAAGAAATTGGAGGAAACCCAATTTTCAGTACTAACATTTTTGCATTTTTTTCAGGAATGACAAATCCAAATTTTATGTTTCTTTTTGTGTATGAATGAGACAACATTAAGATTACAAACAGCAACTTTTATTACATTTTTGAAAAGTGACCGCTGTTAAGTAATACGAAATTTATGAAGCATTTAGGAAGTACTGTTTTTGAGGATCGAATTAATTTATCAAGCGGCCAATAAAAACAAAATTTAATACAGAGTTCTAAAATCTTGAAATCAACTTTAAACAAAATATAAATAATGGAAATAGCTATTAAATTACAGGAATAACGAACTCATGAATTTTTAAGAAAATTTCGGCAATTCCGACCATAGGTAAAGACCTATATAAAGTAAAATATAAAGAAGCCTACTTATCTAAACTGTATATTGCGTCTAAATGGGAATATAAATCTACAATACTCTCCCTATTATACAGGGTTATATGTAATTAACTAGCATCCTCGCAGGGGTATATATCTGACATCATAAGTAACAACGTTTTTTTTTACGACTTTTTATAATTCGTTAAATTTTACTTTCATACAAAAATAAATATTAATTTAGTTCGCGTCTGACAGTTAGTAACTCTACGCTGCTGCAGTTTACGCGCATCGTAAAAATTAGGTAAAGAAACTCGTCCATCATGGAGGATTGGCTGGAGAGGCGACACGGAAGCCTCTCCTACCGACTGACGCAGGTGATCTCAGGGAAGGGGTGCTTCGGGGACCACCTGCATCGGATCAGGAAGGAGCCAACGCCTGAGTGTCATCACTGCGACGCGAGTGAGGACTCAGGGCTGCACACGCTGGCGGACTGCCCGGCGTGGGAGGCGCCGAGGCGTGACCTCGTGGCAGCCATCGGGGTGGGAGTCCTCTCGCTCGGCAGCATGATTGCGGCAATGGTGCGGAGCGCGAGCGCGTGGGCCGCCGTCGCCTCCTTCTGCGAGCATGTAATGCTCGCGAAGGAGGTGGCGGAGCGCGCCCGGGAGAGACTTAGAACTCTCCCGGTCCGCCGAGCCCGCAACTTGCTCGCCGCGCGTCGCAGGCAACTCAGGCGCCGGAGGTCGCTTAACGACCTCCGTCCTCCATGAGCGCAGGCCTGGGGGTGGCGGGTGAGGCCACCTGTCACCCCAGCAGAAGCAGGCCGGGACGGTGGGGTGACTAGCGCCCCTCCCCCAAACCGGGACAAGACGGGGACACCGTGGTTCCCAAACCCGAGGGGGGCCATCTCGAAACCGGAGATGGCCCAGGGTCAGTCGGGGTGCGAGGGATATGCTCTATGGGCAACCTTACACCCCGGCGTCTGTAGACCCGAGACGGCGTGCGGTTTTAGTCGGTTCAAGCCCGACATAACCGCCCCCGCTGGCACGCGGGGGGGTATCCGAAGGGATTTCCGCACGATAAAAAAAAAAAAAAAAAAAAAGGTAAAGAAACTCGTATCATCAATTCATGCAATGCACGGATAGGAGGCGGGGCGTGGGGCAGCGCGGCGCTAGCGCCTATGAACTTGACCCATTTCTTTTTGCGAGCCGCTAGATGCGCGCGCGTCACAGCTGTCCGTCACTTGTTCTTGTGTGCTACGATTTTTCGCGTTGCCGTGTTGCGTCGATCTGACTATCGCCATGCCTTATCAGTATTCCAATGTGGAATACATGGAAATGGTGAGGATGCTTGCTAGGTGTGATGATAATGTCGCGGAAGCCTGCCGGCAATATGCAGTAAGGTATTTTTTTTTTTTTTTTTATATTTAGGACACGTCAATTTGACTTCACCTCGCCTGATGGTAAGCTGAAGGTAAAGTCTCAGGAAAGATGGTCACCATTACATACACGTACCATGTTAACAATGGTGGCACTCAGCTTGACGGCCTCATCAGAAGAGGATTGTCGTCGCAGCACCGCGTGACACGCACCGGTCCCACTAGTGCCGCGACCACAATCCCCCTGCCCGGCTATGCACTTGCTGACCCCTGAACGCAATCAAACCGAAATTGGATTACTATGGAGGGTTTTTCGCAATCGTGCACGGTGGTACCTACCCGGCCGAATTTTGTGACAAATTTGTGTCATCAAATTTCTACCACCAGTAGACCAGTAGTTTCCAAATCTACCTACACCGTGCCGGGGAACGATGTTATACGCCACACAGCGATTACGCGATTACGGACAGTTCCAGCTCAGGTTCAGTGATAGTGGTCGTTTACCGAGGCACTCAGTACGGGAACTGAACAGAATAATTCCGCCGCAAGTACCAATGACACCGCGCTACGGTTTAATGTATCGCAGTTCTTCTCGTGGAGTGTCATTCACAACGAAGGCAAATATCCATTCCATCTTCATCGTATCCTGGAATTCACCGACCCAGACAAACCTGCGCGTGTGGATTTTTGCAGTTGGTTGCTGGCTGAACGTATTAAAGTTCTGTGGACTGATGAAGCTACCTTTGGTATAGTGGGTTTATTCAATACCCACAATGAACATTTGTGGTGTTATGAAAATCCTCACGAACCCAGACCACTTAATTTTCAACACCGTTTCAGTGTAAATGTTTGGGCGGGAATAATAAATACCACGTTACTGGGCCCCATTTTTTTAGATCGACTTAATGGTGAAACATACCTACAATTTCTCACCGAAACGCTACCAGAGTTGGGAGAAGACATACCGCTTGCAGACTTACAGGATATGCATTATCAACACGATGGCACACCAGCCCATTATTCACGGCAGGTCAGAGACCATTTAAATAGGACTTATTCCGGCCAATGGATAGGACGTGCTGGACCTCGTGCGTGGCCTCCCAGGTCACCAGACATAACACCTCTGGACTTTTATTTATGGGGACACGTTAAAACAATGATGTACTCTGGCGGAGAAATTGAAAGCCGGGACGTGTTAATAGAAAAAGTAATTAGTGCCTTTAATCAAATTAATACTAATCGGGCAGTGTTAGCCAGAGTGAATGAACAATTAATTTTTAGGTGTGGTCTTTGTGTTGGTGTTGAAGGTGACTATTTTGAACGCGATTTGCGCGATACTCATCGCCATGCGCGGGACTTGAACCTCAGAGGTAATAATTATTTGTACATACTTTGTAAATATTGTAAAAAATTCAACTATTAGTTCAATTATTGTAAATACGATGATTCCAGTTTTTAAATACGCCTGCATTAAAAAATAAAAAGTGAATCATATCTACCTACCTACCATTGTTTGTTTAGACATTAACGGCCGGTTTCAATAATCCATCTATCCTTTACCAGCAGTTAAAATAGCTACCATTGGTACCTATCGGGGATTTTTCCTGTTTCAATAAACAAAGATAAACAGAAATAAACATGCATGACTTTGATCTATCTTTTGGAGGGCTCGTCGCTTACCATAGATAAGTAGTTGCTTAGAATAACACTCTAGAGCGTTTCAATAACGCTTTTGAACTAACTGTGGATACGTCAGGTAACTGGCTGTCAGAGTTTTACATTATCGCTCAATTTCGGAGGATTATCTAATCTAGAATTAGCGCACAATACTTACGGTTACTTGTGTTGCCATTTTTTTAACACAGTTATGTAATTAAGTTAATACTGACGAATTAAAAACATATACACACATCAAAGTCTAAGCAACATGCTTAATTTTACATATTCTGCAAATTATATTGGTCAGTTATTCTACTTTTTTTACCATAGGTGGGCAAGTATGTAACCTGTTTGAATAGAAAAAAAACTCGATTTTGGTTTGTTTTTTTTATCAAAGGTATAACTACTCTATTACGTACAAAAGAAAACAAGGCACCTAAAAAATAAACTTTTTAAAACAAAATGAAATCGTTTACCAAAATTTATTTATTCTTAAAGAATTCTTTAATTTAATACAAAGTGTGTCCTCCTCTGTTGTTTAAAACTTGTTGGCACCGATTATTCATGCTTTCGAGGAGTTTGTTATCCTGCGGCAATCGCTCCCAATGAAATTTTAGCAAAATTCTGTTGGGTTGTTGTCACGCCGTCCAGGGGGCGCACTCCCTCAGACGGCAGTCGTTCCCATAAAGCCAGGCCAGACCACTAGACGGTGGATTAAGAGCGTATACCCCGCTCAACGGCCCTCGCCTCCATAAAAGCCAGAGCAGGCATCGGCATCGTAATCAACCGTCAGAATCGCGTTCAAGTCGACGACACTTGGGCGATAGGCCCACAGGTCCTCTAATACACATCTCTGGAGCATATCTCATACATGCTCGATGGGGTTGAGGTCTGGCGATTGTGCAGGCCCCTGACGCAGACCTTGATGTTTTCTGTCACCAAGTACTCCCTAGTCCGCATCGCTGTATGAGAACGTGCATTGTCATGCATTAACTTAAAATCGGAGTCAAGGGTTTGTGCAAATGGATGAACATAAGGCCTAAGAACATCCTCAACGTAATTTTGAGCGTTCATGTTTCCATTTGAACTCTGCCTTTGCCGGTCCCAAGCCCGGATGCGAAAAGAGGAGGGTTGGCCGTGAATGGTGCTACCACTACCCCTCATCTCACCTGGGGTAGAGACAGCTGTAAAAGCCACCAACGCCGAGCCACAGGCGGCGGTAAATAACCTGTCTTCATAGGCTGCCACAAGCCAAGAGTGTCTAAATCCTCTCTAAAAGCAGTGGCCATGGCACCTTGGGAAAGTGTCATGAGTATTTCCCCACACTTTAAATATGAATAATGTTGGATAATGAGATAGATTTGTCATGCGACCCGGCTAACCCCCGGCGCTTGCAGGTAACCGGGCCTGCAAGTGAGAAGTATACTACCGAAGACTGCACAGGTGTAGGCGACCAGGCTCCTGTCGTGGTAAATGCTACTGGTAGCAGCAACAAAAAACTCGTACAACAGGCATTCCATTATGGCCTGTTCACACGAACAAGATCATCATCTCTTAGCAGTAATCCTTCAACCAGCACTACTTTGAAGGATACACTAACATCTACAACTAAGAGTCAAAGGGATATGGAACAACAAGTAAGCCCTCCGTCTTGGCAGAGAAAACCTGTGGAAAGGAATCCTAAAAGAAAAAAGCCATCTAACAGCCCTCCAACTGATAGCAGAGCAATAGCAGCTACCATTACAACAAATAGATTCAGTGGACTACCCATAGATCTAACGGAAGACGAGAGAACAGAGGAAGCCCCGAAAAAACTAAGCAAACCACCACCAATCGTTCTGTATGGTATTGAGGACATATTAAAGCTTACAGAACTATTGAATTCAATTGTACCTAATGAGAGCTATGCCTTTAGGATTATTAATAGGAGCCAATTAAGAATAACGTCTCAAGATACCGAAACATATAAAAAAATTATTGATATAATCCGCAGCAATGGCCTCATAGGACACACCTTCACACAAAAGGAAACCAAATGTTTCAGGATTGTGATCAAAAACCTGCATCACACTACACCGAAAGATGCTATAAAAGAAGAGATTGAGAAAACCGGAAACCAAATCAGGGGAGAAATTATATGTCCAAACTCTCGCAAGAATAAGATGCCTCTAAATATGATTTTCGTTAATCTGGAGCCCAGTTCGAAAAACGTTAATGTAAAAGAAATTAAATACATCTATCACACTAGAATCAGAATTGAGGACCCACGTAAAACAAATGAAATCCCTCAATGTGCTCGGTGTCAGCAGTATGGACATACAAAAAACAACTGTATGCGCCCAATCCGATGCGTCAAATGCGCAAAATCGCATAGAACCACCGACTGCCCCAGGAAAGATAGAAATAGCCCTGCTACATGTGCGCTCTGTCAAGGAGATCATCCGGCGAATTATAAAGGGTGCATAGTCTATAAAGAAATAAAAGCCAGAAAAATGGTACAAAATAAAGATAAAAGCAGAAACCGTCCTAAACCCCCTCTCATGGATGGATTAAATGAATTCCCACCCCTCCCACCCAGAATTACTGAACAGTACTCAACAAAAACACATACAAATAGTGAGAATTATGGTAAACCATCATCGCGTATGCCAAATCAGGTAAATAACGGACATTGGGACAAAAAAACAGAGGCAACAACGCCTCAGCCATCAAATTTGCTAGAGCAAATAATTATAAAACAATCCGAAAAAATAGATATCCTTATTCAACAATTAGGTACTCTTATGAGTCTCCTAACAACTGTCATAGCCAAATATAAACCATGAAATTTCTAAGGATAGCAACATGGAATGTCAATGGATTATCTTCAAATAAAGACGAAGTTGAACTTTTTATTTATCATAATAAAATAGATATACTCCTGGTCTCGAAAACACACATGATAGATGAAAGAACAGTAAAAATTAAAGGCTGTAACATTTATTACTGCAATCACCCCGACGGAACATCCCACGCAGGAGCTGCCGTTATCATAAGAGATCATATAAAACATCATGCTCTACCCACCTATAAGTTCACTCACCTGCAAGCCGCTGTAATATCCATTGATGAGTGGCATGGAAGGCTAACAATTGCTTCTGTCTAGTGTCCGCCTCGGCATCGTATAGATGAGCATATGTATAACAACTTGTTCCACATGCTTGGCAGTAGATGGATAGCTGGCGGTGACTGGAACTCAAAAAACACATATTGGGGATCACGACTGACCACATCCAGGGGCCGGGAGTTGGGGAAATCTCTGGAAGGAAACTCACTTCTTACTCTATCAAATGGTAAACCAACATACTGGCCTACAGACGCTAACAAATTGCCAGACCTCCTGGATTTCTTCATATCCAAGGGTATCTCTGGACTGTACACTAAAGTGGACTCGTGCTGGGATGGTTCGTCCGATCACACGCCAATTATATGCACAGTGAGCACTACGGTAATCTGTAAGGATGCTCCGGAAACCTTGTACAATGGAAAAACTGACTGGGAAGCATTCAAGAACTATATAGATGAAAATGCCAACCTTAAGATCTCTCTGAAAACAGAACAGGAGATTGAATGCGCCATATGTCGACTCACGAACTTGATTCAAAAAGCGGCATGGCTGTCTACACCTCCCAGGGAGTCCGCCTCAGGAGATAAAGACTACACCTTGGAGATACGCAACAAAATAACAGAAAAAAGAAGATTGAGACGGCAATGGCATACCAGCAGAAATGCGCATGATAAGAGGATACTGAATAAAGCACAGAAATAACTGAAGGCGTTACTTAGGGAAAACGAAAACCTTACACTTCAGGACAAACTAAAGTCTCTCTCACCATATAAATCGGAGGACTACTCACTGTGGAAGATGACTAAAACGCTCAAAAGGCCAAAACCACACATTCCGGCTTTAAAGCGTATAAATGGTACATGGGCCAGAAGTCCTGAAGACAAATCAGAGCAATTTGCTGAATTCCTGCAGAATGTATTTCAACCTAATGAACCCAACCCGACATTCTCGGAAGACGAGATTGATTGTGTGCTCAACGGCGACCAGCAAATGTCCTCACCTATAAGAGCCTTTTCTCCAAAAGAAGTCTGGAAGAGCATATCTGTAATGAAAAAGAAGAAAGCGCCTGAATTTGACCTGGTAACAGCAGAGATCCTGAAACAACTTGTATTCATAACAATTATATATAACGCAATATTGAGACTACAATATTTCCCACAACTTTGGAAAATATCAATTGTGAATATGGTACTAAAACCAGGAAAACCGTCTTCTGAAGCTGCTTCATACAGGCCAATCAGTCTTCTCCCAGTCCTTTCCAAATTGTTCGAGAAACTGCTGTGTAAACGCCCTCTACCAATACTCGAAGCTCAAAAAGTTGTGCCGGATCATCAATTTGGCTTCCGAGATCAGCATGGGACTGTAGAGCAAATTCACAGGGTTGCCCACACGACCAGGCAAACTATGGAGAGGAAGGAATACTGCTCTGCTGTATTTATCGACATACAGCAGGCCTTTGACAAGGTTTGGCATAAGGGACTATTATATAAGCTAAAGCTATGTCTGCCAAGTACGCTGTTTATGCTCCTCAAATCATACCTGGAAAGCCGATTATTCCTAGTCAAAACAGAAGAAAGCCTTTCGTCTATGAAAGAAATCAAAGCTGGTGTACCTCAGGGATCGGTCCTGGGACCTGTTCTGTATACCGTGTACACCTCGGATCTGCCGACCTCACCTGATGTTGTAATGGCAACATATGCCGATGACACTGCAGTACTCTCCTGTAATGCTGATCCTTACATCGCAACAAGAAAACTCCAAGATCATCTTGAAAGAATAGATTCCTGGCTCAAAAAATGGAGAATCAAAGCCAGCGCGTCTAAATCAACGCACATAACTTTCACATTGAATAGGCAAGACTGTCCGCCAGTGACTTTCGATAGCACTCCCCTGCCGCATAAACAATCAGTCAAATACCTTGGAATTCACTTGGACAGAAGACTGACATGGAAGGATCACATAAAAAGCAAACGAGACCAAGCAAATATGAGACTAAGGGCAATGCTCTGGCTAATGGGAAGTCAATCAGCTCTTAGCCTGGAAAATAAGATTCTCATCTACAAAAGCATAATTAGACCTATCTGGACATATGGAATCGAACTTTGGGGTTCAGCTAGCCATTCTAATGTAGATATATTGCAGCGCTTCCAAAACTCAGTACTGAAAATCATATGCAATGCACCTTGGTTCACAAAAAACACTGAAGTTCACGGATATCTTAAAATTCCAACAATCAAGGATGTTATCAAACAGTCATGTGAGAGTTATAAACAGCGGCTGGAGGGTCACAAGAACCAGTTAGCTCTGGCGCTCCTTGACAACAGCCACAACATTGTACGGCTTAAAAGAATCCCGCTGGCCACTATATGATAGTGCTATAAAATTCTAATGGGTCGCTATATCGTTGGGTATACAGACCCTCAACGCCATTATTTATACAATTTATCAGATCTGATTATAGCCTAGATGGCTGATTGCAGATAGTTAAAATAAGTAAAAAAAAAAAAAATGTTTCCATTTACAAAAACGAGCTCAGTTCGTCTGTTCTTCATAGTACCCGCATAACTGTTGATCCTTCGTATGAATGAACTTCCTGAACGCACCTCAGTCTTTCAGTATTGCCGGGACAACGGTACACTCTTACCTTTCTCGTATCAAGCCTAAACCCGAATCGAGACTCATCGCAAAATAAAATGTTGTCCCCTTGTTCCTGGGTCCACGTTATGTGTTCCCTAAACCATTCATTTCGACGAGCGCGATTTCCGTGATGTATAGGCGGGCACCTGATTGGACGTCGCGCTCGTAGACCGTACTCATGGCGTCGATTACACAAGGTTTGGGGGCTAACAACAACACCACTTGAGTTTTGTAGCCTTGAACCTATCTCTCCGGCGGTTAACATTGGTTGACTTCTTGCGGTTAGTTGTATGTATCGGTCTTGCCGAGTAGTTGTACTCCTTTCACGGCCCGGGTGCTACTCAGCGAGATTTCCTGTCATAGTGTAACGCTGCCACAGACGGCAGATAATGCTCCTGTTCACATCAAAATGGCGAGTTACCTCAGATTAGTTTCTTCCCACTTGTATTCCCACAGCTCTTTGCATTTCATCAGCTGTCAAATGACGTCGCTCCATAACGTAAAGAATATCTAATAATTACATTTTATCAAAAACTCTATTAAAACTTGGTTAAAACTATAAAATTCAAACGATACCAAATTATATACAGATACAATAGAAAACATTTAAATTGGAACGAATGTATCAGCTTTTAATTTTATGAAAAATAAAACAAAACACAATCGAGTTTTTTTTTTCTAACCAGCCAGTAGGTAATCTGGAACCAAAAAGGTTACATACCTGCCCACCTATGGTAAAAAAGTAGAATAATTGTCCAATATAATTTTCAGAATTATGTAACATTAAGCATGTTGCTTTGACTTTTTTGATGTGTATATTAGCACTATTTTTAATTTGAAAGTTTGAAGCGAATTGCTTTTTTTTTGTAGAATGGAATTAGAAATGAAACATGGGTCGTCACGCGTCACTATTAATGTAGAGCCACAGCAGTAGTGAAACTTAGTGATTGTATAATCAAACTATGTATTTCTAGTACCTTTTTTTTTATTGTTTTCGTGCGGAAATCCCTTCGGATACCCCCCGCCGGCCGGCGGGCGGTTTGTCGGGCTTGAACTGTCTAAAACCACACGCCGTCATAAATTATTGATTAACAGATAGATAGATAGATTCTTTTAATTAATGGCTTCTGCAGTAGAATCACCGTATTGATTAACAGAAGACATACTCAAAAGTCAAAAGTGACAGACAGAAAATCGAATTAAAAATAAAGGAATATGAAAAGTATAAGTCAGTGAAAAAGTTTGTATACCTATGGCTATAAAAACTCTTTTCACTAACAGTCACTCACCCACACCGAATGCGATGCGTTTCGTTATTATGAAATCTTTGTAAGAAGTTTTTATTTGACATTATTTATATTCACATTCCGTGAATTATTCATATATTTTAGGTTATTAACTATAAATAACACCAATCACCGTTAATAGTAACTCAGTAAATATTGTTAATAATTATCTTATAACATGACGTTATTAATTGTAAATGCAAAAATAAAACGTTTCAGAGTGACGCCCTTACTGAAGTTGATATATAAATCTATCTTTGATCTAAGATAGGTTAGCATAGTTTATAATATTGAAACGGCAGTTACAGAGAGATTAAAGTTGACTGTTTATCAGGGATAGCTATCTACCTTTAACTGTAGGTAGATTATTGAGACTGGCCGTAAAACATGTTATTAGGTTATTAATCGTTACTTGGATTACATCACGTTACATTTCTTAGGCATCTTTTTGTTTTTTTAATGTAGCCAGTCCTAAGCCTGGTAAAGTATGAAGGGATTGTGGACTTAGTGTGTATACCTAGGTACTTTCTATACGCAACAACTACCCCTGTGAGGATGCTAGTTAATTACAAATAACCCTGTATAGTATACTTTTCAACCCTGCTACTCCTTCTTATCTTAAAAAACGTTTTAATTATTTGAGCGATACACATTGCAAGTTCTAGAGATCAGCAGAGAAGATTATAAATGCCGGAGCATTCTACAGCTTTCACAGACAAATCCTTCTCCGTTCAAGCGGTTCATTAATGGAATGCTCTGCCGGTAATTATTAGAGGCGCACAATCTTTATTGGTGTTTAAAAAATTAGCGATCACTATCTGCGAGACATCGGCCTTTTTTTTTACGTGCGGACATTGGCCTTATCTAGATATTAGCCACTCCTTATATCGTATGTATATATGTATAGGTATGTATGTAGTATAATGCGAATATATGTGTATATTGTGTAATTGTATGTACGTATATGTAGGTGTGTACATATTTATAAGTAAGTGTTAAGGACCGTTGTTCATGACAGACTATGACCTGAAAAGGTTCCGAATAGACTGCCACTACTTCGCGGTCGCCTTCAGTGGACTGTATTTGAGGATGTTGAGTCGAAGAATGAAACACTTGGATGGGTGGACTTGATTGACGTCAGTGAGGCATTGGATGTACTTGGCCCAGCACTACCCTTGATGTACTACTTCCTGTTGAGCTTCCTTGTTCCTTGAGAGACTCTTGTTGTCTACTTGTTGCCCAATGTCCATAATTTCCTACCAAATGGTCCCTGCTTTTATAGTCTTTTGTAGTGCTGGCCCGCGATCCAAACTACCTCACCTCCGCATTTCCATTTATTTATAAATCTCATGTTATACATATTAATCACATAGCATATATGTATATAGGTAGCAATAAGAGTTGCACGACGATAGGTACTTACACCTGTACCGTGCGACGTCGGGCTACTGAATGACGGGCGGATTGACCCCTCAGACTTATATATGGGCCCTGCCTCCCGCGAGCTACTATATAATAAAATGGCACCAGCCGGGGGAGCGCATATTCGCTTCTTACGGCGTGGGAGGCAGTCGCGGGGTGTAATTAAACTTACATACTAGTATACAAAGTCGTATTTCTTATTTATCTTATTATTCGAGTTGACGATATTCTCGACCTCTGCTAATAAGGTTAACAGGATCTCGTCGCTGGGATGCTTTTCTATCATGGTGACACGAAGATCTTCTTTCACTGCCTTCACCATTCGCTCCCATGCCCCCCCCCCCATGAAGGGTGCGGAAGGGGGTATGTACTTCCACACGATGTGTTGACTCGTAGTTTCCTTTTCGAGCGCGTCGAGTGCGGCCTCTGCTAGCTCCTTTTCCGCTGCCTTGAAGCACGTAGCGTTGTCACTCCATATTTCTTTGGGACAACCACGTCTGGCGATGAATCTTCTCAGGGCGGAAACGGCTGAGTCGGCGCTTAAGGAGTGAACGACCTCTACATGTATAGCTCGAGAGGTCATACACGTAAATAAGGCTCTCTTCTCTCGATGGCGTGCGACTGTAACTTCTATGGGTCCGAAGTAGTCTAGACCGGTGAACGTGAAGGGACGTGTGTTGTGAGCTAACCGGGCGGCTGGTAAGTTGCCTGTGACCGGTGACGCTGGTTTCGCCTTTCTTATGCGACACAATACACACTTCTTTATCTCATTTTTCACTGCGGGACGTATCTTGGTAACCCATAACCGCTGCCGGAGTTCATTGACCGTGATCTCGGTGCCACCATGCCGTAGCTTCTCATGTACATGTTTGATGTAGAGGCGTGTGTACGGGTGTTTGCCGTTGAGCACCACAGGGTCCGATGTGTCTTCTCCCAGCTCCTTCGCAGCTGATATGCGTCCTCTCAAGCGCATAGTGCCGTGTAAGTCTAGGTACACGCTTACATTGTTCAGTCGGTTGTCGCGAGGAGTTGATTGACCTTTTGTCATACGTACTATCTCACTCGCGAAACTATCTCGTTGACTGGCGTTTATACACAGGTGTTCGGCGCGGTTCAAGTACTCACCTGGTATGTTTATGTAGCACTGTTTATCGCGTATCACTGTGTTATTTTTGTTATGCACTGGTATGGCTTTCTTCGCACGCCAATCGGGATTAGCTTTCTCTATCTTACGAGTTCGCTTTCGAGCAGCTGACGTTTTACACCTATTCGGCCGGCACAAATCGATGAACTGGAGTACTCGTGCAGTCGTTCGTATGAGTCGCATCCATTTTGAGTACTTCTCTATACGCAGTAGTTGACTTGTGCTGGGCTGCTCGACATCTTGCGATGTGTGACACGCTTGTCTTTCTTCGCCCGTGTCGTGACGAATGACCTTTTCTTCTGTGGGCCACTCGGTTGCTGGCAGGCGCAGGAAATCGGGGCCGTTATACCATCTGTGTTCGGCCCGGAAGTTGTCGGGGGTTGCCCGAGTTGCGTCGTCTGCCACGTTGAGTCGCGTAGGTACCCAACGCCATTCATTTTTCTTCGTGGTGTCTTCTATCTCGGCGAGGCGGTGTGCAACGAATGACTTGTATGCACGCGGCTCCGACCTTATCCATGTGAGTGCGGTTCGCGAGTCGCTCCAATAGGTCTTCTCTGTTGACTCGTAGTCGTGTTCTTCCAGGGTGGTTTGAGCCAGGCGCGCTCCCAGTAGTGCAGCTTGAAGCTCGAGTCTCGGCATGGAGATGGGCTTCAACGGGGTCACTGTGCTCTTTGCGGCTGCTAATGACACGGTTACTGACCCGTCGGTGTGTTGCGTACGCCAGTACACAGCTGCAGCGTAGGCTTCTTCACTTGCGTCGACGAAAGTGTGCAGTTGGCGTGAGGCGACTGATGTCGTCAGGTGATCGTAGCAGCGGGGTATTCTCAGCAGGTGTATGTTGTTGAGCTGGGCGAACCATTTGTTCCATCGTTCTCGTAGCTCTGATGGGAGTGGGTCGTCCCATTGCGCCTTATAGCGCCATGTGTCCTGAAAAATACGTTTACCGGGAGTTATTATTGGTGAAATAAGGCCGAGCGGATCGAATAAGGCCATTATCACACTCGAGGCCTCTCGCTTCGTTGGAGGTCGCGTGTTTGTTTCCACTTCACGCGGGATCTTCAAGTTGCTCGCGTTAAAGCCAAGATGATCTTCGTTGACGTGCCATGTTAGACCCAATGTTTTTTCTGTCTCTTGGCCGCCGAGTTCCACTGTAGCACTGCTGTCTTGGGGCAGTGATAAGTCTTCTATAATTGTTTTTTCGTTCGAAGTCCAACCGTTCAACACGAAGCCTACTTTTTTGTGTATCATGTCGACCGTTCGCGTGGTCTCTCGTGCCGCTGTGACCGTAGGGAAGCTCTGCAAGTAGTCATCCATGTAGTGATTTTCTTGTATGGCTTTTACGGCATCCGGGTAAGTGTCGACGAAGTCTCTTGCGTTCCTTTTCTTGATGTACAGCGCTGTACACGGCGACGAGGTGGCTCCGAAGATTACTGACGTCATACGATACTCTTCGGGTTGACCTTCACGGCGTCGTCCTCTCCACAGAAAGCGCAGCGCATCTCGATCTTCTGTCCTTATCTTCACTTGCATGAACATTTCTTTGATGTCGGCACTTACAGCGTACGGGTATTGGCGGAATCTCATGATCACACCTGGCAGGGACTGCAGCAGATCAGGACCGGAGTGGAGCATATCGTTCAAACACACTCCGGTGCTCTTGGCGGCTGCGTCGTGTACCAGTCGAGGTGGCTTGTGCGGCTTGGCGGGGTTGATGACCGGAAAGTGAGGTAGGTACCACGTCCTTCCCTTCTGCGGTGGCATAGGAGCTGGTTCTGCATAGCCTGACTTGAATAGGTTTTCCATTCTTTCTTCATATTTCTGTTTCAAATCTTCATCCCTATCGAGTCTTCGTTCGAGCGTAAGCAGACGCTTGTCAGCTTCCTTGTAATTATTCGGTATGTCCGCATTTTCTTCTTTCCACAGCAGTCCGGTCTCATATCTTCCATCTGGTAGCCGCCGGCTCTTTTCTTCGAGAATCTGCATGGCTCGTAGTTCGGGATCTTCTCTCGGGCGTCGGGGTTCGATGCCCAGTGATTCCAACTTGAAGTAATTCTTCACTGCATCTTCAATGGAGTCCTTTTCGCGCTGTTGTAACTTACCGCAGAATGACACTGTTGCAGTCACTGAACTGCTGCATCCGTGGAGCACCCATCCCAGCTGAGTGAGCGACGCCACAGGCTGGTTACGGCTTACGATGAGATGTCAGTTGTCTTGTCCTAGTAACACTTTGGGTGAAGCCTTTTCGTACGTTATCTTGTCACGTATATCCTCTAGATGTTCGCAGCCGTTGAGATGCTCTTCATACACTGTATCGGGTGAGAAGCGGAGTCGGTTCATGGTGCGGGCGGTTAAGTCGTACTCTTCATCGGCGTACTTCCCTTTGATGAGTAGACTGACAGTCTTGCTCTCGTGCTTCATTTCACTGTTTACACCTTGGATGCAGATCTCCTTGGTTGGTCCGTCTGCCCCGATGACGTCGGCTATGGTCTCATCTATTAGCGTGATTGTGCTTCCCTCGTCCAATAAGGCGTAGGTATTGACGCTACCGCTTGGTCCTCTTAGTGTCACTGGTGCCATCTTGAGGTAGGCCTTGCGCTGACTGCGGGGAACTGCTGCTGTGGCTACTTCTGCCGTTGAGGTCGTGATCTCTTCCTTCTGTTCTTCACGGTCTCCCGGCGGCATATCGCGATGCAGTAGTTGGTGATGCCTCATCTGGCACCCGTTCTTCCCACAGGCCGGTGCTCTGCATGTGATGCATCGGTGGTTACCTCGAAGACAGCGAAAACAGACTCTATTCTTCTTGGCTGTTTCCCATCTCGCGGTGATGTCTAGGGCGATGAACTGCTTGCAGTCAGGTAGCTTATGATCCCTGCTACACTGTGGATATCTCTCTTCTGATGTCTTCTTGTTGATGGTGAGCGTCTCTTCAACTCTTCTGCTTCTTTGAGGACGATAACCGGGTCTTCTGTTGTCTTCTGAGTGGTTCACCTCTGGGAGCGCGTAGGAGCTGCACTTGTCTGCCTCTTCTGACAGAAACACAGATATCTTCTTCAGTTCTGGTATGTCTTCTTTCTTCTTTGCAGCGAAGTCGTACCACTTGTTTCTGAGTATAGGTGTGAGTTTCTCGATGATACTTCTGCACATCTCTGGACTGTGTAGGTAGTGCGGCTTCCTCAAGGCTTCTATGGTTCCCACGATGTTTGCTATCTTCCCAGCGAAGATACAGATGTCCTTGGCGTTATCGGTCACTTTGTTGAGAGTCTTGAGCTTCTCCATCTCGACGTGGATGAGTGCTTCTGGTCTACCAAATCTTCTCTCGAGGGCCCTTATGATCACCTCGGGGTCAGGTTGACTCAGCATCAGACACTCGACTGCTTCTCGTGCGAGTCCACGTAAACTTTTCCTTATTCTTGCAATATTTTCGTTCTTCGTGAAGTATATACCCGATTCTTCATACGTAGTCTTGAAGGCGAGCCATTCTGTACTGCTGCCGCTGAAGATCGGTAGTTCCCGTATATACTTGGGCGGCTCCCTGTTGCTTCTCATAGCCTGGGATAGGGCCGCGGTGAGCGTAGCTACATCGATCACGGAGTTCTTCACTGGGGCACTTCCTTCTGATTTTTCCTGGGTTTGACACTTCTCCACTAGTTGACCCCTATCTAGGCAGGTCTGAGTGTTTTCCTCGATGTCTTGCCCCTTTTCCTTCAGGTCTGGTGCCGCAGCGTCATCCTTCTGTAGCCACGTGTTAATACGTACCGATGCCAGATCTTCCTCAGACCCGTCGTCGCTGCTCTCGTCCTGCAGTAGCCGCTGTAGACGGATCTGCTCTATCTCTGCTTCGGCTTGTATTTGCTTGAGCTTCAGTTCTGCCAAGCGTTGTTTGACCTCCAGTTCCTTCTTCTTTCTTGAACTGGTGGAGCGGCGTGACCTCGTGTCCAAAGGCCGCATGGTGCGCTGTGAGCTAGGCTCTCCATATACAACAGCGCGGGTGTGGGGCGATACCTCTTCCGTCGTCCCTGACTCTTCAGTGGTCACAGTTTTGCTGTACGTGGTCTGCTCGGTGCTGGCTGTGGCTTCCGACGCACCACTGTCCGCATAGCTTCTGGCCTCTTCCGTGGCCGTGGCAGGGTGTAGTACTGATCTTGGTACTGGTACTGATGCTGATGCCGGTTCCTCTTCCTGACGACGCTTCCCTCCATCCCTGGTGAGAACCATTCTTCTTTCTTCAAGTTTATACTTACCTGGATTTTTCGATGGATCGTGGACTTTATTCCTATCCCTTGACCCGATTCCAATGGACCATAGATGTCCGTGACAGACTATGACCTAATAAGGTTCCGAATAGACTGTCACTTCTCCCTTAGTTGAAGAACGATGAAACGTCTATGGCTGGTAGCTTGACTTGAAGTTGACCTGGATCTTCGAAGGACCGTGTACTTTATTCGGTTCCGAAGGACCAATGTTAAGGACCCTCGTTCATGACAGACTATGACCTAATAAGGTTCCGAATAGACTGCCACTTCTTCGCGGTCGCCTTCAGTGGACTGTATTTTGACGATGTTGAGTCGAAGAATGAAACACTTGGATGGGTGGACTTGATTGACGTCAGTGAGGCATTGGATGTACTTGGTCCAGCACTACCCTTGATGTACTACTTCCTGTTGAGCTTCCTTGTTCCTTGAGAGACTCTTGTTGACTACTTGTTGCCCAATGTCCATAATTTCCTACCAAATGGTCCCTGCTTTTATAGTCTTTTGTAGTGCTGGCCATCGATCCAAACTACCTCACCTCCGCATTTCCATTTATTTATAAATCTCATGTTATACATATTAATCACATAGCATATATGTATATAGGTAGCAATAAGAGTTGCACGACGATAGGTACTTACACCTGTACCGTGCGACGTCGGGCTACTGAATGACGGGCGGATTGACCCCTCAGACTTTTATATGGGCCCTGCCTCCCGCGAGCTACTATATAATAAAATGGCACCAGCCGGGGGAGCGCATATTCGCTTCTTACGGCGTGGGAGGCAGTCGCGGGGTGTAATTAAACTTACATACTAGTATACAAAGTCGTATTTCTTATTTATACGAAGTTATGTTAGATTCTGAGTAATGCATTGTCGTAATTATATTTGTAATTATGCTTTTCGGGGAATGTACTTTCTTTATTAAATTTGGCTCTAACATACTTAATTACTCAGAAAACTAACTCGTAACAGTAGTCAGCTATTTATCTTAGCTTAATATCAAAATAATTACATAATTACGTTTTTAATTTACGTAAATCTAACATTTTCACAATTCATTTGTTATATTCACGCTTACTAATCTATATGTCACTGGCACATGTGTCTATAGTCTATTTGTGTCGTGCACAGTAAGTGTTTGTATAGTTTTAAAATAATGTTTAGTTTGGCAGTGATCTGAAGTGTACCTATATTTAGGTACCTAAATTGATAAAGTACACCACACTACCGAAATACGAATTCCGACTTTTTTCTCCATCCAATGGTTGCCTGTATAAGATAGCCACAGTTCGATAAGGCCGCCAATAGTATATACCATAATGTTATCTTTGTATTTCATTTTTGTCTTATTCTTAATGTACAATAAAGAGATATACTACTACTACTACTACTAATACTACTACTCATACTACTACTAATACTACTACTACTACATAGCGAGATCTCTACAAAATCAAAGTTGATTCTTTGTTCAATACGTATAGGGCATTTTGGTTCTACTGTTTATAAATATAGAGGATCAGAAACGGGCGGTTATGTACTATACGGATCGTACTTTTAACTGAAATGATAACTGCAAAATAACAAGACTTTTCATCCAATGGCATAAATAAATATAATCATATATATTTATTTATGCCATATCAATATAAATCATGGCATCATCATGAAGATATATTAATCAAAGGGTGGCTTTTGTAATTCATACCTGTGACTGCGACAGACAAATACAATGAGTTGGGCAAGGCGGCGTCAGCGTAGGTGAGAGCGAAGGTGTGTGCGCGCGGCCACCGCCGCACAGTGCGCCCCATGCTGCTGCCGTCAGCAACCAACGCACCACCCATCTGTATCAACAAAACTGGCTTTGAAATTTTGAAGCATTTGCTATGCTAGCTATATTTTGTAAATTGAAAAAATCTACATCCAGGATGGGACTTGAGTATAAAACGGCATGAAAAAATCCGTTAAAGGCGCGGAAATACATGAGTCACACGCTTGGTCTTTCTAGTGAGCATATTATGATATGCCAGTAACTGACTATTTTTTGGCAGGCTATCAATTACTCTAGTTGCTAGTATGTAAATAAAAACAGCGTGGTACTGGTATGGTACAATTTCTTACAGGGTATATTGTAAAGTCACTAAATGAAAAAAGGTCAATAGACTTTTTTTAGACGTGGCGTAATTTTGTGTACATCGCTACTAGACCACAATTTTGCGTTATATGTTGTTTGTGTTTATATGTTGGTTTTGCAGTATGTCAAGCACGCAATTTCAAATAAATAAGTAACATTTCCATGAAAACTTTTCTATATAAGTTTACTCAATGATGAAATAAGAACAAGTTCCGACATTAGTTATTGATTACTTTTGTATTGTAGTAGTGAAAGTTCGCAACTTCCAACTTGTTAAAAACAAAAAGTATACATACCTAAATGTAGTGAAAAGCTTCTTCATTTGCGTTCAAGAACTAAATTTCCTTACAAACAATATTTCTGTGTGCATGCCGCGCCGCAAGATGGTGGTTATATTGAAACCAAACTAGGTAGTTTATATCACATAATGCCACCAATTGCTAGGAGGCAATGTGTACAACTGATCTATCTAGTTATGGTTTCTGGTGACTTGACTAGAAAATATTGACACTCTACCTACAAATTTAATATTTAGCTAATGGTTTGAATTGGATTAAAGTGCAATTATAAGAAATCGTTCAAATACAGTGTAAAATACTTTTTTTATGTTTCAACCTAACAAGATATTTAATAAAGTAGCTAAGTTTTTAAAAAGAAAATACCATAATGAGGCCACTAGGATCCAGCAAAGGCAAAATAAAAAAGGGGGGTTCATGAAGTAAGATAGGGGATAGTAGATAGGACCAGTAGAGCAAATCGGTCTAAACTATTATTGATGACAACTTCGTTATCATAAACGTAGATTTTTTTATAGTTTGTTAGAACTCAGGCATGGTCAAAATCTGCCTGAAAAAAATATACCTGAAAAGTGATGAGCAGTAAACTGTGAAATCTCGAAACTCTACAGAGTTACCCACCTATAAAACATAGGCACGCATAAACATTTCATAATTAATATCATCACGCTATTATATTAACGAATCCGGCAGAATTGATTTTGATGTTACATATAAATCTCTATTTCGAACGAATTGTCAATCTAACTAGAGCGCACCTCACCACCTCATTCGGCCCGTTAATAAAGTGATTGAAGGAACCTACTTTTCTAATTTCATAGTTCTAGCTCTAGTAGTTAGTTCTACGTTGATGAGTCAGTCACCTGATAAATATTTTATACTTCAAAATAAATGTCTAATCGCAAATTTAACCTGATTATTCGGAACTTAACGCGGACTAAGACGCGAGCAACATCTAGTTGTAAATGACAATGTAATAAAGTCTCTGAATATGTATTCCAACTATTCGATATCCAACAATTAATGGTTCCAGCTGCTGTACAAATCGGCACGCTTCCATAACTTCGGGTATTATGAAATTTGTTAACTCAAACCAAATTTGATTTAATCTATTTGATTGTAATCCTATCCTAAAGGGAAGATATGTTACGAATCATATAAGTGGAATGGAGCCATTATTGTTAGCTATTGTGTGCCATTTGCCTCTGTAAACAGCGGTATTTTATGTTATAAATTAATTTGACACGGCCAACAAAATATATATTTAACTGGGTGTTGCCGGCGGCTTCGCCCGCGTATAACTCTGATCCCGTTCCCGCAACCTATGGGAACCATTCCAGGGATCAAAAGAAGCCTATGTATTATTGCAGCGTATAATCTATCTCTGTGCCAAATTTGTGAGTAACAAACATCCTGATACTTTTTATCCCTGGAATAGGTTCCCATGAGAAGTGGGAACGGAATTGAAATTCAACGCGGGCGGAGCCGCGGGCAACAGCTGTTTTAGTAATATTACTTATTATTATTAAATTAGCAGGGTTAGTAGGAATTGGAATGATAATGTTAGATCAGAAATATATTATTATATTGGATTTAAACGAAATTGAATTAAACTAAAATAACTACATAAATTTTGCAATTGTATGTTCAATTAAAAAAAATACGAATATACAGTCAGTGTACTATGATTTCTCGTTCACTGCTTCAATTGCATTCCTTTCTATTGCAATTAAAAAAATTAGTAACAAAATAAATAATTTTTACCAAGCTTTTATTAAAATAATCAGTTGTACGAAAACGAAAGTAGTACAACTGTTTTTTTTTAATAAAACTTGTTTTTGTATTAATTATTTTACTATCAACTTTTTAGTTTTTATGTGTCATGTAGTACGATAATGCTTTCCAGGACCAGCCAAATGAGCTCAACACAACGAGTCTATCCTGTTTAGTTCCAGACCACCTACCGTCTCCGTCTTCCTTGGATATCATGTAGCATCACAGTGTTTAATCAGATAAAACAAATGAGCCCTAACTTGATAGGTTAATCTTGTTTCGCTTAGCAGTTCCTATGACCACCTTCCTACTCCATCATTAGACCAGCTCCATGGTACCATATTAATGCATTGTTATCCAAACTAAACGCGAATGCAAAATTTCATCTCAGTCGATTGAGAATAACTACCTCAAAATTCAGTTGCAAGATTTGATCCGAACTAACATACTTACATACAGAGCAAGTTAAATGGAAGCTTGTAAAAAGATAAAGTTTATCTTTGTCGGGCTATTGATATAGTATTCGCTGCCTTCCTTTCGTTAATTGTTTGTTAAACCACTTTTTATTGTTATTTGACCACCATCTCCCCTACTAATTAATACTGCGGTTGATGATGGAACGCGCTTGCCTAGAAATGAGTCCACTTGTGCCTTGAAGAATCCCAGGTTATAGCTCTCACACAGACTCATGCAAAGTGTGCCGCGACTTATTATTAATTCTCGACGACCTCCATAGCGTGGCGGTAGAGCGTTTGACGACCACATTGGAGGAGGCGGGTTTGATTGCCGCTCAGTGTAAATGTTTGAATGCATGAATGTATATTAGCATTGGTCTGGGTGTTTCTATGTATAGTATGTATGTATTAACTAAAGAAATGTATTTAAGTATGTTTATCCGCAGCCTAGAACCCATGACATAAGCTAGGTAAGCTATACTTAGTTTGGGTCTAAATATAGTTGTGTAGAATATGCTAGAATATTTACTTATTATTATCATATTACACACAATGAACGTATTGCCAGAAACTTTTGTAGCGGTGGTGGCGTGTCGCCGCACGTATGTTCTCAAAATCATTTAGTGCTAAAACATTATGCAGTTCACCACGACTTGCTCACAAAGTAGAGCTAGTAACTATATTTACAATTATTAAATAGGAAATTCTATTATTACAATTATTTGTAGAAGTCATATCATATATGTCTGTTCACATTTATTGCTTATTTAATTACAACTCAATAAGGAAGATAACAGCGCGAGACATCACAAAAGTCAAGATAAGTTAGTAGTAACGGTGTTCTGCGACGACTTAACGTAAGGAAACAGTACAAAGTAGCCGAAATAAACAACAACATGTATAAGTTACAAAGTTTACACACTCTGTATATAGGATACTGTAAGAATTAGCACCAAGTTGCATCTACAAACTTTGAACAGTATAAACTCATTGTATGTTCAATATAATTGACTTTCTGTAACAAGTTTTAACCAAGTTGCTTTGATCATGGGTTCTCTTGGTACTTACCTTGTATTAATTTCTATCTAGTTTCGATGACTTCTATCAATATCTATCTAATACCTTCAAACGGGTTCGATCCCAGGTTTTACCATGGCACACACCAATGACTTTTCGATGCTTTTCGAAGTTATGTGTGTATTTATCGCAGGTTTATAAGTGCCCGGTTAATGGCAATAGGCTCGCCACCTATTACATTGGGACCTAAACATAAACTGGCGAAATGTGGGTGCTAGCACCTCTGCCTACCCCTTCAGGGATATAGGCGTGAGTTTATGTTATGTTATGTAAATATATATAATATATATATATATAATGAATCTCGGAAACAGCTCCTACCGTTTGTATGAAATTTAGTAAACATTTAAAAAAAACCTAAAAATCAGATATCTATATATTTTTAAAACAAAGTCATGTTAGTGACGACCGGGATAAACTCAAGAACGGGTGGACCGATTTTCATGATATTTAATATTTAGATTTTTCTCCGCCCATACTGTGCTATTTTGGATTTTTTTGCGGAAAACGCCACAGTTTCCCCTCTGCCGGTCAGCGGGGGTGGTTATGTCGGGCTTCTAAAACCTCACTCCATCAGGGTCTTTAATGCCGGGGTACAAGGAGACATTGACGAAATAAATTCAAGTGATAATTTAACCAAGATAACTTGATTCTAAGGCAGAACGAAGTTTACCGGGTCAGCTAGTTACTGATTAAAATGGAGTTAATTATCTTATCTTACTACTATTATAAAGCGAAAGTTTGAATGGATGAATATATGTCACTCAACCACGACAGAATGGCTGGACGGATCTGGATGAAATTTGGCACAGAGATAGATCATGATCATCATCTGTGAATTGCGGGAACGGGATCAGTATTTCACGCAGGTGAAGTCACCGACAACAGTTCAGTTCTGCCTACCCTTTCTTATATATAGGCGAAATTATAAGCAGACAATTATAACGTTAAGTATGTGCAGTCGATTATTGCTTCATATTTGAAGATATTGCAAAACTTTGAACTGATATGAAATCTCCATCAATTAGTCTACAAAATGACATAAAAAAATGAAAAATATATCAACATGTGTTCACAATTTGTACTTTTACAGTTCCCATGCATTTATTATGGCATGGTTTTTCACTAGTCTGATAAGTGCAAACGTTCAAAAAAAACACAAAAGTAAGATAAACATTTAAAAAAGGGACTAAAAAATATGTTCACAATTTGTATCACATTTCAATGTCAATGTCTCGGTCTCAATGTCTCGTGGGCCAACCATGAGACCCGCCACCAGTATAATAGACGTGACCAAAAAAAGTACATACAGCATACCTTATTATGTATCTGTATTATTATACAGCTGATGATATGTGGGTGTATAATACGCCTCTGCGATAAACAGATACTTATAAAATGAACTAACATTTTTCATTTCACAAAATTACGAAGTCATCTTTAGCCGTCCTTTTTTTATTTTATCTGACAAATTTCTATATTTTAGTGAACTTCTACAGTAATCCACCACACATTGTAATACAAAAGTAAAATATTTTGTATCTTAAGAAAACGAAAGACGGCTTAATGTAACAGAATAATAATTACAATGGCAATGAAGAGGTCGTCACTTTAAATAAACAGTAAACTGACGTTTATTTGTACATTTTAATCGAATGAAAACAACTTTGAATTGAATCGGTGTCGGGCTCAAAGGTAGACAGTAAACGGCTTCGTAGTTACAGAGAAATAGACTGCTCCCACTGTGGGTGTAAAAACATTCGACTCCTTCCATTAATAGTAAAACAAACTTCAATTCGATTTATAATTAGAGAATATAATTGATTACCGAATAACATTGTGAAACAAAAACAACGCAAAATATACCATTTCGACTTCAGGTGCCCTATTTTAAATCTAAAATAATGTTATGATCTTATTACATATTATTTTTATCAATATAAACGACATATACATATACATACTTACTTAGTGAAATTAGAATATAACTAGATGTTGCCCGTGGCTCCGCTCGCTTTGAATTCTGTTTCCGATCCCGTTAACTGATAAGCCTATATGATATTCCAGACTCTAATCTATTCCTGTGCCAAATTTCATTCAGATCCGTTCAGCCATCCATCGCAAACAAGCAGACAACAATTCCAAATACATTTTTGTGTTTAGAATCGTTTATTTAATATAACTAAAGTATTTTTTTTAAATAACTCTAATGTACATACACAATTCATTTATAATTTCATAATAGTATAAAAGACATACATTTTATTTCAATTCATTTATTATTACCATATACATGTTTTTATTTACTTGTATGTATATACAATGCTGTGAGTGGAGGCGTGTATGTGTTGTAATTAAATCAAATAATTTAATTTTTTACCTGAATTTGAAGGCAGGGGCCATGGGCGGACGCAGGCGGGGCGCCCTGCCCGCCGCGCGCCCTCACCTCAACCCCTCCATCACACTACAAAGGCCTGCCAACAAATAATTAAACAGTTCATATAAGATCCATGTTCTACTCAATCACATTACATCTACAAATTAATCTATTAAAATGGTCGTTTACCCGTAACAGGCTGGCTAGGGGTATGAGATTAAAATATGTATGACGAGGGTGAAATCTCTTTCCATGCCAATGTAGCAATTTGGCAAGTTGTATTGAATAACTCTTTCAGATATAAACAAAAACATTTTAAAGACCTGATAATAATATCAGAATTGAGTGGTTAAAGGCCCTTTAAGGCGGGTCAAGCTAACCTCACCTGCACCTGCTGATTGACGGACTAGGTTCTGGTACAGGCTTTCCTCTCGGACTTGGGACGTCAGACGGTAGTCGTCCTATAAAAGCTGTATAAACGAATAAAACGGAGAAAATAGAATAAGCTGACCTCCGGTTCCGAAATGAAAGTCTCGGGTGCAGATAATGATAACAATATCATAATCATTAAGAGAAAATCATAAAGTGCATTTTCACATTATCACAGTAAGTACTACAGGGTACCGAAGCTAAGCCTTTCTTTTGTTCAATCAATTTATTGAAATAGACGATCCGATCCGTTTGTTACAAGAGGAGAAATTATGGTCAAGCCTAATGGCCGTTTAATACTAAGTATAAATCGTATCTAGCACCCACAGGACAGACTTGACTAGTTTGGGGCCACAGTATAACGCACAAATTTGTATTTTCTATTTAGCAATAAACTAATTTTAAGAAATGAGACTTAGAATAATAAATGATTATTTATATTATAACATGTTAAAAGTATAAATCAATAGACGAAAGACATACGTGGGACACTCAGAAAGTTTTGCGAAAATAAAAAAAAGTGTTCTATAGGTAAATATTTTTTTATTAAATCTTTTCAAAGTACTCTCCACCAGCCTCTATACAAAGTTTCATGCGTTTGAACCAGTTTTCAAAACACTTTTTCCAATCCGCCGCAGATACCTCATTTACAGCCTGCTCAAACGTTGACAGCGCATCTTCCGGCGACGAAAATTATATCCCTTTGAGCTGATTTTTTATTTTCGGAAATAAAAAGAAGTCGCATGGTGCAAGGTCAGGGCTGTAAGGAGGGTGACCTAGGAGTTTAACCGGAGTGCTGTTCAGGAAGTCCCTCGTTTTAAGCGCGGTGTGTGCGGGCGCGTTGTCATGGTGGAGTAGTATCCCGCGGAGCCCTGTGTTTGGTCGCTTGTAGCTCACTACAGAGAAAACTTCTGCCAAGCATTTGGTAGTGTACCATTCAGCGTTGATGCTTCTTTGATTTCGTAACGGGATTGATAACAAGTAGCCAGACAAATTGAAAAAACTCGCGATCAAATTCTTCCCTCCGCTTCTAGATCGCTTCACTTTGGTAGGTGTTGATTCGTTTTGAAACACCCAAACCGTCGACTGGCGTTTTGTTTCTGGATCATACTGATAAATCCACGACTCATCACCTGTAATGATGTCATAAACACGCCGAGACGCGCCTGCTTCAAACTTGTTTATCATATCACGACACCATTCCACCCGGGCCTGCTTCTGAGCATCGGTGAGATTGTGCGGCACCCAGCGTGAAACTATCCTTCTCACACGAAGATGCACGTGTAGAATTTCGTGAAGGCTTCCCGATCCAATCTGAAGAATGTGCTGAATCTCTTGATATGTGACCCGTCTATTATCTTGGATTAAATTTACACTGCTAGCACGTTTTCTTCCGTAACAGCCGTCAAAGGGCGACCACTTCTTTCTTCATCCTCCAAAGTCAGTCGACCGCCCTTGAATTCGTTATACTAACGATACACGGTCGCCTTGGAAGGGCCTTCATCCATGCATGCCATTTGAAGTCTATCGTACGATTCGTCTGGTTTCAGGCGACACTTGAAATCGTAGAAAATCATAGCGCGAAAATGTTCCCGACGCAGATCCATTTTTCAATGAGACACAATAATTGAAATTATCTTGCAAAAAATGCAGAGAGAAATTTTGAAATTGGAACGTACTTATTTTTACTCATAAATAATCATATTTTAGAAATAGATTATAACTGACCAGTCTCTCATATATAAAAACTTTTTTTCGCAATACTTTCTGAATGACCTGGTATATGAAGATATGAATTATGAAGATTCCGAGGATATAGCTATCTATATCCTCGGAATCTTCAAGTCTCGAATGAATAGGTTCCTTCTAGGCAAACGTGATCCATTGTAGACCGCATCGTCACTTACGACCAGTTGAGATAGAGGTCAAACGTGAGCCTATCATTCATAAAAATGCTTTATTCAAAACCGTATTATTAAATCTATTTATATATATAAAACAAGTCGTAATAATGATACCGTGATGATCTTTGATTTGTCCCCGCCTATACTGTGCCAATTTGTTGGTTTGGAAATCCCCACGGTTACCCCACCACCGCGCCAGCCAGTGGGGTTAGTAATGTTGGACTTAAACCGACTAAAACCGTACGCCATCTCGGGTCTGTAAGGTGAAAGGTGGCCAAATAAGGCAATTACCTTGCACCCCGGCCGACCCTCGGCCATCTACGGCTTTGAGATGGCCCCCTCGGGATACTGTGTCTATACTAGCAATTTGAATAATTAAAAATATGAGACATTCACGACATAAATTCAGCTAATAAGGTAACCAACATAACTTGATTCTAAAGGGAAACAAAGTCAGCTAGTATGTGATAAATATCAGTTTACTTAAATAGGCTATGTGGTGTATGTATAGGATGTTTATTATATTATTATGTATTTTTTGTGCAGTGTGTTAATTTTTATAGAGCTTATCATTTATATAGGATGTTTGCATTGCGGGGGGTGTTAAAACTGCTTTTCTCCAATGTAAACAGTGGCAGTTAATTATAAAATAAAAAAAACGAAGGGTTGCACTCCGGGAGTGCCAGCAGAAGTGAAAACTTGAATATTAACGTTGCGCATTTTTAATATAATGGTTAGGGAATAATTTTGCACGAATTGCTTTAATTATCAGTATAAAAGTACTATCATTTAAGTGGTAACATACAATATTCATTTATTGCCCTATCGTACACAAACATGACTATTTATATTACATTAAAAAGTTTATCTCTCAGTAAAATCAACTTTCATTCATAATTTCAACGACTTTTTCACCATCATTATTACCAGAACCATCGTCGCCAATCTCTAAAACTGATACGATAGGTTTATGGTAGCTAAAGTAAGAAACGAACAGTTTTGATTCGAACCTATTTTAAATGTCTAATAAAGACCGCGTAGTAAAAATAGTAGTTTTGTATTTCGTTGTGCTAAGATTGCGATTTTTAAATATTGAATTTGGTTTAACTATATCAAATATATAGTTAAACCAAATTGAATATTTAAAAATTCTATTAATATATATTTTCCTATAACATAAACACACTCGAACAATCGCGCAAACGCCCTGCGCCGCCTTAACGAAACAGCAGGCGCAGGCATACTTTCTACTGCGCGACGATTTTCGCCGCTTAGAAAGAGAGGGGGTTACTTCCTCTCCTACACCGCGCCAGTGATCTACTTACGAATTTTCGAACAGGTCACGTGTCCTGATGCGAGTTTAACCTTTTTTACCCATTAAAAAAAAGTGCACAACGCCGTTAAAGAAGTTTTCACTTCAATAAAAATAAATTGTCCTAAATATTTGTATTTCGATTAATGTCAGTCTGTATAAAATAAAATGTCTTTACTCTTATTTCTATGCTTCGTCACACGTATCCGTGAAATATAATAGATTAATAAATCCACTGTTTTTCCCTCGAAATATTGACCCTATTATTGGTTATTAGTCAGTCATACAGTAAATCACTAACATAACCTACCCCTATCACAAGCAATTTTACTTAGATATCACACCTACTATTAAATTATTGAAGCTACCCTTGACCTCGTACTACTCTTTTACCTTCAACGTAGTCTGAAATATCTATTAAGTAACTAGTTACTTATTTACTGAAATATTCGTTTTTCGTTTTTCGTTTTCGGTTTTCGTTTTAAGCTTCCACTTAATCTCAAGACTACTTGTCATAACAATTCGGGGTGGCTTGAAACGTTTATCAGTAACAGAACTCTTCCAAATAAATGAAAATGAATCGCTAAATTTGTAGGTAAGCGCAAATTTAAGAAACGACACACGATTTCTTTTTGTTTGTTCGCAATTGTCAAGACAAGGTTTATATGAACGAAAATGTTGGAAAAAGGCAGAAAACGGCACCCGGGTGACGCCGGGCATGAACAACTAGTAATGAATAAATAATCTTCCAAAGAGCATTCGACTGTTTAATCAGAGAATGTGGGTTCAATTCCCGCTCATTGTGCAAATATTTGTATGTATGAAAATGTATATTTGCATTAGTCTGAGTGTTTCTATGTTTATAAACCCATATGACACACTTTGCTTAGTTTGAGTCTAGATGGTGCTGCGTAATACGTCCTAGAATATTCATTTATTTATTATTCAAAGATCTAGCAGACTAATTCAAATCTAACTTATAAACAAAAGTATTACAAAATGCAAGTGGATACAACAATTTTATTAATCGGCAAACTAAAGATTTAAAAACCGCCCAACCAGATTTACGAATGTCCTGAAGATAGCTAGGGTGGTCATCCCAGCAATAGAAGTATCAGAATACGCAAAGCAAGTACTGCATATTGCGAAATACATATAAATCGAGTAAGTGAGCGACTGCGACTGTTTGTCTGACTGCTGGTGATAAAATGAGGCAGTGTATTGATCATATAAATAAAACCGGCGAGTCGGACTCGCGCACGAAGGGTTCCATACCATTATCTACCTGTTGCTGTTATCAATATCGAGCCAAAACGAGTAAAAGAAATTACGTCTCTTGTATAGAAGCCCCCTTTATTTTTAGCGTATGGAAACCCCCTCGGGCTTCACCCCATCGGTGCCGACGATGGGGTGGGCGTGTCGGAATCGGTACGACTAAAACCACACGGTGTCCTCCCCAAGTGGTCATCGCTGGGCACCCGGGTAAGCCCTCGAAAGGATAACCCCAGGGTTACCGGCGGACTTTGGCCGCCACAGCGGCCTCGGGTCGGGTTTTATTCCGCGTCGGTAAGATGGCAGGCGTGTGTAGGACACACACGACACACCTCCGCCACGGCCTACTTCTGTAAGGACGGCGAGTCGGCCAATTGCCTAACTCAGGCACCGATCATGGAGGTTGGTAGTCCCTATTTATTTATTTTATTCCGATTATAGCGAAAACAGAAAAACATCATTTGTGAAAATTTGGAATGTCTAGCTAGCCTTAAGAGCGGAGCTTGAAGTCTCATTTCACCTTTTGAGTACGGAACCCTAAAAAACTACGTAATTAATACTCATAACGAAGTAGTATTTACCACGACATAAGAAATAAGTTAAATTCAAGTCCAAATTTCGTCTCTAATCTAAGGAGTTTAAACAAACTGTGACAGTTCAAAAGTATACACTATCCGCCAAAAAGTTTAAATAGCGAACAAACGTTAACTTTTCCCTTCACATAGTTAGCTTATAGCAGGTAGATCTGGTTTTCGAGTAAATGAGAGCTATATTACGTTGGAAGTAGGCCATTGGTCAAAGCAATCGAGCGTGGTCGGTAGCAACCCTTCAAGCTTTGTGTCAGATTTGGCAGAAAGCACGTTAAGCGGTCGCCACTAACAGATATGTGAACATCTATGATAGATAGACCACACAGATAGCGCCATGCTTTAAATAGTTTAAATAGTCATCGTGCTATGACATCGAATCCTATATCGATAGCACATTGAAATCAAATTAAATTAAGGCTTTATTTACTTAGAATGTATGTCTTATATTAGGTAATTAATGATGATCTATGACTTCACCATTTCATTATTAAAAAGCGGCCAAGTGCGAGTCGGACTCGCCCATGACGGGTTCCGTAGCAGCAAGTAACATTATAATGGAAAAAAAAAGGTAAATTGCAATTTACAATTAAAGACGTATTAAAAAAACCACGGGTTGCACTCCGGGAGTGCTGGCAGAATTGAAAACTTGAATATTAACGTTGTGCATTTTTGGTATTTTGGAATGCTTAGGGAATAATTCTACACGAATTGCTTTAATTGCCTACCTAGGATGCTCCGCAAAGCTATTGAAATTAAAAAAGCATCCTAATTTTGATAAAGAAGATGGTTGGAATGTACCACCAGCTTGGAACCCAGTCATTCACTTAATTATATTCCAAGAAAAATCAAAATTGAACATGATGACACTGTGAGCTCACAGCTCACAGTGGCATGAAGACACTGTGAGCTCATTCTGTGCAAATAGTAACAACAACAATTCAATATAACTCGGGTACTTTGAGATAACTTACTCTTCAAATTACAAGACAACAACCATCTTTAGTCTCCCCGTGACCATGGCTGCTGAAAAGCAACCGAAACGTCGGGAGCTATCTAAAATATAAAATAACATCAAATAAATCCCGATAGAATTCGTTAAAAATAATTTTATTTCAATGTGTGACATTCGCGTAAACTTCCAACAATATCATAAAAGTACTATCATTTATGTGGTAACATACAATATTCATTTATTGCGCTATCGTACACAAACATGACAATTTATATTACATTAAAAATTTAACACTTCAGAAATATTACAATTGTTTTACATTAAAAAGTTTATCTCTCAGAAAAATCAACTGCCATCCTTAATTTCAACGACTTTTCACCATCATTATTATCAGAACCATCATCGCCAATATATTTATAAAGTACTCACTCATTTTCTTTCGCTATTTCTTCGTCACTTTTTTCATCAATAAATGTACTTTGTTTATTTTACATTTTATATCAATCGATTTATGGCACTAAATAGAATAAATATTACAAAAAGTAATATGATGACAAACAGTGTTTTTGGGCCTCGGTCGGAATCGATCTCAGTCTTGACGAAGTCAACGACCATTCATTAAACGAACGCGCCACCAAGGTTGTTAATTACAGTGTGAAATTAGCGCTTCTATATTTGTCTGCAAACGTCTTACGAATTTTCGAATCAGGACACGTGACCTGCACGTGTCCTGACGCGAGTTTAACGTTTTTTACCCATTACAAAAAACTGTAGAACGCCGCTAAAGAAGTTTTCACTTCCAAATATTACTTAATAGATCTTGTTAAAACCAATTTTAAGTGGAAGTTTACATGGTAATGTACATCATATATTTTTTTTAGTTTTATCATTCTCTTATTTTACACATTTTACCACTTTGTAAGTGTCTCTCTTGCAACCTGTTCAGTTTAGAAAATAATAATATTAGAAACCTCTATGTCATTTTTGAAGACCTATCCATATATACCACACAAGCATGGGTTTGAAAACAAAAATTTTTGAGTTTCTGCTTCAAATTTAATGTTTTTTTCTATTTTCGTGTGAAAATGTTAATGCAGTTCACAGAATACATCTACTTACCAAGTTTCAACCGCATAGTTCTTATAATTTCGGAAAAAAGTGGCTGTGACATACGGACGGACAGACAGACAGCCATGACTAATCTATAAGGGTTCCGTTTTTTGCTCTAAAAACCCTAAAAACAGTCAAATTTGTTTTTTTAAGTAATGAGATTATTTATTTATTTAATCAAAGTATGAGCTTATATTGCCGATCCGTTTTTGCTATTTTAATGGAAGTTCATTAAAGCGTCTGCTACAGAAATCCCATGTATTAGAATCGATAAACTCTTTAAGGGCGATTCTGCGTAATAGAATTCGAAAATTAGACGAAATAGAACACCAAATCAAAAAGAAACCAACAAAAACCGCCCCAGGGCCTGATGGCATACCTTACATTATCTATAAAAAATGCCCATCGGTACGTAAACATCTTCTAAGCATATTCAATAGGATCTGGTCGAGTAAAGAAGTCCCAGCGGCCTTCGGCAAGGCTAATTTTGTGCTCATTCCAAAGAAAGAAATAGTAACTAGTCCAAAAGACGCTAGACCAATAGCATTAACCAATACAATTTCTAAAAGTTTCTTCTCATGGCTTCAATTTAAAATGACAAATTTCATGATCAATAATAACTATTTCAGACCAAACCACCAAAAAGGGTTCCTACCCGGAATTTCAGGATGTCTGGAACACAATTCTTTACTGGCGGAAAGTTTAAAAGATGCCAGATCAAATGAAAAGCAAATAACAGTTTGTTGGATAGACCTAGAAAACGCTTTTGGCTCAGTACAACACGAGCTTATGTTGTTTGCATTAAAATGGTATCACTTTCCGTCCATCATTTGGGAAATAATATCCTCTTATTATGGTAAATTAAAGTTTGTGATTAATACCAAAGATGGATACACGCAACCTTTAAATTATAATGTGGGTTTGTTCCAAGGTTGCTGTTTATCACCTATAGTTTTCAATATAGTAATAAATATTTTAATAGACAACATTTCCACACACGACAAGAAGTGGGGCTATCGGTTTAAGCTAAACGGTAAATATACGGAGTCTATCCTTGCATTCGCGGACGATTTGGCAATACTGACTCGTAACCCAAAGCAGTGCCAGGACCTACTGCGTAGAGTAGACGATTTCTGTACATGGACAGATGGAATGAGAGCTAAACCTAGCAAATGCTACTGTCTATGTCTGGGTAGGCGGGGTACCAGGTATACTTCATATGACCCAGGGCTTAGTATAGGCGGGGAAAACGTTTCAACTATATCTGAAACCGTGCCTTTTAAATTCCTCGGAAGAAAGATTGACAACAGAGGTTGCACTCCAGCTTTGGACGAATTAATTGATAGTTTCATTATCGATTTAAAAAAGGTAGACCAACAACCAATAAGTAATGTTAAAAAAGCTTGGATCTATGACAATTATTTAACCTCGCGTCTTAACTGGCCGTTTCTTATATATGATATAAACCAGAGCCTCCTCAAAAAACTAGATGCGAGTGTCACGAAGACACTGAAGTCGTGGCTAGGGCTAGGCTCAGTCGGCCGACCCGTCGGCACTATATAGATCCGCGAATAATTTTGGAATGACGCTTAAGAAGCCATCAGAACTCTATAAACACCTAAGAGTAACTAAAATGCACGTCTTATCGGAATCTAAAGACGAAATAGTAAAAGTCCTTCCAAAAGATAAAAATGCATCGGAGCTCGAATCACGCCTCCAGTTCCATAAAAGATTCATGATAGGCTCGCAGACTGGTAGAGTAGGTCTAGGTAATATTCAGAGACAAACAGATAAAGAAATAACAAAATCTTTTCTTCAAGCAGACGAAAACAACATCTATAAGGTGCACGCAATGAACCTAGAAATGCAAAACGAATGGTTGACCCTAGGTGAATTTTGTATTCCCATAGCCTTAAAATGGCGTACCATAATATACGACTGGTCACCGGCCTTACTTAAATTTTACCTAAATGCATTCCAGTTGACCCTCCCCGACCAAAGCAATCTGGTCAGATGGGGAATAGCCACAGATAAAACATGTAACTCATGTGGTGAAGCAACTGGTACGGCTAGGCACCTACTAGTGGGTTGTAAAACGCTATTAGACCGGGGTCATTACTCGCGCCGTCATGATATGGTATTAGAAATCATACGTGAGGCTGTAAGTTTGGCGGTAGCTAGAGCGAAAAAAGGATTAACTACAAACCAAAGAAATGACATTGCGTTTGTAAAGGAAGGCTGCTCAAAGAAATCACCTCAAAAGCCATATTCAATTTTGATAGCTGCCGTTGACTGGACAATACTCGTAGACACGTATGAGAAGCACTATAGGATACCGGAGGATATCTGTGCCTCATCATCCAGACCCGACATATTCCTTTTTTCACGATCGCATAAGCGTGCAGTGCTTGTAGAACTCACAGTACCGTGGGAAACTAATATACCTAAAGACCACGCTATAAAGACAAACAAATACTTTGATTTGACAAACGAGTTAACCAAAAACGGCTACGTAGTTAAACTCTATGCCGTAGAAGTAGGAGCAAGGGGAATTCCAGCTAAATCCCTGTACAACTTACTTAAAGACCTCGGATTGCCAAGAGCTTCAGTAAGCTCTTTATTAAAACGTATATCAAAAGCGGCATTGTTAGGATCTTACCAAATTTGGATAGGTAGGGGGGGGAACACTACTGACGGTGGAGGTGAGCGCTGATGCATCACAAGGTGGCCACCCTAAACCTACATCTGGGTCGCAAGTCCCAGTCGCCGTCATGGTGTTCCTCTCTGTACCACGCTATGGACCCGGCGACCGCACGGTGAATCCATGGAGTGCTGAGAATCGGATCTCTAGTCAAGTTAAAAAATTTCACAATGCACATGACGTCGTAAGGCCTGGTCTAACAATGAATACAGTTATTGTTAGAGCAGATCTCACGAATATTCCTTTTTCTTTCACGGTCTTCGTTCTATATTCAAAGATTCTAAATTATCATAAAATATAGTTAAATACAAAAAAACATCATGATGCCCAAAAAACGATAATAGTAAACAAAAAACGATAAAGACAGATCTTGAAGCTCACTGAGAGCGACTGCGGATCATTTCAATTGTATACAAGTTAGTGTACGGGCAAAGATAATAAGTTATAATGAATGAGGCGTAGGGATCGCGCATTTAATAAATTCCGGAAAAATCGAACAGATGAGAATTGGAACTGCTTCAAGGCAGCAAGAAACCGCTGCAACCAGATGATACGCAATGCCAAACTCCGACATATTCACGATAATATAAGCTCGTCTTCACCTGCCAATATATGGAAGTTTCTTGGCACGCTGGGCATTGGCAGGCAGCATGTGGACTACCAATTGACAGTTGGTCTGGATGAACTGAACCAACATTTTTCCTCTACTACTCCTTTTGATCACCAAACCAAATGTCATACGTTAAATTACGTTGCTGGCCTCATAAGTCCTGATATATACACCTTTAAGTTTTCTCCAGTTGCAACTGAGGAGATAAAAAGATAATTATCTCTATAAAATCAAACGCAGTTGGCTGTGACAAATTAAGTCGTCGTATGATTGTGACAATTGTTGACCACATATTACCTGCAATCTCTCACATAATTAACTTCTGTCTTTATTCTAGAATGTTTCCATCTCTTTGGCGTAAAGCCTACGTGATTCTCTTACCTAAAATATCCAATGCTTCACTCCCCAACCACTTTCGGCCCATTTCTATACTCCCTTTTCTGTCTAAAGTACTCGAGGCCTGTGTGCAAAAACAACTCTCTTCATTTATCCACCAGAACAACCTTTTAAGCCCATTACAGTCGGGCTTCAAACCTGGTCATAGCACTACAACAACTGCTCTTCTAAAAGTTACTGGTGACATAAGAACTGGTATGGAGGCCACTAAGGTAACAGTGCTAGTCTTGGTGGACTTTTCCAACGCCTTTAATACTGTCAATCACGATATCCTGCTAGCCATACTTTCCTATCTTAAGATCTCGCGGGAGGCACTGGAATTTTTCTCGAATTATCTTCAGGGGCGCCAACAATGTATTCGCACTGATGACTACTCATCGAACTGGTGTGTGCTTGACTCTGGCGTCCCTCAAGGCGGCATTCTCTCTCCTTTATTATTTTCTATATTCATTAATCTTCTAACTTACAATCTTCAATGTGCGTATCATCTGTATACAGACGACCTGCAGTTGTATGCTCAAGCACCTGCAGGCGATATAACAGCAGCGATACGAGATGTCAACAGGGATCTGGAAAGTTTAAATAACTGGTCCACTAAATTCGGTTTGACCGTGAACCCATCCAAGTTTCAGGCCATCATGGTAGGCAGTAATAGGATAATTGGTAGAATTGATGTGACGACACTGCCACCAGTGATGTATAACGGTATAACAATTCCTTTCAGTACATCAGTGAAGGATCTGGGGCTCTACCTTGACTCCTCCCTTGACTGGCGAGTGCAAGTCACAAACTTAAGCCAGAAAGTTACAGGTAGACTTCGTGTGCTGTACCGTCTAAAGAACTTTCTGCCAATAAAGACGAAAGTGACATTGGCTCAAAGCTTGATCTATCCCCTGATTGATTATGGTGATGTGTGCTATTTTGACCTGAATGCAGACCTTCTCGATAAGCTAGACCGTCTTCTTAATAACTGCATTCGATTTATCTTCAACCTTCGAAAATATGACCATGTGTCTTCTTTCCGTTCCCAACTTAATTGGTTGCCTATCCGTCATCGCCGTAAGTTACGCTCACTTACTACTCTTTTCAATATTCTTAACTCTCCTGCATCTCCTACTTACTTGACTTGTTGCTTCCAACTGTTATCTACAAGCCATGACAGAAATCTTCGTTCTTCGAATAACTTTCTTCTCTTATGTCCTTCCCATACCACTAGTTTCTTAGGCTCCTCTTTCTTCATTCAATCTGTTCTTCATTGGAACGCACTCCCTCTTGAAGTCAGGATGAGCAGAAGTCGTGATGTTTTCAAGTCGAAAGTAAGGCTACTACTTTTTCAGGAATTAGCAGAGTCATCTGAACATAATATATGTAATTATTCTCCTTTATTTAATATTGATATGCGTGTATGTTTATAGATATGGTATGATATATATATATATATATATATATATGTTTCTGTAATATATGTATTTATGTTAAATATATATGTTTTATATATGTATTGTTTTGTTTTTTGTATGTACCTATTTATCTTTGATTTCATCACTTATACTTCATTTTTATGCCTTCCTCGTGATAGCTCTGCACCACCCTATGGTTGACTGGTAGAGAATGCCTATGGCATTAAGTCCGAAAATGTACTATGTGCATGAAGATTAAATAAATAAATAAATGGAATTTAATATAATTAGAACAGTCAATCAATCAAAATTATTTAATCATTGGCAAAAAATGTGACACTTCTGAAAGACAAATAAAACTAAATAAGATGCTGAAGAAAATAATAATATACAAACTTATAATAATAAGCCAAGAGTAAGAATGCCTGTAAATACAACGATATTTTTTCTCATTAAAATTTACAAGTTAGTCTAGAAAGAAATCTGCAAAGTTTCATTATTATTCGTGATAATTTCAGTTTTCGGTAAATTATATAAATTATAATCTTAATTGCTATCATGCCATGACTATGTGATTCAAAGATTAGTGTTCTGAGCGAAGATACACTTTGTGTCACCAGGATGTATGGGGCCCTAGTAATTGTTTCGAGGATCAAGCGCACTTCACCTGCGAGCGGGTACACCTGCTGATTGGAGGCCTCTCGGGGTACGGGAGTCAGATGGCAGTTGCCCCCATAAAATCCAGGGTAGGTAAACCAAATTATGGAAAACAGAAGTACGACAATTGGCTCCAAAGTGTAAGCTTTGGATGCAATTGGTATTAGCGTCAATTCGGACAAGTGAGCCTATAATGTGTGGCCCTAACGCCGGCTAGCCAAAAAAATCATCATTGTCTCTAAGAGTAGCTTCAAAATATTTTATAAACCTACCATGGTCTTATTTAAATATTTTAGACTTATCTTATATTTTTACGTTACCGCAATGTAAGTTATACGTTGGGGCAAAACGGAATGGAACGACATCTTTACCGTAGTTGAGGAAAATTAAAGGAATATTATATCATTCCTGAACTGAAGAAAAATGGCGTAGGTATATTCAAAATTCAATTATACTTAAACGGAAATTGAAAATGTCACGAAGATAGGATCGCTGTCGTCAGCGCTAGAACCTATTCTGCTCACCTACTTCCTGAGTTTTAACAGTCGTAGATACCTACGTGACAGCTAGAGTCACTATGTGACTATGTGACTCTTACTATCCGTATAATTAAATTTTGTGGTTCATATCGTATGGGCCTTTCCTGATGCTGAAATTGAATAAGTAAATATTAAAGATGGTTAAACTTCATAATTAAAGTGGAAGACCTTAAACAGTCCTTAGGATACAGATTTGTAGAAGCAACGAAAACGGGTCTAGGCGTGGTTTCTGAGATGACATGAACATACTCCACAATGAATGTGGAGTTACTCCACAGACTATAGCCCACCTACTGACTTGTGCTGCTTGCACATGTACACCGAAGGAACTAAAGAATGCGTCTGAGAAAGTAAAGGAGGTTGAAGCCCACTGTGCAAATAAAATTTGACGGTTATGCCATCGTCACGACAAAAGGAGAATTACTAAATATGCTGAATTAGAAACAAACTCCTAGGGATACTAACACATCTTTAAGTTACTATTTTGTACTTAAAGTGTGATACAAGAAATGAAGGGATAACTCGTTCTAGAGTGATACGATACCTTAGATTTAAATTTTAGAAATAAAAACTTAAACAACGTCGAATCACCAGAATTGGACGATGACCTATATCAGATGCACGCACGCATAGGTGTCCGTTGGTTACCCCTCGTTTTTTGATATTTATGGTCAAAATCTGCAATCTAAGCTAATCTAGCAATCGCAAGTCTGCAATATACTCTTATTCAATACAGGAACAAACATTGGAAAATAAATTATAAATTTAAAAACATTCAGAAACTAGCTTTCTAGTAAGTGCATAACAAAATAAAGCAAATGAGCTCAAACATGACGGGTTTGTCTTGAAGTTCCTATGACCATCTACCGTCTCCATCCTCAGTTCTTGATATCATGAATCATATGAGTATTTGCAAAGACAAAACATATGAATGAGCCTGAGATGAGAGTTTATCTTGTTTAGTTCTGGAGTTCCTATGAACACCTTCTGACTCCATCATCAGACCAGCTTCATAGTAGGTTACCATATTATCGCATTGTCACCGAAGATATGCCCGCATACCAAATTTTAGACCAATCAATTGTCAGGAAGTGGTACTAATTGGTTTTTAAAACTCACAGAGCAAGTTAAACAAAAGCTGGTAAAAACAACAAAGTAGCTCAAAAATAAAGAAAAATAAATCCTTAAGAAATGTACGCGAATAATAAAAGAACACAGTAACCACTAAGACATCATGAAACACGTCGGAAAAGGTTTCTTATGATACAAAACGCTTTGAATAATGTACGTGTTGCATGCCAAAAATTTTACATTTTGTGTTCCGCTGTGTTGAGATTTGCCACCGAAGAATAGTTCCCTGGAGCGCCATTATCCTAACCGACGAAGACGCATACGCTTTTAAACTAAACCACGCCTAAATTACTCGCAAAACAAATTACATTTTTATGTAAACCGTAGGGACAGAGCTGCGCTTCTAATTATGTAGTACAAAGTAAACCTCAGCAAGTTGAACAGATATCTTTCTTTTAAGAGATTACTAGTAACCGAAATTAATAATATTTTCGCTAACCCCTCCAGCTAGCCTAGGCGCTGATTTCGGCGCCGGCTTAGGTGCCGACTTTGGCGCCGGCTTTGGTGCCGAATTTGGTGCCGACGCCGACGTAGGCACCCCCCCTGGCGGCGCAAGAACCCTAGGGTGGTTCGCCACCTCCTGGCTGGGGATCCCCTGACCATCTGGGTATATTCCCTGACTTCCACCCGGAGGACCCGCTGTTGCTCCAAGGAGTTGGCCAGCTCAGTTTCCAGGCTTGTGACCCGGGCCCTGAGCTTCGCCACCTCCTCGGAGACGCTCCTACCAAGGAGCTCCTCCAGCGCCGTCCCGTTGTGTGTTCCCGACACATTTTTGGACCCCTTAATGGTGTTCGTAATGCGGGCAAGCGCTGCGAGGAGTTCCCTCGCCGCGGGGACGCCTTGGTCCCTGCCACTGAGTAGTGGAGGGACGTGCACCAGCTGCTTCAGCGTTCTAGTCGCCGCGGTGGCCAATATTTTGGCCGGCCGATCATCCTCACTCGAGGAGACCGTCCGTTATCCTGAGCTTCTGCTCCGGTGAAGGGACGGTCCACCCGAGCGAGGCCGCTTACGTCGGAGACCCTCCTCGGTCTCCATACGGCTGGATACTGACTCGTTGTCAGTACCCGCCGTCGACGCCGCAGACGCCATGTCTGCGTCCGTTTCCCCACCTGTCGGTAACGGAGTAGCGGGTCTGGTGAAGACGGCCTTGACAGACCGCGAGTGAGGCCCCCGCCTCACCTCCTCTTCACCCCCCGCTGGGGGTAGCAGTGCTCCGGCTTAAAGACCGGAAATGCACTGCCCCCGGACCCGACGGCATTCCAGGCCGAGCATGGGTCCTGGCCCTGGAGGAACTAGGGCCTCGACTGGTGGCGCTCTTTAGCGCATGCCTCGAAAGGGGCCAGTTTCCAAAGGCTTGGAAGACGGGGAGACTGGCCCTTATCCGGAAGGCGGGCGGCCGGCGGATCAGCCATCCGGTTACCGGCCGATCGTGTTGCTCGACGAGGTGTGCAAGCGTTTTGAGCGGATTATTGCAGAGCGCCTCGTCGAGCATCTCACGAACGTGGGGCCAGATCTGGCGGACAACCAGTTCGGTTTCCGCCGGGGGCGCTCCACCGTGGAAGCGATCATGCGCGTTAGGCGCCTGGCGGAGAAACTAGTCTCGCGGGGTGGGGTGGTGGTGGCGGTATCTCTCGACATCGCCAACGCCTTCAACACCCTAGCTGCGTTAGGCCTCCTTACCTCCGCCGCATTGTCGAGGCATACCTATCCGAGAGGGCCATAGTTTACCCGAGCTGGCTAGGGCCAGGGCGGCGAGAAGTATTGTGCGGTGTTCCGCAGGGGTCAGTCCTAGGGCCACTCCTGTGGAACTTCGGATACGACTGGGTGCTGCGCGGTTCGTTGCTCGAGGGTGTCAGCATAACATGTTATGCTGACGACACCCTCGTTATGGCGCGGGGAGCAACGCACCGAAGCGTGGCACTAAAGGCCACGGCAGGGGTTGCTCAAGTCGTGGGTCGAATACGGCGGCTGGGACTCGAGGTGGCTCGCCACAAATCCGAGGCTATGTGTTTCCACGGGCCTCGGAGGGGGCCACCTGCGGGAACCAGCATAACCGTAGGGGGCGTAAGCATCGGCATCGAGCCCACGATGAAGTACCTTGGGCTCGTACTCGATAGCCGATGGGACTTCGGACCTCATCTCCGAAGTCTGGTCCCGAAACTGAGGGGGCTGCGGCCGCGCTATCGCGGCTGATGCCCAACGTTAAGGGACCCAACGCCCCCACTAGGAGACTGTACCTGGGGATCATGCGAAGCATGGCCCTGTACGGGGCCCCAGTATGGGCGGAGACTCTGGCGGCCCGCAACGTGGCTGTATTAAACAGCCCGTTAAAAGCGATGGCCGTCAGAGTCATCAGGGGCTATCGCACGATCTCCGTCGAGGCGGCATGTCCCCTAGCCGGGACCCCTCCATGGGACCTGGAAGCGAGAGCCCTTGCGCTGCTGTACCAGTGGCGCAAGGAGGCGCTGGAGCGGGCCATAGGCCGGAGCCCCGAGAAATCAGGGCTCAGCGGTCCCAGCTCCACCGGGAACTCATGGAGACATGGAGAGTGCGACTTGAGCACCCAAGGTGGGGGGAATCCACCATTGCGGCGGTGAGACCGATTATGAAGGAGTGGTTGGAGAGGGACCATGGGGACCTCTCCTACCGGATGTGCCAGATGGTTACCGGACACGGGTGTTTCGGTAAGTATCTGTGGCGCATCCACCGGGAGACAACGCCGCAGTGCCAGCACTACGAGGATCCTGGCGAAGACACGGCGCTCCACACGTTGGTGGTGGTGGACGAGTCAACGCCGGGATCTCGTTGCGTTCCTGGGCGTGGACGTTCTCTCGTTGGAGACCATGGTGAGGGTCGTGGTCTCCGACGGGAGCAAGTGGCATGCCGCCGCCTCTTTCTGCGAGCAGGTAATGCGCGCGAAAGAGACGCCGCAGAGGGAGCGGGAGAGAACCCTGCGCCCCGAGTTTCGCAGTCTGCGGCGAGGAGGCTGCAGACTCATCTACCTCCGACCTCCATGATCGGGGCCTGAGGACGGCAGTTGGCCGACTCGCCGTCCTTACAGAAGCAGGCCGTGGCGGAGGCGTGTCGTGTGTGCCCTCTACACACGCCTGCCAACTCACCGAAGCGGGATAAAACCCGACCCCACCAGGCGAAGCCGCGGTGGCGGCCAAAGTCCGCCGGCAACCCTGGGGTTATCCTTTCGAGGGCTTACCCGGGGTGCCCGGCAACGGGCACTTGGGGAGGACACCGTGCGGTTTTAGTCGAGACACGACATAACCACCCCCGCTGGCCGGCGGGGGGGTATCCGAAGGGATTTCCGCACGTAAAAAAATAAATAAAAAAAACCCCCCTCCAGCTAAGCTAAATTGCTATGGCCAGGACTCGAACCCAAGACCTCTCGATCGCAAGGCCGACTTCCTAACCACTAAGCTACAGACGCTCTGGTATCTCCTTTTTATATTACGGAAACAGAAGTATTAAAAAGTTATTGTCGATAACACTGATATCAAAAACTTTAAATAAATATCACAGTGAGCAAACTTATAGAATCTAAATGTTTAAGCATTAGATTACCGATTTTACACCCAAAGTCATTTTAACCAATGTCTACCAGTGATGATCATTATTCCGTATTGCCCCTAATTCCTAAGAATTCCAGTACATGGTTTATCCATGGCCTAAGGAAAATTCCAGGACGGACTCAGTTAATGCCAGTGGCAAAATAATCTCTCGATCATTTGTTCCAATTTCAACTCGAAGTAAAACTGAAGTGAGTGAGTGAATCGTTTAATGTTATGTATGATCTTCAGGTATTATATAAACATAACCTTATCATCTTCAACGCATTATATAGCTGTATTTATCTTGGTTATTGCATGATGACGGATTCGAACGATTTTAAAACGTTTATAAAATGTCACAAGCAGCAATTTTAAATGGGGCCGAATATCATGAATAGTTGTTTTAATATAGGTATAATAATACTTTACTGAAGTTGCTAAAATCTTATGAAAAATTTTGCTCTCTTATCTTTAGTATGTCGAAGCCATTTGATAGAGATGAACTGAAATGAACTAAAATATAAAATAATATGTAACTAAAAATATGTGTGAATTGTAAATATCCACTAAATTAATGAAACAACGTCGTTAAATGAATAACACAACATTGGAATAAGTTCGATGAGTTCCCAATACAATTTACTCACAAATGCGGTCTAGCAAATGTTTGATGTTCGATTTATCTAAGTAAATTTTACGAGGCCCAGTGTAGTGGAGAAGTTTAATTGGCTCCTGGCAGTGCACGATCAATCATAGCCATTGCGGATCGTATCAGAGAACTGAGCGCCGACCGTGGGCGCTCAGCATGATATGTGGGGATGTCAGTGCGCTTTATTCCTCAGCCTTTCAAACAACAAACACTGCCTCTGCTTTGACACATCCATAATTTGACTAGAGGTTTGACAAGAGGGTTTTTGAACATTAAATTAGCTATACCGTTTTCCGAAAGCTTTATATTATCATCTTGACTTCAAAACATAGGATGACCAAAACCACGGTGACAGCGGCAGGGTGACAAGGAGGTCCTTACACTGTACCGTTTTTTGGATGCTTTCTACAGTTTTTGTTTGATTTGACTACTCAAGTACCATATTTTGTTTATTTTTTTACGTTTGGAAACCCACGGAGTGTCGGTATCGGACCGACTAAAACCAAGTGTCCATTGCCGGGCACCCCAGGTAAGCCGGCCCCAGGGCAAGCGGTGGAGGGTGGTCGCCATCGCGAATTCTCATTCTCATCTGTAGCCTACCTCTCTGCATAGATAAGAACACAACATATACATAATAAAACCTATTGAATCAATTGCTATTTACGATATATTTATATACGAGACTTCAAGGTACACAGTTGTGAAAGAAAATCTGAACTGATAAAATGTTGAACATAATACAGAAACATAATGAAGTCTTTTTGAAACGTTGACAGCATTTGTAAACAAAGCCAAGGGAGCGTTTGCATAATGATGTCGGTATAAACAAAATCTACTTGTAGAAAAACACGAATAATGTTTTAAAAACATATCATTATAGATTTAGATCGGAAAAATAGAACATCTAGGACGGGACTTAAACCCGCGACCAGTCCCTTACAGGGGGACTGCTCGGACAAACTGAGCTACCTAGGGACGTCCCAGATATTCGAAATCCTCCGATACGTCTCAAGGCGACACTGGCCATCTACCGTAATTCTTGCGAAATACGAACATGTCATTATGTTCCGAATTGATTTAAATATCAGATCTCATAGCTTTATTTACAATTTATCAGTGTGTTAGTTTTAATTAACTATTTAATTATTCTTTGTACAGTCGTTTAATTATTTTTTTTACTAATCTCCTGGCGTAAAAAACTTCATTGGTGACTATAGAACTTCATATACCCATACTTTGTAATATATACCTATTATTAAAATATTCGCATGTAGTTAATGAATTGCCAAATAGCTATTGTTGAAGTCGGTCTCCTACAAAAATAAACATTGAAATATTCGCCTCATCTTCAGAATCAAGTAATGCATTACTCGAGTGTATGTTTAGACTACGATCAAAACAGTGAATGGATAAACCAGTTTGTTGTGTCTCCAAAAGCATTCACAAAGCTAGTCTAACAAATTTACGTCTTTGTGGTGTGACACGGATGCTTGACAGCGAGCAAAGTTTCGATTGTAGCCGTTAACAGAACAATTCAAGATTTAAAAAGTAAAACTCAATTATTCCGAGAAGTGACAATTTATTCGCTGGAGATTTCAGTTAAACTTCACTGATTATTATTAAACGTACGCGAGCGGATAAAATCAATGCGTGTTTGGTACTTTCAGTACTTTATAAACATATTCTTTGAAAAAATATATATGAGCGCCTGTATTAAGCGATTTCAGTGAAATTTTGGATGGTGAAAGCTTATAGTTTGGAGTTATTCCGAAGTATAGAGACTGCGAGAGTGAGTGAAAATTACACTATTAAAATACCACACTAATAAAATAAGCGGCCAAGTACGAGTCGGACTCGCCCATTAAGAGGAACCCAGCAAGTAACATAATAATGTTTTTTTTAAATTTTGTATTTGAGTTGATTGAATGAAAGGTAAATTGCGGTTTACGATTTATGACGTATTAAAAAGAAACGCCTTACTAGATCTCGTTCAAACCAATTATCGTTGGAAGTTTACATGCTAATGTACATCATATATTTTTTTTAGTTTTATCATTCTCTTATTTTAGACGTTACAGGGGGGAGACAAACATTTTACCACTTTGGAAGTGTCTGTCGCGCAAACTATTCAGTTTAGAAAAAAATGAAATTAGAAACCTTAATATCATTTTTAAAGATCTATCACGTATGGGATTGATGAAAAAAAAAATTCTAAGTATGGAGATCCCCAAAATTTATTGTTTTTTTTTTTCAATTTTTATGTGAAAATCTTAATGCGGTTCAAAGAATACATCTACTTGCCAAGTTTCAACAGCATAGTCCTTATAGTTTCGGAAAAAAGTGGCTGTGATATACGGACGGACAGACAGAGAGACATGACGAATCTAGAAGGGTTCCGTTTTTTGCCATTTGGCAACGGAACCCTAATGACAAGATTGTTACAGACATTTAGGGACTTCTTGCAGTAGGCTGATGATTTATGAATAAAAAATAATATTAATTTAATTATTTCGGTATTTAATCACATTATGTATTTATTTTAACATAAAATAAATTAAAAATATAAACTGAAATTATGAATACAGCTGAGAATCTCCATTTATTCAAAATTTTATGGATCCAGTAAGGATTTAGTTGCACAGGGGAGCTGTAAGTAGTTTTAATTGTAATATAATAAGTATACTTTTATTAGCCGGCAACCCTGGGGTTATCCTTTCGAGGGCTTACCCGGGGTGCCCGGCAACGGACATTTGGGGAGGACAACGTGCGGTTTTAGTCGTTACACGACATAACCACCCCCGCTGGCCGGCGGGGGGGTATCCGAAGGGATTTCCGCACGTAAAAAAAAAAAAAAGATCGTGTTACTACCAGTTGTTATTCGGTTCGATTTTTTACCCGTGTTACTACCAGACTTACTAGTTATTCCTACCATTCTCGATCACATGGGTTTCTGGGTAACATTTCACTGGTACGAACGAAATCAAACAGAAAATAAATCTAGTCTAACCAAGGTTAGACTAGGTTATAGTGTATATTTGCATATACCTATATTTATGAAACATTAGTAGGTATATTTACTCTAAGGGGTGTGTGTTGGGTAACCTCCTCGAGTGTCGCTCCGATTCCGATCCCGCTGCAGTCCGGGGGGAACGGAATCGGAGCGGCCGGTACACCCTGGGCGGCGGTCAATGGCTTCCCCTTCACCCCTTCGTAGGGTTGGCATTGATCGTCGGCCAATACCCAACGTGGCGGGAACACATCGCTCTCCGTACTCCTCTGCTTTCAGAGGAGACAGGATGAGCGATGCTGTTAGTGGTGAGATGGCCCAGGGTCAGCCGGGGTGCGAGGGATATGCGTGGGAATTCTATTTATTCTTTGACGCTGCATAATGGATATAATTTATCAGTACGGTGAAAAACAGTGTGTGAAATAGCAGAAAATCGATTTAAGCTTCCTCCAAGAAAGCTCGTTTGTTCCATGGCATAAGTTTGTGTTTATCTTTGTGTGTGATCGTGAGGTTCTGTATTCGATTCTAAAACTAGCAAACTTTTATTGGGTTTCCTTGTTAGGAAACTTTCAATAGCAACAGGGAATCTAGTGACATGGATGGCAGCTGACTATATTATAAGCTCACCGTCAATATGTGGGACTAATATATTATATCAGTCGAAATATGGGTGAATACATACTTCTGCATATTCTAACTTACCTGTGAGTATATCAAAACATGCATTTCGTTTGTGTAATTGAATAACGATTCTTTACATTTCTCAAATCAATTCACCATCACAGTCATTAGCGATATACCAACCGGTGTTTTGCATCTACCCCATCCATCAATTTTATTAATTAGGTTATAAACGTGGCCCGCAACGATGTGATAATATCGATTGACAAGTACCGATTGCGCTTTACACACTCGATTACACCCGCACCGTTTCAGCAGATATATATTTATTTCAGGATTTAGATATATGTAATGCTCCCCGGTGACTATATGTATGTAAATACCTACACACATATAGATATAGTCACCTGCGAGCATGCATAAACACGATTATGAAAGTAGAAGAAGCGAAAGGTGTATGTCAGGATCGTAGTTAATGGAAACATGTGATATCTGCTTACCCCATTGAGAAAGACCCGTGACTGTATAATGTATGAAAATACTTACACACATGTATATTCACCGGAGAGCATTTATAAAAACAATTATGAAAATAGAAGAAGCGAAACGGTTATGTCAGGGTCGTAATAAGCGTCCTTACAGAAGCAGGCCGTGGCGGAGGCGTGTCGTGTGTGCCCTACACACGCCTGCCAACTCACCGAAGCGGGATAAAACCCGACCCCACCAGGCGAGGCCGCGGTGGCGGCCAAAGTCCGCCGGCAACCCTGGGGTTATCCTTTCGAGGGCTTACCCGGGGTGCCCGGCAACGGACATTTGGGGAGGACACCGTGCGGTTTTAGTCGAGACACGACATAACCACCCCCGCTGGCCAGCGGGGGGGTATCCGAAGGGATTTCCGCACGTAAAAAAAAAAATGTCGTAATAAGCCCTGGGGTTACCCTTTCGAGGGCTTACCCGGGGTGCCCGGCAATGGACACTTGGACAGGACACCGTGCGGTTTTAGTCGATGCACGACATAACCCCCCCTGCTGGCCGGCGATGGGTATCCGAAGGGATTTCCGCACGTAAAAAAAAAAAAATGGGTCGTAATAAGTGCAAACATGTGATCTTACCTAGCCCAATTGAGAAAAGAGCGTGACTATATGTATGTCTGTATATAAAACATAACATAACATACTTCACGCCTGTATCCCAGAAGGGATAAGCAGAGGTATTACTATGTATTACGCACCCACGAATCGCCACTTATGTTAAGGTCCCAATGTAATAAAGGGCGAGCCTATTGCTATCTACCGGGCACATTATTCAGCGAGTGATAATTAACATTTATTAATGCACACATAACTACGAAAAGTCAGAGGTGCCCGGGGGAACAGGGGATCGAACTCGAGACCTCGTCTCAGCAGTCCGTTACGTACGCCACTGGGCTATCGCCGCTTTTCCGTATATACTCACTACAATAGTACTCACTAGGACTCACATTTTGACAACTATGTATTTCGATCTCATTTAATAACGAGTGAGCCTATTGCTGTCAATCTAGCATTGTAATGGGTAACATTTCGATGGAAAACAGCCCTATTCCTTAGCTGCTTTATACGACTCTCGCGGTATAAAATGTGGTAACAGTCGTAATCTGCTGGGAAACCCTCGTTAATTTATTCAGTAACAGTACCTGTTTTCACATGACTATTTGGACGGTGAAATGCCGGCATATTTAGAGAACTCGGCTCTGTACGGCAATAGGTCGTGACCTTTTTATGCTTGATGAGTACAGCTCAGTTTACACGTCCCATGTCAGGAAGTTTGTTTTAGTTACACCTCTCAAACTAGAATAATGTAGCATAATACGGATTAATATATTAACTGTATATCTAAAATTTTCACAAATATATATGTACTAATGGATCATAATTTGAACTTCTAAAATGAGGTTTCATGTAGGTGATCGCCAAAATTGACTTCGAAGTATTTCATTATGTTGGACGAAGTTATAATTTGACAGTTACATAGGGTCGTTGAGACATAATTAATTCAAGTCTGTGCCATTAGTTGTAGGGTGTCAGATGTGGCAAGGATATCTTTTAGGGAAAAGGTGCGGTATGTAGATTTTGGTAGATACGGATCCAAGTAATTTTCAGTTAATTTTTCATCACATGATCTGCTTTTTAGGATCAAAAATATTGAGTTATTTAGTGCTATTGTCACAGGTAAATATGGAACGAGGACAGAAGAGAATTGTAAAAAAATTATAATAATCATACTCTAGGACATTCTACACCAAAATAAGTATAACTTAACTATCTGATATGGGTTCTAGAATGCGAATAAACATACCTTTTTTTTTTTTATCGTGCGGAAATCCCTTCGGATACCCCCCCGCCGGCCAGCGGGGGCGGATATGTCGGGCTTGCACCGACTAAAACCGCACGCCGTCTCGGGTCTTCAGACGCCGGGGTGTAAGGTTACCCATAGAGCATATCCCTCGCACCCCGGCTGACCCTGGGCCATCTCACCACTAACAGCATCGCTCATCCTATCTCCTCTGAAAGCAGAGGAGTACGGAGAGCGATGTGTTCCCGCTACGTTGGGTATTGGCCGACGATCAATGCCAACCCTATGAAGGGGTGAAGGGGAAGCCATTGACCGCCGCCCAGGGTGTACCGGCCGCTCCGATTCCGTTCCCCCCGGACTGCAGCGGGATCGGAATCGGAGCGACACTCGAGGAGGTTACCCAACACACACCCCCGAATAAACATACCTGGATACATTTTTTACAAATGCATACATATTATGGACAGAAATACTCAGACCAATGGAAACACACATAGTCATACATACACATTACATAAACATACACACATAGTCATATATACACTTACTAATACATGATTACACTAAGCGGGAATGAAATCCGCGGACTCTGGTCTCTAAGCAGTCAAACGCTGTACCGCTACACCACACAAGTCATCGAAAGTAGCATTTTGTTGTATTTTTGTAATTGGAGACTGACTATTTCGATCATATCAGCTTTCGAACAATAAAATCCGTATTAAAATTGGTTCATCCATTCGGGAGCTGCGATGCCACATACAGACAAACACACAGACACTTCAAACATAACACCCCGACGTTTTTGCATCGGAGCTTAAAAAAGAAAGCCGCTTATATTCTAATAAGGTATACTAAAATACCAAAGTGAGCGGATTATTGACGTTGTTAAGTGAATGATTATTGACGCTTTAATGTTTATCAATAAGTAAATCCTTGAATCATGATATAGCGATAGTGTAATCACATCCTATGATTTATCTAGAAAGCGAGCAAAGATTTAGTATTAAAAACTTTGTACGGTCTTTAATACGCGTATTATAATTAATAATAACATTTGTAACTTACTAGATATGCACTACACCTGGTGGAATTTGCATTTTTTCCTGTAAGGACCTTCATGCATTCCTATACATTTTTACCAATTACAATTAAACTTTCTAAGGTTATTGTGTATTTATATTCCGTACACAATAATACAATAACATAATGACTAAAAGATAACACATAAATAAATGTCAGGAATGCATAGAGAACAAAGAAACATTATTTTTTATAAATAAAGTTAAAAAGTAGATACTATCAAGTAACGGTTGGTGAATCCTCTGGTAAAATTCAGCATTATTATAACAGAAATAATATATTACGGCACATCTTCCCCAATCAAGTAAAGCCACAACCATTTAATACACCTAGATATAACGCGGCAGTAAATCAGATGACGCTTGATACCGTAATTGCTGAACATACATCACACTTATGAACAGTGACAGGTAGCAATACACTTATAGTTTAGTGTCAAACTGTGTTGCAAATAGGTACATACTTTGAAAAGTAAAGTAAAGGCTAGTGAAGGTACCTATTTGAGAGGGCCATAGTTTACCCCAGCTGGCTAGGGCCAGGGCGGCGAGAAGTATCGTGCGGTATTCCACAGGGGTCGGTCGTAGGGCCACTTCTGTGGAACATCGGATACGATTGGGTGCTGCCCGGTCCGTTGCTCGAAGGCGTCAGCATAACATGTTGCTCCCCGCGCCATAACGAGGCTCGTTAGGGCGCGGGGAGCAACGCACCAAAGCGTGGCACTAAAGGCCACGGCAGGGGTTGCTCAAGTCGTGGGTCGAATACGGCGAAAGGGACTCGAGGTGGCCCTCCACAAATCCGAGGCTATGTGTTTTTACGGGTCTCGGAGGGGGCCACCTGCGGGAACCAGTATAACCGTACTCATACTCGATAGCCGATGGGACTTAGGACCGCATCTCCGAAGTCTGGTCCCGAAACTGAGGGCGGCTGCGGCCGCGCCATCGCGACTGATGCCCAACGTTAAGGTACCCAACGCCCCCACTAGGAGACTGTACCTGGGGATCGTGCGAAGCATAGCCCTGTACGAGGCCCCCGTATGGGCGGCGACTCTGGCGGCCCGCAACGTGGCTGTTCTAAACAGCTCGTTGAAAGCGATGGCCGAACCTTTCCATAGGACCTGAAAGTGAGGCCGGTCATGGAGGAGTGGTTGGAGAGGCACCACGGTGACCTCTCCTACCAGATGTGCCAGATAATTACCGGACACGGGTGCTTCGGTAAGTATATGTGGCGCATCCACCGGGAGACAACGCCGCAGTGCCAGCACTGCGAGGATCCTGGCGAAGACACGGCGCTCCACACGTTAGTGGAGTGCCCAGCGTGGGTGAGTCAACGCCGGGATCTCGTTGCGGTCCTGAGCGTGGACGTTCTCTCACTGGAGACCACGGTGAAAGACGTGGTCTCCGACAGGAGCAAGTGGCACGCCGCCGCCTCTTTCTGCGAGCAGGTAATGCGCGCGAAAGAGACCGCGGAGCGGGAGCGGGAGAGAACTCTGCCCCCCCGAGTTCAGTTTGCTGACTCGCCGTCCTTACAGAAGCAGGCCAAGACGGAGGACGGAGGCGCGTCGTGTGTGTCCTACACACGCCTGCCAACTCACCGTTGCGGGATAAAACCCGACCCCTCCAGGCGAGGCCGCGGTGGCGGCCAAAGTCCGCCGGGGTTATCCTTTCGAGGGCTTACCCGGGTAGCCCGGCAATGGATACTTGGGGAGGACACCGTGTGGTTTTAGTCGGTCCGATTCCGCCACGCCCACCCCATCGTTGATACCGATGGGGTGAAACCCGTAGGGGTTTCCACACGTTAAAAAAAAAGACTAGTGAAGTTAAATATTGATTTGATATGTTTTAAAATTTTGCATCTTATTAATCTTGTCAAGGGTATAAAACCACATTTATATTATTTTTCAGATTATTTCCTGAACTCAAATTCACTTCCTGTTTCTGCTATATGCTTGCTAAATACAGTCATGACGAACCATCAGTGGCTCACTTATAATTGGGCAAACGGAGAATCACATTTTTCTTATTGTACAAGCCCTTCTGCTGTTGCAACCGTGTAACATTTTTATATGGTGTAATAACTTTAATAATTCTGATTTTCTTGCAAGACTAGTACCTAAACCAGTCGTGAAATAAATACTTAAAATGGTATTGCTTTTTATAATTGGTAAGTCAATTAAGTTTAATCGCGGTAATGTTCTTCAACTTTGCCAGACGATAGATCTGTATGGTCGCTACTCCATCACCGACCCCTAGGGCTTTATTTGAAATCTCGTCTGTTGTAAATGCAGAGTAAAACTTTTACAAAGCCAGAGAATCAAGGCAATTTCTTCTTACTTTGAACGTGTATTGAGTGCATTTTTTATGAAGGAATGGATTACCAATAAGTATAGTAAAGTCGCATTATCCTGTAACATCTTTTGTAGTATCGTTTTCATTTCATATAGGTAATGTTAGAGATCAACGACAGTTTTGTCTCCGGGTTACTTATTATAGAACCTTAAATAGTCTGATAATGTTTTTAATATTTTATGAAAGTTTTATCCCATTTTCCCTGTAAGTTTAAATTGAAAAAGACTCGATCTTGCGGTAGTCCCTTTTCAGGGTGAATGCTCCAACTAATCTCTCTGGACCTGTCCTGGATAGTTGAAACTCCTGTCCACATCCTGCGTCTTAGTGCTCTCGCTGAATCAACTCCTATTACTTAAATTTATAAAAAAAAATGTGTTGTAAATGTTTTGTGTATTCGTTCGAAATCCTCTTCATTTAAGTTAAACACCATTACGATATTTAAGAGAAAGCTTCTATGTCATTGCTTTAGTGGTCTGTAGTGGCATGTCTTTTTCATTGACAGTAACAGATTTTCTAATCGTATTATTAAGAGATCTGAGTGATGAGTGACCGAGCTTTACTCGGCTTATAATCCACGCTTTCTTAAAATAATACCTAGCTAGAAAGCCCCAGAAACCGCCTGTATACCTACTAAATTTAATTAAAATGGTTAGAGCCGTTTCCAAAATTCAGATTATATATATATATATATATATATATATATATACAAAGTTACTTAAAAATAAACCTAAACACACTATCAATCTTCAAAGAATGTCTCTTGCAAAAAGACACAAAGTAAATCAAAAATCGTGGCTATTGTTAGTAAAGTTTGTCATGATTCCAGCCTTGCATCCCGGTTGCGTACAAAGCTGCGGCGTTGGAAGCCATTAGGCACTTTCTACTCTTTCTCCGTCACTTTGCACGATCTTTGGCATCTCTAGTATTGAGACAATTTACAGCAATTTTTGCGTTTTCCAGCTACTAACGTGTTTCAGTACCTACGAAGCGTGTTTTTAAATTAATTTAAGCTATGCACAGAGTTCTTATCAAATTGTTTTTATAATTAACAATAGGCATAACTTTCGTATATCCATTTAGGTACTAGGAAGATGATGCGGGAGATATTGAGAGAGAACACAAACAGAAACTTGACAAACTTCGCTCTTGGTGGTTTTGCCCACTTTATCATTTACGACAGCAATATTGTCTTTGTTTACAATGTAATTTATAATCTTTACTATCATTGCGACGTATACCTACGTATTTATTAATGTTAAGACAATCTAAGTACTTAATTAATTTTACGTGACACACGTGCCTGATGCTATATACTGTAAGTAATCATCGAAAAATCATCACGTGTTCTGTTAGCAAGAAGTTCATTCATAACGTTACGTTTTTCTGTAAATTTTATAACCCAATTTAATAAATTAGACGCTTTTAATAAATATCAGGAATATTCTCTATTTGATTACTCAATAGGGCAACGGTAGATACAACGCCGGGAGACAATATAAATCAATATAAACATTTTATTTTGGTACAACCATTTTCCTCTAATTGGGTTGGACATGTCAGATATACGTGTATTTCATTCACGTAATGGTTGACAATAATTGTGCAGAAAACCAGAAACCTGCGTAATATTCTGTTTCTATACTAATAAGCAGCTCGATAATAAAAGCATATTAGCAACCTAACTACATTATTTATTTTTCGCACGGCATCAAACCAATACAATTATTATTCAAACACATTAATTAGTCAGTACAAAACAATGGCAATTATCGCAGTTAGGTGGAATGTATGACAGAAACAATTTAGTCGTTAACGTCTAAATATTATTAAGCTCACATAAATGTATCTACCACAGCTGAAATTGGGTGAAATTGTTTTTGTTAATTCGTGTCGTGAAAGGCGAAATGTATTCCATTATTCCAAGATAAACGAGGTGGTATATGTTGACACATATAATCTTATACAAGATGAGTATGAGATTACATGTGTCAGCTAATATTTCCCTTGCGTAGGTTCTCTGCCGCCCAAGCGTTGTTCAAAATAAATAAAGGGAATCACACTCGCACGACGCAACAGAAATATGAAGGTATAATTGATTTTATTCTAATTTTGACAAAGCTTGCAATTAAATATTAGTCCAGTCAACGAATGGTCTAAAGGGGGTGTAGAGTGCATGAGCGGGGACCTAAGCGATTTCTTCTGAAACTTATTAAGGGTGCATAGGAAGTGAACATACTAAAAGTCCTGACAACTCAGAGGTGAGCTGGAGTAAGGAGGTTACAAAGGTACCACTTTTGGTTTAACTAATAGCTTAGATTTTTTTTTCCTAGGTCGCATGACCTAGGAAAAAAACATCCTACTAAATGAAAGCTTATAAAATTATTATCTACAACTTTTGGGTGCCACGGAGTATCGAAGTATGTCACGGGCGACGCCGCGGGGCACAGTTAGTGTTATAAATAAAACTAATTATGGATATAGAATATACTGCTTCCGGGCTGTTTGGCCGTGGTCCATCGGAAACTTGTGTTCCAGACGTTTCGTCGATCACTGCGGTCGACATCTTCAGTGGTACACGTCGGGTCGCCGTCGAGTGCGGAGAACCTTCCTCGGCGGCGAACTCGGTGCGACTGATGTAAAGGCCCGAGTCACTGGTGTATTTATAGGTGCAATGGGAGGGGCTAAACAACGTGATCGCTCCTGATTGGTTGAGAGCGGCGCAACCGATGCGCTCGATACCGATTGGTTGAGGCTAAGCAAGGGGGATACCGGGGATGGTGGCGACTTCGTCATGTTTGAATTGTGATGACGCGCGGCTCTCAGTGCTGGATACCAATCTTTTTGGAGATGAAAACCTTCATTTTTTCTATTGAAATTATTGGGATGCTTGAATATTTCGATGGCTTCTCGACATAGCCGTGGGAAGAATTGTGAAGTGGTGGCTAGAACCTTCGTGTTCTGAAATTTGATGGTATGATTACCATCCTCCTGGGTGTGTTCCGCAACCGCTGACTTGTCGAAGTGGCAGAGGCGGCAATTTCGTTCATGTTCTTAAAGGCGGGTCTTGACGCTTCTTTGAGTAGTGCCCACGTATACCGAGCCACACGAGCAGGGGATTCGGTAAACTCCAGCCGAAGATAGTGGGTCACGAGGGTCCTTGACTGAACGGTGAAGATTACGTAACTGCGTCGTGGGCTTGAAAATAGGCTTAATGTTGTAAGCTTCTAGCAGTCTCCCGATACGATCCGTTGTACCATAAATGTATGGCAAAAAGGCCTTCCCTAGAGGGGCAGGTTTCTCCTCATCCTGGTTCGTAAGAGAAGATTTCCTCGGATGAAGAGCTCTTAGTATCTCCCGGGCAGAGAATCCATTGGCTTGGAAGGCCGAGTCCAGGTGGCGTAACTCGTTTTTAAGGTGTTGGGGCTCACAGATGCTCTTAGCTTGGTGAACCAGGGTCTTGATGACTGACATTTTATGTCTGGGATGGTGGTTGGAGTCCTTGTGTAAGTAACGGTCTGTGTGTGTAGGCTTTCGATAGACCCGGTGACCAAGCCTGCCATCCTCTTTTTTGGATACCAGGACATCGAGGAATGGCAGGTCTCCGTTCTTCTCTACCTATATGGTGAACTGGATGTTCGGATGGATGCTGTTCAGGTGATTCAGGAACTTAGTCAGCTCCGTGTCTCCATGACTCCAAACCACAAAGGTATCGTCCACGTAGCGGAACCAGACCTTAGGCTTCTTGGGCGCTCGTTCAAGAGCGGCTTCTTCGAAGAATTCCATATAGAAGTTCGCAACTACAGGATTGATGGGGTTTCCCATGGCTAAACCCTCCACTTGTTCATAGAACGTGTTGTTCCACTGGAAGTATGAAGTCGTCAACACGAACTCGAACAACTCTGCGATGTCCTTAGAGAACAGCGGTCGGATACGTGACATAGCTTCCATGACTGGAACTTTCGTGAACAGAGAGACGACATCGAAACTGACCAGACGATCATCCGGGTGTAGTTTGAGATTCTCAAGTTTCTCCACGAAGTGGCGCGAGTCCTTGATGTATGACGAGGAGGATCCAAGGAAGCAGTCCGGTGAGATACTTCGAGACTGGGTGAGTGGGTGAGCCAATAGCGCTCACGATGGGCCGGAGCGGTACTGAAGGCTTATGGCAGTCAAGGACCCTCGTGACCCACTATCTTCGGCTGGAATTTACCGAATCCCCTGCTCGTGTGGCTCGGTATACGTGGGCACTACTCAAAGAAGCGTCAAGACCCGCCTTTCAGAACATGAACGAAATTGCCGCCTCGGCCACTTCGACAAGTCAGCGGTTGCGGAACACACCCAGGAGGATGGTAGTCATACCATCAAATTTCAGAACACGAAGGTTCTAGCCACCACTTCACACTTCTTCCCACGGCTATGTCGAGAAGCCATCGAAATATTCAAGCATCCCAATAATTTCAATAGAAAAAATGAAGGTTTTCATCTCCAAAAAGATTGGTATCCAGCACTGAGAGCCGCGCGTCATCACAATTCAAACATGACGAAGCCGCCACCATCCCCGGTATCCCCCTTGCTTAGCCTCAACCAATCGGTCTGGTTCCGCTACGTGGACGATACTTTTGTGGTTTGGAGTCATGGAGACACGGAGCTGACTAAGTTCCTGAATCACCTGAACAGCATCCATCCGAACATCCAGTTCACCATGGAGGTAGAGAAGAACAGAGACCTGCCATTCCTCGATGTCCTGGTATCCACAAAAGAGGATGGCAGGCTTGGTCACCGGGTCTATCGAAAGCCTACACGCACAGACCGTTACTTACACAAGGACTCCAACCACCATCCCAGACAGAAAATGTCAGTCATCAAGACCCTGGTCCACCGAGCTAAGAGCATCTGTGAGTCCCAACACCTTAAAAACGAGTTACGCCACCTGGACTCGGCCTTCCAAGCCAATGGATTCTCTGCCCGGGAGATACGAAGAGCTCTTCATCCGAGGAAATCTTCTCTTACGAACCAGGATGAGGAGAAACCTGCCCCTCTAGGGAAGGCCTTTTTGCCATACATTTATGGTACAACGGATCGTATCGGGAGACTGCTAGAAGCTTACAACATTAAGCCTATTTTCAAGCCCACGACGCAGTTACGTAATCTTCACCGTTCAGTCAAGGACCCTCGTGACCCACTATCTTCGGCTGGAGTTTACCGAATCCCCTGCTCGTGTGGCTGGGTATACGTGGGCACTACTCAAAGAAGCGTCAAGGCCCGCCTTTCAGAACATGAACGAAATTGTCGCCTCGGCCACTTCGACAAGTCATCGGTTGCGGAACACACCCAGGAGGATGGTAATCATACCATCAAATTTCAGAACACGAAGGTTCTAGCCACCACTTCACAATTCTTCCCACGGCTATGTCGAGAAGCCATCGAAATATTCAAGCATCCCAATAATTTCAATAGAAAAAATGAAGGTTTTCATCTCCAAAAAGATTGGTATCCAGCACTGAGAGCCGCGCGTCATCACAATTCAAACATGACGAAGTCGCCACCATCCCCGGTATCCCCCTTGCTTAGCCTCAACCAATCGGTATCGAGCGCATCGGTTGCGCCGCTCTCAACCAATCAGGAGCGATCACGTTGTTTAGCCCCTCCCATTGCACCTATAAATACGCCAGTGACTCGGGCCTTTACATCAGTCGCACCGAGTTCGCCGCCGAGGAAGGTTCTCTGCACTCGACGGCGACCCGACGTGTACCACTGAAGATGTCGACCGCAGTGATCGACGAAACGTCGGAACACAAGTTTCCGATGGACCACGGCCAAACAGCCCGGAAGCAGTATATTCTACATGCAACGCCGGCCGTGAAAGCCTTAAGATTGATAATTATGGATAGTTTAGCTAACTTGCACTCAAAGTATTTTCATTTTTCGGAGTTCTGTGCATCTCGAAAACGGTTGAGAATTCAGATAAAGTGTATAAAAAATTGTAGAAAATTTTTGCAGCAGGATTTGTTTTCCTGGGACCCACTGTTTCTGAGGTCCAAAATCCAAATCCAATCCAAATCCAAATCCAAAGGTAGCAAAATCCCGCCCAGGGTTAGTCGGGGTGCGAGGAATATGCTCTATGGGCAACCTTACACCCCGGCGTCTTAAGACCCGAGACGGCGTGCGGTTTTAGTTGGTTCAAGCCCGACATAACCGCCCCCGATTTCCGCACGAAACATAAAATAATTACAAAAACGGTATTAGCAAAATCCCAACAGTGGCATTTTGTTAACCCCTCCAATCCTCCCCTCCGGCTCACCTCCAAGACATCAGGACTTTTAGTATGTTCCCTTCCTTTGCACCCTTAACAAGTTTCAGAAGAAATTGCTTAGGTCCTCGCTTGAACTCTACAACTCCTTTATTAACTGGACTATATAGAATATTATCAATTGCTATGTGCCGATTTGGATTGGATAAGGTTAGTTAATATCGGCAGTTAAGTTTCTTACAATTGAATATACGTATATTCTTGAAATGATTCACAAGACTAACAACTGCGGTCCAACTTAAAAGTAAACCTAAAATAGCAATAAGAGCAAACCAACCTATTGTTGGTCTAAAACGGTACGTTTTAGAATCATTACACCGTAAAAGAAAATCAAAACTTCTCTAAGTTACTGAAACCAAACTCTCAAGCGATCTGAAGCGGAAGCGTACCAGCAATTCATAGTACAATCCACAATCCCTCTAAGTTTATATCTAGTATTCATCCTCCTAGCGAGGGTATAATATTATTTATCTACACTCAAATCGAAAAATTCGAATTACGAATTCAAAGACGATTCTTTACATACGCACTTTATAAACGCGTATACATCATATTAAAAATAAAACTTATTATAGTACCGCTAACTGTATCATGAAACTCATTATAGTACCGCTATCTTTTTTTATTCATTAAACTAGCCTATGGTTTTAGGCTGAATATGAAAAAACAAGGCGCACGCATGCGCAGTTCGAACTGTGAGAAAAATGGCGCACGCTTAATTATTTCCTTGTAACCTACCTACTTTGTTTAATTTCAATTTTTCCTATGAGTGAAGATAAATTAGTGTATGTAACTGCATATAACTTAGGTATTAAAACACTGGGGTGCTTGGTTGGGGACCTCCACGCGGTGCACCCTGGGCAACGGAGACAGCAGCGCCTCTCTCCTAGGGCGGGAGAGACGCTGCCGCCTACGGCCAACTCCGACCGAGGCGAGGACGACCCTGTTGAGGGCTGTTCGGAAGCTTTCCACGTGTCCCTCTGATTAGCAGATGGCACAGTGAAGAGCAAGTAAGGGGGCCATCTCAAAACCGGAGATGGCCCGGGGTGCGAGGGATATGCTCTATGGGTAACCTTACACCCCGGCGTCTTAAGACGAGAGACGGCATGCGGTTTTAGTCGGTTCAGACCAGACATAACCACCCCCGCTGGCGGGCGGGGGGGTATCCGAAGGGATTTCCGCACGAAAAAAAAAAGGTATTAAAACACTCGAGTCAACCAACCTATTATCGCATTCGGCTTCGCCTCATGACTCAGACTCTCGTGTTTTAATACCCCTTCTTATATGACAGTTGCATAAACTACTATTATAAATTAATAATTATAATAGCGTCTTAACATTAGTTTATCATAAAAAATTATAACAGGTATAACAGACCATATACCACCATACCATATACTCCAAAAACTTTACCTTATTTGAACATGGTTTTGCGGCCACTTCTTAATCAAATTTATTCCATTTTAATCTCGCAAAATCCAATATCGTCAACGTTTCTATGAAAAGATTATGTTTATTTCAATAATATAATCAAATGTGGTTCCGTTATTGAAAAAAAAATATAATCATTAATTCCTCTTTTATATAATATCGCCCATTTGTATTGTTGCGTAATTGTATTTGGTGGATTTTAATAGCTTGTGCTTTAAATACTACGTAGGATTTTTCGAACAATAAACGATTATCAACCAAAAGAAACCTTCATCAATCTATTTAATTCTATAAGATCCGGTAAGGCAAGATAATCCATTATTTGTTGAAACACATATATAAAAACATTGACGCAAAAAGCATTATATTAATTATAGTACAACCGAATTAGGGCGTTTTATAGCGCCGTACAAGTTTCCTAAAACTAAATTATTTAAATTTTTTAACAAAACATCATATGTATTCGCTTCACTCGCCCGCATGGGGTTGAATTTTTTTGCACGGAACAATATTCTTTTTTATAATTAAAGTCGCCTATGTTACCCTTTGTAATAGCAGCTATTCAGCAGTGAAAGTCCCGTCAAAATCGGTCTAGCCGTTTCAGAGATTACGTAATTCAAACAGACAGGCAAAAGTATAAAAAATGGGTTTTTTGTTGTAAGTACCGTGTACATACCGTGCATTAATTGAAAAACTATTATTTTAAAGTTACAAACAGACTAAAATCAAGATTGTCTAAATAGAACCTAATATGCATCAAGTATCCGGTAAAGTTTTTTACAGAAGAAAATATTTCACATATTTTCCATATTTTACTCATAGATCAATGGTTTGGTATTTCACTGGCTCCCATAATACAGGAATACCTAATTTGGAAGACAAAGGTATTATTAATCTCCATAATTGTATAAATATATATATTAATTATATCATATTATTTATATACATCATATATATATCACATTAAATCTCCAGTGCAAATAGAGATAAAAATGTACTGGTATTGGAAATAAATTATTATTATGATTTAGTTAATTTATTAAATAGCCTTTTTCTTCGTCCCAGCAACAACACCAACTACATGCAATGCTTGCACTTTGGCTGGAGTAATCTGCTCCTACCACTATTATCTACTAATGTCGTCTGCTACAACCCCCCTAACTCTAAAAGAAAAGTCTGCGCCAAAGTCTCATCCGTCAATCAGTAGGTGTACCGCCTTATAAGGGACTTTGAGTTGAGCCTCCAAGATATTAGTGGGGCCTCGTATACCTTTTAATTTGTTAAATACTATAACATTTTTAGCTGTTTTAACCCGGTGTAATAATGTAAGTCTCTGTAGGCGTTTTCGTCATAAAGATCATATACATCTAAGCCCAATAACAAAATAATTCACTTTCAAACTGAAAGTAAAGCTCCATTGACACTTAAACTAAGAAAGTCGGTATACAAAAATATTTTTCATAAAACGCCGGGTAACTCGATACTTTATGCGAATGAAATGCCTTCCTATATTTATGCGAAGCTCGTTTTCGTTAGATGTAAATTTGTTTGTATGCGTGAAACTTACGTATGAGGAATGAGCACGTGCGGCGTAGAACGTGGGTTTGCGACGTATTGTCGTGAACACAACACAAATCTTTCCCAGGGCGCAGTGTTTCTCACCTCGGGCTCGCGCCGCGCTCTCGAACCGACTCCCCATTATCATTCAGCCCCGAAAACCTTTTAAAACATTCTTAATTTTATTGGACTTTAGGAGTTTTGAATATTTTTTTTTAAGAATCTGTTGCCAAGTTGAAGTGAATCATTTTAAGTACTAATATTTCTGAGTTCCTTTGTTCTAATTTTATTATTATTTACAAAACTTTTATACATACTAGCCAGATCTAAAAAAAACGGCCAAGTGTGAGTCGGACTCGCGCACGAAGGGCTCCGTACCATTATCTATAAAAACGGACGAACAATTCCTATTTTCAACTTTTTATTTTTTGTAATTTTTTCTTTATATGTGCTGTTAGACTTTGCTTTTTGCCAAATTTGGTGATTCTAGATCAACGGGAACGACCATATATTTCCGACCCAAAACCTATAGGGTACTTCGGGTTGACCTAGAATTGTCAATTTTGGATAAAAGCACAAATAACAGGAAAATGCCGAAATTAAAAAAAGATGAAATACAATATAAATTTTATACTTAAAAGTTTTCACGAATATCTCAATTTGCCCATATCTTTCGAATTTTGATTTTTAAACATCTAACAGGTACTATAGATTTCAGTATCTGGTATAAATTTCAACTTGCTGGGACCACCTGTTCCTGAAAAAAAAATGTGGTGACACACATAGAGACAGACAGACAAGACAGTGATCTTATAAGGGTTCCTTTTTTACCTTTTGAGAATTCAATAAAAGAGGGAATTCAGTTTTGCACTTAGTTGATGTAGGTCACAATGTAGGAGTTTGTTTTAATTATTTGCTATTTGTTTATAATAACTAACCTAGATATACCGAGTCAATTGAAAGTCAAAGCAATTGTGATCAATAGCTTTGACTTTTTGAGTTTAAGTGATCTTAAACCTAATAGAAAATAAAGAGTTCTCAATTTTCCTTGTTGTTCCCAAACACAGTGTTAACCTTCTATATCAACGGATACCAGGGTGTCAAGATGCCGAAAGACTTTCGACAAATATGTTTTTATGACAAGAATAAGTGATGGAGTCTGTCCTCATCACCTGATTAACATTCAGAGCCGCTCGCGACTCGAAGCTTGGCATTCTTGCAACAATACTTGAGCATAAAATAAAAGCTTTGCACGTTCACTCGCTGAAAGGCGGACTTCCCCAACTTACGTCATTCCAGTTCCCTATAGTTGTAGAACTTTATCGAAAACAAAACCCTCGTACTTATTGTCAATTGAAAAGACTCAAATTCATATATTTGATATATCTCTAAATATTGAAGCAGGTTTTCTGTGAAATGGTAAAACGAAGTTGGCATGAAATCACTTTTGTTGCAAAGAAACTCTCGTCGCTGGAACTCATGACATCGGAGACGTTTGAAGACACCAAGTTCTTACATTCGAGGAGAAAAAATATGTGGTAGTAAACACCACTTTGTGCTACTAAACATAGGCAAGAAGTATGTACGCTAAAGCTTTTGAAAGTTAAGATGATGTTGTCGACTAAATGCCGTCCTCGAATAGATGCATTAAAATAAATATAAAAATCTCTATCAACACGCGGGATACCCCACGCTATGTACGATATAGCGTCACAATTTCAACTGCCTTCGTCCGTATTTTGTGTATGTATGTATGTACGTATTTTGTAAATATAAATATATTTACAAAATACGTAATTAATAGACTATCAGAGTAGATGTACCGTCATTTCTTGGAATAATAAAAAGTTCATTACTATTTCTGGGTTTGTGGTATTATCAAAGTTCTTCTATACCTTGGAACAGAATACCTCTAAGAAATCCAAAAATTTGGGTATTTCACTATGTAAATTACAAGCTTTTAAGTTAATTACCATTAGAAATCTTAAATAGCATTATTTAATAGCACACTATCAGAACACAAGGTATTGGTGTCTCTATTCTGTGTACAAAATTTCATCAAATTTATTGACTTATTGTCCAAAATATTAGATACCAGTATATCTACTTTGTATGGAGCGCGTTGTCAGTAATATCATCTCAACAGTGACAATGGTGAGATTTCGGAATGATCATTATAAAATTTTGCTGTTTAATGTGTTTTACATTTTACCCAAAACATTTAACCTATGACGAAGTCATAAAAAATCGTTATTGCCTATTCCCTTCCCTTTATTGTTCGCACGTTAAGAGTCGCCATTGTCACCCGAAAGCTTAATAGCCGCCATTACTTTCGTATGTCTGCCCTTTTATAATTTAATTAAAGGAAGTCTCTAAAAAAAACAATCCCGAATGTTAATATTTCTGCAACTTCGTAAAGAAAGCTTTTACTGGCTCCACCTGTAGGTATAACATTTCAAATATTAAAGAAGTAAAAATGATGGCATATAAAGGAGATGTTGTATTTGAACTCATAAAATATGGCATGACTAGTCAACTAAGGTAAGTTAATTAGAGTACTGAACCCCTGAAAAGTTTATCTGTGACAAGTACTAGAGCTGTACCCACTTGCTTGGTAATTTATTATTGGTAATAGACCGTCATATTCGAGATTGCATGTACGTTGCAGACCGCTCTTTAAATCAACTTTGATTATACTGATAATATACTGATAAACCGGAAATCACTTAGTGTTATGATGGTGCTTTTATGGTGGCATTAATTCATATTATATCAAAATGTTATAATAGTTTTGAACATAAATAAAATAACATAAACTAGGTGATTTTCACAAATAAATACAATTGTAGGTATAACGAATAATTTTGTTATTACATTTCACGTCCAACCAAAATTCTTCCAACAAACACTGTCGATTTTCGTATACTAAATATTTTATAAACTCAACAAATTACTTTCAAAGGCACTGATCTGAAATAAGTATGCAAATGAGAATAATACGGACTCAAAGAGCTTTAGATCTTATTATCAGAAACAACTTTTGTTGACCTAAATATAATTTCTAGACAATTTAACGGCAGGTCCGATAATATTTATATTAAGATCTTTACACAAATGAAATTTAGACTTTAAAGATGTGATGATGATGACATGAAACATTCTCATATCCTTTCATCTGTAATTATATTCTTCATTTTGCTTTAGGGGTTTGTCCGATGATTGCTCAGTATTTTATAAACAGTTAAGTCTATTTTCCGACCTAAAATCGTTCCTACATCAGTCCTCAAAGGGCCATCAAAGGTACTAAATAACTAATAATGTAAAACGTGTGCTGAGTTCGATAATGAGTATTTTTATATGGGCAATTGCACTTTCTGTAAGATAATTTAATCTATTGTATAGAGATTTTGTTGCCTACATGTCGGAAACACAATAGCTGTTCTTCTTGTAATATTTAGTGGCTGCGAGTCTGGCTACAATTCCCAGTAGTCTGGCTTAATCTGCTATGTTCTTGATATCTCACACACATGTTCTTTGTTTCACAGCGCAAGATAAACACCCTTATGTTTATTTAAACAGCCTCGAGTGAAAGCTTAAGGTTGGGTATTTATTGTTAAATTGTAATAGCACAAGCTACCGAATTAATTTCTTTAACAGAAAGAAAAATAAGTTAGGCATTTCTGCTATTTGCATGAAAATAGGAAACTTGTAAGGAAATTAAGAATCGGAAAATCTGAAATATAATCTGAATTTTCGGTAGACGGCTCCAGCGTCGCCTTAACACGTATATATAAGAGAATATCGGCAAGTTAAGATGGTTTCCAGGTAGCACAAATGGTCAGACTATTTCCCCCAGAATGGCACTGGTCGGGTTCAAGTCCCATCCTACATGTTTACGTTTTCCGCTTTCAATTTATAGGAAAAGTTAAGAATGAAAAAGGTAAGAAAAGTAAATTTCATTGATAAATACACCAAATATTGTATATATTTTTCCCACGTGATGGTACGCATGCAGGTGATGATAACTTGAAATTTAAATATGGAGCACGCAAACGCCTCAAAATAATTGGCCTCATTGACCTAACCAAACTAAAATTGTACTATCACCAAAAAAAGTGTGTGCAATGCAGACAATTACTTTAAATGGCGTTAAATTAATATTTACTATTCAGTTAAAAAAATATATATATATTAGAAACCTCAATATCATTTTTGAAAACCTATCCATAGATAATAAACCCGTATGGGTTCGATGAAATTTTTTTTTTTAACTTTCGGTCCTAAGTATGGGGAACCCCCAAAATTTATTGTTTTTTTGTGTGAGAATCTTAATGCGGTTCACAGTTTTTTTTTTATACCCTAAGGTGGCAGACAAGCACAATGCCCACCTGATGGGAAGCGGTTACCGGGGTTTATGGACGTGTGCAACACCAGTGGCGTCACACTCGCGCTACCGACCCTGTAAAGAAAAGGGGATGGGAAAGGAGTTTGGGAGGGGATGGGAAAGGACTTTCAACTTTCAACAGCATAGTTCTTATAGTTTCGGAAAAAAGTGCCTGTGACATACGGACGGACAGACATGACGAATCTTTAAGGGTTCCGTTTTTTTTACGGAACCCTTATGTGCTCGAAGGAATTACTTTATCGTCAGAATTGATTCTCTCTCAAAAGTCCTATCAATTAATTCAATCCAATCATCAAATCAAAAATTGGAACTGAAAATCCAGGTTAATAAAAAATCAAATCTGAGTATAAAAAGATGTAAATCTTTAGGCTTTCACGGCCGGCGTTGCATGTAGAATATACTGCTTCCGGGCTGTTTGGCCGTGGTCCATCGGAAACTTGTGTTCCAGACGTTTCGTCGATCACTGCGGTCGACATCTTCAGTGGTGCACGTCGGGACGCCGTCGAGTGCGGAGAACCTTCCTCGGCGGCGAACTCGGTGCGACTGATGTAAAGGCCCGAGTCACTGGCGTATTTATAGGTGCAATGGGAGGGGCTAAACAACGTGATCGCTCCTGATTGGTTGAGAGCTGCGCAACCGATGCGCTCGATACCGATTGGTTGAGGCTAAGCAAGGGGGATACCGGGGATGGTGGCGCCTTCGTCATGTTTGAATTGTGATGACGTCGACCGCAGTGATCGACGAAACGTCTGGAACACAAGTTTCCGATGGACCACGGCCAAACAGCCCGGAAGCAGTATATTCTACATATAAAAAGATGCTTTAGGCTGTGTTTTAAAATTAAAAGAAAAACATGTTGACAGCTATTGACTTGATGAAGAAGAAGACTGTATTTTTCTTCTTCGTTGAGTAACATTACAAACTTATACATTGATAAAGTGCACTTGTACATTTCTAGTAGGTTCAATCATTTATTATGTACACGGCCAAGGAGACAAGTAAGTATTCACCATTACATATGAAGGTTTATGAAAGGTATATATTTATTTCCTTAATCGTGTTACCTACTGTCAATTTGCCGGTGTGCAATGAAGAGTCATCTATCTACATATATCTCTTGCGGGTATCTCTTGCGAATAGAATGGGGACCTCGTTAATTCTGATAAGATTGAGTTCTGTCAGTCTCTGTCTGATCGATTGATAAGGAATAACAGGACAGGTAAGGATTGTGGTGGGGTATCGATATATCTCCGTAGTGACTTTCCATACAAAATAGTCGTTTCATCTCCTTCTCAGTACTCTGCCAGCGCTGAGTTCCTTTTTCTCGAGGTCTGTGTCAGGGGTGTGAAAGCACTCCTAGGCGTTGTTTACTGTCCCCCCACTGTCGACTACTTCACCGATATTGAATTGGTTTTGGAATCTCTGGTGTCTGATTACGAGCATTACATCATCATGGGAGATACCCATAATATATAACACCAACCTTCTCACTAGTCTCTCTCCACGAGCCATAAAGCTTCTACACATAGTCGAACCAGTCTGTCTTCAGGTTTTACCGCTTCAGGCTTCAGGCACCACAATAAAGACGTGTAGGACGCTTGGTTCGATTGAATACTAACTTCTTCTCCCACTCTAGTTCTTTCACATGGTCAGCATTCAGCTCCAGCATTCTCTAATCATGACCTAATCTACATCTCCTATATTGTTTTTAATATTTATTTATTTAAAATTTATGCACACACAATAACTAATATATATTCAGCAAAGACACAGTTTTTTACAATATGTTATTGCGCCAAACTGCTAAGGCAGTTTGTAGGCGCTACGCTCATATGCAGTATAGTAATTAAATGTTACCCATCCACCTAACTTATTATATACTAATATACTAATTGTTATTATCATGATAATTTTATTGCACGATGCAACATTGATATTATTGCATCATGCAACAAACAAATCCCTAAGTTTTCTTTTGAGAACACTGCTTTTAATTTTTTTATCGCTTCTTAAAAACATGTAATTGTTGTATAACCTGGGCACTATATGCTTTCTTGTTCTTTCACCATATTAATTATGAACTTTATTCTTAACCAATTTACCTATCTTAGTTGACCTCACACTGTACTTATATTTCTTCATAGTTTTAAATTCTTCTTTGTAATAAGTTTCTAAAGTAATTAAGTATTTCACTTTTTCATCGATTGGCATTAATTCACATTTAGAAAATAATTTACTGTAATCATCTTTGCATTTATTAAGTTTGTTTTTATTAACTATCTTTTTCAGAAATCTTATTTTAAAGATAAGAAAATATGTTTTAAATTTTAAGCCATAGCAACTCAGTCTATAACTTTGATTAATGGCTCTGCCAACGCAAAGTAAACCATGAACAAGGTACGCTTGTCTACTAATTCACTTAAGGTGGTAGAATTGGCTGAGCACTGACCTTAATCTATTGCATACATGCATACATGCTGAAGCCCAACTCAAACACAAGGTACTGCTCAAGCGTTGCTTTGGTCGCATGGATGTTAATAAATTGTGTAATGATGCTGCCAAAATCACTTGAGAGCATTTAGCTGAGGCAAACAGCATTGATAACAAAGTTCTTGTCTTTAACAAAACTGTCAATGGCCTCTATGATATACACGCTCATGTTGGGAGGGTGTCGTTAAAACATCGGCCAGCTCCTTGGATAACGAGTGACGTTCAAACTTCTATGAAATGTAGAGACCGAGCTTCTTTAAGTTCAAAAAGAATCGTTCGGATATATACTGGGACTCCTATAAAACTGGTAGAATCGGTGTAACCAGGTGATACTCAACGCAAAACAATATATCTTCCTTGAAAGCTGTTGATGTCTGAAAGTTTCTTGGGACACTGGGCATCGATAAACCAAGGCAACTGGAGCTACCCAAGACAATTGAGTTAGATGCCATTAACCATCGTTTCTCAACCTCTTATGCAATTGGTGGCCTAGTATCAAACGGTTGACTGTCAGTTACGCACCATTTCATTTCACTCCAGTCACGTCGGATGAGATCAAAAGGATTATTCTTGCAAGCAATTCAAAGGCAGTTGGCTGCGATAACATTAGTCGCTGCATGATACCACTATCGTAGACCAACCTCTCCCTGATATTTCACACACAATCAACTTTTCACTCGATTCTGGCCGATTCCCTACCTTGTGGCGTAAAGCCTATGTGCGTCCCCTCCTAAAATTTCCAATCCCTCTCTTCCTAATCACTTTCGCCCGATCTCCATCCTTCCTTTTTTATCTAAAGTGCTAGAAGCCTGCGTGCATCGCCAGCTCTCCAATTATATTTAGTCCAATGGCATTCTAAGTTCATTACAATCTGGATTCAGACTAGAACACAGCACTACTACTGCACTCCTGAAAGTAACGGGGGATATCAGGAACGGAATGGAGAAAAGTAGTATCACAGTGCTAGTGTTAGTGGATTTTTCTAACGCATTCACAGAGACAAGTATTGCTAGCAAAACCTCCTGTTAGCAATACTTGCACATCTTGAGATCTCACCCCACGAGCTGGAATAATTCTCTTCATATCTTCGTGGACGCCAGCAGTCAGTTTGTGTGGATGAGATTTCATCAAGCTGGTGCAATCTCGATTTTGCGGTCCCACAAGGTGGTATTCTTTCTCTTCTTTTATTCTCCTTATTTATTAACTTGATTACCTCTGAACTTCAGTGTGCGTATCATTTGTATGCCAAAGACCTGCAGTTGTACAGCCAAGCCAGTGTAGATAATCTTTCGGAGGCTATTGACAGGGTCTACACTGATTTGAGCTAATAAGCAGCTGGTGTACATCCCCATGTGCATAAAGTATTAAATAAAAAAAATAAAAAAACAATAAACTCTGATTTCTGAACTCTTAAGCTGCCAGTACCGCAAGTCATTCTAATTGTTGTGAGTACTAGCTGAAAGTTTCCAAGTACTACTATCGCAGTTAAAGATGTCTATAGACTACTGTAATCCCTCGCCATGATTTATGTTACAGTAAACAAAATATGTTACTAATTACAGCATAATTACAGATGTAAATCTGTAAATGGCAAAATTGTTTACTTCTCTTACGTGTCAAAGTTCTCATAAATACATAAAGTCAATTGTAGAATTGACTTTATGTATCCTTATTCCTTCGTCAAAAGTAAGCAGAAATAAAACTCGTTTAAGAAATTCTCGAGCTCGGTAGTCTCCAAAGGCGCGTCTTTACTATTGCACATATAAGTTTATTACATACTGTTACGCTTGCAAAATAAGAGGAAAGCGTTAGAGCACTTGTTTTAATTAGCAGCCACTCTCCTAGTCTCACGTGTGTACAATGTACATAATATATGTAAATTTATATATAGATATTTGTATAAAAGGTAACAATTTTCGTTATGGTTTGCTAGCTAAACTGTAGTCAATTTGCTGTACAAATAGTTCCATTGAAGACTGAACATATAATAACATTATTATAATATAAGAAATATTACTAGGATTCCTAAATATTTATAATATTTTGTCTAGAGATTCCGTGTAAAGCATTTCTGAAATTATTGATGGAGGTTCTTTTTGTCATGAAACATATAATACAAGCTCGGACCGTATGATATAGATTTACGTCAAGATTTATTAAAGTGAGGTCCGGTGATTTTGGATACGTAAAAAATAACGATAATTTACCGCACCGTAATAATTTTAAATTGAATATAACATTTCGCATCCAACAAAAAAAAATTGTTAACTGAATTATGAAAGAACTGCTGATTTCATTTATATTTTTTCTTTGGGAAGTAAACTGCTTTTAACATGTATATTCTAATTATCTAATTTTAATGTTTCTGTCCACCGACTTCATTTTATAAGTATCTATATTACTAATCAAAATACGAGAAAACGATTAAATACAAAAGAACAATCCGATTCACATTTGAAATAATATTATCCTGTTCTACACAAGAAATTATTTTCATGTTTTGCTATATTTTAATAATGTTACATTACTAATGAATATTAACTAATTTCTAATTAAACTCAAGGCTATAATTATAGGGTTGTTATTATAATTAAGTACCGAGTTGAATGTTTTGATTCAGTGTATAAATATTAACGTATGTACATACATTTGAATAATATGTTTCATATCGCCGTCGTCGTCGCCACAGTGAGAGCACTTCCTAATCAATAACAGCGTGTTTATTGCTAGTCCCATAAAAATGTTATGATGGCTTCACCATTACGTTATCGAGAAAAGTGAATGTAAGAAATAGTAAGTAAGTATGCAAATTTGACATCAGTCTTCATCATCACAGCATTCCGGTTGGATCCAAAGCTTTCACTTCGAAGCCCGGGGTCTGCTCACTACCACCATCGAGCGACATATCTGACACTACAAACTCTGAGAGGATAGCCTACACCAGAGCCTCGTCCGCGTTAGCGGTTGCATCGGCTAGCCAGAACCAATAATCGACCTTAAAAATAAAAGCTACAGAATTTATGATAAAAAAGGTACATTTTTATAGGCGTCTGTAGACCCGAGATGGCGTGCGGTTTTAGTCGGTTCAAGCCCGACATAACCGCCCCCGCTGGCCGGCGGGGAGGTATCCGAAGGGATTTCCGCACGAAAAAAAAAAAAAAAGTACATTTTTATAGTTTAATCCCATGAGAATAACTGTATCATGTCAATGCGAACATAACATATTTACTGTGATAAACGCTTCAATTCCAGCACATATGAAATATTCTTACGTAATGCTTATTTATGATTCTACAGGGGGAGATATTTATGTTAAACTCAACTGGAACATTTAATATGTTAGTATGCACCATCGTAATAAAAGCTCAATGGTACACACTTACGTATCTAATTATTGTCTAGTTAGAAGTAAATGCTTTTGTTAGAAGTAAAGTTTTATCAATTTTTAACTTTATATAGAACCTTCAGATTTTATAAAGGGTTGTAATTTGTGGGTAATCTTTCGAATTTTACTTTTTCAAAGGTAAATTTCAAAGAACACCACGATGGACGCCGTTGGCCGTCGCGCCGTCAGCAAATAAAAAGGTATAATTTTATCTGTAGCATTAAAACACTAGTTTGTTTTAATGCTACAGTTACTTTAATTCAAATATAATAATAAATTGTGAACTCCAATACGAGGATAGAGCTCCTCAAAAGGTAAACAGTGTTGGCAAAGTAATAGCTTAACTTGAGGCGTACTGTGTACTTTTTACCACCTTACCAGTATTATAAAAGGCAAAGTTTTCCAATAAATCGTAATTACATTAACTCATTACTCCTTGAGTCGTAGTTATAAATCGCCTACATATAACTATATACATACATAAATATATTTAATATGTACTTCAATTATACCTTAGATCTCATCCCATATGGGGATAATATGCGTACATAATATTACCTTGGTGATTACATATGACGCTTGGACGCACTTTATTTGTGTTAGGTAAAATATTTCGTCTGATTACTACAGCTTGGTTAGTCTTTGTATTCATTCGTTCGTTGTTCATGAACTGTCTATTGGATACTATGAATCCATCATCATCATCCGAGCGCCAATCTCGGTTGCATCCATGAAGCCCTAGGTCAACCGGGGTAAAAAGTCCGCCGGTAACCCTGAGGTTATAATTTCGAGGGCTTACCCGAGGTGCCCGGCAATGGACACTTGAGGAGGACAACGTGTGGTTTTAGTTGGTCCGAAAGAAGAGTTCCTGAGGAAGGGTGTTTTTAGATTAAGATTTTTCGAAAATGAGAAGCATTCCGAAAATTACATATGTTATTCTAGGCTATTCAAACTAGTATTTTCGGTTATCCGATACACGATGACTTTTACTTTCCTCGATAGAATTTGCTCTCAAAGATTGGTCTAACCCGAAACGCAGTCCAGTTTTATTTGATTTGTGTTCAGGTTAGAAAAATAAAAATGATACCAAAATGAAGGTCACTGATAGGAGAATAAAAACGGTTCTTAAAATTTACATGACTTCAGAATTATTCCCTGAAAATTCAAAGTACCTACGTTTTCTACCTATATGAGGCGTTCGGAGAGTCAATCAGTCCCGAGCGAAACGTGTTAGAGGTAGGACGTGTGTCAGTTTGTGGCAGATGCACAGTGAAATCGTATGATTTTTAAATGTAGGTACTTAGCGTGAGGGGTACTGGTTGGGGACCTCCACGCGGTGCACCCTGGGCAACGGAGACAGCAGTGGCTCTCTCCTAGGGCGGGAGAGACGCTGCCGCCTACGGCCAACTCCGACCAAGGCGAGGACGGCCCTGTTAAGGGCTGTTCGGAAGCTTTCCACGTGTCCCTCTGATTAGCAGATGGCACAGTGGAGAGCAAGTAAGGGGGCCATCTCGAAATCGGAGATGGCCCAGGGTCAGTCGGTGTGCGAGGGATATGCTCTATGGGTAACCTTACACCCCGGCGTCTTAAGACCCGAGACGGCGTGCGGTTTTAGTCGGTTCAAGCCCGACATAACCGCCCCCGCTGGCCAGCGGGGGGGTATCCGAAGGGATTTCCGCACGAAAAAAAAAAAAGGTACTTAACGTGAATGCCACATCGTACAGAATGTGCCAGATGTACAAATCCAATGATAAAAACCTGAGACTCGAACTTTTGCGAATACAATGCTAGTATTAGTACACTGTTTTCTTTAAAGTATAAGTAAGTAGTTACTCATTGCACAAATATTAAAACTAAGTAATGTATCTGCATCATAATAGCATTAAATGTCTTATGAAATTAGTCGACTCAATACAAGCATTTCTAATGATTGACATTGGTACAAATAGACGTAATGGTGGTACTATATATTAGGTACAGTACCTTTTTTTTTTTCGTGTGGAAATTCCTTCGGATACCCCCCCGCCGGCCAGCGGGGGCGGTTATGTCGGTCTTGAACCGACTAAAACCGCACGCCGTTTCGGGTCTTAAGACGACGGGGTGTAAGGTTACTCATAGAGCATATCCCTCGCACCCCGACTGACCCCGGGCCATCTCCGGTTTTGAGATGGCCTTGCTCTCCACTGTGCCATCTGCTAATCAGAGGGACACGTGGAAAGCTTCCGGACAGCCCTCAACAGGGCCGTCCTTACCTCGGACGGAGTTGGCCGTAGGCGGCAGCGTCTCTCCCGCCCTAGGAGAGAGACGCTGCTGTCTCCGTTTCCCAGGGTGCACCGCGTGGAGGTCCCCAACCAAGCACCCCAATTAGGTACAGTACCTACCAGCGACATAATTTAAACTGACATGAACCTCCAACACTACTAAATACTTTGGCCCAGATACTCTACAGATCTTAATAGTGCCCATGGCTATTTGGAACCCATGGGTGTATGGGATCCCATAGGTATACGGGACCCATAGGTATATGGGCTCCATGGGTAATGAATATGTATGGGGCCCCATAGGAGCATGGGGTGCCATGGGTCTATGTCACCCTATGGGTGTATGTGCCCCATGAGTGATATCACTCATTGGTGATATCACATATATATGTGTATGGGGCTCCATAGGTGAATGGGGACCCACGGGCGTATGGGCCCCATGGGTAAAATATATGTATGCGGCCCCATAGGTATACGGGCCCCATACTTGTGTGGGGGCCTATTAGTGTATGCCCAGGGGTTTAGGGGGCCATATGGGTATATGAGGCCCCATCAAGATCTTGTAACTTGGCGCTCGGGGTCCACTCTTCTATTGCTCTTTTTCATAGTTTGGTTCATATAAGCTTTTACGGGAGCGACTCTCTGATACCTAAATTACAAAATCATAATTATTTTAAACTTTATTCCTTTATCTAAAGTGCAACTAGAAGACCTTCTATGTAAACAACAGTTGCGTCATTATTTATGTTGATACTACAACACCACCACCTTCGTTGTTTTTCTGTATATTGACACAAAACACTGGACGCGGACCGTAAGCGCCTTGCTGGGGCGTAAAGTGGCAACTTAACTATGCCAAAATACCTAAAGTCGTCGAATACCTTCGCCTTAACGTATTGTATTAAAAAAAAATCTGGACCTTGAGTCCCATTGAGTGACTCTGACTAAAGAATCCTGTAATTTCTTTGTCGTTTTTTTTGTCACCTATCATATAAATACAAAACAATTTAGCCGTGATAGTTGAGTCATAAGTTAGTGTAATATTTTTATATAGCTTTTGCCTGCGGCTTCGCCTGCGTGAGTCCTGATCCCATGGGAATATTGGGATAAAAAGGAGCTAATCAGGAGGAGGAGATAATCAGCATTTTTAAATCGGGTCAGTAGTTTCAGAGTTTATCGATTACAAACAAACAAATGTGTCTGTATAATATTTGAAATCCATTAAAATTGTATAATGGGTCATAATTTTTTTTTTAACACTTGACAATATAGACGTACATGTTAACCTTTACCGGAAACAATTATAGGTACGCGACCCTCGGTTTTTTTTCGCGGTTTTAGTCGGTTCGAGCCCGACATAACCGCCCCCGCTGGCCGGCGGGGGGGTATCCGAGGGGATTTCCGCACGAAAAAAAAAAAAAAAAAAAAAAAAAGGTACGCGACCCTCCCGAGGGAGCCATCTCGAAACCGGAGATGGCCCAGGGTCAGTCGGGGTGCGAGGGATATGCTCTATGGGCAACCTTACACCCCGGCGTCTGTAGACCCGAGACGGCGTGCGGTTTTAGTCGGTTCAAGTCCGACATAACCACCCCCGCTGGCACGCGGGGGGGTATCCGCACGATAAAAAAAAAAAAAAAAGGTACGCGACCCTGACTTCTCAAGCTATTACACTGCCAAATCCTTTAGCAAAATTGTGTATTAGCGGCAATTTGAAAAGTGCGTGTCGTGCGCCGAAAAGAATTTGTCGTAAGAAAACTTTTGCTTCATGAAATTATATGAATTTTATTGCGGTCCTAATCAATAACAAAGTTAGACTTCGACTGGCATTTTATGACGTAACCCCATCCCTTAAGTACAATACATTTTTCTTCAATGTATACTATAAACATTAAGTTATAAAAACTTGAAAATTTAGGATAAATTTAAACATGGCCGAAATGTCACTGATACTTAGTTCAAGCCAGTTTCAATTGTCTTGTAAGAACATTTAGGTGAAGCGTCGGACCAGAAAGCTTATACAAAGATTTTGCATAAATATTTGCCGCGAAATGCTTGAAAATAATACAAAAAACATTGTCACAGGTTATCAAACCTGACTAAATTGACACAAGTCCAAAACTGAAAGACAAACCTGCACAATAGATGGTTTGTTTCAACATTGAAAGAAAGAGGTCTAGACGAGAGTAAAATATCACTAAATTCCCTAAATGGGTGGGCCCATCTCACAACAATTGTGCCAGAGAAGAAAAGAACGGTTACCGCAGTCTATTAAGTAATTTCTTACTAGTTGATTTGAGTATTCTGTTAAGTATAATTTCGGTCGTGAGCTCTTTGTTCTTAGGTTAATATTAAACCAATCTTCCCCCTCTCTCTCTCAATCTTCATAATTAATTTAGTTCTAGGTGTCAAAACCGCTTCTGATATTAGTCGTATAATTTCCTTAATTAGTAATAACTAATTAATACCATTGCAGGACTAATCGACCCTTCATTCGCCTCGCAATAATTGAATTTGCCTTTAGCCCAACGTATATTTCTATCTAAGTCTAATTCCACAGTTAATTTAATTTAAGTTTATCTATTTTACCATAGAGGTAGGTAGGAGACAAGTCAACAATCTAGAAAATGTATCCTTAACTGATACGAAGTGTTCTAGTAGCTAAAAGGTATATTTAAAAGGTTATACGTATATTTATTTAATACTGTATTGTGCTTTAACGCCTCTTTCCGTTAGCTGTGTACAGGTATAAATATTTCAGTTAATTCTAACGATGATATTGTATTCTTTTTAACTATGCTCGAACATATCTTTGTTAGTTTCAGACTGTAGCCGCTTTATGTTACTAACGCTGTTATCGTGAGCACCTCAATCACAATGCTATATACAATGCCATAGTTAATAAAATTACCAGTCACTCTCTGTAATTGGTTTAATAATCGATTCCAATATAACACTCGTCAACTTCGGTTTACTTTAAACAATGTTCCATCACTAGTTACGTTTTAACTATGTATAATTAATTACTACTATTTATTACCCAGATAACGTATTTAATCACAATTTTACAATAAAGATATTAACTGACTCGGCTTTACGGGTTTAGTCGCATTCACTTGCTAAAATGCACAATGGCTTTGTCGCTAGTTCGATTAAGTTACTTTTGATAGTTACTTCATTAACAAAATGAATTAACGCGATATAAACTTAACGCAAAACACTTTACCTTCAGTTATTTATCACGTTGACAAATATCTTAATATGATTTAGAAAACCCTACAGATTTGTCTCGATGAATGATTTAACTAATTCTAGTGTAAAAATCATAGTGTACACCCAGTCTCCAGTTGCCACCACGGACCAGGAGGCGTGTATGATTTTAATTGTGTATGTGTGTTTTACTAAATGTGTGAAGAAATTCAATACGATCTATTCTGAGAAAAAAGCAAAACATCTTTACAAGCCGGACTTCTGTTTATTGCAAAAACATACATCCTACTCATATTATAAATGTGAAAGTTTGTGAAGATGTTTGTAAGTTTGGATGCTTGTAACACAAGCACGCTCTAACAGCTGAATGGATCTGGCTGAAATTTGGTACAAGGATACATTATTGTCTGCAATAACACATAGGCTCTGGAATCCCAAGCGGGCGAAGCCGCGGGTAACAGCTAGTTAGTAATATTTTTTGAGTTTTAGTCGGTTCAAGCCCCACATAACCGCTGGCACGCGGGGGGGTATCCGAAGGGATTTCCGCAAGAAAAAAAAAAAAAAAAAGGTACGTAATGTCGCGCTTAACGACCTCCGTCCTCCATGAGCGCAGGCCTGGGAGTGGCAGGTGAGGCCGCCCCAGCAGAAGCAGGCCGGGACGGCGGGGTGACTAGCGCCCCTCCCCCAAACCGGGGCAAGACGGGGACAACGTGGTTCCCAAACCCGAGGGGGCCATCTCGAAACTGGAAATGGCCCAGGGTTAGTCGGGGTGCGAGGGATATGCTCTATGGGCAACCTTACACCCCGGCGTCTGAAGACCCGAGACGGCGTGCGGTTTTAGTCGGTTCAAGCCCATTATAACCTCCCCCGCTGGCCGGGGGGGGGGGTATCCGAAGGGATTTCCGCACGAAAATATAAAAAAGAAAAAAGGTACGTAATGTCGGGTGGATCAATTGCCGTTTACCAGGAACATTTCCCAACTCCGTGATGCTTATAGTAAGTATTTATTCATAATCAGTTTAACGTTGTTCTCGGTTGCATCCGCGGCATTCACCCCTGCGTCAGGTCCGCTGACTCATTCTCCTGCTTTTGATTTGACTTATACGGCTGTAACCATAGCGACTGCCGTCTAGGAGGTCACAGTCACAGTCGCTCCAAAGCGAGACTCCAATACAAAAAAAAACATAAATAAAAAAGAGGGAAGTAGGTACAATGTAAAAGTTGATAGCCCAAAGGCTAGTAAGCAAAAGTTCCAAAGTTAATCTAAACCTAACTTCTTTAGAGCAGTAGTCTAATAAAATTACTCGAGCTTCGTAGATAGGAGTTGTTCCGTGTAAATATAGTTTAGCAACTAACTTGATGTGGTTTATAAATATAAATCCCAACCATCGGATCCCATTGAATCAGAAATACCGTCTATTACACCTCACATGAAATCAATTCTACAGTAGTTTTACGAAATAACTCAATCAGAATAAATAATATGTGCGACTGGTTTTTCTAATAGCTGTGCAGAAGCAATGTACACGCAGCCAAGGAATTAAGTATACGCCTTTATGTTTTGTACCTAGTCCAGCCATAAGTTTTGTTACAAATGAAAATGTAATTTTTTTTAAATGAAGTAATGTTATATATACGCCTATGTCTCCGATATATTTCGAATATCTGGGACGTGTCTAGATAGCTCAGCTGGTCAGAGCATTCCCCCTGTAAGAGACTGGTCGCGGGTTCAAGTCCCGTTCTAGATGTTCCCTTTTTTCCGATCTAAATCTTTACAAAAAGTAAGCATACAAAATACTTAAAAATTGAATTGAATGTAATATTGTTAAAATTTATACTTACATATTTATTAGTCTTAACAAAAAATAAAAATATATTTTATTCGAAATGGCCACCTTTGGCTTTTATACACGCCTTTAATCTGTTTGGCCACGAATCTATGGATTTACGCACCATTTCCAAGGGAAATTTTGCCACTGCTTGCTCCAAGGATTTTTTAAGAGACTCAATGTCGCCATGTCGTTTAGAGCAGGCCATGTCCTCTAAAACTGACCATAATTTGTAGTCTAAAGGGTTGAGGTCTGGGCTAGATGAGGGCCAGTCTTCAGCTCTTATAAAGTCCGGAACGTTGGTTTCTAGCCAGGCTTTGGTAGTGTTTTTTTTTTCTTTTTTTATATATATATATTTAGGACACATCAATTTGACTTCACCTCGCCTGATGGTAAGCTGAAGGTAAAGTCTCAGGAAAGACGGTCACCATTACATACACGTACCATGTTAACAATGGTGGCACTCAGCTTGACGGCCTCATCAGAAGAGGATTGTCATCGCAGCACCGCGTGACACCCACCGGTCCCACTAGTGCTGCGACCACAATCCCCCTGCCCGGCTATGCACTTGCTGACCCCTGAACGCAATCAAACCGAAATTGGATTACTATGGAGGGTTTTTCGCAATCGTGCACGGTGGTACCTACTCGGCCGAATTTTGTGACAAATTCGTGCCTTGTGACCAGGAGCAGAGTCCTGCTGGAAAGTCCACGGTATATTAAAAAGTGTATTTCTGAGAGGTTTCACAACATGATTCAAGACAGTATCTTGATACACTTTGGCTGAAGTTTTCACTCCTTTTTCACAAAAATGTAGCTTTGTGACGCCCCACCAAACCATCACTGACGCAGGATGATGACCACGTTGTACCTTTCCGACCACTTGAGCAGCTTCCTTAGAACTGTGAGCGTACACTTTATCATTTTGCTTATTGTAGTGTTCTTCAATCGTGACAATTTTTTCATCGGTAAAGAGGATATTTCTGTGCCTTTAACCTGCGTATCGCGACAGAAGGCGCTTTGATCGATCCACTCCCTTTAATCGTAAAGATTGATTTAGGGCATATCCTGTATATCGACGACAAGCACCGAGCTTCAGGTCTTGTTTTATAATACGTGACAGAGTCCTAGCGGGAATCTTCATTTCTCGCGATAAGATTTTTTGCTTTCTTATGGGGTTTCGATGAATTCTGGCTTTAACAGCTTTGTAGTTCTAACAGCACGCGGCTGCCCCGATCTTTTCTGGTCTTCGACAGACGAAGTGTTGTTGTATCTATTGATAGTACGATATACGAACATACGGCTAATATCAAGCTTTTGAAGTGTCTGGAATATGACCGACAGCTTTGTGCAAGGCGATCACTGCGATCCTATTTTCTTTAACGGCCCATTCCATATTGTCATTCGATAATGAACACGAAAAAATATATGAAATGGCGCGAAATCGTAAGAAGTTTTTAAAATAATATACGTGTTCCAAATTCAAAAGTAATTAAAAAGTTGAAAAAGAAAGTTTTGATGTAACAGTATTTATGGCCAGACTAGTATTTATAGTATATGGTTATGTTGAAGTGTATACTTATTTCCTTGGCCGTGTGTACATAAATACATAGGTGCACTTGTCTTTTGGGGATATAGGTATACGCCCGTATACCTGCAATGATAAGCAAAAGAAGTATCCTATAAAGTTTAAAAAACTGTAACCAGACTAGGGTGAGATTAAAAAATTTAAAGTTGTTTTAAGAAAAGTAAAATAAAGTAAAAGATTCATTTGACATCAAACTCGATACAATAGACAAAACATTTTTGATACCCCACATTTTTTGATCTAACGTAATTTTCAGTTATGTTAATGTTATTCGTATAAATAATAAAAAAGAAATTATATATAATGTATTTAAAAATATAACTTATATGTATTTTTAAACTTAATAAAGGAAATAATAATGTAGCTTGGTCCTTGTACCCGATGTCGGTAGGTCACTATTTTTTATATTTTTAAATGTATTTGTTGTTTTTTGTAAATGTAGAATGTATTTGAAATATAATTTATATGTATTTTAAAATTTAATAAAGGCAATTATTATTATTTATTTATTTATCAGACAACATTAATCCATTTTGTTATTAACAATTTAATTCTTAACCTATGTTAGAAAAATTCAATTACAGTAATTACATTGCATTGAATTATTTTATTGTCTGTCCCACCCAATGTCTCAGTATGGGACAGTCTATTTTTGGCAACAATTACCTTAAGGACACTGTTAGAGCTAGCCCGTGTCCTGTGCAACAATGAAGAAATTATTTTACGCCGTATAGCGTAAAAGTCATCTGTGCACTCTTGTGCAAACATCATCGACGCACTACAGTATCGGGGCAGCTCAAAAGGATTGTTGTACTAAACTCGGAAAGCATTTTAAGATTTCTGAGTATAGTCGACCCACAGGGTGCTCATCTAGAAGGCCTGGCAAAAAGCTTTGAACAAGATTATTTTCACTTATTTCGTGCATCGAGCTAACCTGCGGGCCAATATATTGCATCTCACTGCCATCCTTTCTCGTTCCATATCCGCATAATTTCTCATAGAGCTTGTGATAATGTGGCCCAGGTATTTGAGCTGATTGACTACTTTTAGTGAAACAGGAGGTACATTACTAAGTTTTTTATTTCCTGGTGTACTAGACTCACTCTCACTTTTACTAGAGTTATATACTAAACCGTGCCTTAAGGCATTTAAGTCACACACAGCTATTAGTTTTCTTAAGACACCGATTGAGCGGCTCAGTAGCACCATGTAGTCTGCATAACTGATGTTACTTACACTTAACCCATCAATATAGTACCCAGCATGCATGTCACTGAGCTCCTCAATCAAGCCACACACATATAGGCTGAATAGGTTCGGTGAAGTAAGTCCACCCTGCCTCATTCCACATTGCAGTTGGTACGAGTCAGACAGAATGTCCCTCCACCTCATTTGATTACGTTGGTTACTATACCAATACTTAAGAGCCTCTATTAAGTCTCGGGGTACGTTAGTGCTTTATAGTTTTTCCCATAAGACGTCATAGGATACCATATCAAAAGCTTTATTACCTTCCTAGTTGCGAATTAATCAGCCCGTCAAGCACCTTTGCTGTTATTGCAGCCAGTGATATGGATCTGTATCCGACACATGCACAGTTCGGTTCTTAACTATTGGTACAACAACTGTTTTCAAAATATTCTCTGGAACAAAAGTGTGCCTAATACAAAATGTGTACAGCAGCGAGAGCACTCTCGCTAAGTGAACCCCAGCCGCCTGAAAATGTTCGATGCTGAGGCTGTCATGTCCAGGAGACTAACCTCTTTTTATATTACGTTTAATACTCCATACCTCCCCCATAAAATATATATATATAATATAGCCTACTGCACCCAGAGCATGACACTGAACCGATTGACACATCATTCATTACAATCAATACAGTATCTTAGGAGCTATAGTGGAACTTACGTAAATACGCTACAGGTCATAGTGTGCAAACCACTAAGTCCCTACACAGTAAAGTAAAACTTATGAAATGAAATGCTACTAACACCTTTGAAAGCCGGAAGCACCGTGCTCGGAATACAGTAGGGTCTCTTTAAATCTCTTTTCCAATTACCAAACATTGTGAGTTTGTGTTTACAATAGTGTAAGAATGAAGATACTGGTAGCAATTCTGTTGTTCAAAACTCTCTAAACTAAACTAAAAATCACTAAAATTTAGTTTAGTGATGTCAAACGACGTTTTGTATTCTGAAAACGTATGACTAAACTATTATTAGTTTGACACAACCAAAATTAGCTTAGTTACTCAACTTAGTCCAAATTTGCTTATTTGGTATTCTGTTGTACGTCCTAAACGTCTAAAATTAGAAACGTCACACTAAAATTAGACGCCATCTAAAATACTGCCGACCAGTTATAGTGATAATTGTAATTTCGTTAAAATTTTGTGGCAAATAACATTTTTATGATGAATAACATAACATAACTTCACGCCTGTATCCCCGAAGGGGTATTCAGAGGTGTATTACACACCCACGATTCGCCAGTTATGTTAAGGTCCCAATGTAATAGGGGGCGAGCCTATTGCCATCTACCGGGCACATTATTAAGCGAGTGATAATTGACATTTATTAATGCACACATAACTACGAAAAGTCAGAGGTGTGTGCCCGGGGCGACTGGGGATCGAACTCGAGACCTCGTCTCAGCAGTCCGTTACGTACGCCACTGGGCTATCGCCGCAATGATGAATAACGATTTCGTGATTTTGGCTTTGGCCAGTCAAAGTCAAAGTCAAAAATCATTTATTCTGTATAGACCATTGCATAATACGGCACTTACAAAACGTCAAAAAATTAATCTAATGTTTGGCCGGTTCGAAACGCGGTCCTGTCCTGAGAAGACTCCAGCAAAAAACTCAGCGGGCTGTTTTTTTTGGTCTATTTACAAACATGTTTACTTAACCAAATTACAATATTTCATTTGAGTAGCATAGAGAGAGAGCAAACAGTTCATATCCAAGCTTGTTTGTCATCTAAATAGTCTTGCATTTTATAATAGCCTTTTTGGCAGAGTTTACTTTTACTTTTACTTTAGCGATAGTCCAGTGGTGTACGTAACGGACTGTCGAGACGAGGTCTCGAGTTCGATCCCCAGTCGCCCCGGGCACACACCTCTGACTTTTCGTAGTTATGTGTGTATTAAAAATGTTGATTATCGCTCGCTTAGTAATTTGCCCGGTAGATGGCAATAAGCTCGCCCCCTATTACATTGGGACCTAAACATAACTGGCGAATCGTGGGTGTGCAATACACCTCTGCCTACCCCTTCGGGGATACAGGCGTGAAGTTATGTTATGTTATGTTACTTTTACTTTATCTTTTAAATTTATGAAGAGGTAGATTCTTCATTTCACTAGTAAGCTTGTTGTAGAAGCGTATACAGTTACCCTGAAAGGAATTACTAATCTTGTGGAGTCGACTATTACAAACCACAAGATTGTTTTTATGTCTAGTATTTACGTTATGTATATCACAAAGCCTTAAAAAATTGGAAATGTTTCTTCTAACATACAAAAGATTTTCAAAAATATATTGAGACACTACAGAGACTCTTGGGCCCAACTTATAAATTGTCCGCACAGCCCGCTTTTGCAATACAAAGATTGTATTTAAATCTGCGGCATTACCCCAAAGGAGAATGCCGTAGCTCATAATACTATGGAAATTCTAGCGGTATCTATGTCTGTTAAAGTCCTAATCTTTTTCACAGACAAATGCGGGCAGAATTAATTGAAAGAAATTTTAATTAAAAACATATAATTCGTTTTAAATAAAGTTATTTTTTATACATATAATCACCAAAAATCACAATCAACAATCACAATAACAATCACATCAACACTATGTCGAATAGTTTCTTGTAAGGTGCTTCTTTCATGCAGGGCATTCACTAAGTTTTCATAGGCAGGAGGTCGTGAAGGCCTAGGCAAGATGCGGCGTCTCGGCACAATCCGATGGCGAATGGGGCCAGCTTCTGCCGAGACACCAGATTGAGGCAGTTGTGGCTGCTGTACCTCCTGAGGAGATTGTACAGAGGGCAGCAATAGAGATACAGGTGGCGAGCTGCTCAATGTAATTCCCTAAAATAAATAGTAAATTGTTCATGTATTTCAAATCAAGCAATTATTTCCTTGCCAAATTTTTAACTGATCCGATATGTCAATTGTGTCATGTCACGTCAAATTGACTTGCACATATTCCAGCCAGAGATAGTTTAGTTGCGTAGATAACAAAGAGGTTTACACCGGGTTGCCAGGCTAGTGAACTGAATAAAACCGTTTGTACTTAGCTATGACTAAGAAAAATAACGGTTTGTTTACTGTTTGATCTATAATTTGCATTAATAATCATTTTTCGGCATTCTAAAAACCTAAGAATATAGTTTTTAAAGAATTTAATAATTCACTCTTTATCATTCATTCTTATTTTTTTAATAACGGTAACACTTTCATATTTAAATCTTGGTGATGTCAGATTCAAATTTGGTGCTGTCATATTGAACACCATATTTATAATAGTTCACGTAACAACAGAATAGCATTCCCTCTAAATTTCTCTAAAATAAGAAAATTTTAGAGAAAAATTAGTTTAGTGATGTCAGCAACAGAATTGCTACCACTGCAAATAAATTAAAACCTTATAGATGATAGAGTTCTACTTCACCGGCTCAAGTGGGAAAGTTTAAGGTTTTGTTTTTTTTAGGGCTCCGTACCTCATAAGGAAAAAACGGAACCCTTAACACTTAGTTGTCCGTCCGTCCGTCCGTCCGTCCGTCTGTCAAGACCGTTTTTCTCAGGAATTCGTGGAGGTATCAAACTGAAATTTATATCTAATACTCAGGTCTACTGTCCCTTGGAGCTGTGAAAAAATCAAACTTCTAAGCCAAAGCAATCAAAAGATATAGCCGTTTATGCCGCAAATTTCCGCAAATTTTCGAAACTCGCCCGGGAATCAAAACCTACAGGGTACTTCCCGTGAACTTAGAATCTTGAAATTTGGTACGAAGTAACGTCTTATAGTACAGATAAAGGAAAAATTGCGAAAATCGTTTTTTTTTAATTACATCATATAATAAAAATATTTTTGAAAATTTTAAAGTTACTACTTCTTTTCTCATGAACGCGTAGAGGTATTAAATTGAAATTCATATCTAATACTTATATACCTACAGGTTTGTACGGAACCCTCGGTGTGCGAGTCCGACTCGCACTTGGCCGGTTGTTTCAATTTGATTCATAATAAGATAAGCGAAATCTCAAAAGTAAAGGCCACCATTCTCGGCGTGGTTGCCTACCCTGACGTCCCCGACAGTTGCTTTTTCTCGCCTGTCACTTACGATGAACTTTAAGTAGTGGTATGCTATAAGCCTGTTAAAGTGCTGGAGACCTAACCTCACTTTATACTTTCATCCCCAACGGCAGAAAAGATAATGGAAAAGAAGAAATAACAGAGGCAGTGCCTTCGTCTCTTTTCTTAACCGAACAACAAATACGATTATTTTGAATATAAGCCTTTGATGATTACCTCATTAGGTTAAACGTGACTTGGGATTCCGAAAAACCGCAGCAATTCATTGCTGCTTTGTATCAAGAAAGCAGCACTGAATTGGCATCTATCCATATAATTTATGTTAATATATTTCCCATTTATTGAATTTATTGTATATTAAACTATATTAAAAAAAAAAAACAACCGACTGCAATAACCAAAAGTGTAAAATAACTGAATTTCAGACTTAATTCTAAAGATAAAAGAACACGTAATACTTTTGTGTTGAAATCGATGCCAAGCTAAATAGGAATTATCAAATGTTAGAATCTGTAGCGTTACATTACAGGCAAATGCTCACACTGAGGGAGCACCTTAAAACAAATATTTGATTTGCTATTGAATTCACAAAATGGCGTTAATTCTGTTGCTCATCTCACTAAACTAAACTGTCTCTAAAACTATTTCATTTGAATTTCGATATTTTGTTCTATGTGCCGTTGATTAAATCTAGACTTTATTAAAAAGGTAGTCTAGTTTAGAGCGTTTTATAGTTTTATGTTTTATATTTTAGCCGCGGTAGCCTAGTGGTATGGGTAATGGACTGCTGAGATGAGGTCTCGAGTTCGATCCCAGGTTTTACCATGGCACACACCAATGACTTTTCGATGCTTTTCGAAGTTATGTGTGTATTTATCGCAGGTTTATAAGTGCCCGGTTAATGGCAATAGGCTCGCCACCTATTACATTGGGACCTAAACATAAACTGGCGAAATGTGGGTGCTAGCACCTCTGCCTACCCCTTCGGGGATATAGGCGTGAGTTTATGTAAGTCTGGTCCCGAAACTGAGGGGGGCTGCGGCCGCGCTATCGCGGCTGATGCCCAACGTTAAGGGACCCAACGCCCCCACTAGGAGACTGTACCTGGGGATCGTGCGAAGCATGGCCCTATACGGGGCCCCCGTATGGGCGGAAACTCTGGCGGCCCGCAACGTGGCTGTTCTAAACAGCCCGTTAAAGGCGATGGCCGTCAGAGTCATCAGGGGGTATCGCACGATCTCCGTAGAGGCGGCATGTCTCCTAGCCGGGACCCCTCCATGGGACCTGGAAGCGAGAGCCCTTGCGCTGCTGTACCAGTGGCGCAAGGAGGCGCTGGAGAGGGGTCATAGGCCGGAGCCCCGAGAAATCAGGGCTCAGCGGTCCCTGCTCCGCCAGGAACTCATGGAGACATGGGGGGTGCGACTTGAGCACCCAAGGTGGGGGGAATCCACCATTGCGGCGGTGAGACCGATCATGAAGGAGTGGTTGGAGAGGGACCATGGGGACCTCTCCTACCGGATGTGCCAGATGGTTACCGGACACGGGTGTTTCGGTAAGTATCTGTGGCGCATCCACCGGGAGACAACGCCGCAGTGCCAGCACTGCGAGGATCCTGGCGAAGACACGGCGCTCCACACGTTGGTGGAGTGCCCTGCGTGGGCGAGTCAACGCCGGGATCTCGTTGCGGTCCTGGGCGTGGATGTTCTCTCGTTGGAGACCATGGTGAGGGCCGTGGTCTCCGACGGGAGCTAGTGGCACGCCTCCGCCTCTTTCTGCGAGCAGGTAATGAGCGCGAAAGAGACGGCGGAGAGGGAGCGGGAGAGAACCCTGCCCCCCGAGTTCCGCAGTCTGCGGCGAGGACGCCGCAGACTCATCTACGCCCGGGACTACCGACCTCCATGATCGGGGCCTGAGGACGGCAGTTGGCCGACTCGCCGTCCTTACAGAAGCAGGCCGTGGCGGGGGCGTGTCGTGTGTGCCCTACACACGCCTGCCAACTCACCGAAGCGGGATAAAACCCGACCCCACCAGGCGAGGCCGCGGTGGCGGCCAAGGTCCGCCGGCAACCCTGGGGTTATCCTTTCGAGGGCTTACCCGGGGTGCCCGGCAACGGACACTTGGGGAGGCCACCGTGCGGTTTTAGTCGAGACACGACATAACCACCCCCGCTGGCCAGCGGGGGGGTATCCGAAGGGATTTCCGCACCTAAAAAAAAAAAAAAAAAATTATTTTATGTTATAACAACAGAATCGGCACCAATATATACCTTTCAAAATATAGGCCTTTCAAAATATGTATTCCAAAATTCCCAACAAAAGACATAATACACTCGATAATTTCACATTTACTTCGGGCCACCAAGCAGGTGGTCTTAAAATCACGCAAAAAAAAATCAAAATCTTACACCCACTTTTTATCACTTTTCTCGACGTTTCACATGTTTCTAAGTCTAATTAAGCAAAAAAAAATTTTTGTGTCGGTCTGTCAACAGACAGACCAACAGGTCTGGATGTCTGGATGTCTATTTACGCAATAACTCAAGAACCACGTATCCGATTTGAAAAATTCTTTCGCCAATCATTTTGTTTGGTTAACGGGAAGAACTGATTAGATTTTGGGGTTTGTACGTTCAAGGTTTCGGGTACCTTTTTTTTTTTTTTTTTTTATCGTGCGGAAATCCCTTCGGATACCCCTCCGCCGGCCAGCGGGGGCGGTTATGTCGGGCTTGCACCGACTAAAACCGCACGCCGTCTCGGGTCTTCAGACGCCGGGGTGTAAGGTTACCCATAGAGCATATCCCTCGCACCCCGGCTGACCCTGGGCCATCTCACCACTAACAGCATCGCTCATCCTGTCTCCTCTGAAAGCAGAGGAGTACGGAGAGCGATGTGTTCCCGCCACGTTGGGTATTGGCCGACGATCAATGCCAACCCTATGAAGGGGTGAAGGGGAAGCCATTGACCGCCGCCCAGGGTGTACCGGCCGCTCCGATTCCGTTCCCCCCGGACTGCAGCGGGATCGGAATCGGAGCGACACTCGAGTAGGTTACCCAACACACACCCCAGGTTTCGGGTACCTACCATACAAATTGTCCCTAAAAATAAGTTTGGCCCGAAGTTTGACAATCACTGTGAGATTTCCGCCCCACTAGATTTCTGTTTGATTTTAAGGAATTTCCTGCTCCGGAGTTCTAGGTCCAATACTAATTAAATTTATATGGACCAACTTGAAGTTAAACCGAACCCAATGCAAAAAGAATTTTCAAAATCGTTTCATAAACTACGGACATATCGACGAACGTACAAAAAAAAAATTTACACAGCCGAATATAGAACCTCCCCCTTTTTGAAGTCGGTTAAAAAATAGCAACAAAGCGGAATATTACGTAACTCTTTATTTTATTGGTTTTATTCATTTTGAATCATTCACCCTATACTACTATACTAGTACTAATACCCAATTATTTGATAATAACGCGGTACGAACCATTCCTATGTATACCAGACCTGGGCAGGGCACAGTCGGTCACATACCTACCTATGTGTTGTTTTTAACTGTTTATGTTCAATAAAAAGAAACTGCTTTGAGTTGCCTGTCAACTATCCTCTTGTAAGTGTTACATAAATGTTGTTTTCTTCTAAATATACTTATTTAATTTATAACATAGTTAAGTGTTTACAAGGGCCACGTCATCTCTTCCCTTGGGTGTCGTACACGGTGACTAAGAGACGGGGTTGCTTTTGGGCTGACAAGAAACATGCAGCGCATGGAAACGCATTTACAATAGCAATAAAAAGCTTGCTCAGTTTACTACAGTCTGCTAACAACTGTAACAAGTAGGTACTTAGGTGATAAAAATAACCGTAGACCATCCCGCTTGAACCGTTGTTCATTTACTGCATTTCCTTTTTACGTGTATAACAAATGAGAGCAATAATTTAACCTTTGTCTACGGAATTTACGAAGCAAATAGTTAAATGGCTATAAAAAATCCGCATACATCATCCACGAGTGACCGCGCGCTCTCCCCTCGTATTCGCCGACAGGGGACGGCTTTTCAAATCTCATTACCAACTTAACCACATACCAAATGCAATGCGCAGCTCTATTGGCATATACGTACATGTTTGGAATAAGCTGATTAACGAATAGTTTAATCTATAATGAACATTGTAGGCAGTTTTGTTGCGATAGTGTCGAAGTTTTCCTTATTATTCAGTTATTTACCTCGTCGTATTACTGGAAGTATGAGAAAAAAAAATATATATATTGTTTTGGGTGTATGAGCCCCCATTAAGAACTTTGGAGCTTAAGCCAACCTTACTTGCAAGCCGGAACACCTGCTGATTGATGGACGAGGTTCTAGCGAAGGCTCTAAGGGATGGGTATCAGATTTTTGCGTGAAAGAGCAACAAACACCCATTCATGTGTCCATATATCCATTTCGCATTCATAATAATACAGTAAGATTAGTACGGTCAAATACAACACGATGCAACAAATAAAATTCTTATATTTGATGTAGAAATTCTCAAATTTATTCGTTTTTCGCTACACAACCGAAAGCTTTTTAGTATTGTATCACTGTAGTCGGTGGTGGCTGGCGCGTGTCAGGACCACTGGACCTCGGTCGATGTTGAATTTAGTCACGTGTACTGTAGCCTAAGAATAATCGGAAGCACAGTCGAGTGGGTAATCAAATTGAGACCGCTACTATGAAAAGGAAAACGCGCCAGGTCGTCTCCATATTGTAGGTAAGTTTCACAGTATTCTTTTGTTATGTACTTGTCCGTTTACGACTGATGTACTTGATTGACTTCATCACTCTCACCACCACCAAGGCATATTATAGAACAACGTAATTTTGTAACAAATTTTATAAGTCATACCGTTTGTACGATTTTGTATAACATTGTACTAGATTATAAGATAAAAAACATGTATTTATAAGAACAAATTTTAAAAAAAATCCTTCAAAACAAATGCATTATGAACATTTCTTAAATCGGGTAACCCGGTCAAATCGAAGCCCTGAACTATGAAAATAGATTGAGTTATCTTTATTGAACACCAGCAGAAAGATAACATTAGGATGAACCAATGTTTTCAACGAGTACTAGTTTGGAACTGCTAAATATTAACTTTTTTCTTTGGTGGTATAAAAGGCGCGGTAGCCTAGTGGTATGGGTAAAGGACTGCTGAGACGAGGTCTCGGGTTCGATCCCAGGTATTACCATGGCACACACCAATGACTTTTCGATGTTTTTCGAAGTTATGTGTGTATTTATCGCAGGTTTATAAGTGCCCGGTTAATGGCAATAGGCGCGCCACCTATTGCATTGGGACCTAAAACATAAACTGGCGAAACGTGGGTGCTAGCACGTCTGCCTACCCCTTCGGGGATATAGGCGTGAGTTTATGTTATTTTATGTTATGTTATAAAAGGAGCCGTATAAAATCGAGTCGAGTAAAACTGCAAATGCAACACACAGGACTACTCAATAACAGGCTTTTGGCCTACAGAGCCTACAGCAAGTACAGCGGGCAGGTTTTTCTTACTCCATACACGAAACGGCCATACACGAAATGATTACGGACTAGACGGATTTTTCAGTTCACCATAATGACAGATCGACTCGTTCGTCATGAACCCACTATACGCCGCACAGTAACTAATGTTGAGCTATAACTTAAGACCCGAGGTATAGTAAATTTTATTGCACCATGTTTATTATTAATTGAATTTCCCACTAATTGAAAATAACTCGAAAAGCTGAAACTTCTTATCACTTTCCTGAGCAGTAAGAAGTACATGTTCTGATGACTGACGAAAATTGTTTCACGGGAAAAAGATTCTGATAACTCAGGGATATAACAACATGAAGGAGCCTCACGAATCCCAGATTTTTTTTTAAGAATATTAGTATCTGAAATTACTAATATTCCCTCTAACCCCTCCAGCTAAGCTTAATTGCTTGTATTAGGAGCGGGTTCACGTCGGTAGTGTATTGGCCAGGATTCAAACCCGGGACCTCTCGATCGTAGGGTCGACTCCACTACTAAACTAACTACTAAGCTACTACGCTTCAAAAATCACGGTTCTCAATTAATTTATTTCATGAAATGCACTATCTATACTATTGTAAATTAGTTGTGTCTGTACATTGGAGATATTAAAAAAATACTTAGGTTACCTATGTTATATGAACGATTCTGAACACAAAAATATTTTTTTCGCAATTCTTGTCTGTTTGTTCGCGATGGACACAAAAACTACTGAACGGATTTTGAACCGGTTTTGTCTATTAGAAAGGTCTTTTGATTGCAATTGTTCAAGAAGAAATGGAGATTTGACCCAAAAACGATAACCGATCGCCGCGCGAGCGGAGCCGTGGGCTTCAGCTAGTGTTATCGATATATATATGTAGGTATACAGATCCCTGAATTATTCAATCGTATCAATGCAAATTCAAGAAGCTCCAAGTACAATGCTCTTCCAAAGTGAAAATGGTCTTGCTCGAGCAAATAACTGAAATATAAAATGTATCTAGTTCTAAAAGGAACCGTAGAATCCGGGGTAGCTGTATCTCGACGGATTGTAGGGATTATCTGTACAAAGCTGTGCGGGAAATATGAACCTTTCAACCATTTAGGAACTCTATTTTAATGATGTTACTAGATAATAAAACAGGTGTAGTCACCGTAACGGGGCGACTAGAGAAAGACGTTATATTTTATCATCCAATCAATTTTTACTATCAATCATTTTATGGTAACTCTTACCTACGGGAATACCTCTCAAGGATATTAGTAGGTTATGAAACTGATGTAGTTGATGTCACCGTACGACTAAAGTTTTGAGTTGGTATCTTAAAAGTTTGGCCACATATGCAGGACTGGGAACATTGAATCCAATACAGCTATGATTTATTCAATAACGAAACGTGGCACATAAGTCCAGGACCTGAAGATGTGCACTCCCCTCCAATAATTTTTAGGGCAATAAATAATAGTACGAGTAATAACTAGTTAACCGCGGTAGCCTAGTGGTATGGGTAAAGGACTGCTGAGACGAGGTCTCGGGTTCGATCCCAGGTATTACCATGGCACACACCAATGACTTTTCGAAGTTATGTGTGTATTTATCGCAGGTTTATAAGTGCGCGGTTAATGGCAATAGGCTCGCCACTTATTACATTGGGACCTAAAACATAAACTGGCGAAATGTGGGTGCTAGCACCTCGGCCTACCCCTTCGGGGATATAGGCGTGAGTTTATGTTATGTTATGTTATGTAATTATTTCAACTTCAATCTGTAAACCTAATCTCATCATCTATTCCATAATATTATAAAGGAGAAAGATTGGTTTGTTTGTAATCGATAAACTCTGAAACTACTGTACCGATTTCAAAGATTATTTTACCATTAGAATGCTACCTTATCACTGAATAGGTTACTTTTCATTCCGATATTCTTACGGGATCAGGACTAACGCGGGTGAAGCAGCAGGCAACAGCTACGTATAACTGTTATGGATACCTATGAAAATTTCTTATATGGTCAATCATGGTACAGATACGTGTGAACACGAATAAAATACAAAAAAAATGTTGACTCTATTGTTTTTCTACGTCGAAGCCTCCACTGTCATTCTTATTTTCTCATCGAATCCATCAGCCATTTGATACTGATAGATCCGGAGTTGTTGCTAGAATTCTAATCAGCATTTCACGCGGACGGAGACGTAATAGCCAGTAACTTATAACTCTTTAGAGTGATATAATGGGTGTTTCAAAACCTTATCTGATAGTACGATCTTATCCAATATTTGACTTTATTTTCTAATGTTGTTTTGTTTGGGAAATAATACCCTAGCTTTTACCCTTTAAGAAACTAAGAGATTACTTTCTAAGTAAGTTCTTTAGATAACTTTTTAAGCAAAGCCATACGCCAAACATCAAAAAGCGACGTTCATTTACGTCACGAAATATATAGTTCAGGGAACTGCTCTGTCTCGTTCTGTTTATAATGAAATAGAAATTGGTTCCTGGAGAAACCAATGTTGCTTTGTTCCCAACGCTTTCCAATCTGCAACTGGGAAAGAAGTAAAGCTATTTCTCTGGGGTAATATAATAAGCGGCTCACCTGACAGTAGCGATGGACATCAGCATATTTCTTTTCGAAAATACATTCGTGCTTCGAAAAAGACTAAATAGTCTTTTAGAGTCTTGTAGAGTATATACTCTATTATCTAGAAGTACAAGTATGCTGAGGACGTTCCTCTCTTTAAAGGTCTGTTCTCCATTCCAACATGCCATATAGACTTTTCATTTAAGTATAACAGCGCCGTCTAGACCTGACCAAGTCGGCTGTGAAATTTCAAGATCTGGTAAGGGATACCTGTTCGAAAATCGGAAGGTATCACATAGACAAAATATCTTAAAAAGCCTAGAAAGAAGAACTTTTATATTTGAAAAACCTACCAAGTATCAGACGCGATGCCGTAAAACGTAAAAACGATAAAATGTATAAATAACATTAATACACGTATGTGCCTTACTAGATTTAAAATTGAACTGCCAAAGTATAACATATATATATTATGTGGCTGCCTTTGTGGCGTAGCGGTAGTGTATTCGACTGCTACGACAAAGGGCGCTGGTTCGATTCCTGCTCAGTGCAAATATTTCAATGCATGAATATTATGTATATTTGCATTGGTCTGGGTGTTTCTATGTATAATATATTGTAATATACTTACAAAAAAAAGAAGTATATAAGTATGTTTATCCGCATTCTGGAACCCATAATACAAGCTAGTTAAACTATGCTTACTTTGGGTCTAGAAAGCGCGGTGTAGAATGTCGTAGAATATTTCTTATTATTATTTATCGAGCTATATCACGCCACACCCTAGAGTAAGGGGGTGGCGGCGAGATAACCCTAGCGAGGCAAGCAGCAGTCGGCCAGGGACCGTTTTACATGCCGACATATCGTTAACCGACATTAGGACGATTAATAGAGGAACCGCCGAACTTTTCGGGCATTGTCAAGCAAGACAGCTCTCTGCCTCGTGGCCGCCACTGACTTCCCACTAATCCCGAGCCTCCCTAGATGGACTGAGAGGCTCCTTGTATATGTTGAATTATAAAATTTATATAGTTGTGTTTCCAAAATAAAAACTTTTTTTTTAGAAAAACATACATATTATTCATAAGAAAACCCAGACCAATGCAAGCAAATATTACACTCAACACCACTCAATACCGCTCAATACAAATATTTGCACTGAGCGAAAATCTAACCCTTGACTTCTGACATAGCAGTCGAACAATTTGACGCCACATCACACGGGTATATTTTTAGGGTTCCGTTGCCAAATGGCAAAAAATGGAACCCTTATAGATTCGTCATGTCTGTCTGTCTGTCCGCCCGTATGTCACAGTCACTTTTTTCGGAAACTATAAGAACTATGCTATTGAAACTTGGTAAGTAGATGTATTCTGTGAACCGCATTAAGATTTTCACACAAAAATAGAAAAAAACAATAAATTACTATATATACTTAGAACTGAAATTCAAAATCTTTTTTTTCATTAAATCCATACTTGTGCAATATCTATAGATAGGTCTTCAAAAATGATATTGAGGTTTCTAATATCATTTTTCTCTAAACTCAATAGTTTGCGCGAGAGACACTTCCAAAGTGGTAGTGTCCCCACCCCTGTAACTTCTAAAATAGGAGAATAATAAAACTAAAAAAAAAATATTTTGTACATTACCAGGTAAACTTCCACCAAAAATTGGTTTGAACGAGATCTAGTAAGTAGTTTTTTTAATACATCATAAATCGTAAACCGCAATTTACCTTTCATTCAATCAACACAAATATAAAATTTAGTGTTACTTGTTGCTACGGAACTCTTCATGGGCGAGTCCGACTCGCACTTGGCCGCTTTTTGTATTTCGTATTTTAAAATATTATCGCTAAGAAGGTACCTACATAAGATAAACAGGGAAAATAAAAGTATACAGATGTCTACATAGAAGTAATTAATTATATTGCAGCTATAAAAGAGGACATGCTATTTCGATTCACCGCTATATCCAGCTTAAATATACCACCGCTATAAAGGTTAGCTGGTATATTTTCGCAATTACGGAAGAACGAATTTTTTACTGTCCTACGTAATGAGAGAGGTGCAAAAACTCTAACAACGCCTTTATACTACACGCCTATTAAAATGGGATCATTAACAGTGAATGCTGCTCATAGGCTCAGTACACGATAAATGCACGTCACATATATGTAAATCTCTGCAAGCAAATGGTCTGTAAAATATTGGTCCTCGCGGAATTACCTATAACACCTGATACCTATATAAAAGCTAGGGGTTTTTCTTTTTCTATACTAACGTCTGTCTATCCCCGAGAGGAGATAGGGCTGTATTTTACATCCTAATTTCACCTACATTTTAGTTCCATATAATAGGAGCAAGCCTATTGCTGTAGATATGTATGATTCCGGATTCTATGCAGGATCAGGTCTATTACTAAGCCAATTGATTGTATGATAGCTTGCCACCCTATTGGTATGAACATTTTAACATAAAATAGGTTATCAAAAGGCTTTAGAAATTATAGTAGCTGATAGCTGAAAAAAAAACTTACCAAATTAAAAGTGTTAGTTACGTAATTAAGTGTTTAATTTCGCGCTTCCCGGGCGAAGCGCGTCAGAAACAAACATGTCGCAAGAAACCAGGATAAAGCTACACTAAAAACTTCGGAGAGCATAAACTCTACGCACAAAGATGTCTTTAATGAACGTGAGGATTTTAATTAAATCACAGTCAACATGGATGCCGTCATTAGAGACATGTTTACTTAACACATTAGATGAAAGCGGTAATTATAATTTATTCTAATCGATGTCGACGAACGAGTCTATGGATAAACAAAGAAGTAAAATTAACAGCGTTTGTTAATAACTTTTATACACTCGTGTCATGCTCGTAAAGCGATAAAAATGGTTATTATCAAGTTAATGATACTAGCTGAAATTTGCGTATGCTTCACCAATGGTACTGGTATGAAATTGTGTTTTTTACTCTTGCCTAATAAGACAGAGGAGCATGCGTGGCGACCGGCCCGCCGGCCGGCCAGCGGCGGCGGTTATGTCAGGTTGGAACCGACCGGTTTCGAGATGGCCCCCTCGGGTTTGAGAACCAAGGTGTCCCCGTCTTGCCCCAGTTTGGGGGAGGGGCGCCAGTAACCCCGCCGTCCTGGCTTGCTACAGCATTCGCTGATACCCACCGGGTACTTCTTGTCCATATACTCGTATTTATACTTTTTAGTACCTACCGCATCATCTCCGCGACACGCAGCTCATGTACAGCTACATGTATTACTTTAGCTCGCCTATTGATTCATCACCCTCCGAGCCCTTTCCCAACTCACTTGGGGTTGGCTTTTCAGACTAGCTACGAAGTGGCCGAACTTCGATATTTTCCGTGAAGCCACTGCGGTCTGACCTCTACGACCTATTGGCGATATTCTGTAGTTAGACCAATTATCGAACTCTTTAGGACTCCAACTACCCGTAACAACTGCCATAGAAGTTCATGCAGCAACCGGGACCGCCGGCTTAACATGCTCATTGATCGTGACTCTTTAATCTAACCGGCATTTTGAAACCAAGCACATAACGCCACTCGACCTTGCGTACCTTGATGTCGCAATCGATGTTACCAGCTGCGCAAAGTACGAATACTAGTTATCGTCCATGCGCTCGACTAAGTCATTACCTATATGGAAGGTTCTGGGATCTGTACAGTTCAACGTATTCAAGCATTCGGTCTTTAAACATTAAGCCTCAGTTCGCCATTCGCAAGCGCCTCCTTCCACACCTTCACTGTCTATGTGGGTAACCTGCGCTGGCTTATTCCCAACGGCCACCCCTAAAATGGGCACCCCGGGTGGTAGTTGGGATAGAAATTTATATTTGTTCCCATCCGGCCTCTGTGGTGGCCGTATGTAACAATTCTTTTTCTCTTTTTTTGTATGCTATTCAAGTAGCGACTCATATCAAGAGAATAATACTAATAATGGGTATGTCATACTAACAATAACGATAACTGTGGTACAAATGACAATAAACTGTGATTTACAACTGCAAACTCAAAGTAGTAGTAGTAGTAAGTAGTAGTAAATCTCTTTATTGTATGTACACAAGAATACTCCATACATAACATAAGCTGGTACAGTTTTGAGCCGTATACAATTGGCGGCCTTATCGCACAGGGCAATCTCTTACAGGCAACCATTAGATGGAGAAAAAACAGTTAATAGAAGATATAGGGCAGTTTCTTACTCCTTAAACCTTAATCCTGAGTAGGAACTTTGCTTTTAATATACCGGTAATCATTACTATGGTCTTATTTTATAAAGAATCTGAAATTTTGGATCTAGGTATTTTATTACCTGTTCTAATGCTTGCCGACTAATTGTTTATTTTTTCTCAGTTTAAACTAAAATATATCTTCAATAAATAATATTACGAATAATGGGTATGTTATAGTATATTTAAATGTATATCTGATTGTATAAAAGATATTGTATTATGCTTGAATTAAAGACGTTGTAAATTGAACACGATTAGTATTATATTACACGAAAAACGAAATATAGGCATGTTATTATAATTTCAACCACAATTAGTGATTGAAATTATAATTATGTTCCTATATTTCCCCAAATGTTTGTTCTTTATTGATTGTATCTTTACGGATGGAATGTAATATATTTTATACTGTCCAGAGTTTTTTTTTTAAATATATTTAGGACACGTCAATTTGACTTCACCTCGCCTGATGGTAAGCTGAAGGTAAAGTCTCAGGAAAGAGGGTCGTACCATGTTAACAATGGTGGCACTCAGCTTGACGGCCTCATCAGAAGAGGATTGTCGTCGCAGCACCGCGTGACACCCACCGGTCCCACTAGCGCTGCGACCACAATCCCCCTGCCCGGCTATGCACTTGCTGACCCCTGAACGCAATCAAACCGAAATTGGATTACTATGGAGGGCTTTTCGCAATCATGCACGGTGGTACCTTTTTTTTTTCGTGCGGAAATCCCTTCGGATACCCCCACGCTGGCCAGCGGGGGCGGTTATGTCGGGCTTGCACCGACTAAAACCGCACGCCGTCTCGGGTCTTAAGACCTTAAGGGTGTAAGGTTACCCATAGAGCATATCCCTCGCACCCCGACTGACCCTGGGCCATCTCCGGTTTCGAGATGGCCCCCTTACTTGCTCACCCGGCTGAATTTTGTGACAAATTTGTGTCATCAAATTTCTACCACCAGTATATGATCAAAAACTGTGATGTTTTTTAATAAATTAATATTGATTTTAAAGATTATTTTATTAACTGCAACTAAGGGGGCCGTTGGGACAATATCTTAAACTTTGTTCTAACTGCTACCCTCTGGGGGCCGTTTAGTGGTGGTCGATGGGAATACTATTAAAAGATGTCTCATCGACCCCCACTGGCGGTTGGGTACCAATATAAAATGTTGTCCCAACGACCACACGGGGTGGCCGTTGGGAAGCCCATGCGCGTCGTCCGATATTATCAGCATACATAACTGGTATTAGCCTCATACCTAAATATTTATTGTAGAAAAGCTAACCTCACAAAATATTTGCCATAGTCTGTAATATCGTTTCCAAAGTATAAAAATAATAGCATTGAGCTAATCCTTTGTCATGCGTGTTATAAAAACATGTTTTATAATTAAAACTGTGTACGAGCTCGACCTTAATCTCACCCGAGTTTTCATCAAAACCAATTATGCTAATAAAGTTATTGATCTTCTTACTAAAATGGCTGGAGTATCTTAGCAAAGAAACTCTCCTTTTTATAATTTTAATGTATTCTGAGCCGATATTTGCAATAATGTATTTTGTGATGGTTTTTTAATAGCTCGCCCGTTTTAATTTTAGCAAGAATATTTGAGTTTTTTTTTTTATCGATATAAAACCGGAATAATACTTTTTAAATTGAGACTTAAATGGTAGCGTGACAATACAATGAAATACATTAAGCGTTCTCGGGACTTGTAGATACCAAAATAAAGAGAAGGAATTGAAAATAATACGGATAGTTATTTCAATAAAGTTACTGGTAGCGTGATACAGTAAATTAAAATTTCAAATTATTGCTTACTGAATAATAATTAAAAAGCGTATCAATATTTGAATACCTAGCTGCTTTTTGGAATCTCGAAAACTAATAATTGACTCAACTGATAAACTATATAGGCCAAGAACAATAAATATCTGAAATGTAAGCAAATGATTATGATCAATATTTATTTACATGTTAGCCGGAGTGTGAAAGAAACGCTTCATGGGGCAACCTTACACCTGGTCTGAAGACCCGAGACGGCGTGCGCTTTTAGTCGGTTCGAATCCGACATAATAACCCGCGCTGGGCGCCGCGTGCCATAGGATTATCCAGGGGAAAAAACTTTCAATATTTATTTACATTATTATAAAATAAGCTAAAACTACTGATAAAGATGCTTAAAAAGGATTAAGAATATAACGCGCACTGTCAATTGTGATATTTGACATTGTTAAAGTAAGTTTCCAATAATAGATAACTTAAACCTACAAAACTCAAATAACTGGAGATTTTTTAAGCGTTTGGTTTCTTATTTACAGAAAAACACAGGTAAATATTATAAAATTTAAAAAGAATATATTGGGAGTTCAATCTTGACATTTATGTTTTAAAGTATACAAAGTGTCACAAAATTAGGTCTCCGAATTTGGTGAGATGACTTGGTATCGACAAAATATATATTTGAAACAAAAATAAATCGGGTATGTCGGGCTTGAACCGACTAAAACCGCACGCCGTCTCGGGTCTACAGACGCCGGGGTGTAAGGTTGCCCATAGAGCATATCCCTCGCACCCCGACTGACCCTGGGCCATCTCCGGTTTCGAGATGGCCCCCTCGGGTTTGGGAACCACGGTGTCCCCGTCTTGCCCCGGTTTGGGGGAGGGGCGCTAGTCGCCCCACCGTCCCGGCCTGCTTCTGCTGGGGTGACAGGTGGCCTCACCCGCCACCCCCAGGCCTGCGCTCATGGAGGACGGAGGTCGTTAAGCGACCTCCGGCGCCTGAGTTGCCTGCGACGCGCGGCGAGCAAGTTGATGAATCAGCCAGTAAGTCAGTCGGGACAAGTAATTATTTTTTTTATTTATAAATAAACAATTATTTAAATATTTGTACATCGCTAATAATTAAAGGACCCATCCATTAAATATTCTGTCCAGCAAAGTTTTCTTTTATTTCAACTATTAATTCTCCTTCGCATTTTGAAACGTCTATTTTAGTATGTGGAAACACCCACGTGGTATGGCCTCATAAGAATAACGGTGAATAAGTACTCGTGACTCTCGAGGTCACAACTACTTTCCGAACAACCGTATCGGGTGGGTACCTGAGTAAATCGATTGGAGAGACTACCATATAACCTCCAGTCAATTCTCCATGATGTATCTAACTGCTAAGTCTTGACCTAGCTTCATTAAATCTATACTGTCTTGAAGATATTTTATATTACTAAAGAAGGAAACAAGCACAAGGCTAACCTAATGACATGCGGTTAGCGTGTCATATGAACGCTCGCAATACTATAGGTGTTATATGAACGTTGTTGCCATTTCACGTAGCGTACGAAATACAGCATTATATTTATTTATAGTTAATATCAAGTGAGAGAGTGGTATTTCGAGAACACTGGCATTCGTAGCAGCCTTCATATCTTTGTTAGCGCAGAAAAACTGCCGGAGAACCCCCTTCGCTGGGGCGGCAACGTTTTACGGCGCACGGCGTCCGTGTGGCTTCGTAGGTAACAAAATAAATATTTGCCCATTCACCTGCCGCTGGGCCCCGATAGGAGAGCAAATAAAAAAAAGTAGTGGCGTTCAAACTGCATTTACCTACGAAACACTAATACAGCTGTTGAATGTATAACGGAAATCAGTGTTTAAAACGAAAAAAACTTGACTCTCGCAGTAAGACTGTCATTACGATTCGAAGGAGTCTTAGTACACATATTTAATCATTCTTGGTAGCACAAACTGTGCTGAGAACAAAAAAGTTTCGGTGGACGCAGGTTGTGACAGTGACTTATGCGTCGTCCGCCCTTTCGCCGCCTTCTTGGACTTGTCGCTACTCATTGCCTTGAATTATTAACTAAATTTATTTTTCCCTAAACCGTATTATTCTTTGTCACATTTTTTATTCACTTTTATTTTTATACTAACTGTGATGTTTTAGCTATTGAAAAGAAAAGAAAAATGGTGTGAAATACTCATCTAATCATCATCGTCGGTCCATCAATACCATTAAGAGTTTCACCATCACAAGTGTCTCTACGCATATAAGAATACGACACTATGTAAATAATAATAGATTTGCAGTAAGTTCCAAATTTGAACAGATTACAAATGTTATCGGTGATATACCAGTCGATATGCTCGAAACAAACGTAGTCGTGGCCAACATAAATATAAAATAATCTTTAAAACAAAAATGTCAAGATTGAACTCCCAATATTTTTTTTTTACATTTTATAAACTTTGCCTGTGTTGTTTTGTAAATACAAAACATAACATAAACTCACGCCTATATCCCCGAAGGGGTAGGCAGAGGTGCTAGCACCCACATTCCGCCAGTTTATGTTTAGGTCCCAATGTAATAGGTGGCGAGCCTATTGCCATTAACCGGGCACTTATAAGCCTGCGATAAATACACACATAACTTCGAAAAGCATCGAAAAGTCATTGGTGTGTGCCATGGTAAAACCTGGGATCGAACCCGAGACCTCGTCTCAGCAGTCCATTACCCATACCACTAGGCTACCGCGGCAAAACAAACGCTTACAAAATCAGCCGTTATTAATGGCACATCTTTTGAAATAATATGGCGATAGGTCTTTTATTATGTTCTGTTTGCAGAACGTAATGAACAACATGAACAGCGAAAGTACAAAACAACCGTATATATGTTTTTATTAATGGTAAAATCGTAAAAAAGTGCGTGCTTCAATCTCTCAACTTCAAAGGGATGATATCTGTAGACGGTAGACAATGTGCTTATTGAAATGAAATGAACCGAGATACGTGTAATATGACAGCTGCAAATATCTTATTGAGCTTAGCTCTTCCTGTTCCGACACATGAAAACAACTGATTGATGGGTTAAGCCGGCTATTCATTTTTATTTAATTTAGTGTAAGTTACTGGCTGATACGTCTGTTAAGTTATCATCGGGGTGAGGGCACACCTTGGTGAGCGGGATAGATTCGGCAACTCTGGTGATGGTTAAACTCAATGAGAGTATTAATGGATTGACGATGATGATCAGATCAGTAGTCATCATACTGAATGCCCTTATTTAGTATTTCACACCATTGTCCTTTTTTTCATAAAAAAAAACGTAGTGCCGGGAGTTATTTCCAAAATTGTTAAAAATATCACAGCTAGTATAAAAATAAAAGTGAATTAAAACTGTGACATAAAGAATAATACGGTTAAGGGAAAAATAAATTTAGTTAACAATTCAAGGCACTGAGTAGCGACAAGTCCAAGAAGGCGGCGAAAGGGCGGACGACGCATAAGTCACTGTCACAACCTGCGTCCACCGACACTTTTTTGTTCTCAGCACAGTTTGTGCTACCAAGAATGATTAAATATGTATACTAAGACTCCTTCGAATTGTAAGGACAGTCCTACTGGACGTCAAGTATTTTTTTTTAAACACTGATATCCGTTATACATTCAACAGCCGTACTAGTTTTTCATAGAGATTGATTTATTTTAACAGTTTGAGTACAACCCGAATGGCGAAGTATCACCCTCATGACGTTACGCGACCACCTCTTTTTATTTGCTCTCCTACCGGGGCCCAGTGGCAGCTGAATGGCTAAATATTTGTTTTGTTACCCACGAAGCCACACAGACACCGTAAAACGTTGCCGCACCAGCGAAAGGGGTTCTCCTGCAGTTTGTCCGGGGTTAACAAAGATATGAAGACTGCTACAAATGCCAGTGTTCTCGAAGTACCACCCTCTCAATTGATATCAACTATGAATAAATATATGCTGTATTTCGTACGCTACGTAATATGGCATCAACGTTCATATAACACCTATAGTGTTGCGAGCGTTCATTCGACACACTAACCGCTTGTCATTAGGATAGCCTTGTGTTTATTTGCTTCTTTAGTAATAAAAAATATCTTCAAGACAGTATAGTTTTCATGAAGCTAGGCCACGGCATAGCAGTAAGACCCATCATGGAGAATTGACTGGAGGTTATATGGTAATCTCTCCAATCGATTTACTCAGGTACCAACCCGATACGGTTGTTCGGAATGTACTTGTGACGTCGAAAGTCACGAGGATCTCACTCTCCACACATTCACCGTTATCTTTATGAGGCGATACCATTGGGTGTTTCCACATACTAAAATAGACGTTGCAAAATGTGAAGGAGAATGACTATTCAAATAAAAGAAACTTTGCAGGACATAATATTCATTGGATGGGTCCTATTATTATAAGCGATGTACTAATCTATAAATATCTATGGGTTAATTACGTGTCCCGACTGACTTACTGGCTGATTCATCAACGCAGAGCCTAAACCGCTAATAAATAAGTAAATAGGGGTAAAATAAGGAGTGAACAATATTATACTATTCGTTATTTTACCTGCTGCTGGATAGAAATAAATGATCACGTTCGATCACACGGCGTTTTACGAAATGCCGGCAAATAAGGAATGAGCGGTTGGATGGAAGTCCGTTATATGGAAAGTGCTTGCATTTGAGGTCAGTAGTATGAAATTCCATATATGGTGGTATAAGACGTTTTTATGAAATTTATTCCTGAGTAAGGCCGAGACGTGGGCCGCTAGTTTTAAACTTAATTTTAAATATATTGCTACCCGATTATTTCTAAACTTAACTTTTTATCCGATAACTTAGAAAAAGTGTAGCCGTAAGATCTTATGTATTCCTTCGTTCTTTCGCGGAGATGCTAATTATTGCATTGCGAAGTTTGTACTAAATTTAAATATGGCTTCTAAGTTTACTTTTTAAGACTTCAGCAAGAGGAATAAACTATTTTAACACTTCAACCGCTTACTGTGTTTAACTTGTTTATTCACTTCAATTTCAGTTCAGTAGAATTTTCTATAATGCAGAAACTCAAATTAAACACCTCTAATTAAAAAAGGGACTCAGAGCAATTCCAGAAGATGTCATTACCGTCAGATCAACGTTCAAACTGAAATTCAAAATATTATCTACAAATCAACCTATTGCTAGGTTTAGATCGTTAATAACGTCTTTCTTTTCCAGCTTAGTTTTAGTGTTTTGTTAAAATCAGACACGTTAAGGAATCTTAAGGAATCTTTATGTGTCTGTAGCCACAACCAACCAAACAATGGTGATTTAACACTAACCACCCGCATACTTAATAGCAACATTAAGTAGCAGTATGCTGCAATCCTATAGCTGTTATGACTACCGGGTGCCTTTTTGTCCTGCCTTTTCCCATTCTTTACGTACCTACTCTTTTCCTCCTTTTTCACCTTTGCAAGCACTAGTGTTCCTAACGTTACCTCTAATGTTGTAAGCATTTTTATAACGTGACTTACGTGACCTTACCATCAGGTAGGCCAAGTGCTTCTCCGTTATATTGGTATAAGGGTTATAAGGGTTTCTGCATTTGTCACAAATAAGAGTCCAATATTGTTAAAATACTTCAGTCGGAACAGATTTACGAAATACGCGACAGCGACAACGGTCATGGTAATTTATTCTACCTAGATCCTTATACAAAAAGGGGTTTTGACGCTTGAGCTAAAATAAGTCAGTTCACGTTTTTACCCAAAGTCTCTCCCTTTATTTTACCTACTTGATTGAAACGAATAACTGGAAATTGACTTCCACTTAAAAAAGTAGCTTATGTGCTAATCCAGATTAAAATCTTTCAAGACCCATCTAGAAGATCTATTCTAGAATAACAAGCAAAATTAAAGAATTTAGTGTCAACGTTTAAATCTTAACTAGTCGTAATCATCACGTGCCTGCCCAATCCCAATTATTTGCATAATATATCATTCTCTTCCATACATTCCTATCATCGTCTTCTCCTCAGTGACTTCTTTCCTTGCTGTAAGAATCCGTCATTATAATGTTGTTTAGGGTATGTAGGTCAATAATTATAATAATAAACAAGTATGTCGCTAACCTAAGCCTTTTATTGACGTCTCATTGGCGACGAGAATTGGTTTGTTTTTTGTTTCCATTTGTGCAAAAAAAAACATTTAACTTGAACCTACCTTATATTAGGTACGTAACGAAAAAAAAAAGGTACGTAAATCAGTACATTAATTCAATTAAATTTTTAAGTATTTTATATGCATACTTTTTTCTAAAGATTTAGATCGGAAAAAGAGAACATCTAGGACGGGTAGATGGCTCCAACGTCGCCTTAAGACGTATTAATATATCGGAGAATTTCGAATATCTGGGACGTGTCTAGGTGGCTCAGTTGGTCAGAGCATTCCCCCTATAAGGGACTTTATTCAGTTAACTATCGATAACATAAACATTAAGTGTGAAATTGATACAGGTTGTCGTATCTCGGCTATAAGTGAAGAAATGTACCGCCGTATGCTTGCAAATAAAAAAATTATCGCTGACAATTTATTGTTACGATGTTATTCAGGTTCCCAAATCGAATCATTAGGTTATATTGAGGTAGACGTGTGTCTTGGAACAATGCAAGGGAAAGCATTACGTCTTCACATTATAAATGGGGGGGTACGGCCGTTATTTGGACGTGAGTGGATGCGCGCGCGTTTTAAACATTACGACATAACTTTAAATGGAATCACTGAAGACGAATTTGTGACAAATTGCGTAATGAATTCCCCGAAGTTTTTTTTCTAACAGTCTAGGTACTTGTAAACGTAGCATTCGACTACAATTGTGAGATATGTGCCGGTAAGTGCAGGCGAGACCGATGCCGCTGGCACTACGCGCACGAGTTGAAAGGAATTAGAGCGCCTGGAGGTAGACGGCACTATTTATAAAGTGGATTATTCTGATTAAGGGACCCCAATCGTACCTGTGGTGAAGGGGAGAAAACGTATCTTTGGAGGATGTAAAATCACTATAACGACTACGTAATATGGGTCTGACTGTAAAATTAAGTAAGTGCCGTTTTTGCAAGATAGGCTAAAATATTTACGTTTTATTATCAACAACGAGAGTTTGCGGCCCGACCCGGATAAATTAGAGGCGATTTCGATCGCGCCGAGACCTTACAATGTATCTCAACTTAAGAGTTTCCTTGGAATGCTAAATTATTATGGGCGTTTCATTCCAAGATTAAGCACACTGTTACAACCCATGCATAATTTATTAAAAAAAGAGACCTCTATAATCCAACCATACGTCCAGGTCGAACACCTGACCCATGTGGAGAGCGGACACGCGATGTAGCATTCAGTGGCGTGGCCAACATGGCTCTGGAAACTGGTGGCACAATTATGGTCCGGGTTGGTACCACCATGCAGCTATGGAAAACCCTCCAAATAGCCCAACATTGGTTGGGTTGTGTTCAGGGTTAAGCAGCTGCACAGCCGGGGATGAGGACCCAGCCGACACAGCAGTTGTGCGACCAGTGGGGTATTGGCCGAGTCTAGTGTGGATTGCGTGGGTCGACCCGCCTGACAGGGAGACCCGTATAAACGGTGGTGCCGCTGGCCCCCCGCGGCATAGTACAGGGGCCCAACCGGGACTAACCAACCCGGGAGGCTGCCCCACCAGGTCGCGCATAATCCCGATGTGATTCGTCGTACCGGTTGGTGACCGGATGGTGGGTCTGGCGATCACACTCGAGAGGGTACGGGGGCCCTTACATTCGGCGGGTCGGCTACCGCCATGCCATGCATCCATAGGCGATACCAAACCGCACAACTTTGTCAAACTCTGCTGTGGCGTCTGTCTCCTCTTTTTTTTTTCACGCCTTCACTTCCAATAAAGATAATTATGGCAGCGCAAATGAGAAATGAAGCACATAACACAGCGGCATACTCTTCTCCCACCAACACATCACTTTTTGAGGTGGAGTTCACGAATATTCTCGGATTCCATACAAACCTCCAAGCCGTCCACCATCACCTTGAGACGGTACGACCGGCACTGTTTTTTCTCACCGAGACGCAATACTTACTCTACCCCGGCTATGTGAGGAAAATTTCCTTGCAAAAGCCGGTGTGTCCGTGTATATCAGGGCGGATGTTTGTTGTCGCCGCTTGCGCTGCCTAGAGGACCCATCCTTTTCTGTCCTCTGGCTACACGTGGACCATGGCTCTTCTAGCCGAGTTTACATGTGCCTATACCGCTCCCATCACGGGGATACCGAGACAACTCGACTCTTCGACCACCTGAGTCAGGCGGCAGATGTTGCGCAGGAGTGGTTTCCGACCGCCGAAATGGTATTTTTGGGAGACTTCAACGCTCACGACGAGACCTGGCTGGGCTCTCTCAAAACTGACCATGCGGGACGGGCCGCCCACGCATTCGTACTGACGCATGACTTGACTCAACTTGTAGGTACAACTGACCACCCGGATACCAGACATATCAAGTCATGAGCCCTCTTTGCTAGACCTTCTACTGACGAGCCACCCAGCCCAGTACAGTGTTTCGGTACGAGCCCCACTGGGTTCCTCCGACCACTGTCTGGTCTCCGCCAACGTGCCAGTTACTGCACCTCCACAACCTGTGGTGATAAAGCGAAGGCTATGGCATTACTCGTCAGCGGATTGGGCATGCGAAACTATTTCTCATCCGTTCCGTGGTCTGAGCGCTGCTTTGATGGAAAGGACCCATCGGATTGTGCTTCTGCCATCGCTGATGAAATCAGCTTGGGTATGGAATATAATATTCCACACACTGAGGTCACCAGCGCCCGCAGAACTCGGCCTTGGTTTCAACGGAAACAGTCGGCGTACCGCGCGTGGACTAGGGCACGAGTCGAGTGCGATCCGAATGCAGGGCACGTCAAGGCGGCGTATAACAGGGCCACTAAGGACTGCAAAGAGGGCATACGTCAGAGCGGATGCCCAGCGCATAGCACGGCTTGGTCAGCAACTCATGTCACATCCCGCGGGTAGCCGTGGGTACTGGTGACTGGCCAAAACCGTGCAATCCAACTTCTGCCAGCCTTCGCTGCCCCTGCTGCGTTACCCTGACGGTTCACTGGCTCACGAGCCGCAAGAGCAAGCAGATATGCTGGTTAACCTCTTTGCGGCTAACTCCCGAATCAACGACTTTGGCTTGCAGCCGCCAACACCTGTCACTTGTGACCACTCAATGCCTGATATCCGTATCAGGCAATGCGACGTTCGCGCCGCTCTACAGTCACTCGACGTCCGGAAAGCCAGTGGCCCTCATGGTATCCTCATCTCGGACATTCAGCGGCCAAGCAGACTGACATCGAGGAGAGAAGACGGCAACTTGTCATTGAGCTCGATCAGGACCTAGACTACATTTCCCAATGGGGATCTGAGAACCTGATCGAGTTCAATGCCAAGAAAACACAGGCATGCGCGTTTACAGCAAAGGTATCTCCTTTCCTTCCCCTCCCAACTCTTCGGAACACACCAATACCAGAGCAGGACAGTATTAACATGCTCGGTATGGATGTCTGCTGCAAACTTAATAATAAAAATTACATTGAGAGCGTTATTAAAACAGCTTCTCGTAAACTCGGAGTGCTGAACAGGGTGAGGCGGTTTTTCACGCCGGGGCAGCGGTGTCTTTTATATAAGACTCAGATACGTCCCTGCGTGGAATACTGTTCTCACCTGTGGGATGGCTCCGCTCAGTACTTACTAGACGCTCTGGATAGATTGCAGCGACGGGCAGTCCGGATCATTGATAGTCCTGAGGTCACCAGTTCTCTAGAGCCTCTGCAGCTGGTGAATGTTCCGATGAGTCATTCCAATTGATTCCTCCTTCTCCCTTCTTGTGCCAAACAACACGTGCAGGAATTAGGTGTCATCCTCATACAGTGCAATCGATACCATCGCGAACCAAGCGGTTTGGTGACTCCTTTTTTTTCGGACCATAAAGCACTGGAACGCTTTACCCACACACGTGTTCCCTTCTACCTAGAATCCTGGGCTCTTTAAGCGGGGCGTGAAAAAACATCTGTTGAGGCCGTCTAGGTTAGGGGCCACCATTCTAGGGACAATCTCTAGAAATGGTGGCCACTACTTTTTGGACTTCACCTCAGCTTACCATCAAGCGGGGTGCAGTCAATTGGACGGACTAAATATAATTTTCACCGGCAGTAGCATTACAAGGGCGGTGACTGCGCAGCCGGCTCAACGCGCTGTGGCCGGATATAGCAGCCACCCAAATAACGCATAGTGCGGAGGCTATTAGCAGTTTCAACGTCGGTGACCCAATGGACCCCGGCCACAGTTGTAAACAAGATCGGACCAGTCTCGTATAAAGTCAATTTATAGGTAAGGAGGTAGATTGGCGGCGTCATGCGGATCAAATGATCGCTGCAAGTAACAAAAACAGACACTCATTATCTCGAATGAGTGACGTTGCCATAGATGAGATTCCAGGTCTTGAGAGTAAAATAAAAGAGGTCAACAATGGTATCGAAGGTGATTTATTTGACAAGGAGGGTAATTTATTTATTTGAGGGAAGAGGCGAGCAAACCGCAGGGTTCGCGGCAGTCAACGGAGGAGTGGGTGCATCTGCTCGGGCACTGCATACACTTGACCGAGCTAAACGATCTTTTCTTAATTTGTTAGAGTATTTTATAGTTATAAGATAGCTTAAGATCAGGATACTTCATATTTAGTAATATACACATATACTTATATAATTGTGAACTTAGAGGGGAGATGTGTAACGATCCATCATTACGAGTATAATGTGGTTTAGGGTAGGTCAATAATTATATGAATAACCAAGTCTGTCACTAACCCAAGCCTTTTGTTGACGTCTCACTTGCCATCCTTTTTTACGCTATCCACCTTTTCTTGAGCCTAATCTTATCGTAATTGTTAGTGCAAATGTAGAACGTGAAACTTTTCAAAGAATGAAAGAAAATACATTTTATTATACACATTTGTGTTGTGAAACAATCGATTATATCCGTATAAAATTATGCTTCGTCCCATAGGAGCGGGTCGTAAACGCTATTGAAACTGGGTGCCACGACTTACCTAATATACAATGTATAAAAAAACTAGTGTCCGATCATTGTAATATATAGGTATCAATATTAGGTTCTGTTTATGTAATCCTTTTTGGAAATTAAAAAAATATCTCACAAAATCGGCAATAAAATTTAGGTCAATAAGGAAACTTACATGGCAAAACACTTTGTGAACTTTGTGAACAAACCCTCTCTAAAAATAAAGATAAAAAATTAAAAACACAGGTGGGTGGCCGCTGCGCAGCCTGAAAACATTTTTATTAAGAATACCCTATTTCAATTATTCTATTAATTAAATCCGCATCCTGTACCTATAAGCGGTGCAATTCAATAGTAAAACCCATTACACACACCCAAAACCCTCGCACAGCGTGTTCAACGGGCTTTCTATAATGAAGATCACAAAGTTAAATTAAATCTAGTACCTTTAAACGAGCAGTTCTTGTATATATGTACTACCTTTTTTTTTCGTGCGGAAATTCCTTCGGATACCCCCCCCCCTCGCCGACCAGTGGGGGCGGTTATGTCGGGCTTGAACCGACTAACACCGCACGCCGTCTCGGGTCTCCAGACGCGTATATATGTACAAATAATCCGAATGTCGGAAAAGGCTCCAACGATTTTCATGAAATTTAGTGTACAGCGGCTAACGGTGGCGATAAATCGATCTAGCTAGGTTTCATTTTTAGAAGAGGTTGGAAAATTAAATAACCGAGCAAAGCTCGATCATCCAGGTACTATTCATGATAATAAATATCTATACAACAGGTGTGTAATATAAACACAAAATGTTAGTAAAAGCAAACATAATTTAATGAGATACATCAATAAGGCAACAGCAGTCTAATTTTCCGCAATCCCGGCTCCCGGAGAGAACATGAGTAGAGATTGTCCAGTATAACAAATTAATGCGCCCATTAAAAGGACAATACCCACTTTCGTTGTTTTACCGAACTTTTCTTGATGGAACTTATAAAAAATTACTTGGATGTACAAATGTTTCTTTGCTTCCTACCTGTAGAGGGTAGATTTAAGGATTATCTTACTCCATAAATTCGTTAGATGTGCTTAGTGTTAGCAAAGATCTGGTCAGTTTCTTAGTGCTTCAGAAGTTCAAGAATATTGAATTATTTTAAAATGCATTTTCGAATCTATTTTTTCAAACTGTTATGTTGAAAACTATCAAGGTTAAATATCTAAAATGCGTAAATATACCGGAAGATTTTATTAAATTCAGGATAAATTATACAAATGATACTCATATCTTGTATAAACTAAATGTAATATGTCTCCAGGTATAAAGTATTCCAATTTAAGCGGAAATTTGATGTAACTTACTCGTAATGTTTTCATTATATCCAATATTCACATCTTAAAGATTTTATTACAGAATTACAAATTTTCTTGTAAAATAACATACCTAATTCAGGTGATCAAAAGCTGATCTTGATGTGAAATTTACGTCTTAAAGGCCAAAAAAGAACAAGATCAACTGCTCCATAATAAAAAAATAACAATTTAGGTAGGTACATGTGTTTTCTCAAATAGTTGAACACATTACGGGAAATCATTATTTGTTGGCTAAAATTCATTAATTAATATGTTTAGTATATAAAATAAAAATGCATTTATCAAATAATATATACTAGACATAAGACTACTTACTGAAAAAGTTAATTTTATTATTTCTTGTGTTAAATCCTAAAATTTTATTTCAGATTATTACCACTATTCTGGAATTAAACTATGATAGTAGCTTGTAGTAGCTATACCCGTACAGTAAAAGTAAGCTAGTCCGTCTGAATGATATATGCATATTCACATATGTGACAAAATAAGCTGTTTGACATATGAAGTATTGCAGCAATAGATTCCACCATTTTTGCATTGAATTCGTATTTCCTAGAATGAAACAGTGCTGTATTTTATCCAGCAACACGCTACAAGCTGCTGATTCAAGTATTCATATGTACATAACAATAATCTCTCTCGAAGAATGAATTTAAATGGATAAATTATAAATACACTTCTCATTAGAAAAAGAGTGTATAGAAAAAGTGGATAAAACAACGCGCAAATGAAAATAAGCGTTTATTTAATAACTTGTATTCGCTCCCCGAGCTCTATTACTGCTTCCATATGGGTTTTCAGCGATCGGATGAGAGTCACGATCACATGTTGTGGCATTCTATTCCATTCCTCTTGGATTGTATTTTGCAGCTGGCTAAGTGTTCCTGGGGCAGGATTTCTTGCACGAATTCGTCTCTGTAACACATCCCATAGATGTTCAATGGGATTCATGTCTGGGCTTCTTGCTGGCCATTCCATAATCGAGATACCGACTTCGGTAAGATAGTCTCGTACGACGCCCGCGGTGTGAGCCCTAGCATTGTCGTGCATGAATATGAAGCCAACGTGAGGCTCAAGACACTGTTCGATGTACCGATGAAAGTTTAGTGCAGGTAGACGTGACCCAGACACGAAGACAAGCTCCATCTCTTCTGTATACCTTGTTCCTTCCGTCGTTACCATACAGCATAATTTTACACTCATCAGAAAAGAGAACTTTGCTCCACTGGAGGTATGACCAATTTAGGTGCTCACGTGCAAAGTTAAGGCGCGCTTTTCGATGGTCTGCAGTTAATTTCGGCCCATTTGCTGGCTTGTGCGGTACCAGTCCACGTTCCTTCAACCTTCTTCTAATGGTTGAGTCACTTACAGCCACTCTACGTACATCATGGAGCTGTTGCTGCAGTTGAAAAGCGTTAAGGCGTCGATTTCGTAAAGAAGTTGTTACAATAAATCTATCATCTCGCTCAGAAGTGACCATATCCTGAACAGCGGGTGAACAAACCTGTCTCCCGATAGCGTTTGTAGACTCTATGAACAGAGGACAGACTTAGGTGTAATTTTTCAGCCACAACACGCTGACTAAGTCCAGTATTCAGCAATGCCACCATTTGGGCGGCTTCTGCGGGCGAAGTATCCATATGTTTTAGAAAAAAAACTTTTTTTCAGACGTCCCAAAGTCAAAGTAAACAAATAAAGAAGAAAAAATTTCAAGATAAACGCTAATTTTTAGTATGTACTCCAACTCTAAAAACACATTTGTCTCAAAACAATGATTCGTTTGTTTTGTAGGATAAACAAATGAAATTTTAATTTTGAATTTTGAATTTTCGTTTACAACTGTAATGGCCAAACTGCCAGCTATATGATCATGTGATTTTTTTCATGGAATGAAAACTCTTTCGTGTTAAATTAGCACAGATATCATAAAAACTAGTGTTTCGATTTTTCTGATGAGAAGTGTAGGTATATATAGTACTTTGTTTTACCGATAGATTTTTTTAAATATCGGAATAATAAGAAACCGCCCGTTTAAAAGATTTCTGGTTATTTGTTTCTTGAAGATTTAATCTTATACCACTAAGGTGACATACTCTAAATCCATTGACACAAGGTAAATTTTTTAGCTCGAGAGATGTGAGAGAGATACGGTAGACATTCCACTTAAACGCTCGCAACGCTTCAATTTCACTTATATCATGCGCACCACTTGAATTGGAATTCCTCAACCGAATTTCTATTCACTCATAACCACTGTATAGGTCTGTTCAAGCCCGAGGAGGAGTATATTTTAGACGGACGTGCTTATCAAACACATGCTTATTATAAATTAAAAAATATACCAAGGGGTCACATATTTCCTATATTGCATAAACATTTACATATTTCATTTTCAGTATTTTTTTAAGAACTCCATCTCCATCTCTCAATTGCCTTTTCCAGATTATCCCACTTTTTACTTACATATGGGATAACTAGTAACTACGATCGTTAATAATAGTATTCTTGTTAACTGTTCTCATTAATCTAACTGTATTCACGTCGGTAGTATACAGAGTACAATTCGAAGTCACAGACCTGATAATTGCCTATTGGATATTTTAAGTGCAGCGAACATAGATGAACGGAATTTAATAATACGTAAAATATTCTTTAAAATTTTAAAACTATAATTCAGGTTCTTGATTAAATAATATAAGGAACAAATAACTAAAATTAAACATAATATAACATAACTTCACGCCTGTATCCCCAAAGGGGTAGGCAGAGGTGTATTACACACCCACGATTCGCCAGTTATGTTGAGGTCCCAATGTAATAGGGGGCGAGCCTATTGCCATCTACCGGGCACATTATAAGCGAGCGATAATTAACATTTATTAATGCACACATAACTACGAAAAGTCAGAGGTGTGTGCCCAGGGCGACTGGGGATCGAACTCGAGACCTCGTCTCAGCAGTCCGTTACGGGTCACCACCCAGTCACACACAGTCACCACCGGGCTATCGCCGCTTTTATTAAAGTGTCTATTTGTAATATTAAAATAACAGGTTTTAAATAAATGGATATAAGTATAAGGTGTCACAAAATTAGATCTCTGAATTTGGTGAGATGACTTGGTATCGACAAAATATGTATTTGAAACCAAAAAAAAAATATCGGGTAAGATAAAAGAAAATATATAAAAAATATGTAAAAAAAAACATCACCAGCGACCAGCGTCACGTGATGCGACGAGCACACGTGACGCTGGCCGCGATTTAGGTATTTCCCACACATCCGCTTGGAGAATACTGCGAGGAGAAGGACTGCACGCCTACCACTTTCTGCGGGTGCAAGAGCTCCTTACCACAGATTTTGATCCGCGGTTAAGATTTTGTAGGTGGTTAGTGGAAGATCCTACCAGAAAATTTTTGTGGACAGACGAGTCCACTTTTACAAGAGTGGGCTTGTTTAATATTCACAATGCACACTGGTGGTGTTTTTTTTTTTTTTTTTGTCTTTGTCTGTCCGTCTTTCTGTATGTTTGAAATAGGTAATCTCTGGAACGGCTGGGCCGATTTTGACAGAACTTTCACTGGTAATAGACCAGGAGGTAATATTTATAGCATAAAATAGGATTATTTTATTTTAGAAAAATAATTAGGGTTCCGTGTAAAAGGATTAGAGCTTTAAAAATCTAAATCCACGCGGACAAAGTCGTGTGCACAACTAGTTATTAACAAAAATGAAAAAAGTTATATTGTCCTGGCCCTCCAGCTTTTGAAGACAATGTCTACATTTTCAACGCAATTCCATGTACCTACGTACGACGCGACGTACGGGCCGATAAATTTGTCGGTGCTGTACGTCGAAAAATGTTACAAAGCCAACCTCTTGCAAGGCATATACTTCATTTAGCATCGAAGCTTTACTGTTGCTCCACTTTTTTTTCTTTTTTTTTAAACCTCTTAGTTGGCCCACCAGATGGAAAGCGGTAACCGTGGCCTATGGACGTGAGCAACACCAGGGCCGTCGCACATGCGGTGCCGACTCTGTAAAAACCTTCTAATGCCCTTCTTGAAGAACCCCATATTGTAGTAGCTTGGGAAAACCTTAGCAGGGAGATCATTCCGCAAACTGAGGGTGCGCGGATGAAAACTGTACGCACCGTTTCCGGTCGCAACGTGTGAGGATGAATCCCTGTCTGTGGTGAGCAGTCCGATGATAGAATGTGGCCGTGGGCATCATATCATACAATTCTTCTGAACACACCCCATTATATCCAGGTATAGAGACGAGCGGCTATGTATCTAATGGTAATTTACCATTTCCAATTAATAGCGTCAAAATCACTAGATTACTTCTGTAGTAAAGTAGGGACTGTCGCAAATTAAGTACGACCTTTACTATTTCCTTCTATGTGTGGTGAGTCTGAATGGTTATCGAGGTCATAGCGTGATTATCTTACTCAATATGATTGTTCTTAAAGTGACCACGACCGGTAACGTGGTAACTTTAAGAACAACAAGTATTCGTTTGAATCGGTTGAGTCAACATATCAATGTTGATTGCTTATCAATAACCTGACTTTATTTTATATACAGGGTGAATTAATCAACTGGGCGTGAATGGCCAAATCCGAAACTATGAGGAATAGTGAAAAATGCTCAGAGGAGTCTCAAGATCGAATCTGATGAATATGGGAAACTGCATCATTGGATATAAAAAAATCTCTTAGCCAGGAATTGAACCTAATGATTTTAAAAATAAAAAACAGCATTCGAGATAGATTGGCACCGAATTCAACAGAAAAGTCTTATGTGTTTTTTATCTTTTAAATTAAACATGTAACTCGGTAATTTCACACTTTTCAGTATGTTTTGGTTATTGAAGTCGGATTTTTTTTATTAAAATAGTTTATTTCTCCCTTTTTGGTAAATGTAACTCAACATCTTAAGTTTACTCCCGGTTGCATCCACGGCTGTCACCTCGGAATCCGACGATCGCTTGCTCCTTCTCCTCCTTTTAATTTGGCTTATATACGGCTTCTATGGAAGTGACTGCGCCTGACCTCCCGACCCCGAGAGGAAAACCTGTCCACTCCACTCAACTTTTCACTTCGCTCTCTACTCTACCCTTCACTCTACTCTTTACTCCACTCAGTACTCCATTCTCCGCTCCACTCTTCACTCTACACTCTTCAGTCTCCACTCTCCAGTCTCCACTCACCACTCCCTCACTAATTAAGCGAAACTCTGATAGAGTGAAGACGGCTCTCGATTCTTAGACGGCTAATGTATTTCGGTTGTTCGCTAACTCCTCTTAAACCACTCAACCGATTTAGATCAAATTTGACATATACACACAACATATTTAAGTGTGGAGGTTATAGGCTAGGAAAATCAAAAATCAAAAGTACCACGGAGGAATAATCACCGGAAAAAATAATTCTAATCTAATTTCTCCATGGACAAACAAGCCTCACGCGATTGGTATTTAAGTAATTTTTTCATATACATAAGACAAAAAAAGAAAAATGAAAATCGGACTAGCCATTGAGGAATTATCAACGTTAGAAAAAGTCCTGGTGAAATTGCGACAAGCCATTGTGATGAAACCTATTATGCGCGCGCTGCGTGCCATCAGTTTCCATTTCGCAGAAGAAATTCTAAAATCAGACTAATCACGGAGGAATAATCACTAAAAGTACCATCTGTAACGGAGTAAACAAATAGGGCAAGTGCAAAATAGAATTTTATGAATGGCCCCTTATCACAAAATAACTGGCTAGTTAAAAAACTAACCAGTAATAAACTATTCAAACAAATTACAATAATAATGGTTATCAGTCGGGGAGCTTCACTCAATTTTTGCAACAGCAGAATGTATTGCAGATCTAGTTTATCTTATGTCTGAATCTGTAACGTTACATTACAAGCGAATGCTTGCGGCCAGGGATCATCTTAAAACAAATGTTATTCACACAATGGCGTTAATTCTAATACTCATCTCACTAAACTAAACTATCTCTAAAACTATTTCATTTGAATTTAGAAATTTTAGTTCTATGTGCCGTCGGATTAAATCCAGACTTTTTCTAGAATGTAGTCTAGTTTACAGAGTTTTAATAATCTAAGGATAAGAATAAGTATCGGTACCAATATATACGGTCTTTCAAAATATGTATTCCAAACAAAAGATATTTGAATGTTCGATCATCAATGTAACTATACCTTGATTCTTATGTCGTATGTACAATTTTTAATGGAGTTAAAATAAATAAAACAATACATTAGGAACGGTCACCGAGCTAGAATTTTAAGCAAGTTTATTCTAACCCGTTTTTCAGATCCGGGACGTGTGCTTACTACAAGTGTTCTGCACTTCCAAAAGGTGATAATATTGTGTTGTTGGAGTACTTAAGTTCACGTAGATTTTATCATGGATAACCACCCGCCAGAACGTGGTGGAGGTTACGTCCCCGGTCGATCCCCCAATATTGTTCAGCTTACTCAAGGTAATATTTTTACAAACTTAACGTCCAAGAAACGCAATAGCCACCCACAGGAAGATTTTGTCCATGCAAAAAAAGTCATATCAGACCTTTCTGAATCCTCGCCGGCAATACAAAATACCTATATACATCCGGATTACCAGGATAAGCCAGCAAGCTACTCTGATGCAGATTCTGGCCCGTTTTTGGTTCACGTGTAAAGAGCTGGCGGTGATTCCTCCGCAGGGACGATATTGCGGTCCATCAAATTTGGTCACTTCTAATTTGATAATAAAATTAAAATTATTGTGAAAAGAGAAGTAAAACGAGTGCCAAAGGGCCAATTATGACTGCACTATCCCATCTTTTGCCTGCTCCCGCATGGGTATAATCAGACAGGTACCAGTGGACTGGACCCTTGAAGTAGTCCAATCCATTGTCGCGTCAAGTCCCGTTGGGTTATGGATCTGTCATGAAAGCCAAAAAACTGAACCGTCAAGAACTGTCAGGTGAGAACAATACCCCCACGTTTATGCCTACACAATCCATTGTCGTCATGCACGTCTACTGCTTCTACAATTCCCGGTGGAGACATCAATGCCTAAAATGCTCGGTCGGTTTGGACACATCTCTTCGCAATGCAGGTCTGCTCCTCGCTACTTTATCTACGGCCAGGCACATGAGGGTATCTCTTGTACCTCACGATCTCCCACATGCATTTTCTGTTCAAGACCCCACTCATCTAAAGACCTTCATGACCGGAGTATTCTCGGCAAAAATCTATAAAGCTTGCCATGTCTCAGGAGAACATTTCTTTTATTGCAGATACAGCAAGATCTTCTCACCCTATATATTTCCAACCTAATACCCAACAATTTACCTCGCTCTCCTCTGAGAAGTCTCAAGGGCCTCAGATTTCTTATCAAAAAACTATGTTTATTCCCCGAAGGCAGAACCACCTAGCCGGTAGCCCTGGCTATGACAGGCAGGCCCATTACCTCATAACTCAACCTCCTCCTCCTATTCTCCCTAATGGTCTTGCTCTCCCTGATGAGTTACCTAAAATTCCTTCCAACGAAAACCTTCTTGATTTATTACTCTCCACTTTTATTAATATGTTAACTCGATCTAATGACACTGAGCTACCAGACAAATTCAAAACCAAACTTACTAGTAACATTCCCGCCCAAATTCAAAACCAAACTTACTAGTAACATTCCCGCCCCTCCTCCAATGGATTTGTAGGAGCATTCGAAACAAAAAAGTACTCCAACATACTACATGACATTCGGCCTTAATTCCTTATTGTACTCTTCTCTTGTACACTCACAAAGCTTTGGTCCTTAGTTACATAGACTCTGGCCAAAACCTTAGAGGCGGTGAGTTATTGGCGGAAACATAGGAATCGCAAAAAAAAACTATACCTCGATTATTTCATATCTTGCATTTGATTTTTGATTTTGAGGAGTTTCCTGTTGCATCTCCGGAGTTCTAGGACCTATACTAATAAAAAATATTTATATACTAATAAACTAAATATAAACTAAATACAAAAATATTTTTTTAAATCGGTTCATAAACGACGGGAATATCGATGAACATATATAAAAAAAATTTAATAAATAACCTCTTCTTTTTGAAGTCGGTTTATCAAACTAGTTAGAAGGATGAAAACTACCGCAGTGTAAGTCGAGAACAAAAACAATTTTAACTTTATTAACAACTAGCTTTGGCCCGAGAAATCATCGTCATGGCTGTCGGTTATTGCGTATGTTCAAGTATCATTTTCCAAGTTTTATTCCACATGAAGATGTGGAATAAAACTTGGAAAATTAAACTTTCATTAAATCGTTTATTTGATCGAGTCGTGAAAAAGTTGCAGATAGGCAGACAGTGTTATGCAATTAATATTAACTGCAAGTTACAACTATAGAAAAGAATTCCAACATAGCACAATTGCCTTGCGACTTTTTACAAATATTGAGGAAAACAGTACTCCACGTGTGACACCACCACGCAGCTAACTAGTCTTCATTAAGCTCACTTTTGTTCTCAAATTCAATGTATATATTAGAGATATGAATAAAACAGTACTAGGAAATATATAAATAATAAATGTGATGATTGTGACATTTTTTTTATACATACGAGTACACACATTACCAATAGATATTCTCAATACATAACTAATGCAACGGCATTTCTTCTGTAAGAATTCGTTTCATGTTAGTGACATATTGGGCGGGGTTTTAATAGGTTTGTTAGACATTATGTAATTCTCGTCTACACACGTCTCATGGCGGTATAGGAGCTAGCAGAATCTATTGGAATTCTTAAGGATTACTTTATTCTTAAGGATATTGCGATATCATTCATTGTGCCGTAATCTTCTTCTATATATATAAAGTGAATCCCTGTTTTCTTTGGCCACACTATAAGTTGAGAACGATTGTTAGTTTGTATTGTTTTTTTTTAATAAACACATCTTTTTTTAAGTTTTCTAATACGTAGAAGGTTCTTACGGAAACAAATATTAAGAAAATTGCGTAGAAAAAGCGTTAAGTGTTTCACAGACAGGGCATCAGCCACCTTTTAAATATTACCACGTGATTCCTGTCGGAGTAGAATACAAGGGCCAACCTATCTCTGCTCGTGAATGGAAGACAAGGTGACTAAGCAATAGGGCTATTCTAGAGCCTATAATAGATATAGGTACATACAGTCCCTACTAAGCCTCAGGGGCATGGGGTAAAAAAAAGTGTCGGGTAAACGGCAATAGGGTCACCCCTTACTACGTGGAATAAAATACAGAGATTGTTCAAATGTGGCTGATTGTTCACGTTTGCCTTTTAGAATAATATTAGTTAATAATTATATATGTTCCGTAATTGTAAATAGCACGGGCCATGTTGATCTAACCTGTTGACTCGGAAGAGATGAATAAAATAATAAGACAAGATTTATTATGATAAGAACAGGTAACGAACGTTATAAAATCACCAATGTAAATAAAATATAGGCATGAAGTCAGTTTTTTTATAAATTACTAATTATAATTACTCTCTTCATCTGAGTGCAAATCCCGGTTTCTTCTAAAGCTTACACTTTGAAACCCGGGGACCGCTCTCCTAATAATGGTAAGGAGGAACGTTACCGTTATATCGTTCATTATGGCTTTAACTTGAACGCCTGTCATCTGAGCCCAAACCCCGAGAAAAAAGTCAACACCAGAGCCTCGTCCGTCAATCAGCAAGTGTACCAGTTTCGGTGACGCCGCCTCTTACGCGATAGGCGGCCAATGCCTGGCGGGGTTCCCGGGTAATTTTTTGATGATGAAACACCGTATGATTTTAATCGGTTCGATTTCGATATAGCCACTTCAGCGTTAGTTCGGCGGTTTGCAGGTAAGGTTGCCTTATGTGAGTTTCTTTTTAGAAAGAACAAAAGAATATACCAAAGATACCAAAAAAACCTCAATTAAGAATATGCCTTTTTTTTTTACGTGCGGAAATCCCTTCGGATACCCCCCCGCTGGCCAGCGGGGGTGGTTATGCCGTGTCTCGACTAAAACCGCACGGTGTCCTCCCCAAGTGACCGTTGCCGGGCACCCCGGGTAAGCCCTCGAAAGGATAACCCCAGGGTTGCCGGCGGACTTTGGCCGCCACCGCGTCCTCGCCTTGTGGGGTCGGGTTTTATCCCGCTTCGGTGAGTTGGCAGGCGTGTGTAGGGCACACACGACACGCCTCCGCCACGGCCTGCTTCTGTAAGGATGGCGAGTCGGCCAACTGCCGTCCTCAGGCCCCGACCATGGAGGTCGGTAGTCCCGGGCGTAGCTGAGTCTGCGGCGTTCTCGCTGCAGACTGCGAACCTCGGGGGGCAGGGTTCTCTCCCGCTCCCTCTCCGCCGTCTCTTTCACGAACATTACCTGCTCGCAGAAAGAGCTCTTGCACTTGCTCCCGTCAGAGACCACGGCCCTCACCATGGTCTCCAACGAGAGAACGTCCACGCCCAGGACCGCAACGAGATCCTGGCGTTGACTCGCCCACGCAGGGCACTCCACCAACGTGTGGAGCTCCGTGTCTTCGCCAGGATCCTCGCAGTGCTGGCACTGCGGCGTTGTCTCCCGGTGGATGCGCCATAGATACTTACCGAAACACCCGTGTCCGGTAAATATCTGGCACATCCGGGAAGAATATGCCTAAACTACCACACATATAGTGTCAGTAGCTTTTAAATCACATATTTGATTAAATACGAATACACCGTATAAACGACTGCCATCTGACCTCCCAACAGTCAGCAAATGCATGAGCTAGCAGGTGAGGTTGACTTGAGCCCCAAAAATCTTAGTGACACCCATTAACACTTATTGATTGAAATAACATAGTATCTAGTAAGTATTGTAAGTATCATAGGTCGCTGGGTACTGCTAGGTATACTTAGGTATACCTACTTAGTTCCCATGTACTCATTTAGATGATATTATTATTTTTTATAATGGACACGTCAATTTCACTTTACCTCGCCTGATGATAATCTAAAGGTAAAGTCTCAGGAATGGGGGTCACCACTACAGACACCGATAAATCATTCAAATAAATTATCGTATTTATAAATCAATACTACCTTAATAATGAACTTTCATTACGAATATATTATTTTATGATACACATGTAGTATTTAAATAAAGTTATTATGATTATTATAAAAAAAATATCTAAGAGTTACGTTTAACACATGTATAAAGTAAAACTAAACAAGAGTACAAATAGAGAAACACTAAAACCGAATGAAGCACTAAAATAAAAAGCCAACCATTTATACAACGAACTAACAATTTCACATCCACAGTAATAAACTTCATGTACTTTCTGAGATAACGGTTCCATCGAAAAGAAACATCGCATCCATTACGTGCAAAAAGTTGACAAATAACAGTCATAGAGATGCGAAAAGTTCGATTCCCCGGGGACAAAAATTTCTATTAAAGAAAGTGCAGTGTTTAGAACTACGCGAAATATACACAGAGGTAATTCAGCATAATAAAGTTCACCTGGCTTATTGTTAATATTAGTCACTTGGGGTGTCACTGTTAAGTAGTACTAATCATGCAATCACGCACGTGTGTACATTACGCGTTCGCGATTCGCGGCTGAGGCGGTCGGAAGCGTGCCCACGACTGGATCCGTAGCTCACGCCGTAGCCAACTGGCGTAGCTCCTGGCTACGGAATACGCGCTGCATTCCCCTACATCTCGCGCAGTCGCAGCTCTTGCAAACTCAGCTCGTAGAATATTACTTATATAATTATTATAATATATATATATAATATATTATATATAATTACTTATATATAATTCAAAATAAATAATTCTTCATTTAAAACTTCTTGAAATTAATCTATACCTATTTTTAAAAATAGGATTTGATAATTATGATATTGAAAAACATTATTGGCATAATGTGTACATATACATATGCAAAAAAAATTAAGTAGTTTTATACCTAAAGATAAACCATAGGCAAAACCGCGGGGCACAGCAAGTAAAATATAAAATGAACAATTCCAAATATCCTTTTCCTACCTGCCTTATAAGGCTAGGTTAATAAAGGTATACAAAATAATAGCTTATTACCCTTGTTGCTGAGCCGTTTACTTTTTGATTATTTAAGATATTAGTTCCTCTTTCTACTTGTTTCATTTTCTTTGTTTTCTATTTCCTTTTAGACTTTTGCGCTATCTTTGGTTCTGTTATATTATAGAAACAGGATAAGATTATCTTACTGTAAATTAATATAATCAAGACATGGAATTGGCCTTAAATAGACGAAACATTGTTTTGAAATTATAAACCGGATAAGGGGGTTACAATAATGCACATTCAGTACGTATAGACATCAAGATTGCTTAGATTTTTTTTTTCAATTCTGTGCTATTATATTATTAGAGTGGTAATAAGAGGCCTATGTCCAGTATTGGATTGCGGTAGGCTAATTGATTGATTTCTTAATTGAATAAATATTAGTGAATATTAAAAGGCAAATATTCCATTTTAATTGAAATACTTTTATAGTAGATTTTTCTAGCACAGATAGATTAATTTTATTTTAAATTATGTTCTGAGCTGTATAGATTTATTGTTTTCGTTCAACGCCGCGACAACCACAAGCACAACCTCAAGGCCGGCTATGCATCTGATGAATCATGAACGCAATCCGACCGAAATTGTACCACCTAGTGAACACTTAACATTAACGAAATATGATGTCATACATACCTCGATATTTCATGCAAGTTTCTTACAAGCCTTGACAGTCAGTCATTTACCCTAATAATGTGGTAAGCAAAATCAAAGGGCAGTGAACTTAAAACTCGTTATTATAGAAAATAGTGTCACCAAACTCTCACATAGCAATTACGCGACACAAGACAATGACGTGATTGGTTAAAATTCTCGATATAGAATAAGTGTAAAGTAAATGTTAGTTATTATAGCAGCCAATCACGTTGAGAATTATGTTGAACATCTTCACAACATCATAGCACACAAGCATTAGCTGCGGGTCACTTCCTCTTGAGTTTAAACTCAGCAGTGAAAAGATAGATATTAAATGATTACAAAACAAAATACCAAAAGTGCTGAAATAACATAAGTATGAATGTGAAAAATAACAAAAGATTAATTCGTAGATACTATTTTGATGAAAGTTAGAAGGTTCAAAATCAATCTCTAAGCTAAGGTGGTTAAACAGTGTGAAAAAGTTTCCATGGACAAAATTTTGCCTTGGCGCAATTCACTCAAAACGCAAACCAAAATCTAGAAATAAAATAAACTAGAGGCCCGGAACGCGGCTTCGCCCGGGAATAAAGTCGTAAAAAATTGTATATAACCCGAGTGCAGCGCCACCTTTCAATTGAATTTCGTGCTTCTTACTTTGAAAACGACGAAGTATCCATATAATCGTTCATCACCTATTTTACCCCTTAGCAGCAAAATTTTGAAAAACGCTTATATACGTGTTCATTTATTCCTAACCAAAAGTAATTATATGAATTGTCATGCTTCTATCTTCAAAAATGACAAATTCCCATACAAACTTTCAACTCTTATTTCACCTTAGGGGTAAAATTTTGTAAACCGATGCATGTGTTCATTCATTACTAACGAAAGCAGGCATATTAAATTTTGTTGTTCTAACTCTAAAAAGGACGGACTTTCATACAAACTTTCATCACTTATTTTACAGTTGATGCCTACAACATAGAAGGCATCAACTTTTCTTTTTTTTTAAGTGCGGAAACCTCCACGGGCTTTACCCCACCGGAGCTAAAAACCCGATAAAAGGGTATGTCGGACTTGAACCGACTAAAACCGCACGGTGTCTCTCTTGCGTCAGCCATGTGGTGGGAGGAATCTGGTATGCCCTAGGAATGATATCCCAGAGACCCCGACCGGCTCTGGTCGCCAGCGCTGGTGACCCCGACGCGGTATTGGCTATCTAATACTCCCTCCCTGACACGTCGCGCCGCCACCCTGGGCCTGCTTCTGCTAGGGTGACGGCTAGCCCCGACCATCACCCCCAGGCCCGCCCTCATGGAGGACGGAGATCGTTCTGCGATCTCCGTCGCTCCTCCGTCGCTCGGTGCGCCTTCTACGGCACGGGAGAGTGCTAGACCTTTTTCTGTCACCTCTTTTGCGCGCATCACTGCCTCGCAAAAGAAGGCGGCAGCGTTCCACACACTCTCGCTGCCGACCATGGCCAGCACCAGGCAAGGAACGGCGCTGCTCCATCCACTCTTGGCACTCTGCCAGTATGTGAAGCGGCGTGTCCACGGAGCAGCCCCAGTTATGGTGGCACTCGAGCGTCTGCCCCTGGCGTAAGATCTGCCCCTGGCGATGCAGGAACTCACCGAAACAGCCATGTCCGGTGAGCACCTGCGTCAGGCTTCCGTGGCAACTCTCCAGCCATTCCTCCATGACGGATCTTAAAAAATCAAAATCGTGGCGTGCCCTGCGCTTGGTTGCCCAAGTCGTTCTTTCCATTCCTCCATCGACATCCGACTCGCCGCCTCAAAGGAGACCGTGCGGTATCCCCTTATGATCCTGACGGCCAGCAACCGCAGGGGGGATCGCAGGATTGCGGCGTTGCTAGCCGTCAGGTTTACCGCCCATACTGGAGCCTCATAAAGAGCCATGGACCGCACGATTCCAGCGTAGAGCCTCCTGTAGGAGGCGTCGAGCCCCTTCAGATTGGACAGCAGCCGCGACAGAGCAGCTGCCACCCCCTTAAGCTTAGGGCCCCTAGACTAGACTTCGGAAATGATATCCAAAGTCCCACTGCCCATCGAGTACGAGCCCTAGATACTTCATCGAGAACTCGATGGCGATGCGTACACCTCCTACGATAAGACTGGATCTCTCTGGTTGCGACTGATTGTGTTGCGACGCTGATTCCGACTCCGGGGCCCATAGAAAAAAAGAGCCTCGGACTTGTGGAGGGCTACCTTGAGACCCAGCCGCCGAATACGTCCAACGACTTGGGCAACCCCGGCCGTGGCCTTCATGGTCGTCTCGCGGTGCGTCTGGCCTCGTACTGTCACGAGGGTGTCGTCGGCGTAACACGTCAAGACAACACCCTGCAAAAGACCACCGCGAAGCACCCAGTCGTACCCGATGTTTCACCGGATCGGCCCCAGTACCGAGCCCTGCGGAACACCACACGACATATCTCACCGACCGAGCCCTGCCCTACTTGGGTAGATAACGGCTCTCTCCGAAAGATAACCCCCGACGATGCGGTGGAGGTAGAGAGGCACTCTATGGTAAACGATGCAGCTCCAGGGTAAGGTGTTGAAGGCATTGGCAATGTCAAGAGACACTGCCAACACCACCTCACCCCGGGCCACTGCTTCCTCCACCAGGGCCCTCACGCGCATGATCGCATCCACAATGGAGCGCCCCCGGCGAAAACCAAACTGGTTGTCCGCCAAATCCGGCCTTACTGTCATAAGGTGCTCGACGAGGCGCTTGGCTATGATCCGCTCAAAAAGCTTGCAGACCTCGTCGAGCAATACAATAGGCCGGTAGGCGGACGGTGAGTTCGTAGTTCCTTGCGGATCAGGACCAGTTTCCCCGTCTTTCATATGTTTGGAAACCGGCCCTGATCGAGACATGGGCTAAAGAGCCCTCCCAGTCGGGGTCCGAGAGCCTCTAGAGCCGAATTTCAAGTTTGTAGCTTTAAGCTCTTCGTTGGTGAATCAGTTAATCAGTCTGTCAGTCAGTCGGTACAATTAATTATATATGTATGAATTATAAAACTGGCACTTTCTAAAAAAAAAATCAAAACTACTTACCCAATAGAATTCAAAAACTTGTATGATAAATTTGGTTCCTTGGTTCACACGAAATTAGATACAGAAATATACTATATTACCCATGAATAGGTTCCTGTAGGTAGGTCGCGAGGCAGATTATGTAGTGGCAGTATTCAACATGGGTGAAGCCGCGGGCAAAAATTAATAAATAATAAAATAGCACAAAATAAATCACAATCACAGTAGATTTGTTTGCGCCGTATGAGAGTGACCCGGTACATTTTTTTTTTCGTGCGGAAATCCCTTCGGATACCCCCCCGCCGGACAGCAGGGGCGGTTATGTCGGGCTTGAACCGACGAAAACCGCACGCCGTCTCGGGTCTTAACACTCCGGGGTGTAAGGTTGCCCATAGAGCATATTCCTCGCACCCCGACTGACCCTGGGTAATCTACGGTTTCGAGATGGCCCCCTCGGGTTTGGGAACCACGATGTCCCCGTCTTGCTCACTAGAGCACGATGGGGACATCAAACCATTGGGCGCTAAGTCGCCGCACCGTCCCGGCCTGCTTCTGCTGGGGTGACAGGCGGCCTCACCTGCCACCCCCAAGCCTCCGCTCATGGAGGACGGAGGTCGTTAAGTGACCTCCTGCGCCTGAGTCGCCTGCGACGCGCGTCGAGCATGTTGCGGGCTCGACGGGCCGGGAGAGTTCTAAATCTCTCCTGGGCGCGCTCCACACCATTGCCGCAATCATGGTGCCGAGCGAGAGGACGTGCCACGAGGTCACGCCTCGGAGCCTCCCACGCCGGGCAGTCTGCCAGCGTATGCAGCCCCGAATCCTCGCTCGCGTCGCAGTGATGGCACTCAGGCGTTGGCTCTTTCCTGATCAGATGCAGATGGTCCCCGAAGCTCCCCTTACCGGAAATCACCTGCGTCAGTCGGTACGAGAGGCTTCCGTGTCGCCTCTCTAGCCAATCCTCCATGATGAGCCTTACAGCCGCTATTGCGGCGTGCCCTGCGCTTGGTCGCCCAGATCGTTCCTTCCAGTCCACCACGATGGCCTGGCAGAGCTGGGACTGCACGACCTCGATTTCTCGTGGCTCGGGGTTCCGTCCCTGCTCCCGCGCCTCCTTTCGCCACTGGTACAGTTGCGAAAGGGCTATCGCCTCCAGGTCCCATGGCGGAGTTCCGGCAAGGAGACTCGCCGCCTCGAAGGAGATCGTGCGGTACCCGCGGATGACCCTGATGGCCATCACCCGCTGCGGAGCGCGCAGCATCCGCACACTTCTGACCTCCAGGGCCTCCACCCATAAGTGACACCGGTACCTTTTTTTTTTTTTTTTCGTGCAGAAATCCCTTCGGGTGCCCCCCCGCGTGCCAGCGGGGGCGGTTATGTCGGGCTTGAACCGACTAAAACCGCACGCCGTCTCGGGTCTACAGAGGTGTAAGGTTGCCCATAGAGCATATCCCTCGCACCCCGACTGACCCTGGGCCATCTCCGGTTTCGAGATGGCCCCCTCGGGTTTGGTAACCACGGTGTCCCCGTCTTGCCGTGGTTTGAGGGAGGGGCGCTAGTCGCCCCACCGTCCCGGCCTGCTTCTGCTGGGGTGACAGGTGGCCTCACCTGCCACCCCCAGGCCTGCGCTCATGGAGGACGGAGGTCGTTAAGCGACCTCCGGCGCCTGAGTCGCCTGCGACGCGCGGCGAGCATGTTGCGGGCTCGGCGGGCCGGGAGAGTTCTGAACCTCTCCCGGGCGCGCTCCGCCATCTCCTTCGCGAGCATCACATGCTCGCAGAAGGAGGTGGCGGCGGCCCACGCGCTCGCGCTCCGCAGTGCCCCCGGTACCTACTTGTTGTTCTGTTAACTCGAGGCCGTTGTGATAACGCTATCAATGTCGTTATTGTTGTTCAATTTGAAGCAAATACTATACCGAGTATATTAGTTTGTCCTGCAGTGGCAGTGATGTGTCCCGTTATGCTCCTCCAACACAAAGGGAGGATCCTCCGACCGAGACTGCCTTTGTTAGCTTACCTATGCAGAAGTCTTAGATTATTAATATTAATAATCTAAGGCAGAAGTAAATATAATGTAATTGTTTGTAGTCTGTTGGCCTTAAGTTTTTTCTTTTGTAATAAAACCTAAGTCAAGCAAAATTAATTCATTACATTTTTCCTTAAACTTACTCATTGCAATATTCGTATTTTTGGTAATTATTGATAATAATGATACCTGAACACTGACGTTGACTTATGTCTGATATGTCAAATAAACGTCATTCTTATCTCTCCTTGCATTCTCTTTGTTAACTTTGTTTTGATGCATTGCAATTCAATTACCGGTTCTTAACAGAGTAGCCCTTGCCCCTGTTTAACATTTTCACGCATATCTAAATAAAATAATAATGAAACCAAAGTCAGGATTATCAAGATTCCATAACTGCAACATTCTTCGTAATAGTAAAATAATTAAAGAAGACTTATGGATAAGAGATGGTAGGATTGAGGATCCAGAACAAGTATTTTATGTAGAACAGTTACAAGCAGATATAACTGTAGATTGCGAAGGTTTACTGATCGCTCCTGGGTTCATTGACATACAAATCAATGGTGAGTATTTTTAAACTCAGTGTGTAAATTTGTTACTGATTTACGAATATAGGTACCTATATTCTGATGTAGTAAGTTGGATGCAATGAAGAATGAACGATATTGTACTAAATACAGTAACAATATGTACCAACAACCTACCAAATGTAAAGCTTTCTTACAGATAATAGGAATTAGCTTCTATTAAACTATTAGAAAAGGTTTTCAGATCAAAAATTGTGGCCCGGGGGTGAGAATGAATTTTGAATATAGAATGGGACACAGAAAGTAAATAAATGAGTTAGTGAATTTTGACACCTACCTATCTGTACAGTCATAGTGCATCTTTTTGTAATGTCATCTGTAATTGTGTGTGTCCCGGGGGTGAGAGGGAATGAATTTTGAATGGGACACAGAAACTAAATAAATGTGTTATAAATTTTGACACCTATCAAGAACAGCTACAAAAAGCTAGTGGTCAGGTTGTGGTCTTTCACTATACAAAATTTGTTGTTTCATACAGCCAGTTTAGCAAACATAAAAGTCATTGATATATGTAATACTAGGCATTATGATACTGTATGCATTAACTCCAATCAATAACAATATAGTTACATAATGTGTGTATTTATATTACAATTTTAGACAAATATTTTCATCGCAGGTGGTTGGGGAGTGGACTTCTCATATGATTCAGAAAATGTTGAAGCTGGAATAAAAAAAGTATCAAAGGAACTCCTTGCCCATGGTGTGACCTCATTCTGCCCAACCATGGTCACGTCTGATGTAGAAAAGTATCATAAAATTCTACCGCAGATCAAACAGACTGATGGTGGTAAACATGGGGCTACTATTCTTGGTGTGCATTTAGAGGGACCATTTATCAGTTTAGCAAAGAAAGGTGCCCATATGGAAGAATATATAAAGATTCCTGAAAAGGTTAGTTAACAAGTTAATTCATTTATAATATTTGAACCTATAAACATTGAGCATCCATCCACCAACAAATCTTAATCTGGGTTCTTCCCTGGGGACTTTTATGATTTTGTTAACCACTTTCAGTAACCCCCTTTTCAAGATACTAACCATATTCTACCGGTTCACATTATTTTGTTTGATAATGTATGCTCAAATTGTTACTTTTTTCTGCAATTTTTTTTTGAAGATGTGTATATAAACTCTTACTGAAGTTCTGCAATTGCATGGACATATGCATATCTGTTAGACCTATTATAAAGACAATCGCTTGATCCAAAAGTAATTTCTTAATCAACATGGACATATTATGTTAGAAGGCTGTAGCAGCAACCTCTGCCATATCCTTCATGTTAGGTTCAACAAATCGGAAATGTATGTCGACAAATCTACTAGTGGAGATGATGGTTTCATACATATTGTTATGTGATGAAATGGTCAATCAATCAAGCTCTTTGATTATTTGGCGTTGTTGACTTTCGATAATGAGTAACTATGAAACTGCTGATTATTTGGCATTGTAGTAATGGACTTCGTAAAAATGACTTTCGATAATGAGTAACTATGAAACCTCTTAAAAAAGCTGCTGTATAAAAAGTAGTCGAAGAAAATATCTTCGATTATTATGAAATACTTCAAGCACATCAAGAAATATTGAAGTGGACAACATTTATTGTATGCGAAACGGTGTTTATTAATGTTCTAACTACTGTGTAATATTTGCACACATTATCAATAACCAATTTATTGTTTACCTACTATCCAACTGTTGCGTATTATATATCGATTGTTTTATAATGTGATTGAACCTTTATCAATGACTCAATAAATAACAGTATCACACCTATAAAGGCAATGTCCGCCAATCACAGATACCATTATAGAATCCGTGACTGGCTGTCTGTTATTATCTGTGTATTACCTCTCATTAGTGTACATACACAATATGGGCAGCTGCCCTAAGACAAGACCATAGAATACACCTATATCTGTAAAAATAAATGAATCTTCCACCTAAGAAATAATCAACTTATAATGTTCACTTTAGGCCACCCACACAATACAATACACACAATACGCTACAGTAATTAGTCTGAACGACACATTACTGTAGCGAGAAGGCGAGTGCATCAACGTTAACAAGCTAGCACGTTGGTGCACTAAACGAATCACCGAATCAAGCCACCCTACGTCACATCAGGTAATGGGGCGTCGCCGAACTCCGGCTTCCTGAACATTCAATAATAGGCCCTGCCTACTTCAAGATAGCTGGATCCTTATTGTACGACCAGCGCGGGCGCAGATTACCCGCTATGCATTGTTCTCGGGGTGACGCCTACCTGAGAAATTGGTCAAGACCAAACTTTTATTAGTTAAACTTTAAGCGCTAAAGTGGGTTGTTTAGTCCTTATTATTAATAGTTTTTTTAGGGATTTTCTTTAGAAAAGCCCTATTGCCATCGAGTTGTCGTCGTTGCCAATTTTCTGTCACGGTTTTGGGTATGAAGGAGATGAGCTATCGAGTTGCTGTTTTCGGTAATAGATTCGTGCTGGGGTGAACCATTGCAAGATAAAGAAAAAATCGCAAAATCGAAAATCCCTTGTATTCGGCTGAGCTTGTCTCAGGAATTCAACTTGTTATGTATAAAAACCTTGTATTAAAATTATTCTGATTTCTGCCTTCACTACTGTAATTACTATATAATATACTCGTATTCTTCTCACCGCTAGTTTCCATCACGTCTACTTGCACGCAAATTGTAAGTGGTCTCACCTACCTACCTTGGCCGCTTCATCACTATTTAACATAGTTTTCATAGAGTAGTAATCAATAAACATAATATGCCTCAATATTAAGTTTGTTTGTATTTCTGGATAGTGAAATAGTGAGTACCTATCTAATTATATAAACAGACTTCTAAGGCTAAGATTTCCCTATTGCTACGCAAAAAATCCCAATCGCCACCTGGGAGGCAACGCTGCGTCATCCCCGGTGGCGTATGGGATATTATTTTCAGAAAATGTCCCAGTTGCCACCAGAGGTGGCAATGTTGGGGGTGGCAAACGGGATTAACCGGTTTTAGGTAATAGATTCGTGCTGGGGTGAACCATTGCAAGATAAAAAAAAATCGCAAAAAAACGCAAAAAGAAAAAAAAAACGCTAAATCGAAAATCCCTTGTATTCGGCTGAGCTCGTCTCAGGAATTCAACTTGTTTTATTTTTCATTGAGCAGGGCAGAAGTTGACTATTGCCAAAGAGCCAGTTAGCACAAAGCTCACTCACTACTTTCTTATTTACTGGTTTGTTTGCCAGGGCTTGGAGACGCTTAAAGAAGTTTATGGTGCCTTGGATAACGTGATTATAATTACGATTGCCCCAGAACTGCCAGGTGCCACACAAGCAATCAAAGAATTGAAAGATCTTGGAATCAAAGTAGCTTTAGGTCATTCTACTTCCAGCTTAGCTCAAGCGGAAGAAGCAATTGAATCTGGAGCTAATCTTATCACCCATCTCTTCAATGCTATGCTTCCGGTGAGTATAGGAAGAAACATTAATTTAGGAATTACATAGGACGAGCATAGGGTAGGTACAATAACAACTTCAGTTCACGACCTGACTTCACTCATAGCTATTCTGGCAATATCAAAGTGATAATTTAATTATATATTAACACAAACGGTTGCCCGCGGGGTAAAATTAGCCTATATGCTATCTCTGGTCCAAATTTTATCCAGCTGCACTCAACCGTTCTGGTGTGATTGGGTAAGAAACATTCATCCATCCAAACTTGCGCATTTATATAGATATAGATGATCATCACAACAGGTGATAATTTGCATTGGATCCGCTCTCATCTACTTTTTCTTTCAATTTGGCCTACCTTGGCTTTTAGAGGGGTGCCTACCATCTGACGCCAGAGCGGCGTCCGTCAATCAGCAGGTGTTTCGGCAGGCGAGGTTGTCTTCGGCCCAGAAGATCTTAGTGGGACCCCATACACCGACTTTCGTATTTATAATAATAAGTATTATTTTATATAATGTCTAAAAACTGTATTATCACCTGTGTTATAAATCCGCCTTTAATTACTGTATAGGTACTTCTGCGAAGTGGGAACCAGACCATGCAAACTATTCTGAAGCTAACTGACTTTATCTAGTTACGAAAAATTTCTAACCTAAACTCTTCTCTGCAATGATTACTTGGTGATTTCAGTTCCATCATCGTGATCCCGGATTAGTTGGCTTACTAGCGTCATCAACAAAGCAACAAGTATTTTACGGCATTATTTCCGACGGCATTCATACTCATCCGGCTGCTCTACGAATTGCAAGTAGGACAAATCCTGAAGGTACGTAAAAGTTTTGTGTTACGGCTATATTACATAACTTTTTAGGGCTCTTTACCTACAGAGAACTCTGTTACTAATCCTACGCTACTTGTCTATCTGTGCTGTATTTCACAGAATGTTTTTTTTTTATGTTCCTATAAATACATGTTTTATCTTATAATCTAGTACAATTTCCCACAAAACCGTACAAACGGTTTGACTGTGGGATCAGTGGGATTGTATCTATAAGCATTATGAAAAATTATAAGTAAATTGCACTGTTACTTGTGTTCAGTCAGGGGCCTTACCACGACGCGCTAAGGAGACAGATGGAGCTATTATACACGGTGTATATCTCTCGCCCTTACTTGGAAATTTGTGATGTGTTTGTTGAATTTAAAAAGATATCGTACATTCAAACCCAAGGTCCATACCAGGTTACCCAGGGTCTAACCCATCCAAAGATGATATAAATATATATCTACCCGTTCCTGCGACCTACAGAAACCCATTTCCAGGATAAAAAAGTAGCCATGTGCTATTACAGATTTAATATGTGTGCCCACATTACATGTAGCTGTTCCCCGCGGCCCTGCCCGCGTGGAATTCTGATCCCGTTCTCACAACCCATGGGAACCATTCCATTGATAAAAAGTAGCCTATGTGTTATGCCAGACTATAATCTACCCTGTACCAAATTTCAACCAGATCCGTTCAGCCGTTTGAGCGTGATTGAGTAATAAACATCGTCACAAACTTTCACATTTATAATGTCAGTAGGTAGTAAGATATTAACGATTTTATTTAACTTTAATTTAGGACTGGTATTAGTAAGCGACGCGGTAGCTGCACAGGGTCTTGCTGATGGCAACTATCGTATCGGACCACAACTGGTCACAGTAGAAGGTGGTCATGCCTATGTAACTGGTACTAAAGTACTCTGTGGAAGCACTGCAGCACTCGACACGTGTGTAGCTACATTCAAACAGTCTTTAGGTAAGCTCTGTTTAAAACAGTGTAATATTATATTAATTTATTTGAATGTAAAGTTTATTATATAAGTTGTCACAAAATTAGGTCTCTGAATTTGGTGAGATGACTTGGTATCGACAAAATATGTATTTGAAACAAAAAAAAAATATCGGGTAAAGTAAAAAAAAAAACACCACCAGCGACCAGCGGCACGTGACGCGACGAGCACACGTGACGCTGGTCGCGATTTAGGTATTTCCAGGGGCGGGTCACTCCGCCGATCTGCGAGAAATTATAAGTACATGCCGGCGGCAGCCCCGGGGCTGCTTATTCAGTGGTTGCCCCGCCGTGGCCCGCGACACTCGCGCGCGTGTCTCCCGCATACCAACGTCGCAAGCGCGTATTGTATACGATAGGGCAACGAAATATTGCATTGCTGCGGGTTGCAGAAACAATGACCAAAATTAGGATTGCACGTTTTTCTATGTTCCGGCGCGTGAAAAGGATACCGAAAGGTGAGGTAGTAAGCACTAAATGCTCATTTATACCTATATTTTCATAGTAAATCGAACACAAGAATCAAGTAAAACAGCACAGTGTTATACTTGAATTAAATAGGTATCTTTTTATTTATTTTTTTACGTGCGGAAATCCCTTCGGATACCCCCCCGCCGGCCAGCGAGGGCGGTTATGTCGGGCTTGAACCGACTAAAACTGCACGCCGTCTCGGGTCTACAGGCGCCGGGGTGTAAGGTTGCCCATAGAGCATATCCCTCGCACCCCGACTGACCCTGGGCCAACTCCGGTTTCGAGATGGCCCCCTCGGGTTTGGGAACCACGGTCTCCCCGTCTTGCCCCGGTTTGGGGGAGGAGCGCTACTCGCCCCACCGTCCCGGCCTGTTTCTGCTGGGGTGACAGGCGGCCTCAATTGCCACCCCCAGGCCTGCGCTCATGTAGGACGGAGGGCGAGCGAGGACTCAGGGCTGCACACGCTGGTGGACTGCCCGGTGTGGGAGGTGCCGAGGCGTGACCTCGTGGCAGCCATCGGGGTGGGAGGCCTCTCGCTCGGCAGCATGATTGCGGCAATGGTGCGGAGCGCGAGCGCGTGGGCCGCTGCCACCTCCTTCTGCAAGCATGTGATGCTCGCGAAGGAGATGGCGGAGCGCGCCCAGGAGAGGTTCAGAACTCTCCCGGCCCGCCGAGCCCGCAACATGCTAGCCGCGCGTCGCAGGCGACTCAGGCGCCGGAGGTCGCTTAATTAAATAGGTATCTGTCAACGGTATATCTACATAATATATGTATACATATACATCAAACGAAAATCCCGAGATTGTGATTAAATCAGTACTTATTGGACTCATTTACACCTGGCGTGCAACCGCGAACCGTAACGGAGATCGTAAAGTCTATCTCCGTCTCTGTCACTCGAATAGTAAGTGCTATCTAATATTTATAATTCGCGTATTCTGTGTGTGTATATTATTGGATCACGGATAGGTACAAGATGTCTAGGTGGTACATTTAAATATCTTATTGTCGTCGAGGCGCGCCACTTGACACCTCCGCGGCGCCGACGCCGCGGCGGTGTCGGGTGTCTATGGTCGGGTGCAAGTTCAAACAAGCCGCTAAGTTAGTCCAAGAGCCGTGCTACAAATTTAATGCTTCTCCGTTGCCGTCAGCTCTTTCGGTTAAGTTTTTCATAATTACTATTTGTTGTGTTAATGTTCGTTTAATTGCTTTTTGTACATTCATGTGAATTCATGTGAATTTCAGAATAGATAATAGTGCAAAGCTACCGTATCCGCTTACGATCAGGCGGACTGTACGCTCGTTTGCCACCGACGACGTTTATAAAAATGACAACCCTATCTTCGGCAAGGTGCGGAGTAATGTCGACCTTCGCGCCAGGCAATAGAACTCAATGACGGCGCGGCTGGCGTGCGGTCCGTTGCTAATAATAATTAATAGGCACGTAAAAAGGCGGCATTCGTGAACATCAAAACAGAGGGTCTTCTGTACTTGTACTATTATTTATTCTGTGGTATTTCCCACACATCCGCTTGGTGAATACTGCGAGGAGAAAGACTGCACGCCTACCACGTGCGTCACGGGCTCGTCGCGTCACGTGACGCTGGTCGCTGGTGATGTTTTTTTTTTCATCATATTTTGTCGATACCAAGTCATCTCACCAAATTCAGAGACCTAATTTTGTGACACCTTTTATAATTACCTAGTACGACGACATGTATTAAACACAAAGAGGCAAAAATATATTAAACACCAACATTTCGGAAGCTGATTTTAATCCCTACGTAATAGGTACGAGCCTCTTGCTTTCAAATGGTTGTATGGAAGAGATCGCAACGTCATTAAAATTGTCCTCGTACTATAGATTAAGTTTTCTGGTTGGTGTAAAAAGAAGACTATAGTTCGACCGCTAGCGCTGTACCGCTCCCATGGTACGCGCGGCGTGGTGGTAGACGCAGTAGGGAAGAACATGGGTCGTTGAGATCGATATATCGATATTTTCGGACAGGGGCCTTACTATGATGACTTAGAAACAGTTCAGTTTCGGAGCAATTCAATACAAGTTTGTAAACTGAATTGCTATGATCCGTACTATGACATACTTAAACTTAAACCGTTCGCGTTTGGTTCGTTTGTTGACATTTGGAACGTGAAACTGAACGACTTAATACGACGTCATGGTATGAGTACGAAACTATTCAGTTTCGGTCTGGAATTGAATTTCTATTAAGCGTCATGGTTGGCCCCCAGATCTTACGATACCATTTAACAATTTTAAGGCCTGATATTATTTAAATTCCCTATTTAATCATTTTTGGCTTTACAGGTACATTTATTAAATTTTAAATTACATTGGAAATTTGTTAAATAAGTATACTTAAATAGTTATTTTTAAATAATTAATTATCTACAACATATTTATAGTTAGTTAATTAAATACAACCGAAAAATATTTACATTAAATAAAACAGGCAAATGATGAATAAAAACTAAAGTAATGATTTAAATCAGAACTTTTTAATGTTATAAAATTAAAATAAATACTAAAACCACTAAAACTGACATTATTCTGAAATCAATGACCGTGTACAATTCTTCAAAATTCGTATACCTACACTGTACTTGCCAAAAGTCGTTATTCACCATCGGACACATAACAGGCTGACCATAGTAATACCTATTACAAATATCGGTAAACGCCTTTTTTTTTTTTTTTTTACGTGCGGAAATCCCTTCGGATACCCCCCCGCCGGCCTGCGGGGGTGGTTATGTCGTGTCTCGACTAAAACCGCACGGTGTCCTCCCCAAGTGTCCGTTGCCGGGCACCCCGGGTAAGCCCTCGAAAGGATAACCCCAGGGTTGCCGGCGGACTTTGGCCGCCACCGCGGCCTCGCCTGGTGGGGTCGGGTTTTATCCCGCTTCGGTGAGTTGGCAGGCGTGTGTAGGGCACACACGACACGCCTCCGCCACGGCCTGCTTCTGTAAGGACGGCGAGTCGGCCAACTGCCGTCCTCAGGCCCCGATCATGGAGGTCGGTAGTCCCGGGCGTAGATGAGTCTGCGGCGTCCTCGCCGCAGACTGCGAAACTCGGGGGGCAGGGTTCTTTCCCGCTCCCTCTCCGCCGTCTCTTTCGCGCGCATTACCTGCTCGCAGAAAGAGGCGGCGGCGTGCCACTTGCTCCCGTCGGAGACCGCGGCCCTCACCATGGTCTCCAACGAGAGAACGTCCACGCCCAGGACCGCAACGAGATCCCGGCGTTGACTCGCCCACGCAGGGCACTCCACCAACGTGTGGAGCGCCGTGTCTTCGCCAGGATCCTCGCAGTGCTGGCACTGCGGCGTTGTCTCCCGGTGGATGCGCCACAGATACTTACCGAAACACCCGTGTCCGGTAACCATCTGGCACATCCGGTAGGAGAGGTCCCCATGGTCCCTCTCCAACCACTCCTTCATGATCGGTCTCACCGCCGCAATGGTGGATTCCCCCCACCTTGGGTGCTCAAGTCGCACCCTCCATGTCTCCATGAGTTCCTGGCGGAGCAGGGACCGCTGAGCCCTGATTTCTCGGGGCTCCGGCCTATGGCCCCGCTCCAGCGCCTCCTTGCGCCACTGGTACAGCAGCGCAAGGGCTCTCGCTTCCAGGTCCCATGGAGGGGTCCCAGCTAGGAGACATGCCGCCTCGACGGAGATCGTGCGATACCCCCTGATGACTCTGACGGCCATCGCCTTTAACGGGCTGTTAAGAACAGCCACGTTGCGGGCCGCCAGAGTCTCCGCCCATACGGGGGCCCCGTATAGGGCCATGCTTCGCACGATCCCCAGGTACAGTCTCCTAGTGGGGGCGTTGGGTCCCTTAACGTTGGGCATCAGCCGCGATAGCGCGGCCGCAGCCCCCCTCAGTTTCGGGACCAGACTTCGGAGATGAGGTCCGAAGTCCATCGGTAAACGCCTTACCTTACAGTAAGTACTATTAAAAAATGCGGTAAACTGGCATTAAATGTAAATTTTGGCATAATGTGCACGGACTTTCGTTGTTGTTCAGGTTATTTTGTTGTACTGTTTACAATAGGTAAATTACAAAAGTCGGTTAAGTCTCTTATTAAGTAGTTTTTAGGATAATGTGCACTCACTTTTGTTGAGTTGACGTGTTCCACTTATTTTGTTAACTACCTACAATATTCAATGATATTTTGAAGCAATAGTATGCTCATTTTTCCAATACAATTATGTAGTTCGGAAAAATATATAATAACGGATCTTCGAAATTCTCCGATATTCGAATATCTATCGAATATATAGGTATCTGGACACGTCCTAGATATTCGAATACCAGTCCTTTACAGGGGGAATACTCTGACCAACTGAGCTCATTTGAGCTTTGCTGAAACCTTTGGCGCAATACCTAACACGCTGTCTGACATCATAGTAGTTTTTGAAGTATGTAAACACAACTTCTCATCATTAATATGAAACATACGCCTGTTCCGCTTTACAAATTCAGACTTAAGTGGGAACAAGTGAGGATTACCATGAACAAACAAAGCCACTTCGAGGATTTAAAGCGAGGGAAGTGTTAGGATGTTATACGTTTCGAAGTATGGTCTACAGCTGTCTGAAGACTGCAAAGTGAACATAACCTAGATGCAGCGTTTTTGAGCTTTAAAAACTACGTCATTGTTAGTCGAATTCCCCCAAAAAATAATACCATAACGAAGCAAGTATCCAGATAGACCATGGTACGCAGTAAGCAGAGCATCAATATTAACAATGGGGGCCAGCTTATATGCGTATGCAGAACAGGTAACTCTTTTAACCGTTTCCTCAACATGTGCCTTCCAATTAAGTTGCTAGGCCATAGTAACACCTAAAAATTTTGCTGTGCTAACCTCGAATACTGTTTGATTGTTATACGCTACAATTAGGTTATGTGGTTTTGGTCTTTGGCTGAAATACATAACTTGAGTTTTTGTTATATTAATTTCCAAATTATTATTGTTCAACCACCCAACAATCGAACCCAAACAGTCATTAATATCATCCAGGTACTGATTTGCTTTTTAGCATTGTATAGATACTGTGCTATCGTCTGCAAATAGGGACATTGAATGTTTAGTATGTTTAGGTAGGTCATTTATATATAAAATGAATAAGAGAGGGCCTAATACACTTCCCTGCGGTACGCCATAGGCACGTGATTGGGCCTCATTTTTACTTTTAAAATCTATTTTTGATATGCTTGTAACTTGAGTCCTGCTAGAAAGGCATGACGTTATCAGCTTTAATGCTAATTGCTTTTTCCCATAAACTTTTCGTAAACGGCCGTCGTCGTCGCTCATAAAGTGCCTAGATAATTTTCTAAGCGATGTTTTTACACATGGAGTTTTTTTTTTAATATCGATGTATCAATGCATGTTTTTCCTCACCGTGTTTGCATCACTAACTGACGGCCGATATTCACCCCCCCCCCCCCTCTCCGCCCCTCCGTCTCGCCGCGCACGCCCATACCCAAGGCGCGGTACAGAGGTTGCGGTCGGTCTATAGGTATATCTACGGCTTAAGTCATACAAACTGCATGGGTCTGCTTCATCTATATATAGTGTTTTATATAATAATGAATGAACCCCTATTTCTCCTGGTCATACTATGACTAAACTTTAAAAAAACTAACAAAACTTAACGACCATAATATTAACTTTTGTGTAACCGTATGGCGTTTAACATCAAGGGCGGATCCAGGGGGAGGGTCATGACCCCCCCTGGGCTGGGTCCAGGACCTAGGTGGACCACTAATTAAAATTGTTAAACATAATGTTTATAGATTTATAGATAGATATATATATAGATTTTATGTAAGTACCTTCAATATTTAATTAAGTAATTTAATATAATATTTTGTAAAACGCAGCGGTAGCCTAGTGGTATGGGTAATGAACTGCTGAGACGAGGTCTCGGGTTCGATCCCAGGTTTTACCATGGCACACACCAATGACTTTTCGATGCTTTTCGAAGTTATGTGTGTATTTATCGCAGGCTTATATGTGCCCGGTTAATGGCAATAGGCTCGCCACCTATTACATTGGGACCTAAACATAAACTGGCGAAATGTGAGTGCTAGCACCTCTGCCTACCCCTTCGGGGATATAGGCGTGAGTTTATGTTTATGTTATGTATACTGGTTTGTATAGGTACCTTTTTTTTCTGTTTCGTGCGGAAATCCCTTCGGATACCCCCCCGCCGTCTCGGGTCTAAAGACGCCGGGGTGTAAGGTTGCCCATAGAGCATATCCCTCGCACCCCGACTGACCCTTGGGCCATCTCCGGTTTCGAGATGGCCCCCTCGGGTTTGGGAACCACGGTGTCCTCGGTTTAGGGAGGGGTGCTATTCGCCCCACCGTCCCGGCCTGCTTCTGCTGGGGTGACAGGCGGCCGCACCTGCCACCCCCAGGCCTGCGCTTATGGAGGACGGAGGTTGTTAAGCGACCTCCGGCGCCTTAGTCGCCCGCGACGCGCGGCGAGCATGTTGCGGGCCCGGCGGGCCGGGAGAGTTCTAAATCTCTCCCGGGCGCGCTCTGCCATCTCCTTCGCGAGCATTACATGCTCGTAGAAGGAGGTGGGGGAGGCCCACGCGCTCGCGCTCCGCACCATTGCCGCAATCATGCTGCCGAGCGAGAGGATTCCCACCCCGATGGCTGCCACGAGGTCACGCCTCGCATCGCAGTGATGGCACACAGGCGTTGGCTCCTTCCTGATCCGATGCAGGTGGTCACTGAAGCTCCACTTACCGGAGATCACCTGCGTCAGTCGATACGAGAGGCTTCCGTGTCGCCTCTCTAGCCCAGGGGTCTCCAAACTACGGCCCGCGGGCCAAATCCGGCCCGCCAGTGTCATCAATCTGGCCCGCGACAACCAATGATTTATTGTCATCAATCTGGCCCGCGACAGCCAATGATTTATTGTTGTTACTATTGCTGTGATAAGTTGAAGAAGAAAACACAGAATGATAATTACTCAGTTTTATTTACTTGCAAGGTAAAACTTAACGACAGAAATGATGACACAGAAAACTTAAGTATCTAAGTTTAAGCATATTAATAACTAACAAATAATTGAAATGAACCCCACTAATCACAGTAAAACAAAAACACTAATGAGATTTATGTAATTGTGATTTTCCACCGACAATAGTTTGTAGTTGTGGATCAATTTTACTTGTACTAATTATCAAAAGAGATTTAAGATTCTCATCGGTTAATTGAGATCTGTAAACATTCTTTGTGTACTTCATCTTGGAAAACGTTTTCTCACACAAGTAAGTAGTACCAAAAACAGAAAACAACCCACGAGCAAATTTATGCAAATTATCAAATTGTTCCAGTGGAAGACTCTTATAAAATTCCAGCAAAGATGAATTTTGATACTTGTTCTTAATCATATCACTGCACTGTAAATCAATAATTTCCATTTGGACTTCCGGAGCCAGGGTTTCAATGTCAGAATCAAAAGGATTTTGAAACAGCTTAATTTCATTCGCAATGACATCAAAATCTGAGAAACGAGTATCAAAATTTATCTTCAAAGCACTCAAAGTTTCGATTGCAAAATCGACGGGAAATTCAGTCTCTGTGGTGTGGCTGAATATTTCACATGTTTTAAAATGTGTGAATTTTTTTTACGTAATTGCGATTGAAATAGTATTATTTTCTGCCTGAAGGATTTGATATTGGTGTATAAATCAGGGAGAAGCTGATTTTCTCCTTGCAACCTCAAATTCAGTTCGTTCATATGATTTGTCAAATCGACATAGAATGCTAACTTCCACATCCATTCACTATTTTCTAAATCGGCAAAAGGGCGCTGCTTCTCATTTAAAAAAATTTGAATCTCTTCTCGAAGTTCAAAAAAGCGCTTAAGGACTTTTCCGCAACTAAGCCAGCGTACGGCAGTATGATATGGTAAGTCATTTTCTCCAATCTCTTGAATAAACTCGCGGAATTGTCGGTGATTCAGCCCAGTGGATCTGATGAAGTTAACAACTGATGTGACTGGTTTTAGAACTTCAGACATATCCAAACATTTCCCGCACAAGGACTGTTGATGAATGATACAATGTAAGACTAATGGTTTTGAACCACCATCATTATCTACAGCCTTTGACACAAGTGCAACCACTCCTTTATTTTTACCACACATATTTTTGCCTCCATCAGTTGTTATAGATTTCAAATTTTTCCATCGAAGGTTCTTTTTAATAATGGCATTTTCAACTCCCTTAAAAATATCTGCCCCAGTTGTCGTACCGTGAATACTATCAATATCAAGAAGTTCTTCATACATTTCATAGCTTTTATCTACTCCGCGAATAAAAATCAACACCTGAGCAGTATCTGACACATCCGTTGACTCATCCAATGCTAGAGAAAACCACTCAAGATGTCCGAAGAGATTTTTGTCAGACAGTTGAGATGATATATTTTCTGCGATGACTTGCACCCTCCGAGCCACAGTGTTTGCTGACAAACTGATACTTTTAAATAAATTTACCTTTTCGGGGCATATTTCTTCGGCTACTGCAATCAAGCATTTTTTTATCATTTCTCCATCGGTGAATGGTTTGCCACGTTTTCCAATTTCAAGAGCCACACGAAAGCTGGCGCGAGTTGCAGACTCTTGTTCAGTATTCGCTTTGGTAAACAAACATTGCTGCGATTTGAGTCCGCGTTTCAAAGCTGAAAATTTTTCCGTCCGCAAACTTCCTGTATACTTGGAGTAATTTTGAAGATGTTTCGATTCATAGTGTCGTTTAATGTTATATTCTTTGAGAACAGCTATGGTTTCATTACAAATTAAACATATCGCCTTATTACTGGACTCAATCACAAAATACTGAAAGTTCCATTTATCTTGGAACGTTCTGCATTCACTGTCGATTTTTCGCTTCTTTTCCATACTAACAAATCACACATAAAAACAATAAGTAAAATCAAAATACTTTTAAGCACGGGTGTTACTTTATTTCACAATAGAGATAGACAGTTTCGCTTCCTTCGCCTTTCCTACGCAGACTGACTCGCGGTTGCGCCGCTAGCCTTTTTATATGCAATTACTGCCATCTCGAACTGATCGGAATACACTAGCCAGAACTAGAACTTTCTTGAACCAACGCGGTAATTCCAAATATTTAATTACGACGAATGCCACCTGTTAGCGGGTAGCTGAAATAGATAGTACATAGTACCACTACTCGCCACTAGATGTCGTTAAGTGTCACAATACACAATAATAATTGAAATGCAAAAAAGCGTAAGTTTGCTTAGGTCGCGCACTTTGCGACTATTCTAGTTCTTGAAATATAGTTAAGGGCAGAAAAATTAAAACTAGTTTGGCCCTTGGAACAAACAGAAAAAATCATTATGGCCCGAAGGCTTCAAAGTTTGGAGACAACTGCTCTAGCCAATCCTCCATGATGGGCCTTACCGCCGCTATTGCGGCGGCGGCGTGCCCTAGATAAGTAGGTACCTACTTACTGTAAGAGTGTGCGTGTGACTTATGTACCTACTTATACCTATATAATTTTTTGGACGAGGGAGTTTGAAGAGCCTAAGCTTACTAACCAACTAACCTAACCTAAAACCTCAGATAAATTCACACAATTGAAATAAGTGCATCTTCGTGAGCGTGACACAACTTGCAATAGGCATTTTGACTATATTTAAAATATTGTACGAATTGTTGTCATCCTAATAAAATGTACCGTAACAAACATATTTTATTAATTTTCAATATAAAGCCACATATATATATATATAGCACATAGCCATATTAATTTTATAAACTCCACAGACTTCAATAATTAAATATTTATACGATACGATATATATTATGTTGCTTATTACTGTTCGATGTCAAAGCAAACAGCACAGTGAAGAAGCCGCAATTAATTAAAACTGTAAACGATATTATCGCAGGGCGGCCACATCATTCTAGCTGCTGCACAGAATTTGTACAGATCTTAAACTTTGCTTTGTAGTACATTAGTATGAACCATCAAATTACATTCCATACATTGTATGGAATTAAGTTATGTATGTATTGTGTGAGGAGGACGAAGCAGCAACATGTGCTCGGGAAGAAAACTCAAGCGATAAGCCTTCTCTTCTTATTATTAGTTCTGTGGTTGCAACCAATACAAAGATTCCCGGCGAAGTAGTATAAAAAGGCCACATCATGTCTGCCGTAGATGTTGTACAAGGCAAATAATAGTTGGGGCTGTTCTCAATCCAAAAGTGCCCGGTGACGGCAATAACGTCGCTCCTTTTAACGTGGGACCAAAAAGCATGGCAAAATGTGGGTGTTAATTTCACCTCAGCCTTCCCATTCGGCGATATATAATCACCACTCTGCGGCTTTTGTAGTCAATAAAATTAGATAGCTGAAGAATGTAGAAACAGCGACGTGCACAGCGTCCTGTAGGTAAATACTACAGTATACTGCAAATTTTGTGCTTTAAAAGCGTAAGATACGCGGTATTTAAAAAATTTCCTTCCCCATTGAAACTATTCGAAACTGTTCTAAACGTCTTACAGAGTAACTAACTTTGACGCCTTTGGCCAAGCCGCGAAATATTCACTTCCAGCAACGTCAAAGTTCAATTTTATTCTGTTTTCGATTATGATGTTATTAAAAGTCGAGATTATATAAAACTATTTATTGCAGATTGTTCTATGGAGTACGCACTGGAGGCTGCTTCGCTGCATCCAGCTAAAGCTTTAAGTATTGACCACAGAAAAGGAAAATTAAATTTTGGATATGATGCGGACTTTGTGATTATTCATCCCGAATCATTGAAGATCAAATCTACGTGGATTGCGGGTGAATGTGTTTATAAATGTGATAAAGCTTAGATTTTAATTGACTACGTATAACGTACCCATTCCGCATATATTGTTTTTATGTAAATATTATAAGTAAATTAAGTACTATATACATTTATTTAAAAGAAAATTATATGACGCAATTTTTATTAAAAAAAAAATGTTGACTTTTTTTTAAACTAAAATATCAAATCAGTGTAATCTTATGATTTCAAAATGTCCCAAATAACGAAAACCCGATTACATTATAGTCTTTATTTGAACATTACTACAGTAAGTATAGTCGTACCAACGATTCTGTGAACTAATTGAAAAAGTGTTGCTTATTGACTTCGACTTGCAATAAAATCGGGAAAGTTAGCAAATAATATTAGTACATATTACACAAAGTTAGTTATCGCACCTAGTTATCTCGCCAGTCTCTAAGAAGAACCTTTTTTTTTTTTTTTTTTTTTATCGTTCGGAAATCCCTTCGGATACCCCCTCGCCGGCCAGCGGGGGCGGTTATGTCGGGCTTGCACCGACTAAAACCGCACGCCGTCTCGGGTCTTCAGACGCCGGGGTGTAAGGTTACCCATAGAGCATATCCCTCGCACCCCGGCTGACCCTGGGCCATCTCACCACTAACAGCATCGCACATCCTGTCTCCTCTGAAAGCAGAGGAGTACGGAGAGCGATGTGTTCCCGCCACGTTGGGTATTGGCCGACGATCAATGCCAACCCTATGAAGGGGTGAAGGGGAAGCCATTGACCGCCGCCCAGGGTGTACCGGCCGCTCCGATTCCGTTCCCCCCGGACTCCGCTGCAGTCCGGGGGGATCGGAATCGGAGCGACACTCGAGGAGGTTACCCAACACACACCCCTCTCTAAGAAGAACCTATTGTTCTAACGGAACTACTGATAAAAAAAATTGGTTAAAGGCTTAGCATTTAGTTTAGACTGTAACCTATACTTCCACATTTGACGAAAGGCTTGTCTAAAATTTCCTGTACCTTCTTTTTTTTTTCGTGCGGAAATCCCTTCGGATACCCCCCGCCGGCCAGCGGGGGTGGTTATGTCGGAATGCCTAGTAGGTTAACACCATTTCTAACGAAAAGTGTTGGCAAAAAGATAAATAATCCGTTCGGTCGGTAATTAAATTTAATAATTTATTTTTATATTTTGCAATCTGTAGTGTAATTCAATTACACTTGACAGTGACAACCATACTTCCGATTTTAGCCATTTCACAGATACGCTGGTACATCTATGTATACCCGGCGCTTGGGCTAACAACCTTTTCAGTCACAGAATAGCCTCAAGTTGGTAGACGGGTCGTTCTTTTCAACTATTTTGTTTTCGTCATGTAAATTTTGTGCTTATGGCCTAAATTCAAAGAAACCATTAGGTACCGTCGGGTGGGGTGTGTGTTGGGTAACCTCCTCGAGTGTCGTTCCGATTCCGATCCCGCTGCAGTCCGGGGGGAACGGAATCGGAGCGGCCGGTACACCCTGGGCGGCGGTCAATGGCTTCCCCTGCACCCCTTCATAGGGTTGGCATTGATCGTCGGCCAATACCCAACGTGGCGGGAACACATCGCTCTCCGTACTCCTCTGCTTTCAGAGGAGACAGGATGAGCGATGCTGTTAGTGGTGAGATGGCCCAGGGTCAGCCGGGGTGCGAGGGATATGCTCTATGGGTAACCTTACACCCCGGCGTCTGAAGACCCGAGACGGCGTGCGGTTTTAGTCGGTGCAAGCCCGACATAACCGCCCCCGCTGGCCGGCGGGGGGGTATCCGAAGGGATTTCCGCACGATAAAAAAAAAAAAAAAAAAAAAAAAAAAGGTACCGTCGGGTGAGGGATATGCTCTATGGGCAACCTTACACCCCGGCGTCTGCAGACCCGAGACGGCGTGCGGTTATAGTCGGTTCAAGCCCGACATAACCGCCCCCGCTGGACGGCGGGGGGATATCCGATGGGATTACCGCACGAAAAAAAAAAAAAGGTACATAAAAAAGATGTGGTGTCACTTGGGGTAGGTGAATGGGAGGTTAGGGGTTAAAATGGTGACTGCATTTTTCTGTAGACACAGTAGGTACTCAGCGTTTTGGTTGGCACGTCGGGAGGAAAACTAATTTTTTTTATTTTTCAGAGTAAACTATAGACTGCATTGTTAATAAAATAAACATGTTTATTTATAAAACGGCCAAGTACAATCTAAAATCACTTTTTTTAAATAAAGAATTTTATCGACATAAAATACGGACTACGTCGTAAGCATCACAGCACTAGTAATAACTGTCACAGCTATATTTTAAGGACTGTAATAATAGTACCGGTAATTGAATTACCTTTCTTATTACTGAGTTTGAAAGTTGTTAGAACCGCAATAAAAAAATGCCCCGTATTACTATACTAGTATTTTTTGTACTAATTGTGATACAAGCTTTTGAAATCAGCGCAACCCTTCTCTAAAATTATTATTTTCGTTTTAGGAACAGATTATTTAACAAATTTTTAATTTCTTAGTTTTAGTCCCCCCGGACCCATAGACCAACTTGATAGCACAACTAGTTGTGCTATCGGGACACGCTTTGATGAATTTGTCTCCGTGACACGTCTGAGTAGTTGGCTTAGGGTACATACATTTTATACACTTTTAGTACCTGTAACACAATGACACCTTCCTATGTCATGTAGTACCAGAGTGCTTGCCAAGATCAGCCAAAGAAGTTCAATACGAGTCTATCTTGTTTAGTTCCAGAGCACCTACCTTCTCCATCTTCAGACCTTTGAAACATGTAACACCGGAGTGTTTACCAAGACAAAAGGAATGAGCCCAATCTCGATAGGTTTATCTTGTTCTGTTTAGGAGTTGCTATGGGTACCTTTCAACTCCATCATCAGACCCTGAATACCAGGTAACAACATTTTCGTCCAGTTCTCGTTCCGTCCAGTTCCAGTTCCGTCCATTTCCCTTGTCGTCCGGATCCTTCTTGCCATTTTTTTTCGCTTCGCCGGCCGCTGCCGCGGCACGCTCGCTACGCTCGCTCGGCTCGCGCTCTGTTGGGGTCACAGTTCTAACCTAACGTAACCCAGAAGCTATATTATGAGAAGAGTGTGAGCAACAGGCGAAACTATACTAACCACTACTCGCATACGGGCTAACTCGCCTTCTGCCTAACTCGTTTTCGGTCTAACTCGCCTTCTGCCTAACTCGTTTGCGGTCAAGACAAGAAAACACTTAGTAAATGAACGGAATGGGAAATGGACGAAAGGGGAACTGGACAAAATGGGAAATGAATGAATGGGGCACTGGGTGGAACGGACCGACTTGACGAAGTGGTAACTGGACCTAATGGCATCAGACCAGCTCCATGATACCATATAAATGCATTGTCATCCAAACTAAACGGGATGCGAAATTTCATCCCCATCGGTTGAGGATATGCCGTTAGGTTTACATACTCTTTGGTTGAGGATAACTTCCGCAAAATTTAGTTGCAAGATTTGACCCGCGTTTGTTCCCACTTGTTCTACTGAATAGTTCTACGGTAGTATTTACTATTTTAGGTAGATTTCGATGAAATCGATCTACCTATTGGTTTCTTGACTACTGTCGAATTTTAAAAAAAATCTTCATAGGAGGTCTAGTTATGACCCCGTGAGTCCGAAATGACCACTGGTCAAACAGTTTATATATATATATATATGTATGTATGGTTCCACTTCCCAAAATTTGCGGCACTCTCACGGTCGCATTTTTGCCCCGATCGCTGTCAAACTGCGGTCAAAAATTGCTTGGGTGTAAACTTAGTTTAAGTTCGTGAATTGGTGGAATCCGGCCTAAGGGCACGGTAGGGCCTCACTTTTTGTGAAATCAGTTATTCCTCAAAATTTCACGTTCCATGAAAGATATTCGAACCGTTCTAATTTTATCCCATAGTATACATGAATACCAACAACTTTAATTATAAACCTATAAGATTAAAACTTTAACTAAAAGTGGAGGGAGGAAAAACCAAAATTTTTCGGGAAAAAAATCATAACTTCTAACCGGTGAACATTCTTGGTGTAGGAAACATTTTTAATCGATAGGCCATTTTTAAGTCTAAAATAAATGTCTGAAAAGTTTTTCGTTTTCGAGAAAAAAAAAAAAACTTTAAAGTCCGTAGTTCTCTATTTAAAATAATATTAATTGCTTCACGAAATCTACCTGTGCGTTCCCCCTGCGGGAACGGATTTTTTCTCACTAGTTCTACGATATTAGATGGAACAAGAGTAGAACTAGTGGGTCTCTATTCTCACTTGTTCTACCAGTTCCATCGGGTTCAACTCATCGTTTGTACTCACTAGTTCGATTCATTAGTTTGATCGTCGAACTAGTGAGATTTTTTTTCTAATTAGTTTGACCGTCGAACTACTGAGAACTTTTTTTCTCATTTGTTCGATTATTAGTGTTTCGACGACGAAATGATTTCGACAGTCCTATTTCTGCGTGCATATATAGGCAATAACCCTTCTAACCTATATCTATCCGTGTCGGAGCGCGCGGTGAAAGTCTCAGTAGTTCGACGGTCGAACTAAGAGAAAAAAAATCTAATAGTTAGACGATCGAACTAATGAATCGAACTAGTGAGAACAAGCCCTAATATCGTAGTACTAGTGAGAACAAAATCTCCCTTGAGTTCTACCCGATGGAATTGGTAGAACAAGTGGGAATAGAGACTCCCACTAGTTCTACTCTTATGCTCCATCTAATATCGTAGAACTAGTGAGAAAAAAAGTCCCTTTTTTTCCCTCCGGAACCGTGGTCCCACTGTGGTGTCCCACCAGAAGGACAAAACTTTTTCGTGGTCCCACCAAACACACACTTGACTGTTTTGTTACGCCGAACTGAAGAAATAGAAAAAGAACGAAATTATAGAACTGCAAATTTAATGCAGCTAATTCACGGCGAAATTTCAGTTGGCCATTATTTAGAAGCTTTGCGGTAAAATAGAAGGGATAAATTTTTATTTTATTGCCTTTTTTATTTTGTTTCAAGAAAGCAGGTAGCGACTATTACACACCACATTGTAACAAAACGGTCAAGTGTGTGTTTGGTGGGACCACGAAAATGTTTTGTCCCACCGGTGGGACACCACAGTGGGACCACGGATCCGGAGCGCTTTTGTTCTACCGTAGAACTGTTCAGTAAAACATGTGGGATACATGGTGTGTAAAAAGCAGTAGTGTGACGAGAAAAAAATTACCGTTGTAATACTGGTGTGATAATGTGATGTGACTACGAGTCGGTAGGGGAACAAACATGCATTATACTCATCTATATATACTACTAGCGACCCGCCCCGGCTTCGCACGGGTGCAATGGATGTTATTATACATATAAACCTTCCTCTTCAATAATATATTTAAAAAAACCGCATCAAAATCCGTTGCGTAGTTTTAAAGATTTAAGCATACATAGGGATATAGGGACAGTGTGTACATTCGAGATATTAAAAAAAAACCCTTTATTGCCCGTGGTCCGATCATGGAGTTCTACTGATCGATCCATGGGCAATTTTTTTTGGCAGTGGTTCTTTCAATCGAACCATTCTTCTACTAATATTAAATTTCATTGGTACTAAATCTACTGATTGAGTATGACCAAAATGAATATTTTTTCCTATGGACCGACTATAAATATTATAAAAGAAACCGAACAACAACAATACATAGGTAAATCAAATTTATTGTAATCTGTTTAAAACTTAAACAGTGAAAACCTCAACAAAAATAGATTCTAAGTACATAATTATCGTATGTATTAACGCAACTTCTCTAATGCATGCCCAACATTTATATCGGCATTAAGTAGCTCCATTTGGATTTGCATAATAAAATCATAATTTGTAATCGATATTTTAGACCTACTTTTCTTGTTTATTCTGTACTTTAAATTTGTAATTGCTTCCTTGCCGTATTTTCGTAAAATTGTTAGAAGTCGTTGCAATGTTACCGTATTTTTATTTAATGATCTATTTAATTTTGCATGCCATCCTTCGATAACGTTATTTGTCCGATTGCGTTGTCCGAAAACACTTATAAATTTTACTATTTCTTTTTTGAACCAATGTCTATCTATATAATTCAGAAATGTTTCAACATTAACAGTTTCACTTTCATGTTTTATATATTCCCATCCTTCAGAAATTACTTCAGCCGGTAATAACAGTAACGCTGCGGTTAACGAAATTATTCGCTTTTGTGGTTTATTTTTTGTAACTTTTCATGATTTTGCTTTTCGCCATATTGCCCGGGTCCAATGATAATAGCATCCAATATATAATTTTAGATTGTGGAAATACTTCTGAAATGGCATTTATTGCGGCTACCTCATAGTCGCAATGTACTTTCAGAGGTTGAAAATACGGCAATTGCGATCTGATAAGATTAAATAAAGTTATGTAAGTTTTCTCTTCTTTATCAGGCAACAACGCAAAGATCAACGGCACAACTTTCGTATGTTTTGATGTACTGTCTATATCTCCAAGTATATTGTATAATTCAGCAAAGGGCTTTGGACAAGATTTAAATGTAGCGTCTGTGAAATATTCTTTAATTGTTGGAATCAACTCTCTAGCTTTTGGAGAGCTGAAAACAAGTATACGCTTATCCTCATAACAATAGTCCGCTTTAATGAAAGATGAACTATTTTCAGGGATTTGTACCTCTTCTAAGTTTTTATATACTTTCTTTGAGCAATTTATAAACTTATTCCTTTCATTATACAGACAATGTTGAATACTAGATAGAGAAGGTATGTTTTGAATAAAATTTAGGCCTGAATCTTCCAGTTTTGCAATCGCTTCATTAGACAACTGAGGCATTGGGCGATCCAAATTTATAACAGTTGCTTTTAAATTAGATAAAGTTTTATCAATGATATGTTTGGGCTTGTTAGGTAGACACTGGTGGGCGCGGGAGCAGGGATGGAACCCCGAGCCTCGAGAAATCGAGGCCGTGCAGTCCCAGCTCCGCCAGGCCATCGTGGTGGAGTGGAAGGAACGACTTGGGCAACCAAGCGCAGGGCACGCCGCAATAGCGGCGGTAAGGCCCATCATGGAGGATTGGCTGGAGAGGCGACACGGAAGCCTCTCCTACCGACTGACGCAGGTGATCTCAGGGAAGGGGTGCTTCGGGGACCACCTGCATCGGATCAGGAAGGAGCCAACGCCTGAGTGTCATCACTGCGACGCGAGCGAGGACTCAGGGCTGCACACGCTGGCGGACTGCCCGGCGTGGGAGGCGCCGAGGCGTGACCTCGTGGCAGCCATCGGGGTGGGGGTCCTCTCGCTCGGCAGCATGATTGCGGCAATGGTGCGGAGCGCGAGCGCGTGGGCCGCCGCCGCCTCCTTCTGCGAGCATGTAATGCTCGCGAAGGAGGTGGCGGAGCGCGCCCGGGAGAGACTTAGAACTCTCCCGGTCCGCCGAGCCCGCAACTTGCTCGCCGCGCGTCGCAGGCAACTCAGGCGCCGGAGGTCGCTTAACGACCTCCGTCCTCCATGAGCGCAGGCCTGGGGGTGGCGGGTGAGGCCACCTGTCACCCCAGCAGAAGCAGGCCGGGACGGTGGGGCGACTAGCGCCCCTCCCCCAAACCGGGGCAAGACGGGGACACCGTGGTTCCCAAACCCGAGGGGGCCATCTCGAAACCGGAGATGGCCCAGGGTCAGTCGGGGTGCGAGGGATATGCTCTATGGGCAACCTTACACCCCGGCGTCTGTAGACCCGAGACGGCGTGCGGTTTTAGTCGGTTCAAGCCCGACATAACCGCCCCCGCTGGCACGCGGGGGGGTATCCGAAGGGATTTCCGCACGAAAAAAAAAAAAAAAAAAAAAAAAGGTAGACACTGGTGGAATTCATGTTTAAGTACAATATTTTCCTGAAAATGGAAAGTTTATTTAGGTTACATCTCGTTTCAAGTGCACTTCTTCTTTTTTTATGAAACAACCAACAAGAAAAATTACCTTATTAAGCGTTATTGTACCCGTGCATTTCTGCACAACGCCACACAGCTGAACCATTTTTTTACTGTCGCATTTTATAATTATTGGCAATCTTTTCGGAAGTTTACGCGAATATCACACATTGAAATAAAAATATTTTTAACGTATTCTATCGCGATTTATTTTGATGTTATTTTATATTTTACATTGATCCCGACGATTCGGTTGCTTTTCAGCAGCCATGGTCACGGGGAGACAGTCTCCCCGTATAATCCAAAATAAATCGCGATAGAATCCATTAAAAATAGTTTTATTTCAATATTGGCAATCGTCAAATAAAAGTATTGTTCCGCCTTTTCTATTAATGAAACAAATATCACTATCTAAATCGACTTCCATTGAAAAAAACACAGGCTACACTGGTCTAGGATAGAGAAAACTAATTCACAAGGATCCTGTGAATAGGATAATGCAAGAATAATGAAAATCAAAACAGGGAAATAACAATGATCAATCAGTGTTTTTTTTATCAAGCAATTTTCCTGTGTGTAGTTTACATACAAAGATAATCATTACCTACTCATTTTAGTTGGTAGAACTACGGGCAAACAAAGTTGCCCTTAGTCCTATCGATAGGATTACGGTAAATCAGAATTTCCCGTGGATCGATTGAACGAACCACTGCTAAAAAAAAATTCCCATGGATCGATCAGTAGAACTCCGTGATCGGACCACGGGCAATAAAGGAAAAAAACATCACTTATCGGTTATATTAAATGAACGATTCTAAATATAAAAATATTATTTTTAGAATTCTTGTCTGTGTATGTGTTTGTCCGCGATGTACGCAAAAACTACTGAACAGATTTTGATGCGGTTTTTTCTACGGGAACGACTGCTGTGTGACTTCTTGTTTGGGCCCAAGAGACTACAGATCGTGATAGGACCCATGGGTATATAAACTCATTGGTGTATGGGCCACATGGGTAATGTGTATAGGGGGCCATGGGTCTGTTATGTGTGTTGGTGTGTCACCCCATGGGTGTAACGGTGCTATGAATGATGTACCTATGTGTATGAGGCCCCATAATTGAATGGGGCCCCACGAGTGTACAGGCCCATACGTGTGTGGGGGCCCAGTGTATGGGCCCCATGGGTATGTGGCCCGTTTGATCTTGTAGCTTGGAGCCCGAAGTCCACTCCTCAATTCCTTTTTTTTTCATAGTTTGTAAGCTTTATTCCCTTTGTCTCCCCTCCCCTATGTCTTTGCATATACGAATGTGGATATTCCACTAATTTGTGCAAATATTCTAATATGATTTTTTATTTATCACCTGGCAATGAGCATAGGGCAAAAATTTAGATAAACTCCTTTTAGTGGCATGGAAAATCTTTATTGAAGTAAATATATTTATAAAGTCAGTACAATTTAAGTTCAATAGTTTCCAAAAATATTAAAGTGCAGGTTGCTGATCACCTGGCAATGTTAAATATGATTATTTCTTAATTAAAATACAAGCTAATATTGAGAAAACTGTAATATGTGAATAATAACATGTATATACCTAAATAAAATCATGACAAAAATATATTTTAGGCAGGCTATGAATTACACTGCTCTGCTGTTATCCTGGCCACAGTTCACGTTAATAAACTTATAATTATTAATAAATCGCTAATGTTACCTGAAAATTTGCACTCGCCATTAGAAAAAAGTTAAAGAAAGAGTGCGAAATGGCAAACATTCAAATTCTCAAGTAACGTCAACATTAAAAGAATTTAGTCAAAGTAAGATGTGCAACCAGTTGAAACAAAAATTATACTTCTGTCCACAAATAACATCGAATTATATTCATTCAGTTACTTTGAATAAGTTTAAATATCGAATACACTCAATTCCTCCACTTCTTCCAAGGCGTGGACAGAGAACCAGTTGGGCATCTTAACTTTACAATAAAATAATTAAACATCAAGTTACAAACCACGCAATGTATATTCATATTGTATACAATATTACTAGGTGTATGTATATAATGTAAATACATTTTCATGAAAAACAAAAATAATATCATGGAATATTCAAAGAGCCAAAATATTTGAGATTAACTCTACCTTGATACCATTAACTTCTAAGATCTAGGCACAATGCAGCAGAGACTCCTGTAATGGATTACATAACAATTTTTCGTTGACTGTGGGGCTAAATAGTACAATTACAGTCAACACCATCACACAAGGTATACTGAAGACATTATATAAACTGCCATAACATTTATTATGGAACATATTTTATGAGAAAGATATGTTAGATAAAACTGGACCTATGCGGACAAAGCTATTGTGTCTTGGGCTACATCTTAACGAGCAGTATAGTATAATGGTTTCAGAGAGCCACTGGCATTCCCATGTGCTGATGCTGCTGGCGCCCCGTGCAGCTTGCACTCTGAGGCAAGCCGCCTTCAAGGCAAACAACTACATCTAATAAAACTTCAACATTTTAATTTTCAAATGTTTACGGAGGGTATTGTCTGTTAGATATAATTTCGTGTCTGGAGTCCACATCATACTAAACACACGGTGGACTACAATCTAGGTTTAAAATACTTTTAACAGAATTAAATTATTGAGCAATATATTCTTAAGAGAATGTTAGTAGAGGTTTGCTCGGCTGCACCAACTCTACAGAATAATTCATGTTACTCCTAATGCATGCTCCACAAATGTCATTTCCACAAAATGAGAATTAAATAATTAAATTATAAGGAATAAAATGAAATCTTTGGATCAAAATTAAAATATGCATTTGGAACTTGCACCTTTCACACTAACTATTACAATAAATTTCACATTTCAACATAAAATGACAAGAACATAAGACAGTGTAACTTAGAATATACTTAAATCTACAATGAAAATAAAGAAATAGCCATTTGAACATCTAACCCAATCATGAGAATAAAATCACGGGAGTTGCAGACAATTTCTATGTAAACTAAATTGATTCGGTATGATATGTTTTGTTGTTTACTGAATAATTTGTGAGTTGAGAAATATCTGAATGGCCGCTTAAGAGAAAAAAATTATGCTTATAGTTATAGAATCAAAAAATAAGATCACTACAATACGTAAATACCAAGATTGTATATTAAAATATTTGTACTTTTACTGACTAAAGGAAAACATTGGCAACTGCTAATAATCCTACAATTGTAAAAAAAAAATTTGTATAATGTAGACTGAAAACGGTCATCTCAAATTCGTTCACTCTAAGATGTGGAATGCAATTAGAATTCTTTAACAATATTAAAAGGTATAATAATATATTAAATTTTTATAATCAGCTCAACAATGTATATAATCTATAATAATTTAAAAGCCTAGATCCAAACTGTGATATTTATTGCACAAGCACACATGTGGCTTAAAATTCCAACGGGAATAGAGCTCACAACCTTATTATTATTTGTTGTTTTTAGAACAGTGGAGATTATATATATATATTTAAGTGGGTGAAGGTTAAATTAAATTAAATCGCTTGAGCATGCCGTCTTTCAAATGGGTATTATTTGGAATCATTTCGAAATTAAAGTCGTATAATAGGAATAACGTTAATCCCACCCACAATATTGAATTATTACGCCACAACAATCCACCGAAACCATCAGCTGTGCTTGGTGCCACTAATAGGCAATACGCCCACCTCCAATAGGGAGGGTAACATTAGAGCTCACCTTGTGCGCTGCGAACCCTACTTCTATCACATTACTTGGCACCAAGTATGCAAATGTCCTTGACATCTCCCTCATTTCGACACTTCGCAATTCACATATTATGGAGTTAAAAAATACCAAGGAAACCTGCAATTTTTAGTGCCATATAAAGTGATTCTACATAACTACTGAAGTTATTTATTGCTGGATACATAAGGGAATATAGATTCAAGAGAAATATGTTTACCAAAATTGCTTTAAAGTGTATATAGGTAACTTTTAAGATTCCCGAGAAAGGCTACTGTAATGTACTCTAATGATACAATTATTATCAAGTAATGTCAATGGACAATAGATACCATTTGACTGCCATTCATCCATGACATAGTGCTTACTCGCTACGGCAAATTATACAGCCAAGCAGACGCAGCGAATAACCGCCGCGGCCCGCGCCCACCACTAATAAACATCTCTAAACAACACCACCATATAGGCAAACTTGTGATACTGTATGTGTATATCAATTGAAAAATACTAGTACCTACTAAACATTTCTACGCTGATCCCTACATAAAATACATGGCAAGAAAGAAAGTATCTATATCACCAAAATTAATAATAGGGAATAGAGGGGAAAATCAGTGACAAGTATAATACTTTTAAAATAGTTTTGAGACAAAACTATATACGATCGTCATTGAATAATATAATCAGTGAATTAGATGACTTTGAATTTTAAATATTGAAATTCGCACATAAAATAGTATAATTTGTAAAATTATCCAAAACTTATCACACCACTTTTTAATAATTTTATGCAACCCTAAAGCAATATTATCAATAGCGTCAAACGCTCCCTTTGGGGCAATAATAACTTCTATTTTCGGTTAATTATACTTCACTAACACACAATAATTTTGATCAATGACAACGAATTAAAATTGAACATCATAATATTAAAACCCTGAATACTATAATAAAACAAAAAAATTGGCAACAACTAATAACTAATTTTTACAAATATTATACAATAAAATAATTACTATGTGCATGCACAAATATCGTAAGAAAATAATTTGGCAGTAAAAATTCGTAACTCTAAAGGCCTAAACACTGGCCAAAAATACTATTTATATAATATAGGCCCGGAACATATAATTAAACAAAACAATAAAACGACAAAATCAGAGTATTAATCACACCTGCTCATCCGCGAGGGTATGTAGACTCATTTTAAACTAGTTCAAATAAAGAAAATAAAATTCCCTAATACTATTGGGACAAAAATCCTGAAACAAATAACTTAAAAACAATATGAAAAATAAACCCAAAAGTTACTCACTAATCAAATAGAGGTTTTCAGACTAAAATGTCAAAATTCAACTTATCACTGGCTTTCAAAGACCGACGTTGTTGTCAACGTCCGGGGCCTTCACAAGTGTCTTTCAAAATATAGAGTCATGTAAGTCTTAAAACGTTGGTTCATTATGTCTCTCTATTATTGCTCATATCACATCTAATTTTGCGTATCGAATATTGTAAAACTGCTCCAATACACAACAAATACATAAAATAAATACCTATTTCTAATTAAGTACACATACTTATCATGTTACTCTTCAGTAATAGTGATTTTATTAATCAGTACAAATTATATGGCTCAGTAATACGAAGAAAGTGCCTGACTACAGCTAATTATTTATTTTTATAATTACAATTTTTCATAATATGAGTGTGTATTATTTCTCAATGAGATGCACAATGTTTTAGTAGTGGAATTTTAGGAATTAACAACCCAAAAAATTAGAGAGCATATAATATAACTGACTTTAACAATATTGGTAAAATATCACACTAATTTTAGGTGGTCTGGTTAAGTACTATTTGCAAAAAGATTTTTGTGTAAAAAAAAATAATGGTCATGTACAATATTTTGTCTCAACCTCCTTTGTTCACAATAACAGTAAACGAAATGAACTAATTTTCAAACTATCATTACAGTATTTACGATTGTTAACACACATAATGCTCGGTTATTGTGCAGTCATAGGTGTTACTATTAACACACAAGTATTGAAATCCGTGAGCCTAATTCATAGTTTGAAGACCCTAAATCCCTGGAAGAATTTCAGTATTTGTTAAGATTGCATCTGACCATTATTTCTGTTTTACGATAATTCTGATACCATATTAATAAAGATTCTGTCTGATGTCACATGTCCCACTTTTTCAAACACACTAGTCTTAGGAAACCTAATGAGGGACATTAATAATATAATGTATATAATAATGATTATATCTAAATATGGTATCGTTTTAATAAAACCGCATTTTGTACCTACTATCTAAAAACTATGAATTCTCAATTTTGAATATAAATGTGGATAGTTATAAAAATATATAATTTGGCGAACTGTATATCGAACATATAAGTAGAAATATTTTATAATGGCAAATTCATGTACATAGCAAAAAAGCAAAAATTTTGCTTCACTTTCAATTGTAAATTTTTCTATTCATATTTATCCCATAACGCAATCAAATTTAAACTTGCTAAGATAATACTTTTTAAACAGCGCTAAAGTGTTACAAAATAAATGAAATGGTATAGAAGAATAATTCAAACAACTTGCTATATACAAGAAAATGCCAAATATTTCTACGGTGATTTTTAACCATTCAAATTACATAATATGTACGTTGTACAAGTTATTGCAAAGTTCACAGAAGTTGTTCAATAATACAGCATTACAATGTTTCATCATCATTAAGGCTAGAACTACACTATAGGCTAAAGTAAAGTAGACGTTCAATTTAATATCGACTCTTGAATTAACATAAGCGTGATAGGTTATGTGGCGTCGATGGTTATACAATGCCTAAAAACATTTCTCAATAGCACAGTGCACAAGCTTTACACATTAAATGCAATTTGGAGCACGTTAAAACAGTGTAGTTTTAGCGTAAAATATTTACTTCTGATAAATGAAAAATTTTAACGATGTATTACTGTAATGCCTAATCATTAAAAATCTTTCAAACATGTAATAGGCTCTCAAAACAAGAGTACACGAAAAACATTTTGTATAGACACAAGAATTCTGTAAATGGTAAATATATTTTAACGGACAATATATAATATTGTATACGAGATTAACCTAAACTAGATGGCACGTTATAATGGTGTCGCCTCCTTTGGTCATGACAAGACAAATTTCTTATACTCTGTTGTAACTCAATTGTGCGTTCACATTAATTTGTTCTTTAATGAAAAGCAATACAAATAGAAAAACATACGTATATCGGGTTAACAATTTAACAAATCTCAAATCAATAGTTGAGGCGACACTCTCACGCAGTCCCCTAATTGACATGTTTAAACTTCACTCGAACTAGGAACCTTACCAGCTGCTAAAAATTTAGAAACAAAATACACAAGTCCTGTCGATGGGATTTCTTTAGTTAAATTTGGTTATGGTATTCCTCGGTCGGGAATTGGATGTTCCGAATGTATTTACGAGTTAGACTATATTTACTATACATCGTGTTAAGCCTAACACATATTTATTAACAAACACTTAAACGTTTACGCATCGCCTAGACAAGTTGCGTGCGTTTTATATATATAATAGTCAAGTATAAAATAAATCCGAAACCTCGATCCTCCATGACCAAATATAACAAAAATTGGTATACAAATCGGACTAAAATAAATTTAAGTTGAATATTATATACTAACCTTTGGATTTTTCATTACTAGAACTAAATGCAATTATAAAATAATAAATGATAGATGAACAAACCCAAATAATACGAAAGTATTCAGTACTTTGGAAATAATAATGACTTAAGTCTGTCCATAGCAGTGAAAAAATATATAATGTATCTCTACATTCTAGAATGCCATAAAACAAAAAAATCACAAGGCATACCGAATTAAGGAACACTATAGTTCACAGCATATGGGCAGAATGTAAAAATATCAGACTAACATGAAATTTAACACAACGAAAATAAGTAGTCAAATACTGGTTTAGCAAAAAATGTTAAGCTTTGTAAAAACAGCAATTAATATAAAATATAGGGAATAAATGTGAGATCTTGTAGTATGCAGACTTACAGCCATCGAGTTACTCCTCAGACAATATAAAGGGTGTTGAGGACTAGAACGTGATGATTATTTTTAGCCAGGGTGACAATATATCCTTCTGATGTAATTTTCAGACCGCAGCAGCGAGATACCTGAACAATAAGTGAAAGTTAATGGTGCCAAACATAATTTTGGGAATTGCTATTTTAGTCAATACAAACAATTTGCAAGGCATACCTTGACATAAGGGCACTCGAACTCTGTGACAAGAACCCCGTCACGTGAAAATACAGCTACGTGGAACTTGTTTCCGTGTGAGTCGCCAATGAGCACGTCCCCAGCATCTGACACGTCGATACCGTTCGGGAAGTTGGTTACGTTCTCACAACCAATGCGGCGCAAGAAACGTCCTTCGTCGTCAAAAACGACTACGCAGTGTCCCTTAAAATCGCACACGTAAAACTCCTTACCTAAAATGCAGAATGTTAGTCTTGATATGTAATCTAATCAATGGATAATGAAACAAAAGTCAATCGATGACTTGAAAATGTCTGGATGCTTACGGTGTCAAGATTGAAATATATATAAAAAAAAACTTGTAAGCTTACCACTAATGGCAATGTCAGATGGCTCCCTCATACACTCACTGCAATCAAACCAGCTCATAAGGTCACCCTCTTCAGATAATATAAATACAGTAGGTGTTACACTATCCACTGCGACGATCAAGCCCTCTGCAGTGACAGCTAACCCGGCGACAATATCAATGAATCGTACCTGCAAAACATATACGTATGCGATAATCTTATCTTATCTAATGTTAGGTATATGGACAATCTGAAAACTAGCCGGTTAATCTTAAGTTTATCTAACAGGAGAGGCGAATGTCAGTGTCATCTACTTTTAACATTTAACATTTAGAATTAAATCAAAGCCTTCTGGTTAAGTCTATGAAGAAAATGAAACAGGAAATACATAATAAATTATTTTTCGCTGCGCGTGGGAGCAACGAACTCAGTTCGTGGACACCGCGCGTGCCCAAGCTGGATAGATTAGGTGAGAAGATGTATAGGGTTCCGTTGACGTCGAATTGTAAGAAATAATGAGACAGTCCTTAATAAAAACATTGCTACGTGCTCGGCTAGTGCGGGCCCTCCACCACTCCCCGCGAGCCCTCTACTGACCCTGTATAATAATTGAATACATTTATAGACGTTGTGTTTGTGTAATTTGCACTTTAACCGGTTAAAGTTGAAAAGCCTCATTGCGTACAAATATTCTATCGAACATTAGCTGGTCCTTGTAGCTAATTCGAAGATTAACCGGCTATCCACACACCTAATATTAGCCATAAAACATACATATAACGAGAACTACATATTTTAGAAAAAAAGAATAAGTCGAATATGTTATTCCAAAGAGAGTTCAGATACTTACAGCAATTTTCTTCAAAAAATGACCATTTTTCGTGAAGATTTGCATGCGCGACCTTTCGTTACCACGGTCACAAACAACAAACTTCCCAGTAGCGCGAACGACCGCTACCTTGCGCGGATACCACAACTGGCCTTCTTCCTTTCCAGCAATGCCGAAGTTGAACTTGTAAGTTCCAGACTTATCAAATACCTGACAATTAAAAATACATTGCTCAGTTAATTGATTTATAAAAATACCTGGACTTTTCTAACGCCATCTTGTAAAGTTTTTGAAGTACCAGTATGCGAACATCAATATCAACCACGCAATAACCCACTGACCCAGAGCCTCCAGGCAAAGCGGCTGGAGGGGATCCTGAGGGATTCCCAGCTAGCGAGGAGGATCATGTTGCTACGCTGACGACACCGTCCTAACGGCGCTAGGAGCAACGCACCAATGCGCGACACTAGAAGGCCACAGGCATGTGTTGCTCAAGTCGTGGGTCGAATGCGTGACTCGAGCTTGACAAATGCGAGGCTATGTGTTTTCACGAGCCTCGGGAAGGGCCGACCGCGGGAACTATCATAACCGTAGAGGGGCGTTAGCATCGACATCGAGCCCTCGATGAAGTATCTGGGACTCGTATTCGATAGCCGATGGGACTTCGGACCACATCTCCGAAGTGTGGTCCTTAAATTGAAGGGGGCTGCGGCCGCGCTCTAGCAGGTGATGCCCAACATTAAGGAACTCAACGCTCCCACTACGAGACTGTACCTGGGGATCGTGCGAAGCATGGCCCTGTACGAGGCCCCCGTATATGGAACGTCTGGTGGCCCGCAACGTGGTTCTACACAGACCGTTGAAAGTGATGGCCGTCAGAGTTATAAGGGGATATCGCACAATCTCTGTCGAGGCGGCATGTCTCCTAGCCGGGACACCGTGTGGTTTTAGTCGGTCCGATTCCGACATACCCATCCCATCGTTGGCACCGATGTAAAAAAAAACATGCAAGAACCACACAGGTTTACGAAGCCGAGTTATATAATTATATCATTATTTTGGTGTGAAATCCCGTTTTATTTAAAGACACCTACCTATAAAGATAAGTAAAAAGCAACCTCCTTAATAAAAATGTTCATCCAAATCGTTAGACCGGTCTCCAAGGTGCTAATGGACAAATATATAATATACGAATTGCTCGTATAATTATACAATATCTGGGTGACCGAACTTTGCTCGGTATTTTTTTTCGACGTTTTCTGTAAATGAAACCAAGGTAGACCGATTTATCGCCCCTGAAACCTCCTGTATACTAAATTTCATGAAAATCGTTGAGCCGTTATCGAGATACAGATCTATATAACAATTGCTCGTTTAAAGGTATTAGATATGCGTGTCTGCGAGGGAAATGCTTTTGCAGCCTTACACTCCGGCGTCTGAAGACCCGAGGCAGCGTGCGGTTTTAGTCGGTTCAAGCCCGAAACCGCGGGTCAAGGCGGGGATTTCCGCACGAAAAAATAGATAATGAAGTACATTTTTGAAACGATTTTTTACCGTGATGCGATGATTATTGGTATCAGCTACGATGATATCTTCATCGTTTCCAAGACAGAATCCATGAGGAGAGTTGAATTGCCCCTTGCCACTTCCCAGTTGGCCAAACTTGAATCTAATGTGCATAGGAGTGGCTTTAGTTGCACGAACGAGTGGCGCTGGGGGAGGCACGAGAGCAGCTTCTTCAGCAGCAGTCAGTAATGGTCTTCCTGGAGATACACCGCGAGGACCAACACCCCCAATTCCTCCAAATCCATTCACTTCTGGGAAAAAAATATTTTAAAAGAAACATATCCCAACATACCTAAATGTTTTTGATGGATGTATTCCAAAACTTACCAGCATTGAGCCCGAGCTTGGCGAGTGCCTGTAAATTGTTGTAGGCCTGAGGCGAATTGAGGTCTCCAGCCAATAATTCAGCTAGTGTAAATGATGGTGCTGGAGATGCATGAGGTGGTGGAGGTACTTCTTTCTCTGCAATACTAGCTAATTGTTGCAAATTATATTCAACCATAGAAGGTAAAGCGGGCACCCCAGTGACACCCACTCCAGCTACGTTGTTCATATTTACACCACCAGGAAGAACGTTCGTATTGGGGACTCCCACGCCAGAAACAGTACCCACGCCCGGCACCCCAATTGAAGGTACTCCACCGACACCTGAAACTCCCGCCATATTTCCAACTCCGGTAACACCAGTAACGCGGCGAATGCCAGTTAGTGGGTAATCATCAAATACTGGAGTGTTTGTCACCGAAACGGCAGGAGAATGAGAATTAGATGTCACTGATACAATAGCTGAAGATTCGCTTGCCCGTTTTCTTTCCTCTGCGCGAGTTGTTTCGGTGCGGAAATTTCCAAATGATTCATCAGATATAGTCTCGAACCGTTCCATCTTGCTAACAAATTCCAAGGAATAATCAACATCAAACTCCGGTGCTCCTTCTAGTAAACGAGCAAATTGAGAGGCGACGGTCTTTTTCAACATCACAATTTCTGTACCATCACCGCGACGAAGGAGTCTAGCAGCAAATTTACAAGCGCAGTCAATGCGCTGAACTGTTTTATCGACGCGATCAAATAGGTCCATAACTTTTAACTCTCGTTCTTTGTGCAAACGTTCTAGTTCTTCAAGAGCTTTTTCACGGCATCTCTCAAGTGCCGCTTTGTAAGCGTGAAACGCGTCATTAATCACACCTTCAGCTTCATCTCGCTGGCGTTGAAGGTCGCCAAGCGCATCATCAAGTCTAGCAGACGCACTACCAGCCGTAGCGGCACGAGCATTGGCTTCCACAATAAAATTTCGTAATTCAGCCCGTAGATTGGGTTCAACATCAACAATCCTTTCGCAACGATGTTCACCAACCTTATGGTCGACAGTGAGACATTCAGTGCAAGCACCAACCTCACATTCGCAGCAATAAAACTTGAGACTCTCGCCTGCATGTCGAGCACAAAATATAGGTTTATGCACAGCAGATTTTTCCTTAGAGGACCTCAGTGCATCAAATGGTACAACTCGGTGATTTTCAAAACACCTCATGAATTCGTGAGCAGAGTTGCAATTGGAACATAAAAAGTGAGAACAATCAGTACACCGAGCAACCGCCGGTTCCTTGCTCTTGCAACAAGTGCAAACAACAGACTGGTCCATAGCAGAAACATCAAGAATGTTGGTCAGCACATAGTCGGAAGGAAGTGACGCGGCCCCACCTCCGGATATCTGATAAAAAATTGATATTCAAAAAATAAAAGTTTGATTACTAAAAACATTCATTATGAGAGTGGTTCTTTTCAATTTACAGTTTGCCTAAATAGAAAAAAACCTTACCTTGGTTTCTTGTTTGCATATTGGGCATTCCACTGCCAAATCAAATTTTAGAGAATCTCCAGCTTCATTAACCATTAATTTATCAATGCAAGCTTCACAAAATACATGAAGGCAGGACAATACTCGAGGACTGCATAGCTTATTGCTAAAGATAATAATAAAAAGAAATAGATTAAATACATACACCTTTCAATATTTAATTCAACGTGAAATGAATATACTGACTCGCAAATGTTACAATTCTGCTCTTGTTTTCCATTATCAGTTGACTCCAAAGAGCCTTCATCTCCAAGACTAACTAAACCTCCCCCATAAAGATCCCCATTAATTTCTTCCATTTTAACTTACAATTATGTTGCGTGTATAATGAAAATATTCCTTGACCTTACTGAACAAGAATCTGTAACAATCAAAATCATAATATTAAAAATCCAGTCGCTTATGCAATAAAAATGGGTCTTTCTCGGAATTCAGAGAAGCTCACGGCCCACCTGATGGGAAGCGGTCACTGTGGCCTATGGACGTGTGCAACACACCAGGGGCGTCACACTCGCGCTGCCGACCCTAAAAAAAAGAAATTGCAAAGCAGGAATAGCCTTTAGTCTTCCGGGAAGACCAAAGGCTACTCCCGCCTCTCCCTTCTTTTTTAGTTTTGTGCTGTCAGAAGGAAGACTCTTCCCTCTGACAGCACAAAAACTCTCAGTGAGCTCTGGCTACCCTACTCACCGCCGGGAACACAACACGAGGTTATTATGGCCGCGGTATTCTGTAGGGCGGAGGTACTTCCCCAGTCGGACTGCTCAGTTGGACGGGAATACAGTCATGTCCTACCTCTCTTAAATCACTGGAATATCGTAATGCACCTTCTTATAACGTTTGATCAAAAAATGTGATCCTTGAATCTGTTATTCAAGGACAAAGTTTACAAATATCGGTCTCTAGCTAACCCAACAGACGTTATCCTGCCAGCCAATATGTCAATCGCGCCAATATGTCGATCGCGTCAATTACAAACGACTGATCGCCATAAGGTTACAATATAAAAGTTTTTTTTTATAACACTCAGGTGGCAGACAAGCTCACGGCCCACTTGATGGGAAGCGGTTACCGATGGACGTGTGAACACCAGGGGCGCGGGCGTCACACTCGCGCTGCCGACCCTGTAAAAACCTTCTAATGCTTCTAATGTTCTTGAAGAACCCCATATTGTAGTCGCTTGGGAAAATCACAGCAGGGAGATCATTCCACAGCCTGAGAGTGCGCGGAATAAAGTGCCTTTCATACCTAACTGTACACACCGTTTGCGGTCGCAACGTGTAAGGATTAATTCCGTGTCTGTGGCGAGCGGTGCGATGATAGAATGTGGCCGTGGGCATCATATCATACAATTCTTCTGTAAAGGCGGTAGAAAACGCACAGGGAGGCGAAATCTCTCCTAAGGTTAAGAGGTTCTACACTGCCTGTAAGTATGGGATTGTCGTCGATCGTCAGCGCCGGTCTTTGCACAGAGTCGAACGGGTTAAGTTGGTATGTAGGTGCTCCGGCAGAAAGGTTAATATTGTCCGTTTAGTTTTTCGAATTTTTCGCGCAACTTTAACTTTTTCTTTTATAAGAATCTTCTCCGGACAATAACAAACAACAAAATAAAAGAACTAGCGAAATCGGTCTAACAGTTCACGCGTGATGCCGTTTCATTAATTCATTTTAAACAGACTTCAAAAGGAGGTTCTATGTTCGTCAGTATTCACTCACACCTCACCGCGAGCATTCGCCTGTAATGTAACGTTACAGATACGCAAATCAGATTCATCAATGAGGGAGTGGTGAGTGGCGAGTGGATAGTGGAAAATTGAGTGGAAAGTTGAGTGGAGAGAGAGGAGAGCAGAATGGGGTGGAAAGTGGAATGAAGCTGAAAGTGGAGTGAAGTTGCCTAAACAGCGCATTCCGGCACGGATAGATTAGGTTAGAAGGACGGATTATACACACTGAGTTTATAGTCGTTTTGGACGAAATAATTTTGGCCACAGTTTCGATAACAAAACCACCTGGAAGTATAAATTAAAAAATAAGTTTGTTTTTTTTTATAAAAATTTCAAAATTCATGTCGCTTGGCCAAAACAAATGAGAACTCGAGGTAACTCCTTTAAACTTCACGTAAAACGCTTACTACGGTTTACGCGACGATTTTCATTCACCATTTATCGCAGCTACAGCGGTGCGACAGGTTTCGACTTGACGCTGCACAGTGTATTATTTTGCCTCAGTAGCGGTCATCCTCTATTTATAGCCAATTTCGATGGATATAATCGATATACAGCATAATATGACACACCAGATTAAAAATATTGCTTGATTTTTAAATTATGTAGCTTTTCTTGAAAGGTCATTGAACTTTGACTAAAAGATTTTTACAGATTTTGAACTAAATTATTATAATTGATCTTAGTTAAAATGACCAATGAATGGCGGTATATATACATAATTGAGTGTAAAAATCACAAGTCTGTAAATGCCCTGGAGTACAGAAAAAAAATTATTTTACAAATTTCAGAAAAATTAAAATAGGAAATTTTCTAGATGACGGTCGCATTTTTTTTCACTCGCAAAATATACCCTAGCATTGTAGCTTCCTATATACAAATTTTTGATTATTTTCGATGCAGGACAGCTGAGGTATGACGTTTCTAAGTTTTCTATAATTTTCTATGGAAATAGGGTTATCACAAATAAATATAATTATTCGAAATTTATAATATGTAGATTGACGATACGAATGAGATAGTTAGATTGACTTAAACATTTTGGCTTTATTTAGTGATAAACTGCACTCTCAGATCAACATTGCGCTACATTTTTATAAATCTTGGGCCAGATGATCATGGTTGGCGGAAGATTTGCACAATATTACGGTATGGTACTTTAATTCAGTTTATCACAAAAAAGATAATCTAGTTCTCTTTGTTTCTTGCTGGTATCTTCTCGGTAGAACCATCTTACCCAAGCAGCAAAAAAAAACATTTTCGAATGGTTTATTTACTATCTACACTAATATTATAAAGAGGAAAGATTTATACTTTTGGATTTTTGGATTTTTGTATGTAACGAATAAATTTGAAAACTACTGAACCGATTTGAAAAATTCTTTCACCGTTGGTTACCTACACTATCCCCGGGTGATATAGGATATATTATATTTTCAAGAAAAATAGGGATCCTTACTAAAACTCCAATAATGTAACCCAAGGCGTAAAAAATTGACCTAACAAATGTTTATGGGGACAATTGTAAAATTGTGATGTTTATATGTGATCTCTATGGGCCTAAGCGGAATAAACGAAATTGGTTTTTTGATTCAAACTTCAGAGGTAGACCACCTCTGATCTAATTCCATTTTATCAACCTCCGGTTCAGAACTTTTGAAGTAACGACCAAAATATTTACACCATTGAAAGCGTTACTTCTGGTTTTTTAATAAACGTTTTTTTACTTTTTAAATATAAATGTAGAAACTTCCTCTTTATTCTTTTTAAAATACATCTCAATTACAATTTTAAATTTATAAAAAAAAATGATTAAGAATTAATATTATTATTATTTTAGTGAAATTTAGTATATTTACTAGTTAAGTATATTAGTAAGTAGATAAGTAATGCAAACTAAATAATAAAAAATGTAATGGCGAAATTTGAACTATACCATACACTTGAGAGACAACCCTAACTAAAAGCTTAAAGACTGAATATTACAGCTATCTTGTGTTCGTAGCGTCTAATTATTTTTGTGGTAGTAGTAATAACTGCCATTAACAATTAGGCACTACAAAATAATGCGACCGGCAAGGGATGCGTCTATAAAAAAATAAATGAAATAATAATAAAATAAAATATTCTCGCTAAAATAGACAAGATTAGGTCACATTTTTTTTATAAATCGGTGCCTAAATTATAACAGAATCATGCAAAAAAAAATCCGTGAATAAGAACGAATAACAAAGGAGATGAATATTTTTTATGGTTTCTATGGACTTTTCTCGATTTCTGCAATTTCTCTAAAACTATGAGAGATAAAAATTTAGGAGTTTTACTATAAATTTAGTTTGGTAGTTATCTATCGTAAAACATAAAAAAATGAGGATGACCGCTACTGAGGCAAAATAATACACGGTGCGCTGGTGCTTACTACCTTTTTTTTTTTTTTTTTTTTTATCGTGCGGAAATCCCTTCGGATACCCCCCCGCCGGCCAGCGGGGGCGGTTATGTCGGGCTTGCACCGACTAAAACCGCACGCCGTCTCGGGTCTTCAGACGCCGGGGTGTAAGGTTACCCATAGAGCATATCCCTCGCACCCCGGCTGACCCTGGGCCATCTCACCACTAACAGCATCGCTCATCCTGTCTCCTCTGAAAGCAGAGGAGTACGGAGAGCGATGTGTTCCCGCCACGTTGGGTATTGGCCGACGATCAATGCTAACCCTATGAAGGGGTGAAGGGGAAGCCACTGACCGCCGCCCAGGGTGTACCGGCCGCTCCGATTCCGTTCCCCCCGGACTGCAGCGGGATCGGAATCGGAGCGACACTCGAGGAGGTTACCCAACACACACCCCTGGTGCTTACTACCTAGCAACCGCTCTCCCGCCCCTTACTGCCCGCGGCGCACGCGCCGCCCGCCAGTACGTCATTGACTTGCGCGGATTACTTGCAATTTCGTTCATCACGAGATCCAAAAATTACTCTTCAGTACGAATTTACTAACATTATTATTTGGCAATGGTGCAGCTGTACCTTTTTTTTTTTCGTGTGGAAATCCCCTCGGATACCCTCCCGCCGGCCAGCGGGGGCGGTTATGTCGGGCTTGAACCGACTAAAACCGCACGCCGTCTCAGGTCTGCAGACACCGGGGTGTAAGGTTGCCCATAGAGCATATCCCTCGCACCCCGTCTGACCCTGGGCCCTCTCCGGTTTCGAGATGGCCCCCTCGGGTTTGGGAACCACGGTGTCCCCGTCTTGCCCCGATTTGGGGGAGGGGCGCTAGTCGCCCCACCGTCCCGGCGGTGCAGCTGTACCTATGCCATTGCTAATTACAATCTGGAAGAGGCTAGGCGATTGTACTCTCGGCCGGAGCACTTGTATAATATGTGTTACGGCTACGAGGAATCGATAATCCCCAAGTTCCGTCCGCCCTGACCATCTTGGCTGTGACCCATCGCTTATATTATTCGACCACAGACAGTTTCGAACGCCGCATAGGGAGTATTTCACATAAAAAACCGGACAATATTGAAAATAGTGATGTTAATCCAAACGCACCCAAAATGGGCCAAAATACATGTTTCTTTACCTACGATAACCGGTTTATCAAAAGGCAAACGCCCCAACCCTCAACTCCCGCGCATGTGCCACAACGTCAGTCGCAACCCAATCATCGTATTGTACGCGACGCGTGTCTTTGTTCTCGGCGCTCTCGTTTGTTTTGATCACTTTTCTGTGCTAAAATGGCTTCGTGTAGTAAACAACAGGAGATTAACTATTCGGACATGGATATAGGTTAGTACTATAATACTGAAGTATATTTTATTGTTTCTTCCAAATTTTCTACTTGTATAGCCATCAATAAACAGCGGCACTTTTTGACTCGTTTTTAAAGAAATTTGAAATATATTAGTGTTTTTGTTTATGTGTCGCGTCTTGTCGCCTCAAAATTTTTATGTGGGCATAAAATTAGACTAAGGAAGTAGAAACATGAATAAAAAGTACCCCCAACGTACCTGACTGGTAGTAGAAATTTGATGACACAAATTTGTCACAAAATTCGGCCGGGTGGGTACCACCGTGCACGATTGCGAAAAACCCTCCATAGTAATCCAATTTCGGTTTGATTGCGTTCAGGGGTCAGCAAGAGCATAGCCGGGCAGGGGGATTGTGGTCGCAGCACTAGTGGGACCGGTGGGTGCCACGCGGTGCTGCGACGACAATCCTCTTCTGATGAGGCCGTCAAGCTGAGTGCCACCATTGTCAACATGGTACGTGTATGTAATGGTGACCCTCTTTCCTGAGACTTTACCTTCAGCCTACCATCAGGCGAGGTGAAGTCAAATTGACGTGTCCTAAATATATATAAAAAAACCCCATATTTTTTTGTAGTACTTCAAACTATATGGGGAAGATTATAATTATATTGACAAAGCTTATATTTTGTTTTCTTTTGTCATAGATCCTTCGGAAAGAGTGAAAAAAACCACCAGAATGGAGCTTTTATACTATTATCAAAGAGTTCACGAGAAAGAAGATTGAAGAAAAATTTTCGTTGTTGGAAGAAAGACTTGCGCAACTAACTTCATGTCCACCCGAATAAACAAGTGTTCTTACCCGTTCTTTGAAATATTTCAAGACCACTTTCAAAGAAAGATGGTCGGCAGCCCGTAATACTGATGAGAGATTCGTAGAAAACAATATGGAATGGGTCATATTCTCTCCTTATTGTTTAGTATATTATACAATCCGCTTACACCGCGTTACCTAAAACAGCGGTTTGAGTTCTTGCATAATACGCACTCAAGAACCTTGAGATCATCAGAGAATTTGAGATTTAAAAAAATGCCGAGTCACTCTACCAACTTTACTGACAATTCTTTTTCAGTTCATGACAATTAGACGTGCACAGTCTTTGCCTGCATTTAAAAGGCTAGTCAAAGATCACTACCTTTTTGGCATAGGTAGACGAAGCATAGACCTCACTGTTATCTGTTTTTCTATTTTAAATATTGTCACTAATATATATAAGTAATAACTAGGTACCTATCTATGTGTGTATTGATTAGTATGTAGTGCATGTATGATTTAAGTAAGTTTTACTACTTTTTGGTATAGATAGACGAAGCATAGACCTCACTCTTATCTGTTTTTCTATTTTAAATATTGTCACTAATATATAAGTAATAACTAGGTACCTATCTATGTGTGTATTGATTAGTATGTAGTGCATGTATGATTTAAGTAAGTTTTACTATATATTACCTATTATATTATTTATATGTGAATTTATTTACTATTCCAAAGTACACCCAACTACCCCAAAACTTTTCTTTCTCCTCTATTTCAATCTCCATCCTATGGTTGCCTGTAAGAGATTGCCTCAGAGCGATAAGGAGGCCAATTGTACTAATACCACAAAATGTATTACGGATTCTTGTTTTTAATGTCTTTGGTGTACAATAAAGAGATATTATTATTATTATTATTAATGTATCACTGGAACTACCTACTTGGACCCACAAAGCAGGCCGACCAACAAAACAATTCGGAGAATTGTGTGATCGAAGCATGCGTCGGAGAACAAATTTACGGACCGGGTACCTGTTGAGGAATTGACGTACGCTGCAAGCGTGAGTTAAGGTACTTCGGGAAATGTTGATGCGTCTGCTAGGCGAATCGCTGCTTGCAATGTGGAGCTGAGTGAGACATCGTGATTTGAAAATCAGATTTTGAAAATTTTGAACAGTGATCATTCTTGCGTGGCAAGTCCGACTTGGAAAATTCTTTTTGAAAGTCACAACTCTGGACATGCTTTCTGAGCGTGTAAAGTTTGATCACAGTGTCTCGAGCGGTTATTATGTAACTCCATCTGGATTTTTTTTAGCGGTGATTAATTCCTTGGTAGCATTAATTTTTTCAAAATATATCCATAAACCTTCCTCTGATTGACCTCTTTAATCATGCCAAATTTGGTTCTGATTGGATTAGTAGTTTAGGAGGAGACCTGTGACAATGAAAATCCTGAAGTCTGGTATGAGGAGCTTTCGCTCGATTTCGTCTCACTCAGCTCAATGAAAGAAATAACGTCCACGCCTACCAGAGGTAAAAATTTCCGAAAAGCAATATCGTCAGCTAAAAGAGTACCAATCGCGAGAAAATACACACCACAAGAAGCATTAGCGTTATTTGTAGAAGGTAATTTTACAAGAGGGCAGTGGGAATTAATACAAGGTGGCCGAAACGAAATTTATCCTTGCTATTCGCTTTTACAAAAAGCGAAAAAGGAGTGTTATCCCGCCGAAGATACCATAAAAGTTACTGAAACTAGCTTTGAAGTGGAACTTCAAGCTTTGCTGGACCATACGGCTTTGCGACTACTTCAGTATTTAACAGAAGTGATTAAAACATTAACAGAGTTTCAGAAACAACATCTTACCTTAATGTCGAAATGGGGCTGTGATGGATCTAATCAGACACAGTTTAAGCAGGCATTTGCTAACGCGGGCGACGATGATGCCAATATATTTTTTAGTTCTCTTGTACCTGTGAGAGTGGTTGTTTCTATTAATGGAGAGACAAGAAAAATTATATGGCAAAATCCGGTGCCTTCTTCAGTGAGATTCTGTCGTCCTATCCGGGTTCATTCACGAAACAAAGGATGTCACAAAGGAAGAAATCACCTATATTGAAGAACAAGCAAGGAATCTTAAAGAAACAACTGGTATGGAAGATTCCGTTAAAATAAATCACACCATTTTGCTCACAATGGTCGATGGAAAGGTGTGCAATGCCGCGACTGATACGGCTTCAACAATGAGATGATATATATATGTGGACAGACATCTAAGGACTTCAACAAACTTGAAAGAAGTAATGTTTGTGAAGAGTCTCTGAAATTCGGACTCTCCATTTTGCACGCCAGAATTCGTTTCTTCGAGCTTTTGATGCACCTGGCGTACAAAGCACCCTTACAGAAGTAAGGTAAGGTAAAAACGACTTGTTTACACTCGGGAATACGCTCGTGATGAGTTACGGAGTGCGATAGTGGACGCCTTCGAACACATCGCACATTTTGTTTAAGTTCTAGATACGCTGTGGTTCACTAGCTATGTCTTATTGCCTCGCTTTTAACCGCCAGCTGATTGCTTTACTATTATTTTTGTGATATTAGTAAATTTTTAATGATCATTTCCAGGCCACGCAGCTAGACAACACAACGCAACCTTTTACTGCAAATAACATGTTCATATTATACTCTTTTTATTAGCTTCACCTGTAGGTTTGTTTGTAACCGACTCCTTAAGGCGCGATTTTGACCCACTTTAAACGGCCAGATTTCGTTCAAACTTTGTACATTTATCGGGGACCGATGACAATACACTAATTTGATAAAATTATTCCATTTTTCAATTTGCAAAATAATTTAAACTAATGAATTCGCGAAATATTTACTGACAGCTCTATAAATATTTGATAACAGCGCCATCTATCCCGTCCACTTTGTATCACGTGTCACATTTATGTTAAAATTAAATTAAATTATGTTATGTTATGTTATGTTAAAAACTAAAAAACGCGCTTTTTATAGAAAACCGAACTAAAAAAATAGAAAATAAGATTTAATAAATTTAAATTAAGAATAGTGTTAAAAATGTAAAAAAATATTAATTAATAATAGTGTAAATAAAAAAAAAATTGTTTAGTTTTATTTAACCATTATTTATTATTAAATAATGCCTGTGAAAATGTGAGACCGGATGACTGGAAGGATGTTGTTACCAAAACAAAAAAGACTACACAAGAGGATTGGGAGCGTGATTGCAATTTCGACATAATCTGTGACCACTAAATTATCATCAACCTGCAAGAATGCTCCAGCGACTAACTTAAGTGATAACAGTGATGATGACCTTGAATGTACTCCTTTCGAATAATAATAATAGCCAATTAACAGTCATTGTTTGATTTAAATAAAGTCCATTTTTGATTTGAATTCGATTTCATAGATGGATTTTCAATTATAATTTAAAATCATTATTTATAAACTAAAGAGTAATAAATTATCGATAAAAAATACGAACTTCATCGTAAGTGTCACAGCACAAGTGACAACTGTTACTGAGGTCAAGCTATATTGAATAGACTGTAGCGTAATAGACAAACAGTCTCCACATTACCGCGTAACTGAATTCAAAATGTTCGTGTGTGCTAGTTTTACAGAAGTAGCAATGACTTTTAGTGTAGTGACATTGACGTCACTGCAGTATCGATATCCAAACATTAATTATTAAATCAAAAAACCAACAGCCCTAAAAGACCTAAGCAAGTTTGCAAATGATAAACCGAATTAATGGATCCCGCCTACTATCAAACTTATTTCGGTCTTTTTAGGGCTGTTGCTTTTTTTTATTTTTAAATTAATAATTTTACTGTATACTTTTTAGTTATGATACATATTGATTGATTGAGTATATATAATCAAAATGTACTCCCTTTGGGGTACCCCAGATATAAGACCGCTATTTGCTTCTATATTAACACACGTCCCTTCTCCTGTCTGTCAGCTTCCTCCCTGTCATAAACATTTCATGGAAGTAAATCGGTTTAAGTAATTTCATTAAAACTGGGACATATATATATAACGATTTAAGTTAGTAAAGAGGGCTTTGGCATAAAATGTATGTAATTTCAGGAAGAAAACCAGCGAGTATCTGTATATAAGGTGTCACAAAATTAGGTCTCTGAATTTGGTGAGATGACTTGGTATCGACAAAATATGTATTTGAAACAAAAAAAAAATATCGGGTAAAATAAAAAAATAAAATAAAAAAAATATATACAAAAGAAAAAAAAAACACCGCCAGAGACTAGCGTCACGTGACGCGACGAGCACACGTGACGCTGGTCACGATTTAGGTATTTCCCACACATCCGCTTGGAGAATACTGCTAGGAGAAGGACTGCACGCCTACCACGTGCGTCACGGGCTCGTCGCGTCAGGTGACGCTGGTCGCTGTTGGTGCTTTTTTTTTTCATTTTTATATATTTTTTTATTTTAGTTTTTTTACTTTACCCGATATTTTTTTGTTTCAAATACATATTTTGTCGATACCAAGTCATCTCACCAAATTCAGACCCCTCTTTTTCCGTGGTACGGTCGTTTTGTCCGGCCAGCCGGACAATGGAAGAATTGTTTTTTCCGTGGTCCGGTTGACCGCACAGCGGAAAAAAATACATTTTCCTTTGACCGGTCAACCGGGCCATGGAAAACAGTGTTCATTGTAATCTTATCCTAATAAATGCAGAATGCTGCATGCATGTAGGCATGTAGGGCATGCTTTAGAAAAGTTTGCAAACATTCAATAAAATTTGTTATAATAAATAATTTTCCCTTTATGTCAGTAGTACCATTGATCAGTACCATTGATGGTACTACTGACAATATAATTAGTTACCGTACCGTTAATACATACAATGGTGCCGTTTCTCTTGCTACAAACTTCACTAAAATTACTAAAATTAAGTAAGATTATGTCAAGAGACGTCAATTTAGTGCTTGTCAAACTCAATCTTAGTGGTGACTTGGATTTTCTACTTTTAGTTCGATGCAACAGTAGAATGGCAATATTGAAATCTCTTGTCTAAAATTGGAAAAATTTAGTAATAGTTTAGTTAAGTTTGTTAAACAACAGAATCACCACCAATGAATGACTAAGTTAAAGACTAATATTAAAAACTATAAATGTATGAAATAAGGAACAATCTTCTTGGATTTACTATTTCCAAACATCATTGTCAGTAGTATCATCAATGGTACTTCAGCGAGTAAACACGGGATGGAATATTTTGTATTTTTTTTAATGGTACTAGTAACGTAGTGTGTCTACTAAATATCAGTATTTTACGCGACTGCCATCAGACCTTCATAACCCAGTATGAAATGTGTATGATTCTTAGTTAGACAAGCTGTTGTGAGACTTTTCTTAACAACTATCCTAATACGTGGCCCTCCGGCCCTTTAGTCCCAGGTCTTCACTTTCCCAATTTTGCACATGGTAAATTTTTCACATTCCCAGATGTCTACTTTCTCAATTTTGTACATTTCCAGATCATCACATTACCGAATATTCACATGCTTATATCATCACAGTCCCAATTCTTCACGTTGTCAATTCATCACATTTAAAAATTTCACATTCTTAAATTATCAATTCGTCAGTTTCCCAATTCTCCAATACCCTTACAAATGACAAGTACAGTTTCAGAAAAAAATGTTGGTAAAATTTAGATTAAAAGGGAACCGATATACGCGCAGGCGAATCTGCAGGCGGAAGCTAGTATTCAATAAGTATAAACCGCAACAGCTTAACCGGGGCAAGACGGGGACACCGTGGTTCCCAAACCCGAGGGGGCCATCTGGAAACCGGAGATGGCCCAGGGTCAGTCGGGGTGCGAGGGATATGCTCTATGGGCAACCTTACACCCCGGCGTCTGTAGACCCGAGACGGTGTGTGGTTTTAGCCGGTTCAAGCCCGACATAACCGCCCCCGCTGGCCGGCGGGGGGGGGGGGGGGATCCGAAGGGATTTCCGCACGAAAAAAATATAAAAGTAAGAAGTTACTATTGCGGTTAAATTCAATTATGTATTATTTATGATCCTGTTACCTACTTAGATTAACATGCCTCGTAATATTGAACTCCTTGCTACGTTAATACTGGCCAGATATAATTTCCAGAGCTATCGTATCGTTTTACAATTGTCATTGTTGTCACTTATATGCCGTGTAATAAGTACATAATATGTAATATATAATTAATTAATTTATGTGAAATGTTTTATTGAAAACAATGGAGGCACGAAACGACAACTGTGTTTTTATTGAAAGTGAAAAAGGAAAGAAGGTTTTGATAAAGGGTGGATACAAATATTACTATCACAGAAAGTACAATTCGGGTAGTACAAACTGGCGATGCTCAAATTTACCAGAGTGTAATACTAGCATTACGCTAGATTCTAATGAGAAAGTTACGCGTGAAGGAAAACATTTGTGTTTACCAGATACGTCGAAAAGAGAAATAGAAAAATGTCTTCATGCATGTAAATTGAAAGTACAAACATCTATGGCCCCAGTACAACATATCTATGAAGATGAAGTTAGTAGACTTAAAGCAGAGGGGTCCAGTTGTAATATAGTAGCAGTGCCGGAATTTTCATCCTGCAAAAGTTCCCTTTACAGAGCGAGATATCGCTATTTGGGGATGACTAAAGGTACTTTTCAAAACATAGAAGATGTTGAATTACCAAAATTTTTTACTGACAATTTTTTAATTTATAATGGATGTTCAGCAGAGGATAAAATTATTATTTTTGCTACTGAGTTAGCTTTAAGTGTAATCAAAGAACAGGACATTTTCTATTCCGACGGCACTTTTAAAATGACCCCATATCCCTTTTATCAAACATACACTCTGCATGCCAATTTAACTGAAAATAGTGACGAGAATAGATTCATTCCGCTTGTATACGCGTTACTTCCAAATAAAACTGAGAAGACCTACAAAAGCCTGTTTACCATTTTGAAGGAAAAAGTCGCCATGAAAATTACACATTTTAAGTGTGATTTCGAGATCGCAACTTTAAATGCGATCAAAGCCGTGTTTCCAGAAGCAAAAATAACTGACTGTTTTTATCATTACCAAAAAGCTATACTTATGGGCAAAATCAAAAGAACTGGAGCTTCAGAAGTTTGAAGAAGGGTACATGATTACCAAATTATGTTGTGTGTTAGCTCACTTGCCTTCTCAAGTAATACCTGAAGCATATTTGGCAATTCAAGAAAAAATGCCAAATGAAGAAAATTTCCAAAAATTTCATAATTATTTTTTGAGTTTTTGGTTAGAAAAAATAACTAGTGGCATATTCATATGCTTTAACGAAAATGTTCGGACGACGAATTCTATAGAAGGTTGGCATCACAGGATGAACACCAAAATTCCAAAACGCCCCGCAATTTTGCTCTTTATCAGTTTATTAAAAAAAGAGAGCAAATATCAAGATTTCCGAATTCGGCAAAGTCAACTGCATTGCTCTGGGAAAAAGCGAAAGAAGGGGGTTGTGGACATAAATAAGCAAATTCAAAATATTGTTAATGACTGCAACATGGGAAAAACAGTAGTACTCGAGTGTTTAGATCGTTTAATTAAATTACCAACTCAATAGTGGATAAGTGTAAAATATAATGACAATGGTTAGGAATATATTTAATTTGTTTAAGTCTTAGTTATCTAGGATGTTAACGTTTTATATATAGGTTTAACAGTATTTTGTAAGGTCTTGGTTATTTTATTTTTTCTTTCAGAATTGAATTTTCTTACTGATATTTTCTTACTGATAATAAATTTGAAGTTTAAAAATGACAGTTTCATTATTTTTCGGCCATTACTATATTTTTCTTGACTGTACTTTGCGTGACATATTAACAGTGTGAAGCATTGGGCATGTGAAAATCAGACAGTGTGAAGAATTGGGACTGTGATGAATTGGGCATGTGCAGAATTGACAACGTGAAGAATTGGGACTGTGATGATATAAGCATGTGAATATTCGGTAATCTGAAAATGTACAAAATTGAGAAAGTAGATATCTGGGAATGTGAAAAATTTACCATGTGCAAAATTGGAAAAGTGAAGACCTGGGAATAAAGGCCTCCGGCGCATCTGAACAGATTCTAAACTGGACAGGATGTGTACAGTTCATGACATATTTGCCTCGTAAAAATAATAGGGTAAACAGTATTTGTAAATTCTGGTACAAAAACAATTTCTGGTACAATTGTTATCATATACCTACCGTTTACTGTCCCTGTTTCAAGAAGGCTAGATAATAGGAAATCCCTCTAAGGGATAAGCTCGTCTTTGCGCTGTAATACTTAAATCCCGTTAAGGGATAAGCTCGTCTTTGCGCTGTAATACTTAAACCAATGTAATAAATAAATAATTATGCAATAAAGAGTTTACATACATAAATATTATATTCCAATCTCTAATTGATAACTACAAACTAACAAATTATGATGAATAGCTTTGACATTGGCAATTATTAATGTCATATAGTCTGCTATTGTAAATTGTTGGTTGTTCAAGAGTTCATTGATTGTTTGATTGAAAATCAGAAAAATGGATATTGCTGGACCTTCTCGAGCAAAATGTAAACCCATTTTTATACATGGACAAAAACAATCAGGAAAGAACTGGAGGAAGGAAAGGACGGTTGCATTACATGCTGGACATCGGTATAATTTTGCTAAAAGTAAATTCAATCAATCAATTAGCCTATTGCAGTCCACTGCTGGACATAGGCCTCTCCCATTTTACGCCATAGTACCCGATCCTCCGCCTTGCGCAACCAGTCTATCCCGGCTACCTTTTTCAGGTCGTCCGTCCATCTTCCACAAATAGGAGATGCAGTAATAAAAGTGAGTGTAGTAAGTCTATTACCTTAGACGCTGACGATTATATAATAAGAGAGGGCAAGCACTCATGTATTCCAGACTTTCGTCGAAATAGAAATGAATAGCGTTTTTTCAACTGTAATAAAGAAGTATGCCAAAATATGGAGCCCATTCAAAAGATATTTGAAAAACATTTTGTTGAAGAAACTGATTCCGATTCAGAATCATCAGATCACTCATTACCGGCATATACTTCCAAAAAGGATTCGTTAGGTGTCGCAAAAAGTTTCTTGGTATAGATAGGTGCAAAAGCAAGATTGAAGATATAAAATTACCTGAATTTCTAGTTAGACTTCTTTTTGTATGATGATGGTTACACGGATAAAATACTTGTACTTGGAAGTCCTGTTGCAAGAGGTTTTATTAAAAATATAGACATTATATGGGGATGGTAAATTTAAGATGGCTCCAAAACCATTTTACTAACTTTTTCGATACATGTCGACTTAACACTGAATACCGACTGTGTTAACTTTGTACCCGTATTGTTTATACTTTTACCAAATAAGTGTAAAGAAACGTATAAAAGAATGTTTACAATTATGAAAGAACAACTATCTGTTAAGATTATTAACTTCAAGTGTGATTATGAGGTAGAGGCATTAAAATAAAATATGTCTATCCAAATATTAATATCAAAGGTTGTTTTTTCCCCCTGGTACTGAAGTACAACTATGTAGTTCAACTAGTTGTACAAACGATACACTGTTTTAGGGTTTGTACAACCTCAATATAAACATGCATTTATACTCGGTGTCGCTTATTATATTAGTTTAACTGGTTGTACAAAAAATTCACCGCAAAAGCGTTTGTACAAAATTAAAAAATGCGTTTTCTTGATTAGGTGTCCAGTTGGCATTTAGTACATTATTGCCAGTAAGTAAGTTGAAATGGAAATATTTTCATCCAATTAGTTCTATCCAATTAATATTAAATTTAATTTTTTTTAAATTGGAACTTAAATACTGTTTGAACATACCTACATAACTTAAAATAACAACCTTCAAAATAAAGATTTAGATTGGAAAAAGAGAACATCTAGGACGGGACTTGAACCCGCGACCAGTCCCTTACAGGGGGAATGCTTTATATGCAATGCAATAAATTAAAAAAAAACGATTAAGTATATCAATGACTGGGGCGCAGTTTTCCAAAAGAAAGGTATGGTGATCTTATGTTATTAATCAATTTAATTTCTTTGCATTTCCATTATATTAGGTCGTAAGGTACATATGAAATTGCCGTTTTTTTGAAGAAATTAGAGGAAACCCAATTTTCAGTACTAACATTTTTGCATTTTTTTTAGGAATGACAAATCCAAATTTTATGATTTTTTTGTGTATGAATGAGACAACATTAAGCTAACAAACAGCAACTTTTATTACATTTTTGAAAAATGGCAGCTGTTAAGTAATACGAAATTTATCATCAAAATGGATAGCATTTAGGAAGTACTGTTTTCGAAGATCGAATTAATTTATCAAGCGGCCATTAAAAACAAAATTGAATACACAGTTGTAAAATCTTGAAATCAACTTTCAAAAAAAATATAAATAATGGAAATAACTATTAAATTACAGGAATAACGAACTCATGAATTTGTAAGGAAATTTCGGCAATTTCATAGGTAAAGACCTATTATTACCATCATTGCATACATACCTACTTAGGCTTCTATTATTGAAACAATAAAACCTAAATACAGTTTGAACACAAATAACTGAAAAAAACGACCCTGAAAATGTTAACCATTATTTAAATTAAAAATACTACTCAGTATTTTTATCCTACTTACGCAGCCAGTATAAATTAGCATAGTTGTACAAATAACCATTCAACAAGGTTGCCTAATGACTAGTACAACTGGTTGTACAAACGCTACAGCAGTGTATCGTTTGTACAACTAGTTGAACTACATAGTTGTATTCAATTAAATTTTTAAGCATTTAGTCCCGTCCTAGATGTTCTCTTTTTCCGATCTAAATCTTTAGTACATAGTTGTACTTCAATACCAGGGGGGTTTTTTTCATTTTCAACGTGCGGTGTGGAATTATGTAGGTACGCAAGTAGAGTTTCTACCCAAAACATTAATACCCGAGGGTTTCTTGTCAATAGATGAAATGGCTACAAACGATGAAGAGTGTAATGCCTTTTTTACATACTTCTTAAATTATTGGATGAAGAAAATAACCAGTGATCAATTACCTTGCCATGGAGAAAAATTTCGCACTACTAACAATAGAAGGTTGGCACCGAAGAATTAATACTTAGTAAAATTCCACAAAAGCCATCCCTCTTTGTTCCCGCAATTAATAAAAAAAGTATCAAAGATTAGTGATACCAAAATTACTAGAAGTTTATATCACTGCGACGAAACAAGACGTCGTCCAAGGCAAATTAAGATAGATAAACAGATACAAAATATTTTGGCAGACTGCGTAAACGCAAAAATAACAGTTATAACATGCTTAGAACGTTTAGCATCGTTAAATAATAATAATAAAATAACAATCTTTAATATATTTTTCATTTTCAAAAATATATTTTTTACATGACTATACTCTGTCCAATTGAGAATCAGAATCGCCGGAGGGATCCGTGGGATCAAATGAGGCAAGTATTACTTAACCTTTGACACCCTTTTGATTACAATATAATCAGGTAACAACAGGAGAAAAAACAACGCTTTTTGATTTGACACTTCTAGTACGGAACTCAAAAACATAACGAGATGCTTCGATATAATAATATAGTACAAATGTATTCCAAGTGAAATTAGTAATTTGCAGTTTCTTAAATTCCAAATCCTAAATCGCCTTATGAATCTGGGATTTTAGAGGAGGTATTATCACCTCTATGTTACTTCCTTCCTCGAATTTTAGATTTTAATTTAGATTTAAATATATACTCTACCTATTCCGATCTCTGCTTATTAATTTTAATTTTCTACTTATCAGACTAGTGAATAAACGGTGCCATTTACGTTTTTTTTAACAATTTAGAATGTCCTTTTTATAGATTAATATAGTGCGATAAAAAATTAATGACAGGTAATTTGTAAAAAATTGAAAAACTTGCCCAAATCGCTTTTTGTCTAAGTTTGATCAATTCGCTATTATTTTAATTTTCGTGAACCATTATTTTCTAATAACAAATCTGTAATAGGTAAGTAATAATAATTATTATTCAAGCGGGCGTGGCTTGAACGAACTACAAGAACTTTTATATTATGTTACTCGCTGCTACAGAACCTTTCATGGGGGAGTCCGACTCGCACTTGGCCGGTTTATATAATATAGATTAGCACTTACCTTTCTTCCGTGACCTTGATGAAATTTCAATATTATTTTTAAAACAAAAAAGGTGATTTTGAATTAGAATTTTCAAAAACGTCCCTGAATCATTAGTACTGAGTAAATGTATGGCTACTCGGTACGCTACCTCGCACCCCCTCATCCCGCTTATCCCCCCTTATCCCGCACGAATGGTCTGTCTAGACGGCTCCGTCGGACGACTTGTAAGGAAGATTTCGTTCGACTGTGGTATTAGGTATAGTTTTTATTTGGGTAGAAATGGACACCGCGCGCCCAGACAGTCAGGTTCGAGATATTAGTAGCCCTCGTATCTATCTACTGTACGAAGAAATAGGAGCCCATCAATCAATGCACTTAGTTTTTAGGGTTCCGTACCTAAAAAGGAAAAAACGGAACTCTTATAGGATCACTTCGTTGTCAGTACGTCCGTCCGTCGGTCTGTCTGTCAAGACCGTTTTTCTCAGGAACGTGTGGAGGTATCAAACTGAAATTTGTATCTAATACTCAGGTCTACTACTAACTGTCCCTTGGAGCTGTGAAAAAATCAAACTTCTAAGCCAAAGCACTCAAAAGATACAGTCGTTTATGCCGCAAATTTTCGAAACTCGCACGGGAATCAAAACCTACAGGGTACTTCCCGTGAACTTAGAATCTTGAAATTTGGTACGAAGTAACGTCATAGTACAGATAAAGGAAAAATTGCAAAAACCGTAAATTTATCATATAATAAAAAATATTTTTGAAAATTTTAAAGTTACTACTTTTCTCATGAACGCGTATTGAATTGAAATTCATATCAAATACTCAGGTCTATAATAATGTTTAGGTGAACTTTTACTTATATACCTACAGGTTTGTACGGAACCCTCGGTGAGCGAGTCCGACTCGCACTTGGCCGGTTTTTTTTGATTTCACTATGTAATTTTTCTAACATGACTCAGCCAGCGTTTAATGTATTATTGGACCAATCGCGAATTATGCCAAATATCGAATTGGAAACAATCACGAAAGGGGTGAAATGGACAAACAAGGACCAATCGCGTCTAAAGGTAAGAATGACTGAAAAAAATGTGTGACTAGAAATTCAAACAATTACAGAATGCCAGAGCTGCAAGCAAAACTTCCCGTACCTACGAATCTAGTAAACCTGATAGCATAGACCAATAATGGTCTATGCTGATAGCCAGTGGATCTCATTTCAAGGATTGGACCGAAATAGCCCAATTTTGAGAAGTCATCCAAGTAAAATCACATCTACTTCTGAAACTATTTTAATAACCATGTTATATTCTCACACACCTACGCAACTAAAACGGGATACATATGTAGGTTTCGAATGCCGTCCTTGTGACGCACGCTGCTGCGAATTATTTTTTCACTGCCTCACAAGTTCGAAAGCTCACGGACTCGAATGAAATAGTCGCGAAAGACGCTGTTTCGAAAAACATTTTCACTGCCTCATACGCTCGAATATAGTCACGTTATCGAAATCCAACTTTCCGGACTAGTGGTTCCGGCGCTTCCCCGGCCGCTGCCGCGGTAAGCTCGCTCGGCTCGCTCTGTTGGGGTCACAGTTCTAACCTAACCTAACCTAACCCTGAAGTGCCGGAACCACTAGTCTGGAAAGTTGGATTTCGATGACGTGACTATATTCGAGCGTATGAGACAGTGAAAATGTTTTACGAAACAGCGTCTTTCGCGACTATTTCATTCGAGTCCGTGAGCTTTCGAACCTGTGAGGCAGTGGAAAAATAATTCGCAGCAGCGTGCGTTGCAAGGACGGCATTCGTAACTATATACGACTACGAACTAAAACAATAGGTAAGTAAAAGAATAGAGTGATATCAGTCCTACAAATCAATATTTTGTTTGGACCGATTGCCAGTAACTTACCTCATTCTTATGACAAAATCCATAAAATTTTAAGCCATTATTATTATGTTTAACTTTCTAGATCTTAAGAGTAAAATTCTTACTCATATAACTAGGACAACTGTCCCAAGAATCCAGCTAACCAGAATGCTATGGAATAATTAAATGAATTGTAAAATCCAAAAAGACAAATATTAAATTATTCCAAAACACTGCACGAGGCCCTGATATTTTAGATATGAGTTTAATGAAGACAAAATCTTGTGAGGTCAGCAAAGTTATATATTGATACCCATCTCCACTGGACAAAGGAATTGGATGCTATCGATGCATCAATATCATCCAGCTGTTACGCCTTGGGAAGTTTACGAGATGAAGTGGACATGAAAAATTTTAAGACCGTTTATTTTGCACTAGTGGAATCTAGATTGCGCTGCAGCATTCAGTTTTGGGGTAATAGTTACCAATATATTCGTAAACGAACCTTTATTCTACAAAAAAAGGGCCATTAGGATCATCGTTCGCATTCCACAATGGGAGTCCTGTATAGAATCTCTGTCCAAAAATATTCATAAATCTAAAACGGCAGACGAAAGAGAATTGAAAATTAGTACACGGCGAAATGTACTGCATGAAGACTGCTTGGTCCTCACATTAAATGTTGTCAAACATGGTGCATCATACCGGCAGTTACAACTGTTCAATTGCCTACCAACTGAACTAAAAAACAATATTCATAAGACAATTGTTTTAAGCAAAACTTGACATTTCTAATCAGTAATTGTTTTTATTCACTGGACGAATTTATCGCATTGAGTAATAATATTTAAATGACTTTTAATGAAAAGAAAAAAAATTACATTATTACAAATTATATTACTTGGCATCGTATCGAATTTATTTAAATGTGTTTATGTTTATTTTATTTTATAAATTATATGAATTATTAATTGACTTGTTATGAATTATATTATTGGACAATGCATTGAGTTTATCTAGGTTTAATTTTATTGAATTCCTTGACTATATTGATGTCAATTGTAATCTAAATAGGTACGCAGATTTGTGAATTTGTTAGTCTACAATTTACTGTGTTTTATATTGTTAATGCTTTGTACTTCAGACAATTGTAAATTGTTAATGACAATGAAAATACAAAAATTATCAACCAGAGGGTACCTGTTATGCTGAATTTGCTTTGATTATAAATGAGGCAAGCAAATGATAGTCAAAAACTGGTCACAGCACCATATCTGCAGTATACTGCCCACCTTAAGCAAAATCACTTCAGGCATGTTTTCAGATCATTTGATACCTCGGGTTCCTTTGGAAATCGCTTTTCCAGCCTTAGAATGCAAAGTATGTGGATCCACTGATTGACCACCATTCCACAACACAATTGGGCATTTCTATAGACAGGGACTAATTCAACAATTGTCTCTTACCTGTAAACTATACACTTGTACAAAAATACCTTGAATTCGTATATTCTATAAATTGTAAAAGAATTATGTAAGTATTATATAAAAGTGAATCCTGCTGTAACGAGTATCCTTGGCGGGCCACAATGGATCACTTATGATTGTTATAAATTATTATAACCATGAATGAGCGAACCATGAATGAGCGCTGTGAAGCGATTATTAATATTATTACCCACGGGGACGCCGGTAACCGGGCGGGTGATCAACTTTGAGTGAGCCATGTCACCAATTTCCCCTTGTCCTCCCTTTCGAAGAGGATGTGGGATATCCGGTTGGTCTTACGTTGGCATTGCGCCCTTGGTTATTTTGTGGGCGATTGGTAGCCTGGGCTACGGAACGACCTGGTGTTCATCAGCTCCTTTCCTGGTCAATTCATTTGCTATTTCGTTGCCCGTGTTGCCCTCATGACCGGGTCCCCAGGCAATGTTCACATCAACTGTTCTGGAGACCCTTTCCAATGACTTTTTGCACTCTTTAACAACTGTTGATGTCTCTATTTTGCAGAGTGCCTTCAACGCTGCCTCGCTGTCACTGTAGATATTGCCTTCTTTGTAGTCAGGTGGCCTGCCATTTCCGCGCATTCCATAATGAAGATTTCTGCTAAGATACTTGCAACCTATCCCAAGGGTATTGATCTATTTGTCTCATTCCCGTCTTCCCACTTTATGTGCACTCCACAGTCAGAGAGCTTTGTTGTTTCCTTTCTGGAGCCGTCCGTGTAACAGATGGTGCCATTGGTGTCCATCTGCCAGTCGTCTCTCAGTCCTGTGTATTCTATATTTCTTGTCAAAGTTCCTATACTTTCTTCTCAGATCGCTGACAGCCTTTCTTCATAGCCTTGAGTGATCCTGGCAAGGCCCTCATCCAATGTGTTGCCAGTCCGGCAGATCAGTAGTTTTCAGTTTGAACCATTTTTCAATTTGTTTTTTGCTACCAAATCAAGGGGTTCAGACCTAGTATGATCACCAGTGCGCCCGTGGGTGTTGTCTTCATCGCGTCGGTGTTCATCAGGGCTGCCAGTGCTAATTCTTGTTTCTTCCTCCCTATGTGGGCTTTATGTCACCATGCCAGGGCACCATGCAGGATTTTCGGCATGATAATTGCCTTGTAAATCCAGAGTAATAAGTACAGTAAGGCTGGTTTTATGCGGAAATCCCCCGGATACCCCCTGCCGGCCAGCGGGGGTGGTTATGTCGGATTCGAACCGACTAAAACCGCAAGCCGTCTCGGGTCTTCAGATGCCGCGCCGGGGCGTAAGGTGGCCCATATGACATTACCCTCGCTATGATGACTTGCCTCTCCAAGTGTTCATGGCTATTTATTTTTTGATAACTGGAATATTTTTATTCCAAGGGATGGTTTTTAACAGAGAATATGCCTAGCTTATTTTTGTTCAACTCAACTTAGGTAACTACACCGATCTAATAACCAATCGAAAGTGGTATTATATGAAAGTGGTATAATAAGAAAGATAATTTAACTACAAATACTGGTGGTAGAAATTTGATGACATAAATTTGTCACAAAATTGGGCCGGGTAGGTACCACCGTGCACGATTGCGAAAAACCCTCCATAGTAATCAAATTTCGGTTTGATTGCGTTGAGGGGTCAGCAAGTGCATAGCCGGGCAGAGGGATTGTGGTCGCAGCACTAGTGGGACCGGTGGGTGTCACGCGGTGCTGCGACGACAATCGTCTTCTGATGAGGCCGTCAAGCTGAGTGCCACCATTGTTAACATGGTACGTGTATGTAATGGTGACCCTCTTTCCTGAGACAGACTTTACCTTCAGCTTACCATCAGGCGAGGTGAGGTCAAATCGACGTGTCCTAAATATAAAAAAAAAAAAAAACAATCAAGGCCTATTTTCTTCGTTAAAAACTATCAGAATAAAAAAAAACCGGTTATCAAAAATGAATAAAATTAATTTACTTAGTTAAAAATAGCCATGAATCTTTTTTTGATGGGTAAGTCCTCATAGGCAAGGTAATAAATGTATAATATTTGATAAAAAATATATCCCGACTTGTTATCAGATGGCTGAAGGTCGATCTTCACTGGCTCTTAGACTACTACTTCCTTCTGCTTCTGCTTCTTTCAGACCCCTGTTCATGATCTTGCACATGACGTAGGACTTTGCCTGTGATCAGGAGCACACCATCATCCGAGTATACCTTTGTGTATATGTGCATCCTGTTTACCCTGATAACTAGCTCGACTATTAGCAGACACCACAGTAGGCGATAGACATTAACCTTGAGGGAGGGTCCGTAACTTAATTTCGAGAGACATATATTATGTTAGATTATTGGAATATCGACTAAAAGATTGTGCGAACAGAGTTTATTGCGAAACAACTTTTTGTCGCCAAACGCTGCTTCGACTGAACGATTCTTCGAGTATTTATCAATCGATGGACTGATGTTTCGAATGTTAAATTCAAAACATTGTAGACATCTCGGTACATAGGAAGCACTGTACACAGAGATCTCTTCATAGACAGCACTTCTTGCCATAAACTTTCCGGACTAGTCGAAATTAAGTTATGGACCTTTTGAGGGAAGCCTCTTCTTGCTACCACGGTGTGCTTTGGTCATGCTCTCTGCCTGTATCAGCCGGTGTTTTAGCATGTATTTTTACCCATTCTGATATATCTTTATTTCTATGGCTTCGCGTTTTAGGGCCTCTATTGAGGCCAGGGTTGCTTTGTCAAAATCTCCCTCAACTTCGAAGAAGCAGTCCAGTGCATATTCAGTGTTGCTTGTTGATCTCTGTACTCTGTGGACCAAGTTATGGAGTGCTGTCTAAGTTGCCATCCATGTATGCATGTTGGTTGTGATGGAGTGGAGATCCGCTTTTAGCTATTTGATCTCTTATTATTCTATCTAGCATTTACTCCAGGATCTTGAGTAAGAATGAGGACAGGCTTGTACATCTGAAGGTTTTAGCCTCTTGGCAAGCTGCCTTGCCAGTGGGCCTACCGCCCAAGTGTCGTCGATATCACAGCCGTCGAAATGTTGCATTGGTCAAGGTCGACGGCCATTTTGTACCGCCCCATTGATAATCGATGCCGGCGCGGCGTAAGAATGAATGAAACGCTGTAGTAGCCCAGTGTTAGGTACAATAGGAGGGCAGAACCCAGTCGCCCCCATAAAAGCCATAGTAGCCCAGTGTTAGGTGCAATAGGAGGGCAGAACCCACTCGTCGGCAGTCGCCCCCATAAAAGCCATAGTAGCCCAGTGTTAGGTGCAATAGGACGGCAGAACCCACTCGTCGGCAGTCGCACCCATAAAAGCCATAGTAGCCCAGTGTTAGGTGCAATCGGCATCGTAATCAACCGTCGGAAAAGAAAATAATATTCAAAACGACAGCTCATGAGGTGCCGTAATGAAATGACACTTCAAAGCGACGCCCGTCGATTAGAATTTTTTTAGGCGACAGCTATTTAACTGTCAAAAACAACGTTTCATTCATTCTTACGCCGCGCCGGCATCGATTATCAATGGGGCGGTACAAAACGGCCGTCGACCTTGACCAACCCAACATTTCAACGGCTGTGATATCGACGACACTTGGGCGGTAGGCCCACTGGTTCCAGTATAAAGACAGCTCTTACTTCTCTCCATGTCTTTGGAATGTACTTCGTTCTGATGCTGCTTTTGTATAGAGCCAGAAGGTCATCACTTATTTACGGGATGGCTGTTTGTAGCATTTTGGGGAAGATCTCGTCCAGTTTAGCAGCTTTGTAGGGCGGGAATGACCAGACGCTCCATAGTAAATGCTCTTTAGTGATTATTGCCTTCTCCTCCTCCACTATGGAATCCATGTCGATTGGCATTACGTCACCTGTGCGTTCTTCGCATTCTGATAAATGTGTGTTGAATATCACTTCCAGTATCTTTCCCGGGTGGGTATTAGCCTAGTCTCCGTTTTTAATACTTCCTAGTTTGCAGGTGTATGTTTTAGAAAACTTTTCACTAGTAGCGCCGCATCAGGATGATTTTTAGCTCCTTTTTCAAAATGCTTTATAGCTGTTTCTGTTCTCCCTTCTGCATTCTTACTTAAATATGTTTCTTTCTATTTTATATATTAGCCAACTTTCGTCGTCGTCCATTTCTGGGCCGTGCTGAGATCTCGCCTGGTCTTTTTCTTTTCTTCTCTAGTGCCTTTCTGTGCGCCGTGAAATCTCAATAAGGTTAATAACAAAAACCTGAAAAACATTAAAGGAAAAAGACATTCTTACCATATGAACATAATATGATCTGAATATGAGATTTCCTCTCCCTGGAGGATCAACTCAAAACTAACAATGCTGCTAGTGGATATGAAGGCTGCCAAAAAGTTTTAATTATTCTTGAGGTAGTTCCATAAATTATTTTTAACAGATTCTATTCTGATTATTTTGTGTTACTTGATTATTCATACTGTTCCCTATTCTTCAGTTGCTTTTCAGCTGCCATGGTCATGAGGTGACTTAATATGGTGGATGTCATCTTCAAACAACAACGTCTGACCCCCAATCCTGAGAGTAATGTAGTGTTCGGACTCCTTCGAACACTATAGTTAGTTGCCTGGCCATCATGCGTCAGCGGTATTAAAATAAAATTGTATAAATATTTCAAATAGAGAGAATAGAAAAAACAATTGGTTGGCGGACAGTTGGAGTCAGCGGGTGACCGGGGGCTCCGGCCTCGACCCGCCGTACGAAGAGAGTATCAAGCAAAGTGGTCGTAGTAGACTCAATCACTGAGCAGAACCCGTGTTCCTATTCAGTTCGTATAGTAAAACTTAATAATCTCGCGTAAAATCCCTTAAAAATCGTTGATAGGATTTGTGTGAAAAAATAAATGTTATAAAATATATAATTACTTGCTTTATCATTTAATTATCACGAAAGGCTGTGAAGTCAAACCCCCGACGTCACAGTAATATCTGCACCAGAGCCTCGTTAATTATTCCCCGCAGATTATGATGGGGCCCCATACACCTGATTACACTATCAGCTGCATCAGAATGACTACTACAGAATATATTTTGTCGACTATATTAAAATTAACATTTACTTAGGCAAATGTGACTTGAACTCAACAAAGTATTGGACACATTGATATATTAAACAAATAGGTAACAATGTGATGTAACAAAAAATTAAAATCAGTAACAACAAATGAACAGCAGTAGCAACAAATGAACATCTGTAACAACAAATGAACATCAGTAACAACAAATATAAACATTAATAACAATAAATGATCAAAACATTTTTTTTTTTGATGTTAGACATAGTCACGCATAGGATATTTTTATATGGGCTTATTTTTCTTTAAAATATTTTTTGGGTACAATGGATGAGGGCACGCCGCAATAGCGGCGGTAAGGCCCATCATGGAGGATTGGCTAGAGAGGCGACACGGAAGCCTCTCGTACCGACTGACGCAGGTGATCTCCGGGAAGGGGTGCTTCGGGGACCACCTGCGTCGGATCAGGAAGGAGCCAACGCCTGAGTGTCATCACTGCGATGCGAGCGAGGACTCATGGCTGCACACGCTGGCGGACTGCCCGGCGTGGGAGGCGATGAGGCGTGACCTCGTGGCAGCCATCGGGATGGGAGTCCTCTCTCTCGGCAGCATGATTGCGGCAATGGTGAGGAGCGCGAGCGCGCCCGGGAGAGATTTAGAACTCTCCCGGCCCACCGAGCCCGCAACTTGCTCGCCGCGCGTCGCAGGCGACTCAGGCGCCGGAGGTCACTTAACGACCTCCGTCCTCCATGAGCGCAGGCCTGGGGGTGACAGGTGAGGCCGCCTGTCACCCCAGCAGAAGCAGACCGGGACGGTGGGGCGACTAGCGCCCCTCCCCGAAACCGGGGCAGGGCGGGGACACCGTGGTTCCCAAACCCGAGGGGGCCATCTCGAAACCGGATATGCTCTATGGGCAACCTTACACCCCGGCGTCTGTAGACCCGAGACGGCGTGCGGTTTTGGTCGGTTCAAGCCCGACATAACCGCCCCCGCTGGCACGCGGAGGGGGTATCCGAAGGGATTTCCGCACGAAAAAAAAAAAAAAAAAAAAAAAGGGTACAATGGATGAACTGAAGGAAAATTCGAAAAAATATGTAACATCCTTAGAGTTGAAAATTCTAATTTGATTTCATTATTTTTGATGGCCAATGCAATAGTAGATTGTTAGACAAGGGTGGAAAGTCAGCCATTTCACCCGAGATATTTCTGGCGCTCGAACGAAGTGAGAGCGCCAATAATAGTTCGAGGGTGAAATGGTGACATTCACCCGAGGTAAACACTCTACTTTTCATTTCGACTATGTGAGGAAATTAAAATACTACACACACATTTAATGAAACAGGTATATCGATTATAAGGTAAAATTTAAAGTAAAATTAGAACAATTTGAAAATGGATTATTAACAACAGCTTTTGCCTGTTTCTTCAATCTCATCGGGAGTTAAATTAATATCCATGTCATTGGAATCACTTTCCGAAACCATTTTAACCACAATTAACACAAGGTATTTATTTATATTTAATCTCGTTTTCCCGCTAATTATTTAACAAACTTAAATTGTTTCTTTTTAATTCTGAACAAAAAGTTATAATTCACGACATACTGCCAACATTAGAAAAGTTTCGAAAATCGAATCTATTGGTTACATTGTAATCGAGTATCTAGGCGGCCATATAAAAAAAAGCGTCATGATGTCAAGGCATTATGACGTAACTTAATTATCATAGACTCCATGGCAAACCCTAAAATTTAAAAAAAAGTTACTTTCCGCCCTAGGGATGAAATAAGCTACTTTCCACCCGGCTATCTACCCATGAAAATTAAACTTTCCGAACAGGAGAGATGAAAAAGCATTTTTTTTACCAACTATTATATTTCCCAATCTTCTGCTTTTTACCTGTGTTCTTTTTTTTATATTAGTTACCACTCATATACTACTTATATTACCTGGCCATCAGGGTGGCATTAATAATAACCTTTTATATTATTGCCATTTATATAGTTGATAACTTGATGTAGTTTAGGTTCTAATACAGTGGGTGGTTAGTAGTGCTCATTACAATACAGTAGTGATTGAAGTGAACACTACTAATGACCTACTAGTGTATGCATAAAAGATTTTGATTATTTACTTCCACACCTAAATAAAACAAAATTATCTTGTCAAAGCTATTGCAAAGGTATAAAAGGAAGAAAATAAAAAGATCTATAAAATTCAGACTACAGCATGGACAACAAAGACAATCTATTAACATCAATTTAATAATTTAATGGATTACTGTGTATGTTTATTGTAAAATTCATTCACTTCCATTATATAACACAGAGGGAATCCCCTACAAAGTCAAACAAATTTTTGGTTACAATAACAAATAGATAATTTTCACTTTAAAAACTGCCTTCAAAATTATTACTAGATTGAAAACGTAGCGAGTCCTCCTAAAGCACCACTTTCAGCTAATAATTCATATATTATACAATATGTAAAAAAACTAGTCGATCCCTGAAGGTGTACATAGGTATCAATATTGGGTTCTGTTTATGTAATACTTTTAGGAAAACAAGTTTAAAAAACCGGCCAAGTGCGAGTCGAATTCTTCCATGAAGGGTTCCGTAGCAGCAAGTAACATAATAATGTTTATTTTTTAAATTTTATATTTGAGTTGACTGAATGAAAGGTAAATTGAGGTTTGTGATTTATAATGTATTAAAAAAACTACTTACGAGGTCTTGTTCAAACCAATTTTCAGTTACATGGCTACGTTCATCATATATTTTTTTAAACATTTGGGAACAAATAAACCGAAGGACCACACAATAAAGAAAAATAAATACTATGATGATCTCACAAACGAATTAATCAAAAACGGTTACGTGGTTAATTTGTGTGCAGTGGAAGTGGGAGCGAGAGGTTACCAGCAAAATCTCTCTATAACCTACTTAAAGATCTAGGCCTATCGAGAGCTATAATAAGCTCATTACTAGGACGAATGTCTAAAGCGGCACTAGTAGGTTCGTATCAAATTTGGTTAGGCAGGGAGGGGAACTTGGGTAGTGAAGGTGAGTGTTGATATACATCAACAAAAGGGGCCCCTTCTAAACCTACACTTGGGTCGCAAGTCCCAGGCACTGTCCAGAGTTCCGAACTCAGCAACGCGATGGACCCGGCACCCGCACGGAGAATCCATGGATTGCTAAGAATATTGGTCTCTATCATTCTCTTATTTAGAAGTTACAGGGGGGGGGGGGGACACATTTTATCACTTTGGAAGTCTGCTGAAGTTTATTGTTTTTCGACGGACGGACGGACGGACGGACGGACGGACGGACGGACGGACGGACGGACGGACGGACAGACAGACAGACAGACATGACTAGTTTTAAATGTATAGTCTAAGGACATGACGAATCTATAAGGGTTCCATGTTTTGCCATGCCACATGGCAATTCTAATCAACATGACATGATTATTTGCAGAGTAATGTACACATGCAGCTTATTTTGATTTGATATTATAATTTTATATATGGTATAATGATGAAAGCAGACAACTTTTCCTTAAGTTGTTTTGCCATGCCACATGGCAATTCTAATCAACATGACATGATTATTTGCAGAGCAATGTACACATGCAGCTTATTTTGATTTGATATTATAATTTTATATATGGTATAATGATGAAAGCAGACAACTTTTCCTTAAGTATCTATAATTTCTAATAATTCTAACTGTACCTATTAGAGAAGCATATTGACCTATGCATGAAATTTGATTGCTAGAATTTGATGTAACATGTGATTATGATTGCTTGCACAAATTACAATAATGTTTCATGTTTGACAGATCTAATCATTTTTGGATATATAATCTAATTATTAAGTTTGGTCTGAAGTGATACAAAGAGCAAAAAAAAAATCTTGAAAAAAAGGTTATGTAATGAAACCAAACCATTAGCAAGACATTTAAATAGAAGATGGGATGATTAAATCGGAGATGATAAAGATGGGATGACAAAATTTATCAAACAATAGCAAGTTGTGAAAATTTTATGAATGAGTTATGATCAGCAGTAACATCCCATGACCAGGATAATAGCACAAGGTTGATTTTGTAATAAATTTTGACATCATAATGCTTATTATCATTTGTGATAAACATTTAACTGCAAAGTATTTATCATACACAATGTTTATTTTGTTCAATAATTCTAGGCCTATTTAAGTTTTTTTGGCAAACAAGGGTATGTTTAACGATATCTTCTTTTCAGAAATGTTATAAATTTCTATTGAAAAATATGAGTTAATTTCTAGGTTTACACTGTTTACAGTAACAGAAAAACTAATCTACTAAACAAGTAGGTAGCCTTTTGTAGTGAGACCTAAGCCAATTTCTTTTTTTCATGTTCTCCTAATTACTGAATATTATAAACAAAACATGAATTTAGAAAAATTAAGAAATATTTGGCGCCGACAGAATTATTCTAGACTCAGTAGGTAGGTAGGTACTTACCTCATTCAGGAGGCCGAATTAAAAAACTTGGAAACACGATAGCACAGAAGCATGTAAGTACTACAATAAAACTGGTTGAAAATGCGAAACTAACACGATCGCGCGAGGACACTATATATAGTGAAAATATCACCAAAATGGCTTCATAATATAATAGGTACATACGTACCTATCGTACAATAAACGCAATGCACCATGCAGACAATGGCGAAGGTCGATAATCCGTATTTACACTTTTTACCCAAATATGGTGTGAAATTTGCAACAGAAGTATATTTAAACAATGCTTGTTAATTAAAAGTGATTTACTAACCTTTAACAGTTTATAATTTGAAGGAAAAGCTGATAATCTACGCGCAGAAAGTTCTACCACGCCGTAACTATGAGAATACTCATCACTTTGTAAATAAATAAAAAATGAACATCAAGTCTCAACAGATATTTTTTTTTAAATAAAAGTGGTTTCTTCGATGAATTAAATTAATGTTTTGTCACGTTCTCATTTTAAAAAGGCGAATATATCACGGTGTATTGATTTTCTGCGTAGTTGGTTGCGCTGTCTGTGGCGGTGTTGCTAGATGTATATTTCATAATTTCGCATATTCCTCATTCCGTTTTATCTATTTTACAGCGTATTTCATTTATTATAGGAACCGGAATCCCGCCAAACGCGCGTTACACCAGCAAAACTTTTTTTTATTTTTTTTATTCTGTATCAATATGGATAATACCAACAATTAGAGCACTCTGTCATACAAAAGTGCACAATTTTTTTTAATTTGTGCACATAACCACTGCAAAGTATTTCATGAAAAATAGATTCTGCTGGGGTAACTGGGAGGCCTAGATGGATGAAAGTTAACAGAGAGTTAACTTTTACTTTGTTCTAAATGTGCATATAAAATTTACATATGTAGCCTTTATAGTTTCCATATTATTTGAGTTTTTGCTGTTCAGGCATAAACTTAAAATTTCGTGTATAAATAAGCATCATTTGTGAATTCTTATGTACCCCATTTTCTTCCCGTAATTTTGAATAGTTTCGGACCTATGACGCATTATCCCAAAAACGATACGACATAAACGCCCCCAGCGGGGGCGGTTATGTCGGGCTTGCACCGACTAAAACCGCACGCCGTCTCGGGTCTTCAGACGCCGGGGTGTAAGGTTACCCATAGAGCATATCCCTCGCACCCCGGCTGACCCTGGGCCATCTCACCACTAACAGCATCGCTCATCCTGTCTCCTCTGAAAGCAGAGGAGTACGGAGAGCGATGTGTTCCCGCCACGTTGGGTATTGGCCGACGATCAATGCCAACCCTATGAAGGGGTGAAGGGGAAGCCATTGACCGCCGCCCAGGGTGTACCGGCCGCTCCGATTCCGTTCCCCCCGGACTGCAGCGGGATCGGAATCGGAGCGACACTCAGCAGGTTACCCAACACACACCCCTTGTTGCTTGTACCTAGGGTCTCACAAAGTTTCGTGAGCCTACGTCAGCGCGTAAAGGCAGCTACACGAATATTCTGTGTCTAGGCAACATAACCTTAAAAAATTTAAGAACCCCAAATTTTCAACTTAACAATGAGTTAAGGATTACGTCAATAGTACCAATACTTAGAGGACTCGATCAAAAATATGTATGCATAATTTCAGCTGAAGAAGCTTCATTTTGCCTTGACTTTTGTCTGTTATTTAAACTATAGAAAATGTCGGTATCTGACAAATTTCTTAGCAACATTATATTACTATCTATTGCCCGCAGTTTCACCCGCGTTGTATTAAAAAAAATTTTTTTTTAAAAATGGCCTAAGCGGCTTTTAGCTTCGTACTTATTGAATAAATATCTTCAAACTTATTAATAGTCCATTGAAATGTTGTAGCCTAGTGGTATGGGTAATGGACTGCTGAGACGAGGTCTCGGGTTCGATCCCAGGTTTTACCATGGCACACACCAATGACTTTTCGATGCTTTTCGACGTTATGTGTGTACTTATCGCAGGTTTATAAGTGCCCGGTTAATGGCAATAGGCTCGCCACCTATTACATTGGGACCTAAACATAAACTGGCGAAATGTGGGTGCTAGCACCTCTGCCTACCCCTTCGGGGCTATAGGCGTGAGTTTATGTTATGTTATGTTATGTGAAATGTTAAATTTTTTAGGCCTAACCTTGCGTTTTTTAGAGGACGCAATTTTGTTTTTTTTATATGTAGGGGGTCAGTGTAAAGCTAAAACCAAGTTTGTGGGGTCGCCACCCTTGTCAAACGGCCGCCATCTTGAAAATAGGGATTGAAATGGTTTTTACGATATATCTCTTAAACTATTTATCTGATAAAAATATTTGTTACCATTTTTTGTTGCAAATTAAATTCTCTACAACTTTGGTCCAGTAACTTTTTTTTTTGTTATCATAATTTTTTTAATGATAAATTTTGCAATATTATTATAAAATTAATTATTGACTCTTTTCCCCACCACCCACAAGGTAGAGTGTGGAGGTGCGTTTTTTACGGAATCCTAAAAAATGATCCCACAAAAACTGCAATAAAACTTATTAATCGAGCACTAGTTTTGTTATATACTGTATAATTTGCATATGCATTTCTAAAACTACGTGTTATATTAATTACTTGTCCCGACTGACTAACCGATTCATCAACGCGGAGCCTAAACCGCTGGACCTACCAACTTGAAATTTTGGCAGTAGATGCTTTTCATGTTGTAGGCATCCACTAAGAAAGGATTTTTGGAATATTTCACTTTTGTCATTTTTAAAGTTAGAAACACAATTTCATGCACTACTTTTGGAAAGAAATGATTGAACACGTGTATCAGCGCTTTTTTAAATTTTAACCCTAAGGGGCTAAATAGGGGTTGAAAATTTATATGGGAAGCTTGTCACTATTGAAGATGGAAACATGAAATTTCATACACGTAGGTACACGTCTTTTCATTTAGGTAGATTTCGATGAAATTTAAAAAGTTTCTTCATAGGAGGTCTAGTTATGACCCCCTGAGTCCGAAATGACCACTGGTCAAAAAGTTTATATATATATTCCACTTCCCAAAATTTGCGGCACTCTCACGGTCGCATTTTTGCCCCGATTGCTTTCAAACTGCGGTCAAAAATTGCTTGGGTATAAACTTAGTTTAAGTTCGTGAACGGGTGGAATTCGGCCTAAGGGGACGGTAGGGCCTCACTTTTTGTGAAATCAGTTTTTCCTCAAAATTTCACGTTCCATGAAAGATATTCGAACCGTTCTAATTTTATCCCATAGTATACATGAATACCAACAACTTTTAGTTATAAACCTATAAGATTAAAACTTTAACTAAAAGTGGAGGGGGGAGGAACCAACATTTTTCAGAAAAAAAATCATAACTTCTAACCGGTGAACATTCTTGATGTAGGAAACATTTTTAGTCGATAGGCCATTTTTAAGTCTAAAATAAATGTCTGAAAAGCTTTTCGCTAAAAGTTACCGTTTTCGAGAAAAAAAAATTAAACATGTTAAAAATGCGCTCGGTGTGGGTCATAGAAGAAGCATAGGTCATAGAGGGGCAAAAAATATTTCTAACCGATAGGTTATTATTTGCTCTAAAATAACGAAATCTACCTGTGCGTTCCCCCTGCGGGAACGGATTTTTTTTTCAGTAATTTTTACTACTAAGGGGGTAAAATAGGCGATGAACGATTGTACGGGAAGTCCGTCTCTTTCAAAGTAAGAAGCACGAAATAATTGGCATTTTCAAAATTCCACCCCTAATGGGGCAAAAAAGAGTAGAGCGGTTGTATGGCAGTCTGTTATATGGAAATAGCTTAAGTTTTGAGATAAGAACCAGAAAATTAAACATTGAAGCTTATTTTTGCTTACATTTAGGTACTATTGAATCCGGTAGGTGGCGATGCAATCGGGTAACATGAGTTTTTACGAATTTATTCCCGTGTGAAGCCGGGAAAATAGGGCTTGCCTACTTTTGTATGAAGAAAACATTTATTACCATTGTTTTTTTTTAATAAGAATATTAGTAACCGAAATTACTAATATTCCCCCTAACCCCTCCAGCTAAGCTTAATTGCTTGTGTTAGGAGTGGGTTCACGTCAGTAGTGCAATGGCCAGGATTCGAACCCGAGACCTCTCGATCGTAGGGTCGACTCCTTAACCGCTAAGCTACAGACGCTTATAAATTCAAATTCATTTTTTTTTTATAACGCTCTTTGTTCAGTCGTTAGTGTATAAGGAGTCCGCTTTACGATCAAGAGCCCCGAGTTCGAATCCTAGCCATTACACTACTGACGTGAACCCACTCGTAACACTTTCAGTCTGGGAATCAAAATTGAAAAGACTTTAGTTAGGAATGCGAGGAAAACCGACTGGACTACATACGAATTTCACATAAAGAGATCTATTTCCGTTCAACGTTGCCTTAAGACGTATATGATATATCGAAGAATTTCGAATATCTGGGACGTGTCTAGGTGGCTCAGTTGGTCAGAGCATTCCCCCTGTAAGGGACTGGTCGCGGGTTCAAGTCCCGTCCTAGATGTTCTCTTTTTCCGATCTAAATCTTTAGGTAATTTATGTATTAATAGTAGGCAGGTAAAGATAAAAATTACAAAGCATAGTTTTCAGTAGGACGTAATTTATGCAGGTAGAAAAGTATTATAGCAATAAACAGTCATGTCTATATTTTTCGAAGATTTCTCATCTCATATGGTCGTTTCGTCACTTTTATTCGGACGAAAGTATTCGGAAAGTTTGTATTTTAGGCAGTAGATTTAATATTTTGAGTAAGGACACGGACAACGGACACTTGGGGAGGACACCGTGCGGTTTTAGTCGAGACACGACATAGCCACCCCCGCTGGCCAGCGGGGGGGTATCCGAAGGGATTTCCGCACGTAAAAAAAATAAAATAAAAGGACAATTCTACTTTTTCGTCGGAGCTTTTAGTAATTTCGGTTATTCATATTCTTTTTTAAACGAAGTCTAATTTGAATGTGCAATTATTACTTATCGGCTTATCCCGGTTACATCCAATGCTTGCACTTTAGAGCCCGAGGTCCAGTCTCCTCCTCCTCCTTTCCATGACTTGGTTTGTTTTGGCTTTTACGCGAGTTACTGCCATCTGACTCCCTAACCTCGAAAGGAAAACCTGCATGTGAGCCTCGATTTATTTTTTATTTATAACGTATGTAAACATTGGGATAGAAATAAATTCGACTAGTTTATTTCTCCGTATAGTTCACATTCTCAAGACCAACCATTTTTCCCGAAAATGTGAAAAAATATACTACACTGGTATTCTTATTTTGGTGGCTGTAAGTGTAGCCAACTGCAAATAAAGTATGTTACGTCCAGTGTGTTACATTCATTCACGACTTCCGCCAGGAAAAGAAATGGATCTGAAGATGGAGTCAGAAAGTAATCGTAGGAACTCCTTTCTTTTTACCTGCTCGCAGAAAGAGGCGGTGGCTTGCCACTAGTTCCCGTCGGAGACCACAGCTCTAACCATGGTCTCCAGCCTGAGAACGTCCACTACCAGTACCGCAACGAGATCTTGACGTTGATTCGCCCACGACGGCATTCCACCAATGTGTGGAGCGCTGTGTTTTCGCCGGGTTTTCTTTATTTGGGCTTATATGTTTTATCCTGGTAAACACTCTGCTGTTACATATAGTATTCAGTGTCTGAAGTTGGAGTCGGAAAGTGACCGTGGGAACTGCTGAACTAAACAATATAAGTGCATCGATTTCCAGCTCATTTGTTTTGTCTAGGCTGGTGTTTTATGTATTCAGGGTCCGAAGATGTAGTAGATAGGAACTGCTAAGCTAAACAAGATAAACCTATCAAGTTTGGACTCATTTGTTTTTTTTTTGGTAAATACTGTAGTGGTACATGATGTCCGAGATGTGAAGATGGAGACGGTTAGGTGGTTCCTTTTTAGGGTTTCGTTGCAAAATGGCAAAAAACGGAACCCTTATAGATTCGTCATGTCCATCCGTATGTTGTGACATGTCACAACATACGGATGGACACTTCTTTCCGAAACCATAAGAACTATAACTATAAGAACTGTTGAAACTTGGTATTCTGTGAACTGCATTAAGATTTTCACACAAAAATAGAAAAAAAAAACAATAAATTTTGGGGTTCCCCATACTAAGAATTGAAACTCAAAAATATTTTTTTCATCATGCTTGGATAATTCTTCAAAAATGATATTGAGGTTTCTAATATCATTATTTTTCTAAACTAAATAGTTTGCGTGAGAGACACTTCCAAAGCGGAAACCCCCCCCCCCCCCGTGTAACTTCTAAAATAAGAGAATGATAAAACTAAAAAAATATATGATGTACCTACATTTTTTTATCCATTCCATTTTTCATTTTCATTCCATTTAAACTTCCATCGAACATTGGTTGGAAGTCGCCCTTCACCTCTCACGGAGAATAGATCACTTTTAACCTAACCAAAAATTAAAAAGTGGGTTTTTCTTAACCGATTCGCACAAACGAAGCATCAAAAGTTGCGTCTCGCCGGCCTCCACCCGCCGGTAAATCGGGCAGTTCGAATTCGTGCACCACGTGGCCGGGACAACCGTTTTAGTGAGTTCCCGGCTCACCCCGCCACGTGGCTTTTCTTAAAAGTGAAAGTTTCTTCGATGGTATCCCCGGGAAACAGTTTTTTCCGAAACCGCGTGGCCAGGAGGTACCAGAACCAGCAGTTCGAGGACCACGAAACTACGCAGGAAGGAAGACCATATCAGCACGGACACTTTTCCTGTAAAGTAAAATTTTCCATCTACCAAATTTTTTTATATAATAGTTAGAAGTTGCGAACTTTTACCCCAAATTTCTGTGGACTGGGGCGGGACATCGAAATTCCGCAACGGCTATTTTTTGCGCGCCAGCGAGGACAACACGATAACAAGACCTCAGATTTGTTCCGTGATTTTCCACGTTGTGAAAATTGAAAAACCGTACTTTTAATTTTTAGTGCAAATTTGCACGAAAAATTGAGAATTTTATTGTACTTTAAGCTTGGCCATTATTTTAGATTCTTTATGGTATTTTTTGTATATTCTTAGCATAATCCAGTGCTGAAATATATAATTATTAGTGTTTCGTCTAAATTACTTAAAAACGGGTAGAAAATCATTAATTCTAATAGTGGGGTTGGGTTTAGATAAGCATTCTACACTTGCTTAAGTCCAAACTAGGCCCCTCTAGCGTTGGAAATAAAGATTCTCTTAAAACCCGCCATTTTGGATTTTTTGGTACCTTGAATTGAAATATTTTCGGACTGGATCGGCCTAGCAGAAAGCGGTTTTCAGTTTAGTGTCTATTTCTGTCTATATTTTAAGCTCCATCACAATCTAAGTTAATCGGGCATTATTTTATTTTTTGGGTCCGAAACCCCCCCAGGGGATATAGGACCTTATGCCGACCCCAGTTATCTATTTTGGGAGCTGCTAGCTGCTAGGCACATATAGAGTTGCTAGGGTAAGTGCTCCAATGAATGAACCCTTAAGACAATTTAGAATTTTAAAAAATATTTGCATCTATATCAGGTCGGCTAATCCATAATGTTGCTATTGTTTGATATTCAAAATTTATTCAAGATTGAAATTACATGGATAATATGTCATTAATATGTATAGTTATTTAGATATTTCACATATTATGTAAAAATACCCAAAATCACCAGTAAATGAACCCCAAAATCCAGTGTATGAACACATAAAACTCCAGTTAATGAACATTAGACTCTTATCCAAATCTAGCTCATTTAGTAATCGAAGAAATAGTTTTTTCTAATTCATGTTTTTTTTTAATATCACAGTGAATATAGCTAAGTGGCTGAGGGATGAAATTGATGTATAGAAACCCAGTGGTGGCGTAAAATGGCTTATAGTATCATAAGGAAATATCGTAAAAGGAAAAGCAGTTGAATCAGAAAATACGTTTTATTTGAACCTAGACTCATTATAATCACAGTTATATAAATCACAGAGCAATCAACATATATCAGTCTAAAATATCACTTAGCAACTTTCCAAGGTCTAATCTAAAGAATCAAAACAAACTCCAGTCAGGAATCATCATTAGTTATAAAGAAAGAGATAATTAACCAACATAAAGAATACTGTAAAGCAAATTGTTTACACCTAATTATATAAAGGAATATAAATCTTAAAAGGCTTTCACGGCCGGCGTTGCATGTAGAATATACTGCTTCCGGGCTGTTTGGCCGTGGTCCATCGGAAACTTGTATACCAGACGTTTCACCGATCACTGCGGTCGACATCTTCAGTGGTACAGGTCGGGACACCGTCGAGTGCGGAGAACCTTCCTCGGCGGCAAACTCGCTGCGACTGATGTAGAGGCCCGAGTCACTGGCGTTTTTATAGGCGCAGTTGGAGGGGGGAAACGTCGTGATCGTTCCTGATTGGTTGAGAGCTGCGCAACCGATGCGCTCGATCCTGATTGGTCGAGGCTAAGTAAGGGGGTGTGGCCTCCCGATACCGGGGACGGTGGTGGCTTCGTCATGTTTGAATTGTGATGACGCGCGGCTTTCAGTGGTGGGTACCAATCTTTTTGGAGATGAAAACCTTCGTTTTTTCTATTAAAATTGTTGGGATGCTTGAATATTTCGATGGCTTCTCGACATAGCCGTGGGAAGAAATGTAAAGAGGTGGCTAGAATCTTCGTGTTCTGAAATTTGATGGTATGATTACCATCCTCCTGGGTGTGTTCTGCAACCGCTGACTTGTCGAAGTGCCTGAGGCGGCAATTTCATTCCTGTTCCGAAAGGCGAGTCTTGACGCTTCTTTGAGTAGTGCTCACGTATACCGAGCCACACGAGCAGGGGATTCGGTAAACTCCAGCTGAAGATAGTGGGTCACGAGGGTCCTTGACTGAACGGTGAAGATTACGTAACTGCGTCGTGGGCTTGAAAATAGGCTTAATGTTGTAAGCTTCTAGCAGTCTCCCGATACGATCCGTTGTACCATGAATGTATGGTAAAAGGCCTTCCCTAGAGGGGCAGGGATTGGTGGTTGGAGTACTTGTGTAAGTAACGGTCTGTGTGTGTAGGCTTTCGATAGACCTGGTGACCAAGGCTGCCAACCTCCTTTTTTGGATACCAGGACATCGAGAAATGGCAAGTCTCCGTTCTTCTCTACTTCCATGGTGAACTGGATGTTAGGATGGATGCTGTTCAGGTGATTCAGGAACTTAGTCAGCTCCGTGTCTCCATGACTCCAAACCACAAAGGTATCGTCTACGTAACGGAACCAGACCTTAGGCTTCTTGGGCGCTCGTTCAAGAGCGGCTTCTTCGAAGAATTCCATGTAGAAGTTCGCAACTACAGGACTGATGGGGTTTCCCATGGCTAAACCCTCAACTTGTTCATAGAACGTGTTGTTCCACTGGAACTATGAAGTCGTCAACACGAACTCGAACAATTCTGCGATGTCCTTAGAGAACAGCGGTCGGATACGTGACATAGCTTCCCTGACTGGATCTTTCCTGAACAGAGAGACGACATCGAAGCTGACCAGACGATCATCCGGGTGTAGCTTGAGATTCTCAAGTTTCTCCACGAAGTGGCGCGAGTCCTTGATGTATGATGAGGACGATCCGACATGTTGTTGAAGCAGTCCGGTGAGATACTTCGAGACTGGATGAGTGGGTTAGCCAATAGCGCTCACGATGGGCCGGAGCGGTACTGAAGGCTTATGGATCTTTGGTAACCCATACAGCCTAGGTGGCAGAGCTTCAGAGATGAGAGAAAACTATAATGAAAATTGAGACAATAAATGATTTTTTTAGCTATTAGGTACTAAAATGAATATAATGATCCGATAATTGCTTGAAATTAACATAAAACATAACACAGTTCATTCATTGGTTTCAAATAACCAGTATATGAACACATGATTATTTCTTATGAACACATGATTATTTCTGTAGTTCATTCATTGGTTTTTAGAAACTAGTAAATGAACATAGTTGTTCGAACACTGGCCAAAAGATTGACAATCCTTTATTAAGCCTTCCTACACAAAATAAACTAATTCCCATAACATTAAGAATCAAAATTAGCTAAAAGTAACAAAACACACTATACCTAATGAATGAACCCCCGTTCATTCACTAAATTAATTGCACTTTCATGATTCAGTCCTCGAACATGCTTTTATATTGTTAAAACTCATGAAATTACAAACAAATTGCTTTCTATCCAGTAAAATAACTATCGATATATCTTATTTTAAAATTTAATTTCTCAGACTCGCATGTAACATGTACAACATGAATATCAAAATGATCTGTCTTACCTGAGTTCTAACTTCTGGCTCATATAAAAACGTAACACAGTACAACACGTGCACTTTAAACAGTGGCCATTTTGAAACTATGTATAACAAAGCAATGTTAGCGTGACCAGTACACGTTAGATAATATGGTCAATCCTAAAAAAAATACAATGTCTGGTAGAAATATTTATTTTTCTTAATTTTATGAAAAAACTCTCTTTTGTTCATTCACCGGTGGGTGTTCATTCACTGGTGCACTTACCCTATTTGACTTTGGTTTTATTTTTTGTGTTTTGACCTGTAAATTTATTGACTGTACATAACTGTATATACATTTATATTCATAAAAGATTTCAAGTTGCTCTACAAAGAGCCAAGTTATATAAATAGTAAAGCTTCTTTTATAAGTCTTAGGTATAAGACTCCAGTCGCTGACTGGTTATTGTTGACCTTTAATTTGACCTGGTAGCAGGACTACCACATACCTTTACGCCTTGTCCAACCGTAGTTGGTCCAACCATGGTGGTCGGTAAATCACCGAAACGAGTAGAACTCTCCAAGCAGGCGGGTCCCTCCCCCAGACCCTCGACCTCTACAACGAAATCACCACGTTCTCACCTGGCAAAATCCGTGAGGGATAGTATAGGAGAGATAGAAGAGATATCCTCAAACACTACCCCTCTCGGTCAGAGACCAACTACGATCTCGACAACTACAGTTACCAAACCGAAGGCGTTCACAATCAGCGCCTCAACAGTTACACGCAGATCACCAGTGCGAAAGGCTGCGCCCAGAACGATCCGCAAACCGACAACAGAAGCGGTCGAAATAGCGACTGCAATCGAACAGCTGGAGGAGGCAGTCCTTCAACTGGCCACGATAGAGGCACTAACGCCAGAAGACCAACATACAACGGCACTGTCCTGCCTACACCTTATAAGGCAAGGATGCCAGGAATCAAAAAATATCCGAAATGATATCAGGCTAAAGATCGAAGCCCAAGAAAAGAACCTGCGCAAGATTATCTTACTCAGCGAGCAAAACAGGTTAAAATCTCTGGCAGAGACACCTGGACAGGACAGTGCCGCTCAGCTGGTCAAAACCGTAGCCACTGCTGAGGTCCTAGGACCCAATGCAGTGGAAGAGGCAATGTTAAGGAGGATCGAGGAGAATACGCGTCTTCTCAAGGAGAACGGCAAGGTCCTCGCGGAGATACAAGGCAGCCTAAATACTTACAAAGAGGACAGAAGGTCACCATTCTATGCTAATATGGTGGCGAACACCTCCCCCCGCAACGGCCGGCACTCCATTCACTGGTGGTCACCTCCAAGGACGACCAGAAAACGGGGGAGGAGATCATTAACGACCTGAGGCGGACTGCGCAGGATGATGATGAGTGGATTGTGGTAGACAGGTTAAGAAAGGCCAAAGACCGGAAGGTAGTCTTAGGCTACAGGACGGTCGAAGAGAGGGAAAGCGCCAGAGGCGCACTGAAGAGGGGGCGGGGGGCCCTTAGTGTGGAAACCGTCCACAATAAGGACCCTCTGCTTATCCTTTACAGTGTCCTTAAGTCCTACAAGGACGAAGAAGTACTGAGGGCATTCAGGACACGGAATAGAGGCGTTTTCCGGGACTTAGAACCAACTCAAGACCGAGTAGCCGTAAAATTCCGAAGGAATGCAAGAAACCCACACACGGTCCACATCATCCTACAGGTGTCACCCATTATATGGCGTAGAACCCTGGAACAAGGAAGGGTGCACATAGATATTCAGGCGGTCAGAGCGGCGGATCAATCCCCACTCGTGCAGTGTTCCCTGTGTCTGGGGTATGGGCATAGTCGTCGCTTCTGTAAAGAAGCAGAGCCCAAATGTAGTCACTGTGGCGAGCAGCACCTGAACTGTCAAACTAGCTAGACTGTCCGACGTATAGGATAGGAGCCGAACCCAGGTGCTGCAATTGCTGGCGGACTAAAGACTGCGACGACGCTGCTCATGACACATTCGACCGGGAATGCCCGGTCCGTAAAAAATGGGATGACATAGCGCGGTCAGCAACGCAGTATTGTTAAGGGCACCCCCGGGAGCGACTCACACTATAAGGTGCTTCAGGCTAACCTCCAAAAGAAGAGACTTGCGACTGACGAATTCATTCTGGAAGCCGTCAGGAGAAAAGCGTCAGCCGCACTCATTCAGGAGCCGTATAGGGACCCCGTCCGGGGCGGGGTGAAGAGATACCGGGGTGTACGTATCTACCAAAATACTGGACCCGGGGCGGGTACTGTAAAGGCGGCTATTGCTGTCGTTGATCCGAATTTGGACGTCATACAGTGCCCACAACTCACCACCGAGAACATCGTGGTGGTGAAAATGCGAACCAGTGCCTGAGAAGTAACCCTAGTATCTCTTTATGTCGAGCCCGATAAACCCCTCTGCCCTCACCTGGACCAGCTCAAGAGAGTTGGATCTAGGCTGGGCCTTAGACGGCTCATAATTGGGGGTGATGCCAGTGCGAAAAGCACTTGGTGGGGAAGCCACGTTGAGGATGTGAAAGGGTAAGATCTTTTGGGTATCGACATCACTGCTGTTTCAAGTGACCTACTTAGCTTGGCCGACGGCTGGAGGACTGACGGGAGCATATCAGCTAGCTCCGATCACATCGGCATCGAGTTCCGTTTAAGGTTGATCAAGTAGATAGGCTCGAGTATTAGTAGGACCACCAGGTTGTTCAACACCAAAAAGGCCAACTGGTCTCATTTTCATGAGAAAATGACCAGCTCCTTGGTAGGGAACAACCTGGTTGTCGACGTCATTAAAGACATCAAAACAGCCTAGGAATTCGAAGAAAAATTGGCAACCTACAACAACTGTATTAAAAACACCTGTGAGAAAACTATTCCTAAGAAACTGAGCAAGGAGACACTATCGATGCCGTGGTGGTCGGAGAGGCTAGCCCAGACGAAGAGGGAGGTCAGCACCTTCAGGCGCCGAATCAAGAATGCAGCCCCAATCCGGACGCAGAGGGTGATAATGCAGTACCTGGAGCGTAAGGACAGTTACGAAACGGAGGTAAGATTAGCACAAACTGCGTCCTGGAAGGAGTTCTGCACAAGATAGAGAGGGGGTCTGGGAGGGCATTTACAGGTTCATAGGGAAAACCCCAGTAAGGGAGGAAGATCCGCCGTTGGTACACAATGGTGAAGTGCTGGACGCAGATGGATCCGCGAGGCTCCTCGCCTCGGTCTTCTATCCGGAGGACCAGGACAAGGAGGACACCGGGGACGACAAAAAGACACGCGCGTTGGCCAGGATGGCGAATGGTGCGTGTGAAGATAATGCTCATGACCCGCCATCACCATCAACGAGCTACAGGACGCATTAGCCTCGTTTAACCCCAAGAAGGTCCCTGGAGCCGATGGCTTCACGGCCGATATTTGCTATCACGCAGGTTACTGTGCACCGGCACTGTTTTTAGAACTGATTAACAAATGCCTGGCACTGGAGTATTTCCCTAAACCGTGGAAGGAGGCGACGGTGGTTGCTCTCAGAAAACCAGGCAAAGACTCGTACAGCTCTCCCAAGTTGTACAGACCGATTGGGCTGTTGCCTGTCCTTGGGAAGCTGTACGAGAAGATGCTGGCAGCTCGACTCAAGTTTCACCTACTACCGCGAATTAGTACTCACCAATACGGCTTTATGCCAAGGAGAAGCACCGAAGACGCCTTCTATAACTTGCTTAAGCACATACGTGGCAAACTCAGTGAGCGGAGAATTGTCACGTTGGTATCGCTAGATATAGACGGCGCCTTCGACAGCGCCTGGTGGCCTGTGATAATCGCGCGATTGGCTGAGGAAAAGTGCCCTGCAAAATTGAGGCGAGTCGTCAGAAGTTATCTCAGCGAAAGAACAGTGCGGGTGAGGTACTCAGGTGCGGAGAGCACAAGGGGTACTCAAAAGGGGTGTGTCCAAGGCTCGATAACAGGACCCCTATTGTGGAACTTGCTATTAGACCCCTTGCTTAAATTGTTAGAAGAGGGTGGGGACTACACGCAGGCCTTCGCGGATGATGTAGTCCTCATCTTCGACAGGGAAACGGCTCTAGACATCAAAAGGCAGGCTAATGCCTCCCTGGAACGTGTTCGGGCGTGGGGAGTTAAAAACAAGTTAAAATTTGCCCGAAACAAAACCAACGCTATGGTTATAACCAAAAAGCTGAAACACGACAACCCACGCCTGACCATGGGTGAGGTGGACATTGGTCTGTCTGACGAAGTCAAAATCCTGGGGCTCACAATTGATAAAAATTTTAACTTTAACAGTCACGTGAGAAATGTGTGTAAAAAAGCGGTAAACATTTACAAGATGTTGGCATGTACGGCCCGAATCTCCTGGGGGCTCAACCCCTAGGTTATTCGGGTCATCTACACGGCAGTCATCGAGCCCGTCATTTTGTACGGTGCCAGTGTTTGGGGGGTAGCAGCGGCAAAGGTCTGCGTCAAGAAGCAGTTTGACGCGGTCCAGCGAGTGTTCGCGCAAAGACTAATTAAGGCCTACCGGACGGTGTCCCTGCACTCGGCTTTGCTGCTGGCTGGGATACTCCCTCTGGACCTCCGAGTTCAGGATGTGGTCTCACTGTATGAAGCCAAGAGAGGAGTGTCCCAGCTAGCCGGCAGGGAGATTGAACGGCTGGCCCCCATTTCGGCAGCCCCGCACCCCGCGAAGCGTATGCGCCTGGAGTTTGGCAGCCTGGTAGACGAGGAACAATACAACAATGTTTAACCACTCGATCTCAGAGTTTTTACCGACGGGAGCAAAATTGAGGGCCGATCGGCGCCACCATCTCCATATGGGATGGCCAGTCGGAGACCAAGGCCCTCAAATTTGCTCTCTCGAGGTACTGCACCGTCTACCAGGCGGAGCTTCTGGCGCTGCGCAGAGCGGCGTGCGAGGTAGAGCGGCACAGCGCAGTCGCGTCGGGCATCTTCTGTGACAGCAAGGCGGCGCTCTTCTTAGTGCTTCTTAGTGTAGTTAATCCGCACTCCTTCCACTCGCTCTCAGTAGAGACCAGGAACACTCTTGACCGCTGCAAGCAGCGGGGCAAGAGTGTCTCTCTCTACTGGATTAAGGCCCATGTGGGCCTAGAGGGGAATGAGAGGGCGGATTGGCTAGCTAGGGAGGCCGCCTTAAAACTTAAGAAGGCCCCAGATTATGACCTGTGTCCTATATCATTCGTCAAGAGAGTACTACGTCGGGGCTCACTTGACGAGTGGGATAGGCGCTACAGGGATGGTGTAACAGCAGCCACCACCAAAATGTTCTTCGCTTGTGCCGTGGAAGCGTATAGGACTGTCAGGAAGTCAACCATCAAGGGCCCAACCACCCAGTTATTCACGGGGCACGGTGGGCTCTCCGAATACTTGAATCGCTTCAAGTGTAAGGGGGACCCATCGTGCGCCTGTGAACCTGGAGTTCCCGAAACAGTGGCCCACCTCCTATTTGATTACCCCATTTAGGCCCTAGATAGGCTAAACATATATAATAATCTATGGGCTAAACTTAGAAAGCGCCACTGGAATGAAGGTGGATGTTCATGGCATTCCGATATTAATAAGAGATCATACAAAGCGAATACTCCAATACGCCGAAAAAATAGTCAGGCTAACAAACGGAAGAAACAGGATGTAAAGGTATGCTAGCACACTATCTAGGCATAGTGTTGTCTAGTATATATATAATAAATGATGTGAAGTAGTAGTCCTCATAGAAATCTAAGATAAGTTAGAATAAGATTTAATAATGTAAAAATGTATTAAGTGCCATTCATTTAATTCTGTACTAGCATAAAAAACTAATTATAAGCCAATGTAACCAACTGTTTTTATAAAAAAATATATAAAGCTAAAAAAAATATTAGCTGGGTAGGAAACTAGAGTACACACAAATCCCGAATCCGAAAACTCCCCTCAGAGAATGGAAGAATGTATGAAAGTGCGAGAAGCATAAATGATAGAACAAGAACTGGAACGACAAAGAGAATTGAAATGAAAGATGATAGCTTAGGATCGTATTAATTGTTTTTTATTGAAACTGTAAAAACAGGCTCCGCACTATGCAGAGGTGTAGGTATAAAAAAGACCATTGGTTTGAACGATATCTAGTAAGTAGTTTCTTTTTACGTCTTAATCATAACATAAACCGACCCTTCGGTTTATGTTATGATTAAGACGTAAAAAGAAACTCCCTAGTTTTGGCGCCAACACAGGAAAAGACGCATCGAGGAAGTGTTTCATTTTCTAAAATTTGTGTAATTTCGAGTTTTTATGTGTAAAAATGATGAGTTTTTAGACATAACGTCTTCGACAACACGCACAAGTGTAGGAAAGTGGCATATTTACCGAGAATTGTGATTTTCCATGTTGTTTCCAAAACTCCAAAGAAGCCTTTAGTAAAGCTCCCCCTACTTTACTAGGGCAAGACTAAACCCTGGGGTTATCCTTTCGAGGGCGGTTTTAGTCGAGACACGACATAACCACCCCCGCTGGCCAGCGGGGGGGTATCCGAAGGGATTTCCGCACGTAAAAAAAAAAAAATAGGGCAAGACTAAGTGTTTCCATCATGAAGTTTTAGATAAACTATAACTTCATGGTTTATAGTTGTAACTAGTATATATATATAATAATCTCTTGACTTGACATTGGCTAAATGCGATGCAAGAAGCCAGAAAAAAAAACCTATTCAATCAACTCAAATTAAAATTAAAAAAAAAAAACATCATTATGTTCCTCTGAGTATATTGTTCTGTGATTATGTTACTTGCTGCTACGGAACCCTTCATTGGCGAGTCGGACTCGCTCTTGTTTATTGGTGTTGTTGATGATTTTTAAACTTAAACGACAATAATAATTTCATGCAAGTGTTGTGGTAATTTCGAAACCTTGTAGCGCAAATAGAATAGAGAGAATCGACTTTTTTAAAGAATACGCGATTCAAGTTTTTGAAATCAGTATAACCCTCGCGTAAAAGTTATTGATAAAAACTTGTTATAAAAATGTTCTTTTAATATTTTTTTATTACAATGTTTACAAATCACCTTAATCATAATGCAAATTACAGTATTTTCAATCAATACCAAACCTAGAAAAATAGTGCATTTTCAATATTATCTTAAATGAGGTTGTACATACCGCGGAAATGCGCGGGACATGACTTTTTAACCGACGAAAAAACGGGGAAGGTTTTCAAGTCGACGCGTATATTTTTTTATGTATGACCACGCATAACTTTTTACAGAGTATTCCGATTTTGATCATTATTTTTTTATTGGAAAGAGTATACCTTGAAGTTGGTCCCATATAATTTTGAAAATAAAAATCCAACCCTAAGGGTAGGAAAACCGGGGATGATTGATTGTTCATTCGCTGATTGTAAGGTATGACCACGCATAACTTTTTATCGAGTAGTCCGATTTTGATAATTCTTTTTTTATTATTAGGAAGAGTATACCCCGAAGTTGGTTACATATAAATTTGAGGATAATAACCCAACCCTAAGGGTAAGAAAACAGGGGATGATTGATTGTAAGGTTTCGTTACGCATAACTTTTTACAGAGTAGTCCGTTGATCGTTTAAGTATTTATATTAGGTATACGACAAATAATGGTTAAAGAAGTATTAAAAGTTAATAGTTTAAGTAAGGTAGGTAGATATTATAAAAGTAATAAAAAATTAAGCATGTAGTAATTAAAGGATTATAGCCACAAAAAATATGAAATAAAAACTTCGGTGAACTATTTGGGGAAACCGAAGGTTTTGGTTTTGCAATAATTGCAACGAAGTTGTGATGACGAATAACTATCGGAGGTATATTCTAAAGGATGGCACGGTTGACATATGTCGGGCGTGCCACCGCCCCGGAGAATCCCTTACAATATTTTTCACGTAGCATGGGTCCGGTGACGTTTGGGATTTGAAGTTACTAGAGATGTAGTCAAGATAAAATCGCATGAAATAAAATCGATTATATATCTTATCGAGATCATTTATTAATGAAGAAGAAATCGATTCTATTAACTAATAATTTTGAAGAAAAAAAGTAAAACAAAATTGATAACCTGTTTAATTATTTATTAAAAATCAAACATGTTCATCATCTTCATCATCATCATCATCATCATCATCGTCATCTGACTCGTCGACGTGAATAATTATTTGGGAATCAATTATGCAGTCTATTCTAATGTCTCGCTCCCAGTCATGTAAGATTAGATTTTTGGTTTTCTCCACTAATTTCTTCCAGTCATCGCCAGTGACATTTTTGCATCCCTCTTTCAATAACCCCATCATTTTTGTGGCTGTAAAAGGCGGAGCTGTATTTTTTCGTGCAGCGTATCCTGAAACAAGATAAAAAACAAATTGAGTCATAGAATTCAAGTAATAAACATAATCATATTTTTGTCAGTATGTAAATAGACTATGGTTAAACAAGTTACCTTTGATTTGGGCCCAAATTAATTCAATGGCATTGTACTGACAGTGGTACGGTGGAAGCCTCAGGACTTCGTGACCATATTCGTTTGCCATCATATCTAATTTGTATGTCGTTTGGGGCTTGTGCATTTTTACGAGCTTCACTAGCTCCACCTTTAATTTCGTCTCATCGGCTTCCACATTATTGGCTTGGAGCCACTCGATCAACTCGCTCTTCTTATTGGAAGAAGTCGGCGGTTTGTTCAATTGCACGGAGTGATATGGGGCATTGTCCATAATAATTGTGCTGGGTTCTTCTAAATTGCTAAGCATATTTTGAAACCACTCCGTGAATACTTCCGCATTCATATCTTCGTGATATTCTCCCGTCTTTTTCGATTTAAAAGCAAGTAGCCCATTTTCTACAAATCCTTTCGATGTGCCTGCGTGACAAATAATCAATCTCTCCCCTTTTCCTTCTGGCACTTTGGTCGAGGCATGAGGTGTATCGTCAGTCCACATTTTACCGACCGTATGATTGGCATTCAGCCAAGTTTCATCCAGGAAGACGACATTGCTCCAATCGGTAATCGCTTTAGCCTTTTTCAAAAAGGTAACCCGCGCAAGTGCTATATCGCCCCTCTCCATGACAATTTTTCTTTTGTTTACTTTTTTGAATTGGAAACCAATGTCCTTCAATACGCGCCACAAGGATGTAGGACTTCCAGTAAACAAATCAGCATCTTTTAAAGACTTGACCAGCTTTAGAAGCGTCGGTAATTCTTTATTCTGGTAATAGTTATAAATGTGGCTCCGTATAGCATCGGCCGCAAAACTGTCTACATCTGTTACAGATGCCTTTTTGGTTCGCTTTTTATTAGGGGTGGACAACTTATTTTCTTCTGTATCGTGAGCACCATATTTTTCTCGAGTGATTCGAGAAACCGTGTTCCGCCCAATGTCTAACGCATCTGCCACTTGATCCAAAACGTTGGACACAGGCAATAGCGTTCCGCCATTCTCACGTTCCCGCTCAAAGTAATCCCGCAATCGAACTACAAATTCACGGGCTTGACTACCAAGCACAGTCTTTTTCGTTCTTTTTGGCATTTTGCCAAAAAAAACAACAAAACAAAAGTCAATAACAAAAAACGGTAACGAAAACAACTAAGCACAACGATAGTCAATAACAAAAACAAGTAACAAAAACACCACGCAAGCTCAAAACAAAGAAAACAGACCGCATACAAGGCAGACGCACTCGTACTGAGTTGATATAACAAGATGGCTGCCAGCTCATGCTTAAGCAGTGTTGCTATATTATAATAAAGCTCCACAAAGACAAAAATGCTTTGTTTAAAGTTTATTATTACATAATTATATTTTATAATCGTATTTTAGTTAAAAATACAACTAACGATTTATGATACTTTATTCGACAATTTATCGATTATAACGATTTTACTATGTCAATCTCTAACGCAACCTGTTCCGATTCACGTATCAAGAATTATGTATTTGGAATGTTTATATTTAAAGTTTAAATAATTACGGAGAAATAAAAATAGTTTTAAGTTAAAAATGCAAAATAAAACAGTTTTCTTTTTATCTTCGTATTAAGTGTTGTTTCCTGTATTCCGTGTTAGGTAAATTGTACCCATGCTACGTGAAAAATATAATAATAATCTATGATTGTGACAGTGTGACATAGATTATTATATTGCAGTGTGACTTGCATGGAACTATGTACGTACAACCGGAATGTGCACTCACTATAAGCGTGTACACAATATTAGACTTTAATGAAATGGGTGAAAATTGTATTTAAAACGAACGGGGGAACGAGCCGATAGAGACAGCAAGTCTGAGGTCAATGTGTCCCTTTCTATTACTGCCAGTACACATGAAAATACTTTTTAGTAGTTTATGATATTTGTGAAACTATTATTAAATATTATAGTAAAAAAATGTGTGCTCTTGACTCGTTCAGTCATGAAGTAGAAATAAAAACGTAACATTTTATGATCATTAAAACATCGGAAGATTCTAAAATGCAAACATATAATTCTTTTGGTAGTACAATGGTAGGATTTTGAACATTAACGTCACAATCAGCTATCTGCAGTGCTATTCTCTAAGGACCACAGCCTTGCGCGCAGCGCTGCGCTCGTCGACGAGCTCGCAAAATGCTGCTTTGGATTTATATTTTATTTTATTTTAATTTTGATTTTAATTTATGATTTAGATTTAGATTTAGATTTAGCTTTAGATTTAGATTTAGATTAGATTTTTGATTGATGATGAAATCTAAATCTAAATCTAAATCTAAAATCATAAATTAAAATAAAATAAAATATAAATCCAAAGCAGCATTTTGCGAGCTCGTCGACGAGCGCAGCGCTGCGCGCAAGGCTGTGGTCCTTAGAGAATAGCACTGCAGATAGCTGATTGTGACGTTAATGTTCAAAATCCTACCATTGTACTACCAAAAGAATTATATGTTTGCATTTTAGAATCTTCCGATGTTTTAATGATCATAAAATGTTACGTTTTTATTTCTACTTCATGACTGAACGAGTCAAGAGCACACATTTTTTTACTATAATATTTAATAATAGTTTCACAAATATCATAAACTACTAAAAAGTATTTTCATGTGTACTGGCAGTAATAGAAAGGGACACATTGACCTCAGACTTGCTGTCTCTATCGGCTCGTTCCCCCGTTCGTTTTAAATACAATTTTCACCCATTTCATTAAAGTCTAATATTGTGTACACGCTTATAGTGAGTGCACATTCCGGTTGTACGTACATAGTTCCATGCAAGTCACACTGCAATATAATAATCTATGTCACACTGTCACAATCATAGATTATTATTATATTTTTCACGTAGCATGGGTACAATTTACCTAACACGGAATACAGGAAACAACACTTAATACGAAGATAAAAAGAAAACTGTTTTATTTTGCATTTTTAACTTAAAACTATTTTTATTTCTCCGTAATTATTTAAACTTTAAATATAAACATTCCAAATACATAATTCTTGATACGTGAATCGGAACAGGTTGCGTTAGAGATTGACATAGTAAAATCGTTATAATCGATAAATTGTCGAATAAAGTATCATAAATCGTTAGTTGTATTTTTAACTAAAATACGATTATAAAATATAATTATGTAATAATAAACTTTAAACAAAGCATTTTTGTCTTTGTGGAGCTTTATTATAATATAGCAACACTGCTTAAGCATGAGCTGGCAGCCATCTTGTTATATCAACTCAGTACGAGTGCGTCTGCCTTGTATGCGGTCTGTTTTCTTTGTTTTGAGCTTGCGTGGTGTTTTTGTTACTTGTTTTTGTTATTGACTATCGTTGTGCTTAGTTGTTTTCGTTACCGTTTTTTGTTATTGACTTTTGTTTTGTTGTTTTTTTTGGCAAAATGCCAAAAAGAACGAAAAAGACTGTGCTTGGTAGTCAAGCCCGTGAATTTGTAGTTCGATTGCGGGATTACTTTGAGCGGGAACGTGAGAATGGCGGAACGCTATTGCCTGTGTCCAACGTTTTGGATCAAGTGGCAGATGCGTTAGACATTGGGCGGAACACGGTTTCTCGAATCACTCGAGAAAAATATGGTGCTCACGATACAGAAGAAAATAAGTTGTCCACCCCTAATAAAAAGCGAACCAAAAAGGCATCTGTAACAGATGTAGACAGTTTTGCGGCCGATGCTATACGGAGCCACATTTATAACTATTAAATAAAATATAAATCCAAAGCAGCATTTTGCGAGCTCGTCGACGAGCGCAGCGCTGCGCGCAAGGCTGTGGTCGTTAGAGAATAGCACTGCTGACTTGACTGACTTGTCCGTTGTAGTCTGAAAGTAATTTTAATACCAATTTGTATGGCTATCATGGTGAAAAGGTGTTGTATTAAAGGTTGCAGCAGTGAAACATTTGCAGGATGTAATATATCTTTTCACAGGTAAGACTGTCTAAATAAGCGAGAAATTCATAAATGTAACTGATGGGGTGACCCTAAATGTATTAGTCTATCAGACTTTAAAATAAAAAGTGTTGGATAAATGCTTTTTACATACCCATAATATTGCCTACTACACGTTTTAGGTATACAAGAAGAAGAAGCAAGAATACATATAGTATCAAAACCTATAATAAACGCGATTTGTTTTAACTATAAATCTTAAGGTAAAAAAAATCCACGGAATGAAGATTTTAATGGACCCTGTTGAAATTCAGCCAGTTATTTAATAAAATTGCTTAAAAATATTATGCGAGTGTTTTAATATTAGTTTTGGCTACCTATTCACATGTTTCAAAATTATATTTTCAGATAACCTGTAACACGTTTTTTTTGCAAGGAATTCGGTACTATGGCAGATGGATAACTCATTGACAAATTAAGAGAGATGTTAAATTCCTATTTCTTGCAAAATATTTGGTCACCCTAGCAGAGTGAGATACAAGCACCTCCTAGTCGCTATCTCTCTCGGACCGCTTTCCTAGATCAGTGCACATTCCGATTGTACGTATAGTACTTATTAGTTCCATGGTGACTTGCTTGAGATACTGTGTCTAGTGTTGGTCTAGTGCATAGATATAAGAAGAATATTTAATATTATATATCTATGGTCTAGTGTGACAATAGAGCAGGCGCTACAGGTCTTTGAGTTTGCAAAATCCAAAGACCGGCAACTATGGCTGGATTGCTATTCTTGAAACCCCAAATAACTATAAAACACATCTTGCCACCGGGTGTGATGGTCCCTTTCTGGCAATTTGTTTTTTTTTTCAACTTTTTTCAATATTTGTGATTGGGCTATGATATCGACAATATACTATGTTGTAGAATTGTAGATAACTCTAGCTCTACAACGGTTTATGTATATATTATGTCAAATCAGAGATGGTTACAAGACCATGATCCGGCCTGCCTGCTGTCCTGCATGAATCAGAAAGCTGGTCCGTAAAGGCGACGAATGAAATATGGCTGCATGCATACAGCCAAGATGCGATTTCTGTGATAAATGTGTGGTGTGACAAGAATTAATTAGATTAGAAAAGAGCACATTAGAGGAAGTTTTAAAGAAAAGTTACGAGAAAACCTGGTTCAGACATGTAGGTAATACGTAGGGATGAAAGTAATTGGTATCGTATGGAAGGCACAAAGTATGGAAGTAGACGGTTACAAGAGCAGAACACTAAGATGATATGGCTGGACTGTATGCAAGAGGATATGGTTAGGAAAGGAGTGAATGTTGAGATGACCGCAAGCAGAGATGAATGGAAAAAACATACATGTCGCGCCGACCCCAAATAAATTTGAGATAAGAGCAGACGGATGACGAGTTATGGTTACGTAGACCCATAGACTGAAAATGTATCTTTTATTCTCCGTCTACACCTTGTTATGACTGTTATGAGTATGTATGAGTATGATCTCTTGAGTAGGTGCTTTGAGTATTAAATACTCAAAGCTTGAGTATGACATTGAATTAGTAGAGTAGGTACCTATTTATGAAGAAGTTTATCCTAAAAATTGACAACAATATTAAAGTGAAACAGATTTTGAAACATTTTTTATTTAGATATATACAATTTAACTAGTATTTTGCGCAGTGCGCGAGCTGCAAGCAGCTCGCGAGTGTTATGTGTAGCGCTGTATTTTGTTTATTTATTTCAAATAAAAAAATCGATCCGCCATCTTGGATTTTTCAACTTTTTTTTTCTGAAATTCAAAATCAGAAGCCTCGATTTACTCAAAAATGATACCCATGTTGCCATGTCATCAAAGATGGCGGAGAAACGACCACCATGTTGGCCGCCATCTTGAATTTTTTGACATTTCGGATTTTTCCCATAGTCACCTCAGCTCTCTCTACATTTTTTCCATACATCATCCGTATCCCCCATTACTCCTTCTAGGAGAACAATTGTGTCAGTGAGTGAGTGGTAATCGAGCTATATATAACGAAATAATCGGTGTACATACACTGAAAATAAACGGGCCGTTTTGAGAACCACCTCTTTTTTGGAAGTCGGCTAAAAGCATATCAAAGTCTTGCACATTTGTCTCTTCAATATTCGCCTTATATTTTGTATGGAAAAATAAATTTCGCCATTTTGAATTTTTTTAATACCCTGGCCGTGCTCCTCACTCATCTTTCAAACCCTCGATCATCATCTATCTACATATTTCTGACTAAGAGTTCTTCCACAAAAACATTTTAAAAAGAAACCATAAATCAAAGTCTTGCATAGTTCAAAACTTGTAGTCTATTCAATATTCGCCATACATTTTCTATAGAAAAAAATAAATTCCGCCATCTTGAATTTTTTTTCTATTCATCGAGTAGACCTTTGGATCCTGATCATCTTTTGCGAAGAAACTACTCCTCCATCTTTTATACTCTCCGAGATGGACACCGACGAAATTTGTATGGCGGCCATTTGTTTTCGCCATTTTGAATTTTTTTTAGGTCACTGGCAATTGAATGACGTTTCGAGTGACATTTGCTCAAGCACCCCCAACCTATATTCAATACCTTAAGCGTGCTCTTCACCCGTCTCTAAATCTAAATCTAAATCTAAATCTAAATCTAAATCTAAATCTAAATCTAAATCTAAATCTAAATCTAAATCTAAATCTAAATCTAAATCTAAATCTAAATCTAAATCTAAATCTAAATCTAAATCTAAATCTAAATCTAAATCTAAATCTAAATCTAAATCTAAATCTAAATCTAAATCTAAATCTAAATCTAAATCTAAATCTAAATCTAAATCTAAATCTAAATCTAAATCTAAATCTAAATCTAAATCTAAATCTAAATCTAAATCTAAATCTAAATCTAAATCTAAATCTAAATCTAAATCTAAATCTAAATCTAAATCTAAATCTAAATCTAAATCTAAATCTAAATCTAAATCTAAATCTAAATCTAAATCTAAATCTAAATCTAAATCTAAATCTAAATCTAAATCTAAATCTAAATCTAAATCTAAATCTAAATCTAAATCTAAATCTAAATCTAAATCTAAATCTAAATCTAAATCTAAATCTAAATCTAAATCTAAATCTAAATCTAAATCTAAATCTAAATCTAAATCTAAATCTAAATCTAAATCTAAATCTAAATCTAAATCTAAATCTAAATCTAAATCTAAATCTAAATCTAAATCTAAATCATAAATTAAAATCAAAATTAAAATACGACGTTGTATGGCACTCTTCTTGGTGGCTCCACTTATAATATACCACTCCACTTATGTATAAAATAGCCAGCCTTGGTCACGAGAAGCATCAATCATACGGGTCGCAATCTATCCGAAAATATTGCGAGCACTTGGATCCATGCCCTTTAACGTTTTTCAAATTATAGATTTAGTTCGAAAAAAATCAACATCCCACGAAGGGACTTGAAGTTGCACCCGCGACCAATCCCTTTTAAATAAAAAAAAAATAGTGATACGTAAGACGGCACGTACACTAGGCTCTTGATTCATTCACACGCGCAGTAATTCTTAAGATAGAACAATGAAATTACACACATTTCCACCCTATTGCTTCGCTATTGTACTGCGATGTAAAACGTCCAGTTTCGACCCTATAAACGCCCAAATGTATGGCATAAACGAAATACATATAAAATTATGTATTTATTATTATTTTTTAGATTGAAATACTTGCAATACTTCACTAAGATCTTCTTCACTAATTGACTGTATGTACGACATCATCTCGTTAAAACAAGAATTTGAAATTTCATCAAAATTTTCAATAAAATCAATTTGAGTATCGTTTTCGAGGTTTTTGGAGTTCATCGTCATCATCAACCTATTCTAGTCCATTGGGGTTAGTGGTTACGAATATATTATACATTTTTCGGAAAAAGAAGGCGGACGACGAACTTGAACCATCCACTTCTTGTTTAAGAAAACAACAGTGTGTTGAAACTGATTTTTCTACTTAGCGATAGTGATTAGATAAATGTTCATTAAGTAAAAATCCTTTATGTAAATTACTGTGATTTATAGAAAGTAATATATGATTTATATTAACTATATATGATTTTAATTAGTCAATAGATAAGGCAAGGTAATATCCCCTTCGCAATATCAAAAATCAACACCCCTAAGCACGATTTCACTATAAAAGCCCTACCTACCCTAACCTACTTCAGGTAATGGCTGTAACTGTAAAGAATAAACTAGAGTGACAAACGCAAAATACCTTGAAGTACATGCAGATAGTGGATTTAAGTGGGCTGTCCAGGTTTCGGTAGTAAAAGCCAGAACCAGAAAGCTAATACACATCTTCAAATTCTTAATTAAAGCGGCTGGTATATTTCGCATTATGCCAATCAATTATTCAGTACTGCATACCTACCGGTGTGGGGAGGAGCCGCAAAATAAAACTACTTACATTGGAAAGGGCACAGAAGGCTGTGCTCGAAGTTATGAGCATGCGACCGAAACGTTATCCCACTGCTCAACTTTACGAGGAAATCAAGTTTTTGTCCTCAGATCAATCCAGAGGGTACACCATAGCGCGTTTCTGCCGGACCCCAATAAACTCAGTAGACAACTCGCCTGTACTATTTTGCGGTACAGAACTTCTTTTGCCAGAAATCAGTTCCAGAATTTGGGTTCCAAAGTGTATAACAATATAAATAAAAAATTGAATATAGTAAAAATGAATAAAAACCAAGTAAAAAGATAAAAACTGCTTGGCAACTCAGGCTGGATTATGAAGGAACTGAAACCCTACTCCAATTCATAGAATAAACCACAACTCATTCCACATTCCACAGTCGCTCGCACTTCACACCAATCCAATTCACCGATCAATCACTTATTAATCATACGCACGTACACACACACACAACCAAACACACCTTACACACATACACACACCCACCTTCTTACACACATACACACACACAAAGCCTTAACAACAGGAGAAAAACAAAGATTTTTAATTTAACACCTTTAGTACGGAACTCTAAAAATATATTGATATTCTTCAATATAATAATTTAGTTCAAATGTATTCAAAGCGCAATAAGTAATTCGCAGTTTCTTAAATCCCGGGATTTTCATATTTACGATTCCGGCATTCTTGAGGATGTTACTTCCTTCTGCGAACTTTAGGTAAATATACTCTACCTATTTCGATCTCTGGTGATATCAATAATTATTGCGCGGCGCTCTGCAGTGCTATTCTCTAAGGACCACAGCCTTGCGCGCAGCGCTGCGCTCGTCGACGAGCTCGCAAAATGCTGCTTTGGATTTATATTTTATTTTATTTTAATTTTGATTTTAATTTATGATTTAGATTTAGATTTAGATTTAGATTTAGATTTAGATTTAGATTTAGATTTAGATTTAGATTTAGATTTAGATTTAGATTTAGATTTAGATTTAGATTTAGATTTAGATTTAGATTTAGATTTAGATTTAGATTTAGATTTAGATTTAGATTTAGATTTAGATTTAGATTTAGATTTAGATTTAGATTTAGATTTAGATTTAGATTTAGATTTAGATTTAGATTTAGATTTAGATTTAGATTTAGATTTAGATTTAGATTTAGATTTAGATTTAGATTTAGATTTAGATTTAGATTTAGATTTAGATTTAGATTTAGATTTAGATTTAGATTTAGATTTAGATTTAGATTTAGATTTAGATTTAGATTTAGATTTAGATTTAGATTTAGATTTAGATTTAGATTTAGATTTAGATTTAGATTTAGATTTAGATTTAGATTTAGATTTAGATTTAGATTTAGATTTAGATTTAGATTTAGATTTAGATTTAGATTTAGATTTAGATTTAGATTTAGATTTAGATTTAGATTTAGATTTAGATTTAGATTTAGATTTAGATTTAGATTTAGATTTAGATTTAGATTTAGATTTAGATTTAGATTTAGATTTAGATTTAGATTTAGATTTAGATTTAGATTTAGATTTAGATTTAGATTTAGATTTAGATTTAGATTTAGATTTAGATTTAGATTTAGATTTAGATTTAGATTTAGATTTAGATTTAGATTTAGATTTAGATTTAGATTTAGATTTAGATTTAGATTTAGATTTAGATTTAGATTTAGATTTAGATTTAGATTTAGATTTAGATTTAGATTTAGATTTAGATTTAGATTTAGATTTAGATTTAGATTTAGATTTAGATTTAGATTTAGATTTAGATTTAGATTTAGATTTAGATTTAGATTTAGATTTAGATTTAGATTTAGATTTAGATTTAGATTTAGATTTAGATTTAGATTTAGATTTAGATTTAGATTTAGATTTAGATTTAGATTTAGATTTAGATTTAGATTTAGATTTAGATTTAGATTTAGATTTAGATTTAGATTTAGATTTAGATTTAGATTTAGATTTAGATTTAGATTTAGATTTAGATTTAGATTTAGATTTAGATTTAGATTTAGATTTAGATTTAGATTTAGATTTAGATTTAGATTTAGATTTAGAGACGGGTGAAGAGCACGCTTAAGGTATTGAATATAGGTTGGGGGTGCTTGAGCAAATGTCACTCGAAACGTCATTCAATTGCCAGTGACCTAAAAAAAATTCAAAATGGCGAAAACAAATGGCCGCCATACAAATTTCGTCGGTGTCCATCTCGGAGAGTATAAAAGATGGAGGAGTAGTTTCTTCGCAAAAGATGATCAGGATCCAAAGGTCTACTCGATGAATAGAAAAAAAATTCAAGATGGCGGAATTTATTTTTTTCTATAGAAAAGGTGCGACGGAACACCTCCTCGCGGTGCACCCTGGGCAACGTGGGCGATGACGCATCATTGATTGCTCCTCTGGAGTAGCTGGCGTCAACGTCGACGGCTAACGTTCCAGCCCTTTTCAGGGCTAGCTGACCCCATTGCACGAGGGGGTCGTGGTATGGCGGGCCTGCTAGGCCCGCGAGGGATCCGCGAGGATCCCAGATCCGAAAGGATCGAGGGACGGGTCGGCCCACTGCTCGCGCAGGGGCTGACAGGCATTCGTGCCGCCGTCGGTGATGGGAGGGGTGGCTGCCCTCCCGCGTCGCGTAATCTCCGGGTGATCGTCAAGGACCTGCATGCTAGCCACATGCGGGAAGATGTGATCTCGGAGGACGCGGGGCTTGCCTTCATTGGCCGGCCCGCGACAAGGAAAAGTCTATAAGACCCGACAGCGAAGTCGTAAAAACCTGTGGACACCTGGGGACCTCCACAGTATTTACCCCGCTTCCCGGAATGAGCGTCACCCGGGAAGTGTAATCTTTTCGTCTCATACTCGTGGGATTAGTTCATGGATTTAAAATTTAAAACAAAACCCCCCCCCAAAAAGAAGAGCTCCAAAGCGAGCACCGTCGCCCAGTGCGACGAAGAGCTTCCAGAGGCCACTCCGGTCCCTGGGAGCAGTCAGGTGGAAACGGCTGCCTCTTGGCAGCCGATAGTTGAGCTGCGGCGGTCGGCCCGTGTCCGTGCCGCCTCAGTTGGCGAGGAGGAGGAGGCGAACATGGAGGCCGCTGCGTCGTCGTCGGAGAGGGGTTCAACGAGTTCGTTGAACCTCTCTTCCAAATTCTGGAAGGCGCAAAAGCGCCCGTTGGAGGGCTCAGTGGAAGCGCTGGACGGCTCCGTCGAGTCCGGCGGGGCAGCTCAGCCTCCCGCAAAGCTCTCCAGCGCTGGAAGGGGCCGATCGGGGCCTGGTGGTCTTGGCTCCACTCGCAAGGCGGACCTCGCACGTCGCCGTGCAGACGAGGAACAGGCTGCGCTCGAGCGGGTGGAGCAGCTATCCGCCGAGCTCGTCTCGAGTGCGGATGCAAACCCGCACTCGGCAGCGGAGCTGTTGGAAAGGTCGTCGAAGAGTGTGGCCATAATCTTAGATGTGGCCACCAAGTCGACGCACCTTAAGGGCACTTATCAGAAGGCCCTTAAGATGGCAGCCTCGGGGCTGAAAGAGGCGGTGGAGGCCCTCTCAGGCCGCACCGTCTCAGACGAGACCAGGCGGCTTCTAATTGCCAATAAACGGCAAGCCGCCGAAATCCTGGCTCTCCAGGAAGAGATGCGGCAAATGCAGGCGGAGATGCGCCGCCTGACAAAGGCTGTGGTGGCGCCGGTTCCTCCGCCTGCAGCGGCTACAGCGCCGCTAGCTTCGTCTGCACCGCCAGCAGCGCCAGTGCTGGAAGAGGTGGCCCCAACGCCCCCACCTTCCTCGTTAACTTCCTCGGGCCTGCTCTCGCAGGAGTTTATGAGGGAGGTGATGCTAAGCGTCGGCTTCATGCTCGACGCGAAGCTGGAGGCGTTGGAGGCGAGGCTGCCTCCAGAGCCCCGCCGCCTAACGACGGCGGCTATGAGACGGACGCAGGTGGCGCCAGCGCCCTCCTTCGCGGTTACAGCTGCGCGCCCGTCTCAGGACCAGGGTGCGCGGGTTGCGCGGCCTGCGGTTCCCGCAGCGACCGGCCCAAGGGTGGCCTTCCCGCCCTTACGACCGGTGCAGGGGTCTTCGCGGGCTCCCGCCAGAGCCAGAGCCCCTCCCGTGGCACATACGCCTGCCTCCTCAGCTCCCGTCCCCTCGACCTCCGCTCAGCCGGACAGCGAGGGCTGGCAGACGGTGAGCCGGAGGAAAAAGAGGGGCGGGAAAAAGAAGCGGAAGAAGGCAGCGGCAAAGGCAGCCGCTGCCACCGCTTCCGCCGCTGCCCCACAAACCAGTGGCAGGAAGCCGAGGCTAACACCGCCCAAGTCCGCCGCCGTGGTGATCACGGTGGCGCCAGAGGCGGTGGAGCGAGGCCTCAGCTACGGCCAGGTTCTCCTGAGGGCAAAACAGGGCATCGACGTCTCCGATCTCGGAGGCGTTGGTGCCCGAACGCGCCTCGCCCGGACGGGAGCTCGAATTCTCGAGTTCCCGGGGGCAGAAGGCGGTAGGAGAGCCGACGTCGTGGCTGAGAAGCTGCGGGGGTTGTTTGAGGGTGTCGATGGCGTGAAGATCGCCAGGCCCACCAAGTGCGCCGAGGTGCGCATTTCGGGTCTGGCGGACTTCACGACTGCCGACGACGTCCGGGAGGCCATTGCCTCTACTACAAAGTGTAGCCCGGACCACGTCAAGGTCGGCACTATCCTTACGGTCCTGGGGAGCCGGCCCATGAGGTGCTTTAAATGCATGGCGGCCGGGCACGCTCGTGTGAAGTGCACCAGTTGCTTTGACTGCAGCGGATTATGTTTCCGCTGCGGTCAACCCGGGCACAAGGCGGCGGAGTGCTCCGCCCCCCCTCACTGCCCGGCATGTGCCGCGGGCAAGCTGCCCGCTAACCACTTGCTGGGCCGTGAGGGTTGTAGACAACCCCAAGCCTCGGCTTCTACGCCACGCCTGGGGGCCGGTCGATCGACCGAGGCCGCTCCCAGCGCCGTATCGCCGACGTCGCCGTCGCAAATGGAGGAGGATGTAGTAACCGCGCTCCATTAATGGATCGCGGGTGCAACATCCTCCAGGTGAACCTGAACCACTGCGCCGGTGCGCAGGACCTCCTCCTGCAAAACATGGCGCAGTGGTCCATAGGCCTTGCCGTAGCCGCGGATCCGTATATCGTCCCGAACCGCCCCAATTGGGTCGGTTCGTATTCGATTCATGGAAACGTGGCAATCGTCGCCTCCACGGCGCTTCATTTCCCCCCCTTGTCGCCAAGAGACAAGGGTCCGGGATATGTCGCTGCCGACTGGGGAGATATCACCGTTTACGGTGTGTACTTCTCCCCAAACCGGAGGTTGAGCGATTTCGAGGACTTCATCTTTCGACTGGAGACCTCGATGCGGCAAGTGGCCTCAGGTCACGTGCTGGTCATGGGGGACTTCAACGCCTGGTCTACGGCGTGGGGGTCCTCCGGGACCAGCGGCCGCGGCGACGTCGTGCTCGAGTGGGCAGATGCGGTGGGTGTCTCTCTTTTAAACAGAGGCACCACCGCCACGTGCATCAAGCCGTGGGGGCGGTCGATAGTGGACCTTTCGTTCGCTACCCCCGCGCTTGCTGCACGTGTGAGGAACTGGCGTGTCCTGAACGACGAGACGACCGAGTCGGACCATCAGTACATCCGATTCGAGTTGTCTCGATCGCGGGACGCCAGTAGGGGTCACAGGGTTGGCAGCATCTCACCTTTTAAGAGGTGGGCTTTGGGAAGTCTCGACAGGGACCAACTGGCGGAGGCAGCCATCGTGCAAGCGTGGCTGTCTCTGCCACCTCCGACTGAGGGGGTGGACGTCGGTGCAGGCCGCTTTCGCGACTCGCTAACTGCGGTTTGCGACGCGGCCATGCACCGGGTCGGACGTAGGCCTCCAAAGAAGGAGGTCTACTGGTGGTCCCAAGAGCTGGCGTCCCTCCGCGCGGCATCCAACCGTGCCAAGAGGGCCGTCACCCGAAGCCGTGGGCGTCACAGAGACGCCCAACACCCGGAGGTGGTCCGCTTGAGGGATGTGGCCAGAGAGGCCGAAATCACCCTCAGGCGGGCTATAGATGCTGCCAAGGAGCGCAGCAGAGCCGAAATGCTGGAGAGTCTGGACAGTGACCCCTGGGGTCGCCCGTACCGCGTGGCGCGTGATAAGCTCCGCGCGCAGGGCCCCCCCCTCACGGAGACTCTCCAGCCCAGCTTCCTGGCGGAAGTGGTCGAGGGCCTTTTCCCGAATCGGGCGGAGCATACACCCCCGTCCATGGCCCCTGTGGCCGAGGACGAGGGGGTTGTAGGGGAGGATGTTCCGCCCGTCACGGAGACGGAGGTGGGGGTGGCTGTTCTGCGAATTCGTTCAAAGAACACCGCCCCCGGGCCTGACGGGGTTCCTGCCCGTGTGTTGGCCCTGGCCCTCGACCACATGGAGGACCGCCTCAGGGAACTGCTGGACGCCTGCCTAGCGTCCGGCCGGTTCCCTGATTGCTGGAAAAGCGGGAAGCTGGTACTCCTGCAGAAGCCTGGACGGCCCGCCAATTCGGCATCAGCCTTTAGGCCCATAGTGCTGCTCGACGAGGCGGGTAAGTTGTTCGAGAAAATTCTCGCTGCCCGCATCGTCGAGCATCTCACTACAGTGGGGCCCGACCTGTCGGACGCTCAATTCGGTTTCCGGGTGGGGCGTTCGACGGTCGATGCGATCCTGCATCTGAGGGCTGCTGCCGAGGAGGTTGTGAGCCGCGGCGGAGTGATGTTGGCGGTGTCTTTGGACATCGCCAACGCATTCAATAGTCTGCCGTTCAGCTGCATCAGGGAGGCGCTCCGCTATCACGGGGTGCCCGTCTACCTGAGGCGGCTAGTGGCAGACTATCTGCAGGAGAGGCGTGTGTTGTACGAGGACTGCGACGGACGTGTGCTGCAGCGACCCGTGTCGTGCGGTGTTCCTCAGGGGTCGGTCTTAGGGCCGCTCCTGTGGAACATCGGCTATGATTGGGTCCTCCGCGGAGTCTTTCCTCCCGGGCTGGGTGTCATCTGCTACGCGGATGACACTCTCGTCACGGCCCCGGGGGAAAGCTTCGAGGAGGCGGCGCACCTGGCCACCGTGGGAGTCTCCCAGGTGGTCGGACGGATCGAGGCGTTGGGCCTGCGGGTGGCGGTTGAGAAGACGGAGGCCGTGTTCTTCCACGGGCCTTACCGCCGCCCGCCGCCTCGCACCTCGATCGAGATCCGTTCGGTCCTCGTACCGGTGGCGGCCCAGATTAAGTATCTGGGCCTATATATCGACTCCAGGTGGCACTTCGACGAGCACTTCCGTAGGCTCGCCCCGAAACTCGTCGGCGCCGCATCCGCCCTGGGGAGGCTTTTGCCAAACCTGGGCGGAGCCAGTATCGGCTGCCGACGGTTGTATACCGGGGTGATCCGGTCAATGGCGCTGTACGGCGCACCGGTGTGGGCGGACGCCCTGACTGCCCGCAATAGGCCCTCGCTCTTGAGGGCCCAACGCATCGTGGCGGTCAGGGCCATACGCGGGTACCGCACCGTTTCGACGGAAGCGGCCTGCGCCTTGGCCGGAACCCCTCCGTGGGATCTGGAGGCGGAAGTGCTCGCCGAAGTATATCGGCTGACGACGCAGCATCGGGCGGATAGTGGCAGTCGGCCTCCGCCCGAAGAGGTCCGCGGGTGGCGAGATGCCGCCCGCCTAGCCATCATGGCTAAATGGTCGTCCCGGCTGGAGTCCCCGAGTGCAGGTCATCGCACCGTGGCGGCGCTCCAGCCGGTCATTGTCGAGTGGACGGAGAGACAGCACGGGACCCTTTCCTTCCGACTGACTCAGATGCTTTCCGAGCACGGCTGCTTCGGAAAGTATCTGTACTCGGTCGCCAGGAGGGAATCGAGTCCCGCCTGTCATCACTGTCCCTGCCGCGAGGACACGGCGCAGCACACGCTCGAGGCTTGTCCGGCCTGGGCGGTGCAGCGCCGTGATCTCGTGGCAACAGTGGGAGTCGACCTCTCGCTGCCGGCCATCCTGCGCTCCATGGCACGCAGCGAGAGGAGTTTTACCGCGGTCGCGTCCTTCTGCGAGGATGTCATCTCGCAGAAGGAGGCGGCGGAGAGGATCAGAGAGGCAGACGGCCTCGCGGATCCGATCCGCCGCCCGCGAGCTGGGCGGCGTGCGCGCAGATTCCTGCGCCTCATGCCGCCCTAGTGAGGCCGCGGGTGGATGGGCCGGGGTATGCCCTCCACCCGCAGTAGAGCCCCCCGCGAAGGGGTGATGTCCCGGTGTGTCTGGACATCGCCTAGAGACGGGCCCGCACCGCACCTTGCGGGCCGGCGCATGAGTGTTCCGTCGATGAGTGCGTAGTATTTCCGACGGTTCACTCACTAAGTCGCGGTGTATGGCACACGGCAGGTTGTTTTAGTGTGGTGAGAGCCCCACATAACCGCGCGGCGTCCCCGCGCCGCGCGGTATGCGGATGAGGTACATTTTTTCCTGCCTGAACAAAAAAAAAAAAAAAAGGTAGGGCTTTTATAGTGAAATCGTGCTTAGGGGTGTTGATTTTTGATATTGCGAAGGGGATATTACCTTGCCTTATCTATTGACTAATTAAAATCATATATAGTTAATATAAATCATATATTACTTTCTATAAATCACAGTAATTTACATAAAGGATTTTTACTTAATGAACATTTATCTAATCACTATCGCTAAGTAGAAAAATCAGTTTCAACACACTGTTGTTTTCTTAAACAAGAAGTGGATGGTTCAAGTTCGTCGTCCGCCTTCTTTTTCCGAAAAATGTATAATATATTCGTAACCACTAACCCCAATGGACTAGAATAGGTTGATGATGACGATGAACTCCAAAAACCTCGAAAACGATACTCAAATTGATTTTATTGAAAATTTTGATGAAATTTCAAATTCTTGTTTTAACGAGATGATGTCGTACATACAGTCAATTAGTGAAGAAGATCTTAGTGAAGTATTGCAAGTATTTCAATCTAAAAAATAATAATAAATACATAATTTTATATGTATTTCGTTTATGCCATACATTTGGGCGTTTATAGGGTCGAAACTGGACGTTTTACATCGCAGTACAATAGCGAAGCAATAGGGTGGAAATGTGTGTAAATCTAAATCTAAATCTAAATCTAAATCTAAATCTAAATCTAAATCTAAATCTAAATCTAAATCTAAATCTAAATCTAAATCTAAATCTAAATCTAAATCTAAATCTAAATCTAAATCTAAATCTAAATCTAAATCTAAATCTAAATCTAAATCTAAATCTAAATCTAAATCTAAATCTAAATCTAAATCTAAATCTAAATCTAAATCTAAATCTAAATCTAAATCTAAATCTAAATCTAAATCTAAATCTAAATCTAAATCTAAATCTAAATCTAAATCTAAATCTAAATCTAAATCTAAATCTAAATCTAAATCTAAATCTAAATCTAAATCTATAAATTAAAATCAAAATTAAAATAAAATAAAATATAAATCCAAAGCAGCATTTTGCGAGCTCGTCGACGAGCGCAGCGCTGCGCGCAAGGCTGTGGTCCTTAGAGAATAGCAATGCTGATCGATCTATCAACACTATATCAGGTTTATTAGCTACAATCATAGATATATTCTTCCTATATCTATGGCTACAATAGTCCTGTCAGTGATGATAGATCGATCCCAATCATAGATTTTAGATATATAATAGAAGCATGAAGTTAAATAGAAGATACGAAATAAGGTCACGTGACCTGAAGCCAAATGTTTCCCTAAAATGGCGTCGCTCCGCCTACTGCAAATAGTGTTGTTACTGTATGGATGATGGTGCCCATATCGATAAAAAAGCTATACTGGCACATTTGTAAGGTTATACATTTATTTTTTCTTTTATTAATGTTTTGTTTCAAACATAATTCGTATAACATATCTACTTTTTGTTTATCATTCATCTAACTACGACTAATATCGGACATAAGTACTCAAACAACACATTAATCCTTCACACGCCGCGCCGGTCAGTTTAGGGCACGCAGAGGTACAAACTACATTGCATTCATTGCATTAGAGCCACGGAAGAAAGCTAGTATTTTATATAATTCATACGACATAGCTGACTTCAGACAAATCACTCAAATCGAATTTATTTTTTTGTGAAGATCTCTATAAAGACAATTGAGAATTTACTAGAATTTTAGAAAACTTCAACAAAAATAAATGTGTGCTGACTAAGCTCACAATTTTCTGAACATCGTTTGTTATCCTACTAATATTATGAAAGTGAAAGTTTGTGAGTGTTTGTTACTGTTTTATGTTATTAATGTTTATATATTTAATCAGGCAGGCAGTTGCTACAACTAACAGTTGGCAGTATCCTGTGTTTCTACGTAATGTTGTCTTTTCTATTACTTGATAAAGTAATTATTAAATAACATCGGTTGTACTAAAACGAAAGTAATGATATAATGCTTGCAACCCTTGCTAACGCATGGGTTGTGCTGATTCCAAAAGCTTGTATCCCACTAATTTTTAATTGCGATTAAAGCTTAAGAAATGAGCACAACCCAAGCAAAACAAGGGTTGAAAGCATTTGTAAATAGATATCCAGTTTTTTCTTGATTTGGATAACAGTTTGTGCCGATATGATGTCATCAGCAGTGCTATTCTCTACGGTAGCTCGTCGACGAGCTCGCAAAATGCTGCTTTTGATTTATATTTTATTTTATTTTAATTTTATTTTATTTTAATTTTGATTTTAATTTTGATTTCGATTTTGATTTTGATTTTAATGATGAATTTGATTTTGATTTTGATTTTAATGATGATTTTGATTTTTAATGATGATTTAGATTTAGATTTAGATTTATTAAGATTCATTTTGATTGATCATGAAATCTAAATCTAAATCTAAATCTAAATTTAAATCTAAATCTAAATTTAAATCTAAATCTAAATCTAAACCATCATTAAAAATCAAAATCATCATTAAAATCAAAATCAAAATCATCATTAAAATCAAAATCAAAATCAAAATCATCATTAAAATCAAAATCAAAATTAAAATCAAAATTAAAATTAAATTAAAATAAAATATAAATCAAAAGCAGCATTTTGCGAGCTCGTCGACGAGCTACCGTAGAGAATAGCACTGCAGGAAGCTTTTTCCACTCTCTAACCAAAATGCTTCTTCAAGATAAAAGTACTGAACAGATTTTGATTGGTGTATAGGGTACTTTTTGCAGTGATAACGGACATTTTAATCACTAGTCATGAATGGGTCTGGGTTTCAAGATATGAAATAAACAAAAGCAAAATAAAACAATGATTACTCATTAGGAATTAATAATTAATTCATTATGGAATAATATCAATTTGGTTAGCAAATGTTTCGGACACATCTTTCGAATGTTTTTTTTTCGTAGACCTTATATCTTGAATCCAAATAACTTAACATCACAGCTTTTATAATAATAATTATTATTTATTTATTTTTACAGATAATTGAATCCATCTTGTTAGTAATTATTATTTATTTATCGTGATTTTCAAAGATTTTTCTCCATTAAAAATTTGAATATATAAATATAATCATTCTCGGGCTTAACTTTATGGATTATATTTTGTTGAATTTTTGCTGTATTTCTGATAATTTGAATTAAGCTGAGGACGGCGATTTAATTTAAGCCACCTGTTTTTTTTTTCAATTATACTGAATGTGTATTGCTGCCTTGAACCATGTAAAAGTCCTTTACACTCATCACATATTAAAGACCTTGTCAATTTCGTGGCTAGGAAGCCTGCTATGTGCGGAAAGTTTCGCCCCTATGCTTCAAAACTTGCCGAGAAAGAAATTCTTCCAGAATTTCTCCCAGCACATTCTCCAATAATCTCCAATAGCACCTTCATTAGCAACTAAATTTTGTTTCTTCAAATATTCAATTATATTTTGAAATGTAAGAACTTTCTGCTTTAACCTGCGGCTTTGATTGAGGACCTTTATTTTTATTTGCTGTATCTTCACTTGCCTGGATAACTGCCGCATTTTTTCTTTTGTTTTAGCAGCCAACACCTGAAAGTAATATAACATTATATTTATAAGTATAATATGACGAATGAAAACTATTTTTTAAATTGGCGATTGCTTTAAAAATTTACAATAATTTATCTTAAAAGGTATAAAAAATTGTGTGTTAATTTTATTTACATTTTTATCTACCCGGGTGAAGAGATATAATATGCATGTCTCTAAATTCAATAAAAACACAAATAAAAAGAACTATTAACAAATATACTAGTATTATCGCAAACTTAAACTAATTTAATAATTCCAGCAATACACAACTAACGGCCTAATGTTCAAACGATACTGAACTATATAAATATATTTCTTACGCAACTATTCCCCTTAAAGCGACGGTGACCGAATGAGAGTTGAGGGCAACTTAAAATCGAGTGGTGTTTGAGCATTTGCCCGTAAGAAAGATGAAAGAAGAAAGACTTACATTACAACGTGGTAAAATATGAGTTGCACATTGTTCTTCGGCTGGAAGATAACTTGAAGTGCTATAACAAAAACAAACCATTAATTATACAAGCATTCTATTTCTGTCATATTTTAAGACTTGCAATGTGTGCATTTCAGACTGATGTGTGTAAGTTAAATAAAAAATATGAAGCTCACCTCTTGTACACCTATATTATCGATTTTTGTTGACAATGCCACTCTAGGTTCCATTGACGAACAAGTAAACTGAAAAATATATAAAAATTATAAGCATTATAATAATTTACACTGTATATTTAAAGATATATATTACATTTTTGCAGAGGCCAAATAGATACTAACTGGAAAAAGAGTGGGCACCACATCATCTTTCAGGCGTACCACATCTAATATTTTATTTATATAATCTGTTTCAAAATGCTGTGAACATATTCTTATGATTGTTCCTGGTTTTATGTTTTCTTTACCTATGGTATCCATCCAAAGCTTTTTAAGTGTTTCATTTATCGGAAATCTGTAATAAAGAGCAAACTAAAATGAATAATTCTAGACCATTCATTACTGAATACAAAATACTTTTGACACATCACTTTTGTTATATTCACTTTACTGATGAGATGATACACATTGAAGATGATTAATGCGTCCAGAAAATTTTGGATTACCCGATATATATTTTTTTTGTTTCAAATACATATTTTGTCGATACCAAGTCATCTCACCAAAATCAGAGACCTAATTTTGTGACACCTTATATATACATGAATACAGTTTTATCGATAGTTAATACATAAACAGGTGAGAAACAACACTACTTTTAAATGTAAACAATGCAAATGTTTTCTTGTTTTGATTAAATTTATAAAATGTAATAAGTATTACAGTAAATATCGGGAAATCAAATCTAAAATCCTAATTACTTATTTACAAGAAGTAATCCATGCGCAAAATATGCCATAACATCGAAAAATAGGAACCAACCTGAAAAATGACAATCCCCCGTCATTCCATCGAGAATTCGAATTGCATCCTCTGATACGACACTTTTTCATGTTGTTTACCGTTTACTTTACCTATTAAATGGGACAATATGCACCGAAACTAACACACTTCAATAAAAAACTGAAAATTAACAGCGAATTTCGTGAAACTGACGGCTAAAGTACTTATGAAAGCGCATATTATAGTCTATGGATAGTGCAATCCTAAAATGGCGGATGTGCTTCAAGGCGGAGCTTAGTGACGTCACAGAGTAATGTCAACAGAAATTTTAGAGTGATGACATAGATACATTGTATTTGCTTTGCATTCGTAAATCATGGCGTGTTAGAATGAGACATATGTTTTTGTTACTGAAGTTCATATTTGAATCATATTTGCATAACCAAGAATTATATATGCAACTTAGGGCCTATCTTCTATTCTTCCTATATCTATGATCCCAGTACAACGTGATGTGCCCATTTTCGAGAACTGCGTCGGGCACATACCTATAATACGTTATCTCTGATTCCACAAGGTTGTACTTTAGAGCAAGCTGTTGATGAACAATCCTGGCTACACTTGGTTATGTATATGCAAATACTCGCCGTTGGCAAGACGAGAACCAGAAATGATATGTCTATTATATTTTTCACGTAGCATGGGTACGGTGACATTTGACTAATTCCATTTCATGCATGATTCATTTCGAAACAATTTACCTAACACGGAATACAGGAAACAACACTTAATACGAAGATAAAAAGAAAACTGTTTTATTTTGCATTTTTAACTTAAAACTATTTTTATTTCTCCGTAATTATTTAAACTTTAAATATAAACATTCCAAATACATAATTCTTGATGCGTGAATCGGAACAGGTTGCGTTAGAGATTGACATAGTAAAATCGTTATAATCGATAAATTGTCGAATAAAGTATCATAAATCGTTAGTTGTATTTTTAACTAAAATACGATTATAAAATATAATTATGTAATAATAAACTTTAAACAAAGCATTTTTGTCTTTGTGGAGCTTTATTATAATATAGCAACACTGCTTAAGCATGAGCTGGCAGCCATCTTGTTAGATCAACTCAGTACGAGTGCGTCTGCCTTGTATGCGGTCTGTTTTCTTTGTTTTGAGCTTGCGTGGTGTTTTTGTTACTTGTTTTTGTTATTGACTATCGTTGTGCTTTGTTGTTTTCGTTACCGTTTTTTGTTATTGACTTTTGTTTTGTTGTTTTTTTTTGGCAAAATGCCAAAAAGAACGAAAAAGACTGTGCTTGGTAGTCAAGCCCGTGAATTTGTAGTTCGATTGCGGGATTACTTTGAGCGGGAACGTGAGAATGGCGGAACGCTATTGCCTGTGTCCAACGTTGTGGATCGAGTGGCAGATGCGATAGACATTGGGCGGAACACGGTTTCTCGAATCACTCGAGAAAAATATGGTGCTCACGATACAGAAGAAAATAAGTTGTCCACCCCTAATAAAAAGCGAACCAAAAAGGCATCTGTAACAGATGTAGACAGTTTTGCGGCCGATGCTATACGGAGCCACATTTATAACTATTACCAGAATAAAGAATTACCGACGCTTCTAAAGCTGGTCAAGTCTTTAAAAGATGCTGATTTGTTTACTGGAAGTCCTACATCCTTGTGGCGCGTATTGAAGGACATTGGTTTCCAATTCAAAAAAGTAAACAAAAGAAAAATTGTCATGGAGAGGGGCGATATAGCACTTGCGCGGGTTACCTTTTTGAAAAAGGCTAAAGCGATTACCGATTGGAGCAATGTCGTCTTCCTGGATGAAACTTGGCTGAATGCCAATCATACGGTCGGTAAAATGTGGACTGACGATACACCTCATGCCTCGACCAAAGTGCCAGAAGGAAAAGGGGAGAGATTGATTATTTGTCACGCAGGCACATCGAAAGGATTTGTAGAAAATGGGCTACTTGCTTTTAAATCGAAAAAGACGGGAGAATATCACGAAGATATGAATGCGGAAGTATTCACGGAGTGGTTTCAAAATATGCTTAGCAATTTAGAAGAACCCAGCACAATTATTATGGACAATGCCCCATATCACTCCGTGCAATTGAACAAACCGCCGACTTCTTCCAATAAGAAGAGCGAGTTGATCGAGTGGCTCCAAGCCAATAATGTGGAAGCCGATGAGACGAAATTAAAGGTGGAGCTAGTGAAGCTCGTAAAAATGCACAAGCCCCAAACGACATACAAATTAGATATGATGGCAAACGAATATGGTCACGAAGTCCTGAGGCTTCCACCGTACCACTGTCAGTACAATGCCATTGAATTAATTTGGGCCCAAATCAAAGGTAACTTGTTTAACCATAGTCTATTTACATACTGACAAAAATATGATTATGTTTATTACTTGAATTCTATGACTCAATTTGTTTTTTATCTTGTTTCAGGATACGCTGCACGAAAAAATACAGCTCCGCCTTTTACAGCCACAAAAATGATGGGGTTATTGAAAGAGGGATGCAAAAATGTCACTGGCGATGACTGGAAGAAATTAGTGGAGAAAACCAAAAATCTAATCTTACATGACTGGGAGCGAGACATTAGAATAGACTGCATAATTGATTCCCAAATAATTATTCACGTCGACGAGTCAGATGACGATGATGATGATGATGATGAAGATGATGAACATGTTTGATTTTTAATAAATAATTAAACAGGTTATCAATTTTGTTTTACTTTTTTTCTTCAAAATTATTAGTTAATAGAATCGATTTCTTCTTCATTAATAAATGATCTCGATAAGATATATAATCGATTTTATTTCATGCGATTTTATCTTGACTACATCTCTAGTAACTTCAAATCCCAAACGTCACCGGACCCATGCTACGTGAAAAATATATTTTTTTTTTGTAAATAATCTGACTGATGTGAATGGTGAAGTGACGTCGTGTCAAGTGGTGTTATAATTTATTAAGAAGTTGAAAAGTAATAATAATGGCAGGCTCCTCGTGGGCTGGATCTCAGCCAGGGTTACGGTCCTGGGGAGCCGGCCCATGAGGTGCTTTAAATGCATGGCGGCCGGGCACGCTCGTGTGAAGTGCACCAGTTGCTTTGACTGCAGCGGATTATGTTTCCGCTGCGGTCAACCCGGGCACAAGGCGGCGGAGTGCTCCGCCCCCCCTCACTGCCCGGCATGTGCCGCGGGCAAGCTGCCCGCTAACCACTTGCTGGGCCGTGAGGGTTGTAGACAACCCCAAGCCTCGGCTTCTACGCCACGCCTGGGGGCCGGTCGATCGACCGAGGCCGCTCCCAGCGCCGTATCGCCGACGTCGCCGTCGCAAATGGAGGAGGATGTAGTAACCGCGCTCCATTAATGGATCGCGGGTGCAACATCCTCCAGGTGAACCTGAACCACTGCGCCGGTGCGCAGGACCTCCTCCTGCAAAACATGGCGCAGTGGTCCATAGGCCTTGCCGTAGCCGCGGATCCGTATATCGTCCCGAACCGCCCCAATTGGGTCGGTTCGTATTCGATTCATGGAAACGTGGCAATCGTCGCCTCCACGGCGCTTCATTTCCCCCCCTTGTCGCCAAGAGACAAGGGTCCGGGATATGTCGCTGCCGACTGGGGAGATATCACCGTTTACGGTGTGTACTTCTCCTCAAACCGGAGGTTGAGCGATTTCGAGGACTTCATCTTTCGACTGGAGACCTCGATGCGGCAAGTGGCCTCAGGTCACGTGCTGGTCATGGGGGACTTCAACGCCTGGTCTACGGCGTGGGGGTCCTCCGGGACCAGCGGCCGCGGCGACGTCGTGCTCGAGTGGGCAGATGCGGTGGGTGTCTCTCTTTTAAACAGAGGCACCACCGCCACGTGCATCAAGCCGTGGGGGCGGTCGATAGTGGACCTTTCGTTCGCTACCCCCGCGCTTGCTGCACGTGTGAGGAACTGGCGTGTCCTGAACGACGAGACGACCGAGTCGGACCATCAGTACATCCGATTCGAGTTGTCTCGATCGCGGGACGCCAGTAGGGGTCACAGGGTTGGCAGCATCTCACCTTTTAAGAGGTGGGCTTTGGGAAGTCTCGACAGGGACCAACTGGCGGAGGCAGCCATCGTGCAAGCGTGGCTGTCTCTGCCACCTCCGACTGAGGGGGTGGACGTCGGTGCAGGCCGCTTTCGCGACTCGCTAACTGCGGTTTGCGACGCGGCCATGCACCGGGTCGGACGTAGGCCTCCAAAGAAGGAGGTCTACTGGTGGTCCCAAGAGCTGGCGTCCCTCCGCGCGGCATCCAACCGTGCCAAGAGGGCCGTCACCCGAAGCCGTGGGCGTCACAGAGACGCCCAACACCCGGAGGTGGTCCGCTTGAGGGATGTGGCCAGAGAGGCCGAAATCACCCTCAGGCGGGCTATAGATGCTGCCAAGGAGCGCAGCAGAGCCGAAATGCTGGAGAGTCTGGACAGTGACCCCTGGGGTCGCCCGTACCGCGTGGCGCGTGATAAGCTCCGCGCGCAGGGCCCCCCCCTCACGGAGACTCTCCAGCCCAGCTTCCTGGCGGAAGTGGTCGAGGGCCTTTTCCCGAATCGGGCGGAGCATACACCCCCGTCCATGGCCCCTGTGGCCGAGGACGAGGGGGTTGTAGGGGAGGATGTTCCGCCCGTCACGGAGACGGAGGTGGGGGTGGCTGTTCTGCGAATTCGTTCAAAGAACACCGCCCCCGGGCCTGACGGGGTTCCTGCCCGTGTGTTGGCCCTGGCCCTCGACCACATGGAGGACCGCCTCAGGGAACTGCTGGACGCCTGCCTAGCGTCCGGCCGGTTCCCTGATTGCTGGAAAAGCGGGAAGCTGGTACTCCTGCAGAAGCCTGGACGGCCCGCCAATTCGGCATCAGCCTTTAGGCCCATAGTGCTGCTCGACGAGGCGGGTAAGTTGTTCGAGAAAATTCTCGCTGCCCGCATCGTCGAGCATCTCACTACAGTGGGGCCCGACCTGTCGGACGCTCAATTCGGTTTCCGGGTGGGGCGTTCGACGGTCGATGCGATCCTGCATCTGAGGGCTGCTGCCGAGGAGGTTGTGAGCCGCGGCGGAGTGATGTTGGCGGTGTCTTTGGACATCGCCAACGCATTCAATAGTCTGCCGTTCAGCTGCATCAGGGAGGCGCTCCGCTATCACGGGGTGCCCGTCTACCTGAGGCGGCTAGTGGCAGACTATCTGCAGGAGAGGCGTGTGTTGTACGAGGACTGCGACGGACGTGTGCTGCAGCGACCCGTGTCGTGCGGTGTTCCTCAGGGGTCGGTCTTAGGGCCGCTCCTGTGGAACATCGGCTATGATTGGGTCCTCCGCGGAGTCTTTCCTCCCGGGCTGGGTGTCATCTGCTACGCGGATGACACTCTCGTCACGGCCCCGGGGGAAAGCTTCGAGGAGGCGGCGCACCTGGCCACCGTGGGAGTCTCCCAGGTGGTCGGACGGATCGAGGCGTTGGGCCTGCGGGTGGCGGTTGAGAAGACGGAGGCCGTGTTCTTCCACGGGCCTTACCGCCGCCCGCCGCCTCGCACCTCGATCGAGATCCGTTCGGTCCTCGTACCGGTGGCGGCCCAGATTAAGTATCTGGGCCTATATATCGACTCCAGGTGGCACTTCGACGAGCACTTCCGTAGGCTCGCCCCGAAACTCGTCGGCGCCGCATCCGCCCTGGGGAGGCTTTTGCCAAACCTGGGCGGAGCCAGTATCGGCTGCCGACGGTTGTATACCGGGGTGATCCGGTCAATGGCGCTGTACGGCGCACCGGTGTGGGCGGACGCCCTGACTGCCCGCAATAGGCCCTCGCTCTTGAGGGCCCAACGCATCGTGGCGGTCAGGGCCATACGCGGGTACCGCACCGTTTCGACGGAAGCGGCCTGCGCCTTGGCCGGAACCCCTCCGTGGGATCTGGAGGCGGAAGTGCTCGCCGAAGTATATCGGCTGACGACGCAGCATCGGGCGGATAGTGGCAGTCGGCCTCCGCCCGAAGAGGTCCGCGGGTGGCGAGATGCCGCCCGCCTAGCCATCATGGCTAAATGGTCGTCCCGGCTGGAGTCCCCGAGTGCAGGTCATCGCACCGTGGCGGCGCTCCAGCCGGTCATTGTCGAGTGGACGGAGAGACAGCACGGGACCCTTTCCTTCCGACTGACTCAGATGCTTTCCGAGCACGGCTGCTTCGGAAAGTATCTGTACTCGGTCGCCAGGAGGGAATCGAGTCCCGCCTGTCATCACTGTCCCTGCCGCGAGGACACGGCGCAGCACACGCTCGAGGCTTGTCCGGCCTGGGCGGTGCAGCGCCGTGATCTCGTGGCAACAGTGGGAGTCGACCTCTCGCTGCCGGCCATCCTGCGCTCCATGGCACGCAGCGAGAGGAGTTTTACCGCGGTCGCGTCCTTCTGCGAGGATGTCATCTCGCAGAAGGAGGCGGCGGAGAGGATCAGAGAGGCAGACGGCCTCGCGGATCCGATCCGCCGCCCGCGAGCTGGGCGGCGTGCGCGCAGATTCCTGCGCCTCATGCCGCCCTAGTGAGGCCGCGGGTGGATGGGCCGGGGTATGCCCTCCACCCGCAGTAGAGCCCCCCGCGAAGGGGTGATGTCCCGGTGTGTCTGGACATCGCCTAGAGACGGGCCCGCACCGCACCTTGCGGGCCGGCGCATGAGTGTTCCGTCGATGAGTGCGTAGTATTTCCGACGGTTCACTCACTAAGTCGCGGTGTATGGCACACGGCAGGTTGTTTTAGTGTGGTGAGAGCCCCACATAACCGCGCGGCGTCCCCGCGCCGCGCGGTATGCGGATGAGGTACATTTTTTCCTGCCTGAACAAAAAAAAAAAAAAAAGGTAGGGCTTTTATAGTGAAATCGTGCTTAGGGGTGTTGATTTTTGATATTGCGAAGGGGATATTACCTTGCCTTATCTATTGACTAATTAAAATCATATATAGTTAATATAAATCATATATTACTTTCTATAAATCACAGTAATTTACATAAAGGATTTTTACTTAATGAACATTTATCTAATCACTATCGCTAAGTAGAAAAATCAGTTTCAACACACTGTTGTTTTCTTAAACAAGAAGTGGATGGTTCAAGTTCGTCGTCCGCCTTCTTTTTCCGAAAAATGTATAATATATTCGTAACCACTAACCCCAATGGACTAGAATAGGTTGATGATGACGATGAACTCCAAAAACCTCGAAAACGATACTCAAATTGATTTTATTGAAAATTTTGATGAAATTTCAAATTCTTGTTTTAACGAGATGATGTCGTACATACAGTCAATTAGTGAAGAAGATCTTAGTGAAGTATTGCAAGTATTTCAATCTAAAAAATAATAATAAATACATAATTTTATATGTATTTCGTTTATGCCATACATTTGGGCGTTTATAGGGTCGAAACTGGACGTTTTACATCGCAGTACAATAGCGAAGCAATAGGGTGGAAATGTGTGTAAATCTAAATCTAAATCTAAATCTAAATCTAAATCTAAATCTAAATCTAAATCTAAATCTAAATCTAAATCTAAATCTAAATCTAAATCTAAATCTAAATCTAAATCTAAATCTAAATCTAAATCTAAATCTAAATCTAAATCTAAATCTAAATCTAAATCTAAATCTAAATCTAAATCTAAATCTAAATCTAAATCTAAATCTAAATCTAAATCTAAATCTAAATCTAAATCTAAATCTAAATCTAAATCTAAATCTATAAATTAAAATCAAAATTAAAATAAAATAAAATATAAATCCAAAGCAGCATTTTGCGAGCTCGTCGACGAGCGCAGCGCTGCGCGCAAGGCTGTGGTCCTTAGAGAATAGCAATGCTGATCGATCTATCAACACTATATCAGGTTTATTAGCTACAATCATAGATATATTCTTCCTATATCTATGGCTACAATAGTCCTGTCAGTGATGATAGATCGATCCCAATCATAGATTTTAGATATATAATAGAAGCATGAAGTTAAATAGAAGATACGAAATAAGGTCACGTGACCTGAAGCCAAATGTTTCCCTAAAATGGCGTCGCTCCGCCTACTGCAAATAGTGTTGTTACTGTATGGATGATGGTGCCCATATCGATAAAAAAGCTATACTGGCACATTTGTAAGGTTATACATTTATTTTTTCTTTTATTAATGTTTTGTTTCAAACATAATTCGTATAACATATCTACTTTTTGTTTATCATTCATCTAACTACGACTAATATCGGACATAAGTACTCAAACAACACATTAATCCTTCACACGCCGCGCCGGTCAGTTTAGGGCACGCAGAGGTACAAACTACATTGCATTCATTGCATTAGAGCCACGGAAGAAAGCTAGTATTTTATATAATTCATACGACATAGCTGACTTCAGACAAATCACTCAAATCGAATTTATTTTTTTGTGAAGATCTCTATAAAGACAATTGAGAATTTACTAGAATTTTAGAAAACTTCAACAAAAATAAATGTGTGCTGACTAAGCTCACAATTTTCTGAACATCGTTTGTTATCCTACTAATATTATGAAAGTGAAAGTTTGTGAGTGTTTGTTACTGTTTTATGTTATTAATGTTTATATATTTAATCAGGCAGGCAGTTGCTACAACTAACAGTTGGCAGTATCCTGTGTTTCTACGTAATGTTGTCTTTTCTATTACTTGATAAAGTAATTATTAAATAACATCGGTTGTACTAAAACGAAAGTAATGATATAATGCTTGCAACCCTTGCTAACGCATGGGTTGTGCTGATTCCAAAAGCTTGTATCCCACTAATTTTTAATTGCGATTAAAGCTTAAGAAATGAGCACAACCCAAGCAAAACAAGGGTTGAAAGCATTTGTAAATAGATATCCAGTTTTTTCTTGATTTGGATAACAGTTTGTGCCGATATGATGTCATCAGCAGTGCTATTCTCTACGGTAGCTCGTCGACGAGCTCGCAAAATGCTGCTTTTGATTTATATTTTATTTTATTTTAATTTTATTTTATTTTAATTTTGATTTTAATTTTGATTTCGATTTTGATTTTGATTTTAATGATGAATTTGATTTTGATTTTGATTTTAATGATGATTTTGATTTTTAATGATGATTTAGATTTAGATTTAGATTTATTAAGATTCATTTTGATTGATCATGAAATCTAAATCTAAATCTAAATCTAAATTTAAATCTAAATCTAAATTTAAATCTAAATCTAAATCTAAACCATCATTAAAAATCAAAATCATCATTAAAATCAAAATCAAAATCATCATTAAAATCAAAATCAAAATCAAAATCATCATTAAAATCAAAATCAAAATTAAAATCAAAATTAAAATTAAATTAAAATAAAATATAAATCAAAAGCAGCATTTTGCGAGCTCGTCGACGAGCTACCGTAGAGAATAGCACTGCAGGAAGCTTTTTCCACTCTCTAACCAAAATGCTTCTTCAAGATAAAAGTACTGAACAGATTTTGATTGGTGTATAGGGTACTTTTTGCAGTGATAACGGACATTTTAATCACTAGTCATGAATGGGTCTGGGTTTCAAGATATGAAATAAACAAAAGCAAAATAAAACAATGATTACTCATTAGGAATTAATAATTAATTCATTATGGAATAATATCAATTTGGTTAGCAAATGTTTCGGACACATCTTTCGAATGTTTTTTTTTCGTAGACCTTATATCTTGAATCCAAATAACTTAACATCACAGCTTTTATAATAATAATTATTATTTATTTATTTTTACAGATAATTGAATCCATCTTGTTAGTAATTATTATTTATTTATCGTGATTTTCAAAGATTTTTCTCCATTAAAAATTTGAATATATAAATATAATCATTCTCGGGCTTAACTTTATGGATTATATTTTGTTGAATTTTTGCTGTATTTCTGATAATTTGAATTAAGCTGAGGACGGCGATTTAATTTAAGCCACCTGTTTTTTTTTTCAATTATACTGAATGTGTATTGCTGCCTTGAACCATGTAAAAGTCCTTTACACTCATCACATATTAAAGACCTTGTCAATTTCGTGGCTAGGAAGCCTGCTATGTGCGGAAAGTTTCGCCCCTATGCTTCAAAACTTGCCGAGAAAGAAATTCTTCCAGAATTTCTCCCAGCACATTCTCCAATAATCTCCAATAGCACCTTCATTAGCAACTAAATTTTGTTTCTTCAAATATTCAATTATATTTTGAAATGTAAGAACTTTCTGCTTTAACCTGCGGCTTTGATTGAGGACCTTTATTTTTATTTGCTGTATCTTCACTTGCCTGGATAACTGCCGCATTTTTTCTTTTGTTTTAGCAGCCAACACCTGAAAGTAATATAACATTATATTTATAAGTATAATATGACGAATGAAAACTATTTTTTAAATTGGCGATTGCTTTAAAAATTTACAATAATTTATCTTAAAAGGTATAAAAAATTGTGTGTTAATTTTATTTACATTTTTATCTACCCGGGTGAAGAGATATAATATGCATGTCTCTAAATTCAATAAAAACACAAATAAAAAGAACTATTAACAAATATACTAGTATTATCGCAAACTTAAACTAATTTAATAATTCCAGCAATACACAACTAACGGCCTAATGTTCAAACGATACTGAACTATATAAATATATTTCTTACGCAACTATTCCCCTTAAAGCGACGGTGACCGAATGAGAGTTGAGGGCAACTTAAAATCGAGTGGTGTTTGAGCATTTGCCCGTAAGAAAGATGAAAGAAGAAAGACTTACATTACAACGTGGTAAAATATGAGTTGCACATTGTTCTTCGGCTGGAAGATAACTTGAAGTGCTATAACAAAAACAAACCATTAATTATACAAGCATTCTATTTCTGTCATATTTTAAGACTTGCAATGTGTGCATTTCAGACTGATGTGTGTAAGTTAAATAAAAAATATGAAGCTCACCTCTTGTACACCTATATTATCGATTTTTGTTGACAATGCCACTCTAGGTTCCATTGACGAACAAGTAAACTGAAAAATATATAAAAATTATAAGCATTATAATAATTTACACTGTATATTTAAAGATATATATTACATTTTTGCAGAGGCCAAATAGATACTAACTGGAAAAAGAGTGGGCACCACATCATCTTTCAGGCGTACCACATCTAATATTTTATTTATTTAATCTGTTTCAAAATGCTGTGAACATATTCTTATGATTGTTCCTGGTTTTATGTTTTCTTTACCTATGGTATCCATCCAAAGCTTTTTAAGTGTTTCATTTATCGGAAATCTGTAATAAAGAGCAAACTAAAATGAATAATTCTAGACCATTCATTACTGAATACAAAATACTTTTGACACATCACTTTTGTTATATTCACTTTACTGATGAGATGATACACATTGAAGATGATTAATGCGTCCAGAAAATTTTGGATTACCCGATATATATTTTTTTTGTTTCAAATACATATTTTGTCGATACCAAGTCATCTCACCAAAATCAGAGACCTAATTTTGTGACACCTTATATATACATGAATACAGTTTTATCGATAGTTAATACATAAACAGGTGAGAAACAACACTACTTTTAAATGTAAACAATGCAAATGTTTTCTTGTTTTGATTAAATTTATAAAATGTAATAAGTATTACAGTAAATATCGGGAAATCAAATCTAAAATCCTAATTACTTATTTACAAGAAGTAATCCATGCGCAAAATATGCCATAACATCGAAAAATAGGAACCAACCTGAAAAATGACAATCCCCCGTCATTCCATCGAGAATTCGAATTGCATCCTCTGATACGACACTTTTTCATGTTGTTTACCGTTTACTTTACCTATTAAATGGGACAATATGCACCGAAACTAACACACTTCAATAAAAAACTGAAAATTAACAGCGAATTTCGTGAAACTGACGGCTAAAGTACTTATGAAAGCGCATATTATAGTCTATGGATAGTGCAATCCTAAAATGGCGGATGTGCTTCAAGGCGGAGCTTAGTGACGTCACAGAGTAATGTCAACAGAAATTTTAGAGTGATGACATAGATACATTGTATTTGCTTTGCATTCGTAAATCATGGCGTGTTAGAATGAGACATATGTTTTTGTTACTGAAGTTCATATTTGAATCATATTTGCATAACCAAGAATTATATATGCAACTTAGGGCCTATCTTCTATTCTTCCTATATCTATGATCCCAGTACAACGTGATGTGCCCATTTTCGAGAACTGCGTCGGGCACATACCTATAATACGTTATCTCTGATTCCACAAGGTTGTACTTTAGAGCAAGCTGTTGATGAACAATCCTGGCTACACTTGGTTATGTATATGCAAATACTCGCCGTTGGCAAGACGAGAACCAGAAATGATATGTCTATTATATTTTTCACGTAGCATGGGTACGGTGACATTTGACTAATTCCATTTCATGCATGATTCATTTCGAAACAATTTACCTAACACGGAATACAGGAAACAACACTTAATACGAAGATAAAAAGAAAACTGTTTTATTTTGCATTTTTAACTTAAAACTATTTTTATTTCTCCGTAATTATTTAAACTTTAAATATAAACATTCCAAATACATAATTCTTGATGCGTGAATCGGAACAGGTTGCGTTAGAGATTGACATAGTAAAATCGTTATAATCGATAAATTGTCGAATAAAGTATCATAAATCGTTAGTTGTATTTTTAACTAAAATACGATTATAAAATATAATTATGTAATAATAAACTTTAAACAAAGCATTTTTGTCTTTGTGGAGCTTTATTATAATATAGCAACACTGCTTAAGCATGAGCTGGCAGCCATCTTGTTATATCAACTCAGTACGAGTGCGTCTGCCTTGTATGCGGTCTGTTTTCTTTGTTTTGAGCTTGCGTGGTGTTTTTGTTACTTGTTTTTGTTATTGACTATCGTTGTGCTTTGTTGTTTTCGTTACCGTTTTTTGTTATTGACTTTTGTTTTGTTGTTTTTTTTTGGCAAAATGCCAAAAAGAACGAAAAAGACTGTGCTTGGTAGTCAAGCCCGTGAATTTGTAGTTCGATTGCGGGATTACTTTGAGCGGGAACGTGAGAATGGCGGAACGCTATTGCCTGTGTCCAACGTTGTGGATCGAGTGGCAGATGCGATAGACATTGGGCGGAACACGGTTTCTCGAATCACTCGAGAAAAATATGGTGCTCACGATACAGAAGAAAATAAGTTGTCCACCCCTAATAAAAAGCGAACCAAAAAGGCATCTGTAACAGATGTAGACAGTTTTGCGGCCGATGCTATACGGAGCCACATTTATAACTATTACCAGAATAAAGAATTACCGACGCTTCTAAAGCTGGTCAAGTCTTTAAAAGATGCTGATTTGTTTACTGGAAGTCCTACATCCTTGTGGCGCGTATTGAAGGACATTGGTTTCCAATTCAAAAAAGTAAACAAAAGAAAAATTGTCATGGAGAGGGGCGATATAGCACTTGCGCGGGTTACCTTTTTGAAAAAGGCTAAAGCGATTACCGATTGGAGCAATGTCGTCTTCCTGGATGAAACTTGGCTGAATGCCAATCATACGGTCGGTAAAATGTGGACTGACGATACACCTCATGCCTCGACCAAAGTGCCAGAAGGAAAAGGGGAGAGATTGATTATTTGTCACGCAGGCACATCGAAAGGATTTGTAGAAAATGGGCTACTTGCTTTTAAATCGAAAAAGACGGGAGAATATCACGAAGATATGAATGCGGAAGTATTCACGGAGTGGTTTCAAAATATGCTTAGCAATTTAGAAGAACCCAGCACAATTATTATGGACAATGCCCCATATCACTCCGTGCAATTGAACAAACCGCCGACTTCTTCCAATAAGAAGAGCGAGTTGATCGAGTGGCTCCAAGCCAATAATGTGGAAGCCGATGAGACGAAATTAAAGGTGGAGCTAGTGAAGCTCGTAAAAATGCACAAGCCCCAAACGACATACAAATTAGATATGATGGCAAACGAATATGGTCACGAAGTCCTGAGGCTTCCACCGTACCACTGTCAGTACAATGCCATTGAATTAATTTGGGCCCAAATCAAAGGTAACTTGTTTAACCATAGTCTATTTACATACTGACAAAAATATGATTATGTTTATTACTTGAATTCTATGACTCAATTTGTTTTTTATCTTGTTTCAGGATACGCTGCACGAAAAAATACAGCTCCGCCTTTTACAGCCACAAAAATGATGGGGTTATTGAAAGAGGGATGCAAAAATGTCACTGGCGATGACTGGAAGAAATTAGTGGAGAAAACCAAAAATCTAATCTTACATGACTGGGAGCGAGACATTAGAATAGACTGCATAATTGATTCCCAAATAATTATTCACGTCGACGAGTCAGATGACGATGATGATGATGATGATGATGATGAAGATGATGAACATGTTTGATTTTTAATAAATAATTAAACAGGTTATCAATTTTGTTTTACTTTTTTTCTTCAAAATTATTAGTTAATAGAATCGATTTCTTCTTCATTAATAAATGATCTCGATAAGATATATAATCGATTTTATTTCATGCGATTTTATCTTGACTACATCTCTAGTAACTTCAAATCCCAAACGTCACCGGACCCATGCTACGTGAAAAATATATTTTTTTTTTGTAAATAATCTGACTGATGTGAATGGTGAAGTGACGTCGTGTCAAGTGGTGTTATAATTTATTAAGAAGTTGAAAAGTAATAATAAAAGCAAGTTTTTCTTGATTTCACGCGGTTTCTACGTTATTGCTATATTAAAGGTTAATCTTGATTTCAGATACTAAATCAAATAATATGACTTTTATACCTATTTGGGAAGAATTCGAGAAATCTGCTGAGATGCTTTATTTAAGGGATCCTATAAACACTCGTTATAGTATAAAATATTCCCATGCTAAAGGTGTATTTATCGTGAAAATTACTGACAATAAAAAGGTAAAATTTAGGTTTTGTATAATATAGAATTTATGTGAAAACAGCTGTTGTAAGATGTTATCACCATTTCAATAATCTGGATTGTTTTGTGTAAATTTTAACGGCTGTAGATCTGGTGTTTATGTTTTTGTTGTTATAGTTTGTTGTTCACATCTAGTAGAACCATAGCACAACAAAACCACCTGCATGTTGTACTCAATTAATACTTCAATCATGGATTTAAATCCCAAATTCTATCTGGACTTCAGATGAGAACCTCACAAATCAATCATTGACTTCTTCCTTTGTGTCTACCCTACTAGGACAAAAAGCTTAGACTACAAAAATTATGAAGCCTTTTTTTAATATTTGCAGTGTCTACAATATAAAACGGAAGTACAACAAGATGTGAGGAAAATAGACAAATTTGTTTCAAATCTAATCAGACATATGGCATCCAATGACAACTGAGGTGGCAATTATATTTAAGTTAAAATATGTATTGTACTTTTTATTCCATTTTTTCATTATAAATCATACTGAAATGGTATGAAGAAAGAGGTGATATATCTGTTTTTATTTAAGCTTTGCTCCATTTCTTTGGTGAGTGATCTTATTGCCAACTTGCAAGGGATATATTTATAACAGAACAAGTAATGCCGTTCAGTGTACTCGATTCTATCACTTATCAAGTACCAATAACAATATAATATAATGAATATAAAAAAGGTAGCTCAGTTGGTCAGAGGATTTCCCCTGTAAAGGACTGTTTGTGGGTTCTAGTACTGTCCTACCTACAACTTAGCTGTAACAAAAAAAAAAAAAAAATTGTTAAAAAACACAAGCTTTAATAGAAGATCAAACTAAAAAGCAAGCGTTGCAGGCACCCCGCCTGCAACATTCAACATTAACAACCCCACACTTTTTAACAGTAAAATAAATCTCAAAGTCATTAACAATTATTTTTACACACTAAAAGGAGACCATAAACCAAACAAGATCACGCTTTTAAAGGAAACTCCTTTAAAAGCATGTAAAAATAAGTAAGTTAACGTTTTAAAATTATTATTTATTTTCTTTATGCTTTGCTCCTAAGGCTCGTAGCATTGTGTTATACAATTTCCCATGAGGTTATTTAACTAATCACGAGATGCTGTTCGGAGGACTTAAAGTTTTGATTAGAGCTGAAGAAGCAAATAATTACCAAAAAATACCTGGGTCCATTTACTCTTTCTCCTCCTTTTTGGTTTACCTTAGCTTAGCTTTTATGGGAGCAACTGCTGTCTGACCTCCCAACCCTAGAGGAAAGGCTGTGCCGGAGCCTCGTTCAGCTGCTGTACCACCTTACAGATGAGGTAGGCTTGGCCATTTATTAAGAGACGGTAATTTCAATTTATAAATTATCAATTTTTCTTTTTTTCTAGTAGCCAGTAAGTCAATATAGGGACACTAGACTCAGCCCTCGGAGTGAAAGTTCTCTCGGTCCGCGTCTTGCTCACGGCAATGGTGCGTGGGCTGCCGCTGCCTCCTCTCCCTCCACAACCTACGTTCTCAATGAGCGCAGGCCTGAGGGTGACAGGCGGATCAGCCTGCATCCGTAGCAGAAGCAGGCTGGAGCGGCGGCGCGTTGTGCGCCCTCCTTCTTTTCTGGGGACGGGGACATCTTGGTTCCCAAGCCCGAGGGGGCCATCTCGAAATCGGAGATTGCCCTGGGTCAGTTCGGGTGCGAGGGAAATGCCTTATGGGCCCACCTTATACCCCAGCGTCTGAAGACCCAAGACGGCGTGCGGTTTTAGTCGGTACGAGCCCGACATAACCTCCCCCCCTGCCCGGCACGCAGTGGGGGGGTATCCGATGGAATTTCCGCACAAAAAAAAGGATACAATTAATGGTCGCATGCCTAAAGGAGATGAGCTACTGAATCGAATTATTTTCAGTGTCTTATCATCCTCAGCCTATCGATCTCAAGGGTTGGATTAAGTGAAGGACATAACTACCTACATTGTTTGGTTTGCAGCGAACATCTGTACAGAGTATGTTGATATCCTCCTGTAGTGGTAGTGGTGTGTTCTGAAGATTTGGAAAGGAATCGAAGGACAAGAGACAAGGCTTTTACTGCAAACGCGTAGGTATGTTTGTTTTTTTTTGCGAACCAGGCCAAGCTTAGTGATGAGTTGCCATCGTTTTGTTCAATATCGGTTCGCTAGGACGCAGAATGTCCGGAATATCGCTCATGCAAGGTGCTGTCAACTGTATAGCAGTCTAAATTGTCGACGGATAGCATAACATTCATATAAAGAAGAAAGAGAGTAGGCGATAAGATGGAACCCTGAGGGATGCCAATAGGTATTAGCTTGCATGAAGGACTCGAATTATGATTCCCTCATGCAGAGGAAAATGACAAAAGGAGGCAGACCAGAAAATAATAAAATACATAAATGTCCCGTACTCTATCGAAAGCTTTGGCGATATAAATATAGTCAATGATCCGCCATGCTTGTCCTCAAAGATGTGTAAATCTGTTTTTATAACACATTTGCTCGTAAAGGGTCTCTTATTTCACCAATTTCAATATTGTACCTATTGTATCTCATTACGTACTTGTTCGTTATTGTAATGTTAATCGCACGAGATTTTTTAATAAGGTAAAAAGCACAGGTTTATCTAGTTGCTCCGTATACGTCCATGACTACGTCTAAAACCAACTGTACTTTTTAAAATCTTAGCAAAGAGTTTTTATCTCCGAAAAGTAGTCAACATTTTATGAATAAAATTAACTTTGGGAGATAAAATATAATTAATAAACATTTAATATAATTAATTTTGACAATAAATTACAACTAAAACACAAAAATATTAATTTACTTAATTAGTAATACTGGCTGTTTTTTTGTGCCTTAGCCTTAAAAAAGCGCGTCGGTGCGTAAAATGTTAATGATTAGGCTGATGGCTTGTGCCAAAGCCCAAATAAATGAAAAAATAAAAATATACAGTGCGCTTAGTCGTTTCGCTGTATTGTTTTTATTTAAAAATGTCGTAAGTAGTGATCAATTTATTAAATCAACACCGCCAGTCACAGAGGCAGCAAAAAAGGCTACTCTAAGCCTCTTGTCCGAAAAATTGACCGATAGATACTTACAAGTGTATCAAAATTTAATCATGGAAAACAAGCAAAGATGCAAATTCATTTTCAGCAAGTGTGTTTTTAGCACATTTCATGAAACTTTCTCAAAAATATAAGTCAAGCTCATTGTAGTGCTACTATTCAATGCTAAAAAGCACTGTGAAACAAAACATGGTATTGATATCAAGTCATACTCCAACTTGCTGGCATTTCTAAAACGACGCTCAGATGGTCATGTGAGTAAAAAGTCGAAAGTAGTTTCGACTGACAATGTCAAGAAGTTACTAAAAGAATTGCCGAAAGCTAAGTTTTTTTTTTTTTTTTTTTTTTATATTTAGGACACGTCAATTTGACTTCACCTCGCCTGATGGTAAGCAGAAGGTAAAGCCTCAGAAAAGAGGGTCACCATTACATACACGTACCATGTTAACAATGGTGGCACTCAGCTTGACGGCCTCATCAAAAGAGGATTGTCGTCGCAGCACCGCGTGACACCCGCCAGTCCCACTAGTGCTGCGACCACAACCCCCCTGCCCGGCTATGCACTTACTGACCTCTGAACGCAATCAAACCGAAATTGGATTACTATGGAGGATTTTTCGCAATCGTGCACGGTGGTACCCACCCGGCCGAATTTTGTGACAAATTTGTGTCATCAAATTTCTACCTATGTTTGGCAACAAAATTCAGTTGAAACTAAATTATTGTTATTAACTTCTTTCACTTTTGTATTTCTTTACAATATAGGTGTTTTTAACGTTGGTTTTATCTCCTTTCAGGTTGTATTAATGTTCGGTATAAATGCTGCATGTAGACGTCAAGAGTTGGCAATCATCACAAATCACAACTAATGATGTTGAGAACCATGGGCGTGTTCTTGTCCAGGTCAAAACACGTGATAAAATTCCAAGATCCTTCACAATACTGCACTACTGCAGCCTTTTGACGACATAGTGTAGAAATACGAAACGCTTCGTTCAACAAAAGCGAAATCTAAAAGATTTCTTCAAAATTACCAGGATGGAAAATGCACTAGCAAACCCATTGGCATAAATAAATTTGGAGTAACGCCACAAAAAAATCGCCACTTTCTTAAATGGGTACAATTTAAGTGCTCACCAACATAATTTTTATTTAATATTTAGACTAAATAATAAGTAAATTAAATGAACTCCATATAAATTATACTTTTATTTTTCGTGCGTTAATCCTTTCGGATACCCCCCCGTCGGCCAGCGGGGGCGGTTATGTCGGGCTTGAACCGACTAAAACCGCATGCCGTCTCGGGTCTTAAAACGCCGGGGTGTAAGGTTGCCCATAGAGCATATCCCTCGCACCCCGACTGAAGCCCTCGGGTTTTTTTTTAAATTCTTTTATATTCTTGTATGATCTTAGGCTAGGCAACATTATGCCCAGCATAAAGCGCTAGCATAATTTATTACACCCTGTTTCGATCATTGGCTATACTCACTATTTTCTTGGCATATTTGATTGTAACCTCTGTATGTTGTGTTATGCCGTGTGTATCCAATTTGACGCCTGTGGTGATTTCCAAGTCCAAAAGTCAAAGTCAAAAATCATTTATTCTGTATAGACCATTAATACGGCACTTACAAAACGTCAAAAAAATTAAACGAATGTTTGGCAAATGGACCACCGGTTCGAAACGCGGCCCTGTCCTGAGAAGACTCCGGCAAGAAACTCAGCGGGCTGTTTTTTTTTAGGTCTATTTACAAACATGTTTACTTAACCTAATTACAATATTTCATTTGAGTAGCATAGAGAGAGAGCAAACAGTTCATATCCAAGCTTGTTTGTCATCTAAATAGTCTTGAATTTCATAATAGCCTTTTTGGCAGAGTTTACGTTTAATTTGTCTTTTAAATTTATGAAGAGGTAGATTCTTCATTTCACTAGGAAGCTTGTTGTAGAAGCGTATACAGTTACCCCGAAAGGAATTACGAATCTTGTGGAGTCGACTATTACAAACTATAAGATTGTTTTTATGTCTAGTATTTACGTTATGTATATCACAAAGTCTTAAAAAATTGGAAATGTTTCTTTTAACATACAAAAGATTTAAAAAAATATATTGATACACTACAGTTAGAATGTTTATTTCTTTGAACTTTTTCGCAGGGAGACTCTTGGGCCCAACTTATAAATTGCCCGCACAGACCGCTTTAAATCTGCGGCATTACCCCAAAGGAGAATGCCGCAGCTCATAATACTATGGAAATAACTGAACCAGCCTATCCAGCCTATCCTTGGCATGGATTGGGCAGTCCATCAGGAGGTGGGCCACCGATTCCGAGACCCCAGGCTCACAGGCACACGATGAGTCCGCCTTACACTTGAAGCGAGTCAAGTATTCGGCGAACCCACCGTGCCCCGTGAGGAATTGGGTTGTTTGGCTCTCGATGGTGATTCTCCTGATGATCCTGTACGCCTCTATCGCGCAGGGGAAAAACATCTTTGTGGTTCAGGCTGTTTGACCTTCCTGATAGCGCCTGTTCCATTCGTCAAGAGAACCCTGTCGAATGGCTCTCTTGACGAATAAGACAGGACATTGTTCGTAATCCGGCTTTTTCTTTAATTTTTGGGCAGCCTCCTTAGCGAGGCAATCCGCCCTCTCATTACCCTCGAGGCCGACGTGGGCCTTGATCCAGTAGAGGGAGACGCTCTTGCACAGCTGTTTACAGCGACCAAGAGCGCCTCTGGTCTCTACGGATAGGGGGTGATGAGAGTGCGGATTGACTACGCTGAGGAGGGCCGCTCTGCTGTCCGAAAAGATGCCGAACGCGGCAACGTCGTGCCGAACTGAACCAGCCTATCCAGCCTATCCTTGGCATGGATTGGGCAGTCCATCAGGAGGTGGGCCACCGATTCCGAGACCCCAGGCTCACAGGCACACGATGGGTCCGCCTTACACTTGAAAAGTATTCGGCGAACCCACCGTGCCCCGTGAGGAATTGGGTTGTTTGGCTCTCGATGGTGATTCTCCTGATGATCCTGTACGCCTCTATTGCGCAGGGGAAAAACATCTTTGTGGTTCAGGCTGTTTGACCTTCCTGATAGCGCCTGTTCCATTCGTCAAGAGAACCCTGTCGAATGGCTCTCTTGACGAATAAGACAGGACATTGTTCGTAATCCGGCTTTTTCTTTAATTTTTGGGCAGCCTCCTTAGCGAGGCAATCCGCCCTCTCATTACCCTCGAGGCCGACGTGGGCCTTGATCCAGTAGAGGGAGACGCTCTTGCACAGCTGTTTACAGCGACCAAGAGCGCCTCTGGTCTCTACGGATAGGGGGTGATGAGAGTGCGGATTGACTACGCTGAGGAGGGCCGCTCTGCTGTCCGAGAAGATGCCGAACGCGGCAACGTCGTGCCGCTCTGCCTCACACGCCGCTTCGCGCAGCGCAAGGAGCTCCGCCTGGTAGACGGTGCAGTAACTTGCGAGAGCGAGCTTGCGGACCTTGGTCTCGGACGGCTTGTTCCACACAGAAACAGCAGCCCCGACCCGGCCCCCAATCCCGCTCCCGTCAGTGTAAATACGGATATCATGCGGTCTAATGCTATTTAATTGTTCCTCGTCTATCACGCAGTCAAACTCCAGACGCGTGCGCTCTGCGAGGTGCGGGGCCGCCAAAATGGGAGCCAGCCGCTTGATCTTCCTGTCCCCTAGCCATGGCTGGGACACTCCTCTCTTGGCTGAACTCGGAGGTCCAGAGGGAGTATCCCAGCCAGCAGCAATGCCGAGTTCAGGGAGACCGTGCGTTAGGCCTTCGTCAATTTTTGAACGAACACACTTTGGACCGCGTTCAGCTGCTTCCTGACGCATTGTTTTTTCGTAGCCTCACACCACACGCTGGCTGCATATAAAATGACAGGCTCTACAACCGCGGTATAGATGACCCGGATCACCTCGGGGTTAAGCCCCCAGCTGATCCGGGCCGTCCGTGCCAGCTTCTTATATATATTTACCGCCTTGGCGCTAGTTTTCCTGACATTACTATTGAACTTGATATTTTTATCTATCGTCAGTCCCAGAATTTTCACCTCGTCAGACAGGCCAATGCCTACCCTACCCATGTTCAGGCGTGGGTTGTCGTATTTTAGTCGCTTGGTTATAACCATCGCGTTGGTTTTGTGCGGTGCGAACTTGAGTTTGTTTTTGACTCCCCACACCCGAACACGTTCGTGGGAGGCATGGCCTGTCTTTAGATCTCTTGTGCAGAGTCCCCGTCGAAGATGAGGACGACGTCATCCGCAAAGGCCTGAACGTAGTCCCCATCCTCTTCCAACATTCTTAAAAGGGGGTCCAACAGCAGGTTTCACAACAAGGGGCCCGTTATTGACCCCTGGACGCCCCTTTTGGGTGCCTTTCCTGCACTCAGCGCCCGCGTACCTTACCCGGCTGTCCTTTCACTCAGGTAGCTGCTGATTGCCCGCCTCACGTTAACGGGGCACTTTTCCTCTGCCAGTCGTGCCACTATAGCTGGCGGCCCCCTCGGGATTGGGAACCACGGTGTCCCCGTCTTGCCCCGGTTTGGGGGAGGGGCGCTAGTCGCCCCACCGTCCCGGCCTGCTTCTGCTGGGGTGACAGGCGGCCTCACCTGCCGCCCCCAGGCCTGCGCTCATGGAGGACGAAGGTCGTTAAGCGACCTCTGACCTGTTTGGCCCGCCTTATTTCCGCTCGGAGGGCTCCTCTGGCCTCCCTGTATCCCTCGTACAACTCCGCCTCTCGGGCCTCGGCATTTGCGGGGCGGCGACGCCACCTACGGAATCGGGCCCACCGGCGGTGCGTGATCACGCAGGCCCGTCTGAGCCGCGTGATCTCTGTTACTTCCGCCGTGCAGTGCACCCCCACATGGCCCACCGATAGGCACCTGAAGCATCTGGCCGGTCGTGCCTGCAGGGAGGCTCCACCCGTCAGCAACCCTTTGGGCCGTCGCGATAGGGCAGCCGACCACTGCTGCCCCCTGTCCACCGCGGCCGAAGCGTATCGCTCCGGCCTTGACTGTGTCCGGGGAGCAGTCTCTTCTGCCATGACGGAGTCGTCCAGGCCCGTAATGCGCACTTTTGCGCATTTAATGGGCCTGGACACTCGGACGTCGGCTGCATCCAGTGACACCCTAAGCCGAGCCGCTAGGGCATCGGCCTTGGGGCCACTAGCGGCGCCGGGGACCTCGAGAAGATGTATAATATGTATGTATTTACAAAAAAAAAAAAAAGTATATAAGTATGTTTATCCGCATTCTGGAACCCATAACACAAGCTAGTTAAACTATGCTTACTTTGGGTCTAGAGAGCGCTGTGTAGAATGTCGTAGAATATTTATTTATCCAGGTGCAGGGGGCTCCGCCTGGATGGAACACCTTTCCCCCATACTCGTGGGATATGTTATGAATAATATCAACACAACGAAATCGGCAATAATATGGACAACGATAATGACGGAGTCTGCGCGGAGATCGCGCAGCAGTCATGCGTAGAGGTGACGCTAAATACCTCGGCGGTGTCGGAGAGTTTCGACACAGCCAACGAGCGAAACCGGGCGAGTAGCCCGTTGGGTCTGGGGGTACAGAGGACCCGAAAGCGCAGGAGGCGAGCAAAGGCTCGGGCGGGGGGGGACGTCTCGGATGAGGATTATACCCTCACCGAGACGACCTCCTCCTCCTCCAGCAGTGACGAGACGTCGAAGCCGGCGTCCAAGGTCGCTGCGGGCCGCCGAGGGGCGCGAGGGGGAACGAGGGCTGGGCCATCCACCCGAGCGCCCCCAGCCCCTGGTAGGGCTGTGCGAGAGTCACCGCCGAGGCCTTCCACCTCGGCGGTGCCGGAACCGAGCGGTGGGACGCGGTCTCTCTTGGAGAAACTCCAGAGGGTGACCGCGTTTTTCCGGGGGTCCCCAAGCCCCGAAGAGGAGGCGATGTTGAATATAGTGTTCAACATCGCCTCCGAGAATGAGGCCCTCGCGGAACAGCTGGCCGAGTCCCGTCGGGAGACGGCCCGGCTCGCTGCAGCCCTCGAGGAGTTAAAGAGGGTGGTGGCGAGTTCGGCGCAACCGGTGCCACCAGCGCAATTGGCGCAGCCGGAGCAGCCGGCGCGGGTGACGCGATCGACACGGTTGACGCAGCCGGCACAGTCAGCGCAGTCGGTCGCGCAGTCGGCGCGATCGGTGCGGCTGCCGGCCCAATCACCGGAGGAGCCCTGGGTGACTGCTACTCGTGCGCTGGAGGAGCGGATGATGTGTCGGATGGAGGCCTTAGTGGACTCCATCCGTCGTCCGCCTCTGGCGTCGCCGGTGGCCAGCTATGTGGCTATAACCCAGAAGGGCCCCACCCGCCCGGCTGCAAGTGCATCCCAGCCGGAGCCGGCTCCTCGGCTCCCTCCCACTCAGGGGAAGGGGAAAGGCAAGGGGAAGACGTCCCCAGCCCTGGCCCCAGCCCCAGCCCCAGCCGTGGCTCCGGCTACCTCCACCCCATTGGAAGGGGGCTGGGAGGTGACTGGAGCCAATAAAAGCAGGCGGAAGGCCGCCAAGAAGGCCAGGAGGGCCGCGGCCGCCGCAAAGGCAGCGCCGGGGAAGCTCCGTGCCCCTCGAACTACGGCCGTCGTCGTCACTCTGACGGCGGAGGCAGCGTCGAGGGGCATGGGGTATGCCGAGGTGTTGGCCAAAGTAAAGGCCAACGTCGACCTGAAGTCCCTCGAGATCCCGGGTGTCCGGTGCAAAAGCACACGGACGGGAGCCCGGCTTCTCGAGGTCCCCGGCGCCGCCAGTGGCCCCAAGGCCGACGCCCTAGCGGCTCAGCTAAGAGAGTCGCTGGATGCAGCCGACGTCCGGATGTCCAGGCCCATTAAATGCGCAGAAATGCGCATTACGGGCCTGGACGACTCCGTCACGGCAGAAGAGCTCAGGCTCGCCGTTGCGGAGGCCGGGGGCTGCTCCCCGGACACAGTTAAGGCCGGAGCGATACGCTTCGGCCGTGGTGGACAGGGGGCAGCAGTTGTCGGCTGCTCTATCGGGGCGGCCCAAAAGGTTGCAGACGGGCGGAGCCTCCTGGTAGGAGGCTTCCTGAGGGCGCAGGCAAGGCTCCTGCAGGCCCGACCGGCCAGGTGCTTCAGGTGCCTGTCGGTGGGCCATGTGGGGGTGCACTGCACGGCGGAAGTGACGGCGGGTGACCGTTGCTTCCGCTGTGGCCAGCCCGGTCACAAAGCCGGCACGTGTGGCGCCCCGCTGCACTGTTTTAGGTGTGCAGCGGGAGGCAAGCCGGCTGACCACAGGGTTGGCAGCAAGGCCTGCGCCGGAGGGGAGCCAAAGCCGGGAGGCCGGCCTTCCGCCTCCAGTTCACAGCGGGATGCGGAGATGGGGGTTCCATAATGGATCCTCAACTCCGCATCTTGCAGGTGAACGTTAGCCACGGTGCCCGTGCTCAGGACCTTCTGCTCCAGGGCATGGCACAGTGGGCCATAAATGTCGCCGCTGTCGCCGACCCATACACCTACCGGTTCCTAGGGCCTACCTGGGAAACCGCGCTGGATGGGACGGCGGCACTGGTGCACAATCCCGCCGCCGGCAGCCCCCCCCCCTTGCCGTCGTTGCAAGTGGACCTGGCTGCGTGGCGGCGGTGGTTGGGGAAATAGCGGTCGTGGCTGCTTACTTCACGCCGAGCCGAGACATAGCTGCTGACTCGTATGAGCAATGGCTCCGTCAGCTGGCAGTCGTCGTCAATGCCTGCCACCCCCACCCGTCCTTGTGCTCGGGGACTTCAACGCCTGGTCGTTGGATATTTTGTACATAGTGACAGACTCTAACATTTGCATATGGACATAATTGGGCCGCTGGCATATTGTGAGGGTTATCGGTATATAGTGACAATAAATAGTGGAACCGGTTGGCCTGAGGCATATCCAATAAAAGATATGACTGCCGAGACTGTAGCAGATATCATTTATTCGGGTTGGATTGCCAGATTTGGGTGTCCAGTAAATTTAACTACAGATCAAGGATCAAACTTTATATCGCATTTGTTTTCTCAACTAGCTAAGAGAATGGGCATTAAAAAACATAATACTTGTGCGTACCATCCCCAGGCCAATGGACTTGTCGAAAAATGGAATAAATCTTAAAACTGCGCTCATGTGCAGAGGTAGTAGAATTGGGTGTCAGAACTACCAACAGTACTACTGGGACTGCGAGCGACCGTAAGACATGATACACTATCTATCTGTGCAGCGGAAATGGTGTATGGATAAGCAATCAGATTGCCGGGAGAGTTCTTTGAGACTAGAAAGCAGGAAACTTCCGCCAGCCTATTCTTACAAAAATTACGCCAGAATCTAACCTAGTATCCGTGCCCAAAAAAGAACTGCATCAAGATAAAATATTTGTTCATACAGATCTAAAAGAATGCACCCATGTATTTGTTCGCGTAGATAAAGTTACAAGACCGTTAACGCAGCCGTACATGGGTCCGTTTAAGTTCATCAATAAGACGGACAAATCGGGCGAATCAGAGAAAATTGTTAGTATAGACAGGTTAAAGCCAGCTTTTGTACTTCGCAGTGAGGAATGTGCAATCACATCAAATACGGCTATTGCACCAGTTACTACCGAACAACGAGTGTCAAGTTTCGGGCGATCAATCAGACCTGTCGTTCGTTTTGTCGTATATTGTCAGATTTGTCAGTATAAAAAAATGGGTAAACAACAAAGTAAACCCCAAGAGGAGGAAATTATCATCGCACAGAATGGTGCAGGGAGTAAGGCCACCGCAACCGAAATGCAGTGGAAATTGGCAAAGTATGAATCTTATTGGCTGTTTATCATAGCGTGCTTTTGGCAGTGATAGCGTTTATCATGTGGAGACGATGTAAGTTGACATATGCGCGCTACCTGAGGCACGGACTGCCAATCATAGATTATTATATATATTGCTGCCAATGGTCGAGAACAGAGTCGGGCAAGGCTCTGACAGCCACCCGCCCCAGCGAGTGATAAAATAATCAGTGCAATGTGCGAGCAATTTTAACGGGTGATAGTGTTAAGTGTTATAGTTTTAATATAATATCGTTTCTCCTAAAGGTGTAAGGTAATATTATGTGCAATGTTTGTTTTGCATAATAGCTATGTTTTTAGGGTTCCGTTGCCAAATGGCAAAAAACGGAACCCTTATAGATTCGTCATGTCTGTCTGTCTGTCCGTCCGTATGTCACAGCCACTTTTTTCCGAAACTATAAGAACTATGCTGTTGAAACTTGGTAAGTATATGTATTCTGTAACCGCATTAAGATTTTCACACAGAAATAGAAAAAAAACAATATATTTTGGTCCCCATACTTAGAACTGAAACTCAAAAATTATTTTTTCATCAAAGCCGTGAGGTATCTATGGATAGTTCTTCAAAAATGATATTGAGGATTCTAATATTATTTTTTTCTAAACTGAATAGTTTGCGCGGGAGACACTCTCAAAGTGGAAAAATGTGGGTCCCCCCCCCCCTGTAACTTCTAAAATAAGAGAATGATAAAACTAAAAAAAATATATGATGTACATTACCATGTAAACTTCCAACGATAATTGGTTTGAACGAGATCTAATCAGTAGTTTTTTTTAATACGTCATAAATCGTAAACCGCAATTTACCTTTCATTCAATCAACTGAAATATATGAATTAAAAAAAAACATTATTATGTTACTTGCTGCTACGGAACCCTTAATGGGCGAGTCCGACTCGCACTTGGCCGCTTTTATTTTTGTATACAATCAATTTTTTTTCACACTTATAATTATTATGATACCTATACCTAAGCATATTATTATTTAATAAAGGGGGATGTACTGTGCCTACATCATGTATCTTACATTTTGGTATTGATTTGTGCACCGCATTAAACACACATATTATTGGACACCGTGTTTTATTAACAACACTCATCTTGCATCATTACATTCTGTACATACACACGTACATGTACAAGCGGGATTTAGGAAAGGAAGGGGATGCATGTATCAGGTCTTTTCCCTACGAAGTGTAGCCGAGAAATTTTTGGCTCACAAACAAAAAGTCTATTGCGCTTTCGTAGATTTGAAAAAGGCCTATGATAGAGTGGTGAGGAATGAATTGTGGTCAACATTGTCTATAAATGGGATGAGCGGCAGCTTGATACGAGCACTGAAATCTCCATATGAGGGTTCCAGTCAAGTTCCAGTGCTTGTGTCGGGATAAAAGGAGCTTGCCCAGACTGCTTTAACATCGAAAAAGGTGTTAGATAGGGATGTGTGGCATCGCCGGGACTGTTTAACTTATTTGTAGACGATTGCTTGAAAGAACTGAAAGAGAGTGCGCATGGATTAAGAATGAATGACTTGACCGTCAAATGCCTCCTGTAGGCTGATGATCAAGTAATATTGGCATCATCGGAACAGGAGTTGCAGGCGATGGTTAATATTATGCATGGGCCCATAACAAACAAAGGAATGAAAGTAAATATAAGTAAGACGAAAGTGATGATTTTTGAAAGAGAAGAAAACATGACAAATTGTAAAATTCTGATTGAAGGAGAAAAAGTAGAACAAGTGAAAGAGTTTGTATACTTGGGTTCAAAGTTTACGAGGGATGGAAAGTATGACTGATATTGAGCGAAGAGTTTTGGCTGGTTATCAAGTGATTGGGTCTGGGGCCCTGCATAATTTTATGAGCAGCCAGAAAGTATCTAAAGAGGCACGACTGGCTGTGCATAGACGAGTACTCGTACATACATACATAATTATAGTCACGCCTTTTTCCCATAGGGGTCGGCAGAGACAACGTCTTTCCACTTGCTACGATCTTGGCATACGCCTTTCGCTTTTCCACTTCATAATTGTTTTCATATATGCACGCTGGTTACGGGTACTTCTGACCTGGCCCTTCTTCAAAACGTCGTCGATCTGATTGGCATACGTACACCTAGGTCGACCTAGTAGCGGTAGTATATTAACATATGGATATAATTACATACTTTTATGAATAAAAATGTTGTATAAATAAGTATGTTTAGTTATAAGTTATCATAAAAGGATTCAAAGCAATTTCGAAGCGGCAACGCGCATGCGCCAGCGGCGCCCAGGGAGACAGGCGGCGCTCGCGCGGCGGGGAAACAGTCGTTGCCGGAGTAGACTCGCCCCTCTTTACGGCGAACCACCGCGCCGTACGCACGTATCACAGTTGCGGCAGCGGGACCTCTGGCGCGGCCCCCGAATCTCTAACGGGGCCAAGTTTCATTATTGTGAGGCCCGGATTTACAATCTGTCTATGCGATAAATAAGATTGTGTGATCTTCATAAAAGTAAGCATCTGGAAGGCGTCTGTTATCTGCCAACCAGTGAAGGACGATTTCGAGAGCCTGGAGACAAAGGACGTAACCCCTGGATCCAGGAAGCCGGTGAATTATCAGCAGTGCTATTCTATAAGGACACAGCCTTGCGCGCAGCGTTGCGCTCGTCGACGAGCTCGCAAAATGCTGCTTTGGATTTATATTTTATTTTAATTTTGATTTTAATTTATGATTTAGATTTAGATTTCTATTTTAGATTATTTCTAAATCTAAATCATAAATTAAAATCAAAATTAAAATAAAATATAAATCCAAAGCAGCATTTTGCGAGCTCGTCGACGAGCGCAACGCTGCGCGCAAGGCTGTGTCCTTAGAGAATAGCACTGCAGTACGGATTAGGGATGCCCGATCTTTCACTTTGAATCGATCTTTTGAATCGTAATGGATCGTAACCCCGTGAATCGATCTACGATCTGAATCGTATTGCTTTGAATCGATTTTCTTCGATCTTCGAAGATCGTATCATAATTTAAGAAAAAGACAGTACCAGTGCATGTAAAGTTATATATTTAGTGTTTCAGAAAGACAACAACTTTTTTTTATAAGTTCCAATACTCCGCATTTAAGCTTTTTAAAAACAAAAATTTCGACAACCGAGCTGGATCTAACCTATTACGGCTATCTGTCAAGGTGTTGCCAGCTAAAGAAAACAGACGTTCAGAAGGGACAGATGTTGCAACAATAGTCAAATACTTCAATGCCAAACAGCTTAAGCCCGGCCAGATAGTAGATCTGGTGGTCCAGTATAGTATTGGGTCTGCTTGTCGAGCATGTAATGGTTCTTTAAGGTATTGTTTTAAAATGTCATCCAGTTCTTCCTTTGGAGTATTTAGATTAGACTCTGACACCAACTTGCTATGAAATTTCCAAATCTTATTGTCATCATCGGGTAAAACCATACTTTGCTCATTCTCTAAGGCTTCCTTATTGGCGCTGGAGTTTTACTCAGGTACGTAACTCAAGACTATATCAACTAATAGATGTTACTTTGTTTTTGTTGTACCCGCTAAAATGAGAGTGTTATCAAAGATCTTAAACAAATACAATGTAATGTGTATTATTTTCGTTTTTGAATGATACGATTTTTTCCTACGATCCTCAAAGCATACGATTCGATCTGAGCAATGATCGTATCCTGTTGAATCGATTCAAAAATCGACAGATCGTATTGCCTGTGAATCGATCTTCTAAAAGATCGATTCAGATCGGGCAACCCTAGTACGGATTCGCTTTGAGCTCTAGTGGTGAATAAGTGCGCACGAAGACTGAATAAGGTACCCAACAAACATTTCTAGTAATGGCCATTACGTTAGGATCGCGTCAGTGTTAGAATAACAGTTAGAAATAGTCGTAATAAGTAAATGTTTAAAAGTAATTGTTACAAGTATATCTGTATAACATAATTTCACCTATCCACTGTCATTGATATGTTCGTGTAACCGTGTGTATTACCCAAATTATAAGTCGTATAACCGTATCTCTTTGTAACTTTCATTTAAGGCCTCCATAGACTATTAGTATTAATATATGTAATATTCCTTTGGTTATATCATGTGCAAGCTTCGTTAAGAACCCACGACCCAATCGATAGTAAGTATTATACAAACGAACTTGTATATTTGGCTGCTCAACGGGAAGTCAGTTTTCTAACAGACACATTTGTTTATATTGTATACTCACATTTAGAACCGATACATACTTGCGCTGGTCACGCGGACGACCGGGGTTCGATTCCCCGACGGAGAATAAAAACATACGTTACAACCTTTACCGGGTTGCCCAGTAGCCCTCGCCTCATAAATTTGTTTCGTTAATCTCCTTTCATCCATCCTCTCTACATGACCGAACCATCTAAGCATCCCTTTCTCTATCTTGGTCACTACATCTTCTACCATACCACAACGTTCCCTTATCACGCTGTTCCTCACTCGGTCCATCAGGGTCACGTCAGCTATACTTCTCAGACTTCTCATTTCAATAGCATTCAGCTTACTCTCGTGTTCCTTCTGCCACACCCAACATTCACTACCATACATAAGTGTGGGGACGAGTATTCCTCTATGCACATCCAGTCTTGCCTCTTTATATACTTTCTGGCTGCTCATAAAATTATGCAGGGCTTCATTTACTTGATTACCAGCCAAAATTCTTCGCTCAATATCACAGTCATACTTTCCATCCCTCGTAAACTTAGAACCCAAGTATACAACTCTGTTTCTCCTTCAATCAAAATTCTACATATTGTCATGTTTTCTTCTCTTTCAAAAATCATCACTTTCGTCTTACTTACATTTATTTTCATTCCTTTGTTTGTTAAGGCCCCATGCATAATATTAACCATCGCCTGCAACTCCTGTTCCGATGATGCCAATATTACTTGATCATCAACGTACAGGAGGCATTTGATGGTCCAGTCATTCATTCCTAATTCATACGCATTGTCTTTCAGTTCTTTCAAGCAATAGTCTATAAATAAGTTAAACAGTCCCGGCGATGCCACACATCCCTGTCTAACACCTTTTTCGATGTTAAACCAGTCTGTGCAAGCTCCGTTTATTCTGACACAAGCACTGGAACCCTCATATAGAGATCTCAGTGCTCGTATCAAGCCGCCGCTCACCCCATTTATAGACAATGTTGACCACAATTCATTCCTCACCTCTCAATCATAGGCCTTTTGCCAAATCTACGAAAGCGCAATGGACTTTTTGGTTGTGAGCCAAAAATTTCTTCGTCCCCACACTTATGTATGGTAGTGAATGTTGGGTGTGGCAGAAGGAACATGAGAGTAAGCTGAATGCTGTTGAAATGAGAAGTCTAAGAAGTATAGCTGAAGTGACCCTGATGGACCGAGTGAGGAACAGCGTGATAAGGGAACGTTGTAGTATGGCAGAAGATGTAGTGACCAAGATAGGGAAAGAGATACTTAGATGGTTCGTTCATGTAGAGAGGATAGATGAAAGGAGATTAACGAAACAGATTTATAAGGTGAGGGTTACTGGGCAACCCGTAGGCGTACGTATGCCAATCAGATCGACGACGTTTTGGAGAAGGGCCAGGTCAGAAGTACCCGTAACCGGCGTGCATCATCATCATCAACCTATTCTAGTCCACTGCTGGACATAGGCCACCCCTAATGAGCGCCATTGCGCCCTGTCTTCAGCTTGCCGCATCCAGCATCTGCCCGCAGTCTTTCGCAGATCGTCATTCCACCGGGCCGGAGGGCGTCCTACACTACGTTTGCCGAGTCGCGGTCTCCACTCAAGAACACGTTGCCAGCGGTTGTCGGTTCTTCACGAGATATGGCCGGCCCACTGCCACTTCAGCTTGCTAATTCTTTGAGTTATGTCGATAACCTTGGTTCTCTGTCGGATGTATTCGTTACGAATCCTATCCTTCAGAGAAGCATAGCTCTTTCCATAGCTCGCTGAGCGACTTTGAACTGTTGAACCAGCCCTACCGTGAGTGTCCACGTCTCAGCTCCGTAGGTCATTACGGGGAAGACCCGACGTAGTTTCCCAAACGCTGCCCAGCCTAGCTGGATCCTCCTCTTGGCCTCCTTCTCAAAATTATTTTTACGTAACTGCACAATCTGGCCGAGGTAAGTGTACTCAAAAACAATTTCAAGAAGGTGGCCATCCACGACGACCGGTCCCGGATCAATGTGGCCCTTGATCATGACTTTGGTTTTATCCAAATTCATGCCAAGATCGATGCGTCGCGAGGCTGAAGCTAGGACGTCCAGCATCTCCTCTAGCGACTCCGCCATTAAGACTATGTCATCAGCGAATCGCAGGTGTGAGATGTAGTCGCCGTTTATATTTATGCCCTTACCTTTCCTGTCCAGCGTCTTAAACATATCTTCCAATGCGCTCGTGAACAGTTTCGGCGAACAGTACAGGCGTGCATGTATGAAAACAATTAAGAAAGTGGAAGAAGCGAAAGACGTATGCTAAGATTGTAGCAAGTGGAAAGATATTGTCTCTAAATACCTCTCTGGGGAAAAGGAGTGACTATATGTATGTATGTTGAGCTATCCAGCGTAACAAACAAAATAATTCCGTGAGTTAATACTAACCTTTAGTAACTAAAAATATTATTATCAAATTTAATTGAATAATCTTGAAAAACCTTTTAGTTGTTTATTTTAAAACACGGCAAACATAGTATTATTTTAACGATACATTTCATGATGAAGTCGAGTGTGGACGTCTCTACTCTCTATATTATCTATAACTGACACTGTCAAAAATTGTTGATGGACATTGGACATGTTATTTTACTGTCATGCAGTGTGAAACATAAATAAAGCATATTAGTTTTTCTAAAAATCATGACTTAATACTCAGGCCTAAACTGTTAATATGGTATAATACATTTAATAAAATAACTGCCACTTACATATTTGTTTTAATTAATGACATTATGGATGGTTTAATTCACGCGGCATTGGAAGCTGAGGTATTTCATTGCTTTCTTCAATATAATAACCGTGCTTTACTTTTATGTCTATTATAGTCTAGTAATTGATTCATTGTCATAAATTTATATTTCAGGTAATACTTAACCGAGCGAAACATGTGAACTCAAACTTAACACAATTTGGCACTGGTGTACCAGATCACAAAATGACTTGGACCCATGATAAGATCCACCTAGCTGAATCTGTTGATGAATCTAGAATGAAATTTCAACGTAATTCGTCCGGCTCTGCTTCCAAGGCAACTGAGAAGTTTGATTTATTTAAAAAACTTCATGAACTTTACAACGAGTTAAGTAGAGATGAGTCTTCGCAGGTGAACTATGTAAGTAAAAAGGTAGAGCTATTTGTCAATACTTAACATATTTAAAAGATATTTCTTTTATTTCATGAAACAATTTAATGGATTTTAAATATGTAGAGACACTCATACCAAGTATAAAATTAACCTACATCTTATTTTTCGAAATATATGTATAAATAAAGTTTTATTACTCGGAGATATAAGCATATTGCTTAGTAGGTAATAACACTTAAGTTAGCAACAAGTTTAAAAATGGTAGCATGTTTATCATAATACCATTAATGGTTAATTATCAGAATGTTTATTCGTATTCCAAGGTATGTAGCTGAAAGTAGAGTCTTTAGGAGACATATTGGAAACTTGTCAACTCAATAAAAAAACAACCAAGTAAGAGAAGAAAACAATTTAATTTGGATTGATTTTGCAAAATTTCAAATCCATTTTTATTATCTAGAATTCACTAGCATTTAATTATGTTGTTTTAAAATTAGTATTATAATAAAATAAACATGAAATCTCAAATTGCTTAACACATTATTTTTTCTTTAATAATTACAGCAAGGCCTGAAGACCACGTCATATCTATTGGAAAAGTTATTAGCAATATATAATCTTAACACATTAATAATCAATTTATATCCAGGCAATAAGGGATATTCATTGTCATTAAAAGTTAATGGCAACTCGCAACACCTACACCCATCAGATGGACATGTAAGTTAGAAACCAGTGCCCTATATGAAAATCTTGATACTTTGAACCAAGATAATACACACACTAAATATTTAAGTGATCTAGTGGCCTTTTGTAAGTACAAAAGACACTACCAATGAGTACTCCTAACACAACCATTAAGCAGAGTTCAGCTTAGTCTAGTAATCCTGGCACATGTGATACAATGTCCTACATTAATACATGTGCCAACTTTACTTAGCATACTTTACATAGCCATCTATTATAGTCGCTTGGGACAATGTGTTTTGATACATGATTCATGTTTCATCAAATAAATACAAAATACAAATACAAATATATCTTGATTTGTGTATTTTACTGAAATGAAGAAATATCAGTGGTTAAGAGGACACTATTAAGATTTGCCTTTCAAGATTTATTTGAGTTTAGCTGATATTGCATAAGTCACAATAGTAATAGCCAAGGCTTCCTTTTTGTGATAATAAGAAATATGGGCAAATAATAATATATTTAAAATAATTATAATTTGTAGACATCTACAATTCAAGAGGAGACAGTCATAGAAACCCCAAGATGGCCATATGAGGAGGAAGAACTACTGAGTTACATTGACAATGAGGAATTGCCTGTGGTATTGCTAGATCTGTTGGAGTCTGAACACTCATGCTTGTTTTATTCAGGGTGTATTATAGCACAAGTTAGAGACTACAGACAGGCATATCCCAGCTTTGTTTGTGATACTCATCATGTACTCTTAAGGCCCACAAATCAGGTGAGTGATGGAGTTGATTAGGCTTTCTTTAATCTAAGTTCAAATATTGTATGGTTTACAAATTAATTAATTCTCTATTAACAGAGTCAGATTTAAATTTAACAACTGCTAATAATTTGAAACACCAGGCAGTACTTATACCATAAACTTCAAAGAAACATGGCTGAATTATCATCAATCAAATCTTTATTAATTAATCAATAACAAACTTAGTAAACATACAGTCACATTTAGGCAGAGATAACATAATTGCCACTTGCTTCAATCCTGGCATATACCTTTCGCTTTATCTACTTTCATAATTTTTTAAATACATTCTCACTGGTTGTGAGTATTAAATCTATTTCATTACATTTAAATACTGTTGTATTGTATCCATCTGGCGCACTGGTGAATGGCCCGACGACTGGGCAAAATCAGTCATTCTGCCTTTACACAAAAAAGGCTCAACATCAAAATGCGATAATTATAGAACACTAGCCTTAACATCGCATGTCAGCAAACTTTTATTACATATAATTAACAACAGAATACGTTATTTCCTGGACTGGCAAATACCTCAGGAGCGGGCCGGCTTTGTTAAAGGCAAGGGGACTCGCGAGTAAATACTTAATATTCGCCAACTGATTGAAAATTCCTACGAGTTCAACACTCCTGTCATACTATGTTTCATCGACTACAGCAAAGCCTTTGACTGTGTCATCTGGTCAGCCCTCTGGAAGGTATTAGAAGAGCTCGGAGTACCTAAACATCTAGTTGCATTAATACAATCACTCTACCGGAAAAATCAAGGCGTTGTGAAGGTCGAAAGGACGATATTGGAGCCATTCAATTTTGGAAAAGGTGTAAGACAGGGTTGCATTTTATCCCCCTTTCTGTTTAACGTCTACGGGGAATACATAATAAGGCGAACCTTCGAAAACTGGGAAGGTGTCACCATAGGTGGTACCAAAATAACAAATCTCCGTTACGCAGACGACACAACGCTTCTGGCTGCGAACGAAGCTGAAATGGTTAGCCTCCTCGACAGAATGGAAAGGATAAGCATGGAGCTTGGTCTCAAAATCAACCATTCCAAAACGAAGCTTATGGTGGTGGATCGAAATAATTCGCTTCAGATGTCCGACGCCCTAACTCTGGAAAAAGTGGATGATTTCATTTACCTGGGAGCTTCCATCAGCAACACAGGCTCTTGTGAAAAGGAAGTCAGGAGGCGTATCGGTATGGCCAAAAGCGCAATGTCTCAATTGCAGAGAATCTGGAAAGACCGTAATATATCTCGGAAGACGAAGATGAAGTTAGTTAACTCTCTCGTGTTCTCCATCTTCAGCTACGGTTCAGAAACATGGACGTTGAAAAAGGCCGATCGTAATCGCATTGATGCTTTCGAGATGTGGTGCTGGAGGAAGAGGCTTCAAATCCCGTGGACTGCTTTCCGTACAAATGCATCTATTTTAAAAGAACTCAACGTTAAAGTTAGGCTTTCCACTGTATGTTTGCGAAGGATCCTGGAGTTCTTTGGTCACATCGCCCGAAAAGATGGACATAACCTGGAACAGCTCATGGTTACTGGCAAGGTCGATGGCAAACGGCCGAGAGGCCGCAGCCCAACTAGATGGTCTGACCAAATCCGCTCAGCGCTGAACACCAAGCTGCATGATGCACTCCACGACGCCAAAGATAGGACCAGCTGGAGAAGCATCGTAAAAGAAAAACTTAGTTCTAAATGGGGGAATCACGACCCTCAGTAATGAGGAGCACGACGCGAGGAGGAGTATTGTATCCCAAAAAGAATTCAAAGTAGTTTGAGTTATACACAGTACTTATCCAAAAATGCAAACAATATATTTACCTTGAACTAAGTAGGTCAAGATAGATATATGGAGTTAGCATTTTTGGATTTACCAAACTATCTAGAATATTATCTGCTTATTCATGCGAGTTAAAATAAAATGATTGAGATAAAATTATGACTATATGGTGTGTGGGGCCCCACAAAGATCTTCGAGGCACAAGCCAACCTTACCTGTGAGTACACCTGTTGATGCACATGCATACACACAAAGTTCAGATAAGCCAATTCAAGAGAAAGAGTAGGAGAGTGGACAAGTACTAGCTTTGTATGCAACCAGGACCAACGCTGTGATGATATTGAGATAAAATTAGAAAAGGAGCTGCATCATTGTATTGCACTCCAGCTGACTCAACTCTCATCATACAATTTCAACATACTCGCATCTCATAATGAACGATGAATGAAAATTTTTACATGTTTAGTAGTTATGTTTGAATTTCTGAAAAATGGTTTCCTAATTTTATGATGATCTGTGCTTGACTGCTACATCCAAGATCGCGGTTCGAAGTCCGCTCAGTGCAAAAAAATATTCTCTATTAGTGTTGGCAGGTTGTTTGTATGCATTCTATATGTATGTCTTTCATGTTCATTATGTTGTGGAACCCATAATTTAAGCTGTGCTTAGTTTGGGTATCTGTTTAAGAGGTCTTTATTTATTTAAGTTGAAACTACTTGGATTCAAAAGAAGTACCAAAAACACATATTTTAGCGTGTGCTTTTATGAATTCGATTCCATTCTAAAATGGCGCAATTGTTAGCATTGCGCCATTTTAGGTATTTCACCTCCCTTTTGTTAAGAATGCATTCTAAATAAATCTGACTAATTTAGAAACAATATTTTCGTGTTGCAATGTTTAGTTCTTTACAACTCATCTCTGCATATATTAATAGCCGTGCCATGCGGTTTTACCCGCCGAACTTGTTGCTATTCCACTACGTCGCGAAGCCCGCCCACTCGGTCTTTTTCATTTTTTTTATATATCAATTGGCTCCTAAGGGTCTTAGCTTGATGTTATGTAGCCTATAACCTTCTTCAAGAACTGGGCTATCACATTCATAAAGATTTATTAAATCGCTCATGTAGTTCTAGAGATTAGTTGTTAGTTCAAATAAACCAGCAAACCAAGCAGATTCAGATTTCTATACAATATTAAAACAGAATGTTTTAATATTGTGTAGAAATCTGAAGCTCTCAGAAAATGTGAAGGTTTTGGTAATTCGTTTTTTTCTAATAAGTATTAGAATTTCGTACTATATAGTCTGTATTTGCCAACAGAGTATAATCACCGATGCAATGTGCATCGGTGGTCGTTGTGGCTGGGCGGCTGACGAGCGCGGGGCGCTAGAAGCAGTTGAGGCAGCTTTAGTGCATGCAGCCGCACCTCCCCTGTGCTTGGATCCACGACCAGCAGTTGGATTACTTGCGGCGAAACTACATGCAGCACCCAGACTTTTTAATACGCCCAGGATAAGGAGACAAGCAAAGAGATTTTCTCAGGTATTTGTCAGGTCTTACACGGTAGGTAAGATTTTACGAAATCAAATGATGTTATTTATTTTATGAAAGTTAGTTTTTCTATTTAGCAAACGAAGACTCGCCAACTTACTATGTTATGTTGGGCCCCTTTACGATTATCATAGGATGGAAATACAGCTTTCCATCCTATGATAATCGGGCAATAGGGTAACAAAGGGGCACTTGTGGCTTGGAGTTTGTCTCCTGGTAGCCCATACATACCAGCCTGGATGTTATGACCCGCTAACTCTTTCAGAAATGATATGTCGCACTGCACATTCAGCTTGCCACAAGCTCCCTATATTTTACTAAAAAATAAACAAACCAATAACAACAGAAGATATTAATTATCTATAATTTTTTTTTTCGTGCCGAAATCCCTTCGGATACCCCCGGCCCGGCCAGCGGGGGAGGTTATGTCGGACCGAACCGACTAAAACCGCACGCCGCCTCGAGTCTTCAGACGCCGGGGTGTAAGGTGGCCCATAAGGCATTTCCCTCGCACCCCGGCTGACCCAGGGCCATCTCCGGTTTCGAGAGGGCTCCCTCGGGTTTGGGAACCACGGTGTTCCCGTCTTGCCCGTCTTGCCGTTTGGGGGAGGGGTTTACTGTTACTGATAGCTAATTAAAAGAATTAATTAAAACTTTGTTGAAATCAAGAAAATACCCAGAGACAAAAAAAAACATTGAGGTAGATTCTTATAATTATCTCTATACTCAGTTCAAAGAAATAAATGGCATAATTATTTATTTATGTTCGTCTTATTCTTGTCCTCCTATTAATGTGGCGTGGTGTGGTGGCGAAGTAATCTGAAAACAAAGTTTACTAGGTCTGCAAGGCGAATCGTTGCTTGCAATGTTGAGCTGAGTGAGACATCGTGAATCTGATTTTGAAAATTTTGAACAGTGATCATTCCTCCGTGGCAAGTCCGATTTTGAAAATTCTTTTTGAAAGTCACAACTCTGGACATGCTTTCTGAGCGTGTAAAGTTTGGTCACAGTGTCTCGAGTGGTTATTATGTAATTCCATCTGGAATTTTTTTAACGGTGATCATTCCTCTATAAAATATATCTATAAACCTTCCTCTGATTGACCTCTTTAATCATGCCAAATTCGGTTCTGATTGGATTAGTAGTTTAGGAGGAGACCTGTGACAAAGAAAATCCTGAAGTCTAGTATGAGGAGCCTTCGCTCGACTTCGTGTCACTCAGCTCAAAAAATGATTGTAACATCATTCATTGTTTTCGTAAGTTCGCAAGAATTAGGGTAAATCGCTCCAGCCCCGAGACGAGAATGTCGAATATGTAGGACGTGTCCAGGTAGCTCAGTTGGTCAGAGTATTCCCCCTGTAAGGCACTGTTCGCGGGTTCAAGTCCCGTCCTGGATCTTCAATTTTTCCGAATTTAACGAAATAGTCTATTCATCAGTTCATTTTATATACATTTTTAGGTGGCAGTGAACAGGAAGAGAAAATTGGATCAATTTACGCATTATCACGGCTTAGAATTATTAGACTTAATACACCGCCAGAGGGCAAAGAATAGCAGGCAAGCTATTCCGCAAACACGGCTCACTTCTAAGTATCCCAAAAAACCACCAGAGGTAAACTACTTCCTTACTTACAAAAGATTTTTAAATAGTGTACTAGTTTATAGACATCACGTAAGACTACGTACATACTGAAGTCCTGTAATAAGCACCAGCCTAAAATTACTAGACAGGGAAGGAGGAACCTTTTGGTAATTAAAATTTTATGATAAGAATAAAAATTGATATTTATATTTGTTTTGTTACGTGAGTGGAAACCACAGAGATATAACAATAAAACTGCCGTCCTCAAGCTAAAAGGCGGCTAAGACTTCTGGTCAATTTTCACATCTTAACTTTGAACAAAAATGTATATATTTCAATAGCAACTTTATTCTCGTAATTGCTCAAAAATATATCCGTCCACTGTTAAATGACAATGTAATTGCAAATTTCTAGAAAATACTTGTATAGATTTTAAAATATACGCTCATTTTTCAGCTCTAGCTCGATATTTACTTTTTCAATTAGCCGCTTTTTAGTTTGAGGACGGCAGGAAAGGTGAGCGAAGCCGCCGGTAATGGTTAGTGTGTAATGAAAAAGAAGTGCAGAATTACATTCCAATCTGCTATTATCAAATGCTGGTGTGTTTTTGACATGTTATCGTAGTTGAATGGTTGAAACACGTGAAAAAAGATTGAGTGCTCTATAGGAATAATAACTTTTTTTTTTTTCGTGCGGAAATCCCTTCGGATACCCCCCCGCCGGCCAGCGGGGGCGGTTATGTCGGGCTTGAACCGACTAAAACCGCACGCCGTCTCGGGTCTTAAGACGCCGGGGTGTAAGGTTACCCATAGAGCATATCCCTCGCACCCCGACTGACCCTGGGTCATCTCCGGTTTTGAGATGGCCCCCTTACTTGCTCTCCACTGTGCCATCTGCTAATCAGAGGGACACGTGGAAAGCTTCCGAACAGTTCTCAACAGGGCGTATAGGAATAATAACTAAGATAAAATAAACCTTTATACAAACCTAAATAAAAGCTAATTCTTTATAGGTGTTCAAGTCGATCGAAACGCCGAAAATGGATCCTTTACCGTTAGCAGTACCTCAGGAACCGAGCAGTCCGTTACGGTTAGCACGGGCCTACGAGAGGCCTCGACCAACCCCAGACTGCCAACCACAACTAGTCGAAGAATACATTCTAGAGACTGAAAAGAGCTTGCCGCATGCGGGCGGGGGCTTCTTCCATATAAAATTATCGATATTACAAAGGCCGTCCGATCAGGAGTTCCTTGGTGAACTCTACGTGGATAGAGATCATGTTGAGGGGGAGAGAAATGGAGCAGCGTGTCGGTTTACTTTAGGTACGTTAATATGTTTCAGCCACATACTTAGTGGTTTATATGGAAGAAAAAAGTACACTTAATCCTACTATCTTATTAATATTTTAAAAGTCGATGATGACTTTTAAAATATTAATAAGATCATCATCATCAACCTATTCTAGTCCACTGCTGGACATAGGTCTCCCCTAATGAGCGCCATAGCGCCCTGTCTTCAGCTTGCCGCATCCAGCATCTGCCCGCAGTCTTTCGCAGATCGTCATCCCACCTGGGATGACGATGATCGTCATTTTAAAAGTATTATATACATATTTTGGAAGTTTGCGAAGATGGATGAATGTATCAATGGACTTTTGTTACTCTTTTACCCAATAACGGCTGAACGGATCTATATGAAAGTAACACAGAGATAGATTTAAGGCTAGAATAGGACATAGGCTACTTTTTATCCCAAGAATAGGATTCTGCGTGTTGTGGGAACGGAACCAGTATTTCACGCGGGTAGAATCGCATACATACATAAATAATGTCCTGTCACATCCCGTTTGGCATTAGCAGAGTAAATTACAACTAGCGGAATATTAAATTATGCAATGTTTTTTCTTCTACACATCACTTGCTCTCATTTTAATTGAGGTCATTCATTAAATGAAAAATTGCATAAAATGAAACACCTTGTATATGCAACTATGTCAATGCCAAGGAATTGATGTTTATTCATCACTATCTTGTACAAGTTAATAAGAAATCAATGTTTATGTTTCAGGGTCAAGACTACAAGCAAATAAATACATACAGCAATTTACGGAGATATTTACAGAAGAGGGTCGTAAGTCAGTTAGAATAAGACACATTGTACCTGGACAGCTACCAAGGGTGTCTTTTACTGGTGGAATGAGAGAAATGGTATGTATTGGCGTGAAGTTATGTTATGTTATGTTAGCTTGTTATGGTTTACCTATTATAATTGAGTTAAGTATTTATTGGATGCCTATCACGCGCTTTGGGTGAGGCCTATATCCAGCCGTGGTTTGCAATAGACTAATCGATTGCGGTTTTGGTATTAGCTCCTAAAAAGATATACGTCAATTATTAAGTAACATTAACGTATCTATTATTAGATAAACTCTATTTTTACTTAATAGTTCTCTTTGCGGTTTCGTTCTTACAAGAAATTACTTAATTTTAACGACAATACACATTAATGCGTTGTTACCTGCAGTGAGGCAAGTGATTTCTTGTTTCTTTGTTTTCTTTTACTTTCCCAGAAAAAGGAAAAAACGAGACTCCACATACCACACAAATACAACTGTGGTCGTGTGGTATATGTGGTAATGTGTATATCATATGTTACTTTTTACAAATTACATGTAGGCTGTACCGTATACAGTATGCTGCTATCTTAAATTGATTAGTCTGCCATTTTCGCATAATACGGGTGGGTCAACTGGGTAATTGTAACTGGGTAAAACTTATATACGCTGTCGGATGGAGAACAGCCAGAAAGTTTACTATGCCTTAGTCACCTTGTATTTCCGGGGAGAGATAGGGTGTTCCTAGCATTCTATTTCATCAGGATCCAATAAATAGACAGTAAAAAGTTTATCAAAGACAATTTATCTATTGTTTAAGGTATGAGTTGTTTTCCTCGGTCACACCGACTTTACCGAACTCATTTATCTTTTTTTAGGGTTGCATACCTAAACGGGACCCTATTACTAAGACTCCACTGTCTGTCTGTCTGTCACCAGGCTGTATCTGATGAACCGTGAAAGCTAGACAGTTGAAATTTTTACAGATGTTGTCTTTCTGATGCCGCTATAACAACAAATACTAAAAACAGAATAAAATACAATTCTAAGGGGAGCTCCTATACAACAAATTTGATTATATTGCCATTTTTTACTAACGGCAACAGGTAGACGCTTGGAACATTCACATTATTTATTTTTATTTTTATATGTATTTATTATACTTCAAATATAAATAATTATATTAAAATAAATTAAGGGGGGCTCTCATTGTATAGATAATGGTACGGAACCCTTTGTGCGCGAATCCGACTCGCACTTGGCCGATTTTCTTTTACTTTATGAAATGTTACCTGGTAACCTGGAATGAGTTAAGCTAGATTTGAGGGCGACCTTATTTCCCCAGTACCGCAGCCCATCATCTGTCCTGTTGTACCCGGCGTTCTTCAAAATGATACCTTTGCTTTGCTCATTTATTGAAAAAACTAATGTGTACAGAGTCAGCAAATCTTACTGCAACAGCGTTCAGCTGCAAGCAGCGCCGCTACTGTTCCAACTCATGCTACGCCAGCGCCCGTAGTGTAAGTTATCATTTTCTTATCAAACAATAATTTAATCGTCCAACCAAATAAGTAATTATCCAGGTGAATATGATGAAATAATTCCAAGGGGCATTGCTTCACCTAAAGGATAGAAATTAGCATGGGACTGTTCAATTTCCATTATAGATTTTGACCTTGTCTACTCACAATATCTACAACGAATTTCGATGATTATGGGTCACTACTGTTTAACTAAATAGTTACATATTTTTTGGATGGACTGCTTTTCCACACAACAGTACCAACATGAAGAATGGTCAATGAAATATGCAAATGCATGTTCTGTGATAAAATTCTCTTTATTTGGAGGTACTTATAGAGAGTCCCAGCAGACCCGAGACGGCGCGCGGTTTTAGTCGGTTCAAGCCCGACATAACCGTCCCCGCTGTCCGTGGGGGGGGGGGGGTGGTATCCGAAGGGATAGGTACTTATAGAGAGGGGTGCGACTGGTTGGATTGATTGCTCCTCTGGAGTAGCTGGCGTCAACGTCAACGGCCAAGAGTCTGACCAACGGGCCCTTTTCAGGGCCAGCTGACCCCATTGCACGAGGGGGTCGGAGTATGGCGGGCCCGCGGGGGTGGTCGCTCCAGGTACCCCTCTGCTGTTATCAGAGGGGACACTGCGAATGGCCCAGGGTCAGTCGGAGTGCGAGGGATATGCTCTATGGGTAACTTTACACCCCGGCGTCTGTAGACCCGAGACGGCGTGCGGTTTTAGTCGGTTCGAGCCCGACATAACCGCCCCCGCTGGCCGGTGGGGGGGTATCCGAAGGGATTTCCGCACAAAAAAAAAAGGTAGTTATAGAGATTCATTCGCGAATTAGGCATAAAACATATAATAATACCGTAACTTGTACTTCAACTACTTTAGGCACTCAACATAGTGGTTATTCATGATGTTCACCATTTAGATATAATCATGACGCCTTTGTGCGTCATTAATTCACTTTTTTTTAGAAGCGTTTATTAACTTGCTCTTTCTTATTCGTGTTACAGAACTACAACAATACAAGCAACGACTAATACTCATACGAATACACGTCAGCTCCCAATCCTGGTAAGCAAAATTATCGTTTAGAAATCAGGACCTAATAGTGGTTATACTGATAAGCCCGCCCTGAGATGTAAGCTAAATCGGTGCACTTCGGTGAATATGTCGCCTCGGATAAAATACGTGTCATAAATATTACTTCGATTAAATCTTCATTATTATCTAATATAAGTACAAGTACACATACAGTTACAGAATGATATAAAATACAAATGTTTAAATAATGTAATATAGGTATATTGCGAGTATTTGTAAAGCCGATAGGAAATAGTGCAACCTGTATCTGATGCAAAAACTCATTAAAAGCCTGAATTTTGATTCTAATTCACGTAAATGTCTGATAGACTTAATTAATTTTGAATTGCAAATTCTTTAAATGATACATTGCTTCCATTCACGAGAATGAAATTTAATCATTTGAAAATGAACTTTTGTTGTAATATTACAGACCAATAACACTACTAATGGCGACGTATAGCTATGACACATGGGCACACATAATTATAGTCATGAGAATGAAGATTAATCATTTAAAAAGTTGGCAAACATTCTTCGACATCCCTGGTAGTGAGACCATTGGCGTGCATGTAATTTTTTACAACATCAAACTTTATCTTTTTTCTATTAGATAATATTCTGAATAATAAAACCGTAGAACTAAGGTGACCTGGTAGCTTTTGTTGACATTAAGTTAAAATGGCAACAGACAGCCTTCTAGAGTCAGCATTTGTTGCTGAGGGAAAAAGGTACTTGTGAGCACGATTTCTAAATCATATAGAAGGACGTCCTCCACTCTCTGGTCATCTCATCTAGAACATGGTCACAGTGGTTAAGTACAGGTTTGACAGAGGCTGCGTCAGACCGGTTGTAGTGAACGTTATTGGGCGAGACCTATGTTCTGCAGTGGAAGTCTTCGATTATGTTGTTGATTGTCATGTATTTTTTAAGTAATTATATTTGATTACTAACTGATGCCTGTAGCTCCGCCCGCGCCGAGGTTGGTTATCATTTTTAGGGTTCCGTACGTTTTTTTAAACCCTCAAAAGTAAAAAACGGAACCCTTATAGGATCACTTCGTTGTCAATTTATATCTAATACTCAGGTCTACTGTCCCTTGGAGCTGTGAAGAAATCAAATTTCTAAGCCAAAGCAATCAAAAGATACAGTCGTTTATGCCGCAAATTTGGTATGAAGTCACGTCTTAGTGTACAGATAAAGGAAAAATTGCGAAAACCGTAAATTTTTAGTTACATCATATTATAAAAAAATATTTGAAAATGTTAAAGTTACTACTTCTTTTCTCATGAACGCGTAGAGGTATTAAATTGAAATTCATATCAAATACTCAGGTCTATAAAATGTACGGAACCCTCGGTGTGCGAGTCCGACTCGCACTTGGCTGGTTGTTTTTTGGTCATATCTCCGGTTTTACTTAAATAATTGCAATCAAACAAACTGCAGATTTTAAGTGTGACCAAGACCTTTCTAATAGAAAAGACCGCACCAAAATCCGTTCCGTAGTTTTTGCATCGATCCCGAATAATCCAAGCAAACCTCCAACCGACCTAAACTGCACGCCATCTCGGGTCTCTAATACCGGGGTGTAAGGTGGCTTAATAAGGCAATTCCCTCGCGCCTCGGCTGACCCTGGGCCATCTACGACTTTGAGATGCCCAAAGTTAATTAAAAAAGACATTATTAAGGTATGAGCCAGCTGATAAGCTAGCCAACATAACTTGATTCTGAGGTGGCACAAAGTTTGCCGGGTCAGCAAGTAATATATAGAACAAAGTCGTATTAGTGATGACTGGGATAAACTCAAGAACGGACGGACCGATTTTCATGGTCTTTAATTTTTTTAATTTTTCTCCGCGTATACACGGTACAGACCGTATTTTTGTTTTTTTTTTGCGGAAATCACCACAGTTACCCTCCGCCGGCCAGCGGGGGTGGTTATGTCAGATTCGAACTGTAATGCCGGAGTGTCAGGAGATATTCACGAAATAAGGTCAGCTTATAAGCTAACCAACATGATTCTAAGGCGGAACGAAGTGTACCAGGTCAGCTAGTAGTATAGATAAGCAAAGCATAATGACTTAATATGTGGCAGCAGGCGCAGTTACAGCAAGTTGGCAACGTGACGGCGGTTGGTAATGTCGCCGGAAGCGTGGGAAATGTAGTGGGTAACGTGGGTACCGTCGTGGGTAACGTGAGCACAGTTGTGGGTAACGTGGGCACTGTTGTGGGCAACGTCACCGCTACGACCGATACTGCATTGAAACAGCAACCATCGCCTACGACACCACGACTTTCGCCGCAGGTAATTTTTTTAAATTAGGTAGAAATATAAATTGAAATTAGAAAATTGCACCATCCAGAACGGGACTTGAACCCGTGACCAGTCCCATTCTAGGGGGGACACTGCCCAACTGAGCTATCTGGACCTGTCGTGGATAGTCGAAATTCTTGTCTACAAACGTCTTAGGATGATGTTGGAGCCATCTACCGAAATTCAAATCAAAATTGTTTTTAGATCAGTCCGCCACATTAAATGCGCGTCATTTTAAAGCGATTGGTATACTCACTTTTCCTACCTGGGGTCCCATCCTGGATGTTGACATTTTTCGATTTACATAGAGTGCACATTGACTTCAAATTAGTCTTAATAAAAAGGGTAGCTCAGAACCACCCGAAGTAGATGTGTTTGTATAAAAAATGTAATGACACTTTGTAGGTACACTATAGAATTGTTGGATTTGTTGACAGGCATCAACAAACCAGTTGCTTGCTCAGCAACTGACGAATCCCCAGCAACCGCTCAACCCCCAAAAGTTGCAGTCAGCTATTATCCACATACAACACCCGCTTATGTCAACAGCTGGCACACCACAGGTATAACATTTTAAATACATACATTATTTTTGATACCAAGACATAAACCTCCATTCAAGACTAAAATTGAAAAGAGACCATTGGAATACAAACTGCTTCGCCCTGTTGAGCACCCCGAGTTTTTGATGCCAACTTGACCTTGTCTTCTAAATGACTGCGGTACTGGACATTGCTGGAGATATAGACACCGAGGATCCCGATACTTTTGGAGATGGTGAGTGGTGTGTCCAGGAATTGTGATGTTACAATGAATGGACTTTTCTTAGCGGTGAATGGCACATACTTGTGTCTTAGTGAGGTTGAATTGGACTGGGTTTAGTCTTCCCCAATCGGTCACTCCTGTGAGAGTAGTCTCGATTTCAGACACAAGTTGTTCGCGATTTTCCTTCACTGCGGACCGAGGGATGTTAGCACAATCCGTGTAACATGTGACCCCGTTACTGTCGTCCGCATAGCAATGAATACAGTCATCAGACAGCATTTCACTGATATGCAGCAGGAACAGGGTCGGGGACAGCACGGAGCCTTGTGGAACACCAGCGTTTATGTCCATGCGGTCCGAGCAGCTGCCGTCTACGACTGCTTGGATGCTTCTGTTGGACAAAAAGCTGAAAAACCCATTCGCAAAATCCCGCGGGCAGTCCATAAGATAGCAACTTCGCGAGAAGTCTTCTGTGCCAGACCCAATCGAAGGCCTTCGCTATATCGAGGCCGACCGCTAGAGTCTCACCTTGACTCTCGATGGCTTGCGCCCAACGGTGTGTGAGATACATAAGAAGGTCACTGGTTGAGCGACTGCGCGGAAGCCGTACTGTCGGTCGCTCAATAGACCGTTTCCTTCAAGGTACCTCAGGAGTTGTGCATTAAAAATACTCTGAATTACCTTGGAGAGATGGGAGGTTATAGCGATAGGCCTGTAATGGGACGTGTCTGTTCTATTTCCTTTCTTAGGCACAGGATGCACGAATCCTGTTTTCCACGAAGTTGGGGCTTCTCTCGTGGAGTAAGAGAGCGCGAAAAGCCGTATAAGTACAGGGCACAACTCTGGGGCATACTGCTTAAGCACGATCGCCGATATGCCGTCAGGCCCACTCGACGTGGAACATTTAGGGACTTTAGCTCCGCTGGACCACCGGTGGTGTGTCTTTAATTTCTGGCAAAGAAACAACATACCAGGGGATAGTAGGTGGCACGGCATTCCCGTCGTTCATTGTCGAGTTTGACGCAAAGAGGTTCCCTAAAAGAGCGGCCTTCTCCTTAGCGCCATGGGCCATACTGTGGTCGGGTTTTTGCAGCGGTGGCAGACAAGGCCGACATAAATTTTCCTCGGCAGCTTTGGCGAGCAACCAGAATGTACGGTTACCAGATGGGTACCGTACCAGTTGCTCATCAATTCTGCGGATAAACATAAATTTAATCCCAGCCGTTGCTCTTTTACTGAATCTCGAGGCGGCATTAAATTTCCGTTTCACTTCAGTGATATACAGATCCTTGTTAGTAAGAGCCGTAGTCTAAGCCTTTAAGCAGATTGCATGTGAAGTCTACCTTCTCTGCAAGGCCAAATAAACCAGTTTTTAATTACCAGTTGGTTTTTTACCCACTCAATATATTTAGACTATTCACAGACGTTAGCCATTTCAAGATTTCGTCTTTATTGTGACTAGGATCGCCCAGCCGTCGAAATTCAACCACTTTCACCTTCTCACTCTAACAACCCACCTGCGTTCCACTACACGTATCGCGATGAAACAATACATATATTCTACAATTCTGCATTGTAATACGACAACAACGATATATGCTTTTTGCCATTAAGATATAATTAATTTCCGACTAGGTACAAAATATCCAATATACCAACACAACGACGACGCAACAAAAAGCAACCGTCACAAAACCGAGGACAACGAATCCTGCAATCACAGCCCTCGTTACTAGTCTGATGAATTCTGCTCAACTGTTCCAACAAGGTTAGTACCACTTATGTTTTTCAATTATACTAGCTCTAGGAGCTGTCTTTATGTGTGGCTATTTGAGGACAGAACGTCAATTTTCAATAGAGTAATATAATAACGTAGAGCCGAAAACCCTAGTTGGTGAAGTGTGGGTATTAAACAATATAGCATGGTGTGGTCGGTAGCACCCTTCCAGAATATTTCTATTTCAGCCTAGGAAAGTAAAGCTGCAACATGCGTGCTGTCGTTAAATCTTTTAATGTAACACTATTTACCAAGAACGTGAAAACAAATTAGCTATTTGCCTAATTTTATAGTGCCTATGTGCTCTTAAATATAAAGAAATAAAAATTTCATTTCAGAAAATGCAGCGAAATCTGCGGTGGTCAGTACACCAAATAGCAATGCCACGATTTTGAACTTATTGAACAGCGCGCCCGCAGCCATGACCCATGCGACGTCTAGTGCCGATGCTAATATCGATGCACACAAGCTGTTGGGACGAGTATCGATAGCTAACGCCAGAATCATTACGGCTACAACCGCGTCACATACCTTACCAACGTATACACAACAGGTAAATATATCATGTTATTTGCTAGTTTATGATTCAGCTTCCTAGAGTGAGTTGGACTTCGCCAAGATCTTCAGAGTCCAAGACCATCTCACCTGCAAGGTGGTACACCTGCTGATTGACGGACGAGGCTATGGCGCGGGATTTCCTCTCAAGGTTCTCCAACCTGACCCACGGTCAGATGGCAGTCGCTCAATTAAAAGCTAAAATCAGTCATATCTGGAGGAGTAGGAGAACTGATTTCGGACCCCATAGTGCGAGCTTTGTATGCAACCGGGTCTAACACTGTGACGATGATGATAATAACTTAACAGGTTCTGTTACTGTCTACTCATCACCTAGCTCTCTAGGGACGCTACAGAAGTTGAATGAACTGAAGCTAACTTCTGGAAGTTAACATTGGGCTGCCTTAGCTTCTAACAAAATTTCAAGTTCAATTTGAAGGAGAACGCGAATCGACATAGTGATCTCTAATTTTGATAGTTGTTTTATGACTGAATTCAAACAATTTTGGTCTATAGAGATACTAGATATTGCCCGCGGATCCGCCCACGTGTAATGCTGATCCCGTTCCCGCGAACTACTGTAACATATACCTGAAATAAAAAGTAACCCGTGATATTTAAGGCTTATCTATCTTTCCAATCCTCCAATCCAATTTCATCCAGATCCGTTAAGTCGTTTTGAGGTGATTTGGTAAACATTCATCCATCCATCCTTATCTTTTCGCATTTACAATAGTATTAAGATTTGCTTGTACTCATTATAATCATCCTGAGAATTTGGATTTTCTAGCACTGTCCAGACCAAATCCATAATGGTATAAAAATACAGCGAAACGTTTCGAAAAAAGGTAGGTAGTGCCCTGCATTTCCGCAGTCTCGTCTTGGTTGGGGCTTTACCGTGCCCCCAAAAAACGGTAACTTTTTGTCCTGCCCCATGTGTGGTGCTGTTATGTAAGCAATGCATCTTTTTAACTAAAGATACATTTTCCTAATAATTCCTGTATTATAATCGCACCAGGGAGTCGGTGTACAAGTGATGAGTAACTACAATCGTGAGAACGAAGCGACCAATGTCTCAAGTAGTGAGAGCGCGCTGTTGGAGAGGCTGATGGGTCCTGAGACGGCGAATGCGCCCGCATCGCAACCACAGCCTGTGTGTCATTTACAGGTAAAGGTTACTTGTATCCTTGTATTTCTATAATTCTTCCCTTACATATTACGCTTATTTGCGTTCGTGATGCTTATCGCTTTCACAGGTAATTTGCTTATTTGTCTTTATTGTCCTGAGGGCCACTTCTCGAAATAAAAATATCCAATCCATCGCAGATCTCCCAAATTTCAAAAAATGTTGTCTCAACAAAATTTTCAAGATCGAACATTGACTGTAATGTAATTACATTGAAATGTTACTGAAAGTTGAAAAAAGTTCAAATCCTAAAGCAAATCAGTCTAAATCGGTATTCTGCTAAACTTTGTCATTGATGATGTTAACAAAACGAAATTTGTATTCTCTTCGTTCTATAAACGTCAAAATTGACATTTTTTTGCATTGAACTATTAATTACATTATTTGTAGATCAATGTTTTTGTGAGATTGAGAGTTAGAAGTGTCCACACCTTCTAGTGCGTGCTCTTGTCCATCCATATTGTGCGTTATATTATAATTGCGTGCCGGCACACCTTTTGATTGACGGACGAAGTTCTGGCGCAGGCTTTCCTCTCGGGGTTGGGCGGTCAGACTGCAGTCGCTCCTATAAAAGCTGTATAAGCTTAATCAAACGGAGGAGAAAGAGTAAGCGGACCTTGGGCTTAATCGGGACCAACGCTAAGATGATGACGATATCGCAATACAATATATAACGCTTATAGCGCCGCTGCTATTAATCAACGTAGAACCATTTTCTCTGTTATCTTCCATCTCTATATGTTTTCAAATAAGGTCCAGACTAGAGGGTTATCCCTGTGTCGTGAGGGACTTGATAAACATACAATGAAGAGACAGAGTATACCGCTCACCTGCAGCCGCAGTATGTCGAGAAGACTGACGAATGTCTGTGTCTCGGGTCTCTTCGACCAATGAAATAACAGAACATTTGTCACGTGACCAAAAGGACTTATTAGTCAGAGAAACTGGTGTGTAATCTACAGTGCTGTCCTATGAGGGCTGAAAGTGTAGATCGTATATGAAGCTCGATTATTTTCCTTTCACAGGGTCTAAGTTTAGCATCGCTTCAGGGCATCCCTGGAATTCAAGGTTTACAGAATGTTCAAGTTCAAATTCCGGGATTATCTGCCCCGATTTCATTATCATTGAATGTTTCTGGGGCGCCAAGTGGGCTCCTCGTATCAGTACCACCGACTACATCTGTAGTTCTTACCAATCCACCTTCGGTGCTATCTTTACCTATAGGTAAGTTAAACATTTCTTGGATGATATGATCGTAAAATAAAATTAGTACGTCAATTCAATACTATACTACAACAAAGACATGGTATGTGTGTGTGAGGCAACAACTACACCAATTTATTATTGTACAGATTTCTAATACAGACCTAATATATAATCTAGGTCGTTTTTGGATTTGATATTTAAAAATAGAAATAATAATTGTTGTCACACCATGTACTCGTAAAAAATCTGACTTCTGTGGACAAAAATGGCAGTTGTTCCTCCATATTATAAACATCTTGTCAAGTAGATACATGGAAGTCAATGGCGCTAGGTAGTTAACTCCAGAGGCTGTATTAGATTATTGTTCGTCAGCGCAACTGATGCCGGGCGGCGTGAAGGGCGGCGTGCGCGGCGGCAGCGTGCAGGTGGTGCGGGGCGCACGCGCCGCGCCCAGGACCGTGGCGCGCCCCCCGCGCCCCGCCGCGCCCGCCCCCCACGCCCCCCACGCCGCGCCCCCTCAGCCCGCGCACTCCGCACCCATGCCCACTGCTACTGGTAAGCTATTTAAGGTATCGCTTGTTGGAGTACGCTACCAAATATTTATTGTCCGAGAAAGTCGTACGTGGAATGCGATACGTTACGCATATTGTGGCTTGACCAAGTTTTATTTGTGGACTATTGCTTCACTTTCCCGCCACAAACAAAAAATTACTACATAGTTAATAATAATAATAAAAGTTTATTGTCAAAATAATAATAGTTTATTGTCAAAAAAATTTTGTTCCACATAGTGAATAAAGCCTCCTTTTAAGCAAATAGTTTGCCTGTATCGGGAGACCTCACTTCTCCATCTCGTGGTTCCACACATGTTAGATTTAACATAACATGCCCTGCACTCACCAGTGGGTAAAGACAACGCTGCAGGTTTAAGGATTAAAATTATTTATTTATTGTTTAGTCCAAAGTGATTCATAGTAAAATCCAGTTGACCGTAACTGTACCACTGACCGTAATAGTTTTTTTGAGAGACCGACCGAAGTTTCGGTTTCGGCCAAAATATGGCCGTCCCTTTCGGCCGCGCCGAAACTCAGTGTTCGTGAACTGTCATACATTTTTTTTAATTTATTTATTTATTAGGTCTACCAACAATGTTTTACATCAAAGCATACAATAACAGTAATTAAAGCTAACTTATAACAATGCAAACATCACTTAAAGGTAAACACCGCATACAAAGAATGACAAAGAGGAACTTATACTAAGCTAAAATAATATAATAGAGACTTAAAACTAAACAACTTTACATAAAAATAAATGAAAAAAGATGGGAAAAGGAAAAGAAACAAGCTTACGTGCACTTAACTAAGAGACAAACTAAATATCTATATATCTAACTAAATAATACTTAAAATACGTTTTTGTTTAGCCTGGGTATCAAAGTGAAAGTCAATCCTGTCACTGAGACTGTTCACAACTCTAGACAGTCTCGCGCATTGAGAATTGGAACCTAAAACTGTCCTTCTTTGAGGTGGGCAGAGTGGTGTGACTGGTTTGCGAGGGATCCTAGATGGAACATTGAATCTTAGCAAAGCCAACAACCTTGGACAATCAATTTTGTGTTGGAGGATCTTAGAGGCAAACTTTACCTCATTAATTTTTGTGCGTTGTTCCAAAGTTTTAATATTAAAACGCTCCAAGCGGCAGTTGTAAGAACGTATTTTTTTAGTAATACCATTTAAAAAGGCTAAGTGCCAGACAAACCGTTTTTGACATCGTTCGAGGCGCAGAGCGTGGGTTGCATAATGGGGACGCCAAACAACACTACAATATTCTATAATACACCGTACCAGACTGTTGTTTATTAGTATTTTAGTGCGATTATCGCGAAAACCTTTACTATTTCTAAGCATGAATCCGAGCATTTTGGATGATCTTTTAATTACACTATCCAAGTGTGGTACGAATGTCATTTTTTTATCGAATGTTACACCGAGATCTCTTACATTTTCTACTTCAGATATTTTATCATAATTGATGTAATAGTCATGACTTAGGGCTTGTGTTTTTCTCGTAAATTTTACGTGGTAGCATTTTTTTGCATTTAGCAACATTCCGTTGTTCTTACACCACAAAATTAATCCATTAAGATCATTTTGTAGATTCCTGGCATCCCGATCCGATTCAACTATTTTCACAAACTTAAGATCGTCAGCATACATAAAAACTTCAGAAAATTTAAAACATTCTGGAATATCATTTATGAAAAAGTTAAACAGGATCGGGCCCAGATGTGACCCTTGGGGAACACCGGAAGAAATTGGTTGCAAACTCGACTGATACCCATTAACTACTACAGAATAAACTCTGAACATCAAATAGGATGATATCCAATCAAGCAAGGATCCTGATATGCCATAAGCTCGTAATTTATTTATGAGAACTTTATGCGATTCTTTGTCAAATGCGTTGGAGAAGGCCGTGTAGATCACGTCAGCTTGATGTCCCCACATCGTTAGATTAACTTCGTACCTATCTGGAAGTCCCAAGCTCTACTCTACCGCGCCGTCTGTTGCATCGTATTGAGTTTAGGCTGTGTTTTCTGTTTTATTTTTACTTGTATCTGACAATATTTTAATTCAATAACCTATGCTAGAGTTTGAACGTTGATCAGCAATGTTCAATGACTTCAACATTCTTACGCGTATTTTAACCGAATTCAAAAGAGGTTCACTGTTTGACCTGTATGTTTTTATGTATGGTTGTCCGCGATTTTCTCGCGTTTGATTTAACCAATTTGGATGCGATTTTCAGAAAAGTATTTGTTACATTCTGGAGAAGGTTTTAGTATACTTAGCCGACTTAAATAAAAGGAGTTATGTTTGTTCGTGTTTAGGTATCACGAGTTTGGTTAAAGCGATTATGATGCGGTTTTCAGAAAAGTATTTGTTACATTTCGGAGGTTTTAGTATACTTAACCGACTTAAAAAGGAGGTATGATTGTCGTGATTAAGTATATCGAGATTTGTTGCACCGTTTTCAATGAGGTTTCATCCAAAACGTATTTGATACATTCTGGAGAAGGTTTTGGTACACTGCTTAAAAAAGAAGATATGTCCGCAGATTTTACACTAACTCGCCCTATGGTCTTCTAGTTTTCAGTGTTTAATAAATCAGTTACGTTCACTATAAAGGGAGAAATGGATATAGTTTGAGTAAGAATTTCGGTTTCGAGCTGGTGCCCTATTCAGTAACGTTTTCAAATGCGTGATTACGATTCGATTGGTAAGAAAAACTGTAAAAAATATTTTAGTGTTCAGTATGATCTGTCTAAACAACACCTACATTCACTTTTGTGAGGTTATCAAACATTTAGCACCAGTCATTGTTGATTTCGTTTTCAATTAGATTTTGAGATTTTAATGCTCGTTAGTTTTAAAATCATACGTTTAAAAATCGTTATTAAAAACGTTAAAGTTCCGTTTCGGCTCAAAAACCAGTTTCGGTCGGACACTAGTTTTTTGTTTATGAAAGTAATCTAAAAAGAAACCGAAAATGTGTACTACAATAGGTTTAGATCTGTTTTGTGTAAGCAATATAGGACTAAACGGTTTCAAGCCGTTCTGCGGCCGCACCGGGTTATTTCTTTTATCTTGATAAGCTAGCTACAATTTATTTTTCTCTTGGCATTCGACGTCCATACTTCATAGTTCGTGGATATCTATTTAGCTGCGATTTACCATATTCATTTAATAAACAGTGCTGCAGCAACTAATAAAGTATTATTATGTTTTTGTATAATGTTAACGATGTTGGATTACAGGAGCAAGTCAATTTATAAGCCAAGCAGCGGCGCAGGCGATGAGCGCTCAGCAAGTGCGGCGGAAATCAAACGCCGATAGCTCTTAGTGACGTCACAATAGAGCTAGGGATAAAACTCTAGTGAAATATACTGTAAATATAATTTATAGTTAAATTATTACGTAATGATGTTAGTGAACAGTGCCGTGCGCAGTTAATGCTGTGATCCTACATACGTACCCTGCGGCCATTATTTTCACAAATATTCAAAATAGACTTTAACATAGATGTGCGTGTATGTTTAATGGATTTGTTATTATTTTATTCAGGTTTCATACCTACTACAACTACTATGACTCTGAGGCATGATAGTTAAAATAAAATTACTGCATAACTATTGTCAATATCGCGAAGATTCGATTTTAAATAAGTAAATATCTTCAAAGTTGCTATCTCCAACAACGTCACAGAAATGACTGATTTTCATTGTAGCTATTTTATTCTATAGACATATATATATAACATTCATCAGTTTCATCACACTACATGTACAATATGGTATTATTTATTTTTAATCATGTATTTGACACATTTTATTTTATTCGAATTATTTATCGTACCTATATTTTTTTCAATCATGTATTTTTTTATTATTCGAATGTCACAAGTTAATTAATTATATGTATGAAATTTAATTTTAAATGCAAAATTGAAAGTGATTGAATCATGACGAATTGAGAGTAAAAGCGTGAAGTTACTACATAGTAAATTAAGAATGTTGAGGAATCCGGATATTATTATGATAGTGAAGATTTTATTTGTTGTTATATTTGTTAATAACAACTGTAAATAGAAACGTTGTTATGAAATTTGTTAAAACAAAACAAGTAAGCACACCGAGATGACGTACAGTAAAATTGAATACAGTAAGAACCTGTTTATAATGACTGTTTTCTGAACTAAGAAGTTGAAGGTGAAGATCGCGACAATGGCTACTTGCACAGAGTTTCATACTGCGCACGTCCATAAGTAGGTGTTGACGAGACTCATCTTCAATTTCTCAATTCAGAAACCGGCCATAATATTCGCTTGCATTAAAATAGACAATTTGCGTGAATCACTATTAATCACAATGACTGTATGCATGACAACTTATTACTGAGGATTTTGGACCTTAAATGAAGTACAATATTTTGCAGTGATTTATAAATCTGTGTTTAATAAATTGTAAATATGTAATATAGATAGACTCCTGTAAGCATCACAGCTAAGGATAGTTGAAGTGTTGATTTATGTTTTACTTCCATCTTTGTATAACACATGTGAATAGTAGGGACATTTGTTTTTTAGCTGTATCCTTTTCTAATAGGTTCTGTAGATTTTCGTTCTGTAAACTTTATTTTAATTGTGAATTATTTATTTAATGAAATGATCTTGGTAAACGACTACTTTATTGTTATCTGTTGTTTATTATTGTGCATTACATATATACTTATGTTAACAATAATTATTAATATACATAATTCATTTAACAGATGTTGTGAATTATTGTCGTGATGACGAAATTATCGTGCATTGATTTACACACTCGGATTGAAGTATGTAGATATGCGATATATACATATTGTCTCGCAGTTTAAATCGTGACGTCTTAAATTGGAAACGCATGACTGAGTTTAAAATATCTGTTGAATGTAACTAAAATCTACAGAACATTTAAATTAACAGCTAGCGAATTAAATGTAATAATGCACTGTGCATGTGTAGAAACGTTTTTTTTTGCATATGTTAGGGTTGCATACAAAACGTTACGAATCAATTATTAAGTATATGTATATGATATTGGCATCTACCTCCTAAAGCTTATCAACCGTTTACATTCCTAGAAAAAACGGAAATACGTTAATGCTATAAAAGCCGTCAAGTCCAGCGAAAGTTTCTCGATTTTTTTTCGATTAAGTAACCTAACCTTAGGTTACTTAGTTCTAAAAATATTTAGTAACTAGTAGTAGTTAGTAGGGGAAAGGGGTTGTTTCTCTCGCGGTCTCCATTTCAATTGATGTAGTGATGTGTGTTTCTATGACTAATGGAAAAGTAACTATTACTACTCTAATACGTTGAATCTTTATATACTGAGCTGAGCTGATACTAAGACCTGAGATTTGAACCCGCGAACAGTCCAGGCACTGTTCGCGGGTCCCAGACCCGCTAACAGTGCCTTACAGGGGGAATACTCTGACCAACCGAGCTACCTGGAAACGTCCTAGATATTCAAGATTCTCTGATATATTATACGTCTGTAATGGACTGGTCGCGGGTCCCAGACCCGCGAACAGTGCCTTACAGGGGGAATACTCTACCAACCGAGCTACCTGGAAACGTCCTAGATATTCGAGATTCTCTGATATATTATACGTCTGTAAGGGACTGGTCGCGGGTTGTAGTTCCGTCTTGGATGTTCTCTCTTTCCGATCTAAAACTATGTTTTATTGTCAAAAAATTTATCCATTTTATTTCCTAAAACTCAGAACTTTTTGACAATGCAGGCGTCATTTATAATTATACGATTTTTGTAGCGCTAGCGATCGGCGCGTTCCGTGAATACCTTCCCCTCTTCCGTTGCCCTGCCCCGCCGTCCGTCAGATATTTGTTATAAATGACCGCACGTACTATCCAAACGTTGTGCCCATAAATCACGTACTCTTTGAAATATTTTCAAAGAATGAATGATTTTAAATAGGTATTTGTAATTTTTTTATATAACATTTACATACATAAACATGTTTATGTATGTTTTTAACATTTATTTCTAGAATGTCAATAATCGGGTATAGCGCCACGAATGTGGGGTGATACAGCCAGTCTGAACGTTACTTTTGTGGCAAACTTTGACGCATTTAGAAATGAGTTGAAAGTGCTGAACCCGCTTTATGAGCAATAACGAATAGGTATATGAAAATAGGTGGATATTAGCAACAAATTGGCTTTTTGGTTTATGTAACATACATACATACAGTCACGCCTTTACCCATTGGATTAGGCAGGGACAACATCTTTCCACTTGCTACGATCCTGGCATACGCCTTTCACTTCTTCCACTTTTATAATTGTTTTCATACATGCACGTTGGTTACGAGTACAAAACGTCCTCGATCTGATTGGCAAACATACGCCTAGGTCGACCTTTACCCGGTTGCTCAGTAGCCCTCGCCTCATAAATCTGTTTCGTTAATCTGCTTTCGTCCATCCTCTCTACGTGTCGGAACCATCTAAGCATCCCTTTCTCTATCTTAGTCACTACATCTTCTACCATATCACAACGTTCTCTTATAACGTTGTTCTTCACTCGGTAAATTAGGGTCACTCCAGTTATCCTTCTAAAACTTCTCTATTCCACAGCATTCAGTTTACTTTCATGTTCCTTCTGTCACACCCAACATTCACTACCATACATAAGTGTGGGGACGAGCAACTATATATATATATAAGGATAAGGTTAGAATGAAAACATTCTTTAGTTATATGTTAACTGTAGCCTATTAACCCCCGCATGGAGTTTAGGTACCAAAGGTCCTTATGTATCTGAAGTTCCCATGTATCAGTCAAGTTGTCTTTTAAAAAAATACTTTGATTTAATAAATACGTTGAAATTTTATTTACAACAAAATACCAACCCATTCAATTTTATAAATTTTAATAGAACATATCTAAAAATTAAATGCGCAATCTATTTGTTATAAATAAAATTATGTTGGCGGTTAGCTGGGCAGATGTCAATTGAAAAAACTTTTTTGCGTATACATATAATTTATGCGTTACGCATAAATCGGGACAATAAAAGAAAAATCTTATTTCAAATGTTATTATACTAAAAATACCTGAAATTCTTAGGAATCATAGCACAATATCTGTGTAATTGTGAGCGTGGGATGAGTCCTTTTTCCTTCCTTTAACTCTTACAAATAATAATGTCTCGATTTTTACCCAATTTATTATTTTCTTGTCTCTGCCGACATATATATGTTAAATGGAGAATAGAAGCTAACAATGAACGAAGCTGTGTTCTCTTTGAATTAATTAGGTATTTTTATTCAATATTAATTTACGATTAGTGGTAATTGTTACTACATTTGCACACGCACAATTATTTGTTATGTATCATACATTAATATAATGTTACCTGCCGAAATATTGCAATAGGCATACCATTACATATTTTATTGTGTACAGTTTTTTTGTACTCAAACTTGTAAAGCGGTATCGCTGTATTTATATTTATTTTAGTTGACGAAATGTGTTCAGATTGGCATTCTATGACATGCCTAGATAAGAAAACTATTTTGTTTTGTAGATACTAAAGAACTTCCTAGGTGTATGATAGACTGCGTGGACATATTTTTTTCTATTAACACAAATATTGCGTAAGTCGAAGTGTAGTTGAATAATGCGTTTTGTTGATCTCATTTGTTTACGAACGTGTAGCTCAATATGTAGACGTTTGTAATATAAAAGTTTATTTGAAACATGCGAATGTACCTATAATTTAAGATATAATATTATTATTGTATATATTTTAGAATGGAGATTTTTATAAATACAATTATAATTCAGTTCGAGGAAGTATCAGTGTCAACTAGGCCGATTTAAATCGCAATGTAAATATAATTTTATTTTAGGGGACATGTGATAATGCATTCAGACGTTTATAGCATAAATAATGTACAATAATTTTTTTATGATTGCGTTGACATGGATTTTGTGTATAAAATTGATATTGTAAAAATTAACTTGAATACGTTGTTCAAAGATTGACGGTTCGAACATAAATAAATAACTTTTACACAAAATCATATTTTATTGTGACACATTATATTCCCAGACCATTGCTTGCAGTGTGATTTAGCATCTCCTGAGTCCAACATTAAAAGCTGTAAATCCATGATATCAGTTGCTTACCTACCTTAAGTCCTAACTAAAAGTTCTGATCAAGCAACTGTTGAATGATGCAGAGGCGATGTCTAGGATAGGACTTATAAGTAGCACTGAAGCAGCCAACCTCATTTTTGCTTCCCTCTTCTGAGAAACATTTTCCGCTTGTTCACGTCACAATTAAGCTGACAATTTTCATCACCGACTCGGGCCTGCTAGGGTTTTAGGGTATCTCGCAGACACGGAGGACGGAGATCGTTAACGCTTTCCGACGTGACACCCGGGCGCCCTCTGCGGGATGGAAGCGGACTAATCCTCTCCCGTACCCTTTCCGGCGCCTCTTTTGCGTTCATACCTCTTTACTAAACGAAGTGGCGGAAACCCATGCGCTCTTACTCTGTACCATGACGTCTAGCGAGAAGCTACTGTCACGAGGTCGCACAGTGGGTCGATTGTATGGAGAAAAGGGCGAAATTGATAACTTGAGAAATATTGAAAAATAAATGCTTTTAAAATTATAACAGTAAAATATTTTATTATCTTAATCGATAGTTTATTTGCACAAATATATTTCTTAATATTTTTCATATATATTTCTTAATATATATAAAAACAATTAGTAACGGGATTCTTCAGGTTGAAGAATTGCAGATATTCACTTAAAAGATTTTTATTCGTAAATTTATTTCTGTTGATTTTTGTAAGAGTAGAAATAAAGGGATCAGTTATAATGAGCATGATCCTAAATAAATCTTTATTATTTAATCGTGATGATTCGTGAAGACAATTATTCGAAATTATTTGTGTTTTGCTTTTGAAGCTGGCTATCGGAGGGCTAGGCGGTGCCGTGCACCGGGGGCCCCCAAGCACAGGGGGCCTTCGGACCCTGACTAGCAAACCTCATATTGAGTGAAAAGTTCTCCCAGTTTTGGAGTGGAAATAGAATTGGTTGCAACATAACTGTAATCATGATAACTCATTTGAAAGAACTTGTGGGGTATTAGGTACCCCGTTGAATACAAGGGAATTCCTCATCCTGTTGTTTGTGCAGTGGTGCCACCTTTTTTTTTTCGTGCGGAAATCCCCCCAAATACTGCC